>JAHSVA010000014.1:4210000-9210000 GCA_019915185.1 Eucalyptus camaldulensis | reverse complement strand
ATTGTCCTGCCAGAGAGTGATGTTCGTGTGGTTAGTAGACAGATAATTACAAAATTATACAAGAATCCAGCTTGTTCGCCTTATAAAGAGCGTGATTTGATTGGTGATTGGTTTTTGGGTAGCAGTCAGTGCCCACTTGGGGCCTCTCTTACTTCGATACTATTTTGTCAATCTGTGTCCTAAAATGGCTGCTTGATTGTATGCAGAAGGAATCACCCCTGGGTCTCGCTACACAATCTGCACATCCGGGTAAGTCACCTCACCTCATTTGATCTTTCATTTTCTTTTCTTATGTATTTGGTTGTTATATTTGTTTGATTTTGCTACACAAGGCTGTTCAAGTTTTCTAAGTTATCTTCTTTCTCTACCACCGTTGAAAACATTTTTTGCCCTCGTGGGAGAAGTTGGATTTTCATTTGTTATCTATTCCCACATTCTTCTCGTGTGTGGACTTGGTTGAATCCTACCTTTGAAGTCCATCTTGGCAAAGCTAAGAGGTCTAGTGGCAATGATTAGCTTTGAATGCTAATGGACTTAGATCAAATGTCACTCATAACTATCCTGCGCTTTCTTCCTCCAATAAAGCTGCAGTTCAGTGGAGATGAAACATATAATGCTTCAACCGCCAAGTGTTCTTAGTCCAAAAGTTGGATTTTCATTTGTTATCTATTCACACATTCTTCTTGTGTGTGGACCCCCTTGAATCCTGCCTTCATAGTCCATCTTGGCAAAGCTAAGAAGTCTAGTGGCAATGATTAGCTTTGAATGCTAATGGACTTAGATTAAATGTCACTCTTAACTATCCTGCGCTTTCTTCCTCCAGTGAAGCTGCAGTTCAGTAGAGATGAAACATATATGCTTCAAAACCACCTAGTGTTTTTAGTCCATATGATTTGAATCATGCCTCACGTATTGCTGCTAATTGTTTACTGCAGAACTTTAATAAGATTTCTACAATATTAAGTGTTTTTTGATATTTATTTGCATTTTGATCATGTTCTTTCTGCAGCTCGCTTCTCACCTGATGACAAATACTCAAGGCAGAGAGTTCTTTTAAAGAAGCGATTTGGATTACTGCCGACCCAACAACCACCCCAGAAATACTAAATGTGGGATATCACATAGGTGTTCTTTTCTAGTCAAACTAAGATCCTTGGCCCATGTAATAGATTTGGTTTAAGGGTCAAAACTTTGTAGTACCGTGTGTGTCGGCACGCGCAGCCCTGTTACACATTCCTTCGCTTGAGTACTTCGCAAATTAATGCAGTGCTTTAAATAGGACACAGAAATCTGGGGTGACTATGTTCTGAACTGAACAGTTGTTCTGCACAAACTTCGTTGTGTTACCACAGTCTCATCTTTGTCGTTCATGTCTTTCTGCCCTTCGCATTTTTAAGATCGTATTATGTGACATCCTCGCTGAGCTGGTTCGTTCTGTTTTCTTCCTGTCGGCTCTCGCCCATTCGAGGCTCCATCCAGAGCTGGTCATGGACTGTCCTCGCCTAAAGAAGGGAATTCGTCGGTACTCGACTTGGTTTTGCTTCACCTTAAGAAATGTTCATGAACGCGAGTGTAAATTCCTTGTTTAAGTCCATAGAGGTTAGCCATGAAGCAGAAGCAATGTGAGGGTATGATAGATTCAGCCGTGTTTTCTTGCGAATTTTGCTAATTTCAGCTTGGACGACATGTTTATGATTGAATCCTGGAAGTAGACAGACGATGGGGGTTTAGTTTTTTTCCTCGGATGCAAACGTTAGACTCAAAACATTTTGCCGAAGGGTACTGTTACAGATCCCCGATGACAAAAGAACAAATTTTGATCGTTTACCGAACACTTCTGATGTGTTTGCGAGGTACAACAATTTTGTGCCGAAAGGTATCTCAAAACGCATTAGTATAAAACGCATTTAGGACGGTGAATTGATTCCTTGAGTGATCGTAGAAAACAGCTATAAGGTACAACATTTTTTTTTCTTGGGTTCTCACGTTGCTAGGTTATCAAATAATATAAAACACTTTAGGACTAATTTATGGATAACCCACTTTGCAATCTTTGGTACATAATGATTAATCATGATCGACTATGCAATTATAAAAGCCATGTCAGTCAATGATTCAAGACAATTATTACAATCCAACTCTCAAAATAGTGTTTAGGCACAGCATTAAAATAATCGGTGTATGAAAAATTGCAATATTATCATTAATTACTCCCCTCCCCCCTTCCCTTCTTCTCAGTCGCCTGCTTCTCCTCTGCTCTCTCCCTCTCTCTCTTCTTCTTCTTCTTCTTCTTCTTCTTCTTCCAATCATCATCAAATCAGACCAGAAGCTCCCGAATTCTTCTGCTTAGCCGCCAGCTCCTGAACCGGAACGCTCTTGTTTCATCTCTTCCGGGTAAATCTCCTTTTTCCGGCGCTTCCCTCTCTTCATTTCCTCATCTCAATCTTCGCCTTCGCTTCGAGTAATCCGAGCATCGCATCGGGACCGGACCGCCTCGCGAGTGTCGAGTGGATCGCGGCTGTGCTCCCCATCATGACTTGAGCCGGGGCGGGTCATTTGTCGGCGTGGGCAATCGCGTAATGACGCAAAAATGCGATTTTTATCTTCATTTTGTCGTACCCTTAAATCACCCACGAGACAAATGGTTCTAAAGGTGACAGATTTGAGCCTTGGACAAGTGAAAGGAGTGTCTCCGACGTGGGTTCACTGGGGTTGTCTTGTTACGTGGCGAAAAAGAGTATCAAACATGAGGAGAATTCCTCGTACAAGTAAGAAAAAATAACTAAGTTTCGGACTTCCACATGCGTAGAAGATCCATATCCGATACTTCGTGTCTTTTCTCTGTGTTGGTGACTAGTGGGGCGTACAAATTATTGACTACGAACGAATGGAATTACGTGATGAGGCTTCTTGCGGTCATTGACGTGTTTTGGTGCATGGAAAGTGTCGTACTGTGACCATCATTTCTTTTTTCTATGCCAATTATTCATCTGCTGAAATGCTTCTGTATGAGATGAGTACAATGGATTTAGTTTCATCGCATAGTCTGTTATTTGTTTACATAAAGATTTGTAACAGTGCACAAGGATATGGATAAAAGTCGATACACCCAATTCCAATGACTAGAGAAATACTTTACATTATTGTAGGTGCTATTGTCGTATGAGGTTTGGACTTCACTACTTGGAGAGTGCGGAAAATTCAGTGGGGGCACTTGCACCCACTGATCATATAATGGCGCTGTCCCTGACTTGAGCTCTTGGACTGAAGGCTTTGTTGGTTGGTTTTGTAGTGAATTCTCTTTTTTGTATTTGAGTCCGAGTGTTACTGTTTAATCAGTCATTGGCTTACAATGGAATGGGGTCAGGTCAATCATGTGAAAAATTTTTGTTCAATTTCGTCAGAGTGAGTGGAAAAATCAACACATGCACGCACACACAAATGATTGGATTGAGTTACTTAGTTATTTAAGTTGATTAAAATGAATGTAATGGCTCGGATTGACCTGGCTTGTGGAGTGTGGTGGAGGGAAGTACCCATTTTTTTCATCATTCCACAAAACTTGAGTTTCTTGAAAGATCTTCGAATGGCCAGCAATGAATTTATACAGGCATACTCAGTTTGTCTTGAAGTATTTTCCGCCTTCATAGTGTGAATTCTTACCCGCTGAAACTAAAATATTTGGTCATTGCCATATCATTTTTCATGAAATATGTTTCTGGATTTGTCATCTGTAGAAAGTTTACTTCTTTGTTTTGCCTGAAATTTGTGAAAAAATTTTCCCTGTTCTTTCAGGAATCTAAGAGTTCATAAGGTAGTTTGAACTTCCTTCAGATAAAAAAAAAGGTCGGACTCTAACAAAAATGTAGATTTGGATGTTGTAGAGTCTTCCAGCATAATGCCTGCTGAGGAAGAGGATGTAAATTCTCACGAGGGGAGTGAAAATATTCTGGTAGCACCCCACTGTAACAGCGGGGAAAATGTAAATTCTCTTAATG
Source organism: Eucalyptus camaldulensis (assembly GCA_019915185.1). Classification (NCBI taxonomy): domain Eukaryota; kingdom Viridiplantae; phylum Streptophyta; class Magnoliopsida; order Myrtales; family Myrtaceae; genus Eucalyptus; species Eucalyptus camaldulensis. Next base: position 9,206,002 of record JAHSVA010000014.1, on the reverse strand, counting down.
GGGGTGAAGATATGATGGGAGCCCCCCGGCATGACAGTGAGGAAAATGATGCTTGTATTATGAATCAAGTGGGGACAAACTCCATTGTTGATGTTCATCATAGATTGTTGAGTACGGATCCCTGGATTGGTTTAGAATTTCAAACGAAGGAAGCAGCATACTCTTTCTACAGGGAGTATGCTCGCTCTGTTGGATTTGGCATCACAATAAAAGCGAGCCGTCGCTCAAAGAAATCTGGGAAGTTTATTGATGTGAAGATAGCTTGTTCTAGATTTGGAAGCAAGCGCGAGTCCAGTTCAACTGTCCATCCACGCCCCTGTATGAAGACGAACTGCAAAGCTGGAATGAATATGAAGAGGAGGGAAGATGGCATATGGATTATATATAGTGTTGTCAAGGAGCATAACCATGACATTGACCCAGATGACTTCTATAATTCCCTCTGGGGAAGGACCAAGCAAAGTGGTGCTTTAGCCTATCAAAAGAAGGGTCTACAAGCTTTCCTAAATGAGGAAGACACACAAGTGATGCTTGAACATTTCATGAGCATGCAGCAGGAGAATCCCAATTTCTTCTATGCAGTAGATTTGGGCCCTGACAAATGCTTGAGAAATGTCTTCTGGGTTGATGCTAAAGGTAGGCATGATTATGGCAGTTTCTGTGATGTGGTCTACTTTGATATCTTCTATGTTAAAGAAAAATATGGTATTCCTTTTCTTCCTATTGTTGGAGTCAATCACCATGCTCAGTACTTACTGCTTGGATGTGCATTAATTGGGGCCGAAGGGAAATTGTCTTATAGTTGGGTAATGCAGGCGTGGCTCAATGCAATGGGTCATCAAGCTCCTAAAGTTATCATAACCGATCAAGACAAACAACTAAAAGAAGCTGTGGCAGATGTATTTCCAGATATACGCCATTGTTTTTGCTTGTGGCACATCTTCAGAAAAATTCCTCTAACGTTGGCACATGTTTTAGATAAATATGATAAATTCATGGATAAGTTTAACAAATGTGTGCATCTGTCTTGGACGGAGGAACAGTTTGAAAAGAGATGGCAGAAACTGATTCATAAATTTGAAGTAGGGGAGGATGAATGGGTTTGCTCATTATATGAAGATCGTAAAAAGTGGGTCCCAACTTACATGCAGGATGCATTTTTAGCTGGAATGTCCTCAGCTGATCGAACTAGAAGCATGACTGCTTTTTTTGATAGTTACCTATATAGGGGAATTTCTTTTAAGGATTTTTTGAAGCAATACAAAGTGTATTTGCAAGAAAGGTATGAAAAGGAGGCTGCATCGGATGCCGAATCACGGTATAAGCCACCTGTATTAAGGTCTGCCTTAACATTTGAGAAGCAACTGTCGACAATTTATACAAATGCAGTTTTCAAGCAATTTCAGGATGAGGTTCTGGGAGTTGAGTTGTGTCATCTGCAAAGAGAAAATGGAAATGAACCGGCTGCAATCTTTCGAGTTGAAGAACATAGGAAAAGTCAAAATTTTGTCGTCTCTTGGAAGGAAGTTGACGCAGAAATTTTATGTTCATGTAAATCATTTGAATACAGAGGTTTCCTTTGTAGACATGCGATGCTTGTTCTTCAAACATCTGGCGTTTCTAGCATCCCATGTCAATATATTTTAAAGCGCTGGACAAAGAATGCAAAGATAAGGGAAACTGAATCTGAAAAATCAAAAGAATTGCTTGCTTCCAGAATGCAGCGGTTTAATGATCTTTGTAAGAGAGCAATTAAACTAGGGGAACAGGGCTCTTTATCTCAGGAAGCTTACAATATTGCATGTCAGGCCTTAGAGGAAGTGTCGAGACAGTATTCAAGGGTTAATTCTAGGTGGAGTGTTTCGGAGCCTGGCTTAGTTGCTGCTCACCAAAATGCCGAAGCCCCAGAAGAGAATAACAGGAACGTAGTCAAGTCACTTAAGAGAAAGAAAATATGTAAGAAAAGAAAGGTCAGTTTACGCTTGGAATTTGACACTTTGAGTAGCAAATGTGTTGCAGCTACTGTTACGTGATCCAGCCCTTGAGCACGACCTTATTCATGCTGCAGGTGGTGCATTTTGAGCAAGGAGGTGCTGCTATCAGGACTCAAGATAACTTTCATGATGTGGTTAGGCTTATTCATTTTAGTTCATTCTGTTGTTATGATAGTGTCAGCTTGTACATTGAGAAATGGTGTAACTTGTCTTAAACTGTAGGAACAAGCAAGTTCAAGAACAGAAGGCCAGGATAACCGTTGGATTTCCCAACAGGGCATGCAAGACATGGTATCCAGCATGGAAAATATTTCAAGATTATGCTGTGGTTATTGTCTCTCTCATATTGTCATCTTTCAACTGTGCAGGAATTAAATTTCAGAACAGCAAGTCTAGATGGCCATGGTGATGCTCATCAAAGTATGCAAGGAGTGGTATGGAAACTTATTATCTTTGCTAAATGGATTTTACCTGTCATGGATAGTGGTATTGAGCTCTTTTGTTCTACTAAATGCAGCAACAACTAGATTCAACATGTCCCAATCGCAATGGTTATAATGGCAATTTACAGGGTGGCCTGGTTTGTGTATTACGTGCCTGCATTCTGTCCTTAACTTCTAATGCATAGTTCTGTGATCCTTTTGGCCATATCTTCTGGTCTTTGATCCTGACCTTGATCTTATTAGGGACGTCTACATTCATTGCTGTCACGACCACAAAGTTTGCAGGAACTGGTACAGAATCTAAATAACCAATATCCTGGTGAGGAGAATTTCTTTCAACAATTTAATTGATGGAGCAAGTTTGTTGATTTCAGGGACATGTTGGTTTTAGAGCACAAGAGATTTCTGGGTGTTTCCCCGTCCATAGTGATTTCCAAAACACTGTACGCATCTTAAGAACTAAGTTGTGCTTCTTCTTTTTGACTTTCCGATTGTATTGGACCCTTAAGCTTGGCGCTGTGCAGGGACAGCCTGTTGGTTCGATGCATTTGCAGTTTCAAGGCTTTGCATTGAAGAACTGGCAGGATAAGAAATTGCACGGTTGAATTTACCTATTGACCTTCCCGTGGCTTTATTGAAGTTGAAAATGGCAAGAGCATTTTTAATTAGCTCCCAACATCTATAAGGGGGGAAAGAGGAACTCCCAGCGTCATGTATATTCCCTTTTCTACTAATTAGCTGAGCATGGGCGACAAATTGCAAGAAGTGTATCCGAATGATGTTCTCTCTCTCTCTCTCTCTCTCTCTCTCTTGCGCGCATTGGGAGTTGTTGTCGCAACTTCCTTTTTCTCTTCCTGTCATAAGCATTCGATCTAGTTCATGTTGCAAATCAGAATCTGTCATCATTTCTCAGTTCTGTGTTGTAGTTGCCAAATCAAGCTAAGAATTGTCAATTGGGCACTTCATTTGCTGCAGTGAATCGTATTGGCAATATCTGGTACTGTGCCTAAGATAACACTAAGCTCTGTGCTGGAAAAAACGTAAAACATAATGGAAAAGTTAAATTTCACGACCGATAAGATAGCCACTTAATACCCGAATTTTTTTTCCCCAAATGAAGCAATTCATTTTTTTTTTTTTTTGGTAGCAACCAATTCCGTCCATACAACCTACAGACATCCAAGTAGGCGCATGCAACGAGTGCTCATTATGTTTTTCCGCATATGACTTGCTATTCACGTCTCATGTGACATAAAATCAAAGAGAAAGTCATTGTATAGAACACCAGATTCTTGCATCTGGTCTCAACTCCTGGTTGGGGAAGAGGGGCTTTGCCGGTTGAATCTGTACCATGCCGGTTGAATCGAGTCTGCGAAAAGCAAATGTAAGATCTGTTTATCAATAGCAAGATAAGAGACAGAAAGACATCCCGAGAGAAAGCTGATTTGCCCAACCATTAATAGCTTGTAATGCATTCTGACGATCAGATTTGCGGCTGATCAGATCTCTTCCTTATATTACACCACAATCCGTTCTTCGTGTGGATTGTTGCGCCTGTAACAAGTTCCACAGAGTCGGCAGATCCTTTCAGTTCCACATCAAATTTCTGAAGCAGCATAGCCAATGCCACCGTCGACTCCATTAGGGCAAATTGGTCCCCGACACACTTCCTAGGCCCCCCACCAAACGGCAAGAAGGCAAAATCCGAGACGATCTGATCATCACAACAAACGATTAACATTCAACAAAGAACGTGAGGCATTTTTTTGGCTGATTAGAATGAGTCAAAGTGCTTGAAGCGTGGAGATTCCACTTTGGAAGGTCACCTCATTCGGATATAGCGCTCCAGGACTCCGAGATGGATCGAAGCCGGCCCACCCTTCAACCCCCTCACTCTTTCTTTGTGTCAGGAACCTCTCTGGTTCAAAGTCACTGGGGCGATCCCAAAAATATGGAGATCGATGAAGGTTATACACCTGAATAATTAAATTTAACGGACAGAAAGTCATGCACACCAGAATGAGCAGAAGCAGAAGGGACAGACTATAGATTTTTAACAAAGTGGCAAGTGCAAACTGATAAGAACTAATATACGAGCAATGCAACTACTTACAGAAATGAAGATATCTGTGCCAGCAGGGATCGCATAACCATTTTTGTCACCTCTATAACCTCCTGAAAGGCAGAGTTGACTAAAAAATTTAGAATTCTAGTTCATAAATAAGGTGAGGACTAGCATAGAAAAATGATTACAAAAATAAAACAATGTCTTCATTCCCCGTCGACATGGTTCTATTACAGCAATGCATTGAACAAACACTTTTGTCCCATGGAATAATGCCACCTCAACTAGCAGCTCGTTTGAATTTCACTTGGTCAATTGGATATTCCCTATTGATCATCACGTAAAATTTTTCGAACAAAAATAATAAGATGAGGGACTTCCCAGTATAACTCTTTAGCTCATGCAGAGGAGAACTTGCAGTCGAGAAACTCATTGCAAACCATGTTTATCATTTATTTTAAGGATGACCTCCTGGAAAACCACCAAAAGTCGTCCCTTCAAAATGAACTTGAGATGGTAATGCCCGCAGATCAACATGACTGACTCATACTTAATCTATCGAGACATAAATTTGTTGAGAGTTTCAAATAAAATTTCTCTCCTATTTGATCCACAAGTAGCTTAATATCTCCTTTCACCAGCAGTCATCTCAACCACTGATAGTATTTTCTTTGCTGTTATCTGCTATTGCACCAAAATGATCACTGAACTATAGGAGGAGATTAAGCAACAACCAGGCTTTTTATCCCAAGGTAGCATTGGTACAAATTATCAAGTGTAAAATTAAGTTAGCAATCAAATTTACAATTTAGTAGCTAGTATTACCTGGCAACCGATCTGATTTAAGGGCACGCCTAATAAGCAAAGGTGGTTGAGGATACAAACGAAGTGTCTCCACAACTATCAGTCTAATGTACCTGAAAGAAAGGAAAAGGCATATGAATTTTGAAAATCAAGAAAAAAAAATAGTCAAGATACAAAACCAATCAAGGGAATCACCAAACCAAGGATTAGAGAAGAGAAACCTTTCCATTATTGCATACAGTACATAAACATGCATGAGCTTGCTACTAACGTAGATGGATTTTGATGAGAGAAAACAAAAGCACTTCCAGGAGATCTTTCTTTTCCACACGGTCTTTTGGGGGAAGTAAATAGAAACACTAAGATGAGAAGTTGCAGCTAAAGAGCAAACAAATGCCATCATCAGAAAAAATCGAGGGAACAACTCTGCAAACGATCCCCCCACTCTCTCTCTAAAAATGCAATCAATTTGAATTAGCTTTGAGTAGCAAAAGCAAAGAAATTAATATGCAGCTTTTTTGGTTTTTCCCACACATGCTCTTTACACAAGATTAACATATACAGATTACTGTCTGCAGAAGTAGCACCAATGACCTCCATTTATATAAGCCTTGCCTTCAAGAAAGAGATTAATGAAACAACACTCTGATTCTGAGCTAAGGAGTATTGCCCTTGAAGGGAGAAAAATCTCTCAAAGATGGGCACGAATCAACTTCCAAACTCGTTTATCACTACAGTATTCACATATGCACCGAAAAACAAGGAAGATCATCCAAAACAAACGTTAACATCGTACGAGTAGATACATGACTTACTCCAACTTCTTTAGAGATTCAAAAGTTGGCCTCTTTTGACCAAGCACTGAATCAATTTCTACTTGTGCTTTTCTCATTTTTGATGGGTTCTGCATTCAGAAAATTAAAGTCAATAATTTAAATGACAACCTTAGGCAAGTAAATTTCAAGCAGCACAGACACGTTAAAAACGATGCAAGATTGCAAGACAATGAAGTTGGTGATCAGACACATACTTGAGCAAGTAAGAAAACAGCCCAGGTAAGAACAGCAGCTGTTGTTTCATGGCCGGCGATGAGCATAGTCATAAGGTCGTCCCTCAACTGTTAAAATGAGTGGTTCAGAAAAAGCCTAAGGTGCATAACTGAACTAAATCTGTGACTAAAGCAAGGAGTTTCAGAAGCATAGGTGCACTACTGTGATGAATTTTTTAGAAGCATATGATCCAATGTAGGCATGAGCAACTTGCATTCACTACGTGTGAGCATACCTCTAGCCAGGGATGGATACAGCACTAATATCCTGGGCTTCAGACTTTGCAAGAGATATTAGTTTAGTGTTTAAACACCCTTTAGAGATATGTGCGTCCAAGATGATCAAATAGAAACAGTTCTTGAAAATAAAGAGTGGTGAAAGCAAAGAGAAATACGACACTGCTAAAGTGCAAATGAACTGAGCTGTATTCTTTGGTTTTTTGGTTGATCTGGTTGCTTTGGTTGAGAAAAAGGAAATTGATTGATTTGGTCTGGTTTCAGAAACACCCATCTCAAAAGTAAACCAAAACAGATAAACCAAAGACATCCTCACAATTTTACATGGAATCACAGATATTTCATTACCTGCGATTACTGGAAAATATTGCTTAAAATTGTGGACAACAGTCTAATCAGACCAATTGGAATTAAGAACCCTTAAAAATAGCACTAACGGTCAAATTGAAAAGGAGACAATAATATTTGTTTGATTTAGAAGTTTTACTTCTCCAGTTTAGCCCTGTGACCATTTCCTAAACAAGCTTGGCACGACAATGATTTCAAAACAAACCTTGGACAGCAAACAACTTGAGGCACTGCACAGAGTGAGATATTACATTGTTCAAGAAACCCAATAGCAATTTACTGTTAACCACTGGGGAAACTTCACCTAGCTGAAGCTTTGAAAGATTACAAAATCATACTTTACCTGGCGATCATCTACATCCACACCGCGCATATCAACTAGAAAACGTAGAAGACTGGCATCCTGCAAACTTCAAAAACACATGGCCTGGATTTGATAATATATATGCTCATTGACTTATGCAAATGACTCTTAAATTGAAAGGCACAAGAAATTAAAAAATGTCTACCCACTTTGAGACTTAAGTAATCCCTCTGCTGCAGCTTTTCAACATCTGTTTCCTGCAGTTTAGTTCCATCAAAGATAAATCTTCAAATGGTTTAACTTGAAAGTAAGAGAATTAAACAGCAAATTTTCACACAGGCTTCTCCCACTTCACATAGATGTAATTCATTTGCATTTTGCAATCCATGTCTCTGCAAATGGTGTTCTTGCTGCTAAATTTCTCAAATGGAGGGCAAATTTTCTTTCATAGATTACACCATCCAAGAATACAAAATTTGTTTAGGTGAAGGTTTTCATCGCCAAGAGAACAAGCCCTATGTTTTTTTAAATATCAACAGCTATATCACACACTCTATATAGCGGTTATTTTCTAACCTGTCTGGTCTCCTTTGCATTTTTTATGAGTCCATCAAGACAGTCATTGATAACCTTGAGATCTTTCTGGAATTTCCGCTGCCTAGGCACAATCCAAGAAGCTAAAGGGACCTTCCAATAAGGGATGTAAAAGGTAGATCTATGCTCTGCTTCAAAAAGAGTACCATAAACCGCCTACACCAAAATGACAAAAGGTATCATCAAGCTGTCAAAGAGAGATTGGCACCATGAACTGATAATTTTGAATCATGCCTTTAAGATCCAGTGAACTAGCTGTCAATTCTAAGGACACGAATTAATATGAGAGAAAAATGTAAAATGAGATGTTTCAAGCAATGTTGGATGAGACCTGATCAATGTGAAAGTACCTTGCATTAAAATAAGACCTGCAAAATATAACCACTAAAATATCACCACATCTTAGTCTTTATTCAGAAAGCGAACTCAATGGGTCATTATTCTGATATTGTGGTCCTATGTGGAGCCTTTCTCCCTTAAATGACGGCAGTAAAATCAAAACCACACAAGAAACCAAAATTCTTCTAACTGACAAATATTTGAAGCCTTAAGTTTATATAGATTTTTTTAACTGTGATAGAATAGTTTACACAAGAAGGAAGCATCTTTAACAGATTAAACAAAACGAATGGCACTAAAGGAAAAAGACTAGTCACAACTCATCAAACCTTGATGACGGGTGACTCTTTTGTGACTGAACCAAAGTCATAATTGAAGACGCCAAGGCCTATAATATCAAGAGCCAAATTTGAAAACTCTGCTTCAAGATCCAGCTCTATTTTCCCCTCTCCATGTTCATTTGTGCCTTCAGATAGCTTCTCAAGTTTCTGGATGGTCTTCTCCGAACATTTTGTGAACACTTCAGTCATAGCTTCCAAGTATAACGAATGAAACCCAGGAGCAATAACTGTAGTTTTCAAGACAAGTTATGCTAACTTTTAGACAAGACCACATACACTTGCATTACCCTTTCAATTTAAACAAGAACATTGATAGTTTGTTGATGACCAAGGCAATGAATAATTTATTACAAATACATTAACCAAAAAGAATGAGCACAACACTTCACTACTATAACATTTGATAATTCAAGATTAATATTTTCTCATCACACTCTAATAGCTTAAGCTTTCTGAAGAGCTGGCAATGGTCCAGCCATAACTTACAATAGATAGCTAATGATAGGATGACAAAGAGCAGAAAAATTAGATGAAGTATCAACAGTATGCATTTGACAATAACTTATTTTAAAGCAAAAGGTGCGATGCTAAAGGGAATTAATTGAGGCACCAGCATCCAACTTACCATTGTCATCTGAAACAACTCTGATCAAACAAAGGGAATTCTAATTTAAATCTTAAGGACACTTTGAGAAATTGATGATATTGATACAAAACAAGCTAAACCATAATAATATTTCTTCCATTGATCTCCTACATACCCATTTGAAGGAAAAGTATGCAGTCATGATTGGCAAACCATGAATAAGCAAGGATATGATTGGAGTTAATCATTGTATGATTGTTTTGCTAAAACAGTTGTTTATTGCTTCTCAAGATAATTTATTCACTGTATTACTCGTAAGAAGGAAGCACGATATACTTGAGTTTTAACTAAAACTGATTGGCAGATACTCCACATTGGTCTAGACCCATGCCCAAACCTGAAAATGGCATAATCTTAACTTGCTCACCTCTTCTCCTCTGCTTCCAAGTGTCAAGGTCTGCAGGTATAAGTCCTTTTCCCATTATTGGCTCAAGGATATCAGCTAGAACTCCCTATTATAGCACAAGACACTCACCGGTGAGCCTTTAGAAGGGATACTAAGATATGATGAAACTCTCAAACTGAAGTAAGTAGCCTATACTGATCATCCAAAAAATTTTATACTCCATTCTCTCTTTCTCAAACTTGTGGCGGAAATCCTACGCATTTAGCAAATGCTCAAATTACCAAATTGTCTCTGGATCTAATTATTCAATCATTTTCACACAACCAGATTATCTCAATTACAAAATTGGAAAATTTTGCTATTTTATTTTTCCAGCACAAGCACATAAATGGTACAAAATGAACCTTGACAGGTCACAGAAACATATAACTTCATTACCTTATCGTACGAAAACGCATTCTCTCTAAGGATGTGCCTTGCGACTATAGGATCGGATACAACAACGAATGCTTTCGGTCCAAAAGCAAGTTTATAGACAGCTCCATGCTGCACAATGATTGAAGTGAGACTGAGTACCTTCACAACCAGTACAAGATAGCAGATAAAGTACCTTTTGAAATTTTCTTTTTGACATGATTGGCATTATAAGAAATTGCAGGGAAAAAAACAACTGAGTTGGTAGTTTAATTGAATTATGAACTTTCTACACATTTATAAAGAATGACAAGCAGCGACATGTAATAGTGAACTCCTAAGAAGAAAATAAGTTAATTGGATGTTAACCAACAGCCTAATTGCCGAGCAAAAAAAAAAAAGGAAGAAGAAAATCGGCAAAGAACTTCAATGATTTCCACAAGTACCTCTAAGAACCAATCATACAGTGAGAAGAAGAGAGGCTTGCCAAATAAATCCGTCACTGCACCTTCAGCTATTGGCATCGATCCCAGACTTCCCCCACTCAACAGATTAGTAAGAAGATTGCTAGCATTGTCGAGAAGATTCCTTTTTGTTTTTGGTTCATCTGTACTTGTTGACTGACATCTGTCATTAAAAGTATTGATAATAAACATTCAAAGTGAAGCTCAATCAATCATGCAATGCCGGCAGTACAAAAAACATGGAACCATTTCTCTTTATTTGGTAATTTAGAATTAGTTTATGTCAATACGAGCAGAATGAGGAAATGGTGGAACTTTCCAACTCCAATGAGTTTGTATGAACTAAAAGGAGACTCCATACTCTAAAATGACTGGACAGTCACAGACATCTCTATTACAGACCAATAGGACTAAGCTACAGTTTCCATTTAAACATTTTCACCCAAGACTCTGCCTCAAGTCAAAAAAAATCTGTGGGCGTGTTTTCTTAAGATATAAATCAAATTGGCATTAACCTAAGTCCCAAAAAAACCAAGCACTGTTTTTGTATCTCTCGGGGTAGTTATTCATTCCCTGAATTCAAACTCTTTCAAACAGAACACTCCCTGGACCGTACATTAGCCCATAGCCAAACTGATGGAAACACAGTTTTCTCTCTCTTTCAGTTTTCTTGCAAAAAAGCAGGGAGGAGATTAAAAAAAAATAAAAAATTGGGTCTTCATCACCTACAGCTTCATCACTTTTTAGAAGCCACACGATTTGTTTCCTGAAGGTTTCACTTCAGCATGAGAATTTCAATATTCAATACTATTAAGCCACGATTCAAAAGGCTAAGCGACACTCAGAAACTAATTGACAGTTCTTGCACTCGCCCAGAACTTTAAACTTGAACTTCGCACCCTCCACTCAGCTGGCAAAAATTTCAAAGACCCATCACCGCACACCACACAAGAGCTTCTCCAAAGCCAAAACAAGCACACAGAACTAGACGAAACAACAAACGAGAAGAAATGGAAGTTATCCGGCGGTTCTGCTCAAGCAGCGTTCAAACAATACCGGATACAGGGCCCCCTCGGCCCAGCAGCGTAGGAGCGAGAAGATCGACGCGATCTGGAGACACCCATGAGCCCAAAATCGCTCCTTTTGAAGCCGTCGTTGAAGACGGCGACGGACAGCGAGTGCTGCAGGAGAGGGACGGTCGCCATTGACGCCAGCTTAGTGCTTCGAGAAGTGACCAGCCCAGTGCCCAGCACTGGCCATAAAAGAAACCAAAGATAAAGAGGGAAACGCTCGCCTATTTTCGATGGAGCAATTTGTTGATAAACTTTCATTATTAGATTCAACTTATCTGTGTCGTTTATTTTTTGTGCTACAATTGCATTTTGCCTAAACTGGTGGGTCGGTGTGCCTCCCACTATCAAAAGATTGAAGACCCAAAAAAAAAAAAAACACGAAAAAATTAGGGACGATTGATTCTCAATTTGATCTAGTTTCAAGGTGGAACCAATCGGGCGTCGAATTGAACCACTAGTCCGGTTTAATGAAATCAGTCTAACATGAAGTGAAAGAAAAAAGGAGCTTGAGCAATTTATTTTTTTGCATTCACTCTGATTTGATATGTGTTCTTTATAAATGTTTATATTACGAAGTGTAAACAGTAAAAGGAAAATATAAACATATGAAATAATTTAACATCATTAATTGATATCAATCTAAACCTTAGATTGATTTGAGTATCTTCAATCAAATCAATTGCACAAATTATATCTCTAATGCAGTCACTTTTTTTTCCCACCACGTGGAATTGAACTCCTTAACATTTTTTACTATATTTTTTGAGAAAATAATATATATATATATATATATATATATAGTTGGTTCGGTCAAATTCAATTCTCCTTTCGAACCAATAACTAGACTGCCTAGACATTGGTTTCACTTTTAGGAATTAGAACCGGATCAACACTCCAAGGAATCAAACTCAACTTGGCTAATCCAGTTTGGTTTGGCCGGTCCGTTTTGTGTTTCCCTAAAAGAAACTCCTCTTTGATCGAAGGATTGGATAAATACCCATAAGTCCTAAAACTAATTTAAAAGTGCAATTAAAAGTCTCATCTAGATAGATTTTTATTTATTTTTTACTTACTTTAAATCTTACCGTATGCATATTATTCATTTTTTTTAACTTGAAACATTTGACAACCTTCATAATATATAAATGTTGGATAAATAGATTCACATATAACTTTTCATAGTCTTTTGGCATTCATACAATAATTATAAAATATTAGCAAGAAAGTAAAAAAGTATTATTTTTCTTATATATAAGTGAAAATAAATAGGTTCTAAAACTTTCGGATTACATAATTAAATCCTAAAATTTGAAAAAAAAAATCGTGCAATTAAGTATCTTAATCAAGTCAAATAGAAGTAAGTCACTATCGACAACTTATTGCAATGAATGCTCCAGTATTCCACAACGTGATTTGCAAGTGGAGGTTATGGGTATGATTTCCCAATTTATTTTTTATCTCAAAAAATTAAAAGGGACAAGTTAAGACTTAGATGCATAGCTAATCTTGGATTTTCGATTCACGCCGCGGTGGGCAGAATGGCGAGCTAGCCTAATGAGAAGTGATGCAACGTTGAAATCTGTGGCAACAGACTTGGGGCATGTTTGTTTTTATTCCTGGTAACGTCTGATTTTATTTTTTTATTATTCAGAAAAAAATAAAAATATGTTTGGTAAATTTTTTGTTATCAAAAATAAAAATATATGTATTTTTTATTCTCTGGAGTATTTGGAATAGAATTAAGAAGTTTTTTGTTCTTTAGAACAAAAATAAGAAAAAAAAAAAAAAAACGAATTTTTTTCAAGGCGTTCTCTCTCTGTCGCGAGTCACTCTCTGTGTCTCACTTCTTGTCTCTCTCTCTGGTCATTCTCTCCGGCGCCTCTCAACTGCAATCGTCTCTGCCATTCTGTCCGTCATCCGGCGCCTCTCGACTGCTCACTTCCTCCGGCGCCGACGGGTGTTGCTCCTTCACCGACCGAAGCTTGTTGTTCGAGGTAAGTTATACCCATCTTGCTGACTTGCACACCATGGGAGGGATGCCCTTGGCGAGGGCTTGGTCGAGTGAGTGCAGCCGTCGCCGATCTAGGCGAGTACTCGCTCGAGCGTGCGCGGTCCTCGAGCGAGTCGTCGCCCAGGTCTGCAAGGGCCACACTCGTCGAAGCCTTTGTTGATGTGGGCGACGGCTCGCTAGAGCCCTCGCGTTCTGCTCGAGCCCCGACCCAGCGCTGCTCGCTCGAGCGAGTGTGGCGAGGCGACGATTCGCTTCGGCGAGCGCGGCCCTCGTCATTCGCTGCACTCGCTCGAGCGACCCGTTGGTGAAACATTGAAACAGCAAGTTGACGCCGTGAGATACTTCGTCTCTGCCCCAGTGCCTTTAGTTAAATGCTTTTAGTTAGATAATTTGGCTTGCAACCCAAAAACTAAAGAAAACTCGCGTCACTCCATCAGGCGTCGGTGAAATGGAGTTTCGCTAATCTTCTGGTTTTATTGCAAATGATAGTTCAGGGGAACAAAAGATCAGAAATTCCCTTCTTCTCTCTCTGTTTTGTTTGTTAAATAAATTTATGCAGTGTAGTCTGAAGATTTGTCTAGATCTATTTTGGAATGAACATTAACTTTGTAGGCAATCCAAAGTAGATCTGCGAATGCCGCGCTCGCCAATCTGGGTGATGGCTCGCGTTCGAGCCCGAGCCAGTGCTGCTTGCTCGAGCTCTTGCGCTCAATTTCCTGCATTAACAAATACACATGCCCTTAATTGGTGATTGATTGCCAAATGCACAAAGTTGAGCTTAGGTAATTGGTTTTTATGCTATCCAGATCAGTAGACCTAACCGTTCCTCTGAGCAATGTTGACATGTTAACATCAATGAGGTTCACACTTAGTTTTCTCTTTTGTTGGTTTGCTGGTGTGAGAGCATGATCATAAGTTTTCTGTTTTGTTTTATTGACTAGGCCCAAGTCGTAGTATGACATGTTGGGTTGAGCTTGTGCATGTCCAAGATTGGCTTTGGACCAGTGAAAGCTTATTGAAAATGAGAGTTTATCAAGACTGCACTCCACTTGACTAACCCTTCTCAACCTCCAGCTAAGCTTAACTATAAGGGCTAGGGGGCTTAGGGCTATGGCTGTCATGAATTCAATTTTTTCCTATTTGTGTAGTTGAGCTCGATTTGGTTTTCGCTTACTTCTTGTCATTGCGATTGTTTTTCATTCTCACTCGACCAGTTTCTACTTGCTCACTTGACCAGTTTCTAATTGCGTAGATCCATTGACATTGGTGCTTTCAAAATCTTGCTTATCTCCAAAATCTGATAGGTTTCTCATAGTGTTCTTTGTTTCATTTTGGGTATATTTTTCATCGATCATCGATAGTCATAGCACTATGTAGCCCCTGTAGCTCAAAATGCAATCTTTGTCATGTTTTGTACAAGCTAGTTCAAGAATTGTCAATGCTTTGCCATTAGAGTCTTCTCTGCTTGCATCTCTTGAGAATGGTCGTGTGTATTGCATGTAATTCATACATTATTATGTTATTACTTTAATTCATAACTCATATACTGCTCAACTGGTCAAGGTTAAATGGCATCTGAGAAACAAACATTCAGAGCAAAGTAGACCGAGTCTTTAACTAATTTGTTTGTAAGTTTGTTGGTAGAGGAGGTCAGAAAGGGGAATCGCACCTCTTCTACTTACAACAAAGCAGGGTGGAATAACATACGAGTTGAATTCATTAAACAGACAGGATTCCAATATAGCATACTACAGCTCAAGCAGAAGGTGAACAAACTAAGAAAACAATATGAGAGTTTTAAGAAACTCCTTTCACAGTTCGGATTTGGTTGGGATAGTGTGACAAAAACAGTTGTTGATGATCCAAGTATATGGGAATCTCACATCAAGGTATTTTCTTAATTTTTGGTTATTTTGATATCATTATCGATGTAAGTTTTGAAATGTATGAATATGATGTTGACATGTCATTATTATGAAAATTGCAAGACAACGTTGAGTGGGCAAAATTCAAGAAGGATGGATTTCCTTAGTATTTGGAATTATGTATTATATTTTGTGATACATATGCTAGTGGGGATCACGCCATGGGAAATGCGGAAGATTTGATGGTGTTGGAGGAAGGTGACAATGGTAGTGGCAATGCAGAGAACTTCAATGAACATCACATTGATAAGAGAGTCTTTACATCCAACAATGTTGCAACTCCAGCTATGACAAACACAAGTTGGATAGGATTCCAAATACTAAGAGGAGAAGAAAGAGTAACTCATTCGGTGTGGCTGATGCTTGCAAAGCCATACAAGATCCGATAAAACTTAGGACAAGTCAATCTACAAATGATTCTGTGACCTCAAAGGTCACGCCACCACTTGTAGATCCTTTCTCGGTATCTGCTTTGATTGATGTCCTAGTTAGTATGCATGAGTTAGAGCAAGATCTTTACAACAAAGTAGTGGAACGAGCATGCATTAGTGATACATGGAGGGTGGCTTTTATCAAATCCCCACCTGAAAGGAGATATGGACTTCTTCGATATTTTTAGTAGATGTTGGGAAATGTATTATGGATTGCGTGGGGGTTTTATTTGATTGTATGACTTATATTATCAGTTAATACTTAGGCCCCGTTTGGTTTGGTTTTGAGGAAATATTCTTGGGAAAATGCAAAGGCCTTTAATCTAAAGGGATTTGACAAAATGCAAATATCGTTGATAAACTAAAATTGAAAAGATGCCTTGAGATGCAACTTGGGAAAAATGTTATTTGATAAAGACATACATTTAGAAAGTTCTTTCATGTGCCAAATTAAAAATTTAACAATTTTTTTAATTTGTTAAAAATCAAAAACAAAAATTAATGACCTTAACGTTTATATATTTTTTTTCAAGTTGAGAATAATGTATAAGAGACATTAATAAAATTTTAAATAAAAAAGTCACATCAAACTCAATTAAAAATAGAGTAATTTTATTACAATAAACATGACAACATATGTCTGAAAGAAAAAAATAAATTATCGTTAAATATTACAACTGTCATTAATTATATATCAAGTTTATAGCTATTTCATCACGTAAGTGTGCTATATTAGGGAATGCATTATCAATTGAAGCACTTGTCTCCTCATTTACAACATTATGAGCGACTAAATATCCATACTCGGAATCCAAATCTGCTATTTAAAAATCCGTATCAATTACAGCATTTTTTTTTTTATAAAATTGTACAAAGTCATTGTAGCTATGACAATTTGCATAAGGATAACTTAGCATAGTAGTTAAAATTTTCAACTTCATTTTTAATACAACAAAGGCTTGTTCAAT
This sequence comes from Eucalyptus camaldulensis, assembly GCA_019915185.1. Lineage (NCBI taxonomy): Eukaryota > Viridiplantae > Streptophyta > Magnoliopsida > Myrtales > Myrtaceae > Eucalyptus > Eucalyptus camaldulensis. The sequence goes on along the minus strand of JAHSVA010000014.1, from coordinate 9,189,207 downwards.
TTCTGAGCGAAATGAGAATGTTTACGGTTGAACACTTCTCGATGACCTGTAGGTGTAGGATCTTGTCGAAATATCAATGGAACTTCTCATAGTTTCTAGGAGAGCAACGAAATAATAGCAGTATGGTTTTTGAATTGCTGTATTGTATCCATGTTCTTTCATATTTACAGGGACTTGGCGAGCTAGTAGCTGTCATCTTATTAAATGTAAGAAAATCCGACAATGGTCCAGCGTCCATTTAAAGAACATTGCATCCGCAAGAGATTCTTTGATCCAAAAAAAGGAGGCAAGCAACATGACTTCATGAGAAGAAATTAGTATTCAAATCTATTTGTTGGAACGATGCTTTTGCATCCATTCTCCATCAATCGATATAATTAACGCATTGTGCCTACCCCCATCTAATCTAAAGGAAGTAACTTTTCACATATTCTTAATTAGTAATTTTCACATAAGTACAAGGACTCATTTATTGATCTAAGAAGCATCAGCTAACATCAGTGAATTGAACCACAAAAGTCATCCATTTTTTGCCCAAGATGTGATAGATGTACCCGCTAACAAGTTTCTTCATGTCAAAAGTCTAAACCTTATGATTGGCCTGCTTCTTCCACCCAACGCAAGCTAGTTTCCATGACATGCAAAAAATCATTCATTGTTCCAACTTTCGTGTATGATGTATGAGCGCAAATCGTGAGCCATGATTGGATCAAAACAAGCCAGATTTATCATGTGCATCGAAACTAGAAATACTTACAACCATCTAGAGAAATTGCACGACATTTCCTTTACTGGGGAATATGGTACAGTGCTCTCAAGAGGACATCTGCTGTGAGACGCAATTAAATTATGAAGAGAATTACATTTACATGTCTATTCTTTCCTTTCATCAAGCTACATTTTACAAAACAGAAGTAAATGAAGTTAAGAATATGCCGATTTGAAACCTTCAGTAACGGTAACTACTTTTGCTGACACCTTGGATTGCAACTTGGATGCAGCTTGTCTAATATCCTGTGGACATTACTCAATTAATCAGCTCATGAAGTCAGTCATCAAGCGAGCAAACTTAGAAACTGCTTTCCAAACTGACCGATATGCCCTCATTCACTGACCTTGGATGATTGGATACTCTCAAGTTTTTAACCAACAAATATTCTGACGGTAAAAGTTCAACACAAAATGTACACTTACACTCACTGGAGTAAATATACACGCAACTATCCAGCTAGCAAAAATTAAGATGATGCATGAGGGTGCTATAAAGTATAAAGTGTAAATGTGTCCTTTCAGATATAAAAGAATCCACTGACTGGAAATCAGTGGTATATGCTCAAGAAAGCTCTAAGAATAGAATGAGGACATATAAACATCCACGTTTGAACGTCCTTTAGAGTAGTACCTCTCAATATTGTTTGAACGTCCTTTAGATTAGTACCTCTCAATATTGTAACGGGAAGAAAAATGAGTGAGCAATATTGCCTTACTTCGAATCCATTGAGCGTGTTCAATAATCTGCATATGTAACAGAATCAGCCCAGTTCATGGTCCTTCAAATTTGGAACTTCTGGAGGTAAGTGATGGAGAAGTGAGGGGGGATCAACATACCTCAAACAAGTGAGTGTGGCCATGTTGCTGTGCATGCTCTATACTTATGTTATCATCGAGAAAAGTCGCCTGGTTCATGAATATCACCAGATTTTGTTAGGTCGATTTGATATTATATACGATGAAACTACTACTCAAGATTATGTTCATTATAGATAGCGACAGTGAGCACACCATCTAATCGACCATGTCACAAGATACTTGTGCTTCACTGTACTCTTCAGCAGCTAGTATTCGTGAGCAACTTACTGACTCATTTCCTAATGCAAGGCTGCCATGGCTCAAACTTTAAACTATGGAGAGAAACGTCTTAAAAACATGACCTATGCAAATGTGGTACCTAGGAAAATAGGACCCGAAGCGTATCTCTATGGTTGTGACGTGCATTAAAATATAATGCAAACAGATTTCTAAAGAAAGTAAGGCTATTGATAAAGTGCAGGCATGCACACTTAATTAAACTATTTTGATAGTGCCAAACTAAGGTCCCATTTGGTTTAGCATTTGGAAGGGGCTTTGAGGCTCTAAAGGGATTTGGGCAAATGTAGATGGTGTTTGGTTCAATTTTTTGAGGACTTTGGGAAGATGCAATTGTATCTCCAAGGGGCTTTAAAGGCCTGTAGGGGAATGGAGTGGTAGAGGTGCATTTGAGAAGTAGCATTTTCGGAATGCAACTTCATTGTTTAATGAAAATATGTCAGTTACCCATTTTGTCCTCATTTATTAACCAAAATCCATTTTTGCCATTTTCTATATAGAAAACCTAAAGCCTCCTCTTCCTTACTGTAGCCTCACGCCTCCTCTGCACTCTCATGCCTCTTTTCTTCATCCCTCATCATCTCCTTCGCGAGCTGCTCTCTGGTGTCCATCCAAGATCAGCCATCCTAACCTCGAAGATTGCCTCCCGCCATTCTGCTCTCGCGCTCGCGTCGCGCTCGTAGCAAGGCAGTTGGGTAAGCTTGGAAGCTTCGATTCCATCGCTCATTCATTTGATTTCGCGGTCGCCGCTGAAGATTCCGCACTAGATTACTCGCAAGGGCCGCGGGCATTACTCTTTTCATGCTCTCACGCCTCTCTCTACCTCATGATTGTTGTGTGTCCGACCCTCACGTTCACTCACCTCTCCAGGTAAGATTTCCTCGATTTTGTTCGGATGTATGGAAGTCCATTGCCTTTCTCGTACCTTGACGACTCCCCCTTTCATGCTTGAAGCAATGTTCCCTCATGGTTGGCAGGGGTTTGAGTTCTCTTCCTCGCGTCACTCCTTCACGCTCGCTGCCCTCGAGCTCTCCTGTCACACTTACGCTTGCTTTAGTCCAGGTTAGATTTTCTCAATTCATGTTGCGATTTTTGTGGAAATTTGTATAGTTAATTGAATATCTTATGGCTAGAGTGACATGTTCTGATTTGGCGAGAGATCATAGCATTTGGGAGGATGATTGTTTGTCAATCTCTCCTTTCCCCTCGCTTTGTCCTCTCTGTTCACTAATTTTGCTTCTCTCTTTCTTTACTAACTTCAATTTCTATACAAGTTTTTGTCGTGATGATTTTTCCTCTGTGAAAAGAAAAAAATGGGCTGTGGATTTCGTTAGAGAAATTGTACATTACACAATGGGGTCTTTAGAATTGAGGAAACCTTATATTGAAGGTGCATCTACTGTCAAACTTATCAAGGTGCAATCGATTAAAGATTGCCCATCGAACTGAATTGTCTTCCAGTTAGTTTAATTGCATTTTTAGTGTACAAAATTCTGAATTTGATGGGAGTTTGGTGGTTGATTGGTTATTTTGAGCCCATTATGAATTCAAGTTCCTTTGTTTTTGCTAGACATATACAAAGTTGGTTTTCTGGTATTCATATTAATAGGCTTTAACTTTTTTTTTCCCTCTCACTCATTTAAACTCCCTTTTCTTTTTCTTTTTTGTTAGATTACAGAAACCATTTTGTCTCCGGAGGTGGCCTTTATTGGAGATACCACATCTGATTACATGCTTAATCCACGCAATGCAGATGCTTTGAGGGCAAAAGTTCTGATAACTGAGGTGTGAATGAAAAGGCTCTAGTCCCAATGTTAGTTGTGTTGGTATATTCACCGTTATCATCATAAAGATCATTAATGTTTGCCTCTATTTAGTGGTCCAGCTAGTGATCGTTCCAAATTATTTAATTAAAGTGAAAATCTAGCTTGTTCCTATGTATTGAGATGCCAGAGTACTAAAATTTATGCGTAAGCTTGGGTTATCTTAATTAGTTTTTAGGAATAAGTATAATAGAAGTTCTAAAACTTGTCACAAAAATGCAATTGAATCCTAAAACTTGTCAAATTATTTCAATCAAGTCATAAAATTAACACCGTCAGCCTTTTAATTGAAAAATGCTGATGTGGTGCGGACGTGGCATTTTAAATAATTTATCATTTCCCACATGCCTTTTTTAATTATTTTTTATTCAATTTTTTTTAAATTAGATTTAAGAACTAAAAAGAAAAGATAAAATTTATTTTTAAAAATTGTTAAAAAAAGAAGAAGATAAAATTAGTTGCTCCTCCCTCGCCGCCGCTGCCCATCATCGAAGGGGCCGGCGATGGGCGGCGGCGAAGGAAGCTGACAATTTTTTTTTTTTTTGTTTTTTAAATAAAATTTAGCTTTTCTTTTCTAATTTTGTAAATCTAATTTAAATAAAAACAATTTTAAAAAAGCCACATGGAAATAAAAAATCATTTTAAACATTACATCCGCGCCACGTCAGCATTTTCCATTAAAAATGTTGACAGTGTTAACTTTAGGACTTGATCGAAACAATTTGACAAGTTTTATGACTTGATTATACTTTTTACAAGTTTTAGGAATCAATTACATTTTCGTGACAAGTTTTAGGACTTCTATTGCACTTATCCCTAGTTTTTAAAGATATTGGTGTTGAGACTGTTGTACTTATGTAATGGCATGTGTACGATGGATTGCTTAGAATTTTTATATTAGGTTTGCTTTCAATATACGACTTATGTTATTGATTTTTATTTGATATTTTTTCAAAATCTATATTGATATTCTTATATTTGTGTGATGGTATGGGTACTATGGAAGGGGGATCAAATAGTGTGTCTAATGAGCAGGTAGAACTAGTTGAACAATTCTTGGATGATGGTGATCTTGATATATTGAGAGTTGTGCATTGTTATGGTGGACATGTCAATGCATACGAAAGAACCTATTAGAGACAGTAAACTATTAAGACCGGAATTGATATGAGAGATTATTTATAGACATTTAGATAGAATATATGAAGCATTTAAGGTGGAGAGGCATGTTTTTCTGAACTTATGTGATTTAATGAGGGCAAGAGGTTGGTTGAAAGATAGTCTGTATGTTAGGATAAATGAACAAGTTAGAATCTTCTTATCTTTGGTTAGTCACAATAACTCCAGTAGAGATTTTTGTGAGAGATTCCAATGTTCGGGAGAAACGATAAGTAAGTGTTTCAATATAGTATTGAAAGCAATTTGTGTTTCAATATAATATTGAAAGCAATTCTCAAACTCTTCAAAGAGATTATCAGACCACCGTCCTTTGATGTCGTCCCACATGAAATTCTTATGGATTCTAATCATAAACGTTACTTCAAGGTATGATTTTCTTATTAATTCTACACCACTAAATACATGTGATTGATAATCTTGTATAACATTAGATTGGTAATAAATTTACAGGATTGCATAGGTGCTATGGATGGCACCCATATAAATGCTATCGTCCTCGTGTCTCAGCAAATCCCATTTAGAGGCAAAAAAATGAATTACCACCTAGAATGTGCTATGTGTTTGTTCGTTTGATATGAAATTTATTTTGTGTATGCTGGGTGGGAATGATTTGCCAGCGATTGTCGAGTGCTTTTGGTTGTACTCGAGACTCCTCGACTTCAATTTCCTCGACCACCAATCGGTATGTACTTTATCTATAAAGAAAAACTTTCTTATAATTATATTATGATTATATATCATAACAAATTTATATATACTGTGTTATAGGGAAATACTATGTGGTAAATTCTAGTCATGCAGCACTTCTGGAATTTTTAACTCACTTTAAAGGTGAATGATATCATCTGAACAGTTATAGAGGGAATGGAAGACGGCCAAGAATAACAAGAGAATTGTTTAACCATAAGCATTATTCACAAATGAATGTCATTGAGTGGTCATTTGGGGTATTAAAGAACCGCTTCACCATTTTGAGACATATGCCTCCATTTACAATTCGAAAGCAATCACTTATTGTAATTGCATGTTATGCTCTCCATAATTATATTCATAACTAAGACAGGATGGACAATTTTTTTTCCCTATATGGAGATCTGAATTACCCATTTGGACTTAGAGAGTTGGAGGTTGCAAATGATACATTGCAAGAGCAAGCAATTGGGATAAACATGCTTAGGTAAAATATCGCAAATAAAATGGCAAGATATTATAATATGCCTGCAATTTCATAACTTTGTGTTTTCGAATTTTGTAATATTGTTTGTAAGTACTAACTTATCAAAGTCAATATGATGGAGTTGAACAATGGACTACATTACTTTATTATTATGATGGTCATGTATGAAGGATCCATGTAAAGATCTATAAGATACTCTTCTTCGTACTAACTCTTGTTGCATAGACTTTAGTTATAATATTATGCTTTACAAAATTTTCTTCCAAAAGTATACATATCACCACGTTCACCATGTTTCCTTTTACTCACTATGAACAAAATTAAATTGGTGAGTGCTCAATGAGAATGATAATTAAATATCAAGTTTACACTCCTCTAAAGAAAGCACTTGAATTTTTTTTTTTGAATATAAATTTTCTATAGTTACCAAATGGATTTCTATTCTTTTTTTTATTTCAAGAATAAAAATTGTGTAATTACCAAATAAGTTCTTTTGCTTATAAATTGTTCCTAGGAACAGAGTCAGAAAAAATCAAGTTTGATAAAAAAATCATTCTAAAAAATAGAATGGTTACCAAACGCGTCTTTAATATTATCTTGTGGGTGGCCTACATTTTTGCCAATGCTGGACACCTCTTTTTTGGTGGAAAACACATGACCGAAAAATTAAAATTGCATTGTAATATTTCTCTTTTTTAAAGTCTACTTTTAGGACCCCTAGCTATAATGTTGCGAGAAAATTTTAATTAAGGGCCTAAAGTGGAATCGTTTTCTAAAAAAGGGATCCAAAATGGACATTGTCTCAAACAAGAACCTGAAGTAACCAACTTAGTTTCGGATAAGGGCCTTAACTTAAAAGCCAATAAAATCTTATTTGCATTTAGAGGTATTTTTGTCTAAGTACTTTATCATGCCTTCACCTTTTTCATTCTTTAGATTGCGTTCTCCAAAGTCCATATTTATCTTTCTTGCCGAATTAGTTATCAACACCCTCAACTTCATTTGTTATTGCCCTCAATAGCAATTCTAGTACCTTTCTTGAAAGATGAAGGTCAATCCAAGCCCTAGATTGAGCACGAGTGGACCAAGATGTGACACTTAGCTTGATTCGATCCCCACATCTTGTGGTTGTGGTCAAGCACGAAGCATGATGAGGTGTAAGCCATTAGCTTGCTACCCTCGTTGTCATCAATGCTTGAATTCAAATCGGTGCTCACGCAAGCTATGATCGATCTTAGCGAGGAGAAGCCAGATTGAAGTGCCTAAGCCAAATTTATTAGAGGTTTTGAGGATTCTCTATGATACTCATGTGCATTGATTTGTTCAATGAAATACATGGTTTTGGGATTTTCTAAGCGATTTTGCAATTTTTTCATCTTGTTATTCTCTCTCAAATTTGGGTAGATAATATTTTGGAGTTAGAGAGGCAAATTTGTTTGAACATGTGTAGACTAGAGTCCTTCGTTTTTTAGACTGAGTGTTGTCTAATTCGAATCGCCACCAAATGCGAGTATCTTCAATCACGGGTCAGAATGATTCAGCAACCTTTGAAAATAACCAGCATGCACGACACAATTAGACCCTCTCAAGAAGCCACATATTCCACCTTAATGCAATCTGCGTCTATGAATGTTATGAATAATCCAAACTGGACCCAATAAAACATTCCCAAGAAGCTACGAGTGAAAGTTATCGTGGCATAGGCAATTTCACTGGCGGGGAGAGCATGAAATTGTTACTTTAATTGCTATAATAAGTTTTTACAAGCAAATTGAATAAAAACAAAACTCACGAATGGATATTTCTTGATTCTCAATTTCATTATCATCATCGGAGAAGGTGAGCAGTGGCGAATAACTTAAAAGCTGACTTATATTGAAATCGATGAGTTCTTGGGTGAGGATGCAAAATTGCATAATGTAGAGCACGCGCTTTGAAGTTTGCTGATGGGGAGGCTGCAGAACTAAAGTATGCAATTTTTAGTTTTGCAAAACTGCATAACTTCTCGAATATCTTTTCATTTTTTCCTTTTCCTAAATTGTTCAAATTGTTTTGCACCTGTGCAAGCTCGTGTGTGAGGAGTCTGATGCATTTGTCAAGAAGGAGGTGAGCAAGATGAAAAAAGAAAGAAAAGAAAAAAAAAAGGAAAGAAAAGAAAAAGTCTTTAGACGAAAATACTCGCAAATAAGATTTGATTGGCTTTCAAGTTGAAACCCTTATTCGAGTCTTAATTAGTCACTTCAGGCCCTTATTTGATACAATGTCCACTTTAGGCTATTTTTTGAGAAAATGATTTCACTTCAGGCCCTTAATTGAAATTTTCCCTAATGTTGCACTTAGCACAACAGACAAAAAAACCGAAGAAAAAGAGGCAGAATTTGGAAAGATAGAAAGAAGTGGAGATGATTTTCTAAAGAAGACATGTAAGATTTCCACCAAATTTGAAGTGGGAGCACCTACTTGGACTTTTGAAAAAAATTAACAAAACAAAATTTTCATAGCTTGCTCTAGAATTTTGTGACAAGACCATGGACTTCCACGACCATTCCATATTTGGTTTCTTGGACTTCTGCAACTTCCATTAGAGCGGGAACCGTCTCTGCTTGTCTGGGGGTTGCCCGCATGAAGGAGTTGCTGCGGTTGAGAGCGAGCATGAGGCGAGGTGAATGTTGGGTAAGCTCCTGGGATTGCCTTATCAGGACATGGAAATCGAAATTGAATCATCGATGCCGGTAAACTTATGGAGTTGGGCAGATCGCTCTTCTCCTCTGATGCTGAATGATTTGCGCGAATGCAGGACATAAGCTGGGAGGTTCGAGCGGCGCAGCCTGTGACACGTTCTTGGAGGAAGCTGGCGTGTCCGCTGATGGAACTTGCTCGTTCTGGGAAGCAGGAAGTTGATGCTGATGATGAATTCAGATCCGTTCCTGACTGTATATACCAGGTCTTGACTTTTGACCTCAGTGTCGGGGTTTTGGTTAGAAAGGCTGATGTAGCCCAAATACCTAACTTGTCTTATAGATATGTTGTGTTAATGTATCGGTTTTTCTAGCCCCCCCCCCCCCCCCCCCCCCCCAAAAAAAAACCATAATTATATTCATAGTAAAAGCCGATCGCATGAATAAAAGGGTGGTCAATTTTAAAGTGGCTGGAACTTATCATATTATCGTCCGTTTCTGATTTTTGAAATTGAGAACTGAACGAGCCGATTCTAGGGTCAATTGAAGAGTCGGTCATATTTTTCGAGAAAGCAAACTTCAAGTAATAATAGTGAATAGTTTGTGGTATAGCATTAAGGTATTGAAGAATTTTTTTAGGTGTTTCAAACTTGAAGCCCATTTCCATCGTAGCTCTCTCTTATTTAAACAAAGTATGAGGAGAAAAAAGAAGCTAGAAATCGATTTAAAATGGTTCTCGGATAGAATGAAGGTTCTAACGGAATGGTCTAGACAAGTTCTCTCCATTTTATCTAGAAACTGATTCTTGTGTAAATAAGCTTGAAACTAATTTGTTTGATTCGACCGACGGCCAAGACAGATTTCCCGCATTTTATCTAGGAATCAAACAGTTCCGAAGTAATTATGTTCGGTTCAACAAACCGTCAAGACAAGTTTCCCGCACTTCATCTTGGAACCGGTCCTCATGTGAATGGGCCTGGAACTAGTCTGCTCAGTTCGATCATCAGACGAACTTGCTCGGTTGCTCGCTTATTACATAAGTTTTCCAAAGTAAATGGGGCCAATTCCATAAAAAAACCATGAATTTTAGGTGTTGTTTCAAATTTGGTCCAAATTTTATTTTATCTTAAAAAAACCACGAATTTTAAGTATTATCTCAAATCTGGTCCCGTTAACCCTCATTGCACAATCATCTGACGTGACCACGTTAGCAATAATATCCAACACAGCAAAATGATGTTGTATTTGAATTTTTGGAGGAAATATTAAATTTAAGTTTGCCTTCTAATGAGGTGAATTTTATAGATGATTCTCATATGAAAAATAATTCTGCAGCTTTCTAGACGAGGCACATAACTAGGCCATTAGATCAATTTAAAAGCTGGGTTGGAAGCAAAATATTACATTGTCTTAAAACGATATATTAAAAGTGTGTGCATCTTATAGTTAAATAAAGATGTGAATCCTATTTATAATAGACTTACTTTATTTTGTCTCAAATAAAGTTCGGGCTAGATTTTGGACAATACCTAAATTTCATGATTTTTTTTTAGACAAAATAAAGTTCAGACTAAATTTAAGATAATACCTAAAGTTCGTACTTTTTTTTATGGAATTGACCCAAAATAATTGAAATAATTCTAAAACCCTAGTTCTCTTTGATTTTCTTTATTTTATTTTTTCTTTTGTTAATTTCTCCGAGTGACCGAAGCGGTGAGCCTCGCCTCTCTCGCCTCTCACCAACGTCGGTCTTTAGAAAAGGAGCAGAATCAGCCATTTCCGCCGCCGTCGCCGTCCCAGCAACTCCTCTCCGCCGTCGCAGGAGCATCGGCAGCGGTCGCTCCCCTCACCCCGCTCACGACCGTAGCTCTCGCTGGCCGCCGTCGAGCCTCACCTTCACCGAACCGGGTTCGTTCTCTCTCTCGCGTTTTCTATGAATGCAGTAGAAACTTCGAAGTTTGTAGGCGAACAATCCCGTGGGTTGTCGTTCGATTCAGTCCGGCGATGCGCGGTTCGTGAAACGGTCAACACTGCTACTGCCCCTTGAGGGCGGAGACGGGGCTGAAGGTTCCCGTTTCTTTTCGCTGTTGTTGTTGGTGTAAGAAGAGGAGTTTTCTGTTTCTCCCCGTTGGGTTTTGGTGTAAAGGCGAGAGGGAAGATGGGTAGTTAATTTTACTGGCTTAGCTGGTGAATATCTCTTCGTTGAGGTTGTTTGGCGAGCGAATGTGGTGATGGCATACATTGGAGGAAGAAAGAGAGAATTCATAGATGCGGGTCGTGGCTATGATAGGTTCTTAATGACTTCTTTGTTGTTTGGGCGTTGTGATTTGGAATGTTGATTAAGGATGAGTTGAAGGGGTCATGATGTGAACCAAGTGACTTGAGCTCAATGAGACTGTAATAAGGAAAGAAGAGTTGAGGAGAGAGGGAGAGGGAGAGGGAGAGGGAGAGAGAGAGAGAGAGAGGTACTTGGGGAAGAACAAAGGAAAGGAAAGGAGAAATTTTGAGAGGAGAGGACATATATTTCCTACTGGTAGTTGTTGGATTCTACATCTTCTGTAATATGCATCTCTTTCTGCATCATTCTCCCCCTGCGATCCAAGTGTATTGGCACCCCCTTGGTGCCGAATTAAATAATTTTTCTTTTATGCCAAAAAGAGGAGAGTTGTATTTTCTCTGTGGGTCATGTGAACCTGGTGCTTCTGCATTGTTATTTCCATTGCATCCTGCTCTTTGCTTCTGATGCTACTGGCTTATACTCAAAATGATTCAACAGTTATAGTTAAACAGTGTACTGCAGTGATGCTATGTTTGAGACAAGTTACTGACCATGAATCTGGAACTTGGATCTGTAATTGCAGTTCTGCTAGCATGAAGCTATGAAGCTTTGATAGCTCTCTTTTTATCATCTTAGTAAGCAGCTGACAAGAAGAGGTGAGGAAGAGTATGAGTGCCCGTAGATTATCCCAGCAAGTAGCAATCTCTTGGTCCAGTCTTATCTTTAAGCCGGGCCTCGCCAAGAGATCAATACACACTATACCCTTCCTGTACTCCGATACCTGCTATTCCTCTAGCAGAAAACTCCCTTTCCGTCATCTTCCCAGATGCCATTTCTTCACTTCCCCTGAGGCGGCATCGAGAGCTGTTCATGAACTATTGGCGGAGGTGGAGAAGGAGAAGCAAAGGGAGAGAGAGGCTAGGAGGAGGGCTGGCCTTGATACCAAAGACATCGATGCAGAAGATGAAGAAGACTACATGGGTGTAGGCCCGCTTATCCAAAAGCTTGAGAAGGAGAAGCTGAAGGCCGATGCCTCTGCTGATCTTGATATGTTTGAGGAGCCCACTGACTCAGAATCCGATGATGACGACGAACGATCCAGTCCAAACAATCTCAAGAAGAGGTTCGAGCAATTTGAGAAGAAGTTCAAGCGCCATGAGGAGTTGCTCAAGAATTTTGTTGAGTCTGGTACTTGCATTTTGCTTTGTTTTATTCCTCTATCTCTTCAATGGTTTTAATTCCTTGGTGATTTTTAACGCTAGTTGAAGGTATATAGAGTTTTTTTATCATCATACCGAGTTGGTACAAGATGGTCTTACCATTCCGATGCAAGAATTGATTTCTGTCGAATTTGTCTTAGTGGGACCAGTGGGATTGAGTTAGATCTGCTAAATGGTTATATTTGTTAGTTTTGTCCACAGCAGTTTAGATTGCTGAAAATTCCAAGCTTTTTCTTTTGGGCTTGAGCAATTTTCCTGCGACGAATGCAATTTCTATATTACTGCTTATCCCTTTCTGTTTGCTTTGTAACAGATACACTTGATGATACATATAAGTGGATGAACAGAATTGATAGGTTTGAGGATAAACATTTCAGGCTTCGTCCAGAGTATCGAGTCATTGGAGAATTGATGAACCGTTTGAAAGTAGCAGAAGGGAAGGAAAAGTTTATTCTTCAGCAGAAACTAAATAGGGCTATGAGATTGATAGATTGGAAGGAGGCTTATGATCCTAATAATCCTGCCAATTATGGAGTCATTCAACATGAACAAGTGGGTCCCTCAGTTGATCTTTTGGATCAGGCTGGCTTTGAGAAAGAGAGGCAAGTTATACAAGGGGTTGATGATGATGAGGATGAGGAATTTGATGACATGAAAGAGAAGGATGACATGTTGATTGAGAAAATTAATGAAATTGATAAGAAGCTTGAAGAGAAGCTGGCACAGTTGGATCATACATTTGGAAAGAAAGGAAAGGTGCTAGAGGAGGAGATCAGGGACCTGGCAGAGGAAAGAAATGCTTTAACTGAAAAGAAGAGAAGGCCTCTTTACAGGAAAGTAAGTAGTGGTGGCATTTTCTTTCTTATATCATGCGTAACGGTTGTCTTCTTAGAGGAACCAGGATTTCTGGTCTGTGCCTTTTTCTCTTACTTTACTCCTTGCAAGTAGCAGACTACCAAAGACTGCCATAGGGCATTCGATTTTTTCTTCAATGTGGTGACAAGTAGACAACTACTGTTGCCATTGCTATTGGAACAACTTTCAAAGACTCTGAAGTCCTAAATATGCTTGCATCTTATTCTATGACTTCATTCTGTACTACTTAAAGAAAGATAAGATGGAAAAGGCAACCTCTTGGAACTTAATCTCTTCAGTGTGTAGAATTCTTTTGCTTCAGACATCAATAGTTTGAGTACATGCTGTTATTCTGGTTCAAAGGCTTTTTGCCCTTTGAAATTGTTTGACTCGATAACACATAATGATGAAATTTCCTTATTGATGGCAGGGGTTTGATGTGAAATTGATAGATGTGAATCGGACTTGTAAAGTTACAAAGGTATCATCTGCCTTAGAGCTAAGTAAGTGCTTCAATTTCTTTATTGATATTGAGTGGCTTGAGTGAAATTTGTGGCCCTATTCTCAGGGTGGGCAAGTGATCAAGTACACTGCTATGTTGGCTTGTGGAAACTACCATGGTGTTGTTGGTTTTGCAAAAGCAAAGGGCCCTGCTGTTCCTATTGCTCTCCAAAAGGTATAGTATTGGTTGATTGCTGTTTGAATTCTTACATGTTATATCTAGTTGGCTAGGATTGTTTTTTGAACATTCTTGTTCTTAATGAATGTGGAATTCTAAGTGTTACTCCTTATTTTGCTAAAGAGGAATTTGAAATTCAAGGATTGAATTCATTAACAAAGTATTTGCTGATTGAACAGACACTACATAGAAATGTCCCGCATAATCTAGAAATACATGGCGTGCCTTTCTTTTTGGTGATAGGGCCATTTCCTGGTTACTCTATGTATGCTTGCTTGAATGTTGGTTCACATGAAGGCTCTAAAACTACTGTGATGAAGAGAGAAGCTGCTTTAGTTTTATCGCGTTGTATGTTGATTATCTCCAAAATATAAGGTGGATAAGAAGTCCTTTTCATTTATCTTATGAATTTGTTTGAATCCATCAGGCATATGAGAAATGCTTCCAGAATCTTCATTATGTGGAAAGACATGAAGAGCATACAATTGCACATGCTGTACAGACAAATTACAAGAAAACCAAGGTTTTAAATTTACTCTTACACTGTGCTGGGTTTTGAGTACTGTGCTTAAGTGGTCAAAGATCCTGTGCTTCCCGTGTTTTTTCTTTTTGAATCTATATGAAGATGGTTGCTTGGTTAGGTGTATCTCTGGCCAGCTTCAACCAGGACAGGTATGAAAGCTGGAAGGACCGTTCAAACAATTTTGAATTTAGCTGGTTTCAAGAATGTGAAATCTAAGGTAACTGATCGTGTTACAAATGACAGTTAAAGTGATTATTCAGTGGGAAAGCTCTAATGTAAACATATATCTCTATAGGTCATTGGCTCGAGGAATCCTCATAATACCGTTAAAGCTCTTTTCAAAGCTTTGAATGCTGTAAGTGTACCCTGCTGCATTTACTGGATGGTATTTTTATTTAGTCTTCCATACATGATGATACATATATTTGATTTAATGTCACTACAGATTGAAACTCCAAAAGACGTTCAAGAAAAGTTTGGCCGGACAGTTGTGGAGAAGTACTTGCTATGAAAGTCCTTGCATCTCCAGTATACTTTCTTGGATTTTGCAGCGGCCAACTAAATTTTCCTTAAGCATGCTAAAAGAGTTTGGTCAGTGCTGGAACAGTCGCCAACTACTTACTGTGAACTCTTTGCGTCTTCCAGGCAGTATGTTTTCTTGGATTTTGAAGGGTTCGACTATTTTCACCCCTTTGCTCACTTGAGGCATTTAGCTATTTATCCATACGCTCTTTTGAATAGGAAGTTTTTTGCGAAGAGGTAGTCTTTTTCACCGGATCAGTTCAGGCCATGATGGGTGTGCTCATCAGGGACGCCCATCTGGATTTACCTTGGATTCCACAAACAATGTATTAGTCTAGTTTTTCCAAAAATAAGGTACCCGTTTAGTCGAAATTTGATTTCTCTTTTCCCTGCATCATCCCTTCTGCTTGTAAAAGCTTAAATTTGCATTTTTCATTTGCATACCCTTTGAGGATTTGGATTCTTCTGTGTGTTCTTCCTGCTCTTTGATGAATTTGCTACTTGTTAGGTAGATCTTAGATCGTCTAAAGATTATATTAGAGTTTTGTAAATTGAATTTCAAACTCACCTCACAAACCTAAAATGCAAAATCTGTCGAAACATTATTATGGTTAGTAAGTGGGAGCATGGTTTTAGGGCGGAACCTAGAATATGAGAACTAGATAGGTAGGAATCTGTAGGTTTAGGTTTCAAGGTATGCAGAGTGGATTTTAGGTTCTAAAAAATGAGGAACCTGTTTAGATGGGTAGGATTCAAGTTTTTAGTTGGAGGAACTTGTGATATGTAACCTAGAACTTATAATGAGTTTTAATATTTTCTTTTGGTCCATGTCTTTGTGTAATATTGTATGCTATTTAATGATGAGTGTATAATATGAAAATATTAGTTTGAGCTTCTATTTTACAACTATGATTTTTACTTTATTAATGTTCATAAAAGCTATGATCAATGAATTGTAGCAGCAAGTGGTAGTAATTAAATATTTTAATTCACTGCAATCGTTTAGTTAATTATATAGGTGGAACGTGGTAGACCTTGAACCCTGTGATGGAATATGTTTCAGGTTTTTAAGTATGTAGGATACATTACTTGTTCCAAAAAAACGAGGAACTTGTTCCAACGAGTAACTTTTGGGTTTTAGGTGGAACCTGTACGGAACTTAGAACCGCTCACCCTAAGGTTGAGATACCTGATTGAAGCCAACTTGCTTCTATCCCTAACTTCGAATGACGTTGATGAGCGTTGCACAATTCAATAGTTGCGTAGGAGTTGATGGGTGTTGGAGCGTAAAATGTTTGTTGTTGCGATCGGATCAACATGCGATGAAAGGCCCATTTGTTTTGCACGGCCCTTTTTAAATCTTTAGAGCCTTTGGCACTTGGTAATCGGGGAATTTCAATCGATATGATAGTTTCCTGTTTCAAGCCACATCGACACGGCAACTAGCAATCGACTAATCCTTATTAGATGTCATAATCTCTCGATCTCTAATTAGATTATGGAATTATGGAGTTGCATGAGTTTGCCGTGTATGGTTTGGGTTTTAGGGAAAAGTTTTGGGAAAATGTAAACGATCTTTGGTCAAAGGTGTTTTTTGAATTGTAAATAGTGTTTTGGTAAAGTGTAATTTAAAAGTACATTGGAAAGCAATTTTAGTTTTTGGTTTAAATGGTGTTTGGGAAAATAATATTTTGCAAAGAATTTTTGCTATTTTTTAACTAGAAAACCTCACCAGTCACTTGAGATCGTGCAAGGTGATGGCATGCGTGAAAATATGAAAGTTTAGTGAAGAGAAATTTGGAAGAAAAAATTGAATTAGTATCTTAGAAATGTTCATAGCCCAAAGCTCTTTTTAAATTAATATTAACTCTCTTATTATGGTTATATTTGGCAATTAAGTTAAAATTCTTATCACACGTTTAATATTTGCTCAAAACAGGATAAAGTTGTAGATGGTTCTGCCCTCTCACCCCCCCTAAAAAAAAGACAGGATGAACTTAGATATAAGAGAGATATAATCCGGATAAAATTATCTTATGAAAGAGTAGGTAAAGATGGATAGGATCTCTAACATTCATAATTGGAGAGTTATTTTTTGTAATAACAAAAATTTTAAATTAATAAATTAAAATTATATTTCAATACATATAATATTTGAATTCTAATATAAGAAATTCAAAATAACAAAAAATAACAATTTACTATTTTTATTTATATATTCAAATTTAATTCAATCTTATAATATAATTCAATATATAAATATAAATATATATTTATTACATATTTTAGGTTTTTTCGAATTTTAGGTATATTAATACAATTTACTATTTAATAAAATTTTATTAGAGAATGATGGAAGGGGAAAAAATAAAAAAAAGGAAAACTAAAAATAGAGAGGAAAGATAAAAAAATAAATAAAAATAAAGTAGGCAAGAGTGTAGTAAAATATTTTTGCCATTTTTGTTTGTGAACTTTTATATTTATTTATATTGATATGCTGTTTATACCAAACAATATACATAATATAACGTGAATATATTTGACTTTATTTTTATGATTCACAAAATAGTAGATAAGATATACAAATTTTTTGAATTTCACAATTTATATTATCCAGTCTTATCTTGATTAAAAATCAAAACAAGGAAACATAACCTCAGGTGCATTTAGAAACACTTTAGGGCAAAGCATTTGGGAAAATATAAAAGGTTTTAAATGAAAGGGTTTTTTGAAATTGAAATAGTGCTTCCAAAACACATTGACTAGCAAGTTTGACCTAAATGCTATATCGAAAGAACTATATTTTATAAAGGACTTTGTTAGTTTTTTTTTTTAAATAAAAATTCTCCATGATTTTCTAGTAGAACTTAGCCACTTGATCTCATGTGATCCAAGCGACTATTGTCTAGACCTAAGGGATGTCGCTTGAGCTTGCACGACTTTAGGTGAGGTTAGTCGGTGCCAGATTGGTTTCTCACCAATTAGATTTGGCTTTGTCGACAATTCGTCGGCAATCTCAATCTTGCTGGTGATATCATGTGAGGTGGGACATTTTTGGAATTATGAAAGCCTAGTGAGTGAGGGGAAGTTAGAGAAAAAAACAAAACACGTGAACCTCAAAGCACTCTGGACCTACCTTGGGGTTGAAAGGTTTTTAATGAAGACCCTTAGAAATGCAACGCTATCTCCAAAGTTCTGCAAAAAAAAAAAAAAAAACAAATTTACCAAGCAAAGGGTATTTTGCCTTGAGTCAAAGGGCTCTAGTGTTTCAAAGGGCTTTTGACAAAAGCGATGCCAATTGTACTTTTAGTGGTTGGCTTAGGGTGCGTTTGGTAAAAATTCTGTTCCCGGGAGCTGATTCTGATCAGAACTGATTCTTTTTTATTCTGTTCTCGGGAACTGATTCTAAGCATTTTAAGCTGTTTGGTAACGAATAAAATTTCTGATTCTGGAATAGAAAAAGAACAGAAATGCGTTTGGTAACAAATAAAATTTCTGATTCTGGAATAAAATTTATATTCTAATTCTTTTTAATTACCTTTTTAGATGAATGTAAATTTGATATTGAATTTTCATAAATCATTCACTGATCAATTATATTTTTATAGTAAGTAATAAAAATATTAACTAATCAATTTTTATTAAATAGTAAATAATAAACCATAGCATAAACTATACTAATATCCCTAAAATATGTAATAAATATAAATACTAAATTATAATATAAAATTAAATATATATAGCAAATATATATTTCAGAATAGGAAGAAATTAAAATAAAATATACAAATCAAAAATAGATAAAAATAAAATGAAAAATTGTTGTTATTTTAAATTTGGTTTTCTTAGAATTTCAATATTATTTATATTTAAATAAGAGTTTTTTTTTTTCATGGTGATTTATAATTATCAATTAATAGTTACTTTTATATGATTAAATATCTAATCCATTTTAAATTTCATAAAGGTACTCCATGTTAATTTTAATTTAGCCAATATACTTCTCTCTCTCTCTCTCTCTCTCTCTCTCTCTCTCTCTCTCTCTCTCTCTCTCTCTCTCTCTCTCTATATATATTCCCTTCCCCAAAACCGAACACTCAATGTTTAAGAAGATAAAACTCTTCAAACTAATAGGACTCTTTGAAACAAAGAAAAGACTTTAACGAGAAACTCATCATTACAATCCATAAATGAATAATAAAGTAACGTAGTCCATTGTTCAACTTTGAATATTGGCTTTAATAAGTCAATAATTAAAAACAATATTACAAAGATCGGAAACATAAAGTTATTAAATCTCCGGCATATTATAATCCCTTGCCATTTGATTTGCAATACTTGTCCGAAGTATGTTTATCTCCATTGCTTCCTCATTTGATGTATCATCTACAACATCCACTTCTGTAGTTCCATATGGGTACTCTGGATCTCCATATTGGGAAAAGTTTTTGTCCATCCTGTCTTGATCACGAATATAATTATGAAGAGCACAATATGCAATTACAATAAGTGCTTGCTTTTTCATTGTAAATGAAGGCATGTGTCTCAAAATGGTGAAGCGATTCTTTAATGCCCCAAATGACCTCTCAATGACATTTCTTAAAGAAGAATGTCTATAGTTGAATAATTCTCTTGCTGTCCTTGGCCGTCTTCCACTCCCCCTATAATCGTTCAGATGATACCGTTCACGTCTAAATGGAGTTAAAAATCCGGGCTGTACTGCATAACCAGAATCTACCACGTAGTATTTGCCTATAATATATATATATATATATATATATATATAAATTAATTATGATATACAATGATGAAACAATCATAAAATGAATCTTTCCTTATAATCAAATCATATATCTGGTGGTGGTCGAGGAAATTGCAATTGAGGAGTCGCAAGTGCTGCCGAAAGCACTCGACAATCGTTGGCAGATCATTCCCACCCAGAATATACGAAAGTAAATTTCATATCAAACGAACAAACATATAACACATTCTGAGTGGTATTTCCTCTTCTGCCTCTATATGGGATTTGCTGAGATCTGGGAATGGTAACATCTACATGGGTACCATCAATAGCACCTACACAATCCTGTGAATTTATTTCGAAAAAAAATCATGTGAATATATGAAAATTCAAAAATTATCAACTACATATATTTGATGATCCACAATTGATATGAAAACTATACCTTGAAATATCGTGCATGGTTAGGATTCATAAGAATTTCCGGTGGAACAACATCAAATGATGGTGATTTGATAATCTCTTTAGCAAGTTTGAGAACTGCTTTCATCACTAAATTAAAATACGTGCTGATTGTATGTCCTGAACGTTGAAATCTCTCACATAAATCTCTAGTTGAGTTATTATGACCAACCAAAGATAAGAAGATCCCAACTTGTTCATCTATCCTAACATACCGACTATCTTTCAACCAACCTTTTATCCTCATCAAATCACATAGGTTAAGAAAAACATGCCTCTCCATTCTGAAGGCTTCATATATTCTATCTGAATGTCCACAAATAAGCTCTCTCATCCATTCCGGTCCTGATAGATTGCTGTCCCTAATAGGTTCTTTCGTATGCACGGACATATCCATCGCAACCAAGCATAACCATCCTATCAATATGTCAAGATTACCGTCATCCAAGAATTGGTCAACTAATTGTATTTGCTCATTAGATATACTATTTGATCCATCTTCCATAGTACTTATATCATCACACAAATATAATAACATTAATAAAGAAATATGAAAAAAAAATCCAAACACACTCTTAACAATTTAAGTTCTAAAGTAGAAGTAGATCAAATATAAAAATCTCACATAATCCATATTATCCATACAACAACACAAAAGAGTTTGAACAACTTCATCACATAGATAAGTGAAAGCACATGCAATCCATAAAACACATCTCAACATCTACAATAGATATTGAAGAAGTCCATATATCCTTTCAGCTGGTGTTTTGATGAAAGCCTGTCTCCATACAGCACTACCACATGCTCGTTCCACTGCTTTGTTGTACATATCTTTGTCCAAGTCATTCATATTAACCAGAATATCAATCACAACTGATATGGAGTAGGGGTCTTCAGGTGGTGGTGGTGGTGGTGGTGTGACTTGTGAGCTAACAGATCCACTCACAGATTGACTTGACCTAGCTTTGAGCATGTCTTGGATAGCTTTGCATGTGTCTGCAATATCAAATGAGGGACTATTTCTTCTCCTCTTGACATTTGGAGTCCTATCCAACCTGTGCTTGTTATGAATGGAAGTGGAAGTATATTGGGATGTAAAAATGTCCTCATCAATTTGGTGATTAGCTAAGTCCTCTGGATCACTAGTTGCATTGCCACCACCATTGCCACCATCCTCTGACAACGTCACATCTTCGACATTTCCTGTGGCATGCTCTCCAGTAGCATATGTATCACCAAATACAATGCACAGTTTAGGATATTGAGGAAATCCATCCTTTTTGAATTTTTCCCAGTCATTATTATCCTGCAATTGTAACAATAATGACATATGTCAATAATATAATCAAATCTTCTAAAACTTACATTTATTATAATATCAAAATGATCGAAACTTAAAACATACATTGATGTGAGAATCCCAAATACTTGGATCGTCAACAACAATTGTGCCATTCACATTATCCTAGCCAAAACCAGATTGTGAAAGGAGTTTCTTTAAACTACCATACTGCCTTTTCAGTTTGTTCACTTTATTCTTCAACTGCAATAGGTTATATTGGTATCCTGACTGTTTATTGAATTCAGCTCGTATGTTATTTCATCCTATTTTGTTAAAAGTAGAAGTCGTGCGATTTCCCTTTTGAACCTCCTCAACCAACAATCTTACAAACAAGTTGGTTAAAGGCTCAGTCCATTTTGCATTGAACACATCTTTCTGGGATGCCATTTGACCTTGATTGAGCATCATATAAATTAATTGAGATGACACTTAAAACTATCATGGAAGATAAAGTGTAACTAGGTAAGTAGGGAAAAAACAAAAAAGTGGCTCCAATGAAACTCACTCGATATGGCTTCTTGTTCAGATGCAAACCCACAACTTCAAACCAACAACTTCCAACTAACCTGAAAAATGAATCAACAGCCTGGAAAAAATCAAATGAGAGGAACACTTTGAGAAAACAACTCAAAACAATATTTCAGTATATTTCTAACATCCTACGTGAACTTAAAAAGCTATATATTTAATGCAATGTGATGAAAAGGGAATAAGCAAACAACATGAGCCTCCTCTTTTGCATAAAGATACTCCATGGAAACCTACAACCTACAATTCATTAGCTTAACAAAACTAACCAGAAAACAATACAATACCGTTAGTTATATACTTTGAAAACATCCAAATGTACACATGAGAGGGATCATTCAGGTATAATTTGCCCCATTGAACCAGGCACTACAGCTGCACAACACAGTCTACGACTTCCCCCAACCTTGAAATGCCTAATCAGCCAACTTCACAATACAAATATCACTTCCCCAAGCTCAAAACCGATGTACTCAACACTAGAGCCTTTGTCTATTTGCGCCTCATCACAATCATAACTCCCAATTCGAATTGAGCGGGCGGATCACAACAAAAACCAATACATGAACATGAATTGCAATTGACCTTTCAACCCACTTGCGGCATTCAAGGACATTAGAATTGTCACTCCCAACTATGACCTGTCACGCTCTATTTCTTTTTCCTTCCCTCCATCTGCCATCATCTGCTCTTTGCTTCCACAATATCTTATCCAAATATATAGAACCGATAAAACAAAGGAAGACACACATACAACACGTAAACGATCCGGTTGACGACAACCGATACATAAACATCAAAAGAAGTTCAATGAGTATGAAGTTTGCCTTCAGATGGGTGCTCGAAACTGGAGTCCACAATAGCACGAACCAACTCTGGCTTCAAAAGGAAGTCTCTGAAACCGGAGTTGTGAATCCCTACACAACATCAAAACAACGATAAGCTCTCCGCGAAGCGGCAATAGCGCGACTCAGCGGGTGCCCTCGCCGAGCTGGCCGAGGGGTCGCTTGCCCTTTGCCAGCTCGGCAAGGGCGCCCGGAGTCGGGCCCAGGGCGAGCGACGCCTGGGCCGCTCGGCATCGCTCGGCGTCGTCCAGCTCGGCGAAGGCGCCCGCCGAGTCGGGCGCAGGGGTCCCTCGGCATCACTTGCCCTCGGCCAGCTCGACGCCCGCCCTCGCCGAGCGACCCCTTGGCTAGCTCGACGAGGGCGCCCGCCGAGCGACCCCTTGGCTAGCTTGGCGAGGGCGCCCACCGAGTCGGGCCCGGGGGCGGCTTGCTGAGCGACCCCTTGGCTAGCTCGGCGAGGGCGCCCGTCGAGTCGGGCCCGGGGGCAGCTTGCCGAGTGACCCCTCGGCTAGCTTGGCGAGGGCACACGCCGAGTCGAGCCTGGGGGCCGCTCGTCGAGTGACCCCTCGGCCAGAATTGGCGAGGGCGCCCGCCGAGCGACCCCTCGGCTAGCTCGATGACGGCGCCCGCCGAGTCGGGCCCGGGGGCCGCTCGCCGAGCGACCCCTTGGCCAGCTCGGCGAGGGCGCTCGCCGAGTCGGGCTTGGGGGCCGCTCGCCGAGCAACCCTTCGGCTAGAATTGGCGAGGGCGCCCGCCGAGCAACCCCTCGGCTAGCTCGACGAGGGCGCTCGCCGAGTCGGGCCCGGGGGTCGCTCCTGCCAACCGATGTAGACGAAGAACCACTGCAAAAGGAACTCACCTTGAACGAGCAGCTTCAACGATGAAGAAGCAGCAGTCGACGTCGCCGTTCTTGAGGAGCTCGCCGTCACCGTCGCCGTCGCCGTTCTTGAGGAGGGAGAGAGTGAGACTGAGTAGAGGAGATGAGAGGATGAGAGAGTGAGACTGAGCAGACGAGAGTGAGACTGTGAGCAGAGGAGATGAGAGGACGAGAGAGTGGAGAGGACGAGAGACCGTCGAGCAGAGGAGCAGAGAATGTAAGATTTGGATTCTTTTTTCTGATTCTCAAATCTTGTCCAAAATTGTTCCCGGAAACAAATTTATTCCCAAGAACAAAAAATTTACCAAACGTGATTATCGTCTCAAACTGATTCTGAGAATAAAAAATCAGAATTTAATACTATTTGGTTAGTTGCCAAACAGGGCCTTACCCTGCAAAAATGAAAAATTTGTCAAACCTCATAGCTTTCCCAAAAAGCAGTCTGAATCCCTGCCGTCTTCACCGCACCAACCCGCGGCGAGGGGTCACGTGGCAGACGAATTGCAGAACAAATGGGAAGCACGACTTTCGGCCATCCACATGTCGACCGCATTTAAAAAAAACATAAAGAATAATAATAATAATGATAATAAAAGGGGAAAAATAATAAAAAAAAGGGGAATATTCGAGACCGAAGGAAAAGGGGCACGGGAAGAAGACCCGTTCAACGCTGCAAGCCTGGGGGGAGGCATCTCCTGAGGTCCGACGGTTATTTGAAGGCACCTTTGATCGCCGCGGCGATGGAGAACCAGGCGCCACCGCTCCCTCCTTCCTTCCCCGACGCCGCCGCCGCCTCCGCCTCCGCCTCCGCCTCCGCCTCGCCGCCACCGCCGCCTCCGGAGGAGGAGACCGCCACTGCCGACGCCGGTGCCGCCGATCCCATGCCTTCGAGCAAGCCCGTACGCGTCTACGCCGACGGCATCTACGATCTCTTCCACTTCGGCCACGCCCGCGCCCTCGAGCAAGCCAAGAAATCGTCCGTCCCCTTGTGCTTCGGATCCTCGATCTATTTCGCTCGATTTGGGCCCTCGTTTCGCGGTTCGATTAGCGATGTCGATTTCGTGGGTGGGGGTTGATGCGTTGACGTAGCCGGCTCCGGCTCCGGCTGCGTCCTGTGCTATTTCCGCTTGATCTGGTGTTCGATGCGGGGGGAAGTGACCGCTGATTCGTGTTTTTTGCCGTGTTTGGTTTGGGCCGTAGGTTTCCGAATACTTACTTGCTCGTCGGTTGCTGCAACGATGAGATCACCCACAAGTTCAAGGGCAAGACCGTCATGACGGAAGATGAGCGCTACGAATCGCTTCGCCATTGCAAGTACGTTTGCTCCTCGATCCCCTTCTTTTTTTTTTTTTGGTGTTTTGTCTCGAAGTTGGTTCCGCTTCTGTTGATCCTCTCGGTATATGATGAAGCCGAAGAGGAGGTGATGAGAAAGAAGGTTTTTTTTGAGCAGTCTGCTATCTCGGCTATTCGTTTTATATTTTTATGAAAGAAAGGAAGCACAAACGATTTACTTGTGGATCTGTTTGATTTGTCAGATGGGTAGATGAAGTTATTCCAGACGCTCCTTGGGTGGTCACAAAAGAGTTTCTCGACAAGCACAACATCGATTTTGTAGCCCATGATGCACTTCCGTAAGACTACTAAAACTGAATTCTTGATTTTGTGATGAATGGAAGTATGCTGGATGGTGATGATCAGATCGGAGATGAAAAAGGTTATGTTACTGGTGGAATTGTGAGGGCTCTTATTGTAAAGGGGAATGAGAGATTTAATCATGAGAAGAAAGTAGTGTCCTGAATTCCAACCTGGATGGCAGTAACCTACCTGCAATGTTGTTGGATAAGAATCGATGAATAAGTAAGTGAGAGGAGATTGTGGGATTGCTGTTTGCCTTCTGCTACCTTATTTTGATTCCCTGAAGTAGCTGATTATTTGTCATCCAGGAACAATTGGTAACATCCCTGAATTTTAATCGCATGCGGAATAGTTTGTGTGTCAAATTTTTAAGCAATGTTTTTGCACTATTGAGGATGTGAAGAGGATGGTACTCTGCTGGTGAAATCTCTCCCATTTCAGATAGTAGAAAAGGTTGCAGATAGTAGGATGTATTTTATCTACCTCTTGTACTGTTTCCATGGCCGTTAGTATGAATTAGGGATTATTGCTGACTTTTTACTTGATTAAAGTGCCAGAGGAGATGTAAACAAACTGCTCTAGGCCTTTTGCATGAAAAGAAAAGACAATTTTGTGTTTACTCATGACTGCGGTAAACGAGCATATTAGGTCCGCCCTACTAATACATCCAGTCCTTAAGGTTGAGACCCTAGGCAGTGCCTATAGATGCATTTCGTGTTGCGTTTTCTGTTTTATAAAGGTCGCTGCAAATTTTTAAGGCCAAAATCTATTTATTTATTTTTTTAAGTTCCCATGCACCTATGGTAGTAGAATTGCCTGAACCTCTAGAAAGTTGAAAGGTTTTAAGTTGACTTTGTGAATATGGAAAAATAAGAGGTTTTTTTTTTTTTTTTTTTAAATACGGGTTGACTTCATGAAAAAATGACCATCATTTTGGCTAGCTATTCCATGGAGGCTGAACTCTATCATCTGATCCAATTTGCAAATATGGGAAGGACAGATATCTCTTATGGCATCTGGATCAAACGGATGACATGCTATGGATTCCTTAGTGTCCTGACTGGCATAGTCATGTTACGTTAGTTCACTCCAATCCCTTCTCTGGTTTGGGTTGGCGACCAGTGATTTTCACATGCATGCAATCCTTGTTCATCTATATCTAGTTAATACTCGATAGTTGGTGGAGTTTGGATGGGCTTGTGCGACATATTTAGACAACCCTGCAAAGTCTGCTCGCAGGGCAGCAAGCAACTAGAAATGGTAGATATGTTTGCTTCTAAAGATTGGAAGGTCATATTTAATTTTTTCTTCAATATGATAGTAAATTACTCAGCTAAACTTTGTGTAAGACATGTTGCCCTTATATAATCTTTTGTGAAAATTGCATAGTTATGCTGACACCAGTGGAGCTGGAAACGACGTATATGAATTTGTACGTAAGAGATCTTCTGCTTCTTGTATTTGCTGTTTTTTTCTCCAAATATTATCTTAACAAGAGTTTACAGGTCAAAGCTATTGGGAGATTTAAAGAAACCAAGCGCACTGAAGGGATTTCTACATCGGACATCATAATGAGGATCGTCAAAGACTACAACCAATATGTGATGCGGAACTTGGACAGGGGCTATTCAAGAAAAGATCTTGGTGTTAGCTATGTGAAGGCATGACTCTTTTCTTTCATGTGAATATGTCTTTCTGATGTCACGATGTAGCTCCAAATTATTATCCATGGCTAGGCAGTTATGTGTTTTTTACATTTTACATAGCAATGAATAATACATGTTATTCAGAGGCTATAGTTATTCGTGCAATGATGTAAGCAGGAAAAGCGACTGCGGGTGAATATGAGACTAAAGAAGCTTCATGAAAAAGTGAGGGAACAGCAAGAGAGGGTAAGTAGGAGATCAAGCTCCAGTTTGTTTCATTCTTTTGCCCTAAGTTTCGGATCTATTTCGCTGTATATTTTGAATTTGATTTTCCAAAACATTTTTTTTCTTTGAATTTCTACATAAGTGGATAATTTATTTATTTATTTATTTTTTTCTGAGTAGAAAAATGCCCAACATCAGCAGTTACGTACATTATGTTTCCCCACACGTTGATGATGTTTTTGTGTGTTCTTCATATGTTAGATTCAAACTGTGGCGAAAACTGCTGGCATGCATAGGAATGAGTGGGTTGAAAATGCTGATCGCTGGGTTGCTGGATTTCTCGAAATGTTTGAAGAAGGTTGCCATAAGATGGTAAGGAATCTCAACTTTTTGTAGCATCTAATGATTTAACATGCAATTTTTTTTTTTCACTCGCAAGTCGCAACTTCTGTTTTTTGCTAGGGCACGGCCATCAAGGATAGGATCCAGGAAAGCATAAGGAGTCAGCTATTGAGAGATTCTGATGGCCTGTTGCAGAACGGGAGGGATGATGATGACAACACCGATGAAGATGACGAGTACTTTGATGACTATGGACAGGAAGAGTATTATGATAACAACGAATATTACGAAGAGAAAGTGGAGGAAGTGCAGAAAAAGAGTTAAGCGTTTCGACTGCGAGTTGCCGTCGAATTTTCGTTTTTTAAGCTTTTGCGTGGTATTATTATCCATGGAATGCTATGTGGCAAGTGCAAGCTCATATGCAGTTAGATGTATTTGGAATACCTTGTTCTTTTTGTTTAGTTTTATGAATTGAAGCTTTTACTATTTATTATTCTTTTCCTTATCTTAAATAGAATACTGTGAGCGCATACTTTCCCATCTTTTCATTCTTGATTTCCAAAGACTCCCTCGCCTTTAGGTTAGGCTTTTCCCTCTCCATTAGGGGTGAGCACAGTTCCCTAGTAGAACCGGGAACCGGAGGTTCCGGTTCGGTTCCCGATTCTAAAGGGGTTCGGGTTCTCGGTTCCAGTCCGGTTAGGGCTCCAAAAAAGCCCCAAATCAGAAATTGACATTCACATTATAACACTTTCAGTTTCATAGTTCTCTTTTTGCCCGATCTCCGCCTCTGCTGGATGCCACCGCCTCTGACTACTGCTCGACGCCACTGCTGTTGACCTCTGACTCGCTGACCTCTGCTAGACGCCACCGCCGCTGACCTCGACGCCACTGCTGCTCGCCCTCGATGCCACTGCCGCCGACCTCTAGCTTGCTGACCTCTGCTTGACGCCAGTTTTGCTTGTGGTCTTTTTGAAGTTTGAGATCACGATGTCATATGACTTCGTTAGGTCACCATTTCGCTTTTCTATTCCAGAAAGAGTATGTCAGAGTATGATCCACGCCTAGTGGCTCCAGCCTGCCTGTACTTGGCAGCAAAAGCAGAAGAAAGCACTGTGCAGGCCAAAGCACTTGCATTCTACATCAGGAAAATATGTAAGGATGTTGTAATCAATCGTGTTTTGTGGTTATCAAATTTCAGCAAGATGGACGAAGCAACCATAGCTCAAATGTGAGAACTGCTAAGAGTCCTTTACTTATTCTATCCAGATTCTGATGAGAAGTATCGATACGAGGTGAAGGATATTCTTGAAATGGAAATGAAGATATTGGAAGCTCGCAACTATTATTTGGTTGTATTCCATCCTTACCGTTCCTTAACACAGTAGGTCCTTCGTTTCATCATCTTTGCTATGGTTCCTTTGCCTCTGCACTGCCTTTTGAAGTTGATGGTACTTTTGAGAAATGTTACCCCAATCCATGACTTGGGGAAAGGGTATTGTGAAGTTTATCAGAGGAAAGCCTCCAACCATTTTTTGCGTTTCCTAATGTTTTAGGATTACTGGTCACAATCATTTTTATGCCAAGAACTAGAGTTCATGTATGTCCTCTGCATTGCCTTTTGAAGTTGATGGTACTTTTGAGAATTGCTATTCCAATCCGTGACTTGGGGAAATGGTATTGTGAAGTTTATCAGAGGAAAGACTCCAACCATTTTTTGTGTCTCCTAATGTTTTAGGATTACTGGTCACAGCCATTTTTATGCCAAGATCTAGAGTTCATGTATGTCCTTCATGCATGATCAGACACAATTAAATACTTTTAAGAAGCTACTCGATCTAATTATTTCTGAGGACTCACAATCTGAACTCTCTCTCTTTCTCTCTCTCGTATTCATTTTTTGGCAGCTTGCTTCAGGACGCGGGCATGGAAGAAATGACCCAATTTACTTGGTAAAATTTCCACTCTTAAATTTCTGCAGACACTGCCTGTAAGCTGTTCTCAAAATAGTAATGGAATAATCATGCATAGGCTTCTTCTACTTTTGGTGCATGATTTCTTGATGTGAAATAGCTGCAGAGCCATTACCCTTTAGCTTTAGATATTTGAGACTCAAATTTATTCTTTGAACTGGATTTTTATTCTATTGAGATCAGGTGCTTCAGAGTTATATGTCTTCGGGATATCTAAAGATCAAATATTTTATTCATATCTAGTGCAGCATCTTCATTAACTGCTCCCATCCGGGTTCCCTTGACCATGTGGCTGTCTTTTCTGTGCACCCAGATAGCTAAGATATAATGCAGATCTTCTAATGTGCTCAAAAAATGAACCGTCCACATGACATTCAAGAAAATATAATTGGTCGTCAAGACAAACAAGTGCGACTTTTCAGGATTTCATATGTTCAGAGAAAAGCTTATTAGTTTAGTGACTTCTCAATAAGTTGCCCCATTGATATGGTGCTCGGTCTTATACTTGTGACGTGAATATAGCACTATAATTTTCGCATGAAAAAAAGTATAGAGCAAATGAATTTTTGTTTGTCCTGTGGGTCATTTGATGCCATGATCTTGCTTTCAGTTTGTTTCATAGTGAAAAATGATTATGTATGCCAAATTGATATGCAGGGGACTTGTGAATGATACGTACAAGATGGACCTCATTCTTGTGCATCCTCCTCACTTGATTGCACTGGCTTGCATATACATTGCAAGCATATACAAAGACAAGGACACTACCTCATGGTTTGAAGAGCTTCGCGTTGACATGAATGTTGTGAGTTTGAATCTCTTAAGTTTTCTTCCTTTTTCATATCTATACCCACTGCATAAGCCTAAAGAAAATTATCTTGGTTTTTCATTGTACTTTAATTTCATGGCTCTTTAAGAAGATATGCAAATAATTTCCAAGGGGAAATTTTTGAGTTGTTCAATCCTTAGATTGCCTGGTAAAATTTGAGCATGTTTTCATCTAAAAAAACAGCTTACAGATAAAGAAGGCTTTACTTAGGCTTTCATCAATTCTTGTCAAATTTGATATCAAGAATGTTTATATACCTTCAGTTAGTCTTTACAAAACTCTCTTGTAGTTCCTCTTCTTTCTTTATTTTCTCTTAGTCAATCAAGGTTATTGAACTTCTCAATCCCAATTTTATTATCAGCAATTAAGAGGAAAATATATAGCTTCTTCTTCTTGAGGTTTTGGATTTGGTTGTTGGTACAAATGCCCTTTCCCGTTGATTGTATTTCTTGACAATAAGTCCTCATCATCTAGGTTTCAAGAATTTATAACTGGTCATTGAATCTGGCAACTTGACCCAGTGACGTGTTAATTCAGTTAAAGCTTCCAAGGGACATAAAACTTTACCATCTCTGCTTAGCTACTTTTTTCTTGTTATAGGTCTTTATGAATACGAGAATAGTTGCCTTTTTAAGAGATTATAAATAGTGAGTGGCCAGTGAACGGTTTCAAAGTCAGCACTCTAGTGTGCATAAGTTCAACTCTTGGTCATGCAAGGTGGAGTTTTGCTTTGTTGTAGCCCTTTCACTCAAGTAGCCAAACTAACATGATACTCATAAGTTGAAATCATTTCTGGGAAAGATGTGAAAGGGGAATATGGTGTAAAAGAATTTATCTGATGCATCAATCTTAAAATCTTAGTGGCATGATTTTTTGTGTTTATGTACTTGTATTTCCGACAAGCTGCTGTGAATTGATAAATGATATGGGTGTATTTTTAATCTCCCTTAAAGTTGTGTGGATCAAAAGGCTCAGAACCTTTAATGCCTGCATCAACTGTTCATTGCATATCTAGCCATGCCATTGGTAATACTTTGAATATTTTGTTTAACTCTGACATTACAAGGCTCATTTTGCCATCTTTTCATTTCTTGTATAATGTTTCTTTAACTTTTTAACAAACCAAGCTGATGTGTTCATGAACAAGTGGAGAATTTAGCAGTGGAGATATTGGCTTTCTATGAGAACTGTGAGGAAAATGTACATCGTATTATTCAATAAAGTTTAATATATATATATATCAAAATAAACCCTAAAAGTGGTAAAGACCCATTTACCCTTCTTACATCTAATTGCTTATTACTTCTAACACTCCCCCTCAAGTTGGAGCATAAATATTAATTATGCCCAGCTTATTACAAATATGTTTTATCCTCCCATTACCCAAGGATTTAGTGAAGATGTCTGCAAGTTGTTCACTGGTTCGAATATGACTGGGAAGAATTACTCCACTTTGCAACTTCTCTCGGATAAAATGACAATTAACCTCAATGTGTTTTGTTCTCTTATGAAACACGGAATGGAAGCTATATGCACTGCAGCTTTATTATCGCACCATAGAGTCATGGGTACTAAATCTTTAAAGCCTAACTCAATCAAATAACTGTCGAATCCACATTAATTCACATGTCACTTGTGCCATGACTCTATATTTTGACTTAGCATTGGAGCGGGCAAGAACACTTTGTTTCTTACCTTTTCATGATACTAGATTTCCTCCGACTAAGGTACAATACCCAGTAGTTGATCTTCTATCATCTGGAGACCCAGCCCAATCAGCATCAATCAGCACCAGAAAAACCTTCAACCCTGATATGACCATGGTTTTGGTAGACAATTCCTTTCCGTGGAGCTTTCTTCAAATACCTCAATATCCGAATAACTGCATCCTAGTGAGATGTACGAGGGGAAGACAAAAACTGGCTTACTACACTAACAGGAAAAGCAATGTTTGGTCGAGTAATTGTAATATAATTTAGCTTACCTACTAGTCTTCTATATCTCTTGAGATTATTAAGAATTTATCCTCCATCAGCAACTAATTTAACCCCTTGTTCCATGGGTGAATCAAGAGGCTTTGATCCCAACATACCTGTCTCAGTGAGCAAATCCAAGACATATTTTCGCCGTGACAGAACAATACCTTTCTGTGATTGTGCCATTTCAATTCCTAGGAAATATTTCAATTTTCTTAAGTCCTTAGTTTGAAACTGTTGTTGAAGATATGTTTTTAGCTTAGCTATACCAACCAAGTCATCTCTCGTGATGATAATATCATCAACATACACAATCAAGAATAGTTTGCCTCCCCCCGATTGTTTATAAAAGAAAGAATGATGATTTCCACATCTTGATAACCTAAAAGACAGTACAACCTCAGAAAATCTTCCAAACCATGCCCGTGGAGATTGTTTTAAATCATATAAAAAGACTTTTTTAATTTGCAAACTAGTCCATACTCCCCCTGAGCAACGAACCCCAGAGATTGCTCCATATAAACTTCTTCATGAAGAGAGCCATGCAAGAAAGCATTCTTAACATCAAGTTGAAATAAATGCCAGTTATATGATGCAGCAAGAGAGATCAAAATACAAACAGAGATAAGTTTGACAACATGAGAAAATGTGTCTAGATAGTCAACCCCATACACCTGTGTATACCCTTTGGTAACAAGTCTTGCTTTTAAATGAGTAAGGGAACCATCAGGGTTGACTTTTACAGCATATACCTATCGACAACCAATGGCAGTTTTGGTTAGAGGAAGTGGTACTAAGTCCCAAGTTTGATTAATCTTCGAGAGCCTTTAATTCTTCTTCCATTGCTCTCCTCCAGCTAGAACTTTGTAATGCCTCACAACAGACTTGGGGACAGGATATTATTCAACAATAGTTAAAAAAGCTCGAAAAGTAGGAGACATATAAGAGTGTGAAATAAAATTTGCAATAGAATGTTGAGTACAAGTACGTGTATCTTTCCAATGAGCAATAGGAAGATCAAGATCAGATACAAGAGGAAGGTCAACTAATGGTGGATCTAGAGTAGAAGATGACGTAGTAGTGATGGCAGGAGTGGGGGGAGCAGTAGTGACATGAGGACGTCGAGTATAAACTTGGAGAGGAGGCAGTTTCCCTGAAGATACTAGTGATATAATTAAAATAGTAGACCGAATGGTGGTCATATACAAGTCTTCATCCAATTCAGACACATCAATTGGAATATTATGATAAGAAGTGGATTCAATTATAAAATATTTTCTTAGTAATGGAGAATAACACTGATATCCCTTTTGAGTGCGGGAATAACCTATAAACATACACTTGATTGCCTTGGGATCAAGTTTTGATACTCCAGGTCGATGATCATGAACAAAACAGACACAACCAAAGATACAGGGTGGTAGGACAAATAGTGGTTCATTAGGAAACAAAGTGGAAAAAGGAATACCACCTTGTAGAACAGAAGAACGCATGCGATTAATGAGATAACATGTAGTTAGAACAGCATCAGACCAAAAGGTTTTGGGGACCTTCAACTCAAATAACATGGATCTAGAAACTTCCAATAAATGCCTATTTTTCCTTTCAGCAACATCATTTTGTTGTGGAGTATCATAATAGGAAGATTCACGAATCATACCATGTTGAGTCATAAAATTGGAAAAAGATGTGGAAAAGTACTCCTTAGCATTATCAGAATGCAGAACTTTAACATGCATGCCAAATTGAGTATAAATTTTAGATATAAACGCACGAAAAATAGAAAATAATTCTGAACGATCTTTCATTAAATATAACCAAGTAACTCTGGAATAGTCACCGATAAAAGTAACAAAATATTTGAAATCCGAATTAGAAACCACATGACATGGACCCCAAGTATCTGAATGAACTAATAAAAAAGGAGATGTTGCTCGTTTCATGACTCGAGGTGTGTAACTAACACATTGCAAATTGCCAATTTGGCATGACTTGCACTTTAGACTAGAAAGAGATTGAAAACTAGAATCCAATTTTTGAAGACTATGTAGAGACGGATGACCAAGACGACAATGGATTTGATGTGGGGATGCAACACTTGAGCAAGCAATTGAAGAAGCATCTTCAAGTAAATATAGCCCCCCTTCCTCACGTCCTCTACCAATTGTCTTCTTCATAGCCAGATCCTAGAAAATACTAGAATCATGATAAAAGGTTACTGAACACTGAAATTTTTTGGTTAACTTATTAATAGACATGAGGTTAAATGGAAATTGTGGAAGATAAAGCACTGAGGACAATAGCAATGAAGGATGGGTTAATTGTGCCAATTTCCTTAACGTGTGTAGGTGATCCATTGGCTAGAGTAACTATGGACGAAGACGGAGAAAGAGAGGCAAATATACCTAAAAGACCCGACATGTGATCAGAAGCCCCTTAATCAATGATCCAAGGATGAGAAATAGCCGAAAGGCATGCAGTAACATTACCTGTTTGTGCCAAAGTAGTAGTGGAAGAAATAGGTTGTGAGATTTGAGATTGTTTGTACTGAGCATATTCCTCACTAGACATAACCACTACCTTGTCTTCAGATGACTGTGGAGTAGAGTCAATATTAGACACCATATTAGCGAATTGATGTTGCTGCCCTGGTCTCCCATGTAGCTTGTAACTGAATTTTTGAATATGACCAGGTTTGCCACAGTAATGACAAACTCGTGTAGTCCTCGAATTATCAGTAGATATGTGGAATTGTCTATAAGGATGCTGATGAATTTGACCTCTCCCTATTCCCATGCCTCGGCCTCCTCCTCGGACACCACGCCCACTATATTTGCCACGGTTTCCTCCATCACCCTTATTACCACTATCAATTCGAGTCTGGGACACAAGAGCTGAACTCTCCACCATTGATGTAGTATCCTGAGAAGACTCACGAGATACTCGAAGAACTCAAGCAAACGTATCTGTGAGTGATGCTATATTCTCTCCTCTAAGAATCTGAGACCTAACAGTTTCATATTCAGAACCAAGACTTCCTAAGAATCCCATTACATCCAATTGTTCCATCTGACGTTGCATTTGTTGAACATTAGCTGAAATAGGGAAAACATCATTCAACTTCTTATACAATCTCTTAAAGTCTACAAAGCACTGAGTAATAGATCGTCCATTCCTTTCAAATTGATAAAAATCCTACGATAGCTCATAAATCCGTGACAAGTTATCTTGGCCAGAATACAACACATTCAAATACTCCCATAATTCTCTGACCATATCAATATGAGTTACCATGTCAACTACATTACTCTCCATAGAATTCAGCATTTGGCCAAGAATACGTGCATCAACACCATCCCAAGTTACATCATCTCTGGGCTTAAACTTAGTTAAGTGTTTATGTTGATTCTTGCCTGTCAAAGTAAGCATCACGATTTTCTTCCATTGGTGGAAGTTAGCACTACCTGCGAGCTTTTTATCAGTAATTCTATTAGATGAAGAGGAAATCACCTTAGTTATCACAGTATTATTCTTCTCAGGATCTACTTCAATTGTACTCTTTGAGTGATCACCCATTTTCCAAATAATTATAAGCAAACTCTGACCTTAGCTTCCGTCAAACAACTCAGCCTCAATAATTTAAAAACTCAATATTACCACACCACTTTCAGATCACCAATGTACCCAAGCAGCAACTATTTTGCTTCATCACAAGTCTCGAATAAATTAATTAGCCAAAATAGTAAGATCTCTTTCTTAACAACTTAAAAAAATAAAAGTTCTAACCTACAAAATCATCTTCTCCCATAAAAAATAGCGTTGCTTGCTTCCCAGTGTTCCTCAGCTACTGTTGTCACCCCCTTCCCTCAATAGAATCATGGGCAGGATTCGGTCCCTGGCGATGTTGATCATCTACAAATCTAGTGAGTTAGTAACCAAAGAACAAAGACCCATCAAGTCGCGCGAGCACGATCGAGTTGTGCGAGGGAGTCACTCGAGTGCGAGCAAGTCGTGTGAGCAGCGCGAGCCACGTGAGCGAGTTGTGCAAGCAGCGCGAGCAAGCCGCACGAAGAGGCGAGAGAAAAAGGGAGGTGCGCTCGAGTGGCGGGGGCATTCGACGGTGAGCGGCGGCGACAGCCAACTATTCCAGCGAGTCTATGGTGGCGAGTGGCTGCTCGGTCGTCTAGGGTTAAGCCCTAGGCTCTGATACCATGTGAGGACAATATACATCGTATTATTCAATAAATTTTAATATATATACATCAAAATAAATCGTAAAAGTGGTAAAGACCCATTTACCATTCTTACTTCTAATTACCCTTCTTACTTCTAACAAGAACCGTACATCGATCATAGAAGAGAGTAAATGTTGCTTTGAACAAGTTGGCTATGAAACCATAAACATTAGGTGAGTCTTATGCTTGCCATAAGAGATCTTGTTGCATATGATACGATTGAAATTTGGTTATTGGTGATATAAGACACTCAGAATAGTTTGGTGATGGCTTTCTTGTATGAAGTGAGACATTTGACACCATTGAATGTTCCCTTCTCTTTTCTAATTATTAAAGATTGGTTATATAGGATGATAAGAAAGTGCTTGATGATGCCTCTCTTTAATGTACTAAGACATTTACTACCATGGGAATTTCCTTTTATTTTTTCTTGCCAACACCACAACTGAAAGTTCTCTTGGATTGCTTTATCGTATGACGTGCTGAAAAGTAGTTTCTGACAAATAGTTTGGTGATATCTCTCTTCAATGAAGTACAAGCATATGCCATTGTTGGAAATTCTTATTGGACATCATTTCATTAATAACTTGAGTTAGGAGGGAACTTCTGTATCTCATTTTTTTTGTTTGAGGGCCTGGTCAACGAAGTAGAGTCTAAGAAAATCAGAAAGTCAAGCCCATTCATCTGTTTAGTTTTTCGTTTATTGTCTTGAGACCTGATGTTGTGGAATGCCTTTCTACAAGGTTCTAGGTTTTCTCAAGTAGCTGCATCTTTACATGAGTTTAAGTACCTTGTGGTTGAGTGCAGAGAGCCAAGCTCTTCATTGTATTGGATAGGAAGGGTAAGATTGTTTGGTTTAGTTGAGATTTGCATCACTCAATAGCAAATGGGCAAGCTAATATGAACTTTGACTATGCTGCTGCCTTTTTTTGCCCTTGTTTTTTCTTCCTGTAACTGTTGTTTCATCTAAGAGATAGATTTTCTCCTTACAGTCTGTGAGGAAAAAAGCTATATTTATGAAAATTCAGTTTGCTGATGGAGTGGCATTAGTCAAAGGGATAGAAATGTGTGTGTGTGTGTGTTTTTTTTTTTTTTTCCTTTTGGATGCTTATGCTCCCAAGGAACTATTTTTGGCAATTTATGGATATAGAAGCTTCGGTCTGTCTCTTTTTTTTCTTCGTTATAGTTCAAATATGAAAAAGAAAAAATGAAAAAAGAACCTATTGGAATTTGGAACCGACCCTGGAACCTATGACAAAGTAGGTTCCAGGTTTTTGGTTCTGACAGGTAGGTTCCAGATTTCAAAAAATGAGGAACTTGTATTCGAGGGTAGGTTCTAGGTTCTAGACGGAACTGAATCGGAACCGAGAACTGCTCACTCCTACTCTCCATTACTTAGTCAACGCCTAGGGGTCTTGTAGACCCCGTTCACAATATAAGATGAGCTGACGTTGTCTTCGTCTTTTAGGAGTTAGCGTTCGTGCATGTTTACATCAATGGTGGTGCGTAGATCTGTATGTACATACTCCCCATTATATAAACAGAAGAGTTAAGACTTCTGGGATGATTCTATGATTGGATCGTGAACTCCTCGACCGATGTCAAGGCATTTCAATTTTCTTCGATTCAGTCTTTGAATTTTGCGGATCGGATCGGTTTTGGTCGTGGGACTTCAATTTTGTGTAGATCAAATCTTGAATTTTGAATATTGAATTGGTTCTTGGCCCTGACTAGTGTCGGTCCAATTATGTGTTCAAATCCTCGTTAGATTGGGATCTTAACAAGAGAGACCCTTGCTGCATCACCAAGAGAGGAGATAAGTAATGCTATAACTTTCGTATGATGGTTCACTTGAGGACGTTGGTCATCCTATGTGGATGTGGACAATTCTTAATTTTTTTCACTTATTTAAGTGTCACAAATTTGAAAAATTAATTATTGACATAGAATGAGGGAAAAGGGGTGGGAAGTTCAATTCCCCACCTTCTTAAGAGGGTGGGGGTGGGTACATTAAGTTTTAGGCGTGGGGTTTGACTTCCATGCTTTGTAAGAAGGTGAGACAAAAGTTTAAGAGTGAGTTGAGAATTATATTCTATTTGTTTGTGGAAAACAATTTTCAAGAAAACGTTTTTTTAGATTTTTCAGTGTTCGTTTAATGAAAAATAAATTTCTTGGGGAAAACATTTTTCATGAAGGAAAAAAAAAATCTAAACTAGGAGAAAATGTTTTCCTCTTTTGAAAATGAAAAATATTTTTCTCATTTGGTCTCTCTTATCTAAGATCCCTATAAACCCCCATTTCCTCCTCCCCTTTCTTCTTCTTCTTCTTCTTCTTCTTCTTCTTCTTCTTCTAATTGAAATTATTTTTTAATTTTCTTTTTCCTTTTTTCTTTTCTTTGTTTTCCCTCTTCAGTTGGCCATGGTGATGGCTGGTGACCAAGAAAAAGAAAGAAAAAATTAATAATCAATTTATAAAAACAATGAAAAACCTATTTTAAAAAAATAAAATAAAAAAGAGTGTATGGAGGAAAATATTTTCTTTACTGAACAATAGAAAATATTTTGCACTTCATTTTGAGGTTTTACCCGAACACCGGAAAATAATTATATTTTCCTAGAAAATGGCTCTTTAGAAAATATTTTCCAAAAATGTCACATTTTTTGCGAAATGAATGGAACGTTAGAGTATGACAGACAAAAAAAAGGAAAACTTAGGAGCCATTGACAATTTGTTTGGTTGGAAAATTCGCCATTGATCTCAAGCATATTTGGCAAGGGCCTTCGCGACGAGATGAAGGTGAGGCCTTTGTGGCTGGCTATGGAGCACAGACACTCTCCGGAAGTTTTCATGTCGTTTTTGACACTCCGACATGTGTCTGACACGCTCCAACACGTCATGATACGCTTCAACACGCGGTCAACGAGTGTTGAAAAATCTGACACGTGGTCAACTCTCTTTGACACGCTCTGACATGTGAGTCCAGAATTTCGACATGCACGGAGTCAATTTTAAAAATTTATAATACTTGAGGGGTCAAAATATAAATATACACAAAACAAGTAATAAAAGAAGTAATAAAATTGCTATAAATATACATGCACAGGGTCAATTTTTTTTTTCAGTTTTGTTTTTTATAATTGTTTAAGTTTTTTTAAAAGTCTTTTACTATGAAAGAAGTAATAAAAATGCTATATATGATAAATAAATAAATTTAAAAATATCATTTCAGCATTTTTCTTTAAACAATGTTTTTTCCTCTAAGTTTTATGTATTATTGTAACAAATTAAAATAATGAATGATATTATTTAATATTTTTCGTGTAAATTAATTCTAGGCTATTATTATTATTATTATTATTTATGTATTTATATATAAATATGTGTCGGAACATGTCGAAATTCTCTATTTTTAAGAAATGATGTGTTGGCGTGTCGTGTCGTGTCGTGTCGTGTCACCTGTTGCGTGTCTGTGTCGGTGCTACATAGGCGGCTGATGCACAAAAAAAGGAAAAAATAATAGGAAAAATTCAAAAATTAAAAAAAAACTCATAAAAAGTCATTTTTTAATTGGAAAATCTCTAGGTAGGACAATTTATAATGACACTAAGATGATTGATTTTACTTAGATGTAGCACTTAAGTAAATGAAAAAAAATATGGCATTTAAGTGAGCGTTGTACAAAGATTATGACACTCATGTTGTACTTATCCCTGAAGAGTGTGATTGTCATTCACAAGCTTTGGTTCTAAATTTCAAAGTTTGTAAATAATTCATAGAGAAAATAACCATTTCGATATCTTTAGTAGGATAATTTTTTTCTGTTATAATGTGGTATTTGTAGATTCAAGAATTCAGGCTCCGGTTGTTTTGTTGAAAAAAGATAAACATTTTCTCAAAAATAACCACTTGAGATAGTGAGTCAATGAAAAATGTTTTTAATATTGACAATAATTTATATTTAAATATTTTCGTTTATTCATTTTCGTAAATGATACAAACAATTATTTTTTGGAAAATATTTTCTAAATCACTAATTTTTTTATGAAACAAACAACACACCAATTTACTTTTGTAAATCGTAACAATTTCAAATGCCGATTAAGATGCGAATTTATTCCAAACATAGTTCGAGCAGGTAGATCCCAAAAGGGACGTTTAGTTGCTATTCATCCCCAAAACAAAATTTCCACGAAGTCATCAAACTAACAACCGCAATATTGGGAATTTCCCGATTGTAATCATTACTGAATATGAAGGCAACATCAGAAGTGGAACTTGGAAATTTTGTAGTCCCGTGTGGAGAAACACGAGATCGGTCCTATTCAGCACGAGCTTTTAGATTAAGGGAGAATAAACTTCTACCGTCGGTTGATTTTGATAAGGAAAATGCTTAAGTAACGGTCACCATTATCATTGCAAGTTTCCGCGGTATGTAGGCCACAGGATGCAACTAATAAAAAAGGCAACTGATGTTATACTAACATCATGATAAAAAAAGATTTCCTTCCCTCCTTCACAATTGGTGTTATGCTAGCACTACAACTGGGGCTCCCATGCAACCGTTATTTTCAATAGTAACAGTGACTGTTATCTTAGCATTGTTCTTTTGAAGAGATAGCAATTACAACTTCTAAGGAAAATTTCCAATTATAAACTTGTCGATGTTATAGCTGATCATGGAGAATTGCGATATGTAAGGATAATCATTTGTTAGTAGGCTATTATATCTACGAAAAATAATGTTGCAACCATTGAGATAAGTTACTAATATTAGGAAAAAAATGGTTTGAATAAATTCAGGTTGTTTAAGATTTTTTTTTTTTTTTTTTGTAGAAACTTATTAATATCATGGCATCCAAAGTTAT
Source organism: Eucalyptus camaldulensis (assembly GCA_019915185.1). NCBI lineage: Eukaryota > Viridiplantae > Streptophyta > Magnoliopsida > Myrtales > Myrtaceae > Eucalyptus > Eucalyptus camaldulensis. The sequence continues at coordinate 9,147,886 of JAHSVA010000014.1, read as the reverse complement.
GGATGTCTGAGCTAAATTATATAATCCATTACTTATAGGGATTTCTCGGAATATTACAGTGTGAGGATCACTCGCAATAATTTGAAGTATATTACTACGTTATTGCTTAATTATTGAATATTAACATTTCAACGTTACGGTCTCCAAAGTCAAACTACGATCCATAAAAGAAATTACTAACCACAAGTGCAAACGGACATCGACAAGCACAAGTCAATCATGATCTATGAATAAGATGATCACACAGGTGCATTGACGTCACCACGATTTTGAATAAATTCTAATAGGAGAACGATACTAGAAATGTTAAAAGTTATTTACAGTGACGAAAGATTTTTTTCTTTTCGGGCAGGGATTAAATTTAAGAAATGCTAAAAGTTACTTACAGTGCTTACTTTAATGCCAAACTGTGACATCCACGATCTGAATCCCTATCTCAATCATGAGAGGTGGCCATGGGATTGGTAAGCCAATTATTGAGATTGACCATGGACTGATCCAAGGATTGGTTATGGACTGATCGGCTTGATCAAGAAAGGTGACTACAGATCAACCGTAGTTTGATCGAAGGATTGACCATGGGACAGCCAAGGGATTGGTAGTGAATTGATCCACTGATTATTCTAGTCAATTAGAGTTATTTGACTATGGATTGGTTGCTCGACCATGAGGATCAATTGTGTGATGAGTATGCACCATCACAAACCGATCAATGGACAGTCACGGATCGATTCCGTGTAGTTATGCACCAGTCGTGAGTGATTCCACATAGTCACGCATTGGCCACGAATGACCATGGACCGATTTTGTGTGATTGTGTGTTGGCCTCGAATTGCTCGATCCCATGCGACTGCTTGACAATCGAGGATTGACCATGGATTGGCTATACTCAAATGTGGATTAGTCATAGATCCAATCTTGAGTTGATCAATTAGAACATGAGTTGGCTTTGAGCTTGGTTAGTCGAGCTCCGAGCCTAGTCAGCAAGCTCCAAGCTTGGTCAACCAGCCCTGAGCCAGATCGGCTAGTCTCAAGCTCGATTAGCTTGGCTTCGAGCCCAGCTGATCCTAGCCATGCGCTGGCCAGGATAGACAATTGACTTAGCCCCATTGGTCAAGCTTGGTTATGTCCAGCCTCGTCCGATTGCGAATTAGTCACGAACCTTAGTCCGAATAGGGTAGCCGATTGTGGATGAGTATGAGAAACTCTTTCCCAATAATGGCGGCACTTACATTAGCTTCCTTCTCATGCTTGCAATTATGTACTTTGGAAGTTAGTAATTTGAGGGGGATGACTTACATGCCCAAGTGGCAAGAAAGGGGTTTAACTCATGCTTGCAATTATGTTCCTTGGAAGTTAGTAAATTAAGGAGGGTGGATGAGTCACACGCCTAAGTGGCAAGTTAGGGGCTTACCTTGGAGAACAAGTAGTGATGACACCAAATCTAAGCAATTAATGAAGGGGATGACTAATAAGCTTAGTTCTTCCTATAGAAGTATGGTCATCGTTACACTAAGATGAGTCTTGGAGAACAAGTTTAGCAAAGTTATTATTGCAAGATGGCTCATTACATAAGCGGTCCAACGAGAAGAATGACAAGTGTCTTCTAGGGCCTTAGGATGCCATTTCATCAAAGTAGAGGGTGCCACCTCTTCAGGATAGGTTCTTCGTTAAAGTGATGACTCATTAACTAGGTGGACCAATAAGAAGAACACACAAAGGATCCTAGGCGTCATATAACCAAGATGGGCGACACCTCTCCTAAATTAGCCTTGCCACTCAAAACAAGTTATTGGACCATTTGGAAATGCCATCATTGAGGTTTGGCCTATAACTAGAAGTACTAACCCTTCATTTCCCAACCTTGGCTCATGTCTCCCACTTCTCCTCTCTCTTGCATGCCCCCTCACTCTCTCGGCTACTCTCCCTCTCTCTCGGCCACTTCCCCCATCGCCGCTTGCCTCTCGCCGTTTAGCTGCCATTTAGCTGTTGGCCACCACTCGATCAAGTAGTAAGCGACTTCCCTAGTCCTTGGTTAGGGCATTGCATTTTATGTAGTTCAAACTTGGATATGTTCTTACTTGTGCCTGTATGTGTATGTCAACGATTGTTTGCTCATTGCTAGTATACGATGAAGCATACTTCGGGCCACAAAAAGGTCTCGCTTGGTCTTGGATAGACGTTGAGGCGTTATGGATCAAACCTCACCTGGCCTCGAATCAACATTGAGGTGTGTCAATTTGAGCCTTGTTTGGTATTAGGTCGGTGCTTAGACATAATGTTCAAGCCATGAACCTTGTGCCACAGCCGGCATATTGTATATTATTGTTATTGTAAGTCATGACACACAATTGCATATTTATGCCTTCGAGCCATGTTGCATTAGCTAAGAAAGAAAGATAAGAAGCTGGATTATGTGATGTTTCTTGATGGCCACATGATAGAAAAAACTATAGCTATCACGAATTTTGGTAACATTGCTTGATTGGATTTCGGACGCCCGGTGCATTCCGGATGAGCCGATGGATTTCGATTAAATTAATAAATGAAGTTCTTTATTCATGTCTCCGTATTTCATTTTGATGATATTGAGTACTTCATGCATCAAAGGTAAGTTGAACTATGCTCATGCATATAGTCAATATTATTAAAATGGTTTGCTATTAATCTACCATCGACATTTGATGCGGTGATAGTTACATGCTTTGTTCGATAGTGAGGTATCCTCCTAATCGGTGTTACTGAGTCCATGGCTCAATCCTTGTTTTTTACACTTGTAGGTATGGACTCCCCTCTCGTTCATCATTGCTTGCCTGTTGATATGGAAATGTCTATTGCCGATATTGTCAATGTAGAGTACAAGACCACCTACCATAGATGCTTTACTACTTATAGATCAAGGAGGGCTAGACGATTTGGTCTCCCACCGCTATGAAGCCTGCTACGTTTGGTTTGACGGCAACCTTGTCGGACCCCACATTGGTTTGATGGACCATCAGGGCCAAGCGACGCATCCGCGTTTGGTGGGATCGCATCCAGTACCTAGGGAGTAGGCCTAACAAGGGGGAACCAATTTTGGAAGTGCAACCTTGCTAGAGAAGTTAAGGCTACCCTGACTTTTGTGGATAAATATGTAAAAAGAAAAGCGGCTTGTAGTAAAAGGGCTTGTACAAAGCACTAATGTTGTATAATAGTAGTAGTGTGTTTGTAAAGTGTTTTCTCCCAGTTGCTTGTTGTTGTGTTTGGGTGTTTGTCGTATAGACATTTCTGTATGCTCATAATAAAAAGACTAAAGAAATGGGATCGTGACACGCTTGGGATATCGCAACAATAACCCTCGCTAATTATGACCTAAGACGGGTCCAGACATGACATAAGTTTTAAGTAGCTTACTTAAGTGCCAAATTGGAGAAAAAACGATCACTTATGTGCCAACGACGAGAAATTCCGATCCAAATTTACATGTGGCCTTTTTAATTAAATTTTTTATATGAGTTGGCAAGATATTTAAAAAATTCCATTTGCGTGGACTTGCAAAACGACGCGGCTTCATCCAATGTGGCACCATAGTTTCAAAACAACGCCGTTTCATGGGTCTACAGTAAATGACGTCGCACCAATAGTGTCCCAGAATGGCTCAACAAAAGAAGACGCCATTCCTTCGTGTTTAACCCTCGTTGCTCGGTTGCTGTCGCTCGCTCTCTTGAATCCTCTCGCGCAGCTTCCGTCGCACCTCGCTGACTTTCGCCGTCGAACTTCGTCGGTCTCCGTAGTCACCGCCTGCCGTCACGCCCCTGTCGGACTGAGGCGACTCTCTCTCTCTCTCTCTCGAGCCCCTCTTACAAGGTCTCTCTTCCTCTGCAATTTCCTCATCGAACTGAAAGCTGTCTCTTTTTGCTTAGCATTGCAAGACCAATGATCAAATCACAACACCTCCATCAAAACGACATGAATTCATCTCAATTGGCTATCGAAGGGCGGAATCTACAAAACAAAACGACCAATTGAACGTGCTTGCGAGACAGGCAAACACTACTCGCAATGCACCTGCTCGATGGAAAATAAAAAACAAGAGGAAGAGAGGATCGAGACAAGGTTGAACCTGTTAAAAAATGGCGAGAAACGAGAACACATCACCAATCTTCATAGGTACTGTTATAGTTTGCAATTGGGGGAGGAACACCCTCTTGCCCTGCCTATTTTCTTGGGGAAAAGGCATTCAACGTGTCGTTTATGCTTTAGTTACTGACTAGACTCCTCTAGCAAGTTACGTCGGCTTAAGATATTAATGAAAAAATGGTCATAAATAGATTGGAATTTAGTATTGAAAAGATCATTTTTCAAAAGATTTGACATTTAAATGATCAAAAAATAAATTTTAGTATAAAAGTGAGTGTCATGCACAATTTTTGTTACTTCTAAGAGAATACAAAATGAAGAAAACTATCAATAGAAGAAGAGGAATTCTTGGCAAGGAATTCAACTAGATAGAAGTAGGGATGGGTCAATTTAAGTTCCATATGAGTTCCATCTGGAACTTGGTACCTATTTGTTGGAACAAGTTCCTCATTTTTTTAGAACTTGAAACTTACTTTGCATATCATAGAACTTAAAATTTATCATGTCGTAGGTTCCAAGATCTACATAATATGAACGATTACAATTCACTAATCATAACTTATATTTAAATACACGAAAAATATAAATATTGATAAAGTAAAAATCTTAGTTATAAAATTAAAATTCGAATTAGTGCTTTCAAATTATACATTCATCATTGTGCAACATAGAATATCGGAAGATCGTATGGTGACATAGATCAAGAAAAATATTAAAACTTGTTCTAAATTATAGGTTACAGGTTAAGAATTTAGAACCTACCCATTAAAATAGGTTCCTTACTTTTTGAAATTTGAAATCTATTATACATACCTTGGAACCTGGAATCTATAGGTTCTGAAACCTACAGACTAGTCCGATTCTCAAGTTTCAAGTTTTATGCTAAAATCATGCTCACCCCTAACTTTTAATATTATTTTCCCAAATTCTAACAAATTCAAGAAAATAAAAGAGGAATGAGGGACGGATCCTCCTCTATTTTTTTTTTTGGGTCAGCGTGACCCGAGAAGCAATCCCTATTATGATCCTGCCCATATCCTTCCTTTTCGCATAAATTCCAGACCTGATTGTCAACGTTTCTGTCACATCGAGGCCAATAAGCCACGCCGAGTTGACCATTTATACCGATTGGGTGAACTGACCCCACCACCGGAACACTCTCAACAAGTCTTCACCGTGAGGCCACGATATGGAAGTCAAGCTTTTCGACATAAGGCATGTTTCTTGCCTCCCAAAAATCAAAATGTCTTCGATTTTTATTACGATAATTAGATGGCCAAACTTTCTGCGCATTAGATTACCGTATTCTTGAGGCAATTGAAAACACGGCATCCACCTAGCGGCGCCGTGTGTTGCTAACTCGGGGCAAGTGCCCTCGTCGAACTTCGAAATTTCTCCATTTAAATTTATGTCTCTGATGCAAAGAACTGACATTAGTTAATGGGTTATTGGTTTTTGAACCCAAAAATGTTGTAATCCTCGTATTTCAGCCTCTATTCTATGTGTAGATTACAGTTTAAATGGCCCATAATCGGTGAAAGGAAGGCCCAAGACTAAGAAAGGAATCCAAAATACTACTAAAAAAAATAAAAAAAGAGATTAAATTCAATATTGTGGGGGATAAATTATAGCAATTTTAAATGTATTCAAATGGCTAGCAATTTGAGTGTTTACGTAATAAAATGGTAATCTGAACCATGAAAAGGAGTTAGAAATTTTATTCCGTTGTATGGAAAGATATAAACTTCTTTCATTGTTTTTTTCCAAACCGAAATGCACCATTTGTAAGGTATAATAAGGGCTACACATGTCTTATCATCAAATTTTATATAAAGGTTTATCAAATTATAAAAAGAAAAAAAGAGTTCATTAAAAAAATTTGGACAGAGCAGATGCAATTGCAAGTCATCGACCAAGAAAAAGATCAGTTAGGTTCATTTGGAAAATCGGTACCCGTTACTTTCACTATCAAAATCTCATGCAATGATGCCATGACATTAGACAAAGCTTGTACTTCAGCAATTCCTTTGATTATTGATGGTCGATAAAAAGAGGGAGCCTGTGATCTCATGACACACGCCCGCACATATAAATATATTTTCCGTCATAGGCGGGATCAACTTGTCCTACTTTCCCTACTCTCATCACGGATGACTTTACGTGCGCCAATGAATAGAAGTAATGTTGACACCTAGATTTTGACCGTCCGTTTAGTCATTTATCGCATTAAAAATTAGGGTTGACAAGTAATCAAATACAATTCCTTCTGTGAAGAGAGGGATCGGCCTAGTTCCATCTCCCCGAATCTCATTGCGGTTGACTTTACGTGTATTGGACCGGCGCACGAAAACGAATGCGTTCGGGAAATTTGAGAATTCGTATTGCCTTATCAACATTCCAATCCACAAAATATTGTTCCATCCCATTCTATGGATCCCACTTTTCTTGGGTCACCATATAGAGCATGCCCCTCACTTCAATTTCGACCTCACAATATGAAGGGAGGAGATGCTCCCTACGATTTTATGGTATCTCTCATTTTCCTTTTCTTTCCATGATGTCATTGACTTATCAATTGAAACAACGTCGATGCAAAGGACAGGAATTTAGGGATGTGTTTATTTAGTGGAAAATAAATGAGTTGAAAAAGACCTAAAAATGATAACTTATATCGTCCATAGAAATAAATGAACGAAAGATATTTTTATGATTCACAAAAATATTTATACATAAATTGTTATCAACAATGAAAATATTTTGTATTACTTAATTATTTCAATCGATATAAGTGATTATTTTTTAAGAAATATTTTTTAGTTATTTATTTTATGTAAAATAACTGGAGGTGAAGTTTTCAAAAGGAAGACGCAGAGATGGGAGTTGCGTCGGTGGAATGAAGGGGTGAGCCCATGACGCAAGGCAGAGCATCATCTAATCCTTCAGTACGTGTCTCCGTAAACTACGTTTGCATAGCTTGGATTCTGCATCAAACGCTTGATTTGTCTCAACATGTTCGGCCTCACTCTTCCTCCTCCTCCAGCTAGTGTTTGAACCCAATCCAGCCCACCATTTTTATGCCAAACAAATGAAAAAAATTCTTCTTTATTTGGCTAGCCAGACCAAATTTTGTTAAGGTGCGATTCATACTCTCCATTAATAGGTGAAAATCTGGGGTTGCCTTGGCAATGGTTGTAGAAGACGGTGCCCTCGAGCCTCTAGAGGGCTTCTATATTTTAGGCCTATATATATATATTTATAATTTGGACTTGGGTTCACAAATAACTATTGACGTATGCCGGCTCTATATAATCTTTTTTTTTTCTTTTTTTGGTGATTGAGAGTTGTTATTGAGAGGTGGGGTGTGTTAACTATAGTAAAATCCCCTCTTTGGGATCTACCTCTTGTTTAAGGGTGAATTGCTATAAACGTTGTATCTCGATTTTTCTTTCTCACTTTATTTTTTTTTATTTTTTATTTCATTGTGTTTGTGCACCTAATCCTAAGAGACCCACCACATTGTTTCGACCAAAGATTAGGCAAGTTGAATGCGGGGTGAGAATAGTAGTAACGAAATCGCTTATTTATAATCATATTGCAAGTGGCTGGATGGAGCTAGAATCGAACATGAGAAATTGCACTTCTCGAGTTATTATCGATTAGGGGCGAGCAGTTTTAAGGTAGACCCAATTTTCACCTGTAAGCTGAAACAAACTTGTCGGAATTAGTTCTAAAATTTTTGAAACCTAGAGCCTACTTTGCAATCTGTGGAATTTGGAACATACCTTGTTATAGGTGCTAGAGTCAACTTAAGTTCTACCTATATTTATAAGAAAATAATTGCAGTGAATTATTTCATCTAGTGAATACTATTTGCTGCGACAATCAACTAACCACAATTCATATATACACATTTAGAATATGAAATATTAATAAAATAAAAGTCTTGGATCATAGGTACGTTGAAAATTGAAGCTCATAATAGTGTTTCCAACTTACACACTCATTATTGGATGTCATAGAATATTATAATATTATGCGAAGATGTAAAATAAGAAAAATACAAAAACTTATTCTAAATTTCGAATTCTAAACTTTATTCCGATTGGAACGTAGAATATATCCATTAGAACAGATTCCCCGATTTTCGAAACTTACAATTTATCCTACATAACCTAGAACTCGACTGTCCGGTACTGATCTGAATCTAAGGTTCCGCCCTCAAATTATACTCCCTCCTATTACCGATCATTCCATCACTCATCGATTCTCTGTGGTTCATTTGGTCAAATACTCTACTTCACTGTAAGATGGGAAGCAATCATCATTGGGCTTAATCGGCAACCGGCGGTACGACCCAGTTCAGATGTGTCCACACGCGGAGCGCTGACTTTTGGGCAGGTTCAAGCCATGGAAAACTAGGATGCGACGGGGGTCTCGGAAAAACCGCTTCCCCTCGAGATCAGTTATGTCGACATCGTGTCAACACCCGAACTGTCCTCACTCTCTCTCCCTCTCTCCCTCCCTCCCTCCATAAGTTGTACCTCCCCCCCACGTTTCAAACCCCTTTCTTGCCAGCTTCCACGTTCCGTCCCTCCTCCGGATAATTGCCTCCGTTGCGGGATATTATAATTGCGTTGAACGGGCAAAGATTTCATGACCAAGCCCCCCAACTGCGAACAAAGAGTTCAAGCCAGTCCGTCGCTGTCAAAACCCGCCGAAAATGTCCTCATTTTTGGTCTAATAGGCAGCGTCAGCACGGATTCCTTCCATCGAGTTCAGATGCAATACTCTCCCTTATTTAGCTTGCCGAAACGCGACAAGACGAGCCCCGCGAGTCCTTTAGCCTTTCGCTCTAGACAAACAGGAGCCATCCCTCTTCGCGTCGCGTTCTTGATATCGGGTGTCGAGTCGCGATGGCGGGCGAGCCGGGCCGGCGCCGTTCGCATCGGCTCCTGATGCTGTGCGTTCTCGTTCTTCTCCCCTCGCTCGTCCTCGGGGACTGCTCGTGCGACAGCACCGGCGGGGGGGACGACAAGAATGTGCTGCGCAAGTACAAAGTGGCCGCGATATTCGCCATCCTCTTCGCGAGCGCGGTCGGCGTGTGCATCCCTCTGCTCGCGAGGGTCATCCCGGCCATCGGCCCCGATAGGGACGCGTTCTTCGTGGTCAAGGCGTTCGCGGCCGGGGTGATCCTGGCGACGGGCTTCATCCACGTCCTCCCCGACGCGTTCGACAGCCTGACGTCGTCGTGCCTCCCCCAGAACCCCTGGAGCAACTTCCCCTTCGCGGGGTTTGTGGCCATGGTCTCCGGGATCGCGACGCTGATGGTGGACGCCTACGCGACCTCCTACTACACGAGGTCCCACTTCAGCAAGGCTCGGCCGGCAGCGAGCGAGGGGGACGAGGAGACCAAGGCCGCAGCCGGCAGCGAAGATCACGCCGGGCATTTGCACATGCACACCCACGCGACTCACGGGCACGCCCACGGCTCGGTATATCGGGATCAAGATCCGGGCACGTCGGAGCTTCTCCGCCATAGAGTCATAGCGCAGGTAACATCATTGATCAATCTTCCAAGTTCCTTCAAATGGGTTCTCTCTTCAAATCTTCACACCGAGGATCTGAATGCAAATATGGTGTTTTCCGGGGGGCTAAATGATAAAATGAACAGGTCTTGGAGCTGGGGATCGTGGTGCACTCGGTGATAATAGGGATTACGGTGGGGACTTCCGGGAGTTTACAGACGGTGAAGACATTGACGGCTGCTCTGACTTTCCATCAGTTCTTTGAAGGCACGGGACTCGGCGGGTGCATCGCTCAGGTAAATAATAAGTCGTTTCATCTCAATTTCATTCATTTATAACCTAATGTGCTTTTCCCAATTCTTTATATATATATATATATATATATATATATATTTATTTATTTAAGTGCCTTAATAATGTTTCAAGATAATAATAATTTCGAGTCGCCGAATTTAACTTGGGCCTAATCCGCTGTGACTACTTGTTTCTGCGAGCGATGTCGAGATGCTGAAGTAAGTGCATGGTAATCGTATATGATTCGATTAAATTCGTGATGCACACAGGCTGCATTGATCGATATTGCTCAGGAAATCGAACATGACATAACATCTAACCCGAGATAATCTTACCCTTCTATAGGCTTTATACGTTATTGCTATGACTTGAGAACGAAAGGGGGCGTTTGACGTCGAATGGAAGAAGAAAAGATCGCACTTTATCTCTCTAAAAGGCATGTAAATGGGACATGCATCTTTCAAAAGTTAATGAATTTTAACGTGCACCGACCCGAAATCATAGGAGGGTAAAAGGATATTTTCGTGGCCTCGTGCATCGGTTTTTCACTGTGCTTAAATGTCGTTTTTTGAGATCAATATTCAAAGGCTTGTCATGACTCGCGGCGATGCGGACGGAGTCTTAATCTGCGCCCTGGCCTTTTTTTTTTTTAAAAGGGAGGTTTACGAATTCGCGCACTTCGATGTGTCCCAGGCTTTCCATTTTCAATTGTACCTCCCAACTAATTCGCCTGCTTAAGGAACATTAACAATGAAAAAGAATGAGCTAACCGCATCATCATAGATTCCAAAGCACTGCGATTACATGAAGTGAAGATTACTGCGCTTTTTTAAATGGTTGCTGCCCGATGGCGTTGACTTTAAGGCAAGTGCGTCTGGTCCCGGCACAGAAATTATTATTATCATTATTTTTCACGAATGAATCGTAATTACGATTGTTTATACATTAATTAATCGCTCCCTTTTGTTATCCCCTACTTTGAAAGGCCAAGTTCAAGGCAACATCCACAGTGATAATGGCCATCTTCTTCTCCCTCACCACGCCACTCGGGATCGCCATCGGCATTGGGATATCCAGCTCGTACGACGACAACAGCCCAAAGGCCCTGATCATCCAGGGCATCTTCGACGCCGCGTCGGCCGGCATCCTGGTCTACATGTCGCTTGTTGACCTGCTCGCGGCGGACTTCATGAACGCCAAGGTGCAGGGGAATGGGAGGCTCCTCCTGCTGTGCAATTTCTTCCTCCTGTTCGGTGCTGGTTGTATGTCCTTCTTGGCCAAATGGGCATGAATGAGTCTCAAACTATTTTGTTCTACAAAATTGTGTACAATAAAAATGGCGTTCAGTATTTCCTTTTTGTGTTTCTCAATTTGGTACATTGGATTTTCTTGCTCCCATAACTGTTTATGTATTCGATGATGAAATGTGAATCGTTTGCTTTTTGAATAAAATGAAGGTGGAACTTTGCGTTCGTATGATGTATTTACATAAAATATAGAGGACTCGATAGTGGGTAGAAAATTCTTAATTGTTGTGGCCATATGACAGAGAAATTTTGTATAATCAATTACATTATCGTAATATCGAGAGAATATAATAAAACTCTTCCAACGATATGCCTAATAGGAATAGTTAAAAGGGACGGATGTAAATAGTAAAACGCCACATCATTGTTGAATGTAAAGAATTTGCCAATTAGAATATTATGAATGGCCCCACCGGTATGAAACAATAATAAAAAAAGAAATAGGGAATGCATCCGTTAAATTTTCCTTATCTGTTAAAAGGATATTTTATTATATTGCGTTCATATTACAATCGCACGGTAGAGTGCACTTGACATGCCATACCCTTCCCGATGTCATTGACAGGAACCAAGGTCTGGCGGATGAACCATGGCTGTGCGACCAAAGCGTGATTTACAGCTCTGTTCGGGTTCCTTTGGACCCCTCGGAGTCGTAGAGGATCATTCTCAGTCGGAGTCTCCGGCTGGGGTGGTCGCGCGGTGGCCTGACAGACTCCTCCCATTCATCCTTTTCTTCGTTTTTTCGTTTGGAGAGGGCTGGGACCGGGAGCTTGCTTGCCACTTCGATCATCATCGCGCAAGCACGGGGAGTACGTGGGCCTTGTAGCCTTGGGTGTAGAGATTACGGACCTTGCGGGGGTTAGTCTAGCAAACGGGACTGACCCGAGGGAGACGAAAGAAACAGAAGCGGCCCCAGCCATCAGACTTGGGTGAGCAATCGCCTCCGGTCGTTGATGTCGGCTTGAGAGTGGCGTGGCGGCTTTCATGATCAGGAGGGTGATCGATAGGCGGGGGGTGGTAGCATCTGACGAGGAGCCCGGTAATGGAACGAACGCGAGCTTTGCTTTGACCATGATGACGATTCTTAGGGTTTTCATGGTTCTTACATGCAAGGAGATGGTAGTCCAGGCGGTGGATGAACATTTCAAGAGCGGCATGGTTGCTTTTTGTCTTTCATCTTTCTTCTTTAATAGACATTCGACACGTACGAGTCCTTGTCAATCCGCAATGTGATGGCTCCTCGTATGCATTGAATTGTTCCTCCCGAATCCGGGGCCATGTGATGATCGGCACATTGAACCATATGCTCTCTAGGGTAGAGTTCCGCTCGCAGTGCGACAGGAATCCTCCAATGGCCAGGTGGGCTAGGATCGCTACCTGAGGAGCCCACCCGATCACTCTACTGACCTTAGCCATATTATCTAGGAACCCCTTGGGCAGGACCTCTGCGGGATCCGCGTAATCCCAAGGGGCTTCTAGTTTTCCCTTCATGGGCAGCTGCCATAAGGACCACAGGAAGCGAGACCTGCTTCGCTCCATGTGCTTCACCTGGTCCTCGTCGAAGCTCCCAAAGCATATAAACACCACTACCACGTTCGGTTGTTGGTTGAGCCACTCCGGGATCTCTTAATCGCGCGGACTATCATTACCTTCTGGTCTCTTGATGTTCAGCATGGAGCCCATGGGGTACATCGTGGGCGCTCTAAGGCCTGCCAAGGCCCCCGTCCTGTGCAGCTCTGACTCAGCGAAAATGCCCTTGGTTTCCCCAAACCTCAAGGCGTCGGTCAAGTCTACCCAGGAGTCTTCTTTCACGTAAACTTCATAGGGAAGAATTTGGCCATGGACGATGGGTTCGCGGAGCATGGAAAGTCTAGCTTGGTGTTAGAGCCATTGAGCCTGGTCCATTTGTTGCTCTTCTTGGAGAGACTGGAGGTGCAGTCCTTCTTGGTTGTTTGAGTAGAATGAATAGTAGAAAATAGAATAGAGAAATTTTCTGTATAATTTGATATATTGAGAAGAGTACATGGAGAGCCTATTTATAAATTTACATAGAAGAAATTAAAGGAAATAAAACCAGATATGCCTAATCAAAATATATATTGAAAATCAAAGAAATTATCCTAAATATCTCTAACAACTATTTTAATTTTCTAATATTGCTAACATCCCCCCCTCAAACGCAATTTGAATTAAAACACATTGACTTGAGTTTGAAAAATATTTCAAACAATGTCACAAAATCTTCAATTAAAATGAGCTCAATAGATCCAAGGTGAGGTAGCGCGTGGTGGCGCATGTGATTGCTCTAGCTTCCGTTGACAAGAAGATTTCAATATATTGATTGTCTAACAGCAGCAAATCTAGTGGTAGAGCCGGCTTCTCAAAACGAGAAATGAAAAGCCAAGAATCAAAGGTATTAGAGTCGAGCGGCATATACCCTTTGCAGTCAACTTTGCAATCAAGACAGTAACTTAAATGCGGCTGATACGCCTGGTGTTAGGCGTGTCAGGAATCGAACTGAAAACCAAACCAAACCGAGAAAACCGAATTTTGGTTTTCGGTTCGATTCAGTTCTCATTAAAAACCAATATCTTTTTATTGGCTTGGTTTTTAGCGGTTAACCGAACCGAACCGAACCAAAAATCGATAAAATCAAATCTTCGGTTTTATTCTCTCCCGACGCTGAGTCCTCTCCTCGTGTCTTGTCTTAGTCGGCTTGGAGGTGCAATGGCGATGGCGATGACGACGGCGACTGCGATGGCGATGGCGACCAATTGAGGGACAGAGCCCCTTTCTTCTGCAATTCTCTCATTCGTCTCTCTTCCTTCTGCGACGGCGATGGCGACTGAGAGTAGCGAGCATGTCCTGCGCGCGCTATGCTCTGGACTGAGGGGCCGCCTGTGGCTTTAGATCTGCGTCGCCTCTTGCTTGATCAAATCGGTAAGATTCTCTTTTCATCAATGTGCGTTCATCTTCCTCGTTGATTGTGCGAAGTGGGAGCACAAACGTGGGTTTTTGTTTCCTTTTTTCTTGCTTTGCTCCATTTGTTCTGTTCTTTGAGATGTTTTCTTGGTGAGTGTCGAGGCGAAGGTTTTGTTTTTCTGCTGCGATGCGAACTCTGATCTGTGCTGCTGCATTGGTTCTGAGGAACACTTTGTCCGTCTACCATTTTTGCTGTTTTTTTTTTTTTTTGGCAGATTTTTTTGTCTTAGCTGCTGTTGAGGTGGAATGAGTGTTAGCTAATTGCTGCAATTGCGAATAGACTCGGTTAGCCCTTTAAACTATTCGTTTTATGTTTCATTTGCTCCGAATTGGCTTTTGGGTAGGTTGTAGGAATCTGCATTGGTGATTGCTGCCCTTTGGAATCGGTAAAAAATTTTGGGTTGCTTTTGTTTTCCCCCCTAATTGATGGGAAATCCCATTTGTAGTGATCAGGAATCTGAAGAACATCAAAGGGTTATCATTGACTGTACCCTGAATGGTTCTTGGTGCTCTTAAAAGAGAAAACCAAAAACAAAAGAGGAATGTATTGCGTAGTTTTAATAGTGAAGTATGTTAGTGCGTTAAAAGGTCTTCTTTTCATGCAGTCTTACATGTAATTGTAAAGAGATGTCTTTCTTGTTTATTAGTTGCAATCGTCTCTTCTTGTGTACATGAGGGCATGTGAAAAGGTGTAAGGTGCGCATCGGTTGTATTAGTCATGGTGGCCTGTGGGGATTCTAGATGAAGTAAGAGTTCTTTACCGCAGAGTGGTCACTTCCATGTGTTGACAGACTTTTTAATGTCCATGAGCATTTGTGCGAGTGTCCTTGTTATGGCCTGAGGGCGAAAGGATAGGGTTCTTGAAGGCCCTATCTTGGTTTCACGCCAAATTTTACATGTACCTTTAACCCTTTAACCCTTATGGTTTTGATAGCAGTTGGCAAGGGTTTAACTTCTTCAATGACCCATCAACTGTATATCCCAGCAATATACCAAATAGATTAGTGAATCATTGATATCTCTTCTTTTGTTGTTATACTAAATAGGATCTAATTTTATAGATGCCTTAACCTGTGGACTTGACTTGATGTCGTTACTGTTTTAATCAGGTGCTTTCTGTGGTTGGGCTTCTTCAAGATGAAGTTGATCCCATGGTGTCTGTAATGAAGGTTGAAAAGGCTAGCAACTTCTTCCTAAAGGACCCTCCCGGAAAAGCTCTTTTAAAATCTAATGCTTGGTCTTCCTAGCACTCATCTCCATTCATATTGATGGAGAAGAATTCAGGAAGCCTCATTCTATTTCTACTTTTCAATTAAATCTCTCAACCAACGAACGCAAAAAAAAAAAAAAAAAAAAAAAAAAAAAACCGAAAACCAAAAGTTGAAAATAGAAAAACTGAATTTGGTTCGGTTTGGTTTTTCAAAAAAACTGAACCGAACCGAAACCGTTGACACCCCTAGCTGGCGTGGTTGCAACAAGTGGAATAAGCCAGGTTTTGTTGAGGAAAAAAGTTACTGTGTGAGGACATGTCCTTGCTGCGCCAAAAAATACCTCCATAGAAAGAAAAACTCAACTTAGTGATGTGTTAGGAACGTTGTAACACAACCACCATCGTGCTTACTTAGACGGGAATGATGCACTTGCCTTGGCGGGGATAGATTTATTCACTTGAATGCATGGGTGCAAAGCAGAAAAAATTTGGGAAATTTCTTAAGTGCACGGGGTGCACTAGGATTGCCTCAACTCTAATACCAAGTTAAATATAAAGTAGAATAGAGAATTGAGAAATTTGTTGTATAATTCGATATATTTAAAAGAGTACATGGAGAGCTTATTTATAGGCTTAGATAGAGGAAATAAAAGGAAATCAAGTTGAATATGTATAATCAAAATAGATATTGAAAATCAGAGGAAATATCCTAAATATCTATAAAAAAATATTTTAATATCCTAATATTGCTATGGTTTGTTGGTAAAACAAGATGCTTTTTCTTGTCTTGCATAAGAAAATTAAGAGTACATAGGCCACTATATTAGTGTGGATGTCTTTTAACTAGTTCAAATGATGACAATAGGCTGTGAACTAGACCTCACCTTACTTGCGTGCAGGAGTATGACAAATTGTGCACTTTTCAATTTGTCTTTGTAATGTATCTATTCATTTTGCAACATTTTCTGAAGAGTTGCTTATGCTCAAAAGATAGACATAAATATGTCATTTTTTTTTTGGACTCAATGTTAATCAAGTCTTGTTGAATTTTTTTAAGAAATGATTATGTGACAGTTAGTCTCTAATAATGGTTTATTTTAGACCACACAAAATTAAATAATAATTATATATTATTGTGGGGCCACTCCTTATAGCAAAGCTTAATTTTCTTTTCAATTGTTTCCCTTTGAGAGTTCTTGAGTTCCTTGAGATATATCAAAATTGTTATATGGAATTTTGTTGTATCCTGTAGGATTTTTTTTTCCAATAACTATTAGCAATGTTATGGGGCAAATAATTCATTAAAGATAGGGTTATCACGCCTTAAAATATGATTCTATTTCTTCCCAATCCAAAGCATTTTTCCCTATATTCTCTCCAGCTAGAAAACAAATACTTCGATTTTCATTACTATAATTACACGGTCAACTTTGATGCATCAAATTAAATTATGTTCTTAATATGAACGAAAAGCACACGATCCACCTTGTCCCTACGCAACAACGGCGCCACGCGTCGTTAACTCGGGGCAAGTGTCCTCATCGAACTTCGAATTCTGTTTGTTGAATTTATGTTTCCCATGTAAAGAACTAATATAGTTAATGGGTTCTGGTATTGGACCCAAAATGTTTTAATCCTTGTATTTTAGCCACAATTCCATGCATAGATTATAGTTCAAATGGCCCAAAATTAGTGAAAAGAAGGCCCAAGACTAGGAGAAGGGATCTAAAATACTATTAAAAAATTAAGAAAAAAAAGATAAAGCTGATATGATGGGGAAAAATTATATTAATTTTATTTACATTCGAATGATTGGCTATTTGAGTATTTAGACAACAAGCTGGTAATATCGTCTTGTATTTATTTCAACTACGGAAATGACTTAGAAATTGTTTTTAGTCGTTTAGAAAGAACCTTTTTTTTTTCTCAAATCGACATGCACTATTTGTAAGGGAGGGCTACATGTGCTATATCATCAAATTTCACCTATAGTTTTGATGAATTATAAAAAAGAAAGGTTTTATAGAAAAAATCTGAATAGAGTAAACGCAATGCCCAATATGTTACTGTGGGTGCGTTTGGGAAAGGGTTTTCCAAAGCCCCTTAGGCGTCCAAAGTCCTTTAGACTAAATAGAGTGTGTTTGGCAATTTTTTTTTTTTTTTTAAATGCATTTCCCAAACGCAAGCCTTTTAAAGGCTGAAAGCCCAAGACAAGTGAGAGGATGCCTTGAGCTTTTGCCTTGTGAGCATGATGAGCTACTGTTCATCTTTTTCTTTGAGCTACTACTTATCTTCTTCTTCTTCTCTGTTGAACAAGACCAGCATGGCTGCAAGTGGTCGACGGCGAAGGGTAGGCGATTAGGTGACCCTTGGCGACCCAGTGCGACGTCACCGAGTGCGTCCCAAATCTGGGTCATTGGGTCACTGATTGTATGACCCACCTCCGGTGACCTAGATCTAGATCGTTGAAGCTTGCGTGATCTTGCCGGGCGTTTCCCAAATTTGGGTGCTAGGTTGTTGGTCGTGCGACCCAGCTTCAGCCACCCAAATCTAGGTTGCAAGGAGGTCGCGCAACCTTTCATGACCTAGTGCAACCTCGCCGTGACCCAGATTTGGATCGCTAGAGGTCGTGCAACCTCACCGGGCGTGACCCAAATCCGGGTCATGGTGAGGTCGCGCGGAGGTCGTGACCACTTGTTGGCACTCTTGCCAAGGGTTGCTTGACCCTAGGTGGCCCTTACCAGTGGACTACGGGGGTTGCCCAACTCGAAGTGGCCCTCACCAGTTGTCTCCGAGGGTTGTTGAGGTCTGACAACCTCATTTGTCGGCCGTTGGTAGCAGATTTCGATCGCTGGCAGCCAGTCCTCATCGGCCAAGTTTTTTTTTTTAATTTTTCTTTTGATGATTTTTTTTATAATTACAAAAGTCTTTTGTAAATATAATATTTTCAAACATTGTTTTCCTCAAATGGACTTTACAATAGACTTTCATATTACAATTTAACAAACACGATTTGTATTTTGAAAAATTTCTTTAATTTAAAGTCCTTTACATTTTTCAAAAGTCCAACTAAATGCACCCTGTCTATGTAATGATCTCTAGGGTGGTTCGGATGAGATATATATTTTATTGTAACAAAGATATAATTGCTAGTCATTGACCCAAAAAAGATCAGTTTGGTTTATTTGGTAAATCGGTAGTTCACACCAAGTTTGGAGGCTTTCACTATCAAACTCTTATGCAATGATGTCGTAAGATAGGTCAAATCTCACACTTTAACAATGTCTTTGATTAATGATGGTCGAGAAAAAGAAGGATCCAGTGATTTCATGACACGCGTACCCACACACATTTATATTTTCTGTCGAGGGAGGGATCAACTTGTTCTTTTTTTCCTACTCTGGTCACGGTTGACTTTATATGTACCGATAAATAAAAGCAAAGGTTAATACTCTAAAAACCTCTAAATTAATATATTTGTGATAAATTTATCTAAAACTATTTTTTTGATCATAAAAAATCCCAAATTGATACACTTGTGACAAATTTACCCCGATTGACTATAAAAAAATCTTAAATTGATACATTTATGACAAATTTACCCTAAACTAATTTATTTGACCACAAAAAAAAATCCAAAATTGATAAATTTGTGACAAATATACCCTCCGTGAAATTAGATTAATACCACAAAAAAAATCACAAAAATTGTAAACTGTGACAACGATGCGTAAAATTCTAAATCGATATATTAGTCAACTATCACGTGTAATTTAACTTAATAATTTGACATTAAAATTTAACGAAAACTAACAGAGTGTAAATTTGTCAAAAGTGTATCAGTTTGGGGTAAATTTGTCAAAGGTATACTAGTTTGGGATTTTTGGTGATCAAAATAATAGGTTGGGGTAAATTTGTCACAAGTGTACAAGTTTGGGGCTTTTCAGGGTATTAATCCAAGCAATCAACTCGATTTTGTTTTTCTGTTGTTTGAAGAGAGGAATCGACTTGCTCGATCTCCTTGAATCTAGTCACGACTGGCTTTGTATCTACCAAATCCACATGCAGAAACAATCGTGTTCGAGAAATTTGAGAATTCGTACCACCTACCAACATTCCAATCCACAAAATAATTTTCTATCCCGTTCTATAGATCCTACTTTTTTTGGTCACTGTATAGAGCATGCCTCATTTCAATTTGGACTCACAGTATGAAGGGAGGAGAAGCTCGCTACGATTTTAGGGTATCTCTGGTTTTCCTTTCTTTTCAAGACGTCATCACCTTATTAATTGAAATAGCATAGTGGCAAAGGATAGACACCTAAAGTGTGCTTATTTTATAAAAAAATAAAAAATTAGAAACATTTTAAAAAAAATCATAACTTATATCGTCTATGAAAATAAATGAACGAAAAATATCTTCATTGTCCACAAAAATATTTAAATATAAATTATTATTGATAATGAAAATATTTTTTTATCGTCTAATTATTTCATATAATATTAATGATTATTTTAATTTTTTTTAAAGTGTAGCCATGTAAAAATTTTCAAAAGGAAGGTGCATGGAACCGAAGTTGCGTCATTGGAATGAAGATCTAAAGCCCATGACATAAGACACAGCATTATCAAATCCTTCCGTACGTACCTCCTTAAATTACTCATTTTGCACAGCTTTGATTGCGCATCGAACGTCTGATTTGTCTTAAACATCACCCGGCCTCACTCTTACTCCCTCCTACAGCTAGTGTTTGAACCCATTCTAGCCCACCATTTTTTAAATCAAATAAATGAAAAAAATCCTTTCTTTTTTTTTTTTCTTTTTTTTGCCCGCTGGATCAAACCGGCCTCACTGCTCCGATCTCACTTCTTTACAATCCAACCCCCGGTAGCTGGACCGAGCAGGAATTGAATACGAGACGTCGTGCTTTTTTGAGTAACACCGATCCGTTCATCGCTCATCGAATCTCTCGATACTCGGGCAAACACTCTCTGCTTCTCTGATTTCGTTGTAAAATGGCAAGCGATTATTAGATCAATTATAAGATTGGGGCACATGCAAAGTGTTGACTTTCAGGAGATCTAAGCCGCGAAACTGGAGCACGACTAGATCGCACATTATTGGTCAAGCCATCAATTCGATCGTGTGCATAAATCTAATTTACATGTATTTCTTCCAAAAATGAACCATTGATTATCGATTACAACCCTGGTCAAAGATTTCAATACAATGCCATGATTAGATACGCAATATTGTATATCCATATATAATGAGAAAATATATTTTATATTGCGCACGCATGGGCCTTCGTATGTGAACAAACTATGACTATTAAGTACAAAGACGGTTTGACGAAATGTTAATATGCGCACTTGTGAGCCACATCCATCCAACATACAAGTCGACATCGTGCCTCAAGTCTAACGATCTTATACCTAACCAAAGCATGAATGATCAGACATTGACCTTGCTAAAAGCTTCCATGTCACTAATTGTTCTATGTATGTCATGTTCAGTGAACTTGTCCAAGACAAACACCTGTATTCTAGCTCGGATATCACAGTACCTAATGACTTGTGACTCATCATCCCTTTAAGTATCCAATATTGAATAGTGAAGCTTGAGAACACATCGGTCTCAACAAGTTCATCAATATTCTCTCAATGATCCATCGATTAGGAAATATTTAAAGATTTAACATAAATGTAAACTTATCACATATATTCTTAACACCTTAAAATATGTTCAGTCGTAATTGATCATATGGACTTCATTGATATAAATTGGACAATGAATGAAAAACCTTATTTGTCATTAAATAATCCTTAACATGTAACTATTATATGGTTGTTTTAGGGCATACAGCTAACAAAGTCTAGAGTCTTCTTTCACGTAAACTTCATACGGCAAGAATTTGGCCATGGACGATGGGTTCGCGGAGCATGGAAAGTCTAGCTTGGTGTTAGAGGCTTTGAGCATGGTCCATTTGTTGCTTGTCTTGGAGAGCCTGGAGGTGCAGTTCTTCTTGGTTGTTTGAGTTAAATGAAAAGTATAAAATAGAATAGAGAAATTTTATATATAATTTGATATATTGAGAAGAGTACATAGAGAGCCTATTTATAAGCTTACATAGAAGAAATGAAAGGAAATAAAATCAGATATGCCTAATCAAAATAGATATTGAAAATCAAAGAAATTATCCTAAATATCTCTAAAAAATATTTTAATTTTCTAATATTGCTAACATCCACCCCTCAAACGCAATTTGAATTAAAACACACTAACTTGAGTTTGAAAAATATTTCGAACAATGTCACAAAATCTTCAATTAAAATGAGCTCAACAGATCCAAGGTGAGGCAAGGTGAGGTAGGCGCGTGGTGGTGCATGTGATTGCTTTAGCTTCTGCTAACAAGAAGATTTCAATATGTTGATTGTCTGACATCAATGAATCTAGTGGTAGAGCCAGCTTCTCAAAACGAGAAGTGAAAAGACAAGAATTGAAGGTATTGGAATCGAGTGGCATACACCTTTTGCGGTTGACTTTGCTATTGAGACAGTAATTTAAACACGGTTGATACGGTTGGCGTGGGTGCAGCAAGCGGAATAAGCCAAGCTTTGTTGAGGAAAAAGTTAGTGTGTGAAGACATGCCCTTGCTATGTCGAAAAATACCTCTGTAAAAAGAAAAACCCGACTTAATGACATGTTAGAAATGTTGTAACACAACTACTATCGCGCTTACTTAGACGGGAATGATGCACTTGCCCAAACATTGTCAAGTAGTGGGGATGGATTTATTCGCTTGAATGCATGGGTGCAAAGCAGAAAAAAACTAGGAAATTTCTTAAGTGCACCGGGTGTACTAGGATTGCCTCAACTCTAATACCAAGTTAAATATAAAGTAGAATGGAGAATTGAGAAATTTGTTGTATAATTTGATATATTCAAAAGAGTACATGGAGAGCCTATTTATAGGCTTAGATAAAGGAAATCAAAGGAAATCAAATCATATATCTATAATCAAATTAGATATTGAAAATCAAAGAAAAAAAATCCTAAATATCTATAAAAAATATTTTAATATCCTAATATTGCTAACACTTTATTTGTAGAACAAATAAAATGGTGTTTTTTCTTATCCCACATAAGAAAATTAAGAGTACATAGGCCACTATGGTTGCATTTGTTTTCATTCTTTTTATCTGTTTTTGAACAACTTTTCTATTTTTTTTTTTGTTCCTGGGAACAAAAAAGGAACAAAAATGCGTTTGGGTGCGTTTTTGTTCCAATTTTTTTTTTAATTACCAGAAACACATTTGGAATAGAAACAAGAAACAAAAAAAAAAAAAAGTTGTTTCTTGTTTCTGGAACAAAATTCAGAAACACTTCTCTCTTTTTTCTTCTTCTTTTTTCTTTGGCTGGTCGCTGGCCTCAGCTATGGTCGGCGATCGGCCGTCAAGGGTCGGCGACCTTGCCGGAGCATCGCCGGCCCTCGGCGAGGCCGAGCTCGAGCTTGCCCAGCGACGGCGAGGCTCGGCCTCGCCGGGGGTTGGCGAGCCTCGCCGTGGTTGGGCGAGGCCGCCGGCCCTCGTCGGCCTGTCACTGGCCATGGTCGAGGCCGGCGATTGGCCAAAGAAGAAAAAAGAAAAAAGAAAAAGAAAAAGAAAAAAAGGAAAAATAAATAAGAAAAAAAAAGAAAGAAAATAGAAAAAATAAAATATTAAAAAATTAAAAGAGATAAAAAAAATTATATAAATTTACCAAACGTGTTTTTGTTCATTTTTTATTTTCGGAACAAGTTTACCAAACATGTTTTTTTGTTAAAAAATTGTTCCCCTGAATAGAAACACTTTTTTCTATTTCTATTTCCTGGAACAATTTTTAAACAGAAATGTTACCAAATACGCTCTATATCTCTGTGGATTTTTTTTTTTTTTTGTAATAACTAATTCATGTAAATACTATAGGCCGTGGACTAGACCCCACCATACTTGCGTGCGGGTGCATGACAAATTGCACACTTTTCAATTTGTCTTTCTAATGTATCCATTCATTTTGCAACCTTTTTAAAAGAGTTGCTTGTGCTCAAAAGATAGACATAAATACGTCATTTTTTTGGACTTAATGTTAATCAAGTCTTATTGAATTTTCTTGAAAAATGATTACGTGACAGTTTTTAATCTACTGTGAAAATAATAGTTTATTTTGGACCATAAAAATTAAATAATAAATAATTATAAATTATTGTGGGCCTCATTCCTTATAACAAAGCTTAATTTTCTTTTTAAAATACAATTTTCTTTTAAATTGTTTTCCTTTGAGAGTTCCTAGAGATATATCAGATTTGTTATCTGGAATTTTGTTGTATTTTGTAGGATTTTTTTTTTCAGTAACCATTAACAATGTTTTGGGAAAAATAATTCATTAAAAATAGTTATCACACTTCAAAATCTGATTTTATTTCTTCCCAATCCAAAGCATTTTTCCCTACAATCTCTCCAACTAGAAAACCAATACTTCGATTTTCATTAATATAATTAAATGGTCAACTTTGACGCGTCAAATTAAATTATATTCTTAATGTGAACGAAAAGCACACGATCCACCTTGTCCTTAGGCAACAACGGCGCCACGCGTCGTTAACTTGGGGAAAGTTTCCTCATCGAACTTCGAAATCCGTTTTGTTAAATTTATGTTTCCCATGTAATGGGTTTTAGTTTTGGACTCAAAATATTTTAATCGTTGTATTTCAGCCACAATTCTATGCATAGATTATAGTTCAAATGGCCCACAATTAGTGAAAAGAACGCCCAAGACCAAGAGAAGGGATCTAAACTACTATTAAAAAATTAAAAAAGGAAAGATAAAGCTGATATGTCGGGGAGAAATTATATTAATTTTATTTACATGCGAATGACTGGCTATCTGAGTATTTTTGGACAAGAAACTGGCAATATCGTCTAGTGTTGCTTCAACTACGAAAATGACTTAGAAATTATTTTTAGTAGTTTGGATTTTTTTTTTTCCCTCAAATCGACATGCACTATTTGTGTAAGGAATGAGGGCTACATGTGCTGTATCATCAGATTTCACATATAGTTTTGTTGAATTATAAAAAATAAAGGTTTTGTATAAAAAATCTGAATAGAGTAATCACAATGCCCCTTTTGTCATTGTGGTGCGTTTGGGAAAGGCTTTCCCAAAGCCCCTTGAGCATCCAGCATCCAAAGTCCTTTAGGCTAAATAGAGTGTGTTTGACAAATTTTTCTTAATCGCGTTTCTCAAATGCAAGCCTTTCAAAGGCTAAAAGCTCAAGGTAGGTAAGGGGTGCCTTCAGCTTTTGCTTTGTGGGCATATGCCAAGATACTGTTTATTTTCTTTTTCGAGCTACTGTTCATCTTCTTCTTCTTCTCCGTTGAACAAGACCAGCATGGTTGCGAGTAGTCGTTGGTGAAGGACAGGCGGTCAAGCGACCCTCGGCGACCCTATGTGATCTCATGGGGTGCGTCCCAAATTTGGGTCATTGATTGTGCGACCCACCTTCGGCGACCTAGATCTAGGTTGCGGCGAGGTCATGTGACCTCATTGGGCGCATCCCAGATTTGGGTTGTTGGGTTGCCAGTCGTGCGACCCACCTTCAGCGGCCCAGATTTGGGTTGCGATGAGGTCGTGCGACCTTCGACGACCCAGTGCGACCTTGCTGGGTGCAACCTAGATTTGGCTCGCGACAAGGTCGTAGCCACCTGTTGGCGCCTTTATTGGGGGACACGACCCTAGGCGGCCCTCGTTAGTTGTTTCCGAGGGCCGCTAAGGTCTTCCAACCTCATATGTCAGTCGCCAGTGATAGATTTCAATCGCCGATGGCTAGCAACCACCTACTCTTGTTGACCAACTTTTTTTATTTTTCCTTTGACAAATTTTTTTTTTCAATCACAAAAGTCTTTTCTAAATATGATCTTTCCAAATATTTTGCTTACAAAAATTCACAATGGACTTTCATATTATAGTTTAACAAACATAATTAGCATTTTGAAAAGTTCCTTTAGCTTAAAATCCTTTATATTTTTCTAAATTTTTTTTCCAAAAATCCAACCAAACACATCCATTGTATACAATGATTTCTAGGTGGTCCGGATGATATATATATATATATATATATATATATATATATATATATATATATTATTGTAACAAAGATATAATTGCCAGTCATTGACCCAAAAAAAGATGAGTTTGGTTTGTTTGGTAAATCGGTATCCGTTCATACCAAGGTTGGAGGCTTTCACTATCAAACTCCTTTGCAATTATGTCATGACATGGGTCAAAGCTCACACTTTAACAATTCTTTGATCAATGATGGTCGAGAAAAAGAAGGATTCAGTGATCTCATGACACACAAGCGTACGCACACGCACACGCACATATATATTTATATATATTTTCTGTCGAGGGAGGGATCAACTTGTTCTTCATCTCCTACTCTGCTCACGGTTGACTTGATATGTACCGATAAATAAAAGCAATCAACACATTTTTTTTTTTTTTTGTGAAGAGAGGGATCGACTTGCTCGATCTCCTTGAATCTAGTCACGACTGACTTTGTATCTACCGAATCGACATACAAAAACAATTGTGTTCGAGAAATTTGAGAATTCGTACTGCCTACTAACATTCCAATCCACAAAATAATTTTCTATCCCATTCTACAGATCCTACTTTTTGTGGTCACTGTATAGAGCGTGCCTCACTTCAATTTAGACTCACAATACGAAGGGAGGAGATGGTCGCTATGATTTTTGGGTATCTCTGCTTTTCCTTTCTTTTCAAGACCTCATCAACTTATTAATTGATAGCATCAATGCAAAAGATAGACACATAAAATGTGCTTATTTTACAAAAAATGAATGATTTGAAAAATATTTCTATAAAATAATCACTTATATCGTTTATTGAAATAAATGAACGAAAAAATATTTTCATCGTCCATAAAATATTTAAATATAAATTATTATCAATAATAAAAATACTTTTTATCGTCTGATTATTTCATATAATATAAATGATTATTTTTTTAAAATATTTTCCTAATTACTTATTTTCAATTAAATAAGTGGAGCCATGAAAAGATTTTCGAAAGGAAAGTGCATGGGACTGGAGATGCGTCATTGGAATGAAGATCTAAAGGCCATGACATGAGACAGCATTATCAAATCCTTCCGTACGTACCTCATTAAATTACTCATTTTGCACAGCTTTGATTGCGCATCAAACGTTTGATTTGTCTTAAACGTCACCCGGCCTCCCTCTTCCGCCCTCCTCCAGCTAGTGTTTGAACCCATTCTAGCCCACCATTTTTTACATCAAATAAATGAAAAAAAAAATTACCTTTTTTTTTTTCAGCCTGCCGGATCAAACCCGCCTCACTGCTCCGATCTCACTTCTTTACAATCCAACCCCAGGTGCTTTTTCGAGTAAACATTGATCCGTTCGTCGCTCATCGAATCTCTCAGGCAAACGCTCTTTACTTCTCTAATTTCTTTGTAAAATAGGAAGCGATTCTTAGATCAATTATTTGATCGGGGCACACCCAAAGCGTTGACTTTCAGCAGATGCAAGCCGCTAAACTGGAGCACGGCAGTGGTTGGGTTTTGAAATCTGCTGCACCCTCGAGATCAGTTATGTCGACATTGTTACGACACTCGAACTGCTACAGATAAATGCCAACTTCCACGTTCTGTCCCTTCTACAGATAAATGCCTCCGTGGCGGATATTATAATAATAATAATTGCATTGAACAGGCGACTATTTCATCACCCAGATGCATACAAAATAGAGTTCCAAGCCGTTCTGTCATCTTGAAACTGGCCAGAAGGTGTCCTCATCTTTGCTCCATTGGGCAGCGGCAGCAGCAGTAGCAGCACAGAGTCCTTTCGTGGACGGCTGATGCAACACCGATCCTTATACATCTCGCGGACGTTTCTCGAGCCTCACGAGGCGTTTTCCCTTTCGCTTTCGACAAGCCAGCACGGCAGTCTCTTTTCGCGTCGCGTTCTTCGTCTTCTTGATATCGGGTATCGAATTGCGATGGCGGGCGAGCCGGGTCGGCGTGGCTCGTGTCGGTTCCTGATACTGTGCGTTCTCGTCCTTCTCCCCTCGCTCGTCCTCGGGGACTGCACGTGCGACGGTGCTGCCGGCGGGGGGCGCAACAAGAGGGAGGCGCTCAAGTACAAAGTGGGCGCGATCGCCGCCATCCTCCTCGCAGGCGCGGTCGGCGTGTGCATCCCGCTGCTTGGGAAGGTCGTCCCGGCCCTGCGCCCCGAGAAGGACGTGTTCTTCCTGGTCAAGGCGTTCGCGGCCGGGGTGATCCTCGCGACGGGCCTCATCCACGTCCTCCCCGACGCGTTCGACAGCCTGACGTCGCCGTGCCTCGACGAGAACCCTTGGGGCAAGTTCCCCTTCGCTGGGTTCGTTGCCATGGTCGCCGCGGTCGGGACGCTGATGGTGGACACCTACGCGACCTCCTACTACACGAGGTCCCACTTCAGCAAGGCTCGCCCGGCGGCGAGCGAGGGGGACGAGGAGAGCGACGCCGCTGCCACCGCCGGCGACGATCACGCCGGGCATCTGCACGTGCACACCCACGCGACCCACGGGCACGCCCACGGCTCCGCATATCAGGGTCACGAGCCGGGCACGTCGGAGCTGCTCCGCCATAGAGTCGTATCGCAGGTGACGGGAATCTTCCAACTTCTTTCAATTCTACAGGTTCTCTCTCCAAAACTTCACACCGAGGATCTGAATGCAAATATGGCGTTTTTCGGGGGGGCAAAATGATAATATAAACAGGTGTTGGAGCTGGGGATCGTGGTGCACTCGGTGATAATAGGGATTTCGCTGGGGACTTCCGGGAGCGCAAAGACGGTGAAGCCATTGATGGCCGCTTTGACTTTCCATCAGTTCTTTGAAGGCATGGGGCTCGGCGGTTGCATCACTCAGGTAAGTAAAAACTCATTTCATTTCATTCATTTTGACCTAACGAGCTTTCCCACCTTTTTTTTTTAATCTCTTTTCTTTTTCTTTTTCTATAAATGCGTTGAAATATTTCAAGATTATAATAATTTTGAGCTGGTCAAATTTAACTCGGGCTTTGTCCATCGTTAAGGCGCGGACGATATTGACATGTCATATGGTAAATGCATGGCAATAACTCGAACATAGTTTGATTAAATTCATGATGTGTGCATGTCTCGTCCGTGGCATCGAACACGACATAACATTTTGTATAGGCAAATTTACCTTTTTATGGGCTTGATGTTTCGTTTCTATGACTTAAGGGGGAAAAAAGGCGTTTGATATAGAATTGAAGAAGAAAATATGGCACTTTTGTCTCCCCAAAAGGCATGTGAACGGTACATGCATCTTTCAAAAGCTCTAAATTTTAATGTGCCACCGACCCCGAAATCAAGGGAAGGTGAAAGGAAATTTCCTGTAAAACCTATGCAATTGTAACTTCGCACTTCGATTTTTCATCGCACCTAAAAAGTGTTTTTAAGAATACTTAACCTGCCTTTCGTGATACGATTTAAAAGGGTGGCTTACGAATTGGTGCATTTGGATTCCTCCTGAGGCTTCCGATCTCAATTCAATCTTCCAACTAATTTGCCTGCCTGAGGAAAATAAACTATGGAAAAGATTAAGCTACCTACATCATGTCGAGAGGATGTCGTTGACCTTTTGCCTCCGTTGACTTAAAGCGGGTGCGGGTGGGTCCTGGCACAGGAATTATTATTATCATTATTTTTTTAAAGAATGAATTATAATTATCATTATTTATACATTGATTAATCAGTCGTTTGATTTTTCCCCTGCTTCTTTTGCAAAGGCCAAGTTCAAGGCAAGAACAACAATAATAATGGCCCTCTTCTTCTCCCTCACCACGCCGGCTGGGATCGCCATCGGTATCGGGATATCCGACACGTACGACGAGAGCAGCCAGAGGGCGCTGATCATCGAGGGTGTCTTCAACGCCGCGTCCGCCGGCATCCTGGTCTACATGGCGCTCGTCGACCTGCTGGCGGCGGACTTCATGAGCGCCAAGGTGCAGGGGAATGGGAGGCTCCAGCTGCTGTGCAATTGCTTCCTCCTGTTCGGTGCTGGTTGTATGGCCTTCTTGGCCAAATGGGCATGAATGAGTCTCAAAACTTTTTTGTTCTACCAAATGTCAATAATAAAAATGGCGTTCAATTCTTTGTTTTTCTTTTGGTATTTCTCAATTTGGTCCAATGGATTTTCTTGCTCACATAACCGTTTATATATTCGGTTTTACTTGAATTGTTCGTGTGATATATTTATGTGAAATATAGAGGACCCAATAATAGATAGAGTTTTCTATAGAGAAGTTAAGAATAGTTAAGAGGGAAGGTGTAAATGGTAAAATAACACATCATTATTGAAGGTAAAGAACTTGCCACTTAAAATATTCCGAATCGCACTAATGGCACGAAATAATAATAAAAAAATAGGGAATATATTTTATTTTCACTATCTGTTAAAACACCTTTAATTATATTCTTCTTTTCCTATTCGCATCGTTTTGCGTGCTTTCTTCCTTCCCATTAACTGAGTCCATAGGAGCCTCCGACTCGCTATCATCTTTGCAACCGAGTGAACTCAGTTAGGAAAAGAAGAATTTTCGAAGGCATCATCGTCTTCATGAGTGCTGAATCCGAGCTCGTGTTCATCCCATGTCCGGGCCTCGGCCACTTGGTGTCGATGGTGGAGATGGCCAAGCTCCTCGTCGACCTCGACGATCGGCTCTCCATCACCGTCCTCATCCTGAAGTTCCCCTTCGACTCCGAGATTGATTCCCGCATCGAATCACTCACCGCCTCCGTCGCTGCCCGCATCCGCTTTGTCCTCGTCCCCAGGCGAAGCCACTCCCCGAGGACGTCTCGCCGTGCCTTCATCCATCACTTCATGGAGAACCACAAAGCCGACGTCCGAGAAGCCGTCGCTGAGCTCTCTGCCCGCGGTTCGCCACGGCTCACCGGGGTTGTTGTTGACATGTTCTGCACCACGATGATCGACGTGGCCATCGAGTTCGGCGTCCCTTCCTACATGTTCTTCACGTCGGGCGCGGCGTTCCTCGGAGTCATGCTGCACCTCCAGTCTCTCCGAGACGAGCAACACATGGACCCGACCAAGCTAGAGGGCTCCGACGCCAAGCTGGACTTCCCGTGCTTCGTTAACCCACTGCCTGCCGCCAGGTTCTTGCCCTCGGATGTGTTTATAGAAGAAGACTGCCGGATACTATTGGACATCGTCCTGAGGTATAGGGAAACCAAGGGAATTTTGGTAAATACATTCGCTGAGCTGGAACCACGCGCGGTGAAGGCCCTGGCCAGCCTTGGAGCACCTGCGGTGTACTCCGTGGGACCCATATTGAACATCAAGGCTGAGAGCGAAAAGGGTTTCGAGATCCTGGACTGGCTCGACCAGCAGCCAGATGCGTCAGTGGTGTTCCTGTGCTTCGGGAGCAAGGGGAGCTTCGACGAGCACCAGGCAAAAGAGATTGCCCACGCGTTGGAGCGCAGCGGGTACCGCTTCCTGTGGTCCCTACGACAGCCACCGGCGAAGGACAAGCTGGAGGCCCCCCGTGACTATGCAGATCCCGCAGAGGTCCTGCCCGAGGGGTTCCTTGATAGGACTACCAGGGTCGGGAAAGTGATTGGGTGGGCCCCGCAGGTCACGGTCCTGGCCCACCCGGCCATCGGAGGGTTTGTGTCGCACTGTGGGTGGAACTCCATTTTAGAAAGCATATGGTTCGGCGTGCCGATCGCTGTGTGGCCCCAGCATGCAGAGCAACAATTCAACGCGTTCCAATTGGTGGTGGAGCTCGGCCTTGCAGCAGAGATCAAGATGGATCATCGGAGAGATCTCGTCAAAGGTAGTGATGGCGTTGTGATTGCGGACGAAATAGAGGGAGGGATAAGGAAGTTAAGGGAGGGTGAGGAGGCCGGGGAGAGGAGGAAGAAGGTGAAGGAGGTGAGCGAGAAGAGTAGGGAGGCTTTGATGGAGGGCGGCTCTTCTTACTTGTCTCTGGCTCGCTTCATTGCTTCATTGAGGATGTCCGTAGTCGATGAGCCTTTATTTAGCTAGAGACAGGGTTGGCTGTGTTAGAATATTTAAATAATAAATCACGTCTTCATCCAATAGCTTAAGTTTTTAGAATAGTTGACAGTGGTTTCACAAAATCTTATATGGTATCAGAGCTATGAGGTCCTGCTTAATACTAGGCAAAAGACCAGACTAAGCGTGAGGGGAAGTGTTAGAATATTTAAATAATAAATTACGTCTTCATCTAATACAGCTTAAGCTTTTAGATTAGTTGGCAGTGATCCCACAAAATCTCACAAGCTAGTAGGTTGAGCACTCTTGGTATTTTGATTCAATGATTACTTGGAGGGCATGTTTTAGGGTTTTTGTGGCAATAGAAACCATGTTTGATTTTTCTGGTGCGTCTGTGGCTATAATCCATGTTGATTTTCGTCGACCCTTGACGTGTTTTATGGGGAACCAGTCAATTTGGGTTTGGCCCACGAGCTGTAATCTGCAAAGGTAACGACGAATATAGAATGTGTTCGAGAAGACATCATTTGTAAAACTCCATATGGTAGATTTTCGTATCCTTGCCCCTCCTCGATCTCCGAGTTTGAATGAATTTCATTTTGCTCTCGCTTTCCCCTCTCCCAAGGTTTGTTGTCCTTTTTCTCTCTTGCGTCCATTGCTGTTCACATTCCGGCTTCTGAAAGTTAGGGCCCTCCTTTCTTGCTCGGCGTGCAATGGAGAGGGGAAGAGTAGATAGAATTTCGGAGTAGCAAATTTAGAGAAATTGAGCTTTAGTCGAAAGTGTAAATTTGATTTGACTCCATGTGAAGCGCAAGGGACCCGCATAATCGGTCCCTCCTTGCCCATCGGATGAGATGGTTTTACGAGGAAGGCTGCATCGAACGGTTGATAGAGCGAATCCCATACAGGCCGACATCTTGTAAGATTAATGGAACGCTCGATAGACAGAAATAAAGGCAAAATCTAACACGCTGGAGTTTAAGGGCATGATGCTTGAGAGTGCACAAATAATTCATAGAATATAATCAAACTTAATATAACTAACGCTGATCTCAATGATTATTACTTCCCAATTGTCTTAATTACAAAAGGGAATATCAATTTCGATATACAAATTGAATATATGTATTGGTGCGACAGAATTAATAATATTTTTATCTGTCATTTTTACATCAAGATCAAGGCGGGATGATTGCATAGCTGTGATCAAAGTGGTGGACTAGTTTTACCATGCATGGCCAGATCGTGACTTTGGACCAAGAATTTTTTTCAATCCTCAATTTGATTTTCCTTATAATGATGCAAACACATCGTGATCCATCACATCGAGTAAACTTATATGTTTAGTATAAAGTCGAGAAATTGATTTTTTTTTTAAGTCATTCATTTATCATAGTCAAACATGAGATGAATATAGAAAACTTCCAACAATAACTAATTTCAAGAAACTGCAAACTAAACAAAACAAAACCCAACAGACAAAAAGGTATAGCTTAGAATTTTAAGCATGCTCTCATCCTTAAAAACCAAATTTGTCATAGCACGAAAAACAATTAGAGATTGATCACCGGAATCGTTAGTGATGGGCATACGTTGGGATCTTCTCATCTAGAAATTGTGGCTTGCAATGCACATCTAGATTCAGCATCCTCAACACTATCGCCATATGAAGAAAACAACAATAACCACATGTTGAACTCCACAAATTGAACGCCTTTAAAAAAACTCTCATATCTAGATTTAGATTGAAAGAGAAAATCGAATACTTCTTAAAAAACTTCTAGATCTAGATTTATATTAAAAGAGAAAAGCTCCAAATTTAAATCTACACCTAAATTGGGAGATGAGGGTTTCCGTCGAATCTTGGAGAAGTGAAAAAAATCATGTCCTGAGCATCCTACTGGATGGATTGGTGATGACTTCTCACAAAATTTTCAGTCAACCAGATTTATTCACTACGACGAGAGAAAAAAAGCAACAATATTAGCAAAAAGAAGAGGCCAAATAAGAAAAAAAAAAGACTATCAAATTAAATCGGGAGAGAAATAAATAAAAAATCAAAATCTAGAAAGAAAAGCAGAGCAAAGCGAGCTGTCAGCTTCAGAACTTGAAGCCTCTTGCGAGGGGAAGGTCCTAAGGGACAATCTATACACCTCTATTTTCTATTGCAGTCATTCTCAGAAATAAGGACTGGCAATCGCTCCATGCACTCAATGAGGAAAAGAACAAATGGCAAAATGGAAGGCCAGTTTTGGAAAATTGGAAGCAGGTGGATTACCAAGAAGAAGTTGGAGGTTTTTCAAAGCAAGCATCGAATAAAGGCCTAATATCCTAAAAAGCCTCAAACTTTACCTCTTGTCTCAATTCTATCATTTCATAAAAATATTTAAACTTTTAGTCACATCTCAATTCTACTATAATTTTTTTTCCCATAAAAAATCCCCCAATTTTAGATCTAGTCCCATATTTACCCTAGAATTTTTGTTTTATAAAAAAACCTCAACTTTAGGTTCCATACCAATTCTACCATATTTTTTTTTTGTCTCATAATAAAATCTCAGCTTTAGGTATAGTTTCAATTTTACTCTCCTTGTTTGTCTCATAATTACTAGCTTCTATTGAGTCCCGAATTTGCTCTCTATTAACCCTTCATCTTAATTGCCCATAGTGATTTTGTGCTTGTTGGGGTCGGAGAGCTTGCGCTCAAGACGCTTGAACAACTCGTGTTTGGAAGTTTTCTGTCTCTTGGTTTTTAATGATAAATTTTGGATGCAAGGTTATGGGGATAGATTTGTGACTCAAGTAAAGGTTTATGGTTTTTTTATGACATCGTAAATTTTTTTGGGTAAAATTGGGATAAGACCAAAAGTTGGAGGTTTTTCATAGGACAAAAAAAGTTTAAAATAGAATTGTGACATAACCTAAAATTGAGGGTTTTTTATGAGACAAAAAATAGGAGAAGTGAGACTGGATTTAAAGTTGAAAGTTTTTTATGAAACAAAAGATAAAAATTAGGATAAAAATTAAAGTTGGAGGGTTTCTAGGGTATTAAGCCTTGTATGGATTGTAAATCAATTTCGTTAAACCAATCACATGTTAATAATTTATAAGACTAATGTTGGATCACGTTAGTACTCTTCTTCTATTTAAAGAGGGCTTGATCTTATAAAAAAAAAACTTTAATTTTAGGTTCAGTTACAATTCAAACTTAAATTCTTTTATCTAAAAAAAATCCCAATTTTAGTTTTAATTGCCAATTTGACTCAAGCTTCAACTCTAGTTCCAAATCTATTATTGTTAGCTCTTTGTCCAAAAATTGCCATTAGTTGTCCCTAATTTCTCTAATTTTAACATCGAAGAATGGTTTCTTTTTGTAGATAATTTTCCATGCTACTTTGCTCATGTGAATTTTTTACCAATGTGAAAATGCCATGTCAAATAATTTATGAAGATTTTTGAATGGAGAGTTAACGAATGAAATTTTTTTTAATCGTTCACGAAAGTAAATAGGCATATATTGTTGTCAATGATGAAAATATTTCCCATTTGACTAATTTTTCTTAATGATATAAGCAATAATTTTTCAGAAAATATTCAAAATCAGTCAATTTTCGCAAAACAAATGGACTAAGTTTAGAGCTTTTTGGGGACGGCTATTTTAAATAATAGATTAGATTCCTTTTTGGTGGCTCTCACCGTCCATCCCATTTAACGTGCTTGGGACTCTCTCTCTCTCCAGCAAGGGGACAAGAAGAGAAGACAATACACGATCACTTCAATTAAAATAATACGAATCCTCCCTTGCCAAGATACTAAACAATTAAAAGACAGAAAAACAAAAGAGAAGGA
Organism: Eucalyptus camaldulensis; assembly: GCA_019915185.1. Taxonomy (NCBI): domain Eukaryota; kingdom Viridiplantae; phylum Streptophyta; class Magnoliopsida; order Myrtales; family Myrtaceae; genus Eucalyptus; species Eucalyptus camaldulensis. The sequence goes on along the minus strand of JAHSVA010000014.1, from coordinate 9,112,470 downwards.
ACCGGTGGAGGGAGACGTGTAATATTCTTTAAATAAATTTTATATTAATTCTATTTCCATTTTTCTTTAAAGATTTTATTTAATCATATTCCATCCATATCACTTTTCCATTCACGGAGCGCACTTGCTAAGCGCGACCTCCAAAAAGTCCCACATTGGAAACTCGCTCAAAGGAAAGTGGGTATATAAAGAAGAGAGTGAGGGTAAGAGGTCACGACCTTACTTGAACAGGATCTGTTCTATAGGCTCGTACCTCTGTGTCCTTGAGACCTAAGGAGACAGGAACCAAAGTCTGGTGGATGAACCATGGCCCGTGCGACCAGAGCGTGATTAACAGCTCCGGCGGGTCCCTTCCGACCCCTCGGAGTCGTAGAGGATCGTTCTCAGTCGGAGTATCCGGCTGGGGTGGTCACGCGGCGGTCTGACAGACTCCCCTATCTTTTTCCTCTGATTTTTTATGCTGCGCTCATCCTGCGACATCTGGAGTTGGAGCCTCAGCCCAGGAAAAGCCGGACTCAACGTGAAGAACCCGTAGATGGGGAACTGGAGCTCGCTAGCCACATCGCTCGGCATCGCGCAGAAGATGTCGAGGACAGCCTGGTGAGCTCTGAGGTGAGTCGGGACTTGAGCAGGACTAGGCGAGTACGTTGGGCTTGCAGCCTTCGGTGTAAAGGTTACGGACCTCGCTTGGGTGGGTCTCGGAAATGGGCCGGAACCGGGGGAGATTGATCGAAACGAAAGTGGCCGTGGCCATCGAGTCGGCGAGGCATCGCGTCCGGTCATGAATGGCAAGACCGAGACTCGCGTGGCGGCTTCATGATTAGAGGCGGGTCACTGAGAGGTGCGAGTACACGGAAATCTCTTTCGAGCTGTATAAAACTTCATAGATATTAATTGATTTTTGTACACTTTCTATATCTATTATGATTTTTGTAAATAATAGACATCACCATAATGAACGGCAGCTCATGGCCGGACCCAGGCGATCTGTTCTCTCCTTATGATTTAAAATACCAACTTATAAAAGCAAGTAAAGAAAAGTAGTCAAACCAATCTCCTAGCCAAACGAAGGCTCATTGTTTCAGGACATCCTCGATGAAGCAAGCCAAGGACAAGTAAGACGAGCCATCCTCCAACAAAGCCTTCCCACTCATCTCGCTCGCCTCCTTCACCTTCTTGCTCCTCTCCTCGGCCTCATGGCTCTCCATTAACTTCCTTATCCCTCCCTCAATCTCGTCTGCCGTCACGAAGTTGCTCCCTTTGGCAAGATCTTTCCGATAATCCATCTTGATTTGCGCCGCAAGGCCGAGCTCCACCACCAGCTTGAAATGCGTTGAGCTGTTGCTCTGCATACTAGGGCCACGTGGTCACAAAATTTGATTAAGAATTTTGATTTTTGAATTTTTGAATTTTAGGTTCTAAATCGACCAAAAATAAAAATTACTTTTATTCTAGTTATAATTAGGTGTAGTTCATTTTTGACATTTGGTTTAGGGATTATCTAAAATCTATGTACACATTCAATTTCTCGATTTATCAAGTCAAAATGCGAATTGTTGTTATGAGCTCTAATTAGGGGATTAAAATTGATCCTTCATAACTTGCGAATGGATGATTATTTCTCACTCACTTCCTTAAGATAAGTCCAAATTCGAAATCAATTTTGTGAAATTCACACAAGAACTTATCAATTTGAAGAATTTTATCCTCACAGACATTAGAAAATCAAACAATTAAGCTTCAATCCATAGAATTTGAATTGACCCATTCATGGCTATGGTTTAATTTCATGAATCTAGGTCTAATTTTAATATTAGGCTTAGATCCACCTAAGCTTGAATACTTCAATTCAAGGTCAATTTGAATAAGACAAATGATTTTATATATGGGTAGCTCATTAGATAGGGCAATTGTGACACTAATTGAGTTCAATTTTAGTTAATTTGCAATCTTGGCCATTGAATTGTAAATTTTACCATTTTAGCCCTTTAGGCCCAATTCAAAGCACTCATAATTTCAACTCATTTTTTTTTCACGATAATCATTCAATAAGGTCAACAAAAGACCCCTAGATCATGTTCATAAGATTTGATTAGCTTAATTTATCTTAATTGGCCAATTTCTTTTTTTTTTTAAATTTCATATTCAGTTTGGTCATTTAGGGACCAAATTGCATAAATTTTAGACCCACAGGGGTCCCAAGTGGACAAAGTAGTTGGAACTAGACCAAACTTCAAGAACAAGTCAAAATCCGGTCGAATTGGACCGAATCGGTCTGATCGGTTTAGGCGCTTTCTGGCTGGTTCATGACCTCCGACGACTGGTTCTGGAACCCTCTCAATGTCAATTTCACTTACGCACCTTCAATTTCTCGAAATTTTACAAATTGACTCTTGAATTTTATCAAATTGCAAATTAACCTTTAATCATACATTTTGACGCAATTCTCAATTTTGGCTCGAGTTTTTTCAAATCAAATCCACTAGATCAATTACCCAACACCTCAAGATCATGATTAAGCATTCAAAGTCCATTTTTGACCGTTTTGGATCAAAATTTCAACAGTTGAATCGAATCGACGGTCGAAATCACTTAATTTGGGGAGTATATAAGTGAAATTTTCCTTCTATTTGAAGGGGTTTCATTATGCATGAAAATCTCTCTCTGTCTCTCTCTGTCTCTCTCTGTCTGTCTGTCTCTCTCTCTCTCTCTCAAAATTGTCACCAGTTTTGCCCCTCATCTGCGGCCACTTGATCGGAGCCATCAGCTGAAAGGTCCCTTAGCTCCTCCCGTCCTCGATCGTTAGCATAGGTTATCGGAGAGGTGGCCATAGCTCCATTCGGCGGCTTCTTGATTGTGGCACTGAAGATCGATAATCAAGCTGGTTTATTCCCTGATTGGCCAGTTCAATTAGATCTGCGCTGATTGCCGATCATCCTCCTGAACAAGATCTGATCCTAGGAGGTTTGTGAAGATTCAATCAAAGTTTCAGTGAAAGTTCTACTCAATCGCGACCGAAATCGAGAAAAACCGCATTAAAATGTAATTTCTCGGTCTTGAACCCATGAAGTGAGGCCGGATTAGCCGATCAGGACTAGGATTCAATATTAGGGATACATGTTGATCATTGATGAGTTGTTAAAGTTTGAATTTGAACGATTGTGCTTGATTAGTCTTAAATTTGCAATTTCGTAGTCTTAGGATTGACCTATTATTTTAACCAAAACGAGATCCGAAACGACCTCATTTCAACTCGAGTCCTCTTAGGATTAGATAATAAACATCCCAAGCTTCAAAACGGTAGGTTGTACTTGCCAATTGAGCATTGTTTGATCCTTGAAAAATATCTTCGAAGATGAGTGATTTTGCTGTAGTTCAGTTAAATTTTCGGTTCTTTTTTTACTCCGAAATGAGACTTTACTAATTTTGTGTAACCTTTTGTGATGATTTTTGAATAGTCTCATCTTCATAAGTTTTGTTCCAAATCCTTTTTTTCACATCCTGTAATTTTTCCATGATTTTTTGATGTGTTTAATTAGGTCAAATCTACTCAGATCCAAGCCTAGTTAATATGTTCCGTATTGATTTATGATTTTTTTTTTCATTTTTGTACTGATTTTTGTGTTGAGTTATGGAATAACTTTTCTTCATAAAAGTTGCTTATATTAGTGTTGTACATGTTATGTATTTTTTTTTTCGAAATTTTTAGATATGTTTAACTAGGTCAAAATTGCTTAAATCTGAACATAGGCCAGTCTATCCTAAATTGGTCTGAATTTTGTTTTGATTAAATTGAATCCACAAATGCACCTACTTGGTCTCAAATATTTCATGAGAGTTGAAATACATGATACATATGTTCAATTGATGCATGCTTTGTAAAGTCTTGACGTTAGCAAGTGGGTCAATTGCATGAGTTAAAGTTAAAACGTGCTGCATCGGTACATAGTCTAAATGTACATCACTATTTTGTCATTTTTACTGTGATTTGTGCAATCACATTTAGGTTTTGAATCCTTACTAAGAGATGTTCATGATTGCATGCTCTGTATGTAGGATTTTTTTGTAGGATTTTTGCATGTCTTAAGATGGCTGAAATTGTACACGTTCTGTGAAATCAATGCTGAAATGAAATCTTGCCATTTATGAAACTAAATTTTGAGATAATATCTTTTTGACACTTAAATTACATGTTACAAGATTTGAATACATGTTTGTATCATTGCATTTGAGTGTCATTTTGCATGTTAAATTTGTGCCACAAGAGCATATGTTCATCAAGAAACTCTTAAGCATTTCATCATGAATCTTGAGTCATCTTATTTTGTTATTGAATTGTATGACATCTTCTCTTTCCGACTTAGGGCTAGATAATTACCTAAATTGTTTTTTGCATCTAATATTAATTCACATGTGATCTTTTCATGCTATTTGTGCATTACTTGGATGATTTTGAGTTTTATTAATAGACGTTTGTGTTGTCATTTTTAGTTACTAACATGCACACCTTTTGAAATCTTGATCTTAGAGCACCTAATTGACCTAATTTGGACTCGAGTCCTTTTAGGAAGTCAAAAAGCACACTTAAAAGTTTCCAATACCACTAAGTTCATGCAAATCGCTCATCGTTTGGACCACTTTCTTTTTTTTTTTTTTTAAAAATCAAAACTAGATTAGAATTTAGATATGAGATCAAATTCGGACTCGTATTCTAACCCCTGCGTAGACAGGCCTTAGATATTTTTGTTCCATTTTTCTATTAAGATTTTGCACTTGGCCTCTTAATGAAACTTGTTTGTCAACATATTGGCTGTGTTGTGTGAAAATGTGGTGATTTTTAGACTTGTTTTGATAGGACAAATCCTTGAGATATTAGCTGAGTGTTTTGCTAATTTAACAAATTTCTGATATTGACACATTAGGTAAACACAACATATTATTTAGGTACTGAAAATGCGCTAATAGAAATATTAGCGTAACCCAAGTCATACCTAGATATTTGGTTGCATAGGAATTGAGGGAACACTTCTGACCCTCCATTGGATTTTCTAGCTAACTCTTGAAACGAGGCTAGTGGTGACTCATGTTTTATTTCCAGGTTGTTTTCAAACAACTAGATTGTTTAAATAAATTGTCGCAAAGAGTACGGGTTTCGATGAAAATCACCATGGTTTAGCATACTCGATGTGGGAGTACCTCAAGGGATAAAGTGATGCCATCCTTATGGGTGAAGTGTACTATTGAGAGGGCTACCATGGTAAAGGTACCCTTAGATCTAATATCCAGACCAGACCTCTTCTCCTGAGGTGTGTTGCCCGTGTGGGTATGGGTCGCGATACTCTACTGTCACACGGGGTCCGAGCTTGGGAGAGCTCATGATCTCATGGAGAGAACTTATGAGAGACTTGATTCGAAAGGCGAGGTGATGACGTCTTTTGGAATGCGAGCCGTGAGAGAACTTTTGTGATCAAGTTCCCCTAAACTCGACATTATCCCTTCCTTTCTTGATGGAGAGGGATCGATGGGTAGTGAGATCGAGTTGTGACAACTGGCACCCCAAACCATATGTTCTCTAGGGTAGAGTTCCACTCGCAATGTGACACAAACCCTCCAATGGCTGGGTTGCTCAAGATCGCAACTAGAGGAGCCCAATCGATCACTCTGCCAACCCCGGCTGTCCTGTCTAAGAACCCCTCGGGCAAGACCTCTGTCGGATTTGCATAGTCATGGGGGGCTTCTAGCTTGCCCTTTGCAGGTGGCTGACGTAGGGACCACATGAAGCGACGCCTGCTCTGCTCCAACGCATGAGCAATCTCCTTCGCCGGTCCTCGTCAAAGCTCCCAAAGCTTTCGAAGCACAGGAAAAATACAGATGTTTCTGGTTGCTGGTCGAGCCACTCCAGGATCTTGAAACCCTGCGAACTGTTATTACCTTCTGTGCCCCTTTTACTCTCAACCTTGATGTTCATTATGGGCCCACGGGGTACATCGCGGGCGCTCTGAGGTCCGCTAGGGCCTCCACCGCATGCGGTTCCAGTTCGCTAAATGTATTTACCAAGATACCTCTTGTTTCCCTTATTCGTAGGGCATGGCTCAAAAGTAACCGGCCAGCTTCATTTATGAATACTTCGGAGGGCAAGAATTTGGCGGTGGGCAGCAGGTTCCTGAAGCACGAGAAGTGCAGCTTGGCGTTTGAGCCCTCAAGCTCGGTCAGGTCCATGTGATGCTCGTCTTGGAGCGAATGGAGGTGCAGTATCAAGCCGAGAGCTGCGGCACTTGATGTGAAGAACACATAGGAAGGGACGCCGAGCTCATTGGCCACTTCGATCATCGTGGTGTAGAACATGTCAATGACGAGCCCATCAAGCCGTGAGGAGCCGCAAGTGTGGAGGTCAGCCACGGCTTCTCGGACATCAGCTTTGTGGCTCTCAATGAAGTTAGTGAGGAGGCCACTCTAGATGGGGCGGCGTTCTACCGAGGGAGGATCACAAAGCGGATACCCACAGTGATGGAAGCCGCGAGCGAGTGACTCGGCACAGGAGTCAACCTCCAAGTTGAAGGGCAACTCCATGATGAGGACAGTGATGGAGAGCTGGCCGTCACGGTCTAGAAGGAGCTTGGCAATCTCCACTGTCGACACCAGGTGGCTAAGGCCTGGCGATGGGATGAACACGAGATGAGACTTAGTACTCATATCACGATGACGACGCCTTCAAAATTTCTTCTCTTCCCTTGCCGGGTTAGCTTGGATGCAAAGGATAACCAAGTGGAGGAGGCGCTTGTAGACATCAATATGCTAGTTGTCGCCGGAGTCACCATTAGTTTGAATTGAGTCTGTTGGATGCTGAGTTTTAAAATAGGGCTTATTGCTTGCTTTGTGGAAAATTATTCACATGAATAATTAATCAATCAAGAAAAAACGGATCCATATGTGATTGTAAAACACAAAGATCAATAAATACAACGAAATTAAAGCGTACTTGTTTGAGCCATTGCTTCACTTGAAGAAAAGTATATTACTTTGATAATTAGGGATCTATTGGAATGCCATATCTTTATCTCTATGACCTATTTCAATATAGCAGATTTCAATGGGATTAAAGCAACTGATAGGTATAACCTACATTTTTATAGGCTACAGAGGGGACCTAACAAACCCTAATCAATAGTGTATCAACTGGACCTTTCCCATTACGGGCTTCAGTCAAACACAATTGCCTATACTTTGCTGTTCAACTAGGCCCGTTATCAGTAGATGCCAAAACCCAATTCAATTAGATCACTTTAGGGTTCAACAAATATTGAAATATCCATTAACCCGATTATTTAAAATAGAAAAACAATTAATTAATGTAAGCCCATATTATAGGAAATTTCCAACATTCTCCCACTTGGGCTATATTAATTAACTTATTTTATTTTAAAAAAGATTTTATATTTGAAAACGACACTATTGGGTTAATAACTGAAAATTTTGTTTTATGTGGTCACAACTTTAAAAAAATAATATTCCAATAATAGCATCTCAATACCGATCCAATTCTATATAATCTCAGTATAGGAATATGGAGATCAATGTGTTAAGAAAATGCCACAACACAAGACCTTCCATGATCACATATAATAAGTATTATATTTTCATGAATTATGGGCCTAGTAGTGTAGTAAGAAATAGTGCCAACATGTGATCAAACTATACACTATTTTTTAATCGGTCCTTAATATAATTTCTCAACGATATGAAACTGCATTAACACAATTTCTAAACAACATGAAATTGCACGACTATGTCACAGTCCAACATGAGATCTCATAATTAGTGACATCCAGTCATCTTTAAACTAAACTTTGTTTAAAGATACTGTTTTATACTTCCATTTCTCAGTCAATAGGAGAAAGGAAAACACTAGAATCAATAACAACAATCATTGAAAATAAATGCTTTAATAGACATCATAAAAAGTATTATCAATCTGCATATAACTATAACATCCGGAAATACAAATTATATAACTCCCACAAACAAAATAAATCAAAAGAATTTAAGACACCCATATTCTTTACATGTTCTTTAAACAAAATGAGTCATAAACCTTTTTATTAGAGGATTAACTAACATGGACTTAGTTCTAATATTCTCAATCACAATGTCTCCCTTTTTGACCAAGTCCTATATAGTATAATATTTGATCCAATTAATATTTCAACCGTGGCATTGTTGTTATTTATAGCAAAAGTAACTGTTTGTCACACATAATGCAATAAGATCAATTATAGCAATAAGTATTTCAACAAAAAATAATTAGTACATTATGAACTCCCCTTTGGGCATAGTTTATAATGCACAATTATTTTTCACAGCATGAAGTTTATAAAGCAACAATAAGGAGAATTACATATAATTGTCAATGATCCATCCTCTTTGGGCAGACAAATCATTTAAATTATATATCTCAATGATATCAATATATAGAGACAATAAAAGAGAATTACATATAATCTTTGAGGTTCAATCCTCTTTGGGCAGACAAATCCTTTAAATTATATATATCTCCATTATCTCAACATAGAGGGGAATTACACATAATTCTAAAAATTTATCCCCTTCAGGCAAATAAATCTTTTTGAGTCATACATCCCCATCTTTTAATTTTAATATATAAATATAGAGGGGAATTACATATAGCTTTCAAAAATTTATCCCCTTTGGGCAGATAAATCTTTTTGAGTCATACATTCCCATCTTTTAATTTTGGAATTTATCTTCATGCAATTTTCAAATTAATATACGCAATAACCCCCTTTGGACAGGTAATTGTATCTACTAATTTGTATCACTAAGGAACTTCCAATTTACAAACTTTAACAATTTGTAAATAATGTTCCATTTAATCAATGCCCAAAAATTCATCAAACAATATGAAGCACTTTACGACATGTGCTTCCCAAGATCATATTGCATTTATCAAGCAACAATTTTTGCCACAATTTTTTTTATATATTAAATGGTGGGTCAGAAAAAATGTTTTACTCCAAATCATTGAAATAACGCACAAATGAAAAGATAGGTGCATCTAGCACTTCAGTCAGCATGTTTCGTATTTAAGTAAATTGCTCGTGCACCAAATACCAAACTCGTGCACCAAATACCAAACAAAGACACCTAGGCAGGAACTACATCTTTACAAGAAAAAGAATGGCACCCAAGCTGTGTACTCGACCTCAACTAGTACGCACCTCAACTAAAATAGAATGAAGAACACTCTAAGCAAGCACTATAACCAATTATAGTCTGTTTGAGCCATTGCTTAACTTGAAGAAAAGTAGATCACTTTGATAATCAGGGATTTATTGGAATGCCAGATCTTCCTCTCTATAACCTATTTTAATATAGCAGCTTTTAATGGGATTAAAGCAACTGATAAGTATAACCTATCATTTTATAGGCTAGATAGGGGACCTAGCAAACCCTAAGCAATATTGTGTCAATTGGGCCATTCCCATTACGGGTTTCAGTCAAACACAATTGCCTATACTTTGCTGCTCAACTAAGCCCATTATCAATAGATGCCAATACTCAATTCAACAAATATTGTACCTGATTATTTAAAATAGAAAAGCAATTAATTAATGTAAGCCCATATTATAGGAAATTTCCAACATGCTTGCCATCGTTTTACTTCATGAAAAATGCTTAATGGATCCCACATGAGACTAACAAAATTTAAAAATTCGGATGCTTCGGATTCACATCCATTTAGTAAACTCGAGTAGTTATTCCAAAGAGAAAATATAAGGCGGTTCTATGATAAATGTCACATCATGACAAATTCATAAATTATTGCATGGTCCGTGAGTTGTTTAGACTCAATAATTTATAGTGTATAGTCTACATAATCAACAATTTAAAGACCTCAGCTTATGTAGTTGTTATGGACCATATAACATCATTTCAGTTGAGAAGTTATTGCATGATGTCAATCTCTCGGCCAATGACCTGAGCTTATATAGTTTAAGTCCTTATAGGACTTTGGTCCTTATACGACTCTATCTTTGAAGACAGCTGGAATCGTTCTAGGTGCAATCTTCCTAATTGGACTTTGGTATATCTAGTGCGTCTCGAGCTATCTTGTTTTACCGCGATAGTGCTTTTGCATACCCAATAAGGAGTATTAGAGCTACACCTCTAAATTGCTTATGATTGGTATCGGAGCAAGGTTGTGTACTCTACATTTGGTGTATGCTCTTAACAATGGAGAATGTGACTGAGCAGAATAAATACTTTGCATGCGTCGCTACCTCCAAAACTTATTTCGTACAATCTTTTTTTTTAATCATTTTTCATTCTTAAAACATGTATGTAAATATCCTGCATCGGTGCTCAAGCAAATAAAAAATGAACAAACCGATTGTTGAACAAATAAAGTATGGGAAAAAAAATAACTTGAGCCGGTAAAATTATGCAACGCCTCGCCCGGACAGGCACGCTTAAACCTAAGAATGAAAAATTAACTCCAATTATCTAAATCTAAAAAATGCCATGAAAGCCAGCTTCTCGCGCACGGGAATCGATGGACCGCAAGGCACGACAAAATGGGGAAAAATGACTTTCGTATGGTGATAATCTGAAGACCACTTTCGTAGAAAAGCAAGGTGTCAAGTCCATGTTGAGACAATCTCATCATTACATGTAAACAAATGTAGAGCATAGCATGCTTGTAACTCATCATTAAGTAATAAGCAAGGACTAAATAGATAAAATATATTGCCACAAAATATTGTAATTTTTATGCTCAAATCGACTCATAGCAATGCAAGAATGGAATGGGATCATGACTTTCTATTGTACTAGTCACTTTAGGTGCATCATATAACATATAAGTTAGTGTTATGCATGTCCAGATTTACATTAGCACTTAAGGTGATCCTAGCATGATGGCATACTAATGATACTTTGAGAGGACGAAAAACTTTACTAGTTTTTTTTTTTTTTTCACAACAATTTATGCAGTCTTTGTTGCTCTTCTTTTCATTATATACTAGTCTTTTTTTTTTTTGGGTCGGTATTATATTCTAGTCGATTTCTGTTATTTTCTAGAAAACGTTTTTGCCATTTTTAAGTTTCAAATTGTCCATTTTTTTTTTTTGAATTACAATTGTATAGATTAAATGAGAGAACCGTCAAATTTGTGCATAATCCCTCTAATTTTCATAGAATAGCTAAGACTTCCATTCTAAGTGCAATATTGTAACTTGTTCTTATGCTAAAAGTAGGGATCGACTTTAATAATTTATATTTTCACTATTTAGTGAAATTCATTGAATTTTAAGTCTGTATCTTCTTAATTAGCTTGGTGCTTGTTTAAAGTTGCTACATCATGTGTCCAAGTAAGAATAAAAGGTATTAGACTTTCAAATTACTATATATAGATAGATTGAAATAAATTATTTTTGCTATTTTAATATTCGTTTGTCTCTAACTTACGGTAAAATTTTAAGTTGAAGTTATCCAGCGAACGTTTCTAGTATCATAAATTAATTGACCAGAAACTTTCGACCGAAAAGGTGAATTAAAATTTTGCAAAACAGTGAAGAATTGTAATGTAAAAATATTTAAGATAGTTGTTTTATAATTTCAACGGCTATTTTGAATTTAAAGAGATTGAATGTTTGGACAACACTATCTTCGTCTTTATACTAAACATGTAAGTTTATTCAGTATGACGGATCATGACATATCTACTAGGGGTGAGCAGTTCCACCTGGAATCAAGAACTTGGAACCTACCTTGTCATAGGTTCAGGGGTCGGTTCCAGGTTCCAGGTTTCAACATGTTTTTTTTTTTTTTAGTTTCATTTATAGTTTTTTTAAAAATGAAATGAATGCAATAATAATAAACAAGCTTGTCATTCATCAAAGCGAATACAACATGAACAAAACTATCAAAATAAGAAAATGAATTCTTGTTGAGGAATTCAACTAGATAAAAGAGAGAAAATTAAACAAAGTCTGCATTAAAATGGAACAAAATTCATTAGACCATAAATTTTGTTTGGAACTTTGTATCGGGGAATTTATAGCACCATAGAACAAACTAGACCATAAAAACAAGAACATTAAGGATCATATTCTCAGTCTAGTTGCCAAAAAATGTACTGATAAAGCTCCACCATCTCAATGCATTAATAATTCATAGTAACATATAATAATTAGACACCTGCAAGTCATAAAAAATAATAGTTTAAAATCTCTAGAGCCCAATATTTGTAACTGCCAGAGGATTATTTTATGAGAAGCTGTATAAAGATGAAAGTGATGGATGCTCTTGGTGCTTCTTATGCATGGGACAAATAAACAGGTCCTGCTATATTGGAGATTAACATTCTATGTAAGGGGAATTGCTTGTTTGCATGGGGGAGTCGGGGACAGGGTCGTCAAGAGAAGTGAGTCGAGGGCGGTATGCGACGTCGAGCGTTGTCAAGCGGTGTCAAGGTCGTCAAGAGGAGTGAGTCGAATCGTCGGAGAGAGACTTCAGAGTGACATGGGGGAGTCGGGGACAGGGCTAAGAGGGAAAAGGAAGAAACATAAAGGGGAAAGGGGAAGAAACAAATTGAAATCTAGGGTTTTCACTTTTCAGGTTCTAGAACCCAGTTCCTGGTTCGGTTCCCAATGGACTCAGGAACCGGAACTTCCCTCTTTAGAACTAGGAACCGTGCTCACCCCTAATATTTGCATCACTATAAGGAAAATCAAATCGAGTATTGAAGAAATCTCTTGTGCCCAAGTCACGATCTTGCCATGCCTGGTAAAACTAGTCCACTGTTTTGATCAGAGCTAGGCGATCATCCGTCCTTGATCTTAATGTAAGAAAGACGTGTGAGAAAGCTCTTAATTTCATTGCATCACTATATATATTGAACTTGTATATCGAGATTGATATTCCCTTTTGTAAATAAGACAATAAGGAAGTAATAACCACTGTCATTTACGTAAGTTGTGTTATGTCAAGAGAGATTATGTTCTTTGAATTACTTGTGCACTCTTTTCGCCTTTAGTTTTGTCAATGGTGTTACATTAATCTTATGAGACGTTGGCCTGTATGGGATTCTCTCTACCAACCGTTCGATGAAGACTTCCTCGTAAAACCGTCTCATCTGATGGGCAAGGAGGGGCTGATTAGCATGTCTTATAGTGTTCTAATCGGTCCTTGAGTATTTGGATCCTTTGGGTTCCACATGGGGTCAAATCAAATTTACATTTTCGACTAAAGTTCAATTTCGCTAAATTTGCTACTCCGAAATTCTTTATATTCTCCTCCTCTCCATTGCACGCCAAGCAAGAACAGAGGGCCCTAACTTTCAGAAGCAGGAATGAGAGGAGCAACGGACGCAAGAGAGAAATAGCACAACAAACCTTGGGAGGGGAAAACAAGAGCAAAATGAAATTCATTCATACTCGTAGATCAAGAACGCGCAAGGACACGTAAATCTACTATATGAATTTTACCAATGATGTCTTTTTGAACCCAAATCGACCGGTTCCACATAAAACACGTCAACAAAATCAACATGGATTGTGGTCACAAAAATGCTAGAACAATCAAACATGGATTGTAGCCATAGAAACCCTAAAACAAGCCCTCCAATTAGTCATAGAATCAAAATACCAAACGTGCTCAAAGTACCAGCCAACCCTGTCTCCAAGCTAAATGGAGGCTCATGGACTATAGATATCCTTGATGAAACGAGTCAAAGACAAGTAAGAAGAGCCATCCTCCATCAAAGCCTTTCTACTCTTCTCGCTCAACTCCTTCACCTTCTTTCTCCTCTCCCCGGCCTCTTTGCCCTCCATTAACTTCCTTATCCCTCTCTCTATTTCATCTACCATCACGACACCATCACTACCTTTGACCAGATCTCTTCGATAATCCATCTTGATCTCAGCTGCGAGGCCAAGCTCCACCACTAGGCGGAACGCATTGAACTGTTGCTCCGCATACTGGGGCCACGCGGCGACCGGCACGCCGAACCATATGCTTTCTAGGGTGGAGTTCCACCCGCAGTGAGACACGAACCCTCCGATGGCCGGGTGGGCCAGGACTGCGACCTGCGGGGCCCACCCAATCACTCTTCCGACCCCAGCTGTCCTATTAAGAAAACCCTCGGGCAGGACCTCTGCCGGATCTACGTAATCCCGGGGGCCTTCCAGCTTGCCCTTCGCCGGAGGCTGTCGTAGGGACCACAGGAAGCGGTACCTGCTCTGCTCCAGCGCGTGGGCAATCTCTTTTGCCTGGTTCTCGTGGAAGTACCCGTCGCTCCCGAAGCACAGGAACACCACTGACGCATCTGGCTGCTGGTCGAGCCAGTCCAGGATCTCGAAACCCTTTTTCTCTCATCCTTGATGTTCAGTATGGGGCCCACGGAGTACACCGCCGGTGCTCCAAGGCTGGGCAGGGCTTCCATAGCGCGCGGTTCCAGCTCAGCGAACGTATTTACCAAAATTCCCTTGGTTTCCCTATACCTTAGGGCGAAGTCCAAGAATATCCGGCAGTCTTCTAACATAAGCACTTCCAAGGGCAAGAACTTGGCGGCAGGCAGCGGGTTAGCGAGGCACGGGAAGTCCAGCTCAGCGTCAGAACCCTTGAGCCTGGTCGGGTCCATGTGTTGCTCGTCTCGGAGAGACTGGAGGTGCAGCATGACTCCGAGGATTGCCGCGTTTGACGGGAAGAACATGTAGGAAGGGATGCTGAACTCGACAGCCACGTCAATCATCGAGGTGCAAAACATGTCAAGGACAAGCCCAGCGAGCCGTGGTGAGGCACGGGCAGAGAGCTCAGCGACGGCTTCTCGGACGTTGCCTTTGTGGCTCTCCACAGCATGATGGATGAAGGCCAGGCCAGACGTCCCTGGGGAGTGGCTTTGCCTAGGGAGGAGGACGAAGCGGATGCGGGCAGCCACGGAAAAGGTGAGCGACTCGATGTGGGAATGAATCTCCGAGTCGAAGGGGAACTTCATGATGAGTATGGTGAGGGAGAGCCGATCGTCGCGGTCGACGAGGAGCTTGGCCATCTCCACCATCGAGACCAGGTGGCCGAGGCCCGGAGATGGGATGAACACGAGCTCGGATTTAGCACTCATGATGACGACGATGCCTTCGAAAATTCTTCTTTTCCTAACTGAGTACAGCCGGTTGCGAAGATGATAACGAGGTGGAGGCTCTTATGGATCTCAATATGTAAGTCTTCAGGTAGTGGGAATGAAGGAACCAATAGGACGAGGGTACGACGTCGTGATGATTGAGGTCTGCGTCGTCGCCTGGTCCATTTTTTCTTGGTCGAAATCGCTGTCTAGTTTATTAAAAAATAAAATAAAAATCGCCGTCTAGTTTGACTTGCGTTCGTTGGATTTTAAGTTTGGTTATGGCTTGGTGTTGGTTTACTCCACGAGAAATTCTTCAACCACCCCGGCTAATGTCAACCGATGCATCCAATCAAACCAATGCGAAAATTGCTAAAAAATAAATGAAAAATAATAAAAAACACTAGAGATTTACTTAATTTGATCCAAATATTGATACCTACTCCATGGAGAGGGCAAACGACAAATACTTCATTAATTAATTAAAAAATTACAGAGTTATAATTATTCACATGCTTGAATGTTTCTCACCCACGTATAGCTAAGAATGTTTAGACTCGCAGAGAATTATCTCACTGCTTAAAACATTTACATTTCCATAATGAAAACGTCACAATTCGAGTGTAGAATCCTATGGATAAACGAAAATAAAAGCAAAACCCTCGTACTTTTATTTTTCTTTTACATCACATACCCTCTGGCTATACTATTCTATGTATGTATATGTGTGTGTGTAAGGATGTCAATCTTTGATCGGTCAAACCATGGAGACACAAGAAAGCAACATCTTTCCCCATTTAAATTACTTCTTTAGTTACCGACTGAAAAAAAAAAAATTACTTTAGTTGAATCCACTGGCCAAGTAGATCCAAGATTATCATTTCAAAAAAAGGCCAAAAAAAAAAAATCAAAATCCAATTAAGACTCTTTCATTGACAACTCATTTAACACGGATCAATTTACATCAACCAGTCAAGTTGGGTCTTATATACAGTTCAAACTCTAATGCATCGGATGCATATGAACCCAATACATCTCATCCATTAAATCTTATTTGTCTCACATCGAATCTGCCATCACAGACGTTAGGAAGGGCTAGTGGAGGTCGCCTGCCACACCAGCCCTTGATGGCTCCTGATGAGGGCTTGCCAGCTCAAATCTGCATGTGGGCGCAACCCTCGCCCCAGATTTGAGTGAGGATAGTGGGCCCTCACTTGGGGGTCGTGCCCACCCCCAAATTTGGGCTAGTAGGCCCTTGGCAGGGGCTGCCAAGGGCTCCCTTGGGGCCTAGGAAGGTTGCTGGCCTGGGAACGTTGTTGGGCTTTGGGAAGGCCCAGGTGGCCTCCGCTGGCCCTTCTAGACGGCTACGGCAGCAGCCACTGGCGGGGTGAGTTTTTTTTTTTTTTTTTTTATAATTTTTTATAATCTATTTTTGTTTGTATTTTTTGAATGATGTGGCGCTTAGTGGGCACCACGTCATTGTCATGTGTCTTAAGTAATAAAATAAGACAAATCACCATTTTATGTTAGCTAAATCGAACGGAGTTAATGAAAAAATTAGATTGAACTAATTTGACAAATTTTACTATTTGATTGTATTTTTTTTTGCAAGTTTTAAGACTTTCACTACATATATCCCAAAAAATATCGACATCGCAGAATTTTGCAGTCCTGTTCTATACTGTATTTTTCCAGATTTTAGATACTAGTCATTTTGCTTATTGGTCCGACGTGCGAAATCAGCTGGAATTTGGAAGAAGGGGCCTTAAGGTCATTTAAATTTTCAAGGACCGAGCCCACTTGAGCTGGACCTCTATCCGAATTTCTTGCTTGGCCATATGAGTACGTATACGATGGATATGTGGCGTTACATTTCGGAAAGAAAACGACGGCAAGATAAGAATATTCAGCGCTAGTACCATCCAGGAAATGCGAATCTGGCCAAAATAGAAAGGAACAGAGGAAAAACTTGGCTAGAATTCTGGATTTGAATGTGGATTTTCACGGTTGAATTGGGCAAGATATGGGGCCTGAGGAAGATAAAACAGGAGAAAAAACAAAGAAATATACGGTGAACTCGGAGTATAAAACACAACCAAACATAGAGCAAGTGAAGGCAGCACGCTCAAGACAGAATAAAAAAGAAAGCAATAGAATCTGTTCAAGCAAGGTGCGGAGGTATGATCAGCGGAAGCGGTGGAAACAAAAGTTGTCCGAACTAAGGAAACGGTGGAATTTGGACTTTGTCTGAGATTGTTTTTAATTCATGAAAAATTAATAATTATTAAAAATTCATTTGTAATTAGTTCCTGAGAAATGTTTTCAGTATCAACGATAATTTATGTCTTCTTATTTTTATAAATGATAAATTTTTTTTTTATTACCAAAATGTGTTGGCTCAACTGGTAAGATTCAAACTCTCTACACATCATATTTAGGGTCAAATCCCACAACTAGTAGTGGTATTGCCCTTCATCGGCGTGGAGT
This sequence comes from Eucalyptus camaldulensis, assembly GCA_019915185.1. Taxonomy (NCBI): domain Eukaryota; kingdom Viridiplantae; phylum Streptophyta; class Magnoliopsida; order Myrtales; family Myrtaceae; genus Eucalyptus; species Eucalyptus camaldulensis. The sequence continues at coordinate 9,094,847 of JAHSVA010000014.1, read as the reverse complement.
AACCTCCCCTCCTCCTAAATTTTCTCATACTATAGATTCACAATATCATTTTATAAGGAGGTGATACCTTCATCATTGTGTTCTTGAGAGAGCATTACACGTCTTGCTCTTTTTAGCTGTAAAGCAAGCTGGATCTTTTCCAAGTTTTGTTTGGCGACTTCCACTCTTTTCTTGTGAGGGCTGGATGTGCTAGGGCTAGGTACATCGGGTTTTATTTGAGGCATGATAGGCTAGGGTGAAGCGCAGACACACATATGATAGAGTTGTGGAGTTTGATAGAGGAAAATAATGTTCAAGCACAAAAATAATTTATTTTAGGCAGTTGCCAATCCTATAATGTTAAAGTAGTCAATAAAGTTTTTATTGTTGCTAATGGCATACATGTAATATACATATTAATTATGTATGTCCTAAACTACTGCTATATATAGAGCAATGCCTTTTATAGTTGTAACGCTAAAGCTTATAACCTTAGAATTTGTAACACTAATATTGATAGTAGAAGATAGCCTAATGTGGTACTGTGGGTTTTTTTTTTCCCTCTTTTCCTGATTTTGGGAAGGGTTTTCCACGTAAAAATTCTTGCTTGTTTTCTTCTCTATTTTTTCTCTTCATATATTTGTGTTCCTAACAATAGGTATCAAAGCTTGGTTTTGGTGAAATAGTGGGAACAAATATATATGAAGGGAAGGTGAAGATCGATTGGTTCGATGACAAGGATTTTGGTTTTTGGAAAATGAAGACCGAGGATATGCTGTACCAAAAGAACATGCACCAACCTTTGTCTGGAGAGAAACTAGACTCTATAAATCATGAAGAGCAAGAATTGTTAGATCAACAAGCTCTGGGTTTGATTTGTTTCACATCGGCATGGAGCATTGCTTTCAACATTACCAATGAGGTGACAATGATGGATTTGATGGCAGCATTGTCCAATATGTATGAGAAGCCTTCTGCATCAAACAAGGTATATTTGATGCGTTGTCTTTTCAATTTGAAGATGGACGAGGTTGCTTCCAGATCTCTCTCTCTCTCTCTCTCTCTCTCTCTCTCTCTCTCTCTCTCTCTCTCTCTCTCTCTCTCTCTCTCTAGTTTCGATGCAATTGGACCTCTTTTTGGTGACCGGATCGCTGCCGGTTTAATCCCCACCGGCGATGATTCACCTTCACTGGCAATTTGCTGACCTAGCTCAAGTGGTTAGAAGTTGATCTCACCTCAGGCGGCTTCTCAATCTACCCGTTCAAGTTTGAGATTCTTCTCTAGTATGGAAATCGATCCATCTCTTGGACCGATTTTATTCTAGGCTTGAACTGGTGGTCATCGGAGCCCCCACGTGTCCCAGCCGCTGGTGATTTGTAGTGCCAGAAGTCTCTGACCTTGCTATGGTGAGAGATAACCAGATCGGTTGCTGGATCTTCACCAGTGGCCCAATCCTTGCTAGTGAGTTGAGGCCGGTCCATTTTGGACCGGTTCTTTCCTTTTCTTTTTCCTTGAGTTGATGGTTTGATTGATCCTGATCTGATCCATAGTGATCTGACCTGCATTCTTGAAGTCTCGATTATGATCTAGCGGCTTGATCCGATTGATCACGGTAGAAATCGACAAAAATCGCAAGGAAGGTAACGATTCGAAACTCAAATTTGATGAAGCGAGATCGAGTTAGTCAATCGAGGCTATGATTCAAGATTAGAAACTTTTACATGCTTAAGATTAATGATTATGAATGTTGCAATGATTTGTCGATGATTTGAGTGATGATTGTGCTCTTGAGTCTATTCTGGATTTTCGTATGTCCGTATCTAGGTTATTGTTTTGACCAAAATGAGGTTCGAAATGACCTTGTTTCAACTCGAGTCTTCTTAAGATTAGATAATAGACACCTTGAGTTTCAAAACTGTAGGTCACACACCCTAATCAAGTATCGTTTGACCCTCAAAAAATATCTCCAAAGATGAGCAATTTTGTAGTAGTTCAGGTTTTTTTTTTCTTTTTTTTTTTTTAATTCTGTTTTTGTTCCGCCTTCTATCTTTGTTATTTTTGTGCCGACTTTCATGATCATTTTTTGACAAAATTGTCTTCATGAGTTTTGTTCCAAATTTTCTTGTGCATCTTCTGTAAATTTTTTTCATGATTTTTGGATGTGCTTAATTAAGTCAGATCTACTCAGATCTAAACCTAGGTTAATCTGTTCCATATTGATCTCTGATTTTGCCATTTTTGTGCTGATTTTTGTGTTGAGTTATGGAATAACTTTCCCTCATGAAATTGCTCGTATTAGTGTTGTACATGTTTTGTATTTTTTTTTTCGAAATTTATTGACATGTTTAGCTATGTCAAAATCGCTTAGATTTGAACATAGGACAGTTTGTTCTACATTGGTCTGAAATTTGTTTTGATGAAATTGAGTTCACAAATGCACCTATTTGGTCTCAAATCCTTCATGAAAGTTGAAATAAATGATGCACATGGTCAATTGATGCATGCTTTGCAAGGTCTTCATGTTGGCAAAGTGAGTCAATTGCATGCATTAGAGTAAAAGGCATTGCAACAACATGAGCTGGACATATAATTTATTGGTTTTGCCATTTTTACTATGATTCATATGATCTTAATTGAATTTCGAACTCTTAACAAGAAATCTTCATCATTGCATGCTCTATATGTGAGATTTTTAGTAGGATTTACGCATGTCTTGAGGATCGCTAAAATCATGTTCGTTCTGTAAATTTAATGCTGAAATGAAAGATTGTCATATGTGCACATTTCCGTGCTTGTTTAAGTAATTTAGAGACCAAATCTTACGATCATGCCTTCTTGACGATTGAACCGCATGTTGTGAGGTTTGCATACATGTTTAGGTCATGTCCTTTAAGTATCATCTTACACATTAAATTTATCTCACAAAAGTGTTCATCACACTTAGGATTCCCAAGCATACCATTAGGAATCATGAATCATTTTATAATGTCATCTAAATTATATGACATTTTGCATGCCGATTTAGGATTAGATGATTATCCAAAATTTCCGTCGCATCCAACCCTAAGTCCCATGTGATTTCTTCATACCGTTTGTACATTCTTTGAACAATTTTGAGGTTTTATAATGAATGCTTGTGTTTTGTTTCCTTAGTTATTGATACAAACACTTTTAGAGATCTCGATCTTAGGGTACCAAATTGACCTAGTTTGGACTCGAGCTCTTTTAGGAAGACATAAGGCACACTTAGAGGTTTCCGATGTTGCTGATTTCACATAGATCGCTCATTGTTTAGACCACTTTTTCATTTTTCCAAATTTAGATTAGAATCTGGACAATGGATCAATTTCGGACCCCTATTCTAACCCCTGTTTGGACAGTTCTTTGATATTTTTGTTTCATTGTTTCTATTTGGAATCTGCACCCAGTCTCTTAATGAAATTTGCTTGTCATCATGTTGGCTATGTTGTGTGTAAATTTGTTAAGTTTTAGACATATTTGATAGGAAAAATCCTTGTGACATTAGCTGAATATTTCTATTGTTTTGACAAATTTCTTATGTGTTGTTGCTTGTTGTTTGATTTTGGTAAAATCATGTGTAGATTTTTTTAAAAACTTTCTTCATGAAAGTTGTTCATCATCATGTCATGTATGTTAAGAAATTTTTTTCATTGCCAGATTGTCATTAGGTATTGTCTAATTTTGCTGTCTTTATATGCTTGTTCTGAAATTTTTGAATATAAACACGATTGCGATTGTTTAGTTATACCTTTAGGCTTGTTTGTGCATGAAATTAGGCCATGCCATTTTCATGAAAATTATTCTAATTACTTTGATCTTTGTTGTTAAATAATTAGTTTTTTCAAAATTGCATTCATCTTTCAAAAAATACTTTGGTACATGTGATGTTTCCAAAAGATAATTTCTAATAAATTATTTTCCAAAACTCGATTTGGCTTAAGGAAAAATTGTGATTTGGACAATATTCAAAATACCTGCGATGCTTGTGAATGCATTTTTGTGAGTTCCAAGCTAGCCTTGGCAATTGAATGTGCTTCATAGCTTTGACATTCTTTAATCCTAAATGTTTCCAAATTTTTCCGAACTTTGATTTAGACAATTGTGGTTTGGATTGTATTCAAAATGGCTATGACGCTTGTGAATGCATTTTTGCGAGTTCCAAGCTAGCTTTGGAAATTGAATGCCTTCCATAGTTAAGACATCGCTTTGTCTCAAAATTTTCGTTGACAATTTCAAACCTTTTTGAAACGTCACATGTGCCCCTCATACATATAATCCTGTCATGCATTAGAAATTGCCTGTGTTTGTGATTGGTGCATGCTCTTGGTAATTAGTGACTCACCGACGGTTCACTTTCTTGCTTGATTGGTTGTGAAATAAGGTTCAAAAGACTTGTATGCATGTTTAAATTTTTGAAATACATGTGACTTAGATGAATGGTAGGGTTGATGCGTAATATCAAGGAAAATCTTGGGATCACATAGATTACTTGATTAGGAGACTTATAAGTGTTGTTGGCTATGTGAGAACACAATTGGTCAACAATTGCTATAAGTCACAAAAATTGATTGGGTAGGTGTCTTAGTGGGACCCTTGCATGAAAGACAAAGACCGACCCCAAGGCCCCAAAGTTTGACTTTTGTATTGAACTTTCTTTAAATGATTGATCTTGACATGATATTGTGTTTTTGATTGTTTTGATATGTATGTTTGTTTATTTCCATTGTATGTACCTAGTTATAGGTTTCTAGATTAGGTTTATATTAGGACCCCGAAAATGGAGAAAGCACGAAGATGGTGGAGGTTGATTTCCATTCCGATTATTACCATGTACTATTCATTTCCTCGACATATGTCTCGGGTTCTCTTTGTTGTATAAAGCTCGACGAGTTGTGGGTTTTCTCTTTTTCCGCTCATCTTTTTCAATTGGGTTTCTCTTTTATATTTTTCTAGGATTGCATGGTAGATTTACTGCTTTCCTTGATTGTTTACTTATTGTTTTGTAATTTTAATTCCACTGATTGCTTTCTTTTCTTGTTTTTTAGAAATAGAATAGTACATAAATGACCAACCATGCACAATCGCTTATTTTAGGACTAATGATCTTGAAAATGTAAGAAGAAATGCATGGACACATTGGGAAAACACAACATATTGCATGGTAGATTTACTGCTTTCCTTGATTGTTTACTTATTGTTTTGTAATTTTAATTCCACTGATTGCTTTCTTTTCTTGTCTTTTAGAAATAGAATAGTACATAAATGACCAACCATGCACAATCGCTTATTTTAGGACTAATGATCCTGAAAATGTAAGAAGAAATGCATGGACACATTGGGAAAACACAACTTATTGTTTAGATGGCGAAATGGCGCTAATAGAAATATTAACGTAATCAAAGCCCCTAGATCTAGATATTTGGTTGTGTAGAAATCGAGAAAACACTCTTGACCATCAATTGGGTTTTCTAGCCAACCCCCAAAATGAGGCTAGTGGCGACTCCCGTCTTATTTTTTAGGTTGTCATAAACAACTATGTTGTATAAATAAACGCATCTTGAGAGGTACGAGTTTTGATGAAACTCACCATGGTTTAGCATACTCGATGTGGGAGTACCTCAAAGAATGAAGTGATGCCATCCTTATGGATGAAGTGTATTGTTGAGAGGGCTACTATAGTAGAGGTACCCTTAAATCCAATATCCACACTCGACCTCTTCTCTTGAGGTGTGTCGCCCGTGTGGGTATGGATCGCAACACTCTGTTATCACGTAGGATACAAGCTTGGGAGAGCTTGCGATCTCATGGAGGAAGCTCACAAGAGGCTTGATCCAAAAGGAAAGGTGATGATGTCTTTTGGAATGCAAGCTGCGAGGGAACTCTTGTGATCAAATACCCCTAAACTTGACCTTTCCCCCTTTTCTCTCCTCGTGATAGTGAGGGATCATGGGTGGCAATATTGGGTTGTGATAGACTTGGCGACTCCATTGGGGATTGGTTACTAGATTAAGAGGATTTGAAGCCGTTTAAAATGGTTGTTGTGTTTATCTAACATGTCTCGTGTAGGATCGCCTGCATGTCAAAGTCGCTTGGAAAATCAGGTTAGTCACTAACCTTGTGTTAAATGGTCTTGTAAGTGGGAGTTATAAGGGGAGGCATGCTTATAAACCTTTTGTTTTGCAGGGGGTGTACGGATGTATGAATGTATGAGGGTTTATATTGAATGCTGGATGTTTAAATTTAAATGCATGTTTACAAGCTTTAGCATGACACTACACACACAATTGCAGTCTAAAACCTTGATCACCCAATTTAGGACCTTATGAGGGTTTGTGGGTGGAATCTGCAAGTGAATACTCGTGGTAATCCATTATTTATATAAACCTGCTCGTCCCAACCGATAAAAATAGCATTGATCGATGATAGTAGCGGCGGGTAAACTATTTTAATCCTTTAGGATGGGGAACTTGAGCCTTTAGCACCCTCACACTAAGCGTCGAAACACCACAGTTTCATGCAACATGTGATTTGTGATTGCCATGTGTTTGGTGGGTAAGGTATTGTTCCTTTCTTATCATTCTAATTGTCTTACTCTCTATATTTCAATTATGCGCTTTATATTTCAACAACGATACATTTTAATCACGGATGCCCTTTTAGGTTTAGGTTTAGATGGGTAAACTCGAAGTGGACATTGTCCCCGTGCTAAGGAATCTCAAGACTCTATGGGAGAATCTCGACCCGAGACATCAAGATTACGTGGAAAAACACATAGGTTTCCTTCTGACTTTATTAAAAGACGAACCACGTATTGCAATGGTGAAAGCATTGGCTCATTTTTGGAATCCCATGATTTCCACTTTCGTGTTTAATCGATATGAATTGACCCATACAATTGAGGAGTTTCGGAAAGCCATCAGGTTAGGTAAAGCCTCTTTAGGTTTCATCACTCCTCCTATCGGTCAAGATTTAATATCTCTTTTAAGTCAATTCCTCAATATCCTTATCGACAAAATTAGGGCTTTTCTTAAAGGTAATTCTCATTACATGCCTTATACTTTCCTTGAACAACATTTCCTTAGCCTCAATCCTAAATCTGGGAATCAAATTCATCGTGTCTTCCTACTCATGTTTTTTGGTTTTGTGGTATTCCCACATACCCGAAAAACAATGGATCCTTTAGTCACTCGCATTGTCAATCAAGTGTGCGCCTTTAATTGTTTTACACACATGATCCTTGCTGAAACTTTTGTGTCTCTTAATCGTTTCAAAGCAAATGGCTGAGGAACTCTTAGAGCCCCATTAGGACTTCTCCAAATTTGGCTCTTTTCACATATCAATGAATTTACCCCTCACATGAAGATTATCGACGTCACGAAATATCATCATCCCATTCTTAGATTTTGCCAAAGAAATGAATTCTTTCCATCATGGTCTTTCTCTATATGGTTTCATTTCCTCAAAACCCTCAACCCTAACTTAATCCAATGGCATGTTCAGTGGCTTGGGAATCCCAAGATGCGCCTTGTTAGTGGAGTTGACGACACGCTCCCCCTTGTGGGATTGACTAGTTTAACATCGTATTACCCTTTAAGGGTGCTCCACCAATATCACGTGCTTTAAACAATCCCGCCAATCCTCAAACTGGGGTTATATCGTATCGATTATCACGATGAAGTCATCGAGGAAAACCAAATTGGCTATTTCAAGGCTGTGATTCAAGCCGTTATTGGAATTTGGTACTCCCATTCCTCGCATTACATGGTCGCTGTCAATGAAGCTGACTTGGAGGGAGAGATGAAGACTCATCATGCTATCATCGATTACATACCCCGTTAAGTAGAACTTGAGCTTGAGGTTCAGTTGCTTGATATTCCCGAGGCTCAAGGTTTTTAGCGAGCTCATATTGAGGAGCAAGAAGACGATGCCTTTATCAATGGGGAACGCTTGGCCCATGATAACAAGCGTCTCCGCACAATCCCACCTAGCCCTTAGGTTTCCATCTTATATTCTTTTCTTGTAAAGGGAATTCCTTTGTATTTCCCTCATTTCTATCAAAGTTTCCCTATATTCATTTTCATATCACATGTAACATTGAACCACTTTGTAAGGTTCAAGAATGCAAAGTTTTGTTTCCTTTGCAATTGTTTGATGAAATGAATAAAATTTATGAACATTTTCATGTAATTTTTAGAAAATGGGCATTTTGATTAAATATTTGTTGTCATTCCTTTTCAATTGTATAATTTCTTCTGAAGAAATTTTGATGATAGGATGTTATATAATATTGAAATCATATACACTTCTTATCATTATTTCATCTCAAGAAAATATAAAATTGACTAGGTTTTGTATTTTTGTGATTTCTTTTGACTAGTACTAATTTAAGCCATCTTCTTTTGAAAAGGTACTGAAAGATGGCTGACAATGGTCTATCTACGTACTCGCCACCAAACAAGAATGGAGAACGAAGATACTTATGCTCGTGTTATTAGCATGGAGAATCAAATGGCGCAGATGATGGCGCTATTAGCTGATTTCTTCAATCAAGTCAAGAACTTAACTTCTGTAGTTTCTACTGCTCCTACCATGAATCCTCCTACCGCGCCCTCTGATGTGCCTATAGTAGAACCATGGGAAAAAAGGCCTGTTGAAGAGGCTCCTATTGCAACCTCGATAGTTATTATTTAGAGGCTCTATTTAAGGAGACCCCAACTCTGTACTTTGATGAGGAAAGTTCAAGACACCTCATGAAGATTGAGGAACGCCTTTGCATGCTACAAGGCTATCAACTATAGGGGTTTGATAAGCTGTCACCCTTCGCCAAGGTTAAGGTCCCTGAATTCTACAAGGAGCCCGAGTTTACGAGGAAGTATGATGGCATTGGATGCCCTAAGACCCACTTAAAGTACTATATAGGCAAGATGTCTTATTACTCAGAAAATCCTCCACTCCTGATTAACTCTTTTCAGGATAGTTTGGTTGGTCCTGCGTTGACGTGGTTTATAGAGTTAGACTTGAAGAAGATCCACACTTGGGAGGATCTTGCCGATGAATTCCTCCAACAATATAAGTTAAACGTTGAGATCGCTCTGACTCGAGAAGAATTGGTTCGAGTCGAGAAAAGGAGAACTGAAACGTTCAGAGCTTATGCTCAAAGGTGGAGAGCCACTGTATCTCAAGTAAAGCCACCCCTATCTAAGCATGGGGCCATGAAATTGTTGCTTCAAGCCATGCCTCGGGATTTCTTTGAGAAAATGTATAACCACGCCTATATCAACTTTGTCACATTGGTGGAGTTAGGTGAGCTCATTGAGGGGATCATGCGCGAAGGAAGGTTGATCAAGACCACAAATCATCGATATGCCCTAAACATAGATAATGAATCAACTGTGGAGATTGCTTATATATAAAACTCCTCTTCTCAGAAAATGTATAGTCCTCGGGTTCATAAACCTGCCATAGAGATAGAGAGCTCTTCCTGAAACTTGGAGCGCAAAGGAAAAGCCTCACAAAGGCAATTTACTCCATTGCTTAAACCCATGTCTTAGCTACTTTTGATGCTAATTGAAAGTCATCTTGTGGCAAGAGAGATCCTGAGGGATAATCTGCCAAAGTTCCTTAGGTTCGACCTTAATAAGACATGTGAGTATCACATGGGAGAGAAGGGTCACCATGTGGATAATTGCCTTGTGCTCCCTTCCAAGATCCATAACTTGCTGGATAAGAAACTGCTCACTTTGAGGATTCAATGCCAAATGTTCGACAAATCCCTTCCGAAACACTCTGAAGATGTCAACATGACTTTTGGGGATGATGACAAGCATATACTCCTAATGGATATCCAAAAGTTGGAACAAATCACACCTTTTGTTGATCGGTAGCTAGAAGGTGACATTTCTTGTGATGAGAAGATAGCTTGCTTAGCAAAGCTAGCTGAGCTGAGAATTATCCAATATGAAGATGGTGAACCCACTCTGAGATGGATGTCTCTAGTTGAAGTTGATTTGCTAGCGAGGATATAATCTCAAAAGTCATAAAGAAGGCTAGGAACCAAGTCAGGATGACAACAGTCGAAAGGAGGATTGTCGAGCCTCGAAAAGCAAAACCCTTATGTACCAAGACTCTAACACTGGAAACAAAAATGAAGATAAAGCTTCTTGCATGGATAGTGAGTTCATTCGAAAAGCTCGCGAAAATGGTGAAGTTGTTGGTATCCTTGGCCAACTAAGTGGCAATTATGACTTTAAGGTGAAGTTCACACCACCACCAAGTTTCTTCGTTGACGTGAAAGATATTGTCCTGAGTGGATGTGATGATGAAGAAAACCTCACTTTAACTTTGCCGAAAGATAAAGAGGTCCACTCTGATGGCGAGGATGAGGATGAATACAAAACTTCTCATTGGGATCGTGAGCTCGTTAGGAAAGCCTGTGAGAGAGGTGAAGTGGTAGACACCTTGGGACAACTAAGTGGGAAGTATGACTTTATGGTTAAGTATACTCCTCCTCCAAGTTATTTCTAAAACCCCAGAGACATCGTCCCTAGTGGATGGGGATAGAGTTCGGGGATGACTTTGTGGCTATGATTGAGCCTATTGTGATTGATTTGACTAAGGAGAAAATCCCCCGTGGGGCTGATGCAATTAACAAGAGCATCATTGAAGTCGGCTAAATGATTGATAATTTTGAAACCATGAAGATCTCAAGCGCGGGTTTTAGACCCGTTGTGATTGAATTGCCATGGTGAATGTTCCAATACCAAGGTGACTCTTACTATGACACTAAGGCGGTCCCTTAGAACTATAATATAAATGAAATCAACACTGTCGCTTGATTAGTCAAATTTACCCACCACGTGAAGGTGTGGAAAAGAAGACCATAACTGATGAGGAAGTTGAACAACTCCTCAAAACACTCAAGACAAGTGAGGCAGGAGTGATAGACCAATTGCACAAGATGCTTGCACATATTTCCCTATTGGAGCTTTTCAAGACCTCTGAAAAGCATAGAAATGCTCTCCTCAAAATGTTGAACGAAGTCTACATGCCTGAGACCGTTGGAGAGGTACAGTTGGAGGAGTTTGTGGGTGCTATACTTCTTAGAGATCAGATAACCTTCTCTAAGAAAGACCTCCCTCCTGAGGGCCAAGCACACACTAAGGCGCTATATGTGTCCGCTCAACATTTTGGGACTAGGATTTCGAGGGTCCTGGTCAATAATGGTTCTACCTTGAACATTTTCCCTTTATCCATCCTTTGTCAATTGGGGATAGGAATGGAAAGTGTCCGCCCTCCAAAGGTTCCCATCCAAGACTTTGACGGGATGAGAAAAGAATTGATAGGGGAAATCCACTTGCCACTGATGATTGACCCTATTACTATTACTTAAAAATTTCAAGCATTGGATATTCCAAGCAACCTTAGTCTGCTGTTAGGATGGCCTTGGATCCACGTTGTAGGGATTATTCCTTCCAGTCTTTGTTAGATGATGAAACTTCCCATTGATGAAAAGATTGTGACTATCCGATGTGAGAGATGTGGAAACTTTCCATAACATCGCTATACCTTTCACTAAGCTTGACGTCAAGGGAGAGCTGAGCTACCACTTGTTTGAGATGGTGTCTGTTACTCATGTGCTTGTTGGGTCGACTATCAGGAAGCCTCAGTTCTCAAATGCATCCTTAATGTCAGGTAAAGAATTGCTCAAGAATAATTTTGCTATTGGAAATGATTTGGGTAAGCTCATCCAAGGCGTGCCAAATCCCATTAAGGTGGTCAAGATCAACAAGCATGAAGGCCTAGGTTATTAGGGCGACTATAAGGGTTAAAGTAATCACAAAGGCCTAAACATTAAAGGTAAGAGCTACCAATGCCTCTTTCCTCCACCATTGAAGGATTTCTTTCCTGGTCCACCAAAGTTCTTGCAAGAAGAGGAGGCAAATGTCTACCACTTTGCTAATTTGTTCGAAGATGGATTGGTTGGCACCATTGGTGAAGATGAAAAGCCTGCAGTTCCTACTGTGTAAGGGATGTCTCTAGTTCTTGCATTTCATTTTTAGCCGTATTCCATTCATTTCTCCCCTGCGAGGGAATTTTCCATTCATTTCATTCATTTACACTTATAATAATCTAGGTTACAAACTCTATGGATCCAAGATGATATATGTTGTAATGTAGTTTTTGCATATCAATAAAATTCACACTTGTTAATAGACGTGTCGGGTTTCCTAAATCAATTTTATGATGATGCTTTGAGGCATGGACCTACACACGATCTATAGTTTCAAAATATTTTAGTGGAATGAGGACGTCCAATGACATGAGGGCTATGAATTTTTTCATAAACTCGAATTTGAAAAAAAAATCACTACACATGCATACATTGCATTCATTTATATTTATATACACTAACCATTTTTTGATTGCATCTCAGGCATGGCATTTCACATCATGATAGTCATTTGCATGGCTCAGATTCGCATTCAAGAGATTTTGATGAACCTGATTATTTCGACTCAGAGAATGAGGATGATCCTCAAGTTATTGAAAAGGAATGGGTTAGACATGAAGAGTCCAAACCTCCTACCATTGAGGAACCAATCACAGTGAATTTAAGAGATTCAAATAACCCTAAAGAAACTAAAATTGGGGTAGGTCTTTCTCAAGTGGATGCCAATAGATTAATAGGATTTTTGAAAGAGTACTAAGATGTTTTTGCTTGGTCATATGTTGATATGCCGGGTTTAGATTTTGAGATTGTGGAACATGTGTTACCACTCAATCCTAGTATTTCGCCCAAGTAGCAAAAGCTTAGAAGGATGAAACCTGCGTTGTCGAAAAAGATTGAAGAAGAAATCATGAAACTCTTAAGTGTTGGTTTCACTAAAGTCACCCATTATGCTGATTGGATTGTTAATATAGTTCTAGTTTTGAAGAAGGATGGACGAGTCCAAGTTTGTGTTGATTACCGTGACCTGAATAAGGCAAGCCCTACGGATGGTTTTCCTTTGCCATGCATTGATGTCTTAGTTGACAATACTACTGGATTCGAATTGTTCTCCTTCATGGATGGATTTTCCGGTTGTAACCAAATTCGGATGAAAGAGGAAGACAAGATTAAAATGTCCTTCATCACTCCATGGGGAACATCTTGCTATAAAGTTATACCTTTTAACTTGAAGAACACAGGGGCAACATATCAAGGAGCCATAGTAACATTATTCCATGACATGATGCATAAGGAGATTGAAGTCTATGTTGATGACATGATTGCAAAGTCAAGACAAGGTGAAGACCATGTTGAAGTCTAGAAAACTATTTGACTGATTGAGGAGATTTAAGTTGAGGCTTAACCCCGCAAAATGCATATTTGGGGCAAAATCTAGAAAGCTTCTTGGATTTATGGTTAGTAATAGGGGTATTGAGATAGATCCCTCTAAGGTGAAAGCCATATGTGATCTAAAACCTCTTTCCACTATTAAGGAAGTCCGAAGCCTATTGGGAAGATTGAATTATGTTGCGAGATTCATCTCCCAATTGTTAGAAACCGCTAAGCCGTTCTTCAAGCTATTAAAGAAGAACGCTAAGGTCAACTGGGATGAAGAATGTTAGAAATCATTTGAAGAGCTTAAGCGATATCTTTCACAATCTCCTATACTCGTATCGCGTATCCAAGGCGTGCCTCTAACCTTGTATCTCACCATTCACAAAGAGTCTTTGGGAGCCATGTTGGTGCAAAAAGGACCAAATGATGGACCAAATTTCTTATTGAGGTACGAGGCATGCCTCTAACCTTGTACCTCAATAAGAAATTTACTACCTTTGAGATCCAATGTGGAAAAGACCCGTGTAGCCTTTATTTGGGTTTTACATCGATTGAGGCAATATACTCTTCACCACCGCATCCTTCTGGTAATTGAGAATTACCCGATTAAATACCTTTTGGAGAAGCCTGCATTGGTTGGAAGGCTCATTAAATGGCAAATATTACTCTCTGAGTTTGATATCCAAAGCATAGCACAAGAGTCTGTCAAGGGGCGAGCTATAACCGATATGTTTATTGAAAATCCCAGGATGTCTGATGATTGTGATGAAATTGGTGAACAAATTTATTTAGTCTCGCCTAACAAGTGGACTATGTATTTTGATGGTGTAGTCAACCTTTTTGGTTCTGGCATAGGAGCAGTTTTAATATGCCTAGGAGGTCAACATTATCCATTAGCTGCAAAGTTGGTATTCCCTTATACCAACAATATTTTTTAATATGAACCTTACCAAAAAAAGAAAAAAAAAATATTTTTGAATATGAAGCTTGCATCCTTGGTATGCAATTAGCCATCGATATGAAAGTAAAAAATCTTCAAGTTTATGGTGATTTTGCACTCATCATTTTCCAGACGGGAGGTGATTGGCAAATGTGAGATGTAAAGTTGATTCCTTACCATGAATATCTTGAAGACTTGGTTAAGGAATTCGATGAAATCTCTTTTGACTATCTACCGAGATCACAAAATAAGTTTGATGATGTCTTGGTGACTTTATCTTCAATGTTACAAGTAACTGATGGTTTGAACGTTGATCCTTTGCAAATCAATGTCTTGAAGAAGCTTGCTTATTGCTTGATGATGAAGAGGAATCTAATGGTCAACCCTGGTATTATGACATTATGAATTACCTTTGAGAAGGCAAATTTCTCCAAGGGAGTTAAGCCAATGATCAAAAATATATGATGAAGTTGGCATCCAAATTCTTCCTTAGTGGAGGAGTCCTTTATAAAAGGTCTTTCGATTCAATTTTACTAAAGTGCACGAATGCACAAGAAGCTAAACTCTTGATGAAAGAGATACATGAAAGAGAGTGTGGCCCTCATATGAACGGTCATCTCCTGGCAAGAAAAGGCATGAGGCTCGGTTACTATTGGTTAACCACGGAAGCCGATTGTATTTAGAATGTGAGGTATTGTCACCAATGCCAAGTCTATGCAGACAAAATCAATGCTCCTCTTAAATGAACTACATCAAATGTTTGAGTCCTTTCAATGTGGGGCATCGACATCATTGGCCCAAATAATCCTAGAGCATCGAATGGATATCGTTTTATCTTAATAGCCATTGATTACTTTACCAAATGGATTGAAGCTAGTTCTTATGCCCATGTTACTACAAAAAGCGTGGCAAAGTTCATCCATCATGATATCATTGCTCGATATGGAGTTCCTGAAGTGATCATCACAAACAATGGATCAAACCTGAACAACATTGTGGTGGATGAACTACTTGGCGAATTCCACATTTGCCATTTGATTTTTTCTCCTTACTGCCCACAAATGAATGGAGCTGTGGAAGCGACAAATAAGAACATCAAGAAGATTTAGCCAAAATGGTAGAAAATTATTGTGATTGGTATAATTGGTTACCATATGCTTTGCTTGCTTACTAAACTTCAATTTGCACTTCAACTGGGGCAACGCCATTCTCATTGGTTTATGGGATGGAGGTTATGCTACTCGTAGAAGTGGAAATCCCTTCACTAAAGGTATTTTCTCAAATCAAGCTCTCTGAAGCAAAATGGGTCCAACAAATATTTGAACAACTCAATATGATTGATGAAAAGAGGGTAAAAGCCCTATGCCATGGATAAGGCTATCATAAGAGGGTAGCTAGGTCATTCAATTACAAGGTCAAGTTAAGACATTTCGAGATCAACGATCTTGTTTTTAGAAAGTTCATACCTATCATTGCAAATCCTTGTTGGAAGTTTACTCCGAACTATGAAAGTACATATATTGTAAGGAAAGTGTTACCTGGTGGGGCACTGATCTTGTAAAAATGGATGGTCAAGAATTGCCAAGGCTTGTAAATGCTGATGCTGTCAAGAAGTATTATCCATGAATAAAGTGAAAGGCCTTTGAGCTGCTTTTATATTGAATTTGAGCCACTTTAGGATATTTGCATCATGCATACATGTTGCATTTGCATGTTTGTTCATTTTGCAGGATCTCTAAAGAAGATTCTATCTATCAATAGGAGGTTGATCTTAGAAATGCAAAACTTTCAAAAAGTGACCATCTTCTTTAGAATTTAAAAGCAGCCCTATCCCTTAGAATGCTGAAAGAGTCAGTTAGAACTTTAGAAGTACCCCTATACTGAACAAAGCTTATTCAGTTCACAAATTTTATTTAACCTTATTTCCAAAAGTCTCCCCAGTAGGGTCAAAGGAACATGTTTTTTCAAACAAAATTTCCTTACATTTTCATTCCCCAGGGAGTTGAATTTAGCCAAAATGTGATTTGGAAAACTTGAAAAGGGTTGTTAAATATGCTAGGTGGAAGTGCCTAAAATGATGAGAGGCAACCCCTTTACCAAACATGTCCTTATACACTCTCTAAGAGTATTGAGCGAAAAGAACCATGTCTTAGGGCATAGAGTTCATTCACAGTGAATACATGGTTTGAGATGATAAAGGCATTTTCTTTCTCAATCCCAAAGAATACGGATATCCCTTGCAAGCCACTTTGAGCCAAATAAGGAGCATTTCCAAAATAACCCTATCAAGAACAGCCCCACATTAGGGTAAAATAGGGGGTGTTAGTTGAAGATTATGGAGTAAAAGATCAAGAAAGATTTTATTGCTTTCACTTGCATCAATCTTCTTGTGCTAGCTTTTATGTGATTTCTTACCAAATCTCAAAGCATCCTAAAGTGACGAAGAGCATTTCATTCACTACTCCAAACACAATTACCCTTTGCTTAGCCAATTTGAGCCTTATGGAATTCTTTCATAACCCCATGTGATAATTATCTCCCTACACTAGGGCAAGCCATGTGATTTACCAACAAAATTAAAAATGTTGGTCATGTTTATAAGTACCACTCGAGAATCCTCGATACTCAATAGAAAGTGAAAACTAAGGGGTATGAAAAACTAGTGTGTTTGGTAAAAGTAAGGCTAATGCCCATTAAAAAAAATGTAAAAAAAAGCATAAATGCAAAAAAGAGCAAAATCAATGGTCATGCAAAAGACCATCCATTGAAAAACAAAAGAAAAGCCTTGCAAAAGAAAACATGTATTGCAAGCAATGTCATTAGAAAATAGAGTGAAGCTCTCATGTCTCAAGACAAATAGTCATGACTCTCGAGATAGGTTAAATTTCAAGAGTTAAGTTTTTGAAAAGTTGTGTGATGGTAATGATGCCAAGATAATCACTCACTTTTAACCCTTTGATATTTAAAAAATTTTCAAGCATTTTTAAGCCTCACCCAAACCAACATTACAACCCTTATCCAAAGTCTCTTATGGTTAGAATGGTTTGAGTTGAAATTAGAGTATCACACAAGAGCTACCACTAGCAGGACTTGAAGCAATCCTATCTTATCTTATACTCTAGGTTCTTGACTTGTAAACCTGATGAAAATATTGATTGAATATTCATTTTTTGATCTCAAAGTGCATACCCTTTGTGTAAGTCTATGACCAAACCATCATTACGGTCCTTTCAAAAGACCTTTTGATCAATAAATTGTATTCACTGTGAACATTTTTGAAAGCCTTAGATATAAGTTGAGTGAGATCTCTACAGTGAGATTTAAACAGTTTTCCCACATCAATGGTTGGGAATAAAAGCCCTTTTTGAGAGCCAGTGTGAAAGACCTCTATTGATTAAGATATTTCCATTTGGCATATTTGATTTAACCCTTAGGTAGTTAATCAAATCTCATGTTAAAATCCTCTTCGAAGGGATTTGACAATCGACGTTGTTTCGCAAGATTAGCTCTCAAGCAATCTTGAAACCCTTTTTCAAAATGTGTTCCTTAGTGAACCGGTTTTTGGTCATCCTAAATTATAATCCTTGCTTTTGGTTATTGGTAATCCTAAATAATGCCATTGTTTTCAGTTTTTGGTCATCCTAAACCATAACCCTTGCTTTTGGTTTTTGGTTACCCTAAACCATACCCCTTGTTTTAGGTTCTTGGTCAACCTTAAACCTCGTCCCTTAGGTTTTAGTTGTTGAGAAAACTCCTATAAGGTTTTGAAGTTGACAAAACTTTATTGTTCTTACTTTTATTCTGAATAATACTAGACTTCTGTAGTCATATCGTAGACTCTTGTCAAAGTCTATTTATTCCAAAAGTCTTTCCCACTCTAACGTGATCTAGACTAAGACCAAGTCTAAATGAAGATATAATCAGACTCAGAATTATTGATCTTATAACAAGGATTTGGTATCAATGTTATAGAGATATATCTATAATATCTAGCTTTATGGTGAAGAATCTCACTTACTTTTTATAGATCTATTGATGGAATCAATCACAAATTGATGAAATCAATCTTTAAGACAAGTTCCTTTTTGTAAAACATCTACTTATAGAAATCTATATTCTGATTGTATGGGCGACCAGAATATTTGGATTTTTATCTCAATCTTCAAACGCTACAAGATTTCATTACTCGATTTTGTCCAATGGATTGATTAGAAGAAATTCCTCTAGAGAATGCCAATGTCTAGAAAGGCATAGAGGAGTATTTAAGGAGATCATTAAGTCCATTTGAGATAGTGCATGAAAATTGAAATTTCAAAGTTTGAAGCCATTCCAACCACTTGTTTTCAATGACAACGCTTACAAATTATATTTAAGAGAGAAAAACACAAGAAGAGTGACTTAGTAAGAGGAAAAAAAAAATCTTTCACTGAGTGTTTGCCTCGAACCATTGCACTTCTCTATTGATACTTTAGTGAATTTTAGCCAGAAGGCTGTCAGTATGGGAGAGTGGATGTAGGCTTGATCTAAGCCGAACCACTATAAATTTCCTATGCAATTTTCTCTTCCCTTAAGTCTCTTTTAGCTTTATTTGTTACAATCTTCTTATGAAATTATCAAATTTCTAAACCATCTCTATTTGAGTCTGAATTTACTTCAGAAGTCTGGCGGTACTTTTAGTCAGATTTTGACTCTTATTAAGACTTTGCTTGCAATATAATTGATTCTACATTTATTTGCTTATTTTTTTAAAACACCTATTCACCCCTCTGCTAGGTGGTAATACTAGCATTTTCAATTGGTATCAGAGCTTCAGTGCTCATTTTATTGAAGTGTTTTTACTTCTAAGCGAAAGA
Organism: Eucalyptus camaldulensis; assembly: GCA_019915185.1. Taxonomy (NCBI): domain Eukaryota; kingdom Viridiplantae; phylum Streptophyta; class Magnoliopsida; order Myrtales; family Myrtaceae; genus Eucalyptus; species Eucalyptus camaldulensis. The sequence continues at coordinate 9,075,730 of JAHSVA010000014.1, read as the reverse complement.
TCTTCTATGACTAGTATCTTGGCACCAGAGCTAATTAAAAGATAGAGCAATACTAGGCCACCCTATTTTAATGGAAAATAATATAGTGTGTGGAAGAATAAAATGAAGGTATTCCTAAGATCCAGAGATCCTCTGGAATGGGATGTTGTGGAAAGAGGAATCAACCCAAAGGAAGTTTCAGCTTCAAACAAGGGAAAAAAAGTTCTAGATAAAGATGTAGATGATTCCAACTAAGCAGAAATTACCATGAGACAGGCTTTTGATGCAAAAGCTATTTATTCTTTATACTGGATCTTGTCTCATGCTGAATATAACATAATTTCTTCATGTGAAATGGCTAAAGAAGTTTGGGATAGGCTTCATGTCACATATGAAGGAACTGATCGGGTAAAGGAAACAAAAATAAACATCTTACTTTGCCAATATGAATCTTTCAAAATTAAGCCTGGAGAGTCTATTGGAGATATGTTAAGCCATTTTATGGAAATTGTAAATGGATTGGCATATGAAGGTTGTGGCACCCCGAACCCTTCGTAGGTCGCCACAAGCGCCAATGTTACATCTTATTACCTTTCTTCTCAGAAGAGGCGTCGTAATTAGTAGACACATTTTTTTTTCTTATAAAACGGTCCCAGCGCGACTCATTAGCAGAAGCAAAATAAAACATCACCATCTCTCCCCCTACCAACCATGATACAAATACACACCACTAATCACCATGATTAATAGACAAGCCATGACACTTTATTTACATATATTTTCAAGATGGGATTTCTTTTGGATCGGTACATCAAAAGGAAAAGCTAGGACTCAGCCATGTTCGTCCTAAAACCCCAAAAAGAACTCTCGACCCACTACAACTCACGTGCAACAATCCCCATCATCAGTGTTGGCTAACTATCCCTAAAAAGATCCAGCTCCTACTCGTCACGCACGGGCCTCACACCCAATCCGGTGCATCAAGTGGTAGTGGTGGCAACATCCCTCTCATCACTGCGTGACGAACATGGACGGAAATGAGCTCCTGGACAACCGGGCCCCTAGCTAGGCCTACGTCATACATGACTAAACAGCACACTCGTATATATGTCAATCCAAGAACAGAAGGATAGCTGAACTCCTCGCACTCGACCTCTACATCGAATGGTAGACCATAAAACACACCCCACGTAATGGTAGGAAACGGCATGCTGCTAATATGAAATGTTGGTCCCCAAAAGAGGTGAGTACAACCACTCAGTAGGTAAATGAATCCATAACCACTCATTGCATTATACAAGTCATACATGCATTCCATGCGTTACTTACCTTGGAGCCATGCGTATACTATCATGCATCATCACCACAATCATAACACATATATGTGTATCATCATGTCATACTCATATCATTGTCATCATGCCATTATTATATCACACACATGTCATCATCACCATATACATGACATCATTATACCATACACATATCATCATCGTCATGGCATCATCACATCACACATGTCATCATCATCATGACATTATCACATCACACATGTCATCATCATCATGACATCATCATATCACACATGTCATCATCATCGTATTATACACATGTCATCATCATCATGCCATAGGTGATCATCATCTGTCACATCATACATCATCATCATCATGCCATGGGTGATCATCATCATGTTATATCATATCATGCATGGTTCAATTTCCACTTTTAACTTTCAATTTGATCACCACATCACCCTTCCTCGAATCACCACTTTCACCTCATATTTTACACTCATATCCCATGCGAGAAAAACCTCCGGCATTCAGCCAATCAAGGCCACCAGGCATCTAGTCCCTCACATTCCGGGCATCTCGCATCCCAACTAGCATCACGAGGCATCCTCTCGGGCAAAGACCTCCGACGAAGCTTCCGGCATTTACACTCCCTGGCCGGACATCTCGCACCCCTACTAGCATCACAAGACATCCCCCTGGGCACAGACCTCTAGGGCTTCCGGCACCCCCAACTTTTCGGGCATCCTGAAACTCCCAGGGCCATTTGGCAATGTATCTCTATACATTCCGGGCATTATCATCCGCCACCACAATCTCCTCATTTAACATTATTCATGTTCACCAATTTCGGTCTCAATTTAGCATGGCGTATGTTGTAATGGCAATCAAAATCATATTCAGCGTGGAATTCATACATGCATCTCAATTCATTGTCATGCATACATCAAGACCTCATCATACATGCTACATGGTACAATAAAATTTATGGAATTTATGCCAATTAAAATAATCCATTTATCACACCCTTTTTACATTTATTTAAATTTCCAGCTTGTGCCATTTTCAAAACATACTAAATTTAATATCTATATAATTCTAAAAAATTATAAAAATTAAGGCAAGTGATAATCAAGAAAATAGGATAATGATTTCATGTAAAATACATGGCCAAAAAGAATTCCACACAAATCCACAATTCACACAAAACAACATGTAATTTTCGGATGAAGTCAGAATGCACAGTTTCCAAAATAATTTGATTAAAATATCCATACGACCTCCAAAAATTATGAAATTTTACCGAGTTATATCCAAGACACTAAGGTACATTTTTCATGAAGACTTCCAAGTCAGATTCGTTTTAGATTATTTTCTACAGTCACACGAAGCTTCTGGATCTAATCACCGAATCGTCCAGTGCATGCTTCTTCGAAATACTAAGTTTTTCACCTACCTATTCTTCTTCATTTCCTCTGAAATTCGGCTATGTTTTACATCAAGATGTTTTATACAAGTTTCATGCAGAGATCTAAGTCAAAAATCCAGAGTATAGTCGTCGTTTAGGTCCATGAAGTCTCGGGTGTCCTGTAATACATCTCCAGAATTACCGTCTTCAAGATCTAGACGATTTACTAGGTTATACTAGTTCATTTTGCTTCAAATTTGAGTATGTTGTATTTTAAGATGTCCCCTACAGCTTTCATGAAGAAATTAAGGAGATATTCTTAGCACAACTCAACATGCAACCACAAATCCATCAAGAGGTCAGTGAAATCGTTCCAGATCTGAGGTCTCCGTAGGATGAGAGTTTAACACCATAAATCTCCATCATTTTCCACAAAATTTTAGTATGTTGTAGTTTAAGATGTTAGCTACAACTTTCATGAATATATCAAAGCAAAAATCGAATTCTAAACATGCATTCAAGCTCTCACAACATTCTGACTCGAGCGGATTCAAACGAAAACAGCAACCTTACTTAAAAACAAGTCATCCAAGCTTCGGTTTTCCTCTCCTAATCACCCAAAATTTGGCATACATGTAACACACACACATCCAAGAGCAGCAAGAGGACTCCAACTTGCCTCTAGACTGAACGGACGATGGCACACGGCGGTGATCACGGCGGCACACGGCGGACGGATGGCGACTCCTCCTCTTAGCCACTCTCCCTCTCTCTCACGAAATCTCTCTCTCTCTCTCCCTCTCTTGGCCGAACAAGCAACCGGCCACTCTCTCTCCTTCCCTTCTCTTTTATCCCACCATTTCCTAATCATTGGTAATCATTGTTTGCCACTCCAATTGACCAATGCATGCCATCCCTCTTTAAGCCAATGCATGAAGGCCTCTTGCCACTTGTCTTATTGGGCTTTTGGGCTTGGGCCGGCCACTCTTGGGCCTCCTCTTGGGCTGGTCGAAAGCCCCCTTTCATGGGCCTAATTGGGCCAACTAGCTTGGCCCATCAAGGCTTCGGCCAATGGGCCTAAGGCCCAACCTAATAAAAATCAATTTTATCCCCTTTTCTTATCCTTTATTTTAAGAATTAAATTACTAAATTCTACATGGCCAAAGTCTTACGACATTTTATTTATAGGAATTTAATTTATAAAGTGCATGGCCAAGCATAGATTATTATCATTAATCTATCTAATTTAAAATCTCATAAACACAAGCACAAATCATCTAATCTTAAAAGAGACTAATGGCTAAAGCATTAAACCATAGGTAATTTTCATTACCTAATTAGAGGCTTTAACACACCTTATAACTTGACTTTGAATTTTGGGATGCCACAAAGGTCAACTAATTTCTGCTCCAATAAAGGTCAACAAACTGCTGCAAGGACCTTCAAAGGATTAGAACCATGTGAAGACATTAATTCGAGAGACACAAAGGATCATGCCTCTTTCTGTTGACGAGTTGATAGGCACTCTTCAATCATATGAAGTGGAACAAATCAATGACAAAGAGGATCCAAAAGGTAAGAAGTCAATTGCACTTAAGTCTAATGCTGATTATGATGATACAGACATAAACGATGACATGGACGATGAGGATCTAGCTCTTATGATAAAGAAATTTAGCAAGCTGAATAGGAAAGGAAGGAGATTGAACTGGAAAATAATAAGCAAGCAAAATTCCCAGAAAATGTAAATGAAAGATGTTGAAACAAGCAAGGATGTAATTTTCTTTAAGTGCAAGAAGAAGGGACACATCAAGCCCAACTGTCCTTTGCTAAAAAAGAAGAAAAGAAAGCATGAAAAATATAATAAAACTCTTAAAGCAGAAATCTGGAGGGACACATAATGTGAGAAAAGTGAAGAAGAGTTTGCAAATATCTATCTGATGGCTCACTCAGAATTAGACTCAAAGTCAGAGTTAGACTCAAACACAAACTCAGAATCTAACAAGGAAATCGAGGTAAGTCATTTGAAAATTCCTATTAAAGTTTCTAAGTATATAGATGAACTTTGCTTCAACCTCAAATTTGAAAGTGATAGTATGAACACCTAGACATGGGTGAATAGCTTTTCAAAATAAACCTTGGCAAATAAATGCGGAATAAAATAAATTTCGAGCAAAGTCTGAATAATGATTAGAGTTTGACAAATGAGCCACCAAACTTTTGGTAGATGTTCAGAATCTATTATGCGATAGAACAGACTTCTAAAATAACCTGTAAGTATGCAACGAACTTAAAAAAGAAGAGTTAAGAAAAGAGAATGTTGCACACGAAAGTTATAGTGGTTTGGCTTAGATCAAGCCACTCTCCCACGTTAACAGCCTTCTGGCTGGATTCCATAATGTGATCAACAAGAGATTATAACTTTGAGTACAAACATTCAGTGATAAATCACACTATCTCACTAAATCACTCTTTTGGTATTTCTCTCACTGTCACAAACATTTGAGCTCACTAATGACAAGTGTATGATCAAAGTTCGCTAAGACTTTGGAATTATAAATTCTATGCTCTGTCTCTTTCTTGCTCATCAGTCATTAATCTCCTCAAATACTCCTTCACTTCTAAACTAGCCGTTGGACAGTATTTAGTGGATCAATCTACCTATTAGACAGATTTGTATTTAGAAGATTTAGTAGCTGTTGAGTGATAGAAGTAGAATCTCAAATTGATTTTGATCGTCTATACAAACATAATATTGGTTTCCATAAGTAAAGCTTCTTCGTTTAGAAAGTTATTGTTTTCATTATCCAATTGTCAATCAATTAGATTGAGTCAATCAAATCTATCTTGAAGTAGAATCAAAACTAGATCACTAGCTGTTATATGTTTTGGGCTTATGTCACGTTCTATTAAGTTGTTTTGTTTTGAACATGCTTTATTCTTAACCTGCTCCGTTCTGAATATGTGTCTCATTCCAGACTTGAGTCTCGTTTTGGACTTGTGTCTCATTCTGGACCTGTGTCTCATTCTGGACTTGTGTCTCGTTCTGGATGTAAAGTCTGAGAATATTGTCTAAAGTAGAGCCTGAGTGTCTTCCATTTGAAATAGATTTTACAATCTGGACATAAGTTTGAACAAATTCTGCTTCTAAACATATTTAGCCTTAAGGTCTAGACACAGTCTGAATAAGTTCAGCTTTAGCATGTTGTCTATCTTCTAGTTTATTCAAGTATACACTTTGACAATATCCTTTACATGTTCTATCATATGCATGGTCTATTACTCAACCATTAAACACGTTAGTAGCCTTCAATTTATTTTGTCATATTCAAAATATCATAAGGGATTTTCCTAACAAAATCCTCTCTTAAAAGGATTTTCGAACTAAAGAAGGAAAATTCAAAGCTCGGGCAACAGGATAATTCCTGGAGAGAAATGTTTGAGAGTATGAAAAATGATTTTTAAGGTTTGAAAGAAAATACTGATTCTCTTTCAAAAGAAAATGAATGTTTGAAAAAAGAGATTTAAGATATTCTACAAAATTTTCCAAAGGCAAAAAACTTTAGAGAAAATCCTTTTAGCTCAAATACCTTATTTTAACAAATTTGGTTTGGGTCTGAATAATGATAGCACTCCTTCAATCAATTTTCCTAAAGTTAAAGAGAGACTTAGATAAAGACCTCCAAAATCTTCTTAAAAAAATTATTTTCAAAATTTTTTTGTGAAACCCATTGGCTGGAATGCTCTTAAATGTTCTAAGTGTAATAGTTCATACATTTTGAGAATGAATGTCCTAAAGTTTAGAAAACTGTTAAAAAGGATTGGGCAAAGGCTATCTTTAAAACTAACTCATTAGTACTCAATAAAATTTGGACCAAAGAAAATTTGAGATTTTTTTTTTTCTGATTGTAGGTTGTTGTTAAAAGGAAAAGTAAATGATACTTAGATAGTGGCTGTTCTAGACATATGGATGGAGATTCAAGTAGCTTCATAAAACTAGAAAAACAAAAAGGAGGAAATGTTTGATTTGGTGGGAACAATAGAGGAAAAATTATTGGGTATGGAACAGTGATGATTGGAAGTTTAATCATCAATAATGTTTCATTGGTAAAAGGTTTGAATTATAATCTTCTGAGCATATGCCAGCTATGTAATACATGATTTAGAATTAGTTTCCAAGAAGATGTCTATTTTGGAGTTAGTCAAGACTTGTCTTAATCCTTCACTAGGCAAAGACATGACAATATTTATTTTCTGGACATAAGTTCAGAGAGCTCTCAATCTCTTATTTCAATTTAAGATGAAGCATATCTTTGGCATCACAAGTTTGGACATATGCGTATTGTAACGACCCCAATTCCATCTCCAACTCAACCGAGGCATCTAGCTTCAAGCTAGGCATCCTGGCTCAATCAAGGCATCCCGCCTTAATTGAGGCATCCTAGCGCTAGCTCACCAAGGCATCCGTGCTCAACTAGACATCCTGGTGCTAGCTTACTTGAGACATTCGGGCTCAAACCCAGGCATCTTGGCTCAACTAGGGCATCCGATTCAATGAACGAGGCACACCGCCAATGCTGTGTGGCGACAGATGCTTTTTCCTCTTTAGGCGCGTCATATAAGTGCATCACACGAGCCGGTTCTTCATCTTTCATGTTAGCCGATGTATACAAAGCTCAAGGCGTGCTCATTCAAATGAGTGTATCATTGGTCTTAACATCATTGTATATAATATGCAGGCCATGATTCTTGGTTCGTGGCTTGAGCCACATGCTTAGGCCATCATGACTTGATGTTGATTCCAAGCCTAGTGAACCTTAGCCTAATCCCGGTGCATGAACACACATAAGTATGCAAATATGAGTAAACTGCACAAAAGAACATTACAACATACACACGGTTTACATGGATGAGTACACGACTAAACTCGACAATGTAGGCTATCGCCTTAACCAAGAGTTAGAGATTCTACTTACAACATTTGAGCCTAGCTCCAAAATGCTCCTTTAGTGACTGGACATCTCCTAAGGTAGCTTGGAGGAGAAGGACATGAAAGAGAGGAGAGAAAGGAAGAGGAAATGATAGAATGGTTAAGCCTCCAAAATGTGAGGATCCCTTCTCCTATTTATAGGCCTCATCCTTTTCAATTATTGGTGCCAATCTCATGATAAGTCTAAATAATGAGTTGGCCTTCCTAGTCTCCTTAGTTGGCACCTATGCTTATTCGTGTTTGATTGTGATTGGTCAATCTATTTACTCACCCTCCAAGGCTCACTTTAGGCTTATGATGTACCTATGTCCTTAGGGGACACATAAGCCCCTTGATGCCTAATGTCTTCTCTTGATTGGCTGGCCTTTGCCTTTGTTCACCAAGGATATCCTTTCGGCTCATCATAACCTAAGATTCTAGTGGACACCTACGCTTACAAGTCATCGACTTCTTCTCCAAGGCAAATCTCAAGGCATCATTATCCAAATCTTCGAGTGGATAGCTAGGCTTATGAGGTGGAGATCTAATGACTTAGTGTCATCATTGAAGGCCTTGCTTGTCTCCATTTCATTGTACCACATTAGCACTTAGCTCATTATTAAGGGGACAACTCATTATGGATAGGTAGCACTCTAAAAGATAAGGTGTCATCAAGGCTATAGGGTAGCCATAATTCGTTTCATTGTGTCCTATTTTTATTGAAACACTTGGCTTGAATACTTTGCTTAATCCCCAAGGTAAATCCTTGGTAATCATGAACATATCTAGAAAAATCTAGGTGGGATGATAAGTCAACCTCCTTCATGAAGAAGCTAGGGTGTTATAGAGAATTCCATTTTGTCATTTTCTTCCTCAAGAAGGTGGTCTAGAGAATTTCATCATCTAAGTTGATTCTGGGGCCGGAGAAGAGATCATTAGGCACATCTTTAAAAATCAAATCACGTACACCCAAGGTTTGGACATCACGTCCCATGCTTGCCCAAATTGTTCCTTTGGATGGTCGGTCGGCCTAAAGGGTTAGTTGTCCTTCGGTCGCTTTAAGACCAATCCTAAGGCTTTTGATGGTCTAGCACTAAGCCAAGGCACTCATGGACCTTAAAATTAATGATGGAATAATTAGGTCTATCCCCGAGCTCATTCTGGTCGGCACCCAATTTATCGATAGGGTTCATGGTCAGCACATTACCAATCCACGGTTGGACATTACCAACTTGAGATTCCATTCCGATCACTTTGAACTAAATAAGGAATGATGCATTTTTGGAAAAGACAGTTGCATTTGATTAATTTGGATCGTCCATGTATCGATGCATAGCCGGGCGGAATCATCCGCGGCCAAAAACTGTGACTGGTCAAATCGACCCATGACCATCCACTGATCCAAAATCATCCCACGACCAATGCTTGTGATCAAAACATCATCTTATGATCTAGTGATCCTATATGATTAGTATGGTTGGTAGAAAATTTACGGCCGACACCTCGATCAATTCATGACCCGTTGGTTGGTCGATCAGTCGGTTGGACCATGACCGATCTATGATTCCTTGCCAATTGAACCGATCGATCCATGACTAATGGCCCATGATCGATCTTCTTAGGACCTTATGGTGAATCCTTATGGGCTTGGAATTGAGGATACAAGTATGAACGGATTGCTAAATTTTCAACTAAGAAGCTGGTTCGAGGTATTTCCAAAATGATTTACCAGAAGTCTGAGCTATGTACTCCATGTATCTTGGGAAAACAAGTCAGAAGCTTTTTTAAAACTGTAAATCAATTTTATACTAATCACGTCTTACAGCTTCTTCATATGGATCTCTTTTGACCAACCATAACATAGAGTATTGGTGGTAAGAAATACTGTTTGGTAGTTATGGATAATTATTTAAGATTTACTTGGGTTTTCTTCTTGGCAAATAAAACTGGAATTTTCTCATTTTTTTCAAAGTTTGATAAGAAAGTTTAGAACGAGAAAGGTTATGTCATTTTAAGCATAAAAACTGATCATGGAAAGAATTTGGAAATCAAGACTTTGCAAATTTTTGTGACGAGAATGGTCTGCAGCATGTTTTCTCCTCTCCATATACTCCAGAACAAAATGGAGTTACAGAAAGGAAAAATAGATCACTATAGGAGATGGCTAAAACTCTATTGATAAAAAGTAAAGTCTTTTGTCGTTTTTGGGCAAAAGCAGTCTCTATTGCCTATATATAACTAACAAGGTATTTTTAAGGCCCATCCTAGAAAAGACTCCTTATGAAGTGTATAAAGGGAAGAAGCCAAATATCTATTATTTTCATATGTTTGGTTGCAAGTACTTTATTTTGAAGAATGGAAATGATCGGCCTGGAAAATTGGAAGAAAGATTGGATGAATGAATATTTCATGGTTACTCTACTTCAAGCAAAGCCTACAGGGTCTTCAATAAGAATACACAAACTATCGAAGAATCCATGAATGTCAGATTTCAAGAAAGTATTCAGAACCAACAAGATTAGATTTAACTTGAAGAGTCTGAACTATTTTTAGACTTAATAAAGTCTAATTCCCCCAAGGAACTTCAATCTTTTGGTGATCAAAGTCAAGTAGAACAAAAGTCATCCAAGAAAACTGACAGGAAATGACAAACCTAATAGCAACAAGCATAAATCAAGACATCCTAAAGAACTCATCATTAGCAATATAGAAGAAGGAATTCGTACCAGATCCAAAGCGAAAGGAGACTCAAGTGCACTATCACTTATTTCTGAAATAAAACCTAAATGAGTAGAAGAAGGGTTATTTGACAAAAGCTGGGTAGAAGCAATGTAGGAAGAACTCAGACAATTCAATATTAACAATGTCTGGGAGCTAGTTCCAAAACCAAAAGGGAAATTTATGATTGGAACAAATTGGGTGTTCATAAACAAAATGGATGAAAAGGGTAAAGTAACCAAGAACAAAGCAAGCCTTGTTACAAAAGGCTATACACAAGAGGAATGAATAGACTATGATGAGACATATGCACCTGTAGCCAGATTATTCCAGATGGATGTCAAGAGTGCTTTCCTAAATGGATTCATATAAGAAGAAGTCTATGTGGAATAACCACTAAGATTGAAGATCCCAAAAAATTATACTTTGTCTATAGATTGAAGAAGGCATTGTATGGTTTGAAACAGGCACCTCGAGCTTGATATGAGAGATTAAGTTCTTGGTAAGCAATGGTTTGAAGAAATGAATGGTTGACACAACCTTGTTTATCATAAAGGAAAAAAAAAAGACTTTCTACTTGTTCAAATATATGTAGATGATACAATCTTTGGGTCTTCTAATGAAAATTTGTGCAAGAAATTCTCAAAGTCTTTGTAGGAAGAATTTGAAATGAGCATGATGGGTGAACTAACCTTCTTTCTAGGTTTACAAGTTAGACAATTAAAGAAAGGAACTTTCATTTATCGAGAGAAATATGCTAGAGATGTTATCAAGAAGTTTGGGATGGAAAACTACAAGAAGACTAAGACTCCTATGTCAAGTTCTTCCAAACTTGACAAGGACAAAGATGGAAAGAAAGTTGACCAAAAGACATATAAAAGATGATTGGTTCTCTTCTCTATCTCATTGCCTCTCAACCTAATATTCTATTCGGTGTATGCATGTATCCTAGATTCCAAGCTAACCCAAGAGAGTTTCGTCTTAGTGCTGTCAAATATATCATTAAATATATTGTGACTTATCCAAAGTTAGATCTATGGTATCCAAAAGGAGGAGACTTCACTTTACTTGGTTACTTTAATGCTGATCTGGCTAGTTGTAAAGTTGATAAGAAAAGTACTTTAGGAACATGTCAACTATTAGGACAAATGTTAGTGTCTTGGTTCTCAAAGAAGTAGAACACTGTGGCACTCTCAACAACAAAAGCATAATATGTTACTCTTGGAAGTTGCTCTTCACAGATTCTCTAGATCAAGGTTACAATTAAGGAACTTTGGAATAGAAGAACCTTGCATTGAAACCAGATGTGACAATACAAGCGTGATTAATCTTACCAAGATTCCCATCCTTCATTCAAGGGCCAAGCATATTGAAATTTTCTATCACTTCAAAAGAGATCATGTGCAAAATGGTGAAATCAATGTTCAATTCATTGATTCAAAGAATCAACTGGCATATATCTTCACCAAGCCATTGGAGAAAGGTTTATTTGAGTCAATCCGTGAAAAGCTTAATATTACTCTTGCAACTGGCTAAAGTCTATGGATGTGCAGACTCATTAGTTTAACAAATGGAAGATACATCCTTCTGAAAGCCTTCCGGACTTAGGTAGTTTTAATTCAAATTTTGGCGCATAAGTTTCTTTCCTTCTTGAACAGGTACGATTATTCTCAAATTATTACTTGCCTTTTATATTTTTGGAAATTGTCATATCTCTGTTGATTTTTCGAAATTCAATTTTAAAAAATTATTGACGGTTATATTTTTTAAAATTTTTAAATGAAAGTTTCTTTTTATGATGGTTCATCTGCCTTGCTTCATTTTCATTAAATAAAATCATCAACTTCTTTTTCACGATAACCAGACTAACTTCAAACCCTAATCTTATTCTCAAACCCTCACTTCTCTTGATTTTCTTTCACATCCTCTGCAAAATTTCCCACCCAATCAAACATGAACATGTCATTGAAGTCTTCTAAGTCTACTTCGATGTCCTATCGGAGGAAATCCTCTTGTATTACTAGTCGTGGGTCTCAGTTTGTCCTTGAAGGTCCAACGCAATTTGATCTCACTAGGGATGATTTGCCTCGAAGCTCGACGAGCCAATCAGTGGAAGAGGAAGTTACTGAGGAAGCAACTCCTATTCAGTATGAAAGCCTATGGTACTTCTGAAGCATTATGAGTTTTTGAAAGAGGAAGTTCCATGGATTTTATAAGTTCTTTCTTGAGAGAAAATGGCTACGGAAATGAAACCTTGTTTTTGAGAGCCATAAAGAACTTAGGGTTGGTAAAGGTTGGAAGAGCAGAAAAGGAATTCTCAAATTTTCCTGTTCATCCTCGCTTTGGCATAGAGGGTCAGACTAAGAACAAAAAGGAAGACGATGATGAAAGGGTTTTCAAAAAATTTCAACCAAAAATGGGTGTTGTTGCAAAAAGTCATTGGAGAAAAAGGGAAGTTGTTTCGATCAAAGGACCATAATAAAGTTTTCACTCATATGCTGAACAGTGGGGTCATCAACCCTCGTACCATGGGTTTTGATTTTCTAGATTCCATCAAGGTGAACTTGAAAGAAAAGTTTGCCAAGCTTCAGATGGAGATGTTCTGTGTGGAGACATTCAATGCCTACCTCGAATTGATAGCTTACTTTTATTCCAACCCGTCTGTCTTGGATCCCACTCACATTCAATTTACTGTGAGTGATAGAGTGTTTGATGTTGATGTTAATCTTTTGGCTGACATTCTAGGGGTAGAAAGGAGTGGATTCTTGCCCATTAATGTGTCAAACGAGTAGGTCACCAAGTTTTTGGTGAGGGATAGGATTCCTCGGGGAAGCATTACTTACTCTAGAATGTCTACTTCTAATATTTTGCTGCACAAAATCATCATCAACTGCATCAGACCTAAGGCTGCTTAAAAAACTGATGTTTCCAAATTTGAAGCAAAAATGATGTGGGTCATCTGCAATGGTGTTGCTTTCTCACTCCCTCACACAATCCTACTGCACATGTACATAATTGTCATGAAAGGGAAGGGACAACAACTATACAAGGCATTGGCAACCATACATGAAAGGGAAGGGATATCACTTTTAAATTCAATCGCCATCCAAATTTGGCTTCAAAACCATTGTCCCCATGCAAATTAGACTGAAAATGATCTCAAAAATGAGATTACGGGATCTCTCTGGAGCCCTGACACTTCTGAAGAATGAATCTACAAGCAAAGCCAAGCCAAGATCTGTTGCTAAGAAGAAGCGCAAAAGGAAAGGAAAAGCGTTGTCTCAAGGACACCAAAAAGAAAACAACATATTCTTCTCCAGGAAAGAAGAGGAAGATGATGAGGACGAGACCATCTCTGCTATTGCCTTACATGATCTTGGAGGTATAGCTGATTCTAAGGAAGATGAAAGGATGAAAGCGAGAAAGAACGAGAAGAAGAAAGTGATGGTGAAGAAATTGAAATGAAAGAGAGTGAGGATGATGACTCAGATCATGAAGAAGGAGATGTCAATATGAACAAGGAACAAGAGGACACTAACAAGGAAGGAGAAGATACAAGGAAATTAATGCCCAAGATGTTGGGGAAACGGGAACTGGTAGACAAACCCGTGCTCGTAGAGAAGGAGTTCAGGAAGGAGAAGTTATTTCTCAAACTAAAGCCACCAAAATAGGGAGAGTAGGTGAGAAAACTCCTCTTATTGAACCACCTGCTAGTGATGGCATCAGTTGATCCCCTCTAGATGTTGAAGATATATATGCATCTCATTTCCTTGAAGTATCACCTAAGGGTTTGGACAAAGAAGCTAATGTTCAAGGGGAGCAACAAATTTCACATGATCAGGTCGATGTTCCTTCACCTCTGGATACTAGTCTGGATACTCCACTAGTACAATTTACAGAAATTAGTGCCCAAATAGAACTAGAATCCAACTATCCACAGATGAAAGAACTCTTCTTGGAGATTAAGGCACAACAATATGCGATAAAGTTTGAAATCCAAAAGTTGCATGCTGCTCTCGGTACTACCTCGGAGTCTCTCACAGGAAAAGTACAATCTCTTGATGATCAAGTCCAAACTTTAAATTAGCAAGCATCGCAAAATCTAGCAAAAGTTGAGACTGTTTATCATCAGTGCCTGACTAAACTTGAGGAGACTATGCAAACCTTGGAGGATTTCTAACTTGTTTGTGTTCCTAGACAACCTTGATCCTTCTCAACCCAACCTCTTTTAATGCTAATCTGATTTTCTCTTTTTATTGTTGACAAAAATGGGGAGAGTGTTTTGCATATTAAAGCTTTAACTTGGTGCATTGTGTTTGACTTGTGTTTGACTTTTTATTTACTGATGTGGTTTATGCAGACTTTTGATTGATGTGTTTGGTGAATGCAAACTATGTGTGTTTTGTGCAAGACTTTGTTGTGTGTACTGTTTGTTATCTCTATCAATTATCACGTGCTGCTAAAGTGTTGTTTTGTAGGATAACTTTCATATTATGCTTAAATCTGCATTAAAGTTTTGTCATTATAAAAAAATGGGGAGATTGTTGAGAAAACTCCTATTAGGTTTTGAAGTTGATAAAACTTTTTTGTTCTTACTCTTATTATGAAGAATACTAGACTTCTATAGTCATATCATAGACTCTTGTCAAAGTCTATTTATTACAAAAGTCTTTCCCACTTTGATGTAATCTAGATTGAAACCAAGTCTAGAATGAAGATATAATTAGACTCAGGATTGTTGATCTTACGACAAGGATCTAGTATGAACATTATAGAGATATATCTTTAATATTTGGCTTTTTGATGAAGAATCTCACTTACCTTTTTATAGTTATATTGATGGAATCAATCATGAATTGATGAAATCAATCTTTAATACAATTTCCTTTTTGGGGAGCATCTACTCATGGAAATCTAAATTTTGATTGTATAGGCGACCAGAATTATCGGATTTTTATCTCAATCTTCAAACGGTTACAAGATTTCCTTAATCAATTATGTCCAACGAATTGATTGGAAGAAATTCCTCTAGAGAATGCCAATGGCTAGAAAGGCATAGAGGAGTATTTATGGAGGTCATTTAGTTCATTTGAGATAGTGCATGAAAATTGAAATTCCAAAGTTTGAGGCCTTTCCAACCACTTATTCTTCAATGACAATGCTTACAATTGTATTCAAGAGAGAAAAACACAAGAAAAGTGACTTAGTGAGAGAAAAATAAATCTTCCACTGAGTGTTTGCACTCGAACCATTGTACTTCTTTGTTGATACTTTAGTGAATTTCAACCATAAAGTTGTCAGCATGGGAAAGTGGATTTAGGCTTGATCTAAGTTGAACCACTAAAAATTTCGTGTGCAATTTTCTCTTCCCTTAACTCTTTTCAGCTTTATTCATAGCAATCTTCTAAACTTCTCAAATTTCAAACCCATCTTTATTTGAGTCTAAATTTACTTAAGAAGTCTAGCATCACTTTTAGTCAAATTTTGACTCTTGCTCAAACTTTGCTTGCAATATAACTTATTTTGCATTTGTTTGCTTATTTCTTTAAAAACACCTATTCACCCCCATTCTAAGTGGTAATATTAGCATTTTCACTAGGTTATCCTTAAATCCTATCCTTTAGGTTTTAGGTTATCCTTAAACCTTGCTTTTTAAATTCTAGGTTATCCTTAAACCTTGTCTTTAAATTCTAGGTTATCCATAAACCTTGACTTTAGGTTCTAGGTTATCCTTAAACCATATCTTTTTGGTTCCAGGTTATCCTTAAACCTTGTCTTTTGGTTTCGGGTTATCATTAAACCTTGTCTTTAGGTTCCAGGTTATCCTTATACCTTATCTTTTAGGTTCCAGGTTATCCTTAAATATTGTCTTTAGGTTCTAGGTTATTTATAAACCTTGACTTAGGGTTTTAGGTCATCCTTAAACCTTGTATTTAGGTTTTGGGTTAGGTTTTGGGTTATCCATAAACCTTGACTTAGGTTCTAGGTTATCCATAAACCTTGTCTCTTAAGGTTCTAGGTGATTCTTAAACCTTGTCTTTAGGTTAGTGGTTATCCTTAAACCACTCCTCTTTTCATTTAGTGATTTCATTTCATTCATTCCATTCCGAGAGAGAGAGAGAGAGAGAGAGAGAGAGAGAGAGAGAGAGAGAGAGAGAGAGAGAGAGAGAGAGAGAGAGAGAGAGAGAGAGTGAATAAACTCCAACAAGAGTTTAGATACCTTGATGAACAAAGGTAAGTGTCGGGTACGTCCCTAATCAAATATCATTTCTTATCTTTTTCTATTTTCAAAGTGGAGTCAACTAAAAATTGCAGGTATCAATTTTATCTTTGAGTGGAACCCCTTCAAATGCCTATTCAAAGAAGGGCAACTATTGACACTTGATTTTTAGTTGACGAGTCATTAAAAGGTAAAAAATCGAGATTTACGTTTATGATCATGACAGAGCCCTATCTCTCTACTAAAAAGTGTCATTTTTCATTTCTTTCTTTTGCATTATCATTTTTAAGTAATTTGTAGTTCATTTTTAAGACAAACCTGAAAAGTCAAACGGTCGACTTTCAAGTTGACCTTTTGGTCAACCTTTTGACCAAAAGTCAACCCTTGGTCTAAAATTAATATTTTACCCAAAAAGATTCCATTTCACTTTAATTTCACTTTTGTCAAATCAATTTCTTGAAAATTGAAAAATTTGACCAAAAAATCAACCTTTTAGGAAAAGTCGACTAAATGGTTGACTTTTGGTTAAACCTTTGACCAAAAAAATAAAAAATAAAAAAAATGCACAAATACATTTCTTTTAATGTTAATTTGACTTTCGTGTTAACAATTTCACAAAATTCAATTAAGAACCTTGATTTTTGAATTTTTGAATTTTGAGATTTAAATTGACCAAAAATAAAATTACTTTTATTCTAGTTATAATTAGGAGTAGTTCCTTCTTTGACATTTGGTTTAGGAATTATCTAAAATTTGCTTGAGCATTCAATTTCACGATTGATCAAGTCAAAATACGAATTGTCGTTTTGAGTCCTCATTAGGGGACTAAAATCGATTCTTCATAGCTTGCGAACGGATGATTGTTTCTTCATCGCTTGCGAACGGATGATTGTTTCTTACTCATTTCCTTAATATAAGTCTAAATTCAAATCGATTTTGTGAAATTCACACCAAAACTCATCAATTTGAAGAATTTTATCCTCCAAGGCATTAGAAAATCAAGCAATTAAGCTTCAATCGATAAAATTCGAATTGATCCATTCATGGCTATGATTTAATTTCATGAATCTAGGTCAAATTTTAATATTAGGCTTAGATCCATTTTTGACCTAAGCTCGAGTGCTTCAATTTAAGGTCAATTTGAATATGATAAATGATCTTACATATGGGTAGCTCATTAGATAGGGCAATTGTGATACTAGTTGAGTTCAATTTTAGTTAATTTGCAATTTTGCCCATTGATTGCAAATTTTACCATTTTAGCTTTTTAGGCCCAATTCAAAGCATTTATGGTTTCGACTTGTTGTTTTTCACGATAATTATTTAATTAGGTCAATAAAAGACCCCTAGATCATGTTCATAAAGTTTGATTAACTTAATTGTATTGGAACTGGACCAAACTAGTCAAGAATCGGCCGAACTAGACCGAATCGATCGGACCGGTTGCTGGTGGGATTGGTCAGTTCAAGCCTTTTCCAGCCAGTTCTTGGTCTTCAGAGACCGGTTTTGGAATCCTCACAATGCCAATTTCACTTCTGCACCTTCAAGTTTCCAAAAGTTTATATATTGATCCTTGAATTTCATTAATTGCAAATTAACTCATAATCGGACATTTTGATGCAATTCTTGATTTTGGCTCAAGTCAAACCCACTAGATCAATTACCCAACACTTCAAGATTATGATAGAGCCTTCAAAATTGATTTTTAACTGTTGGATCAAAATTTTGACCGTTGGATCGAATGGACAACTGAAATCACTTAATGTGGGGAATATACTAGATATTTTCTCTTGGAAGTATATAAATGAATTTTCCCTCCATTTTCAAGGGGGGTTCATTTGCATGAAAATTCTCTCTCTCTCTCTCTGTCTCTCTCTCTCTGTCTCTGTCTCTCTCTCTCTCTCTCTCTCTCTCTCTCTCTCTCTCTCTCTCTCTCACTTCAGTCTTTCTCTCTCTTTTCTCCCTCAAATCTCCCGCCCAAAACATATCTCTCTCTCTCTTTCTAGTTTTAGTCCAATTGAACCTCTTCCCAGTGACTAGATTGCTGCCGGTTTAGTCCCCATCGACAATGATTCACCTTCACTGGCAATCTACTCAACTAGCTCAAGCTGTTAAGAGTTTATCTCACCTCAGGCGGCTCCTCGTTCTACCCATTCAAGTTTGAGATTCTTCTCTGATGTGGAAAACGATCCATCTCTTGGACTAGTTTTGTTCTAAGCTTGAATTGGCGATTGCTGGAGCCCCCAAGCTTCCCGGCCATTGGTGATGTGTAATGCCAGAAGTCTCTGACCTTGTTGTGGTTAGAGATAACCAGATTAATTGCTAAATCTTCACTGACGGCCCGATCTTTGCTAGGGAGTCAAGGTTAGTCCATTTTGGATCGGTTCTTTGTTTTCTTTCCTTGATTCGATGGTTTGATCGATCCTAATTTGATCTGTAGTGGTCTGATATGCATTCTTAGAGTCCCGATCGTGATCCGACAGCTTAATTCGATTGATTGTGATAGAAATTGATGAAAATCACGAGGAATGTAACAATTCGAAACTCGAATATGATGAAGCGAGATCGAGTTAATCGATCAAGGCTAGGATTGAATATGAGGAACTTTTATATGCTTAAGATTAATGATTATGAATGCCGCAATGATTTGTTGATGATTTGAGTGATGATTATGTTCTTGAGTTTATTCTGGATTTTCATATGTTTGTACCTAGGTTACTGTTTTGACCGAAATGAGATTCGAAACAACCTCGTTTCTGATAATGCTAGTATGAATACCTAGAAGGGAGTGAATATGTGTTTGAAAGAAGTATTGACAAATAAATGCGAAATAAAACAAATTTTGAGCAAAGTTTGAATAAGGATCATAGTCTGACAAACAAGTCACCAGACTTTTGAAAGATGTTTAGAATTTGTTATGTGATGGAACATACTTCTGAAATAACCTACAAGTGTGTAATAGACTTAAATAAGGAGAGTTAATGGAAGAGAAGATTGCATACGAAATTTATAGTGGTTCGACTAAAATTAAGCTTACATCTATTTTCCCATGCTAACAGCATTCTGGCTGAATTCCACTATATGATCAACAAGAGATTACAACTTTGTGTGCAAACACTTAGTGATAGATCACACTATCTCACTAAGTCACTCTTTTGGTATTTCTCTCACGATCACAAACGTTTGAGCTCATGAAAGACAAGTATATGATTGAAGTTCATTTGGACTTGGAATTCTAGATTCTACACTATGTCTCTTACTTTCTCATCTCCTTAAATACTCATCCACTTCCAAATTAGTTGTTGGATAGTATTTATAGGATCTTCTTCCAATCTATCCGTTGAATAGATCTGTATCAAGAAAATTTGATAGCCGTTGAGTGACAAAAGTATAATCCCTAGTTGATTCTTATCACCTATACAAATAGAATCCTGGTTTCCATAAGTAGAGCTTCTCCGTTTAGAAAGTTCTTGTCTTCAAGATCCAATTGTCAATTAATTAGATTGAGTCAATCAAATCCATCTTGATATAGAATCCAAACCAGATCACTAGCTGTTACATGTTTGGGGCTTGTGTTACGTTTTGTCAAGTTGTCTCGTTCTAAACATGCTTTGTTTTGAATCTGTTATGTTCTGAACTTATATCTCATTCTAGACTTATGTCTCATTCTGAACCTTATCATATTTTGGAATTGTGTCTCGTTCTGGATATAAAGTCTGAGAGTGTT
This sequence comes from Eucalyptus camaldulensis, assembly GCA_019915185.1. Taxonomy (NCBI): domain Eukaryota; kingdom Viridiplantae; phylum Streptophyta; class Magnoliopsida; order Myrtales; family Myrtaceae; genus Eucalyptus; species Eucalyptus camaldulensis. The sequence goes on along the minus strand of JAHSVA010000014.1, from coordinate 9,055,414 downwards.
TTATTTGAAGTAAATTTTACAATCTAGACGTAAGTCTGAACATATTCTACTTCTAAACATATTTAACCTTAAGGTCTAGACACAGTCTAAATAAGTTTAGCTTCAATATAAAGTCTATCTTCTAGTTCTTCCAAGTATACACTTTCATAATATTTTTTACACATTCTATCATTTGCAAAGTCTTTTTTCAATCATTAAAGACGTTAGTAGCCTTTAATTTATTTTGTCATATTTAAAACATTGTAAGGGATTTTCCTAACAGTTTCAACTTGAATCCTCTTAGAATTAGATAATAGACATCCCGAGCTTTGAAACGGTAGATTGCACGCCCTAATCGAGCATCGTTTGACCCTCGAAAAACACCTCCAAAGATGAGTGATTCTACAGTAATTTAGGTTTTTTTTTTTGTTTTTAATTCTATTTATGTTCCGCCTTCTGTCTTTATTATTTTTGTGCTGACTTTCATGATCATTTTTTGACAAAATTGTCATCGTGAATTTTGTTCCAAATCATCTTTTGCATCTTTTGTAATTTTTTCATGATTTTTGGATGTGCTAAATTTAGTCATATCTACTCAGATCCAAGCCTAGGTTAATCTATTTCGTATTGATATATGATTTAGCCATTTTTGTACTGATTTTTGTGTTGAGTTTTGAAATAATTTCCTTCATGAAAGTTGCTCTTATTAGTGTTGTGCATGTTCTATATTTTTTTTTTCGAAATTTTTAGACACGTTTAGCTAGGTCAAAATCACTTAGATCTGAACATAGGACAATCTATCTTGCATTGGTCTGAAATTTGTTTTGATGAAATTGAGTCCACAAATGCACCTATTTGGTCTCAAATCATACATAAAAGTTGAAATAAATGATGTACATATATATATTCTCTTGGGATCAACTTGTCCTTCTTTTCCTACTCTGGTCATGGTTTACTTTATATGTACCAATAAATAAAAGCAATCGACACATTTTTTTTTTGAAGGAGCAGAATTTTTTTTAAACCAAATAAATGAAAAAAATTCCCTTTATTTTTTCCAGCCCGCCGGGCCAAACTGCCTCACTGCTCTGATCTCACTTCTGTACACTCTGACCCTGGGTGGCTGGACCGAGTAGGAATCGAACACGAGATGCCGCTCTCTTCGAGTAAATACCAATCGGTTCATCATCACTCATCAAGTCGGGTTCTCAAAGTTCTTCGAGAGCAAGTAAGCAGTTTCTCCGACCCATTTAGACTTTTTGGAGGTTCAAATATTTGAAAATGAAATCCCCGAGAGCTTCAAAAGGAGATGGAACCTTCAAAAAGCATTTTGCCTCCAGATGAGTTTAGAACGAATGTGCTGCGAAAAGTTTCTTATTCTTCCCCTCCCCCCTCTTCTTCTGTCAAAATAGATGCGAAAGCATAATGCTTTTTTCTTTCCTATGGTTGGAGAAACTGCTGCAAAAAAGAAATAGAGTATTGATACGTATGAACAATTTGTGAATCTAGTTTCGTCTGGTCCACAAGATACCAATACACCATTTCACTTGGAATCTTCTACGTGAGATCAACTAATGACTCTGTTCATTTGACATTGCCAAGAATAAAAGTATAGTTAGCGTGTGGCAAGAAAGGAAAAAAAAAAGGCCAGACCCAAAAGAAGAAATCGCCACTGGAGCACCACACAAGTCAGAGCTTTTCGATTCCCCATCATCAAACACAACCATCGAATAAAATCTCCTCTAGAAGCTTACATAGAAACATGTGCTAACAAGAATAGAATTAGCACAATTTAAAAACCAAGAGAAAAAGGAAAAAAAGAAAAAGAAAAGGGCTATGTCAAATGTTGCCAAATCATAAGGGCTATGTCAAATGTTGCCAAATCATAAGGGCTATGTCAAATGTTGCCAAATCATTCTCTTTACACAAACCAATCATCGTCAAAAATCCCGTCCCCTGAAGTCTTCACCAGCAACTTCACACTCTTCGGCTTCTTCACCGGTTTCTTCTTCCCCTTCGCGGCAACCTTCTTCACAGCTCTCTTCCCGGGCATTGCTTTTGCAGAAGTCTTCGCTACTTTTGCCGCAGGCTTCAACTTCGGCTTCTCAGCTTCACACCCGCCGCAGCTTTCAGCTTCACAGTTGCTTTGGGCTTGGCGGCAAGAAGCCGCCACCTTCGATTATAGTGGATTTCAAATTTTGGCCCTTAACCATCACCATTTGTAAATGTCAGCTAATCATTCTTGAGCAGTAAAATTGCACAAGGACTGGTGGTGGCAATCCGCGATGGATAGCGAAGTGAGATAGAAGCCAAACGAGTTGCCTTCTCAATACTCCAAACTTCTCTTTTCTAAAAGAAATGCCTCTTCTTCAATGCCCTTTCCCAAGCTCATACTTGCTCTTGAAGAACTTCGAGAACCCTTGTCGAGGGTGGTCACCAGCCCCTCGACCTCTGCTTCACTCCTTCTCAGGCGCGCGATAATGTGCTTCGTCAGCTTCGGTGGAGGAATGGCCATTTGACGAACATCGGAGAAGGAACGAGCGTGGAGTAGCCAAATCTAAGAGGAAGAAAGAAATTCAAATTTTGAAAGTGTTTGCTAGAGAGGAAAGAGGTTTTATTTTCCTCTGCCTCAAAGAGGGAACGAAGGAAAGAGAATATGATAGAAATAATTGTGTGCAGAGCATGAGAGAGAGAGAGAGTGACTAGGGGGCTAGTGTGTGCAGGCTAGTGAGAGAGAAATGAAATTATTTTTGTGCATAAATTCGTTTAGTTGCAAGCCGGCCCCACACCTCCACATGCCGCTTCTTGAGTGGTCAAAGACCATGCTGACTTGGCGGTCCATGCCAACTTCCACTTATGTACCTGCTACAAATAAATGCCTCCGCTGCAGAAATTTTAATAATAATAATTGAATTGACTAGGCAGCCATTTCATCGCGCAGATGCTTACAAAATAGAGTTCCGAACCAGTCTGCCGTTGTTAAACTAGCTAGAAAGTGTCCTCATCTTTGTACCATTGGGCAGCGGCAGTGGTAGCAGCAGCACAAAGTCCTTTTCGTGGACGGCTAATGCAACATTGATCCTTATATAGCTCACAGACATGTCTTCAGCCTCACAAGGCGTTTTCCTTTCCACTCTCCACAAGCCAGCATGGCAGTCTCTTTTCACGTAACGTTCTTCGTCTTCTTGATATCGAGTAGCGAATTGAGATGGCAGGTGAGCTGGGTCGGTGTGGGTGGTGTCGGTTCTTGATGCTGTGTGCTCTTGTCCTTCTCCCCTCGCTTGTCCTTGAGGATTGCACGTGCGACGGGGGTGCCGGCGGGGGGCGGAACAAGAGGGAGGCGCTCAAGTACAAAGTGGGGGCGAGCATGATGGGAGAATGGTAATAATTCGAATAATATTGAATCAATGCAGCGGAATAAAATAATCTCTCCTCTTGTGTAAACCTAATAGGAATTGATATAATAGAGTAAAATAAATACCAAGCATGCGAACACAAGACGATTTTTTATGTGGAAAACCTCCTCAATGTGAAAAGATCAAAAACCACGGGACCGGAGTCCACCTGAAATTCTTCATTATCAACAAAATTGTTCTTCTCTAGCAAATACTAGAGGTACATAGCAGTAAAGACCTCAAGAACATAATTCTTGGCAATACACATAAACTTTACAAGAGATCAAGGATAAATCTGACCAAAAACACAGGTTTTTGATTAATCCACGAAAAACCTGATGTATGGAGCTTCAAACAAAAATCAAACCGTTCATATTCGATAAAATCGCGTCACGAACATGCTGACAAAATTTCAACTCAATTAGACCACGAATTGACCTCCGACGCTAGCTTGATGTAAATCAGATATTGCCCTAAACCCAAGATTTTATGCTTTCTCTTTTTCTTTTATTGTTGTTGCTTTTTTTTTTTTTTTTTGCGGCTACTTTTTTATATAGATAGTGAGAAACTCTATTTCTTCAAATAACTTATCATATGAGTTCAAGCCCTTTTTGGGCTTGCAACGCATTGGACTTCCTCCACATAGGAGTGAACCCAGCTAACAAATCTCCCCCTCACGACAATGTGGAGGGATTCACCATCTATCAATTGGCAATGTTCAAGCTTCTCTCTTGGTAGAGTCTTCATCATCACATCGGAGTGATTATGATCCGTATGAATTTTCTCAAGTTCCAACAACTTTTTATATAGAACATCTCTTATCCAATGATATCTAACATCAGTATGTTTCGATCTAGAATGAAAAGATGAATTCTTACCAAGATGAATTGCACTTTGACTATCACAAAATAGCACATACCTCTTTTGCTTGAACTCATATTCTTCTAAGAACTTCTTCACCCATAGCATCTCTTTACTAGCTTCAGTCGCTGCAATAAATTCAGCTTCGATTGTAGAAAGTGCAACACACTTCTGCAATCTTGACTTCCATGACACAGCTCCACCCACAAAAGAAATCAAATAACCATAAGTAGATTTACAAGTATCAATATCTCCTGCCAAGTTGGAATATGTGTATCCAACTAACTCAAGTTTCCCGGTCCCGAAACTGAGTTTCAAATTTGAAATTCCCCGAAGTTACCTCATAATCCACTTCACTGCATTCCGGTTCTCTCTACCTAGATTTGACAAATAGTGACTAACAACGCCAACTGTGTGCGCCAAGTCTGGGCGTGTACATACCATCATATATATTAAGCTTCGTACGGCTGAAGCATATGGAACACTTTCCATATCTTTCTTCTCTTTATCGGTCGTATGACTTTGCTTAATATTTAACTTAAAGTGGGCAGCAAGAGGAGTATTAACCACTTTAGCCTTGTCCATGTAAAATTTTTGAATGATCTTCTCGATATATTTCTCTTGCGACAAAAACAACTTCTTAGCATCTCTGTCTCGGGTAATTTTAATGCCAAGAATTTGCTTCGCCGAGCCTAAGTCTTTCATTTCAAAAGACTTGCTCAACTGTTTCTTTAATAACTCAATTCTTGAAGCATTTCTGCCAACAATCAGCATATCATCAACATAAAGCAAGAGAATAATAAAGTCATCATCAGAAAATTTTTGGACAAACACACAGTTATCCGATGAAGTCTTCTTATAGTCTTATTCTGTCATAACTGACGCAAATTTCTTATACCACTGCCTCGGTGCTTATTTTAGGCCATAGAGACTTTTCTTCAATTTGCACACATAATCCTCTTTCCTTTTCACTTTAAAACCCTCATGTTGTTCCATGTATATCTCTTCCTCCAAGTCACCATGTAGGAAGGCTGTTTTAACATCCATTTGCTCAATTTCTAAATCTAGGCTAGCTGCCAAGCCTAGTACCACATGGATAGAAGACATTTTCACTATCGGAGAAAATATATCATCAAAATCAAATACCATTTCTCTGACTAAATCCCTTAACAACCAATCTAGCTTTGTACAGTGGTTGTAAAGTATGTTCATCCTGCTTCAACCTATATACCCATTTGTTCTTCAAAGCTCTTTTACCTTTAGGTAACTTCACCAACTCAAAAGTATAATTATCATAAAATGACTGCATCTCATCTCGCATAACATCTAACCAATTGCTTTTGTACTCATCTTCTATTGCTTCTGCATAGCACTCTAGTTCACCTGCATCAGTCAATAATATATACTCATCTTCAGAATACCTGGTGGAAGGTCGTCAGTCTCTAACGGATCTCCGGACTAGAACATCCAATAGAACATCTAATTGAGCTTTTGGTTCAGGAATAGTATTATCTATTTCAACATGTTCAGGAACACGTGCGTTATTTGGAACATTGACTTCCTGCTGTTCTTCATCAACCTGTGTAGGAATATTTGTAAGAGGAACTTGATCTAAATCAACCAGATTATCACTAACCTGTGGTGCTGAAATCATTTCTGCTTTTTCAATATCCTCTATTGTTTGATCTTCCATAAACACAACGTCTTTTCTTCTTACAATTTTCTTTTCAAGCGGATCATAAAATTTGTAGCCAAGTATATTCTATCCATAACTAATAAATATGCATTGTCGTGTTTTCACATCAAGTTTAGACCTCTCATCTTTGGGAATATGCACAAATGCTTTGCATCCAAAGACACACAAATAATCATAAGAAACATCTTTGCCTGTCCAAACTCTATTAGGAACATCAAACTCTAAAGGAACACATGGAGTAAGATTTAATACATGCACAGCTATACTTAAAGCCTCACCCCAAAAGGATCCAGGTAACTTTGACTGTGAAAGTAAGCATCTTACCCTTTCAACCAGTGTTTTGTTCATTCTCTCAACTAAGCCATTTAATTGAGGCGTCTTGGGAGGTGTCTTTTGATGTCAAATACCTTGTTGTTTGCAATATTCATCAAAAGGTCCAATATACTCTCCCCCATTATCAATTCTTGTACATTTCAATTTCTTTCCAGTATGTCTCTCAAGTGAAACTTGAAATTACTTAAAAGCATCTAACACTTGATCTTTAGTTTTCAAGGTATAACTCCAAATTTTCATTGAAAAATCATCTATGAAGGTAACAAAATAAAGAGAGCCACCAAGTGATTTTGTTTTCATAGGACCACAAACATTAGAATGCACTAATTCCAATATACCTAACTTTCTTGAAGGAGGGGAGCTTTTAAATGCAACTCTGTTCTGTTTTCCTACTAAACAGTGAGCACACTTCTTTAGCGTCAAACTTTTAAATCTTGAAAGGAGCTTCTTCTTGGTCAATATTGACAAACCCTTCTCACTGATGTGACTGAGCCTCTTATGCCATAGTTCAACTGCATCTTCACTGTCTACTGCCTTAATTTTGTCTGTGGACAATTTTGCCTGCATAATATACAACGAAGAATATTTTTCACCTCTAGCCACAACAAGAGAACCTTTGGTGAGCTTCCATTGACCATTACTGAAGGTGGTGCAATACCCCTCATCATCCAACTTGCTTGTAGAAATCAAATTCAAGCGGATATCAAGTATATGTTTAACATTATTCAATACTAACCTTGTGCCATTGCTAGTTTCAAGGCACACATCACCGATGCCTACAGCTTGAGCTAGTCCATTGTTTCCTATTTTCACAGATCCAAAGTCACTTGACCTGTATGATGTAAAGAAATCCCTACGAGACGTAGCATGAACAGATGCACCACTATCAATTACCCAACTGGTCTCATGAGATACAAAATTCACCACATCACCATAAAAAATAGTGAGAAAGTCTTCTTTAAGTGTAGCGACACGATTGTCATCACTATCATTATCACTTTTCTTCTTTTTACCTTTCTCCTTTTGTTTCTTCCTTTTTAACTGGCGACAAAATCTCTGAATATGTCCCTTCTGATGACAATAATGACACTCAACATTAGCAAATTTATTATACTTACCTCTACTTTTGTCTCGACTTTTATCTTTATTTCTCGAACCTCGAGACTCACTTCTCCCCATTTTCTCGACAACTAAGACATCAGAATGTGAAGAGGACGATCCTTGCGTCTTCCTTCTCATCTCTTCATTCAAAATACTATTCTTTGCCAAATCCATGGTAATCGTACCATCCGGGACAGAATTAGACAAAGATGTTTGGAACGTCTTTCAGGAGTTCGGCAAAGTACCAAGCAACCATAGTGCTTATATCTCATCATCAAACTTGATTCCCATCGCAGCCAACTGATTTATAATTCCTTGAATAGAATTTAAATGATCAGTCAAACAAGTACCATCATGATATCTCAGAGCCATCATCTGTTTTATAAAAAATAACTTATTATTCCCAGTCTTTCGAGCATATAACTATTCGAGCTTATCCCAAAAACTACGTGCATGTGTTTCCTCAATAATATGGTTCAAAACATTATCATCTACCCACTGCCTGATATAACCACACATTTGATGATGAAATATAGACCATTCAGCATCAGTTTTATTCTTTGGTTTCTCCTCAACATATACAGGCAAATAAAAATCTTTCACATATAAAGATCTTCCATTTTCCCTTTCCAAATATGATAATTCAACCATTCAGTGTAACCATTCTATTTGTATTCGTTTCCATTGTTTAACACAAGGCAGAAAAATCAAGCAATAACCAGATGCTCTGATACCACTCTGATGGGAGAATGGTAATAATTCGAATAATATTGAATCAACGCAGTGGAATAAAATAATCTCCCATCTTGTGTAAACCTAATAGGAATCGATATAGTAGAGTAAAATAAATACCAAGTACACGAACACAAGACTATTTTTTACGTGGAAAACCTCCTCGATGTGAGGAGATCAAAAACCACAAAACTGGAGTCCACCTGAAATTCTTCACTATCAACAAAATTGTTCTTCTCTAGCAAATACTAGAGGTACATAGCAGCAAAGATCTCAAGAACATAATTCTTGGCAATACACATAAATTTCACAAGAGATCAATGATAAATTTGACCAAAAACGCAGGTTTTGATCAATTCACGAAAAACCTGATGTATGGAGCTTCAAACAAAAATCAAACCGTTCAGATTCGATAAAATTGCACCACTAACATGCTGACAAAATTTTAGCTCAATCGGACCACGAATTGATCTCCGGTGCTAGCTTGATGTAAATCAGATATTACCCTAAACTCCAGATTTTCTGCTTTATCTTTTTCTCTTATTATGTTTCCTTTTTTTTTTGCGGCTACCTCTTTATATAGATAGTGAGAAATTATATTTCCTCATATAACTTATCATATGGGCTCAAGTCCTTTTTGGGCTTGCAACTCATTGGACCTCCTCCACGTAGGAGTGAACCCAGCTAACATAGCAGCCATCCTCCTCGCGAGCGCGGTTGACGTGTGCATCCTACTACTCGGGAAGGTCGTCCCGCCCTTGCGCCCCGAGAAGGACGTGTTCTTCCTAGTCAAGGCGTTTGCAGCCAGGGATGTCGAAATGTCAAGGTAAATGCACAGTAATAACTTGAACACGGTTCGATTAAATTCATGATGCATGCATGCCTCATCTGTGGAATCGAACGTGACGTAACATTTTGGAAAGGCAATTTTACCTTTTTATGGGCTTGATGCGTTGTTTCTATGACTTTAGGGAAAAGGGGGCATTTGATATTGAATTGAAGAAGAAAATATGGCACTTTGTCTCCCCAAAAGGCATGTAGACAGAACATGCATCTTTCAAAAGCTCTGAATTTTAACGTGCCACCTATCCCGAAATCAAGGAAAGGTGAAATGAAATTTCTTGTAAAACTTGATGTGATCGCAGTTTTGCGAAGCGATTTTTCACTACGCTTAAAATGTCTTTTTAAGAATGCTCAACCCTCATTTCGTAGTATGATTTAAAAGATTGGCTTACGAATGGGTGCATTTGGATTTCTCCCGAGGCTTTCGATCTCAATTCAACCTTCCAACTAATTGACCTGCTTGAGGAAAATAAGCTATGGAAAAGATTGACCTGCCTACATCAAGTTGAGAGGATGTCGTTGACCTTCGGCCTCCGTTGACTTAAAGCAGGTGCGGGTGGGTCCCGTTACAGGAATTATTATTATTATTATTATTATTATTATTATTATTATTATTATTATTATTATTATTATTTTAACGAATGAATTATAATTATCATTATTTAAGCTTTGATTAATCAGTCTTTTGATTTTCGCCTGCTTCTTTTGCAAAGGCCAAGTTCAAGGCAAGAGCAACAATAATAATGGCCCTCTTCTTCTCCCTCACCATGCCGGCTGGGATCGCCATCGGCATTGGGATATCCGATACGTACGACGAGCCTGCTTCTTCTGCAAAGGCCAAGTTCAAGGCAAGAGCAACAATAATAATGGCCCTCTTCTTCTCCCTCACCATGCCGGCTGGGATCGCCATCGGCATCGGGATATCCGATACATACGACGAGAGCAGCCAGAGGGCGCTGATCATTGAGGGCATACGCCGCGTCCGCCGGCATCCTGGTCTACATGGCGCTCGTCGACCTGCTGGCGGTGGACTTCATGAGCGCCAAGGTGCAGGGGAATGGGGGGCTCCAGCTGCTGTGCAATTGCTTCCTCCTGTTCGGTGCTGGTTGTATGGTCTTCTTGGCCAAATGGGCAGGAATGAGTCTCAAAACTATTTTGTGCTACAAAATGTCAATAATAAAAATGGCGTTCAATTTTTTTTTTTTTTGGTATTTCTCAATTTGGTCCAATGGATTTTCTTGCTCACATAACCGTTTTTTTTTTTTTTTTGATCAGGTGCTCACATAACCGTTTATATATTCGGTTTTACTTGAATTGTTCGTGTGATATATTTATGTGAAATAAAGAGGACCCAATAATAGATAGAATTTTCTATTGAGAAGTTAAGAATAGTTAAGAGGGGAGGTGTAAATGGTAAAATAACACATCATTATTGAAGGTAAAGAACTTGCCACTTAAAATATTCCGAGTCGCACTAATGGTACGAAATAATAATAAAAAATAGGGAATATATTTTATTTTCACTATCTGTTAAAACACCTTTAATTATATTCTTCTTTTCCTATTCGCATCATTTTGCGGCTTTCTTCCTTCCCATTAACTGAGTCCATAGAGCCTCCAACTCGCTATCATCTTTGCAACCGAGTGAACTCAGTTAGGAAAAGAAGAATTTTCGAAGGCATCATCGTCTTCATGAGTGCTGAATCCGAGCTCGTGTTCATCCCATCTCCGGGCCTCGGCCACCTGGTGTCGATGGTGCAGATGGCCAAGCTCCTCGTCGACCACGACGATCGGCTCCCCATCACCGTCCTCATCATGAAGTTCCCCTTCGACTCGAGATTGATTCCCGCATCGAGTCACTCACCGCCTCCGTCGCTGCCCGGATCCGCTTTGTCCTCATCCCCAGGTGAAGCCACTCCCCGAGGACGTCTTGCCGGGCCTTCATCCATCACTTCATGGAGAACCACAAAGCCGACGTCCGAGAAGCTGTCGCTGAACTCTCTGCCCGCGGCTCACCATGGCTCACCGGGCTCGTTGTTGACATGTTCTGCACCACAATGATCGACGTGGCCGTCGAGTTCGGTGTCCCTTCCTACACGTTCTTCACGTCGGGAGCGGCGTTCCTCGGAGTCTTGCTGCACCTCCAGTCTCTCCGAGATAAGCAACATATGGACACAACCAAGCTAGAGGGCTCCGACGCCGAGCTAGACTTCCCGTGCTTCGTTAACCCACTGCCTGCTGCCAGGTTCTTGCCCTTGGATGTTTTTATAGAAGAAGACTGCCGGATACTATTGGACCCCGTCCTGAGGAATAGAGAAACTGTGGCATCCTAAAATTCATGGCGACCCCTAAGATGTATTAAAGCCCATAATTAGCTAATGAAATTACCTACGGTTTATGTTTTAGCCATTGATTTTCTCTTAAGACTAAGTGTTATATGCTTGTGTTCATGAGTTCTTAAAATTAGTATTATATGATAAATTAATAAGAAGAATTTATTCTTGGCTATGCACCTTATAGATTTAATCCCTATAGATTAAATGTTACAAGATTATGGCCATATGAAATTGAAAATTTCGAATATATAAAAGAAATAATTAAAAGTGAATTATTAAAAGTAAAAATTGTGGTTTAATTAGGCTTGGGTCTTAGGCCCAAGAGTATGGACCTTTGATGGGCCAAAAGGCCAGCCCATGAAGCCCAAGGAAGAGCTGCTGTCAGCCACAAGGGGGAGAGGCCAGCCCAATTCTTCCAAGCCCATTTTGCATGAGCCTTGCCAAGTGGCAAAAAGGAGACTCCATGCATTGGCCATTGTGGGTGGCTTCTAATCATGACTAATGATGGGGTTTAGGGGAAACAAAAGAGAGAGAGTGGCCGGTGGAGGGGCTGTCGCCCAAGCTGAGAGAGAGAGAGAGAGAGAGAGAGAGAGGGTTGCGAGAGAAAGAGAGGAACCGAGAGAGAGGAGGAAGGAGCCGCTCGCCCGCCTGTCGTCCGTCCGCTCGTTTGTTGCCGTCCGTGTGCTGTTGCTTGCTCGATTTTGGAGGCAAGTTGGGATCCATATTCTTCTCTTGCATGTGTGTCTTGCATGTGTGTTTGGAATGGTGTTGAATCTTGGGTGTTTAGGGTATAAGAAACCGAAGCTTGAGTGTGTTGCTCTTGAAAATGTATTCTGTTTTTGAGTGTGCAGCCTGACCCCGAACGTTGTAGAGGCTTGCATGCGTGTTTTGAGTTGGATTTTGACTTCGACTTCTTCATAAAAGTTGTAGAAAACATCTCAAAGTATAACATAATAAAACTTGAGACAAAATGGCTGAGTACCCTTCCTCTACGAAGACGCTAGATCTGGAACTGTTTTGTTGACCTCTTGGTGGTTGTGTGTGTTGCATGTTACTTTTTACCGAGAATATTACTTGGATTTATTCATTAAAGTTGTAGAGAATATCCTAAATACTAACATACTAAAATTTGAGGTAAAATGAGCAAGTGTAGCCTAGTGAAACGATTTTCTTTTGAAGACAGCAGATCTGGAAATATGGTACTGGACTCCCAAGACTTCGTAGACTATATGGTGACTATTCTTTGAGAATCTCACTTAGATCCCTTAATGAAAGTTGTAGGGGACCTCTTGAGGAAAAACATATAAAAATTTCAAAGGAAACAAAGACATATAAGTAGGCGAAACCTCGATTTTTCAGAGATAGCTAAACTGGACTGTTTGGTACTAGGAACAGGAGTTTCGACCATCTATAGTAAATTATCTAGAGCGAATCTGACCTAGATGTCTTCATGAAAAATCTACCTTAGGGTCTTGTATATAACCTGGTAAAAGTTCAGAAATTTTGGAGGTCATTTGGTATTTTAATCGAAATATTTCAAGAGCTGCGCAATCTGATTTTATCCGAATTTTGCATGCATTAATGTGTGAGCTATATCTTCTTGTGTGAAGCTCTTTTGGGCATGTGTTCTTCATGAAATTGTTACCTTTATGTCTTGTCTATTACATGCTCTGATTGTGTGATTTTTGAAGATCATATGGATATTTAATTTATATGTTTTCCAAAAATTGTGCAAGCTGGAATTTAGTAAATTTTAAAAAGACATGATATATGGACTATTTTAAGTTGTATGGACCCCATTGATTGTATTGTCATTAGTGGTTGTATCTTGCTGCATGTATGATGATGATTGGAAATGCATATAAGAATTAAAATGATGAAAGTGATATTGTTTGCCATTACATCATGTGCCATGTTGATTTTGAGATATAAATTGGTGAACATGAATTGTAATAAATGAGGAAACTATTGGAGGTGGCCGATAATACCCTGGGAGTGTCAGGATGCCCGGAATGGTTGGGTGCCGGAAGCCTCGGAGGTTTGTGCCCGAGAGGGATGCCTCGTGATGCCAGTTGGGATGCGAGATGCCCAGAATGAGGGGGTGCCGGATGCCCGGTGGTGTGTACCGGAGGTTTTCTCGCGATGCCAGGTTGGGGTGCGAGTGATAAAGTATGGGATGCAATTACTGATCCCGGGAAAGAGAAATGTGGTGATCAAATTGAAAGATAAAAGTGGAAATTGAATCATGCACATATGACATGATAATGATCACCTATGGTATGATGATATGTGTGTGACATGATGATGATCACCTATGTTATGATGATATGTGTGTGACATGATGATGATCACCTATGGCATGATGGCATGTGTGTGACATGATGATGATCACCTATGACATGATAGTGATGAGTACATGAGGATGTAGGTACATATGGTATGATGACATATGCATGGCTGCAAGGTGAGTTATGCTTGTATGCATGAATGGCATGTACTACGCTATGATTGTTATGAATGTATTGTGTGATGCATTAAGTGGTTTATTGGTTCTTTTACCTGCTGAGTGATTGTACTCACCCATTCGAGGACCAACATTTCAGATTAGAAAGATGTCGCTCCCTATCGTCACGCAGGGCACCTTCTATGGCCTCCCATCGGATGTAGAGGTAGAGTGTACGGAAATCGACTGCGTCACCGTCCCTAGACTGACAGTTGTGCCATTGCGAGTGTTGGTTATGTACGATGTGGGCTTAGCTGAGGGCCCTGTCATTCAGGAGTTTCTATTAGTTCATGTCTATCGAGATAGAGTGTTTAGGGGGACGTTGCCACCACCACCGCCCGACGCACCAGGATGGGTGTGATGGCTGTGTGAGGGGTAGAGAGCTGATGTTTCTTTTTGGGAGTAGCCGCCACTGATAGATGGAGGATGACATGCGATTGTTATAGAGGTCGAAATATCCTTTTGGGATGTGGCTAAGTGTAGCTAAAAATCTTGGCTTTCTTTTGTTGTATCGACCCGAGAAAATCCATCATGAAAATATGTAAATAAAAGTGGCTCGGCTTTATCTTTTCCTATGGTACTTAGTGGTGTGCATTGTATCATGATTGTTGGAGGGAGAGACGGTGATATTAAATTATGCTTCCACTAATAAGTCGCACTAGGACCATTTTTTTTTTTTAAATGCCTATGAACTACGATGCCTCTACTAAGAAATGTAACTAGTGATCATTAGGTGTAGCGATAGGTAACTGTGGCGACCTTAGGTGGTTTAGGGGTGCCACAGAAACCAAGGGAATTTTGGTAAATACATTCACTGAGCTGGAACCACGCGCGGTGAAGGCCCTGGCCAGCCTTGGAGCACCTGCGGTGTACTCCGTGGGACCCATATTGAACATCAAGGCTGAGAGCGAAAAGGGTTTCGAGATCCTGGACTGGCTCGACCGGCAGCCAGATGCGTCAGTGGTGTTCCTGTGCTTCGGGAGCAAGGGGAGCTTCGATGAGCACCAGGCGAAAGAGATTGTCCACGCGTTGGAGGGCGGCAGGTACCGCTTCCTATGGTCCCCATGACAACCACCGGCGAAGCTAGAGGCCCCCCCGTGACTACGCAGATCTCGCAGAGGTCCTGCCCGAGGGGTTCCTTGATAGGACCGCCAGGGTCGGGAAAGTGATCGGGTGGGCCCTGCAGGTCACCATCCTGGCTCACCCGGCCATCGGAGGGTCTGTGTCACATTGTGGGTGGAACTCCATCTTAGAAAGCATATGGTTCGGCGTGCCGATTGCCGTGTGGCCCCAGCATGCAGAGCAACAATTCAATGCGTTCCAATTGGTGGTGGAGCTTGGCCTCGCAGCAGAGATCAAGATGGATCATCGAAGAGACCTCGTCAAAGGTAGTGATGGCGTTGTGACGGCGGACGAAATAGAGGGAGGGATAAGGAAGTTAATGGAGGGTGAGGAGGCTGGGGAGAGGAGGAAGAAGGTGAAGGAGGTGAGTGAGAAGAGTAGGGAGGCTTTGATAGAGGGCGGCTCTTCTTACTTGTCTCTGGCTCGCTTCATTGAGGACGTCTGTAGTCGATGAGCCTTTATTTAGCTAGAGATAGGGTTGGCTGGTAGGTTGAGCACTCTTGGTATTTTGATTCAATGATTACTTGGAGGGCATGTTTTAGGGTTTCTGTGGCTATAGAAACCGTGTTTGATTTTTCTGGTGTGTCTGTGGCCATAATCCATGTTGATATTCGTCGACCCTTGACGTGTTTTATGGGGAACCAGTCAATCTGGGTTTGGCCCGCGAGCTGTAATCTGTAAGGGTAACGATGAATATAGAATGTGTTCGAGAAGACATCATTTGTAAAACTCCATATGGTAGATTTTCGTATCCTTGCCCCTCCTCGATCTCCGAGTTTGAATGAATTTCATTTTGCTCTCGCTTTCCCCTCTCCCAAGGTTTGTCGTCCTTTTTCTCTCTTGCGTCCATTGCTGTTCACATTCCAGCTTCTGAAAGTTAGGGCCCTCCTTTCTTGCTCGGCGTGCAATGGAGAGGGGAATAGTAGATAGAATTTCGGAGCAGCAAATTTAGAGAAATTGAGCTTTAGTCGAAAGTGTAAATTTGATTTGACCCCATGTGAAGCGCAAGGTACCCGCATAATCAGTCCCTCCTTGCCCATCGGATGAGACGGTTTTACGAGGAAGGCTGCATCGAACGGTTGATAGAGCGATTCCCATACAGGCCAACATCTTGTAAGATTAATGGAACGCTCAATAGACATAAATAAAGGCAAAATCTAACACGCTGGAGTTTAAAGGCATTATGTTTGAGAGTGCACAAATAATTCAAAGAATATAATCAAACTTAATATAACTAACGCTGATCTCAATGATTGTTACTTCCCGATTGTCTTAATTACAAAAGGGAATATCAATTTTGATATACAAATTGAATATATGTAGTGGTGCAACTGAATTAAAAATATTTTTATCTGTCATTTTTACATTAAGATCAAGGAGGGATGATGCATAGATGCGATCAAAGTGGTGGACTAGTTTACCATGCATGGCTAGATCGTGACTTGGGGCCAAGAAATTTCTTCAATCCTCAATTTGATTTTCCTTATAACGATGCAAACACCTTGTGATCCATCACATCAAGTAAATTTATATGTTTAGTATAAAGTCGAGAAATTGATTTTTTTTTATAAGTCATTCATTTATAATAGTCAAACATGAGATGAATATAGAAAACTTCCAATAAGAACAAATTTCAAGAAACTGCAAACAAAACAAAACAAAACAAAACAAAACAAAACCCCAAAAACAAAAAGGTATAGCTTATAATTATAACCATGCTCTCATCCTTAAAAACCAAATCTGTCATAGCATAAAAAAATAATTAGAGACTGATCATTGAAACTATTAGTGATGGGTATACGTTGGGATCTTCTCATCTGGAAATTGCGGCTTGCAATGCGAACCTAGATTCAGTGTCCTCAACACTATTGCCATATGAAGAAAACAACAACAACCACATGTTGAACTACCACAAATTGAATGCCTTCAAAAAACTCTCATATCTAGATTTAGATTGAAAGAGAAAATCGAACACTTCTTAAAAAGTTTATAGATCTAGATTTATATTAAAAGAGAAAAGCTCCAAATTTAAATCTACACCTAAATTGGGAGATGAGAGTTCCCGTCGAATCTTGGAGAAGTGAAAAAACCACGTCCCGAGCATCCTACTGGATGGATTGGTGATGACTTCTCACAAATTTTCAGTCAAGCAGATTTATTCACTACGATGAGAGAAAAAAAGCAACACGAATTAGCAAAAAGAAGAGGCCAAATAAGAAGAAAAAAACTCCAAAATTGAATCGGGAGAGAAATAAATAAAAAATCAAAACCTAGAAAGAAAAGCAGAGCAAAGCGAGCTCTCAGCTTCAGAACTTGAAGCCTCTTGCGAGGGGAAGGTCCTAAGGGACAATCTATACACCTTTATTTTCTATTGCAGTCATTCTCAGAAATAAAGACTGGCGATCGCTCCATGCACTCAATGAGGAAAAGAACAAATGGCAAAATGGAAGGCCAGTTTTGGAAAATTGGAAGCAGGTGATTACCAAGAAGAAGTTGGAGGCTTTTCAAAGCAAGGGTCGAATGAAGGCCTAGTATCCTAAAAAACCTCAAACTTTACCTCTTGTCTCAATTCTATCATTTCATAAAAATATTTAAACTTTTAGTCACATCTCAATTCTATCATAATTTTTTTTTGTCCCATAAAAATCCCCCAATTTTAGATCTAGTCCCATATTTACCCTAGACTTTTTATTTAAAAAAAAAAAACCTCAACTTTAGGTTCCATACCAATTCCATCATAATTTTTTTTTGTCTCATAATAAAATCTCAGCTTTAGGTATAGTTTCAATTTTACTCTCCTTTTTTGTCTCATAATTACTAGCTTCTATTGAGTCTCAAATTTGCTCTCCATTAACCCTTCATCTTAATTGCCCATAGTGATTTTGCGCTTGTTGGGGTCGGAGAGCTTTCGCTCGAGACGCTTGAACAAGTTGTGTTTGGAAGTTTTTTATCTCTTGGTTGTTAATGATAAATTTTGGATGCAAGGTTATGGGGATAGATTTGTGACTCAAGCAAAGATTTATGGCTTTTTATGACATCATAAAAATTTTAGGGTAAAATTGGGAAGACCAAAAGTTGGAGGTTTTCATAGAACAAAAAAAAGTTTAAAATAGAATTGTGACATAACCTAAAATTGAGGGTTTTTTATGAGACAAAAAAAAATGTTTTTAGGAGAAGTGAGACTGGATTTAAAGCTAAAAGTTTTTTATGAAACAAAAGATAAAATTAGGAAAAAAAAAATTAAAGTTGGAGGGTTTTTAGGGTATTAAGCCTTGTATGAATTGTAACTCAATTTCGTTAAATCAATCACATGTTAATAATTTATAAGACTAATGTTGGATCACGTTAGTACTCTTCTTCTATTTAAAGAGGCTTGATCTTATAAAAAAAACTTTAATTTTAGCTTCAGTTCCAATTCAAACTTAAATTCTTTTATCTAAACAAAATCCCAATTTTAGTTTCAGTTGCCAATTCGCCTCAAGCTTCTAACTCTAGTTCCAAATCTATTCTTGTTAGCTCTTTGTCCAAAAATTTCCATTACTTGTCCCTAATTTCCCTCATTTTAACATCGAAGAATGGTTTCTTTTTGTAGATAATTTTCTATGCCACTTTGCTCATGTGAATTTTTTACCAATGTGAAAATGCCACTTTAAATAACTGATGAAGATTTTTGAATGGAGAGTTAATGAATGAATTTTTTTTTCATCATTCACAAAGTAATTAGGCATATATTGTTGTCAATGTTGAAAATATTTTTTATTTGACTAATTTTTCTTAATGATATAAGCAATAATTTTTCAGAAAATATTCAAATCAGTCAATTTCGCAAAACAAATGGATTAAGTTTAGAGCTTTTTGGGGACGGCTATTTTAAAATAATAGACTAGATTCCTTTTTGGTGGCTCTCACCGTCCATCCCATTTAACGTGCTTGGGACTCTCTCTCTCTCCAGCAAGGGGACAAGAAGAGAAGACAATACACGATCACTTCAATTAAAATAATAGGAATCCTCCCTTGCCAAGATACTAAACAATTAAAAGACAGAAAAACAAAAGAGAAGGAACCGGTTCAGGGAGAGGTGTAATATTCTTTAAATAAATTTTATATTGATTCTATTTCCATTTTTCCTTAAAGATTTTATTTAATCATATTCCATCCATATCACTTTTCCATTCACGGAGCGCACTTGCCAAGTGCGACCTCCAAAAAGTCCCACATTGGAAACTCACTCAAAGGAAAGTGGGTATATAAAGAAGAGAGTGAGGGTAAGAGGTCACGACCTTACTTGAACAGGATCTGTTCTATAGGCTCGTACCTCTGTGTCCTTGAGACCTAAGGAGACAGGAACCAAAGTCTGGTGGATGAACCATGGCCGTGCGACTAGAGCGTGATTAACAGCTCGGCGGGTCCCTTCCGACCCCTCGGAGTCGCAGAGGATCGTTCTCAGTCGGAGTATACGGCTGGGGTGGTCACACGGCGGTCTGACAGACTCCCCTATCTTTTTCCTCTGATTTTTTTATGAAGAACACGTAGATGGCCATCGAGTTGGCGAGGCATTGTGTCCGGTCGTGAATGGCAAGACCAAGACTCGCGTGGCGGCTTCATGATTAGAGGCGGGTCACTGAGATATTAATTGATTTTTGTACACTTTCTATATCTATTATGACTTTTGTAAATAACAGACATCACCATAATGAACGGCAGCTCATGGCCGGACCCAGGCGATCTGTTCTCTCCTTATGACATATTTAACATGGATTATAGTCACAAGATCACTACAACGCACACTCCCAAGTACTCGAAGATTCAAAATACTAACTTACAAAAGCAAGTAAAGAAAAGTAGTCAAACCAGTCTCCTAGCCAAACGGAGGCTCATTGTTTCCGGACATCCTCGATGAAGCGAGCCAAAGACAAGTAAGACGAGCCACCCTCCACCAAAGCCTTCCAACTCTTCTTGCTCGCCTCCTTCACCTTCTTCCTCCTCTCCTCGGCCTCATGGCTCTCCATTAGCTTTCCTTATCCCTCCCTCTATCTCGTCTGCCGTCACGAAGTTGCTCCCTTTGGCGAGATCTCTTTGATAATCCATCTTCATCTCTGCCACGAGGCCGAGCTCCACCACCAGCTCGAATGCGTTGAGTTATTGCTCTGCATATTGGGGCCATGTGGCGACTGGCACCCTAAACCATATGTTCTCTAGGGTAGAGTTCCACCTGCAAAGGGACACGAAACCTCCGATGGCTGGGTGGCTCAGGATCGCGACCTGAGGGGCCCAACCGATCACTCTGCCAACCCCGGCTGTCCTGTCTAGGAACCCCTCGGGCAGGACCTATGGCGGATTCGCATAGTCATGGAGGGCTTCCAGCTTGCCCTTCGCGGGTGGCTGACGTAGGGACCACAGGAAGCGGCGCCCGCTCTGCTCCAACGCGCGAGCAATCTCCTTCGCCTGGTCCTCGTCGAAGCTCCCAGAGCTTCCGAAGCACAAGAACACCACAGACGCTTCTGGCTGCTGGTCAAGCCACTCCAGGATCTCGAAACCCCGCGGACTATTATTACCTTCTGTGCCCCTTTTGCTCTCAACCTTGACGTTCACTATGGGGCCCACGGGGTACACCGCGGGCGCTCCGTTCTAGCATCATAAATTAATTGAACAGAAACTTTCGACCGAACCTCAATTAAATTTTCATTTGAAGGTGAATTAAAATTTTGCAAAACAGTGAAGAATTGTAATGTAAACATATTTAAGATAGTTATTTAATAATTTCTACGGCTATTTTGAATTTAAAGAGATCGAATGTTTGAACGTCACTGTTTGAATATCACTCTCTTCGTCTTGATACTAAACATGTAAGTTTATTCGATGTGATGGATCATGCATGTCTGCATCAGAATTAGGAAAATCAAATCGAGGATTGAAGAAATCTCTTGGTGCCCAAGTCACGATTTTGCCATGCCTGGTAAAACTAGTCCACCGTTTTGATCAGAGCTAGGCGATCATCCGTCCTTGATCTTAATGTAAGAAAGACATGTGAGAAAGCTCTTAATTTCATTGCATCACTATATATATTGAACTTGTATATCGAGATTGATATTCCCTTTTGTAAATAAGACAATGGGGAAGTAATAACCACTGTCATTTACGTAAGTTGTGTTATGTCAAGAGAGATTATGTTCTTTGAATTATTTGTGCACTCTTTTTGCCTTTAGTTTTGTCAATGGTGTTACATTAATCTTATGAGACGTTGGCCTATATGGGATTCTCTCTACCAACCGTTCGATGCAGACTTCCTCGTAAAACCGTCTGATCTGATGGGCAAGGAGGGACTGATTAGCATGTCTTATAGTGTTCTAATCGGTCCATGAGTATGTGGATTCTTTGGGTTCCACATGGGGTCAAATCAAATTTACATTTTCGACTAAAGTTCAATTTCGCTAAATTTGCTACTCCGAAATTCTTTATATTCTCCTCCTCTCCATTGCACGCCAAGCAAGAACAGAGGGCCCTAACTTTCAGAAGAAGGAATGAGAAGAGCAATGGAAGCAAGAGAGAAACAGGACAACAAACATTGGGAGGGGAAAACAAGAGCACAATGAAATTCATTCATACTCGTAGATCAAGGACGTAAAGGACACGTAAATCTACCATATGAATTTTACCAATGATGTCTTTTTGAACCCATTCTATATTTATCGTTACCTTTCCGGACGGGCCAAACCCAAATTGACCGGTTCAACATAAAACACGTCAACAAAATCAACATGGATTGTGCCACAAAAATGCTAGAACAATCAAACATGGATTGGAGCCACAGAAACCCTAAAAAACACGCCCTCCAATTAATCGTAGAATCAAAATACCAACAGTGCTCAAAACACCAGCCAACCCTGTCTCCAAGCTAAATGAAGGCTCATTGACTACAGACATCCTCGATGAAGCGAGCCATACACAAGTAAGAAGAGCCACCCTCCATCAAGACCTTTCTACTCTTCTCGCTCACCTCCTTCACCTTCTTCCTACTCTCCCCGGCCTCCTCGCCCTCCATTAACTTCCTTATCCCTCTCTCTATTTCGTTTGCCTTCACGACACCGTCGCTACCTTTGACCAGATCTCTTCGATAATCCATCTTGATCTCTACCGCGAGGCCGAGCTCTAGTACCAGTTGGAACGCATTGAATTGTTGCTCTGCATACTGGGGCCATGCGGCGACTGGCACGCCGAACCATATGCTTTCTAGGGTGGAGTTCCACCCACAGTGAGACACGAACCCTCCAATGGCTGGGTGGGCCAGGACTGCGACCTGCGGGGCCCACCCAATCACTCTCCCGACCCCGGCTGTCCTATTAAGAAAACCCTCGGGCAGGACCTCTGCCGGATCTACGTAATCCCGGGGGGCTTCCTGCTTGCCCTTCGCCGGAGGCTGTCGTAGGGACCACAGGAAGCGGCACCTGCTCTGCTCCAACGCGTGGGCAATCTCTTTTGCCTGGTGCTCGTCGAAGTACCCCCTGCTCCCGAAGCACAGGAACACCACTGACGCATTTGGCTGCTGGTCGAGCCAGTCCAGGATCTCGAAACCCTTTTTGCTCTCATCCGTGATGTTCAGTATGGGGCCCACGGAGTACACCGCAGGTGCTCCAAGGCTGGGCAGGGCATCCATAGCGCGCGGCTCCAGCTCAGCGAACGTATTTACCAAAATTCCCTTGGTTTCCCTATACCTTAGGGCGAAGTCCAAGAAAATCCGGCAGTTTTCTTCCATAAACACTTCCAAGGGCAAGAACTTGGCGGCAGGCAGCGGTTAGCAAGGCCCGGGAAGTCCAGCTCGGCGTCAGAGCCCTTGAGCCTGGTCGGGTCCATGTGTTGCTCATCTCGGAGGGACTGGAGGTGCAGCATGACTCCAAGGATCGCCGCGCCTGACGTGAAGAACATGTAGGAAGGGATGCCGAACTCAACAGCCACGTCAATCATGGAGGTGCAAATCATGTCAAGGACAAGCCCAGCGAGCCGTGGAGAGCCACGGACAGAGAGCTCAGCGACGGCTTCTCGGACGTTGGCTTTGTGGCTCTCCACAAAGTGATGGAGGAAGGCCATGCCAGACGTCGTTGGGGAGTGGCTTTGCCTAGGGAGGAGGACGAAGCGGATGCGGGCAGCCACGGAGGCGGTGAGCGACTCGATGTAGGAATCAATCTCCGAGTCGAAGGGGAACTTCATGATGAGGGCGGTGAGGGAGAGCCGACCGTCGCGGTCGACGAGGAGCTTGGCCATCTCCACCATCGACACCAGGTGGCCGAGGCCCGGAGATGGGATGAACACGAGCTCGGATTTAGCACTCATGATAACGACGATGCCTTCGAAAATTCTTCTTTTCCTAACTGAGTACAGCCGGTTGCGAAGATGATAACGAGGTGGAGGCTCTTATGGATCTCAACTTGTAAGTCTTCAGTTGGTGGAATGAAGGAATCAATAGCACGACTATTTCATTTTTTATTGGTCGAAATCGCCGTGTTTGACTTGCCTTTGTTAAATTTTAAGTTTGGTTATTGCTTCGAGTCGGTTTACTCCGCGGGAAATTCCAAAACCACGCCGGCTAACGTCAACCGATGCATCCAATTAAACAAATGCGAAAATTACTAGAAAAATAATTGAAAAACTAATAAAAAGCACCAGAGATTTAGTTAGTTTGATAACACTAGAGATTTACTTATTTTAAATATCAATACCTAATCCATGGGAGGGCAAACGACAAATACTCCACTAATCAATTAAAGAATTACAGAGTTATAATTACTCACATGCCATTTAGCCTAGTGTGTTTAGACTCGTAGAGGATTATCTTACTGCTTGAAACATTTACATTTTCACAAAAACGTCACAATTCCAGTGTAGAATCCTTTGCACAAATCAGTATTCGGAGTGGCTCAAAGGAGTCCCCCACTATGCGTCTACTAGGCGGTTGTCGCTGGAGACGAAAATAAAAGCAAAACCCACGTCCTTTTATTTTTCTTTTACTCCACATACCCTCTGACCATACCATTCTATGTATGTATATGTGTGTATGTATTCTTTTACTGTATGGAGGATGCCAATTGTTGATCGGTTGAGCTACAAGTAAGCAACATCTTTCCCGATTTAAATTACTTCTTTAGCTGAATCCACTGGCCAAGTAAGATCCAAGATTATCATTTCAGAAAAGCCCCCAAAAAAATCCATTGATAACTCATCTAACACGGATCAGTTTACATCATCCAATTGGGTTGGGTCTCATACCCAATCTAAACTCGATACATTAATTTAACATAAATAATGTTAGTGGATCCAGCATGAGACAAATAAGATTTAAAGGATGAGATGTATTGGGTTCATACGCATCCAATGCATTCAAGAAGCTATTTGCATGATGAAAGTGTTGAGCGATTTATATGATGTCTCATCATAATAGATCAAGAAGTTATCATATAATCTGTAGATTAATTAGACCAATATCGACAGTAAAAGGGAGATAGGATAAGATAAAGGCAGCCTTTATCCTATATTTTATTACTTGAAGATCTTATCGCTAAGATTCTGAACAAGAGCTTGTACATTTCACGAGGACAAATTTACTGCCAATTTGGAAAGGTGGGAAAGGTTTGAGGACATCAAGAAGCTATTGACACTTAATTATCGCCTCAGGATCTCTCATTATTAACAAAAGAATATGTGATAAGTTCACTGGAAGTTCAAAAACTTTTTACGAAAATACAATTGAATTCTAAAATTAGCAAATAGTGTAATTAAGTTTTAAAACTTGTCAAATTAGTTCAATCAAATCATTCCATCAACTCCGTCCAATTTAATTAATGGAAAATGCTGATGTGTATTATTTTATTACTTTCTCAAGACATGTGACGCACACTAAGCGCCACATTAGAAAATATTAAAAAATACAAAACAAATTAGATTAACAAATGAAAAGAGAAAAATTTAAAAAAAGAAGAAAAAATCAAACTCACCCACTCACCCACGATTGGCCAAGCCCATGCCTATGGCCTCCATCATAGTCGTCGGGGAAGAGCACGCGTGCGATGCTTATGTGGTGTTACATTTCGGAAAGAAAACGCCGGCAAGATAAGAATATTCGGCGCTAGTACCATCCAGGAAATGCGGATCTGGCCAAAATATAAAGGAACAGAGGAAAAACTTGACTTGAATTCTCGATTTGAAGGTGGATTTTTACGGGTGAATTGGGCAAGATATGGGGCCTGAGGAAGACCAAACATGAGAAAAACAAAGAAGAACACGGTGAACTCGCTGTATAAAACACGACCAAGCATGGAGCAAGGGAAGGCATCACGCTCAAGACAGAATAAAAACCAAAAGCAAAAGAACCTTGTCAAACAAGGTGCAGAGGTGTGACCGGTGGAAGCGGTGAAAACAAAAGTTCCCCAAACCAAGCAAACGGTGGAATTTGGAATTTGTTTGAGGTTGCTTTTATTGCACGAAAAACTAATAATATTAAAAAGAATTGCTTATATCGATTCAAATAATTAGTCCACAACAAATGTTTTTATTCTTGACGATAATTTATGTCTCATTATTTTCATGAATGATAACAAATATTTTTTTATTATCAAAATAGGTTGACTAAACTATAAAATTCGAACTCCCCACACATGTTTAGGTTCAAATCCTGCTACAAGCAGTGATATGCCCTGGCATTGGCATGGGGTAACCTCCCCTCCTCTAAACTTTCTCATGTTATAAATTCGCAAGATCACTTTTATGATGAGGTTATATCTTCATCATGGTGTTCCTGAGAGAGCATTGCACGTCTTGCTCTTTTTAGCCGTAAAGCAAGTTGGATCTTTTCAAAGTTTTGTTCAGTGACTTCCATTCTCTCCCTGCGAGGTCTGGATGGGCTGGGCCAGGTATATATATATATCGTTTGTTTATTTTTGTATGATTAGCGACAAACTCTTGTTGCCGCATCATTCCCTAGAGTTCGTCGGAGCATTCGATGGAAACTAGTTGGCGTCCGTGGTGTTCATCGTGCTAAAAACCCAACTTCCATTTCCATCTTTTGACTAATTCGATTGTGTGAGTCGACTAATATTTTACTTTGGTTTCATCTGAGTGTTGATCCCTCGATGTGCTCACAATCCGAATCGAAAACATGGAGCAACTTGAATATGGTTTAATTTGAACAAACTATCATTGCTTTTGATTTTAGTTTGATGTTTTCTCATGAATATCTAGCGATTGATGTCATAATGCACGCCGTTTAAATTTATTCAATCTTGATAGTTAGTTCATAATTTCTTTTGTAATTTGAATTTGTTTATATGATTTTCTTTCGTACTCGCTCTCATAATTGATGTAGATATGTTTTAGGATTATCGTGGTTGCTATAGCATGGTTTAGGCCCGTTTTAGAGTGCAAGAACGAAACGGGCTGAACGTCCGTCGTCTCAGTCTGGACAGCAGGATTAGTTTAATTTTCTTTTTTATATTATCGTTTTTGTCAATTTTAGAATGTATCATCATTACTTAGATTAAGAATATTATATTTTATGCACGTTTATTTTCATTTATACCTCACGGTGTCCTCTCTTAGAATAATAAGACGATATATAATGGTACCCGACATGTTTCTGGTAATTTCTCGCCCTTTATCTGTTATTATTATTATTGTTTGACTTAATTTATAATATTGGAGCATTTATGCATGGATTGTTAGATAAATATTAGGGAATAAAATTTGAAATATTACATGAATTGTTTTTTTCACAAAAGAGAAAAAGGTATTAATAAGAAGCATTAGACATTATTAAATTTTGTGAGATCACTGTCAACTATTCTAAAAATTTAAGTTATTAGATAAAAGCATTGTTCAATATTTAATTATTCTAACACTCTTCTCACGTTAAGTCTAGTCTTTTTGCCTAGTACTAAGCATTGGCATGTTTAATTGGGGAAGCAATTGGGGCGTAGTAGGATTTGAACTTATGATCTCTTACTTTGATATCATGTTAGATTTTGTAGGAACATTGTCAACTGTTATAAAAGCTTAAGCTGTTAGATGAGAGCATGGTTTAATATTTAGTTATTCTAACAAACAAATCTATTTTAATCAAGTCCTCAAGAGGATCAATCTTTTTCTTTGTTTAGCCCAATCTTAGAGGATATTTTTCACCTTTGGCTCGCAAAGGTAAGGTGGGTTGGCTCCCGCATCTTACTTGACTCCTAGGTCTTAGATTAGGAGAGGGACAACATCTGATTAAAAATGAAATGAAACAATTAATGAAAAACCAAGCTGTGATTAGTGGAGTATTAGAGAGTTTGTGTGAAGTGTAAGCACCACCTTATAAGAAGGTTTTCGTGCCCTCTTAGCAATCCATGAAACTTCCTTGGAGTTCACTTCAAGAGGGTCATGATAGGAGCATGTGTGAACTTCGTTAGAGAAATTATATATAAGAGATTTGATGTGGTTTGGAGTTATTGATATATCATAGTTGGTTCATAACACATCAACTAGAATGAAAGTGTATCCACGTGAATATGATGATGAACTCGAATTTAGGCTCTCTCTTGATAATCTCACTAGGGAAAGATATTGGACTTTTGTTGCACGTTCTCAATAGATGGTATTAGAACTAATGCTGATTAGTGAGTCCCAATGGGTTCTAATATTTGTTGAATATCTTAATAAAGAAATCTCATGATCAACACTTAGGTGGATGCAGATACTTGGGTTATGTGGATGCATATCACTTGGGTGATCTGAATAGTGATAAGAGTACTACTGGATATGTCTTTACAGTTACAAGTATATCATTAAGTTGGTTATCTCAACTACATAAAGTAGAAGCATTATCAATGACAGAAGTGAAATACTTGGCAATGATGGAAGTCTCCAAGGAAATCATGTGGTTACAAAATTATATGGAGGAGCTTTGTCGAAAGCAGCTAGTAAGTACACTATGGATTGATAATCGGAGTGATAGTCAAAGTGCAATGTACTTAATAAAGAATGCAACTTATCACTCAGTAGACATGTTAAGAAACGTCTATCGGGTCAACATTGAAAGATAATGAGTTAAAGTTATAGAAGATTGATGGCTTGAAAAATCCAACAGATATGTTTACCAAGGTAGTAGATAGAGAAAAAAACACACACACACACACACACACACACACACACACACACACACACACACACACATATTTGTACTATTTCCATTGGTATTACACTATGTTGATTGATGAGAAGTATTGCAAATGCACAACTTTTCTCAATTATTAGCTTTTGAAGAAGATGGATACAAAGTTGTTTGATGCATCTGGCATATTTTTCTTCAAGTGGAAGATTGTTAGTAAATGAAACTAAATCTTTTTAGGGGTTTTTTTTTGTCTTTTCAATTGATTTTACTTTTAGGTTAAAAGTTACATCCTTATATCAATGATAGTGAGACATTAACCGTCAAGACCCTAAAAAGGAAAATAAAGACAAAAGAAAAAGAGAGAAGGAAAAAGTGAGTTTTTTTTTTTAAATTTTTTTATAAGGGTTCTCAATCTTTTGTAAGAAGATTATTGCTATATTCCAACTTTATTTGAAATCTAGTGGATTGGCAAAGTGCCTCTGCACAGAGATGTAATCTAAGTTTGGATGAGCTTTGATAAAAAAAATTTTGGTGTGTTATTTAATTATTATATTCTACATGGTGGATTGTTTGCTTGCGTTATTTTTTTGGAATTGATGTGCGATTTTGTAACAATGTGAATCGTTCAGTTTTTGAATAAAATAAAGATGGAATTTTCTGTTTGTGTGATATCTTTATGTAAAATATAGAGGACTTGCTAACAGTTAGAAAATTCTTAATTATTGTGGCATATGACATAGAGAAATTTAGTATAATCAACTACATTATCGTGACATTGAGCGAATAAAATAAAAATCTTCAATGATATGCCTAATAGGAATAGTTAAGAGGGATGGATGTAAATAG
Source organism: Eucalyptus camaldulensis (assembly GCA_019915185.1). Taxonomy (NCBI): domain Eukaryota; kingdom Viridiplantae; phylum Streptophyta; class Magnoliopsida; order Myrtales; family Myrtaceae; genus Eucalyptus; species Eucalyptus camaldulensis. The sequence goes on along the minus strand of JAHSVA010000014.1, from coordinate 9,026,535 downwards.
CAAAACACCACATCATTGATGAATGTAAAGAATTTGCCAATTAAATTATTATGAATGGCCCCACTGGTACAAAACAATAATTAAAGAAAAAAGGCAACATTTCCATTTTATTTTCCTTATCTTCAAAAAAAAATATTATATTCCATTCATATCACAATTGTAATAGTAGAGTGCACTTAACACGCGCCATGTCAACAAAGTCCCACATCGAAAAGATGCTACTAGGGAAATTGGTATTTAAAGCGGCGAGTGAAGGGAAGAGAGCACGACCTTACTTTGTTGCAACCTCTTTTTTTTTTTTTTTTTTTCCTGTTGGGGAAAAAGGAAGAGGTTCAGGGGTATTGCCTAAAGAGCCAAGCTAATGGCCTGGTGTCGCGACCTCTTTTTTCTCGGCGCCCGCAATCGGGTACGAGCGCCTAAGGAGGCTAATGGCTCGGCTGAATTTATTAAGCCCAGACTCTCCCAAGTCCACCAATTCACGACTTTGATAGTTTGAGTTTTTAACCTATAAATCAATTTTTAAAATGGAGTCGCCACTAATCGATTTGGAGTGGGTCGATTAGAAACCCAAGCGAAGTATCGGGAGAAATACTCGCTCCTGCGCAACCAGAGAAATTAGGATCGGGGACTTGATTACACTAGTTAATCACCAATGCCCTTTCGGTACCTAATCTTGTTTAAACCCTAAGGCTTTTTGGATGTTCGAGCGATTTTCCATACATTTTTGGGAGGAAAAACATTTTGAAGTATTTTTCTCATTTTTTGGACATAAAAAGGGATTTTTTGGTATTTTTTGGAAAAATACAAGTCTTTTTTTGCTTTTTCTGATTTTTTTTTGCTTTTTCATGAATTTTTGGCTTTTTTTTTTTGGATTTTTAGCATTTTTTGGAAAATACGAAATATTTTTTGATTTTTTTATTATTTTTTTTATTTTTTGGAAAATAAAATATTTTTTATATTTTTCAAAATATTTTTGGAAAATTATTTTTTTGATTTTTCTCGATTTTTTAGAAAATAAAACATTTTTCGACATTTTTAATATTTTTCAATTTTTTGGAAATTAAAACATTTTTTTATTTTTTTATTTATTAAAATATTATTTTTATATTAAAATAACAAAATAAGGATCTGCGGGTTGGGTCTGACCCGGGCCGGTGATCCGAACGAGGACGGGCTCGTGTTGCGGGCCCGACTCAGATTTTTTTCTCTCTCTTTTTATTTTTTTTTTTTTAACAAGGCCCAAACCGATTTTGGCCCATTTTCGTTAAAAGAAATTCAGCCCAACAACCACCCGCACACGCGAATTGAAATCAGCCTTAAGTGGAAACCCTACCCGGTCACGACCTGGACCGACTCGGGTTCGATCTAGGTCGTGACCCGACGCTACGCCTGCTCCCTTTTTTCGCTTGGACGCGGCACCGACGGAGAGGCTGGAATAGCGAATCGGCGTCGACGGCGGTGGCGGCGATATAGAGAACAGCAACGGTGGGAGGATGCGGTGTGGCGGCACGGCGGCAGTGGCGGGTGGAGATGCAGAGAAGAACGGTGGACAGAGTGCGACCGAGGATTGGATCTTGCGGGGGCTCGGGGCGGCGAGGAGGTTTTCGAGCGGAAATGGCGACGGCCAAGCGGGGGGCTGATACCTGCCTGTGGAGAGGGTATGGCGCGGCGGCATTGTCGGTCGGCGAGACGGCGTCGTTGATGGTGGAGGCGGCTGCCAAGAGTGACAGACGCGACGGGGCAGCGACGGTCGTGACGGCGGGTCTTCAACTTCTTAGATCTGGTCCTCCTGTCTCTGGCTCCTCTCGCGGATCGGTCGCGGCTCAGCAGGGGGGACGACAACGAGCCTTCGAGGCGACTACGTCGGGACTCGATCTAGGCGACGGTTTGGGTACGGCGGCACGGCTCGATGTAGCGTCGGGGTGTCAACAGCAGCAGCAGCGAGAACCCAGATCTGGACCTTGACTGACCCTCTCCCTTCGGCCGATCTCCCTCACTCCGGTCAGATCCGAGCCTCCACCGGCCAGATCTGACCTCCTCGGACTCGCTCGCCGGCGGCCTCCCCCGAAGTCTCTCAGTGGGAGGTCAGCCGAGCTCGCGACCCGAGTTCTCTCTCGCTCGCTCTTCGATTCCTCCCCCGAAGTCTCTCAGTGGGAAGATGTCCAAGCTTGCGATCCGAGCTCTCTCCTGCGCTCGCCCTTCAACCCTTCCCGATGTCTCTCAGTGAAGGATTTCCAAGCTCGCCACACCTTCCGACGATGCTTGCGGCCACCTATTTATAGGCGAAGGAACTCCGGTCGACGGAGGGGCTCGGTCGCCGGCCTCCGGCTTGCCCACCGGTTCCGCTCGGCTGAACCGGTGTCCCATCAAGCTTTCTAGCGAAGCTCGCTCAGCATTAATGGCGCCTGCGATCTTATCCCCTCCAGCCGACGTCGCCCTACACTCCTCGGTCGTAGGCCGTCCTTCGCGCGCGTTGCCGGCCACCACGCATGAGATGCAAGCGACTGAGGAAGAAGAAGACAGGAGGATGAAGAAGAAAGGGGGGTGGGGCCAAGCCGCACGAGCCCACGTGAAGAAAAAAGGGGGGCTGTTGTTTTTGTTTTTGTTTTCTTTTCTTTTTGCTATTTTTTTGGTTGTTTTTGCTATTTATTTGGTTTTTGTTCATTATTCCGAAAAAGCCAAAATAAAATAAAAACTTAATTAATAAAATAGACCTAATTAAAATTGAGGTGTCAACAGCTGCCCCTCTTCGAAGGTGAGTTCGCAGAGGTTGCATTCAAAGACAGACTGATGCCTCAATTTTATCCATGCATGCGTAAGAGATTATATTTTATTTGGAACTTATTATTCTAAAGAGCAATATAACTTTACATATACTAAGACAGATAAGAAGATACCTGTAGTTACTTACCGAGAGTGAGTGAGATAGGGTGTGAACCCGAGTTTTGGCAAGTATCAAGGCGTCATCTTACCTGGTAATATGAGGAGGTTGCTTTTCCAGGGCTCGAACCATTCTTTGGTCACCTGTTAAAACAATCAATGATCTGTCTAGGACCCGAATCCTTTTTTTTTTTTTTTTTCCGGTCGCCTTGACGGGAGACGGCTCTTCCAGGACCCGAACCATTCTTCGGTCGCCTGTTGGAGTAATCGGTGGTTTGTCTCGGACCCGAACCATTCTTCGATCGCCGTGACAGGAAGTTGCTTCTCCAGGACCCGAACCATTCTTCGGTCGCCTGTTAAAACAACCCATGATTTGTCTAGGACCCGAACCTTTCTTCGGTCGCCTTGACAGGAGATGCACTGACCCTTCTCAGGGCATCTCATTTGTGGGTGCCTGATTTGTATCGAGGACACTAGTTGGTACCCGACCTTTCTCGGGAGATGCACCGACCTTTCTCAGAGCATCTGTTTTGCTGGGGTGTTTGACTTCTGTCAAAGACACTGGTTAGAACCCGACCTTTCTCGGGAGGATGCGCCAACCTTTTTCAGGGCATCGATTTGTGGGGCGTCTGACTTCTGTCGAAGACACCAGTTGGAACCCGACCTTTCTCGGGAGGATGCGTCGACCTTTCTCAGGGCATCTGTTTTGTTGGGGTGCCTGACTTCTGTCGAAGACACCAGTTGGAACCTGACCTTTCTCAGAAGGATGCGCTGACCTTTCTCAGGGCATCGATTTGTGGGGTGTCTAACTTCTGTTGAAGACACCAGTTGGAAGATACCTGGACATTCACAGGCATATCAATGAGTACCTAGATATTCACAAGTACTAACATGAAGGATATTTGGGCCTTTGCAGGCATCGAAATGGGTATTTGGCTGACCATAGGCATTGAAGGGGTACTTGGATGATCACAAGTATGAATTCTTGGGAGATACCTAGATGATCACAAGCATCGGAGGGGTACCTGGATGATCACAGGTACAAACTCTTTGGGGATACCTGGATGATCACAAGTATCAAAGGGGTACCTGGATGATCATAGGTACAAACTCTTTGGGGATACCTGGATATTTGTGAAGGTGTCCCACCTCTTGGTAATGGGAATATCGAGGACGTACCTTGGATATTCATGAAGGTCTCTCACCTCCTGGTGATTAGGAATATCGAGGGCGTACCTGAGATATTCGTGAAGGTTTCTCACCTCCTAGTAATTGGGAATATTGAGGGCGTACCTAAGATTTTCGTGAAGGTCTCTCACCTCCTGGTAATTGGGAATATCGAGGGCGTACCTGAGATATTCGTGAAGGTCTCTCACCTCCTGGTAATTGAGAATATCGAGGGCGTACCTGAGATATTCGTGAAGGTCTCTCACCTCCTGGTAATGGGAATATCGAGGACATACCTGGGATATTCATGAAGTTCTCTTACCTCCTGGTAATGGGGAATATCGAGGGCGTACCTGAGATATTCGTGAAGGTCTCTCACCTCCTGGTAACTGGGAATATCAAGGGCATGCCTCGCATATTCATGAAGGTCTCCCACCTCCTGGTAATTGGAAATATCGAGGGCGTACCTGGGATATTCGTGAAGGCCTCTCACCTCTTGGTAATGGGGAATATCGAGGGCGTGCCTCGCATATTCATGAAGGTTTCTCACCTCCTGGTAACATAAACTTGAATGTAGCACGAGGCTTACCTGGATGGCCGCAAGCACTTAAAAGGGGTGGAACACCTGGATAGCCACAGGTGTACAAAGTACTGGGATACTTGGATAAACACAAGTATTTAATAATACAACCTGGGACCACTCAGTTGGTCCAAGTGTAAGAAAGCATACCTGGGTAGGTGCAGGCACACAAAGCAGTAGAATGCTTGAACAACTGCTATTATTTGGGGACAACTTGGGCGAGTTGAGTGTCATGAAAAGGAAGTACCTAGACAAGGGTGGGTACTTGACGATATGGGGATACCTAGATAGCAGTAGGTATTCCAAGAGATACTTGGTCAGTCACAAGTATCAATACTCTGGGGACAACTCAGACAGGTCGAGTGTTAGAAAAAATGAGTATCCGGACGGTGGCCGGTACTCAAAGACAATGGGATACTGAGACAATTGCAAGCACCCAAACTCAAGGGACGACTCGAATAGGTCGAGTGTCAAGAAGAGAGTACCTGGACAGTGATAGGTACCTTAAGACAAACGTGGATAGGGATATGCTTACCTGGCAATAACTCTGCTTTCTGAGAGTATGTTTACTATTTGCACAGTATGCACACATGATTGTATATGCTGTAAATTCATGAGTTCAAATGAGATTCATGGATGATAATTTTGTCAGTTCTGCATCTTTTGATTTCCACTGGGGAAGATTTTGAAAGACAACCTTCATTTAGAATGTAGATGTCTTGAGCATGCCAGATGAGGGACTTTCAGTCTGAAAGGACTTTCCGCTCACTCTCATGGAAAATGCTATCCTGACCATTGATGTAGGATTCATAAGGACAACACTATCTCACTGTCATCATGTCAGCACGGGTCTGAGTATTCTCGCAAACAGTACGACTTTACCAATGTGAGAGGTCTTTGTTGAAACTGTGATGAAGTCTTGGTTAGTGGCTCATCGAAGGGGACCATCAAGGTTGAAGCTGATGGATGAAAATGCTGCATGATCATCTCCGAGTTTACAAGTCAAGAATCCTGTGAAAAGAGATAGAGTAATCTTGCTTGTACTTCTTCAAGCGATGCCTATAGACATATGAAATCCTACGTTAATTGAAGTGCCCCTAGTCTGAAGAGACTTTTACGATGGGATGCAAAGTAGGCTTGATTCATGTGTAAAAAGGTAGAGCTGGTGATTGCCTTGGCATTTGTTACTAGTCTTTCTTGTCGAACGGAGGTTCTATGGACCACAACAACAACTTTTCTTGGCTGTGTTTTTGACTGGGGGGCATTGGCCTTGCTTTTACCAGGCACACTGCTTTTTCATGCCCCTATTTTTTATTCCAGTTCTTCTTTTATGGGCATTGACCTTGCTTTTACCAGGTACACTGCTTTTTTATGCCCCTGTTTTTTCATTTTTGTCATTAGAGGAACTGGCCTAGACAAGCTCAATCGAAGCACCATTATTAGACTCTTGAGTCTTCATCTTCAGTAGGCGCTCTAGGCTACGCTGCTTAAATGGCAGTAACTTATGTTTTGCCTCCATGTGAGAGTGAAATTACAGACTCAATTGGGTTGTACAATGAATACAAGTGCATAGAGAAAGAATTGCTCTTCGTCATTCTAGGGCACTTAAATTAACGTGAGTGTTCATATGCAATAAAGACACCCAAAGATTGATGCAAGTGCGAGCAAGAAAATTTCTATCTCTCTTCTCACCTTGTAATGCTGCTTCGCTTCTAATCTGCCCCGGTGTAGGGGTTGTTCTTGACGGAGGTATGAGAGAAGTTTCACCAATGTATGGGGCTCAATGGGGTGAGCGATGGAATGCCTCTCACTGTTTTGGTTATCGTACCATTCGCGAGAGAACTCTTTATCCTGCAGTCATGGAATCTTCTGCACTCATCTCACAAGTGTATAGATGGGGGACTGTGTATAAGATATGGCTTGCCTTTCATCGTTCTGACGCGCCTCATCCAGCATGCTCAATTAATCTTGTATTCTTCACTTAGCTATCTATTCTGATAATCCTCAGTGGAATCAGTGATTTAGACAGCCAAAATCATCATGCAGAATTCATCTGGAAATGACATGCAACATTTTGAATATGATGGAGTTTGAACTTTTCAAAACGAGTAAATGGTTTTGGCTCAAAAAGACCTTCTTGGTAGCTTTAAAGGTCAACAGAATAGTATTGTTAAGCTTTGAACATCAAAAGGGTTATTCACAAAGGGGTGTCGATGATTGTCCCTATTGATTAGGAATATGACACATGAATGATCAGCCGAGGTTGGGAATCTGATCGGGCATCTTTGTTTCTTTTTCCTTGCTTGGATCACTTGGTTTGCCCTATTTAACCACTTGATCTGGCTCTTGAATTCCAATGCCTCCTGTCAATATGAGTTCAGAGAGTGAGTGTTAGAAATGATGCCAAATTACCTTTCCCCCAGAGTTTATTTGTGCTGGTTCTTAGGAAAGTTGCTAACGGCCTCTTTTACATTTCAATGCTTTCCTTCTGTGGAATTTTTCCTTCTGCCTTTGATCAGGCAAAGTCATATACCTCAAGCTTTTATAGAATTTGAGATGGACAATCAAAACTTCCAGTTTTCTAATAGTAATTACTTCTTGCAAGAGCATGTGTCTGTAACAAGAAGTGAGGCTTCCAGATTCTAAGATTGTTGACTGGGACAGAAGGCTTCTTTTAACCGAACCGGCTCCTGAATGACGCATCCTTTACACCGAGCTAGGCAAAATTGACCGGGATTACCCTTACGCGTCTGCCTGGGTAATGTCGATTTGCTCAAGTTATGCCATCGAGTTCGCTTCTTGATTTATGACTCTTCCTTAAAGACTGGTCATCACCATTCATTTTCCTCCATTGAGTCAAACACACATTTTTTATGATGGTGTAAATACATCACTCATATATAAATGTGCATAAGCATTTTCATTCTAATAGAGAAGTACTTGGCAATGCCAAACAATAAACATCTTTCAAGGGTAATACTTTTTTACAGCATCGGAATTAACTGGTTTGGAGAATTCCCGCCCGTCCATTTCAGTCAGAATCAAGGCTCCTCCAGGGAGTATCTTCTTTATTACATAAGGACCCTTGTAGTTAGGGGCAAACTTGGCTCCGGGCTCTGGAAAGATTGGCAGCGTCTTCCTCAAGACTAGCTCATTTACCTCGAAGTACTTGGGTCGCACATTTTGATTGAACGATCGAGCTACCCTTTGTTGGTAACACTGACCATGACAGAGGGCTTTTAGTCATTTTTCGTCGATCATATTTAGTTGCTCAAGCCTTTGTTGTGTCCATTCTTCCTTGGACAATCCTGCTTGGGATAAAATTCGCAAGGAAGGGATTTCTACTTCTATAGGCAAAACTGCCTCCATGCCGTAAACCAAGGAAAAAGGTGTTGCCCCAGTGGAAGTTCGAATCGAAGTTCGATACGCTGTTAGTGCAAAGGGTAGCCTCTCATGCCAGTCGCGGTAGTTTTCAACTGTCTTGGATAGGATTCTCTTGATGTTCTTGTTGGCGGCTTCCACAGCTCCATTCATTTGTGGACGATAAGGGGACGAGTTCAGATGTTGGATTTTGAACTCAGAAAACAATTGATCAATTAACTTGTTGTTTAGGTTTGACCCATTGTCAGTGACGATAGCTTCTGGTACGCCATAACGGGCGATTATGTCACGTCTGATGAATTTCATAACGTTTCGTGCAGTTACGCTTGCATAGGATGCAGCCTCGATCCATTTTGAGAAGTAGTCGATTGCGACCAAAATGAACCAGTGCCCATTTGATGCCTTTGGATTGATTGGGCCAATCACATCAATGCCCCACATTGAAAATGGCCACGGCTCAGATAACTGATGCAATTCAGTTGGAGGGACATTTATCTTGTCCCCGTGGATCTGACAACGATGACAGCTTCGGACATGGTGAGCACAATCGCTCTCTAAGGGGAACCGGTAATAACCCAATCTCATTATTTTCTTGGCCAACATATGTCCATTCATGTGAGGACCACATACTTCCCCATGTATTTCTTGCATAATTTGTGTGGCTTCGTTTGCATCCACACACCTTAGCAGGACTGAGTTATATGATCTTTTGTACAAATTTTCACCGTTGACGAAGAACCTCGAAGCCATTTTCATAAGGTATTTTTGATCAGAGGGAGTGCTTTCTTTAGGGAATTCCTGCTTTTGGATGTATTTCATGATGTCATAATACCAGGGTTTCCCATTGGGTTCTTCAGTTATAGTCATGCAGTGGGCCTGTCTTGTCAAGACTTCAATTTTCAAAGGCTCTACTTCTAACCCCTTCGCTACTTGTAACATGGATGATAGTGTTGCTAGCGCATCAACAAACTGGTTACGAATTCTAGGTAGGTATTCAAATGAGATGTCCTGGAATTCTTCTACCAATTCTTCCAAGTAGTCGTGATAAGGTACTAGTTTGGCGTCTCTTGTCTCCCACTCGCCCACAGTCTGGAGGATAATTAAGGTGGAGTCACCGAACACTTTCAGTTTTGACACTTCCATTCCAATAGCTGCTTGCAAGCCGAGGATGCATGCTTCATATTCGGCTATATTGTTGGTGCATGGAAACATCAATTTCGCAGCCACAGGATAATGCTGCCCATTTGTGGATATCAAGACCGCCCTAGTGCCTGAACCTGACAAATTTACAGCTCCATCAAAGAACATAGTCCATGTGTCCTCTTCTAATGTTGAAATTCAGTCATCTGGGGAATGATCATTGCGTACTTCTTTAGGGCAATCTGCTAACATATCAGCAATCACCCGACCTTTAACTGATTTTTGCGACATCGCCTGGATGTCGAATTCTGAGATTAGGATTTGCCATTTGGCCAATTTTCCCACCAAGGCCGGGCAACCAAGCAAATACTTGATTGGGTCACTCTCAGTTACAAGGAATGTCTGGTAATGCAAGGTATACTGCCGGAGTCTGTGCAACACCCATACCAATGCAGCACAGGTCTTTTATGATTTGGAGTAGTTTTGTTCCGATGTGGTGAACTTTTTACTCAAATAGTAAATGGCTCGCTCCTTCCCATCATGGGGTCCTTTCTGTGCCAACATTGCACCTAGGGATTCACTGTTTATGGTAAGGTAGAGAGTCAAAGGGTGTCCTGGAGTCGGGGGTACTAAAACCGGAGGTTTCATCAGGTACCGCTTTAAATTTTCAAACGCCAGTCGGCAGTCATCATCCCATTCGATTTGTGCATCTTTCTTGAGAAGTTTAAAGAAAGGTTTTGCAGTTTCAGAAAGCTGGGAAATGAATTGCGCAATGTAATTTAATCTTCCCAGGAGGCTCCGGACTTCTTTCACAGTCGAGGGAGGAGGCATCTCAAATATCGCTTTAGTTTTTGACGGGTCCACTTCTATCCCTTTACAGCTCACAATGAATCCAAGTAATTTGCCAGAAGTCGCCCCGAACACACATTTTGCTGGGTTCAAGCGCAACTTGAACTGGCGAAGTTGATCGAATAATTTTTCCAGGGTCTTCACATGGTCTTCTCCATGTCTGGTTTTGGCGATCATGTCATCGACATATACTTCAATTTCTTTATGCATCATGTCATGGAAAAGGGTGAACATGGCACGTTGGTAAGTTGCTCCAGCGTTTTTCAGGCCAAAAGGCATGACCTTATAGTGAAAAGTCCCCCATGGAGTAATGAATGCCGTCTTTTCCTTGTCGTCCTCCTTCATTTTTATTTGGTTGTATCCTGAGAACCCATCCATGAAAGAGAAAAGTTTGAATCCAGTAGTACTATCCACAAGAACGTCTATGTGAGGTAGTGGGAAATCATCCTTTGGGCTTGCTTTGTTCAAATCGCGGTAGTCGACACAAATCCGGATTTGACCATCTTTCTTTTTTACTGGTACAATGTTTGCCACCCAACTAGGATATTGCGAGACTTCGAGGAAGCCTACTGCCAGGAGCTTCATTACTTATTCTTCAATCTTTTTTGACAATTCAGGCTTAGCTCTTCTTAGCCGTTGCTTCTTAGGGGCCACATCAGGGTTGGTTGGCAAGCTATGCTCCATGATCATTGGATCAAGGCCTGGCATATCGGCATAAGACCATGCGAATACATCTTGATATCTCTTTAGGAGGGCAATTAAGCTTGCAGCTTCTTCTTCAGGAAGGTTCGTGCCAATCTTTATTTCCCTTGGGTCTTCTGTGCTGCCTAAATTAACAATGATGGTGTCTTCGGTAGTAGGGGGCCTTGCTTCTTCGTGGCGCTTCCAATTCCATTGAATTTCGTCGGAATTATCAAAATCATCATCTGAGTCATCAGAATTGCTATCATGGCTACTTGTGGTGCTGGTTTGGACCGTTTCCATACCCTCGCCTGCCGTTATATTATTCCTGTGTCATAGAGTAGATAGGCTAAGGAAACAAATAAGGTTAGTAGTATGCATGCTTCTTTTTTTTTGAAAATGTGATAAATTGCTTTTAAAGATTAAAGACAAGGAAACATGAGGAGACCCGAGCCTCAGATTTCTTCTTTCATTTGATGGCTAGCTATCATCAACGGGCCGGTTTGGTGTGTCTCCTCATGCCCTAAAAAAGCTTTCAACTTTATTTATTAGTAGATGGATTTACAGGGTGATTTCAAAAAATAGTTCCTTGAGCGGAACTGATGTTGAAAACAAGCTAGACATTAAAAAATATGTACAAGCTCCCAAGTAGGGGAGTATGTAGAGGAGTTAAAAAGGATTCTACTCGAGTGGGCCTGCACTCATTTCCCCTGATAGTCCCTCGTTGATAGCGCCCACGAAGAAGTCTTCATACCAGTTGCCAATCACGTCTCCTTGTGCTTCCGGCTTTGTGGATTTCAGATCATCCACGTCTCCCCATCCATAAGGGACGATGTTGTGGTGATGATCATAGAAACTTTGGGGAATTGAATAATTGACATAGTAGTCAAATTTACCACTTGGTTGGCCCAAAGTGTCTATGATTGCTTCTCCTTTATGCGCCTCCTCAGCATGCTCAGGGAACATGGTACGGGTGCTAGGTACCACGAGGAGGTGATCATTGCCAAAACACAGCCATGGAGAGCGGAAGGTGAATAACCTAGCATCCAAAAGATCTTGGACCTTGTCTCTCAGGATGGTGCAATCATCTAGCGAGTGTCCTAATTCCCCTGAATGGTAATCGCATTGCTTGGATGGATCATAATCAATGAAGTACTCGGGGGTAGGATGGTTCAATTCTCTGCCGATTATCCCCTGCTCTAGGAGGATGGGGAAAATAATGGCCATTGATTTAGGAAGAGGCGAATATGGTCGTGTGCTTCTTGGGGATAAGGGTAGCCGTGCCCCTCGCCAGGTCGTGTCAGTAAGGTCCTCTTCATTTATCACCAGCTCCTCATTGTGACGAGAACGGAATGCACAGGTAGCTTGAGCAAAGTTTTCTGTCAAATGGTGTACAGTCTCGCGTAGTTCTTCGACTTGGTGTCGAAGCTGGATGAACGAGAAGTTATCGCATGTCTCTTCTAATTGCTCTTCCTCAATGGCACCTATGAAAATATCCTCGAGCATGGTGGTCATGTCATCTGGCCCCTCCCTTTTTATAAGTGAGGGCCAAATTGTGTCTTCCTGGGTTATGGGCAATTTCACACTTTCGGGGTTGAACCATTTTGGAATATCCACTTCCTCTTCCTCATGCATCATCTTGGCTGGGCTTGGGAAAGTTTCCTCGAGACGGGGATATACAAGGCCGACTTTTTTCTTTGCTTTTCTATCTGGGGAATATCCCAAACCGATAGTATAGGGTCTCCTCCGAGCTTCAATAGGCTGACGAATGCCCTAGCCTCTCCTACCAAGCCCTTGTCCTGGAAGGAAACTGTGTCCTACCATGATTTTTCCTACCATGATTGCAGCACTTGATATCTCGGGGACGAGGGGCAAAGTCCCTCGAGTTTCGTGTATAGTAGACATGAGCTCGAACGATTGATAGCTAGCTTCGTTCTTGTCACTAGGTTCAACATAAGGAATGGCCGTCTCGTGGTAGATGCAGTGATCTTCTTCTCCTCGGACCGTGATCAGTTTTCCTCCAACCACAAACTTCACACTTTGGTGGAGGCTTGAAGGTACTGCTCCTGTGACGTGTATCCATGGGCACCCTAAGAGGAAATTGAATGCAGTGGGGATATCCATCACCTGGAACAAAATTTTGAATACGGTTGGGCCAATTTGAATGTCGAGCTCGATCTCTCCCACTGTTTTCTTCTTTGTTCCATCAAATGCTCGAACAGATGTCTTGGGTACCTGGATCCATGATCTCTCTATTTTAAGGCGACAAAGTGTCGCTAATGGACATATGTTAAGAGCAGATCCGTTGTCAATTAGCACTCGAGCGATGTGAGATGCGTTGCACTTGACTGATATGTAAAGACCCTTGGTGTGTCCTCTACCCTCCTCGGGAATCTCTTCATCAGAAAACGCCATTTGATCCTTTAGAAGGATGGTACTGACAAATTCTTCGAGTTTGTCATGCTCAATAGTTTCAGGGACATGTACTTCACTTAATACTTTCATGAGGGATTTTTGGTGCTTGATAGATGTCTGAAGCAATTCCAGTAGAGAGATTTGCGCCGGTGATTTTCGTAACTATTCTACCACATTATATTCGCTGGCCTTAACTACGGCCAAAAACTCCTTGGCTTCTTTGTCAGTGACGGGCTTAGCAGACTGAGTATTTGCTTGAGCATAGGTTCGCCCAGATCTTGTGACCAAACCAACATCAAGGTCATAAGACCATGGTACCGCATTGTTGTATTTGTATTTGTAAGGTTGGGGAATTTCAATGACTATAGCTGTTTCTGCTGTTGATGCTTGAACAATGGCTCCTTTACTTTCAAAGACGCTCTCAGGTAAGGTGGAATCATTCTTCTCCTTTTCCGCATTTAGTGCCGCAAATTCTTCCTCCCAATTGATGAGGACTTGGGATATGGTAGAAACTATGTTGGCGTGGCCGGCGTGCACAATTATTCCGGCCTCTATCATTCTTAATACCCTTTCCTCCATTATTGCGAAAGGCGGTATTTCATTGCCCGGATAATACCCGGTTTCTACTAGCCCTCGGTAGATGTTGACCATATGTGCATTGACATTTCTGATTTGACCGGCTTCAGAACTGAATATCATGCTTACTTTGTCAGCATGATCAGGGAGCGGATTGCTTTGGACATTCGGCTTCGCGGTTTGGAATGAGAAGGCCTTAGTATCCATCAAGTTTTGGATTCGATGCTTAAGGACGAAACACTCATCAGTTGAATGGCCTACTTCTCCCATGTGATAGTCACATTTTTTGGACGGGTCATAGCTGGAGAAGTTTTCAGCATTGGGTCGTCTTGGCTCAGTTGAAAGGAGGCTCTTGTTTCGGAGGATTGCCAAAACCTGGGAGGGAGATCCAGGAAGCGGAGTGAATTGTCTTCGGTTGTTGTAGCGCTGGGGTGGACGACTATTAGTCTATTGCTGGCCTGTGTTTGTCTGAACAGTCGGGAGATGACCGGTGTTTGCAGTGTACGTGGCATTGACATTGATCAAGGATTCTTTATCTTTTTTCATGTTGAGCCTTCTGCTGACAGGAGCAGGCTCAGTGAACCAGCCATCCCTTAAACCTGTCTCAATCTGCTCTCCCACTGGAATGAGTTGATTGAATGATTCAGCGATCGTAGTCACCATCCGATTGCGGTATTCGAAAGGGAGGGTTTTGATGAAAATTTTTCTCAATTCAAAGTCAGTTGGCTCAGGACTGATCTGGGCGGCGAGATTCCTCCATCTAATGGCATATTCTTTGAAGGATTCCTGCTTTTTCTTTTCCGTACGATCAAGATCCTCGCGAGAAGGGGTAATGTCCATTATGAATTTGTACTGTTTGAGGAATGCTTCACTTGCTTCACTCCATGTCTCGATGAGGTTTATGTTCTTTTTTATGTACCATCTCAGGGCGGAACCTATCAGGCTTGACTGGAACAACTGGATCATTAAAGGTTCATTATTAACGTATTGGGTCATTCGAACCAAGTACATCTGCAAGTGAGCTCTTGGGCAGGTCGTGCCATCGTACTTCTCGAACTCAGGCATTTTGAATTTTTCCGGCATTTTGACCTTAGAGTAGATGGAGAGGTCTGTTGGAGTAGGATCTTGAAGGCCTTGCAATTGCTTTAGCCTCTCTTCAAGCTTCTCAAGGCGTTTGTCATGTTCAGTCTTAGACAAACTGTTGGGCTTTGCTTTCTCGACTACGATTTGGTGCGTATCATCTTCTAATTCGGGCATGTTATCACCAGTATCTCTTCCTTGATCACCTCGAGTAGACGATTGTGGTAACAATACTTCAATTGAGGTTGGGGCGGGAGCTAATTTGCCTTGAATGGAATCTATCTGCTTTGAGAGCTGCTGAAACACATTGAAGACTTGCTTCATTTCACTTTCCATAATCTCGACACGGCTTGGTACATTTTCTTCGGCCATTCTATTTTTTGGATTTGGCGAATACGACTAGGATTGTGATTACCTGCATAAAGAAAATGGAGAGAATGTAAGCCAGGAAACGTATGGAACACTGGCCCATGGCAAGGGTCACGTCATTTTTATTTATTAGCAGGAGATTTATACAATGCCAAAAGGGCTTTTTACACAAGTCAAAACGACCCTAGATATTGACATTAGGAATATTCACATCAAAAGTCCCGCTGCCCATTTTATATGCGATGGGAAGCTCTAGTCTTGTGAAGCCGCTTGCTTCTTCGTACTACGATACGTGTCTCTTGCTGGTTTCCAAGCTCTTTTCAAGAGATTCGATTCGCCCTTGCAGGGTAAGTTTATCAACTACATCAGGGATTACTGGTTGCAACTCCTTGGGAATTATATGGTTGAGGATGTAGAATGTTGATGCATGATGAACTTTTTCTTATTCCTTTAACCTTCTGGGCACGACGATCTTTTCAGTGTGACATCTACTCCATGCGTTCTGAATTATGCGGATCTCCTCCAAGTAGTTGTAGTCCGTACGGGTGAAAAAGATTCGGAACAATCCTAATTTGAGTGGTGGCGGGACTTCTTGAAGGACCCTGTACTGACGAGCCACCCTATATGGATAATATGAGGTAGCTCTGGAGAGGCCCAGCAATGGGATGGGGTTGTAATAATTAAGCGCAAAGCGCGCCTCTCCTGCATTGAACCATTTAGCTCGCCATAGGAATGTCTCAGGGACCGGGTTTTTTAGCAAGTTAATCCACCGAGAATACTCTTCATTAGGAGAATATTTTTCCAAGATTTGAAACTTTTGCAATGGGTGTTTAAACTCGTTGATTTCAAATATTTGCATGAGGTGCCCAAATCCTTTGATATGGGAAAAGAACCACATTTGTAAAATTTCTGGAGCGGCCCTCATGATTTTTTCTTTTTGGTCCTTGAAACGATTAAGGGATAAAAACGTTTCGGCTAAAACCATATTCACATATCCTGCTCCAAAAATGACTTGATTTATCACCCATGTGATTAAAGGATTTATAGCATTCTTTCGATGGGGAAAGATAATAAAACCAAAGAATGCTAAGAGGAAGATCTTGGCTTTTTGGGTCATTGACTGTTTTTCAAAGCATTCAGTTAAAGATGATAGCGGAAAAGCATTATTGTTGGCTTGAACAATTTCTCTTACCGAATGATTTTTTAGAAACCATGATAGACTAACCACAGGGTCAATGCCGATCGGCTTGACAAGCTCGCTTCCCAGGGGCATTCCTATGGCGAGACTATACTCTTCTAAAGTCGGAGTTAGTTCAAATTTGCCGAATATGAAGGTGGATGTTTCAGGGCACCAGAAATGTGGTAGTGCTTGCATGACCCCAGAGTGGATATTGATTTGGAGCAATGGGAGGAGATGACCGATTCTTGATTTGACACACTCTTGGCCGAGTTGATCTAACTGCTTCCACCATCTGAGAAGCTCTCCCTTTGGGGTGGGAATGAACTGGATATCAAATCTTCCCATCGCATATAAGGAAGGGAAATACACAACCTGACCCTATTTCGCCATGAGCCAGAAAAGACTAAGTAAAAAATAAAGAAATTACTTTGCTTTTAAATAAAATGGCAAGCACAAAGACATGCAGATGGGATGTGCGGCTCAATTTCTAACTCAGAAGGATTGGTGAGATTAAAAGGATATCCGCTCGTCGCAGTCTCGCGTTAGCAACATACCCTCTTAACCTCGGCTAAGAAATTCGGGGAAAAGAAAGGCGACCTCTACATCGCAGTCTCGCGTTCGAGGTCGTATCTTTCTTAACACCATCCTCGAAATCCTATGGCGGCCCAGGTCCGGCGGCCGGGTTGTGTGTGCCATGTGTAGTGTTTAAAACAGTAAAGCATGCACAACAGTTTATAATCACAAAAACATTTTATTTTAACAGAATAAAAAAAACTTTAAGCTATTACCTGCATAAAAGAAAAAAAACCAAGTCAGCAAAGCATTTAAACAAAGATAAAATGGCCTAAGTCTTCAAATCCCCAGTGGAGTCGCCAAGCTGTCGCGACCTCTTTCTTCTCGGCGCTCGCAATCGGGTACGAGCGCCTAAGGAGGCTAATGGCTCGGCTGAATTTATTAAGCCCGGACTCTCCCAAGTCCACAAATTCACGACTTTGATAGTTTGAATTTTTAACCTATAAATCAATTTTTAAAATGGAGTCGCCACTAATCGATTTGGAGTGGGTCAATTAGAAACCCAAGCGAAGTATCGGGAGAAATACTCGCTCCTGCGCAACCAGAGAAATTAGGATCGGGGACTTGATTACACTAGTTAATCACTAATGCCCTTTCGGTACCTAATCTTGTTTAAACCCTAAGGCTTTTTGGATGTTCGAGGGATTTTCCATGCATTTTTGGGAGAAAAAACATTTTGGAGTATTTTTCTCATTTTTTGGACATAAAAAGGGATTTTTTTGGTATTTTTTGGAAAAATACAAGTCTTTTTTTGGCTTTTTCTGAATTTTTTTTGCTTTTTCATGAATTTTTGGCTTTTTTTTTGGATTTTTAGCATTTTTTGGAAAATACGAAATATTTTTTGATTTTTTTTATTTTTCGGAAAAAAAATATTTTTTATATTTTTCAAAATATTTTTGGAAAATTATTTTTTTTTGATTTTTCTCGATTTTTTAGAAAATAAAACATTTTTCGACATTTTTAATATTTTTCAATTTTTTGGAAATTAAAACATTTTTTTATTTTTTATTTATTAAAATATTATTTTTATATTAAAATAACAAAATAAAACCGTTCGACTCGGGCCGGCGATCCGAACGAGGACGGGCCTGCAACACGGGCCCGACTCAGATTTTTTTCTCTCTTTTTTTTTTTTTTTAACAAGGCCCAAACCGATTTTGGCCCATTTTCGTTAAAAGAAATTCAGCCCAACAACCACCCGGCCCACGCGAATTTAAATCAGCCTTAAGTGGAAACCCTACCCGGTCACGACCTGGACCGACCCGGGTCCGATCTAGGTCGTGACCCAACGCGACGCCTGCTCCCTTTTTTCGCTTGGACGCGGCGTCGACGGAGAGGCTGGAACAGTGGATCGGCATCGACGGCGGCGGCGGCGATGCAGAGAACAGCAACGGTGGGAGGATGCGGTGTGGTGGCACGGCGGCAGTGGCGGGTGGAGATGCAGAGAAGAACGGTGGACAGAGCGCGACCGAGGACTGGATCCCGCGGGGGCTCGGGGCGGCGAGGAGGTTTTCGAGTGGAAACGGAGACGGCCAAGCGGGGGGGTGATACCTGTCTGTGGAGAGGGTATGGCGCGGCGACGTTGTCGGTCGGCGAGACGGCGTCGTTGGTGGTGGAGGCGGCTGCCCAAAGCGACAGACGCGACGGGGCAGCGACGGTTGTGACGGCGGGTCTTCAACTTCTTAGATCTAGTCCTCTTGTCTCTGGCTCCTCTCGCGGATCGGTCGCGGCTCAGCAGGGGGGACGGCAACGAGCCTTCGAGGTGACTACGTCGGGACTTGATCGAGGCGACGGTGTGGGGACGGCGGCACGGCTCGACGCAGCGTCGGGGTGTCAACAGCAGCAGCAGCGAGAACCCAGATCTGGACCTTGACCGACCCTCTCCCTCCGGCCGATCTCCCTCACTCCGGTCAGATCCGAGCCTCCACCGGCCAGATCTGACCTCCTCGGACTCGCTCGCCGGCGGCCTCCCCCGAATTCTCTCAGTGGGAGGTCAGCCGAGCTCGCAACCCGAGTTCTCTCTCGCTCGCTCTTCGACTCCTCCCCCGAAGTCTCTCAGTGGGAAGATGTCCAAGCTTGCGATCCGAGCTCTCTCCTGCGCTCGCCCTTCAACCCTTCCCGATGTCTCTCAGTGAAGGATTTCCGAGCTCGCCACACCCTCCGACGATGCTTGCGGCCACCTATTTATAGGCGAAGGAACTCCGGTCGACGGAGGGGCTCGGTCGCCGGCCTTCGGCTTGCCCACCGGTTCCGCTCGGCTGAACCGGTGTCCCATCGAGCTTTCCAGCGAAGCTCGCTCAGCATTAATGGCGCCTGCGGTCTTATCCCCTCCGGCCGATGTCGCCCTACACTCCTCGGTCGTAGGCTGTCGTTCGCGCGCGTCGCCGGACACCGCGCGTGAGATGCAAGCGACTGAGGAAGAAGAAGACAGGAGGAAGAAGAAGAAAGGGGGGTGGGGCCAAGCCGCACGAGCCCACGTGAAGAAAAAAGGGGGGGCTGCTGTTTTTGTTTTTCTTTTCTTTTATTTTTACTATTTTTTTGGTTGTTTTTGCTATTTATTTGGTTTTTGTTCATTATTCCGAAAAAGACAAAATAAAATAAAAACTTAATTAATAAAATAGACCTAATTAAAATTGAGGTGTCAACACCTGGATTAGGCGCGAACCCTTCTAAGTCCATATATCGTGACGTTAGATTTTGTATTTTAGTTTTTAACAACCTAAGTATTTCTAAGAGTCGCCACTAGTCCATCGGGATTGTCTAGGAGTCGCCACTAACCCATCGGGGTTGGCTAGAAAGCAATTGAGATGGGGGAGTATTGTCTCGATTCCTATGCAACCAAAGATTTCTAGAAACGAGGACTTGTTTACGCCAATGTTTCTATTAGCACCCTTGCAGTACCATTAACTTGAAAGGTTATTTATCTAAATGGCCATGTAATCTTAATTACCGATTATAATCCTTATCAAAGCCGTTAAGTGTCAATGCAAATGTTTTTGTGGAATTGTTTTCTTTAATGTCTAGACCAATCCTAACCTAGTTTACAAAGGAAATTTGCACTCAAATTTTCAAAAAGCGGTGCAGCAAGTAAACATTTATGAAATTGAAAAGACTTGAAAGTAAATGCAAAAAGGGAAAACTTGATACAAGTGGGGCAAGGGATATTACATGGCCTTGTTATCACATCCCCAAATAGGACTCTTGTGAGTGAAATGAGAATATAGATATACATGAAATTACTCTAATTGCATGAAGGTATTCGAGATAATTTTATTCTACACAAAATGGATTATTTATAAAAAAAATGACTATAAAAATACCAAAATAGCATTAAATTAGGAAAAATGACCTTATAAAATTAGGAAAATTTCCTAGATGTCATTTCTGCCATAATTTGATACCATCCAACATTTTTTTATATTTTTATATTTTCAAAAAAATTATTTAAAAATAATTCCCTAAACCGATTTGTGCTTGATTTACACTAATGTGGAACAACAATAACTAAACTCAAATCAATCGTCTCAAGATCGAAACTTGGTTCGGGCATTTTGTTGAACATTTGGTCACATTAAGCCACTCCAAGCAACTTCCTCAAGCCATGTTCGTGGCCTTCAATCTCGACCAATAAGCAATCTTATGTGGAGCAAAAAAATCAGAGTTACACTACTACATGCAAAGAACAAGATTAGCTAAAAATCAAAGCCTAAAACACACACGAACCAAGTTGAAATTGGCCTCTAATTTGCGTGTTTGAGTTTTTTTTTTTTTTTTTTGCAATTTTGGATTTTAACTCAGGTCAAGCAAACAGCTTGTTTGCCTAGATTCAAGCCTCAACACTCATAGCATGAGAGATCTATGGGGAAAATGTAATGTGGACTTTCAAATGTAATAAAACATCATAGAAAATGATCAACCGAACACATCAAAAGGACATATCCAAGAAGCATACATGCATAGTACTCACAGACTAGCCGTGACTCAATGTCAATAGGCTTGGTTTTTGGCTCAAGTTTGTAGACGATCTTATGGTTTACACGGGGATTTATAGACCAAACCAAGTTGACCTCACCATCATTTGTACTCCTATATAACATTCATCAAACCCATGAAGATAGAAAATGCATGCAAACAGAAGTAGCAAGTAAAGCATATAGGGCTCTTGAAGAGGCTTCAAACACTTAGAAAAATTCCAGCTTCATAAATTAGTTTCCCGGCTCATTTTCCTCTTGATTTTTTTATGATCAACATGTTCAAATTTGAACAAAAATGCATCGAGAATTCTTACCTTGCCTTTTAGTTTTTTTTGCCAGTTGCTCTTAGCCGAGGAAACTAAGAAATTATCTCCTAGTGGCACATGGAAGTTGGCTCCTTCAACCTAAAAAATGAGATCTGCAAAGAAATAACTGACAACGAAGGACTTTGTTGGTCTCCAAAATTGGACTCCAAGACCTCTTTTGTTGACCAATTTAATCCCAAACTAAATTATATGTATTCTAGTTTAGGTTAGAGGTCCTTTTTTTCTTTCCCTTCGTTGTCCCTCATTTTTCTCAAGAATGCTTACTTTCCCTCACCCATGACTAATTAGGCTCAACACTCGGAAAAAAAAAAAGGCTTATCCTACTGACCACCGATAGAGTATTTTTTTTTTTTTTTGGATGATTTAGGAGGCCTTCCTGATATCCATTTGGAATGTGCAACTTATGATTGGAAAAATTTTTGAGTGAAGTTTTGACCTATAGTTGAAATTTTTGGCTAATTCTGAATGTAAGTATGTGAAAATTTCATTTTTTTTTCTACAAGGGTCAGTTTGAAATTTTATGGGTTAAGCCTTTTTTAAGTTGCTTGTGAGGGGTGTATTTTTTAGAATGACCGAGAGCCTCCCTTAGTACCTTTTGTTTTTGATATTTTATGACCTAAAAGAGCCTCTTTTAGAGATTTTGTATACTGAATTAAGGAATCTTTTGGTCGGTTCTTGTCCCCCTACCAAGCTTGCCAAGTGAGCTACTTCGTCTATTATGACTTGGCAAAATTTTTCAACTTTTGCAAGTATTGAGTGTGTGGATTCTACTGTGATTTTCACGTGCCTTTAGTGGCTTATCCTTGGCCATTTTTTTTTGTCCACTTGCACTCCTAATTATGGTCTTCCATCACAAGCAGAGATTAAGCTTATTGGGCAGTTTGAGTTGGACATGGTGGGGCCACAAAGTGCTTACTCAACAGCTTCGAATTGAGACCGAATCATGGATTGAGTTTTGGCTGCTGGTTTGAGTGCTTTAATTCATCAATTTGGTAGAAATTTTTGGTCAATTAGCAAGCTTATATGTAGTAATTGAAGATCCTAAATAGTCTTCGCAATTGTTCCTGCCTAATTTTGCAAGAAAGTCCTTCAAAGTTTGCTACTTTCTTATTTGAGAATGCCTAATTTAATTGAATTTAGTCTTTTTTGGCTTGATTTGATCAATTTGATTTGGCCCATGTTCAATTTCAACTCAATTGGTGGCCAAGATGATGGAAACAATGATGGCTTGAGCGAAATTTTATGAAATTTGCAACTTGGTCCCCTAACTCTGGAAAATTGCACTTTGGCCCCCATTTACTGTTTCAATTGCAATATGATCCCTCAAGGCTTGGCTGGTCACACTCAAATCCTCGGCTCCAACCTTCTCTTCTTCTTTCCTTTTTTGTTTTTTGTTTTTTTTTTTTATTTCAAGAAAAGCATATTCCATTTAAAAATAATACTAAACGCCTAGGTAATTTATATACAAGGATTTGACATGAAATATTTGTGTGAAAAAACAAGTTCCCATATTTCGAAAATGATATTTGGGCAAAAATTTATGAGCCAACATACTTACATAGGATATGTTCTATAGACTAGTACCTTTGTGTCCTTGAGACCAAAGGAGATAGGAACTAAAGTCTGGGAGATGAACCATGGCCGTGTAACCGGAGTGATTAACAGCTTTGGTTGGGTCCCTTTGAACCCCTCCGAGTCGTAGAGGATCGTTCTCAATTTGAGTCTCCAGCGGGGATGGTCACACAACGATCTGACAGACTCCTCCCAGTCATCTTTTTTATTATTTTTCTCTGTGTGGGTTGTAGCCGGGTGTAGAGATTACAGACCCTGTTAGGGTTAGTCTTGCAAACGGGAATGACCCCCGATGAGATGGAAGAATGGAAGCAGCCCCAGCCATCAGAGTCAGGCGAGTGATCGCCTCCGATTGTTGATGTCGGTTTGAGACTGGTGTGGCAGCTTTCATGATCAGGATGGTGATTAATAGGTGGAGGGTGGTCGCGTTTGACGAGGAGCCCAGTGATGGAACGAACATGAGCTTTGCTTTGACCATGATGACGATTCTTATGGGTTTCAGGGTTCTTACATGCAACGAGATGGTCGCCGGAGTGGTGGATGAACATTTCAAGAATGGCATGGTTGATTATTGTATTTCCTCTTTCTTCTTTAATATACATTCGACACGTATGAGTTCTTGTCAATCCGCAACTTTTCTTACTCTGATAATCCAAAATGGAATTCATTTATTGGAGATCGAGGATGGATTACAGTCACAGGAACACTAGAAGACACACTCCAAGAAATCAAGATTCAAAATACCAACTTATCAGAAAACAATGATAATAATAACAAATTAAAAAAAAGTTCACGAAATACCACTCAACCTGTCTCCTAGCCAAATGGAGGCTCATTGTTTGCAGACGTCCTCAATGAAATAAGCCAAAGAGAAGGAATAAGACCCACCCTCCACCAAAGCCTTCATGCTCTTCTCACTCACCTCCTTCACCTTTTTCCTCCTCTCCCTAGCCACCTTGCCCTCCATTAACTTTCTCATCCTGCCCTCTATTTTGTTTGCTGCCACGACGATGTCATTTCCTTTGTTGGGGAAATCTCTCTCATCATCTATCTTGATCTCTGTTACGAGGCCGAGCTTCACCATTAACTCATATGCGTAGAATTGTTCCTCCCTAATTTGGGGCCACGTGATGGTCAATACTTTGAATTATATGCTTTCTAAGGTACAGTTTCACTTGCAGTGGTATACGAATCCTTTGATGGCCGGGTGGGCCATAATCGCTACTTGAGCGGCTCACCCAATCCCTCTCCCGACCTTGGCCGTTTTGTCTAAGAACCCCTTGGGCAGGTGCATTGTGGGATTTACATAATCTCGAGGGGCTTCCAGTTTGCCCTTCCCAGGTGGCTGCCATAAGGACCACAAGAAGCAACGCTTGCTTCATGTTATTTATATAATGCAATCCCACATTTTCAGATTCATATTTTCTCTTTAAAGTGACGGTTATTCCACATGTAGTTTTTCCACGCCATGTATCTCTTCGTAACAACCACTCATTTGGTAACCACCTTGATGGGAGATGTTATATAAAATGAACGATCACTCATTTCTTAAGGGTAATCACAAGGTCTAATATAAACCCTTTCAATTATAAAATACACTATCAGTACGCGAGGGAATTGGGTTAGTAGAGTGTGCCCAATATTTCGTTGGATCTTCGGGATTTTCTTACGAACATGAATACAAACAATGGTTGGAGGTTTATTTACAATCGATTACATTTTCCACATTTGATTTTTAATTCTAACGTTTGGTATCAAAGCATGTTTAGTGCCTCTGCCTTGTTTTTGTTGAAATTTTGGTGTACTTTTCGGGCCTTTTAAATGTGAATAGTATTTCAGTCTTTTTTGGGGGGGGGGGGGGGATAAGTACACTAGAAGTGCCAAAAGTTGTGTACGGTGCTTACTTTAGTGTCAAAAGTTTTCGCCGACTCATTTAAGTGCTAAATCGGAGGAAAAATGATCATTTTAGTGTCAACGGTGAGAAATTCCGACCAAACTGATTACGTGTCATTTATAATTAAAATTATAATACGACTTGGCAAAATTTTTAAAAAATCCAGTCCATATGGCATTTCCATGTGGCATGCTTGGCACCAAAATGATTGTTTTTTTTAACAACGATCAGCATTGAAGTGATCGCTTTAAATAAAATTTAGCACTCAAATGATCACTTTTAATAAAATTTAGCATTTAAATGATCACTATTTATAACTTTTAGACAACGTTGTTTAGGGATTATATGTTGACTAGGCACATCAGTGAGCCACGTAGGATTGAGAAATTAATAAAATATAGCCATGTCAAATTTTCGGCAATCCGGACTAGTGTTAACACTTAAATGATCATTTTTTTTAAAGTAGCACTTAAGTGATCCGGAAAAAATTTTTGGCACTAAAGTGAGCGCCGTACACAATTTTTGGCACTTCTAGTATACTTACCCTCATTCAGTGTTCTAGAGGAAAATCATCGTTTCTGGCCAAATTCCGAGGACCCACTACTTGACTTAGGAACGGTACAATCGTACCACCATGAAGAAGAATAGCCGTAAGCTATTTCAGCATATTGATGTTCAACGGAGGATAATCGGGCGGCAGAAGTTGCAGTGGTTAAGGATTTGTGTTTTGGGAAATTTTCGTTTGATTTAGAGCCAATTTCTTGGTCATTTTCACCGAAACTTGGATCTATGTGGTTGCACCGACATGGTCTCCAAAACCTATTATTTATTTCGGTCTTAGATGGGCTACCGGAGAAGAAACAGGTTGCGAAATCTCAGTGGAAAATGGAGAAAAATGGTGAGAGGCATTCTCTTCGCATGGAGGAAGAAGCGTGTGGGGCCACGGGCACGAAATCGTAGGCTCGTGGGATCCACACGTACCGTGAGTTTTTTTTTTAATTATTATTTTCTATTTTGTCCGTCTCTTTTGCCATTTTTGCATTTCTGCCCTTAGTGGCTTTATTTATTTTTTTGGCCCTCAGCAACATTTAAAATTCCCATTTTGCCCTTCTTGCAATTTTACAATTGTGCCATTGGCCGATCTATTTACTGTTCCGCCCCTTGGTGCATTATTAACTATTTTGCCCTTTCATGCATTTTTATGAATATTTTATGCATGAAATTAAATGTCCAATGATCCATATAGTTAATTAATTAAAGAGTAGCCACAATATCTTAATTAATTAAATTATATATTTAGAGCATTTGGATCCTATTTAGAAATGGACATTGATTGTGATTAATTATATTAATATGATGAATTTTATCCTATAGGAATTTTCATTATATTAATATGATTAATTATGATCAATTATTTTTCTTAATTTATCGACGGGGATTAAGAAAATGTATATAATATGGTAGTTTCTTTATAATGTAATTATGAATTTATTTAAATTAAAAACTTAACCCATAGATAGTTTTTATGTTATGTGATTCATGTTCGTGACATGTTTATATTGGTAAAACATGATTTATATATATTTTGCCTCAAATTTTATGACATAAGCAATGATTGTTTGATATGCAGTTTTGCAACTTATGAATTTCTCTGAATATAAGTGTAATGTTCCTATACTAAATGGTGAAATCTATAAAGTTTGGAAGGAGTTAGTTTATAGTTTATCTTCAATTGGGATGGATGGACATTGACTATGCTATAAGGAAAGACGAACCACCTAATCCTACTGATTCGAGCATTGCAGTTGAGATAGCCCTTTATAATCAATGGGAGCAGTCTAACCACGTTAGTGCGATGTTTAGAGGGGCTAAAATATCTTCTAGTATCCATGGTTTGGTTGCTCAGCATAGCAATGCTAAGGCTTTATTGGATGCCATTGATGCATAGTTTGAGATTTCATAGAAGGCGCATGCCATGATTTTGATGATGAAGTTTTCATCATTGAAGCTCACTAGTGTTAGAGGTGTGCGTGAGCATATCATGAAGATGAGGGACATTGTGGCTCAGCTTAAGAACCTTGAGGTTGAGATATCTGAATCTTTTCTTGTGTATTATATTTTGAATACTCTCCCGCAACAATATGCACATTTCCAAGATTTCTTACAACATAGATAAGAATAAATGGTCAATTAATGAACTTATGATCACATGTGTTCAAGAGGAAGAAAAACTGATTATGGAATTAGGAGAAAGTGCTCATTTGGCAACACAATGAAAGAATAAGGGTCATGACAAGAATAAGGGAAAATGTAAGATATCCCCCCAAGTTGACATTAAGAAAGAATCCAATTGTTTCTTCTATAAAGGGCATGTAAGGAAGGATTGCATGTAAGGAAGGATTGCATCATATTTAAGGCTTGCCTCGAGAAGAAAGGGATTCCAATATCTTGTGTTTGTTATGAATCTAATATGACTATGTGAGTCATAACACTTGGTGGATTAATTTTGGATCTACAATCCACAGTTCGAATTTCTTACAGGGTTTTCAAAACCTCAAGAAGCTAGTGGGAATTGAACAAAGCATTTAGACAGGAAACAAGATGCGTTCACATGCGGAAGTTATTGAGACGGGTAGACTAGTTCTCAATAATGTCTCTATTTTGAATTTGGAAATGACCTTTTATGTTCCTAGTTTCTTTATAAACTCAATTTCAATTTCAAAACTTGTACTTTTAGGTCACTCTTTTAATTTTTCAGATTCAAATTTTTGTTTATCATTTAAATCTGAAATTGTTGGAAGTGGTACTTTCTCTTATGTTTTTTTTTTTAATTAATTTATGAGATAATGCCTATTATAATGGGATGCATATTGATGATAACACTGGTATAGAACGATTTGTTGTGAAAGAAAATTCCTCTATGTTATGATACTGGAGATTAAGATATATCTCTGTAGATAGAATTAAGCAATTGGTAAATAATGGAGTATTTAGTGTTTTAGATTTTATTGATTGTGATACTTGTGTGGACTAAATAAAAGGAAAAGGAAAACAGACCAATAAGATGAATAAAGGTGTCAAGAGAGTACGAAAATATTAGAAATCATACATACGGATATTTGTGGTCTGGATATGGACTTGTGTGGTTAGAAATACTTCATCTATTTCATAGATGATTACTCACATTACTTATATCTCTGCTTGCTTCGTAATAAGCATGAAGCGTTAAATGCTTTTAAGGTATTTAAGGCGGAAGTAGAGAAATAATGTGGCAAGCAAATTACGATCGTGGGATTAGATATATGTGGAGAATTCTATAGTAGATACACTGAAGATAAACAAGCACCTGATTCATTTGTGAAGTTTCTTCAATAGCATGGGATAGTTGTTCAATGTACTGTTTGGTTCTCCAGACCAAAAAGATGTGGCATAAAGAAGAAATCGAATTTTATTAAATATGGTGTGAAGTATGTTTAGTGGCTCCAAACTTCCTAAGTCTTTATGGAATGAAACACTTAAGACGACAATGTATATATTAAATTGAGTTCCAACCAAGGTTGTCCCAAAGACACATTGTGAGTTATTTAAAGATTAGAAAATGAGTTTGCAATATGTACGTGTTTGGGGATGCCCGTTTGAAGTAAGAGTTTACAATCCATAGGAAAATAAGTTGGACCTAAGGACCATAAGTAGGTATTTTATTAGATATGCCAAAAGGTTCAAGGGATACAAGTTTTATTATTCATCTCACACCACTAAAATTGTGGAATCAATGAACTCTAAGTTCCTTGAAAATGACTTGATTAGTGGCAGCGATTGATTAAAGGACATTGTTCCTAATAAAGATCATTCAGACACTCAACTTTCCACCTCAAGGTTAGTTGTTGTTCATAATGCCCATTTAGGTCAACCAGATAATGAACAACCAATCATTGAAGTTCTATAACCTATTGACATTGATCTAGTAGATCCAATTGTTTAGCAATTAGCAACATGCTCCTTAAGAGAATGTTGATGCAACATTAAAAAGATCTGCTAGAATAAAGAAATCAGTAATTCTTAGAGATTATATTGTATATTTGCAAGAATCTAACTATAATATTGGAGATGAGAATGATTTTGAAACATTTTCACAAGCCATGGACAATGATAAATCCAATTTATGGTGCAATGCCATGAAGGAAGAAATGAGTTTTATGGCATTTAACGAAGTCTGGGATTTAGTTGAGTTGCTTGATGGTGCGAAGGCCATTGATTGTAAATGGCTTTTCAAAACTAATGATGATTCATTAGGTAACATTGAAAGATATAAAGCTAGACTCGTTGCCAAATGATTCACTCACAAGGAAGGAATCAATTACGCGAAGACATTTTCTCCTGCATCTAAAAAAGATTATCTTCATATTGTTTTAGCATTAGTTGTCCATTTTGATATGGAATTATATCCTAAAGAATTCTCCTCTAGCAAATGTGAGCATTTGGTGTGTAAGTTTAAGAAAATCTATGTATGGTTTGAAACATTCATCCCGTCAATGGTACTTAAGGTTCCATGATATCATTTCTTCATTCGGTTTTGTAGAGAATGTCATGGATTAATGTATATACCAAAAGGTCAGTGTGAGCAAAATTTGTTTCCTTGTGCTATATGTGAATGATATTCTACTTGCAACCAATGATAAGGGATTACTACATGAGGTAAAACAATTTCTCTCTAAAAGTTTTGACATGAAGGATATGGGTGGGGCATCTTATGTTATTGGTATTAAGATCCATATAGATAGACTTTGAGGAATTTTAGGACTATCCCAAGAAACCTATATCAATAAGGTCTTAGAAAGATTTTGGATGAAAGATTATTCACCAAGTATAGCACCCATTGTGAAGGGTGACATATTCAATTTGAACCAATGCCCGAAGATCAATCTAGATAGGGAATAAATGAAAAACATTCCATATACTTCTATTGTTGAAAGCTTGATGAAGGCTTAGGTTTGCACTCGACCTGACATCGCTTTTGCTGTTGGACTATTGGGAAGATATCAGAGTAATCTAGATATGAATTACTGGAGAGCTACAAAGAAAGTGATGAGATACCTTCAAGGTACCAAAGGCTACATGTTTTTGTATAGACGGATTAACAAATTGGAAGTAGTCAGTTATTTGGATGTGGACTTCGCGGGTTGCGTTGATTCTCGAAATCAACATCCGGATATATTTGGATGTGGACTTCGTGGGTTGTGTTGATTCTCAAAATCAACATTTGGATATTTTTGAATGAAGGGTTAATAGAAATAGATTTGAAACTAAATTAGGAGTGGTGTTTTTTTTTAGTTAACAAAAAGTTCAGGGTAGGTTTGGGAATACAGTTATAATTGGTGGTTTTTATAGTTTGAGATAGAATTGGGACAAGATTTAAGGGTGTGTTCGTTTCGCAGAGGAGTGAATTGGAAAACATTTTCCAAAAAATAATTACTTATATCGTTTCCAAAAATAAATGAATGAAATTTTTTTCATTGCCCATGAAAATTGTTAGACATAGATTGTTGTTGATGATGAACACATTTTTTGTTTTAGTAATTTTTCTAAACAATATAAGCAATCATTTTTTAGAAAACATTTTCCAAAAAACTCAATTTTTGTGAAACGAAGGCATTGAGTTTAGAGTTTTTTGGGTTGCCTATTTTAAGATAGGGCTTTGCTAGCATAACAATTTTTGGGTTACTATAAGAATAATAATTTGTTGTGAGCCATGAATTCTTAAAGGAATTGATCCCATAACAATTTATAGTTATTTATTATTTAATTTTTTATGATCGAGAATACACTATTATTATCTTAATATACTAAAAACTGTTGCTCATTCATTTTTTTTTTTAAAGATAATAGATTAGATTCCTTTTTTATGGCTCTCACCGTCTATCCCATTTAACATGTTTGGGATTTCTCTTTCTCGCTCCGGCACGAAGACAAGAAGAAAATGTCCGATCACTTCAATTAAAATAGGGAAATGCTTAAGTAACAGTCACTGTTATTATTGTTGGGTAACAATGGCATGTAAGCCACGAGATCTAATTGATAGAAAAGGCAGGATAAAAATATTTCCTTCCCTCCTTTGCAGCTGGTGTTATGCTAGCACTGGTGATTCACATATCACCGTTACTTTTAACAATAACATTGATTGTTATGCTATCACCATCCATTAAAATAATATGAATCCTCCCTTGTCAAGTTCATAAACAATTAAAAAGACAATAAAACAAAAGAGAAAAAAGCAGTGGAGGGAGAGGTGTAATTATCTTTAAATTTTTTTATATTGGCTCTATTTCCGTTTTTCCTTAAAGATTATTTAATTATATTCCACCTATATCACATCACATTTCCATTGACATTGACGGAGCGCACTTGCCAAGCGTGACCTCCGGAAAGTCCCACACCGGAAACTTGCTCAAAGGAAAGTGGGTATTACGTTCCTGGCCTGATGCCCCATCTCCGGGGGACGCAGGATGAGCGCAGCATAAAAAGTAGAGGAAAAAGATAGTGAAGTCTGTCAGATCGTCGTGTGACCAGCCCAGCCGGGTACTCCGGCTGAGAACGATCCTCTACCGCTCCGTGGGGTCCGAAGGGCACGTAGATGGGGGTCTGGAGCTCGCTCGTCACATCCGTCGGCAACGTGAAGAACATGTCGAGGACAGCTCGGTGAGCTCTGAGGTGAGTTGGGACTTGATCAGGACTCGGCGAGTACGTTGGGCTTTGCACCAGACCTTTGCTAGGGTTGGTCTCGGAAATGGGACGGAACCGAGGGAGATGATCGAAACGAAAGGGGGTGTGGCCATCGAGAGTCAGCGAGGCATCGCGTCCGGTCGTGAATGGCAAGACCGAAACTCGCGTGGCAGCTTCATGATCAGAGGCAGGTCACTGAGGGGTGCGAGTACACGGAAGTCTCTTTCGGGCTGCATAAAACTTCATAGATATTAATTGATATTTGAACACTTTTTATATCTATTGTGATTTTTGCAAATAACAGACATCACCATAATGAACAGCAACTCATGGCCCGACCCAGACGATCTGTTCTGTCCCTATGACATATTTAACATGGATTATAGTCACAAGATCACTACAACGCACACTCCCAAGTACTCGAAGATTCAAAATACCAACTTATAAAATCAAGTAAAGAAAAGTAGTCAAACCAGTCTCCTAGCCAAACGAAGGCTCATTGTATCTGGACATTCTCGATGAAGCGAGCCAAAGACAAGTAAGATGAGCCACCCTCCACCAAAGCCTTCCTACTCTTCTCGCTCACCTCCTTAACCTTCTTCCTTCTCTCCTCGGCCTCATGGCTCTCCATTAACTTCCTTATCCCTCCCTCTATCTCGTCTGCCGTCACGAAGTTGCTCCCTTTGGCAAGATCTTTCCGATAATCCATCTTGATCTGTGCCGCCAGACCGAGCTCCACCACCAGCTCGAATGCGTTGAGCTGTTGCTCTGCATATTGCGGCCACGTGGCGATTGGCACGCCGAACCATATGCTCTCTAGGGTAGAGTTCCACCCGCAGTGGGACACGAACCCTCCGATGGCCGGGTGGCTCAGGATCGCAACCTGTGGGGCCCAACCGATCACTCTGCCAACCCTGGCTGTCCTGTCCAGGAACCCCTCGGGCAGGACCTCTGCCGGATTCCCGTAGTCACGGGGGGCTTCCAGCTTGCCCTTCGTAGGTGGCTGACGTAGGGACCACAGGAAGCGGCGCCTGCTCTGCTCCAACGCGCGAGCAATCTCCTTCGCCTGGTCCTCGTCAAAGCTCCCAAAGCTTCCGAAGCACAGGAACGCCACAGATGTTTCTGGCTGCTGGTCGAGCCACTCCAGGATCTCGAAACCCTTCGGACTGTTATTACCTTCCATGCCCCTTTTACTCTCAACCTTGATGTTTACTATGGGGCCCACAGGGTACACCAGGGGCGCTCCGAGGCCCGCCAGGGCCTCCACCGCATGCGGTTCCAGCTCGGTGAATGTATTTACCAAGATACCTCTTGTTTCCCTTATCCGTAGGGCGTGGCTCAAAAGTAGCCGGCCAGCTTCATTTATGAATATATCGGAGGGCAAGAATTTGGCGGCAGGCAGTGGATTCCTGAAGCAAGGGAAGTCCAGCTCGGCGTCTGAACCCTCAAGCTCGGTCAGGTCCATGTGGTGCTCGTCTTGGATCGACTGGAGGTGCAGTAGCAAGCCGAGAGCTGCAGCACTTGACGTGAAGAACACGTAGGAAGGGACGCTGAGCTCGCTGGCCACTTCGATCATCGTGGTGCAGAACATGTCAACGATAAGGCCGGCTAGCCGTGGGGAACCGCACATGTTGAGGTCAGCCACGGCTTCTCGGACGTCAGCTTTGTGGCTCTCAATGAAGTCAGTGAGGAAGGCCACTCGGGACGTATCTGGGGAGGGATTCCGCCGAGGGAGGATCACGAAGCGGATACCTGCAGCGATGGAAGCCCCGAGCGACTCAATGCGTGAGTCAACCTCTGAGTCGAAGGGCAACTTCATGATGAGGACAGTGATGGAGAGCCGGCCGTCACGGTCCACAAGGAGCTTGGCGATCTCCACTGTCGACACCAGGTGGCCGAGGCCCGGCGATGGGATGAACACGAGATGAGATTCAGTACTCATATCGCGATGACGGCGCCTTCGAAATTTCTTGTCTTCCGTTGCCGAGTTAGCTTGGATGCGAAGGATAACCAGGTGGAGAAGGCTCTTATAGACCTCAATATGCTAGTTGTCGCCGGAATCGCCGTTAGTTTGACTCGAGTCTGTTGGATTATTGCTAGCTTGCCATCTTTTTACTTCATTAAAAACGCTTAATGGATCCCCCGTGACACCGACAAAATTTAAAAATTAGGACGCTTCGGGTTCACATTCATTCGATAAGCTCGAGCAATTATTCCAAGAAAAAAATATGGGGCGGCTCATATGATAAGTGTCACATCATGACAAATTTATAAGTTATTGCATGGTCCGTGAGTCGTTTCGACTCAATAATTTATAGTATATAGTCTATAATCAATAATTTAAATGAGCTCAGCTTATGTAGTTGTTATGGACCATATAATATCTTTTCAATTGAGAAGTTATTGCATGGTGTCTATCTCTCGGACAATGACCCGAGCTTCCAATAGTTCAAGTCCATATTGGACTTTGGTCCTTATACGACTCTATCTTTGAAGACAGCTGGAATCGTTCAAGGTGCAATTCATTGGTAAAGAGAAAAGTCCTAATTGGACTTTGGTATATCGAGCGTGTCTCGAGCTATCTTATTTTACTGCCACAACACTTTCGCATACGTAACAAGGAGTATCGGAGCTCCATCTCCAAATTTCATATAATTGGTATCAGAGTAAGGTTGCGCACTCTACATTTTGTGTATGCTCTTGACTATGGAGAATGTGATTGAGCAGAATAAATACTTTGCATGCGTTGCTATCCTCCAAAACTTATTTCGTATATGTATATATTATCATTTTTCTTTCTTAAAACATGTATCTAAATATCCTGCATCGGTGCTAAAGCAAATAAAAAATGAGCAAACCGATTATTGAACAAATATAGTATGGGAAAAGAAAATAACTTGAACCGGTAAAATTGTACAACCCCTCGCCCGGACAGGCACGCTTAAACCTAAGAACGAGAAATTAACTCCAATTATTTAACTTAATCTAAAAAATGCCATGAAAGCTAGGTTCTCGGGCACGGGAATCGATGGACTGCCAGGCACGACAAAATGGGGAAAATGACTTTCGTATGGTGATCATCTGAAGACCACCTTGTAGAAAAACAAAGTGCCAAGTTCATGTTGAGACTAGCTCATCATTACATGTAAACAAAGATAGAACATAACATGCTTATAACTCATCATTAAGTAAATAAGCAAGGACTAAATAGATAAAAGATATTGCCACAAAATATTGTAATTTTTATGCTCAAATCGACTCATAGCAATCCAAGAATGGAATGGGATCATGACTTTCTATTATACTAGTCACATTAGGTGCATCATATAACATATGAGTTAGGGTTATACATGTCCAGATTTACATTAGAACTTAAGGTGATCCCAGCATGATGGCATTCTAATAATACTTTGAGAGGATGAAAAACTTTACTATTTTTTCTTTTACAACAATTTATGCATTTTTTATTGCTCTTCTTCTCATTATATACTAGCCGATTTCTGCTATATTTCAGAAAACATTTCTCATTTTTAAGTTTCAAATTGTCCTTTTTCTTTAAAAATTAAAATTGTATAGATTAAATGAGATAACCGTCAAATTTGTGCATAATCTCTCTAATTTTCACAGAATAGCTAAGACTTCCATTCTATTTGCAATATTGTAACTTCTTCTTAAGGAAAAATTTCAAATAAGAGTTTGAAGTGCTTTTGTTTTATCAAATAAGGACCTGAAAATGGACCTTGTTTCAAATAAGGATTTGACGTAATCAAATCGTTTCAAATAAAGGTTCGAAATGGAGCTTGTCTTAAATAAGGGTCTGAAGTAGTTATATCAATTTCAAAAAAGGGTATAACCTTTTAGATCGAAGGACATTTTTATCTTTTAACTTAATTTTTTTTCTATTTATTTCTTCTTCTTTCTTTTTCCTTTTCCCCTTTCCCTTCGCCAGCCATGGAGGAGGTCACCAACCTTAGGCGAGGGCCTAGGCTAGTGAAGGAAGCCTCCGCTAGCATCATGTGAGGGCATTCCTTGCTAGCTTAGGCGAAGGACACCCTCATGTAGGTTGGCAAGGGTAGGCCTCCCTCCCTTAGCGAGGGCAAACTTGGCATCGGGCGAGGGTCGTCCTCACCAATGTTAAGTGAGGCTACCCTTGCCTAATCTAGCGTTAGGCGATGGTCACCTCGCTTGGGTTGCCCCGGCACCGGCGAGGGCGGCTCGACCATGAGTCGAGCAACCTCCACCAGCCATCGATGGCTATGGCTCGGTGAGGAAAGAGGAAAAAAGAAAAAAAGAAAATAGCAAAGAAAAGAAAAGAAATATAAAAGATATATTTTAAAATATAGTTATAATTTTTTTACCAAAATACCATTTCTCCGATGGCCGAAATGTTGCTGGCTAACAAAATGCCTTTATTTGAGATGATTTAGTCACTTTAGCTCCTTATTTGAGATGATTTGACTATTTCAGGTTCTTATTTAAAATAAGATCTACTTCAGACTTTTATTTGAGAAAACAATAATACTTTGGGCCCTTATTTATAATTTTCCCTTATTTAAGGTAAAGAAATTGTCGATTAAAATATTATGAATGGCACTAATGGTATGAAATAATAATAAGAAATTAGGGAATATAGTTTATTTTCACTATATGTTAAAAAATAATTTATTATATTCCCTCCATATCACCTTTAATTATATTTTTCTTTTCCTATTCGCATCATTTTGCCTTCTTGCCTTCTTTCCACTAATTGAGTCCATAAGAGCCTCCAACTCATTATCATCCTCGCTACCGGGTGAACTCAGTTAGGAAAAGAAGAATTTTCAAAGGCATCATCGTCTTCATGAGTGCTAAAATCGAGCTCCTGTTCATCCCATGTCCGGGCACCAACCACCTAGTGTTAATGGTGGAGATGGCCAAGCTCCTTGTTGATCGCGATGATCGGCTCTATGTCACCATACTCATCATGTAAAAGCGGTCCATCTCCAATGTCTCTTAGACAATCCATTATTTTTTTTTTTTTGTAAAAATCACTTGATTCATGCGGATGCCCATGCATTTATACACTTAAATCACCTCATAAGGTCATAGCACGCGAAATTAGACACTTTTCATTCTCAGGTGAATAGTGCGTGTGAACGATGTTTCATGAACACCACTGCCAGTGCACTCACGTTTTTGAAGGAAGGTCTGCTGGAGTTGAAAGAGGAGAAGAAGGAAAATAAGGGAGAGAGAGGTTGGTCAAGAGAGGGCTGAAGGAGGGGAGGGAGAGAGTGATGGGAAAGCTGTTGCACTCATTGAGTCCCATAAAGCATCCCCAAGTTTTCATGCAAGATGACCTCATATTCTCTCTCTTCTCTTGCCTTATCAACATGCTTTTAAGGACAAAATGGTCATTTCCACCTTGTACAAATTCTCAATTTGCCCTTGGGCCGAAAATGATAGGCAGGCCTAAGAAATGGGCTGGAGAATTGATTGGGCTCAAAGGGGCTTAATGTTTACTAATGGGCTTGGAAGAAGAAATGGTTAGTTAGGCCCAATGGGCTCACTTGCTTGCTTGGGCCTACTATGATGGATGTCCCACCTTGGGACTAAGGCCCACACTGGCTTTGCTCGGCCTACGTACACATGGGCTCATTTCCTTGGTCTGAACATCCGAAGTCCGTCCCAAATATTCATAATAATTCAAAGTCCAATTTTGGGTCCTCATGCCATGTCAATTTCGCCTTAATGCCATTTTGGGTACAACTCAGATTGATTACATAAAATTGCAGAGGATAGATTCTTATTTCAAAGTGCACAATTACTGAGGATCAACCTAGGGTCGTTTGTGGGCTTGATAACAGTAAACGAAATCACCCGTCGTTCCATTATGTTTTGTTTGTGAATTGACTTCTAGTCGATCTCGAAATTAGCCTGCCTATCTACAGGATCATCTTCACGCAAGTCTCACGGTCAAGTCATTTTCCTAGGTCAACTTCTTTAGTCATACGAGTTCTATCCTCATTAGCCTTTCATCTCAAGGTTAGTAGAGATCAATCAACAATGCATTAACGAAATTCACATTCATTCACCCCTTAGAGGGCTCGAATTTCAGGATGTCACACGCTAAATGACAAATACCACCTTTTGAGTTTGATAACCCAAACATGGCATAGAAGTCCATCAAAGGTTGGGCCATAGTTGATATGCTAGCTAAAAATTCTGAGAAGCCTGATAATTGGGATGAAGTTGATGAACAAATCCACCAGGTCTCACATAACAAGTGGACCATGTATTTTCGATGGTACTGTCAACCTTTCTAATTCTAGTACAAGAGCGATTTTAATATTCTCAGCTAGCCAACACTACCTAGTGGCTGGGAAACTGATATTCCCTTGTACCAATAATATTTCTGAATATGAAGCTTGTATCCTTGGATTGTAGTTGCCCGTTGACATGAAGTTAAAAGACTCCAAGTTTATGGTGATTCCACACTCATCATTCTTTAGATAGGTGATGAATGGAAAACAAGGGATGCGAAGTTTGTTGGAGAAAACTTCCTTATTATATTGAAGTTGACAAAATGTTTTCAGTAGTCTGAAGAGTTGCCAACTTTATCGTCAAAGTCTAAAGACCTCCAGCTCAAGATTTAAAATCTACCCTCATTGACAGTATCTAGACCGACGAAGAGAAGACTTATCTAGATGCAAGTTTATCTTTAAGGATTTGGTTCATACGATTGAAGAATATCTTAAAGCTAGAGATAGCACATTGTGACTAATTATTCTTATCAATTCGGATAATTAGATCCATTGATTGGCGAAATATACTTGGAAGGTTCTATTTATGGAAACCTAGATCCTAATTGTATGGGGGAGCAAGATTGGTGGACTATCATTGCATTCCTTAAATAATTTGAGATCTTATTGATTGATTCTGTTCAACGGGTAGATTGGAAGAACTCCTTTGGTAAGTGCCAATGGTTGTGAAGGCATAAGGGAGTATATAAGGAGGACGCTCAAGTTAGTCAAGTGTGTGCGTGAAAGAAAAATTCCAAAGTCTGAAGCTCCTAATTCTTTGCTATTTCAATCGCTGAGCTTAAGTTGTACTCAAAAGAGGGATCAAACACTTGTGAGACCTTGAGGAAGTGTAGTAGGGTTTCTACACCGTGGAAACAAGGACGTGAGATTGTAAAATCCTTTTTTGATTCTTAATGAAATCCAATCATTGGGCTATTAGTGCGAAAGAGTGGACGTAGACTTGGTCTAATTCGAAACACTATAAACTTTGTGTTTGAATTCTCTTTCCCTGAATTGTTACTTTATTTCGTAGCTTTATATAACTGTTTACAGTCTTTTACATCTTTAGTCTATTATTCTCAAAAGACGATTTAATTTGTTCAGTCTAGCAAAACTTTTTTTAACACCTATTCACCTTCCTCTAGGTGTCCTTACTAGCCCTATCAATTGGTATTAGAGCCTGTGTGCTCAGTCAATTGAAGTGTTTTTACTTATGAGTTAAAGATCTATGACTAGTATGTTAGCTCCAGGTTTGGTTGAAGGCCAGAGCAACACTAGACCTCTTTACTTTGATGGAAATGAATATAATGTATGGAAAAACAAGATGAAGGCATTCTTAAGATTGAAAGATACTCTGGAATGGGATGTGGTATAAAAAGGAATCATTCCTAAAGCTACATTAGTTTTAGAAAGAGGAAAAGAAGTTACAAACGCTAGCGAGATGACACAAAAAGAAATAACAAAGAGAGAAGCTCTTGATGCTAAAGTAATTTACTCTTTATATTGTGCTTGATCTCTTACTGAGTTTAACATAATTTCTTCTTGTGAAACAACCAAAGAAGTGCATATTACTTATGAAGGAACTGATTGGGTGAAAGAAACAAAGATCAATATTCTACTTGGACAGTATGAAGCCTTCAAGATGAAGCCATGAGAATCTATCACTAACATATTTAGTCGTTTTACGGAGATTGTAAATGGTCTAAAGTATTAGGGACAATTAATCTTAGGACTAATGAAGGTTAACAAATTGCTGCGTGGACTCTCCAAAGACTGGAATCATGTGAAGACTTCAATAAGGGAAACTCAAAGGATCATGCTGGTTTCTGTAGACGAGCGGGTGGGCACTCTTTAGTCTTATGAAGTTGAGCAAATTAATGAGGAAGAAGATCCCAAAAGTAAGAAGTCAATTGCTTTAAAATCTAACGATGATTATGATGATACAGACTCTGAAGATGATATGAACAATGAAGAGCTAGCACTTATGATAAGGAGGTTTAGGAAAATTGAACGAAAATGGAAGAAGATTCAATTGGAAGAAGCAAATCATTCAAAAGTTTCAAAACAAATCAATTGAGGATGATGAGGCCAACAAATATGTGATCTGTTTTGAATGCAAAAAAAAAAAAAAAAAAGGACACATTAGACCCAGCTATCCTCAGTTGAAGAAGAAAAAGGGAAGAGCTAAGAAATACAAAAAGGCACTCAAAGTAGAGACATTGAATGATATTGAATGCGAAGAAAGTGATGAATATTATATTAATATTTGTCTAATGACAAAGTCAGAATTACGCTTAGACTCTGAGATAGATTCAGACTTAGACTCAGATAGCGAAATCGATGTAAGGAATTTAAAAACTCCTACTAAAGTCTCGAAATACATTGATGAACTTTGTCTTAGTCTCAAAACCTCTCTTAAAAGGATTTCCAAGCTAAAAAGGGAGAATTCTACATTTAAGCAATAGGAAAATTCTTGGAAAGAAAAGTTTGAAAATCTAGACAAAAGTTTTGTTGTTTTAAAAGAAAATGCAGACTCTCTTTCAAAAGAAAATACATTTTTAAAAAGGAACATTTCAAATATCTCAAAAAGGTTTTTAATTGGATCTGAAAAGTTGGAAAAGATTCTTTCAGTACAAAGACCTTATTTCAGTAAATCAGGCTTGGGAATGACTTCAGAAACTATTCCTCTAATTGATTTTCCAAAAGTAAAGGAAAGAATCAAACAAAGACCTATAAAAACTTTTTACATAAACCATTTTCAAAAAGTCTTTGTAAAATCTGTTGGCCTAAGTGCTCTTAAGTGTTCAAAATGCAACAACTCAAAATATTTTGAGAAAGAATGTCCTATGATTTGGAGACCTGTTAAGAAGGAATGGACAAAGAGTGTATATTGCACTAACTCCCATGGACCCAAGAAAATGTGGGTACCAAAGAAAACTTTGGTTCCTTTTTTAATTGTAGGTCACTATCAAGAAAAATGTTAAACGGTATTTGGATAGTGGCTGGTCGAGACACATGACTGGAGATTCAAGTTGTTTTATAAAATTTGTGAAAATAAATGGTGGAAAAGTCTTTTTTGGTGGAAACAACAAAGGAAGAATTGTTGGGTGTGGAACTGTAAAGATTGGAAGTCTTACAATCAACAATGTTTCTTTGGTGGAAGGACTAAATTACAATCTACTCAGCATTAGCCAACTGTGCGACACTTGATTCAAAATCAATTTTCAAGAAAGGAATATGTTCGAGAACTAGTAAAGATCTTTCTTAATCTTTTACTTGATGAAGACATGAGAACATTTATCTTTTGAATATAAAACCAGAAAGATCTCAATGTTTGATATCAATTCAAAATGAAGCGAATCTTTGGCATCGAAAGCTTGGCCATGTCAACAAGAAGCAAATTGTCAAGATTTCATCTAAGAAGCTTGTTCGTGAATTGCCCAACCTGAAGTATAAAAAATCTGACTTATGCACACCATGTGTGTTGAGAAAACAGGTTAGAAGTTCTTTTAAACCAATAAATCAGATTTCTACTAATCGTGTTTTGCAGTTTCTACATATGGATCTCTTTGGACCAACCAGAACTCAAAGCATTGATGGAAAGAGATATTGCCTAATAATTGTGGATGATTATTCTCGATTTACTTGGGTTTAATTTCTAACAAGTCTGAAACATTTTCTCACTTTTCAAAGTTTGCTAAGAAAGTTCATATTGGGAAAGGATATGCTATTTCAAGCACACAGATAGACCATGAAGGTGAGTTTGA
Organism: Eucalyptus camaldulensis; assembly: GCA_019915185.1. Classification (NCBI taxonomy): domain Eukaryota; kingdom Viridiplantae; phylum Streptophyta; class Magnoliopsida; order Myrtales; family Myrtaceae; genus Eucalyptus; species Eucalyptus camaldulensis. The sequence goes on along the minus strand of JAHSVA010000014.1, from coordinate 8,985,133 downwards.
AAATCAAGATTTTGCCAAATTTTGTGATGAATATGGTTTTTAGCAAGTTTTCTCCTCTCCATACACTTCAGAACAGAATGGAGTTGTGGAAATAAATAATAGATTTTTGCAAGAAATGGCAAAAATTCTTTTAATTGAAAGTAATATCTATTTTCGTTTTTGGGCTGAAGCAGTATGTATAGCTTGTTGTATTATTAATAGAGTATTCTTAAGGCTTATTCTAAAGAAAACCCCCTATGAGTTATTCAAAGGAAAGAAGCTAATTGTTTCTTATTTTCATGTGTTTGGTTGCAAATGTTTTATCTTGAAAAATGCAAATGATCAAATTGGTAAGTTTGAAGAGAAATCAGACGAAGGAATTTTCCTTAGCTACTCAACTTTAGGCAAAGCCTACAGAATATTCAATAAGAAGACTCAGTCTGTGGAAGAATCTATGAACATCAAATTCCAAGACTCTTTGCAAAATCAATTGATTCAGACTCAAACGGAAGCATCTGAACCTGCTCCAGACATTACAAAGTCTACCTCCCCCGAAGTGGCTCAGACTTTTGAAGAACAACAACGAACAAAAATTGAAGAATCAACTGAAGTAGAAGATTAGCAAACTGTTAGACTGACCAGTAATTGGAAGCACAAGTCTAGTCATCCCAAAGAACTCATCATCGATGACATTGATGATGGGATTTGCACCAGATCCAAAAAGCAAGAAGAGTTTAGCGCCATGGCAATTATTTCTAAAATAAAACCCCAAAACATAGAAGAAGCCTTAGTTGTCGAAAGCTGGATTGAAATTATGCAAGAAGAACTCAGATAGTTTAGCATTAACGATGTCTGGGAACTAACTCCTAAACCAAAAGGTAAATCAATTATTATAGCTAAATGGATTTTCAGGAACAAGATGGACAAAAAAAGAAAGGTGGTTAGAAACAAAGCAAGACTCGTGGACAAAGGATATATGCAAGAAGAAGATATAGACTATGATAAGACCTACGCTCTAGTAGCAAGAAGAAGTCTATGTGGAACAACCTCCCGGATTTGAAGACCCAAAGAGACCACACTTAGTATTTAGACTGAAAAAGGCTCTATATGGATTGAAGCAAGCACCTCGAGAATGGTACGAAAAATTAAGTAAGTTTTTAATTCAAAATGATTTAGTCAAAGGAAAAGTGGATACTACCTTATTTATTAAAAGAGAAGGTAAAAACTTTTTACTTGTTCAAATCTATGTCGATGATATTATATTTGGACCATCTAACGAAAACTTGTGCAAGAAGTTTTATAAGTCTATAGAGGATGAATTTGAGATGGGTATGATGGGTGAACTATCTTTCTTTATCGGATTACAAGTGAAACAATTGAAGGAAAAATTTTTCATTCATCAAGAAAAATATGCAAAAAATCTCGTTAAAAAGTTTGGATTGGAGAATTGCAAAAAGACTGAGATACAGATGTCAAGTTCTTTGAAGTTGGATAAAGACGAAGGAGGAAAGAAAGTTGACCAAAAGCTTTACAGGAGTATTATTGGTTCACTTCTTTATCTTACTGTTTCTAGACCTGACATTTTGTTTAATGTTTGTATTTGTGCTAGATTTCAATGAAATCCTAAAGAATCTCATCTAAGTGCTGCAAAATGCATAATCAAATATATTGCAACTACTTCAAAGTTAGGTTTGTGGTATCCCAAAGAAGGAGACTTTACTCTCCTTAGATATTCAGATGTAGATTTGGAGAGTTGCAGAGTTGATATAAAGAGTACTTTCAGCACTTGTCAATTGCTGAGAAATAAGACATTATTTTGGTTATCAAGGAAGCAAAGTACTGTAACTCTTTTAACAACATAAGTAGAGTATGTGGCTCTTAGGAGTTGCTGTTCTCAAATCTTATGAATAAAACAACAATTGAGAGACTTTGGAATCGAAAACTCATGCACCGAGATCAAATGTGACAACACCAGCGCAATAAATCTCACAAAGAATCCAATTCTTCATTTAAGGGTAAAGCACATAGAGATTTGACATCACTTTATTAGAGATCGTGTTCAAAATAGAGAAGTTATGATTCAGTTCATTGATTCAAAGAATCAACTAGTAGACATTTTTACAAAACCACTGGAGAAAAGCCTATTTGAGTCTATTCGCACCAGACTGAACATCACATCTTTAAAGTCTGAAAGTGCTCAGATTCAAAGGTAAAGTCTGACGGTGTTCTGACTTATAAAAACAAGAGTTACGACTGTAAGTTATTTTAGTACTAGCAATTTAATTTTTAGTTAAAGATTTGAAAAAGGTACAATTACTTTTTATTTACTAATTGATTGAAATTGCCTTTCCAAGTGTTTGAATTTATGGCATTTATTCATTTTTAAAAAGGCAGTTATTCATTTTCGAAAAAACATTTTTTTATGATGATTCGTTTACCTCGCTTCACTTGCTTTATATATTGTTCAAATTCTTTTTCTTCATTTTCACTCTCAAACCCTAAAATGCTAAACTCCCATTTGCTTTCACTCTCATCCTCAATTAACACAAAAAGTTTTCTTATTTTCGAGCAAGTTTGAGAATTTCTCCCTTGAAGCGACAATGTCTTCGAGAAAGTCTTCGAGAATCGCAAGTAGGGGACCATGACACATGCCTGAGGGTCCTACTCACTTCGACTTGATCGAGGAAGAAGACTCTTCACATCAGCAACATCCAAGCAAGCAACAACATTCTCAACAACGTCAATCTCCATCGCCTCAATTGGAAGAAGAAGTAGTGGAAGAAATTGAACCTGTAAGAACGCTAAGACCTAATGTTGCTTTCTCACTTTATTCTAAGTTGAAAGAAGGAGGTTCTGCGATGTCCTTGATTGACGAGTTTCTTAGAGGAAGAGGATTCAAGAATGAAACCTTTTTTTTTTTTTGCGAGAGATGGAAAAGTTAAGAGTTGCAAAGAAATGGACAGTTGAAAAGGCCTTTGCAAATTTTTCAAGTGACCCACGTTTTGGTACTACTAATCAACCATAATGACAGGACGACGATGAACGAATGTTTGCACATTTTTAACCTAGGATGGGAGTGGCTGTTAATGTTGTTGGTGATAGAGAGAGCATTTTCCGCTCTAAGGAGCACAAGAAAGTCTATTTGAATTTGCTGAAAAGAGGGATGATAAACCCTAAGAGTGTTGACTTTGATTTTCTTGATTCAGTAAAAGTAAATCTGCGAGAGAAGTTTGCACTTCTTCAATTGGAGCACTTTTGTTCTAAATCTATAATTGCTTATCCGGAACTCATAGCATACTTCTATTCGAACTTATCCTTTTTGGATGCGAACAGTTTCTTTTTCACAATAAGGGATAAGGAGTTTTTGGTGGATATGGACACTTTGGTTGACCTAATTGGAGTGGAAAGAGGGTGTTTTCAACCAATTAGTGTGTCCATTGCTCATGCTACCTTGGAATTGGTATGAGACATGGATGTTGATTGCAAGATCTCCTATTCTAGGATGAATGCCTCAAACATCTTGCTGCACAAAATTGTGATCAATTGCATCCGTCCAAAATCTACTTCAAAGACTGATGTCTCTCATTCCAAAGTAAAGCTGATGTATGCTATCAATGCTGGCTACAAATTCTCTCTGCCTCACACCATCCTGTTTCATATGTACAAGACAGTGGTGAAAGTCAATTGACAACTCCCTTATTTTGCTCTTATCATGCGCCTTTTTAGACATTTTAAAATCCATATCTTTGCAACTTTATGTTTGACAAACATTTCTCCAGTGGTGATTGGATTTAAAATGGTCACCAAGATGCATCTGAAAGAGCTTAATAGGGTGTTGGAGCGCATGAAGGAGAAGTCTCCCGTCAAGGTGAAACATGATTCTATAGCGGCCAAAAGAAAAGAGAAGGAACCCATGAGTGCTCTAGCAAAGAGAAAGAGAACTCTCATCTTGCGGGATGAAGAAGATGATGACGGGATGACTCTTTCAGCCTTAAGAATCTTGAAAAGTTTTGTCAGCTTCGCGAGGATAGAGAAGAGACTGAGAGAAGAGATGAAGAAAGAAGAAGAAAAGAAGAAGAAGAGGAAAGAGGAGAAGAAGAAAAAGAGGAAGAGGAAGGAAGAAGAGAATAAGAGGAAGAAGAGGCTCGAGATGACTCTCTTAAGCCTACATTAGTTGTATCCTTGTCAAGTACCTCTGAAAAGATAAGGAGTGGAACTACCGGTGAGAAAGCAAAAGAACAACATCACTCTCTTGCTGAAGCAGAACATGAAGAATAATCCATTTCTCCTTCTCAAGGCACACAAAAAGGGGGAGTTGTGGATAAACAAAGTATTTCTTTGCCTATTCTCACTGGTGATGTTAGTTGATCTATAGCAGATCCATAGGATGTGGGCAGAAGTACAGCCCAAGTGCCATAACTTGGCACTGAGAGACACTTAAGTGCCATAACTTTAAAATGGAACACTCGAGTGCCAGTTTTGAAGTTAAATAGGACACTTAAGTGCCACTCCGGCAAAAATCTGGCCAAATAGCTTACGTGGTGACTTTCCGGCGAGCTTGGTCCAAAACAGCGTTGTTTTGCACGCTGACGTTGTGGAGAAAATGCAAAAACGACGCCGTTTCGTGTATACGTGTAATAATAATATGAAAATTAATTAAATTAAATTTAAAATATTCCAATTTTTTAAAAAATTAAGAAAATTAAGAAAAATTTAAAAATTAAGAAAAATTTAAAAATTTTAAAACATTAAGAAAAATTTAAAAATTTTAAAAAATTAAGAAAAATTTAAAAAATTTAAAACGTAAGAAAAAGGGGGGGGTGGGGCGGGGGGGAGGTCGAATGGGGTGGCTCTCTCATCGCCGCCACCTCCTTGCTGTCACCGGGAAGAGCTGACGACGGAGGGGGGAGGGTTGGCTGGGGTCGCCGGCCCCTGGCCGACTAACGGCGAGGGCCGTGACCCTTGCCCCAGATCTGGGCGAGGGCTCGCTGGCCCTTGCTGCTGGTCGGCCGGCGACCCTGGCCGCTAGCCAGGGCTTGGCGACCTTGGCCGACCCTCCCTACTCCGTCGCCGGACCTTCCCGGCGGCAGCGGGGAGGCGGCGAGGGCCTACGACGCCTTGCCAAATCTGGGCGAGGGTCGCGGCCCGTGCCAAGATCTAGGGTGAGGGTCGCGGCCCTCGCCCAAATCCGGCGAGGGCTTGCGGGCCCTCGCCGCCTCCCTGCTGCTGCCGGGAAAGGCCAATGACGGAGTGGGGTGGGTCGGCCGGGGTCGTTGGGCCTTGGCCAGGGGCTAGCGAGGCCGACCGACCGGTGGCGAGGGCCCGCGAGCCTTGGCCTAGATCTAGGGCGAGGGTCGCGGCCCTCGCTGTCGGTCGGCTGGGGGCCGGCGACCTCGGCCGACCCTCCCCCCTCCATCGCCGGTCCTTCTCGGCGACGGCGGGGAGGCGGCGGCAGCGAGGGAGCCGTCCCGTTCGACCTCCCCCCTTTTTAAATTTTTTTTAAATTTTTTTAAATTTTTTAAATCTAATTTAATTAATTTATATATTATTATTTGCACGTAGACACGAAACGGTGTCGTTTTTGCGTTTTCTCTACTACATCAGCATGCGAAATGACGCCGTTTTGGACCAAACTCGCTGGAAAATTGACACGTCAACCATTTGGCTGGATTTTTGTTGGAGTGGCACTTAAGTGTCCCATTTTACTCCAATATTGACACTTAAGTGTACCATTTTAAAGTTATGGCACTTAAGTGTCCATCCATGCCAAGTTAAGGCACTCCAAGTGTCCCAACCTCTAGGATGTGTATGCTTCTCACCATCAAAAACCAAAATTTGAAGCGTTCACTCCAAGTCACAGTAGAAAAATTGTTGAAGACCCCTCCGCTCTCAAAATTCCAGGAACAGATTCGGCTAGACTTAGTGCTACATTAACTCATTCCGCAGACTTTTCATGCATAATAGATGCTCTGATGGATTTAAAGAAGGGTCAATTTGGCTTGAACTATGAGATGAAAGATTTCAAAAAGGCCTTCCTAGCTACTTTAGTTTCTTGCAAGATCAGTTACTTACCCTAAAGATTCAAGTACAAGATCATGTAAAAGGTGAAGATTTCAAGCAACTAAAGGAGACTATTGAGAAGCTTGAGAAGACAGTGAGCTCTATTGGGGAATTCCAGCTTGTTCGCCTTCCTAAACAACCTTGACTCAAACCTCACTATTTTTGAACAACTTTTTCTATTTGTTCTCCGCATTTTGCTGTTGACTAAAAGGGGGAGAAATTTGAAGCATATTTGACTTTTATTTGGGCTATTTTGGATTATTTTGTTGGTTGTGGATTGAACTTTTTTGACTTTGGACTATTTGATTTGACCTTTTGATGCCTGCAGTAACTTAGGTCATGATAATGATTATGGAAGGATAATTATTTTGCAAGACTAACATGGTTTTTTGTGATTGCAGAATCGTTACTATCCATGTCCTAATCTATTTATCTTTTATGAGATATCTTGTTTTGCTTAAGTGTTGTTTTGCAGGACAAAACTTTTTAAATCTGCGGGAAAGTTTTGTCATCATCAAAAATGGGGAGATTGTTGGAGAAAAATTTCTTATTTTTTGAAGTTGACAAAACCTTTCTATCAGTATAGTCTAAAGACTTGCAGACTCTATTGTTAAAGTCTGAAGACCTCTAGACTCAAGATTTAAAGTCTACCTTCGTTGACAATGTCTAGACCAACGAAGAGAAGACTTATCCAAATACAAGTTTATTAAGGATTTGGTCCGTATGGTTGAAGAATATCTTACAGCTGGAGATAGCACCTCGTGACTAATTATTCTTATCAATTCGGATAATTAGATCCGTTGATTGACGAAGTATACTTGGAATGTTCTACTTATGAAAACCTAGATCCTAATTGTATGGGCGAGTAGGATTGGTGGGCTATCATCACTTTCCTTAAATAACTCGAGATCTCCTTGATTGATTCTATCCAACAGCTAGATTGGAAGAACTCCTTTGGTAAGTGCCAATGGTTGTGAAGGCATAAAGGACTATAAGGAGGATGCTCAAATTATTTGAGTGTGTGCGTGAAGGAAAAATTCCAAAGTTTGAAGCTCATAGTTCTTTGCTATTTCAATCACTGAGCTTAAGTTGTACTCAAAAGAGGGATCAAACACTTGTGAGACCTTGAGGAATTGTAGTAGAGTTTCTATACCATGGAAACAAGGATGCGAGACTGTAAAATGCTTTTTTGATCCTTAGTGAAATCCAACCAATGGGCTGTCATTGTGGGAGAGTGGATGTATGCTTGGTCTGAGTCGAACCACTATAAACCTTGTATTTCAATTCTCTTTCCCTGAACTCTTACTTTATTTCGTAGCTTTATATAACTGTTTATAGTCTTTTACATTTTTAGTCTATTATCCTCAAAAGACGATTTAATTTGTTAAGTCTAGCCAAACTTCTTTTAACACCTATTCACCCCCATCTAAGTGTCCTTATTAGCCCTATCAAAGCTTATTCCTTACCACGAGTATCTTGAAGACCTAGTCAAGGAATTTAATGAAATTTCCTTTGATTACCTGCCAAGATCACATAATCAATTTAGTAATGCTATGGTGACCTTGTCATCAATGTTAGAAGTAACTGACGGCTTGAACATTGATCCACTATAAATTAATATCTTGAAGAAGCCTACTTATTGCATGCTAATTAAAGAAGAGTCAAACAACCAACCATGGTACTATGATATCATGAATTGCCTTCGAGAGCATAAATTTCCTTAAGAGAGTCAAGCTAATGATCGAAAATACTTGATGAAATTGGCATCCAAAATTTTCCTCAGTGGAGGAGCCCTTTATAAGAGATCTTTTGATTTTGTCTTGTTGAAGTGCATTAATGCACAAGAAACCCAACTATTGAAGAAAGAAATATATGAAGGAGAGTGTGGTTCCCATATGAATGGACATCTCCTAGTAAAAATAAAAAAATCATGAGGCTTGGTTATTACTGGTTGACCACGGAAGTTGATTGTATTCAACATGTGAAGTGTTGTCACCAATGCCAAATCTATGATGACAAAATCAATGCTCCTCCTAATAAACTACATAAAATGTCTGAATCATTACCTTTTTCAATATGGGACATCAATATTATTGGTCTAGTTAATCCCAAGGCATCGAATGGACATTGCTTTATATTGGTTGCCATTAATTACTTCACCAAATGAATTGAGGCCAATTCTTATGCCCACGTTACTCCAAAAAGTGTGGCAAAGTTCATCCATCAAGATATTATCACTCGATACAGAATTCCTAAAGCGATCATCACCAATAATGGATCAAACTTGAACAATAAGATAGTGTAGGAATTACTTTGAGTTTCATATTCACCACTTGAACTCTTTCCCTTACTGTCCACAAATGAATGGAGCTGTGGAAGTGATAAACAAGATCATTAGGAAGATCCTGGCCAAGACGGCTGAAAACTATCGTGACTAGTATGATCAGTTGCCATATGCTTTGATGGCTTATTGAACTTTTATTTGCAGTTCAACTAGGCCGACACACTACTCATTGGTATATGAAATGGAAGTTGTGTTACCTATGGAATTAAACATCCCTTCACTGAGGATACTTTCTCAAGTCAAGCTCTTTGAAGTTGAATAGGTTCAACATAATCAATAAAAAAAAGGTAAAAGCCTTGTGCCATGTACAGAGTTACCCATGATGAATAGCTTAACATTAAATTGCAAGGTCCAATCGAGACACTTTGACATCAATGATCTCATCCTGAGGAAGGTCCTACTTATCATTCTAGACCTTCGTGGAAAGTTTACTCCGAATTATGAAGGTCATTATGTTGTAAAAAAGGTGCTACTTGGTGGAGCACTGATTCTTGTAGAAATGGATGGCCAAGAATTGTCAAGGCTTGTAAATAATAATGTTGTCAAGAACTATTATTCATGAATAAAGTGAAAGGCCTTTGAGTTGCTTTTGGATGGAATCTGGCTGCTTTAAGATATTAATGTTAGGGAAATCCCTTATGATGTTTTGAAGATGATAAAATAAATCAAAGGCTACTTACGTGTTTAATGGTTGAGTAATAGACTATGCAAATGATTGAACATGTAAATGATATTATCAAAGTCTATATTTGGAAGAACTAGAAAATAGACTCTATGCTGAAGCTAAATATGTTCAGACTTATGTCCAGATTGTATACTTTATTGCACTCACACTCAGATTGTAAAGTCTATTGCTCTCAGATTTACATTCAGAACGAGATAGAACGTAACATAAGCCTTAAATGTATAACGGCTAGTGATCTGGTTTGGATTCTACATCAAGATTGATTTGATTAACTCAATCTAATTGATTGATAATTAGATCTTGAAAACAAGAACTTTCTATCTGGAGAAGCTCTACTTTTAGAAACCAAAATTCTATTTGTATGAACGATCGAAATCAATTTGGGATTCTACTTTTATCACTCAACGGCTATCAAATCATCTAGATATAAATCTGTCCAATGGGTAGATTGGAAGACAATCCTTGAGATACTATCTAACGGCTAGTTTGGAAGTGGAGGAGTATTCAAGGAGACCAATGACCGATGAGCAAGTAAGAGACGGGGCGTAGAATTTATAATTCCAAAATTTGAGCAACCTTCGATCATACACTTGTCTTTTTGTGCTTAAACGTTTGTGATCGTGAGAGAAATACCAAAATAGTGATTTAGTGAGATAGTGTGATCTACTACTAAGTGTTTACACTCAAAGTTGTAATCTCTTGTTGATTGCATAGTGGAATCTAGCTAGAAGGCTGTTAGCATGGGAGAGTGGACGTATGCTTGATTTAAGCCGAACCACTATAAACCTTGTGTTCCAATTTCCTTTCCTTAACTCCTTACTATTTTTCATTGCTTTATATAATTGTTTAAAGCCGTTTACATTCTTAGTGAATTATCTTTAAAAGTTAATTTATTACTATTTAGTCTTGCGAGAAAATTTTATTTACACCTATTCACCCCCATTAGGTATTCTCACTAGCCCTTTCAATTGGTATTAGAGCCAAGTGCTCGGTTTATAAAAGTGTTTTACTTCTAAGTTAAAGATCTATAACAAGTATTTTGACTCCAAGTTTGGTTAAAGGCCAAAGCAACACCAAACCCCCTTACTTTGATGGGAAAGAATATAATGTGTAGAAAAACAAGATGAATGCATTCCTGAGATCGAAAGATCCCTTGGAATGGGACGTAGTAGAAAAAAAGGGAATATTTCCAAAGCTACATCCACCTCAGAAAGAGGAAAAGAAGTTGCAGACGCTAGGGAAATGATACAAGAAGATATAACCAAGAGACAAGCTCTTGATGCTAAAGCCATTTACTCTTTATATTGGGCTTTATCTCCTATTGAGTATAACAAAATTTCATCTTGTGAAATAGCCAAAGAAGTCTGCGATAGGTTGCATGTTACTTATGAAGGAATTGATTGATTAAAGAAACAAAAAAATCAATATTCTACTCGGACAATATAAAGCCTTCAAGATGAAGCGAAGAGAATTTATCAGTGATATGTTTAGTCGTTTCATAGAAATTGTAAACGATTTAGCATGTCAGGGACAGCTAATCTCAAGACCAATGAAGGTTAATAAATTGCTGCATGGACTATCCAAAGATTGGAATCACATGAAGACTTTAATAAGAGAAACCTAGAGGATCATGCCGCTCTTTGTAGATGAACTTTTTGGCACTCTTTAATCATATGAAGTGGAGTAAATCAATGAGGAAGAAGATCTTAAAGGTAAGAGGTCAATTGCTTTAATATCTAATACTGATTCTGATGATACATACTCAGAAAATGACATGGACAATGAAGAACGTGCTTTGATGATCAAGAAATTCAAAAAGCTAAGTAGAAAGGGAAGGAAATTTAGTGGAAGAAGACAATATAAGCAGAATAGCCAAAAAAGAACAATAAAAGAAGATGATGAGCAAGAAAATAAATGCTTGATGGCACATTTAGAATCTGAGTCTGACTTAGACACAGACTTAGAATCAAAGTTTGACTCAGACCCAGACTCAAAATCCGATGATGAAAATCGAGGTAAGCAATTCAAAAATTCCTATCAAAGTTTCAAGGTAATAAATGTGCTTTGCTTACATCTCAAATTTTCTCTTAAAAGGATCTCTGAACTAAGAAAGGAGAATTCATGGCTTAAGCAACATGATATTTCTCAAAATGAAAATTTTGAAATTTTGCAAAAAGATTTTCCACAAACAAAAGAAAGTTGAGATTTACTTGTCAAAGAAAATGATTCTTTGAAGAAAGAATTTTCAAATATTTCGACAAGATTTTCAAATGGTTCAAAAACATTAGAGTATATCATTTCCATACAAGTACTTTACTATAATAAGTCGGGACTTGGTTTCAATAAGGAAAGTGATTCTCTAATAGATTTTCCTAAAGTTAAGGAGAGACTTAGACAAAGAACTCCTAAACTTATGTACAAAAAGCATTTTCAAAGGATATTTACAAAATCTGTTGGTTGAAATGCCTTCAAGTGTTCAAATTGTGGTGATTCAGAACACTTCGAGAAAGAATGTTCTAAAGTTTGGAGACCCATCAAGAAAGATTTGATAAAAAAAATATATATTCTACTAACTCTCAATAACCAAAGAATTTTTTTATTTATTCTCAATTTGATTTGGGCAATAATTCTCATTATACTTATATTCTCTTTGTCATTGATTAATTTGGACTTTATTATGACCATATTTTATGATTGGTTTTATTGAAGAAAGAATCGTGTGATTTATTTTGTGATTCGTGAGTTGAGATTTGATCTAATATGTGTGATTGATTTGATATCTTTCTTAGAGATAATGCAAATTATTTTCTCTAATTTTATGCTCTCTAATTTTGTCATATTTTGCAAAGTAAAAATCTGCTTTATGTGATATTAATTTATTGTGCAAAGATATTCTTTCCTTAAATACTTTCATATGATGAATTAAGAAATAATATTTTTTATTTATGGAGATTTTATATTTTGCTCTAATGTCAAGGAAGGATCCAAATTAATGGATACCAAAAAGGAAATGAGTTGATTGCAGGAAATTCAATAAGGCAAGAATGATTGCGAATCTACACAGATTTTGGTGCAATAAAAAAAGAATCTCAGGCGAAGATTGGTAAAGATTTTTTTTTTTTAATCAATGGTATATTTGAACCATATACATTGGGTAAGAGAATATTTTTTTTATCCTGCCTTGCAAATCTCTACATACATTTATCATGATTTTAGATGATTGCCTATGAATTATATGTGATTTATATTGTAAATATCTTTTGTTATAAATATAAGGCATTGCAAGTTTTTACTTGATCTGGCACGTGATAGAAATATCATATTTCTTTTTGTGAAATGCATCAATAATATATATGAGATTTATGCTCAAGGAAATCCCTTTGATTTTAATAGATATTATTGCATATTTATGGATATTCTTAGAAAGTATCTTATATCTAGCAAGTTTTGATCCGCAAATCGGAGGAAGGTATTATGTGATATTTTCACAAAGATTATTATCTATTATACAAGATTTTGTAGGTGGCAATAGAATTTTCCACATGAATTTTAGAAAGCTTGATAAAAAAAATTGTGGAGATTCTGTAATATTTTTTAGAGGCTCAAAGATTTTCTTCCATGTGCAAAGTTTTTGCAAATTATTGAGGAAATCCCTTATGTGACGTATGAAAGGGAGAGAAGGTGAATCCAAGAGAAAGGAAAAAATTGTGATCATCTCAAAAAGGCAACAAATTGAGGGGGAGCTTTGATCAATTATGAAAAAAAATCCTTTTGAATTGATTGTGATCTTGATTATTATGGAAGGAAGGAAAAGGTAAATGTGACAGAACTTGTTAAGATCTACAAAATCTGGTTAGTGCATCTTTTATTTCCTTTTGTCATCAACAAATCTCTTATTGATATCATCATTTTATTATGGAAATGGGTAAAGTGAATTGTATAATGCATTCGTGATTTTTATTGGATATTTGCTTATATATATATATATATATATATATAATTGAAGTGAGTGAGCCATATTGCATATCTTTAATATTCGACTTACTATATTAAAAACTGATTTTTCAAAAATTTTGTTTCATATAAGATATATTTGTTATCGTTTTATATTCTCTATGTGATACTATTTCCACTATTATCGCTTTTTGATTATGACAAAAAGGGGGAGAGAATATAAATATGCATTGTGTTGATATTTATTGAGCTGCAATTATCTTTACATATATAAATTATATGCTCAATCTATTTGCTATCTTGAATTACATTATTCTTCAAGATTGCATTGATTTATTATCTTTAAAAGTGTGATTACACATCTGCATATTGAGAGATTGTTTTGTCATTATCAAAAATGGGGAGATTTTTAGGGAAATCCTTTATGATGTTTTGAAGATAATAAAATAAATCAAAGGCAACTAACGTGTTTAACGATTGAGTAATAGACTATGCAGATGATAGAACATGTAAAGGGTATTATCAAAGTCTATACTTTGAAGAACTAGAAGACAAACTCTATACTGAAGCTAAATATATTCAAACTTACGTCCAAATTGTAGACTCTATTTCAGTATGAAGACACTCATACTCAGATTGTAAAGTCTATTACTCTCAGAGTTACATTCAGAATGAGATAGAACATAACACAAGCCCTAAATGTATAACAACTAGTGATCTAGTTTGGATTCTATATCGAGATTGATTTGATTGACTCAATCTAATTGATTGACAATTGGATCTTGAAGATAAGAACTTTCTATACGGAGAAACTCTACTTATGGAAACTAAGATTTTGTTTGTATGGGCGATTGGAATCAATTTGGGATTCTACTTTTGTTACTCAACGGTTACCAAGTCTTCTAGATACAGATCTGTCCAATGGGTAGATTGGAAGATAATCCTCGAGATACTATCCAACGGGTAGTTTGGACGTGGAGGAGTATTTAAAGAGACCAAGGATCGATGAACAAGTAAAAGATAGAGCGTAGAATTTATAATTCCAAAATCTGAGCGACCTTCGATCATACACTTGTCTTTTGTGAGCTTAAACGTTTGTGATCGTGAGAGAAATACCAAAAGAGTGACTTAGTGATATAGTGTGATCTACTACTAAGTGTTTGCACTCAAAGTTGTAATATCTTGTTGATTGCATAGTGGAATCTAGCTAGAAGGCTGTTAGCATGGGAGAGTGGACGTAGGCTTGATTTAAGCCGAACCACTATAAATCTTGTGTTCCAATTTCATTTCCTTAACTTCTTACTCTTATTCGTTGCTTTATATAATTTTTTAAAGCTGTTTACATTCTTAGTCAATTATCTTTAAAAGGCAATTTATTATTATTTAGTCTTGTGATTTTTTTTTTGTTTACACCTATTCACCCCCTTTAGGTGTTCTTACTAGCCCTTTCAATTTACATCATGTTTTTCATGCATACATGTTGCATTTGCATGTTTGTTCATCTTGCAGGTACCAAAGGATCCTTAAGGAAGACTCCACCTATCCTCATGAGATCAACCTCAAGAAGGCAAAGCTCCAAAGCCTTCATACCTTCTTAGAGCTTCGGAGTGGCCCACTCACTTAGAACACTCAAAGAGTTGGATAGAACTCTAGTAGTAAACCTCTTAGCCAAACAAAAATAGTTTTTGTTCAAGCTCTTTCAACATTGTTTTCAAAATTTTCCTTAGAAGAGTCAAGGGAACATATCTTTTGGAAAAAAGACATTCAATGCAATTTTATTCCCCAAGGAGTGGAATTTAACCATAGTATATTTTGAAAAACTTGAAAATGATTGTTAAACATGTCAAATGGTAATGCCTAAGATGATTAGAGACAAGCCTTTGACCAAACACATCCTGACATACACTTTGAGAGATTTGAATGAAAAGAACCTTGTCTTAGGGCATGGGATTTGTTCACAATAGATACATAGATTGAAATGATAAAGGCATTTCTTTTTGAATCCCAAACACTATCAGTATCCCTTGCTAGTCACTTTGAGCCAAATAGGGAGTGTTTTCAAAATAACCTTATTAAGAGCAACCTCATATTAGGACAAAATAGGGGGTCCTAACTGAAAATTATAGAGCAAAAGACCAAGAAAGATCTTATTGCTTTCACTTGCATTAATCCTATTGTCTTAGCTTGAAGTGAAATTTTATGGAAGCTTAAAGCATCCTGAAGTGATGAAGAGCAATCCATTCACTACCCAAACATAATTGCATTTTGCTTAGCCAATTCGAGCCTTATGCAATTCTTTTTGAAACCCTAGATGATGATTATTTCCTTACACTGGGGCAAGGCATGTGATTTACTAAAAAAAAAAAATTGAAAATGTTGGTCACATTCATGTAACCACTTGAGAGCCTGATTTACTCAAAAAAGGGTGAAATTAAGGGGCATGAAAAAAATAGCGTACCTAATAAAAACAAAGCCGATGCCCATGAAAAATTCAAAGAAAAGTTGGATCGATGGTTGTGCAATGAAGCCATTCATAAAAAAAAACAAGACATGCTTTGCAAAATGCATGTATTGCAAGTAATGTCATTTAAAAGAGAGTAAAGCTCTCATGTTTCAAAGCAAAATAGTTAAAGGACTCTTGAGATAGATCAAATTTCAAGAGTCATAACCTCTTAAAAGTTGTGTGATGATAATGACGCCAAGATAATCACTTACTTTTAAACCCTTGATATCTGAAAATTTCAAGCTTTTCAAATCCTCACCCGAACCAACACTACAACCCTTATCCGAAGTCTCTTTTGATTGGGATGATTTGAATTGAAATGAGAATTTCACCTAGGAGCTACTGCTAGAAAGAGTGAAAGCAATTCTATCATATCTTATTTTTAAGATTCTTGACTTGTAAACCTGATGAAAATATTGATTAACTGCTCTTTTCTTGGCCTCAAAGTGTAAATTCTTTATGTAAGCCCATGATCAAACCTACATTAAGATCCCTTTAAAGACCTTTTAATCAATGAATTTGTATTCACTGTGAACGTTTCCAAAAACCCTAGTCATAGGTTCCATGAGACCTTTAAAGTGAGAATTGAACAGCTTTCCCACATCAATGATTGGGGATAAAAGCCTTTTTGAGAGCTAATGTGAAAGATCTTTCTGATTAAGTTATTTGCAATTTGACATATTTGATTTAATCTTTAGATGGTTAACCAAACTTCATTTTGCTAAAATCATGGCCGAAGGAATTTGATAATTAGTATCGTTTACCAAGACATGTTTGAATGATTTCGTAGGATTGGTTCTCAAGTAGTCTCGAAATCATTTTTTCAAAATATATGTTCCCTAGTGAACTAGCTTTTGGTCAGCCTAAACCATGCCCTTTGTCTTATGTTTTTGTTCATCCTAAACCATAACCCCTTTGTCTTAGGTTTTTGGTTAGCCTAAATCATACCTTTTGTCATGCCCTGAGCCTCAAGCGTACGCACATCCCTTGATGGTCGATAAAAATGCGACGTTCCCAGAACATGTTGCTAACCCAACCGGTTATGTACATGTGGAAGTGTATAATAAACAATTCTCAAACAACACAAATATGGGATAGAAAAGTAGGACAACCAATTTCACAAAACACACTTTCATAAGCAAACTAGTTTATATACAATACTAGTCTATAAACAAAAGCCTACTCCAAAAAAAGAGAGTCACCAAGCCATCTAGGCACAAGACTCCTCAACCGAGACCTCCGGGGGTTCTAGGTCTACCACGACACCATCAGGGGGATCAGCTACCCCCTTACCCAATGCGGCGTTGACCGCAATGGCAAGGATGTCGAAACCCTGTAAGGGACCTTTTTAGACGCCATTAGGCCCATCGCGGAACCACGCTCTAAACCGATGAGGTACCAGATAGTGGTCACGATGAGCTTATGGAGCTAGAGACTATCGGGGACAAGGACGTCAGTACTTTGCTCTGTATAGCCTCGCGGTTGTCCAAAACGAACTGAAGGAAGTGCCATCTACGGACTTGAAAAGTTAAACCCACGATGGGGTGAAACAATGTTTCAGCAAGTCTACACCCTAAACCTTGATTAAGAAAGTAATATGCATAGAGGGAGTCTAATCACACATCATACAAGACTCACCTTGCTTTAATTTTTTTCCTACATGTCAGCACAGTTCATATAACAAATGTATATAATAAATACACACATAAATTGGAAGGCCTTAAACACATCTCAATAAATCACACGGGTCTCAATTATAAGGCCAAATCGTTATGACACGTCACATTCCGTGCCGCACAATTTTGTCCCATAATCTGACACGTTAATTTCAATCAATCATACGTCCTAATTGATTATGACCCAATGGGCACGGCCAACTCAACAGTCAGCAATCTTTCAGTGTAGCTAGGCGTCATCTCGTACCATCAAGCACAATAACGTCTACATCTAGATGGCATTCCATAAAGGAGCATTGGTCCAGCCTTTATTGCAACTGACATTTGTTGACTTAGGGAATTCCCGAAAGAGCATTGTTCGGCTCAAAAGCTCGTGACAATTTCTCGTAATCATCACATGACCATCCAATTCCGGCTAAGGACATTGTGCTTTGCACTCAAATGCCTCAATTAAGGTAATGTACTTGACCTATTTTGTTCATATTAAAAATACTCGGTAAAATAATCGTGTGTAGGTACACGGTTAGATTGAACCATAAAAATTAATATCCTTCATTTTAAAATCCCACGAATTGATATAGTATCTAAAAACATTTTTTTTTTGTGTCAAAACCCGACACCCGGTATTTTCTAATTAAATACCAATATTTTTAAATAATAAATAAAAATCACAACCACCACTCAATTGCACAAATTATCATTCAATTGCATAAACTAATTGCACCATGACAATTAGCATGAAATTCCGGCAACCGGTTATCCAGGTATAATTTCCGGAAAATACTAAATAATTAAATAAATTGTAAACTAATTAAATAAATACACATTAATTAGATAAATGCCTACTTAACCTAAGAAATGCTAATCTAACCACCTAATGAACTAATTAAATTACTCTAACCATCGTAACTACAAGACAACATATTAAACTAACTAACTACAATCACTAACCACCTAATTAACTAATTTAACAAACCTAATTTAACTAAACAAGCTAATAATTATACTAATCTCGCTTAACTTAATCTAATCACACCTTAAGCATCATTAACCTTCTAAGCAAGGTTTAGTGAGTAAACTCATTGGATTAGCAAGCTAGTGAGTTCACGCCAATGGCAGTGTGACGGTGAGCAACACTCGAGTTAACGACGATGCCAAGGGAGGTTCGGACGAGGCCCAAAATAGCCCACGAAGTCTCAACCCTTGCTGAAACTTCAGCTTTTGGACTTGGGTCGAAGGAGTTGGTTGAGCAGCTTAGATGGTGGGGAAACGGCCAGGTGGGATGGCGGTGGAGGAGCTCAGGCGGGCTAGACGGGGGCTCGGGATGGTGGACTGGGCTTGTGGGGATGGCGAGCAAGCACAGAATAGTAGGGACGTGAAGACAGGCGCGGGACAACGCGGCATGACAGTTTTGGCGGTTCGGGTGGGCAGTCAACCACTACCGTGGTCTATTTGGTTCTTTATTGGCTTGCTTTGGTTTTCTAGCTTAAACACAGCAACAATGGAGCACAATGCAATGAGGAAGAAGAAGAAGAAGAAGAAGAAAGGGCTGTAGCTAGAGGTGGACCACAAATGGCCTCAAAGTCTTCCAAAATGTCACAAAACCATCATCACACATCCCCCAAAGTCCATAGCCAAGCTTAGCAGCTTTATCCTCTCTAAAGCTTCCCTTAAAAAGCAATCCAAGGGATCTAAAAGGTTGTTGTCCCCCCATAGCTACGAATTTGAACATTTCTCCTCCAATTCAAACTCAAATTCTCTCCATTTGGACTCAATTCAAAGGCCAAAATGTCAAGGAGGATGCCCACATCAAATTCCACATTTTTTCCTTGCCAAGTGATCCACCTTGAACACCAAAAATCCACACAAAAATGGCCCTCTTAGTTTCTCGGTTCAATTACATCCAATTTTGAATTTTCACCAAAAATTTAGGCTCGCTAAAAATCCTTCGTAGGATAAGTCGACATTCCTAAAATAAATCGTGACATGATAGAACTTTCAATTTCTAAATCGGATTCAATTTCGTGGTTAATTTCAATTGGGCGTGATTTTGGCATGACCTAACCTACCGGGTAGCTTTTAGGAATTTTTAAAGCATTTGACCCGTGGTCAATTATTTTCGAGCCACATTGTGCACCTTCGACTCATAGGTGACTCTCGATTGTCGTGAAAATCTCGAAATTTCAAATACGGGCACAAGGTATAGAAATGACAAAAAAATCAGTTTAGCGTTATTCGACGAGAATTTTGCAATTAGGTAGAATCACCCACACTTCAATCACATGCCCTAGTCGAAACGACCTATCTCCAATCTCTTATCAATTTATATGGTGCCGTATTGATCCTTACAGATTAACACAGTCGAGTAATCAATTTATGGTTAAATTCTCAAGTCTGTTGTATTAAAATCTCTTAACAACTTCACCAGATAGACTAATTATCTCGTGAGTGATTAGCTCAGAGAAAAGAACTATAGGCGCATTGATGAAAAGTCCAACTCATTCAATCGAAAACATAATTATAAAATTAGGATGTCACACATTTTGTCTTAAGTTTTTGGTTAGCTTATACCATACCCTTTGTCTTTTAGGTTTTTGGTCATCCTCAACCATAATCCTTGTCTTTTAGGTTCATTGTAAACCTTAAATCTTGTCTTTTAGGTTTTTGATGAAACTTAAACTTGGTCCCTTAGGTTCTAAGTTATCCTCATAAACCTTGACTTTGATTTATGGTAAACATTAAATCAAAGTCCTTTAGGTTCTAAGTTATCCTTATAAACCTTAACTTTAAGTTCTAGGTTATCCTCATAAACCTTATCTTTAGGTTCTATGTTATCCTCATAAACATTGTCTTTAAGTTTTAAATGATCCTTAAATTTTGTTCTTAGGTTAGTGATCATCCTTAAATCATTCTCTTTCCTTAACAATTTTAGTTCTTCATTTCATCCCACGAGAGAGAGATTAAAAGAAATATCCCGTGCATGAGTTCAAACACCCCAATGAATGAAGGTAAATATCCAAGTATGTCCCTAACCAAAAGTCATTTTCGTTTGCTATTTTTTTTTCCTAAAACGAAGTCAACTAAAAATTACAGGTATCAATTTTATCATTCAGTGGAATCTTTTTGAACTCCCACTCAAAGAGAGGTAACTATTGACCTCTGATTTTTAGTAGATAGATCATGAAGGTAAAAAAATTGCGACTTGGGTTTCTGATCACAACTGAACCCATGTCTTAACAAAATGAAAAATGTGTCATTTTTTGTTTCTTTCTTTTGCATTAATTTTTTTAAACAATTTCCAGCTTGTTTTCGAGAAAAGCCCAAAAAGTCAAACGGTTGATTTTCAGTTAACTTTTTGGTCAACCATTTTACTAAAAGTTAATCCTGAGTCAAAAATTATTTTTTTCACCCAAAAATACAATTTAGCCTTAATTTCACTTTTCTCAAGTCAATTTTTCAAAAATCCAAAGATTTTGCTCAAAAATCAATGTTTTATGAAAAATCAACTAAATGGTTGATTTTTGGCAAAACATTTGACCAACAAAATAGAAAAATAAAAAATCCACAAAAAAATTCTTTTTGTGTCAATTCGACTTGTGTGTCGAAAATTTCACAAAATTTTATTAAGAACTTTGTTTTCTAATTTTTTTCGATTTTAGATTGTAAATCGATTAAAAGAATAAAACTAATTTTATTTTAGTCATAATTAGATGTGGTTCATTCTTTGACATTTGATCCATGGACTATTCTAAATACACTCACGCATTCAATTTCACAAATGGCCATGTTGAAAGGTAAATTGCCATTTTAAGCCCTAGTTAGGGAGTCGAAATTAATTCTGCATGACTTGCGAACGACTAATTATTTTCCACTCGTTTTCTTAAGATAAGTTTGAATCTGAAGTCAATTTCGAGAAATTCACATTAGAACTTCTCAATTTGAGGGATTTCATTGTCTTGGAGGTAAGAAAACCGAATCATCGAGGTTCAATCAAAGAAATTTGAGTTGATCCATTCAAGATTAAGGTCCAATTACATGAATTTAAGTCCAATTTTAATATTAGAACCCAATTCATTTTTGGCCTAAGTTTCAGCACTTTAATTTCAAAGTCAAATACAATAGGTGATCTTACACATGGGTAATTAGTTGGATATGGCAATTGTAATATTAACTAGACTCAATTTCAATTAATTTCCAATTTGACCAATAAATTGCAAAATTGCTCAATTTAGTCATTTAGGTTCAATTTTAAGTACCCATGGTTTTGGTCTTCTATTTTTTCTTCATAATTGCTCAATTAAGTCAATATAGGATCAATAGATCACATTTATGAAGTCTAATTGGCTTACTAGAATTGAAATTGGACAATTTCCTCTTAAATTGGGTAAGTTTTCTCTTCAATTTGGTCATTGAGGGACCAAATTGTAATTGAAGGGACCTATGCTTAGAACTAGGGAAAACGAAGTCAAATTCTAAAGATATGCCTTCCCATGATAGGCAAAACTTTTGTTCAAGCCCTTCAAGGATAGTCTTTTAGCAGCAAACTACTAAGAGTTTAATTCAGAGCATAGAGACACTCATGGGTGCCAGGATGGTAACCGTTCTAACTAGTCGAGTTGCATTTCTTAGAGGATCCTATTAGGCTAGAGAAGAGGAGGTGTTTCAGAGAGATATTGAGAATTGTCACAAACACACTTTACTTCAAAGAATTCTGCCCAATACATTACATAATCTTTGCCTTCTATAGGCATTAAGAAGTCACAAGCAAATAAGAACCATGCTTACAGGTCCAAAACAAACAAAGGCTTAGAAAAATCAATCAAGAAGTATTCTAGGTGATATGAACAGTAACTATAAATAGTGATTTCCTTAACCTATTTTTATAGCACTTTGTTATAGTGACTTGTATTGTAGTAACCTATCAACATGCCTATCTTCCGTTGTGGGAGTTGTAGTTATATTTTGAATCATTAGAGCTATGTATTATGAGCTATTCGTTGTATCTCTAATTAAGTTCTAAAAGTATGATGTCAGAGGGGCTCCAGGTGATTTCTCTTTGTGTTATTAGAGCATTCTACATATTGATTCCACTCGAGGAGGATCCTAAAGGGTCAATAGGCATGTTTAGCTGGGGCCAATTTGCTAGTTGAGCATAATAAGATATGTCTAGTCTAAGGAATAAGGAAAAATGTCCTTAATTATAGGGATCTTGAGAGAGAGGGCCTCCCCATTGGGTATAGGGGTCTTGAGATGACTATGCAAGATCGTCCGTGTCTACCATTTCCTGCTCTTATGATTGATTTGTCCTTACTTGGTCCTATGCTTTTTGAATTCCTTAAGTGCTTCTTTGGCTTCTATTGTAAGGCTATAATGATCCGTAACAACCGTCAGAGTTTATTAGGGAAATCATCTTTCTTCTAGATTAAAGTATGAATGGATACCTGGAGTTTAATCCAAAAGGATAAAGAATTGAGCCTCTTTGATGTCTGAATAGATCTGTGTGGCACTGTCACATGAGGTTCTCTAGATTTTTAGTGAAGTTGTCATTTTGGATTTGTTCGATGATTTCCTAGGGGTAATCTAAACTTGGCCAGTCTCACATTTTTTTCGATCTTATACTTTTCGTTGTGATGAAAAGTATGAAAACCATGCCTCATGATGTGCATATAGGTCTCTATTGGTGCCATAGGTCTACACAGAAAATCATCAAGCACGTTCTTCTTCCCTGTAATGTGTTTGATTTTGAAAGAATATTTTGAAAATTATTTAGCCCATCAAAGTAGTTGGGAATTTGGAATCTACTTTTATTTGAACTTGGTCATTTGAGAAAAAGATGCCATGTCCAATTCTACTAGAAAATGATGCCAATGAGATGGAACTTAAACTTTTTTATTCCATTTTTTACTGTCAAAATTTTCTTGAAAGAGGAATGATAATGTATTTCAGCCTGGGAAAACTTTCCATTAAATAGGCACAAAGGTATTGCTTATCATCAATTTCTTCAAACGATATGGCCGCCCATTATTCTTCACTAGTATTAGTCTGGAAGATTCTTTTTTCTCATGGATGGAATTTACAACAGGAGAAGAGTCAGCATGGTTTCCTTAAATTTAGCGACTGTTTTGGTTTGAGATTTTCCCCAATTTTGGGGATTCTTCTTCAACATTGATTGTGGTAGAATAAGCAATTTTGCTATGTTGGGAACAAAGTTTTCAAGATAATTTATTATCCCAAGAAATTACTGAACTTGCTTTGCCGTGAAGTTTTCTTCTAGAAGCTTGAGCAATTCTTGAGCAATGTGTAGCCCTGGATAGTTCGTACCTTTGTTAAGGTGCATACTAAGAAATTCGATCTCTGTCTTGGCAATATTCATCTTTCTTTGAGAGAGCATAATCTTATATTTCTTTATAATGTCTGCAAACTACTCAAGGAGTTGGCAGTAGGATTCTTCATCAAGGCTGTAGAGCAAGATATTATCAATGTAGACAGCTACACTCGACAAGATTAGCTAGAAAATTCAACACATGACCTTTTGAATAAAGATGGGGCTACTTTGCGGCCAAAAGGGAGAAGTTTCCATTGAAAATGTTGGTTTGGAATATAGAACCCTGTCTTAGGCTTGTCTTTAGGATGGACGTCCAATTGCCAAAATCCACTTTGAGATCAAATTTGAAATAGATATGGGTTTTAGATAATCTAGCAAAAATGGAATTTCTTGAGAGTAAGGGAACTTATCATCTTGGACGAAAAGGTTGAAGGGTTGATAAATTATCACTAGCTGCATTTTTCCTCTATTTTGCTTAGTTCGATTGTTAACATAAAAGGCTTCACAAGCCTATTGAGAATCTAAGATTCAATAAGGCCTTATTGCAATAGCTTTGAGTATTCTTTTTTAGCAAAACCAAGATGTTCTGTTTCATTCCCATGTGACTCGCCTAAGTAGGATTTATATCTTCATTTTTCTTTAAAGGAAGGTGAATAAAGAATTCTGGATTTTTCCACAAGAGATGAAAATATTTGTAAGAGTATTCAGAATGAGATTATGAGCAGGATTCTAATAACATTTGCATGATTGGATCTAACAAGCTCATTTGGATAGAAAAAATGCCTTTAAATATTGACAAATTCAGAAAATTGGTCTTTATACTTAAGGCATTTTCAAAGAATGATGCAGAGTTAAGGAATTTGAGTCATAATGTCTCAACCAATGATAAGATCTTTATTGGGGAGACTATATCCAAAAATTTTAGTGGTTATAGAAAACTAAAGAAAAAATGGAATAGTTACTGGTATAGTTCATATATTTGTAGAAAAAGTATATTCTGAGACAAAATTGAAATATTGAACATAAGAAATTCAATATTCTTCGAGAAGAACCCTTGTGTCTAGAATTGATGAACTTGCACTAGTATCTATAAGAGCAATAATTGTGATTGGTTTAGCAAACTTTAAGCTAAATATTTTTACAAGAAAATGGGAAAATGGACTTGGCTTAAAAATATACTAGGGTCTTGTTCAGAAGAAGTGAGAGATATATGGAAAAGATCTTCAAAATCTGAGTTAGGATCAGTTTCACTAAGAGTTTGATAATAAGAAATGACACAAAGAGTTTGCTCAGATGGATCTTCATCAATGGAAAATAATGATTCAATGTCATTGGTTTCAATTTCTATGTGATGTATCAAATGGTCTTGACTTTTTTTCACTTGGGGCAATTTTGATGAAATGACCCTTTTGATTGCAGATGAAGAATTGAGTTGTTTTTTTGCAGTTTGAGCGATCTTTCCTTTTTTTTTTGTAGAAATCGTAATTTTTTCTCTCTAGAAATGCTTAAATTCGTGGTTGGATTTTCCTATCCAATACCTCTTGAAACGTTTGTTCTTTCTAGAAGATTTTCCACAAGAGACGTCATAGTCTTTTTTGGAACACTTAATCTTCAACTTTTGACACAAATAGGCTCCATGAAGTTCTCTGTTGTCTTTGAGGTAGGTTTTATCATTTGACACCTTAGGCACAAATCATCAAGACCCAAATGGATCTCTTGCTATATTTCTCCCAGAGGAATGTCCATAATTCTCTTTTACTTGTTGAGAAATGATCAACTTGCTGAGATAGTTCTCTAGGAATAAAGTTAGGAAAACTTGTTTCAGGTTTGCATCAACTTCAAGGCCATAGAAGAGCTTGAGCATTTCTCGATAATGTTTGTTGAGATGCCTTTTCTAGAGAGAACACAATTTTCTTTCAAAAAACTCTCTTTTCTTGAGCTCATGGAGGTCATAGGTTTGCCAATGAAAAAATGGTAGAGGAGAGCAATAGCTTGACCAAAATCTGCTAAGAGTAGAAATTGAACTTGATCTTACTCTATTGCCAATTGCCACCAATATTTGAGGCTGCGTGTGAATCTTGTAACAAATCCAAGAAAGACATCATACTTGTTGTGATTTGTGAGAGCTTGAACATTTAGCCAAGTATGAAATTCTTCTAATCTTTCTAGCTATTTAGAATAAGGAATGTCGTCAACAGTAAAAAACTATTTAGAGGGAGTTAGATTATGAGATAGATTATTTGGTTGGATAATCTCTGGTTCAAAAGGGTTAAAATCCATCTCTTGATCTAAGGGATCAACCATGAATATTGAGGAAGTGGCTAGTACAATAGGAAAAGATTCAATAGCAAGGATTGAAAAAGTTGAGGATGATGAAAAAGATACCGAATCTGATTTTGAATCTGTATCGATCGGAAAAACTAGTTCTAATGGAAGTTGAATCTAGTCTTTCAAGATAGAAGGATCGGGCTATTCTTCCCAGTTGCCCAGATCTGTCAGGAATGATTCCAATGAGTTGGATGGCATCATTTGGTCTGGCTTCTTTATAGAAATTGAAGATTCTTCAGGAATCTTTTCCTTTCCCTTTTCTTTCCTTAACCGATTTAGTTCTCTAAGGCGGTTTCACATTTCTACCACATCAGTTTTGTCTCATCTAGTAGAGGTTTCTGTTAGAGTAGCAAAGATAGAAGTACCCTGTGGTGGTGGTGGAAGAGAATACTCAGTTTGTGGCTTAGTTGGGAATGGATTAAAAGACTTGAATTTTCCTTCTTCAACAATTTGGATTTGTCTCTTGAGCTTCTCAATTTCCACCTTTGGGCTTTTGATATAATGATATCCCAAATTTTGTCTGGATTCCAAGGCATAAAGCCTTTTCTAGAAGTCTGAAAACATCTTTGTTGTGGTTTCAACATATATCTTAAGATCTTTTTGTAAATCCACAATTTAGGATTAATCATCTGAAAAGTATTATTATGTCCTAAAAGAGTCTTTGATTGCCAATTAAGGACAGCTTTAGTAGCAGGAGTTCTTTTTTACCTTCCATGTTTGTCCACATCGGTTGGTGCGGGTATTTTTGGAGTATGACGATATCTTCTTTGAGGGTTGATGAATTCTTTAGAAGTAAGGAAAGAAAGCCTTGAACTTTCTCGAACAAGAGGAGGAAAGTCTGCCTCTTGGAACATAATGATGGGGGAGCTAACTTTCTTCTTCTGGCTATGTGATGTTTCACCTAGAACCTCAAGTGGGTATGAATGCTTTCTTGCCCACTTTAAAATTGGCTTGTTAAATAAGGAAAAGGCTGGTTTTTTATGAGAAGATGAGGGAGGTGACGTAGGTGGTAAGGCTGGTGGAACAAGAGGTGATGATGTGTATTCTGGTGGTGGAGATTGAGTATAAGAAATAATGAATTGAAACTTATCACACTCACCAAGGGTATCAATGGAGAGGTCTCTATTCAAGTACCTTTGGTATATACCATCTTTTGGTTTGTTGGGCTTTCGCTTAGGCTTTGTATTCAAGTCTGTTTCATCATGAGAATTTGTGCAATAAGAGCACTAGCAAAAAGGGTCTTAAAAATAATAATCATATCGGTCCTTGTAGTAATGGATAGGATTTCCAATACTTTGAAAGTATTTAACATTCCTTTTGGGGTCTAGCTCAAAGATTGATTTTGGAATGCATGGTTCAATTACAAACAAGATTTGAAAGATGGAAGGATTATCTTCCTTTTCTTTATCAAATTTGATGGCAATAGTACCATCCTTTTTCCTTACAAATTCAAAGTCCGAGGACTAGAGAGGCTTGTTATTCTGATGCAGCTTTTCATAGTTAGTAATCAAAGTCTCCGAAAGGAGCTTAACCCACTTCTCTTTTGGAATATGTCTAGTAACATGGATATAGAATGCTTGATCATTTTGCATGGAGATGAACAAGGCATATTCATTTCCGTTTTGAAAATTTAGATCAAGGGCATGATTCTACACTCAATAAATCAACTAGTAATGCAATGTTGCTGTAATAGAATCAGCAGTCTGGAGTACTCCAATGAGCTAGATTTGAACCTTCAAGAAAGAAAGTAGTTGAGGATCTAAAAAGACAAAGTGGAAGTTTGGACATAAGTTCACAAAGACTGTTCCAGCATATAAAGTGGTCCGAACAATGCCAAAACAAGTATTCTGGTATTCTAGGAACCGAGTATCCAATAGGGCCATTCTGGCAACAACTAGCAGGCCTTTTCGGCTATGGAACTTGAGGGCAAGAGGGACAGCTCCATAATGGACATGGGAGTACCCCTGCTAGGTCCATTATTTGGGGAATTCTAGGGGGATTTTTTTTTCTTAGGTCGAAATTCTGGGGGGGTGATTTGAAGAGTAACAAAATAATCATTTTCAGCAACTAGAATGGTATGTTGATCAAACTTGGAGGATTGTACATACTCTTTCACTTCTTTGGAAGTTTGATAGAAAAGTTGCCAAATAGAGCGGATGCGAGAAAATGATGAGGTAGGTTTAGTAAAAGCAGAATATGAGTTCATAAGAGGGAGTTAAGTTTAAGAGACTTTGGTGTCATCACTAAGAGAGATCTCATAAAGATAGTCAATCTTAGAAGCATTTGACATATGAAAGTTTGAAAGAGAAGAGGAAGATGAAGAAGAGGTAAAAGTAATTGGAGTATCTATGACTTTAGGATCATACATAATATGGAGAAAGCCTTCTCAGCACTAGATTCTCTTGCTAAGTGCATGGAATGGGCCAAGTTTCAAATGAAACCAAGTTCTAATACCATTGAAGAGACCTATGCTTAGAATCAGGAAAAACATAGTCAGTTTCCGCAACTATGCCTTCCCACGATATGTGAACTTCTTATTCAAGCCTTTCAGGGACAACCTTTTAATAGCAAACTACTCATAATTTTAGTTCGGAGCATATAGACAATCAAGGGTGCTAGGATAGTAACCTTTCTAACTAGCCAAGCTACATTTCTTAGAGGATCTTACCAGTCTAGAGAAAATAAGGTGTTTTAGATAGACATTGATAATTGTCACAAACACACACTTTACATCAAAGGACTACCCAAACCCACAAGGGCCACAAATATGTGAATTGGCCAGAACTGGTTAAGATCAATCAAGAACTTATCAAGAACAGATAATCAACATAAACCTATCTAACCGATCTAATTTGCTGTTGGTAGGGCAAGCCGATTTGGCCCCTTATCGGCTGGTTGTAGACCTTTGGCAACCAGTTCTAGGACCCTCACCTTGCCAATTTAATTTCTATGCCCTCAATTTTCCATGAATTTGCAAATTGATCCTCGAAATTTGTGAATTTGCAATTTGACCCTTAATTAGGCCATTAAATGTAATTCTCATTTTTAGCTCAGTTTTTCATAAATTAGGCCAATTATATTGATTAATTGACACCTTTAGATGATAATTAAACTTTTAGAATCAATTTTTACCGGTTAGATTAGGGTTTTGACCGTTGGATGGAATCGACAATTGAGAGCAATTGATTTGGGGGTGGTATAAATACCATTTTCCCTCCAAAATGCTAAGGAAGGCTCATTTCTAGGCAAAAATTCTCTCTAAACTCTCTTTCTCTCTGCTTTCTCTCTGTTGTTTTCTACCCAAAACTCTCTTCCTTTCTCACATGGCCGCCATCCCTCCGTTGGTTTGAGCCTCCTCCGACGGTGCCTCCAGCCACACCACCTCCTCTGGTCCCTATCTCTCCCTTTAGTTCTCAATTGGGGCATCAACTAGCTCCAATGATGGCTTGATTCATCCAATCAATCCACTTGACCGAACTTGGCTTATCACTGGCGTGGACGTAGGTGATCATGCCATTGGAATTGCCAAGTTGAATTGGCGATGCGATGGCTTTTTGCAGTAGTTCAACAACCATAAGCTTCATCATCTAGGAGTCATTGCCCTTCTAATGGTTAGGCCATTGAGGATTGGCCACTGGAAAACTATCAGTGGCCTATTTTCCTCCATTGGTGGACAGAACCAATCCATCCTAGACCAGTCTAGCTTGGTGGATCAAACCGGCACTGTCTAGTGAGATTCCAATGCCCTAATCACCACTGATCAGCCCTTTAGATTGACCTCGACCTCGCTGTGGTTAGGGTTTGGAAGATCCATCACTAGAGAGTCTCCAATAATCCTTTTCCCATGGGAGCCCAAACCAGTCCATCCTTGGACCAATTTTTGCTAAAGACCTAAATCGATGGTCCAACTAGTTTGAAAGAGATACGAGCTATCCCGATATGCTCATTGGAGCTCCAATTGTATTCTAGTGGCCTTGATTTTGTTCGATTACGTCCAAATCGATGAAAATGCAAAAGTAAACACTCTTAGACTCGATCCGATCATGTGAGGTTAGAGTAGTTAACCGGGGCTAGGATTCGTACTTAGGAATTAGATCATTGATTTGCTGAGATTGAATTAAGATTGAAGATGATTTGCAATTGATTATGCAATTTTGGATGCAAATCTGCAATTTCGAATGTTTGTGACATGTTTATTGTTTAGCCTAAAGTGGGCTGATAATTGAGGGAAAATGAAATGGAGATGGAGATTGTTTGCTCTTAATTTAGAATCTTTTCCACGCTAGAGATTGGCTAAAGTTCTATGTCGCATCCCAATGGATGGAATGTTTGAACAAAGCTGTCCTCTTGACATATTAGTTGATAGTAGGATTTGTTATTCCTTCGATTTGAAATTAGCCACGTATAGATGGTCATTGTTATTTCTATTTCAAGTTATGCAATTCCTATTTGATCGGTCGTTTGCTTCCAGCCTTGTTAATTCGACGGTGGCTTAAAACAACTGGGAGACTTTCAAAAAGGTTACCACCCTTAAGAATACCAAGAAGAGAACTAGAGTAGAAAAAGGAAGGCGCTAGCAGTAGAATGGTATGCATCAATGAAGGTAATGACAGAAGGAAGGGACTCAAAAGCTCCTTACTTTTCTTGGCCTAACGATTCTTATTAGATAGATGTGGGGGAGATCATTTAGGGTCTAGTTGAACTACTACTTATATAAAGTAGTTGGTCAATCAACCTTGATTTTATGTTTATATATGTCACCGGTGTACTTACTTCAAGACAAGAAGTGTGGGCCTCTTCGATAGAAGTACATTCTTTGTCTTGGTCCCAAATCAACTACATCGGCTTATTTTGACTTGAACTCTTCTAGACATAGCAAATAGACTTCAAGAGCTTCGAATTGATAAGTCGTATTGCCTAAATGGCAAAAATTTGACCCCCAAAAAATACATTAGAATCGGTAAAAGAACGCTTCGAGTGCTATAACTTGGCACAAAGGGACACTTAAGTGCCACATTTGAAGAAAAATAGATCATTTAAGTGCCACTCCGGCCAAAGTCCGGCCAAAAGGCTGACGTGGCACTTTTCGGGCGAACTGAGCCCAAAACGACGTTGTTTTGCACGGTGATGTGACCAAATAATGCAAAAACAGCATCGTTTTAGGTTGATGTGGTAAAAAAATATAAAAATTAATTAAATTAAATTTAGTTAAAATATTAAATACTAATAATTTTAAAATTAAATTTAGTTAAATTTAGTTAAAATATTAAAAAACTCATAATTTTAAAATTAAAAAAATTAAAAAAAAGGGGGAACGGTGGCTGAGGCCTCATCCCTCAGCCACCACCGATGCCTCCTCGTGGTTGCCAGGAAGGGCCAATGATGAAGGGGGGAGGGTCGGCCAGGGTCGCCGGCTTTTGGCCAAGGCTGGCGACCTTGGCCGACCAATAGTGAGGGCTCGCAAGCCCTCGCTTAGATCCGGCGAGTGGCGAGGGATCGCGACCCTCGCCCAGATTTGGCAAGGGTCGGCATCCCTCGCTCGATCGAGCTAAGGGCTGTCGCTCGCTGGGGGTTGCCTCGACCAGTGGCGGCCCTTGGCCCAGCCGAGCGAGGGCCGCTGACCCTCGTCGGATTTGGGCGACGGTTGCAACCCTCGCCCCAAACCGGGGGGAGGGCTCATGAGCCCTCACCGATGGTCGGCCGAGGTCGCAACCCCCCCTTTTAATTTTTTTTAATTTAATTATTATTTTTTAATATTTTAACTAAATTTAATTTTAAAATTATTATTTTTAAATATTTTAACTAAATTTAAGTTTAAATTTAATTTGATTAATTTTTATATTATTTTTTTACCACGTCAACCCAAAATGACACCGTTTTTGCATTATTTGGCCATGCCAGCTTGCAAAACGACGTTATTTTGGGCTTGCTTCACTGGAAAAATGCGACATCAGCCTTTTGGCTAAACTTTGGCTGGATTTGCACTCAAGTGATTCATTTTACTTCGATTTTGACACTTAAGTGTATCTTTCGTATGTTATGGCACTTAAGTGTCCATTTGTGCAAAGTTATGACACTTCAGAGGTCCGCACGTCCATTAGAATCTACTTGATTCTTGCAGATTCTTGGTGCTCTTTAGGTCCTGTCCTTAGTCCGCATCAGCTTTTTGTTATTTTTTCCGTGACTATCTACAATGATTTTTTTTGAAGAAGTTGTCTCATAAAACTTGTCTTCATTGTCTTGAGAATGTCCTATAATTTTTTTCGGAATTTTTGGACATGTTTTGCTAGGTCAAAACCTCTTACATCTGAGTATGTGTTTGTCTATCCTGCACTAATCTGAGGCATGTTTAGGTATATTTAAACATGAAATTGAATTTGTTTCACTTTAGAGCCTTCATGAAGAATGAAATAAATGTCATATATTTTCTATTGAGTATGATTTGCATGATTTCATCATCATTCGATATGTCAATTGCATGAGTAAATGTACATGGGTGCAACTACAATTAGATAGTTAATAATGTGCATCGATTTTACCATTTTCATCATTATTCATATAATTGTAATCTTAACGAAAAATGCCTTTCATTTTTCATTCTATATGCATACTTTTGGTAAGATTTATGCATATCCTTAAGTGATCGAAATTAGGCATGTTTTCAGCTCTTGTTATAGGATTGAAACCTTATTATGTTGTTGCATCCCAAAATTTCATGGCAATTTCTAAGGATATTACGACCTATGGAAAAGTGAATGGTTGTGTCGTTGAAGTATGTTGTGGCCTCTAGACCGAAAAATTGTAATAGATTATGGCCGAGCACTTTAATGAAAAGATATCTTATGTTCTTGGGTTATCAAAGTTGGTACTATAAGAAAATTTGATAATGAGAATTTTGTTATTGGCTATGCACCTTATGGATTTGATTTGATTTTTTTATTTATTTATGTTGTAAGCTTTATGGCCAAGTGAATAAGTGTAATTAGGTAATTATATGATGGGTAATTAGGTGATGATTAAAAGGAAAAAAAATTAGAGAAGTGTGGGTTGAATTTTTGGCCTAAGACCAACCCCACCATTTCACACTCTTGGCCTGGCCTGCGAAGCCCAAAGGAAAGGGCTACCATCCGACTAGCCCAAGGAGCCCAATGGGCTATCGACTGAAGGGGAGAGGCCGGCCCAACCAAGCCCAACCTATTGCATGGCAATTACCAAGTGTCATCTTCCATGCAAAGTGATGATCACATGCTAATCATGAGGGGGAAGAAAAGAAGAAGGGGCGGATTGAACAAGGGAGGGGGAGGCGTTGCATGAGAGAAAGAAAAAGAGAGAGAGAGAGAGAGTGACAGTCCGAGGGAAAGAAAGGAAGAGAGAAAGGGAGAGAGCGAGTGAGCAAGAGAAGAAGGGGAAGAGGGAGGCCGTTCGCCGCCGATCGTTGCTGCCGTAAAGCTGCCGAGTCCTGCCTTGCCCGGCCATTTTTGCTTGTTGTGTTGTGCTCAGATTAGAGGAGGGTAGAGTCCAAAAACCTACCATTTGCTTGCTGTGATATGTGTTGTAAGGGATGATAAACTTTTGTTGTGATAGAAGTAAAGAAATTCGAAGCTCTAGGGAAAAACATGGCAGCCTTGCATTCTATTTTCTAGAAAGGCATCCGACCTTTGATGAATTTGTGAGCTGCATGCAACTTTTCAGTTGGAATTTCATTTCAACTTCTCAATAAAAGTTGTAGAGAACTTCTTGGAGAGTAACATATCAAAATTTCAGAATAAATAAACAAGCATAGACCAGTGAAACTATTTTTCTTTGAAGAAGTCAGATCTAGAAATCGTAATGCTGACCCAGTGTGATTCTGTGAATTTTATAAAATTCTCTGGTTGAAATTTGATCTCGTGTTCTGAATAAAAGTTGAAGATGAAGTTTTAAGGAATAAAATACTAAAATTTGAGAGGAAATGGATGAGTTTAGGTTGGTGAAAAAATCTTTATCCAAAACGGTTAGAACTGGAATTCGGTGCCAAGGGTTATGCACGGTTATGGTTATTATAATTTTTAATCTGTCACAAATATGGTTTTGAGTTCTGCATGAAATATTTACTTCTGGATTTCTTCTATAACATATAAAAATTTCAGAATTTTTGGAGCTGATTTATGATTTTTACCAAATTTGTGAATGAAACTGTGTATGGCAATATTCTGAAATTATAAAGACTGTGATACGTGGACTGTACTGATTCGTATGATGTTCTTTTTATATGGTGTTATTCATGGAATTTTTTCCTCTAGATCTTGTACATAACATGTTGAATTTTCAGAATTTATTAAGGCTTTTTACTAATTTTTCAAGAATTATGACCAAAGGAGTACAATTTGTTTTTATCCGAAAATTTGCTGCATTTTAAAAAATAAACGAAATTTCTCCATGTGATATAATGTCTTGAGTGGTAGATTATGCTGCATATGTAATGAAATATGGTATGTTATATGACTTTAAAGCTAGTTGAGACCCTTGATATTGTTGTATCAAATGCCATGTTGAAATTGAGATAAATATGTGAATATAAATTGAGATAATAACAAGACCGTCAGAGGTGTGAACCGACGATGCCTCGGGAGTTTCAAGATGCCCGGAGTGTGTGTGCTGAATGTCCTCGAGAGTTTCGAGATGCCCAGAGGTGTGTGCTGGAAGCCCTGGAGGTGTGTGCCGGGAGGATACCTCGTGATGCTAGTTGGGATACAAAATGCCCAGAGTGTGTGTGCTAGATGCCCGGAGGTGTGTGCTGGAGGTTCTTCACGATGCCAGGTGGGATGCGAGCGATAAATTGTGGGATGCAAACATTGGTCCCTGGAAAGAAAAATGATGTAATCTAATTGAAAGATAAAGATCGAGAATTGAATAATGTGCATGGATGATATGAATCATGGTGATATATGTTTGGCTGCTCGATGATACATGTATAAGTGCATGGTGGTATATGCATGTTGTGTGGTGATATATGCATGGCTGCAAGGTGAGGTGTGCTTGAATGCATGAATGATATGTGTTTTATTCATGATACCCTGATTGTTCTGTTTGATGCATTGTGTAGTTTGGTGGATTTTTACTGCTGAGTAGTTGTACTCACTCCTTTTGGGGATTAACATTTTATATTAGAAATATGTCTCTTTCACCAGTTGTGCGTGGTACCTTCTATGGCATACCTACTGATGTTGAGGTGGAGTGCACAAAGCATTCCTATATTAGTATACCTGGTCTGGAGTATGTCCGAGTCCGTGTCTTGGTGATGTATGACATGGGTTCTACTGATGCCCTCTTATCCAAGAGTTTTTGTCCGTTCACGTTCGACGCAATGGGGTGATGCTAGGGATGCTACCGCCGCCGTTGCCTGATGCACTGGGTTGGGTGTGATGGCATGTATGACTGGTGGGAGCTAACACTTTTTTAGGATAGCTGACGCTTGTTGATGGAGGGGAGTACATGTTCAATATAGGGTCAAGTTTTCTTTTGGGTTATAGCCAAGTATAGTTAAAAAAGTCTTGGCACTTTTGCTATATCGACCCAAGATGTCCATCGTGAAAATATAAATAAAAGTGACTTGGCTTTGTCTTTTCTTTTGGTGTCACTGGGGTGAGGGATGGTGAGACTCGTTTATGCCTCTGCTGATGAGCTGCGTTGCATTCTTTACAAAAAAAAAAAAAAAGAGAGAGAGAAAAATGGGAGAAGAATTTTATTGATCAACCCCCATGAACTATGGTTTCACTTTAATTAAAAAGCTTCAAGGATTGGCTTGTAGTACGATAAGTGACAAGTACCTATGGTGACCCTATCAAATCGGGGGTTCGTCGAGGGGTGCCACATATGTGCACCTCTTTTCATGGTTGTTTGGGTCTCTTAGAGACCAAATTTTACTTTAGTACCTTCTTGACATTTGAACTACAAACAAGCTTCGTATGTATATGTGGTTCTGAAATTCATGTCACAATAATACTTATTACACTTAAGAACTTTCGAGCATGTCATTATAAATCTAAGATCATCATGTATTGACCTTGAATTGCATGACATTTTCACATGACAACTTAGGATTAGATGGTTTCTA
The DNA here is from genome assembly GCA_019915185.1 of Eucalyptus camaldulensis. NCBI lineage: Eukaryota > Viridiplantae > Streptophyta > Magnoliopsida > Myrtales > Myrtaceae > Eucalyptus > Eucalyptus camaldulensis. Next base: position 8,949,183 of record JAHSVA010000014.1, on the reverse strand, counting down.
CTAATCCCTTGTCACATCTAATTCAAAGTTGTGTGTGATTTTCATCCGTTTTTAGGGACTTAAATAATGCATTTTTAGGTTCTGGTTTTTAATGACTAACATGCACACTTTCACAAACCTCAGTCTTAGAGTACCAAATCGACCTTGATTGAACCCAGACCTTTCTAGGAAATTACAGAGCACACCTAGAGCTTTCAAGTGTCATTAATTTCATGTAAATTTCTTGTCATTAGATCTACTTTCCATTTTTCCTTATCTAGATTAGAATTTAGAGTTAGTGTTAAATTCGGACCCTTGTTTTTTCCCATGTTTAGACAGACTTTTTACCATTTTTGTGCCAATTTTTCGGTAGGAATTCTTGAGTTGGTCTCTTAATAAAGTTTTTTTTTTACTTCGTTGGCTATGTTGTGGGAAAATTTCATGATTTTTATATTTCATTTGGTAGGTTAAATCTTGATTGCAATGACTTGGTATCCTGCTGTTTTGGTAATTTCCTAATGCATTATTGCTTGTTGTCTGGTTTTTATAAAATCGTGCTCGGCTCTTTTAGGAAAACTTTCTTCATAGAAGTTGTTCCATATCATGTTTTGCATGTTAGGAAATTTTTTTCATAACTAGATCATCAATAGGTACCATCCAATTTTGTTTATTTGCTGTGATTGGTCTGAAAATTTCTATTATGGACCTTTGGTTGTGATTGCTTAGTTAGGCCTCTTAGGCTAGTTTGTGTATGGTATTAGGACACGTCATATGCATGAAAATTGTTTCAAATCTTTTATTCTTTGTTGTCAAATGATTTTCAATAAATTGATTTTCCAAATTGCACTTTGAAACCACTTTCGTACATATGATATTTCCAAAAGCAAACATTTAGAAATTCATTTTCAATACTTGATTCGAATTAGGAAAAGTCATGGTTTGGACCATATTTAAAATATTTGTGATGTCTATGAGTGCATTTATGCAAGCCTCGAGCTAGCTTTTGTAATTAAATGCATTTCATAACCTAGATATTTCTCAGTCTGAAATGTTTTCAAATCTCTTTAAACCTTTATTTGACATTGTGAAAGTCATGACTTGGGCTGTATTCAAAATGCCTGCAACTTTTGTGAGTACATTTATGCGAGCCCCGGGCTAGTCTTGGCAATTAAATCCGTTCTATACTCAAGATATCATCTTGTCTCAAAAAGCTTCTTGATAATTTCAAAACCCATTTTTGAAATTTCACATGTACCTCTCATGCATAATCATGTTATTCATTAAAAATCCCTATGTTCATGATTGGTGCATGCCTTGAGGATAAGTGATTCGCTGATGGTTCACTCACTTGTTTGATTGATTAGGAAATAAGGCTCAAAAGACTTGCATGTGTGTTTAAGTCTTCCAATCATGTGATTTCTAGATGTATGTTAGGGGCGATGTATGATACTGAGGGGAAATATTGGGGATCACATAGGGACTTACAAGCATTATTGACTAAGTGATAACACAAAATGCCTATAATGGTTATAAGTGATAAAAAGAATCAGGTAGGTGTCTAGAGGAACCTATGCATGAATTGCAAAGGCCGACCCCAAGGCCCAAACTTGGTTGTAAACCTTGTTTTGTTTGATTGTTTGATGTTGCCCTCGCGTCATGTTTTTTATTGTTTTGACTTGCATGGTCGTTTCTTCTCATTATATGCACTTAGTTATAGTTCTCAAATTAGGCTTAGATTAGGATCCTGAAAATGGAGAAGACACGAAGACGGTGGAAGGTCGATGTCCATTCCAACCATGATATTGTATTATTTATCCTCGACATATGTTTTGGGTTTCTCTTGTCTTTAAGAAAACCCGACAAGTTAGGGTTCCTTTCTTTCCTATCCCTTCATTTTTTTCCCTCTTTTATCTTTATTAGGATTGCATGATAGATTTAGGCCTTGTTTGGTAACCATCCAAACAGGGCCAAATTCTGATTCTTTGTTCCCGGAATAAGTTTCGGCTTAGAATCGCATTTGGAAAAATTTTTGTTCCCGGGAACAAATCGGGAATAGAATCAAGAACCAAAAAAAAGTTGATACTTGTTCTGGGAACGAATTTGAGAATCAAAATCAAGAAATTTTCTTCTTCCCTTCGGCCAATCTCGCGATCGCCGTCCACCACCGCTTGCCACCATCCATCGTCTGCCGCCGCCGTCCACCGCCACCGGTGAGGCTCGACCTCCCCAGATCGGGCGAGGCCGAGCCTCGCCGGTGGCCAGGCGAGCCTCACCGGGGCTGGGCAGGGGCTAGGCAAGCATCACGACACCCAGCCCCACTGGTGGCCAGGCGAGCCTTGCTTGGCCACCGGTGAGGCTCGCCTAGCCCTGCCGGTGGCCTGGCACGCCTTGCCCAACCCCGATGAGGCCGGCCTGGCCATCGGCGGGGCTCGGCCTTGCCAGATCTGGCGAGGCCGAGCCTCGGTTTGCTAGGCGAGCCTCGCCCAGCTGCCGGCAAGGCTCGGCTGACGAAGGTCGGCCTCACCGAGGGCAGTGACGCTCCGGTGAGGTTGCCGGCCCTCGTTTGGTCGGTCGCCAGTCCGTGTGACACCCCTCGACGGCCCCCGATCCGATTTGGGTCGCCACAGTTTGCTTATCATTTACTTTCCTAATAACATGTCACTCTGATACCATTTCAATTACAGCGGATCCATACAACCATGGGGGTTTACACATTTTTTTATAGGTCCCTTGCGCAATTCATGTACGGAAGCACATCTAGCAAACTCCCTTCCGTATATTTAGAAAACGATGCACACCTACTAAACATCTTATATAAGTTAAAGCCGTACACTTTTATTTACATAAAGCAGATGGACATCTTTAGTTGGTACATCGAAATGCCATAGTTTCCTATACATGGCTATACTTCAAAAGATGACCAACATTTCTTCCCACAATCGCATGCTTAAGGTCCATCATCCAGTGTCGACGTCCAAAGGTTCCCTCCTTTGCTATCCTTCTCCTCGTGGTCATATCCAACCGCTCAAACCATCTACTAATCTGAAATGTGGTCCTCAGAAGGGGTGAGTACAACCACTCAGCAGGTAAAGAAATCCAATAACCACTCAATGCATCATACAAGTCATACATGCATTGCAGGCATTACTTACCTTGAAGCCATGTGCATACTATCATGCATCATCATATCAATTTATAACACATACATGTGTATCATCATCATATCATACATGTCATCATCATCATGACATCATTACATTACACATGTCATCATCATCATGGCATCATTACATCATACATGTTATCATCATCATCATTATGACATCATCTCATTACACATGCCATATCATATATCATCATCATTATGCATATCATCATGCATATCATATCATCATTATTTCACATCACATATCATCATCATCATCATCATCATCATCATCATCATGCATATCATATCATGGGTTAAATTCCACTTTTAGCTTTCAATTTGATCACCACATCGCCCATTCCTCAAATCATCAATTTTATCATCCCCTCGGGCAAAGACCTCCGAGGCTTCCGGCATTCAGCCTCCCAGGCCACCAGGCATCCAGCCCCCCACATTCTGGGCATCTCGCATCTCAACTAGCATCACAAGGCATTCCCTTTGGGCGGAAACCTCCGACAGGGCTTCCGGCATTTACACTCGCTGGCTGGGCATCCCGCACCCCAATCCTGGCATCACGAGGCATTCCTTTCGGGCAAAGACCTCCAACAAGGCTTCCAGAATTATGTACCGACATACCACCAGGATCCCCCCCTCCTTTGGAATTACGTACCGTATACCACCGAGCATCCCGACACTCCCGGGGAATCTCCGGAATTACGCCACTAGGCCACCGAGCATCATCATCCACGACAACCACTTCCTCACTTATCATTATCCACATTTACCATTATTTTGATCTCAATTTAACATGGCATATGGCATGACATCAAACAAGTCATACTTGGCACACATGCATCACAATTCAATGTCATACATACACCAATATCACATCATACATGCAACAATGCATAATTATTTATTAATAAATTCAATGGAATTTATGGCCAATAAAATAATCCATTTTATTTTATTATTTATTTATTTATTTATTTTTAATAAATAAATATTAAATTCAATATCCATAAATTCCTAAAATTATAAAAACTCAAGCAATCATTAAACAAACCAATAGGATGACAATTTCATGCAAAATTCATGGCCAAATTGAATTTCACACAATTTCACAATTTTCACAAAACAGCACATAATATTCGGATAAAACCAGAACACGCAGTTTCCGAAGAAATTCAATTAAAATATCCATAAGGCCTCCAAAAATTATGAAAGTTTACAGAGTTATAGCCAAGACATTTTAGCACAACTTTCATGAAGAACTCAAAGCCAGATTATTTTTAGATTATTTTATACAACCTCACGAAACTTCTGGATCCATTACCGCATCGTCCAGTGCACATATCACCAAAATATTGAGATTTAACCTACCTATTCTATTTTGTTTCCTCTGAAATTAAGATATATTATACATCAAGGTGTTCTCTACAAGTTTTATGAAGATATCCAAGTCAAATAACCAGATTAGAGTCATCATTTAGGTCCTTGAAGTCTCGGGTATCTCGGAATACATCACCAGAATCATCTTCCTCAAGATCTAGTCGATTTACTAGGCTATACTTGTTCATTTCACTTAAAATTTGAGTATATTGTAGTTTAAGATGTCTCCTACAACTTTCATGAAGAAACCGAAGTGAGATTCTCAACAAAAGCCAACATTCAACCACGAATCCAGCAAGAGGTCAGTAAAAACTCTCCAGATCTGAGGTCTCCGTAGAACAAGACTTTAACCCCTCAAATCTCCATCATTTTTCACGAAATTTCAGTATGTTGTAGTTCAAGATGTTAAATACAACTCTCATGAAGAAATCAAAGCCAAAATCGGACTCTAAACACACATGCAAGCTCAAAAAAGTTTCTGACTCACACGGTCCAAACACAAACAGCCACACCATCCACACACAACTCATCCATGCTTCGGTTTTTCTCATCTAACACCCAAAAATTCAACATGCAAACAACACACAAGCATGCAAGAGAAGCTAGAGGACTCCCACTTGCCTCTAGAACCAAGCGGACATCGACACACGAATGGCACACCGGCGACGGACGGACGGCGTGCGGGCGGCGACAGGTGAGCTCCTCCTCCTCGGCCTCCCTCTTCTCTCTCGCAACTCACTCTCTCTCACTTGGCTTGGCCGAATGCTACTCTCTCTCTCTCTCTCTCTCTCTCTCTCTCTCTCTCTCTCTCTCTCTCTCTCTCTCTCCCTTTCTCTCTCTCTTTTTGGATGGCTTATATATTGCATGTACCCCCTCTTTGCATGGGGGACACTTGTCCCTAAGAAGGAGACAAGTGTCTCCTTGGTTGAAGACACTTGGAGGCCATGCGGCTGCTCCTCCTCCCCCTTCATGCACCGATGGCCCAATGGGCTTCATGGGCCGGGCTTATGGCCCACTTTAGGCCCATCTCACTTGGGCCTAAATCCCAAACTTAAATAGCCCAAAATAAGTCCATTTCACTTTTAATAATTTACCTTAAATCCCTATTTATATAAATACTAAATTACGATTTCATATGGCCATAAAACTTGAAATCATAAATCCATAAATTCCAATTTATAAAACACATGGCCAATGATAGGATTTTCTTTCCTATCAAATACTTGTCCATTAAAAGCTTGGCCATAAATCTTATTGCAAATTATGGATTAAATGGCCATAAAATAACTTGATGGTACTTCCATCATCTATTCATAGACTTTAATGTAACTAGAGATCATTTATGAATTTTGGGATGCCACATGGCGACCGGCCAAAAGAAGAAGAAAAAGATGAGGAAAAAAAAAAGAAAAAAAGGAAAGACAGAAAAAGAAAATGAAAAGAAAAAATGAAAAAATGAAAAAAAGAAAAGAAAAAAAGGAAAAAAGTAAAAAAAAATTATTTAAAATTAAAAGAAATTGATTTGGAACAGAATTAATGAACACGGTGCCAAACACAATTCTATTTCAGAATCGGAAATGCTTAAAATGCTTAAAATCAGTTCCCGGGAACAGAATAAAAAAAATCAGTTCTGATCAGAATCTACTCTCGGGAACAGAATCGTTACCAAACGCGCCCTTACTACTTTCCTTGATTGTTTACTTACCGTTTCACACTTTCAATTCAATTGAGTGTCTTCTTTTATATTTCTTAAAAATAGAATGACACGAAAATGACCAATCCATGCATGATCGCCTAGCTTAGGATAAAATGATCCAAAAAAAAATAAAAAATAAATAAATACATGGACACCTTAGGTAACATGACATATAATTAGACACCAAAATGGCTCTAATAGAAATATTAGTGTAACCCAAGTTCCCAAACCTAGATATCTAGTTGTGTCGGACTTAAGGGACTACTGTCAACCCTTGATTGGGTTCTCTAGCTGACCTCCAAAAACGAGACTAGTGGCAACTCTCGTCTTATCTCTAGGTTATCTTAAATAACTAGATCATATAAATAAACCAGTCATGAGGGGTATGGGTCTTGATAAAGCTTACCACAATTTAGCATACTCAAAGTGGTAGTACCTTAAAGGATGAAGTGATGTCATCCTTATGGGAGAAGCATATTATTGAGAAAGTTATCGTGGTAAAAGTACCTCAAAATCCAATATCCATACCCGGCATCTTCTCTCAAAGTGTGGCACTCGTGTGGGTATAGATCACAACACTCCATTGTCATGTAAGGTACAAGCTTAGGAGAGCTCACGACTATGTGTGAGGGAACTCGCAAGTTCGCCCGAAAGGCAAGGTGATGATGCCTCCATGGATGAGAATCATGAGGAAACTCCTGTGGTCATGTACCCATAAATTTGACCTTCCCCCCCTTTTTTTCCCAGAGGACTGATTGGCAATGAGATCAGGTTGCGATAGAGATATGCGAGGATCAATAGTCGATTGTGATCGATCAATCCAAGAGTATCTAGGATTATGATTGATTAATTATATCAATCCAAGGTGAATTTGATTCCCTGTTTCTTCTTTATTATTTCCTTAGTTAACCATTCACTATATTATAAATCAGAGATTGTACAATGTAAAGAAGTGTGTCGAATATATAAATCAAAGATTGTACAATGTAAAGAAGTCTGCATCACTATAAGGAAAATTAAACCAAGCATTGAAGAAAATCTCTTGGTCCCCTAGTAACGATCTTGCCATGCATGGCGAAACTAGTTGACCACTTTGATCGCAGCTAGGCAATCATCCTTCCTTGATCTTAATATAAGAAGACGTGTAAAAGATGCATTTAATACCGTCACAACACTACATATATTCAACTTTTATAACGAAATTGATATTCCCTTATTTTAATAAGACAATCGGGATTTAACACCCTCTGACGTCTTATGATACTCTACTTGGTCTGTGAATATGTGGGTCCTTTGCGTTTCACAAGGGGTCAAATCAAATTTGCATTTTCGACTAAAGTTTAATTCCGCTAAATATGCTACTCCGAAATTCTTTATACTCCCCCCCTCTCTATTACACGCCAAGCAAGAGCAGAGGGCCCTAACTTTCAGAAGCACGAATGAGGAGAGCAATGGACGCGAAAGGGAAGGACAACAAACCATGCGAGGGGAAAGCAAGAGCAAAATGAAATCCATTCATGCTCGGAGATCACGGAGGTGCAAGGACACGAAAATCTACCGTATGGAATTTTAACAATGATATCTTTTTGAACACATTCTATATTCATGGTTACCTTTGCAGATTACAGCTCGTGGGCCAAACCCAAATTGACTGGTTCCACATAAAACACGTCAAGGGTTGAAGAATGGATTATAGCCACAAACGCACTAGAAAAATCAAACATAATTTCTATAGGCACAGAAGCCCTAAAACACTCCAAATAATCATACAATCAAAATACCAACAATGCTCTACCTATTAGCCAACCCTGTCTCCTAGCTAAATCAAGGCTCATCAACTACAGACATCCTCGATGAAACGAGCCAAAGATAAGTAAGAAGAGCCACCCTCCATCAAAGCCTTCCTACTCTTCTCGCTCACCTCCTTCACCTTCTTCCTCCTCTCCCTGGCCTCCTCCCCCTCCATTAACTTCCTTATCCCTCTCTCTATTTCGTCTACCGTCACGACGCCATCACTACCTTTAAGCAGATCTCTTTGATAATCCATCTTAATCTCCGCCGCGAGACCGAGCTCCACCATCAAGTGGAATGCGTTGAAATGTTGCTCCGCATACTGCGGCCACGCGGCGACCGGCATGCCGAACCATATACTTTCTAGGATGGAGTTCCACCCGCAGTGAGACACGAATCCTCCGATGGCTGGGTGGGCCAGGACTGCGATCTGCGGGGCCCACCCGATCACTCTTCCGACCCCTGCTGTCCTATTAAGAAAACCCTCGGGCAGGACCTCTGCGGGATCTGCGTAGTCTTGGGGGGCTTCCAGCTTGCCCTTCGCCGGAGGCTGTCGTAAGGACCACAGGAAGCGGTACCTGCTCCGCTCTAACGCGTAGGCAATCTCTTTTGCCTGATGCTCGTCGAAGCACCCCCCGCTCCCGAAGCACAGGAACACCACTGACGCATCTGGCTGCTGGTCGAGCCAATCCAGGATCTCGAAACCCTTTTTGCTCTCAACGTTGATGTTTAGTATGGGGCCCACGGAGTACACCGTAGATGCTCCAAGGCTGGCCAGGGCTTCCACAGCGTGCGGTTCGAGCTCAGCGAACGAATTTACCAAAATTCCCTTGGTTTCCCTATACCTCAGAGGGAGGTCCAAGAATATCCGGCAGTCTTCTTCCATAAACACTTCAGAGGGCAAGAACTTGGCGGCAGGCAGCGGGTTAGCTAAGGACGGGAAGTCCAGCTCGGCGTCAGAGCCCTTGAGCCTGGTTGGGTCCACGTGTTGCTCGTCTCGGAGAGACTGGAGGTGCAGCATGACTCCGAGGAACGCCGCGCCTGATGGGAAGAAAATGTAGGAAGGGACGCCGAACTCGACAGCCACGTCGATCATTGAGGTGCAAAACATGTCAAGGACAAGCCCAGCGAGCCGTGGCGACCCATGGGCAGAGAGCTCAGCGACAGCTTCTCGGAGGTCGGCTTTGTAGCTCTCCATGAAGTGATAGACGAAGGCGAAGAAAGACGTCCTCGGGGAGTGGCTTCGCCTAGGGAGGAGGACGAAGCGGATGCGGGCAGGCACGGAGGCGGTGAGCGACTCGATGTGGGAATCAATCTCCGAGTTGAAGGGGAACTTCATGATGAGGACGGTGATGAAGAGCCGACCGTCACGGTCGACAAGGAGCTTGGCCATCTCCACCATGGACACCAGGTGGCCGGGCCCCGGACATGGGATGAACACGAGCTCGATTTTAGCACTCATAAAGACGATGATGCCTCAAAAAATTCTTCTTTTCCTAACTGAGTTCACTCGGTTGCGGAGATAATAACGAGGTGGAGGCTCTTATGGATCTCAATTTGTGAGTCTTCAGTTAGTGGGAATGAAGGAAGCAGGCAAAAAGATGGGGATAGATCTACAAAACGAGGTGACGACGTCGTGCAGATTGAGCCTTGAGGTCTGCGTCGCTGTTTGGTTCACTTTTTCTTGGTCGAAATCGCCCTCTAGTTTAGCTTGCGTTTGTTGGATTCTAAGTTTGGATATTGCTCGGTGTCGGTTTACTCCACGAGAAATTCTAAAACCACCCCGGCTCACGTCAACCAATGCATCCTCAATAAGAAAATTGCTAGAAAAATAATAAATAAAAAACTTAAGATTTTATTTAGTTTGATTGATCAATATCTATTTGATGAAAAGAACGGATGATAAATACTCCACTAATTAATTAAAAATTTATAGAGTTATAATTACTCACATACATGAATGTTTCACATTTAGATTACTGCTAATCTATAGTGTTTAGACTCGCAAAGAATTACTTCACTGCTCGAAACATTTATGTTTCTACAAAGAAAACGTCACAATTTGAGTGTACAAACCTTTTTGCACAAATCGCTGTTCGGAGCTTTGTGGCTCAAGGAAGTTCCCCGCTGTGCGTCAGCTGTCCGGTTGTCGCTGGAGGAGAAAATAAAAGCAAAACGAAGATAGAATAAGATAAAGCCAGTCAGTATTGGCGGGTCAAGGAAGTTCCCCGCCGTGCGTCAGCTGTCCGGTTGTCGCTGGAGGAGAAAATAAAAGCGACAGCTGTCGCTGGAGGAGAAAATAAAAGCAGAACGAAGATAGGATAAGATAAAGGCAGTCAGGATTGGCGGCTCAAGGAAGTTGATAGAATAAGATAAAGGCCCTAAGGATGGGCGGATACAGTAGAAAAGATAGCCTTTATCCTATTTCTTTTCCACCTGAAGATGTGATCTCTAAGGTTCCGAACAAGGGCTCGCATATTTCGTGTGCACAAATTTATTGCGAATTTAAAAAGGTGGGAAACGTTTGAGGACATCCAGAAGCTCTCGACCCGTAATTATCGCCTAAGGGTCTCTCATCATTGACAAGAGAAAAAAAATGTGAGATAAGTCATTTTACGAAAGTGCAATTGGACAAATTTATTGTGAATTTAAAAAGGCGGGAAATGTCTAAAGATGTGACTATAAGGTTCCGTCCAATTTAGCTAACGGAAAATACTAACGTATATTATTTTATTACTTTTTAAAGATATGTGGCACCCACTAGGTGCCAAATCCAAAAAAAAAAAAATACAAAAAAATTGATTAACAAATAAAAAACAAAATTAAAAAAGAAGAAGAAAAAAACAAACTCACCCACAATTTGGCTAAGCCATTGTCGATGGTCGCCACCACAATTGTCAAGAAGGGCCAGCAAAGGTTGCCTAGTGACCCTCCCCAAGCAAAGCCATTGGCAGCCCCCAATGAGGGCTTGCTAGCTTAGATTTGGGAGAGCACGCGACCTTTGCCGCACAACTGAGTGAGGGTCATCAGCCTTTGCCTGTGGCCCACGAGGGTCACCAAGCTTTTGTAGGTCCAGATGACCACCGTCAGCCCTTTCCAACAACTATGGCAGTGGCAACCGTTGAGGGCTTGGCCAAGTCGTGGGTGATTTTTTTTCCTTTTTTATTTTTATTTTTATCTTTTTATTTTTAATCTAATTTTGTTCGTATTTTTTAAATTTTTTTCCGATGTGGCACTTAGTGGGTGCCATGTCCTTGCCACGTGTCTTAAGAAAGTAACAAAATAAGACACATAAGAATTTTCCGTTAGCTAAATTGAACATAATTAACATAAGGATTAGATTAAACCAATTTGGTAAGTTTTATGACTTAATTGCATATTTTATGACAATTTTGAACACTTCCAGTGCACATATCCTAAAAAATATTAACATGATAGAATTTTGAGGTCGAGTTCTATATTGTTTCTTTCCAGATTTTAGAATAGTCCGGATGGATTGTTGTTCCAAGTATGCTGAAACACACTTGCCAAGTAATCACATAATCAAAATACCAACAGCCTCCTAAGCTAAATGGATGCTCACTAACTCTAGACATCCTTAGTGAATCGACCCAAAGATAGGTAGGAAGAGCCACCCTCCATCAAAGCCTTACTGCTCTTCTCGCTCACCTCTTTCACCTTCTTCCTCCTCTCCCCGGCCTCCTTGCACTCCATTAACCTTCTTATCCCTTCCTCTATCTCATCTACCGTCATGATGCCATCACTACCTTTGACTAGATCTCTCCAATGATCCATCTTGATATCTGCCGAGAGGCACCATTAGTTGGAACGAGTTGAAATCTATGTTGACTCCTGATATAATGCGTCACTGCTTTGACAAGATCTCTCCGATAATCCATCTCGATCTTTGCCATGAGACCAAGCTCCACCACCAGTTGGAACGCGTTGATCATGGTAGTTGTGCATAGTTACGATTACATTATAGTGTAGAAATTTAAGTTGAGATATGTTGATACAAAAAGATGCATGGATAAAGGGCCAAATCCCCAAAAGAGAATATCATGAAGTTTTATCGCTCACAGACAAATTTGAACTTCTTAGACTTGACCAAGTCCTTAAAAAGCTTAAGAGAGAAATGACAGGGGAAAGAACCCTCAAGGGTGAGACCGCTGCACACTCCTGTATTCCCTCCTCTCTGAGAAGAAAAATTTATGGAGAGCAATTGGGTAGCTGGTGGGAATGTGGGCAACAAGACAATAAAATAAGGAAGACAGTCCTGTTAACCCACTTGGATTATCAAGCAAGCAAGGCTGCCTCGACATGGGAGGTCAAACTCTCGGCAACTTGATGAGGTTACCCTGTAATCAGACATCAATATCCGAGTTGTACTCTTGGTTACAAGTTATCGGGAAATGAAGTTTTATCTTTGATGGACAAAATTAACACCCACTTTTCATATGTTCCAAAGCAAATAGTACAAACTCTCACTCAATGAACAAAAATAGTCAGCGTGATCTTTTCCATCTAAACAATTCTTAGGTGACATTTGTGGACACCTTTGGCATTTATTTATTGCATTAAAAAATTATGAATTAATTTTTAACCCCTAAAAAAATAGAATTAAATTGCATAACATATAGTTTTAGGAGCATTTTTTTATTATTGTATTTGCATTGGACCGGGTTGGATTTGAATCTATAGTTTTGAGCTTTAAATGAGTTAGAAGTCCATGGTGAGAGAATTTGGCCAAGCTCATTATTCTTTAAATGGGTCAGTCTTAATGCCAAGATGGAAAATCGCTAATTAAGCGTGATCTTAGGAAATATTGAGGCAAACTAGGATAGTGATATCAAGAAATCTTTCGGTCACCTAGCAAGCAATCAGTATGATTCTCAAGGTACTCGAGTTAATCATAAAAAAAGAAAGAAAGAAGGAAATAGGAAATTGGTGGAATATTTTAATAAGAGCACTTGCGGTGGCCAATTCTCGTGTTTGCAAGAAAGAAGGGAAATAAATATATTTGCATGGTTGAAGGTACAAATCCTGAAAGGAAAAAATAAAAAGAATATATTTCAGTGCATCTAGAATTAGAAAGCAGATCATCTTCTCTTCTTGGGAACCTCACGTGGTCTTGCATTTAAAAGGAAGAACTTTCACGCAAGAACGGGGGGCCACACAATTGAATACAAAGTCACGCACAATAGAATGGATGGCCATTGATAAAGTCACACGAGAGAGAATAGGGAGGAATCGTAAAGGGCTTCAATCGAGACAAACCTGCGGCGTCGCGAGAGGGATGGTGCCGGGGGGAACGTGAAGAAGCACGCCCACATCTCCCAAATCATAGCTCATCACCTGCAGCGATTTCTCAGCCCAACAAAGAACCCAGCAATCCGACGCATTCCAGTCCAGAACCGGCGTCATCTCCAATCCGCTGCAACTGCAGTTTAGCCACTGATTATTGTGCATGATTTCCTCCATCACCGAGAAACCGACTTATCCAAGTTGAGGGTTGAAGGCCGCAAGCCCAAGAGTCAAAGGAAGCCACAGCCGTGAGTCCATTAGAAAATTCAAAAAGATATGTCACGACCAAATTTTCGGGTGTGAACAACCTAGAGTTTGGCAAATAAATTGTTAAGCCTAGACTTAACTCGGGCTCTTTCAAGCCCATACTAATTCACGACTTAGGTTCAAATTCTTAACATGTAATTGATTTTCAATTAGGAGTCACCACTAATATATTTTCGGTGGGTCGATTAGAAACTCAAGTAAAGTAACGGGAGATTTTCTTTACTCCTATGAACTAGAGATTTATGAGTTCGGGGACTTGGTTACGCTAGATTTCTCTAACGCCCTTTCGGTACATTTCTCTTTTATTAAAAAAAAAATTCACAGGCAGTTTGAATTGATTTTAAATATATTTCCCTAACATGTGAGACGACCATGCGGGTGTACAAATCACCAATTTAACACCTAACTAAAGCAGTGAATAAATTGCAGGACTTACCTCATAGTAATGAAAGTATATGTAATGTTAGATCAAAATTTACATCAACAGTCTTAGTTATGATTTCTAATTAACACACAACTTTTTTTTTTGTTTTTATTTATTTAATGAGAGTCATGCATGCATGCTACTAATCTAAGATGATATGGCATGGCAATATGACCTAAGCTATATGACATGAGTAAAATAATTTCTAAAGAAATGCAATAATTAAATTTACAATCTAAATTAGCTAATGACTTAATTCTAATGACGTGCAATTTCTAATTAAATGAACCTAACAAAAATCACTAAATGACGAGCATTATATGAATCTAATTCTATATGACGTGCACATGATTTTTATTTTCCTAATAAGCATGCAATCTATCATAATATGCAATGATGTGCAAAGAATGGCCCAATTCTAATTTTTTTTACGAAATTCGAAATTAAAATTGCCAAATAAGTAAACATGTAATTCAAATTTAAAACTAACATCCTAAATGAATGCATTTTTTTGGATTTTTATTTTTAAAAATTCGAAACAAAATCTTTATTCTAAATATGCAAGGTAACCCTAAAAAAAGAAATATTCTAAAACAAACCTAACCTAACTCAATTTTTTTTTTTTGGATTTTTCCTATTATGAAAATAAGATTGGTTCAACCAACACGACGACAGATTAGACTAGATAAGATTGATATCCATAAATTGATGAACCATATCTCGCACACGAGATCGGGTTAGTCAATTTTTAAATAAATTGCGAATCAAATCTCAGGCGGAAGATTGGATTGGCGATTTTCCAAGTGATTGCAAGTCCGATTTCGGACGTGAAAATCGGACTGTCAATCCCTAATTTCAGAGGCAATTTCATGTCGGAATCTCAATCATACATTAATGAATAATTTCGCTAAAAAAAGCAAACTATAAAAGACATAACAAAATAATAATAAAATAAAAGAAAAACTACTTAATGTATTTTTCTTTTTGCTTTTCTTTTCCTTCCAAGCCTTATGCTCGTGGCGGATCACCAAGGATGATAGGTCACCAAGTGTGGCGGGTTACCGGCGTTTTGAGCTCCGGCGAGGACTGGTAGTGGCCGGATCGATGGCGAGCAGTCCGACGCAACAGAGGAAACCCGGCAGTAAGGGGCTTAGTGAGTGGCAAAGCTCATGGCAATAAGGGTCTTGGTAGCACGGCAAGGGGCTCGGTGACTGGCTTAAGTGAGCTGTTGCGGTGGTGTGCTCATGGTAGTGCAGGACTAGTAGTGCTGGCATTGGGTCGTAGTAGGCGGAGCGAGCTGCAGCTTCGGTGCGGCAGATCAGGCGGTGGCGTCAGCAGATGGGGCTTAGGATCTGTAGTACTACAAGCAGAGACAAAAGGCAGGGGTGTTTTGGCCCGATGGCGATGCAACAGAGGGTGGAGCGGCCCGGGCATCGTGGAGGGGTGCTCGGAGTGATGGTGGCCAACAAAGGGAGACACTGGCACTCGGAGGCATAGTGGCGTCACAGGGGGACGAGTAGCTGAAGGCGTTGAGCATGAGTTCTGGTACAGGTGCGATAGGCTTTGGTTTTGTTGCAAATCCGAGCGCGACTTCAGCAGGCATCGTCAAGGGAAACTCAAGTGGCTGCGAAGTGGCGATACGGTGTCCAGCGAGGTGGCGAAGTAGCAACACTTGCTCCTGTGGATCGGGTAGAGGTGCAGAGCAGGGCTCGTGGAAGGGTGAGCAAAGGCGTCGATAAGGCAGCAGCAAACTGGGTAGTGGCAGAGCAGGAGGATCGGCGATGGTCGATGTTGGCGGAGGCGCAGTGCTGTAGCGACTTCCGACAGGTGAAGGGTGGAGCGCAGGCAGGCATGATGGACGAATCTGCTGGGGGAAGAAGCACACTGTCCTTCTTCTTCTTTTTGAATTCTTTTCTCTCTCTTCCCATCATTCTCACGTCCTCTCCCTTTGCTCTCTTGACTTTTCTGCAAGCCTTTTCTTCTCTTTCTCTCAAAGAACCGAAGAAAACCCCTTCTTCGAAAACCAAAAACCCCCTTTTGTGCAGCCGCGTATTTCTTTTGTGTGGCCCCCCTTGAACCCTACATGTTTTAATTTATTTATAGGTCGCGAATTAGGGTTTTTAATCTTTCCAAATCGGTATCCACTAAGATTCATTTTGCCGAACGCAATATTTGTTTTGCCGAACGCAATATTCGTTTTTCTACTTGCTTTATCCGAAAATTTCATCATATCTTGAAAAATTTCAAATTCTTATTCTCACAAGATAATTTCCGATCATAAAAAAAGGGCCAATTTGCTCACTTCGTAGACTTAGTCCGGCCTGTCAATTTAAAACTCAGAACCACTAATTCAAACCCATCCGCCACCGGTCCAATAAATGCAAAAAATGCAAATGCACCTAAATCTATATGTTATGCAATTAATTAATTAACTGATTTTTTTCTAGGAGTTAAAATTAATTCCTAAATTTTTAATGCGATAAATGAATAAATGGATCATCAAAATTTAGGTGTCAACAGCCGCCCCTCTTTGAAAGTGAGTTTGAAGATGTTGCCTTCAAAAACAAATTGAGACCTAAATTTTGACTATACATATGCATTGAAATAATTTTTTTTGCTGAAAAATGAATGCAATGTATATAATGCATGGAAATGCTAATGCAAATGGTAAATGAACTTACCTGAAATAACTTACCTTCAAGGAGGGTAGAGTAATTCGGGATAGTGGGTGTTATATGTTCAAGATCCGTACCATTCTACAGTCGCCTAGAATAGTAGCATGGCTTTGAAAAGAGACTGCTTTCCCAGGACCCGTACCTTTCTACGGTCACCCAGTATGGCAATGTTTGGTTGTGTCTAAGACCTATATCTTTCTTCGGTTGCCTTGACAAAGAAATTGATTTTCCAGGACCCATACCATTCTACAGTCACCTGAATTGGGAAATAGATATTGTTTAGGACCCGTACCATTCTATGGTCGCCTAAATAGGGATTCACCTTCCAAGACCTGTACCATTCTATGGTTGCCTGAATCAAATTGAATCCAAAGAAAAATATTTGGGGGACAACTCAATTAAGTGTCGATGTAAAGGACTCTGGGCTACGAAAGCACGCTGGGTCAATAAAAGAAAGTCCAGCTACGAAAGCACATCGGTTCGATAAAATGGAACCTAGGCTACGAAAGTACGCTAGGTCAATATAAATGAACAACAGGCTACAAAAGCACATCGGGTCGATAAAGAGGGACTCTAGGCTACAAAAGCATGCCTGGTTAGGAACTTGACACCGGGCTACGGGAGCACGATAGGTCAATGAAAAGAGAAATCAGGCTATGGAAGCACACCGAGTCAATGAAAAAGGACACTGGGCTACAAAAGCACGCTAGGTCAAGAACTGGACACTAGGCTACAGAAGCACACCGGGTCGATGAAAGGGACTCTGGGCTACGAAAGCACGCTAGGTCAATATAAGGGACACTGGGCTACAAAAGCATGCCAAGTTGATGAAAGGGGCTTTGGGCTACGAAAGCACGCCAAGTCATGAAAAGGAACACTAGGCTATGGAACCACACCAGGTCGATGAAAAGGACTCTCGGCTACGAAAGCACGCCAGGTCAATTATAAGGGACATTAGGCTATAAAAGCACGCCGAGTTGATGAAAATGACTCTAGGCTACAAAAGCACGCCAGGTCAATATAAAAGATAGTTTGATCAAGTCAAGTGTCGATGCACTCGAGAGAGAATACCTGCACAATAACAAGTATTTAGAGTATGTCTTCTAGAATTTAGATATCCTGTGTAGGTCTTTCACCTCCTGGTAGAAATAAATTTTTGGAACATCATGGATGCACCTTGAATGTTCATGAATTTTTCTCATCTCCTAACATCATGAGGCATTCTGAAAGGAACCTAATGTTAGGAGCTCTTGGGTCTTTGAGAAAACATTACCTGTTAGACATGATTTAGAGAAAAAATGCACTTACCAAAGAAATAAGCAATTAAGGCTATTCTGGAATGCATACTTCAAAATCTAATGAAGTTTTTATTAATTCAATCGGGGTTCATGCATAATGACCTTTGCATCACCCAAATTTCCATTGGAGAGAATCATTATTCAAGACAATTTTCTTGACATGGATTTTCTAAGAATACTAAATGAGAGACTTTTAGTTAGAAAGGACTTTCACTCACTCTCATTTAAAATGGCTATTTTATGAGAATCACTCAATCTCACTATCATCATACCAAGGGTCTGAGTATTCTCGCAAGCAGTACGACCCCACCAATCTGAGAGATCTTTAATAGGGACCGTAATACGGGCATGGTCAATAGCTTAACAAAGGGACTTTTTGAGTCAAGGCAATTGAAAGAACAATTTTGTAATCATCTCCGGGTTTACAAGTCAAGAACCCTGCAAAATGAGAAAGAAATAGTCTTGCTCGCTCTTCTTCGACCGATGCTTATGACATGTGAATCCATACGTTAATTCAAGTGCCATAATTAAAAGAGACTTTGTAAGGGACGTAACGTAGGCTAGGTTCATTGGTTGAGAAATAAAATGATCATTAGGCTAAAAAATGTGTATAGGGGTGAGAGTTGATGATCTAGGCATAATCACCGGTCTTTTCCTTCACCAAAGATTGTCATTATAAATGCACTATTGATCTTGACTCTTTGAGTATTGCTCCATTGGGATACAATCTTTGTAACTAATAGTCATCTATCTTGACTCTTTTTTTCATTTTTCATTTTCATTTATGGGCATTGGCCTTGCTTTTACCAGGCACACCGCTTTTTCATGCCCCTAGTTATCATTCATTTTTTTTTTTTCACTTCTGTTTCATGGGCATTGGCCTTGCTTTTACCAGGTACGTTGCTTTTTCATGCCCCTTAGTTCTATTTTGAATTCAATTCTTGCACACAATGCATGCATCCAATAATTACACTTTGAACGACACTTGAACTTTTCAAGAGTCTCCATCTGCCTTTTGCCTTGCCCCAATGTGGGGGATGATCACCAACTAGGTTAATGAAATTGTAGGCTCAAGTGGGCTATGCAAATGATATAAGTATGTAGGATAGAGAAAAAAATACTTTTCGTCATCCTAAGGCATTTAAATTGCCACATGAATTCAATGTAATAGCACGACTAGAAGATTGATGCAAGTGAGGGCAAGAAAATTTAAATCCATTTCCATCACTTTATGGTGCTATCTTACCCTCCAGTTTGCCTCGATGTGGGATGGTTCTTGACAGGCGTAATTTAAAAAAAATCTTCACAAGTGTATAAGGCTCAAAGTGGTTAAGCAATGGATCACCTATTGTGTTTGGGATAGAGAAATGAATTGCCCCTCATCAATTCGGTCATCATACCTTTTGCGAGAGAACTCTTTACCTTGCAGATATGAAACTTCATAGACTCATCTCACAAGTGTACAAGCAGGGAACTGTGTATAAGATAAGGCTTGCCTTTCATCATTCTGACACGTCTCATTCAACATTCTTAAGCATTGATGTCACTCCATTAAATTGTCTATCTTGACAAATCTCCATTTGAAATTGGTGAGTTAAATAGGCAAAATCATTATCAAAATTCTCTTTTGAGAACAGTCCAACAATTTAAGTATGAAAACCTTTTGTGACTTCAAAACAAACAATTTATCACACTCAAAAATGTTTTCATAAGCACAATTTTGGCCATTCATTCAAAGAATTGTCCTACGAAGGCACCATCTCAATAGCAGGTGTTCCTAGATTGCCCCTATTGAAAGGGAACACACACATTAATTGATCAATCGAGACTGAAAATACGGTATTCATTTTGGATAGAAGCTTCATTCTTGCTTTTGCCCTTGATGTGTTTTTTTAGATTCTTTCTCATCAGGCCAATAAAGTAATGCTCTGAAACATAAAGTAAATGGGTCAAAAAATTAAACAGGTCTTACCTAATGCATGTTCTTGAATTTTGATTTATTTATTTATTTTTTTTGGGAATTTTTTGGATGAGGAAGCATGAAGAAGCCTAGTCCTCAGAATTCTCCTTGGATGATATTTTCTTTTTATTATTGGATATCGTTACCAGGCTAGTTTGGTGTACCCCATCATGTCCTCAAAATTGGAAATAAAATTGTAATTTCATTGAACAGAGTCAAATGAATTACGTTATTGGAATGGAAAATGCAAACAAGCAAATCCTAGAAACGAAAGCAATAATTGAAGTTTTAGAAAGCATGAAATCCTAAAAACTTAAAATCCTAGAAAGCATACAAAAAGGACTCCTTCGCAGAGGAGTGTGAATATAAGAACTTCTTCACTTAGTGACTACGTTTGCGCCTCCGTCATGGTTGGGCAGAGGATTTTTCTGATTACTACTGAAAGAGAACGCCTTTGTGTCCAAGAGGTCTTGGACCCTACGCTTCAAAACATAGCAATCATTAGTGGAGTGACCAACCTCTCCCATGTGATAGTCACACTTTTTGGAGGGATTGTATGTAGGATAATGCTTGGGATTTGGTCACTTCGGCTCAATAGAGAGTAATCCCTTCTTTTGGAGGACAGGCAAAATTTGGGATAGGGGTTTAGGAAGAGGTGTGAACTATCTTCTAACATTACGTTGTTGACTCGAGAACTGATACCCTCCACTTTCTTGCTCAGTAGAAATCTTAATTACTGGAGCGCGATTGGATGTATCACAATTCGGTTGAGAATAGGCCACATTAATCTCAGCTTCAAGGTCCTTCCCCTTCTTGGTAGAAAATCTCTTGTTAGATGGTTTAGTTAACCATCATTCTCTAATCCCCATCTCAATTTGTTCTCCCACGGGAACAAGTTGGTTAAAGTTTTCAACGTATGTGCTAGCCATCTGGTTATGGAACTCAAATGGGAGAGTCTTGATGAACAACTTCATCAATTCTTTATCAGTAGACTCAGGAGTGATTTGAGCTGCCACATTTCGCTATCTCACGGCATACTGCTTAAATGATTTGCTCCTCTTCTTCTCCATTCTCTCAAGATCTTCTCAGGAGGGTGCGATGTCCATATTGAACTTATACTACTTAAGAAATGCGTCAGCCACTTCATTCCAGGTGTCAAGAAGATTGACAATATTGATCACATATCAGTTTAGTGCGGGTCCGGTCAAACTTGCATGGAATGATTAGATCATAAGGGTCTCATTCTTAACATGTTGGGCCATGCGTACATGGTACATCTGCAAATGAGCCTTTGGGCATGAAATACCATCGTATTTCTCAAAGTCCGGCATTTTAAACTTTTTTGGCATCTTGACCTTCTCATACACGGATAGATCGAACGGGAGTGAAATCTACAACTCTTGCAGTTGTTTCAGTTTTCTTCCAAATTTATGAATTCTGCTCTGCCTTAGGGATGTTGTCAAGCCTAACCTTTGGCACATTGGTCGGTGAAGGGTCATCTTCCAGCCCATGCACATTTTCATCACCCAATTGAGCCTTGTTTGCCTGCCTCGGGACAACTATCTCGGGGAGAGTGGGTGCAGGAGTTGGATTCGCTCGAAGGGATTGGATTTGAGTTGTCAGAAGCTACATAGAGGTGGCTAACTGTTGAAATTGTTCTTCCATAATGGAGATTTGATCCCGCACTACAGCTTGATCGGCCATCCTAGCTCTTAATCATGTAATAAAATGGGTGAGGGTGAGTGATCTGTTATCACCTAAAGTGAATGAATGAAAATATATAAGTATGAAGTGCAAATAAAGAATCAATCCATGACAATGATCTATCAACTTTTTTCATTTTTTCTTTTCATGAAAAGCTCTTACAAGAAAGGAATTTCCTAAAGAGAGCTAGAAAAATAGACACCTTAGTAAGATCAAATTTCCTAGACATGAATTGAAAACAAATTCTCCAAAGTTTTTTTTTTTTTTTCCAAATGATTCAATTCATGGAAATTTCCTCATTTTATTTATGAAAGGAATTAGATCAAATGACTATCCTAGATTATCATGGACATACCAAAAAAATGACAAAATAAGTTGCATGATATAGGGATAGAAAACTTACGTCACCAAGAAATATCGACGGCAATCACATAGACATGCACATGGTAAGTGGCTCGATTTCTAATCTATAAGGTTTATCAAAGTGGAGCCACAAGGATGATCGAACTAGCCACGGGCGTGTGGACTATGTTGAGTCCTCATGACTCCAGCTTGGTCAAAGAGCCGACTCGAGTTGCGGGCAAGCGAGCCGACTCGAGTTGCGGGCAAGCGAACCAAGGTGGGTACTCTTGACACCAAAAAAGAAACTTCGGGATTGAGATGGGCGACTCGTACCGCAGGCTGGCGATCAGAGTGGCGTTCATCTCAATACCATCCTAGATGATTCTATGCAGCCTAGGTCCAGCGGCAGGTTGTGTGTACAATATTGTAGTGCTAAATGCAAGGCATGCATGATAATTTATATCAAACAACACTTCAATAGTTTGAAAATAAACCATACATTCCTACACCTCTTTGCAAAATAAAGGTTAGCAAACACTTCCCCTTATACCTTTTATCCTGCAAAAACATTTAGCACCTTAAATGTTAGGGACATACCTGAGATTCTCGCTGCCAAACAAACATATTTTCAACTAAAAGAGAAAATTGGCCAAAGTCCACTCAGAGTATTAACTTAAGTCCCCAGTGGAGTCGCCAAGCTGTTGCGACCAAATTTTCGAGTGTGAACCACCTAGAGTTTTGCTAATGAATTGTTAAGCCTAGACTTAACTCGGACTCCCTCAAGCCCATACCAATTCACGACTTAGGTTCAAATTTTTAACATGTAATTGATTTTCAATTAGGAGTCGCCACTAAATTATTTTTGGTGGTCGATTAGAAATCCAAGTAAAGTAACGAGAGATTTACTTTACTCCTACGAACCAGAGATTTATGAGTTCGGGGACTTGGTTACGCTAGATTTCTCTAACGCCCTTTCGGTACCTTTCTCTTTTATTAAAAAAAAAATTCACAGGCAGTTTGAATTGATTTTAAATATATTTCCCTAACATGTGAGACGACCATGCAAGTGCACAAACCACCAATTTAACATCCAACTAAAGCAGTGAATAAATTGTAGGACTTACCTCATAGTAATGAAAGTATCTACAGTGTTAGATCAAAATTCACATCAACTGTCCTAGATATGATTTCTAATTAACACGCAACTTCTTTTTTTATTTTTATTTATTTAATGAGAGTCATGCATGCATGCTACTAATCTAAGATGATATGGTATGGCAATATGACTTAAGCTATATGACATGAGTAAAATAATTTCTAAAGAAATGCAATAATTAAATATACAATCTAAATTGGCTAATGACTTAATTCTAATGACAGGCAATTTCTAATTAAATGAACCTAACAAAAATCACTAAATGACGACCATTGTATGAACCTAATTCTAGATGACATGCACATGATTTTTATTTTCCTAATAAGCATGCAATCTATCATAATGTGCAATGATGTGCAAAGAATGCCCTAATTCTAATTTTTTTTATGAAATTCAAAATTAAAATTGCCAAATAATTAAACATGTAATTCAAATTTAAAACTAACATCCTAAATGAATGCATTTTTTTGGATTTATTTTTAAAAATTCGAAATAAAATCTATATTCTAAATATGCAACATAACCCTAAAACAAGAAATATTATAAAACAAACCTAATCCTAACTCAAATATTTTTTTGGATTTTTTCTTTTATGAAAATAAGATTGGTTCAACCAACACGACGACAGATCAAACCAAATAAGACTGATATCCATAAATTGACGAACCATATCTCGCGCATGAGATCGGGTTAGTCAATTTTTTAAATAAATCGCTAATCGAATCTCGGGTGGGAGATCAGATTGGCGATTTTCCAATCGATTGTGAATCTGATTTCGAGCGTGAAAATCGGACTATCAATCCCTAATTTCAGAGGCAATTTCATGTCAGAATCCCAATCATACATTAATGAATAATTCCACTAAAAAAACTATAAAAGACATAAAAATAATAATAAAAAATAAAAGAAAAACTACCTAATGTATTTTTCCTCTTTTTTTTTTCCCTTCTAAGCTTTGTGCTCGTGGCGGATCACCAAGGACGATAGGTCATTAAGTGTGGCAGGTCACCAGCGTTCAGAACTTCGGCGAGGATTGGCGGTGGGTGGATCGGTGGCGAGCGGTTCGATGCGGCAGAGGAAACTCGGCAGTAGGGGGCTCAGTGAGGGGCAGAGCTCCTGGCAGCAAGGGTCTTGGTAGCGCGGCAAGGGGCTCGGTGACCGACTCAAGCGAGCTGTTGCAGTGGTGTGCTCGTGGTAGTGCAGGATCAACAGTGCTAGCGTCGGGTCGCAGCAAGCAGAGCGGGCTGCAACTTTGGTGCGACAAATAGGGCGATGGCGTCAACAGAGGGGGCTCGAGATTCGTAGTACTACAGTCAGAGACAAAAGGCAGGGGCATTTTGGCTCGATGGAAATGCAACAGAGGGTGGAGCGGCCTGGGCGTCGTGGAAGGGTGGTCAGAGTGACGATGGCCGATAGAGGGAGACACTGGCACTCGGAGGCACAGCGATGTCGAGGGGGGACGAGCGGCTGAACGTGTCGAGCGCAGGTGCTGGTACAGGTGCGGTGGGCTTCGGCTCGGTTATAGATCCAAGTGCAGCTTCAGCAGGTGTCGTCGAGGGAAACTCAAGTGGTTGTAGAGCGGCGGTGCAGTGTCCAGCAAGGCGGCAGAGTAGCGGCGCGAGCTCCTGTGGATCGGGTAGAGGTGCAGAGCAAGGCTCGCGGAAGGGTGAGTTAAGGCGTCGACAAGGCAACAATAGACCGAGCAGTGGCGGAGTAGGAGGAGTGGCGATGGCCGGCATTGGCGGAGGCATAGTGTTGCAGCAGCTTCCGACGGGTGAAGGGCGGAGCGCAAGCAAGCGTGATAGATGAATCTGCTAGGGAAGAAGACTGTTCTTCTTATTCTTTTTTATTTCTTTTCTCTCTCTTCCCGTCACTCTCACATCCTCTCCCTTTGCTCTCTTGACTTTTCTCCAAGCTTTTTCTTCTCTTTCTCTCAAAGAACCGAAGGAAACCCCTTCTTTGAAAACCAAAAACCCCCTTTGTATGGCCGTGTATTTCTATTGTGTGGCCCCCCTTGAACCCTATATGTTTTAATCTATTTATAGGTCATGAATTAGGGTTTTTAATCTTTCCAAATTGGTATCCACAAAGATTTGTTTTGCCGAATGCAATATTCGTTTTGCCGAACACTATATTCATTTTTCCTCTTGCTCTATCTGAAAAATTCATCATATATTGGAAAATTTCAAATTCTTATTTTCACAAGATAATTTTCGATCATAAAAAAAAGGGCTTGGACCAATTTGCTCGCTTCGTGGACTTAGTCTGACCTATCAATTTAAAGCTCATAACCACTAATTCAAATCCATCCGCCACTGGTCCAATAAATGCAAAAAATGAAAATGCACCTAGATCTATATGTTATGCAATTAATTAATCAACTAATATTTATTTAGGGGTTAAAATTAATCCCTAATTTTTTAATACGATAAATAAACGAGTCGCCAAAATTTAGGTGTCAACAAGATAATAGACAACCGCAAGGAACTTGGAAAGTGGGGACTTTGGTTGGGGCAAGCAACACGACATCCATGAATAGAGAAGAAGACCATTCTTAGTGATCCTTGTGACGTCGATCTTTGCCTCAATTCATGAGCAGCTTCCCTAGTGCCATCGTAGTAGTGATCTTACAGTCTTGCCACTGCAACCGCAAGCCTATTTCCAACCATACAAGAAGGAACAAGTTCTTGGGACTCCTACACTTGCTTGTGGTCGTCCAAGTTCTCTCTGATGTCGAGCAAGCACTCGCATTAATCTAAATACTTGCTCTTGATCTCAGCAAGAAGTAACTCTTGCTGTACAAAATGATATAATCCCCAAGAAAAGTTACTGCTTTTCCGAAGAGGTGTGACTTTTATGAAAGTTAAAAGGCGCTTTGATGATTGAATGTATAAATAGAGTCCAGTCCTCTCTCCACCTATATGAACAATAATAACTGAAAAGAACTTGGTATTCTCTCCTCCATCGATAGAATACATTAAAAAATAGTGGATTATGGGAAAGAAATCGGATTTCTTCATTTGATTCAAGTTCTTCGGTTTTCCACAACGATTATCATCAAGGGTAATACTATGGATAAATGTACGTCTTCATCTATTTGTGAAAATCATGAAGATTAAAGATCACTGTTTTCTTTTAAATTTTCGCATCAAAGAATTATATGTATTATCTATCAATTGGTATCAGAGCATGGTTTATGATCTCATGATTTTTCCGTTTATAGAAATATTATGATTTATGTATGATGATTCGTTGAACGATCCTGTTCATATTATTTGTTGCTGTTGAAATGTTTTCGAAGGGTTCTGTCGAAGAAAATTTGAATGATGGAACATTTTTATGAAGAAAAGGACAAAAATGGCTAGAGATGGGCTACCGAAGAAGAAATGGCTGGCGAAATCGCATCGGAACGGTGAAAAATGGCGAAGAAATTCATTCTAGGCGCAAGAAAGAGGCGCGTGAGCCTCACGCGTGTGCTGTAGTTGTAGGCATGTGAAACCCATGCGCCACGCGTGGCCACACACGCGCCAATTGCTGGTGCATGGGGCCCACACGCGCGGAACTGCCTCGGCATTTGCTAGGTGCGTGGCGAATGGCACGCATGCGGGCCACGCACCTGTGTGACAGACGGCACGTGCTCTGCACACACCTGACATGCCGTGGTGTGCCTTTTTACTTATTTGCCCCTATGCCATTTTAAAATTATAGTTTTGCCCTCCTCTTTGATGGTTGTTTATAGCTATGCCCCTTGCCGCTTTAAAAAGGAAAATTACAGTTTTGTCACTACGCTATTTATTTACTATTATGCCCCTATTTATTTATAATTACAATTATGCCCTTGCTAATTATTTACCATTTTGCCCTTGGATTTTAAATTTATGGTTATGCCCTTATGAAATTATGATTTTATGATTTTGCCTTTATGCTTTGATTACGTTTTTGTCCTTGTGTGCAATTTGGTAAATATTTGTATTTTACAATATTAAAAATTCATATTATGAATTGTTTATTAGTCACCAAAATGGCCAAACCTTGAAGTCTTTTGAATTTTTGATATTGTAAATTATTTTATTCAATTACCCATGATTAATTGATGCTATATATAAAATTGATATGTTTCATATCATTATTGGTGTTATGGATATATTAAAGTTCATTTATTATAAGAACTTAGGAATTAAACCAAAGGTTAATTATTTTCTTATAATTCATGAACATGATAGTTGATAATTAATATGACTTGCTAAGTTTTTTTATTTGATGACCTTGGAACCCCCGTACAGCTAGCAGCCGACGAGGTAAACTAGCGGCAGCGCTAGCCCAGGACCCACCACTAGGGCGCCACACTCAAGAACCCGTAACGACAGTGGTGGAATTCGAACCCCCCCCCCCTCCCGGATGAGGGTGAGAGCACGAAGCCAGCGTTGCCGTTGTGCGTGGTGGTCTTATTAAATTTGTTTGTATATCCAAAGATAGCAAGTAAATTTTAATAAGATATATTTACAATTACCAAATAAAAGTTATTAGCATCATTATGGTTCATATATATTTGTATATCATAGGATCACCGAAAGGAGAACTATGATGTACATGTGTAGTTTAGTTTGAATTTGATTAGGTGATATTCTCAAGGCATTAATGTATGAGTATTTTCTTGCATATTTGCAGTATCTGTTCATGTTTCACTTCATTCATATGCTTCATTAGTTCCCTTATTCAATGAGATGAATTTTCCTGATTGGAGTGAACAAGTCCAGTTTCACTTAAGTGTCCTGAATTTTGATTTAGCGCTTCAAGTTGAGAAACCAACTACTATTACTAATGAAAGTAGCGATAATGAAAAGTTTTTTCATAAAACTTGGGAAAGATCAAATAGACTAAGTTTAATGTTCATGTGAATGGCAGTTGCAAATAACTTAAAAACTTCTATTTCCAAGATTGACAATGCTAAGGAATTTATGAAATTTGTGCAAGAAAGTTCTCAAACTACTGATAAGTCACTTGCTAGTACATTGATGAGCACACTAACTGCCATGAAATATGATGGTTCACATACCATGCATAAGCATATACTTGAGATGACAAATTTAGTAGCAAAGTTAAGAATTTTAAGAATGAACGTAGATGAGTACTTTTTAATACAGTTTATACTTAATTTCTTGTCTCGTGAGTAATATGGGTCATTTCAAATAAATTACAATACTATAAAGGATAAGTGAAATGTGAATGAATTGGCTAGTATGCTAATTCAAGATGAAACAAGGATAAAGAATCAAATGGCTCATTATGTTCATCTCTCAAGTCATCAAGAAGTTCAAAAGAATTTCAAAAGGAAAGGTGGAAGGAGCAAGAAGAAAGTATTACAAGTCCTAAATGACTCTTCAAAGGTTTCTCAAATCCACAAGAAGAAACATGATTTTATTAAGTGTTTGAAACGTAAAGCTTGGTTTGAAAAGAAAAGTAAGTCTTGTGTTTTAGTATGTTTTGAATCAAACTTTACTAAAGTTTCTCATAATACTTGGTGGATTAATTCTGGTACCACCACTCATGTATCAAATACGATACAGGGATTTCTTACGATCTAAACTATAAAGCCAAATGAAAGTTATGTGATTACGGGGAACATAAACAAAGCTCTAATTGAAGGCATTGGCACTTACCGTTTGATATTAGATACTGAGCATTATTTGGATTTGTTTCGAACGCTTTATGTACCTACATTTTCTTGCAATTTAGTTTCTTTGTCAAGACTTGATGTAGCAGGATTTTATTGTAAATTTGGTTATGAATTTTTCAGTTTATTTAAGAGTAATACTCTTATTGGAATTGGAACTTTATGTGATGGTTTTTACAAATTTAAATTTGATAATACTTTTGTTAAGACATTAATGACCTTGCATCATAATGTTGGCACTAAACGAAGTTTGGTGAATGGAAATTTTGCTTACTTGTGGCATAAACGTTTGAGTCATATATCCAAGGAAAGAATGCAAATATTAGTGAAGAATGAAATTCTTCTAAATTTAGATTTTACTGACCTTAGAGTGTGTATTGATTATATTAAAGGTAAACAAATAAAGCACGCTGAGAAATGTGCCACAAGAAGCACAGAGCTTCTTGAAATTATACATACTTTTACATATGTGATCCCTTCGATGTTCCAGTTTTTTAGTAAAGAAAACTATTTCAACACCTTTATTAATGATTTTTCACGTTATGGTTACATTTATCTATTGCATGATAAGTCTCAATCAGTGAATGTACTTAAAGTGTATATTAAAGATGTTGAGAGGTAATTATATAGAAATGTGAAAATAGTAAGATTGGATAGATGCAGTAAATATTATGGAAAGTATGATGAATCGGGATAATGTCCACGTCAATTTGCTAAATTCCTTGAAAGACATGGCATTTGTGCTCAATACACAATACCAACCACGACAAAATGGTGTAATAAAAAGACGTAATCGTACTTTAATAGAAACTATTAGGAGTATGATGAGTAATTCATCTTTTCCCTTGTCTTTGTGGATGTATGCTTTAAAGACTTCTATGTATTTATTAAATAGGGTTCCTAGTAAGGCAGTTCTAAATACTCTCTTTAAACTGTGGACGGGAATGAAACGTAGTTTATGACACCTGCATGTTTGGGGTTGTTTAGCAGAAGTAAGAATTTACAATTCACATGAAAGGAAATTGGATTCAAGAACGAACGGTAGTTATTTCATTGGTTATGCAAAGAAATCCAAAGGGTATAAATTTTATTGTCCTAATCATAGTACAAGAATTGTTGAATCTGGAAATGCTAGGTTCATTAAGAATGGTGACATTAGTGGAAATGAAAGAGTGCATGATGCTTGCATTCAAGAAGTAAGGGTAGAAGTTTCTATATCCAAAGCTTCTAAAGATGTTGTTACTGATATTATAATACAACCTAACAATAATCAAGAACAACAAATTAATGAACAAACACTTCATAATTGAGATGTCAATATTGAACCTCTAATAGCTGAGTCACATGAAATAGCATTAAGAAGATCTAAAAAAGAATTGAGGTTGGCTATTTTTGATGACTATATGGTTTATCTACAAGAGTTATAAATTGGCTTAGGAATTGGAAATGATCCGGGTTCATTTTCCCAAGCCATGGAATGTGAAAATTCTAATGAATGATTTAATACCATGGAATAAGAGTTGAAATCCATGAATTAAAATCAAGTTTGGGATCTTGTTGAATTGCCTAAAGGATGTAAAAAGGTTGGGTGTAAATGGGTCTTTAAGACCAAGCGCGACTCAGAATGCAATATTGAATGACATAAAGCTAGACTTGTTGCAAAGGGTTTCACGCAGAAAGAATGCATTGACTATAAAGAAACATTTTCACTAGTCTCTAAGAATGACTCACTTAGAATCATTATGGCTTTGGTGGCTCATTATGACTTGGAGTTACACCAAATAAATGTAAAAACCGTTTTTCTTAATGGGAATTTAGAAGAATATGTTTATATGGATCAACCTGAAAGCTTTTCAGTTAAAGGAAATGAATACGTGACATGTAAATTAAAGAAGTCGGCATATGGACTTAAACAAGCTTCTCGACAATAGTATCTTAAGTTTAATGATACCATAACTTTATTTGGATTTAAGGAAAACACCGTTGATCGATGTGTATATGTGCAGATTAGTGGGAGCAAGTTTATTTTTCTAGTTCTGTATGTTGATGATATTTTCCTTGCTGCTAATGATCTTGGTTTGTTACATGAAACAAAGAAGTTTCTCTCTAAGAATTTTGAAATGAAGGATATGGAAGAGGCAACATATGTGATAGGACTAGAAATATTTCGTGATAAATCACAAGGATTATTAGAATTGTCTTAGAAAGCCTACATTGACAAAATTTTATAAAGATTTAATGAGTAAATGTTAAGTAGTAATAGTTCCAATTCATAAATGTAACAAATTTAGCCTTATGCAATGTCTGAAAAGTGAATTGGAACTAGAATAAATGAAAAATATTCCTTATGCATCTGTTGTGGGGAGCTTGATGTATGCACAAATTTGCACCAGACCAGATATAATTTTTGCTATCGGAATGTGGGGCAAGTATTAAAATAATCTTGGAATGGATCATTGGAAAGCTGCAAAGAAAGTTCTTGGATACTTGTAAGGAATGAATAATCATATGTTCACTTATAAAAGATTTGATCATCTCGAGGTGATTGGATATTCTGATTCAGACTTAGCCAGATGTGCCGATACAAGAAAATCAACGTTTGGTTACTTGTTTCTTCTGATCAGAGGGGCAATTTTATGGAAGAGTGCGAAGCAGTCAGTTATTGCTGCATCCACTATGGAAGCTGAACTTGTGGTATGCTTTGAGGCCACTATTCATGGATTATGGCTGTGGAATTTTATTTTAGGGCTCGTGATTGTCGACAGTATTGCCAAACCGCTGAAAATTTATTGTAAGGGTGCTAAGCATATGTAGATCAAATATTTGTCTGTTAAAGAAGAAGTTTAGAAACGAAGAGTGTCAATTGAGCACATTAGCACCAATCTTATGATAACAGATCCCTTAACAAAAGAACTACTGCCCAAAACATTTAATGAACATGTTGAAAAGATGGGCATTATTAGACGTCATTAATGTTTGTATTATGATTGTATTAAATTTATGCATTTGACACTTTGAGTTCATTTAGATGCTTTTAATATTTTATGTTTCTATTTATTTACATTATGAAAATAGATTAATGTTAAATAGGATAGTTTCTAAAAAGACATTATAGTTAGACTATTACTATACGTCTCATTTATGGATCATGTTAAGTAAAGTGCTATAATTGTAGTGTATAGAAGAGACTTTGTCGATTAATGACATACAACCGCTATGACTCTGTGGTATCCCAAAATTCATAATGACCTCTAGTTACATTAAAGTCTATGAATAGGTGATGGAAGTACCATCAGGTTATTTTATGGCCATTTAATCCATAATTTGTAATAAGATGTATGGCCAAGCTTTTAAGGAATAATTACGTGATAGGAAAGAAAATCCTATCTTTGGCCATGTGTTTTATAAATTGGGATTTATGGAATTATTATTTCAAGATTTTGGCCATGTGAAATTTACTAATTTAATTCTTAAAAGAAAGAATTAAAGATGAATAATTGAAAGGTGAAATTAGGATTTAAATTAGGTTTGGGCATTAAGCCCAAAAGGTGGATTTTAATGGGCCAAGTTGGCCGGCCCATTGAAGCCCACAAGGGGGCTGTCGACCAGCCCATTTGCCGGCCCAAGATAGGCCCAAGAAGAAGGCCCATTAGCCTTGCATGTCCTCCAACACTTGTTCTCTCCTCTTTGCCACTTGTTCTCCTCATGAGAACACTTGTCCCTCATGCAAGATAAGAATGCATGCACTATAAAAGCAACCAAAAAGAGAGAGAGAAAGGGAGAGAGAGAGTGGCATTCGGCCAAGCCAAGTGAGAGAGAGTGAGTTGCGAGAGAGAAGAGGGAGGCCGAGAGAGGAGGAGAAGGAACTGTCGCCGTCCGTCCGCTCGTGCTGTTCGTGAGGTCTAGAGGCAAGTTGGGAATCCACTTTCTACTCTTGCACCAATGTTTTCGCATGAACAGTTTGGAGTCAGAAACTTTTTTGAGCTTGCATGTGTGTTTAGAGTCCGATTTTGGCTTCGATTTCTTCATCAAAGTTGTAGCTAACATCTTGAACTATAACATACTGAAATTTCGTGGAAAATTATGGAGTTTTGAGGGGTCAAACCCTTATTCCTACGGAGATGCTAGATCTGGAATATTTTCGTATGAACTGTTTGAGTCAGAATTTTGTGAGAGCTTGCATGCATGTTTAGAGTTCGATTTTGGCTGTGATATCTTCATGAAAGTTGTAGCTAGCATCTTGAACTACAACATACTGAACTTTCGTGAAAAATGATGGAGATTTGAGGGGTTAAAGCCTTGTTATACGGAGACCCCAGATCTGTGATGTTTTCACTGACTTCTTGTTGGATTCTTGGTTGCATGTTGGTTTGTGATGAAAATATGAGTTTAATGTCTTCATGAAAGTTGTAGGTAACATCTTAAACTACAACATACTCAAATTTGAAGAGAAATTAACAAATATAGCCTAGTAAATCGGCTAGATCTTGGAGACAATGATTCTGGTGAAGTATTCCGAGACACCCGAGACTTCATGGACTTAAATGGTGACAATACTTTGGTTATTTGACTTAGGTCTCTTCATGAAACTTGTAAAGGACACCTTGGTACATAAAATGATCAAATTTCAGAGGAAATGAAAGAGATTTGATGGGTGAAATCTACAAATTTCGGAGAAGTGTGTTCTGGACGTCGCGGTAGTGGTTCCAGAAGTTTTGTAGGGTTGTAGAAATTAATCTAAAACTAATTTGGCTTAGAGTTCTAAATGAAAAAGGTACGAAAATGTGTTGGCTATCATCCTGTAAAATTTCGTAATTTTGAAGGCCATATGAGTATTTTAATCGAATTAATTTGGAAACTGTGCAAGTCTGGCCATTATCCAAATATAAGGTGCTATTTTGTGGAAATTGTGAAATTATGAGAAATTCAATTTGGCCATGAATTTTGTATGAAATTGTAATCCTATTGATTGGTTTAGTGATTGTTTGAATATCATGATTTTGGGAAAATCATAGATATTAAATTAAATATTTATTTATGAAAATAAATAAATATAATAATAAAATAATATAATAAAATAATAAAGTAATAATAAAATAAAATAAAATAGACTTTTATTTGGCCATGGATTCAACTTCATTTGTGTGGCACTTGTGTGATGAGATCTCTGTACATGTATTAAGTTGAAATGCATATGTGATTAAGCTTTGGCATGAGTATGACATGTGAATTGAAATGCAAGTGTGATTTGTTTGATGACATGCCAATTGCCATGTTAAATTGAGATCGAAATAATGGTAAATGTGGAAAATGATAAGTGAGGAAGTGGTTGTGGTGGATGATGATGCTTGGTAGCCTAGTGGCGTAATTCCAGAGATTCCCCGGGAGTGTCGGGATGCCCGGTGGTATACGATACGTAATTCCAGGGGAGGCCTAGTGGTATGTCGGTACATAATTCCGGAAGCCCTGTCGGAGGTCTTTGCTCGAAGGGAATGCCTCGTGATGCCAGGATTTGGGTGCGAGATGCCTGGCTAGAAGGGTAAAGGCCAGATGTCCGGTTGTATCTTGGATACATGCCCGGAGGTTCCTCGTGATGCTAGTTGGGATGCGAGATGCCCGGAATGTGGGGGGCCGGATGCCAGGTTGTATCTTGGATACATGCCCGGAGGTTTTTCTCGCATGGGATGCGAGTGTAAAATACGGGATGAAATTGATGAATCGAGGAAGGGTGATGTGGTGATCAAATTTAAAGATAAAGATGAAAATTAACTCATGGCATGATATGATATGATATGCATGATGATATGCATGATGATGGTGATGATATGTGATGTGATATGATGATCACCCATGGTATGATATGCATGATGATATGCATGATGATGGTGATGATATGTGATATGATATGATGATCACCCATGGTATGATATGCATGATGAAATGCATGATGATGATATGATGATATGTGATGTGATATGATGATCACCCATGGTATGATATGCATGATGATATGCATGATAATATGCATGATGATATGCGATGTGATATGATGATCACCCATGGTATAATATGCATGATGATATGCATGATGATGATGATAATATGTGATGTGATGATGTCATGATAAGGATGACATGTATGATATAATGATGCCATGATGATGATTATGATGATGACATATGATGATATGATATGCATGATGATAAGGCATGATGATGCATGATAGTATTACGCATGGCTGCAAGGTAAGTTACGCCTGCAATGCATGTATGATTTGTATGATGCATTGAGTTGTTATTGGATTTCCTTTACCTGCTGAGTGGTTGTACTCACCCCTTTTGGGGACCAACATTTCAGATTAATAGATGGTTTAAAAGGTTGGATATGACCGTGAGGAGGAGGATAGCAAGGGAAGGAGCTTTTGGACGCCGACACTGATCGATGTACTTTAAGTGTATGACTATTGGAGGAAATGTCGGTCATCTTTTGGAGTGTAGCCGAATATAGAAGACTACGGCATTTTGATGTACCGATGAATGATGTCCATCTAATTTAAGTAAATAAAAAGTGTATGGCTTTTACTTATAAATGTTTAGTAGATGTGCATCGTTTTCTAAATGTAGGGAAGGGAGTTTGTTAGATGTGCTTCTGTATGTGAATTACACAAGGGACCTATATATACAAGGAAAAAGAAAATGTAAACCCCCTAAGTTGTGTGGACCCGCTGCACTTGAAATGGTATCAGAGTGATATGTTAATAAGCAAAGTGAATGGTAAGCGAACTGTGGCGACCCTAATCGAATCGGGGGCCGTCGAGGGGTGTCACAGACTTGCATTAGTTTTCTTTACTTAATTATGATTATTTTGTAATTGTCAATTTAATGAAAATTTTATAGCATAATGTTATTGTGCACATTACAGTCTTTATTAAATCATGAAAGGAAAATCATATGGGCCAAGTGGGAGAATGTAAGAATTATTGTGGCTCACATGATATAATTTATTAAATAGTTTAATAATTGTTGAAATACTATAAAAAATAAATATTAGTTATAAGAAGTTGCGACTTAATAAAACGAAATGGTATAATCCTCAAGGAAAGTTACTGCTTTTTTGAAGAGGTGCGACTTTTATGGAAGTTAAAAGGCGCTTTGATGGAAGGCACCTATTGATAGAACGTATAAATAGAGTCCGGTCCTCTCTTCACCTATATGAACAATAATAACCAAAAA
Source organism: Eucalyptus camaldulensis (assembly GCA_019915185.1). Lineage (NCBI taxonomy): Eukaryota > Viridiplantae > Streptophyta > Magnoliopsida > Myrtales > Myrtaceae > Eucalyptus > Eucalyptus camaldulensis. Next base: position 8,913,141 of record JAHSVA010000014.1, on the reverse strand, counting down.
GAACTTGGTATTCTCTCCTCCATCGATAGAATACATTAAATAATAGTGGATTATTGGAAAGAATTCGGATTTCTTCATTTGGTTCAAATTCTTTGATTTTCCACAACGATTGTCATCAAGGGTAACACTATGGATAAATGTACATTTTCATCTATTTGTGAAAATCATCAGGATCAAAGATCACTGTTTTCTTTTAAATTTTCGCATCAAAGAATTATATGTATTAACTAACATTTTGCTGAATTTTCAACGAAGAACATGGTTTGCAAGTTTTGTTGCGTTGTCTATCAAGTTTTTGTTTTGCTAGTTCACCCCAACCACACATGGCCACTATTGGAGGAGAGCCATCATACAGAGGAGATGAGAGTGGAAAAAGGTGGCTGGGCCCACCGGTCAATAAGTCATAGAAGGAGAGAGGAGGTTGTCCTCTTTGAGCATCCCTCGACGTCACCGCAACTCCTTCACCGATGATGTTACTGCAACTCAACCGCTGACTTCGTAGCTGCTATCCTCCACCCATGGCTACCCGTCCCCGCATCTAGCCGAGCACTACCACGCACCGCCATCACCCATTGAGCGGATTCCGTTTGGTTCAAATTTAGTAACATTATTTGCGAAATTAGGTAATTATCCTATCTAAATTTATTTGGATATTTTATTGTTAATGCATGCTTTTCAATATCTTATGTGCATAGTTGAATTGTTGGCATATTCCCAATTAGGGTTATTTGCCTAATTCGCAACCACACTCTGATTTTTTTACTTTATCTATAAGGCTTTAGATAGAATAATTAATCAAGTGGGAATAAAATTGATATTTTAATATTTAAGGCTTAAGATCAATTTTTCGATTTTATTAGCGAGAAAATCAAGTTTGATTTAAATATTATTCCTTGATCTGAATGATGTATGATATTTTTGATGATTCTAAATGGCTTGGTGCTTGCTTGGTCTTGATTGCTTTATTTATCCTAAAATATGTTTGAGTTAGATTAGGTTCATATTAGAATATCGCATGCTTTAGGGTAATTTGCATATTTAGACTAAGCATTGTATTTATTCTGAACTTTTGAAATAAAAAATACCAAAAACATAAATTTAGGATGCTAGATTGCCGTTTCATTAATTTGTTTTGCAATTTTAATTTCGAATTTTATATAATAAAAAAAATTAGAATTAGGGTATTCTTTGCGCGTCATTACATATTAGGATAAAATTGCACGTAGTTTAATTCTAGATAATATTTCTAATTTACTATAGGTTTAGATATTTTTAGGTAGATTGCACTAGAGATTTCTAAATTATGATAACATTCTAGTTTAAATTAGGGTTTGGTTTAACCTAATTCCTAATATAAATTGGATGATATCACAATCTTGATAGACTTTTTTTTTAGCAATATTCTAATTTTGAATTTCATGAAAAATGCCAAAAAAAAATCATCTTAGAAGAAATAAATTCCAATCTCTAGGATAGATCGCATACTTATTAAGAAAACACAAAAAAATATTATGTGTACGTCATCTAGAATTAGGTTTACGAAATGCACGTCATTTAGTGATTGTCTCTAGATCCATTTAGTTAAAAATTTCCCGTCATTAGAATTAGGTCATTTGGTTATATTGCATTGCATATAGATTAGATTTTATTAAACAAGAGAGATTCTTTAAAAAAATCGAGTGATTGCATGTTACTTTAAAAAACCTAGGGCTTTTTATTTGAATTTTGAATTAACATTGCAAATGCTTTCGTTATTATGAGGTAAGTCCTACAATTCATTCACTACTTTATTTGAGTGTTAAATTGGTGGTTTGTGCACTCGTATGAATACATCATGTGTTAGGGAAGTGAATTAAAATTAATTCAAGCTGTCTACAAAATATTTTTTCGAAATTAAAAGAGAAAGGTACCAAAATGGCATTAAAAAAGTCTAGTATAACCAAGTTCTCGTACCCAAAATCTTTGGTTTGTAGGAGTAAAACAATTCTCAAATTATTTTACTTAGGTGTCTAATCGACCTACCAAAAACTAATTAGTGGTGACTCCCTTTTGCATGCTAGATATTTGAACCTAAATCGCGAATTGGTATGGGCTTGGGAGAGCCCATGCTAAGTTAGACTTAGTAGTCCATTAGCCTAATTTTAGATGATGCACCCAAAATTTAGGTCGCGACAACATTCAATATGGCTAACCATGTAGAGGTGACACATAATCCAAGATTCATTTTTCTCTAAATTACTAGAAATTCTTACAGTGGGAGTTATAGCAAATGCATTGCCATCGTATATAAATGGGAGAATTAGAAAAAAAATTAAATTAAATTAAATATATTATAATTGTGCTAATTCAGTCATAATTTTTTTTTTTACCAATTTAACCCTAAACCCTTTTGTATTAATTCTAGTTCAGTCTCTTCGGCTAATATTGGCTGTCTAGCGTTGACAGCATTTCACAAATTTTTATTATATTTTTAATATATATATTATTATTTTCACCCTTCCCATAGGACTAGCGGGGATTGTTGGCTGATCCTTGTTAGCCACAGGCATATTAAAACTACTCCTCTTTGAACACCCCAACGCAACCATCTCTCCTTGATGTCCAACTACTAGTATTGTGTATCCTCCGTTTTATAAAGTCAAAAAAAACACCATGTACATTGACGGACCAATATTTATTTTTAAAAAGAATTAACTAAAATAAAAAATTAGATCTATTGAGAATGACACATAAAAATATTATTAATATGTCACATCACGACATACATTGAACTTATATGTCAATATTGATTTTTTTTTTTTTTTTGGTGAAGAAGATGGTCAGGAAGCAACAACTGCTGGCATCCGCATTAATTGTACCATGTTAAGTGAGATTATGTTCTATGAATTATTTGTGCAGTCTTAAACGTCATATTTTAACTCTATTGCATTCTATTTATCTCACGAGATGTTGGGCCACATGGGATTCGAGCTACCAACCATTAAATGCGGCCTTCCTTGCAAAACTATCTCATCTTGTTATTTTACTCGGTTCATGAATCTGCAGGTCGCCGGTTTCCTCTTGTAATAAACAGAAAGCAAAATTTAAAAAAAAAAAATTGAAAATCCTTTGGCGTTCCATATGGGGTCAAACCAAATTTACATTCCTCAAGTGAAGGTTCAATTTTGCTATATTCCCTAGTGCTTTTCATACTAGACTTTCAATAGCAGGAGTTAGAATAGCACTGGATGTGACAGCAAGAACAAAATGGAATCCATCTTTACTTGGAGATCAAGGAGGGATGGTTGCTGGTCAATTTATTTTGTTTGAACACTTTCTATAACTTGTCTTTTAACTCTGCACCGTTCCCACAAAAGACACGCCCAAGGGTCGACAGGAATCAACATGGTTTATAGTCACAACAGACACTGGAACAGTCTGGATGGATTGGAGTCCCGGATACGCTGAAACACACGTGCCAAGTAATCATAGAATCAAAATACCAACAGCCTCCTAAGCCAAATGGACACTCACTGACTCCATACATCCTCAATGAATTGACCCAAACACAGGTAGGAAGAGACATGAAAATCTACCATATGGGATTTTAACAATGATGAACACATTCTATTTTCGTCATTACCTTTGGTGATTACAGCTCGTGGGCCAAACCCAAATTGACTGATTCAACATAAAACATGGCAAGGGTTGACGAAAATCGACATGGGTTATGTCGCTGCCTGTGGCATCCCGGAAATTCAAAGCCAAGCCTTAAGGTGTGTTAAATGTCTTTAATTAGGTGGTAGAATTTTATGGCTTATGCTTTAGCCAATTTGTCCTTTAATTTGATGAATTTTGCTTGTGATTGTGGAAATTTAAATTTAATTAGTTAATGCTTGGCCATATGATTTAAATTTCAATAATTAAAAATATCCCAAGACTTTGGCCAAGATGAAATTTGAATTTAGAAATATTTATAGAAAAGAATTCAAAAAAAAAAAAGAGAAAATAGGGTTATTTTCGAATGGGCCTTGGACCCATTAGCTTAGAGCTTGGTGGGCCAAGCTAGTCGGCCCATTGGGCCCAAGAGGTGGCTGTCGACCAGCCCAAGGAGGAGTGGCCGGTTGGGCCTAAGCCCAAGCCCAAGCCCAAATTGAATTCAAAAATAAAGATTACAAGTGGCATAAAGAAATGGCATGCATTGGTGGGATTGTAGGCAATCTCATGATTGCTAATCATGAGAAGATGGGGATATAAAAAGAGAGAGGGAAGAGAGAGAGTGGCCGTTTTCTTCATTTTGGCCAAGAGAGTGTGCGAGAGAGGGCTTGAGCGGAAGAGAGACCAAGAGAGAAGGAGGCGGAGCCGAGAGGGAGGTGCCGCCCATTCGCCGTCACCGCCTAGTCCGACCGTCCTACGCCGCCGTGCTTGCTGTTCGTTCATCTTGGAGGCAAGTGGGGGTCCATAACTTCTCTTGCATGTTGTTTTTGTTGGTTGCATGTTAGATTTTAGGTGTGGTTTGGACGAAATACCGAAGTAAGGGTTGCATGTGTTCATGTTATGTGGCTGTTTCCGTTCGGTTTGTGGTAGACAGTTTCTTATTCGAACTTGCATGTGTACTTGGAGTGTGATTTTGGCTTCGGTGTCTTGATGAAAGTTGAAACTAACATCTTGAGGTATGACATACTCGAATTTCATGGAAAACGAAGGTGATATGAGGGGTCAAAAGTTCTATTTCACGGAGGCTTTAGATCTGCGAATTTCCTACTGACCTCTTGATGATTTCTTGGTTGCATGTTGATTTCTGTTGGAGATATCACTTTGTTGTCTTCATGGAAGTTGTTGGTAACATCCTAAACTACAACATACTCAAATTTGAAGAGAAATGAACAGGTATAGCCTAGTTAATCGGCTGGATCTTTGAGACGGATGGTTCTGTTGAGGTGAACCGAGACACCCGAGACTTCAAGGACTTAAAAGAGGGTCATACTTTGGTTATTTAACCTAGATCTCTTCATGAAACTTGTAAAGAACACATTGATACATAACATACTCGAATTTCAGAAGAAAATAAAGAGATTTGATGGGTCAAACCTAAGTTTTTCGGTGATGTACGTTCTGGACGAAACGGTAGAGGTTCCAGAAGCTTCATGGAGTTGTATAAATTAATCTATAAAGAATTTGGCTTAGAGTTCTACATGAAAAATGCACGAAAATGTGTTGGCTATCACCCTGTAAAATTTGGAAATTTTCGGAGGTCATATGAGTATTTTAATTGAATTAATTCGAAAACTGTGCAATCTGGCCATTTTCCGAATATTGTGTGTATATTGTGGAAATTTGGGAAATTATGTAAAATGCAAATTAGCCATGGATTTTATGTGAAATTTGATTCAAATTGTTTGTTTGATGATTGATTGAAGATTTTGATTTTTGGAAAATCATAAATATTAAATATAATATTTATTCATGAAAATAAATAATATAATAATATAATAATATAATAATATAATAATAAAATAATAATAAAATAAAAGGTGGATTATTTTATTGGCCATGAGTCCTATGGAATTATGATGTATTGTTATATGACATTGATACATGTATGATCATGAATTATGATGCATTGCTATATGACATTAACGCATGTATGATCATGAATTATGATGTATTGTTATATGGCACTGATGTATGAATGATCATGAATTATGATGCATTGTTATATGGCATTGATGCATGTATGATTATGAATCATGATGCATGTGTGTGAATCATATGCCATGAAATAATAAGATGAAAAGGATGATAAAAAGTGGAAAGTGGTATGTGAGTAAGAGGTTGTGGCGGAGGATGTTGTCTGGTGGCCTGGTGGCGTAATTCCAGAGATTCCTTGGGAGTTTCAGGATGCCCGGAATGTGGGGGGCCGGAAGTCCGGTTGTATCTTGGATACATGTCCGGAGGTGACTCGCGATGCCACGATTGGGGTGCGAGATCCCCGGCTAGAAGGGTAAAGGCCGGAAGCCCTGTCGGAGGTTTCTGCCTGAAGGGAATGCCTCGTGATGCTAGTTGAGATGCGAGATGCCCGGAATGTGGGGGGCCGGAAGCCCAGTGGCCATGAGATGGCTGGGATACTGGGAACCCTGTCGGAGGTTTCTGCCCGAAGGGTGATGATCAAATTGATCATGGAATCCTGTCGGAGGTTTCTGCCCGAAGGATTGATAATGATACCCTGTCGGAGGTTTCTGCCCAAAGGGATGGTGATGATGGTGAATTTAATGATTTGAGAAAAGATAATGTGGGATCAATTGATAAGTAAAAGTGGAAATTGATCTATGATATGATATGCATGGTGATGCATGGCTAATGATGATATGATGTGCATGGTGATGCATGGCTAATGATGATGTGATATGCATGGTGATGCATGGCAAATGATGATGCATGATATGCATGGTTACAAGGTAAGTGATGATTGCAACGTGTGATGATATGTATGGTGCATTGGAATGTTATTGGATTTCCCTATCTGCTGAGTGGTTGTACTCACCCCTTTTGGAGATAACATTTCAGATTAGCACTATGCCGCTACCTGCTGTTTCGCGTGGGGTATTTTACGGTATACCGTCTGATGTTGAGGTGGAGTGTACGGAGATAGATTGTCCCTCTGTGCTCGGATTGACGTTTATCCGAGTACGATGCTTGGTCATGTATGATATCGGCCTGGCTAGGGGCCCTGTCATACAAGAGTTCATTTCTGTTCACGTCCGTCGAGATGGTGCTATGCGAGGGATGCTGCCGCCGCCACCACCTGATGCACCGGGTTGGGTGTGAGACCTACGCGCAAGGAGTAGGAGCTAGATCACTTTTTGATGTAGATAGTTGACGCTGGTGATGGGAGGGTTTGTGTTCATGTGATGTTAGGGGTCGAGGTTTCTTTTTGAGATTTTAGGTAGGACATGGCAGAGTCCTAACCTTTCTAGTTTTTGTACCGACCCGAAGGAAACCCCATCTCGCTATATGTATGTATGTAAGCAAAGCGTCAACGTTATTTATAAAATCATGATGTTTAGCTGGTGTGTATTTGTATCATGGGTTAGAAGGGAGATGGAGATGTTTAATTTTGCTTCCGCTATAAGTCGCGCGTGGGACCGCTTTTTTTTTTTAAAAAAAAAAATGCCTGTAATCTGGCAAGGCTTAAATTTAGCCAAGAGATAGAGATGGTAAGAGATGTAACACCGGCGCTGATGACGACCTGCGAAGGGTTCGGGGTGTCACACTGCCTATCCTTGGGGAAGGGAATAGGTTTAAGAGTATTACCTAAAGGACGAGCCTCCGGCCTATAATCAGGCACTGGCTTTCCCAAGCCCATTTTGGATGTTCAAATTGAGAGTATGAAAATTTTATAAAAAATGAGTCGCCACTAACTTATTAAGGTCGACTAGAAATCAAGTAAGACATAGGAGTGTACCTTACTTCCTATACAACTAGAGAATTTAGGATCGATGATTTAAGAGTGCCATTTCGATACCTAAACTTGTTCATTTAAAAAAAAAAAAGATTTTTTTTTGTTTGGTAGTTTAGATTTATTTTATACCTTATTAACATGTGAGGTAATTATATAGGTGCACAATCATTAACATAATTATCTACCATCAAAAGAAAGAATTAATAGATTGAAATACTTAACATTAAAGAAACGATAAATGCTAACCCTAATTACACTAAAAAAAAGAAGCCAGAATCAATGTATCAATATTGCACAATCAAGGGCAATTGTCTCTTAGAACAATTAAAATTCTAAGGTAGAGCCCTAAGGGCTTGTTTAATTTAAAACATGATTTTCACCAAGGATTTTCACACATTTAATGATTTTCAACCTACCAGCCAACCCTCTCTTCTAGCTAAATGAAGGCTCATTGATTGCAAACATCCTCGATGAAGCGAGACAAAGACAAGTAAGAAGAGCCACCCTCCATCAAAGCTTTCCTACTCTTCTCGCTCACTTCTTTCACCTTCTTCCTCTTCTCCCTAGCCTCCTCGCCCTCCATTAACTTCCGTATCCCTCTCTCTATTTCATTTGCCATCACGACATCGTCACTACCTTTGACCAGATCTCTTCGATAATCCATCTTGATCTCCGCCGCGAGACCGAGCTCCACCACCAAGTGGAATGCGTTGAAATGTTGCTCCGCATACTGGGGCCATGCGGCGACCGGCATGCCAAACCATATGCTTTCTAGGGTGGAGTTCCACCCGCAGTGAGACACAAACCCTCCGATGGCTGGGTGGGCCAAGATTGTGACCCGTGGGGCCCACCCGATCACTCTCCCAACCCCTGCTGTCCTATTAAGAAAACCCTCGGGCAGGACCTCTGTAAGATTTGCGTAGTCTTGGGGGGCTTCTAGCTTGCCCTTCGCCGGAGGCTGTCGTAAGGACCACAGGAAGCGGTACCTGCTCCGCTCTAATGCGTAGGCAATCTCTTTTGCCTGGTGCTCGTCGAAGCAGCCCCCGCTCCCGAAGCACAGGAACACCACTGACGCATCTGGCTACTGGTCGAGCCAGTCCACGATCTCAAAACCCCTTTTGCTCTCAACGTTGATGTTTAGTATGGGGCCCACGGAGTACACCGTAGATGCTCCAAGGCTGGCCAGGGCTTCCACAGCGTGCGGTTCGAGCTCAGCGAACGTATTTACCAAAATTCCCTTGGTTTCCCTATACCTCAGGGGGATGTCCAAGAATATCCGGCAGTCTTCTTCCATAAACACTTCCAAGGGCAAGAACTTGGCGGCAGGCAGTGGGTTAGCTAAGCACGGTAAGTCCAGCACGGCGTCAGAGCCCTTGAGCCTGGTTGGGTCCATGTGTTGCTCGTCTCGGAGAGACTGGAGGTGCAGCGTGACTCCGAGGAACGCCGCACCTGATGGGAAGAAAATGTAGGAAGGGACGCCAAACTCGACAGCCACGTCAATCATTGAGGTGCAAAACACGTCGAGGACAAGCCCAGCGAGCCGTGGCGACCCTTGGGCAGAGAGCTCAGCGACAGCTTCTCGGAGGTCGGCTTTGTAGCTCTCCATGAAGTGATAGACGAAGGCGAAGAAAGACGTCCTCGGGGAGTGGCTTCGCCTAGGGAGGAGGACGAAGCGGATGCGGTCAGCCACGGAGGCGGTGAGCGACCCGATGTGGGAATCAATCTCCGAGTTGAAGGGGAACTTCGTGATGAGGACGGTGACGGAGAGCCGACCATCACAGTTGATGAGGAGCTTGGCCATCTCCACCATCGACACCAAGTGGCCGGAGCCCGGACACGGAATGAACACGAGCTCGATTTTAGCACTCATAAAGACGATGATGCCTCAAAAAATTCTTCTTTTCTAGCTAAGTTCCTCTCTGTGCGTCAGCGGTGCGGTTGTCGCTGGAGGAGAAAATAAAAGCAAAACGAAGATAGGATAAGATAAAGGCAGTCATGATTGGCGGATGGATAGAATAAGATAAAGGCCCTAAGGATGGGCGGATAGAATACAAAAGATAGCTGTCATCCTATTTCTTTTCACTTGAAGATGGGATCTCTAAGGCCGTCCATGACAAAATTTCTATTCTAAAAATTGATTTTTGGCCAAAAATTGATTTCTCAATTTCTATTCCCTAGACAAGTTTCTGAGCAAAGAAACCCGTTTGATAACGACTCAAAAATTCTATTTTTGGAAAAATCCATTTGATAACAAAATAAAATTTCTATTTCTAGGAATAGAAATTGATTAGATAACAATATAGAAAATCTTCAAATACAAAATAATAGTCGAAATAATACTAAGACAATAGAGGAAACCCTCAAATACAAAATAATAGTCGAAATAATACTAATACATTACAAAAGTTGAAAATACAATTTCATGGAATTTTTGGCATATTATTATCCCTTGTCATTTTATTAGTAATGGTTTTCCTAAGCGTATTTATTTGATTTCTCTCCTCGGTCAATATATCGTTTGCAAACTCATCCTGCATAGGTTCAGATAAGTATTATGAAAGCATGAATATGGGTGCCATCAATGGCACCTATATAGCCTTGTCATTTTATCAAAGACTAGTATTATACAAAATTATCAACAAAATAAAATTGATGGTGTAAAGGAATATATGAGAATTCTACCTTGAAGTAACGTTTATGGTTAGGAACCAATCGAGGGAAGGTCAGTTTATTTTGATTCTCGAATTGAATCATTCTAGTTGCTCATCCCTAATTTTTTTTTTTTTTTTATTGTTGCTCAATGAACCTTTAATGGCCCTTGCATAGCAAAAAGAGAGATTCTCTTGAATCTTTTGCCTTCGAATTAAAATTCAAGATTGTGTAATAATCTAAATATTTTGATTTTGCAAGAATTTTGAATCTGTAAAGAAACAAGGTTAAATTTCTAGGCACGTTTTTTATTCATCTATTGCGTAAGAACTTTTTATTCAACTGGCCATGCGCATGCCCTTTCTAGGAGGAAAGAGCCCCATTGTTTTTAAGTAAGCATTTAAGAATTTTGGTCGTTTTTGAAAATTGGGGACCCATTTGATTGCCTTTCATCCTAAGGAGGAAGTTATCAAAAAAAATTGAAAAAAAAAAAACATGAGCAAAATAAGAAAAATAAAATTAGCAATAATTTGTGAAGTTGTTATGAGTGAATTAAGTTAGCAATAAAGCACAAGATTATTTTATATTGTTTGATTTCAGTTTCTGATTTCTATATCAAAAACTGAGAAGTTAAAAATTCCAGCTTCTGATTTCTTTGATTTCTCTATTTCTAAAATAGAAATCTATTTCAAAAATAGAGAAATCAATTACGTTACCAAATGGATTTTTGTTCCAAATTTGTTCCGGGGAATAGAGAAATAGAGAAATCAAGAAATAGAAATTTTGCCATGCGAGCCCTAAGATTCTGAACAAGGGCTCGCATATTTCGTGTGGATAGATTTATTGCGAATTTAAAAAGGTGGGAAAGGTTTGAGGACATCAAGAAGCTCTTGAACTGTAATTATCGGCTAAAGGTCTCTTATCATTAACAAGAGAAAAAAATATATATTAGATAAGTCATTTTACAAAAGTACAATGGAGTTCTGAATTTTTTTTAAAAATATAATCTAGTTTTAAAACTTTTCAAATTGATTCAATCAAGTCATTTTGTCAATTCCGTCCAATTTAACTAACGGAAAATACTAATGTATATTATTTTATTACTTTTTTAAGATATGTGGCACCCACTATGTGCCAAATCCAAAAAGAAAATAAAATTAAAAAATACAAAAAAATTTTGATTAACAAATAAAAAACAAAAAATAAAAAAAAAAAAGAAGTAAAAAACAAACTCACCCACAATTTGGCTAAGCCCTCATCAATGGTCGCCACCATAATCGTTGAGAAGGGCCAGCAAAGGTTGCCTAGTGACTCTCCCCAAGCAAGCCATTGGCGGCCCCTAATGAGGGCTTGCTAGCTTAGATTTGGGAGAGCGCGCAACCCTCACCGCAAAACTGAGCGATGGTCATCAGCCTTTGCCTATGGCCGACGAGGCTTGCCAAGCTTTTGTAGGTCCAAACGACCACCATCAGCCCTTTCCAACAACTATGGCAGCAGCAACTATTGAGGGCTTGGCCAAGCCGTGGGTGATTTTTTTCCTTTTTTATTTTCTACTTTTATCCTTTTTATTTTTAATATAATTATGTTAGTATTTTTTTAAATTTTTTCTGATGTGGCGCTTGTTGGTGCCATGTCCTTGCCATGCATCTTAAGAAAGTAACAAAATAAGATACGTAAGCATTTTCCATTGGCCAAATTGAACAGAGTTAACAAAAGGATTTGATTGAACCAATTTCATAAATTTTACGACTTAATTGCACATTTCATGACAAATTTTAAAACTTCATGTGCACATATCCTAAAACATATTAACATGGTAAAATTTTGAGGTCGAGTTCTGTACCGTTTCTTTCCAGATTTTAGATACTATAGTCATTTTGCTTATGGATAACAGTTCTGCATCAAATAACATAGAAGTTCAATTGTAAACTGTATTCAAATTGGCTTGACATGTAAAATCAGCTAGACTTTAGAAGACGGGGGCCTTAAGGTCGCGTAAATTTTCAAGACTGAGACGCTTGAGGTCGACCTTTATCCGAAATTCTTGCTTGGCCAGATGAGTACGTGTGCGATGCATATGTGGGGTTGGTTACATTTCGGAAAGAAATTGACGGCAAGGTAAGAATATTTAGCGCTAGTACCATACAAGAAATGCGAATATGGCCAAAACAGAAAGGAACAGAAGAAAAACTAGACTAGTATTCTCGATTGGAACATGGATTTTCATGGTTGAATTGGGCAAGATATTCTTGGCTATATGGGATATATTCAAGGTTGACTACAAGGGGCATATATGGGGCCTGAGGATGACAAAACAGGAGAAAAAACAAAGAAGAATATTGTGAACTCGCAGTATAAAACACAAGCAAGTGTCACGGGACGATCAATTACTCTCGATCACTCGTAGGCTGACCCGTGCGGCCTTAGGATTTTATCCCTAAGCAGCTTTTCAACACTCGACTCACAAGGATCTTAGAGAGAAAAACTTCTAGAGAGAGAAGCTCTGGTTTTGTATTTCACTTGTGAATGAGATGGATTTCAATGAGGGGAGGAGACCCCTTTATATACAAATACAAGACAAACTATATCCGTAGATCTCTCCTCGATCTAATGGTAGAGATTGTATCTCCCTAACTACCAACTACCCGCATTTATTACATAATAGTACAATTACTATATTGCCTATCCCCAAGAGTATTTTAGAAGACTCAAGAAAACCCTAGCAGATGGGATACAAGCCGAGGGTCAAAAGTGTCATGCTCGTCTCATAGGAACCTCTTGGATGGGCTTTCTTTTGGGCCATGACATTCTCCCCCACCAAATCAAGCAATGCCCTCATCGCGTCTCCGGCGTGAAAGGCTTTGATCTCCTTCTTGAATTGCCAAAGACTTTCCGCGGGCTCTCAACTTGCTTCACTCTCCAGAAGACCCTTCCATCGGATAAAATATTCTTGCTTAAGCGCGCAATACCACTTCCATATGACTCGATCTGCCATGATGCTCTCGACTTCTCGATCATACGAGATTTTTGCCCCGAGTGGCACCTATTAAGACTCTCCTTAATCCGAATCTTCCTCACCAACTTGGAAAATCGGATGTACCTTGACTTTTAGTGGTAACTCCAGCTTGTATGCAACCTTCCCGACCCTTTGTAGTTGACGGATCAACCCCTTGTACACGTCCTTGTATTGAAGCACCATGTGTAGCTTGGACAACACTTGGTCCCCGACCTGGAACTTCACGTGCCGTCGCTTCTCGTCGGCCCACTTCTTCATGCGCTTGGAGGCCTTGTGTAGACATGCCTTTGTCAAGTCGGCCTACTCTCGCCAATCCTTGGTGAACTTGTAAATGGGTAGACTAATCCCCCGATAACCCAATGCAATTGCACTCAGGGTATTTGGTTGCTGCTTGGTCACGATCTCGAACGGGCTTTGGCCGGTTGACTCACTCCGCTGCAGATTGTAAGAGAACTGGGCCAATTCACTTGTGTTGTACTCACATAATGTTGGAGGTAAATCGCCAAGAGTGCATTGACTCGCTTCGTCTGACCATCAGTTTGGGGATGCAAACTCCTAGACATATTTAGCTCTGACCCCAGCAGCTTGAATAATTCAGACTAGAAACGCCCCGTGAAATGAGGATCACGATCACTCACGATCATTTGCAGCACACTCTAGTACTTGACCACGTGCTTCATGAATAGCTTGGCTAGCTCCTCGGCCGAACAATCCTTCGTTGCAGGCACAAAGGTCGCATACTTGGAGAACTTGTCCACCGTGACCATGAGAGTCCGACGCCCTTCGGACTTTAGTAGGTTGACAATAAAGTCCATGGAGATACTCTCCCATGGACGAGTTGGAATGGGAAGCGGCTCCAATAGGTCTGGCAATGAATGTTGCTCCAGCTTGTCTTGTTGGTATACCAAACAAGTCTTCAAGTAAGCCTCCACGTCGTCCCGCATTTGTGGCCAATAGTATCAATCTTTAATGAGGGCCAAGATGCAGTGGATCCCTGGATGACTCGCCCACTTCGAGTCATGGCATTCGCGCAATATCTCATTCCTTAGCTTCCCATGGAAGGGCACGTATAGTCACCTTCCCTTGGTGTAAAGGAGCTTGTCCTCACACCAGAATTGTTGGGTCTTGCCTTTCTTTGCATATCCGATGAGGGCTTGTGCTCTTGGATCATGCTCCAACCACTTCTTGATGCAATCGACCCAAGAACAACTCAGTCGATTCACCGTGTTTGCAAGCTCCATTCTCGGACTTAATGCATCCACCACGGAGTTGGCCTTCCCCAGCATGTGCTCCAGCACATAGTCGAATTCCACCAGAAAATCCTGCCACAAAGCTTGCTTCAGACTCGGCTTCTTTTGAGTTTGGAAATAACTTGTGGTCATGTTGTCCGTCCTCACGACGAACTTGGACCCCAAGAGATAATGCCTTCACGTCCAAAGGCAATGGACCACCGCGGTCATCTCCTTCTCTTGAATGGTGTACCAACGCTCGGTATCGTTCAACTTTCGCGACTCGTATGCCACCGGATGTCCTGCCTGCATAAGGATGCCACCAATAGCAAAATCCAATGCGTCAGTCTTTACCTCATAAGGTTTGGTGTGGTCAGGTAACACCAACATCGGCTCTTCCGTCATGGCTTTCTTCAATCGATCGAATGCTCTTTGGCATCGATCCATCGACTCCCCCGGCTTCTCCTTCTTCAAGAGGTCTGTGAGCGGCATGGTGATGCTTGAGTAGCTTCGAATGAAGCGCCGATAGTAGTTGGTGAGGCCAAGGAACAACCTCAACTCTATCACTTTCATTGGCAGCTCATATTTGATGACCGACTGGATCTTTGCCTGGTCCATCCATATTCATCCACCCCGACGATGTGCTCTAGGAATGGAACTTCCTCTTAGGTGAAGGCACACTTCTTGTGCTTAAGATATAACTCATTCTCACGCAAGACTTAGAAGACCTGCCTTAAGTGCTCGACATGCTCATCAAGCATCCGACTATATACCACAATATCATCTAGGTAAACCACAACAAATCGATCTAAGAATGGGTGGAGTCTCTTGTTCATTAGCATGCATAGTGTAGCCGGAGCATTGGTTAGGCCGAATGGCATGACGAGGAACTCATAGGATCCATACCGCGTCACACAGGCTATCTTTGGTTCTTCCCCTTCGGCGATCCGAACTTGGTAATAGCCCGATCGAAGATCCAACTTGGTAAACCACTAAGCTCCACCAAGTTGATTGAAGAGATCTGTGATGAGCGGGATTATGTACTTGTTCTTCATCGTCAATTTGTTCAGCGCTCGGTAGTCAATGTACGTTCGGAGTGACCAATCGTGCTTCTTTCGAAATAGGACCGACGCACTGAACGGAGCCTTGGATAGCCAAATATAACTTGCGTCGAGCAACTCTTTTAGCTACTTCCTTAGTTCTTCCAATTTCGGGGGTGCCATGTGGTACGGCGCCATGGAAGGCGGTTGAGTGTTAGGCACCAGCTCGATCTGATGATCCACCTCTCTCTTGGGTGGTAATTTCTTCAACAACTTCGAAGGCATCATGTCCTTGAACGTGTTGAGGACATGGGTCACCTTTGTCAGGGTTTCACCCCCTTCACCCTTTTGGTCCTCCACCTTTAAGGCTGCAAGGATTGTCACCTCACTATTCCTTACTCCCTTGGTGAGTTGCATAGCCGAGATCATCTTCCGATCACGGTCCGATTCACGATGGACCATCATCACGCATTGGCAATGCTTATCCAACACGCATATACACTCCGCAAATGGGACTACAACCGCATGGATTCTACCTAGGAATTTTATTCCAATAACAATATCGTAATCATCAAGGGTAATTACCTCGAGAGTCTCCTTACTCTTCCATGCCCTGAGTTGTAGCTCCACATCCCGCGCGACACCGATTGTAGGAACTTCTTTTGAGTTCACCATCTTATGCCACCCAACTCCCTTCTCAACTCGTAGGTTAAGTTTCTTTATGGCTTCCTCCAATATGAAGATGTCGGATGCTCCTGTGTCCATGAGCGCACTCATTGTGGACTCTATGATTTTCAAGTCCGCGAACATCAAGCCTTTAAGCTCCTTCGCCTTCTTGGACTTGATGGTGCTAAAGAGTCGTAGCAAACCCAACTGCAATTCTTCCTTAGGCTCATCCTCCTTACACTGGGCGACGAGCTTGGCCTTTTCGGGCAATCCCACGCCATGTGTGGATCATCACAAAAGAACCATTTATAAGATCGTACCTTCCTTTGTCCTCCTCCACTTGACTCAACATGAGCTTTGTGAGGATTAGCCAGCGGTTTACCTCCAGTTAGGCGGTTGTATCTCCCCCGATTTCCCCCACCAGTGGCTTTGTCCCTCAAACGCGAGTCCGATCGAGATGTAGAAGGGGCCTTGTATTCCACAAGCGATTCGACTACCATCATGGCCGTCGTGAGATCTCCCACATTGAACTGCTTCAGCTCTTGCTTGGTCCATGGCTTGAGATCACTCATGAACTAGTGATATGCCTCAACTTCATTCATTGAGGGGATTTGGAGTAGCAACTCTGAAAACCGCTTGATGTATTCGCGTACACCACCCTCTTGCTCGAGACGCTTCAGCTCATCATAAGCTTCCTCCTCTGCATAAGCAAGAAAGTAGTTCCGTCGAAACTCCTCAACAAATCTACCTTAGGTCGTGATCCCCACACCTATCATCTGACCAACGACACCACCACAACAATGCACTATCAGCTAAATACATCGAAGTAGTGTCTACTTGTGTTTGGTCGTCGTTGATCCCTATGGCCTGAAAGTACTGCTCCATGTACCATAGGAAGTTGTCTACGTCCTTGACCACCCACGAGCCCTGGAACTCCTTTGGCTTCGGTGTGTCTACTCATGGACCTTGCACGGTGATCACCTCGTTCATGCATGCAGCTTCTGATTTAGCGAGCTTGCTCTTAAGCTCTATTGTCTCCGCGCGCATGGCCGCCACCGTGGCCTCTAAGGGTTCGTACCATTGCGCGAGTTCTTCCCGTAGGGTCCCCAGCAACTCGTGTCGGAGCTCTCCCATGCTGGTTTTGAGCTCTTGCACCTCAGCAATGAGCTCCTCCTTTCCGGCGTCAACTTTGTCCACAGTCTGGGTCAAGTCATTGACTGATCCTTGGACATCGATGACGAACATGTCACGGCCTGAAAGAAAGCCCATCCAAGAGGCTTTTATGGGACAGGCGAGACATTTCTGACTCTCGGCTTGTATCCTATCTGCTAGAGTTTTCTTGAGTTTTCTAGAATACTCTTGGGGATGGGTGATACGGTAATTATACTGTTATGTAATAAATGCGGGTAGTTGGTAGTTAGGGAGATACAATCTCCACCGTTAGATTGAGAAGAGATCTACGTATACGGTTTGTCTTGTATTTGTATATAAAGGAGTCTCCTCCCCTCATTGTAATCCATCTCATTCACAAGTGAAATACAAAACCAAAGGTTCTCTCTCTAAAAGTTTCTCTCTCTAAGATCCTTGTGAGTCAAGTGTTGAATGGCTGCTTAGGGATAAAATCCTAAGGCCGCACGGGTCAGCCTACAAGTGATTGAGAGTAATCGATCGACTTGTGACAAGTGGTATCAAAGCAAGAATCCCTCTAGTAGGTGGGTGAGTTAGAGAATCAAACTTCTCGCTTTAGTGCGGGTCAAACTAATAAGTGCTTGATCTAGTCCTAGTGAGCGGAGAGTGAGAGCGCGTTTGGTAATGATTCTATTCCCGGAAACCGATTTTGACCATAAATTATTATTTTTTATCTGTTTCCTAGAACTGATTCTAAGTAAAAGAGCGCGTTTAGTAACTGTCCAAAATTTCTTATTTTGAAATAGAATTGCGTTCAGTATTATGCTTATTAATTCTGTTAAAAATCAATATTTTTTATTTTTAAATAATTTTTTTACTTTTCTTTTTTCCTTTTTTTTTTTTCCTTTTTTCCTTTCTCTCCTATTCTTCTTCTTTTACTTGTGGCCGATCGCCAGACCGGCAACTGGCCAGATGAGGGCCGGCGACCTCACCGAAGTGTCGCCAGCCCTTATCGATGGCCAGGCCGACCTCGCCAGGGCTGGGCGAGCCTCGCCCTAACCTGGCAAGCCTCCGGTGAGCTCGTCGGACCAGTGGCAGACGGTGGCGGGCGACAGTGGACAGCAGGGGGTGATGGTAGACGGCTGTCACAGGATGGCAGAAAGGAAGAATGAGATTTTCACTGTTTTGATTTTTTTGATTCCCAGACTGAGAATCACATTTTTTTTTATTATTCTCAATTCTTGTATAAAACTGTTCTCGGGAACAAATTTGTTCCGAAGAACAAAAATTTTACTAAACGCGATTCTATTCTCAAACTGATTCTAAGAATAAAAAAAATCAAAATTAGGCATTGTTTGGATGGTTACCAAATAGTGCCTAAATGGCCGGGGCAAAAGATGCTCAAACGAAGCTGGGTTCTCAGCTCCTAGGATGGCAATGGTACTAGGACGAGTCAATTCCTTGCCGAGCTGATAGAGAGTTGGAGAAGAACCGAACCCTTGCTAAATAGGGATAACGTTCCTGGATTGATTGGTGAATTTGAATGAGAGGTCTACTGCCATGTTTTCAACAAGGAAATAACCTCCATTTGGTCTGCTGGGGTCAAAGAAGTTGTTTAAGCGGTTGGCGAAGAATGCCACACTTACCAAAGAAAGCGTAGGTGACCAAGAATGGCCGAGCAGCTAAGATCAAAAGAGGCTACTGATAGAGCAAAACCTGTTTTGTTGGGCGAGTGTGACCATTCGATGTGAAATCCTAAAAAGTGGCACATCGATGGTTAAGGGACACAAGGAAGTGACAGAACAAATCACAACGAGAGCATTGCGAATTTGAGTGGGTGAGAATGTCACAGTCTGTGAATCCTCGTGTACTCATGACACTCGTCAGTAGTGCTTGGGGTTATCGAGTGAAGAGTGAGGAGGCAAAAAGGACGAGCACAATTAGTCCGTGGGAGTGGCGTCAAGATGGTTGGTGCTAGGATTTATAAGATAAAATGATTATATCAATTAAGAGCTCTGAAGATGGGGTTGGCCTCCTATGCACAAACTGGTCGGGAGCTGATGCCGCTCTCCTGACAAGGCCATGGCAGGCCGAAACTAGTTGATGAGCCTAAAGAGATATGATGTTTCACTCGATGGACTAGACGTCTGAGCAAAGTTAGGCGTGGTAGAATCTTGCACGAAAAAGCATTCACCGTATTGTTCATGGAACAGCTATATAAGAAAGGCTGGCCTGGCAAATTCTGTTCGTCAGGTGCGGCACGGGCCCTTCCACGGCCAAGGAAACTGTCGACTCGTGACACAAGCACGGAGCAAGGGAAGGCAACAGGCTTAAGATAGAATAAAAAAATAAAAGCAAAAGAATCTGGTCAAGCAAGGTGCAAACAAAAGTTCACCAAACTAAGGAAATGGTGGAATTTGGACTTCGTTTGAGGTTGCTTTTATTTAATGAAAAAATAATAATTTAAAAAAAAAGATCATTTGTATCGATTCAAATAATTAGTCCACCAATTTTTTTTTCATTATTGACGATAATTTATGTCTCATTATTTTCATGAACGATAATTTTTTTTTTTATTGTCAAAATGGATTGGCTCAACTGGTATGATTCGAACTCCCCACACATCATGTCTAGGTTCAAATCCCGCTAGCAACAGTGGTATGCCCGGCATTGGTATGGGTTACCTCCCCTCCTCCTAAACTAGATTCACAATATCACTTTATGATGAGGTGATATATTCATCATTGTGTTCCTGAGAGAGCATTACACGTCTTGCTCTTTTTAGGTGTAAAACAAGCTGGATCTTTTCCAAGTTTTCTTCGGTGACTTCCACTCTCTTCCTGTGAGGTCTGGATGTGCAGGGGCCAGGTACATCGGATTTTATTTGAGGCCTGATGGGCCAGGGCCAAACACGCGCACATGTATACATCGTTTGTTCATTTTTGTATGACTAGCGACAAACTCTTATTGCCGCATCATTTGCTAGAGTTCGTTGGAGCATTCGATGGTAACCAGTTGGCGTCCGTGGTGTTTATCTTGCTAAGAGCCCAAACCTCCGTTTCCATCTTTCGACTAATTTGATTGAGTGAGCCGACTAATGTTTCACTTCGGTTTCATCTGAGTGTTGATCCCTCGATGTGCTCACAATCCGAATCGGAAACATGAAGCAACTTGTCTTCAATCTGGTTTAGTTTGAACAAATTCTAATTACCTTTGGTTTTAGTTTGATATTTTCTTTTAGTTTGATATTTTCTCACGAATATCTAGCAATTAATGTGATAACGCGTGCCATTTAAATTTATTTCAATGTTGATAGTTAGTTCATAATTTCTTTCGTAATTTGGATTGGTTTACATGATTTTCATTCGTACTCGCTTTCATAATTGATGTAGAAAAATTATCGTGGTTGCTGTAGCATGGTTTAGGCCCGTTTTAGAGCACAAGAACGGGCCGAACGTCCGTTGTCTCAGTCTGGACAGCAGGATTAGTTTAGTCTTCTTTTTAATATTATTAGTTTCATTTTTGTCAATTTTAGAATGTATCATCATCACTTGAATTAAGAAATTTATATTTGATGCACGTTTATTTCCGTTTATGCCTCACGGTGTCCTGTTTTAGAATAAGACGATGTGTAATGGTACCCGACATGGCACTAGTATTTTCTCGTCCTTTATCTGTTATTATTATTGATCGACTTTTTATATAATATTGGAGCATTTATGCATGGATTAATAGATGAATACTAGATAATTAAATTGGAAATATTAGATGAATTGTTCTTTTACAAAAGGGAAAAAGGTATTGACAAGAAGCATTAGACAGATCTACCTTAATCAAGTCCTCAAGAGGATCGGTCTTTTTCTTTATTTAGCCCGATCTTAGAGGATATTTTTCACCTTTGGCTTGCAAAGGTAAGGTGGGTTGGCTCCCGCATCTTACTTGACTCCTAACCAATCTTAGATTAGGAGAGGGACGACATCTGATTAAAAATGAATTGAAATAATTAATGAAAAAGCAAGCCATGATTGGTAGAGTTTTAGAGAATACAACTCTTTAGTGAGGAGTTTAAGTAATTTTACATTGTTCTTTAATAACTTAGATTTTTAATATATTTTACTATGTTAACAGTCATAATTTACAAATGAGGAAAATGTTTTTCTGAGGAATCCTCACGGCATCCAAAAGGGCATAAACAGCTCCTTACTGCATCCTTCCTTAGCACTCATTCTCTTCTATCTTATTTGCCCTCTTAGTCTTCAATTTGCCAAAATCAAAATAAACAACTTCTCTACTCGCCATTCAACACTCGCCTTGCTCACTTTGGGTTACTCTTGCCACTCGCTGCTTGATGTTCACTTGACTTGCTCCTCGCTCGACACTCAATGCTTACTCTATTCAACGCTGACCCCACTCAACCCTCACCGATTGCCTTTCTTAGCTGACCTCGCTCATCATCGAACCCATTAGATCAATCCGGTCCTCAATTGCCCTTTTAAGGAGTACAAAAAATGAAATAAAAAATTATTGATTGGTCTCGGGTTGACCTTGAAACAGAGACCGAACCCATTTGATCGGTTCGATCCTCAATCATTTTTTTAAGGAGTACAAATTGATCCTAGGATGACCTTGGAACTAGATCGAACCCACCGGGTGGGTCCAATCCTTGGTCTCAAGCTCAATAAGGTCGGTCCTCTATCCCAAAAATCAAGAATCAGCAGGTTGGTCATAGGGTTAGGGGGTGGACTAGCCCAACTTGGACCATGGTCACCCCTAGTTATAGCAACATAGTTTGAAGTTGGCAATTGATTGTGGTAGCTGTGCATAGTTATGGGTACATTATAACGTGTAAATTTAAGTTGAGATATGCTACTACGATAGGATGTATAGATAAAAAGCCAAATCCCCAAAAAAGAATATCATGAAGTCATCTCTCATGGAAAAAATTTGATCTCCCTAGACTTGAGCAAGTCCTTATAAGGCTTAAGGGAGAAATGACAAGGGGAAGAACCCTCGAGGAGTGGGACTCCCCGCTGCACACTCCAATATTCCATCCTCTTTGTGAAGAAAAATATATGGAGAGCAATTGGGGAGTTGTTGGGCATGTGGGTAATAGGACGTTAAAATAAGAAATGTAGTCTTGTTAGCCTACTTGGATTACTAGTTAGGCAGGGTGTCCTCAACATAAGAGGTAAATTCTTTGTAACTTTATGAGGTTATCCTATAACCAAACACTAAAGATCCAAGCTGTACTTCCAGTTACAAGTTATCAGGAAATGAAGTTTTATCTCTCATGAACAAATTTAACCCCCACGTATCATGTTTTTCAAAGAAAATTATATAAAGTCTCGCTCAATGAACAAAAATAGTCACCGTGATCTTTTCCATCTAAGCAATCCTTAGGTGATATTTGATGTGGCTAACCACGTAGAGGTAACACATAATCCAAGATTCATTTTTCTCTAAATTACCAGAATATCTTACTATGGGAATTATACCAAATACAATGCCATTGCATGTAAATGAGACAATTACGTAAAAAAGTTCTAAAATCATTATAATTGTGCCAATTCAATCATAAACATTTTTTTAACCAAATTTAATCATAAACTTTTTGCATTTGTGCTGGTTCAATTAATCCAGCCAATTTTGATTTGCTAGCGTCAATGGCATTTCGCATTTTTTTCTTTTAAAAATTCTTTTGTTTCTTTAAATTCCCCCCTTTCCCTTAGGGCTAGTGAGGATTGTCAGCCGATCTTTGCCGGCCATAGGCGTATTAAAACTACTCCTCCACTTTGAATGCGGCAACGCAATCATCCCAATTTGATGTCCAAGTACTAGTATCTATCCCCCATTTTATAAAGTCAAAAGAGCACCATGCACATTGACGAACCAACATTTATTTTTAAAAGGAATTTACTGAAATACAAAAATATTATTAATATATCACATCACTACATACATTACATTTATATGTTGATATCGATATTTTATTTTGTGAATAAGACGGTCAGGAAGTAACAACCAGTGGCATCCGCATGAGTTGTATCCTGTTACGTGAGATTATGGTCTTTGAATTATTTGTGCAGTCTTAAGCGTCATCTCCTTAAACTCTATTGCATTCCATTTATCTGACGAGATGTTGGCCCAAAAAGGTAATTGAGCTACCAACCTTTAAATGCATCTTCCTTGCAAAACCGTCTCATCTTATTATTTTACTCGGTCCATGAATCTGCAGGCCGCCGGTTTCTTCTTATAATAAACATAAAGCAAAAATATGAAAAGAAAAATTGAAAATCCTTTGGCGTTCCATATGGGTCAAACCAAATTTACATTCCTCAAGTGAAGGTTCAATCTTGCTATATTCCCTAATGCTTTTCACACTGGACTTTCAAAAGCAGGAATGAGAATAGCACTGGAGGTGAAAGCAAGAGCAAAATGGAATCCATCTATACTTGGAGATCAAGGACGGATGGTTGCTGGTCAATTTATTTTGTGTGAACACTTTCTATAACTTGTCTTTTACCTTTGCACGGTTCCACACAAAACACGCCAAAGGGTCGACAAGAATCAACCTGGTTTACAGTCACGAAAGATACTAGAACAGTCCGGATGGATTGTAGTTCCAGATATGCTGAAACACACATGCCAAGTAATCACATAATCAAAATACCAACAGCCTCCTAAGCTAAATGGATGCTCACTAACTCCAGACATCCTCAGCGATACGACCCAAAGATAGGTAGCAAGAGCCACCCTCCATCAAAGCCTTACCGCTCTTCTAGCTCACCTCTTTCACCTTCTTCCTTCTCTCCCCGGCCTCCTTGCCCTCCATTAACCTTCTTATTCCTTCCTCTATCTCATCTGCCTTCATGATACCATCACTACCTTTGACGAGATCTCTTTAACAATCCATCTTGATCTCTACCGAGAGGCCAACCTCCACCATTAGTTGGAACGTGTTGAACACTGCGTTGACTCCAGATATAATGCGTCACTACTTTGACAAGATCTCTCCGTTAATACATCTCGATCTTTGCCGAGAGACCAAGCTCCACCACCAGTTGGAATGCGTTGATCGTGGTAGTTGTGCATAGTTACGATTACATTACAACATGGAAATTTAAGTTGAGATATGTTGATATAAAAAGATGCATAGATAAAGGGCCAAATCCCCAAAAGAGAATATCATGAAGTTATATCTCTCATAGACAAATTTGACCTCCTTGGACCTGAACAAGTCCTTAAAAGGCTTAAGAAAGAAATAACAGGGGAAAGAACCCCCAAGGGTGAGACCGCTGCACACTCCTGTATTCCCTTCTCTCCAAGAAGAAAAATATATTAAGAGCAATTGGATAGGTGGTGGGAATGTGGGCAACAAGACGATAATATAAGGAAGGCAATCCTGTTAACCCACTTGGATTATCAAGCAAGCAAGGCCACCTCGACATGGGAGGTCAAACTCTCTACAACTTGATGAGGTTACCCTGTAATCAAAAATCAAGGATCTGAGTTGTACTCTTGGTTATAGGTTATCGGGAAATGAAGTTATATCTCTGATGGACAAAATTGACCCCCACTTTTCATATGTTCCAAAGAAAATAGTACAAACTCTCACTCAATGAACAAAAATAGTCACCGTGATCTTTTCCATCTAATCAATCCTTAGGTGACATTCGATATGGCTAACCACATATAGGTGACACATTATCCAAGATTAATTTTTCTCTAAATTACTAGAAATCTTATTGTGGGAGTTATAGCAAATGCATTGCCATCGTATATAAATGGGAGAATTACAAAAAAAAAATTATAAATATATTATAATTGTGCTAATTCAATCATAATTGTTTTTAACCATTTCAATCTTAAACCTTTTGTACTTATGCTAGTTTAGTTTATTCGGCTAATTTTGGCTAACTAGCATTGACGGCATTTCACAATTTTTTATTATATTTTTAATATATTTTTCTTTTCTTTTTTTGATTTTCACCCTTCCCATAGGCTAGTGGGGATTGTCGGCTGATCCTTGTTAGCCACAGGAACATTCAAAACTACTCCTCTTTGAACACCGCAACGCAACCGTCCCTCCTTGATGTCCAAGTACTGGTATTATGTATCCTTCGTTTTATAAAGTCAAAAAAACACCATGTACATTGACGGACCAATATTTATTTTTAAAAAGAATTTACTAAAATACAAAATTAGATCTATTGAGAATGATGCATAAAAATATTATTAATATGCCACATCACGACATACATTGAACTTATATGTCAATATTGATTTATTTATTTATTTATTTATTTATTCATTCATTTATTTATTTATTTATTATTTTTTGTGAATAAGATGGTCGAGAAGCAATAACTACTGGCATCCGCTTTAATTGTATCATGTTACGTGAGATTATGTTCTATGAATTATTTGTGCAGTCTTAAACGCCATCTCCTTAAACTCTATTGCATTCTATTTATCTCACGAGATGTTGGGCCACATGGGATTCGAGCTACCAACCATTAAATGCAGCGCTCCTTGCAAAACTGTCTCATCTTATTATTTTACTCGGTTCATGAATCTGCAGGTCGCCGGTTTCCTCTTGTAATAAACAGAAAGCAAATTTAAAAAAATTGAAAATCCTTTGGCGTTCCATATGAGGTCAAACCAAATTTACATTCCTCAAGTGAAGGTTCAATTTTGCTATATTCCCTAATGCTTTTCATACTAGACTTTCAAAAGCAGGAATGATAATAGCATTGGATGTGACAGCAAGAACAAAGTGGAATCCATCTTTACTTGGTGATCAAGGAGGGATGGTTGCCGGTTTCTATAACTTGTCTTTTAACTCTGCACCGTTCCCACACAAGACACGCCATAGGGTCGACAAGAATCAACATGGTTTATAGTCACAAAAGACACTGGAACAGTCCGGATGGATTGGAGTCCCAGATACGCTGAAACACGCGCCAAGTAATCATAGAATCAAAATACCAACAGCCTCCTAAGCTAATTGGACACTCACTGACTCCAGACATCCTCAATGAATTGACCCAAACACAGGCAGGAAGAGACACGAAAATCTACCATATGGGATTTTAACAATGATGAACACATTCTATAATCGTCGTTACCTTAGGTGATTATAGCTCATGGGCCAAACCCAAATTGACTGATTCAACATAAAACATGTCAAGGGTTGATGAAAATCAACACGGATTATGTCGCTACCTACCCTTGGGGAAGGGAATAGGTTTAGGGGTATTGCTTAAAAGACAAGTTTCTGGCCAATAATTAGGCACAGGCTCTCCCAAGCCCATTTTGGATATTCGAATTGAGAGTATGAAAATTTTATAAAAAATGAGTCGCCACTAACTTTTTAAGATCGACTAGAAATTAAGTAAGGTATGGGAGTGTACCTCACTTCCTATACAACTAGAAAATCTAGGATCAATAACTTGATTACACTAATTAACAAGTTAGTGTCCTTTCGATACCTAAACTTGTTCAATTTAAAGAAAGAGATCTTTTTTTTTTTTTTGTTAGGAAGTTTAGATTTATTTTATATCTATTAATTAACATGTGAGGTGATTATGTAGGTGCATAATCATTAACATAATTATCATCCATCAAAAGAAAGCATTAAATAGATTGCATGGGATAGGAAATACTTAACATTAAAGAAAAGATAAATGCTACCCCTAACTAGACTAAAAAAGAGGCCAGAATTAATGTATCAATATTACGCAATCAAGGGCATTTGTCTCTTAGAACAATTAAGATTCTAAGGTAGAGCCCTAAGGGCTTGTTTAATTTAAAACATGATTTTCACCAAAGATTTCCACACATTTAATGATTTTCAACCTACCAGCCAACCCTCTCTCCTAGCTAAATGAAGGCTCATTGACTGCAAACATCCTCGATGAAGCGAGCCAAAGACAAGTAAGAAGAGCCACCCTCCATCAAAGCCTTCCTACTCTTCTCGCTCACTTCCTTCACCTTCTTCCTCCTCTCCGTAGCCTCCTCGCCCTCCATTAACTTCCTTATACCTCTCTCTATTTCATTTGCCATCACGACATCGTCACTACCTTTGACCAGATCTCTTCGATAATCCATCTTGATCTCCGCCGCGAGACCGAGCTCCACCACCAAGTGGAATGCGTTGAAATGTTGCTCCGCATATTGGGGCCATGCGGCGACCGGCATGCCAAACCATATTCTTTCTAGGGCGGAGTTCCACCCGCAGTGAGACACAAACCCTCCGATGGCTGGGTGGGCCAAGATTGCGACCTGTGGGGCCCACCCGATCACTCTCCCAACCCCCGCTGTTCTATTAAGAAAACCCTCGGGCAGGACCTTTGCGGGATCTGCGTAGTCCCGGAGGGCTTCCAGCTTGCCCTTCGCCGGAGGCTGTCGTAGGGACCACAGGAAGCGGTACCTGCTCCGCTCCAACGCGTGGGCAATCTCTTTTGTCTGGTGCTCGTCGAAGTACCCCCCGCTCCCGAAGCACAGGAACACCACTGACGCATCTGGCTGCTGGTCGAGCCAGTCCAGGATCTCGAAACCCTTTTTGCTCTCAACCTTGATGTTTAGTATGGGGCCCACGGAGTACACCACGGGTGCTCCTAGGCTGGCCAGGACTTCCATAGCGTGCGGTTCGAGCTCAGCGAACGTATTTACCAAAATTCCCTTGGTTTCCCTATACCTCAGGAGGAGCTCCAAGAATATCCGGCAGTCTTCTTCCATAAACACTGCCAAGGGCAAGAACTTGGCGGCAGGCAGCGGGTTAGCTAAGCACGGAAAGTCCAGCTCGGCATCAGAGCCCTTGAGCCTGGTCGGGTCCATTTGTTGCTCGCCTTGGAGAGACTGGAAGTGCAACATGACTCCAAGGATCGCCGCGCCTGATGGGAAGAAAATGTAGGAAGGGACGCCGAACTCAACAGCCACATCAATCATTGAGGTGCAAAACATGTCGAGGACAAGCCCAGCAAGCTGTGGCGAGCCGCAGGCAGAGAGCTCAGCGACGGCTTCTCGAACGTCGGCTTTGTAGCTCTCCATAAAGTGATAGATGAAGGCCACGGGAGACGTTCTCAGGGAGTGGCTTCGCCTAGGGAGGAGGACGAAGCGGATGTGGGCAGCCACGGAGGCAGTGAGCGACTCGATGTAGGAATCAATCTCCGATTCGAAGGGGAACTTCATGATGAGGACGGTGATGGAGAGCCGATCATCACGGTCGATGAGGAGCTTGGCCATCTCCACCATCGACACCAGGTGGCCAGGGCCCGCAAATGGGATGAACACGAGCTCGGATTTAGCACTCATGATGACGTCAATGCCTTCGAAAATTCTTCTTTTCCTAACTGAGTTCACTCGGTTGCGAAGATGATAACGAGGTGGAGGCTCTTATAGATCTCAATTTGTGAGTCTTCAGTTAGGGGGAATGAAGGAAGCAGCCAAAGAGATGGGGATTGATTTATAGGAAGAGGTGACGACGTCGTGCTGGTTGAGGTCTGCGTCACTGTCTGGTTCACTTTTCCTTGGTCGAAATCGCCCTCTAGTTTGACTTGCGTTTGTTGGATTTTAAGTTTGGATATTGCTTGGTGTTGGTTTACTCCACGAGAAATTCTAAAACCACCCCGGCTCACGTCAACCGATGCATCCAATTAAGTCAATGCGAAAATTGCTAAAAAATAAATGAAAAATAATTAAAGAACACTTGAGATTTACTTAGTTTGATCCAAATATCGATACTTACTCCATGGGTAGAACGAACGACAAGTACTCCACTAATTAATTAGAGAATTTTAGAGTTATAATCACTTACATATAGATTACGGCAAAATCCACAGTGTTTAGACTCAGAGAATTACCTCACTGAGCAAAACATTTATGTTTCTACAAAGAAAACGTCACAATTCGAGTGTAGAAAACTTTGCAAAAATCGCTGTTCGGAGTTTGGTGGCTCAAGGAAGTCCCCCGTTGTGCGTCAGCTGTGCGGCTGTCGCTGGAGGAGAAAATAAAAGCAAAATCCACGTCCTTTTATTTTTCTCTTACCTCACATGCCCTGTGACCATAGCATTCTATGTATGTTTGTGTGTGTATATATTCTTTTACTGTACGAAGGATGTCAATCGTTGATCGGTCAAACCCTTGCTCTACAAGTAGGCGACATCTTTCCTTATTTAAGTTACTTCTTTATTTGAATTCACTGCCCAAGTAAATTCAAGATTATTATTTCAAAGAAAGGAAAAATAAATAAAAAAATCAAAGTCCAATTAGGACTCTTTCATTGACAACTCATCTAACATGGACTAGTTTACATCATCCAGTCAGGTTGTGTCTTGTCCACATTTCAAACTTGAGATATTAATTTAAATTAAGTAATGTTAGTGGGTTCGATGTGAGACAAACAAGATTTAAAGGATGAAATGTATTGGGCTCGTATGTCTTTGATGCATTCGAGAAGCTATTTTCACGTTGAAAATAGAGTGATTTATATAACGGCTCATCATGATAGATCAAGAAGTTATTATATAATCTGTAGATTATTTAGACCAACATTGATAGTAAAACGAAGATAGGATAAGATAAAGGCAGTAAGGATTGGCGGATAGAGTAGGAAAGATAGCCTTTATCCTACATTTTTTTACTTGAAGATGTGATCTCTAAGATTCCGAACAAGGGCTCGTACATTTCATGTGGGCAAACTTATTGCGAATTCGAAAAGGTGGGAAAGGTTTGAGGACAGCCAGAAGCTGTTGACCTGTAATTATCGCCTAAGGATCTCTCATAAAAGTGCAATTGAGTCTAAGAATTTATAGAAAGTGTAATTAAGTCCCAAAACTTGTCAAATTAATTCAATCGAGTCATTCTGTTAACTTCGTCCAATTTAATTAACGGAAAATGTTGATGTATATTATTTTATTACTTTCTTAAGATATATGGTGCCCACTAAACACCACAACCGAAAAAAAATTAAAAAAATACAAAAAAAAAAGATTAACAAATAAAAAACTAATTAAAAAAAAAAAAACCAAACTCATCCATAGCTTGGCTGAACCCTTGTCGATGGCTGCCACCATTGTCATCAGGAAGGGCCAACGGAGATTGCTCGGCAATCCTCCTTGAGCAAGCCTTTGGCAACCCCCAATGAGGGCCTGCTAGCCTAGATTTGGGGGAGCATACAACTCTTCCCGTAGATCTAAGCAAGGGTCATGAGCCCTCGCTTGGGGCCCATGAGGGTCACTGAACTTTGGAAAGGCCCAGACGACCACCACCAGCCCTTTCCAACGGCTATGGTTGCGGCAACTGGCGAGGGCTTCACCAAGCTGTGGGTGAGTTTTATTTATTTATTTATTATTATCATCTTTTTATTTTTTTTCATTTAATTTTGTTTGTATTTCTTTAAATTTTTTCTAATGTGGTGCTTAGAGGGCACCATGTCATTGCCATGTGTCTTAATAAAGTAATAAAATAAGGCACGTCAGCATTTTTCGTTAGCTAAATTGAACAAAGTTAACATAAGGATTTTATTGTCAATTTGACAAATTTTATGACTTAATTGCACATTTCATGACAAGTTTTAAGACTTTTAGTGCACATATCCTAAAAAAGATTAACATGGCAGAATTTTGAGGTCATATTTTATACTGCATTTTTCCAGATTTTAGATACTAGAGTCATTTAGCTTATGGATAACATGTCTGCATCGAATAACACAAGAAGTCCAATTGTGAATTGTATTCAAATTGGCCCGACATGCGAAATCAGCTGGAATTTAGAAGAAGGGGGCCTTAAGGTCATTTAAATTTTCAAGACCGAGCCCACTTGAGCTCGAACTCCATCCAAAATTCTTGCTTGGCTGGATGAGTACGTGTGCGATGCATATGTGGGGTTGTTTACATTTCGGAAAGAAAACGACCGCAAGATTAGAATATTTAGCGCTGATACCATACAGGAAATGCGAATCTGGCCAAAACAGAAAGGAACGGAGGAAAAACTTGACTAGAATTCTCGATTTGAACGTGGCTTTTCACGGTTGAATTGGGCAAGATATTCTTGGGTATACGGGATACATTCAAGGTTGACTACCAGGGGCATACAAAGAAGAATACGGTGAACTCGCAATATAAAACACAAGCAAGCATGGAGCAAGGGAAGGCCGCACGCTCAAGACAGAATAAAAAATAAAAGCAAAAGAATCTGGTCAAGCAAGGGGCAAACAAAAGTACACCGAACTAAAGAAACGGTGGAATTTGGACTTTGTTTGATGTTGCTTTTATTTCACAAAAAAATAGTAATTTTTAAAAAGAGATCGTTTATATCAATTCAAATAATTAGTTCATGACAAATGCTTTCATTATTGGCAATAATTTATGTCTTATTATTTTCATGAACGATAGAAAAATATTTTTTGTTACCGAAGATTGGTTGGCTCGACTGGTGAGATTCAAACTCTCCACACATGATGTCTAGGTTCAAATAGTAGTGGTATGCCCTAGCATTGACATGGGGTAACCTGCCCTTCTAAACTTTCTCATACTATAGATTCACAATATCACTTTATGATGAGGTGATATCTTCATCATTGTGTTCCTGAGAGAGCACCGCACGTCTTGCTCTTTTTAGCTGTAGAGCAAGCTGGATCTTTTCCAAATTTTCTTTGGCGACTTCCACTCTCTTCCTGTGACGTGTGGATGTGCTGGGGCCAGGTACATCAGTTTCTATTTGAGTCATGATAGGCTAGGGCAAACACACACACACACACATATATCGTTTGTTCATTTTTGTACGACTAGCGACAAACTCTTATTGTCGCATCATTTGCTAGAGTTCCTCGGAGCATTGGATGGAAACAGGTCGGCATCTGTGGTGTTTATTGTGCCAAGAACCCAAACTTCCGTTTCCATCTTTCCAATAATTCGATTGTGTGAGCCGACTAATGTTTGACTTCGGTTTCATCAGAGTGTTGATCCCTCGATGTGCTCACAATCCAAATCGAAAACACAGAGCAACTTGTCTTGAATACGGTTTAATTTGAAGAAATTCTCATTGCCTTTGGTCTTAGTTTGATGTTTTCTCATGAATATCTAGCAATTGATGTCACAACGCTCGCTGTTTAAATTTATTTCAATGTTGATATTTAGTTCATATCTTCTGTATTTTGAATTGGTTTACATGATTTCCACTCGTACTCGCTATCATAACGATGGAGAAACGCTCTCGGATTATTGTGGTTTCTGCAGCATGGTTTAGGCCCGTTTTAGAGCACATGAACGGGCTGAACGTCCGTTGTCTCAGTCTGGACAGCAGTATTACTTTAGTTTTCTTTTTTATATTATTAGTTTCATTTTTGTCAATTTTAGAATGCATCACCATCATTTGGATTAAGAAATTTATATTTGATGCGCGTTTAGCTTCATGTATATCTCACGTTGTCCAGTCCTAGAATAAGACGATGTATAATGGTACCCGACATGGCTTTAGTATTTTCTCATCCTTTACCTGTTATTATTATTGATTGGCTTAATTTATATTATTGGAGCACTTATGCATGGATTGTTAGATGAATATTAGGGAATACAATTGGAAATATTGCATGAATTGTTTTTTCACAAAAGAGAAAAAGGTATTAACTAGAAGCATTAGACAACTCTACCTTAATAAAGTCTTCTCGATCTTTTTCTTTATTTAGGCCGATCTTAGAGTATATTTTTCACCTTTGGCTTGCAAAAGTAAGGTGGGTTGGCTCCCGCATCTTACTTGACTCCTAACCAGTCTTAGATTAGGAGAGGGGCGACATCTGATTAAAAATGAAATGAAATAATTAATGAAAAATCAAGCCGTGATCCATAGAGTTTCAGAGAGTTTGTGCGAAGTGTAAGAACCACCTCATAAGAAGGTTTTTGTGCCCTCTTAGCAATTCATCAAACTTCCTCAGAGTTCACTTCAAGAGTGTCGTGGTAGGAGCATGTGTGAATTTTGTTGAGAAATTATATATGAGAGATTTGATGTGGTTTTGGAGTTGTTGATATATCATAATTGATTCATAATGCATCAACTTAAATGAAAGTGTATCCACTTAGATATGATGACAAACTCAAATTTAGGCTTTCTCTTGACAATCTCACCAAGGAAAGGTATTGGACTTTTGCTACATATTCTCAATAGATGGTATTACAACTATTGTTGATTAGTGAGCCCCAGTGGGTTCTAATATTTTTAAAATATCTCAATAAAGAAATCTCACGATCAACATGTGTTTTAAGTGAAAATTGCCATTTCAAATGATCTGGTGAGACTAGAGCAAGGGCTAAGGCTAGCATAAGGTTACGGTAATTTAGTCTGAAGTTGGTAGTTGATTGTGGTACCCATGCATAGTTACAGGTACATTACAAGATGGAAATTTACGTTGAGATATACTAATACGGGAGGATGTATTGATAAAGGGCCAAATCCCCAAAAGAGAATATCATGAAGTTATATTTCTCACGGATAAATTTGACCTCCTTGTACCTGAGCAAAGCCTTAAAAGACTTAAGAGAGAAATGATAAGGGAAAGAATCCTTGGGGGGTGGGACTCCCCACTGCACACTCCCGTATTCCCTCCTCCTCCATGTAGAAAAATATTTGGAGAGCAATTGGGGAGGTGTTAGGCATGTGAGCAACAAGATGTTAAAATAAAGAATGCAATATTGTTAGCCCACTTGGATTACCAGGCAAGCAGATAACCTCAACAGGGGAAGTCGAACTCTTTGCAACTTGATGAGGTTAACTCGTAACTAGACACCTAAGGATCCAAGTTATACTCAAGGTGATAGTTTATTGGAAAACGAAGTTATATCTTTCATGGACAAATTTAACCCCCACTTTTCATATGTTCCAAAGAAAATAGTACAGATTCTCACTCAGTAAACAAAAATAGTCATTGTGATCCTTTCCATCTAAGCAATCCTTAGGTGATATTTGATGTGGCTAACCATGTAGAGGTAACGCATAATCCAATATTCATATTTCTTAAAATTACAAGAAAATCTTATTGTGGGCGTTATAACAAATGCATTGCCATTGTTTATAAATGGGTGAATTACAAAAAAAAACAAAAACAAAAACAAACAAACAAACAAAAAAGTTCTAAATTTATTGTAAGTGTGTGCTAGTTTAGTTATATATATGTTTTTCTTTTTTTTACTACTTCAATTCCAAACCTTTTTCATTTATGCCAATTTAGTCCATCTAACCAATTTGGTCTGTTAGCATTGACAACATTTCACAATTTTTTTTATATATTTTTTATTCTATTCTTTTCTTTTTTTAATTTCCCCCCTTCCCACAGGCCAGCGAGGATTGCCAACCGATCCTTGCCGCCCACGGCCATATTAAAACTACTCCTCCACTTTGAACACGGCAACACAATCATCCCTCCTTGATGTCCAAGTACTAGTATTTATCCCCATTTTATAAAGTCCAGACAACACCATGCACTTTGACCAACTGATATTTATTTTTAAAATGAACTTACTAAAATAGAACAATTAGATCGATTGAGAATGACGCATAAAAATATTATCAAGACGTCACATCACAACATACATTGAACTTATATGTCAATATTGATACATACATACATACATACATACATACATATATATATATATATATATATATATATATATATATAAGACGGTTGCGAATTAACAACTACTGGCATCCGCATGAACTTTATCATGTTACGTGAGATTATGTTTCTTTGAATTATTTGTGCAGTCTTAAACGTCATCTCCTTAAACTTTATTGCATTCCATTTATCTCACGAGATTTTGGCCTACATGGGATTCGAGCTACCAACCATTAAATGCACCTTCCTTGCAAAACCGTCTCATCTTATTATTTTACTCGGTCCATGAATCTGAATCTGCAGGCCGCCGATTTCCTCTTGTAACAAACAGAAAGCAAAAAAAAAGAAGAAATGAAAATCCTTTGGCGTTCCATATGGGGTCAAACCAAATTTACATTCCTCAAGTGAAGGGTCAATTTTGCTATATTCCCTAATGCTTTTCACACTACACTTTCAAAAGCAGGAATGAGAATTGCGCTGGAGGTGGAAGCAAGAGCAAAATGGAATCTATCTGTGGCTGGAGATCAAGGAGGGATGGTTGCCGGTCAATTTGTTTTGTTTGAACACTTTCTCTAACTTGTCTTTTACCTTTGCACGGTTCCACACAAAACACGCCAAAGGGTCGACAAGAATCAACATGGTTTATTGTCACGAAATACACTAGAACAGTCCGGGATGGATTGGAGTCTCAAATACGCTGAAACACACACGCCAAGTAATCATAGAATTGAAATACCAACAGCCTCCTAAGCTAAATGGACGTTCACTAACTCCAGACATCCTCGATGAATCGACCCAAAGAAAGGTAGGAAGAGACACCCTCCATGAAAGCCTTCCTGCTCTTCTCGCTCACCTCATTCACCTTCTTCCTCCTCTCCTAGGCCTACTCGCCCTCCATAAGCCTTCTTACCCCTCCCTCTATCTCGTCCACCGTCACGACACCATCGCTACCTCTGACGAGATCTCTCCGGTAATCCATCTTGATCTCTGCCGCGAGGCCAAACTCCACCACCAGTTGGAACGCATTGAACTCCACATTGATTCCAGATATAACACGTCATTGCCTTTGACGAGATCTCTCTGATAATCCATCTTGATCTCTGCCACGAGGCCAAGCACCACCACCAGTTGGAACGCGTTAATCGTGGTAGCTGTGCATAGTTACCGGTACATTACAACGTGAAAAATTAAGTTAAGATATGTTGATACAGAAGGATGTATAGATAAAGGGCCAAATCCCCAAAAGAGAATATCATGAAGTTATATTTCTCACGGATAAATTTGACCTCCTTGGACTTGAGCACGTCCTTAAAATGCTTAAGGGAGAAATGACAGAGGGAAGAGTCCCCGAGGGGTGGTACTCCCTGCTGCACACTCTAGTATTCCCTCCTCTCCGAGAAGAAAAATATATGGAGAGAAATTGGAGAGGTGTTGGACATGCGGGCAACAAGACGTTAAAATAATAAATGCAATTCTATTGGTCCACTTGAATTACCAAGCAGGCGG
Organism: Eucalyptus camaldulensis; assembly: GCA_019915185.1. Lineage (NCBI taxonomy): Eukaryota > Viridiplantae > Streptophyta > Magnoliopsida > Myrtales > Myrtaceae > Eucalyptus > Eucalyptus camaldulensis. The sequence goes on along the minus strand of JAHSVA010000014.1, from coordinate 8,876,855 downwards.
AATGGCCTTCACTTGGGAGATCAAACTCTCTGCAACTTCATGAGGTTATCTTGTAACCAGACACCAAGGATCCAAGTTTTACTTCTGGTTATAGGTTATTGGGAAATAAATTTATATCTCTCATGGACAAATTTGGCCCCCACTTTTCATGTGTCAAAGAAAATAGTACAAACTCTCACTCAATGAACAAAAATAGTCACCATAATCCAAGATTCATTTTTCTCTAAATTAACATGAAATCTTACTGTGGGCGTTACAACAAATGCATTGCCATCCTATACAAACGAGAGAATTACAAAAAAAGAAAAAAGAAAAAAAAAGAAAAAGTTATAAACCTCTTCCAATCATGCTAGTTCAGTCATAAACTTTTTTTTTTTTTGACTAATTCAATCTTAAGCCTTTTGCATGTATGTCAATTTAGTTCATTGTCGTGACCTCTTTTTTTCGGCGGCCAATTAGGGCGGGCACGTAGTGAGGCTAATGGTTTGGCTAGGTCTATTAGGCTTAGCATGAACTCTCCCAAGTCCACCAATTCACTACTTAATGGTCCAAGTTTTTAACCTGTAAGTTAATTTTAGGGTTAATACATTGAAAAACCCCAAATTAGTACACATGTGACAAATGTACCATAAACTATTTTTTTGACCCCCAGAAACCCTAAACTGGTATACATTTGACAAATTTACCCCAAACCGGTACACTTGTGACAAATTTACCCTATGTTAGTTTTTGTTAAATTTTACCGCGAAATTATTAAGTTAAATGACACGTGACAATTAACTGGTGTACCAATTTGGGATTTTATGCTCCGTTTGTCACAGTTTACAATTTTTGTAATTTTTTTGTGGTGTTAATCCAATTTAGCGGAGAGCATATTTGTCATTAATTTACCAATTTTGGGTTTTTTGCAGTCAAATAAATTAGTTTGGGCAAATTTATTATAAATGTACCAGTTTAGGGTTTTCTATGGTCAGTCGGGGTAAATTTGTCACAAATGTACCAGTTTGGGATTTTTGGTGGTCAAAAGAATAGTTTTGGGTAAACTTGTCGCAGGTGTACCAGTTTGGGGTTTTTTAAAGTATTAACCCTTAATTTTAAAACAGTCGCCACCAATCAATTTGAGGTGGGTCAGTTAAAAACCCAAGCAAAATGTTAGGAGGAATATTCGCTCCTACACAACCAGAGAAACTAGTTTTGGGGACTTGATTATACTAGTTAATCACTAAATGCCCTCCCTATACCTAATCTTATTAAACCTTAAGGCTTTTGGATTTTTTAGGGGTTTTCCATGCATTTGTGGAGAAGAAACATTTTTTCAAACCTTTTTCTATATTCTAAACATAAAAGGAATTTTTTGGATTTTGATATTTTTTTTCTAAAAATATAAATCATTTTTGGCCTTTTTTTTTTTTTACTTTTTGGCTTTTTTGGAAAAGATTTTTATTTTTTGGAAATAAATTATTTCTTTTTTATTTTCATTAAAATATTAATATTATTATAATATTATTATAATATATTATTAAACGACCTCGGTCAAATCCCCAGGTTCAGGGCTTGGCCCAAGGAATAGCCGGCCCATGTGCGAATGGCCCAGGTTAGCTTGAACCCTACCTGGGTGAGGTGTGCTCGACCCGACTCTGACCCAGTTTGCGGCCACCTGGGTTTTGCGGAACCCTACCCAAACGACGGCTTGGGTCCGACCTTAGTCATGACTTGATGTGATGTTTCCTCCCTTCTTCGCCTAAACGCAGCGCCGATGGAGGGGCTGGGACGGTGGATCAACATCGACGACATCGACAACATAGAGGACGGTGGTGGTACGAGGATGCGGCTCGGCGGCAACACGTGGTTGCTCGGCCAATCGAGACTAAGGCCGAGGCTATGGTTTCAAAAAGAAAAGGGGGGGTGGAAGGCAACTAGGGTTTTAGGCAGGGGGAGCGATGGCGACGACGCAACCATCGGCAGCGGCAGCGACAGTGGCTGTTACCTGTCTGTAGCAATGGCATGACAAGGCAGTGAACGGTGGCAATGACAGGGAGCTACAAGTGTGGGTGATGCCGACCGGGTAGCGACGATGGCCCTCAGCTTCCAGATCTAACATGGCATTGGCAGATCGGTCGCAAAAATAGCTTCGAGGGGGATGGTAGCGAGCCTTCGAGGCGACAATGTCGAGACTCGGTCGAGGCAACGGTGTCGTGGGGAATGGCGGCATGGCTCAGCCCAGCGTTCGGTGGCAGCAGCAACAGCAGCAAGAACCCCAGATCTGGACCTTGGCCGACCCTCTCCCTCAGGAACCCTAGATCTATCTTGCACAGCTCCTCTCCTTCAGCCGACCTCGGATCTCCGGCTGCTCGCGCTGCCTCCCTTGAAGTCTCTCAAGGGGAAGTCGTCAAATTTGGCAGCCCATAATCCTTCTCAGCGTTCTTGCTCAGACCCGACCTTCTCCCTCTCCGGTCGTGAGCTCTTAGATCTCGGCTTGCAAGCATTTGGGCCTCCACTAAAGTCTCGGGGGAAGTTTTCAAAGCTCGCTTGCTATCGATCTTGCTTCGCATTATGCTCTGGCCTTCCCCCCTGACACCCTATTTATAGGCAAGGGAGGGCTGGTTGACAGAGGTCCAACCGCTTGTCCTTCGCACATCGGCGTCCCATTCGCCAAGGTGGCATTAGCTAGGTTGCCTCGCATTGAAGATGCATCCATTCCATCGTACGCTACCGTCTCCTTCTCCATTCCAACATCGCATGCGTCCTTGTCTTCGACGCATGTTGCTTATCCAATTGGAGAAGAAGACAATAGAAAGAAGACAAACAAGAGAAGGGGTCGGGCTGGGAGGAGAAAAGAGCCAAGATGGGCCTTAGGGCCCTAGCAGGTGGAAAAGAGGGCTGGGCACAAAAGGCCCAACCCCAATGGGCTGCTATGCTTTTTTGTTTTTTTTTTTGTTATTATTATTATTATTATTACTATCTAAAAAATAAAATATAGATTAATAGATGCCAATAAAAACTAAGCCCTAATTAAAATACTTAGGCGAAATTTAGGTGTCAAAAGCTGCCTCTCTTTGAATGTGAGTTCGCAAAAGTTGCATTCAAAGATAAACTGATACCTAAATTTTGTTCATACATATGCAATAGATTATACCTTATTTGGAACCTAGTGTCCTACGTGAAAAAATAGCAATATATCATTACACGTTCTAAGATAGATAAGAAGATACCTACAGTTACTTACTAAGAATGAGTGAGATAGGGTGCGAATCTCGAGTTTGGCAAGTATCGGGGCATCATCTTACCTGGTGACACAAGGAGGTTTCTTTTCCAAGACCCGAACCTTTCCTCGGTTGCCTTGATGAGAAAATTGCTTTTCCAAGACCCGAATTATTTTTCGATCGCCTATTAGAGCGATAAGTGATTTGTCTAAGACCCGAACCTTTCTTTGTCACATTGACGGGAAATCACTTTTTCAGAACCCGAACCATTCTTCGGTCGCCTATTAGAGCAATAAATTGTTTGTCTAAGACCCGAACCTTTCTTCGATCATCTTGATGGGAAATTGCTTTTACAAGACCCGAACCATTCTTTGGTCGCCTATTAAAGCAATAAGTTATTTTTCTAGGACCCAAACCTTTCTTCAGTCACCTTGATGGGAAATTGTTTTTCCAGGACCCGAACCATTCTTTGGTATCATGTTAGAGCAATAAGTTGTTTTGCCCGATCTTTCTCGAGGGCTGTGCCAACCTTTCTCAGGGCATTTGTTTGTATGGTGCATAATCCTCTATCAAGGACTCTAGTTGTAGGGTGCCTAATCCTCTGTCAAGGACACCGGTTGTGGGGTGCCTGATCCTTTGTTAAGGACACCAGTTGTTTGCTCAACCTTTCTCGGGGGATGTGTCGACCTTTCTCAAGGCATTTGTTTGTGGGAAAGATACCTTGACATTCACAGGCATTGAAAAAGTACCTGGATATTTACAAGTACTAACCTAAAGGATATCTAGACCTTTGCAGGTGTCGAGGGAGTAACTAGTTGTTCACAGGTATCAAAGGGGTACTTGGATGATTACAAGTATGACCTCTGGGAGGATACCTGGTGTCGCGACCTAATTTTTTTTCGCGGGTGTGAACCACCTAAAACTAGGTTAATGGACTGCTAAGCTTTTACACTTAGCTCGGGCTCTCCCAAGCCCATACCAAATCCCGACTTAGGTTTAATTTTTTTTTTTAACATGCAAAAGATGATTATCTAGGAGTCGCCACTAATCGGTTTATGGTAGGTCGATTAGACACCTAAGTAAAATAAAGGGAGATTTATTTTACTCCTACGAACCAGAGACTAAGGGTACGGGGACTTGGTTACATTAGAATTTTCTAATGCCCTTTCGGTACCATTTCTTTTTAATTTTTCAAAATGTTTTTTGCAAGCAGCTGATTTATTTTAACCTAAATTACTATCATGCAAATATGGTGACCACACGGGTGCTCATCCATTATTAAAGCAATCAAATAAATTGCATCACACAAAGCAAGCAATCATTTTTTTTTTTTGGATTTTCTTAAAAATTAGAATGATTTTATGAAAATGCATTTTTAGACCAAATGACCTAATCTTATTAATATGCAATAAATGGGCCTATTATGCAAATTAACGTGCACTCATGACCTAATTTTACTAATGACATACAATGCGATGTAATGACATACAAAATTATTTAACCTAAAATGACATGCAAGCTATATGTCAAGCGACATTTATTAAATGACATAATCTAATGACGGGCAATTTCTAATTAGAAATGAGCCTAACAATAATCACTAAAATGACGTGCATTTCATGGACTTAATTTTATATAACGTGCACATGATTTTTCTATTCTAAAAATGAAATCTATTCCTAGAAATTGCAACTAATTTATCCTGAGACAAATTTTATGAAATTCGAAATTTAAAAATGCAAAGGTGATCTAGCCAGATTAAGATTCTATCCAATTTAAACTAGGGATTAAGTTATATCAAATCCTAATTTAAACTAAGACATTATCCAAATCTATGATGCAATTTATCTAATATGCAATGACATGCGGAGCATGCCCTAATTCTATATGACATATGCATGATATTTTATATCTTTTGTTTTTTATTTAAAATTCAAAATTTAAAATTACCACGTAATTAAACATGCAATTAAAATCCTAACTTAATGCATTTTTTTTTTATATTTTTTTGAACTAAAATCGCTATCCTAGATATGCAAGATAACAAGAAATATTCTAAAACAACCTGAATCTTAATTCAAAATTTTTTTGGGCTTTTTAGTGATCAAGCACTTATCAACTAAACATTAAATCTAGACAGTCAATATAATCACTCAATAAAGGATCAAGATAATTGAAAAAATAACCTGTCGTCTCACGGGTTAAATTAACAATTATTCTAACCCTAACTATCACAAAAACTCAAAATAATTAAAAATCTAGTCCGAAGTCTTATGGACCAAATTAAATAATTATCATGATTTAACAATTGAGTAACTACCAAAAAGCCCAAAAATTAAAAATAATTAGAAAAATGATCCGATGTCTCTCGGATCAAATTAATAATTATATTAATTTTGGACAAAATCCCTACGGATAATGCATATTAAAGTCACAAATATTAACATCAAATATTACAAGTTAAATAGATGAACTAAAAATGAGATAAAATAGAAAAAAATAAATAAAAGAAAAAGCTAAACCACCTAAAGAAAGAGGGGCTTGCTGCAGCGTTGATGGGTGCCGGACGGACGATGGCCGGCGTCAGAGCTCCGGCGAGGGCACAGCAGGTGCACAGTGAGGAGGTGTCGCAGGGCGCGGGGCCTGCTGTCGGGCACCGAGGAGACGCGAGCAACAACGATGTGGGCTCTGACAGTGTTGGGTTGCGGCTGGAACAGCAGCACGGCGGCGGCTAAGCGTCGGGTCTTAGCGCGGTTTGGCAGTAGCGTCGGCGACGCACAGGTCTTCGGCTCCGAGTAGCAGCAGGCGGCAGTGAAGACAGTCTCCAGCGGCAACGGGTCACCGGAATCGTGGGTCGGCGCGGCACGAACGGGAGAGCTCGGGCGGACAACGGCTGGGCTTCGAGCGAGGTAATCGCAACTGGCCTCGGCTTCTAGGCGGCCTCGGCGTGGTGAGATGGCGGCATCTAGCGGGCAACGTCGGTGGCCGGTCGGGATGCTAGCGGAGCGGCGGTGAGCGCAGAGGTCTTCGCGGATGGAAGTTGCAGAGGTCTTCGCGGATGGAAGTTGTAGAGGGGGGTGAGCGGCGAGGGAGATCTGGCTCGAGTCCGGTCTTAGCAGAGCTTCGGTGGGCTGGAGCGATGAGGGTGACGACGGACGCAGCACAGCGTCGGGCGAGCTTCGCGGCGGAGTGGGGCGGTGGTGCGTTGGAGGCTGGCGTCGCGGTGCCGGTGCAACGCACAGTCGTCGCGGCGAGCTTCGTGGGGAGACCGACGAAGCGGCTGTGGCGGACGCACGGTGGTGGGAGCCTTGCGGATGGAAGTTGCAGAGGTGGGGCAGCGGATCTAGGGAAGATGATGAACAGTAGGGGTCAAATCACCTCTACCTTTTACTTTTCTCCTCTCTCTCTCTCCCTCTCACGTTCTGACTTTTTCTCTTTTTTTTCTGCAGTTTTTTTTTCTTTTTCTCTGCTCTTCTTTTCCGCAGAAGCAAAACCTCTCTGGACCTTTTTTTTGAATTTTTTTTTCAAAGAAGCTCCCCCCAGCCCCCTTCATACACTGTTGCTTTTATAGGGGTAGGGGATAAGATTTAGATTTCCCCTTCAAATCTACATCCGTGATATATTTTAACCAACTAATCACTATTGATAAAAATTCGAGATTACGATAAATATTTTCTCGAAATCCAAATCTCAAAAAAGATAAATCACAATATTTTTTCACACATGTGCCCTATTCAAAAGATTCATATCCCGGAAAAATTTCAAAATTTTTTATTTTTTTACGAGATTCATCCATACTGATAAGAATTCAAGATTGAGATGAGATTTTTTTAAATCCAAATCTTTCGAAGGCAAATCGCAATATTTTTTACCCATCTGCCCTATCTAAAAAAGATTCATATCTTGGAAAAATTTTAAAATATTATATTCCCATGAGATAATTTTAAATTATTAAAAAACGTGGGCTTGGGCCAACCTGCTCGCTTCATGGGCCTGATCCATCTAATTCGAACTCATCCGCGACCGGTCCCAAAATAAAATGCAAATTAAAATAAAATAAAATGCACCTAAATCTATATGCTATAAAATTAAACCCTAATTTTTAATGCAATAAATGACTAAACAGGCCGTTAAAATTTAGGTGTCAACACCTGGACATTCGCAAGTATTGAAAGGGTACTTGGATGATCACAAGTACAAACTCTTGGAGCATATTTGGTTGTTTTCGAAAGTCTTCTAGTAGATGAAATATCGAGGATGCACCTCGCATGTTCGTGAAGGTCTCCCACCTCCTGGTACATAGACTATTGAGGATGCGCCTCGCATGTTCGTGAAGGTCTCCCACCTCTTAGCAGTTGGAATATCAAGGAAGCGCCTCGCATATTCATTAAGGTCTCCCACCTTTTGGCAATTGGAATATTGAGGACACACCTCGTATATACATGAAGGTCTCTCACCTCCTGGTAAAGGGAATATCGAGAACGTACCTGGGATATTCGTGAAGGTCTCCCACCTCCTGGTAGTTCGAATATCAAGGACGTGCCCTGCATATTCATAAAGGTCTCCCACCTCCTAGCAATTGGAATATTGAGGATGTGCCTCGCATATTCATGAAAATCTCTCACCTCCTAGTAAAAGGAATATCGAGGACATGCCCCACATACACGTGAAGGTCTCTCACCTCATGGTAATTAGAATATCGGGGACGTGCCCCGCATATTCGTAAAGGTTTCTCACCTCTTAGTAATGGGAATATCAAAGACATGTCCAGTATATTCGTGAAGGTTTCTCACCTCTTGGTATTGGGAATATCGAGAATGTGCCCCGCATATTCATGAAGGTCTCTCATCTCCTGGTAATGGGAATATCAAGGATGTGCCCCGTATATTCATGAAGGTCTCTCACCTTATGGTAATGGGAATATCGAGGACGCGCCTCGAGTAATCGCGAAGGTCTCTCACCTCCTAGTAAATGGGAATATCGAGGACGTACCTGGGATATTCGTGAAGATCTCTCACCTCCTAGTAATGGGAATATCGTGGATATGTCCCACATATTCGTGAAGGTCTCTCACCTCCTAATATAGGGAATATCGAGGATATACCTGGGATATTCGTGAAGATCTCTCACCTTCTGGTAATGGGAATATTGAGGATGCGCCTCGAGTATTCATGAAGGTCTCTCATCTCCTGGTAAATGTGAATATCAAGGACGTACCTAGGATATTTGTGAAGGTCTTTGACCTCTTAGTAATGGGAATATCGAGGATGTGCCTCGCATTCGTGAAGGTTTCTCACTTCTTGGTAAAGGGAATATTGAGGACGTACTGGGATATTCGTGAAGATCTCTCACCTTCTGGTAATAGGAATATCGAGGACGTGCCTCGAGTATTTGTGAAGGTCTCTCACCTCTTGGTAAATGGGAATATCGAGGACGTGCCCCGCATATTCGTGAAGGTCTCTCACCTCCTGGTAATGGAAATATCGAGGATGTGCCCCACATATTCATAAAGGTCTCTCATCTCATGGTAAAGGGAATATCAAGGACGTACTTGGGATATTCATGAAGGTTTCTCACTTAGTATTCATGAAAGTCTCTCACCTCCTAGTAAAGGGAATATCAAGGATGTACCTAGGATATTCGTGAAAGTCTCTCACCTTTTGTTAATGGGAATATCGAGGATGCGCCTTGAGTATTCATGAAGGTCTCTCACCTCCTTATAAATGAGAATATCGAGGACGTACCAGGGATATTTGTGAAGGTCTCTCACCTCTTGGTAATGGGAATATCGAGGACATGCCCCGCATATTCGTGATTGTCTCTCACCTCTTGGTAAACAGAATATCAAGGACGTACCTGGAATATTCGTCAAGGTCTCTCACCTTCTAGTAATGGGAATATCGAGGACACACCTCAAGTATTCGTGAAGGTCTCTCACCTCCTGGTAAATGAGAATATCAAGGACGTACTTGGGATATTCGTGAAGATCTCTCACCTCCTAGTAATAGGAATATCGAGGATGTGCCCCGTGCATTCGTGAAGGTCCCCCACCTCCTGGTAAATGGAATATCGAGGACGTACCTGGAATATTCATGAAGGTCTCCCACCTCTTGGCAATGGGAATATCGAGGACGCACCTCGAGTATTCATGAAGGTCTCCCACCTCCTAGCAATTGGAATATTGAGGACGTGCCCCGCATATTCGTGAATGTCTCTCATCTCTTGGTAAAGGGAATATCGAGGACGTGCCCTACATATACGTAAAGGTCTCTCATCTCCTAATAATGGGAATATCGAGGATGTACCTGGAATATTCGTGAAGGTGTAATGGGAATATCGGGGATGCACCTCGAGTATTCGTGAAGGTCACTCATCTCCTGGTAATGGGAATATCGAGGACGTGCCTCGCATATTCGTGAAGGTCTCTCTCCTCTTTGTAACATAAATTTGAATGTAGCACAAGGCTTACCTGGATGGTCGCAAGCACTCAAAAGGGCTAGAACACCTAATAGTCGCAAGTGTACAAAGTACTAGAATACTTGGATGACCACAAGTATTTAATGATACGATCTAGGACCACTCAGGCAGGTTCAAGTGTCATGATGATAAGAGAGCATACTTGGGTAACCACAAGCATACAAAGCAGTGGAATGTTTGAACATCAACTAATATTATTTGGGGACAACTTGGGCAAGTTGAGCGTCCTGAAAAGGGAGTGCTTGGACTGCAACGGGTATTTGAAGACAAGGGGATACCTGATGATATCCTGTTTATGAACAACTTGCAATATGTACACAGATTGTATATGCTGTAAATTCATGAGTTCAAATGGGATTCATGCATGATAATTTGTCAGTTTTACATCATCTGAATTCCAATGGAGAAAATTTTGAAAGACAACTTTCATTCAGAATATAGATGTCTTGAACATGCTAGCTGAGGGACTTTTAGTCTGAAAGGACTTTTTGCTCACTCTCATGGAAAATGCTATCTTGACCATTGATGCAGGATTTATAAGGACCATACTATCTCATTGTGATCTTGTCAGTAGGGGTCCGAGTATTCTCGCAAACGATACGATTTTACCAGTGTGAGAGGTCTTTGTTGGGACGGTAATGTAAGCTTGGTCAACGGCTTATCAGAGGGGATCATCAAGGTCAAGGCTCCTGAAAGAACTGCCACACGATCATCTCCGGGTTTACTTGTCAAGAATCCTATGAAAAGACATAGAATAATCATGCTCGTACTCCTTCGAGCGATGCTTATAAACATATGAAATCCTACGTTGATTAAAGTGCCACTAGTCTAAAGAGACTTTTACAATAGGACACAATGTAGGCTTGACTCATGTGTAAAAGGGTGAGAGCTGGTAATTGCTTTGGCATATGTCACCAGTCTTTCTTCTCACTGTCAAATGGAGGCTCTATCAATCGAACCACAACAGCAACTTTTCTTGGAAGTACAATTGACTGTATTTTTTTGCTGGGGGGCATTGGCCTTGCTTTTACCAGGCACATTGCTTTTTCAGACCCCTAGTTTTTATTCCAATTTTTCATTCATAGGCATTGACCTTGCTTTTACTAGGTACAGTGCTTTTTCATGCCCCTAGTTTTTTGTTCTTTGTTGCTTGAGGAATTGATCTCAACAAGTTCAAGCAAACACCGTTGTTAGACTATTGAGTCTTCATCTTTTGCTGGGGCTCCTGGTTTTGTTGCTTGAATGGCAGTAACTTCTATTTTGCCTCAAATTACAGACTCAATTGGGTTGTACAATGAGTACAAGTGCGTAGAGAAAGAATTGTTCTTTGCATTCTAGGACACTTAAATTATCGTGACTGTTCATATGCAATAAAGTCACCCAAACATTGATACAAGTGCGAGCAAGAAAATTTATATCCCTCTTCTCACCTTGTGTTGCTGCTTCGCTTCCGATCTACCCCAGTGTGGAGTGGTTCTTTGACAAGGGTAGGACAGAAATTTCACCGGTGTATGGGGCTCAAAAGGGAGGTAAGCAATGAAATACCGCTCATTATTTTGGTTATCGTACCATTCGCGAGAGAACTCTTTACCCTGCAGTCATGGAATCTTCTGCACTCATCTCATAAGTGTATAGATGAGGGACTATGTGTAGGATATGGCTTGCCTTTCATCATTCCGACGCGCCTCATCCTGCTTGTTCGATTAATCTTGTATTCTTCACTTAGCAGTCTATTATGATAATCCTTAGTGGAATCAATGATTTAGACAGAAAAGATCATCATGCAAAATCTGTTTGGAAAAGGTGTGCAGCATTTTAAATATGAGAGATTTTGTACAAATGATTGATTTTACTCAAAATATTCCATTAACAGGGTTGCATTTACAAATATGTTAAATTTTGAACATCAAAGGAGTTATCCACAAATGGGAGTCAGTGGATTGTCCCTATTAAGTAGGGAGATGACACAAGAAGGATCAGCTAGGGTTAGGAATCTGATCCTTGATTTGATGGGCACTTCTCCTTTTACCCTTATTGGAGAGAAGATGAAAATGGATTAATCAATAGGGCCAAAATTAAGTATAAAAATTGAGGCCATAAGGGTTTTTGTCATCTGCTATGGCGAAATTCAGGATGCCATTTTGCTTAGGAGAGTTTGTCATAACTCATACTAATTTGTTGTTTGTATTTTTGGCAGTCAGGTGATCCTGCAACAAACAAGAGGGAGCATGTTAGTTACGAACTCTTCCAAGAGTCGAATAATTAGAAGCGATACAACATTACCCTTCACTTGTTTGTAGATGATTGAGTGGACCTGGAGTACGAGGAGTCCTACGTCTCTCATTTTGTCAGGTCGATTATTCTCTGAATTGGCTCCTAGATGATGCGTCCTTTTACACAAAGTCAAGTGAATTTGATATAGGTCACTCCCACGAACTTGCTTGGCCAATATTAATTAACCATTGGGTTTGGTTCTTGAATCCTAATGCTTCTTGTCAATAAGGGGAATATGTCAAAAGAATTTAGACGGGGGGAGTATTGGAAATGATATCAAATTACCCTTCTCCAGAGTTTGTATTTGATATCTCCTAGGGATGTTCAAATGTCGGTGACAGCCTTCTGTCTTGACACAATTCAACATCTCTTTTGATTGGCCATTCTCATTTATAGCCATGTCTGGTTATTGATTCATCTTCAACGTCTTGCTTCTGTGGAATTTTTCTTCTATCTTTGACCATATGACCATTAGCAATATTGGGCAAAGTTATGTACCTCAAGTTTCCATGGAATCTGAGATGGACAATTAAAACCTCCAGTTCTTTGATGACAATCACTTCTTGCAAGAGCACACAACTGGAACAAGAAGTGAAGTTTCCAGGTCCTAATGTCATCATCTGGAATAAGGCATTAGATATCGCCTCAATTGTTTGGATTTTCTTCCTGTCGACAGTAGTCAATTCAAAGGAAGAGAATAAATTCTTTTTTTTTTTTTTGCATTTTTTGGCTTGTCGAAGCTGGAAATCCCGTTAATGAAACTATAACATCTAGTTGCTTTGGCACATTGTGCGAAGAAGATGTTGCTTGGTCTTGAGAAGGAGTTGCATAGGAGTGAGATGTAGTGCATAGAGTTCCAAGGGATTGCTTGTAAGATGGGAAGGCTAAGGACAACATGGAGAAGTCTACTTTGCCCCCAAGCTACCATGTTACGCATGCCTTGATTTCAACCATATGCCTGTGCCTATCATGTCCTATCTTTCGTTTCCTGTAAATAGAAAAGAGATGACATCATTTTCAAAATTATGTTCAAGGAATAGAACTTACCCTCTTTGAAATAGGATGATATTTTCTATTTGCCCCTATTTTCTTGAAAGAATGTCTTCAAATTTGACGAGTTCACATGATGCGCTAGTTTCAAATGCCTCATATCATGCTAAGTCAAAGGGGGTGATATTTTGAGACATAAAGTGAATGAGTCAGAAAGACAAACATGATTAAATTTAACATCTTGTTTTGATGAAAGCTTTTAGTAATGAAATATTTTATGTTTTCAAATGTATTTTGGGGGGGAGAAAGCCTGAGGAGGCCCAGCTCTCAGTATTCTCCTTAAATGATATTTTCCTTTTATGGTTGGATAGCATCACCAGGCTGGTTTGGGATACCACCTCATGCTTTCGAAACAAAATATTATAACTATACTTTAGATTACCGAAACCGAAAATGCAACAATAGCACACTAGACAAGATAAGAAACATTAGATTATAAAAATAGAAAAAAAAAAAAAAAAAACCCATGAAAACTCCTATGAAAAGGAGCACTTTGATAGTGTTGGTTCTTGAAATCAAGCATCTTTAAGTTCCTCACCTCCAGTAGACTTGAAGTATTCGCATGAGAGGACCACTTCATTGAAGCTATGGAAGTACAACCCATGCAACCAATAACGATGTTTGTAAGGTAAAGCTCCTATGAACAACTTTATCATTTCTTCTTCAACTAGTTGAGGGTAGGTTTGCATCATTAAAGCCTCCCACCTCCTTGCATATGCTCAGAAATCCTCCATTGGCCTTATTCTAAAGTGAACCAAGTTCTCACAAGGTAGTTCAATTCCAATCTAATTTTGATACTAATGCAGGAATGCAGAAGACAGCTCATTCCAATCCCATCGTGACGAACCATTGCAATGCAGACCCTATAAGACTTTCTTGGAAGGCCTAGGTTGTGAATGACATCAGGCTGTAGTACCGACTCATTTCTGCATAAAAATATTGCAAGTGGGCCACGAGACAAGTCGTGCTGTTATACTTGTGGAGATAGGTGTCCACATTTCTTTGGGGGTCATGATCCTATAAGGGCAAGACGAGTCTGCTGTGTTTTGGTTAGGCCACTGGTTTTCCCATTACATATTCATTGTGGTGGTGAACTCTATTGTTTCAAGAAAGCTAGACTCTCTCGAGATCATCTCATTGCTTTCTTCCAGATTGAAGTCACCAAACAAGGATGAAGCGTTTACGTCGTCCTCATGATCAAGTGTCAAGCTTAGTAGTTCATTGGAAGACAAGTCATGACCGATGAAAATTCCTTCTTCTAACACGCCTTGGATCCTATATGTGGGTGGAAGGCAGTCATATGATGAATGGATGATTTCATCTGTATAATACCGGTAGCCCTCGGGATTGTACCTTATGGATTGGTAGCCTTCATAATTGTACCCTAGGGACTAGTAACCTTCAGGATTGTACCCTAGGGGATGCTCGAAGTCTTGGTATGGTGGCTCATTGGCTATCAAATTTTAACTACATTCGGTGGCAGACGTTGACTCGAATTGCTTAAGCTTTCTTTTCTTAATTCTTGGTCCGGTCCTCTTGAGTAAAGCCCTTCATTTCGCTAGCTAGACTTTGTCATGGGAATTAGGAGATGGTGGAGCTTCGCTCCCTAGGTTGATGGGGGTCGGCATTCTTTGGACCCTAGCTCTTGGGGTAAGCCTGAGAAGCCGTCCTATCATACTTTGGCTCTGAGTAGTGTCGACTTTGTTCGCGGGCTCCTTGCCTTTCCCTGTGGGAAGTTTCTTAGTAATAGGATGCTGATCGGTCACCCATTTATCGTGCAGGGCTACATTGATGTCTTCTTTTGCGGGCTGTAGTTTAGGTTGGGCGGTCGGGCTCCTCCCTAACATGGCATGTGTTTTAAAAACATATTACCCCTCGTTTTTCCGACTATTGGCACTCTATGCTCCACAACTATTGGATCTTCGTAGGGCAGGGTAACGTCGGCATTGATGTGTGACACCGGATTTTACCGGACCTCGAGTACGTAACTGTCCGAGACAAATCGACGAATTTGTCATTGGACTACATCATTGGTAGCACTTGTGGACGCCGTTTCGTCACCACATTCGCCGTAACATAACGTCACGTTTCGTCATGTTCTCGTGATAGCATCTTATTTAGGAATTTCTTCACGCGATGCCACTCGCGAGATCAACCCCTTCCGCATTTGCACCTTATTAAAGCGAGTTTTCAAGCACACGGGAACGTTGACTCCCGAAGTTGCGGCCCCATCAAGGTACCCCTCCTTCACGCGATCGAGGAACTCGCCCATGCATAGCCATGCATACGTCCATTTGGGGGTCAGCAAAGGAGGAAATTTGACCACCTAATAGCCCTAAACAAATCGCCTTTCCCCCATGCACGTATAGAACCATGCAGCCCCTCCTCTCCCGCAAATTCAACCGGTCAACAAAATGGGAAGGTGGACTCCAATTTCTGCAGCAACGTGGAACCATGAGGCCACGTTATACAGCCCCTCTTCCATCCAGAAATGAAGAACATTGACTTCCGTTGCTGCAGCCACGTCACCTCTCCATTTCGCCGGTCAACCAAGAGGACAGATTGACCCCGTTTCGGCCACACCTCCCTCTCTTGGACGACTCAAGCAACGACTACGTTTTCCTCCTCTCAATCGGTCAACCAAAGGAAAATAATTGACCCACGCAGCCACGTCTTCTCTCCTCTCCTTCGGTGGCCGACTAGCGCAAGCCATGCATGCAGAGAGACACGCCACCCCTCGACAGTCAACAAAAGGAATTCTACACTTAAGTATACGGCCACGTCGCCTCTTCTCCGTTGACCAGCGAATGAAGAATTGGAACCGTGCGGTGGCCACATCTTCAGCCATGCAACCACGTATGCTGCCCTCTCCATGCAGCAATCGAAGGCCACGTCCACGTCCCCTTGATGGTCAACAAATGAGAAGTTGTTGACGGAGAGACATCCACACAAGCCACGTCTCCTTCCCTCCACCGGACAGTAAGATAGAGCTTCGGCCATGCAAGGGGCCACGCCTTCTTCCAGCTGCTGCCCGCTGAAGCTGCCACCAAAGAAGAGAAAAGTTGACTCAATTAGTCAACTAAGGGAAGGCCACGTTCCTGCATGAAGGAACACGTTGTCTCGACAAGGAAAGAAACCAGCATGCGGAAGATACGTCCCCTCCAGCTGCCGCTCGCCCCAAACAGCCACCGAGTCAGCCCCTTTATTGATTCTTAAAGTCAACAAAAATAACCCACGAAGACTTCTTCTCTTTTTTCTCTCTCGGTGCTCTTCTTCTCTCTCGGTGTCTACGTTCCCCTTGTTCCAGCAACATTTACAGCAGAATACTCCAGAGAATGCTCACCGTTCCGCCCGTACCTTGTTGATCACCGCCGCCAACCACACCACCGTTAGCCATCAACCTCCTTCATTGCCGTTCGGTTCATCTCGACCGTGCCACAACTCACGGTCCATCTCTCCGTCAGCCTCACCGCACACTGTTGTCGCCATCACTGCTTCTCCTCATCTCAACTGTAGCTGGTAGCTTGCAGTCTGCTCGCCGTCAACGCCATTGGAACTAAGGCAAATTAGAGTCTACTAACCTATATAATGTAGTGTTGCTGTTGTTTGAGGAGTGTTGTTAGGTTGCAATGGTTTGAATTCTGATGTTGGATAATGACTTTTAGAATGATCAAATGGATTTGAGGTTAGAAAATTGGGAAATTTTCATGAGTGCTTTGGTTTAGGCCTTTGAATTTACCCTAGATGTTGCGATGGTAGAACCCCGGAATTTTGTTCGCAAACCGTTTTAGAAATCTCTTGATTCGTATCAAAACTTATGGGTACTGTGGCACTGTACTCGGATGTTTTAAGAAATGTTTTATATTGACGTGCCAATTTCAAATGTACTTATAGATCTTGATAAATCATTTTATTCCAAGCCAGGAAGGGAAATTATTGTTCAAGCTTTTTATACGGATTTGAAAATGGTTGAAAAGTATTGCGAAAGTGGGACTTTCAGGGGAAAACCCAAGGGATTTTCCGTATTAATGATTTGAAAACGTTTTGGCATTGAAATGATTTAATTTCTACATCACGATTGATGTGTTATTGCTACTGTCGAACCCTCAAGATGACGAAGCCTCAGGAGATGGGATGCTTGGAGGTGAGACATGACATGCTCTGGATGCCTGGGGACCGGTGAGCCCCAGAGGTTCCTCGGGAGTGTCAGGATGCCTGTATGTATGATGAAACACATAGAGGGTAGGGGCAACCATTGATGTGGTTAGCCCTGGCGATTCCTCGTGATGCCAGGTAGGGTTTGAGATGCCTGGAGGTGAGACATGACTCACTTTGGATGCCCGATGACTAAAATATGGAACTGGAGGCTTTCGTGATGCCAAGTTGAGTGCGAATGCCTGGAGGGACACAAACACTGGTCCTCTGGGAGAAAAATATTTTGAATTTTAAAAGCCGATTATTCTGCTGAGTTACGTCATTTTGATAGTTGCGTCTGATTATGAGACAAAATTGTGTGGCACGGTATGGGACGTATTATAACGGTTTGGCCTTATAATCGGGACCCATGTGATTGAAATGATGTGTTTTAGTTTTTAAATTGCGCTTGCCATTTTGTCGGAAAACCATTGATTTAATGCATACCTATTCTTCCAGATTATATGCTTTGGGTATTTTGCATGAAATCAGATAATGATGATTCTACATAATATAATTTAATAGATCATTAGCTGCTGAGTACTTGTACTTACCCCTCATGGGGACTAACATATTTTAGAGTAAGGAAGATGTCTGTGCTGCCCGCACCTCTTGGTACTTTTTACGGGATCCCTATCGATTTACAATGGGAACAAACAGAGCATCAAGATCTTAACTGGCTAGGACTCACTTTCATTTGAGTGAGGGTGATAGTGATGTTTGACACTGGCCTACCCTCGGGTTCCGTGCATAAGGAGTTCGTTGTCTTGTATGTCCGGAGGAACGGCCGTACTCTGTGGCCGCTGCCATCACCGCCAAAGGACGATGACGGGGGATCGAGCGGTGTAGTGTGATCGAGAACGTGAGGCCAACAGGGAGAATTTTGGGCACTAGCACTAAATGATGGACTCTATATATATAGCTGTTGGAAATGTCGATTAACTTTTGAAGTATAGCCAAGTATAGGAAACTGCGACATTTTGGTGTACCGACTAACAATGTCCATTTAGTTTGTAAATAAAAAGGGTCTGATTAATATCTAGAAGTTTATTTGGTGTGCATCGTTTCTGAGTATAGGAAAGGGAGTTGTTGAGTATACTTCCGCCATATACATTGCGCAGGGACCAATCATGTATATGATAGAACTGCCACATGACTTCCTTGAAGTCCATTGATCATGAAAAGGAGGACACCTAGGACAAGGAAAGAAGTGTGGTGACCCTAACAGATCGGAAGCCGTCGGGGGGTGCCACATGATGTCAACATCATATTCTTGGGGAAAGCATCGATTAGTTCCCCACAGGTTTTAATGAGGTTAATCCTTCTTACAATGTACCATCGCAAGGCGAGACCAGTCAGGTTTGATTGGTATGATTGAATCATTCTTTGGACTAGGTAGGCTTGCAATTAGGTCTCTGGGCAAGAGGTATCGGCATACCTTTCGCATTTAGGTGCTTTGAGCTCTTTGGAGATCTTAATGCCAATATCATTAGACAAGTCCATGGGATCTTGCCCCTGCAGCTAGCTTAGCTTCTTCATGATCTTTACAAATTGTCTATCCTATTGGTTATCCTTTAGCAAATCCACGGGTGTTATAAGGGTGTTTAAAGCAACTACGGAGTTGGGCTTGGCTTGAGTGGATTCCATTTGCTTCGAAAGTTGTCAAAGGGCAATGGACATCTATCCTACACCGTCTTCAATATTGGCGAGGTGATTTTGTACATCATTTTAATTGGGCCCTATCATGTGAGGCCATTCACAGGTGGCTAGTAACCGGCGATTCATAATTACCTATCTATCACAAAAATAATGAATGAGCATGAAAGTAAACAAAGATTGACCCATGGCAATGGTCTAACTGCTTTTTATTTATCAAAAGATTGTTTTATAGACTATAGACTTCTGACATCTAAAACTTGAAATTGAAATGACAAAACGAAATACTAGTTATTAAACAAAAGTTCTCAAACAATGGGACAGAACTTTCACAATATTAACACTAGGGGGCACATGACTACCATTTTATATGCGACGGGAAGCCTTGTTATTGCAAATGTGTTTGCATTCCTAGACTGGCTTTAAGACATGTACCCAACCTATTCCTAAATCCCTTTGCATATGCTCTGCTTGCTCGTATTGACTAATCTCACTACTTGGGTGAGGGATTAATGGTCTCAATTTCATTGGGATGCGATGATTGTTAATGTAGGACTCAAAGGCATGATGAGCCTTTTCCTTTCCCTCAAGCCCTTCAGGTACCACAATCCTTTTGCGATGGCACTTGTTTCATGCTTCCTTAGTGATAGAAATCTTAACTACGTAGTCACAGCTTCGATAGGTGAAAAGGAGTGGAGGGACCTTTCTCTTGAAAGGCGGTGGGATCTCCTAAAGGGCTCTATATTGTCGGGCCACCCTATATGGGAAATAGGAAATGGCGCTAGTGAGGCTAAGCAACAAAATTTGATGGCAATGTTTGTAAGCAAAGCGAGCTCTCTTTTCATGGAACCAACCAGCACATCATTGGAATGCTTCAAGAGCGAGGTCTCTTAGGAAATTTATCAAGTTAGAACAACTTTGGTTAGGAATATATGTTCCTAGAACCATATATTTCTGTAATGGATTTTCAAAATCATTTGTTTTAGATGATCGCATGATGCATCGAAATTTGCTTAGGTGAGAAAAGAACCAAACATGTAAAATTTCCAGAGAGGCTTGCATGATTTTTTCTGTGTTTTCTTTAAAATGATTAAGGGACATAAATGTTTTGGCTAAAATCATGTTGACATAATTTTGCCCCCTTCAGACTTGATCAACCACCCATGCCATTGAGGGACTTATGACATCTCTTTGATGGGGGAAAATGATGAACCCAAAAAAGGCTAGGAGGAAATTTCACTTTTTTAGGTCATGGACTGATTTTCAAAACAAACAGTCAAAAATGCTAGTGAGTAGATATTATGGTTGTTTTCAAGAATTTGCCTTATGACATTGAGTTCAGTTCTTAAAAATCGCACTAACCTACACAACGGGTCGATGCTTGTCAATGGCCTAACAAGCCTATTCTCGAGAGACTTTCTAGTGATGATACTGTATTCCTCTAGAGTTAAGGTTAGCTCGAATCTCCCGAACATAAAAGTGGATGTTCTTGGGCACCAAAAATGTGCCATGGCTTGTAGGACTTCAGGATGAATAGGGATTTGGAGCAACGATAGCAGATGGCCGACTTTGGCTTTGACATACTCTTGGGCAAATTGGTCCAATTGACCCCACCATTTGACGAGCTCTACTTTGGGGGTGGGAATAAACTGGATATTGTCTCCTCCCATCACATATAAATTGGGACTCAAAAAAACCTACCTAAATTGCCATGGGCCAATAAAAAAAAAACTAAGCAATAAGCAAAGAAATTACTTTGCTATTAAAGAAAATAGCAAGCACATAGACATGTGCATGGAACATGCGGCTCGATTTCTAACTAAGAAGGCTTGTTGAAATTAAAAGGGTGTCTACCCGTCGCACTCTCGCGTTGGCATCATACCCTCTTAACCTATTCGGAGAAAAGAAAGGCAACATTTACATCGCAGTCTTGTGTTCAATGCCATATCTTTCTTAACACCATCCTAAATATCCTATAGCGGTCCAGGTTCGGCAGCTGGGTTATGTGTGCCAAGTATAGTGCTAAAACATTAAAGCATGCACAACAGTTTATAATCACAAAACATTTCATTTTAATGGAATAAAAACTACTAACTTGCACAAAAGAAAAAAAGAACAAGCCAGTAAAGTGCTTAAACACGATAAAATGGCCTAAGTCCTCAAAAATGTCCCCAGCAGAGTCGCCAAGCTGTTACGACCTCTTTTTTTGTGCGCTCGATTAGGGCGGGCGCCTGGTGAGGCTAATGGTTTGGCTAGGTTTATTAGGCTTAGCATGGACTCTCCTAAATCCACCAATTCACGACTTAATAGTCCAAATTTTTAACCTATAAGTTAATTTTAAAATGGAGTTGCCATTAATCAATTTGCAGTGGGTTGATTAGAAATCTAAGTGAAATATTTGGAGGAATATTTGCTCCTACGCAACCAGAGAAATTAGGTTCAATGACTTGATTACACTAATTAAGCACTAATGCCCTTCTGGTACCTAATATTATTTAAACCTTAAGGCCTTTTGGATTTTTTAGGGGTTTTCCATGCATTTGTGGAGGAAAACAATTTTTTTGACCTTTTTCTATTTTTTGAACATAAAAGGGATTTTTTGGATTTTGATATTTTTTTCTCAAAATATAAATCATTTTTTTGAATTTTTGGTGTTTTTTTGGGAAAATATCTCATATTTTGATTTTTTTGGAAATAATTTATTTCTTAATTTTATTATTTTTATTAAAATATTATTATTATGATAATATATTATTAAACGACCTGGGTCGAATCCCCAAGTTGGGTCCGACCCGAGCCGTCCACCAAGCCCTAAATAGGCTTGCATTGCAGGCCCGACCTAGGATTTTTGTTTTGTTTTTCCTTTTTTTTTTTTATAAAACAAGCCCCGCCCAAATCAAAATAGCCCTATTTTCTAAAAAGGGACTGGCCTAGGGAATAGCCAGCCCACATGCGAATGGCCCGGGTTGACTGGAACTCTACCCGGGTGAGGTGTGCCTGACCTAGCTCTGACTCGGTTTTTGATCACCCAGGTTTTGCAAAACCCTACCGAAACAACAGCCTGAGTCCGACTCGGGTCGTGACCCGACGTGATGTTTCCTCCCTTCTTCACCTAAATGTGGCGTTAATGGAGGGGCTAGGATGGCGGATTGGCATTGATGATGGCGGCGACATAAAGGACAGTAGCAATAAGAGGATGCGGCTCGGTGGCAACACGGGGTTGCTCAACCAATCAAGACCGAGGCCTAGGCTAGGGTTTCAAAAAGAAAAAAGGGAGGGGCGCACGGTGGAGGCGACTAGGGTTTTAGTAGGGGGAGTGACGGCGATGACGCGACCATTGACGACGGCGGCGATGGCTGTTACCTGTCTGTCGCAACGGCACAACGAGGCAGTGAATGGTGGTGATGACAGGGGGCTGGAGGTGCGAGAGATGACAACGGGGTAGTAACGGCGGCCCCTTAGCTTCTAGATCTGGCATGGCGTTGGCGGATCAGTCGCGGCAACAGCTTGGAGGGATGGTAGCAAGCCTTCAAGGCGATAATGTTGGGACTCAATCAAGGCGACAGCATCGGGGGGAACAGCGGCATGGCTCAACATAGCGTCTAGTGGTAACAGCAGCAATAGCAAGAACCCCAGATCTGGACCTTGGCCGACCCTCTCCCTCTAGAACCCTAGATCTCTCTCGCATAGCTCCTCTCTTTCGACCAACCTTGGATCTTTGACTGCTCGCCCTCGAGCCTCCCCTGAAGTCTCTCAAGGGGAAGTCGTCGAAGTTGGCAGCCCGTGATCCTTCTTGGCGTCCTCGCTCAGACCCAACCTTCTCCCTCTACAACTGCGAGCTCTCATATCTTGGCTTGCGAGCATTTGGGCCTCCCCTAAAGTCTCTCGAGGGAAGCTTTCGAAGCTCGCTTGCTATCGATCTTGCTTCGTGTCATGCTTTGGCCTTCCCCCCCCCCCCCCTCGAGGAGAGGCCGGTCAATGAAGGCCAGGCCACTGGACCTTCGCACACCAAATAGCCTCCGCCAACCAAACCGGCATCCCATTCGTCGAGGTGGCTCTAGCTAGGCTGCCTCACATTGAAGATGTGTCCATTCCATTGTACATTGTTGTCTCCTTCTCCATTTCGGCATCACGCACGTCCTCATCTCCGGCACGTGTTGCTTATCCAATTAGGGAAGAAGACAACAGGAAGAAGAAGACAAATAGGAGAAGGGGCCGAGCTAGGAGGAGAAAAGAGCCGGGATGGGCCTTAGGGCCCTTGTGGGTGGAAAAGAGGGCTGGGCGCAAAAGGCCCAGCCCCAATGGGCTGCTGTGCTTTTTCGTTTTCTTTTTTTTGTTATTATTATTATTTTTTTGTTGTTATTATTGTTATTATTATTATTATTATTATTATTATTATTATTATTATTATTATCTTAAAAAGAAAATAAAGATCAATAGATGCTAATAAAAACTAAGCCCTAACTAAAATACATAGGCGAAATTTAGGTGTCAACATTCATCTGACCAATTTTGGCCAGCAATGTTGACAACATTTCACAAATTTTTATATACTTTTATATTATTTTATTTTCTTTTCTTTAATTTTCCCCCTTCCCTTAGGGCCAATGAGTATGTCGGCCGATCCTTGCTGATGACAGGCATAATTAAAACTTCTCCTCCACTTTGAACACAGCAATGTAATCATCCCTCCTTGATGTACAAGTAATAGTACTTATCCCCCATTTAATAAAGTCAAAAGAACGCCTTGGGCATAGGGGTAAGCATCATTATGGTGGGCAGTTTTCACCTTGGAACTAGGAACCACCCATTAAGGACCAGTTCTAATTTTTGGGAATCGAGAACCGCCCATTGGTTCTATGGATCCACTCGAGAATCGAACCACCAGTCTGATCTGGTTCCTGGGTGGATCCATGGAATCGATCTCCAATCCCTACAAATTTCATTCATAAATAAAAATCATGGCGAACATTGTTTCTATTTAGAGCACCAAAGTTTTTTTGACCTTAAATTTGGGTTAAGTTGCAAACCATTGATTTTGATTAAAGATTGAAAACTATAAGGCGGAATGAGTAGATAATAGTTGTTAGCTAGGAGCTTAATTTATTCAAAGGGCATACTGTGGTTCTCTTAGGGTTTCACAACACTAGGAGCATGTGGAAAATTAGAACTCCTAACCTACACAAAAATCTAAAAAGTTAATCATTTGATCCATCTATTTTCAACCTCAACCTAATATAATCACAAGGATGGCTAAAGAGAGACGTCATTGTGCTATTAAAACGAGCCATTGGCTCTTAATTTTATATCTTGACGACAAAGCATCGCAACATTTATGGATATCTCCAATTAGTCCTTTCCTTCCTCTTCATTTGTTTATTTTGTTTTCCCTAAGAAAGCAAGTAAATAGATTATTAGAATGAAAATAAAAAATAAAAAAATAGGGGGTTAATCTTATTACACATTTGAGAGACAAAAATAGTCAATAATGTCCAATAACTATAAATATATGTGTGTGTGTGTGTGTACATATATATTGGTTGAAAAACTACAAAAAATAAATAAGCAATTGAGATTGAATTTCTTTTTATTAAATATATATTTATTGGTTCGGTTCGGATGGGCGAGTGGGGGGTTCTATACCTAGAACTGGAAACTAGACCATACTCATCAATTCTACTAAATTCTAGCATCGAAGAGAGCCATCATCGACGAGAAAGTGGGAGTTCTTGGCAACAGGCAATCCAGACGGTTCCTAGTTCTTTTGTACACCCCTACATGCGCATTGACAAACCAATATTTATATAAATATATGTATGTATATATATATATATATATATATTTAGTGAATAAGACGGTCGAAATTGATATATTTAGATCTATTGAGAATGATGCATAAAAATATCATTAATATGTCACATCACTACATACATTGAACTTATAGGTCAAAATTGATATATTTAGATCTATTGATAATGACGCATAAAAATATCATTAATATGTCACATCACTACATACATTGAAGTTATAGGTCGAAATCGATATATATATATATATATATATATATATATATTAGTGAATAAGACGGTCGTGAATTAACAACTATTGGCATCCGCATGAACTGTGTCATGTTGTTGAGATTATGTTCTTTAAATTATTTGTGCAGTCTTGAACGTCATCTCCTTGAACTCTATTGCATTCCATTTATCTCACGAGATGTTGGCCTACATGGGATTCGAGCTACCGACCATTAAAAACACCTTCCTTGCAAAACCGTCTCATCTTATTATTTTACTCGGTCCATGAATCTGCAGGCCGCTGCTTTCCTCTTGTAATAAACATAAAGAATTTTTTTTAAATAAATAAAAATAAAAATCCTTTGGCGTTCCACATGGGGTCAAACCAAATTTACATTCCTCAAGTGGAGGTTCAATTTTGCTATATTCCCTAATGCTTTTCACACTACGCTTTCAAAAGCATTAATGAGAGGAGCGCTGGTGGTGAAAGCAAAAGCAAAATGAAATCCATCTATACTTTGGGATCAAGGAGGGATGGTTCCGGCCAATTTATTTTGTTTGAACATTTTCTATAACTTGTCTTTTACATTTGCACGGGTCCACATAAAACACAGTCGACAAGAATCAACATGGTTTATAGTCACAAAAGACACTAGAACAGCCCGAATAGATTGTAGTCCCAGATACGCCGAAACACACTAAGTAATCATAGAATTGAAATACCAACAGCCTCCTAAGCTCAATGGAGGCTCACTGACCGCAGACATCCTCGATGAAACGATCTAAAGACAAGTAAGAAGTGCCACCCTCCATAAAAGCCTTTCTGCTCTTCTTGCTCATCACCTTCACCTTCTTCCTCCTCTCCCCTGCCTCCTTCCCCTCCATTAAGCTCCTTATCCCTCTCTCTATCTTGTCTGCCGTCACGATGCTGTTGCCACCTTTGATGAGATCTCTTCGATAATCCATCTTGATCTCTGCCGCGAGGCCAAGCTCCACCACCAGTTGGAAGGCGTTGAACTGTTGCTCCGCATACTGTGGCCACGCGGCAATCGGCACGCCGAACCATATGCCTTCTAGGGTGGAGTTCCACCCGCAATGCGACACGAACCCTCCGATGGCTCGATGGGCTAGGATTGCAACCTGTGGGGCCCACCCGATCACTCTCCCGACACCGGTGGTCCTGTCAATGAAACCCTCGGGCAGGACCTCCGCGGGATCTGCGTAGTCACTGGGGGATTCTAACTTGCCCTTCGCCGGTGGCTGCCGTAGGGACCACAGGAAGTGGCACTCGCTTCGCTCCAATGCACAAGCAATTTCTTTCACCTGGTCCTCGTCGAAGCTCCCGTGGCTCCCGAAGCATAGGAACACCACTGACGCGTCCGGTTGCTGGTCAAGCCAGTCCAGGATCTCAAAACCCTTTTTGCTCCCGACCTTGATGTTCAGTATGGGCCCCAAGGGGTAAACTGCGGGCGCTCCAAGGCCTGCCAAGGCCTCCATCGCGCGTGGTTCTAGCTCGGCGAATGTATTTACCAAAATTCCTTTGGCTTCCTTAAACCTCCGGGCGTGGCCCAAGAATATCTGGCAGTCTTCTTTCATGAGCACTTCTGAGGGCAAGAATTTGGCGGCCGGCAGCGAGTTAGCGAAGCACGGGAAGTCCAGCTCGGCGTCAGGGCCCGTGAGCCTTGTTAGGTCCACGTGTTGCCCATCTTGAAGAAACTGGAGGTACAACATCAGTCCGAGGAACGCCACGCCCGACGGGATGAACACGTACGAAGGGATGCCAAACTCGACAGCCCCGTTGATCACCGGGGTGCAGAACATGTCAACGACGAGCCCCTTGAGCCGTGACGAGCCGCAGGTGGAGAGGTTGGTGATGGCTTCTCTGACGCTGGCTTTGTGGCTCTCCATGAAATGATTGAGAAAGGCCATCGGGGACGCCTCTAGGGAGACGTTTTGCTGGGGGAGGAGGATGAAGCGGATGCGGGCGGCAACGGAGGCGGCGAACAACTCAACACGGGAGTCGATCTCGGAGTCAAAGGGTGACTTCATGACGAGGACCGTAATGGAGAGCCGATCATCGCGGTCGACGAGGAGCTTGGCCATCTCCAACATTGACACGAGGTGGCCGACGGCTGGAAATGGGACAAACACAAGCTCGGATGTGGTAGTCATGACGACGACGACGCCTTGGAAGTTTCTTCTTTTTCCTAACTGAGTTAAATGGTTGCGGAGAAGATAACGAGGCGGAGGAGGCTCTCGTGGACCTCAATTGGTGAGTCTTTATTTATGGTATTTGAGGAAGCAGCCAAAAGATACGTGATCAATAGTGTAAATGAGCTCATTCTATACGATTTATATTTCAAAAGTATCATTGTAGAGTTTACGTGATCAATAGTGTAAATGAGCTCATTCTATATGATTTATATTACGAAAGTATTGTCGTAGAGTTTACGTGATCAATAGTGATCAATAGTGTAAATGAGCTCATTCTATATGATTTATAGACCATATAATATTCGTTCAATTGGAAAGCTATTGCGTGACATTTACCTTTCAATTACTGATTGTTATGACAATGTTATTGGTAATCCAATTTGAGACGTGCCCAGGAATCCCCCCCCCCCCTCTTGGGTATGAGCGGCATTTGATAGCCTGTATTAAAAATAGAGTTGATGGATTGAATAACAAAGACAGCCTTGTATAACATATTTTATAGGAGGACGCTAGAATTGTCAAAAGCTGTACACAGCATGTTGCAAATTTATTATAATATGGGATTACATTAATTAATTAATTTTATATTTTAAATAATCGGTTAATGGATATTTCAATATTTATTAAACCCTTAAGTGATTTTATTGAATTGGGTTTTGGTATCTATTAATAATGGGCTTAGTTGAGCAGTAAGGTGTAGGCAATTGTGTTTAATTGAAGCTCGTAATGGAAAGATTAATTCCATTGAAAGTTGCTATACTAAAATAGGTCATAAAGAGGAAGATTTGGCATTCCAATTTTTTATTTTTTTTTTGTTTCAGAGTGAATTATTTTTTTTCAAGTGAAACAATGATTCAAACAAGTATGCTTTAATTCTGCTATACTTATTGACCTTAGTGTTTTATAGTCATATATGGTTCCGATTATTCTTGCTTAATTAGTTATTTATGTGAATAATTTTCTACATGTGATATCAGAGCAAATTATATATGATTGTAGAACCCAATTTTATTTTATTTTTTATGGACATTCGAAATTTTCCTCTTTAAGGCGAATATTGGCGTTATTTTTTCATGTGGATTTTTTGATCAATTAATTCTAAAACCTTTGGGCTTTTTTTCTACATGTCGAGATCTTTCCAACTATATATAATTTGTATAATTTCGTTGAGAATTGAGTGAGAATTTTAAATTTGAAATTCTAGAGTTTATACATTAAAAAGTTCTAAAATTTTCAAATTACTCGCAATTGATTGATGTTCATTGTATATCGTTGCATGGGTATTGTTATATATATGTTTTAGCATCATTGTGCTGCATTAAGGTAAGTTTTTAGGGCTTAAATTTAAGAAAATCGAATTTCGGCCATGGGAGTGTTAGATCCGAATTTCTTGAAGCTTGAATATGGTTGAATTCTCAGTTTATTCTTTGTTTAATTCATTCTATTCAATTATATTGATGTTAGAAGCAAAACTCATGGAGAAATTTCATCAAAAATCAACGATAATATGATTTTTTGATGTCCGGGTTGAAACTAGGTCGTATGACTGGGTTTGCAAGCTTCGTGACTCGGGTGGAGGTTCACGCCCATTAAAAAAAAAAAAATTCTGGGGATTCTAGGCTCATGCTCAGCCCATTTTATTTCCTTTGGGCCTATAGCCCAATTCTTGGGCCAATTTTAATTAAAAGGAACATGGGCTCCTGCGGGCTGGCCCAATTTTAATGTAAGGTAAATTTTCAAAATTTCCTATCATATGAGCTTACATTAATTAGTTAATTTTCTATTTTAAATAATCAAGTCAATGGATATTTTAAGTGATTTTATTGAATTGGATTTTGGTATCTATTAATAACGAGTCTAGTTGAGTAGTAAGGTGTCGGCAATTGTGTTTAACTGAAACCCGTAATAGAAAGAGTGCAATTGACACATTATTGATTTGGGTTTGCTAGGTCTCCTTTCTAACATATAAAATGGTAGGTTATATCTATTAGTTACTTAATCTCATTGAAAGCTGTTATACTGAAATATGTCATAGAAAGGAAGATCTAACATTTCAATAAATCTCTAGTATCAAAGTGATATATTTTTCTTCAAGTGAAACAATGGTTTAAACAGATACTCTTTAATTCTACTATGCTTATTGGCCTCAGTGTTTTAGAGTCATATATGGATCCGATTGTTCGTAATTAATTAGTTATTTATGTGAAATTTTCTGCACATCGCTCATATTAGTGCTAAAAAATTTTACCCAATCACTTAAGTGATAAATCAAAGAAAAAATGATCACTTAAGTGTCAATAATGACATATTTCGACCAAATTAATCATGTGGCTTTTTTTTTTTTACTTTAAAATAAATATGACGTGGCGTTTTTTTAAAAACCAATTCCACGTGGATGTTAAAAAAGACATCGAATTTCTGGCCTATGTGGCTTCGACTCTCTCTCGCTGTCTCTGTCACTTTCTTTGTGTTCTTCTCTCCCTCATTATCATTTCCATTGCTTGCCCATGAAGCCACCAACCACCACACCAAGCACCACCATCCTCTCCAATGAAAAAAATCATCTCGTTTGACTTTAGCTACTGTGAGATTCATTTTTGTTCTCAGCTGCATCCATAGTTGAATGTAAACATTGCTAGAAAATTGCTCGCCGCATGTTCGATATAGTGCCTAAATTGAACTCCTGCAAATTTATCTCCTCCTCCCGTCAATCTTGAAGCCAAAAGGAAACTGTAGAATGCCCAAACCCTCACCCAAGAAACCGGTGGCCGGCGCATCTTCAAGGGTTCTAAGATTCAGTTGAAGAATATCCAGAAGTTTCATGAGCAAGAGAAGCACGAGCTCAAAGCCAAATCCCATTGCCAATTATTCTCCTAGAAATTGATTGCTAGTTTTTGTTGCGAATAGTGTCATTTTGGGTCGTGTAAGTAGTTGAATGACATCATTTGGAGATTTTTATGCTGATTCAGACCTTCGACACGCCACACTAGATAGAAAAAGTACTAAAATATTGCTATGTCAGAGTTAAAGTGATTGGAGATGAATTTTTTTTTTTTTACAAGACACTTAAATAACTTGGAAAAAGAAAACTTTTAGCATTAAAATGAGTATTACTTTTGACACTTCAAGTGTCATTTTACCAATATTTTATTATGTGATCTATAAGACGGCGAACAGGGGCTTGTACATTTCATGGGGACAAACTTAGCATGAATTTGAAATGTTGGGAAAGGTTTGACGATGCTGAAAGGCTGTTGACACACGATCTTTGCCTGAAGATCTCTCATGCTCTTTATAAAGGGTTTCGACTTGTCTATAACGACAGAATTAAACAAAAATATGGATATTGCAGGATTGTGCGGTCGCCTTCATTATTGCATTTATCTGATTTTGGATAGTTGAGACATCTTGTTAAGGAATTTCCGCATCAAATGAAATATATATATGGTTGTGAATTGCATTCAAATTGGCCTGACGTTGAATTTTTAAGACTAAATCCACACGAGCCCGACCTCCGTGCGAAATTCGGCCACTCTCATTTTTGTCCTTGGTTGGCTGGATGAGCACATGCGCGATGCACGTGTGGTGTTAAATTAAATAAATAAAAAAACACATGATGA
Organism: Eucalyptus camaldulensis; assembly: GCA_019915185.1. Lineage (NCBI taxonomy): Eukaryota > Viridiplantae > Streptophyta > Magnoliopsida > Myrtales > Myrtaceae > Eucalyptus > Eucalyptus camaldulensis. The sequence goes on along the minus strand of JAHSVA010000014.1, from coordinate 8,846,150 downwards.
AATTATTCAGCTAGTACTCGATACGAAATGAGAATTTTGGACCACAAGAATTCTCGGTTGAAACGGGGATTTTCACGGCTGAATGGGCAAGATGTTCTTGGCCATATAGGGTATATTCACGGTTGAATGAGAGGGGCATATGTTCGGCCTGAGGAAGAAAAAACAGCAACAAGAAAACACAGGGAAAACATTCGATGTAAAAGATTCGGTCGACAAAATAGAACACTTGGTCGAAACGTTCAGCGAAGAAGAATACGGTGAACTCAGCACACTGATGCTCAGCAAAGAGGGTGAAGAGTCCGGCCGAGCACCATCCGGAGGGCCGATCGGTTGAAGCGGTGAAAAGAAGAGTTGCGAGAAGAGACATGGGTGAAGGCAGCCGTAAGGAGACAGCAACGTTGTTTGAAGTCAGTAGTAGATGGTGACAGCTGTGCGTAGTTGCGGCTACATTATAATGACGCTGGGGTAGGCCGATACAGATGGATATCCGGATAAAATGGCCCATTCCCTAAAACTAAAGTCTTTCGCGAAGCTCTCTCGGATAAATTCGAGCCCATTTTTCAAATGTCCAAAAATTGGGTACGAACTCGCATTTGATGGGCAAAAGTAGTTGTTATCCTTTTCATCCAAACTAATATTACTTGACACTCGATGTGACAACGATGCTAAGGGCCGGTTTAGTAATTATTTTGTTTTCACTAATAATTTCTACTTAAAAATAAATATTTCCGATTCTATTTTCGGAATGAGTTTTTGAGTATTCAAAGGCATTTGATATTTGCAGAAATTTTTATTACCATAATAGAAAAATAATAAAAATTCATTTGGCACGATCCTCAAATTATTTTGTATGGTCGAAATTCTTTTGATTTTCTAATAATTTTATGAGATTTTTTTTTATTCCTATTTTCCTTCCTTCTCTAACTAATCATCCGCCTCGGAGGAGCACCACCGGCCTCACCCAGGCATAACGAGGCTTGACCTCATCCAGCCACGTAAGGTGAAAGGTTCAACTTTCCTATTCCCTAATGCTTTTCACACTACACTTCCAAAAGTAGGAATGAGAATAGCGCTGGAGGTGAAGGCAAGAGCAAAATGGAATCCGTCTATACCTGGAGATAAAGGAGGGATATGCCAATCAATTAATTCTGTTTGAACACTGTCTATATCTTGTCTTTTACCTTTGCATGGTTCCACATAAAACACGTCAAAGGGTCGACAAGAATCAAGATGGTTTATAGTCACTAAAGACACTAGAACAGTTTAAATGGATCATAGCCCCAGATATGCTGAAACACACACGCCAAGTAATCGTAGAATCAAAACGCCGACGGTACTCAAAATACTAGTCAATCAGTCTCCTAGTCTAAATGGAGGCCCATTGACTCCGGACATTCTCGATGAAGCGACCCAAAGACAAGTAAGAAGAGCCGCCCTCCATCAAAGCCTTCCTGCTCTTCTCGCTCACCTCCTTCACCTTCTTCCTCCTGTCATCGGCCTCCTCACCCTCCATTAACTTTCTTATCCCTCCCTCTATGTCATCCGCTGTCACAATGCTGTCGCTACCTTTGACAAGATCTCTTCGATAATCCATCTTGATCTCTGCCGCGAGGCCGAGTTCCACCACCAGTTGGAACGCGTTGAGCTGTTGCTCTGCATATTGGGGCCACGCGGCGATCGGCACCCCAAACCATATGCTTTCTAGAGTGGAGTTCCACCCGCAGTGCGACACGAACCCTCCGATGGCTTGATGGGCCAGGACCGCGACCTGTGGGGCCCACCCAATCACTCTCCCGACACCGGCCATCCTGTCAATGAAACCTTCAGGGAGGACCTCCGCCGGATCTGCGTAGTCACAGGGGCCTTCCAACTTGCCCTTTGCTGGTGGCTGCCGTAGGGACCATAGGAAGTGGCACCCGCTTCGCTCCAACGCACGGGCGATCTCTTTCACCTGGTCCTGGTCGAAGCTCCCGAAGCTGCCGAAGCATAGGAACACCACTGACGCATTCGACTGCTGGTCGAGCCAGTCCAGGATCTCAAAACCCTTTATGCTCTCGACCTTGATGTTCAGTATGGGCCCCACGGGGTAAACTGCGGGCGCTCCAAGGCCCGCCAAGGCCTCCACCGCGCGGGGTTCTAGCTCGGTGAATGTATTTACCAAAATTCCCTTGGTTTCCCTAAACCTCTGGGCGTGGCCCAAGAATATCCGGCAGTCTTCTTTCATGAACACTTCTGCGGGCAAGAATTTGGCAGCCGGCAAAGGGTTAGCGAAGCATGGGAAGTCCAACTCAGCATCAGAGCCCTTGAGCCTTGTCAGGTCCATGTGTTGCTCTTCTTGGAGAGACTGGAGGTACAGCATCAGTCCGAGGAGCGCCCCACCTGACGGGATGAAGACGTACGAAGGGATGCTGAACTCGATGGCCACGTCAATCATGGAGGTGCAGAACATGTCAACGACAAGCCCCTCAAGCCGTGACGAGCCGCAGGCGGAGAGGCCGGCGATGGCATCTCTGACGCCAGCTTTGTGGCTCTCCATGAACTGATTGAGGATGGCAAACGGGGACGCCTCCAGGGAAGGGTTTTGCCGAGGGAGGAAGATGAAGCGGATGCGGGAGGCGACGAGGGCGGCAAACGACTCAACACGGGATTCGATCTCAGAGTCGAGGGGTGACTTCATGACGAGGACCATAATGGAGAGCCGATTGTCGCGGTCGATGAGGAGCTTGGCCATCTCCAGCATCGACACCAGGTGGCCAAGGGCCGGAAATGGGACGAACACGAGCTCGGATGTAGCACTCATGATGATGCCTTCGAAATTTCTTCGCTTGCTTTACTGAGGTGAATGGGTAGCAGAGATGATAACGTGGTGGAGGCTCTCGGGACCTCAATTATTGAGTCTTTAATGAGTGGTCCTTAAGGAAACATGCAAAAGGGTGCGGATAGGTCATTAGGACGAGGCGACCCCGTCATGCTGATTTGCGGCAGTCCCGGGTTGACTCGCATCTGTTGGGTCTTCTTAAGTTTGGTTATTGCTCGCAGTCCATTTGCTCCTCGAAAAATTCTAAATCAACCCGGCGCATGCCGGCCAATGCATCCGAAGAATGTTAGCGGGTTCTACGGGAGAGAAATAAGAGATAAGAAAGAGAAATGGATTGGCTTAGATGCATTCGATGCGCCTTCAGAATATTCCATGCAGAAATTTTTTAAAATTAACATCAATATCATATAAGTCAATAATTATGAAAGTACTATCATACAGTTTACGTGATCAATAGAGTAAATGAGCTCATACTATATGATTTATAGACCATATAAATATTCTTTCAATTAAGAAGCTATTGTGTGATATTTACCTTTCAATTACTGATTGTCATGACAATGTTATTGGTAATCCATTTTGAGACGTGCCCCGTGAATTCCTTCCCTTGGGTTACGCTCTTAACAATTAAGGATTATCATGGGTCATTACATGATCTGGAGCGGCGTTTGATAGCTTGTATTGCAAAATAGAATTCGCTGACACCGGGAAGGGTGTCGATGTACAGGTTTTGTGTAGAAGTTGGATGACAAGTCATCAATGCCCAGTTACTCCGGATGTTAGAGGCTAGACCAAAGATGCATTCCTTGATCTCGAATCTGCCCTTATGGCGGCCGAGAAAGAAATAGCTTGCCATACTCCTATGAATGATGATGCATTAGACAGGAGGGTCATCGATGGTCGCGGCAGTGTACTCATAACTTGTCAAAAGCAAAAGCATACGGATGGTCGGCGAAGCAGCGTTCCCCGTCAGCTTAGTGTCGGCCCTTCGATCGATGGCTGGTGAGGTGGGATTCGTGGAAGGGACCTTGCCATGTTGGAAGACAAGGAGATGTTCGAATCAATTTAGCAATATTCGTCGGAGATGATTTTGTTCGAGAAGGCGGAGGATCTTCTCGCCCAAATGTTGAAGGCGAAGGGATCAATTTAGCAATATGGGGATCGCAATTTTAATCTTGCTTGCCTCTTTCTTCTTTCTTTCTTTTTTTTTTTTTTTTCTAGTTTAGATTTTTGTATTTCTTATTCCTTTTATCCCTATTTTTTTAAAATTTTTTTTTGAATAAATGCATTAGAAGTTCCAAAATTTATCAAAAAAGTACAATTGAGTACTTAAACTTTTAAAAAATGCAATTAAGTTCTAAAACTTACCATGAAAGTGCAATTGAGTCATGTCTTAAAACTTGTCAAATTAATCCAATCATGTCGTTTCATTGATTGCACTTTTTAAAAGTTTTAGGATTTGATTATTCTTTCATGACAAAATTTTAGCACTTGATTGCATTTTTTAAAAGTTCTAGGATTTAATTACACTTTCGTGATAAATTTTAGAATTTGATTGCATTTTTTGAAAGTTGTAAAACCTAATTGCACTTTTATGAACATTTTTAGGACTTCTAGTGTAGTCATTCCTAATTATTTTTTTTTTATCTTTTATTCTTGTTCGTTTTAAATTTTAAATTTTCTTCCTAATTTGGAAATTTATGGCGCCACATCAGCATGATGTATCTTAAGAAAGTCATGTCAGTATTTTTTTTTAACTCAAATTAGATGAAATTAACGGAATGATTTGATTATACTAATTTAATAAGTTTTAGGACTTGAATGCACTTGTTTAAATCTAGAACTCCATTGCACTCTCACAACAAACTTTTGATGCATTTATCCCTAGATAAAATGATAAACGGTTGAGTTTGTGCCTAGCCCTCTAATTTTCATTGAATAGGTCATGTTTCTGATGTAAATGCAATATTGGTAAATTGTTCTTATGTTTAAAGTAAGCATGAAGTTCAAGTTTAATAATGTCTTGTTTCACTATTCAGTGAAGTCCTTGGAATTTAAGTATAGTTTTTATATTAATTAACTTGGTAATTGCTTCCAAATTGCTTTGCCATGTGTCCAAGTAAAATTTTCATGAGAACCATGTTTTATTTTTTAAGGTGAATTAAAATTTCGCCAAACAAGGAAGAAAATTGTAATGTAAAAATGGCAAAGATAGCCGACGCATCACATCCTTCGTCTTTATAATAAAAAATCACGATATGTGTCCACCACCATAAGGAAAAACAAATCAAGGATGAAGAAAGTTCTTGGTCCCCAAGGCATGATCTTGCCGTGCGTAGGAAAAACTGCTCCAACCACTATGACCTCAGCTCCGCCATCATCCCTCCTTGATCTCCAAGGAATAAAATTAAATATATTAAAAATGACGTATAAATATTTCATCAAGCTATTACATCACTACCATAAGGAAAAAAAAATCAAGGATGAAGAAAGTTCTTGGTCCCCAAGGCATGATCTTGCCATGCGTAGGAAAAACTGCTCCAACCACTGTGACCCAGCTCCGCCATCATCCCTCCTTGATCTCCAAGGAATAAAATTAGATATATTAAAAATGACGTATAAATATTTCATCAACCTATTACATCACTACGTACATTGAACTTGTATATCGATACCGATATTACTCTTGTGAATAATACGGTCGGGAAGTAACAACCACTAGAATTGCTAACTCCTAAGGGTATTACCTCGTAGGTGTTTCGCACTAGCCATTAGAACGTTCAATTTTCAGTAATAGCTCCCGTTCACTTGAGTTGGCTCGTACTAAGGCATCAGGAGACGCGACTCGTAGTAAAGTCGGGGTTGTCCTAGGCCAGACGCTAACTGAATCATTGCCATAGGCCAATCAGGATTTCTCGAAACCGAGAAATGATCCAGGTTTGATTTGAATTTTTGGGAGAGGAAAACCTTCACCAGGTAGTTTAATCACCAGTTGCGTACCGGCTTCTACATACAATAAACTATTATCGCCGTGAAGGAAAAGTTTATCCACCACGAGGCCGACACGTCGTGATTTCGTATAAGTAAAGCGGACCCTCCTCCATCACGAACATCTCCACGACCAAGCCTGAAGCCACTTTAATCAGAAGACACCAACCAGGAAAAAGACCTCCATATCCATCGGAATCATCAGCATGGTCAGAGCGGAGCTCGTGTTCGTTCCATCGCCGGGCTTGGGCCATCTGGTGTCGACGGTGGAGATGGCGAAGCTTCTGGTCGACCGAGACCACCGCGTGTCCATCACCCTCCTCATCATGAAGCCACCGCACGAGTCTCACTCCGGCATCGACAACCGGACGCGATCGCTCGCTGACTCAATGGCCGGCCGCTTCCGGTTCGTGCATCTTCCTGACATCGACCCGATCACGGAGACCAACCCCAGCAAAATCCGCGATCTGTGCATCGAGAGCTACAAGCCTCACGTGAAAGAAGCTATCGGGCAACTCACCGAGTCCAACTCGGGCCCCGACTCACCTCGGCTCGCGGGGCTGGTTGTCGACATGTTCTGCACAACGATGATCGACGTGGCGAACGAGCTCCGGGTCCCCTCATACGTGTTCTTCACATCGGGGGCCGCCTTTCTGGGCCTGATGCTCCATCTCCAGAGGCTGCAGGATGAACACGGAATCAACTCGACCGAGTTCAGGGACTCCGACACCGAATTGGACTTCCCAAACTTCACGAATCCACTGCCTGCCAAGGTCTTGCCCACCGCATATCTGGTAAAGGAGGCCGCCCCGGCTTACATCGGCCACGCTAGGAGGTTCCGGGAAACCAAGGGCATTTTCGTGAATACACTCGCTGAGCTCGAAAGGCATGTGTTGAAGTCCTTGGTCGATGACAGCATCCCCCCGGTTTATCCAGTTGGACCCATATTAAACCTCACAAGGTCGACCGGTGGCACAGGACCGTCCAATGGTTCGGAGACCATGAAGTGGCTCGACAGTCAACCCGATTCGTCTGTGGTGTTCCTGTGCTTTGGAAGTCGGGGTAGCTTCGACGCGGATGCCGTGAGAGAGTTTGCCACCGCGCTTGAGCGTTGTGGGCACCGGTTCCTGTGGTCCCTACGCCAGCCGCCGCCCAAGGGCAAGGTAGGACCCCCACGTGATTATGCGAATCCCAAGGAGATTCTACCAGAAGGGTTCCTCGATCGGACGGTCGAGATAGGGAAAGTGATCGGGTGGGCCCCGCAAGTGGACATCCTCGCCCACCCGGCAGTCGGGGGATTCGTGTCCCATTGTGGTTGGAACTCCACGCTGGAGAGCATATGGTTTGGCGTGCCGATCGCGGGATTGCCACTATACGCGGAGCAACAATTCAACGTGTTCGAGATGGTGGTGGAGTTGGATCTCGCTTTTGAGATTAAGATGGAGTACAGGAGGGATGTAAGGATGAAGAGCGAGACAACGGTCACCGCTGAAGAGATAGAGAGAGGGATACGGCGAGTGATGGAGCCGGATAGCAAACAGAGGAAGAAGGTAAAGGAGATGAGCGAGAAGAGCCGGAAGGCCTTGGATGAGGGCGGTTCTTCATGCTCATCCCTCCGCCGTTTGATTGACGATATCTTCAATAAGATGCCCTGATAAGAGTTGTATCTCCAGAAGAAATTTCACATGCAACGGACGCGATCGCTCGATGTGTCCAAAGGAATTTTTCTTTCGTTTGGATAGCAAATGTTATCTTTATCCTCATTTGGATTCCGTGCCACTATAGAATACATTCAACGGCGGCATTTTAATGGATGTTCTAGGAGAATATGGCTTCTGGAAAGCAGTTCCTTATGTGTATACTTGCAATTTGCAACAAAGAGATAAATCAATTTTGCGAGGCTTTTGTTAATATTCTGCCATTTTAATTAGATCAAATAAATGTTAGAATAATATAAATTTGATAGTTGAAGATTTGAGCACATTGGTTACTGAGCTCTGAATTTGGTTATTAGTATTCTTTAAAGGATGTCTTGATTTATAGTAGGCAGAAGAAGAAGATTGAAGACAAAAGGAAATCAGTATGATTTATGTTGGGCTATATTTGGGTAGACCCTCTATCATTCAATAAGGAGTCAATTCTTTCATAAGGAAAAGAGAAGTTCTTATTTGTTTTTTTGGTCAAAAAGCGTGTAGTTTTAACATGATAAGGAGTGAAGACTTCATGGTCTTTAGCTCATTTAATGATTGTGTTTCCTTGTTGTTGACATTTTGTTCTTAGGATAATAAGTGTGTGGGACATTCTTCTTCATCTTTATTGTAGTTTAGATGTTCTGCTATCATATAGGACGTGAGGGTGTGTTGTAAACAAGAAGCCACCAGAAAGTATTCTGAGAAAAATTTCTCCCTTCAACTTGTACACTCGTTCTAAATTTCCAAACTTGCCATTATTTTTCTTTTGTTCCAACATTTGGTAATTGAGCTAGAAATGGCATCTACTAATTTCTTACAATTGTAACTTCCAAAGTTGCATGGAAAGAATCTTAACAACCGGTCCGCACAAATTAAGGTTCTCTTCAAATCGTAAGATTTGTGGAATTTGGTAGAAAACGGCTTCACCAAAGTGGGGAATGTATGAAGCATTTGAGGCTTTAAGAAAGGAGGAGAAAGATTCTTTGATGGAGTCCCCAAAAAAAGATCAAAAAACATTGTATGCAATCTTTCAAGCTGTGGAGGAATGATATTTGAAAAAAATCAAGTAAGGAGACTGCAAAAGAATGTGGGTTATTTTGCAAAAATCCTACAAAGGCAATGAACCTATCCAACAAGTGTGACTTTAAACACTTCAAGGCGATTTCGAATATTTATGCATGAATGACTCTGAATCAATCTCGGCATATTGTTATTGCGTTCGAACCATTGTTAACCAATTAAGGGTTAATGGTGAAGAACTCCAAGATGTAAAAGTCGTAGAAAAAATCTTGAGGTCTTTTACTGAAAGACTTGACTATGTTGTCGCAACGACTGAGGAAGGGCAAGATGTGTCAAACCTAGCATTGGAGTGATTGATGGTTCATTGTGCTCGTATGAGCAAACAATGAATCAAAAGTCCATTGGTTCAAATCCCGAGTAAGCATTGTAGAGTCGAGTCACTCCATCAAGTTGAGGAGGCCATCAAAGCGGTTGAGGCCGTGGAAGAGGTTGAAATAGAGGTGGAAATTTAAATTTCACTTAAAAATATAGAACACGTGACAAATCAATAGTCAAGTGCAAGTGCAATAAATTCAAACATTACAAATCCGAATACCAAGCAAAGGCAACATACGAGCTGATAGAACATGCACATGCCACCCATGTTGAGGAACATATGATGCTAGCATGTGAAAAGGATGACCCAAGCACAATAGACACCAACATATGGTACCTAGATACTGGTTGCAGCAATTATGTGTTTGGCTAAAAGGAGTTACTCTCGCAATTGGACGAGATGAGTAGTGGTGAAGTCAACTTTAGCAATAAATAAAAAAATTCCCATTATGGGTAAAGGTAACATCAATATCAAGTCAAAAAAATGTTACTAATGTTATCATTGCAAACATTTACTTTGTGCATGGACTTCTTTTGGAATTTACCAAAGTTCCGTTCATTTCACGGAAAATAATTTTCAGGAAAACGTTTTCTGGATTTTCCGGCATTTGTTTTACAGAAAATGAATTTTTTGGGGAAAATGCTTTCCGTGCAAGGAAAAAAGTCTTCTAAATTAGGAGAAACTATTTAACACTTTTGAAAAGTGGAAAACATTTTCCTTACTTAATCCCTCTTATCTCACACCTCTACAAATCCTTATTTCATCCTCCCTTTTTTTATTCGAATTAATTTTTAATTTTCTTTTTCTTTTTTAATTTGAATTATTTTAAATTTTCTTTTTCTTTTCCTTTTATTTTATTTTTTATTATTTTATTAATTTTGTTTTGTTTTGTTTTCTTTTTCTTTTCTTTGTTTACCATATTTTTTTCTTAGCTACTTGTTAGCTGTCGCTAGGTGAACCTTAAGCTCGTTGATGTCAAGATCGCGCTCATCAATCTGGCGAGGCTTAAGCTCGATGCTCGTGCTCGTCAATCTGGCAGCAAGCCTCGTGCTCGTCAACGAGCTCATGGCTCATTGGTGGCTGGTCAAGGACCATCGCTGTGGGCGGCGACCAGCCAAGAAACAAGGAGATGAAAAACAAAGAAAAAAGAAAAAAAATGAAAAATGAAAAAAAAATAGTTTTTAAAAATTAAAAATAATTAAATATATAGTTTAAAAATATGAAAAATCCATTTTAAAAATAAAATAAATAAAAAGAGTATATGAAGGAACATATTTTCCTTACTGAACAGTGAAAAATATTTTCCACTTCATTTTCAGATTTTATCCGAACACCGACAAATAATTACATTTTCCAGGAAAATGATTTCCTGAAAAATATTTTATAGAAACGTTATATTTTCCGCAAAACGAATGGAGCCCATGTATTGGATAACTTTCTGAAATAGGCTACAAGATTTGTATTGAAATTGTAGTTTGCACCATTAAAGGTGTCGACGGTGATAGAGGCGCAGGTCGCGATCGACGAGGAGCTTGGCCATCTCAACCATCGATACTAGATGGCCCATGCCAGGGGATGGGACGAACATGAGCTCGGCATGGGTCATCTCGATGTAAGACGAGCAGAATGTAAAATTGGTTATGGACGAAGTCAATGAGGAAGCTCATTGCGGACGTTCCCTGGACAGTGCTGTCCTGAGGAAGGTGGATGAAGCGCACCCGGGCAGCGACGGACCCAGCGCGATCGGCTCAATCCGAGAGTCAATCTCAGAGCCGAACGGGAAATTCATGATGATGACAGTGACAGAGAGCCGATCGTCGCAGCTGGCAGGGACCTTGGCTGTCTCAGTCGTTGACAAGTAAGTAAGGTCATTCAGAGACATCAAGGTGACGTGCTCCATACACGAGGAAGAAAGGGACAAAGGGAATAGTTGCATCCACACACCAATGCAACCAGACAGATTCAACGGTCCACGATGTAATGGTTAGGGGAATCTTTCACACAAGAACTTTACCATTCATGCACTCTGAGTCTAAGAGATGCAACAAAAATCTCAACCACTCACAGCGACCACCTATTTTAAAATGAATTATTGGAGCATACACTGTTTTAAATTAACGAACAGTCTTATCAAACCTAAATTTCAGGATTTTAACTAGCAAATCTCTTATTTAATCATGAGATACAGAGTCTATAGGACCCCTCGTAAAAATTACTTTTACATTGACGTGTGCCAGATTTCCACAGTAAGCTCACTTTTATAAGTACAAATTGATCTAATACAATGAAAGTCAACATCTTTTTGATTCAACGTGGATACACCTGAAATGCTAAAGATTCCAGCTATTGGAGTCATCTTAATCAAGGCATATAATTCAACATGTCCTCGATCAAACGACCCGAAGCCAAATAAGAAGAGCCACCCTCATTCAATACCTTTCTACTCTTCTCACTCAATTCTTTCACCTTCTTCCGCCTCTCACTGCCGACGTCCTCCATTAACTTCTTTATTCCACCCTCTATTTCATCCACCGTCACGACAAAGTCGCTCTCCATCCTGAAATCCCTCCTGTAATCCATCCTGATCTCCACCGCAAGGCCTAGCTCTACCACCAGCTCGAACGCATTAAATTGTTGCTCTGCATAGAGGGGCCATGTGGCCACCGCCACACCGAACCAAATGCTCTCTAGGGTGGAGTTCCATCCGCAGTGCGAAACGAACCCCCCAATCGCTGGGTGGGCAAGGACTGCAGCTTGTGGGGCCCACCCAATCACTTTCCCAACGCTGGCCGTTCGGTCAAGGAACCCCTCCGGCAAGACCTCCACGGGGTCCGTGTAGTCTCGTGGTAGATCATACTTGCCCTTCGACGGCGGCTGTCGTAGGGACCATAGGAAGCGGTGCCCACTCCGCTCCAGCGCGTAGGCAATCTCCTTAGCCTGGTCCTCGCGGAAGCTTCCCCTACTCCCGAAGCATAAGAAAACCACTGACGAAGGCGGTTGCTCGTTGAGCCACTCCATGATATCGTCGCCTCGGCCGCCACCATCAGCCTTCGTTTTAGTCTCCTCGTTCAAATTCAATATGGGCCCCACGGTGTACACCATCGGCGCCCCGAGGCCCGCCAAGGACCCCAGTGCATGTGGTTCGAGCTCGTCGAACGTGTTGATGATAATTCCCTTGATCGCTCTAATCCTCTTGGCGTGCTCCAGGAATGGTTGGACCTCCTCTATAAACAGAACCACGGACGGTAAGACCTTGGCCGGCAACGGATGCGCGAAACTTGGGAAGTCCAGCTCAGCAACTGAGTTCTTGAATTCAGTTATGTCCACGTGTTGCTCGTCTTGGAGCGACTGTAGGTGCAGCATTAGCCCAAGGAACGCGGCGCTCGACGTGAAGTAGACATAGGACGGCACTCCAATTTCGTCTGCCAGCTCGATCATGGTGGTGCAGAACATGTCGATCACGAATCCCGCAAGCCGCCAGGTCGAGGCGGCCGAGTTGGTGAGGTCGGTGACAGCCCGCTTGATGTGGGGCTTGTAGCTTTCCATGAAGTCGGTGAGGAAACTGCCCGAGGAGATCTTGGTGTCTAAGTTCACATGAGGAAGGTGGATGAAGCGGATGCGGGCGGCAGCCATGGAGGCGGCAAATGAGCTTGTGTAAGAGTCCACTTCGGAGTCAATGGGAAGCTTCATGATGAGGATGGTGATAGAGAGGCGGGGGTCGCGGTCGACAAGGAGCTTGGCCATCTCGACCATCGATACGAGATGGCCCGTGACGGGGGTTGGGACGAGCACGAGCTCGGCATTGGCCATCGCGATGTAGCCGAATATCTCCCGGGTTCAAGCGAGTGCTTCGAAGGTTTCGTGGTTGATTATCACTTGTGTTGGGATGTGACTTGTGAGGTGGGAAAGATTCCTGGTTAGATACGTCTTCTCGGTGCATAATTGTCGTTCTTTAATTTGCGTTGTTTGCTTTTGTTTATTCTATGTCGTGAGGCATTTGTCGTTCTCTAGATGCATGGAACTCAAAAAGAAGATAAAGCCGAGAGATACTTGGGCAGCAAGAAGGGAAATGACGTCATGGCTTTGCTGGTTGCGGTCAACTCGAGGAGTAGTCTGACTCCGGTGCAGACAATAAGGCTGCGCATGGTAACATTCTCCAGCCCAAGAATTTCTATTCTTTTCTTTCTCGAAATAAAAAAAGAATAGAAACCCGTTTGATAGCGACAATGTTAGTTTTTTGTTCCCAAGAATAAAAAGTTAGCCCGGGAATGATTTTGAAATATAAATGAGAAGTAAAAAAGAGTTGCTTCTTGTTCTCGGGAATAAGTTTTAGAAATAAGTGAAATTTTTTTTCTTTTATTCATCTCTTGCTGTCGCCACTGACCACTGCCCCCCACTGCCGGCCGCTACCACCACCGCCACCCGTCGCCGCCATTGCCGCTGCCGCCATCGCTGACCGCCGCTAGTCGGCGATGGCGGCAATCCATGAGCAAGAATAAAAAACGAATAAATATAAAAGAAAAATTGTTGCGGTTTTTCTATTCCAAGAGTAAAAATTTTGTGTAGTTACAAAACGGGTTCTTTTACTCATAAATTGTTCCTCAAAATAGAAATATAAAAAGAACTATTTCTAAAAAAAAAAAAAACTCTTCCATTGTCGAGAAACGTTACCATTCGCACCCTAACACTCCAAATAGAACTGGCAAGATTCGATCCTCTGCTTAAATTTCCACTCCAACATCATCTAATGTATAAATTTCTCATCCGTCAAGGGTGACTACGTTTGGTTTAGGAAATTAATTTGTCAAATGCCCCATTTTTTTACTTTTTCTTATAATATGTCTTGAGTTCGAATCTGTTGAACGAAGCCCGACAGGATAAAAATGTTCAGAGCCCGACCACGTGAATGTGGAAAGAAACAAAAAGATTCAGAAAAAAGGAATCCATGGACTTTGTTTCCCGTTCCCACATGGCATGGCCTTCTTGAGCGATCCAAACTTTAAGATGCTTTCGGCGGTGGGATGAATATACATATTCCCCAGGGTTTGTTACGTATGTCTTATTGGTTGAGGAACAGGGCACAAATCTAAGCCATTTTTGATGTGTACCGCGAGTTTTCCAAGTGGCGAGACATTCAGACATCCGATCAGGATTTTGCACTGGAAGTTTTCAAGAATTGGATTGAAGAGACCGTGTGTTCAAGGAAAACAATTTTGGCGTGAAGATTTGTGGATTCCTTTATGAGAGAGAGATTATTTTTGGGAGAAAATGGACAAGACTAAACAATATGTAAGTTATTTGATGTAGTTAGGGGTGGAAAACATCAAGAGCATCTAAGTGACTCGACTATGGTTGTAATTTTGGTTACATTGTTTGATCATAACCCTTTGTTGTTCTCCCATGTAAAGTAGGTATCACGATCAAATTAATTTGTCAAATGCCCCATTTTGATCATAATCGGAAATCCCAATATATCACCTGATTCATAACCATCTCAAGGTTTTTTTATTTCATCTATAAGGCTTTAGATGAAATAATTAATCAAGCGAAAATAAAATTGATAATTTGATCTTTAAGACTGAAGATCAATTTATTGATTTTACTAGCGAAATATCATCCCTTGAACCGAACAATATGTGATGTTTTTTATGATTTTGAATAGCTTGTCTTGTCTTGATTGCTTTATTTATCTTGAAATATATTTGGGTTAGAATATTGCATGCTTTAGGGTTATCTTGCATGTTTAGGGTAGGAACTTTATTATTTCGAATTTTTAAAAATAGAAAAATACCAAAAACATAAATTTAGAATGTTAGATTTTCGTTTCACTGAATTAAGTTGCATGTTTAATTATTCGGCAATTATTAATTTCGAAATTAAAAAAAGAAAGGAAAAACACAAAAAAAAAATCATCATGCATATGTCATGTAGAATAAAAATCATCATGCATATGTCATGTAGAATTATGGCATCTTTTGTACGTCATTGCATATTAAGGTAAAATTGCATTTAGTTTACTTCTAGATAATATTTTTCTTAATTTATTATAAGTTCAGATATTAGATAGAATGCATTTTAGGATTATTTGGGTTAAGATAATATTTTAGTTTAAATTAGGATTTGGTTCAACCTAATTCCTAATACAAATTGAATAGAATCTCAATCTAATTAGATAATTTTCACATTTTATTTAATTCCGAATTACATGAAAAAAATACAAAAAATGTCTTAGAATAAATTAGTTCTATTCTCTAGGATAGATCGCATTTTAGGAAAAATAAAAAAAGGTCATTGCATGACATTAGAATTAGATTCATGAAATGCATGTCATTTAGAAATTGTTATTAGGTCCATTTAATTAGAAATTGCATGACATTAGAATTAGGTCATTTAGTAATATTGCATTGTATATTGCATGATTCTCATTAAATAAGTGAAAAAAAAAGAAATTGCGTATTAATTAGAAAAAATATCTAGAGTTGTTGATGTAGATTTTAATTTAATATTGAAAATGCTTTCGTTGCTTTGAGGTAAGTTTTTTTTTTTTTTTTGGGTAATTTATTCATTGCTTTTCTTGGATGTTAAATTGGTGGTTTGTGCACCCGTATTATCACCTCACATGTTAGGGAAATATATTTAAAATCAATCAAAGCTGCCTGCAAAAACATTTTTAAAAAATAAAATAATGGTATTGAAAGGGTATTAGTCTCTGGCTCGTAGGAGTAAAATAATTCTCCAATTATTTTATTATTTTACTTAGGTGTCTAATTGACTTACCATAAACTGATTAGTGGCGACTCCTAAATAAAATCCACTTGCATGTTAAAAACTTACACATTAAATCGCGAATTGGTATGGGTTTGGGAGAGCCTGAGCTAAGTCTAGGCTTAGCAATCCATTAGCCAAACTTTAAATGGTTCACACCCGAAAAATTTTGGCCGCAACACATAAAAAGCAATAATTGTGTTACTAGAAGTATATGCAATTTTACACCAAAACCACATATTTTTGTCAAATTAGGACTTCTTAACACATCATCCTATATACTTAATGAACTGCTCAACATAAAACATATGCATTTTTCATTACCATTCCACTATCAAGCTTCCCAAACATGGAAGATAGAAGAATTCTAATAAGCGAAAAAAACAACGACCATGCTGGTATCTTTTGCCTCTTGACGAATTTTTGTGTGATCGTGAATTGTCTCCACCTTCAAAATCGTTCAATTTAGTCATCATAGGACGTTGAAAAGAATTAGATGACTCATGATAAAATATATTTTGAGAAAATGCAGAATTTTTAAAACAAAGGACATGCATAAATATTATCTCAAAAAATGCAAGTCAACAAAAGTGAGACAACTAGTACCTGACTCAAAATGTTTTCGTGAGATCTATTATGATACTCCAACATCTATTGATAAGAAAGCATATCAATAAGCATTAGAATAGGTTCACGCTGCAAGTAAAGAACAAAAGGTTTTTAACATAGTGATTTTACAAGGAAAATAAAATTTCTTCCATTTCTTGAGAAAACAAATATCTTTCACATAGTATAAACTTAGAATTATCTCTAATTCAGCCATCAAATAACCTTACATGCAAATTTATGGGCGCAAAGGCTTTACTTGATCAGAAGGGATCTAATGGGCAGAAGCAAAATAACACGAAATCAAATATCAAGATTAGTTCAATGACTATAGGCATAAAACATCAAAGCATGACATCACTTAACCATCAAAACAGAATTCATGGAAACATATATACAAAAATAGAATGGCCAATAGATTGCGCTAAAGGAAAAGATAAATCTTTGTCACATTCACGATTGTCTTGAATCTTTGCATATGAGTTTCATAAGCAGTTTAGTGCTATCTTCAATCTGAATATGATGTATCAACCTCTATATCAGCACAACTCGTCACAAAACAATCTCAACTTCAAATAACTTCTTCATAAGTTCATGGTCTAAACCGCATACTCCAACTCAACAAAGAAAAACAAGCAAAAGATCATCCAGCTTCAGTCAATTCCACTAAGGTCAAAGACGGCGGGCACCAACAAATGACGGCGAACAGTAGAGATATTATAGGATAAGCACCATAATTTTTTTTTCTTCATGCAAAACGAAAATAGAAAGCTGGAACTGAAAGTAAACGGTGGAAAAAGACCACATCACCACCCGACTTTCGCGCATTTCTCAAATTAGCAAACGACGTCTCTCTTTCTCTAGAAAAAAACTCTGCTTATTTATCTCGACCGTCCAGGAGAAGACTCATGTTGGACGGCACATATAGGACATCAGCCGTTGCTTGTTTTTGACCTAGATTTGGTATTTTGAAACATCCTTCGGCAGGGGGTTAAATTATCATCGGAGAAAGAGTTGGGACGTCTCCGCAAACGCTTCTCCAGGGAAGAAGCCACGTCCGTTCCAGCTCATAAGGCGGATATATTTTCGCAGAAGTAATGGCCATCGTGAAAGCCCTAAACACACCTTGAATGACGGAGTTTAGCCAATCACGACCTCCCTCTGGGACTTGAGTCTCAAGGGCAGCGTGTAATCATCAAGCCCAATCACCGATCGGCTCCACAGTGTGCAGTGGTAGGATATGTGCCTCAGCCTCCGCTCCCACAAAACCATGGCCAAATCTCTGTCCTTGTTCCTCCACCTTAGGAAGAAATGGCCCTTCTTCCTCCTCCGGTCGCTTGACAAATGCCAAAGCAGCGTGGAAAGAGAAGCAAGTGACACCGTAGTAGGGGTGCCTGCTTCGTCGGCAACGACAGGGGAACGGCCACTTGACGAATGCCAGGACAAACACTAGAGTAGCAATGAGAGTGGAGAGAGAAGCGAGTGGCGCCAGAGCAGGGGTGCTCGTAATGTGGTTTGTCGGCAACGGCCACTTGACACATGGCAGAGTAGCGACGAGCATAGAGAGACTTTGTGATTCAAAATTTTGAAACCTCTGTTGGGTGAAAGAAATGGGAAATGGTAATTCTCTTTCCTGGAGAGCAACGTAAAGCCTCTGCTTCTCTTTCCTTCGTTTGAAGGAGAAAATAAGAGGAAAGAGGAAAGCTATGAGAGAGTGATATAGCTAGTATAAGCACCTAGAGGGGGGTGAATAGGTGTAAAAATAATTTCTCGAGATATGAAAACAATACTAGACAAATCAGAAAGGAAGCTCTCCTTTAGTTAACAAATCAAACTATGATTAAAGTAAAGCAGAGAGTAGGGAAGAGAAAATTTAACACAAAGTTTATAGTGGTTCGACTTATTCCAAGCTTACGTCCACTCTTCTGCACTGACAGCCTACTGGCTGGATTTCACTATGAACAAAAGAGATGTTACAATACTGCTTTCCCTTGATTCCACAGTGTAGATATTCTATCACACTTCCTCAAGGTATCTCGAAATATAGACTCTCTTTTGTGTACAAGATTTCGCTCAATAAATGAATTGACTAAGAATCAAAGAGCTTCAGACTTTGGAATTCTTCTATCGTGCACACCTCGAACAACTGGAACGTCTTCTTTTTATACTCCTTTGTGCCATCATACCCGTTGGCACTTACCAAAGGAATTCTTCCAATCCTCCCGTTGGACAGAATCAATTAGGAAGATTATTCGAGCTATTAAAGGAACATGTCGATAGCCCATCAATCATGCTCGCCCATACAATCAGGATCTTGGTTTCCATAAGTAGAACGTTCCAAGAATACTTCGTCATTCATCGGATCTTTAATAATTCTTGATTTGAATAAAGGAATCCGTTATATCATATCCAGCCAAGAGATCTTCTCCAGTCGATAAGGCTAAATCCTTAATGAAGCTGTTCTGGATAGCCTTTCTTCAACAGATTAGAAACTATCAATGAGAATAGACTTTGAGTCTTGAGTCTAGTAGTCCGGAGGTCTTCAGACTTTAATAGAAGAGTATGCAAAACTTCAAACTAGATTGATAGAAACGTTTTGTCAGCTTCAAAATATTCCATAAAGATTTCTCCAACAGAGAGAATGTGCAGGCTAGGAGGAGAGTGGACGTGCGTAGGCTAAGAGAGGGTAGGAAGAAGGCTAGGAAGAGGAGAGAGAGAGGGGGAAAATGCAGAAGACAACAAGGGGGCCACACTTCCACATGACTCCACGTGAGTGGTTGGGGACCACGCTGACATGGCGCTCCCGGACCACCCAATATTTTCTTGTTCCCACTCGGCATGGCCTTCTTGAGCAATCCAAACTTTAAGATGCTTTCGGCGGTGGGATGAATATACATATTCACCAGGGTTTGTTACGTATGTCTTATTGGTTGAGGAACAGGGCACAAATCTAAGCCATTGTTGATGTGTATTGCAAGTTTTCCAAGTGGCGACACATTCAGACATCCGATCTGGAGCTTGCCACTTGACGTATTCGAGAATTGCATTCAAGAGATTGTGTGTTCAAGCAAAAAAATATTGGCATGAAGATTTGTGGATTTCTTTACGAGAGATATATTGTTTTCAGGAGAAAATGGATAGGACTGAACATTACGTGAATTATTTGATGTAGTTAGGGGTGGAAAACATCGGGAGCATCTAAGTGAATAGACTATGGTTGTAATTTTCGTTACATTACTTGATCAGAATCCTTTGTTATTCTCCCATGTGGAGTAGGTCTCACCATCTAAACAATGTAAATTAAGTGAATGATTCATTCTCTTCTTCTGTTTATTTGGTTATGCAATCATTTCCTTTTCCAGCACTTACATTAGAGATTGTTGATTGTGGACATAAAATTCTTTAATGGGTAGTTGAATATGAGTTCCATTTATGTTTATACCATCTTAGAATATGTCATATCACTATGGTAATTTTATACAATGATACTATGGATGCCTCATGCTACTTGAAACTTCAAGATGAGAAGAATATAAAATTGGTTATGTCTAGTTAGACATTTTATCGCCCTCCTCTGCAATGTTTTTCTTATAATTTGAAAAATGACAGCTGTATATAACATTAATAATATTTTAAGAATATTATAAATATAAGTTTATTAAAGGAATAATGACATACATTTTCTCTAAATTTTAGCTCAATGTATAATATTAGTGTATTAAAGAAAAAATGACGTGAAGCCTATCCCAAACTTCTTTAACTGTTTCATTGGAAGAAATTATGTTATACTTAGCAGGAGACAAGGCACAGTGTTAGGGAAATCTCTTATGATGTTTTGAAGATGACAAAATAAATCAAAGGCTACTAACATTTTTTTATGTTTGAGTAATAGACTATGCAGATGATAGAACATGTAAGGGATATTGTCAAAGTTTGAAGAAGGTCAGAAGACTGAACGTAACACATGTCCAAAGTATATTCTGAAGATTTCCAAACTTCTGTGTCAAAGTTTGAAGATTGCCAGATTTTAGTGTTAAAGTCTATTCTACATCAGAAGTCTGTCAATTCTGACAAATTTCAAACTGAACATGAATGAAAAACCAAAAAACAGATTCTATGCTGAAGCTGAACTTATTCAGATTGGGTCCAAATCTTAAGGTCCAATATGTTTAGAAGCAAAATATGTGCAAACTGACGTCCATATTGTAAAGTCTATTTCAGATGGAAGACACTTAGACTCTACTTCAGTCTAAAGACTCTCAGACTTTACATCCGAATGTAGTATATTCAGAACGAATCAAATTTAGAATAAAACAACTTAACAGAACGTAATACAAGCCCCAAACATATAACGGCTGGTGATCTAGTTTGGATTATATATCAAGATTGATTTGATTGACTCAATCTAATTGATTGATAATTGGATCTTGAAGGTAAGAACTTTCTATACGAAGAAGCTCTACTTATGGAAACCAAGATTCTGTTTGTATGTGCGATCAAAATCAATTTAGGATTCTACTTTTGTTACTCAACGGCTACCAAATCTTCTAAATACAAATTTGTTCAATGGGTAGATCGGAAGATGATTCTCGAGATACTGTCCAATGGTTAGTTTGGAAGTGGAGGAGTATTTAAGGAGATGAATGATCGATGAGCAAGTAAGAGATGGAACGTAGAATTTATAATTCCAAAGTCTGAGCGACCTTCGATCATACCCTTGTCTTTAGTGAGCTTAAACATTTGTGATCATGAGAGAAATACCAAAAGAGTGACTTAGTGAAATAGTATGATCTACTACTAAGTGTTTGCACTTAAAGATGTAATATCTCGTTGATTACATAGTGGAATCTAGCCAAGAAGGCTGTTAGCGGGGAGAGTGGACATAGGCTTAATCTAAGCCGAACTACTATAAACCTTGTGTTCTTATTCTTTTTCCTGAACTCCTTTATTTTGTTCATAGTTCTATTTAGCTGCTAAAGTCTGATCTTGCTCAAAGTCCGCTGCTCTTCAAACCTAGTTTCAAAAGTCTGTTGTTATTCAGACTCAGGTTAAAAGTAAATGTTTTCACTGCATTTTGCAAAATCTATTTTTTACACCTATTCACCCCCCTCTAGGTGTTCATACTAGTACTTTTAATTAGTATTAGAGCTAAGTGCTCAGTTTATAAAAGTGTTTTTACTTTTGAGCTAAAGATCTTCTATGGCTAGTATCTTGGCACCAAGACTTATGGAGAGACAAAGCAACACAAAGCCACCATATTTTGATGGAAATGAATACAACATGTGGAAAAACAAAATGAATGCATTCCTAAGATCTAGAGATCCCTTGCAATAGGATGTTGTGAAAAAATGAATCAATCCCACTACTGCGTCTACATCAAATAAGAATGGCAAAGACAAAGAAACCAAACCCCCTGATCCTATGTCTCGGGCGGAGATATCCAAAAGAGAAGTGCTTGATGCAAAAGCTATTTATTATTTATATTGTGCCTTGTCTCATACTGAATATAACAAAATCTCTTCATGTGAAACATCAAAAGAAGTTTGGGATAAACTTTAGGTTACATATGAAGGGACTGATCATGTAAAAGAGAAAAGTAAACTTTCCGCTCAACCAATATGAATCCTTCAAGATGAAGCAAGGAGAATCAATTGGAGATATGTTCAGCCGTTATATAGAAATTATAAATGGTTTGGCGCATCAAGGTCATCCAATTTCTTCCCCAATGAAGGTCAACAAACTCTTGCGAGGTCTCTCAAAAGATTGGAACCGTGTCAAGATCTCAATTTGGGAGACTTAGAGGATTATGCCACTCTCCATTGATGAATTGATTGGCACTCTTCAATCCTATGAAGTGGAACAACTCAACAACAAAGATCCCGAAGGTAAGAAGTCCATCACTTTAATATCTAATGCTGATTATGATGATACAGACTTAAAACCTGACATGGCTGATGAAGAACTTGCTTTTATGATCAAGAAATTCAAAAAGCTGAGTAAAAAAGGAAGGAAATTTAGTGAAATAAGGCAATACAAGCATAATGGCAAGAAAAGAACAATGAAAAAAAGATGATGAGCAAGGAAATATATGCTTGATGGCACATTCAGAATCTGAGTCTGACTCAGACATAGACTTAGAATCAAAGTCTAACTCAGACACAGATTTAGAATCCGATGAGGAATTCGAGGTAAGCAATTCAAAAATTCCTATCAAAGTTTCAAAGAATATAACTGAGCTCTACTTAAATATCAAATATTTTCTTAAAAGGATCTCCAAACTTAAAAAGGAGAATTCTTGGCTTAGGCAACAAGATCTTTCTCAAAAAATAAATTTTGAAATTTTGCAAAAAGATTTTCTACAAACAAAAGAAAGTTGAGATTTACTTGTAAAAAAAAAATGATTCTTTGAAGAAAGAATTTTCAAATATTTCGACAAGATTTTTAAATGGTTCAAAAATATTATAGCATATTCTTTGCATACAAGTTCCTTACTATAATGAGTCAGGATTTGGTTTCAATAAGGAAAGTGATTCTTTGATTAATTTTCCTAAAGTTAAGGAGAGACTTAGACAAAAATCTCATAGACTTCCGTATAAGAAGCATTTTCAAAATATTTTTACAAAACCCGTTGGTCAAAATGCCATCAAGTGTTCAAATTGTGGAGATTTGGAACACTTTGAGAAAGAATGTCTTAAAGTCTGGAGATGTATTAAGAAAGATTAGATAAAACAAGCATACTCTACTAACTCTCATGGGCCCAAGAAAAAATGGGTACCAAAGAAAAAATGAGTTATTTTTGCAGGAAATAAAAGAAGAGAGGAAGGAGAATTTGGTAAGGAATGTATATTTTTCTCAATTTGGTTTGAGTACACAATTTAAAATTTCTCATTATACTTGATATTCGATATATCCTTGGTTGATTAAGATTTTATAATGATCATATTTTATTTTATTGAAGAAAGAATCGTATGATTTGTTTTTGTGATTCGTGAGTTGAGATTTAATTTAATACGCGTGATTATTTAAGATAATTCAGATTATTTTGTCTAATTTTATACTCTAAGATTTAGGCATATTTTGCAAAGTGAAAATCTGTTTTACGTGATGATGCAAGATATTCTTAAATACTAAAGGATTTTATTCCCTTTGATTTTATCGACCAAGTGAGAATTTCTTTTTCAAAAATATTATTGTGCATAATATTATTTCCTTAAATAACATGTTATGATGAGTTAAGAAAGAATATTTGTTTATGGAGATTTTCTACTTTGCTGTAATGTTAAGGAATGATCCAAATTGATGGATACCCAAAAAGAAATGAGTTGATTGCAGGAAATTTAATAATGCAAAAATGATTGCGAATCTACGCAGATTTTGGTGCAATAAGAAAAGAATCTCAGGCAAAGATTGGTAATGATCTTTTTTTTTTCAATGGTATATTGCAATCATATACCTTGGGTAAGAGAATAATTTTTAATCATTCGGCCTTGCAAATTTCTACATGCATTTATCCTAATTTTGAACGATTGCTTGTCATTTATATTGCAAGTATTTCTTCTCATAAATATAAGGCATTGCAATATTTTACTTGATTAGGCACGTGATAGCAATATCATCTTTCTTTTTGTGAAATGCATCCATAATATACTTTTGAGATTTATGTTCAAGGAAATCCCTTTGATCATGAAAGATATTATTGCATATTCTTAGATATTCTTGCTATATTCTTAGAAGATATCTTATATCTAGCAAATTTGATCAGCAAATCAAAGGAAGATATTACGTAACTTTTTTGCAAAGATTATTATCTATTATACAAGAAGTTGCAGGTGACAAAAGAATCTTCCGTATGGATTTTGAAAAGCTTGATCAGAAAATTGAGAAGATTCTATACTATCTTCTAGAGGTTCAAAAATTCCCTAAAGCTTTTGCAAATTGTTGAGAAAATCCCTAACGTGTCATACAAAAGGCTGAGTAGTTCTGAATTTTAATTTTATATATGCTATTCAATTTATTTATTTGAAGAAAGGGCATTATATATTATGTGGATATTATTACAGCTTATTTGTGCAAAAAGTTTGTTAAATTGATGCAGGTTGAACTCGAGACGAGCTTGATTGAAGAAAATAAATTTTTTACCTCAAATTTCAAAATGTAAGTGATCGTTGCGGATGTTGTCGCTATAAAGGAAATACTAGAAAAATATTTTGTTCAACATGTACAAGCAACAATTGTTTCTATACGCAAATATTGTCATAATCACATGGGGGGGAATGAATCCAAAAGGAAAGGAAAAGAATCGTGATCACCTAAAAAAGACAACAAATTGAGGGGGAGCCTTGATCAATTATGGACAAATATTTTTGAATTGATCGTGATATTGAAGGAAAAAGTAAATGTGTTAGAACTTACCAAGTTCTACAAAATCTGGTTAGTGTATCTTTTATTATCCTTTGTCATTAACAAATTTTTTATTGATATTATCATGACAAAAAGGGTAAGTGAATTTTATAATGCATCCGTGATTTTTATTGGATATTTACTGATATATATATATATATATATATATATATGATGAAAGTAAGCTATATTGCATATCTTTAATATTTGATTTACTTTATAAAAACTGATTTTTTAAAATGCAAGATATTTGTTATCATTTTATATTCTCTACATGATACTATTTCCACTATTATCGCTTTTTGATTATGACAAAAAATGGGAGAGAATATAATATGCATATGTGTTGATATTTATCGAGCTATGATTATCTCTACATATATAATTATATGCTCAATCTATTTGCTGTTTTTTGATTCAAATCACATTTTTTTAAAATCTAAAATTTGATGTTTGATTTACTAATATTTCAGAAAGTGTGATTATACATCTGCATATTCAAAAATTGTTTTTTCATCATAAAAAATAAGGAGATTGTTAGGAAAATCCCTTATGATGTTTTGAAGATGACAAAATAAATCAAAAGTACTAACATGCTTGATGGTTGAGTAATAGACTATGCAAATGATAGAATATGTAAATGATATTGTCAAAGTCTAAAGAAGGTTAGAAGACTGAACATAATACATGTCCAAAGTATATTTTGAAGATTTCCAAACTTCTGTGTCAAAGTTTGAAGATTGCCAGACTTTAGTGTCAAAGTCTGTTCTACATCAGAAGTCTGCCAACTCTGACAAATTCCAGACTGAATGTAAATGAAGAACCAAAAAATAGATTCTATGCTGAAACTGAACTTATTCAAACTGTGTCTAGATCTTAAGGTTAAATATGTTTAAAGGCAGAATATGTGCAGACTGACGTCCACATTGTAAAGTCTATTTCAGACGGAAGACACTTAGACTTTACTTCAGTCTGAAGACTCTCAGACTTTACATCAGAACGTAGCAGATTCAGAACGAAACAACTTAACAGAACGTAACACAAGCCTCAAACATATAACGGCTGGTGATCTAGTTTGGATTCTACATCAAGATTGATTTGATTGACTCAATATAATTGATTGATAATTTGATCTTGAAGACAAGAATTATATATACGAAGAAGCTCTACTTATGGAAACCAAGATTATGTTTGTATGGGCGATCGGAATCAATTTAGGATTTTACTTTTGTCACTCAATGGCTACCAAATCTTTTAGATATAGATTTGTCCAATGGGTAGATTGGAAGACAATCCTCAAGATACTGTCCAACGGCTAGTTTGGAAGTGGAGGAGTATTTAAGGAGATGAAGGACCAATGAGCAAGTAAGAGATAGAGTATAAAATTTATAATTCTAAAGTCTAAGCGACCTTCGATCATACACTTGTCTTTGGTAAGCTTAAACATTTGTAATCATGAGAGAAATACCAAAAGAATAACTTAGTGAGATAGTGTGATATACTACTAAGTGTTTGCGCTCAAAGTTGTAATCTCTCGTTAATTGCATAGTGGAATCCAGCTAAGAAGGCTGTTAGCATGGAAAAGTGGACGTAGGCTTGATCTAAGCCTAACCACTATAAACCTTGTGTTCTTATTTTCTTTCATGAACTCCTTTATTTTGTTCGTAATTCTATTTAACTGCTAAAGTTTGATCTCGCTCAAAGTCTGTTGCTCTTCAGACTCAGTTTCAAAAGTCTATTGTTATTCAAACTTAAGTTAAAAGTAAAAGCACTGCATTTTGTAGAATCTATTTTTTACACCTATTCACCCCCTCTAGGTGTTCATACTAGCACTTTCACACAGCATAAAGAATAAATAGCTTTAGCATTAAAAGCCTATCTCTTGGTGATTTCTACTTGATTAGAATCCTTAACATCTTTATCTATCACTTATTTTCCCTTGTCTGAAACTGATGTTGTCTTTGGGTTAATTCATCTTTCCATAACATCCCATTCCAGAGGATCTTTGGATTTTAGGAACACCTTCATTTTATTCCTCCACACATTGTACTATTTTTCATCAAAATAGGGTGGCTTGGTATTGCTATGTCCTTCAATCAGCCCTGGCGCCAAGATACTAGTCATAGAATATCTTTAGCTTAGAAGTAAAAATACTTCAATAAGACAAGCATCGCAGCTCTAATACCTATTGGAAATGCTATTACTGCCTAGAGAAGGGATGAATAGGTGTAAAAACAAATTAAGCAAATAAATGCATAATAAGTTTTTTCGCAAGCAAAGTCTGATTAAAAGTGACACCAGACTTTTGAAGTAAGTTCAGACTCAATTAAAGATGGTTTAGAAATTCAAGGAGTTGAGAAAAAGATTGCGATGAAAAAATGAAAAGAGTTAAGGAAAAAGAAAATTAAACACAAGATTTATAGTGGTTCAGCTTAGATCAAGCCTACGTCTACTCTCACACGCTAACAGCTTTCTGGCTAAAATTCACTAAGGTATCAACAAAGAAATACAATGATTTGAGTACAAACACTTAGTGGATGATTTCTTTTTCTCTCACTATGTCACACCCTAATCCTCGGGTACGCATACATCATTCTACTTGGTCGATTTTATAATGCGATATCCTAGGACTATGTATCGCCGACCCTTTCATTTATTAAGCACATGTGGAAGCAATTATAAATCCCCAGATAATAAAACAATGGGATAGAAAAGTGGGCCATATTTTTCATATTGAAATCTACAACCAAACTTTTATACATGGCATTAGACAGAGCACTTCACAAAACTATTCACAACTTCAAAGTCTCACTCTATCTACACATATACAAAGGGTTCACCAAGAGATGTGATTTCAATCCTCATCTGGGTCATACTTAGGATC
Source organism: Eucalyptus camaldulensis (assembly GCA_019915185.1). NCBI lineage: Eukaryota > Viridiplantae > Streptophyta > Magnoliopsida > Myrtales > Myrtaceae > Eucalyptus > Eucalyptus camaldulensis. The sequence goes on along the minus strand of JAHSVA010000014.1, from coordinate 8,818,602 downwards.
ATCCTAATCCTCTTCTGACTTTTCTTCACTGAGCTCACATCCTTCAAGCTCTTCATCATTTTCCGACTCATCGTTCTCTTCTGGTTTCTCCTCCACAAGCTCATCTACAGGCCTGAAATGTTGTCCCACAATCGGGATGAGACTACGTCTTAGCAAGTTCTATCCCACCAAGACTCAATTAGGAAACCAATACGCTAACCTTGGTCTCAGATTCCACCTGCATATTAGCACAAATCAAATAGGCATCCAAGCAATCACATCACTGATCGAAGCATCGATCAAATCGACCTAGTTGATTACACGCAAACAAGACCACTCACGGTCATTTCCATTCAATCAAGTAATTCACAACATCATATCAAAACAATGATCAATCGACCTAATCGATTACATGTCAACGATGACCATTCCCCGACCAATTTAGTTCAATCAATCAATCAATCCATGACAAACTAATCAAATCATATCGGTGATTCCATCTATACTCGATAATTAATCTCAACATTCCCACTCAAATATAGGCTCAAGGCGCTAGAGGTGACCCCAACACAAAGTCTCATCATCATGCGGTACTTAGTCCTTGACCACAAATAATAATAGTATAAGGCACTAGAGGTAACTCACACAAAGTCTCGTTATCATGCAATACTTAGTCCTTCACTACAAAAGCAATAGTATAAGACGCTAGAGGTAACTCACCCGAAACGTAGCACTTAGCCATTCACTATGCATGACAATACTGCAAGGCGCTAGAGGTAATTCCCATGCGGCTCAGGTCGCCATGTAACACTTAGCTCTTGATTACAATAAGCGATTATATAAGGTGCTAGAGGTAACCCACACGAAATCTTGCTATCATGTAGTACTTAATCCTTTACCTACTCATGACTCATTGACTTCCCTTAACACAACACACATCACATCACTTCCGATAATCATCTTGCTTAAACTATAAACCAACACACGATTAATTCCTCATGGCCCAATGAAATTATGCCTCACATTTAAATTCCTCAATTCAAGTAACGTCTTGACCTAATTTCTTCGTTTTAAAAAATCCGATAAAATTTCGTCCATGGGCACACGGCTAGAGGGCACACGGCTGGCCTTACCAAAATCTAATATTTTTCCTTTCCATAACTCCCACACTTTCTATAGTCCATTCACATATTTTTGGCATTATCAACTTATGCTCGGTTATTTTTCAATTAATAACCAAAGATTATTCAATTAGAGAATAATTTCCAATTTCACAAATAATTCAATTCAACACAAAATAAAGCTCAATTAAATAAACGGACTACATCACGACAATCAGCACAAAATTCCGATCGTCGGCCATCTCAACCTTAATTTCTGAATTAATTAATTAATTAATTAATTTCGAAAATTAATAATTAATTACAATAAATTCAATTTAGCTTAAATTGGAGCTCAATTAAATAAACGGACTTCACCATGATCATTAGCATAAAATTCCGGCCACCGGCTATCCCGATTGAATTTCCGGAAAATAATTAATTAATTAAATTAATTTCGAAAAATAATATTTAATTACTAAAAATTCCAATTATGCTCGAATTGCCAAATTGAAGCCCGATAAGGGTTGGGAAAAATCCCGAGCTACCTTCAATAAATAGAAGACCACGTCTACTTGCTAAATACACACTCAATTTGTCTAATTCGCATCATAATTGACTAATAAACACTAATTCATACTAATCTAACCACCTAAACATAATTAATTAAAAATAATCAATCCTTAAGCATCATTAGTCTACTAAGCAATGATTAGTAAGATTACTCACCGAAATCGCGTGCAAATCGGACCAATCCGACAGGGACGACACGAGGGTCGTTTCTTCCCAAAGCAACTCATGGATCTGGGGCCCAGAAACGGCCCAAAAGCGGGCCTAAAGGGGTTGGAAACCCACTCGTGAGTTTACTGCCCTTACTGCAAAACAGAGAGAAAAAGAGTTTGTTGGGGGTGGTAAGGGTTCGGGAAGGTAGGCGGCAATCCGACGAGGCTATATGGCGGCTCCGGCAGTCTGCTCAGCCACTCACAGTGGCTGAACAGAGGCCGAATAGGAGCTGGGTCGCACGGTGAGGTGGTGAAAGGCACAGCCAAGCATGGCTACACACGTGCGCACGCGGGGAAGAGTGACCAGCGAGCGGCATAGCGTGGGCGGCGACGACGGCTACTCCGATCATCAGACGATGGTGGTTGCTGCTTCTTTTTGCTATCTTCGCTTCAGCTTCTGCTTCGCATGAACGGAGAGGGAGAGGGGAAGGAGAGAGAAGAGAGAAGAGAGAGAAGAAGAGATAAGAGTGAAGAAGTTTGAAAAGTCAAAGTGAAAAAGCCAAGAGGGAGACAGCAAGGGGGCATTCGATCAGTGGGGGCAAAAAGCGCACGATAGGAAATGAGAGAAGGAGAGAGAGAAAAAGAAAAAGAAAGAAAGAAAGAAATGGAAAGTGGAAAAATGAGTGTTTGGCTAAAAATAGAAAAGAAATGGGAAGATCACCAAAAAAAATAAAACGATTTCCACAAATAGAAAATCCTAATCCCAATTTCATTTAAATAAGCCCATAGATTCTCAAAAGGATTTTCCAACTTAGAGTTCTTGATCCCCATTTGCAATTTGCATCCAAAATCCCTCTTAAATTTCTCTCAAATAACTCTCCCAAAAATCAATTGATATTTCCATAATCAAATTGATTATTTTCCTTATCCAAGAATCCCCCATGCTTCTCGATTTCACCATCAAAATTAATCCCCGGCTTCAACTAAACGAAAATGGCCATAACCTGACTTTTTTTCCAAAAAGTTTCGGTTGTTAGAAAAATCTTCTGAAACTGAGTCGTGAATCTTAGAATTTATTATGACATGACAGAACTTTCAATTTCTAAAATCGGATTTCAATCGACGGTTAATTTTCATTTGACGCGTTTTTAGCGTAACTTAGGCTACCGGGTCGTTTTCAGAACTTTTTAAGGCAAATGACTCGTGGTCGATTTTCTTCAAACCACTATGAACCCATTCGACTCAATGGCGACTCTCGATTGTCCTGAAAATCTTGATGATTCAATTACGAACACAGGGTACCAAAAGGACAGTAAAATCAAATTAGTGTCGGTCGACGAGAATTTTTCAATTTAGTGGAGTCATCCACGATCGGCCACACATCTTAGTCAAACAGACCTATCTCTTATCTTAGATCGATTTTTAAATGTGCCGCAATGATCTCTAAAGATGAGCACGGTCGAGAAGTCGATTCTTGATTGAATTCTCAAGTTTATTGCCTTAAAATTTCTCAATTACTTACCCAAACAGTCTAGTTATCTCAAGAGTGATCGGCTCTGAGAATAACCTTATAAACGTATCAACGAAATGCCCGATTAATTCAGAAGAAAACAGATTGAGAAATTCAGGATGTCACGCACTAAGGGAGCGTTTGGTAACGATTCTATTCCCGGGAGCTGATTTTGACTAGAAATGATTATTTTTTATTCTGTTCCCGGGAACTGATTATGAGTAAAAAAACGCGTTTGGTAACTGTCCAAAATTTTTTATTCTGGAATAGAATTGCGTTTGATACCATGTTAATTAATTCTATTCCAAATTAATTTCTTTTAATTTTTAAATAATTTGTTTTACTTTTTTACTTTTTTCCTTTTTTTTTTCCCTTCTTTCCTATTCTTCTTCTTCTTCATCTAGCCGGCAACACTCACCGGAGCGTCGCCGGCCCTCGGCGAGGTCGGCCTTCGTCGGCCGAGTCTCGCCGGTGGCCAGGTTGGCCTCACCCAGCCTCGACGAGGCCAGCTTGGCCACCGGCGGGGCTAGGTGAGCCTCGCCGATGGCCAGGCGAGCTTCACCTGCAGCTGGGCGAGGCTCGATCTCGCCCAGCTACCGGCAAGGCTTGCCTGGCCACCGGCAAGGCTCGCCCAGCCCTGTCGGTGGCCAGGCCGGCCTTGCCCAGCCCCAACGAGGCCAGCCTGGCCACCGACGAGGCTGGGCTTGCCTCCGGCGAGCTCGCCGGACCTCACCCTACCCTGGCAAGCCTCTGGTGACCGGCGGTGGGCAGTGGCGGCAGCGGCGGGCGATGGTGAGTGGTGGCGGACATCAACCGGGATGACGAAAGGGAAGAGCGAGGGTTTCACCATTTTGATTCTTTTTCTGATTCTCGGACGGAGAATCAATTTTTTTTTTATTCTCAAATCTTGTCCAAAATTGTTCCCAGGAATAAATTTGTTCTCGAGAACAAAAATTTTACCAAACGCGATTCTCGTCCCAAACTGATTCTGGGAACAAAAAATCAGAATCTGGCACTGTTTGACACGTTGCCAAACATTTTGTAAGCATTGTTGATGAGAAGAACAAGTGGTTGCAAGGACCCTCAAGCTTTGGAATTTTAATTTTCACGCTCTACCCCAAATTGACTGAATGACCTTCAGAACAATTTCTTCCAATCAATCCGTTTGACAAAATCAATAAAGGAAATCTTATAATTGTTTGAAGATTGAGATGAAAATCCAATAATTCTGGTTGCCCATACAATCAAAATCTAGGTTTCCATAAGTAGATGCTTCCCAAAAATGAACTTGTCTTCAAAATTGATTTCATTAATTCGTGATTGATTCTGTCAATATATTTATTAAAGGTAAGTGCGATTCTTCACCAAAAAACCAAATATTAAGGATAAATCTCGTATGTACAAAATCATTATCGATAGATCAATAATCTCGAGTCTGATTATATCTTTGTTCTTAACTTAGTTTCAATTTACATCTCATCAAAGTGGAAAAGACTTTTGGAGTAAAATAGACTTTGACAGCATTCCATATAGCACAGAAGTGTAGTATTCTTTAGAAAAAGAACAAGAATAGGAAAGTTTTGTCAACTTCAAAACCAGATAGAAGTTTTCTCAACAATTGTTTCGTTGTGCTCACACGAGCAAAGAATGAATCAAAAGTCTATTGGTTCAAATCCCGAGCAAGCATTGCAAAGCCGAGTTGTTCCATCAAGTTGAAGAGGCTATCAAGGTAGTCGAGGCTGTGGAGGAGGCCAAAATAGAGAAGGAATTTTAAATTTCACTAGAAAATATAAAGCACGTGACAAATCAAAAGTCAAGTGTAAGTGCAATCAATTCGGACTTTACAAATCCAAATGCCAAGCAAATGTGACATATGAACTAGCAGAACACGCACATGCCACCCATGTTGAGGAATATATGATGCTTGTGTCACGGGCCGAGAGTTTCCTTGGCCTCGAAACGACCCGCGGGCGCCTAGCGAGCGGAATTCGCCAGGCCAACCCTTTCTTCTTTAGCTGTTCCACGAACAATACGGTGAATGATTCTTCGTACGAGATCCTACCATGCCCAGCTTCACTCGGGCGTCTAGTCCATTGAGTAAGGCAACAGTTTTCTTTAGGCACAACAACTGGTTTCGGCTTGCCATGGCCTCGTCAGGAGAGTTGCATCAGCTCCAAACCAATTTGTGCACGGGAGGCCTACCCCGTCTTCAGAGCTCCTAAACGATATAATCCTTCTATCCTAGAACTCCTAGCACCAACTGTCCTGACGCCACTCCCACGGACCAGTTGTGTTCTACCCTTCTGCCTCACACTCTTCACCAGATAATCCCAAGCGCCACTCACAAATGTCACAAGTACGAGAGGATTCACGAACCGTGACATTCTCCCACACTCAATTCGCAACGCCCTCGTTGCGATTTCTGCTCTATCGCTTCCTTGCGTAAATTAACCATTGATGTGCCACTTTTAGGAATTCACATCGAACAGTCACGCTCGCCCAACAAAACAGGTTTTGCTCCATTGGTGGCCTCTTTTGATCTCAACCGCTCGGCCCTTTAGTCACCTGCACTTTTTGGCAAGTGTGGCATTTTTCGCCAACCGCATCTTTTGGCAACACCATTTCAACCTAACCAACATCTTGACCCCAGCAAACCAATGGAGGTTCTTTTCTTGTTGAAAACGCGACAATAGACCTCTTCTTCATATTCACCAATCCAAGAACATTATCCCCATTCAGCAAGGGTTCGGTTCTTCTCTAACTCGCATTTCACTCGACGAGAAGCCGACTCATCCTTGCACCCATCCACTAGGACTTATCTGCTTGACTCGCACTTGAGCGAGGAGTTCGATTCTCCGACTTGCTCACTTGCTTACAGGAGGGATTCTTGCTCTAATACCACTTATCACGGGCCGAGAGTTTCCTTGGCCTCAGAACGACCTGCAAGCGCCTAGCAAGCGGAATTCACCAAGCCAACCCTTTCTTCTTTAGCTGTTCCATGAACAATACGGTGAATGATTCTTCGTACAAGATCCTACCACGCCCAGCTTTGCTCGGGCGTCTAGTCCATCGAGTAAGGCAGCAGTTCTCTTTAGGCACAACAACTGGTTTCGGCCTGCCATGGCCTCGTCAGGAGAGTAGCATCAGCTCCCAACTAGTTTGTGCACGGGAGGCCTACCCCGTCTTCAGAGCTCCTAAACGATATAATACTTCTATCCTAGAACTCCTAGCACCAACCATCTTGACGCCACTCCCACTAACCAGTTGTGTTCTACCCTTTTGCCTCACACTCTTCACCAGATAATCCCAAGCGCCACTCACAAGTGTCGCGAGTACGGGATGATTCATGGACCGTGACACTTGCATGTAAGAAGGATGACTTGCACATTGTAGACACCAACATATGGTACCTGGATACTAGTTGCGGCAATCATATGTCTAGCTGAAAGGAGTTATTCTCCCTATTGAACGAGACGAGTTGTGAAGTCGACTTAAGGAATAAATAAAAAATTCCACCAAGTCAAAAAATGTTACTAATGTTATTATTACAAATGTTTACTTTGTGCCTGGACCTTTTTTGGAATTAATTGTGTTGGGTAACTTTTTGGAAAAAGGCCAAAAGATTCACGTTGAAAATGGGGTTTGCACCATTTAAAGTGTCGACGGTGATAGAGAGGTGCGGGTCGCGATTGATGAGGAGCTTGGCCATCTCGACCATCGATACAAGATGGCCCATGCCAGGGGATGGGACGAATATGTGCTCGGCATGGGTAATCTCGATGTAAGATGAGAATACTATAAAATTGGTTACAGAAGAAGTGAATGAGGAAGCTCATTGCGGACGTTTCCTGGGCAGTGCTCTACTGAGGAAGGGGGATGAAGCGCACCCGGGCAGCGACGGATCCACCACGATCGGATCAATCTGAGAGTCAATCTAAGAGCCGAACGGGAAATTCATGACGACAACAGTGACAGAGAGCCGATCATCGCAGCCGGCAGAGAGCTTGGTTGTCTCCGCCGTTGACATGAAGTAAGGTCTTTCGGTGGCATCAAGGTGATGTGCTCCATACATGAGGAAGAAAGGGACAAAGGGAATAGTTGCATCCGCACACCAGTGCAACCAGACATTCAACGGTCCATGATGTACTGGTTAGGCGAATCTTTCGCACCAGAACTTTCGCACCATTCATGCACTCTTAGTCTAGGAGATGCAACAAAAATCTCAACCATTCACAACGACCACGTATTTTAAAATGAATTATTGGAGCATACACTGTTTAAAGTAAATTAAACTTCATACGAGCAGTCTTGTCAGAACTCGATTTTAGGATTTTAACAAGCAAATCTCTTATTTAATCATCGGATTGCGATTGGATAGGACTGCCCGTGGAAATTACTTTATATTGACGGTATGTGCTAGATTTCCACGGTAATATCACTTTTTATGAGTACAAATTGATCTAATGCAATGAAAGTCACATTCTTTTGATTCAACGTGGATACACCTGAAATGGTAAAGATTCCAACTACTGGAGTCATCTTAATCAAGGCATATTATTCAAGATGTTCTCGATTAGACGACCCAGAGCCAAATAAGAAGAGCCACCCTCAGTCAATGCCTTCCTACTCTTCTCACTCGCCTCTTTCACCTTCTTCCGCCTCTCGCTGCCGATGTCCTCCATTAACTTCTTTATTCCGCCCTCTATTTCGTCCGCTGTCACGACAAAGTCGCTCTCGATCTTGAAATCCCTCCTATAGTCCATCTTGATCTCCACCGCAAGGCCTAGCTCCACCACCAACTCGAACGCATTAAATTGTTGCTCTGCATATAGAGGCCACGTGGCCACCGCCACGCCGAACCAAATGCTCTCTAGGGTGGAGTTCCATCCGCAGTGCGAAATGAAAACCCCAATCGCTGGGTGGGCAAGGGCTGCAGCCTGTGGGGCCCACCCAATCACTTTCCCAACACTGGCCGTCCGGTCAAGGAACCCCTCCGGCAAGACCTCCATGGGGTCCGTGTAGTCACGTGGTAGATCATACTTGCCCTTCGGCGGCGGCTGTCGTAGGGACCATAGGAAGTGGTGCCCACTCCGCTCCAGCGCGTAGGCTGTCTCCTTCACCTGGTCCTCGTGGAAGCTCCCCGCACTCCCGAAGCATAAGAAAACCACTGATGAAGGCGGTTGCTCGTTGAGCCACTCCATGATATCGTTGCCTCGGCCGCCACCATCAGCCTTCGCTTTAGTCTCCCCCTTCAAATTCAATATGGGCCCTACGGGGTACACCATCGGCGCCCCAAGGGCTGCCAAGGACCCCAGTGCATGTGGTTCGAGCTCGTCGAACGTGTTGATGATAATTCCCTTGATCTTTCTAATCCTCTTGGCGTGCTCCAGGAATGGTCGGACCTCCTCTTTAAACAGAACCACGGACGGTAAGACCTTGGCCGGCAACGGATGCGCGAAACTTGGGAAGTCCAGCTCAGCGACTGAGTTCTTGAATTCTGTTATGTCCACGTGTTGCTCGTCTTGGAGCGACTGTAGGTGCAGCATTAACCCAAGGAACGCGGCGCTGGACGTGAAGTACACATAGGACGGGACTCCAATTTCGTCTGCCAGCTCGATCATGGTGGTGCAGAAAATGTCGATCACGAATCCCGCAAGCCGCCAGGTCGAGGCGGCCGAGTTGGTGAGGTCGGCAACAGCCCTCTTGATGTGGGGCTTGTAGTTTTCCATGAAGTCGGTGAGGAAACTACCCGAGGAGATCTTGGTGTCTAAGTTCACATGAGGGAGGTGGATGAAGCGGATGCGGGCGGCAGCCATGGAGGCGGCAAATGAGCTTGTGTAAGAGTCGACTTCGGAGTCGATGGGAAGCTTCATGATGAGGATGGTGATAGAGAGGCGGGGGTCGCGGTCGACAAGGAGCTTGGCCATCTCGACCATCGATACGAGATGGCCCGTGACGGGGGTTGGGACGAGCACGAGCTCGGCATTGGCCATCGCGATGTAACCGAATATCTCCCGGGCTCAAGCGAGTGCTTCGAAGGTTTCGTGGCTGATTATCACTTGTGTTGGGATGTGACTTGTGAGGTGGGGAAGATTCCTGGTTAGATGCGTCTTCTCGGTGCATAATTGTCGTTCTTTAATTTGCGTTGTTTGCTTTTGTTTATTCTATGTCGTGAGGCATTTGTCGTTCTCTAGATGCATGGAACTCAAAAAGAAGATAAAGCCGAGAGATAATTGGGCAGCAAGAAGGGAAATGACGTCATGGCTTTGCTGGTTGCGGTCAACTCGAGGAGTAGTCCGACTCCAGTGCAGACAATAAGGCTGGGCATGGTAACATTCCCCAGCTCAAGAACTTCTATTCTTTTCTTTTTCGAAACAAAAAAAGAATAAAAATCCGTTTAATAGTGGCAAGTTAGTTTTTTGTTCCTGGGAACAAAAAGTTAGCCCGGGAATGGTTTTGAAATAGAAATGAGAAGTAAAAAAGAGTTGCTTCTTGTTCTAAGGAATAAGTTTTAGAAATAAGTGATTTTTTTTTTCTTTTATTCATCTTTTGCTGCTGCCGCCGACCACTACCCCCCGCTACTGGCCGCCGCCACCGCAACCACCCGTCGCCGCCACCGTCACTGCTGTCGCCGCCGACCGCCGCTGGTCGGCGACGGCAACAATCCATGGACAAGAATAAAAAATGAATAAATACAAAAGAGAAATTATTGCATTACCAAACTCATTTCTATTCTTTTTCTATTCCAAGAGTAAAATTTTTGTGTAGTTACCAAACGGGTTCTTTTACTTATAAATTGTTCCCCGGAATAAAAATATAAAAAGAACTATTTCTGAAAAAAAAAAAAATCTTTCCCAGCCAAGAAGCGTTACCATTCGCACCCTAACACTCCAGACAGAACTGGCAAGATTCGATCCTCTACGTAAATTTCCACTCCAACATCATATAATGTATAAATTTCTCATCCGTCAAGGGTGACTACGTTTGGTTTAGGAAATTAATTTGTCAAATGCCCCTTTTTTTTACTTTTTGTTATAATATGTCTTGAGTTCGAATCTGTTGAACGAAGCCCGACAGGATAAAAATGTTTAGAGCCCGACCACGTGAATGTGGGAAGAAACAAAAAGAAACTGAAAAAAGGAAGAAGAAAAGTCCATGGACTTTGTTTCCCGTTCCCACTTGGCATGGCCTTTTTGAGCGATCCAAACTTTAAGATGCTTTCGGCGGTGGGATGAATATACATATTCCCCAGGGTTTGTTACGTATGTCTTATTGGTTGAGGAACAGGGCACAGATCTAAGCCATTTTTTTATGTGTACCGCGAGTTTTCCAAGTGGCGAGACATTCAGACATCCGATCTGGATTTTGCACTGGAAGTTTTCAAGAATTGCATTCAAGCGACTGTGTGTTCAAGGAAAAAAATTTTGGTGTGAAGATTTGTGGATTCCTTTATGAGAGAGATATTAATTTTGGGAGAAAATGGACAAGACTATACAATATGTGAGTTATTTGATGTAGTTAGGGGTGGAAAACATCAAGAGCATCTAAGTGACTCGACTGTGGTTGTAATTTTGATTACATTGCTTGATTAGAACCCTTTGTTGTTCTCCCATGTGAAGTAGGTATCACCATCTAAACCACGTAAATTAAGTGAATGATTCATTCTCTTCCTCTGTTTATTTGGTTATGCAATCATTTCTTTTTCCAGCACTTATATTAGAGATTGTTGATTGTGGACATAAAATTCTTTAATGGGGGGTTGAGTACGAGTTCCATTTATGTTTATATCATCTTACAATATGTCCTATCACTATATTAATTTTATATAATGAAACTATGGACGCCTAATGCTACTTGCAACTTGATGTCAAGATGAGAAGAATATAAAATTGGTTATCTCTAGTTAGGCATTTTGTCGCCCTTCTTTGCAATGCTTTTCTTATCATTTGACAAATGACAGCTGTATATAACATTAACAATATTTTAAGAATATTATAATACCAGTTTATTAAAGGAAAATGACAAATTTTTTCTAAATTTTGTCCCAATGTGTAATATAATCGTTGAACTTTTAATTTGTTCAATGTGGATTCTGAATTGTAATCTAATGTGTAATGTAATTTCTGAACTTTTAATTTAGTCAATATGGTCCTTGCACTTTTGGTTATGTTCAATTTAATCCCTCAATACATAAAAATGTCCAATTTTGTTCCTCATTGATATAAGTTCAGGGCGAGGCATGGAGCTTCATAATTTATGGTTCAAGCTATAATTGAATGGTTTTATGGTGTTAGACATTAACTATGATAAGTACAATGTTAATGTCAATGGTTGTTTTTCTTTAATTACATCTTCTAGTTATGTTGAGATTGATGCAAGTATTTGACATGCTAGATTAGGTCACATTTGGTTATAAAGAATGCAAAAATTAGTTAGAGAAGGTCTTTTTGGGTCACTCACTCTCACTAATGTTAATCTACCTGTATGTGAACATTGTCTAACGGCAAAAACAATAGAAAACCAATCGGTAAAGTAACTAGAGCCGACTTTTCATTGCAACTCATATATTCTGACATTTGTGATCCTTTGAATGTGAGGGCGAGGTATGGAACTTCATATTTCATCACTTTCATGGATGACTTCACGTGTTTCGATTATATCTTTTTGCTCTCCCATAAGTTAGAAGCAATAGACTGCTTTAAACGATATATAACAATGGTAGAGAATCGATTGAACAAAATAATAAAAGCATTGAGAACCGATAACAGACCTGAGTATCTATCGAAGCAATTCAAGGCTCTTTGTAATGAAAATGGAATTGTACAATAATTGACTATTCCTGATACTCCACAACAAAATGGGTAGCAGAGAGAAGGAATAGAACCCTATTGGGAATGGTTAAGTTTATGATGACGCAAGTAAATTTACTTATCTTCTATTGGAGAGATGCGTTATTGACTGTTGCCTATGTACTTAACCAAGTGCCCTCAAAATCAATCACTTCCATCATTTATGAATTGTAGACTGGTAAGAAACCAGACTTAAGTAATCTACGTCTATGGGGATGTGCAGCTTATGTTTATGATTCTTCACTTAAATATGGCAAATTAGGTCCTAGAGGGAAAAAATATATATCTTTATAAGATATTTTGAACACTCCAAATGGTACGTGTTCATAAGTAAACAAGCCGATGGAAGTATAACTGAAATTGAGTTACAAGATGTCACGTTTTTTAAGAACGATTTTCCTAGTAAATGAGAGATTAATAAGAACTTTCAATTATATGAGATGAAAGATCCTAATAACACACCCACTAATATTGTAGAGGGAAATAAAGATTTACCTCAACATACAAGACCTAGTGGGAGTGTTGCATCACTTGCAAAACTGAATTCAAGAGAAATTTGATTACGTAAAAGTAATTGTAAAAGTATTTCTCGTCGTCGTTTTGAGATTGAATGGGAAGCATTTATGATTGTTCAGAAAGACGATGCCGAGTCTAAAATTGTTTAAGAGGCTCTCTCATCCTTTGATAAGGAAGAATTGAGAAAAGCTTTGGAAGATGAAATGGAGTCAATGAAGGCAAATCATGTTTGGGACTTGTTGATCTATCACCTAATCGTAATGCCATTGGAAACAAGTGGGTTTTTAAGATTAAGCGAAAGGTGAATGGATCCATTGAAAAGTATAAAGCTCGTATTGTGGTGAAAGGTTATACCCAACAAGATGATATAGACTATAAGGAAACATTTTCACCAGTTGTAAGGTTTGCCTCAGTACGTCTTATCTTAGCTATCGTTGCACATTTGAACTTTGAATCACATCAAATGGATGTAAAGACGGCATTTCTCAATTGAGAACTAAATAAAGAAATCTATATGAAGTAGCCAATAGGTTTCATAGCTAAAGGTTAAGAGCATAAAGTTTACAAGATTCATCACTCAATATATGGCCTTAAGCAATTATCTAAACAGTAGTATCTTTGTTTTCATCGAGTCATAATGACTTTTGGTTTTATGATGATCAAAAAAGATCACTATATACGTTAAGCGGTCCAAAGATAAATTTATGATTTTATCACTTTATGTAGACGATATTCTATTGGCTGGAAATGACAAGGTTTTCGTTATCACCATAAAAGAATGGTTGTCTTCCAACTTTAAAATGAATGACAAGGGAGAAGATGTTTATATATTATGAATTATGATCGAAAGAGATTAATCAAGGAAACTCCTTACTTTATCACGAGAATCTTATATAATAAAGATTCTTGAACGTTTCAATATGCAGCACTGTAATCCCATTTATACCCATGTCATGCAAGGTGAAGGCCTAAGTAGTAAGATGTGTCCTAAGACTCTAGAAAAAAGAATAAAGTAATGGAAATTGTTACTTACGTTAGTGTGGTCGGAAGTTTGATGTATGTTATGATGTGTACTCGACCCGACATATGTTATGACATGGGATTGTTGAGTCGATATCAATCAAATCCCGGTCAAACACACTAGAAAGCAATGAAGAGAATTATGAGATACTTAAAATGCACCATAGACTATTATTGACTTTGTTATCAAAGGAATGATTTACGCCTAATAGATTATTCAGATGCTGATTGGAATGGAAATTTAGATAAGCATAAATCGACTTTTAGATATACATTCTTCGGATAGGAAGGAATTGACCCACCTATTCCGACCGGGGAGAGCAAGCCATTCGACATGCACAACCTTATCTATGATGGAGGCAAAATCTATTGCATGCTCTGCCACAGTGCAAGAAGTAATATGGCTAAAATGTTTTTTTAGAAAATTTAGCCACTGCCACTGAGGTTCTAAGACCGATAATAGTTTATTATGATAGTCAAGCAGCCATTGCTTATGTGAAAGATCCTAAATATCATGGAAGGACGAAGTATATTGATATAAAGAACAACTTTATTAGAGATATGGTAGCGCATAAAGAAGTGATCATACAATATATTTTAGCAACCATTTACGAAGGTTGTTACTAGAGATGTATTCTTAACCCACATGATGTCATTATGATTATGTAGAATGTGATATGTGTTATTGTAGAGGATCATTGGTTTATGTATATGTAGACATATATATTGTACTTGTTTATTCATTAGTAACTTGATGTTTTATCAATAAGTACAAATCTATTATGAGACTAGCACAAACACACATATTTTATTGAAAAGTATGTCAGCATGTAATGATTGGTTCACTCACACGAGCAATCACCTCAAGTACTATAGTTAGCATGTTGAGATGAGACTTTATGTACAAATAAATGCTGAAGATTAAGTTTAGTACATAAAATAATATATCGCCTTGATTGGAGTCAAAATGAGGTCTGTGATTTATATATAATAAAACCAAACATTATAGTCGTAGAATCATGTATGCTTGAAAAATGCCGAATGCGAGTATTTAATTGAGCACAATAGAAAGCGAGCCGATATAGCACTCAAGCTAAACTTGAGTACATGAGAAGCACGTAACTATGTTTAGGCAAAGATCTGTATAGTGGATATATTTAATAAATGGCATACACTCTTTATAAAAAGAAATCCACTATAGTATGTAATTCATACTACATGTGTATTGTACGATCGACAATGGAAGGTGGGTAAAATTATCTCTATTTACTCATCGTGTGAGCCATTGAGGCAATTTATAGTTTACCTTATTTTGTGACCTATATTACTTTTGACTATGTTCTCGAAGTAAAATATCAATGTTGCTACTTTAGCATGTTACCGGCGATCATGAATAGATATGACTTTATGAGACATGTCTAGGAAAGCAGTTATTCTGAAATAGAGAGAGACACGAGTGCGGGGGAAGACTATTGTTGTTTTACATCTATCACATGTATTTATTGGTCGACCAATTATATTACCTTCTGTGATTTTAAATATAATTGTAAATACATAGTGTTAAGAAAATAGTCAAGTATAGTTTTTAAGGGATAAGTATACTTGGATTGATGTAACAAAATATGTCTGAAACACTGTAAGATATCAATTTTTTTTTTTAGGGTTGTAGCTATTATGTCATCCCTAACAGGTATATAATTTAAGCTCCCAAGTGCAGGTGTATTCACTAGTCACACAACTTTCTTGCAAGGATGAATTGTTTCTAAAGTTGATGAATGTTGAATGCCTTATATTCTTGATAGAGTGCTATCAAGCCCATCATGTCTGAGTGGGAAATGTTGTGCTTAATTAATACGTCCATGATTTGGTACAATTAGAACGCACCGTTTCGACTTGATATGTTATGATGGAAAGACACCATTTGAAAGGGTATTAGGGAGTCATATAAAAAACTTCTGAAGATAACCGTTTGGATGGTTGGCAGAACGTATGTTGAGAAAGAAATTATTCTCCTTTTCTTGTCCCCTTTCCATCAAAGAAAAAAAAGACGTTCCATTTCTCCTTTATGAAAACAATTGACATTTACGCTATGAAAATTTGATGATTTTCTTGTGACTGCATTTTGATCAACGTGAAGTAATATTATTTGTCATCCATTCTCAATTCAACGATCATTCCGGGATAAATTGTTCATTGCGCATCAGAAAGAGGTAAGTCGTCCTCCACCGACTTTCTACCTATAGTTCACAAGTTCAGTTCATCGATCTGGCAAAAAGCTAGATAACCATCAATTCGATTTGCTAAATTCTTTTTAATTCCTGAAAAAAAATAACTTTTCTTGCTGACATTTCACAAAACAAATTCAAACTCTCTCAACATTGGATATATTTAAATTCGATTAAATTATCAAATTTTCAAGTTTGACGCATGTTAAATTATACATTGGATAGAAAATCATGAATGAACTGTTGGACCGACCGACCAAAGTAGGCCGAGGATCAAGAATATAAGGTTATTCGGAGACATCAAGGAGATGTGCTCCACATGTGAGGAAGACTTGTTAATGAGAGAGAGAGAGACCGACAGACAGACAGACAGACTTCTCGAGCAATGCACAAAGTGGGAGAAGAAAAGGACAAAAGGAATAGTTGCATCCACACACCAATGCAACCAGACAATGGGATGGGACTATTCTAGTCCATAATTTCGATTAACAAGTGATATTTAAGCGACTTAAGTCATCACTGAGATCTCACAAAAAAAATCAGACAAATTTAATGGTCCACGATGCACTTGTTAGGCAAATCTTTCACACAAGAACTTTCGCACCATTCATAAACTCTGAGGATTGTCTAAGAGATGCAATAAAAATCTCAACCACTCAAAGTGACCACGTATTTAAAATGAAATATGAGAACATACACCGTTAAAGTAAATAAAATTGTGTACAAACATTCTTATCAAACCTTGATTTCAGGATTTTAACTAGCAAATCTCTTATTAATTATTAGTCGAAAGTGGGTAAGACTGCTCATGAAAATTACTTTTACATTGACTGTGTATGCTAGATTTCCATGGTAAGCTCACTTGTAAGAATACAAATTGATCTAGTACTATGAGAGTCACCTTTTTTTACTCAACGTGGATACACCTAAAATGCTAAAGATTCCAACAATTGGAGTCACCTTAATCAAGGCATATTAAGGTGAGGGCCGTCGGTGGTGTTCCCTATCTGGCTTGGGGGCGGCGAATGAAGGGCGAGCTCTCTAGATCGGACTAGGTCTGGTTGCCTCGCGTTGCTCCAAGCCGAAATCCTCGGGGATTTGACGTGCCCGAGAGAAGACAAACAAGACTCAAGCTTATGGCTTACTTCGGATGTAGCTTGGGGAAAATAGGGATAGCAGGCCTGAGGGTGCTTCTTTCTCTCTGGCTCTCCCTCTCTCGGTTGCTTTCCCCCTCAGATCTCTACTCCCATTTTCTCTAGCCAAGCTCTCCAAATGGCCCACGCCTAGCCTCTCCCAAAAAGCCCCCTAAAACCAGAACGTCCCCGCCCCCTTTTGATGGCTAGCAACCGGCGTGCCTGGCTTCTGCTACCGCCATCTGTTGCTGTCGGTCTGCCCCCGACCACCAACTCTAGTGCGAGGCTCAGCGTGAGGGGGAAGAAGAAGGAAATGAGTAATGAAGGACGTCGAGCTAGGCCCAGGCGAAAAGAAATAGAAGAAGAGGAAAAGGAAGCAAGGTGGGCCGACTTAGACCCGGTCTGATCTCGCCTTTTTTTATCTTCCTCTCTTTTCTTTTCCTTCTTCTTCATTTTTTTTAAACAAAAAACAGTTGTTTTAATTAAATTTTCTTTTTCCTATTTCTTTTTCTTCTTTTCTTTTTTTTTATTTACAAAAAGGTCTCTATTTCTATTAATGCAAATGCTTATAATGTCTATATGCTATGCAAATTATGGAAACTATTTTTGTTAGGGGTTAAAATTAATCCCTAAATTTCTATGTAATAAAATTCTAAATAAGATGGTAAAATTTAGATGTCAACACAAATGACTTGAAAACATTACTAATAGTGACAGCGACATGAACAAGTGCACAAAAAACAAAGATTGTGCAAGCCATGTCAATCCCTTTCAAATTGGTCGATTGCTTTCGGTCGTTTTGGCGTTAATTTAAAGTACACAATTAATGTTTGGTATCTTATGGATATTCTATTGCATTTCTATTTCTCTCTATTGCGAGTGACCTACAAGTGAGCACAGTTCCCGAGTAGAACTGGGAACCGGAGAACTGAATCGATGGGTCCAGCTCGGTTCTTAGTTCTTGAGAGGTTAGTTTCGGTTCTCAGTTCCATTTTTCCCAGAATCAAAATTGGGATTACCCTTCATAAAACCTATTTTTTCTTCTCTTCTCCACTTTCCCTTATATTTCCTCTACGTCGCTCCACCCTAACTTTTCTTCTTTTCTTTGCTTTCCCTTCTTTCTATTTCATCTACAGTGCTCCACTCTCGAGTCACCAACAACCCCACACTGCTCTTTGCCCTCGACGCCGCTACTGCTTCATTTAACAATGTTGTTGGCTCCCGCCGTTGCGCGCGCGCGTGCGGGTTTTCTTTGTTTTGTATGGTTTTCGTGTCTACAGGTGGAAATGTCGGAGCTCGAGCTCGAGTGGTCAATGGTTTTCGTGTTTGTCGGTAGTCGATGGTTTTGGGGATGTGGTCGAATCGGTGTTGAACAGGTGTGGGCACCGACGTCTACAAAAGATTACTTAGTATGGAGAATTAGCAAAATAAAGAGCTGCCAACACATAAAAACCAATTCGGTGCATAATCTGAGAAGGATGTAAAAGTTTTGCTACGTTTTTTGTTTCGAATGTCTAATAAGGATATCGAAGTGAGATTAAGGAAGAGATTGTAGAAACTAAAAAACGCTATCCTCAGTGTGACTTCACAAATTTGATTGAGCAACTTCAAGGTCCCATTCCTCCATGGATAGGGCACAAAGAAAACCAACTCCCTCGTTGAAGGCACATCAATGCAAGCCCCCACAATCGTGATGGAGCAGGGCAAGTTCTTGCAATGTTTGATGGAGCAGGGCAAGATCTTGCCATGTTCCCATGAAGTACCTTCCTTGAAGAGTTAAAGTTTGAAGGAAAAAAAGAACACTTTCGTCGATTTCGCAAAATTGTAGTCTTGTAATTGTCTCTGAGTTCTTTCATTATGAAATTATTTGAAAATGTTTCGCTTTAATGGGTACCACTCACTTTGATCATTATGTAGTTATGCGTTTTTCCTCATTGTGGTTGCTTGTCTTGTGACTATCTCCATCTTGTGAAATCTAATGACCTTGGACCAAGGTCTTGCGCCTCTCCCATGGTGTATTCCCAGCGTTCTGAAAGAATCTCCTCATTGATGTTGTCTTTGTGCAGACAATAGCCTAGAAGGAAGCGCAAGAATCTCCTCATTGATGTTGTCTTTGTGTAGACAATAGCCTAGAAGGAAGCGCAGGATGAAATCAAAATCGTCATGCGTAGACTTTCAGACTTTGAGATTATAAGAAGCTTACATTGTCGTTTGATATAAGAGCTATGTGAAGATAAAATGTAAAATCGGTGGAAAGAAAGGAAAATGCATGCAGTCTATATTAGTGTCTAGATAAGTTGAGTGATGTTTTACTATTGCCAGTTCGGCTCAATAGGTGCATCTTTTAGATAGATATTAATATTTTAGTTTCGTTGTTTGCGGCTAATTGGTTTATTATAATCACATAACTACTTTTTTATGTGTTCTCTTATGCAGCCATTTGGTCAAGACTCAAGATCAATGTTATTGTCAAGATTTTTTGACGTAGCACTTTTGGATGCTGTTATAACATAATCTTCTGCTAGGACCGCTGTTGCTCTACATCTGCCACGGGACAAAACCCTTTCGAGGCATTCTCTGAGGTAGATAGAAACTCAGAGAACGACACTCTCGTTGTCTACGCACATTGGTGGTTTTACCTATTCGGTTTAGCATTGCAAGTTACCTACTTTTATTTTTGTTGCTATTGCTTCTATAGAGTTGGATTCTTAGGATATCTATTATATAGTATGGATCTGCAATTTCTAGAAACGTGAATGCCATGTCTGTATTTTGTTTCTCCATAAATCGGTGTCTCTTTGTGGAACCTTTTTAATAAGTTTTGTCAAAAATTTCCAAAGTATGCCGATACTGGGTTGGCTAATTTTAGAGTGTGCCTTGATATTGTTCCACAGAAATGCTTTGAAATTGAGGTTAGTGTTTTTCAATGTTAAATTTTTGTTAGTGATTTTCCTGGACATTGCTGTTTTGCCATCGCTTTTTGGCCGTCGACAATGCTGCTGCTGTTTAGAATTTGATGATGAGCAGCCCGTGTGTCGACAAGCCTCCATGGAAAAGAGTTGCACGTGTCAATGACGTTGCTGCTATTCACTTTTGTTCATTTTGTATTCTTTTTTATGAATGACAAACTTGTTTATTATTGTTGTGTTCATTTTCGTTTTGTTTAACTAAAAATGAAAAAAAAAAAAAAAACTTGTTGGACCCTGGAACCTATGACAGGGTAGGTTCTAGGTTCTAGGTTTTGATGGATAGGCTCCAAGCTCCAAAAAATGAGAAACGTATACCTGATGATAGGTTCCAAGTTATAAGTAGAACTAGTAAGAAACCCAGAACCGTTTACTCCTAGAGTGACCTATACAAAAATGGGTTTTGTACTGTATATTTACCGCATCGATCGTCAACTGTTTGATGAAACATTGAGAGTAAATGGTCTATTTATTGATAAATCTAAACCGTTGGATAACACAAGAGATAGTCCATTGTTCCACCTTAGAAATTTCCCGACTGCCAAAAAAGTAATGGTGATCTATTGATTTGATTGTCCATGTAATAGTCACAAAATCAGTCTTCAATCAATAAATTCGCGAGCCTTAAATGAGGAACTAAGGGTACTCTAGGTTTGTCCATCGTGATTCTCCAATGATTGAGCAAGCAAACAAGGTAAGAGAGAGACACACATGGGTCGATTCTCTAGCCTACAAAGCTCCTTCCTTGTCTGATAATAATCTCGGCCATGATTATTCTTTTACTAACAGAATGTCGGTACGCTTTTTTAAACTTCTCTTCCTAATGTTGGAATTACAGTCTTCCATTGCAGGCTTATCCGCAATTACAAGATCAGTGCATTAAATCCATCTCAAATATATATACAGCCATCTCAACTTATACCAAATTCAAATTATAAAAATACCCCGTTGATACATCTTCTATCTCATTTGTTGGTACCTAAAGAACCTAGAAAAGGATTGAGATGAATGGTATTAGCAAAACACCACCAGTGAGTAATACAAATTTCTTATGAGCAAATTGAGCATTCACAATGGACATTTGTAAATAGTGCCAAAAACTTATTTTTTGCCAATTCAGTATACAAATATATTTACAAGATCAAACATGGAGGTCAACCGATTGTCAGAGAGGGGGGTTGTTTGCAAGATGTGAATTTTATCCAATCGCCATAATTCGTTGACTAATCGATTTTCTAGTAGAAAGTTGTTGGAGCAGAATAATACGGGGTTTGCAAGATGGGAATTTGCAAGATAAAATTTAATCTAATTCAACTTTGAAATGGATGATAGGGAGTGAAACTAGAGAGAGTGTAGAGAAGCAAGATGTTACACAAGCGAGAATTTAAATAAATAGGTTGCTCACCACCCACAATTAATTTACCCAAGGGACAAGAGCAAAACAAGAAAAAAAGAAGCTTTTTTGTTCTCAAGTCAAAGGCTCGAAATAAGACATGAATCAAATAAGATTTGCCTTTTCATTTATCATAACGTGCCTATATGAATTAGCAGGGAACAACTTCCAAGCATAAGTAATTACCAATACTCATAGGAAAGACAAACTAGTTTTATCAGAAAACAACTCCAATTAAATAGGACTCTAGAAACTTTAACAACTACTGAACCTTGAAAATTTGAGAAATAAATATAGTTGGTTATAGGTCTCCAAATTTTACTAGTTCCAACGTAACTGAATTAATGGCTTTCAAGGAATGCTCCACATCAAGTGATACTTGGGTCAAGTTTTTGTTTTCATTGATGGCAATAAGTGCTCCATAAATATGGACAAAGTTCTAGCCTTTCTGGAAGCCTTTTTGGAAGCCTTTTATCAATTTCTTTGAGGGATTCTATAAAAGAAGCTCTGGACTTTTCAAATAATTATATGACGAAATTTATAAGATTTAAAACATACTAATATGAGCATACTAAACAGATTTACTTAATGATGCAGATTTCTGCTTGCCAGTGTTTAGAAGATCCCACTAACTTAAATAACTACTTACCATTAGTCACATTTTCTAGTGAACCCATTCATATGTGAGTTTTAGTATCTTTAGCATTACGCGAATGCTAACAAGTATTAATTTAATCATTTTTATCTGATGTGTACGCAAGCACAAAATCAAGACATCTCCACTAGAGGTTTTAATTCCATTTGGCTTGGGATACCAAGCTTCGCCAGAGGCTCAAACTATGTTGACACCAGTCATGTAGTTCACTAGAAACACTCGATCAAATAGTTAGAGAAAATTGTCCAAAAAGTTTACAATCTATTTTATAATAGCCAATTCAATTATAAATCTTTCAATTTGGCCAATATAGTGCTAAACATTTTGTTGGCTTGTCAATTTAGTCCTTTTGATGGTGTAGTAGCCAGAACTGATGCGGATAATTATTTTCTTTCCTTTTTCTTCTTTCCCTCCACCAAATGCCAAGCCTCAACAATGGCCAACATCAACAAGCAATGACCAAGACGCCATCGTCGGATCTAGGTGAGGGCTACGACGTGAGCCCTCACAAGGGTCCTCACTTGATCTAATAAGGGCCACAATTCCATCACCAAATCTGGGCCAGTGACGTAAAGAAAAATGCTAGACCACCGCCAAGTCAGCGAATTCTGGCAAAAATTAGTTGAGAGAACTAAATTGGCAAATCATTAAAATATTTAGGACTATATTGACTAAATTAAAATAATTGGGATAACACTTTTTGGACTCTCATCCTTAATAGTTTAGACAAAGATTGGGCTCTTCGACCAAAAAACATTGGGTTCGTTTTAAGTCCTTCTCAGATCCATGGTCATTTGCATTAGTTCATAATGTATTGCCGGGTAAGTTTGAAGGAGAATCAACCCTAGCATGCTTGACACGTGGATGGTGAGAGCGAGGACAATGCTTATAATTAAGGCAACTTTCAGGATGCTACATTTGTACCAAATCGCAAGTTGTCTTCGTTCGCAAACATGAATTATCGAATTGGCACGAAGGCTAGCTAACCATCAATCCGGTTCACTGAAATTGTTCTTATTTCCATAGGACAGCCTAGCATGCTGAAATTTTACAAAAATAATTCAAATTCCTTCGGAACGTGAATGATTTCATATTTTATTTTTTGCTCAGCTAGATAAGTTGAATATAATTAAAATGATCAAATTATCAAGTTTAATGTATGTGGAGTTATATATCTCATATGAAATCAAGAACAAAGTATACTCGACGACAAACCAATTTAGATGAAAAAAAAATCAAAGCACGTTAGATTATTCGGAGATTGAGGTGATGTGTTCCCCATTTGAGAAGGCTATCAATAAATGAGAGAGAGGGGGGGGGGGGGGACAATTTTCAGTTAAGGGTAAGACAGATGTCGAAACTTTTAATTTTTTTAGATCTAAAGAAAATTATAGTAATTGAGTGATTTTCAGACACTTTAAGAAGAAAACTTATTTAAGCGTAGTAATTGAAGGTGTAGATGACAAACGGTCCGAGAAGACAAACAACAAAACAAATAGTGGCACCCACACACACCAATACATTAAAATAAGAAATGTGATTGATTACGTTCAATGCATTGTTGGCAAATTAAGTCTAAATTAATTTTTTCAATTGTCCTAGAAAATATGTAATTGGCATTCTAAACCATTCAAAAGTGGACACATATTTTAAAATAAATCATTAGAGCATATCACGCTAGAGTAAATAAAATTTTATACGAGCGGGGCTTATTCCCTTTTGATTTGTTGGCAGATAAAAAAATTATATTATATTGCATGCTAGAAGATTCGCTTCATGTAGCGGCAGATTTATCAGAAATTTCCCTAGTAAGCCAACTTCAACAAGGACAGATTGATCAAGTACAACGAAAGCAACTTCTTTATTCAACAGGCATAGACCAGAACTGCTAAACCATTGCGATCACCTAAATTAAGGCATATTATTCAAGATGTCCTCAATCAAACAACCCAGAGACAAGTAAGAAGAGCCACCCTCAATCAACACCATCTTACTCTTCTCACTCGCCTCATTCACCTTCTTCCTCCTCTCACTGTCGACCTCCTCCATTAACTTTTTTATTCCACCCTCTATTACGTCTGCTGTCACCACGAAATCACTATCCATCCGGGGATCCCGCCGATAGTCCATCTTGATCTCCACTCCAAGGCCCAGCTCCACCACCAATTCAAATGCATTAAATTGTTGCTCCCCGTAAAGGGGCAATGTGGCCATCGCCACACCAAACCATATGCTTTCTAGGGTGGAGTTCCATCCGCAATGCGACACGAATCCCCCAATTGCTGGATGGGCCAGGACAGCAACTTGTGGAGCCCATCCAATCACTTTCCCGATAGTGGCCGTCCGGTCCAAGAACCCCTCGGGCAAGACCTCAGCAGGGTCCATTAACTCACTTGGGAACCAAACCTTGCCCTTCGGCGGTGGCCGTCGTAGGGACCAAAGAAAGCGATGCCCACTTCGCTCCAACGCGCAGGCCATCTCCTTCACCTGCTCCTCGCCTAAGCTCCCCATGCTCCCGAAGCACAGGAAAACCACCGATGAAGGCGGTTGCTCGTCGAGCCACTCCATGATGTCATTGCCTTGGTGGCCACCGCAGGCCTTTGTTTTAGTCTTACCCTTCAGATTCAGGATGGGCCCCAAGGGGTACACCGCGGGCGCACCAAGGCCCGCCAAGGACCTCAGCGCATACGGTTCGAGCTCCTCGAACGTATTTACAATAATTCCCTTGGCCGCTCTCATCCTCTTGGCGTGCCCCAGGAACGGTCGGACGGTCTCCTTCGTCAGAACCAGGGGAGGTAAGACCTTGGCTGGCAAGGGGTTCGTCAAACTCGGGCAGTCCAGCTCGGCGGCGGAGTCCTTGTATTCGGTTATGTCCACATGGTACTCGTCTTGCAGCGACTGGAGGTGCAGCATCATGCCGAGGAATGCAGCGCTCGATGTAAACAAGACATAGGACGGGACTCCAAGCTCGTCCGCCAGGTCAATCATGGTGGTGCAGAACATGTCGAGGACGAACCCAGCTAGGCGCCCGGTTGAGCCGGCTGAGTCAGCGAGCTCGGCAATGGCCCGCTTAACACGGGGCTTGTTGCTTTCCACGAAGTTGGTGATGAATTGGCCTGAGGAGAAATCCGGGTTGGCATTCTCGCGCGGGAGGTGGATGAAGCGGAGGCGAGAGGCAGCCATGGAGGTGGCGAGGGAATTTGTGTACGAGTCGACGTCAGAGTCGAAGGGAAACTTCATGACGAGGACGGTGACAGAGAGGCGGGGGTCACGGTCAACGATGAGCTTGGCCATCTCGACCATTGCTACGAGATGGCCCATGCCAGGGGTTGGGATGAACAGGAGCTCGGCATCCGCCATCGCGATTATCTCCCGTCCTCAAGTGAGGATTTTGAAAGTTCTGCGAGTGTTTTGAAGTTCAGTCGATGAGGCTGGGGGGCTCTTCTATTGATTATTATGTACGGTGTTTTGAGGAGCGGACGATTCGTAGTTGTAGAAGGCTGGGGCCCTCTTCTGTTGACTATTATGTGCGTCGTGTTGTGAGAAGCGGAAGATTCTTGGTTGTATACGCCTTCTGTCGGCATCTTTTACCATTTTTTGCTCGGAATTTTGTCTTTCTTCATTTGCACGGAACTTGAATATAAGAGAAGGCTGGGGCCCTCTTCTATTGATTATTATGTACGGTGAATTGAGGAGCGGACGATTCGTAGTTGTAGAAGGCTGGGGCCCTCTTCTGTTGATTATTATGTGCGTCGTGTTTTGAGAAGCGGAAGATTCCTGGTTTTATACGTCTGCTGTCGGCATCTTTTGCCATTTTTTGCTCGGAATTTTGTCTTTCTTCATTTGCACGGAACTTGAATATAAGAGAAGGCAGAGAGATGGTTGTAAGACGCGATCCATCTTAGACGCAATCAATGCCCATCGTCCAAGTTGCATGCCGTGCGCGAATCCCACTTCGTCCAATATCTGAATGAGTTTTTATACCTAATTTTTTTTTTTTTATGGGAATTGTCGACTGAGGACAAAAATTTATCTTAAGGTGCTTGAATATAAATTCCATTCAAGACTCGATCCAGCTTAGGATTTGTCACGTCGCTAAATCTGTTTTATGAAATAAATCCATGTACACCTAATGCTACTTGTACCTTTTTGTCAAGACGAAAAGAATATAAAATCGGTTATGTCTGGCGATTCATTCCTTCCTTTCTCTACAATGCCTTTCTCGTCCCTTGACAACTAACCGTTGTTCATCAATAAGCAATATTTTAAGAACATCAAGAGTCAATTAAAATCAGTTTATTAAGCGACACAATAAGTTATAGTTAATTAATAGAACAATTCAAAGTGATTTTACCATTATTTAATTCACAAGTCCTATCCAAAATGTTTATATAAACATCAACTATTTCGTCCTTTTTCTCAATTCCCTTCTTTTTGTCTTTATAAATCCTTTTGTACTAGTCATTTGGCTGTGCAATGCATCCGTCTTTTTCTTTATTTTGGACATACAAGGTTTTTATTTCATGTAAAAGAGAGGTACATATCTTCAAGAGACGATGACAGTGATAATGATGGAATCACTGATACATTTTTGTCGGGAGAAGTACACTATCAGTGCCATAAATTGTGTACGGCCCTCACTTTGGTGCCAAAAGTTTTCGTTGGATCACTTAAGTGCCAAAAATTTTGAAAAATGATCATTTCAGTCCCACCGCCGATCCGGTTGACCGGGAATCCGACGTGGTTATTTTTTATTAATTTTTGACACTAATGTGGCTCGTCGGAGAGTACAGTCAACGTGTAAACCACCAAACGACATTGTTTGGCGTCTTAAACCCCAAGTCGAAACCCTAAATTCCCAAATCGAGAGAGAGAGAGAGAGAGAGAGAGAGAGAGAGAGAGAGAGAGAGAGAGAGAGAGAGAGAGAGAGAGAAGCCATGGCGGCGTTGTCTTCTTCCCCGAAGAACAACACCAGCAGAGAGAGAGAGAGAGAGAAGCCATGGTGGCGACGTCTTCTTCCCCGAAGAACAACACCAGCAGAGAGAGAGAGAGAAGCCATGATGGCGTCGTCTTCTTCCCCGAAGAACAACAACAGCAGAGAGAGAGAGAAGCCATGGCGGCGTCGTCTTCTTCCTCGAAGAACAACACTAGCACCAGCCACTCTCTGAGTAGAGCCCAATCCACCATCTCCATCTGAGCCCTCCTTGTTTCCCTCACACTCCTCGTCTTCTCTCTCTCTCTGCACCTTCAACCCCCCTTCTTCCTCCTCCTCCTCCGACCTTGCCTCCTATTTTCCCATCACTTCTTGGCCGAGTGATGGTGGTCGAGCGGTGGTGGCTGAGCACGGTGGCCAAGCGACGGTGGCCGAGCAAGCTAGGTTGGCCAGGATGAACAAAAAAAAAACCCTAATTTCAATCCCAAATAAGCTATGCGGCGTCGTTTTTCCTAGGCCATCCATATAGGACAGCAAAACGACGTCGTTTTCTTAAGTAGGACGGAAAATGACGTCGTTTAAAGGGTTTATCGATTTTTTTAAAAATATAAAAACCACGTAATCATTTTGGCCGGAATTTCTTGCCGGTAGCACCAAAGTGATCATTTTTCCTCCGATTTGGCACTTAAGTGATCCAACAGAAACTTTTGGCACCAAAGTGAGTGCGGTACACAACTTATGGCACTGATAGTGTACTTCTCCCCATTTTTGTCTATTTGCTGAATGTCCTATGATGACGCAATTGTTGATGAAAAGTGGATCCAAACAATGGATGAAGAAATCTACTCCACTGAGAAGGATGACACATGGGTGCTAACTTGTTTAACTCATGGTAAGAAGCCTATCATGTCAAATGGGTGTACAAAATAAAGTAGAAACTTGATAGTGAGGTGGGCTGTTACAAAGCTAGAAACTAGTCATAAAGGACTACAAGTAAAAGTTAGGTATTGATTATTTTGAAGTATTTGCACCAGTGGCTCAAGCACTTGCAGCTTAAACCATTGGAGGATTCGGCCAAAAAAAAAAAAAAACCATTGGAGGATTAAACAAATGTATGTGAAATCAGCATTTCTCAATGGTGTCTTTGAAGAGGAAGTCTATGTGGAGCAACCATAGGGTTATGAGAAGAAAAGGGATGAAAATCAAGTTTACAAGGTAAAGAAGACATTACATGGGATAAAAGAAGCACCTTGTGCTTGGTGCACATAGATCGACATGTAACTATTAGAGCATGGTTTTCAAAAAAGCCCGTATGAGCATACACTGTATATCAAGTCAAATACTAATGGTGACATAATAATTGTGTGCCTTTGTATTGATGACTTGATATGTACGAGGGGCTATGAAACCTATGACTAGCTAGCTCAAGATGATAGATCTTGGATTGATGTCATATTTTCTTGGCCTTGAAGTAAAGCAACAAATGATGGCATATTTATTTCATAGCAAAAATATTCTAATGATATTTTCAAGTGATATGGCTTCATAGGATGATGTGTGAATTAAAATATGAACAAACAGG
This sequence comes from Eucalyptus camaldulensis, assembly GCA_019915185.1. Taxonomy (NCBI): domain Eukaryota; kingdom Viridiplantae; phylum Streptophyta; class Magnoliopsida; order Myrtales; family Myrtaceae; genus Eucalyptus; species Eucalyptus camaldulensis. Next base: position 8,790,019 of record JAHSVA010000014.1, on the reverse strand, counting down.
TCATGTCAAAATAATGTGTGATAATAAGTTGGCTAGCCAAGAATCTAGTTTTTCATGGTAAGAGCAAACACATCGACATCAAGTATCACTATATTCATGAGCAAGTCAAAGATAGTAGCATTGAACTTAATTTCTAGATTAGAAGATTAAATTACAAATATTTTGACAAAACCATTGAAGGCGAATTTGTTCGAAAAATTAAAGATGATGCTCGATGTTGTTGATTTCAAAAATCAATTTTAAGGGACGCTATTACAGTAATATAAAATTGATTGTTGAAGATTTGAGCCTGTTGGTTATTGAGCTATGGATTTGTTTGTTAGGGCGTGTTTGGCAACGATTCTGTTCCCGGGAGCTGATTCTGATTAGAAATGATTATTTTTTATTATGTTCTCGGGAACTGATTCTGAGTAAAAAAGCGCATTTGGTAACTATTTAAAATTTTTTATTCTGAAATAGAATTGTGTTTGGTACCGTATTAATTGATTCTGTTCCAAATAAATTTCTTTTGATTTTTAAATAATTTCTTTACTTTTTTACTTTTTTCTTTTCTTTTTTCCTTTTTTTCCCCCTTTTTTTTCTATTCTTCTTCTTCTTCTTCATTTGGCCGGTCGCCAGATCGGCAACCGACCAGACGAGGGCCGGCGACGCTCACCGGAGGGTCGCCGACCCTCGCCGGTGGCCAGGCTGGACTCACCCAGCTTGGCCACCGGCAGGGCTGGACGAGCCTCGCCGGTGGCCAGGCGAGCCTCACCAGCAGTTGGGCGAGGCTCGACCTCGCCCAGCTGCCGGCGAGGCTCGCCCAGCCCCGCTGGTGGCCAAGCCGGCCTCGCCGGTGGCTGGGCTTGCCTCCGGCGAGCTCGCCGGACCTCGCCCTGGCTTGGCGAGCCTCCGGTGACCTCGCCGGACCGGCGACCGGCGGCGAACCGGCGACCGGTGGGTGGCAGTGGGCGGCAAACCGGCGACCGGTGGGTGGCGGTGGGCGGCGAACCGGCGACCGGTGGGCTGCGGCGGGTGGCGGCGGGCAGTGGCGGACGGCAGCGGGCGATGGCGGATGGCAACCAAGATGATGAAAGAGAAGAACAAGGGTTTTACATTTTGATTCTTTTTTTGATTCTCGGGCATAGAATCAAATATTTTTTTATTCTCAAATCTTGTCTAAAATCGTTCCCGGGAACAAAAATTTTACCAAATGCAATTCTTGTCCCAAACTAATTTTGGGAATAAAAAAATCAGAATCTGGCACTATTTGGCACGTTGCCAAATAGGCCCTTAGTATTCTTCGAAGGATGTCTTGACTTATGATGGGTGTCCAGAGAAGATTGAAGACAAAAGAAAATCAGCATGATTTATGGTGGACTATGTTTGGGTAGACCCTCTACTATTCAACAAGAAGTAAATGCTATCCTAAGGAAATCAGAAGCTCTTATTTGGTTTTTTGATCGTAGAGCTTGAAATTTCAACGTTGTTAGAAGGAGTGAAGACTTCATGAAATTTGGCTCATTTAATGGTTGTGTTTTCTGTTGTTGACATTTTGTCCTTGGGATAATAAGTGTGGGATACTTTTTTTTTTTTTTGGTAAAAATTAAGTGTGAGATATTTGTCTTCATCTTTATTGTAATTTAGGTGTTCTGCTATTATATTGGATGTGAGGGTGCGTCATACACAAGAAGCCACTAGAAAAGTATTCTAAGAACAATTTCTTCCTCCAACTTGTACACTCATTCTAAAATTTCAAAGTTGTCATTATTTTTTTGGTTCCAACAATAAAAACCTTTTGGCAACAAAAGTCTTAACTTGTCGCCAAAGCAATAACCACCAAATGTATTCGAAGAGAAAAATATTTCTTCATTAGTCGATGAGAGGTGAATAATTAGCACATAGCTGTAAGTGCCCCAAAAAAGAAACATCCTGGACATCAGTAAGGAGGAAAAAAAAGCACACGCAACAAGTACTTGGAAATTCAAGCCAAACAATGATCGCGCGAGCCAAATCAAGGCAAATTATTCAAGATGAGGAGAGTTCAAAGTTCTGAAGATCATGATAATGATGATGATGATGTCTTGGGAATTTTTTAATCCTTGCTGAGTCAACTCGTTTGAATTAGGCTGAGGATTATGCTCGTCACGGTGTGATTTCTTTACTCAATTGTGCTGTCTGGTCACTTACATTATCTCCAGCTGGTGAAAGGAATACTCCTAGCACGCAAAGGGTTCCAACCACTGTAACCATTGTAGTCATCTGAGTCATAGCGTATTGTTCAAGATGTCCTCCATTAACCGACCCGAGAGGCAAGTAAGAGGAGTCACCCTCGACCAACGCCTTCTGGCTCTTCTTGCTGACCTCCTTCACCTTCTTCTGTCTCTCGCCACCTGCCTCCTTCATTAACTTCCTAATTCCGGCCTCTATTTTGTCTGCCATCACGATGTCACGCTCCATCCTGGGATCTCTCCCGTAGTCCATCTTTTTTTCCGTTGCGAGGTCCAGCTCCGCCACTAGCTCAAAAGCATTGAACTGTTGCTCCTCGTACAGGGGCCACATGACCATCGCCACATCAAACCATATGCTCTCGAGGTTGGAGTTCCATCTACAGTGCGACACGAACCCCCCGATCGCCGGTAGGCCAAGACTGCAGCTTGCGGGGCCTAGCCAATCACTTTCCCGATGCCGGACATTCGGTCTAGGAACCCCTCAGGCAAGACCTCTGTGAAGTCCTCGTAATCACAGAGCTACCAATTTTTGCCGTTTGGCGACGGCAGCCGTAGGGACCACAGGAAGCAGTGCCCACCCCGCTCCAGTGCGCAGGCCATCTCCTTCACCTGATCATCACCAAAGCTACCCCTGCTCCCTAAGCATAGGAAAACCACTGATGAAGGTGGTTGCTCACCAAGCCACTCGACGATGCCATCGCCGCCGCGGCCACCATTAGCCTTCTCTTTAGTCTCACCATCCATATGTAGTATGGGCCCTGCGGGATACACTATGGGCACCCCGAGGACCTCACCACATGCGAATCGAGCTTGTTGACGTATTTACGACAATGCTCTTGGTTGCTCTCATCCTCCTGGCGTGCTCTAGGAACATTCGGACTGCGTCCTTCATCAGAAGCAGGGTGGGTAAGACCTTGGCCGGCAATGGATTCGTGAAGCTCGGGAAGTCCAGCTCACTGGCCAAGATAAGCTTGGCCGGCAATCCATGATATGGTCAAGATAAGGTTTGTGCAAAGTCGTTTCTAATCCTTTACATTACATCGACGGTCACTGTAGTTTATTAAGAACACTCTATGAAATAGTCAAGATAAGCATTATGCAAAGTCAGCTTTCAATCCTTAGGGTTAGATCCCCGGTTACTCGTGGTGATTCGTAGTGTAAGTTTGCTTAGTATTTTCAAAGGAAAATCAACCCAACATGCCTCATGAGTCGATGATGCGAGTGAGGACTGATGCCCACGAATAAGGCGAATTTCATGAAACTATATTCATACAAAATACCAAATAGTCTTTGTTCACAAGTTCAGGTCATCGATCCGGTAAAAAGCTAGATAACCATCAATTTGATTCGCTAAAATTGTTTGAATTTCCGAAAAAATAACTTGCTTGCTGACATTTCACAAAACAAATTCAAACTCTCTCGACAGTGGATATATTTAAATTTGGTTAAATTATCAAATTTTTAAGTTTGACGCATGTTAAATTATACATTTGATGGAAAATCATGAATGAACTGTGGGACCGACCGACCAAAGTAGGCCGAGGATCAAGAATATAAGGTTATTCGGAGATATCAAGGAGATGTGCTCCACACGTGAGGAAGACTTGTCAACGAGAGAGAAAGGGAGACAGACTTTCTCGAGCAATGCACAAAGTGGGAGAAGAAAAGGACAAACGGAATAGTTGCATCCACACACCAATGCAACCAGACGATGGGATGGGACTATTCTAGTCCATAATTTCGATCAACAAATGATATTTAAGCGACTTAAGTCATCACTGAGATCTCACAAAAAAACTCAGACAAATTCAACGGTCCACGATGCACTTGTTAGGCAAATCTTTCACACGAACTTTCGCACCATTCATGCGCATTGAGGCTTGTCTAAGGGATATAATAAAAATCTCAACCATTCAAAGTGATCACACATTTAAAATGAAATATCAGAGCATACACCATTAAAGTAAATAAAACTTTGTAAAAACAATCTTAGATTTCAGGATTTTAACTAGCAAATCTCTTATTAATCATCAGATCGAGAGTGGATAAAATTGCTCGTGAAAATTACTTTTACATTGACTGCAGGTAAGCTCACCTTTATGAGTACAAATTGATCTAGTGCTATGAGAGTCAACTCTTTTTATTCAACGTGGATACACCTAAAATGCTAAAGATTCCAACAATTGGAGTCACCTTAATGAAGGCATATTATTCAAGATGCCCTCAACCAAATGACCCAAAGCCAAATGAGAAGAGCCACCCTCCATCAATGCCTTCCCACTCTTCTCACTCACCTCTTTCACCTTCTTCCATCTCTCGCTGCTAGCGTCCTCCATTAATTTCTTTATTCCACCCTCTATTTCATCTGCTGTCACAACAAAGTCACTCTCCATCAGAAAATCCCTCCTGTAGTCCATCTTGATCTCCACCGCAAGGCCTAGCTCCGCCACCAGCTCGAATGCGTTGAACTGTTGCTCTGCATATAGGGGCCACGTGGCCACCGCCATGCCGAACCAAATGCTCTCTAGGGTGGAGTTCCATCCGCAGTGCGACACGAACCCCCCGACTGCCGGGTGGGCCAGGACTGCGGCTTGCGGGGCCCACCCAATCACTTTTCCAACACCGGCCGTCCGTTCAAGGAACCCCTCCGGCAAGACCTCCGCGGGGTCCGTGTAGTCACGTGGTAAATCGAACTTGCCCTTTGGTGGCGGCCGTCGTAGGGACCATAGGAAGCGGTGCCCACTCCGGTCCAGCGCGTAGGCAATTTCCTTCACCTGGTCCTCGCGAAAGCTCCCCCGACTCCCAAAGCACAAGAAAACCACCGATGAAGGCGGTTGCTTGTTGAGCCACTCCATGATATCGTCGCCCCGGCCGCCACCGTCAGCCTTCGTTTTAGTCTCTCCCTTCAAATTCAATATGGGCCCCACGGGATACACCCTGGGCGCCCCGAGGCTGGCCAAGGACCCCACTGCGTGTGGTTCGAGCTCATCGAACGTGTTAATGATAATTCCCTTGACCGCTCTTATCCTCTTGGCATGCTCCAGGAATGGTTGTACCGCCTCCTTTATCAGAACCACGGACGGCAAGACCTTGGCCGGCAACGGGTTCGCTAAACTCGGGAAGTCCAGCTCAGTGTCCGAGTCTTTGAATTTGGTAATGTCCATGTGTTGCTCGTCTTGGAGCGACTGGAGGTGTAACATTAGCCCAAGGAATGCTGCGCTCGACGTAAAGAAGACGTAGGACGGGACTCCAAACTCGTCCGCCAGCTCGATCATGGTGGTGCAGAACATGTCGATAACGAACCCTGCGAGCCGCCGGATCGAGCCAGCCGAGTCGGCGAGGTCGGCGACAGCCTGCTTGACGTGGGGCTTGTTGCTTTCCATAAAGTGGGTGAGGAAAGTGCCCGAGGAGATCTCGGGGTCTGAGTTCACACGCGGGAGGTGGACGAAGCGGATGCGGGTGGCATCCATGGAGGTCGCAAGTGAGCTCGTGTAAGAGTCGACTTCGGAGTCGATCGGAAGCTTCATGATGAGGACGGTGATGGATAGGCGGGGGTCGCAGTCAACGAGGAGCTTGGCCATTTCGACCATTGATACGAGATGGCCCATGCCGGGGGTTGGGACGAGCACAAGCTCAGCGTAGGCCATCGCGACGTAGTTGATTATCTCCGGAGCACAAGCGAGTGCTTCGAAGGTTTTGCGGTTGGAAGAGGCGGTGATGAAGCTTGAGGCTGCTTATGTTGATTATCACAGGTGTTGGGATGTGACTGAGGTGGGGAAGATTCCCGTTTCAATAGACTTCTCGCGGCATTTTTGTCTTTCTTTAATTTGCTTTATTTGCTTTTGTTTATTCTATTTCGTGATGCATTTGTCGTCCTTTGAACGGATGGAACTCGAAAAGAAGGGAAAGCAGAGAGATGCTTGGGCATCAAGAAGGGAAATGACGTCATGGCTTTGCTGGTTGCGAGTCAACTCGAGGACTAGTCCGACACCAGCCCAGACAATAATACTCTGGAAAGAGCTGCAAGATTCGATCCTCTGCGTGATTTCCGCTGGAGCATCATCTATTGTATAAATTTCTCATCCGCAAGGCTGACTACGTTTGGTTTAGGAAATTAATTTGTAAAATGCCCCTTTTTTGTTTCACTTTCTATTAGAGTATATCACGAGTTCGAACCTGTTGAAAGAAACCCGATCGGATAAAAATCTGTGTAGAGCCCCGACCACGGGAATGTGAAAAGAAAAAAGAAGAAGAAAAGTCCCGATTGGACTTTGTTTTCCGTTCCCACTTGGCGTGGCCTTCATGAGGGATCCAAATTTTAAGCTTCTCCGGGCGGTGGATGAATATACATATCCCCTAGAATTCGTTACGTATGTCTTCTTGGTTGAGGAAGAGGGCACAAATCCAAGCCATTCTTGACGTGTACCGCGCAAATTTTTCCGAGCGGCGAGATATTCGAGTATCTGATTTGGAGATTGCGGCTTGGTGTATTCAAGAATCGCATTCAAGAGATTGTACGCTTAAGTAAATAAATCTTGTGAAGATTTGTGGATATTTTTATTTTATTTTTATTTTTATGAAATTGAGATATTGTTTTCATGAGGAAGTGTGTGAAACTAAACATTCTGTGAATTCATTGGTGTAATTAGTAGGTGAAAAGTATCAAGAATATTTGAGCAACTCGATTATGATAATAATCTCCGTTACATCGCTTGATCGGAATCCTTTACTATTCTTTACCGTGGAGTAGGTCTCACCTTCTAAACCACATAAATTTGGTGACCTAATCATTCCCCCATTCTATTTATTTTGTTCAATCATTTCCTTTTCCAGCACTTATATTAGAGGTTGTTGATTGAGGACAGAAAATTCTTTAATGGTGCTTAAATAGAAGTTCCACGCATGTTTTATATCATCTTAGAATTTTTCATGTCACTATATCAATTTTATATAGTGATATTATGAACGCCTAATGCTACTTGTGACTTGATGTCACGATAAGAAGCATATAAAATTGGTTATGTCCAGTCTGACATTTGATCCCCCTTCTCTGCAATGCTTCCTTATCATTTGACAAATGACAGCTATATATACAGCATGAGCAATGTTTTAAGAATATTATAAGTCTGTTGGGATTTGTTTATTAAAAAAAAATTATTCATAAACTTTAATTCAATATGTAATAAAATTTCTAAAATTTTAATTTATTTAATATGATTCATGAATTATAACGCAATGTGCAATGTGATTCCTAAATTTTCAATTTATTCAATGTGGCCTCTAGACTTTTGTTACATTTTGAAAATGTCCAATGTTGTTCTTAAATACAACATTGAATATTTTTATATAATTCAGGAATTAAGTTGAATATGTACTGTAAGTTCGAGGACCACATTGAATAAATTAAAAATTCAATAATCACATGAAATATTGGGCTAAAATTCATAAACCATATTAAATAAATTAAAAATTCAAGAACTAAAGGACTATTAGTGTCATTATCCCACTAAAGGAAAAATAACACAAATGTGGTCACGGAACTTTATTAAACTACCCAATAAGCTATAGTTAATAAACAAAATGATTCGGTCCTACCATATCTTAATTCATGGGTTCCATCAGAAAGGTTTATATCAATATCGACTTTTTATCATAGTTTTACAACTCTGTTTTATCTCGTTATAAATCCTTGTGTATTAGTCAATTGGCTGTATTTATTCACGTATCTTAACCGAATAATTGTATAAAAGTTATAAGATTATAATAAGAAAAAAAAAAGAATTCTCCAAGAAGCTGAAAAGTCTTTTCCGCTCTTCTATTTTGATTGTCTTCTTTCACCTTCAATCATGAGGAGGGTTTGAGCTAGTCTCACCTCCCCTCCATTTGTTTTGATTTTCTTTTAGCTTTTTTTGTATTTTTCCTCTTTTTTTCTTTTTCGGTCTTGATCTGGGAGCTATGCTCTCCCAGTCTACTTCTAGAGTTGAGAGTTGGAACTCTTCAAATTTAGTTCTAAACTTAGAAGTTTTTCTCTCCCGATTTAGATCTAGAAGTTTAATAATCTTTTCAAGAATTCGATACCCCCATACTCTATCCATGTACAGGTTCTTTGCCTCCAATTTTAAAGATGACCGCAGGAGCTCTAGCGTCTCATTCAACTATGAAGATTTGCTTTTCCAAATGTTAGATCTGTGTTTATTTAACCAATTTTGAGTAACATTTTTGAGGATTCGATACCCCCATACTCTATCCATGTACAGATCCTCTGCCTCCAGTTTTAATGATGACCACAGGAGCTCAGGCATCTCATTAAATTATGAAGATTTGTTTTTCCAAATGTTAGATCTATGTTTATTTAACCTATTTTGATTGTCTCCGTATGACAATGGTGTGGAGGAAGCCGAACCTAGGTGCACATCGCCAAATGGCAACCCCATAGTTATAGGAGAAGAAATTTCCGGTATGTATTCATCACTGATGACAATACAAGATCTAATGATTGGCCACCAATAATTTTGCTTGACAAATTAGTTCTTTTGGAACTAGTGTATGCTTAACCCTATTGGTATTTTGTTGATCCTCCTTATTTTTGGGATTTGGCTATGTTTGTGGTGTTATGGCCTTCCTGTATTTCAATTTGCTTTACCATGAAAGTTTATGTACCTCTCATTTATCATTTTGAGCCATGACTACAAATTTATTTCATCCAATAATAATAATAATAATAATAATAATAATAATAATAATAATAATAATAATAATAATAATAATAATAATAATAATAATAATAATAAGAAAAATTGTCCAAAAAATCTTAAATCTATTTTAAGTTTGCCAATTTAGTTCTAAAGAATACCAATTGAGTCATAAACATTTTTTACATTTTAAGTCAATCTAGTCAATTTTAACCAAAAATCGTTGACATAGTCATTCTATGTGACACGACCGATATTAACATAGATAAATTTTAATATTTTTTTAATATTTTTTTAAAAAAATTATTTTATTCGTTTCCTTTTTTCTTTCCTTCTATTTTCTGTCTTTACTTTTTTTTTTTGTCTTGTTATTTTTTATTCCTCTTCTCTTCCCTTTGTTTTTTCTTTTTCTTTTTCCATTTTTCCTTCTATTGTCTATTCATTGACCTCAAGCAAGGGTCACCCTGCCAACCTTGACTAAGGGCCATGCCCAAGCTTGGGCTAGTGAGGACGAGGGCAACCCTTGCATGAGGCCGACAAAGGTCGCCGGGCATCAACAAGGCCCAACGATGACCAATGAGGGAAAAGGGAGAAAGGAAGAAAAAAGAAAAGAAAAGGTAAAAGTAAAGAAGGAAAGAGAAGAAAGGAAAAGAAAAGGAAAAGGAAATATAAATAAATGATTTTAAAAAAATATTAAAAATTAATCGTGTGTGGCCCATGCTTTGTAGGACGCTTGCTATTCATATTAGTGATTTTAGGTCAAAATTGGCTAGATGGACTCAATTGATAGAATATGAAAATATTCATGAATCAAATGGTTCGATTAAAATGTTTATGGCTATATTGATAAAAGTATAATAGATTTAAGACTTTTGGAATAATTTTTCCATTGTATGTATAAGCTATAGTTGACATTGTTGTTTCCACACAGGCATATGCAAGATATGCTATCTATCTAGAAACCTAAAGTTCTTTTTTTTTTTTTTTTTTTGGGTCAATAGAAACCTAAGGTGTGAAAAATTATAGGCGTAATACCACAAAAAAAAAAAAACTCAAATTGGTATACATGTAACAAATTTATCCTTTGTTAATTCCAGTTAATTTCTATCGTGAAATTACTGAGTTAGATGACACATGACAATAGATAAATATATTAGCTTGGGGTTTTATTATCCATTTATCGTAGATGTACTCATTTGTGATTTTTCCTGATATTAATTTAATTTAACGAAAACTAACATAGGGTAAATTTTTCATAAATGTATATTAATTTAGGATAAATTTACCACAGATGTGTCAATTTAGGGTTTTTACGGTATTAACCCAAATTTATATAGTTACCATTTACTTTATCAAAAGTATTAATCACTTTTCTTCTGCATCACAAAGAATTTTATGAATAACAAAAAGCCTACCAGCGAGATAATAAATCGCTCTCCACACAAAAAAGAAAGAAAGAAAAGATGCATATCATGCAGAAGCGTGATGGGAAGTATCATATTGTTTGAACCAATGGACCCGGAAACATTACTAATAGCGAAGACGATAGGAACGAGTACCCATAAAACAAAGGCTGTGATTCAAATGATTTGAATGTTTTTCTGTTGTTTTTGCAAATTACAAGTACGTCAAAAGCTCGACATCTGGTATCTAATGAATGTGATGTTGCATTTCAATCTCTCTCTCTCTCTCTCTCTCTGTGAAGTGATCTCCCTATTCACATCACAAGTAGGTATAGTACAGTATTGTCGACTGTAGAGAAGCAAATGGATGTACAAGTAAAATAATTACTTCTTTATAAATAATATTACAAACTCTGTATACCATCACACTCTCACAACTACTCACTTTACTTGCTCACCCACTCACTTCACAAACCTGTGCACACGTCCACTCACTCTCTATCACCCTACACTTACACTACACACGCCTCACACGCCTCACACTCCACACCACTACACACACTTTTCTACACAAGACCCCTATCACCCTACCACTCAACAACTCACGCACAAGACACACTTCCTCCTATTTATAGACTGCAGAGTCGGTGGAGTCCTTAAACAAATATGTGGTTGAGAAAAATCTGGACAGAGAGAGAGAGAAATTTGGAGGAGTAGAGAGAGAGATCTGGAGAAATTCAGAGAGAAAGAGGCGGTGCTTTTTTCTGACATCGACTATAATGCTCTATTCGTTTCGCGGAAAATAACTTTCGGGAAAATATTTTCCGGAATTTCCGGTGTTCGGACGGCGAAAAATAAATGGTCAAGGGAAATGTTTTCCGGTCAAAGGAAAATTTCCCCATCAAATCATGGAAAATGATTTCCTCTTTTGAAAAGAGGAAATCATTTTCCGGAGGAAATCATTTTCCCATCGCGCGCTCTCGAGCGATCTTTCATTACTAATCTGCCATTTCTACCCTCTTTCTCACGAAACCTAAGGCTTCTAATCTCATCCTCCTCCTCCTTCGACGCCGACGATTAGCAACATCGGGGCCGGCGGTGCTGGATCTCCGCCCTCACAAAGCCCTGGGTTTCTGATCTTGTCCTCCTCCTTCGACGCCGATGATTAGCAGCAGCGGAGCCTCCCCCTCGTCCAGCGATGCTTGATCTCCGCGACGTGCCCTGCTTCCTCTTCACTGCTGGTCAGTTCATACTCTTCCACGCGTAGTTGTCTTCAAGCGGCGTATGCACGGATTGAAGCGTCCTCATAGATCTCACTCCTCTTGTTTGCATGTATAGAGGGTTTTTGGGGGAGGATTCCATCGATCCTTCGATTGAATGCGCGTTGGGGAGGAGGAGGAGGAGGAGGAGTAAGACGAGACCCAGCGAAGATGTAGCAACCTCCACAGATGATCCCCATGTTGCCCTCGTTTCCCCCGACCAACATCACCACCGAGCATATTCAAAAGGTATCTCCTCCTCTCCCTCTCCCTCTCCCTCTTCCCTCTTCCCCCAATCGAATCCTCCCCTGCCGTCTATTCCTTCTAGCTTCGGTCGCTCGGTGCGATTTACCAACTACGAGTCGCTAGGTTGACTGCTTTCTTCCTAGGAAACTGATGGCGGGACATTGAGCAATTGGTCTCGTGCTAATCACAGATTTTCAGTCTCTGGGTGTATGGTTGGTGATCGTGATTGTGATGGTAATCAAGAACTCTTCCTTGATGCTCTGTTGACTACATCAACAAGCATTTCTGGCTAGACAACCTACTGCAAAGTAGATGAAGAGATAGGTGTGTAGACATATTATGGCTGCCAAAATTCCACTGATGTGTAATTTTATGCAAGGTGCTCAGTAGAAGTCTCAAGGTAACAGAGGTAACACAAGATTTTTGATAGCTTGATCTGATGAGTTTGTTGGTCAAAAGAGTATGAACTAAATGAGTTGCTTAAAGCAGGACTGCTTCTGCCTTTATGAAATCCATAGGTCAACCGGGTAGTTATTACTGTCTTTTGGATTCAGACATTTAACACCTGTAGTCAAATAGCAGTGTTTTGTAATTGACCCTATGCTTGCCTAATTTATGTATGATGCTCTTCTGGATTCATATGGAGAATTTGCCACTATTTACTTGCTAATATTCCACTGATGATTACCAGGATGGGTTCCACAAATATTGTGGAAGATTTTGGAACTACTTTAGCATGGGTAAGAAACAGAATTAGCTAAAAAAGCTATAGTTCTTCAATAGCTGAAATGAAAATGGTAGCACTCATCTGAGGCCCTGAGTGAGATTGACTGCTTATTTGATGGAATTAGTAAAAGATGAATGTACCTACTCATCTCTTAAGCAATTAATTGTTCTGGTCAGGAATGGATGCATAGGTATCATATGCATTTCACTCGGACAGGAAGTTACACCCGGAAAAGTTTAAGAACCAGTTAGTTAACCAAGTACTCTTCTCATTTAATATTAGATATTGGTTGACTGAATGCTGCAGAAGCAAGAGTTAATTCACAAGTGTTTATTTGCCAAAAAACTCTATTTTAAATGGCAATAGATGCGAAACATGAATCCAAGTTCAGTTGTTTGGTTTCCCAGAATAATTTTGCCAAGTGGGTTCATTCTGAGTTGAACACCAATGGCTTGAGGCATTGATTTTTAGCCCATATCTTCGATCAATCAAGAAAACACCCAGAGGGAAAAAGGAAGCAACTTCACAACAGAGACCATGTTAAACTATTCCCAAGCAAAAGGGTTAGAAAATATTTTCTTTACCGAACACCGGAAAACATTTTCCGAAACATTTTCAAGTTTTAGCTGAACACCGGAAAATATTTTCCGAAACATTTTCAAGTTTTAGCCGAACACCGGAAAATATTGTCATTTTCTTGGAAAATGACTTCCAAGAAAATATTTTCCGGAATTGGCTAATTTTCCGTGAAACGAACGGACCATTAGATTACACATTGAGAAAAAGGGTCCACTGAATGAAAAAAAAAAAAAACAATTTGCTTCTTTTAATAGGTAAAAACAATTTTTTTTCTTTGGAACCCGACGAAATTGAACAATAGTCCAAATAGCGCAGTGGTTTGATCCCAATGCCAAAAAAATGGGGTTTGAAATGTTTACTAACTTCGAAGCTTGATGTGATAGTACAATTTCATTAGAATCATGGTGAAGAATAACCCGGTTTAGATGAGCACTTACTGCTTCTTAAATAACCATCTACTGATTCCCATATTATATTTTAAACATTTTAGTATATGAGTTTTTATATCTCTAGCATTACTTAAACGATAATAAGAGGCTAACAAGGATTCATGTTTACACTTGATATTTCAGCCATTCAATTCAAGGAAATTTGAAATGACTCCTTTGCAAACTACGCCCACACCCACGAAATCAGGACATCTCCTCTGGACGTTTCCGTTGTGTTTGTCTTGGGATACCAAGATTCTCTAAAGGTTCAAACTATGTCAATATCCTGGTCATTTAGTATTCTAAAAGAACACTCGATGACAAAGTCAAGATAAGCATTGGGCAACGTCGTTTTCCATCCTTAGCATTACATCCGCGGTCACTTTAGTTTACTAAGACACTCAATGAAATAACCAAGATAAGCATTAAGCAAAGTCGTTTTGAATCCTCAGCGTTATATCATTGATCACTTGTAGTATTTCATAATGTAAGTTCACATGGAATTTTCAAAGGAGAATTAACCCTAACATGCTTCACACCTTAATGATGAGAGGGAGGACCCACGCTCATGGATGTCAATTTTCAATATACTATGTTCATACAATATTCCAAATTGCCTTCGTTCACAAGTTTAAGTTATTGATCAGAAAGAGGCTGGATAACCACCAAATTGGTTTGCTAAAATTGTTGGTATTCCCATAAAATAGTTTAGCCTGCTGACATTTCACAAAAAACAATTTAAATTATTTTTTCATATTTTATATTGGATGGAAGATTATGAATGAAGTGTCGGACCGCCAATCAATTTAGACACGGGATCAAAGAATGTTAGGTTATTCATAGATTAAGGTGATGCTCCATACATGAGGACGATTTGTGGGGGGGGGGGGGGGGAGAGAGAGCTGGTAGAAAGATTTTCGTACAATTTGAGACTATTCTAGTCCATAGAGAGAGAGAGAGAGAGAGAGAGAGAAAGAGAGAGTTGGTAGAATGATTTTCGTATAATTTGAGACTCTTCTAGTCCACAAAGAGAGAGAGAGAGAGAGTTTTGGTAGAATGATTTTTGCACAAGTTGAGACTATTCTAGAGAGAGAGAGTTGGTAGAATGATTTTCGTACAATTTGAGACTCTTCTAGTCCACAAGAGAGAGAGAGAGAGAGAGAGAGAGAGAGAGAGAGAGAGAGAGAGAGAGAGAGTTGATAGAATGATTTTGTACAGTTAGAGACTATTCTAGTCCACAACTTCAATTGAAACTTCTTTGAAAAGTATTTCATGGGCAATGGCACAAGCTGCGAGAAGAAAGGGACGAAGGGACTATTCTAGTCCACGATTTTGATTAACAAATGACTTTTAAGTGACTTCTTAAGTCATCACTAAGAGATCTCACGAAAGACTCAGAAAAATTCATCAATCCACAATGTACTTATTAGGCAAATCTTTCACACACAAATGTTGGCACTATTCATACACTAATTGATTTTAACCACCGAATTGCTCATAAATCAAGCCTATCCTAAAATTATTTTTCATATAGTTCTAGACTGAGGCCTATCTAAGAGATGTGATTGATATTCTCAACCATTAAATGTGAACACATATTTTGAAATGAAATATTAGATCATACGCTGCTAGAGTAAATAAAACTTTATACAAACAGTCTAACCTTGATTTTTGAGGATTTTAAATTGCAAATATCTTACTAGCCGTTAGATCAGGAGTGGATAAGGCTGCTTTTGGAAAAAAAATATTATACTATGCTAGATTTCTACAATAAGCTGACCTTTTATTCAACGTGTGTATACTAGAAATGTCAAAGATTCCAATCATTATTGTAACATCCTCGATTTCGACCTCGATTTCGACCTTTATTTTAGTCCTAACTAGGAGGCTAAGCTAGATAAGCCTTGGATTAGTCAAACCTTCCTAGAAAATAAGTGTGAACAAGTGTGAAAAGCATTAAATGAGGATGATGAGCATGGAGGCTTATATGTCCAGCGTAATTAATGAAGGGAGGGTGACTCATGACCTAAGGAAATGATAGCAAGTGATCTTGCAAGCCAAGTAGAGCGCCACCTCTCCTCCATAGACTTGCCACATTGAGTTTCATAGGTTTTGATTTCCCAATTTTTCGAAACTGCTAGACATTTATTGCTTTTCAATTTTATAGAGCTCTTTGTGCTTCGAATTTGGAGAAACTTACTTCATAAAAGTTATTCAAAACATCTTAATATATAACATACTTAAATTTCATATTTTTATTAGGTGAAATGATTGGGACAAAGGCCCAATCAATTACCATATAGAACCTGCTCAGTATAGTGAGAACCGTAATCAGGTTGTTTTCTCGAATTTTTATAAAATCTTCCCTTTCGTATTTGGATATGCTTCCTCTACAAAATTTTTAAATGACATCCATATCTACAACATATTAAAATTTCAAAGAGTTTGTGAAGATTTGGATTTCGAAAAGAGTCTCTCTCTCTTTGACTGTTAAATCTGCTCGACGGATGAATTTTTGGCTTGTGTTCATTGAATTACTGCTTTTTACACAGTACAAATTTGGCTAAGTTTCCTTCACAAAAAATTTCTTTTGAGGTCTTCTCTACAACATATCAAGATTTTATAATTTTTCGAACTCGTTTGATATAGTAACAATGCCGATTCCAGAAATTGCTCGAAACTGTCTTTCATCCCGAGATAAGAGGGTCACACACCCAACTTGGAAAGGAAGGGGGCTGCACACCCAACTTGAGGAGGAAGCCAATCTAGAGTTTTCTTGACTTGAAGATAAGAAAGAATTAAATATAAGAAGCCTTGTCAACATCTTAGGTGTCCATCTAAATATTATGTAATAATGGCAAAAGATTTGCCTTGGTAAATAAGTTAGTGATTTATAGCATAAATGAACCATATCATGGAATGTTCTAGAATGCTTGGCTTAATAAGCAAGAAAAGCCATGAAAAAAATGTGCCAAAAATCCAAGACTAATGATGGTCATATCTTAGGCATTAAATGAAGGAATGAATCATTAGCTTAGGTGGCCAATTGAGGATTTGAGCATCACTGTATAAGATTTTCCTTGGAGATTAAGTTAGGCCAAGTAATGATGAAATTGTGACTTACAAGCTTAGATGGACCAATTAAGAGTGGCTTGGAGAATAAGTAACACGTGTTCCTTGGAGACTAGTCCTTAAATGAAGATATGACTCACTAACTTAGGTGGCAAGGAGAAGATTCGGTAATCATGATGATAGGATCTTCCTTGAAGAATAAGTTAGGGCCATTAATGAAGCTTGACCTATAAATAAGAGAACCACCCCCATCCATTCTCTCCGACCTTTGGCTCACTTCTTCTCCTCCTCCTTTCTTGCTTGTCCCCTCCCTTTCTCAGCCTTGCTCGCCCACCACCTCACAAGACGACCCTATTTTGGTGAAATCACCTATAGTTTATTGAGGTTTATCGAAGGTAAGTAGAGTCTCTAACTCTTGGCTAGAGCGATAGTCTACATCGTCGAGTTTAGTGGTGTGCTCACCCATGTAAACCGTGTGTATGTTGTAATGTTATTTTGTATGTTTGCTCACGTTTGCATGCTTGAGTGTGTTCACGCCCCGGGACAAGATCGAGGTTCATTCGGCTTGGAATAAACATCAAGTTGTGATGGCCTAAGCATGCGACTCAAGCCACAAACCAAGAATCGTTTCCGGCATATTATATAGTATGATGTTAAGAGTGATGGCACACCTACTTGAATGAGTACGCCCTCGGGCCTTGTATGCATCGGCTAAGATGAAAGATGAAGAACCGGCTTGTGTGATGCACTTATATGATGCACCTAAAGAGGAAAAAGTGCTCGTCGCCACATAACGTTGGCGGCAATGCCTTGTTCATTAAACGGGATGCCCTGGCTGAGCCAGAATGCCTAGGTCAAGCCCGAATGCCTTGGTGAGCTAACGTCAGAATGCCTCGGTTGAGCCGGGATGCCCTGCTTAAGCCGAGATGCTTAGCTTGAAGCTGGATGCCTTGGTTGAGCCAGGAGAGGCAAGTTGAGCGATGACAACAATAAATGAATTTGCATGAGTGCCGGTATATGCATAAGCATGATATGTTGATGTGTTCATTGATATGTTGAAGGTAAGCATGCATTGAAGTATGCGGTGATAAACAATTGCATATAATTGAGGATAGCAATAAGTTTGCTATTGGTCTGCCATCGACATTGCATTGTGAGTGTTGTACCTACTGGATTTTGATGATAAGATATTTTTCTAGTAGAGAATTAGGGATTTCACTTACTGAGTCCATGACTCACCCCGTTGTTTTTCAGAATTGTAGGCATGAATGAGTTGCAGTCTCGCTAGAGGAGCTAAGGTTTACACTAGCCTTTTGAGCATAGAAAATGTAGTAGTTATAAAAATAACAGACATGATAAAATGAGCTTGTAAATGTAACTGATGTAATTGTATGTTTGTAAATGATTGTTTTCCTGGGTGTATGTTGTTGTCTGAGTGTTATGTGTACGCTTCCGCATGTGCTCAATGAAAAGATAAAAAGAAACGGGACGGCGACACGCCTGGGATGTAGCAAAAATAACCCTTGCTGCTTGAGACCCTGGAGATGGAGTTGGGGTTGTGACAATTATAGTCACCTAAATCAAGGCATGTTACTTAAGATGTCTTCAATCAAATGACCCAAAGTCAAGTAAGAAGAGCCAACCTCAGCCAACGCTTTCCTACTCTTCTCACCCACCTCCTACACTTTTTATCGCCTCTTGCTACCAACTTCCCCATTAACTTTTGTATCTCATGTCCTATTTCATCCGTTGTCATGATGACGTCACTCTCCACTTGGAAATTCACCCTATAATCCATCTTGATCTCTACCATGAGGCCCAACTTCACCACCAGCTTGAACGCGTTGAACTGTTGTTTCGCATGTACAAGCAATGTGGCCACCGCTACGTCGGACCATATGCTTTCTAGGATAGAGTTCCATCTACAGTGAGACACAAAACCCCCAATCACTGGTTGTGCTAAGACCACAACCTACGGGGCCCACTCAATCACTTTCCTGACACGGGTCGTCCGAACCAAGAACCCCTCAGGCAAGACCTCTAAATGGTCCATGTAGTCACGTGGTAACTCAATCTTGCCCTTCAATGGTGGCCACCTTAGGGATCATAGAAATGGGTGCTCGCTATGTTAGACATAAAAATTATATGTGAAAAAACAAAATCAGAGTAATTTGAATTTGTGTTCGTTGGAAATTTATGGAGATTCGATGAAATTACGGGCACACTCTACTAACCCAATTCTCTCACATAATGATAGTATATTTCTAAAATGAGAAGGTTTGCGTTATACCTTGTGATTATTCTTACAAAATGAATGTTTGTCCTTTTATAAACCATCTCTTATCATGTTGAATAACCACTATCTGAAAATAGAAAAAACGTGGGTCCCAAAATGTGGGATCACATTATATATATAACATTCTTCCATTTTGATCCCAACATTTTCATCATACGGATTATCCAACCAAAACCACTAAAACTTCATGCTTAGGGAAAAGAAACAAAACACATGAATCATGACGACATGTCTTCTAAGAGCGAGTAACATCTTTAATGTACTATAATGCATCTTATTTCTTTAATATCAACCTATATGAGACAATACATCTTAATGAATAAACCCTATGTTTATTTCAGAATCAATGATAAATGTTATTCTCATAAACAATAGTATGTATATACCAAAAATTGAGAATCGACATTACAATAGATTAAGAGTTTCATACAACAAAATCGTCCATATGACAACAAATCACATGATGAGACCTATCCTCATACTAGTTACATGATTTTTATAGTCCATTGCGGCATGCCTTTAGTTAAAGGATTAGTTGTCATCAATTCAATGCTAATGTGTTCGATGACCACTTTATTTTCCTTAATATGTTCCTTATGGCTATATAGTTGATGTTAATATGTTTACTTCAATTGTCACTTTTGGCATTTTTAGCCATAAAAACTATAGCTGAATTGTCATAATATATTTTTAATGGCCTAGAAATAGAATCAATAATTCTAAGCTCAGAGATGAAACTCTTTAATCATACATCATGCGAGGTAGCCTCAAAACAAGAAACGAACTCAGCTTCCATAATGGAAGTAGTAGTCAAAATCTATTTCGCACTCCTCCATGACGTGACTCTGCCAGCTAACATAAAAATATATCCAGATGTTGATTTTCGAGAATCAACGCAACCCGTAAAGTTCGCATCTGAATAACCAACTACTTCTAGGTTGTTAGTCCGTCTATACATAAGCACGTAACCTTTGGTACCTTGAAGATATCTTATCACTTTTTTTTTTGTAGCTTTCCAATGATCTATATCTAGATTACTCTAATATCTTCCTAATGTTTCCACAACAAAAGCGATGTCAAGTCGAGTGCAAATCTGAGCATACATTAAACTTCCGACAACAGAAGCACATGAAATATTATTCATTTGTTCCCTTTCTAGATTGTTCTTCAAGTATTGGTTCAAATTGAACATGTCACCCTTCACAATAGGTGCTATACTTGGTAAACAATCTTTCATTCGAAATCTCTCTAAATCCGTATTGATATAAGTTTGTTGAGATAGTCCTAAAATTTCTTGAGTCTACTCCTATGGATTTTAAATGACATAAGATACTTCACCCATATTTTTCATGTCAAAATTCTTAGAGAGAAGTTATTTTACCTAATGTGAAAACCCTTTATCATTAGTTGCAAGTAGAATGTTATCCACATATAACACAAGGAAATAAATTTTGCTCCCACTGACCTTCTAATATATACATTGATCCATAACATCCTTTACAAAATTGAATAAAAATATGACATCATGGAACCTTAAATACCACTAGCGACATGCTTGTTTTAAGCCATATATAGATTTCTTAAACTTGCATACCTAATGTTTACCTTTACTATAGAAGAATCTTTCAAGATGTTTTATATAAACCTCATTCTCTAGTTCCCCATTGAGGAATGCCGTTTTCACATCCATTTGATATAATTCCATATCAAAATGGGCAACCAATGCCAAAATAATACAAAGAGAATCTTTTTTAAATACAAGAGAAAATGTCTTCGTGTAATCGATCCATTCATTTTGAGTGAACCATTTGACAACAAGTTTGGCTTTATATCTCTCAATGTTGTCCAATGAATCCATCTTAATTTTGAAGCCCATTTACAACCGGTGGCCTTCGCATTGTCAAGCAACTCAACCAAATTTCAAACTCCGTTAAATGCCATAGAACTTATCTTTTCCTTCATGGCATTGTACCACAAATTGAATTTATCATTATTCATGACTTATGAAAACATTTCAAGATCATTCTCAGCTCCAATATTATAGTTAGAATCTTGAAAATACACAATATAATCATTAGGAATTGTTGATTTCCTCATTCTAGTAGATTTTCTTAATGTTGCATCAACATTCTCTTGAGGACAGTGTTGATCAATTGGTTGTTCAACAAATTATGATAATTGCTTAACAACTAAATCTACTAGATCAATATCAACAGGTTATGGATTATCATCAGGTTGTTCACTAGTTGGTTGAACTGAAGGGGCGTTATGAACAACAACCGACCTTATATTTGAGGTGGAAGGTTGAGTGTCAAAATAATCTTTCTTAAGAAAAAATTCCTTCGATTGATCGCTTCCACTAATCAAGTCATTTTCAAGAAATTTAACGTTTCTTGACTCAATAATCCTAGTGGTGTGAGATGGATAGTAAAACTTATATCTCTTGGACCTTCCGGCATATCCAATGAAATACTTATATATGGTCGTTGGGTTTAATTTATTTTCTTGTGGATTGTATAATCTCACTTCAAACGAGCATCCCCTAACGTGTACATGTTGCAAACTCGATTTCCATCATTTAAACAACTCAAAAGGTATCTTTGGGATAGCCTTGATCGAAACTCAATTTAATATATACACTATTGTCTTAAATGCTTCGGTTCACAATGACTTAGGAAGATTGGAGGCGCTAAGCATACTTCACACCATATCCAATAAAGTTCGGTTTCTTCTTTCTGCTATACCCTTTTTGATTTGGAAACCAAACATAGTAAACTAGGTAACGATCCCATGCTCTTGAAGAAATTTTGCAAATAGACTAGGTGCTTGTCTATCTTTAGTGTATCTACCATAGAATCCTCCACCTCTATATGATCTCACGATCTTAATTTTCTTACCGCATTATTTTTGTACTTCCACCTTAAATATCTTAAAAGTATCTAACGTTTCATGTAGATACATGTACGTGAGTAATCATCTATGAAAGAGATGAAATAGTTCCAACCATATGAGTCCATATCTGGACTATAAATATATGTATGTATGATTTCTATTATTTTTATACTCTTCTTGGCACATTTCTTCGTCTTGTTGGTATGCTTTCCATTTATATAGTCCACACAAATATCACAATTAGTAAAATCTAAAGTGCCTAGTACTCTATCATTTCGCAATGGCTTAATTCTATCTATGGAGATATGTCTCAATATCTGGTGCCACAATATAGAGGAATTTTCATTTACAACACATCGTTTTATACCAATGTTATCATAAACATGCATCATATTATAATAAGCACTGTCTTGTAAATTGATTTGAAAAAGACCATCAAACAAAATACCACTCCTAACAATTTCAAATTTAAATAATAAATACAAGTTTGAACTTGAAAAGTTAAAAGAGTAACCCAAATGTGCAAGTCTTGAAAGTGAAATTAAGTTTATAGAGAAATTATGAATATAAAAAGTCCTTTATAAATTCAAAACAAATATACTATTGGGAACTAGTTTACATATTCCAATAACTTCTACATGCGAACGCATTTTGTCTCCTGAATAGATACTTTGCTTACTTCCCACTAGTTTCTTATGATTTTGAAAGCCCTGCAAGGAATTCAAAATGTGAATTGTAGATCCAGAGTCAATCCATCAAGTGTTATGATTCATATCGGCCATATTAGATTCATAACAAACACAAGAGATTGGATTACCTTTCTTCTCGAGCCAAGCATTAAATTAGACGCAATCATTTCTTATATGCCCATTCTTTTTAGAGAAGAAACATTTGGTTTCTTTTTTACTATCAGCTTGGGAAGGTATTTTACCTTTTCCCTCTTGCTTGCCATGACCGTTATTCTTTTTTTGTGTTGCTAAATGAGCACTTTCTCCCGAGTCCATAATCAATCTTTCTTCCTCTTAAACACACATAGTCATGAGTTCATCAATTGACCATTTATTATTATGTATGTTATAACATATCTTAAAAGGTGTCTACTGTTATGGGAGAGTGTTCAGAATATATACACAAAAAAAGATTCAAATATCTTAATCTCAAGGTTCTTAAGCTGAGCTGCAATGTCCTTCATTTTAATGATGTGCTCACGAACATCTCTAACACTAGTGAGCTTCAATGATGAAAGATTTATAATTAGGGTCATGGCATGTGCCTTTTCTAAAGTCTCAAACTACGCATCAATAACCTCCAATAAAGCCTTAGCATTGCTATGTTGCACAATCAAACCACGGATATGAGGAGATATTTTAGTCCTTATAAACATCGCACTGAAGTAGTTGGACTGCTCTCATTGTTCACAAAGGGCTATCTCAACCGCAATGCTCAAATCAGTAGGAGGAGGTGGTTCGTCTTTCCTTATAGTATAGTCAGTGTTCATACACCCCAATTAATGAAGAACTAACTCTTTCCAAATTTTATAGTTTTCACCATTCCGTATAGGAACATCACTCTTAAATTCAAAGAAATTCACAAATTGCAAAACTGCATATCAAACAATCATGCTTGTGTTATAAAATTTGAGGCAAAATATAGATAAATCATGTTTTACTAATGTAAACATGTTAAAAATATGAATCACATAACATAAAAACTGTATGTGGGCTAAGTTTTTAATTTAAATAGATTCATAATTACATCATGAAAAAACTACTATATTATATTCCTTTCCTTAATCCCTATTGGTAAATTAAGAAAAATAATATGACATTTCATCCTAATTAATCTTATTAATATAATGAAAATTAATATGGGATAAAATTCATCATATTAATATGATTAATTACAATCAATGTACATTTTTAAATATGATCCAGAGACTCTTAATATATAATTTAATTTAATTAAATATGTTGTAGTTACTCTCTAATTAATTAAAATATATGGATCACTGGATATTTAATTTCTTGCATAAAATATTCATAAAAATGCATGGATGGTTAAAATAGTAAATAAATTCAGCCTAGGACATAAGAGTATATTCAAATGGCCAAGGGGCAAAACAGTGGAAAGATTCGTCGATGGTAGAATCGTGAAATCGTGGAAAAGGGTGCGCAAAACCATAAAAGTGAAGCTAGTCCATGGGTCCATGGGCGTGTGCATGGCACGTGCCTGCCTTTTGCGAGGGCCATGGCATGCACACACGCCTATTCGCCATGCAGGCATGTGTGGTGCACACTCCCAACAACTGTCACATAGCCAAGGGTGGCACACGCGCTTGCAATTGCCCATAGTAGTTCTACACACGTGGCCCCACTAGCTTCTTCCTCCACACGAACATAAGGCTTTTTCTTGCCTTTTTCGCCGTTCCATCACGATTCCACCATCTGTCACTTCTCCGGCGGCCCATCTCAGACCAAAATAAATGATGGGCTTTGAAGACCATATCGACACAACCACATAGCTCCAAGTTTCAGCGAAAATGACCAAGAAATTGGTCCCAAATCAAACAAAAAAATTGCCAAATGCAAACCCTTAACCATTACGACTCCCGCCACCGAATTAGCCTCCAGCGAACACTGATATGCTGAAATATATTATGACTATTCTTCCCCATGGCGGTGCAACCATACCGGTCCGAAGTCGAGTGGTGGGTCGCCGGACTTTGGCCAGAATAGACAATTTTCCTCTTAACTCCAAAATAGTCGATTCATCTAAAAACCCCAAAAGATACACCAATAATTTGACGAAAACAAGGCAAAGGCACTAAACATACTCTGATACCAAATGTTAGACATAAAAATGATATGTGGAAAAACATGATCAAATGTAAATTAGACCTCCAGCTATTGTTCTAATAAATTCACGGAGATTCGATAAAATTACAGGCATACTCTACTAATCCAATTCTCTCACATACTAATGGTGTATTTCCAAATGTGAGGATTTGAGTTAGACCTTGTGATTACCCTTACGAAATGAACATTCATCCTTTTATAAACTGTCTCCCATCAAGGTAGTTATCAAGAAGAGATACGAAACATGAAAAAACCGTATGTAGAATAATTGCAACTTGAGCACACAAGCGATTTCCTTCAGTTGGTCCTTGTGGAAGCTGCCAGCACTCCCAAAGCATAGGAAAACCATCGATGAAGGTGGTTGCTCATCGAGCCACTCCATGAGGTCATCACCTTGGTGGCAAACATCAGCCTTCCTTTTAGTAATGTTAGAAGCAAAAATCAAATGCGGAAAACATGATCAATATAAACGAACCTCCAACCATTGTTCGTATTCACGTTCGTCGGAAAATCCCAGAGATTCAGCAAATTATCAAGCACACTCTACTAACCCAATCCCCTTGCATACTGATAGTGTATTCCAAAATGAGAAGGTTTGCATTAGACCTTGTGATTATCCCTTAAGAAATAAACGATCGTTCCTTATATATACTGTCTCACATGAAGATGATTACCAAATGGGCAGTTGTCACAAAGAGGTACGAGGCATAGAAAAACTACATGTGGAATAACCGCCACTTTAAAGAGAAAATGTCGGTCCGAAAAGGTGGGATCACATTATATAAGTAACATTCTCCCACTTGATCCCAACATTTTCATCATATGAATTATCCAACCAAATCCACAAAAAACTTCATGCTTAAAGAAAAGAAACAAAGCACATGGATCATGGTGACATGTCCTCTAAAAACGAGTAATATCTTCCACGTATCATAATGCAATTTATTTTTTTAATGTTGGCCTATTGTTACAACACATCTTAATGAATAAGCCTTATGTTTATTCCAAAACCAAGGATAGATATTATTCTCATAAACAACAAAATGTATACATCAAAATTGAGAATCAACATTACAACAGAATAAGAGTTTCATACAACAAAAATTGTCCATATGACGACAAATCACATAATGGGACCTATTCCCATACTAGTTACATGATCATTATATTTTATTGTAGCATGCCTTTAGTTAAAGGATCATCTATCATCAATTCAGTGCTAATGTATACCATGACCACTTTATTTTATTTAACACGTTCTTTTATGGTTAAATACTTGATAATGATATGCTTACTTTGACTACCACTTTTGGTATTTTTAGCCATAAAAACCGCAGCTGAATTGTCACAATATATTCTTAATGGCCTAGAGATAGAATCAATGGTTCTAAGCCCAAAAATGAAACTCTTCAACCATACACTATGCAAAGTAGCCTCAAAATAAGAAAAGAACTCATTCTCCATAGTAGTAGTAGCAGTCAAAGTCAGCTTCGCACTTTTTCATGATATGGCTCCGCTAGCTAACATAAAAATGTATCTAGATGTTGATTTTCGAGAATCAACGCAACTAGCGAAGTCCGCATCCGAATAACCTATTACTTCCAGGTTGTCAGTTAGTCTATATATAAGCATGTAGCCTTTGGTACCTTGAAGGTATCTCATCGCTTTCTTTGCAGTTCTCCAGTGGTCCATACATGGATTACTCTAATATTTTCCCAACATTCCTATAGCAAAAACGATGTCAAGTCAAGTGCAAACTTGAGCATACATCAAGCTTCCAACAACATAAGCATATGAAATATTATTCATTCGTTCCCTTTCTAGATCTTTATTCGGGCATTGGTTCAAATTGAACCTATCACCCTTCACTATGGGTGTTATACTTGGTAAATAATCTTTCATCCAAAATCTCTCTAGAACCTTGTTGATATAGGTTTCTCGAGATAGTCCTAAAATTTCTCGAGTTCTATCTCTATGGATCTTAATGCCAATGACATAAGATGCCTCACCCATATTCTTCATGTCAAAACTCTTAGAGAGAAATTGTTTCACTCATATAACAACCCCTTATCATTAGTTGCAAGTAGAATATCATCCACATATAGTATAAGGAAACAAATTTTGCTCCCACTAACCTTTTGGTATATACATTGATCCATGACATTTTCTACAAAACTGAGTGAAGAAATGACACCATGGAACTTTAAGTACCATTGGTGGAATGCTTGTTTCAAGCCATATATAGATTTCTTAAGCTTGCACACCAAATACTCACCTTTACTAGAGGAGAATCCTTCAGGTTGTTTCATGTAAACCTCATCCTCTAGTATTCCATTGAGGAATGCCATTTTCACGTCCATCTAATATAATTCCATATCAAAATGGGCAACCAATGCCAAAATAATACGAAGAAAATCTTTCTTAGATATAGGAGAAAAAGTTTATGTGTGATCAATTCTTTCCTTTTAAGTGAATCATTTGGCAATGAGTCTAGTTTTATATCTTTCAATGTTACCCAATGAATCCTTCTTTGTTTTGAATACCCATGTACAACCAATGGTCTTCGCACCATTAGGCAACTCAACCAAATCCCAGACTTTGTTAGATACCATAGAACTCATCTCTTCTTTCATGGAATTGTACCACAAATTGGATTTATCACTTTCCATGGCTTGTGAAAATGTTTCAAGATCGTTCTCAGCTCTAATATTATAGTTAGAATCTTATAAATACACAATATAATAACTAAGAATTGCCAATTTCCTTATTCTAGCAAATCTTCTTAATGTTGCATCAACATTCTCTTGAGGAGTGTGTTGCTCAACTAATTGTTCAAGAATTTTTGGTAATTGCTAAACAACTAGATCTACTAGATCAATATCAACAGGTTGTGAAACTTCAATAATTGGTTGTTCAATAGCCAATTGAACTAAGGAGGCATTATGAACAACAACCAACCTCATACTTGAGGTGGAAGAATGAGTTTCTGAATGATTCTTTCTTAGGAATAAGGTCCTTTGATCGATCGCTCCCACTAATCAAGTCATTTTCAAGAAAGTTAGCATTTCTTGATTCCACAATTCTAGTAATGTGAGATGGGCAATAAAACATGTATCCCTTGGACCTTTGGGCATATCCAATGAAATACCCACTTATGGTCCTTGGGCCCAACTTCTTTTCTTGTGGATTATAAACTCTTACTTCAAACGGGCATCCCCAAATGTGTACATGTTGCAAACTTGGTTTCCAATATTTAAATAACTCAAAAGGTGTCTTTGAGATAGCCTTGATCAGAACTCGGTTTAATATGTACACTGCCGTCTTAAGTGCTTCAGTCCATAAGGACTTAGGAAGTTTGGAGCCACTAAGCATACTCCGCACACCATGTCCAATAAAGTTCGGTTTCTTCTTTCCGTTATACCATTTTGGTCCGGAGAACCAAACATAGTATATTGGACAACTATCCTATGCTCTTGAAAAAACTTTTTAAATGGACCAGGTGCTTATCCATCTTCAATGCATCTACCATAGAATTCTCCACGTGTATCTGATCTCACGATCTTAATTTTCTTATTGCATTGTTTCTCTACTTCCGTCTTAAATACCTTAAACGCATCTAACGTTTCATGTTTATTATGAAGCAAGTAGAGATACATGTAACGTGAATGACCATCTATGAAATAGATGAAAGTATTTCTAACCACACAAGTCCATATCCTGATTACAAATATCTGTATGTATTATTTCTAATAATTTGTACTCCTCTTAGTACATTTCTTCGTCTTGTTGGTCCAATTTCCCTTTATGCAATCCACACAATTATCACAATCAATAAAATCTAAAATACTAAGTACTCCATCATTTACCAATCGCTTAATTCTATCTAAGGAAATATGTCACAATCTCTAGTGCCACAACATAGAGGAATCTTCTTTCACAACACATCATTTTATACCAGCATTATCCTAAACATGCATTGCATTATAATAGGCATTGTTTTGTAAATTAATTCGAAAAAGACCAGCAGACAAAGTACCACTCCCAACAATCTCATATTTAAATGATAGATAGAAGTTTGAGTCTAAAAAGTTAAAAGAGTAACCCAAAGATATAAGTCATGAAACTCAAATTAATTTTATAGAGAAACTAGAAACATAAAAGACCATTTCCAAATTCAAAACAAAGCCACCATTGAGAACTAGTCTACATGTCTCGATAGCTTCCACATGTGAACGCATTTTGTTTCATGAATAGATGCTTTGTTCACTTCCCACTAGCTTCTTGTGGTTTTGAAAACTCTACAAGGAATTTGAAATGTGGATTGTAGATCCAAAATCAAACCAACAAGTGTTGTGACTCACATCAGTCATATTAGATTCATTACAAACACAAGAGACTAAATTACCTTTCTTCTCGGGCCAGGTCTTAAATCTGACGCAATCCTTCCTTACATGCTCATTGTTTTTACAAAAAAAAAAAAAAAAAAAAATTGGATTCTTTCGTAATGTCAGTTTGGGGAGGTATCTTACAATTTCCCTTATACTTGCTATGGCCTTTGTTCTTTCATTGTGTTGCCAAATGAGCACTTTCTTCCAATTCCATAATCAATCTTTCTCCCTCTTGAACACATATGGTCATGAGTTCATTAATTGACCATTTATTCTTATGTGTGTTGTAAGAGATCTTGAAAGGTGCATACTGTTGCGGAAGAGTATTCATAATATAATACACAAGAAATGATTCAAATATCTCAATGTCAAGGTTCTTAAGCTGAGTCGCAATATCCCTCATTTGTATGATGTGCTCACGTACACCTCTAACACTAGTGAGTTTCAATAATGAAAACTTCATAATCAAGGTCATGGCATGCGCATTCTCTGAAATCTGAAATTGCGTATCAATGGCCTCTAATAAAGCCTTAATATTGCTATGCTGAGCAACCGAATCACAGATACTATGAGATATTTTAGCCCTTATAAACATCGCACTAATGTGGTTGGACCGCTCCCATTGATTATAAAGGGTTATCTCAGCTGTAGTGCTCGAATCAGTAGGAGCAGGTGGTTCGTCTTTCCTTATAGTATAGTAATTGAAAAAGAACTAACTCTTTCCAAACTTTATAATATTTACCATTCAGTATGAGAACATCACACTTAAATTTAGAGAAATTCATAGGTTGCAAGACTACATATCAAATAATCATGCTTATGTCACAAAATTTGAGGCAAAAACATATCACAAATATGAATCACATAACATAAAACCTGTCTATGGGCCAAGTTTTTAATTTAAATAGATTCATAATTATATTATGAAGAAACTACCATATTATATAAATTTTCTTAATCCCTGTGAGTAAATCAAGCAAAAATAATATGATATTTCATCCTAATTAATCATATTAATATAATAAAAATCCGTGTGGGATAAAATTCATCATATTAATATAAAAAAAATAAATCAATGTCCATTTCTAAATATGATCCGGAGGCTCTTTCTATATAATTTAATTAATTAAAGATGCTATGGCCACTCTCTAATTAATTAAAAATATGGATCATTAGACATTTAATTTCATGCAAAAAATTCATAAAAATGCATGAAATGACAAAATAGTAAATAAATGCACTAAGGGGGCAGAACAACAAATTGATCAGCCAAGGGTAAGATTGTAAAATTGTAGGAAGGGCAAAAAGGGAATTTTAAAATGGCGTAGGGGCAATAGAGTAATTTTAGCCATCAAGGGTAGAACCGTAAAATCGCCACAAAAATTGCCAAAGCACGTGAGGCGTGTGCCATGCACGCATCAGGCATATGCCATCCACCTGCTCGCATGTGAGTGGGCGCGGGTGTGTGGCCTGCACGCGCCTAGCAGTTGTCGCGCACGTGACCCCACCTGCTTCTTCCTCCACGCGAACAGAAGCCCTCTCGCCGTTTTTCGCCGTTTTCCACTGCGTTTTCTTCTCAAACAGCCCATCTAAGATTGAAATAAATAATGGGTTTTGGAGACCATGCCAATGCGACCACATAGGTCAAGTTTCGGCGAAAATGACCAAGAAATTAGGCCCAAATCAAACGAAAATTTCCTAAAACGCAAACTCTTAATCATCTCGACTACCGCCTCCTGATTAGCCTCCGGCAAACACCAATATGCCGAAATAACTTATGGCTATTCTTCCTCATGGTAATGCGACCGTACCGGTCCGAAGTTGAGTGGTGGGTCCTTGGATTTGGCTGGAATCGATGATTTTCCTCTCGACCCCAAAATGGCCGAATTATTGTTCACATCCAAAAGGCTTGAAAAGTACACCAAAAATTCAAAAAAAAAAAAACAAGGCAGAGGCACTAAATATGCTCTTATACCAAATGTTAGAAGTAAAAATCAAATGCGGAAAACAGGATCAATTATAAACAAACCTCCAGCTATTGTTTTTTTTTTTTTTTATGACCCAGGAACCCCGTACAGCCGGCAGCCGGCCGAGCAAACCTAGGGGGACGCTAGCGGAGGACCCACCACCGCGACATCCCACTTAAGACACCAAGCGCCTCCACTGGGTTTTGAACCCCTCACTTTTGGGCAAAGATTAGCGAAGCTCTTATCCAGCGGAGCCACCACGGCCGATGGTAACCTCCAGCCATTGTTCGTATTCACATTCATTGGAAAATCCTAAAGATTTAGCGAAATATCGGACACACTCTACTAACCCAAACCCCTCGCGTACTAATGGCGTATTCCAAAATAAGAGGGTTTGTGTTAGACCTTGTGATTACCCCTTAAGAAATGGACGAGGTTCATTTTATATACCATCTCCCATCAAGACGATTACTAAATGGGCAGTTGTCACAAAGAGGTACGAGGCGTGGAAAAACTACAGGTGGAATAACTGCAACTTTAAAGAGAAAATGTCGATCTAAAAATGTGGGATCACATTATATAAATAACAAGTAACACCCTTGAGATTCAGTATGGGCCTGCAAAGGATGCCACTGCATGCGGTTCGAGCTCATCGAACATATTGATGACATTTGCCCCGGTCCCTCTCATCATCTTGGCGTGCTCCAGGAACGTTCGGACCGACTTCTTCATCAAAACTACAGAGCATAAGACCTTGGCTGGCAATGGTTTCTCAAAACTCGGGAAGTCCAACTCAATGGCCGAGTCCTTGAATTCAGTTATATCCAAGCGTTGCTCGTCTTGGAGCAACTGGAGGTGCAGCATCAGGCCAAGGAACGCTGCGCTTGACGTGAAGAATACATAGGAAGGGACTCCGACCTCGTCAGCCAGTTCAGTCATGGTGGTGCAGAACATGTCGAGAAGCAACCCCACCAGCCGCCCGTTTGAGCCGGCCGAGTTGGCGGTTCCGCAACAGCCCGCTTGGCGTGAGGCTTGTTGCTTTCCATAAAGAAAGTGGGCAAGTTGCCGGTGGAGATCTGTGTCTATGTTCACACGCGGGAGGTGGACAAAGCGGATGCGGGCAGCGTCCACAGAGGTGGCGAGTGAGTTCGTGTACGAGTTGAAGGCGGAGTCGAGGAGAAACTTTATGATGAGGACGGTTACGGAGAGTTGGGGGTCAAGGTGGACGAGTAGCTTGGCCATCTCAACCATTGATACGAGATGGCCCATGCCGGGGGTCGGGATGAACACGAGCTCGCCATAGGCCATCGTGATGTAGCTGATTATTTCCCGGGCTCGAGCGAGTGCTTCGAAGGTTCTGTGGTTGGAAAACGTAGCGATGAAGCTCAAGGCTTCTTATGTTGATTATGACTTCTTAAAATGCTTCCGTCTGGCGGCATTTTTGTGGTTCTTATATTCGCGTTGTTCGATTTTTATTAATTCTATTTCGTGAGACATATGTCGTCCTTTAAACGGTTGGATAGCGAGACGGGAAATGACTTCGTCACGGCTTTACTGGTTGGGGTCAACTTGAGGCGTTATTCGACTCCAGACGGTACTTAGCAAAAGATGGGACCAAGAGACCGAACGATCGTCATGTTATTAGCAAGACGCGATCTATTATAGACCGGATTGATCTCGATCGATTATGACTCCAATATTTATGTATAATTTCTCATCAATTTAACATGACGATATTTGATTTAGGAAATAAATTTGAAAGTACCTTAGCCGTTGTTGATGTGCGCCGTGACTGTCCAAGTGGCGTGACATCTAGACATCCAATTTGGAGCATGCAGCTTGGTGGTGTCAGTGAGTTGCATACAAAAGACGAGTGTTCAGGTCAACAAATCTTGTGGTAAGAGTTACAAAGTACTCTGGAAGATCGAGAGATATTCCGCGAGGAAGTGTGCGAGGCTAAACATTGTATAAATTATTTAGTATAATATGTAGTTGAAAAATACTAATAGCATTTGAGTGACTCGGATGTGGTTGATATCTCCTTTGTTTGCTTGATAGGAATCTTGTGTTGTTATCTCTATGAAGTAGGTCTCACAAACCCAACCACATTAATCTGACATCCAATTTATTTACTTGTTTTATATATTTTATTATTTGGTCTTTTTTTTTTTTCAAAAACTTTCTATAGAGATTGTTGATTGAAGTGAAAATTGTCCAAGAAATTCTAAACATATCGCATCTTTGTTATTTTAGTCTTAAAACCTTTAATTTTGCCAATTGAGTCATAAAACTTTTCACGTTTTGTCACTTAAGTCCATCTGGCTAATTCTAGCCGGAAATCATTGACATGGACATTAATAGTGTCATATGACACGATCAGCATTGACGTTGATAATTTTTATAATTTTTTAAAAATTTCTGAATTTTTTATTATTCTTCCTTTTTCTTTTCGTTTTCTTCCTAGCCCGGTGAGGGCTTTCTAACCTCGCCTAGTGGCCGATGAGGTTGTCAGCCCTCACCCATGGTGGGCAAGGGTCAACTGGTGATGCTCGCCAAACTTGGTAGGAAAAAAAAGGAAAAAAAAAGTGAAAAAGAATAAAAAACAAAATATCAATTTTAAAAATAAAATGTTTACATCAACGTCAATTGCCCTAAATAGTGTTACTAGCATCCACATTAGCAATTTCTGATTCAAGTTGGCAAATTCAGTTTGCAAAGCATGAAAAAATTTATAACTCAATTAGCACACATGAAAGGTTTATGACTAAATTAGCAAAGTGCAATAGGTTTATGACATTTTGGACAATTTTCCCATTAATTAAAGTCTGCATATGAAAAAAAATTTATGGGTGCTCTAATGAAAGTTCCATTATGTTTGTATGATCTTAGAACATGTCATCGCAAGATCGATTTAATCCTTCTACACCTAATGCTACTTGTGACTTTTTGTCAAGATGAGAATAATATAAAATTGGTTAGGTCTGACGATTTGCTCCTTTCTTTCTCTGCAATGCTTTTCTCGTCTCTTGATAAATTACTGCTGTACATCACGAGCAATATTTTAAGAACACAGACGCAATAAGTTGTAGTTAGTAAACGGAACGATTTAAAGTGATTTTACGCATGAATTCTATCAAAAAGGTGTATATGAACATAGTGAACGCTGTATGGGCATCATGCATATGCAAGATTACTCTATTAATTTAGAAACATGAGGTGTGAAA
The DNA here is from genome assembly GCA_019915185.1 of Eucalyptus camaldulensis. NCBI lineage: Eukaryota > Viridiplantae > Streptophyta > Magnoliopsida > Myrtales > Myrtaceae > Eucalyptus > Eucalyptus camaldulensis. Next base: position 8,755,781 of record JAHSVA010000014.1, on the reverse strand, counting down.
ATTATAAAATTATTAAGCACTTAATCAAAAGTATGGGTCACTTTTCTCCTGCATTAAAAAGAAATTTATGAAAGACAAAAAGTCCACCAACGAAATAAATCGCTCTCCATGAAAAAGAAAAAGAAATAAAAAAAAAAACCACGAGAAAAAATGTCATATTTTCTAAAGAATGGACTCGGAAAAATTACCAATAGCGACGACGATAGGAACTGGCACACAAATAAAAAGGTTGTGCATTGTCATGACGATCTCTTTCAAAAGGGTTGAATGTTCTGGGTTGTTATGGGGTGCATTTCAATCACTCTGTTGCAAATGACCTAGTCACTAGTGGGCTTTCTAATGTATAAATTCAAATTGTCAACGGTTGAAGGCGCATTGAGAAATAGGTAACAGTAATAGACACAATTCTCAATTACTGAATGACACGACAGACGGTACATTATCCTATCTTCTAATTTTTTCGACTACAAAGGAGAACTGGTGATCAATTTGTCAGATCTTCCATGTAATAGTTGCAAAATCGGTCTTTAATTAAGTTCGTGAGCCTTAAACGAGGGGTTAAGGCTCTATTTGGTAACTAGCCAAATAGTAAAAATTTATATTCTTTTGTATCCGAGAGTAGTTTTGGAATAAATCGTGTTTGGTAAAAATTTTGTTCCTGGGAACAAATTTCTATTTTTTGTTCTCGGAAGTAGATTTGGAACAAAATCCATAATAAAAAAAAAATTGATTCTTATTCCCGGGAACAATTCTAGAATCAAGCCCATATTTTCTTTTTTTTTTTACTTTATTTTTTTCTTGTTCTTCTTCCCTTTTCTTCTTCTTCATCCACCGCCGCGGTTGCTGTTCGCCACTGTCCGCCGTCCGCCACCCGCTGCCGCCAGTCGCCGGAGGCTCGCTAGGCCAAGGCAAGGTCCAGTGAGCTCGTCAAAGGCAAGCCCAGCCACTGGCGAGGCTCACCTTGCCGCTTCGGCAAGGCTAGGCGAGGCTTGGCCGAGCCATGGTTGGGTGAGCAACCTCACCTAGATTTGGCAAGGCCGAGCTCGCCCAACCACCAGTGGGGCTTGACCTCGCCGGGCCAAGGCAAGGCCGACCTCATGGTGGCCTAGCGAGGTCAAGCCTCGGCAGTAGTTGGGCAAGGTAGCTCGCCCAGCTATGGCTTGGTCGAGCCTCGCCCAGCTACCGGCGAGGCTCGGCCGACGAGGGCCAGCGACACTCCAATGAGGTTGCTAGCCCTTGTCTGGCCGATCGCCGGTCCTCCCAAGGCCAGCGATCGGTGACTTAAAGAAGAAGAAGAAGGGAAAGCAAGAAAAAAAGTAATAAAATTATTTAAAAATCAAAATAAAATAATTTGGAGTAGAAATTTTGAGCACGGTACCAAACACAATTATATTCCAAAATCAGAAATTTTGTCTAGTTACCAAACACGTTCTTTTGCTTTGAAATTGTTCTTGGGAACAAAATAAATAAATAAATCATTTCTGATAAGAAATTATTCTCGGGAACAGAAGCGTTACCAAACGCACCCTAAAATGCAGACTTGTCAAATGAGTGGGCTAAATTGAAAATGATCTAATCTCAATTTATCCATTTTAATGCAACACAACTTTCATATTCATAATCACTGGGGTTTGCCCCAGTGGCCACTCTTCTAACATGAAAGGAAGAGGTGGGGAGTTCGAATCTCCACCTTCTCAAGGAGAGTTGGGATGAGGTCAATTTAGTTTCAAGAGTGGGTTTCGACTCCTATGCCCTGCAAGGAGGCAGGACAAAAGTTAGGGCAAAAGTTTGAGAGTGAGAGTTAGTCTAGGACTAGAGTAGGACCGACCAAAAGAAAAAAAAAACTTTCGTATTCCTAACCCGACCCAACCCAACCCAATCCAACATACTAAACCGCAACCGTATTTTACCCGATCTATGCTAACATATATTATCATTTAATCCCTTTAAGCACTTCATGCGACTTATCTTACTTCAAAAATTTTATATCAAATAAAAAAAATATAAATTGACAAAAATAAAAGTTACTTGCCCCTACCCAACTCAATTGACATAGTCCCATCTTCACTCGAGCCCCGAGACACTTTGGTCGAGCTCCCAAAACTAGTCGTTGCTCTCTCTCTCCCCCCCGCCCATTCATATATGAGATCGCAAGGTTAGATCTAACTTCACCGGTCGCTTTGATTGCGGCATCACCATGACCCTGGTCAATTTAAAAACTTGTATTTTCAATGCATAAACAAAGTGACCAATGCTGTTGCTCAGCCATCATCATCGCCACCATTAGCACAGTCACATTAATGTTGTTGGAAATTGTTTTAAATTAGAAACAGATAAATCTACAAAATAAAAGACTTAATTAATTGTAACTCACTTGAATAAAAAGCGTCCTTATCTCGATTGGACGATGAAGATGAGAGGAACAGGATTTTAAGAGGAAATCAAAAGACATGGCATATCATTGGCTACGATACAAACAAAGGGGCTTCACGATTAGTTGGATCGACGGAAATTAAAAGCGAGTAAGGGTTATACTAACCACGAGGTTGGCTGGTGATTTGGATTTTGGCCTATATTTTGAAGTGTCCAAAGCTGCTTTAGTCTTAGAATGCCAAATGAGTTAAAAATTGAATTATTTAAGCAATTCATCATGACCCAATTTACCAAGACTCTATTTGTTTCCCCGACAAGGAATGATTAAAGATTATTATTTTTGTTACTTACAGAATAAATGAATAAAAGATATATTTATCAACCACGATAACGTTTAACCATAAATTATTATCAATAATAAAAATATTTTCTATTGACTAATTCTTTCAAACTGTATATAAGCGAAATGGTCCATTTGAACTCTACTGAAGCGTGTTTCAAATAGTTCATTTTTAACTACGCGTGTTTGAAATGTGTTTGGAGTCAATTCAAAGCTAGCTCAACTTACTTTAAAGGCGAACTTGCCTCCAACTCAAAAAAATGGCTGGAGACGAGTGAAAGCGGGTGCCAAACACATTACTCCGAATCTGGCTTCAGCAGTGAGCAACAAAAACAATTTCAAGTTTGAAAGGTCAGGAAAAATTATGTTCTATTAATTGCATTTACTCAAAAGAATAAGGGTTAAACCATATAATTTACTTCTTTTTATGGGGGGAAAAAAGCTCTCTTTATCTTTTTGCAACACAAATAGAGTGAACATAGTCCTCCACCGCCGGGGTGGATAAATTGAATACATATGGAGTGTCTAAAGGTAATCCTGAACTTATAGGAGCTGGAGGATTATTCTGAAATGAAGAAAGAGACTAGCTTGGCAGTTTTATCTAATTTCTTGGAATATGGTCATCTTTACAAGCAGGATTATGGGCATTATGGATGGGATTTACCATCGCAAAACAACAAATTTTCCACAAACTCATCATTGAGATAGGCTCCAAAATTATTACGAACTTATTAAACAAGAGAGAATAGCGGATAACACTAAACCCGCACTACATAAGGATATCATAAAGCTATTGAGCTCTCATTTTGAGCTCAAAATTCATCACATTTTTCAAGAAGACATTCGGCCTACCGATATGCTTGATCGTGGAGAATTATCTCATGTTTTGCTTAGTGATAAAATTGAGGTTGTAGATTTTAGATGTTAATATTTATTAGTTTTTTACCTTATATTTACCCGATAAGTGAACATAGTCCAAGTTTCAAAGTAGTTGAACTCTAGTCAAACAGCAAGAAAGGAAAAGAAAAAAAAGAAATTGGGGTTCGGATTGATTTTGAAGCTTGACATGACGGTACAATTTCATTAAATTGTGACGAAGGAATGAGCAGGCTCAGCAATGTCATTATATATCAAAGAAAATGAATGATACAATGTGTAATATGATTCATGCACTTTAACTCAATATTCAATATCATTTCAGAACTTTCAATTGATTTAATACGGTCCTCATACTTTTGATATACGTTCAATAATATTCATAACTTAAACATGTATTAAAAGTTTAAAGATCATATTGAATAGATTAAAAATTCAAGAACTGTATTGCGGATTAGACCAAAGTTTCAAGACCATATTAAATAAATTAGAAATTCATAGAGTAGGGACTATTTGTGTCATTACCCCTATAAATTATAGGTCTTAGCATTTCTTGCTGAACATCTTTTGAGAGTGATATCTAAGATTTCCTTAATACAGTTTTGGCATCCCAAAACAGATCGAAAGCCTCTATTAAGTATGGAGGGGAGGATAGGTGATGCATAACGGAAGCATATAACGTAGATGATGATTGAGAACCGTAGCAAGAAAAGGACACTTTAAAACTTCTTTGTAAAGTATCAATTCTGTAGCGGGAAAATTGTCCAAAAAGTCTTAAACCTATTGTACTTTTGCCAATTCAGTCCTAAACCTTTTAACTTTCCCAATTAAGTCCTAAACATTTTCACTTTTTGCCGATTCAGTCCATCCGGCCAATTTTGGCCGGAAAATGCTGACGTGGACGCCGGCGATGCCACGTAGGACTGACAGCGCTGACGTGGACAATTTTTAACAATATTTTAATATTTTATAAATTTTTTTGAATTTTTTTTTAATTTTGAATTTTTTTATTTTTTTATTTTCTATTTTTTCCCTTTTTTTCTTTTATTTTTATTTTATTTTTTTATTTTTGACTTTTTCCTTGGCCTTTTCCGGTAGCCGGCCATCAGCCACAGCGACGGCCAGCCACAAGCCACAGCCAGCTGGCTGGCCTCGCCCGCCACAAGCGAGGCTCGGCTAGGCAAGGAGGAACACCGGCGAGAGAAGCCCTTGCCTAGGCGCGGCCCGACAAGGGTCGCCTGGGCGAGGCCAACCCTCCCCCAGGCCAAGGTGGCCTCACACAGGCATCGGTTAGTGATGGCGACGCTGAACGAGGTCAGCCTCGCCAGATCTGGCAAGGGGAGCCCTCGCAATGGCTCGCCCTTGCCCAGGCGAGCGTCGACCTCGCCCAAACCAGATCTGGTGAGGCCAGCCCTCGCCCCTAGCCAGGCGGGCATCGGCTTGTGGCCGATGGCTAGCCGTCGCCCACTTGGCCAAGGACGAGGTGGACACTCGCCTGGGCAAGGGCGAGCCTTGGTGAGGGCTCCCCTCGCCGGGGCTAGGGCGGCCTTGCCTGGCGTCGCCATCACTCAGCCGATGCCCGGCGAGGCCACCTTGGCCTGGGGGAGGGTCGACCTCGCCCAGGCAACCCTTGCCAAGCCGCGCCTGGGCAAGGGCTTCCCTCGCCAATGCTCCTCCTCGCTCGGCTAGGCCTCGCCTGTGGCGGGCGAGGCCAGCCAGCTAGCTGTGGCCGGTGGCTGGCCACCCGAAAAGGCCAAGGAAAAAGCCAAAAAAATAAAAAAAAATAAAAAAAATAAAAAATGGGAAAAAACATAAAATTTAAAAATAAAAATTTAAAAATTTAAAAATTTAAAAATTTAAAAAAATTTAAAATTTTAAAAAAAATTTAAGAATTTAAAAATTTGAAAAAATTTAAAAATTTAAAAATTTGAAAAAATTTTAAAATTTAAAAATTTAAAAAAAATTTAAAATTTAAAAAAAATTTAAAAATTTTAAAAAAATTTAAAAATTTAAAAAAAATTTAAAAATTTTAAAAAAATTTAAAAATTTTAAAAAAATTTTAAAATATTAAAATATTATTAAACATTGTCCACGTCAACACCAGCAGTCTTACGTGGCACTGCCGATGTCCATGTCAGCATTTTCTGGCCAAAATTGGCCGAATGGACTGAATCGGCAAAAAGTGAAAAGATTTAGGACTCAATTGGCAAAGTTAAAAGGTTTATGACTGAATTGGCAAACGTGCAATAGATTTAAGACTTTTTGGACAATTTTTCTCATTTTGCAGCAAAATAAGTATTTCACCAAGAATGTGACAAGAAAAGGACAAAAGAAAATAGTGAGAAAATTACCAAAAAAGTCATAAATCTATTACAATTATGTCGATTCAATTCTAAACTTTTTTTTTTTTTTGTCAATTGAGTCCTAAACATGTTTTTATTCATTTTTTAATCTTTTCTTTTTTTCCCCTTTTTTCTCTTTGTTTTTTTTTTCTCTCTCCTCCATCCTTCTTCTAGCAATCAACTAGGTCGGACTAAGGGTGAGCTCACCCCGCTGTCGTTGGGCGAGAGAGAGAGAGAGCCTCTTTTTCTCTTTGTTTTTTTTTTTTTTTTTCTCTCCTCCATCCTTCTTCTAGCAATCAACCAACTAGGTCAGACTAAGGGTGAGCTCACCCTGTTGTCATTGGGCGAGAGAGAGAGAGAGAGAGAGAGAGAGAGAGAGAGAGAGAGAGAGAGAGAGAGAGAGAGAGAGAGAGAGAGAGAGAGAGAGAGAGAGAGAGAGAGAGAGAGAGAGAGAGAGAGAGAGAAGATTAAAAATTAATTAAGAATTGAAAAAATTAAAATAATATTAAAAAGTTGTCCACCGGCACCTGCCGGCAGACACTTCAATGTTGGCTAGCTAAATTTGGCTCGATAGAATGAATTGACACAATTACAAAATGTTTAAAACTTAATTTCGATACAATTGCAATAGGTTTATGATTTTTTTGATAATTTTCGCAAAAATAGTTGCATCCACACACCAATGCAACCAAACAATGGCCTATTTTGATATGTAATTTTGATTCATGTGAAAAATTATTATGTGACTCAATTCATTGCTAGATGGATTTTACAAAAGACTTGTCAAATTGAACGTTCTAAATGAATCAGTCCGTGACGTGTTTATCTAGATAAATATTTCACATTTTCACTCCATTCACGTTGTACTATGATTAATTCTATTCATAGTGTCGTTCATAAAGCAAATATATGCTAAATTCTTTTATATCCCAGACGTTTGTTCTAGAAGGAGGCCCCGTTTGTTCAAGAGACAAAATTGACATTCTTAAACATTCGAAGTGTGCAAGTTTTTAGAACTAAACATCAGAGGATAAACCGCTAGCGTTAGCAAAACTTTATACAAATCGGTGAGTTCCACAATAGATATGAGGATTTTGTGGCAGATCTCTCACTAACCATCAAATTAAAAGCGGGTCACACCGCTGGTGGAAAAGTATTTTTATGTTGACGTTGTACGTTAGATTCACACTTTCAAAATTCTACCAAACCCATATTTTGGGAAAATTTCTTTTATGTTGTGGAACATCCATCCAAAGTTTACACATTAAACTGACTTGGTGAGTACAAACTGATCAGGTACAATGCAAGCGACCATTTTTTATTCAACATGCTTACAGCAGAAGACTAAATATTCCAACCATTGGAATCACCTAAATCAAAGGCATATTATTCAAGATGTCATCAATCAAACGACCCAAAGATAAATAAGAAGAGCCACCCTCAGTCAACGCCTTTCGGCTCTTTTCGCTCACCTCCTTCACCTTCTTCCAACTCTCGCTACCTGCCTCCTCCATTAACTTCCTTATTCCGCCCTCTATTTCATCGGCTGTTAGGATGCTGCTTTCCATCCTAAAATCCCTCCTATAATCCATCTTGATCTCTGTCGCAAGGCCAAGCTCTACCACCAGCTCAAATGCATTGAATTGTTGTTCCGCCCTTAGGGGCCATGTAGCCACTCTAACACCGAACCATAGGCTCTCCAGGGTAGAGTTCCATCCACAGTGCGACACAAACCCTCCAATTGCCCGGTGGGCCAAGACCGCAGCTTGCGGAGCCCACCCAATCACTTTCCCGACGCTAGCTGTCCGGTGCAGGAACCCCTCGGGCAAGACCTCTGCAGGGTCGGCATAGTCACTTGGGATCTCAACTTGGCCTTTCGACAGTGGCGGCCGTCGTAGGGACCACAAGAAGCGGTGCCCACTCCGCTCTAGCGCGCAAGCCATCTGCTTCACCTGGTCCTCGCCGAACCATCCCCTGCTCCCAAAGCACAGGAAAACTACTGATGAAGGCGGTTGCTTGTCGAGCCACTCCATGATATCATCGCCTCTGTGGCCATCAATATCCTTCTCTTTAGTCTCACCATTCAGACTAAGTATAGGCCCCACGGGGTACACCGCAGGTGCCCCAAGGCCCGCCAAGGATCTCACTGCATGCGGTTCGAGCTCGTCGAACGTATTTACAATGATTCCCTTGGTCGCTCTCATCCTCTTGGCGTGCTCCAGGAACGATCGGACGCTCTCCTTCGTCAGAACCACAGAGGGTAAGACCTTGGCTGGCAACAGGTTCGTGAAACTCGGGAAGTCCAGCTCGCTAGCTGAGTCCTTGAATTCGGTTATGTTCACGTGGTGCTCGTCTTGGAGCAACTGGAGGTGCAGCATCATGCCAAGGAACGCGGCGCTCGACGTGAAGAAGACGTAAGACGGGACTCCTAACTCGTCAGCCAGGTCGATCATGGTGGTGCAGACCATGTCGAGGACAAAACCCGCAAGCTGCTGAGTCGAGCTGGCCGAGTCGACGAGCTCGGCGACAGCCCGCTTCACGTGGGGCTTGTTGCTTTCAATGAAGTCGGTGAGGAAGCTACCCAAGATCTCGGTGCCGATGTTCTCACACGGGAGGTGGACGAAGCGGATGCGGGCAGCAGCCACAGAAGTGGCGAGGGAGTTTGTGTACGAGTCGACGTCGGCATCGAACGGAAGCTTCATGATGAGGACAGTGACAGAGAGGCGGGGATCGCGGTCAACGAGGAGCTTGGCCATCTCGACCATCGATATGAGATGGCCTATGGCAGGGATTGGGACGAACACGAGCTCGGCATGGGTCATCTCGATGTAGCCGATCCTTTTCCGGCCTCAAGTTTTGGGGTTGGAAAAGACGGTGATGAGTTTCGAGGCTTTGTATGTTGATTATTACTGATGCTTGTGTCGTGTTGTGAGGTGGGGAAGACTTGCACGGAACTTCAGAGAAGAGAGAGCAGGGAGATGCATGGACAGGAAGAAGGGAAATGACGTCATTGCTTTGCTGGTGTAGTTTGACTCCAGACAGTACATAATACGAGAAGAGAACAGTCGACTTTTCAACGTTCATCACACTATCCATGTATAAATTTCTCATCAATCTAACGGGATCACATTTGGTTTAGGAATTTAATTTATAAATACTAGTGATTAAGGATGAGAATTCTTGTACGGTAGATTGAATTACGTTCCATTTATGCTTATATCATCTTTGAACTTGTCACGTCACCAAATCAACTTTATAAAAATTAATCTATATACACCTAATACCTAATGCTATTTGTGACTTTTTGTCAAGAGAAGGAGAATATAAAATTGGTTACGTCTGAGATTTTTCCTTAATTTCTTTGTAATGCTTTTCTCATCCCTTGAAAAATGACTGTTGTACATCATGAGCAAGATATTAAGAACATGAAAAACCTGTTTGAAGTAATTTATTAAGCGACGCAAATGGTCAGAGTTAACAAATAGAATGATTCAAAGTGTGTACTTTATTGTAAATAACAAATGGCCCACAATAAAAATAAATCACTCTATGGAAAAAAGACACATGTTTCAAAGAACCGTGATGGAAAATATGATATCTTTTCGAACAAATGGACTCCGAACATTAGTAATAGTGACGACGACAGGAACAAGTGCACAAAGACAAAGGTTGTATGGCATGTCGTGTCAATCTCTTTCTATTGTCCATCATTTGGATGACACATTGAGACGAATGATTGCTAATTGACAAATCCCAATCATTATATGACAAAACAAATGATGCATTTTTCTATCTTAGGACTTTTCCGTGTTGCAAAAGAGGCAACAGTAATCAATTGATTTGAACTTCCATGTAACAGTCACAAAATTGGTCGTCAATCAATAGGTTCGCGAACCTTAAACGAGGAACTAAAGGGTGCTCTAAGTTTGTCCATTCGGAATCTTTGATGCTTGAGCAAGTAAACAAGGTAACCGAGCGAGATATAGGTCGATTCTCTATATTCCAAAGCGCCTAACGTTGAAATAAAATTTTACCATTGTAGACTATCCATTTATATGATCAGTGTTTTTAAAATCCATCCCAAATATATGCACGACTCTTTTAGGTTATACCAAAATCCAACTTCCAAAAATTCCCCATCGGTGCATCTCTCATCTCATTAGTTGGTAGGTGTAGAATCTGGGAACTTTTTTTCTTTTTGAAATGAATGGTATTAGCTTACCATGGCTCAGTATGTAGTACAAATATCTTTTAAGTAGTATCAATCTCTTTTAAGCAAATTAAGAATGCACTATACACATGTATAAACGATATCAAAATCACATTTATCCAAATCTAGTATGTACTATGTACAAGATGAAATATGTGCTAGAATATAATTCATATAAAACTTAATGCGGAAATTCATAACAAATAAATGATCTTTGATCTTCATGATTTTCACAAATAGATTCAGACAAACCTTTATCCATAGCGTTACGCTTGATGATGATCGTTGTAGAAAACCCAATGATCTTGAACCAAAAGGAGAAATCCGATTTCTCTTCCTTAACCCACTAAACCTTAATGTATTCAATTGATGGAGGAGAGAATACGTTCTTTTAGTTATTGTTGTTCGTATGTGGGTGGAGAGAGGACCGGACTCTATTTATACGTTCATTGAAAATGTACCTTCCATCAAAGCGATATATCCTTTCGTTTTATTAGAGTCGTACCTTCTCATAACCAATATTATTTATAGCATTTCAATCATTATTAAACCATATAATAAATTACATAATATGGGCCACAATAATTCTTACATTCTCCCACTTGGCCCATATGATTCTCCTTTCATGGTTTAATAAAGACTATAATGTGCACACTAAGATTATGCTATAAAATTTCATTAAATTGGCAATTACATAATAATCACAATTAAGTAAAGAAAACTAATGCGAGTCATAGCAGTTATATGTCATTAATCGACATAGTCCCTTCTATGTACTACAACTATAGCACTTTACTTAACATGATCCATAAATGAGAAGTACAGTAATAGTCTAACCATAATGTTTCTTTAGAAACTATCTTGTTTAACATTCATCTATTTCCATAAGGCAAACTAAATAGAAAACAGGAAATATCAGAAACATGTAAGTGAGCTCAAAGTGTCAAATACATAAACTTAATACAATCATAATACAAACATTAATGACGTCCAATAATGCCCATCCTTTCAACATGCTCATTAAATGTTTTGGGTGGCAATCCTTTTGTTAAGGGATCTGCTATCATAAGATTGGTGCTAATGTGCTCAATTGACACTCTTTGTTTCTGAACTTCTTCTTTGACAGACAAGTATTTGATCTCCATATGCTTAGCACCCTTAGAATACTTGTCGTTCTTAGAGAAGGAAACTGTTGTAGAGTTATCACAATAGATTTTCAGCGGCTTGACAATACTATCGACAATCACAAGTCCTGAAATAAAATTTCGCAGCCATAATCCATGAATTGTGGCCTCAAAGCATGCCACAAATTCAGCTTCCATAGTGGATGCAGCAATAACTGACTACTTCGCACTCTTCCATGAAATTACCCCTCCAGCCAGAAGAAACAAGTAACCAAATGTTGATTTTCTTGTATCGGCACATCCGGCTAAGTCTGAATCTGAATATCCAATCACCTCGAGATGATCAGATCTTTTATAAGTGAGCATATGATTCTTCGTTCCTTGCAAGTATCTAAGAACTTTCTTTGCAGCTTTCCAATAATCCATTCCAGGATTACTTTGATACCTACCCAGCATTCCGACAGCAAAACTGATGTCTGGTCTAGTGCAAGTTTGTGCATACATTAAGCTTCCCACAATAGATGCATAAGGAATATTATTCATTTGTTCTCGTTCCAATTCACTTTTCGGACATTGCATAAGGCTAAATTTATTACCTTTCTGAATTGGAACTATTCCCGCTGAACATTTACTCATATTAAATCTCTCTAAAATTTTCTCAATATAGGCTTTCTGAGACAATCCTAATAATCCTTGTGATCTATCACTGAATATTTCTATTCCTATCACATATGTTGCCTCTCCCATATCCTTCATTTCAAAATTCTTAGAGAGAAATTTCTTGGTTTCATGTAACAAACCAAGATCATTAGCAGCAAGCAAAATATCATCAACATACAGAACTAGAAAAATAAACTTGCTCCCACTAATCTTCATATATATACACCGATCAACGGTGTTTTCCTTAAATCCAAAAGAAGTTATGGTATCGTTAAACTTAAGATACCATTGTCGGGAAGCTTGTTTAAGTCCATATATTGACTTCTTTAATTTACATACCATGTGTTCCTTTCCTTTAACTGAAAAGCCTTCGGGTTGGTCCATATAAACCTCTTCCTCTAAATTTCCATTAAGAAAGGCGGTTTTTACATCCATTTGGTGTAACTCCAAGTCATAATGAGCCACCAAAGCCATGATGATTCTAAGTGAGTCATTCTTAGAGACCGGTGAAAATGTCTCTTTATAGTCAATGCCTTCTTTCTGAGTAAAACCCTTTGCAATAAGTTTGGCTTTATGTCATTCAATATTGCCTTTTGAGTCGTGCTTAGTCTTAAAGACCCATTTACACCCGACCTTCTTACATCCTTTAGGCAATTCAACAATATCCCAAACTTGATTTTGATGCATGGATTTTAACTCTTCTTCCATGGCATTAAACCATTCATTAGAATCTTCACATTCCATGGCTTGGGAAAATGAATCTGGATCATTTCCAATTCCTAAGTCAATTTCGGACTCTTGTAGATAAACCATATAGTCATCAGAAATAGCTGATCTCTTTTCTCTTTGAGATCTCCTTAATGCTATTTCTTGTGACTCGGCTATTGGAGGTTCATTATTGACATCTCCATTATTGGGTGTTTGTTGTTCTCGATTATTGTTAGATTGTACTACAATATCAGAAACAACAACTTTAGAAGCTTTAGGCATAGGAACTTCTACCCTTACTTCTTGAATGCAAGCATCATGCATTCTTTCACTCCCACTGATGTCACCATTCTCAATGAACCTAGCATTTCCAGATTCAACAATTCTTGTACTATGATTAGGACAATAAAATTTATACTCTTTGGATTTCTCTGCATAACCAGTGAAATAACCACTGGTCGTTCTTGAATCCAATTTCCTTTCATGTGGATTGTAAATTCTTACTTCTGCTTGACAACCCCAAACATGCAGGTGTCGTAAACTAGGTTTCCTTCCCGTCCACAGTTCAAATGGAGTCTTTGGAACCACCTTACTAGTAACCCTATTTAATAAGTACATAGAAGTCTTTAAAGCATACATCCACAAAGACAAGGGCAAAGATGAATGACTCATCATACTCCTAACCATTTCCATTAAATTACGGTTACGCCTTTCTGCTACACCATTTTGTTGTGGTGTACCTGGCATTGTGTATTGAGCACATATGCCATGTCTTTCAAGGAATTTAGCAAATGGACCTGGACATTGTCCCGATTCATCATACTTTCCATAATATTCACCACCTCTATCCGATCTTACTATATTCACCTTTCTATCTAATTGCCTCTCAACCTCTTTAATATACACTTCAAGTGCATTTAATGATTGAGACTTATCATGCAATAGATAAATGTAATCATAACGTGAAAAATCATCAATAAAGGTTATGAAATAGCTTGCCTTACTAAAAGATGGAACATCGAAAGGACCACATATGTCAGTATGTATAATCTCAAGAAGCTCTGTGCTTCTTGTGGCACCTTTCTTAGTGTGCTTTGTTTGTTTACCTTTAATACAATCAATACACACTCCAAGGTCAGTAAAATCCAAATTTGGAAGAATTTCATTCTTCACTAATCTTTGCATTCTTTCTTTGGATATATGACCCAGACGTTTATGCCACAAGTAAGCAGAATTTTCATTCACCAAACTTCGTTTAGTGCCAACATTATGATGCAAGGTCATTAATGTCTCAACAAAAGTATTATCAAGTCTAAATTTGTAGAGACTATCACATAAAGTTCCAGTTCCAATAAGAGTATCACTCTTAAATAGACTGAAAGATTCAGATCCAAACTTACAATAAAATCCCGCCACATCAAGTCTTGGCAAATAAACTAAATTGCGAGAAAATGTAGGTACATAAAGGGTTCGAAACAAATCCAAATAATGCCCAGTATCTAAGATCAAACGATAAGTGCCAATGCCTTCAACTGGAGCTTTGTCTTTGTTCCCCGTAATCACATAACTTTCATTTGGCTTTATAGTTTGGATCGTAAGAAATCCCTGCATCGTATTTGACACATGAGTGGTGGCACCAGAATCAATCCACCAAGTATTATAAGGAATTTCAGTAAAGTTTGATTCAAAACATACTAAAGCACAAGGCTTACCTTTCTTTTCGAACCAAGCCTTACGTTTCAGACAATTTTTCTTCAAGTGTCCAATTTTGTTGCAAAAATGACACTTAATAAGATTGTGTTCCTTCTTGTGGATTTGAGAAGCCTTTAAAGAGTCATTCAGGACGTGTAGTCCTTTCTTCTTGCTCCTTCCACCTTTCCTCTTAAAATTCTTTCGAACTTCTTGATGACTTGAGAGATGAATATAATGAGCCTTTTGATTCTTTATCCTTATTTCCTCTTGAACTAGCATACTGGCCAATTCGTTTACATTCCACTTATCCTTTATAGTGTTGTAATTCATTTGAAATGGCCCATATTGCTCATGAGGTAAGGAATTAAGTATAAATTGTACTAAAAAGTAGTCATCCACATTCATTCCCAAAGTCCTTAACTTTGCTGCTAAATTAGTCATCTCAAGTATATGCTCATGCATGGTACGCGAACCATCATGTTTCATGGTGGTCAGTGTGCTCATCAGTGTACCAGCAAGTGACTTATCAGCAGTTTGAGAACGCTCTTCCACAAATTTCATAAATTCCTTAGCATTGTTAGTCTTGGGAAGAGAAGTCTTTAAGTTGTTTGTAACTGTCATTCGCATGAACATTAAGCTCAGTCTGTTCGATCTTTCCCAAGCTTTATGGAAAGACTTTTTATCATTGCTACTTTTATCAGTAATAGCAGCTGGTTTCTCAGCTTGAAGTGCTAAATCAAGATCCAGGACACCTAAGTGAAACTGGACTTGTTCACTCCAATCAGGAAAATTTACCCCATTGAATAAGAGAACAGATTGAGGCGTGCGAATGGAGTGAAACAGGTACAGATATTGCAAATGTGTAAGAAAATACTCATACATTAATGCTTTGGGAATATCACCTAATCAGATTCAAACTAAACTACACATGTACATCATAGTTCTCCTTTGGGCGATCCTATGATATATAAATATATATAAACCATAACGATGCTAATAACTTTTATTTGATAATTGTAAATATATCTTATTAAAATTTATTTGTTATCTTTGGATATACAAACAAATTTTAATAAGTCATATTAATTATCAACCATAATGTTCATGAATTATAAGAAAATAATTAACCTTTGGGTTAATCCCTAAGTTCTTATAATAAATGAACTTCAATATACCTATAACTCCAATAATAATATAAAACATATCAATTTCATACATAACATCAATTAATCATGGGTAATTGAATAAAATAATTTACAATATCAAAAATTCAAAAAACCTCAAGGTTCGGCCACTTTGGTGACTAACAAACCTTTCATAATATGAATTTTTTAACATTGTAAAATACAAATATTTACCAAATTTGCACACAAGGACAAAACTTAATCAAAGCATAAGGGCAAAATCGTAAAATCATAATTTCATAAGGGCAGAATCATAAATTTAATATCCAGGGGCAAAATGGTAAATAATCAGCATGGCAGAATTGTAATTATTAATTAAACAGGGGCATAACAATAAATAAATTGCGAGAAGGACAAAATTGGAATTTTAAAAATGGCATAAGGGCAAAAACGTAAATAAGGCCGCGCGGGGACGTCAGGCGCGTGCCTCGCACGCGCGCGTCCAACGCGCGGGCGCGTGCGTTGCACGCGCTTGCAACCGCGCGGGAAGCCCCGCGCGAGTGGATCCCATGCGCGCAGCGCTTGCGCGGGCGTGAAGGCGCGTGGCGCGTGGGTTCCACGCGCCTGCAACCGCAGTGCGTGCGTGGAGCCCACGCGCCTTTTTCCTCGCGCACAGACGTGATTCTTCGTCGTTTTTCGCCATTCCGCCGCGGTTTCGCCGGCCGTTTCTTCTCCGGTAGCCCATCCTAGACACAAATAAAATAATGGGTTTTCTGGAGTATGCCGGCAAGATCACATGGGTCCAAGTTTTGGCGAAAATGACCAAGAAATTGGCCCCAAATCAAACCAAAGTTTCAGAACACAAAACCTCCACCACCGCCGCTTTCGCCGCTCGATTAGCCTCCGGCGAACACCAATATACCGGAAAAACTCATGGCTAATGTTCCTCATGGCAGTGCGACGGTGTGGGTCTGAAATCAAGCGGTGGGTTTCCAGATTTTCCCCAGAACCGGCGAGGTTCTTACTTGCCCTCAAAATTCCGAATTTTTCCATTTTCGTCCATTTCCACTCGTGCACACACAATAACTTTTGTTCACCATTTTAGTCCATGAAAAACGTTCCATCATTTGGATTTTCTTTAACAGAACATTCTAAAACATTTCAACAACAACAAATGCTATAAACAGGATCATTCAACAAATCATCATGCATAAATCATAATATTTCTTTAAACAGAAAAATCATGAGATCATAAACCAAATGCTCTGATACCAATTGTTAGAATATAATTCATATAAAACTTAATGCGGAAATTCATAACAAATCAATGATCTTTGATCTTCATGATTTTCACAAATAGATTTAGACAAACCTTTATCCATAGCGCTACGCTTGATGATGGTCGTTGTAGAAAACCCAATGATCTTGAACCAAAAGGAGAAATCCGATTTCTCTCCCTTAACCCACTAAACCTTAATGTATTCAATTGATGGAGGAGAGAATACGTTCTTTTAGTTATTGTTGTTCGTATGTGGGTGGAGAGAGGACCGGATTCTATTTATACGTTCATTGAAAATGTGCCTTCCATCAAAGCGATATACCCTTTCGTTTTATTAGAGTCGTACCTTCTCATAACCAATATTATTTATAGCATTTCAATCATTATTAAACCATATAATAAATCACATAATATGGGCCACAATAATTCTTACAATATGAAGGTCAACCAATTGTCTGAGAGAGAGAGAGAGAGAGAGAGAGAATTCTTCAATTGCACTGCCTTAAGTTAATAGCTAGAGTTTATCCATTCAACGTAATTTGTTGACCAATCGATATCCTAGAAGCAAGTTGTCGGATAAGAGTAGATAGTGGGGTTGGCAAGATAGAATCTTGTCTAATCTGACTTTGAAATGGATGATTGCGAGTGATACCTAATTGATTTAAATCGATCCATTCCTTTTTCATTGATGGCAACAAGTGCTCCTGGTAAACTTCAAGGTCTAAATAATCATAATATCAACATCGTTCCAGCCTCTTTTCTTTTTAAAGCTTTTTCTCGATTTCTTTGACGGATCTATAATAAAACCTCAGGGCTTTTCAAATAACCATACCATCAAAATTCTAATATGCTAAACTTACTAAATGAGTAATTTAAATGAATCTACTTAATGATGCGGCATAATTCTTTTTGCTAGTGCTTAAATGACCCCCCTTACTTTAAGGACCATTTTTTAACCACATTATTTAGTAAACTCATCAATATGAATTTTAGTATCTCTAGCATTATGCAAAGGCTAATAGGCAACTAACAAGTAATCATTTTTGTCCCTGGTATCTTAGCCATTCAAATCTTGAAATCTTGAAATGACTTCTTAGCATGAAATCAAGACATTTCCACTGGTAGGTACAATATTAGTTGTCTTGGGATATCAATCTTTGCTCAAGGCCCAAACTTGGAGAAAAGTACCAAAAAAGTTTTAAACCTTTTGTATTAGCATCAATTTAGTTCTTAGATCTTTTAATTGAACTAATTTAATCTTAAATCTTTTTACATTGGTACCAATTCAATCCTCTCGGCTAATTTAGTCTAGAAATTGCTAATGTAGATACCGGTCGTCTTACGTGACATAACCAATTGTGACGTAAACATTTCTTTAATAGATTGTTTATTTTTATAATTTTTTGTTCTTTTCTTTTTCAAATTTGGGTGAGAGCCGCCTCATTGGCGAGGGCTTGTTGACCCTCGCTTGCCAAAATGACAAAATTGCTCTCCATCCAAATTCGCCCCCGTAGTCCATCCTAATCTCCATGGCAAGGCCCAGCTCTACCAAAGCTCCTTCCTTGTCTGATAATCATCCCGCCCATGATTATTCTTTTATTAACAAAATGTCGATACACTATTTTAAACTTCTCTTCCTAATGTTGGAATTACAGTCTTCCATTGCAGGCTTATCCGCATTTTAAAAGATCAGTGTTTTAAATCCATCTCAAATATATATATATCTATATATCTATATATATATATATCTATATATATATATCTATATATATATGGATAGATAGATAGATACAGCTATCTCAACTTATACCAAATTCAAATTCCAAACATACCCCATCGATACATCTCCTATCTCATTTGTTGGTACCTATAGAACCTAGAAAGGGATTGAGATGAATGGTATTAGCAAAACACCACCCAGTAAGAAATACAAATTTCTTATGAGCAAATTGAGCATTCACTATGGACATTTGTAAATGGTACCAAAAAACTTATTTTTTGCCAATTCAATATACAAACTATTTACAAGATCAAACATGGAGGTCAACCGATTGTCAGATAGGGGGGTTGTTTGCGAGATGTGAATTTTATCCAATCGCCATAATTCGTTGACTAACCGATTTACTAGTAGAAAGTTGTTGGAGTAGAATAGATACGGGGTTTGCAAGATAAAATTTAATCTAATTCAACTTTGAAATGGATGATAGGGAGTGACACCATAGAGAGTGTAGAGAAGCAAGATGTTACACTTTAGATATAGAGGTTGCTCGCCACCTACAATTAATTTACTTGAAGGACGAGCAAAACAAGAAAATAAGAAGCTTTCTTGTTCTCAAGTCAAAGGCTCAAAATAAGACATGAATCAAATAAGATTTGCCTTTTCATTTTGTCGCGACCTCTTTTTTTTCGACGCCCGCAATCGGGTACAAGCACCTAAGGTGGCTAATGGCTCTGCTGAAATTAGTTATGCCTGGACTCTCCCAAGTCCATCAATTCATGACTTTAATAGTCTGAGTTTTTAACCTATAAATCAATTTTTAAAATGCAGTCGCCACTAATCGATTTAGAGTGGGTTGATTAGAAATCCAAGTGAAGTATCGAGAGAAATACTCACTCCTGCGCAACTAGAGAAATTAGGATCGGGGACTTGATTACACTAGTTAATCACTAATGCCCTTTCGGTACCTAATCTTGTTTAAACCTTGAGATTTTTTGGATGTTCGAGGGATTTTCCATGTAATTTGGGGAGGAAAAACATTTTTTAGGTCTTTTTCTCATTTTTTGGACATAAAAGGGATTTTTGGATTTTTGGTATTTTTAGAAAATACAAGTCTTTTTGGCTTTTATGATTTTTTTTGGCTTTTTCATGAATTTTTGGCTTTTTTTGGAAAATATGAAATTTTTTTTCGGAAAATACAACATTTTCTAAACATTTTTCAGTTTTCTGGAAATTAAAATATTTTTTAATATTTTTTCGAAAATAAATTATTTTTATTTTTTTATTAAAATATTATATAGAATAATATAAAAGTCAACTCGGGTCAGATCTGCGAGTTGGGTCCGACCCGGGTCTGCCCAAAACGCCAACGGGCTTTTTTTTTTTTTTAAAAAAAAGCCGTCACAACCGGGCGTTTGGAGACCCCCAGCCCGACCTGATGACTTGGGTTCCTAGCGAAACCCTACCCGGGTCCGTCCTGACTCCCAACCCGATTTGCAGCCGCCCCTTGAAACCTTACCCGAATCCAACCCACTTGACGACCCATCTTCTTCCCTCGCCGACCCGGCTCTGGAACCCTCGAGATCTAGCGATCCGCGGTGCCGGGGGTGTGGTGGCTGGAATGTCACCGAGCGGTGACTCAATGACGAATGGCAGCTAGGGTTCCGGTGACGACAACGAGTGGCTGCTAGGTCCTTAGAAACAACGGCGGCAATGACGACGGGTGACTGCTGGTTTTTCGGGGATGGCAGTGGCGGCACGGTTCGAAAAAGGGGGGAGATGCGACGGCGACGACACGACCGGCGGTGGTGATGGCTATTGTTACCTGTCTGTGACGAGGTGGTGAACGGTGGCGGTGACAGGGTAGCGACGGCGTCGAGGCAGCGGTGGATTGCAAGCAGCAACGATCGAACGGCGATGGTGCGGGGGGGGGGGGGGGGGGAGGAAAACAGATGGCAACGACGATGCAACCGCCAGCGGCGGAGGGCACTCGACTCCCAGATCTGGCCTTCCTTCCTCCTACTTCTCTCGCTTAGCCCCTTCACCCGCTCAAATCTCTCTCCCTCGGGCTCACTTGTGTTGGAGAAATCTTTCCAGAATATTTTGAAGCTGACAAAACATTTTTATCAGTCTAGTCTGGATATCGATAGTTTAAAGTCTCAAGATTTTGTAGTCTCAAGACTCAAGACTCAAGACTCAAGATTATTCTCACTGACAGTCTTTCTAATCCAGTGGCGAAGGATATCCGAAGCCAAAGTATATGGTTGAGGATTCGATCATATCCTCTGGAAAAGATCCCTTGGTTGGATAATCATTTCGGATTCTTTGATTCTTATCTAAGATCAGTTGAAGATCCAATGTTCGACGAAACATTCTTGGAATGTTCTATTCTTGGAAACCAAGATCCTGATTTTATGGGCGAACAGGATTGATGGGCTATGATCAGATTCCTTAAATAGCTCGGATGATCTTCTTAATTGATTCCGTCCAACGGGTAGATTGGAGGAATTCCTTTGGTAAGTGCCAACGGCTATGATGGCATAAAGGAGTATAAAAGGAAGCCGTTCTAGTTGTCTTAAGAGAGTGATTGATAGAAAAATTCCAGAGTCTGAAGAACCTTGATTGTTAGTCGATACAGTTCGAGCAAAAATTGTATACACAGAGAGTGTTCATACTTGGTAACACCTTGAGCGAGTGTAGTAGATCATCTACACCTAGAAATCAAGGAAGATCAACACTGTAACATCTCTTTGTTCATAGTGGAATCCAGCCAATCGGCTGTCAGTGCAGAAGAGTGGACGTAGGCTTGAATCAAGCCGAACCACTATAAACCTCGTGTTTAATTCTCTCTTTCCTTTACTCAGTCTTACGATTGATTTTTTATCTGTCTAAGTATTGTGCAATCTTCAAGAAAATTTTTATAAACCTATTCACCCCCCTCTAGGTACTCGTACTAGCATTATCAATTGGTATCAGAGCTCGTGTTCTTACTTTATTTGAAGTGTTTTACTTCAGAGTAAAAGATCCATGGCTAGTATGCTAGCACCAGGGCTGGTGGAAGGGCAAAGCAATACCAGACCACCCTACTTTGATGGAAAGGATTACAACATCTGGAAAAACAAGATGAAAGCTTTTTTACGATCAAAGGATCCTCTGGAATGGGATGTGGTGGAAAGAGGAATTACTCCTACTGCTGCATCAGCATCCGAAAGAGGGAAAGAAACTGTTGATACCAGCAGAATGTCTCAAGAAGAGATAAACAAGAGACAAGCACTCGATGCAAAAGAAATTTACTCTTTATATTGTGCTTTATCACCAACTGAATATAACAGAATATCTTCTTGTGATACAACAAAAGAAGTCTGGGACAGATTACATATCACTTATGAAGGGACAGACCGAGTGAAGGAGACCAGAATTAACATTCTTCTTGGTCAATATGAAGCCTTCAAAATGAAACAAGGAGAATCTATAACTGACATGTTTAGCCGTTTTACAGATATTATCAATGGCCTTGAGAATCAAGGACAGAAAATTTATGATCCTATGAAGGTGAACAAGCTACTGCGTGGACTCTCCAAGGATTGGAATCATATAAAGACTTCAATAAGAGAGACGCAAAGAATTATGCCATTATCTGTAGACGAGCTGATTGGAACTCTTCAGTCTTACGAAGTGGAACGAATTAATGAAGACGAAGATCCAAGAGGTAAGAAATCCATTGCATTAAAATCTAACGATGATTCTGATGATACAGACTCTGAAGAAGATCTGGACGATGAGGAGCTTGCTCTAATGATTAGAAAGTTCAGAAAGCTGAATAGAAGAGGAAGAAGGTTCAACTCAAGGAAACAAAGTCTTCAGAAACAGCAAACCAAGCTTGTTGATAATGAGGAACCAAACAAAGGCGTAGTTTGCTTCGAATGTAAGAAAAAGGGACACATCAGACCAAATTGTCCTCTCCTGAAGAAGAAGAGAGGAAAAGCTGAAAAGTCTCGAAAAGCTCTCAAAGCCGAAACTTGGAGCGATACAGAGTGTGAAGAAAGTGATGAGGAACATGCCAACCTGTGTCTAATGGCACAATCAGACTCAGATTCTGGATTAGACTCAGACAGTGAATTTGAGGTAAGTGATTATAAAATCCCTGTCAAAGTCTCTAAATACATTGATGAACTATGTTTTAGTCTTAAGACTTCTCTAAAAAGGATTTCCGAACTTAAAAAGGAAAACTCAGTTTTAAAACAAAAGGAAAATATTTTAGAAGAAAAAGTGAAAAGTTTAGACTTAAATGTTTCTACTCTTAAGGAGAATGAAGATAAACTTTCAAAAGAAAATGCTTTCTTAAAAACTGACTTATCAAATATTTCAAAGAAATTTTCAATAGGGTCTGAAAAACTTGAAAAAGTTCTTTCAGTCCAAAGACCTTACTTTAACAAGTCTGGTTTGGGTATGACAGCAGAAACAATTCCTTTGATTGATTTTCCAAAAGTAAAAGAAAGAATTAAGAAAAGACCGTCAAAAGAGGCTTACAAAAATCATTTCAAGAATGTCTTTGTAAAGTCTGTAGGTCGAAGTGCTCTAAGGTGTTCAAAGTGTAATAGTCAGGATCATTTTGAAAAAGAGTGTCATATGGTTTGGAAGCCTGTTAAAAAAGTATGGCCTAGTAATGCTTATTCTACTAACGACAAAGGACCCAAGAAAATCTGGGTACCAAAGAAAGCTTGAGACTCTCTTTTGAATGCAGGTCTCTGTCAAAAAGAAAGTTAAGTGGTATCTTGACAGCGGATGTTCAAGACACATGACAGGAGACTCAAATTGCTTCATAAAGCTTGTTCAAGTGAATGGTGGAAAAGTCTCATTTGGAGGAAACAGTAAAGGAAGCATTGTGGGATTTGGAACTGTGAAAATTGGAAATCTCACAATAAGCAATGTCTCTCTAGTGGAATGACTCAACTACAATCTTCTAAGCATTAGCCAATTGTGTGATACTGGTTTCAAGATCTCCTTTCAAGAAGGCATATGTTCTGGAATTAGCAAAGATTCAACTCAGTCTTTCATGGGTCGAAGGCATGGAAATATCTACCTTCTCGATGTAAAACCAAATGAAGCACAATGTCTAATCTCAATTCAAGATGAAGCAGTCTTATGGCACAGAAAGCTTGGCCATGTCAACATGAAGCAATTAGCCAAAATCTCATCAAAGAAGCTTGTTTGAGGTTTACCTAAATTGCCATACCAAAAGTCTGATTCATGCACTCCATGCATTCTGGGAAAGCAGGTAAGAAATTCATTTAAGCAAATAAACCATGTCTCTACTAATCATGTACTACAGTTGTTTCATATGGATCTCTTCGGACCAACTAGAACCCAGAGCATTGGAGGTAAGAAATATTGCCTAGTAATTGTGGATAATTACTCCCGCTTTACTTGGGTATATTTCCTAGCAAGTAAGTCAGAAACCTTTTCGTATTTTGAAAAATTTGCCAAAAAGGTTCAAAATGAAAAAGGATGTGCAATCTCAAGCATAAGAACAGATCATGGAAGTAAATTTGAAAATCAAGATTTTACGAAATTTTGTGATAAATCTGGTTTTAATCATATGTTTTCCTCTCCATATACTCCAGAGCAAAATGGAGTTGTGGAAAGAAAGAATAGATCTCTTCAAGAAATGGCTAGAACACTTTTAATTGAAAGCAAAATCTCTTCACGATTTTGGGCTGAAGCTATTTCAACAGCATGCTATATTATAAATAGAGTCTTTTTAAGACCTATTTTAGAGAAAACCCCCTATGAATTGTTCAAAGGTAAGAAGCCTATTGTTTCATACTTTCATGTGTTTGGTTGCAAATGCTTTATTTTGAAAAATGCAAATGATCGAGTTGGTAAGTTTGAAGAAAAATCAGATGAAGGCATCTTCCTTGGATATTCTACATCAAGTAAAGCCTACAGAGTCTATAACAAGAAAAGCCAGTCGGTGGAGGAATCAACAAATGTTAAATTCCAAGACTCAATGCAAGATGAATCCAGCCAGACTCAGTATGAAGAGTCTGAACCTACTCCAGACCTTCCAATGCTTACAACTCAAGAAGCATCTCAGTCTCTGGAAGTCCATCATCAAGAAGCACATGAAGATTCAAACAAAGAAAGAGATCATCAACCAGGCAGAACAACCAGTAACTGGAAGCATAAATCCAGTCATCCTAAAGATCTCATTATTGGCGAAATCAATGAAGGAATCCGCATCAGATCAAAAAGGCGTGAAGAATCTAGTGCTGTGGCTCTCATTTCTGAAATTGAACCAAAAAGCATAGAAGAAGCTTTATCTGATGAAAGTTGGATCGAAGCTATGCAAGAAGAACTCAGACAGTTCAACATCAATGATGTCTGGAAATTGACATCTAAACCAAAAGGTAAAACTGTTATTGGAACCAAATGGGTATTCAGGAACAAGATGAATGAAGAAGGAAAAGTCGTACGAAACAAAGCAAGACTCGTGGCCAAAGGATATACGCAAGAAGAAGGAATAGACTATGATGAGACTTATGCTCCAGTAGCAAGGTTAGAAGCTATTCGTCTATTACTTGCGTTTGCTTGTTATAAAAATTTCAGGTTATTTCAAATGGACGTCAAAAGTGCATTCCTAAATGGATTCATCCATGAGGAAGTTTATGTGGAACAACCACCTGGGTTTGAAGACCCAAAGAAGCCAGACTCAGTCTTCAAACTGAAAAAGGCCTTGTATGGTTTAAAGCAAGCACCTCGAGCTTGGTACGACAGACTAAGTAAGTTCTTATTACATAATGGTTTTGTCAAAGGTAAAGTAGATACTACTTTGTTTATCAAAAAGGAAAGCAAAAGCTTTTTACTTGTTCAAATATATGTGGACGATATTATTTTTGGATCACCTAATGAAAGTCTATGCAAGAAATTTTCTAAGTCTATGCAGGATGAGTTTGAAATGAGTATGATGGGAGAGTTAACATTCTTTCTTGGACTCCAAGTGAAACAAATGAAGGAAGGAACTTTTATCCATCAAGAAAAATATGCGAATGATCTTGTCAAAAGGTTTGGATTGGAAAAGTGTAAAAAGACCGACATACCAATGTCATGTTCTCAGAAGATAGACAAGGATGAAGAATGGAAGAAAGTAGATCAAAAGCTGTACAGGGGCATGATCGGTTCACTTCTTTATCTTACTGCTTCTAGACCTGATATTTTGTTGAGTGTTTGCATCTGTGCTAGGTTTCAATCAGATCCTAGAGAATCCCATCTCAGTGCTGTAAAACGTGTTATCAAATATGTTGCCTCATCTTCAAGCATCGG
Organism: Eucalyptus camaldulensis; assembly: GCA_019915185.1. Taxonomy (NCBI): domain Eukaryota; kingdom Viridiplantae; phylum Streptophyta; class Magnoliopsida; order Myrtales; family Myrtaceae; genus Eucalyptus; species Eucalyptus camaldulensis. The sequence continues at coordinate 8,730,013 of JAHSVA010000014.1, read as the reverse complement.
TCTCTGGTATCCCAAGAAGGGAGACTTTAATCTTCTAGGATACTCAGATGCAGATCTGGCCGGTTGCAGAGTCGATAGAAAAAGCACCTCTGGAACTTGTCAACTACTTGGAAACAGGACGGTGTCTTGGTTTTCGAGGAAGCAAAGCACTATAGCTCTTTCAACGACAGAAGCAGAGTATGTAGCTCTTGGAAGCTACTGTTCGCAAATTCTATGGATAAAACAACAGCTACAAGACTTTGGGATTGAAGACTCATGCACAGAAATCAGATGTGACAACACCAGTGCGATCAATCTCACCAAAAATCCAATCCTTCATTCAAGAGCAAAGCATATTGAGATTCGACATCACTTCATTAGAGATCATATTCAAAATGGAGAAATCTCGATTCAATTTGTTGATTCAAAGAGTCAACTAGCGGATATATTCACAAAGCCTTTGGAGAAAAATCAATTCGACTTTATCCGTTCAAGACTCAACATTTTGAAGCCTGAAGAAGTTAAAGTCTAGAGACTCACCAACTCTAAGACTCTAATCTTTCAGACTTTAAATCCTCAGACTCAGACATTCGTGGTTATAGACTGTAAGTTGTATTTCATCTAAGAGGTAAGAATTTTCATTTAGTTATTTTAACTTGAAAAGGTACGATCTTTAGTTTAGTCATTCTACAATCCGCATGAAATTTGAAGATTTTCTTCTTAAAGGAATAATTTTGGCAGTTATTGATTTTGAAAAGAAGTGATCGTTCACTTTCCTTGCACCGATTGAACTTCCCTTTTCAAAACTGGGTTATATATATACAGTTTTTTTCTTTTCCCCAATCTTCAAAACCCTAAAAGGCACTCTCCTCCCGATACTGTTTCTACTTCTTGTTCGTAGTCGAGAAAGTGGTCATTTTTCTTGGGAAAGCGAGTGAAGGAATCTTCCAATCGACAAAGAAAGATGTCTTCTTCGAGGAAATCATCAAGAATCGCAAGCAGGGGACCACAAAGAATGGAGAAGGGACCGACTCACTTCGATCTCACTGAGGAAGAAGACTTAACAAGTCAGCGACAAAGTCCGATTCGCTCTCCTCCACGTCATTCTACGCCTCCTGCCCCACAAGGTGCAAGTCATAATCTGGAAGAAGAGATAATCGAGGATGCCGACCCAGTAAGAGTTCAAAAGCCCTCCTTTATGTATAAACTTTATCGTGCGTTGAAAAGCACAGGTACTCCATTGAATTATATAGATGACTTCCTTAAGGACAAAAATTATAGGAATGAGTATCTTTTTCTGAAGAAAATGGAGGAATTGGGAATTGCCCCGAAAGGAAAAGCAGAGGACGCACGTGCGAACATTCCAAGTGATCCTCGTATGCCAGGACAAAATTTAATTGAAGGGAACGATGATGACAGAATGTTCCTTGAATTTCAACTGAAAATGGGAGTGGCAGCAAAAGTGAAAGGAAATCGGATGGATTTGTTCAAATCCAAGGACCAAGAAAAAGTGTATTCCAGGCTGTTGAAAAGAGGGGTGATAAACCCTAGAAGTGTCGATTTTGACTTCCTGGACGCCATCAACATAAACTTAAGAGAAAAGTTGAATTTGTTTCAACTTGAGAATTTTTGCTCTGACTCTACGGACGGGTATGCTCATCTGACCACTTATTTCTATTCAAATCTTAGCTTTCTGGATGCGAATAGAATATCATTTAGTGTACGAGACAAAGTCTATGTGGTAGATGTGAATATGTTGGCTGATATAGTTGGAGTTGAACGAGGACGCTATCTACCAATCAAAGTCTCACCTGCTCGCACTACTCTAGAACTGGTCAAAGATAGGGACGTAGAGAAGAAAGTTACCTATTCCAGGATGAATGCCATCAACATTGTGCTTCATAAGATTGTGATCAACTGTCTTAGACCAAAGTCTACGTCAAAGACTTCTGTGTCTCTTTCTGAAGCAAAGTTAATGTACGCGATCAACACAGGACGGAAGTTCTCTCTCCCGCACACTATTCTCTTCCATATGTACAAAGCAATGTCGAAAGACAAAGGACAATTGCCTTATCCTGGTCTGGTGACAAAGATCTTCAGACACATGAATATTGAACCGCCTCAAACTCTTTGTGTTCAACTGTGTGATAAGATGGTGGTAGGATTGAAGATGTTAACGAAGATGCGTCTGCAAGAACTTTCCAAGGCAATGGAGAAATTCAGAGTGAAATCTCCAGTTCAGTCTGCTTCAAAGAGAAAAGGAAAGGAGGCCATTGGTGCCCCATCGAAAAAGAAGAAAAGAACTCTCATCCTGGAGGATGAAGATGAAGAGGATGAAGATCCTACTATCCATGCACTGATAAGAACAAGACGTTCTGTGTCTCAGCCAACAGAACTTCAGAAGAAACAGAGAGAAGAAGAAGAGCAAACCAAGAGTAGAGAAGAAGAAGAGCAGAGAGAGAAGGAGAAAGAAAGTGAAGAAGAGAAAGAAAAGTCTGCTGCTGAATCTGGAGCGAAGGGAAATCGAGAGCATGATCATCACTCTTCCCCTTTGGATGTCCTAGAGACAGGGGGAGTTGGCGAGCAAGAAAGGTCTACACCTCATGCTGCAGATAGTGAAGGTCCAAGACAATCTCCAGCAGACCCAGAAGAATTTCAGGCTTCTCAATTGCCTGAAGAAGGTGATACATCGACACCAAATCTGCAAGACTATACAGAAGCGCCATCGTATACTCTTACTCCATCTGAAAAAGCTCATGCCAGTACGCAGACAGACAATTCTGCAGATTTTCATCGCATCATGGATATTCTTCTGGAAATGCGTGGCCAAATATATGCTCTGGACTGCGAAATTCAAGCCATGAAGAATGCTGGACAAGCATCTTCAGTCAGCCTGGAGGACAAGATGAAAGACCTCGCTCTGCAAATTCAAGCCAATGCCAAAGGAGAGGAGGTAGCTCATCTAAGGGAGGACTTGAAGAGGCTAGAAGGCGTAGTCCAGTCAATGGGAGAATTCCAGATCGTGCGCATTCCCAAGCAGACATGACTCCTTTCTCACTCTTTTTTAATGATGACAAAAAGGGGGAGAACCAATTTGAACAAATATTATTTTAAAACTTTGACTTTTGTGGTTATGTTTATTTTTGAGTATGACTTGAGAACTTGAACTTGGGTGTGAGACTGAATTGGCTGTGGATTTTGATGCTTGACTGGTTGCATTTATATCAAGTATTGTTATATGGTATTACTCATGAAAGACTAACCAATTTGCTGTGGATGCAGAGTCTAGTTGTTTATTAATCTTTATGAGTTAGCCATATTGCTTGAGAAATGTTTTTGCAGGTCAAAGTTGTTCAAATCTACAAGAAAGTTTTGTCACCATCAAAAAGGGGGAGATTGTTGGAGAAATCTTTCCAGAATATTTTGAAGCTGACAAAACATTTTTATCAGTCTAGTCTGGATATCGATAGTTTAAAGTCTCAAGATTTTGTAGTCTCAAGACTCAAGACTCAAGACTCAAGACTCAAGACTCAAGATTATTCTCACTGACATTCTTTCTAATCCAGTGGCGAAGGATATCCGAAGCCGAAGTATATGGTTGAGGATTCGATCCTATCCTTTGGAAAAGATCCCTTGGTTGGATAATCATTTCGGATTCTTTGATTCTTATCTAAGATCAGTTGAAGATCCAATGTTCGACGAAACATTCTTGGAATGTTCTATTCTTGGAAACCAAGATCCTGATTGTATGGGCGAATAGGATTGATGGGCTATGATCAGATTCCTTAAATAGCTCGGATGATCTTCTTAATTGATTCCGTCCAACGGGTAGATTGGAGGAATTCCTTTGGTAAGTGCCAACGGCTATGATGGCATAAAGGAGTATAAAAGGAAGACGTTCTAGTTGTCTTAAGAGAGTGATTGATAGAAAAATTCCAGAGTCTGAAGAACCTTGATTGTTAGTCGATACAGTTCGAGCAAAAATTGTATACACAGAGAGTGTTCATACTTGGTAACACCTTGAGCGAGTATAGTAGATCATCTACACCTAGAAATCAAGGAAGATCAACACTGTAACATCTCTTTGTTCATAGTGGAATCCAGCCAATCGGCTGTCAGTGCAGAAGAGTGGATGTAGGCTTGAATCAAGCCGAACCACTATAAACCTCGTGTTTAATTCTCTCTTTCCTTTACTCAGTCTTACGATTGATTTTTTATCTGTCTAAGTATTGTGCAATCTTCAAGAAAAATTTTATAAACCTATTCACCCCCCTCTAGGTACTCGTACTAGCATTATCAACTTGCCGCCGGCCTCCCCCGAAGTCTCTCGAAGGGAGGTCGTTCGAGCTTCGCGACCCGATTTCTCACGTGCTCGCTCTTTGATTCTCCCCTAAAGTCTCTCAAGGGAAGATCTCCGAGTTCGCCGTATCCCTCGACGGAGCTTGTGGCCTGCTATTTATAGGCGAGGGGGGCGGCTGGTCGACGAGGCTTCAACCGCCGATCTTCGCGCACCGAACGGCCTCCGTTGGCCGAACTGGCATCCCATCCACGCTTATCCAACGAAGCGTGCTCGGCATTGAAGGCAGCCATTAATGATGCCTAAGATCTGTCATCTCCGGCCGACGTCAGCCTACCCGCCTCGGCCGTAGGTTGTCTTCAAGCGCGTGAGTTGCAGAGGCGTAGGGGGAAGAAGGGAGAAGAATGAAGAAGAAGAGGAGAAGGGGGCCGGGCTTTGGGGGAAAAAAAAAAGATGGGCTTGGGCCTGCGAAGGGGAGAGAAAAAGGAGGGGGGCTGGGCGCGAAGGCCTAGCCCCGATGGGCTGCCAATTTTTATTTTCTTTTGTTTTTACTATTTTTTGTTGTTTTTATTATTTATTATTATCTAAAAAAGGAAAAACAAAAATTAAAAGAGACTAAGGCCTAATTTAAAAAACTTAATCAAAATTTAAGTGTCAACAATTGCCCCTCTTTGAAGGTGAGTTCGCAGAGGTTGCGTTCAAAAACAAACCTGATACCTAAATTTTGTCTATACATATGCAATAGATAATATTTTATTTAGGACATATTGTCCTATGCAAAAAATAAGCAATATAATATTACACATGCTAAGACAAATAAGAAGATACCTGTAGTTACTTACTGGGAGTGAGTGAGATAGGGTGTGAACCCCGATTTTTGGCAAGTATCAAGGCGTCATCTTACCTGTTGCATGAGGAGATTGCTTCTCCAGGACCCAAACCATTCTTCGGTCGCCTATTGGAGCAATAAGTGATTTCTCTTGGACCCGAACCTTTCTTCGGTTGCCTTGACGGGGAATTGCCTTCCCAGGACCCGAACCTCTCTTCGGTCGCCTGTTAGAGCAATAAGTTGGTTTGTCTAGGACCCAAACCTTTCTTCGGTCGCCTGTTAGAGCAATAAGTTGGTTTATCTAGGACCCGAACCTTTCTTTGGTCGCCTTGATGGGGAATTGCTTTTCCAGGACCCGAACCTTTCTTCGGTTGCCTGTTAGAGCAATAAGTTGGTTTGTCTAGGACTCGAACCTTTCTTTGGTCGCCTTGATGGGAGATGCGCCGACCTTTCTCAGGGCATCTGTTTGTTGGGAGATAGTACTTGGATGATCACAAGCACAAACTCTTGGAGGATACCTGGATGATCACAAGTATCGAAGGGGTACCTGGACGATCACAGGTACAAACTCTTTGGGGATACCTGGATGATCACAAGTATCAAAGGGATACCTGGACGATCACAAGTACAAACTCTTTGGAGATACTTGGATGATCACAAGTATCGAAGAGGTACCTAGACGATCACAAGTATCGAAGGGGTACCTGGACGATCACAGGTACAAACTCTTTGGGGATACCTGGATGATCACAAGTATTAAAGGGGTACCTGGACGATCACAGGTACAAACTCTTTGGGGATACCTGGATGATCACAAGCGCACAATGCGATGGAATACTTGAATGGCTACTAGTATTCAATGATACAATTTTGAGGACGACTCGGACAGGTTGAGTGTCAAAAAGAGAGTACCTGAACAGAGGTAGGTACTTTAAGACAAATGGTGATAGGGATATGCTTACTTGGAAATATCTCTGATCTCTAAGAGTATGTCTGCTATTTGCACAATATGTACACATGATTGTATATGCTGTAAATTCATGAATTTCAATGTGATGCATGCATGATAATTTTGTCAATTTTGCATCATCTGATTTCCACTGGGGAAGATTTTGAAAGACAACATTTCATTTAAAATGTAGATGTCTTGAGCACGCTAGATGAGGGACTTTAGTCTGAAAGGACTTTCCGCTCACTCTCATGGAAAATGCTATCCTGACCATTGATGTAGGATTTATAAGGACCATACTTCTCACTGTCATCATGTCAGCAGGGGTCCGAGTATTCTCGCAAGTGGTACGACTTTACCAATGTGAGAGGTCTTTGTTGAAATTGTGATGAAGACTTAGTCAACGGCTTATCAAATGGGACCGTCGAGGTCAAGGCTCATGAACGAAGTGCCGCACGATCATCTTCAGGTTTACAAGTCAAGAACCCTGTGAAAAGAGATAGAGTAATCTTGCTCGTACTTCTTCGAGCGATGTTTATAGACATATGAAATCCTACGTTAATTGAAGTGCCCTAGTCTGAAGAGACTTTTACAATGGGACGCAATGTAGACTTTGACTAATGTGTCAAAAGGTGAGAGCTAGTGATTGCCTTGGCATTTGTCACCGGTCTTTCTTCTCACTGTTAGATGGAGGCTCTATCAATCGAACCGCAACAGGAACTTCTCTTTGGAATATTTGTGACTAGGGGGAATTGGCCTTGCTTTTACCAGGCACACTGCTTTTTTTATGCCCTTATTTTTTATTCCAGTTTTTCATTTATGAGCATTGACCTTGCTTTTACCAAGTACACTGCTTTTTTATGCTCCTCTTTTTTCAGTTTTGTTGCTTGAGGAACTGATCTAGGCAAGTTCAATCGAAACACCGTTATTAGACTCTTGAGTCTTGATCTTCAGTAGGCGCTCTAGGCTATACTGCTTAAATGGCAATAACTTCTGCTTTGCCTCCATGTGAGGGTGAATTTACAAACTCAATTGAGTTGTACAATGGATACAAGTGCATAGAGAAGGAATTGCTTTTCGTCATTCTAAGGCACTTAAATTAACGCGAGTGTTCATATGCAATAAAGACACCCGAAGATTGATGCAAGTGCGAGTAAGAAAATTTATATCTCTCTCCTCACCTTGTGATGTTGCTTCGCCTCCGATCTGCCCTAGTGTGGGGTGGTTCTTGACGGGGGTAGGACAAAAATTTCACTAGTGTATGGGGCTCAATGGGGGTGAACGATGGAATGCCTCTCACTATTTTGGTTATCGTACCATTCGCGAGAGAACTCTTTACCCTACGGTCATGGAATCTTCTGCACTCATCTCACAAGTGTATGGATGGGGGACTGTGTGTAGGATATAGCTTGCATGTTATCATTTTGACGTACCTCATCCAGCATGCTCAATTAATCTTGTATTCTTCACTTAGCTGTCTATTCTAAAAATCCTCAGTTGAATCAGTGACTTAGACAGACAAAATCATCATGCAGAATTAATCTGGAAACGACATGCAACATTTTGAATATGATGGAGTTTGAACTCTTCAAAACAAGTGAATGATTTTGACTCAAAAAAGATCCTATTGACAACTTTAGGAGCTAACATAATGGTGTTTCCAAATATGTTAGATTTTGAACATCAAAAGGGTTATTCGCAAATGGATGTCGATGGTTGTCCCTATTGATTAGGGATATGACACATGAATGAACAGCCAAGGATTGGGAATCTTATCGGGCATCTCTGCTTTTGCCCCTGTAGAAGAGAAGATGTACAAGTAGATCAATTAGTCTGGCGAGTTGAGGCCTGAAGATTTTCTGTCATTTGCTTTGATGATTACTCAGGATGCCATTTCACTTAGGAGAGCTCATCAGAATTTGACATGTCTTTCCTTGATTTTTATTCGCATTTTTTACGGTCAAGTGATCCTACAACAGATAAAAGGGATCATGTTAGTCAGAAACTCTTTCAAGAGTCGAATAACTTGGAAGCGATAAAACATTACCCTTCACTAGATTGGATGGACCTAAAGTGCAAGTGGGACACGAAGTCCTATGTCTTTTGCTTCGTTAGGTCATCTGCTCTCTCGTAATTTGCAGGCGCAAGAGAAGCAAAATTATTATTATTATTATTATTTTACCAAGCGGCTAACTGCCGCGTCGGGGATTCGAACCCCCGACTTCGGACCATTTTGCTTCTTCCCGGATACCACTCGGCTAGATGCGCTGACGGTGTCCGTAGGGCGCTCCTTTTTTTATTTAACCGAACCGGCTCCTGGATGACACGTCCTTTCATACCAAGTTAGGTAAATCGATATGGATCATTTGATTTGCCCAAATTAACCATTAAGCTTGTTTCTTGAATCCTATGCTTCCTGTCAACGGGAGAAAATATGTCAAAAGTGAGTTCAGATACTGGGAGTATTGGAAACGATACCAAATTAACCTTCCCCAAAGTTTATATTTTCTAACTCCTAGGGATATTTGAATGTCAATGACGGCTTTTTGTCTTTGACACAATTCAACATCTGTTTGATTGGCCTTTCTCATTTGTGGCAATGTATGCATGATTGGTAGTTTGCAACGCCTTCCTTTTGTGGAATTTTTCTTCTGTCTTTCAATATAGCAGCATTTAGCAAAGTCATGTACCTCAAGCTTCTATGGAATCTGAGATGGACAATCAAAGCCTCCAATTCTGTAATGGCAATTACTTCTTGTGAGAGCCTGCGTCTGGAACAAAAAGTGAGGTATTCCAGTTCTAAGGTCATTGTCTAGGATAGAGGGCTTCTTTTTATTTAACCAGACTGGTTCCTGGACGACACGTCTTTTACACCAAATTAGGCGAATTCGAAATGGGTCACTCCTAATGCATTCGCCTGGGTAATATTGATTTGCTCAAATTATTCCCTTGAGTTTGCTGCTTGATTCCTGATATTTCTTTAAATGTTGGTGATTACCATTCATTCTTCTTCGTTGAATCACCCAAACAGATTTTTATGATAGTGTAAATGCATCACTCATATATAAAAGGTTCATAGGCATTTTCGTTCCGATAGAGAAATGCTTGGCAATGCCAGACAGTGAACATCTTTCAAGGGTAGTACTTTTTTACAGCATCGAAATTGACCGGTTTGGAGAATTCCCGCCCATCCATTTCAGTCAGGATCAGGGCTCCTCCAGGGAGTATCTTCTTTATTACATAGGGACCCTTGTAATTTGGGGCAAATTTGCCTCTAGGCTATGGAAAGATTGATAGTATCTTTCTCAAGACTAGCTTGTTTACCTCAAAGTGCTTGGGTCGCACCTTTTGATTGAATGATCAAGCTACCTTCTGCTGGTAACACTGACCATGATAGAGGGCTTTCAGTCGTTTTTCATCGATCATATTCAGTTGTTCGAGCCTTTGTTGTGTCCATTCTTCCTTGGACAATCTCGCCTGGGATAAAATTCGTAGGGAAGGGATTTCTACTTTTACAAGCAAAATAACCTCTATACCGTAAACCAGGGAAAAAGGCGTTGCCCCAGTGGAAGTTCGAATCGAAGTTCGATATGCTGTTAGTGCGAAGGGTAACCTTTCATGCCAGTCGCGGTAGTTTTCAGCTGTCTTGGATAAGATTCTCCTGATGTTCTTGTTGGCGGCCTCCACGGCTCCATTCATTTGGGGACGATAAGGGGACGAGTTTAGATGCTGGATTTTGAATTCAGAAAACAATTGATCGATCAACTTGTTGTTCAGGTTTGACCCATTGTCGGTGACGATTGCTTCCGGTACGCCATAACGGGCGATTATGTCACGTCTGATGAACTTCATAACATTTCGTGTAGTTACGCTTGCATAGGATGTGGCCTCGATCCATTTTGAGAAGTAATCGATTGCAACCAAAATGAACCGGTGCCTGTTTGATGCCTTTGGATTGATTGGGCCAATTACATCAATGCCCCACATTGAAAATGGCCATGGCTCAAATAACTGGTGCAGTTTGGTTGGAGGGACATTTATCTTGTCCCCGTGAACTTGACAACGATGACAGCTTCGCACATGCTAGGCACAATCACTCTCTAAGGGGAGCCGGTAATAACCCAATCTCATTATTTTCTTGGCCAACATGCGTCCGTTCATGTGAGGGCCATGCACTCCCTCGTGTATTTCTTGCATTATCCGCGTGGCTTCAGTTACATCCACACACCTTAGTAGAACTGAGTCATATGATATTTTATACAAATTTTCACCGTTGACGAAGAACCTCGAAGCCATTTTCATTAGGTATTTTTGATCCGAGGGAGTGCTTTCTTTAGGGAACTCCTGCTTCTGGACGTATTTCATGATATCGTAATACTAGGGTTTCCCGTTGGGTTCTTCAGTTATAGCCATGCAGTGAGTTTGTCTTGCCAGGACTTCAATCTTCAAAGGCTCCACTTCTAACCTTCTGTTACTTGTAACATAGACGATAACATTGCTAGTGCATCAGCGAATTGATTATGAACTCTAGGTAGGTATTCAAATGAGACGTCCTGGAATTCTCCCACCAATTCTTCCAAGTATTCGTGATAAGGCACAAGTTTGGTGTCGTTTATCTTCCACTCGCCCAAAGTCTAGAGAATAATTAAGGTGGAGTCACCGAACACTTTTAATTTTGTTACTTCCATTCCAATAGCCGCTTGTAGGCCGAGGATGCATGCTTCATACTCGGCTATATTGTTGTTGCATGGAAACATCAATTTTGCAGCCACAGGATAATGTTGCCCATTTGGGGATATCAAGACCGCCCCGGTGCCGGAACCTGACAAATTTACAGCTCCGTTGAAGAACATAGTCCATGTGTCCTCTTCTACTATTGAAATTCGATCATCTGGGGAATTATCCTCGCATACTTCCTTAAGGCAACCTGTTAACATATCGGCAATCACCCGACCTTTAACTGATTTTTGCGACATCACCTGGATGTTGAATTCTGAGATGAGGATTTGCCATTTAGCCAATTTTCCCACCAAAGCTGGGCGACCGAGTAAATACTTGATCGGGTCAGTCTCAGTTACGAGGAATGTTTGGTAATGTAAGGTATACTGCCGGAGTCTGTGCAATACTCATACCAATGCAGCGCATGTTCTTTCTAATTTGGAGTAGTTTTGCTCCGATGTGGTGAACTTTTTACTCAAATAGTAAATGGCTCGTTGCTTCCCATCATGGGGGCCTTTCTGTGCCAACATTGCACCTAGGGATTCATTGTTGATGGTAAGGTAGAGGGTCAAAGGGTGTCCTGGAGTCGGGGGTACTAAAACCGAGGGTTTCATCAGGTATTGCTTTAGATTTTCGAACGCCAGTCGGCAGTCGTCATCCCATTTGATTTGTACATCATTCCTGAGAAGTTTAAAGAAAGGTTTTGTAATTTCAGAAAGTTGGGAAATGAATCGCGCAATGTAATTTAATCTTCCCAGGAGGCTTCGGACTTCTTTTACAGTCGAGGGAGGAGGCATCTCAAATATCGCCTTGGTTTTTGACGGGTCTACTTCTATCCCTTCACAGCTCACAATGAATCAGAGTAATTTGCCAGAAGTTGCCCCGAACACACATTTTGCTGGGTTCAAGCGCAACTTGAACTAGCGAAGCCGATTGAATAATTTTTCCAGGGTCTTCACATGGTCTTCTCCGTGTCTGGTTTTGGTGATCATGTCATCGACATATACTTCAATTTCTTTGTGCATCGTGTCATGGAAAAGGGTGACCATGGCATGTTGGTAAGTTGCTCCCGCATTTTTCAAGCCAAAAGGCATGACCTTGTAGTGAAAAGTTCCCCATGGAGTAATGAATGCCATCTTTTCCTTATCTTCCTCCTCCATTTTTATTTCATTGTATCCCGAGAATCCATCCATGAAAGAAAAAAGTTTGAATCCAGCAGTACTATCCACAAGAACGTCTATGTGAGGTAGCGGGAAATCATCTTTTGGGCTTTTTTTGTTCAAATCACGGTAGTCAACACAAACCTGGATTCGACCATCTTTCTTCTTTACCGGTACAATGTTTGCTACCCAACTAGGATATTGTGAGACTTTGAGGAAGCCTACTTCCAGGAGCTTCATTACTTATTCTTCTATCTTTTTTGCCAACGCAGACTTAGTTCTTCTTAGCCGTTGCTTCTTGGGGGCTACATCAAGGTTGGTTGGCAAGCTATGCTCCATGATCATTGGATCAAGGCCTGGCATATCGGCATATGACCATGCGAATACGTCTTGATACCTCTTTATGAGGGCAATTAAGCTTGCAGCTTCTTCTTTAGGAAGGTTCGCGCCAATCTTTATCTCTCTTGGACCTTCTATGCTGCCTTAATTGACAATGACGGTGTCTTCAGTAGTAGGGGGCCTTGCTTCTTCGTGGCGCTCCCAATTCCGTTGAATTTCATCGGAATCATCAAAATCATCATCTGAGTCGTTAGAATTGCTATCATGGCTACTTACGGTGTTGGTTTGGACCATTCCCATACCCTTGCCTACCGCTGGATTATTCATGTATCATAGAGTAGATAGGCTAAGGAAACAAATAAGGTTAACAGCATGCATGCTTTTTTTTTTTGAAAATGTGATGAATTGTTCTTTAAGACGAGGAAGCATGAGAAAACCTAGGCCTCAGATTTCTTCTTTCATTTTGTGGCTGGATATCATCAATGGGCCGGTTTGGTGTGTTTCCTCAGGCCCTCAAAATGTTTTCAACTTTATTTAATAGTAGGTGGATTTACATTTTGGAAGAGTGATTTCAAAAGTTAGTTCCTTAAGTAGAACTGATGTTGAAAACAAAACAAGCTAGACTTAAGAAATATGTACATGCTCCCACGTAAGGGATTATGCAAGGGAATTAAAAATGGTTCTACTCGAGCGGGCCTGCACCCATTTCCCCTGACAGTCCTTTGTTGATAGCGCCCACGAAAAAGTCTTCATACCAGTCACCAGTCACGCCTCCTTGTGCTCCCAGCTTTGTGAATTTCATATCGTCCGTGCCTCCCCATCCATCAGGGACGATGCTCTGATGATGGTCATAGAAACCTTGGGGAATTGAATAGTTGACATAATAGTCGAATTTACCACTTGGTTGGCCCAAAGTGTCCATGATTGACTTTCCTCTATGCGTTTCCTCAACATGCTCAAGGAGCATGGTATGGGTGCTAGGTACCACGAGGAGGTCATCTTTGCCATAACATAGCCACGGGGAGCGGAACGTGAATACCCCAACATCCAAAAGATCCTGAATCTTGTCTCTCAGGATGGTACAGTCATCTAGTAAGTGTCCTAATTCCCCCGAATGATAGTCACAATACTTGGATGGATCATAATCAAGGAAGTACTCGGGAGTAGGACGCCTCCGTTCCCTAGAGATTATTCCTTGCTCTAAGAGGATGGGGAAAACAGTGGCCATCGATTTAGGAAGAGGCGAATATGGCTGCGTGTTCCTTGAGGACTGGGGTAGCCGAGCCCCTTGCTAAATTGTGTCAGTAGGGTCTTCTTCATTTACTTTGGCTACCAATTCCTTATTGTGACAAGAGCAGAATGCACGGGTAGCTTGGGCAAAATTTTCTGTCAAGTGGTATATTGTCTCACGTAGTTCATCAACTTGACGTTGAAGCTGGGTGAACAAGAAGTTATCGCCTACCTGTTCCACCTCAATGGCACCTACGAAAAGGTCTCCAAACATGGTGGTCACGTCGTCTGGCCCTTCTTTCTTTGTAAATACAGGCTGAGTTATGTTCTTCTGACCCATGCCTAAGTAAATGGGAAACTTCAAGCTTTCATGGTTAAATTGTTTTGGAATGCCGATCATTTCTTCTTCCTCATGCATCATCTTTGCAGGGCCTAGGAAGGTTTCCTCAAGGCGCGGGTATACAAGGTCGGTCTTCTTTTTTGCCTTTCCTTCCCGGTATTGTTCCTGATATCCTAAACCAATGGTGTGAGGTCTCCTCAAGGCTTTGATAGGCTTGCGGATGCCTTGGTTTCCCTTGCCGAGCCCTTGACCCGAGATAAAACCGTATCCAGTCATGATTTTCCCTACCATGATTGCAGTGCTTGATATTTCGGGGACAAGGGGTGGAGTCCCTCGAGTTTCATGTATGGTAGACACAAGCTCGAACGATTGATATCTGGATTCATTTTTGTCACCAGGTTCAACATAAGGGATGGCCGTCTCATGGTAGATGCGCTGATCTTCTTCTCCGCGGACCGTGATCAGTTTTCCTCCAATCACGAACTTTACATTTTGGTGGAGGCTTGAAGGTATTGCTCCAACGACGTGGATCCATGGGCGGCCTAAGAGGAAATTGAACGCAGTGGGGATATCCATCACCTGGAACAAAATTTTGAATATGGTTGGGCCAATTTGAACGTCAAGCTCGATCTCTCGCACTGTTTCCTTCTTCGTTCCATCGAATGCTTGAACGGAAGTCTTGGGTGTCTGGATTCGTGATGTCTCTATTTTAAGACGACAGAGTGTCGCTAGTGGACATATGTTAAGAGCAGATCCATTGTCAATCAGTACTCGAGCGACGTGAGATGCGTTGCACTTGACTGATATGTAGAGACCCTTAGTGTGTCCTCTACCCTCCTCGGGGATCTCTTCATCAGAAAATGCCATTTGATCTTTTAGAAGGATGGTACTGACAAACTCCTCGAGTTTGTCATGCTCAATCATTTCAGGGACATGTACTTCACTTAGTACCTTCATGAGAGATTTCTGGTGCTTGACAGATGTCTGAAGTAATTCTAGCAAAGAGATCTGTGCTGGTGATTTCCGTAATTGTTCCACCACGTTGTACTCGCTGGCTTTAACTACGGCCAAAAACTCCCTAGCTTCTTCGTCAGTGACGGGTTTTGGCGGGCTGCGTATTGGCTTGAGCATAGGTTCGCCCAGATCTCGTGACTAAGCCAACATCGAGGTTGTAAGACCACGGTACTGCATTGTTGTCTTCGTATTTGTAAGGCTGGGGGATCTCAATGACTATAGCTGCTTCTACTGTCGATGCTTGGACTATGGCTCCTTTCCCCTCAAAGATGTCCTTAGGTGGGGTGGAATCCTTCTTCTCCCTCTTTGCGTTTAGTGTGGCAAATTCTTCATCCCAATTGATGACGACTTGCGATATAGTAGAGACCATACCGGTGTGGCCAGCGTACACAATTATTCTTGCCTCTATCATTCTCGATACCCTTTCTTTCATTGTTGCTAAGGGTGGTATTTCATCGCCTGAATAATACCTGGCTTCTACTAGCCCTCGATAGATGTCAACAATATGTGCATTGACATTTCTGATTTGGTTGGCTTCATAACTTAATATCGCATTTACTTTGTCAGTGTGATCGAGGAGCGAATTGCTTTGGACATTTGGTTTTGTAGTTTGGAATGAGAAGGCCTTGGTATCCAGCATGTTCTGGATCCGATGCTTAAGGATGAAACACTCGTCAGTTGAGTGGCCTACTTCCCCCATGTGATAGTCACATTTTTTGGACGGGTCATAGCTGGAGAAGCTTTCAGCGTTGGGTCGTTTTAGCTCAATTGAGAGGAGGTTCTTGTTCCAGAGGATTGCCAAAACCTGTGATAGAGATCCAGGAAGCGGAGTGAATTGTCTTCTGTTGTTGTAGCGCTGGGGTGGTTGACGACTAGTGGTTTGTTGTTGGCTTGTGCTTGTCTGAACGGTCGGGAGGTGATCGGTATTTGCAGTGTAGGTTGCATTGACATCTACCAGGGGTTCTTTGTCTTTCTTTAGGCTGAGCCTTCTGCTAACGGGTGCAGGTTCAGTGAACCAGCCATCCCTTAACCCTATCTCAATCTGCTCTCCTACTGGAATGAGTTGATTGAATGATTCAGCAATCGTAGTCACCATTCGGTTGCGATATTCATAGGGGAGGGTTTTAATGAACATTTTTCTTAGTTCAAAATCAGTTGGTTCGGGACTGATCTGGGTGGCTAGATTCCTCCATCTAATAGCATATTCTTTGAAAGATTTATTCTTTTTCTTTTCCGTGCACTCGAGATCTTCACGAGAAGGGGTAATATCCATTATGAACTTGTATTGCTTAAGGAATGCCTCACTTGCTTCACTCCATGTTTCGAGGAGGTTTTTTTTTTTTTTTGTGATGTACCACCTCAGGGCGGGACCTACTAGACTTGACTGGAACAACTGGATCATTAGAGGTACATTATTAACGTACTGGGTCATTCGAACCAAGTACATTTGCAAATGAGCCATTGGGCAAGTCATGCCATTGTACTTCTTAAATTCAGGCATTTTGAATTTTTCCGGGATTTTGACCTTGGAGTAGATGGAGAGGTCTGTTGAGGTAGGATCCTGAAGGCCTTGCAGTTGCTTTAGCTTCTCTTCAAGCTTCTCAAGGCGTTTGTCATGTTCGGTTTTAGACAAACAGTTGGGCTTTGCTTTCTCAACTATGATTTGGTGTGTATCATCCTCCAATTCGGGCATGTTATCATCGGTATCTCTTCCTTGATCACCTCGGATAGACGATTGTGGTAACAATACTTCGATTGAAGCCGGGGCGGGAGCCAATTTGCCTTGGATGGAATCTATCTGCTTTGAGAGTTGCTGAAGAACATTGAAGACCTATTTCATTTCATTTTCCATAATCTCGATACGGCTTGGTACGTTCTCTTCAGCCATTTTAGTTTAGCTTTTGGCGAATGCAACTATGGCATGATTACCTATTTTAAAAAAATGGAGAGAACATAAGCCAAGGAAACATATGGAACACTAGCCCATGGCAAGGGTCGAGTCATTTTTATTTATTAACAGGAAATTTATACAATGCCAAAAGGGCTTTTCAAACAGAGTAAAACGCTCCTAAATATTCACATCAGAAATATTCACATCAAAAAGCCAAGCTGCCCATTTTTATATGCGATGGGAAGTTCTAGTCTTGTGAAGCTGCTTGCTCCTTCGTACTAGCTTTGATACGTGCCTCTTGCTTGTCTCCAAACTTTTTTCAAGAGATTCAATTCGTCTTTGAAGAGTAAGTTTATCAGCTACATCGGGGATTACTGGTTGCAACTCTTCAAGAATTATATGGTTGAGGATGTAGAATGTAGACGCATGATGAGCTTTTTCCTGCCCCTTCAACCTTCTGGGTACGATGATCTTCTCGGTGTGACATTTACTCCATACATTCTGAATTATGCGGATCTCCTCCAAGTAGTCATAGCTCGTATGGGTGAAAAGAATTCGGAACAATCCTGATTTGAGCGCTGGTGGGATTTCTTGGAGGGCTCTGTATTAACGAGCCACCCTATATGGATAATATGAGGTAGCTCCGGAGAGGCCCAGCAGCGGGATGGGGTCATAATAATTCAGCGCAAAGCGCGCCTCTCCTACAATGAACCATTTAGTTCACCATAAGAATGTCTCAGGGACAGGGTTTTTTAATAAGTTAATCCATCGAGAATATTCCTTGTTGGGAGAGTATTTTTCCAAGCTTTGAAACTTTTGCAGTGGGTGTTTGAATTCATTGATTTCAAATATTTGCATGAGGTGCCCAAATCCTTTGATATGGGAAAAGAACCACATTTGTAAAATTTCTGGGGCGGCTCTCATGATTTTTTCTTTGTTTTCCTTAAAACGATTAAGGGATAAAAACGTTTCGGCTAAAACCATGTTCAGATATCCTGCTCCAAAAATGACTTGATTTATCACCAATGCGATTGAAGGATTTATAGCATTCTTTCGATAGGGGAAGATAATAAATCCAAAGAACACTAAGAGGAAGATCTTGGTTTTTTGGGTCATTGATTGTTTTTCAAAACATTCGGTTAAAGATGATAGCGGGAAAGTATGGTTGTTGGCTTGAACAATTTCTCTTACCGAATGATTTTTTAAAAACCGTGATAGACTAACCACAGGGTCAATGCCAATCGGTGGCTTGGCAAGCTCCCTTCCCAGGGGCATTCCTATGGCAAGACTATATTCTTCCAAAGTTGGAGTCAGTTCAAATTCGCCGAATATAAAGATGGATGTTTCAGGGCACCAGAAATGTGGTAATGCTTGCATGACCCCAGAGTGGACGTCAATTTGGAGTAATGGGAGGAGATGGCCAATCCTTGCTTTGACACATTCTTGGCCAAGCTGATCTAACTAATCCCACCATCTGAGGAGCTCTTTCTTGGGGGTAGGAATGAACTGGATATCGATTTTTCCCATCGCATATAAAAAAGGGAGTTACACAACCTGACCCTATTTTTCCATGAGCCAATAAAAAGACTGAGTAAAAGTAAAAATTACTTTACTTTTAAAGAAAAATAGCAAGCACAAAGACATGAGTATGGGACGTGCGGCTCGATTTCTAACTGAGAAGGTTTGTTGAAATTAAAAAGGTATCTGCCCGTCGCAGTCTCGCGTTAGCAACATACCCTCTTAACCTCGGCTAAAGTAATTCGGGGAAAAGAAAGCAACCTCATGACGCAGTCTCGCATCCGAAGCCGTATCTTTCTTAACACCATCCTAGAAATCCTATGGCAGCTCAGGTCCGGCGGCCGAGTTGTGTGTGCCATGTGTAGTGTTTAAAATAGTAAAGCATGCACAATAGTTTATAATCACAGGACAATCTATTTTAAGCAAAATTTTAAAAAAACTTCTAAGCTACTGACCTGCTAAAAAAAAAAACAAAAACAAGTCAGTAAAGTGTTTAAACAGGATAGAATGGCCTAAGTCCTCAAACGTCCCCAGCGGAGTCGCCAAGCTGTCGCGACCTCTTTTTTTTTTTTTACGCTTGCAATCGGGTATAGGCACTTAAGGAGGCTAATGGCTCGGCTGAAATTAGTTATGTCCGGACTCTCCCAAGTCCACCAATTCACGACTTTAATAGTATGAGTTTTTAACCCGTAAATCAATTTTTAAAATGGAGTCACCACTAATCGATTTGGGGTGGATTGATTAGAAACCCAAGTGAAGTATCGGGAGAAATACTCATTCCTATGCAACCAGAGAAATTAGGATCGGAGACTTGATTACACTAGTTAATCACTAATGCCCTTTCGGTACCTAATCTTGTTTAAACCTTGAGGTTTTTTGGATGTTCGAGGGATTTTCCATGCAATTTAGGGAGGAAAAACATTTTTTTAGGTCTTTTTCTCATTTTTTGGACATAAAAGGGATTTTTGGATTTTTGGTATTTTTAGAAAATACAAGTCTTTTTGGTTTTTTATGAATTTTTTTGGCTTTTCATGAATTTTTGGCTTTTTTTGGATTTATGGCATTTTTTGGAAAATATGAAATATTATTTTTATTTTTATTTTATTTTTTCGGAAAATAAAACATTTTTTAAAATTTTTTAAAAAAATTTCGGTTTTTTGGATATTAAAATATTTTTAAATATTTTTTCGAAAATAAATTATTTTTTATTTTTTATTAAAATATTATATAGAATAATATAAAAGCCGACCCGGGTCGGATCCGCGAGTTGGGTCCTACCCGAGTCAGCCCAAAACGCAGACAGGCCCGCTATGCGGGCCTGACTTATTTTTATTTTAGTTTATTTTTTAAACGACGTCGTGGCCGGGCGTTTGGAGACGCCTGGCCCGACCCAATGACCCGGGTTCCTAGCGGAACCTACCCAGGTTCGACCCGACTCCCACCCCGATTTGCAGCCGCCCCTCGAAACCCTACCTGGATCCAACCCACTTGACGACCCATTTTCTTCCCTCGTCGACCCGGCTCTGGAACCCTCGAGATCTGGCGATCCGCGGCGCCGGGGGGTGGGGAATGTCACCGAGCGGTGACTCGACGACGGATGGCAGCTAGGGCTCCGGCGACAACGACGGGCGACTGCTGGGTCCTCAGAAACAACGGCGGTAACGACGACGGGTGACTGCTGGTTTTTCGGGGATGGCAGTGGCGGCACGGTTCGAAAAAGGGGGTAGATGCAACGGCGACGACACGATCGGCGGTGGTGATGGCTACTGTTACCTGTCTGTCACGAGGTGATGAATGGTGGCGGTGACAGGGCAGTGACGGCGTCGGGGCAGCGGTGGATGGTGCAGGGGGAAGGAAAACGGATGGCAACGACGATGCAACCGGCGGCGGCAGAGGGCACTCGACTCCCAGATCTGGCCTTCCTTCCTCCTACTTCTCTCGCTCAGCCCCTTCACCCACTCAGATTTCTCTCCCTTGAGCTCGCTTGCCACCGGCCTCCCCTGAAGTCTCTCGGAGGGAGGTCGTTCGAGCTTCACGACCCGATTTCTCGCATGCTCGCTCTTTGATTCTCCCCTGAAGTCTCTCAAGGGAAGATCTCCGAGTTCGCCGTATCCCTCGACGAAGCTTGTGGCCTGCTATTTATAGGTGAGAGGGGTGGCCGGTAGACGAAGCTTCAACCGCCGGTCTTCGCGCACTGAACGGCCTCCGCTGGCCAAACCGGCGTCCCATCCACGCTTATCCAGCGAAGCATGCTCGGCATTGAAGGCAGCCATTAATGGCGCCTGAGATCTGTCATCTCCGGCCGACGTCGGCCTACCCTCCTCGGCCGTAGGTTTTCTTCGAGCACGTGAGTTGCAAAGGCGTAGGGGGAAGAAAGAGGAAGAAGGAAGAAGAAGAGGAGAAGGGGGCCGGGCTTTGTGGAAAAAAAAAAAGCTGGGCCTAGGCCCGCGAAGGGGAGAGAAAAAGGAAGGGGGCTGGGTGCGAAGGCCTAGCCCCGATGGGTTGCCGAATTTTATTTTCTTTTGTTTTTACTATTTTTTTGTTGTTTTTATTATTTATTATTATCTAAAAAAGGAAAAACAAAAATTAAAAGAGACTAAGGCCTAATTTAAAAAACCTAATCAAAATTTAAGTGTCAACACATTTATCATAGCATGTTTATATGAATTAGCAGGGAACAGCCTCCAAGTATAAGTAATTACCAATACTCATAGGAAAGACAAACTAGTTTTACCAGAAAACAACTCCAATTAAAATGGACTCTAGAAACTTAAACAACTACTAAACCTTGAAAATTTGAGAAATAAATATAGTTGGTTATAGGTTTACAAATTTTACTAGTTCCAACGTAATTGAATTAATGGCTTTCAAGGAATGCCTTGGCATCAAGTGATACTTGGGTCAATTCTTTTTTCATTGATGGCAATAAGTGCTCCACGTATACTTCATGGCATAAATATGAACAAAGTTCTAGCCGTTTTGGATGCCTTTTCTCAATTTCTTTGAGGGATCTATAAAAGAAGCTCTGGATTTTTCAAATAATTATACCATGAAATTTATAAGATTTAAAACATACTAATATGAGCATACTAAATGGATTTACTTAATGATGCAGAGTTCTGTTTGCCAGTGTTTAGATGATCCCACTAACTTAAATAACCACTTCCCATGAGCCACATTATCTAGCAAACCCATTCATATGTGAGTTTTAGTATCTTTAGCATTACGCGAATGCTAACAAGTGTTCATTTAATCCTTTTTATCTAATGTGTACCCAAGCACAAAATCAAGACATCTCCACTAGAGGTTTCAATTCTATTTGGCTTGGGATACCAAGGTTTGCCGGAGGCTCAAACTATGTTGACGCCCCAATCATGTTGTTCACTGGGAACACTTGATGAAATAGTTAGGAAAAATTGTCCAAAACTTTTAAATCTATTGTATGGCAGCAAATTTCAGTCATAAATCTTTAAATTTGGCCAATTTAGTTCAAAATATTTTGTTGGCTTGTCAATTTAGTCCTTTCGATGGTGTAGTAGCCGATGCTGATGCGGATTTTTTTTTGTTTCCATTTTCTTCTTTTTTTTTCTTATTTCCCTCCCCAAAATGTCAAGCTTCAACAATGGCCAACGTCAATAGGCAATGGCCAAGATGCAACTGTCAGATCTAGGTGAGGGCTATGACGTGAGCCCTCGCGAGGGCCGTCACTTGATCTAATAAGGGCCACGATTCCATCACCAAATCTGGGCTAGTGACGTAAAGAAAAATACTAGACCATCAAGTTAGCGAATTCTAGCAAAAAGTAGATGGGAGAACTAAATTAGCAAATCGTTAAAAAGTTTAGGACTAAATTGACTAAATTAAATCAATTGGGACAACACTTTTTGGACTTTCATCACAGAGAGAGAGAGAGAGAGAGAGAGAGAGAGAGAGAGAGAGAGAGAGAGAGAGAGAGAGAGAGATAGAGAGAGAGAGAGATGAGAGATGTTGAAACTTTTTAATTCTTTTAGATCTAAAGAAAATTATATTGATTGAGTGATTTTCAAACACTTTAAAAAGGAAACTTATTTAAGAGTAGTAGTTGAGGGAGTAGATGACAAACAGCGTGAGAAGACAAAGAACAAAACAAATAGTGGCACCCACACACACTAATACATTTAAAAAAATCAAACACTTTAAGAAGGAAACTTATTTAAGAGTAGTAGTTGAGGGTGTAGATGACAAACAGTGCGAGAAGACAAAGAACAAAACAAATAGTGGCACCCACACACACTAATACATTAAAAAAAAAAAATCAAACACTTTAAGAAGGAAACTTATTTAAGAGTAGTAGTTAAGGGTGTAGATGACAAACAGCGCGAGAAGACAAAGAACAAAACAAATAGTGGCAGCCACACACACTAATACATTAAAAAAAAAATCAAACACTTTAAGAAGGAAACTTATTTAAGAGTAGTAGTTGAGGGTGTAGATGACAAACAGCGCGAGAAGACAAAGAACAAAACAAATAGTGGCACCCACACACACTAATACATTAAAAAAAAAAATCAAACACTTTAAGAAGGAAACTTATTTAAGAGTAGTAGTTGAGGGTGTAGATGACAAACAGCGCGAGAAGACAAAGAACAAAACAAATAGTGGCACCCACACACACTAATACATTAAAATAAGTACTGTGATTGATTACATTCAATGCGTTGATGGTAAATTAAGTCTAAATTAAATTTTTTTATATCGGAGACATATTGTACTGAGAAATATGCAATTGACATTCTTAACCATTCACCCTCGGATTTAGGTGAAGGCTACGATGTGAGCCCTCGTGAGGGTCGTCACTTGATCTAATAAGGGCCACAATTCCATCACCAAATTAGGGCCAGTGACATAAAGAAAAACACTAGACCGCCAAGTCAACGAATTCTAGCAAAAATTAGTTGGAAGAACTAAATTGGCAAATTGTTAAAAATTTTAGGATTAAATTGACTAAATTAAAACAATTGGGACAACACTTTTTGGACTATCATCCTTAATAGTTTAGATATACATTGGGCTCGTTTTCAGTCCTTCTCAGATTCGTGGTCATTCGCATTAGTTCGTAATATATTGCCAGGTAAGTTTGAAGGAGAATCAACCCTAACATGCTCGACACATGGATGGTGAGAGTGAGGACAATGCTTATGATTAAGGCAACTTTCAAAATGCTACATTTGTACCAAATCGTAAGTTGTCTTCGTTCGCGAACATAAATCATCGAATTGGCACAAAGCCTAGCTAACCATCAATCTGGTTCACTAAAATTGTTCGAATTCCCATAGGATAGCCTAGCACACTGAAATTTTATAAAAATAATTCAAATTCCTTCAGAATGTGAACAATTTCATATTTTATTTTTTGCTCAGCTAGATAAGTTGAATATATTTAAAATTATCAAATTATCAAGTTTAACGTTTTTGGAGTTATATATCTCATATGAAATCAGGAATGAAGTATACCTGATGACAAACCATTTTAGATGAGAAAAATCGAAGCATATTAGATTATTCAGAGATTGAGGTGGAGAACCATTGAGAGAGAGAGAGAGAGAGAGAGAGAGAGAGAGAGAGAGAGAGAGAGAGAGAGTGATTTTCAGGCAGATAACTTTTTAATTTTTTTTAGCTCTAAAGAAAATTATATTGGTTGAGTGATTTTCAGACACTTTAAGAATGAAACTTATTTAAGAGTAGTAGTTGAGGGTGTAGATGACAAACATCGCGAGAAGACAAAAAACAAAACAAATATTGGCACCCACACACACCAATACATTAAAATAAGTACTGTGATTGATTACATTCAATGCAATGATAGTAAATTAAGTTTAAATTAATTTTTTTATATCCGAGACGTGTTGTACTGGAAAATATGCAATTGACATTCTAAATCATTCAAAAATGGATACGTATTTTAAAATAAATCATTGGAGCATATTACGCTAGAGTAAATAAAATTTTATATGGGCGGGGCTTATTCCCTTTTGATTTGTTGGCAGATAAAAAAAAATTATATTATATCGCATGCCAGAAGATTCCCTCCATGTAACGGCAGATTTATCAGAAATTTCCCTGGTAAGCCAACTTTAACGAGGACCAATTGATCTAGTACAACGAAATTAAGGCATAGACCAGAACTGCTAAACCATTGCGGTCACCTAAATTAAGGCATATTATTCAAGATGTCCTCAATCAAACAACCCAAAGACAAGTAAGAAGAGCCACCCTCAATCACCGCCATCCTACTCTTCTCACTCGCCTCATTCACCTTCTTCCTCCTGTCACTGTCGACCTCCTCCATTTGATATAGCTAGTATAAGTACCTAGAGGGGGGTGAATAGGTATATAAAAGATTTTTCTCGATAATTGCACAATACTAGACAGTTGATGGATTTGAGACAAACGATAAACAAAGTAAGACTGAGAGAAGAGAAAATTGAACACGCGGTTTATAGTGGTTCGGCTTATATCAAGCCTACGTCCACTCTTCTGCACTGACAGCCTATTGGCTAGATTCCACTATGAACAAAGAGATGTTACAGTGTTGATCTCCCTTGCTTTCTCGGTGTAGATGATCTACCACACTCGTTCAAGGTATCACTAAGTATAGACACTCTTTGTGTATACAATTTTGCTCAGAATGTATCGACTAATAATCAAGGTACTTCAGACTCTGGAATTTCTCTATCGATCATGCACTAGAGCAACTAGAATGACTTCCTTTATACTCCTTTATGCCATCATATCCGTTGGCACTTACCAAAGGAATTCCTCCAATCTACCCGTTGGACAGAATCAATCAAGAAGATCATTCGAGCTATTAAAGGAACCTGACGATAGCCCATCAATCCTGTTCGCCCATACAATCAGGATTTTGGTTTCCAAGAATAGAACCTTCCAAGAATATTTCGTCGACTATCGGATCTTCAAACGACCTTGATTACGAATAAAAGAATCCGTTATATTTATCCAGCCAAGAGATCTTCTCCATAGGATAAGACCAAATCCTAAACCAAATACTTTGGCTCTGGATTGCCTTCGTCATTGGATTAAAAAAACTGTCAATGAGAATAGTCTTAAGTCTTGAGTCTGGTGATCTGAAAGTCTTCAGACTCTAAACAGAAGGTCTATACTTATCCAGACTAGACTAATAGAAACGTTTTGTCAGCTTCAAAATATTCTGGAAAGATTTCTCCAACACCATTAACTTCTTTATTACACCCTCTATTACGTCTACTGTCACCACGAAATCACTCTCCATGCGGGGATCCCTTCGAGGATGCCTCTGATGGTCCATCTTGATCTCCACTGCAAGGCCCAGCTCCACCACCAATTCGAACGCATTAAATTATTGCTCCCCGGAGAGGGGCAATGTGGCCATCACCACACCAAATCATATGCTTTCTAGGGTGGAGTTCCATCCGCAATGCGACACGAATCCCCCGATTGCTGGATGGGCCAGGACGGCAACTTGTGGAGCCCATCCAATCACTTTCCCGATAGTGGCCGTCCGGTCCAAGAACCCCTCGGGCAAGACCTCAGTAGGGTCCATTAACTCACTTGGGAACCAAACCTTGCCCTTCGGAGGTGGCCGTTGTAGGGACCATAAAAAGCGATGCCCACTTCGCTCCAACGCGCAGGCCATCTCCTTCACCTGATCCTCGCCTAAGCTCTCCATGCTCCCGAAGCACAGGAAAACCACCGATGAAGGCGGTTGCTCGTCGAGCCACTCCATGATGTCATTGCCTTGGTGGCCACCGCAGGCCTTTGTTTTAGTCTCACCCTTCAGATTCAGGATGGGCCCCAAGGGGTACACCGTGGGCGCACCAAGGCCCGCCAAGGACCTCAGCGCATACGGTTCGAGCTCCTCGAACGTATTTACAATAATTCCCTTGGCCGCTCTCATCCTCTTGGCGTGCCCCAGGAACGGTCGGACGGTCTCCTTCGTCAGAACCAGGGGAGGTAAGACCTTGGCTGCAAGGGGTTCGTCAAACTTGGGCAGTCCAGCTCGGCGGCGGAGTCCTTGTATTCGGTTATGTCCACATGGTACTCGTCTTGCAGTGACTGGAGGTGCAGCATCATGCCGAGGAATGCAGCGCTCGATGTAAACAAGACATAGGACGGGACTCCAAGCTCGTCCGCCAGGTCAATCATGGTGGTGCAGAGCATGTCGAGGACGAACCCAGCTAGGTGCCCGGTTGAGCCGGCTGAGTCAGCGAGCTCGGCAATGGCCCGCTTAACACGGGACTTGTTGCTTTCCACGAAGTTGGTGATGAATTGGCCTGAGGAGAAATCCGGGTTGGCATTCTCGCGCGGGAGGTGGATGAAGCGGAGGCGAGAGGCAGCCATGGAGGTGGCGAGGGAATTTGTGTACGAGTCGACGTCAGAGTCGAAGGGAAACTTCATGAAGAGGACGGTGACAGAGAGGCGGGGGTCACGGTCAACGATGAGCTTGGCCATCTCGACCATTGCTACGAGATGGCCCATGCTAGGGGTTGGGATGAACAGGAGCTCGGCATTGGCCATCGCGATTATCTCCCGTGCTCAAGTGAGGATTTTGAAAGTTCTGCGAGTGTTTCGAAGTTCAGTCGATGAGGATGGGGGGCTATTCTATTGATTATTGAGTGCGGTGTTTTGAGGAGCGGACGATTCGTCGTTGTATAAGGCTGGGGCCCTCTTCTGTCGATTATTATGTGCATCGTGTTGTGAGGAGGAAGATTCTCGTTGTGTACGTCTACTGTCGGCATCTTTTGCTATTTTTTGCTCGGAATTTTGTCTTTCTTCATTTGCACGGAACTCGAATATAAGAGAAGGCAGAGGGATGGTTGCAAGACACGATCCATCTTAATGAGATTTTATACCTTGTGTTTTATGGGAATTGTCGACTGAGGACAAAAATTTATCTTAAGGTGCTTGAATATAAATTACATTTAAGATTCGATCCAGCTTAGGATTTGTCACATCGATTTTATAAAATAAATCCACGTACACCTAATGCTACTTGTCCCTTCTTGTCAAGACAAGAAGAATATCTCCCGTACCAGGGGATGGGATGAACAGGAGCTCGGCATCGGCCATCGCGATTATCTCCCGTGCTCAAGTGAGGATTTTGAAATTTCTGCGAGTGTTTTGAAGTTCAGTCGATAAGGATGGGGGCCTCTTCTATTGATTATTATGTACGGTGTTTTGAGGAGCGGACGATTCGTAGTTGTAGAAGGCTGGGGCCCCCTTTTGTTGATTACTATGTGCGTCGTGTTTTTAGAAGCGGAAGATTCCTGGTTTTATTGTTGGATATGTAATATTGTCTATCTTAGGTTTAGAATGATAGGGGATAATTATTTTCCTTTATTATTTCTTTCTTTGTAATTAAATACAATGTATTGTGCACAAATTACATTCAATAGAGAGAATACAACTTTTCTCCTATTTCTTCTTCCGCATACTTTCCTTTGATCTTCTGACATGGTATCATAGCCTCTGACGATTCCGGCATAGCTTCTGCTTCCATCTTGATTGCCTTGAGGAACTGTAACCTACAAAACAGTTACTGAAAGGAATCAACTCCTTTCAAATTTTTTCTTTGCTACAATGAACAAATCAGAAGCCCTCACCTCCAAATCAAATGACCAGCCAGCAAGAGATGCGACGCCACAAACTATGCACAATCCAAATTCAACTGTCGTGATGACTATGGCTGAACAACAACTCAGTCAAAACCAGATCCAGCCTCAACATGTGCAATTGCAGACTTTTTCGGCTCAGTTCAATCTGGGGCAGCCCTTCTCGGGCCATCCTTACCAGTGGATGCCGTATCCATGGATCTATGGGACAAACCCATATACATCACAGTCGGGCTACCAAAGCAGTGTGCAGAACGACGAAGGCCCACCAACCAACAGTGGGGTAGGCTCTACCTTCGGCCCGGAGTAGACGAGCAGATTAGGCGAATCGGGGGGAACGAATCCATACCCAAATTTTTTCAATGCGGATCAAGGAAACTGGTCAAATACTCCAAATATAGAGGCGAATACCTACCCGACTTCACCTGGTTTCTTTCCATATCCGATCCTTGCTGCCGGAGGACGGTCGGAGCCCGACAACCCTCTTTACACGACGAATGCCGATGGACCAAAACTGAAACTCATCAGTCATCAATTAATGGGTCCAAACAATTATGCGAGTTGGTCACGGGAGCTCCGGTGTGCCCTGGTAAGAAAGGATAAAGAGGGTTTTCTTGACGGAACCATTCCGGTTCCGACCGACGAGTGAATGGCTCGATTTTGGAAAAAGTGTAACCAACTCGTCAGAACTTGGATCGAGAACTGTATCACAACTGAAGTGGAAGCAGGGCTTTCCCCGATAGAAGATACGAAAGAGATGTGGGATAACATTAAGGAAATGTATGGAAAGCTAGATCAAATCAAGATCTTTTCCATTACACAGCAAATTTCGGATCTGAAACAGGGCAATGAGTATCGTGACAGTCTATAACAAACTGTCGACGCTGTGGAATGAGATGGAATCAGCCGAATAAAAATTCAACTAGCCCGAACCCATTCTACAGTAGTACAAGATCATGCATGAAAGAGAGAAGGCGATTAGGTTCCTCCTAATCTTAAACGAGACTTACCTTTCGTTTCGATCCCAAATCCTGACCATGGATCCTATGCCAAACCTTGGCTGAATCTATTAGCTTGCCGTCCAGGAGGAGAGCCAACAGAAGATGGCGACCTATGGAAAGGGCAGCAAGGCGATGGCTCTGGCCATAAGAGGCCGTTTTCGCTCTCCACAGAGGAACCCAGGAGTCGAAGGATGAAAGGGGGCGAATGTGGGGTTGAGAAACCCTAGCCCTAATTTCGGTGAGCAAACGGACAGCTTCGATTTTGTTGAACAATCGGACGGCTCCCATATTATTTCGACAGGGCCATTCTCAGACTGCCCACGGAGCAGCTTCGCTGGAGCAGATGGACCGCGTGGAATCAATGGGCCGCGAGCAAATGTTTATGGACCAGATAGTGCACATGGATTTCAGCCCACTAGATTATATTATGACTATTGTAAATGTTCGCACCATACAATTGACAGTTGTTGGAAATTACATGGGAAACCTGGAGAATTAAGAAAAACGGAAATCTTTACAAGTTTTTCAAGTGTCGGGTCAGCCAACAGAAAGATCGATTATCTATGAGCAATGTCAGGAATTGATGGGAGCTTTAAAAAGGTTGGATGCCTCTAATAAAGCTGGGAGTTTCACAAGTACATCTTATTGCTTGATGAATTCAATTTTGAAGAATGCATGGATTATAGATTCAGGTGCTAGTGATCACATTATTTGTGATAAGGGCTTCCTTTCCAAAATCAAGATATTATCTTTTCCTATATTAGTGCAACTTCCAAATGGAAATTCCACAACAATTGCCATGATCGGCATTGTGAATCTTAGTCCCCTAATTACACTTCGAAATGTGCTATATGTGCCTGACTTCCAATTCAACCTAATATCAGTTAATCAAGCTTCTAAAGAAAATTCATGCCATGTCCTATTCACTCCCGATAATTATTTCTTTCAGGCCCTTTCGACTGGCAAACTGATGGACTTGGGTAAATCTTATCAAGGACTCTATTTTTGGATGGATTTTCACAGCAGTTCTAAATTGTCTTCTATTGAATTCAATAAATCATTATGTAACCATGTTATCAATGACAAAAATTTTCTTTATCATAAAAGATTGGGACATAGTGCTAAATTTCCTTGTCCTCAGTGTCCTATATGTCCTTTGGCAAAACAGACACGTACTCCTTTTCCCAAATAGTAGTTCTAGAGTAGATGGCATTTTTTCATTAATCCATGCTGATGTTTGGGGACCCTACCATATCGTGCATTGCGATGGATTGCGATATTTCCTCACAATTGTTGATGGTTTTTCTCGTGCAACATGGATATTTCTCATGCAATCCAAGAATCAAGTAATTTCCCATCTAAGGACATTTTTTTCCTTATCCAAAAATCAGTTTGGAAAAACAATCCATCACATTAGAACTAATAATGGAAGAGAGTTCTTCAATGGTGAATGTGCTTCTTTATTTTCACTGAATGGAATCTTGCATGAGAGTTCTTGCACTTATACATCACAACAAAATGGTGTTGTTTAGAGGAAACATCGTCACCTCTTAGAAGTAGCATGCACTCTTAAGTTTCAAGCATCTATTCTCGAGAATTTTTGGGGGGATTGTGTGATCATAGCAGCATATTTGATTAATCGCATGCTGTCACGCATTCTGCAAGGGAAGACACCATTTGAGGTGTTATATGGAAGGAAACTGAATCTAAGTCTTCTCAGAGTTTTTGGGTGTCTCTGTTATGTAACTACAGTGGGACACAGGGATAAGATGGCACCATGTGCTAGTGAATGTATATTCATGGGGTATCCCACCTTAAAAAAGGGATATCGGATTTACAACCATCCACAGGAGAATTTCTCGTGAGTAGAGACGTTGTTTTCCATGAGAATATTTTTCCCTTCCAAACTGTTGTTTCTTTATCAGATTCTTATTGGAAGAGGATTTACTTTCGGGAGGAACATTTATTGCTACTTCTCCACCAAGACCAACTAGTCAATTGCCTACATTGCCTATTGAGACATCTACAAGTCATTCCACTGAAGAACCTCATATAGAAGAACCAGCACAGTTCGCAGAACTTCCAGCACCAAGCCCTGTTATAGAAGAGTCTTCCTCACTGCAACAAGAGCCTAAACGATGTTCTAGTCGAGTTGCACGCCACCAGCATGGACAAAGGATTACATATGTTGTTCTTCCAAATTATCAGGTACTCGTTATCCTCTCTCATCTTACATCTCATTCGATAGGATATCACTAGAATATCTATGTTGCATGAGCCGTATTTCTGAAGAACGAGAACCTTCTAGCTATAATGAGGCCAAAGACGATCCTCGTTGGCAAAAGGCCATGGAGGCCGAGTTACATGCTTTGATAGAAAATCATACTTGGGATGTCATGCCAATGCCTACTCATCGCAAACCCATTGGATGTAAGTGGGTTTTCAAGATCAAGTACAGGGCAGATGGTTCTGTAGAGAGATATAATGCGCGATTGGTGGCCAAAGGATTCACACAGCGAGAAGGTTTTAACTACCATAAAACTTTTTCGCCTGTTGCAAAGGATGTCACGGTTCGATCTTTCTTATCAATTACTGCTTTTCGTGACTGGCCATTGCATCAAATGGATATGCATAATGCTTTTTTACATGGTAATCTGGATGAAGAAATCTACATGGATCTTCCACCAGGATTACAGAGACAAAGGGAGTCTAAGGTATGTCACTTCCGTAAATCTCTTTATGGACTAAAGCAAGCCTCTCGACAATGGTACGCCAAGTTTACTAATAATGCACTTATGACCGCTGGATTCAAGCAGTCCAAATATGACTATGCTCTATTCACTTGGACAAAAGGTATGTCATCTATTTACTTATCATGGGAAATGATGATTCTGCTGTGAAGAAACTTAAAGCACATCTACATTCCACCTTCCATATCAAAGATTTAGGGTCACCTAAATATTTTCTTGGAATTGAGATAGCTCGTTCAGATCATGGAATCTCTCTCAGTCAACGGAAATTCATAATGGAAATCATATCAGAAACAGGACTATCAGGCTGTAGACCAGCCATTATTCCTATTGAGCAAAATGCCAAGCTAACATCTGTCGACTATGATACTGGCATATCTTCTCCTTATGATGATCCGTTATTAAAAGATTCGTTGGAATATCAGAGACTTGTAGGGAAACTTATATATCTCACTATGACTAGGCCAGACATCTGCTATACAGTGCAGACTCTTAGTCAATTTATGCACAGTTCAAAGCAATCTCACATGAATGCAACCTTGAAGATTGTGAGATACTTAAAGACATGTCTAGGCCTAGGGATACTCCTTTCTCGAAAATGCAACATGGAAATGATGGCTTACTGTGATGCAGATTATGCCACATGTCCTATGAGCAAGAGATCCATTATCGGATTATGTATCAACTTTGGGGAATCATTACTTTCATGGAAGACAAAGAAGCAGTCTATCATATCTCTATCTTTAGCTGAAGCCGAGTATCAATCCATGGCCAAGACTGTCTGTGAAATAGTTTGGTTAAGGGGTTTACTTCAGGATCTCGGGGCATGAGTTGAAAGACCGATTACACTCTTTTGCGACAATGATTCAGCACTCAAACTTGCAGCAAATCTTGTATTGCATGAGAGGACAAAACACATAGAAGTTGATTGTTACTTTACTCAAGAAAAGATTCAAGAAGGACTAATTGAAACAAGAGGGATCAGAACCTCAGAGCAACCAGTAGATATATTCACTAAACCTCTTTGTCAAAGACAACATGCATATCTTCTAAAAAAGCTTGGAATCTTGGACATCTACAAGCCACCAGCTTGAGGGGGAGTGTTGGAAGATATGATTTAGCAAATCATATCAAATTGTAAATTGACATGTAATATTGTCTATCTTAGGTTTAGAAAGATAGGGGATAATTATTTTCCTTTCTTATTTCTTTCTTTGTAATAAAATACAATGTATTGTGCGCAGAGTACATTCAATAGAGAGAATACAACTTTTCTCCTATTTCTTCTTCCGCATACTTCCCTTTGATCTTCTGACATTTATACGTCTGCTGTCGGCATCTTTTGCCATTTTTTTGCTCGGAATTTTGTCTTTCTTCATTTGCACGGAACTTGAATATAAGAGAAGGCAGAGAGATGGTTGCAAGACGCGATCCATCTTAGACGCAATCAATGCCCATCGTCCAAAATGCATAAGGTGCGCGAATCCCACTTCGTCCAATATCTTAATGAGTTTTTATACCTATTTTTTTTTTTTTTGGTGGGAATTGTCGACTGAGGACAAAAAATTATCTTAAGGTGCTTTAATATAAATTCCATTCAAGACTCGATCCAGCTTAGGATTTGTCTCGTCGCTAAATTGGTTTTATGAAATAAATCCATGTACACCTAATGCTACCTGTACCTTTTTGTCAAGACGAAAAGAATATAAAATCGGTTATGTCTGGCGATTCATTCCTTCCTTTCTCAACAATGCCTTTCTCGTCCCTTTACAACTAACCGTTGTTCATCAATAAGCAATATTTTAAGAACATCAAGAGTCAATTAAAATCAGTTTATTAAGCGACACAATAAGTTATAGTTAATTAATAGAACGATTCAAAGTGATTTTACCATTATTTAATTCACAAGTCCTATAAAAAATGTTTACAAAAACATTAACTCTTTCGTCCTTTTTCTC
The DNA here is from genome assembly GCA_019915185.1 of Eucalyptus camaldulensis. NCBI lineage: Eukaryota > Viridiplantae > Streptophyta > Magnoliopsida > Myrtales > Myrtaceae > Eucalyptus > Eucalyptus camaldulensis. The sequence goes on along the minus strand of JAHSVA010000014.1, from coordinate 8,696,393 downwards.
AATTCCCTTCTTTTTGTCTTTATAAATCCTTATGTACTAGTCATAAGTAAAGCAACAAATGATGGCATTCATTTCATAGCAAAAATATTCTAATGATATTTTCATGTGATTTGGCTTCATAGGATGATGTGTGAATTAAAGTATGAACAAACAAGTCTTGTCAAAATAATTTGTGATAATAAGTCGGCCAAGGTTCGAAGCTCCTGCGAAGCAGGGAGGCTGAAGCGCTGTGTGGTGAGTTAAGCGTGGCGTCAGGTGGTGGTTTCTCTGCTAGTGACACCTAGGGGTTTACGTAGCGGCTGTCGGCCAAAGCGGTTCCTCCAGCAACCAAAAAAATAATAAAAAAAAATAAATAAGTTGGCTAGCCAAGAATCTAGTTTTTCATGGTAAGAGCAAATATATCGATATCAAGTATCACTATATCTGTGAGTGAGTCAAAGATAGTAGCATTGAACTTAATTTCTAGATTAGAAGATCAAATTACATATATTTTGACGAAACCATTGAAGGGGAATTTATTCAAAAAATTAAAGCTGATGCTCGATGTTGTTGATTTCAAAAATCAATTTTAAGGGATGCTATTAGAGTAATATAAAATTGATTGGTGAAGATTTGAGCCTGTTGATTATTGAGCTATGGATTTTTTTGTTAGTATTATTTGAAGGATGTCTTGACTTATGATGGGTGTCCAAAGACGATTGAAGACAAAAGGAAATCAACATGATTTATGGTAGACTATGTTTGGGTAGACCCTCTACTATTCAACAAGGAGTAAATGCTATCTAAGGAAAATAGAAGCTCTTATTTGTTTTTTGATCGGAGAGCTTGAAATTTTAACGTTGTTAGAAGGAGTGAAGACTTCATGAAATTTGGCCCATTTGATGATTGTGTTTTCTTGTTGTTGACATTTTGTCCTTGGGATAATAAGTGTGGGATATTTGTCTTCATCTTTATTATAATTTAGGTGTTCTGTGACATCCTGATTTTTTCAAATCTGATTTTAGTTGAATAAATCGGGCCTTTCGTCGACGCGTCTATAGTGCTATTCTCTGAGCCGATCACCCAAGAGATAACTAGACTATCTGGGAAAATTATTAAGGGATTTTAACGCAAAAGGCTTGAGAATTCGACCATGAATCAACTGCTTGACTGTGCTAATTTGCAAAGGTCATTACGGCACATTTAAAAATCGATCATAGATCAAAGATAGGTCGACTCAATTGAGATGAGTGATCAAAATGTGGGTGATTCCACATGATTGCAAAATTCTCATCGATTGGCACTAAATTGATTTTCTATTGTTTTGGGTACCCCGTGTCCGTATTTGAAACCTTGAGATTTTCACGACAATCGAGAGTCGTCAATGTGTCGAAGATGTACATTGTGACTCGAGATAAATCGATCATGGGTCAATTGCACTAAAAATTCCTAAAAGCTACCCGATAAACTAGGTCACGCTAAAAGCGCGCCGGATTGAAAGATAACCATGAATTTGAACCCGATTTCAAAAATTGAAAATTCTGTGGTGTCACGAGTTATTTGAGGAACGGCGACTCATTCTCCGAAGAATTTTCAGAGATTCCGGGATTTTTGCGGAAAATCGAATCGGATGTTGCGGAAAATTAGCGGAAATTTGTACGGGCCAAATTAAAGAAAATTTGGACTTCCAAGCTGAGCCTTTGAGTGTTGAGGACTTGCAGAAATTTGTACGGGCTTTTTCTCCGAGGAAATTGGACATCAAATATGGGGAATTTGTCGAAGATATCGAAGTCCAAAAATTGAAAATTCGGAGCCTTGGAAGGAGCTGGAATTTTGGCTTCAAAATTTGATAATTTGTGGGGTTTTAATGTGGAGAAAGTATTTGTGGGACATTGAGATATTTATGCAAGTTTAAAGGAGACCAAGCATTGAATTAAAGGGATAAGTTTGATGATTTTGGGCCCCCCTCCTTGGCTTCCTCTTCACGGCTTCTCGATCCTTTTCTTTTTTTTCTTTGTTGCCGTTTTCCCTCATTTCCGTCGAAGACCGCAACTTCATCCCCTTCAATTCTCTCTCTCTCTCCATTTATTTCTCTCACGACAGCATCCCCTTAGCTTGTTTCTTCCTCCACCAAAGTTTCATTTCCTCTCCATTTAAGCGGCCACCGAATCCTCCCCCACTCATCCACGCCACTTGCCAATTTCCTAGCTCACCTCGGTCAACCATCAACCATGGAAGCCCTCGGTTGACCGCGTGCAGTCCACGCCTAAGCGTCCAGCAGCACCGAAGCCCACCGAATCTGCTTGCTTTCATCTCCTGCGAAGACCTTCGGTTTTGTTGATTGAAGCAGCGTCCTCCGAAGAAGCCAGCTGCCTTCTTCTTCTTTCGGTTTTGGTGAGCTGTCCAGCAGTCCGAAGTTCCCTGCCCCTTTCGCTGCCACCGAAGATCAGCGAAGCTCCTTAAGCTCACTTCATCTCACCGAACCGAAGTGGCCACGTCTCCAGCGAATTTCGTGAGCCCATCTTCGTGTAAGCCGCAGCCCATCTTCAGCAAATTTTCAGGCCCATAGAATCATCAGCCTCAGCTTAGGAAAATTCAGTCCAGCAGCCCATCTTGAAGTCAGCACAGTTCAGCCCACACAGAATTCCAGCCCAACTCAGCCCAGTTCACAATTGTTTCAGCAAGGCCCAGCAGCTCCTTTAAGCCCAAGTCCAGCAGCCCATCTTGAAGCTAGCTCAGTCCAGTGAAGCCTGGCCCGTTTCAGCAACAAATCTCAATTGAGCTGAGATTTGTTGGGCCCACTTTAGGCCCGGTCCGAGAGTTCGCCGACACTACCGAAAATTGAGATTTCGGCCGCCGTCGCGTCGTCGTCGCGGTGAACCGATTTTCGTGATACACCAGTGAGTTTATATTCTAAACTCTGCTTAGTAAGTTAATGACGTTTAAGGGGTGTTAGATTTATTTTATTATGAATTAGGTGGTTAGTTAGATTAAATTAGAAATTGAATTATTTAATTGAGCATGTTAGGTGGTTAGCATGGTTTAGCTAAGGCCTAAATAAATTGTACTATTTGTCTAGAAGGGTTCGGGAATTTTCTGGGTCCGTATTGGTATTTAATTTAATGATTATGGCTTAGGTTAGTATTTTTAGAATTTAAATTGATTTATTTAATTAATTTCAGTAATTATTTAATTATTAATTATTTTTCCGGAAATTAGGCCGAGATGGTCGGTGATCAGAATTTCGTGCTGATTGCAATGCTGTGGTTAATTTCTACAATTGAGTGTTAAATTATGCAAATTGAGTGCTGATTGGATTTTTGGTATTTAATTCCAAAAATTGTAAATTTTCAATATTTATTCAGAAAATCCCAGGTGTCGGGTTTTGACACTAAAAATAGTTTTTGTACTATATGGAATAGTGGGATTTCAAAAATGAAGAATATCAATTTTTCTGGGTCAAGTGACCGTGTACCCACACACGAGTGATTTGATATGAATTTCTAATACGAAGAAAAAGGTCAGGCTCACCATTTTAATTGAAGCATTTGAATACAATGTATAGTGCCTTGAGCCATATTTGAATGATCGTGTAATGGTTATGAGAAATCGTCCTAGGCTGTTAAGCTAGACGTTATCCCTATTTGGGATACCCCCTGGATAACGGGAAGCCGGTCGCAATTGATTCTGGATCCTATGCTCCTTTGGGAAAGCCGTCTGATAAAGAGATGTGTCGTGCTCAATGGGATGAGACGATGCTTGGCAATGCTAAAAGACCGCCGAATTGAGAGTAGGCCGTGCTATATGCCGAGATCAAAACTAGGAACGCATAATTAATTGAGTGTGGCATTTCAGTTATTGGAGCTTATTTGTTGCTCATGCTCTCATGTTGTTTGTGAGATAAATTGTACTGACCTGCAGGGTGGATCTGAGACAAGGTAAGTCTCCTTGATTATGTGCTTGTGTGATTAGGACACTTCTGGGCGTATTTCCCTCCTAATTGGGTTTTAGAGCTTAGACTTGCTGAGATGATATCTCACCCCGTTGTGGGACAACATTTTCAGGGTCGTCGAGTGGAGGACCTGGAGCTGAGAGGAGGTGATCGGAAGCATAGGCCAGTTAGGACCGCTTCTTTTTGGAAGGCCAGTTTGTTGTAGTCTTTTGGCCATAGACTTGTATACATGACTCAGTGTATATATATAAAAGCATGTTTGTTTGTGAATCTATTATCCTGCTTTTCTATCTCGAGATGATTACTGTCAGGGGATTTCTTTTCGCTTCCGCATGTGCAATAAAATGGAAAGGGTCGGTGACTCGTCCTGGGAAGTCGCAAATTATTATCGACCAGATAGGGATGAGCACGCGCTCGGGGTCCGGTGCGTGACATGTTTTGCTATTATATTGGATGTGAGGGTGCGTCATACACAAGAAGCCACTAGAAAAGTATTCGAAGAACAATTTCTTCCTCCAACTTGTACACTCATTCTAAATTTTCAAAGTTGTCATTATTTTTTTGGTTCCAACAATAAAAACCTTATGGAAACAAAAGTTTTAACTTGTCGCCAAAGCAATAACCACCCAATGTATTCGAAGAGAAAAATATTTCTTCACTAGTCGATGAGAGGTGAATAATTAGCACATAGCTGTAAGTGCCCCAAAAAAGAAACATCCTGGACATCAGTAAGGGGGGAAAAAGCACACGCAACAAGTACTTGGAAATTCAAGCCAAACAATGATCGCGCGAGCCAATCAAGGCAAATTATTCAAGATGACGAGAGTTCAAAATTCTCAAGATCGTGATAATGATGATGATGATGTCTTGGGAATTTTTTAATCCTTGCTGAGTCAACTCGTTTGAATTAGGCTGAGGATCATGCTCGTCACGGTGTGATTTCTTTACTCAATTGTGCTGTCTGGTCACTTACATGATCTCCAGCTGGTGAAAGGAATGACCAAGCACGCAAAGGATTCCAACCACTGTAGCCATCGTAGTCATCTAAGTCATGGCGTATTGTTCAAGATGTCCTCCATTAACCGACCCGAGAGGCAAGTAAGAGGAGTCACCCTCGACCAACGCCTTCTGACTTTTCTTGCTGACCTCCTTCACCTTCTTCTGCCTCTCGCCACCTGCCTCCTTCATTAACTTCCTAATTCCGGCCTCTATATTTTGTCTGCCATCACGATGTCACACTCCATCCTGAGATCTCTCCCGTAGTCCATCTTTATTTCCGTTGCGAGGTCCAGTTCTGCCACTAGTTCAAAAGCATTGAACTGTTGCTCCTCGTACAGGGGCCACATGACCATCGCCACATCAAACCATATGCTCTCGAGGTTGGAGTTCCATCTGCAGTGCGACACGAACCCCCGATTGCCGGGTAGGCCAAGACTGCAGCTTGCGGGGCCCAGCCAATCACTTTCCCGATGCCGGACATTCAGTCTAGGAACCCCTCAGGCAAGACCTCTGTGAAGTCCTCGTAATCACAGAGCTACCAATTTTTGCCGTTTGGCGACGGCAGCCGTAGGGACCACAGGAAGCAGTGCCCACCCCGCTCCAGTGCGCAGGCCATCTCCTTCACCTGATCGTCACCGAAGCTACCCCTGCTCCCTAAACGTAGGAAAACCACTGATGAAGGTGGTTGCTCACCAAGCCACTCAACGATGCCCTTGCCACCGCGGCCACCATTAGCCTTCTCTTTAGTCTCACCATCCATATGTAGTATGGGCCCTGCGGGATACACTGTGGGCGCCCCGAGGACCTCACCACATGCGAATCGAGCTTGTCGAACGTATTTACGACAATGCTATTGGTTGCTCTCATCCTCCTGGCGTGCTCTAGGAACATTCGGACTGCGTCCTTCATCAGAAGCAGGGTGGGTAAGACCTTGGCCGGCAATGGATTCGTGAAACTCGGGAAGTCCATCTCACTGGCCAAGATAAGCTTGGCCGGCAATCCATGATATGGTCAAGATAAGGTTTGTGCAAAGTCGTTTCTAATCCTTTACATTACATCGACGGTCACTGTAGTTTATTAAGAACACTCTATGAAATAGTCAAGATAAGCATTAAGCAAAGTCAGCTTTCAATCCTTAGGGTTAGATCTCCGGTTACTCGTGGTGATTCGTAGTGTAAGTTTGCCTAGTATTTTCAAAGGAAAATCAACCCAACGTGCCTCATGAGTCGATGATGCGAGTGAGGACTGATGCCCACGAATAACGCGAATTTCATGATACTATATTCATACAAAATACCAAATAGTCTTTGTTCACAAGTTCAGGTCATCGATCCGGCAAAAAGCTAGATAACCATCAATTTGATTCGCTAAAATTGTTTGAATTCCCGAAAAAATAACTTTGCTTGCTGACATTTCGCAAAATAAATTCAAACATCGACAGTGGATATATTCAAATTCGGTTAAATTATCAAATTTTCAAGTTTAACGCATGTTAAATTATGCATTGGATAGAAAATCATGAATGAACTGTGGGACCGACCGACCGACCAAAGTAGGCCGAGGATCTAGAATATAAGGTTATTCGGAGACATCAAGGAGATGTGCGCCACATGTGAGGAAGACTTGTCAACGAGAGACAGACAGACAGACAGACAGACTTTCCCAAGCAATGCACAAAGTGGGAGAAGAAAAGGACAAACGGAATGGTTGCATTCACACACCAATGCAACCAGACCATTCTAGTCAAAAATTTCGATTAACAATGGTATTTAAGCGACTTAAGTCATCACTGAGATCTCACAAAAAAAAAACTCAGACAAATTCAACGGTCCACGATGCACTTATTAGGCAAATCTTTCACACAAGAACTTTCGCACCATTCATGCACTCTGAGACTTGTCTAAGAGATGCAATAAAAATCTCAACCACTCAAAGTGACCATGTATTTAAAATGAAATATTAGAACATACACCATTAAAGTAAATAAAACTTTGTGCAAACATTCTTATCAAACCTTAATTTCAGGATTTTAACTAGCAAACCTCTTATTAATTATTAGATCGAGAGTGGATAAGACTACTCATAAAAATTACTTTTACATTGACTGCATGTGCTAGATTTCCACGATAAGCTCACTTTTATGAGTACAAATTGATCTAGTACTATGAGAGTCACCTTTTTTAATTCAACATGGATACACCTAAAATGCTAAAGATTCCAACAATTGGAGTCACCTTAATCAAGGCATATTATTCAAGATGTCATCAACCAAATGACCCAAAGCCAAATGAGAAGAGCCACCCTCCATCAACGCCTTCCTACTCTTCTCACTCATATCTTTCACCTTCTTCCACCTCTCGCTGCTAGCGTCCTCCATTAATTTCTTTATTCCGCCCTCTATTTCGTCTGCTGTCACAACAAAGTCGCTCTCCATCCTAAAATCCCTCCTGTAGTCCATCTTGACCTCCACCGCAAGGCCTAGCTCTGCCACCAGCTCGAATGCGTTGAAATGTTGCTCTGCATATAGGGGCCACGTGGCCACCGCCACGCCGAACCAAATGCTCTCAAGGGTGGAGTTCCATCCGCAGTGCGACACGAACCCCCCGACTGCCGGGTGGGCCAGGACCGCGTTTTGCGGGGCCCACCCAATCACTTTTCCAACACCGGCCGTCCGTTCAAGGAACCCCTCCGGCAAGACCTCCGCGGGGTCCGTGAAGTCACGTGGTAAATCAAACTTGCCCTTTGGTGGCGGCCGTCGTAGGGACCATAGGAAGCGGTGCCCACTCCGTTCCAGCGCGTAGGCAATTTCCTTCACCTGGTCCTCGCCAAAGCTCCCCCAACTCCCAAAGCACAAGAAAACCACCGACGACGGCGGCTGCTCGTTGAGCCACTCCATGATATCGTCGCCCCGGCCGCCACCATCAGCCTTCGTTTTAGTCTCTCCCTTCAAATTCAATATAGGCCCCACGGAATACACCGTGGGCGCCCCGAGGCCGGCCAAGGACCCCACTGCGTGTGGTTCGAGCTCATCGAACGTGTTAATGATAATTCCCTTGACCGCTCTTATCCTTTTGGCATGCTCCAGGAATGATTGGACCGCCTCCTTTATCAGAACCACGGACGGCAAGACCTTGGCCGGCAACGGGTTCGTGAAACTCGGAAAATCGAGCTCAGTGTCTGAGTCCTTGAATTTGGTTATGTCCACGTGCTGCTCGTCTTGGAGCGACTGGAGGTGTAACATTAGCCCAAGGAATGCTGCGCTCGACGTAAAGAAGACGTAGGAAGGGACTCCAAACTCGTCCGCCAGCTCGATCATGGTGGTACAGAACATGTCGATAACGAACCCCACGAGCCGCCGGATCGAGCCAGCCGACTCGGCGAGGTCGGCAACAGCCTGCTTGACGTGGGGCTTGTTGCTTTCCATAAAGTGGGCGAGAAAAGTGCCCGAGGAGATCTCGGGGTCTGAGTTCACACGGGGGAGGTGGACGAAGCGGATGCGGGTGGCATCCATGGAGGTGGCAAGTGAGCTCGTGTAAGAGTCGACTTCGGAGTCGATCGGAAGCTTCATGATGAGGACGGTGATGGATAGGCGGGGGTCGCGGTCAACGAGGAGCTTGGCCATCTCGACCATTGATACGAGATGGCCCATGCCGGGGGTTGGGACGAGCACAAGCTCAGCGTAGGCCATCGCGACGTAGTTGATTATCTCCGGAGCACAAGCGAGTGCTTCGAAGGTTTTGCGGTTGGAAGAGGCGGTGATGAAGCTTGAGGCTGCTTATGTTGATTATCACTGGTGTTGGGATGTGACTGTGAGGTGGGGAAGATTCCCGTTTAAATACGACTTCTCGCGGCATTTTGGTCTTTCTTTAATTTACATCATTTGCTTTTGTTTATTCTATTCCGTGATGCATTTGTCGTCCTTTGAACGGATGGAACTCGAAAAGAAGAGAAAGCAGCGAGATGCTTGGGCATCAAGAATGGAAATGACGTCATGGCTTTGCTGGTTGCGAGTCAACTCGAGGACTAGTCTGACACCAACCCAGACAATAATACTCTGGAAAGGAAAGAGCTGCAAGATTCGATCCTCTGCGTGATTTACGCTCGAGCAACATCTATTGTATAAATTTCTCATCCGCAAGGCCGACTACGTTTGGTTTAGGAAATTAATTTGTAAAATGTCCCTTTTTTTCACTTTCTATTAGAATATATCACGAGTTCGAACCTGCTGAACGAAACCCGATCGGATAAAAATGTGTAGAGCCCGACCACGGCAATGTGAAAAGAAAAAAAAAAAAAGAAGAAAAGTCCCGATTGGACGTTGTTTTCCGTTCCCACTTGGCGTGGCCATCATGAGGGATCCAATTTTAAGCTTCTCCGGGCGGTGGATGAATATACATATCCCCTAGAATTCGTTACGTATGTCTTCTTGGTTGAGGAAGAGGGCACGAATCCAAGCCATTCCTGACGTGTACCGCGCAAATTTTCCCGAGCGGCGAGATATTCGAGTATCTGATTTGGAGATTGCGGCTCGGTGTATTCAAGAATCGCATTCAAGAGATTGTACGCTTAAGCAAATAAATCATGTGAAGATTTGTGGATTTTGTCATTTATTTATGAAATCAAGATATTGTTTTCGTGAGGAAGTGTGTGAAACTAAACATTTTGTGAATTAGTTGGTGTAATTAGTAGGTGAAAAGTATCAAGAATATTTGACTGACTCGATTATGACAATAATCTCCGTTACATTGCTTGATCGGAATCCTTTACTATTCTTTACCGTGGAGTAGGTCTCACCTCCTAAACTTACATAAATTTGGTGACCGAATCATCCCCTCATTCTATTTATTTTGTTCAATCATTTCCTTTTCCAGCACTTATATTAGAGGTTGTTGATTGAGGACAAAAAAGTATTTTTCCACTCTTCTATTTTGATTGTCTTCTTTCACTTTCAACCATGGGGAGGGTTTGAGCTAGTCTCACCTCCCCTACATTTGTTTTTATTTTTTTTTAGCTTTTTTTGTACTTTTCCTCTTTTTTCTCTCTCGATCTAGATCTGGGAGCTATGCTCTCCCAATCTACTTCTAGATTTGAGAGTTGGAACTCTTCAAATTTAGTTCTAAACTTATAAGTTTTTCTCTTCTGATTTAGATCTAGGAGTTTAATAATATTTTCGAGAATTCGATACCTTCATACTCTATCCATGTATAGGTTCTCTGCCTCCAATTAATGATGACCCCATGAGCTCTAGCGTCTCATTAAACTATGAAGATTTGCTTTTCCAAAGGTTAGATCTCTATTTATTTAACCAATTTTGAATAACATTTTCGAGGATTCGATACCCCCATACTCTATCCATGTACAGATCCTCTGCCTCCAGTTTTAATGATGACCACAGGAGCTCAGGCATCTCATAAAATTATGAAGATTTTCTTTTCCAAAGGTTAAATCTGTGTTTATAACCTATTTTGATTGTCTCTGTACGACAATGGTGTAGAGGAAGCCGAACCTAGGTGCACATCACCAAATGGCAACCCCGTAGTTATAGGAGAAGAAATTTCCGGTATGTATTCATCATTGACGGCAATACAAGATCTAATGATTGACCACCAATAATTTCGCTTGACAAATTAGTTCTTTTGGAACTAGTGTATATGCCTATTGGTATTTTGTTGATCCTCCTTATTGTTGGGATTTGGCTATGTTTGTGGTGTTATGGCCTTTCTTCTATTTCAATTTGCTTTACCATGAAAGTTTATGTACCTCTCATATATCATTTTGAGCCATGAATACAAATTTATTTCGACCAAAAATAATAATAATAATAAGGAAAATTGTCCAAAAAATCCTAAATATATTGTAAGTTTGCCAATTTAGTTATAAAGATTTTAATTATACCAATTGAGTCGTAAACATTATTTACATTTTGTCAATTAAGTCAATCTGATCAATTTTAACCAAAAATCATTGACATAGTCATTCTATGTGACATAACCGATATTAACATAGATAAATTTTAATAATATTTTAATATTTTTTTAAATTATTTTGATTGTTTCCTTTTTTCTTTTCTTCTATTTTCCTTCTTTACTTTTTTTTTCGTCTTGTTATTTTTTATTCCTCTTCTCTTCCCTTTGTTTTTTCTTTTTCTTTTTCCATTTTTCCTTCTATTGTCCATTCATTGACCTCAAGCAAGGGTCACCTTGCTAGCCTCAACCAAGGGCCATGCCCAAGCTTGGGCTGGTGAGGACGAGGGCAGCCCTTGCATGAGGCCAACAAAGGTCGTCGGGCATCAACAAGGCCCAACGATGACCAATGAGGGAAAAAGGGAGAAAGGAAGAAAAAAGAAAAGAAAAGGTAAAAGTAAAGAAGGAAAAGAGATGAAAGGAAAAGGAAATATAAATAAATGATTTTAAAAATTTAAAAATTAATCGTGTGTGGCCCATGCTTTGTAGGACGCTTGCTATTCATATTAGTGATTTTAGGTTAGAATTGGCTAGATTGACTCAATTTGTAGAACATGAAAATGTTTATTAATCAAATGGTTCGATTAAAATGTTTATGACTAAATTGATACAAATATAATAGATTTAAGACTTTTGGAATAATTCTCCCATTGTATGTATAAGCTATAGTTGACATTGTTGTTTCCACACAGGCATATGCAAGATATGCTCTCTATCTAGAAACCTAAGGTGTTTTTTTTCTTGGTCATTAGAAACCTAAGGTGTGAAAAATTATAGGCGTAATACCACACAAAAAAAAAAAAACTCAAATTGGTATACATGTAACAAATTTATCCTTTGTTCACTCTAGTTAGTTTCTATCATGAAATTACTGAATTAGATGACATATAACAATAGATAAATATATATATATATATATATATATATATATATATGTTTAGAGTTTTATTATCCATTTATTGTAGATGTACTCACTTGTGATTTTCCCTAATATTAATTCAATTTAACAAAAACTAACATAGGGTAAATTTTTCATAAATGTATATTAATTTAGGATAAATTTACCACAGATGTGTCAATTTAGCGTTTTTATAGTATTAACCCAAATTTATATAGTTACCATTTACTTTATCAAAAGTATTAATCACTTTTCTTCTGCATCACAAAGAATTTTATGAATAACAAAAAGCCTACCAGCGAGATAAATCGCTCTCCACATAAAAAAGAAAGAAAGAAAAGATGCATATCATGCAGAAGCGTGATGGGAAGTATCACATTGTTTGAACCAATGGACCCGGAAACATTACTAATAGCGATGACGACAAGAACGAGTGCCCATAAAACAAAGGCTGTGATTCAAATGATTTGAATGTTTTTCGGTTGTTTTTTAGGGGCCACTGAATGAAAAAAACAATTTGCTTCTTTTAATAGACAAAAACAATTTTTTCTTTGGAACCCAACGAAATTGAACAATAGTCCAAATAGCCTAGTGGTTTGATCCCAATGCCAAAAAAATGGGGTTTGAAATCTTTACTAACTTTGAAGCTTGATGTGATAGTACAACTTCATTAGAATCGTGATGAAGAATGACCCGGTTTAGATGAGCACTTACTGTTTCTTAAATAACCATCTACTGATTCCCATATTATATTTTAAACATTTTAGTATATGAGTTTTTATATCTCTAGCATTACTTAAACGATAATAAGAGACTAACAAGGATTCATGTTTACACTTGATATTTCAGCCATTCAAATTCAAGGAAATTTGAAATGACTTCTTTGCAAACTACGCCCACACCCACGAAATCAGGACATCTCCTCTGGACGTTTCCGTTGTGTTTGTCTTGGGATGCGAAGATTCGCTAAAGGTTCAAACTATGTCGATATCCTGGTCATATAGTATTCTAAAAGAACACTCGATGACAAAGTCAAGATAAGCATTGGGCAACGTCGTTTTCCATCCTTAGCATTACATCCGCGGTCACTTTGGTTTACTAAGACACTCAATGAAATAACCAAGATAAGCATTAAGCAAAGTCGTTTTGAATCCTCAGCGTTATATCATTGATCACTTGTAGTAATTCATAACGTATGTTCACATGGCATTTTCAAAGGAGAATTAACCCTAACATGCTTCACACCTTAATGATGAGAGGGAGGACCCATGCTCATGGATGTCAATTTTCAATATACTACGTTCATACAATATTCGAAATTGCCTTCGTTCACAAGTTTAAGTTATTGATCAGAAAAAGGCTGGATAACCAGCAAATCGGTTTGCTAAAATTGTTGGTATTCCCATAAAATAATTTAGCCTGCTGACATTTCACAAAAACAATATAAATTATTTTTTCTTATTTTATATTGGATGGAAGATTCTGAATGAAGTGTTGGACCGCCAAGCAATTTAGACACGGGAAGATTAAGGTGATGTTGCACCATACATGAGGACGATTTGTGAGAGAGAGAGAGAGAGATATATATTTTTGGTGGAATGATTTTCGTACAAGTTGAGACTATTCTAGAGAGAGAATTGTAGTATGATTTTCATACAATTTGAGACTCTTCTAGTCCAGAGAGAGAGAGAGAGAGAGAGAGAGAGAGAGAGATATATATATATATATATATATATATATATATTTGGTGGAATGATTTTCGTACATGTTGAGAATTGTAGTATGATTTTCATACAATTTGAGACTCTTCTAGAGAGAGAGAATTGTAGTATGATTTTCATACAATTTGAGACTCTTCTAGAGAGAGAGAATTGTAGTATGATTTTCATACAATTTGAGACTCTTCTTGAGAGAGAGAATTGTAGTATGATTTTCCTACAATTTGAGACTCTTCTAGTCCACAGAGAGAGAGAGAGAGAGAGAGAGAGAGAGTTGGTAGAATGATTTTCGTACAATTTGACACTCTTCTAGTCCACAAAGAGAGAGAGAGAGAGAGAGAGTTGATAGAATGATTTTGGTACAATTTGAGACTATTCTAGTCCACAACTTCGATTGAAACTTCTTTGAAAAGTATTTCACGAGCAATGGCACAAGCTACAAGAAGAAAGGGACAAAGGGACTATTCTAGTCCACGATTTCGATTAACAAATGACTTTTAAGTGAATAGAGAGAGAGAGTTGGTAGAATGATTTTCGTACAATTTGAGACTCCTCTAGTCCATAGAGAGAGAGAGAGAGAGAGAGAGAGAGAGAGAGAGAGAGAGAGAGAGAGAGAGAGAGAGAGAGAGAGTTGATAGAATGATTTTGGTACAATTTGAGATTATTCTAGTCCACAACTTCGATTGAAACTTCTTTGAAAAGTATTTCACGAGCAATGGCACAAGCTACGAGAAGAAAGGGACAAAGGGACTATTCTAGTCCACGATTTCGATTAACAAATGACTTTTAAGTGACTTCTTAAGTCATCACTGAGAGATCTTACGAAAGACTCGGAAAAATTCATCAATCCACAATGTACTTATTAGGCAAATCTTTCACACACAAATGTTGGCACTATTCATACAGTGATTGATTTTAACCACCGAATTGCTCATAAATCAAGTCTATCCTAAAATTATTTTTCATATAGTTCTAGAATGAGGCCTATCTAAGAGATGTTATTGATATTCTCAACCATCAAATGTGAACACATCTTTTGAAATGAAATATTAGATCAAACACTACTAGAGTAAATAAAACTTTATACAAACAGTTTAACCCTGATTTGTGAGGATTTTAGCAAATATCTTACTAGCCGTTAGATTAGGAGTGGATAAGGCTGCTTGTGGAAAAAGAAATTATACTATGCTAGATTTCTACAATAAGCTAACCTTTTATTCAACGTGTGTATACTAGAAATACCAAAGATTCTCATCATTATTGTAACATCATCGATTTCGACCTTTATCTTAGTCCAAACTAGGAGGCTAAGCTAGATAAACCTTGATTAGTCAAACCTTCCTAGAAAATAAGTGTGAACAAGTGTGAAAAGCATTAAATGAGGATTAACGTGGAGGCTTATATGTCCAAAGTAATTAATGAAGGGAGGGTGACTCATGATCTAAGGAAATGATAGCAAGTGATCTTGTAAGCTAAGTAGAGCGCCACCTCTCCTCCGTAGACTTGCCACATTGAGTTTCATAAGTTTTGATTTTCCAATTTGTCGAAACTGCTTGACATTTATTGCTTTTCAATTTTATAGAGCTCTTTGTGCTTCGAATTTGAAGAAACTTACTTCATGAAAGTTGTTCAAAACATCTTAATCTATAACATACTTAAATTTCATATTTTTATTAGGTGAAATGGTTGGGACGAATGCCCAATCAATTACCATATAGAACCTACTTAGTATAGTGAGAACGGTAATCAGGTTGCTTTCTTGAATTTTTATAAAATCCTCCCTTTTGAATTTGTACATGCTTCCTTCCTTTACAAAAGTTTTAAATGACATCAATATCTACAACATATTAAAATTTCAAAGAGTTTGTGAAGATTTAGATTTCAAAATGAGTCTCTCTCTCTCTCTCTCTGATTGTTGAATCTACTCGACAGACGAATTTTTGGGTTGTGTTCATTGAATTACTGCTCTTTACACAGCACGATTTGGCTAAATTTCCTTCACAAAAAATATCTATTGAGGTCTTCTCTACAACATATCAAGATTTTATAATTTTTTTGAACTCATTTGATATAGTTACGATGCCGATTTCGGAAATTGCTCGAAATTGTCTTTCACCCCGAGATTAGAGGGTCACACGCCCAACTTGGAAGGGAAGAGGATTGCACACCCAACTTGAGGAGGAAGCCAATCTAGAGTTTTCGTGGCTTGAAGATAAGAAATCTTTAAATGTAAGAAGCCTTGTCAACATCTTAGGTGTCCATCTAAATATTATGTAATAATTCCAAAAGATTTACCTTGGTAAATAAGTTAGTGATTTATAGTGTAAATGAATCATGCCATGGAATGTTCTAGAATGCTTGGCTTGATAAGCAAGAAAAGCCATGAAAAAAATGTGCTAAAAATCCAAGACTAATGATGGTCATATATTAGGCATTAAATGAATGGATGAATCATTAGCTTAGGTGGCCAATTGAGGATTTGAGCTTCAGTGTATGAGATTTTCCTTGGAGATTAAGTTAGGCCAAGTAATGATGAAATTGTGACTTACAAGCTTAGATGAACAAATTAAGAGTGGCTTGGAAGTAACACGTGTTCCTTGGAGACTAGTTCTTAAATGAAGATATGACTCACTAACTCAGGTGGCAAGGAGAAGATTCGGTAATCATGATGATAGGATCTTCCTTGAAGAATAAGTTAGGGCCATTAATGAAGCTTGATCTATAAATAGGAGAACCACCCCCATCCATTGTCTCCGACCTTTGGCTCACTTCTCCTCCTCCTCCTTTCTTGCTTGTCTCCTCCCTCTCTCGGCCTTGCTTGCCCACCACCTTATAAGACAACCCTCTTTTGGTAAAATCACCTATAGTTTACCGAGGTTTATTGAAGGTAAGTAGAATCTCTAACTCTTGGCT
This sequence comes from Eucalyptus camaldulensis, assembly GCA_019915185.1. Taxonomy (NCBI): domain Eukaryota; kingdom Viridiplantae; phylum Streptophyta; class Magnoliopsida; order Myrtales; family Myrtaceae; genus Eucalyptus; species Eucalyptus camaldulensis. The sequence goes on along the minus strand of JAHSVA010000014.1, from coordinate 8,679,971 downwards.
AGAGTGATAGCCTACATCGTCGAGTTTAGTGGTGTGCTCACCCATGTAAACCATGTGTATGTTGCAATGTTCTTTTGTATGTTTGCTCATGTTTGCATGCTTGAGTGTGTTCACACCCCAAGACAAGATCAATGTTAATTTGGCTTAGAATAAATATCAAGTCGCAATAGCCTAAGCATGCGACTCAAGCCACGAACCAAAAATCGTTCTCGGCGTATTATATAGTATGATGTTAAGAGTCATGGCACACCTACTTGAATGAGTACGCCCTCGGGCCTTATATGCATCGGCTAAGATGAAAGATGAAGAACCAACTTGTGTGATACACTTATATGATGCACCTAAAGAGGAAAAAGCGCTCTTTGCCACATAACATTGGTGGCAATGCCTCGTTCATTAAACGGGATGCCTTGGTTGAGCCAAGATGCCTAGGTCAAGCCCGAATGCCTTGGTGAGCTAACGTTAGAATGCCTCGGTTGAGCTAAGATGCCTTGGTTAAGCTAGAATGCTTAGCTTGAAGCTGGATGCCTTGATTGAGCTGGGAGGGGCTAGTTGAGCCATGACAACAATAACTGAATTTGCATGAGTGCCGGTATATGTATAAGCATGATATGTTGATGTGTTCATTGATATGTTGAAGGTAAACATCCATTGAAGTATGCAGTGATAGACATTTGCATATAGTCGAGGATTGCAATAAGTTTGCTATTGGTCTGCCATCGACATTGCATTGCGAGTATTGTACCTACTGGATTTTGATGATGAGATATTTTCCTAGTAGAGAATTAAGGATTTTACTTACTAATTCCATGACTCACCCTATTGTTTTTCAGAATTGTAGGCATGAAGGAGTTGTAGTCTTACTAAAGGAGTTAAGGTTTACCCCAGCCTTTTGAGCATAGAAAATGTAGTAGTTATTAAAATAACATCTGTAATAAAAAGGGCTTGTAAATGTAATTGATGTAATTATATGTTTGTAAATGATTTCCTAGCTGTATGTTGTTGTCTGAGTGTTATATGTACGCTTTTGCATGTGCTTAATGAAAATATAAAAACAAACGGGACAATGACATGCCTGGGATGTTGCAAAAATAACCCTTGCTACTCGAGACCTTGGAGATGGAGTTGGGTTGTGACAATTATAGTCACCTAAATCAAGGCAAGTTACTTAAGATGTCTTCAATCAAATGACCCAAAGTCAAGTAAGAAGAGCCAACCTCAGCCAATGCCTTCCTACTCTTCTCACTCACCTCCTACACTTTCTATCGCCTCTTGCTACCAACTTCCCCATTAACTTTTGTATCCCATGTCCTATTTCATCTGCCATCATGATGACGTCACTCTCCATTTGGAAATTCACCCTATAATCCATCTTGATCTCTACCATGAGGCCCAACTCCACCACCAGCTCAAACGCGTTGAACTGTTGTTGCACCTGTACGAGCCAAGTGGCCACTGCTTCGTCAGACCATATGCTTTCTAGGATAGAGTTCCATCTACAATGAGACACAAAACCCCCAATCACTAATTGTGCCAAGACCACAACCTACGAGGCCCACTCAATCACTTTCCCGACATAGGCCGTCCGATCCAAGAACACCTAAGGCAAGACCTCTAAATGTCCGTGTACTCATGTGGTAACTCAATCTAGCCCTTTGATGGTGGCCGCCTTAGGGATCATAGAAATGGGTGCCTGCTATGTTAGACATAAAAATTATATGTGGAAAAACAGGAACGGAGCAATTTGAATTTGTGTTCGTCAAAAATTTATGGAGATTCGATGAAATTGCTGGCACACTCTACTAACCCAATTCTCTCACATAATGATAGTGTATTTCTAAAATGAGAAGTTTTGCATTATACCTTGTGATTTTCTTACAAAATGAACATTTGTCCTTTGGTAAACCATCTCCTATCATGTTGAATAACCACTATCTGAAAATAGGAAAAACACGGGTCCCAAAATGTGGGATCACATTATATATATATATATATATATATATATATATATATATATATATATATATATAACATTCTCCCATTTGATCCCAACATTTTCATCATATGGATTATCCAACCAAATCCACTAAACATCATGCTTAGTGAAAAGAAACAAAATACATGAATCATGACGACATGTCTTCTAAGAGCAAGTAAGATCTTTAATGTACCATAGTGCATCTTATTTCTTTAATATCAACGTATATGAGACAATACATCTTAATGAATAAACCCTATGTTTATTTCAGAATCTATGATAAACGTTATTCTCATAAACAATAGTATGTATATACCAAAAATTGAGAATCAGCATTACAATAGAATAAGAATTTCATATAACAAAAATCGTCCATATGACAACAAATCACATGATGAGACCTATCCTTATACTAGTTACATGATTTTTATATTCCATTGTGGCATGCCTTTAGTTAAAGGATTAGTTGTCATCAATTCAATGCTAACGTGTTCTATGACCACTTTATTCTCCTTAATATGTTCCTTATGGCTATATAGTGGATGTTAATATGTTTACTTCTATTGTCACTTTTGGCATTTTTAGCCATAAAAACAATAACTGAATTGTTACAATATATTTTTAATGGCCTAGAAATAGAATGAGTAATTCTAAGCTCAGAGATGAAACTCTTCAATCATACACCATGTAAGATAGCCTTAAAACAATAAACGAACTTAGCTTCCATAGTGGAAGTAGCAGTCAAAGTCTATTTCACACTCCTCCATGACATGACTCTGCTAGCTAACATAAAAATATATTCAAATATTGATTTTCGAGAATCAACGCAACCCATAAAGTTCGCATCCGAATAACCAACTACTTCTAGGTTGTCAGTCCATCTATATATAAGTATATAACCTTTGGTACCTTGAAGGTATCTTATCACTTTTTTTGTAACTTTCCAGTGGTCCATATCTAGATTATTCTAATATCTTTATAATGTTTCCACAACAAAAGCGATGTCAAGTCAAGTGCAAACCTGAGCATACATTAAGTTTCCAATAGCAAAAGCGCATGGAATATTATTCATTTGTTCCCTTTCTAGATTGTTCTTCAAGCATTGGCTCAAATTGAACATGTCACCCTTTACAATAGGTACTATGTTTGGCAAACAATCTTTCATTTGAAATCTCTCTAAATTCGTATTGATATAAGTTTGCTGAGATAGTCCTAAAATTTCTTGAGTCTACTCCTATGGATTTTAATGCCAATGACATAAGATACTTTAGTCATATTTTTCATGTTAAAATTCTTAGAGAGAAATTATTTTACCATATGTGCAAACCCTTTATCATTAGTTGCAAGTAGAATGTTATCCACATATAGCACAAGAAAATAAATTTTTCTCCCACTGACCTTTTGATATATACATTGATCCATAACATCCTCTACAAAATTGAATGAAAATATGACATCATGGAACCTTAAATACCACTAGTGACATGCTTGTTTTAAGCCATATATAGATTTCTTAAGCTTGCATACCAAATGTTTACCTTTACTAGAGAAGAATCTTTCAAGTTGCTTTATATAAACCTCATTCTCTAGGTCCCCATTGAGGAATGCCATTTTTACATCTATTTGATATAATTCCATATCAAAATGGGCAACCAATGCCAAAATAATACGAAGAGAATCTTTCGTAAATACAAGAGAAAATGTTTCTGTGTAATTGATCCCTTCCTTTTGAGTGAACCATTTGACAACAAGTCTAACTTTATATCTCTCAATGTTGTCCAATGAATCCATCTTAATTTTGAAGCCCATTTACAACCAGTGGCCTTCACACTATCAGGCAACTCAACCAAATTTTAAACTTCGTTAAATGCCATAGAACTCATCTTTTCCTTCATGGCATTGCACCACAAATTGGATTTATCATTATTCATGACTTATGAAAACATTTCAAGATCATTCACAACTCCAATATTATAGTTAGAATCTTGAAAATACATAATATAATCATTAGGAATTGTTTTTTTTTTTTTTGTGCTGGAGGAACCAGCTTGCAGCCGACAGCCGCGCCGTAAACCCCCAGGTGACACTTAAGTAAGAGGGCCCACCACCCCTAAGTCACACTTAATACACCTAGCATCTCCCCTGGGTTTTGAACCCTTCACCTCTAGGCTGAGGATCAGCAGGGCCTTATCCAATAGAGCCATCGCAGCCGGTGGTATCATTAGGAATTGTTGATTTCTTCATTCTAGTAGATTTTCTTAATCGCATCAACATTCTCTTGAGAAGCGTGTTGATCAATTGGTTGTTCAACAAATTATGATAATTGCTTAACAGCTAGATCTACTAGATCAATATTAACAGGTTATGGAATATCAGTAGGTTGTTCACTAGTTGATTGAACTGAAGGGGTGTTATGAACAACAACCGACCTTATATTTGAGGTGGAATGTTAGGGCCTATTTGGTTGTGTTTCTTTTTTCTGTTTTTTTGTTCCTGGGAACAAAAAAGGAACAGAAACGCGTTTGGATTCGTTTCTGTTCCTTTTTTGTTCTTTTGTTCCCAGGAACAAAAAAGAAACAGAAATAAGAAACATAAAATTTGTGTTTCTTATTTCTGAAACACACTTGAGGAACAAAAAAGGAACAAAAATAAAAGAACAAAACCGGAACACTTCTGGAGGTGGGTTCGTTCGTGCCCGAAGGTTTTTGTTCATGCTCTCCCTTTCCCGGCGGCTCTCCTTTCTCTCCGGCGCCTCCCACTCAGCTGACTCTCCGGCGACTCCCTACTCCGCCGACTCTCCGGCGCCTCCCCACTCAACTGACTCTCCGGCGCTGACAGGTGGTGCTCCTTCACCGGCTGAAGCTTCCGAATCCAAGTAAGTTTCTGCTGCTCCTCCTTCTCCGTTCGAAGAGGGCTTCGGCAAGAGCCACCCCTCGCAAATCTGCCGCAAATCTGGGTGAGTAGCGCTCGCTGGAGCTACTCTGCCGAGCAAGCAGAGCAGCGGAGCGACGCTCGAGCGAGCGTCCCTACTCTGCTCGCTCGGCAGAGCAGCGCAGCGATGCTCGAGCGAGCTGCTCTGCCAGCTCGAGCGAGCAGAGCAGCGGAGTGACGCTCGACGCTCGCTCGACAAAGCAGCGCAGTGACGCTCGAGCGAGCGTCCCTGCTCTGCTCGCTTGGGAGAGCAGCGGAGCGATGCTCGATCGAGCCATTCATCAGGTGGATCCTCCGATTCCACAGGGGATTCGAGTGATGTTGTGTTGTTGCTTGATTCAGTTTTGGAAGGGGGGAATTTCAGTTCATTGATTGGATTGGGGTTTCCTTCGATTGTTGCATTGTTGCTCATGGTGCTGTGGAATGGACAGGCTGGTGAAGCTCGTGGCGAGGGCGTTCTACGACGATTTCACCACCAAGGGGGAGAACCAGCCGAAGTCGAGGCGCAGCGACAACCACGGCATTGTAAGAAGGTAAGAACCAAGGGTAATGCTGCCTTGTGTTGGCTGAATTTCATGGTTGCATATTATATGTAGCATTACAATGAAATGCTCAGGCTGATCATTTGGATTTCACAGCTCAAAAATAGGTTCGAGAGAGTATTTTGTTGACTTCACACCTTTGTTGGTTTCTGTTTACTTAGTGGTAACCATCTGAAGAAGCCAACTTTACTGAATGCCAAATCGATGTCACTATTCCCTGCATTAACAAGACTTCTCTGGACCTTAATGCTGAAGTCTCATGATGTATTAGAAATTACTCTGGGTCTATTAAGAGGTAACTATGAATTTGTTCCATGGACAAGGGTCTCCAATATTCAGTAATTGATGTGATACATTCTTTTTGTTTGTTGTTACAGAGTTCCTCTGCCATCTCCAGTGCTGATTTTTTTGGCAACAGTTCAGATTCTGCTCTGGACATTTCTGCAAGTGACCTCATCAACAGGCTCTCTTTCTAGGTAATGTTCTACCATGCTGCAGCATTTTTCGTTTAATCGTGGTACTTATTTTGGGCTGATTTTTTAGGAATATATAATGTAATCCTAATTGCAAGGTATAGATTTGCAACTTGGATGTGGCTTCGTATGGCCTGGGCACTTTCTAGCTATTAAAGCAGTAGTCCCATCCTTGTGATGGGGGATCCAAGCCCCACACCTTGTGATTGAAATCATGTTCCCATGCCACCTCACTCCGATTTCTTTGGCTTCTCCAATTGAATTACTGTTTCCTTTTGTGTCTTCATGAATTTCATCTGAGTTTTCATCTGCCACTAGTTTCTGGTTTCTCTTTTTGGCTAAATCAGGTGGGTTTGTACTAAGTTTAGTTTTTCGCCTTCTGATTTTCACAGGCTCAGCAGGATATCTCTTCCCTTAAGAACATCGCGGGAGAGACTGGAAATAATAAGTTCCTTTGCGTCCTCCTTCATAAATGATCTCCAAGACAGAGTCCTCTAATTTGCAGGTCCTCTTGGTCCCGGAGAAGTGAAGTCCGACCCATCATCGCCCGATTATGTAATGGATGTGAAGGAGAGCTTTTAAGAAATTCTTTTCAGGAGACAAATAAAGAATTTACTTTGATCTAAGACAGTTTGAGAGTATTTTGTAGCACAGGTATTGCCTTAAAGAATGATATGTCGCCTTTTTGTCAGTTACACAACTGAGCTTTTTGTCGAGCCTCATACTATTGTGCATTGGCTTGATAACAAGTTTCTGATAAAGCATTGCCCATAGGTAGCGATTTGCTCAATTGCTTTGTGTGTAAAAGTGATGGTTTTATGGCGGGCTTATGATTCGCGACCAAAATATTTGTGCTTCTATCTAATTAGAGTTTGTCGTCAATCCGAACATTAGGCGAATGGCTTTGAATATGGTAGTGACTTTGGCCCCCGTCTCGTCAAAGCTAAATTATGAGGAGGAAGAGGAAAAGGCAAAATGTCTCTGTGGATGTAGAAACTAGAGCTCATGACCTTTTTCTCTTTACAATTAACAAGGGCGAACTACAGACCAGGGCATTTCACATTAGAGCTGGAAAAAAAGTGTAGAAGGATTGGAGGTTTGTTAGTACAAATGCTTAATCAGAGACACCGAGTTTACTTCCCATCATTAAATTGCTTTACTAGTGGAAGGGAGGAAGGCGATCACGATGCTCGTCGATAATGCCAGTCAAGAGTCCTAAGTCAACCAAGAAGAGAAGATTACACAAGTTGGCATTTATCGTGTTTCCATCCTCTGTTGAGCAAAATGATCATTTTAGGGGAACACTAAATACGTTTTTCGCTTTTAAGGAAATGGTTGTTTAAGCGAAACCTGCTATTGAATATACTAGATAGTCTTTCCAAGTAAACTCATTTTGGCAAATTTTGGATTTATAGATGGGCAATTCTGAGAAGAAAATGACATTTTTGTAAATAGAGACTCGAGGATGATTGATTGATGCAAAGACGTAAAATTAATTAGCATTTCGTGAGAATGATCATGTTCAGAATGTTTGTCTTCACTCACCATGAACAAAATAAAATTAATGAGCATTTCATGAGAATGAGAATTTAATATCAAGTTTAAACTTTATTAAAAAAAAGGCATTTTTTGAAAAATTTAAAACATAAATTTTGTACAGTTACCAAACGTGTTTCTGTTTTTTTTTCTATTCTAGGAACAAAAATTGAGTGCATTTACCAAAGTTGTTTCTATTCTTTTTTTATTTCAAGAACCGTTTTTTTTTTTTACACTTACCAAATGCGTTCTTTTGTTCAAAAATTGTTCCTAGGAACAGAAACACTTTTTTTTATTTCTGTTCCCTGGAACAATTTTTGAACAGAAATGTTACCAAACGCGCCCTTAAGTGTCAAAATAATCTTTCTTAAGAAAAAAGTCCTTCGATTGATCACTTCCACTAATTAAGTCATTTTCAAGAAATTTAACGTTTCTTGATTCAATAATCCTAGTGGTGTGAGATGGATAGTAAAACCTATATCTCTTGGACCTTTCAGTATATCCAATGAAATATTCATTTATGGTTGTTGGGTTTAATTTATTTTCTTGTGGATTGTATAATCTCACTTCAAACGAGCATCCCCTAACGCATACATGTCGCAAACTCGATTTCCAACATTTAAACAACTCAAAAGGTATCTTTGGGATAGCCTTGATCGAAACTTGATTTAATATATACACTATGGTCTTAAATGCTTCGGTTCTCAATGACTTAGGAAGACTGGAGGCGCTAAGCATACTTCGCACCATATCCAATAAAGTTCGGTTTCTTCTTTCTGCTACACCGTTTTGATTTAGAAACCAAGCATAGTATACTGGGTAACAATCCCATGCTCTTGAAGAAATTTCGCAAATAGACTAGGTGCTTGTCTATCTTTAGTGTATCTACCATAGAATCATCTACCTTTATATGATCTCACAATCTTAATTTTCTTACCACATTATTTTTGTACTTCCACCTTAAATATCTTTAAAGTATCTAATGTTTCATGTAGATACATGTAACGTGAGTAATCATCTATGAAAGAAATGAAATAGTTCCAACCATATAAGTCTATATCTGGACTATAAGGCCCTGCATGGTAATGTTCTTTTTTTTTTATGAACAAAAATTTTGTTTTTTTGTTCCTGGGAACAAAAAAAGAACAGAAACACGTTGTTTGCGTTTTTGTTCAAAAACTGTTTTTTTGTTCCCGAAACAAAATTGGAACGAAAAAAAGAAACAAAAAAAAAGTTACTTTTTTGTTCCAGAAACACTTCTTGAAGAACAATTCTCTCTCTTTCTTTTCTTCTCTTTTTTTTCTTCTTCTTTTCTTCTTCTTTTTTCTTTGGCCGGTCACCGGTTTCGGCCATGGCCAGCGACCAGCCGTCGAGGGCCGGTGATGCCGTCGAGGGTCGACGACCTCGCGGAAGCGTCGCCGGATTTGGGCGAGGCCAAGCTCGCCTAGCCAAGGCGAGGCCGAGCCTCGATAATCTCTAACACTAGTGAGCTTCAATTATGAAAGCTTTATAATTAGGGTCATGGCATGTGCCTTTTCTAAAGTCTTAAACTACGCATCAATAACCTCTAATAAAGCCTTAGCATTGTTATGTTGCACAATCAAACCATGGATATGAGGAGATATTTTAGTCCTTATGAACATCGCACTGAAGCGGTTGGACTACTCTCATTGTTCACAAAGGGCTATCTCAACCGCAATGCTCAAATTAGTAGGAGGAGGTGGTTCATCTTTCCTTATAATGTAGTTAGTGTTCATGCACCCCAATTAATGAAGAACTAACTTCTTCCAAACTTTATAGTTTTCACCATTCCGTATAGGAACATCACTCTTAAATTCAGAGAAATTCACAAATTGCAAAACTGCATATCAAACAATCATGCTTGTGTCATAAAATTTGAGGCAAAATATACATAAATAATGTTTTACTGATGTAAACATGTTAAAAATATGAATCACATAACATAAAAACTGTATGTGGTCTAAGTTTTTAATTTAAATAGATTCATAATTACATCATGAAAAAACTACTATATTATATTCCTTTCCTTAATCCCTATTGGTAAATTAAGAAAAATAATATGATACTTCATCCTAATTAATCTTATTAATATAATGAAAATTCATGTGGGATAAAATTCATCATATTAATATGATTAATTACAATCAATGTACATTTCTAAATATGATCAAGAGACTCTTAATATATACTTTAATTAATTAAATATATTGTAGTTACTCTCTAATTAATTAAAATATATGGATCACTAGATATTTAATTTCATGCATAAAATATACATAAAAATGCACGGATGGTTAAAATAGTAAATAAATTCAGCCTTGGACTTAAGAGTATATTCAAATGGCCAATGGGCAAAACAGTGGAAAGATTCGTTGATGGTAGAATCGTGAAATCGTTGAAAAGGGTGGGCAAAACTGTAAAAGTGAAGCTAGTCCATGGGTTCACGAGCGTGTGCATGGCACGTGCCTGCCTTTTGCGAGGGCCAGGGCATGCACACGCACCTATTCACCACACAAGCATGTGTGGTGCATGCTCTCGACAACTATCACATAGCCAAGTGTGGTACACACGCTTGCAATTGCCCATAGTAGTTCTACACACATGGCCCCACTAGGTTCTTCCTCCACGCGAACAGAAGGCTTTTTCTTGCCTTTTTCACCGTTCCATCACGATTCCACCATCCATCACTTCTCCAGTAGCCCATCTCATACCAAAATAAATGATGGGCTTTGAAGGCCATATCAACACAACCACATAGGTCCAAGTTTCAGCAAAAATGACCAAGAAATTGGTCCCAAATCAAACAAAAAATCTCCAAATGCAAATCCTTAACCATCACGACTTCCGCCACCAAATTAGCCTCCAGTGAACACCAATATGCCGAAATATCTTATGACTATTCTTCCTCATGGCGGTGCAACTGTATCGGTCCGAAGTCGAGTGGTGGGTCGCCGAACTTTGGCTAGAATCGGTGATTTTCCTCTTAACTCCAAAATGGTCGATTCATCTAAAAACCCCCAAAAAATACACCAAAACTTTGACAAAAACAAGGCAAAGGCAAAGGCACTAAACATACTCTGATACCAAATGTTAGACATAAAAATGACATGCAGAAAAACATGATCAAATGTAAATTAGACCTCGAGCTATTGTTCTCATAAATTCATGGAGATTCGATAAAATTACGGGCATACTCTACTAATCCAATTCTCTCACATACTGATGGTGTATTTCCAAATAAGAGGGTTTGAGCTAGACCTTGTGATTACCCTTACGAAATGAACATTCATCCTTTTATAAACTGTCTCCCATCAAGGCAGTTATCAAGAAGAGATACAAAACATGAAAAAAACCGTATGTAGCATAATCGCTACTTGAAGAAAGAAAAAAAGTGAATCCAAAAATATGGGATCGTGTGTGTGTGTGTCTAACACGCTACACTTGAGCACATAAGTGATTTCCTTCAGTTGGTCCTTGTGGATGCTGCACGCGCTCCCAAAGCATAGGAAAACCATCGATGAAGGTGGTTGCTCATCGAGACACTCCATGAGGTCATCACCTTGGCGGCAAACATCAGCCTTCTTTTTGGTAATGTTAGAAGCAAAAATCAAATGCAGAAAACATGATCAATTATAAATGAACCTCCGACCATTGTTCGTATTCACGTTTGTTAGAAAATCCCAGAGATTCAGTGAAATATCAAGTACACTTTACTAACCCAATCCCCTCATATACTGATGGTGTATTTCAAAATGAGAAGGCTTGCATTAGACCTTGCGATTATCCCTTAAGAAATAAACAATCGTTCCTTTTATATACTATCTCACATCAAGACAGTTACCAAATGGGCAGTTGTCATAAAGAGGTACGAGGCATGGAAAAACTACATGTGGAATAACCGCCACTTTAAAGAGAAAATGTCGGTCCGAGAAGGTGGGATCACATTATATAAGTTACATTCTCCCACTTGATCCCAACATTTTCATCATACAAATTATCCAACCAAATCTATGAAAAAATTTATGCTTAAAGAATAGAAACAAAACACATGGATCATGGTGACATGTCCTCTAAGAACGAGTAATATCTTCCGCGTATCATAATGCATTTTATTTTTTTAATGTCAGCCTATATATTACAACACATCTTAATGAATAAACCTTATGTTTATTCCAAAACCAATGAAAAATGTTATTCTCATAAACAACAAAATGTGTACATCAAAATTGAGAATCAACATTACAACAGAATAAGAGTTTCATACCTTAAAAATCGTCCATGTGATGACAAATCACATGATGGGACCTATTCCCATACTAGTTACATGATCATTATATTTCATTAGTGGCATGCATTTAGTTAAATGATCATCTATCATCAATTCAATGCTAATGTATACCATGACCACTTTATTCTCTTTAGCACGTTCTCTTATGATTAAATACTTTATGTCGATATGCTTACTTTGACTATCTCTTTTGACATTTTTAGCCATAAAAACCGCAGCTGAATTGTCACAGTATATTCTTAATGGCCTAGAGATAGAATCAACAATTGTAAGCCCAAAAATGAAACTCTTCAACCATACACCATGCAAAGTAGCCTCAAAATAAGAAAAGAACTCAGTCTTCATAGTAGAAGTAGCAATCAAAGTCTGCTTCACACTTTTTCATGATATGGCTCCGCCAGCTAACATAAAAATGTATCTAGATATTGATTTTCTAGAATCAACGCAACCAACGAAGTCCGCATTTGAATAACCTATTACTTCCAAGTTGTCAGTTAGTCTATATATAAGCATATAGCCTTTGGTACATTGAAGGTATCTCATCACTTTCTTTACGGTTCTCCGGTGGTCCATACATGGATTACTTTGATATATTCCCAACGTTCCTATAGCAAAAGTGATGTCAAGTCAAGTGCAAATTTGAGCATACATCAAGCTTCCAACAACAGAATCATATGAAATATTATTCATTTGTTCCCTTTCTAAATCTTTATTCGGGCATTGGTTAAATTGAACCTATCACCCTTCACTATGGGTGTTATACTTGGTAAACAATCTTTCATCCAAAATCTCTATAGAACATTATTGATATAGGTTTCTCGAGATAGTCCTAAAATTTCTCAAGGTCTATCTTTATGCCAATGACATAAGATGTCTCACCTATATCCTTCATGTCAAAACTCTTAGAAAGAAATTGTTTCACCGCATATAACAACCCCTTATCATTAGTTGCAAGTAGAATATCATCCACATATAGTATAACGAAACAAATTTTGCTCCCAATAATCTTATGGTATATACATTGATCCATAACATTCTCTACAAAACTAAATGAAGAGATGACATCGTGGAACTTTATGTACCATTGGTGGGATGCTTGTTTCAAGCCATATATAGATTCTTAAACTTGCACACCAAATGCTTACCTTTACTAGAGGAGAATCCTTCAGATTGTTTCATGTAAACCTCCTCCTCTAGTTTTCCATTAAAGAACGTCATGGTCATATCCATCTAATGTAATTCCATATCAAAATGGGTAACCAATGCCAATAATATGAGGAGAATCTTTCTGAGATATAGGGGAAAAAGTTTCCATGTAATCAATTTATTCCTTTTAAGTGAATCCTTTGACAATGAATCTAGTTTTATATCTTTCAATGTTACCTAATGAATCCTTCCTTGTTTTGAATACCCATTTACAACCAATGATCTTTGCACCATTAGGTAACTCTACCAAATCCCAGACTTTGTTAGATGCCATAGAACTCATCTCTTTATTTATGTTATTGTACCACAAATTGGATTTATCATTGTCCATGGCTTGTGAAAACCTTTTAGAATCATTCTTGGCCCCAATAATGTAGTCAGAATCTTTTAAATACACAATATAATCACTAGTAATTGTCAATTTCCTTATTCTAGCAGATCTTCTTAATGTTACATCAACATTCTCTTGAGAAGTGTGTTGCTCAACCGATTGTTCAACAATCTCTAGTAATTTCTAAACAACTAAATATCAGCAGGTTGTGAAACTTCAGCAATTAGTTGTTCAACAGCCAATTGAACTTGTTGACACCTAAATTTTTATTACGTTTTTAATTATGCCTTAATTTCCTTTATTTTCGAATAAAAAATAAAAAAATACAGAAACAACAAAAAAATACAAAAACAAGAAAACAAAAAAGAAGCAGCTAAAGGAGGGCTAGGCCCCTCCTTTCTTTCTCGTGTGGGCCACCAAGACCCAGCCCACGCGACCCAGCCCTTTTCCTCCAAAAGCCTGGCCCCCTTTCTCCTTCTTCCATTTTGTCTTCTTCCTCTGCAAACTTGCAGCACCTACAACTGAATGGGATAGGCCGACGTCAGCCGGAAGGGACAGGTCTTGGACGCCATCATTGCCGAGTGTGAGGGAGGTTGGATGGGACACCGGTTCAGTTGAGGGGAACCGGTCGGTAGGTCGAAGGCCGGCGACCAAGATTCTCCGTCGACCGTATCTCCCTCGCCTATAAATAGGCGCCTGAAGCTCCGTCGAAAAGAGGAGGGGCCGACACCAAGGAAGGTCGAAGGCACGCAAGCTCCAATAGCTTCCCACCGAGAGACTTCTGGGGAGGTCCGAGAGTGAGCGAGCCCAAATTTGATCGGAGGTCGGCCGGAGAGGAGGAGATTTGGGGCTGAGTGAGGTCGGCCGGAGAAGGAGGTCGTCCTGGTGCAAATCTAAGAGAAGCCGTCCCTAAACCTTGCTGTTACGTCGTCACCTCCACTCCGACAGCCAACGAGCCTGCTCGACTCCACCGTCGCTTCCGTCACCATCGACCTCTAGTAAAAGGGTTCTGTTCTGCCTTGCTCCGACAGCTTGTGCCGGAGCTCATGACCGTAGGGTTCGTGCGAGGTCCGAACTGGGCTGTTCTTCTCGATTCCTCACCACCGCCTGTTCAATGCCTCCCCCACCGATGATCTACTAGCACCACCATCCCTGTGCCAGGTTGTCACCGTCTCCACCGAACGATGCAAGAGTAAGGCAAAGTAAGCTGCGGCCATGAATCGGGTCGAAAGCGGGTCAGTATTTGGGTAAGGTTTCCCTTGAGTTGGGCCGAGTCACGCGTGGGCTAAATTTGCACGGGCCTCAAAGAAGTGAGCCTATTTTTGGGCCAGGCTTGTTTTTCTAAAATAAAGGGAGGAAAAGCAATCAAAAAAATCCGAGTCGGGCCCGCAACACAGGCCCATCCGGATCTCGAGTGGGCGACCGGGTCGGACCCAACCCAAGATCCAACCTGTTTCGCGTTTTAATATTATATTATGATATAATATTTTTAAAATAAAAAATAATTTATTTTCCAAAAAAAATAGAAAATATCCATATTTTCCCACAAAAGCCAAAAAAATTCATAAAAAGCCAAAAAAATGTGATTTATATTTTCAAAATAAAAAAAAAAAGATCCAAAAAAAATCAAAAGATGCTTTTATGTCCAAAAAATGAGAAAATGATCCAAAAATGTTTTTCTTCTACAAATGTATGGAAAACCTCTCAAAATCCAAAAAGCCTTAGGGTTTAAACAAGATTAGGTACCAAAATGGCATTAGTGATTAACTAGTGTAATCAAGTTCTCAATCATAATTTCTCTAGTTGCGCAGGAGCAAGTATTTCTCTCGACACTTCGCTTGGGTTTCTAATTGACCCACCCCAAATCGATTAGTAGCGATTCCGTTTTAAAATCAACTTATAGGTTAAAAATATCAAACCATTAACTCATGAATTGGTAAACTTAGGAGAGCCTGGGCTACGCTTAATAAACATAGCCGAACCATTAGCCTCCGTAAGGCGCCCGCCCCAATCGGGCGCTGAAAAAAAAGGTTGCAACAGAACTAAGGAGGCATTATGAACAACAACCAACCTCATACTTGAGGTGGAAGATTGATTTTTTGAATGATATTTCTTAGGAATAAGGTCCTTCGGTCGATCGCTCCCACTAATCAAGTTATTTTCGAGAAATTTAGCATTTCTTGATTCCACAATTCTAGTGATGTGAGATGGACAATAAAACAGGGATACATTAGACCTTTGGGCATATCCAATAAAATACCCACTTATGGTCCTTAGGTCCAACTTCTTTTCTTGTAGATTGTAAACTCTTACTTCAAACGGGCATCCCCAAATGCGTACATGTTGCAAACTTGGTTTCCAACCTTTAAATATTCAAAAGGTGTCTTTGAGATAGCATTGATTAGAACTCGGTTTAATATGTACACTGTCATCTTAAGTGCTTCAGTCCATAAGGACTTGAGAAGTTTGGACCCATTAAATATACTCCACACCATGTCCAATAAAGTCTGGTTTCTTCCTTCTACTACACCATTTTAGTCAGGAGAACTAAGCATAGTATATTGGACAACTATCCTATGCTCTTGAAAAAACTTTTTAAATGGATCAGGTGTTTGTTCATCTTAAATATATCTACCATAGAATTCTCCACCTGAATCTGATCTCACAATCTTAATTTTCTTACCGCATTGTTTCTCTACTTCTTTCTTAAATACCTTAAAAGTATCTACCGCTTCATGCTTATTATGAAGCAAGTAGAGATACGTGTAACATGAATGATCATCTATGAAATAGATGAAGTATTTATGACCACACAAATCCATATTGGATTACAAATGTCCATATGTATGATTTCTAATATTTCTATATTCCTATTGATACATTTTTTTGTCTTTTTGGTCCGATTTCCCTTTATACAATCCACACAATTATCACAATCAATAAAATCTAAAATACTAAGTACTCCATCATTTAACAATCGCTTAATTCTATTTAAGGAAATATGTCACAATCTCTGGTGCCACAACATAGAGGAATCTTCTTTCACAACTTATCATGTTATACTGGCATTATCATGAACATCCATTGCATTGTAATAGGCATTGTCTTGTAAATTAATTCGAAAAAGATCAGCTGACAAAGTACCACTCCCAACAATTTCAAATTAAAATGATAAATAGAAGTTTGAGTCTAAAAAGTTAAAAGAGTAACCCAAAGATATAAGTCATGAAATTGAAATTAAGTTTATAGAGAAACTAGAAACATAAAATGTCCTTTCCAAATTTAAAACAAAGTCACCATTAAGAACTAGTCTACATGTCTCAATAGTTTTCACATGTGAACACATTTTGTTTCATGAATAAATGTTTTGTTTACTTCCCACTAGCTTCTTGTGGTTTTGAAAACCCTATAAGGAATTCGAAATGTGGATTGTGGATCCAAAATCAAACCACAAAGTGTTGTGACTCACATCAGTCATATTAGATT
This sequence comes from Eucalyptus camaldulensis, assembly GCA_019915185.1. NCBI lineage: Eukaryota > Viridiplantae > Streptophyta > Magnoliopsida > Myrtales > Myrtaceae > Eucalyptus > Eucalyptus camaldulensis. The sequence goes on along the minus strand of JAHSVA010000014.1, from coordinate 8,663,179 downwards.
TATTACAAACACAAGATATTAAATTACCTTTCTTCTCAGGCCAGGCCTTAAATCTGACACAATTCTTCCTTACATGCTCATTGTTTTTACAAAAGACAAATTTGGATTCTTTTTTAATGTCAATTTGGGGAGATATCTTATATTTTCCCTTATACTTGCAATGGCCTTTATTCTTTCCTGGTGTTGCCAAATGAGCACTTTCTCCCAATTCCATAATCAATCTTTCTCCCTATTGAACACGCATAATCATGAGTTCATTAATTAACTATTTATTCTTATGTGTGTTGTAAGAGATCTTGAAATGTGTATACTGTTGTGGAAGAATATTCATAATATAATACATAAGAAATGATTCAGATATCTCAACATCAAGGTTCTAAGGCTGAGTCACAATGTTCCTCATTTGTATGATGTGCTCACGTACACCTCTAACACTAGTGAGCTTCAATAATGAAAACTTTATAATCATGGTCATGGCATGCGCATTCTCTGAAATCTCAAACTACGCATCAATGGCCTCTAATAAAGCCTTAGTATTATTATGCTAAGCAACTGAATCACAGATACTAAGAGATATTTTAGCCCTTATAAATATCGCACTAACGTGGTTGGACCACTCCCGTCAATTATAAGGTTATCTCAGCTGTAGTGCTCGAATCAGAAGGAGCAGGTGGTTCATCTTTCCTTATAATATAGTCAATGTCCATCCACCCCAATTGAAAAAGAATTAATTCCTTCCAAACTTTATAATTTTTACCATTCAGTATGGGACTCCATACTTAAATTCAGAAAAATTCATAGGTTGCAAAACTGCATATCAAATAATCATGCTCATGTCACAAAATTTGAGACAAAAACACATCAAAAATATGAATCACATAACATAAAAACTATCTATGGGCTAAGTTTTTAATTTAAATAGATTCATAATTACATTATAAAGAAACTACCATATTATATACATTTTCTTAATCCTTGTGAGTAAATCAAGAAAAATAATATGATATTTCATCACAATTAATCATATTAATATAATAAAAATTCGCGTGGGATAAAATTCATCATATTAATATATAAAAAAAAAAATCAATGTTCATTTCTAAATATCATCCGGAGGCTCTTTATATATAATTTAATTAATTAAAGATGTTGTGGCCACTCTCTAATTAATTAAATATACTGATCATTAGACATTTAATTTCATGCATAAAATATTCATAAAAATGCGTGAAATGACAAAATAGTAACTAAATGCACTAAGGGGTAGGATTGTAAAATTGTAGGAAGGGCAAAACAAGAATTTTAAAAATGGCATAGGGGCAATAGAGTAATTTTAGCCATCAAGGGTAGAACCGTAAAATCGCCACAAAAATTGCCAAAGCGCATCAAGCGTGTGCCATGCACGCATCAGGCATATGCCATCCACCCGCTCGCGGGTGAGTGGGCGCGGGCGCATGGCCCGCACACGCCTAGCAGTTGTTGCAAACGTGACCCCATGTGCTTCTTTCTCCATGTGAACAGAAGCCCTCTAGCCATTTTTCACTATTTTCCACTGTGTTTTCTTCTCCAACAGCCCATCTAAGACCAAAATAAATAATGGGTTTTGGAGACCATGCCAACGCGACCACATAGGTCCAAGTTTTGGCGAAAATGACCAAGAAATTGGCCCCAAATCAAATGAAAAATTCTCAAAACACAAACCCTTAACCATCTCAACTTCCGACTCCCGATTAGCCTCTAGCAAACACCAATACGCCGAAATAACTTGTGGCTATCCTTTCTCATGGCGGTGTGACCATACCGGTCCAAAGTCGAGTGGTGGGTCCTCAAAATTCGGCTGGAATCAGCGATTTTCCTCTTGCCCCCAAAATGGCCGAATTACTGTTCACATCCAAAAGGCTCAAAATGTACACCAAAAATTCGACAAAAACAAGGCAGAGGCACTAAATATGCTCTAATACCAAATGTTAGAAGTAAAAATCAAATGAGAAAAACAGGATCAATTATAAACAAACCTCTAGCCATTGTTCATATTCACGTTCGTTTGAAAATCCTGGAGATTAGCGAAATATTGAGCACACTCTACTAACCTAAACCCCTCGCGTACTAATAGTGTATTCCAAAATGAGAGGGTTTGTGTTAGATCTTGTGATTATCTCTTAAGAAATGAACGATCGTTCCTTTTATATACTGTCTCCCATCAAAACGGTTACCAAATGGACGGTTGTCATGAAGAGGTACGAGGCGTGGAAAAACTACAGGTGGAATAACTACCACTTTAAAGAGAAAATGTTGATATAAAAATGTGGGATCACATTATATAAATAACAAGTAACACCCTTGAGATTCAGTATGGGCCCCACAGGATATACCACGGGCGGCCCGAGGCCTGCGAAGGATGCCTCTGCATGCGGTTCGAGCTCATCGAACGTATTTATGACATTTCCCCCGGTCCCTCTCATCATCTTGGCGTGCTCCAGGAACGTTCGGACCGACTTCTTCATCAAAACTACGGAGCATAAGACCTTGGCTGGGATTTGGTTTCTCAAAACTCGGGAAGTCCAACTCAGTGGCCGAGTCCTTGAATTCGGTTATATCCAAGCGTTGCTTGTGTTGGAGCAACTGGAGGTGCAACACCAGGCCAAGGAACGCTGCGCTTGACGTGAAGAATACATAGGAAGGGACTCCGACCTCGTCGGCCAGTTCAGTCACGGTGGTGCAGAACATGTCGAGAATGATCCCCACCAGCCGCCTGTTTGAGCTGACCGAGTTGGCGGGTTCCGCAACAGCCCGCTTGGCGTGAGGCTTGTTGCTTTCCATAAAGAAAGTGGACAAGTTGCCCGCGGAGATCTGTGTCTATGTTCACACGCGGGAGGTGGACAAAGCGGATGCGGGCAGCGTCCGCAGAGGTGGCAAGCGAGTTCGTGTACGAGTTGAAGTCGGAGTCGAGGAGAAACTTTATGATGAGGACGGTTTCGGAGAGTTGGGGGTCGTGGTGGACGAGTAGCTTGGCCATCTCAACCATTGATACGAGATGGCCCATGCCGGGGGTTGGGATGAACACGAGCTCGCCGTAGGCCATTGTGATGTAGCTGATTATTTCCCGGGCTCAAGCGAGTGCTTCGAAGGTTCTGTGGTTGGAAAACGTAGCGATGAAGCTCAAGGCTTCTTATGTTGATTATAGACACGCAAATCCCTAGAATGCCATAACTTGACAGAAAATGACACTTAAGTGCCATAACTTACACGAGGTACACTTAAGTACCAAAATCGGAGCAAAATGAATCACTTGAGTGACAATCCAATCAAAATCCGGCCAAAATGCTAACATGTCAATTTTCCGGCGAAGCGAGTGCAAAACGGCGTCGTTTTGGTGCTGACGTGGTAAAAAATTTAATATAAAAATTAATTTAATTTAATTTAAAACTAAATTTATTTAAAACATTTTAAAATTTTAAAAATTTAAAAATTAAAAAAAAAATGGGAGGTGGTCCCAGCCGACCCTCCCCCACCTTCCGGCGACAGTGGGGAGGCAGCAGCAGTGAGGGCTCTGCCCTCAACCACTGGCTGCCTTCCTCCTCCTCCTCCTCCTTTTTTTAAATAAATATAAAATTTATTATTATTTTGTTTTAAATTTAATTTAATTAATTTTTATATTATATTAAAATTCAAATTATACCAAAACAACGTCGTTTTGGCCGATTTAAGGGCTCTATTTTGGCCAACACCCGAAACAATGTTGTTTTGGTGATGACGTGGTAAAAAATTTTATATAATTAATTAAATTAAATTTAAAACTAAATTTATTTCAAAAATTTTAAAATTTTTGAAATTAAAAAAAAAATATTAGAAAAAGGGGGGGCGGCTGAGGGCTGAAATTTTTTGTAAATTTTTTAAATTTTTGTAAATTTTTTTGCAATTTTTTGTAATTTTGTAATTTTTAAAGTTTTAAATTTTTTAAATTTATTTTTTAAAATGTTTTAAATAAATTTATTTTTAAATTTAATTTAAATAATTTTTATATTATATTAAAATTCAAATTATGCCGAAACGACGTTATTTTGGCCGAGTTAAGAGTTCTATTTTGGCCAACACCCGAAACGACGTCATTTTGGGTGAATTCGAGTTGACTTAACTCTTCGGCGAGACACATCGGCGAGAACTATTAATATTTTAATGTCACGTATGATTTCCGGCCAACTTCGCCAGAAATGGCACTCGGGTGTCCCACTTTTTTTAAAATGTGGCACTTAAGTGTACATTTTATAAGTTATGGCACTTAAGTATCCCTTTATGCCAAATTATGGCACTTGAAGTGTTCTTTTGCCGTTGATTATGACTTCTTAAAATGCTTCCATCTGGCAGCATTTTTGTAGTTCTTACATTCGCATTGTTCGATTTTTATTAATTATATTTCGTTAGTCATATGTCGTCCTTTAAACGGTTGGACAGCGAGACGGGAAATGACTTCTTCACGGCTTTACTAGCTGGGGTCAACTTGAGGCGTTATTCGACTCCAGACGGTACTTAGCAAAAGATGGGACCAAGCGACCGAACAATCGTCATGTTATTGGCAAGATGCGATCTATTATAGACTGGATTGATCTCAATCGATTATGACTCCAATATTTATGTATAATTTCTCATCAATTTAACATGATGATATTTGATTTAGGAAATAAATTTGAAAGTACCTTAGCCGTTGTTGATGTGCGCCGTGACTGTCCAAGTGGCGTGACATCTAGACATCCAATTTGGAGCATGCAGCTTGGTGGTGTCAGCGAGTTGCATGCAAAAGACGAGTGTTCAGGTCAACAAATCTTGTGGTAAGAGTTACAAAGTACTCTGGAAGATCGAGAGATATTCCACGAGGAAATGTGCAAGGCTAAACATTGTATAAATTATTTAGTATAATATGTAGTTGAAAAATACTAATAGCATTTGAGTGACTCGGATGTGGTTGATATCTCCTTTGTTTGCTTGATAGGAATCTTGTATTGCTATCTCTATGAAGTAGGTCTCACAAACCCAACCACATTAATCTAACATCCAATTTATTTACTTGTTTTATATATTTTATTATTTGGTCTTTTTTTTTTTTCAAAAACTTTATATAGATATTGTTGATTGAAGTGAAAATTGTCCAAAAAATCCTAAACATATCGCACATTTGTTATTTCAGTCTTAAAACCTTTAATTTTGCCAATTGAATCATAAAACTTTTCACGTTTTGTCACTTAAGTTGTTGACGTGGATATTAATAGTGTCATATGCGATCAGCATTGACGTTGATCAATTTTATAATTTTTTAAAAATTTCTGAATTTTTTATTATTCTTCCATTTCTTTTCATTTTCTTCCTAGCACGGTGAGGGCTTTCTAACCTCACCTAGTGGCCGATGAGGCTGTCAGCCGTCCCCCATGGTGGGTGAGGGTCAACCGGTGATGCTCGCCAAACTTGGTAGGAAAGAAAAAGGAAAAAAAAAAGTGAAAAGGAATTAAAAAAAACAAAATATCAATTTTAAAAATAAAATGTTTACATGAACATCAATTGCCCTAAATAGTGTTACTAGCATCCACATTAGCAATTTCTAATTAAAATTGGTAAATTCAGTTTGCAAAGCATGAAAAAATTTATAACTCAATTAGCACACATGAAAGGTTTATGACTAAATTAGCAAAATGCAATAGGTTTATGACATTTTGGACAATTTTTCCATTAATTAAAGTCTGAATATGAAAAAATTTTATGGGTGCTCTAATGAAAGTTCCATTATGTTTATATGATCTTAGAATATGTCATCGCAAGATCGATTTAATCCTTTTACACCTAATGCTACTTGTGACTTTTTGTCGAGATGAGAATAATATAAAATTGGTTTGGTCTGACGATTTGCTCCTTTCTTTCTCTGCAATGCTTTTCTCGTCTCTCGATAAATTACTGCTGTACATCACAAGCAATATTTTAAGAACACAGACGCAATAAGTTGTAGTTAGTAAACGGAACGATTTAAAGTGATTTTACCCATGAATTCTATCAAAAAGGTGTATATCAACATAGTGAACGCTGTGTGGGCATCATGCATATGCAAGATTACTCTATTAATTTAGAAACATGAGGTCTGCAAATTATAAAATTATTAAGCACTTAATCAAAAGTATGGGTCACTTTTCTCCAGCATTAAAAAGAAATTTACGAAAGACAAAAAGTCCAACGAAATAAATCGCTCTCCATGAAAAAGGAAAAAGAAAGAAAAAAAACGAGAAAAACGGTCATATTTTCTAAAGAATGGACTTGGAAAAATTACCAATAGCGACGACGATAGGAACTGGCACACAAATAAAAAGGTTGTGCATTGTCATGACGATCTCTTTCAAAAGGGCTGAATGTTTTGGGTTGTTAAGGGGTGCATTTCAATCACTCTGTTGCAAATGACCTAGTCACTAGTGGCTTTATAATGTATAAATTCAAATTGTCAACGGTTGAAGGCACATTGAGAAATAGGTAACAGTAATGAGACAAATCTCAATTACTGAATGACACGACTGACGGTACATTATCCTATCTTCTAATTTTTTCGACTACAAAAGAGAACTGGCGATCAATTTGTTAGATCTTCCATGTAATAGTTGCAAAATCAGTCTTTAATTAAGTTCGTGAGCCTTAAACGAGGGGCTAAGGCTCTATTTGGTAACCAACAAAATAGTAAATCTATTCTTTTGTATCCGGGAGTAGTTTTGGAATAAATCATGTTTAGTAAAATTTTTGTTCCTAAGAACAACTTTCTATTTTTTGTTCCCAGAAGTAGATTTGGAACAAAATCCATAATTAAAAAAAAAAATTGATTCTTATTCCCAGGAACAATTCTAGAATCAAGCCCATATTTTCTTCTTTTACTTTATTTTTTCTTGCTCTTCTTCCCTTTTCTTCTTCTTCATCCACCGCTGCGGTTGCTGTTTGCCATCGTCCGCCGTCTACCACCCGCTGCCGCCTATCACAAGAGGCTCACTAGGCTAGGGCAAGGTCCGGTGAGCTCGCCAGAGGCAAGCCCAGCCACTAGCGAGGCTCACCCAACCCTAGTGAGGCTCACCTTGCCACCTCAGCAAGGCTGGGCGAGGCTTGGCCGAGCCATGGCTGGGTGAGTGGTCTCACCTAGATTGGCGAGGCCGAGCTCGCCCAACCACCAGTAGGGCTTGACCTTGCCAGGCCAAGGCGAGGCCGACCTCATGGTGGCCCAGCGAGGTCGAGCCTCGATAGCGATTGAGCGAGGCTACTCGCCTAGCTATGGCTCGACCAAGCCTTGCCCAGCTACCGGCGAGGCTCGACTAATGAGGGCTGGCGACACTCCAATGAGGTTGCTGGCCCTTGTCTGGCCGATTGCTGGTCATCTCAAGGCCGACGATTGGCGACTTAAAGAAGAAGAAGAAGAAGAAGAAGAAGAAGAAGAAAGGAAAGAAAGGGAAAAAAAAAAAAGCAATAAAATTATTTAAAAATTAAAAGAAAATAATTTGGAGTAGAAATTTTAAGCACGGTACCAAACGCAATTATATTCCAAAATCAGAAATTTTGTCTAGTTACCAAACACATTTTTTTACTTTGAAATTGTTTCCGGGAATAAAATAAATAAATAAATAAACCATTTCTGATCAGAAATTATTCTCGAGAACAGAAACATTACCAAACGCGCCCTAAAATGCAGACTTGTCAAATGAGTGGGTTGAATTGAAAATGATCTAATCTCAATTTATCCATTTTAATGCAACACAACTTTTGTATTCTTGAAAGAAAGAAGACAATTCTCGGGTTACTGTTCACTTTCCTCTCCATTTGGGTGATTCTGGCACTATTCACTCCAGCTGGTTTTTTGCGGATTCTGGTTGATTCCGCTGGTATCCGGAGCTGATTTTTCGTGGGCTAGGTCATCTGGGGACCACCTACAAACCCCAAGTAAGCTTGGCTTGGTTGGTTTTCGTTTATAAAGATGGGAGCTCTCGATCAGAATTTTTGGTGCGCCTAGCTTTTCCCGATTCTGGTCTCTGTCTTCGTGGGTGGCTTTGACTAGTTGGTGTGCTAATTGCTGGTGGATCTCCTTGTCCCTAAAGGCCCTTACGCCCCTTCAAACACCTAGTATGGCCTGATTGCTCTCCTTGAATTTATTCTGGGGTTTGGGCCGGTGCTGTGTTGGGGTACTGTGCTGTTTCGTAATGGCATCCTCTTCGAATCTCCCAAGTCAGTTGGGCCGTCCAAATGAGGAGTCCCAAGCGGGGCTCTAGGCGTGATAGGAGACGCCTTAGATCTGCTTCTCGTGGGCCTAGAGTGGCTCGTCCTGCTGGACAAAAATGGAGTGAGCATAAAGCCCCTCTAACCCGTTGATGGGTTAATGTTGCTAGGCTCTCGGCAAAGGGATATGAACTTAGCTTCGTGCCTCCAACTTCTATTGGAAAAAGAGGAGTGGTGCACCTCTCTGAGGAAGTGGTGCATGCGGCAGATCCAAAATGGAATCATCGTTTGATGGGGTATTTCGTTGGCAAGAATGTGCCGTTCAAAATGATTGAGTCAGTCCTTAAGGAGACGTGGGGCTCCCATTTAACTGAAATGCTTGCTGATGATGAAGGATCTTATTTCTTCTTTATTCCTAACCCTGATTACTGCAGGAAGATTCTTGAGGAAGGTCCATTGACGGTGAATAGAGTGCCACTTATTCTGAAACAATGGGATCCCACTCTTGAGCTGAGGAAGGACTTGCAATCCTCTATGCCTGTTTGGATCCGTATGAAAAACATACATTTTGCTTATTGGTCTGCTCTTGGGATAAGCCAAATAGCGAGTGCGGTCGGTAGACCCTTATATGTGGACCCATTGACTAAAAAAATGAAACGTTTGTCTTTTGCAAGAGTATGTATCGAAGTGTCGGCTAAGTTAGAGAAATGTGAATCTGTGGAGGTATTTCTGAATGGGGAGTCCTTCATTGTTCCTATCTTGTACGAATGGATACCCATTGCGTGTCCGAAATGCCATGTCTTTAGCCATAACTGTGAGGAGAAAGAAGTTCCAGCACCCGTAGCAGACAAGTCCCATGATGCCTATGGTGCCCCCCTCAATTCCTCTCGCCCAGCCTCGTAAGGTGTCTTATGCTGACCAGCAAGATGGCTGGAAGCAGGTAACTCGGAAGAAGAGGCAACCGTCGGGGTCCAATGGGAAGGACTCTTCGACTCCTATCTCTTCTTTGAAGTTTATGGATAAATCAGATTCTTCTCAAGCTTTAAGCAAGTCTACCCAAAAAAAATAAAGGTGCTTTGATTCCCAGCTCTACTGGACCTTCTTCCACAATGGTTCCTGTTGAGCCGATCCCATAATCTGCTTATATTGGGTCTGGCTCTACTGCTGAAGAATCTAAGGATGCGGCTAGTGCGGTAAGTAGCAGCTCAAATGAGGATCCCGATGGTCCAAGTGAATTGGTTACAAATGTTAAGCATTCTGTTATTTCTGAGGAAGCCTTTGCTAAAAGGAACTCACCCAAGACTCCGTCTGTCCCAAAGTTGGCCACCCCTCTTATCCCAGCGTTGGCTGCTCCTCCTGACCCTCCTCAAGGCACTAGCCGAAGGAGATCACGTCGGTAACTTCTATTCTCATCGTAATACATTATATAGTTATATATAGCTATGTATATTGGAGTTTGGAATATTAGGGGACTTGGTAGCCATCTCAAACAAGCTGAAATCAAAAACTTTGTTAGATCTCATAATCTATGTTGTGTTGGTATTGTGGAAACAAAGATTTCCAAGGGTGCCTTTAGTGCAATCTCTGCTGTTTTGTTGCCGGGCTGAAAGTGGGAAAACAACTATAATCATTCCTCGAAAGGAAGAATTTGGGTGGGGTGGAACCCCCATGAAGTCTTATTTGTTACAAACTCTTCTTCGGATCAAGCTATTCATGGAAAGTTATCTTGCTTAAATTCTAGTAAGGTTCTCTTCCTTACAATGGTCTATGCTGAGCATAGTTTTATGGCTAGATGTCCTCTTTGGGCTGACATTATTCAGACTAGCTCTCTCCTTTCGAGTTTCCCTTGGATACTAGTAAGAGACTTTAATGCAATTCGTGACCCTTCGGATAGATTGGGTAGTTCTAATGGTTGGAACCCAGATTTTGATGAGCTGCATGAGTGCCTCATTCAAGCTGGTCTTGACGATCTCAGGTATACTGGGAATAGATTTACTTGGGCTACTTCCATGGGTGCCAACCGTAAGCAAAGAAAGATTGATCGTGTTCTCATTAATTCTTCTTGGACTGCTGAATTTTCCTTTTATGAGGCCTCTTTCTTGGCCCCTGGCATTTCAGATCATTCTCCAATGATTATTAAGATTATGCCTGCCCCTAAGTCTCGCAAGCCTTTCAAGTTCTTCAATTTCTGGTTTTCTCATCCGGATTTTACTGATGTGGTTTCACAAGCTTGGAGTTCTCCCTTTGTGGGTTCTCCAATGTTTATCCTTTGCTCCAGGCTTCGGCTTCTCAAATGTAAGTTGAAACAAATCAACAAGGAGTCCTTCTCGGACTTGTCCTCTAGAACGGCTGAAGCAAGATGTGCATTGCTCCAAACTCAAGATGCTCTTCAGAATGACTATTCGAATATTCAACTTGCTGAATTGGAAAAACAACAGCTCCAATCCTTCTTGGATTTGCGCCTTCAAGAGGAATCATTTTATAGACAAAAGTCTCGGGTGCGGTGGTTGAAAGAAGGTGATCTTAATACTAAATTTTTCCATAACTCGGTAAACAAGAGACAACTTCACAATAGAATTATCTCGCTCTCCGATGGGATTGTTTCTACCTCAAATCCCTCTGAAGTTCAAAACCTGTTTGTTGACCACTTCCGGGAGTTATTAGCCTTCTCTCCCCCTGCTGCGAGGCCTTCAGTGGAGGAGATGCGTGCGGTGTTGAGGCACACCCTTGATGCGGATCAGGTTCGCTTTATTTCTAGCCCCATCTTGGAGACTGAAATTAAAGATACTCTATTCTCTCTTGCGGTGGGTAAGGCCCTTGACCCTGACGAATATAATGTGGAATTTTTTAAACATTCTTGGGAGATTGTTGGACCTTCTGTTATTCTGGCAGTGAAAGATTTCTTTGAGACGGGCATATTGTTGCGGGAAATTAACACAACTATTTTGGCCCTGGTCCCTAAAGTCCCGAATGCTTCCAATGTGAATGATTTTCGACCAATTGTTTGCTGTAACACATTATACAAGTGTATTACCAAGCTTATTGCTTCGGATCTCTCAGGTGCTACCTTCTATCATTAGTCTGCCCCAAAATGCCTTGGTAAAAGGTAGACACATCAGTGACAATATTTTACTTGCTCAGGAGCTGTTTTGCGGTTTTCACAATGATCCTTATCGGCCTAAATGTGTTATTAAAGTTGATTTTAGGAAGGCCTACGATACGGTGGATTGGAGGTTTATTGAATTGTGTCTGCAGGCTTTTGGTTTCCCCCAGGAGTTCATTGCCCGGGTTATGATTTGCATTCGTACCCCCAAGTTCTTGGTTGCAATTAATGGGGAATTCCATGAGTTCTTTTCAAGTGGGAGGGGTATTCGTCAGGGTGATCCCATGTCGCCATATTTTTTACTCTTGTGATGGAAGTCTTTACAGGTATTCTGGACATTCAAACTTCACATCCGGACTTTGTTTTTTTTCTAGCGTTGCAAGCCCACCAAACTTTCTCATCTTTTCTTTGCTGATGATGTACTACTCTTCACTGAAGCTAACTTACCGTCTATTGATCTTCTCAAGAATGGTATCGAGAAATTTTCTAGCTGGAGTGAGCTGATTCCGAATCTTCGGAAGAGTGAAGTTTTCCTTTCTGGAGGCTCCTCTGACCTTCATGAGGATATCCTCAATAAGTTGGGCTATCAGTTGGGCACCTTTCCTTTCCCCTATCTAGGAGTACCGATTATTTCAGCTAGATTGGGGAAAGCTGACTGCATCTCCTTGGTTAATTCAATCACGGCTCGTGTTCAGTCTTGGACCAATAGATTCCTCTCCTTTGCGGGGCGTCTTCAACTTATAAGGTCGGTGCTTCATTCTATACAAGTCTTTTGGGCTAATGTGTTCTTTTTGCCATGTTCGGTTCTAAACAGAATTGAGCAAATTTTCCGCCAATTCTTGTGGAGAGACCCTGAGATGGGTGCAAGTGGTGCTAAAGTCTCGTGGTGTAATGTTTGCCTTCCCAAAAATGAAGGGGGCTTAGGTATTCGTACTCTAAGGGAGAACAACATTGCGTCCATGCTCAAACATATTTGGATTCTTTTCTCGGATAAATAATCCATGTGGTGTAAGTGGATTCATTCCAATTTCCTGAAGCGGAAAAATGTTTGGGTGGTCCCTTGCCCTACTCATTGCTCTTGGGCCTGGAGGAAGTTATTAGATCTTCGTGATCAATTTCAGCAATATTTCAGATGGAGCATTGGAAATGGGAGGTCGGTCTCCTTTCGGTTCGACCCTTGGCACCCAAATGGTCCTTTATACAAGATCTTTTCTAATCAGGATATTTATCACTCGGGTATATCCCGCTCTGCTTCGGTTGCTGATGGTTTTGCTACTCCTATGGGCTGGTATATCATTAACATCATGGCTAATTGGTGGAATCCCCTTCTGGTATTCAACCAAGAGGAGGATCGGTTTCAGTGGCTTCCGCACCCATCCAGTCGCTTCTTCATTGCTTTTGCCTGGGATTTGATCCGTCCGAAATGTAATGTTATCTCGTGGGCCTCTTTTGTTTGGAATACTGCCTTGCCTCCAAGATATCAAACGCATCTTTGGCTTATTTCGCGCAATCGGCTGCCAACTTAGGTTTTGCTCATCTCTTATGGTAGGATCCCCCCTACAAATTGCCCCCTTTGTTCATGCAAACCTGATTCTATAGATCATTTTTTCTTTGCGTGCCGTGCTTCGGATAGTCTTATTTCATTTTGGGCGGCAAGATTTAACCTAGTGTGGCGAAACAAGCGTTGGGTGGATAATTTGGCATGGGCTTCCAAGCAGTTTATGGGGAAGAGTTTTTATCAGATCCTAGCTCGGTTTAGTTTTGGTGCAATGTGTTATATCATTTGGAAAGAGCGGAACAATGTGCTTTTTCGGAATCGGACTCTCTATCTTCCAGCAATGAAAATGCATCTTCTAAAGGCTATCAAAGATAAGGCTATGACCTTTAAGCATGTTCCTGATGTGCCCATGAATAGAAGACTTCGACGAAGCTGGAACATCCATCCTTCTATTTTTGATTGATGGAGGTTTTCTAGTTTTTGTTGTCTTTTGTTTCCTTTTGTTGTTGTTGCTCCTTTTTTCTGGGAACCATGGCACCCTTATACTCGTTCTAGACTTTTGTCTTCTTGAGTGTCTGTATTTGTTGGTGCCAAGCCTCCCTCTTGTCTTCTTTTTTGCAAAATCAATATATTACTTACCTTTACCCAAAAAAAAAAAAACTTTCGTATTCCTAACCACTAGGGTTTGCCTCGATGGTCACCCTTCCAACATGGAAGGGAGAAGTGGGGGATTCGAATCTCCACTTTCTTAAAAAGGGTTAAAGTGGGGTCAATTTAGTTTCAAGAGTGGATTTCGATTCTCATGCCCTGCAAGGAGGCAAAGCAAAAGTTTGAAAGTGAGAATTAGTTTAGGACTAGAGTATGACTGACAAAAAAAAAAAAAAAAAACTTTCGTATTCCTGACCCGACTCAACCCGACCCGACATACTAAACCGCAACCGTATTTTACCCAATCTATGCTAACATATATTACTCATTTAATCCCTTTAAGCACTTCATGCGACTTATCTTACTTCAAAAATTTTATATCAAATAAAAAAATGTATATTGACAAAAATAAAAGTTACTTGCCCCTACCAACTCAATTGACCTAGTCCCATCTTCGCTCGAGCCCCGAGACACTTCGGTCGAGCTCCCAAAACTAGTCGTTGCTCTCTCTCTCTCCCCCCGCCCATTCATATATGAGATCGCAAGCTTAGATCTAACTTCACCGGTCGCTTTGATTGCGCATCACCATGACCCTGGTCAATCTAAAAACTTGTATTTTCAATGCATAAACAAAGTAACCAATGCTGTTGCTCAGCCATCATCATCGCCACCATTAGCACAGTCACATTAATGTCGTTGGAAATTGTTTTAAATTAGAAACAGATAAATTTACAAAATAAAAGATTTAATTAATTGTAACTCACTTGAATAAAAAGTGTCCTTATCTCGATTGGACGATGAAGATGAGATGAACAGGATTTTAAGAGGAAATCAAAAGACGTGGCATATCATTGGCTACTGATACAAACAAAGGGGCTTCGCGATTAGTTGGATCGACGGAAATTAAAAGCGAGTAAGGGTTATAGTAACCATGAGGTTGGCTGGTGATTTGGATTTTGGCCTATATTTTGAAGTGTCCAAAGCTGCTTTAGTCTTAGAATACCAAATGAGTTAAAAATTGAATTATTTAAGCAATTCATCATGACCCAATTTACCAAGACTCTATTTGTTTCCCCGACAAGGAATGATTAAAGATTATTATTTTTGTTACTTACAGAATAAATGAATAAAAGATATATTTATCAGCCATGATAACGTTTAATCATAAAATATTAATAATAATAATAATAATAATAATAATAATAATAATAATAATAATAATAATAATAATAATTTCTATTAACTAATTCTTTCAAGCGAAATGGTCCATTTAAACCCTACTAAAGCGTGTTTCAAATAGTTCATTTTTAACTACGCGTGTTTGAAATGTATTTGGAGTCAATTCAAAGCTAGCTCAACTTACTTTAAAGGCGAACTTGCCTCCAACTCAAAAAAAAAATGGCTGGAGACGAGTGAAAGCGGGTGCCAAACACATTACTCCGAATCTGGCTTCAGCAGTGAGCAACAAAAACAATTTCAAGTTTGAAAGGTCAGGAAAAATTATGTTCAATTAATTGCATTTACTCAAAAAAAAATAAAACCATATAATTTATTTCTTTTTATGGGGGGAAAAAGCTCTCTTTATCTTTTTGCAACACAAATAGAGTGAACATAGTCCTCCACCGCCGGGATGGATAAATTGAATACATATGAAGTGTCTAAAGGTAATCCTGAACTTATAGGAGCTGGAGGATTATTCCGAAATGAAGGGAGAGACTAGCTTGGTGGTTTTATCTAATTTCTTGGAATATGGTCATCTTTACAAGCAGGATGATGGGCATTATGGATGGGATTTACCATCATAAAACAACAAATTTTCCACAAACTCATCATTGAGATAGGCTCCAAAATTATTACGAACTTATTAAACAAGAGAGAATAGCGGATAAAACTAAACCCGCACTACTTAAGGATATCATAAAGCTACTGAACTCTCATTTTGAGCTCAAAATTCATCACATTTTTCAAGAAAACAATCGGCCTACCGATATGCTTGATGTTGGAGAATTATCTCATGTTTTGCTTAGTGATAAAATTGAGGTTGTAGATTTTAGATGTTAATATTTATTAGTTTTTTACCTTATATTTACCCGATAAGTGAACATAGTCCAAGTTTCAAAGTAGTTGAACTCTAGTCAAACAGCAAGAAAGGAAAAGAAAAAAAGAATTGGGGTTCGGATTGATTTTGAAGCTTGACATCACCGTACAATTTCATTAAATTGTGACGAGGGACTGAGCAGGCTCAGCAATGTCATTATATATCAAAGAAAATGAATGATACAATGTATTCATGCACTTTAACTCAATAATCAAAATCATTTTGGAACTTTCAATTTATTTAATACGGTACTTATACTTTTGATATACGTTCAATAATATTCATAACTTAAACATGTATTAAAAGTTTAAAGATCATATTAAATAAATTAAAAATTCAAGAATTGTATTGCGGATTGGACCAAAGTTTCAAGACCATATTAAATAAATTAGAAATTCATAGAGTAGGGACTATTTGTATCATTACCCCTATAAATTATAGGTCTTAGCATTTGTTGCTGAACATCTTTTGAGAGTGATATCTAAGATTTCCTTAAGACAGTTTTGGCATCCCAAAACAGATTGAAAGCCTCTATTAAGTATTGAGGGGAGGATAGGTGATGCATAACGGAAGCATATAACGTAGATGATGATTGAGAACCGTAGCAAGAAAAGGACACTTTAAAACTTCTTTGAAAAGTATCTGCAGCGGAATAAGTATTCCACCAACAATGTGACAAGAAAAGGACAAAAGAAAATAGTGAGAAAATTATCAAAAAAGTCATCAATATATTACAATTATACCGATTCAGTTTTAAACTTTTTTTTTTTTTGTCAATTGAGTCCTAAACCTTTTGTAATTGCGTTAATTTACTCCATCCGGCTAAATTTGGCCAACTAGTGCTGATGTGAATGTTAGCCAGTACCAACAGACAATTTTTTAATTTAAGTTAATTTTTTCAAATGTTTTTATTCATTTTTTAATCTTTTCTTTTTTTCTCCTTTTTTCTCTTTTTTTTTCTATGTCATTGAGAGAGAGAGAGAGAGAGAGAGAGAGAGAGAGAGAGAGAGAGAGAAGAAAATATTAAAAATTAATTAAAAATTTGAAAAAATTAAAATAATATTAAAAAATTATCTACCGGCACTGGCCGGCATCCGCTTCAATGCCAGCTAGCCAAATTTGACTCGATAGAATGAATTGACACAATTACAAAATGTTTAAGACTTAATTTTAGTACAATTGCAATAGGTTTAGGATATTTTTGGTAATTTTCCCAAAAATAGTTGCATCCACACACCAATGCAACCAAACAATGGCCTATTTTGATATGTAATTTTGATTCATGTGAAACATTATTATGTGACTCAATTCATTGCTAGATAGATTTTACAAAAGACTTGTCAAATTGAACGTTCTAAAGTCCATGACGTGTTTAGCTAGATAAATATTTCACATTTTCACTCCAGTCATGTTGTACTATGATTAATTCTATTCATAGCGTCGTTCATAAAGCAAATATATGCTAAATTCTTTTATATCTCAGACGTTTGTTCTAGAAGGAGGCCCCGTTTGTTCAAGAGACAAAATTGACATTCTTAAACATTCGAAGTGTGCAAGTTTTTAGAACTAAACATCAGAGGATATACCGCTAGCGTTTGCAAAACTTTATACAAATCGGTGCGTTCCACAATAGATATGAGGATTTTGTGGTAGATCTCTCACTAACCATCAAATTAAAAGCGGGTCAACCGCTGGTGGAAAAGTATTTTTATGTTGACGTTGTACGTTAGATTCACACTTTCAAAATTCTACCAAACCCATATTTTGGAAAATTTCTTTTATGTTGTGGAACATCCATCCAAAATTTACACATTAAACTGACTTGGTGAATACAAACTGATCAGGTGCAATCAAGCGACCATTTTTTATTCAACATGCTTACGGCAGAAAGACTAAATATTCCAACCATTGGAATCACCTAAATCAAAGGCATATCATTCAAGATGTCATCAATCAAACGACCCAAAGATAAATAAGAAGAGCCACCCTCAGTCAACGCCTTTCGGCTCTTTTCGCTCAACTCCTTCACCTTCCTCCACCTCTCGCTACCTGCCTCCTCCATTAACTTCCTTAATCCGCCCTCTATTTCATCGGCTGTTAGGATGCCGCTTTCCATCCTAAAATCCCTCCTATAATCCATCTAGATCTCTGTCGCAAGGCCAAGCTCCACCACCAGCTCAAATGCGTTGAATTGTTGTTCCCCCCTTAGGGGCCACGTAGCCACTACAACACCGAACCATAGGCTCTCCAGGGTAGAGTTCCATCCACAGTGCGACACAAACCCTCCAATTGCCCGGTGGGCCAAGACCGCAGCTTGCGGAGCCCACCCAATCACTTTCCCGACGCTAGCTGTCCGGTGCAGGAACCCCTCGGGCAAGACCTCCGCAGGGTCGGCATAGTCACTTGGGATCTCAACTTGGCCTTTCGACGGTGGCGGCCGTCGTAGGGACCACAAGAAGCGGTGCCCACTCCGCTCTAGCGCGCAAGCCATCTGCTTCACCTGGTCCTCGCCGAAGCATCCCATGCTCCCAAAGCACAGGAAAACTACTGATGAAGGCGGTTGCTTGTCGAGCCACTCCATGATATCATCGCCTCTGTGGCCATCAATAGCCTTCTTTTTAGTCTCACCATTCAGACTAAGTATAGGCCCCACGGGGTACACCGCAGGCGCCCCAAGGCCCGCCAAGGATCTCACTGCTTGCGGTTCGAGCTCGTCGAACGTATTTACGATGATTCCCTTGGTCGCTCTCATCCTCTTGGCCTGCTCCAGGAACGGTCGGACGCTCTCCTTCGTCAGAACCACAGAGGGTAAAACCTTGGCTGGCAACGGGTTCGTGAAACTCGGGAAGTCCAGCTCGCTAGCTGAGTCCTTGAATTCGGTTATGTTCACGTGGTGCTCGTCTTGGAGCAACTGGAGGTGCAGCATCATTCCAAGGAACGCGGCGCTCGACGTGAAGAAGACGTAGGACGGGACTCCAAACTCGTCAGCCAGGTCGATCATGGTGGTGCAGACCATGTCGAGGACAAAACCCGCAAGCTGCTGGGTCGAGCTGGCCGAGTCGACGAGCTTGGCGACAGCCCGCTTCACGTGGGGCTTGTTGCTTTCAATGAAGTCGGTGAGGAACCTACCCGAGGAGATCTCGGTGCCGATGTTCTCACTCGGGAGGTGGACGAAGCGGATGCGGGCAGCAGCCACAGAAGTGGCAAGGGAGTTTGTGTACGAGTCGACGTCGGCATCGAACGGAAACTTCATGATGAGGACAGTGACAGAGAGGCGGGGATCGCGGTCAACGAGGAGCTTGGCCATCTCGACCATCGATATGAGATGGCCCATGGCAGGGATTGGGACGAACACGAGCTCCGCATGGGTCATCTCGATGTAGCCGATCCTTTTCCGGCCTCAAGTTTTGGGGTTGGAAAAGACGGTGATGAGTTTCGAGGCTTTGTATGTTGATTATTACTGATGCTTGTGTCGTGTTGTGAGGTGGGGAAGACTTGCACGGAACTTCAGAGAAGAGAGAGCAGGGAGATGCTTGGACAGGAAGAAGGGAAATGACGTCATTGCTTTGCTGGTGTAGTTTGACTCCAGACAATACATAATACAAGAAGAGAACAGTCGACTTTTCAACGTTCATCCCACTATCCATGTATAAATTTCTCATCAATCTAACGGGATCACATTTGGTTTAGGAATTTAATTTATAAATACTAGTGATTTAAGGATGAATTCTTGTACAGTAGATTGAATTACATTCCATTTATGCTTATATCATCTTAGAATTTATCACGTCACCAAATCGACTTTATAAAAATTAATCTATATACACCTAATACCTAATGCTATTTGTGACTTTTTTGTCAAGACAAGGAGAATATAAAATTGGCTACGTCTGAGATTTTTCCTTCGTTTCTTTGTAATGCTTTTCTCATCCCTTGAAAAATGACTGTTGTACTTCATGAGCAAGATATTAAGAACAAGAAAAACCTGTTTGAAGTAATTTATTAAGCGACGCAAATGGTCAGAGTTAACGAATAGAATGATTCAAAGTGTGTACTTTATTGTAAATAACAAATGGCCCACAATAAAAATAAATCACTCTATGGAAAAAAGACACATGTTTCAAAGAACTGTGATGGAAAATATAATAACTTTTCGAACAAATGGACTCAAAACATTAGTAATAGTGACGACGACAGGAACAAGTGCACAAAGACAAAGGTTGTATGGCATGTCGTGTCAATCTCTTTCTATTGTCCATCATTTGGATGACACATTGAGACGAATGATTGCCAATTGATAAATCCCAATCATTATATGACAAAACAAATGATGCATTTTTCTATCTTAGGACTTTTCCGTGTTGCAAAAGAGGCACCAGTAATCAATTGATTTGAACTTCCATGTAACAGTCACAAAATTGGTCGTCAATCAATAGGTTCGCGAACCTTAAACGAGGAACTAAAGGGTGCTCTGAGTTTGTCCATTCGGACTCTTTGATGCTTGAGCAAGTAAACAAGGTAACGGAGCGAGATATAGGTCGATTCTCTATATTCCAAAGTGCCTAACGTTGAAATAAAATTTTACCATTGTAGACTATCCATTTATATGATCAGTGTTTTTAAAATCCATCCCAAATATATGCACAACTCTTTTAGGTTATACCAAAATGCAACTTCCAAAAATTCCCCATCAGTGCATCTCTCATCTCATTAGTTGGTAGGTGTAGAATCTGGGAATTTTTTTTTTTTTTCTTTTTGAAACGAATGGTATTAGCTTACCATGGCTCAGTATGTAGTACAAATATCTTTTAAGTAGTATCAATCTCTTTTAAGCAAATTAAGAATGCACTATACACATGTATAAACGATATCAAAATCACATTTATCCAAATCTAGTATGTAATATGTACAAGATGAAATATGAAGGTCAACCAATTGTCAGAGAGACAGAGATAAAGAGAGAAAGAGAGAGAGAATTCTTCAATTGCACTGCCTTAAGTTAATAGCTAGAGTTTATCCATTCAACGTAATTTGTTGACCAATCGATATCCTAGAAGCAAGTTGTCGGAGAAGAGTAGATAGTGGGGTTGGCAAGATAGAATCTTGTCTAATCTGAATTTGAAATGGATGATTGCGACTGATACCTAATTGATTTAAATCGATCAATTCCTTTTTCATTGATGGCAACAAGTGCTCCTGGTAAACTTCAAGGTCTAAATAATCATAATATCAACATCGTTCCAGCCTCTTTTCTTTTTAAAGCTTTTTCTCGATTTCTTTGACGGATCTATAATAAAACCTCAGGGCTTTTCAAATAACCATACCATCAAAATTCTAATATGCTAAACTTACTAAATGAGTAATTTAAATGAATCTACTTAATGATGCGGCATAACTCTTTTTGCTAGTGCTTAAATGACCCCCTTTACTCTAAGGACCATTTTTTAACCACATTATTTAGTAAACTCATCAATATGAATTTTAGTATCTCTAGCATTATGCAAAGGCTAATAGGCAACTAACAAGTAATCATTTTTGTCCCTGGTATCTTCGCCATTCAAATCTTGAAATCTTGAAATGACTTCTTAGCACGAAATCAAGACATTTCCACTGGTAGGTACAATATTAGTTGTCTTGGGATATCAATCTTTGCTCAAGGCCCAAACTTGGAGAAAAGTACCGAAAAAGTTTTAAAATTTTTGTATTAGCATCAATTTAGTTCTTAGATCTTTTAATTGAACTAATTTAATCTTAAATCTTTTTACATTGATACTAATTCAATTCTCTCGGCTAATTTAGGCTAGAAATTGCTAACGTAGATACCGGTCGTTTTACGTGACATAACCAATTGTGACATAACCAATTGTGACGTGAACATTTTTTTAATATATTTTTTTTATTTTTATAATTTTTTGTTCTTTTCTTTTTCAAATTTGGGTGAGAGCCGCCTCATTGGCGAGGGCTTGTTGACCCTCGCTTGCCAAAATGACAAAATTGCTCTCCATCCAGATTCGCCCCCGTAGTCCATCCTAATCTCCATGGCAAGGCCCAGCTCTACCAAAGCTCCTTCCTTGTCTGATAATCATCCCGCCCATGATTATTCTTTTATTAACAAAATGTCGATACACTATTTTAAACTTCTCTTCCTAATGTTGGAATTACAGTCTTCCATTGCAGGCTTATCCGCATTTACAAGATCAGTGTTTTAAATCCATCTCAAATAAATAAATAAATATATATATATATATATATATATATATATATATATATATATATATATAGATAGATAGATAGATAGATAGATACAACTATCTCAACTTATACCAAATTCAAATTCCAAACATACCCCATCGATACATCTCCTATCTCATTTGTTGGTACCTATAGAACCTAGAAAGGGATTGAGATGAATGGTACTAGCAAAACACCACCCAGTCAGAAATACAAATTTCTTATGAGCAAATTGAGCATTCACTATGGACATTTGTAAATGGTACCAAAAAACTTATTTTTTGCCAATTCAATATACAAACATATTTACAAGATCAAACATGGAGGTCAACCGATTGTCAGATAGGGGGGCTGTTTGCAAGATGTGAATTTTATCCAATCGCCATAATTCGTTGACTAATCGATTTACTAGTAGAAAGTTGTTGGAGTAGAATAGATACGGGGTTTGCAAGATAAAATTTAATCTAATTCAACTTTGAAATGGATGGTAGGGAGTGACACCATAGAGAGTGTAGAGAAGCAAGATCTTACACAAACAAGAATTTAGATATAGAGGTTGCTCGCCACCTACAATTAATTTACCTGAAGGACGAGCAAAACAAGAAAATAAGAAGCTTTCTTGTTCTCAAGTCAAAGGCTCAAAATAAGACATGAATCAAATAAGATTTGCCTTTTCATTTATCATAGCATGTTTATATGAATTAGCAGGGAACAGCCTCCAAGTATAAGTAATTACCAATACTCATAGGAAAGACAAACTAGTTTTACCAGAAAACAACTCCAATTAAAAAGGACTCTAGAAACTTAAACAACTACTAAACCTTGAAAATTTGAGAAATAAATATAGTTGGTTATAGGTTTACAAATTTTACTAGTTCCAACGTAATTGAATTAATGGCTTTCAAGGAATGCCTTGGTATCAAGTGATACTTGGGTCAATTCTTTTCTCATTGATGGCAATAAGTGCTCCACGTATACTTCATGGCATAAATATGAACAAAGGTCTAGCCGTTTTGGAGGCCTTTTCTCAATTTCTTTGAGGGATCTATAAAAGAAGCTCTGGATTTTTCAAATAATTATACCATGAAATTATAAGATTTAAAACATACTAATATGAGCATACTAAATGGATTTACTTAATGATGCAGAGTTCTGTTTGCCAGTGTTTAGATGATCCCACTAACTTAAATAACCACTTGCCATGAGTCACATTATCTAGCAAACCCATTCATATGTGAGTTTTAGTATCTTTAGCATTACGCGAATGCTAACAAGTGTTCATTTAATCCTTTTTATCTAATGTGTACGCAAGCACAAAATCAAGACATCTCCACTAGAGGTTTCAATTCCATTTGGCTTGGATACCAAGCTTCGCGAGAGGCTCAAATTATGTTGACGCCCCAGTCATGTAGTTCACTGGGAACACTTGATGAAATAGTTAGGAAAAATTGTCCAAAAATTTTAAAATCTATTGTATGGCAGCAAATTCAGTCATAAATCTTTAAATTTGGCCAATTTAGTCCAAAGTATTTTGTTGGTTTGTCAATTTAGTCATTTCGATGGTGTAGTAGCTGATGCTGATGCGGATAATTTTTTTGCTTCCATTTTCTTCTTTCTTTCTTTTCTTATTTCCCTCCCCCAAATGTCAAGCTTCAACAATGGCCAACAACAATAGGCAATGGCCAAGATGCCACCATCGGATCTAGGTGAGGGCTATGACGTGAGCCCTCGCAAGGGTCGTCACTTGATCTTATAAGGGCCACGATTCCATCACCAAATCTGGGCTAGTGACATAAAGAAAAACACTAGACCGTCAAGTTAGCGAATTCTAGCAAAAATTATATAGGAGAACTAAATTGGCAAATTATTAAAAAGTTTAGGACTAAATTGACTAAATTAAAACAATTGGGACAACGCTTTTTGGACTTTCATCCTTAATAGTTTAGATAAACATTGGGCTCGTTTTCAATCCTTCTCAGATCCGTGGTCATTCGCATTAGTTCGTAATGTATTGCTGGGTAAGTTTGAAGGAGAATCAACCCTAGCATGCTTCACACGTGAATGGTGAGAGCGAGGACAATGCTTATAATTAAGGCAACTTTCAGAATGCTACATTTGTACCAAATTGCAAGTTGTCTTCATTTGCAAACATAAAGCATCGAATTGGCACAAAGCCTAGCTAACCATCAATCTGGTTCACATAGCATGCTCAAAGAGAGAGAGAGAAAGAAAGAGAGAGAGAGAGAGAGAGAGAGAGAGAGAGAGGACAATTTTCAGTTACCGGCAACACAGATGTTGAAACTTTTTAATTTTTTTAGATTGAGTGATTTTTCAAACACTTTAAGAAGGAAACTTATTTAAGAGTAGTAGTTGAGGGTGTAGATGACAAACAGCACGAGAAGACAGAGAACAAAACAAATAGTGGCACCCACACACACTAATACATTAAAATAAAAATCAAACACTTTAAGAAGGAAACTTATTTAAGAGTAGTAGTTGAGGGTGTAGATGACAAACAGCGTGAGAAGACAAAGGACAAAACAAATAGTGGCACCCACACACACTAATACATTAAAATAAGTACTATGATTAATTACATTCAATGCATTGCTGGTAAATTAAGTCTAAATTAAATTTTTTCATATTTGAGACGTCTTGTACTAAAAAATATACAATTGACATTCTAAACCATTCACCATCGGATTTAGGTGATGGCTACGATGTGAACCCTCGTGAGGGTCGTCACTTAATCTAATAAGGGCCACAATTCCATCACCAAATCAGGGCCAGTGATGTAAAGAAAAACACTAGACCGTCAAGTTAGCAAATTCCGACAGAAATTAGTTGGGAGAACTAAATTGGCAAATTGTTAAAAAGTTTAGGATTAAATTGACTAAATTAAAACAATTGGGACAACACTTTTTGGACTATCATCCTTAATAGTTTAGATAAACATTGGGCTCGTTTTCAATCCTTCTCATATCCGTGGTCATTCGCATTAGTTCGTAATGTATTGCCAGGTAAGTTTGAAGGAGAATCAACCCTAACATGCTTCACACGCGGATGGTGAGAGCGAGGACAATGCTTATGATTAAGGCAACTTTCAGAATGCTGCATTTGTACCAAATCGCAAGTTGTCTTCGTTCGCGAACATAAATCATCGAATTGGCACAAAGCCTGGCTAACCATCAATCTAGTTCACTGAAATTGTTCGGATTCCCATAGGATAGCCTAGCATGCTGAAATTTTATAAAAATAATTCAAATTCCTTCGGAACGTGAACAATTTCATATTTTATTTTTTGCTCAGCTGGATGAGTTGAATATATTTAAAATTATCAAATTATCAAGTTTAACATATGTGGAGTTATATATCTCATATGAAATCAGGAACGAAGTATATCTAACCACAAACCATATCGAAGCACGTTAGATTATTCGAAGATTGGTGTTCCCCATTTGAGGAAAGAGAGAGAGAGAGAGGAAGATTTTCAGTTGAGGGTAACGCAAATGTCAAAACTTTTTAATTTTTTCAGATCTAAAGAAAATTATATTGATTGAGTGATTTGCAGACACTTTAAGAATGAAACTTATTTATGAGTAGTAGTTGAGGGTGTAGATGACAAAAGCGCAAGAAGACAAAGAACAAAACAAATAGTAGCACCCACACACACCAATACGTCAAAATAAGTACTGTGATTGATTACATTCAATGCATTGCTAGTAAATTAAGTTTAAATTAAATCTTTTATATCCGAGACGTATTGTACTGGAAAATATGCAATTGACATTCTAAATCATTCAAAACTGGACACGTATTTTAAAATAAATCATTGGAGCATATTACGCTGGAGTAAATAAAACCTTATATGGGCGGGGCTTATTCCCTTTTGGTTTGTTGGCGGATAAAAAAATATATATTATATTGCATGCTAGAAGATTCCCTTCATGTAGCAGCAGATTTATCAGAAATTTCCCTGGTAAGCCGACTTTAACGAGGACCAATTGATCTAGTACAACGAAAGCAACTTCTTTTATTCAACAGGCATAGATTAGAACGGCTAAACCGTTGCGGTCACCTAAATTAAGGCATATTATTCAAGATGTCCTCAATCAAACAACCCAAAGACAAGTAAGAAGAGCCACCCTCAATCACCGCCATCCTACTCTTCTCACTCGCCTCATTCACCTTCTTCCTCCTGTCACTGTCGACCTCCTCCATTAACTTCTTTATTCCACCCTCTATTACTTCTGCTGTCACCACGAAATCACTCTCCAAGCGGGGATCCCTTCGAGGATGCCTCTGATAGTCCATCTTGATCTCCACTGCAAGGCCCAGCTCCACCACCAATTCGAACGCATTAAATTGTTGCTCCCCGTAGAGGGGCAATGTGGCCATTGCCACACCAAACCATATGCTTTCTAGTGCGGAGTTCCATCCGCAGTGCGACACGAACCCCCCAATTGCTGGGTGGGCCAAGACAGCAACTTGTGGAGCCCATCCAATCACTTTCCCGATGGTGGCCGTCCGGTCCAAGAACCCCTCGGGCAAGGCCTCAGTAGGGTCCACTAAGTCACTTGGGAACCAAACCTTGTCCTTCGGCGGCGCCTGTCGTAGGGACCACAGAAAGCGATGCCCGCTTCGCTCCAACGCGCAGGCCATCTCCTTCACCTGCTCCTCGCCTAAGCTCCCCATGCTCCCGAAGCACAGGAAAACCACCGATGAAGGCGGTTGCTTGTCGAGCCACTCCATGATGTCATTGCCTTGGCGGCCACCGCAGGCCTTTGTTTTAGTCTCACCCTTCAGATTCAGGATGGGCCCCAAGGGGTACACAGCGGGCGCCCCAAGGCCTGCCAAGGACTTCAGCGCATAAGGTTCGAGCTCGTCGAATGTATTTACAATTATTCCCTTGGCCGCTCTCATCCTCTTGGCGTGCCCCAGGAACGGTCGGACGGTCTCCTTCAACAGAACCAGGCCAGGTAAGACCTTGGCTGGCGAGGGGTTCGTTAGACTCGGGAAGTCCAGCTCGGCGGCCGAGTCCTTGTATTCAGTTATGTCCACGTGGTGCTCGTCTTGCAGCGACTGGAGGTGCAGCATCATGCCGAGGAATGCAGCGCTCGATGTAAACAAGACATAGGACGGGACTCCAAGCTCGTCCGCCAGGTCAATCATGGTGGTGCAGAACATGTCGAGGACGAACCCTGCTAGGCGCCCAGTTGAGCCAGCCGAGTCAGCGAGCTCGGCAACGGCTCTCTTAACATGGGGCTTGTTGCTTTCCACGAAGTTGGTGAGGAAATGGGCTGAGGAGGATTGAGAGTGGTCATTATCACGCGGGAGGTGGACAAAGCAGAGGCGAGGGGAAGCCCCGGAGGTGGCGAGGGAATTAGTGTATGAGTCGACGTCGGAGTCGAAGGGATACTTCATGAGGAGGACGGTGACAGAGAGGCGGGGGTCGCGGTCAACGATGAGCCTGGCCATCTCGACCATTGCTACGAGATGGCCCAGGCCAGGGGTCGGGATGAACAGGAGCTTGGCATCGGCCATCGCGATTATCTCCCGTGCTCAAGTGAGGATTTTGAGACTTCTGCGGGCGTTTTGAAGTCCAGTCGATGAGGCTGGGGGCTTCTTCTGTTGATTATTATGTACGTCGTGTTTTGTAGAGCGGACGATTAGTCGTGGTTGCATAAGGATGGGGCCCTCTTCTGTTGATGATTATGTGCGTCGTGTTGTGAGAAGCGGAAAGATTTTGGTTGTACACGTCTTCCGTCGGCATCTTTTGGCATTCTTACTCTAGCATTCTGTCGTTCTTTCATTTGCACTGAACTAGAATAGAATAGAAAGAACAGAGATGATTGAAGAGCGGGACCGGAAACGACGTCGTGCATTCGCTGGTCGCACGACACGATCCATCTTAGACGCAATCAATGCCCGTCGTCCACGTTGCATGCCGTGCGCGAATCCCACTCCGTCCAGTATCTTAATGAGATTTTATACCTTATGTTTTATGGGAATTGTCGACTGAGGACAAAAATTATTCTTAAGGTGCATGAATATAAATTTCATTTAAGACTCGATCCTGCTTAGGATTTGTCGCATCGATTTTATAAAATAAATCCACGTACACCTAACGCTACTTGTCCCTTCTTGTCAAGACAAGAAGAATATAAAAAATTGGCTATGTCCGGCGATTTGTTTCTCCTTTCTCTGCAATGCTTTTCTCGTCCCTTGACAAATAGCCGTTCTATATCAATTAGCAATAGTTTAAGAATATCACAAGTCTATTAAAATCAGTTTATTAAACGACACAATGAGTTATAGTTAATTAATAGAACGGTTCCAAGTGATTTTACCATTATTAAATTCATGACTCCTATAGGAAAGGTTTATATCAACATCGCCTCTTTCATCCTTTTTCTCAATCCCTTACTTTTAACTGGTGACTAATCACTGAATCTCACATCGTCATCAGTAATGAGCACACATTGAGATTTCTTTCTTGAGTAGCTACAACATTGTCAAAATATAGTGTGCGCCTAAGTTTGGCATTCCTATTAGTGTCTCCATATAGAAACAACAACAACGCCACGAGGTTAAAAGAGTTAGAAAAACGCCCTAATCCTAAATCTATATCTTGATCTAGAAAAAGCACCTAAATCTAGATTTAAGTCGAGATCAAAAGAGAAGAGCTGTAAATGAGATACCAGTTGATCACAAATTGACTTTCAAACAAGCCGACTCGGCAGCAGTAGAGTAGCCTCAGAGACTTGCAAAGTGCTCAACCATCTTAAGCAAGCACCAAAGTCGGCGGGAACGAGTAGATCCAGAAGAGTAGATTCTCCCAAGACACTTGCGCTTCGAACTTTTGAGCTCACGGGACAAAACTCTCCACTTCTGCGAAGGAAATCGATTGCGTCGTCCACAAAATTAATGAAGAAGTTTTGAAAATGAGGAGATATAGAGATAGGCAAATAGAGAAGGAGAGTGAGAGGGGGCCTCCCTCAGGGATGTCGCTATAGAAAGAGGCTAGGCGACGGCTCCAGAAGAAGAGAGGAAACCTTAAATTTACACACTTGGCTCTTGGAACTATAGTCATCCATCCATATTTTATTCGCGTACTTTAACTCAATAAACATCAACTGCATGACTTTTATATGACTATACTTCGTATGTAGAAATTGTTCCTATCACCATTTGAGAGAGCTTCTTATATTTTGATCCCTCGTTCTTCCACCATGTCAAGGTGTCGAAGTCGTCCACGCGGTCTACGCATTGCTACTCAAGATACAGATCTAACTTAGTTTTTTCAGGCATTTTAAGCTCCACTTTCATTATATATTGCGACCTGACCTTAGTGCCCAATAAGAATCTCATCAGGCGTAAAAGTAGAGATTAGAGGTGGTCAACCATGAGAGTGTCCTCCCTTACCAAAAGAAAAGAAAAACCATGAGAACGTCCTCACGGTACATAACTCTAAGGATGCTATCACCTCATCCTTTAGGATCGGCGCCATGAGGACTCGGTCATGGTTATTAGTTCTCCCAAAGCTCACATCTCACATGACAACAAAGTTTGCTGTGACTTGACCTCAATACCAACTTTTTTTTTAATGAAAAAAAAGGCATAAAGGTAAAGTTTATAAGTATTTAACTATGAAAATTTGCTCATAGTACTTCCCCGCAACAAGATGTCATCACTTCATCTTTTTGCTGGGTCACAACCACTTGAGATTACAATCATAACCATGAGCTTTTCCAAAGCTCATACCTCACATGACAAGTAAGTTTATGTTAAAGTTGTATTAGATGACCTAAATGGTATCTAGGGGTCACCACTAGCCTCATTTTTTGGGGCCGGCCAGAATGCCCAATTGAAGGTTGGGAGTAATTCCTCAATACTTACATAACCAGAGATCTAGAGTTTGGAACTTGGGCCACACTAATGTTGCTATGAGTATTCTTTCAATACCTAACAATCAATGTATTATCTAACATGATCATACGTCTCTTTGTAATTTTTCATACAAGTTTATGATGTAAATGTGATCATGCATGGATGGTTCATTCATGTCATTATGCTCTATTACTAAAAAAGTGAAAAGGCAAATCAATCAAGAAATTGAAATTTTGGTGCAAGTAAACACCCAAGGATGATAACAAAGAGTACGATGAAAAGAGTTTACACAATTCTTAAAAAGAAACAAAAAGGAAACCCGCAAATTGTCAGGGAGCAAATAGTACAATTGAGAGGTTGGATTGGACATCAACCATTCATCATCTTTGAGTCTTTGGGATTGCCATCTCCATTGACCTATCTTGATTCTAGTCTATAGCTAGGACCAACATACTAATGATGCAAATAAAGAGAATGCAAATGTACCAAACAAACAAGAACACTCACAATCACAATCACAATCAAGAAACTAATCGAGGCATTAGCTAATCAAACATGGCCTTGGGATTGGCCTTTGAGGTCCATGCAACAACCCACCTAAGACACCTACCGAATTCATTTTAGTGTGACTTATAACTATTAGCCATCATTTGTGTTCTCACATGGTGGCTAACGCTAGAAGTCCTTAATGCGAGTTCTAGTGTCATCCCAAATTGACCCCATGTCAACATGCATCACACCTAAGGCATTCATCTAAAAATCACATACAAAGCATGTAGGTAAGCATGCACGCAAGCCATTTGACCTTATTTCTTAATCAATCAACCAATTAAGTGAGCCAACAATGGATCACTTATTTAGTCCTCATGAGCCAAACACAACCACATACATTTCGCGGTAAGAAAGACAGTCAATATATGACTCGTGATGCCCAAAAACCTTTTTGTGGACAATTGGCAAGAAAAGATGTTTCAAAAGAATTTATAAAAAGGGAGCATAATTTCATCAATGCTGTGGAGCAAATTTGGCCATCAAAGCTAGCTTGAGTGCATCAAGGGCACAACTAATCAAGCATCGCAAATGTTCTAAATATAATTTAGACTTTGACAAATTTTATGTCAAATCAAGATTTTTAAAGAAAGTATCAAGTAAGGACATGATCCTATCAAATCAAGAATCATTTCTAGCCGTTAAAATGAGTTAGGTGCATCGAGGGCACACTAAGTAAATATGTTCTTCGACAGGGTAGAACCTTGTCCTTTCGCTCACATTAATGGCAAGATCTTGTTTTTTTTTTTCGCAGTATTTACAATGGATGTATACTCTCAAATTGGAAACCACTTGATTACGACCTATTCTTTTTTGGTCAATAATTAAACACTTAATAATGGGTGATGTACCGAATTACCACACTAAAAATAGCCGAAATCGTACATCTTAAAACCTCATTCCATTACATTGCATGCATGATTAGACCAAGGAACAACAAAGTGATTTCATCAATACTCTAAAAAATGATTGAATGGTAAGAATTCAAGTAGCGCAGCGTGCTCTTCTGAGTAGACATTGCATTCACAATCAGACCAAGGAACAACACCAGGGGAAAGACAGCGTCCGGGGTTCCTGAAGCTCCCAGTCCCAAAGTTCTTATACGGCTACTTTGTCGAACAAACCAATCTGGCTTTGTAGATTCCAAACATCGCAAGACACATCGCAAAACCAGAGTCAAAAACTGCATTTAGATAAAGGATAAATTCTCAGAGGATTAATGGCAGGCAAAAGATGGTTATTCAAAGTATTCTTGATCGGTTGTGTCTTGGTTTTCAAGCTCAGTTACCTCCCGAGCGTTTCAGGTATCGAAACTTGGCTACCATACTAAAACCATCAGAAAGAGAAATGGCAAATGGCAATAGAAATTCCTTCAATCAGCATTGCCACTCCGTCGGTTCAGGTAAACTGAGCAATCACTATAACCAACGTCAATCAATCCGGGGACTAAAGCTCCACAGACAATATGAGTAAGAGACATATTAAAGGATGAAGTTCTACGGGATAAATGAAAAACAAAAAGAGCTTCAAGCGGCAACAATAGAATTTAAAAAAGACTCTGTTCTTGAATGGTCACCAGCGAAAAAGACTTCCATAACAGGATAAAAGCTATACAGGAAACAGAAGAGAAATCCGTCGGGCACCATCACAGCTTCTTTAGGACTGTGCCCACCTAAATAAACGTTTCATAAAAGAAACCAACACAGTACAAAAGCTGAAAATCTGTCAGCATACTTCTAAGAACATCTATCCTATAAATTCTTGAACCTTTCAGTCGCCTTGGAACCTCAATACTGCCTGCCTCAAAATGTCACGGGCACATCGTCCTCTTTGTGTCTTTTCATTGTCAACTTTTATAGTTGAAAAATAGTCATTAGAATATATTTTCAGCTGCACGAGTATAGAAAAAATCTAATGCAATGCAGTCCACTAGAAAGTCACTAAACCTAGACATCCCAAATTATTAAAAGTATAGAAGAGTAAGCAATGAAAACGCCACACAAATGGCCGAGGTATTCAAAAATGAAGCACAAAAGAAGGACGTCCTTGAACTCATATCTCTTTCTCTTGCAGTAAAAGACAACAAATGAGATCCTGATCAGTTCAACTTCACTAATTCATAAGCATGTTACTAGTAAGTTACTCTGGCCCTTAAAAATTCATTCTGCCAGGGATTTCATGTTCAGTGATGAAAGTTACCTCTATAAAAACCAAAAAGCATAGAAGTAAAAGACAATGAATACGTTAAAATTCAAAACAAGGAGACAAGCGTAACGAAGAAGAACTATGAAGCAACGAATGGAATTAACTAAACATAAAAGGGGGTAGAAACCTGATTCATATCTCTGAGCATTCTCCAGGCTCTCTTCAACGTAATTATGGGTGGGACTTGATCTCGACCAATCTGTGCAAAAACAAGAGAGTCGAGGACCTCTGGAGTCAAAGAACAATGAAACTGATCAAGCACACATCTCGGCTCACCAAAAGCTGCACCGAAAGCAACCATAGATGCTGGAATAGCCAAAATATCTCTTGCCATGGAGGAAAGAACCCTAAATGAGTCCCATCATTATTCCACCAAGACAAGATGTCAAAACCATCTTCATCAGATGAGAGTTGCTCATTAAGATACCGATCCAACTCGGTTTTGGCACATTTTTTTTTCTTTCTCTCGTCTATATTTTCTCCAACTCTCATGGAACATCATGTAATGATCATCAAGAGCAGTCTTCGGGAGTTAGAAATTTAAGAAGATTGAGTTTCCTCTAATGACAATTGATACATATCATAATAATACTCAAAAAGTTGCCCTAATTCAACCTTCAAATTTTGCTAGCAACTCACCAACCTTTTCAGTTTCACTACCATAAATTCGTCCATAGCACCACTAGAACAATTTCAACTTGAATCGAGGATCTAGCACCACTGCAGTTAACATCAACGAGTTTGTTTATCAATGTCCCCATAGTACTTGTCAAGCATTTCTATCATTTTCTTCGACATAGATCTGTGGCATAAATCTGCATAATCTGTCCACTGGTATAAAGTCCCAAGTATCTCAGCGACCTCAGGGAAATACAAGTTAGAAATGACATTAGAGACACTTGACAACTCTTTTACAGCCCTGTAAACCATTTGCAAGAATTTAGCGGACACGAGGGCATTTTGCCAATCATCACTTGTAGGTGTTTCATGATGAAGCTCTAAACTAAATGAGGGATCGTCCTTTTCCAATCTTTCAAAAGCTTTCCTGAACATGACCGCCCTCCTTAACATTAGGTAGGTAGAGTCCCACCTACTTGAAGTATCAAGACAAATGGAAACCTTAGAGGATATCTTTTCTTTCTCAACACAAGATTGAAATAGCTGAGCTCTAGCTGGAGAACTCTTCACATACGTAACTGCACACCTAATCCAAATAATAGAATCACGAATCTCACTCAACCCATCATTCACAATCACATTCAAAATATCCGTCGCATCCCTCAGATGAAAAGAACCACCCCCCCCCCCCCCCCCCCCCCCCCCCGGGGGGCATCTGAGCCAAAAAAACTTATCGCCCCCGTATTTATCTTTGAAATAGTTAACTTCAGTTTCATTCAAAGTAGCACCATCCACTGTATCGTAGATATTCCATCCACTGTATCGTAGATATTCTTTCTTCCAAAACCCATTCCTGAATACATTTCTCTATTAAGTTGCTGATGCGTCCATCATCATGTCTAGGCAACAAAACGAAATCCAACATTCTTCTGTGCAGCTTCCAGTGATTGTCTATGAAGTGCACATTGAAGCGTAAATACCTCGCATTTTGCACGGAACTGCATATAACATTACTGAGGGCAACTCTAGATGGCGAGGTTCCTAACAAGGTTTTCAAATTAAACTTCTCGACCAGATAAAGTTTCATGCAATCCCTGGCGATAGTGAAGCGGGGAACATGCTCCAATCGAGGCTGCGTTGTGCGAACAAATCTCTAAAGCCTCGACTGTCTATCAGAGAGAATGGTAGCCCGTCACTCACGATAATCCTGATGAGCATCTCTCTACAATGCGCCTGATCCAATCTCATCGCTATGACAACCTTCCTTCCCCAGGTACGCGGGGCATTCATCCAAATGTCTACATTTGGATGAATGCCCTGATGCGCGAGACCTCGTCGATGCGGCTACGCCCGTGGACTCGCTACCCGGGTTCCACTCGCCCGCATCGCGGGTCTTGCCCATGTCGACCCACATCTGCACCCCATTTCCTGCAACATTCAAACCGGCATCACCACAATCAACATGAAGTCTTACACGAAATTCAACAAAATGAAGAGGGGAAATCGAAACCCCTCGAAAACCATCTGCTCAAACGCCCTCGCGAAGTGAAGATGCTGAGCAAAGATCTCAGCTTTCGGCCAATGTTACGGGCTTCTGTCACTCTTCACCGAGCAGGAGCAAGACACAGAGAAGACGGAGAGAGAGAGAGGCACCAGAAAGGGCGCCAAGCGGGAGATGTCTCTCCCGCTTCGTTTTCCATTTGCGTTTTGGCCCTCCTGCTTTTCTGAATTTTCAATTTTGGCTCACCATAATTTCTTCTTGACGATTATATGATTTATTTAGACCATTTATTAAGTACTTTGACTTACATTATTGGTCAACGTCTGAGGGAAATTATTGAGTCATTGCTGCTAAAAAACTAATACTTGACTGGCGCTTAAGCTCACAGTAAATCAAAAACCAGTCCCCTTATTTTTAATGGCGTCTTATTTTAGTCCTTGGACTTTTGCTTTATGACAAGTTAGTCCACATTTGGCAATTGAAGTTCTCGATGCTGAGCCAACCTCTACGTTGCTACATATCATATATGGACGAAATAGCAATTAAAATTTCTTTTATTTCATAGAAAATGAATTATTTAAAAAATAATTAATTTTTACCGCTTTAAATAATTAGTTGATGAATTTTTTTTTTCATTTTCAACAATAATATATGTGTAAATATTTTTTATGGACCATGAAAGTATTTTTTATTCACTTATTTTTGTTAGCAATAAAAGTGATCGATTTTAAGAAAATACTTTCAAATAATTTATATTCCACGAAACAAATGTACCTTAAATTCCTCATCTTTTAAAATCATGTCAATTAAACCACTGGGAACCAGTAGCCACCCCTTACAACATAAAAAACATAAAAAGGAGAGGTGAGGATTCAGGGGGATTGGGATAAAAACGATTTAGTTTTAAATGTGGGTTTCGACTCTCACACCTTATAAGAAGACATGACAAAAAACTGAGAATAAAAATAGAGTATGACCGACTAAGAAAAAATTATGTCAACTACATTCCCAAGAATAAGTCCCTCCAAAAATTGTCTTTTAATTACCTTTGTGGAATTGTGGTCAATACTATTTTTTCGAAAGTACCTAATATTTCATTCATTCTTTTTAAAAAAGAAATTAGAAAATACTTGTATCAAATGAAAAATGGCTAATATAAAAGCAAGATAAATATTTTTCCACGGAAAAGTTGAGATACATTTTAAACGAGTTTGAAATGGTGGATATTTTTTATGGGATAATTAGATCATGAAAAAAGTGAAAATCCTTAAAAAGGTCGTGATTCGTTTTGTCATCCGGCCTTATTTATGCGTACCGTGCAAATACCTTTGTCACTTGTAAGATTCCTCCACGTACCGAAATGAATTAAGATCTGTCACATCAACGTAGTCACCGATTAAGTGATTTTATGTTCCAAAGTCCAAGATTTCTTTTGTTTTACAAATCTATGCAGCACTCCTTTTTTTTTTTTTTTTTTGGATAAAAAGTAAGAATATACATTAAGCTTCGGACAAATGAACAAGAATTCGGCACCGTAACTCACGCTTTAGCTATGGGGGCAGGGAGAGTGTGAGGGTGCCGAATCAAAAAAAGTACACAGAGAAGGAAACAGAGTAGCCACCAATCGGCTGAACTACAGGTAAAAACACAGACCAAGACTCTCAAGCACCCCTCCAAAGAGTGAATCTATGCAGCACTCCTTATTTCCTACGAACATCAGAAAACCAGATTCTTGTTTTCTATGAACTCTCAAACGATGGACGATGTTGACACTGCATTTCATTCTGGCGGACTTTTTAAGCAAGATCCCCGTCCACATATGAAGGAGAGCAGCAAAGGATTTTGACCAATGATGCCAACAAATAACGGGGTAGGTAGAGGACGATGAATTTTCATTGATTCTAATAGCGCGGTTGACTGGCGAGTACTCCGCCGAAGCTGTGCTGATGCTGGTTTTTTTTTTTTCAATGTGATGCAGAGTCTATGCAGATGAGAGAATATATATATATCAAATGAGAGAACCTTCATTAGAATGCCTTCTCCTGCAGCAGCAGTTCAAGCTTCCAATCTGCAAGAGTATACCAAAAATGAGATCCTAATCAAGTCCGACTTCATCCATCTTTCAAAAGCTTTCCACGAGTATGCTACTATAAAAGTTGCTGCTTCTTTTAAACAACCCCCAAACGGGAGGCGAACAGTCTCCGCAAGAATTGACAGGC
The DNA here is from genome assembly GCA_019915185.1 of Eucalyptus camaldulensis. Taxonomy (NCBI): domain Eukaryota; kingdom Viridiplantae; phylum Streptophyta; class Magnoliopsida; order Myrtales; family Myrtaceae; genus Eucalyptus; species Eucalyptus camaldulensis. The sequence goes on along the minus strand of JAHSVA010000014.1, from coordinate 8,626,399 downwards.
GAAGAAGACCAATATGCTGATTCATGTTTCTCAGCATTCTCAAGGCTCTCTTCGACACAAGCTGGGGCCGTTACCGGATCTCTACCAATCTCAGCCTTCAACCTCTGAAATGAGAAACTACGAAACCGATCAAGGAAACATCCTGGCGAGCTGAAAGCTGCACCAGAAGCAAGTGCAGATGCTGGAATTGCCAAGATTATGTCTCACCGTGCGGGAGAGTACCTTATATCTCGATTTATTATTCTTCCTTCATGTCAAGATGTCAAACTCATCTTCGTAATCCTCACATTGCTACTCAAGATATAGATCTAACTCAGGTTTGCGTTTGCAACACATCACCATGATAAAACTCAAAAAGCCAACTCAACCCAAAATGCGTTCACAGCAGAACTTTGAAAACTTCAACTTGAGCAGAGGATCTAGCACTACTGCTGTCGACATCATCGAGTTTGTTTCATCGATGCTTCTATAGTACTTGTCGAACATCTACTTCATTTTCCATAGCCATCGAACTCCACACATAAATAACTCGAATTTCCCACAGAACTCCACACATCAGTGCGAGGCCAACTCTAGATTTCAATGGTTCCCATCAAAGATTCCGACTTCACCTTCTCAGTCAAATCAAGTTTCATGCAATCCTTAGTTAGTAAAGCGTGAAACTCAGCCCGAATGCACGAATGCACGCCCCAACGCGCTCACAAAGTCCTTGGGGTCGTATTTTCGAGCTTTGGGGTTAGGGCAATGCAATGACGGACTGAACCAATCTGAAGTGCAAGTAAATTAAACAATGTGACGACGACATAATTGAACAAAATGTACGCGCAAGTGCAATGTTTAGGTCTCTTCAAGTCCCTCTATGTTCATCATCAATCTTTCCTTCTAATTAGCAACGAGTAATTATAATGACAACAAAGAAATTTCACGTGTTCGCGAAAGGTTAGCCCTGACAAAAGAACAGAGATCTACATATAATCGGAGAACGATGTAACGCTACAAGAACTGTCTCCCTGGAAATTTCGCAAATGTCGCGAATTTCGTTTCCAACAGAAGTTTCAGAATCATCGAATTTCGTGGTCATTCGAAGCCGAAAAGAACATGACGAATCAACAGCAGCAAAATCCTCCAAGAAAAATGAAGAAATTCTCAGTCTTTCAAGTAATTGGAGAGCTTCACATGAGCCGTGGGATCTCTCTTCTTCTTCTTGAAATGCTTGGTTGCCGCCTTCAGCACCTTATCCCAACCCTGAAAAAATCCCAAAACCAGACGAACCCTAATAAAACTGGAAAATTCTGAACATAAAATTCGATAAATCGCATGATTCAAGCTTAGATTTTCATTAAACAGAACGAATTTCCGAAAAAAGAAATCGACAAGAACAGGGAGAGAATCGGATAGTGGTAGTACCTTTCTGGCGAAGGGCGCGCAGGCGACGTTCGACGGAGTCATCGACGAACCGGAGACCTTCACCGGCCTCTTCTTCTTCTTGCCGCTCACCGAGAGATCGATGATCTTCTTCTTCTTCTTCTGCTTCTGCTTCTTCCTCCTCGCGGTCGCGGTCCCCTCGGGACAGAACCCGAAGCAGAGCTTCCTCGGGGTGGCGAAGCAGCCGGAGTCGACGGGGAAGTGGGAGCGGGGGAGGAGCGGGGACCAGATGGAGCTCTGCGCGTAGTCGAAGCCCAGGGAGGAGCCGTCCGGGAACTTGTGGAGGAGGTCCCGCGACATCGCCGGCACCAGGTACTCCACCACCTTGCAGGCGTCGGGCAAGAGGCCGAGGGTCTCGTCTTCGTCGGCGTCGCCGCCGCCTCCGTTGTTCATGGAGTCGTGTCGTTCTTCCTCGGCGGCGAATTTGCGGATCGCTTGTTTTCCGGCCGTTGAGCGATCGGGGGACTTTGCTCTGGTTTTGTAGAGAGAGAAAGAGGGGGGAAAAGTTACCGTTGGATATGGGTGAAGGAGGCACGAGAGTCGCAGCACGCACGTGAACGTCAAATCCCCATATTTTCTTTGTCTCTTTTTTGAAAATAACATTATGAAACCGTTGGCCTCAAGTACAGCCAAATCGAAACAGTTGAGAAAGTTCAATTAAATTCTGAAGGGTTCATACTAAATAAAAACTCAAATTAATTCATATATAATAAATTTATCCCAAATTAATTATTGAATCTAAAGAAAAATTTCTAAATCGGTACACTTATAACCAATTTACCCGAACTAATTTTTAGATCACTAAAGACTTCCAAAAAGTACACTTGTAATTAACTTGTCACAAATTGATATAATTTCTAGCTCAATAATATTACATACGTTAACGGAGAGTGAATATTGGTATGGATTTTTGGTAATTTAAAAATTAATTTAGATTAAATTTATCATAAGTGTATCTATTTGAGATAATTAAATTTATCATAAGTGTATCTATTTGAGATCTTTGACAGCATTAATACTAAATGTTCTAAATCTGGTGCAATTTTAATTTCGCATTGAGTTTTTGCAATTGCACAAGTAATAAGTTATTGAAGACTTGGTGGCACTTTTCGAACTTATTAAGATTTAATTGTACTTTGGGCCAATGATTTAGGAATTTTGGTCTACGACCCCCTTTTTTCGTGGGTATTAATAGGGAGTGCTCGTTACAAGTTAGCAATCGACTCGTTATGCAAGAGCCTTCTTTAGTCCCTTGGTTTTCAATGTGATCGTGGATTTTAAGCTGGCCTAACGAAGCACGGGGATGTTGATGGTGAAGAGTCGTCGTGAATCGTGATCAGTGTGCAGTCAACTTCTTTGGTCATTTCATGGGGGTCTCGTCCCATAGCTAACGCAAAAATTTGATCCCAATTATAATCACTCTATCATCACAATTTCATCATTGTGCTAAGAATCGAGAATTTCTTCATACGAGGCAGCAAATGCTTAACATATAGGGTAGTCGAGATTCGCTAATGATATGACCCAAACCTGTGATTTTGTGAAAAACAATTGACTCTTGTACCGGTAAATCTTACAATTGGTCGTAAATTGTTATTTGTTCTATTCTATCATTCTAGATACAAAAAAAAAAAAAAAAAACTGACGGTTGACTATGATCCTATGGTTCAACAATATCAATAAAAAGATTTAGAAAAATGAATTTGCCTAAATACAAAATGGTATAAATCTAATGTAATTAAATTCCCAATATTTTAGTGAATCATTTATAAAAAAAAAAAAAAAGAAATCGAACGATGCATTTGCAGCAAAGTTGTCAAAATAAATAATTTCCGACGACACATGCCTGGTTTTCGGTTCTAGTGATCAAAAGTACTTGACTACATCTTGGAAAAAAGTTTAGGACTTATTGCCCCTATGGTCGTGATGTGGTGGAACACACTTGCTTAGTATCTTACGTTGTACTTGGTTGCTCGACTCCATGGTGGTAAATGACCAAATATACGTAAACCCTATGGAGAATTTGTTGTGCATACCATGGGACTAAACTTTGGGATGGTAGATATTTTGCCCTTGAACTCTCAACTGTTACACAAAGTCCCTAAAATTTTTCATCTTCTTTCGACTGTTACTATCCATTATCTCTCTAGTTAAAATATATAAAAGACGTGACTTTTAAGGAGTAATTTTCATCCCATTTTGAAGGAAATCTCTTTTTTTATCTTTAATTGTTGTAACAAAAAAAACATACAAAAATGGAGAAAAATAAAGTAACTAAAATTTTAATAATATAAAAACAGAAGTTTCAGTAATAGTATTAAACAATAATTAGAGCTTTCACAAAACAGAAGAAGCAATAATTAGAGCCACTTTAATAGAACTAATTGAGATGTTTTTAGATAAAGAATAAACACAAATTAAGTAAAACAGCGAAGGGCCTCAATAACAAAAAATTGTCAAATTACAAGAATTGGTTACTCATTATGTATAGTAAAAGAGTTTATTAATGTAAAACTGATAGATTAAAAAAATTTAAAAATATTGTAGAAGGAAATTCTGTCCTCACCTCATAAAGAGAAACGATTAACTGAAATTCAAGGTGATATTTTTAGATGTTAGTATTTTCATCAATTGACCATTTAGATATATTTGATGAGTAACCAATTTTTATAATTTGACCTTCGTGTTATTGAAGCCTTTGTTTATTTTACTTAATTGTGTTCCTTTACCTAAATATCTTATTAGCTCTATTGATATTTTGATCAAAATTTATTCTATTTTGTAATATTATCATTCATACTTAATTTTCAAAAATTAAATTTGTAGATAATTTATTTTTCTACATTTTCTTTGTTCTTTTTCTTTTTATAGATATTAAGTGTAAAAGATTAATTTCCTAAAAAAAATGAGAATGAAGTTAATTTCTACTCCATAAAAGTCATTTGCATTTCACATGTTGACGGAAAATATAACGGAATGTTATCAACCGTAAAGAATGAAAGTTCATGGGATAATGCGTAACACTAGAAAGTTTATGGCAAGTGCATATCATCCCATAATTCGAGGTGTTTTGTGTAATTTCCCCCTTTTTTATATAGTGAGAAAGGTGGGGAGGACAAATAGTGCTAGCGATCCCTTCCGGATATTAATAAAAGGGTCTTGTACCTGTTATGAAATATTCGATTTGAGTCACAACTACGTAGCATCAATTGTGATTTGAAGGTTCAAGGTCATAGAATTCGTCACTATAACTCTACCAAGATATTGGTAATCAAAAAATCTCTCCACACAAGATATGTTGTAGTTAAGTAATGTTGCATGATCTATTCAAAAGTTTGAAATTGAACTTATGACCTTGCGGAAGAACAATGAGCCATTTACCACTAAGCTAATAACTTTTTTCTTCATATACCGATTATGTGGCATCCGAGGGGAAAAGTACCAAAAAAGTCCTAAACCTATTGCATTGGTACCAATTCAGTCCTAAACTTTTCAATTGGACCAATTCAGTCCTAAACCTTTTAATATCGGTACCAATTTAGTCCATCCGGCCAATTTTGGCCGGCCGGTGCTGACGTGGACGTCGGCCGGTGACCGGAAGCTGACGTGGCAATTTTTATGATTTTTTTATTATTTTTTCGAAATTTTTATTAATTTTTATTGATTTTTTATTAATTTTTTTCTTTTTTCTGTTCTACCTTCTTCTTCCTGAGGTGGCCGGCGAGCCTCACCGGAGCCTCACCGGAGGCTCGCCGGCCACCCCAGGAAGAAGAGGCAGAAAAGAAAACAGAAAAATAAAAGAAAAAAGAAAAAAATTAATAAAAAATTTCGAAAAAATAATAAAAAAATCATAAAAATTGCCACGTCAGTGTCCGGTCACCGGCCAACGTCCACGTCAGCACCGGCCGGCCAAAATTGGCCGGATGGACTAAATTGGTACCGATATTAAAAGGTTTAGGACTGAATTGGTTCAATTGAAAATTTTAGGACTGAATTGGTACCAATGCAATAGGTTTAGGACTTTTTTGGTACTTTTCCCGGCATCCGAGCCAATTTTAAAGAAGCTCAACTATTTCCCTTCTCCGGCAATCTCGAAAGTGCACTTCCCCATATCAATCTGATGTATTCAGGATACTCAATAACACCTGAACTCAAGATCATAAGGAGAAGAGCAAACTTCTTGCTATCCAAACCGATGCTTTTCTTTCTTTTAAGTTCAGGAGGAGAGAATGTTACCCCACGTCAGGTCAGGGCGTACTAGAGACCTAGAAGGTCTTAAAGTGGAATTACATATCACCTACCAAAAAGAATTGCTGGGCGCGGTGTGCAGAGATTCGAATTTTACTAGCTAAGCCAACGAACTAAGTTAGTATTTCCTTTGTTAGGAACCACCTTGTTTTGTACAAGAAGCTAAGCCTGGAGTTCAGTTTTATCCTACGCAAATTACAAACAGAGAGAGAGAGAGAGAGAGAGAGAGAGAGAGAGAGAGAGAGGAGTGAAAACCAAGCAAAATAAGAAAGTACATAGAAAACCGGTGTCCTGATTTCCTCGACCATCAAGCAAAGCACATATTCCATGTAGGAACAAAGAGGAAAAGGCAACAAAAACAACCCACGCTAGAACAATCCTAGAATCACTCCTATTTCGCACTAAAAGCTAATGTCTCCCCACCTGTAATGTGTCCCGGAATTCACGTGAAAAAGCAAGCGACAAAAGGAACGATACTGCTCCTCCTCCCGTTTAAAGTCCTGTATTTATACACTTGCTTCATCGCATCTATTCACATGAGAAACCAACTGGAATCACAAGTAGCAACTCAGTCCTGGCTTTGAGTACACGGCTGCATTTTCGCATAATGGCGTTTGGAGGCCTCCGGTCGAGCATCTTGGTCGCCTGCATCGTCGTGATGGCCGGTACCGGCTTCACTTTATGCGGTAATTATGTCCGTGCCCTCCCCTCCCACTAGTAGCGCTCATATGACGATTTTCTTCGCGTGTTCTTGCAGAAGCAAGATCGTTCGGTATGTCGACACTCCAAGGTGGCGAGATCCCTGAGGATTCGGGAATTCAACCAATGGAGGAGCTGGAAATATCATGTGAAACGGACGTCGGTGCTCCATTGAACTCTCCCAATTCCCATCCGTATATCACAGTGCCTCATTTCGCTCTACCGCCTCTGGATTCAATGGCACCAATTCCTACGCCACCTTACCGTATCACTACTCCTCCGTATGGTTCTATTACTCCACCGCCTAGTGTGCCTGCCAAAACGCCTAGCCCACCAAAGCATAAGCCTAGCCCAAGCCCAACAGAGTTCGGTTACAGCCCGCCGGGAAGTCTCAGGCCCTGCTCCCCCAAGCTCGCCCCCAGCTCGCCCAAGCTCGCCCCCAACCCGCCCAAGCTTGCCCTCAGCCCACCCCTCTACTCGCCCCCTGTCGGGCACCCGCCGGCGCCGCCAAAGGCCCACATCTACGCCGTCTGGTGTGTGGCGAAGCCGACCGTGCCGGACTCAATAATCCAAGTGGCCATGGACTACGCGTGTGGGGCAGGGGCCAACTGCAAGCCCATCCAGCCCAATGGCGTCTGTTACCAGCCGGATACGCTGCTGGCGCACGCCTCCTATGCCTTCAACAGCTACTGGCAAAAAAGGAAGGAGGCTGGAGGGACGTGCGACTTCGGGGGAACGGCAATGCTGGTCACTGTGGATCCAAGTAAGTGCGTTATCGTTACCATCTGCTATATTTCTAACACAAACCTAAACATGAATATGAGATAATGTCCAAGATCTGGGTCTTCTCTTTGTCCCATGTTTCATACACATTGTTTTTGTGGCAGGTTACAATGGATGTCACTTTGATTATACCTGAAATCCTTTTCTGCTGAAGGCCTTGGAATATATAAAGCTCAGTCCTACTCTCCAGTAGTGTGCAATGTGCTCTTGAGTCTTGCCACAGAGTTTTGTAATTAGTTACATATGGCTTTGTTTGGAATTATGCATAGACATGGTTTACATGTAATTAGGAAACAGGGTTTATACATAAGTTGGGACATAATATATCGGAAACTCTTTTAATAATGTAAGAAATCCTCATCTTTTGAAAATATACTCTATGGCAATCTCATTTTCATTTGTCACCAGTATAATATAAAGCCATCCTCATACATTGCACAATGAATTGCAACCTAATTCCATCCTCATGTGCACATATTGCGAGTATAGGAGCTCAGAACTGAGTGATTCGAGAACTAATGAGTTTGAAGTGTTTCAAACGAATTAAGAAAAGTAATTTGTGTATCAAACATATCATGTGATGATCATACTAAAAAAAAAAAGTAAATTACTAATAACTAAGAAGATTTTTGAAATGCAGATATAAAATTGGTCGAATGCCCATTACTTGAGTAAAATGATTGATCGGCAGTATCACAGCGATGTACAAAATTTTATCTTTTGGGAGAAAGAAAAAACCTAAAATAGTTCAAGCAAGAATTTGGTCGAAACTTCAATAAGCGGGAGCCGGGAGGGCAGACGTGAAATTTTACCGGCACAACTCCCGCCTTTATCAATTCCTGCTTTTCGGGCTCCTACTTTCTTCTTCCTTAACTCCATTTCCGACGTCTCCAATGCCGTCGCGAACCGCCGCCGCCGCAGCTTCACCGCAGTCCCTCCATCTTCTCCTTCGTCGCCGCCTTCTCCTCCTCCGGCTGCCCAGCTCGAACTGAGACGAACCCACGATCGGAAAAAAGATGGAGATGCAGCAGCTCCTGAGCATGGGCTTCTCCAGCGAGCTGGCCGCCGAAGCCCTCGCCGCCACCGGCGGCAATTCCACCCTCCACGCCACCGAGTGGATCCTCGCCCGGCGGCCGCCGTCCTCGTCCTCTCCGGACGCCGCCAGCCCTAACCCTAGCGCTAGCGCCGCCGGCGGCCCCAATCCCAGCCCCAGCCCGCCCCCGTTTCAGCCCAAGCTCGACCGGTTCTTCCACTTCAACTCCAAGCCCTCCTCCAACAATCCTTCGCCCCCTTCTCCTCCGCCTCCTCCGCCGCCGCCCCGGGCCGAGGCGCGGCCGCGGGACGACGGCTCGCCGACCCCGACTCCCCCCGATTCCAAGCGTCCCAGGCTCCTTTTGCCGCAGCACCCGCAACCCGCTGTTCCCAGAGGGGCGCCGGAGAGGAAGGTCTCGCCGCCGCACCAGCCCTTGGCGGAGCGGATGCGGCCCCGGACCGTCGACGACGTCGTCGGGCAGGAGCATTTGCTGGGCGGGAACTCGCTCCTGCGCTCGGCGATCGCGGCCGATCGCCTGCCCTCGATCGTGCTCTGGGGTCCTCCAGGTACGGGCAAGACCTCCATAGCTAAGGCCATTACGAATTCCTCTTCGAGGGGGTCGGTGTATAGATTCACTTCTCTGTCTGCTGTGACTTGTGGGGTTAAGGAAGTGAGGGACGCGGTGGAGGAGGCGAGGAAGGCGAGGGTCAAGGGTAATAGGAGGACTGTGCTGTTTGTGGACGAGGTGCATAGGTTCAACAAGTCGCAGCAGGACTCGTTCTTGCCCGTGATCGAAGACGGGAGCATCGTGTTCATGGGGGCCACCACGGAGAACCCGTCTTTCCATTTGATCACGCCCTTGTTGTCGCGCTGCAGGGTCCTCACACTCAACCCTCTGAAGCCCCATCACATAGTGTCGCTCCTTGAGCGGGCGATAGGCGATTCAGAGAAGGGGTTAGCGAGGAGTGTCGATATGAATGTCGAGGCGAAGGAGGATGCAGTTGAGTTTCTGTCCACTAATTGTGATGGTGATGCCAGGGTGGCACTGAATGCCTTGGAGATTTCGGCCATAACTGCTGCTACACGGGTGTCCAAGCAGCAGCTGAAATTGAAGGGCGGGAGTGAAAGCTCTGATGGCAATTTGTTGGCAGATGTGGAAAATGGGATTGCTCCAACTGCGGCAATTGTTACGCTGGATGATGTGAAGGAGGCACTCCAGTGTAAGCACCTAGCTTACGATAAAGCTGGAGATGAGCATTACAATCTAATTAGTGCACTCCACAAGTCTATGAGGGGAAGTGATGCGAATGCTGCCATCTACTGGTTGGCAAGAATGCTGGAAGGGGGCGAACAGCCTCTTTACATTGCCCGGCGACTGATCAGGTTTGCAAGCGAGGATGTTGGTTTGGCTGACCCATTGGCTCTTAATCAGGCTGTTTCTTGTTACCAAGCTTGCCATTTCATAGGGATGCCAGAATGCAACGTGATTCTTGCACAGTGTGTCGCCTACTTGGCTTTGGCTCCGAAATCAATTGCTGTTTATCGAGCAATGGGAGCTGCACAGAAGGCAGTGAGAGAATCTGTGGGGCAAAATGAGGGAGTCCCGCTGCATCTGAGAAATGCGCCTACCAAGCTGATGAAGGAAATCGGATATGGGAAAGGCTACATATATACTCCTGATGATCCTCAGGCAGCGCAAAGCTACTTGCCACCCTCACTTCAAGGGTACAAATTCCTGGACTGGCCAAGTACTAATACCCATGAGAAATGAGGAGCTCTTAAGCTCCCGCTAAGCAGTCTTTTTGGAACTGTAAATTTTGCTCGTTAGTCACTTTTATTAATTCCTAAATTGTGTGGTCGAACAAGTTCATAGCCTCTTTTGCCATCACGTTTATAATTGCGTTGTTTGTTTTGGAGTAGGTTGATAAAAGCACTGTAAAGTATCTTAAGACTAATTAGAAATTTACGAAGTAGGATGCTGAATGTGCGGACTCTTTCCCAACTACAGTTTGTGCTCATATACTAGTACTATCCTACTCCTTTTAAGACAGTTTGTGAGACATTTATCTTCTCATGCTCTGGCACCAAGAGATTGTCTTGCACCTGATGTTTATTGTTTGCCGAAACAAGACAGATGCATCCTCAGTGTTTGAGGTGACTATTGGCTTCAGATAATGTTGATGCTGAAACAAGAAGCAATTGAGGCATAGCATTGGAATTCTTGAGTTTTGAATCATGAGGGTCTCTGCACGCTTGATAGAACCTTCATCCATTCAAGCGGCGGATTTTTGTGCTGTTTGATTTCATCATTAACCTCATAGTCTTCAGATCATTAGGTAACAATCAGCACAAGTAATGAAGAATTGCTGCATCTTGTCTTTCAGGTTATTTTCGTGATGGATTTGATCTTTTCTTTTAGTAGTTGTCCTCATACGTTAGTAATTGTATTTGGCACAGTTAACCATATATATAGTCCAAGGTTCTCAGTCAGAAGGACAATTGCTCCGAGCTACCCTGCCATTAAATTAATAATATCGACAGTTCCATAAGAGAAGGGCATCGCTTGGAGTCACTTACTTCCGTTAGAAGTCACGTACTACTCTCACTACCTACCTTCAAAGATCTTTCAATTATAACATCCTTCAAGTAGAAGTCTCCCCCAAAGATCCCTTTAGGAAACTTCTAGTTTTCCCTCTTTGCACTCCCCCTAATAAGATTGATTAATTTGTTTGTCCTGCGTTATCATTTCTTGTTAAGCATAATTAAAGCATGTTTGACTTACAAGCTTCGATTGTGATAACACGTTTGACAATAATTGTCCTTTGTTCCTAGTAATTTGACATACCACAAAACCACAATCCATGTCTTGAGGATGCAGCACCATAGAAGGACCAGCAAAATGATTTGTTTGTTGATGACATCAATTGTGGTTTGATCACCCTTTCCGAGGAATCAGGAAGAATCCCAGAATCATTCCTTTGTCATCCATTCCATCTAGATCTTATGCAAGCCAACTCAAAAACATTGATGCATGTTCTAAAACTTGAATACTAACTGAACCGGCATCTTAAAGGTCTTAAAGAAGAATGGCCGACCAGCCAAGCGCTAAGACAATTGCGCCATTTCATGGAATTCCGGAGTTTGAGATACCAAACTGTTTGGCAAATAACAACACAACTACTGAAAATTGTTATATCAAGAGTGCTGATTGAGGATCCTCCAGTGCCTTCGGTATAAGCTCCCGAACAAGTCAAGACAGTCCAAAGGGAAAATCGCAACTTGCAAGACAGGCGGTACAACTTGACAAAAGTATCTACTTGTATCATCCAGAGTATATCCTGATTAAAAGAATACACAAACTAAAAATCCAACTATCATCCTAATCTTCATTACCTTGGAATATAACTAATTTTATAATGAATGCATCACGACCACCTAAATTTCCTACCAGCATCAAACAAAGAGACCCTAGAATGAAGCTGTTGCCCCATGCAATCTGTGAGACAAGGAGGTTTAATTATTTCTGCTTCTACGTAGTAGGGAAGACACCAAAGGCCAGCCAAATTCTCCATGCCTTCAAGCATAATGAGATCAAATGGTGACATGCAGGATGTAAACGATTGAACATTTCCAAGTTTGACATAGACCAACCAAAAGTAGATAGACAAGCATGGACGCACACATAAATGTAGATAATTCTGCAGCTGCACACACAGAAAACATCATGATCATTTCAAATCAGTACCGGAGCCAACACCAATGAGAGTGACCGAATCAGACCCAGAGGATAGGAAAGTTAAAAAATAGGTGAAAACCTGCAGAACTGGTAACAATCATCCATTAAGAGAAAGAGATAGAAAGAGAGATTTCATTGAACTTGCAACTACATTTGGCAGTTCAAGAGGACACAGATACAACAGCAACCACAACCCCTAAACAACACACGGTGGAGACAGAAATATACACATCCCAGAAAAATGGACAAACCATGCAATTGGCAACTACTCAACAACCTTCACACCCGAGAGGTAGACTTTACTCTGGATTACATCGCCACCAATCAAAAAACCTGGCATGACCATCAAACCAACCTTAGGTTTTTCGTCACCCTCAATCGTCACCCAATTCTTCACCACACTTTCCATATAAACCTCGGAGTACTCGCTCCCACTCTTGACCTGGAAAACTTTGATGCTAGGATCAAAAGAATAAGCCAGCCTATGCAAAAGCCATATCGACTTCGCCAGTTTTAGAAATACTTGATAGAATGGAGTCCGAGGATGCCCACCACCAGTGACAAAATTCCGCTGATCCAAGTTCCCAAAGAATGAAGCCTCCATCTTGGGGTGAACAACCAAAAGATACTTGCTCCGACAAAATTTCCCAAAGATCGAGTCTGGGTTCTGGCCTAACATGTCCAATGGATCCATCTCCTTCAAGGCCAAGAATTGATGGAAAAAGCTTTCTTTATTTACAGCAAGAGTATCCGACTCTATTCCAAAGCTTTCCTCTTGAAAAGCACCGAACATTCTTTGACATATATGGGACTCAAATGCATACTTCTTGTGAGCACGCTTTGCATAAACAACATCAGGTTCAATGGAAATAGCAGCAGCATCAAGGTCCCAACCAGCCGCTTTCATCATATTGATCAAGGGCTTTGAGAAGTCATGAATGGCTCGGTAAGTGGCTTCAACAGTTGAGATGAACAGATCAGGGGTAAGATCAACAGGGAAGAATCCATTCTCATGCCCTAAATCATCCGATTCTTTGCTTGACAAGCCCCTAAGCTTAAGATTCTTTTCAAGTTTTGCCTTCTTCACATCTGCTTCTTCAATTTGCTGCTGCAATAGATTAAGCTCTGAGTCCTTATTATGAATTTCTGACTGGAACTTCTTGACCATTACCTCATACGTCTTCAGAAGGCTCTGCTGTTCTTGGATCTCAGCAGCTAAGCGAGAGTCCTGAGGCGAGATGCACACTGGTTTAGGGTTGTTCTCCCGGTAAGAATGCTTGAGTTCAGACAGGTTCTTCAGCTCTGAAACCACAAGTTTATCGGCGGCTTGGATCTTATCTGGATCATACGGAGTATGAGCGGCTTGAAGCTGTATGTAAGCAGACTTCAAGGAGGAGACATTGGTGAATATTTTAGAAATGATGGCTTCTATGGCTTCTGGGTTCGGACTCCTGGACTCGTCCATGGGTTGAGGATGAACCTTCTGGCTGTTGCTCTCACGGAGTTGATTATCTCGAGCTCCAGTGGGTAGCATAGCTACTTCCAGTGGAGTACTTCAGACAGCTTAAATTCAAAAAGAAGAAAAAAAGAAAAGACACCAATTTAACTAACGTATCAATATGTTCTTGCATCATCATCATCATCATCACCACAAGTAAGAAAAACACAATGACTGTGAATGAGTTGGCCTGTATCATGTTGTTTGCATAAAGTTTCCAAATTGGTCCTCATTAAGCACAGTTCTCTCAAAAAGTCTACGCAGCTCTATTATGTAAACAAGCTTCTAGATTTGCAATCCATGTCAAGGTTGACAACCAGGTCAAAATCACAACTTGAAAATATCATCGACCCACAAAAAAATTCAGCATCATGCGGCAAACAGAGCACAGCAACCGAGCTTACAAAAAACCCAGAAAAGGGCGAGTCCCAAAACATCATTAGACCAGAAATGTCAGACACACACTTGTCTTTTTTCCCTTAACTCTCCCTGATCTGAAAACGAAGCTACCACAACGAAATCAAGCCCAAACCAAGCGGAAAACGGCGCAATCAGGCAGCACACGTCCACAACGAGCTCGTGCAGAGGCTCGAGGAACGTGGGGAAACAAGAACAAGCCGATCTGCGACATTGGAGGAGGGGCGGAGGAGGAGGGGAAGGGAGAGAAAGGGGGCGTACCTTGCTTGCCGAGAGGAAGACGCAGTGCAGAGAGACCATGAACGTCTATCACCCGGGGATAGTCCAAAAGGGCGTGCCCTTCTTTTCAGCCGCTTCAAAAAAAAAAGAGAGGCGATGAGGCTTTACTTTGAGCCCAATAAGCAGGTTGGGCTTTCATACTAACCCAAGAATTCTCCTCCAAATCTTCTTGATTGTTAGAGAGAGAGAGAGAGAGAGAGAGATGGATTTTTTTAGGGAAACAAGAAGATAAAGTAGGTGACATGAGAAAATAAATTTCGTGGCATCATAATAAGATATTATAGAGTTCACTATAACCAAAAATTCGAATTCTAGTGAAATTCGAGCCATGAAATCAGATTTTTGAGTCATGAAAATTTGAGATTCCATGGAAATGATAAATTCTAGCGTTGTAGAGTCATGAGTCTGATGGGAGTTGATTTGAAGCAATGGTGTTGTTGAAGAGAGATTTTGGGGATTTGTGTTCATGTGTGAATTCCGCGTCATGTTTAGATTTGATTAATTGCTTTGAGTGAGCCATTTGTTAGTATGTAGAAGTCATTTTGTTATCAAAATAAGTATGGATAGGCCCAAATCAACCTTTTGAGATAAATTTGTGGTTACTTTGTCAAATTCATTTCTCTTAAGCTTGAACTTGCTTGGCCATATTTTCCTCTAGCTATCCTTTTGACAAGTGGGTTACAATTATAAATTGTCACACCTCAAATCCTAGAAGAAAAGGGGGATGACATGGGTCGTCCTTTCATTTGAAGGACCCGGCCTCAAACTAAATCCAAAAGTCCAACTTCAAAAAGTCTTTGTGGATAATGCTCTCGCTCCATCAACCGTTAACCGAGAACTTGAAAAGATTAGGAAAAAGAGGGGTAAACAACTACAGCTTAGTGAGTGATACGTATCTCTTTAAAATAAATCGAGCAACCATATATATAGCAATACCATAAACTCATAATCCAACACTTTAATATACATATCAAGTCATGTATAAGTCGTTCCATTTCAATAAACTTTATATAATTCAAAAAATACTCATTTCAATCATTATAAATATAAATAGTCAAGTTCATTAATCAATCTCATTAAAATCACATGTTGATGGTCCATCCATCAACTAATCTTTTGCTCAATGGTCACGATATAAAGCTTGGTGATAAGGCCACTAAAATTCCCCACATGGTAAGATCTCCACTTATAAAGTCGATGGCTCAATCCAGAAAGATATCATAAACTTGGCATATATATCCATAAGTCCCTCAATAGACTCACATCAATATTAAGCACCAAATCCATGTCTTCCAATACCAACAATCAAATCCACAATTAGTATCAGTAATTGATTTCACAAAACATTACACATAATCTTTCTAAACTTCATTCATCAAACAAAATACATCGCAAGATAGTTCTAAAATCATTTTAGAATTCTTTTCATAAACCACATTCACGACGAAATATCTTTCATAAAACTTTCTCAAATCATTCTAGAGTTCATTCCATAAACCAATTCGCGAAGCGATACGTATATATTATTTTTACAATACCTTATGTAAAACCATTCTCGAATATTAAAATATAGTAATTACCTGATCTAGACTTTTACGCAAAAAAAAAAATATGCTTTAATAGCTCGTGCAAAGACATAAGTTTACAAATTCATAGAAAATATAGTACCACTCACCTTGGAATGTCTACCACTAAACAATAAACATTACTCGAATCATCAAACTCGCGATTCTATCGAATAAGCGAGAAACAACATTAAAATTGAATAACCTGCTACCTCAACTATAAGATGGCTATACATTTTCTAAATGTTAACAAAACAACTCTAACATGAACAAATTACATACACAAAGCAATTATTCAAGCCAATCGCAATGCGAAACTTGAGTGCAAAACTTGGTCATGCCATGACTCTCTCCACTAAATCCCATTTTAAATGTACTTACAGTAGATAGAAAATCATTTCAATGTACTACAAGAATCACAAGTCAGTCGACCCAAAATGAAGTCGCAAACTGTCGAAATATAGCCCCAAAGTTGTTGGATGAGCACCATTCGTCACATGTGGAAAATTTCAAAATTTGTTTCAAGTAAATCGTAAACTTAAATCAAGTTTCGTAAAACTCTAAACTCCACAACATCCTAAACTATCATTTTCATATATATACGTAGCTTGACGACTCCTTAATCAAACCTCAAAACTCAAAATCAATTAAACCTTGAATTTGTGCTCTAACTCCAAAAACTAATCCGATTGGAAAAATAAGGGGCACGAACACTTACCAGGCATTGTGATATGTAATAATTCTAGCTTGGTGAGGCGCATGTGTCGAGTACCCTTTTCTTCCTTCCTTCCTTCTATTCTTTCCTCCCTCTCTCTCTTTCTTCTCTGTTTTGCGCGAGCCCTCACTCTTGAAAAGGAGTTGAGCATCCCTTGGCAGGGGCGTGTAAAAGAACCGGAACCCGCCCAGATCTCCTAGAATCGGACCGGAATCGCTTGGAACCGGTAGTTCTTAAGGGAACAGGTCCGGTTCTTGGTTCCATGGGTCCGGTTCTCGGTTCCATGGGCGGATCCGCTCACCCGCCCACCCAGTCCGAACCGGTTATATTATAATAATATATTAATTTTTAATAAAAAAGTAGAAATTAGCAAATCTAAAATTTAGGGCTCCAATCACTATCTTCTCTTAATTCACTACTCTCCTACTTCATCTCGTCTCTCTTAGTTCAAAATCTCCCTAAGCTCCCTCTTGCTCTCCGATTCACCTCCGGATCTATTGATCTCCCTTTGAGTCTTAGTCCGAATTTGGCAAAACAGTGAATTGATTCTCTTTTCCTCCCTCGAACTTGAACTCTCTCTCCACGTCATCGCCATCCTCGTCGTCACCTCCACATTCACTATCATATCGTCCTCTTCGTTGTTGGGCTCATCCTCTTCTACCTCCCCTCTTCCTCCTCCCCCTCGTCAAGCTTCTCCCCATCATCTTCATCTTTGGGGACAGGCGAACTCCAGGTCTAAGAACTGCTTATTGTCCCCATTGTCCTCTTCATTGTAGGTCTCGAGGGAGGAGTGGGAGACGGCAGAGGTGTTGGCGAAGATGGTGGTAGTGGCTGGGATGGAAGCGGAGCGAGGGTCACAACTGTCGCTGTCGTGGCGCTAGTATTTGAGGAGAATAAAGCCACCATGGTTGGGAGAGCCATAATAAGCAAATGTGGAGAGGGCGAAAAAGGGAAGGTGTGGAGGTTGGACTGGTTCTATGGATCCACCTAGGAACAAGACTGGACCAATAGTCCAGTTCTTGGGTGGATCCATGCAATTGGCGGGCGATTCCCGGTTCTAATTTTTTGGAACTAGTTCTTAGCAGGCGGTTTTTGGTTCTAGGTTAGGAACTACCCACCTGAACCATGCACACCCCTATCCCTTGGTTGATTGGGTTAAATCTTCATTTTATTTTATATTTTCTTTTTGCTTGGTCCAAAAAAGTTCAAATATCACACAAACATTATCCACTCCCACTATTGCAGTTAGTTGATTTTGTGGGTGGGTGTTGTCATAACCCACAAATAACCCACAAATCATAAGGGTGTTCGGTGGGAAGAATAATCATGTTTCCTCAATTTTGTCTATAAGAGGTTGCCCCAGTAAAGAAAACGAAAATTGTATCTGAAATCCTACATTCCTATCGTTCATTTCACTCTTGTACAATACCTCCAACCACTTAGTCCAACAATCAATAACTCTTGTCGTTAGCGTTGACATAGAGCATCCTATCGAGTTGCGGTCAATTTCCGTTTGTCCTTATATAAAACCAAGTTTCTCCCCAGAAATTGACCGAGTCCGTTTTCATTAAATATAAACAACTTCTCAATTTTCCCTCTTCTGAAAATGAATCTGTTTTCATTAATCATCGCATAAATAAAGAGAAACGAGAACGAGAGCGCTTCACTTTCATCATTTGCAAGGTAAATTCCGTGTCATTTGATCTTCATTTACTCTATGTTTTCTTGCTTTGTCCGAATAGAAATCAAGCAATTTGGTTTTTATGGTGGAATTCTGATGCTTTATAATCTTTCATTGATAATAGAATTAAAGGATCTGCTTCTCTATAGCCTCATGCCGATTAAGGATGTTTTTCGTGCTGTGATGCCATGAAAGATCCAAAAAATTTTCATTGATGATTTGAGTATCGTCTCGAGTGGCAGTTCGTGAGTTTCATGTAGGATATTTCAAAGCAATTATCATTTGAACTTGAGCTTAGTTGCCTGATTTAGCTGTCTACTCACAACCATTCAACCGATTCTCTTGCAGATATCAAGATGACAAGCTCTGCGATCAGGAGTTGGGTTTTCTTTGCTCTCTCTTCAATTTGGTATTCTTTGGGCGGAAGCTACATGCACACGTACACCTACAATGACCGCATATATGCCAAAGTTAATTCCTTGACCTCCATCGTGACTTTGCTTCCCTTCAGCTACTATAGTCTCCCATACTGCAAGCCCGCATGGGGGATCCAAGAAAGTGCCGGCAATGTTGGCACCCCTCTCATGGGAGAACAAATCGTCTTCTCACCATACCAGTTCCAAGGGTATGTCAACGAGTCCGTCTACCTCTGCACCACTGACCCCCTGAGCAAGCACGAGGCAAGGCTCTTGAAGCAACGGATTCGCATGGGAGAACAAATCGTCTTCTCACCATACCAGTTCCAAGGGTATGTCAACGAGTCCGTCTACCTCTGCACCACTGACCCCCTGAGCAAGCACGAGGCAAGGCTCTTGAAGCAACGGATTCGCAATTTGTACCAAGTGAACGTGATGCTCGATGATTTGCCAGTAGTAAGTTATGCCAGCTATGATGGGATTAACATTCAATGGACCGGCTTCCCAATGGGGTATGGAGTACCAAACAGCGATGATGTTTACATCAGTAATCATCTCAAGTTCACGGTCTTGGTGAACGAGCATCGAGACCGCAGTTACCAGGGCTACGGCATAATGGATTTTGATGCGCCATCCAATGGTCCGTTCGAGATTGTGGGCTTTAGGGTGGATCCTTGCAGTGTTAAGCACGACCCGGAAAACATGAGAAGGCTTAAAATGTACGACAACATAGATTCAATGGAATATCCCCTCGATCTCGAGACATCGCAGGTTGTGAGGGAGAGTGAGAGTTTATCCTTCACTTATGAGGTTCAGTTTGTGAAGAGCGATATCACGTGGCAATCCCGTTGGGACACTTATTCGAAGGAGGGAGGTTCCCAATTCCATTGGTTCTCGGTACGCATTTCTTTGATAACGATCCTTATCTTAACTGGTATTGTGTTCGTGATATTCCTGAAGACAATATCTAGGGAACTCGCAAAACGCCGGGGACTTGATAAGCAGGCCAAAGCACAGACCGATGAGGAGCCTTTGGGTTGGAAGCTTCTTGCTGGCGATGCATTCAGAGAGCCGAATCACTCTAAGCTTCTCAGTGTGATGGTTGGCACTGTGGTCCAAATCACACTGACCATATTCGTGACTGCAACCATTGCTGCGTTCGGCTTAGTACCTCCCAGTGCTCGAGGAATGATACTGACGTTGATAATAAGGGTCTACACTTTTTCGGGAACGGTTGGCGGGTATGTTGGCACGCGTCTGTGGAGAACACTGAAAGGAAGTGCCTATGGTTGGAAGTCAGTGTCATGGTTGATAGCGCTTCTCTTTCCAGGAATCATCGTAACCATACACGCAGTGCTCAACCTCATAATGTGGGTCAACCGAAGCACTGCTGCTATCTACATCTCCATGTACATCACCGTTTTATTGCTCTGGTTCTGCATTTCAGCACCAGTCACCCTCTTGGGAGGATTCCTAGCGACCTGGGCTGAGGCTATCCAATATCCTGTAAAAACCAATCACGTTCCTAGGGAAATCCCTGCTAGGACACTCCCCTCATGGCTCTTAGTTTTCGGTGCTGGGACAATCCCGTTTGGTACACTATTTATCGAACTCTTCTGCTTTCTAAGTAGCTTATGGTTTGGGAGGTTCTACAGCGTGTCAGGGACCCTCTGCCTCTGTCTTCTGTCCCTTGTTGTCGTTTGTGCTGAAACTTCCTTGATCATTACTTATCGCAATCTACAAGCTGAGGACTGGAAATGGTGGTGGAAGTCTTTCTGTGCTTCCGGTTTGTTTTCCATCTACGTGTTCATGTACTGCATCAATTACTTGGTTACTAGCCTGGCCGGGTTGAGTGGGACCCTATCAGTCATAATTTATGTTGGTTGCTCGCTCATCATGGCAATAGCAGCCCTGCTATCAACTGGTAGCATTGGTTTCCTTGCTTCGTTCTACTTTGTGAAAGCTCTCTTCTCATCAACGGAGATCTGAGGAGTCATCTTATTTAGATTTTTCATCTTCTGAATGAGCTCCTTGCAGTTGGAAACTGAAGTTGCCTCGATCAAGTACAGGAGTTTTCTATATTTCATCTTTTGCCTTGCCCTTGTCATGTTTCGCTGATGAATAAAGCATGAGAACAGTAGTCAATACCTATTAATCTTTCCGAGTAATGTATTGCCATCTACTGCGCACATTTCCACCATCATTTCTGTATCATGTGACAATCAAGTACGGAGCTTTATTGTTAACTGTCTTCTTCAAAGGTGACATTGAGTAGCTTTGCAGGAATGTCATACATCATATAACCTCTAGAAGTCATAGTTATAGATTTAAACAAGCTACGAGATAAGTTGCAGGGTAACACTAGAAGGAGAGGCGGGCGATGATGGGTGCCGTCGGCTATTTAGCAGAAAGATAGCATACATGAGCAATGCAGGACGGCCTGTGCCTTCCTGATAATAAACCTATTAATGCCCAACCAAGTCTCTGGACTAACCTTACAAGTCAGTAAATCAGCAACTGAGCATTGTTAGATCCATGAAGCACCATTCATAAAAGGATCAGCACCATTTTTAACAAGAAGGCCATTCTCTAGACATTATAGGAACAGCCATGGATTGCCCTTCTCAACCGTAGGACTCCTTGCATGGCCTTGAAAGACTTCTCTTCACTGATCTTCTTAACCTTTAGCTGGACAAGGACTGAGACACCGAAACTTCATTCGGTTGTAGAATCGATGCTCTGTAGCTCCCTGGGGATCCAGCATTCTTCATAGTTCGAGTCACACCGTGATTGATCCCAAGAGGTTACAGGTCGAGATCAAAAGATGGTTCAAGTCAAGAAGACTGACAGGTCGTAAAATCTCTGGGGGCTGTTAGAAAACCATGACATATCCCCGCCCTTGCCATGTACGCCACTCAGCTAATCTCGTCCCTAGCTCAAGTCCCTTATGCCAAGCAGATTGAGAATCTGCACCTAATGCCCCCCATTTCGGTTCATATTCAGTCTTTCAACTCTGCCATTCAGTAGATACAAGAGCAATGAAAGATTCGGATGAACTACATAAATTTTGCTTCTTGTGCATCAATCGGCGTCAATACCAACTGTGACAAAACTGGAGTCATATAACGTTGGCTTGGCATGTTTTTTTCTAATTGCCGGCAACTCCTATTTGTCCAGACATAAAACCAAGTCTTCCTAGAAAGCAATCCAATGATTTTGATTCAGATCTTTTGTCGTTTCATCTTCTTCATGCCAAGCAACAAAGAGAAAGATAAAATGACAGCGTTACATTAATCATCACTAAGATAAATAGGAGGAAAAGAGGTTGCAATTCTTTTTGCTCCACATCGCGAGAGTATCGCCATTGTAAATTAGGTATTTACCATTACTGTGCATACCTCTTCGATATTGTGATTTGCCAATTTATTCATGGTGTCGTCTACCTCTGTTATGCATCTTCTTGTGCCTTATAATGTTCCCTTAATAGAAGTCCTAATCGAGACAATCTTATTTTTCGCTTTGACGACTTGCAGTCATGAAATTTCTGCAGAAAGTCAATTTCAGCTTGCAAAAAACATAAGCTCTATAAAATCATCCTGTATTATAAACACCAATTATCTTCTGCCAAAGAACAATCAAACTGGTCCGTATCTCTTCAATTTTCCCATTTTCGCTTTCCACTTATCGTAGCATAATAGTTGAGCAGGACAAAGAGTTAGGCCGCCGACATGCGACCCTGACAATAAGAGGAACGAAATAGCTATGCCTCGAAGGTCATTTTCGTGATCAAAATTCATTGAAGCCAAAGGGTGTCAGACTGGTGAATGATGATAATGAAGGACCAGAAAAAGAGGTCATTCTTGTCCAGCCGTATGAGTAGCTTCATCCTCATGGTGCTTCTCATGCTCTATTACCGTGAAAAGGCTGAATTATTATTGATGATTTGCACAAATCTTCAGAATTTATACCAGAAAATCATGTTATCTGTAAGAACATCCAGAATACACATGCATGGCCACTGAAGATGCAAAATGACTGTCAGTCAAGCTCAATTGAGTCCTCTAGTTGATGCAATTTGTTGGAAGAAAGCTCTTTCAAAAGATGAAAAATATTTCTTTCAAATTTAAAAGTTTACTTAACAAAATGACAGAGAGATTATTTTAGCATTGTATAAATGAAGGAATCCAACTTTACAAATTTAAAGCACTTTTATCGGCAAAAGAAATACTTTTGTTTTTTGGTCGGAGTAGTATATTTATTATGAAATATTCCTTCGAAAAAATGCATATTAATTCACGTCATTTTTCATTGAAAATTCATCTTGATCACTATTAATTCTAGAGTAATGCTAAAGAGTGCCCTGACGACGTCATCGGTTGCCCCTTGGAAACGTACTTCCCTCGATCTGAGGTAGGTGACTTTCATGTGTGTTCTTGCTCGACTTTCCAGAGGGTCGTGTTTTCCTCCATGGGCATCATCCGCATTTGTATTTAATTAATTTTAGATGCTCGTGACATCCACGGCTTGCGACTTAACAATCAAAAGGGTGGTCGGAGGAAGATATGACCGCTTTCTCGGGGTATTTGTTAACTGAATTTCCCGGAGATTGTCCATGAGATAAAAAAGAAACACAGCCTGATGTCGATATTTTTTTTGGTCTGCCCTAACGTCGATATTTACTATGGGAGAAAATGGAGTCGTTAACGTTGACTTGGAGTGTCGTTACTTGTTGACGGAACCTCCTCTTGTCCATGTAATAAAACCAAGTTTCTTCCCAGAAAGTGACCGAATTGATTTTAATTAATATTAAAGAAGTTTTCAATTTTTCCTTTTCATGGGAAGCAACGAAGCAACGAAGCAGAAAGATGAAAATGACTCGTCAATCACGTTAATCATCAGATAAACAACGAGAGCGCTTCCCTCCCGGAAGCAATTTCAGCTGCTTCCCATCACCAAGGCCAGCATTATTCATCACTTGTGAGGTAAGTTCTTCACAAATGTTTCCATGATGGATTAGATTCTGATGCTTTATAGAGTTTCCATAGTGATTGACCAAAGGATCTCCGTGCTGCAATATTAAAAACCATGAAAGATCTGAAACTTTTCATCGATGATTTGCGTAATGTGTACGTGTGTTGTGTATACGTACAATTGGAGATTATATCTGGAGATTAATTATCATCTGAACTTGGAGTTGGTTGCCTAATTTGGTTCTCTACTAGCAGCCATTCAATTTATTCTCTTGCAGATATCAAGATGACAAGCTCTGCAATCAAGAATTTGGTTTTCTTTGCACTCTCTTCAATTTGGTTTTCTTTGGCAAGAAGCTACATGCACACATACGCCGGTAATGACCTCATATTTGCCCAAGTTAATTCCTTGACCTCCATTGAAAGTTTGCTTCCCTTGAGCTACTATAGTCTCCCATACTGCATCCCCATGGGTGGGATCCGGGAATGTGTCGGCAATGTCGGCGCCTCTCTTGTGGGAGACCAAATCATCAACTCACCATACCGGTTCCAAGGGTATGTCAATGAGTCTGTCTACCTCTGCACCACTGGTCCCCTGAGCGCGCACGAGGTAAGGATTTTGAAGCAGCAGATTCGCAACATGTACCAAGTGAACATGATGCTCGACGGTCTGCCGGTGATAAATTATGCCTATAGTCGGTTTAACATTCAAGGGACTGGCTTCCCGATTGGGTATGCAGCGTGGAATAGCGATGATGTTTACATTATTAATCATCTCAAGTTCACAGTCTTGGTGAACGAGCACAGAAACCGCATTTTTGACATGATGGATTTTGATGTGCCGTCAAATGGCACGGTTGCAAAGAGTTATGAAATCCCGCCGCTGTTTGAGATTGTGGGCTTCAGGGTGGTTCCTTGCAGTGTTAAACATAACCAGGAAAACATGAAAAAGCTCAAAATGTTCGACAACATAGATTCCATGGAATGTCCCCTTGAGCTCGAGACATTGCAGGTTGTGAGGGAGAACGAAAGGATATCCTTTACTTATGAGGTTCAGTTCTTGAAGAGCGATATCCAGTGGCAATCTCGTTGGGACACTTATTCGGAGCAGGGAGATTCCCGAGTCCATTGGTTCTCGGTTCTGAATTCTCTGATAACCATCCTTCTTTTAACCAGTATCGTCATCACAATACTCCTGAAGACAATATCTAGGGAACTCGCAAAATGCCAGGGACTCGGTAAGCAGGCCGAAGCAGACACTGATGAGGAGCCTTCGGGTTGGAAGCTTCTCGCTGGCGATGCATTCAGAGAACCGAATCACTCTAAGCTTCTCAGTGTGTTTGTTGGATCTGGGGTCCAAATCACACTGACCGGTTTTGTGACTGCAACCATCGCAGCCTTCGGCTTCAAGCTGCCTGGAGCTCGAGGAATGATACTGACGTTGATGATGACTAGCTACTGTTTTTCAGGAATCGTTGGTGGGTACATTGGCGTGCGTCTGTGGAGAACTCTGAAAGGAAGTACTGATGGTTGGAAGTCAGTTTCAGGGTCGATCACATTTCTCTTTCCAGGAATCGTCCTAAGCATACACACAGTGCTCAACCTCGCAATGTGGGTCAGCCATAGCACTGCCGCTATTTCCATCTCCATTTACGTCACCGTTTTATCACTCTGGTTCTGCACTTCAGCGCCAGTCACCCTCCTGGGAGGATTCCTAGCGACCCAGGCTGAGGCTATCCAATATCCTGTGAAAACCAACCACATTCCTAGGGAAATCCCTGCTCGGACACTCCCTTCGTGGCTCTTAGTTCTCAGTAGTGGGATGATCCCATTCTGCACACTCTTTATCGAACTCTTCTTCTTTCTGAGTAGCATATGCCTCGGTAGGTTATACAGCATGTCAGGGACCCTCTGCCTCTGTCTTCTTGCCCTTGTTATTGTCTGTGCCGAAACTTCCTTGATCGTTTCTTATCGCAATCTACAAGCCGAGGACTGGAAATGGTGGTGGAAGTCCTTCTGTGCTTCCGGTTCGGCTTCCATCTATGTGTTCATGTACTGCATCAACTACTTGGTTTTTGACCTGAATGGTTTGAGCGGGCCTCCATCTGTCATAGTTTATGTTGGTTACACGCTCATCGTGGCTATAGGCACCCTGCTATCAACCGGTAGCATCGGCTTCCTCGCTTCGTTCTACTTTGTGAATGTTCTCTTCTCATCAACAGAGATCTGAGTGAAGTCACTTTTTTCCGAAATTCATCCTCTGCCAGAGCTCCTTATATTCGGAAAACTGAAGCCGCCTGCATCGAGCACAGGAATGTTTTACTTTAGTATCTATCGCCTTACCTTTTATCATGTTTTGCTGTCGAAAGAAGCACGAGAATATTTTTAAGTAGCCATTACTCAAAGTAATGTATTCCCATCTATTGCACACATTTCCACTGTCATTGCTGGATCATCTGATGATCAAGTACAAAGCTTTATAGTTAACAGTCTTCTTCAAAAAGAAGGTGCGGATTAGTAGTTTTGCAGGAACGGCGTGCATCTATATATCCAAACAAGCTATGAGATGAATTGGAGGGTAATGCTAGAAGGAGAGGTGGATAACGATGGGAAGCGTTGGATATTAGCAGATAGATAGCACGTGCAAGCAACTCAGGACGGCGGATACCTTACTATCAATGGCCAATTAATGTTTAGATGAATAAGCAAAATATTGCTCAACGAAGTCTCTCCACAACTGAGTATATGTCCATGAAGCACCACGATTCATAAATAGGCTTAGCATCACTTTTAGCAAGAAGGCCATTCTCTAAAAACTACAGGAACAGCCCTGGAATGCCCTTCTCAACAGTAGGACTACTTTTGCATGGCCTTGAAAGACTTCACCGATCTTCTTAACCTTCAGGTGGACGAGAACTGAGATAGCAAAACTCTGTTCAGTTGTAGAATCGATGCTCTGTCGCTCCATGGAGAGCCAGCATTCTTCATAATTCGAGTCGTTTCTCGTTGCGGGCAACTCCTGTTTGTCCAGACATGAGACCAGGTCTCCCCAGAAAGATATTGAATGAGTTCAATGCTGAACTTCGGTATTTCGTCTCCTTCATGCAAAACAACAACAAGGGAAGATAAATATGACGGTGTTAGATTAATCGTCCCTAAGATTAATAGGAGAATCATCGAAAAAGTCTTAAATTTATTGTATTTGTACCAATTTAGTCTTAACCTTTTTTTATGTTGTCAATTGAATCCTAAACATTTTATATTTATGTCAATTTAGCACATCTGATCAATTTTAGTTGGAAATCGCTGATATGAAAGTTGACCGTCTTACGTTGTGCGATAAGCATTGAGATGGATAATTTTTTTATTTTTTTTTTCTTCCTTCTTTTGTTTCCCCAGTGGCCAGTGAGGGTAGAAATATAAGGATAACCAAATGCAAATGTGTATATCGATATTCAAAGGTAAAACTCATTAACTAGGTACGGATTTGGTATTCTAAAAAATAGAGGGATGTTTCTAGAAATTTGCTCCTCCACTTTTAACTACTAGGAAGAAGGAAAAAAAGAAAAATTCAAAAAAAAAATTAAAAAGATGAAAAATTGTGTTCATGTTAGCATTCATTAAGTCACATAGGATAGCCAATCTTTGCGTTAGTGATTTTCGGTCAAAATTAAATGGATAGACTAAATTGTTACAAATGCAAAATTTTTTAAATTTAATTGGAAAAATAAAATAAAATATTATGACTAAATTGATAGAGTTTGTAACGGGTTGATGACTTTTTCGATCATTTTTCCGAGGGAAATAGGCTTTACTTCGAGCCCAAGTTGGGCTTTCATACTTCTTCAAGATTCTCCATGTCTTCTCGATTGAGAGGAGGAGGATCTTTTAGGGAAACAAGAAACAAATTCAATAGTATCATCCCCAAATGACGCCTCATCAGCATTTCAAACTGTAATAAGGGATTATAGAGAGTTCATGGTAGCTAAAAACCCCGTGCAATAGATAGATGAAAATAAATTTTGGAAACTCGATTGCAAAAAATATTAGAAAATTGATACACCCTAATCGAGTTTGGAAAAGAAAATCAAACGGGGCGCGGAAAATGTTATGTTTCTGCCCAATATAATGCATCTTTTTATGTTAAAGAGACATGAATATGTATGAGTTTGGCTCAACGTCAGTGCTACATCAATTTTCCTTCATTCATCTTTAGTCGTAATCTGAACAAACTCGTGCCAGGGAAGACCTGTCTGTCCACCTTTCTATTTCTTGGGTCAACCGATTTGCCATCAACATTACGTGAATTATCCAATTTTCAAGGTCATTTCTTCATGTGATACGTATAAATTAAGGGATTTTATGATGGAAACAAGTGCCCTATACTCAAAACCTTTTCTTGTTAAGCATGCTTCCCCAAATGCCCCCGCCGCTGAATTCAGAAAAGCCGTCGTCAAGAGGAAAACAGCGATAAAAGGCAGAGTCAATACCTTCCACTTATAAAAATGCGAAGTCTGAGTTGAGCAATGTAAATCAAAACCAGGTAAAACTATTGACCAGATTCTTAACCGGTGCCGCAAGTCACAAGAAAATTGTGTAGTGATTCGACGAAAATGTCACGTAAATTAGTGCAAGTAACCAGTGGCTTGCAAATAAATACTGTGCCATTAGCACAAGGACAAAAAAAATCTCCAATGTCCGTACGTGAACTAGATTTTCGTCCAAACTGCTACAGGAATCAACCCAGTCGTCATGTCCTTTAGTGACCAAGCGCCACATTACCGAGTGACCCTGTATCCCTACATTGACGGTGGACAAAATCATACACCAATTTTGAAACCAGGTGCATGTCGATCGCACATAAAGTATAAGGAGATTCAAAATATAAAACCAAATTGTTGCGGTAATTTGAATGGACAGTGGAAAGATGCATACCTTAACTCTCTTCAGCAGATCCTTCGCATTAGCGTCTTTGTTGAAATGATCACGTACAGGCTACATAAGAAAAAAGAACTTATGAATATTGCCAAGAAGCTATAGATAGACATGTGTGCCCCCTAGAGAAGTTCACAACGATTAAGATTGCTGTAACTGCAGAATAAGAGGGTCGCCCTAAATTTGTGTGTGGGAATGCTCATGCTGTCTTCCATACCTGTCTCCTCATATGTAAGGAGACCAAATGGTCATTCAGGATTCTCAACCAATTGTGCCCGCATAGAAGGTGCTCATTAGGATCGAAGGAGAGCTTACCTGAAGTATCTTATTCAAAGACTTTGAAAGGGCTGGTTTCAGATCACCAGGATGCAAATCTCCACTTTCGTAGTCGACAACAAGTTCATCAAAACTTTTAAAGGTCCTACACCGCAAGATAGCAAGAAAGAGAAACAAAGTAATCAAAACATGCTAGTATTCCATCAACACGACAAAATTGCATGTGAAAAAGCAACAACATTTCAACATCATAGCAACTCACTTGTCACCACCGTTATCTGCAGATCGCTCCACTTTGAATTCATTAAACCATGGCAATATGATGTATTTTATGTACTCCAAACATGGGTTGCCTTGAACAATCTTAGGTGGACAGTATGCTTTTTTTATCTTCACATTCACCTCAGCCTACAGATGCCATAAAATATTTATTCTGCAGAATATAAAACAAAAAAGGCAGCTCCTCAATGCTGCGCAAATATATGCAGTCCGGCACAAAATTTTACCTCAGTATCTTCCATAAAGATGGATGATGACGGATCGCTTTTGGACATTTTTTCTTGGCCTTGCTGCAGACCAGGAAGCATATCTACATATCAAAACAATCAAGACCGAAATAACCATTCCAACCTTAAAGAAATGACTGACTTTATAAGAAGAAAGAGAGTTGAACCATACGATGAGACAAAATGATAGGCTTATTCTTTCTCTTTATGTCATCACAGTACTCCCTAGCAAGTACATTCACCTTCCGTTGATCCATTCCCAGTTGACAAATGTCGGCCTGTTCAAATAAAAGCATTTTGCATGGAGATCTTCGTAGTGACAAAAGATACAGCACAACGTTTAAGATACAAAGAAAGCAAGGCTACCGGAATACCATCAGCTGTCTCAATCACAATTCTTTCGCTGCACTATCAAGTACAACTCGGCATGCACAATTTGCAAACTAGAGATCACAAACAACATTTACAATTTGCATGCATCTGTGGGGAATGGTGGTACCAAAGGTTCGGATGCCCCATATTATCCAACAAAAAGACATGAACTCATGCGTGCAAGTCATAATTTCCTCCATCGTACTCATAGTGCTTGCAGTTTTTTAAAGAATTCATACAATCATAGGAATAAACTGCTCAACAAATTATCATGAGGGAAGATAAAAACCAAGCAAAGATTGTTTCTCTAGGAAGTCATAAACCAACGAACATAAGAATTGACAGAAAACAAGTATTTGAATAAAGTCTGATGACAAATACTATAAGAACCTTCAAGAAAAATATGTCAGCACATTGCATGCATGGGTAGAGAATTTGGGCTGCGCTGAGCTCATCCTGTTCGCTACGACCCATTATCTGTGAGCACCTGGAAACAAGAAAAACAATGAGCCGCAATCTATTATATCAGTCATGATCGACATAATAACTGCAGGCCTCAGTTACATACCTAATTATCCTAGGGAGCTTATTTCGGCGGGCAATGTCCATAACCAGTGGCCAGTATTCATGTGCTCGGGAGTTAATTTCATCTGACGACCACAGAAATTCCACTTTATTATCGGCGAGATCCATGCCGACAGCTTTCCATATCTCAATCAAATAGCGTCCAACCGTTTGGATTTTCTTCAAGTCTCCATCCATTTTGTTGTTCAACTGTGCAAACCAATCGGCAATCCATATCTTGACTTTGCATCCAGCAGAAGTCATTTTGTTCACACTTATCGTCTTCATGACTCCCTGCCCCAAAGGAAGATGTAAATATAAACTTTGAAACTGATAAAAGCCAGTCTCAACAAAATTTCAGCAGTAATCTTGAGCTTAAAATTGAAAAGGCAAGCTTTCGTCAGAACTGTAAGCAAAGCAGCAGAAAACAGTGCACTATATAGCAAAATGTCTCTACAACTTAGATGAGTCCTCTCAATGAGCCAGCAGATAAGTCCTTCACATCAAGAAATCTTTTCTCTCTGAAAAACTAGGCAAAGAATAGTTAAGCAAAGCTACAATAAAACAGACTGAGATTGGATGAAGCACACAATAAGCAACACTAGGCAAAGAAATTGACTCATGCACTATGGAATGGCAATATGCAAGCTTGTTCTGAACTGAAGCACACACGACTTGACGTCACTGACTAAAAAGACAGCAAAGTACAATTCATCAGCCTCGACTTGCATCAAGTTTATTTTCATCTCTACTATTCACTAAATTACAAAACCAAGCATCTTTATATTTATGGTGCAGAAAAAGCATTGGAATCTGTCATCACAGTGTTTGGACATTTCCGACTGATACTCCATGGACGATGAACCAAAATTGCAATGTTGTGTTACAGGACCGTTCCGTCTGTGGCTAAACAACTAGAAGGCAAAATCTAGGCCACTTCGCCTGGACGCAAGCTATAAAAAATCTCAAGTGCGAAATGTTTCAGAATAAAAGGCAGGTACAGAGTGAGAGACGAGAGTTCTTGATGCTACATCTATGAATCTATGAATCCAAATAAGCAAAGCAGTAATTTGCCAAAGATAGATGTAGAGATTGCCAATGCCATGAGCAATAACGTCGAACTACACTATTAAACTATCATGGGCCAAACGCAACATATCAACATCATTAGATTAACTATATCAAGGGAAATCAGGGGAAATCAAGACCTGAGCAATGTGCATCCTCCCAGATGGTTCGAACCCATCGTAGCAAATGGGTTGGGGCTTCTTAGTTAGAAGATTCAGCAGCTCGTCTTCCTGAATGCACTCTTCCCCGACGCTCCTCACGATTCGAAACCGCTCCTCCGGGCTCATCCTGACCAAAACAAAACCCATCAACCAAACTCACTCAGCAAATTCCATGCGTTTTCCCAGACGGTGACACTCCTCCGGACTCATCATCCTGACCAAAACAAGCCCATCAACCAAACTCAGCAAATTCCATGCAAATTTTCCCAGATGGCGGCGACACGGAGTGGTGGGATTCGGAGAGCTTACTGGGTTCCCGTCGGGCAACTCGAGGAGGAGCTCCCTTCCGCCGCCTGAGATTCAACGGAGAGAGACTCCATTTTGGAAGGTGGGTTCTGATCAGCTTCCTTTTCCATTGAGATGAAGCTCAGGTCCGCCGCTTTCGATTCAAGCGACTCGCCGGCGACGGCGGAGAAAACCCAAAACCCTAAGCGATGGAGAGAGAACTAAGCGCCGAGAAGGAGGAGGTGGAACCGGACCTGCAATCACGATTCTTATTCTTCCAATTTATTAATGTGCAAGCATTTCTTATTTATTATATAGTTGTTGTAAACTCATGTTAACATCATTTTTCGATTCTATAATGATGACGATGATGATAAAAATAATAATAGTAAATCATTTCTTGTGCTTTTAAAGAAAATAAAACTGTATACTTTTTTTGGGAAAATTTTATATAAAAGTTTGGAATACCTCTATTCTTTCTAGTAAAAACCTAAAATGAATTTTATTTTAAATAAAAACCAACACTTGCACGAGAGCTAGTGACCCTTGCCAACTAGAGACAAGGGCCAGAAACGGGAGAGTGCGGTACTATTTCTCAAACATGGGCGAGGTCCGAGGACAATGGACGTTTAGATAAGCATAAACTTACTTTTTCAATATACCAAGGCACTAATAATAATGTAAACAATATACCAGGTGGTGGTTATTACGTAAATAAGCTTCTAATTTGCAATCCATGTCAAGGTCGACAAGTTAGACAAAATGACTACTTGAAAAGATCAACCCAAAAAAAAAAAAAAAAAAAACGGCACCACGTGGCAAAGTCAAATGAAGCAGATCAACCAAGCTTTTACAAAATGTCCTGAGAAAGGGGAGTCCCAACACATCGCTAGTTCAGAAATGTTAGAACATATACTCCTTTCTTTCTTAGCGCTCCTCCTCATCTGAGAACGAAGCAACGACGTCGAAATCAAGCCCAAAAAACGCCACAATCAGATGGTAACCATGCGGGAGCTCGAGGAACGGGAGCTCGAGGAACATGAGGGAGCTGAGAACAAAGCTGATCTGCGACATCAAAGGGGGCGAAGGAGGAGGAGGGGGAGGAGGAAAGGGCGTGGCTTGACTTTGAGCCTAATAAGCAGGTAGAGAGAGAGAAGGTTGGGGGGGGGGGGGGGGGGGGAGGGAGGAAAGATGGACATTTCACTTTGTAGGGAAACATGATGACAAAGCAGGTTACATGAGTGTTCATCTCGTTTAAAAAAAAAAAAAACCGAAAATCGGGTGCTAAAGGTAGATGAAAACAAAATATTAGAAACTCGATTACCAAAAAAATCATAAATTTGATAAACCCCATTCAAGTTTGGGGAAGAAAATCGAGACACGAAAAATAAGACGTAATGTTTTAGCCCTTGGCAATGCATCTTACTTTATCAAAAAGACGTGGATGATATATTAAAGGACTCCCAGTCAACTTACTACTATTACTTCTCCGTTTTGGCTAGATCTTGGATCAACCAATTGCCATCAACATTACATGAATTATTTAATTTTCAAATTCACAAGCTTTTTTCATGTAATCCGTATAATCAAGGATTTATGATGGAAAAGCAAGTGCCCTTAAAACTCAAAAACTTTTCTTGTTAAGCATGCTTCCCTGAATTCCTCGGCCGCTAAATTCGGAAAAACCGTTGCAAAAGGAAAACAGCAAAAATGCAGAGCCAATTTCTTCTATTGACAAAATGCATACTTTAAACTAAACAATGTAAATCAAAACCAGGTAAAGCTATTGACCAGATCTTAACCAGTTCTGCACTTACAGGAAAATTCTATGGTGTTTCAGTGAAGATGTCACGTAAATTAGTGCCAGTAATCAGTAGCTTGCAAATATATACTTGGCGTGTCAAGCACGAGGACAAAAAAATTATCTGATGTCCAGACCTTAAGTTAAATTTTCGTCAATACGACAATGACAGTAATCAACCAATTTGTCACATCCTTTAGTGTCCATGTGCCACATTATCGAGTGACCCTGTATCCCTACATTGACAGAGCACGAAAGCACTTCTCAATTTTTATTCTTCGAAATAAAAAAAGAATAAAAATTCGGTTGATAATGCCAATTACTTTTTTTTTTTTGTTTCCCATAATAAAAAAGTAGTTGGGAAATAGATTTTGAACTGAAACAAAAAGTAAAAAAAAAAAGTAGATTCTTGTTCACGAGAACAATTTCTAAAAATAAGTTATTGTTTCTTTATCTTTTTATCTTTTCTTCCTCCTTGGCCCCAGCCACCGCTCGCTGTTGTTTGGCCACCATTGTGGCGGTGGTGGGCAATAGTGGCTAGCGGCGACGAATAGTGGCCGCCATGGCAAAGAAGAATAACAAAAGAAACAAAAAGAAAATAATATTAAAAATTTATTAAAAAATTGAAAGGAATTTCGCGTTACAAAACAAGTTGTAAATTGTATTAAATGCATCCCTACTCTTTTTTCATTCCAAAAATAGAAATTTTATATAATTATCAAATGCGTTCTTTCATGTAATCCGTATAATCAAGGGTTTATGATGGAAAAGCAAGTGCCCTTAAAACTCAAAAACTTTTCTTGTTAAGCATGCTTCCCTGAATTCCTCGGCCGCTAAATTCGGAAAAACCGTTGCAAAAGGAAAACAGCAAAAATGCAGAGCCAATTTCTTCTATTGACAAAATGCATACTTTAAACTAAACAATGTAAATCAAAACCAGGTAAAGCTATTGACCAGATCTTAACCAGTTCTGCACTTACAGGAAAATTCTATGGTGTTTCAGTGAAGATGTCACGTAAATTAGTGCCAGTAATCAGTAGCTTGCAAATATATACTTGGCGTGTCAAGCACGAGGACAAAAAAATTATCTGATGTCCAGACCTTAAGTTAAATTTTCGTCAATACGACAATGACAGTAATCAACCAATTTGTCACATCCTTTAGTGTCCATGTGCCACATTATCGAGTGACCCTGTATCCCTACATTGACAGAGCACGAAAGCACTTCTCAATTTTTATTCTTCGAAATAAAAAAAGAATAAAAATTCGGTTGATAATGCCAATTACTTTTTTTTTTTTGTTTCCCATAATAGAAAAGTAGTTGGGAAATAGATTTTGAACTGAAACAAAAAGTAAAAAAAAAAAGTAGATTCTTGTTCACGAGAACAATTTCTAAAAATAAGTTATTGTTTCTTTATCTTT
Source organism: Eucalyptus camaldulensis (assembly GCA_019915185.1). Classification (NCBI taxonomy): domain Eukaryota; kingdom Viridiplantae; phylum Streptophyta; class Magnoliopsida; order Myrtales; family Myrtaceae; genus Eucalyptus; species Eucalyptus camaldulensis. The sequence continues at coordinate 8,591,544 of JAHSVA010000014.1, read as the reverse complement.
TTATCTTTTCTTCCTCCTTGGCCCCAGCCACCGCTCGCTGTTGTTTGGCCACCATTGTGGCGGTGGTGGGCAATAGTGGCTAGCGGCGACGAATAGTGGCCGCCATGGCAAAGAAGAATAACAAAAGAAACAAAAAGAAAATAATATTAAAAATTTATTAAAAAATTGAAAGGAATTTCGCGTTACAAAACAAGTTGTAAATTGTATTAAATGCATCCCTACTCTTTTTTCATTCCAAAAATAGAAATTTTATATAATTATCAAATGCGTTCTTTTACTCAGAAATTGTTATGGATAATAGAAATAAAAAAAAAAGAAGAAGACCGTTTCTATAAAAAAATTGTTTCTTGAAATAGAAGTAAAACCAAATGGATCCTTAGAAACCGGAACCTAATTGTTTATGTAATTTTAATGGACACAAATAAATGCGTACCCTAACTCTCTTCAGTAGATCCTTCAAATTAGCGTTTTTGTTGAAATGATCACGTACAGGCTGCATAAGTAAAAACGAATTATAAGTTTGGCCAAGGAGCTATAGATAGACATGTATTCCCCCCTAAAGTTTGCAAGGGCTTCTGTTACTGAAATTGCAAACTAAGGGTATACTCTGTCGCGACCTCCCCGAAGCGGGTTGGACCACCTAAGGGTTCGGCTAATGGATTGTTAAGCCTAGACTTAACTCGGGCTCTCCCAAGTCCATACCAATTCGCGACTTAGGTTCAAGTTCTTAATATGCAAATGATGTTTATCATGGAGTCGCCACTAATCTATTTTTGGTGGGTCGATTAGAAACCCAAGTAAAGTAATGGGAGAATTACTTCACTCCTACGAACTAGAGATTGTGAGTTCGGGGACTTGGTTACATTAGATTTCTCTAATGCCCTTTCGGTACCATTTCTTTTTATTTGAAAAAAAATATTTTGCAGGCAGCTTGAATTGATTTTAATTTATCATCCTAACATGTGAGGTGATCATGCGGATGCGCAAACCACCAATTTAACACCCAAGAAAGCGATGAATAAATCGCAGGACTTACCTCATAGCAACGAAAGCATCTGCATTGTTAGATCAGAATTCACATCAACAGACCTAGATATGATTTCTAATTAACATGCAATTTCCCCTTTTTTTTGGTTTTTACTTACTTAATGGGAATCATGCAATATGCAATGCATGCTATTAATCTAACATGGAATGGCATGACGATGTTTTTTAAACTACATGACGTGAGTAAAATATTTTTTTTTATGTTTTCTTAATGAATATGCAATAATTAAATATGCAAATCAAAATGACCTAATTATAATGACGGGTAATTTTTTTTGTAATTATCTGAGCCTGATTCTACATGACGTGCACATGATATTTATATTCCTAAAAATGCAATTTATCCTAAAAATTGAAACTAATTTATCTAAAGACAAGTTTTTTTGAATTTTTCATGATATTCGAAATTAAGACAAATGCAAAAAATACCTAGCTAAATTAAAATTCCCTCCAATTTAAACTTAGGATTAAGTCATGCTAAATCCTAATTTAAACTAAGACGTTATTTTAATCTAGCAATTTCTAACCTAAGATGCAAATTGATCTAAACTTAAAATGAGACATGCAATTTTATTCTAAAATGCATGATGATTTTTGTTTTTTTTTTTTTGTATATATAAATTTCGAAATTTAAAAAAAATGCACACAATTAAACATGCAACCTAAAGAACTAGCACCCTAAATTAATTAATTTTTTTGGGGATTTTTTTTATAAAAGTTTGAAGTAAAAGTCTAATTCTAGATTGACACGTGCAATTCTAAAAACTAATATCCTAAATGAACGTCTTTTTTTGGATTTTGTTTTTTTGTTTAAAAACAAAAAAACTAAATACGCTAACCCTAGCCCTAATCTAACTCGCATTTTTTTGAAATTTTTTTATGCAAAAACAAAAGTTAATTCAAATAACCCGATATTCAATCCAATCAAGATAAGATTAATACCCAAAATTGACGAGCCATATCCCGAGCATGAGATCGGGTTGGTCAATTTTAAATTAAATCGCGAATCGAATCTCGGGCATGAGATTGGATTGTCGATTTTTGCAAGAGATCGTGAGTCGGATTTCGGGCGCGAAAATCGGACTCCTAATCCCTAATTTGAGGGGTTATTTCACATTGGAATTTCAATCATGCATTAATGAATAATCACACTAAGAAACTATATAAAAACAAACTATAAACTATATAAAAGAAAAGATAAAATAATAATAAAAAAATACCTAATGTTCCCCCCTTTTGTTTTTTTTTTTAATCTTTTCCTTTCCCACGCAAGGCTTGGGCTCGTGCGGCTTCCGAAGGGAAGCAGGTCGTCGGTCCGGAGGGGCAGCTCCGGCGAAGGTGAACCGGCAGTGACTGGTGGATTGACGGCGAAGGAGCGGGCAGCAGTAGCTTCCGGCAACGGTCGCGACGAGAACGGCTTCTGGCGTTGCGAAAGGCTTGGGCGCAGCTGCTGGTGTCGGGCAGAGATGGTGGAGTTGCCGCAGGTGTCGAGGACAGGCAGGGGCGCGGGATTGCAGCGGCAGCTGCGTCTGGAACTTGCCGGATGGAGGAAGGTGGCGGCGGGGGGTTGTTGCAGGGGCACCTGGTCGTCACGGGTCCACGCGGGCTGAGCAGGGGCGGCGTTGGGCAGATCTGCCTCGGGTCTGGTCTCGGCAGAGCTTTGGTGGGGGAAAGACACCAGCAAGGAGCTCCGGCGGAGGGGATCAGCGGGCGGAGGGGCGAGCTGCTGCTGGTAGTGGAGCGAGGCAGCTGAGCAGGGGCGACGAGCGGACCAGGAGCAGCGTCGGGGTCGTCGCGTGGTATGGGCAGGGAATCGGCGAGCGAGGCAATCGGCAGCAGGGGGGCTCGGTAAGGAGCTCGGAACTTCGGCGGGTATCAGGTGGTGCAGGACGGCAAGCGGGCTCGGTAATGCGGCGAGGAGGCTCGCGGTGGATCGGCACGGCTAGCGGACGGCAGGAGGAAAGTTGTGGAGGTGGCTCGGCTGCCGGCGTTCGGTGGCGCTAGCACGGTGGTGGCGCGACGAGGGCCAGCGGCGCAGGAGCTCGGCCCCGGCGGCCTGGGCAGCAGCGAATAGAGGGAGGGGGCGACGGGAGGCTTTCACGAAGAAGACGGTGAACAGTCCCCTTTTCTTTTTATTTTATTTTTCTTCCCTCTCTGCTGTACGTCACTTCTCCCTCTGCTTTTTTCCTTTCTTTTTTTAATCTTCTCCCCCTGACTTCATATTTTCTTTTTGCAGGTTCTCTCCACACTGGCTCTCTTTTTTAAATAGCTCTCACAATCCTCTCAAGGAAATTTTTCGTTCTCCTCCCCCCCGGACGCGGCTTCTTGTGGTCTTATTTATAGGCCGTCCATTGCCTCTTGAAGATAGCCAACATTATTGTGACAAGATGTAGCGCAACTTTTCTAGAATTTAAGCTGAACGTTGCCCTTTTTTAATCTTATTTTGTTCTGACAAACTCTCCCTTCATTTTTTTTAATATCTTCCCCTGACTTCATATTTTTCTTGTCCGAAGGAGGAGCCCCTTCCCAATGAATATTTTTTAGCTCTCTCTCTGACACTCTTCTTCCCCCCCTGTTCTTCAGCAAAGAAATATTCTAACAAGCGCCTGTCCCATTTCGTGCGTGTATGGCGATGCATTAAAGAGGAGGTTTCTTCTTGGTGCCACCAAAGCTAACATATTGTATAATATTATGGGTTGCTTTTGCTTCTTTGAAGATTTCCCCAGAATCCGCACGTCCACGAATTTGTGCGTGCATTAATAAGGAATAGATAATGGACGTGCGAGAGCTTCTTTCCTCATCATTTTTTCTTATGCATGTTCAGACCAGCGAAAGAGAGACCATCCTTTTGTGCATGCAATCGACCGCGAGCCCCTGCTTCTTGTTGTCCTCTTAGTACAAATGCAAATGCGGCTACATGAAATGCAATTTTACTATTTTTCTTAGGGGTTAAAGATTAATTTCTAAATTTTTATGCAATTAATTACTAAATGATTAGTCAAAATTTAGGTGTCAACATACTCCTATGGAAATTCTCATGCTGTCTTTCAAACTTGGAGAAAATCAGTAGCTTGGCTCCTCATTCGCGACGACCATATGGTCATTCTGGATTCTCAACCGTGTGTGCCTGCGTAAAAGATGCTCATGAGGATGGGAGGACAGCTTACCTGAAGCATCTTATTCAAAGACTTTGAAAGGGCTAGCTTCAGACCACCAGGATGCAAATCTCCACTTTCGTAGTCGAACACAAGTTCATCAAAGCTTTTGAAGTGCCTACACCGCAATATAGCAAGTAGGAGAAACAAAGTAATCAAAATACACTAATATTCAATTAGCACTAGGTGAAAAAACAACAATGTTTCAACATCATGGACAGCTCACTTGTCACCTTCGTTATCTGCAGATCACTTCACTCCGAACTCATGAAACCACGGCAATATGATGTATATGTAAGAAGGAGAAACAAAGTAATCAAAATATACTAATATTCAATTAGCACTAGGTGAAAAAGCAACAATGTTTCAACATCATGGACAGCTCACTTGTCACCCTCGTTATCTGCAGATCACTCCACTCCGAACTCATGAAACCACGGCAATATGATGTATATGTACTCCAAACATGGGTTGCCTTCAACAATCTTAGGTGGACAGTATGCCTTTTTTTATCTTGACAATCACCTCAGCCTACAGATGCCATAAAAAGTTTATTCCTCAGAAGGTAAAATAAAAGGCGGTTTCTCATTACTGCACACTTTATGCAGCTGTCACAAAATTTTACCTCGTCATCACCCATAAAAGGCGGTTTTGGCCAAGAATGTCCAAGACCAGTGGCCAGTATTCACCTCCCCGGGAGTTAATTCTTTCTGACGACCACGGAAATTACACTTTATCATCTGTGAGATCCATGCCGACAACTTTCCATATTTCCATCATGTAGCGTCCAACAGTTTTGGATTTTCTCCAAGTCTCCACCCATTTTTTTTTTTTTTTTCATTTGAGCAAACCAATCAGCCATCAATATCTTCACTTTGCAACCGGCAGAAGTCATTTTGTTCACGCTTATCGTCTTCATGACTTCCTGGTGAAAATGAAAATATAAAAAACTGATAAAGAAAACCAGTCTCAACAAAATTTAAGGAGCAATCTCCAGATTCATATTGAAAAGCAAGCTTTATTCAAAAAGGTAAGCAAAACAGCAGAAAACAGTGCACAAAGTAGCAAAATGTATCCAAAATTAAATTAGTCCTCCGAATGACAATAGGCAAGGCAAACCAATCAAACTATGCACCATGGTTATGATAACATGCAAACTTATTCTGAGCTGAAGCACCCACGACTTGATGTCATCGACTTAAACAGACGCCAAAATACATTTCATCGACTCAACTTGCATCATGTGCATTTTAATCTCTACTATTCACCAAATTATGAAACCAAGCATCTTTAAAGTTTCACAGTGCAAGCATTGCAGTCTGTCATTTAAGAATTTTCAGAAATTAAAGTCTAACTTTATCAAATGATCCAAGGTGTTTGGATATTTTCTAATGATACTCCGTGGACAACAAACCAAAACCGCCATGTTGTATTACAGGACCTTTTTGTCTGTAATCTTTATTCTCGAGTGGCTAAACAACAAGGAGGCAAAAACTAGGCCACTTAGCCCGGACGAAAGCTAGAAAATATTTCAAGTGCACATAGTTCCCAAATAAAAGGCAGGTACGGAGTAAAAGCTGAGAGTTCTTGATGCTACATCAATGAATTAAGATAGGCAAAGCATTAATTTGCCAATGACAGATGTAGACATTGCCAATGACATGAGTAATAACGTCAAACTTTATAAAGTACACTATTAAACTATCATTGGCCAAATGCAAGATGTCAACATAATCAGACTAACTCAAGGAAAATCAAGGGAAAACAAGACCTGAGCAATGTGCATTCTGCCAGATGGTTCGAACCCATCGTAGCAAATGATTTGGGGTTTCTTGGTTAGAAGATTCAGCAGCTCATCTTCCTGAATGCACTCTTCCCCGACGCTCCTCACAATCCGAAACCTCTCCTCTGAACTCATCTTGACCAAACAAGCCCATTAACCAAAACAAATTTCACGCTTGACAGACATATAAATGCAATCTTCCATATCATGATGAAGGGGAATTCAAATAGCTCACTGGATGGCCGTTGGGCAGCTCAAGGAGAAGCTCCCTTCTGCCTGAGAATTGATGGAGAGAGACTCCATTTTATTGGGAGGGGAGTTGTGATCAGGCTCATTTTCCAATTAAATGAAGTTTTCGTGAAACCACAGTTCTGTTTCTTTCGATTCAAGTAAAATACTCTAACCCACAACCTCTCAGAACCAAAAATGCAGCTCCTTCACCGACTTAAAACCAACTCCAAAGGAACTGCACAAGCCCAATGGAATATGATAACCTCAAGAACCTCCAATTAATTGAACGGTTCATACTAATTGAAACATAAGAAAAGAATCATCTAAATCCTAAGCTTCAATTATGTAGTTTAGAAGGGATTTAAAGCACCGATTCATGAACACCAATCTAGTCAGCGAAGAGTGATGGCCGGAACATTGTGCAATTTTATGGAATATTGTTTTATGTAAACTAAGCATGCACGGGTAATCGGCTCCTGGGTGGAACCGAGAACCGAACCGGACAAGATCGGTTGGTCCCCCCGGTTCGACTGAGACCGGCCCTTATTTTTCGGGATAAGCACACTAATGGTACCATAAGTTGTGTACGGTGCTCACTTTGGTGCCAAAAGTTTCCGTCGCATCATTTAAGTGCCAAAAAATTTGAAAAACGCTCACTTTGGTGCCAACGCCGATTTGATTAGTCGGAAATCTGATGTGGCATTTTTTTTATTAATTTCTTATGCTGATGTGGCTTGCCGAAGTTTCCATTGGATCACTTAGGCCTTCAAACGACGTCGTTTTAGCATCCTAACACCAAAACGATGCCGTTTTGTGTCTTTTTCCCAAGTTCAAAACCCTAAATCCCCAAACGACTCCGTTTTGTGTCGTCTTCTTCCCCGAATAGATTCGTCTTCTTCCCCGAACAGATCCAGCAAAACTAGCAGCGCAGAACCAACAATACCAGCAGTGCAGAACTAGCAACACCAGTAATTTTCCAAAAAAGAAACCTCGCATTTGCTTCTGCCCTCCCCTAGTAGTTTTCCCCTATTTTCAATCACCTTATCAACCTTTCAAATCCCCGAATCTCAACCCCACCACCGTCTTTTCCTAAGGAATATCGTTGGGTGCAAAGGAAACGCGAGTTTGAAGAATCTCTAGAAGCACGAGTGATCCGGCCAATGGTAGCCGCGAAGATCTGGAACGCTACGGAGGTTGTCGGCGAAGCCAGCTGCTACGAAGGCGGCGGGCGTGGCCTCGCCATCCCCTCCTCCGCCCTCATCGTCGACACCTCCCTCTCTCTCAGGATTTTATGTTCGTTTTTTTTTTTCTTTTGTCTTTCTATGGCAAGCAACTAAGATGGAGGTTGAGGGATGGCGACTGAGTGACGGTGGCCGAGGGACAGCAGCTGAGTGACGGTGGCCGAGGGATAGCGGCCAAGTGACGGTGGCCGAGGGACGGTGGTTGAGCGACGGCGGATGAGCAATGGCGGACAAAAAAACCCTAATTTCAATCTCCAAATAAAATATAAAAAACGGTGTCGTTTTTGTGAGGCTATCCACGTAGGATGGTAAAACAACGCCGTTTTCTTAAAGAAGACGGAAAACGACGCCGTTTAAAAGGGAAAAGTACACTAATTGTGCCATAAGTTGTGTACAGCGCTCATTTTGGTGCCAAAAGTTTCTGCCGGATCACTTAAGTGCAAAATTTTTTGAAAAACGCTCACTTTGGTGCCAACTCCGATCAATTGGTTGGAAATTTGACATGTCATTTTTTTATTAATATTTGAAGCTGACGTGGATTGCCGAAAAATAAAATCAGCATGCAAACAACAAAATGACGTTGTTTAGCGTCTTTTCCCCCAAATAAGAAACCATAAATCCCCAAATTCGAGTAGAATCGGAAATTGAAAACCCTAAATCCCCAATTCGACCAATTCGAGTGCATACTTCGATTTTCTCTCAAAGTTATCAGCTCGCTCTTGCGAATGGAGGGCAGAAGCTTCAGCAGCGGCTCGCATTCTTATAAAAAAGGCTAATTAAATGGTGAGTGTTACTGTTATTGTGGGTTACCGAGTCCGAGAAGAACATCTTGGACTCAGTTGAATCCCGGGAGAAGATTCCATGGGTGCAGCAGATATAGAGAAGGCTTGAAGTGCAAATATTTCAAATGGGTTGATAGGAAATTTTCTTATCAAGCGACAAAAGTAATCCTGGAGTTACTTGAAGGCCGAAATCAACCTCCACCTGTGTTAATGGACGAGTTGGAGGATGTTGACTCAATGCAAGCTCAAATGAAGGGTTTAACATTTCTAGTCGACCATTTGAAGAGGGAGGTTTCAAGGCTGAAAATTGAAAGAAACTTTTATCAAGCGTTGATTGTGTTCTTATTCTGTTGTGTAGTTTATTCAAATGTAAAGTTAAGTAATGAGAAGAAGTTTGTAAGTCTACCATAGTCGAAGTTTGTATGTTTACCATTTTTGTATGAAACAGAAGGTTTTGTTATAACCCATGGTAGAAATGCAAGGTTGGAGTTGGAATGCATTAATTGTGAGCACTTCAGAAATGCAATGTTTGCTTGCTGCATTTTTTATTTGCCCTCCTAATTTGTGTTAAGAGAACTATAAAAAGTACTAGTGATGTCAAGAACAAAGCGAGGAAAGAAAGTGTCGAGAACAGAGCGATGAAAGAAAGTGTCGAGAACAGAGGAAGGAAAGAAGCTGACGAAAATGAAGAAAGCAACAATAGAGATTATAGCACGTGTAGCATGTTTACATTGAGGAATTAGTATTCAGTTTTAAGCGTGTAAAATCAAACTGTCTGTTTTCATTTTCAGTCAGTTAGTTGGTTTTCATTCTGTTGTTATCCTCCAGATCGATATAAAAACTGATGAGCCAAGAGTAAACAATTAGAAAAGTTCTTTGATGTAAGCAAGCTCTCATTGAATAAGAATACACTTTTTATCTCTGCATCGTTTTTCATTTTTCTCCCTCTTGTTTCCATTTTCTGTTCTGTTCATCAAATCTCTTCAAGTTGGTTTGTTGGTTCGCTACAACTACAAACTATGGCGAAATGGAAGGTTGGAGTTGGAATGAATTAGTTCTGAGCACTTTTTATTGTTTAGTTGTGTACTGACAATGTTTGTTCTGGTTAGTTTTTGCTTCAAATAGAATGGTTGCTACATTTTTATCGTTGTAATGGTTTACTGGTTTGTTGGTTTGCTGCAACTGCAAACTATGGCAAAATTAAGGGATGGAGGCAAATTAACGATTGACCATTTCAGTGCCAAAAGTTGTAAATAGTGATCGCTTGAGTGCTAAGATTTTATAAAAGTGATCATTTAAGTGCTAGTCGCGATTACAAAGTGATCACTTCTGTTGCACAAGTTGTAAATAATGATCATTTGAGTGCTAATTTCAAACTTGCACCAGTCGTGGTGCATCATGCATCTTGTTCTTGCACCAGTTGAATTGCTGGTGCATCTTCTTGCAACACAACAGCCCTGCAACAAGATGCACCAGCATCCAAAATTGCATCTTATTCCAGCACATACAACCAGAACCCCACAGACAACATCAACGCATCAACGACTTCAACTAGCAACATTATATGCACACATTTAAATCTAAAAATAATAGCAACCTCATAAGAACATTGCACTAACAGCAAAATATATAGAAACAACTATTGTCATTGATATTGATTGATTGTTTACAAAAGAAAAGAAAAACATGAACTTCACTCTCCAATCACTGAAGGTTCAGCATCCTCTTAAAAAAAAAAAAATCAATGGCAATATGGAGGCAGTAACTACCATCAGTGATATAATATCCAGCACCCTCCTAAAAAAAACATAAAAAGATGCGACCATGTCCAGCATCACATAAAAATAAACATTAACTATGTCTAGCACCCTCCCATCAGTACCACCACATAAAAAGAGACCAAGTCTAGCACCTTCCCACCAGTCAATATGGACAACACCCTGATCTCCTTTTCGTCTTGGGGCTTTGAATTGATTCATAATCCGAGCACTCTTTCGAACTGGATGTGCAGGTTCTTTAACTGCGCGTTATGTCACCTCATTTTCCTTGTTTTTTTATGGTGGCTATTATTGTTCTAGCACGTGTCATGTGTTGGTCCATATCATCACTATCGCGCCCATTCGTTAGTTGAGATGGAACTAGTGCTGGGTTCTGTTTGGATGTCTGTTTTGCAGCTATTCCCACTATCTTCTTCTTTGCAGCACTCTTCTTTGGCTGTGCCCTTGATTCTTAAGTTGGCCCACCTTGAGAGAGAAGTACCTCCAAAGTTCTCCCAGGCTACAAGAACATAGCGATATTGTCAACCAAATGAATTGAAGTACAACAAATTAAATGCATGAAACCTACAAATTTTACATTCAAAATAGTCATTCCAGTCCGTTCATCTGTGTAAATCCCATAACCATATTGCCTTAATCTTTTTCCAATAGCCCATCTTGTTCGCTGTGGTGCATCATTTTTAGCAGCAATAGATGGGGGAGCAGCCTTTGCAACTTGTGCAGTTGCTCGTCTTCTCACCTGAGAAATACATAACAAATTTAAAATTCAGCCCATAAAAGACAAACACAACGATGTACAACTTACATGAACTTTTTTTCTTCTCGTTTGCTCAATGGTGGACTCAGTTATTGTTGCTGTCCTGCCTATTTCAGTCCCTATCCCTACACTTGAGCCTACAATAGGGCCTTTTCTGGCCTTTTAGAAGGCCTTACAACAATGTACTATATCAGGATCATAACAAACTACAATGAATAATTAGACATCTACTCATTTTCATGGTTGAAACAAATGGAAAAAACTTATCAAATTACAAATGCATGATAGAGGAAAAGCACCAGAGAAGCCAATGCACATGGTCAACCATCAAACTCTATCGAATATGAAATGTAAAGTTACTAAGATAAAGAGGATACTTACCTTACAATAGGGCTTTCTGTTTGCCCTTCAGTAGGCACTATTGCAAGGCTTTCTGTCCTACCTTCACTAGGCTCAACAAGAAGCTCTTTAGTAGAGCCTTCTGTCCTACCTTCAGCCATTACATCTTGCTGTTGATGCTGCCTTTTCAGCTCACAACCTTTTTTATTGTGCCATTCCTTGCAGCAATATGAGCATTTCATCTTTAAGCCAGTCATGCTCATCCTCTGACTTGATGCCTCTTCCTGCTGCATTCTTCTTTTCTTTTTTGGCCTTCCAATTTGCTTCTTCAGCGACAAAGGTAGAGGGCTTTCATGATTTGTTGGCTCCCAAAATTTGTTGCTTCTGATAGGCTGCATCATGAATTGGTATGAAGCAAGGTATGAGTTTTTTTTGTACCAATCATGTAGATAATCATCTGGGTTTTCTTGCTTCATCTGAACAGCACAAATTGCATGGGCATAGGGAATTTCATTCAATTGCCAAGCTTGGCATGAACACTTTCTTCTATCCAAGTTGACAACATACTTATCTTGATTTTGAATAATCTCATATCCATTATCTCCATTCCAAACTGGATGGTAGAACCTACTAGCAGTAATGTTTGCATCCAATCTTTTCATAATCCTAGGGCCACAGTTTCTAGTCCATTTTGTAGCCTCATCTCTTTGCCTATGCAGTCTAGTCATCACCATCACTCGAATATCATCAAGCATGCTGATGATTGGTTTGCACCTGGCCTCTAACATTCTGCCATTGAAAGCTTCGCTGAGGTTGTTATCAATGATATTGCATTTGAACTCTTCGCTGAAGAAGGCCCGACACCAGTGCTTAGCTTCTGTTTGGAAGAGTGCATCAAAACCTTCTTTTGTCAGTTGCAACAATCCTTGTTTGGCTAATCTGAAATCAACCATGTTTGTACTCTTTGCTATCTGCTAGAACTGCTTCTAGAGCCTATCTCCTTTGAAGTTCCTTGACCAGTTTGCATATATGTGCCTCGCGCACATTCTATGCTCAGCATGTGGCATCAACTCAGCTAATGCAGGAATAAGTCCCTACAAAAATTTAAACCAATAAATACAAGTCAGGAAAAATATGCAAATGATTAATATTAAAAAGGAATGAATTAATTGACAATGAAATTACCTTATGTTGGTCGCTCATGAATGCCCATCCCCCCATCGGTTATCTCAAGGTCAGCCATTAAATTTTTGAGAAACCAGGACCAAATATCCTTGTTCTCTATCTTCACCACCGCCCTTGTTCTCTATCTTCACCACCGCCCAAGCTATTGGAAACATTTGATTATTGGCGTATCTCCCCACAGCAGCCAATAACTCCCCTTTACACAAACCCTTTAGAAAGCATCCATCCAATCCTATAATTCTTCTACAACGAATCAAGAAGCCCCGTTTGCATGCATCAAAACGACATAAAATCTATCAAATCTAGGCCCAAGATCAGGGAGTGGCCTCTCCACAACCTCTACATACACCCTACTAGATGGGTTTTGAAACATGCACTCGCCAGCATAGTCCCATACCTGCCCATATTCTTCATTATACTCACCCATCACTATTTTCATCACTCTCATCTTAGCTCTCTTGCATTGATTCCTTGACACATTAACCCCTACTTGCTCTTTCACTAACTGTTGAAATTGAGGACTCTTGATCCCGGGCATTGCTTTGATAGTGTTGAAAAAATGCTTCGATAACCACACACTCGTTATCCTTTTATTTTTAAAAATAATTGGACAAGTATGTTCCTCCTGCAATGACCTAATTTTGAATGACCCATTCTTACTTAGCGTGCCATAGAGCTTCCATGGACAATTGGATTGTGAGCACTTAGCTCTCACAAATTCTTTTGTGTTTCTAATGAATTTAGCACTCCTCTGCTCACCAATGGAGTTCTTCACAACAGCTTCCTTGAACTGTTTGGCATCGTCAAATCTCATGCCCATAGACAAAATAGGTTTATCAACAGTCAGATCATAGCAAGGGTACTTACTTCTTCTTGGACGAGCAGGTTCTTCATCATCATTGTCAAGCTCATTCTCCGAACCAGCAACTTCATTGCCGCAGCTTTCTTTATCTTCACTTCTATTACCTTCAGCTGGAACTCCATCCCCATTTATTGGCTCGGGCCTCTTTGCTGAAGGTGCAAATTTTTTTCTCAGAAATTCCCTTTGCTTTTGTCTTGATTGTGTGACTTCATCATCATCTTCATCACTTAAGAAATTTACTGAAACAAAATATTCATCTTCTGATTCACTGGATAAAGCAATTTCCCATTCTAATCCAATGAAGTCCTCATCGCCCAAATCTTCACCCAAATCTTCACCCAAGCTTTCAGGACAAGTCACTGTTTGTTCATCTCTATCAATGTGAGTTCTCTCCCTTTCATCCCCAACCTGATTACTCGCTTGAATAGGATCCCTCACTTCTCCTCTTTCAGTGGTGGTTTGCTCATCCCCATCCTCATCCTCATCCTCACCATCCTCATCATCACTATAATACTCAACATATACCTTAGCTTCTTCGTCGTGAAGATAATAGTAAATGATATCCTTAATACCATTATCATCATTAAAAAATCTCAACCCATCCTTCAATTCCTTCCCAGGAACACAATAATGTAGTTTTTGCACTTTGCATCGTAAAAAATATACCAAATCCCTCAGAAAATCAATATATGATGGCTTTTGAACATTGACATAAATAGTACATTCATTTTCACAACTATATTCCCAATCAACGGTGCCGATAAGAAACTCTCCACCATAGCAAACAATGATGCCTACCTGATTCGCGTCCATGTCGATGTTGCACCAAATGAAAAAAAAAACAAATGTCATTACTTGTTGGGACCACATGACAGAATCAACAACTTCACATGGAGGTCCTTGTCATTTTGTTGTCAAGAAACAAATGCAACTAATCTCCCCAATTCAGTGCTTTTACATAAACAAAAGAAACCGAGTTGAATAAACAAAGTGAGGTCCCACCACCCCATTTTTCGATTCAATCACATTCGGTCCCCCTGTTTCCCCCACAGAAGCAGTCCAATTAATTAAATAAATTCGGTCCCACCACTGTTTCCCCCCGATTCGAGCCCATTTTCCCCTCCACGCCCTGTTTTTCTATTCGGTCCCCACAAAAGAAAGGGAACGAACGACGAAACCCTCAATTCGGTCCCCACAACTTTCCCCACCACTTTCCCCTTGAGCCGAACCCTCAATTTTCCCTCCACACCCTAACTTGCCCATCGGAACCTTAAATTTTTCAGTAAATTGACTCACGTATAGAACATGACAAACCTGAGTGAGTGAGAGTTGAGGACGCAGCCAGTGAACGAACGTGAACGATGGCGCAACTACAGCGGTGGTCGAGTGACGGCGGGCGAGTGAACGACGGTGGGTCACCGAGCTACGGCTGGTGGCGTTGAGCGAGAACCCTATACGAACACCGTTTTTAGCCCACGTCATTTTTCTCCGTATTGAATCCACTATACGACGATCGTTTTGTAGGTAATCCACGTGGAATGGTAAAACGACGTCGTTTCTTACGAAGAAAAGGAAACGGCGTCGTTTTATGCCATCCACCGTGGACAATATTAAGAGTTGTTGATTTTTTTTAATATAAATGCCACGTAATCATTTTGGCCAAAATTTCTCGCCAGTGGCACCAAAGTAAGTGTTTTTTCTCCGATTTGGCACTTAAGTGATCCGGCGGAAACTTTTGGCACCAAAGTGAGTGCCGTACACAATATGGCACCATTAGTGTACTTATCCTCGTTTAAAAGGCTTCTCGATTTTTTTTTTAATATAAAAGCCACGTAATCATTTTGGCCGGAATTTGTCGTCGGTGGCACCAAAGTGATTGTTTTTCCTCCGATTTGACACTCAAGTGATCCGGTAGAAACTTTTGGCACCAAAGAGAGCGTCGTACACAACTTATGGCACCATTAGTGTACTTATCCCCTTATTTTTCCTTAGTTTCTTTTAAGAAGTAAGAACTCTTCCTTTTTAACAAAAATCTAACAGAGAGATGTGGCGAGACTCGATCGCGACAACCTCACCGACACAAACTTGAAATCCAATGGAGTCAAACATCGTCGATTCCAGCAGATTCGCCAGCCGCCAACAACAAAAATCAAAGCAATAACAAAGCAAGCGAAGCGCCATTACGTTGAGGCGAGCATCAGAGAGAGGGAGGCGATGCCGCGAGGGAGGGCCGGGGGCGATGCGGCGACCATGATGCCACGGTGAACGGCCAGAAAGTATCCTGCGGTGAGGAGGCTGGGGTTTCTTTCCGCCGTTTCTACCAATTACTTTATTATTTTAAAATAGAACGAAATTATAACAATGAAAAAGAATGGAAAGAAATATAATCGGGATACCGGTCCAGCCCGGGTGATCCAGTTCTGGACAAGGTCCTGGAAACCAAACCAGTTATTTCCTGTTTTAAATAACTTTTTTCTTATTATTAGGTACAATTTTGTTCCTTCTTATAATTAGTTTGTCCCATTATGATGTAATTGTTTCAATTTAATCAGTAATTTTTTATTCTTGTATTAAAACGTCCATTTCAATATAGTTCTTCCAATTTAATGTACAAACATTTCTTATTTGTTATATAATTGATGAAAAACCATGTTAATATCATTTTTGATTCTATAATAATGATAGCGAATTATTTCATGTGCTCTCAAAGAAAACGACACCATGTATTCCTTTATATTGTATCATACAATATTCGACTCGTGTACTATTGACGGAGTTTTGATATACACTGTACAATAACTGATTACTAAGGGCAATTCTATAATGACGGATTTAATAACTGTAAATGGCTTAAATCACTGCTTTATATGTAAAAGCTTAATGATATTAGGTGTACAAGAAAGTTGTTAATCACGTATGATATTGCTATAGATACGACGAATACTTTCTTATTGAATTTTTGCTAATCACATAAATAAATTATTAATTACTTTAACATTTTCACCTATATTAGAAGTTGAAAACCATCTAGAAAATCTACTAGTTACTAAATTTTTTATAGGAAAAAATTTACATGAATATCAGGAACTCCCTAAGTTAGATAGGTTGATTTTTTTTTTTTTTTATCATTGTTATTACATAAAAGATGTAACTAACTACTTATAGGTACATACTATTAGCAATATAATAAATACAGAAAAGAAGTAACTTTATGTAATTACATACTTACTTTTGCATATTATAAAAGTTATTTACTATGTAGATAAGTCTTCTTTTCTTTTCTTTTCTTGTTCGAAACTATGTAGATAATTTATTAGCTACAAGGATGACCACTTTTATACCAAAAAAAAAAAAAAATTGATTTTTCCTCCTGGAAAAAATCATAAAAGAACATATAATCAGAATCTTTTAGATACGTATAAACTTACTTTTTCAATGTACCAAGGCGCAAATTATAGAGTGAAAAGTAATTGTTCGTGAAATTCTAAATGAATTAATTTGTTAAATAGGTAATATAATAATGAGAAAGGATATCGTCCTAAAAAGATTGATAATTAATAAACAAATTAAATATTAAAAATGGACTAATTATAAAATTTATCTAACAGATCAAAATAGAATTGAGTATGAATTAAAATTAACAAATGTAGAAACAAAATTTCAAAATTAAATCCAATAAATGAATTAAATAAATGTATTCGAGCATTCAATTTCACAATAACCACTAAATATGAATTTCAAATTATTACGTATATAAGAAGAATATCAAACATGTGATAGCAATCTACACAGTTGATCAATCCACCATATAAACATAAGTGCATTAAAATATATGAATATTCCTAGTTTACAATGAATCTATTGAACTAAATTATCATCAAAAGCTAACAAATAGCATAGTACATCTCTTTTCACATTTAATTCATGGTTATATATATCATAAGGAGTAATTGTATATTATCACTTCTTAGTCTAAAATATGTGCATTCAAATGGTGGCTAGTCACCTAAAAGTATTAAGTGCACTAATATATAACTCACATAAATGAAATCATTTGCAAAACATAAAAATTATGAAATTCATATCATCATGGTCAACCTACATCGTAGTCTTAACAAAAGAAAATTAGAACATAATAAAAGAAGAAATGAACAGATAAATCAAACCTAATATCTTGAATCAAAGAATAAGAATATCGTCACTACTTTCGCCTTCTCTTCAAAATGCTTGAAAAACTTTGAACAATGAAAAATAATCTAAAAATAAAAACCTAGTCTCCCAAGGCTATCAATGTTCTCCTATTTATAGGATATATCCAAGAATCATATCTTAAGGCAATTGCTTACTTTTCGTATAAAATTAGGGAATAAATAAGAGAATTCCTTATTTGATATCCACCTTCCAACTCTTTTCGATAAATTAGGAAATAAATCACAAAATCCCTAATTTGATATTCATTTTCCAACATTTTCTGATTTAAATCCTGAATCACTAAATTCTTCATTTCCTTCTTTTTATCATTTTTTTCATTATTTTCTCCATATCTTATTATGCTGTATAAACATGGAAAATCTGAATAAATAGAAGGAAATCAAAATATTTCTCTCATAGATAGTGCATTTTGTTACCTAAAATATGTAAAATAACTCTATTTTTGTAATCATGGACTTATTTCATTGAACTTTTT
This sequence comes from Eucalyptus camaldulensis, assembly GCA_019915185.1. Classification (NCBI taxonomy): domain Eukaryota; kingdom Viridiplantae; phylum Streptophyta; class Magnoliopsida; order Myrtales; family Myrtaceae; genus Eucalyptus; species Eucalyptus camaldulensis. The sequence continues at coordinate 8,573,697 of JAHSVA010000014.1, read as the reverse complement.
CAATATAAATAGTTACAAAATCTAAAAGTAATATTATGTGTTCAGTGTTGGATGGCTAATATGTGTTTTGAATTTAGTTTTGTAATCTTTTTTTTTTTCACATGTCAATCATTTTTAACATAAAAATAAAAATAATAAAAATTTGAAAAAAAAAATTATAATATTATTAAAAATTATCCACATCAGTGCTAGTTATAACATTGCCCGGTGTCCATGTCCACAAATTTTTTTTTATCAAAATAAACTTAATGAACTAAATTAGCATAATGTGTAATTATTTATCACTCAATTAGTAAAATTGAAAGCTTTATAATTGAAAGCTTTATAATTGAATTGATAAAAGTACAATATGACTTTTTGGACAATTTTCTCCATTATGTGCATTTCGTCCAACCACTAAGTTAAAAAAGCAATGCCAATTCCTTGCGAACTACGTTTGACCCTTATGTCGATATTCACTATGAGAGAAAATGGTGTCGTCAACGTTGAGTTGGAGTGTCGTTTGTGGGTTGCCGGCAATTTCCGTTTGTCCATATATAAAACCAAGGTTCTTCCCAGAAAGTGACTGAATTGACATTAACTAATATTAGAAAAAAGAAATCGATTTTTCGTCTTCATGCGAAGCAACAAGGCAGAAAGATTGAAAATGACTCTCTGCTAATTACATTAATCATCGCCATTTATAAACAAAAGCGCCTTACTCACAGAAGCATGCTTCCCATTACCAAAGCTAGTATTCTGATGCTCTATAATCTTTCATTAGTGTTAGATCAGAGGATTGCTTCTCTCTAGCCTTATGCCGATGATGAACCCTTTTCGCGTTGCGGTGCTATGAAAGATCTGAATTTTTCATCGATGATCTGAGTACTGTCTCGAGTGTGTTTATATAAAAATATATAATGGTAGTTCATGAATTCCATGTAAAATGTTTGAGATTAATCATCATTTGAACTTGAGCTTAGTTGCTTGATTTAGCTCTCTACTCACAACCATTCAACCGATTCTCTAGCAGATATCAAGATGACAAGCTCTGCAATCAGGAATTGCGTTTTCTTTGCCCTTCCTTCAATTTGGTTTTCTTTGGCAAGAAGCTACATGCTCACATACGCCGGTGATGACCTCATATTTGGCGAAGTTAATTCCTTGACCTCCATCGATAATTGGCTTCCCTTCAGCTACTATAGTCTCCCATATTGCAAGCCCATGGGTGGGATCCGAGAACGTGTTGGCAATGTCGGCGCAAGAGACCAAATCGTCAACTCTCCATACTGGGCAGAAGAACAGTCCAAGTGCCATAATTTGACACGGGAGGACACTTAAGTGCCATAACTTTAAAATAGTATATTTGAGTGCCAGTTTTGAAGTTAAATGGGACACTTAAGTGCCACTTCGGCGAAAATCTGGCCAAATGGCTTACGTGGCGACTTTCTAGCGAGTTTGGTCAAAAACGGCGTCGTTTTGCACGCTGACATGGTGGAGAAAATGCAAAAATGATGCCGTTTCGTGTTTACGTGTAAATAATAATATAAAAATTAAAAAAAATTAAAAAAATTAAAAAAATTAAGAAAAATTTAAAAAAATAAAAAAAGGGGGGTTGAACGGGGCGGCTAAGGGCTGAGCCCTCGCCGCCGCGCCTCCCCGCCGTCGCCAGGAAGGGTCAGCAAAGGAGGGGGGAGGGTCGGCCGGGGTTGCCGGCCCCTGGCCGATCCACGGTGAGGGCTGCAAGCCCTCGCTGGATCGCAGCGAGGGCCGCAATCCTCGCCCCAGATTTGGGCGAGGGCTTGCGGGCCCTCGCCGCCGGTCGGCCGGCCTCGCTGGCCCCTGGCCAGGACCCGGTGACCCCGGCCGACCCTCCCCACTCCGTCGCCGGCCCTTCTTGGCGGTGGCGGGGAGGCGGCGAGGGCCCGCGACCCCTCACCGGATCTAGGCCACTGATCCCCTGAGCGAGCATGAAGCTAGGCTCTTGAAGCAGCGCATTCGTCATTTGTACCAAGTGAACATGATGCTCGATGGTTTGCCGGCAGCAAGGTATGCCAGGCATACTCAATGGACCGGCTTCCCAATTGGATTTGTACTACCGTGCAGCGATGATGTTTACATCATTAATCATCTTAAGTTCACAGTCTTGGTGAATGAACACAGAAGCCGTGGCTACGACATAATGGATTTTGACACACCATCGGTCCCTAAGGTTTATGAACCGGCACCGCTGTTTGAGATTGTGGGCTTCACTGTGGTTCCATGCAGTGTTAAACATGACCAGGAATACATGAAAAGGCTCAAAATGTATGACAACATAGATTCAATGGAATGTCCCTCCGATCTCGAGACATTACAGGTTGTGAGAGAGAATGAGAGGATATCCTTCACTTATTAGGCTCAGTTTGTGAAGAGCGATATCCACGGGCAATCTCGTTGGGACATTTATTGAAAGCAGAGATATTCGCGAATCCTTTGGATCTCGGTACTCCATTCTCTGATGACCATCCTTCTCTTTACCGGTATCGTCTTCGTGATATTCCTGAAGACAATATCTAGGAAATTCGCAAAACGTCGGGGACTTGATAAGCAGGCCAAAGCACAGACTGATGAGGACCCTTCGGGTTGGAAGCTTCTTGCCAACGATGCATTCAGGGAGCCGAATCACTCGAGGCTTCTCAGTGTGATGGTTGGAACTGGGGTCCAAATCACACTGACCAGATTTGTGACTTAACTATCGCAGCCTTTTGCTACTTGACACCAGACGCTCGAGGATTGATACTGACAGTCTAATCTTTTCGGGAATCATCAGCGGGTACATTGGCGTGCGGATGTGGAGAACGCTGAAAGGAAGTATTGATGGTTGGAAGTCAGTTTCGTGGTCGATCACATTTTACTTTCCAAGAATCGTCCTAATCGTACACACGGCGCTCAACCTCATAATGTGGGTCAACCATAGCACTGCCGCTATTTCCATCTCCACGTATGTCACCATTCTATTGTACTGGTTCTGCATTTCAGCGCCAGTTGTTGGAGAAATCCTCGTGAAGTGTTTTGAAGTTGACAAAATGTTTCCATCAGTCTAGTCTGAAGGTCTGCAGACTCTGTTATTTAAAGTCTAAAGACTTTCGGACAGCCAGACTCAAGACTCAAAGTCTATCCTCATTGACAGTCTCCAATCCGTTGAAGAAAGGTTATCCAGAACTGGATGTTTTGTTCAGGATTTAACCTTATCATCTGGAGAAGATCTCGTGGCTGGAGAAGACGTAACAGAATCATTTGATTGATCAAGATTGATTCAATGATTGAAGATTCGATGATTGTCTAAATATTATTGGAAGGTTCTACTTATGGAAACCGAGATCCTGATTGTATGGGCGAACAGGATTGATGGGCTATCAACACGTTCCTTTAATAGCTCGAACAATCTTCCTAATTAATTCCGTCCAACGGGTAGATTGGAGGAATTCCTTTGGTAAGTGCCAACGGGTATGATGGCATAAAGGAGTATATAAGGAAGACGTTCTTAGTTGTTCGAGGTGTGTGCGATAGATGAATTCCAAAGTCTGAAGCTCCTTTTTTGTTTAGACAATTCCTTTGAGCGAAAACTTGTACACAAAAGAGAGTCTATATTTGTGAGAAACCTTGAGGAGGTGTGGTAGAACATCTACACTGTGGAATCAAGGCAAAGCTGTGCTGTAACTTCTCTTTTGATCATAGTGAAATCCAGCCGGTGGGCTGTCAGTGCGGAAGAGTGGACGTAGGCTTGGAATAAGCCGAACCACTATAAATCCTGTGTTCAATTCTCTCTCTCTACCTCGATCGTATTTCATTTTGTTAAGAATTGCTTCCATATTTCGACAAATTGTTTGCGCGCCTATTCACCCCCCTCTAGGTGTGTATACTAGCCATCTCAATTGGTATCACAGCTTGTGTACTCACTTTGTTTGAAGTATTTTACTTCAGAGTTAAAGATCCATGGCCAGTATGCTAGCACCAGGGTTGATGGAAGGGCAAAGCAATACCAGACCACCCTACTTTGATGGAAAGGATTACAACATCTGGAAAAACAAGATGAAAGCTGTCCTACGATCAAAGGATCCTCTGGAATGGGACGTTGTAGAAAAAGGAATTACTCCTACAGCTGCATCAGTCTCTGAAAGAGGAAAAGAAACTGTTGAGACCAGCGGAATGACTCAGGAAGAGATAAACAAGAGACAAACACTCAATGCAAAAGCAATTTACTCTTTATATTGTGCTTTGTCACCAACTGAATATAATATAATATCTTCTTGTGTTACAGCAAAAGAAGTCTGGGACAGATTGCATATCACCTATGAAGGAACAGGTCGAGTGAAGGAAACCAGGATTAATATTCTTCTCGGTCAATATGAAGCCTTCAAAATGAAACCAGGAGAATCTATAACTGACATGTTTAGCCGTTTTACAGATATTGTCAATGGTCTTGAGAATCAAGGACAAAAAATTTCTGATCCCATGAAGGTAAACAAGCTACTGCGTGGACTCTCCAAGGATTGGAATCACATAAAGATGTCGATAAGAGAGACGCAAAGAATTATGCCACTATCTGTCGACGAGCTGATTGGAACTCTTCAGTCTTATGAAGTGGAACGGATCAATGAAGATGAAGATCCAAAAGGTAAGAAATCTATTGCATTGAAATCAAATGATAATTCTGATGATACAGATTCCGAAGATGATATGGACGATGAGGAGCTCGCTCTCATGATAAGAAGATTCAGAAAACTGAATAGAAAAGGAAGAAGGTTCAACTCAAAGAAACAAAGCTTTCAAAGACAGCAGACCAAGTCTGTTGATGATGAGGAACCAAATAAAGATGTAGTTTGCTTTGAATGCAAGAAAAAGGGACACATTAGACCCAACTGTCCTCTTCTGAAGAAGAAAAGAGGAAAAGCTGAAAAATTTTGAAAAGCTCTCAAAGCCGAAACCTGGAGTGATACAGAGTGTGAAGAAAGTGATAATGAATATGCCAATCTATGTCTGATGGCACAATCAGACTCAGACTCTGGATCAGACTCAGACAGTGAATTTGAGGCAAGTAATTTCAAAATTCCTGTCAAAGTTTCTAAATACATTGATGAACTGTGTTTTAGTCTTAAGACTTCTCTCAAAAGAATTTCTGAACTGAAAAAGGAAAACTCAGCTCTAAAACAAAAGGAAAATGTTTTAGTAGAAAGAGTTAAAAGAAAATGAAGATAATCTTTTAAAAGAAAATGCTCTTTTAAAAACTGATTTATCAAATACTTCAAAGAAATTTTCAATAGGGTCTAAAAAACTTGAAAAAATTCTTTCAGCTCAAAGACTTTACTTCAATAAGTCTGGTCTAGGTATGTCAGCAGAAACAATTCCCTTGATTGATTTTCCTAAAGTAAAAGAAAGAATTAAGAAAAGACCCTCGAAAGAGGCTTACAAAAATCATTTCAAGAAAGTTTTTGTAAAACCTGTAGGTAGAAATGCTCTCAGATGTTCAAAGTGCAACAGTCCGGATCACTTTGAAAAAGAGTGTCCTATGGTATGGAAACCTGTTAAGAAAGTATGAGCTAATACTGTTTATATTACTAACACCAAAGGACCCAAGAAAATTTGGGTACCAAAGAAAACTTGAGACTTTATTTTAAATGCAGGTCTCCATCAAGAAACAGGTAAAGTGGTATCTTGACAGCGGATGTTCAAGACACATGACAGGAGACTTAAATTGTTTTATAAAGCTTGCTCAAGTAAATGGTGGAAAAGTTTCATTTGGAGGAAACAGCAAAGGAAGTATTGTGGGATTTGGGACCGTGAAAATTGGAACTCTCACAATAAGTAATGTTCCCTTAGTGGAAGGACTCAATTACAATCTTCTCAGCATTAGTCAACTGTGTGATACTGGTTTCAAGATCTTCTTTCAAGAAGGAACATGTTCTGGAATCAGTAAAGACTCTACTCAGTCTTTCATGGGTCGAAGACATGGAAATATCTATCTTCTGGATGTGAAACCAAATGAATCGCAATGTCTCATCTCAATTCAAGACGAAGCAAGCTTATGGCACAAAAAGCTTGGTCATGTCAACATGAAGCAATTAGCCAAAATCTCATCAAAGCAGCTTGTTCGAGGTCTACCCAAATTGCCATACCAAAAGATTGATTCATGCACACCATGTATTCTGGGAAAACAGGTAAGAAATTCATTAAGCCAATAAATCATGTCTCTACTAACCATGTACTACAGTTGCTGCATATGGATCTCTTCGGACTAACCAGAACTCAGAGTATTGGGGGTAAGAAGTATTGCCTAGTAATTGTTGATGATTACTCTCGTTTTACTTGGGTATATTTCCTAGCAAGTAAGTCTGAAACCTTCTCATATTTTGAAAAATTTGCTAAAAAGGTTCAAAATGAAAAAGGATGTGTTATCTCTAGTATAAGAACAGATCATAGAGGTGAATTTGAAAATCAAGATTTTACAAAATTCTATGATGAATCTGGCTTTAAGCATGTGTTCTCCTCTCCATACACTCCTCAGCAAAATGGAGTTGTGGAAAGAAAGAACAGATCTCTTCAAGAAATGGCTAGAACTCTTTTAATTGAAAGTAAAATTTCTTCTCGATTTTGGGCTGAAGCTGTTTCAACAGCATGCTATATCATTAATAGAGTCTTCTTAAGACCTATTCTAAAGAAAACCCCTTATGAGATATTCAAAGATAAAAAGCCTATTGTTTCATACTTTCATGTATTTGGTTGCAAATGTTTTATATTGAAAAATACAAAAGATCGAGTTGGTAAGTTTGAAGAAAGATCAGATGAAGGTATCTTTCTTAGATATTCTACATCAAGCAAAGCCTACAGAGTCTATAACAAGAAGAGCCAGTCTGTGGAGGAGTCAATGAATGTCAAATTTCAAGACTCAACGCAAGATGAATCAAGTCAGACTCATCAAGAAGAGTCTGAACCTGCTCCAGACCTTTCAAAGCGTACAACTCAAGAAGCATCTCAGTCTTTGGAAGACAAGCATCAAATTGTTCTTGAAGATCCAAATAAAGAAAGAGATTATCAACCAGATAAATCAACAAGTAACTGGAAGCATAAGTCCAGTCATCCCAAAGATCTTATAATTGGCGAAATTAATGAAGGAATTCGCACCAGATCCAAAAGGCAAGAAGAGTCTAGTGCTGTGGCACTCGTTTCTGAAATTGAACCAAAGAGCATAGAAGAAGCTTTATCTGATGAAAGCTGGATTGAAGCTATGCAAGAAGAGCTCAGATAGTTCAGCATTAATAATGTCTGGGAATTGACATCCAAACCAAAAGGTAAAGCTGTTATTGGAGCTAAATGGGTGTTCAGAAACAAGATGAATGAGAAAGGAAAAGTCGTACGAAATAAAGCAAGACTCGTGGCCAAGGGATATACGCAAGAAGAAGGAATAGACTATGATGAGACTTACGCTCCTGTAGCAAGGTTAGAAGCTATTCGTCTATTACTTGCGTTTGCTTTTTATAAGAATTTCAGGTTATTCCAAATGGACGTCAAAAGCGCCTTTCTAAATGGATTTATCCATGAGCAAGTTTATGTGGAACAACCACCAGGGTTTGAAGACCCAAAGAAGCCAGACTCAGTCTTCAGACTGAAAAAGGCTTTGTATGGTTTAAAGCAAGCACCTCGGGCTTGGTACGACAAATTAAGTAAGTTCCTAATACAAAATGGGTTTGTCAAAGGTAAAGTAGATACGACTTTATTTATCAAGAAGGAAAACAAAAGTTTCTTACTTGTTCAAATATATGTGGATGATATTATTTTTGGATCCTCTAATGAAAGTCTGTGCAAGAAATTTTCTAAGTCTATGCAGGATGAGTTTGAAATGAGTATGATGGGAGAATTAACATTCTTTCTTGGACTTCAAATAAAACAATTGGAGGATGGGACTTTTATTCATCAAGAAAAGTATGCAAATGATCTAGTCAAAAAGTTCGGCCTGAGCAATTGCAAAAAGGTTGACACACCAATGTCAAGTACCTTGAAGATAGACAAAGATGAAGAAGGGAAGAAAGTCGATCAAAAGCTGTACAGGAGTATCATCGGATCTCTTCTTTATCTTACTGCTTCTAGACCTGACATTTTGTTGAGTGTTTGCATCTGTGCTAGGTTTCAATCAGATCCTAGAGAGTCTCATCTCAGTGCTGCAAAACGCATCATTAAATACGTTGCTTCATCATCAAGCATTGGTCTTTGGTATCCTAAGAAGGGAGACTTTAATCTTCTGGGATATTCAGACGCAGATCTGGCCGGTTGCAGAGTTGATAGAAAAAGCACTTCAGGAACTTGCCAGTTGTTTGGAAGCAGGACAGTGTCTTGGTTTTCAAGGAAACAAAGCATTGTGTCTCTTTCAACAACAAAAGTAGAATATGTAGCTATTGGAAGCTGCTGTTCGCAAATTCTATGGATAAAACAACAGCTAAGAGACTTTGAAATTGAAGACTCATGCACGGAGATTAATTGCGACAACACCAGCGCTATCAACCTCACCAAAAATCCAATTCTCCACTCAAGAGCAAAGCACATAGAGATTCGACATCACTTTATTAGAGACCATGTTCAAAATGAAGATGTGTCAATCCAATTTGTTGACTCAAAGGATCAACTGGTGGATATATTCACAAAGCCTTTGGAGAAAAATCAATTTGAATCTATACACTCCAGACTCAACATTTTGAGATATAAGGATATCAAAGTCTAAAGACTCTCAGACTCAGACTTACAAGACTTTATCTACAGTCTTGGCTCGACCTTCAGACTGTAAGTCTTTCTCTCTCTAATTTATTTTTGAAAAGGTACGATCGTCAGACTGTGTTTAATTATTGCCATATTTAATCGACAAAAATATTGCATCGTTTCATTTTCAAAAAGGAAGTTATTTTTGAAATAGCTATTTTTGCGGAAGAAGACAGTTATTTTGAAAAGGCATTTTATTATTTCCTTTGTGACGATTCGTTTATTTCTCTTTCTAACCGATTGTGCACTGTCGATTCCTCTTCATTTTGGTTTCAAAAACCCTAGAAAGCATCGATCCTCCATTTCCATTTGTCTTCTTTGATTAATCTTAAAAAAGTTGTCATCTTTCCTGGGAAAATCAAGCAAGGAATCTTCCAAAAACTGAGAAAGATGTCATCTTCGAGAAAGTCTTCGAGAATCGCAAGCAGGGGACCACGACAAATGAGTGAGGGGCCTACGCACTTCGATCTTACTGAGGAGGAAGAGAATCCAGAACAACAAGCGAGCTCACAACATTCTCAGCAGCGTCATTCTCCACCATCTAGTCCTCAAGACGTTGATCATCAACAACAGGAAGAAATCATCGAGGATGCAGACCCTGTAAGAGTTCAAAAGTCCGCTTTTATATACAAGCTATATCGTGCCTTAAAAGGAACTCGTACTCCTTTAAACTATGTTGACAACTTCCTTAAAGACAAAGGATATGGGAACGAATATATTTTTCTGCGGAAAATGGAAAGTTTGGGAATTGCTCGTAAAGGGGTGGTTGAGGAAACCCTTGCGAATATCCCAAGTGATCCTCATGACTGGGGGCCGAATCCTATAGATGGGAATGACGATGACAATCTGTTCAGTCTATTTCAACCGAAAATGGGTATTGCGGCTGAAATTCAAGGAAAAAGGGGAGATTTGTTCATATCAAAGGAACAGAAGGATCTGTACTCTAAATTGCTGAAGCGTGGGGTAATAAACCCTAGGAGTGTTGATTTTGATTTTCTGGATGCTGTGAAAGTGAACTTGAGGGAAAAGTTCAATTTTCTTCAACTTGAAAAGTACTGCTCTGACTCAACTGAGGCTTATGCTGAATTGACTGCATATTTCTATTCAAATCTTAGCTTTTTGGATGCGAATAGATTCTCTTTCAGCGTTAAAGATCAGGACTATGTTGTGGATATGGACATGCTGGTAGATGTGTTAGAAGTTGAGAGAGGCAGATATCAACCAATCAAAGTTTCCATTGCTCGAGCCACACTTGAACTGGTGAAGGACAGGAGAACAGATGAGAAGATCACCTACTCAAGGATGAATGCATTCAACATCTTGCTTCACAAGATTGTGATTAATTGCCTTCGGCCGAAATCAACTTCCAAAACTGATGTTTCAAGTTTTGAGGCAAAGTTGATGTATGCCATCCTCTGTGGAAAGAAGTTTTCTCTCCCTCATACTGTTATGTTTCACATGTATAGAGCAGTGATGAAGGACAGAGGTCAACTCCCTTACCCAAGCCTTGTTACGAAGTTATTCAGACATCTGAATATTCAGCCTCCGCAAATCTTTTGTGTTCGATCATGCGATCATATGGTGGTAGGTCTGAAAATGGTGACCAAAATGTGTCTGAAGGAACTGAGCAAGGAATTGGAGAAATTCAAGGAGAAAACTCCTGTAAAATCTCATCAACTTTCTTCTGCTAAGAGAAAAGGGAAGGAGCCCATGGTTGCTCCATCAAAGAAAAGAAGAGCTCTCCTCGTTGAAGATGAAGATGATGACGAAGACATCACCATCTCTGCAATGGCTTTGAAGAATTTAAGTCGTCCTGTTCCACAGAAAGAATCGGAACGAATGATGAAAGAAGCAGAGGAGAAGGAAGAAGAAGAAAGAGAAGCAGAGGAAGAAAGACCTGAAGAAGAAGAAAGAAGAGAAGAAGGAGATCCTAAGGAAATCTCTTCTCCACCTATAGGCATGGAAACAGGGGGAGTTCAGGAGAAAGGAGTGACGTCTTCACATCCTGATGCAAGTGAAGGAATCAGTCGCTCACCTGTAGATCCAGAGGACGTTTATGCATCTCAATTTCCAGAGGAAGGTCATGAAGCTTCATCGCCAATCCTGCGAGATTATGCTGATCTACCGTCGACTGCATTTACTCCATCAGATCGAGCCGAAGCAAGTACTCAGACTGATAATGGAGAAGATTTTCGCAGAATCATGGATATTCTCTTGGAAATGAGAGGTCAAATTTATGCCTTGGGATGCGAAGTTCAAAGTTTGAAGAATGAAAGTCAAGCTTCTTCCTGTTCTTTGAATGATAAGATGCAAGCCCTCTCGATTCAGAATCAGGCCAATGCCAAGAGTGAGGAGGTTGCACAGCTGAAAGAAGACTTCAAAAGGCTGGAAGGCATCGTTCAGTCCATGGAAGATTTCCAGCTTGTCCACGTTCCCAAGCAATCTTGACTTCATCTCATTCTTTTTAATGATGACAAAAAGGGGGAGAGATGCATGATTTGATCAAACTTTCAATCATTAAACTTTTTATTTATTTGTTGGATTGTGTTGTTTAACTATTTTTGACAGACTTTGACTTGGTTTTGTGTCTGGATGAGAACTGATCTAGACTTGGACTTGACTGCTTCTATTAACTAATATTGATATCTTATTGGATGGTTTTATTATATTCTAGACTAACCTATTTTCTGTGGTTGCAGATTCTAGTGTTAATCTTTTAACCATTCATCTCTATAAGATATGCATATGTGTTTGAGAAATGTTTTGCAGGTCAAAGTTATCCAAATCTGCAGGAAGGTTTTGTCACCATCAAAAAGGGGGAGATTGTTGGAGAAATCCTCGTGAAGTGTTTTGAAGTTGAAAAAACGTTTCCATCAGTCTAGTTTGAAGGTCTGCAGACTCTGTTATTTAAAGTCTGAAGACTTCCAGACAACCAGACTCAAGACTCAAAGTCTATCCTCATTGACAGTCTCCAATCCGTTGAAGAAAGGTTATCCAGAACTGGATGTTTTGTTTAGGATTTAACCTTATCATCTGGAGAAGATCTCGTGGCTGGAGAAGACGTAACAGAATCCTTTGATTGATCAAGATTGATTCAATGATTGAAGATTCGATGATTGTCTAAATATTATTGGAAGGTTCTACTTATGGAAACCGAGATCCTGATTGTATGGGCGAACAGGATTGATGGGCTATCAACACGTTCCTTTAATAGCTCGAACAATCTTCCTAATTACTTCCATCCAACGGGTAGATTGGAGGAATTCCTTTGGTAAGTGCCAACGGGTATGATGGCATAAAGGAGTATATAAGGAAGACGTTTTTAGTTGTTCGAGGTGTGTGCGATAGATGAATTCCAAAGTCTGAAGCTCCTTTTTTGTTTAGACAATTCCTTTGAGCGAAAACTTGTACACAAAAGAGAGTCTATATTTGTGAGAAACCTTGAGGAGGTGTGGTAGAACATCTACACTGTGGAATCAAGGCAAAGCTGTGCTGTAACTTCTCTTTTGATCATAGTGAAATCCAGCCGGTGGGCTGTCAGTGCGGAAGAGTGGACGTAGGCTTGGAATAAGCCGAACCACTATAAATCCTGTGTTCAATTCTCTCTCTCTACCTCGATCGTATTTCATTTTGTTAAGAATTGCTTCCGTATTTCGACAAATTGTTTGCGCGCCTATTCACCCCCTCTAGGTGTTTATACTAGCCATCTCACCAGTCACCCTCTTTGGAGGACTCCTGGCGACCTGGGCCGAGGCTATCCAATATCCTGTGAAAACCAATCACATTCCAAGGGAAATCATGGCTTGGACACTCCCCTCGTGGCTCTTAGTTCTTGGTGCTGGGATGATCCCGTTTGGCACACTTAACTGAACTCGCCTTCTTTCTGAGTAGCATATGGGTTGGTAGGTTCTACAGCATGTCGGGAACCCTCTGCGTTTGTCTTCTGTCCCTTGTTATTCTCTGTGCTGAAACTTCCTTAATTGTTACTTATCGCAATCTACAAGCTGAGGACTGGAAATGGTAGTGGAAGTCTTTCTGTGCTTCCAGTTCGGCTTCCATCTTTGTGTTCAAGTACTGCATTAGTTACTTGGTTTCTGACCTGTACAGTTTGAGCGGGCCTCCATCAGTCACAGTTTATGTCGGTTACTCACTCATCTTGGCAATAGCAGCCTTGCTATCAACTGGTAGCATTGGTTTCCTCGCTTTGTTCTACTTTGTGAATGCTCTCTTCTCATCAACAGAGATCTAAGTAGAGTCGACTTTTTCCGAATTTTGTCCATTGCTTGAGCTCCTTGCTTTGGGAAATGCTGACATCACCTCGATCAATATAGGAACATCCTACTTTATTATGTATTGCCTTGCCTTTGTCATGTTTCAGTGTCGAATAAGCACGTAAGTAGCTATTAATGTTTCAAAGTAATGTATTCCCATCTATTGCACACATTTCCACTTCCATTGCTGTATCATCCGACGATCAAGTATGGAGCTTTACTATTAACAGTCTTCTTTGATCTGAAGGCGCCAATTAGTAGCTCCGTAGGAATGGCATCATCAAATAACCTTTAGAACTCAAAGTTATAAATCTGAACAAGCTATGAGATACGTTGGATGGTAAAACTACAAAGAGAGGTGGATGAGGATGCACACCGTTGGCCATTTAGCAGATAGATAGCATGCGCGAGCAACTCTGAACTGCACGTACGTTCATAATAATAACCTATTGATGTTTAGGCAAATGAGTAAATAATGCTAAACCAAGTCTCTCGACAAACCTTATACTACAGTGATTCTGCAATTGAGTATTCGTTACATATAAAAAGCACCATTTATAAATATGCTCAGCATCAATTTTAACCAGAAGGCCAGTCTCTAGAAACCAGGAACAGCCCTAGAATGCCCTTAGCAACAATAGGACTCCTTGCATGACCTTGAAAGAATTCTCTTCACGGATCTTCTTAATCTTCAGCTAGACAAGAATTGAAACAGTGAAACTTCATTCGTCTGCAGAATCGATGCTCAGTAGGTCCGTGGGGAGCCAACATTCTTCATAGTTTGAGCAACACCATGATTGATCTCTACATATTGCAGCCTTCAAGCAGAGGATTGGAAACGGTGGTGAAAGTCTCTCTATGCTTCCAGCACAGGCTTTGATCTATGTATTCATGTACTACATAGCCTCCCTCCATCACAGTTTATGTCGGCTACTCACTCAGTGGCAATAGCAGTCCTGCTATGACCAGTAGCATTGGTTCCCTCGTTTCCTTCTACCTCATTAATGTTCCCTTCTATATCATTCACCGTATAAGACAATGCCTTTGTCATGTTGCACTTGCCAAAAGCGGGACAAGAAGGATACGCCAACTCTTAATTTATTAAAATGATGTATTCTCATCTATTTCACATATTTCGGCCGTCATATCTACATCAGGTGAAAATCAAAGGGGGAGCTTTGTTAAGCGACATTGAATTATCTCAGTCCACTGAGTCTTCTTTGAACTGACTAGCTGATTTGTTGTCCAAGCAAAGGGATAATCTTCTGAAACTTCAGTTTTCCAGATAATGGATAAAGAGGAGTAGTAGCAGGATGCTCGCACAATAAATAAAGGAGGTACGGACACTTGGAGTGCCAAAACTTGGCAAGGAGGAACACTTAAATGCCAAAACTTTACACTTAAGTGCCAAAGTTGGAGTAAAATAGATCACTTAAGTGCCATTCCGATCAAAATCCGACCAAATTGGTGACGTTGGTAATTTTCTAGCGAGATTGGTGCAAAACAGCGTCGTTTTGCACACTGATGTGGCGAGAAAATGCAAAAACGACGTCGTTTTTGCTTTGACGTGTAAATAATTAGTATAAAAATTAATTAAATTAAATTTAAAACTAAATTTATTTAAAATATTCTAAAAGTTTAAAAATTTAAAATTAAAATTAAAAAAGGGGGGTTGAAGGGGGCGGCTAAGGGATGAGCCCTCACTGCCGCCGCCTCCCCGCCGCAGCCGAGAAGGGCCGCAACCCTCGCCCCAGATTTGGGCGAGGGCTCGCGGGCCCTTGCTGCCTCCCCATCGTCGCCGGGAAGGGTCAGCTGTTAGAGAAAAAATTCTTATTATTTTGAAATTGACAAAACGTTTCCATTTGTTTAGTCTGAAGACTTGCAGACTCTATCGTTAAAGTCTGAAGACCTCAAAACTCAAGATTTAAAGTCTACAATCACTGATAGTTTCCAGACCAATGAAGAGAAGACTTATCCAAATGTGAGTTTATCTTCAAGGATTTGGTTCGTATAGTTGAAGAAGATTTCATGGCTAGAGATAGCATCTCGTGATCAATTATTCTTATTGAAATCAATTCGGATAATTAGATTTGTTGATTGGCGAAAGTATACTTGGAAGGTTCTACTTATGGAAACGTAAATCCTGATTGTATGAACGAACATGATTGGTGGGCTATCATCACATTCCTTAAATAACTAGAAGATCTCCTTAATTGATTATGTTCAACGGGTAGATTGGAAGAACCCCTTTAGAAAGTGCTAACGGTTATAAAGGCATTGAGTAGTATATAAGGAAGACGCTCAAGTTATTTGAGTGTGTGCGCGAAAGAAAAATTCAAAAGTCTGAAGTTCTTAGTTCTTTACTATTTCAATAGTTGAGCTTAAGTTGAACTCAAAAGAGAGATTAAATACTTGTGAGACCTTGAAGAAATGTGGTAGAGTTTCTACACTATGGAATCAAGGACATGAGATGTAAAATCTCTTTTGATTCTTAGTAAAATCCAGTTAGTGGGCTGTTAGTGCGGGAGAGTGGACGTAGGCTTGGTCTAAGCAGAACCGATATAAACCTTGTGTTTCAATTCTCTTTCCCTAAACTCTTTACTTTAATTCATAACTTTATATAACTGTTTATAATCTTTTACATCTTCAGTCTATTATCCTCAAAAGACGAATTAATTTGTTAAGTCTTGCAAAACTTCTTTTTGCACCCATTCACCCCCTCTAGGTGCTCTTACTAGCCCTATCAATTGGTATCGAAGCCTGTGTGCTCATTTAATTGAAGTGTTTTTACTCCAGAGTTAAAGATCTATGGTTAGTATGTTGGCTCCAGGTTTGGTTGAAAATCAGAGTAACACCATACCTCCTTACTTTGATGGAAATGAATATAACGTATGGAAAAACAAGATAAATGCATTACTAAGATTGAAAGATCCTATGGAATGGGATGTGGTAGAAAAATGAATCATTCTTAAAGCTGCATCAGTTTTAAAAAGAGGAAAAAAAGTTGCAAACACTAGTGAGATGACACAAGAAGAAATAATCAAGAGACAAGCTCTTGATACTAAAGCAATTTACACAAATTTACTCTTTATATTGTGCTTTATCTCCTACTGAATATAACAGAATTTCTTTTTGTGAAACAACCAAAGAAGTCTGGGATACGTTGCAGACTACCTATGAAAGAACTGATCGAGTAAAAGAAACAAAGATCAATATTTTACTTAGACAGTATGAAACCTTCAAGATGAAACCAGGAGAATCTATCACTAAAATGTTTAGTCGTTTTACAGAAATTGTAAACAGTCTAGAGTATCAGGGATAGCCAATCTTAAGACCAATGAAGGTTAACAAATTGCTACATGGACTCTCCAAAGACTAGAATCACGCGAAGACTTCAATAAGGAAAACTCAAAGGATCATGCCGCTTTCTATAGACAAACTGGTTGGCATACTTCAGTCTTATGAAGTGGAACAAATCAACAAGGAAGAAGATCCCAAAGGTAAGAAGTCAATTGCTTTAAAATCTAACGATGATTATGATGTTACAGACTCTGAAGATGATATGGACGATGAAGATCTAGCACTTATGATAAGGAGGTTCAGGAAATTGAATAAAAAGGGAAGAAGATTCAATTGGAAGAAACAAAGCACTCAAAAGTTTCAAAACAAATCACCTGAGAATGATGAAGCCAACAAAGATGTGATCTATTTTGAATGTAAGAAAAATGGACACATCAAATCAAAATGTTCTCTGTTGAAGAAAAAGAAGGGAAAAGCTGAAAAATACAGAAAGGCTCTCAAAGCAGAGACATGAAGTGATACTGAATGCGAAGAAAGTGATGAGGATTATACCAATATATGTCTAATGACAAAATCAGAATCAGGCTCAAACTCTGAGATAGATTCAGACTTAGACTCAGACAGCGAAATCGAGGTAAGTAATTTAAAAATTCCTACTAAAGTCTCAAAATACATTGATGAACTTTGTCTTAGTTTCAAAACCCCTCTTAAAAAGATTTCCGAACTTAAAAGGGAGAATTCTACACTTAAGCAACATGAAAATTCTTGGAAAGAAAAGTTTGAAAATCTAGACAAAAGTTTTGTTATTTTAAAAGAAAATGTAGACTCTCTTTCAAAAGAAAATACATTTTTGAAAAAGGATATTTCAAATATCTCAAAAAGGTTTTCAATAGAATTTGAGAAGTTGGAAAAGATTCTTTCAGTACAAATATCTTATTTCAACAAATCAAATTTGGGAATAACTTCAGAAACTATTCCTCTAATTGATTTTCCAAAAGTAAAAGAAAGAATCAAACAAAGACCTACAAAAACTTTTTACAGAAATCATTTTCAAAAAGTCATTGTAAAATCTGTTGGCCGAAGTATTCTCAAAAGTTCTAAGTGCAATAGCTGAGAACACTTTGAGAAAAAATGTCTTATGGTTTGGAGACTTGTTAAGAAGGAATGCATAAAGACTATATATTACATTAACTCCCCTAGACCCAAGAAAATGTGGGTACCAAAGAAAGCTTGAGTTTCTTTTTTAATTGCAAGTCACTATCAAGAAAAAAGGTTAAATGGTATTTGGATAATGGCTGTTCGAGACACATGACTGGAGATTCAAGTTGTTTTATAAAACTTGTTCAAACAAATGGTGTAAAAGTTTCTTTTGGTGGAAACAACAAAAGAAGAATTGTTGGGTGTGGAACTGTAAAGATTAGAAGTCTCACAATCAATAATGTCTCCTTGGTGGAATGACTAAATTACAATCTACTCAACATTAGCCAACTGTGCGACACTGGATTCAAAATCAATTTCCAAGAAGGAATATGTTTGGGAATTAGTAAAGATCTTTCTCAATCTTTTACTAGACGAAGACATGGGAACATTTATCTTCTGGATGTAAAATCAGAAAGTTCTCAATGTCTAATATCAATTCAAGATGAAACAATCTTTGGCATCGAAAGCTTGGCCATGTCAACATGAAACAAATTGCCAAGATCTCATCCAAGAAACTTGTCCGTGGATTGCCCAACCTGAAGTATAAAAAATCTAACTTATGCACACCATGTGTGGGGAAAATATGTTAGAAGTTCTTTTAATCCAATAAATCAAGTTTCTACTAATTGTATTTTGCAGCTCCTGCATATGGATCTCTTTGGACCAACCATAATTCAAAGTATTGGTGGAAAGAAATATTGCCTAGTAATTATGGATGATTATTCCCGATTTACTTGGGTTTACTTTCTGGCAAGTAAGTCTAAAACATTTTCTCACTTTTCAAAGTTTGTCAAGAAAGTTTAGAATGAGAAATGATATGATATCTCAAGCATACAGACAGACCATGGAGGTGAGTTTGAAAATCAAGACTTTGCCAAATTCTGTGATGAATCTAGTTTTCAGAATGTTTTCTCCTTTCCATACACTCCAGAACAAAATGGAGTTCTAGAAAGAAAGAACAGATCTTTGCAACAAATGACAAGAACTCTTTTAATAAAAAGTAATATTTCTCCTCATTTTTGGGCTGAAGCAATTTCTACAGCTTGTTATATTATTAACATAGTATTTTTAAAGCCTATTCTGGAGTAAACTCCATATGAGTTATTCAAAGGAAAGAAGCTAATCGTTTCTTATTTTCATGTGTTTGGTTGCAAATGTTTTGTTTTGAAAAATGCAAATGATCGAACTGGTAAGTTTGAAGAAAAATCAGACGAATGAATTTTCCTTGGCTAGTCAACTTCAAGCAAAACTTATAGAGTATTCAGCAAGAAGATTCATTTTGTGGAAGAATCTATGAATGTCAAATTCCAAGAATCTTTGTCAAATCAACTGATCCAGACTCAACTTGAAGAATCTGAATCTGCTTCAGACCTTACAAAGTCTACCTTCCCTAAAGTGACTCAGACTTCTGAAGATCAACGATGAATGGAAGTTGAAGAATCAACTGAAGTAGAAGGTCAGCAAACTGTCAAATTGACCAGTAACTTGAAGCACAAGTCTAGTCATCCTAAAGAACTCATCATTGGTAACATTGATGAAGGGATTCACACCAGATCCAAAAAGCAAGAAGAGTCTAGCACTGTGGCACTTATTTCTGAAATGGAACCCAAAAGTATAAAAAAAGCTTTAGCTGACGAAAGTTGGATTGAAGTTATGCAAGAAGAACTCAGACAATTCAGCATTAATGATGTCTGGGAATTAACTCATAAACCAAAAGGTAAATCCATTTTGGAGCTAAATGAGTTTTCAGGAACAAGATGGACGAAAAAGGAAAAGTGGTCAGAAATAAAGCAAGACTCGTGGCCAAATGATATACGTAGGAAGAAGTGATAAACTATGATGAGACCTATGCACTAGTAGCAATGATAGAAGTAATTGGATTATTACTCATTTTTGCTTACTATAAAAATTTTAGGTTATTCCAAATGGACGTCAAAAGCACATTTCTAAATGGATTTATCTAATAAGAAGTCTATGCGGAACAACCACCCGAATTTGAAGATCCAAAAAGAACAAACTCAATTTTCAGACTGAAAAAATGCTCTATATGGATTGAAGCAAGCGCCTCGAGCATGATATGATAGGTTAAGTAAGTTTCTAATTCAAAGTGGTTTTGTCAAAGGAAAAGTATATACTACATTGTTTATTAAAAGAGAATGTAAAAACTTTCTACTTGTTCAAATCTATGTTGATGATATTATATTTAGATCACCTAACGAAAACCTGTGCAAGAAGTTTTCTAAATCTATGCAGGATGAATTTGAGATGAGCATGATAGGTGAACTATCTTTCTTTCTCGGATTACAAGTGAAACAATTGAATGAAGAAATTTTCATTTAGCAAGAGAAATATGTAAAAGATCTTGTTAAAAAGTTCGAATTAGAGAATTGCAAAAAGACTGAGATACCGATGTCAAGTTCTTCGAAACTGGACAAAGATGAAGGAGGAAAGAAAGTTTACCAAAAGCTCTACAGGAGTATTATTGGTTTACTTCTTTATCTTACTACTTTGTAGACCTGACATTTTGTTTAGTGTTTACATTTGTGCTAGATTTCAATATAATCCCAAAGAACCTTATCTAAGTGCTGTAAAACGCATAATCAAATACGTTGCAACTACTTCAAAGTTAAGTTTGTGGTATCCCAAAGAATGAGACTTTACTATCATTGGATATTCAGACGCAAATTAGCAAGTTGCAGAATTGATAGAAATAGTACTTCCGATACTTGTCAATTGCTAGGATACAGGATAGTATCATGGTTCTCAAGAAAGCAGAGTACTGTAGCTCTTTCAACAGCAGAAGCAAAGTATGTGGCTCTTGGAAGTTACTGTTCTCAAATCTTGTGGATAAAGCAACAACTGAGAGACTTTGGAATCGAAGAATTATGCACCCAGATCAAATGTGACAGCACCAACACAATCAATCTTACAAAGAATCCAATTCTTCATTCAAGAGTAAAACACATAGAAATTCGACATCATTTCATTAGAGAACATGTTCAGAATGGAGAAGTTATGATATAGTTCATTAACTCAAAAAATCAATTGGCAGACATATTTACAAAGCTACTGGAGAAATGTCTATTTGAGTTTATTCGATCCAAACTGAACATCACATCTTTTATCAAGTAAAGTTTGGAAGTGCTCAAAACTTATAGGTAAAGTCTGAAGTTGTTCGGACTTAGAATAACTAAAAGTTACAACTGCAAGTTATTTCGATTCCGGCATTTTAAATTTTTTAAGGTACAATTACTTTTTAATTGCTAATTGCTTGTTATAATTTTAGAAATTATCTTTTCCAAGTTTTTGAATTTATGGCAATTTTTCATTTTCAAAAAGGTAGTTTTATTTATTCCTTTATGATGATTCATATACCTTGTTTTGTTTGCTTTATATACTATTGCTTTCTTCTTTGTTTTTACTCACAAACCCTAGATCACAGAACTTCACTTTCTTACGTTTTCTCTCTAGTTTAATCCATAAAGTTCTCATCTTTTTCACGAATCGAGTTCGAGAAATCTCTCAAAGACTGTGACAATGTCTTCCCAAAGAAAGTTTTCTAGGATCGCAAGCAAGGGATCACAGCATATGCATGAGGGTCCTACACACTTTGATCTGACTGAGGAAGAAGACTCTCCAAGGCAACAGCAAAGTCAACAATAACATTCTCAACCGCGCCATTCTTCTCAGGCTAGAACTCAAGTGTCCTCGCAACAACAAGCAGAGGAAGAAATCATCGATAATGTGGAACCTGTAAGGACTCTTAATCCCACATTTCTTTTCAAACTCTACACTTTGAAGGAAGGTGGTTCTGCAATGACCTTTATTGATGAGTTTTTGAGTGAGAAATGGTACATAAATGAAACTCATTTTCTAAAGACGATGGAGAGTTTGGGCATTGCTTCTGCTGGTTTGGCAAAAATGGCTTTTGCAAATTTCCTAAGTGATCCACGATTTGGATCATTTAATCAACCATAAGGAAAAGATGACGATGAGAGGGTGTTCGCTCACTTTAAACCTAGGATGGGTGTTGCTGCGAACATTCATGATGAAAGAACATATCTTTTTCATTCTAAGGAGCACAAGAGAACTTATGCTAAATTGTTGAAGCGAGGGGTGATGAACCCGAGGAGTGTTAATTTTGACTTTCTCGATTCGTTGAATGTGAAATTGCGAGAGAAGTTTACATTACTTCAACTCGAACGCTTTTGTTCTGAGACAATTGTTGCTCATCCATAACTTACAGCTTATTTCTATTCCAATATATCCTTTTTAGATGCGAATAGTTTTTCCTTTAGTGTTAGAAACCAGGATTTCGTGGTCGATATGGACACTCTGGCTGATGTGATTGGGGCTAGAAAGAGGGCGTTTCCAACCAATCAGTGTGTCTATTACTCATGCTACCATGAAGCTTGTTCGAGATAGGATTGTTGAAGGCCAGATTTCTTACTCCAAGATGAATGCCTTCAATATCTTGCTCCAAAAGATTGTCATTAACTGTCTTAGACCCAAATCCACATCAAAGACGGATGTCTCAACTCTGAAGCAAAGCTAATGTACGCCATTAACACTAGCCGATTGGCAGTTTGGGGTGAGGGTCGCGGCCCTCATTGCGATCTGATGAGGGCTCACAAGCCCTCATCGCCGGTCAGCCGGGGGCCAGCAACCCCAATAGACCCTCCCCCCTCCGTCGCTGGCCCTTCTCGGCGACGGTGGGGAGGCAGTGGTGGCGAGGGCTCAGCCCTCAGTCGCCCCCTTCAGTCCCCCTCCCTTTTTTTTTTTAATTTTAAGTTTTTTATTTTTTAGGATATTTTAAATAAATTTAGTTTTAAATTTAATTTAATTAATTTTTATGTTAATTATTTACACGTTAGAGCAAAACCGATGCCATTTTTGCATTTTCTCGCCACATCAGCATGTAAAACGACACCATTTTGTACCAATCTCTCCGGAAAATTGCCACGTCAGCAATTTGGCCAAATTTTGGTTGGAGTAACACTTAAGCGATCCATTTTACTCCGATTTTGGCACTTAAGTGTACATTTTTAAAGTTTTGGCACTTAAGTATCTCTCCATGCCAAGTTTTGGCACTTGGCCTGTACTTCTGCCATAAATAAAGAAGAGAACCGAGTTCTTGTGCAGATGCAAAGTATGCTTGCGTGCCTAAAATGCACAACACTCTCATTAGAAAGACCAATTATTGTTTAGATGAATAAAACATTTATCTTCATCCTAGTTTCTGAATTAATAAATTTTGGCACCTTATAATTTGCAAACCATTATTTTAAATTCATGAAGCACCGCTCATGAATAGGATTGACATCAATTTAATAAGGCCTTGACATCAATTTAATAAGGCCGTTTTTCGGCACTATAATAACAGTCAGGAGATGGCCTTCACGACTATAGGACTCCTCACATGATGTTCAGTGTCCGACCATATCAGCTCGCCAAATGAGTAATCCCCGGTTGCATTGGCTCCTTTCGCCTTCAGCACGACCTTGAAGGACTTCTCTTCATTAATCTTCTTAAACTTCAGGTGGGCTGGCTTGACAAGAACTGAAACTCCATTCGGTTCCAGTACCGATGCCTTGTAGGTCCCTGGCAAGCCAACGTTCTTCACAGTTCGAGTCACCGTGATTGATCCCGAGAGCTTAGGAACCGTGATCGAAGGATAGTTGAAGTCTAGAAGACCAATGCGTTTCGAACAATTGTAGGCACCATCAGAGAACATCGAGATCTGTGTTGCATTGTAGCCTAGAGAGCACAAGAAGTTGAGATAATCCTTGATGCCCAGATCATAGACCAGGCCAGGGTCCATAGCACGGTTGGGTTGGATGTGTCCAGCTCCGTAACTGAATGGAGTCGCCTTGTAGTAGGAGGCATTGATGATCGATTCCATTGCATTATCTCGTATCGTTGCTGCAAGCAAACAGACAGGGGGCAAAGATCTATCAATACGTTACGCATCTTGGAAACACCTATCAAACACCAGGCTAGTTAGTCATGACAATAATATGTACAGGTTCGGTTCGCATTGTTTTCAGTGGAGATTGCAAGAGCGGCGGATTTGTTATTTTCACTCCCCTAAGGTTCGGTATGCCCATCAGACATAACAGTCGAGCTCATAATGTAGTCGAAGTATATCATTCACTCAGACTCACCACTCGTCATGATTGCCGATCGAATCACAGCAGGACTCCATTCTGGATGTAGAGTTTTCAGAAGACCAGCAACACCGGAAACATGAGGACACGACATCGAGGTGCCTGACACAGCATTAAAAGGGACCCGGCGTTGATCGATATCCTCATTTGTCGGCCCCACTGCTTCAGTGTACGCAGCTATGACGCTGAGTCCAGGTGCAGTAATATCCGGCTGGCCATAATCATTTCAACAACTCAACTATCTATTGTTACAAAAGCAGCGTGACTAAATCGGCAATGAACCTTCAAACTACCTTTAGAATTTCGGGTGTAATGGTGTTCGGCCCCTTTGAGGAAAAAGCCGCCATGAATGGAGATGGCTTCACGCCCAAATTCGTCACTACGCGCGTGATCTGAGCAGTGGGAAACCTGTCGCAATGAAAGGTTGCACAAACATGTCAAATCACACGGACACATTTTACGCCGGCCTCATGAGCCAGACCAAGAGCAACATTGCGCCGTGACAGAATCTGTCATTAGGAAGCAAAAGAGGAGCCTGTGTGCACTTACTTAGTTGAGTTGATGTAACTGAAGATGGCGGCCCCATCAGTGTAGTTGACGTGAGATGCGGGAAGGAAATGTGGGTCAGCGACGATTTCGTTTCCCGAGAGGATATTGTTGGCAAGGACCATCCCAACCGCGCCGGCGAGGAAGGCCTGCTCTCCCTTGTCGACCCTCGCGTTTTCTCCTCGAAGGCAAACCAGGATCTTCCCCTTCACCTTCCTCGGATCAAGCGTTCCATTCTGGCAGAGTAGCCTGTCTTATGCAACCATAAACACATCACAGTTAGCAATGGAGTATTCATCGAGCTGAGCAAAAGAGGTAAATCAATTTTTCAGCTGCAAACGATAATGGCAAGATATTAATAGTGCGGAAATGGTTGTGATTATTACGCTTCGTCGGCCGACACATGAGACAATCTAGCATCCGCTGCGCTGATCAGTTTGTAGAACTTGTCTCCAGGCAAGGATTTCGGTGATAAGCTCGCACCCTTCGGGGAAAAAGGAGAAAGCAAAAGGACACATGTTTACAGAATTAGCAGTTTCCCGGAATCGGAAACGCACTCAACACCGATTCACACAATCAAAATGCCCGAGGTGATGTGACAAACAGTAAAACAGGCTTTGTCTATTGTCCACATTAGCTTAAGAACCGACGCAACAATTAAGGGTCACGCTCGATGAAATATCACTAACCATCTTGCGGACATTCATCATTTAAATATGCGATTTCCAGTGCATTCGTGTAGTTTTTCAAATTGGTAATGTGTGTCAGACCCTAGGAACAGCTTCACCGATTAAGCGAGAGAGTCTGACCTTGAATCGCCTCTTATCGCCAATCACCACGTAGTTGGAGAAATCCCGGTCCATGGTGCTTGCCGCCACCGTGATCAGCCAAGGCGAGATGTTTGAGACTGTGCCGTCGCTGGGCCCAGAATTCCCGGCCGAGCAAACCACGACAATGCCGTTCCTCATGGCGTGGAAGGACCCGATCGCAATGCTGTCGTTGAACAGTGGGGAGGGGTCACCGCCGAGGGAGACTGAGAGGACGTCCACGCCGTCGTATATGGCGGCATCAAAGCCGGCCAGTATGTCCGCGTCAAAGCACTCGTTGCCGGTGACCGGCGGCCAGCAGACCTTGTAGGCGGCAACCCGAGCCCTTGGGGAGCCGCCCTTGGCGGTGCCTTGGCCGTAGCCAAAGACACTGGCGCCGGCGACAAAGTTGCCACCGGTGGTGGAGAGGGTGTGGGACCCGTGGCCGTTGTTGTCCCGGGGGGTGTCAAAGGAGGCGTTGAGGGGCCCCACTGCGGCGGCGTAGCCTTTGTTGAAGTATCTGGCGCCGATGAGTTTCCTGCAGATCGACGTTTCCGTTGGCGGGAGTTACTTTGGCATTTTCTTTTTTCAAAATCTTTGACTAATGTTTTTTCTTAATATTTAATAGAGGAAAAGGAAATGTGTACAAATAAAAAGAAAAGATAAGATAAAATATTTATAAAAAAAAAAAAGGAAATGTGTGAGAAAGAGATTTAGAAATAAGAAAATTGTTTATTTACAAATTCCGATTTCACTTATTGAAGAAAAACAATGAAAAGTTAAAATGTTAGAATGATTCCTTCTCTCCGTGTACAAATTTCAGTCTCAGGCATTGGAGTCTGAATGGTATCATGCTAAACTAGACGTATAAACATTGTTTGGTCAAAATTAGGTCACTTGCCTCATGTAATAAGAAATTATTTCATTAAATCTCCATTTATTTCGTGAAAAATAAATTACTTAAACAAATTCCTAAAATAATTTTTTACAAAAAAATGAATGAACAAAAAATATTTTAATCATGCATGAAAATATTTAGATATAATTTGTTATTAATAATAATTTTTTTATTAACTATCATTTTAAGCTATGTAAGTAACATTTTTTAGAATATATTTTAAATATTTTTTTCACGAAATAATTGAAGTCTAAAAATAAGTTATAAATGAAAAACAGTTGGAGCTGTAGACTAGAATTCTTCTTATTTCGCGGAACAATATTGTCCACTAGTTAGAGTAGTTGAAGCAAGAAATGGTGCGCGAAAAGACAGTCAACGAAAGCGAAAGTCAACAATTAAAGCAAGAAATGGTACGCGAAAAACAGTCAACGAAAACGAAAGTCAACAACAATTAAAGCAAGAAATGGTACGCGAAAAGACAGTCAACGAAAACGAAAGTCAACAATTATGGGTTTTTGATATCTTTTACCTAACTTGAATTTTCAGACGAAAACAAAAGTCTGAAAAGAAGAAAGAAAAAATGTTTCGGACCCAAGAAGTGACCAAAGCGAATTAGCGGAGCGAAATGAGATTTGTCCATTTCGAAGAAAGACAAAAAAAATATTAGGTGATGACAATGAACGCAAAGATGAAGATAGGTATGTCTCGTGAAGCCAATTCTTGAGAAAAATAAGAAAGGGAGGAAAAGAATGGCTTCATATGTCAAATCATTTTTTGTAAAAGAAGGGGACATGTTTATTTGAATAACATCTTTTTCTTTTCTTTTCTTTTTTTAATGTTGCCTTGTTATATAGCTCTATGCATATCTAACACATTTACAGGTAACTTGAAGATCGCAAATAAATTCATCGTTTGAGAAATTTACATATAGACTTAGACCCAAAGAAAGCCTTGATTTTCCGGAGAAAGGTAAGCAGTCGCACCACCACCGATAATGTTACTCAAGCCTGACAAGGCCGAGTTTAGGCTCGGTAACACTGGATATGGCATCGTGAACCCAAATCAAATGTATGGGTGAAGCAAGCTTGAGATAGGGATTGAGGTTGGGTGCTCGTGGAGTGATCAATTCTCAAGCGGCATTGCGCGGTGAAAGTCACAGCCAATAATTGGTAGGCAAATACAACTTTAAATGAAGTTTTACTTTTTCTATTATAGATACCAAGAAAAAGGGAAAGAGATAATAAAAGATCAATTCAACTTTATTATGAAATGGATTAGAATCAATATTTAAGAATAGTTTAGGGACCGCATTAAACATATCAAAAGTTCAAGAATAACATTGCACAGTGGATTAAATTTAAAAAAACTATCATCATCATTATTCCTTTTTTAATCATGTCCATGGGTTGTATCGTACAAGTTATTCAAAGAGTGTCTTATTTCTATAGGTCCATTTATTTGGAAAAAAAAAATCAGATAAATTGTTTTCTGCCCTTCTAGTATTTTGATGATAGAAAATTAATTAATGTATGGAAAACAACAAGCTTAAATGGGAGAAAACAACTTCCCCGCATGGCAAGAAGAAAATCATTTTTCTTAAAGCACCCAACGAATGAGAACTAATTACTTTCATTTATCAAGAAGTTTTTAATAAAACAAAAGCAACCTAAGACCTAGTTTATAACCATGGACTAGTTCGAGCTAAAATAGTTCATGGCGAACTCTATCTTATAGAAATTGACCTTAAAAAGAAATGCTCAAAAGACTTCGGACACCTACCACTGTCCACAGTACCAAAAGATATAATGGGAAAGTATCTTTTACCTTCTCGAAAGAAGGTGAGTGGAGAAAAGTCAGCGTTTTGAAAATGGCAAACTTCCTTTTTTTTTTTTTTTTGGTGTTTTTCTTTTTGGAGTTGAGCGAGGTAGGATAAGAAAGTGGGAGAGTGAGAGCAAGCAAAGAACCTGTTGCAGCGAAAGCGAGGATCCTTGTCGTTTTGGCAGATTCCTTTCCACTTTGGAGGAATCGGTCCCAACCCTTGGTCGCTAAAGCTTTTGGAATCTGGCCACGCCCCTGCATGCGCCAAAATCCCAATCGATTACATCTTTTTGTCCCCATATTTTGCACTGAGCCTTGTCAATTCCAGGTCCAACATAGCAATAGCAGCAAATAAATCAAACCCCCAGTGGCGAGTGCGTGTTTTTTTTTTTTTTCCTTGACGTTTTTAAATCATGAGGCTGCGCTTCACCTACTCCGGAAAAAGAGCGTTTGTCTGGGGGCAGCTTTTGTGGGGATTATCCTCTGCGTATTTTGTGGTTTGGCCCACGGACACGTGCTCTTGCAAGTACCATATTCGACCCCTGAGGTGAGCACCGCACTTACACGTGACAGGATTCCTTTGGCCCGCAGGATCAACTTTGCTAATGGTGTAATTCTCTCTCTCTCTCTCTCTCTCTCTCTCTCTCTCAGTTTCTGTTGCAATTATGAGTTATTAACCAAACACTTTCCAAACTAAATTGTTGTGGAAAACTATAGTAAACAATCATGTAGCATAAGGATGTGAGTCCTCCACAATTAGGGAGTAATTGATTATCTCAAAGACCAAATGACTTTATATCTAAATAATTTTAATCCAAAGAAAACTATACCTAAACACAATATATATATATATATATATATATATATATATATATATATATGCATCTCACCTCGCCCTCACGAGTCAAGCCAATGCTACTAGCTTTGGCAGCTATAGTGACCAGCCTCCTTCCACTGGCTATCACTTGGTCTTTCTCAACCCCTTTATGATCGGAAGTAGAGAGGGCACGCGTGATAGCCGAGACCACTAAGATGTCAATTTAGGTTTTATCTCCATTCCTAGTATAGCATAATATCATGAATTTTAGGCCTATGGTTCACTAGAAGCACAAAGATGTGTTCGAATTGACTTTTACTCTCTATCGCTCTATGATTGAAAGTAGAGGGAGCATGCGTGATGCTCGAGACCACTAAGATGTCAATTTAGGCTCTATCTCCATACCTAGCACAACATTATACTTGGGTTTTGGGCATATGGTTGCCCATATGCACAAAGATGTGTTCGAATTAATTTTTACTTTCCATCCCTTTATGATCAGAAGTAGAGGCAGCACACGTGATGGCTAAGACCACCAAGATGTCAACTTAGGCTTATCTCCATCCCTAGTGTAGTACCACATCGAGAGTTTTAGGCATATGTCTCACCATATGCACAAAGATGTGTTTGAATTGACTGTGGCTCTTTACTATTAAAAAATAAATTATCTCCATATATGGCTTTTGTAATTTGACTTTCATGAAATTTGTATATCAAAAGTTCTTTTGAAAGAACATTCAAATTGAGACATGTCGAGTCAATATTTATAATTTCTTTCCACATTTTTCTCAAACACTGAAATACTTTTTTCCGCTTAAAATTTTTGACTTGAAGCAAAAGATACTCATTTTTCCAAATTAAGCAACGGTCTAACAATGTGCTGACCAATATATATATTCCAAATTAGACTAGTCTTAAGACATGATGTATTTCCCTTCTAGTACCTTTGACTAATGTTCAAGATTTGACCCTCTCAAATGTGCATCTCTATTGTCTAAACACATATATCGTATATACATGCATAACCATGTGCCCCGCATTCGCAATTAGATCCACAAGAAGGGCATAGAGAATATGTAGATAACAAGCACCTCTAGAGCACCTCCACCAAATTTCACTATTATTTTCCCATTTGCATGGATTTTTTTAATAGAATTTCGATAATGCAGCTACACAGGGTGTGCTCCTTCTCTAGTCAGCAAGAAAAAGACAACACCCAACAATTTTCAATAAAATTAAATTTTCCACATGGGCCGAGGAAAATCTTTGATTTCTTTACGTGCACACATGTCTATCATTAATGGCAGAATCTTATTATATCTACTAGTTTACTGAGGATTAGGCTCACTAGAGCGTGCTTGACTCGCTACCCGTTTCTTTACTATCTACCCTCTTATATTATGCCCCAATCTGTATTATGCAGATAGGACAATGAGTTGACGACACAAAGTCGATAGCTTTTGAAAATCATTAGATGGTTATCGGTAGTTACACAGATTAAGACCTAATAAAAGAACGATCCGTGTTAGAGCGAAGAGAACGTGCGTGGCCGAAGCAAGAATCGAACATGGAGAGTGGACTAAACTCGAAGATCTTGAAACATTCGCATTTCTTTATGATAGATAAACGACATGACAGCCTTGCTCTGGTTGTAATGTAAGTCAACGTTTGTGGTTTTTGGGGGACTCTTATGTTATTTTTCGTCAAGAAAATAGGATGTTAGACTAGATAAATGAATAAATAAATAGTGGGTCGAAGTAGCTTGCCTGTGTCCAGGTTCCCAATGATGGTATCTTCACCAAATCGAGCTTTCTTCCAAATTGAATCGGAAGAAACCACGCCGTTCTGCTCGAGGCCTAGAAACTCCCACGATCTCGTCGTGTGTAGTTTCTTGCCCTGGTTTAGAAAAACCGACACCACTCTTGGGTGCCCTGCCAAAGGTTGGAAAACCAACAATGATCATTAAAGATGAATAAAAACAAGCGCTTCCTTAGCAGAAAAACGAAATTTGAAGGATTAGAGTTGATTTATTTAGTGATGTGATGGTAAAGGTTGGATTTATTATTGATTCACGTGACATACGCGTCATCGCATCGTCTAGAGCGATAGTCTTTCTCAGAGTTTGGAAGATGTGTAGGGACACATTGCTCTTTTGTTTATTATTTGGAGTTTTGCGCTAAAACAGGGGCATGGGATGGAGCTATGAGCATTGCGGTAATCAAGGGTTACGCGACTTGTCATCAAGAAGTGCAAGTTGCACTCCAAGTTTATGACAGATGCAAAACAAAAGGACTGTTGTTTCCGGAGGTCAAACTTCAAACCAAAGGAGAAAAGGGGTCGGAGCTTACGGGCGATCTGGGCAGCCACTTCATCTTCGAGAGTCGCGGCAAAGCCGTTGATGTGCCTCGTGTACGAATAGAAGATGGCCTCCTCAGCGTCGTCTTGGCTATACAAAACATTGTCATCAACGCATACTACAAACTGAAAAGAAGAAGAAGAAAAGTGGTGGTGGTGGTGGTGGTGAACTTTATCTGCATTGAAATGCAATACCTTCCCAAGAAAGAGCCAAGAAACTCATGGTGAGACTCCGTCACTCGACTCAGATCAGCCAACGAAGCATCCGGGCCGTGCGAGTGAGATCCCAAGTAAACCACGTACGACTTCGATCCACCACACACACACACACACACACACACACACACACACACACAAAACAACAAGGAAAGATTCATTATTATGATGATGACGATATCAGCTAAGGTAGGACCCTCTTCAAACCAAGACAAGAATTTAGAGATTCCACTGTTAACAGAACGGTGCGACGGCTTAGGCTTCGAATGCTCACCTTTTTCGCAGCAAAAGCGGGCGTCTGGTGCTGTGTTAACGAAAGAAGAAAGAGCACGAGAAGGTGCACGGAGAGGCTCATGGCAACTTCTATTTGGAGGGCACTTGCATGAGCCCCTTGTAGGAACAATGGAAAAGAAGCGACTATGGGCGTCCTCTTTATAATGTTTGGGATGGAGAGAGAGAGAGGGAGAGTGGTCCTAAGCACTTCTCGTTTCAATGAATTCCCTTTTGGGTTTAAAAGGAGTAAATCCCACAAGGTTCTCTGCCACAACACCCCTTCGGGGAAGTAAGAATCCCACTTTGGATTCCCGTGACGTCTTCCCCGTAAGAAAAAAAAGTGTAGAAAACAAGATGGAATTCATAAAACGTAAGCAACGATGATTAATTAGCTATATGATATCATCGTCGTCCCGTAATATATTTGTCATAAATTACTTTTTTCAACTTTAAGACCTGTTTCGAGACGTCCCATCTTCATATTTCCTGTAAAATACTAAATGAGGAGGGAGCTTCGGCGGTGAGGATACGGAGTTATGCTCCGCTGGACACTTCTTCCAAGGTCAGCTGTACTGCTATTTTATTCATGCGACAGCAGATGAAACTGTCCAACTGTGTGGATATCTTTTCTTATTGGTTAATAAAAAAATTAAATATAATTCAATTTGATTAGGCTGTCGATGCAAAAAGGACTGGGGGAAGCGGAAACCGGGGAATCTACTCATTTGACCTTTCTAGTTCATTAAAGTTGGAGATGATCCATTACGGTACCACAGTCGACATATTCTAAAGGGCATACATACATACATACATACATATATATATATATATATATATATATATATATATATATAAGGCCCGGGTACAATTTATGTCTATCAATGTCATTTTGCCCAATCACTGAGGTTTGCCTTAGTAAATACCCTTCCAACATGAAATGAGGAGGTGCAAGGTTCGAATTCTCATCTTCTTAGGGGGTTGGGGTGGGCGAGTGGGTTTCGACCACCTCCTGTAAAGAGGCAGGATAAAATTCTGAAAATGAGTGTTAAGGTAGGAATAAAATACGGTTGGCAAAAAAAAAAATGTCCTTTTGCCCTCTCTCAACATAAGTTTTTCAAAGAAAAAAAAATCAACAAAAAAAATGTAAGTTTTCCAGGGTAGTATGTAATTATGAGCAGCAAAAGTCGCAGTAAGAGGCCGGCATTGCTAAAAAAATATAAGATTTCAATGAGTTTCATATTCGCTAGTTGCGAGATGTATTATATATATATATAGGTTGACGCACCCGCTTTTATCTAATAATTAATGTGTTCTTTTTTATTTTAACATCTCTTTGAGTTGGCACATTTTTGATATACTCATTAGCAAAGAAGATGACGAAAAAGAAACATACTAAAAAAAAGTCCTAAACTTGTTATTTTTGTAGCAATTCTATCATAAATTTTCAATTTTAGTTAGTTTGTTCTAAGATAATTTACCAATGTAGTTAATACGATCAACTTTAGATGGAAATCGCCGACATGGACTCTAGGTATGTTACTTGTTACCATCGGCACTATTATGGAAAATTTTATTTTTATGAAATTTTATTATTTTTCTTTGTTTTGTTCTTTTTCCTCTTTTCTTTCCTTTCCTTTTTTTTCCCATTGTGGGCCAACAGGGGCCTCTACGCCCTCTACGCCCTCGCTTGGATCTTGCAGGGGTCGTTGGCATGGCCTTGCTAGCTGTGAGAGGGAGAGGGAGAGGGAGAGGGAGAGGGAGAGAAGTTCATTAATATATTAAAAAATTGTAAAATTTGTCTATATCATGCCTTTTCTCGTAAAAGACCCATCAATGATTTCTAATCAAATTTGGTACATTAATAAATCGTCAAAAGGTTTTTGATCCAATTTGTATGATTGAAAAATTTATGATTAAATTGGTACAAATACAATAAGTTTAGGAATTTTTCGATACATTTCTCGATGACAAAAGCAAAAAAGCACCTTAAGTTAGATTCGGAATATTAGGCGAAACAGCAAAGTGGTACAACAAAGGGTTCATCGATTAGTGATTGATTTGGGTAGATGGAAACGCCGTGAGCCTGAACCTCTAAAAATTTTGAGGACGTTCTAGTGCTGACTTTTAAGTTCTGATGGAAGGAGGACGATCGCCCAACAAGGTGAAAGTGCTCTCTCAAATCCAAGGCCCGATCCAGAAAGAGCCTGATTGCAGAAACGGGCCTCAAGGTGTACTTGCGCTACTGTGTCCTATTGGAGCCCAAGTTCTTGCAAAGTCGGCTCCGGTTGGGGTCTTGTCTTTGGTCCTTTAGCTTTATGTGCGGAGTGATCATCTAATTGTTTTGCTGAGCAACGGAGTCCTCCATCTTTTCTCTATTGGTGTAATCAATTAAGGTCTCTATCAACTACTTTTGCCAACATTATTCAGTTGATGACACGACCATGTCATTACGGTAGAAATTTGAAAAGAGGGGCATTGCGTCAGAGCCGCGCCGTCGTGAATTTTCAAGCGTACTAAAGAGCGTTGGAGGTGGAGCACAGCACCTTTATATAAGCATGACTTGTTGAATGGCGTAAAGAAAATTTGCAGGTATAGAGAACCACCATGCAGTGCGAGTTACGAAGACATCATATAATTAAAGCTTTGGGATACCGGAAAAAGCGTCTTTGGACACTTTCGAATGTCTCTTTCACCAATTGAATGCGTATTATCTGGTTAATGGCCGCTTATTGTTTGACACATCATTTAGTAAACACATTTAATGTACCGGTCATAATATTTCTAGCATTCCTCTCTTTTGTTTTGCTGTTAAATTTAGTTTTCTTTCCTCATTAGGCAGTTAGCTTTTTAGTCATCTTGCTATCATATATTTTAATTGTGTGTTAATATTTGACAAGAAAATTATCCAAAAAGTTTCGAAACTTATTGTACCACTACTAATTCAATCCCAAACAATTCAATTTTACTAATTTAGTTCCAAATCTTTTGATAATGTGTTAATTCAGTCATAAACCTTTTGAAAACTTGCTAATTTAGTAATAAGTCTTTCAATCGTGTCAATTTAGTCTTAAACATTTTAATGATTTGCTAAACTAGTCATCAATCTTTTAACACATAACGAATTTAGTCTTGTTGGCTAATTTTAGCCGAATATCGATGACACAACAATTCAGTCAATGAACCACCCGGCAACGGGGGCTCCACTGGATAAGATTCCATTGATCCTTGCCCTCAAGGTGAGGGGTTCGAAACCCAGCGGAGGCTCTTGGTGCCTTAAACGCTTGCATGGGATGGTAGTTCCCTCGTGCGGCTCTAAGGTTTGCCCACCAGCTGCTGGTTGTACGGATTTCCGTGGGTCATAAAAAAAAATTTAGTTAATGATAGCAAACCTAAGTGGCACAATCAACACTGACATAACCAACTTTTTTAAATTTTTTTAGATTTTTTATTCTTTTCTTTTCTTTTCTTTTTTTACCAAAAAGAAAAAAAGAAAAAGAAACACAGGGCCAACGGGGCTACTGGCAACCTCCACTAGCCATTAAGCGAGGGCTAGCAACCTTTGATGACCCCTGGGTAAGGGTCGTGACACCCTCACTATGGCCCACGATGGCCTAGGCAAGGGCTCGTGACTCCCTCGCTGGCCACAACAAAGGCAGGTGAGATTGTGGTTGGCAAGGGTTTTATGAGGGGTTGCCAACCCTTGCTTAATGATCAGGAAAGGTCGTTGGCCTTATGTAAAGAGAAAAAGAAAATACAAGAAAAAAATCAATTTCTTAAAAAAATTAAAAATTATCAACGTCAACACCAACTACACCATATAAAATAGCCATCATTGACTAAATCGTCACGACACTAATATTTGATCAAAATTAGCCGAAAAACTTAAAATGGTAATTCGTTAAAAGGTTTAGGAATAATTTGGCTAATTGTAAAAGGTTTTTGATTAAACTAGTAATTGAAAGATTTATGATTGAATTGACAAAATTGAAATACTTATGACTGAACTAGCTACCAGACAATGAGTTAGAACTTTTTAGATAATTTTTCCCAAATTTGACCCACATGCATAGAGTAATTTTCACTTTCAACTTGTAAATCAATTATTATAAATTTCATCGAACAATCTAAAACACCATTACCATTTTGCAGAGGCTTAAACCCAAGGCAAAAAGAAAATGATAATCAGGAAACCTTTCCAAAATATCACATGGTGTACAGAGAGAGAGCATTACATGACAGTGCGACAAGCCGGTTGGCCAAAATATCACATGATGTAGAGAAAGACAGCATTACATGACGGTGCAACAAGCCGGTTGGGATTCCGTTACAACATACGACGAATACGATGGATTCCACGGATACGAGACAACCGGCACCTCATCTATCTTGGTCTTCTTTTCTTCTTGTTTCTCCTCCTCTTTGACTTCGTTCACCGTCTCTAAAATCGCATAACCCAAGCTCTTGCGAAGCTTACTGGTGAGCTCGAACGCGTCGACTCCATCCCCTGTTACTTCAATCGTGTCTCGGTCCGTTCCTTTCAAACTCAGCGATTGGAACCCTACACGCATCGGTCGAGTAGAGATATCGCAGACCAGTTAACCCTTTCTACTAGAAAACCACAGGGAACATGTTTTGATTTACTATTATAGTCTGATTAATTTCTATCTGATGAATTGGTACAACAACTCTTTAAAAAGTATTAGAACTAAAATTTTATTTTTCAAGATTTTTTTTTTTTTGAATCTTTCTTGCAGACAACCTGAAGAATAAACTGCTTATATTACCAGGAATGGCCGTTGCAATTTGAAGAGCCTTCACGCGATTATCTTGCCTTCTAAAATTTGGGAAGAGTGAGAACTTCTGATTCCTACCGTTCATGGACACCTTGACCACCACCTTTCTCTGGAATAATAATTATATTTGTGTATAGATACATACAAATATACGATAAGATAGTATTTTCTCGTAAAAATAACTATGATATTGTTATTCAATGTTACGTACCTTAGCCATAGTCTTGGTTTGCTGATAATGTTCATCAATGGACCTGCAGATAATTATTCCAAATTTTTAGAATATGGGAGATGGACTGATTTGAGCTAGGGAATGATATTTGAATCGAAGCCGATTTGGATAGTGTCTTCCATATCTATAGCCATTTCTCTGAAGATAGTTCATTCATATCAAGTCTCGACTGGACTATCTTATGTGGAAAAAGGGAAATTTCCCAACAAATTTAAAATAAAAAGTTAAAAAAGGTGGAAAAAAACATGTTGGACTTTTTTTTTTTTCGGGAAATTTATGTTGGGAAATTTCGACAAAATTTGAGTTTTAAGATAATTTTGGAATTATTTCCCTATCATAGAATATAAACTGCACAAATTAGGGCAAGGCTACAAACCCTAGCTGCTCAATTATCAAAGAAACATCTGGAGATGCAATAGATGTGGCATGACCGACTCATTGTTTCGCCCACATGGTATGCATTCCATGCTGGGGACAAAATTTCGCACCCGTCAAAAGGAAGAGAAAGATGAATTTAAAAAAAAAAAAAGGTTGCCTCAGATTCGAGCCGTACCTCCTCTGGGATGCAAGTAACTGCTACTTTCAGGCGGATTCTTCAAACTAATGTCTATATTATCTGAGAACTATTGATATTCGTGGGGCTAGGGGGCAAATTAATACTTGACACCCAGCGCACCTGAAGTGTTGAGCTAACAGCCCTAATTTCGCTTGTTGGATTCAAGTGGATATTCGGACTAAAAATAAACACTCTCTTTTATTATTACTAGAAGACTCAATTACACACCCACACTCACACAATGAACTCTCTACCCTTTATCTCCACACTCTACACCACTCTCTGCTCACGCCTCTCACAACACCGCGCACTACCCCACAACACTCTACCGAGCTGGAAAGGGCAAACCACATATTTGTACTAAGTAAAGTCAAGTTGGGTCCCTCACGTGTTTTCGCAGCAAGTTGGCAGCTTTCGCTAATTTTCCACATAGAAGACAACAAGCAACAGCTTAGAATAGAAAATGGAGTCTTCAAGTTGTCATAAAGCTGAATCATTTTTCTTCAGGACAATCTAGAGAACTTACAATCACGATCAACTATTCTAAAAAGGCAGATAGAAACCTAGAAAAATTAGAATTCAAAACATTCTATTATGATATTAATAGAAGATTTCGTGAAACCATGGCCTCACAAAGGTTGTAGATAAAGTGAAGGCAAAAATTTTATGTAAGATATAGAAATATATAGGCAACCCTATGTACCATACATACAACACCAATTCTTGAAAAGGGTCCTTTGTACTTTCTATTTTACTCTATTGAAAAATACCAACAACGCAATGAGAAATATCCATTGAATGTGAATTGAAAGAGCTAGTTACTTTCTTAGAGAATATTTAAAATCGAACTTTACATGATCTTGTATATATTTAGATGTGTATTGAGACGGTATCCTTTTCATCCTCGAAAGATGATATCTTTTTTGTGATAAATTGAAAAGTGCTGGTTGTTCATTGATTGGATAGGATCCCAATCCTATTGTGCGGAAGTGTGCAGTCCACATGTATATACGTGTGTTATCGATGTGATCAATCAAAGGTCGTTCTCATTTTTTCAAGCGCCCCCCCCCCTCTCTCTCCAGCAAGACATTAACAAGATGAATAGAACAAACTCCCAAGACCAAGACCTGTAACTTTCAAGTTTCTAACCGAGAGCTCTCTCTCTCTCTCTCCAACAAGACATTGACAAGATGAATAAAACAAACTCTCAAGACCAAGACCTGTGACTTTGAAGTTTCTAACCGAGAGCAGAGAGTAGGGAGAGGCTCGACCACTAGCTAAAGGAGGAAGAAAGGAAGGAAAAAATAATAATAAGAAGAAAAGAAAAATAAATAAATAAATTCAAAAAAATATGAAAATATTATTAAAAATTATCCACGTCAATTATGGCCATGCCACGTAGGACGGGCGGTGTCCATGTAAGCAATTTTAGGTCAAAATTGACAAGAATTGATTCAATTGGCAAAATATTATAAGAATTAGTATTCAATTGGCACAATTAAAATATTTAAAATTAAATTGGCAAAAGTGTAATAAATTTAGAAATTTTTGGACAATTTCCCCGTATACTAACCATGATCAAAGAAACATTTAGCGATAAATAGATGTGGCATGAGCGACTTTTCGTTTCGCCTGCTTGGCATGCATTTCATGTTTGGGGCAAATTTTAGCATTCATCAAAAGGGAAAGGAAAATAAATTTAAAAAAATGGTGGCTCGAGAAATCCAGAGGTTCCAACCGTTGCCTCTTCCGAGATGCGAGTGGCTGATATTTTCAGGTAAAATTTTCAAATTAAATGTATATATTATCTTAAAGTTATCGAATTTTGTGGAGCTAATAGGTTAAATAATGCCCACACGCAGCGCAGCCCTTGTCTTTATATAGCACGTTAAGGTAGCAGATAATGTGGAGGGAAAGCTTTATGCGAGATATAGAAAGATATAGGTGACTCTAGTCTCTGTGCACCACACACATAACACCAATGCTTGAAAGGAATGTCCTTTCTAATACTCTATTGAAATTTCCCAACACCGCATCCGAAATACCCAATATATGCAAATTGAAGGAGTCAATTACTTTCTCGAAGAATAAACTTTCAATAAATATCTAAATTCAAACTCTATATGATCTCATATATATTGATATGATATCATTTTCATCTTTAAAAGATGATGAGATTTCTTTCGAGAAAAATTGAAAAATGCCAATCGAATGGATAGGATCCCAATCCTATCATTTGTGAGTGTGTGGTCCGCATGTACATACGCTGGAGTTATCGATGAGATCAATTAATTGTCATCCTTGTTTTCTCAAATCGGTCGCTTCCAAGTTTCAAGCCAAGAGCGAAGCGTAGGGAGAGGGACGTTTCCTTAGGTCTCGACAAAACAAAACGTGAAGAAAGGCCAACGGGAAATTAATAGATTTGATCGAGCATAGAAAGTGAATGCTTCGGAGCGAATGAGACCGTAGCGAAGACGTTCCTCCTCTTTCTCTTCAACCATTGGTCAACTACAGGGGAAATCAAGAAGAATGATCGCTTTTAGGTAGAGCGAGATCAAGAGAATTCCATGCTCTAATTGAAAAGAGCTAGCAAATGTTGGGGGTACTCATGATTCCTAGAATAAGATTTTTCTTAATATACTTCGGGAGCAATCGCAACCGTTGATTTTGGAAAAACGACAATACCCGGATCCATTTGAATCCACTTATAGATCAAAATAGATGGTTCCGGTCGCGTTTATAAGTACCGAAAAAAAAAGTTCTGCAATGGAAATGCTTGGAAATATTCTCCATCTAAAAGAAAACGTCCAATATGCCTAGCAATGAGTCGTCCAAAAGCCCTACACCAATGATTATTGCCTTGGCGATGGATATTTTATATCAGGCTAGTGGTAGATTGATAATTGTTGGCCTCGTTGACACAAGGTGAGGGTCGGTGATCCTCACCCATGATTGGCCAAGGCTTTGTGGCCCTCACCAAATCTAGGTGAGGGCTCGACTCTCACTTGTGGCCAATGAGGGTCAGTTAGCAACCCTCGATAGACTTAGGAAAAAAAGGAAAATGAAGAAAAAAAAGAAAAAAAAGAATATTAAAATAATATAGAATTTTTAAAAAATTATAAAAATTATTTACATTCGCCCAGCTATCTTACGTTGGTTGTGTGACATAGGACAACTCTTGTCCATGCAAGCAATTGCTAGTCAAAATTGGCCAAAATGATTAATTGGTAAATAGCCGAAAGATTTAAGACTAAATTAGCAAAATTGAATTGTTTAGGTCTAAATTGGCATAAGTATAATAAGTTATAACATTTTTTGCAATTTCCCCGCATGTTCGGTCACAACACATGCATACTTTTCTAGTTTTTTTTTTTTTTTTATGTGCATTTCAATAGTAAGGTTTTTTTTTTTTTTTTATGTTTTATTTACTAACAAATTTTATTATGTTGATTTTTTTTTCATTTGATAGAAAAATCTATCCAAGTAACATATTCTATGAAGAGCTTAAGTCAGTCAAATGTTTTGGTATGTATATGCATGTATTTTAGTGATATAGGTTGGGTAGATATAATTGTATTACATAAAATTAGGTCGATATGGGTTAAATTGATCAATTTGAATCGGATCATTTTCTATTCAACCCACCCATTTGACAAAATGGGCCCACTTGTGCATATGACAACATTTTTTTACAACCGTAACCCTTCAAAACTGGATGAAGACACATTCCAAAGGGTAAAAGTTGACCCACAACTGCTAAGGATCTGTCGAATGACCTCACAAAAGATTAAATACCCATTTTCGCGGTTAGTAACTGCTACGAGAAAGCTAGGCCAAGCATGCTCCGTGTGAAGAGAACTTGTGACCAAAAGGGTAGCATTAAGTTGGTTTGGGAAACTATCATTGAGTGGATTTTTAGATAGATAAGCCTGGAAATGGTCATGGGCTATGGCCTCTTGACCATGGAGTAAAATTTTCCAGTTGATTTATGCAGCTATTTTGAGAAATATATATGTATATTAATTTTTCGATTTTATAGTATATTGATTAGCCTTCTCATTGTTTATAAATATGTTAGTATAAGCACCAGACGTTTGCTAAGAAATGCAAAATGTTAAACAAAAAGTTAATCGACAAATTAAGGGAACTTAATCGATTTCCGCATCGCCCAAACATCACCTTACCGTATATCATATTCCTTTGTAAATTAGCCTGTGTATATTTATAATATCATTAGAGAGAAAAGCAACATGAACCTCACACTACAATACCATCTTATATTAATCACAATGATATTACAGCCAAAGCCGAAAGCTGGTCATTCGAATCATTCGAGTCATTCAAATAGAAAAGCCCGAAACCATCGTGCACAGAAATTCTGCGTATTGTTAGTGGTATGGTTGAATCAACCGTTGGTCAGAGGTGGAACGAGGATGCATGATTCAAAGTGTTGATATGAATGGACGGATGATTAAGACCGCGCCACCTGATTTCTCTGGTGCAAGAATGGAATAACTTGCCATGAAGCAACGAATAACTCCAACCAGAGAGAAGCAGGAACAAGCCATGAAGTTTCATGCGGCATCAGCACTTGTTGCTCCCCCCACCCCTCCCCTCCCCTGGGCAGCGTCTTTGACTCCCTGGTCGTCCAGTTCGTTTCTGGTTCTCTATGGGCGCGTTTGGTAACGTTTCTGTTCAAAAATTGTTCCAGGGAACATAAATAAAAAAAAAAAGTATTTCTGTTCCAAGGAACAGTTTTTGAACAAAAGAATGCGTTTGATAAGTGTAAAAAAAAATTGTTCTTGAAATAAAAAAAAAAAAGAACAGAAACACGTTTGGTAACTGCAGTCAATTTTTGTTCTTAGAATAGAAAAAGAACAGAAACACGTTTGGTAAACGACACAAAACTTCTGTTTTAAGTTTTTCAAAAAAATGCTTCTCTTTAATAAAGTTTAAACTTGATATTGAATTCTCATTTTTATGAAATGCTCATTAATTTTATTTTGTTCATAGTGAGTGAAGACAAACATTTTGAACATTGATCATATGGCATATTTGGTAGAAATTTTGTAAGTAAAGTTTGTATCAAAT
This sequence comes from Eucalyptus camaldulensis, assembly GCA_019915185.1. NCBI lineage: Eukaryota > Viridiplantae > Streptophyta > Magnoliopsida > Myrtales > Myrtaceae > Eucalyptus > Eucalyptus camaldulensis. The sequence continues at coordinate 8,531,589 of JAHSVA010000014.1, read as the reverse complement.
TTTTTTCAAGTACTTTTTTATTTTTTATTTTTATAACATATAAAATTGATATTGAATTCCCATTCTCATGAAATGCTTATCAATTTAATTTTGATAATGGTGAGTGAAGAAAAATATTTTCAACGTGGTCATATGTGCATACTTAAAAGAAACTTTTATACATCTCAACATAAACCCTTCCATACATGACATCACAGTAATGAAGCAATATAGTTCATTGTTCAACTTCATCATAGTGAATACTTAAAAACAATATTACAAAAGTCAACAAATCTCATGCATATTGTGATCCGTTGCCATTTTATTTGCAATACTTATCCTAAGCATGTTTATCCCAGATGACTACTCATCCGATGTATCATCAGCAACCTCCATTTCTGTAGGTCCAAATGGATACTTTGGATCTCCATATATGGAAAAATTTCTGTCCATTCTATCTTGATCACGAATGTAATTATGAAGAGCATAACATGCAATTACAACAAGTGCTTGCTTCTGAATTGTAAATGGAGATATATGTCTTAAAATTGTGAAGCGATTCTTTAATGCCCAAAATGACCTCTCAATTACATTTCTTAGTGAAGAGTGCTTATAGTTGAATAACTCTTTTCCTGTTCTTAGCCGTCTCCCACTCCCTCTATATTCGCTGATATGATACCTTTCCTTTCTAAATGGAGTTAAAAATCCTGGAAGTGCTGCATAACCGGAATCTGCCACATAGTATTTCCCTACAACATGATATATATAAATTTGTTGTGATATTCAACCATAATATAATCACAAATGTCAATATAAACAAAGTAAATACCAGGTGGTGGTCGGGGAAATTGCAATTGAGGAGTTTCGAGTGTTGCCGAAAGCACTCGACAATTATTGATAGATCATTCCCATCCAACATACACAAAAGTAAATTTCATATCAAATGAACAAACACACAACACGATCTGTGTGGTAGTCCCTCTCCTGCCTCTAAATTGAACTTGTTGAGACATCAAGATAATAGCATTTTTATAGGTGCCATCCAAAGCACTTACGCAGTCTTGTCAATTTATTACCAATCTAAGATTATATAAGATTATGAATATATGTATTTGACAGTATAAAGGCGATATAGAAATCATACCTTGAAGTAGCGCTTATGACTAGGATCCATAAGAATTTCTTGTGGGATGACATTAAAGGACGGTGGTTTGATTATCTCTTTTGAAAGTTTGATAATTGCTTTCAACACTTTGTTGAAATACTTGCTAATCGTTTCTCCAGAATGTTGAAATCTCTCACATAAATCTCTATTTGAGTTACCATGACAAACCAAAGATAAGAATATCCCAATTTGTTCATCTATTCGAATATATCGACTATCTTTTAACCAACCTCTTACTCTCATCAAATCACATAAATTCAGAAAAAACATGCCTCTCCATCCTGAAGGCTTCATATACCTATCTGAATGTCCAGAAACAATCTCCATTATCCATTCGGATCCTAATAATTTGCTGTCCCTAACGGGTTCTCTTGTATGCACGGACGAGTCAATCGCAACCGTGCACAACCACGCTAGCAATATGCGAAGATCATCATCATCCAAGAATTGTTGAACTTGTTCTACTTATTCACTACATATACTATCTGATCCCTCTTCCATAGTACCTACCATCACAAAAATATAAAAACATCAATATAGATTTTGAAAATATATCCAATAACAATCAATAACATAAGTTATAGTCTCAATAGAATATGCCATTACATATAAGTACGAAGAGTCTCAACACTTATATCTTTAAAAACTACATATTAATAGATAACATAAGTTATACAATCTAATGAAACCCCATTCAATTCATAATATATTTCCAAACATCTACTAAAGATGATAAAGAAGTCCATTTCTCCTTTCAGGTGTGGATTTAATGAAAGCCACCCTCCAGAGGCACTATCGCATGCTCGATCCACTACTTTATTGTAAAGATCTTGGTCTATCTTAGGCATAGTAAGCAGAATATCCATCACAACAGCTACGGAGAAAGGGTCCACAGGTGATGGCATAACCCCAGAGGTCGTAGAGCCACTACCAGATTGACTTGACTTAACTTTCAAAAAGTCTTGTATAGCTTTGCAAGTGTCATCAATATTGTTTTGGGTACTCCTCCTTCTCCTCTTAGTATTTAGAGTCCTATCCAATTTGTGCTTTCCATGAGTTGAAGTTGCAACATCTTCTGATGTAAAGACTCTCTCATCAGTGTGGTGATCACCGAAGTCATCTGTATGGCCACCACCAACATCACCATAGGCATTGCCACCACTGTTGTCACCATATGCATTGTAACCACTGTTGTCACCACCTACATTGCCATCACCATTGTCATCTTCCTCCGACACCGTCACATCTTGAGCATTTCCAATGCCATATTCCCCAGTAGCATATGTACCACCAAATACAATACATAGCTCGGGATACTGGGAAAATCCATCCTTCCTAAATTTTGCCCACTCTACATTCTCGTACAATTTTGACAATAATGACATTCCAGCAATATAATCATACATCTTAAAATTTATATATATAATGACATCAAAATGACCAAAAATTAAAAAAAAAAAAAGATACCTTGATGTGAGATTCCCATATGCTTGGATCGTCGACAACAACTCTTTTATTCACATTCTCCCAACCAAATCCAGACTGAAACATAAGTTTCTGAAAACTGCTAAACTGTTTTCTCAATTTGTTTACCTTGTTCCTCAGTTGGACCATGCTATATTGGCATCCTGTTTGTCTAACGAATTCAGTCTGTATATTCCTCTACCTTGCTTTGTTGAAAGTAGAAGAAGTCCGATTTCCCTTTTTGACCTCATCCACCAACAAACCAAAATAGGTTGGTTACAGACTCGGTCCACTTTGCATTGAATGTCTATCTCTCAGATGCCATTTAATCTTTGATTGGTTGAGCAGCATATGAGTTATGAGTTAAATCAATAACATAATACTATATGCCATACACAAAATCATTCTCAAGAGATGCAAGCCAAGAAGACTATAATGACAAAAATGATAATTCTTGAACTAACTTGTGTAAAACAGATCATAAGTTGCATTTTGAGCTACAAGAACTACATAGTACTATGACTAGCAATGATCAATCAAACAGAATGCTCAAAATAAAATAAATAGCATTGTGAGAAACCTAAACAACTATTCTCTCCAACCTGTTTTTGAGCTACCATGTCAAAATATAGGTCATATTTCAAACACTACCATAAAAGGAAATGTGAAAAGTTCAATCTTGCTCCAAGTGAACCTAAACAACTACTCTCTCCAACCTATTTTTGAGCTATGGAATCCAAATGATCAGCCTGAGCATTTCATTGTAATGCTACATATAATATGCAACAATGAAATTCAGCCAACACAAGCTAGCATTACCCTTGGTTCTTACCTTCTTACGATGCCACGGTTGTCGCTGCGCCTCGACTTCAGCTGGTTCTCCCCCTTGGTGGTGAAATTGTCGTAGAACGCCCTCGCCATGAGCTTCACCAGCCTGTCCATTCCACAACACCATGAGCAACAAAACAACAATCGAAGGAAACCCCAATCCAATCAATGAACTGAAATTCCCCCCTTCCAAAACTGAATCAAGCAACAACAGAACATCACTCGAATCCCCTGTGGAATTGAAGGATCCACCTGTTGAATGGCTCGATCGAGCATCGCTCTGCTGCTTTGCTCCGCTGCTCTGCCGAGCGAGCAGAGTAGGGACGCTCGCTCGAGCGTCGCTACATTGCTTTGCCGAGCGAGCAGAGCATCGATGCTCGCTCGAGCGTCACTGTGCTACTCTGCCGAGCGAGTAGAGCAGTGATGCTCGCTCGAGCGTCGCTCTGCTGCTCTACTCGTTCGAGCTGGCAGAGCAGCTCGCTCGAGTGTCGCTGCGCTGCTCTGCCGAGCGAGCAGAGTAGGGATGCTCACTCGAGCGTCGCTTCGCTACTCTACTCGCTTAGCAAAGCAGCCATGCTCGCTCGAGCTGGCAGAACAGCTCGAATGAGCGTCGTTGCTCTGCCGCTTGAGCGAGCTGGCAGAGCTGCTCTGTCGAGCAAGTATAGCAACTCGAGCTCGGTAAAGCAGCTCGAGTGACCAGAGCGGCGATGCTCGCGCTAGCTGGCAAAGTAGCTTGAGCGAGCGTCGTTGCTCTGCCGCTCGAGCGAGAGTCGCTGCTCTGCCAAGCGAGCAGAACAGCTTTAGTCGCTCGGCAGAGCAACTCGAGCGAGCAAAGCAGTGACGCTCGAGCGATCAAAGCAGTGACGCTCGCTCGAGCAAGCATCGTTGCTCTGCCGAGCGACCAGAGCAGCTCGAGCTCGGCAGAGCAGCTCCAGCAAGCAACCGTCACCCAGATCTGCCGTAGATCTGGGCGACTAATGCTCACTTGGGGCTCGTTCTGCTCACTCGAGCTGGCAGAGAGGCTGCTCTGCCGCTCAAGCGACCAGAGCTGCTCTGCCAAGTGACCACAGTAGCTCGAGCTTGGCAGAGCAGCTCCAGCGAGCACTCGTCGCCTATATCTACCACAGATTTGGGTGAGCAATGCTCGCTTGAGGCTCGAGTGAGCTATTGCTCGAGCAAGCGTCCCTGCTGTCGGTGAAGGTGGCTCAGATTTGCAAGGGGTGGCTCTCGCCGAAGCCCTCGTCGAATGGAGAAGGAGGAGCAGTAGAAACTTACCTAGATTCGAAAGCTTTAGCCGGTGAAGGAGCACCAACTATTGGCGCCAGAGAGTCAACCGAGTGGGGAGGCGCTGGAGAGTCAGCGGAGTGAGGAGTCGTCGGAGAGTCAGCCGAGTGGGAGGCACCGAAGAGAAGGGAGAGACGCCGGAAAAGGGAGAGCATGAACGAAAGAGAAGGGCACGAACGAACCCAGAAGTGTTCCGGTTTTGTTCTTTTCATTTTTGTTCTTTTTAGGCCTTCAAGAAGTGTTTCTGGATTCTAGAAGTAAGTTTTTTTTTTGTTTCCTTTTTTTTGTTCCAATTTTGTTCTGGGAACGAAAAAACTGTTTTTGAACGGAAACGCAAACAAACGCATTTATGTTCTTTTTTTTTTCCCGAGAAAAAAAAAACAAAAAATCTGTTCTTAAACAGATTCCAGAAACAAAAACATGCACACCCTATCTTGCCATGTCGCTCCCATTGACCTCGGCTGGTCTATTCACTCTAGCCGTTGATGGGTCGTCTTCTCGGCTCAAGCGTCCCAAGCCGTGGAGGTTGAAACTTGTTTCTGTTGGCTTGAAAGCCCCGCTGTTTCTCTCTGCACCAAGACTCGAGGATTTGTACCATGTCATCGAAACTCCATAGCCTTGGAAGCACGGATGAACCAGTCGCCCTTTGAGATTTCATAGCAGGTTAGGAAGAAAGGTGTTGGATGTAGAAAGTGTTTGTCTGATGTTCTTTTCACGAGGAGAGAGAAATAGAGGAGCTAGCCACAAAAGCCCGTTTGTTAGCGAGACATGCTTGTGTAATAGTTTTTAATCTACTGTGAGAATAATAATCTATTTTAGATCACAAAAAACAAAACAAATAACAGACTTTGCTAATGGAGATCCAACGATTCTTATTGTGCTCCACCCGAAGTTGCAGGATAGCCACTGGCAGCAGGTGTAACATAACCCTCACCGGTGGCTGGTGAGGATTTACTGGCAAGCATCGCTTGCCCTCACCGTGAGCGAGAAACTCCTTGGCAAGTGCCACCTCTCTCTCTCTCTCTCTCTCTCTCTCTCTCTCTCTCTCTCTCTCTCTCTCTCTCTCTCTCTCAATTTCTTTGTTTTCTTATAAAGGACTTAATTTGGTATTATGTTTGCTATTAATACACGGAAGATTTTGATTGCAGAAATCAAGAGGCATAAAAGGACGTGGTTGCTCAATAAAAAAGAGTTCTAGAGAGCCAACATGCATCAATACTTGATGTTGAAGAGCTAAAATTTTACTTAACCCAATACAATAGGTTTATATAGTGATTATGAAGTCCGAAGGAAGACTAGTGGTTATATCTAACATGTCGTGCCCAATACGGTGGATTTGATTTAGACGGCATTGAGCATTGTGGGATCTTTAACCTATTAATCTCCACCATCAAATCATATCAAGTTAGAGGAACCCGTAATGATATGCTATGTATTAAACAATGTGACTAATTTCTGTTCGGTGCTTTGATGGACCCGCTAACTTAAATAGTTTTGCTACATTACTTGGTAAAGCCGTATCGTATATCATTGTTCGTGTTTCTAGCATCACTCTTGTTGCGACCTATTTTTTTCGGCGCCCCCATCAGGTACGAGCACCTAAAGGAGGCTAATGGCTCGGCTGAAATTAATTATGCCTGGACTCTCCCAAGTCCACCAATTCACGACTTTAATAATCTGAGTTTTTAACCTGTAAATCAATTTTTAAAATGGAGTCGCCACTAATCGATTTGGGGTGGGTTGATTAGAAACCCAAGTGAAGTATCGGGAGAAATACTCACTCCTGCGCAACCAGAGAAATTAGGATCGGGGACTTGATTATACTAGTTAATCACTAATGCCCTTTCGGTACCTAATCTTGTTTAAACCTTGAGGTTTTTTGGATGTTTGAGAGATTTTCCATGCATTTTGTGGAGGAAAAACATTTTTGGGACCTTTTTCTATTTTTTGAAAGTAAAAGGGATTTTTGGATTTTTTGCTATTTTTTTGGAAAATAAGTCTTTTTGGCATTTTATGAATTTTTTTGGCTTTTTCCATGAATTTTTGGTTTTTTGGGGATTTTTGGCATTTTTTGGAAAATATGAAATATTTTTGATTTTTTGGAAAATAAATTATTATTATTATTATTATTATTATTTTTAAATATTATTTTATATTATAATAATATAAAAAATGAACCGAGTCGGATCCCCGAGTTGGGTCCGACCCGCTTTGTCTGCCTGAGACACAGACGGGCCTGCAACTCGAGCCCGACTCAAGTTTTTTTTTTTCCTCCCATTATTAAAAAATAAGCCCAAACCACTCTTGGCCCGTTTTATAAAAACTCCAGTTCAAAAGCTACCTGGCCCACGCACACAACCCGGCCCAGGCGGAACCCTACCCCGTTCAAACCCACGCCCGACCCGTCCTTCAACCCGACTCACAGCCGCCCCCCGAAACCCTACCCAGCTTGCAGCCCGGGTTCGATCCGATGACCCGAGGCCGCGACCCAAAAAATCGAGAACCCTAGGGTTCTCGATTCGCAACGCCAGAGAGGGGAAGGTTGAGGTGCTGCAGCAGCGACGGCGGCGACGACAACGATGGCAGCAACGACGATTGGACTACGGGAGGGGTGATGGCGACGGCGACAGAGGCGGTACGCTACCTGCTCGCGGTGTGACGGAAGCGACGACGACGGCGCGACCCCCTTTCCCTCCGATTTCTCTTGCTCAGCTCCTTCCGCTCAGATCTTGCTTTCTTCGCTTCTCAGCCCGACCCTCTTCTCTCTCACTCCGGCCAGATCTGAGCCTCCATCGGCCGGATCTGACCTCCTCGGACTCGCTCGCCGGCGCCTCCCCCGAAGTCTCTCAGTAGGAGGTTAGTCGAGCTCGTGACCCGAGTTCTCTCTAGCTCGCTCTTCGATTCCTCCCCCGAAGTCTCTCAGTGGGAAGATCTCAGAGCTCGCTCCCTCTCCTTCGATGGAGGTGGTGCCTCGCTATTTATAGGCGAGGGGGCGGCCGGTCGACGGGGCTTTTGTTGGAGAAATCTTCTTGAAGAGTTTTGAAGTTGACAAAACGTTTCTATCAGTCTAGTTTGAAAGCTTGCAGACTCTGTTATTTAAAGTCTGAAGACTTCTGGACAGCCAGACTCAAGACTCAAAGTCTATCCTCATTGACAGTCTCTAATCTGTTGAAGAAAGGTTATCCAGAACTGGATGTTTTGTTAAGGATTTAACCTTATCATCTAGAGAAGATCTCGTGGCTGGAAAAGACGCAACAGAATCCTTTGATTGATCAAGATTGATTCGATGATTGAAGATTCGATGATTGTTTAAATATTATTGGAAAGTTCTACTTATGGAAACCGAGATCCTGATTGTATGGGCGAACAGGATTGATGGGCTATCAACACGTTCTTTTAATAGCTCGAACAATCTTCCTAATTGATTCCGTCCAACGGGTAGATTGGAGGAATTCCTTTGGTAAGTGCCAACGGGTATGATGGCATAAAGGAGTATATAAGGAAGACGGTCTTAGTTGTTTAAGGTGTGCGTGATGGAAGAATTCCAAAGTCTGAAGCTCTTTTTTGTTTAGACAATTCCTTTGAGCGAATACTTGTATACAAAAGAAAGTCTACATTTGTGAGAAACCTTGAGGAGGTATGGTAGAACATCTACACTGTGAAATCAAGGCAAAGCTGTGCTGTAACTTCTCTTTTGATCATAGTGAAATCCAGTCGGTGGGCTGTCAGTGTGGAAGAGTGGACGTAGGCTTGGAATAAGCCGAACTACTATAAATCTTGTGTTCAATTTTCTCTTCCTCACTCTCTCTACCTCGATCGTATTTCATTTTGTTAATCAAGAGAGAATTTCCTTTCTATCGTTTGCGAAGAATCACTTCCGTATCTTGATAAATTGTGTGTGCACCTATTCACCCCCTCTAGGTGTTTATACTAGCTATCTCAATTGGTATCAGAGCCTGTGTACTCACTTTGTTTGAAGTGTTTTACTTCAGAGTTAAAGATCCATGGCTAGTATGCTAGCACTAGGGCTGATGGAAGGGCAAAGCAATACCAGACCACCCTACTTTGATGGAAAAGATTACAACATCTGGAAAAACAAGATGAAAGCTTTCCTACGATCAAAGGATCCTCTGGAATGGGACGTTGTAGAAAAAGGAATTACTCCTACAGCTGCATCAGTCTCTGAAAGAGGGAAAGAAACTGTTGAGACTAGCGGGAATGACTCAGGAAGAGATAAACAAGAGACAAACACTCGATGCAAAAGCAATTTACTCTTTATATTGTGCTTTGTCACTAACTGAATATAATAGAATATCTTCTTGTGTTACAGCAAAAGAAGTCTGGGACAGATTGCATATCACCTATGAAGGAACAGATCGAGTGAAGGAAACCAGGATTAATATTCTTCTCGGTCAATATGAAGCCTTCAAAATGAAACCAGGAGAATCTATAACTGACATGTTTAGCCGTTTTACAGATATTGTCAATGGTCTTAAGAATCAAGGACAAAAAATTTCTGATCCCATGAAGGTAAACAAGCTACTGCATGGACTCTCCAAGGATTGGAATCACATAAAGACTTCGATAAGAGAGACGCAAAGAATTATGCCACTATCTGTCGACGAGCTGATTGGAACTCTTCAGTCTTATGAAATGGAACGGATCAATGAAGATAAAGATTCAATAGGTAAGAAATCCATTGCATTAAAATCAAATGATGATTCTGATGATACAGATTCTGAAAATGATATGGACGATGAGGAGCTTGCTCTCATGATAAGAAGATTCAGAAAACTGAATAGAAAAGGAAGAAGGTTCAACTCAAAGAAACAAAGCTTTCAAAGACAGCAGACCAAGTCTGTTGATGATGAGGAACCAAACAAAGATGTAGTCTGCTTTGAATATAAGAAAAAGGGACACATCAGACCCAACTGTCCTCTTCTGAAGAAGAAGAGAGGAAAAGCTGAAAAATTTCGAAAAGCTCTCAAAGCCGAAACCTGGAGTAATACAGAGTGTGAAGAAAGTGATAATGAATATGCCAATCTATGTCTGATGGCACAATCAGACTCAGACTCTGGATCAGACTCAGACAGTGAATTTGAGGCAAGTAATGTTAAAATTCCTGTCAAAGTTTCTAAATACATTGATGAACTGTGTTTTAGTCTTAAGACTTCTCTCAAAAGAATTTTCTGAACTGAAAAAGGAAAACTCAGCTCTAAAACAAAAGGAAAATGTTTTAGTAGAAAGAGTTAAAAGTCTAGACTTGACTGTTTCCACTCTTAAAGAAAATGAAGATAATCTTTCAAAAGAAAATGCTCTTTTAAAAATTGACTTATCAAATACTTCAAAGAAATTTTCAATAGGGTTTGAAAAACTTGAAAAAAATTCTTTCAGCTCAAAGACCTTACTTCAATAAGTCCGGTCTAGGTATGACAGCAGAAACAATTCCCTTGATTGATTTTCCTAAAGTAAAAGAAAGAATTAAGAAAAGACCCTCGAGAGAGGCTTACAAAAATCATTTCAAGAAAGTTTTTGTAAAATCTATAGGTAGAAATGCTCTCAGATGTTCAAAATGCAACAGTCTGGATCACTTTGAAAAAGAGTGTCATAAGGTTTGGAAACCTGTTCAGAAAATATGGGCTAATATTGCTTATGTTACTAACACCAAAGGACCCAAGAAAGTTTGGGTACCAAAAAAAGCTTGAGACTTTATTTTAAATGCAGGTCACCGTCAAGGAAAAGGTAAAGTGGTATCTTGACAGCGGATGCTCAAGACACATGACAGGAGACTCAAATTGTTTTATAAAGCTTGCTCAAGTAAATGGTGGAAAAGTTTCATTTGGAGGAAACAACAAAGGAAGTATTGTGGGATTTGGAACTGTGAAAATTGGAAGTCTCACAATAAGTAATGTTTCCTTAGTGGAAGGACTCAATTACAATCTTCTCAGCATTAGTCAATTGTGTGATACTGGTTTCAAGATCTTCTTTCAAGAAGGAACATGTTCTGGAATCAATAAAGACTCTACTCAGTCTTTCATGGGTCGAAGACATGGAAATATCTATCTTCTGGATGTGAAACCAAATGAATCGCAATGTCTTATCTCAATTCAAGACGAAGCAAGCCTATGGCACAGAAAGCTTGGTCATGTCAACATGAAGCAATTAGCCAAAGTCTCATCAAAACAGCTTGTTCGAGGTCTACCCAAATTGCCATACCAAAAGATTGATCCATGCACTCCATGTATTCTGGGAAAGTAGGTAAGAAATTCATTTAAGCCAATAAATCATGTCTCTACTAATCATGTACTACAGTTGCTGCATATGGATCTCTTCGGACCAACCAAAACACAGAGTATTGGGGGTAAGAAATATTGCCTAGTAATTGTGGATGATTACTCCCGTTTTACTTAGGTATATTTCCTTTCAAGTAAGTCTGAAACCTTCTCGTATTTTGAAAAATTTGCTAAAAAGGTTCAAAATGAAAAAGGATGTGTTATCTTAAGTATAAGAACAGATCATGGAGGTGAATTTGAAAATCAAGATTTTACAAAATTTTGTGATGAATCTGGCTTTAAGCATGTGTTCTCCTCTCCATATACTCCTTAGCAAAATGGAGTTGTGGAAAGAAAGAACAGATCTCTTCAAGAAATGGCTAGAACTCTTTTAATTGAAAGTAAGATTTCTTCACGATTTTGGGCTGAAGCTGTTTCAACAGCTTGCTATATCATCAATAGAGTCTTCTTAAGACCTATTCTAGAGAAAACCCCTTATGAGTTATTCAAAGATAAGAAGCCTATTGTTTCATACTTTCATGTATTCGGTTGCAAATGTTTTATATTGAAAAATGCAAAAGATCGAGTTGGTAAGTTTGAAGAAAGATCAGATGAAGGTATCTTCCTTGGATATTCTTGATCAAGCAAAGCCTACAGAGTCTATAACAAGAAGAGCCAGTTTGTGGAGGAGTCAATGAATGTCAAATTTCAAGACTCAACGCAAGATGAATCAAGTCAGACTCATCAAGAAGAGTCTGAACCTGTTCCAGACCTTTCAAAGCTTACAACTCAAGAAGCATCTCAGACTCTGGAAGACCAGCATCAGATTGTTCGTGAAGATCCAAATAAAGAAATAGATCATCAACCAGACAAATCAACGAGTAATTGGAAGCATAAGTCCAGTCATCCCAAAGATCTTATTATTGGCGAAATTAATGAAGGAATTCGCACCAGATCCAAAAGGCGAGAAAAGTCTAGTGCTGTGGCTCTCGTTTATGAAATTGAACCAAAGAGCATAGAAGAAGCTTTATCTGATGAAAGCTGGATTGAAGCTATGCAAGAAGAGCTCAGACAGTTCAACATTAATGATGTCTGGGAATTGACATCCAAACCAAAAGGTAAAACTGTTATTGGAGCTAAATGGGTGTTCAGAAACAAGATGAATGAGAAAGGAAAAGTCGTACGAAACAAAGCAAGACTCGTGGCCAAGGGATATACGCAAGGAGAAGGAATAGACTATGATGAGACTTACGCTCCAGTGGCAAGGTTAGAAGCTATTCGACTATTACTTGCGTTTGCTTGTTATAAGAATTTCAGGTTATTCCAAATGGACGTCAAAAGCGCCTTCCTAAATGGATTTATCCATGAGGAAGTTTATGTGGAACAACCACCAGGGTTTGAAGACCCAAAGAAGCCAGACTCAGTCTTCAGACTGAAAAAGGCTTTGTATGGTTTAAAGCAAGCACCTCGGGCTTGGTACGACAGATTAAGTAAGTTCTTAATATAAAATGGTTTTGTCAAAGGTAAAGTAGATACGACTTTATTTATCAAAATGGAAAACAAAAGTTTCTTACTTGTTCAAATATATGTGGATGATATTATTTTTGGATCCTCTAATGAAAATCTGTGCAAGAAATTTTCTAAGTCTATGCAGGATGAGTTTGAAATGAGTATGATGGGAGAGTTAACATTCTTTCTTGGTCTTCAAGTAAAACAATTGAAGGAAGGAACTTTTATTAATCAAGAAAAATATGTTAATGATCTTGTCAAAAAGTTTGGACTGGAAAAGTGCAAAAAAACCGACATACTAATGTCAAGTTCTTTAAAGATAGACAAAGATGAAGAAGGGAAGAAAATTGATCAAAAGCTGTACAGGAGCATCATTGGATCACTTCTTTATCTTACTGCTTCTAGACCTGACATTTTGTAAGTGTTTGCATCTGTGCAAGGTTTCAATCAGATCCTAGAGAATCTCATCTCAGTGTTGCGAAATGCATCATTAAATGCGTTGCTTCATCATCAAGCATCGGTCTTTGGTATCCTAAGAAGGGAGACTTTAATCTTCTGGGATATTCAGATGCAGATCTGGCCGGTTGCAGAGTTGATAGAAAGAGCACTTCGGGAACTTGCCAGTTGCTTGGAAGCAGGACAGTGTCTTGGTTTTCAAGGAAACAAAGCACTATGTCTCTTTCAACAACAGAAGCAGAGTATGTAGCTCTTGGAAGCTGCTGTTTGCAAATTCTATGGATAAAACAACAGCTAAGAGACTTTGAAATTGAAGACTCATGCACGGAGATTAATTGTGACAACACCAGCGCTATCAACCTCACCAAAAATCCAATTCTCCATTCAAGAGCAAAGCATATAGAGATTCGACATCACTTTATTAGAGACCATGTTCAAAATGGAGATGTTTCAATTCAGTTTGTTGACTCAAAGAATCAATTGGCGGATATATTCACAAAGCATTTGGAGAAAAATCAATTTGAATCTATACGCTCCAGACTCAACATTTTGAGGTATGAGGATATCAAAGTCTAAAGACTTTCAGACTCAGACTTACAAGACTTTATCTGAAAGATAGTCTTGGCACGACCGTCAGACTGTAAGTCTTTCTCTCCCTAATCTTATCTTGAAAAGGTACGATCGTTAGACTGTATTTAAATTGTTGCTATATTTAATTGACGTAAATATTGCATCGTTTCATTTTCAAAAAGGAAGTTATTTTTTAAATGGTTATTTTTGCGGAAAAAGACAGTTATTTTGAAAAGGCATTTTTTTATTTCCTTTGTGACGGTTCGTTTATCCCTCCTTTTAACCGATTGTGCACTGTCGATTTCTCTTCACTTTACTCTCGAAAACCCTAGAAAGCGTCGATCCTCCATTCCCGTTTGTCTTCTTTGTTTAATCTTCAAAAAGTTGTCATCTTTCCTGGGAAAGTCAAGCAAGGAATCTTCCAAAAATTGAGAAAGATGTCATCTTCAAGAAAGTCTTCGAGAATCGCAAGCAGGGGACCACGACGAATGAGTGAGGGGCCTACGCACTTCGATCTTACTGAGGAAGAAGTGAATCCAGATCAGCAACCGAGCCCACAACATTCTCAGCAGCATCATTATCCACATTCTAGTCCTCAAGGAGTTGATCATCAACAACAGGAAGAATCATCGAGGATGCAGACCCCGTAAGAGTTCAAAAGCCCGCTTTTATTTACAAGCTATATCGTGCCTTAAAAGAAACTCGTACTCCTTTGAACTATGTTGATGATTTTCTTAAAGACAAAGGATATAGGAACGAGTATATCTTTCTGCGAAAAATGGAAAGTTTGGGAATTGCTCGTAAAGGAGTGGCAGAAGAAACCCTTGTGAATATCCCAAGTGATCCTCGTGACTGGGGGCCGAATCTTGTAGATGGGAATGATGATGACAATTTGTACAGCCTATTTCAACCGAAAATGGGTATTGCGGCTGAAATTCAAGGAAAAAGGGGAGATTTGTTCAAATCAAAGGAACAAAAGAATCTGTACTCGAAATTGCTGAAGCATGGGGTAATAAACCCTAGGAGTGTGGATTTTGATTTTCTGGATGCTGTGAATGTGAACTTGAGAGAAAAGTTCAATCATCTTCAACTTGAAAAGTTCTATTCTGACAATATAGAGGCTTATGCTGAATTAACTGCATATTTTTATTCAAATCTTAGCTTTTTGGATGCGAATAGATTCTCCTTCAGCGTTAAAGACCAAGATTATGTTGTGGATATGAATATGCTGGCAGATGTGTTAGAAGTCGAAAGAGGAAAATATCAATCAATTAAAGTTTCCATTGCTCGAGCCACATTGGAATTGGTGAAGGACAAGAGAACAGATGAGAAGATCACCTATTTAAGGATGAGTGCATTCAACATCTTGCTTCACAAGATTGTGATTAATTGCCTCTGACCGAAATCAACTTCCAAGACTGATGTTTCAAGTTCAGAGGCCAAGCTGATGTATGCCATTCTCTTTGGAAAAAGGTTTTCTCTCACTCACACTGTTATGTTTCACATGTATAGAGTAATGATGAAGGACAAAGGTCAACTCCCTTACCTAAGCCTTGTTACGAAGTTATTCGGACATCTGAATATTCAGCCTCCACAAATCTTTTGTGTTCGACCATGCGATCATATGGTGGTAGGACTGAAAATGGAGACCAAAATGCGTCTGAAGGAATTGAGCAAGGAGTTGGAGAAATTCAAGGAGAAGACTCCTGCCAAATCTCATCAAATCTCTTCTGCAGCTAAGAGAAAAGGGAAGGAGCCCATGGTTGCTTCATCCAAGAAAAGAAGAGCTCTCCTCGTTGAGGATGAAGATGATGAGGAAGACATCACCATCTCTGCATTGGCTTTGAAGAATTTGAGTTGTCCTGTTCCATAGAAAGAATTGGAACAAATGACGAAAGAAGCAGAGGAGAAGGAAGAAGAAGAAAGAGAAGCTGAAAAAGAAGCAGAGAAGGAAAGACCTGAAGAAGAAAGAAGAGAAGAAGGAGAACCTGAGGAAATCTCTTCTCCACCTGTAGGCATGGAAACAGGGGGAGATCAGGAGAAAGGAGTGAAGTCTTCATATCCTGATGAAAGTGAAGGAATCAGTCGCTCACCTGCAGGCCCAGAGGATGTTTATGCATCTCAATTTCCAGAGGAAGGTCAAGAAGTTTCATCGCCAAACCTGCGAGACTATGCTGATCTACCATTGTCTGCATTTACTCCATCAGATCGAGCCGAAGCAAATACTCAGACTGATAATGGAGCAGATTTTCGTAGAATCATGGATATTCTCTTGGAGATGCGAGGTCAAATTTATGCCTTGGGATGCGAGGTTCAAAGCTTGAAGAATGAAGGTCAAGCTTCTTCCTGTTCATTGAATGATAAGATGCAAGCCCTCTCTGTTCAGAATCAGGCCAATGCCAAGAGTGAGGAGATTGCACAACTGAAGGAAGACTTCAAAAGGCTGGAAGGCATCGTTCAGTCTATGGAAGATTTCTAGCTTGTCCGCGTTCCCAAGCAATCTTGACTTCATCTCATCCTTTTTAATGATGACAAAAAGGGGGAGAGATGCAAGATTTGATCAAACTTTCAATCATTAAACTTTTAACTGTTTGTTGGATTGTTTGTTGTTTAAACTCTGTTTGACTTTGTTTTGTGTTTGGATGAGAACTGAACTAGACTTGGACTTGACTGCTTTTATTAACTAGTATTGATATCTTATGGATGGCTTTATCATATACAAGACTAACCTATTTTCTGTGGTTGCAGAGTCTAGTATTATTCATTTACCCATTTATCTCTATAATATATGCATATGTGTTTGAGAAATGTTTTGCAGGTCAAAGTTATCCAAATCTGCAGGAAAGTTTTGTCACCATCAAAAAGGGAGAGATTGTTGGAGAAATCTTCTTGAAGAGTTTTGAAGTTGACAAAACGTTTCTATCAGTCTAGTCTGAAGGCTTGCAGACTCTATTATTTAAAGTCTGAAGACTTCTGGACAGCCAGACTCAAGACTCAAAGTCTATCCTCATTGACAGTCTCTAATCCGTTGAAAAAAGGTTATCCAAAACTGGATGTTTTGTTAAGGATTTAACCTTATCATCTGGAGAAGATCTCGTGGCTAGAAAAGACGCAACAGAATCCTTTGATTGATCAAGATTGATTCGATGATTGAAGATTCAATGATTGTCTAAATATTATTGGAAAGTTCTACTTATGGAAACCGAGATCCTGATTGTATGGGCGAACAGGATTGATGGGCTATCAACATGTTCCTTTAATAGCTCGAACAATCTTCCTAATTGATTCCGTCCAACGGGTAGATTGGAGGAATTCCTTTGGTAAGTGCCAACGGGTATGATGGCATAAAGGAGTATATAAGGAAGACGGTCTTAGTTGTTCAAGATGTGCGCGATAGAAGAATTCCAAAGTCTGAAGCTCCTTTTTGTTTAGACAATTCCTTTGAGCGAATACTTGTATACAAAAGAAAGTCTATATTTGTGAGAAATCTTGAGGAGGTGTGGTAGAACATCTACACTGTGAAATCAAGGCAAAGCTGTGCTGTAACTTCTCTTTTGATCATAGTGAAATACAGCCGGTGGGCTGTCAGTGCGGAAGAGTGGACGTAGGCTTGGAATAAGCCGAACCACTATAAATCCTGTGTTCAATTTTCTCTTGATCACTCTCTCTACCTCGATCGTATTTCATTTTGTTAATCAAGAGAGAATTTTCTTTCTATTGTTTGCGAAGAATCACTTCCGTATCTTGATAAATTGTGTGTGCACCTATTCACCCCCCTCTAGGTGTTTATACTAGCTATCTCAACTTTGACCGTCGGTCTTCGCATGCCGAACGGAT
This sequence comes from Eucalyptus camaldulensis, assembly GCA_019915185.1. Classification (NCBI taxonomy): domain Eukaryota; kingdom Viridiplantae; phylum Streptophyta; class Magnoliopsida; order Myrtales; family Myrtaceae; genus Eucalyptus; species Eucalyptus camaldulensis. The sequence continues at coordinate 8,514,225 of JAHSVA010000014.1, read as the reverse complement.
GCCCGCGGCCGAACCGGTGTCTCATCTCAGCATTAAAGGCGCGCATTGAAGGCGCATGCGCGCTGTCCTCTCCTTCAGCGGCCTACCTCCGTGCCTCTCTGTCGTAGGCTGCCTTTGAGCGCATCGCCAGCCACCGCGCATGAGATGCAGAGGCGAATGAAGAAGAAAAAGACAGGAGGAAGAAGAAGAGGGGGGAGGGGCAGGTCGTGCGAAGGAAAAAAGAAAGAAAAAGGGGCTGGCTGCTTTTTTTTTGCTTTTTGCTTTTCTTGTTTTTATTTGTTTTTTTTCTTGTTTTCTTTTTTTTTTATTGAATTTATCTGAAAAAGAGGCAAAATACATAAATAAAGAAACTTAAGCCTAATTAAAACCTAATCAAAATTTAGGTGTCAACAACTCTATTTGTTTTGCCGATATATGTAGTTTTTGCGCTTTGTTTGTTGGCCATCTGAGTGAAAATTGGCTATTACTGCCATTAGTTTTTTTTTTTTTTTTTTGGGTCAAGTATTGGCATTTAATTAAGTTGCTGATTTTTATCCGTTTATATGGGCACGGCATGGTAAAACTGCCCCCAAGGCGTGTTCGATCAGCTGGTCTCACCTTTTCAAAACCCTTTGTGAACCTAGGAAGGTCGGTAAGAAGTTCTTGTTCATGCCCTCCATTTTCTAAGGTCGACATTAAGGAGAAATTTCGATGAAGACGTATGCCCTAGACCTTGGATGAATGGAAACAGAACTTTGATGTCTCTTCTGGATCTGCCATGAAATTCATGTCACTGGATTCATTGCTTAAAAATGCTGTGAAGAATTATTTGATGGATCAAGACCCATTTTATAAAAATGTGTTGCGCAAGTCAAGACCTATATTCGAATTGCGCGTTGAAATATGGCCTGCATGCATGGTGCAATTTTCACTTTCCATTTGTAGCATCGCTTAATATAAACACGACCAATTTAAACAAGCTCACCATTATTCAGAGGCTCAAATACAAGCGATATGAAAGCGAAAGCGGTAGTAGGGAAATTGTTCGGAAGTATCGCATGGCGTAGAGAGAGAGAGAGAGGAAGGGAGGGAGGGAGGGAGGGAGGGAGCGCTTTACATGATAGTACAACAAGCTGATCCGGGTTCGGATTCCGTCCAGATGTACGTCGGCGGATGTGCAAAGACAACCTGCGGCTCCTTTGCCTGGGCTTTTGCTCTTCTTTCTTCTCCTTGACTTCCTCCACCGCCTCCAACTTCGCATGAGCCACGTTCTTGCGAAGCTTCGTGGTGAGCTCGACTGCAACATATTCATCCCCCGTTACTTCAATCACATCTCGGTCCGTTCCTTTCAAACTCAACGACGAGAACCCTACATGCTTTGATCGAGCAAAGAAGAGAAATTAGCTTCCAAGGAAATGGAAATAGTTTAGGTTTTATGCTTGCTTCTCAGCCTACTCAATTACATATGGCAAAGAAAGGTTCTCTTTTTTGTTGTAAAAACTTTGCTTCTGTCAATCCTGAAAACCAATTCATTCCTTCGAGCAACAAGTTTCTTTTTGGACAAGGACCTCTCCAGCGCCTGCTTCATATCCTTAACAGGTATTACAACTAATTTTCTGTCTTCAGGAACTTTTTTTTTATCTTTCTTGTGGACAACCCTAAGTACACCTCTAATGTTATTTTAGTTTTTGATTATTACCTGGGACAGTGGCTGCAATTTTAAGAGCCTCCGAGCGATTATCTTGAGCTCCAAATTTCGGGCAGAGCCAGAACTTCAGCTTCCTACCGTTCATGCTGTACATCTTGACCACCACCTTTTTCTGCAAGCACAAAGAACCGGGACCATATATATCAACATTTTCTCGTAAAGAGATCAAACATTAAGTGTCATACTAGATTTCGCACCTTAGCCATCGTCTTGGTTTGTTGAGGATGCTCTTTGACAGACCTGCAGATAATTTTCCAATCTTCTTAGAGATGGACTGAATAGAGTTAGGGCATGATTTGTATTGTATAGACGACAGAGAGATAGAGAGAGAGTGTTTATAGCCATTTTCTTCTATTCATATTGACTCTTGACTGGAGTTTTTTACGTGGAAAAAGGGAAATGCCACCACAAATTTCAACAAGAAAAGGTGGAAAGAAGCTAGACAGAGCTGGGGGGGTGCCGGAATCTGTGTGGGGAAATTGTTACGAAATCGCACGTCGATTCCAGAAAAATAACGCTTGCAAACAATTCACCAGACAGAATATTTGTTATCGAAGTTCACCCAAACCTGGGCTATGTCTCCGCGTAAAGGCACTCTGCGAATCCACTAGACTTCGAAAAAGTTGGAATATAACGACGATCTTCTCTCAAGATCAGGGCACAAAGAGATTGAGAACTCTCATCAAGAAAAAACTCACTTTTTTCTTCTCTCTTTTTCTTGCCTCTCTATTTCCTTTTTTAGCATCTTGACGGCTAGGGTTTTGCCATCGCTAATATATAGGTACCACTTTTAACCTAAAAGGGAATCTAATAGAAAAGACAAAAAAAACCCCTAAAAACAAATATTTGGCTTTATCTATAACAATCTCCCACTTGAAGACAAATATACCCAAGCACCAAGCAACTTTGCATCCATCTTATTAAAAAAATAGTAGTTGAAAAAATTATGCCTCTGTGATACTCCTCATCAATCAACATGGAGTAATACCAATGGTAGTAGTACAGAAAATATGCTTCTCTCTATCTACTACCTTGGTCATCATGTCAGCTGGATTCTTCGAGCCATCAATCTTTTGTAACTTTAATTCATTATCTTTCAATGCTGACCTAATAAAGTGATAACGCTTCTTGATATGTTTAGTTCTTGAGTGATAAGTTGCATTCTTTGCTAAGTTCACTGCACTTTGACTATCACTCCACAGTGTACTGACTGGTTGTTTTCGATGTAACTCCTCCATATAATCTTGTAACCGCATGATTTCCTTGGAGGCTTCTGTAATCGCTACATATTCTGCCTCTATCGTCAATAAAGCCACTACTTTTTGTAGTTGGGATACCCAACTCACTGCTGTACCTGCAACTGTAAAGACATATCCAGTGGTACTCTTACCACTATCTCGATCACCCAAATGATCTGCATCTACATAACCCTGCAACTCTAGAGATGTATCACCATAACAAAATGAGTAATTGGAAGTACTTGCTAGATATCTCAATATCCATTTAACTGCATTCTAATGCTCTCTGCCTGGGTTCTGCATATATCGACTCACAACTCCCACTGCTTGTGCAATGTCTGATCTCGTGCTCACCATGGCATACATCAAACTCCCCACTACTGATGCATATGGAACTACCGCCATCTCATCTTTCAAAAGTTGAGTGTTTGGACACATATCCTTGGAAAGTTTGAAGCGACTCGCTAGAGGATTTGCAACCGGTTTTGCCTTATCCATGTTAAATCTCTTTAACATCTTGTTCACATAGTCTTCCTGCGACAACCATAATTTCTTATTTTCCCTGTCTCTAATGATTTTCATGCCTAAAATATTCTTGGCCTCTCCCAAGTCTTTCATAGCAAACTGTGATGATAATATCTTCTTCACTTCTACGATTCTCTTCATATTGGAACTAGCCACAAGCATGTCATCCACATATAAAGATAGATACACAATGTCACCATCATCATATTTGCAAAAATAAACATAGTGATCAGACTCACAGTGTACAAATACTTTTTCTTGTATGAAACCATCAAATTTTAAGTACCATTGCCGCGGAGCTTGTTTCAAGCCATACAAGCTTTTCTTCAAGCGACATACCATGTGCTCCTTACCTTTGACTTCAAAACCCTTAGGATGTGCCATGTATAATTCTTCATCTAAGTCACCATGTAAAAACACTGTTTTTACGTCTAACTGCTCAAGATGAAGATCCTCCACTGCAACTATACTTAGCAAAACTCTAATTGATGTCATTTTCACTACAGGTGAAAATATCTCGGAGTAGTCGATCCCTTCTTTTTGAGAAAAGCCCTTGACTACAAGTCTCGCCTTGTATCTAATACTACCATCTGCTTTATTCTTAACCCTGTACACCCATTTATTTAATAAAGCTTTTTTACCTGTGGGCAACTTGGTCAACTCCCAAGTTTTGTTCTGAAGTAACGAGCTCATCTCGTCTTTCATAGCACACTCCCACTGCAAGTGAGATGTGTCTATCTTTGCCTCATCGTAAGTCTCTGGTTCCCCCGAATCTGTATATAAGACATGGCTCAAAATAGTATTAGTTGATGGATCAAAAATTACCTTTGGCTTTCTCACATGTGTAGACCTTCTCAAGACAGGTACTTCAGGGTCATTCGTTTGCTCTGAATCACTGCGTTCTTCTTGAACTACCTCTTCACTAATAATAGGCTCATCTTGAACCTCTCTTTCAGGTGAACTTTGATCTACTGGAAACATCTTCACGGGCATTATGTCTAATTCAGCATACTCTGGTTGTACTACCTTCTCATGCTTTGTCTCTGTCTGACGATTCTTGTACATCTTTTCTTCATGGAATACCACATTGCGACTGCGGATGACTTTGTTATTCTCATAATCCTAAAGTCTATACCCATACTCGTCGCCACCGTATCCGATAAAGATGCACTTCTGGGACTTAGCATCAAGCTTTTTTCTATCCTCCCTGTCAATCAAAGCATATGCAATACAACCAAACACCTTTAGATGTGAATAATTTATCCTTTTACCTGACCACCGCTCTTGTGGTATTTTTCCATCCAACGCACTAGATGGACTTCTGTTGATAAGATAAACAACTGCATCAACTGTAGCGGCCCATAAGTGTAGTGGGAGACTTGTGTGTAGTCTCATGCATCTCGCACGTTCTAGAATAGTCCTGTTCATTCTTTCAACTACACCGTTCTCTTGAGGAGTTCTAGGAACAGTCTTTAGCCCGTGTATGCCTTCTCGGCTCAGATAATTTGCAAATTCTTTACTTGTGTATTCACCACCATTATCAGATTTCAAAGCTTTAATCTGATAACTTGTTTCGTTTTCTACCATGGTCTTCCACATTCTGAACATCCCGAATACTTCTGATTTTTCTTTAAGAGCATAGACCCAAGTCTTTCTTGTTGCATCATCAATGAATGTGACAAAATATCTCTTACCACCATAAGAGAGTTCCTGAGCAGGTCCCCATACATCAGTATGAACCAACTACAGCTTCTGGCCTTTATTTTGTCGCCCATTCAATTGAAAACTAACAGCCTTCTATTTTCCATAAATGCAACTCTCACAAAAATCTAACTCAACTTTTTGTAAACCTAGAAGTAATTTCCTCGAGTGTAACTACTTTACACCTTTTTCACCAAGATGTCCTAAACGATAATGCCAAAGAGTAGATAAATTACCTGTAGCCATTGTAGTCGCAACCATATCACTGATATTGTCTCCTTGGAGAAGGTAAAGTGTACCCGTACGCTTTCCCTTTGTTACTACTCTTACCCCTGAGGTTATCTTCCACTCTCCGCAATCAAAGGTTATTACCAAACCTTCTTGGTCAAGTTTACTAGTTGAAATCAGATGTTTCTTTAATTCCGGAATATGCCTAGTTTCACACAAAACTAGACGTCCTCCACCTGAGATGTTCACAGTCACGGTTCCTTTCCCAACAATTGGACACATGTGGCCGTTTCCCACAACCACTTGTCCAAAATCTCCACTAGCATAATCATCAAATATGTCTCTTTGCGAGGTGCAATAAAAAGAAGCGCCAGAATCAATAAACCATTTATCTATTGTCAAGTCAAACCCTGCAGACAAACACAAGTTATCTAGCAAATATTTATCGCTAACTACATTAGCACCTTGATTCTCATCTTGCTGCTTCTTTTTGTAGGCTTCACACTGAAACCTCCGGTGTCCGGTTTTGTGACAAAACCAACACTCATCTTTTGCAACCTGTCTCTTACCCCTTGATTGTGATCTGCCACGACCGCTGAAATTTCCTCTACTTTTACTTCTTCAACGGTTCTCCACTGCAAGTGCCGTCGAAGATGTAGATGCAGAAAAATTATCTCCACCTGAGACTTTCCTTTGCATCTCTTCATCCATGATACTACTCACAACATCATCAAGAGTTAAATCATCCTTCATGGTGCTCGAAATTCCCTGCACTGCGGTATTGTAGCTTTCTGGAAGAGAACATAAAAATAATAAACTTGAAGCTTCATATCTAAATTTATGCTTGCGGATTCCAATTAACCAGTGACATGCGTGAAACTATTAATATGTTCTGCCACAGAACCTCTATCAGATAACTTCATATTAACCAGTTTCTTCAGCAAAAATACCTGATTTGATGTGGATGGCTTCTCAAAAATATTCGTTAGAATATCCATGGCTTCTTTTGCAGTTTTTGCTTTCGCGATGTGATACCCTGTCTTTTTCGTTAACCCTAGACGAATCGCACCTAAAGCCTTTCGATCAAGAATTTTGCATCCGGCTTCTGCTGTCGAATCCACTTCCGCCATCTCAGGTTTCCAACCCTCAAGTGGTGCATAGAGATCTTTTTGATAAAGATAATCCTCTATTTGTAGTTTCCACCATCCGAAATCCTCTCCATTGAACTTATCGATTCTGATTTTATCTTCTGCCATCCTGTTTGCTTTCAATCGAACGTCACCGAAAACCCTCGATGTTCTCGATTAGCCAACCCAGGCTCTGATACCAGTTGTTACGAAATCGCACGTCGATTCCAAAAAATAACGCTTGCAAACAATTCACCAGACAAAATATAGTAATAAAATAGCAGAATCAGATGAACACGCTAGAAAATTTGTTATCGAAGTTCACCCAAACCTGGGCTACGTCTCCGCGCAGAGGCACTCTGCGAATCCACTAGACTTCGAAAAAGTTGGAATACAACGACGATCTTCTCTCAAGATCAAGGCACAAAGAGATTGAGAACTCTCATCAAGAAAAAAACTCACTTTTTTCTTCTCTCTTTTTCTTGCCTCTATTTCCTTTTTCAGCGTCTTGACGGCTAGGATTTTGCCATTGCTAATATATAGGTACCACTTTTAACCTAAAAGGAAATATAATAGAAAAGACAAAAAAAACCCCTAAAAAACAAATATTTGGCTTTATCTATAACATAAATTTCGACGCGACCTATGACCTGCCTCCAAGACAAGTCCGGAGACGTCACTTTCTGAAAGGAAATGTAGGACAATGGAGGAAATACTTATGTGTGTTTCATTATCACAAATGTACCAGAAAGTGTCGGTATTTGTAGTACAAGAGAGAAGAAAATGAATTAGAAAAAAAATATATACACAATATTGTTTTTCCTAAAATATTCTATGTCTATGATCTGCTATATCAATTGTAATCTCAATAGATAAGATCAAATTCTTCCTTCAACACTCCCCCTCAAGCTAGAGGCCTATAAATGTCAAAGGTGCCAAGCTTGCTCAACAAATATCTATGCTGTCTTTGACATAACGGTTTAGTGAAGATGTCTATTGATTGTTCTACAGTTCCAATTCCTCGAGTTGTAATGACTCCTTGATTTTTTTCTCGAGTAAAATGACAATTAACTTCAACATGACTTCAATATGCTTCGTTCTCTCGTGGAAAACTGGGTTTGCCATTAATTTTAGTGCAGCATCATTATCACAAAACAATTCACTTGCTCTGTTGACTTGCAAACCAAGATCTGAAAGTAATCCTTGTATCCAAACTATCTCTCAAACAATTTTTGCCATGGCTCGATATTCTGATTCTACTAATAATAATGAAATTGTTGACTGTTTCTTTGTTTTTCATGAAATTAAGGACTTTCCCAGCTTGATGCAAAAACTAGTAATGGATCTTCTTGTCATAAGACAAGTAGCACAATCTGTGTCGCAATATGCTGTCATCTTCATGTTGCAATCACGGGATAGTAGAATTCCAAATCCTGGACATCCCTTCAAGTACTTTACAACCTTTAGCGCTGCATTCATATGTGATTGCTTCAGGTTGTGCAAAAATTGACTAAGTATTTGTACCACATAATTTATGTTAGGCCTGGTCATGGTGAGATAGATTAATTTCCCAACAAGTCGTTGATATCCCGATGGATCCTTGAGTAGTGGATCTTCATTTGGAGAAGAAGAATTTACATCATATTCATATGTTGTCAACTTGATATTATGCTCAATAGGTACAGCAGCTGGTTTGCACCCCGATAATTTTGCATCTAATATGATTTCCAGGACGAATTTTTGCTGACCGAGACAAATTCTCTCACTGGATCGAACTATTTCGATACCAAGAAAATGTTTTGGAGGACCCAAATCTTTAATATGGAAAGTCGAATGCAAGTATCCTTTGAATTTTTGAATTGCATTTGTCACGCCTCGATCCTCGGGCGCGCACCCATCCCTTAAACAGTCGATTTATTTGTGACGTCCCAGGAAGGTTGCCGACCCATTCTTTTATATACGCATGTGGAAGCTTAATAAAATACCCAGATAATCAAACAATGGGATAGAAAAGTAGGATCCTATTTTTCAAACCAAGATGAGTCTTTATAGACAAACTAGTTAATTACAAACTTAGGTTGTTTACAAAATTGACGGCTTATAAAAAAGGGGACTGTCTTAACATCCACTAATCAGACCCATTTACTGATTCTTCAACCTCCACCTTCCGGACTCCAGGACTTCCGATCTTCCACGATCGTCATTTAGGGACCTGAAATATCTTCCCCAAACTGGGATGAGACTATGTCTCAGCAAATTTTACCCCACTAAGACCTGATTAGGAAGCTAATACGCCCTAAGGGCTGCCTAAGCACAACATAGATCAAAGGGCTTACCTTGGCATCAGTTCCTTCCTACACATCAGTTCAATCAATAATATTGATAACTACAGCAATCAATCACATTCCACCAATCAGATTGACTCAGCAATCAATCGACTTAATCGATTACATGTCACCACAACTTTTCCCTGGTCGGTACATTCAATACTATCTATAAAGTCCAACCATAGTCTAGGAATGCTCACCCAAAGTTGAAAATAAATAGCATAGTTTGCCCAAAGCTGATAGATATAGTATACTATGTATATGCTCGCCCAAAGCTGATAGATTAGGGCCCCCAGGCCAATTTAGTATATTATATATATATATGCTCGCCCAAAGCTGATAATTAAGTATACTACTCACCCAAAGCTGACATATCGCCCGTAGACTGATATAGTATACCGGTATACTGCTCACCAAAAGCTAACATATCGTCCGTAGGCCGATATATTATACCATTCTCTCATACAATCAATTCCATCTTTTATCATCCTCGATAAATAGTTGTGTGTCGGTACACGGTTGGCCTTAGCCAAAATATAATAATTTCATTTACAAATATCCCACCAATTTCAACATCTCATTACATATTTTGGGCGCTGTAAACCGACGCCCGGTTATTTTTCCATTAATAACCAAAATCAAATAATCTAGGGATAAATCCTAAATTCACAATTAATTCAATTCAGCAGAAATTAATGCTCAAATAACTAAACAGATTGCACCATGATAATCAGCACAGAATTTCAGTCGTTGGCCATCTCAACCTTAATTTCCGAAATTTAATTAATTGATTAATTAATTACGATAATTAATCATCAATTACAATAAATTCAATTTAGCTCAAATTGGAGCTCAATTAAATAAACCGACTTCACCACGATCATCAGCATAAAATTTCAGTTATCGGCTATCTCGATCAAAATTTCTGGAAAATAATAAATAATTAAATTTATTTCAAAAATAAAATAAAATAAAATAATATAATATAATATAATATAATATAATAAATAATAGTATAAATTCGAATTAATTATTTAATTTAAAATAATTAATTAAGGCTTAAACAAGATTACTTTAATCCAAACATTTACTTAGCCTTAATTAATTATCCACTAAACTAATCACATCCCTTAATCCACTTAACATTTAAATAAATTAATCTAATCACCTAAACCTACTTAGTTTAATCTAAACACCCTTTAAATGTGATTAACATACTAAACGGGGATTAATGAGTTAAACTCACCCGATTAGCGATCTGAGCGGCTCAAATCGATGGGGACGCCGAGGGGATCGATTCACTCCAAGGCGAGCTTAGCTTCCGGGATCGGGAAGCCGGCCAAAACGGGCCACGAAGTTGCTGCCATACCCATTTTTCCCGCTGCTGTCCGTTGCTAGTTGAGGCCGAGAAAGGGGCAGATCTGAGTTTGGTTGGGGCATGCAAGGGTCGAGAGGGGTTGAGGGAGTCTCGGCGAGCTGAAGCGGGGGTGCACAGCGGCCAGAGGGAGCTACGATGACTCCTAACAACAACCAATACAAACGGAGATGCAAGGATGACGCAGCTGGAGGCGGACGACGGGTGAGGCAGCTCGCGCGAGGAGAGGCGGCAAACGGCAATCCGGCGCGACAGCGAGGGAGTGCGACGGTGTGAGGGGCTGATTCGGTTTCTCCTCTGTGGTTTCTAGGTTTGCAAAGATACAAATAGGAGGAAGAAAGGGGCTAGGTCGACTAGCAGCATAAGAGAAGAGAAAAGGGCGGAGGGCGAGCGGGCTGAGCAACGGCATGTAACAGTGAACGGCGGCGACAACTCCAGCTGATCTTCTGCAACAGCTAAGGTCTTCTTCGGTTGTTGGGATCTTCGCAAAGCAAGAAGAGGTGGAGGAGAAAGGGAAGCTCGACGGAAGAGAGAGGGGGAGAGAGGAGGAGAGAGAAGGAGGGGAGCACTTTTCACATTTTCCTCTTTCTTTAATCCCCCAAAAATGGCCCACCATGACCTCGCATGAGGTCATCTTCCACTCACTCAAAACTCCCACAACTATCTTCAATGGGTCCAATTTCTTCTTCTATCGTGGCATGAAATCTTGTACAATAAATTCTTCAATTCCAATCAATCCACTTCCAATTGAGTCCAATTAAAGTCCATAAATTTTAATCCAATGTTGCCACACTTCAATTCACATATTCACTTGTCCATAGAACCAACTTAAGTCCCAAAAGTACGACTAAAGGTGGGCCTACTAATTTCTCGAGCCAAATTAGCCATTCTTTTATTAATTTGCTAAAAAACTCTAATTGCATGAAAAATCTTCTGAAGATGAGTCAATGATCCAAAAATGATTTGTGACACAACAGAACTCTCAATTTTTGAATCGGGTTCGATTTTACGATTAATTTCAATTCAATGCAAATTTAGTGCGTCCTAATCTACCGGGTAGCTTTTAAGAAATTTTCATGCATTTGACCTACGGTTCATTATTCTCAAGCCACAAAGTATATCTTCGATACATTGAAGACTCTCGATTATCGTAGAAATCTCAAGGTTTCAAATACAGACACCTGATATCAAAACGACAGAAGAATTGATCTAGTGCCGATCGATAAGAATTGTGCAATTAGGTGGAATCACCCACACTTAATCACATACCTTTGTCGAGTCAACCTATCTCCGATTTCTAATTGATCTTACTATGTCGTAATGATCTCTTGCAGATTTACACGCCCAAGCAGTCGTTTCCTAGTCGAATTCTCAAATCTAATGCGTTAGAATTCCTTAACGGCTTCACTTGATAGACTAGTTATCCCATGAGTGATCAATTCAGGGAAAAGAACTATAAATGCGTTGATGAAATGCCCAAATATTTCGATCGAAATTAGAACCTGGATTTTAGGATGTCACAGCAACATTATCATTTCCCATGATAAGTACATCGTCAACATAAATCAATAAGTAGATCGAAGAAGTACCTTTGGTCCACGTGGAGAATGCATAATCATGCTTCAAGTGTTGAAAACCCACATTTGTAAGTGCTGCAGTAAATTTTGCATACCACTGTTAAGAGGCTTGTTTAAGCCCATACAGGGATTTGCGGAGACGGCACACTCGAGACTCCCTCTGTCTACGTAATCCTTGTGGAAGCTCCATGTAAATTTATTCATCAAAGTCTCCATTAAGGAAGACATTATTGACATCCATCTGATGTAAGTCCCAATTACGTAATGCAGCAATCGCTAGAAAAGAACAAACAGTGACCTCTTTAGCAACTGGATAAAAATTCACATGATAGTCAAAGCCTTCACGCTGCGTGAATCCTTTAGTGACAAGTCGAGCCTTGTATCGCTCAATTGAACCATCCGCCTTATATTTTATTTTATAAATCCATTTGCAGCGAATGGGCCTTCTGTGAGAAGGCAGAGGGACGATGTCCCAAGTGTTATTCTCTGTGAGAGCAACAATCTCTTCTTTCATGGCCCTTTGCCAACAAATATCACGCATTGCTTCCTCATAGGAAAACAGTTCTTGTTCTTCAGATATCCGATTGATGTAACACATGTGTTCCCACGATAATCAACCGAAAGAAACATAAGAGGATACCGGATATTGTGTACTTGAAGTCCTCAAGGTACAACAGATATAGTCCTTGGTCCATGTCGGAGGACGAACTTGTTGTCCTGAGCCTCTAGGCTTGTCAACTGCTGGGGATGATGGTCCAATATGATGTTGCTGTGGCAAAGGAGGCCCATTACTACTTTGCCTTCTTGGAGAATCAAAAGACCCAATAGTGAGAGCAGGAGAACCGAGGTATGCCATCACAGAGTCAGAAAATGATTGATTTTGTGCAATCAAGACATATTGTGGCTGTACAGAAATATCCTCCACCGATAAAGATTGTCGATGACTTGATTCTGTCATGGGTGTTTCATGTGAAGATGCCATTTCTTGGGAGGGAAATATATCCTCGTGGAATATAACATCACGACTAACAAAGAAACGACCTGTAGATACCTCCATAACCCGATAACCCTTTTGTAGGGTGGCATATCCCATAAAGACACATCAAAGAGCACGAGGATCCAATTTATGTCAATATCGAACATTCATCATGTAGCAAAGACAACCAAACACTCGGAGATGACTACTGTTTGGTTGCTTACCAAAGAGCATTTCAAAAGGGGTGCAACCTTTTAATATTCTAGTTTGCATACAATTAATTAAATAGGCTGCTGTGATCACACAATCTCCCCAAAAAGATTCAGGAATGGAGGTTTGATATTTTAGTGCGCAAGCAACTTCTAGAAGGTGTCGATGTTTACGTTCGACAATTCCATTATGTTGTGAAGTGTAAGCACAAGAACTCTCATGGAGAATTCCTTGTGATGACAGAAAAGATTGATACTTAGTTGAAAAGAATTCACTTCCATTTTCTATATGAATCCTCTTAACATGTTTATCAAATTGATTTTTAACCATGGATAAGAATTTCGACAAACATGAAAAAGCTTGACTTTTGGACTATATGAGAAATACCCAAGTGGCATGAGAATAATCATCCATAATGGTAAGAAAGAATTGGGATCTATCATGACGTGGTGTATGATAAGGACCCCAAATGTACTAGTGGCTTAGGATACACTAGTTGGGAATGGATGTCTTGTTTGTTTTGCCAGAGGGCATACTTTACAATCAGAACAAGGAAAACAAGCACTATGACCTAGATGCTTATAAGAAAGTGAAATTTTATTTCCAGCAACAGCATTACAATAAATGCCTTTATTCAAAGAGGAAAGATCAAAATCTATGGGGAAATTGATCCAAAAATACAGCCCTTGTTCCATTCCACCCAAGCCATTAGTTTCCAAGTCGAAAGGTCTTGAAAGGAACAATTTTCGTAGTTGAAATTGGCTCGATAGTAATTGTACTCATAGACTTTGGAAACAACTACGAGATTGAATTAAAATTCTGAAATATAGAGAACATTTTTAAGGATAATGTTTGGGCTAAGGTGAATGGTACTAATCTTTTTGACATCAGTAATATTTCCATTTGGAAGCCGAACATATATGGAATCAGGCTTTGTAGAGGTACTAGAAAACAAATATTCATGGCAAATTATGTGATCATTGGCGCCCGAATCAATAATCCATGCATCAACCGAAATATTATTAGTCTTGTTTGATGAAGTACCTGAGAAAGTTGCAGTTTTGTCAACTGTCTGTAATTGATTTAATGCCTTCATGATGTTCTGATATTGATCCTCGGAAATAGGCTGATGAGCTCTGTCATTTCCTTGTGTCGACACCTGATAAGTAGAAAAATTATTTTTCTTTCTTTTCTTTGTCAGTGGGCTTACCATGTAATTTCTAGCATGTTTCAATGGTATGATGAGGACGCTGACAATATTCACAATATTTACCTTTAAATTTATAATTTTGGCTTCCTCCCTTATGTATTGATGTGGAATTATAATAACCACTAGATTCGGCCCCATACGAGATTAAATGAGAGCCATCAAATTCGCGGCCTCTCCTCTAATCCATGCTGTTCGATCTCGTGAAATTTGGGCTGTTAGATCCGTGCCCCTATTTATCTCTACCATCGGTTTTGCTAAATGAATAAGGACCATTTGATCTAAGCTTTTGATCTAGATTGTTCATTCGATAAGCCCTAAAAATAGGGTTGTTTTCATCTTTTTCAATTTCCGCAAAAGACCTAGGGTTTCCTCCCGAGGTTGCTACTCGTAGCGGCATGCAGAGGTCACCGTGAGAGCGACCCGAAACCCTTGCTGACGCGGCGAGGGTCATGCTTTCTCCTCCCCTTTTAGGTCCGGCAGCAACTATTTGCTAATTCTCTTCTTGGAGAGCGAGTTGGAAGATGCGGCCGAGCGGCGGGACGGTCCCCATGGCGTGGATCTGTGAGCGGAAAGGTACGTAGCTTTCATTTAGGGCTAATAGGAACTAGGTCACCTTCTCGCGGTCTTTGATTTCTCTATACTGCTTAAGTGTCGACTCTGGTCCTTCAAGCTACTCCTTGGCCACCTCAAGCTCGTTCCAAAGCGCTGAGAGCCGGTTGAAACAAGCGATAACCGAGAGGTTCCCCATTTTCAACTTGGCGAGGGCTTGAGTGAGGGAAAAAACTTTGACCTTGTTGAGCTTCTTGTACATTTCCTTGATGTTATTCCACATAAGTTTTGCGTCTTCAGTCAAAGGAAGCCTAGCTACAACCTTCAGCATCACACAATTTTTGTTCCATGTACGCACTAATTGGTTGCATTTGCGCTAATGGCACTGCAGGCATTCATCAATCAGGAAAGGGCAAATCCGTCAAGGAATCCGTCCTTATCCTTGATAACGAGAGCCTGCCAAAAATGCCTCACCCATGTTGAATAGTGATCTAGTCCAGCGAGTTGAAGAGTGATCAGTTATAGCTCCGAGCCGTCAACTGGTGACATGTACAGTGCTTCCTCGGGTTTTGGATGACCAGCGATGGGTAGAAAGACTAGCGGTGCAAACCCAGGTGGGAAACTCGAGTAGGGATTCATTCCCGACCCATTCAGGTTCAATTTGGGTCTATGGCCTGAACTTGGATCTAGGTCTCCATTTGGGCCACAGTTGGCCCACTATTGATTTGGCCCGGTGGCCATGGTCCTTGAACTAGAACCCACGGTACATACGGCCATGAAGTTGGAGTAGGGAATTGTCCCGTGATTGGAGCAGAAGCAGGTTGGTCGAACGATTCTTCTATTGTGTTTAAGGCTGAATCTTGAATTTCTGTGTTGCTGGGGTTCTACATATTGAATGAAAGGCTGAAATCCTCTTTCCAATGTGCTGATTTTGTTCTACAGGTAGTGATTTGCAGCAACAAAAAACAGAAGACAATTGGAGGCAATTCATAAAATTTGGTGTGGAAGGTGGGTCAGAAACGTTGCTCCGATACCATGAAAGGAAATGCAAGACAATTGAGGTAATACTATTCTGTGTATTTCATTATCACAAATGTACAAGAAAGTGTCGGTATTTGTAGTACAAGAGAGAAGAAAAATGAATTAGAAAGAATATATACACAATATTGTTTTTCCTAAAACATTTTATGTCTATTTCTGCTATATCAATTGTAATCTCAATAGATAAGATCAAATTCTCCCTCCAACACTTTCCTAACATTTGACGTGCAAATTGGGGCAAGGCCAGCGGCGACAATAAAATCGCCATAATCTACAAACCCTAACCGGTCAATCATTAAGGAGAATATATAGAAAAAACCCGGTTTAGAGAATTTAAATATACCACAAATTGAGAGCACAGACATGCGATTGAAATCTGTCTTTGCTCACGCTAAACACGATGATACTCTAAACCTACTGTTTACCTCTCAAGAAAGTATTTTAGTTGCTCGATCTAAAGAAACATAGAGAAAACCGAGTTTGAAGAATTTAGACGTTCCGTAAATTGAGAGCATGAACTTTGCTTGCCTCTGACACATTGATACTCTAAACTGACTACTTACATTTTGGGAGAAAGAATTTTACGTATTGATTACATAGCAGATATGATGTGACCAACTAAATACTTAGTTGCATTGTACATCCCAAATTGGGGACATGTTATCTAATTGGTAATTCCCTCCTCATTGCTATTGCAGAGGAATACATCTTTGGAATTTGGAGAGCCCCAAAAGTTTTCGAGCACAAATTCTAAGACCTCTTCAATGGCTTTTTCTAGGGGAAATGGTGGAAGATGATGAATCCTTATGGTGGTGAAAAAAAAAATGCTTAAGTCACTCGAGCGTTGCGACTTTTGTATTTGATCGCAACAATAAAAAAAACAATGGCCAGGCCACTGGCCGATGTCCAGAAGTTGGACAAGTTTCCGAAGCAGTACTTGGGGGCAGCCAACCCTCGGGATGTGGTCCGGATTTGGACTTGGTAAAATCATATTTTCAAAATTCATATTGTATTGGAAACTTGTGAAAACTTTAAAGAGTTTTTTAGAGCTGTCATTTGAGAGAGACAAGAGCATGAGAATACTCCTCTTTTGTGATTGATTATTGTGGGTTGGGATGTTCCTAGGATGAATCAAAATTTCGAGCGATTGTAATAGTTTCTTAGCCAATTATAAATGAACCATCCCATCTATCTCTCCATGTACAACAGGCACATCATCAACCACATAAATGAGCTGTGTTCATGCTTTGTTTTCGCAATATTTCATACTCCAATTGTCTCGTTTGTTCACGCTTTTGAGATGCTTGGACTTTGGCTTTTCGGGCACAAATTCTAAGACCTCTTCAATGGCTTTTTATAAGGAAAATGGCGGAGGATTATGAATCCTTCTCATGGTAAAAAAAAAAAAAAATGAGATGCTTAAACCACTCGAGCCTTGCGACTTCAGCATTTAATCATAAAAATTTAAAACTACGGCTGGGCTGCCAACCAATGTCTAGAAGCTGGACGTCTTTCCAGCGTAGTACTCGGGTGTCCGACCCCATGATGCAATGCTGATCTAGATTTGGTACGACCCTTTTTTTCAAAACTTATATTCTATTGAAAACTCGTGAAAACTCTAGAAAGCTTTTGACAGCCGTCATCTAAGAGAGATGAGAGCATATGAATACCCCTCTTTTGCAATCGATTCTTGTGGGTTTGGATGTACCTAGGATAGGAAAACCCTTGAGTGTGAGCAATCTTCTCTTAGCCAAATTATAAAGGAATCATCCCATCAATCTCTCCTTGTACGGTTGGCACATTGCCAACCACATAAATAAGTTGTATTCAAGGTTTATGTCCGCAATTTATTTTTCTTGCTTGAATTACCTTGTTTGTTCATGCTTCCGATTTACTCTTGAAAATATCATATTACAATGGATTTTGGCTTTTTCTAAGGACAAAGTAAAATGAAAAGGAAACTTAAAATGACAAATTTCTGAATTTGCGCAAGATATGGAATGATATATAGCTAACTATATATAACACCCATGTGACATCAATGCTCGAATGGATCCTCTTAATTCCTGAACTGGTATGTTCTATTTACTCTATTGAGAAATGCCATCCAATGGCTTTAAATTGAAAAAGTTATTCAAGAATGACTTTTGTCCCAAATACCTAAGATCAAATTCTATGTAATCTCGTACAAATTTCGATGCCTACTGAGGTAATATCCTTTTCATCCTCAAAAAATGGTATTATCTCATTGTAAAATAGGACAAGCATGATGACCATTCTATTTCCTTATTTCTATTCCCCAAAATATGTTTGAAATAAAAATTCATTTAGTAACACAATTTCATTTTTTTATTTCTAGAACAAATTTTTAGTTCAAAAATAGGTTTAGAATGGAAATGAGAAGTAATTTAATTTTTTTAACTTTTCTATTTCTAGAACAAAAATGAAAAATAAAAACTTTTCTCATCGCTCACCCTCACTATCAACCAACCATCTGCTCTTCGCCACTGTCCACCCACCCACCCGCCACCTCCCATCTCCGCCTCCCATGAAAGAGAAATTATGTGTCATATTGAAATAGAAAAATCAATTTCGTGAGAAAAAAAAAGTGACTTAGTGAGATAGTGCGATCTACCATTGAATATTTGCACTCAAAGTTATAATATCTTATTGATCACATGGTGGAATCCAACTAGTATGTTGTTAGCGTGAGAGAGTGGACGTAAGCTTGATCTAAGCCGAACCACTATAAATTTCATGTGCAACCTTCTTTTCCGTTAACTCTCATTATTTAAGTTTGTTGCACACTTTCAAGTTATTTCAAAAGTCTTCCATCGCTTAACAGATCCTGAATATCTACCAGAAGTCCGGTGGCTCGTTTATCAAACTCTGATCCTTATTCAAACTTTGCTCGTAACTTATTTTATTCCGTATTTAGTTGTCAAGACTTCATTTAAACACCTATTTACCTCCCTTTAGGTGTTCGTACTAGCATCATCATATCAAACTTTATTGTTAAATTTGCTAACGTGGATGATGTTATGATGATGTGGCAAATCCACATGAAAATCTATAGGATAACGGTAGTAAAAATTTTAATAATACTGTCATGAAAAATCTAATAGTACATTTATGACAAATTTAGATTTTTCGTTATATTTACCTTATGGATTTCACATTATCATACTACATTACCATGTGTCATCTAGGTCTACAATTTTAACATTTAAATTTGACAGAAGTCAATGGAAGGTGAATTTGTCACAAGTATATAAGATGAGGTAAATTTATCATAAATGTATTAGGATTTTTTATGATCAAAAAATTAATTTGAAAGTAAATTTATTACAAGTGTATAAATTTGGGATTTTTATAGTAGTTAAAAAATTAGTTTTTGGTAAATTTATCATATATATATATATTTGTTTAGGGTTTTTTAGAGTATTAATTTTTTTTAGAGGAAAGATTTCTCTAGAGATTTTGCGAAAGAACCTTCCATGGAAGGGGAGCTAACAAACACATCAGAGGAGGGAAAACGAAGAAACCTAAAATAACTACTGCCAAAACCTAAAGATTTTTGTGTTAAGCAGAAGTTCATGCTCAAGTTTATCTATAGTGTGGTTGAGGTTTCCAAAACCTCTTGTTCGTCAAGGATGTATTAAACATTTTTTTTTTGGTAAAAAAGGATGTATTAAACATTTTGATATCAAATATCATAATTGTCATCATTCAGTTTCTCACCATTATTGAGGTCAACCATAATAGTTTGGGATGTTAAGGCCATGACCAATTACTACTACACATTTACATAACAAGCGTAAAATCAATACTAACACATTTTCTACATTAACACACATATATAATTTGCAGCAAAGATAGACTAAATTAATGATAATTCAACAAAAAATGTGGCATCCTAAAATTCGACCCCGTCTCGAATATATGAAATGATTATTTCGTCGATAAGCTTGTGGTCATTTTACTCAGAGCTGGCCCCTCACGAATTAACTAATTTATTAGGTGAGGCCGTTAAGGGATATAAATGTGATAGACTAGAGAATTCGATCAGAAATCGATTGCTTGACCATAATAATCGGCAAGGGTCAATACGACACTGTTATAATTGAATTATGATCGGATATAAGTCGATTCGATAGAATTGTGTAGTCGAATTGCGGGTGGTTCCGCATAATTGCGAAATTCGCGTCCAATGGCACTAATCCAATTTTCTATCGAAATTATACTTGGGACACGTAATTGAAACCTTGTGATTTATATGACAATCGAGAGTCGTCTACGAGTCAGAGATGCATAAACGTGAATCGAAAATTATCAATCACGGGTCAAACCTACTAAAATCCTTAAAAGCTATTCGATAGGTTATATCATACTAAAATTGTGTTTGGTCAATTTTAACTACGAAATTAAATTCGGTTTCGGGAATCGGACGTTTGAGCGTATCATAATACATTTTTAGGATGTCGTCTCATCTTTTAGGGCGAGTTTGGCAACGATTCTGTTCCCGGGAGCTGATTCTGACTAGAAATGATTATTTTTTATTCTGTTCCCGGGAACTAATTCTGAGTAAAAAATCGCGTTTATAACTGTTCAAAATTTTTGATTCCGGAATAGAATTGCGTTTGGTACCGTATTAATTGATTCTGTTCCAAATTAATTTTTTTGATTTTTAAATAAATTTTAAATAAATTCTTTACTTTTTTTACTTTTTTCTTTTATTTTTTCCTTTTTTTTCCTTTTTTTTTTCCTATTCTTCTTCTTATTCTTCATTTGGCCGGTCCCCGGACCGGCGACCTGCCAGACGAGGGCCGGCGACACTCACCAGAGCGTCGCCAGCCCTCGGCGAGGTCGGCCTTTGTCGGCCGAGCCTCGCCGTAGCTGAGCGAGGCTTGCCCAGCCCCGCCAAGGCTTGGCCTCGCCAGATCTGGCGAGGTCGAGCCTCGTTGGTGGCCAAGCTGGCCTCGCCCAGCCTCAGCGAGGCCAGCTTGGCCACCGGCGGGGCTGGGCGAGCCTCCCTGATAGCTGGGCGAGGCAAGCCCAGCCACCGGCGAGGCTCGACCTCGCCCGATCTGGCGAGGCTGAGCCTCGCCCAGCAGCCGGCGAGGCTCGCCTGGCCACCGGCGAGGCTCGCCCAGCCCCGCCGATGGCCAGGCCGGCCTCGCCAGGGCTGGGTGAGGCCAACCTGGCCATCGGCGAGGCCGAGCCTCGCTGGTGGCTGGGCTTGCCTTCGGTGAGCTCGCCGAACCTCGCCCTGGCTTGGCGAGTCTACGGCGACCTCACCGGACCAGCGACCAGCGGGCGGCGGCGGGCGGCGGCGGACGGTGGCGGACGGCGGCGGGCGATGGCAGACGGCAACCAAGATGATGAAAGAGAAGAACAAGGGTTTTACTGTTTTGATTCTTTTTCTGATTCTCGGACGTAGAATCAAATTTTTTTTTATTCTCAAATCTTGTCCAAAATCGTTCCCGGGAACAAATTTGTTCCCGAGAACAAAAATTTTACCAAACGCGATTCTCATCCTAAACTGATTCTGGAAACAAAAAATCAGAATCTGGCACTGTTTGGCACTTTGCCAAATAGGCCCTTAACATATTTTTGTTGAGTCCGGAATTTTGTGGAAAAATCAATTTTCGAACAAGATGGAAAATAAAAGGGAAATGCGGATCAAGAGGGAAAGAGGGAATTTTGCTTCCCAAGATGACTTTGTTTATGAGAAAATAGAGGAAAAATGGCCATTCGGTGGGCTCTTGACTTCTAAGCATGAAGACTTTGGAGGCCTTGTCATGAGTGTTTAGATATTTGGCCAATGCTTCCCATTGATTAGTGCTTTGACTTCATGGTTCTTTCATTTTCTTCCTTCTCTCTCCCGCTCTCTCTCATCCATGCACGTCTCTTTTCCCCTTTCTTTGCCGAAGCAGCCCAATTCCCCCCATCTCCTTTTCTTCCTTTCTTCTTTCATTCTCCCCTCACATTCTTTCTTCCCCACCCAACCCCGCCCCCCCCCCCCCCCCCCCCCCCCCCCGCGAACCCATCCCAAGCCACCAACTCCAGCAGTTGAGCCCCATCCTCCTCACGCCACCTGCAGCATCCCACCACCAACTCCACAGCCCGTACACCATCAGTAACACCGTCCACTTCTCCTCAGCCTTCAAGCATCCAGCAGCCCACACCACAGCCGTCTTCATGCCCAACTTCACCGAGCAGCTCACCTCCACCGTTGCAACTCCAGCAGCAACCTCAGCATACTACCCCATGTTCAACCGTCGTCCCAACTCCAGCACCGCCAACTTACTCCAACCACTGTCGAGTTGAGACCAGCTTAGCCCTCAGCCCTCCGAACAGCCCTTGGCCAAAGGCTTGTAGAGCCATCACAACAGCCGATTGAGCTCCATTTGAGATGCGGTAGTCTCAGGTTCTCACCACCGTCACGTGGCTGTCGCCGTGAGCCCGCCGCCGTCGAATTCTAGTGAGTTAACTCCCTAATAATTGATTTTGTTGTTAATTGCACTTAGGGGTTAGATTATTGTTAATTAACTTGTTTAGATTAGTATTAATTAGCTTGGTTAGATTAGTGTTAAGACGTATTAACTGAATCTTCAGATATGTTTACTTGATACTCTTTGTTTGCTAATTCCGTGGGTTAAAGTGTGCTATGATTTTGAGGTTGCTTCTTTCTTGAAAAATGTTCTAAACATCTTCATGTATGATATATATATATATATATATATATATATATATATATATATATATATATTACTCAATATTTTATGGATTGAAAAAAAACAAGATTTCAGTTTCGTTACATGCAAAGAAAAATCTCAGTTTATTCTATAACCCATGACCTTTTGGTATTTAAATAATTTTGATCAACTCTTAGGGTTTGATTTTTGAAAGAGTTCCTTCACAAAAATTTTTCATCACATCTTGAATTTTAACATAGTCAAATTTCATATCAAACAGATGATTTTTGAACCTCAAACCAAATTGATTTTGGAAAACATAATTTCTAGACACAAACACAATTTTGGTAATGGATTGAGCGATTTACTTCTCTTATTCTAGGAAGATCTGGGTCAAAGTGTTTCATGAAAAGTATTCATTTAAGTACCCTTTATAACATATTCAAATTTGAGATTTTTCTGAACTCGTTTAGTTATGTTTCTGGAATTAATCTTGGAGACGCGCGGGTGGACCTAGTAGGGGTGAGCATGGTCCTGGTTGGTCCGGGCCACCCCCTAACCCTAGGACCAACCCGTACAGTGTCGGTCCTCAATTTTTAGGACCGAGGACCGACCCTATTGAGCCTGGGACCAAGGACCGGACCAACCCAATGGGTTCGGTCCGGTTCCAGGGTCAACCCGGGACCGATCGATAATTTTTTTCGTCTTATTTTTTATACTTCCTAAAAAGGCAAACCTACAAATTCAAATTACACATCCATCAACAATACGGTATTGTGCAACTAAACTATAAAATACCAATACATATTTAGCAAATTTAAGATGACACAATAATATAAATTTTGTATCCGCTAACCGCTCATCGAGATATGGAACAAGATGGAAAGTTCTTGTAATCATCTATCTAAACACCATATGCAAAAGCGTTTTCCTGATCATGTAGAGTCCACTCAACCAAAAAATGAGCTTCGCACCACTTGACTAGCATTTGATCATGTAGAGTCTACTCAACCAAAAAATGTGCTTCACACCACTTGACTAGCAAATCACCGTAGCAACTGCAGTACTACTCTATTCTTCAAAAACTTCTACCATTTGACACAAATTGAAAAGCAAAGTGCAGCCGAAATTCATTAGTAAAATACAATTAAATCCTAAAAAGTTCAAAATACTTAATATAAACCATGAATATATGACTTCACATCTTGTTAATTCACTTGAACTTCTAAACACTTGAAAACAAAACAAACGACACATAATTAATACTTAACAAATTAAATTGAAATTACTATTAGTGCTATTGATAGAACATCTCAATATAATATAATATAATAGACATTTTACTTTGGTTTGAATATATAAAAGAATTATAAATAATATAATATAATATACAGGGTTGGTCCAGGGTTGGACCGACCCAAAACTCTTAGGACCGAGGACCAACCCGCACAGTGTTGGTCCTGGAATTTCAGGACCAAGGACCAACCTAGTCCCCTTGGGAACCGGACCAGGACCGGCAGGGTTGGGCCGGTCCAGGGTCGGTCCAAGGTCAACCCTAAACCGCTGCTCACCCCTAGCTGGTAGTGGTCTTGTGGTTATTCTTGGTGTCTTGCTTGCTGGGAAGTGCATATTATGTGATTTGGTTGATATTTGGTATGCTAAGAACTTATGCGTGGTATTATGTGAATGGTTGTTCTATGGTGATTGTCTATTATTATTGCAAAAGATGGCTTTATAAGCTTTTAATTAGAAAAACAGTGAGGTATCGGGTTGGACACCAAAACTTATTTGCTCAACAAAACAATGAGGTTTTCAACTAGGTGCGTACAAAGTTTGACAGATTAATTTTTAGTATGAGAGCACCTATGAATTTATTTCCAAAAGTTTTAAAGAAAAAAAAAGGGAATTACCCAAGTTTAGTTTCAAAAATGGGTGGTTGGAAAAGAAAATAGAAAATAAATGAGATGTCAGGTTATTTGCTCAATAAAATAATGAGGTTTTATAGTAGAAGTGTGAAAAGTTTAACAAATTGATTTTGAGTACGTGACCACGTACGAATTTATTTCGGAATGTTTTGAACAAAAAAAAGGGGTTGCAAGGTTTATTATTTGAAAATGGATTTTGGTGTTCTTAGCTAATGAGGAAGATAACAATGGACTTGAGTGATGGTGTGTTCATGTGATCACCTAAGTACCCTGATGTGTTTATGCAGGATAGTGACCCCGTCCTGATGCGTTTATGCGGGACGATGCCTGATTAAGTTCGGATGCTCCCAAGTCAACGGGATGCCGTTCGCGGATGGATTTTGGAACGATCTCCTTACAGGAATGCCGTCTTGATACGTTTACGCTGGAAGTTGCCATACTCGAAGGGGCGAGATGATGCATAGTTACGTCAAATGACTGCCGACTTTTGAGTTGGCCGTGGCCAATGGGTCATAATAATTGGAACATGCCTAAATGGTTGTGTTATTGCGCTTGATTATGAGGCAAAATTATGTGGCACAGTATGAGATGTGTTATAATGGTTTTACCTTATAATCAAGACCCATGTGATTGTTTAAAGGATGAGAATGATGTGTTCCGATTATTAATTGCACTTGTGATATTTATAATAGCATATGTGATGTGCTAATATACAGGGACGCGCCGAGGGGAGATGAGTTTTGTATGGTGCGTGTTTAGGACCGCTTTCGAGGTGAATTTGCATCCTAATCAGGGTTTAGGATTTTGACTCATTGAGATTTATCTTACTCCGTCGTGGTTAACCTTTTTAAGGGCCATAGCGGGGAGATCCACCGAGTGCAGATTTGGTGGGCGCGAGATGCGACACCTTTTGGCTAGACTTGTCGCTAGTGAAGTTTGGGTTGACTAGGAGTTCTTTTTGAAACAGACCTATATATAAACTCTAGGTTTAACTTGGTATGTTTATAAAGTGTGGTTGTGAAAAATCGCTAGCATGGTTTTACAAGTACTCTCCAGTTAAGCGTATCCTAAGCTAGTTTAAGCATATCTCGGTGAGTTCCCCACCAGCCTCTTCTCTGTGAGGCATTTTCAATCCTTCTGCCAGAGTGCTAGTTTCAGTTTTAGTTCTAAGCGCATCTAGGTCCATTACTTCTGCCTTGGATCGAGTTGTCCCTATGTTTGATTGTTGGCCGGGTGTTTATTTAATTTGCTTCCACGTGTGCTTAATTAAAAGATAAAAACAATGGGTCGGCGACGCGTCCTAGGATGTCGCATTTTCAATTGACCATCGAGGGATGTTCGCGCGCTCAAGATTTGGGACATGACAAAAAATACTGAAATGAAAGTTCAATATGTTCTTAATCAACTTTTGTGTACAATTGTCCTACTATCATTAATTGTTTAATTTGCGCAAATTTTAAGTTTTAGGTAAAAATTCCTTTGAATTCTACCATTTTACGAACTCCTATTAGAAAAAATGATTAAATGACCTCATGTAACTATCACACTTGTTATTAAATATCAAAAGACATAGCCTGATGTGAATCAATGTACAAAACATTCATTTATCAAGTATAATCATACGTGGAATTCAAGAAGTGATGAAAAAACAAAGATCTCCAGCTATTGTTTGAGTTTCCTCAAAATCATGAAATTGCTAGCACATTAAGCCTCATAACGCCACTACCGAACCATGTTTTACACAATCTATATGTGGTTATTTACATGTAGGTGAACTTCTATATTTCCAAAACCATAGGGAAATACAAGTAAGAAGGAATAAACAATACACTCGTACCCAAAAAATACACATATTTATGGTTCGTACACATTTTTGTACCTTTAAAAGCATCAAACACGTAAAATAACTTACCACAATAGAGAACACTTCAATATTAATACAACGACACCAACCACGTGGCGCGTGAAGCGCACGCACCCGGATAAACAAGGCTACTGCGCTAGTCCAACCAGCCCAATAAGTCCAGTTGGTTGACTGCTTAATTGGGTTCAATAGTCGGGTTAGGTCGGGTGGATGACGTCAACAGGTCAGTTATCGGCCAAGTTGTTTACATCATCAATGACATCAGCCATAGGCACTGCTTCGCATGAGCAACGCACATGTGACCGCTAAAGCAATGGCTTGCAGCTGCACGTGGTGGCGTATGCGGTGTTCCCTGGTAGCGTTCTACCCACCGTTTTGCTCGTTTCTACAAAATTTATCACTCTGTATGATTAGTATCCATTTTCACCAAAAAATAAAAAAGTCCATACATGGCCAAACAGGACAGTCATCGTCAACTTCCAGACAGTTTTTTCGCATCGGTTCATGTTGATCATTCATATAGCAATTTCAGCATATTAAACATGTAGAAGTTATGAAGCTAAATTCCTAATGATCTCCACATCAAACAGCAAACAAAAATTTGATGGAAAAAAAAGACAGAGATCATAACATAGACTTTGATACCAATATAGGATAAAAGTCAGCAGCAGAAACGACTAAATTTTTTATGCACAATAAAAGGCAATTACTCAAGAATATACGTGGAATCACAGCACACAATAGATGAATTTACGACTTCATGATGGTCTAAATACAATCACAAAGAAAGTATTATTGTTCTACAGCGTTAATGCCAATTGTCTTTTCAAAATAATAATGAAAGTATTTTTTGTGTGTTGTTCTTTGTGAAGATAGGAGAACGTTATTTTTCAAAGCGTTGTTTTCTATTTCTTGATGTATTGGTTATTTATAGAAATTATTTTTTAACTTCCCCAAAGATAATTACTCATATCTGTTCAAGAAGTACCTCTCAAGACACACCCAATCATAGGCAATTGGTGCCTCTTGAATGCACATCCCATTAGGGCAAACCTTGCCCCTTGGACACACCCCATCTTGGGCGAACTGCCGAAATATAACAGTGCTATGAATAACTGTTTGGTAAATTAAGACCCGTTCAATAAAAATGAGTTACACAAGTAAAGACCCATTTTCGAATTGCGTGTTAAAATGTGGCCCGCATGCCTGGTGCAATTTTCACTTTCCATTCCATTTGTAGCATCGCCTAATATAAACTTCATCGACGACCACAAGCTTACCATTATTCAAAGGCTCAAATACAAGGCAAAAAAAAAACACTAGTCGGGAAATTGTTGGGAAGTATCTTATGGTGTGGAGAAATCGAGAGGGAGAGTTTACATGATAGCAGAACAAGCTGGTTCGGGTTCGGACTCCGTTACGATGTACGGCAGATATGCCGAGAAAGCCGGCGGCTCCGCTGCCTTGGGCTGCTGCTCATCTTTCTTGGGCTTTTGTTCTTCCTTCTTCTCCTCTCTGAAATCATCCACCATCTCCAACTTCGCATGAGCCACGTTCTTGCGAAGCTTCTTGGCAAGCTCAACTGCATCGATTTCGTCCCCCGTTGCTTCAATCACGTCCCGTTCCTTTCAAACTCAACGATAGATTAGACCCCCCCCCCCCCCCCCAAAAAAAAAAAAAAAAAAGCACACTGAACGATAGGAACCCTAAATGCATTGATCGAGGAAATGGAAATAGTTCGGATTTTATGCTTGCTTCTCAGCCTTCTCTATTACACATGGCAAAGAAAGGATTTCTTTTCTTATAAAAACTTCTTGTATGCTTATATCAATACTTGAAACCAATTCCTTCCTTCATGCGACAAGTTTCTTTTCGGACAAGGACCTCTTCAGTGTCTGCTTCATATTCTTGACAAGTATTACAACTAAATTTCTTCCTTCAGTGACCTTTTTAATCTTTCTTGCGGGCAACCCTAAGTACACTCATTTTCGTTTTCGATTATTACCCGGGACAGTGGCAGCAATTTTCGTTTGGAAACGTCAGTTTTCCAAACAATGGATGAAGAGGAGCAGTAGCAAGATGATCACGCAATAGATGAAGAAGAGAACTGAGTTCTTCTGCAGATGCAAAGCATCCTTGCGTGACCAAAATGCACAATGCTGCCACTACAAAGACAGATTATCGTTTAGATGAGTAAAATAAAAAATTATTCTTCAACCTAGTTTCTGAATTAATAAATTTTGAGACCTTATAATTTGCAAACCATTATTTTAAATTCATGAAGCACCGTTCATAAATAGGATTGACATCAATTTATTAAGGAGCCCATTCTTCGGCACTATAACAACAGTCAGGATATGGCCTTCACAACAATAGGACTCCTCACATGATGTTCAGTGTCCCGCCCCGATCCTCGGGCACGCACACATCTTTCTCACTTGGTCGATTTTATAATGCGATATCCCAGGACTAGTATCGCCGACCCTTTCTTTTATTAAGCACATGCGGAAGCAATTATAAATCCCCAGATAATAAAACAATGGGATAGAAAAGCAGGGCCATATTTTTCATATTGAAACTTATAACCAAACTTTTATAGAAAACGCAAACCAGAGTACTTCACAACTTTTTACTCTATCTCTATTCACATCAAAATGGAGATCTCAAAAGAAGATGGAATATCAGTCCATCCGGGTCGTACTCAAGGCCCCTCTCGGGATTATCTTCTTTTTCCAAAATTCGTCTCCTCAGGTTTCACCTCAGAGTTCTCTCACTCAGATTCCTTTTCCTCAGCTTCTCATCAGGGTCCTGAAATGTTTTCCCCAAACTGGGATGAGACTACGTCTCAGCGAGTTCTACCCTACTTAGCCCGATTAATAAACCATTATACCATAGGCTGCCTATACATGCACAGGGTAGAAGACGTACCTTGGCCTCATATCCCACCTGCAAGTCAGTACAATTCATAATAGGCACCCAAGCAATCATATCACTGATCGAAGCATCGATCAAATCGACCTAGTCGATTAAATGCCAACAAGACCACTCACGGTCATTTCCATTCAGTTAATCAATTCACAACATCAAATCAAAGCAATGATCAATCGACCTCGTCGATTACATGTCAACAATGACCCTTCCCGGCCAATTTAATTCAATCAGTCAATCCAGGACAAACAAATCAAATCATAACGATGATTTCATCTATACTTGATAATTAATCTCAACATTCCCATTCAACATTTCCGCTCAAATATAGGTTCAAGGCGCTAGAGGTGACCCCAGCACGAAGTCTCGTCATCGCGCGGCACTTAGTCCTTGACCACAAATAACAATAGTATAAGGCGCTAGAGGTAACTCACACGAAGTCTCGCTATCGTGCAGTACTTAGTCCTTCACTACAAAGGCAATAGTATAAGGCCCTAGAGGTAACTCACACGAGACGTAGCACTTAGCCCTTTACTATGCATTACAATGCTGCAAGGCTCTAGAGGTAATTTCCATGCGGCTCAGGTCGCCATGTAATACTTAGTCTTTGACTACAATAAGCAATGGTATAAGGCGCTAGAGGTAACTCAAACGAAGTCTTCTACTTGTGTAGTACTTAGTCCATTACCTGCTCATGATCCATTGGTTCCCTTCAACACAACACACATCACATCAACTTCCAATAATCATCTTACTTCAACTATAAGCCAACACACGATTAATCCCTCACAGCCCAATGACATTGTGCCGCGCATTTAAATTCGTCAATTCAAATAATGTCGTGGCCTAAGTTTTTGTATTAAAAATACCTGATAAAATATCGTGCGTGAGCACACGGCTGGCCTTAGCCAAAATATAATATTTTCCTTTCCATAACTCCCACATTTTCTATAGTCCGCTCAAATAGATTTGGCATTATCAAACGATGCATGGTTATTTTTCAATTAATAACCAACGATTTTCCAATTAAAGAATAATTCCCATCCTTCGAAATAATTCAATTCAACACAAAATAAAACTCCATCAAATAAACAGACTTCACCATGACGATCGCCACGAAATTTCAGTCGTCGACTAACCCAACTTTAATTTCCGAAAAATAAATAAATAAATAATTAATTAATTTCAAATTTTAATAATTAATTACAATAAATCCAATTTAGCTCAAATTAAAGCCCAATTAAATAAACGGGCTACACCACGATCGTTAGCATAAAAATTCGGCCACTAGCCATCCAAGTTAAATTTCCGAAAAATAAATAATTAAATAATTAATTTCGAAAAATAATATTTAAATACAAGAAATTCAATTTAGCTTAAAATAAAGCTCGATTAAATAAACGGACTTTGCCACGGTCATCAGCATAATATTCCGGTCACTGGCCATCACTGTTGAATTTTCGGAAAATAAATAAATAAATAATTAATTTCGAAAATTAATATTTAAATGCCAAAAATTCCACTTAGGCCCGACTTATCAAATTGAAGCCCGATTAGGGTCGGGAAAAATCCTGAGGCACTTCCAATAATTAGTAGACCATGTCTACTTGTTAATTGCGCAATCAATTTATCTAAATTGCATCACAATTGACTAATAATTGCTAATTTATTCTAATCTAACAACCTAAACATAATTAATTAAAACTAAACTAACCTTAAGCATAATTAACCAATTAATCCTGGATTAGTGAGATTACTCACCAAATCGCGCGCAAATCGGATCAATCCGACGGGAGGAACAAATCTTCCCAAAACGACTCAGGGATCCGAGGCCCGGAAACGGCCCAAAACGGCCTTGAATAGGGCTGGAAACCCATTTTTCCAGCCACTGTTCTTGGCTGGACGAAGCTCGTTCGGCGGCTAGGGCGAGGAGGGGAGGCCGGCGAAGGGCAAGGGGGACGCCGAGGACACCGGGCGGAGCTGGGCGATGGCCGGAGCTGGCCAAACGGGGCGGAACGAGGGTTGGGTCGTGCGGGGGAGGCACTGCAGCGAGCAACGAACTTGGGGCACGCGCGGACAGCGGGACGGCGGCAAGCGGCGGGCGCACAGGCGATCCGGCTCCGGTGCAGTGGCTGAACGGGCGGCGACAGTGGGCTGCAACTTCTGTTCTTCCTCCGGCTTCTGGTTTGCTCGAACGGTGGGGGGAGAGAGAATGTCGAGGGAGAGAGATGAGAGAGGGGAAGAGAGAGGATAAGGCTTGACCGGTCAAAGAGGGAAAAAGAAAAAGAGAGAGGGCAGGCGGTGGGGGTTCGCACGAAGGGGGAGGGAAAGGAGAGAGAAGAGAGGAGAGAGAAAAAGAAAAGAGAAAGAAGAGATAAGAAGCTTTGACTAGTCAAAAAGGAGAGAGAGAAGAAGCAAATTTGAACTTGGCAAGGGTGTTCGGTGGGGTAGGGGGAATCGCACGAGAGAAAAGAGGGAAAGAGAGAGAGAGAGAAAAGGAAGAGAGAGGGAGAGAAAAGAAATAAAATAATATAACCACATGGTCTTATTCTTTTCTTTTCTTTTCTCTTTCCCTTTCTATTTTCTTTCGGTCTTCAATTTTTCTTTCGATAATTTCTTTCTTGAAATTTCGGACTCGTCAATAATTTGACGGACGATGAGACAGGATCCTAAAAATGAATTGTTACACACTTGAATATTCGATTCCCGAAATCGAATTCAATTTCCTAGTTATAATCGATCAAACGCGATTTTAGTCAAATCCAACCAATTATGTAGCTTTTAGGGATTTTACCGCGGATACATCCCTTAACGGCTTCACCCAATAGGTTAGTTAACTCGTGAGTGATCAACTCAGAGCAAAAGGACCATAGGCACGTCGACGAAATGCCCATTTCACTTTATCGAAAATGAAGTCGAATTTCAGGATGTCACATTCAGTGTCCGACCATATCAGCTCACTGAACGAGTAGTCCTCAGTCGCACCAGCTCCTTTCACCTTCAGCATGACCTTGAAAGACTTCTCTTCGCCAATCTTCTTGAACTTCAGGTAGGCTGGCTTGACAAGAACTAAAACTCCATTCGGTTTCAGTATTGACGCCCTGTAGGTCCCCGGAAAGCCAACATTCTTCACAGTTCGAGTCACTGTGATTGATCTTGAGAGCTTAGGAACTGTGATCGAAGGATAGTTGAAGTCTAGAAGACCAATGCGTTTTGAACAATCATAGGCACCGTCAGTGACATTTGAGATCTGCATTGCATTGTAGCCTAGAGAACACAAGAATTTGAGATAATCTATGATGCCCAGATCATAGACCAGGCCAGGGTCCATAGCACGGTTGGGTTGGATGTGTCCAGCTCCATAACTGAAAGGAGTCGCCTTGTAGAAGGAGTTATTCATGATCGATTCCATTGCACTATCTAGGATAGTTGCTGCAAGCAAACAGACGGGGGGCAAAGATCTATCAGTACGTTACGCATCTTGGAAACACCTATGGAACACCAGGCTAGTTAGTCATGACCATATTATGTACAGGTTCAGTTCGCATTGTTTTCAGTGGAGATTGCAAGAGAAGCGGAGTTGTCATTTTCACTTCCCTAAGGTTCAGCGTGCCCATCAGACATAACAGTTGAGCTCATAATGTAATCGAAGTATATCATTCACCCATACTCACCACTTGTCATGATTGCCGATCGAATTGCAGCAGGACTCCATTCTGGATGTAGAGTTTTCAGAAGACCAGCAACACCAGAAACATGAGGACACGACATTGAGGTGCCCGACATAGCATTATAAGGGACCCGGCGTTTGTCATAATCCTGATCTGTCGGCCCCGCTGCTTCGGTGTAGGCAGCTATGACACTGACTCCGGGTGCAGTAACATCCGGCTGGTCAAGATCATTTCAGTAACTCAACTATCTTTATAAAAGCAGCGTGACTAACTCTGCAATAAACCTTCAAAGTACCTTTAGAATTTCGGGTGTGATGGTGTTCGGCCCCTTCGAGGAAAAAGCCGCCATGAACGGAGATGGCTTCACGCCCAAGTTTGTCACTACACGTGTGATCTGAGCAGTGGGAAACCTGTCGTGAGAAATGCAATAAACCAATTCTCAGCCCAAACGGGACACTGCTTCTCTCTCTCTCTCTCTCTCTCTCTCTCTCTCTCTCTCTCTCTCTCTCTCTCTCTCTCTCTCTCTCTCTCTCTCTCGTCTCCCAGGTTTCAATTTTTATTTGGGTTTGCAAAGAGGACAGAATCCAGAGAAAGAGAGAAGATGGGGCCAAACTTCTTGCAGGCTTTGAAAGAGATGGGTTTGACATATCTAGGGCATTTTCCCAATTCTTGCAACGAGAAACTCTTCTTTTTCCCAATTCTTGCAACGAGAAACTCTTCTTTTTCCAGAAGTCGATGATGCCCTCCTCCCACGGACAGAATTTTGCGTTCCTCTTTATAGCGGTGTTTCTGGGGCCTCACGGTGTGTCGGCTGCAACACAACGGAGTCCCTCTTATCCTAGTTAATTCCTGCTGGTTTTTAGACTTTCAAGACAGAGACCTCCGGTTTATCATTTTGCTTAACGTGGTCATTGCTGGCTTCGGTCAGCAACTTCCCTTTGCTTCAAATCCACAGGTGAGTCGATCGTTCAGCTTCGATTTCAAGAAAGCCCTTTTTGTTTGCACAAACGCGGTCATATCACGCGGACACAATTTATGCCGGCCTCATGAGCTGGACCGAGAACAACATTTGCCTCGCAACAATCTGTCATTAGGGAGCAAAAGGGAGCCTGTGTGCACTTGCTTAGCTGAGTTGATGTAACTGAAGATGACAGCCCCATCGGTGTAGTTGACGTGAGACGCAGGAAGGAAATGTGGGTCCGAGAGGATTTCGCCTCCTGAAACCAAATTGTTGGCAAGGACCATCCCGACTGCGCTGGCCAGTAAGGCCTGCTCTCCCTTGTCAACCCTTGCATTATCTCCTCGAAGGCAAACCAGGATCTTGCCCTTCACCTTCCTCGGATCAAGCGTTCCATTCTTGCAGAGTAGCCTGTCTCATGCAACCATAAACATATAACAGTTAGCAATAGAGTATATACCGAGCTAAGCAAAAGAAGTAAATCGACGGGTTCGGCTGCTAACAGTAATTGCAAGATATCGATAGTGCGGAACTGGTTGTGATCCTTACGCTTCATTGGCTGACACATGGGACAATCTAGCATCCGCTGCGCTGATCAGCTTGTAGAACTTGCCTCCAGGCAAGGATTTCGGTGATAAGCTCGCACCCTTCGGGGCAAAAGGAGAAAGCAGAAGGACACATATATATAGATTAGCAGTTTGCCGAAATTGGAAATGCATTCAACACTGATTCACATAATCAAAGTCCCCGAGGCAATGCGACAAACTGTAAAACAGGCTTTATCGCTTGTCCAGACTAACTTATGAACCGACGCGATGATTAAGGGTTTTGCTCGATGAAATATCACTAATCATCTTGCAGACATTCATCATTTGAATATGCAATTTCCAGTGTATTCGTGTAGTTTTTCAAATTGGTAATGCGTGTCAAACCCTAAGAAGAACTTCACCAATTTTAGCGCGAGAGTCTGACCTTGAATCTACTCTGATCGCCAATCACCACGTAGTTGGAGAAATCCCTGTCCATGGTGCTTGCCGCCACCGTGATCAGCCAAGGCGAGATGATCGAGACCGTCCCTTCGCTGGGCCCAGCATTCCCGGCCGAGCAAACCACAACGACGCCATTCCTCACGGCGTGGAAGGACCCGATCGCGATGCTGTCGTTGAACAGCGGGGAGGGTTCGCTACCAAGGGAGACGGAGAGGACGTCCACGCCGTCGTGTATGGCAGCGTTGAAGCCAGCCAGGATGTCCGTGTCGAAGCACTCGGTGCCAGCGACCGGCAGCCAGCAGACCTTGTAGGTGGCAACCCGCGCCCCTGGGGAGCCGCCCTTGCCAGTGCCCCGGCCGTAGCCGAAAATGCTGGCACCAGCGACGAAGTGGCCGCCGGCGGTGGAGAGGGTGTGGGATCCGTGGCCGTTGTTGTCACGGGGGGAGTCGAAGGAGGCGTTGAGGGGTCCCACCACGGCGGCGTAGCCTCCGTTGAAGTATCTGGCGCCGATGAGCTTCCTGCGGACCGATGTTTCCATTGGCGGGAGTTACTTTTGCATTTTCTTTTGCAAAATCTATTTCCAATTTTTTTTCTTCTAAATATTTAATAGAGGAAAAGGAAATGTGTACAAATAAAAAAAGAAAAGAAAAGAAAAGAAAAGACAATTAAAAAAAAGGACTGCCAAATGAATATGTTAGAAGGAAATTTGGAAAAAAGAAATTTGTTTATTTACAAATTCTTATTTTGCTTAATGAAGAAAACAATAAAAAGTTAAAACGTTGAGAACGATCCTTACTCTCTTGTACAAATTTCAATCTCGGGTGTTGAAGTCTGAATGGTACCATCTCGATTGCATTTTCATACACTGAACAAAAAGTATTGAACTCTATTGGATCAAAATTATGTCAATCACCCGTGTCATAAGTAATAATTTCATTAAAGCTCCATTTATTTTGCAGAAAATGAATAATTTAGAAAATGTTTTTCTTAAATGATAGCTTGCCAAAAAAAAAAAAAAAGAATAAGCGGAAATTATTTTTATTGTTCCAGAAAATGTTTACACATAAATTATTGTCATTAATGAAAATAATTTTCATTGACTAAGTATTTTAAGCAATGCAAGCGATCATTTTATAAAAAAGTAAGTTATAAGTGAGGAAAAAAAAAGACAAAAGAACTGTTCAAGTGCCAAAATTTAGCACGGTGGAAGACTTAAGTGCCAAAAGTAATGACTTTTTTTGAAAATTGAGATACCTAAGTGCCAAGTCAAGTGAATCTCGCCGGAAATCTTACGTGGCAATTTTTTTTATTAATACTGTTCATCTACATTGCTTACTAGAGAGCTGACTTAGTAAAGAAATGCCAAAACGACGTTGTTTTGTCATGAATTTGAATTTTAATATAAATATCGATTAAATTAAATTAAAAACTAAGAGAGAGAGAGAGAAGAGGAGGAAGATGGAGATTGCAGGCGGTAAGGGCTGCCACCTCCCCATCATCGTTGAAGCCCTTGCCACCTGTAATCTCCATCTTACTCCTTTAAAATATATATATATATATATATATATATAGTTTTAAATTTAATATATTTATATTTATATTAATTAATGCCCACAACAACAGCAAAAAGACATCGTTTTTACACTTGTCTAGTCACTTTAGCGTGCAAAACCAAGTCGTTTTATATTTGCCTCGCCGAAAAATTGTCACGTCAACATTTTGGTCGAATTTTCTCGTCATTAGCATTTAATTGACCAATTTTGCTTCGATTTTGACACTTAAATATTTTTCATGCCAAGTTTTGGCACTCTAGATATCCGGAACTCGATAAAAAAGTATGAGCTATAGACTAGAATTCTTATTATTGCGCCGAACAATCTAGTCATCGAGAGTCGTTGAAGCTAGATATGGTGCGTAAAAAGATTGTCAACGAAAACGGAAGTCAACAATTATGGGTTTTTGATATCTTTTAGCCAACTTGATTTTTCATACAAAAGCAAAAGTTTGAAAATAAGGAAGGAAAGATTGTCCGGACCCAAAAGCTAGTCAAAGTGAATTAGCGGAGTGAAATGAGATTTGTCCATTTTGAAGGAAGACAAAAATTGGAACAACCATGATGACAATGAAGGTGGAGATGAAGACAGTTTACCTCTCGTGAAAGCCAGCTAATTCTTGAGAAAAATAATAAAGGAAGGAAAAAATAAGGCTTCATATGTCAAATTGATTAAAAAAAAGAGCCAATTTCAATTGAATTGCATTTTTTTTTTAATGTTAACTTGCTATATAGCTCTATGCATATCGACACATCTACATGGATTGAGATCCTTTTAAATTGGAGGTAACTCCAAGATAACAAATGAAGTCGTCATCATCTGAGAAATCTACATAATAGACACGCACCCAAAGAGAACATTTATTTTCCTGGGGAAGGGCAAGTGGTTGCGCCACCAAGGGTGTTACTCAAGCCCGATGAGGCTGAGCTCGTTCTTGGTAACACCGGATGTGGCATCGCGAACCCTAGCCCAACTCCAAGGCTAGGCCTAATGTGGGAGTGAAGTATCGTGAGAGGAATTGAGGCTAGGGGCCCCTGGAATCACCAAACGACGAGGACGGTGGGACTGGGGGCGGTCAAGCGGCATTGCACGGTGAAAATCGCGGCCAACAATTGGCAAGCCGATACAACATTAATGAAGTTATACTCTTTCAATTATAGAGATTATAAAAAAGGTAAAAAGGTAATAAGAAATGGCCTCTTCTTCTTTTCTTTTTCTTTTTCGTAAATTTAGGAAACAGATTAAAACGGAAAAATATTCTAAAATTTGGGTAATAGCAAAATTATATAAGTTTGTCAATAGTGCCAAATGATTAATTTAACTTTATCAAGGAAATTCGATGACTCAAATTGGATATTTAATACTAATTTAAGGATTACATCAAACATATCGAATATTTGAGGATGACACTATATATAAGGTTAAAGTTTAAAAACTATTAATGTCAATCATTATTGCTTCTTTAATCCTGTCGTGTGTTCTCTATTGTGTAAGTTATTCGAAGAGCATCTCGTTTCTTAGACAAAGTGTATAACCAAGGACTAGTTCTAAGTTAAAATAGTCCGTAACATGGCCCAACCCTATTATGAAGAAACGGTACCAAATAAGGATGGGTACAATCCGGGTGGGCGGTTCCTACCTTAGAACTAAAAACCATCTACTAAGGATCGGTTCCCAAAAATTGGAACTAGGACCCTTCCGTTGGTTCCATAAATCCACCCAAGAACCGGCTCGTGGGTGTAGTTTGGTTCTCAGGTGTGAAATAGCTAGTATGAGTACCTAGAGGGGGGTGAATAGGTATACAAAAAATTTCTCGAAGCTTGCACGATATTTAAACAATTAGAGAATTTGCAACAGTTAAAAATTCAATCGCAAGACTGAGTAAGAGAAAGAGAGAATTGAACACTCGGTTTATAGTGGTTCGGCTTGATTCAAGCCTACGTCCACTCTTCTGCACTGACTGCCGATTGGCTGGATTCCACTATGATCAAAGAGTTGTTACAGTGTTGATCTTCCTTGATTTCTAGGTGTAGATGATCTACCACACTCACTCAAGGCATCACCAAGTATAAACACTCTCAGTATACAATTTCGCTCAGTCTCAACTAACAATCAAGGATCTTCAGACTCTGGAATTTTTCTATCGATCACACACTTAAAACAACTAGAACGTCTTCCTTTTATACTCCTTCATGCCATTATAGCCGTTGGCACTTACCAAAGGAATTCCTCCAATCTACCCGTTGGACGGAATCAATCAAGAAGATCATCCGAGCTATTTAAGGAATCTGATGATAGCCCATCAATCCTATTCGCCCATACAATCAGGATCTCGGTTTCCAAGAATAGAATAATCCAAGATTATTTCGTCGACCATCAGATCTTCAATCGATCTTAGATAAGAATCAAAGAATCCGAAATGATTATCCAACCAAAGAATCTATTCCAGAGGATAGGATCGAATCCTCAACCATAAACCTCGGCTTTGGATATCCTTCAATACTGGATTTAGAAAGACTGTCAGTGAGAATAATTTTGAGTCTTGAGTCTTGAGTCTTGAGATTACAAAGTCTTGAGACTATAAAGTCTTGAGACTTTAACTATCGATATCCAGACTTAGACTGATAGAAATGTTTTGTCAGCTTCAAAATATTCTGGAAAGATTTCTCCAACAATCTCCCCCTTTTTGATGGTGACAAAACTTTCTTGAAGATTTGAACAACTTTGACCTGCAAAAACATTTCTCAAGCAATATGGCTAACTCATAAAGATTAATAAACAACCAGACTCTGCATCCACAGCAAATTGGTTAGTCTTTCATGAGTAATACCATGTAACAATACTTGATATAAATGCAACCAGTCAAGCATCAAAATCCACAGCCAATTCAGTCTAACACTCAAGTTCAAGTTCTCAAGTCATACTAAAAAATAAACATAAACACAAAAGTCAAATAAAGTTTTAAAATAATGTTTGTTCAAATTGGTTCTCCCCCTTTTTGTCATCATTAAAAAGAGGGTGAGAAAGGAGTCATGTCTGCTTGGGAATGCGCACGATCTGGAAATCCCCAATGGACTGGACTACTCCTTCAAGCTTCTTCAGATCTTCTCGCAGATGAGCTACCTCTTCTCTCTTGGCATTGGCTTGAAGTTGCAGAGCGAGGTCTTTGAATTTATCTTCCAGAGAGACTGAAGATGCTTGTCCAGCATGCTTCAAAGCTTGGATTTCACAGTCCAGAATATATATCTGGTTACGCATTTCCAGAAGAATATTCATGATACTACGAAGATCTGCAGAATCATCCGTCTGTGTACTGGCATTGGCTTTCTCAGATGGTGTGTGTGCAGACGATGGCGCTTCTGAACGGTCTGGTAGATTTGGAATCGACGTATCATCTTCTTCAGGCAATTGAGAGACCTGAACTTCTTCTAGGTCTTCTGGAGATTGTCTTGGATCTTCAGCAGCATGAGGTGGAGACCTCTCTTGCTCGCTAACTCCCCCTGTCTCTAGGACATCGAAAGGGGAAGAGTGAAGATCATGCTCTTGATTTCCCTTCTCTCCAGATGTATCAGCAGACTGTTCTTTTTCTTCTTCTCCTTCTTCCTCAACTTCTTTCTCCTTCTCTCTCTGTTCTTCTTCTTTTCTGCTCTGCTGAAGTTCTGTCGGATAAGACACAGAACGTCTTGTTCTTGTCAGTGCTGGAATAGTGGGATCTTCATCATCTTCATCCTCATCCTCATCCTCCAGGATAAGAGTTCTTTTCCTCTTTTTCGATGAAGCACCAATGGCCTTCTTTCCTTTCCTTTTTGAAGCAGACTGGACTGGAGATTTCACTTTGAATTTCTCCATTGCCTTAGAGAGTTCTTGCAGACGCATCTTCATTAACATTTTCAACCCTACCACCATCTTATCACACGTTCGAACACAAAAAGAATGTGGCAGTTCAATATTCAGATGCCTGAAGATCTTGGTCACCAGACCAGGATAAGGCAATTGTCCTTTGTCTTTTGACACTGCTCTGTACATATGGAAAAGAATAGTGTGCGGGAGAGAAAACTTCCGTCCTGAGTTGATCGCATACATCAATTTTGCTTCAGAAAGAGACACAGAAGTCTTTGAAGTAGACTTAGGTCTGAGACAATTGATCACAATCTTGTGAAGCACAATGTTGATGGCATTCATCCTGGAATAGATAATTTTCTTATCTACATCCCTATCTTTGACAAGATCCAGAGTAGTTCGAGCAGGTGAGACTTTGATTGGGAGATAGCGTCCCCGTTCAACTCCAACTATGTCTGCCAACATATTCACATCTACCACATAGACTTTGTCTCGAACACTGAATGAAATTCTATTCGCATCCAAAAAGCTAAGATTTGAATAGAAATAAGCGGTCAGATGATCATACCCGTCTGTAGAGTCAGAGCAGAAAGTCTCAAGTTGAAGCAAATTCAACTTCTCTCTTAGGTTCAAGTTGATGGAATCCAGGAAGTCAAAATCGACACTTCTAGGGTTGATTACCCCTCTTTTCAACAGACTGTAATACACTTTTTCCTGATCCTTGGATTTAAACAAATCCATCCGATTTCCTTTCACCTTTGCCGCCACACCCATTCTAGGTTTAAATTCAAGGAACATTTTGTCATCATCGTTCCCGTCAATCAGATTTTGTCTTGGCATACGAGGATCTCTTGGAATGTTCGCAAGTGCTTCCTCTGCTTTTCCTTTCGGGGCAATTCCCCATTCCTCCATTTCTTCAGAAAAAGATACTCATTCCCATAATTTTTGTCCTTAAGGAAGTCATCTATGTAGTTCAATGGAGTACTTGTGCTTTTCAATGCACAATAAAGTTTATACAAAAAGGAGGGCTTTTGAACTCTTACTGGGTCGGCATCCTCGATTATCTCTTCTTCCAGATTATGACTTGCACTTTGTGGGGCAGGAGATGCTGAATGACGTGGAGGAGAGCGAATCGGACTTTGTCGCTGACTAGGTAAGTCTTCTTCCTCAGTGAGATCGAAATGAGTCGGTCCCTTCTTCATTCTTTGTGGTCCCCTGTTTGCAATTCTTGATGATTTCCTTGAAGACGACATCTTTCTTTGTCTATTTGAGGATTCCTTCGCTTGCTTTCCCAAGAAAAATGACCACTTTCTCGACGATGAACAAAGAGTAGAAACAGTATCGAGAGGAGAGTGCCTTTTAGGGTTTTGAAGATTGGGAAAAGAAAAACTGTATATATATAACTCAGTTTTTGAAAAAGGAAGTTCAATCGGTGCAAGGAAAGTGAACGATTACTTCTTTTCAAAATCGATAACTGCCAAAATTATTAAACAAAAGATCGTACCTTTTCGAGTTAATATAACTAAATGACAATTAGTACCTTTTAGATGAAATACAACTTACAGTCTATAGCCATGAATGATTGAGTCTCAGGATTTAGAGTCTAAGAGATCAGAGTCTTAGAGTTGGTGAGTCTCTAGACTTTAACTTCTTCAAGCTTCAAAATGTTGAGTCTCGAGCGGATAAAGTCGAACTGATTCTTCTCCAAAGGCTTTGTGAATATGTCCGCTAGTTGACTTTTTGAATCAACAAATTGAATCGAGATTTCTCCATTTTGAATATGATCTCTAATAAAGTGATGTCGAATCTCAATATGCTTTGCTCTTGAATGAAGGATTGGATTTTTGGTGAGATTTATCGCACTGGTGTTGTCACATCTAATTTCTGTGCATGAGTCTTCAATGCCAAAGTCTTGTAGCTGTTGTTTTATCCATAGAATTTGCGAACAGCAGCTTCCAAGAGCTACATACTCTGCTTCTGTCGTTGAAAGAGCTACAGTGCTTTGCTTCCTCGAAAACCAAGACACCGTTTTGTTTCCAAGTAGTTGACAAGTTCCAGAAGTGCTCTTTCTATCGACTCTGCAACCGGCCAGATCTGCATCTGAGTATCCTAGAAGATTAAAGTCTCCCCTCTTTGGATACCAAAGACCGATGCTTGAAGATGAAGCAACGTATTTGATAATTCGTTTCACGGCAATGAGATGTGATTCTCTAGGATCTGATTGAAACCTAGCACAGATACAAACACTAAACAAAATATCAGGTCTAGAAGCAGTAAGATAAAGAAGTGAACCGATCATGCTCCTGTACAGCTTTTGATCTACTTTCTTCCCTTCTTCATCCTTGTCTATCTTCTGAGAACATGACATTGGTATGTCGATCTTTTTGCACTTTTCCAATCCAAACCTTTTGACAAGATCATTCGCATATTTTTCTTGATGGATGAAAGTTCCTTCCTTCATTTGTTTCACTTGGAGTCCAAGAAAGAATGTTAACTCTCCCATCATACTCATTTCAAATTCATCCTGCATAGACTTAGAAAATTTCTTGCAAAGACTTTCATTAGAGGATCCAAAAATAATGTCATCAACATATATTTGAACAAGTAAAAAGTTTTTGTTTTCCTTTTTGATAAACAAAGTAGTATCTACTTTACCTTTGACAAAACCATTTTGTAATAAAAACTTACTTAGTCTGTCGTACCAAGCTCGAGGTACTTGCTTTAGACCATACAGAGCCTTTTTCAGTCTGAAGACTAAGTCTGGCTTCTTTGGGTCTTCAAATCCAGGCGGTTGGTCCACATAAACTTCCTCATAGATAAATCCATTTAGGAAAGCACTTTTGACGTCCATTTGGAATAACCTGAAATTTTTGTAACAAGCAAACGCAAGTAATAGACGAATAGCTTCTAACCTTGCAACGGGTGCGTAAGTCTCGTCATAGTCTATTCCTTCTTCTTGCGTATATCCTTTGGCCACGAGTCTTGCTTTGTTTCGTACGACTTTTCCTTTTTCGTTCATTTTGTTCCTGAATACCCATTTGGTTCCAATAACGGTTTTACCTTTTGGTTTAGATGTCAATTCCCAGACATCATTGATGTTGAACTGTCTGAGCTCTTCTTGCATAGCTTCGATCCAGCTTTCATCAGATAAGGCTTCTTCTATGCTTTTTGGTTCAATTTCGGAGATGAGAGCCACAGCACTAGATTCTTCATGCCTTTTTGATCTGGTGCGGATTCCTTCATTAAGTTCGCCAATAATAAGATCTTTGGGATGACTGGATTTGTGCTTCCAGTTACCAGGTTGATAATCTCTTTCTTTATTTGATTCTCCATGAGCATCTTGATGATGGACTTCCAGAATCTAAGATGCTTCTTGAGATGTAGACATTTGAAGATCTAGAGCGGATTCAGTCTCTTCGTACTGAGTCTGGCTGGATTCATCTTGCACTGAGTCTTGGAATTTGACATTCATTGATTCTTCCACAGACTGGCTTTTTTTGTTGTAGACTCTGTAGGCTTTGCTTGATGTAGAATATCCAAGGAAGATGCCTTCATCTGATCTTTCTTCAAACTTACCAACTCGATCATTTGCATTTTTCAAAATAAAGCATTTGCAACCGAACACATGAAAGTATGAAACAATAGGCTTCTTACCTTTGAACAATTCATAGGGGGTTTTATCAAGAATAGGTCTTAGAAAGACTCTATTTATAATATAGCAAGCAGTTGAAACTGCTTCAGCCCAAAATCGTGAAGAAATTTTACTTTCAATTAAAAGTGTTCTAGCCATTTCTTGAAGAGATCTATTCTTTCTTTCCACAACTCCATTTTGCTCTGGAGTATACGGAGAGGAAAACATGTGATTAACACCAGATTTATCACAGAATCTCGTAAAATCTTGATTTTCAAATTCACTTCCATGATCTGTTCTTATACTAGAAATAGCACATCCTTTTTCATTTTGAACCTTTTTAGCAAACTTTTCAAAGTACGAAAAGGTTTCTGATTTATTTGCAAGAAAAAATACCCAGGTAAAACAAGAGTAATCATCTACAATTACTAGACAATATTTCTTACCTCCAATGCTCTGGGTTCTTGTTGGTCCGAAGAGATCCATATGAAGCAACTGCATTACATGATTAGTAGATACATGATTTATTTGCTTAAATGAATTTCTTACCTGCTTTCCCAGAATGCATGGAGTGCATAAGTCAGACTTTTGGTATGGCAGTTTAGGTAGACCTCGAACAAGCTGCTTTGAAGAGATTTTGGCTAATTGCTTCTTGTTGATATGGCCAAGTTTTCTGTGCCATAGAATTGCTTCATCTTGAATTGAGATTAAGCATTGTTCTTCATTTGGCTTTACATCAAGGAGGTAGATGTTTCCATGCCTTCGACCCATGAAAGACTGAGTCGAATCTTTGCTAATTCCAGAACATATGCCTTCTTGAAAGAAGATCTTGTAACCAGTATCACACAATTGGCTAATGCTGAGTAGATTGTAGTTGAGTCCTTCCACTAGAG
The DNA here is from genome assembly GCA_019915185.1 of Eucalyptus camaldulensis. Lineage (NCBI taxonomy): Eukaryota > Viridiplantae > Streptophyta > Magnoliopsida > Myrtales > Myrtaceae > Eucalyptus > Eucalyptus camaldulensis. The sequence continues at coordinate 8,469,504 of JAHSVA010000014.1, read as the reverse complement.
AGACATTGCTTATTGTGAGATTTCCAATTTTCGCAGTTCCGAATCCCACAATACTTCCTTTGCTATTTCCTCCGAATGAAACTTTTCCACCATTTACTTTAATAAGCTTTATGAAACATTTTGAGTCTCCTGTCATGTGTCTTGAGCATCCGCTGTCAAGATACCACTTTACCTTCTTTTTGACAGAGACCTGCATTCAAAAAAGAGTCTCAAGCTTTCTTTGGTACCCAAATTTTCTTGGGTCCTTTGGTGTTAGTAGGATGAGCATTATTAGGCCATACTCTCTTAACAGGCTTCCAAACCATAGGACACTCTTTTTCAAAATGATCCTGACTGTTACACTTAGAACATCTTAAAGCATTTCGACCTACAGGCTTTACAAAAACTCTTTTGAAATGATTTTTATAAGCCTCTCTCGATGGTCTTTTCTTAATTCTTTCTTTTACTTTCGGAAAATCAATCAAAGGAATTGTTTCAGCTGTCATACCTAGACCCGACTTATTGAAGTAAGGTCTTTGGATTGAAAGGACTTTTTCAAGTTTTTCGGACCCTATTGAAAATTTCTTTGAAATATTTGATAAATCAGTTTTTAAGAAAGCATTTTCTTTTGAAAGATTGTCTTCACTCTCTTTAAGAGTAGAAACATTCAAGTCTAAATTTTTTACCTTTTCTTCTAAAATGTTTTCCTTTTGTTTTAAAATTGAGTTTTCCTTTTTGAGTTCGGAAATCTTTTTAAGAGAAGTCTTAAGACTAAAACATAACTCATCAATATATTTGGAGACTTTGACAGGGATTTTATAATCACTTACCTCAAATTCACTGTCTGAGTCTGATCCAGAGTCTGAGTCTGATTGCGCCATTAGACACAGGTTGGCATATTCCTCATCACTCTCTTCACACTCTGTATCGCTCCAGGTTTCGGCTTTAAGAGCTTTTCGAAATTTCTCAGCTTTTCCTCTTTTCTTTTTCAAAAGAGGACAGTTGGGTCTGATGTGTCCCTTCTTTTTACATTCGAAGCAAACTACATCTTTGTTTGGTTCCTCATCATCAACAGACTTGGTCTGCTGTCTCTGAAAACTTTGTTTCTTTGGGATGAACCTTCTGCCTTTTCTATTTAGTTTTCTGAATCTTCTTATCATGAGGGCGAGCTCCTCATCATCCATATCATCTTCAGAATCTGCATCATCAGAATCATCATTTGATTTTAGTGCAATAGATTTCTTACCTCTTGGATCTTCGTCTTCATTCATTCGTTCCACTTCGTAAGACTGAAGAGTTCCAATCAGTTCATCTACAGATAATGGCATGATTCTTTGCGTCTCTCTTATTGAAGTCTTTATATGATTCTAATCCTTGGAGAGTCCACGTAGAAGCTTGTTCACCTTCATGGGATCAGAAATTTTTTGTCCTTGGTTCTCAAGACCATTGACAATATCTGTAAAACGACTAAACATGTCAGTTATAGATTCTCCTGGTTTCATTTTGAATGATTCATATTGACCAAGAAGAATGTTAATTCTGGTCTCCTTCACTCGATCTGTCCCTTCATAAGTGATATGTAACCTGTCCCAGACTTCTTTTGCTGTAACACAAGAAGATATTCTGTTATATTAAGTTGGTGACAAAGCACAATATAAAGAATAAATTGCTTTAACATCGAGTGCTTGTCTCTTGTTTATTTCTTCTTGAGACATTCCGCTGGTTTCAACAGTTTCTTTCCCTCTTTCAGAGATTGATGCAGCAGCAGGAGTGATTCCTTTTTCCACTACGTCCCATTCCAGAGGATCCTTTGATCGTAAGAAAGCTTTCATCTTGTTCTTCCAGATGTTGTAATCCTTTCCATCGAAGTAGGGAGGTCTGGTATTGCTTTGCCCCTCCATCAGCCCCGGTGCTAGCATACTAGCCATGGATCTTTTACTCTGAAGTAAAACACTTCAAACAAAGTAAGAACACGGGCTCTTATACCAATTGAAATAGCTAGTACGAGTACCTAGAGGGGGGTGAATAGGTATACAAAAAATTTCTCGAAGCTTGCACGATATTTAAACAATTAGAGAATTTGCAACAGTTAAAAATTCAATCGCAAGACTGAGTAAGAAAAAGAGAGAATTGAACACTCGGTTTATAGTGGTTCGGCTTGATTCAAGCCTACATCCACTCTTCTGCACTGACAGCCGATTGGCTGGATTCCACTATGATCAAAGAGTTGTTACAGTGTTGATCTTCCTTGATTTCTAGGTGTAGATGATCTACCACACTCACTCAAGGCATCACCAAGTATAAACACTCTCAGTATACAATTTCGCTCAGTCTCAACTAACAATCAAGGATCTTCAGACTCTGGAATTTTTCTATCGATCACACACTTAAAACAACTAGAACGTCTTCCTTTTATACTCCTTCATGCCATTATAGCCGTTGGCACTTACCAAAGGAATTCCTCCAATCTACCCGTTGGACGGAATCAATCAAGAAGATCATCCGAGCTATTTAAGGAATCTGATGATAGCCCATCAATCCTGTTCGCCCATACAATCAGGATCTCGGTTTCCAAGAATAGAATAATCCAAGATTATTTCGTCGACCATCAGATCTTCAATCGATCTTAGATAAGAATCAAAGAATCCGAAATGATTATCCAACCAAAGAATCTATTCCAGAGGATAGGATCGAATCCTCAACCATAAACCTCGGCTTTGGATATCCTTCAATACTGGATTTAGAAAGACTGTCAGTGAGAATAATTTTGAGTCTTGAGTCTTGAGATTACAAAGTCTTGAGACTATAAAGTCTTGAGACTTTAACTATCGATATCCAGACTTAGACTGATAGAAATGTTTTGTCAGCTTCAAAATATTCTGGAAAGATTTCTCCAACAAAGTGGATCTATGGAACTGGACTCAAATTCCTATAAAATTGTATTCATGGTGGACCTATTTTCTATTTAGAGCATCAAAGCTTGTTCAGCCTTACATTCAAGTTGAATTGTGAACCATTGATTTTGATTAAGGATTGTAAATTATAGGGCAGAACAAATGAACAATATTCATTAGCTAAAAACTTAATTTTTTCGAAGATCATGCCATGGTCCTCTTATAATTTTTCAACACCGAAAACATGTGGAGAATTAGACTCTACGTTAAAAGTCCTAACCTATACAAAAGTTAAAACATTAATCGTTTGATACATCTTTTTCAACATCAATCTAATTCAATCATGGAAATGACTAAAGAGAGACATGATTATACTCTTAAAATGAGTCATTGGCTCTTAATTTTGTATCTTGATGACAAAATGTTGCAATATTTATGGACATCTTCAATCAGTTCTCTTCTTTTTCTTCATTTGTTTATTTTGTTTTGGTTGAGAAAACAAATAAATAGATTATTAAAATGAAAAACATATATATGGGGTTAATCCTATTACACACCCAAGAGACAAAATTAGACAATGTGTTCAACAACTACAATATATTTGGTTGAAAAACTATAAAGTAATTAAATAATTGAGATGAAATTTCTGGTTTTGTGTGTGTGTGTACTGATCTAGTCCAGATGGTCACCTAAAATTGGTATGGGTACTATACTCACCAGTTCCACTAAAGCGGAATCTGGAACCAAACCAGCTCCCATGAAAATTGTTGATTCAAGTCCGATTCCAAACAATTTAGGTGATTTTTAGTTCTTTTGCACACCTTTAATACCGAAAGATAATAATTGAAAAGTAAGCATATATCATCTCGAAATGAGGTGGGTGGAGAAAAGTTAGCGTTTTGAAAATGGTAATTTTTTTTTTTTCTGTTTTCCTTTTGGGATTGAGCGAGGAAGGATAAGAAAGTGGGAGAGCGGGAGCAAGCACAGAACCTGTTGCAGCGAAAGCGCGGATCCTTGTCGTTTTGACAGATCCCTTTCCATTTTGGAGGAATTGGTCCCAACCCTTGGTCGCTAAAGCTCTTGGATTCCGGCCACACCCCTGCATGCGCCAAAACCTCAATCGATTACATCTTTTTTCCCATTTTTTGCGCCAAGGCTTGTCAATTCCAGGTCCAACATAGCAATAGCAGCAAATAAATCAACCTCTCGTGGAGAGTTTGTGTGTGTGTGGGGTTTTTTTTTTTTTTTTTTTTTTTTTTTTTTTTTTTTTTTTTTTTTTTTTACGTTTTTAATCATGAGAGCGCGCTTCACCTTCTCCGGAAAAGAGGGTTTGTCCGGGGCAGCTTTTGTGGGAATTGTTCTCTGTGTATTTTGTGGTTTTGGCCCCCGGATATGTGCTCTTGCAAGTACCAAATTCAACTCCTGAAGTGAGCGCAGCACTTAAACATAGCGGGATGAACGTTGACCCTTCCTTTGGCCCACAGGATCAACTTTGCTAATGGTGTAATTTTCATGAGAGAGAAAGAGAGCTTCTGAGAGTTTCTGTTGTAATTATGAGTTATTAACCAAACACCTTCCAAACTATACCGTTTCATACTTCTAATTGTTGTGGAAAAACTATGCTAAACAATCTTGTAGCATAAGGATGGGAGTCCTCTACAATTAGGGGATAACCAACTACCGCAAAGACCAAAGTGACCTTGAATTCATAAAAATTTTACCCCCAAGAAAGCTATACCTAAACCTGATATTATATATATACACACACAACCCGTCACCCCCATGTGCCAAGCCAATGCCACTAGCTTTGGCAGCCGTAGTAACCAGCCTCCTTGCACTGCCTATCACTCGATCTCTCTCCATCCCTCCATGATCGAAAGTAGAGGGAGCACACGTGATGGTCTAGACCACTAAGATGTCAATTTAGGCTCAATCTCCGTCCCAAGCATAGCATCATATCAGGTTTTAGGCATATGGTTCACCAGATGCATAAAGATGTGTTCAAATTAGCTTTTATTGTCCATCCCTCTATGATTGAAAGTAGAGGGAGCACGTGTGATGGCCGAGACTACCGAGATGTCAATTTAGGCTCTATCTCCATCTTTAGCATAGCACCACATCAGGAGTTTTAGGCATATAGCTTACAGCATGCACAAAGATATGTCCGAATTGACTTTCACTCTTTCCTATTAAAAAATAATTATCTTCATATGTTGCTTAAATAATTTGACTCACATGAAATGTTGAATATCAAAAGTTCTTTTGAAAGAACATTCGAATTGAGACGTCTAGAGCTAAATTAATAATTTCTTTCCATATTTTGCCCAAACATTGAAATACTTCGTTTCACTCTAAATCTTTGGCTAAAAGCAAAACATACTCATTTTTTCCAAATTAAAACAAACAGTCTAACAATGTGCTGACTCCAAATTAAACTTAAGACAATGTATTTCCCTTCTTGTGCCTTTGACTAGTATTCAAGATTTGACCCTCTCAAATGTGCATCTCTAATGTCGAAACACTTATGTCATATATACATGGTAGATTCACAAGAAGAGGACAGAGAATATGAAGATGATAAGCACCTCTAGAGCAAATTGCTCCACAAATTTTCATTATTATTTTCCCGTTTTGCGTGCATTTTTTTTAATAGACTTTCGATCGTGCAGTTACACAGGGTGGGCTCCTCTAGTCAGCAAGCAAAAGACAACATCCAACAATTTTCCATTAAATAAAATTTTCCTCATGAGTCGAGGAAAATCTTTGATCTCTTTACGTGCACATATGTCCATCATTCATGGCAGAATCTTATCATATCTACTACTTTACTGAGGATTAGGCACATTGGAGTGTGCTCGACTCGCTACCCGTTCCTTTAATATCTACCCTCTTATATTATGCCTCAACCTGTTATAAGTGCGTAGGTCAATGAGGCGACAACACAAAGTCGATAGCTTGCGAAAATCATTAGATGGTTATCGATAGTTTTAATATGACAGTTTGTGACGCGATGAAACTACGATGCGTATTAGAATGAAGACAACATGCGCTGACCGAAGCAAGAACCGAACATGGAGAGTAAACGAAAGTCGGAGATCTTGAAACATTCGCATTTCTTAATGGTAGATAAACGACATGAAAGCTTTGCTCTGGTTATATTGTAAGTCAACGTATGTGGGTTTTGCGGGACTTATATTATTTTTTGTCAAGAAAAAATGATGTTAGACTAGATAAATGAATAAATAAATAGTGGGTCGAAGTCGCTTGCCTGTGTCCAGGTTCCCAATGATGGCATCTTCACCAAATCGAGCCTTCTCCCAGATTGACTCGGAAGAAATCACGCCGTTCTGCTCGAGGTCTAGAAACTCCCACGATCTTGTTGTGTGTAATTTCTTGCCCCGGTTCAGAAAAACGGACACCACTCTTGGGTGCTCTACCAAAGATGAGAAAACCAATGATAAGCATTCAAGATGGAAAAGAAAAACTAAGTGCGTCCTTGGCGGAAAAACGAAATTCGAACAATTAAAGTTGATTTATTTAGCAATGCGACGGGCTAAGTTTGGATTTCAATCGAATATTATTGATACACTTGACGTACACGTCTCGTCTACTGCACTGGCCTTTCTCAAAGTTTCATAAATGTGTAGAGACATTGCTCTTTTGTTAATTATTTCGAGGGTTTGCGCTAAAAAAAAAAATGCATAGGGTGGAGCAACAAGCATTGCGGGAGCAAGGGGTTGTTCGACTTGTCATCAAGAAGTGCAAGTTGCACTACAAGTTTACGATAGAAGCAAACAAAAGCACTTAGTTGGTTTTGGTGGTCAAAACTCCAGACCAAGCAAAAAAAAAAGGGTCGGAGCTTACTGGCGATTTGGGCAGCTACTTCATCTTCAAAAGTCGCAGCAAAGCCATTGATGTGCTCGTGTACGAATAGAAAATGGCCTCCTCAGCGTCATCTCGGCTATACAAAACATAGTCATCAATGCGTACTATAAACCGATAAGAAGTAGAAGAAAAAGTGGTGGTGGTGAACTTTATCTGCATCGAAATGCAATACCTTCCCAAGAAAGAGCCAAGAAACTCATGGTGAGACTCTGTCACTCGACTCAGATCAGCCAGTGAAGCATCTGGGCCGTGCGAGTGAGATCCCAAGTAAACCACGTACGACTTCGCTTCCACACACACAAAGAGACACAAAACAAAAGGCAAATTTTTAATGAGGATGGTATGATGGTGATGATGGTGATGACGATGATGATATCTGTTAAGATACGGCCATCTTCAAAGCAAGACTAAAATGGAGAGATTCCATTGTTAAAGGAACAGTGCGAGGGCTTAGGCTTTGAATGCTCACCCTTTTTGCAGCAAAAGCGGGCGTCTGGTGCTGTGTTAAGGAAAGAAGAACGAGCACGAGAAGGTGAACGGAGAGGGTCATGGCAACTTCTCTTTGGAAGGCACTTGCATCGCCCCCTTGCAGGAACGGTAGAAAAGAAGCGAAGATGGGTGTGTTCTATTTATAATGCTTGGGGGGGGGAGAGAGAGAGAGAGAGTCCAACTCCACAAGCCCAGCCAAAAATCTTTTGTCCTTTTGTGGAGCCGAAACAGGGGTAGAGGACAAAATGGTCAACAAGAAACCCTAATAAACTTCCTCAGACAAGCCCCGTCTTGTAATACTTTATTTCTTCATATACCATGGGAGGAAAACATCATTGACAATAATAAGTCAACCGACCCATAAGAAAAGAGATGTGTAGACGCATGGAAAGAAGTAAGATGGAATTCGTATGATGCAAGCAATGATGCTTGACCGGTCACACGATGTCATTGCCATCGTCATCTCGTAATGTATCTGTCGCATAATTTACTTTTCTCGACGTCTGGATCTGTTTCAAGATATTTTCACGTTTCATATAAAATACTAAATGAGGAGGTTTATTATCTTTTTTAAGAACTTTGGCAGTGAGGATGTAGAGTTATGGTCCGCTGGACCCTTCTTAAAGGTCAATTGTACTGCTATTTTATTCATGAGACGGCAAACGAAATTGTCCAACTGTGTGCATTTTTTTTTCTTATTGAGTTAATAAAAATATAAATACAATTCGATTTGATCAAGGTGGCCATGCAAAAGGAACTAGGGGAAGTGGGGACTGGGGAATCCGCTCATTTGACCTTTCTAGTTCATTAAAGTTGGAGATGATCCATGCCAGCACCGGAGTTGAAATATTCTAAAGGCAAAAAAAAAAGAAGGCCCGAGGCTACATTTTATGGCTATCAATGTCATGTTGCCCTCTCTCAATTTAAATTTTCCCCAAAAAAAAAATTATAAGTTTTCAACAGGAAAAAAAAAATGTATGTTTTTCAGGGTAGTATGTAATTCGTTTGGTATGCAGCAAAAATTATGATAAGAGCTTGGTGTTTCTCGAAAATACGAGAATTGAATGAGTCTTATGCTCTGTTCATTTCACAGAAAATAATTTCCAGGAAAATATTTTCTAGATTTTCCAGTGTTTGTTTCACGGAAATGAATTCCTTGAGGAAAATGTTTTCTATCAAAAGAAAAAAAGTCTTCTAAGGTAGCGGAAAATGTTTCCACTTTTAAAAAGTGAAAAACATTTTCCTCACTTGATCTCTCTTATCTCACACCTCTACAAATTCTCACTTCCTCCTCCCCTTTCTTCTTCTTCTTCTTTTCTTTTTTAATTCGAATTATTTTTAATTTTTTTAATTTTTTAATTTTTTTTTTTTTGTTTCTCATCTTCTTCTTTCTTGGTTAGTCGTCGGACTAGGTGAACGTCAAGCTTGTCAATCTCAAACTCGCGCTAGTCGATCTGGCGAGCCTCAAGGTTGAGGCTCGGACTCGCCAATCTGGAGAGCAAAAAATATTTTCCTTACCGAATACCGAAAAATTTATTCCGAAACATTTTCAGGTTTTAGCCGAACACCAGAAAATATTGTCATTTTCCTAAAAAATGATTTCTAGGAAAATATTTTCCGAAAATAGCCTATTTTCCGCAAAACAAACGGACCCTTATATTCAGTAGTGTTAACACCAAAGATGGCTCAACAGGCCAGGGATGAACAATAAGGCCCAGTAAGTTTGAGATTCGTAAAGCAAGCCCATAACTATCCACGTGAGATCACTATCACAAGTACCGATCGATTATCACTCGAGAACAGGAAGATAAGAATGAAGGCCGTTATTGAAACACTTAGATACCGATGGCTTCGCAGGTAAAACAATGGAATTGTTGATGTGGTGTGAAGATCCCAGAAAATTTGAAATTGAAGTAATGATTGTCAAAGGACGATTCTTCACAATACTTGATTATAAAGCCGAGTAAACACAATTGTAAAGGGATCGCACATTTGAAGAAGAAACTTGAATGTACTTAATTTTGGCTATCTTTCTTTACTTATCTTCATTTCACATTTACTTTCAATTACTTTAGGTTTGTCCTTTATCTTATCGTAGTTGCATTAGAATCCATAGCTCCCTTTTCAAAACAACACAAGACCCAATACCAAAATATATATATATATATATATATATTAATAAAAATAATCGGAGAACCATCATTTTGTGAAAGATATTTTGTTTGAGAACCTTCTTAGTGAAATAGCTAGTTGCAAGATACACTGTATAAATATATCGATGCTCTCTCTTTTATCTACTAATTAACATGTCCACTTTGAGTTGGCACCTTTTTAACTAATTCATTAGCAAAGAAGATAACAAAAGAGAAAAGTACCAAAAAAGTAACATGTTGCATCTATATCAATTCAATTCTTAACATTTAATTATAATAAGTGAGTTCGAAACTTTTCCGTAATTTATCAATATAATCCATCCAATCAATCTTGGTCAAAATTTGCTAATATAGACTTCAACCATCCTACATATTATCACCGACATTATCATGGACAATTTTTTAAATTTTTTATGAATTTTTGTAACTTTTTTTTTTCCTTTCCTTTCATTTTTCCCCCAATTGTGGGCCAACAAGGGCCTTCATGCCCTTGCCTCAATCTAGGCGAGGGCCCGACTCCCTCTCTTGGATCTTGCTCGTCCAAAGTTGTAAAAAGAAAAGAGAAGAGAAGAAAATAAAATAATAAAAAATTGATTAAAGTATTTGAAAATGATAAAAATGGTTTGTGTCAATGTTATGCCTCATAGGACGCCCGGCATTCATGTCAATGATTTTCGTTAAAATTGACCGAATGAATTATATTGGCAACTTGTCAAAAGGTTAATGTCTCAATTTATACAATTGAAAGATTTATTACTAAATTGACACAAATATAACTAATTAAGAAATTTTCTAATACTTTTCCCGAAAAGATAAAAAGTGCCTTATGTTGGAGTCAGGCCATTAGGACGAAACAGAAAAGTGGTCAACAACGGGTCATCGATTAGGGATAGGTTTGGGTAGATGGGAAGGTCGCGAGCTGGAACCTCTGGAAATTTTGTGAGGACATTATGGTGGTGACTTTGAAAGTTCTGATGTAAGGGGGGACGATTGCCCAACAAGTTGACTCGAGATTGCAGCCACGGTGTGGACCCAAAAGTGCTCCTCTCAAATCCAAGCCCGATCCAGAAAGAGCTGGATTGCAGAAACGGGCTTCAAGATGGGCTTGTACTACTTTACTCCCAAAGGAGCCCAAGATCCTGTAAAGTCGGCTCCGATTTTGACCCGATTTTTTTTTTTCCGGGACAACGAGGTTTATCGTCTAACTATGTTGTTTTACAACTGAGTCCCCTGGCTCTGATCCCACTCAAGAACTGGATTAGAAGGACCGGTTCTTCATTTCTGGAATTGAAAATCACACAATCTATTCTTGGTATGCAATGGACTAGAGCATTTGATCCGGTTGATTCTCAGGCGATCCAATGGGACCAATGGACTTGGCAAATTCAAATAAATTGCAAAGCCTTCTAAACTGACCTTTGATGGAATCGCTGGTGGGCATGAACGATTTGATCGAACAATAGATATTCTTAACCGAACCAGCTTGCTCGAAAGAGGAACTATTGCTGCAGGGCTTCTTTGCGGGCTCCACATGCAAACCCCATCTTGTAATACTTTATTTCCTCACATACCATGTGAAGAAAATATCATATGACAATGATAAGTCAACCGACCTATAAAAAAAGAGATGTGTAGAAGCAAGGAGAGAAGTAAGATGGAATTGGTATAACGCAAGCAACTTTAATTGACCGGTTATATGGCGTCACTGCCATCATCACCTTGTAATGTATCTATCGCATAATTTACTGTTCTCGACTTTGGGACTTGTTTCGAGATGTCCCATCTTTACGTTTTCTATAAAATACTAAATGATGAGACTTAGGGCACATTTAGTAATATTTCTATTTCCGAAAATAATTTTATCTTCAAAAATAGTTCTTTTCTAATTCTATTATCTTGAATAGTTTCTAAGTAAAATAATGTGTTTAGTAATTGTACAAATTTTCTATTCCCGGAATAGAAAAAGAACATAAATGTGTTTGATACGATTCGCAAATTTTTTTGTGATGTAAAACTTCTTTCAATTTTTTAGTAATTTTTTGAGATTTTTTTTTTCTTTCTTTTTTCCTCTCTTCTTCTTCCTCCTCTAACCAGTTGCCAAGCGACGGTGATGGGTGATAGATAGCGATGGTGGCGAGCGGTGTGGTGGGTGACAATGACCAACAGCAGGTGGTAGGCAACAAGTCTCCACCAACTGATTAAAAGAGAAAGAAGAACAAAAGTAAGAAAATGACTTATTTTTAAAAATTGTTCCCATAAGTAAGAAGTTACTTTTTTTTTTTCTACTTATTGTTTTTGTTTCAAATCTAATCCTTGCCACTTTTCTATTTCGATGAATAGAAAAATTAATTGATGTTACCAAACATATTTTTTTCTTTTTTTATTCTGGTAAGTAAAAGAACATGCTTAATAACTACACAAATTTTTTTATTTAGGAATAGAAAAAGAACAGAAATGTGTTTGGTAACTACATAAAATTTCTATTTAAATTCTAAAATTTTATCAAATCATAGAAATTATATTGATTAATTATATTTATACTAAGCTATAAGCATATTAACTAATCAAATTTTTATTAAATAGTAAATAATAAACTATGGTATAAAATATAAATATAAATAATAAATAATAAATTAAAATACAAATTAAATATGTATTATATATATAGCAAAATTTCAATCCATACTTCAAATCATTTTTTTATTTTTTAAATAATTTTATTAATTTCTTTTTTCTTTTTTTTCCTTTCTTCCTCCCCTTCTTCTTCTTCTTCAAGGTCGATCGCTAGCCTTGGGACAACCGGCGACCTCATCAGAGCGTCGCCGATCCTCTGCGAGGCCGTGCCTTGTTGGCCGAGCCTTGCCCAGCCAGGTTAGGCTTGCCGATGGCGGGGTGAGCCTCTGGTGAGCTCGCCGGCGACCGGCGGCGGTGGGCGGTGAACGGCGGCGTTTAACGAGGGGTGGCGACGATAGCAAACGGCAATGGTAGTGGCAACACTTGAAGAACAAGAGAGGGAAAAAGAATAAAATAAGAAATAGGAGAAAAAAGAAAAAAATTAGGTCAACTTGATTCTAGAATTGTTCCCGGGAACAAATAATAAACTTTTTTTTTAATTCTTGATTATATTTCAAATCTGCTCCCAAGAACAAAAGTTTTATCAAATGCGATTCTGTTCCAAAACTATTCTCAGAAATAAAAGAATAGAATTTGGCACTGTTTAAATGGTTACCAAATATGCCCTTATGATCCGGTGGACCCTCCTTCTTAAAGGGTCGGCTGTACGGCTATTTTATTCATGAGAGGAAACTGTCCAGCTGAGTATATTTTTTTCTTACTGGGTTAGTGAAAAAAATTAAATATAATTCGATTTGATCAAGGTGGCAATGTAGAGGGATGTAGGGAAAGTGGAGACCGGGGAATCTGCTCATTTGACCTTTCTAGTTCATTAAAGTTGCAGGTGATCCGTACAGGCACCATAGTTAAAATATTCTAAAGGCAAAAAAATAAAAAAAAATAAAAAAAACTGAGGATATGAGGATACATTTTATGGCTATAAATGTCATTTTGCCCTTTCTCAATGTAAGTTTTCAAAAAAAAATTTAAAAAAGTTTGCGACTTAAAAAAATGTAAGTCTTCCAGGGTACAATGTGTACTTCATGAATGGGATGCAGCAAACGTTGTAGTAAGAGCCCAGCATTACTTGAAAATATGAGATTTAATAAGTTTTATATTCACTAATTGTGAGATAATATGTACAAATATATTTATGCTCCCTCTTTTTTCTAATAATTAACATGTTCTCTTTGAGTTGACACCTTTTTAATGGATTCATGAGCAAAGAAGATGACGAAAGAGAAATACCAAAAAAGTAAGGTGTTTCATTTATACTAATTGAGGCATCAACATTAATTATCTTAATTGAGTTCAATTTTTTTTGATAATTTGTCAATGTAATTCATCCGATCAATTTTAATAAAAAAATTACTAACGCAGACTTTAGCCATCCTACATGTTATCACCAGTACCACCATGAATAATTTTTTTAATTTTTCAAGGATATTTGTTTCTTTTCTTTTCTTTCCTTTCCTTTCTTTTTCACCCAATTGTGGGCTGGTGAGGGCCTTTGCACCCTTGCCTAGATTTGGGCAAGGGCCCGACTCCCTCGATTGGATCTTAGTGAGGGTCGCTAGCCCAACGTTTTTTTTTTTTTTAAAAAGAGAAGAGAAAATAATATAATATAAACTCATTAAAATATTTAAAATTTGTAAAATTTGTCCGCATCAGCGCCATGCCTCATAAGATGCTCGGCGTCAATGTCAATGATTTCTAGTCAAAATTGAACAAATAAATTATATTAACAAATCATTGAAAGATTTATAACTCAATTTTTACAACTGAAAAATTTATAATTTAATTAATACAAATGCAATGAGTTTAGAAATTTCTAATACTTTTCTCGATAATGAAAGCAAAACAGCACCTTATGTCGGAGTCGGGTCACCAGGACAAAACAAAAAAGGTGATACAAAAACGGTTTATCGATTATTGGTTGGTTTGGATAGACGGGAACGTCGTGAATTGGAACCTCTATAAATCTTACAAGGACATTTGGGGGGTGACTTTGAAAGTTCTGCTGGGTGGAGGGCCAACTGCCCAAAGTGACTCGATATTGCAGCCACGCTGCGGACTCGAAAGTGCTCTCTCAAATCCAAGCCCGATCCAGAAAGAGCTTGATTGCAGAAACGGGCTTCAAGATGTACTAGTGCTACTTTCGTCCAATTGGAGCCTAAGTTCTTGCAAAGTCGGCTCCGGCCGGGGTCCTATCTTTGGTCCTTCAACTTTTTGTGCGGATTGATCATCTAACTGTTTTGCTGGGCAACCCAGTCCCCCATCTTTTTTCTCCGTGTAATCACTTAGGGTGTGCATAACAGAATTTTTAAAATAGAAATTAAAAAATTAAAAATTTTAGCTTCTGATTTATTCTTCAAATCTATTTCTAGAATAGAAATCTATTCTAGAAATAGAAAAATCAAATTGCATTACCAAACGGATTTATGTTCAAAACCTGTTCTGGGGAACAGAGAAACAGAGATATAGAGAATTAAAAATTTATTATACATGCCTTTAAGGTCTCTATCAACAACTTTTGCAACCACTGGGGGTTCGCCCCAGTGGCCACCCTTCCATCATGGAAGGGGAAGGTGAGGGGTTCAAATCCCCACCTTCTCAAGAGGGGATGGGGGGTAGGGACGTGTAAGTTTCGAGAGTGGGTTGTGACTCCCACGTCCTGCAAGAGGCAGGGCACAAGTCTGCGGTGCGTGTAGAATAGGAATAGAGTAAGACTGACAAAAAAAAAAAAAAACAACTTTTGCCAGCGTCATTTAGTTGATGACACAAGCGCGTCATTACGGTCAAAATCCGAAAAGAGCAGCGTTGCATCAGAGTCATGCCATCGTGAATTTTCGAGCGAGAGCTTTGGAACTGGAGCACAGCACCTTTATATACGCATGATTTGTTTGAATGGCCTAAAGAAAAAATTGCAACTATAGAGAATCAATATACAGTGTGAGTTACGAAGACAATCATATAATCAAAGCTTCGGGATAGCGGAAGAAGCGTCTTTTGGCGCTTTTGAATGTCTCTTTCACCAAATGAATGCGGATTATCTGGTTAATGGCCGCTTATTTTTTAACAGATCATTTAGTGAATACATTTACTATACCGGTCCTAATATTTCTAGCATTCCTCTCTTTTGGTTTGCTGATAAATTTAACTTATTCTTTTCTTGTTTTTCTCTCATTAGGCAGTTAGGTTTTTAGTCATCGTGTTATCATATATTTTAACTATGTGTTAATATTTGACGAGGAAATTATCCAAAAAGTCTTAAACTTATTGTGCGGCTATTAATTCAATCATAAATACTTCAATTTCGCTTATTTAGTTCTCAACCTTTTTGATAACTTGCTAATTCAATAATAAATATTTCAATTGTGCTAATTTAGTCCTAAACCTCTAATGATTTGCCAAACTAGTCCAAAACATTTTTAAACATTGTGAATTTAGTCCTTTCAACTAATTTGGGTCCAATATCAATGATGCGACTGTTCAATCAATGATAGTCATTCTACATGGCGTAGCCAACACTAATATGGACAATTTCTTTAATTTTTTCAAATTTTTATTTTTTTCTTTTCTTATTTACCTAAGAAAAAAAAAACACAAGGCTAGCAAGGCTAGCGAGGCCGCTGGCAACGTCGACTAGCTACTAAGCAAGGGCTAGCAACCTCCGCTAACCCTTGGGTGAGGGTCGCAACACCCTCACTATGGCATGCCATGGCGTAGGCGAGGGCTCGCGACTCCCTTGCAACCAAAATAAGGGTGGGTGAGGACCGTGATCAGCGAGGGTTTTGTGACCTTTGCCTACAGCCCAGCCAGGGTTGCCAACCCTTGCTCAATGACTAGCGAAGGTTGGCAGCTCTATGTAAAAAGAGTGGAAAATAGAAAAGAAAAAAATTCAACTCTATTTTTTAAAAATTAAAAATTATTCACGTTAGCACCAATTATGCAAAGTAGGATGGTTGGTGCTAATTGAACTGTCACAACATCGATATCTAATCAAAATTAGCCTAAAAAAATAAATTGACAATTCTTTAAAAAAAAATAGGACTAGTTTGGCAAATTGTTAAAAGGTTTATGACGAAATTGACATAATTAAAATGTTTAAGGAATGAATTGGCAAGATTAAAAGACTTAACCCTAAACTAGCTATCATGCAATGGGTTTAGAACTTTTTAGATAATTTTTCCAAATTTGACCCGTATGAATAGACTAATTTTCATTTTCAATTTGTAAATCAATTATTATAAATTTCATCGACCAATCTAAAACACCATTACCATTTTGGAAAGGTTGAAACCCAAGGCAAAAAGAAAATGGTAATCAGGAAACCTTTCCAAAATATCACATGGCGCAACAAGTCGGTTGGGATTCCGTTACAACATATAATGGATACGACGGATACGGCGGATACAACCAGACAACCGGGACCTCCACCGACTTGGGCTTCTTTTCTTCTTGTTTCTCCTCCTCTTTGACTTCGTTCACCATCTCCAAATTCGCATAACCTAAGCTCTTGCAAAGCTTTCTAGTGAGCTCGACCGCGTCGACTCGGTCCCCCATCACTTCAATCACGTCTCAGCCCGTTCCTTTTACACTCAGCGATTGGAACCCCACATGCATTGATCGAATCGCAAACTAGTTAACCCGTTCTACTAGAAAACCACACGGAACATGTTTCGATTTACTATCATAGTCCGATTAATTGGTACAACAACTCTTTATCAAGTATTATAACTAAAATTTTATTTTTCAAGAATTTTTTATTAATATTTCTTGTGGACAACCCTGAAAAATAAACTGCTTATATTACCAGGAACAGTTGTTGCAATTTGAAGAGCCTTCGCGCGATTATATTGCCTTCTAAAATTTGGGAAGAGTGAGAATTTCTGATTCCTGCTGTACATGCACACCTTGACCACCACCTTTTTATGGAATAATAATAATAATAATAATAATAATAATAATAATAATAATAATAATAATAATAATAATAATTGTGTATATATACATACAAATATACAATAAGATAGTATTTTCTCGTAAAAATAACTATGATATTGTTATTCCATGTTACGTACCTTAGCCATAGTCTTGGTTTGCTGATAATGCTCATCAATGGACTTCCAGATAATTATTCCAAATTTTTAGAATATGAGCGATGGACTGAGTTGAGTTAGGGAATGATATATGAATCGTGAAGCCAATTTGGACAGTGTCTTCCATATATATAGCCATTTCTCTAAAGAACGTTGATTTATATCGAGTCTTGACTAGAGTATCCTACGTGGAAAAAGGGAAATTTCCTTACAAATTTAAAATAAAAAGTTTAAAAAGGTGGAAAAAAATATGTTGGATTTTATTTTATTTTTTTGAGAAATTTATGTCAGGAAATTTTGATGCGGCCTAAGTTTTTAATATAAAATGCACAAAATAGGGCAAGGCTACAAACCCTAGCTGCTTAATCATCAAAGAAACATCTAGAGACACAATAGATGGGGCATGACTGACTTGTCATTTTTGCCCACATGGTATGCATGCTACACTAGGAACAAAATTCCGCACTCGTCAAAAGGAAGAGGAAAATAAAATTAAAAAGAAGAATGGTTGCCTCGAGGCACCAAGAGGATTCGAACTATTACCCTCCAGGATGCGAGTAGCCGATACTTTCAGGCTGATTCTTCAAACTAATATGTATATATTATCTAAGAACTATCGATTTTCGTCAAGTTGCTAGGCGAACTAATACTCAACACCCGGTGTAATCGAAGTGTTGAGTAAGGCAGCTTTGATACCGCTTGTTAGACTCAAATGGATATTCTAACCGAAAATAAACACTCTCTTTTACTATTACTAGAAGACTCAATTAAACCCCCTCACTCACACAATGAACTCTCTACTTTTCTCTCCACACTCTACACCACTCTCTGCTCACGCCTCCTCACAACACCACGCCCTACTACACCATACTACATATGTTTCTCTACGCACCGCTACACAACTCTATTCAATTGGGAAGGGCAAACCACCTATTTGTACTAAGTCGGTGGAGCCCTTTACACATTTTCATAGCAAGTTGGTAGCTTTGGCTAATTTTCCATACAGAATATAACAAGTGGCAGCTTAGAGTGAAGCCTTCGAGTTATCAACAAGCTGACTCAAGACGTATTTTAATAATAAATTTCACCGACCAATCTAAAACACCATTATTATTTTCCAAAGGCTTAAACCTAAGGCAAAAAAGAAAATGGTAATCAGGAAACCATTCCCAAATATCGCATCATATGAGAGAGAGCGAGAGTGGGAGAGGCACATGACAGTGCAACAAGCTAGTTGGGGTTCTGCTATAACATACGATGGATATAACCAGACAACCGGCAGCTCCACCGGCTTGGACTGCTTTTCTTCTTATTCTTCCTCCTCTTTGACTTCGTTCACCGTCTCCATATTTGCATAACCCAAGTTCTTGCGAAGCTTATTGGTGAGCTCAGCCGTGTCGACTCCATCTGTAATATATGGGCTTTATAAATAAATAAAAAAAGGGGAGAGGGGGAAAGAAAGAGTTTGACAAGTCAACAAAAGAAGCTGAAGGAGGCTTCTGCTGTTTTAAAGAGAGGAGAGAGGGAGGCATTCGGCAGAAATGAAAGCAGGGGAAAGAAAGAAACAGGGGAGAGGAGAGAGAAGAGAAAGGAAAAAGGGAAAAAGGGAAAAATATTTGGCGCACTCACGACCCGGATGCCTCACCAAGTCGACTCAACTCCATTTTGTAATGCCAGTAAGTGATCGGGGCCTTTAATCATCTACTCGAAGCAATTGTCGCAATCAAGGCTTGAAATTTGGATTTCTTGGATATTTGTGGGACGAAATCCAATTTTTGGGTCATTGAGCTACATATTTTTGTAGAAATGGTACTTTAGGATGTTGTGAAGCTATAACATCTTACGGATTGTGATTTGAGCTCGCGGTTTGTCCGAAACAGAATTTTAAAGTTGGGGGCGCATTCTGAAACTGTAGCGAACAGTAGCTTTGAGCCTATTTTGTTGTTGTTTTTGGTGCTGTTTTAGGATGGCAGAGTTGGGGTTGTTGTTGTACATTAAGAGAACTTTCTAAAGACTATAAGACAGCTTAAAATGGAATTTTGTGGAGGAAGTTATGGCGTGGCGAAGTTGGCGTATGGGTTGCGCCTAGCGGAAAACAATTTCCGCTAAATGTGAGCTTTCATGGCGCATAGGTGTTGTTTCATCGACAAATAGGCCTAGTATAGGCGAGTCATTATAAGAATATCCTTTTTACTTAGCCTTTTGATATTGTTTTCTGTTAATTGTTAGGGATCCAAGTGCGTTGGTTCGAGTGAGCGTCATAGTTGATTTTGGTTTTTCCCAGGTGAGTGACACTATTTTTTCTTTATATTTTAAACTCATGTTTTGAAAAACGTGATGGATTATATATTCTATGAGTTGATAAAAATCATATTTTGTTGTATAAAACAGGATCATGCTATTACTGCCATTTTTGTTGTTCGAATGGAGTTATATTTCGAATTCGATTTGAATGGTTGTTTGAAAATGGTTTGTGAAATTATTTATGAAAGAATCCTAAGACATTTTGAAGAATTTTTTTATATTTATTTATCAAATTTTGAGTTGTGATATGACTTTCCTTCTGATGTTGGATTATTGGAAATTGTGATTGGTGGTTGGTGCTCAATGTCTTTGTGAACCCTGAGGGGTGTGTGGGTATGCGTATACTAGTCTATAATATCCTTGTGGGCCAAGCCAC
Source organism: Eucalyptus camaldulensis (assembly GCA_019915185.1). NCBI lineage: Eukaryota > Viridiplantae > Streptophyta > Magnoliopsida > Myrtales > Myrtaceae > Eucalyptus > Eucalyptus camaldulensis. Next base: position 8,449,709 of record JAHSVA010000014.1, on the reverse strand, counting down.
CGGCTAATAATAGGTGGAGACCTTACCAAAGGGGGAATCTTGGTCGTCTTGTCACAGGCGTTACAGGTGACCATGACCAGACATTTGAGCATGAATTGATCAATGGAGTAAACCATTGAGGTGTGATTTGAGTTTGGTCGATGGAACAGACCATCGATATGATTTGATGAGATTAATCAATGGAATATACTATTGATACATGTTTTATGAAATTGACTAATGGACTGAACTATTGGTATCTTCGGTATTTGAATTGTGATTATATATTATGATAAAGTGAATTACGATTGTGTTTTAAATGTGCATAGTGATTTCTCGATCTGCTTAGAAGAAATGTGTTACTCACTGAGCCGTGATAGCTCACTCATTTCATCTACTTGTTTTAGAGTTGCGAATAAGCGTGGACGTTCGTTCGGGGGGAACTTTTGTGGTGAAAACTTTTTGGTATGACGTGTGCATAGTTGATAAGTTTATAAGTTAGTCTTTACATAATGTATATATTTTGATTTGGTTGATTATAGAAATACTCTGATATTGTAACCAAATGCCTTTTTTGTCACACACACACACACACACACACACACACACACACACACATATGTATGTATGTATATATATATATATATATATATATATATATATATATATATATATAGATATATGTCGATATCAGGCTGAATCTTGATTATGTTGAGGATGTGTCCTTTGGTAAAAGGACGGCCGTGTCATGCCCTTGCTCTTATGGATTGGGGTGTGACACCATCCCCCCTTACTTCAATCACATCTCAGTCTATTCCTTTCAAACTTGGCAATTAGAACCCTACACACATCGATTGAGTAGAGAAATCACAGACTAGTTAACCTGTTCTATTAGAAAATCACACAGAACATGTTTCGATTTACTATTATAATCCGCTTAATTTCTGTTCAATAAATTGGTACAACAACTCTTTAACAAGTATTAGAACTAAAATTTAATTTTTCAAGATTTTTTTGTTTAATCTTTCTTGCGGACAACCCTAAAAAAAAAACTGCTTATATTACCGGGAATGGCCGTTGCAATAATAATAATAATAATAATAATAATAATAATAATAATAATAAGGTATATATACACATACAAACTTATAATAAAAGTAATATTTTTTTTGAAAAATAATTATATTATTTTTGTTTTATGTTACGTACCTCAGTCATAGTCTTGTTTTGCTATTAACGCTCCTCGACAAACCTCCAGATAATTGCTCCAAATTTTAAGAATATGAGAGATGGATTGAGTTGAGTTAGGGAATGACATTTGATTGTGAAGGCCATCTAGACAGTGTCTTCCATAATTATGGTCATTTCTCTTGAGAACGTTGATTCATATTTAGTCTTCATTGGAGTGGCCCACGTGGAAAGAGGAAAATTTCCTGGCAAATTTAAAACAAAAAGGTTAAAAAGGTGGAAAGAAACACGTTGATTTTTTTTTGGGGGGGGGGGGGGGGGGAATTTACGTCGGAATATTTCAACGTGACTTAGATTTTTAACATAAGTTCGGAATTCTTTCGCTATTATAGAATATAAAATGCAAAAAATACGGCAAGGTTACAAACCCTAGTTTGTCAATCATTAAAAAAAATAAAAAATCGAGAGACACATTTAGATGTGGCATGATTGACTTGTTTTCGCTCGAGTGTTGCATTTTATGCTGGGAACAAAACTTCGCACCTGTCAAAAGGAAGAGGAAAATGAAATTTAAAAGAAGAATGGTTACCTCGAGGGACGCAGAGGATTCGAATCGTTACCTCCTCCGGGATGTGAAAAGTCAGTAGTTTCAAGCAAATTCTTCAAACTAATATGTATATATCATCTGAGAACTATCGATTTTCATGGAGCTGGCGGGCGAACTAATACACAACACTCGGCGTACTTGAAGTGTTGAGCAACACAGCTTTGATACTGCTTATTGGACTCAGGTGGATATTCCGACTAAAAACAAACACTCTCATTTACTATTACTAGAAGACTCAAGAAACCCCCTACCTCACACAATGAACTCTCTACTTTTCTCTCCACACTCTACACCACTCTCTACTCACCCCTCTCACAACACCACGCACTGTTACACAACAATCCATATGTTTCTCTACACACCTCTCCACAACTCCATTCAATTGGGATGGGCAAACCCCCCATTTATACTAAGTGAAGTTAGTGGAGCCCTTCGCACATTTGCATAGCAAGTTGGCAACTTTGGCTAATTTTCCACGCAGAAGACAACAAACGACAGCTTAGAGTGGAGCCTGCAAGTTATCAACAAGCTGACTCATTTTTCTTCATAAAATTCTGGAGAACTCAAGGGAGAGAGAGAGAATGTACCCCGTTAAGGTTGTGAGATCTTGTGAAACTATAGCCAACTATTCTAAAAAGGCAAATAGAAACCTACAAACATTTAAACTCGAAACCTTCTACTCCAATATCATGTGAAATTCTACATGGCCACTACCTGTGGAGGCAAAGATTTTATGTAAGATATGGAAATATATAGGCAACCCTATGTACCACACATACAACACCAATGCTTGAAGAGGGTCCTCTTAACGTATACATGGGTATTTTCTATTTAAATCTATTAAGAAATGCCAACAATGCATCTGGAAATATCTAATGGATGCAAATGGAAAGAGCTAGTTATTTCTTAGACAATATTTAAATTAAACTCTACGTGATCTCGTATATATTTAGATGCATATTGAGATGGTATCCTTTTCATCCTCAAAAGATGATATCGTTTTTGTGATTATTTGAAAAGTGCTAATTGTTCACTGAATGGATAGGATCCCAATCCTATCGTGCGGAAGTGTGCAGTCCACATGCGATTGATTAAATGTCATTCTTGTATTCTCATCTCTCTCTCTCTCTCTCTCTCTCTCTCTCTCTCTCTCTCTCTCTCTCTCTCTCTCTCTCTCTCATGCTGGTAGTCTCTCTCTCTCAGAGGTGTGCATCCCATGTGGTGATGCTGGTAGCGACATAATATATGTCTTAAGCAAAGACATTGACAAGATGAATAGAACAAACTCCCAAGACCAAGACCTGTGACTTTCAAGTTTCTAGCCAAAAGCAGAGCATAGGAAGAGGGCTGAACACTGGCTAGAGAAGAAAGAAGGGAAGGGAAAAAGAGAGGGAGAGAAGAAAAAGAAAAAAAGAAAATTTAATAAATAAATTTGAAAATTATTAGATATTATTAAAAATTATTCACGTCAGCGCCGTCCATACCACATAGAATAGTCAACATGCACGTCGAATGACTAGCGTCTACATTAGTAATTTCATATCAAAATTTGTTGGATGGATTCAATTGGCAAAACATGAAAATTTTATAAACTCAATTGGCATAATTAAAATATTTAAGATTGAATTGATAAATGTGTAATAAGTTTAAGTTTTGAATAATTTTCCCATTTACAAACCTTGCTACTCAATGATCAAAGAAACATCTAGAGACATGATAAAAGTGACGTGACCGACTTGTCGTTTTGCCTGTGTGGTATGCGTTTCATTTTAAGGGCAGATTTTAGCATTTCCCAAAAGGAAAAGGAAAAGGAAATTGAAATTTTATAATAAAAAAAAAGGGTGTCCTCGAGACATTGAGAGAATATGAACCATTGCCTCCTCCAAGATGCGAGTAGCTGATACTTTTAGGTAAATTCTTCAAACTAAATGCATATATTATTTGAAAATTATCAAATTTCGTGGAGCAAATGGGTGAATTAATATTCAACACAATGCACCCTTGACTTTATATAGCGCATAAGGTAGTAGATAATGTAAAGGCAAAGCTTTATGCAAGATATAGGAAGATATAGGAAGATATAAGTGACTTTATTCAACACATGCCTAGCAGCAATGCTTGCAAGAACGTGCTTTCTATTGACTCCATTGAAATTTGCCAACACTGCATTTGAAATATCCAATTGATGTAAATTGAAAGAGTTAGTTACTTTCTTGAAAAATAAATTTTCAATAAATATCTGTTGACACCTCAATTTTTAGTCTATTTATTTTATTAATTAAGTTTTTATTTATTTTGTCTTTTTCGAAATAATAAACGAATAAAAAAAACAGAAAAATCAAATAAAAACAGAAAAAAACAAAAGAAAAACAAAAGCACAGCCCCCCCCCCCCCACTTTTTCTTCACGTGGGTCGCACGACTTGGCCTCCCCCCCTTTTTCTCTGTCTTCTTCCTCCCGTCTTCTTCTTCCTTCGTCTTTCCTTCGCCTCTGCAGGTCACGCGCGGCAACAAAGACGCGCTCGAGCACAACCTACAACCGAGAGAGGAGCGTAGGCCGGTGGCTGAGAGGACGCAACATTGAAGGCAAGCATGCCTCCGTGGAAGGGGGAAGATTTGACGCCGGTTTAGCCGCACCCAGGGCCGGTCGGCGTGGGAGAGCCGACGGCCGAACCTCCGTCGACCGGCCTCCTCCTCGCCTATAAATAGAGGAGCACCTCCGTCGACGAGAGGCACGAGCGAGCTCCGAGATCTTCCCACTGAGAGACTTCGGGGGAGGAATCGAAGAGCGAGCGAGAGAGAACTCGGGTCGCGAGCTTGGCTGACCTCTCACTGAGAGACTTCAGGGGAGGCCGCCGGCGAGCGAGTCCGAGGAGGTTAGATCCAGCCGGTGGAGGCTCGGATCTGGCCGGAGTGAGAGAGACCCGAGCGCGAGGGGTTAGACCTACGAAGAAGGGGACTGAGCGAAGGGAAATCAGAAGGGGGAGGCTCGGATTTGTCCACCGCCGTGCTGTGATCCCTCCTCGACACCGTCGTCATCGTTCAATCGCCACCGACGAAACCGCCTACGCCCACGGCCCCGACGCCGACCAGCCACGCCTCCGCGCTGTACTCCCTCTGCAGACAGCCACCCGTAGACGTTGCCGCCGTCTTTTCTGAGAAAGCCAGCAGCCGCCTGTCGTTGCCCTAGTCGTCGTCGCCGTGGAAGACCGTCGCCGCTGCCGTGGATCGTCGTCGCTGCCGTCGTCGACGCAAGCCGCTCGACGCCGCGTTTAGGCGAAGAAGAAGGGGAGTCGCGTCGGGTCGAAGGCGGGTCGGTGACCGGGTAGGGTTTTGACCGAGAGCGGGTCGGGCATGGGTCTCGTTCGGGTAGGGTTCCAGCCAACTTGGGCCCTTGTGCTTGGGCCGGGTCCTTTTTGAAAAATAGGGCTATTTGGGCCGGGCTTGTTTTTTTTTAAAAAAAAAAAAAAAACAAAACAAAAAATCCTGGGCCGGGCCCGTGGGTCACGAACCGGGTCGGTCCCACCCGGGAACCTGACCCGGTGCGATTTTTATAATATATAGTAATATTTTAATCTAAAAAAGAAAAAAAAAAGAAAAAAGGCAAAAAAATCCGAGTCGGGCCCGCAACGCGGGCCCGTCCTCATTCGGATCGCTGGCCCGGGTCAAACCCAACCCGCGGATCCGACCCGGGTCAGTTTTTATATTATTTTTAATATAAAATAATATTTTAAATAAATAATAAATGTCTTATTTTCCAAAAAATCGAAAAAAAAATTATTTTCCAAAAATATTAAATATATTTTATTTTCCAAAAAAAATCAAAAATATTTCATATTTTCCAAAAAAATGCCAAAAATCCAAAAAAAAAGTCAAAAATTCATGAAAAAGCCAAAAAAATTCAGAAAAAGCCAAAAAGACTTGTATTTCTCCAAAAAAAAAATACCAAAAATCCCTTTTATGTCCAAAAAAAATAGAAAAAGACCCAAAAATGTTTTTCTCCAAAAAAAATGCATGGAAAACCCCTCGAGCATCCAAAATGCGTGGAAAAATCCCTCGAACATCCAAAAAGCCTCAAGGTTTAAACAAGATTAGGTACCGAAAGGGCATTAGTGATTAACTAGTGTAATCAAGTCCCCGATCCTAATTTCTCTGGTTGCGCAGGAGCGAGTATTTCTCCCGATACTTCGCTTGGGTTTCTAATCGACCTACTCCAAATCGATTAGTGGTGACTCCATTTTAAAAATTGATTTATAGGTTAAAAACTCAAACTATTAAAGTCGTGAATTGGTGGACTTGGGAGAGTCCGGGCTTAATAAATTCAGCCGAGCCATTAGCCTCCTTAGGCGCTCGTACCCGATTGCGGGCGCCGAGAAAAAAAGAGGTCGCGACAGCTTGGCGACTCCGCTGGGGACTTTGAGGACTTAGGCCATTTTTGTCTTGTTTAAATTCTTTACTGACTTAGGTTTTTTTCTTCATGCAGGTTAAGAGCGTAGAAATTTATTTTAATTTTGCTTAAAATAGATTACCTTGTGATTATAAACTGTTGTGCATGCTTTACTATTTTAAACACTACACATGGCACACACAATCCGGCCGCCGGACCTGGGCCGCCATAGGATTTCTAGGATGGTGTTAAGAAAGATACGACCTTGAACGCGAGACTGCGATGTAGAGGTTGCCTTTCTTTTCCCCGAATTTCTTAGCCGAGGTTAGGAGGATATGCTGCTAACGCGAGACTGCGATGGGCGGATATCCTTCTAATCTCACCAAGCCTTCTGAGTTAGAAATCGAGCCGCACGTCCCACGCGCATGTCTTTGTGCTTGCCATTTTTCTTTAAAAAGCAAAAGTAATCTCTTTACTTTTACTCATTCTTTTTATTTGGCCCATGGCAATTTAGGATAAACTTTCCAAGTCCTAGTTTATATGCGATGGGGAAAGACGATATCCAGTTCATTCCTACTCCCAAAGCGGAGCTCTTCAGATGGTGGGGTCAGTTAGATCAGTTTGCCCAAGAGCGTGTGAAGGCCAAAGTCGGTCATCTCCTATCGTTGATCCAAATCACTGTTCACCCTGAAGTCATACAAGCCATGGCACATTTCTGGTGCCCGAAGACGGTTACTTTTATATTCGGTAGGTTTGAGCTAACCCCAACCCTGGAAGAATACAGCATCATCACTGGAATGCCTCTTGAGAAAAAGCTCATCAAACCATCAACAGGCGCCCTCCCGTGGCGCGGGTTGGCGCGACTTTTAGGAATTGAAATCCACGTCATGAGGCAAATTCTTGAAAACAACCATAATACCTGCCCACTGGAATTTATGAATGCATGTTTCCAAGATCAGCCTATGACCCAGAAAAGTGAAATTTTCCTTCTAGCCTTTTTCGGGCTCATCATCTTCCCCCATCAAAGAAATGCCATAACTCCCAAGATGGCATGGATAGTTGATCAGATCTTAAGAGGGGGGAATTATGTCAACATGATTTTAACTGAAACATTCTTATCATTTAATCGTTTTAAAGACAACTCGGAGAAAATCATGCGAGCCTCTCCTGAAATTTTACAAGTCTGGTTCTTTTCTCACCTAAGCGAATTTCGAGACTTCATGCGAACGTCTGAAACAAATGCTTTTGAAAATCCATTACAAAAATTTATGGTTCTAGGACCATACATTCCCAATCAAAGTTGTTTAAATTGGGTAAGCTTCCTAAGAGACCCAGCTCCTGAGGCATTCCAATGGTGTGCTGGTTGGTTCCATGAAAAGAGGGCCCGCTTTGCTTACATACGCACCCGCCCAATTCCATTGCTCGGCCTCACCGGCGCCATTCCCTATTACCCGTATCGGGTAGCACGACAATATGGAGCCCTTCAGGAGATCCCACCGCCTTTCAAGAGGATGATCCCTCCAGTTCTTTTCAACACAAGCCGTGACTATGCATTTGAAATTTCTATCGCTGAGGAAACCTGGAACAGCTGCCATCGCAAAAGGATTGTGGTACCTGAAGGGCTTGAGGGAGAAGAAAAAGCCCACCACGCCTCCATGTCCTACATCCATAACCATCGCATCCCGAAAAGATGGAAGCCATTAGTCCCTCACTCGATCAGCGAGAGCAGCCAACGCGAGCAAGCAGAGCTCATGGAGAGGGATTTGGGAATGGACTGGATGCGCACCTCAGAGCCAGCCCAAGGAAGCAGGCGTCCTCACAAGAACAAGGCTCCCCGTCGCATATAAATTGGCAATCATGTGCCCCTTAGTGTAAATAGTGTGAAAGTTCTGTCCCATTGTTTAGGGACTCTTGTTTAATATCTAGTATTTCATCCTGTCTTTTCAATTTCAAGTTCTAGATGTTAGGAGTTGGCGGTCTATAAAATCCTCTTTTGATAAATAAGAAAGCAGTTAAACCATTGCCATGGGTCAATCTTTGTTTACTGTCGTGCTCATTCATTGTTTTCGCAACAACCAGGTAACTATGAATCGCCGGCCATCAATCGTTCGCGAATGGCCTCATGCACTAGGACCCGATCAGAATGATGTGCAAAATCGCCTTATTAACATTGAAGACGGCGTAGGACAGATGTCCATTGTCCTTCAACAACTCTCAAGACAAATGAAATCCACTCAAGCTGAGCCCAACTCTATAGTTGCCTCAAACACCGTCATGACACCTGCAAATTTGCCAGAAGATAGCCAGTACCATAGACAGTTTGAAAAGATCATGAAAAAGTTAAGCCAGCTGCAGGGACAAAATCCCATGGACCTGTCCAATTACGCCGGCATTGAGATTCCAGAAGAGCTCAAAGCACCTGAATGCGAAAGGTATGCTGATACCCCCCGTCCAGAGACTTACTTACAGGCCTACCTGGTTCGAAGGATGATTCAATCGTACCAATCGAGCTTGACTGGCCCTGCCTTGCGATGGTACATTGTCAGGAAGATTAGTCCCCTTAAAACCTGGAGGGAACTAATTCATGTTTTTCACCAAGAGTATAATCTTGACATCACCCTGCCCTACGAAGAGCCGATGATCGCGGAGCACAAGGAATCGTTAGTCCCTGAGATAGGAGAAGAGCATGTCAATGAAGCCTTGCATGATAAATGGGCAGCTGAACAACACCCTGTTACTGGAAAATTTCCCACTAGGAAAGGCAAGGAGCCTTTGTACGAGATCCAAGACATAGAGCCTATTCAAGACCGGGGCACGACAAGACAACTCCCCAAGCTTACTCCAAGAGCTAGGGTCTAAAGAATACCAACCCCTATCAACTTGGGAAGTGAATCAGACAGTGAAGCTCTAATGTCTTTCACTCCCCTTGACAGAACCGAGCTGGCGAAACGCAGGGCCTTACTCAAAAGGTCTGGACCAGGGGCCAAGAAAAGAAAGCCTAAGCAGATCAATTCAGCATCTACTGACGAGCCACCACACCAAAGCTTCGAGCGTTCCCAAGAATACAGCTTTGAAGGCTACCATCCTCTAGAGTACAACCCTGAAGACTTCCCGGCCCTAGAATACAATCCCAAGGACTTCCAGCGTTATTTCGACAATGAAACTGACGATTCATCATATAACTGTTTTCTACTCTCATCCGAGGACGAAGGCCCGTCAGAAGAGGAAGCATACGTCTTTATTCGCTACGATCCTAACGAAGTACTAAGCTTGTCCTCTGACCATGAGGATAGCTTCAATACTTTATCCTCGTTCGGGAATTTTGACCAAGAAGAAAGCAATGGGGTAATCTCTGTAGAATCCAACTCTCCTGAAACAGAAAAATTCACCACTACAACATATATGCAGTGGGAAAACCAGTGGCCTAACCAAGACATACCAGGCTCGTCTTGCCCTCGTAGGATCATGACCCCTATAGAAATGTGGATACCCAATCTCCGCAAGTATAACGGCACGACTTGCCCCGTGGCCCACTTGCAATATCTCCATGCTGAAATGAGTCGGTACTATGGCCCAATGTCATTCACCGCTCAGGCCTTCCAAGAGACTCTTACGGGGTCTGCATTACAATGGTTTATCACAGCAAACATTTATCTTCTAAAGGACTGGAATGAGCTGTCTTCGGCATTCCTGCTTCAGTATCAAAGCCAGATTGGAACTGAAGTGCCTTGTCAGAACTTGGTTCACTTCAAAAGAAGACCAGTGGAGGATTTCCGAGTGTATGCAAGGAGGTGGGAGGCTTTTATGATGCAAACTTACCCTCAACTGGCTGAAGAAGAAATGATAAAGCTGTTCATAGGGGCTTTACCTCGCAAGCATCGTTGTTGGTTGCATGGGTTGCATCTCCATAGCCTCAATGAAGTGGTCATTTCATGTGAATACTTCGAGTCTACTGGAGGCGAAGAATTCAAAGACGCCTAGCTTCAAGACCAGCACTATCAAAGCACTCCTTTACATAGGGGTTTTCATGAGTTTTACTTATTTTTATAATTTCATGTTTCTTACCTTGTCTAGTGTGCTACGGTTGTATTTTCCATTCCAAGTACTCTATTGTGCAGTTATAATATTCTCTTTTAAGAGCATGAGGCGGTACTCCAAACCAGCCCGGTGATGCTATCCAACCATGAAAAAATATATCATCCAAGGAGAATACTGAGGGCTGGACTTCCTTATGCTTTTTCTCCCCCAAAGACATATTTTGAAAATAAAAAAAAAATATTTCATCACCCAAAAGCTTTTGTTAAAACAAGATGATAAATTTAATCATGTTTGTCTTTTTTGACTCACTCACTTCATGTCTCAAAAGATCATTCGCGTCCCCTTCGACTTAGTGTGACAGGGGGCATTTGAAGCAAGCGCATTATGTGAACTCACCGAATTCAATGACACCTTCCCAAGAAAGCAAAGGGCAAGCAGAAAGGATCATCACGTTTCAAAATGGTAAGTCCTATTCCCTGAACATAATGTCGAAAATGACATCCTCTCTCTTCCATCTACAGGAAACGAAGGATGGGATGTAACAGGCACAGGCATATTATCAAACTTGAAGCATGCATAGCATGATAGCTCAAGGCAGGATGTCCCGAGTTCATTGACAGGGCTCTCAGCTTCACCAAGCCAGAAGCACAAGGAGGGGATCTCCTCTCGTTGAATTGATTACTGTCAACAGGGAGAAAATCTAGACAGTCAAAGCGATCTATAGCCCCACACCCTGGACAATGATGTTGGAATCTAGAAACTTCATTCCAGACACGTATTCTTCCGAGGAGTAATTGCCATCAGAGAGCTTGAGATTGTCCATCTCAGATTCCATAGAAGCTTGAGGTACATGACTTTTGCCCAATGATGCTATAGTTAAAGACAGAAGGAGAAATTCCACAGAAGGAAAGCGTTGAAGATAAATCAACAACCAGCAATCATGCATACATGGTCACAAGTGAGGAAGGCCAATCGAAAGAAATGTCAAACTATGCCAAGACGAAAAGGCTGTCACCGACATTCAAACATCATCAGGAGTCAGCAAATACAAACTTTGGAGAAGAGTAATTTGGTATCGTTTCCAATACTCCCCCTTCTTTGAATTCACTTTTGACATATTCCCCCTATTGACAGGGAGCATCACAACTCAAGAACCAAACTCAATGGTTAGGCAAATCAATATTGGCCAAGCTAGTACGTGGAAACCACATCAAATTCACCTGGCTTCGTGTAAAAAGACATGTCAACCAGGAGCTAATTCAGAGAATAATTGACCTAATGAAGCAAGGGACATAGGACTTCATGTCCCCCTCTCACTTCAGGTTCACCCAATCATCTGCAAACCAGTGAAGGGTAAAGTTGTATCGATTCCAGTTATTTGACTCTTGAAAGAGTTCATGACTAACACATTCCCTCTTGTTTGTTGTAGGATCACCTGACTGTCAAAAGCAAGGATAATGAATCAATGAAAAGCATGTCTTGTTTGTTGCAGAATTAACTGACTGTCAAAAGCACAGATAACAAATCGATGAGAGGCATGACAAACTCTCCCAAGCAAAATGACGTCTTAAGTATCGCCAAAGCAAATGGCAGAGATCCTTCAGGCCCCAATTCACCTTTAATGTTGGCCTTGTTGATTGATCTATTTTCATCTTCTCTTCTGCAGGGGCAAAAATAGAGATGCCCGATCAGATCCCCAACCCCGGCCGATCCTTCATGTGTCATATCCCTAATCAATAGGGACAATCATCGACACCCATTTACGAATAACCCTTTTGATGTTCAAAATTTAACATATTTGGAAGCACCATTATGTTAACTCCTAAAGTTGTCAACAAGGTCTTTTCGAGTCAAAACCATTCACTTGTTTTGAAGAGTTCAAACTCCATCATATTCAAAATGTTGCATGTCGTTTCCAGATGAATTCGGCATGATGATTTTGTCTGTCTAAGTCACTGATTCCACTAAGGATTATTAGAATAGACAGCTAAATGAAGAATACAAGATTAATCGAGCATGCTGGATGAGACGCGTCAGAATGATGGAAGGCAAGCCATATCCTACACACTCCCCCATCTATACACTTGTGAGATGAGTGCAGAAGATTCCATGGCTGCAGGGTAAAGAGTTCTCTCGCGAATGGTACGATAACCAAAATAGTGAGAGGCATTCCATCGCTCACCCCATTGAACCCCATACACTGATGAAATTTCTCTCATATCCCTGTCAAGGAACCACCCCACACTGGGGCAAGTCGAAAGCAAGTCAGCATCACAAAGTGAGAAAGGGGATAGAAATTTTCTTGCTTGCACTTGCATCAATCTTCGAGTGTCTTTATTGCATATGAACACTCGCGTTAATTTAAGTGCTCTAGAGTCATGAAGAGCAATTCTTTCTTTACGCACTTGTATTCATTGTACAACCCAAGTGAGTCTGTAATTTTACCCTCACATCAAGACAAAACAGAAGTTACTGCCATTTAAGCAGCATAGCCCAGAGAGCCTACTGAAGATGAAGACTCAAGAGTCTAATAACGGCGCTTCGATTGAACTTGTCTAGGCCAGTTCCTCTAACGACAAGAATGAAAAAGCAGGGGCATAAAAAAACAGTGTACCTGGTAAGAGCAAGGTCAATGCCCATATTTGAAGAACGGGAATAAAAAATAAGGGCATGAAAAAAGCAGTGTGCCTGGTAAAAGCAAGGCCAATGCCCTCCAGTCAAAAATGCAGCCAAGAAAATGTTGTTGTTGTAGAACCTCCATTTGACAGTGAGAAGAAAGACTGGTGACAAATGCCAAGGCAATCACCAGCTCTACCTTTTTACACATGAATCAAGCCTACTTTGCATCCCATTGTAAAAGTCTCTTCAGATTAGGGGCACTTCAATTAACGTAGGATTTCATATGTCTATAAGCATCGCTCGAAGAAGTACGAGCAAGATTACTCTATCTCTTTTCGCAGGGTTCTTGACTTGTAAACCCGGAGATGATCGTGCAACATTTTCGTCCATCGGCTTCGACCTTGATGGTCCCCTCTGATGAGCCACTGACCAAGACTTCATCACAGTTTCAACAAAGACCTCTCACATTGGTAAAGTCGTACTGTTTGCGAGAATACTCGGACCCCTGCTGACATGATGACAGTGAGATAGTGTGGTCCTTATGAATCCTGCATCAATGGTCAGGATAGCCTTTTCCATGAGAGTGAGCGGAAAGTCCTTTCAGACTGAAAGTCCCTCATCTGGCATGCTCAAGACATCTACATTCTAAATGAAGGTTGTCTTTCAAAATCTTCCCCAGTGGAAATCAAAAGATGCAGAACTGACAAAATTATCATGCATGAATCTCATTTGAACTCATGAATTTACAGCATATACAATCATGTGTTCATACTGTGCAAATAACAGATACACTCTTAGAGATCAGAGATATTGCCAAGTAAGCATATCTCTATCCCCATTTGTCTTAAGGTGCCTATCACTGTCCAGGTACTCTCTTCTTGACACTCAACATATTCGAGTCGTTCCTTGAGTTTGGGTGCTTGCAATTGTCTCAGTATCCCATCGTCTTTGAGTACCGGCCACCGTCCGGATACTCATTTTTCCTGACACTCGACCTATTCGAGTTGTCCTCAAGGTATTGATACTTGTGACTGACCAAGTATCTCTTGGAATACCTACTGCTGTCTAGGTATCCTCATATCATCAAGTACCCACCCTTGTCTAGGTACTTCCTTCTCATGACACTCAGCTTGCCCAAGTTATCCCCAAATAATAGCAGATGTTCAAGCATTCCATTGCTTTGTGTGCCTGCGCCTACCCAGGTATGCTTTCTTACACTTGGACCAACTGAGTGGTCCCAGGTTGTATCATTAAATACTTGTGTTCATCCAAGTATCCCTGTACTTTGTACACCTGTGGCTATCCAGGTGTTCTAGCCCTTTTGAGTGCTTGCGGCCATCTAGGTAAGCCTCGTGCTACATTCAAGTTTATGTTACCAGGAGGTGAGAGACCTTCATGAATATGCGAGGCATGCCCTCGATATTCCCAATTACCAGGAGGTGAGAAACCTTTATGAATATGTGAGGCACGTCCTCAATTTTCTCAATTACCAGGAGGTGAGAGACCTTCACGAATATCCCAGGTACGTCCTCGATATTTCCAATTACCAGGAGGTGAGAGACCTTCACAAATATCCCAGGTACGTCCTCGATATTCTCAATTACCAGGAAGTGAGAAACCTTCACGAATATCCCAGGTACGTCCTCGATATTTCCAATTACCAGGAGGTGAGAGACCTTCACAAATATCCCAGGTAAGTCCTCGATATTCTCAATTACCAGGAGGTGAGAGACCTTCATGAACATCCCAGGTACGTCCTCGATATTCCCAATTACCAGGAGGTGAGAGACCTTCACGAATATGCGGGGCATATTCCTAAATAGTTTGTACCTGTGATCGTCCAGGTACCCCTTCGATACTTGTGATCATCCAGGTATCCCTAAATAGTTTGTACCTGTGATCGTCCAGGTACCCATTCGATACTTGTGATCATCTAGGTATCCCTAAATAGTTTGTACCTGTGATCGTCCAGGTACCCCTTCGATACCTGTGATCATCCAGGTATCCCTAAATAGTTTGTACCTGTGATCGTCCAGGTACCCCTTCGATACTTGTGATCATCCAGGTATCCCCAAGTAGTTTGTACCTGTGATCGTCCAGGTACCCCTTCGATGCTTGATATCTCCAAAGAGTTTGTACCTGTGATCGTATAGGTACCCCTTCGATACTTGCAAACGTCCAGGTATCCTCCAAGAGTTCGCACTTGTAATCATCCAAATACCCGTCCATTGCCTATGATAAGCGAAATGCCCCTTTTTGATGCTGGCAAAGGCCCAAATATCCTTCAGGTTAGTATTTGTGAATATCCAGGTACTCATTGATATGCTTGTGAATGTCTAGGTATCTCCCAAATCGATGCCCTGAGAAAGGTCGGCGCATCCTCCCGAGAAAGGTCGGGTTCCAACTGGTGTCTTCGACAGAAGTCAGACACCCCACAAATCGATGCCCTAAGAAAGGTCAGTGCATCCTCCCGAGAAAGGTCGGGTTCCAACTGGTGTCTTCGACAGAAGTCAGACACCCCACAAATCGATGCCCTGAGAAAGGTCAGCGCATCTCCCGAGAAAGATCGGGTTCCAACTGGTGTCTTCGACAGAAGTCAGACACCCCACAAATCGATGCCCTGAGAAAGGTCAGCGCATCTCCCGAGAAAGATCGGGTTCCAACTGGTGTCTTCAACAGAAGTCAGACACCCCCACAAATCGATGCCCTGAGAAAGGTCAGCGCATCTCCCGAGAAAGGTCGGGTTCCAACTGGTGTCTTCGACAGAAGTCAGACACCCCACAAATCGATGCCCTGAGAAAGGTCGGCGCATCTCCCGAGAAAGGTCGGGTACCAATTGGTGTCCTTGACAGAAGTCAGACACCCCAACAAATATGATGCCCTGAGAAAGGTCGGCGCATCTCCCGTGAAAGGTCGGGTACCAACTGGTGTCCTCGATACAAATCAGGCACCCACAAATGAGATGCCCTGAGAAAGGTCGGTGCATCTCCCGTCAAGGCGACCGAAGAAAGGTTCGGGTCCTAGACAAATCCTGAATTGTTTTAACAGGAGATCGAAGAATGGTTCGGGTCCTGGAGAAGCAACTTCCCGTCACGGTGACCGAAGAATGGTTCGGGTCCGAGACAAACCACTGATTACTCCAACAGGCGACCGAAGAATGGTTCCGGTCCTGAAGGAGCAATCTCCCGTCAAGGCGACCGAAGAAAGGTTCGGGTCATAGACAAATCATTGATTGTTTTAACAGGTGACCGAAGAATGGTTCGAACCCTGGAAAAGCAACCTCCTCATATCACCAGGTAAGATGACACCTTGATACTTGCCAAAACTCGGGGTTCACACCCTATCTCACTCACTCCCGGTAAGTAACTACAGGTATCTTCTTATCTGTCTCAGTATATGTAAAGTTATATTGCTTTTTTTTTTTTTTTTCGGCATAGAATAATAGGTCCCAAATAAAGTATAATATGCTACGCATGCATGGATAAAATTGAGGCATCAGTCTGTCTTTGAATGCAACCTCTACGAGCTCACCTCCAAAGAGGGGCAGCTGTTGACACCTCAATTTTTAGTCTATTTATTTTATTAATTAAGTTTTTATTTATTTTGTCTTTTTCGAAATAATAAACGAATAAAAAAAACAGAAAAATCAAATAAAAACAGAAAAAAACAAAAGAAAAACAAAAGCACAGCCCCCCCCACTTTTTCTTCACGTGGGTCGCACGACTTGGCCTCCCCCCCTTTTTCTCTGTCTTCTTCCTCCCGTCTTCTTCTTCCTTCGTCTTTCCTTCGCCTCTGCAGGTCACGCGCGGCAACAAAGACGCGCTCGAGCACAACCTACAACCGAGAGAGGAGCGTAGGCCGGTGGCTGAGAGGACACAACATTGAAGGCAAGCATGCCTCCGTGGAAGGGGGAAGATTTGACGCCGGTTTAGCCGCACCCAGGGCCGGTCGGCGTGGGAGAGCCGACGGCCGAACCTCCGTCGACCGGCCTCCTCCTCGCCTATAAATAGAGGAGCACCTCCGTCGACGAGAGGCACGAGCGAGCTCCGAGATCTTCCCACTGAGAGACTTCGGGGGAGGAATCGAAGAGCGAGCGAGAGAGAACTCGGGTCGCGAGCTTGGCTGACCTCTCACTGAGAGACTTCAGGGGAGGCCGCCGGCGAGCGAGTCCGAGGAGGTTAGATCCAGCCGGTGGAGGCTCGGATCTGGCCGGAGTGAGAGAGACCCGAGCGCGAGGGGTTAGACCTACGAAGAAGGGGACTGAGCGAAGGGAAATCAGAAGGGGGAGGCTCGGATTTGTCCACCGCCGTGCTGTGATCCCTCCTCGACACCGTCGTCATCGTTCAATCGCCACCGACGAAACCGCCTACGCCCACGGCCCCGACGCCGACCAGCCACGCCTCCGCGCTGTACTCCCTCTGCAGACAGCCACCCGTAGACGTTGCCGCCGTCTTTTCTGAGAAAGCCAGCAGCCGCCTGTCGTTGCCCTAGTCGTCGTCGCCGTGGAAGACCGTCGCCGCTGCCGTGGACCGTCGTCGCTGCCGTCGTCGACGCAAGCCGCTCGACGCCGCGTTTAGGCGAAGAAGAAGGGGAGTCGCGTCGGGTCGAAGGCGGGTCGGTGACCGGGTAGGGTTTTGACCGAGAGCGGGTCGGGCATGGGTCTCGTTCGGGTAGGGTTCCAGCCAACTTGGGCCCTTGTGCTTGGGCCGGGTCCTTTTTGAAAAATAGGGCTGGGCCGGGCTTGTTTTTAAAAAAAAAAAAAAAAACAAAACAAAAAATCCTGGGCCGGGCCCGTGGGTCACGAACCGGGTCGGTCCCACCCGGGAACCTGACCCGGTGCGATTTTTATAATATATAGTAATATTTTAATCTAAAAAAGAAAAAAAAAGAAAAAAGGCAAAAAAATCCGAGTCGGGCCCGCAACGCGGGCCCGTCCTCATTCGGATCGCTGGCCCAGGTCAAACCCAACCCGCGGATCCGACCCGGGTCAGTTTTTATATTATTTTTAATATAAAATAATATTTTAAATAAATAATAAATGTCTTATTTTCCAAAAAATCGAAAAAAAAATTATTTTCCAAAAATATTAAATATATTTTATTTTCCAAAAAAAATCAAAAATATTTCATATTTTCCAAAAAAATGCCAAAAATCCAAAAAAAAAAGTCAAAAATTCATGAAAAAGCCAAAAAAATTCAGAAAAAGCCAAAAAGACTTGTATTTCTCCAAAAAAAAAAATACCAAAAATCCCTTTTATGTCCAAAAAAAATAGAAAAAGACCCAAAAATGTTTTTCTCCAAAAAAAATGCATGGAAAACCCCTCGAGCATCCAAAATGCGTGGAAAAATCCCTCGAACATCCAAAAAGCCTCAAGGTTTAAACAAGATTAGGTACCGAAAGGGCATTAGTGATTAACTAGTGTAATCAAGTCCCCGATCCTAATTTCTCTGGTTGCGCAGGAGCGAGTATTTCTCCCGATACTTCGCTTGGGTTTCTAATCGACCCACTCCAAATCGATTAGTGGTGACTCCATTTTAAAAATTGATTTATAGGTTAAAAACTCAAACTATTAAAGTCGTGAATTGGTGGACTTGGGAGAGTCCGGGCTTAATAAATTCAGCCGAGCCATTAGCCTCCTTAGGCGCTCGTACCCGATTGCGGGCGCCGAGAAAAAAAGAGGTCGCGACAATATCTAAATTTGAACTCTATATGATCTCATATAAAAGATGATATCTTTTTCGAAATAAGTTGAAAAATGGCGATTTTTTACTGAATGGATAGGATCTCAATCCCATCATGTGCGAATGTGCGTTCCGCATGCACATACATGAGTCATCGATGAGATCGATTGAAGGTCATTATCGTTTTTCTCAAATTCTTCTCTCTCTCTCACTCTCAATGGTGCACGGCACATGTGGTGATGCTTCTAGTGACATAATAAATGTTCTAAGCAAGACATTGACACGACGAATAGAACAAACTCCCAAGACCAAGACCCGTCACTTCCAAGTTTCAAGCCAAGAGCAGAGCGTAGGGAGAGGGGCGTTCCCTTGGGGTCTCGACAAAACAAAACGCGAAGAAAGTCCAAATGGAAATTGATAGATTTGATGAGCTTAGAAAGTGAATGCTGCGGAGCGAATGAGACCGTAGCGAAGACGTTCCACCTCTTTTTCTTCAACCATTGGTCAACTACATGTGAAATCAAGAAGAATGACCGCTTTTAGGTAGAGCGAGACCAAGAGAATTCCATGTTCTAATTGAAAAGAGCTAGCAAATGTTGGGGTTGGGGGTACTCATGATTCCTAGAATAAGATTTTTCTTAATATACTTCGGGAGCAATCGCGACCATTGATTTTGGAAAAACAACAATACCCAGATCCGTTTGAATCCACTTATGGATCAAAATAGATGGTTCCGGTCACGTTTATAAGTACCGAAAGAAAAGGTTCTGCAATGGATATGCTTGGACATATTCTCGATCTAAAAGAAAACGTCCAATTTGCCTAGCAATGTCGTAACCTACTCATTGTCAGTGGAAAAAATGAGTCGTCCAAAAACCCTACACCAATGATTATTACCTTGGTGATGGATATTTTATATCAGGCTAGTGGTAGATTGATAATTGTTGGCCTCACTGACACCAGGTGAGGGTCAGTGATCCTCGCCCACGACTAGTCAAGGCCTTGGGTCAAGGCCTTGCGGCCCTCACCAAATCTAGATGAGGGCTCAACCCTCACTTGTGGCCAATGAGGGTCAATTAGCAACCCTCGCTGGGCTTAGAAAAAAAAATTAAAATAATATGGAAAATTTTAAAAAATTATAAAAATTGTTTACATCAACCTGACTATCTTACATCGGTTGTGCGACGTAGGACAGCTCTCGTCCATGCAAGCAATTGCTAGTCAAAATTGGCCAAAATGACTAATTGACAAATAGCCAAAAATTTAAGACTAAATTAGCAAAATGGAATTGTTTATGTCTAAATTGGCGCAAATATAATAAGTTATAACATTTTTTGCAATTTCCCCGCATGTTCGGTCACAACACATGCATACTTTTCTAGCTTTTTATGTGCATTTCAATCGTAAGGTTTTTTTTAATGTTTTTATTTTATTTACTAACAAATTTTTTTATGTTGATTTTTTTTTCATTTGATAAAAAAATCTATCTAGATAACATATTATGTGAAGAGCTTAAGTTAGTCAAATGTTTTGGTATGTCTATGCATGTATTTTAGTGATATAGGTTGGGTTAATATAATTGTATAATATAAAATTAGGTCGATATGGGTTGAATTGATCTATTTCAATCAGATCATTTTCGATTCAACCCACCCATTTGACAAAATGGGCCCACCTATGCATATGACAACATCTTTTTTACAATCGTAACCCTTCAAACTAGATGAAGACACATTCCAAAGGGTAAAAGTTGACCCACAATTGCTAAGGATATGTTGAATTACGAGAAAATTACCAAAAAAGTCATAAACTTATTTTTTTGATCAATTAAGTCATAAACCTTTTACAATTATTCACGATCAATCCATCCGACTAGAATTGGCTGGCTAGCATTGATGTGGCATTCGACGACATTTTTTTAATAATATTTTATTTTTTGAAATATTTTATTAATAATTTATCTTTTTTTTTTCCTTTTTTTTCCCCTTCTCCCTCTTCCTTCTTCCTCTCTCCTTTGGCTCCAGCAAATAGCCAGGCTGGCTGGTCACCGGACTAAGGCGATCCGGCAGGCTCACCTCGCCAGTTGGCAAGCTTGTGCCCAGCGATGGTGAGGTGAGCCCTTGCCGAATCTAGCGAGGGCTTGCCTTGCAGTCACCATGCGAGGCAAGCCCTTGTCAGATCCAGCGAGGAGGGCCTTGCCAGATGCGACGGTGAGCCCCCCTCGCTAGATCGGGCGAGGGCTCGCCCTGCCAGTGACTAGGTGAGCTCGCCCTCGCCCAATGACAGTGAGGCAAGCTAGCCCAATCACTTCAGTTTGGCGACCAGCTAGCCCTTCCCTTTGGCTAGTCACTGAAGCCAAAGGAAGAAGGAGGGAGGAGGAGAGAAGAGGAAGAAGGAGGAAGAGGGCGAAGAGAAAAGATAAAAGATAAAATAAATAAATAAATAAAATATTATTAAAAAAAAAGGTCACCGGCGTCGGCCAACTGACCAATTTTGGCCAGATAGACTAATCGAGAATAATTATAAAAGGTTTAGGACTGAATTGATCAAAAAAAATAAATTTAGGATTGAATTGACATAATTACAATAGGTTTAAGACTTTTTGGGTAATTTTCCTATCGAATGACCTCACAAAAGATTAAATACCCGTTTTCGCGGTTAGTAACTGCTATGAGAAAGCTAGACCAAGCATGCTCCGTGTGAAGAGAGCTTGTGACCAAAAGGGTAGCATTAAGTTGGTTTGGGAAAAACTATCATTCAGTGGATTCCTAGGTAGATAAGCCTGGAAATGGTCATGGGCTATGGCCTCTTGACCATGGAGTAAAATTTTCCAGTCGATTTATGCAGCTATTTTGAGAAATATATATGTATATCAATTTTTCGATTTTATAGTATATTGATGAGCCTTCTCATCGTTTATTAATATGTTAGTATAAGCACTGGACGTTTGCTAAGAAATGCAAAATGTTAAACAAAATGTTAATCGACAAATTAAGGGAATTTAATCGATTTCCGCATCGCCCAAACATCACCTTACCATATATCATATTCCTTTGTAAATTAGCCTGTGTATATATATTATCATTAGAGAGAAAAGCAACATGAACCTCACACTACAATACCATCTTATATTAATCACGACGATATTACAGCCAAAGCCGAAAGTAGGTCATTCGAATCAGTCGAGTCATTCAAATAGAAAAGCCCAAAATCATCGTGCACAGAAATTCTGCGTATTGTTAGTGGTATGGTTGAATCAGCCGTTGGTCAGAGGTGGAACGAAGATGTATGATTCAAAGTGTTGATATGAATTGACGGATGATTAAGAACGCGCCACCTGATTTCTCTGGTGCAAGATGGAATAACTTGCCATGAAGCAACGAATGACTCCAACCAGAGAGAAGCAGGAACAGCCATGAAGTTTCATGCGGCATCAGCACTTGTTGCTCCCCCAACAACAACACCCCCCCCCCCTCCCCGGGAGCAGCGTCCTGGTCGTCCAGTTCGTTTCCGGGCTGTCGATGGGTCGTCTTCTCGGCTCAAGCTTCCCTAGCCGTGGAGGTTGAAACTTTTTCCGTTGGCTCGAAAGGCCCCGCTGCTTCTCTCTGCACCGAGACCCGAGGATTTGTACCGTGTCATCGAAACTCCGTAGCCTTGGAAGCACGGATGAACCAGTCGCCCTTTGAGATTTCATAGCAGGTTAGGAAGAAAGATGTCGGATGTGGAAAGTGTTTGTCTAATGTTCTTTTCACAAAGGGAGAGAAATAAAGGAGCTGGCCACAAAAGCCCGTTTGCTAGCAAGACATGCCTGTATAATAGTTTTTAATCTACTGTGAGAATAGTAATCTATTTTAGATCACAAAGAAAAAAAAACAAATAACAGTCTTTGCTAACAAAGATCCAACGATTCTCATCGTGCTCCACCCGAAGTTGCGGCATAGCCACTGGCGACAGTGATAACATAACCCTAACCGGTGGCTGGTGAGGATTTACTGGCAAGCATCGCTTGCCCTCACCGAGAGCGAGAAACTCCTCGGCAAGTGCCACCTCTCTCTCTCTCTCTCTCTCTATTTCTTTGTTTTCTTAAAAATAACTTAATTTGCTATTATGTCTGCTATTAATACACGGAAGATTTTGATTGCAGAAATCAAGAGGCATAAAAGAACGAGGTTGCTCAATAAAAAAGAGTTCTAGAGAGCCAACATGCATCAATACTTGATGTTAAAGAACTAAAATTGTACTTAACCCAATAAAATAGGTTCATATAGTGATTATGAAGTCCGAAGGAAGACTAGTGGGCATATCTAACAAGTCGTGCCCAATACGGCGGATTTGATTTAGAGGGCATTGAGCATTGCGGGTTCTTTAACCTATTAATCTCCACCATCAAATCATATCAAGTTAGAGGAACCCGTAATGATATGCTATGTATTAAACAATGTGACTGATTTCTGTTCGGTGCTTTGATGGACCTGTTGGAGTACAACACCTAATATAATAATAAGAAGCCAAAGAGAAGTGTGCTGCAGCGTCACTTCGTAAACCGCCAAAGAAGAGAATTCTTGAAGAAGCCACAAGCTGATTAAAAAAAAAAAAAAAGAATGGGCACATGTTAAAATAATATTATACTTGTTGCTGGAGTCTTCAAGAGCAGGAAGCAAAGTTCAACTTTGCTAGTACTTGGACGTGAAGGAAAAGAAGACAGCCCACAATGTTTGACTCCTTAGCCAAGAAGAAAAGTTCAGGTGGTGGAAGATGTCTATAAATAGGGCTTGGGAGTGCAAACGTAAAATAGGCCAAAGTGCCTCAAAGGAGAAGGCCAGAAGGCCTCAAGGTGAAGAAGCAGGCCAAAGTGCCTCACAGGCCGGAAGGCCTCACATAGAGGCATCGCAGCCTCAGGTCAACAGGCTAGGGAGAGGGCCTCACGCCACACGCAGGCAGAGAACTTCAGGCCAGCAAGGAAGCCACACGTATGTGAGCTTCAGGGAAAGCCTCCAGCAGTGAGAGCTTCGGAACAGGAAGTCACCAGGTGCAACGGTGAACTTCAGGGAGAGGCACTGCAGCCTCAGTAACCCTGTTTGAGCGAGTTATCCCTCTGTGATCGAAAAGGGAAGAAAATAGAATAGCTGAGTGTATGCTTATATTAATGTGTTTGAGTGTGTTACTTGTATCAGCTTATTGAGTTTATTTTGAGTCTTATATTTTCGCATATTTTATAAGCTGCGCACTCTACAATTAATATCAAAGCAATTGGAATCAAATCCTTTTGGTTCCAACAGGACCCACTAACTTAAATGGTTCTGCCACATTACTTGGTAAAGCCATATAGTATATCATTGTTCGTGTTTCTAGCATCACTCTATTTGTTTTGCCGATATATGTAGTTTTTGCGCTTTGTTTGTTGGCCATCCGAGTGAAAATTGGCTATTACTGCCATTAGGTTTTTTTTTTTTTGGTCAAGTATTGGCATTAAGTTAAGTCGCTGATTTTAATCCGTTTATATGGGCACGACAAGGTAAAACTGCCCCAAAGGCGTGTTCGATCAGCCGGTCTCACCTTTTCAAAACCCTTTGTGAACCTAGGAAGGTCGGTAAGAAGTTCTTGTTCATGCCCTCCATTTTCTAAGGTCGACATTAAGGAGAAATTTCGATGAAGACGTATGCCCTAGACCTTGGAAGAATGGAAACAGAACTTTGATGTCTCTTCCGGATCTGCCGCGAAATTTCATATCATTGGATTCATTGCTTAAAAATGCTGTGAAGAATTATTTGATGGATCAAGACCCATTTTATAAAAATGTGTCGCGCAAGTCAAGACCTATATTCGAATTGCGCGTTGAAATATGGCCCGCATGCATGGTGCAATTTTCACTTTCCATTTGTAGCATCGCTTAATATAAACACGACCAATTTAAACAAGCTCACCATTATTCAGAGGCTCAAATACAAGCGAAATGAAAGCGAAAGCGGTAGTAGGGAAATTGTTGGGAAGTATCGCATGGCGTAGAGAGAGAGAGAGAGAGAGAGAGAGAGAGAGGGATGGAGGGAGGGAGGGAGCGCTTTACATGATAGTACAACAAGCTGGTTCGGGTTCGGATTCCGTTAAGATGTACGTCGGCGGATGTGCAACGACAACCTGCGGCTCCGCTGCCTTGGGCTTTTGCTCTTCTTTTTGCTCTTCTTTCTTCTCCTTGACTTCCTCCACCGCCTCCAACCTCGCATGACCCACGTTCTTGCGAAGCTTCTTGGTGAGCTCGACTGCATCAAATTCATCCCCCGTTACTTCAATCACATCTCGGTCCGTTCCTTTCAAACTCAACGATGAGAACCCTACATGCATTAATCGAGCAAAGAAGAGAAATTAGCTTTCAAGGAAATGGAAATAGTTTAGGTTTTATGCTTTCTTCTCAGCCTACTCCATTACCTATGGCAAAGAAAGGTTCTCTTTTTTGTTGTAAAATCTTTGCTTCTGTCAATCCTGAAAACCAATTCATTCCTTCAAGCAACAAGTTTCTTTTTGGACAAGGACCTCTTCAGCGCCTGCTTCATATCCTTAACAGGCATTACAACTAATTTTCTGTCTTCAGGAACTTTTTTTATCTTTCTTGTGGACAACCCTAAGTACACCTCTAATGTTATTTTAGTTTTTCATTATTACCTGGGACAGTGGCTGCAATTTTAAGAGCCTCCGAGCGATTATCTTGCGCTCCAAATTTCGGGCAGAGCCAGCACTTCAGCTTCCTACCGTTCATGTTGTACACCTTGACCACCACCTTTTTCTGCAAGCACAAAGAACTGGGATGATATATATCAACATTTTCTGGTAAACAGATCAAACATTAAGTGTCATACTAGATTTCGCACCTTAGCCATCGTCTTGGTTTGTTGAGGATGATGCTCTTCAACAGACCTGCAGATAATTTTCCAATCTTCTTAGAGATGGACTGAATAGAGTTAGGGCATGATTTGTATTGTGTAGACGACAGAGAGATAGAGAGTGTGTGCTTATAGCCATTTTCTTCTTTTCGTATTGACTCTTGACTGGAGTTTTTTAGGTGGAAAAGGAGAATGCCGCGACAAATTTCAACAAAAAAAAGCTGGAAAGAAGCTAGACAGAGCTGGGGGGAATCTGTGTGGGGAAATTTCGACGCGACCTGCCTCCAAGACAAGTCCGTAGACGTCGCTTTCCTCACGTTTGACGTGCAAATTGGGGCAAGGCCAGCGGCGACAATAAAATCGCCATAATCTACAAACCCTAGCTGCTCATGGTTCTTTGATTCTGTGTGTTGTAATCACATGACTTCTTATTCCAATTTATTTAAGTCAAAATCATATACTTCATAAACACCTATTGTTCACACGGCTCATAACTCTCAAATGATAGTTAGTCATATAGGAAATGTTCTAACATCCATCTTGTCCTTACTTGATACATTTATGGTTCCCAAACTCTCTTTGAACTTGATATATGTGGGTTAGCTATGTGAGCTTGGTTTTTACATTCATTTCTCTTCAAATGGTTGTCGTGTGTAGGATCCATGTTGAAATCTAAATTTTGGCGATGCGGTCATTTATTTATTACATAAAAAATTAGAGATTAATTTTATCCTTGAAAAAAAATATTAATTGCATAGCATATAGATTTAGGTACATTTATTTTAATTTATATTTTTTACATTTTATTGAACTGGTGGTGGATGGGTTCAAATTTATGTTTCTGAGCTCTAGATTGGTAGGCCGGGCTAGGCTCACGAAAGGAGCAAATTAGCCCAAGCCCGTTGTTTTTTTTTTTAATTAATTATCTTGTGAAAAATTGAGATTTAATGCACTATTACGGTGAATTTTTGAAATTTAAGAAAATCGCATTGTAATCTTATCTTCAGTAATAGGCGATACAATTAGTAGAGGATATTCGAGAGATAAGGAGAATAAAATACTTTTGTGATCAGGAGGCTATAGGCAATTGTTGCGACCTCTTTTTTTTTCTCGGCACCTGCAATCGAGTACAAACGCCTAAGGAGGCTAATGGCTTGGCTGAATTTGGTTAAGCGCGGACTCTCCCAAGTCCACCAATTCACGACTTAATGGTTCAAGTTTTTAGCCTGTAAATCAATTTTTAAAATGGAGTCGCCACTAATCGATTCGGGGTGGGTTGATTAGAAACCCAAGTGAAGTATCGGGAGAAATACTCACTGCTGCGCAACCAGAGAAATTAGGATCGGGGACTTGATTACACTAGTTAATCACTAATGCTATTTCGGTACCTAATCTTATTTAAACCCTAAGGCTTTTTGGATGCTCGAGGGATTTTCCATGCATTTTTGGATTTTTGAGTCTTTTTCTAATTTTTTGGACATAAGAGGGATTTTTTTTTGGATTTTTTGGATTTTTTGGTATTTTTTGGAAAAATACAAGTCCTTTTGGCTTTTTCTAATTTTTTTTTTGGCTTTTTCATGAATTTTTGGCTTTTTTTTTTGGATTTTCGGCATTTTTTTTGGAAAATATGGAATATTTTTTATTTTTTGATTTTTTGGAAAATAAAATATTTTTGGATAATATTTTTTTATTTTTCTCGATTTTTTAGAAAATAAAACATTTTTCAACATTTTTTAAAAATATTTTTCGATTTTCTGGAAATTAAAACATTGTTGATTTTTTTTAAATAAATTGTTTATTGATTATTTATTAGAATATTATTTTATATTAAAATAATAAAACAAAATAAAGCCGACCCGGGGCGGATCCGCGGGCTGAGTCCGACCCAGGCCAGCCCGAAACGCAAACGGGCCCGCTACGCAAGCCCGACTCTTTTTTTTTTTTTTATAAAGGAAACGATGCCGTGGCCGGGCGTTTAAGGATGCCCGGCCCAGCCTGGCAACCTGGCTTCAAGACCCGGCTCCTCGTGAAACCCTACCCAGGTCTGACTCGACCTCTCGACCTAGCTTCCCGCCGCCCCGGAATCTCGCAAAACCTTACCCGGTTCCGAGACCTGGATCCGATTCAACGACCTGGAAAATCGCAAACCCGAGGGTTTGCGAATCCGCAGCGCCGAAAGGGGGGTGGGAATTGAGGTGTTTAGCAGCGACGACGGCGATGACGACTACGGTGGCGGCGACGACAAAGGTGACAATGGCGATGGCGACGACGACGACGACGGCTAGGTCAACTAAAAACGGCTACAATGAACGACGACGCCTTTTTTACCTTCTCTCGAACGGGGACGGCGACGGTAGGAGGGTGGTTCGCGATGGTGGAGGCCGCGGCGAACAACGACTGTGACGGCGAGGCCTGGGTTAGGTCAGATCTAGCCAAGGCTCTCTCTCTCTCCCTCGGGCTCGCCCTTCGCGCTCCTCGAAGTCTCTCGGGGACCCCTCCGAGCTCACCACACCACGGCCGACCCTTCACTCGAGCTCCTAGAAGTCTCTCAGGGGACCTCGAGCTTCGGCCGGCCTTTCTCTCCCTTAGATCTCCCCTCTCTGTGCCTCTCCTCTCGTCGATGGTGGCCCCCCTCTATTTATAGGCGCGGGGGCGGCCGGTTGGCGAGGCTTTGACCTGCCGATTGGACCGCTGTCCCATCCGCCATCATCTCCTCCTCCGGTCACGTCCCGTCGACGCCAACTGCTCCCCTGCTCCACGTGCGACCACCGTCCGTCCACCCCCTTCCCCTTCGTTGCGCCTTCTGCGCATGCGCTACAGAGGCACGAGGGAGAAGAAGACGCGGAGGGGCCGGGCTGGGCGGAAATGGGCCGAGGGCCCATGGAGGGGCTGCTCCTCTTTCTTTTTGTTTTTCTTTTTTGTTTTGCTATTTTTTTATTACTTTATTTATTTATTTTTTATTTCTATATTATTTACCCGAAAAGACAAAAAATAAAAAAATTAATTAATTAATACAATAAACCTAAATAAAATTAAGGCGTCAACATCTGCCCCTCTTTGAATGTGAGCTCGCAGAGGATGCATTCAAAGACAAATTGATGCCTAAATTTTATCCATGCATGCGTAGCAGATTATATTTTAGTTGAGACCTATTATCCTATGCAAAAAGAGCAATATAACTTTACATATACTAAGACAGATAAGAAGATACCTGTAGTTACTTACCGGGAGTGAGTGAGATAGGGTGTGAACCCCGAGTTTGGCAAGTATCAAGGCGTCATCTTACCTGGTGATGTGAGGAGGTTGCTTTTCCAGGGCTCAAACCTTTCTTCGGTCGCCTATTAAAACAATCAATGATTTGTCTAGGACCCGAACTTTTCTTCGGTCGCCTTGACGGGAAATTGCTGCTCCAGGACCCGAACCATTCTTCGGTCACCTGTTGGAGTAATCAGTGGTTTGTCTTGGACCTGAACCATTCTTCGGTCGCCGTGACGGAAAATTGCTTCTCTAGGACCCGAACCATTCTTCAGTCACCTGTTAAAACAATCAATGATTTGTCTCGGACTCGAACCATTTTTCGATCGCCGTGACGAGAAATTGCTTCTCCAGGACCTGAACCATTCTTCGGTCGCCTGTTAAAACAATTAATGGTTTGTCTAGGACCCGAACCATTCTTCGGTTGCCTATTGGAGTAATCAGTGGTTTGTCTCGAACCCGAACCATTCTTCAGTCGCCTATTAAAACAATCAATGGTTTGTCTAGGACCCGAACCATTCTTCGGTCACCTGTTAAAACAATCAATGATTTGTCTAGGATCCGAACCTTTCTTCGATCGCCTTGACGGGAGATGCACCTACCTTTCTCAGGGCATCTCATTTGTGGGTGCTTGATTTGTATCGAGGACACCAGTTGGTACCCGACCTTTCTCGGAAGATGTGCCGACCTTTCTCAGGGAATTTGTTTTGTGGGGGTGTCTGATCTTTGTCAAAGACAACAGCTGGTACCCAACTTTTCCCGGGACGATGCGTTGACCTTTCTCAAGGCATCGATTCTGGAAGATACGTGGACATTCACAAGCATATCAAAGAGTACCTGGATATTCACAAGTACCAACCTAAAGAGTATTTGGGCCTTTGCAGGCGTCAAAATGGGTATTTGGCTGACCATAGGCATTGAAGGGGTACTTGGATGATCACAAGTATGAATTCTTGGGGGATAATTGGTCATTCACAAGTATCGAAGGGGTACTTGATAATTGGAAATATTGAGAAATACCTTGGATATTTGTGAATGTGTCCTACCTCCTGGCAATTGAGATATATTGAGGGTGTACTTGGGATATTCGTGAAGGTCTCTCACCTCCTGGTAGTTGAAATATCGAGGACGTACCTTGAATATTCATAAAAGTCTCTCACCTCCTGATAATTTGGAATATTGAGGACGTGCCTCGCATATTCGTGAAGGTCTCTCACCTTTTGGTAAAAGGGAATATCGAGGGCGTACTTGAGATATTCATGAAGGTCTCTCACCTCCTGGTAATTGGGAATATCGAGGGCATACATAGGATATTCGTGAAGGTCTCTCACCTCCTGGTAGTTGGAATATCGAGGACGTACCTTAGATATTCATGAAGGTCTCTCACCTCCTGGTAATTGGGAATATTGAGGACGTGCCTCGCATATTCATGAATGTCTCTCACCTCCGGGTAAATGGGAATATCGAGGGCGTACCTGAGATATTCGTGAAGGTCTATCACCTCCTGGTAATTGGGAATATCGAGGGCGTACCTGAGATATTCATGAAGGTCTCTCACCTCCTGGTAATTGGGAATATCAAGGACGTGCCCCGCATATTCGTGAAGGTCTCTCACCTCCTGGTAATGGGAATATCGAGGGCGTACCTGAGATATTCGTGAAGATCTCCCACCTCCTGGCAATTGGGAATATCGAGGACGTACCTTGGGATATTCGTGAAGGTCTCTCACATCCTGGTAATTGGAAATATAGAGGGCATACCTGGATAGCCGCAGGCACTTAAAAGGGGTGGAACACCTGGATGGCAGTGCCAAGCAAAGCAATGGAATGCCTGAACAGCTGCTATATTATTTGGGCACAACTTGGGCAGGATGAGTGTCATGAAAAGGAAGTACCTAGACAACGGTGGGTACTTGACGAAATGGGGATACCTAGACAGTAGTAGGTATTCCAAGAGATACTTGGTCAGTCACAAATATCAATACTCTGGGGACAACTCAAACAGGTCGAGTGTCAGGAAAATGGAGTATCCGAACGGTGGCCAGTACTCAAAGACAATAGGGATACCTATACAGCAGTAGGTATTCAACGATAAAGGGATACTTGGTCAATCGCAAGTATCAATACTCTGGGGACAACTCAAATAGGTCGAGTGTCAGGAAAATGGAGTATCCGAACGGTGGCCGGTACTTAGAGACAATAGGATACTAAGACAATTGCAAGCATCCAAACTCAAGGGATGACTCGAATAGGTCGAGTGTCAAGAAGAGAGTACCTGGACAGTGGTAGGTACTTTAAGACAAATGGGAATAAGGATATGCTTACCTAGCAATATCTCTGATTAGTGAGAGTATGTCTGCTATTTGCACAATATGCACACATGATTGTATATGCTGTAAATTCAAGAGTTCAAATGAGGTTCATGCATGATAATTTTGTCAATTTTGCATAATCTGATTTTCACTGGGGAAGATTTTGAAGGACAACCTTCATTTAGAATGTAGATGTCTTGAGCATGCCGAATGAGGGACTTTCAGTCTAAAAGGACTTTTCGCTCACTCTCATGGAAAATGTTATCCTGACCATTGATGCAGGATTCATAAGGACCACACTATCTCACTGTCATCATGTCAACAGGGGTCCGAGTATTCTCGCAAGTGGTATGACTTTACCAATGTGAGAGGTCTTTGTCGAAATCGTGATGAAGACTTGGTCAACGGCTCATCAAATGGGACTGTCGAGGTCGAAGTCGATGGACAAAATGTTGCGCAATCATCTCTTGGTTTACAAGTTAAGAATCCTGCGAAAAGAGATAGAGTAATCTTGCTCGTACTTCTTCGAGCGATACTTATAAACACATGAAATCCTACGTTAATTGAAGTGCCCCTAGTCTAAAGAGACTTTTACAATGGGATGCAATGTAGGCTTGACTCATGTGTAAAAGGGCGAGAGCTGGTGATTGCCTTGGCATTTGTCATCGGTCTTTCTTCTCACTATCAGATGGAGGCTCTATCAATTGAAGCACAACAACAATTTTTTCTTGGCTGTATTTTTTACTGGAGGGCATTGGCCTTGCTTTTACCAGGCACACTGCTTTTTCGTGTCCTTATTTTTTATTTCAATTCTTCAAATATGGGCATTGACCTTGCTTTTACCAGGTACACTGCTTTTTTATGCCCCTGCTTTTTCATTCTTGTTGCTTAAGAGCTGATCTTGACAAGTTCAAGCAAACGCCTTTGTTAGACTATTGAGTCTTCATCTTTTGCCAGAACTTCTGATTATGCTGCTCAAGCAATAGTGGCTTCTGCTTTGCCTCCATGTGAGGGTGAATTTACAGACTTAATTGAGTTGTACAATTGATACAAGTGTATAAAGAAAGAGCTGCTCTTCATGACTCTAGGGCACTTAAATTAACGTGAGTGTTCATGTGCAATAAAGACACTCAAAGATTGATGCAAGTGCAAGCAAGAAAATTTCTATCTCTCTTCTCGCCTTGTGATGTTGTTTTGTCTCTGATCTGCCCCAATGTAGGGTGGCTCTTGACGGGGGCATGAGAGAAGCTTCACCAATGTATGGGGCTCAATGGGGTGAGCGATGGAATGCCTCTCACTATTTTGGTTGTTGTACCATTCGCGAGAGAACTCTTTACCCTGCAGCCATGGAATCTTCTGCACTTATCTCACAAGTGTATAGATGGGGGGGGGGGGGGGACTGTGTGTAGGATATGGCTTGCCTTTCATCGTTCTGACGCGCCTCATCCAACATGCCTAATTAATCTTGTATTCTTCACTTAGCTACCTATTCTAATAATCCTCAGTGGAATCAGTGACTTAAACAGGCAAAATCATCATGCATAATTCATCTGGAAACGACATGCAACATTTTGAATATGATGGAGTTTGAACTCTTCAAAACAAGTGAATGGTTTTGACTCAAAAAAGACCCTATTGACAACTTTAGGAGTTAACATAATGGTGTTTCCAAATATGTTAAATTTTGAACATCAAAAGGGTTATTTACAAATGGGTGTCGATAGTTATCCCTATTGATTAGGGATATGACACATGAAGGATCAGCCGAGGTTGGGGATCTGATCAAGCATCTCTGTTTTTGCCCCTGCAAAAGAGAAGATGAAAATGGATCAATCAACAAGGCCAAAATTAAAGGTGAATTGAGGCCCGAAGGATCTCTGTCATTTGCTTTGGTAATACTTGAGATGCCATTTTGCTTGGGAAAGTTTGTCATGCCTCTCATTGATTTGTTATCTTTGTTTTTGACAATCAGGTAATCCTGCAACAAACAAGAGGGAATGTGTTAGTCATGAACTCTTTCAAGAGTCAAATAGCTGGAAGCGATACAACTTTACCCTTCACTAGTTTGCAGATGATTGGGTGAACCTGAAGTGAGAGGGGGACACAAGGTCCTATGTCCCTTGCTTCGTTAGGTCAATTATTCTCTGACTTGGCTCCTAGATGACATGTCTTTTTACACAAAGCCAGGTGAATTTGATGTGGGTACTAGCTCGGCCAATATTGATTTGCCAAACCTAACCATCGAGTTTGGTTCTTGAGTTGTGATGCTCCCTGTCAAATAGGGAAAATATGTCAAAAGGGGGTTCAAATAGTGGGAGTATTGGAAACGATACCAAATTACTCTTCTCCAAAGTTTGTATTTGTTGATTCCTAAGGATTTTTGTATACTGATGACAGCCTCTTCGTCTTGGCATAGTTCAATATTTCCTTCAATTGGCCTTCCTCCTTTGTGACCATGTATGCATGATTGTTGATCGTTGATTCATCTTCAACGCCTTCCTTCTGTGGAATTTCTCCTTATGTCTTTAACTATAGCATCATTGGGCAAAAGTCATGTACCTCAAGCTTCTTATGGAATCTGAGATAAAAAATCTCAAGCTTTCTGATGGCAATTACTCCTTGGAAGAATATGCGTCTGGAGTGAAGCTTCTAGATTCCAAAGTCATTGTCCAGGGTGTGGGGCTATAGATCGCTTTAACTGTCTAGATTTTCTCCCTGTTGACAGTAATCAATTCGAAGAAAGAGAAAAGATCCATTCCTTGTGCTTCTGGGCTTGTCGAAGGAGTTGGGCAGGAGTGGGGTGGAGTGCACAAAGTTCTTAGGGACGGTTTGATCTTCAACTGTATGCATGTACCTATTACTTCTTATCTTTCATTTCCTGAAAATAGAAGAGAGAGGACATCATTTCCAAATTATATTCAGAGAATAAGACTTACCCTCTTTTGGTGTAGGATGATTCTTTCTATTTGCCCCTGTTTTCTTGGCAGGGTGTCTTTGAATTTGGCGAGTTCACATGATGCGCCAGCTTCAAATGCCCTCTGTCACACTAAGTCAAGGGGGATGGGGATGATATTCTGAGACGCACAGTAAGTGAGTTAGAAAGACAAACATGATTTAATAATCTTGAAAGCTTTTGGCAATAAAACATTTTTTTTTTGTTTTAAAAAGTATATATCTTTGGGGGGAAGAAAGCATGAGGGAGCCCAACCCTCAGTATTCTTCTTGGATGATAATTTTTTCATGGTTGGATAGCATCACTGGGCAGGTTTGGAGTACTGCCTCATGCTCTCAAAACAAAATATTAGAACTATACATTCGAGTACTTGAATGGAAAATACAACAGTAGCACACCAGACAAGATGAGAAACATGAAATTATAAAAACAAGTAAAACTCATGAAAACCCTTGTGTAAAGGGGCGCTTTGATAGTGCTGGTCTTGAAGCTAAGCGTCTTTGAATTTCTCACCTTCAGTAGACTCGAAGTATTTGCATGCGATGACTACCTCGTTGAAGTTACGAAAGTGTAACCCATGCAGCCAACAGCGATGTTTGCAGGACAAAACTTCTATGAACTGCTTCATTAACTCCTCTTCAGCCAATTGAGGGTGGGTTTGCATCAAGAAAGCCCTCCACCTCCCTGCGTATGCTCGGAAATCTTCCATTGGTTTTCTTGTGAAGTGAGCCAAGCTCTCACAAGGCAGTTCAATTCCGATCTGGCTTTGGTACTGATGCAAGAATGTGGAGGTCAGCTCATTCCAATCCTTTAGAAGATAAATGTTTGCTGTGATAAACCATTGCAATGCAGACCCCGCAAGAGTTTCTTGGAATGCCTGAGTTGTGAACGACATCGGGCCATAGTACTGACTCATTTCTGCATGGAGATACTGCAAGTGGGCCACAAGACAAGCTGTGTGCCATTATACTTGCGGAGATTGGGTATCCACATTTCTATGGGGGTCATGATCCTACGAGGGCAAGACGGGCTTGATGTATCTTGGTTAGGCCACTGGTTTTCCCACTGCATATTTGTTATGATGGTGAATTTTTCTGTTTCAGGGAAGCTGGACTCTATCGAGATTACCCCATTGCTTTCTTCCGGGTCAAAATTACCGAAGGAGGATGAGGCATTTAAGCTATCCTTATGGTCAGGTGATGAGCTTAGTACTTCGTTAGGATCGTAGCGGATAAAGACGAATGCTTCCTCTTCTGACAGGCCTTCATCCCTGGATGAGAGTAGAAAACAGTTATACAATGAATCGTAAGTTTCATTGTCGAAATAACGCTGGAAGTCCTTGGGATTGTATTCTAGGGCCGAGAAGTCTTTAGGGTTGTACTCTGGGGGTGGTAGCCTTCAAAGTTGTATTCTTGGGAATGTTCGAAGCTTTTGTGTGGTGGCTCGTCGGCAGATGCTGCATTGATCTACTTAGGCTTTCTTTTCTTGGCTCTTGGTCTAGATCTTTTGAGTAGGGCCCTTCGTTTTGCCAGCTCGATTTTGTCAAGGGAAGTGAGAGACATTAGAGTTTCACTGTTTGATTCACTTTCCAGATTGATAGGGATTGGTATTCTTTGGACCCTAGCTCTTGGAGTAAGCTTGGGGAGTCGTCCAGTCATGCCCTGGTCTTGAACAGGCTCTGTGTCTTTGATCTCGTACAAAGGCTCATTGCCTTTCCTAGTGGGAAATTTTCCAGTAACAAGATGTTGCTCAGCTGCCCATTTAACATGTAAGGCTTCATTGACATGCTCTTCTCCTATTTCAGCGACAAACGGTTCCTCGTGCTCCGCGATCATCAGCTCTTCGTAGGGCAAGACTATGTTACAACTGATGTCAATATCATATTCTTGGTGAAAAACATGAATTAGTTCCCTCTAGGCTTTAAGGGGACTAATCTTCCTGACAATGTACCATCGCAAGGCAGGGCCAGTCAAGCTCAATTGGTACGATTGAATCATCCTTCGGACTAGGTAGGCCTGCAAGTAGGTCTCTGGGCGGGAGGTATCAGCATACCTTTCGCATTCAGGTGCTTTGAGCTCTTCAGGAATCTCAATGCCGACGTAATTGGACAGGTCCATGGGATTCTGCTCCTGCAACTGGCTTAACTTTTCATGATCTTTTCAAACTGTCTATGGTACTGGCTATTTTCTGGCAAATTTGCAAGTGTCATGATGGTGTTTGAGGTAACTATAGAGTTGGGCTCAGCTTGAGTGGATTTCATTTGTCTTGAGAGTTGTTGAAGGACAATGGACATCTGTCCTACGCCATCTTCAACGTTAATGAGGTGATTTTGTACATCCTTCTGATCGGGCCGTAGTGCATGAGGCCATTCGTGAGCTATTGGTGGCCGGCGATTCATAATTACCTGCTCGTTGTGAAAACAATGAATGAGTACGAAAGTAAACAAAGATTGACCAATGGCAATGGTCTAACTGTTTTTTTTTTAAATATCAAAAGAGGATTTTATAGATCGTAGACTTCTGACATCTAGAACATGAAATTGAAAAGACAAAATGAAATACTAGACATTAAACAAAAGTCCATAAACAATGGGACAAAACTTTCACAAGATTAGCACTAAGGGGCACATGATTGCCAATTTATATGCGACGGGGAGCCTTGTTCTTGTGAGGATGATTGCTTCCTTGGGCTGGCTCTGAGGTGTGCATCCAGTCCATTCCCAAATCCCTCTCCATGAGCTCTGCTTGCTCGTGTGGGCTGCTCTCTCTGATTGAGTGAGGGACTGATGGCTTCCATTTTGTCGGGATACGATGGTTGTGGATGTAAGACATGGAGGCATGGTGGGCTTTTTCTTCTCCCTCAAACCCTTCAGGTACCACGATCCTTTTGCGATGGCACTTGTCCCAGGTTTCTTGAGTAGTAGAAACTTCGAATTCGTAGTCACGGCTTGTGTTGAAAAGAACTACAGAGATCTTCCTAATGAAAGGCGGTGGGATCTCCTGAAGGGCTCCATATTGTCATGCCACCCGGTAAGGGTGATAGAGAATGGCGCCGGTGAGGCCGAGCAACGAAATTGGGAGATAGCGCTTGTAAGCGAAGTGAGCTCTCTTTTCATGGAACCAACCAGCACACCATTGGAATACCTCTGGAGCTGGGTCTCTTAGGAAGTTTACCCAATTTAAACAGCTTTGATTGGGAATGTATGGTCCTAAAACCATAAATTTTTGTAATGGGTTTTCGAAAGCATTCGTTTCAGATGATCGCATGAAGTCTCGAAATTCGCTTAGGTGAGAAAAGAACCAGACTTGTAAAATTTCAGGAGAGGCTCGCACTCCGAGTTGTCTTTAAAACGATTAAAAGACAAGAATGTTTAAGTTAAAATCATGTTGACATAATTCCCTCCTCTCAAGATTTGATCAACTATCCATGCCATCTTAGGACTTATGGCATTTCTTTGATGGGGGAAAACAATGAGCCCGAAAAAGGCTAGGAGGAAAATCTCACTTTTTTGGGTCATAGGCTGGTTTTGAAAACATGCATTCACGAATTCTAGAGGGCATTTATTATTGTTGTTTTCAAGAATTTGCCTCATGACATGGATTTTAGTTCCTAAAAGTCGCGCCATCCCGCGCCACGGGAGGGCGCCTGTCGATGGTTTGACGAGCTTTTTCTTAAAAGGCATTCCAGTGATGATGTTGTATTCTTCCAGGGTTGGGGTTAGCTCAAACCTACCAAACATAAAAGTAACCGTCTTCGGGCACCAAAAATGTGCCATGGCTTGTATGACTTCAGGGCGAACGGTGATTTGGATCAATGATAGGAGATGACCAACTTTGGCCTTCACATGCTCTTGGGCAAACTGATCTAATTGACCCCATCATCTGAAGAGCTCCATCTTGGGAGTAGGAATGAACTGGATATCGTCTTTCCCCATCGCATATAGACTGGGACTTGAAAAGCTTATCCTAAATTGCCATGGGCCAAATAAAAAGACTGAGTAAAAGTAAAGAAATTACTTTTCTTTTAAAGAAAAATGGCAAGCATAAAGATATGCGCATGGGACGTTCGGCTCGATTTCTAACTGAGAAGGCTTGGTGAGATTAAAAGGATATCTGCCGCCTTGGAATCTCGTGAAACCCTACCCAATTCTGAGACCCGGATCCGATTCGACGACCCGAAAAATCGCAAACCCTAGGGTTTGTGAATCCGCAGCGCCGAAAAGGGGGGAACCGAGGTGTTTGGCGGCGACGACGATTATGGCGGCGACGACGAAGGCGACAACGGCGATGGAGACGACGGCTAGGTCAACGAAAAACGGCTACGATGAACGACGACGCCTTTTTTACCTTCGCTCGAACGGGGACGGCGATAGCAGGAGGGCAATTCGCGACGGTGGAGGCCGTGGCGAACAACGACAGTGACGGCGAGGCCTGGGTTAGGTCAGATCTAGCCAGGGCTCTCTCTCTCTCCCTCGGGCTCGCCCTTCGAGCTCCCTGAAGTCTCTCGAGGACCCCTCCAAGCTCACCATGCCACGGCCGACCCTGCACTCGAGCTCCCCGAAGTCTCTCAGGGAACCTCGAGCTTCGACTAGCCTTTATCTCCCTGGATCTCCCCTTTCTGCCTCTCTCCTCTCGTCGACGGTGGCCCCCCTCTATTTATAGGCACAGGGGCGGCCGGTTGGCAAGGCTTCGACCCGCCGGTTGGACCGCCGTCCCATCTGCCATCATCTCCTCCTCCGGTCACGTCCCGTCGACGCCAACTGCTCCCCTGCTCCACGTGCGACCGCCATCCGTCCACCCCCTTCCCGCGCATACGCTACAAAGGCGTGAGGGAGAAGAAGACGCGGAGGGGCCGAGCTAGGTAGAAATGGGCCTAGGGCCCATGGAGGGGCTACTCCTCTTTCTTTTTGTTTTTCTTTTGCTTTGTTTTGCTGTTTTTTTATTACTTTATTTATTTATTTTTTATTTCTATATTATTTACCCGAAAAGACAAAAAAAATAAAAAAATCAAAATAAAAAACATAATTAATTAATATAATAAACCTAAATAAAATTAAGGCTTCAACAACAATCTTTTTGTCAGATGGAATATTCACAAAATGATTGCATTTTGTTTTGGCCTGTAAAAGGGTGTGTACGTAGAGTTTTAATGAGGGGGCTTCTCTTCGTGTAAAAAAAAAAAAAAAACACAAAAGTGAAAAGTGAAAAGAGAGAAAAAGGAAGGAAAGCTTCGGTTCTTGGGGGAGAGGAAAAGTGTGCAGAGAAGCAGAGGGAAAGGGACGTGAGAGAGACAGAGAGGAAAAAAGAAAAAGAAAAAGGGAGCCATCGTTCGTCTTCCCCTCGGAGCCTCCGGCGATTGCTGCTGCCCATGTCGCCTGCACCACAACAGTCAGCCGCTGTCCCTTTGCCAGAACACTGCGTTCGAATCAGCCACTGAGCCCAACACCAGTCCGAAGCTCCGCCAGCCACCGTCGCGCTCATCGTGCTCGACTCCAGACACCGCTCTTGCTGTGACCCGACGCCGGAGCAGCACCGACCTGCATCTGCTCGCCTTCGCCTGCAACCCGTGACCTATAGAAGCCCGTGCCGCAACTTGATTCCCCTGCTTGCCGGACCACATCGCTAATCCGCCTTTGTCGTGCCTCCACAAGCACTTGCGCTCCTACTGATCCGCTTCTGCAGTGTCTCCACGAACCACCACCGCGCGCCTCTAGCCCTCTGACACCGCAACAGCCGCGGGTTTCCCCTGTTGCGCTTTCACCCTCCGACCGGTCGCACCAGCCTCGACCGAAGCCCGACACGACCTCTGCTGGGCCCACCTTCGCACAACTCTCTACTCTACACCTCTACTCGAGCCCGAACCAATCACTGATTTTTCTTCCCTGCAGCTTCGAATTGCCGGACCTCGCTGGAGCTCCACACCTTTGTAACCTTCGATCGACGGTGATGCCACCGCTACAGTCGCTGCCCCTCACTGGAGCCGGTGACTAGCCGCACGAGCACAAGCCGTGCTTGGGAAGAAAAAGAAGAAAGGAAAAAACAAAAGAAAAAAAATAAAAGGAAATTAGGTAGTTTTATTTTCTTTTTCTTTTTACTTTTTTTTAAGTTTAGTTATTTAAATTGGAACCTCTTGAATCTTGTAGGCATTATCCAAGGATTTTGTCCAAAATTATTGTAATTATTAATTTGATCCGTAAGATGTTGGATCATTTTTTTAATTATATTAATTTTTGAGTATTTTGATAGTATTTTAATTGTTAAATCATTATAATTATTAATTTGATCCGTAAGATTTCGGATTAGATTTTAATTATTTTGAATTTTTGTCGTGATGTTTAGGGTTAAAATAATTGTTAATTTGACTTGTGAGATAATAGGTTATTTTTTCGATTATTCTAATCCTTTGTTTGGTAGATATCTTGATAGTTTAGATGTAATTTCATAATAGCTTGTCTTTAAAAAACACTAAAAAAAAAACATAAAATTCAAAAAATTCAAAAAATTCAAATCTTGCATTAGGGTGTGTTGGTTTAGTAAATCAGGATTGCATTTTTAGGATTGCATTTTTAATTGATTTCTTGAATAGATTAGGATTGATTTTAGATAATGTTTGCACATTTTAAATAATCTCATTGTTCTAAAAGATAATTTTCTAAGATAGGATAGGGTTTAAGTCAAAATAACCCCTAAAATAAATTAGAAAATTATTCTTTTTAGATAATTTAGTTAGGGTTTTCTTTTTAATTCCGAATTTCAAATAAAAAATACCAGGTGCATGTCAATTAGTTTGCATGTTAGGTTTTTTTTTTTTGTTAGTCCTACTCTATTCCTACTCTACACTCACTCTTAGACTTTTGCCCTACCGTTTGCAGGGCATGGGAGTCAAAACATACTCCTGAAACTTACGTGTCCCCACCCCATCCCCCCTGAGAATGTGGGGATTTGAACCCCTCTCCTCCTCCTTCCATGTTGCAAGGGTGGCCACTGGAGCGAATCCCAGTGGTTAATAAAGTTAGATCATAAAGTTAAAATGCACGTTTCGAATTCAAGATAAAAGAAAACCTAAAAAAATGCTTTGTGTGTTTATTTCTTTTAATGAAAGTCTTTTGATAGTTAAATAATGACTGAGCATCTATGTGAATCATCCTTTTGCTTGATAGAGATTTAGGTCAAAATGAATCCAAGCTGCCTGCAAAAATATTTTTGAAATTAAAAAGAAATGGTACCGAAAGGGCACTAGAGAAATCTAGTGTAACCAAGTCCCCGTACCTTTAGTCTCTAATTCATAGAAGTAAAATAATCCTTACATTATTTTACTTAGGTGTCTAATCAACCTACCATAAACTGATTAGTGGCAATTCTTAGATAAAATCCATTTGCATGTTAAAAAATTGAACCTAAGTCACGAATTAGACTTGGGAGAGCCCTAGTTAAGTCTAGACTTAACAATCCATTAGCCTAATTTTAGGTAGTGCATCTGAATATAGGTTGCAACAATCCACAAACGAGATAGACAATTGGGACAGGCTGTAAAGTGGGACAGTTGTTTAAGCTTGTTTCCTTGAAGCTTCCCAACTCCTTCACCAGTTGTGCTACCAAAGTTTCATATGAAACTTGGCATTCTCATTTAGGTCACCTTTCTTTTTCTCAATTAAGTCATTTGCTTTCAAGTGGTCATCTAGGTTCCATTAACAATGAAACTTTTAATTGTCTACCTTATAAGTTAGGAAAACATCATTCTTTGTCAGTCACTCCAGGTACTCTTGATTCATGGTTCTTTGATTTTGCGTGTTGTAATCACATGACTTCCCATTCCTATTTATTTAAGTCAAAATCATACACTTCACAAACACATATTATTCACACAGCCGATAACTCTCAAATGATAGTTAGTCATACAGGGAACATTTCAACGTCCACCTTGTCCTTATCTAATACATTTATAGTTCCCAAACTCTCTTTAAACTTGATATCTGTGGGTCGGCTATGTGAGCTTGGTTTTTACATTCATTTCTCTTCAAATGGTTGTCGTGTGTAGGATCCACAAACAAGATAGACAATTGGGACATGCTGTAAAGTGAGACGGTTGTTTGAGCTTGTTTCATTGAAGCTTCCCAACTCCTTCACCAGTTGTGCTACCAAAGTTTCATATGGAACTTGGCATTCTCATTTAGGTCACCTTTTTTTTTTTCTCAATTAAGTCATTTGCTTTCA
Organism: Eucalyptus camaldulensis; assembly: GCA_019915185.1. Taxonomy (NCBI): domain Eukaryota; kingdom Viridiplantae; phylum Streptophyta; class Magnoliopsida; order Myrtales; family Myrtaceae; genus Eucalyptus; species Eucalyptus camaldulensis. The sequence goes on along the minus strand of JAHSVA010000014.1, from coordinate 8,407,605 downwards.
AGTGGTCATCTAGGTTCCGTTGACAAGAAAACCTTTAATTGTCTACCTTATAAGTTAGGAAAACACCATGCTTTACTGTTCAATATTAGTGAATCTATCTCTTATGCTCCCTTTGATCTAATTCATTCAGATATTTGGGGACCATCTCCTGCTCCCACTATGGGAGGTTCTTGTTATTTTGTGATTTTTGTTGATGGATCATTCACGTTATACATGACTTTATCTCATGAAAAATTGATCTGAACTTACCTATATCTATGGTAATTTTGTTGCCATGATCAAAACACAATTTTCTCAAGATATCAAGGTTTTTCGTATTGATAATGCCATGGAATATAAGGACAGAGAGTTCCTTAAAATTCTTTCTCAGAATGGTATTATTATTCATCGTTCTTGTCCAGGAACTTCCCAACAAAATGGTCGAGCAAAGCGTAAACACAGGAATATCTTAGATATTGTATGCACTCTTCTAATCTCAGTATCTTGTCCATAAAAGTTTTGGGGGGAGGCTTGTCATATTGCTGTCTACACTATTAACCATATTCTATCACCTACTATAGGTAATATTTCTCCATACAAATGCTTGTATGATAGTATTCCTAATTATAGCCTATTTCAAGTTTTTAGTAGTGCATGTTTTGTGCATCTTCTTACAAATGAACGTCCAAAGATAAAACCTCGTGTTTGTCTATGTTGTTTCCTTGGATATGGCATTGAGCATAAAGGGTATAGATATTGGGACTCTGACTCCAATCGACTTCGTGTGTCTTATCACATTACCTTCTGGGAACATAAAATATTCTCATCTTTACATTCTTTTGCATCTTCTCCAATTGTTCCAAATGTTCGTTTCTTCACCAATCCTTCCATTGAACTGTTTTCTGAAGATGACACTCCTGCATCTTCCTCTTTAGAATTGCCTTCTCTTAATCTTAATGCAAGTACCTCTAGAAATCCCACTTCGGCAGCTCCTGATATGTCTATGCCATCCGCAGATCCACATTTGGAAGTTCCTTCTTCTTCAATTCATCTTCAACCCATGTAAGTCAACCTTCTATTCGGTTTCATGATTTTCATTGTTATTCTACAATTGCCACTTTTCACGAGCCTCGCACATATAGAGAAGCTCATACTAATCCTCTTTGGCAGTAAGCAATAGCAGATGAGTTGCAAGCATTAGAACACTCTCATACTTGGGATTTGGTTGATTTGCCTCCTGAAATGCTGAGTATAGGTTATAAATGGGTGTACAAAATCAAAAATAAGGCAGATGGTACAGTGGAATGCTATAAAGCTCAACTAGTAGCAAAAGGCTTTACCCAAGAGTATGGCATTGACTATGATGAGAAGTTTGCTCTAGTCGCACGTCTTACTTATGTTCATAGCCTCCTCCTTGTTGTTGTTATTAAGAAATGGCCTCTATTCCAAATGGATGTCAAAAATGCATTCCTTAATGGAGATCTCACTAAAGAAGTGTATATGGAACCATCTCCTGGATATACTCATACTCTTGGTAAAGTGTGTCGTCTACGCCAAACATTATATGGACTAAAACAGGCTCTTCGTGCATGGTATTCCTAGTTTAATTCCACTATGGAATGCCTTGGATTTGCGTACAATCCCTATGATAATGCCCTATTTGTTCAACGAACATCTTGTGGGAGTATTTTGCTATTGTTATATGTGAATGACATGGTTATTACTAGCGATGATCACAAAGGCATTACAAAACTACAGTTGTATTTGAGTCAATAGTTTGAAATGAAATATCTTGGATGGCTCAATTATTTTCTAGAATTGGAGGTTGCTTCAGATTCATTTGGATATTATCTTTCTCAAGTGAAATATGCCACTGATCTTCTTTCTAGAGCTGGACTTATTGATAACAAGATCGCTACCGCTCACATTGAGAATAATGCCAAATTTGATGAAAAAGATGGGACTCCTCTTCTAAACCTACACTTTATCGACAATTAGTTGGCAGTCTAGTTTTTCTCACTATTACCCACCCTAAAATCGCTTATGATGTTCACATTGTGAGTCAATTCATGACTACGCTGCAGACAACTCACTTTATTGCTGTTCTTTGAATTTTTCGCTACATCAAGGGTACTTTATTTCATGGTCTTCACTTTTCTACTAACACATCCTTAGAGTTAATAGCTTATTTTGATGTCAATTGGGCTGGTGATCCTCTTAATCATTGCTCTACTACAGGTTATTGCTTTTTCTTAAGGAAGTCCCTTATTTCCTAGCGAAGTAAGAAACAAACTACTGTCACCCGATCAAGTACATAAGCAGAATATTGTGCCCTTGCCGATACAACTTTGGAATTATGATGGTTGCGGTGGTTACTAGAAGACATGGGAGTTCGTCATAATGGTGGAACGGTCATTCATTATGATAACCAAAGTGCCATCCAAATAGCTCATAATGATGTTTTCCATGAGCGTACCAAACATATTGAAATAGGCTGTCATTTCATACGCTCTCATGTGCTTCATGGCGATGTTCGTCATGTTCCCACCTCCTTAATTGATCAAATGGTTGATGTTTTCACAAAGGTACATTGACCTGGGCATTTTAAAGATCTTTTCTCCAAACTCTAGTTGACCTCTTCTATGTCACCTTGAGTTTGAGGAGGGTGTTAGAGATATTTACCTTCCTGATTGATTATAATTGATTTCATATTAATTATAATTGATTTCATTATGATATTGTAATATTTTATTACTTTAAATAGTTGCCTAGAACAACCTATAAATAGGGTCTTGTATCATTAGTATTACATACACTGAAATATACATAAATTCATTTTCCACTTTATTCTATCAGCAACAATAAAAAAAACAACAGCTGGGCTACTAGCCGATGTCCAGAAGCTGGACATGTTTTCGGAGTAGTACTCAGAGGCAGCCAATCCCTGCGATGTGGTCCGGATCCAAACTTGGTAAAATCCTATTTTCAAAACTCATATTGTATCGAAAACTTAGGAAAACTTTAAAGAGTTTTTAAGAGCTATCATTTAAGAGAGACAAGAGCATGGGAATACTCCTCTTTTGTGATTGATTATTGTAGGTAGGATGTTCCTAGGATGTTCCTAGGATGAGTGAGAATTTCGAGTGATTGTAATCATTTCTTAGCCGATTATAAAGGAACCATCCCATCGATCTCTCCCATGTACAACAGGCACATCATCAACTACATAAATGAGCTGTGTTCATGCTTTGTTTTCAAAATATTCTTACTCCAATTGTCTTGTTTGTTCACGCTTTTGAGATGCTAGGACTTTGACTTTTCGGGCACAAATTCTAAGACCTCTTCAATGGCTTTTTATAAGGAAAATGGCGGAGGATTATGAATCCTTCTCATGGTGAAAATAAAGGAGATGCTTAAACCACTCGAGCCTTGCGACTTCGGCATTCAATCATAAAAATTTAAAACTATGGCCAGGCTACCAGCCAATGTCCAGAAGCTGGACATGTTTCTAGTGTAGTACCCGGGCATCCAACCCCACGATGCAATGCCGATCCAAATTTGGTATGACTCTTTTTTTCAAAAATTATATTCTATTGAAAACTCGTGAAAACTCATGAGAGCTTTTTACAGCCGTCATCTAAGAGAGATGAGAGGATGGGAATAACCCTCTTTTGCAATCGATTCTTGTGGGTTTGGATGTACCTAAGATAGGAAAACCATTGAGTGTGAGTATTTCGAGCGATTTTAATCTTCTCTTTGCCAAATTATAAAGGAACCATCCCGTCGATCTCTCCTTATACGGTCAGCACATCACCAACCACGTAAACAGTTGTATTCAAGGTTTATGTCCGCAATATATTTCTTGCTTGAATTATCTTGTATGTTCATGCTTCTGAGTAACTCTTGAAAATATCATATTTACAATGGATTTTGACTTTTTCTAAGGACAAAATGAAAGGAAAAGGAAACTTAAAGTGACAAATTTCTAAATTTGTGCAGGATATGGAATGATATATAGCTCACTAATATACCACCCATGCGACACCAATGCTTGAATGGATCCTCTTAATTCCTGAACTGGTATGTTCTATTTACTCTGAGAAATGCCATCCAATGGATGTAAATTGAAAGAGTTAGTTAAGAATGATTTTTGTCCCGAATAACTAAGATCAAACTCTATGTAATCTCGTACAAATTTCGATGCCTATTGAGGTAATATCCTTTTCATCCTAAAAAAAAAATGGTATTATCTCATCATAAAATAGAACGAGTATGATAACCATTCTATTTCCCTATTTTTCTATTCCCAAAAATATATTTGGAATATAAATCCATTTAATAACACAATTTTATTTTTCTATTTCTGGGACAAATTTTTAGTCCAAAAATAGGTTTATAATAGAAATGAGAAGTATTTTTTTTTTTTACTTTTCTATTTCTAGAACAAAAATAAAAAATAATTTTTTTTTCTTATTGCTCACCCTCACTACCAGCCAGCCATTTTGCTCTCCGCCATTGTCCGCCCTCCCACGAAAGAGAAATTATGTGTCATATTGAAATAGAAAAATCAATTTCTACTCAGAGATTGATTTGTGGAACAAAGTCCTATCATCCACGCCCTTAAAAGCCGTGAATCATTCACTAAGCATAGGATCCCAGTCCGATTCCATGACAGCGTGTGTTTATGTTATATGCACGTGTATACATGCATGCGTTAAGCATTATCGATGTGTTTAAAGGTCATTGTCACTGTTGTATTTTGGGTGCGCGAGATGATATTGACATGGTTGTTATAAAAAAAATCCCTAGACCAAGACCTGCACCTTTCAAGTTTCACGCCAACAACCAGAACGTGGCGGCGGAGGGACTTTTCTCCAGGCCTCGACGAAACGAAAACGAAGAAAGTGCGATGGAAATTTACTAATTGAACGACCTGAGATTGATCAAGCATCGAAAATGTATGCGCCGGAGTGAAGGAGACGGTAGCAAAAGTTCCTTTTTAGCTACCATTAACCGGTCAAAGGAAATACAAGAAGAATGGTCGGTTTAGGTACAGTAAGACCAAGAATTCAATGGCTTGAGTCAAAACAGAGCTAGTAAATGTTATTGTACTCCTGAGAGAAAGAGAGAATATCCGACTTGTCTGGCAACACGCCAAGTTGCTAGGGGAAAATGATCTTCGTCCAAAAGGTAGCACGTGAGATGGTTGTACCTGCGATGGATTATTTTATATCGGTCTTCTGCTAGATTGATAATTGAGCCTCGGTTTGGTATATGCAGTTGTGGCTGCGCTGCAATTGCAGTCCCTTGTGCGAATGACGATACATGTTTTAAAACCCCGTTTTTTGGTTTTCTTTGGGTCTATCTTGTTCACAGATCGACCCCATAGCAGCAAGAAAAGGTGGTCCCCTAACAAGAAAAGAAAGGACAACCTATTTATTTTTGTTTTTAGGAAGGGAGGGAGAGAGAGAGAGAGAGAGAGAGAGAGAGAGAGAGAGAGAGAGAGACCCACAATGAAAAAAGTTGAAGGGAAAAACAAAATCAAGAAGCCGCTATTGAGTGAACTAGAGCTCATGCAAAGGGAGATTGGAGAAAAATCTGTTCTACCTTCATCCATATAAATGGACTTAGCGAGCTCAAGAGTACCTTTGTCAAAGACTAGCTACTTTTTGATCGACTTAGACACGCCCAATCTGCTTGTTTAAACATGCCAAGTGTGCCGACCCAAGCCCCAACTTCTTCGATCATTACGCCATATTATAAGGTCGAGCAAAGGCACTCAAGTGCACAACAACCATTCAATTTCCTCCGTTGTATCACTTACCTTGCATACTATGAGAGCTAACTAGTTGCTTTCTTACCTTGCTTACCTTTTGGACTATAGGAGCTATCAAATTGAGTTAGTCAATATTCTCAACTACTCCTGCCCTTACTAATGGAAAATCAGTTCCAAAAAGGTGATTTATTTGAGACTTCGGTATGCTCCACATTGACATTTTGCGTAACCTACAAGTGGGGCCAATCTTTGGCTCAATAAAATGTTCAGGAAATTGGAGGTAACATTCCACTGATGTTAAATCATGGACCAATTTCTTCAGCTTTTTCTTATGTGTTGGTGTTTTGTACGACCTACATAAGAGTCACCGTAGCACTTCAAAACTGGATGAAGAAACATTTCAAAAGGCAAAAGCTGATGCATAGCAAACGTCCTCAAGATGCAATACCCGTTTTCACAGCTGTAGCTGCTACGAGAAAGCTTGACTGAGTTCGCTTGGAGTCAAGAGAACTTGTGACCGAGTTGGTTTGGGAAGGCCTGAGATCAAAACCATTTGTAGACCAAGCAAGGGCCCATGGGCCGTTAGATATGGAGTGAAATTTTCGACTTGAATTAGGCAGCTATTTTTGAGAAATAAATACATATTAATTTTTTCGATAGCCTTCTCATTGTATGTACGTATTCTAGTATCAAGCTACACATCACATGTTTGCCAAGAAATGCAAATTGTTAATCAACAAAACTAATCGGAAATTAATCAACCTCTACATAATCCAAACGCAAGCTTACAATGTATCATATTTCTTCTTAATTCTATCTTTCGCTTGTATATATAACACCAAACGAGAGACGAAACGATACCAATCCCATAAGAAACACCTCGAGAATTACGTCCGGTACGAAGCACTATATACATAACCCAATGCCGACAGCAAAGGAGAAAGAGCCCGGAATCACGACCCCACTCTTGTGCCCGGAAATTCCACGACGTCGCTAGCGGTCCGTGGAATTGCCGTTGGTACCGCCGGTCGTAGGTGAAACGAAGGAGTCACGATTCAACGCGTCGATGTAGATGGGGACGAGTGATTAAGGCCGTGCCAGGACCGAGACCTCGGATCTGAAGCAGCGTCTGGGCGGCGACCAATGATGACGGCTCGTGCGCAGGAGGAGTCCGTGGCCGAAACGCACCGGCGGCTCGTGCCTTGCATCGAATGCTCAGGGCTCATGGGGAGTCTCGTCCTTCTATTAATTTCGCCAAGAACCAGTGCCTTCTCAGATCTCTGACGTTGAACTTTCTACCACGACGAGTAAACAGTCAAAATATATATTTTTTATCATATGAGTTAATGAGTAAACGCCAGTTATACACGTTATGGTCAACCCCATTTGTATTAAAAAAAAAAAAAAAGTCCATACAATGTATTTTCACATGAATATGATGTTGGTGAACATAGCTACCAAATAATCTATAAGCTTATTGTCTAAGATAACTTATATTAGGGCCTCATACCCTAAAAAGTCTCATTTAACTCCAGTCTCAATTCTATCCTAAATTTTTTTCTTGTAAAAAACCTCAAACTTTTCTATCAAGTCCTAATTTCATCCTAATTTTTTTTACCTCATAAATATTGCCAACTTTAGGTTCAGTCTCAATTCTACCGGGAAAATTGTCCAAAAAGTCCTAAACCTATTGTAGTTTTGCCAATTCAGTCATAAATCTTTTAACTTTGCCAATTGAGTCCTAAACTTTTTCACTTCTTGCCGATTTAGTCCATTCGGCCAATTTTGGCCGGAAAATGCTGACATGGATGTTGGCGGTGCCATGTAGGACTGCCGGCCTGACTTAGACAATTTTTAATAATATTTTAATATTTCAAAAAAATTGAATTTTTTTTTATTTTTTTATTTTCAGTTTTTTCCTTTTTTTATTTTTTATTTTTGGCTTTTTCCAGTGGCTGGCCACCAACCACAAGCGATGGCTGGCTAGCCTCGCCTGCCATAGGCAACGGCTGGCTTGCCTCGCCTGCCATAGGCAAGGCCTGGCCGGGCAATGGCGACCCCCAGCGAGGGCTGACCTCGCCAAATCTGGCGAGGGGAGCCCTCGCCGGGGGTCGCCCTCGCCCAGGTGAGCATTGGCCTCGCAGTGGCCAGCTGACGCCCGGCCGGCGAGGGGCGACGCTCGCCTGGGCGAGGCCGAGCTACCGGCCTCACTAGATCTGGGGAGGGGAGCCCTCACCCAGGCGAGCGTCGGCCTCGCCCCTGGCTAGGCGGGTGACGGTTGGCCACAGGCCACAGGCTGACGCCCGGCCGGCTAGGGTCTAGGGCCGGCCTCACCAAATCTGGTGAGGGAAGCCCTCGCCGAGGCTCACCCTCACCTAACCAAGCTTCAGCCTCGCCCAGCCGAGCGACGGCCTCACCCAAACCAAATTTGGCTAGGCCGGCCCTTGCCCCTGGCCGGGCGAGCGACGATTGGCCACCGGCCATAGGCCGATGCTCGCCTAGGCGAGGGCAACCCTTGGCGAGGGCTCCCCTCGCCAGATCTGGCCAAGTTGGTCCTCACCGAGGCCAGGGCACCCTCACCGGGGGTCGCCGTCGCCCAACCGTCACCTGTGGCCGGTAGCTGGCCACCAAAAAAAGCCAAAAATAAAAAAAAATAAAAAGGAAAACAACAGAAAATAAAAATATCAAAAATATCAAAAATATTTTAAATATATTAAAATATTATTAAAAATTATCCACGTCAATGCCGGTAGTCCTAAGTGGCACCGCCGACATCCACGTCAGCATTTTTCGACCAAAATTGGCCGGATGGACTAAATTAGCAAGAAGTGAAAAAGTTTAGGACTTAATTGGCAAAATTAAAAGATTTAGGACTAAATTGACAAAACTGCAATAGGTTTAGGACTTTTTGGACAATTTTTCCCAATTCTACCTAAACTTTTTTTCATTAACTCTCTATCTAAAATCGACCTTAGTGATGTGATTGCTCTAGTTTTTTTTCTCAAATCACATGTGCAAGAAGATGTCTTTTTAGGGATGAATTTCCATGTTATCCCAAATGACATGTTATTGGATCTGAAATTTGGGTAAAAATTGGAGCAAGTAGCATTAGCTTTCTTCAATTGCCCTTGCTCTTAAGAGAGTTTTTCTTTCATTATGCTTAAGGATCTTCGATTTTGCGCTGCATCTTCAATCTCTCATAATTTGGAGTCTTCCATCTCTCGTGGTTGGAGAGCTCATGCTCAGGACACTCGGCTCGGGACGCTTCAATGGCTTGTGCTAAGGAGTTTTCTATCTCTCTGTTGTCAAGAGAAAATTTGGAAAGATGATGAACGGAGGCAGATTTAGGACTCAAGTCAAAATTTGTGATTTTTTGTGAGACAAAAAAAAATTATGATAGAATTGAGACTAAATCTAAAGTTGATGATTTTTTATGGGACAAAAACATTTTATGGTAGAATTGGAATTAAACCTAAAGTTATGAATTTCTTAGAGTGTTAGGCCTTTGAAATATACATGCTTGAGAAATTACTTTTGTTTTTTTCAATAAAACTCCCCGTCAACTAGGAAGGCAAATGAGAAAACTCGATAAGCCCCAAATATTCCACAAGATCCCCACCACGAGGGCAAAACTCAAGACACACTCAACAGTCTAAAGTAATTTAGTTAAGTGCGATAGATCACTTACAGAGAAAACACGGATTTCGCATGCCAAACTTTCCCTAATTCCCTCATTTCCAATTTCGAGTCTTGCCCTTTTCACATTTTTAATCGTGGAAATCTTCCTTTCGGCACATGAAAGACGGCGTACTCCGGGAAAAAGTAGAGCTCAACTTAGGCTTGAAAAAGAGCTTTGGCGTGTCCAAAAAGGAGACGTCGACTCTAAGAAAGCATTTTGCATGGAGGGAACCGCACATCCATCAAACCCTTCTTATTTATACCTGTCAAAATGCCGAGTAAGAAGCGAAGCAAACCCCACCTGGATTCTCTTGCGCAAGTATGGAATATCTTGCCATGAAGCAATGAATCCTATCCCTTGAGGTCCCTGAAGGGAAGCCAGGAACGGCATCTGGAAGAGCGTGACGCAACATGGGCACCTCGAAGGCCTCCTCGCCCGCCCCGTCTGTGTCGCCCTGGTCATCCAGTTCGCTTCTGGTTCTCTATCTCGTTGTGCCAGTCGTGCTGATCTCAGCCAGCGAGCCTGTTCGCTCTGGCTGGTAACGGGTCGTCTTCTTGGGTCAAGCTCGCCTTGCCGTGGAAGCTGAGAGTGGCTTTCGCCGGCTCGAGAGCCACTGCCGCCCTGTCTGCACTCAGGCCCAGCTATTTGCCCCACGCCATCGAACCTCCATGGCCTTCGGAAGAATGGAATGTACGATTTGCCGCACTCAGGCCCAGCTATTCGGAAGAAAACCAAGTAGCTTTTGCCCCTGCAAGTGTAAGGATGGAATGTACCTTTGTGCAAAACTTCCTGTTTTTTCTTTTCATTTTAGACACCCTGCATGGCCATGCTCTAATAATCTTCGGCTCTTTTGCTTGTCCTTTTTATCAGGCGCCCGACAACAAGACGCTTCATTTTAGACACCCTGCATGACCATGCTCTAATAATCTTCGGCTCTTTTGCTTGTCCTTTCTATCAGGCGCCCGACAACAAGACGCCAACGGAGTAACCAGAACTAGATGAACCGGTCGCCATCGAGCCTGTGAGGGCTGTCAAAAGATATAGCAGGTTAGGAGGAAATGTGTTGGATTTGAGTCAAAAGCCAGGCCTTCTGTATGCTTTTACAACCTGCTGATTGAGCCAGTCATGCTCATTTGAGGGCATTTGATCCCTTTGGGCAGGCTTGAGAGGCTAGAGGCCAGCCTGTCCCGGGCACGGTCCGCCATCAGGGAAGCCACTCTGGTCCAGAACCTGACATCGGTCCATGCCGACGCCGACTGTGTACCCCGAGGACCAATTTACAGGAATGCCAACGCCTTCCACATGTAAAACCGCCTCCTTCCCTGCATGCCGCCACTCGATCTTCCTTTTAATTCCCGATCAATTCCCCATCGCTCGATGCAATGACCCGGAGAAAAACTACGTGCAGGAGTTATCTGGAGATTGAGAAGCTGTTCAAGATATGTGTACCAGGAAGGGGAGCCGCCCATGTTCCATGACGGGCCATGCCAGAGCATCTACTCACGGAGAGAAGGTTCATCCATGAGATGGAGAGAGGCCACAACATGTACCGGACCACGGAACTTTCCTCTCTCAGTAGCCAAATCTTCCAACACACATTCGGACTTTACAAAGTTGATTTTGGGATATTCGCCTTTGCTCAATTTCGAATATCCTTATAAATATAATAATTCATCTTGGATTTGCGTCGTCCGTAGATTCAAACTCAAGGCATATTTTAATAATAAATTTCATTGACTAATCTAAAACACCATTATTTTTTTCCAAAGGCTTAAGCCTCAGGCAAAAAGAAAATGGTAATCAGGAAACCATTTTCAAATCTCACATGATATGAGAGAGAGAGAGGGCATCACATGACAGTGCAACAAGCTGGTTGGGGTTCCGCCTATTGGAGAAATCTTTATGGAATATTTTGAAGCTAACAAAACATTTCTATCAGTCTAGTCTGAAGTCTTGCAGACTCTTCTATTAAAGTCTGAAGACCTCCGAATCTACCAGACTCAAGACTCAAAGTCTATTCTCATTGACAATTTCTAATCCGTTGAAGAAAGACTATCCAGATCTACTTCATTAAGGATTTGGCCTTATCGACTGGAGAAGATCTCTTGGTTGGATGTGATATAACGTATTCCTTTATTCAAATTCAGAACGATTAAAGATCCGATGATTGGCGAAGTATTCTTGGAAGGTTCTACTTATGGAAACCAAGATCCTGATTGTATGGGCGAGCAGAATTGATGGGCTATCGACATGTTCCTTTAATAGCTTGAATAATCTTCCTAATTGATTCTGTCCAACGGGAGGACTGGAAGAATTCCTTTGGTAAGTGCCAACGGGTATGATGGCACAAAGGAGTATAAGAGGAAGACGTTCCAATTGTTCGAGAAGTGTACGATAGAAGAATTCCAAAGTCTGAAGCTCTTTGATTCTTAGTCAATTCATTTGCTGAGTGAAATCTTGTACGCAAAAGAGAGTCTATACTTTGAGATACCTTGAGGAAGTGTGATAGAATATCTACACTGTGGAATCAAGAGAAAGCAGTGCTACAACATCTCTTTTGTTCATAGTAAAATCCAGCCAGTGGGCTGTCAACGCAGAAGAGTGGACATAGGCTTGAAATAAGCCGAACCACTATAAACCTTGTGTTCAATTTTCTCTTCCCTACTCTCTGCTTTACTTTGTTCATAGTTCATTTTGAAGAGCTTCCTTTCTATTGTTTGCCTAGTATTGCTTTCATATCTCGAGAAATTATTTTAACACCTATTCACCCCCTTTAGGTGCTATTACTAGCTATATCAATTGGTATCAGAGCTTGTGTACTCACTTTGTTTGAAGTGTTTTACTTCAGAGTTAAAGATCCATGGCTAATATGCTAGCTCAAGGGCTGGTGGAAGGGCAGAGAAATACCAGACCACCTTACTTTGATGGAAAGGATTACAACATCTGGAAAAACAAGATGAAAGCATTTCTACGATCAAAGGATCCTCTGGAATGGGATGTTGTAAAAAAAGGAATCAATCCTAAAGCTGCATCTGTCACAGAAAGAGGAAAAGAAACTGTCGAGTCAAGTGAAATGACTCAAGAAGAGATAATCAAGAGACAAACTCTTGATGCAAAAGCAATTTATTCTTTATATTGTGCTTTATCACCTATTAAATATAATAGAATATCTTCTTATGATACAGCAAAAGAAGTCTGGAATAGATTACATATCACCTATGAAGGAACTGATTGAGTGAAAAAAACCAGAATCAATATTCTTCTTGGTCAATATGAAGCCTTCAAAATGAAATCAGGAGAATCTATAACTAACATGTTTAGTCGTTTTACAAAAATCGTGAATGGTCTTCAAAATCAAGGTCAACCAATTTTTGATCTTCTGAAGGTAAACAAGTTACTGTGTGGACTTTCCAAATATTAGAATCACATAAAGACCTCAATAAGAGAGACACAAAGAATCATGCCATTATCTGTCGATGAGTTGGTTGGAACTCTTCAGTCTTATGAAGTGGAATGAATCAATGAGATGAAGATCCTAAAGGTAAGAAATCCATTGCATTAAAATTCAATGATGATTCTGATGTCACAGATTCTGAAGACGATATGAATGATGAGGAGCTTGCTCTCATGATAAGAAGATTCAGAAAGCTGAACAGAAAAGGAAGAAGATTCAATCCAAAAAAACAAAATTTTCAAAAGCAACAGACCAAGTCTATTGATGATGATGAATAATCAAATAAAGATGTAGTCTGCTTTGAATGTAAGAAAAAGGGACACATCAGACCCAACTGTCCTCTTTTGGAAAAGAAGAAAAGAAAAGCTGAAAAGTATCGAAAGGCTCTTTAAGTAGAAACCTGGAGTGATACAGAGTGTGAAGAAAGTGATGATGATTATGCCAATATATGTCTAGTGGCACAATCGGATTCTGAATCAAACTCCGAGATAGACTCAGATTCAGATAGTGAATTTGAGGTAAGTAACTTTAAAATCCATGTTAAAGTTTCCAAATACATTGATGAGCTGTGTTTTAGTCTTAAGACTTCTCTTAAAAGGATTTCCGAACTTAAAAAGGAAAACTCTGCACTAAAACAACAGGAAAATGTTTTGAAAGAAAAGTTGAAATGTTTAGACGTGAATGTTGCTACTCTTAAAGAAAGCGAAGATAATCTCTTAAAAGAAAATGCATTTTTAAAAAATGACTTATCAAATATTTCAAAAATATTTTCAATAGGATCTGAGAAACTTGAAAAAATTCTTTCAGCACAAAGACCTTATTTCAATAAATCTGGTTTAGGAACGACAGCAGAAACTATTCCTTTAATTGATTTTCCTAAAGTAAAAGAAAGAATTAAGCAGAGACCTTCAAAAACATTTTACAAAAATCATTTTCAAAAAGTGTTTGTAAAACCAGTGGGTCGAAATGCTCTCAGGTGTTCTAAATGTAATAGTGCAGATCATTTTGAAAAAGAGTGTCCTATGGTCTGGAAACCTGTTAAGAAAGTATGGGCAAAAACTGCATATCATACTAATACCAATGGACCCAAGAAAATATGGATACCAAAGAAAGCTTGAGTTTCTCTTTTAAATACAGGTTACTATCAAGAAAAAAAGGTAAAATGGTATCTGGATAGTGGATGCTCAAGACATATGACAGGAGACTCAAATTGCTTCATAAAACTCGTTCAAGTAAATGGTGGAAAAGTCTCATTTGGAGGAAACAGCAAAGGAAGAATTGTGGGATTTGGAACTGTAAAGATTGGAAACCTCACAATAAGCAATGTTTCCCTAGTGGAAGGACTCAACTACAATCTGCTCAGTATCAGTCAGTTATGTGGTTTCAAAATCAATTTTCAAGAGGGAATATGTTCAGGAATCAGTAAAGACTCTACTCAGTCATTCATGGGTCGAAGACATGGAAATATCTACCTCTTGGACGTGAAGCCAGATGAATCGCAATGTCTAATCTCAATTCAAGATGAAGCAAGCTTATGGCACAGAAAGCTTGGTCACATCAATATGAAGCAGATAGCCAAAATTTCAGCAAAGAAGCTTGTTCATGGTCTAGCTAAATTATCATACCAAAATTCTAATCTATGTACACCATGTGTATTGGGAAAGCAGGTAAGAAATTCATTTAAACCAATAAATCAAGTTTTCACTAATCGTGTACTGCAGCTTCTGCATTGGACCTTTTCGGACCTACCAGAACTCAGAGTATTAGAGGTAAGAAATATTACCTAGTAATTGTGGATGATTACTCACGATTTACTTGGGTATATTTCCTGGCAAGTAAGTCTGAACCTTTCTCTTACTTTGAAAAGTTTGCAAAAAATGTTCAAAATGAAAAAGGGTATGTTATCTCAAGTATAAGAACATATCATGGAAGTGAATTTGAAAATCATGATTTTACAAAATTCTGTGATGAATCTAGTTTTCAGCATGTGTTCTCCTCTCCATATACTCCAGAGCAAAATGGAGTTATGGAAAGAAAGAACAGATCGCTTCAAGAAATGGCTAGAACTCTTTTAATTGAAAGTAACATCTCTTCACGTTTTTGGGCTGAAGCAGTTTCAACAGCATGTTACATTATAAATAATTTTTCTAAGGCCTATTCTGGAAAAAAACCCCTATGAGATATTCAAAGGAAAGAAGCCTATTGTTTCATATTTTCATGTGTTCGGATGCAAATGCTTTATATTGAAAAATGCAAATGATAAAGTTGGTAAGTTTGAAGAAAAATCAAATGAAGGAATCTTCCTTGGATATTCTACCTCAAGCAAAGCCTACAGAGTCTATAACAAGAAGAGTCAATCTGTGGAGGAATCAATGAATGTCAAATTCCAGGATTCTATGCAAAATGAATCTACTCAGACTCATCTTGAAGAATCTGAACCTACTCCAGACTTTACAAAGTCTAAATCTCAAGAAGCAACTCAGACTCTAAAAGACCAACAACAAATGGTTATTGAAGATTCAAATGAAGGAAGTGATGATCAACTTGACAAATCAACCGGTAACTAGAAGCATAAGTCCAGTCATCCCAAAGACCTCATTATTGGCGACATTAATGAAGGAATTCGCACAAGATCCAAAAGGCGCGAAGAGTCTAGTACTGTGGCTCTTATTTCTAAAATAGAACCAAAAAGTATAGAAGAAGCTTTATCTGATGAAAGCTGGATTGAAGCTATGCAAGAAGAACTCAGACAATTCAGCATAAATGATGTTTGGGAGTTGACTCCTAAACCAAAAGGTAAATCTATTATTGGAGCTAAATGGGTTTTCAGGAACAAGATGAATGAAAAAGGTAAAGTCGTAAGAAACAAAGCAAGACTCGTGGCCAAGGGATATACGCAAGAAGAAGGGATAGACTATGACAAAACTTACGCACCGGTAGCAAGGTTAGAAGCAATTCGATTATTACTTGCTTTTGCTTGTTATAAGAATTTCAGGTTATTCCAAATGGACGTCAAAAGTGCTTTCCTGAGTGGATTTATCCATAAGGAAGTTTATGTGGAACAACTACCTGGGTTTTAAGACCCAAGGAAGCCAGACTCAGTATTCATACTAAAAAAGGCCTTGTATGGATTAAAGCAAGCACCCCGAGCTTGGTACGACAGGCTGAGTAAGTTTTTAATTCAAAATGGATTTGAAAAAGGTAAAGTAGACACTACCATGTTTATCAAAAGAGAAAGCAAAAGTTTTCTGCTTGTTCAAATAGATGTTGATGATATCATTTTTGGATCATCTAATGAAAGTTTGTGCAAGAAATTTTCTAAGTCTATGCAGGATGAATTTGAAATGAGCATGATGGGTGAACTAAACTACTTTCTTGGACTTCAAGTGAAACAATTGAAGGAAGGGACTTTTATTCATCAAGAAAAATATGCTAATGATCTTGTCAAAAAGTTTGGACTGGAAAATTGCAAAAAGACTAATATACCAATGTCAAGTTCCTTGAAGATAGACAAAGATGAAGAAGGAAAGAAAGTTGACCAGATGTTATACAGGAGTATCATCGGTTCGCTTCTCTATCTTACTGCTTCTAAACCTGACATTTTGTTTAGTGTTTGCATTTGTGCCAGATTTCAAGTAGACCCTAAAGAATCTCATCTAAGTGCTACAAAGCGTATTATCAAATACATTGCTTCAACTTCAAGCATCGGCCTTTGGTATCCTAAAAATGGAGACTTTACTCTTCTTGGATATTCAGACGCAGATCTAGCAGGTTGCAGAGTTGATAGAAAGAGCACCTTGGGTACCTGTTAGTTACTTGGAAGCAGGACAGTGTCTTGGTTTTCAAAGAAGCAAAATATAGTAGCTCTTTCTACAGCGGAAGCAGAGTATGTAGCCATTGGAAGTTGTTGTTCACAAATTCTGTTGATAAAACAACAGCTAAGAGACTTTGGAATTAAAGATTCATGCATAGAGATTAATTGTGATAACACCAGTGCAATCAATCTTACCAAAAATCCAATTATTCACTCAAGAGCAAAGCATATAGAGATTCGACATCACTTTATTAGATATCATATTCAAAATGGAGAAGTTTCGATTCAGTTTGTTGACTCAAAGAACCAACTGGTGGATATATTTATGAAGCCTTTGGAGAAAAATCAATTTGAAATCATCCGTTCCAGACTCAACATCTTGAAGCTTGAAGAAGTTAAAGTCTAAGGACTCTCAGTCTCAGACAATCATGGTTCTTGACTGTAAGTCATTTTATTTTATTAAATCTCGTAAAGGTACGATCATTTATCCATTCATAATTGATTTATGCTATCTTCAATTTCCGTGAAAAGTGCAATTTTTCCTTTTCAAAAGAGTTAATGGAAGTTATCTATTTTTGAAAAAGGCAGTTATTTTTTTTAAATGTATCTTTTAACCTTCCTTTACAATGTTTGACATTCCCCCGTTTCAACTAAAGCTATATACAGTTGGTTCCTCTTCACTTAACTCCAAAACCCTAAAAGGCATCGATCTTCCATTCCTGTCTTTCTCCCTTGTTTAATCTTCGAAAAATTTGTCATCTTTCTTGGGAAAGTCAAGCAAGGAATCTCTTAAAAACTGAGAAAGATGTCGTCTTCAAGAAAGTCTTCGAGGATTGCAAGTAGGGGACCACGGTGAATGAGTAAGGGACCTACTCACTTTGATCTCACCGAGGAAGAGGAGTCACCAAGTCAACAGCAGAGCCCACAACATTCTCAGCAGCGTCATTCTCCACCATCTAGTCCACAGAATGCTGTTCATCAACAAGAAGAAGAAATCGTCAAAGACGCAGATCTTGTAAGAGTTCAAAAGCCCTCTTTTATTTATAAGCTTTACCATGCTTTAAAGGGCATTGGTACTCCATTGAACTACATCGATGAGTTTCTTAATGACAAGGGATATGGAAATGAGTACATCTTTTTGCGAAAAATGGAGAGTTTGAAAATTGCTCTTAAGGGGATGGCAGAAACAACCCTTGCAAATATCCCAAGTGATCCGTGTGTTGGGGGATTTAATCCAATAGATGGAAATGATGATGACATATTGTACAAAGAATTTCAACCGAGAATGGGTGTTGCAGTGAAAATTCGAGGAAAAAGAACATAATTGTTTAGATCGAAGGAACAGAATGATCTATACTCCAAATTGTTAAATCGTGGGGTGATAAACCCTAGGAGTGTAGATTTTGATTTCCTTGATACTGTGAATGTCAATTTGAGGGAAAAGTTCAGTTTTCTTCAACTTGAACAGTTTTGTTCTGACACCACAGAAGCCTATGCTCAATTAACTGCATATTTCTATTCAAATCTTAGTTTCTTGGATGCGAATAAAATCTCCTTCAGTGTCCGAGATCAGGACTTTGTAGTGGATGTGGATATGTTAGCAGACGTTATTGGGGTTGAGAGAGGAAGATATCAACCCATCAATGTCTCTATAGCTCGTGCCACATTGGAACTTGTTAAAGACAGAATGACAGAGGAAAGGATTTCCTACTCAAGGATGCATGCATTCAACATTCTTCTTCACAAGATTGTTATCAATTGCCTCAGACCCAAATCAACTTCCAAGATTGATGTTTCTAACTCAGAGGCAAAGTTGATGTACGCCATCAATGCTGGGAAAAAGTTTTCTCTTCCTCACACTATTCTGTTTCACATGTATAGAGCAGTGGTGAAGGACAAGGGACAACTTCCTTATCCAAGTCTTGTGTCAAAGATATTCAAACATTTGAATATTCAGCCTCCACAAATTCTCTGTGTTCGACCTTGTGACAAAATGGTGGTAGGACTGAAAATGGTGTCCAAAATGCGTATGAAAGAACTTGACAAGGCGTTGGAGAAATTTAAGAAGAAAACCCCTGTCAAATCTCATCAAGTCTCTTCAGCAGCGAAAAGAAAAGGGAAGGAACCCATGGTTGCTCCATCTAAGAAGAGAAAAGCTCTCATTACTAATGAAGATGATGAGGATGACCTCACAATTTCTGCTATAGCATTGAAGAAGCTAAGTCGTTCTGTTCCAGAATCAATGGAACGACAGGAGAAAGAAGCAGAGGAGATAGAAGAACAGGAGAAAGAAGAAGAAGAAGCAGAAACAGAGGAGCAAGAAGCAGAGGAGAATGAAGAAGAGGAGAGAGAAGTTAAAGAAAGAGAAGCAGAGAAGGAAAGGTTTGAAGAAAAAGAAGATAGAGAAAATCAACAGGAAGGAGAGCATGAGGAACTCTCTTCTCCACCTGAAGCCATGGAAACAGGGGGAGATGGTGAGAACAGAGGAAAGTCCTCATATCCTGTTACCAGTGAAGGAGTCAGTCGATCTCCAGCAGATCCAGAAGACATTCATCCCTCTCAATTTCCTGAGGAGGGACAAGGTGCTTCACGCCAAATCTGCGTGATTATGCTGATATACCATCGTATGCCTTTACTCCATCAGATCGTGCCAAAGCCAGTACGCAAACTGATAACTCAGCAGATTTTTGCAGAATCATTGATGTTCTTTTCGAATTGCGGGGTCAGATATATGCTTTGGAAAGCGAAGTTCAGAACTTGAAGAATGCAGAACAAGCTTCTTCCGTTTCATTGTCTGATCAGATCCAAGCTCTTGCTCTTCGGACTCAAGCCAATGCCAAAAGTGAAGAGGTGAATCATCTAAAGGAAGAATTGAAAAAGCTGGCAGGCATCATCTAGTCCATGGGAGATTTCCAGCTTGTTCGCATTCCCAAACTTGACTCCATTCTATTCCCATCTCAACCTTTTTTATGATGATAAAAATGGGGAGAGATGCGAGATTTGAAATCTTTGAACTTAAACTTGTTGAATTTTTAGTTTGTTTTGATGTGTGACTTGTGTGTCTGTGTTTGGATGAGGATTGACTAAACGTGGATTTGGATTTTGACTGCTGTTTATATTAAGTACTATTGATATCTTATGAATGGCTTTACTCTTGACTGTTGTTTATATTAAGTACTATTGATATCTTATGAATGGCTTTACTCTTATGAAAGACTAACCTATTTTCTGTGGTTGTAGATTCTAGTGTTATCATAAGCTATTAATCTTTATGAGATATCCATATTTGTTTGAGTAATGTTTTGCAGGTCAAAGTTATTCAAATCTGCATGAAAGTTTTGTCACCATCAAAAAGGGGGAGATTGTTGGAGAAATCTTTCTGGAATATTTTGAAGCTGACAAAACGTTTCTATCAGTCTAGTCTAAAGTCTTGCAGACTATTCTATTAAAGTCTGAAGACCTCCGGATCTACCAGACTCAAGACTCAAAGTCTATTCTCATTGACAGTTTCTAATCCGTTGAAGAAAGACTATCCAGATCTACTTCATTAAGGATTTGGCCTTATCGACTGGAGAAGATCTCTTGGCTGGATGTGATATAACGGATTCCTTTATTCAAATTCAGAACGATTAAAGATCCGATGATTGGCGAAGTATTCTTGGAATGTTCTACTTATGGAAATCAAGATCCTGATTGGCGAGCAGGATTGATGGGCTATCAACATGTTCCTTTAATAGCTTGAATAATCTTCCTAATTGATTCTGTCCAACGGGAGGATTGGAAGAATTCCTTTGGTAAGCGCCAACGGGTATGATGGCACAAAGGAGTATAAGAGGAAAACGTTCCAGTTGTTCGAGAAGTGTACGATAGAAGAATTCCAAATTCTGAAGCTCTTTGATTCTTAGTCAATTCATTTGCTGAGAGAAATCTTGTATGCAAAAGAGAGTCTATACTTTGAGATACCTTGAGGAAGTATGATAAAATATCTACACTGTGGAATCAAGGGAAAGCAGTGCTGTAACATATCTTTTGTTCATAGTGAAATCCAGCCAGTAGGCTGTCAGTGTAGAAGAGTGGACGTAGGCTTGAAATAAGCCGAACTACTATAAACCTTGTGTTCAATTTTCTCTTCCCTACTCTCTGCTTTACTTTGTTCACAGTTCGTTTTGAAGAGCTTCCTTTCTATTGTTTGCCTAGTATTGCTTTCATATCTCGAGAAATTATCTTAACATCTATTGACCCCCCTCTAGGTGCTATTACTAGCTATATCACCGCCATAACATACGACGAATATAACCAGACAACCGGCAGCTCCACCGGCTTGGACTGCTTTTCTTCTTGTTTCTCCTCCTCTTTGACTTCGTTCACCGTCTCCATATTTGCATAACCCAAGCTCTTGCGAAGCTTACTGGTGAGCTCGAACACATCGACTTTATCCCCCGTTACTTCAATCACATCTCAGTCTGTTCCTTGTAAACTCGGCAATTGGAACCCTACACGCATCGATTGAGCAGGGAAACTAGAAAACCACACAGAGCATGTTTCGATTTACTATCATAATCTGCTAAATTTCAGTTCAATAAATTGGTACAGCAACTCTTTAACAGGTATTAGAACTAAAATTTAATTTTTCAAGAATTTTTTTATAATCTTTCTTGCGGACAACCCTGAAAAATAAACTGCTTATATTACCAGGAACGGCATTGCGATTTGAAGCGCCTTCAAGCGATTATCTTGCCTTCTAAAATTTGGGAAGAGTGAGAACTTCTGATTCCTACCGTTCAGGGACACTTTTGACCACCACTTTTTCTGCAATAATAATAATAATAATAATAATAATAATAATAATAATAAGGTATATATACACATAGAAACTTACAATAAAAGTAATATTTTTTTAAAAATAATTATATTATTTTTATTCTATGTTACGTACCTTAGTCACAGTCTTGTTTTGCTATTAACGCTCCTGACAAACCTCCGGATAATTACTCCAAATTTTGAGAATATGAGAGATGGATTGAGTTGAGTTAGGGAATAATATTTGATTGCGAAGGCCATCTAGACAATGTCTTCCATATTTATAGTCTTTTTTTTTTTTTAGAACGTTGATTCATATTGAGTCTTGATTGGAGTGGCCTACGCGGAAAGAGGGAAATTTTGGCAAATTTAAAACAAAAAGCTAAAAAAGGTGGAAAGAAACATGTTGAATTTTTTTTGGGAAATTTATGTCCGAAATTTCAACGAGACTTAGGTTTTTAAGATAAGTTTGGAATTATTTCGCTAACATAGAATATAAAATGCAAAAAATAGGGCAAGGCTCCAAACCGTAGTTGCTCAATCATCAAAGAAACATCTAGAGACACAAATAGATGTGGCATGATTGACTTGTCATTTTCGCTTGCGTGATGCATTTCATGCTGGGAACAAAATTTCGCATCTGTCAAAAGGACGAGGAAAATGAAATTTAAAAGAAGAATGGTTGCCTCGAGGGACCGAGAGGATTCAAACCGTTACCTACTCTGGAATGTGAATAGCCAATACTTTCAAGCAGATTCTTCAAACTAATATGTATATATAATCTGAAAACTATTGATTTTCGTGAAGCTGGCGAGCGAACTAATACTCAACACCCGACGTACTTGAAGTGTTGAGCACGCAGCTTTGATACCGCTTGTTGGACTCAGGTGGATATTCCGACTAAAAACGAACACTTTCTTTTACTATTACTAGAAGACTCAATAAACTCCGTATCTCACACAATGAACTCTCTACTTTTCTCTCCACACTCTACACCACTCTCTGCTCACCCTTCTCACAACACCACGCACTATTACACAACACTCCATATGTTTCTCTACGGGAAAAGTACCAAAATAGTCATAAACCTTTTTCATTAGAACCAAGTCAATCCTAAACTTTTCAATTGCACTAATTTAGTCCTAAACATTTTCATATTGATACCAATTCAGTCCATACACTTGTTAAAGCATTTAAAACAAAGGCAGTGAACTTCTCAAGTTTGGACTCGGCTAATTTAAGCCGGAAATTGCTGACGTAGCTGTCGGCGGTCTTATGTGGCGACATGTGGACAAATTTTATAATTTTTTATATTTTTCCAGATTTTTAAAATTATTTTTTCTTTTTTCCTTTTTTTCTCTTTTCTTTTTTTTTTCTTTTTCCTTTCTCCTTACCCCTTGGCCGGCAAGGTCGCTGGCCAACCATTTCTGACCACAGGTTGGTCGGGGCGAGGGCCCCCGTGCCCTTGCTAACCACTAGCGAGGGTCGCCGCGCCCTCGTTGGCCACAGGCGAGGGTGTCGACCCCCACCCAGATCCAGGCGAGAGCGTCGGCCCCCGCCCAGATCTAAGCGAGGGCCCAAACCCTCGCCAACCAAGGGTGAGAGTCTCTGTGCCCTCGTCAGCCATAAGTGAGGGTGCGAAGGCCCACGCTCATGGTGGGCGAGAGTCGCAATGCCTCAAGCAAGGTCGTCGTGGCCCTCGCTCGTGGCAGGCAAGGGCGTCGTGCCCTCACCTAGATCTGGGCGAGGGCTGCCACACCCTCATCCACCACGAGCGAGGGCCACCGTGCCCTCACTTGTGGCCGACGGGGGTGCAGAGGCCCTCGCCGGCCAATGGGCGAGGGTTTTGGCCCTTGCCTGGATCTGGGCGAGGGTTGACACCCTCGCCTATGGCTGGCAAGGGCGCGATGGCCCTCACCACTAGCCGACAAGGTCGTGGGGGCCCTCTCCCCAACCAGCTTGTGGCCGGCGACCTCACCGACCCAGGGGTAAGGCGAAAGGAAAAAGAAAAAAAAGGAAAAGAAAAGAAAAAATGATTTAAAAAATTATAAAATTTGTCCACGAGGCACCACATGAGATCGCCGGTGGCCATGTCAGCAATTTCTAACTTGAATTAGCTGGATGGATTGAATTGGTACCTTCTGATCGGGTAGGTAGCTCGGATACTTGGCTCCCTTCTTATGATGAATTTAGGCAATGCTTAGCCCAGGCTGAACTTGAAGATCTAAGGTATGTAGGTCTCCGTTATACTTGGTCTTCTTCCTTGGGCGAGAACCGGAAAATGAGGAAAATTGATAGGGTGCTTGTAAATACGAAATGGTGCCATAAGTTTTCTTACTCAGAAGCATCTTTCCTTGCTTCAGGCATCTCTGATCATACTCCCATGATCGTTAGAGTCATGGTCCCTTCGACTTTTAGAAAATCCTTCAAATTTTTCAACCTTTGGATGGAGCATCCAGATTTCAACGCTATTGTTGCCCAAGTGTGGGATGACTCGGTGGAGGGAACTCTTATGTTCAGGTTGTGCTGTAAACTTAGAAACCTCAAGGGCCACCTCAAGCAGCTTAACAGGGATTCCTTCTCTGATATCTCTAATAGAACATCTATTGCAAGGAATGCCTTTCGAATCACCCAGGATACCCTCTAACAAGACCTGAACAACTTGTTGCTAGCTGATCTTGAGAGGAAACACCTCCAGACCTTCGCTAGTCTCCGTTTACAGGAGGAATTCTTCTATAGATAGAAATCTAGGGTTCAATGGATTAAGGAAGGTGATCAAAACACCAAGTTTTTCTACCATTCTATCAACAAAAGACAACTGAGGAACAAAATCATTTACATGTCGGATGGTTCGAGCAATCAAGTGAGCGATCTCGAAATGGTGCAGCAAACTTTTGTATCCCATTTTCAAGGTCTCTTGGCATCTATTGATCCCCCGTCTCAGCCTTCCCTACAAGAGATACAGGCGAATCTTCTGCATTCCCTCGATGCAGATCACGTACAATCCCTCTCCCATCCTGTGACTGATGTGGAAGTTTATGATACCCTGTTCTCTCTTTCTGTTGGCAAGGCACCCAGACCAGATGGGTTTAACGTTGAGTTTTTCAAACGCAACTGGGAGGTCATTGGTTGGTCGGTCATAGAAGCGATCGAGGACTTTTTTTTTTTTTTTTATCTCCGGGAGATTGTTGCGAGAGATGAATAGCACAATTATAGCTAGATGAATAGCACAATTATAGCTTTAGTTCCTAAAATCCCCAATGCGTCTACAGTCTCTGATTATAGACCCATTGCTTGCTGCAACACTATCTATAAGTGCATCGCCAAGATTATTGCTAATAGACCGGCATCAATTCTTCAATCCATCATCAGCCCCTCTCAGAATGCGTTTGTCAAAGGCCGCCGAATTAGTGACAATATATTGCTGGCCCAAGAACTCTTCATTGGTTTTCACCATGATGCTTATTCACCAAAGTGTGCAATTAAAGTAGACTTTCAGAAAGCGTATGACACCATTGATTGGGGTTTCTTGGAATTATCTCTCCTAGCCTTTGGTCTTCCCAATCAATTGGTCGGGTTGATTATGACTTGTGTCCGTACACCCAAGTTCTCCATTTCCATTAATGGAGAGATTCACGGTTTCTTCTCCAATGGTCGTGGATTACGCCAAGGTGACCCTATGTCTCCTTATTTATTCACCTTAGCCATGGAGGTATTCTTGGGGATCTTATATCATCAATATAGACAACCGGACTTCAAGTTCTTTTGGAGGTGCAAATCTACTTGTCTATCCCACCTATTCGTCACGGATGATGTCTTCCTATTTTGTGAGGCAAATATAACTTCTGTTTCTCTCCTCAAGGATAGTCTTGCCACTTTCTCCTCTTGGAGTGGTCTAAGACCTAATATGAACAAGAGTGAAGTTTTCCTCTCGGGTGGTGGGGATAGCACTCAATCCCAAATTCTTCACACCCTCAATCTTTGGAAAGGTACCCTACCGGTCCGATACTTGGGAGTCCCTATCATTACCTCGTGGCTTGGCAAGGCAGATTGTAACTCCCTTGTAAACATTATAACAGCAAGAGCGCAGTCGTGGGCTCATCGTTTCCTATCATTCGCGGGTCGCCTACAGCTCATTAGGTTAGTCCTCCATTCTATACAAGTCTATTGGGCTAGTATGTTTATGTTACCTAGAGCCGTAATGGACTGTATTGAACAAGTGCTTAGACAATTCCTCTGGAAAATCCCTAGCCTTAGAAGTGGGGGTGCGAAAGTGGCATGGGAAGATGTTTGCCTCCCCGAAAAAGAGGGAGGACTTGGCATACGTAAACTTATGGATTGCAATATGGCAGCAATGCTCAAACACATATGGATCCTGTTCACGGATAAAGAATCCCTTTGGTGTAAGTGGATACATGCTACTTACTTAAAAAAGAATAATTTTTGTGTTGTTAATAAGCTAACCTTCTATTCCTAGGCTTAGAGGAAAATTCTTGACCGTAGGAGGGACTTCCATAAGTACTTTAAATGGCGGGTGGGCAATGGTCTCTCGGTGTCTCTTTGGTTTGACCCGTGGCACCCTCGAGGTCCCCTTAATTGTTTCTTCACAGGCTCTCTCATCTACCGTTCGAGACTCTCCAGATAGGCTACAGTTGCGGATCTTTTTTTTCTATTCAAGGCCAAGCCACCAAGGCCATCCTAGAATCATGGACACATACTCTTCCTGTCCTCTCATAGTACCTTGATCATTTTTGTTGGTTGGAGCATTCCTCAAGGGCCTTCTCAATTGCATCTGCGTGGGAAGCCATTTGACTGAAGCGAAGCTTGGTCCCATGGTTCTCCTTCGTCTGGAACAAGACGCTCTCCCCTCAATACCGTTTTCACCTTTGGCTTATCACCAGAAACCGGTTACCCACCCAGGTTTTTCTACTCTCCTATGGTAGGATTGCGGATGGATCTTGTGCCTTTTGCAATCTAAGACCAGATTCTATTGACCATCTATTTTTCGGTTGCCATATTACTGCTAGCCTCACTTTGTTCTGGGCTGCACGTTGTAACCTCCCTTGGCAGAATAGTTCGTGGCTGGAAAATCTAAATTGAGCTAGCAAATTCCTCTTCGCAATGAGTTTTATCAATGTATTGCTCGGTTTGCTTTTGGGGCCCTTTGTCACTTAATCTGGAAGATGAGGAACAACATCTTCTTCCGAGGCCAAATCCTATTTGTGCCTGCCTTGAAGAAGCATCTCATCAAAGCCGTCAAGGACAAGACTACTACTTTCAGCCTTGTTGCAGACATGCCAAGGACCAAGAGGATTCAACGAAGTTGGGGAATCGATCCCTCTATTTTCTCTTCCATGATGTTAGATCTTTCCATGTAAAGTTTGCTTGAGGGTTGTCACTGTTTTGGTTCCCCCCTTCCCTTTTACTCTCGGCACCCTTCCACTCTTTATGACTTGTTTGTCACTAAGAGTGCAAGTTTTGTTAGTGCCAAGATCTCTTTGATGTAAAGTTTCTTTTGGTTAAAAGTCAATACTACTCTTACCTTACCAAAAAAAAAAAAAAAAAGAAATATATAAAACGTTTAGGACTTTTTTGGTATTTTTCCCGATTCTCTACACACCTCTCCACAACTCCATTCAATTGGGAAGGGCAAACCACCCCTTTATACTAACTAAAGTTGGTGGAGCCCCTTGCACATTTATATAGCAAGTTGGCAACTTTGGCTAATTTTCCACGTAGAAGACAATGAGCGACAGCTTAGAGTGGAGCCTTCGAGTTGTCAACAAGCTAACTCATTTTTCTTCATAAAATTCTCGAGAACTCCAGGGAGAGAGAATGTACCCCATTAAGGTTGCAAATGCACCCCATTAAGGTTGTGAGATCTTGTGAAACTATAGCCAAGTATTCCAAAAAGGCAAATAGAAACCTACAAACATTCTTGAAACCTTCTACTCTGATATCATGCGAAATTCTACAGGACCAATACCCCACAAAGGTAGTAGATAATGTGAAGGCGAAGATTTTATGTTGGATATGGAAATATATAGGCAACCCTATGTACCACACATACAGCACAAATACTTGAAGAGGGTCCTCTTAATGTACACATGGTTACCTTCTATTTTACTCTATTGAAAAATGCCAACAACGCACTTGGAAATATCCAATGGATGGATGCCAATTGAAAGAGCTGGCTCTTTCTTAGATAATATTTAAAATTGAACTCTACGTGATCTCATATACATTTAGATGCATATTGAGATGGTATCCTTTTCATCCTCAAAAGATGATATCGTTTTTTGTGATTATTTGGAAAGTGCCGATTGTTCACTGAATGGATAGGATCCAAATCCTATTGTGCGGAAGTGTGCAGTCCGCATGTGATCGATTAAAGGTCATTCTCGTCTTTTCATGCCCCCCCCCCCTCCTCTCCCCCTCTCTCTCTCTCTCTCTCTCTCAAAGGTGTGCATCCCATGTGGTGATGCTGGCAATGACATAATAGATGTTCTAAGCAAGACATTGACAAGATGAATAGAACAAATTCCCAATACCAAGACTTGTGACTTTCAAGTTTCTAGCCAAGAGCAAAGCATAAGAAGAGGGCCGACAACCGGCTAGAGAAGAAAGAAGGGAAGGGAATAAATAAATAAATAAATAAATAAAAAGAGAAAGGAAAGAAAAAAGGGAAAAAAGAAAATTAAATAAATAAATTCGAAAATTATTAAAATATTATTAAAAATTATTCATGTTAGCGCCGTCCATGTCACGTAGGATGGCCAACATCCATATCGAACGACTAGCATCCACATCAGTAATTTTACGTCAAAATTGGCCGGCTGGACTTAATTAGCAAAATGTGAAAATTTTATGAACTCGGTTGGCACAATTAAAATATTTAAGATTGAATTGGTGAATGTGTAATAAGTTTAAGAATTTTTGGACAATTTTTCCATTTACAAACCTGGCTACTCAATGATCAAAGAAACATCTAGAGACACGATAAAACGACGTGACCGACTTGTCATTTTGCCTGTATGGTATGCGTTTCATGTTGAGGGCAAATTTTAGCATTTCCCAAAAGGAAAAGGAAAATGAAATTTTAGGAAAAAAAATAGTGTCCTTGAGACATTGAGAGAATATGAACCATTGCCTCCTCCGAGATGCGAGTAGCTAATACTTTTAGGTAAATTCTTCAAACTAAATATATATATATATATATATTATTTGTAAATTATCAAATTTCGTGGAGCTAGTGTGGGAATTAATATTCAACACACAATGCAGCCCTTGTCTTTATATAGCGCATTAAGGTAGTAGATAATGTAGAGGCAAAGCTTTATGCAAGATATAGAAAGATATAAGTGACTCTATGTAACACATGCCTAAAAGCAATGCTCAGAAGGAACGTGCTTTCTATTGACTCCTTTGAAATTTGCCAACACCGCATCCGAAATATCCAATTGATGTAAATTGAAAGAGTTAGTTACTTTCTTGAAGAATAAATTTTCAATAAATATCTAAATTCGAACTTTATATTATATATTATATTATATATATCGAGATGATATTCTTTTCATTTTCAAAATATGATATCTTTTTCGAAATAAGTTGAAAAAAGGGCGATTGTTCATTGAATGGATAGGATCTCAATCCCATCATGTGCAAGTGTGCATTCCGCATGCCCATACATGAGTCATCAATGAGATCGATTAAAGGTCATTCCCCTTTTTTTCAAATCCTTCTCTCTCTCTCTCTCTCTCTCTCTCTCTCTCTCTCTCAATGGTGCACGGCACGTGTGGTGATGCTTCTAGTGACATAATAAATGTGCTAAGCAAGACATTGACATGACGAATAGAACAAACTCCCAAGACCAAGACCCGTCACTTCCAACTTTCTAGCCAAGAGCAGAGCGTAGGGAGAGGGACGTTTCCTTGGGGTCTCGACAAAACAAAACGTGAAGAAAGTCCAAATGGAAATTGATAGATTTGATCGAGCTTAGAAAGTGAATGGTGCGGAGCGAATGAGACCGTAGCGAAGAGGTTCCTCCTCTTTCTCTTCAACCATTGGTCAACTACATGGGAAATCAAGAAGAATGATCGCTTTTAGGTAGAGCTAGACCAAGAGAATTCCATGCTCTAATTGAAAACAGCTAGTAAATGTTGGGAGTACTCATGATTCCTAGTATAAGATTTTTCTTAATATACTTCGGGAGCAATCGCGACCATTGATTTTGGAAAAATGACAATTCCCGGATCCGTTTGAGTCCACTTATGGATGGAAATAGATGGTTCCGGTCGCATTTATAATAACCGAAAAAAAAAAAGTTTCTGCAATGGATATGCTTGGAAATATTCTCCATCTAAAAGAAAACGTCCAATTTGCCTAGCAATGTCGTAACGTACTCACTGTCAGTGGAAAAAATGAGTCGTCCAAAAGCCCTACACCAATGATTATTGCCTTGGCGATGGATATTTTATATCAGGCTAGTGGTAGAGTGATAATTGTTGGCCTCGTTGACACCAAGTGAGGATCGTTGATCCTCGCCCATGACTGGCCAAGGCTTTGGGGCCCTCACCAAATTTAGGTGAGGGCTTGACCCTCACTTGTGGCCAATGATTAGCTACCAACCTTCGCTAGGCTCAGGAAAAAAAGAAAAAGAAAGAAAAAAAAGAATATTAAAATAATATATAATTTTTTAAAAATTATAAAAAAAATTACTTCAGCCCGGCTATCTTACGTCGGTTGAGCAACGTAGGACAGCTCTCGTCCATGCAAGCAATTGCTAGTCAAAATTGGCCAAAATGACTAATTGGCAAATAGCCAAAAGATTTAAGACTAAATTAGCAAAATGGAATTGTTTAGGTCTAAATTGGCACAAGTATAATAAGTTATAACATTTTTTTCAATTTCCCCGCATGGTCGGTCACAACACATGCATACTTTTCTAGCTTTTTTATGTGCATTTCAATCGTAAGGTTTTGTATGTTTTTATTTTATTTACAAACAATTTTATTATGTTGATTTATTTATTTTTTCATTTGAAAAAAAAATCTATCCAAGTAACTTATTCTTTGAAGAGCTTAAGTCAGTCAAATGTTTTGGTATGTATATGCATGTATTTTAGTGATATAGGTTGGGTTGATATAATTGTATTATATAAAATTAGGTCAATATAGGTTTTGAATCGAATCATTTTCAATTCAACCCACCCATCTGACAAAATGGGCCCACCTGTGCATATGACAACATTTTTTTTACAACCGTAACCCTTCAAAACTGGATGAAGACACATTCCAAAGGGTAAAAGTTAACCCACGATTGCTAAGGATCTGTCGAATGACCTCACAAAAGATGAAATACCCGTTTTCGCGATTAGTAACTGCTACGAGAAAGCTAGACCAAGCATGCTCCGTTTGAAGAGAGCTTGTGACCAAAAGGGTAGCATTAAGTTGGTTTGGGAAACTATCATTGAGTGGATTCCTAGATAGATAAGCCTGGAAATGGTCATGGGCTATGGCCTCTTGACCATGGAGTAAAATTTTCCAGTCGATTTATGCAGTTATTTTGAGAAATATATATGTATATTAATTTTTCGATTTTATAGTATATTGATTAGCCTTCTCATTGTTTATAAATAAGTTCGTATAAGCACCAGACGTTTGCTAAGAAATGCAAAATGTTAAACAAAAAGTTAATCGACAAATTAAGGGAACTTAATCGATTTCCGCATCGCCCAAACATCACCTTACCGTATATCATATTCCTTTGTAAATTAGCCTGTGTATATATATAATATCATTAGAGAGAAAAGCAACATGAACCTCACACTACAATACCATCTTATATTAATCACAACGATATTACAGCCAAAGCCGAAAGCTGTCATTCGATTCATTCGAGTCATTCAAATAGAAAAGCCCTAAATCATCGTGCACAGAGATTCTGCGTATTGTTAGTGGTATGGTTGAATCAACCGTTGGTCAGAGGTGGAACGAAGATGCATGATTCAAAGTGTTGATATGAATGGACGGATGATTAAGACCGCGCCACCTGATTTCTCTGGTGCAAGAATGGAATAACTTGCCATGAAGCAACGAATGACTCCAACCAGAGAGAAGCAGGAACAGCCATGAAGTTTCATGCGGCATCAGCACTTGCTGCTTCCCAGCCCCCCGGGGCAGAGTCTTCGACTCCCTGGTCGTCCAGTTCGTTTCCGGTTCTCTATCTTGCCACGTCGCTCCCATTGTCCTCGGCTGGTTTACTCACTCTGGCCGTCGATGGGTCGTCTTCTTGGCTTAAGCTTCCCTAGCCGTGGAGGTTGAAACTTGTTTCCGTTGGCTCGAAAGGCCCTGCTGCTTCTCTCTGTACCGAGACCCGAGGATTTGTACCATGTCATCGAAACTCCATAGCCTTGGAAGCACGAATGAACCAGTCGCCCTTTGAGATCTCATAGCAGATTAGGAAGAAAGGCGTCGGATTTGGAAAGTGTTTGTCTGATGTCCTTTTTCACAAAGAGAGAGAGAAATAGAAAAGCTGGACACAAAAGCCCATTTACTAACAAAAAAAAATGCTTGCGTGATAATCTTTAATTTATTATGAAAAAAATAATCCATTTTAGACCACAAAAAACAAACCAAATAACTGCCGGGGAGGTCCGACGACTCTCATCGTGCTCCACCCGAAGTTGCGGCATAGCTATTGGCGGCAGGGTTAACATAACCCTCGCCGGTGGCTGGTGAGGATTTACTGGCAAGCGTCACTGCCCTCACCGTGAGCGAGCAACTCCTTGGCAATGGTCTCAATTTCTTTGTTTCCATATGAAAAAAGAAAAAATACTTAATTTGCTATTATGTCTGCCATTAATAGCGGTATACGACGGATGATTTGATTGCAGAAATTAAGAGGATAAAAGGACATGGTTGCTCAATAAAAAAGAGTTCTAGAGAGCCAACATGCATTAATACTTTATGTTAAAGAACTAAAATTGTACTTAACCCAATAAAATAGGTTTATATAGTGATTAAGAAGTCCGAAGAAAGACTGGTGGGCATATCTAACATGTCGTGCCCAATACGGCAGATTTGATTTAGAGGGCATTAAGCATTGCGGGATCTTTAATGTGTTAATCTCCACCGTTAAATCATATCAAGTTAGAGGAACCGGTATAGATATATAGTTTACTAAGCAATGTGACTAATTTCTGTTTGATGCTTTGTTGGACATGCTTGTAAGAATTATTGTGGCCCACATGATATGATTTATTATATGGTTTAATAATAGTTGAAATACTATAAAATAAATAATGTATTGGTTATGAGAAGTTGCGACTCTAATAAAACGAAGAGGTACAACTTTTTATGGAAGTTAAAAGGCGCTTTGATGGAAGGCACCTATTAAAAGAACGTATAAATAGAGTCAGGTCCTCTCTCCACCTACAAGAACAACAATAACAGAAAAGAACTTCGTATTCTCTCCTCCATCGATAAAATACATTAAAGAATAATGGGTTAAGGGAGAGAAATCGGATTTCTTCATTTGGTTCAAGTACCTCGATTTTCCACAACGATTATGATCAAGGGTAACGCTATGGATAAAGGTACGTCTTCATCTATTTGTGAAAATCATGAAGATCAAAGATCACTGTATTTCTTTTGAATTTCCGCATCAAAGAATTATATGAATTATCTAACAATTGGTATCAGAGCATGGTTTATGATCTCATGATTTGTTCCGTTTATAGAAATATTATGATTTATGTATGATGATTCATTAAACAATCATGTTCGTACTATTTGTTGTTGTTGAAATGTTTTCGGAGGGTTCTGTCGAAGGAAATCCGAATGATGGAATGTTTTCATGGAGAAAAGGACAAAAATGAAGGTGTCGTCCGTGGTTGGACAACGGGGTTTTGGTTTCTTCTCTCGGGGTACTGTAAGGAGAGTAAACCTTCTCTATCGTACCAATTTGCAAATTTTGTACCTTTCCTTTTGGATTGTATTGACAATTGATTGTGATCTTCGAGTTTTGACTAGAAAGTAAAACTCGGGGATGGCTTGAAATTCAATTTGGATTTAAAAAAAAAAAAAAAAAAAGAGGAAACGACGCAAGGAAGAAGGCGCGTGAGACCACGCACGAACTACAGTTGCAGGTGCGTGGTCTCCACATGCCGGGCGCTGCAGGCGTGGTGCTCGCACGTGCAATGCACGCACCCACGCGGCAATAAAGGCGCCTGCACTGCACATGCCCATGCATTGGACGCGCGCGTGCGAGCCACTTGCCTGACGTACCGCAGCGCATGCTCGGCACACGCTTGACGTCCCCGCAACTCCCTTTTACTATTTTGCCCTTCCTGCAATTTTACAATCTTGCCTTGGCCAATTTATTTACTGTTCTGCCCCTATTTATTTATAATTACGATTTTGCCCTTGCTAGTTATTTACCATTTTGCCCATGGATTTTAAATTTATGGTTCTACCCTTATAGAATTATGATTTTATGATTTTGCCCTTATGCTTTGATTACCTTTTGTCATTGTGTGCAATTTGGTAAATATTTGTATTTTACAATATTAAAAAAACTCATAGTATGAATGGTTTGTTAGTCACTAAAGTGGCCAAACCTTGAAGTCTTTTGAATTTTCGATGTTGTAAATTGTTTTATTCAATTACCCATGATTAATTGATGCTATATATGAAATTGATATGTTTCATATCATTATTGGCGTTATGGGTATATTGAAGTTCATTTATTATAAGAACTTAGGGATTAACCCAAAGGTTAATTATTTTCTTATAATTCATGAACATGATAGTTGGTAATTAATATGACTTGTTAAATTTGCTTGTATATCCAAATATAGCAAATAAATTTTGATAAGATATATTTACAATTACCAAATAAAAGTTATTAGCATCATTGTGGTTTATATATATTTGTATATCATAGGATCGCCCAAAGAAGAACTATGATGTGCATGTGTAGTTTAGTTTGAATCTGATTAGGTGGTATTCTCAAGGCATTAATGTATGAGTATTTTCTTAAACATTTGCAGTTTCTATACCCGTTTCACTTCATTTGCATGCCTCGTCTATTCCCTTATTCAATGAGATGAATTTTCCTGATTGGAGTGAACAAGTCCAGTTTCATTTAGGTGTCCTAGATCTTGATTTAGCGCTTCAAGTTGAGAAACCAACTACTATTACTGATAAAAGTAGCGATAATGAAAAGTCTTTCCATAAAACTTTGGAAAGATCGAACAAACTAAGCTTAATGTTCATGCGAATGACGGTTGCAACAACTTAAAGATTTCTTTTCCCTAGACTGACAATGTTGATAAGTCACTTGCTGGTACATTGATGAGCACATTGACCACCTGAAATATGATGGTTCACGTACCATGCATGAGCATATACTTGAGATGATGAATTTAGCAGCCAAGTTAAGGACTTTAGGAATGAACGTGGATGAGTACTTTTGAATACAGTTTATACTTAATTCATTGCCTCATGAGCAATATGGGTCATTTCAAATTAATTACAACATTATAAATGATAAATGGAATGTGAATGAATTAGCCAGTATACTAGTTCAAAAGGAAACAAGGATAAAGAATCAAAATGCTCATTATGTTCATCTCTCAAGTCATCAAGAAGTTCAAAGGAATTTCAAAAGGAAATGTGGAAGGAGCAAGAAGAAATGATTACATGTTCTGAATGACTCTTCAAAGGCTTCTCAAATCCACAAGAAGGAACGCAATCTTATTAAGTGTCATTTTTGCAACAAAATTGGACACTTGAAGAAAAATTGTCTAAAACGTTATGCTTGATTCAAAAAGAAAGGTAAGCCTTATGCTTTAGTATGTTTTGAATCAAACTTTATTGAAGTTCCTCATAATACTTGGTGGATTGATTCTAGTGCCACCATTCATGTGTCAAATATGATGTAGGGATTTCTTACGATCCAAACCATAAAGCCAAATGATAGTTATGTGATTACGGGGAACAGAAACAAAGCTCCAGTTAAAGGCATTGGCACTTATCATTTGATCTTAGAAACTGGGAATTATTTGGATTTGTTTTGAACCCTTTATGTATCTACATTTTCTCGCAATTTAGTTTCTTTGCCAAGACTTGATGTAGTGGGATTTTATTGTAAGTTTGGTTCTGAATCTTTCAGTTTATTTAAGAGTGATACTCTTATTGGAATTGGAACTTTATGTGATGATCTCTACAAATTTAGATTTGATAATACTTTTATTAAGACATTAATGACCTTGCATCATAATGTTGGCACTTAACGAAGTTTGGTGAATGAGAATTCTGCTTACTTGTGGCATAAACATTTGGGTCATATATCTAAGGAAATAATGCAAAGATTAGTGAATAATGAAATTCTTCCAAACTTGAACTTTATTGGCCTTGAAGTGTATATCGATTGTATTAAAGGTAAACAAACAGAGCACACTAAGAAATGTGCCACAAGAAGCACAGAGCTTCTTGAAATTATACATACTGACATATGTTGTCCCTTTGATGTTCTATCTTTTAGTAAGGAAAGCTATTTCATCACATTTATTGATGATTTTTCACGTTATGGTTACATTTATCTATTGCATGATAAGTCTCAATCAGTGAATACACTTGAAGTGTATATTAAAGAGATTGAGAGGCAATTAGATAGAAAGGTGAAAATAATAAGATCGGATAGAGGCAGTGAATATTATGGAAAGTATAATGAATCAGGACAATGTCAAAGTCCATTTGCTAAATTCCTTGAAAGACTTGGCATTCGTACTCAATAAACAATGCCAAGTACACCACAACAAAATGGTATAGCAGAAAGGCGTAATCGTACTTTAATGGAAATGGTTAGGAGTATGATGAGTCATTCATCTTTACCTTTATCTTTGTGGATGTATGCTTTAAAAACTTTTATGTATTTATTAAATAAGGTTCCTAGTAAGGCACTTCCAAAGACTCCTTTTGAACTGTAGACGGAAAGGAAATCTAGTTTATGATACCTGCATGTTTAGGGTTGTCAAGTAGAAGTAAGAATTTACAATCCACATGAAAGGAAATTGGATTCAAGAACGACCAGTGATTATTTCATTGGTTATGCAGAGAAATCCAAATGGTATAAATTTTATTATCCTAATCATAGTACAATAATTGTTGAATTTGGAAATGCTAGGTTCATTAAAGATGGTGACATCAATGGGAGTGAAAGAGTGTAGGATGCTTGCATTCAAGAAGTAAAGGTAGAAATTCCTATACCCAAAACTTCTAAAGTTGTTGTTCCTGATATTATAGTACAACCTAACAATAATAGAGAACAACAAATTAATGAACAAACACTCCATAATGGAGATGTCAACATTGAACCTCCAATAGCCGAGTCACAAGAAATAGTATTAAGAAGATCTCAAAGAGAAGGGAAGTCGGCTATTTCTGATGATTATATGGTTTATCTACAAGAGTCAGAAATTAACTTAGGAATTGGAAATGATCCAGATTCATTTTCCCAAGCCATGGAATGTGAAAATTCTAATGAATGGTTTAATGCCATGGGAGAAAAGTTAAAATCCATGCATCAAAATCAAGTTTTAGGATATTGTTGAATTGCCTAAAGGATGTAAAAAGGTCGGGTGTAAATGGGTCTTTAAGACCAAGCGCGACTCAAAATGCAATATTGAACGACATAAAACCAGACTTGTTGCAAAGGATTTTACGTAAAAAGAATGCATTGACTATAAAGAGACATATTCACCAGTCTCTAAGAATGACTCACTTTGAATTATTATGGCTTTAGTGGCTCATTATGACTTGGAGTTATATCAAATGGATGTAAAAACTGTCTTTCTTAATGAGAATTTAGAAGAAGAGGTTTATATGGACCAACCCGAAGGCTTTTCAGTTATAGGAAAAGAATACATGTTATGTAAATTAAAGAGGTCAATAGATGGACTTAAACAAGCTTCCCAACAATAGTATCTTAAGTTTAACGATACTATAACTTCATTTGGATTTAAGGAAAACACCCGGTGTATATTGTTGGAGAAATCTTTCCAGAATATTTTGAAGCTAACAAAACGTTTCTATCAGTCTAGTCTGGATAAGTACAGACCTTCTATTTAAAGTCTAAAGACTTTCAAATCACCAGACTCAAGACTCAAGACTCAAGACTATTCTCATTGACAGTTTTTCTAATCCAGTGACGAAGGCAATCCAGAGCCGAAGTATTTGGTTAAGGATTTAGTCCTATCCTCTAGAGAAGATCTCTTGGCTAGATAAATATAACGGATTCTTTTATTCGTAATCAAGATCGTTTGAAGATCCAATGGTCGACGAAATATTCTTGGAAGGTTCTATTCTTGGAAACCAAAATCCTGATCGTATGGGCG
Organism: Eucalyptus camaldulensis; assembly: GCA_019915185.1. Classification (NCBI taxonomy): domain Eukaryota; kingdom Viridiplantae; phylum Streptophyta; class Magnoliopsida; order Myrtales; family Myrtaceae; genus Eucalyptus; species Eucalyptus camaldulensis. Next base: position 8,369,704 of record JAHSVA010000014.1, on the reverse strand, counting down.
AACAAGATTGATGGGCTATCGTCAGGTTCCTTTAATAGCTCGAATAATCTTCTTGATTGATTCCGTCCAGCGGGTAGATTGGAGGAATTCCTTTGGTAAGTGCCAACGGGTATGATGGCATAAAGGAGTATAAAAGGAAGACATTCTCGTTGCTTTAGTATATGATCGATAGAGAAATTCCAGAGTCTGAAGCACCTTGATTATTAGTCGATACATTTTGAGCGAAATTGTATACACAAAGAGTGTCTATACTTAGAGATACCTTGAGCGAGTGTGGTAGATCATCTACACCGAGAAATCAAGGGAGAACAACGATGCAACATCTCTTTGTTCATAGTGGAATCCAGCCAATAGGTTGTCAGTGCAGAAGAGTGGACGTAGGCTTGAAATAAGCCGAACCACTATAAACCGCGTGTTCAATTTTCTCTTCTCTCAGTCTTACTTTGATTATTGTTTGTCTCAAATCTATTAACTATCCAGTATTGTGCAATTATTGAGAAAAATCCTTTATATACCTATTCACCCCCCTCTAGGTACTTATACTAGCTATATCAATTGGTATCAGAGCTCGTGTACTCACTCTATTTGAAGTGTTTTACTTCAGAGTAAAAGATTCATGGCTAGTATGCTAGCACCAGGGTTGATGGAAGGGCAAAGCAATACCAGACCACCCTACTTTGATGGAAAGGATTACAACATCTGGAGGAACAAGATGAAAGCTTTCCTACGATCAAAGGATCATCTGGAATGGGACGTTGTAGAAAAATGAATTACTCCTACAGCTGCATCAGTCTCTAAAAGAGGGAAAGAAAATGTTGAGACCAACGGAATGACTCAGGAAGAGATAATCAAGAGACAAGCACTCGATGCAAAAGCAATTTACTCTTTATATTGTGCTTTGTCACCAACTGAACATAACAGAATATCTTCTTGTGTTACAGCAAAAGAAGTTTGGGACAGATTACATATCACCTATGAAGGAACAGATCGAGTGAAGGAAACCAGAATTAACATTCTCCTCGGTCAATATGAAGCCTTCAAAATGAAACTAGGAGAATCTATAACTGACATGTTTAGCCGTTTTACAGATATTGTCAATGGTCTTGAGAATCAAGGACAAACAATTTCTGATCCCATGAAGGTAAACAAGCTACTGCATGGACTCTCCAAGGATTGGAATCACATAAAGACTTCAATAAGAGAGACGCAAAGAATTATGCAACTATCTGTCAACGAGCTGATTGGAACTCTTTAGTCTTATGAAGTGGAACGAATCAATGAAGATGAAGATCAAAAATGTAAGAAATCCATTGCATTAAAATCAAATGATGATTCTGATGATACAGATTCTGAAGATGATATGGACGATGAGGAGCTTGCTCTCATGATAAGAAGATTCAGAAAACTGAATAAAAAATGAAGAAGGTTCAACTTAAAGAAACAAAGTTTTCAAAGACAGCAAACCAAGTCTGTTGATGATGAGGAACCAAACAAAGATGTAGTCTACTTTGAATGTAAGAAAAATGGACACATCAGACCCAACTGTCCTCTTCTGAAAAAGAGAGGAAAAGCTGAAAAAGTTTCGAAAAGCTCTCAAAGCCAAAACCTGGAGTGATACAGAGTGTGAAGAAAGTGATAATGAATATGCCAACCTATGTCTGATGGCACAATCAGACTCAGACTCAGATTCTAGATCAGACTCAGATAATGAATTTGAGACAAGTAATTTTAAAGTTCCTGTCAAAGTTTCTAAATACATTGATGAACTGTGTTTTAGTCTTAAGACTTCTCTCAAAAGAATTTCTGAACTTAAAAAGAAAAACTCAGCTCTAAAACAAAAGGAAAACGTTTTAAAAGAAAGAGTTAAAAGTCTAGACTTGACTGTTTCCACCCTTAAAGAAAATGAAGATAATCTTTTGAAAGAAAATGCCCTTTTAAAAACTGACTTATCAAATCTTTCAAAGAAATTTTCAATAGGGTCCGAAAAACTTGAAAAAATTCTTTCAGCTCAAAGACCTTACTTTAATAAGTCCGGTCTAGGTATGACAACAGAAACAATTCCCTTGATTGATTTTCCTAAAGTAAAACAAAGAATTAAGGAAAGACCCTCAAGAGAGGCTTACAAAAATCATTTCAAGAAAGTTTTTGTAAAGTCTGTAGGTCGAAATGCCCTCAGGTGTTCAAAGTGTAACAGGCCGGATCACTTTGAAAAAGAGTGTCCTATGGTTTCGAAACCTGTTAAGAAAGTATGGGCTAATACTGTTTATCTTACTAACACCAAAGGACCCAAGAAAATTTGGGTACTAAAGAAAGCTTGAGACTCTCTTTTAATTGCAAGTCTCCATCAAGAAAAAGGTAAAGTGGTATCTTGACAGTGGATGCTCAAGACACATGATAGGAGACTCAAATTGCTTCATAAAGCTTGTTCAAGTAAATGGTGGAAAAGTTTCATTTGGAGGAAACAATAAATGAAGTATTGTGGGATTTGGAACTGTGAAAATCGAAAATCTCACAATAAGTAATGTTTCCCTAGTGGAAGGACTCAATTACAATCTTCTTAGCATTGGTCAATTGTGTGATACTAGTTTTAAGATCTTCTTTCAAGAAGGAGCATGTTCTAGAATCAGTAAAGACTCTACTCAGTCTTTCATGGGTCGAAGACATAGAAATATCTATCTTCTGGATGTGAAACCAAATGAATCGCAATGCCTTATCTCAATTCAAGACGAAGCAAGCTTATGGCACAGAAAGCTTGGTCATGTCAATATGAAGCAATTAGCCAAAATCTCAACAAAACAGCTTGTTCGAGGTCTACCCAAATTACCATACCAAAAGACTGATCCATGCACTCCATGTATTCTGGGAAAGCAGGTAAGAAATTCATTTAAGCAAATAAATCATGTCTCTACTAATCATGTACTACAGTTGCTGCATATGGATATCTTCGGACCAACCACAACCCAGAGCATTGGAGGTAAGAAATATTGCCTAGTAATTGTGGACGATTACTCCCGTTTTACTTGGGTATATTTCCTTGCAAGTAAGTCCGAAACCTTCTCGTATTTTGAAAAATTTGCTAAAAATGTTCAAAATGAAAAAGGATGTGTTATCTCAAGTATAAGAATAGATCATGGAGGTGAATTTAAAAATCAAGATTTTACAAAATTTTGTGATGAATCTGGCTTAAAGCATGTGTTCTCCTCTCCATATACTCCTCAGCAAAATGGAGTTGTGGAAAGAAAGAATAGATCTCTTCAAGAAATGGCTAGAACTCTTTTAATTGAAAGTAAGATTTCTTCACGATTTTGGGCTGAAGCTGTTTCAACAGCATGCTATATCATCAATAGAGTCTTCTTAAGACCTATTCTAGAGAAAACCCCTTATGAGTTATTCAAATATAAAAAGCCTATTGTTTCTTACTTTCATGTATTCGGTTGCAAATGCTTTATATTGAAAAATGCAAAAGACCGAGTTGGTAAATTTGAAGAAAGATCAGATGAAGGCATCTTCCTTGGATATTCCACATCAAGCAAAGCCTACAGAGTCTATAACAAGAAGAGCCAGTCTGTGGAAGAGTCAATGAATGTCAAATTTCAAGACTCTACGCAAGATGAATCCAGTCAGACTCATCATGAAGAGTCTGAACCTACTCCAGACCCTCCAAAGCTTACAACTCAAGAAGCATCTCAGACTCTGGAAGACCAGCATCAAGCTGTTCGTGAAGATTCAAATAAAGAAAGAGATCATCAACCAGACAAATCAACCAGTAACTGGAAGCATAAGTCCAGTCATCCCAAAGATCTCATTATCGGCAAAATTAATGAAGGAATTCGCACCAAATCCAAAAGGCGTGAAGAGTCTAGTGCTGTGGCTCTCGTTTCTGAAATTGAACCAAAGAGCATAGAATAAGCTTTATCTGATGAAAGCTGGATTGAAGCTATGCAAGAAGAGCTCAGACAGTTCAACATTAATGATGTTTGGGAATTGACATCTAAACCAAAAGGTAAAACTGTTATTGGAGCTAAATGGGTGTTCAGGAACAAGATGAATGAGAAAGGAACAGTTGTACGAAACAAAGCAAGACTCGTGGCCAAGGGATATACGCAAGAAGAAGGAATAGACTATGATGAGACTTACGCACCAGTAGCCAGGTTAGAAGCTATTCGACTATTGCTTGCATTTGCTTGTTATAAAAATTTCAGGTTATTCCAAATGGACATCAAAAGTGCCTTCCTAAATAGATTTATCCATGAGGAAGTTTATATGGAACAACCACCAGGGTTTGAAGACCCAAAGAAGCCAGACTCAGTCTTCAGACTGAAAAAGGCCTTGTATGGTTTAAAGTAAGCACCTCGAGCTTGGTACGACAGACTAAGTAAGTTCTTAACACATAATGGTTTTGTCAAAGGTAAAGTCGATACTACTTTATTTATCAAAAAGGAAAACAAAAGTTTTTTACTTGTTCAAATATATGTGGATCATATTATTTTTGGATCCTCTAATGAAAGTCTGTGCAAGAAATTTTCTAAGACTATGCAGGACGAGTTTGAAATGAGTATGATGGGAGAATTAACATTCTTTCTTGGTCTTCAAGTAAAACAATTGAAGGAATGAACTTTTATTTATCAAGAAAAATATGCTAATGATCTTGTCAAAAGGTTTGGACTGGAAAAGTGCAAAAAGACCGACATACCGATGTTAAGTTCTTTGAAGATAGACAAAGATGAAGAAGGGAAGAAAGTTGATCAAAAGCTGTACAGGAGCATTATTGGTTCACTTCTTTATCTTACTACTTCTAGACCTAACATTTTGTTGAGTGTTTGCATCTGTGCTAGGTTTCAATCAGATCCTAGAGAATCTCATCTCAGTGCTGCGAAACGTATTATTAAATACGTTGCTTCATCTTCATGCATCGGTCTTTGATATCCTAAGAAGGGAGACTTTAATCTTCTGGGATATTCAGACGCAGATCTGGCTGGTTGCAGAGTTGATAGAAAGAGCACTTCAGGAACTTGCCAGTTGCTTGGAAGCAGAACAGTGTCTTGGTTTTCAAGGAAACAAAGCACTGTGGCTCTCTCAACAACAGAAGCAGAGTATGTAGCTCTTGGAAGTTGCTGTTCGCAAATTCTATGGATAAAACAACAGCTACAAGACTTTGGAATTGAAGCACAGGGATTAGATGTGACAATACCAGCGCAATCAATCTCACTAAAAATCCAATCCTTCACTCAAGAGCAAAGCATATAGAGATTCGACATCATTTCATTAGAGATCATGTTCAAAATGGAGAAATCTTGATTCAATTTGTTGATTCAAAAAATCAACTAGCGGATATATTCACGAAGCCTTTAGAGAAAAATCAATTCGATTTTATCCGTTCCAGACTCAACATTTTGAAGCTTGAGGAAGTTAAAGTCTAAAGACTCTTCAACCCTCAAACTCAGACATTCATGGCTATAGACTTTGTCATCTTTTCTTGGGAAAGCGAGTAAATGAATCTTTCAACGACAAGGAAGGATGTCTTCTTCGAGAAAGTCTTCAAGAATTGCGAACAGGGGACCACAGAGAATGAGAGAGGAGCCTACCCATTTCGATCTCACCGAAGAGGAAGATTTACCCAGTCAGCAACAAAGCCCTATTCACTCTCCACCACATCACTCTTCATCATCTATCCCACAAGGTGCGCGTCATCAACCGGAGGAAGAAATAATCGAGGACGCAGACCCTGTAAGAGTCGAAAAACCCTCTTTTATTTACAAGCTCTATCGTGCGTTGAAGAGCATTGGGACTCCGTTGAATTATATAGATGATTTCCTTAAAGATAAGAATTATGGGAATGAGTATATATTTTTGCGACGAATGGAGGATTTGGGAATTGCTCCCAAAGGAAAAGCTAAGGAAGCACTTGCGAACATTCCAAGTGACCCTCGTGTATCGGGTCTAAATCCTACTGACGGGAACGATGATGATAAAATGTTCAGTGAATTTCAACCTAGAATGGGTGTTGCTGCGAAGGTGAAGGGAAAAAGGATGGATTTGTTTAAATCAAAGGAACAGGAGAATCTATTCTTCAGACTATTGAAACGAAGGGTGATAAACCCTAAGAGTGTTGATTTTGATTTCTTGGATGCCATTAATGTGAACTTAAGGGAGAAGTTCAATCTGCTTCAACTTGAGCAATTTTGCTCCGATACCACAGACGGTTATGCGCAATTGACAGCATACTTCTATTCGAATCTTAGCTTTTTAGATGCGAATAGAATATCCTTCAGTGTTCGAGATCAAGTCTATGAGGTAGATGTGGACATATTGGCAGACATAATTGGAGTTGAAAGAGGACGATATAAACCAATTAAGGTTTCAATCGCTCGTACCACACTGGAACTTGTCAAAGACAGGAGTACAGAAGGAAGAGTTACCTACTCAAGAATGCATGCCATCAACATCTTACTTCACAAAATTGTAATCAACTGTATCAGGCCAAAGTCTACATCCAAGACTGATGTGTCTAACTCTGAGGCGAAATTGATGTCCGCTATCAATTCAGAAAAAAAGTTCTCTCTCCCTCACACCATTCTCTTTCACATGTACAGAGCAATGGTGAAGGACAAGGGCCAATTGCCTTATCCAAGTCTTGTGACCAAGATCTTCAAACACCTGAACGTTGAACCTCCACATACTCTTTGTGTTCGACCATGTGACAAAATGGTGGTGGGTTTGAAAATGCTGACAAAAATGCGTCTGAAAGAGCTTAATAAGGTGATGGAAAAGTTCAAAGCGAAGACTCCAGTATCTTCTGCATCAAAGAGAAAAGGGAAGGAGCCCATGGGTGCTCCATCCAAAAAGAAAAGAACTCTTATCTTGGAGGATGAAGATGAGGAGAAAGATGTCACTATCTCTGCTTTGAAAAGGACCAGACGTTCTGTACCTAAATCAACAGAACGACAAAAGAAAGGAAAAGAAGCAGAAGAAAAAGAACAAAGAGAAGAAGAGGGACAAGCAAAGAACAGAGAAGCAGAGGAGCAACAAGAGAAAGAGAAAGAAGACGAAGAGAAAGAAGCTGAAGAAGAAGGAGAAGCAGTAAAAGAAAAGTCTGCAGATGAAGCCGCAGAAGAAGGGAATCAAGACGCTGAAGAGCATGACCATCACTCTTCCCCAATTGAGGTCCTAGAGACAGGGGGAGATGGCGAGCAAGGAAGGACTACACCACATGCTATCAACAGCTAAGGTGTAAATCGCTCACCAGCAAATCCAGAAGACTTTCAGGCTTCTCAAATGCCTGAGGAAGGACATGATACGTCAACACCAAATCTGCTCGATTACACCGAAGTTCCATCGTCTGCCTTCACTCCATCCGAAAGAGCAAATGCGAGCACACAAACGGACAATACTGCAGATTTTCATCGTATCCTTGATGTTCTTCTGGAAATGCAGGGTCAAATCTCTGCTCTAGAATGTGAACTTCAAGTCATGAAGAATACTGGAAAAGCATCTTCTGTTACCCTGGCAGATCAAATGAAAAACCTCGCTCTTCAAATTCAAGCCAATGCCAAAGGAGAAGAGGTGGCTCATCTTCGGGAAGACTTGAAGAGGCTGGAAGGCATCGTCCAGTCGATGGGAGATTTCCAGATTGTGCACGTTCCCAAGCAGATTTGACTCTTTTCTCACCTTTTTAATGATGACAAAAAGGGGGAGAATTGCAATTTGAACTCTTCAACTCTTTAAACTCTTTAAACTTTGACATGTTTGAATATTTGAGTATGACTTGGGTGTGAACTTGAATTTGACTGACTTGTGTGGATTTTGATGTTTGACTGTTTGCATTTATATCAAGTGTTGTTGTATGGTCTTACTCATGAAAGACTAACCAATTTTCTGTGGATGCAGAGTATGGTTGATTTATTAATCTTTATGAGATAGCCATATTGCTTGAGTAATGTTTTGCAGGTCAAAGTTGTTCAAATCTACAGGGAAGTTTTGTCACCATCAAAAAGGGGGAGATTGTTGGAGAAACCTTTCCAGAATATTTTGAAACTGACAAAACGTTTCTATCAGTCTAGTATGGATAAGTACAGACCTTCTGTTTAAAGTCTGAAGACTTTCAAATCACCAGACTCAAGACTCAAGACTCAAGACTATTCTCATTGACACTTTTTCTAATCCAGTGACGAAGGCAATCCAGAACCGAAGTATTTGGTTAAGGATTTAGTCCTATCCTCTAGAGAAGATCTCTTGGCTGGATAAATATAACGGATTCTTTTATTCGTAATCAAGATCGTTTGAAGATCCGATGGTCGACGAAATATTGGAAGGTTCTATTCTTGGAAACCAAAATCCTAATTGTATGGGCGAACATGATTGATGGGCTATCGTCAGGTTCCTTTAATAGCTCAAATGATCTTCTTGATTGATTCCGTCCAATGGGTAGATTGGAGGAATTCCTTTGGTAAGTGCCAACGGGTATGATGGCATAAAGGAGTATAAAAGGAAGACATTCTAGTTGCTTTAGTATATGATCGATAGAGAAATTTCAGAGTCTGAAGCACCTTGATTATTAGTCGATACATTTTGAGCGAAATTGTATACACAAAGAGTGTTTATACTTAGAGATACCTTGAGCGAGTGAGGTAGATCATCTACACCGAGAAATCAAGGGAGAACAACGCTGTAACATCTCTTTGTTCATAGTGGAATCCAGCCAATAGGTTGTCAATGCAGAAGAGTGGACGTAGGCTTGAAATAAGCCGAACCATTAGAAACCGCATGTTCAATTTTCTCTTCTCTCAGTCTTACTTTGATTATTGTTTGTCTCAAATCTATTAACTATCTAGTATTGTGCAATTATCGAGAAAAATCCTTTATATACCTATTCACCCCCCTCTAGGTACTTATACTAGCTATATCTTATATATATGAAGATTAGTGGGAGCAAATTTATTTTTCTAGTTCTGTATATTGATGATATTTTGCTTGCTACTAATGATCTTGGTTTGTTATATGAAACCAAGAAATTTATCTCTAAGAATTTTGAAATGACGGATATGGGAGAGACAACGTATGTGATAGGAATAGAAATATTCCGTGATAGATCACAAGGATTGTTAAGATTGTCTCAAAATTTTAGAGAGATGTTCAATAGGAATAATTCCAATTTAGAAATGTGACAAATTTAGTTTTATGCAATGTCCGAAAAGTGAATTGGAACAAGAACAAATGAAAAATATTCCTTATACATCTATTGTGGGGAGCTTAATGTATGCACAAACTTGTACCAGACCAGACATCAGTTTTGTTGTCGGAATACTAGGTAGGTATCAAAGTAATCCTAGAATGGATCATTGGAAAGCTGCAAAAAAAGTTCTTAGATACTTGCAAGGAACGAAGAATCATATGCTCACTTATAAAAGATCCGATCATCTCGAGGTGATTGGATATTCAGATTCAAACTTAGCCAGATGTGCCGATACAAGAAAATCAACGTTTGGTTACTTGTTTCTTCTCGCTGGAGGGGCAATTTCATGGAAAAGTGTGAAGTAGTCAGTTGTTGCTACATCCACTATGAAAGCTGAATTTGTGGCATGCTTTGAGGCCACTATTCATGGATTATGGCTGCGGAATTTTATTTCAGGGCTTGTGATTGTCGACAGTATTGCCAAACCGCTGAAAATTTATTGTGATAACTCTGCAACAGTTTTCTTCTCTAAGAACAACAAGTATTCTAAAGGTGCTAAGTATATGGAGATCAAATACTTATATGTTAAAGAAGTTGTTCATAAACAAAGAGTGTCAATTGAGCACATTAGCACCAATCTTATGATAGCAGATCCCTTAACAAAAGGACTGTCGCTTAAAACATTTAATGAGCATGTTGAAAATATTGGCATTATTGGACGTCATTAATGTTTGTATTATGATTGTATTAAGTTTATGTATTTGATACTTTGAGCTCATTTACATGTTTTTGATCTTTTTTGTTTTTTATTTAGTATACATTATGGAAATAGATGAATGTTAAATAGGATAGTTTCCAAAGAGACATTATAGTTGAACTATTACTGTACTTCTCATTTATGGATCATATTAAGTAAAGTGTTATAGTTGTAGAAGGGACTATGTCGATTAATGACATACAACCGCTATGACTCGTATTAGTTTTCTTTATTTAATTGTGATTATTATGTGATTGCCAATTTAATGAAAAAAATTATAACATAATGTTATTGTGCACATTACGGTTTTTATTAAACCATGAAAGGAAAATCATATGGGCCAAGTGGGAGAATGTAAGAACCCATAAATAATCTCTTAACCATCCCATCAAATAAGTGGAAGATTCATTAAACTGTGAAACATTATTGTGGTCCACATGATATGATTTATTATATGGTTTAATAATAGTTGAATGCTATAAAATAAATAATGTATTGGTTATGAGAAGTTGCGACTCTAATAAAACGAAAATGTACTATTTTTTATGGAAGTTAAAAGACGCTTTGATGGAAGGCACCTATTAAAAGAATGTATAAATAGAGTCCGGTCCTCTCTTCGCCTACAAGAACAACAATAACAGAAAAGAACTTAGTATTCTCTACTCCATCGATAGAATACATTAAAGAATAGTGGGTTAAGAGAGAGAAATCGGATTTCTTCCTTTGGTTCGAGTTCCTCGGTTTTCCACAACAATTATGATTAAGGGTAACGCTATGGATAAAGGTACGTCTTCATCTACATGTGAAAATCGCGAAGATCAAAGATCACTGTATTTCTTTTGAATTTCCGCATCAAAGAATTATATGAATTGTCTAACACCGCTAACTTAAATGATTCTGTTACATTATTCGGCAAAGTCATATAGTATATCAGTGTTCGTGTTTCTAGCATTACTTTATATGCTATAAAATAAATAATGTATTGGTTATGAGAAGTTGCAACTCTAATAAAACGAAAATGTACTATTTTTTATGGAAGTTAAAAGACGTTTTGATGGAAGGCACCTATTAAACGAATGTATAAATAGAGTCCGGTCCTCTCTCCGCCTACAAAAACAACATTAACAGAAAAGAAGTTAGTATTCTCTCATCCATTGATAGAATACATTAAAAAATAGTGGGTTAAGAGAGAGAAATTGGATTTCTTCCTTTGGTTCGAGTTCCTCGGTTTTCCACAACAATTATAATCAAAGGTAACGCTATGGATAAAGGTACGTCTTCATCTATTTGTGAAAATCGCGAAGATCAAAGATCACTGTATTTCTTTTGAATTTCCGAAACAAAGAATTATATGAATTGTCTAACACCGCTAACTTAAATGATTCTGTTACATTATTCGGCAGAGTCATATAGTATATCAGTGTTCGTGTTTCTAGCATCACTTTATATGTTTTGCCGATATATTTAGTTTTTGCACTTTGTTGGTCATCCGAGTGAAAATTGGCTATTATTGCCATTAGTTTTTTTTTGGGCCAAATATTGCCATTAAGTGGAGTTGCTGATTTTAATCCGTTTATATGCGCATGACGTGCTAAAACTGCCCCAAGGCGTGTTCAATCGGCCGATCTCATCTTTTAAGAACCCTCGGTGAACCTCGGAATTGGTCGGTAAGAAGTTCTTGTTCATGTCCTCCATTTTCTAAGGTCAACATCAAGGAGAAATTTCGATGATGACGCATTCCCTAGACCTTGGAAGAATGGAAACAGAAGTTTGATGTCTCTTCCGGATCTGCCATGAAATTTCATGCAAATTGCTTGGAAATGGTCTGAAGAATTCTTTGATGTATCAAGATCCATTTTATAAAAATATGTTACACGAGTCAAGACCCAATATTCGAATTGCATGTTGAAATATGGCCTGCATGCATGGGGCAATTTTCAATTTCCATTTGTAGCATCGCTTAATATAAAGTTCATCGATGACCAATATAAACAAGCTCTCCATCATTCAACGACTCAAATACAAGGCAAAATGAAAACGGTAGTAGGGATGTCGCGACCTCCCTTTTTCCGGGCACCCACATATACATGGGCACGTGCGGAGGCTAATGGCTCGCTATGTATTAGGCTTAACCCGAGCCCTCCTAAGCTCATCAATTCACAACTTATGGTCCGAATTTTTAACATGCGAGTTAATTTCAAATAAGAGTTACCATTAATCGATTTGGAGTATGTCAATTAGAAATCCAAGTGAAATATCAGGAGAAATACTTTACTCCTACACAACTAAAGAAATTAGGACCGGAGATTTGATTACACTAATTAATCACTAATGCCCTTCCGATATCTAATTTTTGTTTAAACATCAAATAAAGCATTTATGCAGCATTTTATTTCAATCACGACTTATGTGATTCAATTCCTAATTAGACTAAGGGAATGGAAATCCATACCTCAAAAAGGCACAATTGGAATGAAGGAAATAAGTCAATATTTGCTTCCAAAAAGTTAAACATGATTTCTTCTTTTGGTTTTTCAAATGTTTTCTATTCGTTTGCGTAGAAAACTAATCAAGAACCATTTTTTTCGGTCTTTTTCTATTTTTTGGGGAAAAAAACGGATTTTTCTGATTTTTTAAATATAAATGCTTTTTTTGGATTTTTCTAATAAAAACTATTTTTTAACTTTTTCTAATTTTTTGGAAATGTAAATCATTTTTGGGCTTTTTCTGATTAATTGGGAAAATGTAAAATATTTTTGGGTTTTTCTGAGTTTTTTTATTTTTTGTTATTAAAATATTTTACATTAAAATAATTATATATTATATTATATTATATTATATTATATTATATTATATTATATTATATTATAAAAAGGATCCGGATCGGACTCCCCGGGTTGGGAACGACCCGGCTCGCCTGCCTTCGGCCCAGATGGGCCTGAAGTATAGGCCTAACAGGAACCCCCTCTCTTTTTTTTAAAAACATTCCAAGCCCACGATTTAAAACAAAAACAAAACAGGCCCACACCTTCCCAGGCCCGCGCAGAACGAGCCCATGCTCAACCGGACCCAGCCGGCCCGAACCGACGAAACCCTGCCCGGCTAAGGCAAGTCGGGTCAGCCAGACATGCGCTCTGACCCGGTTCATCTCCCCCTCACCGCGGCTTGCCTATCGCTACAGGAATGGCACCGGCGAGAGACGCCGGCACTGGCCATCGTTGCCGGCCGAGATCTGTCTTGGACGGACATGACCAGCGGAGTCCGTTCAACCTGAGGCCTCCCCGATGCCGTCTCTCTCTCTCCACACGACATCAAGACGGTGATTGAAGCTCGGGAACGGACTTTCTCAACGCAAGCTTTCAGATCTAGTTTCGGCATTTCATCGAACAGGCGGTACGCACAAACTGGAACGGGGAATTCTCGAAACCCTCGGCACCTTACCAGGGGAGGAATAATGGAGAACAAAGACAGGAACGACACGGGCCGGACCTCGCGCGAGCCGAGCGGCTACGAACTCCGGCCCGGCATGTCCAAAACAGAACAGTAACAGGCGGTCGGGGAAGCTCACAATTTGGCTCGGGGATGGCCCGACGGTGGTTCGTTGGTGCGGTGGTCGCCGGGGGCTCGCCTCTACTCTCACTGGTTCTCTCCGATCCGACCCTTTCTCGGATCTATCTCCCTCTCTCTCGGCTCGTTTCAGCCACCCTCTACTCGGTATCTCTCTCTATTTCAGATCTCCCTCGATCTCGGGCCTCCCTTGATGTCTCTCAGGGGAAGTCCGTTAAGCTCGCTGCTTCTGTGTCTCCTTCCTGGTCTCGCAGACGTCCTATTTATAGGTGAGTTGCAGAGGCGGGGAGGATGGGAAGGAGGAAGAAAGGAGGAAGGAGAAAACGAGAGGGGGCCGAAGAAGATGACTCCTCTCTGCATCTCTCTTTTCTCTCTTTTTTTTTATTCTCTTTTTTTTGTCCTTCTTTTCTTCGAGTGATCATTTTATTAAAAAAAAAAAAACTCTCTTGCACATGTCAAACCCAATGGGAGCAGCGCCGACTTTTTTCAAATTTTTATTTTTTGAGTTAATATTCTGAAATATTCAAAGTTATACACTTGTGACAAATTTACATCAAACTATTTTTTTAATTATGAAAAACTCCAAACTGATATTTCTGTGACAAATTTATCCCAACTAATCGTATAAAGATCATAAATTGATATATTTATAATAAATTTATTCCAAACTAATTTATGTGATCGCAAAGAACCTTAAACTGGTAAATTTGTAAAAAATATACCATCCACTAAATTGGATTACTACCACAAAAAAATCAAAAAAATTGTAAACTGTAGCCAATCAACTATCACATGTCATTTAATTTAATAATTTAATAGTAAAATTTAACGAAAACTAATATAAGATAAATTTGTCACAAGTGTACTAATTTTTGGTAAATTTATAAAAAGCATATCAAATTGGGGTTTAAATAGTTTAAGACAAATTTGTCAGATACCAGTTTAGGATTTTTCAGGGTATTAATTCTTATTCTTTTTCTTCTTATTCTTTTTGTAAACTTTTCTTTCTTCTTTTGTCTTTTTGTTTATTATCATTATATTGCCTTTTTTCAACGCCTTCTGCGCGCCAACAGAGGGTTAAACCCCTTTTTTTGGGACTTTTTGACCATCTTCCCTTCTTCTATTTTAAATTTTTTTTTGAATGTGCAGAGCACTTGCTCTTCCTTCGTGTATGTCGATAAGATTGGAGGGAGAGAGTCCACTTCGTGTCAATCCGTACAGAAGAGGGAAAAGAGCCCTTTTTGTCTTCTTTTCAAATTTAGTTATCCGAAAATAGGATAAAATAAGGAAGAATAAAATTAAAAATAAAACTTAATAGATGCAAATGAAAATTAAGACTTAGGTGATGTGAGTCATTTTTGTTATAGCCAAATTGATCCCCAATTTTTTTTATGTAATTTAATATAAAATACCTAATCAAAATTTAAAGTGTTAATAAGAGAAATTGTCGGAAGTACGGCATGATATAGAGAGAGAAAGTGAGCGATGAAATGCTCTGCATGATAGTACAACAAGCTGGCTCGAGTTCGGATTCCGTTATGATGAACGTCGGCGGATGTGAAAAGACAACCTGCGGCTCCGCTACCTTGGGCTGCTGCTGAGGTACCTTGGGCTTTTCTTCTTTCTTCGGCTCCTTGACTTCATCCACCATCTCCGACTTCGCATGACCCACGTTCTTGCGAAGCTTCTTGGTGAGCTTGATTGGATCAACTCCTGCCCCCGTTACTTCAATCACGTCTTGGTCAGCTCCTTTCAAACTCAACGATGAGAACCCTAAATGCATTGATGGACTAATTAAAAACTCGTTCTACTAGAAAGTCGCATGAAACATGTTTCAATATACTAGCATGGTCTTATTAATACCATACAATGAATTTGGCAATCTAATTTACTACCGTGAGGGAAAAAGCTACCAAAACTCAATGAAAATCACAATCCTCGGAATTTTTTGTGGTCAAAAAGATAATTAAGAGTAAATTTATCAAAAGTGTATCATTTTATGATAATTTTTTTAAAGATGTATTAGTTTAGAATTTTTTTGTGATAAAAAAGATAGTTTGGAATAAATTTGACATAAATGTATCAGTTTGGAGTTTTTCGTAATATTATCCCTAATAAGTATTACAATTAATTTTCTTTCTTCATGAACTTTTCTTTATTCCTTTCTTGTGGTCAACCCTAAGTACACCCCTAATGTTATTTTTGTTTTTGATTATTACCCGGGACGGTAGCTGCAATTTTAAGAGCCTTCGAGCGATTATCTTGCATTCCAAATTTTGGGCAGAGCGAGCACGTCCAACTCCTACCGTTCATGTTGGACACCTTGACCACCACCTTTTCCTGCAAGCATAAAGAACTGGGATTATATATATATCAACATTTTCTTGTAAACTGATCAGACATAAGTGTCATACTAGATTTGGCACCTTCGTCATCGTCTTGGTTTGTTGAGAATGCTCTTCGACAGACCTGCAGATAATTTCCAATCTTCTAAGAGATGCAACGAATGGAGTTAGGGCATGATTTGTATTTTGAAGACGAAAGAGAGAGAATGTGTGTGTTTGTATAGCCATTTTCTTCTATACATATTGAGTCCTGACTGGAGTTTCTTACGTAGAAAAAGGGCAATGCGGCCATAAATTTCAACGAGAAAAGGTAGAAAGAAGCTAGGCAGAGCTGGGGGGGAATCTATGTGGGGAAATTTCGACGCGACCTGCCTCCAGGACATAGACGTCGCTATCCTAACATATGACCTGCAAATTAGGGCAAAGGCCAGCGGCGACAACAAAATCGCCCTAATCTGCAAACCCTAGCCGCTCAATCATTAAGTAGAACACGGACATGCAATTGAAATCTGTCTTTCCTAGCGCCGAACATGATGATACTCTAAACCTACTGTTTACCTCTCAAGAAAGTATTTTAGCTGCTCGATCTAAAGAAACATAGAGGAAACCGGGTTTGAAGAATTTAGACGTTCCGTAAATTGAGAGCACGGACATCCAACGTGGGATTGGACTTTGCTCGCCCCCGACACATTGATACTCTAAACTAACTATTTACTTCTTGAGAAAGTATTTTCCGTATTGATTACACAGCAAACATGACGTCACCAACTAAGTGCTTAACTGCATGGCATTCCGGATTGAGGGCATACATTATCTAATTGTCAATACCCTCTTCATCGCTATTGCAGAATACATCTTCGGAATTTGGAAAGCCCCAAAATTTTTCGGGCACAAATTCTAGGACCTCTTCAATGGCTTTTTCTAAGGGGAATGATGGAGGATGATGAATCTTTCTGGCGGTTAATAGAATGAAGATGCTTAAACCACTCAAACCTTGCGACTTCGGCGTTCAATCGCAACAATCAAAAACAACGGCCGGGCTGCTAGCCAATGTCTAGAAGCTGGAGATGTTTCCGGAGCAGTACCCTGGGGCAGCCGACCCCACGATGTGGTCCCAATTCGGACTTGGTAAAACCCTATTTTTAAAACTCATATTGTATCGGAAATTTGTGAAAACTTTAAAAGAGCTTTTGAGAGCAGTCATTTAAGAGAGACCAAAGCATGGGAATACTCCTCTTTTGTGATTGATTATTGTGGGCTTGGATGTTCTTTGGATGAGTGTGAAAATTTCGAGGGAAGAATTACCAAAAAAGTCCTAAATCTATTGCAATTGTGCCAATTCAGTCCTAAACCTTTTTTTTTTGCCAATTCAGTCATAAACCTTTTCTATTTTTGCCAGTTGAGTCCTTCCGGCAATCTTCAATCAGAATAATCTGATGTGGAATCCCAATCAGTGCCGGCCGGCGTTGCCGTCGCTAACATGGACGCCGGAGATGCAAAATGGCAACGTTTTGCTTATAAAAAACAATCGAAAAAGCCACAAACAGCGTCGTCCTTCTTCTTCTGCGTTTCTTTCCCAAAATTGACGTGAGGAACCCTAGCATGATATCTTCCCCAGATTGAGCGTTGCTTTCTTCTTTAGATATCAATTTTTTTGCCCCAAATTAGAGTTGATGCTCAACCGACGCTTTATCCGACACTCACTCACCTTGCCTGACAGTGTTGCTGGCCCCGCACTCGGGCTTGACGCTCGCCCAGATTCGCCCAACGCCATTGCTTGCCTTGCGCTCGCACTCGACGCCTACCTAGATTCGCTCGACAGTGTTGCTGGCCTTGCGCTCAGGCTTGACGCTTGCCCAGATTTGCCCAACGTTGTTGCTTGCCCTGCGCCCGCGCTCAACGCTCACCCAGATTCGCCTAACAGTGTTGCTGGCCCCGCGCTTGGGCTCGACGCTCACCCAGATTCACCCAACGCTGTTGCTTGCCCTACGCCCGCGCTCAACGCTCACCCAGATTCGCCTGATACTTGCTCCCCCCGTGCTCTTGCTCGACACTTACCCAACACCTTCGCCCAAATTCACTGACGCTCTCGCTTACCCTGCACTCTCGCTTCACGCTTGCCCAACGCTTTTGCCCAAATTTGTCAAACGATTGGTCGACGCTCGCCAATATTCGCAAGAAAGATGTTGAAGATAATGTGCGAAGATAAAATGTAAGATTGCCCAAGGCCTTGTTCCAAATTGCTTCAATCAAGGCTTGCGCAGGTTTAACTCTATTACATATGGTCTTGGCTATGGTTGCTGTCTTATGCAATTTGTGGTTTGCTTTGGAGTCTTTTTTATTCTTCATGAGAATTGGATGATCTGGCAATGTAAATGTGTTGATGTAGAAATTGTAAAGTACATTAGGAAATTATAGGTTAGGCAATGTAGATACTGCTGCTGTTGTCAAAGTTCTGTTGTAGAATCTTAATGCAGAGATATAACAATGTAGATGATGTTGCTGCAGTATGAGACTTACATGATTGTTATGAGAATGCAATTAGATAATATTATATAATCTTAATGCACATTTAGGTGACTACATTGTTGTTGCAGAATCTTAATGCAGAGACTATATTGTTGTCGCAGAATCTTTATGTAGAGACATAACAATGTAGATATTGCTGCTGCAGTGTGAGATTTTGGTGATTTTATAGCTGCCATTGAACTTTACTGTTAAGCTTGAACTATATTACATGTTTACAGGTTAGGTATGTTCAGACTAGTGTTGACCCCGACAGCATAAATGCAATTCCGCTACAATTGTCACAACCAATGAAGACATCAACAAATTCATCACAATCGATGGCATCGAATTTGAAGAACAACAATACATATGTGTTTTGTTATTGTGACCTGAAATGTCCTCTACAAATAGCAAGGACGAAAGAGAATCGAGGAAGAAGATATCATGGTTGCCTGAAATATAGAATTGGAGGAAGTTGTGGGTTTTTTATGTGGGTTGATGCAGAAATTAGTCAATCGGCAGGAAGCGTGTCACAAAATTTTCACCGGAGCAATTTCGACAGAAAACCAGTGTTGACACATAATGAAGATGAGGGTAGTTCAATGGACAGTGAAGTTAAAGCTCTTAAGGCAATTAAAATGTGTCAACCAAGATGTGACAAAGCTAAAAAAACAAAATTCGACATTGAAGACATTGTTAGTTGTGTCGTGGGTTTTTTTTGCAATTATAGAAGGTTTGTTATTTGGAAATTTGAAGACGAATGATATGTTGAGCTCGCCGTAAGCAGTGTCAATATTGAATGTATTATGTACGCTATTTTAGTACTTGTTTTTAGTATGGTTTGTATTTGTTGACATGAAGTATGAACATGAATGAAGTGCAAGTTATTTGCAATCTCCTTTATTTTATATGCAATTTGTTTCTCAACCTCAACATCAAAGATATGTCATTTTTTTTGTTTTTATGATCCGTTGGGATGATATTAGGTGTCCAAATATAACAGAAAAAAAAAAACAATATAATCTGACTTCTTCATAACAAACGATCACAATGTAGTAAACAAACAAATAATAGATCCATAAACCCCATTGTATTGCATAAGAGATGGTTCATAAGCATAGTTCATCACTAATCCCAATTCTATACAAATCGCCATCTAAGATAGACCCAAAAAATACAGCCACAAACACTACTTCATGGATCTCATCATTGATTAAAAAAACAAAATGGATCACTACTTCATCGAACCTATCTCCACCGGAAAAAAAGAAAAAAATTGGACAAAGAAAGATAAACAGCAACACTGTGTCATCATTAAACCCACATCTTACTTTGGCTTTTAGCGCAACTTTTGGTACTTTTGCATATTGTCCCATAAACAAGAGGATTTACACTGGTAAGAGCACCACCACTTGCACTTGCACATTTGCTTGTACATCTCTAAACCTGCAAAATATATATTCATTTTATATTTATGAAACTTTGCTAGTATAAACTAAGTTTCTAAGAAAACACTACTTACTGTTTCATGAATAGAAGGATTCACATCTACAAAACCACCACTACTACTTGCACCTTTGCGGGTACGTCTCTGAAATTGCAAAGTGTATATTCGTTTTATGTTTATGAAAACTTCACTAGTATAGATTAAATTTTTAATAAAATACTACCTACCATCCCATGAACATAAGCATTCACCTTGGTAGACCAAGACATAAGCAGCCACCACTACCACCAGCACCTTTGTGGGTACGTTTTTGAACCTGCACAACACTTAAAAATTAGGAATGTTAAGCTGTCGCATAATTATAGTACTCATGATTCAGCTTATGCCCACAAGAGACCAAGACATAATGGAAATGGAAGAACTAACTGAAAATTTTTGCCTTGAAAATTGTTTTTGTGATGATGTAGACCTAGTTTTCTTAATTGGACATGTCGAACTATTGTGTCCTGGCCTCGAGCAAGTTCGACATGTCATCTTCATTCCTATCCTGGACATTTTAGTTCCACTTGCTACCTCACCTTCCTCTCTTAACCTTTTATGTTTACGTCTACCGGGCTTCACCCTAGCTGGCAATGGTTCTGGTGGCTTTTTATTAGTCTTTTTCCAAAATTTCTCTCCTTGAATTGGCATCATCATGTTCTCATATGCAGCTAAAAACTTGGCCTTCTTATAACACTCATCAATATACTCATACATATCCTCTTGCCTATGATTTATAGCAGAAATAGCATGTGGACAAGGGATGCCAGTGAGCTGTCATTTTCTACAAGAGCACTCTCTCTTCAACACATCTACCACGTACTTGTTACCCTTATCCATCACCTCATATCTAATATCACAATTCCATATCACTTGGCAGTATATCGCAAAAACTCTATTTTCTTCTAACTTTCTTAAGATTCTTGGACTACAGTTCCTTTTCCACTTAGCACATGCATCCCTCTGTGTATGCATTCTTGTCATTATCATTATCCGTATTTCTTCTAGCATACTATAAATGGACTTACATCTAGCATAGAGAATTCTTCCATTAAATGCCTCACATAAATTGTTGTTAACAATGTCACATTTTACATCAGTGGTGAAGAAAGCCCGAGACCAGTGCTTTGGCTCTGTTTGAACCAAGTCATGATATGCAACTGGACTAATTTTCTTCAATGCCTGAGAGTGTTCGTCATACTTGGGCATATTACTGCTCTTAGCACACTGCCAAAATAGTCTTTGCATCTGTATCCCCTTATATTTCTTGCCCCAATTGACATAGATGTGTCTAGCACACATCCTATGCTCAGCTGCAGGCAATAACGCAGCCACAACTTGTAAAAGTCCCTATAAAAGATGAGTGCAATATAAATCATATGTTACAATTACAACTATCTAAAATGCATAGCAACTAAAAATTAAATAAGAAACTTACCTTATGTTTGTCACTAATAATGACCCAGCCTCGTCCGTACGTATTCAAAATGTTAAGATCATAAATCAAGTTTGTTAAGAACCACGTCCAAGTATCACCACTTTCAACCTTGACAACCGCCCAAGCAATTGGGAACATCTGATCGTTTGCATCCCTTCCAATAGTACACAAAATCTGACCTTAACAAATTCCCTTCAAGAAACAACCGTCTAACCCCACAACTTTCCTACATCCACCAAGGAAGCCTTTTTTACAAGCAGCAAAACATACGTACATTCTTTCAAACAATGCCTTAGATTGCATATCGGGTTTTTCCACCTTCAATGTAATGGTACTCCCAGGATTTCTCTCTCTAAGCTCCTCTGCATAATCCCACAACTTTGCATATTCTTTCTTATAATTCCCCATCAACACTTTATAAGCATGCAATTTGGCCTTTGTACATTGAACTATACTAACATCTAAACCCAATTGTTCCTTGATTAGCTCCTTGAAAGCAATAGTTTTAATAGTTGGCATTGCTCTTATTGTAGGAAGATAGTGATTTGCCAACCAAGAACTTGTCACTCTCCTATTTTTGAATCTAATACTACATGTATGCTCCGAATGATAGGTCTTCACGTGAAATGATCCACTACGAGCATCAATAGATCCAGAAATCTTCCAGGGACAACTTTCGTTAGCACATTTTGCTCTAACAACCTTCTTCTCATTCTTTATAAATTTGATTTCTCCACGCTCAGCCACTGAATACTTTATCAAAGCATCTTTAAATTGCCGACTACTATCAAATGCCATAGCCACAGTAAATTCAGGCACAACACAATTAGGATAATATCTTGGAAACCTACTCCTTCTCCTAGTAAAATCGTCATCTCCTATTTCTGTATCAGACCCTAAACTCTCATTTGCATCCGTTTCATAATACTCTGTCTCATAACCAGCTACAAGATCAACCGCGTTATCCACATCCAATGGTTGGGATGGTACCAATGCTCCAGATGGTTCCCCTAAAATAAGATTCTTTGTAAACCTCCCACAAAACTCCATCATGTTCTTCCTTGCTTCCAAAAGCTCCTCATCATCACGATCATCATCAGTGAAAAATCTTACATCGCCAATAAAGTCTGTCTCATCGTCGTCGTCATTCATAATATCATCCTCTATGTCAGTATAATCACCTTCATCAATTGCGTTATCAGGATCTAAACTACCCAAGTGCTCAAAAACTATCTCATTAGCTAAACCAACTTCATCACGAGCACTCTCACCAACCCCATCAGCGACCCCCTCACCCTGCCCAACACCCTCACCCTCACCCTCAATGGCACCCTGACCATCACCTTCATCTACCTCATCGGCTACAAAATTTTCTCCATATACCTCAATTACCCCTCGATACAAATAGCTAAACAATAGATCGACAACACTACTCTCATCCCATATATATCTCAACCCATCTTCTAGAGACTTTCCAGGAAATTTAAAATAAAGCTTCTCAAATTTAGTATTTACCACTTTCTCAATATCTCTAATGAAGCTTTCGTAGCTTGGTGAACTAATATCGACTTTTATTAAATCAGTCTTGCATCCAACATATTCAAGCATCGGGCGACAGTAAAAATTTCCACCATGGAAAAGGCACACCCAAGCTGACTTGTTGCTCATATCAACCCTACATAGAAAACATAATGCATGTAAAAACATAGCCACATAATGGAAATTTTGACTTGAGCATAAGTTTTGAATCATCTCGATCTCATTGTATTCTCCTAATACCTTTTATTATATATTCTCATTTAAAGAATCCAAAGGCCAAAACTTACTTTACAAACGAAGTTATTCAATTGACAAATTCTCATTTAAAAAATACATTTGTTCTCCAGCACCTCAAAGGACAAAAGGTATGTTACACATGGAAGAGGCAGTCTGTTGGTGGGCTGAACTACAACAAAGTCTCAGCTATTAATGCCATATCTTATGAGTACATCTGATAGGAAGAAGCGAAATCAATCTTTGATCTCTTCTCTGGAGGAACCATATATGGCTAGAAAGGACGAGAGGAGAACCTCGAAAACATGGAAGAGTACTAAGGAAAATCAAGAGGTTTGTTGGACAGGTGGAAGCAGGACCATTGAGGAAATAGTTTCCACGCATAAGTGTAATGTTATGTCTATAAATCTCAATGGTTCTGCTCTAGGCAATCACACCTGGAGGTTTGGTACAGTTGAGAATTTAACTAATTTCTCTGTAATTAATGCTAGAGACTATTGGAAAACTGGGCGGCTCGGAGAATCACCGACTTCTAGATCTTTATTACGTTCTATTAGGCTTGCAAGTCCAACAACCAGGAAGAAAAGCGGTTACAGCTAGTCTAAAGGACTTGAATTTTCACATGATATGGTTCGAAGCAGGTTGAGGGAGAAAGAATTCAATTGGAAAGACTCGTCAAAATTAAAATCCTCAGTGGACCAGTTGACTTTCTTACTAAAAAATTACAAGTAAAAAATTAGATATTAGATGTAGGTTTTATCTCGCACAGCAACCAGCAAGACACGATTCCTACACCCTCTCCTCTCATCCTGGAATGAAGAAGGACGCGACTGAACGATTCCTTATTTCTGAGGAACATAACAATTCTTTGGTGTCATGCCAATAAGCATGCAAAAATATTCTAATCCCAACCAACGACAACACACGCCAAAAAACCTAACGCAAATTGATAATATAAAATAAGACGAGCAGAGCGCAATAAGTTTGGGACCACCGCAACATACCTTTTGACTATTTTTCGTTGTTGTGGTGTTCGCTCAACACTCGTCGACAACAAAACTGAACCGGGACCACAACTCCTCCTCGTGTTTGCTGCGATTTGTGATGGGCGAGTCAGGTCGCAGTGGGGTTGTGGCCGAATCGGGTCTTCACAATACGGGTGTGTCTATGATTGTGATGGATGAGCAAAAGTGTCAGGCAAAAGGCGCTCGATCAATGAACACGACAACAAAAGAATGATTTGGCATGAGGAATCTAGACAAAATCTGTGAGATTTTTGGGCTCTTTCAATTGGGCAAATTCGATTTGGGAGAGAATAGGGTTCTTGACGTCCGTGAGGAGAACAATGCTGAGAAAGCATGGATTGAGCATCAACTCTGATTTGGGGCAAAAAAATTGATATCTAAAGAAGAAAGCAACGCTCAATCTGGGGAAGATATCGTGCTAGGGTTCCTCACATCAATTTTGGGAAAGAAACGCAGAAGAAGAAGGACGACGCTGTTTGTGGCTTTTTCGATTTTTTTTTTTATAAGCAAAACGTTGCCATTTTGCATCTCCGGCGTCCATGTCAGCGACGGCAACGCCGGTCGGCGCTGATTGGGATTCCACATCAGATTATTCCGATTGAAGATTGCTGGAAGGACTGAACTGGCAAAAATAGAAAAGGTTTAGGACTGAATTGGCCCAAAAAAAAAAAGGTTTATGACTGAATTGGCACAATTGCAATAGGTTTAGGACTTTTTTGGTAATTCTCCCAAATTTCGAGCGATTGTAATCATCTCTTAGCCAATTATAAAGGAACCATCTCATTGATCTCTCCCTACATCATCAACCACACAAATGAGCTGTGTTCACGCTTTGTTCTCGCAATAAATTTCGTACTCCAATTGTCTTGTTTGTTCACGCTTTGGAGTTACTTGAACTTTGGCTTTTTCGGGCACAAATTCTAAGACCTCTTCAATGGCTTTTTCTAAGGAAAATGGTGGAGGATGATGAATCCTTCTTATGGTGAAAAGAAAGGAGATGCTTAAACCACTCGAGCCTCGCGACTTCGGCATTCAATCACAACAATTTAAAACTACGGCCGGGCTGCCAGCAAATGTCCAGAAGCTGGACGTGTTTCCAGCGTAGTTCTCAGCCTTCCGACCCCACGATGCAATCGCGATCCAGATTTGGTACGACCCTTTTTTTCAAAACTTATATTCTATTGAAAAGTTGTGAAAACTCTAGAGAGCTTTTGACAGCCGTCATCTCTCGATGAGAGCACAGGACTGCCCCTCTTTTGCAACTGACTCTTGTGGGTTCAGATGTACCTAGGATTGGAAAACCCTTGAGTGTGAGTATTTCGAGCTATTACAATCTTCTCTCAGCCAAATTATGAAGGAACCATCCCATCAATCTCTCCTTGTATGCTCGGCACATTGCCAACCACATAAATCGGTTGTATTCAAAGTTTATGTCCGCAATATATTTCTTGCTTGAATTATCTTGTTTGTTCATGCTTCCGAGTTACTCTTGAAAATATCATATTTACAATGGATTTTGGCTTTTTCTAAGGACAAAATAAAAGGAAAAGGAAAGTTAAAGTGACAAATTTCTGAATTTGCGCAGGATATGGAATGATATATAGCTAAATATATATACCACCCATGCGACACAAATGCTTGAATGGATCCTCTTAATTTCTGAACTGGTATGTTCTATTTACTCTATTGAGAAATGCCGTCCAATGGATGTAAATCGAAAGAGTTAGTTAAGAATGACTTTTGTCCCGATTACCTAAGATCAAAATCTATGTAATCTCATACAGATTTCGATGCCTACTGAGGTAATATTCTTTTCATCCTCAAAAAATGGTATTATCTCATTGTAAAATAGGACGGGCATGATAACCATTCTATTTCCTTATTTTTTTATTCCTCAAAATATGTTTGAAAAAGAAATCTATTTAGTAACATAATTTCATTTTTCTATTTCTGGAACAAATTTTTAGTCCAAGAATAGGTTTAGAATATAAATGAGAAGTAATTTATTTTTATTTTTTTGCTTTTCTATTTCTAGAACAAAAATGAAAAATAAAAACTTTGCTCATCGCTCACCCTCACTGCTAACTAGCCATCCGCTCTCCGCCACCGCCTGCCCACCCACCCGCCAGCTCCCATCTCAGCCCTCCTACGAAAGAGAAATTATGTGTCATATTGAAATAGAAAAATCAATTTCTACTCAGAGATTGATTTGTGGAACAAAATCCTATCATCCACGCCCTTAAAAGCCGTGAATCATTCACTAAGCATAGGATCCCAGTCCGATTCCATGACAGCGTGTGTTTATGTTATATGCACGTGTATACATGTACGCGCTATGCATTATGGATGTGTTTAAAGGTCATTGTCACTTTTGTATTTTGGGTGCGCGAGATGATATTGACATGGCTGTTATAAAAAAATCCCTAGACCAAGACCTGCAGCTTTCAAGTTTCACGCAAACAGCCAGAACGTGGGCGGCGGAGCGACTTTTGTCCAGGCCTTGACGAAACAAAAACGGAGAAAGTGCGATGGAAATTTCTGATTGAACGACCTGAGATTGATCGAGCATCGAAAATGTATGTGCCGGAGTGAAGGAGACGGTAGCAGAAGTTCCTTTTTAGCTACCATTAACCGGTCAAAATATATGGAAATACAAGAAGAATGGTCGGTTTAGGTATTGTAAGACCAAGAATTCAATGGCTTGAGTCAAAAAAACAGCTAGCAATGTTGGATACTCCCGAGAGAAAGAGAGAATATCCGACTTGTCTAGCAACAAGGCAAGTTGCTATCACAGGGGAAAATGATCTTCTTCCAAAAGGTAGCACGTGAGATGGTTGTACCTGCGATGGATTATTTTATATCGGTCTTCTGCTAGATTGATAATTGTCGCAATAAGCCTCGGTTTGGTATATGCAGTTGTGGCTGCGCCGCAATTGCAG
This sequence comes from Eucalyptus camaldulensis, assembly GCA_019915185.1. Taxonomy (NCBI): domain Eukaryota; kingdom Viridiplantae; phylum Streptophyta; class Magnoliopsida; order Myrtales; family Myrtaceae; genus Eucalyptus; species Eucalyptus camaldulensis. The sequence goes on along the minus strand of JAHSVA010000014.1, from coordinate 8,342,694 downwards.
TCACTTGTGCGAGTGACGATACATGTTTTAAAACCCCGTTTTTTTATTTTCTTTGGGTTTTTCTTGTTCACCGGTAGACCCCATAGCAGCAAGAAAAGGTGGCCCCCTAACAAGAAAAGAAAGGAGAACCTATTTATTTTTGTTTTAAGGGAGGGAGAGAGAGAGAGAGACCCACAATGAAAAAAAGTGAAGGAAAAAACAAAATCAAGAAGCCGCTATTGAGTGAACTAGAGATCATGCGAAGGGAGATTGGAGAAAAATCCGTTCTACCTTCATCCATATAAATGGGCTTAGCGAGCTCAAGAGTACCTTTGTCAGAGACTAGCTACTTTTCGACTGATATACACGCGCCCAATCTGCTTGTTTAAACATGCCAAGTGTGCCCAACCCAAGCCCCAACTTCTTCGATGGTTACGCCGTATTATAAGGTCGAGCAAAGGCACTCAGGTGCACATTCAATTTCCTCCATTGTATCACTTACCTTGCATACTATGAGAGCTAACTAATTGCTTTCTTACCTTGCTTACCTTTTGGACTATAAATTGACTTAGTAAATATTCTCAACTACTCCTGCCCTTACTAATGGGAAATCAGTTCAAAAAAAGTGATTTATTTGAGACTTTGGTACGCTCCACACTGATATTTTGTGTACCCCTATCAGTGGAGGGGAGGGCGAATCTTTGGCTCTATTAAATTTATAGGGAATTGGAGGTAACATTTCGCCGATGTTAAGTCATGCACTGGTTTCTTCGGCCATTTTTTCTCTGTGTTGGTGTTCAGTATGACCTACACAAGACTCACCGTAGCACTTCAAAACTGGATGAAGAAACATTTCAAAAGGCAAAAGCCGATGCACAATAAACGCCCTCAAGATGCAATACCCGTTTTCACAGCTGTAGCTGCTGCAAGAAAGCTTAACCGAGTACGATCGGAGTCAAGAGCACTTGCGACCAGGTCAGTTTTGGAAGTCCTAGGATCAAAACCATTTGAAGGCTGCATTTGGGACCAACATTTGCAAGTAACTTTGGGTATCCAAAGCCCATTTGATCAAATATTGGGTGTTTGGGAACATTTTTGAAACCCACCTTGAAGGAATGCTGGCCTTTCAAAGGCTGAAAGCCCAAGGCAGGTCCTAGGCTGCCTTGGGCTTTTAGCATTTTCGAAAGGCCCAACGCACTATTCAGTTTCTTCTTCGTCAAATTCTCATATGTTGGCCAACAAGGTTGCAATGGATCTGTGACGGGCTAGAGGCAACCATCGCCGACCAATCGGACGACTCGAATCTAGGTTGCGAAGGTCGCCTGGGTTGCCGAAGGTCGCAACAAAGCTCTGACCTCACCACGACCTCTGGCAACCCATGCCATGATCGCCATGAAGGGCCGCCTAAGGTCGCGCAACCAAGCGGCCCTCACTGGTTGTCGCAGGGGGTCGCCCAACCTGAGGCGGCCCTTGTCAGTGGTGTCCGACGGCCGCTTGAGGTCTTGCAACTGGAGACATTAGCCTCCGCAATGCCCGCGGCCACCTACCCTTCGCCGACCAACTATTTTTTTTTCTTTCTTTTTATCATAAAAGTCATTTGTAAATGTAAATTTCTCAAAACACTATTTTGTTCGAGGATATTTCACAATACACTTTTAAATTATAATTTACCAAACGCAATATATATTTTGGAAAACTCTTTTAACTTAAAGTCCTTTGCATTTTGCCAATGACTTTCCCAAAAATTCTAACCAAACGCATCTGAAGACCAAGGAAGGGCCCACGGACCCTTAGGCGAACTATCGTTTAGTGGATGACTAGATAGATAGGCCTGTGAATGGTCATGGGCCACAAGCTCTTGACTAAGGAGACAAAAAATTCTGCTTGAATTAGGTAGCTATTTTTTAGAAGTACACATTATTTTTTTCGATTTTAGAGCTTATGGATTAGCCTTCTCATTGTCTACACGTATTCTAGTATCAAGCTACACACCACTTGTTTTCCAAGAAATGCAAAATGTTAATTGACAAAACTAATCGAAATTTAATCGATCTCTACATAATCCAAACACAACCTTACAATTTATCATATTTCTTCTTAATTCTATCTTTCGCTTGTATATATAACACCAAACGAGAGATGAAATGACACCAATCCCATAAGACACACACCTCAAGAATTACATCCTGGACGAAGCACTATAAAACCCAATACCGAAAGCGAAGGAGAAAGAGCCCGGAATCACGATCCCAATCTTGTGCCAGGAGTTTCCACGACATCACCGGCGGTCCGTGGAATTGCCGTTGGTACCGCCAGTCGTAGGTGAAACGAAGGAGTCACAATTCAACATGTCAATGTAGATGGGGACGAATGATTAAGACCGTGCCAGGACCGAGACCTCGGATCTAAAGCAGCATCTGGGCGAGGATAAATGATGACGGCTCGTGCGAGGGAGGAGTCCGTGGCCAAAACGCACCGGCAACTTGTGCCTTGCATCGAATGCTTAGGCTCCTATGAAATGGGTTTACAACTTTTTAGATAATTTTTCCAAATTGGATCCATATGAATAGAGTAATTTTCATTTTCAATTATTATAAATTTCATCGACCAATCTAAAACACCATTCCCATTTTGCGAAGGCTAAAACCCAAGGCAAAAAGAAAATGGTAACCAAGAAACCTTTCCAAAATATCACATGGTGGAGAGAGAGAGAGAGACCGCATTACATGACGGTGCAACAAGTCGGTTGGGATTCCGTTACAACATATAATGGAGACGATGGATACGACTAATACAACCAGACAACCGGGACCTCCACCGGCTTGGGCTTCTTTTCTTCTTGTTTCTCCTCCTCTTTGACTTCGTTCATCATCTCCAAATTCGCATAACCTAAGCTCTTGCAAAGCTTTCTAGTGAGCTTGACCGCGTCGACTCCGTCCCCCATCACTTCAATCACATCTCAGCCCGTTCCTTTTACACTCAACGATTGGAACCCCACGTGCATCGATCGAATTGCGAACTAGTTAACCCATTCTACTAGAAAACCACACGGAAGATGTTTCGATTTACTATCATAGTCCGATTAATTTATGTCCGATAAATTAATACAACAACTCTTTAACAAGTATTAGAACTAAAATTTTAGTTTTCAAGAATTCTTTTTTAATATTTCTTGTGGACAACCCTGACAAATAAACTGCTTATATTACCAGGAACTGCCATTGCAATTTGAAGAGCCTTCGTGCGATTATATTGCCTTCTAAAATTTGGGAAGAGTAAGAACTTCTGATTCCTGCTGTTCGTGCACACCTTGACCACCACCTTTTTCTGGAATAATAATAATAATAATAATAATAATAATAATAATAATAATAATAATAATAATAATAATAATAATAATAATAATAATAATAATTGTGTATATATACATACAAATACACAATAAGATAGTATTTTCTCGTAAAAATAACTATGATATTGTTATTCCATGTTACGTACCTTAGCCATAGTCTTGGTTTGCTGATAATGCTCATCAATGGACCTGCAGATAAATTATTCCAATTTTTTAGAATATGAGAAATGGACTGAGTTGAGTTAGGGAATGATATTTGAATCGTGAAGCCGATTTGGACAGTGTCTTCCATATATATGCTCATCGATGGTCTTTTTTTTTTTTTTAATTTTTCTTTCTTCTTTTGTCCTTTTGTTTATTATCATTACATTGCCTTTTTTTCAACCCCTTTCTCTCCTTCTGCGCCCCGAGAGGGGGCTAGCCCCCTTTTGTTTGACTTTTCTACTATCTTCCCTTCTTTTTTTAAATGTTTTTTTGAATGTGCAGAGCACTTGCGCTTCCTTCGTGTATGTGGATAAGATTGGAGGCGGAGAGAGTCCACTTCGTGTTAATCCGTACAGGAGAGAGAAAAGAGCCCTTCTTTTCTTCTTTTTAAATTTAGTTATCCGAAAATAGGATAAAATAAGGGAGAATAAAATTAAAAATAAAACTTAATATGCAAATGAAAATTAAGACTTAGGTGATGTAAAAGTCATTTTTGTTATAGCTAAATTAGTCCCTAATTTTCCTATGTAATTTAATATAAAATACTTAATCAAAATTTAGGTAGCAACAAGGGAAATTATCGAGAAGTTTCACATAGTATAGAGAGAGAAAGTGAGCGAGGGAACGCTCTACATGATAGTACAACAAGCTGGCTCGAGTTCAGATTCTGTTATGATGTACGCGGACGGATGTGCGTAGACAACCTCAGGCGGCTTCACTACCTCGGGCGGCTTCACTACCTTGGGTGGCTCGGGTGGCGGCTCCTTGATTTCATCCACCTTCTCCAACTTCACATAACCCACGTTCTTGCGAAGCTTCTTAGTGAGCTCGAATGCATCAACTTCCCCCGTTACTTCAATCACGTCTTGGTCCGCTCCTTTCAAACTCAACGGTGAGAACCCTAAATGCATTGATCGAGCAAAGAAATCATGGACCAATTAAAAACTCGTTCTACTAGAAAGTCGCATGAAACACATTTCAATATACTAGCATAGTCTTATTAATATTGATCCAATGAATTTGGCAATCTAATTTAGTACCATGAGGGAAAAAGCTGCTAGAACTCAATGCAAATTACGGTACTCAGAATTTTTTGTGGTCAAAAAGATAGTTAAGAGTAAAGTTATCAAAGGTGTATCATTTTATGATAAATTTGTTAAAGATGTACTAGTTTAGAATTTTTTGTAGTCAAAAAAATAGTTTGGGATAAATTTAACATAAGTGTATCAGTTTGGAGTTTTTCGTGATATTTACTCTAACAAGTATTACAACTAATTTTCTTTCTTCATGAACTTTTATTTATATCTTTCTTGTGGTCAACCCTAAATACACCCCTAATGTTATTTTTGTTTTTGATTATTACCTGGGACGGTAGCTGCAATTTTAACAGCCTTCGAGCGATTATCTTGCATTCCAAATATCGGGCACAGCCTGGAAGCCCAACACCTACCGTTCACGTTGCACACCTTGACCACCACCTTTTTCTACAAGCATAAAGAACCGGGATCATATATATCAACAGTTTCTTGTAAACTGATCAAACATAAGTGTCATACTAGATTTGGCACCTTAGTCATCGTCTTGGTTTGTTGAGAATGCTCTTCGGCAGACCTGCAGATAATTTTCCAATCTTCTAAGAGATGCAATGATTGGAGTTAGGGATGATTTGTATTGTGAAGACGAGAGAGAGTGTGTGCGTGTTTTTATAGCCATTTTCTTCTATTCATATTGAGTCTTGACTGGAGTTTTTTATGTAGAAAAAGGGCAATGCGGCCATAGATTTCAACGAGAAAGACAGAAAGAAGCTAGGCAGAGATAGAGCTGGGTGGGGGAATCCGTGTGGGGAAATTTCGACGCGACCTACCTTCAGGACAAGTTCGTGGACGTCGCTATCCTAACATATCACGTGCAAATTAGGGCAAAGGCCGGCGGCGATAACAGATTCGCCCTTATCTGCAAACCCTAGCCGCTCAATCATTAAGTAGAACATAGAGAAAAAAACCCGGTTTTGACAATTTAAACGTACCGTAATTCGAGAGCACGGACATGCAATCGAAATCAGTCTTTCCTCGCGCTGAACACAATAATACTCTAAACCTACTGTTTACCTCTCAAGAAAGTATTTTAGCTGCTCGATCTAAAGAAACATAGAGAAAACCGGGTTTGAAGAATTTAGACGTTCCATAAATTGAGAGCACGGACATCAACGTGGGATCGGACTTTGCTCGCCCCCAACACATTGATACTCTAAACTGACTATTTACTTCTTGAGAAAGTATTTTACGTATTGATTGCACAGCAAACATGACGTGACCAACTAATTGCTTAACTGCATGGTACACTCCGGATTGGGGGCATACATTATCTAATTGGTAATACCCTCCTCATCGCTATTGCAGAATACATCTTCGAATTTGGAAAGCCCCAAAAGTTTTCGGGCACAAATTCTAGGACCTCTTCAATGGCTTTTTCTGAGGAAAATAGTGGAGGATGATGAATCCTTCTGGCGGTGAAAAGAAAGGTGATGCTTAAACCACTCGAGCCTTGCAACTTCGGCGTTCAATCACAACAATCGAAAACATCGGCCGGGCTGCTAGCCAATGTCTAGAAGCTGGACATGTCTCCGGAGCGATACCCTGGGGCAGCCGACCCTGTGATGTGGTCCAAATCTGGACTTGGTAAAACCCTATTTTCAAAACTCATATAATATCGGAAACTTGTGAAAACTTTAGAGAGCTTTTGAGAGCAGTCATTAAAGAGAACTTTTGATTATTGTGGGCTTGGATGTTCTTTGGATGAGTGTGAAAATTTCAAGTGATTGTAATCATCTCTTAGCTAATTATAAAGGAACGTCGAACGTCCCGAAAATCTTTTATCTTTAGTTAAGCACATGCGAAAGCTATCATAAACAATCCCCGCATAAACAAACATGAAAGCCGAGCAAGACATATGCAAGCAAAGCAAATAAAAGCAACATATATCCATACACATATTCACATATCAAAAGCTATTTGGATTACATGTCCATTCTAGTCCTAGGCTACTTATTTTCGTTTCCATATATAGTTAATCAAAAGGCTGGGGTAACCTAACTCCTTTACCAAGCTGCTCTAAAAAACGGCCCTAATGCTAGATTCATTCCCTTCTTGGATCCAGGTTCACCCATCACACACCTGAAATTGTGAGAACAACAAGAGTAAATTGATGACTCAATAGACACATCATCAATCACATAAATGAGTTGTATCCGCGCTTTGTTTTCGCAATATATTTCTTACTCCAATTTGCTCGTTTGTTCACACTTTCAAGTTGCTTGAACTTTGTTTTCTTCGGGCACAAAGTTTAAGACCTCTTCAATGGCTTTTTTTAAAGGGAAATGGTGGGGGATGATGAATCCTTCTTATCGTGAAAAGAAAGGAGACGCTTAAGCCACTTGAGCCTCGCGACTTCGGCATTCAATCACAACAATTTAAAACTACGGCTGGGGTGCCAGCCAATATCCAGAAGCCGGACGGGTTTCTAGCGTAGCTCCCGGGCTTCCGACCCCACGATGCAATCCTGATCCAGATTTGGTGCGACCCCATTTTCAAAACTTGTGTTCTATTAAAACTTGTGAAAACTCTAGAGAGTCTTTGAGAGTCATCATCCAAGAAAATCAAAGCATGAGAATACTCCTCTTTTGTGATCGATTCTTGTGGGTTTGGATGTACCTAGGATAGGAAAATGCTTGAGTGTAAGTATTTCGAGCAATTGCAATCTTCTCTTAGCCAATTATAAAGATACCATCCAACCAATCTCTCCTTGTACGGTAGGTACATCGCCAACCACATTAATAGCCAATTATAAAGGAACCACCCCGTCGATCTCTCCTTGTACAGTAGGCACATCGCCAACCACATAAGTCAGTTGTATTAAGGTTTTATTTCCGCAATATATTTCTTGCTTGAATTATCTTGTCTGTTCATGCTTCCAAGTTACTCTTGAAAGTATCATATTTGCAATGGATTTTTTCTTTTTCTAAGGACAAAATAAAAGGAAAAGGAAACTTGGATTGACAAATTTCTGAATTTGCACAAGATATGGAATGATATATAGCTAACTATATATACCACACATGCAACACCAATGCTTAAATTGATCCTCTTAATTCCTAAACTGGTATTTTCTATTTACTCTATTGAGAAATGCCGTCCAATGGATGTAAATCGAAAGAGTTAGTTAAGAATGACTTTTGTCTCGAATATCTAAGATCAAACTCTATGTAATCTCATACAAATTTCGATGCTTGCTGAGGTAATATCCTTTTCATCCTCAATAGATGGTATCATCCCATCGTAAAATAATGACGCATATAATAACCATTATGTTTCTCTATTTTTCTGTTCCCTGAAATATGTTTGGAACAAAAATCCGTTGGGTAATGCAATTTCATTTTTCTATTTCTGAAACAAATTTTTAGTCCAGAAATAAGTATGGAACAGAAATAAGAAGAAAAAATTTGTTTACCTTCCTATTTCTAGAACAAAATTGAGAAATAAAACTCTTCTCATCTCTCACCCTCGCTACTAGCCGGCCCTCCGCTCGCCGCCACCGTCTGCTTGACGGCCAACTCCCATCGCCCCCCCCCCCCCCCCCACCCCCACCCGCGAGGGAGAAATTATGTGTCATATAGAAATAGAAAAATTAATTTCTTGTTAGAAATTGATTTGTGGAACAAAATGCCTATCAGTCACACCCCTAAAAGCCGCGGATCATTCACTAGGCATAGGATCCCAATCCGATCCTATGAGAGCGTGTGTTCATGTTATATGCGCATGTATATATGTATGCGTTATGCATTATCGATGTGTTTAAAGGTCATTGTCACTTTTTTTATTTTGGGTGCCCGGAATGATAATTATATTACATAATCAATAATGTAACCAAGATAATGACATGATTATTAAAAAAAAAAAAAAATCCCTGGACGAAGACCTGTAACTTTCAAGTTTCACGCCAACCACTCGAACGTGGGCACCGGAGGGACTTTTCTCCAGGCCTTGACGAAACGAAAACGAAGAACGTGCGATGGAAATTTACTGATTGAACGACCTGAGATTAATCGAGCATCGAAAATCTATGTGCCGGAGTGAAGGAGAGGGTAGCAAAAGTTTTTTTTTTTAGCTACCACTAACTGGTCAATATATATGGAAATACAAGAAGAATGGTCAGTTTAGGTATAGTAAGATCAAGAATTCCATGGCTTGAGTCAAAAAAGAGCTAGCACATGTTGGATACTCCTGAGAGAGAGAATATTTGACTTGTCTAGCAACATGGCAAATTGCTATCAGAAGGGAAAAATGACCTTTGTCCAAAAGGTAGCACATCAAATGGTTATGCCTACGACAGATTATCTTATATCGGTCTGGTAGATTGATAATCGTTGCGCTAAGCTTTGGTTTGGTATATGTAGTTGTGACTGTGCTGCAATTACTTAAGCTTTGCCGTGAATTGTATTAACTTGTGCAAATGACAATACATGTTTTAAAACCTCGTTTTTCAGCTCTTTTGGGTTTATGTTGTTCACAGGTTGACCCCATAGCAGCAAGAAAAGGCAGCCCCAGAGAAGAAAAAAAAATTATCTTTTTTTTTTTTTTTTTTAAGGAAGATAAAGAAATAAAAGAGAGAGAGAGAGAGAGAGAGAGAGAGTGTGTGAAACCCGCAACGAAAAAGTTGAAGGGAAAAGGAGAATCAGGGAGCTGCTATTGAGTGAACCAACGATCTTGCGAAGGAGACTGGAGAGAAATCCATTCTACCTTCATCAAGTATAAACGGCTTGGCGAACTCAAGAGACAAAGTCAAAGACTAGTCACTTTTCGACCGATATAGATGTGCCCAATCTGTTGGTTTAAACATGCCAAGTGCGCCCGACCTAGGCCCCAGCTTCTTTCATTGGTTATGCTATACTGCACGGATCGAGCAAATGCACTCAAGTGCACAACAAGTATTCAATTTCCTCCGTTGTATCACTTACCTTGCATACTATGAGAGCCAATTAGTTGCTTTCTTACCTTGCTTTACCTTTTGGGCTATAGGAGCTATCGAATTGAGTTAGTCAATATTCTCAACTAGTTGTGCACTTACTAATGGGAAATCAGTTAAAAAAAGTGATTTATTTGAGACTTCATTATGCTCCACATTGACATTTTGCGTACCCCTACTAGTGGGGGGAATCTTTGGCTCAATCAAATGTTCAAGGAATCAGAGGTAATATTCCACTAATGGACCGATTTCTTGAGACTTTTTTTTTTTTATGTGTTGGTGTTTTGTATGACCTACATAAGAGTCACCGTAGCACTTCAAAACTGGATGAAGAAACATTTCAAAAGGCAAGAGCTGAAGCACAGCAAACGCCCTCGAGATGCAATGTCTATTTTCACAGCTGTAATTGCTACGAGAAAGCTCGACCGAGTACACTCGGAGTCAAGAGAACTTGTGACTGAGTTGGTTTGGGAAGGCTTGGGATCAAAACCATTTGTAGACCAAGCAAGGGCCCATGGGCCCTTAGATATGGAGTGAAATTTTCGACTTGAATTAGGCAGCTATTTTTGAGAAATAAATACATATTAATTTCTTCGATAGCCTTCTCATTGTATATACGTATTCTAGTATCAAGCTACACATCACATGTTTGCCAAGAAATGCAAATTGTTAATCAACAAAACTAATTGGAAATTAATCAACCTCTACATAATCCAAACGCAAGCTTACAATGTATCATATTTCTTCTTAATTCTATCTTTCACTTGTATATATAACACCAAACGAGAGACGAAACGATACCAATCCCATAAGAAACACCTCGAGAATTACGTCCGGTACGAAGCACTATATACATAACCCAATGCTGAAAGCAGAGGAGAAAGAGCCCGGAATCACGACCCCACTCTTGTGCCCGGAGTTTCCACGACGTCGCCAGCGGTTCGTGGAATTGCCGTTGGTACCGCCGGTCGTAGGTGAAACGAAGGAGTCACGATTCAACGCGTCGATGTAGATGGGGACGAGTGATTAAGGCCGTGCCAGGACCGAGAACTCGGATCTGAAGCAGCGTCTGGGCGGCGACCAATGATGACGGCTCGTGCGAAGGAGGAGTCCGTGGCCGAAACGCACCGGCGGCTCGTGCCTTGCCTCGAATGCTCAGGGCTCATGGGGAGTCTCGTCCTTCTATTAATTTCCCCAAGAACCTATGCCTTCTCAGATCTCTCACGTTGAACTTTCTACCACGACGAGTAAACAGTCAAAATATATATTTTTTATCATATGAGTTAATGAGTAAACGCCAGTTATACACGTTATGGTCAACCCCATTTGTATTAAAAAAAAAAAAAGTCCATACAATGTATTTTCACATGAATATGATGTTGGTGAACATGGCTACCAAATAATCTATAAGCTTATTGTCTAAAATAACTTATATTAGGGCCTCATACCCTAAAAAGTCTCATTTAACTCTAGTCTCAATTCTATCCTAAATTTTTTTCTTGTAAAAAACCTCAAACTTTTCTGTCAAGTCCTAATTCCATCCTAATTTTTTTTTACCTCATAAAATATTGCCAACTTTAGGTTCAGTCTCAATTCTACCGGGAAAATTGTCCAAAAAGTCCTAAACCTATTGCAGTTTTGCCAATTTAGTCCTAAATCTTTTAACTTTGCCAATTGAGTCCTAAACTTTTTCACTTCTTACCGATTTAGTCCATTCGGCCAATTTTGCCCGGAAAATGCTGACATGGATGTTGGCGGTGCCACGTAGGACTGCCGGCCTGACTTAGACAATTTTTAATATAATATTTTAATATTTTTAAAAAAAATTGAATTTTTTATTTTTTTATTTTCTGTTTTTTCCTTTTGACTTTTTCCGGTGGCTGGCCACCGACCACAGGCGACGGCCGGCTGGCCTCGCCTGCCATAGGCGAGGCCCGGCCGGGCGACAGCGACCCCCAGCGAGGGCCGACCTCACCAAATCTGGTGAGGGGAGTCCTCGCCAGGGGTCACCCTCGCCCAGGTGAGCATCGGCCTCACAGTGGCTAGCTGACGCCTGACCGGCGAGGGACGACGCTCAACTGGGCGAGGCCGAGTGGCCAGCCTCGCCAGATCTGGAGAGGGGAGCCCTCGCCCAAGCGAGCGTTGGCCTCGCCCCTAGCGGGGCGGGTGACGGCTAGCCACAGGCTGACGCCCAGCCGACTAGAGGCGAGGGCCAACCTCGCCAGGTCTGGCAAGGGGAGCCCTCGCCGAGGCTCGCCCTCGCCTAGTTGAGCGTCGGCCTCGCCCAAACCAAATCTGGCTAGGCCGGCCCTTGCCCTTGGCCGAACGAGTGATAGCTGGTCATCGGCCACAAGCCGATACTCGCCTAGGCAAGGGCGACCCCCGGCGAGGGCTCCCCTCGCCAGGTCTGGCCAAGTTGGCCCTCACCGAGGCCAAGGCACCCTCGTCGGGGGTCGCTGTCACCCGGCCATCACCTGTGGCCGGTAGCTAGCCACTAGAAAAAGCCAAAAATTAAAAAAAATAATAAAGAAAATAAAATATCAAAAATATCAAAAATATTTTAATATTATTAAAATATTATTAAAAATTATCCACGTCAACGCCGGCAATCCTAAGTGGCACCGTCGACGTCCATGTCAGCATTTTCCGGCCAAAATTGACCAGTGGACTAAATTGGCAAGAAGTGAAAAAGTTTAGGACTTAATTGGCAAAATTAAAAGATTTAGGACTAAATTGGAAAAACTGCAATAGGTTTAAGACTTTTTGGACAATTTTTCCCAATTCTACCTAAACATTTTTTCATTAACTCTCTATCTAAAATCGACCTTAGTGATGTGATTGCTCTAGTTTTTTTCTCAAATCACACGTGCAAGAAGATGTCTTTTTAGGGATGAATTTCCATGTTATCCCAAATGACATATTATTGGGTCTGAAATTTGGGTTAAAATTGGAGCAATTAGCGTTAGCTTTCTTCAATTGCCCTTGCTCTTAAGAGAGTTTTTCTTTCATTATGCTTAAGGATCTTCGATTTTGCGTTGCATCTTCAATCTCTCATAATTTGGAGTCTTCCATCTCTCGTGGTTGGAAAGCTCATGCTCAAGACACTCGGCTCGGGACGCTTCAATGGCTTGTGCTAAGGAGTTTTCTATCTCTCTATTCTCAAGAGAAATTTTGGAAAGATGATGAACGGAGGTAGATTTAGGACTCAAGTCAAAATTTGTGATTTTTTGTGAGACAAAAAAAAATTATGATAGAATTGAGACTAAACCTAAAGTTGATGATTTTTTATGGGACAAAAACATTTTATGGTAGAATTGAAATTAAACCTAAAATTATGAATTTCTTAGAGTGTTAGGCCTTTGAAATATACATGCTTGAGAAATTACTTTTGTTTTTTTCAATAAAACTCCCCGTCAACTAGGAAGGCAAATGAGAAAACTCGATAAGCCCCAAATATTCCACAAGATCCCCACCACGAGGGCAAAACTCAAGACACACTCAACAGTCTAAAGTAATTTAGTTAAGTGCGATAGATCACTTACAGAGAAAACACGGATTTCGCATGCCAAACTTTCCCTATTTCCCTCATTTCCAATTTCGAGTCTTGCCCTTTTCACATTTTTAATCGTGGAAATCTTCCTTTCGGCACATGAAAGACGGCGTACTCCGGGAAAAAGTAGAGCTCAACTTAGGCTTGAAAAAGAGCTTTGGCGTGTCCAAAAAGGAGACCTCGACTCTAAGAAAGCATTTTGCATGGAGGGAACCGCACATCCATCAAACCCTTCTTATTTATACCTGTCAAAATGCCGAGTAAGAAGCGAAGCAAACCCCACCTGGATTCTCTTGCGCAAGTATGGAATATCTTGCCATGAAGCAATGAATCCTATCCCTTGAGGTCCCTGAAGGGAAGCCAGGAACGGCACTTGGAAGAGCGTGACGCAACATGGGCACCTCGAAGGCCTCCTTGCCCGCCCCGTCTCCGTCGCCCTTGTCATCCAGTTCGCTTCTGGTTCTCTATCTCGTTGTGCCGGTCGTGCTGATCTCGGCCAGTCTGTTCGCTCTGGCTGGTAACGGGTCATCTTCTTGGGTCAAGCTCGCCTCGCCGTGGAAGCTGAGAGTGGCTTTCGCAGGCTCAAGAGCCACTGCCGCCCTGTCTGCACTCAGGCCCAGCTATTTGCCCCACGCCATCGAACCTCCATGGCCTTAGGAAGAATGGAATGTACGATTTGCCGCACTCAGGCCCAGCTATTCGGAAGAAAACCAAGTAGCTTTTGCCCCTGCAAGTGTAAGGATGGAATGTACCTTTGTGCAAAACTTCCTGTTTTTTCTTTTCATTTTAGACACCCTGCATGGCCATGCTCTAATAATCTTCGGCTCTTTTGCTTGTCCTTTTTATCAGGCGCCCGCCAACAAGACGCTTCATTTTAGACACCCTGCATGACCATGCTCTAATAATCTTCGGCTCTTTTGCTTGTCCTTTATATCAGGCGCCCGACAACAAGACGCCAACGGAGTAACCAGAACTAGATGAACCGGTCGCCATCGAGCCTGTGAGGGCTGTCAAAAGATATAGCAGGTTAGGAGGAAATGTGTTGGATTTGAGTCAAAAGCCAGGCCTTCTGTATGCTTTTACAACCTGCTGATTGAGCCAGTCATGCTCATTTGAGGGCATTTGATCCCTTTGGGCAGATTTGAGAGGCTAGAGGCCATCCTGTCCCGGGCACGGTCCGCCATCAGGGAAGCCTCTTTGGTCCAGAACCTGACATCGGTCCATGCCAACGCCGACTATGTACCCTGAGGACCAATTTACAGGAACGCCAACGCCTTCCACAGGTAAAACCGCCTCCTTCCCTGCATGCCGCCACTCGATCTTCCTTTTAATTCCCGATCAATTCCCCATCGCTCGACGCAATGACCCGGAGAAAAACTACGTGCAGGAGTTATCTGGAGATTGAGAAGCTGTTCAAGATATATGTGTACCAGGAAGGGGAGCCGCCCATGTTCCATGACGGGCCATGCAAGAGCATCTACTCCACGGAGAGAAGGTTCATCCATGAGATGGAGAGAGGCCACAACATGTACCGGACCACGGAACTTTCCTCTCTCGGTAGCCAAATCTTCCAACACACATTCGGACTTTACGAAGTTGATTTTGGGATATTCGCCTTTGCTCAATTTCGAATATCCTTATAAATATAATAATTCATCTTGGGTTTGCGTCGTCCGTAGATTCAAACTCAAGACATATTTTAATAATAAATTTCATCGACCAATCTAAAACACCATTATTTTTTTCCAAAGGCTTAAGCCTAAGGCAAAAAGAAAATGGTAATCAGGAAACCATTCCCAAATCTCACATGATATGAGAGAGAGAGAGAGGGCATCACATGACAGTGCAACAAGCTGGTTGGGGTTCCGCCATAACATACGACGAATATAACCAGACAACCGGCAGCTCCACCGGCTTGGACTGCTTTTCTTCTTGTTTCTCCTCCTCTTTGACTTCGTTCACCGTCTCCATATTTGCATAACCCAAGCTCTTGCGAAGCTTACTGGTGAGCTCGAACACGTCGACTCCGTCCCCCGTTACTTCAATCACATCTCAGTCTGTTCCTTGTAAACTCGGCAATTGGAACCCTACACGCATCGATTGAGCAGGGAAACTAGAAAACCACACAGAACATGTTTCGATTTACTATCATAATCCGCTAAATTTCAGTTCAATAAATTGGTACAGCAACTCTTTAACAGGTATTAGAACTAAAATTTATTTTTTCAAGAATTTTTTTATAATCTTTCTTGCGGACAACCCTGAAAAATAAACTGCTTATATTACCAGGAACGGCGTTGCGATTTGAAGCGCCTTCAAGCGATTATCTTGCCTTCTAAAATTTGGGAAGAGTGAGAACTTCTGATTCCTACCGTTCAGGGACACTTTTGACCACCACTTTTTCTGCAATAATAATAATAATAATAATAATAATAATAATAATAATAATAATAATAATAATAATAATAATAATAATAATAATAATAATAATAATAATAATAAGGTATATATACACATAGAAACTTACAATAAAAGTAATATTTTTTTTTTGAAAATAATTATATTATTTTTATTCTATGTTACGTACCTTAGTCACAGTCTTGTTTTGCTATTAACGCTCCTCGACAAACCTCCGGATAATTACTCCAAATTTTGAGAATATGAGAGATGGATTGAGTTGAGTTAGGGAATGATATTTGATTGCGAAGGCCATCTAGACAATGTCTTCCATATTTATAGTCATTTTTTTTAGAACGTTGATTCATATTGAGTCTTGATTGGAGTGGCCTACGCGGAAAGAGGGAAACTTTGGCAAATTTAAAACAAAAGGCTAAAATAGGTGGAAAGAAACATGTTGAATTTTTTTTGGGAAATTTATGTCCGAAATTTCAGCGAGACTTAGGTTTTTAAGATAAGTTTGGAATTATTTCGCTAACATAGAATATAAAATGCAAAAAATAGGGCAAGGCTCCAAACCCTAGTTGCTCAATCATCAAAGAAACATCTAGAGACACAAATAGATGTGGCATGATTGACTTGTCATTTTCGCTTGCGTGATGCATTTCATGCTGGGAACAAAATTTCGCACCTGTCAAAAGGAAGAGGAAAATGAAATTTAAAAGAAGAATGGTTGCCTCGAGGGACCGAGAGGATTCAAACCGTTACCTACTCTCGGATGTGAATAGCCAATACTTTCAAGCAGATTCTTCAAACTAATATGTATATATAATCTGAAAACTATTGATTTTCGTGAAGCTGGCGAGCGAACTAATACTCAACACCCGACGTACTTGAAGTGTTGAGCATCGCAGCTTTGATACCGCTTGTTGGACTCAGGTGGATATTCCGACTAAAAACAAACACTTTCTTGTACTCTTACTAGAAGACTCAATAAACTCCGTATCTCACACAATGAACTCTCTACTTTTCTCTCCACACTCTACACCACTCTCTGCTCACCCTTCTCACAACACCACGCACTCCACATGTTTCTCTACGGAAAAAGTACCAAAATAGTCATAACTTTTTCCATTAGTACCAAGTCAATCCTAAACTTTTCAATTGAACTAATTTAGTTCTAAACATTTTCATATTGGTACCAATTCAGTCCATACACTTGTTAAAGCATTTAAAACAAAGGCAGTGAACTTCTCAAGTTTGGACTCGGCTAATTTAAACCGGATATTGCTGACGTAGCTATCGGCAGTCTTATGTGGAGCCATGTGGACAAATTTTATAATTTTTTATATTTTTCCATATTTTTTAAATTATCTTTTCTTTTTTTTCCTTTTTATTCTCTTTTCTTTTTTTTTTTCTTTTTCCTTTCTCCTTACCCCTTGGCCAGCAAGGTCGCTAGCCAACCATTTCCGACCACAGGCTGGTTGGGGCGAGGGCCCCTGTGCCCTCGCCAACCACTAGCAAGGGTCGCCGCGCCCTCACTAGCCACAAGCAAGGGTGTCGACCCTCGCCCAGATCTAGGCAAGAGCGTCAGCCCCCGCCTAGATCTAAACGAGGGCCCGAACCCTCGCCGGCCAAGGGCGAGAGTCTCTGCGCCCTCGTTAGTCATAAGTGAGGGTGCGAAGGCCCACGCTCATGGTGGGCAAGAGTTGCGATGCCTCAGGCGACGCTGTCGTGGCCCTCGCTTGTGGCGAGCGAGGGCGTCGTGCCCTCACTTAGATCTGGGCGAGGCCTACTGCACCCTCATCCACCACAAGCGAGGGCCACCGCGCCCTCACCTGTGGCCGACGAGGGTGCAGAGGTCCTCACCGGCCAACTGGCGAGGGTTTCGACCCTTGCCTAGATCTGGGCGAGGGTTGACACCCTCACCTATAGCCGGCGAGGGCGCGATCGCCCTCACCAGTGGTTGACAAGGTCATGGGGGCCCTCACCCCAACCAGCCTGTGGCCGACGACCTCACCGACCCAGGGGTAAGGCGAAAGGAAAAACAAAAAATGATTTAAAAAATTATAAAATTTGTCCACATGGCACCACATAAGACCCGCCAATGGCCATGTCAGTAATTTCTTACTTAAATTAGCCGGATGGATTGAATTGATACCTTCTGATCGGGTAGGTAGCTCGGATACTTGGCTCCCTTCTTATGATGAATTTAGGCAATGCTTAGCCTAGGCTGAACTTGAAGATCTAAGGTATGTAGGTCTCCGTTATACTTGGTCCTCTTCCTTGGGCGTGAACCGGAAAATGAGGAAAATTGATAGGATGCTTGTAAATACGAAATGGTGCCATGAGTTTTCTTACTCAAAAGCATCTTTCCTTGCTTCGAGCATCTCCGATCATACTCCCATGGTCGTTAGAGTCATGGTCCCTTCGACTTTTAGAAAACCCTTCAAATTTTTCAACCTTTGGATGGAGCATCCGGATTTCAATGCTATTGTTGCCCAGGTGTGGGATGACTTAGTGGAGGGAACTCTTATGTTCAGGTTGTGCTGTAAACTTAGAAACCTCAAGGGCCACCTCAAGCAGCTTAACAGGGATTCCTTCTCTGATATCTCTAATAGAACATCTATCGCAAGGAATGCCTTTCGAATCACCCAAGATACCCTCTAACAAGACCCGAGCAACTTGTTGCTAGCTGATCTTGAGAGGAACCACCTTCGGACCTTCACTAGTCTCCGTTTACAGGAGGAATTCTTCTATAGATAGAAACCTAGGGTCCAATGGATTAAGGAAGGTGATCAAAAGACCAAGTTTTTCTACCATTCTATCAACAAAAGACAACTAAGGAACAGAATCATTTACATGTCGGATGGTTCAGGCAATCAAGTGAGCGATCTCGAAATGGTGCAACAAACTTTTGTATCCCATTTTCAGGGTCTCTTGGTGTCTATTGATCCCCCATCTCAGCCTTCCCTACAGGAGATACAGGCGGTTCTTCAGCATTCCCTCAGTGCGGATCACGTACAATCCCTCTCCCATCCTGTGATTGATGTGGAAGTTTATGATACCCTGTTCTCTCTTTCTGTTGGCAAGGCACCCGGACCGGATGGGTTTAACGTTGAGTTTTGAAACACAACTGGGAGGTCGTTGGTTCGTCGGTCATAGAAGCGATCAAGGACTTTTTTTTTTTATCTCCGGGAGATTGTTGCGAGAGATAAATAGCACAATTATAGCTTTAGTTCCTAAAATCCCCAATGCGTCTACAGTCTCTGATTATAGACCCATTGCTTGCTGCAACACTATCTATAAGTGCATCGCCAAGATTATTGCTAATAGACCGGCATCAATTCTTCAATCCATCATCAGCTCCTCTCAGAATGCATTTATCCAAGGCCGCCGAATTAGTGACAATATCTTGCTAGCCCAAGAACTCTTCACTGGTATTCACCATGATGCTTATTCACCAAAGTGTGCAATTAAAGTAGACTTTCAGAAAGCGTATGACACCATTGATTGGGGTTTCTTGGAATTATCTCTCCTAGCCTTTGGTCTTCCCAATCAATTGGTCGGGTTGATTATGACTTGTGTCCGTACACCCAAGTTCTCCATTTCCATTAATGGAGAGATTCACGGTTTCTTCTCCAATGGTCGTGGATTCGCCAAGGGGACCCTATGTCTCCTTACTTATTCACCTTAGCCATGGAGGTATTCTCGGGGATCTTACATCATCAATCTAGACAACCGAACTTCAAGTTCTTTTGGAAGTGCAAATCTACTTGTCTATCCCACCTATTCGTCACGGATGATGTCTTCCTATTTTGTGAGGCAAATATAACTTATGTTTCTCTCCTCAAGGATACTCTTGTCACTTTCTCCTCTTGGAGTGGTCTTAAACCTAATATGAACAAGAGCGAAGTTTTCCTCTCGGGTGGTGGGGATAGCACTCAATCCCAAATTCTTCACACCCTCGATCTCTGGAAAGGTACCCTGCCGGTCCGATACTTGGGAGTCCTTATCATTACCTCGCGGCTTGGCAAGGTAGATTGTAACTCCCTTGTAAACATTATAACAGCAAGAGCGCAGTCATGGGCTCATCGTTTCCTATCATTTGCGGGTCGCCTACAGCTCATTAGGTCAGTCCTCCATTCTATACAAGTCTATTGGGCTAGTATGTTTATGTTACCTAGAGCTGTACTAGACTGTATTGAACAAGTTCTTAGACAATTCCTCTAGAAAGGCCTTGACCTTAGAAGTGGGGGTGCAAAAGTGGCATGGGAAGATGTTTGCCTCCCTAAAAAAGAGGGAGGACTTGGCATACACAAACTTATGGATTGCAATATGGCAGCAATGCTCAAACACTTATGGATCTTGTTCACAGATAAAGAATCCCTTTGGTGTAAGTGGATACGTGCTACTTACTTAAAAAAGAAGAATTTTTGGGTTGTTAATAAGCCAACCTTCTATTCCTAGGCTTGGAGGAAAATTCTTGACCTTAGGAGGGACTTCCAAAAGTACTTTAAATGGCGGGTGGGCAATGGTCTCTCGGTGTCTCTTTGGTTTGACCCGTGGCACCCTCGAGGTCCCCTTAATTGTTTCTTCACGGGCTCTCTCATCTACCGTTTGGGACTTTCCAGATAGGCTACGGTTGCGGATCTTTTTTCTATTCAAGGCCAAGCCACCAAGGCCATCCTAGAATCATGGACACATACTCTTCCTGTCCTCTCGCAGCACCCTGATCATTTTTGTTCATTGGAGCATTCCTCAAGGGCCTTCTCAATTGCATCTACGTGAGAAGCCATTCGACTGAAGCAAAGCTTGGTCCCATGGTTCTCCTTCGTCTAGAACAAGACGCTCTCCCCTAGATACCGTTTTCACCTTTGGCTTATCACCAGAAACCAGTTACCCACCTAGGTTTTTCTACTCTCCTATGGTAGGATTGCGGATGGATCTTGTGCCTTCTGCAATCTAAGACCAGATTCTATTGACCATCTATTTTTTGGTTGACATATTACTGCTAGCCTCGCGTTGTTCTGGGCTACACGTTGTAACCTCCCTTGGCAGAATAGTTTGTGGCTGGAAAATCTAAAATGAGCTAGCAAATTCCTCTTCACAATGAGTTTTATCAATGTATTGCTTAGTTTGCTTTTGGGGCCATTTGTCACTTAATCTGGAAGAAGAGGAACAACATCTTCTTCCGAGGCCAAATCCTATTTGTGCCTGCCTTGAAGAAGCATCTCATCAAAGCCGTCAAGGACAAGACTACTACTTTCAGCCTTGTTACAGACATGCCAAGGAACAAGAGGATTCAACGAAGTTGGGTAATCGATCCCTCTATTTTCTCTTCCATGATGTTAGATCTTTCCATGTAAAGTTTGCTTGAGGGTTGTCACTATTTTGGTTCCCCCCCCCCCCCTCCCCTTTTACTCTCGGCACCCTCCCACTCTTTATGACTTGTTTGTCACTAAGAGTGCAAGTTTTGTTAGTGCTGAGATCTCTTTGATGTAAAGTTTCTTTTGGTTAAAAGTCAATACTAATCTTACCTTACCAATATATATATATATATATATATATATATATATATATAAGGTTTAGGACTTTTTTGGTATTTTTCCCGATTCTCTACACACCTCTCCACAACTCCGTTCAATTGGGAAGGGCAAACCATCCCTTTATACTAACTAAAGTCGGTGGAGCCCCTTGCACATTTACATAGCAAGTTGGCAACTTTGGCTAATTTTCCACGTAGAAGACAATGAGCGGCAGCTTAGAGTGGAGCCTTCGAGTTGTTGACAAGCTAACTCATTTTTCTTCATAAAATTCTTGAGAACTCCAGGGAGAGAGAATGTACCCCATTAAGGTTGTGAGATCTTGTGAAACTATAGCAAAGTATTCCAAAAAGGCAAATAGAAACCTACAAACATTCTTGAAACCTTCTACTCTGATATCATGCGAAATTCTACAGGACCAATACCTCACAAAGGTAGTAGATAATGTGAAGGCAAAGATTTTATGTTAGATATGGAAATATATAGGCAACCCTATGTACCACACATACAGCACAAATACTTGAAGAAGGTCCTCTTAATGTTCGCATGGTTACTTTCTATTTTACTCTATTGAAAAATGCCAACAATGCACTTGGAAATATCTAATGGATGGATGCGAATTGAAAGAGCTGGCTCTTTCTTAGATAATATTTAAAATTGAACTCTACGTGATCTCATATATATTTAGATGCATATTGAGATGGTATCCTTTTCATCCTCAAAAGATGATATCATTTTTTGTGATTATTTGGAAAGTGTCGATTGTTCACTGAATGGATAGGATCCAAATCCTATTATGCGGAAGTGTGCAGTCCGCATGTGATCGATTAAAGGTCATTCTTGTTTT
Source organism: Eucalyptus camaldulensis (assembly GCA_019915185.1). Classification (NCBI taxonomy): domain Eukaryota; kingdom Viridiplantae; phylum Streptophyta; class Magnoliopsida; order Myrtales; family Myrtaceae; genus Eucalyptus; species Eucalyptus camaldulensis. The sequence continues at coordinate 8,320,798 of JAHSVA010000014.1, read as the reverse complement.
TTCATGCCTCTCTCTCTCTCTCTCTCTCTCTCTCTCTCTCTCTCTCTCTCTCTCAAAGGTGTGCATCCCATGTGGTGATGCTGGCAATGACATAATAGATGTTCTAAGCAATACATTGACAAGATGAATAGAACAAACTCCCAATACCAAGACCTGTGACTTTCAAGTTTCTAACCAAGAGCAAAGCATAGGAAGAGGGCCAACAACCGGCTAGAGAAGAAAGAAGGGAAGGGAATAAAAAAATAAAAATAAAAAGAGAAAGGAAAGAAAAAGGGAAAAAGAAAATTAAATAAATAAATTTGAAAATTATTAAAATATTATTAAAAATTATTCATGTTTGCGACGTCAATGTCACATAGGATGGCCAACATCCATGTCGAACGACTAGCATCCACGTCAGTAATTTTACGTCAAAATTGGCCGGATGGACTTAATTGACAAAATGTGAAAATTTTATGAACTCGGTTGGCACAATTAAAATATTTAAGATTGAATTGGTGAATGTGTAATAAGTTTAAGAATTTTTGGAGAATTTTCCCATTCACAAACCTGGCTACTCAATGATCAAAGAAACATCTAGAGACACGATAAAAGTGACGTGACCGACTTGTCATTTTGCCTGTATGGTATGCGTTTCATGTTGAGGGCAAATTTTAGCATTTCCCAAAAGGAAAAGGAAAATGAAATTTTAGGAAAAAAAAATGGTGCCCTTGAGACATTGAGAGAATATGAACCATTGCCTCCTCCGAGATGCCAGTAGCTGATACTTTTAGGTAAATTCTTCAAACTATATATATATATATATATATATATATATATATATATATATGTAAATTATCAAATTTCGTGGAGCTAGTGTGGGAATTAATATTCAACACACAATGCAGCCCTTGTCTTTATATAGCGCATTAAGGTAGTAGATAATGTAGAGGCAAAGCTTTATGCAAGATATAGAAAGATATAAGTGACTCTATGTAACACATGCCTAAAAGCAATGCTCAGAAGGAACGTGCTTTCTATTGACTCCTTTGAAATTTGCCAACACCGCATCCGAAATATTCAATTGATGTAAATTGAAAGAGTTAGTTACTTTCTTGAAGAATAAATTTTCAGTAAATATCTAAATTCAAACTTTATATTATATATATATATATATATATATATATATATCGAGATGATATTCTTTTCATTTTCAAAAGATGATATCTTTTTCGAAATAAGTTGAAAAAGGGCGATTGTTCACTGAGTGGATAGGATCTCAATCCCATCATGTGCAAGTGTGCATTTCGCATGCCCATACGTGAGTCATCGATGAGATCGATTAAAGGTCATTCCCCTTTTTTTCAAATCCTTCTCTCTCTCTCTCTCTCTCAATGGTGCACAGCACGTGTGGTGATGCTTCTAGTGACATAATAAATGTGCTAAGCAAGACATTGACATGACGAATAGAACATACTCCCAAGACCAAGACCCGTCACTTCCAACTTTCAAGCCAAGAGCAGAGCGTAGGGAGAGGAGCGTTTCCTTGGGGTCTCGACAAAACAAAACGTGAAGAAAGTCCAAATGGAAATTGATAGATTTGATCGAGCTTAGAAAGTGAATGGTGCGGAGCGAATGAGACCGTAGCGAAGAGGTTCCTCCTCTTTCTCTTCAACCATTGGTCAACTACATGGGAAATCAAGAAGAATGATCGCTTTTAGGTAGAGCTAGACCAAGAGAATTCCATGCTCTAATTGAAAACAGCTAGTAAATGTTGGGAGTACTCATGATTCCTAGTATAAGATTTTTCTTAATATACTTCGGGAGCAATCGCGACCATTGATTTTGGAAAAAAGAAAATTCCCGGATCCGTTTGAGTCCACTTATGGATGGAAATAGATGGTTCCGGTCGCATTTATAAGTACCGAAAAAAAAAAGTTTCTGCAATGGATATGCTTGGAAATATTCTCCATCTAAAAGAAAACGTCCAATTTGCCTAGCAATGTCGTAACGTACTCACTGTCAGTGGAAAAAATGAGTCGTCCAAAAGCCCTACACCAATGATTATTGCCTTGGCGATGGATATTCTATATCAGGCTAGTGGTAGATTGATAATTGTTGGCCTCATTGACACCAAGTGAGGGTCGTTGATCCTCACCCATGACTGGCCAAGGCTTTGGGGCCCTCACCAAATTTAGGTGAGGGCTTGACCCTCACTTGTGACCAATGATTAGCACCAACCTTCGCTAGGCTCAGGAAAAAAAGGAAAATAAAGAAAAAAAAAGGAATATTAAAATAATATATAATTTTTTAAAAATTATAAAAAAAAATTACATCAGCCCGGCTATCTTACATCGGTTGTGCAACGTAGGACAGCTCTCGTCCATGCAAGCAATTGCTAGTCAAAATTGGCCAAAATGACTAATTGGCAAACAGCCAAAAGATTTAAGACTAAATTAGCAAAATGGAATTGTTTAGGTCTAAATTGGCACAAGTATAATAAGTTATAACATTTTTTACAATTTCCCCGCATGTTCGGTCACAACACATGCATACTTTTCTAGCTTTTTTATGTGCATTTCAATCGTAAGGTTTTTTATGTTTTTATTTTATTTACTAACAATTTTATTATGTTGATTTATTTATTTTTTCATTTGAAAAAAAAATCTATCCAAGTAACTTATTCTTTGAAGAGCTTAAGTCAATCAAATGTTTTGGTATGTATATGCACGTATTTTAGTGATATAGGTTGGGTTGATATAATTGTATTATATAAAATTAGGTCAATATAGGTTTTGAATCGAATCATTTTCAATTCAACCCACCCATCTAACAAAATGGGCCCACCTGTGCATATGACAACATTTTTTTTACAACCGTAACCCTTCAAAACTGGATGAAGACACATTCCAAAGGGTAAAAGTTGACCCACGATTGCTAAGGATCTGTCGAATGACCTCACAAAAGATGAAATACCCGTTTTCGCGATTAGTAACTGCTACGAGAAAGCTAGACCAAGCATGCTCCGTTTGAAGAGAGCTTGTGACCAAAAGGGTAGCATTAAGTTGGTTTGGGAAACTATCATTGAGTGGATTCCTAGATAGATAAGCCTGGAAATGGTCATGGGCTATGGCCTCTTGACCATGGAGTAAAATTTTCCAGTCGATTTATGCAGTTATTTTGAGAAATATATATGTATATTAATTTTTCGATTTTATAGTATATTGATTAGCCTTCTCATTGTTTATAAATAAGTTCGTATAAGCACCAGACGTTTGCTAAGAAATGCAAAATGTTAAACAAAAAGTTAATCGACAAATTAAGGGAACTTAATCGATTTCCGCATCGCCCAAACATCACCTTACCGTATATCATATTCCTTTGTAAATTAGCCTGTGTATATATATAATATCATTAGAGAGAAAAGCAACATGAACCTCACACTACAATACCATCTTATATTAATCACAACGATATTACAGCCAAAGCCGAAAGCTGTCATTCGATTCATTCGAGTCATTCAAATAGAAAAGCCCTAAATCATCGTGCACAGAGATTCTGCGTATTGTTAGTGGTATGGTTGAATCAACCGTTGGTCAGAGGTGGAACGAAGATGCATGATTCAAAGTGTTGATATGAATGGACGGATGATTAAGACCGCGCCACCTGATTTCTCTGGTGCAAGAATGGAATAACTTGCCATGAAGCAACGAATGACTCCAACCAGAGAGAAGCAGGAACAGCCATGAAGTTTCATGCGGCATCAGCACTTGCTGCTTCCCAGCCCCCCGGGGCAGAGTCTTCGACTCCCTGGTCGTCCAGTTCGTTTCCGGTTCTCTATCTTGCCACGTCGCTCCCATTGACCTCGGCTGGTTTACTCACTCTGGCCGTCGATGGGTCGTCTTCTTGGCTCAAGCTTCCCTAGCCGTGGAGGTTGAAACTTGTTTCCGCTGGCTCGAAAGGCCCTGCTGCTTCTCTCTGCACCGAGACCCGAGGATTTGTACCATGTCATCGAAACTCCATAGCCTTGGAAGCACGGATGAACCAGTCGCCCTTTGAGATCTCATAGCAGATTAGGAAGAAAGGCGTCGGATTTGGAAAGTGTTTGTCTGATGTCCTTTTTCACAAAGAGAGAGAGAGAAATAGAAAAGCTGGACACAAAAGCCCATTTACTAACAAAAAAATGCTTGCGTGATAATCTTTAATTTATTATGAAAAAAATAATCCATTTTAGACCACCAAAAACAAACCAAATAACTGCCGGGGAGGTCCGACGACTCTCATCGTGCTCCACCCGAAGTTGCGGCATAGCTATTGGCGGCAGGGTTAACATAACCCTCGCCGGTGGCTGGTGAGGATTTACTGGCAAGCGTCACTTGCCCTCACCGTGAGCGAGCAACTCCTTGGCAATGGTCTCAATTTCTTTGTTTTCTTATGAAAAAAGAAAAAAATACTTAATTTGCTATTATGTCTGCCATTAATTGCGGTATACGACGGAAGATTTGATTGCAGAAATTAAGAGGATAAAAGGACATGGTTGCTCAATAAAAAAGAGTTCTAGAGAGCCAACATGCATTAATACTTGATGTTAAAGAACTAAAATTGTACTTAACCCAATAAAATAGGTTTATATAGTGATTAAGAAGTCCAAAGAAAGACTGGTGGGCATATCTAACATGTCGTGCCCAGTACGGCAGATTTGATTTAGAGGGCATTAAGCATTGCGGGATCTTTAATGTATTAATCTCCACCATTGAATCATATCAAGTTAGAGGAACCGGTATAGATATATAGTTTACTGAGCAATGTGACTGATTTCTGTTTGATGCTTTGTTGGACCCACTTGTAAGAATTATTGTGGCCCACATGATATGATTTATTATATGGTTTAATAATAGTTAAAATGCTATAAAATAAATAATGTATTGGTTATGAGAAGTTGCGACTCTAATAAAACGAAGAGGTACAACTTTTTATGGAAGTTAAAAGGCGCTTTGATGGAAGGCACCTATTAAAAGAATGTATAAATAGAGTAAGGTCCTCTCTCCACCTACAAGAACAACAATAACAGAAAAGAACTTAGTATTCTCTCCTCCATCGATAAAATACATTAAAGAATAATGGGTTAAGGGAGAGAAATTGGATTTCTTCATTTAGTTCAAGTACCTCGATTTTCCGCAACGATTATGATCAAGGGTAACGCTATGGATAAAGGTACGTCTTCATCTATTTGTGAAAATCATGAAGATCAAAAATCACTGTATTTCTTTTAAATTTCTGCATCAAAGAATTATATGAATTATCTAACAATTGGTATCAGAGCATAGTTTATGATCTCATGATTTTTTTCCGTTTATAGAAATATTATGATTTATGTATGATGATTCGTTGAACAATCCTATTCGTACTATTTGTTGTTGTTGAAATGTTTTTGGAGGGTTCTGTCAAAGGAAATCCGAATGATGGAATGTTTTCATGGAGAAAAGGACGAAAATGAAGGTGTCGTCTGCGGTTGGACAACGGGGTTTTGGTTTCTTCTCTTGGGGTGCTGTAAGGAGAGTAAACCTTCTCTGTCGTACCAGGGCTTTGCAAATTTTGTACCTTTCCTTTTGGACTGTACTGACAATTGATTGTGATCTTCGAGTTTTGACTAGAAAGTAAAACTCGGGGATGGCTTGAAGTTCAGTTTGGATTAAAAAAAAAAAAAAAAAAAGAGGAAACGACGCAGGGAAGAAGGCGCGTGAGACCACGCACGAACTATAGTTGTAGGCACGTGGTCTCCACATGCCCGGCGCTGCAGGCGTGGTGCCCGCACATGCAATGCATACACCCACGCGGCAATAAAGGCGCCCGCACTGCACGCGCCCACGCATTGGACGCGCGCATGCGAGCCACATGCCTGATGTACCATGGCACGTGCTCGACACACGCTTGACGTCCCCGCAACTCCCTTTTACCATTTTGCCCTTCCTGCAATTTTACAATCTTGCCCTTGGCCAATTTATTTACCGTTCTACCCCTGTTTATTTGTAATTATGATTTTGCCCTTGCTAGTTATTTACCATTTTGCCCATGGATTTTAAATTTATGGTTCTGCCCTTATAGAATTATGATTTTACGATTTTACCCTTATGCTTTGACTACGTTTTGTCATTGTGTGCAATTTGGTAAATATTTGTATATTACAATATTTATAAAAATCATATTATGAATGGTTTGTTAGTCACTAAAGTGGCCAAACCTTGAAGTCTTTTGAATTTTTGATGTTGTAAATTGTTTTATTCAATTACCCATGATTAATTGATGCTATATATGAAATTTATATGTTTCATATCATTATTGGCGTTATGGGTATATTAAAGTTCATTTATTATAAGAACTTAGGGATTAACCCAAAGGTTAATTATTTTCTTATAATTCATGAACATGATAGTTGGTAATTAATATGACTTGTTAAATTTGTTTGTATATCCAAATATAGCAAATAAATTTTAATAAGATATATTTACAATTACCAAATAAAAGTTATTAGCATCATTATGGTTTATATATATTTGTATATCATAGGATCGCCCAAAGAAGAACTATGATGTGCATATGTAGTTTAGTTTGAATTTAATTAGGTGGTATTCTCAAGGCATTAATGTATGAGTATTTTCTTAAACATTTGCAGTTTCTATACCTATTTCACTTCATTTACATGTCTCGTCTGTTCCCTTATTCAATGAGATGAATTTTCCTGATTGGAGTGAACAAGTCCAGTTTCATTTAGGTGTCCTAGATCTTGATTTAGCGCTTCAAGTTGAAAAACCAACTACTATTACTGATAAAAGTAGCAATAATGAAAAGTCTTTCCATAAAACTTTGGAAAGATCGAACAAACTGAGCTTAATGTTCATGCGAATAACGGTTGCAACAACTTAAAGATTTCTTTTTCCCTAGACTAACAATGTTGATAAGTCACTTGCTGGTACATTGATGAGCACACTGACCACCATGAAATATGATGGTTCACATACCATGCATGAGCATATACTTGAGATGATGAATTTGGCAGCCAAGTTAAGGACTTTAGGAATGAACGTGGATGAGTACTTTTGAATACAGTTTACACTTAATTCATTGCCTCATGAGCAATATGGGTCATTTCAAATTAATTACAATATTATAAAGGATAAATGGAATGTGAATGAATTAGCCAGTATACTAGTTCAAGAAGAAATAAGGATAAAGAATCAAAAGGCTCATTATGTTCATCTCTCAAGTCATCAAGAAGTTCAAAGGAATTTTAAAAGGAAATGTGGATGGAGCAAGAAGAAAGAATTACATGTTCTGAATGACTCTTCAAAGGCTTCTCAAATCCACAAGAAGGAACACAATCTTATTAAGTGTCATTTTTGCAACAAAATTGGACACTTGAAGAAAAATTATCTAAAACGTAAGGCTTGATTCGAAAAGAAATGTAAGCTTTGTGCTTTAGTATATTTTGAATCAAACTTTACTGAAGTTCCTCATAATACTTGGTGGATTGATTCTAGTGCCACCATTCATGTGTCAAATACGATGCAGGGATTTCTTACGATCTAAACTATAAAGTCAAATGATAGTTATGTGATTACGGGGAACAGAAACAAAGCTCCAGTTGAAGACATTGGCACTTATCGTTTGATCTTAGAAACTGGGTATTATTTAGATTTGTTTCGAACCCTTTATGTATCTACATTTTCTTGCAATTTAGTTTTTTTGCCAAGACTTGATGTAGCAGGATTTTATTGTAAGTTTAGTTCTGAATCTTTCAGTTTATTTAAGAGTAATACTCTTATTGGAATTGGAACTTCATGTGATGATCCCTGCAAATTTAGATTTGATAATACTTTTGTTGAGACATTAATGACTCTGCATCATAATGTTGGCACTTAACGAAGTTTGGTGAATGAGAATTCTGCTTACTTGTGGCATAAACGTTTGGGTCATATATCTAAAGAAATAATGCAAAGATTAGTGAAGAATAAAATTCTTCCAAACTTGAACTTTATTGGCCTTGAAGTGTGTATCGATTGTATTAAAAGTAAATAAACAAAGCACACTAAGAAATGTGCCACAAGAAGCACAGAGCTTCTTGAAATTATACATACTAACATATGTTGTCCCTTTGATGTTCTATCTTTTAATAAGGAAAGCTATTTCATCACCTTTATTGATGATTTTTCACGTTATGGTTACATTTATCTATTGCATGATAAGTTTCAATCAGTGAATGTACTTGAAGTGTATATTAAAGAGATTGAGAGGCAATTAGATAGAAAGGTGAAAATAATAAGATCGGATAGATGCAGTGAATATTATGGAAAGTATAATGAATCGGGACAATGTCCAGGTCCATTTGCTAAATTCCTTGAAAGACTTGGCATTCGTACTCAATAAACAATGCCAAGTACACCACAACAAAATGGTATAGCGGAAAGGCATAATCGTACTTTAATGGAAATAGTTAGGAGTATGATGAGTCATTCATCTTTACATTTATCTTTGTGGATGTATGCTTTAAAAAATTTTATGTATTTATTAAATAAGGTTCCTAGTAAGGCACTTCCAAAGACTCCTTTTGAACTGTGGACGGAAAGGAAATCTAGTTTACGACACCTGCATGTTTGGGGTTGTCAAGCAGAAGTAAGAATTTACAATTCACATGAAACGAAATTGGATTCAAAAACGACTAGTGATTATTTCATTGATTATGTAGAGAAATCCAAATGGTATAAATTTTATTATCATAATCATAGTACAATAATTGTTGAATTTGGAAATGCTAAGTTCATTAAGAATGGTGACATCAATGGAATTGAAAGAGTGCAGGATGCTTGTATTCAAGAAGTAAAGGTAGAAATTCATATACCCAAAACTTCTAAAGTTGTTGTTCCTGATATTATAGTACAACCTAACAATAATAGAGAACAACAAATTAATGAACAAACACTCTATAATAGAGATGTCAACATTAAACCTCCAATAGCCGAGTCACAAGAAATAGTATTAAGATCTCAAAGAGAATGGAGGTCGGCTATTTCTGATGACTATATGGTTTATCTACAAGAGTCAGAAATTAACTTAGGAATTAGAAATGATCTAGATTCATTTTCCCAAGCCATGAAATGTGAAAATTCTAATGAATGGTTTAATGCCATGGGAGAAAAGTTAAAATCCATGCATCAAAATCAAGTTTTGGGATATTGTTGAATTGCCTAAAGGATGTAAAAAGGTCAGGTGTAAATGGGTCTTTAAGATCAAGCGTAACTCAAAATACAATATTGAACGACATAAAACCAGACTTGTTGCAAAGGGTTTACGTAAAAAGAATGCATTGACTATAAAGAGACATATTCACCAGTCTCTAAGAATGACTCACTTAAAATTATTATGGCTTTAGTGGCTCATTATGACTTGGAGTTACATCAAATAGATGTAAAAACCGTCTTTCTTAATGGGAATTTAGAAGAAGAGGTTTATATGGACCAACCCAAAATCTTTTCAGTTATAGGAAAGGAACACATGTTATGTAAATTAAAGAAGTCAATATATAGACTTAAACAAGCTTCCCAACAATAGTATCTTAAGTTTAACGATACTATAACTTCATTTGGATTTAAGGAAAACTCCGTTGATCTGTGTATATATATGAAGATTAGTGGGAGCAAATTTATTTTTCTAGTTCTGTATATTGATGATATTTTGCTTGCTACTAATGGTCTTGGTTTGTTATATGAAACCAAGAAGTTTCTCTCTAAGAATTTTGAAATGACGGATATGGGAGAGGCAACGTATGTGATAGGAATAGAAATATTCCGTGATAGATCACAAGGATTATTAGGATTGTCTCAAAATTTTAGAGAGATGTTCAACAGAAATAATTCCAATTTAGAAATGTGACAAATTTAGCTTTATGCAATGTCCGAAAAGTGAATTGGAACAAGAACAAATGAAAAATATTCCTTATACATCTGTTGTGGGGAGCTTAATGTATGCACAAACTTGCACTAGACCATACATCAGTTTTGTTGTCGGAATGCTGGGTAGGTATCAAAGTAATCTTAGAATGGATCATTGGAAAGCTACAAAAAAAGTTCTCAAATACTTGCAAGGAACGAAAAATCATATTCTCACTTATAAAAGATCCGATCATCTCGAGGTAATTGGATATTCAAATTCAAACTTAGCCAGATGTGCCGATACAAAAAAATTAACGTTTTGTTACTTGTTTCTCCTCGTTGGATGGGCAATTTCATGGAAAAGTGCGAAGTAGTCAGTTATTACTGCATCCACTATGAAAGCTGAATTTGTGGCATGATTTGAGGCCACTATTCATGGATTATGGCTGCGGAATTTTATTTCAGGGATTGTGATTGTCGATAGTATTGCCAAACCGCTGAAAATTTATTGTGATAACTATGCAGCAGTTTTCTTCTCTAAGAACAACAAGTATTCTAAGGGTGCTAAGTATATAGAGATCAAATACTTATCTATTAAAGAAGTTGTTCAGAAACGAAAAGTGTCAATTGAGCACATTAGCACCAATCTTATAATAGCATATCCCTTAACAAAATGACTGCTGCTTAAAACATTTAATGAGCATGTTGAAAAGATGGACATTACTGGACGTCATTAATGTTTGTATTATGATTGTATTAAGTTTATGTATTTGATACTTTGAGCTCATTTACATGTTTTTGATTTTTTTTGTTTTTTATTTAGTATACATTATGGAAATAGATTAATGTTAAACGGAATAGTTTCTAAAGAGATATTATAGTTGAACTATTACTGTACTTCTCATTTATGGATCATATTAAGTAAAGTGTTATAGTTGTAGAAAGGACTATGTCGATTAATGAAATACAACTGCTATGACTCGTATTAGTTTTCTTTATTTAATTGTGATTATTATGTAATTGCCAATTTAATGAAAAAATTTATAACATAATGTTATTGTGCACATTACAGTTTTTATTAAATCATGAAAGGAAAATCATATGGGCCAAGTGGTAGAATGTAAGAATTATTATGGCTCACATGATATGATTTATTATATGATTTAATAATAGTTGAATGCTATAAAATAAATAATGTATTGGTTATGAGAAGTTGCGACTCTAATAAAACAAAAAAGGTACTAATTTTTATGGAAGTTAAAAGACGCTTTGATGGAAGGCACCTATTAAAAGAATGTATAAATAGAGTCCAGTCCTCTCTCCGCCTACAAGAACAACAATAATAGAAAAAAAAAAAAAACTTAGTATTCTCTCCTCCATCAATAGAATACATTAAAGAATAGTGGGTTAAGAGAGAGAAATCAGATTTCTTCCTTTGGTTCAAGTTCCTCGGTTTTCCACAACAATTATTATCAAGGGTAACGCTATGGATAAAGGTACGTCTTCATTTATTTATGAAAATTGCAAAGATCAAATATCACTGTATTTCTTTTGAATTTCCGCATCAAAGAATTATATGAATTGTCGAACACCGCTAACTTAAATGATTCTGTTACATTATTCGGTAAAGTCATATAGTATATCAATGTTCGTGTTTCTAGCATCACTTTATATGTTTTGCCGATATATTTAGTTTTTGCACTTTGTTGGTCTTCCGAGTGAAAATTGGCTATTATTGCCATTAGTTTTTTTTTTTTTGGGCCAAATATTGCCATTAAGTGGAGTTGCTGATTTTAATCCGTTTATATGCGCATGACGTGCTAAAACTGCCCGCCAAGGCGTGTTCAATCGGCCGATCTCATCTTTTAAGAACCCTCGGTGAACCTAGGAATTGGTCGGTAAGAAGTTCTTGTTCATGTCCTCCATTTTCTAAGGTCGACATCAAGGAGAAATTTCGATGATGACGCATTCCCTAGACCTCGGAAGAATGGAAACAGAAGTTTGATGTCTCTTCCGGATCTGCCATGAAATTTCATGCAAAGTGCTTGGAAATGGTCTGAAGAACTCTTTGATGTATCAAGATCCATTTTATAAAAATATGTTACACGAGTCAAGACCCAATATTCGAATTGCATGTTGAAATATGGCCTGCACGCATGGGGCAATTTTCAATTTCCATTTGTAGCATCACTTAATATAAAGTTCATCGATGACCAATATAAACAAGCTCTCCATCATTCAACGACTCAAATACAAGGCAAAATGAAAACGGTAGTAGGGATGTCGCGACCTCCCTTTTTCCGGGCACCCACATATGCACGGGCACATGCGGAGGCTAATGGCTCGCTATGTATTAGGCTTAATCCGAGCCCTCCTAAGCTCATCAATTCACAACTTATGGTCCAAATTTTTAACATGCAAGTTAATTTCAAATAAGAGTTACCATTAATCGATTTGGAGTATGTCAATTAGAAATCTAAGTGAAATATCGGGAGAAATACGTTACTCCTACACAACTAAAGAAATTAGGACCGGAGATTTGATTACACTAATTAATCACTAATGCCCTTCCGATACCTAATTTTTGTTTAAACATCAAATAAAGCATTTATGCAGCATTTTATTTCAATCACGACTTATGGGATTCAATTCCTAATTAGACTAAGGAAATAGAAATCCATACCTCAAAAAGGCACAATTGGAATGAAGGAAATAAGTCAATATTTGCTTCCAAAAAGTTAAACATGATTTCTTCTTTTGGTTTTTCAAATGTTTTCTATTCGTTTGCGTAGAAAACTAATCAAGAACCATTTTTTTCGGTCTTTTTCTATTTTTTGGGGGAAAAAACGGATTTTTCTGATTTTTTAAATATAAATTCTTTTTTTTGGATTTTTCTGATAAAAACTATTTTTTAACTTTTTCTAATTTTTTGGAAATGTAAATCATTTTTGGGCTTTTTCTGATTATTTGGGAAAATGTAAAATATTTTTGGGTTTTTCTGAGTTTTTTTATTTTTTGTTATTAAAATATTTTACATTAAAATAATTATATATTATATTATATTATATTATATTATATTATAAAAAGGATCCAGATCGGACTCCCCGGGTTGGGAACGACCCGGCTGGCCTGCCTTCGGCCCAGATGGGCCTGAAGTATAGGCCTAACAGGAGCCCCCTCTCTTTTTTTTAAAAACATTCCAAGCCCACAATTTATAAGAAAAACAAAACAGGCCCACACCTTCCCAGGCCCGCGCGGAACGAGCCCATGCTCAACCGGACCCAGCCGGCCCGAACCGACGAAACCCTGCCCGGCTAAGGCAAGTCGGGTCAGCCAGACATGCGCTCTGACCCGGTTCATCTCCCCCTCACCGAGTCACCGCGGCTTGCCTATCGCTACAGGAATGGCACCGGCGAGAGAGACGCCGGCACTGGCCATCGTTGCCGGCCGAGATCTGTCTTGGACGGACATGACCAGCGGAGTCCGTTCAACCTGAGGCCTCCCCGATGCCGTCTCTCTCTCCACACGACATCAAGACGGCGATTGAAGCTCGGGAACGGACTTTCTCAACACAAGCTTTCAGATATCTAGTTTCGGCATTTCATCGAACAGGCGGTACGCACAAACTGGAACGGGGAATTCTCGAAACCCTCGGCACTTACCAGGGGAGGAATGATGGAGAACAAAGACAGGAACGATACGGCTACGAACTCCGGCCCGGCATGTCCAAAACAGAATAGTAACAGGGGTCGGGGAAGCTCACAATTTGGCACGGGGATGGCCCGACGGTGGTTCGTTGGTGTGGTGGTCGCCGGGGACTCGCCTCTACTCTCACTGGTTCTCTTCGATCCGACCCTTTCTCAGATCTCTCTCCCCCTCTCTCGGCTCGTTTCAGCCACCCTCTACTCGCATCTCTCTCTATCTCAGATCTCGCTCGCTCTCGGGCCTCCCTTGATGTCTCTCAGGGGAATTCCGTTGAGCTCGCTGCTTCCGTGTCTCCTTTCTGGTCTCGCAGACGTCCTATTTATAGGTGAGTTGCAGGGGCGGGGGGAGGGAAGGAGGAAGAGAGGAGGAAGGAGAAAACGAGAGGGGGCCGAAGAAGATGACTCCCCCCTCTCTGCATCTCTCCTTTCTCTCTCTTTTTTTCTCTTTTTCTTTTTTTTTCCTTCTTTTCTTAACGTCGTCTTTTTATTAAAAAAAAAAAAAAACCCTCTTGCACATGTCACACCCAATGGGAGCAGCACCCACTTTTTTCAAATATTTATTCTTTTTCTTCTTCTTTTTTTTTTTAACTCTTCTTTCTTCTTTTGTCCTTTTGTTGTTGTTTTTTCTTTTTTTTTTGTGAAGTTCTTTTGTCCTTTTGTTTATTATCATAATATTGCCTTTTTTTTCAATCCTTCTCTCCTTCTGCGCGCCAAGAGAGGGCTAGCCCCCTTTTGTTTGACTTTTCTACCATCTTCCCTTCTTCTTTTTTTTTTAAATTTTTTTTTAATGTGCAGAGCACTTGCTCTTCCTTCGTGATTGTGGATAAGACTGGAGGGAGAGTCCCACTTCGTGTCAATCCGTACAGAAGAGGGAAAAGAGCCATTTTTTTCTTCTTTTTTAAATTTAGTTACCCGAAAATAGTATAAAATAAGGGAGAATAAAATTAAAAATAAAACTTAATCGATGCAAATGAAAATTAAGACTTAGGTGATGTGAAAGTCATTTTTGTTATGGTCAAATTGGTCCCTATTTTTCTTATGTAATTTAACATAAAATATCTAACTAAAATTTAGGTGTCAACAAAGGAAAGTGTCAGGAAATATCGCATGGTATAGAGAGAGAAAGTGAGCGAGGGAACGCTCTACATGATAGTACAACAAGCTGGCTCGAGTTCAGATTCTGTTATGATGTACGCGGACGGATGTGCGTAGACAACCTCAGGCGGCTTCACTACCTCGGGCGGCTTCACTACCTTGGGTGGCTCGGGTGGCGGCTCCTTGATTTCATCCACCTTCTCCAACTTCACATAACCCACGTTCTTGCGAAGCTTCTTAGTGAGCTCGAATGCATCAACTTCCCCCGTTACTTCAATCACGTCTTGGTCCGCTCCTTTCAAACTCAACGATGAGAACCCTAAATGCATTGATCGAGCAAAGAAATCATGGACCAATTAAAAACTCGTTCTACTAGAAAGTCGCATGAAACACATTTCAATATACTAGCATAGTCCTATTAATATTGATCCAATGAATTTGGCAATCTAATTTAGTACCATGAGGGAAAAAGCTGCTAGAACTCAATGCAAATTACGGTACTCAGAATTTTTTGTGGTCAAAAAGATAGTTAAGAGTAAAGTTATCAAAGGTGTATCATTTTATGATAAATTTGTTAAAGATGTACTAGTTTAGAATTTTTTGTAGTCAAAAAAATAGTTTGGGATAAATTTAACATAAGTGTATCAGTTTGGAGTTTTTCGTGATATTTACTCTAACAAGTATTACAACTAATTTTCTTTCTTCATGAACTTTTATTTATATCTTTCTTGTGGTCAACCCTAAATACACCCCTAATGTTATTTTTGTTTTTGATTATTACCTGGGACGGTAGCTGCAATTTTAACAGCCTTCGAGCGATTATCTTGCATTCCAAATATCGGGCACAGCCTGGAAGCCCAACACCTACCGTTCACGTTGCACACCTTGACCACCACCTTTTTCTACAAGCATAAAGAACCGGGATCATATATATCAACAGTTTCTTGTAAACTGATCAAACATAAGTGTCATACTAGATTTGGCACCTTAGTCATCGTCTTGGTTTGTTGAGAATGCTCTTCGGCAGACCTGCAGATAATTTTCCAATCTTCTAAGAGATGCAATGATTGGAGTTAGGGATGATTTGTATTGTGAAGACGAGAGAGAGTGTGTGCGTGTTTTTATAGCCATTTTCTTCTATTCATATTGAGTCTTGACTGGAGTTTTTTATGTAGAAAAAGGGCAATGCGGCCATAGATTTCAACGAGAAAGACAGAAAGAAGCTAGGCAGAGATAGAGCTGGGGGAGAATCCGTGTGGGGAAATTTCGATGCGACCTGCCTTCAGGACAAGTTCGTGGACGTCGCTATCCTAACATATCACGTGCAAATTAGGGCAAAGGCCAGCGGCGATAACAGATTCGCCCTTATCTGCAACCCTAGCCGCTCAATCATTAAGTAGATCATAGAGTAAAAACCCGGTTTTGACAATTTAAATGTACCGTAATTCGAGAGCACGGACATGCAATCGAAATCAGTCTTTCCTCGCGCTGTTTACCTCTAAACCAACTGTTTACCTCTCAAGAAAGTATTTTAGCTGCTCGATCTAAAAAAACATAGAGAAAACTGGGTTTGAAGAATTTAGACGTTCCGTAAATTGAGAGCACGGACATCAACATGGGATCGGACTTTGCTCGCCCACAACACATTGATACTCTAAACTGACTATTTACTTATTGAGAAAGTATTTTACGTATTGATTGCACATTAAACATGACGTGACCAACTAATTGCTTAACTGCATGGTACATTCCGGATTGGTGGCATACATTATATAATTGGTAATACCCTCCTCATCGCTATTGTAGAATACATCTTCGAATTTGGAAAGCCCCAAAAGTTTTTGGGCACAAATTCTAGGACCTCTTCAATGGCTTTTTCTGAGGGAAATAGTGGAGGATGATGAATCCTTCTGGCGGTGAAAAGAAAGGTGATGCTTAAACCACTCGAGCCATGCAACTTCGGCGTTCAATCACAACAATAAAAAACATCGGCCAGGCTGCTAGCCAATGTCTAGAAGCTAGACATGTCTCCGGAGCGATAGCTTGGGGCAGCCGACCCTGTGATGTGGTCCAAATCTGGACTTGGTAAAACCCTATTTTCAAAACTTATATAGTATTAGAAACTTGTGAAAACTTTAGAGAGCTTTTGAGAGTAGTCATTAAAGAGAGCTTTTGATTATCGTGGGCTTGGATGTTCTTTGGATGAGTGTGGAAATTTTGAGCAATTGTAATCATCTCTTAGCCAATTATAAAGGAATGTCAAACGTTCCGAAAGTCTTTTATCTTTAATTAAGCACATGCGAAAGCGATCATAAACAATCCCGTATAAATAAACATGAAAGCCGAGCAAGACATATGCAAGCTGAGCAAATAAAAGCAACATATATCCATAAACATATTCACATATCAAAAGCTGTTTTGATTACATGTCAATCTTAGTCCTGGGCTACTTATTTTCGTTTTCATATATAATTAATCAAAAGGCTGGGCAAACCTAACTCCTCTACCGAGCTGCTCCCAAAAAGGCCCTCATGCTAGGTTCATTCCCTTCTTGGAGCCAAATTCACCCATCACACACTTGAAATTGTGAAAACAATAAGAGTAAGTCGATGACTTAATAGGCACATCATCAATCACATAAACAAGCTGCGTCCGCGCTTTGTTTTCATAATATATTTCTTACTCCAATTTGCTCATTTGTTCACACTTTCAAGTTGCTTGAACTTTGTTTTATTCGGGCACAAAGTTTAAGACCTCTTTAATGGCTTTTTTTTTTTTTTTTTATAAGGAAAATGGTGGGGGATGATGAATCCTTCTTATCGTGAAAAGAAAGGAGACGCTTAAGCCACTTGATCCTCGCGACTTCGCCATTCAATCACAACAATTTAAAACTACGGCCGGGGTGCCAGCCAATGTCCAGAAGCTGGACGTGTTTCCAACGTAGCTCCCAGGCTTCCGACCCCACGATTCAATCCTGATCCAGATTTGGTACGACCCCATTTTCAAAACTTGTGTTCTATTAAAACTTATGAAAACTCTAGAGAGGTTTTGAGAGCCATCATCCAAGAAAGTCAAAGCACAGGAATACTCCTCTTTTGTAATCGATTCTTGTGGGTTTGGATGTACCTAGGATAGGAAAATGCTTGAGTGTAAGTATTTCGAGCAATTGCAATCTTCTCTTAGCCAATTTTAAAGATACCATCCCGTCGATCTCTCCTTGTACAGTAGGTACATCACCAACCACATTAATAGCCAATTATAAAGGAACCACCCCGTTGATCTCTCCTTGTATGGTAGCCACATCACCAACCACATAAATCAGTTGTATTAAGGCTTTATTTCCGCAATATATTTATTGCTTGAATTATCTTGTCCATTCATGCTTCCAAGTTAGTATCATATTTGCAATGGATTTTTTCTTTTTATAAGGACAAAATAAAAGGAAAAGGAAACTTGAATTGACAAATTTCTGAATTTGCACGAGATATGGAATGATATATAGCTAACTATATATACCACACATGCGACACCAATGTTTAAATTGATCCTCTTAATTCCTAAACTGGTATTTTCTATTTACTCTATTGAGAAATGTCGTCCGATGGATGTAGATCGAAAGAGTTAGTTAAGAATAACTTTTGTCTCGAATATCTAAGATCAAACTCTATGTAATCTCATACAAATTTCGATGCTTGCGGAGGTAATATCCTTTTCATCCTCAATAGATGGTGTCGTCCCATCGTAAAATCAGGACGCATATAATAACCATTATGTTTCTCTATTTTTCTGTTTCTAGAAATATGTTTGGAACAAAAATACGTTGGGTAACGCAATTTCATTTTTCTATTTTTGAAACAAATTTTTAGTTCAGAAATAAGTATTGAACAGAAATGAGAAATAAAAATTTGTTTACCTTCCTACTTCTGGAACAAAATTGAGAAATAAAACTCTTCTCATCTCTCGCCCTCGCTACTAGCTGGCCTGCCGCTCGCCGCCACCATCCGCTTGATGGCCAACTCCCATCGCCCCCCACCCACAAGGGAGAAATTATGTGTAATATAGAAATAGAAAAATTAATTTCTAGTTAGAAATTGATTTGTGGAACAAAATGCCTATCAGTCACACCCCTAAAAGCCACGGATCATTCACTAAGCATAGGAGCCCAATCCGATCCTATGAGAGCGTGTGTTCATGTTATATGCACATGTATATATGTATGCATTATGCATTATCGATGTGTTTAAAGGTCATTGTCACTTTTTTTATTTTGGGTGCCCGGAATGATAATTATATTACATAATCAATAATGTAACCAAGACAATGACATGATTATTAAAAAAAAAAAAAAATCTCTGGACGAGGACCTGTAACTTTCAAGTTTCACGCCAACCACTCGAACGTGGGCACCGGAGGGACTTTTCTCCAGGCCTTGACGAAACGAAAACGAAGAACGTGCGATGGAAATTTACTGATTGAACGACTTGAGATTGATCGAGCATCGAAAATCTATATGCCGGAGTGAAGGAGACGGTAGCAAAATTTTTTTTTTTTTAGCTACCACTAACTGGTCAATATATATGGAAATACAAGAAGAATGGTCAGTTTAGGTATAGTAAGATCAAGAATTCCATGGCTTGAGTCAAAAAAGAGCTAGCACATGTTGGATACTCCTGAGAGAGAGAATATTTGACTTGTCCAGCAACATGGCAAATTGCTATCAGAAGGGAAAAATGACCTTTGTCCAAAAGGTAGCACATCAAATGGTTATGCCTACGACAGATTATCTTATATCGGTCTAGTGGTAGATTGATAATCGTTGCGCTAAGCTTTGGTTTGGTATATGTAGTTGTGACTGTGCTGCAATTACTTAAGCTTTGCCGTGAATTGTATTAACTTGTGCAAATGACAATACATGTTTTAAAACCTCGTTTTTCAGCTCTTTTGGGTTTATGTTGTTCACAGGTTGACCCCATAGCAGCAAGAAAAGGCAGCCCCAGAGAAGAAAAAAAAAATTATCTTTTTTTTTTTTTTTTTAAGGAAGATAAATAAATAAAAGAGAGAGAGAGAGAGAGAGAGAGAGAGAGAGAGAGAGAGAGAGAGAGAGAGAGAGTGTGAAACCCGCAATGAAAAAGTTGAAGGGAAAAGGAGAATCAGGGAGCTGCTATTGAGTGAACCAACGATCTTGCGAAGGAGACTGGAGAGAAATCCATTCTACCTTCATCAAGTATAAACGGCTTGGCGAACTCAAGAGACAAAGTCAAAGACTAGTCACTTTTCGACCGATATAGATGTGCCCAATCTGTTGGTTTAAACATGCCAAGTGCGCCCGACCTAGGCCCCAGCTTCTTTCATTGGTTATGCTATATTGCATGGATCGAGCAAATGCACTCAAGTGCACAACAAGTATTCAATTTCCTCCGTTGTATCACTTACCTTGCATACTATGAGAGCCAATTAGTTGCTTTCTTACCTTGCTTTACCTTTTGGACTATAGGAGCTATCGAATTGAGTTAGTCAATATTCTCAACTAGTTGTGCACTTACTAATGGGAAATCAATTAAAAAAGAGTGATTTATTTGAGACTTCATTATGCTCCACATTGACATTTTGCGTACCCCTACTAGTGGGGGGGATCTTTGGCTCAATCAAATGTTCAAGGAATCAGAGGTAATATTCCACTAATGGACCGATTTCTTGAGACCTTTTTTTTTTTTTTTTATGTGTTGGTGTTTTGTATGACCTACATAAGAGTCACCGTAGCACTTCAAAACTGGATGAAGAAACATTTCAAAAGGCAAGAGCTGAAGCACAGCAAACTCCCTCGAGATGCAATGTCTATTTTCACAGCTGTAATTGCTACGAGAAAGCTCGACCGAGTACGCTCGGAGTCAAGAGAACTTGTGACTGAGTTGTTTTGGGAAGGCTTGGGATCAAAACCATTTGTAGACCAAGCAAGGGCCCATGGGCCCTTAGATATGGAGTGAAATTTTCGACTTGAATTAGGCAGCTATTTTTGAGAAATAAATACATATTAATTTCTTCGATAGCCTTCTCATTGTATATACGTATTCTAGTATCAAGCTACACATCACATGTTTGCCAAGAAATGCAAATTGTTAATCAACAAAACTAATCGGAAATTAATCAACCTCTACATAATCCAAACGCAAGCTTACAATGTATCATATTTCTTCTTAATTCTATCTTTCACTTGTATATATAACACCAAACGAGAGACGAAACGATACCAATCCCATAAGAAACACCTCGAGAATTACGTCCTGTACGAAGCACTATATACATAACCCAATGCTGAAAGCAGAGGAGAAAGAGCCCGGAATCACGACCCCACTCTTGTGCCCGGAGTTTCCACGACGTCGCCAGCGGTTCGTGGAATTGCCGTTGGTACCGCCGGTCGCAGGTGAAACGAAGGAGTCACGATTCAACGCGTCGATGTAGATGGGGACAAGTGATTAAGGCCGTGCCAGGACCGAGACCTCGGATCTGAAGCAGCGTCTGGGCGGCGACCAATGATGACGGCTCGTGCGCAGGAGGAGTCCGTGGCCGAAACGCACCGGCGGCTCGTGCCTTGCCTCGAATGCTCAGGGCTCATGGGGAGTCTCGTCCTTCTATTAATTTCCCCAAGAACCAATGCCTTCTCAGATCTCTCACGTTGAACTTTCTACCACGACGAGTAAACAGTCAAAATATATATTTTTTATCATATGAGTTAATGAGTAAACGCCAGTTTTACACGTTATGGTCAACCCCATTTGTATTTAAAAAAAAAAAAAAAGTCCATACAATGTATTTTCACATGAATATGATGTTGGTGAACATAGCTACCAAATAATCTATAAGCTTATTGTCTAAGATAATTTACATTAGGGCCTCATACCCTAAAAAGTCTCATTTAACTCCAATCTCAATTCCATCCTAATTATTTTTTCTTGTAAAAAACCTCAAACTTTTCTGTCTAGTCCTAATTTCATCCTAATTTTTTTACCTCATAAATTTTTTACCTCATAAAAAATTGCCAACTTTAGGTTCAATCTCAATTCCAATCAAACTTTTTTTTCATTAACTCTGTCTAAAATCGACCTTAGTGACGTGATTGCTCTAGTTTTTTTTTTCTCAAATCACACGTGCAAGAAGATGTCTTTGTAGGGATGACTTTCCATGTTAGCCCAAATGACATATTATTGGATTTGAAATTTGGGTAAAAATTGGAGCAACTTCAATTGCCCTTGCTCTTAAGAGAGTTTTTCTTTCAATATGCTTGAGGATCTTCGATATTGTGCTGCATCTTCAATCTCTCATAATTTGGAGTCTTCCATCTCTCATGGTTGAAGAGCTCATGCTCAAGACACTCGGCTCGGGACGCTTCAATGGCTTGTGCTAAGGAGTTTTCTATCTCTTTGTTATCAAGAGAAATTTTGGAAAGATGAACGGAGGCAGATTTAGGACTCAAGTCAAAATTTGTGATTTTTTGTAAGACAAAAAAAAATAATAGAATTGAGACTAAACCTAAAGTTGATGATTTTTTATGGGACAAAAACATTTTATGGTAGAATTGGAATTAAACCTAAAGTTATGAATTTCTTAGAGTGTTAGGCCTTTGAAATATACATGCTTGAGAAATTATTTTTGTTTTTTTCAATAAAACTCCCCGTCAACTAGGAAGGCAAATGAGAAAACTCGATAAGCCCCAAATATTCCACAAGATCCCCGCCCCGAGGGCAAAACTCAAGACACACTCAACAGTCTAAAGTAATTAAGTGCGATAGATCACTTATATAAAAAACACGGATTTCGCATGCCAAACTTTCCCTAATCCCCTCATTTTTAATTTCGAGTCTTGCCCTTTTCACATTTTTAATCGTGGAAATCTTCCTTTCGGCACATGAAAGACGGCGTACTCCGGGAAAAAGTAGAGCTCAACTTAGGCTTGAAAAAGAGCTTTGGCGAGTCCAAAAAGGAGACGTCGACTCTAAGAAAGCATTTTGCATGGAGGGAACAGCACATCCATCAAACCTTTCTTATTTATACCTGTCAAAATGCCGAGTAAGAAGCGAAGCAAACCCCACCTGGATTCTCCTGCGCAAGTATGGAATATCTTGCCATGAAGCAATGAATCCTATCCCTTGAGGCCCCTGAAGGGAAGCCAGGAACGGCACCTGGAAGAGCGTGACGCAACATGGGCACCTCGAAGGCCTTCTCGCCCGCCCCATCTTCGCCGCCCCGGTCATCCAGTTCGCTTCTGGTTCTCTATCTCGTCGTGCCAGTCGTGCTGATCTCGGCCGGCCTGTTCGCTCTGGCTGGTAATGGGTCGTCTTCTCGGGTCGAGCTCGCCTCGCCGTGGAAGCTGAGAGTGGCTTTCGCCGGCTCGAGAGCCACTGCCGCCCTGTCTGCGCTCAGGCCCAGCGATTTCCCCCGCGCCTTTGAATCTCCATGGCCTTTGAGTTATTCGGAAGAAAACCAAGTAGCTTTTGCCCCTGCAAGTGTAAGGATGGAATGTACCTTTGTGCAAAATTTCCTCTTCTTTTCATTTTAGACACCCTGCATGGCCATGCTCTAATAATCCTCGGATCTTTTGCTTGTCCTTTCTATCAGGCGCCTGAGAACGAGCCGCCGACGGAGCAACCGGAACCAGATGAAACGGTCACCGTCAAGGAGCCTGCGAGGGCTGTCAAAAGATATAGCAGGTTAGGAGGAAAGGTGTTGGATTTGAGTTAAAAGCCAGGCTTTCTGTATGCTTTCACAACCTGCTGATTGAGTCAGTCATACTCATTCGAGGGCATTTGATCACTTTGGGCAGGTTTGAGAGGCTAGAGGCCAGCCTGTCCCAGGCACGGTCTGCCATCAGGGAAGCCGCTCTGGTCCGGAACCTGACCTCGGTCCATGCCGACGCCGACTACGTCCCCCGAGGACCTATTTACAGGAACGCCAACGCCTTCCACAGGTAAAACCGCCTCCTTCCCTGCATGCCGCCACTCGATCTTCCTTGTAATTCCTGATCAATTTCCCATAGCTCGACGCCATGAACTGGAGAAAAACTACGTGCAGGAGTTATCTGGAGATGGAGAAGCTGTTCAAGATATATGTGTACCAGGAAGGGGAGCCGCCCATGTTCCATGACGGGCCGTGCAAGAGCATCTACTCCACGGAGGGAAGGTTCATCCATGAGATGGAGAGAGGCCACAACATGTACCGGACCACGGACCCGGACGAGGCCCTCGTCTACTTCCTCCCCTTCAGCGTGGTCATGCTGGTCCAGTACCTCTACGAGCCGGGGTCCCACGAGACGCATGCCATCGGGCGTGCTGTGGTCGACTACATCGACATCATCGCCGCCAAGCACCCATTCTGGAACCGGAGCCTTGGGGCCGACCACTTCATGCTCTCTTGCCACGATTGGGTAATGATGCTGAACATCACAATTTCGAGATCGGTCAAGAACACGTCGATTTTCGCTGTTCGGCCTTCTTTGCACTAAAGTTTTTCAAAACCGTAGTAGGAAGTAACTAAGTGCATCACTCAAAGTCACTGCCCGTTTGGCCTTCTTTGCACTCAAAGGCTTGATTTCTAATATAGGATATATCATGTTAGCATGCCATGTCTCGGTTTCGCTAGCATCTTCGATCCTGCTGACGCCGCATTGCGCGATCCGTTTCGACTCTCCACAGGGGCCGCGCACGTCTTCCTACGTGCCCAACCTATTCAGCAAGTCCATTAGGGTCCTGTGCAACGCCAACACCTCGGAAGGGTTCGACCCCTTTAAGGACGCGTCGCTCCCGGAGATCAACCTCAAGACGGGGGAGATCTCCGGCCTCCTGGGCGGCCCATCCCCTTCCCACCGCGGCACCCTGGCCTTCTTTGCAGGTCGCCTGCACGGCCACATCAGGTACTTGCTGCTGAAGGAGTGGAAGGACAAGGAGGACCCGGACGTGCGAGTCTACGACGAGCTCCCACGTGGGGTCAGCTACGAGTCAATGCTGAAGCAGAGCAGGTATTGCCTGTGCCCGAGCGGGTACGAGGTGGCGAGCCCCAGGATCGTGGAGGCCATATACGCGGAATGCGTGCCGGTGCTGATCTCCGACAGTTACGTGCCGCCGTTCAGCGATGTCCTGAACTGGAAAGCCTTCTCTGTGCAAGTGCAGGTGAAGGACATACCCAACATCAAGAAGATACTCATGGCCATTTCACCGTCTCAGTACCTGAGGATGCAGAGGAGAGTGAAGCAAGTGCAGCGGCACTTCGTGGCCAACGGGCCGCCGAGGCGATACGACGTCTTCCACATGACTGTGCACTCCATCTGGCTCCGCCGCCTGAATATCCGGATCACCGACTCGGCTTAAACCAGCAAGCATGCCGAGTATGCGATCGGAAGGAGAGACTTGCTGCAGCTTTTTTTTTTGCATGTCTAGCATTGCAATTAGGGAAGAATTTAGTTAGTCTCATGGCTGTGAAACAGATTTTTGCGAATATCATGTTCTTGGATAGAATACTTGGAAAAGGACACCGCACTTCTTCTGTAGCAGCCCAAACAGAGAGGGCAAGAAACCACCTGTGTGGAATTTTCTGTAGTCAAAATGTTTACAATCATAAAGTTCTGAACAGTGCCAAAGTAAGATTGCATTGCAAAATTCACAGCCAAATTGTTCAATCAGCCACTAAATTTATCTTACAAAATTAAATTCAATCCCAGATTTTTCAATTTTGTCAATGTAATCATAACTTTACATGAAATTTTAATGTAGTCATTTAGGCCAATATTCACAAGAATTCGTTGACATGATGGTGTGTTGCATAAGACCTCCAACAATGACTAAATAGCCACTTCAACGAGCTTTTAGCAAAATTTAGTCAAAAAAAACTAAATTGAAATTCCACGCAAATATTTAAGACCAAAACTAAATTGAGATGCATATGATAAATGTAGGATTAATTGTACAATTTCTCCTCAAAATTGGCAACCCAATCGAACAAGTATAGTTGGATCAAATAAGGTGTATCCAACTAGTAAGTCGTTATCAAGATTTTTCAAGCAAGATTCTTAATTAAACAATAATTTTACATCAAAAGTTAATAAAATAAAATAAAATAAACATTGTGTGTTTTGAGAAATTACCAAACCGGAAATTACATTCATGTAAAAATGAGAACTGGGGATCCGAAATTCACACGCAATCCTCTATAATACAAAACACAAAAAAAAAATTTAAAAAGAAAAGAATTAACCCATTTTGCTCCTTTATCTTTTTTGGGGTTTCGAGTCGGTTCCCGCCAAAAAAAGAGAGAAAGCGTTCCGCTCGACACGCGTCCCCCGTGATGCCACCTCACGCGAGAAAGCTCTCCCGCGATCTCTCTCTGTCTCTCACTCCCCACTCCTCATCGTCATCTCCATCTACTTCGCGAGACTCTCTCTCTCTGCGTATCTTCGCTTCGGGAGGCGGCGATGGAGGTCCCCGTGGGGTTCCTGGCCAAGCTGTGGAGCCTCGTCACCTTCCTCCCCTTCTTCTTCTCCCTCTTCCTCCTCGGCCTCCTCAAAGGTAAACGTCTCCTCGACGCTACTGCTCGATCGAGAACAAAACGCGTGCTTGTGTCGCGTTTAAGCGAGACTCCCCTGTCCGCATTCGACGGTGGTGATTCGCCCGTTGTTTTTTTCTTTTTCTTTTTCTTTTTTCGAACAGCGGCCGTGGTCGGCCCCGTCGCGGCCTGCGTCGTCGGGGTAGGGAACTCGGCTGTGATCGCGGGGCTGTGGATCGCGCATCTCGCCTGGACTTACTACTGCGTCGCGAGGTAAAACGTTGCCGCCGGCGATTTCGCGAAATTTCGGGCTCCTCTGTTTTGTTTTTGTAATTTCGCGGTGGCGATGATTTCCAGGACCAAGAGGCTGGGACTGATTCTGAAGATTCTGGTGCTGATGATGCTGCCGGTGCCGCTAGTCCTCTGGCCGGTAGTCGGGATTGCGGGAAGCGTGCTGGGCGGAGTTGCGTACGGGGTCTTTGCTCCCTTGATAGCGACCTTCGAAGCGGTTGGGGAGAACGTGACGGACAAGCTCTATCGCTGCTTTCTTGTGAGTGCGCACTTTGGGTGCTGTGTCTGGTTTTGCTTCTGGATGGTCCGCAGCGATTTGAAACGTGTGACTAGGAAACAGAGTGTTTGTGCTGATTTCCAGCACCAAGGTATTCAGAAATGTAGAAAAAATTGTCAGCTATTATAGAGAATATGAAGATCTTCTCGATTACCGGTCGAAGCCGTGTTAGGGGCGCATTGAGGGATGTTTATGAATTGTGCCCTTACAGAAGGTTGACAGCTAAAGGATGCAATTTTGTGTGGATGACTCGGCGTTTCAAATGCTTTGCTTTGTGGTATCTCTTGTTGCCATGATGGTATCAACTTATCACCACAGCACTTGTCCTAAAAAAAGTCCTTTTGGGGGGATTAGGCTGCTTAAAATAGAATTCAGAGAGCAGCTTGCATGAGTCCTTCTGTCATTGACCACATAGCAGCTCTCTCCCAGTTCCATAACTTCCTTTAGTCAGAAAACCCTTGCAACTTTAGACTTCAGTTTTAACATAGTGAACAGTAAAAACTTTATGGGCCGAATGGAATTTAATTGTGAGCTGTTTTTGAATTGAACAAGGCAATCATCTTTGTTAATGGTTCTCTATAATTCTGAGTAATATATGGAAAGCAAAAACTCATAAGATCCCTAGTAGTTTTTGGATGATTTTTTACATCTCCAATTATAAGTAAGCAACCACTCTATGCGAGAGTAATATGTTACCCATAAGCAAGGGACATGGGGCGCTTTTTGTTCGGGTCTCATATGCACGTAATCTCTTTCCTCCTGATAGCCCTGTCCTTTAATTTCATGTGCAGTCTTTTGTAGTCCGGTTTGTGCATAAGGAGTGTTAAATCATCTCAAAAAGCTTGTTTATGGGGTTCGTATGGGACTTGTTTACATGTAATAGCTTGGATAGTACTTGGTATTGGTATTGGATAGAATGCAACAGGAAACGTAACTGACTCCATTGAGTTGGGAAAAGCTTGGTGTTGGTTGTGTTTTTCTTATATAGTCGGTGCTTTCTCTTTTAATCTTTGCATGGTAACTGGGAGTCCTTTCTTTCCAGTTATTCACTTTCACAACAATATGCAGTGCCTGTATCCCAATTATAATTATGGTTTTTGTGGTGCCAGGATGGTCTTTGGTCCACAGTAGAAGGAAGTTGCACTGTGGTACGGGACTTCACAGATTTCTGCTTCCACTCCTACTTTTCCTTCCTGGATGAATTGAGAGAGAAAATACAACCAGATGAAAAGCCCATGGACATCAAGTAAACCTTTACCTTTCTATCTTGTAACAATATGCAATATGGCAACTATGCCGCATTCACATTATGATGTTATCTTTAGGTTATCAAAGTTGCCTGCATCTTTGATGGTGAGTCTGGTGGGGGTGGTGGTGGATGTTCCTTCAATCATGGTTGTTGCCCTGGTGAAAGGTCCATATATGTTGTTCAGAGGGTGGAAGAGACTACTGGAAGACTTGATTGGCCGAGAAGGACCCTTTTTAGAGACAGTCTGTGTCCCATTTGCGGGGCTTGCCATAATTTTGTGGCCTCTTGCTGTTGTTGGAGCTGTGATAGCAGCTTTCCTTTCTAGCTTTTTTCTGGGGTTATATAGTGGAGTAGTGGCCTATCAGGTACTAAAAATCTGCCACCTTCTGAAACATCCTTGTATTTGAACAATTCTGCATCAGTGTGTTGATAGCTTTTCTTTATCCTCAAGTTTGATCTGAACAGAGATACCTAATTCCAGGAGGATTCGCTTCGAATGGGAGTGGCATACATTGTGTCGGTTGTCTCATTGTTCGATGAGTATGTTAACGATTTACTTTACCTGCAAGAAGGGTCTTGTCTGCCAAGGTGCATTTGTGATCTTCTTTCATTTGATCATTCATGGTTGATAATCTGTGAGGAATTGTTCTATTACAAATTGATGTTTAAGTTTGAACCACCAATTGACAGCCAGGCCCAAATATCGTCGAAACATGAATGCTAGCCTTGAGAGAAAAAATTCCAGCGTCAACAAGGGATCAAGGGATGGCAAAGGAGGTCCATACATTTCAAAACTATATTCACAGCAGTCGAGAACATTGAAGCGGACAATCCAACAGTATAGACCAGTGCAAGTGAGAATAATAGACATACCACCTCAATCATCTTTCCAATATGATGCTCACCAACAAAAATCTTGTCTCTGCAGGTGTGGGATTGGCTCTTTAAATCATGTGAGGTTAATGGTAGGATACTTCTGCATGAAGGTTTGATCGATGTTACAGACATTGAGGATTGCATGTTGAAAGGAAATTGTAAAAAGTTAGGCATCAAGCTTCCTGCTTGGTCAATCTTACAGTGTCTGCTAGCTTCAGCTAAGTCAGAGACCGATGGTTTGCTCATCTGTATGTCTATCAAATCTGACTATTTCGTTTGTGGAATATGGATAGTTCCATGTTATTTTAATGATTCTCACGGATGTTTTGAATGGATTCACAGTTGATGACGTGGAGCTTACAACGATGAACAGTCCGAGGGACAGGATGTTTGAGTGGTTTATTGGGCCTTTGTTGATTATCAAAGAGCAAATCAAGAGCCTCCGGTTAACTGAAGACGAAGATGCGTGCCTCGGAAAGCTAGTCATGGGGTGCAAAAATGAGAAACCGGAGGAATGGGACAATACTAGTTTTCCATCAGATGACAGTGTGAGAAGGGCCCAATTGCAAGCCATAATTAGAAGGTATTAGTCTGCGCTCAATCTCTTACCCCTAGGATAATAGTTAATACAAAAAATGCAAGTTATCAAACTGAATGTGCCGTGTCATATTAGATTCGGCCCATGCTGTCCCTCCTTCACCTGCTTGAAATCGAAAGGCTGATGGAATCAGTTTCTTTCGTGCATTTACTTAATGGTTGCAGACTGCAGGGGATCGTGGCTTCCATGTCCCGACTGCCGACTTTTAGACGCCGGTTCAGAAATTTGGTGAAGGTGTTGTATGTAGAGGCTGTCCACGCCGCTTCCTCAGCAAACCGAGTGGGAGGCATAGGCATCTCGAAATCTGGAAATGGTAGGGATAGCTCCACAGGAACTGCCGATGGGGAGGAAAGAGAAGCAGGGCCCGTCAGCATGCCCGATGGGATCGTCTAGTGACTGTTTTTGCCGCGCGTGATTTAGACTGTATGTATATGGTCATACACTGTCAATAGTTTGGCAGCATTAGGATCGGTTTTGGATTGAACCAGGAAATCAATTTAACAAGGTATGTACATAAGTATTCGCGTCGGCTAATGTTTTGGGTCACTTGTCTCGTGCTTTGGCCAAAACCTTGTGGTCAAACTGTCGGACTTCTCGGCCGAACGGGGGATTTGCATATAGGTGCGGAGATACTTTTCAAGCCTATCTTTCTTTAAGTCGGATAGCTAAGAGCAGAAATGCTAGTTTTCTACAAAAGTTTAAGGTGTTTTTTTTTTTTTTGCAAAAAAAAAAAACTCATATAAATGGATGTATTTTCATGGAAATTATTCTATGGAATTTTTTTATTTTTTATTTATTTGATGGTTTAGAAAAAGTGATTTCATTTTTATTAGAAGGAAATTATTGTTCTTATCTGATTTAATTTTGTTATTTTAACTTTATGAAAGATGTATTTTTGTAAATTTATTAGTTTTGAGGAAGTTGAAAAATAATTTTGGAAAGTAGATTTTTCTTTAAATGGACTTTAAAAATCTGATAAAAGAATACTTGGCGATTTCTTGTGGAGCTTACTCGTGAGGTTAATTATTTTTCTTTCGCTGAAATGAGAATAAGATGGGACTGCCGTTGAACAATAAGCTCAGCTGCCTTAGCGGATTTATCCAAAGAAGATTTATCCAGACAAAAATAAGATGCATTGATATGAGGTTTGGTTATTTGAATCCAAGCAAAAGGAAAAACTGTTTTTATCTTTCGCCATCTTTTCAATTTTTTTTTTAAATCATTAAAGATTATAACAAAATTTAAATGTTGAAAGAAATGAATCTCTAGATTTTGATGAGTAAAAGGTAAAATCCAAGCCAATTCAAACAAATTAGTCATGTTACTACTTTGAGAGAATAATGTCAAGTGTCCATGCTGCGATTTCTAACCTCGGTATTCAAATCATATAGAGCTTGAGACAAATGTCATGCTCTTTTGATGATATATTAATCTTACGAAATTCAAGCTAAACCATTTTTTTTTGAGCCAGTAAATATCATTCAATTTGTAAATTAAATTATAAATAAAGAAAATTACAAATAAAGTCCTGAAGAGTCTTCATTTTTTAAAATAATAATTTGAAATAGATATTATTTCACATAAGGATTCAAAATGTTCTTATTTTATCAAATAAGAGTCTAAAGTGAATCTTATAATACCTATATAAGTCTCACAAAATGAGCCTAAACTAATCGGTAGTGAAGGGCAATTTTGTCTTATAATTTTTTTTAATTTTTTCGTTTTTTTCTCTTTATGTTTCTTTTTTCATTAAATTTTTTTAAAAAGGAAAACATGGGCGAGTTGTGTTTTTCCTTTTTTAAAGTTTTTTAAACTTTTGCTACCGAGCACTGGATGGTTGTGTAATCTCTGAAGGGTAATCTCCGGCGCTTGGTCATAATTTTTTTTTTAATTTTTTAATTTAATTTAATTTAAATTTAACTTGTATTTTGATCAAAATATATTTAATTAGCTGGAATATTATGCCGGTTGGTAAGGTTAGGCCCAAATTTGAACCATTCATGATTATTTCAGGTTTTTCCTACCCTTATTTGAAATAAGATTTATTGAAGTTTTTATTTGAGAAATTGAGAGTATTTCGAGTTTTTATTTGAAATTTTCTCATTTAAATAGGTTATCTTTTTTAGAAAATTGCGGACCATTAATTTAATTTTTTTAAATGAAAATTTGTCTTCAAAAGAAAAGGGCAAAAGCTGCCATCGGTTTTCCCCCCCTTTTCAAACGCACGTCAATCCATCATTTCCCCCTCTCTCAGCCCCAGCGCCTCCTCGTCTCCTCCCCTCCCTTCTCTCTCTTTGCGCTCCGATCGAACTCGGAAACCCCTGCCGCCACCGGCAATGGCTTACTTTTATATAAAGAAAATTTATGAAGTAGCAATGTAATGGTTTTCACGTTGCAATTTTACAGAAGGCAGATCAATCTCGTGGTGCTTCTGAGAAAAGGTAGCGTCCATTTTAACTTTGTGAGAGTTAAGACTCATTGATGCGTGGCATGTTGGGTGTATAAAATGAGCCTTTTTCATCATTGAGTTGCAGATTATATGAGATCAATCCTCTGCTGTATAAAGCATTGCGTGAGAAGGAGAGATTGCACTTAAATTGTGTGAAGCGTGAGAGGCTGCAGGTATAGAGCAACTGACTCATATAATCTCTTGATTCATGGATCAGATACTAACGTTGTTTTGGGCAGAAAACAGAACAAATCTTGAGGTCTTCAATTCAAGAGTCTCAAGCATTAAAATTGATAATGAAGGAGACCTCACCGCTCGCTGTTGAGGACGGCAGTTGTGAGGATCATCAATGTTCAACTCAACCTGAGAATGGATACAAGGTAGGTGACTTGTTTAGGTGTTGTTGTATCATTCTCTCCTAGCAAAGTGCGATCCAGTGTATACAACCGCATCCTGTCTCCTCCACCTCAAACTATCCACATGAAGGACGGAAAGGAAAAAAAAATGACAAAAAAATGAAGTGAACGGAAGGAAAGAGCATGACTGTCATATTCCGAGACTGATGTGACAGTAAACATAAAGTTCAATGGGATCTAATCTGCTTGTCCATTGCTAGAGAAATACCGTTGCTTCTTTCTCAATTGTTACATGTCAATCTCATAGCCTTCTCAAATCCAGAAGTTTTTTTTTTTTAAATTTCAGATGATAACCCTTCATGTGACTAAGTTTGTCAATTATTACTTTCAGATGTTTGAAGATGATTATTATCATTAATGTGGTTGAAAATACTTAAGATCATTTGAATCTGAATATCTTTTTATAGCAATGGGAAGTCCTTTTCAGGTCTGATCCATGTTTAATTTTCAGGAGTTGCCAAGGCACAATGGCTAATGCCGTCATATTCTTTCACTATTCTACATATAATTAGTAATAGGAAATAAAACCTCCTCATTTGGTTCTTGAGAGCTCATTGTTACTGCTAATTGAGGAGTCGTGTCTAGACATCTATATTTGTTCTTATGCAGGTTTTTTGTGATGTGATCATGTATCGTTACCAGATATGGTCCAAACATGGAACAGTAGTCACATTACAGTAGAGTTTGAATAATGAATTTTGCTTGAAAATTCTTGTTTTCAAGATCCAATTGCCAATCAATTATATTGAGTCAATCAAATCTATCTTGATGTAGAATCCAAACCAAATCACTAGCCATTATGTGTTTGGAGCTTGTGTTACGTTTTATCAAGTTGTCTTGTTCTAAACATGCTTCATTCTGAATCTTTTATGTTCTAAACTTGTGTCTCATTTTGGACCTTGTTACATTCTATACTTATGTCTCGTTTTGTATATAAAGTTTGAGAGTGTTCTGTTGGAAGTGAAGTCCAAGTGTCTTCCGTCTGAAATAGATTTTACAATCTGGACATAAGTCTAAACATATTTTGCTTCTGAATATATTTAAGCTTAAGGTCTGGACACAATCTGAATAAGTTCAACTTCAGCATAAATTCTATCTTCTGGTTTTTTCAAATATAAACCTTAGTAATATCATTTACACATTCTATCATCTGCATAGTCTATTACTCATAACGGCCAGTGGTCTTCTTATTTAAGTTTGTTACAAGTTATTTCAAAAGTCTGCTCCAGCGCATGACAGTTTCTAAACATCTACCATAAATCTAGTAGCTCGTTTGTTAGACTTTGTTCGTAACTTATTTTATTTTGCATTTATTTGTCAATATTTCTTTTAAACACCTGTTCACCCCCCTCTAGGTGTTTGTACTAGTGCTTTTCAATTTGTTGGTGTTTTGCAACTAGACCTGAAAGATGTTTTTTTCCTTTTGTTAGAATTATCCAGATATGGCAGCTCGCACAGTATTCGCTTTTGTTTTCAAGAGTGAGACAGTTAAGAAGTATGCCACTTCAAGATGTTTGGCAAAGGAAACGCAAGTAAGTTTCACTCATAAGCTTTTGGTGCATTAGTCTAGATGAAATGCTTATCCCTTTATTCTCCAGTCATTTTGTCATGGAAGCCATATGAGGTTACTGGCAAAGGCCGTGTTCTGTATATGTATCTTGGCCAAATTTTCTTACTTCACTTTTATGGCTTTGCAGATGACACAGCTGGTCCTTAGAAATCTCTTGGATGTACTTGAGGAATTACTTCTAGCACGACTAGAAATCAAGAGTCTAACACACACAAGTTTTTTTCTCTCCAAGAGGTAACAAAATTTTTTGTGCTTGGACTCCGTTTCCTTATTTCTCAGATAAATTGTTTTGTTGAATTTTTTGGTACTTATACATTTTAGTACCACCTTCTCATGTGATCTGCACCCTTCCACACAAAATTCTGCTTTCATGATGCATTCATTTTCACTCGCACTTAAACTTGATGATAAATTTTTGAAACAAGAGACTTAAAGAATTGCTGCAACGATGCTGATGTCCCATTTTTTAGATTCTCACTAGTAACTCATTGTGGCTTGCTATTGAACTTAGATTTTGATTTTGAAGTCAGCATCGTGTATAGTTGCTTTTCTTGTTGTAGGTGGGTTGTCCCTTACTCATAATTTCTTATCTTCATCTAAATGTAAATTGCACTTTACCCATCAAACTTAATTGGGGAAAAGAACACTACAAGTGCCATAACTTGGTACAAAGGGACACTTAAGTGCCATAACTTACGAAAAGTACATTTAAGTGCCACATTTGAAGAAAAGTGGGACACCTGAGTGCCACCTCCGACGAAGCCAGTCAGAAATCATACGTGACATTTAAATATTAATATTTCTTGCCGAGGTGACTCACCGAAGAGCTGAGTCAGCTCTAATTCACCCAAAACGACGTCGTTTCGGGTGTTGGCCAAAATAGAACCCTTAAACCGGCCAAAACGACGTCGTTTTGGCATAATTTGAATTTTAATATAATATAAAAATTAATTAAATTAAATTTAAAACAAAATAATAATATAATTTATATTTATTAAAAAAAAACGGAAATGGAGGAGGAGGAAGGCAGCCGGTGGCTAAGCCCTCGCCGCCGCCGCCTCCCCGCCGTCGCCAGAAGGTGGGGGAGGGTCGACCGGGGCTGCCGAGCCTGGCAAAGGGCTGACGGCCCCAGCTGACTGGCGGCGAGGGCCTGCGTGCCCTCACCCTAGATCCTAGCCCTCGCCACCGGCTGCCTCCCTCCTCCTCCTCCCCCCTAGCCGATTTGGGCGAGGGTCGCGGCCCTCACCCAGATCTGGTGAGGATCGACGGCCCTCGCCCGACCGGGCCAAGGATCACCGCCCACTGGGGTGAGGGCTCGCGAGCCCTCATCGCTGGTTGGCCGAGGTTGCCGGCCCTTAGCTAGGGCCTAGCAACCCTAGCCGACCCTCCCCCCTCCGTCGTTGGCCCTTCCTGGTGACAGCGGGGAGGCGGCGGCGGTGGCTAAGGGCTGAGCCCTCAGCTGCCTCGCCCCATTTTTTTTTAATTTTTAAAATTTTAAATTATTAATTTAAAATATTTTAACTAAATTTAAATTTAATTTAAATTTAATTAATTTTTAGATTATTTTTTACCACGTCAGCCCAAAACGACGCCGTTTTTGCATTATTTAACCACATTAGAGTGCAAAATGGCGTCATTTTGCACTCGCTTCACCCGAAAAATGCCACGTATGCAATTTGGCCGGATTTTGACCGGATTGGCACTCAAGTGAGCCATTTTGCTTCGATTTTGGCACTTAATTGTACCTTTCGTAAGTTATGGCACTTAAGTGTCCCTTTCTGCCAAGTTATGGCACTTTAGGGGTCCGCATCTTAACTTAATTGTAAGGGTCGTTTCGACCTTGAATTTGCTGTTTTTCTCAATGTGGTCCTGCTGCTTAATTTTAATTATTTTTGAAGGCGGTTCTTGAACTTAAATACTTTTTCTAAATACGTTTCTAGTCAGTTTTATTAATGGGCATGTTGGAGAGAGTTACTGGGTCCTTATTTTCATTTTTAGAAATAACTGGTCGATTTTGTGTTCATACTTACAAGAAGTCAATTTTTAGGAAAGTTCAGTTTCAAATGTCGTGGTGCTTTAATATTGGTGGGATTGGTTGTTGATCAGGTTCTTTGCTAATAAGAGACATAATAACCGCAGCAACAAGTGGTTAAGAATTGCTGAGTGAAAACTTACTTTTGCAAAGAGTTGGTAAGTTTCGGAATTGAGCAGAGAATTTTAATTTGAGGATGAAATTCGGGGAAGCAAAGACAAGTCTGGGAACTCAAATGGCATTAAATTGATCAAATTCTTAGTTTTTACGTCAGATGACAATTGCCAACTGTCACATTGTTGACCGACTTTTTTTAGTGTTGGCGATTTTAATTGCAGGACACAAGTATGGCAATTTTTGCCCTCCTTTTTCTAATATATGTTCCATCCCTATAGCTCAGTCTTAGGCCACCTTTTTGCATTGAGGATGCGCTTGTCTGGCCTGCCTTTACTTCCTTCATTTTTGCTAAAATGAGACTTTCCATATATTGATCTACATTGTCACCATGTGCACTGATTGTGTGATTCATGTATTTTACAGATGGGCAACTTGATCTGCTGCTTTCCTTTATTGACTTCCGCAGTGATCAGAAGGCGGCATTAAGCTTTGACGTGACATGTCTGAATTGGTAAATTTCTTTAAGTTCTTTTAATATGTTCTGGTTGTTCCCATAAGGTTCGTCAAGCTTCTTTGCAGCTTGAAAAAGTCGTGCATTTATTTGCTGACAGCTTTACAAGAGAAACTAGCATTCTTTTTTGAAGTTTCGATTTATGCTCCTCCGGACAGGTCACCCAACTTAGAAATGATACTTGGGTATTAGATCACTGCAATTTGCTTCTCTAATATTAGACTTGACCAATCATGTGACGTACTTACCTGGGTTTGCTTCTTAAAGGACTTTCTAATTGATTACCTAACCATATGATGTCTTTTTGTCTTGCTCAAATTCATTCTGGCTTTTGGTGTCTAATCTATGAATTTGACATTTGCCATTTTAGAAGAGAGAAATTGAAAGATCTCATAACTTTAATTGTGCTAGCAATTGCTTTTGTGCGTGAATGACTTTGTTGATCACTATCAACACTCTCGATTATCAATTGTTAATTATCAATCATCCTGTGATATGCTATCAATATTACCTTTTATAGCCAACACACATTACATTTAAATCAATTCACTAACTCTAAAACTGTTTTATAATTAATTTGGTCGTCACTCTTGACGGATGTAGGTCAGACCCTAATTCGGGCATTAACTCTGTAACTCACTAATTTTGGCATTAACTCTGTAACAGGTACTGAATATTATTCTAGACATTTATTTGTAGCCGTTATAAGTCTTTATTCTGGGTATTAACTTTATAACTGTTATAAATATTTAATTTGACTGTCACATCCGAAATTGGTTCAAAGTATTAATTGGGCATCAACTTTGTAACTGTTACAAATATAATACTACTATTTCAAAATTATAAAAATATATTTCTATAATAAAATTAGAAAAAATCCAAAAATAACTTACATTTTCCAAAAAAATCAGAAAAAGCCCAAAAGATAGGTTTTTGGCCGTTGGATCTTTGGAGAAGTCGAGTCGTCTTTAAGTGACTAGACTTTCTGAGGATATTTTTATGTGAGATATTTTGATCTACGTTGTTCTATTTTTTTTTTTTTTTAATTTTTGGGTGGTCCGATCGTATGTATATGGTATAGGAATTATCACGTATAAAGAAAAAATAATATCATGGACATGTCACAACACCTTTGATTAATTAAAAGTTGAACCAAAAATTATTTAGAAAATCTTAACATAATAAGGGAGAAACACTTGAGAGATCGACCACGACACTGCATTTTTCTTCATTTTGTTGCTCCTATTAGTCAGTTGATTACTAATATAATTACTAATTCATTTGATGAGCTTACATCTCGCGCCCGCATCTACCCCTATCTTGTACTCGAACCCATGTCGGACTTGCCTTACGGGGTGAAAGAAAGAGAGGAGGAAACAAGGGTTGAAGCGATGGCGAAACAGTACGCTAGGGAAATCTTATAACAGTAGTATATATCACGAGAACAAGGTATATAGGTGACAGTAATGTTTCAGAATTATATCAGCAGTGACAAAGAGAATGAGAAGGCGATCCTTTCCTTGGAGTTCCTAGGAGCAGGCATCCATGGCATAGTTGTTGGTGTTTGTTTCGATAGACAAGAATACATAGATAAGTAAATTATGATCAAAGTCTGATCGCAGTGGAAGTAAAAACATTTTTAAACATATTTCCAAAGCATTTTTCTGCATTTTAAAAAAAGGAGACAAAAGAGATAAATGGGTAATCATATTAGCCTTCTACTGTGCTCTAAATTTGGTTCAGACGTTTCTTCGAGTTCTGATCACGAACGTCTAATGTCCTTGCAACAATGGTTCTAATATTCTTCAAACTCTAACCATGAACGTTCGATGCCTTCTTCCAATATCGGTTTTGACGTTCTTTAGTTGTAGAACGTATGATCTCTTCGTAACGTAGGCTATGACGTTCTCAGATCGAGCCCCACAATTGTCGGGCTTCTAGTTCAGACATACCGCCAATTTTCACATTGAACAAAAGAGAGAAATTAAGAGATCTCATAACTTTAATTGTGCTAACAATTGCTCTCGTGCGTGAATGACTTTGCTTATCACTATCAACACTCTCAATTATTGATTGTTAATTATTGATCATCCCGTGATCTGCTCTTTATATTACCCTTTACTACATTTAAATCAGCTCACTAACCCTAAAACCGTTTTAGAATTAATTCGGCCGTGACTCCTGATAGATGTAGATTCTAATATTGTTTCAGACCCTAATTCAGGTATTAACTCTATAACTATTACAGAGTATTATTCCAGACATTGTGACTGTCATAACTCTTTATTCTGGGTATTGACTTTATAACCGTTATAAATATTTAATTTGACCACTGTGTCAGAGCATTAATTGGGCATCAACTTCGTAATTGTTACAAATATAATATTACTATTTCAAAATTATAAAAGTATATTTCTATAATAAAATTAGAAAAATCCAAAACTAATTTACGTTTTCCAAAAAA
This sequence comes from Eucalyptus camaldulensis, assembly GCA_019915185.1. Taxonomy (NCBI): domain Eukaryota; kingdom Viridiplantae; phylum Streptophyta; class Magnoliopsida; order Myrtales; family Myrtaceae; genus Eucalyptus; species Eucalyptus camaldulensis. The sequence continues at coordinate 8,281,715 of JAHSVA010000014.1, read as the reverse complement.
ATCAGAAAAAGCCTGAAAGATAGCTTTTATTCCCAGAATTGACAACAACCTAATCCCCAACGTTGTCTTATGAATGAGTCAAGCGTGGGACACACACCAAAATACCCTCTCGAATGTTGACAGAATCTAAAGAAAACCCCATCAGCAACAAGGGATCGAGTTTTGGCCATTCGATCTTTGAGGTAGTCGGGGGTCATCTTTAAGTGAATAGACTTTCCGAGGATATTTTTATGTGAGATATTTTGATCGACGTTGCTCTATTTTTTTTTTTTTTTTGGTGGTCCGATCGTATTTCGATGGTCTAGGAATTATCACGTATAAATAAAAAATAATAACATGGACATGTCGCAACACTTTTGATTAATTAAAAGTTGAACCAAAAATTATTTAGAAAATTTTAACATTATAAGGGAGAAACACTTGATAGATCGACCACGTCACTCCATTTTTCTTCATTTTGTTGCTCCTAGTAGTCGGTTGATTACTAATATAATTACCAATTCATCTGATGAGCTTACATCTCGCGCCCGCATCTACCCCTATCTTGTACTTGAACCCATGTCGGACTCACCATACGGGGTGAAAGAAAGAGCGGAGGAAACAAGGATTGAAGCGATGGCGAAACGGTATGCTAGGGAAATCTTATAACACTAGTATATATCACGAGAACAAGGTATACGAGTGACAATAATGTTTTAGATTTATATCAGCGGTGGCAAAGAGAATGATAGACACAAGGAGCAACGAATAGAACGAGAAGGTGATCCTTTCCATGGAGTTCCTAGGAGCAGGCAACCAGGCGTGGCCATTTGTGTTTGTTTCGATAGACAAGAATACACACCTAAGTAAATCATGATCAAAGTCTGATCGCAGTGAAAGTAAAAACGTTTTGAAACATGTTTCCAAGGCATTTTTATGCATTTTAATAAAAGTAGACAGAAGAGATAAACAGGCTAATCATATTAACCTTGTACTTTGCTCTAAATTTGGTTCAGACGTTTCTTCAAGTTCTGATCACGAACGTCTAATGTCCTCGCAACACTGGTTCTAATGTTCTTCAGACTCTGACCATGAACATCTAATGCCTTTTTGGTAACACCGGTTCTAACATTCTTGGAATATTGACCATGAACGTCCGATGCCTTTTGGCAATACCAGTTTTGACGTTCTTTAGATGTAGAACGTATGATCTCTTTGTAACATAGGCTCTGACGTTCTTTAGATCAAGCCCGACAATTGTCGAGCTTCTAGTTCAGACACACCGCCAATTTTCACGTTGAATAGAAGGGAGAAATTGAGAGATCTTATAACTTCAATTGTGCTAGCAATTTGCTCTCGTGCGTGAATGACTTTACTTGTCACTATCAACACTCTCGATTTTGATTGTTAATTATTGATCATCTTGTGATCTGCTCTCTATATTACTTTTTAAATTAGCTCACTAACCCTAAAATCATTTTAGAATTAATTCGACCGTGACTCCTGATGGATGTAGGTTCTGATATCGTTTTAGACCTTACTTCGGGCATTAACTCTATAACTGTTACAGAGTATTATTCCAGACATTTATTTGTGACCGTCATAACTCTTTATTCTGGGTATTAACTTTATAATCGCTATAAATATTTAATTTGATCGTCACATCCAAAACGAACATTAATTGGGCATCGACTTTGTAACTGTTACAAATTTAATATTACTATTTCAAAATTATAAAAACATATTTCTGTAATAAAATTAGAAAAATCCAAAAATAATTTACGTTTTCCAAAAAAATCAGAAAAAGCCCGAAAGATACTTTTATTCCCCAGAGTTGACAACGACCTAATTTGCGACGTTGTCTTATGAATGAGTCAATTGTGGGACACTGACGCAGAGAAAGCAAAGCTTGGAAAGAATTCCAAAAGATTATATTTATTTTGAATAAAGAAGTGTGGATTACAATATTTTAGGCATCATTTATAAGGAGGTTGCCATCTAGATAATAACCAAATAACTGAAATCTAATAACAAAATTGAAAAGATATTGATAAACTAGAAAATCTGAAATCTAATAACAAATTAAGGAAAAGATATATTGTAACCCATTTGTAATTTTGAAGATCACGCAATTCATTTTAATTTGTAATCTTCAAGATCACGCAATATTTTTGATTTGTGGGACCACTCACTTTTATGACGCTCCATTATTTCCAGGCATTTGCATATTGTTCTGCACCATACACACACCAAAATACCCTCTCGGATGTTGACAGAATCTAAAGAAACCCCAATAGTGACAAGGGATCGAGTTCTGGCCATTGGATCTTTGGAGAAGTCAGGGTCGTCTTTAAGTGACTAGACTTTCCGAGGATATTTTTACGTGAGATATTTTGATCCACGTTGTTCTATTTTTTTTTTTTTTTGGGTGGTCCGATCATATTTCCGTGATCTAGGAATTATCACGTGTAAATAAAAAATAATATCATGGACATGTCACAACACCTTTGATTAATTAAAAGTTGAACCAAAAATTATTTAGAAAATCTTAACATAATAAGGGAGAAACACTTGATAGATCGATCACGACACTGCATTTTTCTTCATTTTGTTGCTCCTACTAGTCGGTTGATTACTAATATAATTAATAATTCATTTGATGAGCTTATATCTCGCGCCCGCATCTACCCCTATCTTGTACTCGAACCCATGTCGGACTCGCCTTACGGGGTGAAAGAAAGAGCGGAGGAAACAAGGATTGAAACGATGGCAAAACAATACGCTAGGGAAATCTTATAACACTAGTATATATCACGAGAACAAGGCATACGGGTGACAATAATGTTTCAGATTTATATCAGCAATGACAAAGAGAATGATAGACACAAGGAGCAACGAATAGAACGAGAAGGCGATCATTTCCATAGAGTTCCTAGGAGCAGGCATCCATCACGCGGCTGTTGGTGTTTGTTTCGATACACAAGAATACACACCAAAGTAAATTATGATCAAAGTTTGATCACAGTGGAAGTAAAAATGTTTTTAAACATGTTTCCAAAGCATTTTTGTGCATTTTAATAAAAGTTGACAGAAGAGATAAATGGGCTAATTATATGAACCTTGTACCGTGCTCTAATTTTGGTTCAGACGTTTCTTCGAACTCTGATCTCTGATCACGAATGTCTAATGTTCTCGCAACAATGGTTCTAATGTTCTTTAGACTCTAACCACGAACGTCTCACGCCTTTCTAGAACACCGGTTCTGACGTTCTTGGAATATTGACCACGAACATCCGATGCCTTCTGGCAATACTGGTTCTGACGTTCTTTAGATGTAGAACGTATGATCTCTTCGTAACGTAAGCTCTGACACTCTTCAAATCGAGTGCCACAATTGTCGGGCTTCTAGTTTAGACATACCATCAATTTTCATGTTGAACAGAAGAGAAAAATTGAGAAATCACATAACTTCAATTATGCTAGCAATTACTCTCGTGCGTGAATAACTTTGCTTATCAATATCAACACTCTCAATTATCAATTGTTATCAATATCAACACTCTCAATTATCAATTGTTAATTGTTGTCCATCCTGCGAATTGCTCTCTATATTACCTTTTATAGCCAACAGAGATTACATTTAAATCAGCTCACTAACCCTAAAACCGTTTTAGAATTAATTTGGCTGTGATTCTTGACGGATGTAGGTTCTGATATCGTTTCAGAGCCTAATTCGGGCATTAAATCTATAACTGTTATAGAGTATTATTCCAGACATTTATTTGTGATTATCATAACTCTTTATTCTGGTTAAAGTACCATTATAAATATTTAATTTGATTGTCACATCTAAAACTGTGTCAGAGCATTAATTGGGCATCGACTTTGTAAATGTTACAAATATAATATTACTATTTCAAAATTATAAAACATATTTCTATAATAAAATTAGAAAAATCCAAAAATAATTTACGTTCTCCAAAAAAATCAGAAAAAGCCTGAAAGATACCTTTTATTCCCCAGAATTGACAACAACCTAATTTCCGACGTTATCTTATGAATGAGTCAATCGTGGGACACACACCAAAATACCCTCTCGAATGTTGACAAAATCTAAAGAAAACCCCAACAGCGACGTGGGATCAAGTTTTGGCCGTTGGATTTTTGGAGAAGTCGGGGTCGTCTTTAAGTGACTAGACTTTCCGAGGATATTTTTTCCGAGGATATTTTTAAGTGAGATATTTTGATCGACGTTGTTCTATTTTTTTATTTTTGGATGGTCCGATCGTATTTCCATGGTCTAGGAATTATCATGTATAAATAAAAAAATAATATCATGGACATGTCACAACACCTTTGATTAATTAAAAGTTGAACCAAAAATTATTTAGAAAATCTTAACATAATAAGGGAGAAACACTTGATAGATCGACCATGACACTGCATTTTTCTTCATTTTGTTGCTCCTACTAGTCGGTTGATTACTAATATAATTACTAATTCATTTGATGAGCTTACATCTCATGCCCACATCCACCCCTATCTTGTACTCGAACCCATGTCGGACTCGCCTTACGGGGTGAAAGAAAGAGCAGAGGAAACAAGGATTGAAGCGATGGCGAAACAGTACGCTAGGGAAATCTTATAACACTAGTATTTATCACGAGAACAAGGTATACGGGTGACAATAATGTTTCAGATTTATATCAGCAGTGACGAAGAGAATGATTGACACAAGGAGCAACGAATAGAACGAGAAGGCGATCCTTTCCATGGAGTTCCTAGGAGCAGGCAACCATGGCGCGGCTGTTCGTGTTTGTTTCGATAGACAAGAATACACATGTAAGCAAATTATGATCAAAGTCTAATCGCAATGGAAGTAAAAACGTTTTGAAACATGTTTCCAAAGCATTTTTTTGCATTTTAATAAAAGCAGACAAAAGAGATAAACGGGTTAATCATATTAACCTTGTACCATGCTCTAAATTTGGTTCAGACGTTTCTTTGAGTTCTGATCACGGACATCTAATGTCCTTGCGATAGTGGTTATAATGTTCTTTAGACTCTGACCACGAACGTCTTAACGCCTTTCTAGTAACACCAGTTTTGACATTCTTGGAATATTGACCACGAACGTTCGATGCCTTTTGGCAATACCAGTTCTGACGTTCTTTAGATGTAGAATGTATGATCTCTTCGTAACATAGGCTCTGACATTCTTCAGATCGAGTGCCACAATTGTCGGGCTTCTAGTTCAGACATACCACTAATTTTCACGAATGTAGGTTCTGATATCATTTCAGACCCAATTCGGGCATTAACTCTATAACTGTTACAGAGTATTATTCCAGACATTTATTTGTGACCATCATAACTTTTTATTCTAGATATTAACTTTATGATAGAATTGAGACTAAACCTAAAGTTGATGGTTTTTTATGGGAAAAAAACATTTTATGGTAGAATTGGAATTAAACCTAAAGTTATGAATTTCTTAGAGTGTTAGGCTTTTGAAATATACATGCTTGAGAATTTTTTTTTTTTTGTTTTTTTCAATAAAACTCCCCGTCAACTAGGAAGTCAAATGAGAAAACTCGATAAGCCCCAAATATTCCACAAGATCCCCGCCGCGAGGGCAAAACTCGAGACACACTCAACAGTCTAAAGTAATTTAGGTAAGTGCGATAGATCACTGACAGAGAAAACAAGGATTTCGCATGCCAAACTTTCCCTAATTCCCTCATTTTTAATTTCGAGTCTTGCCCTTTTCACATTTTTAGTCGTGGAAATCTTCCTTTCGGCACATGAAAGACGGCGTACTCCGGGAAAAAGTACAGCTCAACTTAGGCTTGAAAAAGAGCTTTGGCGAGTCCAGAAAGGAGACGTCGAATATAAGAAAGCATTTTGGATGGAGGGAACAGCACATCCAACGCTCATCAAACCCTTCTTATTTTTTTTGGTAAAGCAAACCCTTCTTATTTATACCTGTCAAAATGCCAAGAAGCGAAGCAAACCCCACCTGGGTGTTCTTGCGCGAGTATGGAACATCTTGCCATGAAGCAATGAATCCTCTCCCTTGAGGCCCCCGAAGGGAAGCCAGGAACGGCACCTGGAAGAGCGTGATGCAACATGGGCACCTCGACGGCCTCCTCGCCTGCCGCATCTCCGTTGCTCCGGTCATCCAGTTCACTTCCGGTTCTCTATCTCGTTGTGCCAGTCGTGCTGATCTCAGCGGGCCTGTTCGCTCTGGCTGGTTCTCGGGTCGAGCTCGCCTCACCGTGGAAGCTGAGGGTGACTTTCGAATCTCCATGGCCTTCGAGTTATTCGGAAGAAAACCAAGCAGCTTTTGCCCCAGCAAGTGTAAGGATGGAATATACCTTTGTGCAAAATTTCCTCTCTCCTCTTCATTTTAGACACCCTGCATAGCCATGCTCTAATAATCCTCGGATGTTTTGCTTGTCCTTTCTATCAGGCGCCCGAGAACGAGCCACTGACGGAGCAACCGGAACCAGATGAAACGGTCGCCATCCAGGAGTCTGTGAGGGCTGTCAAAAGATATAGCAGGTTAGGAGAAAAGGTGTTGGATTTGAGTTAAAAGCCAGGCCTTCTGTATGCTTTCACAGCCTGCTGATTGAGTCAGTCATACTCATTTGAGGGCATTTGATCACTTTGGGCAGGTTTGAGAGGCTAGAGGCCAGCCTGTCCCGGGCACGGTCCGCCATCAGGGAAGCCGCTCTGGTCCGGAACCTGACGTCGGTCCATGCCGACGCTGACTACATCCCCCAAGGACCGATTTACAGGAACGCCAACGCCTTCCACAGGTAAAACCCCCTCCTTTCCTGCATGCCGCTACTTTTATCTTCCTTGTAATTCCCGATCAATTCCCCATAGCTCGACGCCATGAACCGGAGAAAAACTACGTGCAGGAGTTATCTGGAGATGGAGAAGCTGTTCAAGATATATGTGTACCAGGAAGGGGAACCGCCCATGTTCCATGATGGGCCGTGCAAGAGCATCTACTCCACGGAGGGAAGGTTCATCCATGAGATGGAGAGGGGCCACAACATGTACCGGACCACGGACCCGGACGAGGCCCTCGTCTACTTCCTCCCCTTCAGCGTGGTCATGCTGGTCCACTATCTCTACGAGCCTGGGTCCCACGAGACACACGCCATCGGGCGGGCCGTAGTCGACTACATCGACGTCATCGCCGCCAAGCATCCGTTCTGGAACCGGAGCCTTGGGGCCGACCACTTCATGCTCTCTTGCCACGACTGGGTAATGATGCTGAACATCGCAATTTCAAGACCGGTCGAGAACAAGTCAATTTTAGCCGTTTGGCCTTCTATGCACTAAAGCTTTTCGAAACCATAGTACGAAGTAACTAAGTGCATTACTCAAAGTCACTGCCCGTTTGGCCTTCTTTGCACTCAAAGGCTTGATTTCTAATATAGAATATATCATGTTAGCATGCCATGTCTCGGTTTCGCTAGCATCTTCGATCCTGCTGACGCCGCATTGCGCGATCCGTTTCGACTCTCCACAGGGGCCGCGCACGTCTTCCTACGTGCCCAACCTCTTCAGCAAGTCCATTAGGGTCCTGTGCAACGCCAACACCTCGGAAGGGTTCGACCCCTTTAAGGACGCGTCACTCCCGGAGATCAACCTCAAGACGGGGGAGATCTTCGGCCTCCTGGGTGGCCCCTCCCCTTCCCGCCGTGGCACCCTGGCCTTCTTCGCAGGCCGCCTGCATGGCCACATCAGGTACTTGCTGCTGCAGGAGTGGAAGGACAAGGAGGACCCGGACGTGCGAGTGTACGACAAGCTCCCGCGCGGGGTCAGCTACGAGTCGATGCTGAGGCAGAGCAGGTATTGCCTGTGCCCGAGCGGGTACGAGGTGGCGAGCCCCAGGATCGTGGAGGCCATATACGCTGAGTGCGTGCCGGTGCTGATCTCCGATGGCTACGTGCCACCGTTCAGCGATGTCCTGAACTGGAAGGCCTTCTCTGTGCAAGTCCAGGTGAAGGACATTCCCAACATCAAGAAGATACTCATGGCCATTTCGCCGTCTCAGTACCTGAGGATGCAGAGGAGAGTGAAGCAAGTGCAGCGGCATTTCGTGGCCAACGGGCCACCGAGGCGATACGACGTCTTCCACATGACCGTGCACTCCATCTGGCTTCGCCGCCTGAATATCCGGGTCACCGACTTGGCTTAAACCGGCAAGCATGCCGAGTATGCGATCGGAAGGAGAGACTTGCTGCAGCTTTTTTTTGTATGTCTAGCATTGCAATTAGGGAAGAATTTAGTTAGTCTCATGGCCGTGAAACAGATTTTTGTGAATATCATGTTCATGGATAGACTACTTGGAAAAGGACACCGCACTTCTTCTGTAGCAGCCCAAACGAAGGCAAGAAACCGCCTGGGTGGGATTTTCTGTAGTCAAAATGTTTACAATCATAAAGTTCTGAACAGTGCCAAAGTAAGATTGTATTGCAAAATTCACAGCCCGATTGGACAATCTATCATACAAAATTAAATTCAATCCTAAATTTTTCAATTTTGTCAATATAATCATAACTTTGCATGAAATTTTAATGTAGTCATTTAGGTCAATGTTCACAAGAATTTGTTGATATGATAGTGTGCTGCGTAAGACCTCCAACAATGACCAAATAGCCACTTCATCGAGCTTTCAACAAAATTGGGTTGAAAAAAACTAAATTGAAATTCATGCAAATGTTCAAGACAAAAACTGAATTGAGATCCATATGATAAGTGTAGAATCGGTTGTATAATTTCTCCTCAAAATTGGCAACCCAATGGAACAAGTATAGTCGAATCAAGTAAGGTGTATCCAACTAGTAACTTGTTATCAAAGGTTTTTCCAAGCAAGATTCTTAACAAAATAATAATTTTACATCAAAAATTAATAAATTAATAAACAGAAATAAGAGAACTGGGGTGGGGATTTTCCTATCCGAAATTCACACACAATCCTCTATAATACAAAACACGAAAAAGAAGAATTAATCCATTTTGCTCCTTTATCTTTTTTGGGGTTTCGAGTCGGTTCCCGCCAAAAAAAGAGAGAAAGCGTTCCTCTCGACACGCGTCTCCCGTGATTCCTCTTGCTGCCTGCCACCTCAGCCAGAAAGCTCTCCTCGGACGATCTCTCTCTCTCTCTCCCTTCCTTATCGTCATCTCCATCTTCTTCGGAATCTCCCTCTCTCTCTCTCTCTCTCTCTCTCTCTCTCTCTCTCTCTCTCTCTCTCTCTACGCGTATCTTCGCTTCGGGAGACGGCGATGGAGGTCCCCGTGGGGTTCCTGGCCAAGCTGTGGAGCCTCGTCACCTTCCTCCCCTTCTTCTTCTCCCTCTTCCTCCTCGGCCTCCTCAAAGGTAAACATCTCCTCGACGATCTAAGCTGTGGAGCCTCGTCACCTTCCTCCCCTTCTTCTTCTCCCTCTTCCTCCTCGGCCTCCTCAAAGGTAAACATCTCCTCGATGCTACTGCTCGATTAGAACAAAACGCGTGCTTGTGGTTAGGGGTGAGCGGTTACCGGTTCCTTACAGGTTCCGCTTGGAACTTGGAACCTACCCTCGGGTACAGGTTTCTCATTTTTTGGAACCTGGAACCTACCCGTCAGAACCAAGAACCTGGAACCTACCCTGTCACAGGTTCCAGGGTCGGTTCCAGGTTCCAACAGGTTCTTTATTTTTATTTTTTTTTTCATTTTTAGTTAAAAAAATAGAAATGAATGCAGCAATAATAACGACATAGTCATGAATCCTGCAACTTGATGCTAGAACACACTTCACATGCTAAACCGACTTGAAGCTATTGAAGACACCCAATAAACTGATGTTACTCTCATTTAGACATTGCAGATAGCAAACCAGCTGGTAGGCGAAATTGGGCACTTACATCACTACTGCATACATACCATAAGTTGAAATTTCTCAAAATTGACACAACTAAAAGCTCCCCAATGTCTGGAAGGACGACCACTAATAATCACTACCACACTATGAGAACAAGCACCACCGTGACCTCAACAAGCACTGAACAGAAAAAGCAGGTCCAACACAAGCCTATAAGTCTCATCTAAATAAGAATATCAGGCCAATCATTAGCAGAACCGATCAAAGGCATTGAACGTTGAACACAATGTGTTATAACAGCGACAAGCTTAACAAGACATAAAGTTGAAGCAACATTAAAATTCACTAAAATCCCATCCCTGATACTATCAAAACCACATGAAGCAACAGAAACTATTACAATTCGCAGATCATCGGATATAAAAAATGCTTGTGCTCGAGAGTAACAAAGCAGCACTGTATCTAAGCAGCTATTTGCTTCCTTAAAAGTCTTCAATTCGCTTAAAATAATTCAGGGATCAGATCTTGGTATATAATTCCATCCGGGCGAGCATCCAACACCACAAGGACTCCTATTTCATCAACGCACCCAATTCAAGTGAGCCACTAAATTGTAAAACAAAAGGATTGCAAAATGAAGCATGTGTCAATGCAAATACCAAGCATCTCAACTATCAGCTGAAATACCAGTAAAAGATATGGATATCCACGCGATTGCGATGAATTAAAAGGAGATAACAAAACAAGCCATTTCAAGATGTTTTGCAGACAAAAGCCAGATTCATCAAGTTTTGGAAAAGGTTCAGCTGACTCTTAAGAAATGATATATTTTACATTCTCCGGCAAAGAAAAACGTATTTTACATTCAGGTACCACTAAGAATTACCTGGCGACAACCAAGACTCAGTGGAACTGCTTGGTAATGGAGCAAGCCAAAGAATGTTCCGCAAGTTCATTGAATCGTCATAAATTACATTTGAACCTGAAATGCAGCTGTTAGCCTCAGCAACAAGACCATGGACTAGACAAAAGAACTAATAACTTCCAATGCAATATGCAAGGCTGCATATTTCCATCCCCAAACATTTGCTTATTCTTTTGATTTCAACCCATGAGACTCTACCTAATCTTTCAGCAGACTAGAAGTTTGGCACAAGAATGAAAGACAGTATATTAAAAGCAATAATCAGAAAAGCATTGAGAGGTCTCTTTCGCAACAACTAAAAAGCTCTAACCCAAAGCAAAAGCACCTCCTCCCATGAAAACACCTCAGAACCCTAGCTTGGTGCGGTGCCAGTGCCTGCGCTTCGCGTTGTACCTAAACGATTTCGGCGACAAAAATTAGGCCACAAAAAAATAAAATAAAATAAACAGACAGCTTTTTTTGGACAAAACGTGAAGGAATTGGATATGAACCTGATGGTATTGTCGGTCCGCATGTGAATCCAGTGAGGGATGGGCCTGTTCTGCCTCATCTTCTTCACCAGCTTCCTCTTGATCTGGCGACGGCGAGCACGCGGCGACGGTGGCGCGACAACGACGAAGGCATAAGTCTCATGGCACCAAAGGCGGCATGAACGGCGCACCGAAGACGGCGGCAGCCGCAACTCAACCCACGGCCAAGGGGGGAAGAGCTCAGTTCGGGCGGAGGTGGTGACGGTTCGGAGCAACGATGGCCCGGACGGCCGAGCAAGCGACAGCAAGAGGTGGTGATGGTGGCTTGGGGACGGCGGCGGTGCCTCACGGTGGCGCGGACGACAAGACAGCTCGTCGGGCTCAACGGTGAGATGGCTTGTCGGACGAGCAATGGGTGGTGGGGGTTCGGTGGCCAAGAGGTGGTGGTGAGTAGGGCGAGGGGCGGCGGTGTGGTGGTGGGTGAAGCAGCAACCGGCGAGAGGAAGGAAGAAGAAGAAGAAGAAGAGGTGGGGGGGTTCGGCCGAGAGAGGGGGAAAGAGAAGAGAGAGAGAGAGAGAGGAAAAGAAAAAAGCGGGGGGCAGGAAGTGACGTGAGGAGGAAAAATTGGAGAAAAGAGAGAGAGAAAAAGAAAGGGAAAGGGGGGTGTCACGCCCCGAACCTCGAGCGCGTCAACATCCCACCATGGTCATTCAAATATGCGACATCCCAGGATACGTCACCGACCCATTCATTTTATTACGCATGCGGAAGCGAAACAAATCCCCTGACAATAAAATGCTTGGGATAGAAGAGCAGGCAAACAATCACAATACCAAGCACTCATTTACAACCACATAGGTTTAAATACAACTCTGAACTGTCTACAAGATAGACCGGCTCGACAAAAGGGGAACTATCCTAAAACCAACTAGCAGGACACGTTCACCGATACTTCAGTCTCCACCTTTCCAGACTTAGGGCTTCAGGTCCTTCACGACCGCCATCTAGGGACCTGAAATTTTAATCCCACAACCGGGATGAGACGATGTCTCAGAAAGTTCAACCCCCTAAACCCCTATTAGAAAGAAAATACGCCCCGGGTGGCCTAACCACATCACACAGAAGACTTACCTCGCCTCAGCCTTTATCTGCAAGTCAGCACAATTTATATAAACCAACCACGTGCAATTATGATAACCAAACAACTATGGCACAATCACATTATCAACCAATTCAACCACTTGGATCATCTCAGCGATCAATCGACTCGGCCGATTACATGTCATTCTAGCAAATCAATCATTGCTCTCAATCCCGACCCTATAGGAAGGTTTAACAAATAGTGGCAATCACGGCCCCACTCGGTACGACCTTTAATTAGGTGGTCCATCACGGCCTCACTGGGCACGACCTCTAATAGGTGGTCAATCACGGCCCTATTAGGCACGACCTCTCATAAGTGGTTCATCACGGCCCTATTAGGCTCGACCTCTCATAGGTGGTACATCACGGCCTCACTAGGCACGACCTCTAATAGGTGGTTAATCACGGCCTCACTGAGCACGACCTTTCCTAGGTGGTACATCACGGCCTCACTGGGCACAACCTCTAATAGGTGGTTAATCACGGCCAATCTCCCATCAATTTCTACACTTATGATTTTATAAAGAATCCCTATTTATCACAATCACACTCAATTTGCCACAATCAATCATCAAATTCAAATTCTAAATACACAGCAGCGATCGGCACGAAATTCTGAGAGTTTAGGGTCCCGACGAAATTTTTGAATTTTAATAAATAATTAAATTTATTCCGAAAATTAATTAAATAATAATATCCACATTTTCGTCATCCACACCCAATTTATAATATCCAACCATCAATTCAAAATCCGAACGCATAGCAGCGATCGGCACGAAATTCTGAGCAACCGAGATCAAAAATAATTTTTCCGTTTTTTTATATAATATTTTAATAATTTCGGAATATAATATAATATTATAAATTTCCAGAATTTCGAAGCAATTAAATAATTCAAAATTAAAATCCTATTATGTCCCATCAAGGTTTATTATTAAATAAACTCTCTTAGCCTTTAATTAAACACACTTTAAATTAAACAAACCTTTTAATCCAAATTACAATTAAATAAACTAAAATATCCACCTAAACTTGCTTAACTTAAACTAAGCACACTTAGGGCATAATTAACCGTCTAATCAAGATTTAGTGAGCTAAACTCACCGGATTAGCGAGCCGAGCGGACCAAAACGACGGGGACGACGCGAGGATCGACTTTCCTCAAAGCGGGCCGAGCATTCGGGCTCGGGAAGGTGACCAAAATGGGCCACGAAGGGCTGCCATACCCATTTTCTGCAGCTACTGTCCATGGCGGTTTGAGGCCGAGAATGGGCAGATCCGGCGGCGATTCGGCGGAGGAACGACGAAGGAAGCGGCGGCTGCAGCTTGGCGGGCGAGGTGGCGACCAGGCAAGTCCTCACGGCGGTGGGACGAGCTCCGGCAGCTCCTGGAACTCGCAGCTGGGCGTCGGCCGAGCGCGGGCAGCGGCGATGCGCGAGACGGCGAGCGGGGGCGAGCGACCCGAGGCGAGGACGGCGTGCGGCGGTCGACGACTCCCGGCAACATGGGCTGCTGCTTCTGAGCGGCGTCCGACCAGATCTGAGATCCCGAGCAGCAAACGGAGGGAGAGAAGAAGGCAAAAGGCGATCGGCGAAGGCGGTGCATCGACGGCGGCGTGAGGCGGCGACGGGCGTGCGGCGTCGAGCTCGGCTGGCTTCCATCGAGCTGCTGCACGCACGAGCTCCCCCCCATTTCTGTCGATTCCAGCATGAAGAAGAAGAAGAAGATGCACCAACGGGAGAGGGAGGAGAGAGAAGGAAAGAGAGAGAAGGGAAGCCATTTCATTTTCTTTTCCCTTTTTCTTTTTCTCTTTTTCCCTCATCCAATCAAGGTGGCCCACCATGACCTAGGATGACCTCACAATCCACTCACCCAATCCTCCACCACATCTTCCAATGGGTCCATTTTATTTTTCCGCCGGGGTCCAATTCTTGTGCATGAAATTCTTCAATTATAATCAATCCACTTCCAATTGAATCCAAATTTAAGTCCATAAAATTAATCCAATGTCACCACACTTCAATTCACATCCTCACTTGGCCATAGAACCAACTTAAGTCCCAAAAGCACGACCAAAAGCGGGCCCACTAATTTCTTGAGCCAAATTAGCCATTTTCTAATTTAATTGCTGAAAAACTCTGATTGCATGAAAAATCTTCCAAAGATAAGTCAATGTTCCTAAAAAGATTTGTGACACACCCAAACTTCCAATTTCTGAATTCGATCTCAATTCCACGGTTAATTTCACTTTGGCACGATATTAGCGCGGCCCAACCTACCGGGTAGCCTTTAGAAATTTTCATGCATTTGACCTGTGGTTGACCATCTCAAGCCACAATGCATATCTTTGAAACATTGGCGACTTTCGGTTGTCGGGAAAATCTCAAGGTTTCAAATACGAACACAGGATACCCAATCGACAGAAAAGTCGGTCCAATGCCGATCGACAAGAATCGTGCGATCTGGTGGAATCACCCACACCTGATCACATGCCTTTGTCGAGTCGACCTATCTCCGATCTCTAATCGATTTTAATTGTGCCGTAATGACCTTTGCAGATTAACTCGGTCGAAAGATCGCTTCCTGGTCAAATTCTCGAATCTGATGCATTAGAAACTTTTAACAACTTCACCCGATAGACTAGTTTCCACATAAGTGGCCGACTCAAGGAAAAGAACTATATGCGTGCCAACGAAATGCCCGTCTCAATTTATTGAAAATAGAATTGGAAAATCGGGATGTCACAGGGGGAAAGTTGAACAGAAGGGGGGGAAAATCGCATGGAAGGAATTAGGGTTTTTTATTTTTTAACTTTGCCTGTTCCGGTTCTCGGTAAAAGAGAATCAGAAACCGGAACTGGTCTCTTTAGAACCGGGAACCGAACCGGAACCGGTTCCCGGTTCTACCCGGAACCACGCTCAACCCTACTTGTGGTTGCGTTTAAGCAAGACTCCCCTGTCCGCATCCCACGGTGGTGATTCGCCCTTTTTTTTTTTCTTTTCGAACCGCCGCCGTGGTCGGCCCCGTCGCGGCCTGCCTCGTCGGGATGGGGAACTCGGCCGTGATCGCGGGGCTGTGGATCGCGCATCTCGCCTAGACTTACTACTGCGTCGCGAGGTAAAACGTTGCCGCCGGCAATTTCGCGAAATTTCGGGCTCCTCTGTTTTTTTTTTTTTTTTTTTTTTTTGTAATTTCGCGGTGGCGACGATCTCCAGGATCAAGAGGCTGGGGCTGATTCTGAAGGTTCTGGTGCTGATGATGCTGCCGGTGCCGCTAGTCCTCTGGTCGGTAGTCGGGATTGCGGGAGGCGTGCTGGGGGGAGCCGCGTACGGGGTCTTTGCTCCCTTGATAGCGACCATTGAAGCGGTTGGGGAGAACGTGACGGACAAGTTCTATCACTGCTTTCTTGTGAGTGCCCACTTTGGCTGCTGTGTCTGGTTTTGTTTCTGGATGGTCCGCAGCGATTTGAAACGTGTGACTAGGAAACAGAGTGTGTTGACTTCCAGCACCGAAGATATTCAGAAATGTAGTGTATCTCCACTACGTTATGTAGAAAAATTGTCGGCTGTTTTAGTGAATATGAAGATCTTCTCGATCACCGGTGGAAGTCATGTTAGGGGTGCATTTAGTGATGTTTATGAATTGTGGCCTTACAGAAGGTTGACAGCTAAAGGATGCAATTTTGTGTGGATGACTCAGCGTTTTAAAAGTCTTAACAGTAAAGTCATGAACGGCAAAAACTCTATGGGCCGTATGGAACTTAATTGTGAGCTGTTTTTGACTTGAACAAAGCGATCATCTTTGTTGATGTTTCTCCTTCATTCTGAATAATATATTGAAAGCAAAAACTCATAAGATCCCTAGTAGTTTTTGGACGTAAGTAAGCAACCACTCTATGTGAGAGTAATATGTTACCCGTAAGCAAGGGACATGGGGCGCTTTTTGTTCGGGTCTTATATGCATGTAATCTCTTTCCTCCTGATAACCCCGTCCTTTAATTTCATGTGCAGTCTTTTGTAGTCCGATTTGTGCATAAGGAGTGTTAAATCATCTCAAAAAGCTTGTTTATGGGGTTCGTATGGGACTTGTTTACATGTAATAGCTTGGATAGTACTTGGTATTGGTATTAGATAGAATGCAACAGGAAATGTAACTGACGCCATTGGGTTGGGAAAAGCTTGGTGTTGGTTGTGTTTTTCTTATATAGTTGGTGCTTTCTCTTTTAATCTTTGTGTGGTAACTGGGAGTCCTTTCTTTCCAGTTATTCACTTTCACAACAATGTGCAATGCCTATATCCCAATTATAAATATGGTTTTTGTGGTACCAGGATGGTCTTTGGTCCACAGTAGAAGGAAGTTGCACTGTGGTACGGGACTTCACAGATTTCTGCTTCCACTCCTACTTTTCCTTCATGGATGAATTTAGAGAGAAAATACAACCAGATGAAAAGCCCATGGACATCGAGTAAAAATTTTACCTTTCTATCTTGTGACAATAAGCAATATGGCAACTACGGGGCATTCACATTACGATATTATCTTTAGGTTATCAAAGTTGCCTGCTTCTTTGTTGGTGAGTCTGGTGGGAGTGGTGGTAGATGTTCCTTCGATCATGGCTGTTGCCCTGGTGAAAAGTCCGTATATGTTGTTCAGAGGGTGGAGGAGACTACTGGAAGACTTGATTGGCCGAGAAGGACCGTTTTTAGAGACGGTCTGTGTCCCATTTGCGGGGCTTGCCATAATTTTGTGGCCTCTTGCCGTTGTTGGAGCTGTGACAGCAGCTTTCCTTTCTAGCTTTTTTCTGGGGTTATGTAGTGGAGTAGTTGCCTGTCAGGTACTAAAAATCTGCCACCTTATGAAACATCCTTCTATTTGAACAATTCTGCATCAGTGTGTTGATAGCTTTTCTTTATCCTCAAGTTTGATCTGAACAGAGATACCTAATTCCAGGAGGATTCGCTTCGAATGGGAGTGGCATACATTGTGTCGGTTGTCTCATTGTTCGATGAGTATGTTAACGATTTACTTTACCTGCAAGAAGGGTCTTGTCTGCCAAGGTGCATTTGTGATCTTCTTTCATTTGATCATTCATGGTTGATAATCTGTGAGGAATTGTTCTATTACAAATTGATGTTTAAGTTTGAGCTACCAATTGACAGCCAGGCCCAACTATCGTCGAAACACGAATGCTAGCCTCGAGAGAAAGAATTCCAGTGTCAAGAAGGGATCAAGGGATGGCAAAGGAGGTCCATACATTTCAAAGCTTTATTCACAACAGTCGAGAACATTGAAGCGAGCAATCCAACAGTATAGACCAGTGCAAGTGAGAATAATAGACATACCATCTCAATCATCTTTTTAATATGATGCTCACCCCAACAAAAATCGTATCTCTGCAGGTGTGGGATTGGTTCTTTAAATCATGTGAGGTTAATGGTAGGATACTTCTGCATGAAGGTTTGATCGATGTTAAAGACATTGAGGATTGCATATTAAAAGGAAATTGTAAGAAGTTAGGCATCAAGCTTCCTGCTTGGTCAATCTTACAGTGTCTGCTAGCTTCAGCTAAGTCAGAGACTGACGGTTTGCTCATCTGTACGTCTACCAAATATGAGTATTTCGTTTGTGGAATATCAATAGTTCCATGTCATTTTAATGACTTATCACAAATGTTTCAAATGGATTCACAGTTGATGATGTGGAGCTTACAATGATGAACGGTCCGAGGGACAGGATGTTTGAGTGGTTTATTGGGCCTTTGTTGATTATCAAAGAGCAAGTCAAGAGCCTCCGGTTAACTGAAGACGAAGATGCGTGCCTTAGAAAGCTAGTCATGAGGTGCAAAAATGAAAAACCCGAGGAGTGGGACAATACTAGTTTTCCATCAGATGACAGCGTGAGAAGGGCCAATTGCAAGCCATAATTAGAAGGTATTAGTACGCTTTCAATCTCTTGCCCCTAGGATAATGGGTAATACAAAAATGTACGCTATCAAACTGAATGTGCCGTGTTGTATTAGATTTGGCCCATGCTGTCCCCCCCTCAACTACTTGAAATCAAAAGGCCGATGGAATCCGTTTCTTTCATGCATTTACTTAATGGTTGCAGACTGCTGGGGATCGTGGCTTCCATGTCCCGAATGCCGACTTTTAGACGCCGGTTCAGAAATTTGGTGAAGGTGTTGTATATAGAGGCTGTCCACGCTGCTTCCTCAGCAAACCGAGTGGGAGGCATGGGCATCTTGAAAACTGGAAATGGTAGGGATAGCTCCACAGGAACTGCCGATGGAGAGGAAAGAGAAGCAGGGCCCATCCGCATGCCCGATGGGATCGTCTAGTGACTCTTTTTGCTGCGCGTGATTTAGACTGTATGTAGATGGTCATGCACTGTCAATAGCTTGGCAGCATTAGGATCGGTTTTGGATTGAGCCAGCAACTCAATTTACCAAGGTATAGGTGAGGAGATACTTTTCAAGCCTAGCTTTCTTTAAGTCGGATAGCTAAGGACAGAAATGCTAGTTTTCTACAAAAGTTTAAGGTGTTTTTATTTTACAAAAAAACTCATATAAATGGATGTATTTTCATGGAAATTATTCTAAGGAAAATTCTTAATTTTTATTTATTTGATGGCTTAGAAAAAGTGATTTTATTTTTATTAGAAGGAAATTACTGTTCTCATCTGATTTAATTTTGTTGTTTTAACTTCATGAAAGATGTTTTTTTTTTTTTGTAAATTTATTATTTTTGAGGAAGTCGAAAAATAGATTTTCGAAAATAGATTTTTCTTTAAATAAATGGACCTTAAAAATATGATAAAAGAATACTTGGCGATTTCTTGTGGAGCTTACACGTGAGGTTGATCATTTTTCTTTCACCGAAAGAAAAATAAGCCGGGACTGCTGTTGAACAATTAGCTCAGCTGCCTTAGCAGATTTATCCAGTGGAAAATAAGATGCATTGATATGAGTTTTGGTTATCTGAATTCAAGCAAACGCAAAAACAGTTTTTTTCTTTTGCCATCTTGTCAAAAATTATTTATTTTTTAAATCATTAAAGATTATAAGAGTTTAAATGTTGAAAGAAATGAATCGCAAGATTTTGATGAGTAAAATGTAAAATGTAAGCCCCTTCAAACAAATTAGTCATGTTACTACTTCAAAGAGTAATGTCAAGTGTCCATGCTGCAATTTCTAACCTCGATATTCAACTCATGTAGAGCTTGACTCAAATTTATTGATTTAGCTTGAGACAAATGTCATGCTCTTTTGAATAGCTCAATAGATTATATAGTTATCTACAAGAAAAATCAACACATACGAAATTCAAGCTAAATCAATAAATTTTTTGTAGCTAGTAAATATCATTCCATTCGTAAATTATAATTATAAATAAAGAAAATTATAAATAAATGCCTGAAGAGTCTTCATTTTCTCAAATTTGAGAAAAACTTGAAATGGATATTATTTCAAATAAATATTTGAAATGTTCTCATTTTTTTCAATTATGACCTTGAAGTGAATATTATTTCAAATAAAAATTCGAAGTATTCATATCAGTCTAAAAAAAATGACCCTAAACTAATTAGTAATGAAGGGCAATTTCGTTTTATAAAATTTTTAATTTTTAATTTTTTCCTTTTTTCTTTATTTTTATTTTTTTCATAATTTTTTTAAAAGGAAAACACGGGCTAGTTGTGTTTTTCCTTTTCTTAAGTTTTTTCTTAATTTTTTAAATATAATTTAACTTAAATTTAACTTGTGTTTTGATGAAAGTATTTTATTGGTCAGCTATGCCATAATTTGAAATGATTATAATTATTGAACTAATATTGCATTGTCATTTGAAATCCTTATTTAAAATAAGATTTATGAAATTTTCTCATTTAAATAGGTTACCTTTTTTAGAAAATTCCTTAAAATTAATACTTTTTTAAAAAAAATGCAAAATTGTTTTCGGAAGAAAAGGAAAAAAGCTGCCATCGGTTTTTCCCCCCCTTTTCAAACGCACGCCAATCCATCATTTATTTCCCACTCTCAGCCCCAGCGCCTCCTCGTCTCCTCCCCTCCCCTCCCCTCCCCTCTCTCTCTCTCTGCCCTCCGATCGAACTCGGAAGCCCCCGCCGGCCGCCGGCCGCCGGCAATGGCGTCGAAGGACCTCCCCTCCGACGACCCCGCCGCCAACACCGAGACCGGCGGCGAGACCGTCGCCGCCCGGCGGAAGCGGTCCCGCCGCGTCAGCTTCGCGGACGTGGAGATCACCTCCGTCCACATCTTCAAGCGCGACGAGGACTACTACGACGCCACCCCTCCCTCCGACCCCAACCCCGACGGCCCGGACTCCGCCGACGCCGGGGAGGGAGCTCACGCCGAGCGGGGAGTACGGGAAGGAGGACGGCGACGAGGTCGGGGTGGGCAGGAAGTCGTTCCTCAGGCCGATTGGGTCGCCGTCTCCCGGGAGCAGCACGTTCGGCTCCGCGACTTCGAATGACGGTGAGTTGATTCGGGTTTTGCATTTCGAGTGCGATTCTTAGCTTAGCAGAGCTTCGGCTTTAACAAGAACATGGTATGCCAGGTGCATTCAATGGACTGGCTTCCCAATTGGATTTGTACTACCGTGCAGCGATGATGTTTACATCATTAATCATCTTAAGTTCACAGTCTTGGTGAATGAGCACAGAAGCTGCGGCTATGACATAACAGATTTTGACTCGCCATTGGTCTCTAAGGGTTATGAACCGGCACCACCGTTTGAGATTGTGGGCTTCACTGTGGCTCCTTGCAGTGTTAAACATGACCAGGAATACATGAAAAGGCTCAAAATGTACGACAACATAGATTCAATGGAATGTCCCTCCGATCTCGAGACATTGCAGGCTGTGAGGGAGAACGATAGGATATCCTTCACTTATGAGGTTCAGTTTGTGAAGAGCGATATCCACTGGCAATCTCGTTGGGACATTCATTTGAAGCACAGATATTCGCGAATCCGTTGGTTCTCAGTACTCCGTTCTCTGATGACCATCCTTCTCTTAACTGGTATTGTCTTCGTGATATTCCTGAAGACAATATCTAGGGAACTCGCAAAATGTCGGGGACTCGATAAGCAGGCTGAAGCACAGACCCATGAGGAGCCTTCGGGTTGGAAGCTTCTTGCCAGCGATGCATTCAGGGAGCCGAATCACTCCGGGCTTCTCAGTGTGATGGTTGGAACTGGGGTCCAAATCACACTGACCGGATTTGTGACTGTAACTATCGCAGCCTTATGCTACTTGACACCTGATGCTCGAGGATTGATACTGACATTGATACTAACTGTCTACTCTTTTTGGGGAATCGTTGGCAGGTACATTGGTGTGCGAAAGTAGAGAATGCTGAAAGGAAGTATTGATGGTTGGAAGTCAGTTTCGTGGTTGATCACATTTCTCTTTCCAGGAATCGTCCTAGTACACGTCGTGCTCAACTTCATAAGGAGGGTCGACCATAGCACCACCACTATTTCCATCTCCACGTATGTCGCCATTCTATTGTACTGGTTCTGCATTTCAGCGCCAGTCACCCTGTTTGGAGGACTCCTAGTGACCTGGGCCAAGGCTATCCAATATCCTGTGAAAACCAATCACATTCCTAGGGAAATCCCGGCTTGGACACTCCCCTCGTGGCTCTTAGTTCTTGGTGCTGGGATGATCCCGTTCGGCACACTCGTTACTGAACTCATCTTCTTTCTGAGTAGCATATGGCTTGGTAGGTTCTACAGTTCGGGGACCCTCTGCATTTGTCTTCTGTCCCTTGTTAGTCTCTGTGCTGAAACTTCCATGATCATTATTATCGCAATCTACAAGCTGAGGACTGGAAATGGTGGTGGAAGTCTTTCTGTGCTTCCGGTTCGGCTTACTCTTTGTGTTCATGTACTGCATCAATTACTTGGTTTCTGACCCGAACGGTTTGAGCGGGCCTCCATCAGTCACAGTTTATGTCGGTTACTTGCTCATCATGGCGATAGCAGCCCTGCTATCAACTGGAAGCATTGGTTTCCTCACTTCGTTATACTTTGTGAATGCTCTCTTCTCATCAACAGAGATCTGAGTAGAGTCGACTTTTTCCAATTTCATCCATTGCTTGAGCTCCTTGCTTGGGGAAATGCTGACATCACCTCAATCCATATAGTGACGTCCTACTTTATTATGTATTGCCTGCCTGCCTTTGTCATGTTTCACTGTCGGAATAAGCACGAGATTTTTGTAAGTAGCTTAACGTTTCAAAGTAATGTATGCCCATCTATATTGCACACATTTCCACTTCCATTGCTGTATCATCTGACAATCAAGTATGGAGCTTTACTATTAACAGTCTTCTTTGATCTGAAGGTGCCAATTGGTAGCTCTGCAGGAATGGCAAAAATAGAAAGAGAGGTGGATGATGATGCACTCTGTCGGCCATTTAGCAGATAGATAGCACGCGTGAGCAACTCAGAACCGCACATATGTTCATAATAATAACCTATTGATGTTTAGAAGAATAAGTAATAATGCTGAACCAAGTCTCTCCACAAACCTTATAATTCAGTGATTCCACAATTGAGTATATGGTACATATAAAAAGCACCATTCATAAAGAGGCTCAGCATCAATTTTAACCAGAAGGCCATTCTCTAGAAACTACAGGAACAGCCCTTGAATGCCCTTAACAACAATAGGACTCTTTGCACGGCCTTGAAAGACTTCTTTTCATGGAACTTCTTAACCTTCAGGTGGAAAAGAACTGAAACAGTGAAACTTCATTTGTCTGTAGAAACGATGCTTGGTAGCTCCCTGGAGAGCCAACATTCTTCATAGTTTGAGCGACACCATGATTGATCTTTACATATTGCAACCTTCAAGTGGAGGATTGGAAATGGTGGTGAAAGTGTTTCTATGCTTCCGGTGCGGGCTTTGATCTATGTGTCCACGTACTGCATAGCCTCCCTGTCACAGTTTATGTCGGTTACTCACTCAGTGGCAATAGCAGCCCTGCTACGACCGGTAGCATCAGTTCCCTCATTTCCTTCTACCTCATTAATGTTCCTTTCTACCTCATTCACCGTATCATACAATGCCTTTGTCATGTTGCACTGCCGAAAGTGGGACAAGAAGTATACGCCAACTCTTATTGTATTAAAACTATGTGTTCTCATCTATTTCACATATTTCGGCCGTCATATCTGCATCAGGTGACAATCAAAGAGGGAGCTTTGTTAAGAGACATTGATTTATCTCAGCCCATTGAGTCTTCTTTGAACTGACTGGCTGATTAGTCGTCCAAGCAAAGGGATAGTCTTCTGAAACTTCAGTTTTCCAAACAATGGATGAAGAGAAGCAGTAGCAGGATGCTCACGCAATAAATGAAGAAGAGAACAGAGCACCTCTGCAGATGCAAAGTATGCTTGCATGCCTAAAATGCACAATGCTCTCATTATAAAGACCGATTAGCATTTAGATGAATAAAAAATTTATCTTCATCCTAGTTTCTGAATTAATAAGTTTTGAGACCTTATAATTTGCAAACCTTTATTTTAAATTCATGAAGCACCGTTCGTGAATAGGATTGACGTCAATTTAACAAGAACACCATTTTTCGGCACTATAATAACAGTCATCAGATGGCTTTCACAACAATAGGACTCCTCACATGATGTTCGGTGTCCGACCATATCAGCTCGCCAAACGAGTAGTCCCCAGTCACACTGGCTCCTTTCGCCTTCAGCACGACCTTGAAAGACTTCTTTTCATTAATCTTCTTGAACTTCAGGTAGGCTGGCTTGACAAGAACCGAAACTCCATTCGGTTCCAGTATCGATGCCCTGTAGGTCCCTGGCAAGCCAACGTTCTTCACAGTTCGAGTCACCATGATTGATCCTGAGAGCTTAGGAACCGTGATCGAAGGATAGTTGAAGTCTAGAAGACCAATGCGTTTCGAACAATTGTAGGCACCATCAGAGAACATCGAGATCTGCGTTGCATTGTAGCCTAGAGAACACAAGAAGTTGAGATAATCTTTGATGCCCAGATCATAGACCAGGCCAGGGTCCATAGCACGGTTGGGTTGGATGTGTCCAGCTCCGTAACTGAATGGAGTCGCCTCGTAGAAGGAGTTATTCATGATCGATTCCATTGCATTATCTAGGACAGTTGCTGCAAGCAAACAGACGGGGGGCAAAGATATCAGTACGTTATGCATCTTGGAAACACCTATGGAACACCAGGCTAGTTAGTCATGACCATATTATGTACAGGTTCGGTTCGCATTGTTTTCAGTGGAGAATGCAAGGGCGGCAGGTTTGTCATTTTCACTCCCCTAAGGTTCGGGGTGCCCATCAGACATAGCAGTTGAGCTCAGAATGTAGTCGAAGTATATCATTCACTCATACTCACCACTCGTCATGATTGCCGATCGAATTGCAGCAGGACTCCATTCTGGATGTAGAGTTTTCAGAAGACCAGCAATTCCGGAAACATGAGGACACGACATCGAGGTGCCCGACACAGCATTAAAAGGGACCCGGCGTTTATCGAATTTCCTTTTCGTCGGCCCCGCTGCTTCAGTGTAGGCAGCTATGACGCTGACTCCAGGTGCAGTAATATCCGGCTGGTCATAATCATGTCAGTAACTCAACTAGCTATCGTTACAAAAGCAGCGTGACTAAATCGGCGCTGAACCTTCAAAGTACCTTGAGAATTTCGGGTGTGATGCTGTTCGGCCCCTTTGAGGAAAAAGCCGCCATGAGTGGAGATGGCTTCACGCCCAAATTTGTCACTACGCGTGTGATCTGAGCAGTGGGAAACCTGTCGCAACGAAAAGTTGCGCAAACACATCAAATCACACGGACAGAAGTTATGCCGGCCTCATGAGCTCGACCAAGAACAACTTTTCGCCATGACAGAATCTGTCATTAGGGTGCAAAAGAGGAGCCTGTGTGCACTTACTTAGTTGATTTGATGTAACTGAAGATGGCGGCGCCGTCTCCGTAGTTGACGTGAGACGCGGGAAGGAAATGTGGGTATGCCGTGATTTCGTTTCCCAAAGACATATTGTTGGCAAGGACCATCCCGACCGCGCCGGCGAGGAAGGCCTTCTCTCCCTTGTCAACGCTCGCATTTTCTCCCCAAAGGCAAACCAGGATCTTCCCCTTCACCTTCCTCGGATCAAGCGTTCCATTCTGGCAGAGTAGCCTGTCTTATGCAACCATAAACACGTAACAGTTAGCAATGGAGTATTCATCGAGCTGAGCAAAAGAGGTAAATCAATTTTTCAGCTGCAAAGGATAATGGCAAGATATCAATAGTGCGGAAATGGTTGTGATCCTTACGCTTCATCCTCTGAGACATGAGACAATCTAGCATCCGCTGCGCTGATCAGCTTGTAGAACTTGCCTCCAGGCAAGGATTTCGGTGATAAGCTCGCGCCCTTTGGGGCAAAAGGAGAAAGCAAAAGGACACATATTTACAGAATTAGCAGTTTGCAGAAATCGGAAACGCATTCAACACCGATTCACACAATCAAAATCCCTAGGGCGATGCGACAAACAGTAAAACAGGCTTTATACCTTGTCCAGATTAGCTAACAAACCGACGCAACGATTAAGGGTCATGCTCGATGAAGTATCGTTAATCATCTCGCGGACGTTCGTCATTTGAACATACGATTTCCAGTGCATTCGTATAGTTTTTCTAATTGGTAATGTGTGTGTCAAACCCTAAGAACAGCTTCACGGATTGAGCGAGAGAGTCTGACCTTGAATCGCCTCTGATCGCCAATCACCACGTAGTTGGAGAAATCCCTGTCCATGGTGCTTGCCGCCACCGTGATCAGCCAAGGCGAGATGTTCGCGACCGTCCCGTCGCTGGGCCCAGCATTCCCGGCCGAGCAAACCACAACGATGCCATTCTTCACGGCGTGGAAGGACCCGATCGCAATGCTGTTTTGGAACAGTGGGGAGGGGCGGCCGCCAAGGGAGACCGAGAGGACGTCCACACCGTCGCGTATGGCGGCATCGAAGCCAGCCAGTATGTCCGCGCCAAAGCATCCCTGCCAGCAGACCTTGTAGGCGGCAACTCGGGCCTTCGGGGAGCCGCCCTTGGCCGTGCCTCGGCCATAGCCGAAGACACTGGCTCCGGCGACGAAGTTGCCGCCGGCGGTGGAGAGGGTGTGGGACCCGTGGCCGTCGTTGTCGCGGGGGGTGTCAAAGGAGGCGTTGAGGGGCCCCACCACGGCGGCGTAGCCTTTGTTGAAGTATCTGGCGCCGATGAGTTTCCTACGGATCGACGATTCCGTTGGCGGGAGTTACCTTCGCATTTTCTTTTTTCAAAATCTATGTCCAAAGGGAATGTGTACAAATAAAATAAAATAAAAAGATAAAAAAAAAATTGAAAAAGGGGTTGCCAAATTAATGTGTGAGAAGGAGATTTAGAAATAAGAAAATTGCTTATTTACAAATTCTGATTTTGCTTATTGAAGAAAAACAATGAAAAGTTAAAACGTTGAGAACAATTCATACTCTCAATGTACAATTTTCGGCCTCAAGTGTTGGAGTCCGAATGGTATAGTGCTAATTAAATTTCCATGCACCGAACTAGATGTATAAACATTGTTCGGTCAAAATTAGGTCGCTCGCCTCATGTCTTAAGAAATCATTTTCGTTAAACCTCCATTTGTTTCCTAAAAAATAAATAATTTTAAAAAAAAATCCTAGAAGTGATCGCCTACCAAAAAAAAAAAAACAAGAGAATGAACGAAAATATTTTTATTATCTATGAAAATATTTAAATATAAATTATTATCAATAATGGAAATATTTTTTATTAATTATTATTTTATGTAATGCAAGCAATTTTTTTTTTAAAATATTGTTAAAATATTTATTTTTTATAAAATAAACGATGCCTGAAAATAAGTTATAAATGAGAAACAGTAGGAGCTATAGACTAGAATTCTTCTTATTTCGCCGAACGATATTGTCCACTAGTCAAAGTAGCTGAAGCAAGATATGGTGCGCAAAAAGGCAGTCAACGAAAACGAAAGTCAACAATTATGGGTTTTTGATATCTTTTACCTAACTCGATTTTTCAGACAAAAACAAAAGTTTGAAAAGAAGAAAGAAAAGATTGTTTGGACCCAAGAGCTGGTCAAAGCGAAATGGCGGAGCGAAATGAGAATTGTCCGTTTTGAAGGAAGATAAAAAATATCAAGTGATGACAATGAAGGTGGAGATGAAGATAGTCACGTCTCGTGAAAGTCGGCCAATTCTTGAGAAAAATAATAAAGGGAGGAAAAAAATGATTTCATATGTCATATCGATTTTTTTTTTTAAAGGGAACATGTTTAATGGAATAACATCTTCTTCTTTTTTTTTTTTTTTTTTTTTTTTTTTTTTTTTTTTTTATGTTACCTTGTTATGTAACTCTATGCGGATCAACACATTTTCAGGTAACTCAAAGATTGCAAATAAATTCATCATTTGAGAAATTTACATAATAGACTTGGACCTAAAGAAAACCTTGATTTTCCAATGGAAGGGTAAGTGGTTGTGCCACCAATGGTGTTACTCGAGCTCGGCAAGGCCGAGTTCAAGCTTGACAACACCGGATATGCATCATGAACCCTAACCGAATGTAGGGGTGAAGCAAGCTCGAGAGAGGAATTGACGTTGGGTGCTCGTGAAGTGGTCAATGACATTGGACGGCGAAAGTCTCAGCCAATAATTGGCAGGCCAATACAACTTCAAATGAAGTTTTACTTTTTCTATTATAGATCCAAGAAAAAGGTAAAAATATAATAAAAGATCGATTCAACTTGATTGTGGAATGGATTGGATTCAATATTTAAGAAAAGTTTAAGGGCCATATTAAATATATCAAAAATTTAATAATAACATTACACATTAGGGTGAAGTTTAAAAACTATCATCATCATTATCCCTCCTTTAATCATGTTTATAGGTTGTATCGTACAAGTTGTTCGAAGAGTGTCTTATTTCTATATGTTTGTTTGCTTAAAAGAAAACTTTTTCCAGTAATTTTTATTTTTTTACTTTCTAGTATATGGATGACAGAAAATTAATCGATATACAAAAAACGTTTTTCATAAATTGAAAACAACATGCTTAAATCGGGAAAAAACGACTTCCCCTTATGACAAGAAGAAAATCATTTTCCCTAAATCATCCAACGAATGAGAAATAACCATTTTCTTTTATCGCGAAGTTTTTAATAAAACAAAAGCAATCTAAGACCTAGTTTATAACCATGAAATAGTTCGAGTTAAAATAGGTCATAACATGGCCAACTCTATCTTAAGGAAATTTACCGTAAAAGGAAATGCTTAAAAGACTTCGGACACCACCACTAACCACAGTACCAAAAGATATAATAGGAAAGTACCCTTTACCTTCTCGAAAGGAGGTGGGTGGAGAAAAGTCAGCGTTTTGAAAATGGCGACTTTTCTTCTTCTTTTTTTCCTTTTGGGGTTGAGCGTGGAAGGATAAGAAAGTGGGAGAGTGGGAGCAAGCAAAGAACCTGTTGCAGCGAAAGCGAGGATCCTCGTCGTTTTGGCAGATTCCTTTCCACTTTGGAGGAATCGGTCCCAACCCCTGGTCGCTAAAGCTCTTGGATTCAGGCCACGCCCCTGCATGCGCCAAAACCCCAATCGATTACATTTTTTTTTCCCATTTTTTGCACCGAGGCTTGTCAATTCCAGGTCCAACATAGCAATAGCAGCAAAGAAATCAAACCCCACGTGAAGAGTATGTGTTTTTTCTTGACGTTTTTAATCATGAGGGTGCGCTTCACCTACTCCGGAAAAGAGGGTTTGTCTGGGGCAGCTTTTGTGGGGATTGCTCTCTGAGTATTTTGTGGTTTTGGCCCCCGGCTTTGTGCTTTTGCAAGTACGAAATTCAACTCCTGAAGTGAGCACAGCACTTAACATGGCAGGATGAGCATTGACCCTTCCTTTGGCCCCCAGGATCAACTTTACTAATGGTGTAATTTTCATGAAAGAGAGAGTGAGCTTCTAAGAGTTTTTGTTGCAACTATGAGTTATTAACCAAACACTTTCCAAACCATACCGTTTCATACTTATAATTGTTGTGGAAAAACTATGCTAAAAAATCTTGTAGCATAAGGATGGGAGTCCTCTACAATTAGGGGATAACTTACTATCTCAAAGATCAAAGTGACCCTAAATTCATAGAATTTTACCTACAAGAAAGCTATACCTAAACCTAATATATATATGCACCCCAGTCACCCCCATGTGCCAAGCCAATACCACTACCTTTGGCAGCCGTAGTAACCAGCCTCCTTTTGCTGCCTATTACTCGGTCTCTCTCCATCCCTCTATGATCGAAAGTAGAGGGAGCACGCGTGATGGCCTAGACCACTAAGATGTCAATTTAGGCTCTATCTCCATCCCTAGCGCAGCATCATATTAGGTTTTAGTCATATGATTCACCAAATGCACAAAGATGTGTTCAAATTAGCTTTTATTTTCCATCCTTCTATGATGGCTGAGACTACCAAGATGTTAATTTAGGCTCTATCTCCATCCTTAGCATAGTACCACCTAAGGAGTTTTAGGCATATAGCTCACAAAATGCACAATGATATGTCTGAATTGGCTTTCACTCTTTACTATTAAAAAAAGAATTATTTTCGTATGTGGCTTTTGTAATTTGACTTGGATGAGATGTGGAATATCAAAAGCTCTTTTGAAGGAACATTCAAATTGAGACATGTAGAGCTAATATTAATAATTTATTTCCATATTTTTCCCAAACATTGAAATACTTCGTTTTGACCTAAATCTTTGACTGTAAGCAAAAGATACTCATTTTTTCCAAATTAAAACAAACGGTCTAATAATGTGCTGACTCAAAATTAGACTAGTCTTAAGACATGATGCATTTCCCTCCTAGTACCTTTCACTAGTATTCAAGATTTGACCCATGTGCCACGCATTCGCACTTAGATCCACAAGATTTGACCCATGTGCTACACAGGTTGTACTCCTCTAGTCAGCAAGCAAAAGACAACATCCAACAATTTTTGATTAAATAAAATTTTCCTCGTGGGTCGAGGAGAATCTTTAATTTTCGAGCAAAAGACAACATCCACACATGTCCATCATTAAGGCAGAATCTTATTATATCCACTAGCTTACTGAGGATTAGGCACATTGGAGTGTGCTCGACCCCGCTACCCGTTTCTTTAATATCTACCCTCTTATATCATGGCTCAACCTGTATCATGTGCGTAGGTCAATAAGTTGACAACACAAAGTCGATAGCTTGTGAAAATCATTAGATGGGTATCGATAGTTATAATATGATACAAATTGAGACACGATGAAACTACAATCCATCTTAGAGTGAAGAGAACATGCGCTGACCGAAGCAAGAACCGAACATGGAGAGTAAACGAAAGTCGGAGATCTTGAAACATTCGCATTTCTTTAAGATAGATAAACGACCTGAAAGCCTTGCTCTGGTTGTAACGTAAGTCAACGTTTGTGGGTTTCGCGGGACTTATATTATATTTCGTCAAGAAAATATGATGTTAGACTAGATAAATGAATAAATAAATAGTGGGTCGAAGTGGCTTGCCTGTGTCCAGATTCCCAATGATGATATCTTCACCAAATCGAGCCTTCTTCCAAATTGACTCGGAAGGAATCACGCCGTTCTGCTCGAGGCCTAGAAACTCCCACGATCTTGTTGTGTGTAGTTTGTTGCCCTGGTTCAGAAAAACCGACACTACTCTTGGGTGCTCTGCCAAAGATTAGAAAACCAACAATAAGCATTCAAGATGGAAAATAAAAACTAAGTGCCTCCTTGGCGGAAAAATGAAATTCGAACAATTAGAGTTAATTTATTTAGCAATGTGATGGGCTTAAGTTTGGATTTTCAATCGAATATTATTGATTCACTTGACGCATGCGTCTCGTCAACTGCAGTAGTCTTTCTCAAAGTTTCGTAGATGTGTAGAAACATTGCTCTTTTATTAATTATTTGGAGGGTTTGTGCTAAAAAAAATGCATAGGATGGAGCAACAAGCTATGAAACACTGACACTCTCCAAGAACTTTTGTGTTGTGTCGGACACTTCGACACGTGTCTGACACTCTCCAACACTTAGTCAACATGTGTTGGAAAATCCGACACTTGGACAATTTTCCTAACATTCTCCGACACTCGAGTCGGAATTCCGACATACGAGTTTTCAATACGTGATTCCAATATCGAGGTCCATTTAAATGAGAGATCAAAATGTATATATGTGAAAAAATAAAACACAATAATAAAAATAAATAATGAAGAAAAAAGAAAAACTAGTATTCTCTTATCCTTTGACTCTCACTTCCTGTGATACACAATTCATCCCTTAAATTTTTTTCCTCCTCTTCCGATGTATCTAACATGCGAGTCTAGAATGTGGATTGCTTGTTTTTTCTTCAAGTTTTATGAATTATTAGGATCAAAATGAATTTGTCAAATTGAAACAATGAATGATATTAATAAATGGTGGATTAATGTTTTTAGTGTAAATTCATTCTAGGCTTATTTATTTATTTATTTATTTATTTATGACTTTGAATGAAATTAATTTGATTAAAATAAACATAAAAATGATAATTTATTATGTATATATAAAAATATATATTTAATATCTAACCTGTCTCAACATGTTGAAATTCTCTATTTTTTTATAAACGACATGTCGGCATGTCGTGTCGTGTCGTGTCGCGTATTGCGTGTCAGTGTCAATACCACTTAGGCAACAAGCATTGTGGGAACCAAGGGTTGCGCGACTTGTCATCAAGAAGTGCAAGTTGCACTCCAAGTTTACGATAGAAGCAAACAAAAGGATTGTGTTGTTTTTGGTGGTCAAAACTCCGAACCAAGGGAGAAAAAAAGGGTCGGAGCTTACTGGCGATTTGGGCAGCTACTTCATCTTCAAGAGTTGCGGCGAAGCCATTGATGTGCCTCGTGTACGAATAGAAGATGGCCTCCTCGGCGTCGTCCCGGCTATACAAAACATAGTCATCAATGCGTACTATAAACCGATAAGAAGAAGTACAAGAAGTGGCTGTGGTGAACTTTATCTGCATCGAAATGCAATACCTTCCCAAGAAAGAGCCAAGAAACTCATGGTGAGACACCGTCACTCGACTCAGATCAGCCAATGAAGCGTCCCGGCCGTGCGAGTGAGATCCCAAGTAAACCACGTACGACTTCGATTCCACGCACACGGAGACACACAAAACAAAAAGAAAATATTCATGATGATGGTGATGATGAGATGATGATGATATCTGTTAAGATACGACCATCTTCAAACCAAGACTAGAATGGAGAGATTCCATCGTTAACGGAACAGTGCGAGTAGGCTTTGAATGCTCACCTTTTTGGCAGCAAACGCGGGCGTCTGGTGCGGTGTTAACGAAAGAAGAACGAGCACGAGAAGGTGAACGGAGAGGCTCATGGCAACTTCCCTCTGGAGGGCACTTGCATCACCCCCTTGCAGGAAGAGTAGAAAAGAAGTGAAGATGGCTGTGTTCTATTTACAAACTTAGTTGGCACAATTAAAAGGTGCACGGCACATGTGGTGATGCTTGTAGTGACATAATAAAGTAGTGACATAATAAAGTTTCTAAAGACATTGACAAGATGAATAGAACAACGTCCCAAGACCAAGACCAGTGACTTTGAAGTTTCTAGCCAAGAGCAGATTATAGGGACAGGGCCGCGATCAGCTATAGAACAAATAAGGCGAAGAAAAAAAAAGACAAATAAAAGACAAAGGAAAACGAAAAGAAAATAAAATAAAATAATTCAAATTTTGTTAAAATATTATTAATGTCCACGTTAGCGTCATCTATGCCACGTAGAATGACGGCATCCACATCAGTATCTCAAGCCAAAATTGGCCAGATAGACTTAATTGACAAAACGCGAAAATGTTATATATTCAGTTGGCATAATTAAAATATTTAAGACTTGATTGGCAAAAGTGTAATAGGTTTAAGAATTTGTGGACAATTTTCCCATTTACAAACCTTGTTGCTCAATAATC
Source organism: Eucalyptus camaldulensis (assembly GCA_019915185.1). NCBI lineage: Eukaryota > Viridiplantae > Streptophyta > Magnoliopsida > Myrtales > Myrtaceae > Eucalyptus > Eucalyptus camaldulensis. Next base: position 8,248,218 of record JAHSVA010000014.1, on the reverse strand, counting down.
AAAGAGACATCTAGAGACACGATAGAAGTGACACGACCGACTTGTCGTTTTGCCTATATTGTATGCATTTCATGTTAGAGGGAAAAATTTAGCATTCGCCAAAAGGAAAATGATATTTGAAAAAAAAAAATGGTGGCCTCGAGGCATCGACAGGATGTGAACCATTGCTTCCTCCAGGACGTGAGTAGCTGATACTTTTAGGTATATTCTTCAAACTAAATGTTTATATTATCTGAAAATTATCGAATTTCGTGGAGCTAGTGGATGAATTAATACTCAAAACACAATGCAGCCCTTGTCTTTATATACTGCATTAAGGTAGTAGATAATGCGGAGGCAAAGCTTTATGCAACATATAGATAAATATAAGTGACTTTACGTACCACATACATAACATCAATGCTTGCAAGGAATGTACTTTCTATTGACTCCATTGAAATTTGCCAACACCGCATCGGAAGTATCCAATAGATGTCAATTGAAAGAGTTTGTTACTTTCTTGAGGAATAAATTTTCAATGAATATCTAAATTTGAACTCTATAGGATCCCAATCCCATCATATGCAAGTGTTGGGTCCGCATGCACATACGTGAATTATTGATGCGATCGATGAAAGGTCATTTCCTTTTTTCAAACCCTTCTCTCTCTCTCTCTCTCTCTCTCTCTCTCTCTCTCTCTCTCTCTCTCTCTCAAAAAGCTGCACGGCACATGTGGTGATGCTTGTAGTGACATAATAAAGTTTCTAAAGAAGACATTGACAAGATGAATAGAACAACATCCCAAGACCAAGACCTGTGACTTTGAAGTTTCTAGCCAAGAGTAGATTATAGGGAGAGCGCGGCGATCGGCAAGAGAAGAAAGAAGGGGAAGAAAAAAAAAAAGACAAAGAAAAGACAAAGGAAAAAGAAAATCAAATAAAATAAATAAATTAGAAATTTGTTAAAATGATATTAATGTTTACGTTAGCGCTGTCTATGCCACGTAGAAGGTCGGCATCCACGTTAGTAATCTCATGCCAAAATTAGTCAGATGGACTCAATTGGCAAAACGCGAAAATGTTATATATTCAATTGGCACAATTAAAATATTTAAGACTCGATTGGTAAAAGTGTGATAGGTTTAAGAATTTGTGGACAATTTTCCCATTTACAAACCTTGTTGCTCAATAATCAAAGAAACATCTAGAGACACGATAGAAGTGACACGACCGACTTGCCGTTTTGCCTATATTGTATGCATTTCATGTTGAGGGCAAATTTTAGCATTCGCCAAAAGGAAAAGGAAAAGGAAAATGAAATTTGAAAAAAAAAATGATGGCCTTGAGGCATCGACAGGATGTGAACCATTGCTTCCTCCAGGACGCGAGTAGCTGATACTTTTAGGTATATTCTTCAAACTAAATATTTATATTATCTGAAAATTATCGAATTTCGTGGAGCTAGTGGGTGAATTAATGCTCAAAACACAATGCAGCGCTTGTCTTTATATACTGCATTAAGGTAGTAGATAATGCAGAGGTAAAGCTTTATGCAACATATAGATAAATATAAGTGACTTTACATACCACATACATAACATCAATGCTTGCAAGGAATGTACTTTCTATTGACTCTATTGAAATTTGCCAACACCACATCGGAAGTATCCAATAGATGTCAATTGAAAGAGTTTGTTACTTTCTTGAGGAATAAATTTTCAATGAATATCTAAATTTGAACTCTATAGGATCCCAATCCCATCATATGCAAGTGTTGGGTCCGCATGCACATACGTTAATTATTGATGCGATCAATGAAAGGTCATTTCCTTTTTTCAAACCCTTCTCTCTCTCTCTCTCTCTCTCTCTCTCTCTCTCTCTCTCTCTCTCTCTCTCTCTCAAAAAGCTGCATGGCACATGTGGTGATGCTTGTAGTGACATAATAAAGTTTCTAAAGAAGACGTTGACAAGATGAATAGAACAACATCCCAAGACCAAGACTTGTGACTTTGAAGTTTCTAGCCAAGAGTAGATTCTAGGGAGAGTGCGGCGATCAGCAAGAGAAGAAAGAAGGGGAAGGAAAAAAAAAAAGACAAAGAAAAGACAAAGGAAAAAGAAAATCAAATAAAATAAATAAATTAGAAATTTTTTAAAATATTATTAATGTTTACGTTAGCACCGTCTATGCCACGTAGAAGGTCGGCATCCACGTTAGTAATCTCATGCCAAAATTAGTCAGATGGACTCAATTGGCAAAACGCGAAAATGTTATATATTCAATTGGCACAATTAAAATATTTAAGACTCGATTGGTAAAAGTGTGATAGGTTTAAGAATTTGTGGACAATTTTCCCATTTACAAACCTTGTTGCTCAATAATCAAAGAAACATCTAGAGACACGATAGAAGTGACACGACCGACTTGCCGTTTTGCCTATATTGTATGCATTTCATGTTGAGGGCAAATTTTAGCATTCGCCAAAAGGAAAAGGAAAAGGAAAATGAAATTTGAAAAAAAAAAAACGGTGGCCTCGAGGCATCGACAGGATGTGAACCATTTCTTCCTCCAAGACGTGAGTAGCTGATACTTTTAGGTATATTCTTCAAACTAAATGTTTATATTATCTGAAAATTATCGAATTTCGTGGAGCTTGTGGGTGAATTAATGCTCAAAACACAATGCAGCCCTTGTCTTTATATACTGCATTAAGGTAGTAGATAATGCAGAGGCAAAGCTTTATGCAACATATAGATAGATATAAGTGACTCCACATACCACATACATAATACCGATGATTGCAAGGAATGTACTTTCTATTGACTCTATTGAAATTTGCCAACACCGCATCGGAAGTATCCAATAGATGTCAATTGAAAGAGTTTGTTACTTTCTTGGGGAATAAATTTTCAATGAATATCTAAATTTGAACTCTATAGGATCCCAATCCCATCATATGCAAGTGTTGGGTCTGCATGCACGTACATTAATTATTGATGCGATCGATGAAAGGTCATTTCCTTTTTTCAAACCCTTCTCTCTCTCTCTCTCTCTCTCTCTCTCTCTCTCTCTCTCTCTCTCAAAAAGCTGCACAGCACATATGGTGATGCTTGTAGTGCAAAAAGCTGCATGGCACATGTGGTGATGCTTGTAGTGACATAATAAATTTTCTAAAGAAGACATCGACAAGATGAATAGAACAACATCCCAAGACCAAGACCTGTGACTTTGAAGTTTCTAGCCAAGAGTAGATTATAGGGAGAGCGTAGCGATCGGCAAGAGAAGAAAGAAGGGGAAGAAAAAAAAGACAAAGAAAAGACAAAGGAAAAAGAAAATCAAATAAAATAAATAAATTAGAAATTTGTTAAAATATTATTAATGTTTATGTTAGCGCCATTTATGCCACGTAGAAGGTCGGCATCCACGTCAGTAATCTCATGCCAAAATTAGTCAGATGGACTCAATTGGCAAAATGCGAAAATGTTATATATTCAATTGGCACAATTAAAATATTTAAGACTCGATTGGTAAAAGTGTGATAGGTTTAATAATTTGTGGACAATTTTCCCATTTACAAACCTTGTTGCTCAATAATCAAAGAAACATCTAGAGACACGATAGAAGTGACACGACCGACTTGCCGTTTTGCCTATATTGTATGCATTTCATGTTGAGGGCAAATTTTAGCATTCGCCAAAAGGAAAAGGAAAAGGAAAATGAAATTTGAAAAAAAAAATGGTGGCCTCGAGGCATCGACAGGATGTGAACCATTGCTTCCTCCAGGACGCGAGTAGTTGATACTTTTAGGTATATTCTTCAAACTAAATGTTTATATTATCTGAAAATTATCGAATTTCGTGGAGCTAGTGGGTGAATTAATGCTTAAAACACAATGCAGCCCTTGTCTTTATATACTGCATTAAAGTAGTAGATAATGCAGAGGCAAAGCTTTGTGCAACATATAGATAGATATAAGTGACTCTACGTACCACATACATAATACCAATGCTTGCAAGGAATGTACTTTCTATTGACTCTATTGAAATTTGCCAACACCGCATCGGAAGTATCCAATAGATGTCAATTGAAAGAGTTTGTTTCTTTCTTGAGGAATAAATTTTCAATGCTTATCTAAATTTGAACTCTATATGATCCAATCCCATCATACGCAAGTGTTGGGTCAGCATGCACATACGTGAATTATTGATGCGATCGATGAAAGGTCATTTCCCTTTTTCAAACCCTTCTCTCTCTCTCAAAAAGCTGCACGGCACATGTGGTGATGCTTGTAGTGCAAAAAGCTGCATGGCACATGTGGTGATGCTTGTAGTGACATAATAAAGTTTCTAAAGAAGACATTGACAAGATGAATAGAACAACATCCCAAGACCAAGACCTGTGACTTTGAAGTTTCTAGCCACGAGTAGATTATAGGGAGAGCGCGGCGATCAGCAAGAGAAGAAAGAAGGGGAAGAAAAAAAAAAGACAAAGAAAAGACAAAGGAAAAAGAAAAGAAAAGAAAAGAAATAAATTAGAAATTTGTTAAAATATTATTAATGTTTACGTTAGCGCCGTCTATGCCACGTAGAAGGTCGGCATCTACGTCAGTAATCTCATGCCAAAATTAGTCAGATGGACTCAATTGGCAAAACGCGAAAATGTTATATATTCAATTGGCACAATTCAAATATTTAAGACTCGATTGGTAAAAGTGTGATAGGTTTAAGAATTTGTGGACAATTTTCCCATTTACAAACCTTGTTGCTCAATAATCAAAGAAACATCTAGAGACACGATAGAAGTGACACGACCGACTTGCCGTTTTGCCTATATTGTATGCATTTCATGTTGAGGGCAAATTTTAGCATTCGCCAAAAGGAAAAGGAAAAGGAAAATGAAATTTGAAAAAAAAAATGGTGGCCTCGAGGCATCGACAGGATGTGAGCCATTGCTTCCTCTAGGACGCGAGTAGCTGATACTTTTAGGTATATTCTTCAAACTAAATGTTTATATTATCTGAAAATTATCGAATTTCGTGGAGCTAGTGGGTGAATTAATGCTCAAAACACAATGCAGCCCTTGTCTTTATATACTGCATTAAGGTAGTAGATAATGCAGAGGCAAAGCTTTATGCAACATATAGATAGATATAAGTGACTCGACATACCACATACATAATACCGATGCTTGCAAGGAATGTACTTTCTATTGACTCTATTGAAATTTGCCAACACTGCATCGGAAGTATCCAATAGATGTCAATTGAAAGAGTTTGTTACTTTCTTGAGGGAATAAATTTTCAATGCATATCTAAATTTGAACTCTATAAGATCCAATCCCATCATATGCAAGTGTTGGGTCTGCATGCACATACGTGAATTATTGATGCGATCGATGAAAGGTCATTTCCTTTTTTCAAACCCTTCTCTCTCTCTCTCTCTCTCTCTCTCTCTCTCTCTCTCTCTCTCTCTCTCTCTCTCTCTCTCTCTCTCAAAGGGTGCACGACACATGTGGTGATGCTTGTAGTGACATAATAAAGTTTCTAAAGAAGACATTGACAAGATGAATAGAACAACGTCCCAAGACCAAGACCCGTGACTTTGAAGTTTCTAGCCAAGAGCAGGTTATAGGGAGAGGGCCGCGATTGGCTAGAGAAGAAAGAACGGGAATAAAAAAAAAAAAAAGACAAAGGAAAAATAAAATAAAATAAATTCCAAATTTATTAAAAATATAATTAATGTTTGCTGAATGGGTAGGATCCCAATCCCATCATATGCAAGTGTTGGGTCCGCATTTACATACGTGAATTATTGATGTGATGGATGAAAGGTCATTTCCTTTTTTCAAACCTCTCTCTACCTCTCTCTCTCTCTCTCTCTCTCTCTCTCAAAGCTGCACAACACGTGGTGATACTTCTAGTGACATAATAAAGTTTCTAAAGAAGACATTGACAAGATGAATAGAACAAAGTCCCAAGACCAAGACCTGTGACTTTGAAGTTTCTAGCCAAGAGCAGATTATAGAGAGAGGGATGAGGGCCGCGATCTGCTAGAGAAGAAAGAAGGGGAAGAAAATAAAAGACAAAGAAAAGACGAAGGAAAAAGAAAATAAAATAAAATAAATTTGAAATTTGTTAAGATATTATTAATGTTGATGTTAGCGCCGTCTATGCCACGTAGAAGGTTGGCATCCACGTCAGTAATCTCAGGCCGAAATTGGCCAGATTGACTCAATTGGCAAAACATAAAAATGTTATAAATTCAGTTCGCACATTAAAATATTTAAGACTCAATTGGCAAATGTGTAATAAGTTTAAGAATTTGTGGACAATTTTCCCATTTACAAACCTTGTTGCTCAATAATCAAAGAAACATCTAGAGACACGATAGAAGTGACACGACCGACTTGTCGTTTTGCCTATATTGTATGCATTTCATGTTGAGGGCAAATTTTAGCATTCGCCAAAAGGAAAAGGAAAAGGAAAATGAAATTTGAAAAAAAAAAAATGGTGGCCTCGAGGCATTGACAGGATGTGAACCATTGCTTCCTCCAGGATGCGAGTAGCTGATACTTTTAGGTATATTCTTCTAACTAAATGTTTATATTATCTGGAAATTATCGAATTTCATGGAGCTAGTGAGTCCCTTGTCTTTATGTAGCGCATTAAGGTAGTTGATAATGCAGAGGCAAAGCTTTATGCAATATACAGAAAGATATAAGTGACTCTATGTACCACATACATAACACCAATGCTTGCAAGGAATGTACTTTCCGTTAACTCTATTGAAATTTTCCAACACCGCATCCGAAGTATCCAATAGATGTCAATTGAAAGAGTTTGTTACTTTCTTAAAGAATAATTTTTCAGTAAATATCTAAATTCGAACTCTATATGATCTCATATATATTTAGATGCGTATTGAGATGATATACTTTTCATTTTCAAAAGATGATATCTTTCTCGAGATAAGTTGAAAAAATGCCGGTCGTTCGCTGAATGGATAGGATCCCAATCCCATCATGTGCGAGTGTGCAGTCCGCATGCACATACGTGAGTTATCGATGCGATCAATGAAAGGTTATTCTCATTTTTTCGAACCCTTCTCACTCTCTCTTACTCACTCTCAAAGGTGCACTTCACGTGTGGTGATGCTTGTAGTGACCTAATAAATATTCTAAGCAAGACATTGACATTACAAATAGAACAAACTCCCAAGAAAAAGACCAAGACCCGTCACTTCCAAGTTTCAAGCCCAGAGCAAAGCGTAGTGAGAGGGGCGTTTCCTTCGGGCCTCGGCAAAACAAAACGTGAAGAAAGTCCAAATGGAAATTGATGGATTTGGTCGAGCTTAGAAACTGAATGCTTCGGATTCTCTTCAACCATTGGTCAACTACATGGGAAATCGAGAAGAATGGTCGGTTTTAGGTAAAGCGAGGCCAAAAGAACTCCTGATTCCTAGTATAAGATTTTTCTCAATATACTTTGGGAGCAATTGCGACCGTCGATTTTAGAAAAACAACGATACCCGGATCCATTTGAATCTGCTTACGGATCAAAATAAATGGTTTGGGTCGCGTTTATAAGTACAGAGAAAAAAGTTATGCGATGTATGTTCTTGGAGATATTCTCCATCTAAGAACATCCAATTTGCCTACCAACGTCCTAAACTACCCTCTATCAGTGGAAAAATGAGTTTTGTCCGAAAGCCCAACACCAGTGATTGTTGCCTTGGCGATAAATATTTTATGTTAAGCTAGTGGTCCCTGCACTATGAGCAAGCTGTGCGAAAAATCGCTTCCTTTTACATTTGCTGCAGTCGCCCATGACCGGCCAGGGCTTTGCGGTCCTCACCAAATCTAGTGAGGGCTCGATCTCACTCGTGGCCAATGAGGGTCAGCTAGCAATCCTCGTTGGGCTTAGGAAAAGAGAGAAAGAAACAAAAATAATAATAATTAAAAAAATTATAAAAATTATCCACGTCAGCCCCAACCATCCTACGTCAATTGTGCCATGTAAGACAGCTCTCGTCCGCATTAGCAATTGCTAGTCAAAATTGATTAGAATGACTAAATTGCCAAATCGTCAAGAAGTTTAGGACTAAATTAGCAAAATTGAATCGTTTATGACTAAATTGGTACAAATACAATAAGTTATGGCTTTTTTGGCAATTTCCCCACATGTTCCGTCACAACACATGCTTACTTTTCTAGCTTTTTTATGTGCATTTCAATCTTTAGTTTTAGTTTTTTTTTTTTTTTTTTTTTTTTTTTTTTTTTTTTTTTATGTTTTCCCTTTTTTTTACTAACAAATTTTCTTATGTCAATTTATTTTTTCATTTGATAAAAATATCTAACCAAGTAACGTATTCCATGAAGAGCTTTAAGTAAGTCAAATGTTTTGGTATGTACATGCGTGTATTTTAGTGACATAGGTTGGGTCGGTAAAATTGTATTACATAAAATTGGATCAATACAGGTTAAATTGATCAATTTGAATCAGATCATTTTCGACTCAACTCACCTATTTAATGGGATGGGCCCACTTGTGCATACAACAATACATGTTTTACAACCGTAACCCTTCAAAACTGGATGAAGACACATTCCAAAAGATCAAAGCTGACCCACGACTGCTAAGGATCTGTCGAATGACCTCGCAAAAGATGAAATACTTGTTTTCGCAGTTAATAACTGCGACGAGAAAGCTAGACCAAGCATGCTCCGAGTCCGTGTGAAGAGAGCTTGTTACCAAAGGGGGAGCATTAAGTTGGTTTGTGAAACTATCATTGAGAGGATTGCTAGATAGAAAAGCCTGCAAATGGCCATGGGCTCTGGCCTCTTGACCATGGAGTAAAATTTTCCAATTGATTTAGGAAGCTATTTTGAGAAATACACATATAAAGATGTGTGTGTGTGTGTGTGTGTGTGTGTGTGTGTGTATTAATTTTTCAATTTTAGAGTATATTAATTAGCCTTCTCATTGTTTATAAATATGCTAGTGTAAGCACCAGACGTTTGCTAAGAAATGCAAAATGTTAAACAAAAAGTTAATCGACAAATCGAGGGAAGTTAATCGATTTCCGCATCGTCCAAACATCATCTTACCGTATATCATATTCCTTTGTAAATTAGCCTGTGCATATATAATATTAACAGAGATCATGGACCAATTAAAACTCAATGATGAGAACCCTACATGCATTAATCAATCAAAGAAATCATGAACCAATTAAAAACTCGTTCTACTAGAAAGTCACATGAAACACGTTTCTATATACTATCACAGTCTTAATAATATCTGTCCAATCAATTGGACAATCAAATTTACTACCGTTAGGGAAAAAGCTGCTAGAACTCAACGAATATCACAGTCCTCAGATTTCTACAATCTACTTGCGGTTGAATCTTTTCTGCAGTGTGATTCTGCAGTAGGTAAAGAAGAGAAATTAGCCTCCGAGGAAATGGAAATAGTTCAGGTTCTATGCTTGCTCCTCAGCCTTCTCTATTACACATGGCAAAGAAAGGTTTTCTTTTCTTGTAAAAACTTCTTGTGTACTTCTTTCAATCCTTGAAACCAATTCCTTCCTTTATGCAACAAGTTTCTTTTTGGACAAGGACCTCTTCAGAGCCTGCTTCATATTCTTAACAAGTACTACAACTAATTTCTTTCTTCAGGAACTTTATTTATCTTTCTTGTGGACAATCCTAAGTACACCCCTAATGTTATTTTTGTTTTCGATTATTACCCCGGATGGTGACTGCAATTTTAAGAGCCTTCGAGCGATTTTCTTGCGTTCCAAATTTCGGGCAGAGCAAGCACTTCGGATTCCTACCGTGCATGTTGGACACCTTGACCACCACCTTTTTTCTGCAAGCATAAAGAACCGGAATCATATATATCAACATTTTCTTGTAAAGAAATCAAACATTAGTGTCATACTAGATTTCACACCTTAGTCACGGTCTTGGTTTGTTGAGAATGCTCTTCGACAGACCTGCAGATAATTTTCAAATCTTCTGAGAGATGGACTGAATGGAGTTAGGGCATGATTTGTATCGTGAAGACGACAGAGAAATAGAGGGAGAGTGTTTTTATAGCCATTTTCTTCTATTCATATCGAGTCTTCACTGGAGTCTTTTGCGTGGAAAAAGGGAAATGCCGCTATAAATTTCAACAGGAAAAGGTGGAAAGAAGCTAGGCAGAGCTGGGGGAATCTGTGTGGGGAAATTTCGACGTGACCTGCCTCCGGGACAGGTTCGTGGACGTCGCTATCGTAACGTATGACGTGCAAATTAGGGCAAAGGCCAGCGGCGACAAAAAAATCGCCCTAATCTACAAACCCTAGCCGCTCAATCATTAAGGAGAACGTATAGAAAAAACCTGGTTTTGCGAATTTAAACGTACCATGAATCGAGTGCACGGACATGCAATGTGGAATCAGTCTTTGCTCGTGCCAGCACAATGATACTCTAAACCCACTGTTTACCTCTCGAGCAAGTATTTTAGATGCTCAATTACTGAAGAAATATAGAGAAAACCAGGTTTGAAGAATTTAAATGTACTGTAAATTGAGAGCACGGACATCCGATGTGGGATTTGACTTTGCTCATCCCCGACCCAATGATACTCTAAACTGACTATTTACTAAAGTTGGCAGACATGATGTAACTAATTAATTGCTTTGCTGCATGGTACATCCCTCGTTGGGGACATACATTGTCTAATGTGTAATTCCCTCCTCATCGCTATTGCAGAAGAATACATCTTCGGAATTTGGAAAACCCCAAAGTTTCGGGCTCAAATTCTAAGACCTCTTCAATGGCTTTTTCTAAAGAAAGGACATGCTTAAACCACTCGAGCCTTGCGACTTCAGCAATCAATCACAACAATGAAAAACAACTGCCGGCCTGCTAGCTAATGTCCAGAAGCTGAACATGTTTCCAGAGCGGTACCCGGGGCAGCCGACCCCGCGATGCGGTCCCAATCCGGACTTGGTAAAACCCTATTTTCAATACTCATGTTATATCGGAAACTTGTGAAAACTCTAGAGAGCTTTTGAGAGCCGTCATTTAAGAGAGACGAGAATATGAGCGTACTCCCCTTTTGTGATTAATTATTATAGGTTTGGATATTCCTAGGATGAGAGAGAATTTCGAGCAATTATAATCATCTCTTAGCCGATTATAAAAGAATCATCCTATCGATCTCTCCTTGTAGAGTAAGCAAATCATCAACCACGTAAATGAGCTGTGTTCATGCTTTGTTTTCACAATATATTTCTGAATCCAATTGTCTCGTTTGTTCACGCTTTCGAGTTACTTGGACTTTGGCATTTTCGGGCACAGCTTCTACGACCTCTTCTTTTTCTAAGAAAAATGGCGGAGGATGAATAATTCTTCTCATGGTGAAAAGAAAGGAGATGCTTAAACCTCTCGAGCCTCGCGACTTCGGCATTCAATCACAACAATTTAAAAGTACGGTCGGGCTGCCAGCCAATGGCCAGAAGTTGGACATGTTTCCAACACGGTACCCAGGCGTCCAACCCTACGATGCAGTCTCGATCCAAGCTTGGTACGACCCCTTTTTCGAAACTCATATTCTATTAAAAACTTGTGAAAATTCTAGAGAGCTTTTAAGAGCCGTCATCTAAGAGAGATGAAAGCATAGGAACACTCATCTTTTGTGATTGATTCTTGCAATTTTGGATGTACCTAGGATAAGAAAACACTTGAGTGTGAGTATTTTGGGCGATTGCAATCTTCTCTTAGCCAAATAAAGGAACCATCCCATCGATCTCTCATTATACGGTAGGCACATCACCAACCACATAAATCAGTTGTATTCAGGCTTTATTTCCGCAATATATTTTGTTGCGACCTAACCTCGAGTGCACCACCTAGGATTTGACTAATGGACTACTAAGTTTAAACTTAGCTTGGGTTCTCCCAAACCCATACCAATTCGCAACTTAGGTTTAAGTATTTTAGCATGCAAAAGATTATTAGCTAGGAGTCGCCACTAATTGATTTACGGTAGGTCAATTAGACACCTACGTAAAATAATGGGATAATTATTTTACTTCTCCAAGCCAGATACTTTGGATTCGTGAACTTGATTACACTAGATTTCTCTAATACCTTTTTGGTACCATTTTTTTTTCCAAAAATGTCTTTACAAGTAGTTTGGATTGGTTTTAACCTAAATCACTATCATGCAATTGGGTGATCACACGGATGCTCAACCATTATCAAACATTCAATATATAAAATAAATTGCACCAAAGGAATTCAACACACTAAAAGCAAGTAATTATTTTTTTGGGATTTTATCTTATCATGAAATTAAAACTTACCTATATAACATGCATTTTTAACTACATGACTTAATTCTATTGACAAGCAATTTCTAATTAAATGAACCTAACATGCAAACTATTTGACATGCACCTAATATTTTTGTATTTTTTTATTAAAATTCTTAATAAAGAAAAACCTGATTAAACTATCTAAAATGAATAATTTTCTAATCTATTTAAGGGATTAATTTGACTTAAACCCTATCCACTCTTAGAAAACTGTTTTTTTTTTTTTTAAATCGAGATTATTAAAACATGCAGACATTATCTAAGACCCTATCTATAAAAAAAAATAATAAATAAATAAATAAAAACTTATTTAGATGCAATCATAATCTATGTGCAATCCTATTCAAGCTAGATAATGAAGTCCTACATATCCTAACGCGCAATCTAAAAAAATGCAATCCTATTTTATGAAACCAACATATTCCGATGCAAGATTTGATTTGATTTTTTTTTTTTTTAGTGTTTTCCAAGACAAGCAATTACCAGATAGACATTATATTATGCTTTTTTTTAAAAAAAAAAAAATTCGCAATTTCGCGGTGGTGATGATTTCCAGGACCAAGAGGCTGGGGCTGATTCTGAAGGTTCTGGTGCTGACAATGCTGCCGATGCCGCTAGTCCTCTGGCCGGTAGTCGGGATTGTGGGAAGCGTGCGGGGCGGAGTTGCGTACGGGGTCTTTGCTCCCTTGATAGCGACCTTCGAAGCGGTTGGGGAGAACATGACGGACAAGCTCTATCACTGCTTTCTTGTGAGTGCGCACTTTGGGTGCTGTGTCTGGTTTTGCTTCTAGATGGTCCGCAGCAATTTGGAACGTGTGACTAGGAAACAGGGTGTTTGCGCTGATTTCCTGCACCAAAGATATTCTGAATTATATGTTAGCTGGGTTCACTCCTATGTGGAGGAAGCCCAATAAGTTGCAAGCCTAAAAAGGGCTTGAGGCCATATAATAAGTTATATGAGGAAATAGGGTTTCTCATTATCTATATAAAGAGGTAGCAGTAGAAAAGGAAACAGTAACAAGAGAAAAAGAGAAAGCAAAAAATCTGGGGTTTGGGGTAATATCTGATTTACATCAAGCTGGCGTCGGATGTTGATTCGTGGTCCGATTGAGCTGAAATTTTGTCAGCATGTTTGTGGCGCAATTTTATCGAATCTGAACGGTTTGATTTTCGTTTGAAGCTCCATACATCAGGTTTTTCGTGGATTGATCAAAACCTGTGTTTTTGGTCAGATTTATCCTTGATCTCTTGTGAATTTCATGTGTATTGCCAAGAATTATGTTCTTGAGGTGTTTGCTGCTATGTACCTCTAGTATTTGCTAGAGAAGAACAATTTTATTGATAGTGAAGATTTTCAGGTGGACTCCGATCCCGTGGTTTTTTATCTCCTCACATCGAGGGGGTTTTCCACGTAAAAAATTGTCTTGTGTTCGCGTGCTTGGTATTTATTTTACTCTACTATATCGATTCCTATTAGGTCTACACAAGAGGGGAGATTATTTTATTCCGCTGCGTTGATTCGATATTGTTCGAATTATTATCGTTCTCCCATCAGAGTGGTATCAGAGCAACAGGTTATTGCTTGGTTTTTCTGTCTTGTGTTAAACAATGGAAACGAATACGAGTAGAATGGTTACACTGAATGGTTCGAATTATCATATCTGGAAAGGGAAGATGGAAGATCTTTTATATGTGAAAGATTTTTATTTGCCTGTATTTGCTAAGGAGAAACCAGAGAATAAAACTGACGTTGAATGGTCTATATTTCATCGTCAAGTGTGTGGTTATATCAGGCAGTGGGTAGATGATAATGTTTTGAACCATATTATTGAGGAAACACATGCACGCAGTTTATGGGATAAGCTCGAACAGTTATATGCTCGAAAGACTGGGAATAATAAGTTATTTTTGATAAAACAGATGATGGCTCTGAGATATCATGATGGTACTCGTTTGACTGATCATTTAAATTCTTTTCAAGGAATTATAAATCAGTTAGCTGCGATGAGAATCGAGTTTGATGATGAGATACAAGCACTATGATTGCTTGGTACTTTGCCGAACTCATGGGAGACGTTCCGAACATCTTTGTCTAACTCTGCCCCGGATGGTACGATTACCATGGATTTAGCCAAGAGTAGTATTTTGAATGAAGAGATGAGAAGGAAGACACATGGATCGTCCTCTTCACATTCTGATGCCTTGGTTGTTGAGAAAAGGGGGAGAAGTGAGTCTCGAGGTCCGAGAAATAGAGATAAAAGTCGAGACAAAAGCAGAGGTAAGTATAATAAATTTGCTAATGTTGAGTGCCATTATTGTCATCAAAAGAGACATATTTAGAGGTTTTTCCGCCAGTTAAAAAGGGAGAAACAAAAGGAGAAAGGTAAAGAGAAGATAAGTGATAATGACAGTGATGACAATCGTGTCGCTACACTTAAAGAAGACTTTCTCACTATTTTTTATGGTGATGTGGTGAATTTTGTATCTCATGAGACTAGTTGGACAATTGATAGTGGTGCATCCGTTCATACTACATCTCGTAGGGATTTCTTTACATCATACAGGTCAGGTGACTTTGGATCTGTGAAGATGGGAAACAATGGACTAGCTCAAGCTGTAGGCATCGGTGATGTGTGCCTAGAAACCAGCAATGGCATAAGGTTAGTATTGAATAATGTTAAACATATACCTGATATCCGCTTGAATTTGATTTCTACAGGCAAGTTGGATGATGAGGGGTATTGCAGCACCTTCAGTAATGGTCAATGGAAGCTCACCAAAGGTTCTCTTGTTGTGGATAGAGGTGAAAAATATTCTTCGTTATACATTATGCAGACAAAATTGTCTACAGACAAAATTAATGCAGTAGATAGCGAAGATGCAGCTGAGTTATGGCATAAGAGGCTCAGTCACATCAGTGAGAAGGGTTTGTCAATATTGGCTAAGAAGAAGCTCCTTTCAGGATTGAAAAGTTCAGCGCTAAAGAAGTGTGCTCATTGTTTAGCAGGAAAACAAAACAGAGTTGCATTTAAAAGCTCCCCTCCTTCAAGAAAGTCAGGTATACTGGATTTAGTGCATTCTGATGTTTGTGGTCCTATGAAAACAAAATCACTTGGTGGCTCTCTTTATTTTGTTACTTTTATAGATGATTTTTCAAGGAAAATTTGGATTTATACCTTGAAAACTAAAAATCAAGTATTAGATGCTTTTAAGCAATTTCAGGCTTCAGTTGAGAGATAGACTGGAAAGAAATTGAAATGCATCAGAACTGATAACGGGGGAGAGTATATTGGACCTTTTGATGAATACTGCAGACAACAAGGTATTCGACATCAAAAGACACCTCCCAAGACGCCTCAGTTAAATGGCTTAGCTGAGAGAATGAACAGAACACTAGTTGAAAGGGTAAGATGCTTACTTTCACAATCAAAGCTATCTGGATCCTTTTGGGGTGAGGCTTTTAGTACAGTTGTGCATGTATTAAATCTTACTCCATGCGTTCCTTTATAGTTTGATGTTCCTAATAGAGTTTGGACAGGCAAAGAAGTTTCTTATGATTATTTGCGTGTATTTGGGTGCAAAGCATTTGTGCATGTTCCCAAAGATGAGAGGTCTAAACTTGATGTGAAAACACGACTGTGCATATTTATTGGTTATGGACAGGATATGCTTGGCTACAAATTTTATGATCCACTTGAAAAGAAAATTGTAAGAAGCAGAGACGTTGTGTTTATGGAAGATCAAACAATAGAGGATATTGAGAAATCAGAAATGATTTCAGCACTACAGGTTAGTGATAATCTGGTTGATTTAGATCCAATTCCTCTTACAAATATTCCTACACAGGTTGATGAAGAGCAGCAGGAAGTCAATGTTCCAAATAACGCACATGTTCCTGAACATGTTGACATAGATAATACTATTCCTAAACCAGAGGCTCAATTAGATGTTCCACTGGATGTTCCAGTCCGGAGATCCGTTAGAGACCGACGACCTTCGACCAGGTATTCTGAAGATGAGTATGTATTATTGACTGATGCAGGTGAACCAGAGTGTTATGCAGAAGCAATGGAAGATGAGTACAAAAGCAATTGGTTCAATGCTATGCGAGATGAGATGCAATCACTTTATGATAATCATACTTTTGAATTGGTGAAGTTACCTAAAGGTAAAAGAGCTTTGAAGAACAAGTGGGTATATAGGTTGAAGCAAGATGAACATACTTTACAACCACGGTACAAAACTAGATTGGTTGTTAAGGGATTCGGTCAGAGAAAGGGTATTGATTTTGATGATATATTTTCTCCGGTAGTGAAAATGTCATCTATCCGTGTGGTACTAGGCTTGGCAGCTAGCCTAGATTTAGAAATTGAGCAAATGGATGTTAAAACAGCCTTCCTACATGGTGACTTGGAGGAAGAGATATACATGGAACAACATGAGGGTTTCAAAGTGAAAGGGAAAGAGGATTATGTGTGCAAATTGAAGAAAAGTCTCTACGGCCTAAAACAAGCACCGAGACAGTGGTATAAAAAATTTACGTCAGTTATGACAGAACAGGGCTATAAGAAGACTTCCTCGGATAATTGTGTGTTTATCCAAAAATTTTCTGATGATGACTTTATTATATATGCTGATTGTTGGCAGGAATGCTTCAAGAATTGAGTTATTAAATAAACAGTTGAGCAAGTCTTTTACCATGAAAGACTTGGGCTCGGCAAAGCAGATTCTTGGCATTAGAATTACCCGAGACAGAGATGCTAAGAAGTTATTTTTGTCGCAAGAGAAATATATCGAGGAGATCCTTCAGAAATTTTACATGGACAAGGCTAAAGTGGTTAGTACTCTTCTTGCTGCCCACTTTAAGTTAAATATGATGCAAAGTCCTACGACTGATAAAGAGAAGAAAGATATGGAAAGTATTCCATATGCTTCAGCTGTAGGAAGCTTAATGTATGCGATGGTATGTACACGCCCAGACTTGGCGCATGCAGTTGGCGTTGTTAGTCGCTATTTGTCAAATCCAGGCAGAGAGCACTGGAATGCAGTGACGTGGATTATGAGGTATCTTCGGGGAACTTCAAATTTGAAACTTAGTTTCGAGATCGGGAAACTTGAGTTAGTTGGATACATAGATTCCGACTTGGCAAGAGATATTGATACTTGTAAATCTACTTCTGGTTATTTGATTTCTTTTGCGGGTGGAGCTGTGTCATGGAAGTCAAGATTGCAGAAGTGTGTTGCACTTTCTACAACCGAAGCTGAATTTATTGCAGTGACTGAAGCTAGTAAAGAGATGCTATGGATGAAGAAGTTCTTAGAAGAACTTTGGTTCAAGCAAAAAAGGTATGTGTTATTTTGTGATAATCAAAGCGCAATTCATCTTGGTAAGAATTCATCTTTTCATTCTAGATCGAATCATATTGATGTTAGATATCATTGGATAAGAGATGTTCTAGATGAAAAGTTGTTGGAACTTGAGAAAATTCATACGGATCATAATGGCTCCGATATGATGACGAAGACTCTACCAAGAGAGAAGCTTGAACATTGCCGTTTGATAGCAGGGATGGTGAATCCCTCCACATTGTCGTGAGGGGGAGATTTGTTAACTAGGTTCACTCCTATGTGGAGGAAGCCCAATAAGTTGCAAGCCTAAAAAGGGCTTGAGCCCATATAATAAGTTATATGAGGAAATAGGGTTTCTTATTATCTATATAAAGAGGTAGCAGCAGAAAAGGAAACAATAACAAGAGAAAAAGAGAAAGCAGAAAATCTGGGGTTTGGGGCAATATCTGATTTACATCAAGCTGGCGTCGGATGTCGATTCGTGGTCCGATTGAGCTAAAATTTTGTCAGCATGTTTGTGGCGCAATTTTATCGAATCTGAACGGTTTGATTTTCGTTTGAAGCTCCATACATCAGGTTTTTCGTGGATTGATCAAAACCTGTGTTTTTGGTCAGATTTATCCTTGATCTCTTGTGAATTTCATGTGTATTGCCAAGAATTATGTTTTTGAGGTGTTTGCTACTATGTACCTCTAGTATTTGCTAGAGAAGAACAATTTTATTGATAGTGAAGATTTTCAGGTGGACTCCGGTCTCGTGGTTTTTTATCTCCTCACATCGAGGGGGTTTTCCACGTAAAAAATTGTCTTGTGTTCGCGTGCTTGGTATTTATTTTACTATACTATATCGATTCCTATTAGGTTTACACAAGAGGGGAGATTATTTTATTCCGCTGCGTTGATTCGATATTGTTCGAATTATTATCGTTCTCCCATCATTATAGTGTATCTCCAATATGATATGTGGAAAAATTGTCAAACTGTTAGGGGTGCATTGAGTGATGATTATGAATAGTGGCCTTACAGAAGGTTGGCAGCTAGAGGATGCAATTTTGTGTGGATGACTCAGCGTTTTAAAAGCTTTGATTTGTGCGGCAGATGTCTGGCTAGTCACTGATAGGAGATGGTATCTCTGGTTACCATGGTATAAACTTAGCTGAAAAAAGAATTCAGAGAATCAGCTTGCATGAGTCCTTCTGTCATTGACCACTTTGCAGTTCTCTGCTAATTCCATAACACTTTTTTTTTTTAGTCAAAAAACCCTTGCAACTTTAGACTTCAGTCTTAACAGTAAAGTCGTGAACAGTAAAAACTTCATCCGGACTTCAGTCTTAACAGTAAAGTCGTGAACAGTAAAAACTTCATAGTCCGGATGGAACTTAATTGTGAACTGCTTTTGAATTGAACAAGGATTGTCTTTGTTAATGTTTCTCTTTCATTCTGAATAATATATTGAAAGCAACAACTCATAAGATCTCTTGTAGTTTTTGGACCCAAGCCACCACTCTATGTGAGAGTAATATGTTATATTGTCCACTTTGGACACTGAGTCCTCAGTGCTTTAAAATAATATTATCCGCTTTGGACAGTGAGTCATCACGTCTTTAAAACGCGTCACACAAATTAGAGGAACTTAAGGGCGCGTTTGGTAACGATTCTGTTCCCGGGAGTAGATTCTGATCAGAACTGATTCTTTTATTTTGTTACCGGGAACTGATTCTAAGCATTTTAGCCCGTTTGGTAACTGTCCAAAATTTTTTATTCTGGAATAGAATTGTGTTTTGTACCGTGTTCATTAATTCTGTTCCAAATCTATTTCTTTTAATTTTTAAATAATTTTTTTACTTTTTTCCTATTTTTTATTTTCTTATTTTCTTTTTTTATTTTCTTTTCATTTTCATTTTCTTTTCTTTTTCTCATCTTCTTCTTCTTCTTCTGGCCGGTCGCTGGACCGGCGACCGGCCGGACGAGGGCCAGCGACCTCACCGGAGCATCGCCGGCCCTCGACGAGGCCGGTCCTCGTCGGCCGAGCCTTGCCGACAGTTGGGCGAGGCTCACCTAGCTCTGCCGGTGGCCAGGCCGACCTCGACGGGGTTGGGCGAGGCCTGCCAGGCCACCGATGGGGCTGGGCGAGCCTCGCCTGGCCACCGGTGGGGCTGGGCGTCGCGAGGCTTGCCCAGCCCCTGCCCAGCCTCGCCGGTGGCCAAGCGGGCCTCGCCGGGGCCGGGCGAGGCCCGCTTGGCCACCGGCGAGGCTCGGCCTCGCCAGATCTGGGGAGGACGAGCCTTGCCGGTGGCTGGGCTTGCCTCCGGCCAGCTCGTCGGACCTCGCCCTAGTCTGGCGGGCTCGCCGGACGGCTGGCGGCGGCGGCGGCCGGCGGTGGCGGACGGCGGACGGTGGCGGGCGGTGGTGGACGGCGGTCATGAGATGGCTGAAGGGAAGAAAAAAATTTCTTGATTTTGATTCTCAAATTCGTTCCCGGAACAAGAATCAACTTTTTTTTTGTTCTTGATTCTATTCCCAATTTATTCCCGGGAACAAAAATTTTACCAAACGCGATTCTAGGCCAAAACTGATTCCGGGAACAAAGAATCAGAATTTGGCCCTGTTTGGATGGTTACCAAACATGGCCTAAGCTTTATAAACTAGCCTCAAGACTTCCCCTAAGCGAAGTAGGACAGGAGATGCACCCCTGCGCTTGGGCCATCACACTTTTTGTTCGGGTCTTATATGCACGTAATCTCTTTCCTCCTTATAGACCCATCCTTTAATTTCATGTGCAGTCTTTTGTAGTCTGGTTTGTGCATAAGGGGTGTTAAATCATCTCAAAAAGCTTGTTTATGGGGTTCTTATGGGACTTGTTTACATGTAATAGCTTGGATAGTACTTGGTATTGGTATTAGATAGAATGCAACAGGAAATGTAACTGACTCCATTGAGTTGGGAAAAGCTTGGTGTTGGTTGTGTTGTTCTTCTATAGTCGGTGCTTTCTCTTTTAATCTTTGCGTGGTAACTGTGAGTTCTTTCTTTCCAGTTATTCACTTTCACAACCATATGCAGTGCCTGTATCCCAATTATAAATATGGTTTTTATGGTACCAGGATGGTCTTTGGTCCACAGTAGAAGGAAGTTGCACTGCGGTACGAGACTTCACAGATTTCTGCTTCCACTCCTACTTTTCATTTATGGATGAATTAAGAGAGAAAATACGACCAGATGCAAAGCCCATGGACATCAAGTAAAACTTTACCTTTCTATCTTGTGACAATATGCAATATGGCAACTACGGGGCATTCACATTACGATATTATCTTTAGGTTATCAAGGTTGCCTGCTTCTTTGTTGGTGAGTCTGGTGGGGGTCGTGGTAGATGTTCCTTCGATCATGGCTGTTGCCCTGGTGAAAAGTCCGTATATGTTGTTCAGAGGGTGGAAGAGACTGCTGGAAGACTTGATTGGCCGAGAAGGACCATTTTTAGAGACAATCTGTGTCCCATTTGCGGGGCTTGCCATAATTTTGTGGCCTCTTGCCGTTGTTGGAGCTGTGACAGCAGCTTTCCTTTCTAGCTTTTTTCTGGGGTTATTTAGTGGGGTAGTTGCCTATCAGGTACTAAAAATCTGCCACCTTCTGAAACATCCTTCTATTTGAACAATTCTGCATCAGTGTGTTGATAGATTTTCTTTATCCTCAAGTTTGATCTGAACAGAGATACCTAATTCCAGGAGGATTCGCTTCGAATGGGAGTGGCATACATTGTGTCGGTTGTCTCATTGTTCGATGAGTATGTTAACGATTTACTTTACCTGCAAGAAAGGTCTTGTCTGCCAAGGTGCATGTGTGATCTTCTTTCATTTGATCATTCATGGTTGATAATCTGTGAGGAATTGTTCTATTACAAATTGATGTTTAAGTTTGAGCTACCAATTGACAGCCAGGCCCAAACATCGTCGAAACATGAATGCTAGCCTCGAGAGAAAGAATTCCAGCATCAAGGGATCAAGGGATGGCAAAGGAGGTCCATACATTTCAAAGCTCTATTCACAACAGTCGAGAACATTGAAGCGGGCAATCCAACAGTATAGGCCAGTGCAAGTGAGAATAATAGACTTACCACCTCAATCATCTTTTCAATATGATGCTTGCCAACAAAAATTTTATCTCTGCAGGTGTGGGATTGGCTCTTTAAATCATGTGAGGTTAATGGTAGGATACTTCGGCATGAAGGTTTGATCGATGTTAAAGACATTGAGGATTGCATGTTAAAAGGAAATTGTAAGAAGTTAGGCATCAAGCTTCCTGCTTGGTCAATCTTACAGTGTCTGCTAGCTTCAGCTAAGTCAGAGACTGACGGTTTGCTCATCTGTACGTCTATCAAATCTGAGTATTTCCTTTGTGGAATAGGAATAGTTCCATGTCATTTTAATGACTTCCCACAAATGTTTCAAATGGATTCACAGTTGATGATGTGGAGCTTACAACGATGAACAGTCCGAGGGACAGGATGTTTGAGTGGTTTATTGGGCCTTTGTTGATTATCAAAGAGCAAATCAAGAGCCTTCAGTTAACTGAAGCCGAAGATGCATGCCTTAGAAAGCTAGTCATGAGGTGCAAAAATGAAAAACCCGAGGAGTGGGACAATACTAGTTTTCCATCAGATGACAGTGTGAGAAGGGCCCAATTGCAAGCCATAATTAGAAGGTATTAGTATGCTTTCAATCTCTTGCCCCTAGGATAATGGGTAATACAAAAACGTACGCTATCAAACTGAATGTGCTGTGTCGTATTAGATTCGGCCCATGCTGTCCCCCCCTCACCTACTTGAAATCGAAAGGCTGATGGAATCCGTTTCTTTCATGCATTTACTTAATGGTTGCAGACTGCAGGGGATCGTGGCTTCCATGTCCCGACTGCCGACTTTTAGACGCCGGTTCAGAAATTTGGTGAAGGTGTTGTGTATAGAGGCTGTCCACGCTGCTTCCTCAGCGAACCGACTGGGAGGCATGGGCATCTTGAAATCTGGAAATGGTAGGGATAGCTCCACAGGAACTGCCGATGGAGAGGAAAGAGAAGCAGGGCCCGTCAGCATGCCCGATGGGATCGTCTAGTGACTCTTTTTGCTGAGCGTGATTTAGACTGTATGTAGATGGTCATGCACTGTCAATAGTTTGGCAGCATTAGGATCGGTTTTGGATTGAACCAGCAACTCAATTTACCAAGGTATGTACATAAGTATTCGGGTCGGCTAATGTTTTGGGTCACTTGTCTCGTGCTTTGGCCAAAACTTGTGGTCAGAATGTCGGACTTCTCGGCCAAACGGGGGATTTGCATATAGGTGAGGAGATACTTTTCAAGCCTAGCTTTCTTTAAGTCGGATAGCTAAGAACAGAAATGCTAGTTTTCTACAAAAGTTTAAGGTGTTTTTATTTTACAAAAGAACTCATATAAATGTACGACAACATAGATTCAATGGAATGTCCCTCCGATCTCGAGACATTGCAGGCTGTGAGGGAGAACGATAGGATATCCTTCACTTATGAGGTTCAGTTTGTGAAGAGCGATATCCACTGGCAATCTCGTTGGGACATTCATTTGAAGCAGAGATATTCGCGAATCCGTTGGTTCTCAGTACTCCGTTCTCTGATGACCATCCTTCTCTTAACTGGTATTGTCTTCGTGATATTCCTGAAGCCAATATCTAGGGAACTCGCAAAATGTCGGGGACTCGATAAGCAGGCTGAAGCACAGACCCATGAGGAGCCTTCGGGTTGGAAGCTTCTTGCCAGCGATGCATTCAGGGAGCCGAATCACTCCTGGCTTCTCAGTGTCATGGTTGGAACTGGGGTCCAAATCACACTGACCGGATTTGTGACTGTAACTATCGCAGCCTTCTGCTACTTGACACCTGATGCTCGAGGATTGATACTGACATTGATACTAACTGTCTACTCTTTTTGGGGAATCGTTGGCAGGTACATTGGCGTGCGAAAGTAGAGAATGCTGAAAGGAAGTATTGATGGTTGGAAGTCAGTTTCGTGGTTGATCACATTTCTCTTTCCAGGAATCGTCCTAGTACACGTCGTGCTCAACTTCATAAAGAGGGTCAACCATAGCACCACCACTATTTCCATCTCCACGTATGTCGCCATTCTATTGTACTGGTTCTGCATTTCAGCGCCAGTCACCCTGTTTGGAGGACTTCTAGTGACCTGGGCCAAGGCTATCCAATATCCTGTGAAAACCAATCACATTCCTAGGGAAATCCCGGCTTGGACACTCCCCTCGTGGCTCTTAGTTCTTGGTGCTGGGATGATCCCGTTTGGCACACTCGTTACTGAACTCATCTTCTTTCTGAGTAGCATATGGCTTGGTAGGTTCTACAGTTCGGGGACCCTCTGCATTTGTCTTCTGTCCCTTGTTAGTCTCTGTGCTGAAACTTCCATGATCATTATTATCGCAATCTACAAGCTGAGGACTGGAAATGGTGGTGGAAGTCTTTCTGTGCTTACGGTTCAGCTTCCCTCTTTGTGTTCATGTACTGCATCAATTACTTGGTTTCTGACCCGAACGGTTTGAGCGGGCCTCCATCAGTCACAGTTTATGTCGGTTACTTGCTCATCATGGCGATAGCAGCCCTGCTATCAACTGGAAGCATTGGTTTCCTCACTTCGTTATACTTTGTGAATGCTCTCTTCTCATCAACAGAGATCCGAGTAGAGTCGACTTTTTCCAATTTCATCCATTGCTTGAGCTCCTTGCTTTGGGAAATGCTGACATCACCTCAATCGATATAGTAACGTCCTACTTTATTATGTATTGCCTGCCTGCCTTTGTCATGTTTCACTGTCGGAATAAGCACGAGATTTTTGTAAGTAGCTTAATGTTTCAAAGTAATGTATTCCCATCTATTGCACACATTTCCACTTCCATTGCTGTATCATCTGACAATCAAGTATGGAGCTTTGCTATTAACAGTCTTCTTTGATCTGAAGGTGCCAATTGGTAGCTCTGCAGGAATGGCAAAAATAGAAAGAGAGGTGGATGATGATGCGCTCTGTCGGTCATTTAGCAGATAGATAGCATGCATGAGCAACTCAGAACCGCACATATGTTCATAATAATAACCTATTGATGTTTAGACGAATAAGTAAATAATGCTGAACCAAGTCTCTCCACAAAACTTATAATTCAGTGATTCCACAATTGAGTATATGGTACATATAAAAAGCACCATTCATAAAGAGGCTCAGCATCAATTTTAACCAGAAGGCCATTCTCTAGAAACTACAGGAACAGCCCTTGAATGCCCTTAACAACAATAGGACTCCTTGCACGGCCTTGAAAGACTTCTTTTCACGGAACTTCTTAACCTTCAGGTGGAAAAGAACTGAAACAGTGAAACTTCATTTGTCTGTAGAAACGATGCTTGGTAGCTCCCTGGAGAGCCAACATTCTTCATAGTTTGAGCGACACCATGATTGATCTTTACATATTGCAACCTTCAAGTGGAGGATTGGAAATGGTGGTGAAAGTGTTTCTATGCTTCCGGTGCGGGCTTTGATCTATGTGTCCACGTACTGCATAGCCTCCCTGTCACAGTTTATGTCGGTTACTCACTCAGTGGCAATAGCAGCCCTGCTACGACCGGTAGCATCAGTTCCCTCATTTCCTTCTACCTCATTAATGTTCCTTTCTACCTCATTCACCGTATCATACAATGCCTTTGTCATGTTGCACTGCCGAAAGTGGGACAAGAAGTATACGCCAACTCTTATTGTATTAAAACTATGTGTTCTCATCTATTTCACATATTTCGGCCGTCATATCTGCATCAGGTGACAATCAAAGAGGGAGCTTTGTTAAGAGACATTGATTTATCTCAGCCCATTGAGTCTTCTTTGAACTGACTGGCTGATTAGTCGTCCAAGCAAAGGGATAGTCTTCTGAAACTTCAGTTTTCCAAACAATGGATGAAGAGAAGCAGTAGCAGGATGCTCACGCAATAAATGAAGAAGAGAACTGAGCACCTCTGCAGATGCAAAGTATGCTTGCATGCCTAAAATGCACAATGCTCTCATTATAAAGACCGATTAGCATTTAGATGAATAAAAAATTTACCTTCATCCTAGTTTCTGAATTAATAAATTTTGAGACCTTATAATTTGCAAACTTTTATTTTAAATTCATGAAGCACCGTTCGTGAATAGGATTGACATCAATATATAAGAACGCCATTTTTCGGCACTATAATAACAGTCATCAGATGGCTTTCACAACAATAGGACTCCTCACATAATGTTCGGTGTCCGACCATATCAGCTCGCCAAACGAGTAGTCCCCAGTCACACTGGCTCCTTTCGCTTTCAGCACGACCTTGAAAGACTTCTTTTCATTAATCTTCTTGAACTTCAAGTAGGCTGGCTTGACAAGAACCGAAACTCCATTCGGTTCCAGTATCGACGCCCTGTAGGTCCCTGGCAAGCCAACATTCTTAACAGTTCGAGTCACCGTGATTGATCCCAAGAGCTTAGGAACCGTGATCGAAGGATAGTTGAAGTCTAGAAGACCAATGCGTTTTGAACAATTGTAGGCACCATCAGAGAACAGCGAGATCTGCGTTGCATTGTAGCCTAGAGAACACAAGAAGTTGAGATAATCTTTGATGCCCAGATCATAGACCAGGCCAGGGTCCATAGCACGGTTGGGTTGGATGTGTCCAGCTCCGTAACTGAATGGAGTCGCCTTGTAGTAGGAGGCATTGATGATCGATTCCATTGCATTATCTTGTATCGTTGCTGCAAGCAAACAGATAGGGGGCAAAGATCTATCAATACGTTACGCATCTTGGAAACACCTATCAAGCACCAGGCTAGTTAGTCATGACAATAATATGTACAGGTTCGGTTCGCATTGTTTTCAGTGGAGATTGCAAGAGCGGCGGGTTTGTCATTTTCGCTCCCCTAAGGTTCAGGGTGCCCATCAGACATAGCAGTTGAGCTCAGAATGTAGTCGAAGTATATCATTCACTCATACTCACCACTCGTCATGATTGCCGATCGAATTGCAGCAGGACTCCATTCTGGATGTAGAGTTTTCAGAACACCAGCAACACCGGAAACATGAGGACACGACATGGAGGTGCCCGACTCAGCATTAAAAGGGACCCGGCGTTTATCAATTTCCTCATTTGTCGGCCCCGCTGCTTCAGTGTAGGCAGCTATGACGCTGACTCCAGGTGCAGTAATATCCGGCTGGTCATTATCATGTCAGTAACTCAACTAGCTATTGTTACAAAAGCAGCGTGACTAAATCGGCGATGAACCTTCAAAGTACCTTTAGAATTTCGGGTGTGATGGTGTTCGGCCCCCTTGAGGAAAAAGCCGCCATGAGTGGAGATGGCTTCACGCCCAAATTTGTCACTACGCGTGTGATCCGAGCAGTGGGAAACCTGTCGCAACGAAAGGTTGTGCAAACGCATCAAATCACGCGGACAGAAGTTATGCCGGCCTCATGAGCTCGACCAAGAACAACATTGCGCCTCGACAGAATCTGTCATTAGGGTGCAAAAGAGGAGCCTGTGTGCACTTACTTAGTTGATTTGATGTAACTGAAGATGGCGGCGCCATCATCATAGTTGACGTGAGACGCGGGAAGTAAATGTGGGTCCGCTAAGATTTCGTTTCCCGAGAGGATACTGTTGGCAAGGACCATCCCAACCGCGCCGGCCAGAAAGGCCTGCTCTCCCTCGTGGACCGTTGCGTATTCTCCTTCTAAAAGGCAAACCAGGATATTCCCCTTCACCTTCCTCGGATCAAGCGTTCCATCCTTGCAGAATAGCCTGTCTTATGCAACCATAAACGAATCCTAGTTAGCAATGGAGTATATACCGAGGTAAGCAAAAGAGGTAAATCGACGGGTTCGGCTGCTAACGGTAATTGCAAGATATTGATCCTTACGCTTCATGGGCTGACACATGGGACAATCTAGCATCCGCTGCGCTGATCAGCTTGTAGAACTTGCCTCCAGGCAAGGATTTCGGTGATAAGCTCGCACCCTTCGGGGCAAAAGGAGAAAGGAAAAGGACACATATTTACAGAATTAGCAGTTTGCTGAAATCGGAAACGCATTCAACACCGATTCACACAACCAAAATCCCCGGGGCGATGCGACAAACGGTAAAACAGGCTTTATCTCTTGTCCAGATTAGCTAACAAGTCGACGAAACGATTAAGGGTCATGCTCGATGAAGTATTGCTAATCATCTCGCGGACGTTCGTCATATGAATATGCGATTTCCAGTGCATTCGTATAGTTTTTCAAATTGGTAATGCGTGTGTCAAACCCTAAGAACAGCTTCACCGATTGAGAGAGAGAGAGAGAGAATCTGACCTTGAATCGCCTATGATCGCCAATCACCACGTAGTTGGAGAAATCCCTGTCCATGGTGCTTGCCGCCACCGTGATCACCCAAGGCGAGATGTTCCCGACCGTCCCGTCGCTGGGCCCAGAATTCCCGGCCGAGCAAACCACGACGATGCCATTCTTCACGGCGTGGAAGGACCCGATCGCAATGCTGTTTTTGAACAGTGGGGAGGGGGAGTCGCCAAGGGAGACCGAGAGGACGTCCACGCCGTCGTGTATGGCGGCATCGAAGCCGGCCAGGATGTCCACGTCAAAGCATCCCGGCCAGCAGACCTTGTAGGCGGCAACCCGGGCCTTCGGGGAGCCGCCCTTGGCCGTGCCTCGGCCGTAGCCGTAGACACTGGCTCCGGCGACGAAGTTGCCGCCAGCAGTGGAGAGGGTGTGGGACCCATGGCCGTAGTTGTCGCGGGGGGTGTCAAAGGAGGCGTTGAGGGGCCCTGCCACGGCGGCGAAGCCTTTGTTGAAGTATCTAGCGCCGATGAGTTTCCTGCGGATCGACGATTCCGTTGGCGGGAGTTACCTTTGCATTTTCTTTTTTCAAAATCTATGTCCAAAGAACAAATAAAATAAAATAAAATAAAAAGATAAAAGAAATTGAAAAAAGGGTTGCCAAATTAATGTGTGAGAAGGAGATTTAGAAATAAGAAAATTGCTTATTTACAAAATCCGATTTCGCTTATTGAAGAAAAACAATGAAAAGTTAAAACATTGAGAATGATTCATACTCTCCATATACAATTTTCGGCCTCAAGTGTTGGAGTCCGAATGGTATAGTGCTACTTAAATTTCCATGCACCGAACTAGATGTATAAACATCGTTCGGTCAAAATTAGGTCGCTTGCCTCATGTCTTAAGGAATCATTTTCGCTAAACTCTATTTATTTCTCGAAAAATAAATAATTTAATAAATAAATTCCTAAAAGTGATCGCCTACCAAAAAAAAAAGAAAAGGAATGAACAGAAAATATTTTTATCGTTCATGAAATAAGTTGTAAATGAGAAACAGTAGGAGCTATAGACTAGAATTCTTCTTATTTGGCCGAACGATATTGTCCACTAGTCAAAGTAGCTGAAGCAAGATATGGAGAGCAAAAAGGCAGTCAACGAAAACCAAAGTCAACAGTTATGGGTTTTTGATATCTTTTACCTAACTTGATTTTTCAGACAAGAACAAAAGTTTGAAAAGAAGAAAGAAAAGATTGTTCGGACCCAAGAGCTGGGAAATGGCGGAGCGAAATGAGAATTGTCCGTTTTGGAGGAAGACAAAAAATATAAGGTGATGACAATGAAGGTGGAGATGAAGATAGTCACGTGTCACATCTCGTGAAAGTCGGCCAATTCTTGAGAAAAATAATAAAGGGAGGAAAAAAATGGTTTCATATGTCAAATCGATTTTTTGAAAAAAGGGAACATGTTTAATTGAATAACATCTTTTTTTTTATGTTACTTTGTTATGTAACTCTATGCAGATCAACACATTTTCAGGTAACTCGAAGATCGCAAATAAATTTATCATTTGAAAAATTTACATAATAGACTCGGACCTAAAGAAAACCTTGATTTTTCAGAGGAAGGGTAAGTGGTTGTGCCACCAATGGTGTTACTCGAGCTTGACAAGGCCGAGTTCAGGCTTGACAACACCGGATATGGCATCAGGAACCCTAACCGAATGTAGGGGTGAAGCAAGCTTGAGAGAGGAATTGACGTTGGGTGCTCGTGAAGTGGCGATGACATTGGACGGCGAAAGTCACAGCCAATAATTGGCAGAACAATAATGAAGTTTTACTTTTTCTATTATAAATCCAAGAAAAAGGTAAAAATATAATAAAAGAATGATTCAACTTTATTGTGGAATGGATTAGATTCAATATTTAAGAAAAGTTTAAGGGCCATATTAAATAAATCAAAAGTTTAAAAATAACATTACACATTAAGTTAAAGTTTAAAAACTATCACCATCATTATCCCTCCTTTAATCATATCTGTAGGTTGCATCATACAAGTTGTTCGAAGAGTGTCTTATTTCTATAGGTCAGTTTGCTTAAAAGAAAACTTTTTTCAATAAATTAATTTTTGACTTTCTAGTACATGGATGACAGAAAATTAATCGATATACAAAAAACGTTTTTCATAAATTGAAAACAACATGCTTAAATCGGGAAAAAACGACTTCCCCTTATGACAAGAAGAAAATCATTTTCCCTAAATCATCCAACAAATGAGAAATAACCATTTCCTTTTATCGCGAAGTTTTTAATAAAACAAAAGCAATCTAAGACCTAGTTTATAGCCATGAAATAGTTCGAGTTAAAATAGGTCATAACATGGCCAACTCTATCTTAAAGAAATTTACCGTAAAAGGAAATGCTTAAAGGACTTCGGACACTACCACTAACCACAGTACCAAAAGATATATAATAGGAAAGGAGGTGGGTGGAGAAAAGTAAGCGTTTTGAAAATGGCAACTTTTTTTTTTTTTTTTTTGTGTTTTTCCTTTTGGGGTTGAGCGAGGAAGTATAAGAAAGTGGGAGAGTGGGAGCAAGCAAAGAACCTGTTGCAGCGAAAGCGAGGATCCTTGTCGTTTTGGCAGATTCCTTTCCACTTTGGAGGAATCGGTCCCAAACCCTGGTCGCTAAAGCTCTTGGATTCAGGCCACGCCCCTGCATGCGCCAAAACCCCAATCGATTACATTTTTTTTTCCCATTTTTTTGCACCGAGGCTTGTCAATTCCAGGTCCAACATAGCAATAGCAGCAAAGAAATCAAACCCCACGTGAAGAGTATGCGTTTTTTCTAGACGTTTTTAATCATGAGGGTGCGCTTCACCTACTCCGGAAAAGAGTGTTTGTCTGGGGCAGCTTTTGTGGGGATTGCTCTCTGTGTATTTTGTGGTTTTGGCCCCCGGCTATGTGCTTTTGCAAGTACGAAATTTAACTCCTGAAGTGAGCACAGCACTTAACATGGCAGGATGAGCATTGACCCTTCCTTTGGCCCACAGGATCAACTTTACCAATGGTGTAATTTTCATGAAAGAGAGAGTGAGCTTCTAAGAGTTTCTGTCGCAACTATGAGTTATTAACCAAACACTTGCCAAACCATACCGTTTCATACTTATAATTGTTGTGGAAAAACTATGCTAAAAAATCTTGTAGCATAAGGATGGGAGTCCTCTACAATTAGGGGATAACTGACTATCTCAAAGATCAAAGTGACCCTAAATTCATAGAATTTTACCTACAAGAAAGCTATACCTAAACCTAATATATATGCACCCCAGTCACCCCCATGTGCCAAGCCAATACCACTACCTTTGGCAGCCGTAGTAACCAGCCTCCTTTCGCTGCCTATTACTCGGTCTCTCTCCATCCCTCTATGATCGAAAGTAGAGGGAGCACGCGTGATGGCCTAAACCACTAAGATGTCAATTTAGGCTCTAACTCCATCCCTAGTGCAGCATCATATTAGGTTTTAGTCATATGGTTCACCAAATGCACAAAGATGTGTTCAAATTAGCTTTTATTTTCCATCCTTCTATGATGGCTGAGACTACCAAGATGTTAATTTAGGCTCTATCTCCATCCTTAGCATAGTACCACCTAAGGAGTTTTAGGCATATAGCTCACAAAATGCACAATGATATGTCTGAATTGGCTTTCACTCTTTACTATTAAAAAAAGAATTATTTTCGTATGTGGCTTTTGTAATTTGACTTGGATGAGATGTGGAATATCAAAAGCTCTTTTGAAGGAACATTCAAATTGAGACATGTAGAGCTAATATTAATAATTTATTTCCATATTTTTCCCAAACATTGAAATACCTCTTTTCGACCTAAATCTTTGACTGAAAGCAAAAGATACTCATTTTCTCCAAATTAAAACAAACGGTCTGACAATGTGCTAACTCAAAATTAGACTAGTCTTAAGACATGATGCATTTTCCTCCTAGTACCTTTGACTAGTATTCAAGATTTGATCCTCTCAAATGTGCATTTCTAACGTCTAAACATATATGTCATATATACAAGCAAAACCATGTGCCACGCATTCGCAATTAGATCCACAAGAAGAGGATAGAGAATATGAAGATGATACGCACCTCCAGAGCAAATTCCTCCACAAATTTTCATCATTATTTTCCCGTTTTGCATGCATTTTTTATGGACTTTCGATCGTGCAGCTACACAGGTTGTGCTCCTCTAGTCAGCAAGCAAAAGACAACATCCAATAATTTTCGATTAAATAAAATTTTCCTCATGGGTCGAGGAGAATCTTTAAATTTTCGAGCAAAAGACAACATCCACACATGTCCATCATTAATGGCAGAATCTTATTATATCCACTAGTTTACTGAGGATTAGGCACATTGTAGTCTCGCTACCCATTTCTTTAATATCTACCCCTTTATATTATGGCTCAACCTGCATCATGTGCGTAGGTCAATAAGTTGACAACACAAAGTCGGTAGCTTGTCAAATTCATTAGATGGGTATCGATAGTTATAATATGATCCAGATTGAGACACGATGAAATTACGATCCGTCTTAGAGTGAAGAGAACATGCGCTGACCGAAGCAAGAACCGAACATGGAGAGTAAAGGAAAGTGGGAGATCTCGAAACATTAGCGTTTCTTTATGATAGATAAACGACCTGAAAGCCTTGCTCTGGTTGTAATGTAAGTCAGAGTTTTTGGGTTTCGCGGGACTTATAGTATTTTCCGTCAAGAAAATATGATGTTAGACTAGATAAATGAATAAATAAATAGTGGGTCGAAGTGGCTTGCCTGTGTCCAGATTCCCAATGATGATATCTTCACCAAATCGAGCCTTCTTCCAAATTGACTCGGAAGGAATCACGCTGTCTTGCTCGAGGCCTAGAAACTCCCACGATCTTGTTGTGTGTAGTTTCTTGCCCTGGTTCAGAAAAACCGACACCACTCTTGGGTGCTCTGCCAAAGATTAGAAAACCAACAATAAGCATTCAAGATGGAAAAGAAAAACTAAGTGCCTCCTTGGCGGAAAAACGAAATTCGAGCAATTAGAGTTGATTTATTTAGCAATGTGACGGGCTAAGTTTGGATTTTCAATCGCATATTATTGATACACTTGACGCACGCGTCTCGCCAACAGCAATAGTCTTTCTCAAAGTTTCGTAGATGTGTAGAAACATTGCTCTTTTGTTAATTATTTGGAGGGTTTGCGCTAAAAAATTGCATAGGATGGAGCAACAAGCATTGTGGGAACCAAAGGTTGCGCGACTTGTCATCAAGAAGCGCAAGTTGCACTCCAAGTTTACGATAGAAGCAAACAAAAGGACTGCTGTTTTTGGTGGTCAAAACTCCAAACCAAGGGAGAAAAAAGGGGTCGGAGCTTACTGGCGATTTGGGCAGCTACTTCATCTTCAAGAGTTGCGGCGAAGCCATTGATGTGCCTCGTGTACGAATAGAAGATGGCTTCCTCGGCGTCATCCCGGCTATACAAAACATAGTCATCAATGCGTACTATAAATCGATAAGAAGAAGTACAAGAAGTGGTTGTGGTGAACTTTATCTGCTTCGAAATGCAATACCTTCCCAAGAAAGAGCCAAGAAACTCATGGTGAGACTCCGTCACTCGACTCAGGTCAGCCAATGAAGCGTCCGGGCCGTGCGAGTGAGATCCCAAGTAAACCACGTACGACTTCGATTCCACGCACACGGAGACACACAAAACAAAAAGAAAATATTCATGATGATGGTGATGATGAGATGATGATGGTGATATCTGTTAAGATACGACCATCTTCAAACCAAGACTAGAATGGAGAGATTCCATCGTTAACGGAACAGTGCGAGTAGGCTTTGAATGCTCACCTTTTTGGCAGCAAACGCGGGCGTCTGGTGCGGTGTTAACGAAAGAAGAAAGAGCACAAGAAGGTGAACGGAGAGGCTCATGGCAACTTCTCTCTGGAGGGCACTTGCATCACCCCCCCTGCAGGAACACTAGAAAAGAAGTGAAGATGGCTGTGTTCTATTTACAAACTTAGTTGGCACAATTTATAAGTGACTGTGTACCACATGCATAACATCAACGCTTGCAAGGAATGTACTTTCTATTGACTCTATTGAAATTTGCCAACACCGTATCCGAAGTATCCAATAGATGTCAATTGAAAGAGTTTGTTACTTTCTTGAGGAATAAATTTTCAATAAATATCTAAATTCGAACTCTATATGTTCTCATATATATTTAGATGCGTATTGAGATGATATTTTTTTCATTTTCAAAAAATTATACCTTTCTCAAGATAAGTTAAAAAAATGTCGATTGTTTGCTGAATGGATCCTAATCCCATTATGTGCAAGTGTGTGGTCCACATGCACATGCATGAGTCATTGATGCGATCGATGAAAGGTGATTTCGTTTTTTTTAAACCCTTCTCTCTCTCTCTCTCTCTCTCTCTCTCTCTCTCTCTCTCTCTCTCAAAAAGGTGCACGGCACCTCTGGTGATGCTTGTAGTGACATAATAAAGTTTCTAAACAAGACATTGCAAGATGAATAGAACAAACTCCCAAGACCAAGACCTGTGACTTTGAAGTTTCTAGCCAAGAGCAGAGCATAGGGAGAGGGCCGCGACCGGCTAGAGAAGAAAGAAGGGGAAGAAAAAAAAAGATAAAGAAAAGACAAAGGAAAAAGAAAAGAAAATAAAATAAATAAATTCAAAATTTGTTAAAATATTATTAATGTTCATGTTAGCGCCATCTATGCCACGTAGAAGGTCGGCATCCATATCAGTAATCTCAGGCCGAAATTGGCCAGATGAACTCAATTGGCAAGACGTGAAAATGTTATAAATTCAGTTGGCACAACTAAAATATTTAAGACTTGATTGGCAAAAGTTTAATAAGTTTAAGAATTTGTGGACAATTTTCCCATTTACAAACCTTGTTGCTCAATAATCAAAGAAACATCTAGAGACACGATATGTAACATCCTGATTTTCAAGCCCTGATTTCAATCGAATAAGTCGGGCCTTTCATCAATGTGACTATAGTGTTTTTCTCTTAGATTGCCACTCAGGATATAACAGGCTTATCTGGTGAAGCCGTTAAGGGATTTTAAATGCAATAGACTTAAGAATTCAACTAGAAATCAGCTTCTCGACCGTGCTCATCTTTAGAGGTCATTACGACACAGTTAAAAATCGAATTAAGATCAAAGATAGGTCGGTTCGACTGAGATGTGTGGCCGATTGTGAGTGACTCAAAATTCTTGTCGATTGACACTAGTTTGATTTTATTGTCATTTTGGTACCCTGTGTCCGTATTTGAATCATCGAGATTTTCACGACAATCGAGAGTCACCAATATGTCGAAGAGGTACGTATGGCTCGAAGAAAATTGACAATGAGTTAGTTGCACCCAAAATTCCTAAAAGCTACTCGGTAAGCAAGGTTACACTAAAAGCGTGTTTGATTGAAAATAACCATGAATTTGAATTCGATTTCAGAAATTGGAAGTCATGTCATGTCATGAGTCATTCTAAGAACATTGACTCACCTTTTGAGGAAATTCTGGAGAGTTCAGGATTTTTCGAGAAATCGAGACGGACGATTCGGAAAATGCACAGAAATACGGATTAGCCAATTTGAAGAGACTTTTGGCATATGGTGTAAGCGAATCGGTGAATGGAAGTTGTTTGGGCTTGTTCTGCATTCGAATTAGACCTCAACCAAATTTATTTGTTCAGAAAATCAGATGTCGAGAAAAATAAAGTAGAATTCGGAATTGAGGGAAAATGGCCATTTTTGTTCCCAAAGACTTGTTATTTGAGGGAGTTATGGTGCAAGAAAGCAAGTGAGGATCTTGGGGATTTTTGGAAATCAAATTGGATTGAATGGAAGTCACGGGACCAAGATTTGATTAATATAGAAATCCTGTTAATTTTTTCCCTATTTCCTTCGGTCTTCCCCTCTCTCTCTCTCTTTCGCGCGTGCTTTCCCTCACCCGACAACCCTCTCTTTTTTTTTTCATAAAAAAAAAAGGAAAGGAAAATTGAATGACCGATTTCTTTTTATCCTCTTTCACGGCTCTCTCTCTCTCTCTATCCATTTCGCACGTTTTCTCCTTGGTCCACCACCTGCCGACACTCCCTTCTTCCCTTATCCCTTCCCTCTTTTATTTGTTTCTGTCGCGACCTCCCCGAAGCGGGTTATGGACCACCTAAGGGTTCGGCTAATGGATTGTTAAGCCTAGACTTAACTCGAGCTCTCCCAAGCCCATACCAATTCGCGACTTAAGTTCAAGTTCTTAATATGCAAATGATTTTTATCATGGAGTCGCCACTAATCTATTTTGGGTGGGTCGATTAGAAACCCAAGTAAAGTAATGGGAGAATTACTTCACTCCTACGAACCAGAGATTAAATGAGTTCGGGGACTTGATTACGCTAGATTTCTCTAACGCCCTTTCGGTACCTTTTCTTTTTTATTTGAAAAAACATTTTGTAGGCAACTTGAATTGATTTTAATTTATCATCCTAACATGTGAGGTGATCATGCGGATGCGCAAACCACCAATTTAACATCCAAGAAAGCGATGAATAAATTGCAGGACTTACCTCATAGCAACGAAAGCATCTGCACTGTTGATCAGAATTCACATCAACAGACCTAGATATGATTTCTAATTAACAGGCAATTTCCCTTTTTTTTTTTTTGGGTTTTTACTTATTTAATGAGAATCATGCAATATACAATGCATTCTACTAATCTAACATGGAATGGCATGACAATGTGTTATAAACTACATGACATGAGTAAAATATTTTTTGTATTTTCATGCAATAATCAAATATGCAAATCGAAATAACCTAATTATAATTATGGGCAATTTTTAATTAAATGGGCCTAATTCTACATGACGTGCACATGATATTTCTATTCCTAAAAATGCAATTTATCCTAAAAATTGAAACTAATTTATCTAAAGACAAATTTTGTATTTTTCATGATATTCGAGATTAAGAAAAATGCAAAAATTACCTAGATAAATTAAAATTCCATCCAATTTAAGCTTAGGATTAAGTCATACTAAATCCTAATTTAAACTAAGACGTTATTTCAATCTATCCATTTCTAACCTAAGATGCAAATTGCTCTAAACTTAAAATGAGACATGCAATTCTATTCTAAAATGCATGATGATTTTTTTTTCTGAAAATTCGTAATTTTAAAAAATTTGCACACAATTAAACATGCAACCTAAAAAAACTAGCATCCTAAATTAATTAATCTTTTTTTGGGGATTTTTTGTTATAAAAATTTAAAATCAAAAATCCTATTCTAAATTGACACGTGCAATTCTTAAAAAAAACTAGTATCATGAATGCATTTTTTGGATTTTTATTTTAAAAAAAAACGAGATAACTAAATACGCTAACCCTAGCCCCAATCTAACTTGCATTTTTTTGAACTTTTTATGCAAAATATCCAATTCAATCAAAATAAGATTAATACCCAAAATTGACGAACCATATCTCACGCGTGAGATCGGGTTGGTCAATTTTAAATTAAATCGCAAATCGAATCTCGGGCATGAGATTGGATTGTCGATTTTTATACGAGATCGTGAGTCAGATTTCGGGCGCGAAAATCAAACTCCTAATCCCTAATTCGAGGGGTTATTTCACATTGGAACTTCAATCATGCATTAATGAGTAATCACACTAAAAAAAAACAAACTATAAACTATATAAAAAATAAAGATAAAATAATAATAATAAAAAACTACCTAATGTTCCCCTTTTGTTTTTTCTTCTTCTTTTTTTTTTTGTCTCCTTTTCTTTTCCCACGCACGGCTTGCTCGTGGGTCTCCAAGGCGGCGCTCCGGCGAGGACCGGCACGGCTCGCGGATGGCAGGAGGAGGGTTGTGGAGGCGGCTGTGGTGACGCGCTTGAGCGGGCTGCTAGCGAGCTGCTGGTACGGTGGCGAGCGGGCTGAGGCGCAGCTGTGGAGTTGTAGACGTCGCTGGTGACGGGTGGTGGGCGGCACGGCGACCAGCAAAGGGCAGAGGGGTGGCAGCGGGCGGCCGCAGGTCGCAGGCGCTGAACGTCGGTGAGGCTCGGGGTTGCAGTGGTGACAGCGTTCGGAGCTTGCCGGAAGTTGGCGTCGGAGCACAGGCGAGGGGACCGGCGGCGGGCAGAGGCAACTGCAGCGACTGGTGCAGCGGCAGAGGGCGGAGCAGCTTGGGACGCCGGGGCGGAAGTGCAGGCGCGGGCAGCGGCTTTGGGCTTCTTGATCACAGTAGTACAGCAAATAGCGGCGACTGGTTCGGGCTCCTTGTCAATGCTGGTGTTGAAAGGCCATGAAATAGCGACACGGTCAACTGGGGGCAAGGGACTCAGCAACGTTCTCGAGCTTGAGAGGGTGGAGCAACGGAGTCGGGCTGCTGCGGCGCGAGCGCAGCAGCGGGCAGTGTCGGCGTGGGCTCTAGACGCTGGGTCGCGGGTGGAGGTGGCGAGAGAGTTCGGGGCTCCAGCGGTAATGAGCAGCTGCCGAAGTCCTCTCCTTCCCCTCTAGTGTTGCTCGAAGCCTCCCATTTAAGAAGACAACCCTTCTTTTTTTATTATTTTTCTTTCACGTTCTTTTCTCTTTCTTGTTGCCCTCTCTGACTTCACCTTCTTTTCTTCTGACAAACTCTCCATTCATCTCTTTTTTTTAATATCCTCCCCTGACTTCATTTTTTCTTGTCCGATGGAGGAGCCCCTTCCCAATGAATATTTTTTTAGCTCTCTCTCTGACACTTTTCTTCCCCCCTTGTCTGACCAAAGGGGAAGCCCCCCTCACAACGGAATTTTTTTCTTTCTTCGCTCCCCCCTGTACTTCAGCAAGGAAATCATCTTGCAGGCGCCTGTAGGATTTTTACGTCCGCATTTCGTGCGTGTATGTGCATGCATTAATGAGGAGGTTTCTTCTTCGGTGAATTTTCATTGCGCCATCAAAGCTGACATATTATATAATATTATGGGCTGCTTTTGCTTCTTTGAAGATTTCTCCCGAATCCGCACGTCCACCGAATTTGTGCATGCATTAATGAGGAATAGACAACGGACGTGCGAGAGCTTCTTTCCTCATTTTTTTTTGCATTCTCTCTTGTGCGTGTTCAGACTAGCGAAAGAGATACCATCCTTTTGTGCATGCAATCGACTGCAAGCCCCTGCTTCTTGTTGTCCTCTTAGTACCGATGCAAATGCGACTACATGAAATGCAACTATTTTTTAAAGGAGTTAAAGATTAATCCTTAATTTTCTATGCAATTAATTACTAAATGATTAGTCAAAATTTAGGTGTCAAAAGCTGCCCCTCTTTGAAGGTGAGCTCGCAGAGGTTGCATTCAAAGACAATATGATACCTAAATTTTGACCATGAACATGCAATTGATGATATTTTGGCGGGACTATGGATCCCCTTTTTTTTTTTGTTTTGTTTTTGTTTTTGTTTTTGTTTTTTTGAAATGCAATCTATATGATGCATGGAAATGCTAATGCCAGTGATAAAAGGAACTTACCTGGAATAACTTACCTTCGGGGCGGGTAGAGTAACTCGAGATAGTTGGTGTTACATGTCCAGGACCCGTACCATTCTACGGTCACCTAGAATAGTAACATGACTTTACAAAGAGACTGCTTTCCCAGGACCCGTACCGTTCTACGATCGCCCAGTATGGCATTGCTTGGTTGTGTCTAGGACCCGTACCATTCTACGATCGCCTAAACGGGGAAAAATTTTGAGACATCCAGATCCAGCTTGAGATGTCAAGAATTTGGGAACTTAACCAATAGACACTCAATGTTAGGTGAGATGAATATTGGATTAAGAGGGTTCAAAATACCTAGATCCAGACTAAGGTATAACGAGAAAGATCAGAAAGCATTCATATCCAGAATGAAATGCTTAACGAACAGTTTTGAGACATCCAGATCCAGACTGAGATGTCAAAAAATTTGGGACTTAACCAATAAACACTCAATGTTAGGTGAGATGAATATTGGATTAAGAAGATTCGAAATACCTAGATCCAGACTAAGGTATAACGAAAAAGATCGAAAAACATTCACATCCAGAGTGAAATGTTTAACGAAGAGTTTCGAGACATCCAGATCCAGACTGAGATGTCAAGAATTTTGGGACTTAACCAATAGACACTCAATGTTAGGTGAGATGAATATTGGATTAAGAAGATTCGAAATACCTAGATCCAGACTAAGGTATAACGAAAAAGATCAAAAAACATTCACATCCAGAGTGAAATGTTTACGAAGACATCCAGATCCAGACTGAGATGTCAAGAATTTGGAAAAGGAACTCGGGCTATAGAAGCACGCCGAGTCGATGAAAAGGAATTCTGGGCTACGGAAGCACGCCAGGTCAATATGAAGGGACTTTGGGGGTACAAAAACACGCCGAGTCGATGAGAAGGAACTCTGGGCTACGGAAGCACGCCAGGTCAATATAAAGGGACTTCGGGCTACGAAAGCACGCTGAGTCGATGAAAAGGAACTCTGGGCTACGGAAGCACGCCAGGCCAGTATAAAGGGAATCCAGGCTACAGAAG
This sequence comes from Eucalyptus camaldulensis, assembly GCA_019915185.1. Taxonomy (NCBI): domain Eukaryota; kingdom Viridiplantae; phylum Streptophyta; class Magnoliopsida; order Myrtales; family Myrtaceae; genus Eucalyptus; species Eucalyptus camaldulensis. Next base: position 8,207,519 of record JAHSVA010000014.1, on the reverse strand, counting down.
CACGCCGAATCAATGAAAGGGACTCTGGGCTACAGAAGCACGCCGGGTCAGTATAAATGGACATCGGGCTATGGAAGCACGCCGAGTCGATGAAAATGACTCTGGGCTACGAAAGCACGCTAGGTCAATATTATGGAAATCCGGGCTACGGAAGCACGCCAAATCAATGAAATGGACTCTGGGCTACGGAAGCACGCCAAGTCAGTATAAATGGACATCGGGCTATGGAAGCATGCCGAGTCGATGAAAGGGACACCGGGCTACAGGAGCATGCCGGGTTGGTAAAGAGGGCTTCGGGCTATGAAAGCACGCCGAATCTCAAGGCTTCAAGGAGCGACTTGAACGTCAAGTATTACTCGGTCTTCAAGGAAGTATTATCTGTCAGACATGATTAGAGCAAAACTATACGCATTCATCAAAGAGGTAGACAATCTGGGCTACTTTAAAATGCACATTTCAAAATTCAGTGAGGCTTTCATCAATTCAATCAAAGTTTATGCATAATGATTTTACCATATTTGCATCACCCAAATTTTCACATGTGAGAATTGTCGTTCAAGACAATGACATGGATTTCTTAAGAATACTAAATGAGAGACTTTCAGTTAGAAAGGATTTTCACTCACTCTCATTCAGAAGAGCTATTTTAGGAGAATCACACCATCTCACTATCATCATACCAACAAGGGCCTGAGTATTCTTACAAGCAGTACGACCTTACCAATCTGAGAGGTCTTTAACAGGGACCGTAATGTGGGCTTGGTCAATGGCTTAACAAAGGGACTCTTTGAGTCAAGGCTATTGAAAGGACAATACTTCGCAATCATCTTCGGGTTTACAAGTCAAGAAACCTGCGAAATGAGATAGAAATGGTCTTGCTCGCACTTCTTCGAGCGATGCTTTTAAGCATATGAATTCCTGCGTTAATTTCGGTGCCCTAATCTGAAGAGACTTTGTAAGGGACGTAACGTAGGTTAAGTTCATGGGTTGAGAAGTGAATGGATCATTAGGCTCAAAATGTGTATAGGGGGATGAGAATTGGTGATCATCTTGGCATTGTCACCGGTCTTCTTTTTCACCATTGGGATTTTCCTCATATGTACTATAAAAACTTGGCATTTGGGTTCTTTGAGTACCACTCCATTGGGAATACACCCTTTTACAACTGATAATCATTTATCTTGACTCTTTCTTTCATTTTCTATGGGCATTGGCCTTGCTTTTACTAGGCACACTGCTTTTTCATGCCCCTTTAGTTCTATTTTGATTTCAATTCTTGCGCACAATGCATGCATCGAGTGATTACACTTTGAATGACACTCGAACTTTCAAGGGTCTTTATCTGCCTTTTGCCTTGCCCCAGTGTGGGGGATGATCACCAACTGGGTTTAAAGAAATGAAATTGCAGGCTCAAGTGGGCTATGCAAAGGATATAAGTATTTAGGATAGAGAAAGAAATGCTCTTCGTCATCCTAAGACACTTAAATCACCACATGAATTCAATGTAATAGCACGAGCTTGAAGATTGATGCAAGTGAGAGCAAGAAAAATTATTTTCATTTTCCTCACCTTATGATGTTATTTTACCTCCAATTTGCCCCGATGTGGGGTGGTTCTTGACAGGGATAATTTGAAAGAATTCTCCACAAGTGTATGAGGTTTAAGCAATGGATCACCTGTAGTGTTTAGGATAGAGAAATGAATTGCCCCTCATCATTTCGGTCATCGTACTTTTTGCGAGAGAACTTTTTACCTTGTAGATATGGAACTTCCTACACTCATCTCACAAGTGTATAAGTAAGAGACTGTGTATTGGATAAGGCTCGCCTTTCATCATCCTGACACGTCTCATTCAGCGTTCTTAAACATTAATGTCACTCCATTGAATTGTATATCTTGACAAATCTCCACATGAAATTGGTGAGTTAAATAGGCAAAACCACTATCGAAATTCTCTTTCCAAAAGAGTTCAACAATTTAAGCATGAGAAGCTTTTGTGATTTCAAAACAGAAAATTTTCCACACTCAAAACATGGTTTTAAGCATTCATTCAGGGGATTGCCCCACAAAGGGATTGTTTCAGCAATGGGTGCCCTTGGATTGCCCTTATCAAAAGGGAACAAACACTCGAATTGATCAATTGAAGCTGAAAATCCGATCTTTGATGAATTCTTGCTTTTGCCCCAAAATTTGTCATGCCCCCAATTTGTCATCTGATGTGCCTTTTTCAAATGCTCTGAAACATGAAGTAAATGAGTCAGAAAATCAAACAGAGCTAACCTAATGCATGTTTTTTGGAAATGGCTTCAAAAAATGTTTTTTTTTAGGGATTTTTTTTTTTTGGATGAGGAAGCATGAAGAAGCCCAGTCCTCAGAATTCTCCTTGGAAGATATTTTATTTTCATCGTTGGATATCGTCATCGGACTAGTTTGGTGTACCCCATCATGTCCTCAAAATAAAATGGTAATTTCATTGAATAGAATCAAATGAATTACATTATTGGAATGGAAAATGCAAACAAGCAAATCCTAGAAACAAAAGCAATAATTGAAGTCTTAGAAAGCAGGAAATCCTAAAAAATACTTGAAATCCTAGAAAGCATAAAAAAAAGGACTCCTTTATAGGGGAGTGTGAAGATAAGAACTTCATCACTTAGTTACAGCATTTGTGCCTTCATCATGGTTGGACAGAAGGTCTTTCTGATCACTGCTGAAAGAGAACGCCTTTGTATCCAAGAGGTCTTGGATCCTATGCTTCAAAACATAGCAATCATCAGTGGAGTGACCAACCTCTCCCATGTGATAGTCACACTTCTCGGAGGGATTATATGCAGGATAATGCTCAGGATTTGGTCGCTTCGGCTCCGTAGAGAGTAATCCCTTCTTTTGGAGGATGGACAAAACTTTGGATACGGGTCCAGGAAGGGGTGTGAACTGTCTTCTAACATTACGTCGTCGACCAGAGATCTGATGTCTTCCACCTTGTTGCTCAGTAGAAATCTTAATTGCTGGAGTGCGATTGGATGTATCACAATTCGGTTGAGAATATGTCACATTAATCTCAGCTTCAAGGTCCTTCTCATTTTTGGTAGAAAACCTCTTGTTAGATGGCTCAGTAAACCACCCTTCTCTTATCCCCGTCTCAATTTGTTCTCCCACGGGAACAAGTTGGTTAAAGTTTTCAACGTATGTGCTAGCCATCCGGTTACGGAACTCATACGGGAGAGTCTTGACGAACAACTTCATCAATTCTTTATCAGTAGGCTCAGGAGTGATTTGAGCTGCCAGATTTCGCCATCTCACGGCATACTCCTTAAATGATTCGCTCCTCTTCTTCTCCATTCTCTCAAGATCTTCTCGGGAAGGTCCAAGGTCCATATTGAACTTATACTGCTTGAGAAATGCGTCAGCCACTTCATTCCAGGTGTCGAGAAGATTGACATTCTTCATCACGTACCAGTTCAGCGCGGGTCCGGTCAAACTCGCATGGAATGATTGGATCATGAGGGGCTCATTCTTGACATGTTGGGCCATGCGTACATGGTACATCTGCAAATGAGCCTTTGGGCAAGAAGTGCCATCGTATTTCTCAAACTCTGGCATTTTGAACTTGCTTGGTACCTTGACCTTCTCATAAATTGACAAGTCGAATGAGAGTGAACTCTGCGACTCTTGCAATTGTTTCAATTTCTCTTCAAGTTTGGCGAAGCGTTCATCTTGCTCTGCCTTAGGGACAGTGTCGGGCTTAGCTTTTTCGGCAGTGACGAACAGTGGGTCATCCTCCAGCTCAGGCATGTCGTCATCACCCATTTGGGTCTTGTTCGTCTGCTTTGGGACTACTATCTCGGGGAGAGCGGGTGCAAGAGTCTGATTCACTTGGAGGGACTGCATTTGATCTGTCATAAGTTGCATAGAAGTGAGCAACTGCTGGAGTTGGCTTTCCATAGCGGTCATACGATCACGCATTTCGGTTTGGTCAGCCATTTTTGCTCTTGATCGTGTAATGATGGGCGAACGTGGAGGATCCGTTTCTTCAAAATCCGTTATCACCTAATTTGAAGAAACGGACAAAAATAAGTATCTCATATGAAATACACCGGTCCATGGCAATGGTCTAAAACTTTTATTCATTAATGGAGTTTTTGACAATCCTAACAAAATAGAAGCAAGATTGATTCAAGCACTTCATTAATGAAATAGAAGCTTAAAATGCCCTAAACAAACAAACTAGGAAAGTAAATGACTCAACTTCCTAAACATTAATCTAGAAATGAAACAACAAGATTGACTCAAACGCTTTATCTAGCTTGATCAATATACACTCGGGACACCACTCGGCACAATCGCTTATTCTCCTCTTGAGCTTTTTCAGCAATCCTATTGAGGCGTTTATTCTCAGCGCGGTTGGTGATCTTCAGCGGCACCTCTGGTATCTTTAGAAGTAACTCCTCTGGAATCTTATGTTGTTGAATGTACTTAATTGAGGCATAGTACTTCATTTCTTTGCCCTTCAACTCCTCCTCGGGCCACTTGAGTTTTCGTGGCTGGCACATATCCCACATTGATTTAATTGTGAGAATGGAATCTTCATGGTCTTGGTCTCCATCAACGAAATTGGCTTGGAGTGGATCTGCTTGCAATGCCGGGGGAAGCTCTTGCACAACTTGATACTAACGGGTTACTCTAGTTGGATAGTACTCCGTTGCTCCAGTGAATCCTAGTAGAGGGATTGGGCCAACACCTCCACATAAAAGTCTCGCCACACGAACTTGGAACCACTTAGCATGCCATAAGAAACCCTTGGAAGTTGGTTTTTTTATGAAAGCTAGCCACCTAGAATAATGGTAATCCGGTGCATGTTTTTGATTATTCTCAAATCTCATAATAGGGTGATTAGAGTTATTAACATCATGTATAGTCATTAAACCACCAAACCCTTTTATATGAGAAAGAAACCGAATTTGCAAAGCTCAGGAGAGGAATGGAAAGTCTTATCACCGCTTCCTTTAAATCGGGTGAGGGAAAGAAAGGTTTCAGCCATAATAGTGTTTACGAAATTTTTTCCTCCCAACATTTTTTCAACTAAGTGAGCCATCAACGGGTTAATAGCATTCTTACAATGAGGAAAAAGTATAAACCCAAAGAAAGCTAAAAGGAAAACCCTTCGCATTTGAAATGAATTGCCATTTTCAAAACATTCTTTTAGAAAAGATAAATGACATGTATTGCGGTGGGCTTTCAAAACCTTTCTTACATTGTCCTCCTTAATTCTCAGAAAATCGGAGGGCCACAATGGGGTCTATTCTGATAGGTGGACTAATTAATTCAGCTTTCAAAGGTTTCCCTATGGCAATGCTATACTCTTCCAAGGTGGGCGTGAGTTCATGCTTACCGCCGAAGATGAAAGTAGAAGTCTCGGGGCACCAACAATGAGCAAGTGCTTGGATGAGGCCGCTGTGGATGTTGTCACGCAGTAATGGAAGTAGTCGACTAATGTGCGACACTACAAATTGATGGCCAGCTTGGTCTAACTTGTCCCACCATGCGCTAAGCTCTTCCTTTGGAGGGAGAATAATTCGAATGTCCGGTATTCCCATTGTATATTGATCAAGACTCAGGACAATCCTAATGCCATGGACCGACAAAATGATATAATAAAGTAAGTAGATTGCAAGAGTGCAAATTTAGAAGACTTACTTTACCAATAAACAAGGGGCAATCACATAGACATGCGCATGGTAAGTGGCTCGATTTCTAATCTATAAGGCTTATCAAAGTGAAGCCACAAGAATGATCAGACTAGCTGCGGGCGTGCGAACTAAGTCGGGTCCTCATGACTTCGGCTTGGTCAAAGAGTCGACCTGGGTTGCGGGCATGTGAACCGAGGTGGGTACTCTTGACACCAGAAAAGAAACTTCGGGATTGAGATGGGCGACTCGTACCACGGGCATGCGGTCGAAGTGGTATTCATCTCAATACCATCCTAGATGATCCTATGCGGCCCAGGTCCGGCGGCGGGTTGTGTGTGCAATAGTGTAGTGTAAATGCATAGGCATGCACAACAGTTTATATCAAACAACGCTTCGTTCATGAAAATAAACCATACATTCCTACACATCCCTGCAAAACAAAGGTCAGCAAACACTTCCCCTTATACCTCCCATCCTGCAAAAACATTTAACACCTTAAATGTTAAGGGCGTACCTGGAATCCTCGCTGCCAAACAAGAACATTTTTCAAAAGAAAAGAAAAATTGGCCTAAGTTCACTAAGAGTTTTAACTCAAGTCCCCAGCGGAGTCGCCAAGCTATCGCGACCTCCCCGAAGCGGGTTATGGACCACCTAAGGGTTCGGCTAATGGATTGTTAAGCCTAGACTTAACTCGGGCTCTCCCAAGCCCATACCAATTCGCGACTTAAGTTCAAGTTCTTAATATGCAAATGATTTTTATCATGGAGTCGCCACTAATCTATTTTGGGTGGGTCGATTAGAAACCCAAGTAAAGTAATGGGAAAATTACTTCACTCCTACGAACCAGAGATTAAATGAGTTCGGGGACTTGATTACGCTAGATTTCTCTAACGCCCTTTCGATACCTTTTCTTTTTTATTTGAAAAAACATTTTGCAGGCAGCTTGAATTGATTTTAATTTATCATCCTAACATGTGAGGTGATCATGCGGATGTGCAAACCACCAATTTAACATCCAAGAAAGCGATGAATAAATTGCAGGACTTACCTCATAGCAACGAAAGCATCTGCATTGTTAAATCATAATTCACATCAACAGACCTAGATATGATTTCTAATTAACAGGCAATTTCCCTTCTTTTTTTTTTTTGGTTTTTACTTATTTAATGAGAATCATGCAATATACAATGTATGCTATTAATCTAACATGGAATGGCATGACAATGTGTTCTAAACTACATGACATGAGTAAAATATTTTTTGTATTTTCATGCAATAATCAAATATGCAAATCGAAATAACCTAATTATAATTATGGGCAATTTTTAATTAAATGGGCCTAATTCTACATGACGTGCACATGATATTTCTATTCCTAAAAATGCAATTTATCCTAAAAATTGAAACTAATTTATCTAAAGACAAATTTTGTATTTTTCATGATATTCGAGATTAAGAAAAATGCAAAAATTACCTAGATAAATTAAAATTCCATCCAATTTAAGCTTAGGATTAAGTCATACTAAATCCTAATTTAAACTAAGACGTTATTTCAATCTATCCATTTCTAACCTAAGATGCAAATTGCTCTAAACTTAAAATGAGACATGCAATTCTATTCTAAAATGCATGATGATTTTTTTTTTCCTGAAAATTCGTAATTTTAAAAAAATTGCACACAATTAAACATGCAACCTAAAAAAACTAGCATCCTAGATTAATTAATTTTTTTGGGGATTTTTTGTTATAAAAATTTAAAATCAAAAATCCTATTCTAAATTGACACGTGCAATTCTTAAAAAAAACTAGTATCATGAATGCATTTTTTGGATTTTTATTTTTAAAAAAAAACGAGATAACTAAATACGCTAACCCTAGCCCCAATCTAACTTGCATTTTTTTGAATTTTTTTATGCAAAATATCCAATTCAATCAAGATAAGATTAATACCCAAAATTGACGAACCATATCTCGCGCGTGAGATCGGGTTGGTCAATTTTAAATTAAATCGCAAATCGAATCTCGGGCATGAGATTGGATTGTCGATTTTTATACGAGATCGTGAGTCGGATTTTGGGCGCGAAAATCAAACTCCTAATCCCTAATTCAAGGGGTTATTTCACATTGGAACTTCAATCATGCATTAATGAGTAATCACACTAAAAAAAAAAAACAAACTATAAACTATATAAAAAAATAAAGATAAAATAATAATAATAAAAAAAACTACCTAATGTTCCCCTTTTGTTTTTTCTTCTTTTTTTTTTTGTCTCCTTTTCTTTTCCCACGCACGGCTTGCTCGTGGGTCTCCAAGGCGGCGCTCCGGCGAGGACCGGCACGGCTCGCGGACGGCAGGAGGAGGGTTGTGGAGGCGGCTGTGGCGACGCGCTCGAGCGGGCTGCTAGCGAGCTGCTGGTACGGTGGCGAGCAGGCTGAGGCGCAGCTGTGGAGCTGCAGACGTTGCTGGTGACGGGTGGTGGGAGGCACGGCGACCAGCAATGGGCAGAGGGGTGGCAGCGGGTGGCCGCAGGTCGCAGGCGCTGAACGTCGGTGAGGCTCGGGGTTGCAGTGGTGACAGCGTTCGGAGCTTGCCGGAAGTTGGCGTCGGAGCACAGGCGAGGGGACCGGCGGCGGGCAGAGGCAACTGCAGCGACTGGTGCAGCGGCAGAGGGCGGAGCAGCTTGGGACGCCGAGGCGGAAGTGCAGGCGCGGGCAGCGGCTTTGGGCTTCTCGATCACAGTAGTACAGCAAATAGCGGCGACTGGTTCGGGCTCCTTGTCAGTGCTGGTGTTGAAAGACCATGAAACAGCGACACGATCGACTGGGGGCAAGGGACTCAGCAACGTTCTCGAGCTTGAGAGGGTGGAGCAACGGAGTCGGGCTGCTGCGGCGCGAGCGGCAGCAGCGGGCAGTGTCAGCGTGGGCTCTGGACGCTGGGTCGCGGGTGGAGGTGGTGAGAGAGTTCGGGGCTCCGGCGGTAATGAGCAGCTGCCGAAGTCCTCTCCTTCCCCTCTGGTGTTGCTCGAAGCCTCCCATTTAAGAAGACAACCCTTCTTTTTTTATTATTTTTCTTTCACATTCTTTTCTCTTTCTCGTTGCCCTCTCTGACTTCACCTTTTTTTCTTCTGACAAACTCTCCATTCATCTCTTTTTTTTAATATCCTCCCCTGACTTCATTTTTTCTTGTCCGAAGGAGGAGCCCCTTCCCAATGAATATTTTTTTAGCTCTCTCTCTGACACTTTTCTTCCCCCCTTGTCTGACCGAAGGGGAAGCCCCCCTCACAACAGAATTTTTTTCTTTCTTCGCTCCCCCCGTACTTCAGCAAGGAAATCTTCTTGCAGGCGCCTGTAGGATTTTTACGTCCCCATTTCGTGCGTGTATGTGCATGCATTAATGAGGAGGTTTCTTCTTCGGTGAATTTTCATTGCGCCATCAAAGCTGACATATTATATAATATTATGGGCTGCTTTTGCTTCTTTGAAGATTTCTCCCGAATCCGCACGTCCACCGAATTTGTGCATGCATTAATGAGGAATAGACAATGGACGTGCGAGAGCTTCTTTCCTCATTTTTTTTGCATTCTCTCTTGTGCGTGTTCAGACTAGCGAAAGAGATACCATCCTTTTGTGCATGCAATCGACCGCAAGCCCCTGCTTCTTGTTGTCCTCTTAGTACCGATGCAAATGCGACTACATGAAATGCAACTATTTTTTAAAGGAGTTAAAGATTAATCCTTAATTTTCTATGCAATTAATTACTAAATGATTAGTCAAAATTTAGGTGTCAACAGTTTCTTTTCTGCTTTTCGAACCACTGATCTCTCTCTCTCTCTCCACTACACCTTCGCCCATGAGAGCTGCCCCACGCCACTTGGCCGCGCCTCCACTTCACTCGGTCAACACCCCACCAAAATCCCTCCCGGCTTTGGCTTCGTTGACCCGCGCCTCCACCCCACGCCTGCAAAACCCCATCGAAGCAGCATCCGTCCGAAGCTGCTCCATCTTCATTTTTCCCCCCTGCCATCTCACGCTGCAGCTGCCACCCGTCTCCACGTCCGACCGTGTCTTGCTCACGAGGTTGACTCCCCCAGCAGTGACCGGTTCTCCTCTGCCGCCGAAGCTACCGTTGAGCGTTGCATCTCCTTTCGGTCAACCTCTCCACCGAATCTGCTGCTTCTTCAACCACTGCCGAATCAACGAGCGGAGCAGCCCACCTCGACGTAGTTCTCTTTCGCGTTGCCAGTTCCCTCAATTTTGCCCTGCAACAACCCACGTGATCCACCGAAACAGCAGCTCCTTTGGGCTTTCTTGTTCAGCCCGTGAAGCCCAGCAGCCCAGTTTTGAAGCCCATGTCAGCTTTGTCCATTTAACTTGCAGCCCAAGTTTCAGCCCAAGAAGCCAACCCATTAATTCAGCATTTCAGCCCATCTTGGGCCCGCAAAGCAAGCCCAACTCAGCTGCAACCCAAGTCCAAGATCAAGCCCAGCAATTTGTCGTGAGCTTGTAAGGCCTTTTAGGCCCTGTTCAAGCCCATCGACGCCACCGAAAATTCGAAATTCGGCCGCCGTCACGGTGTTTCGGTCTTCGCTTTACACAAGTGAGTTTTACTCACTAATGCTTTCTTAGTTTACTAATTATACTTAAGAGTTGATTAAATTTAATTAAGTCACTTAGGTGATTAGATTATGATGGATTAGTGATTATTAATTAAATGTGATGCATGTTAGGTAATGTGATTGTGCAATTAGCAAATAGACACATGCTACTATTTATTGAATGCATCTCGGGATTTTTCCCAACCCTTATCGAGCTTCAATTAGGCATTACGGGCCTAAATTGGATTTTTAGTATTTAATTATTAATTTTCGGAATTATTTAACTATTTATTTATTTTCCGAAAATTAGGCATGGATAGCTTACAACCGAATTTTATGCTGATGATCATGATGCAGTACATTTATTTATTTGAGCTTTATTTGGTGTTAAATTGATTTATGAATGATTTTAGGATTTATTCATAAATTGAATAACTACTGGCCTGCTAACTAATGTCCAAAAGCTGAACATGTTTCGAGAGCGATACCCAGGGCAGCCAACCCCGCAATGCGGTCCCAATCCGGACTTGGTAAAACCCTACTTTCAATACTCATGTTATATTGGAAACTTGTGAAAACTCTAAAGAGCTTTTGAGAGTTGTCATTCAAGAGAAACGAGAACATGAGCGTACTCCCCTTTTGTGATTGATTATTGTGGGTTTGGATATTCCTAGGATGAGTGTGAGAATTTCGAGCAATTATAATCATCTCTTAGCCGATTATAAAATAATCATCCTATCAATCTCTCCTTGTAGAGTAAGCACATCATCAACCACATAAATGAGCTGTGTTCATGCTTTGTTTTCACAATATATTTCTGAATCCAATTTTCTCGTTTGTTCACACTTTTGAGTTACTTGGAGTTTGGCATTTTCAAGCACAGCTTCTAAGACCTCTTCTTTTTCTAAGAAAAATGGTGGAGGATGAATAATTCTTCTCATGGTGAAAAGAAAGGAGATGCTTAAACCTCTCGAGCCTCACGAATTCGGCATTCAATCACAACAATTTAAAAGCATGCCGAGTTGCCAACCAATGGCCAGAAGTTGGACATGTTTCCAACACGGTACCCAGGCGTCCAACCCCATGATGCGGTCTCAATCCAGGCTTAATACGACCCCTTTTTCGAAACTCATATTCTATTAAAAACTTGTGAAAATTCTAGAGAGCTTTTAAGAGCCGTCATCTAAGAGAGATGAAAGCATAGGAACACTCATCTTTTGCGATCGATTCTTGCAAGTTTGGATGTACCTAGATAAGAAAACACCTGAGTGTGAGTATTTTGGGGGATTGCAATCTTCTCTTAGCCAAATTATAAAGGAACCATCCCATTGATCTCTCATTATATGGTAGGCACATCACCAACCACATAAATCAGTTGTATTCAGGCTTTATTTCCGCAATATATTTTGTCGCGACTTAATCTCGGGTGGACCACCTAGGGTTTGGCTAATGGACTATTAAGTTTAAACTTAGCTTGGGTTCTCCCAAACTCATACCAATTCGCGACTTAGGTTTAAGTATTTTAGCATGCAAAAGATTATTAGCTAGGAATCGCAAAAGATTATTAGCTAGGAATCGCCACTAATCGATTTACGATGAGTCAATTAGACACTTAAGTAAAATAATGAGTGAATTATTTTACTCCTCAAAACCAGAGACTTTGGGTTCGAGGAATTGGTTACACTAGATTTCTCTAATGCCCTTTTGGTACCATTTTTTTTTTGGTTAATACCCTGAAAAATCCCAAACTGGTACACTTGTAACAAATTTACCCCAAATTATTTTTTTGACCATGAAAAACCCCAAACTGGTAAACTTGTGACAAATTTACCCCGACTAACTATAAAAAACCATAAATTGGTACATTTATGACAAATTTACCCTAAACTAATTTATTCGACTATAAAAAACCCTAAACTGGTAAATTTGTAACAACTATACCCTATGCTAAATTGGATTAATACCACAAAAAAATCATAAAAATTGTAAACTGTGACAAACGGAGTGTAAAATCCTAAATTGGTATACCGGTTAACTGTCACGTGTTATTTAACTTAATAATTTGTGAATAAAATTTAACAAAAATTAATTTAGGGTAAATTTGTCACAAGTATACCAGTTTGGGGTAAATTTGTCAAAGATATACCAGTTTGGGGTTTTTGGTGGTCAAAAAAATAGTTTGGGGTAAATTTATTACAAGTGTACCAATTTTGGGTTTTTCAGGGTGTTAACCCTTTTTTTTTCAAGCCCTTTTGATACCATTTTTTTTTCAAAAATGTCTTTGCAGGTAGTTTGAATTGGTTTTAACCTAAATCATTATCATGCAATTGGGTGATCACACAAATGCTCAACCATTATCAAACATTTAATAAATAAAATAAATTACACCAAAGGAATTCAACACACTAAAAGCAAGTAATTTTTTTTTTTTTTGGGATTTTATCTTATCTTGAAATTAAAACTTACCTATATAACATGCACTTTTAACTACATGACTTAATTCTATTGACAAGCAATTTCTAATTAAATGAACCTAACATGCAAACTATTTGACATGCACCTAATATTTTTTAAATTTTTTTATTAAAATTCTTAATAAAGAAAAACCTGATTAAACTATCTAAAATGAATAATTTTCTAATCTATTTTAGGGATTAATTTGACTTAAACCCTATCCAATCTTAGAAAACTGTTTTTTTTTTTTTTAAATCGAGATTATTAAAACATGCAAACATTATCTAAGACCCTATCAATAAAATGAATAAATAAATAAATAAAAACTTATTTAGATCCAATCATAATCTATGTGCAATCCTATTCAAGCTAGACAATGAAGTCCTACATATCCTAACACGCAATCTAAAAAAATACAATCCTATTTTACGAAACCAACATATTCCAATGCAAGATTTGATTATTTTTTTTTTTTTTAGTGTTTTCCAAGACAAGCAATTACCAAATAGACATTATATCCAAGCCACATAGGATGTTCAACAAATGACAGATTAAAATAATTAAAAAAATAATCCGTTGTCTCATGGATTAAATTAACGATTATTTTAACCCTAAACATCACAATAAATAAGAAAGTTCAAAATAATTAAAAACTTGATCCAAAGTCTTACGGATCAAATTAATAATTATAATGATTTAAGAATCAAAATACTATCAAAGTGCCAAAAAAAATCGATATAATTAAAAAAAAAATGATTCGACGTCTTACGAATCAAATTAATAATTATAGTGATTTTTTAGCAACACTCTAATATTCATAAAATCAACATTGACACCCAATGTTCCAATTCAAGTAATAATAACGAAACTTTATTTTTTTTATAAAAAAAACCTACCTTGACTAGGTTTTTTATTCTCTAAACGGGACCGGCTCATGAGACTTGCGAACGATGATTTGCACCGAGGTCGAGCTGTGACGAGCGGACCAACAACGGGCCGGTGTCAAGTCGATGAACTCAAGATGGCTGAGGGTCGTCATGGTTGATGGTGCTTGGTGGTTGGAGAGGCAGCGGTGCAGGCAGCAACATCGATGACATTTAGGTAGGTTGTTGCGGCAGTTGCTGCGGCGTCAGCAACAAGCAAAGGTGGCGTTGGCGTCAGAGATGGTGGCGCGGGTGTCGAGCAGCGGGAGGCACGGCAACTGGTGGGCAGACCAACAGCGACGACGAGCGAGCAGGTCGCGGGCAGAGGTGCTGCTGGTTTTCACGGCTACGGAGGTGCTGCTGGTAATCATGGCTATGGGTTGTTGCAGGTCACGGGTTGCAAAAGCAGCGATGGCGGGCATCGGGTGCTCGGAGCTCATTGGAAAGAGGACGGCAATGGACGGGCTACTAGTTGCAGTGGTGTGGTCGTTGAACAGAAGCGCGCGGTGACACAGGCGGAGGTGGCGCGGGCTACTGGTGCGGCGGCAAGAAGGCGCGGGCAGAAGGGTGACGCGTTATATAGAGGCGTGAGCGTCGGGCGATGGCTTGCTGAAGAAAAAGGCTCCCCTTCTTTTTTCTTTTCTTTTTCTCACGTTCACTCTTTCCTTCTCTCTCTGTACTTTGCTGCTGCTGACTTCTTTCTTCTCTGCAAATTCTTAGAGAATAGAAAGGCTAGTTGACTATGAATGGACAAGAGCAAACTTCTCCCCTTTTTTTCACTCTATCTCTCACGCCCCTTTTTCTCTCTTCTGCACTTTCTCACGCTTTCTTTTTCTTTTTTTGATGCGATGCCCCCATTTTAGTTCACGAAATGCTCCCCCCCAACCCCCCCTTTTCCCTTTATAGTGGTTTCAAACACCCCTTCCATGGCAATTTCTGAGCTTCCTTTCTCTGTTGCCTTAGTTCGTGGTCTGCAAATCAGGGCGTGATTTCGCGGTCAGCTTGATTTTTCCTTGAACGCTTTGATTCCTTCCTTTTTATCAAACTTCTTACTTTTTTTATTCACCTAATTCCTTTGATTTGCTTCCACATTTACTGATATTTGAATATTTGCCAGAACAAGGGTGGCTAATCAGAATTTCCACCTTCCATTCATAATCAATCAAATTGATCCTCCCTTATTTTTCCTTTTATTTGCTCTGATACAATTTTTATTTTATTTCTTTAGGGTTGCCAAAATTTAGGTGTTAAACATATTTCTTGTTTGAATTATCTTGTTTGTTCATGCTTCCAAGTTACTCTTGAAAAATATCATATTTACAATGGATTTTGGCTTCTTCTAAGGACAAAATAAAATAAAAATGAAACTTAAATTGACAAATTTCTTGAATTTGCATGAGATATGGAATGATATATAGCTAACTATATATACCACACATGCAACACCAATGCTTCAATGGATCGTCTTAATTCCTAAACTAGCATTTTTCTATATACTCTATTGAGAAATGCCGTCCAGTGGATGTAAATCGAAAGAGTTAGATAAGAATGACTTTTGTTCTAAATACCTAAGATCAAGCTCTATGTAATCTTGTACATATGTCGATGCCTGCTGAGGTAATATCCTTTAGGAGTGAGCATGGTCCGGGTGGACGGTTCTCACCTTGGAATCGGAAACCACCCACTAAGAACCAATTTCGAAAAATTAAAATGGAAACTCACCAGTTGGTTCCATGGATCGACCCAAAAACCAGACCCAAGTCAAATTAAGGATTGAAAACTATAGAGCGGAACGAATAGACAATACTCGTTAACTAAAAATTAAATTTCTTCAAAGGTCATGGTGTAGTTCTCTTAATGTTTACCAACACCGGAAACATGTGGAGAATTAGACTCCATGTTAAAAGTACTAACCTTCACAGAAGTTAAAACATTTGCTTGATCCATCTTTTTTCAATTTCAACCTAATTTAATCATGGAAATGGCTAAGGATAGACCTAATTATAATCTTAAAACGAGCCGTTGACTCTTATGGACATCTCCAATCGATTTTCTCCTCTCTCTATATTTGTTTATTTTGTTTTGGTTTAGAAAGCAAATAAATAAATTATTAAAAAAAAAAAGAAGTAGGGAGCTAATCCTATTACACACCCAAGAGACAAAATTAGTCAATAATGTCCAATAACTACAAATATCTATGTACATACATATTTGGTCGAAAAACTACAAAATAATTAATTTAGACGGAATTTCTTTTTTAAAATATATAAATATATACTGGTTCTGGATGAGCGAACGAGCAGTTCCACACCTAGAATCAGGAATTGAATCAATACTCACCAATTCCATCAAATTGGAACCAGGAATCAGATTGTCCCTCATGGGAACAACCGATTCTGGTCTGGTCTGGTCTAGCTAGTTTCGGGCAATCCAAGCGATTTCCAGTTCTTTTGCACACCCCTAATATTGTTTTCATCCTTAAAAGATGGTGTAATCTCGTCGTAAATTAGGACGCGCATAATAACCATTCTGTTTTCTTATTTTTATGCCCGCAAAACATATTTAAAATAGAAATTCGTTTGGTAACGCAATTTCAATTTTCTATTTTTAGAACAAATTTTTAGTCCAAAAATAAGAAGTAATTTTTTTTATATTTTTAGAATAAAAATGAGAAATAAAAACTCCTTTCATCACTTGCTCTCACTACTAGCTGACCATCCACTTGCCCGCCACCTCCTATTGCCACCCGCTCGCGAGGGAGAAATTATGTCTCATTACCAAATGCATATTTATGCTTGACAACTCGTTCAAAGAGTAAAAAAAGAAAAAAAAAATCAATTTCTATTTGTGGAACAAAATGCCTATTATTCACGCCCTTAAAAGCCGTAAATCATTCACTAAGCACAAGATTCCAATCCGATCCCATGACAGTATGTGCTTATGTTAAATGCGCATGTATATATGTATGCGTTATGCACTATCGATGTGTTTAAAGGTCATTGTCACTTTTGTATTTTGGGTGCGCGAGATGATGATTACATTTCATGCTCAACAATGTAACCAAGATATTGACATGATTATAAAAAATCCCTAGACCAAGACCTGTAACGTGGGTGGCGGGGGGACTTTTCTCCAGGCCTTGACGAATTGAAAACGAAGAAAGTGCGATGGAAATTTACTAATTGAACGACCTGAGACTGATCGAGCATCGAAAATGTATGAGCCAGAGTGAAGGAGACGGTAGCAAAAGTTCCTTCTTAGCTACCACTACGCGGTCAAAATATATGGAAGTACAAGAAGAATGGCCGGTTTAGGTATAGTAAGACCAAAAATTCCATGGCCTGAGTAAAAGAAAAAAGATCTAGCAAATGTTGGGTACTCTTGAGAGAAAGAGAGAATATCCGACTTGTCTAGCAAGATGGCGAATTGCTATTTGGGGGGGGAGTGATCTTCATCCATAAGGTAGCATATCAAATGGTTATGCCTGCGATGGATTATCTTATATCAGTCTTTTGGTAGATTGATAATCGTGCACTAAGCTTTGGTTTGGTATTATATAGTTGTGGCTGTGCTAAAATTGCTTCAGCTTTGCCGCAAATTGTAGTAACTTGTGCAAATGGCGATTCATGTTTTAAAACCTCATTTTTTTTAGTTCCCAATAGGTTTACCTTGTTCATAGGTTGACCCCATAGTAGCAAGAAAAGGCGGCCCCCAAAGAAGAAATGAAAGGTGAACCTATTTTTTTTTAGTTTTCAAGGAAGAGAGAGAGAGAGAGAGGGACACTAGCAATGAAAAAGTGGAAGGGAGAAGGAGAATTGGGGAGTCGCTATTAAGGGCGTGTATGGTCCAGGTAGACAGTTCCCGGCTTAGAACCAAGAACCACCTACTAAATACCGATTTCGAAAAATTGGAACCAGGAATTATCCATTAGTTGCATGAATCCACTCAAGAATCGAACTACTAGTCTAGTCCGGTTCTCAGGTGGATCCATGGAACCAGCTTTTAATAGTTAATGGAGCAGCAGCCACCCAGAATCAAAACAAAAGCTGGCAACCTTTTTTTTTTTTTTTCATTTTCCCTTTCATTTTCCTAGCAATATACCCTGTTTGCCTGAGGGTTCTACAGGGGTTTATGCAAAAGCTCCATCGCTGCGAAGCCCAGTTTGCTTGTTGCCTAACTGGCTTGTTACCATGGCTTTGCAGCTGATGGGTTCTGCTAATTACATGTTGAAGAGGTTTAGTGATAGTTTGGGGTATTTGAATAGATCTAATAGGATGTTGGCTAAGCTAGAGGAAGAGGGGTCTGGACTCCAAACTTTGGAATGGAAGACATTAGACCCGTGCAGCACACAATGCTTCTTGAGTTGGCGAACGTGAAGACAACAATGGCAAGAAGAGGGGAAGCTATTAGGGATCTTAGGAAATGTCTGGAAATTTTTTTAATATTAAAAATTAATATATATTATATATAATCGATTCGTTCCAGGTGGGCGAATGGGCGGATCGACCCATGGAACCAAGAACCAGACTGGTTCCCTTAAGAACCATCGATTCTGGGTAAGGCTATCAACGGGTTGAGTCGGGTTAGGTCAAGTCGGGTCAGGTTGGGTTTTGACGTTACCCAACCCAACCTGAATAATAAGGCAATGTGCTTTGACCCAAAAAGCATAATACCTGAAGCAATAATGTGGGTTGGGTCCGAGTCGGGTTTCGCGTTTACATTTTTCCCCCTCCTTTTTCTTTTTCCCCTTCTCACCTCTTCTTTTATCGCCCAACGAATCTCCTATTGGGTTCCTCTACTAGCCAAATTTTGAAGCATCGCAATACATGATCTCTACTAAGTTTAATAAAAGTGAAATTCGACAAAACCAAAAGTGAATGATATACACCTAAGGGAGATGACACATCCTTTGCATACACAGCAAGAAAACACAATTCTTATCAGGAAGTAAAATAGATAAATAAAATCGATGTGGCTTTGCTAATCATTCCCAATTCCCCTGAAGCTTAGCAATTTTTTTTTTGTCAATCCTACTCTATTCCTACTCTACACTCACTCTCAGACTTTTGCCCTGCCTCTTGCAGGGTATGGGAGTCGAAACCCACTCCTGAAACTTACGCGTCCCCACCCCATCCCCCCCTGAGAATGTGGGGATTTGAACCCCTCATCTCCCCCTTCCATGTTGGAAAGGTGGCCACTAGGGCGAATCTCAATGGTTGAAGCTTAGCAATATCACAAGCATGAGATGAGAATTGGACAATTTTGGCACACCAAAAGATGAAAACTTGGGAAGAAAGAATGCTAGTCTTCCATTTTAAAGATATCCCATTGTCGTAAACAACTCAAAAAGGAAAAGATTTTCATGTCAACTGAGGAAAACAGAAACTCCTTGCACGCTATCTCAACTCAATCCCAGTAAACACAAAATTCAGTGCCATCAAAACAAAAAGTTTCACCAAAAGTAAACCAAATTATGCATCCTCAAACCCAGACAAAGAGGATATAGGCTGCATTTGGATTCGGCTTTTTGAAGCCACTTTAGGCTTCCAGAGCCCTTTGGGCTAAAAATGGGCGTTTGGAAAAAAAATTTGCAAAGCCCTTTGACTCAAAACCTGCCTTTTGAAGGCTGAAAGCCCAAGGGCTACGTTTGGAAAAGCTTTTGGGAAATGTCTTTAAGGAAATGCAAAGGCCTTTGGTCTGAAGAGTTTTGTTGAAATGCAAAAACTATTTGGTAAAGTATAATTGAAAAGCGCCTTGAGATGCAACTTTGGGGAAATGCTGTTTGGTAAACACATGTATTTGGGAAGTCCTTTAGCGAAACCAATTTAAGTTTTTATTTTTATTTTTTTAAATTGAAAACAAAAATAATGACTTTTTTTTTCATTGAGATGTATATATAAAAGAGATATATTAACAAATTCAATGACTTTTTTTTATTATATATATTTGCACTGAGATGTATATATAAAAAAGATATATTAACAAATTCAATGACTTTTTTTTATTATATATATTTGCACTGAGATGTATATATAAAAGAGATATATTAACAAATTCAATGACTTTTTTTTATATATATTTGCACTAAGATGTATATATAAAAGAGATATATTAACAAATTCAATGACTTTATATATATATATATATATATATTTGCACTGAGATGTATATATAAAAGATATATATTAACAAATTCAATGACTTTATATATATATATATATATATATATATTTGCATTGAGATGTATATATAAAAAGAGATATATTAACAAATTCAATTATTTATATATATATATATGGGCGTTTGGCAAAAAAATTTGCAAAGCCCTTTGACTCAAAACCTGCCTTTTGAAGGCTGAAAGCCCAAGGCAGGGTACCCCTGCCTTGGGCATTTCAGCTTTCTCGGTAAGCTGGTGGGGGGTTAATAAATTTTTGTTCATTTGCCATTGTTGCCCTCATAACTTAAACGAAATTCCAAGTTTAACCCTTCCGAAAACCCTAGATCTGCGCATACACTTTTCCTCTTCCATTCCTTACCCACCCGCAAGTCTTTTCTTCTTCTCTCTCAAATCCACAAGCCTAACCCACGTCTTCTTCTTCTCTCTCAAATCCACGAGCTTGACCCACGTCTTCTTCTTCTCTCTCAAATCCACGAGCACGCACCAAGAATTGTCATTCGGAGCTAAACTTCAGGAGGTCTGGTCTTTAGGTGAGTTCGGAATTTCATCTTGTAGTGCCTGAGCATGTTCCCTTCTCCTTGTTCATGTGTTCATCAATTTGGGTTTCTTTCTCGGATGTGTTTTTTAGCTCGCTTGCAAGCTCTCTGTTTGGGTGCTGTGGGAAAACGCAGAGAAAACTAGGGAAGGATTTTGGGTTTGGGCTACTCTATTTTTTTTTTAACTGTGCGTCCGATTCAAGCACTCTCCCTCGTTTTCTTTCCACACCTGCATGTTTCTGTTCCTCCCTTCGATTATCATCTTGGGGATTTGCTCTATGCGATTATTGATTTTCCCCCAAACATGCGTGAAGACCTCCCATTTATGGTCTGACGAAAAGAACCCACAACAGGTTTCTCGCGCTTTCCTCTTTCCAGTTGCTGTCTTTTTGCGAGCGAGAAATGTGCGCATGAGCGGGATTAAGATTCAACTCTGCGCGTGCAGTTAAAATCTATTTAACGAAATGATTACGTTAAAACTGTATGCATGGCATGCCTAAATCTTCACTTCATCTGCGGGAATTATATTACGGGCATTATATATTCTGACTTACAGAGAATACCCATTAACGAAAGCTCAATGAGATTAAAAGATTGCATATTTCACCTGCCTTTCTTGTTCGTGCACGGCTGCTTTTTGATCTCCCCAGCAGCTAACTTTCTCGCATGCTCTTGAAAGTTCGTTGCCAATAAGACGCCTCGTTGAGAAGAGAGAGAGAGAGAGAGAGAGCTACAAAACAAATTAGGGAAGTGAAGTTTATAACATCATATTAATATGCCTATAATTCATGTCGTGTAGAAGAGTGCATGCTTCAGTTTCTTCTTGTTAAACTCTCATTGATGCATTATACAAGATGTCTACATGCATCTGTTTTGGTGCATCTTTCCATCTGTTTGGTGTGCAAATCACTCATTTGAACCTTTCTTATTCAAGATAATCCTTTTACAGGCATTTTCAATAATGTACATTTCTCTACTTAGAGGTAATTACATAGGAGTGAACATGTGTAATTGGATTTTCCTCGAACACTAACTGCAATTTTTTGTCTTTTGGGACCGGAAGTAATATTTACAATGTGATAGAATGATGATGCTACTTCAACATAGTTATTATGGTGGTTCTGAAAACTCTTCTTGTGTTATTAACTTATCCGAAAGTGCTAAACCCTGGGTGGGGTGTGGTTCTCCTACTAAGCAATTTTCCAAGAATCTGGTTTACCATGATTCTTCAAAAAGGAAAGAAAATCTGGAAATCAGATCGTTACCTTGCTCTTGGTGTATCTTCCTCCTCTCGATATTCCATCTCAATTGTTCACATTGTTGAGCTTTTCATATTGACTTTCTTGTCATGTTTCTATTTTCAGTATGTAACAACAATTTTGAGTCAGAACTCCTGTCGAGGACTGGTTGCTCTGCATGGTACCTTGTGGGCAAATCAGGGGTGGAAGAAAGATTGGACGGCGTGATCGAGAACGTCTCTAGGAAAACTCCAGTGCTGCTCTTTTGGGCAAATCAGGATCTTTTTTGTTCTGGGTCTCTCCAAAGTTCCCATCTTTTCACAGGCTCCTCTGTTCTTTTGTTTGAGGTGGGTCAGTCCTTTTTACTCTTTTGCTTTCCTTTCTTCCATGTGAATATGTAGCTGTAACTCTGTGAATTTAATGATATGATGATGTCTAGCAATTGGCATGAGATTGCAGCATAGAGTTTTTTTAGTTGTAGAATTGCTCTCTGAGTTCATTTTCTTGGGCTATTTTGGTTCGACTGATGTGTCGTTGGTTCGGTTAGTCTGAGGGAGTCTTTGTTTCTGCTTGTAAAGTCTGAATCTTATGGAACACTTGTGTTTGAGATCATTGAGATTGCTGCAGTGACAGAGCAAGGCATGCTTAGCACTAGATATCATAATCAGAATTCTACTGTTAACGTCTCAGTTTGGTATCTATGTTGTCTATCCCTCGCCGTGAAGCTTTTTCGCCTCTTTTTTGTTTAATGCAATTAACAACCTTGATTCTACCCTTTGTCTGCAATGTTTTTCCTGTCACCCATATGGTTTTCAGGTATGTGCTCAATAGATCGTGAATTTGCGAAATCTTATAGGAGACTAAATGCATCCATAGTTGTAAGGATCCTTTCCATCTAAAAGAGGAAATTAGCTAATAATGAAGAATGAATGTCCTGAACTAAACCTTTTGTGCTATGCATAGTCCTATCTATATATGTGTTCATTCATCTATAGGGAATTGGGTCGTAGTTAATCTCATTTGTTTTCATTTTTTAAATGTGTTTGTGTTTATTCTATTGGAAGATGGCGAGTTCATCAAAAGAAAAGGCTCATTGGAGCCCGGAAGATGTAGAAACATTTTGTCGATTGTGCATTAAACAAATTGAAAAAGGCAATCGTCCTGCGAGCAACAAAAGAGATGGATGGACAGCTATAATTACCAAGTTTGAAGAGCTGAGGGGCAAAAAATACTATAAAAATCAAATGAAGAGTAAGTGGGATAATCTAAAAGAAGAATGGAAAAGATGGAAACAATTGATTCAAAAGGAAACAGGACTAAGATGGGATCCAAGGAAGAAAATGGTTGATGCGAGTGATGAATGGTGGGAGAGAAAGATTCAGGTGTTTATCTTTTTTTTTTTTTTGCCACATTTTTTTTATAAGTTCATCTTTTTTGATATAACTCATGAAAATATCTTATTATAACAGGCCAATCCTAAGCTTAAAGTCTTTCGAACGAAAGGCATACATCCGGATATGGAAGTTATGTTGGACAGAATGTTCCAGGGTACGGTTGCCACTGGAAGTGTCACTTGGAATCCTGCACAAGGTTTATGCAATACTGAGAATCCTGAGGCCACACAAGTTGATATTGGTGATTGTGCAGAATCTACTGATGATACTTTAGAGTGTAATATAGGTGAAACGAATGTCCAACCAAGTCAAAGTAAGAGTCATAAGAGAACGGTACAAAGTTCCACGAAGGAAGCTCGAGGAAAGATGCTAAGTTAGCATCGCAAATCGACAAACTTTGTTCAGCAGTTGAAAGTAGGAGCAATGCAACATCGGTTGCAAGGGAATTTGACCCTTACAAGGAGATTATGCAAACATTGAAAGCCATTCCTGAGATTAAGGAAGACAGAAAGTTGTTCTTTTTTGAACTCTCTCATCTTTCTGAAAAGAAAGACAATAGGCAAATTTTTATGAACTTGGATGAAGATGAAGAGAAAGTTGAGTTGCTGAAGTATAAGATGGAGGAGCATAATAGTCATCGCTAGGATGCTAGTTACTTGTTTGAGCTTTTTATATTAATCTACGTTGTAACGTGAAACTTATTTTGGATTGGTGATTTGCACTATTTATGAACTCTCTTTTTAATTATGTTTTTAGTCTTGTGTTTTTAGTTTGTGTTCTTTTGATTGGATGGGGTTTGCATATATATTATGGATGATAATTGTTTCATTGATTGATGATTACCCATCACTTTTCTTATTGTTTTGTTATTTTAAACAGATATGGACGACTCTCCTGAAAGAGAATTTCATGAAAAAGAGGACGAGGAATATTGGCAACTTGTGGAAATTACTCAAGCCGCAATCGCTTATCAAACAATATACAATGAGAAAAAACCTTGTAGGACATCATCATATACAGGAAATGCATGGGTTGGAGAGTTGATGGACGAAAATGCTAATCCGATAAGATGTTATCAAATGTTTAGAATGGATAAGATTGTATTTAATAATTTAATGCATGATTTAGTAACACGTTATGGTCTTAAAGGAACTAGGAATATTGATGTTACAGAAATGCTTTGAATATTTCTTCATATTTTAGGACATGGTATAGGTAATAGGTTAACACAAGAGCGTTTTTAGCGTTCCAGGGAAACCATAAGCAGATACTTTGGCTTAATATTAGATAAAGTATGTGAAATGGGAAAATATTTGATCCAACCAGCTGATTGGCAATTTAGGGATGTTCCAGAGAAGATAAGAAATAATCGAAGATTTTTTCCATATTTTAAGGTATGTTTTTATTATACAATATGAAGAAGGAATTAAAAGCAAATTTGGATTATACAATAATATTTGCGTTTTTGTTTTAGGGTTGTATTGGAGCTATTGATGGCACTCATATCCCAGCGATGATACCTGTACAAGATCAGATTCGTTTTATTGGTCGAAAAGGTACACCGACTGAAAATATCTTAGCGGTGTGTAATTTTAATATGAAATTCACTTATGTTTGGGCTGGTTGGGAAGGCCAAGCCCATGATACTCGTATTTTCTACGAAGCTTTAGGGAGACGTGATGTGCAATTTCCTCATCCTCCTCTAGGTTTGTTAATTAATTATTTTTGTACATTAATATGTATTAATGTAGTCTATGTTGATTAAATTTATATTATATTTGTGCAAGTAAATATTATTTAGTAGATGCTGGATATCCAAATCCGACAGGTTATTTGGGACCGTACAAAGAAGTTGATATCATTTGCCAGAATTTCAACAAGGTCATGCCCCTGCAGGCTATCGAGAGGTATTCAATCATGCTCATTCCTCGCTGCGATCGGAAATTGAGCGAGCTTTTGGTGTCTTGAAGAAGAAGTGGAAAATTCTAAAGCATATGCCAAATTTTCCACTTGAGAAGCAAGTGAAAATTGTTATAGCAGCAATGACTTTACATAATTATATACGACGGAATGCCGCCAATGATAGACATTTTGCAAGAGCAGATTTGGATCCCAATTATGGATATTCAGTTGACCTTGATGATACAAATGAAGGGGCCGGTACTTCAAATGACAATTTATCTTATGATATGGCGCGTTTACGTGATCAAATAGCAATGAGTTTAGTAAATACTTAAGGATGTTTGTAATTTTCAATATAAACCTATTTCTTTCTTCGATGCATATGTAATCATGTTTATTATAATGAAACTACTCTTTCTTTTTAATTGAGAAAAAGTCCACTTTGATGTATTTTTTAACTTATGAATTTATTAATATATCTCTTTTATATATCCATCTTAGTGCAAATATATATATATATATATATATAATTGAATTTGTTAATATATCTCTTTTATATATACATCTCAGTGCAAATATATATAAAAAAAAGTCATTGAATTTGTTAATATATCTCTTTTATATATACATCTCAATGCAAATATATATATATATATATATATATATATATAAAGTCATTGAATTTGTTAATATATCTCTTTTATATATACATCTTAGTGCAAATATATATAATAAAAAATTCATTGAATTTGTTAATATATCTCTTTTATATATACATCTTAGTGCAAATATATATAATAAAAAATTCATTGAATTTGTTAATATATCTCTTTTATATATACATCTCAGTGCAAATATATATTTAAAAAAAAGTCATTGAATTTGTTAATATATCTCTTTTATATATACATCTCAGTGCAAATATATATAATAAAAAAGTCATTGAATTTGTTAATATATCTCTTTTATATATACATCTCAGTGCAAATATATATATAAAAAATCATTAAATTTGTTAATATATCTCTTTTATATATACATCTCAATGAAAAAAAAGTCATTATTTTTGTTTTCAATTTAAAAAAAATAAAAACTTAAATTGGTTTCGCTAAAGGACTTCCCTAATATATGTGTTTACCAAATAGCATTTCCCCAAAGTTGCATCTCAAGGTGCTTTTCAATTATACTTTACCAAACAGTTTTTGCATTTCAACAAAACCCTTCAGACCAAAGGCCTTTGCATTTCCTTAAAGACATTTCCCAAAAGCTTTTCCAAACGCAGCCATAGTCCTCAATACAGATGATGCATCAAGACGAACCAAAAAATCAATCCTCTACTTAATGTTTCAAAGCAAGAAATAAGTTCAATAAAAGAAAAGTCATATATTTATTCGAGATGAGATCACCTTATCACAACCCATACTCTTGAAGAAAGCCAAGAAAGAATCGAACAAAATTACACTTTCGCAAAGAATCCACAGATGGTGAATTGTTTATTTTAACTGAAAAAGAACAAAAGGGATAAAAGAGGAGAGAGTTCATTCATAATAAAGGAACAAGATTTTGCAAAACCAACAAGTGAAAAGGAACAAACTTTTCTGCACAAACCAAAACAAGAACCGGAAACCACATAAAAAACAAACACGGAATGATCACCCACGAAGAACACACAGAGTTCCAAGCAAAGCACCACGAGATTCAACGTCGTTCTCACTTCACAAGCATTGGACAAAAAAACAAAGCAAGCTCCAAGCTTTCCAACAAAAGTCTGAAAATTAGGACGAAGGGCAACAAGAAAACGAAAACCCACAAGAAGGAAAAAAAATGGAGGAGAGGGCAGTGCTTGTAATAACAATCGTAAGGTGAGACGATGAACCGCCAGAGCTTGATTCCCCGACTGCAAATTGGGGACGATGATGGCTCAAAAGAGGAGTGACGACGGAGATCTTACCGCGAAGCGAAACCCTAGAATGCAAGAAGCAAAGAAGATGGCAGTGGCAGACTCAACAAGGAGGCGCAGTTGTCGACGGCAGCGACCATGAAGTTCATGAGCGGAGAAGGCACAGTCGTCGACGACGGCAGTGTCCACGAGAGAAGACAGTGAGAAGGTAGAGTTGTCAAGATCTAATGTGTTTGGCTTTGGGTGTGGAGTGTTTTGTGTTTAGGTGAGATGTGTTTGTTTCATTGTTTGGAGTAAATAATGTGTTCACGGACTGAACAATGTTTCAACCCTAACTCGATCCAAAACATGTTTATTTGCTTGTTTTGTAATTGTTACCCAAACAATATTAAGACCCGAAACATATACTCAACTTGTTTTGTGTTCGGGTCATGTTCGGGTCGAGTCGAGTCGAGTTTTTGGACACCTCCAGTTTCAGGTGGTTCCGGTCCAGTTTTAGGCCGTCTGGGCAGGTCCCAGTTCCTTTGCACATCCCTAGCTACTTTGAGTGAACTAGCAATCATGTGAAGGGAGATTGGAGAGAAATCCATTCTACCTTCATTGTGTATAAATGGCTTAGCGAATTCAAGAGACAAAGTCAGTGACTAACTACTTTTCAACCGATGTAGACTTGTCCAATCTGTTGATCTAAACATGCCAAGTGTGCTCGACTCAGGCCCAACTTCTTGAATGGTTACGCTATTTATATGGTTGAGCAAAGGCAACAAGTACTCAATTTCCTTTGTTGTATCACATACTATGAGAGTTAACTAATCATTTTCTCACCTTGCTTACCTTTTGGTCTATAAGTGTCACGCCCCGAACCTCGAGCGCGCGCACATCCCTCGATGGTGAACTAAATTGCGACATTCCCAAGACGCGTTGCCGACCCAATCAATTCATGCACATGTGGAAATGAGTTAAACAATCTCTAGACACTAATCAACACAGGGATAGAAAAGCAAGGCAAGCAATTAACACAGACATATTTTATAAACAAACCAGGTTAGCCCTGTAGAGTTATATACAAGAGGTCTAAACCCAAAAAAGAGTTACTAAGCTAACCCTACCCTAAACCCTATCTTCTTGGGATCTGAGTCTATCACGACATTGTCGGGAATGTCGATGTCTAGTGGGCTAGCTACCTTTACTATGGGTTCTTCGCCCTCGAGCAACTGGTTCGCCTCGATATTAGCTATAATATTAGCGTCCACAACAGGGTCAAGCTCCTCCACATACTCGTCATCGGCGGCAGGCCTATCGAAACCATCCAAGGGGCCCTCCCAAACATCGTTGGGCTTGTGACGAAACCACACCTTGAATCGATGAAGTACCAACTAAGGTAGGCCATCATCGACCCAGATGGTAGTCACAACGAGCTCACAGATCTAGTCAGGGTTCCCGTGGATAGGGAGTATGGTACACTCGGTCTCCGCCTCTCTTGGCCACCCAAAACGTACGTGGCGCACCTCCATCTAAGGACCTGTAAAATTTTAAACTACGACGGGGTGAGACAATGTCTCAGCGAGTCTACACCTTAAACCCCAATTAGGAAGATAATTCACTTAGAGGCAGCCTAAACACACAACATATAAGACTTACCTTGCCTCAGCACCTCCCTACATATCAACACAGCTCATATAATATATATGCATACAGTAAATGCACCAAATAATTGGAACACTTCACTTTCCACATATCAATCAATCACAAGGGTCCCAATTATAAAGCCAAATTGTTATGATATGTCTCATTTCGTGCCACACAATTTTGTCCCAAAATCAGGTGTAGCTAAATCACTCATTTAATCATTCCAATTGGTTACGACCCAATGGCCATAGCCAACTCAACAGTTGGCAATCATCTGACATAACCGGGCATCACACTTCGTCGGACATGGCAACGTCTACATCTCGATGGCATTCCCGAAGAAGTATCATCTAACGTAAACGCATCGTGACAGATTTCAATAGCGATCACACGCACATCCAATCTCAGTCAAGGACATCGTGCTTTGCACTGAAATACCTCAATTTTAAATAATATACTTTGCCTATTTTCTTCATATTAAAAACACCCGGTAAAATAATTGGCCATGGTCCCACAATCAGATTGAACCATTAAAGGTGGTATAGTCTCTTTTAAAAATTTCATGATTTTTTATAGTACTTAAAATATTTTTAGTGTCAAAACCTGACATTTAGTATTTTTCTAATTAAATACCAAAAATCCCTATTTTTGAAATAATAACTGAAAATCATCATCCAACACTCAATTGCAAAAATTAGCAATCAATTGCACAAATCAACACTTCCACGATGATCAGCACGAAATTCTGACAACCGACTATCCCGATATAATTTCCGCTAAATAATAAATAATTAAATAAATTGCATTTAATTAAATAAATTGTAAAATATTTAAATTAAAGCACTTAATTAAATTAACATAAGCTAGTCTAACCATCTAAGTGCACTAAATAAATTAATCTACTAAGATAACTAATTTAATCTAATTAAACTAACTACATTAATCTAATTTAACTACTAACTAACCTAACTAACCCTTAGCTCATCTAGTTAGCCTAACTACTAATCCTAACTAACTAGTCATACGAACTTACTACACTAATCCCTAATTAACCCAACTAATCCATCATCAGTGTAATTAGCCTCCTAATTAGGGATTAGAACGTAAACTCACTCGTTTAGCGCGAAAACCAGTTCACGGTGATACCAAAGGAAGCTGGGAAAGGGCTAAAAGAACCTAGCAAACCTCATGGTTTGCTGCTGGGTTTCGCTTCTTCTTCGGGTCAGGCTAGCTGGTCACAGGGCTTAGCGGAGCTGGATGAGCGATTGGCCGGAGTTGGGACAAGTACAGGAGGCTGGAGGTGGCGTTGGGGGAGCTAGCCCGCGGCGAAGGCGAGCTAGCGACGTCAGGCCTGGCGGACGGAGCCAGTCGAGGCGTTTGGCATCGTTGGAGTTGGATGCACGTCGAACGCGGGCTGGCATCGGCTTAGGCAGTCGACGAGCAACTCGGACAACGGTGTGAGGATTGGTGGTGGCTAGCGGCTTCAATGAGGGGCTGAGCTAGTTTGCTTGCTTTGGAAATGGAGGTTGCAACTGGTGAAAATGAAGAAGAGGCTGAGAAATAATAAGATGGAGTTGCTGCTGGGAAGGAAGGGCACAAGAAACTTTAGAAGTCAAGTTTAAATATCTAAAACACTTAAGTACCAGCCTCAAAGTCTTCAACCATGACCAGCTGCCAATTTTCCCTCCCAAACTTCTCAAACAAGCCAAGAATGAAGGCCAAAGATGGCAGCCCCACAACCCTACGAATTTGCACCCATTCAGCTCACGTTCTTCACAAATTCAAGCCAATTTGGTGACCAAAAAATCTCCTTAAAGCTGCCATATAATTTGCACCATTTCTCCACAAATTACTTCAATTTAGCAACCCAAAAATCCAATCAAAGAGACCCCTCCGAATTTCTCGAATTTAAATTGCCCAATTTTGATTTTCCGCCAAAATTCCGAGCTCACCGAAATTTTTTCAAATGATGAGTTGACATTCCAAAAATAAATCGCAACATGCTGAAATTTTTTATTCTAGAAATCGAGTTCAAGTTCAATTTTATGGTTAATTTCAATCGGACGTAATTTTAGCGTGACCTAATCTACCAGGTAGCTTTTAGGAATTTTATCACGTTTGACCCATGGTTGATAATTTTCAATCACGTTTGTGCCTCTTCGACTCATTGGCAACTCTCGATTATTGTAAAAATCTCAAAGTTTCAATTAGGGGCATAAGGAATAGAATCAACAGAAAAATCAGTTTAGTACCGTTCGACGTGAATTTTGCAATTAGGTGGAATCACCCACAATTTAATTACATGCTTATGTCGAATCGATCTATCTCCAGTCTCTAATCGATTATAACAGTACCGTATTAACCATTGCTAATTAGCACGGTCGAGTAGTTGATTTCTAATATAATTCCCAAGTCGGTCGCGTTTATATCCCTTAACGGCTTCATCTAATAGATTGGTTATCTCGTGAGTGGCTAACTCAGAGAAAGATGACCAAAGGTGCGTCGATAAAAACCCATTTCATTAAGTCAAGACAGGGTTGAAAAATCAAGATGTCACAATAAGAGCTATCAAATTAACTTAGTAAATCTTCTCAACTGCTCCTACCCTTGCTAATGGGAAATCAATTCAAATAAGTGATTCGTTTGGGATTTCGATATGCTCCGCATTGATATTTTACATACCCTATCAATTGGAGGGGTGGGGGGATCTTTGGCTCTATCAAATGTACAGGGAATTGGAGGTAGCATTCCACCGATATTAAGTCATAAACTAGTTTCTTCAGCCCTCTTTCTATGTGTTTGTGTTCTGTATGACCTACATAAGACTCGTCATAGCACTTCAAAACTAGATGAGGAAACATTTCAAAAGGCAAGAGCCGAGGCACGGCAAACGCCCTTAACATTTCATAGCTGTAGCTGCCACGAGAAAGCTCAACCGAGTATACTTGGAGTCAAGAGACCTTGTGACCGAGTTGGTTTGGAAAGGCCTAGGATCAAAACCATTTGTAGACCAAGTAAGGGCCCATGGACCCTTAGGTGAACTATTGTTTAGTGGATTACTAGATAGATAAGCCTGTGAATGGTCATGGGCTATGGGCTCCAGACTATGGAGAAGAATTTTCCACTTGAATTTTGGCAACTATTTTTGAGAAAAACACAATAATTTTTTTGATTTTAGAGTTTATGGATTAGCCTTCTCATTGTTTAGACGTATGCTAGTATCAAGCTGCACGTCACATGTTTGCAAAGAAATGGAAAATGTTAGAAAAAAAGATTAATTGACAAAACTAATAAAAAATTAATGAATTTCCATACCATCCAAACGAAAGGTTGCAATTTATCACATGTATTTGAATTTTATCTTTTACGTGTATATATAACATAAAGGAGAGACAAAACGACACCAATCCCATATGAATCACACCTCGAGAATTACATTCGGGACGAAGTGCCACAATACCATCTTATACAAATCTTGAGAAAATCGCACCCAATGCCGCTAGCATAGGAGAAGAGCTTGGAATCACAACCCCAATCTTGTGCCCGGAGTTTCTACAACATCGCAGGTGGTATCGTTGAATCACTACTGGTACCATTGGTTGTAGGTGATACAAAGAAGCATGATGCAACGAATGTAGATGGACGAATGATCAAGACAGTGCCAAGACCAAGACCTCGATTCTAAAGCAACGACAAGGATCAATTGGCTCGTGCGAGGGAGTCTGTGGCCGAAATGCACCAGCGACTCATGCTTTGCATCAATTGCTCAGGCTCATGGGGAGTCTCGTCCTTCTAATAATTTTCCCCAAGAACCGTCGCCTTTTCAAATCTCTCACGATAAACTTCTCTTCCCCCAATGAGGAAACAATCAAAATAAAATTTAAAAAAAAAAAACGCCATTTTTACAGGTTATGCTCTACCCAAGCTGTATAAAAAAAATGTCCATATAATATATGTTTTCGCATGAATACTGAATCGCCTATATGATATTAGGGAATATGGTTATTAAATAATCTATAATTTTATTGTCAAAACCCTAAAAAGTCTCTAACTTTGACTCTAATCCCAATTCTATCATAAACTTTCTTTTGTCTCATAAAAAATGGCAAAAGAACGCCTCAAGTGCCAAAAGTTGACACAAAGGGACACTTAAGTGACAAAACTTACAAAAATGCCACTTAAGTGCCACTTTTATGAAAAATGGAACACTTGAGTGCCACATCCGGCGAACCTCGCTAAAAATCCTACATGGTATTTTTTTTATTAATTTTTTCGCTTACCTGGCTCACCGAAAGGCTGACTCAGCAAATCACACACAAATACGACATCATTTCGGTATAATTTGAATTTTAATATAATAATTAATTAAATTAAATTTCAAAAAATTAATTATTTAATTTAAAAAGGGGGGGAGGAGGAGGAAGGAGGTAGCCGACGACTAAGGGCTCAGAGGAAAACAGCTCACAATTTTGCAATCATATGGAATCACCCACAATTTAATTACATGATTCCGTTGAATCGACCTATATTCGATCACTAATCGCTTATAACGGTGCCGTAATAACCCTTGTCAAGTATCACAGTCGAGCAATTGATCTCTGATCGAATTCTCAAGTTTGTTGCGTTGATATCCTTTAATGGCTTCACCTGATAGATCGGTAAATTCATGAGTGGCCAACTTAGAGAAAAATGACCATAGGCGCGTCGACAAAATGCCTATTTCATATATTTGAGATGAGGTCAAATTTTAGAATGTCACAAGGCCCTTATGTACTTCCTCCCCTTCAATGTGGTCATGCTCGTCTAATACCTCTACAAGCCCGAGTCCTGAGAGACACGCCATCGAGTAGGCTATGGTTAACTACATCGACGTCACCGCCGCCAAGCACCCAATCTGGAACCAAAGCCTCGAGGCCGACCACTTCATGCTCTTTTGCCACTGTTGAGAATGCAACGCTACAGATGCTTAGAAGGAAGCAGCACGAAGAAACTCAGCAACTAAAGTTAACTGGAACAAAGGAAATAGAGGATTGGCGTGAAGAAGGAGCAGTCAGTTGAATTAGAATGGTGTAAACTACGTTGTTTGCTTTAGCAGAGTTGTTTCTTGTACACATATGCATGAGCTCTATTTTCTGTTATGTGTGTGCTAAGATGTCATTCAAGGAGTGATTGGTTTAGATCTAGAAGTTATTCCTCTATTGTTATATATAAGCATGTAAAAACAGAACGGATCAATATCGAGCTCTTAGATGAAAAGACTATGAAAGAAAGAAGAAGATGAGCTCTTTAGCAAGCTCTCTTCTCATTTAGCTTCGACTACTTCCTTCTGTATTAATTTTTCTTCATGGTATCAAAGCCATTCTCTAAGCGCTCGAGATACACAATGTATTAATTTATAAACTAACCCAGGACTCTCCCCTAAGCGATGTGGGACTAGAGAGGATCCCTTCCTCTTCCCTGTGCATGTTCGGGGACCAAGGCGCGGACGCACTGCCATCCCTCCTCTCCACACACCATTGCTTGGGCTGTCACACTCTCCACCCCTTAGGAGCACAGGGTCCTCATTATGGCTCACACGCGGTTGGAAGTTGGCTCTAATACCATTTGTAATGACTCGAGCCCCACTGTGTAATATTGTCCGCTTTGGACACTGAGTCATCACGGCTTTAAAACGCGTTACGCAAGGGCAAAGGGCCATCCCTCGAGCCTTCTCTCTCGCAAGCCATAATATTGTCCGCTTTGGAGGCACAGCCCATTGGCCATCCTCCCTCACGGGTTTATTTTCAATGCAGCGGAAGCGTACGTGAAATGCCTTACATAAATTTAAAGGGACCTAAGCCTTTATAAACTAACTCATGACTCCCCCCTAAGTGATGTAGGACTAGAAATGACCCCTTCCTCTTCCCTACGCACATCCGGGGACCAAGGCGCGAACGCACCCCCATCCCTCCTTCCCACGGACCATTGCTTAGGCTGTCACATCCTGGGGCTGATTATTGGATTGGAAACATCTTATGATAGCAAACTTTGTTAAACCAATTTACACAGAAGTTTATAACTAGAGAATTTGAGCTAAGAGGGAAACTCCAAGCATGCCAAAAACGAAGTAGGCCATTATCTGAATACTTGAGAGAGTATAAACTGATTTGCAACTGGTTGAACGCAATCGGTAAGCCTTTTGGATGAGATAACAAAGGTGTTCGGAGTCTTGGAAGGGTTAGGATCAGAGTATGAGAAATTTCGAACAAAAATGTATCATTTGAAACATCAACCAAATTATAATGAAGTTATTTCGCAACTGAAGAGATTTGAAACAAGGTTGCAAAATCACTCCTCAAACCAATATAATCCAAACTTCGCCTATTAGGGGCAGAGGAATGTTGAAAGGAATCAGAATGTGGATAATGAGACAGTTCAATTAAGTCTTGCCTTCGTAGGATAGATAGGAAATGATAGGTTTTATGGAAATAGAGATGGAATTAGTTATGGCAGGGGTGATCGAAGTTATAGTATTCGAGGTTGTGGTTATGGAAGAAATCAAAATTACAGAGCCTGTGATTCAAACCAAGAACAAGAGGTTCAAGCTTATTAACCACAGCTGAATAATTCTAGCCAAGGATTTCGGCCTTATGCAGGTGCACCACAAAGATATCAGGAAGTTAAGTCATATCCTCCCCTAAACTCCTCATTTAAAAAGAGCCAAGATGAGAAAGCAACATGAAGTGCAAGAGTGGTATGTCAAATCTGCAAACAACCAGGACACAATGCACTTCGGTGTTGGTATCGTTTTGATAATTCCTTCCAAGATCAAGACATTCCAATAGCACTTGCTGTAACGACCCAAGCCTCACTGTGTAATATTGTCTAATTTGAACACTAAGTCCTCACGGCTTTAAAACGCATTACGTCTGGAGACCGAGGCGTGAACGCACCGCCATCCCTCTTCCCTGCACACCGTCGCTTGGGCTATCACACTCTTCACCCCTTAAGAGCACAGCGTCCTCGCTATGGCCCCACATGCGATCGAGAGTTGACTCTGATACCATTTGTAACGACCCAGCCCCACTGTGTAATATTATCCGCTTTAGACACTGAATCTCACGTCTTTAAAATGCATTACGTCTGGGGACCGAGGTGCGGATGCACCGCCATCCCTTCTCCCCGCGCATCGTCGCTTGTCTGCTTTGGACACTAAGTCTTCATGACTTTAAAACGCGTTGTCTGGGGGTAGAGGCGTGAACCCAGCCACCCTCATCTCAGCCCAATATTGTCCACTTTGAAGGCTCGGCCACTGCCGTCCTCCCTCACAAGTTTATTTTCAGCGTAACGAAAGCGTACGTGAAACGCGTTGCACAGATTAAAGAGACCCAAGCTTTTATAAATTAGCCCAACACTCCCCCCTAAGCGATGTGGAACTAGAGAATGACCCATTCCCTTTCCCTGCGCACATCCGAGGATCGAGGCGCAGATGCACCACCATCTCTCCTCTCCGCGGACCGTCGCTTGGGCTGTCACACTCTCCACCCCTTATGAGCACAACATCCTCGCTATGGCCCCACACGCGGTCAAAAGTCAGCTCTGATACCATTTGTACGGCTTTAAAATGCGTTACCTCCGGGGACCGAGGTGCGAACGCACCACCATCCCTCCTCCATGCGCACTCCACTATGTAATATTGTCTGCTTTTGACAATAAGTCCTCACAGCTTTAAAACGTGTTATCTGAGGTAGAGGCATGAACCTGGCCACCCTCATCCCAGTCCAATGTTGTTTGCTTTAGAGGCCTGGCCACTGCCGTCCTCCCTCATGGGTTTGTTTTTAACGCAGCGAAAGCATACGTGAAACGCGTTACACAAATTAAAGGGACCAAAACCTTTATAAACTAGCATAGGACTCCCCCCTAAGCGATGTGGGACTAGAGAATGACCCATTCCCCTTTCCTACGCATGTCCGAGGACTGAGGCGCGGATGCACCGCCATCCTTCCTCCCCGCGCACCGTCGCTTGAGCTGTCATATTGAGTATTTGTGAGCTCAAAATTACAGAGGAAACTAGCCAGCAGCCTCCCCTTGACCGTCGACCACCGCCTGGAGCCACCGGAGCCGCCGCACACCAACTACAAGCCCGAGAAGCAACGCTGTCTGCCTGTTTACCTATTCTCGCTCATCCCGCCAGTCTCCCTGCCCAACCATGTCCCCAAGCCACCTCAGGCCATCATCGAAGGCCCCTGGTCATCGCCCAAGCCACCGGAGCAGCCATCGTTGCCAACTGCAGCCGCCGCCAGCCCTCCTCGCCATTTCAGCATTTCCCGTCACCGTTCTAGCTTACTCGGCCTTGGAGCAAAACCGAACAACTAGCAAGGGCTTTGAGGTTTTTGGCCCGTTTTCAGGCTCGCTCGGTCCTCCGTTGGTGTTGCCGCAGGGTTGTTTATCGCCCGTCTCTGTGTCGCCATCGTCGTGGGCTCACCGAAACGCTAAACCGATGAGTTTACTTGCTAAACTCTACTTAGGGAGTTAATGATGCTTAAGGAATAATTAGTTTAGCTAATTAGGGTTTAGGTGGTTAATTAGAATAGATTAGTGATTTAATTATTCATTTGTGCATGTTAGATAGTTAGAACGGATAGATTATGGACTAAAGTAGTCGTGCTATTTATCTAAATAGGTTCGGAAACTTTCTAGACCCATTTAGGTGGTTAGATTAGCGTTTCTAGCCTAAGTTGCTATTTATTGCACTTGAAATGAATTATTTAATTAATTTTGGTATTTATCTAATTATTTGATATTTTCCCGAAATTATAGTAGGATAGTCAGTGATAGGAATTTCGTGTTAGTTGCAGTGGTGTGCTCAGTTTATGCAATTGAGTGTTTATTTGTACAAATTGAGTGGTGATTGAAATTTTGGTTATTTATTCCAAAATAGTTAAATTTTGATATTTAATTAGAAAATCTTGGATGTCGGGTTTTAACATTGAAAATAGTTTTATATACTATATAAAACAGTGGGATTTTAAATTGGAGGATATCATTTTTTCTGGGTCGATCTGATCGTATACCCATACATGATTATTTTCATCAGGTGTTTTTAATACGAAGAAAATGGACTAAGTGCATTATTTTAATCGAGACATTTGAGTGCAATGCACAGTGTCATTGGCCATAATTGAGTGGACGTGTGTTGGTTAAAAAAATCCATCACAAGCATTTACGCCAAACGTTACCCCTATATGAGATGCCATTGGACAATGAAAGCCGGTCGCAATAGATTCTGAACCTATGCTCCTTTGGGAAAGCCGTCTAGGAAAGACGTAGCCGTGCTCAATGGGGTGAGGCGACGCCTGGCTATGCCAGAAGACCGCTGAACATCGAGTAGGCCATGCCATGAGCCAAGATCAAAATTAGGAACGCATGATTAATTAAGTTTAATGCGTCGAGTTATGGAACAAAATTGTATAACACGGTATAGGACGTGTCATAATGATTTGGCCTTATAACCAGAACCCCTGTGCTTGGTTGAAATTGAGTGTGGCGTTTCAGTTGATTGAGCTTGATTGCTGCTCATTATTTTGTGGCTATCTGTGATATGAATTGTGTTGACATGTAGGGTAGATCTAAACGAGGTAAGTCTCTATGGTTGTATGATTATGTGGTTAAGACGCATATATGCGTATTACCCTCCTAATCGAGGTTTAGAGCATGAACTCGCTGAGATTTATATCTCACCCTGTCGTGAGCTCAATTTTTTTCAAGACCGTAGAATGGAGGATCTGGAGCTAAGTTGAGGGCATCCGAGATGTAAGTCCATTAGGACACCTTTTGGAGATAGACCTTTTTGTAGACTTTTGCATATGACTCAATGTGTATAAAAACGTGTTTTTGTTGTGAACCTGTTTTCCTATTTTTCTATCCCATGTTGTTGATGTCAAGGGATTTGTTTGTTCGCTTCCGCATGTGCAATAAAATCAATAGGTCGGTGACGCCTCTTAGGACATCACAATTTTATCGACCACCGAGGGATGGGCACGTGCTCGAGGTTCGGGGCGCGACAACATGCCAAGACAAAACATATTGAGATTGATTTCCATTTTGTTCGCAAGAAACTATCTCTTGCTTCTCTACGTGTACAATATGTTCTGAACAACTACCAAATTGTTGATATTTGTACTAAAGCACTATCCGAATGGGACCATTGCATCATACGCACCAAACTAGGTCTAAAGTCAACTAAAATAGAGGAAACAAAGGATTGGCGTGAAGAAGGAGCAGTCAGTCGAATTAGAAGAGTGTAAACTACGTCATTTGCTTCAGCAAAGTTGTTTCTTGTACACATATGCATGAGCTCTATTTTCTGTTATGTGTGTGTTGAGCTGTCATTCAAGGAGTGGTTGGTTTGGATCTAGAAGTTATTCCTCTGTTGTTATATATAATAAGCATGTAAAAACAGAACGAATCAACATCAAGCTCTCAGATGAAAAGACTATGAAAGAAAGAAGAAGATGACCTCTTCAGCAAGCTCTATTCTCATTCAACTTCGACTACTTCCTTCTATATTAATTTTTCTTCGGCCACAACTGGGTAATGATGCTGAACATCATGATTTCGAGACCGGTCAAGAACAAGTCGATTTTCGCCGTTTGACCTTCTTTGCACGAAAGAAATATAAGATGAGATTGCCATTGAACAATTAGCTTTGCTGCCTTAGCAGATTTATCCAATGAAAAATAAGATGCATTGATATGAGATTTGGTTATTTGAATTCAAGCAAAAGAAAAAACTATTTTTATCCTTCGCCATCTTGTCAAAATTTCTTTTTTAAAATCACTAAAGATTATAACAGAGTTTAACTGTTAAAAGAAATGAATCAAAAGATTTTGATGAGTTAAAAGGTAAAATGTCAACCACTTCAAACAAATTAGTCATGTTACTACTTCAGAGAATAATGTTGAGTGTCCATGTGCGATTTCTAACCTCGGTATTCAAATATGTAGAGCTTGAGATAAACATCATGCTCTTTTGGATAGCTCAATAGATAATATATTAATCTACAAGAAAAATCAACATGTACGAAATTCAAGCTAAATCATTTATTTATTTTTGAGCGAGTAAATATCATTCCATTCATTAATTATAATTATAAATAAAGAAAATTACAAATAAAGGCTTGAAAAGTCTTCATTTTCTTAAATAATGGCTTGAAGTGGACATTATTTCAAAAAAGGATTTGAAATGTTCTCATTTTCTTAAATAAGAATTTGAAGTAAATCTAGGTTCAAATAAAAACCTGAAGTGCCCATATCATCTCAAAAAATAAGCCTAAATTAACTGTCTATGAAGGGCAATTTCATCTTATAAAATTTATAATTTTTCTCTTTTTCTTTTTTGTTCTTTTTTTATAATTTTTTTTAAAAAAAGGAAAACATGGGCAAGTTGTGTCTTTTCCTTTTTTAAAATTCTTAATCTAATTTAATTTAAATTTAACTTATGTTTCAATGAAAATATATTTAATTAGTTGAAATATGTTGTCAGTCGGTAAGGTTAGGCCCTAATGTGAAATAACCATGATTACTTTAGGCTTTTCTTTGGAATTAATATGGCATGATTAGGCATTTATTCGAAATAAGATTCACTTAAATTTTTATTTGAGAAATTGAGAGTATTTCCGGTCTTTATTTGGAATTTTCTCATTTAAATGAGTTACCTTTTTTTAGAAAATTTGGGAACATTAAATTTATTTTTTTAAATGGAAAATTGTTTTCGAAAGGAAAAGAAAAAAGCTGCCATCGGTTTTCCCCCTCTTTTCAAACGCACGTCAATTCATCATTTCCCTCTCTCAGCCCCAGCGCCTCCTCCTCTCCTCCCCTCCCTTCTCTCTCTCTGCCCACCGATCGAACTCGGAAACCCTCGCCGGCCGCCGGCGATGGCGTCGAAGGACCTCCCCTCCGACGACCCCGCCGCCAACACCGAGACCGGCGGCGAGACCGTCGCCGCCCGCCGGAAGCGGTCCCGCCGCGTCAGCTTCGCCGACGTGGAGATCACCTCCGTCCACATCTTCAAGCGCGACGAGGACTACTACGACACCACCCCTCCCTCCGACCCCAACCCCGACGGCCCGGGCTCCACCGACGCCGGGGAGGCGCGGCTGCTGTTCAGGGATCTAGGGGACCACAGCGACGACTCGAGGGAGCTCACGCCGAGCGGGGAGTACGGGAAGGAGGACGGGGAGGAGGAGGAGGACGCCGATGAGGTCGGGGTCGGCAGGAAGTCGTTCCTCAGGCCGATTGGGTCGCCGTCTCCCGGGAGCAGCACGTTCGGCTCCGCGACTTCGAATGATGGTGAGTTGATTCGGGTTTTGCATTTCTACTGCGATTTTTAGGTCACCAGAGCTTTGGCGCTTTGGCTTTGAACCAAAACGTTGTAGGGTGGAATTCGCGGTGCACAGCAAGCAGACTTGGTGAAAATTGGTGGGAAAGATGTTTAGGCTGTGAAGCAAATGCGGTTATGCTTCAAATTTTTGCACTAGAACCCCATATTCCTTCTAAGATCTGATTTTGCCTCCCTCTCTCTCTCTCTCTCTCTCTCTCTCTCTCTCTCTCTCTCTCTCTCTCTCTCTCTCTCAGCTGTGGCATGATTTCTGAAGATCGATTTTTTTTTCTTTTTTCACCCTTGAAGCACTATGTTTCTTTTGTTCCCTTGAGAATAAGTGTGCTTCGTCAAGGCCCCAAAAAAAAAAGAAAAAACAAATTTTTTTGGCCCTCATGTTGGCCGTTAAGTTTTGTTGTCCTGACTGATGTGTCGTTTTCTGTTGCTATTTCTCAGAAGACAATTTCTTTGGTCCCGTCTCCGCGAGCTTTATTAGGCCTGGAAGGCTCTCTGACTCTGCTGCTTCAGATGAAAATCATGATGTTACGATGGACTCTACAGCGTTCTCAATGTATTTCCGCAGCCTTGCAAGATCCGACTCTGGCATGGAGAAGACGCCGACGGGCATTCATCTGACCTTTGATGAGAAGACACCGTCCGAAAAAAATACCTCTGCTAACTCTGGAAGTTTTAAGATGCTAACAAATGCTAGGAAGCTGAGTCCAGAATCTGCTCATCCGATGCATATGTTCAGAGTGATGGTAAAGATTCGAATGAAATGAGCCTTATCGGGAATAATCCAAATAGGTATGACTATGGTAGACTTTCTCCTACCTTGGATGCCCTCCTGGCAGAAGGCAGCCAGGATTTGCAAGCTCTTCCTGGTTTTGATGTTCACAATGCAAATGCATCAGCTACTTTTGAGGTTTTCATTGCTGATGAGGGTGGAAGCAGTAGGGAGAATGTCAAGGGCTCTGCAGATAACATAATGAGCTCTATGGGCACTGATGGAACCAATCAGATAAGTGTTGCAGCTTATCATGAATTACACAAGGCAAATAGTGCTTCTGAAGGAATGTGCTTTGAAAATTTTTGAAGTGATTTATCTAATATGGTTGACATTTTCATTCTCGATGCTCCTGTTTATCAGCATGTCCGTACTCCTAATCAGACACTAAAAGTAAGAACATTGTTCTTGTCTATATTTTATTTGTTTATTTCCAGATTTGGTTTTTGAGTTTCAAATTTTGACTAGCTAAAACCACTCTGGCTTTACAGGGGCATCTAGGATATGTGCACCATCCTGGTACTTTTGAGTTTGATTGGTCTCAGAAACTAACAGTAGAATAGAAGTGTCTTTGGTCACATGTAGCAGCCATCTGCTGCAGCTATATGCAGTATTACATGCTCTAGTTTAGGAGTAGCTTATGAGATGATAAAATGCTTATAGTGGATGATGGATGTCTGTTGCTGAGATTGCATTTTATGAACAACGATGTATAATTCCACAATCAACTGGTTGATGTGAATTACGCATCTGTTTCTCATGCATGTTGACTAGGCTATCTGCCTGTCTGCTTCCCTTTCTTCATTTTGTTTTTCTAGTCTTCTGCCTAAAATTCAGTGAAGGCTATGCTGGGAATTTTCCAGATCAATTTTAAGCTTCTGGTTTCTTATACTTGCTCTCTATACAATAATCTGAACATTTTCTGGGAATAAATGGACCATATTTTGGGATGAAGCTTTTAATTCTCTTCTCCTTGCAGCTTGGATCTGAATTTCAACATGTGTCTGAAGCAACCATCGAGGAAAATTCCCCATGGAATGGAAGTCAGAATCTTGATTCTACTGAACAGGACCCCAACAGATTGCACACGTCTCATTTGAAAGGCTCTATATCGTCTTTAGCGGCTAAAAGGCGGCAATTGTTTTTGGATACTAGTTCACCTGCAAACTTTTTATTGCATCTCCTTCAGCCAAAATATCTGGGGCACTGCTAAGTAAGGAAAGAACTCAGCATGGTTTGAGTCTGTCATCTATTTGGAAGAACATTCCTAAGTTTGGAAATCTTGATTCATCTCCTCCTTTTACTTGTTTGAAGGAAATCAGAGCATTAAAGATCAGGTTATCTGGTTATCTATCCAGTTCTCCTTCCAGTACCAGTCAGGCACAGACTAGCAAAGATGTAAGCAAACTCAGAGACCCCCCGTTGCTGTTCATAATAGCAGTCCAGTGAAGACCCCAATCATAAATAAGATTAAT
The DNA here is from genome assembly GCA_019915185.1 of Eucalyptus camaldulensis. NCBI lineage: Eukaryota > Viridiplantae > Streptophyta > Magnoliopsida > Myrtales > Myrtaceae > Eucalyptus > Eucalyptus camaldulensis. The sequence continues at coordinate 8,164,461 of JAHSVA010000014.1, read as the reverse complement.
AATTTCAGCTAAGCTGAGAAAACTCTAGCTTTTGCCAGGAATGGAGAATCTCTAGGTCGCACAGCTTTGCACATTAATCATAATGATCAACCTATTACGGTAAAGACAGAAATGGCCTATTCCAACAACTTCAGCATGTCAGGTGGTGGAGTGATGCAACCACGATCTATGTCCGAGAGTTCTGAAAACACCACCCTCGTCTCTTTGAAAGCTGAGCCTTCATTGGATGAAATTGCAGTTGCTCGTAGAAAGGATAATGAGGAGCCTATTGTAAGTCATTGGTTGTCAACTTCCCCGGTGCAAAGGTTAATTCAGGAGTTATTACCATCAGGAAATGATCAAAGTACACATAATGTCTCCATGCAACAAAATTGGTATAAAATGTTCGTTGGCAGACTCAGACCAATTTAGAAGTCCTGTACAATCTGTAGCCTCTGGTGGCTATCCAATCGAAGCTGTTATCAAGATAAAGTCCCATTTCCTTGAGATGATATCTCCAAGGGGTGGGAATATGTCGGATTTGCGGAGTTTAAAGCAGCTCAAGGACCTCCAGATTGAAGCAGATGGAGCCAGCTCCATAGGGGAAGTTTCTTTTGGGGAAGAAAAGTTTCTTCTCTTATGCTTGATTTCACATATCAACAAAAGTACTGATGTGCCTTTGCCTAAAAAGGTCATAACGTGAAACTGATTAGATCTCAAGGCTACGTTTGGTCGTCCGGATTTCTAATCAGGATAAAACTGGATAAGATAGGATATGAAATTTTAGGATTTTTTTTATATCTTATCAATTATTTGATGAATTGTAGCATTAAAGTTGAATATGTTTACATTATATCATGTACATTTTCTTTTTTTATATAAACGGCATATCATTATAAATGAACCTAAATGTTAATAAACGGAGATGATGAAAATCTCTCATAACACTATTCCTCTTTTTTATATTGTTTTTCCCCTTTCATCATTATTTAATCAATTTTATCAAATAGTAAACCGTACTAAGATACCTACAATACAAAAATACTTAAAATATATAATAAATATAGATATTTAATTTATAGATTGAATGTTTTTATAAGATACAACTAAAGTTGAATATATAAATTAAAATATGATTAGTTAAAACTAATTTTTAATTTTTTAAATTAGAATTTAAATATTATTTATATTGAAATATAATTTCAATTTTGTTAATTTAATAAATTTGTTATTCGAGAAAAATAACTTTCTTATTATGGAAATTAGAAATCTTATCCACATTTATTCAACCTTCCCTATGAGATAATTCTCCTTATATTCGACTTTATCATGTCCTGAGTGAGCACCAAACATAAGATAAAATAAATCATATCATATTCTGAATTTTATCCCGACTGTCAAACGCAACCTAAGATCATCTTGATTTTCTGCTGACACTAATGAGCATGTTTATGTTATTTGTCTTTATTAATTCTTTAGATTGCTTATGCAAAGCCTCTCCAAGGAACCAGCGCAGAATGACAACAAAGAAATCCAGAACATCTACTTCCAAGTCTGATGCCTTGGGCATTCTTTGTAATGACAATCAGCAGGAGCTTTGTCATTCGGAAAGTATTTTGTCAGCACTAGAGATGAAGGAATCTCACCATCGGAAGAGGAAAGGAGATGGTCTTGAGGATCCCAAAACCCTAGCGATGGAGAGAGAACTGAGCGTCGAGAAAATGGAGAGGACGGGAAGTAGATAGAGGAGTTGGAACCCCGGACCTGAAATCACGATTCTTATTCTTCCCAATTATTAATGTACAAACATTTCTTATTTGTTATATAATCGATGTAAACATCATTTTTCGATTTTATAATGACGACGATGATGATAGTAAATCATTTCATGTGCTTTTAAAGAAAATAAGATTTTTTTTTTTTGGAAAAGATTTTTAAATAAAGATTCGAAGTATTCTCATTTTCTTAGATAAGAATCTGAAAAAAAAATTTATTTCAAATAAAGATCACATTAGTATCAAAGATTGGCCTGAAGTGATTATGGTTGTTTTAAATAAGAGTCTAGCCTCATCGGTCAATAAAAAATTCCAATTGATCAAGAATATTTTCTTCTAAACACAATTTAAAATTAAATTAAATGTAATTTTTAATTTAAAAAGAAAAAGAACCAAAAATATAAGCGAGGCTCCATCCCACTTGCAATAGTGATGGCCGATGGGGTCATCGGCGCTCACTTAAGGGTTGGCGGCTCTTGTCGACCAAAGGTGAGGGCCAGAAGTCCCTCACTAGAAATAGGAGAGGGCGGCAACCTCTCTCCTAGATTTGGCGAGAGTCAGACATGAGGTCAGAGGATTTTGGGTGTTTTAGATTTACTTTTTCAATAAATCAAGGCACTAATAGTAATGTAAACGATATGAAGTCGCAGTTATTACGTAAACAAGCTTCTAATTTGCAATCCATGTCAAGGTCGACAAGCTGGTCAAAATGACTACTTGAGAATATCATCGACCCCACGCCCCCCCCAAAAAAAAAAAAAAAAAAAAACAGCATCATGTGGCAAAGTCAAACGAAACTGATCAACCAAGCTTTTTCAAAATGTCCTGAGAAAGGCGGGTCCCAACACATCGCTAGATCAGAAATGTTAGGACATGTACTTGTTTTTCTTATTAACGCTCCTCCTGATCTGAGAACGAAGCCACGACATCGAAATAAAGCCCAAAAAACGACGCGTTTTCATGGTACAGATGCACAAGCCCAATGGAAATACGATAACCTCAAGAACCTACAATTAATTGAACAATTAATGCTAATTTAAACATATGAAAATAATCATCTAAATCCTAAGCTTCAATTGTGCAGTTTTGAAGGGATTTAAAGCGCCGATTGATGTAACAAATTAGTCAGCAAAGGGTGATGGCCGGAATATTGTGCAATTTTTATGGAATACTGTATCATGTAAGCAAAGCATGCAGGGGTAATCAGTTTCGGGATGGAACCGAGAATCGGACTGGATAAGATGGGTCGGTTCCCCTAGTTTAACCGAGACCGGCCCTTTCTTTTCCTCAATTTCTTCTAAGAAGTAAGAACTCTTCCTTTTTAACAAAAATCCAACAAAGAGACGTGGCGAGTCCCGATCACGACAACCTCACCTACACGAACTCGAAATCCAACGGAGTCAAACGCCGTTGATTCCAGCAGATTCGCCAACCATACGCAACAGAAATCAAAGCAATAACAAAGTAAGCGAAATGCCATCACATTGAGGCGACGTGAGAGAGAGGGAGGCGCCGCCGCGAGGGAGGGCTGGGAGGCGAGGGGGTGATCATGATGCCGCGGCGGATGGCCGGAGAGTATCCGGCGGCAAAGAGGCTAGGCTTCTTTCCATCGTATCCGCCAATTACTTTCCTATTTTAAAATAGAAGAAAATTACAACAATGAAAAAAAACTGAAAGAAATATAATGGCAATATCAGTCCGGTTCGGGTGATCCGGTTCCTTGTTTGGAACCGGAAACCGGACTGGTTATTTCTTGTTTTAAATAACTTTTTGTTTCTTATTATTAGGTACAATTTTGTTCATTCTTATAATTAGTTCACCCCATTATGATGTAATTGTTTCAATTTAATCAGTAATTTTTTTTTTGTTCTTGTATGAAAACGTCCATTTTAATATAGTTCTTCCAATTTACTGTGCAAACATTTCTCATATTGATGGAAAATCATGTTAATAACATTTTCAAATCTATAACAATGATAGCGAATTATTTCATGTGTTTTCAAAGAAAACAACACCATATATTCTTTTTATCTTCTATCGTACAATATTCGACTCGTGTACTATTGACGGAGTTTTGAAATACACCGTACAATAATTGATTACTAAGGGCAACTCTAGAATGTCAGATTCATTAACTGTAAATGGTTTAATTCACTGCCTTATATGTAAAAGCTTAACAATATTAGGTGTATAAGAAAGTGTTTAATCACGTATGATATTGCTATAGATACGAGGAATACTTTCTTATTAAATTTTTGCTAATCACATAAATAAATTATTAATTACTTTAAACTTTTTACCTATATTAAAAGTTGAAAAACATCTTGAAAATCTATTAGTTACTAAGTTTTTTTTATAGGAAAAAATTAACATGAATATCAAGAACTCCCTAAGTTAGATAGGTTGAAATTTCTGTTTATCATTGTTATTACATAAAAGATATTACTAACTACTTATAAGTACATAATATTATCAATATAATAAATACAGAAAAGAAGTAATTTTATGTAAGTACATACTCACTTTATCATATTATAAAAGTTATTTACTATGTAGATAAGTCTTCTTCTTTTTTTGTTCGAAACTATGTAGATAAGTTATTAGCTACAAGGATGACCACTTTTTTACAATAAAAAATTGATTTTTCCTCTTGGAAAATATCATAAAAGAATATATAATCAGAATCTTTTAGATACATATAAACTTTCTTTTTCAATGTACCAAGGCGCAAATAATAGAGTGAAAAGTCGCATCCTTCCACTCGATGTGGCTTGTTGCCTTTTGAGTGTAAGTTTTTGGTGCCGGACTCCCATGTTGTATAGTTTTGGTTAAAAGTCAATATATTACTTACCTTACCAAAAGAAACAATAGAGTGAAAAGTAATTGTTCGTGAAATTCTAAATGCAATGAACTTGTTAAACAAGTAATATAATAATGAGAAAGGATATCATCTCACGGAGATTGATGATTAATAAACCAATTAAATATTAAAAATGAATTAATTCTAAAATTTATTTGACAGATCAAAATAGAATTGAGAATAAATTAAAATTGACAAACGTAGAAATAAAATTTTGAAATTAAATGTTGTAAATCAATTAAATAAATAAGTTAAAGTAACCAATTTCACCATAATCACTAAATATGAATTTCAGATTATCACCCATATAAGAACGAAATCAAACATATGATAGCAAAATTTACAAATGTATTTACTATCTTACCTCTAGATATAACAAATCTAGACAGTTTATCAATCCATTATATCTCACCTCTAGGTCTAACAAATCTGCACAGTTTATCAATTCATTATATCTCTAGGTGAATTTCAATAAAGATAAGTGCATTAAAATCTATGAATATTCCCGATTTACAATGAATTTTGGAATCACCTTATTATCAAAAGCTACGCAAATAACATGGTATATCTCTATCCATATTTAATTCATAGTTATTTATTATAAGAAGTAATTGCATATTATTACTTTTCAATCTCAAATATGTACATTAGATCATTCAAGTGATGGCCAGTCATCTAAAAGCATTAAGCGCAATAATATATAACTCACATGAATGAAATCACTTGCAACATATAAAAATCATGAAATTCATATTATCTTGGTCAAGTTACATCATAACCCTAATAAAAGAAAATTAGAACATAATAGAAGAAGAAATGAATAGATAAATCAAGCCTAGTATCTTGAATCAAAGAACAAGAATTATATCACCACTTTCGTCTTCTCTTCAAAATGCTTGAAAAACTCTCTAAACAATGAAAAACGATCTAAAAATAAAACCTAGTCTCTCCAAGCTCTTAATGTTCTCCTATTTATATGATACATCCAAGACTCATATTGTAATTGCTTATTTTTTGCATAAAATTAAAGAATAAATCAAAGAATCCCTTATTTGATATCCACCTTCCAACTAAATCTGATAAAATTAGGGAATAAATCACAAAACTCCTAATTTGATATTCATCTTCTAACACTTTCTCATTTGAATTCCCCAATCAATAAATTCTTCCTTTCATTCTTTTTGTCATTTTTCCCTTCATTTTCTCCATGTCTCATTATGTATAAACAAGGAAAATTTGAATAAATAGAAGGAAATCCAAATATTTTTTCATGTATATTGCACTATTTGTTACCTAAAATAGGTAAAATAACTCTATTTTGTAATCAATGGACTTATTTCAATAAACTTTTTCAATATATATAGTTACAAAATCTAAAAATAATATTATGTGTTCACTGTTGGATGGCTAATATGTGATATAATTGAATCTTTTCACATGTCAATCATTTTTTACATAAAAATTAAAATAATTAAAATATGAATATATTTTATAAAAGTTGTTCACGTTAGTGTTGGCTATACCCATTGCCTGGCATCCACGTAAAATTAGCTAAATGAACTTAATTAGCACAATGTGAAATTATTTATGACTCAATTGGCAAAATTGAAAACTTTATAACTGAATTAATAAAAATGTAATAAATTTAGAACTTTTTGGACAATGTTCTCCATTCTAGTGCCATTGATCCAACCACTAAGTCCAAAAATCAATGCCAATTCCTTGTGAACTACGTTTGACCCTTTTGTTGATATTCACTATGAGAGAAAATGGTGTCATCAATGTTGACTCGGAGTGTCGTTTCTGGGTTGCTGGCAATTTCCATTTGTCCATATATAAAACCACGTTTCGTCCCAGAAAGTGACTGAATTGACATCCACTAATATTAAAAAAAAAAAAAATCTATTTTTCATCTTGATGCGAAGCAACAAGGCAGAAAGATTGAAAATGACTCTCTGTTAATTACATTAATCATCGCCATAAATAAACGAGAGCGCTTCACTCCCAGAAGCAATTTCAGTTGCTTCCCATCACAAAGGCTAGTATTCTGATGCTTTATAATCTTTCACTAGATAGATCAGAGGATCTGCTTCTCTCTAGCCTCATGCTAATGAAGAACGTTTTTCGTGCAGCGATGCTGTTGGAATTTTGTTTGTTAAAACAAAATGAGTGCATTTTACTTTGTCCCACATAGAAAAGGTGGGAGCAGGAAGATTACTTTATTAATGAGGAAATTCCCTTTTGTAGTTAAAGGAGTGATTAGGTGGGGCTAGACCCCACCATACCTGCATGCGGGTGCGCAGATAATTGCGCGATTTTGGCGCGATTGTTTGGCGTACTTAGCACTTTGCACGCCTGCGCGCCCGCGGTTTAATTAGCATTAATCCCTTGCTTTTTATTTATTTTTTTTTATTATTTTATATTTTAGTTGAAAGGTTGCCTTTTAATTTGAGAATTTCGGAAATGAAATATAAATGAAAATTCGAAATTCTATTTAAAAATAATAATTATTATTATTCCGAATTTTATTTGTGTCTTTTCAAGACAACCTTTGGAAAATTACTTATTCGGTTTTAATTTTTCCGAATGATTGCAATTGTTCGTTTTTCGACTTCTTCCGAAGAGTCGCATTTGTTTATCCGAACAATTTTCTAAAGACGTGTTTGTTCGTAATTTTCACGAAGAGTTGCAAGACTGTTTCATATAAATACTTGTCATTTTTCGGAAAGAAAAGAGTGGTCATTTTCGAGTCTTCTTTCTGAAAAACTGCAGCCAATTTTTCGATTGTTTCTTAAAGAGACCCTGGAGAAATACTAGAATTGTTATTTAGTATTCTCATCCGAGACTTTGTTATATCCTGGAGGATTTTTGCCGGTGACCATTAGCAACGTTGTGGGGCAAATAAATCCTTAAAGAAAGTGATATCACGCCTCAAAGTCCGAGTTGTTTTTACTCGATCCAATTTCATTGTTCAACCCATTTCTAAGACATATTTTTCCAACAATTTTAAGGATTTATCTTGCTACAATGGAGTCAGAGACAATCAAAGTTATGAATCAAGATATGGTCAAACTAGACCGGTTCGATGGGAACAATTTTGCTCGCTGGAGAGACAAGATGATGTTCTTACTCACTGCTCTGAAGATCTCCTACATTCTGGATCCTAACTTGGCGCCTATAGAAGATCCTAAGCCTACTTTCGATGGAGGACAGCCAAGTGCGGAAGCCATTGAGAGGGTTAATAAGGAAAAGAAGAAACGTGCGGAGGATGAATTACTTTGTCGAGGACACATTCTGAACACACTCTCCGATCGTCTGTACGACTTATTCACTGAAATGAAGTCGGCCAGAGAAATTTGGAATGCACTGGAATTCAAGTACAAAGTGGAGGAGCAAGGTACCAACAAATATCTAATTGCAAAGTATTTTGATTTCAAGTTTATTGATACTAAGCCCTTGCTGGAACAAGTCCATGAATTGCAAGTGATTGTGAATAAGATTCGTGCTCTCAAGATTGATATTCCAGAAGCTTTTCAAGTTGGAGCAATTATTGCGAAATTGCCTCAAAGTTGGAAAGACTATGGAAAAAGGCTGATTCACAAGTCGGAGGACTTTACTTTGGAGCAAATACAGAAACATCTTCGCATTGAGGAAGAGTCACGTTTACGTGATAATTCTGTTTTATACAATTCCAAGGTGAATTTTGTGGATAAAAAACGGAAACTCGGCTAGAACTTCAAGGTAAAAAGATGGGGGCATAAATTCAAGAGAACACAAAAGAAGCAAAAGGGTTGTTGTTTTGTATGTGGCAAACAGGGACACTATGCCAAGGATTGCATTAACCGTAAGAGCATTTCAAAGGACAAGAACATTTCGGTGGTGAAAGCAGATGCAAATCTGGTTGAAGAAAATTATGTAACCATGATTTCGAACATGTTTTCGAACATGGAAATTTCTGAAATAAATGATGCGATGGCTATGGTTTCTGAAATTAATTCTATCACTGTCCAATCCGGTTGGTGGATAGATTCTGGAGCAACTGTTCATGTGTGCAAGGACAAATACATGTTCAAGCAATTTGAAGAGATTGTTGACTCAAATGTTCAAGAGGTCCTGATGGCGAATAATGCTCTTGCAAAGGTTGCTGGAAAAGGCACGGTGGAGATAGACTTCATTTCTGGAAAGAAGATAACTCTTCTTAATGTGTTATTTATACCCGAAATTAGGAAGAACCTAGTTTCTATTGATTTACTTTGTAAGAGGGGGTTTCGGGTTTTGTTTGAATCCGACAAGGTTATCCTGTCGAAAAATGGGCTGTTTGTTGGGAAGGGTTATGCCAATGATGGCATGTATCAACTGAGTATCAATAATAATATTTCTAGTTCTGCTTATATTGTCGAGTCTTCAATTTTATGGCATAGTAGGTTGGCACATATAAATTTTTGTTATTTGAAGAATATGAAAAAATTAGACTTGATAAATTTTAATGGCGAATCTGATAAATGTGAAATATGTGCTAAGTAAAAACTTACTAAGAAGCCATTTCCTAGTGTTAAAAGAAATTCGAATTTATAGGATTTGGTTCATAGTGATATATGTGAATTTAATGGTATGCTAACATGTGGAGGTAAAAGGTATTTTATTACCTTTGTGGATGATTGTAGTAGGTTCTTATATGTTTATCTCATGAGATCGAAGGATGAAGCATTTACCATGTTTAAGAAATATAAAGCTGAAGTAGAGAATCAATTAGAAAAGAAAATCAAAGTTCTACGATCAGATAGAGGTGGAGAATATTTCTTAAATGAATTCTCTTCATTTTGTGAAGAACACGGTATTATTCATCAAGCTTCACTCCACAACAAAATGGTTTAGCTGAAAGGAAAAATCGATCTCTTGGAGAATTGGTTAATTGTATGCTTTCAAATTCAAAGCTACCAATTAATCTTTGGGGAGAAGCATTACTTATTGCATGCTATATTCATAATAGAATACCTTCCAAGAAAAATGATATAACCCCTTATGAAATATGGAAAGGTAGAAAGCCAAATTTGTCATATCTTAAAGTGTGGGGGTGTTTAGCGTACTACCGAGCTCCAGATCCTAAGAGAACAAAGCTCGGTCCTAGAGCTATCAAAAGTGTTTTCGTAAGATATGCTGAAAATAGTAAAGCTTATAGGCTTCTTGATTTAGAGTCTAATGTCATAGTAGAATCGAGAGACGTCGAATTCTTTGAGAATAAATGTTTTACAAGTTCTGAAATGATTGAAAATAATTCAAGATCTATTGAAACTCAAAGTGATTTTCAAGAGAAAGAAACGAATTCTAAAGACATGATTGAATTAAGGAGAAGTACTAGAGCTAGGAAAATAAAAGACTTAGGTCCTGATTTTATTACTCATGTTTTTCTTGTTGAAGGAGATGGATATAATAATGTGGTAAATAAATACCCTTTAGTGTTAAATTTAGAAGATGATCCTGGAAGCTTTGATGATGCTATGTCTTCTAGAGATGCTTCTTTTTGGAAAGAAGTTGTGAATGATGAAATGGACTCAATTATGTCCAATAATACTTAGGTATTAGTAGATTTACCAAAAGGATCAAAACCTATTGGATGCAAATGGGTTTTTAGAAGAAAATATCATTCTGATGGTTCTATTCAAGCTTTTAAAGCTAGGCTTGTAGTTAAGGGATATAGACAAAAAGAAGGAATAGATTATTTTGATACATATGCTTCTGTTGCACGTATAACTTCCATTCGAGTTCTTTTTGCTCTAGCTTCCATTTATGATCTTTGTGTTCATCAAATGGATGTTAAAACTGCTTTCTTAAATGGAAACTTAAATGAGGAGATTTACATGGAACAACCGGAGGGTTTTGTTCTTCCTGGAAATGAAAGAAAAGTATGTAAATTGATTAAGTCTCTTTATAAACTTAAGCAAGCTCCTAAGCAATGGCATGAAAAGTTTAATTCGGTCATATTGTCAAATGGTTTCATCAATAATAGTGCCGATAGGTGTATATACTCTAAATTCACTAAAGACTATGGTGTCTTAGTGTGCTTGTATGTTGATGATATGCTTATCTTTGGAACGAATATGACTGGAGTTAATGAAACTAAGAAGTATCTAACTTCCATGTTTAAAATGAAGGATTTGGGTGAAGTAGATACTATCTTAGGTATTAAAGTTAAGAAAAATAGTGGGGGTTATTCTTTAAGCCAATGTAGTTATGTTGAAAAATTATTAAATAAATTTCAACATCTTGGTTTTAAAGAAATAAGTACTCCATTTGATTCTAGTATTAAATTAAATTATAATACTGGTAGAGCGGTGGCACAACTAGAATATGCAAGTGCTATAGGATCTTTAATGTATGCGATGCATTGTACTAGACCCGATATTGCTTATTATGTATGCAAGTTGAGTAGGTATACAAGTAATCCAAGTACAGAACATTGGAGAGCTATTACTAGAATTTTTGGTTATCTTAAGAGAACTAAAAATTTAGGATTGTTCTACAATAATTATCCGACTATATTAGAAGGATACACCGATGCTAGTTGGATTACAAGTGTGGGAGATGAGCGTTCCACTTCTGGATGGATCTTCACACTAGCTGGAGGTGTTGTATCTTGGGCGAGCAAGAAACAGACATGTATAACTCACTCAACAATGGAATCTGAATTTATTGCTTTGGCGGCAGCTGAGAAAGAGGCTGAATGGATTAGAAATTTGTTGTTGGATATCAAATTATGGCCTAGTCCTATGCCTCCTATCTCTATTCACTATGATAGTTAGGCCACTTTGGCAAGAGCCTATAGTAGCACCTTAATGGTAAGTCTAGACACATTAGTCTAAGACATGAATATGTGAGACAATTGATTAAAGATGGTACCATAACAATTGTCTATGTGAGGTCAAGTAGAAATCTTGCCGATCCTTTTACGAAGGCTTTACCAAGACATATGGTAATAACAACCTCACAAGAAATGGGGCTGAAACCCTTTAATTGAAATCACTAATAATGGTAACCCGACCTTTTTCTAGAACATCACTAGTTACAAGGTTTAATGGGTAAGAACAAGTTATTGAATGTGATTGTTTGATACTGACATAGCCCTGATATGAGAAGTCAGTATTGTCTGTTACGTTTTGTAGGTTGAATTGAATTCTTAATGAAGTATGATACAAGTTTGTAGTGTGTTGATAGTAACAGAAACACATGGTAGATACTTCACCTATATGAGCTTAGAAGTGGTGCCGCTTCTTACGAAAGTGAGGGTTGCTTTCGAGGAGCTCATGAAATAGGATCAAGCACAAGGCCATAATAGTGCGGAGTAATATAGAAATTCTTGCTGAAACAAGAGGTTAGTGTATGTGTGGTATGTCCGGTTCTATTACATAAAAGTACAAGTTTAAAGCCGAGCTACTTGTCACTTTGATAGAGCTTTGATATACTTGCACTAAGTAAAGGTTTAACTCGAAAGAGACCTTTATGTATGTATATTAATCTTACTGAAACTTTGGCTGTATGGTTTTTAAAATTTTATTTTGAAATTTTGTTTTACAAACAAAGTGGGGGATTGTTGGAATTTTGTTTGTTAAAACAAAATGAGTGCCTTTTACTTTGTCCCACATAGAAAAGGTGGGAGCAGGAATATTAGTTTATTAATGAGGAATTTCCCTTTTGTAGTTAAAGGAGTGATTGGGTGGGGCTAGACCCCACCATACCCGCGTGCGGGTGCGTGGATAATTGCGCGATTTTGGCGCGATTATTTGGCGTACTTAGCACTTTGCACGCCTACGCGCCCGCAGTTTAATTAGCATTAATCCCTTGCTTTTTATTTATTTTTTTATTTTATTTTATATTTTAGTTCAATTAGCATTCTTCCGAAAAGTCGCATTTGTTTATCCGAACAATTTTCTAAAGACGTGTTTGTTCGCAATTTTCACGAAGAGTTGCAAGACTGTTTCATATAAATACTTGTCATTTTTCGGAAAGAAAAGGGTGGTCATTTTCGAGTCTTCTTTCTGAAAAACTGCAGCCAATTTTTCGATTGTTTCTTAGAGAGATCCTGGAGAAATACTAGAATTGCTATTTAGTATTCTCATCCAAGACTTTGTTGTATCCTGGAGGATTTTTGCCGGTGACCATTAGCAATGTTGTGGGGCAAATAAATTCTTAAAGAAAGTGATATCACGCCTCAAAGTCCGAGTTGTTTTTACTCGATCCGATTTCATTGTTCAACCCATTTCTAAGACATATTTTTCCAACAATTTTAAGGATTTATCTTGCTACAATGGAGTCGGAGACAATCAAAGTTATGAATCAAGATATGGTCAAATACTCACTGCTTTAAAGATCTCCTACATTCTGGATCCTAACTTGGCGCCTATAGAAGATCCTAAGCCTACTTTCGATGGAGGACAGCCAAGTGCGGAAGCCATTGAGAGGGTTAATAAGGAAAAGAAGAAACGTGCGGAGGATGAATTACTTTGTCGAGGACACATTCTGAACACACTCTCCGATCGTCTGTACGACTTATTCACTGAAATGAAGTCGGCCAGAGAAATTTGGAATGCACTGGAATTCAAGTACAAAGCGGAGGAGCAAGGTACCAACAAATATCTAATTGCAAAGTATTTTGATTTCAAATTTATTGATACTAAGCCCTTGCTGGAACAAGTCCATGAATTGCAAGTGATTGTGAATAAGATTCGTGCTCTCAAGATTGATATTCCAGAAGCTTTTCAAGTTGGAGCAATTATTGCGAAATTGCCTCAAAGTTGGAAAGACTATGAAATTTTTCATCGATGATCTGAGTACGGTCTTGAGTGTTTTTATATATAAATATATAGTGGTAGTTCATGACTTTCATGTAGGATGTTTGAGATTAATTATCATTTGAACTTGAGCTCAGTTGCTCGATTTAACTCTCTACTCACAACCATTCAATCGATTCTCTAGCAGATATCAAGATGACAAGCTCTGCAATCAGGAATCGGGTTTTCTTTGCCCTTTCTTCAATTTGGTTTTCTTTGGCAAGAAGCTACATGCACACATACGCCGGTGATGACCTCAAATTTGCCGAAGTTAATTCCTTGACCTCCATCGATAATGGGCATCCCTTCAGCTACTATAGTGTCCCATACTGCAAGCCCATGGGTGGGATCCGAGAACCTATCGGCAATGTCGGCGCCGCTGTCATGGGAGATGAAATCATCAACTCTCCATACCGGTTCCAAGGGAATGTCAACGAGTCTATCTACCTCTGCACCACTGATCCCCTGAGCGAGCACGAGGCTAGGCTCTTAAAGCAGCGCACTAGTGATTTGTATCGAGTGACCATGATGCTTGATGGTTTGTCGGCAGTAAGATATGCCAGATACATTCAATGGACTGGCTTCCTAATTGGATTTGTACTACCGTGCAGCGATGATGTTTACATCATTAATCATCTTAAGTTCACAGTCTTGGTCAATGAGCACAGAAGCTGCAGCTATGACATAACAGATTTTGACTAGCCATCGGTCTCTAAGGGTTATGAACTGGCACCACTATTTGAGATTGTGGGATTCACTGTGGCTTCCTTGCAGTGTTAAACATGACCAGGAATACATGAAATGGCTCAAAATGTACGACAACATAGATTCAATGGAATGTCCCTCCGATCTCGAGACATTGTAGGCTGTGAGGGAGAACGAGCGGATATCCTTCACTTATGAGGTTCAGTTTGTGAAGAGCGATATCCACTGGCAATCACGTTGGGGCATTTATTTGAAGTAGAGATATTCGCGAATCCGTTGGTTCTCGGTGTAAGAGTTTTTCTAATTGTGGACTACATTAATTGATATTGTAATTTACCGTTTAATGTTTACCGTTTTATGGGGTTTGGTCTAAGGTGAGATAGAAGGTTTCTTAATTAGTCTAATATGGGCTGGCTAGTGTGGGCCGAGTTGAGCCTGGCCCGTAATGAGAGGGATTGGCTGGAAACTCTATAAATAGTGCTCAAGTCTCTCCTCTAACCCTAATTCTCACATGTATGCTCACCTAAAGGGCGTTTACCTAACGCTGCACGTGAGGGGGGCCGCCTCATTGAGCCAGTGATATGGAGGGCAATATAGGAGAAAGACTTGATGCCTAGATCCCCTTGATATATGTGGATAATCCTTTTTCGTGCTTCCGCTTTATGTTCGATGGATCCCAACAGGTGCGTTAATCTTTTTGCTCAATTACGTTCTTGTTCTGGTTATAGAGATCTTGGGATTGCGCAATTTGCGTCTAACATGTGGTATCAGAGCCTACATAACCTTAGAATTCGAACGCAATTGATTTTACCCTAATTTGTACGAATTAGCCCTAATTAGTGCAGATCTTGCCCTAATTTGCGATTTTCGAGACTTTTCGTTCAATAAAAATTAAATTAAATTATATATTCAGACTGGACTCGACGAGACGAAGAAAACCATGGGCAGCGCGTCGCCGGAGGAGGTCGCACGCGCCCCCACGCACGGCCACGCGCCTCCTGCGCGTCGAACACGCGCTGCACACTCAGGCGGCGCGTGTGAGCGCATGGAGGCTCCGTTCGGCGCAGCGTTGGACTCGTACGGTGATTTCCTATCTCGTGGTATGTTTATTTTATATATTTGATGATTTTATGGATGTGAAAATATATACGGAACCCTAAATATGTGTATTTTTGAGTATTTTTCTTATATTTTCTGTTATTTTGGAAATATAAGTGTTGGGTTATAGGTATATAATCATTATAAATGTGTGATTCATCAATAAAAATCAAACTTTATTGTGAACTGAAGCTGGCTTAATGAGATTCAATCATTATGAGATAGTAATTGAATATATCTTGAGATAATGAGAAACAGTAAAAATCATGAAATTTTTATTGCTCATGCATACTCTTTTATACGCTGGTAATCTTTGAATGATAGACGTCTTAAGAATTCGTGACCAAATTAATTGTACTGATTAACATATCTGCTGTATGTGGGTAATGCATGTCAATTAAATTATTGCATATTGTACATGAACTCATCTGGTCACTTGTTAATGTCTATCAAATTGAATATTTTTATGGTAAAGGAGTATGGCAATATTTACGCAGAGTAATAGTATCTACTGTTAAATTTTAGATATTTAGTTCTCTGGTTTGACTCAATTAATAGGTCACTAGTTGATTACAATGATAATTTGTTGCTTAAAATTGGCTAATAAATCATATGTTGGCCTTGGAGTCATGTTTGGCCGTATGAAACTCATGAGCAATAGTGCTTGTTGATTTGGTGTACCATGTATTACTATTAATGTTAATTTGTGAGAGATATTTTAGATCAGCATTTTTTTTATGTTATTCTAGTAATATGTAATCAGGGTGCATAAGAGATGTTTTATTCTTTGTTATGAGAATTCTCTTGTGTTACTGTAATCAGTGATCTCATTAGAATCTGTCTTTCAAGTTCACTACATATATATATGTATATATGAATGATTAATTTTTTATAAAGCAATGTAATTAGCATGATATGGTGTATGTGAGGAGTAAAGTTTATATCCCTGGTATGAGAGAATTTCAATGATTCAATTGAGTAGTGACCGCCAAAGTGGCACACTTGATTGGGTTTGAGAAATTTCGGTCTTGTATAATGATTGGGATATCTCCTGATCTAATGCGTGGTCATACTCCCAAAGGAGATGATTGATAGTGTGGTGGAGAAGTGACCGATCATAATGGTTCATATGCCCAAAGGTGATGAATTCACGAAGATTGGAATATATTTTCATAACCCTTATCATGTGGGGAGTATACAACTGCATGTCATGTATTCTGCCCAAAGGTGATTATATGATTATGCATGTAACTCTCTAGATGTGTACTTGTATGTCAAGTTACACAGTGCTCACATGATGCTAATTATATACATTGTTTGATTTTTAGTCACCTTTTTTGTAATTAATAACTTCATTATTATTGAGGTTTTTACTGCTTCAAATTTTAAGTTATGGACATATGATTTGCTGCTTGAGAAAAGAGCAATAGAATTTGTTTACTGTCCATGAGAACACTTGAAAAGAGGTTGCTTGCGAATTGCACTGCTATAAGATGATGGAAGCCTTAGTTGCTTGAAATTATGTCTTGTCTGATATTGAAATTAGGACATATCTACAAAGATTGTGTTTAAGTCCTAATGACATATACATCTCGTATATGATTAAAATGTTGTTTCCGAAAGTTTTCTATTTAAGGAAAATGGCCATGATAAAGAATAAACTGGTTAAAAATTAGTTTTGAAGGATGTCAAGCTTAACAATGGCTGTGAGTATTTTGACAAGTATGACAATGCGAAATAGCTTCAAGGGTCATTTGTCAAATACTTGGTAGATTCTAGGGTGGTAATTTAATTACTATACTTGAAAATTCTGATAAAAAGATTTAGCCAAAAGGCATAAATACACCATAATGAACATGGTGATGAGTATGATCAGTAAGACCAATTTATCCGATTTTCTGTGGGCTGATATTATGAAAGCAGCTTTTTCACATACAAAATGTGTCTCTTATCAAAGTTGTTTCATAAACTTCTTTTGAGTTATACATTGGACATAGATTATTTGAATCATATTAAATTTAGAGGTGTTATGCAGAAGTGAGATTATCTAATCCAATATTAGAGGCGTTGGAATTTAGATTCACTCGGAATTATTTTGTATCTTACCTAGATTGTTCAAAAGGATATTAATTTTAAGACCCTAAAGAAGATACGAGAATTATTGGTATCACATATTGTAAAGTTTCTACAGTTTGACGAGGATAGCTGCTCTCAGACTATTAAGGATAAAAGTACGATGGAAAATCACATTGTCTTTGTCTTTGCCTATATAAACAATTGTGGTATAGACAATTGTGAAATCTCTTGTACCATAAACTAAACTTGTTGAGGTTTAAGGTATTATTCTTGATATAATTTATAATGAAATTTCTTAAACCTCTCAAGTGTAGAATGAAGTGGTTGCAACTTTATTAAGGAGATTTGTTAAGGAAAGATAATCAGTTATACCATCAGACTATATAGTCTATTTGTGAGAGCATGATTACAATATCCACTATATGGTTGATGTAATGACATATTTATAAATGCCGTTTCTTATTCTCAATCAAGTATGTGATTAGATGCCATAAAAGGCGATATACAATCTATGAAACATCATAGTGTTTGGAAACTTACTTGCTTAAAAATTACAAGTTCATTAGTTGCAAATTGGCATTCAAAATTAAAAGAATTTCAAAGAAAGATTGTGGAATTTAAAGCCAAATTGGTAACTAAAGTTTTCACTCTGAAAGAGGGGTGGATAGTTTATAGTGAAGAAATAATTATTTCTTTAAATATTCTTTTAGAGTGAACGTGGCATTAATAACTTTTTTTTTTATTTGGAGTTACGTTAAACAGATTCAAAATCTATATAATGCAACTGGATGATTTTGCAGCAGATTCAAGTAAACTATATAGTGCAACTGGATGATTTTGCAGCAGATTCAAGTAAACTATATAATTCAACTGGATGATTTTGCAGCAGATTCAAGTAAACTTGTATGTAGACTAAAAAGTTCTAATTCATTATCTTAAGCAAGTTTCTAGACAATATTCTTAAAATTTCATAGTGTTGTTATTTTGTTCAATTGGGAACAAAGTAATTCAATATACTGCAAGGTCAGTAGGACGAAATTTATTTTTTCTCATACTTTATGTACATGATGTTTTGCTTACAAGTTGTAACCTTGAGACATGTTATATCCTTTGTACTGAGGTCTGTAATGATTGTTTTTGCCATATTATATTAGATTTTCTCGGATGACATTTACTGATTGTATATTGGAAATATTCAATATACATCATTGCAAGCCATGAATTGCTCCTATTGTTAAGGGTGATGGACTAAATCTATCACATTGTCCTTATTTAGATATTGAGAAAATCTAATTAAATGGTGTATCTTGTGTCAATGCACTTAAAAGTATAATATATACTCAAATTTGCACTAGACTAAATATCGTCTTTGTGACGGGACTTCTAGGAAGATATCAGTCAAATCCATGACGTGATCACTGGGTTGTTGCCAAGAAGATTTTAAAGGTACTTAAAAAAAAAAAAAACAAGAGATTATATGCTAATTTATAGACATATTCAATTCTTGCAGTTAGTAGGGTATTTAGATGTAAACTTTGCTGGCTGTTCTGATGACATGCAATCAATAACAGAATACATATTTATGTTAGCAGTAAGTGCAATAAATAAAGTCCTATGTCATCTTCTACTATGTAAGCAGTGTTAGTAACATTCTTTTAGGCTGTTACTTGGGCTTTTAAGCTCTAGAACCTCATTAAAGGAGTTGATCCTTTTAACTTTATGGATAGATCCATACGGTTGTATTGAGATAACAAATTTGTAGTATTATTTATTTACTACAGAGGTCTCAAGGGATTTAAATATATGGTGGTCAAAATTTTTTACCAAAAGCAAACAGTACAGAAAGGTGACGTTTTAATATAGTATATATTTCATAGATGATGTGATTGCAGATCTACTAACTAAAGGCCTACGCTCATGTGTATTTGAGTGACATATTATTAGCATGAGCCTAGGAGCATCATGAGATGATGTTGTTTAGTGGGAGTTATTTTGGCTTTACTCTGATAAGGGTTTCATTTGTATTCGTTACATTTTGTAACGGTTTGATATGTATCAACTTTTGCATTCAATAAAATATTTTTGAATGTGTTATTATTATGTTGAATACATATTGATAAAGTCTCAAGGGATTGTATAAACCTTGAGTGAAGGCTAAGGGCATTCGGGCATCCGGTTATTAGCCTTGTGCATATGTCTTGTGATACATAAATAAAGGTTAACCATAAGGACAAGACATATGTGGGTTCATTGGAACCATAAAGCATTCTCTAGTGACACAAGTTTTTGTGACGCCTAAAGTTAAGAGAATGGTGACTGACAAATGAGATCTCTCTATGAGAGATGTTATCCATTTGCCACACTACCATATTGAATTCATATCAATAAAGTTGAGAACATTCGTGACCATGGAAGGCTCTGTGTGTATACATGCAGTTACCACCATGATTCGGTGTTTAAGACTTTATGGGATAGGATTGACTATTAAGAATTATCTCTGGACCAATGTGCGCACATACAGTACGATTTCAATTATTATAGTCCAAGTGGGAGAATGTAAGAGTTTTTCTAATTGTGGACTACATTAATTGATATTGTAATTTATCGTTTAACGTTTACCGTTTTATGGGGTTTGGTCTAAGGTGAGATAGAATGTTTCTTAATTAGTCTAATATGGGCTGGCTAGTGTGGGCCGAGTTGAGCCTAGCCCGTAATGAGAGGGACTGGCTGGAAACTCTATAAATAGTGCTTAAGTCTCTCCTCTAACCCTAATTCCCACATGTATCCTCACTTAAAGGGCGTTTACCTAACGCTGCACGTGAGGGGGGCTGCCTCATTAAGCCAGTGATACGGAGGGCAATAGAGAAGAAAGACTTGATGCCTGGATCCCCTTGATATATGTGGGTAATCCTTTTTCGTGCTTCCGCTTTATGTTCGATGGATCCCAACAGGTGCGTTAATCTTTCTACTCAATCACGTTCTTGTTCTGGTTATGGAGATCTTGGGATTGCGCAATTTGCGTCCAACACTCAGTACTCTGTTCTCTGACGACCATCCTTCTCTTAATTGGTATTGTCTTCGTGATATTCCTAAAGACAATATCTAGGGAACTCACAAAATGTCGGGGACTCAATAAGCAGGCTGAAGCACAGACCCATGAGGAGCCTTTAGGTTGGAAGCTTCTTGCCAGAGATGCATTCAGGGAGCCGAATCACTCAAGGCTTCTCAGTGTGATGGTTGGAACTGGGGTCCAAATCACACTGACCGGATTTGTGACTGTAACTATCGCGGCCTTCTGCTACTTGACACCTGATGCTCGAGGATTGATACTGACATTGATACTAATTGTCTACTCTTTTTGGGGAATCGTTGGAGGGTACATTTGCGTGCGAAAGTGGAGAACGCTGAAAGGAAGTATTGATGGTTGGAAGTCAGTTTCGTGGTTGATCACATTTCTCTTTCCAGGAATCGTCCTAATCGTACACGTCGCACTCAACTTCATAATGTGGGTCAACTGTAGCACCGCTGCTATTTCCATATGTTGGATATATTGTTAATATAGTCTTAAATAATATGTTCACATACAAGCCCAATAGGTGAAAGCATGGTTATTTTGGTCAATATGGGCTAGAGTCCAATAACTTGCATATAAACTCTAGGGTTTCCCTACGCTAAATGTAACACCATTGAGCGTTCCAAACTTGACGTCTTTTGGTGTAATACTTCAAGCAACCGCTTCTTGTCTCTCAAACCTATAACCTCCAACAATCTTGAAGTATTATGTTCATGTGTTAGGTTTGAGCGAGTAAGGTGTCTTCTTGAATATTTTGTCGAGACAAACTCAGAGGTGTAATTTACTTTTGATTTCAACGGTGGTATTGGTTAGGATCTGAGTTTGAAGATTCGAGTGACCGAAATCTTTGATTCAAAAACCCAAAAATTATAGGCAATTTTAGAGGGTTAAACCACTTGGGCTTTGTTCTACTCGTTGATACAAACGTTTTGAGTAGTCACTCGCGTCAATCGAAGGTCGGACGAAGAAGTACGGTACCCGGAAGTTTCCATTTGAATTTCTACAAATTTTGGCGACGAAATTTCTAGCAAATTTCGGTGACGAAATTTCCAGCGAGTTTCGGTGACAAGGGCAGTCTATCTTAAGGTTTTTGGGCACTCCAAATCTATTTTTGGGGTTTGTATTGGCAAATTCCATCTTTATAGAGCGGTTTGATCAAGGTTAGGGGAGTTATTCAACTTTGTGGCTCCTAGGATTCCAAGATGCACTTTTTCTAACACTTTGCTCTTATTAAAATGGTAAAGCGTGGTTCCTATGATATTATAAAGTTGCAATCATTTGATATTACTGAATTTCATGGTTGGAAATTACATGTTCAATTTGGCATAAAAGAACGTGACATATTCTATATTGTATTAATTGATTTTGCATCTACCACTGAAGATATGGATGAATATCAATGGAACAGATGATGATTTTTGTAGAGATTACTTGTTGAACTCTCTAAATCCTAATCTAGCTATGACTTATAGTGAGTATAAGACAGCGAAAGAGATATGGGATCACTTGAACGCTTAATTCCAAAAACAAGATGAGCTCTCTAAAACTCTCATAGCGGAAAAATTCTTTAATTTTAAATTTACTATGAATTCAAGCATCACCTTTCAGTTAGTTGAATTTGAGAACATGAGAAATAAGCTGAAAGATGATAACTCTAATATGTTCGATAATCTCTTTGTCGATCTTGTGTTAAGCAAACTACCAACTAAATGGAGTTCTTTCAAGACTGAAATGCACAGACTTAAGGTACAGATGGGATTGAATGAATTAAAGAGGTATATTCATATTGATGATCAAAACATTACTAGAAATAGTTTGGAACAAGCAAAACAACAAAAGTTAGTTGCCAACTTAGTTTTACACTCCCATAAGCCTCAGAAAAAGTCCAAGTCACCAAAATGTGAATCCTCTTTACAGTTAAAGGCCAAAAAGACTATCTCCAAAAAGAAGAAGAAGGGCAAGTGCCATGATTGTAGAAAGTGGGGTCATTGGGCACCAGAGTGTAAGTTACCAAAGAAGCCAAAGAATGACACACCACAAAATGAGGCCAATATGCTAATTAGTGAATCGGAGCCTCGAGCTTTCATTGGAATGATGAAGAATGGAAAGACCAGCATTTCGGAGCGATGGTTGGACAGTGGCGCTACTTGTCATGCTACAAATGACAAGAACTTACTAACTAAGGTCACAAAAGTGAAAGACACTGTGGAAAATTGCAATAGGGGTGAGGCAAAGGTGACTCATGCTAGAACTGCAAATTTGGTACTTTCTTCAGGAAGTTACTAACTCTAAAACATGTTAGAGTAGTACATTTACTTAAAAAGCATTTGATATCTATGAGTTTACTTGATAAAGTTGGTATGTCTTTTTCAACTATGAATGGTAGGGTAATTTTATTTGTTAACTCATATTATTTCGATTGTGCATTCATGGTTAATGGTATGTATAGGTTGAGTTTAAATACTGATGGCATAACAATGTGAATTCTGCTTTGATTGATCCAAAGTTGCTATACAATAGACTTGGACATGTGAATTACAGGAAAATGTAACATCTAGCTAAAACTCACAACATTCCATTAGATACTTCTGTTCGATTTGACAAGTGTGAAGTGTGTCCATAGGCTAAAGCTATAGGCTATAAATGGATGTTGAAGAAGAAACCGAATAGTGATGGATCAATAGCTAGATACAAAGCACGTTTAGTAGCCAAATGCTATAAACAGCAGAGTAGAATATACTATTCTGATATCTATTTATCTATGTGTCATCTATCAACTATAAGATTTTTCTTGCTTTTGCATCTATTGAACACTTTGTAGTGCATCAAATGGATGTAAAAACAACTTTCTTAAATGGGGAGTTAAATGAGGAAATTTACATAAAACAACTGGAATGATATGTTATGAAAGGTCTTGAGGACAAAGTTTGTAAATTGAACAAATCATTGTATGGTCTTAAACAAGCACCCAGGATGTGGCATCTTAAATTTGACAAAATGGTAAAGAGTTATGGCTTTCAGTCTAGTTATTTAGATAAATGCATTTACCATCGTTCTATGTCAAATAAGATAGTAATCATTTGCTTGTATGTTGATGACATGTTAATTTTTGGTTCTGATCATTCTGTAGTGAGTGACGTGAAAGCTACTTTAGCTAAAGAATTTGACATAAAAGATCTTGGTATTGCTAATACTATTCTTTGTATGAAAGTAAACTTTAAACGGCAAGTCATCTCCCTTAGTCATACTCATTATATTGAACAACTACTTTCTATTTGGGGATACAATAAGTGTAAACCGAGTGAGACACTATGTGATTATAATAATAGATTAAGTCATAATAAATGGACCAGCGTTGATCAGTTAAAGTACTCAAAACTGCTTGGTAGTCTCATGTATGTTATGAGTTGCACTAGACCCGACATAGCCTTTACAATTGGTATACTGTGTCGTTTTACTAGTAATCCAAGTAAAGAGTATTGGGATGCCATTGATAGGCTAATGAGATGCCTTAAAGGTACTAAAGATTATGTTCACTATTATTCTAGTTATCCTCCAACTGTGGATGGATATTCTAATGCCTTATGGTGCTCAAATATTAGAAATAGTAAGTCCACTAGTGGATATGTATTCACTTTGGGTGAAACTGCTATTATTTGGAAATCCAAACGACAGACTTGTATTGCATTGTTGTCTATGGAATCAGAACTTTTTTGTTTTAGTCTCAACCGGCAAAGAGGCCGAGTAAATAAAGAATCTGATTATGGATATTATTTTGACTCGGATAAAGATTAATTTTTTAAGCATATTCTGTGATAATCAAACAGCTGTCCAAGTCATCAAGAATGCTCTCTTTAATTCAAAGAGAAGACATGTGAGACTGAGATATGCGTTGTTGAATTATCTGAAAGAACAAGGGGTTATCACCTTGATCAATGTGAGATCGAAGGATAACATAGCCGATACTCTCACCAAAGGTATGCCTAAAGATCGATTATTCAAAACAGTGGGGGAAATGTGGTTAAAGACTATATAGGCAAGTTTTAACTACCATTTACTTACCTTCTAATTGTGTGTTTTGAATTATCAAATTTTCCTTTATTGGCTGCAATGATAAGCACAATTTATATGTTTCATCGATGTTCACAATTGCTGACTAATTTGAAAAGGGTGAGTTGTCTCATTCCAAACTTGATGAAGTTGACTTTAACCTAATTCAAATGTTCTATCGGGAAAATTTGTATCATTCCAAACTTGATGATACAATTCAACTATGTTGGACTATCATTTTGGTTAAATGATCTCATTCCAAACTTGATGCTAGATTATTTGACTTTAAGGAATTAATAACTGTGACATTCCAAATTGAAACATAGAAACAGTTGTTTACATAAGAAGCCCACTGGTCTTGTTCTTAATTGAAACTTGATATTACATTAGTAGGTTATTGTAAGTAACTTGACTATTAGTTCTGTTCTTTGAAACTAGACAATAGATATTCTCCTACAAATAAACTTAAGTTGATGGCTCTTTGTAAATCACATTGTTTAGGTCTTGTTCATAATTTATAAAACTGGCTTGATGCTTATGAACATGATATTATAATACTTTATGACATCAATATATGTTCTTCTCTACTTGATGGAAGGGTGTTAAGATTTTTTTATTCAAATGATTGAATTCATGATAATATGAAATTTATATTTGACATTCTACAGGAGATGACAGAGATGGAAGAGAGCTTAATGAGTGGAATCCTGACCAGGATGACTGTGACAGCCTAAATTTTTAGATTTTGTTTTCGATTAAATAAATCAAGCCTTTCGTCGGATGCACCTATAGTGCTATTCTCTGAGCCGATCACTCACGAGATAACTAGACTATCTGGGGAAGCCATTAAGTGATTTTAACGCAATAGATTTGAGAATTCAATCAGAGACCAGAGATAGGTCGATTTGGCTAAGATATGTGATTAGAGTGTGGGTGATTTCAATTGACACTAGACCCATTTTTCTATTGTTTTGGTACCCGGTGCCCATATTTGAAATCTCGAGATTTTCACGACAACCGAGAGTCGCCAATGTGTCGAAAATGTACAATCTGACTTGAGATAAATCGATCACGGGCCAATTACACCAAAAATTCATAAAAGTTACCCGGTAGATTAGGTCACGCTAAAAGCGCACCGGATTGAAATCAACCGTAAATTTAAACCCGATTTCAAAAATTGAAAGTTCTGTAGTGTCATGATCTATTTTAGGAACGTCGACTCATCCTTCGAAGAATTTTCGGATATTCCAAGATTTTTATGGAAAATCGTTTTGGACGATTCGGAAAAATAGTGGAATTCAGATGGGCCAAATTAAAGGAAATTTGGACTTCCAAGCCGAGCCTTTGAGTGTTGGGGACTTGCAAAAAATTGGATGGGATTTTTCTTCAACGAAATCGGACGTCAATTGGAGAATTTCGAGAAGAAATTGAACCTAAAGTGGACAAATTCGGACCTTAGGATGGGGGTGTGCAACATTGGTATCAATTTGGATAATTGTGGATTTATACTTCAAAAAAATAATTGGGGGACAATAAAGGATAAACTTGAAGACTTTAGATGCCAATTCATGATGATTTAGATATTTTCTATTAGACTTTTTGTGCCCCTTTCTCTCTCCCTCTCTCTCTCTCTCTTTCTCTCTCTCTCATTCGATCATCTTCCTCAACCGAAGTTCCAGCTCCTTCTTCATCGTGCGAAACCTCTCTCCTCCACCGATCCTTTGCAAGCTGCCACGAAGACCCCAAGCTGCCCATTTTCATTTCTTCCTCACGTGTCTTCCCACCACCATCATCATCATCCAACATCCACCATCATCCAACGCCATCATCATATCCCCCCCCCCCTCAGCCTTGTGTAGCCTTGTGTCTTCAGCCCCACTTTCTTGCAACATCATCCATCGAAGTCCCTCCAGCATCTTTGTCCGTGTCTCTTCCACTGAGTTGCCACATTCGATCAACAAACCGGTGAAACTTTCCCCAACTTTGACCGTAATCTTCACTCGTCCAACGCCTGCAACTTCATTGGTTCCTTCGTTGCTTGTGTCTCCATTGCGCCGTGTGAATCGAGCGAAGCCAGCTTTGAATTTCAGCTTCTTCAGCTCATGGACTTTGCTGCTTCTCTTGCTCATGTCAGCAGCCCATACGGTTCTTTTCTTCAGCCCTCAATCAGTCCAGCGAAGCCCGAAGCAGCCCAGCCCACCGAAGCACGCATCTTGAAGCCTGCAACAAGTCAGCCCAGTATTAAAGCTTGCAATTCGGCCCAGGTTTTGGCCCACTTGAAGTCAGCCCGTCAGCCCGCAAAGCAGGCCCAAGCCCATCAACCAAGCCCAACAATTGTTGTGGGCTTGCAAGGCTTTTGGGCCCGGTCTGTGTGTCTATCGACGCCGCCGAAAATTTGGATTTCGGCCGCCATCACGTCGTCGTCACGGTGAACTAGTTTCCGCAATAAGCCAGTGAATTTATGCACTAAACTCTTCTTAGTAGGCTAATGACGTCTAAGGGGTGTTTAAATTTAATTAATTAGGAATTAGGTGGTTAGTTAGATTAAATTAGTGATTTAATTATGCAATTATGCATGTTATGTGGTTAGATTAAATTAAGTGAGGCCTAGATAAATTGTGCTATTTATCTAGAAGGGTTCGGGAATTTTCCGAGTCTATATCGGTATTTAATTTAGTGATTTTTGGCCTAGGTTGGCATTTTAGCATTTAAATTGATTTATTTAATTAATTTTAGAAATTAATTAGTTATTAATTATTTTTCTGGAAATTAGACTGAGATAGCTAGTTACCGGAATTTCGTGCTGATTGCAATGGTGTGGTTAATTTCTACAATTGGGTGTTAGTTTGTGCAAATTGAGTGCTGATTGGAAATTTGAATATTTAATTCCGAAATTGTGAATTTCCAATAATTATTTAGAAAATCCCGAGTGTCGGATTTTGACACCGGAAATAGTTTTAAGTACTATATGAAATAGTGGGATTTTAAAAGAAATGATATCAAATTTCTGAGATGAATTGACCGTGTACTCACACACAACGATTTTCATGGGTATTGCTAATACGAAGAAAATAGGCCAAGTTTACCATTTTAATGGAGATAATTGAGTGCAATGCACGGTGCCCTAGGCCATGTTTAAGTGATCGTGTGTTGGTTAAGAAAACTCGTCCCGAGCTATTAAGCTAGACATTACCCCTATATGGGATGCCCTACCAATGGATGCCAGTCGTAATAGACTCTGGACCGATGCTCCTTTATGAAATGCTATCAATATAGTGACGATGTCGTGCACAATAGTGTGAGACAATGCTTGACCAAATTCCAGAGGACCGCCGAACAAAAAGTAGGCCATATTATATACCGAGAGCAAAACTAGGAGCGCATGATTAATTGAGTGTGGCATTCCAGTTGTTGGAGCTTAATTGTTGCTCATATCTGTATGGCTGTCTGTGATATAAATTGTGCTGACCTGCATAGTGGATTTGAGGCAAGGTAAGTCCCTATGATTGTGTGATTAAATGGTTAGGACGCCCCTGGGCGTATTTCCCTCCTAATTGAGGTTTAGAGCATGAACTCGCCGAGATTTATATCTCACCCCGTTGTGGGCTCAATTTTCAGGATCGTCGAGTGGAGGACCTAGAGCCAAGGGGAGATGATCTGAAGTGTAAGTCAGTTAGGACCGCTTCCTTTTGGAGAGTCAGTCTTTTATAGTCTTTTAGTCATAGACCTTGTACATGAATCAGTGTGAATATAAAGGTGTGTTTTGTTTGTGAAATTGCTGTCCTGCTTTTCTATCTCGAGATGGTTACTGTCAGGGGATTTATTATTTGCTTTCGCATGTGCAATAAAATGAAAAGGTCGGCAACTCATCCTGGGAAGTCGCAAATTTTATCGACCAGAGAAGGATGGGCATGCACTTGAGGATCGGGGCATAACATTAACCTACTTGATGAATGAATATATATCATTTAGAGCGTGTGGGGACTTGACAATTTACCTACTATCGCCTATTTTGATGAAGTCCATTTACTTGAGACATTTTGTTATTTCTATTTTGTGAACATTATTATGTTTGTTTCTTATATTTGAAAGGCCTTGGACTATTTTGACTGGCCTACTTATACTTGACTATTATGCATATATTAGTTATGAACTGAGTCTGAGATTTATTTTGGGATTTGGATGAGTTTAGACTGAATCTAAAACTCCTAATACTTATTTTGATTTATTGATTTTAGAACAGATTCATGATAATAATGATTCGCTTATTTGAATTACAAATGATGATTTAGTTTAATACTTTACTGCTGAAAAACTCTTTGATTGATCCGAGTTGATTGTCTTTGACTAAATGTGGATGATTCTTGTTATTTGAATATTACACTGACCACCTTATTAGATTGTGCTGTATGGTGAACATAGGAGGAGATTGTTGGATTTATTGTTAATATAGTCCTAAACAATATGTTCACATACAAGCCCAATATGTGAAAGCACGGTTATTTGGGTCCATATGGACCAGAGCCCAATAACTTGTATATAAACTCTAGGGTTCCCTACGCTGGAAATAACACTATTGAGCGTTTCAAACTTGATGTCTCTTGGTATAATATTTCAAGCAACCGCTTTTTCTCTCTCAAACCTATAACCTCCAACATCATCTCCACGTATGTCGCCATTCTATTGTACTGGTTTTGCATTTTAGTGCCAGTCACCCTGTTTGGAGGACTCCTAGCGACCTGGGCTGAGGATATCCAATATCCTATGAAAACCAATCACATTCCTAGGGAAATCCCGGCTTGGACACTCCCCTCGTGGCTCTTAGTTCTTGGTGCTAGGATGATCCCGTTTGGCACACTCATTACTGAACTCATCTTCTTTCTGAGTAGCATATGGTTGGTAGGTTCTACAGCATGTCAGGGACCCTCTGCATTTGTCTTCTGTCCCTTGTTATTCTCTGTGCTGAAACTTCCTTGATCGTTATCATCACAATCTGTGAGCTGAGGACTGGAAATGGTGGTGGAAGTCTTTCTGCGCTTCCGGTTCAGCTTCCCTCTTTGTGTTCATTTACTGCATCAATTACTTCGTTTCTGACCCGAAAGGTTTGAGCGGGCCTCCATCAGTCACAGTTTATGTTGGTTACTTGCTCATCATGGCGATAGCAGCCCTGCTATCAACTGGAAGCATCGGTTTCCTCGCTTCGTTATACTTTGTGAATGCTCTCTTCTCATCAACAGAGATCTGAGTAGAGTCGACTTTTTCCAATTTCATCCATTGCTTGAGCTCCTCGCTTTGGGAAATGCTGACGTCACCTCAATCGATGTTAGTAACGTCCTACTTTATTATGTATTGCCTGCCTTTGTCATGTTTCACTGTCGAAATAAGCACGAGATTGTTGTAAGTAGCTTAATGTTTCAAAGTAATGTATTCCCATCTATTGCACACATTTCCACTTCCATTGCTGTATCATCTGACGATCAAGTATGGAGCTTTACTATTAACGGTCTTCTTTGATCTGAAGGCGCCAATTAGTGGCTCCGCAGGAATGGCATCATCAAATAACCTTTAGATCTCCAAGTTATAAATCTGAACAAGCTATGAGATACGTTGGATGGTAAAACTAGAAAGAGAGGTGGATGAGGATGCACACCGTTGGCCATTTAGCAGATAGATAGCATGCGTGAGCAACTCTGAACCGCACGTACGTTCATAATAATAACCTATTGATGTTTAGACAAATGAGTAAATAATGCTGAACCAAGTCTCTCGACAAACCTTATACTACAGTGATTCTGCAATTGAGTATTTGTTACATATAAAAAGCACCATTCATAAATACGCTCAGCATCAATTTTAACCAGAAGGCCAATCTCTAGAAACTACAGGAACAGCCCTGGAATGCCCTTAGCAACAATAGGACTCCTTGCATGACCTTGAAAGACTTCTCTTTCACGGATCTTCTTAACCTTCAGCTGGACAAGAACTGAAACAGTGAAACTTCATTCGTTTGCAGAATCGATGCTTGGTAGCTCCATGGAGAGCCAACATTCTTCGTAGTTTGAGCAACACCATGATTGATCTCTACATATTGCAGCCTTCAAGCAGAGGATTGGAAACGGTGGTGAAAGGCTTTCTATGCTTCCGGCACAGGCTTTGATCTATGTAGTCATGTACTGCATAGCCTCCCTCCATCACAGTTTATGTCGGCTACTCACTCAGTGGCAATAGCAGTCCTGCTATGACCAGTAGCATTGGTTCCTTCGTTTCCATCTACCTCATTAATGTTCCCTTCTATATCATTCACCGTATAAGACAATGCCTTTGTCATGTTGCACTTGCCGAAAGCGGGACAAGAAGGATACGCCAACTCTTAATTTATTAAAATGATGTATTCTCATCTATTTCACATATTTCGGCCGTCATATCTACATCAGGTGAAAATCAAAGGGGGAGCTTTGTTAAGAGACATTGATTTATCTCAGTCCACTGAGTCTTCTTTGAACTGACTGGCTGATTTGTCGTCCAAGCAAAGGGATAATCTTCTGAAACTTCAGTTTTCCAAACAATGGATAAAGGGGAGCAGTAGCAGGATGCTCGCAGAATAAATAAAGAAGAGAACCGAGTTCTTGTGCAGACGCAAAGTATGCTCTTGTGCCTAAAATGCACAATGCTCTCATTATAAAGACTGATTATCGTTTAGATGAATAAAAATTTTATCTTCATCATAGTTTCTGAATTAATAAATTTTGGCACCTTATAATTTGCAAACCATTATTTTAAATTCATGAAGCACCGTTCATGAATAGGATTGACATCAATTTAATAAGGCCATTTTTCGGCACTATAATAAGTCAGGAGATGGCCTTCACAACTATAGGACTCCTCACATGATGTTCAGTGTCCGACCATATCAGCTCGCCAAATGAGTAGTCCCAGTTGCAGTGGCTCCTTTCGCCTTCAGCACAACCTTGAAGGACTTCTCTTCATTAATCTTCTTAAACTTCAGGTGGGCTGGCTTGACAAGAACTGAAACTCCATTCGGTTCCAGTACTGATGCCTTGTAGGTCCCTGGCAAGCCAACGTTCTTCACAGTTCGAGTCACCATGATTGATCCTGAGAGCTTAGGAACCGTGATCGAAGGATAGTTGAAGTCTAGAAGACCAATGCGTTTCGAACAATTGTAGGCACCATCAGAGAACATCGAGATCTGTGTTGCATTGTAGCCTAGAGAACACAAGAAGTTGAGATAATCTTTGATGCCCAGATCATAGACCAGGCTAGGGTCCAT
The DNA here is from genome assembly GCA_019915185.1 of Eucalyptus camaldulensis. Taxonomy (NCBI): domain Eukaryota; kingdom Viridiplantae; phylum Streptophyta; class Magnoliopsida; order Myrtales; family Myrtaceae; genus Eucalyptus; species Eucalyptus camaldulensis. Next base: position 8,132,732 of record JAHSVA010000014.1, on the reverse strand, counting down.
AGCACGGTTGGGTTGGATGTGTCCAGCTCCGTAACTGAATGGAGTCGCCTTGTAGTAGGAGGCATTGATGATCGATTCCATTGCATTATCTCGTATCGTTGCTGCAAGCAAACAGACAGGGGGCAAAGATCTATCAATACGCTACGCATCTTGGAAACACCTATTAAACACCAGGCTAGTTAGTCATGACAATAATATGTACAGGTTCGGTTCGCATTGTTTTCAGTGGAGATTGCAAGAGCGGCGGGTTTGTCATTTTCACTCCCCTAAGGTTCGGCATGCCCATCAGACGTAACAGTCGAGCTCATAATGTAGTCGAAGTATATCATTCACTCAGACTCACCACTCGTCATGATTGCCGATCGAATCACAGCAGGACTCCATTCTGGATGTAGAGTTTTCAGAAGACCAGCAACACCTGAAACATGAGGACACGACATCGAGGTACCCGACAGAGCATTAAAAGGGACCCGGCGTTTATCGAATTCCTCATCTGTCGGCCCCGCTGCTTCAGTGTAGGCAGCTATGACGCTGACTCCAGGTGCAGTAATATCCGGCTGGTCATAATCATGTCAGTAACTCAACTAGCTATTGTTACAAAAGCAGCGTGACTAAATCGCGATGAACCTTCAAAGTACCTTTAGAATTTCGGGTGTGATGGTGTTCGGCCCCTTTGAGGAAAAAGCCGCCATGAGTGGAGATGGCTTCACGCCCAAATTTGTCACTACGCGTGTGATCTGAGCAGTGGGAAACCTGTCGCAACGAAAGGTTGCGCAAACGCATCAAATCACGCGGACAGAAGTTATGCTGGCCTCATGAGCTCGACCAAGAACAACATTGCGCCATGACAGAATCTGTCATTAGGGTGCAAAAGAGGAGCCTGTGTGCACTTACTTAGTTGATTTGATGTAACTGAAGATGGCGGCACCGTCACCATAGTTGACGTGAGACGCGGGAAGGAAATGTGGGTCCGCCATGATTTCGTTTCCCGAGAGGATATCGTTGGCAAGGACCATCCCGACCGCGCCGGCAAGGAAGGCCTGCTCTCCCTTGTCGACCCCTGCAATTTCTCCTTGAAGGCAAACCAGGATCTTCCCCTTCACCTTCCTCGGATCAAGCGTTCCATTCTGGCAGAGTAGCCTGTCTTATGCAACCATAAACAAATCATAGTTAGCAATACAGTATATACCGAGCTAAGCAAAAGTGGTAAGTCGACGGGTTCAGCTTGATAGCGCGGAAATCCTTACGCTTCATCTGCCGACACATGAGACAATCCAGCATCCGCTGCGCTGATCAGCTTGTAGAACTTGCCTCCGGGCAAGGATTTCGGTGATAAGCTCGCACCCTTCGGGGCGAAAGGAGAAAGCAAAAGGACACATATTTACAGAATTAGCAGTTTGCTGAAATCGGAAACGCATTCAACACCGATTCACACAATCAAAATCCCCGGGGCGATGCGACAAACGGTAAAACAGGCTTTATCTCTTGTCCAGATTAGCTAACAAACTGACGAAACGATTAAGGGTCATGCTCTATAAAGTATCGCTAATCATCTCGCGGACATTCGTCATTTGAACATGAGATTTCCAGTGCATTCGTTTAGTTTTTCTAATTGGTAATGTGTGTGTCAAACCCTAAGAACAGCTTCACGGAATGAGCGAGAGAGTCTGACCTTGAATCGCCTCTGATCGCCAATCACCACGTAGTTGGAGAAATCCCTGTCCATGGTGCTTGCCGCCACCGTGATCAGCCAAGGCGCGATGTTCGAGACCGTCCCGTCGCTGGGCCCAGCATTCCCGGCCGAGCAAACCACGACGATGCCATTCTTCACGGCGTGGAAGGACCCGATCGCAATGCTGTTGTTGAACAGTGGGGAGGGGCGGCCGCCAAGGGAGACCGAGAGGACGTCCACGCCGTCGTGTATGGCGGCATCAAAGCCGGCCAGGATGTCCGCGCTAAAACATCCCAGCCAGCAGACCTTGTAGGCGGCAACCCGGGCCTTTGGGGAGCCACCCTTGGCCGTGCCTCGGCCGTAGCCGAAGACACTGGCTCCGGCGACGAAGTTGCCGCCGGCGGTGGAGAGGGTGTGGGACCCATGGCCGTCGTTGTCACGGGGGGTGTCAAAGGAGGCGTTGAGGGGCCCCACCACGGCGGCGAAGCCTTTGTTGAAGTATCTGGCGCCGATGAGTTTCCTGCGGATCGACGATTCCGTTGGCGGGAGTTACCTTTGCATTTTCTTTTTTCAAAATATATGTCCAAAGGGAATGTGTACAAATAAAATAAAATAAAAAGATAAAAAAATTGAAAAAAGGGTTGCCAAATTAATTGGCAGGCCAATACAACTTCAAATGAAGTTTTACTTTTTCTATTATAGATCCAAGAAAAAGGTAAAAATATAATAAAAGATTGATTCAACTTTATCGTGGAATGGATTGAATTCAATATTTAAGAAAAGTTTAAGAGCCATATTAAATATATCAAAAGTTCAATAATAACATTACACCTTAAGGCTCCGTTCGTTTCACGGAAAATTGACCATCTCCGGAAAATATTTTCCCGGAAGTTATTTTCCAGGAAAATGGCTATATTTTCCGGTGTTTGGCTAATTCTTAAATTTTGAGTGGAAAATATTTTCCACCGTTCGTTAACTAATTTTTTTCTTTTTCTTTTTTAATTTTTTTAATTTTTTCCTTTTCTTTTCATTCTTCTTCCCCCTTCTTCCTCCTCCTTCCTCCTTCCTTCACCGCCGCTCCTCCTTCCTCCTTCCTCCTCCTTCCTCCTTCCTCCTTCCTCCGCCGCCGCTCCTCCTTCTTCCTCCTCCTTCCTCCTTCCTCCGCCGCCGCTCCTCCTTCTTCCTCCTCCTTCCTCCTTCCTCCTTCCCCCGCCGCCGCACGCCCGAAGATGGCGAGCCAACCAAGATTTGGTCGCCAGATCCAGCCGACCAAGGTCCAGTCGCCAGATCCGGCGAACTGGGCGAGGCTCTGGCCTCGCCCGAGCTCGCCAGAGGTCTGGCGAGCCGTGAGCTCGCCGGATCTGGCAGCGGAGCTCGGGCTCCCGATCAAGGCGAGCCCGAGCTCCGCCGCCAGATCCGGCGAGCTCGCGGCTCGCCAGACCTCTGGCGAGCTCGAGCGAGGCCCGAGCCCCGCCCAGCTCGCCGGATCTGGTGCGGCCAGAGCTCCGCCCCAAGCCGGCGAGGCTCTGCCCCAAGCCGGCGAGGCCCCGCCTCGCCCGATCTGGTGAGGCTCGAGCTCGCCGAGCTCGGGCGAGCTGGGCTTCCACAGATCAGGCTAGGCGGAGCCTCGCCGGCCCGGGGCGGAGCTCGAGCTGGCTCGCGACCGCGGCCGGTCGCCGGTCGCTGGTCGCCGGTCGCCGGTCGCCGGCCGCTGTCGGGGCTGGCCACCGTCCAAGCTAAGGAAGAAAAATAAAAAGGAAAGAAAAGAAAAAAAAAAAAAAAGGCAGGGAAGTTGTGGAAAACATTTTCCTTAGCTTTGCATGTAAATTTTCCGGTCAACGGAAAATGTTTTCCTTGACCATGATTTTCCGCCCATCCGAACACCGGAAAATATTTTCCTGGAAGTTATTTTCCGCGAAACGAACGGGGCCTAAAGTAAAGTTTAAAAACTATCATCATCATTATCCCTCCTTTAATCATGTTTGTAGGTTGTATCGTACAAGTTGTTCGAAGAGTGTCTTATTTCTATATGTCTATTTGCTTAAAAGAAAACTATTTCTAGTAATTTTTTTTTTACTTTCAAGTATATGGATGACAGAAAATTAATCGATATACAAAAAACGTTTTTCATAAATTGAAAACAACATGCTTAAGTAGGGAAAAAAAACGACTTCCCTTTATGACAAGAAGAAAATCATTTTCCCTAAATCATCCAACAAATGAGAAATAACCATTTTCTTTTATCGCAAAGTTTTTAATAAAACAAAAGCAATCTAAGACCTAGTTTATAACCATGAAATAGTTCAAGTTAAAATAAGTCATAACATGGCCAACTCTATCTTAAAGAAATTTACCTTAAAAAGAAATGCTTAAAAGACTTCGGACACTACCACTAACCACGGTACCAAAAGATATAATAGGAAAGTACCCTTTACCTTCTCGAAAGGAGGTGAGTGGAGAAAAGTCAGCGTTTTGAAAATGGCAACTTTTTTTTTTTTTTTTTTTTGTGTTTTTCCTTATGGGGTTGAGCGAGTAAGGATAAGAAAGTGGGAGAGTGGGAGCAAGCAAAGAACCTGTTGCAGCGAAAGCGAGGATCCTTGTCGTTTTGGCAGATTCCTTTCCACTTTGGAGGAATCGGTCCCAAACCCTGGTCGCTAAAGCTCTTGGATTCCGGCCACGCCCCTGCATGCGTCAAAACCCCAATCGATTACATCTTTTTTCCCCATTTTTTGCACCGAGGCTTGTCAATTCCAGGTCCAACATAGCAATAGCAGCAAAGAAATCAAACCCCACGTGAAGAGTATGTGTTTTTTCTTGACGTTTTAAATCATGAGGGTGCGCTTCACCTACTCCGGAAAAGAGGGTTTGTATGGGGCAGCTTTTTTAAGTGAGCACAGCACTTAAACATGGCAGGATGAACATTGACCCTTCCTTTGGCCCACAGGATCAACTTTACTAATGGTGTAATTTTCATGAGAGAGAGAGTGAGCTTCTGAGAGTTTCTGTCACAACTATGAGTTATTAACCAAACACTTTCCAAACCATACTGTTTCATACTTATAATTGTTGTGGAAAAACTATGCTAAAAATTCTTGTAGCATAAGGATGGGAGTCCTCTACAATTAGGGGATAACTAACTACCTCAAAGATCGAAGTGACCCTAAATTCATAGAATTTTACCCCCAAGAAAGCTATTCCTAAACCTAATATATATGCACCCCTATCACCCTCATGTGCCAAGCCAATACCACTACCTTTGGCAGCTGTAGTAACCAGCCTCTTTTCGCTACCTATTGTTGACACCTCAATTTTTAGTATGTTTATTTTATTAATTAAGTTTTTATTTATTTTGTCTTTTTAGAAATAATAAGCAAATAGTAAAAAAACAAAAGAAAAGAAAAACAAAAACAGCAGCTCCCCCCTTTTTCTTCACGTGGGCTCGTGCGGCTTGGCCCCCCCCCCCCTTCTCCTCTTCTTCTTCCTTCTTCTCCCTTCTTCCCCCTACGCCTCTGCAACTCACGCGCTCGAAAACAACCTATGGCCGAGGAGGGTAGGCCGACGTCGGCCGGAGATGACAGATCTCAGGCGCCATTAATGGCCGCCTTCAATGCCGAGCACGCTTTATTGGAGGAGCGAGGATGGGACGCCGGTTCGGCCGCGGGCGTCCGTTCGGCGTGCGAAGACCGGCGGCCGAATCCCCGTCAACCGGCCACCCCCTCGCCTATAAATAGCGAGGCACCACCTCCGTCGAAGGGCACGGCGAACTCGGAGATCTTCCCTTGAGAGACTTCAGGGTTGATTCAACGAGCGAGCACGCGAGAGATCGGGTCGCGAAGCTCGAACGACCTCCCTCCGAGAGACTTCGGGGGAGGCCGGCGGCAAGCGAGCCCGAAGAGGGAGAGATCCGAGCGTGTGAGAGGGGAATCGAAGAGAAAAGTGCCAGATCTGAGAAGCCGAGGACCCGCCAGCGCCACCGTCCTTCCCGACGCCGTCGACCGTCCACGCCGAAGCTCCAAGCAGCTGCTGTGCCGTCGCTGTCCGCCGCTGCCATCCCCTACCCTCAGATCTGGAAAGCAGAAGACCAGATCTGAGGAGGATCCACGAGATCCGGCCACCGCGACACACCGCCGTCTCTACCCTGTCACCACCGTTTGCCGCCACATCCGCCGTTGCTACAGCCAGGTAGTCGCCGACACATCTCCACCTGAACCGCCACACCGCGTCTTGTCGAGTAGTCGGCTGTTGCTGTCTTCCTAGTCGCCGCCGCGTCGCAGTTCCGTTGCCCGTCATCGCCGCCGCCGTCGCTGTCTGTCCAGAGAGGTTTCGGTCTCCTTAGGCGCCGCGAGTAGAGAGAGGTCGCGCCGCGAGCCGAGTCAGCGAAACCTGCTAATCGGGTAGGGTTTGGCCAAATCGGGTCGCGGCTGTCGGCCGGGTCGGGCTGGGTTGGCATCCGGGTAGGGTTCCGCCTGGGCCGGGTTGTGCGAGTGGGCCGGGTAGTCTTCAGGCTGAAGTTTTTATAAAAGTGGGCCTATTTTGGTTTTGGGCCTGGAGTTATTTTCTTAAAAGAAAAAAGACAAAAAAAAATCCGAGTCGGGCCCGCGTTGCGGGCCCGTCTGCGTTTCGGGCTGGCCCGGGTCGGACCCAGCCCGCGGATCCGACCCGGGTCGGCTTTTCTTTTTTTAAAGTTTTATTTTAAATAATATTTTAATAAATAATTAATAAATAATTTATTTTCAAAAAATATTAAAAAATGTTTTAATTTCCAGAAAATCGAAAAATATTTTAAAAATGTCGAAAAATGTTTTATTTTCTAAAAAATCGAAAAAAAATAATTTATTTTCCAAAAATATTAAAAAATATTTTATTTTCCGAAAAATCAAAAAAATCAAAAAAATTCCATATTTTCCAAAAAATGCCAAAAATCCAAAAAAATCCAAAATTTCATGAAAAAGCCAAAAAGACTTGTATTTTTCCAGAAAATCCCTTTTGTGTTCAAAAAAATTAGAAAATGACTCAAAAAATGTTTTTCCTCCCAAAAATGCATGGAAAATCCCTCGAGTATCCAAAAAACCTCAGAGTTTAAACAAGATTAGGTACCGAAAGGGCATTAGTGATTAACTAGTGTAATCAAGTCCCCGATCCTAATTTCTCTGGTTACGCAGGAGTGAGTATTTCTCCTGATACTTCACTTGGGTTTCTAATCAACCTACCCCAAATCGATTAGTGGCGACTCCATTTTAAAAATTGATTTACAGGTTAAAAACTTGAACCATTAAGTCGTGAATTGGTGGACTTGGGAGAGTCCAGGCCTTAATTAATTCAGCCGAGCCATTAGCCTCTTTAGGTGCTCGTACCCGACTGTGGGCGCCGGAAAAAAAAGAGGTTGCGACAGCTTGGCGACTCCGCTGGGGACTTTGAAGACTTAGGCCATCTTTGTCTTGTTTAAATTCTTTACTGACTTGTTTTTATTTTTTGTTTTATGCAGGTCAGTAGTTTAGAAATTTATTTTAATTTTGTTTAAAATAGATTATCTTGTGATTATAAACTGCTGTGCATCCTTAAATGTTTTAGCACTACACATGGCACGCACAACCCGGCCGCCGGACCTGGGCTGCTATAGGATTTTAGGATGGTGTTAAGAAAGATACGACCTCGAACGCGAGACTGCGATGTAGAGGTTGCCTTTCTTTTCCCCGAACTTCTTAGCCGAGGTTAAGGGGGTATGCTGCTAAACGCGAGACTGCGACGGGCGGATACCCTTTTAATTTCATCAAGCCTTCTGAGTTAGAAATCGAGCCGCACATCCCATCTATATGTCTTTGTGCTTGCCATTTTATTTAAAAGCAAAAGTGATTTCTTTACTTTTACTCAGTTTTTCTGGCTCATGGCAAAATAGGGTCAGGTTGTGTATTTCCCGTTCTTATATGCGATGGGAAGAATTGATATCCAGTTCATTCCTACCCCAAAGGAAGAGCTTCTCAGATGGTGGAAGCAGTTAGATCAGCTCGGCCAAGAGTGCGTCAAAGCAAGAATCGGTCATCTCCTCCCATTGCTCCAAATCAATATCCACTCTGGGGTCATGCAAGCACTACCACATTTCTGGTGTCCTGAAACATCCACCTTCATGTTCGGCAAATTTGAACTGACTCCGACTTTAGAAGAGTACAGTCTCGCCATAGGAATGCCCCTGGGAAGCGAGCTTGTCAAGCCAATTGGCATTGACCCTGTGGTTAGTCTATCACGTTTTCTAAAAAATCATTCGGTAAGAGAAATTGTTCAAGCCAACAATAATGCTTTTCCGCTATCATCTTTAATCGAATGCTTTGAAAAACAGTCAATGACCCAAAAAGCCAAGATCTTCCTCTTAGCATTCTTTGGTTTTATTATCTTTCCCCATCGAAAGAATGCTATAGATCCTTCAATCACATGGGTGATAAATCAAGTCATTTCTGGAGCAGGATATGTGAATATGGTTTTAGCCGAAACGTTTTTATCCCTTAATCGTTTTAAGGACCAAAAAGAAAAAATCATGAGGGCCGCCCCAGAAATTTTACAAATGTGGTTCTTTTCCCATATCAAAGGATTTGGGCACCTCATGCAAATATTTGAAATCAACGAGTTCAAACACCCATTGCAAAAGTTTCAAACCGTGGAAAAATATTCTCCCAATGAAGAGTATTCTCGGTGGATTAACTTGCTAAAAAACCCGGTCCCTGAGACATTCCTATGGCGAGCTAAATGGTTCATTGCAGGAGAGGCGCGCTTTGCGCTTAATTACTACAATCCCATCCCATTACTGGGCCTCTCCGGAGCTACCTCATATTATCCATATAGTGTGGCTCGTCAGTACAGGGTCCTCTAAGAAATCCCGCCACCGCTCAAATCAGGATTGTTCCGAATCTTTTTCACCCGTGCAGACTACAACTACTTGGAGGAGATCCGCATAATTCAGAACGCATGGAGTAGATGTCACACTGAAAAGATCGTCGTGCCCAGAAGGTTAAAGGGACAAGAAAAAGTTCATCATGCATCAGCATTCTACATCCTCAACCATATAATTCCCAAGAAGCTGCAACCAGTAATCCCCGATGTAGTTGATAAACTTACCCTGCAAGGGCGAATCGAATCTCTTGAAAAGAGCTTGGAGACAAGCAGGAGACACATATCGAAGCTAGCACGAAGGAGCAAGCGGCTTCACAAGACTGGAACTTCCCATCGCATATAAAAATGGGCAGCGGGACTTTTGATGTGAATATTTCTGATGTGAATATCTAGGGTCGTTCTGACTTGTGTAAAAAGCCCTTTTGGCATTGTATAAATCTCCTGTAAATAAATAAGAATGACTCGACCCTTGCCATGAGCCAGTTTTTCATGTGTTTCCCTCATTTACGTTTTCTCCATTTCTGTGCTGACAGGTAATCACATCATAGTCGTATTCGCCAAATCCAAAAGCTAGAATGGCTGAAGAAAATGTACCAAGCCGTGTCGAGATTATGGAAAGTGAAATGAAGCAAGTCTTCAATGTGCTTCAACAACTCTCAAAGCAAATAGATTCCATCCAAGGCAAATTGGCTCCCGCCCCAGCCTCAATCGAAGTATTGTTACCGCAATCATCTATCCGAGGTGATCAAGGAAGAGATACCGATGATAACATACCCGAATTGGAGGATGATGCGCACCAAATCATAGTTGAGAAAGCAAAGCCCAACAGTTTGTCTAAGACTGAACATGACAAACGCCTTGAGAAGCTTGAAGAAAGGCTAAAACAATTGCAGGGCCTCCAAGACCCTACTCCAGCAGACCTCTCCATCTACTCTAAGGTCAAAATGCCGGAAAAATTCAAAATGCCTGAGTTTGAGAAATACGATGGCACGACTTGCCCAAGGGCTCATTTGCAAATGTACTTGGTTCGAATGACCCAGTATATTAATAATGTGCCTTTAATGATCCAGTTGTTCCAGTCGAGTCTAGTAGGTCCTGCCCTAAGATGGTACATCACAAAAAATATAAACCTCCTTGAAACATGGAGTGAAGCAAGTGAGGCATTCCTCAAGCAGTACAAGTTCATAATGGATATTACCCCTTCTCGTGAAGATCTCGAGCGCACGGAAAAGAAAAAGCATGAATCTTTCAAAGAATATGCTATTAGATGGAGGAATCTAGCCGCCCAGATCAGTCCCGAGCCAACTGATTTTGAACTAAGAAAAATGTTCATCAAAACCCTCCCTTATGAATATCGCAACCGAATGGTGACTACGATCGCTGAATCATTCAATCAACTCATTCCAGTAGGAGAGCAGATTGAGATAGGGTTAAGAGATGGCTGGTTCACTGAACCTGCGCCCGTTAGCAGAAGGCTCAGCCTGAAAAAAGACAAAGAACCCCTGGTAGATGTCAATGCAACCTACACTGCAAATACTGGTCACCTCCCGACCGTTCAGACAAGCACAGGCCAACAGCAGACCACTAGTCGTCAACCACCTCAGCGCTACAACAACAGAAGACAATTCACTCCGCTTCCTGGATCTCTATCACAGGTTTTGGCAATCCTCCGGAACAAGAGCCTCCTCTCAATTGAGCCAAAGCGACCCAACGCTGAAAGCTTCTCTAGCTATGACCCGTCCAAAAAATGTGACTATCACATGGGAGAAGTAGGCCACTCGACTGACGAGTGTTTCATCCTTAAGCATCGGATCCAGAACTTGCTAGATACTAAGGCCTTCTCATTCCAAACTACAAAGCCAAATGTCCAAAGCAATCCGCTCCCTGATCACGCTGACAAGGTAAACATGATATTCAGTTATGAAGCCAGACAAATCAGAAATGTCAATGCACATATGGCTGACATCTATCGAGGGCTAGTAGAAACCGGGTATTATCGAGATGATAAAATACCACCCTTTGCAATAATGGAGGAAAGGGTATTAAGAATGATAGAGGCCGGAATAATCGTGTACGCCGGCCACACCGGCATGGTCTCTACCATATCCCAAGTCGTCATCAATTGGGATGAAGAATTTGCCACACTAAACGCAAAGAGGGAGAAGAAGGATTCCACCCCACCTGAGAGCGTTTTTGAAGGGAAAGGAGCCATAGTTCAAGCATCGACAGCAGAAGCAGCTATAGTCATTGAGATCCCCCAGCCCTACAAATACGAAGGCAACAATGCAGTACCATGGTCCTACAACCTCGATGTTGGCTTAGTCACGAGATCTAGACGAACCTATGCTCAAGCCAATACGCAGCTTGCCAAACCCGTCACTGACGAAGAAGCCAAGGAGTTTTTGGCCGTAGTTAAAGCCAGCGAGTACAATGTGGTGGAACAATTACGGAAATCACCAGCACAGATCTCTTTGCTGGAATTACTTCAGACATCTGTCAAGCACCAGAAATCCCTCATGAAGGTACTAAGTGAAGTACATGTTCCTGAAACGATTGAACACGACAAACTTGAGGAGTTTGTCAGCACCATCCTTCTAAAAGATCAAATGGCATTTTCTGATGAAGAGATCCCCGAGGAGGGTAGAGGACACACCAAAGGCCTCTACATATCAGTCAAGTGCAATGCATCTCACGTCGCTCGAGTACTGATTGACAATGGATCTGCTCTTAACATATGTCCACTAGCAACACTCTGTCGTCTTAAAATAGAGACATCACGAATCCAGACACCCAAGACTTCTGTTCGAGCATTCGATGGGACAAAAAAGGAAACAGTGGGAGAGATCGAGCTTGACGTTCAAATAGGCCCAACTATATTCAAAATTTTGTTCCAAGTGATGGATATCCCCACTGCGTTCAATTTCCTCTTAGGCCGCCCATGGATCCATGTCGCTGGAGCAGTACCTTCAAGCCTCCACCAAAATGTAAAGTTCGTGATTGGAGGAAAACTGATCACGATCCGCGGAGAAGAAGATCACCGCATCTACCATGAGACAGCCATCCCTTATGTTGAACCTGGTGACAAAAATGAATCCAGCTATCAATCATTCGAGCTTGTGTCTACTATACACGAAACTCGAGGGACTCCACCCCATGTCCCCGAAATATCAAGCACTGCGATCATGGTAGGGAAAATCATGACTGGATACGGTTTTATCCCGGGTCAAGGGCTCGGCAGGGGAAACCAAGGCATCCGCGAGCCTATCAAAGCCTTGAGGAGACCTCACACCATCAGTTTAGGATATCAGGAGCAGTACCGTGAAGGAAAAGCAAAAAAGAAGACCAGCCTTGTATACCCTCGCCTTGAGGAAACCTTCCCAGGCTCTGCGAAAATGATGCATGAGGAAGAAGAAATGATCGGCATTCCAAAACAATTCAACCATGAAAGCATGAAGTTTCCCATTTACTTGGGCATGGGTCAGAAGAGCATAACTCAGCCCGTACCTACAAAGAAAGAAGGGCCAGATGACGTGACTACCATGTTTGGGGACCTTTTCGTAGGTGCCATTGAGGAGGAACAGCTAGAAGAAGCAGGCGATAGCTTCTCGTTCACCCAGCTTCAGTGTCAAGTCGATGAACTACGCGATAGCATATACCACTTGACAGAAAGTTTTGTTCAAGCTGCCCGTACATTCCGCTCTCGTCACAATGAGGAGTTGGTAGCCAAAGTAAGTGAAGGAGACCCTACTGACATTATCTGGCAAGGAGCTCGGCTACCACAGTCCTCAAGAAACACGCGGTCATATTCGCCTCTTCCTAAATCGATGGTCACTATTTTCCCTATCCTCCTAGAGCAAGGAATAATCTCTAGAGAGCTGAGGCGTCCTACTCCCGAATACTTCCTTGATTATGATCCATCCAAGTACTGTGATTATCATTCAGGGGAAGTAGGACACTCACTAGATGACTGTACTATCCTGAGAGACAAGATTCAAGATCTTTTGGATGCTGGGGTATTCACGTTCCGCTCCCCGTGGCTATGTTATGGCAAAGATGACCTCCTCGTGGTACCTAGCACCCATACCATACTCCCTGAGCATGCTAAGGAAGCACATAGAGGAAAGGCAATCATGGACACTTTGGGCCAACCAAGTGGCAAATTCGACTATTATGTCAACTATTCAATTCCCCAAGGTTTCTATGACCATCATCAGAGCATAGTCCCTGATGGATGGGGAGGCATGGACGATCTGAAATTCACAAAGCTGGGAGCACAAGGAGGCGTGACTGGTGACTGGTATGAAGACTTCTTCGTGGGCGCTATCAACGAAGGACCGTCAGGGGAAATGGGTGCAGGCCCGCTCGAGTAGAACCCTTTTTAATTCCCTTGCATACTCCCCTACGTGGGAGCCTGTACATATTTCTTAAAGTCTGGCTTGTTTTGTTTTCAACATCAGTTCCACTCAAGGAACTATTTTTTGAAATCACCTTGTAAATCCGTCTACTAATAAATAAAGTTGAAAGCATTTTGAGGGCATGAGGAGATACACCAAACCGGCCCGTTGATGATAGCCAGCCGTCAAATGAAAGAAGAAATCTGAGGCCCGGGTCTCCTCATGTTTCCTTGTCCTAAATCTTCAAGAGCAATTTATCACCTTTTCAAAAGAAAGAAGCATGCATACTACTAACCTTATTTATCTACTCTATGACACAGGAATAATCTAGTAGCAGGAGAGGGTATGGGAACGGTCCAAACCAACATCATGCATAGCCATGATAGCAATTCTGATAGCTCAGATGATGACTTTGATAATTTCGATGAAGTTCGACGAGACTGGGAGCGTCATGAAGAAACAAGGCCCCCTACTACTGAAGACACCGTCATTGTCAATTTAGGCAGCACAGAAGGTCCAAGAGAGATAAAGATCGGCGCGAACCTTCCTAAAGAAGAAGCTGCAAGCTTAATTGCCCTCCTGAAGAGGTATCAAGATGTATTCGCATGGTCATATGCCGATATGCCAGGCCTCGATCCAATGATCGTGGAGCATAGCTTGCCAACCAACCCTGATGTAGTCCCCAAGAAGCAGCGACTAAGAAGAACCAAGCCGGAATTGTCAAAAAAGATTGAAGAAGAGGTAATGAAGCTCCTCGAAGTAGGTTTCCTCGAAGTCTCACGATACCCCAGTTGGGTAGCAAACGTTGTACCAGTAAAGAAGAAGGATGGTCGAATTCGGGTTTGTGTAGACTACCGCGACTTGAACAAAGCAAGCCCAAAAGATGATTTCCCGCTACCCCACATAGATGTTCTTGTGGATAGTACTGCTGGATTCAAACTTTTCTCTTTCATGGATGGATTCTCAGGATACAACCAAATAAGGATGAAAGAAGAAGACAAAGAAAAAACGGCATTCATCACTCCATGGGGAACCTTCCACTACAAGGTCATGCCTTTTGGCCTGAAAAATGCAGGAGCAACTTACCAACGTGCCATGGTCACCCTTTTCCATGACATGATGCACAAAGAAATTGAAGTATATGTCGATGACATGATCGCCAAAACCAAACATGGAGAAGACCATGTGAAGACCCTAGAGAAATTATTCGATCGGCTTCGCCAGTTCAAGTTGCGCTTGAACCCGGCAAAATGTGTGTTCGGGGCAACTTCTGGCAAATTACTTGGGTTCGTTGTGAGCTGTGAAGGGATAGAGGTAGACCCGTCAAAAACCAAAGCGATATTTGAGATACCTCCCCCCTCGACTGTAAAAGAAGTCCGGAGCCTCCTGGGAAGACTAAATTACATTGCGCGATTCATTTCTCAACTTTCTGAAACTGCAAAGCCTTTCTTTAAGCTTCTCAGGAAGGATGCACAAATCAAATGGGATGACGACTGCCGGCTGGCGTTCGAAAGTCTAAAGCAGTACCTGATGAAACCCCCGGTTTTAGTACCCCCGACTCCAGGACACCCTTTGACTCTCTACCTTACCATCAACAGTGAATCCCTAGGTGCAATGTTGGCACAGAAGGGCCCCCATGATGGGAAGGAGCGAGCCATTTACTATTTGAGTAAAAAGTTCACCACGTCAGAGCAAAACTACTCCAAATCAGAAAAAACATGCGCTGCGTTGGTATGGGTGTTGCACAGACTCCGGCAGTATACCTTGCATTACCAAACATTCCTTGTAACTGAGAGTGATCCGATCAAGTATTTGCTCGGTCGCCCGGCCTTGGTGGGAAAATTGGCCAAATGGCAAATCCTGATATCAGAATTTGACATCCAAGTGATGTCGCAAAAATCAGTTAAAGGTCGGGTGATTGCTGATATGTTAGCAGATTGCCCTAAAGAAGTACGCGAGGATAATTCCCCAGACGACCGAATTTCAACAGTAGAAGAGGACACATGGACTATGTTCTTCGACGGAGCTGTAAATTTGTCGGGTTCCGGCACCGGGGCGGTCTTGATATCCCCAAATGGCCAGCATTATCCTGTGGCTGCAAAATTGATATTTCCATGCACCAACAATATAGCCGAATATGAAGCATGCATCCTCGGCCTGCAAGCGGCTATTGGAATGGAAATAACAAAACTAAAAGTGTTCGGTGACTCCGCCTTAATTATTCTCCAGACTGTGGGCGAGTGGAAAACAAGAGACGCCAAACTTGTACCTTATCACGAATACTTGGAAGAATTGGTGGGAGAATTCCAGGACGTCTCATTTGAATACCTACCTAGAATTCATAATCAGTTCGCCGATGCGCTGGCAACGTTATCATCTATGTTACAAGTAACAGAAGGGTTAGAAGTGCAGCCTTTGAAGATTGAAGTCCTGGCAAGACAAGCTCATTGCATGACTATAACTGAAGAGCCCGATGGGAAACCCTGGTATTATGATATCATGAAGTACGTCCAGAAGCAGGAATTCCCTAAAGAAAGCACTCCCTCAGATCGAAAATACCTAATGAAAATGGCTTCGAGGTTCTTCGTCAACGGTGAAAATTTGTACAAAAGATCATATGACTCAGTCCTGTTAAGGTGCGTGGATGCAAATGAAGCCACGCAAATAATGCAAGAAATACATGAGGGAGTATGTGGCCCACACATAAATGGACGTATGTTGGCCAAGAAAATAATGAGATTGGGTTATTATTGGCTCCCCTTAGAGGGCGATTGTGCCCAGCATGTGCGAAGCTGTCATCGTTGTCAGATTCACGGGGACAAGATAAATGTCCCTCCAACTGAATTGCATCAGTTGTCTGAGCCGTGGCCATTTTCAATGTGGGGCATCGATGTAATTGGCCCAATCAATCCGAAGGCATCAAACGGGCACCGATTCATTTTGGTCGCAATCGATTACTTCTCAAAATGGATCGAGGCCGCATCCTATGCAAGCGTAACTGCACGAAACGTTATGAAGTTCATCAAACGTGACATAATCGCCCGTTATGGCGTACCGGAAACTATCGTCACCGACAATGGGTCAAACCTGAACAACAAATTGATTGATCAATTGTTTTCTGAGTTCAAAATACAGCATCTGAACTCGTCCCCTTATCGTCCGCAAATGAATGGAGCCGTGGAAGCCGCCAACAAGAACATCAAGAGAATCCTATCCAAGACAGCTGAAAGCTACCGCGACTGGCATGAGAGGTTACCCTTCGCACTAACAGCATATCGAACTTCGATTCGAACTTCCACTGGGGCAACGCCTTTTTCCCTGGTTTACGGCATGGAGGCGGTTTTGCCCGTGGAAGTAGAAATCCCTTCCCTGCGAATTTTATCCCAAGCAGGATTGTCCAAGGAAGAATGGACCCAACAAAGGCTTGAGCAACTGAATATGATCGACGAAAAACGACTGAAAGCCCTCTGTCATGGTCAGTGTTACCAGCAGAGGGTAGCTCGATCGTTCAATCAAAAGGTGCGACCCAAGCACTTTAAGGTAAACGAGCTAGTCTTGAGAAAGACATTGCCAATCTTTCCGAAGCCCGGAGGCAAGTTCGCCCCAAATTACAAGGGTCCTTATGTAATAAAGAAGATACTCCCCGGAGGAGCCTTGATCCTAACTGAGATGGATGGGCGAGAATTCTCTAAACCAGTTAATTCCGATGCTGTGAAAAAATACTACCCTTGAAAGATGTTCATTGTCTGGCATTGCCAAGCACTTCTCTATCATAATGGAAATGCCTATGCACCTTTATATATGAGTAATGTATTTCCACCATCATAAAAAAATGTGTGTTTGATTGACTCGATGAAGAAAAATGAATGAGAATCACCAGCATTTAAAGAAGTGTTGAAAATCAAATAGCAAATTCGATGGCATAACCTGAGCAAATCAACATTATCCAGGCAGACTTGTAAGAGTAATCCATGTCAATTTTGCCCAACTCCGTGTAAAGGACGCGTCATTCAAGAACCGGTCTGGTTAGAAGGAACCTTCTGTCCCAGTCAACAATCTTAGAATCTGGAAGCTTCACTTTTTGTTCCAGACGCAGGCTCTCGCAAGAAGTAATTGCCATCAGAGAAATTAGAGGTTCTGATTGTCCATATTAGATTCCATAGAAGCTTGAAGTAAATGACTTTGCTCAATGCTGCTACTGGTCATAAGAAAATTCCACAGAAGGAAGGCGTTGAAGATAAGCTGACAACCATCAATTATGCATACATGGCCATGAGTGAGGAAAGCCAATCGAAAGAAATGTCAAACTATGCCAAGATAAAGAGGCCATCATCGACACTCGAATATCTTTAGGAGCTAGCACATGCAAGCTTTGGAGAAGAGTAATTTGGTATCGTTTCCAATACTCCCCAGTGTCTGAACTCACTTTTGACATGTTTTCTCCTATTGACAGGAAGCATAGGATTCAAGAAACAAGCTTAAAGGTTAATTTGGACAAATCAAGTGACCCATATCGATTTACCTGACTGGGTATAAAAGGACGTGTTGTCCTGGAGCCGGTTCGGTTAAATAAAAAAGGAAGCGCCCTACGGACACCATCGGCGCCTCTAGTCGAGTGGTATCCGGGAAGAAGCAAAAAGGTCCGAAGTCGGGGGGTCGAATCCCCGACGCGGCAGTTAGCCGCTTAGTAAAAAATATATAATAAAAAAATTTTTGCTTCTCTTGAGCTTGCAAATTACGAGAAAGTAGGTGATCTAACAAAGCAAGAGACACAGGATTTCATGTCCCACTCGCATTTCAGGTCCATCCAATCATCTGCAAAGTAGTGAAGGGTAATGTTGTATCGCTCCTAGTTGTTTAAACTCCTGAAAAAAATCATGACTAACACATTCCCTCTTGTTTGTTGCAGGATCACCTGACTGTCAAAAGCAAGGATAACGAATCAATGAGAAGCATGTCTTGTTTGTTGCAGGATTACCTGACTGTCAAAAACAAAATAATAAAGCAATGAGAGACATGACAAACTCTCCTAAGCAAAATAGCGTCCTGAGTAATTGCCAAAGCAAATGACAGAGATCCTTTAGGCCTGAACTCACATTTGATTTTGGCCAGACTAATTGATCTACTTGTACATCTTCTCTTCTGCAAGGGCAAAAGTAGAAAGGCCCGTCAAATCCATGATCAAATCCCCAACCCTGGCTGATCCTTCTTATGTCATGTCCCTACTTAATAGGGACAACTATCGACATCCATTTGAGAATAACCCTTTTGATGTTCAAAATCTAACATATTTGGAAACACCATTATGTTAGGCCCTAAAGTTGTCAATAGGGTCTTTTTTTGAGTCAAAACCATTCACTTGTTTTGAAGAGTTCAAACTCCATCATATTCGAAATGTTGCATATGAATTCTGCATGATGATTTTGCCTGTCTAAGTTACTGATTCCACTGAGGATTATTAGAATAGACAGCTAAGTGAAGAATATAAGATTAATTGAGCATGCTGGATGAGGTGCGTCAGAATGATGAAAGGCAGCCATATCCTACACACAGTCCCCCATCTATACACTTGTGAGATGAGTACAGAAGATTCCATGGCTGCAGGGTAAAGAGTTCTCTCGCGAATGGTACGATAACCAAAGCAGTGAGAGGCATTTCATTGCTCACCCCATTGAGCCCCATACACCGGTGAAGCTTCTCTCATACCTCCGTCAAGAGCCACCCCACACTGGGGCAGATCGGAGGCGAAACAACATCACAAGGTGAGAAGAGAGATAGAAATTTTCTTGCTCGCACTTGCATCAATCTTCGGGTGTCTTTATTACATATGAACACTCACGTTAATTTAAGTGCCCTAGAGTCATGAAGAGCAATTCTTTCTTTACGCACTTGTATCTAGTGTACAACTCAATTGAGTCTGTAAATTCACCCTCCCATGGAGGCAAAGCGGAAGCTACTGCCGTTTGAGCAGCATAATCAAAAGCGCCGACAAAAGATGAAGACTCAATAGTCTAACAAAGGCGTTTGCTTGAACTTGTCAAGATCAACTCTCAAGCAACAAGAATGAAAAAACACGGGCATAAAAAAGCAGTGTACCTGGTAAAAGCAAGGTCAATGCCCATAAAAGAAGAACTGGAATAAAAATAGGGGCATGAAAAAAGCAGTGTGCCTGGTAAAAACAAGGCCAATGTCCCCCAGTCAAAAATGCAGCCAAGAAAATGTTGCTGTTGTGGTCCATAGAGCCTCCATTTGACAGTGAGAAGAAAGACTGGTGACAAATGCCAAGGCAATCACCAGCTCTTACACATGAATTAAGCCTACATTGCATCCCATTGTAAAAGTCTCTTCAGACTAGGGGCACTTCAATTAACGTAGGATTTCATATGTCTATAAGCATCGCTCGAAGAAGTACGAGCGAGACTATTCTATCTCTTTTCGCAGGTCTCTTGACTTGCAAACCCGGAGATGATCGTGCGGCACTTCGTTCATGAGCCTTGACCTCGACGGTCCTATTTGATGAGCTATTGACCAAGTCTTCATCACAATTTCAACAAAGACCTCTTACATTGGTAAAGTCGTACCACTCGCGAGAATACTCAGACCCCTGCTGACATGATGACAGTGAGATAGTGTGGTCCTTATGAATCCTGCATCAATGGTCAGGATAGCCTTTTCCATGAGAGTGAGCGGAAAGTCCCTTCAGACTGAAAGTCCCTCATTTGGCATGCTCAAGACATCTACATTTTAAATGAAGGTTGTCTTTCAAAATCTTTCCCAGTGGAAATCAGATGATGCAAAACTGACAAAATTATCATGCATGAATCTCATTTTAATTTACAGTATATACAATCATGTGTGCATATTGTGCAAATATCAGACATACTCTTAGAGATCAGAGATATTGCCAGGTAAGCATATCCCTATCCCCATTTGTCCTAAAGTACCTATCACTGTCCAGATACTCTCCTCTTGACACTCGACCTATTCGAGTCGTCCCTTGAGTTTGGGTGCTTGCAATTGTCTCAGTATCCCATTATCTTTGAGTACCGGCCACAGTTCGGATACTCCCTTTTCCTGACACTCAACCTGTTCGAGTTGTCCCCGGAGTATTGATACTTGTGACTGACCAAGTATCTCTTGGAATGCCTACTGCTGTCTAGGTATCCCCATATCATCAAGTACCCACCGTTGTCCAAATACTTCCTTTTCATGGCACTCAACTTGCCCAAGTTGTCCCTAAATAATAGCAGTTGTTCAAGCATTCCACTGCTTTGTGTGCATGCGCCTACCCAGGTATGCTTTCTTACACTTGGACCAACTGAGTGTCCCAGGTTGTATCATTAAATACTTGTGTTCATCCAAGTATTCCAGTACTTTGTACACCTGTGGCTATCCAGGTGTTCCACCCCTTTGAAATGCCTGCGGCCATCCAGGTAAGCCTCGTGCTACATTCAAGTTTATGTTACCAGGAGGTGAGAGACCTTCATGAATATCCAAGGTACGTCCTTGATATTCCCACTACTAGGAGGTGAGAGACCTTCACGTATATGCAAGACCCATCCTCGATATTTCCACACGAATATCTCAGGTATGCCTTGATTCTTCTTTCAGAGTTTGTACCTGTGATCATCCAGGTACCCCTTCGATACTTGTGATCATCCAGGTATCCCCCAAGAGTTTGTACCTGTGATCGTCCAGGTACCCCTTCGATACTTGTGATCATCCAGGTATCCCCCAAGAGTTTGTACCTGTGATCGTCCAGGTACCCCTTCTATACTTGTGATCATCCAAGTATCCCCCAAGAGTTTGTACCTGTGATCGTCCAGGTACCCCTTCGATACTTGTGATCATTCAGGTATCCTCCAAGAGTTTGTGCTTGTGATCATCCAAGTACTATCTCCCAACAAACAGATGCCCTGAGAAAGGTCAGCGCATCTCCCGTCAAGGCGACCGAAGAAAGGTTCGGGTCCTAGACAAACCAACTTATTGCTCTAACAGGCGACCGAGGAAAGGTTCGGGTCCTGGAAAAGCAATTCCCCGTCGAGGCGACCGAAGAAAGGTTCGGGTCCTAGACAAACAACTTATTGCTCTAACAGGCGACCGAAGAAAGGTTCGGGTCCTGGAAAAGCAATTCCCCGTCAAGGCGACCGAAGAAAGGTTCGGGTCCTAGACAAACAACTTATTGCTCTAATAGGCGACCGAAGAAAGGTTCGGGTCCTGGAAAAGCAATTCCCCGTCAAGGCGACCGAAGAAAGGTTCGGGTCCTAAGACAAACCACTTATTGCTCCAACAGGCAACCGAAGAAAGGTTCGGGTCTTAGAGAAGCAATCTCCTTATGCAACAGGTAAGATGATGCCTTGATACTTGCCAAAACTCGGGGTTCACACCCTATCTCACTCACTCCCGGTAAGTAACTACAGGTATCTTCTTATCTGTCTTAGTATATGTAATGTCATATTGCTCATTTTCTGCATAGAATAATAGGTCCCAAATAAAATCTACTACGTATGCATGGATAAAATTGAGGCATCAGTCTGTCTTTGAATGCAACCTCGGCGAGCTCACCTTCAAAGAGGGGCAGCTGTTGACACCTCAATTTTTAGTATGTTTATTTTATTAATTAAGTTTTTATTTATTTTGTCTTTTTAGAAATAATAAGCAAATAGTAAAAAAAACAAAAGAAAAGAAAAACAAAAACAGCAGCTCCCCCCTTTTTCTTCACGTGGGCTCGTGCGGCTTGGCCCCCCCCCCCCTTCTCCTCTTCTTCTTCCTTCTTCTCCCTTCTTCCCCCTACGCCTCTGCAACTCACGCGCTCGAAAACAACCTATGGCCGAGGAGGGTAGGCCGACGTCGGCCGGAGATGACAGATCTCAGGCGCCATTAATGGCCGCCTTCAATGCCGAGCACGCTTTGTTGGAGGAGCGAGGATGGGACGCCGGTTCGGCCGCGGGCGTCCGTTTGGCGTGCGAAGATCGGCGGCCGAATCCCCGTCAACCGGCCACCCCCTCGCCTATAAATAGCGAGGCACCACCTCCGTCGAAGGGCACGGCAAACTCGGAGATCTTCCCTTGAGAGACTTCAGGGTTGATTCAACGAGCGAGCACCCGAGAGATCGGGTCGCGAAGCTCGAACGACCTCCCTCCGAGAGACTTCGGGGGAGGCCGGCGGCAAGCGAGCCCGAAGAGGGAGAGATCCGAGCGTGTGAGAGGGGAATCGAAGAGAAAAGTGCCAGATCTGAGAAGCCGAGGACCCGCCAGCGCCACCGTCCTTCCCGACGCCGTCGACCGTCCACGCCGAAGCTCCAAGCAGCTGCTGTGCCGTCGCTGTCCGCCGCTGCCATCCCCTACCCTCAGATCTGGAAAGCAGAAGACCAGATCTGAGGAGGATCCACGAGATCCGGCCACCGCGACACACCGCCGTCTCTACCCTGTCACCACCGTTTGCCGCCACATCCGCCGTTGCTACAGCCAGGTAGTCGCCGACACATCTCCACCTGAACCGCCACACCGCGTCTTGTCGAGTAGTCGGCTGTTGCTGTCTTCCTAGTCGCCGCCGCGTCGCAGTTCCGTTGCCCGTCATCGCCGCCGCCGTCGCTGTCTGTCCAGAGAGGTTTCGGTCTCCTTAGGCGCCGCGAGTAGAGAGAGGTCGCGCCGCGAGCCGAGTCAGCGAAACCTGCTAATCGGGTAGGGTTTGGCCAAATCGGGTCGCGGCTGTCGGCCGGGTCGGGCTGGGTTGGCATCCGGGTAGGGTTCCGCCTGGGCCGGGTTGTGCGAGTGGGCCGGGTAGTCTTCAGGCTGAAGTTTTTATAAAAGTGGGCCTATTTTGGTTTTGGGCCTGGAGTTATTTTCTTAAAAGAAAAAAGACAAAAAAAAATCCGAGTCGGGCCCGCGTTGCGGGCCCGTCTGCGTTTCGGGCTGGCCCGGGTCGGACCCAGCCCGCGGATCCGACCCGGGTCGGCTTTTCTTTTTTTAAAGTTTTATTTTAAATAATATTTTAATAAATAATTAATAAATAATTTATTTTCAAAAAATATTAAAAAATGTTTTAATTTCCAGAAAATCGAAAAATATTTTAAAAATGTCGAAAAATGTTTTATTTTCTAAAAAATCGAAAAAAAATAATTTATTTTCCAAAAATATTAAAAAATATTTTATTTTCCGAAAAATCAAAAAAATCAAAAAAATTCCATATTTTCCAAAAAATGCCAAAAATCCAAAAAAATCCAAAATTTCATGAAAAAGCCAAAAAGACTTGTATTTTTCCAGAAAATCCCTTTTGTGTTCAAAAAAATTAGAAAATGACTCAAAAAATGTTTTTCCTCCCAAAAATGCATGGAAAATCCCTCGAGTATCCAAAAAACCTCAGAGTTTAAACAAGATTAGGTACCGAAAGGGCATTAGTGATTAACTAGTGTAATCAAGTCCCCGATCCTAATTTCTCTAGTTACGCAGGAGTGAGTATTTCTCCCGATACTTCACTTGGGTTTCTAATCAACCTACCCCAAATCGATTAGTGGCGACTCCATTTTAAAAATTGATTTACAGGTTAAAAACTTGAACCATTAAGTCGTGAATTGGTGGACTTGGGAGAGTCCAGGCCTTAATTAATTCAGCCGAGCCATTAGCCTCTTTAGGCGCTCGTACCCGACTGTGGGCGCCGGAAAAAAAAGAGGTTGCGACACCTATCACTCGGTCTCTCTCCATCCCTCTATGATTGAAAGTAGAGGGAGCACGCATGATGGCCTAGACCACTAAGATGTCAATTTAGGCTCTATCTCCATCCCTAGCGCAGCATCATATTAGGTTTTAATCATATGGTTCACTAGATGCACAAAGATGTGTTCAAATTAGCTTTTATTTTTCATCCTTCTATGATTGAAAGTAGAGGGAGCACATGTGATGGCCGAGACTACCAAGATGTCAATTTAGGCTCTATCTCCATCATCAGCATAGTACCACATAAGGAGTTTTAGGCATATAGCTCACCAGATGCACAGAGATATGTCCGAATTGGCTTTCACTTTACTATTAAAAAAATAATCATTTTCATATGTGGCCTTTGCAATTTGACTTGGATGAAACGTGGAATATCAAAAGCTCTTTTGAAGGAACATTCAAATTGTGACATGTAGAGCTAATATTAATAATTTTTTTCCATATTTTTCCCAAACAGTGAAATACTTCTTTTCGACCTAAATTTTTGACTGAAAGCAAAAAGATACTCATTTTTTCCAAATTAAAACAAACGGTCTAACAATGTACTGACTCAAAATTAGACTAGTCTTAAGACATGATGCATTTCCCTCCTAGTACCTTTGACTAGTATACAAGATTTGACCCTCTCAAATGTGCATCTCTAATGTCTAAACATATATGTCATATATACATGCTTAACCATGTGCCACACATTCGCAATTAGATCCACAAGAAGCGGATAGAGAATATGAAGATGATACGCACCTCTAGAGCAAATTCCTCCACAAATTTTCATTATTATTTTCCCGTTTTGCATGCATTTTTTATGGACTTTCGATCATGCAGTTACACAGGTTGTGCTCCTCTAGTCAGCAAGCAAAAGACAACATCCAACATTTTTCTATTAAATAAAATTTTCCTCATGGGTCGAGGAGAATCTTCAATTTTCGAGCAAAAGACAACATCCACACATGTCCATCATTAATGGCAGAATCTTATTATATCCACTAGCTTACTGAGGATTAGGCACATTTGGAGTGTGCTTGACTTGCTACCCGTTTCTTTAATATCTACCCTCTTATATCATGGCTCAACCTGTATCATGTGCGTAGGTCAATAAGTTGACAATACAAAGTCGATAGCTTGTGAAAATCATTAGATGGGTACCGACAGTTATAATATGATACAGATTGAGACCCGATGAAACTACGATCCGTCTTAGAGTGAAGAGAACATGCGCTGACCGAAGCAAGAACCGAACATGGAGAGTAAACGAAAGTCGGAGATCTTGAAACATTCGCATTTCTTTATGATAGATAAACGACCTGAAAGCCTTGCTCTGGTTGTAACGTAAGTCAATGTTTGTGGGTTTCGGGGACTTATATTATATTTCGTCAAGAAAATATGATGTTAGACTAGATAAATGAATAAATAAATAGTGGGTCGAAGTGGCTTGCCTGTGTCCAGATTCCCAATGATGATATCTTCACCAAATCGAGCCTTCTTCCAAATTGACTCGGAGGGAATCACGCCGTTCTGCTCGAGGCCTAGAAACTCCCAGGATCTTGTTGTGTGTAGTTTGTTGCCCTGGTTCAGAAAAACCGACACTACTCTCGGGTGCTCTGCCAAAGATTAGAAAACCAACAATAAGCATTCAAGATGGAAAAGAAAAACTAAGTGCCTCCTTGGCGGAAAAATGAAATTCAAACAATTAGAGTTGATTTATTTAGCAATGTGACGGGCTAAGTTTGGATTTTCAATCGAATATTATTGATACACTTGACGCACGCGTCTCGTCAACTGCAGTAGTCTTTCTCAAAGTTTGGTAGATGTGTAGAAACATTGCTCTTTTGTTAATTATTTGGAGGGTTTGCACTAAAAAAAATGCTTAGGATGGAGCAACAAGCTATGAAGCACCGACACTCTCCAAGAACTTTCGTATCATATCGAACACTTTGACACGAGTCTAACACTCTCCGACACTTGGTCAACATGTGTTGGAAAATCCGACACTTGGTCAATTTTCCTAACACTCTCCGATACTCGAGTCGGAATTTTGACATACAAGTTTTCAACACGTGATTCCAATATCGATGTCCATTTAAATGAGAGATCAAAATGTATATATGTGAAAAAAATAAAACACAATAATAAAAATAAAAAATGAAGAAAAAAGAAAAACTAGTCTTCTCTTTTCTTTTGCCTCTCACTTCCTGTGATACACAATTCATCCCTTAAGTTCTTTTCCTCCTCTTCCGACGTATCTAACATGCAAGTCCAAAATGTGGATTGCTTGTTTTTTTCTTCAAGTTTTATGAATTATTAGGATCAAAATGAATTTGTCAAATTGAAACAATGAATGATATTAATAAATGTTTGATTAATTTTTTTAGTGTAAATTCATTCTAGGCTTATTTATTTATTTATTTATTTATGACTTTGAATGAAATTAATTTGATTAAAATAAACATAAAAATGATAATTTATTATGTACATATAAAAACATATATTTAATATCTAACATGTCTCAACATGTCGGAATTCTCTTTTTATTATAAATGACATGTCGGTATGTTGTGTCGTGTCGCGTGTCAGTGTAGGCAACAAGCATTGTGGGAACCAAGGGTTGCGCGACTTGTCATCAAGAAGCGCAAGTTGCACTCCAAGTTTACGATAGAAGCAAACAAAAGGACTGTGTTGTTTTTGGTGGTCAAAACTCCAAACCAAGGGAGAAAAAAAAGGGTCGGAGCTTACTGGCGATTTGGGCAGCTACTTCATCTTCAAGAGTTGCGGCGAAGCCATTGATGTGCCTCGTGTACGAATAGAAGATGGCCTCCTCGGCGTCGTCCCGGCTATACATAACATAGTCATCAATGCGTACTATAAACCGATAAGAAGAAGTACAAGAAGTGGCTGTGGTGAACGTTATCTGCATCGAAATGCAATACCTTCCCAAGAAAGAGCCAAGAAACTCATGGTGAGACTCCGTCACTCGACTCAGATCAGCCAATGAAGCGTTCGGGCCGTGCGAGTGAGATCCCAAGTAAACCACGTACGACTTCGATTCCACGCACATGGAGACACACAAAACAAAAAGCAAATATTCATGATGATGGTGATGATGATATCTGTTAAGATACGACCATCTTCAAACCAAGACTAAAATGGAGAGATTCCATCGTTAACGGAACAGTGCGAGGGCTTAGGCTTTGAATGCTCACCTTTTTGGCAGCAAATGCGGGCGTCTGATGCTGTGTTAACGAAAGAAGAAAGAGCATGAGAAGGTGAACGGAGAGGCTCATGGCAACTTCTCTTTGGAGGGCACTTGCATCACCCCCGTGCACGAATAGTATAAAAGAAGGGAAGATGGCTGTGTTCTATTTATAAACTTAGTTGGTACAATTAAAAAATTTAAGACTGAATTGATAAAGGTATAAGAAGTTTAAGAATTTTTGGACAATTTTCCCATTTACAAACCATGTTGCTCAATGATCAAAGAATCATCTAGAAACACGATAGAAGTGACACGACCGACTTGTCATTTTGCCTATATGGTATGCATTTCATGTTGAGGGCAAATTTAGCATTCGCCAAAAGGAAAACGAAAATGAAATTTACAAAAAAAAAAAAAATGGTGGCCTCGAGGTATTGACAAGATATGAACCGTTGCTTCCTCTGAGATGCGAGTAGCTGATACTTTTAGGTAAAATTTTCAAACTAAATGTATATATTATTTGAAAATTATTGAATTTCGTGGAGCTAATGAGTGAATTAATACTCAAAACGCAACGCAGCCCCTGTCTTCATATTGCGCATTAAGGTAGTAAATAATGCAGAGGCAAAGCTTTATGCTACATATAGAAAGATATCAGTGACTCTATGTACCACATACATAACACCAGTGCTTGCAAGGAATATACTTTCTATTGACCCTATTAAAATTTTCCAACACCGCATCCGAAGTATCCAATAGATGTCAATTGAAAGAGTTAGTTACTTTCTTGAGGAATAAATTTTCAATAAATATCTAAATTTGAACTCTATATGATCTCATATATATTTAGATACATATTGAGATGATTTTTCTTTCTTTCATTTTCAAAAGATGATATCTTTCTCGAGATAAGTTGAAAAAATGTCGATCGTTCGTTAAATGGATAGGATCCCAATCCCATCATGTGCGAGTTTGCGGTTCGCATGCACATACAGGAGTTATCAATTGGATCGATGAAAGGTCATTCTCGTTTTTTCCAAACCTTCTCTCTCTCTCCCTCTCCCTCTCAAAGGTGCACGGCACGTGTGGTGATGCTTGTAGTGATAATAAATGTTCTAAGCAAGACATTGACAATATGAAGTTTCTAGCCAAGAGCATAGCATAGGGAGAGGGTCGCAACCGGCTAGAGAAGAAAGAAGGGGAAGAAAAAAAAAAAAGATAAATAGAAGACAAAGGAAAAATAAAAGAAAATAAAATAAATAAATTTAAAAAAAATTAAAATATTATTAATGTTCACGTTAGCGTCGTCTATACCACATAGAAGGTCGGCATCCACGTTAGTATTTTCAGGCCTAAATAGGCCAGATGGACTCAATTGGCAAAACGTAAAAATGTTATAAATTCAGTTTTTACAATTAAAAGATTTAAGACTCGATTGGCAAAAGTGTAATAAGTTTATGAATTTGTGGAAAATTTTCCAATTTACAAACCTTGGTGCTCAAAGAAACATGTAGAGACACGATAGAAGTGACACGACTGACTTGTCGTTTTGCCTATATGGTATGCATTTCATGTTGAAGGCAAATTTTAGCATTCGCCAAAAGGAAAAGGACAACGAAATTTAAAAAAAAAAAAAAATGGTGGCCTCGAGGCATTGACAAGATATGAACCGTTGCTTCCTCTGAGATGCGAGTTGTTAATACTTTTAGGTAAATTCTTCAAACTAAATGTATATATTTTCTGTAAATTCTCGAATTTCGTGGCGCTAGTGGGTGAATTAATACTCGAAACACAACGCAGCCCTTGTCTTTATATAGCACATTAAGGTAGTATATAATGCAGAGGCAAAGCTTTATGCAACATATAGAGAGATATAAGTGATTCTATGTACCAAATACATAACACCAATGCTTGCAAGGAATGTACTTTCTATTGATTCTATTGAAATTTATCAACACTACATCTGAAGTATCCCATAGATGTCAATTGAAAGAGTTAGTTACTTTCTTGAGGAATAAATTTTCAATAAATATCTAAATTCGAACTCTATATGATCTCATGTATATTTAGATGCGTATTGAGATGATTTTTTTTACTTTCATTTTCAAAAGATGATATCTTTCTCGAGATAAGTTGAAAAAATGTCGATCGTTCGCTGAATGGATAGGATCCCAATCCCATCATGTGCGAGTTTGCGGTCTGCATGCACATACAGGAGTTATCGATGCAATCGATGAAAGGTCATTCTCATTTTTTCCAACCCTTCTCTATCTCTCTCCCTCTCCCTCTCAAAGGTGCACGGCACGTGTGGTGATGCTTGTAGTGACATAATAAATGTTCTAAGCAAGACATTGACAAGATGAATAGAACAAACTCCCAAGACCAAGACCTATGACTTTGAAGTTTCTAGCCAAGAGCAGAGCATAGGGAGAGGGTTGCGACCGGCTAGAGAAGAAAGAAGGGGAAGAAAAAAAAAAGATAAAGAAAAGACAAAGGAAAAATAAATTAAATTAAATTAAATAAATTTAAAAAAAATTAAAATATTATTAATGTTCACATTAGCGTCATCTATGCCACTTAGAAGCTCGGCATTCACGTTACTAATTTCAGGCCTAAATAGGCCAGATGGACTCAATTGGCAAAACGTAAAAATATTATAAATTCAGTTTTTACGATTAAAAGATTTAAGACTCAATTGGCAAAAGTGTAATAAGTTTATGAATTTGTGGAAAATTTTCCAATTTACAAACCTTGGTGCTCAAAGAAACATGTAGAGACACGATAGAAGTGACACGACCGACTTGTCGTTTTGCCTATATGGTATGCATTTCATGTTGAAGGCAAATTTTAGCATTCGCCAAAAGGAAAAGGACAACAAATTAAAAAAAAAATGGTGGCCTCGAGGCATTGACAAGATATGAACCGTTGCTTCCTCTAAGATGCGAGTTGTTAATACTTTTAGGTAAATTCTTCAAACTAAATGTATATATTTTCTGTAAATTCTCGAATTTCGTGGAGCTAGTGGGTGAATTAATACTCGAAACACAACGCAGCCCTTCTCTTTATGTAGCACATTAAGGTGGTATATAATGCAGAGGCAAAGCTTTATGCAACATATAGAGAGATATAAGTGATTCTATGTACCAAATACATAACACCAATGCTCGCAAGGAATGTACTTTCTATTGATTCTATTGAAATTTACCAACACTGCATCCGAAGTATCCGATAGATGTCAATTGAAAGAGTTAGTTACTTTCTTGAGGAATAAATTTTCAATAAATATCTAAATTCGAACTCTATCTGATCTCATATATATTTTAGATGCGTATTGAGATGATTTTTTTTCTTTCATTTTCAAAAGATGATATCTTTCTCGAGATAAGTTGAAAAAATGTCGATCGTTCGCTGAATGGATAGAATCCCCATCCCAACATGTGCGAGTTTGCGGTCCGCAAGCACATACGGGAGTTATCGATGCGATCGATGAAAGGTCATTCTTGTTTTTTCGAACCCTTCTCTATCTCTCCCTCTCACTCTCAAAGGTGTAGGGCACGCGTGGTGATGCTTGTAGTGATATAATAAATGTTCTAAGCAAGACATTGACAAGATGAATAGAACAAACTCCCAAGACCAAGACCTATGACTTTGAAGTTTCTAGCCAAGAGCAGAGCATAGGGAGAGGGCCACGACCGGCTAGAGAAGAAAGAAGGAGAAGAAAAAAAAAGACAAAGAAAAGACAAATGAAAAAGAAAATCAAATGAAAAAGAAAATCAAATGAAATAAAATAATTCAAAAATTATTAAAATATTACTAATGTTCACGTTAGCGTCGTCTATGCCACGTAGAAGGTTAGCATCCACTTTAGTAATTTTGAGGCCAAAATTGGCCAAATTAACTCAATTGGCAAAACGTGAAAATGTTATAAATTCAATTGGCAAAATTAAAAGATTTAAGTATCGATTGACAAAAGTGTAATAAATTTAAAAATTTGTGGACAATTTTCCCATTTACAAACCTAGCTACTCAATAATGGAAGAAACATGTAGAGACACGATAGAAGTGACACGACCGACTTGTCGTTTTGCCTATATGATATGCATTTCATGTTGAAGGCAAATTTTAGGATTCACCCAAAGGAAAAGGACAACGAAATTTGAAAAAAAAAGGGTGGCCTCAAGGCATTGGCAGGATGTGAACCATTACTTCCTCCGGCATGCGAGTGGCTAATACTTTTAGGTAAATTCTTCAAACTAAATGTATATATTGTCTGAAAATTATCAAATTTCGTGGAGCCAGTGGGTGAATTAATACTCCAAAGACAACGCAGCCCTTGTCTTTATATAGCACATTAAGGTAGTAGATAATGCAGAGCAAAAGCTTTATGCAACATATAGAGAGATATAAGTGACTCTATGCACCACATACATAACACCAATTCTTGCAAGGAATGTAATTTCTATTGACCCTATTGAAATTTGCCAACACGCCATCCAAAGTATCCAATAGATGTCAATTGAAAGAGTTAGTTACTTTCTTGAGGAATAAATTTTCAATAAATATCTAAATTTGCACTCTATATGATCTCATATATATTTAGATGCGTATTGAGATGATTTTTCTTTCTTTCATTTTCAAAAGATGATATCTTTCTCGAGATATTTTGAAAAAATGTCGATCGTTCGCTGAATGGATAGGATCCCAATCACATCATGTGCAAGTTTGCAGTCCACATGCACATACGGGAGTTATCAATGCGATCGATGAAAGGTCATTCTCATTTTTTCCAACCCTTCTCTCCCTCTCCCTCTCCCTCTCAAAGGTGCACGGCACGTGTGGTGATGCTTGTAGTGACATAATAAATGTTCTAAGCAAGACATTGACAAGATGAATAGAACAAACTCCCAAGACCAAGACCTGTGACTTTGAAGTTTCTAGCCAAGAGCAGAGCATAGGGAGAGGGTCACGACCGGCTAGAGAAGAAAGAAGGGGAAGAAAAAAAAAAAAGACAAAGAAAAGACAAAGGAAAAAGAAAATAAAATAAAATAAAATAAATTCAAAAAAAATTAAAATATTATTAATGTTCACGTTAGCGACGTCTATGCCACATAGAAGGTCAGCATCCACGTTAGGACTCAATTGGCAAAACGTGAAAATGTTATAAATTCAGTTTTTACAATTAAAAGATTTAAGACTCGATTGGCAAAAGTGGAATAAGTTTATGAATTTGTGGAAAATTTTCCAATTTACAAACCTTGGTGCTTAAAGAAACATGTAGAGACACGATAGAAGTGACACGACTGATTTGTCGTTTTGCCTATATGGTATGCATTTCATGTTGAAGGCAAATTTTAGCATTCGCCAAAAGGAAAAGGACAACAAAATTTTAAAAAAAAAAAAAAATGGTGGCCTCGAGGCATTGACAAGATATGAACCATTGCTTCCTCTGAGATGCGAGTTGTTAATACTTTTAGGTAAATTCTTCAAACTAAATGTATGTATTTTCTGTAAATTCTCGAATTTCGTGGAGCTAGTGGGTGAATTAATACTCGAAACACAACGCAGCCCTTGTCTTTTTATAGCACATTAAGGTATTATATAATGCAGAGGCAAAGCTTTATGCAACATATAGAGAGAGATATAAGTGATTCTATGTACCAAATACATAACACCAATGCTTGCAAGGAATGTACTTTCTATTGATTCTATTGAAATTTACCAACACTACATCCGAAGTATCCGATAGATGTCAATTGAAAGAGTTAGTTACTTTCTTGAGGAATAAATTTTCAATAAATATCTAAATTCGAACTCTATATGATCTCATATATATTTAGATGCATATTGAGATGAATTTTTTTTTTTTCATTTTCAAAAGATGATATCTTTCTCGAGATAAATTGAAAAAATGTCAATCGTTCACTGAATGGGTAGGATCCTAATGCCATCATGTGCGAGTTTGCAGTCCGCATGCACATATGGGAGTTATCATGCGATCGATGAAAGGTCATTCTCGTTTTTTCGAACCCTCTCTCTCTCTCTCTCTCTCTCTCTCTCTCTCTCTCTCTCTCTCTCTCTCTCTCTCTCTCTCTAACTCTCAAAGGTGCACGGCACGTGTGGTGATGCTTGTAGTGACAAAATAAATGTTCTAAGCAAGACATTGACAAGATGAATAGAACAAACTCCCAAGACCAAGACTTGTGACTTTGAAGTTTCTAGCCAAGAGCAGAGCATAGGGAGAGGGCTGCGACCAGCTAGAGAAGAAAGAAGGGGAAGAAAAAAATAGATAAAGAAAAGACAAAGGAAAAATAAAATAAAATAAAATAAAATAAATTCGAAAATTATTAGAATATTATTAATGTTCACGTTAGCGCCGTCTATGCCACGTAGAAGGTCAACATCCACGTTAGTAATTTCAGGCCAAAATTGGCAGATGACTCAATTGGCAAAACATGAAAAATGTTATGAGTTCAGTTGACACAACTAAAAAATTTAAGACTGGATTTGCAAAAGTGTAATAAGTTTAAGAATTTGTGGACAATTTTCCCATTTACAAACCTTGTTGCTCAATAATCAAAGAAACATATAGAGACATGATAGAAGTGTCACGACCAACTTGTCGTTTTGCCGGATGATATGCATTTCTTGTTGAGGGCAAATTTTAGGATTCGCCAAAAGGAAAAGGAAAAGGAAATTTGAAAAAAAAAAATGGTGGCCTCGAGGCATTGACAGGAAGTGAACCATTGCTTCCTCCAGGACGAGAGTAGCTGATACTTTTAGGTAAATTCTTCAAACTAAATGTTTATATTATCTTAAAATTATCGAATTTCGTTGAGCGAGTGGGTGAATTAATACTCAAAATACATTGCAGCTCTTTTCTTTATATAGCGCATTAAGGTAGTAGATAATGCAGAGGCAAAGCTTTATGCAACGTATAGAGAGATATAAGTGACTCTTATGTACCACATGCATAACACCAATGCTTGCAAGGAATGTACTTTCTATGGACTCTTTTGAAATTTGCCAACACCGCATCCTAAGTATCCAATAGATGTCAATTGAAAGAGTTAGTTACTTTCTTGAAGAATAATTTTTCAATAAATATCTAAATTCGAACTCTATATGATCTCATATATATTTAGATGTGTATTGAGATGATGTTCTTTTCATTTTCAAAAGATGATATCTTTCTCGAGATAAGTTGAAAGAATGCCGATCGTTCGCTAAATGGATAGGATCCCAATCCCATCATGTGCGAGTGTGCGGTCCGCATGCACATACGTGACTTATCGATGCGATCGATGAAAGGTCATTCTCATTTTTTCGAACCCTTCTCTCTCTCTCTCTCTTACTCACTCTGAAAGGTGCACGGCACATGTGGTGATGCTTGTAGTGACGTAATAAATATTCTAAGCAAGACATCGACATTACAAATAGAACAAACTCCCAAGAACAAGACCAAGACCCGTCACTTCCAAGTTTCAAGCCAAGAGCAGAGCGTAGGGAGAGGGGCGTTTCCTTCGGGCCTCGGCAAAACAAAACGTGAAGAAAGTCCAAATGGAAATTGATGGATTTGGTCGAGCTTAGAAACTGAATGCTTCGGATTCTCTTCAACCATTGGTCAACTACATGGGAAATCGAGAAGAATGGTCGGTTTTAGGTAAAGCGAGACCAAAAGAACTCCTGATTCCTAGTATAAGATTTTCCTCAATATACTTTGGGAGCAACTGCGACCGTCGATTTTGGAAAAACAACGATACCCGGATCCATTTGAATCTGCTTACGGATCAAAATAAATGGTTCGGGTCGCGTTTATAAGTACAGAGAAAAAAGTTCTGCGATGTATGTTCTTGGAGATATTCTCCATCTAAGAACATCCAATTTGCCTACCAACGTCCTAAACTACCCTCTATCAGTGGAAAAAATGAGTTTTGTCCGAAAGCCCCACACCAATGATTGTTGCCTTGGCGATAAATATTTTATGTTAAGCTAGTGCTCCCTGCACTATGAGCAAGCTGTGCGAAAAATCGCTTCCTTTTACATTTGCTGCAGTCGCCCACGACCGGCCACGGCTTTGCGGTCCTCACCAAATCTTGTGAGGGCTCGATCTCACTCGTGGCCAATGAGAGTCGGCTAACAATCCTCGTTGAGCTTAGGAAAAGAGAGAAAGAAAGAAAAATAATAATAACTAAAAAAATTATAAAAATTATTTACGTCAACCCCGACCATCCTATGTCAATTGTGCCATGTAAGACAGCTCTCGTCCGCATTAGCAATTGCTAGTCAAAATTGATTAGAATGACTAAATTGCCAAATCATCAAGAATTTTAGGACTAAATTAGCAAAATTGAATCGTTTATGACTAAATTGGTACAAATACAATAAGTTATGGCTTTTTTGGCAATTTCCCCACATGTTCCGTCACAACACATGCATACTTTTCTAGCTTTTTTATGTGCATTTCAATCTTTAGGTTTTTTTTTTATGTTTTTCCTTTTTTTACTAACAAATTTTCTTATGTCAATTTATTTTTTTCATTTGATAAAAATATATAACCAAGTAACGTATTCTATGAAGAGCTTTAAGTAAGTCAAATGTTTTGGTATGTATATGCATGTATTTTCTTGACATAGGTTGGGTCGGTAAAATTGTATTACATAAAATTGGATCAATACGGGTTAAATTGATCAATTTGAATCGGATCATTTTCGACTCAACTCACCTATTTAATGGGATGGGCCCAGTTGTGCATACAACAATACATGCTTTACAACCGTAACCCTTCAAAACTGGATGAAGACACATTCCAAAAGATCAAAGCTGACCCACGACTGCTAAGGATCTGTCGAATGACCTCGCAAAAGATGAAATACCTGTTTTCGCAGTTAATAACTGCTACGAGAAAGCTAAACCAAGCATGCTCCGAGTCCGTGTGAAGAGAGCTTGTTACCAAAGGAGGAGCATTAAGTTGGTTTGTGAAACTATCATTGAGTGGATTGCTAGATAGAAAAGCCTGCAAATGGCCATGGGCTATGGCCTCTTGACCATGGAGTAAAATTTTCCAATTGATTTAGGCAGCTATTTTGAGAAATACACATATAAAGATATATGTGTGTGTATATATTAATTTTTCAATTTTAGAGTATATTAATTAGCCTTCTCATTGTTTGTAAATATGCTAGTGTAAGCACCAGACGTTTGCTAAGAAATGCAAAATGTTAAACAAAAAGTTAATCGACACATTAAGGGAAGTTAATCGATTTCCGCATCGTCCAAACATCATCTTACCGTATATCATATTCCTTTGTAAATTAGCCTGTGCATATATAATATTAACAGAGATCATGGACCAACTAAAAACTCGTTCTACTAGAAAGTCACATGAAACACGTTTCTATATACTATCATAGTCTTATTAATATATGTCCAATCAATTGGACAATCAAATTTACTACCGTTAGGGAAAAAGCTGCTAGAACTCAACGAAAATCAGTCCTCAGATTTCTACAATCTACTAGCGGTTGAATCTTTTCTGCAGTGTGATTCTGCAGTAGGTAAAGAAGAGAAATTAGCTTCCGAGGAAATGGAAATAGTTCAGGTTCTATGCTTGCTCCTCAGCCTTCTCTATTACACATGGCAAAGAAAGGTTTTCTTTTCTTGTAAAAACTTCTTGTATACTTCTTTCAATCCTTGAAACCAATTCCTTCCTTTGTGCAACAAGCTTCTTTTTGGACAAGGACCTCTTCAGAGCCTGCTTCATATTCTTAACAAGTATTACAACTAATTTCTTTCTTCAGGAACTTTTTTTATCTTTCTTGTGGACAATCCTAAGTACACCCCTAATGTTATTTTTGTTTTCGATTATTACCCTGGATGGTGACTGCAATTTTAAGAGCCTTCGAGCGATTTTCTTGCATTCCAAATTTCGGGCAGAGCAAGCACTTCGGATTCCTACCGTGCATGTTGGACACCTTGACCACCACCTTTTTCTGCAAGCATAAAGAACCGGGATCATATATATCAACATTTTCTTGTAAACAAATCAAACATTAGTGTCATACTAGATTTCACACCTTAGTCACGGTCTTGGTTTGTTGAGAATGCTCTTCGACAGACCTGCAGATAATTTTCAAATCTTCTGAGAGATGGACTGAATGGAGTTAGGGCATGATTTGTATCGTGAAGACGACAGAGAAATAGAGGGAGAGTGTGTTTTTATAGTCATTTTCTTCTATTCATATCGAGTCTTCACTGGAGTCTTTTGCGTGGAAAAAGGGAAATGCCGCTATAAATTTCAACAGAAAAAGGTGGAAAGAAACTAGGCAGAGCTGGGGGAATCTGTGTGGGGAAATTTCGACGTGACCTGCCTCCGGGACAGGTTCGTGGACGTCGCTATCCTAACATATGACGTGCAAATTAGGGCAATGGCCAGCGACGACAAAAAAAATCGCCCTAATCTACAAACCCTAGCCGCTCAATCATTAAGGAGAACGTATAGAAAAAAACCCGGTTTTGAGAATTTAAACGTACCGTGAATCGAGAGCACGGACATGCAATGTGGAATCAGTCTTTGCTCGTGCCAGCACAATGATACTCTAAACCCACTGTTTACCTCTCGAGCAAGTATTTTAGATGCTCAATTACTGAAGAAATACAGAGAAAACCGGGTTTGAAGAATTTAAATGTACTGTAAATTGAGAGCACGGACATCCGATGTGGGATTTGACTTTGCTCATCCCCGGCCCAATGATACTCTAAACTGACTATTTACTAAAGTTGGCAGAAATGATGTGACCAATTAATTGCTTTGCTGCATGGTACGTCCCTCGTTGGGGATATACATTGTCTAATGAGTAATTCCCTCCTCATTGCTATTGCAGAAGAATACATCTTCGGAATTTGGAAAACCCCAAAGTTTCAGGCTCAAATTCTAAGACCTCTTCAATGGCTTTTTTCTAAAGAAAGGACATGCTTAAACCACACGAGCCTTGCGACTTCGGCAATCAATCGCAACAATGAAAAACAACTGCCGGCCTGCTAGCTAATGTCCAGAAGCTGAACATATTTCCAGAGTGGTACCTGGGGCAGCCGACCCCGCAATGTAATCCCAATCCGGACTTGGTAAAACCCTATTTTCAATACTCATATTATATCGGAAACTTGTGAAAACTTTAGAGAGCTTTTGAAAGCCGTCATTTAAGAGAGATGAGAACATGAGCATACTCCCCTTTTGTGATTGATTATTGTGGGTTTGGATATTCCTAGGATGAGTATGAAAATTTCGAGCAATTATAATCATCTCTTAGCCGATTATAAAATAATCATCCTATCGATCTCTCCTTGTAGAGTAAGCACATCATCAACCACATAAATGAGATGCGTTCGTGCTTTGTTTTCGCAATATATTTCTAAATCCAATTGTCTCGTTTGTTCACGCTTTCGAGTTCCAGGCAATCTGAGCGATTTCCAGTTCTTTTGCACACCACTAACATTCTTTTCATCCTCAAAAGATGGTGTAATCTCATCGTAAATTAGGACGCCCATAATAAACCATTCTGTTTTCTTATTTTTATGCCCACAAAACATATTTAAAACAGAAATCCGTTTGGTAACGCAATTTCATTTTTCTATTTCTAGAACAAATTTTTAGTTCAAAAATAGGTTTAAAACAAAAATAAGAAGTAATTTTTTTCTATTTTAAAATAAAAATGATAAATAAAAACTATTTTCATCGCTCGTTTTCACTACTAGCCGACCATCCGCTTGCCCGTGACCTCCTATCACCGCCTGCTCACGAGGGAGAAATTATGTCTCATTACCAAATGAATATTTATGCTTGACAACTTGTTCAAAGAGTAAAAAAAGAAAAAATCAATTTCTAGCTAAAAATTGATTTTGTGGAACAAAATGCCTATTATTCACGCTCTTAAAAGCCATAAATCATTCACTAAGCACAAGATTCCAATCCGATCCCATGACAGCATGTGTTTATATT
Source organism: Eucalyptus camaldulensis (assembly GCA_019915185.1). NCBI lineage: Eukaryota > Viridiplantae > Streptophyta > Magnoliopsida > Myrtales > Myrtaceae > Eucalyptus > Eucalyptus camaldulensis. The sequence continues at coordinate 8,093,881 of JAHSVA010000014.1, read as the reverse complement.
AAATGCGCATGTATATATGTATGCGTTATGCACTATCGATGTGTTTAAAGGTCATTGTCACTTTTGTATTTTGGGTGCGCGAGATGATAATTACATTTCATGCTCGACAATGTAACCAAGATATTGACATGATTATAAAAAATCCCTAGACCAAGACCTGTAACTTTCAAGTTTCACGCCAACAACCAGAACGTGGGCGGCAGGGGGGCTTTTCTCCAGGCCTCGACGAATCGAAAACGAAGAAAGTGCGATGGAAATTTACTAATTGAACGACCTGAGACTGATCGAGCATCGAAAATGTATGAGCCAGAGTGAAGGAGACGGTAGCCAAAGCTCCTTTTTAGCTACCACTAAGCGGTCAAAATATATGGAAGTACAAGAAGAATGGTCGGTTTAGGTATAGTAAGACCAAAAATTCCATGGCTTGAGTAAAAAAAAAAGATCTAGCAAATGTTGGGTACTCTTGAGAGAAAGAGAGTATCCGACTTGTCTAGCAAGATGGCGAATTGCTATTGGGGGGTGGGGAGGGGGGAATGATCTTCATCCACAAGGTAGCATATCAAATGGTTATGCCTGCGACGGATTATCTTATATCAGTCTTGTGGTAGATTGATAATCATCACACTAACCTTCGGTTTGGTATTATATAGTTGTGGCTGTGCTAAAATTGCTTCAGCTTTGCCGCGAATTGTAGTAACTTGTGCAAATGACGATACATGTTTTAAAACCTCATTTTTTAGTTCCCAATAGGTTAATCTTGTTCACAGATTGACCCCATAGCAACAAGAAAAGGTGGCCCCCCGAAGAAGAAATGAAAGGTGAACCTATTTTTTTTAGTTTTCAAGGAAGAGAGAGAGAGAGAGAGAGAGAGAGAGAGAGAGAGAGAGAGAGAGAGTAGCAATGAAAAAGTGGAAGGGAGAAGGAGAATTGGGGAGCTGCTATTAGGGGTGTGTATGGCCCAAGTAGACGGTTCCCGGCTTAGAACCAGGAACCACCCACTAAATACCAATTTAAAAAAATTGGAACTGTGAATTGTCCGTTAGTTGTATGAATCCACTCAGGAACCGAACTACAGGTCCAATCCGGTTCTCGGGTGGATCCATGGAACTAGCCTTTAATAGTCAATGGAGCAGCAACCACCTAGAATCGAAACAAGAGCTAGCAGCCTTCTTTTTTTTTTCATTTTCCCTTTCGTTTTCCTAGCAAAAACCCTATCTGCCTGAGGGTTCTACAAGGGTTTATGCAAAGCTCCGTCGTTGCAAAGCCCAGCTTGCTTGTTGCCATGACTTTGCAGCTGGTGGGTTTTGCTAATTACATGTTGAAGAGGTTTAGTGATAGTCTAGGGTATTTGAATAGATCTAATAGGATGTTGGCTAATCTAGAGGAAGAGGGGTCTAGACTCCAGACTCTAGAGTGGAAGACATTAGACCCGTGCAGCACACAATGCTTCTTGAGTTGGCAAACGTGAAGACAACGATGGCAAGAAGAGGGGAAGCTATTAGGGATCTTAGGAAATGTCTGGAAATTTTTTTAATATTAAAGATTAATATATTATTATAATATAATCGATTCAGTCTGGGTAAGCAAGTGGGCGGATTTGCCCATGGAACCAAGAACCGGACCGATTCCCTTAAGAACCAACAGTTCCAGGTAAGGCTGTCAACGAGTTGAGTCGGGTTAGGTCGGGTCAGGTCGGGTTAGGTTTTGACGTTACCCGACCCGACCCGACCCGAATAATAAGGCAATGTGTTTCAACCCGAAAAGCATAATACTTGAAGCAATAATGCGGGTTGGGTCCGAGTCGGGTTTCGGGTTTACATTTTTCTCCCTCCTTTTTCTTTTTCCCCTTCTCACCTCTTCTTTTATCGCCCAACGAATTTCCCGTTGGGTTCCTCTACTAGCCAAATTTTGAAGCATTGCAATACATGATCTCTACTAAGTTTAATAAAAGTGAAATTTGACAAAACCAAAAGTGAATGATATACACCTAAGGGAGATGACACATCCTTTGCATACACAGCAAGAAAACATAATTCTTATCAGGAAGTAAAATAGATAAATGAAATTGATGCGGCTTTACTAATCATTCCCAATTCCCCTGAAGCTTAGCAATATCACAAACATGAAAATTGGACAATTTCGGCACACCAGAAGATGAAAACTTGGGAAGAAAGAATGCTAGTCTTCCATTTTAAAGATATCCCATTGTCTTAAACAACTCAAAAAGGAAAAGATTCTCATGTCAACTGAGGAAAATAGAAACTCCTTGCACGCAATCTCAACTCAATCCCAGTAAACACAAAATTCAGTGCCGTCAGAACAAAAAGTTTCACCAAAAGTAAACCAAATTCTGCATCCTCAAACCCAGACTAAGAGGATGTTATCCTCAATACAGATGATGCATCATGACGAACCAAAAAATCAATCCTCTACTTAATGTTTCAAAGCAAAAAATAAGTTCAATAAAAGGAAAGTCATATATGTATCCGAGATGTGATCACCTTATCACAACCCATACTCTTGAAGAAAACCAAGAAAGAATCGAACAAAATTACACTTTCACAAAGAATCCATAGATGGTGAATTGTTTATTTTAACTGAAAAGGAACAAAAGAGATGAAAGAGGAGAGAGTTCATTCAAAATAGAGGAACAAGATTTTGCAAAACCAACAAGCGAAAAGGAACAAACTTTTCTACACAATCCAAAACAAGAACCAGAAACCACATAAAAAACAAACACGGAATGATCACCCGCAAAGAACACATAGAGTTCCAAGCAAAGCACCACGAGATTCAATGTGGTTCTCACTTCACAAGCATTGGACAGAAAATTATAGCAAGCTCTAAGCTTTCAACAGAAGTCCAAAAATTAAGACGAAGGGCGACAAGAAAACGAAAACCCACAAGAAGGGAAAAAAAATGGAGGAGAGGGCAATGCTTGTAATAACGATCGTAAGGTGAGACGATGAACCACCAGAGCTTGATTCCCCGGCTGCAAATTGGGGACAATGATGGCTCAAAAGAGGAGTGACGGCAGAGATCTTACCGCGAAGCGAAACCCCAGAATGCAAGAAGCGAAGAAGAGGGCAGCGGCAGACTCGACGAAGAGGCACAGTTGTTGACGGCGGCGGCCGTGAAGTTGATGAGCGGAGAAGGCGCAGTCATTGACGACGGCAGTGTCGACGAGAGGAGACAGTGAGAAGGTAGAGTCGTCGGGATCTAATGCGTTTGGCTTTGGGTGTGGAGTGTTTGTGTTTGGGTGAGATGCATTTGTTTCATCGTTTGGAGTAAATAATGTGTTCGCAGACTGAACAATGTTTCAACCCTAACTCAATCCAAAACATGTTTATTTGCTTGTTTTGTAATCGTTACCCAAACAATATTAAGACCCAAAACATATACTCAACTTGTTTTGTGTTCGGGTCATGTTCGGGTCGAGTCGAGTCAAGTTTTTGGACACCCCTAGTTTCGGGTGGTTCCAATCCAATTTTGGGCCGTCTGGGCGGGTCCCAGTTCCTTTGCACATCCCTAGCTACTATTAAGTGAACTAGCGATCATGTGAAGGGAGATTGGAGAGAAATCGATTCTACCTTCATTGCGTATAAATGGCTTAGCGAACTCAAGAGACAAAGTTAGAGACTAACTACTTTTCGACCGATATAGACTCGTCTAATTTGTTGATCTAGGCATGCCAAGTGTGCTTGACTCGGGCCTAGCTTCTTGAATGGTTACGCTATATTGGGTGTAGGAAGACTTTTGGGGAAAGTCCTTGAGAAAATGTAAAGGCCTTTGAGCTAAAAGGGTTTTTGGAAATGCAAATTGTGTTTGGTAAATCGTATTTGTAAAAGTCCATTGTAAAGTATGTTTGAGCAAAACAGTGTTTGGACAAATTAACTGTGTAAAAGACTTTTGTCGTTAAAAAAAAAAGAAAAAAAAAAAGAGAATTGGCCGGTTACCTTCGGCGAGGGGCAAGCGGTCCGGTGAGATCTGGGTCGCGACGACCCTCGCCGGAAGGTCACGCGACCCGCTGCGCCGCGACCTCGGTGCGGATATCACCGGGGCTGTTCGATATGGTTGGGGCGACCCCAATCGCGACCAAATCGTCGCGACCAAATCGCGCGATCCCAATCGCTCGATTTGGGTCGCCGGAGGCTGCGCGGCCTAGATCTGGGTCGCGGCGACCTCCGGGGACCCAGATCTGCACACGATTTGGGTCGCCGGAGGTCGCGCAGCATAGATCTGGGTCGCGGAGACCTCCGGTGACCCAAATTTGCCGGGCGTCGCAGCGTCGCCGAGGTTGCAACGGTCTGCTGCGACCCAGATCTAGGTGGTTGCCGAGGGTTGCAATGGTCGCGGCGACACAACTCACAGGGGGTCGCCAAGGTCACGCGACTAGCCGCCGACGGTCGCCAAGACACATCGGCCTCTTGCCGCCTCTATCTAGCTCGTCACCAGCCCCTCACAGCTCGGCGCAACTTCGCCGGCCAACTTCAACGAAGAAGAAGGTGAATAGTTACAGGGACGAAACCAGAAAAATGAAATGTTAGCGAGGACATTTATGGAAAAAAAAAATTGTCTTACTCTCCATCAGCCTTCCGAGAAGGCTGAATGCCCAAGGTAGCCCTGGGGGTGCCTTGGGCTTTCAGCCTTGGGAAGGCTTGCCTTTCCCAAAGGCGAGTAAAAAAAACCTTCCCAAACACTCTCTCCCTGGCCCAAAGGCCTTTAGCCCCCTAAAGGCCCTTGGGAAAGTAGTTCCCAAACGCAGCCATTATACGGTTGAGCAAAGGCACTCAGGCGCACAACAAGTACTCAATTTCCTTCGTTGTATCACATACTATGAGAGCTAACTAATCATTTTCTCACCTTGCTTACCTTTTGGTCTATAAGTGTCACGCCCCGAACCTCGAGCACGTCCACATCCCTCGGTGGTCAACTAAATTGTGACGTTCCCAAGATGCGTCGTCGACCCAATCGATTCATGCACACGGGAAGCGAATTAAACAATCTCCAAACGCCAATGAACACAGGGATAGAAAAGCAGGACAACCAATTAACACAAACATATTTTATAAACAAACCAGGTTAAACCTTACCAAAAAAAAAAAACGAGGTTAGCCCTGTAGAGTTATATACAAGAGGTCTAGACCCAAAAAGGAGTTACGAAGCTAACCCTACCCCAGACCCTATCTACTTGGGATCCGGGTCTATAACAACACCGTCAAGAATGTCGATGTCTAGTGGGCCAGCTACCTCTACTGTGGGCTCTTCGCCCTCAGGCAACTAGTTCGCCTCAATATCAGCTATAATATCGGCATCCACAACAGGGTGAAGCTCCTCCACATACTCGTCATCGGCGGTAGGCCCGTCGAAACCATCCAAGGGGCCCTCTCGAACACCGTTGGGCCCGTGAGAAAACCATGCCTTGAATCGATGAAGTACCAACTGAGGTAGGCCCTCATCGACCCAAATGGTAGTCATGACGAGCTCATGGGTCCAGTCAAGGTTCCCGTGGATAGGGAGTATGATACGCTCAGTCTCCGCCTCTCGTGGCCACCCAAAATGTACGTGGCGCACCTTCATCTAAGGACCTGTAAAATTTTAAACCACGACAAGGTGAGACAATGTCTCAGCGAGTCTACACCTTAAACCCCAATTAGGAAGATAATTTATTTAGTGGCAACCTAAACACACAACATATAAAACTTACCTTGCCTCAGCACCTCCCTGCATATCAACACAGCTCATATAATACATATATACAATAAATGCACCCAATAATTGGAACACTTCACTTTCCACATATCAATCAATCATAGGCATCCCAATTATAAGACCAAATCGTTATGATTCGTCTCATTCCATGCCACACAATTTTGTTTCATAATCAAGTGCGGCTAAATCACTTATTCAAGCATTCCAATTGGTTATGACCCAATGGCCACGACCAACTTAACAATTGGTGGTCATCTAGCATAACCGGGCATCATCCGACTTCGTCAGGCATGGCAACGTCTACATCTAGACGGCATTCCCAAAGGAGCATCGACCCAGCCTCCACTGCGATCGGCATCCGTTGACATGGGGCATTCCCGAAGGAGCATAATCCGATGTAAACGCATCGTGATAGATTCCAATAGCGATCACACGCACATCCAATCTTGGCCAAGGGCATCGTGTTTTGCACTCAAATGTCTCAATTTTAAATCATGTACTTGGCTTATTCTCTTCATATTAAAAACACCCGGTAAAATAATTGGGCATGGTCGCATAGTCAGATTGAACCATTAAAGGTGGTATACTCTCTTTTAAAAATTCCATGATTTTATATAGTACTTAAAATATTTTTGGTGTCAAAACCGACACCTGGTATTTTTCTAATTAAATACCAAAAATCCATATTTTTGAAATAATAACTGAAAATCATCATCCAACACTCAATTGCATAAATTAGCAATCAATTTCACAAATTAACACTTCCATGATGATCAGCACGAAATTCTGAAAACCGGCTATCCGGATATAATTTTCGCTAATTAATAAATAATTAAATAAACTACATTTAATTAAATAAATTTTAAAAATTTAAATTAAAGTGCTTAATTAAATACACATAAGCTAGTCTAACCATCTAAGTGCACTAAATAAATTAATCTATTAAGCTACCTAATTTAATCTAATTAAACTAACTACATTAATCTAATTTAACTACTAACTAACCTAACTAACCCTTAGCTCATCTAGTTAGCCTAACTACAAATCCTAACTAACTAGTCATAGGAACTAACTACACTAATCCCTAATTAACCCAAATAATCCACCTTAAGTGTAATTAGCCTCCTAATTAGGGATTAGAACGTAAACTCACCTATTTAGTGTGAAAACCGGTTCACGGCGACAACGGCACGACGGCAACCACAACTCAGGTCTACGGCGACACCAAAAGAGGCCGGGAAAGGGCTAAAAAAAGCCTGGCAAACCTCATGGTTTGCTGCTGGGTTTCGCTTCTGCTTCGGGTCGGACTGGCTGGTCGCAGGGCTTGGCGGAGCTAGATGAGCAGTTGGCCGGAGCTGGGACGAGGATAGGAGGCTGGAGGTGGCATTGGGGGAGCTGGCCTATGGCGGAGGCAAGCTGGAGACGTTGGGCCTGGCGAACGGAGCCGGTCGAGGCAACTGTTGTCAGTGGAGCTAGATGCATGTCGGCTCAGGCAGTCGACGGGCAGCTCGGACGATGGCATGAGGACTGGCGGTGGCTAGCGGCTTCGATGAGGGGCTGAGCTGATTTGCTTGCTCTGGAAATGGAGGTTGCAGCTGGTGAAAAAGAAGAAGAGGCTGAGGAAAAAGAAGATGGAGTTGCTACTAGGAAGGAAGGGGACAAGAAACTTTAGAAGTCAAGTTTAAATATCTAAAACACTTTAATACTAGCCCCAAAGTCTTCAACCATGACCAGTTGCCAACTTTCCCTCCCATACTTCTCAAACAAGCCAAGAATGATGGCCAAAATATGGCAGCCCCATAGCCCTACGAATTTGCACCCATTCCACTCACATTCTTCACAAATTCAAGCCAATTTGGTGAGCAAGAAATCTCCTTAAAGCTGCCATACAATTTCCATCATTTATCCACAAATTACTTAAATTCAGTAGCCCAAAAATCCAATCAAAGAGGCCCTTCCGAATTTCTTGAATTTAAATTGCCCAATTTTGATTTTCCGCCAAAGTTCCAGGCTTGCATAAAAATTTTCAAAGGATGAGTCGACGTTCCAAAAATAAATCGTGACACGCTGAAATTTTTTATTACCGAAACCGAGTTCAATTTCGTAGTTAATTTCGATTAGATGCGATTTTAGCATGACATAACCTACCAGGTAGCTTTTAGAGATTTTATCGTGTTTGACCCATGGTTGATAATTTTCAATCCACATTTGTGCCTCTTCGACTCATTGGCGATTATCGGTTGTCGTAAAAATCTCAATATCTCAATTATGGGCACAGGGTACAGAATTAACATAAAAATCGATTTAATACCGTTCGACGCAAATTTTGCAATCAGGTAGAATTACCCACAATTTATTACATGCTTATGTCGAATCGACCTATCTCCAGTGTCTAATCGATTATAACGATACCGTATTGACCCTTGTCGATTAGCATGGTCGAGCAGTCAATTTCTGATTGAATTCTCAAGTCAGTCACAATTATATCCCTTAACAGCTTCATTTGATAGATTGGTTATCTTGTGAGTGACTAACTCAGAGAAAGAGGACCAAAGGCACATAGATGAAAAACCCATTTCATTAAGTCGGGACAGAGTTGAAAAATCAAGATGTCACAATAAAAGCTATCAAATTAACTTAGTAAATCTTCTTAACTGCTCATACCCTTGCTAAAGGGAAATCAATTCAGATAAGTGATTCGTTTGAGATTTTAGTATGCTCCACACTAATATTTTGCATGCCCCTTATCAATTGGGGGGTGGGGGGGGGGATCTTTAGCTCTGTCAAATGTACAGGGAATTAGAGGTAGCATTCCACCGGTATTAAGTCATGGACTGGTTTCTTTAGCCCTTTTTCTATGTGTTGGTGTTCTGTATGACCTACATAAGACTCATTGTAGCACTTCAAAACTGGATGAAGAAACATTTCAAAAGGCAAGAGCCGAGGCACAGCAAATGCCCTCAACATTTCATAGCTCTAGCTGCCATGAGAAAGCTCGACCGAGTACACTTGGAGTCAAGAGACCTTGTGACCGAGTTGGTTTGGGAAGGCCTGGGATCAAAACCATTTGTAGACCAAGCAAGGGCCCATGGACCCTTAGGCGAACTATTGTTTAGTGGATTACTAGATAGATAAGCCCGTGAATGGTCATGGGCTATGGGCTCCAAACTATGGAGAAGAATTTTCCACTTGAATTTGGCAACTATTTTTGAGAAAAACACAAAAAAAATTTCGATTTTAGAGTTTATGGATTAGCCTTCTCATTGTTTAGACGTATGCTAGTATCAAGCCGCACGTCACATGTTTGCAAAGAAATGGAAAATGTTAGAAAAAAAAAAGATTAATTGACAAAACTAATCAAAAATTAATGAATTTCCATACCATCCAAACGAAAGCTTGCAATTTGTCATATTTATTTGAATTTTATCTTTTGCGTGTATATATAAAATAAAGGAGAGAAAAAATGACACCAGTCCCATATGAATCACACCTCAAGAATTACGTTCGAGACGAAGCGCCACAATACCATTTTATACAAATCCTGAGAAAATCACACCCAATGCCAATAGTATAGGAGAAGAGCTTGGAATCACAACCCCAATCTTGTGCCCAGAGTTTCTACAATGTCGCAGGTGGTACCGTTGAATCATTGTTGGTATCGTTGGTCGTAGGTGAAACGAAGAAGCATGATGCAACGAATGTAGATGGACGAATGATCAAGACCATGCCAGACCAAGACCTCAATTCTGAAGCAAATGACAAGGATCGATTGGCTTGTGCGAGGGAGTCTGTGGCTGAAACGCACCAGCGGCTCATGCTTTGCATCAATTGCTCAAGCTCATGGGGAGTCTCGTCCTTCTAATAATTTTCACCAAGAACCGACGCCTTTTCAGATCTCTCACTATGACTTCTCTTCCCCAAACGAGGAAATAGTCAAAATAAAAAACTTCAGTTTTACAGGTTATAAAAAAAAATGTCCAATATATGTTTTCGCACGAATACTGAATCACCCATATGATATTAGGGAATATGGTTATTAAATAATCTATAAGTTTATTGTCAAAATCCTAATAAGTCTCTAACTTTGACTTTAATCCCAATTCTATCATAAACTTTCTTTTGTATCATAAAAAATGACAAAAGAACGCCTCAAGTGCAAAAAGTTGACACAAATGAACACTTAAGTGTCAAAACTTACAAAAGTGACGCTTAAGTGCCACTTTTTATGAAAAATTGGACACTTGAGTGCCACATCCAGCGAACCTCGCTGAAAATCCTACATGGCATTTTTTTTATTAATTTTTTTGCTTACGTGGCTCACCGGAAAGCTGACTCAGCAAATCACACACAAATACGATGTCATTTTGGTATAATTCGAATTTTAATAGAATAATTAATTAAATTAAATTTTAAATAATTAATTAATTAATTAAAAAAGGGGGGGAGGAGGAGGAAGGAGGCAGCCGGCGGTTGAGGGCTCAGAGGAAAACAGCCCACAATATTACAATCATATGGAATCACCCACAATTTAATTACATGATTTCGTTGAATCAATCTATATCCGATCACTAATCGCTTATAACAATGCCGTATTGACCCTTATCGATTATCACGGTCGAGCAGTTGATCTCTGATCGAATTCTCAAGTATGTCGTGTTTATATCCCTTAACAGATTCACCTGATAGATTAGTTAACTCGTGAGTGGCCAACTCAGAGAAAAAAACTATAGGCACGTCGACAAAATGCTTATTTCATATGTTCGAAATGGGGTCGAATTTCAGGATATCACAAGGCCCTTATCTACTTCCTCCCCTTCAACGTGGTCATGCTTGTCTAATACCTCTACAAGGCCGAGTCCTGGGAGACACACACCATCGGGCAGGTCGTGGTTGACTACATGGACGTCGTCGCCGCCAAGCACCCAATCTAGAATCGGAGCCTCGGGGCCAACCACTTCATGCTCTTTTGCCACTGTTGAGAATGCAGCACTACAAATGCTTAGAAGGAAGCAGCGGGAAAAAACTTAGCAACTAAAGTCAACTGGAATAGAGGAAATAGAGGATTGGCGTGAAGAAGGAGCGATCAGTTGAATTAGAAGGGTGTAAACTACATTATTTGCTTCACCAGAGTTGTTTCTTGTACACATATGCATGAGCTCTATTTTCTGTTATGTGTACGCTAAGCTGTCATTCAAGGAGTGGTTGGTTTAGATGTAGAAGTTATTCCTCTGTTGTTATATATAAGCATGAAAAAACAGAACGGGTCAACACCGAGCTCTCAGATGAAAAGACTATGAAAGAAAGAAGAAGATGAGCTCTTCAGCAAGCTCTCTTCTCATTCAACTTCGACTACTTCCTTCTACATTAATTTATCTTCATGGTATCAGAGCCATTCTCTAAGTGCTCAAGATACACACTAGTTCATGGCTGCAAGAGCTCCCAAATTTCCTTTGCCTATTCACGTAAACTTGAGCAATTTAGTCACGATTAAGTTCAGTGAAGATAATTTTCTTCTTTGGCAAGCTTAGTTTCACATATTTCTCCGGAGTCAGGAGTTGTTGAGGTTCGTCAATAGTGAGGTTTCACCACCACCATAGAAGATACGGGTAGATGTCAACGATAAGGCAGTTGAAGAACTAAACCCTAATTATGCAGATTGGATCAGAACCGATCAACTAATTTCCTTGTGGATCGATGGAGTCATATTTGAGAATATCCTGTGTAACGACCAAGGCCCCACTATGTAATATTGTCAACTTTGGATACCGAGCCCTCACGACTTTAAAACGCATTACGCAGGGATAGAGGGCCATCCCTTAGGCCTTCCCTCTCCTAAGCCATAATATTGTCCGCTTTGGAAGCCCGGCCCATCGGCCGTCCTCCTTCACGGGTTTGTTTTCAGCACAACAAAAGCGTACGTGAAACGCGTTACACAGATTTAGAGGGATCCAAACCTTTATAAACTAATCCAGGACTCCCCCCTAAGCAATGTGGGACTAGGGAGGACCCCTTCCTCTTCCCTGCACACGTCGAGGGGCCGAGGTGCGGATGCACCGCCATCCCTTAAGAGCATAGCGTCCTCGCTGTGGCCCCACACGCAGTTGAGAGTCGACTCTGATGCCATTTGTAATGACCCGGGTCCCACTGTGTAATATTCTTCGCTTTGAACACCGAGTCCTCACGGCTTTAAAACGCATTACGTATGGGCAAAGGGCCATCCCTCAGGCTTTCCCTCTCTCAAGCCATAATATTGTCCACTTTGGAGGCCCGGCCCATCGGTCGTCCTCCCTCACGGGTTTGTTTTCAACGCAGCGGAAGCGTACATGAAATGCGTTACACAGATTTAGAGAGACCAAAGCCTTTATAAACTAACCCAGAACTCCCCTTAAGCGATGTGGGACTAGAGATGACCCCTTCCTCTTCCCTGCGCACATCCAAGGACCGAAGCGCGGATGCACCGCCATCCCTCCTCCCCGCGCACCATCGCTTGGGCTATCACATCCTTGGGGTGATTATTAGATTGGAAACATCTTATGAGGTATGGCAAACTTTATTAAACCGATTTACACAAAAGTCTGTAGCTAGAGAATTTAAGCTAAGAGGGAAACTCCAAGCATGTCAAAAACGAAGTAGGTCATTATCCGAATACTTGAGAGAGTATAAACTAATTTGCAACCAATTGAACGCAATCTGTAAGCCTTTGGATTAGATAACAAAGGTGTTCCGAGTCTTGGAAGGGTTAGGATCAAAGTATGAGAATTTTCGAACAAAAATGTATTGTTTGAAACCTCAACCGGATTATGATGAAGTTATTTCGCAAATGGAGAGATTTGAAACAAGGTTGCAAAATTACTCCTCAAACCAATATAATCCAAACTTCGCCTATTATGGGCAGAGGAATGTTGAAAGGAATCAGAATGTGGATAGTGAGATAGTTCAATCAAGTCTTGCCTTCGTAGGACAGAGAGCAAACGATAGGTTTTATGGAAATAGAGATGGAATTAGTTATGGTAGGGGCGGTCGAAGTTATAGTATTCGAGGTTGTGGTTATGGAAGAAATCAAAGTTATAGAGCCTGTGATTCGAACCAAGAACAAGAGGTTCAGGCTTATAAACCATAGCTGAGTAATTCTGGCCAAGGATTTCGGCCTTATGCAGGTGCTCCACAAAGATATCAGGAAGTTAAGTCATATCCTCCCCTAAACTCCTCACTTAAAAATAGTCAAGATGATAAAGCAACATGAGGTGCAAGAGTGATTTGTCAAATCTGCAAATGACCAGGACGCGATACACTTCGATGTTGGTATCGCTTTGATAATTCCTTCTAAGATCAAGACATTCCAACAACACTTGCTATAACAACCTGGGCCCTACTGTGTAATAGTATCCGCTTTGGACACTGAGTCCTCACAGCTTTAAAACGCGTTGCGTTCGGGGACCGAGGCGCGGACACACTGCCATCCCTCCTCTTCGCACACCGTCACTTGGGCTGTCACACTCTCCACGCCTTAGAAGCACAGTGTCCTCGCTGTGGCCCCACACGCGATTGGAAATTGGCTCTGATACCATTTATAACGACCGGGCCCCATTGTGTAATATTGTCCGCTTTAAACACTAAATCCTTACGGCTTTAAAACGCATTACAATTAGGACTGAGGCGCAGACACACCGCCATCTCTCCTCCCCACACACCGTCGCTTGGGCTATTATACTCTCCACCCCTTAGGAGTATAGCGTCCTTCCTATGACCCCACACACAGTCGGGAGTTGGCTCTGATACCATTTGTAACGACCCGGCCCCTTTATGTAATATTGTTTGCTTTGGACACTTAGTCCTCACGGCTTTAAAACGCGTTGTCTGTGAGTAGAGGCGTGAACCCAGCCACTCTCATCCCAGCCTAATATTGTCTGCTTTGGAGGCCCGACCATCGCCATCCTCCCTCATGGATTTGTTTTTAGCACAACGGAAGCGTACATGAAACGCATTACATAGATTAGAGGGACCCAAGCTTTTATAAACTAGCCCAAGACTCCCCCCCCCCTAAGCGATGTGAGACTAGAGAATGACCCCTTCCCCTTCCCTGCACACGTCCGGGGACCGAGACGCGGACACACCGCTATCCCTCCTCCCCGCGTCGCTTGAGCTGTCACACTCTCCACCCCTTAGGAGCACAACGTTCTCGTTGTGACCCCACACACAATTGGAAGTCAGCTCTAATACCATTTGAAACGACCCGAGCCCCACTATGTAATATTGTCCGCCTTAGACACTAAATCTCCATGGCTTTAAAACACATTCATCCGGGGACTGAGGCACGAACGCACTGCCATCCCTCCTCCCTACATACTTTACTGTGTAATATTGTCCGCTTTAAACACTAAGTACTCACGACTTTAAAATGTGTTATCTGGGGTAGAGGCATGAACCTGGCCACCCTCATCTCAGCCCAATATTGTCCGCTTTGGAGGCCTGGCCACCGCTGTCCTCCCTCACGGATTTGTTTTCAGCGCAGTGAAAGCGTACGTGAAACACGTTACACAAATTAAAGGGACCCAAACATTTATAAATTAGTCTAGGACTCCTCCCTAAGCGATGTGGGACTAGAGAAGGATCCCTTCCCCTTCTCTGCACACGTCTAGGGACCGAGGCACAAACACATCGCCATCCCTCCTCCCCGTGCACCGTCGCTTGGGCTATCACATTGAGTATTTGTGAGCTCAAAATTACATAAGAAACCAACCAACAGCCTCCTCTTGACCGTCGACCACCGCCTGAGCCAGTGCTGTCTGCTCATCCGCCTATTCCCGCTCATCCCACCAGTCTTGTCGCCTAGCTGTGTCCCCGACCCACCTCAAGCCACTTTCGAAGGCCCCTGGTCACCGCCCAAGCCATCGGAGCAGCCACCGTCACCCAATGTAGCCACCGCCAACCCTCCTCGCCATTCCAACCTTTCCCATCACCATTCCAGCTTGCTCGGCCTTGGAGCAAAACCGAACAACCAGCAAGGGCTTTAAGGTTTCTAAGCCCGTTTTCAAGCGTGCTCGGTCCTCCGTTGATGTCGCCGCAAGGTTGTTTATTGCCCATCTCTGCGTCGTCGTTGTCATGGGCTCACCAGAATACTAAATCGGTGAGTTTACTTGCTAAACTCTACTTAGGGAGTTAATGATGCTTAAGAGATAATTAATTTAGCTAATTAGGGTTTAGGTGGTTAGTTAGAATATATTAGTAATTTAATTATTCGTTTGTGCATGTTAGGTAGTTAGAACGGATACATTAGGGACTAAAGTAGTCGTACTATTTATCTAGATAGGTTCGAAAATTTTCTAGGCCCGTTTAAGTGGTTAGATTAGCATTTCCGGCCTAAGTTGCTATTTATTGCATTTAAATTGAATTATTTAATTATTTTTGGTATTTATTTAATTATTTGATATTTTCCAAAAATTATACTAGGATAGCCGGTGACAGGAATTTCGTGCCGGTTGCAGTGGTGTGCTCAATTTATGCAATTGAGTGTTTATTTGTACAAATTGAGTGGTGATTGAAATTTTGGTTATTTATTCCAAAATAGTGAAATTTTGATATTTAATTAAAAAATCCTGCGTGTTGGGTTTTAACATCGGAAATGGTTTTATATACTATATAAAATAGTGGGATTTTAAATTGGAGGAAATCATTTTTTCTAGGTCGATTTGACCGTGTACCTACACACAATTATTTTCATTGAGTGTTTTTAATACGAAAAAAATGGGCCAAGTGCATTATCTTAATCGAGACATTTGAGTGCAATGCACGATGTCTTTGGCCTTAATTGAGTGGATGTGTGTTGGTTAAAAAAAACCCGTCGCAAGCATTTACACCAAACGTTACCCTTATATGGAATGCCCCTGGATAACGGAAGCTGGTCGCAATAGATTCTGGACCTATGCTCCTTCGAGAAAGCCATCTAGGAAAGACGTAGCCGTGCTCAATGGGTTGAGATGACACTCGGCTATGCCAGAAGACCGCCGAACATCAAGTAGGCCGTGCCTTGAGCCGAGATCAAAATTAGGAACGCATGAATTGAGTTTAATACATCGGGTTATGAAACAAAATTGTGTGATACGGTATGGGACGTGTCATAACAATTTGGCCTTATAACCAGGACCCATGTGCTTAGTTGAAATTGAGTGTGGCATTCCAGTTGATTGAGCTTGATTACTACTCATTATTTTGTGGTTGTCTGTGATATGAATTGTGCTAACATGCAAGGCAGATCTGAGACAAGGTAAGTTTCTATGGTTGTATGATTATGTGGTTAGGACGCCTCTAGGCGTATTACCCTCCTAATCGAGGTTTAGAGCGTGAACTCATTGAGATTTATATTTCACTCCATCGTGGGCTCAATTCTTTTCAGGACTGTAGAGTGGAGGATCAGGAGCCAAGCTGAGGGGATCCAAGATGTAGGTCCGTTAGGACACCTTTTGGAGATAGACCTTTTTGTAGACTTTTATATATGACTCAATGTGTATAAAAACATGTTTTGGTTGTGAACATGTTTTCTTGCTTTTCTATCCCATGTTGTTGATGTCAGGAGATTTATTTGTTCACTTCCGTATGTGTAATAAAATCAATGGGTCAGTGGCGCATCCTAGGATGTCGCAATTTTATCAACCACCGAGAGATGGGCACTCGCTCGAGGTTCGAGGCGCAACAACATGCCAGGACAAAATATATCGAAATTGATTTCCATTTTGTTCGCAAGAAACTATCTCTTGCTTCTCTGAGTGTACAATATGTTCTAAACAACTACCAAATTGCTGATATTTGTACTAAAGCACTATCCAGACGGGACCATTGCATCATGCGCACCAAACTGGGTCTAGGGTTCAAACCCACACCTAGTTTGCAGGGGGGATGTTGAGAATGCAGTGCTGCAAATGCTTAGAGGGAAGCAGCACGAAGAAACTCAGCAACTAAAGTCAACTAGAATAGAGGAAACAAAGGATTGGCATAAAGAAGGAGCAGTCAGTCGAATTAGAAGAGTGTAAACTACGTCGTTTGCTTCAGTAGAGTTGTTTCTTGTACACATATGCATGAGCTCTATTTTTTGATATGTGTGTGTTGAGCTGTCATTCAAGGAGTGGTTGGTTTAGATCTAGAAGTTATTCCTCTGTTGTTATATATAAGCATGTAAAAGCAAAACAGATCAACATCAAGCTCTCAGATGAAAAGACTATGAAAGAAAGAAGAAGATGAGCTCTTCAACAAGCTCTCTTCTCATTCAGCTTCGACTACTTCCTTCTATATTAATTTTTCTTTAGCCACGACTGGGTAATGATGCTGAACATCGTGATTTCGAGACCGGTCGAGAACAAGTCGATTTTCACCGTTTGACCTTCTTTGCACGAAAGAAATATAAGATGGGATTCCCGTTGAACAATTAGCTTTGCTGCCTTAGTATCCAGAGAAAAATAAGATGCATTGATATGAGGTTTGGTTATTTGAATTCAAGCAAAAGAAAAAACTGTTTTTATCCTTCGCCATCTTGTCAAATTTTCTTTTTTAAAATCACTAAGATTATAACAGAGTTTAAATGTTAAAAGAAATGAATCACGAGATTTTGATGAGTTAAAGGTAAAATGCCAGCCACTTCAAACAAATTAGTCATGTTACTACTTCAGAGAATAATGTTGAGTGTCCATGCTGCGATTTCTAACCTCGGTATTCAAATATGTGGAGCTTGAGACAAACGTCATGCTCTTTTGTATAGCTCAATAGATGATGTATTAATCTACAAGAAAAATCAACATGTACGAAATTCAAGCTAAATCATTTTTTTTTTTGCGAGTAAATATCATTCCATTCATAAATTATAATTATAAATAAATAAAATTACAAATAAAGGCTTGAAAAGTCTTCATTTTCTTAAACAATGGCTTGAAGTGGACATTATTTCAAAAAATGGTTCGAAATACTCTCATTTTCTTAAATAAGAATTTGAAGTAAATCTAGTTTCAAATAAAAACCTGAAGTACCCATATCATCTCAAAAAATAAGCCTAAATTAATCGACTGTGAAGGGCAGTTTCGTCTTATAAAATTTAAAAATTTTCCTTTTTTCTTTTTTTATAGAAATTTTTTTTTTAAAAAGGAAAACATGGGCGAGTTGCATCTTTTCCTTTTTTTTAAATTTTTAATCTAAATTAAATTAAATTTAACTTGTGTTTCGATGAAAATATATTTAATCGGTTGGAATATGTTGTTAGTCAATAAGATTAGGCCTTAATGTGAAATAATCATGATTACTTCAGGCTTTTCTTTGAAATTAATATGGCATGATCAGGCTTTTATTCGAAATAAGATTCACTTAAGGGTGCGTTTGGTAATGTTTATGTTCAAAAATTGTTTCAGGGAACAGAAATAAAAAAAATATATATTTCTCAGAAGTGTTCTTGGGATCAAGAAATAAGTTTTTCTTGTTTCTTGTTTTTATTTTTGAAAGCAAAAAAAAATTTTTTCTCCCCGGAATAAAAGAATAGAAATTGTGTTTCGGAGAACAAAAAAAAAAATACAAACAAACAGGCCCTAATGTGAAATAATTATGATTACTTCAAGCCTTTCTTTGGAACTAATATGATATAATCAGGCTTTTATTCAAAATAAGATTCACTTAGATCTTTATCTGAGAAATCGATAGTACTTCGAGCTTTTATTTGGAATTTTGTCATTTAAATGGGTTGCCTTTTTCAGAAAATTGCGGAACATTAATTTATTTATTATTTAAAAAAATGAAAACTTGTTTTCGAAAGAAAAGGAAAAAAGTTGCCATCGGTTTTCCCCCCCTTTTCAAACGCACGTCAATCCATCATTTCCCTCTCTCAGCCCCAGCGCCTCCTCCTCTCCTCCCCTCCCTTCTCTCTCTCTCTCTCTCTCTCTCTCTGCCCACCGATCGAACTCGGAAACACCCCTGTCGGCCGCCGGCAATGGCGTCGAAGGACCTCCCCTCCGACGACCCCGCCGCCAACACCGAGACCGGCGGCGAGACCGTCGCCGCCCGGCGGAAGCGGTCCCGCCGCGTCAGCTTCGCCGACGTGGAGATCACCTCCGTCCACATCTTCAAGCGCGACGAGGACTACTACGACACCACCCCTCCCTCCGATCCTAACCCCGACGGCCCGGGTTCCGCCGACGCCGGGGAGGCGCGGCCGCTGTTCAGGGATCTGGGGGACCACAGCGACGACTCGAGGGAGCTCACGCCGAGCGGGGAGTACGGGAAGGAGGACGGGGAGGAGGAGGAGGACGCCGATGAGGTCGGGGTCGGCAGGAAGTCGTTCCTCAGGCCGATTGGGTCGCCGTCTCCCGGGAGCAGCACGTTCGGCTCCGCGACTTCGAATGATGGTGAGTTGATTCGGGTTTTGCATTTCTAGTGCGATTTTTAGGTCACCAGAGCTTTGGCTTTGAACCAAAACGTTGTAGGGTGGAATTCGCGGTGCACAGCAAGCAGACTTGGTGAAAATCGGTGGGAAAGATGTTTAGGCTGTGAAGCAAATGCCGTTATGCTTCAAATTTTTGCACTAGAACCACATATTCCTTCTAAGATCTGATTTCGCCTCCCTCTCTCTCTTTCTCTCTCTCTCAGCTGTGGCATGATTTCTGAAGATCGATTTTTTTTTTTTTTCACTCGTGAAGCACTATGTTTCTTTTGTCCTGCGAGTATAAGTGTGCTTCGTCAAGGCCCAAAAAACAAAAAAAAAAAAACAAAAAAACAAAAAAAATCAAATTTTTTTGGCCCTCATGTTGGCCGTGAAGTTTTGTTGTCCTGACTGGTGTGTCGTCTGCTGTTGCTATTTCTCAGAAGACAATTTCTTTGGTCCCGTCTCCGCGAGCTTTATTAGACCTGGAAGGCTCTCAGACTCTGCTGCTTCAGATGAAAATCATGATGTTACGATGGACTCTACAGCGTTCTCAATGCATTTCCGCAGCCTTGCAAGATCCAACTCTGGCATGGAGAAGACACCAACGAGCATTCATCTGACCTTTGATGAGAAGACACCGTCTGAAAAAAATACCTCTGCTAACTCTGGAAGTTTTATGATGCTAACAAATGCTAGGAAGCTGAGTCCAGAATCTGCATGTCCAATGCATAATGTTCAGAGTGACGGTAAAGATTCGAATGAAATGAGCCTTATCGGGAATAATCCAAATAGGTATGACTATGGTAGACTTTCTCCTACCTTGGATGCCCTCCTGGCGGAAGGCAGCCAGGATTTGCAAGCTCTTCCTGGTTTTGATGTTCACAATGCAAATGCATCAGCTACTTTCGAGGTTTTCAATGCTGATGAGGGTAGAAGCAGTAAGGAGAATGTCAAGGGCTCTGCAGATAACATAATGAGCTCTATGGGCACTGATGGAACCAATCAGATAACTGTTGCAGCTTATCATGAATTAGACAAGGCAAAGAGTGCTTCTGAAGGAATGTGCATTGAAAACGTTAGAAGTGATTTATCTAATATGGTTGACAGTTTCATTCTCGATGCTCCTGTTTATCAGCATATCCATACTCCTAATCAGACGCTAAAAGTAAGAACATTGTCCTAGTCTATATTTTATTTGTTTATTTCCAGATTTGGTTTTTGAGTTTTAAATTTTGACCAGCTAAAACCACTCTAGCTTTACTGGGGCGTCTACAATATGTGCACCATCTTGGTACTTTTGAGTTTGATTTGTCTCAGAAACTAACGGTAGAATGGAAGTGTCTCTGGTCGCATTTAGCAGCCATCTGCTGCAGCTATATGCAGTATTACATGCTCTAGTTTAGGAGCAGCTTATGAGATGATAAAATGCATATAGTGGATGATGGATGTCTGTTGCTGAGATTGCATTTTATGAACAACAATGTATAATTCCACAATTGACTGGTTGATGTGAAGTATGCATCTGTTTCTCATCCATGTTGGCTAGGCTATCTGCCTGTCTGCTTCCCTTTCTTTATTTTGTTTTTCTGGTCTTCTGCCTAAAATTCAGTGAAGGCCATGCCGGGATTTTTCCAGATCAATTTTAAGCTTCTGGTTTCTTATACTTGCTCTCTATACAATAATCTGAACATTTTCTGGGAATAAATGGACCATAGTTTGGGATGAAGCTTTTAATTCTCCTCCTTGCAGCTTGGGCCTGTATTTCAACATGTGACTGAAGCAGCCATCAAGGAAAATTCCCCGTGGAATGGAAGTCAGAATCTTGATTCTACTGAACAGGAGCCCAACAGATTGCACACATCTCATTTGAAAGGCTCTATATCATCTTTAGCAGCTAAAAGGCGTCAATTGTTTTTGGATACAGTTAGTTCACCTGCAGACTTTCCTTTTGCATCTCCTTCAGCCAAAATGTCTGGGTCACTGCTAAGTAAGGAAAGAACTCAGCATGGTTTGAGTCTGCCATCTATGTGGAAGAACATTCCTAAGTTTGGAAATCTTGATTCATCTCCTTCTTCTACTCGTTTGAAGGAAATCAAAGCATTAAAGCTTAAGTTATCTGGTTATCTATCTAGTTCTCCTTCCAGTACCGGTCAGGCACGGACTAGCAAAGATGTTGTAAGCAAACACACAGAGACCCCTGTTGTTGTTCATGATAGCAGTCCAATGAAGACCCCAATCATAAATAAGATGAATAATAATTTCAGCCAAGCTGAGAAAACTCTAGCTCTTGCCAGGAATGGAGAATCTCCAGGTCGCACAGCTTTGCACATTAATCATAATGATCAACCTATTACAGCAAAGACAGAAATGGCCTATCCCAACAACTTCAGCATGTCAGGTGGTGGAGTGATGCAACCACGATCTATGTCCGAGAGTTCTGAAAACACCGCCCAGGTCTCTTTGAAAGCTGAGCCTCCATTGGATGAATTTGTGGTTGCTCATAGAGAGGATAACGAGGAACCTATTGTAAGTCATAGGTTGTCAACTTCCCCAGTGCAAAGGTTAAATGAGGAGTTATTACCATCAGGAAATGATCAAAGTACACATAATGTCTCTATGCAACAAAATTGGTATAGAAAGTCCATTGGCATTGACTCAGACCAATTTGGAAGTCCATTACAATCTGTAGCCTCTGGTGGCTATCCAATTGAAGATGTTAACAAGATAAAGTCCCATTTCCTTGAGAAGATATCTCCAAGGGGCAGGAATATGTCGGATTTGCGGAGAAAGGATGAAATTGTGGTCGCTCATAGAAAGGATAATGAGGAACCTATTGTAAGTCATAGGTTGTCAACTTCCCCAGTGCAAAGGCTAAATCAGGAGTTATTACCATCAGGAAATGATCAAAGTACTCATAATGTCTCTTTGCAACAAAATTGGTATAGAAAGTTCATTGGCATTGACTCAGACCAAATTGGAAGTCCTTTACAATCTGTAGCCTCTGGTGGCTATCCAATTGAAGATGTTAACAAGATAAAGTCCCAATTCCTTGAGAGGATATCTCCAAGGGGCAGGAATATGTCGGATTTGCAGAGTTTAAAGCAGCTCAAGGACCTCCAGACTGAAGCAGAAGGAGTCAGCTCCATAGAGGAAGTTTCTTTTGGGGAAAGAAAAGTTTCTTCTCTTATGCCTGATTCCACATATCCGAACAAAAGTACTGATGTGCCTTTGCCTAAAAAGGTCATATCGTGAAACTGATTAGACCTCAAGATCATCATGATTTTCTGTTGACACCGATGAGTCTGTTTCTGTTATTTGTCTTTATTAATTCTTTAGGTTGCTTATGCAGAGCCTCTCTAAGGAACCAGCGCAGAATGACAACAAAGAAATCCACAACATGCGCCATTATGAGAACATGCAGTCCACTGTTGAGGAAAGCATATCTACTTCCAAGTCTGATGCTTTGGGCATTCTTAGTCATGACAATCAGCAGGAGCCTTGTCATTCAGCACATATTTTGTCAGCACAAGAGATGAAGGAATCTCACCATCAAAAGAGGAAAGGAGATGCTCTTGAGGATGGAGATCTTGTCAGTAAGGTTGCCAGGACAACAGGGAGTTCAGAAATCAAAAGAAGTGAGGGTTATGATGTCAATTCCTCCACTGAGAATCCCAAACATTCTTTTATGGGAAGAGAGAATTCTGGCGATAGCATTCCACCACATAGAAACTGGAAAGATGTACGTCTATTGTTGATGGTTTTATATTTTACCTTTTTGTGGTGCTCTTCACAATAAGTATTCCAATACCCGATGCTTCTCCTTGATATTGGAGGTTAACTTGCAGGTTTTTACAAAGTTCTTGGATGATAGCAGAAAAATACCATCTCCCTTGGTTGACAAGCTAGATATGAGAACGGTATTTATTTATTTTTCTTTCTTTTTATTTTGAGGTTAAGCAAATTTTTAGTCATCCTCTTGACAGTCATTGGCATCTTCATTTTTTTTTCTTGGTGATGTATAGATCAGTGTGCTCGATGAGATGTTAGTACACCTTCAGAAAGCCAAAAACTATGAGCTGCTTAGCTCTGACATTCAGACTAAGGTTGGCTGGGCTTTTGACGAATCCCTGTCCCTAGCACCTTGCTTTTATATAACGAAAATTTATGAAGTAGCAATGTAATGGTTTTCACTTTGCAATTTTACAGAAGGCAGATCAATCTCGTGGTGCTTCTGAGAAAAGGTAGCGTCCATTTTAACTTTGTGAGAGTTAAGATCATTGATGTGTGGCATGTTGGGTGTATAAAATGAGCTTTTTTCATCATTGAGTTGCAGATTATATGAGATCAACTCTCTGCTGTATAAAGCATTGCATGAGAAGGAGAGATTGCGCTTAAATTGTGTGAAGCGTGAGAGGCTGCAGGTATAGAGCAACTGACTCATATAATCTCTTGATTCATGGATTAGATGCTGATGTTGTTTTGAGCAGAAAACAGAACAAATCTTGAGGTCTTCAATTCAAGAGTCTCAAGCATTAAAATTGATAACGAAGAAGACCTCACTGCTTGCTGTTGAGGACGGCAGTTGTGAGGATCATCAATGTTCAACTCAATCTGAGAATGGATACAAGGTAGGTGACTTGTTTAGGTGTTGTTGTATCATTCTCTCCTAGCAAGTGCAATCCAGTGTATACAACTGCATCCTGTCTCCTCCACCTCAAACTACCCACATGAAAGACGGAAAGGAAAAAAAATGACAAAAAAAAAAAGTGAACGGAAGGAAATAGCATGATTGTCATATTCCGAGACTGATGTGACAGTAAACATAAAGTTCAATGGGATCTAATCTGCTTGTCCATCACTAGAGAAATATTGTTGCTTCTTTCTCAATGGTTACATGTCAACTTCATAGCCTTCTCAAATCCACAGTTTTTTTAAATTTCAGATGATAACCCTTCATTTGACTAAGTTTGTCAAATATTACTTTCAGATGTTTGAAGATGATTGTTATCATTAATGTGGTTGAAAATATTTAAGATCGTTTGAATCTGAATATCTTGTTATGGCAATGGGAAGTCCTTTTCAGGTCTTGATCCATATATAATTTTCAAGAGTTGCCGAGGCACAATGGCTTACGGCATCATATTCTTTCACTGTTCTACATATAATTAGTAATAGGAAATAAAACCTCCTCATCTGGTTTTTGAGACCTCATTGTTACTGCTAATTGAGGAGTCGCGTCTAGACATCTATATTTGTTCTTATGCAGGTTTTTTGTGATGTGATCATGTATTGTTACCAGATATGGTCCAGACATGGAACGGTAGTCACATTACAGTAGAGTTTGAATAATGAATTTTGCTTGAAATTCAGGAAGCCTCTGTAATTTATTCAAGACTTTTGTTTCCTGCCATGCAACTAATGATGTGGTTATTGCAAATAAAAGAAGAGATAGAAGGTAGTATCTCTGTAGTCTTAAGACCAAATTGTCGAAAGTAAGGCAGGAATTCTCATTACACTCAGGCTGAGAGGAAAGATGGGATGCACACGTGTCCAAGTTCAAAGCATGAAATCAGAATCCCTGCTATGTTTTGATTTCACTTTTGAAGTTTATGGAATGAATCGTGACATCACGTGCTTAAAGCTGTACAAGTCCAAGTACCAATTACCTGAACTGATAAAAACTATGAATAAAGTGAGAAGTCTAAGATTGTGCCATCAAAGGTAAAAGCAATTAGGACTTTGTATTAAAATCCATGTCAGAGGACTTAAAACTTGTCCCTTATACCTTTTCATGGGGTTTAAAAAGAGAAGATATTTTATTTGTCTTATACTTTTTCTAATTCTGGAGGTGAGGTATACAGCCAATGACTTTGATATTTTTTAAGTGATATGTATGCTCAAAATGCAAGCTCACAAGCATTCTTTAAGTTCTGCACGAAAAGGATGCATTACTTCCTATCAGCATCATCTGCATTAGACATTATATTGTGCATGGTAGTGAAAATTCATGTGTGATGTCTAACATTTGGGACTTCATGCTTCTGGGAAAAGAGTTGCTATCCTGCAATTACATATTCGCTACTTCTCAGCATAGTATGTAGTGTAGTAACATGCGGGTTGATCTTTCTTTATTACTCATGAAAGCTCACGTAATTGTATTATATGACAAGACCTTTTTGCCTTTTTAGTTAGTCACCATAACAATATGTCGAGTTTGCATGATGTTATTGCATATCTTAGCGAAAGTTATTGATTTCTATGCATATTCTGTTAAAAGAGGTTCTATTTCTGCAGGTTGCTCATAACCCAACGACATCAATGAAGCAGGAGATTGAAATCTTAGAGAAGAAAATAGAGAACTTGACCAAATCTTTAAACAGATTTTGCAAGATGAAGGGAGAATTAGATTGCGTAGAGACAATAGGACTAATTAATAACTTCATGAAGAAAAGGATGTGTTGCAGATTCGTTCGCCTGGATATGCAGGTTTTCTAATTTACCGTTTGTTCACCCCATGCAATGAGAATGTCAATTTGTCTTACAGTTCCACCTATCTGCTGTTTGCTCAGCTGTGGAAAGTGAGTTCCTTTGAGAGTAAAAGTAGCCATCATGATATCACTCTTGACTATCTTGGATTAATTTACCAAAGGTTGCTTCTTCAATCCTGATTCATGCTATAGAAAATTTCACTCTACATTTCTAAAGCAGCGTATAAAATGTAGTGCCATTTTAATTTTTAGTTTCGCCGTTTCCTTGAATCAATGCAGGCTCAGTTTGACTGCTCATCCAGTTCCAAGTTTAACAGTTTCCAACAAATTGGCCAATACAAAGATAGAACAGGTAATGGATTTTCACTAATATGGAGAAGAAGTACAACAGTCTTTCATTGTATCTTGTAGCTTATTTGTTGGTGTTTTGCAACTAGACCTGAAAGATGTTTTTTTCCTTTTGTTAGAATTATCCAAATATGGCAGCTCGCACAGCATTCGCTTTTGTTTTCAATAGTGAGACAGTTAAGAACTATGCCACTTCAAGATGTTTGGCAAAGGAAACGCAAGTAAGTTTCACTCGTAAGCTTTTGACGCTTTAGTCTAGATGAAATGCTTATCCCTTTATTCTCCGGTCATTTTGTCATGGAAGCCATATGAGGTTATTGGCAAAGGCCGTGTTCTCTATAGCTGTATCTTGGCCAAATTTTCTTACTTCATTTTTATGGTTTTGCAGATGACACATCTGCTTCTTAGAAATCTCTTGGATGTACTTGAGGAATTACTTCTAGCACGACTAGAAATCAAGAGTCTAACACACACAAGTTTTTTCTCTTCAAGAGGTAACAAAAAATTTTGTGCTTGGACTCTGTTTCCTTATTTCTCAAATAAATTCTTTTGTTGAATTTTTTTGGTACTGATACATTTTAGTACCACCTTCTCATGTGATCTGCACCCTTCCACACAAAATTCTGCTTTCATGATGCATGCATTTTCACTCGCATTTAAACTTGATGATGAATTTTTGAAACAAGAGACCTAAAGAATTGCTGCAATGATGCTGATGTCACATTTTTGAGATTCTCACTAGTAACTCATTGTGGCCTGCCAGTGAACTTAGATTTTGATTTTGAAGTCAGCATCGTGTATAGTTGCTTTCTTGTTGTAGGTGGGTTGTCCCTTACTCATAATTTCTTTTCTTCATCTAAATGCAAATTGCACTTTGCCCATCAATTTGTAAGTGTTGTTTTGACCTTGAATTTGCTGCTTTTTCTCAATGTGGTCCGGCTGCTGAATTCTTTTTGAAGGTGGTTCTTGAACTTAAAGACTTTTTCCAAATGCGTTTCCAGTCAGTTTTATTAACGGGCATGTTGGAGAGAGTTACTGGGTCCTTGTTTTCATTTTTAGAAATAAATGGTCGATTTTGTCTTCATACTTACAGGAAGTCAATTTTTAGGAAAGTGCAGTTTCAAATGTCTTGGTGCTTTAATATTGGTGGGATTGGTTGTTGATCAGGTTCTTTGCTAATAAGAGACATAATAACCACAGCAACAAGTGGTTAAGAATTGCTGAGTGAGAACTTACTTTTGAAAAGAGTTGATAAGTTTCAGAATTGAGCAGAGAATTTTAATTTGAGGATGAAATTTGGAGAAGCAAAGACAAGTCTGGGAACTTAAATGGCATTAAATTGATCAAATTCTTAGTTTGTACGTCAGATGACAATTGCCAACTGTCACATTGTCGACCGACTTTTTTTAGTGTTGGCAATTTTAATTGAGGGACACAAATATGGCAATTTTTGCCCTCCTTTTCTAATATATGTTCCATCTCTATAGCTCAGTCTTGGGCCACCTTTTTGCATTGATGATGCACTTGTCTGGCCTGCCTTTACTTCATTCTTTCTAAAATGAGACTTTCCATATATTGATCTACATTGTCACTATTTGCCCTGATTGTGTGATTCATGTATTTTACAGATGGGCAACTTGATCTGCTGCTTTCCTTCATCGACTTCCGCAGTGATCAGAAGGTGGCATTAAGCTTTGACGTGACATGTCTGAATTGGTAAATTTCTTTAAGTTCTTTTAATATGTTCTGGTTGTTCCCATCTGAAGGTTCCTCAAGCTTCTTTGCAGCTTGAAAAAGACGTGCATTTACTAGCTGATAGCTTTACAAGAGAAACTAGCATTCTTTTTTAAAGTTTCATTTATGCTCCTCTGGACAGGTCACCCAACTTAGAAAATGCTACTTGGGTATTAGATCACTGCAATTCGCTTCTCTTATATTATACTTGACCAATCATGTGACGTACTCACCTGGGTTTGCTTCTTAAAGGACTTTCTAATTGATTACCTAACCATATGATGTCCTTTTGTTTTGCTCAAATTCGTTCTGGCTTTTGGTGTCTAATCTATGAATTTGACATTTGCCATTACAGAGATGAGCAATAGTTTGCTTCATGCATGAGTTTTCTCTGATTATTGGGTTCAACATTGGCATCTACTCTACTTTTCTGTCTCCTATTTGGACTTCTATCAGTGTCGGTTGGATTAGCTCAGTGCTGCTATGATTTAGGAAAAGTATTTTTTACGTTTGGAGCAGTACTTATTTTCAAACAAATCCTATTCTGTTTTAGACTACAGTTTTTTTTTTTTTTTTTTTGCGGCACCACTCTATGACATGACTTTTGACTAATTCATATTGAACCTTTTTTCTGGGCTTCTTAGTTCGAAGCTTATTACAGATTGTGTATTCAAACTATATTCATACATAGGGGGTTGAATCTATAGACCTTTTTTGATCTTCTTTCTTGAATTAAAGATGACTCTTGGTGATGATTTCCATTGGACAGTGGGCTTTATCCTTCGGAGGCTCTCCCATATCATGTTGAAGCTTCCATGGAGAAAATTTCTCACTCGCTGCCTCGGTCACTTTCAAAGGAGATTACAACTGCTATAGAGCGTCTACGGGTGGGATACTCAAGAGTTTTGAGGCTCTGCCGATGTGTCTCCAAGGAATTGCGAGGTTAAAGTATATTGTATTGAATCAGAGGAAAAATAGAAGTTGGATTCCAATAGCTTGTTGGTGTCAATATGCATATATTTGATTTTGAACATGCTGAATCTGGTCAATATAGGTACTTTTCAACATGTAAGACATGATTTTTTACAGATTGTAAATATAGGTTGCCATTGGCACCAATCTTGCTGAAGCCCATTTGGATTCGAATCCTGTCAGCTTTGTGGAAGAATTATCATGTCTATAATGTATTTGTTTTTTCCTATGTGGTCGGAACTTGTGCCTCAACTAAAAGCACGGATATTATCTATGCAATTATAGTGCTTGTGCAGTGCTGGAGATCAAGGTTGTCTTTTTTTGGACTTGCGTGGGTGGTAAGCATGGGGATGCATTGGCATCACCAATTTTACATAAAGTTGCAACCGGTACAAAGGGATTGTGGATCTAATTCCGGCGTTGTTTAACAAGTTGAGGAATCAGCATGTTGCAAAAAGTGAGGATCGACTTATAATCTACTAAAGTCTAGGGGATTTTCCTCTCAGCACTTGGGGATGATTTCATCTACAAAGTTGAAAGGTTATATGGGGTTCTCGACACATATTCAATGAACCTCCAGAGAAAATCTAGTGTGGGGATGATTTGAAGTGAAAAGTTCAACTCTTCTTTACCGTAAAATCATAAGTATTTCCTACTATTAAGGAAGAAAAATACACATCTTTACAGTAAATCTAGTGCTTTTAGCCAATGACCATATCTTGTAATGGACATGCTAAGATGGTTAAAGAACAGACGACAGATCTTTTGGGATGTAAATGAGAATTTTGAGTTGGATTGTATTCTCTATTTCCATTCTAAAAGGGCCCTTTTTTTGGAGTCCATTAGCGAGGGAGAGTCGAATCCGCTGATCTCCTTCCTCCCATTTCAAATCTCATGTAGATGTCGCGATGGTTTCGCGGTTAGGGTTTAGGGAGGTCTCTATTTAGCCAGGAGGGGACGGTGCAAGGAGTGGCGGTGGCCAATGGAGAAGCCTCTTCTGCTTCTTTTGATGCTTTAGGTCTGAATGAGAATCAGGATAAGAAGAATCAGGATGAGAATCGGCACCTTGATGAGTAGATTCTATCTCTTCGAGCACAAGAGGTTGGGCCAACCAATAGTAGTCACGAGGGCAATCACAGGACAGCAGCAACGTCTGACGATACAGTCGGAGGACGATGCTTTTTGACGTCTGACCAAACCGCATTGATTGGCGAGTAATGTGATGGCAGCTTTTTCCACAGCAATGCACTCCCAACATGATTGTTGGTCTTATCTAGAGAATTCCAACTCTGTGGACCATCTTGACTTTGGTTGGGGGCGGGGACAAAAAGAAGGTGTCCTTTCGTTCGATGAAAACGATGACATTCGGATTTCGCAAATATCTGATTAGTGTTGTCATCAACGCTTTCCACCCACCTCAATGGAAAATATCTTCGTCATCGTCATCATCCACTTTTATTATTAAATAATTTTTTAAAACTTTTTGTCCATTATTTTTTGCACATATATACAATCTTGCACAACACTAGTATATACCGTGCCCAAAAAGGTGGCTGCCAGCAAGAAATAAGCTTTGAGAACCTCGTGCTTCATAAAGCATAAAAGACCCATTGTTTTACCAAGTGGCCCCCCCAAGGCACAAGGAAACAAATGAAGCAATAAAAAATTAAGTGGAGAATAGACATACTGGCACGGACGTCACTGATTAATCAAGTGCAAAAAGACGTTTTATAAATAAATAATAAAAATTAATCGTGAAAGGTATGAAGTCGAGCCTAATACTAGCAGAAATTTTCAAAACCAAGAGCTTGAACTCCTTGTTGAAAGGTTGGACTCAGCAATTTCAATTATAAAATTAAGTGATGCGCACAAGTTTTACAATATTTATTCTTTAAATCAATACATAAGAAACGCTTACAAAATGAATAGACGAAAAATAATGAAAATTTAGTCATAAATTGTCATAAGCAACGAAAACATTTTTTATTGACTGATTATTTTGAGTAATATTAGTGATTATTTTTTAAAACATTCAAATTGATTGTTTTCGCACCCCAACTATTAGGCTTTCGTTGTGACCATATAAAAGAGAACATCCCTTTTAAGAAAGGAGAGAAGTTCGATCCTACAAGACAACTTCTGAAGTAAATATTAGAAGTTTAGCTAAAATTAATCGAGAAATCATCCATATAATTGCCTTAGTGGGATTACAATGTGACTTTACAATCTCAAGTCAACGAGTTTGAATATGATTTCAAGATGGTTTCATGTTTTCCAAACTGCTAACCCCACACACTTCTTTGAAACGTTGGAACGGTTCTTGATCTAAGAGAAAACTCCGTAATCAACTCTTTATCTTAATGACTTTGAATAAATATGTTGGATCACTGGCCAAAAATTAAACTTATCCGTGAGGTAGAAAATTAAAGAACCTGCGAACATCGCGAATGTGTAATCCAATATAATGACTTCATAATCGTTAGAGGATAAAATTTGTTTGACAATCCATCTTAGGGCGATACAAACACGAAATACAAAGAGAAAATCCAAATGTAGACACAACTCCACGAGCAAAACTCATTGTAATACTGTTGACTCACAAAGTAATATCACACTTCATGCCGGTCCTGAAACGGTAAAAAGTTTCATAGCTAAACAACGCATAAGATTTTCCTCTTACGATAAGATATAAATAGCCGCAGAACGCTCTAGCTTAAAACAACCAGCCAGTAGTGCTCGAGGTCTTCAATGTTGCTAGACAGAATCAACATGACCATAGATGTGAAAGGCGCTTGCCCTTTTGACATTCCAAGACACAATTGATCGCAGTCTCCTGCATCTGTTTTGCTATTTCATCCATTGGCAACAGAGCATCTACAATCTGCAAACAAATATTAAGGGACCCATATGATCAGCAGCTATGTCAATACAGCCCCTTTTCAACCCAAAAAAAAAAAAAAATACAGCCCTCTAAGTCGTCCAGAAACCCAAAAAAAAAGGAAAAAGGATAGAACTGCAACATCGATCCCCATCATGATAAGAAACAAAGCATTCTTCTGTGGCATCCTAAGTGCAGATCGAAACGCAACGCAAACATGCCAAATCATGTAAGATGCACAGGAAAGGAATTCACACAGCTGTAAAATCTAACAGGAAATGTCAGTGTGGAAAACCATGTACAGCAGTCACCTAAAAGCTACGTATCAGAACTAAAACTTCTCTAGTTGTAAGCTGATAACCAAGGTAAACTAAATACACCTGGGGATCCATGTATACAGTAAAAAAATAATCCTTATTTGAGTGCTTTAAATAATAATGAGAAGACAAGAACCAACTATAGATCTTTTGAGGATTGCAAATGAAGCCTACAAAGATTCCCAAAACCACAGCAACCCAGGTGGGAATTTCCCAGATGACAACACACAAGGTATATTAACATGAACGACAAAACACAGTCAAAATCACATTGCTGCATTCAGTAGATGAAGTTTTGACCTACCTGCCACGAGGCATCACGCAGAGCCTGGTAGCTTTTACCAACCTTCCTTTGAAACTCAAGTTTCTCATACCGCTCATTTCCATATCCTCCTCTCTCTGCAGCTTTCTGCAATTTTGAAATTGCCACCCGGATTCAGGAAGTGCTACTTCCAGGATATTACAATAAAGCAATAGTACGGCATCATACATTCAACAATTTAAATCCTCGCTATTCTTTTCATCTCACAAGCAAAGAGTTTCAGCTCTCTCTCTCTCTCTCTCTCTCTCTCTCTCTCTCTCTCTCTCTCTCTCTCTCTCTCTCTCAACAAGATTACCTCAGGTGGTATGTCCAGATAGAAGACCAAATCTGGGGCCACCAAACCAATCTCTGGTGCCTGAGAAGAGAGAAAAAGATATCATTTCCAAAGTACAACATAAAGAAGATTGAGTCTTCTGCTGAAATATGCTCTAGCAGCACTAACCTTGCACCATTCAAAATCAAGTCCTTTGGCAGATGAGAAAGCAATGCCAGAGTATGAATATCGATCAACAACGAGGGTGGTACCAGATCTCAGCTTTTTTTCCATCAAAGATCTGCAAACATGAGAGAGGTAATTGGCCAATAAAATGGGAAATCATCCTGGTACCTGTTTACCATATACTTTGTACAAGACTAGCATGACAAAACAAAAAAGAAAAGAAATGGAAATATAAGGCATGCTAATTTGCAGCACTAGTTTGAGAGCAAGAATACCTAATCATATGCCATACGACAACCCTGACAAAAAGACTACTCAACAATAGTTTGCTTGAAAGATATTGACCATCCCATATACTGATAACAATAATTTTGCAACTGACCATCCCATCTAGAAAGTATCTTCTAAGTCCACTATACCATTTAACATTCACACATGGTATTATATCATAATCATATTCATGATTTGTCTTACTTCTCCACACTAGCTGTGTAACAGATGCAAAAAATACCTAACCAAATCACATGTTTTAGAATTTTGACCTCATAGAGATCCTGGATGCTTTCATTCTCAAGCTACCAATTGCCTGAACCAAACACCAATTTAATTATTTTCACCGTCTTATCTTCCAGAAATTTCTAACTATTATGTTATCATTTTCGCTGATACCTTCTGACAAAGACAAGGGTAAGCATGTAAACATGACCATTAAAACAGATGGTCAATGAATAATAGGTGTCGACCTTCCACCTTGTTAAGTTTAACAAGAACCCCAGAATCATTAGCCATCCTGGTACTGTAAGATGAAGAAGGCATCGTGTCCACCAGCTCACTAAAGAAAAGTGAGAACCACTTAGTTGGCAAACAGAGCTACATATTTGCTAAGCTTGTCTGTGCAAATAGATGACCATGGTGTACAGATTTTAGCAAAGGAAAATGCAAGCTGCTTACAAGAAAGATGGCATACCTCTTCTCCCATCTGTTAGCGCTGAATAGTAGATGTGTTGTGTAGTCATCTAACTGTGATTCATTAGAGAGGTAGGAAGTTATCATCTGACCAATGCTCGTAGTTCTGTCCGGAAATCGCCACAGTTCAGTCGAATGCCCCAGTCCCTCCAAGAAAGAAAGCAGCCTTGTCGACTGCGAACTCTTACCACTACGATCCAATCCTTCTAGAACAATAAGAGCACCTCTTGACTCACTGCCGCCACCATTTAGGCAGTTGTTCTGACCCTTCTCCATTCTAATCCCCCGGATGCAAGACTGCTGAGAAAACTTTGGTAAAAAAATGAACGACTTCTTGGCAGCAACAGCACCAAAGTTTCTGCAGAAAAGCCCACAAAGCAAAAGCAATGTACTTAGGGAAGGCTTAAAACATTTATTAATGAAGATGATCTTTCCAGCAAGATATCAGAGCTTCACATCAACAAGGGGAAAAGTATACAAGACGCTCTAAACATTGTTACTGATCACAATCGAGCCCTAAAAGTTTTTGAAAAAGTGCGATAAAGTCTTCCATTCATTACTTTTCCGGTTTCTCTTCCATGGTAATCACTAACTTCAGAGATTCCACTGCACTATTTTGAAACCATTCAGAGCTTACGCAATTGCATTTCGTACATAAGAGTTGAGACTTTCAATGTACTCATCCACTGATACGCATCCACAATTCAATTTTTCCTTGGAGTTGAAACGCTAGAGTTCCCAAGACAATTTACAGTATGTCACTTTGTTCTTGCCATTGATAAAGAAAACCATCCAACATATAATTCAAACTAAAAACAATTAACAGAGAGGGAAACTTGAACCCCAAAGCGACAGCCAAGCAACTAAATCCAAATTCGTCTCGAAACAGAATTAATTCAAGGACCCTCACATGGACTTCGTAGCTATGAAATGGCAAGCATGGTTCATACCCTCCAAAGAACGAAGAGCTGCAAGAAGCAGAAAAACAAATCAAGACTCACTCGTCAGCTTCCCATTCAACGAATTAACCTTGAAAACACAACCAACCGACCAAAGTTCGCATCTTTTGTCGCGGGCATGGAATTTTAAGAGGGACAAAAAAAAAACGAAAGCGGGCAAAGCGCACTACGCTGAATCCGAAAGAATGAAGAGCTCCGATAAGGAAAGTTCTCCCCCCCCCCCCCCCCCCCCCCCCCCCCCGCGGGAACTCGATCATAATCGGCCGAAATGCCGAGCCGCGAGCTAATCACTTCCCCTACCCGGCTCGAAGACGGCGGCCGCCGGCGAGTTCGCGGCAAGCCGAGCTACGGCCGGCCGCATCGCGGAAGAGAGAACGCAACGACTGAAGGGACTCACCGAGGAGGCTGGTGATGGCGGGAAAGCGAGGCCGGCGAGAGGTGGGGACGGCGGCCGGAGGTCGTCGGACGGCGACGGCGGCGGCGGCCGGGTCAGGCGCGATCGAGAAGACTGGAGTGCCTAGTGGGACTGCAATGAGGGATCGCGCGCTCCAATTTCTCCAGTTACCTTTTGGCGCCCTAATCTAAATATTTCTTTTTAACTTATCATTTTTTTTATTTGGTATCAGAGAATTTGGGCGAGAGAAACCGCCCCGCCGCTGCCTGGCTCCCGGCGGGGCCGGGCGGGGGCCGGCGGGAGCGGGGGCGGGGCTGGGCAAGGCCGCCTCTTGTGGTCCTCACGAGGCAAAGTGGGAAACTGCCCAACACATGTAAAGCTTGAACTACTTAGGGATGTGCACCAAATTCAATTTGATTCAGTAACCAAACTAAATTGACTTGAATTCATCGTCAATAACCGATTTTATTGGTCCGGATTGAACCGAATTTTTTTCAAAGAAAAATTACTTTTCACTGATTGAGAATTGAACCATGCTTTACATGACATAAACAGACAATGATGTGACTCATTAACCAATATATAAAAGAATCAACAATCAACCCTAAAATAAGACTAAGTCAGCAGATCTAGGGTCAATGTCGAATTTCAAAATTTGGAAACCGATCTCATACAAATAAGTTTTAGATTTCATGATTGGATCAACTCAACTCAAGAACCACTCAGCCCAATTTAATAAGTTTTGAGAAGGTGGTGAGAAAATCGTGCGATGGCGATGGAACTCTTTTTAAGCGGGCAAAAAGGGGCCATTAGAATCCTAAAGTGGGAACGTCCAAATTCCAAAAGCAATGTTCTCTTTTTTTTTTTTTTTAATGGTCGTTTCGATTTGATATTTGAACTTGTATGTTTTCATTAAAAAAGAAAATATAACTTTGATGAGTTGAAATGATATTCTCTTGAACATCTATTTGCTTATTTTAATATGATAGAGAATTTCATAAGGTTAATACCATGAAAACTCCAAATAAATACATTTATAACAAATTTACGTCAATATAATTTTTTAATAACTAAAAACCCAAATTGATACATTTATGATAAAAAAAAACTCAAGCCAATATATTTGCAGTAATTTTGCTCTATATTAGTTTCTCTTAAAGAGTAATAATACTACAAAAAGTCACCAACTGATACACCCATGATAAATAGAGGATAAAACTCCAAATTGGTGTCATCTAACTCAATAATTCAAAGGTAAAATCTAATACAGTGGATAAATTTATTACTAGTGTATTAGTTTTAGGTTTTTTATCATCAAAAAATTAATTTGAAATAAATTGATGACAAGTATACTGATTTTGAATTTTCATAGTATTGACCCAATTTCATAATACCCATGCCACCTCCAGGGACATTACACATGTTGCCCTTGTACTTTCAAATATCACGCATTAACCCCTAAACTTCCAAAATGGCCTCGCACTCCAATTCCTCACCTCTACATATCATCTCCTCGAGCCTCTTCCCGTAGCTCACCAGGTTCACCTTCTCGTCTTCGCTACGCTCGACGGTGTTAGGCTCGTCCGATAACATTTTCGGGGGTCGGGTCGGGCCGAAACGCCGATCGAATAATAAAACGACGAGGCGTTTTCACCGAGTTTGCCTTCAAGAAACTAGAGCACGGGTTCTCCTCGACGACATCCCGAGCAGTCAATTCTCCCGCATGTCCCTTGACGATTGAATCGATCCTCTTTTCATACACGGGTGTGGGGGACCAGACCAGTTAATTTTTTATTTTTTTATTTTCCAGAAGATTGTAAACAAAATCGACATCATCGAAAGAAATCCAGATATTTATTTAATTGGTCGATAGTGGGGGTTAGCATCGGTCTGGACCGGCGCCTGCAGTCTGATTCTGTTTTGCTCCCTCGAGAAATGGTCATCGGTCCCAAAAATTGGAAATCGATCTTATGCAGTCTAGTTTTGAGGTTAAGGTGCCAAACTAGACTAGTAGACGGGCTCTCAATTGAATCCATTTTAACTATACCCGTTGTTTGCATTTCTTTTCGGGTGATTAAAATTTGGACCAATTTCTTTTTTATGGATGAACGAGAAATGATATTTTTATGTTACTTGTTATGAATTTTTTATTATTTATTTTATTTTGTACGCATTCATCTTTTATGGGTTTTTGCTTTTGGCAAATGGATATTTCTATTGTTGCTTTATTATTCATTTTGCTTGATGAGTCGAGTTGGATAATTCCCTACTACTTTAGATTTTTATTTGGCTTTTACAAGAGCTTTACTTCTCACAATTTTGTTGCTATATATTGCGGTTTTAATTATTGTTTGTTGACGTATATATACTACTAAGCTAAAAAAAGAAAAAATGAATCAATCAATTCTCTCTAAATCGATCCTAAATTTGGGCCAAACAAACAATATGGGTTTCAGAATTTAGGAATTGCCTTGTACAGATAGATTTCAAATTTCATGATTAGATCGGTTTGACTCTAAAACCACTCACTTATGATTTATTAAGAATTCGATTAAATTCTAATTATCTCAATTCGATTCCCAACCTTGGTCCGGTCTCGCTTTTTTCTTTCTTTCATTTTGAAAATAATATTTGTAAATTAATTTTTTTTTCTCTGTATTTTCCTAAAAAATAATTCTATTATTATTAATCCAAATGCTTTTAATGTTTATATGCCATGCAATATAATGAAAACTAATTTTGCTAGGAGTTAAAAATCAATCCATAATTTTCTATGGAGCTAATGAATGATTAAACAGGTCACCAGAATTTATGTGTCTACAATGTACGTACAAATATTTTCAACTATTTACAAGTTACCTCTCAAGCTTCTAATGTTCGATGGTATTATACTCACTCAAGAACATTTTCCAGCTAGGGGTTGAGCTTTAAAACACAAATCAAATCATAAAATGACAAGGCGTTTTCCCTAGTCCATCTTCAAGAAACCAAGGTGTGACTTTTCATTAATGACATCCCAAGCAATCAATTCTCCCGCATGTCTTATACGACCGAATCAATACTTATTTTCATGAATGGGTGTAGGGGACCAGACCAATTAATACTATTCAAAAGATCATAAACAAAAATCGATCCATCCAAAGAAATCCAAATGGTTCAAGGTGGATTATGAAATCGGACCAAGCTAATTTCGTTGATTCATAATCAATTTCAGGGTCTCAGAACTCGGGAACCACAGATAAATAAATTTCTAATTTCGAGAACAGATCCGCTTAAACTCCCCACAACCACTCCCTCCCTCCATCCATCCCAAATTGATTAATTTTCTGGGGGGAGGTGGTGAGGAAATCGTGCTGTGGCGGTCAAGCTCTTTTAAGTAGGTAGAAAGGAGGGAGGGAGGGAGGGAGGGAGGGGAGAGTGTCATTAGGGGAATCCTCGAAGTGGCCGAAAAGCGACAAAAAAGAGTGCTCTTTATCCGATGTGGTGGGAGAATTATAAAGCGATCGACATCCCTCTCTCTCTCTCTCTCTCTCTCTCTATAATGACTTCCGAGTACGGAAACGCGCTGCCCGGCGCCCATTGGGAGGGCCACGTGTCGCTGCACTTTCCGCGATCTTTCGGATCTTCGGCTCGGGCCCCACCCTCGCTCGCCCCCTCCCCCCGGGTGGTCCGATGATGCCGACCCGAGGTGGAGGAGGGGAGGCCGTCGCTGTCGGCCTTTTGCCCGTCCCTTCCTGCCTCCACTCGCCTTTTGCCAATTTGGAGGGATTTTTTTGGGCTCCTCCGGTTTCATGCTCATTTTGCATTATTCTCCCTCTTTTATCATTTGGGTTGGGTTGAATTCTTTCTCACTCACTTTTATTTGTTCATTTATTTATTTATTTATATTTCTCATGAGTGGTTGGATTTGTGTTCCGATAACATTGGAGGAAAATTTTGGGATGACGTTATCTTCCGATTTAGTTTCATTACATCGATAAAGCCTGATGTTTAATTGGTCGCGATTCCCTTTTTCATCATTACATCAAGGTCAGTTGCATTACTCTATCTCTTATGACTTGGGTTGTACAGAATTCTCGATTTTATTGATTTATTTATATTTCCAATGAGTCGTTGGATTTATGTTCCGAGAGAATTGGGGAAAATTTTTGGGGTGTGGTTCTCTTCCGACATAGTTTCATTGCATTGATAAAGCTTGACGTTTAGTTGATTTTGATTCATACACCGATGGGATGGCAATGGACAATTATTGTTGGTAGTCAATATTTGTCCCAACCCACTTTATCAAAGTGATCACTCCTCAGGTCCTCATTGAATCAGCTAGGGTCCTGGTTTGTCTTGAGGCTATGCTGAAAAGAGGGCCATGCTTGAAGTTCCCCTGATTGATAATTTAGAAGATTGCGATTCGTTAGCCAAATCTCAAAACAAATTACTCAGTTAGGACCATCTGGGAGTTAATATTGACTTGCGAATAACACCGCAAGTCAGTCATTCTCTCTTTATCTAGTTTAGGAATTGGGTTCTTGTATGATTCATTGAATCAATTCTCCTAATTGCAATAAATACAACTTCATCGAAGAAAAATTCATAAAAACGACTTGGCTAATGACATCATTGATCGTGACCCATCAAGGACCATCGACCAAGAAAAGTCACGCTTCCCTTACCCTCAAGGATCTCCCTTGAAGCTTTTCTAGAAAAAGCAAGATCTTCGCGTAATAGATTAAATTAAACGATCACTTATTGCCTATTTGACTCAGCTTTAATGGTTGCTTAACTAACACTTAATTCTCAAGGTAGGATTGCCTCGCGAGAACACGAGGTGGACAAGAAGAAATTTCTAGGGTCGTCGATTGTTCCTATAAAGATTACGAACTCCAGTAATTTTATTAAATTCTAATTTTCTTAATTAATTAGCCGCCAAAAGCTTAAGAAAGGCATGTGGTGCACGGCTAACATCCAAATAAAGAAAGGACAGGTGTCAAAATAGATTGCGTGGGGCTTACAAAGTGTGATTTGTTGGGGGGCTTGCCGAAAGATTTTCTATTAGGATTTTGTTTTTTCTACGCAATGACAACTTTTATTTATATTGTTTTTTTTTTCTCTCGAAAGATGGGGGGCAATCAAGAGATTCTAAGTCTATATTCATATTTTCCCAAATTTCAAAAACTCTAAGCACGAGTGCGACTTCAAATCCCGTTCCAACCATAAAAAACAAAAAAAATTCCAGTCTGCCAAAGGACAAAAACTAAAAGTGACCCAAAAAATACAAAATTAGATTCATCATTCACGATGAATCATAATTGACTATGAAATATGAATCAAATATCTAAAAAAAGAAAACTTCTGCCCATTAGTTCTACATATATGTTTTTTTTGAAAATTTGAAGGTGAAAGAAAAAATAAGTAAAAATAACATATATAATCTTCTACCCATTAGTTCTATATATATGTTTTTTTTTTTGAAAATTTGAAGATGAAAGAAAAAATAAGTAACTTTACCAAAAAAAAAAAAAGAAAGTAAAACCCACTCGGCTGTGGATGCGTTGGTTCGGGCGATCCCTCTCTTTCGATTGGCGGGAGGTTCAAGTCACCATGATCGTATTTGCACAACTTAAATGCGGTGCTGTGAGATATGGGTCCACGCGTTAGCGTCGCCTTGGATTTAGGTATATACATATGGCGCCGTAAGAGGTGGGTCCTCGTGCTAGCGTCGCCTCGAGTTTACGTTGCCGACTGCCGGCTGTACTATGGTTCTCGAGTCATAAAAAAAGAAGAAGAAAAAATAAGTAAAAATAACATATATAATTTTGCGTGTGAGCCACTAAATTCGCAAAAGTTTTAAAAAATAATCTTCAAAATCTCCCCTAAAAAAGATTTATCACTAAAGTAAAAACTATTCTAAATACGAAACAACCTCAAAAAAAAAGAAAAAAGAAGGAAAATAGGAAAGACCAGTCAAGAGGGTATCCCGTCTCCTAAAAAGGGCAAGTGGTCAAACGATATTCATGGAAAAAAAGAGGAAAACAAAAGGAAGGGAAAAAAAAAAGAAGGAAAAAAGAGGCAGAAAAAAACAGAAAAAGCCACTTTTGGTTTAACTTCGGAAAAGGACGTGGGCCCACCAGCAATTGCCCCACTTTTCCGAATTCTTTATTATTATTTTTCTTTCCCTTTCCAACTCGGCCGGTGGGGGCCAAAACGGACATTAAATGCACTGCTCGATTATAATTAACAATATACCGACCAATAAAAGATAACAATATTATAATAATACTTTAATATTATATATTTTTCTCTCTCCTCCGCGCTTTTTATCGCCTTATGTCACATTTTCCTGCTCTGCTCAGTACATTCATACACGCACTCCCCAGCCCACACCATCTCTCCCTCTCCCTCTCCTGCTCTCTCTCTCTCTCTCTCTCCTTTCTCTACTTTCTCTCTCTAGGATTTGTTCTTCGTGCGGAGCGAGATTCTGCGGAGCTCCGCTGCGCTTCCGCTCGAGGGTTTCCCGATAGCCGCCGCCGTCGCCGCCGTCGTCCGCCTGAGACCGGCCGTCCGCCGGAGCTGGCTGCGGATCTCGTCTCCTTCCGACGAGGTGAGGGCTCTTTGTTGGTTGTCGCGTTTTGGGGGGAGGGGGTGGGGGTTTTGTTGGCTCGGTTTCGGGGCGTGGGGGTTTTGCTGGCGCTTTCGAGATCGGCTTCGCGAGGTGCTGATCGAGGAGAGGGAGCTGTGGGTGGTGGACGGGGCTCTGGTGATTGGGGAGTGTGCGTGGAGCTCTTCCGTGCCCTGCTTTTTTGCGGATTGGATCGCGGAGGTTCGGATTGAATTCCGCCGGGGGAATCGAGCTGTTGGTGTAGTTCGGAGTCTGTTTTTTATCGATCGTGA
This sequence comes from Eucalyptus camaldulensis, assembly GCA_019915185.1. Lineage (NCBI taxonomy): Eukaryota > Viridiplantae > Streptophyta > Magnoliopsida > Myrtales > Myrtaceae > Eucalyptus > Eucalyptus camaldulensis. Next base: position 8,052,074 of record JAHSVA010000014.1, on the reverse strand, counting down.
TGTGGGGAGGGAGGGGGATAAGGTTTGTGTGGTGGTCGTGATCCTTGTCGCTGACAGTTCGATGTGAAGTTGAATGCTTTTTTTTTTCTTCTGGTGGGGAAAAAGGAAAAGAGTTCGTTAGTTCTGCATAGGCTGACTGGTGAAGTTAGAAATCTGATTAAATTTTTGGTTAATCTACAAGCTCTTTTTGGACGAAGTTTTTGTGCTTTGGGTAACCTCTCTTCTTCAGTTTTGAGTTGCTTTAAGTTTCCCTTTTCCTCTTTGACATTATTTCTAAGTAAAGGCATCTTGGAGTTTTTGTTGCTCTTAAGCTTGAAATTTGGGGGTTTCTATCATCTTTATAAAGCTCGTTTTTTTTTTTGCATTTCTTGTGTGTTTTTCGCTGAGCAAACTACTGCTTTGGGAATAGTATCGCGAGAATTTCTTGGTTGAGATTACTTCTTCTTTACTTGGCCTGGACAACGGCTCAAAGCTTGATCTCCTGAAGCTACATCCAAGTGACTAATATTCTATCTTGATGACAGGAAGGAAACTGTGTGACTGAGGATTAAGAGGGGCCGTGTGGAATCTTGGAGATTGAATAAGCCTTTCTCGCTGTTTAATCTTGAGATCAAGTATCGTGGTTTTGAGTTGAAGAAGTATTGCAATTATCTTAATTGAGTTCTGGTCTCAACTCGGAATTACTGTTTGAAAATGGGTTATATATGTGAGTTCTGTGGAGAGCAGAGGTCTATGGTGTATTGCCGATCTGATGCTGCATGCTTGTGCTTATCATGTGATCGGAATGTTCATTCTGCCAACGCTCTTTCGAGGCGCCATTCAAGAACGCTGTTATGTGAGAGGTGTAATTCACAACCTGCTTGTGTTAGATGTGCAGAAGAGAGGGTCTCGCTATGTCAAAATTGTGATTGGATCGGTCATGGGGCCTCTACCTCGGCATCAGCACACAAGAGGCAAACATTAAACTGTTATTCTGGTTGTCCCTCGGCAGCAGAGCTTTCTTCAATATGGTCTTTTGTGCTAGACTACCCCTCTGGAGGTGAATCCGCATGTGAGAAGGGAATGGGGTTGATGAGCATAGCAGAGGGTAATGAAAACGCAGCTTGCATTCCGCCTAAAGACAGCAGTAGCCAAGATGTATCTGTTGGTGCTGATGATGAGGCTGGGAATGCAAATGCATGGGTTGGGTCATCTTCATTGCCGGAACATAAATCAGCGTCTCTGAATATGGGTCAGCTGGCTGCATCTGCAAGCACGGCGACTCCTAAGGTAACTGACCAGTTCACTTTATCTGCATCTACTTTGAGAGAAGAAAGTCATTGCGAAGAACATTAAGTAACCAATAAGTCGTTTCCAAGGCAGACTGTGGTTGTTGCAACATAATTTGGTGCATGATGGTGTGAAAATGAAGTAGGTTGAAAGGTATCTGACTCCCTGAGATCAGAACTGTTTGCTTCACAAGCATTTTTCAAAGATAAAACTGTTTTCTGATTGTTCCTCCTTTTCCTTGATTGTTCTTGCCACCATTTAGTGACTGATTAAAACCATTTCCTTTATTTGAAGGATTTTTTTTTTTTTTTGGGGCTAAATGCCATGCACTCATTATGCTTCAGTGTTACTCACTGAAGAAAAGCCCATGACCAAGTCAGCTTGTATATTCTAGTTCTACCTTTCCCAAACCAAAAAGGATGCTGTTTCGATAGATGAGAGGACCTTTGTAATTTTTCCATTGCATAAAGGGCATTGGTTATGTCTTTTGAGTCCATAAACATAATATTCGGGAAGCTGTCTTGTTTTATGGTTTGTTATTATCAATGTAAGATGAAGACCCTGTCAAGTAATTGCCAAAAAACAGTTTACTTAGTTGATTTGATGGGAAGAACAAATAATAGCAATTATGTTACTAATACCTACCAGTAAAGGTCAGAGTTTTGTGCTTGAGAAGTTACTAATATTCAACATTCAATTTTTGGCTGTTATTGAGCGACTTCTCTTTTCCTTTCTCAGAACTTAAAAGTTTCTCAGCACTTAAAATTCGGCTCTTAACTTATTAGTCTCATTTTCAGTTCTATCAAAGAAGCCCTAAGTTTTCACTCAACTTTTCACATGGGATGCAAATTAAAATAGTGTTGGTAGCTCCATCTGCTATTTCTAGAGTGCTTTCACCTTTTTAAACCTGTTCTACCATATGCTTAATTTTTAGCAACGGTCACATGAAAGTGATAAGTCTATTGCTGTATTTCTGGATTTTCCATCTGTAAGAATCATTCTGAATTTTGTTAGCCTATGAAGCAAATCAACAGTTCCATTTCTTTTCGGGAATTTAACCGCATTTGGAAAATCCTTCTAACATGTGTATAGTGTGAATGTGAGTTCTAATTTTGTGTTACAGATCTCATTAATTTGACTTTGTGCGTGCAAATGCTTGTCTAATCACTGGATCGTGGTGTGGTAATGAATTTCACCATAAAATAATCTGTTGTGGATTTAAAGTTAAAACTTCTACATGAGCATTGACAAGGTTTGTGCTGTTCGCTTCCAATAATGTTGACCTTTTGCTTTAAGAGGTCTTCTTGTGTGATGGAAGTAAAATGGGCATCTATGTTCTCCGCTCTAGCACTGATCTTTTCCCCTGTTAAACTCCACTCTTAGAGGGCATCCTGGTGCTGAGGCTCTAGCAGTACTACTACTTACTTTTATTTTAGAGGAAAATAATTTGATAGCAACATTTCCATTAGGGTGGTAGATATTATGATATGTGGGTTCTGTCGTGAGAAGCATTGCCTTGAACACCACCAAAATCAACCATTTTATTTGTCTTTGGGATTGATATCAGCTTTTCTAAAACTGTTTGCATTAAGCTCCTCCTTTTATGCATTTTCTATTAGTGCATATTGATGCATTACATCCTTCACTGACTTCTGAAGCTTCCTATGCATCTTCATTTAGGCGTGCCTTCCTATTACAAGAAGTCCTGGGCTTTTTGAAGATGATAGGTTCTATGAGGATTTCAACATGGATGAAGTGGATTTGGATCTTGAAAATTATGATGAGCTTTTTGGTGTTGCCCTAACTAACTCAGAATTGCTGTTTGAGAATGGTGGGATTGACAGCTTATTTGGAGCAAAGGAAATGTCTGCTGCTGATTCCAACTGTCAGGGTCCAGTAGTTGCTGAGGTATATTGTTATTAAAGGAGGAATATTTGGTCTTTCCGAATATTTTGCTGCAAAATCTGTCCTATGATCTATAGAAGAGACACAATCTCTCTTGCCACATAATTGTGCATCATGTGTTTTTCCCTGTTTGTTCCTCTTTTCTTTCTGTTGTCTGTTTGGTGGAAGAAGAGTGGAGTGTGGTTATGTTGCTATTTCAGTAATCGAATCCTATCGACACGTTTCCAAGGTCATTTTGCAGAAAGGATAACTACTAGGTCTATGGTAGTTTGCACTTCTTGGGATGAATTGTATACACATCAGGAGAAGTCCTTAGGCATTGTCACATGGAGATGAAATGATATAAAATATTGGTTTTCTAGGTTGATAATATTGGAGGCCGTGTATCCCCGTGAACATAGTTTTGATTTCTTTTACTTGTTTGTCGTATACAGTAAACACTTTTGAGCATTAAAATATAACCATAAATACAAGGATTTCAACATCTCCAGGGTTTTGGCTATAGATTAAAGCAGGATGAGATTGTTATCAAAGTCAGGCTACTTCTGGTATCGATTGTCACTTCACATTGATTTGAGAAGTAGTGGACTATGTTTGAGAAGATACATACAAGAAGGGAAGTTAGTGGGATGTTGAAAAAAGTTGTTGTCTCCTGACTAGCAGAAACATGGAGATGAAGAATAGCACCACATAGGCTTATTAGACATAAGTGCATACTTTCAAAGCAAAAATGAAGAAAAGAACATGGGGTGGGACAATATGGCAAACACCGTGTGATTTTATTGCAATTTAATGGAAACTTGATGTTTGATGTCCCCTTTTGTTTATCCCGGCTCTGGGTTGAGTACCGATTCAATTATGGTGGACTGTTCTGGGCTTGCTCTCTTGATGAGTTGACTACCTTTGTCTAACAAGGAAATAACTAATAATTATGTGGGACAAGGCTTGTTGGTGGTAGTTGTTGTTGTTGTTGTTGTTGTTGTTTGTGTTTCCCTTTTTGTGTTGCAGGGAAAGATTTCCCTCCCAGTCAAATGTCTAGGAGGATGAGGTTAGTTCTTTCCCATATTGAAAGATGGGTGGCACTGTTGGTTGGAGGCTGTATGTGCATCTGAAAGTTGTTTTAACTCTACTATATGAATGCTCTTGGGTTGTGTCTGCTCATGGATCAATGATCTTGTTCTAATTCATCTTCAAATGTTCACTACCATCATTATATGGTTGAGGCATGCTGAATTTTTTTGCTGGTATTTTCTTTTTCCAAACTCAGGAGAGGTTAATTCGGTGGTATTTGGAATTCCCTTGGAGTCTAATGAATTTCATATGCAATGTGGTTGGGTTAATGTTATATAACCTGTTTAGTTTTGTTCATAGCTGGTGAAGGTCATAGTTTGTTGCAGCCGTGGTATATAGGTGATGGGTTCACTGGACTTCTCTGACAAATTTCAATGCAATGCTACTGCCTCTTGTTTTTATATCTTCCTAGCTGTCGGGTGTTAATAGCATTGCTATCACCGCAGGGCTTGTAGAACTTCTCTTACATTCTTATTCTTTCTTAGTTTTGAGTATTGCTGGCATAGTAGGTTTTTATGTAGACATATGACTGAACAATGTTCATGAATTTTTTCACAGGGATCATCTTCTGGACATGCGATACAGCCTGCATGCAGTGTTGCCTCGGCTGAGTCTATGATGAGCTCTAAAACCGAGCCTATTATTTGTTTTTCAACAAGACAACCCCATTCCAATCTCTCATTCTCCGGTCATATTGGAGAGAATAACACTGGTGATTATCAAGATTGTGGGGCTTCCTCAATGCTTCTTATGGGAGAGCCTCCATGGTGTACCCCTGGCCCTGAGAATTCATTCACATCAGCAAGCAGGAGCAATGCTGTGATGCGTTACAAGGAAAAGAAGAAGACACGCAAGTAAGCATGAGTTTAATTCTTTACATCAATTCACAGTAATCATGATTAAATAGATCCTGTACGTGGGTCTGCTGTGTTGTGACATGTTTCTTGAGCTTTATTAGAATTCTTTTGAATAGAATAGTTAGGAGTGGGATTCCAGTTCTGGTCCGAGTCCACTAGCATAACTTTGGTTCTTGAGAATAAAAGAGTCGAGTCAGGGGCGATGTATGTTAATGTTTCTCGTGTACACTTTTATTGACGTGTGACATTCCTGTTTTGAAGTGCCATTACTATTGCTTGAGGAGTAAAAGAAAATAAGCACTTCTCATATTTGGATGGGCTTGTAGTTCTATTTGATAAATTTATGATGCAGCTGTATTTGAGCCCTCTTTGGCCAACTTATACATTATTAATAACTAACCATTCTTATGCTTTCTTAATCAATGCCCCCTCATATAAGCTGTCCTGTGGTCCCATGTCTCCCTCCCTCCCTCCCTCCCTCCATGTATGGCTATGAGTGAACAATTTTTGGCAGGTTATTGTATTGATATAAGAATATGGGCCTGTGTCCTTGTTTCATGTCAGCAAACAAGCTTCTGTACACTCTGTGACCATTTTGGCTTTCTTGCTCTTTGATGCACTTGCTTGTGATCTGAGGCATTGAAGGCTGTGCTATTGATTTTATAGTTATTTTCTTTCAATATTTGTCTCTGTTCAGAGCTGCCAAGATCAATTGTCAACAATCAAGCACACCAACTTTTGTCATTGAGCAGCGGCAGTTGATGCTGCGAAATCTTTGGTGCATGATTGTTTGACGTTTGTGGTGTGCTGCTATGTGTTTTTGGTTACTGAGAAATAGATGGATAACTAGTTGAGGTACTTTTTGTTTAAGCAAAGTAAATTGATCGACAGTTAATGCGTGAATTTACTGTGACACTACTTTAGCAAAGTAAAAGTAGTGTTTCCTTGGCCAAAGATACTAGAAATGGGTAATGATGGCTCCCTGACACTCTTAAGCAAAGTAACTGACTCGTATTCCATCATTTCAGAGTAAAATTGGTTGATATGATCATCTTTTACATGGATCTACAACTCTGTTTGCTTGTTATGTGCATCCATAGTAGTGGAAGCTTCACATGTAAAGTGCTGTACATATGCTTCATTGCCCATCCAACTCCTTTTCCCTGCCTGGTCTGCAAGCTCCATGAAAATTAAGCATTTATGTGCATTTACAAGAACCTTGTAATCAACAACTACTTAATGCAGACATGTGTTTCATGTGTCTGCATTTGCTAAGGGTAGTTTTGTTTAATTACTCCCCCAACCAAAAAAAAAAAAAAGAAAAAGAAAAGAAAAACCACCTCGACTAAGCGGGGGGCGAGTTGTTTGTTTTGTACCTCGATTTATTTTTATTAATCTCCATTTGTATCTTGTGCGTAGGTTTGACAAGAAGGTGAGATATGCCTCTCGTAAAGCAAGAGCTGATGTGCGAAGGCGAGTGAAGGGCCGCTTTGTCAAGGCTGGTGATGCTTATGACTATGACCCATTGAGCCAAACCAGAAGCTACTGAGTTGACATATATATGCTTAGAGGGAAGGAACCCTCACCTTCTATTTGCAAATAGTTGGTTCAATGGGAAGTGGATGGTGCAGGTGCAATCTTATTGAGTGCAGATGCATGATGGTGACACTGAAGCCACAGTTATAGCCAAGACAGCCGAAGATGAAAGGGATGGTGGGATGGCAATACTGAAATGTGGGATCTGACCATAGTCCTCGTCGCCATAAAGAATTAACTAATCGCGAAATTCTTCCCACCAAATTGTACGAATATTAGTTGCTTGGCAGTTTCTGTTGCTTTGCCATCCTCTGGGCCTCTTCACTGTGGTATGAGGGGGAAATCATAATTGGTGCCAGCTAGACATAGTTAGGCACGTCATAAATGACAATATGGGGTAGGCTTTCGTCTACCTCTTTTTTTGAAGCTCTTCCTGCATTTGGCTGCTCCTCTCTGTGATTAGTCAAATTTACAGTTTCAACTGAAGCTCAGGTTAGTGCTTTTATTGCTTCTATTGCAATTCATGTATAAGATGAGGTGGGAAAAGAAAATCACACTTTAATGTATAGGCAGGGTATAAATATATGTAGAATAGAGAAGGACCCAGTCTAGCTAGTGAAGTTATTGTAGCATTTTCATTCAGTATACATTTCTGTATAGCACAGGGATATCCTGTACGTCGTTGCAGAGAATAATCTGTACTTATTTTATGTGAGATTCATTTTTGTCCGCTGTGAAGTATATGAAAACTGTGAATGCAGTATGATTTCTTGTGTAAAAACTTGTCGCCGAACAAGGTATCACTTTTTCTATGGAATTTAAATTATCGATTGATGGCTCAAGTGAGGTGGGGGATGTGACATGGAACTTCGTGCGGAGGCTATTTCCTTTTGAGCCTCTTTCTTTATGCTACTGAGATATTGAGTTCTATTCTTGTTTTAAGTTACTGAGATATTGAGTTCCGTTCTAGATTAGCATTGTGATGTTGGTTTCAGTGTTTAAAGCGTAGAATGTGGTAGCAAATTTTTCAAGAGCTTCGCACTCTGTACGATTAACTGATTACCTTAAATTTCAACCGATAACAGTAGTTGTACTGCATTTAGAAACTTAGATCTATATTTCGTTTTTACAAGGAAAAGAGGAAAAAAGTCACTTTACTTAACGTTTGTTAAATGGGCACAGATCTGTTTTCCTCTTTCTCTGGTAGACCCCGGTGGTTAAGCTCGAGAGTGGTTAATGACTGCTTTTGTGCGCTCTGGGTTTCGAACCGATGTGGAACTCATAGCGCGGCAAGCTGTTGGTGGTAGGTGGGTGCAGTCTGAGAATGTTCGAGGCGCATGTTCTTTAATGAAACTCGCTCGCGCACATTCCCATTGTCGACTCAGGCCGTGGATGCAAAGTAGTTGAGTTCACGTGTCTGATTCTGTTGCCATCGGACATCCCTTGTGTGCCCTGTGGAGACCTCGCAGGACGAAGGGAAAGTGTTGTGATTGTCTGTTCTTGAGTCGGATTCTTGTATCTGCTTTTTGTGTCTTACATGATGGACATCATAGGACATTTATCCATTGGATTATCGTTCTTGCAGCTGATTCGCAGCAACTTTTTTCGATAACGAATTGTGTATGGAAGACGCTTTTAGTCGGCTGAATTTACTGTATCTCTGTTGTGTTCGCATACTAACCCGAAAGACTTTTTTGGATTTTATTTATAAAGAAGTGAAAGTCGGAAAAGATATTCGCAAGCCGATCGGGTCCTCTGTAACAAAAGGTAAAACAATCGACAGAGCTTTATTTTGAAATAAACTGCGAGTGTTTTTCCTCATTTTTTGCATCTAAGCACTTGGAACTATTTTCAAATGACAACTCAAGCCATCATGCTTCTGGGCATACCCGTTATCCTCACATAAATCACTTTTGGAGTATTGGTATGTTTCCTACGCCATTTCCACACAAATTCTCTCTACCACAAGATCATAGGCGCCTTCGTCCCGCGAAAGATTTTACATTTTCGAAAGGCATTTTGCTCGATTGCTTGTAACGCTTAGAAAAAGCGATATACAGGCAGGTATCCTTATCATCAGCAACAATTTCTGATTAAAAATTGGACAATTTATTGGGTTCGGTTTACTGTTGGATTTGCAACACGTGTTCTCATGGATAATTCTGTATTGAACCCGTCCAACGACGAAGGTGTATGATAGTGAACGTAATAAGATGGTCAACCTATTAATTTCTCAAACTAATGTAAGTTAAGGAATATTCCAAATTAGAGTCTGAAATACTTATTTGAATAAGAGTCTGAAGTGAACCTTATTTTAAATGTAAACCTAAAGTGTCATTATTTTCTTAAATAAGGGCCTCAAGGGATTACGTCTGTCTCAACAAAGGGCTTGATCTCAACAGTTGGTCTAGGGCATTTCCATTCGTTTGCTTTTTCTTATTTTCTTTATTTTTTCTGCATTAAAAAAAAACTGAAAAGAAAACACAAATTAAAATAAAAAACCTTTGGCGAGGTCCTTTTTTGAGAATAATTTGAAATAAAGTCCTCTTATTATATTTTTGGTCTAGGCTACGTTTGGTCGTTCGGATTTCTAATCGGGATAGGACTGGATAGGATAGGATATGAAATCTTAGGATTTTTTTATATCTTATCAATTGTTTGGTGAATCACAATAGTAAAGTCGGATATGACATCATATCATGTACATTTTTTTTTTTATATAAACGACATATCATTATAAATGAACTTAAATGTTTATAAATAGAGATAGTGAAAATCTATCGTAACACTATTCCTTAATTTATTTTTAATTTATTTTTCTTCTTTTTTATATTATTTTCTTTATTATTTCTTTTTTCCCCTTTTCATCATTCTTTAATAAAATTTTACCAAATAGTAAATTGTACTAACATACCTAAAATACAAAAATACCTATAAATATATATAATATAAATATTTAATTTATAGATTGAATGTTTATTATAAGATAGAATTATAGTTGAATATATACATTAAAATAGGATTAATTAAAAATGATTTTTATTTTTTTATTTTTAATTTCTTAAATTATAATTCAAATAATCATTTTTAATTTTAATTTTAATTTTTTTAAATTATAATTCAAATATTATTTTTATTGAAATATAATTTCAATTTTATTACTTTAATAAATTTATTATTCGAGAAAAATAACTTTCCTAATATGGACATTAGAAATCCTATCCACCTTTATCCCACCTCTCCCATGGGATAATTTTATCTTGTCTATATCTCCCTTATATCCGACTTTATCCTTTCCTGAGTGAGCACCAAATGTGGGATAGGATAAATCATATTCTATCCCGAATTTTATCCCGACTGCCAAACGCAGCCTTCAGGTTTTCATACATTTTAATTCTTATTTGATAAAAGATTTATTTCATACTCTTATTTGAGAAATTAAATACAATTAAGGCCCTTATTTGAAATTTTTCCTGTAAATTATTATTAATAAAAAAACATTTTCCAAATCATTGATTAGTTCGAAAATGACTATTTTATTTGGAATAAAAATATGAAGAAAAAAGGTTTCACACTTGACGAAGAATGCAAATTTTGTTCGGTTCAATTTTAATCATTCGAACCACTTTTTTCTTTTCCTTCGAATTTTTTTCCGCAATAACTCATGTCGAACAACATTATTTATTTATTTTTACTTCGCCATACCAGAATAATAATATATTATTATTATTTCCACTGTCGACGTACTTTTTTTTTTAATTTTTTCCTCTTTCTACCGGACGTGTCTCGGCGATTACGAATGATTTCCCGCGATCACCACCAACCTCTCGTTTCCTCCTCCTCCTCTCGCGTCACCTCTCAGATAAGGCCTCTCTCTCTCTCTCTCCTTTCTCTCTCTACACCTCCGATCGGCCATGGCGGAAGCCGCTTCGAGGATCTTCCACACCTCACTCCTCCCGCCCTTCTCCCCACTCCGCCGCGGACCCCACAAGCCTCGCCCTCGCTTCCCGCCCGGCCCCTCGCCGGCGCCGGCGACGAAGGTGGTTTGCTCGGTGCCGGCCGCCGCCGCCAGGGCGTCGGAGGCGCGGAGGGTGATCCCCTGGGGATGTGACGTCGACTCCCTGGAGAACGCGTCGGCGCTGCAGGGGTGGCTGTCGGACTCCGGCCTACCGCCGCAGAAGATGGCGATCCAGAGGGTCGACGTCGGGGAGCGAGGGCTCGTCGCGCTGAAGAACGTAAGGAAGGGCGAGAAGTTGCTGTTCGTGCCTCCTTCGCTCGTGATCACCGCGGACTCGGTGAGGTTACTGCGCGCCGTGGCTTTGGTTTCGAGCAGAATATGATCATCCCTATCTACTGCGTAATTTCTAGTAGAGTGTCGGAAGCTTTAAAATTTGATATACAGTGAGGGTAAAGTGAGCTGGTGAGTTTCCATTGTTGTTCGGCATGACTTAGCAGGTTGCGAGCTGAGTGATTTCTCGTGAATTGCATCATTTCGGCATCAATGGCTTGGCTTTCATGCGCCAAAGAGATGAATATAATGTGGTACATGCAAGCCAGTTCCATTATCCCTGGAACATTGCACAAGAAAGAAAGTATATAATTTGCTCTGTCTGGAAAGCTAAGGAATTAGATCAGGTTAGGTGTTGGATCCGATTTATTTAACTGTCATGTCGTTCTCGAGTAACCCAAACTGGCAGATGCTGTTCACAAACTCTGGTTTGGAAGTTTGTGATGGTCGTCCACTAAGATTCATTAATCAAGAAACTTTTTGTCTATCTGCTTTTTGTGGTGGTAGGAGTGGGGCTGTGCAGAGGCTGGTGAAGTTTTAAAGAAAAATTCAGTGCCGGATTGGCCATTGCTTGCTATATACTTGATTAGTGAAGCAAGTTTAATGGGGTCTTCTAGGTGGAGCAATTATATATCAGCCCTGCCTAGACAGCCTTATTCACTTTTATACTGGTAATTCCTCTACTCTTTTACCTACTTACAAGTTCAATAGCTTGTTTCTATTTTTATGTCTCAATTTATTTAAATAAGGATCTACTCTCAGTTTCTCATTTCAGGACACGGGCAGAACTGGACAGATACTTAGAAGCATCACAAATCAGAGAACGAGCAATTGAAAGGATTACTAATGTCATTGGAACGTAAGCTGGCCCTTGGCTTTGCCATTAATGTTCCCATATTTTGCTACGATTTTCTTCTACTTGATTTCTGAGATCATGATTTTCAAAGGGTGGACTCTGATATCGATTTCCTGTGCAGATATGATGACTTAAGGTCCAGGATATTTTCCAAGCATCCTGAATTATTTCCTGAAGAGGTATTTAGCTTAAATATAAGTGTTGATATCCTAGAATGCTTAAGATTATTTTAGAAATATTTGGTAGCAGTAAACCCGCATTTAGTAAACCTTTGCCTTCACTTTTAGACTTCCATATGTAATGCCGGAATTTGTTGACATTCAATATTGTAACTAGCATTTTAATTCTGTTTCTCAAGTTATTTGTTTTGTCCCGGATTCTCTTTTTTAGAGATTCTGAACTCTGAAAACACGTTCTTCTCTTACCCTATAGTCATTGAATTACAGGTATTTAATTTGGAGACATTCAAGTGGTCATTTGGCATTCTTTTTTCCCGCTTGGTAAGGAACTCTCAAATCACAACTCTAAGACGTGTATCACCAAAATTACTCTTCCAGTTATTTTAGAGATCAAAATTGGATAAATGTCTTTTAGCTTGTCCATCACAGATGTAAGGAAAGTCTGTAAGTAAAAGAATTAAATCTGCCAATGGCATCTAGATGAAGTATTCATTCGTTTATATCCAATAATGTGTACCTGTGATTCCTAATGCTGATGGATTGTTCATAACCAACTGTTAATGAAGAACTACAGTTCATTTCTGTAGGAAGAGGGCAGAAGGATCGTAAAAAATAGTAACGTCCTATATAAAGAAATGACGTATCATCAATATTTGTTTTGGAAAAAGAATCAAATAATCGAGCCATTATTTTATAATCTGTCCCAGTGCATATTTGGCTATTGAGTGTTTTTAACTGTTTCTGGGATGGGGTGGTTAAAACAATGACATTTGATTTAACTATTGCTTTCCAACAGGTCCGTCTACCTTCAATGGATGGAAGGGTTGCGTTGGTTCCATGGGCAGATATGTTGAATCACAGTTGTGAGGTGTGTTGATCATTTTTCATGTCAAACTACATGTTTTCTTTAGGATATGATGCTTAAAAGGGAACCTCCGACTGGCCTAGGTTGAAACTTTTCTAGATTATGATAGTGCATCAAAGGGAATTGTCTTCACAACTGACCGCCCCTATCAAGCAGGCGAGCAGGTAACTCTCTACAACTCAAAACTGTTTTAAGAAAGAGATGTGGAAGTCTTCTGATTTCTTGATTTGGCTTGTGCAGGTTTTCATATCATATGGCAGGAAGTCTAATGGAGAACTCCTACTGTCTTATGGGTTTGTTCCTAAAGAGGGCACGAACCCAAGTGATTCAGTAGAGTTATTACTGTCACTGAAGAAATCCGACAAAAGTTACAGCCAAAAGCTAGAAGCTCTAAGGAAGCATGGCTTATCTGCGTAAGTATTCTAATTTTGCTGCATCAATTTAATTTGCTCCAACATCACATCTGGTTGCAACCCCTGAGCCATCTACGATTAATATTTTGTTAGTATCATCCTGTTTGAAGCAATTTATGCACTAACATCCACATCCGATTGAGGCATTAAGTTTGATTCACCATTAGTCTCGATGTAATAGCTCATCTATATCCATTGGCATCATGTAATACAAATATTTGTCCTTGATATTTATTACTTACATCTTGGTTTGAGAAGCAAGCTATCTCTGTCTTAGCAGCTCCCAGTGTTTTCCCATACAAATAACTGGCTGGCCGGTAGAGTTAATGGCATATGCCTATTTAGCTGTTAGCCCTCCCAGCATGAGCAGTCAATTTGAGGAGGTAGTTAAGTTTTACTTTGAGATATACAATGTCATATTGTTATTTTATCATTATAAAGCTAGTATTTCTTTGCAGTTGGCAGCTGCAGCTTCAAATAAAACAACAACTAGGAAGGACTTGAGATTCCCTGAAATAGAGGAACAAGCATTGCAATACATACTAGACAGCTGTGAATTGAGTATATCTAAGTACTCGAAATTCTTGCAGGTGAACATTCTGCCTGTGACAGAATGTATGCAGTTTTATAACTTATATCAACTTTTAAAATGCGCCAATCTATAGTTTCCTCGTTGTGGGAGAGTCAAATCCCACCTTGAGAAGTGATAATGTGACTATTGACCCTGTTGCTTCTTTCTCAATCTAATATTTCAGGAGAGTGGATCAATGGATTTGGACGTGACTTCTCCAAAACAACTCAACCGAAGATTGTTTCTGAAACAGTTAGCGGTAGACTTATGCACTAGTGAGAGAAGGATACTTTTCCGAGCCCAATATGTAAGCAGTCTAATATGCACCATTTTTTGATTAGTTGCATCTATGCCGTTTGATATATTCTTATGGCAGCATTGTCTGATTTGCCAAGAGTCATCTTGGTCACTGTTCTATGCAGATAACACGTGTAACATGGCATATGAATATCTGCAGCCAAAAATATCAGACAATGCTGCCAGCTTGGCAGCATATGAATATCAATTTTTGTGCTTACCCAGTGTGGCTATTCGTTTCAGATTCTGAGAAGAAGATTGAGAGATCTAAGGAGTGGCGAGCTGCGAGCTTTGACATTATTTAATGGGCTCAGAAAGCTCTTCAAATGAGTATGGGAGAACATGGTGATACTTAAAAAGGCCAACTCTCAGATCTGCTGGGATCTCAATGTGACCTCGGATTAAAATCCGACTTTGGCATCAATTGAGTATGAGGACTTTGGCATCAACTGAGGTCAAGCAGGCATACAATCATCTTCCCGTCACACTATGAACTTTGATTGTACTTATAGATTGCAAAGTATGGAGAGGATAGCAGATCAGTGTCTCAGAATGTCATGCTGCAAATGATGATGCACGCTCTGTTTCTAAATCTTTTTGGCTTTTGAAATTTTAGATCAGACAGAAAAATGTGCGATCGACATTTCATGTTTAGTTTTGTTTCCGAAGTGATTATCTCCTGACACCTATTTGGAGTACTTTGATTTTGAATTTCTCCCAACTCTTATTTGGTTCAATGAGGATCATAGGAGGATTAATTTTCATTTTGTGTTGTTATTCAATCTAGCAAATCTCCACTTTTGAGGTCGAAAACTGTTTGAGCAGAGTGTTCTGCCAGAACTATGTGGAGTCCGGGGTGTGTGCAGGTGATGAAATTTATAGATAACTTTAATTTGTCGGCAAAGCTCTCCAAGTTAACATTCACAAATTAGTGAAACAGTTGGATATTTTTAAAACCATCAAATAAGCACAGGCGACATTTGTAAATTATGGGTTAATACCATGAAAATTTGAAAATTAGTACATTTATGATTAAATTTATCTAAAACTAATTTTTTGACCATGAAAAATTTCAAATTGGTAAATTTGTAATAAATTTATCCTTAATTAGTTTGTATCAAATTTTTATCTTCAAATTACTGAATTAGATGATACGTGATAGCTAATAGGTGTACTAATTTGGGGTTTTATTCTCCATTTATCATAAATGTATAAGTTTTGTGATTTTTCATTATATTAATCCAACTTAAGGTAAATTTATTACAATTACACCAATTTGAATGTTTCGTGGTCTCATAAATTATTGGAATTGCCTATGATTTTGAAACAATCAAATCAACGTTAGTGATTAACTCAAATATCCATTTGTAGTTTCATTCAAGAGTTATCAACTTAAAGCTTTGCAAATACTGTCAGTAAATTATTAAGGTAGTTTTGAAAATTAATTGGTAAATTCATATAAGAGTTGGAAAATTAATATTCCTCTAACTATAATAAATGAATGTTGATAAATTATGGGGACGGATGATATTGTCAAAACAATCTAGTATACGTCAGTAAATGAACTCAAACAACAATTGGTAAATATTAATAAGATTAGTAACATGAACCAGTTGGCAAACCGTGCAAATAAATTTAACGTCTTGGCGACAATAACAATTAGAATGGCTGGTAAGGTAATTTCAAACAATCAAATAAACATTAAACTGATTTAAATAAGAGTTAGTAAATTCAATATGCTGGTAAGCGCACATACAAATGTTGGTAATACATTCAAATAATAGTAAAGCTGAAACTGATTGGTATATTAACACACAGAAAGTTAGGGCATATTTGGTAACATTCCTAAGAACAACTGATTCTATTCTTTTGTTCCCGGAAGTAAAAAAAGAATATAAATTTGTTTGGTAAAATTTTTGTTCCCAATAATAGATTTAGAATAGAACCAAGAAGCAAAAAAATGTTGCTTCTCGTTCCTGAAAATAATTTCTAGAATCAATTCTATTTTTTTTCTTCTTTTTCCTTTTCTTCTTCCTATTCTTCCTTTTTAGCTGGTCGCTGGCCTCAGCCATGGTAGGCAACCTTGCCGGAGCGTCGCCGACCTAAGCCTCGCACAGCCATAGCAAGGCTCGACCCTGCCAAGCTAGGGTGAGGTCAAGCCTCGCCTAGATTTGCTAAGGCCGAGGCTCGCTTGGGCCAGGCGAGCCCCTCACCCAGCCGAATGCTGGCCATCGCTATGGCCGGCAACCGGCTACCAAGAAGGAGGGAGAAGAAGAGAAAAAGAAAAATTAAAGGAAATAAAAAAAATTAAGAATCATACCAAACACATTTCTATCATAGGAATAGAAATTTTGGATAATTACTAAGAGCGTTTTTTTTTTTCAAAAATTGTTCCCAGGAATAGAATCAGAAAAAATCATTTCTGATAAAAAATTGTTCTTTGGAACATAATCGTTACCAAACGCGCCTTTAGTAATCACCCAAATCAAGGCTTGTAATTTTCTAAAGCAGTTAGTAAAATTTATTGCATTGACAACTTTAAAAATAAATATTGTTCAATTATTGAATTATTTGGTGAAATGATTGGGAATTTAAAAGAGATAATTACATGAGCGGTTCTTAAATCTTGACTTAATGCACAATGTTGTTTTTAAACTTTTAATTTATTTAATATAATCCCTGAACTTTTGTTACATGTTTAATTTAATCCATTGACTATATAAAATACATTATTGTCCTTGAATTTGAATCAATGAAATGATTATATTGAACATTTTTATATAATTCATACACTCTTGCCTTGGAACTTCATCAATAATAGCCCTTCTTGAATTAAAATTTATGAACCATATTAATTAATTAAATTCATAGAAGATGTTATACATGGACCAAATTTGAGGGATCATTTGTGTCATTTTCTTAATTTAAAATATTCATGTCCCATATGTAATGACACGCTACCATTTCTCATGTTATTTATTTATTTTTTGGGTTAATATATTGAAAAAACCTCAAATTGTTACATCCATGAAAAATTTGTCTTAGATTAATTTTTTAACTACCACAAATTCCACACTAGTACACTTATGATAAATTTACCCTAAACTAATTTTTTGATCATAAGACCATGAATGGACCTAGGCTTAGAACTAGGGAAGACAAAGTCAATTTCTTGTAGGTATACCTTCCCAATATGGGCGAACCTCTTGTTCAAGCTCTTTAGAGACAACCTTTATCAGAAAACTACTTTGACCTTTAGTTCAAACACTTAAGAGATTCTAGGATGGTAACATTTCTAACTATCTGAGTTGCATTTCTCAGAGGATCCTATCAGGTTGGAGAAGAAGAAGTGTTTAGAAAGATATTGAGAGTTTAACAAAACACTCACTTTATTTCAAGGGACTCTACCCAACACATTACATCATCTTTACCTTTTTTTTATAGACATTAGGAGGTCACAAACATACAAAAACTAAGCTCACGAGTCCTAAAACACACAAAGGCTTCGGAAAATCCAGTAGGGAATTATTCTAGGTGATATGAACAGTGATAGTGAACAATGATTTCCCAAGCCTATTGTTATAGTAACTGCTATAGTGACTTGCTACAGTGATTTGCTACAGTCAGCGATCTCGTCCGTCACGAGCATTGTAGTCATAGTCTGAGTCATCAGAACTGTGCATTTCTGCCAGTAGATGTTTTTCGTATTTTTGCTCAAGTCTTGCAAGTGAATCTGGTGAGAGAGTTTGGGTATTCCTCATGTTTGCCTCGTTTGACGAGGATGCTTCCTCATGATTCCTGAAAGACCCTGCAGTGTCGACAGGCATGTTTGGCTGATGCCAATTCGATGGTTGTACATAGTAGGATGTGTCTATACCTAGAGATAATGATAAAGGTCCTTGATTATAGGGGTCTTGCGAAAGAGGACCCCCCCATTGTGCATAGGGGTCTTGAGAGGACTACTCAGGGTCATTCGTGTTTGTCATTTCTTACTCTTGTGATGATGCAACTTGTCTGAATTCCTCGTGTGCTTCCTTGACTTTTGATGTAAGGCTATAATGATCCCATGTGGTGGGTACATTATAGTTCCATACATCTTTAGGAATTGTTTTATTTTCCTGGCATAAAACTCTTTGAAGTTCTCGGTATTGGTGTTCACAGCAACCAACAGGTCCTGGAAAAGATTTGTAAATCCAAGCTTTTGTAAGGTGCGGTTGAGGTTTATAGGATGTGGTACCTATAATTTGTGGAGTATTAGTGATGCTGCCATTGTTTTTTACAAAAGTCCGTGGACGTCGGAAGAATATAATGGTGTGGATTTCAGGGTTTGGTTGGATTGTTCTCAATTCTTGCTATAGGAGTTGCTTCCAATGAGTGGGAGGATAAAACCAATTGAGGAAGGCTAAGAGATTTCTGTCATTTTCTTTTTCAATGTTTTAATCGAGTCCAAATATCCTGGTGAGGTTGGTAATGAATCTTCTGGTTGGAATTTCGGTAGCTATTAAGTACTTATTGATTAAGTATCATAATAACCATTACAACTGATGAGGGAAGTCTCATTCCTTCAAGATTAAAGGGTGTATAAACGGATAGCTGGAATTTAATCCAAAATGATAAGTAATTGAACCTTCATGAAGTTTGAATAGATCTGTGTGGCATTGTCACATGAGGTCTTCCAGATTTTTAGTGAGATTGTCATTCTAGACTTGTTCAACAATCTTTTAGAGGTATTGCCAGCTTGGCCACTTTCTTTTTCTTTCAACTTTTCATTGTGATGAAGAGTATGGAAAGCATGCCTCATGATGTACATGTTGATTTCTGCTGGTGTTTTTGGTCTTGACAAGAAGTCAGTAAGCACATTCTTCTTTCGAGCAATATGTTTGGTTTCAAATGAATATTTTAAAAACCATTTAGTCCATTAAAGCAATTGAGAATGTGGAATATGCTTTTGTTTGAATTTGGTCATCTGGGAAAAAGATGACATGTCCAATTCCACTAGGAAGTGATGGTCGATGAGATGGAATTCGAACTTTTTGATTTTATTTTTCACTGCTAAGATTATTTTGAAAGTGAAATGATAATGCATTTTAGTCTGGAAAAATTTTCCACTTTTGTAGTCACACAGTTGTCTCTTACCATCAATTTCTTCGAATAGGATGGCTGCTTAATATTCATCATTGGCATCAGTTTGGATAATTCTCTTCCTTGTTGATGGAATTTGCAATAGAGGAAGAGTCAGCATGATCTCCTTAAGTTTAGCGACTGCTTTAGTATGAGATTTTCCCCAAGGTGGGGGATTCTTCTTCAACATTGACTGTAGTGGAATCAACAGTTTTGCAATGTCGGGAACAAAATCTCTGAGATAATTAATTATCCTAAGAAATTACTGAACTTGTTTTGTCGTGAAATTCTCCTAAGGAAACTTTAACAATTTTTTTAGCAATATGCGGCTTTAGATAGTATGTTCCTTTGTTAAGTGCATACCAAAAAATTCAATTTCTGTTTGAGCGATATTAATCTTTTTGTGAAAAAGCATAATCTCATGTTACTTTATAATGTCTGCAAATTGCCTAAGAAGTTGGCAATGAGATTCCTCGTCAAGGCTGTACAGTAGGATGTCATCAATGTATACAACTGCACTTGACAAAATTAGTTGGAAAATTCGACACATGGATTTTTGGAATAATGATGGAGCTACCTTTAATCCAAAAGGAAGCCAAAATCCAGCCTTGAGATCAAATTTGGAGTAAATATGGGCTTTTGATAATTCAGTAAAAAGGGAATTTTTGGAAGGTAAAGGGAATTTGTCATCTTAGAGACAAAAAGGTTAAGAAGCTAATAGTTAATTACCAATTGCATCTTTACTTTGTTTTGCTCGGCACGCTTATTGACATAAAAGGCTTCACAAGCCAATTGAGAGTTTGAAATCTCAATAAGGCTTTGTTGCAATAGTTTCGAACATTCCTTCTGAGTTGAGACCAAGTGCTCTGGCTTCATTCTTATATGACTCGCCTTGGTTGCATTGATGTCCTCATTTTTTTTGTTAAGGGAAGACAAATAAAGAATTCTTGATTTTTCCAGAAAGGATGAAAACATTTATGAGAGAATTTTGAATGGGATTCAGAATAGGATTCTAACAACTTCTGCATAATCGGATCTAACATATTCATTTGGATGGAAAAAAGCCTTTGAATATTGATGGACTCAGAGAATTGTTCCTTATACTTAAAACATTTTCAAGAATGATAAGAAGCTGAGAAATCTGAGTCATGATATCTCAACCAATAATCAAATCTTTGTTTGGAAGATTGGATCCGAAGATTTTTGTGATTATAGAACACTGGGGAAAAAACTGGATAGTTACTAGGGCAGTTCCTACATTAGTAGAAAAAGTATCTCTTGAGACAGGATTAAAATATCGAACACAGGAAGTCCAATATTCTTTAGAAAGAACTTTAGTATCTAAGATTGATGAACATGCACCAGTATCTATGAGAGCAATAACAATGATAAGTTTGGTAAACTTTGAGATGAAGATTTTCATGGGAAAATGGGGACAATGGATTTGGCTTGAAAATATGTCAGGATCTTGTTATGATGAAGTGAGGGATATGTGAAAGAGATCTTCAGAATTTGAATTTGAATAAGTTTCACTAAGAGTTTGATATCAAAGAATGACACAAAGAGTTTGTTTAGATAGTTCTTCATCCGCAGATGATAGAGATTCAACATCATCATTTTCGAGTGAAATGTCTATCTTAATCTTTATGTGATTTATCAGATGATTCTGACATTTTCTTGCTTGGGGGTAATTTTTGGCGAAATGACCCTTTTGGTTGCAGATGAAGTATCGAATTGATTTCTTGTGGCCTGAACGATCTTTTCTTTTGTGTAGGAATCACCATTTTTTCTTTCTTCGAAAGTGTTTAGAGTCATGTCTGGATTTCTTTATCCAGAATTTCTTAAAGTGCTTCTTTTTTCTAGATTTCTTTCCACAAGAACCATCACAATTTTTCTTGAAGCATTTGATCTTTAGCTCATGGTGAGAACATGCTCTATCAAGTTCTCTGTTGTTCGTGAGATAAGTTTTAACCATTTGACACTTTAAACACAAATCATCAAGGCACAAATGGATCTTTTGTTGTATTTCTCCCAAAGGAATATCCATAATTTTTCTTTGTTTGCCGAGAAAAGATTTCTCAACTTGCTAGGATAACTCTTTAGGGATAGAAGTCAAAAAGATTTGCTTTAGGTTTGGATCGGCTCCAATATCATAGAAAAGCTTAAGCATTGATAATGTTTATTGAGATGCTTTTTCCGGAGAGAGCAGCATTTTCTTTGAAAGAATTCTCTCTTTTTGAGCTCATGAAGGTCAGAGGGTTTTCTAATGAAAAAAATAGTATAGGAAGGTAATGGCATGGCTAAAATCCGGTGAAAGTGGGAATTGAACCTGGTCTTGTTTTGTCACCGATTGCCACAAATGTTTGAGACTTCCTGTAAACCTTGTAACAAAACCAAAAAAGACATCATATTTATCCTGATTGGTAAGAGCTTGAGCATTTAACCAAGTATATAATTCTTCTAATCTTTCTGGCCATTTGGAATAAGGAATATCGTCAATAGTGAAAAACTGTTTGGAAGAAGTAGTCATATATTGAGAGGGATTGTTTGGTCGAACAATCTTTGGTTAAGAAGGGTTGGAGTCCATATCCTGGTCCAGGGGGTTGGCCATAAATATTGATAAAGTTATTGGTGCAATAGGAAATGAATCGATGGCAGGGATTAAGAAGGATGAAGAGGATAAGAAGGATACTGAGTCTGACTCAATATCCAAGCTGTCTGGAAAAACTGGTTTTGATGGAAATAAGATCTGGTCTTTTAAAGTGACAGGATTAGGCTGTTCCTCTTGATTGCCCAAATCTCTCAGAAATGATTTCAACTGATTCGATAGCATCATTTGGTTTGGCTTTTTCTTTATAACAAGTGAGGATTCATTAGGCATCTTCTCTTTTCCCTTTTCTTTCCTTATTTGATCCAGTTCCTTAAGGCGATTTCGCATCTCTACCGCATTTGTCTTATTTTGTTTGATGGGGGCTTTTGTGAGAGCAGCAAAGATAGACGTATTTTGAGATGGTGGAGGAGGTGAATGTTCTGCTCATAATGTAGTCGGAAATGGGTTGAAATGATTGAACCTTCATTCTTCAAGGAGTTGGATTTGCCTTTTGAACTTCTCTATTTCCACCTTAGGGCTTTCAAGATGATAATATCCTAGATATTGTCCGGATTCCAAGGCATGAAGCCTCTTTTGGAAGTCCGAAAGCATATTCTTGGTGGTTTCATCATATCTTCGAAGATCTTGTTGCACATCTACAATTTTGGAATCAATAGTTTTGAACGCATTGTTATGTGCCAAAAGAGTCTCTGATTGCCAATTTAGGACTGGTTCAACAACAAGAGTCATTCTTTGTATTCTATGTTTGTCTACATCAATGAAGGCGGGTATTTTGGGAATATGACGATATCTACCTTGTGGATCGATGAATTTTTCTGGAGTAGGGAACGAAAGTTTCAAACTTTTTCAAACAAGAGGAGGAAAATCTGTCTCTTGGAACATGGCGATGGAAGAACTAGATGGTGTTTCCTTGGGAGCCTTAAGTGGGTAGGAATGCTTTTTTGCCTATTTTAGGATTGGCTTATAAAATGTGAAAATGACTGGTTTTTTCTGAGGAGGAGGTGATGGTGGTGGAGTTGGTGAAACGGAGGGTAGAGTAGTGAACTCTGGTGGTGGAGTTGGAGCATAAGAAACCATAAATTAGAATTTATCACACTCACCAAGAGTATCAATAAAGGAGTCTCCATTCAAGTACCTTTGGTAGATAGTATCCTTTGACTTTATGTGCTTCTATTGGGGTCTTGCATTTAAGTCTATTTTATCGGGAGAATTTGTACAATAGGAACATTGACAAAAAGGATCCTAGAAATAATGACAATACCGGTCCTTATAGTAATGGACAAGGTTTCCATTACTTTGGAAATATTGAACAAGCTTTTTGGGATTTGGCTTGAAAATTGACTTAGGAACACATTGTTCAATTATGAAGAGAGTTTGGAAGATAGAATGACTTTCTTCATTTTCCTTACCAAATTTGATGGAAACAATGTCATCCTTTTTTCTAACGAATTCGAAGTGAAGACTAAAAATGCTTATTATTATGATGCAGTTTTTCATAGTTGGTAATCCACATCTCTGGGAGGAGCTTGGCCAGCTTTTCTTTTGGGATTTGCCTGGGAACATGAATGTAGGATACTTGATCATTATGCATAGAGATGAATAAAGTACCTTCATTTCCATTGTGGAAATCCAAGTCAAGAGCATGGTTTTGCACTTGATAAACTATTTAGTATTGCAATGTTGCTACAATAGAGTTAGTAGTTTGAGGAGCTCTAGTGAGCTGGACTTGAAATTTTAGAAAGGAAAGTAGCTGGGAGTCTGAAAAAGCGATATTGAAGTTTGGATATAAGGTTACAAGGACTGTTCCAGCATTCAGAGTGGTTTGGACAATACCAATACAAGCATGCTGGTATTTTAGGAACCGAGTATCTAATAACGCTATTCTTGCCACGACTCGCAAGCCCTTGCAACCATGAAAAATAAGAGTAAGACGAATAACTCCATAATGGACATGAGAATATCTCTGTTGAGTCCATTGCCTGGGAAACTCTGGAGGGATTTGAAGAGTAACAAAATACTCATTTTCAGTGGTATGAATGAGATGTTGATCGAAGTTGGAGGATTGGATGTACTCCTTTACTTTCTTTAGAGTTTAGCGGATGAGTTGACGGGAACTCCCAATTCTCTGGCAAATATAGCCCTTTTGATCATTTCTTCGCATGGAGCGGATGGGGGAAAATGATGTGGGTTTAGCAAAAACGAAATAGAGGTTCATAAGGGGAAGTTGAGTTTCAGAGATTTTGATTTCATTGCTAAGAGAGACTTCATAAAGATAGTCAATCTTAGAAGCATTTGACATACGAAAATCTGAAAAGGTTGAGGAAGATGGAGATGCGGTGAGATAAACTAGTGCTTCTAGTATTTCGGCCTCTGTCATGGTGTGAAGAGATCTTCTCAACACTGGATTCATCTACTGAGTGCATGGAACGGATCTGGTTAGAAAGGAAACTAGGCTCTGATAACGTAACAAAAAACCCCAAATTAGTATACTT
Source organism: Eucalyptus camaldulensis (assembly GCA_019915185.1). Classification (NCBI taxonomy): domain Eukaryota; kingdom Viridiplantae; phylum Streptophyta; class Magnoliopsida; order Myrtales; family Myrtaceae; genus Eucalyptus; species Eucalyptus camaldulensis. The sequence goes on along the minus strand of JAHSVA010000014.1, from coordinate 8,027,743 downwards.
GTCACAAATTTATCATTTATTAACTTCCATCAAATTTTATCATTGAATTTGCTAATGTGGATGATGTTATGAATCCATGTGAAAATCTATAAGATAACGGTCCACTTGTGAAAAATTTAACGGTACTGCCGTGATAAATTTGATGGTACATCTATGATAAATTGGGGATTTTTTGTTATATTTACCCTTTGAATTTCCACATGAACTTGCCACGTCATTATACTACATCACCATGTGTCATCTAGGTTCATAAATTTAACATTTATATTTGATAAAAGCGAATGGAATGTAAATTTATCACAAATATATAATATGGGGTAAATTTATCACAAATATATTAATTTTGAGTTTTTGATGATTAAAAAATTAATTTTGGATAAATTTATTATAGGCATATCAATTTAGAATTTTTACAGTAGTCGAAAAATTAATTTGGGCACCACCATACATGGTGGCGCAGCTCACTTCGAGCTCTTTCCCATCATGAAAAGGAGGAGTTCGAATCCCAGAAGCGACGCATTCACGTGACTCACCCGCAGTTGGGTCTGTGGTGGTGGCTCAATCCAGGGTGCAGTTCACAAGTCACCAAAAAAAAGAAAAATTAATTTGGGCTAAATTTATCATATATATATATATATGTATTAGTTTAGGTTTTTCATACTATTAACTGTGTTTTATTTTTGATTTTTTGAAAAAGGAAAGATTTCTCTAGAGACTTTGCGAAAGAACGTTCCATGGAACGGGAGCCGACAAACACAACGGAGGAGGGAAAACGAAGAAACCTAAAATAACTGCCGCCAAAGCAACGCTCGGAAAACTGGGGAAGTCCCAAGCGAAGCGTCTCCTACTCCTGCCAAGTACGAGGTTTCTTCTCCGAACCCAGCTCGGTCGGAACTCGTAATCCAGGAAGAGCGCGAAGCGAAGCCGGGGGGCATCGAATCGACATGGCTCTGTGGATGGAGAAGGGGTCGCAGCCCCAGACCCAGAGCGAGATCGCCGACCTCGACGCCATCGCCGCTCTCAAAGAATCCGCCGCTCTCGAGCTGAAGGTAAATTTCTCGATGCGTGTGGCGGTTTCACTTTTCGAGTTCGCGTTTTGTTTCGCACCCATCACTCGACTCCGACGCCTTTCGCGGTCGACGGATGCTTTTGTTGAAGTGGGATTGATTGGGGGCGCGAACGGTGTAGTTGCAGTCGTTAATTCGAGCGAAAGTTCAAAACTTGGCTGACTTTTGTCCTTCCTTTTTTCCTAATATTAGCCTGCTTGTGGGGTAGGAGACTGTACACTGTGGCAACTTAAATTGCCCTTCTCAAGTTCGTGTCTTTTTTCGTACCCATTGCTCGACTCGGACGCCTTTCGCGGTTGGCGGATGTTTTTGTTGAAGTGGGATTGATTGGAGTGCGAATGGTGTAATCCAAGTTGTCAATTCGTATGAAAGTTCGAACCTTGGCTGGCTTTTCTCTTTTCTAATGTTGGCCTGCTTGTGGGGTAGGAGACTGTACGCTGTGGCAACTTAAATTGCTTTGTCAGTTGGTGACCGTGTGAATTTCTTTTACGTTGAGTTAAATTGTCTGTGATGTTGCCACCTTCTTGATCGGATTACTAGTTGGGTTTGTGGATATGACATGCTATAATCAACTGATGGTATTGGTCGAGCTAGGGTATTAGGAACAGGAACTGTTACTGCATTCCTTATTGGGTCATCACTACAGGAACGTTGTGCTATGTCAGTGTGCCTATTCGGTTTTAAGGACTGGGTTCATGATATTGATGTAGAGCGACTTCTCTATCCCATGTATGTTTTGCCGTCAAGATACAGGAGTTTAAGACATAAGTGTGCTTTTTAGGGGGTGAGTTTATTGAGGAGATGGTTGACAGGAACTAATTTGCTAATGGGCTAGTGGCACCTTGGGACTGCCAAAACATTGTCATTAGATTGATACCTTCATCCATAGTTCAGACACTGTTGCTAATTACCACATTCGAAAAGCAGTTTCTTCATGTCTGTTCCACTTGTCCATTTGCTTTGCAGGAGAAAGGTAATGAGTATGTCAAGTTGGGGAAGAAACACTATTCGGATGCTATTGATTGTTACACGAGGGCCATTGATCAGAAAGCTCTGAGTGACTCTGAGAATTCAGTTCTTTTTGCAAATCGTGCACATGTCAATCTGCTTCTTGGAAATTATAGGCGTGCTTTAACAGATGCTGAGGAGGCAATTAATCTGTGCCCAACGAATGTTAAGGTAAGTCATTTGCAGTTATAGTCCAGTAATGTTTACTTTGTGGATCTTAAGACATGATGTGCATGCTGTAGGCTTTTTATCGGGCTGCCAAAGCATCTTTGTCACTGAATCTGTTGAATGAAGCCAAACTGTATTGCGAAAATGGACTTGAGAAGGATCCGAGTAATGAAGAACTAAAAAAACTTGCAAGGAAAGTTGAGTCCAACATAATGGAGCGCCAAAGCCATGAAGCCGAAGTTTCCAATGCAGTGACAGTAGCTAAGGTAGGCAATTCAAATGTCTTCATCTGTACTTGTTCTGGGAAAATCTTCATTTTTCTACTGAGTGTTTTACTTTATGTATTTAATTTCTATGTCTTGGTCTTGGAGAAATTCTTAGGGACTTGTTTCTGCAATTGAGGCACGCAAATTGAAGATGGGGAAGGCAATGTATCGAGAGCTTACTGGCCTGAAAAAGCCTGTGCTAGATAAAGATAACATTCTTCACTGGCCAGTTCTCCTTTTGTATGCAGAGGTCATGTCCAGTGACTTCATCGAGGACTTCTGTGAGACTGACATGTTCTCAGCTCATCTTGACTTAATATCCTTAAATTTTACATGCTTTTTTACTTGACAGTTTGTTAACTTGATTTGTCATCATGTGGCAAAGTCTATATTCATGATCAGTTGTGTGTTTGAGATAACTGCATTTTATTTCCATCACATGATTTTTCATTTGGATTCTGATGCTAACACGGGCAACCACCTCTGAACTTCCTGCATCTGTTCTTTTGGTCTTCTGGACCATTTTTGGCAATGCATCCACAAAGAATTTTTTCACATATGATAATGAGTTAGGATTCCTCCATGTACACTTGATCATGGTACAGTACTATCTAGAACGCATAAGCACTTGATAAGAATCTGTTATGTGATGGAGAAAAGACTTTGCAGAATGCTCAGTCATAGTGCAGTTGTGATGATTTTACTTTGGGATACCACTTTAAATGGAGTAGACAATGGTGTATTATTACACTAGATTCTTAGAAATAGCAATTTAAAATGGTCAGTAGTTGATACGGGCATCAAATGCCTAAGGGTATTATTGATCTCATAAACCTTTCGGATATAAGCTCCCAGTGTCTTGAGATCAGGCACCTTTCCTAGCTGAACTTGTCATGAAGCCTTGTCAGATCAGGAATGTCTTTAATGCCCTTCATATTATTTTCTTCTGAGTCAGTGTCCCTTGTGACTAATTGGTATTTGGTAATAACTGATCATGGAAGAGGGTAAAGAAAGATGGAAAAGAGAAGGTTGCTCTCAGCCCTTTTACATTATAAAAAGTACTTGACCTTCTTACCAAGAATTCCATCGAATTTAAAGAGAAAACAGGAGAATTTATCATGGATTGGACAGCAGTCTGAATCAAGTCACATCTGTGACAAATTTCTTAGCTGTGACTGATCTATAACCGGTTCTTAATGTACAATTAACATAATAAGGTTGCAACATGGGAGATTTTAGTGTTGCAACTGTCCTCCTACAATCAGAGGTTCTATTTCCCCTTGTCACCCCTATTTGCCAATTAGAATTTTGGGATATGAGCACTTCCTTCATTGAATGTTTCCTTAACATTTGAACATCTTCTCAGAGGATTCTCCTCCATTGCCATGGGATACAGAAAATAAGTACACCCGTGATGCTATTGAGTTGTACTATGAGGTGAGCTGCTAAAGATTTTATGGTTAAGGTTGATACTTGTTTATCTTTTGTCTCTCGTGAGTAATCTTGCCATCTAGGTCAAAATGCTTTTTTCATTGTTTACGTAGATTGATTCTCTACATCTCTGATACTTTATGTCGGTCATGTTATTGGTGGATTACTTCTGAGCACATTGCAAGTTTCCATTTTTAGAGGTTTGATCCTAGGTAGATGCTGGGAGACAGCAAAATTTCCACTACACTGTATCTTCACACTTGGGCAGAAGTACTGGCAATAGTATACTGCAGACATATTGGAGGAGATTCTTCCATTTGTATCTTTTCCTTGAGAAACGACGTGCTGCCTTTAACTTTATTTCGGAAGTTCAATACAAGAGACTGACTTTGGTCTGCAGGCTAGTTCTGGAACTTGTTTGTCAACTGCAAAACTCCTCCAATATTTTTTAGAAGGTACTGCGGGTGCTAATGTGGAACTTCCACATGAAGATGAAAACGCTGCAGGCAGTTCTTCTAGCAACACTATCTGTGCTGGTAGAGCTTCTCTTCGCCGAAACTTTCCTCTAGTGGTGCTCTTATTTTTCCTATTAGATTAGTTTTCTTTGTAACACTTGACTTGAACTTGTCTCTTACTATTGGACTTTAAGAGTCTTTTAATTTCCCTATGGAAATATTTGGTACAAAATAACAAAACAACCTCCAATGAGGTTTTCAGATGCTTGGCTAGCATGAAAGGTTTTCATCAAAGAATAATTTGAGGGTTTTCGTCTAAACATCTAGAAGGCCAGGGTCAACTGATTGTGTGGGTCTTTCCATTGGTTATGCTGTTTATGAACATTGATCATCAATAGTTAAGGACGACTTGTAAAGATGAAGCCATATTTATCATATTGGACTTTGTTTGCTGATGGTTGAAAGTGGTTGCATCTCATTATTTTCATGCTTGTTGATTCATTGAAGGGGGAAGCTTGTATAGTCAGATTAACTGAACTTGTTTGGGTCATTTACTCTCATTATTGAAGTTATATTTTCTTCTGAACCTTTATGGAGTTAATGGTAATAGTCTGTTAGCAGGAGTGTATCATCTGATAATCTGATCTTGGTGGCTATGCTCATGTTTGAAGTGATCCTTTCTCATTATTTGTTGAGTGTTATTTAGGAATGTAGTCTCAAGTTCATCTTTCTTTATGGAAAGGCAGCTTTAGATAGTCCATCCTTTTCTCTCATGTTCCTTGTGTGGAGAAAATTTCAGTTGAAAGAAGTAGAGCAAGTTTATACATTTTATGCAATGCTCAATTCCCATCTAATCTCTGGGCATATTTTCAGGTGATGACTTTGCCAGTAAGTGGATCAGAGTTAACGAGAAGAGAACACTCCATGATGTTTTGAGAGAGTCTAGATTCATTATTCCGGGAATTCCAGGTGCGTTTGTATGACCTGTTGTTTCAGAGAGTGAAATGGACTTTAGTTTTCTGACAGAAACGGGATAAAATATGAAAAGAATCTAGATTACATAAAATGACTTGCAAGGTTTGTAATATTTCTACCATCATCTGTACTTCACCTTACCTAATGTGAAATCTTTCATTTGATTACATCTTGTTATTGCTTCCTGATTAAATGTGGTGGCGACTATGCAGTGTTCTTCGTTGTTTCCAGAAGGTCCAGCTTCTATCAAGTGTTCAAATCTGGAAAGTGGAGTCCACAATGATGTTAGGTGACCATGCTTGTTGTCTCTTCAATGGAACCGTTCTTTCCTCTTTTTTTTTTCTTTTCCAATTTACGGAAATGAGTGTGAGCACCGCCATTTCTCATTTAATTTATTCATAGAGGAGAGGAACATTTTTAATATACTAGCCGGAGCAACATAGATCACATCAATGTTTCTAGTGTTCCCTATAATTTGCATCATGTAAACTATGGACGACCTCTTACGTTACTACCAACTTCCCAAAGAGTGAATAATTTCTTTGGAAAGGTGTGAAGGATAAAAAATTTAGGCAACAATGGCAAATCGTCGGCTCTTTTAGCATTGAATTGAGCCAGGCACAAACAATATCACAAGATCGAGTCTATCTATATTGCCACTTTCTGTTCTCTAGCCATTGCTTCTTTTACTACTTTGTCCTTGTTTGGAATGGCTGTACATACTCCAAATCAGCGCCTGCAAAGGCAAGAGATTGCATCCCAAAAATATGGAGGGCCTTATATTTTGGACATATAATGGGGGTCGCTTATGCAATCCTTGGTCCTTTGCTGTATCATTGGAAGCGCTTGTGTTATTGGTGATTCAGCAATCGATGACTTAGGATGATATACGTTAGAAGCATCTTCACATCATAAATTCTCCATTAGAAGGTAGGAACCAGTGTGATCTCTATCCCTCAACAGTAGGCAGCATAGGCAAATTTTGGAAGGCATTCTGGAGAGTACAGAATGCGAAATATACTCGTGGACAAGATGCTCAACATGGAGGCAAGGCTATTAGACAAATGGCAGATATATATCGGCAAAATTGCACCCAATGCCCAGGACAGGTTCCCAGTCTATCAAATGTGAACAATCAGTGTTTATTACGACGAAGTTGGACCTAAGATGTCATATCCTACCATCAGATATTTGAAGACAACGCTCTCCTCCAGTTCTCCTACCATCAAATACATTAAAATAAGTTCGCCTTAGCGCATCCACGGCATGTTAGCTCTGAGCTCCCAAGGAGATGTCCTTCCCAAAAAGTCCTGCAATACCTTTCCCAGGATCACTTTGCTTCACGATCGACTCCCCAACTAGTACCTGCAAAAGTAATTCTAAAGTCCATCAAATCACCTGCAACTCATCTGAATACATCTATAGGTTAACATGCTCCCCAATGATGGAGTTAATCTCATCATCCTCCCTTCAATAAAATGCAAGCAGGTTTAACTCTTAATACCATCAGATTGATCTTGATCCATCAAAAGTACAATCCAAACAAGATGGTAGACCAAATGGAAAAAAAGAAAAGAAATTATCACTTGGGATTGGGGCTACAAATGATACCGACTTGCCCATGAAAAGTTCTTCCTGCTTAAACAGCAAAACACATATTTTGAGCGGGTATGAAGAAAATGCAAAGCAATGCAGTGCTTACCGCCTTCACACCGGCTTCTTGTACATAGGCAATGTCATCAGGAGTAAACAGTCCAGATTCCCCAACAACCTTAAGGTTCATAATTATTGAAAAAGTTAGAGAGGTTTAAGATCAGGCAAGAAGCCATTATGACATAATACTTCCACCAATACAGAAGGAGACCAGAGGGGATCTACTCTTTCTGCTTTGTAGCATGAAAGGAAGACTAGTAGGGGCTGCCTTACAATTATATCCTTCTGACGGATTAATTGGCCACGTTCTCCAAGAAGAAGCTTCTTTGTGTTGCTAATATCCACCTCAAATGTTTCTGCAAACAAAGAGGTTAAATCAGTCATAATGACTAAAACGTGCAGGTGGTCTCGTCGAATTCTACACCCTTCCAATATGATCTCATCAAATTTAACACTATCCATCCCTGGAGTAATGTCTAAATCCTGATTCACTTCTCATGGCGACTATAAATTGCATTCAAGAGGCGATATAATATTGCAGCTGAAGGACATTGCTCTCTGTCCATTCAACAGTGTGATCACGTCCTTTCTTCTTTCTCCTTGCTAGAATCAATTACTTTGTGCTTTTCTTTTTTTGTGGCACTGGCTGTCCTCAAAATTCTTATTCATTGGTTTTACCATCAATGATTTAATTGAAAATAATAAATGGAAACTAACTAGTGCAAAATTGTTCTACCTTGATACTCACATCATGTAAAATTGACTAACTAGTTAAAAAGCTAAGTCATCAAATATAAGAAAAGCCTACCCAGATTGCGGTTGTTGATGCCAATAAGCTCGACTCCCTCTATTCCAAGGACACGATCCATTTCCCGCTCATCATGCACCTGGAAATAAATGCAATTCTCATCAGAAAATTAGTTTGACCACACCAGAGTCGAACTGAACCACCTGAATTAAAGGTCCAAGGGTGATGATCACACTAATGCCTGTGTTACAAGGTATGGGACATAGATCACAAAGGACTAATAAAAAAGAATATCACAGAAGTTCCAATCACAATTAAAAGAGATGACTATAACAAGGCATAGGCCCTCTGGCTACATTATACATCACAGATTTTCCTAAAAGCTGCGCAAACTTTTGAAGGATTTGGTACAACAAGAAGTAGAAATCTAATTTATGAATGACATCATGAATTTTCCTAAGCTAACTTGCAACCAGAAAAGCAGGACTAGTTTCAAATTACATAAGCCAACTCTGAACCAGAAGAGCAAAACCAGCTTGAAATGAGATAAAGCCAACTCTCAACCAGGACAGCAAAGCAAGCTTGAAACGAGAAAAATTACTAGTGAAAGGTATACACTATAGAGAGATATTCAAACCTCAACAAGAGCAGCCAAGCCAAGCATCTTACAAATCTTAATCATGTATCTGATGTCAAGGTCAGGCAGCACAGCTGCAATCAAAAGAATGGCGTCTGCACCTTTAACTCGAGCATAGTAAATCTGCCATGCATCTACTATAAACTCTTTGCACAGGAGAGGGCACTGCATAGATTTCATTTCGTTAAGAGGATAAGCAAAAATGAACTTCATACTGATGTACCCATTCAAGAAGATAGCTTATCTCCAGGGACAAACCTTTACTCCTGCTCTCCTTATTGCTTCTAAATTATCAAAACTCCCCTGCATTGGCCAAATTAAAATGAATGGGCATATATCAGCCACTGCCGTCATATTGCTAATACTTATGAACATTAAAATGCTACATCCAAAGACGTTCACCAACGTGTTTACCTTAAAATATTTCTCATCAGTCAAAACACTTAGACATGCTGCCCCTCCTTTTTCATAAGCCTGAGCGATTTCAACCTGAAAGAAACATTAGCCAAAAATAAATTGTTTCAAGAGATACTAACAGTCCCTACTATTCATCAAACTTCAGAGCTAGATTGCTGCCACAGCTTACAAGACACCATCAATGTCAACAACAATCAAGTCCTTTCCCATTAAGTGGGATTGGTCGCAATGATTCTTCTCCAATCAAGGTATGTCTGTGCCAAATTCTCTGTTGCACAGCTGAAGTCAAGTATTCTGGGGAAAATTCTCATGAAAACAATGGTTGAACCTATATCGTCTTAGCTATGAATAGTGGATACAAACCAAGGCTGCCCAAAGCCTAAATAGGTGATAGATATCTGTAACTGGAACTGTGACATTCTCTTATAAAGAGATGAGGACATATCCATTGTCACCTAGCATGCATTGTTACATTGGTATGATTTCAAGTAGGGTTAATTACAATACTGTAAATAGGATAGGGATGTCGTTCATACAACAGAATATACAACTTACAGGATCAAAATCTTCCCTCAGTATTCCTCTACTCGGAGAAGCTTTTTTAACTTCAGCAATCAAACCTGGAAGTCCTGTTCGCTCATGAGCAGCTTTAAGAGCTCCAACAAAATCTTTAGTCTCAGAAGCATTTTGAAGGGCTTTCCTAAGCACCACCAGATCTTGCTTTTCCTTCAACTGAAATTAAAAGCATAAGAAACAACCAATCGCAATAAGTCACAAATATTGCCTGCTTGATATATGGCAAGAAAATTTATGGTGACTTACCCGGAAGACTTCCTTTTCCTTATGCCATATGATCTCCTCCAGAATATTTCGAGGAGTGTTGCCTTCATTTTGCAATCGAAACTCAAAGGGCCCAACATAGTGCAAGGGAGGTCCAGTTGGTGGCCTTCTTCTAATCCTGATCCCTTGGCTAGCAGCTACTTCATCTTGGTACATCCCTAATTCCCAGTCCTTCGCATTAAGAGAATTTTCTTGTGATTCATTAGCAGATACAACTGTAGCAGATATATCACTGGTCTCTGACTGCATAGAAAAACAGTATATGCCTTGGCTGATGAATGTCACCATAGAAGTTAATAAGATCAATGATTTGGGAAAGATGGTATGCAAATGACATAAAACTGAAGCACGAGTTCAGTGAAGATCTTCAATCTTTGTCACTTCTATATTGAACACAAGCCAGCAAATGAGATACGTGGTAAATATAGTACTTTTAATAAACAGCTGATGATCATGAAGCTGAGGAACAGATTGTTGCCTTTAAACGAAGTATGTCAGGCTTGCTATTTAAGTCGAATGGTTGTAATTTTTCTCATAGCAATTTATTACTGAATCAAGTACCAGATACGTATCATAGTGCAGACATGAATGAGATTTTGTAATGTCAATTCACCAAGACAAGATAATGGAGCACAAACTCTACCAACAGCAATTTTTTTTTCCCAAACCATGCTCACATTGGCTCTCCCTAAATTCGAGAAATTGAGAGGAAAAGTTCTTGTTTCTAAAAGTCATTAAGCAGGTAAAGCCAAGTTGAAGATAATGTTTATGTAATTCTAGTAATGGAAACAACAGAGTTGGAAGAGAATGGCGACCTGTTGAGCTCGAATACAGCTGACAGAGAGCTTTCTTTCCTTGGCATGAAGGTCCATTGCAGCAATTGGAAGTAATCTACAGATTGATGACTTTGCGGGCCTGTGCATGAGGGAAGGTACACCATGAAATGGAACCCTAGCCGTTGCTCGAAAAGAAACTAACCCCTCCATCTCCTTCTTGATTTGGCTTTCTACCTTTACTTTCCAATGACTTTATTGTTTGATTTTGGGCCTCAGCAAAACTAATTTCTGCCATACAGAAATGAAGAGAAAATAGAAAATTTCATTCTATCTATACAACCGTATGGTAGGAAGGACTTAAATTATAGTACAAAATTGTACTTCTGGCACAGCATTATTTTCTTTCCATGCATAGGTTTAATGTATGACATGTAAATTCAGTTCATACCCGAGTACACATGCAACTAAAAAAGTTTTCACAGGTTTAGTATGAGATCACACAGTATTAGACTGAGCTGCAACCTCTTGGATGCTATTCAATATGAATTAAGTAGTATAGATCGGCACCATAAAAATTATGACAATAGGGTAATTTATGAGTTGCATGATAAAAAAGCTTCTAGTGAATGCAAGGCTCGTACCCACTTAGAAGGTTCTCTGAGGTGGCAAATGGGTAGGTCCTATAAGCATGTGACTGAAATAACCCATTTTACTCACATCTACATATTCTCAAGCAAAAACAACCTGCAGACCCCTATCAAAACCAACCCCATCCAACCCGAAGCCACCCGATTCGCTCACATTTTGAGCATTTGAGCATATCAACACGCCAACCTCTTATGCTATTGCACTGTCTTACAGATTATGAGTGTAGAAAATATATCCAGGAAACCACCTTTCCATTGGAACTTGAACCAAACATTTGGCATGCACACTCAATTTTCTTGCATTCGCAGCACGTTCTTTTACTTTGGAAAAACATTCACAGCACACATCAACAAACACATTTCCACATTCCCAGGTACGTAACTTAAAAGTCACCCTTTAATCCAATGAGCAACTAACGCACCATCAACTGACATTAAATTCACTCAAGCTCACTCAATCAATCATCAACCAGCATCGGTCACGGAATACAATTCGACTGCTAAATGCACTTTAGATTTAAAAGAGCCATTTCCACCACCACTTTTGTGCTATTGGTAGCTAAACTGCAATTACCAGCCATTTTTACCATTAAAGTTTTGACCTTTAACCATGCCCAGGAGATTCCGATCAATTATACGCGCAGAGGATAAGCTCGCGTACCTCAATCAGAACCTCTGCCTCTACTTTCAAGAAACCCAAAAGAGATAACAAAAAGAAAACCCAATTGGAATGAAAACTTTTTAAGAACCAAAGAACCATAGACTCACCCTTAAGACAACTGCAGATTCTGCAAATTCAAGCAAGAATTGCCAAGCCTCAACGTTTGACGCAGATCTTCACGAGACGAGCAGGCGCTCGGACCGCCCGGTGGCGCTCTTCAATGCGGGAGATGGGTGTTCTCCGGCAACGGCGGGAGAGTTTCGGATGGGATGCTGCGACAAGTGGAGGGAGGGAAGAGAGGTGCAGAGATTATTACAAGAAGTTGTCTCTTTGTAGCTCTCATTCCATGTCATAAACAGGCATTCATCTTCACATGGGAAAAATTACAGGGCAGGAAAATGATGAGAAATTAGCAAAATGGGAAAAGAGAATCCTCCGGTAGGTGAAATTTATAATTACCCGATAAAAGCTCTTCAAATTCACCATATATGTACTAATTTAATTTTAAATATTTCAGTTATATCAATTTAGTTATGATCTTATTAAAATATAGTCAATTTTAGCTAAAAAAGGTTAAGGTGAATGTTGATGATCTTATGTAATATGACCAACTCTAACATAGATAATTTTTTAAAATATTATTTTTTCGATTTTTTTTATTAAATTTGTTTTTAATTGTTATATTATAAATTAGCAAAATGAGAAACAAAAATCCAACAATAAAATGAAATGGATAATTCCCAAAAAAGGTCTTCAAATTTACTGCAATTGTTAATTTAATTCTTACTCTTTCAACTATACCAATTTAATATTAATCTTTTCAAATTTTGCTGCTTTTGCTATAGTACGCTACAATACCAAATGGTATTACTACGGTGTGCTATAGTACCAAACAATCTTACCGAGCAAAAAGGAAGAGAGGAGAGAGCTTTAGGTATTCATAATAAAGCACACACTACTATTTTCTAGGGAGGGTGTGGATACAAAGATCATCCAGAGTCAAAGAGTGCAATGTATCTCTTGTTGGAGCTCTCCATGGATTGTGTGACAGTGAGATTGGATATTGTGAAGATGTTTGTGACTCAGAATTGTTCTGTATGTCCATTTCATAATATTTATCTAGCCAAATTTGGTCAAAAATATTAACGTAGGTATTGACCGTCTTACATAGTACAACCGACGCTATGTGAATAATTTTTTAAATAGTTTTTCAAATTATATTTTAAAATTTGTTTTTAACTATTATAATGAGAAACTAGCAAAATGGGAAACATGACTCCTATAGAAAATGAAATGGATAATTACCCAAAAAAAAAACTCTACAAATACATTTGTGTTAGTTTAGTTTTAAATTTTCGATTATACCAATTTAATCATAACATTTCAATTTTTTTTTTTTGGTGAGAGTAAGCAATATATTGGGGAAATGTCAAACTGTACAAACAAACCAACTTAAAAAACTTGCACTCAAAATGAACATGCTTATAATGAGGGGAAGGAAGCCGAGGAAAAGCCAAATGGCTACAACCCGAGCAACCAAAAGAGAAGGCCAATGGTAGAACAACCGCCAAGCAAAGACAAACTAGCAGATAGTGAGACGCTTAGCCAGCCAGATGGCGATTAGAGGAAGAGAAGATAATGAGGTCTACATCCCAAGAGCGCTATAGCATCCGATTTCTGGTGGAGTCTTCTATATTTTTGAAGGTAATAGCCTTGTTCTTAACAACCTTAAGAAGATGCTTTTTCATGGCCAGAATAGAAACGGGCTTCCCCCTAAAAAGAATATTGTTTTTATTCTTCCAAATGATGTGACAAAGCGCAAAACAAAGAAAAAAAAGGGCAATATAGTTATAAAAATCCCTGCTCGAAAGCAAGGTAGTGGCCCAACTAAGAGTGTCGTCCCAAGACCTGTTTCTTCAAGGAATGTTGCATTTGGTTGCCTAAAAGAATGCCATACTAAAAGTAATGCGACAACCAAAAAAGAGATGATCGATAGAAGTAGTCACATCATTACAAAAAATGGCAGGAGGCAACATCAATCCTACCATGAAACATAAGGAGAGATTGTGTAGGCAACCTATGCTTGATAATGAGCTAGAGGTTTAGTTGGTGCCAAGGCAAGATGGCATTGTTCCAGATGAAGTGATGTCGATTGACTCTAACCTTCTTATGCCTTAAGGCCTTCCAAGCCGAGGACACCAAGAACATGCTGGAAGAGTCCTCCGTCCAACATAACCGATCCTAGACTCCAGACAAGGAGGGAAGCGGCGAACCGCAAAACTCAATCACTGATCTAATGGCTCGGCCATCCTCGGAGAAGAGATTAGCCACCAAAGCTTGCCTAGAGAGACTGAAGCTATAGATTAGCGAGTTAGTGAAAAATATGGTCAAGGAACCTTGGGGTGCCAATTGTTGAACTAGAGTGACGTTGATGAATTATCACCTAACCTCTAATGGAAGCAAAGCTGGATTTCCGTCCTAAGTTGTAGAATTTTCTTCCACACCCAAGAACAGTATGTCGGCTTCTTCACAACCCAAAAATTTCTTCTCCTTAAGAAGGTCAAGTGGACCCACTTGCACCATAACGACTCTTTATCTGAAAATAAGTTATAGATATATTTGAGCATAGCTACCTTATTGCATTCATGCAATCTCCGGATACCAAGATCTCTCTCTACTTTAGGAAGGCACACATCCTCTTAGGAGACTTTGGCACCCTCTCTACCCATCTCTGATCCTCTCTAAAGGAATTGTCTGAGAATCCACTCAATCTGATCGAGCATTGTTGCAGGAAGGATAAAGACACTCACCCAATAGGCCTGAATGGCATCGAGAATTGACTTGATTAGTTGAAGACAGCCGGCAAAAGAAAGGAATCAATGAGTCTATGATTGCACCCTAGAAGTGATGCGCCTAACATTTCCGAATTTTGTCAATTGGGTTTATTAAAAAAATTTAACGTAAATGTTGATCGTCTTATGTAGTTCTACTAACCTTGATGTGGATAGTTTTTTGAATATTTATTTTGGTTTTTATTATATATTTTTGGGTTAATACCTTAAAAAATCCCAAACTGGTACACTTGTGACAAATTTATCCCAAACTATTTTTTTGACCATGAAAAACCCCAAACTGGTACACCCGTGATAAATTTACCCCGACTAACTATAAAAAACCATAAACTGGTACATTTATGACAAATTTACCCCAAATTAATTTATTCGACCACAAAAAACCCAAAATTGGTAAATTTGTGACTAATATACCCTTCGAAAAGTTATATTAACACCACAAAAAAATCACAAAAATTATAAATTATGACAAACAGAGTGTAAAATCCCAAATTAATATACCGGTCAATTGTCACGTGTTATTTAACTTTATAATTTAACAATAAAATTTAACTAAAACTAACATAGGGTAAATTTGTAACAAGTGTACCGGTTTAGGGTAAATTTGTCAAAGGTATACCAGTTTGGGGTTTTTAGTGGTCAAAAAAATAGTTTGGGGTAAAATTGTCACAGATGTACCAGTTTAGGATTTTTCAAGGTATTAACCCTATATTTTTTAAAGTGTAGTTAGCGAGGGTTGATGGAGCTTGCTAAACTCTTACAAGAGTCATGCCTCTCGCTTTGCCTCGTCCAACACCCAGATCTAGGTGAGCTAGGTAAGGCCTTGACCCTCTTCAAAGTCTAATACCCTCGATGGCCACTAGTGAAAGAAAAAAGAAAAAGAAGAAAAGGAGAAGAAAAAATAATAAAAATTTGGAAATATTAAAAAAAATCCACATTAATAATGACCATGTTACATAAGATAACTAGCATCTACGTCATGCTTTCTACCAAAATCGATCAAATTAACTCAATTGGTAAATATGAAAATGTTGAAACTAAATTGACATAGTTAAAAATTTTTGGATCGAATTAGTATAAGTACAATATGTTTAGAACTTTTTTTGGGTAATTATCCCATAAACTAAGAGTGAGAAAATGAGAATTTGTGGATATATTTTTCGGTTCCAATTGCTTTTTTGATTTGTAACTTTTTTTTGGGTGACATTTTGGATGTTACTTTCTTCTTTTGTTATTTGAAATTGAAAATTTTGTTATTTGAAACAGAAAATTAACAGCAGAGATTAGAATTTCGAAATGTCGGATCATCTTTTTTCAGAATCAAAGGTATTTTTTTCTTGTTTGTTGCTTATTTTCATGGAACATGCATCGATCGTTTTTTCTCTTTTCGTTTTAAAATTCTAAAGAAAATGTATCGCCGAATATAATATAATAAGATGTTTTCTCACTTCAATTTTGAGTTTGGATTGAAGCAATAACCTTGCACAATTTTCTTAGCCATTACTTTGAATAGAATGAAACGTGTCATGTCCTACCTTGTATGCATGTCTTTCGAATTGTATCTCAACGAGAGGACTTGACCTTTCATAAGACTTGGCATTTCTATTATTTTTGGATTATCATGAATTACGTTCGAGGCAATAGGTTGAATGTAATGGACTACGAGAATATGAAAATAGAATCATGATAGAGTGAACCAAAAATTTCATTGATGTTATTTTATAAAACGAGAATAATTTCTTTTGATGGGAATGAAAATTTGGGACGGAACTAATTTTTTATACACAATTTACATAATTAATAACATAAAAAATCTATAACAACTACGGAAGACATTAATGACCTCATTAAGTATTAAATTTAGTAGGGATTAAAAGTCTAATTTGTTGTGGAGTCCTGGACATGCCGGACACGTGTCAATAATCAGTGCCATGCCAACTTGGCAATTTCTGGCAATTTTGGAATGGAAAACTGCTGAAAGGACTTAAATTGCATCAGAAGAATGATAAGTCGAGCAAAAATGTAATTAAACCAAGCATGCAGGACTGAAAGTAAACTCTCGCAAAGTTATGGGGCCAAAAATGCAAATTCCGACAATCTTAAATCCCATCATCTTCTTCACCTTGTCGCAATCTCTCTCTCTCTCTCTCTTCTTTCTCTCTCTACTGTAAATTCTATCCTTTGCATTATATCCACTGTCGGGAAACCTGGGTCAAGCTCTCTCTTCAAAGTCGATACTTTCGGCGAATGGCGAGCTCGAGTCGCCTGAACGCTTCGAACCGTCGTGGCGGGCTCGCCGTTTCGGCCTCCTTCGCTTTGCTGTGAGCCTTGAAGTGTGAACTTTCCGGCGGCGGCGGCGGCGGCGGCGGCGGCCATGGACGTCTCTGAAGCTCTGCCTCGCCCCAACCTTCGCCACCTCTTCTCTCCCAACCCGTCTCCCCTGCTCTGCTCGTAAGTGTCGAAGCTTCGTTCTTGAGTTTTTCTGGTGCTAGCGCCACTGGGTGGAGTGCGTATGGCGCGAGAGGTCGTCCATCGTTAGCTGTTTAGTCCAAGTTCAATTGGGTCTTCTACCGTGACGCGTTTGAGCCTTTTGCTGACGCTCTCTTTCTCTAAAATGCGTATGCCTTTTGGCCACTCTAGATATTTAGGAAGCCACACGGTTCAGCACAGAGCGACCCTATTCTTTCTCGTTTTGCTTTGATGGTTACGGAATTCGTCGAATGAGGAATTTTCCCGTTCGAGCTTCTGATATGAGGGAGCCTTTAGTGTTGTCCGCGGTTGCCGCTATATACTTCCATGGCTTTGACTGACATTTGCAATGGGGTATAATGCTAATTACAAATTGAGGGTGGCATTTCATTTCGAAGAAATACTTTATGAGGAGCCCGCGATGGTTCCCTTGAGAAGATGATTTCGGGATGCTTTCATGGGGAACATCCTCGAGATCATACTTTCTTTGGATTTTAACCGTGGAATAAGCATGGGATTTGTATGAGATGGTAGTTGGAAGGATAGTGGAAAGTGTTTTGTTTGCTAAAAGGATATCCTTTTCCCACAAAATGTGATTTTTCTGCCGTGCGCTTAATTTTTTTGGCAAGTGCTGTGTGTGCGTATGTGTGGATGTTTTGTGAGTGCATGTGCAGGCACTTGTTAACAGTTTTGAAGCCATTGATGTCGGATTAATGCTGAACTAGGTCTATGTGCTGGCATCCACAATACGAGAATGTTCTGGGACATACTATTCGCACAGGAAATAACAGTTTCTGTATGAGATCAGCTATAATGCATACGAGGAGAGGTAAAGTGCCATTCACATTCTTTGCTTTTCTTTTTTGCCTTTTGGTGCTAGTATTTGTAAATCTAATCTAACAAATAGTATGTTCGAGCGATAGCAATCTATTAGATACAAGTGCTATTGTTCTTCTCTTTTTCATTAAGATGATTGCTTATGGCTAAGTATTTGGTGTTCTCCGGTGTCCATAGAGAAGAACCTTATGAATGGTACATTTGGAAGGAAGACCTCTTGTTCTTTTCAAAGTGGTGTCAGTTTTGCTCACTAGAGACATGGAAGAAATGCAGGTGTGAGCGTCCTTGATTCTGTGTAATGATAAATTGTGATCTCATAAGTGTTTATCAATCTAAGCAATTTAAAGTAGCTTTGTCCCGTTGTACCACCTTCTAAACTTCAAAATTTTCTCGACCTTGCATTTGTGGTCTATGTAGGATCTCATGATGATCATTGTCTGCTCTAAATGTTAGTATCTAGGTAATTAGAGTTACTATAACTAAGTTACTTTACATAATGAAAAAATTACTACCGCAGGAAGATAATGTTATTGGATACTTGGGCATGTTCGCTTGTGTTAAACTTAGTGGAATAATTTATCCTTTGAGAGCCTTGTTTACTCGAAAAAACTTATTAATGAAAATTGCAGGTGAAAAAGTTGCTGTTAGCTATATAGTTTCCAAGATGACATAAATGGACTTCATCTTTTAAATCTAGAGATACAACTTTCCTGATCATTTTATTTAGCTGTTTGGGACGAATACTTTAAAGACTGAGGCAGGTCTATCTCATTCCAAAATCCAGGGAAGTCCTCTATTACTTCTGAGAGCTACTGCAAGGTGGTTTGGACTGTCGAAGCGGAAGTAGCGGATGATCAACTTCTGTATCTAGCTGGTGATCTTATGGAACTAGGCTGCTGGGAACCCCAAATGGCAATACCAATGTCTCCAACTCAACACGCCAACTTATGGAAGGTTGAAGTCAAGGTAACTGTCTCTAGATAGGAAACAATGAAATTTGTTGGCAAGTGTCGAAATTGAAAGTGTTGCCTGCTTAACGATATAGAATCATAATTCTCTTTCTAAGTGCCTTGAGTGATCTGCCTTCACCTTTCAAGTTTACATCTGGTGAGTTAATTGGTCTCTTGAGAGTGAGCGATGATTGATAAAGTTAAGGATGTAGTTATTTCGGGGGCTTTTCTTCTTGTGCTTAATTTAACTATGTTCATTCTATTCATACTTTGGTGGCTGAAAATTGGATTGAAACAGCAAACTTTCTATCTGTCAAAATCGATAGCTCGGACTTTTCTAAGTAATAACAGTTAAATCTTTTTTCGTCAGATTGCCTGCAGGGTTAGTTTTAAGTATAACTATTTCAAGAAAGGAGCATCGTGGCCTCCTTATGATACCATTTGGCGCCCTGGGCCTGAATTTTCTCTCGTCATCCCTCAACATTATGAACAAGATAAGAATATTGTGGTGAGGGATTCATGGAAGGAGCTTCAAACCGGAAGTAGGATATCCTCAGCTGAATTATGGGGCTCATGGATAGAGGAAATTTACTTGCCAATTGAGCCTTTGACATCAGCAGTACCAAGAGGTATTATCGTTTTCTTGAATGCATTATTACTGTAGTACTTCCTTACGATGCTTCTGAACACTCAAATGCTTACAGTGACTTATCAGATGAAGATGAAATTGTCAGATGCCTAGGAACTGATCTACTGGAGGCAGGAAGATCCTTAGATGCAGAGGTCAATAATGAGAGTTACACCAATGATGAACACATGATAAGTGATAAGCAGAAGGATTATGTTTCTGCTACATTTATCTCTGAAAGACAGCAAGCTATTGAGGAGCCCTGGCTCATCTCGACTCTTCCCAGTCATATATCAAAGGATGTGGATTTTGACATACCTACAGAGAGTGGCAGTGGGGAAGATGAGTTTACTCAAATAGAGTCTGAAAATCAGCGTTATCAAGATGCTGGTGAGTTGTTGGCTGAAGAAGGAAAGCATCTAGTTTCAGTTGAGGATTCTATTTCTACTGTTATATTAATCAATTCCTCAATATGCACAATGCAAAGAATTGCAGTATTGGAAGATGGGAAGCTAGTTGAGTTACTTCTGGAGCCTGTTAAAACTGATGTACAATGTGATAGCGTGTATCTAGGTATTGTCATGAAACTTGTTCCACATATGGGTGGTGCTTTTGTCAACATCAGCAACTCGAGACACTCCCTTATGGATATCAGGCATAACAGAGAACCTTTTGTATTTCCTCCATTTCATCAACAAACAAGGAAAACAAAACCAAATGGCTCAGAGCATGAAGCTTTTGAAGGTCATCCACTTAATCACGGAGATGTCCATGTGTTAGATAATGTTGAAAGTATTGATGATGTCACAGAGATTTTGTCTCAGGCTTCAGGAAAAGCTGTGCATGATGACTATGAGGAAAATGAATATGAGGATGATTTTGATGCTACGGAAACCTTGAAAGGATTTTTGAATGGTAGTCTGTTGCATACAAATGAAGTTGGTGTTGCTGCTGGTATAGAGGATGATGTTGGTGGAATCAACAACAATCAACAAGGTGAGTCTCTTAAGGGTTTTCTTCCTATGGAAATGGTAATTGCCACTAACTCCGAGAGATCTAAACTTAAAGATGCAAAGGATGCTACTCTTACATCTGCTGGGGATAATAAGTGGAGTAAGGTCCGGAAGGGCACCAAAATTATTGTTCAAGTAGTCAAAGAAGGACTAGGCACAAAGGGTCCCATGTTGACTGCATATCCTAAACTGAGGAGTAGATTCTGGGTGGGTTCTCCATCATATTTCTTTTAGTCTTAATAGACTCCATTGAGCTATTATTTTGCGATACCTAATTTGCTTCAACCTCTATCGGTTTGCAGATATTGATGACTCGGTGCGATAGGATTGGAGTGTCAAAAAAGATTAGTGGGATGGAACGTACTCGATTAAAAGTCATAGCAAAGACTTTGCAGCCCCAAGGTTTCGGTTTGACTGTGAGGACTGTTGCTGCTGGTCATACTTTAGAGGAATTGCAGAAGGATCTGGAAGGTTTGCTTTCGACCTGGAAAAACATAATGGAACATGCAAAATCTGCTGCTCTTGCTTCAGATGAAGGTGTTGAAGGAGCTGTTCCTTGCATTTTGCATAGGGCTATGGGTCAAACACTCTCAGTTGTCCAGGACTATTTTAACAAGAAGGTCACTGCCTTCAGCACTTGTATTTTTTAAATTACGATTTGTGGACGTCATTTTTAATCTAATTGCATAAATCATACTAATTATGGCAATGTTACTGATTCACTTCTAGGTGACAAAAATGGTGGTCGACTCTCCAAGAACTTTTCATGAGGTATTGCTGAGTAGTTGTGAAGCATGTCTTTGGTGAAAAACGTGTGCTTTTTCTTTATTGGGCTTCTCATTGGATGGAATAGCAGGGTATTTTTCCCTGTTTCTGTGAGGTTCTGGATATGGGGAAAATATAGGTGATTGCTCCATCATATATTGATCGAGCACATTTCCTGATATCATTTAGAAGCAATCTGATCCATATGGATATTGTTATGAACATATTAGTGGTTAAGATATCTCTATGCTATGAGATTTTTTTATGATGAATTACTGAGTGAAACACCGTCTGTACTGCTGTTTTATGTGGAGCTGAGATGATGGTCGAAAAGCAATATGTGGCAGTGATTTTGTCTAAGTCACTTCAACTGCTTTGTTTATATGGTTGCAACTTATTTTACCAGTTGGTTCCTGCAATGAGGATAACCTTTGCTATGCAGTAAGTAGTATGGACTTTCTCTACCTAAAAAGTGTAAGCTGTCTTGTGTACTTTCAGGTTACCAACTATCTTCAAGAAATAGCTCCAGATCTTTGTGACCGAGTTGAGTTATATGATAAAAGAATTCCTCTTTTTGATGAATTCAACATTGAAGGGGAGATTGATAATATCCTGAATAAAAGGTGAGGGCTATCCCAACATTACCTGATTCAGGATTTTGATATACCTTTTTTCTTTTTAGAATTATTACCTTAAGTGGTTGATATACACTAGTATAAGCAAAGATGTGTTGTAAGGCAGTACAAATTTATTGCATGAGCTGAACTTCTGCAGATAGAGTTTTGTCCAACTATTTGGTAGGAGAGAGACAATTGCATTTTTGGATGATTTGGAGGATTGCAATTTGGTAAAGAGTAGGAAAAGAGGAAGATGCTGTCAGCTATATCTGTTATGTTTCTATGGGATAATCGGAGGAGGGAAATCAGGGGCTTTTGAGAATCAAGAATCTGAGTTTTCAAGTGCAATTAAAATTAGATGCAATATTATCTTTGTGTATTACTGTTTACAACATATATATGTTAAAAAATATAAAATACAACTACTCCATTGGACTCAGGAGCTGCTCGAGTCAAGTATTGTCGATATGTGAGCTTGACTTGGTTTGATACTTGAGGCACTTTGATCATGATGACAAATTGAGTCAAACTCAGTTTTTCAGTGTCAATGAATTGAGCTCCGGCTCATTTGCACTGTTGATGCATCGGCCTTTGTCAATCACATCTTGCATGGCCACTACATTGTTTATCTTCTTAAAGAGGTTATTGATCAGCTGACGTGTAAGGACACTTGTAGTGCCATCACTTTTGTACAACTCTCACTTTGGCATCATAAATTTTTTGAGTGATTATTTAAGCGTCATAACTTTTAAAAGCAGATCAATTAAGTTACATTAGCAATTTTCTTCCCAAAATTTTATGGGGTATTCATTTTTTAGTGGGCGACATTAAATGATTTAATATTAGATTAATGCCATGTAGGATGGCCAAAGAAACTGCCTATATAATTTAAGTGATCGATTTATTAAAGTCATGATGCTTAAAATGATACTCGAAAGATAATGGCACCAAAGTAAGCTTCAGATGAAAGTTATGGCTTTTAGTGTCCTTTTCCCATCAGTTGACTGTTGAGGGGAAAAACTAGGAATTGGTAGCAGACTCGATTTCAAACTCAAATAAGATGTTGGTGTGTCCATTAAAAATAAAAGCTTAAAGTATTAGGAAAGCCAACGATAAACGTATATCAATAATATACAGGCAGAGTCGAAGGATAGGGAAGAAAGTCCAAAGATGTATGCTCAGAGTGTCATTATTTCCCCATCAAATGCATTTATACCATGAGCAATCTATTTCATGGAGAGAAAAATCACGTGTGATAATCTTCCTCTTTTATGTATTCATTATTGTGTATATCATTTGCAGCCTTAAAGATATTAAACTCAATACTCATGTTTGGTTAAACTTGCTGCACTTTCTTACAATCTCAGGGTTCCACTTGCTAACGGAGGTTCCCTGGTTATTGAACAAACCGAGGCTTTAGTCTCTATTGATGTGAATGGTGGTCATGGGATGTTTGGACAGGGAAACTCGCAAGAAAAGGCAATTCTTGATGTAAACCTTGCAGCAGCTAGACAGGTGCTTTGGATACTCAACTCTTGTTGCAAGTGTTTGTGTACATAATGTTTGATAAAATGAAATGTTTTCTGTTTTCTTTTGCCTATTCTTCATTACATTTCTTGCGTAGTATCCATTTTATCCAAAAGCAAAACAAACTTCTTATAAAGTATCCTTTAAGAAAAGGAAGAGGAAAGATAAGGTGCTTCGAAATGACTTTTTCCAATGCAGTTAAAACGTTTGAAGACGTGCAATTTCATGAGTAGTATGAATATAGAGAATAGAGTACAAAACACAATGTAAAGTTGGTTGGCTTCTATTCAGTGTAATGTCGACCATCAGGAGCTCCCAGATTTAAGATTCACTGTCTTGATCTTTTCTAGAGATAGCACAAACCTATTATGCTTGACTTGAATGCAAAGCAATGTCTCATCATACATCAATAGGAAGCCACAGGAATCAGAATAATATCTCTCCAAAATAGAGCAAATGGAAGTACTAGAGAGTGAGACTGATATAGGAGTGGATGTAATGCAAGAGTTAATACACATATGATGTTTTTTCCATCTACAAGTTTGCTTCTCTTTTAGATACTAGTATTCTGAGTAGTTAATCTTCATCTATGCAATTTTTATTCAGAGGTCAAGGTATGTTAGATATCAGGGATAGTGGTTTTGGTCAAGACAAGTTTATTCGAGATTGCTCTAGATTGGAGTTTACTGAAGTGTATGTTACACACCAGGACGTGCATTGTGGATCCTGCTCATGAGTATGACACTGTCAAGTAGATACAAGCTATAAGTGATTTGGCATTCCTGTTAATGTTCACATATAGTTTTCTTCACATGAATAATTTCATTTGACTTGTCATTAGTGTCTGGGCTGTTCAGTACTATAATGATAATTATTGTCGTCTTCCTACCATTGTCATCGTCAGCACAGTAAGATAGATTTCTTACTATGGTCATGCATATCTAAGCTTTGGTCCCAGCTCTGATATCTAAGGGGCATATGCATGGTGAGTCTAGTAATATATTTCTTTGTCCTAGTTCCTGAATCAACTACCGAAGTCATGGGTAATTATCTATGCATCATAAAGGGATGGTGTTCTATTTTGGTGAAAGCTAATGCCATAGCTTTTCTTGGTACATTTCAGATTGCTAGGGAGTTAAGACTTAGGGATATTGGTGGCATTATTGTGGTAGACTTCATTGATATGGCAGACGAATGTAAGCAATCTCTCTCTCTCTCTCTCTCCCCCTCACGCTTACTCAAGTGTGCCCCACTGATGTTTTGATAGTCCATTTTTTCCCTAAATTTAGCTCCATATGCTGAAAATAGCAGAAATTGAATTGCATTTTCTCCAGAATTACTTAGCTTTAGGAATACTGTGTCTAGCTATGGTTTACTGCATAATATTTTATAATATGTGCTTACCATGAAACTACCCAAGTCACGCTAGTGATTTAATCAGTGAAAGATGCTTTTTGGTCAGGTGATATATTGAGAGGACAGTATAAATTTTTTACAGAGGAAAAAAAAATATATTTATGTTGCCGGGGTGAAAGTACTCATTTATGTATGGGACTGAATATCAGATTAAGAACAAGATAATTTTCTATTTCCGATTCTGTGCGCCTGTGTATTATCAGTAGTGAAGATTGGGTCATGTTTAGTCTGCTGTTTCCATTGAAAGAGTACTAGTATTTTGTTGGTCATGGCTCTTCTAATTGTTTCTTATTGAGAACAATTGCTTCCTTCAGCAAATAAAAGGCTAGTATATGAAGAAGTGAAGAAAGCTGTGGAGAGAGACCGTTCTATGGTGAAAGTATCTGAATTGTCCAAACATGGACTCATGGAAATAACCAGAAAGAGGGTAAGTTGCTTCCTTATGCTTGCAATTTTGCTAACATGCTTTTGGAAAGAAGTGCTTTAAGTATCTTCAGTATGGTCCTCTTGATCACAGGGTAATATTTATCATTTGGCTACAACATCCATTAGTTGATCATCCAAACAATTGCCACACTTCTATGGTTGCATAAACTATTGGGTTTCAGCGTCCAAAGATTTGTCTTGCTGATGTGTGTACAATGTGGGCAGGTTCGACCTAGTGTCACTTTTATGATAAGTGAGCCATGTACTTGTTGTCATGCTACTGGGAGAGTTGAAGCTCTTGAGACTTCATTCTCAAAGATTGAGCAGGAAATTTGCCGTTCGGTGGTGAGTAACATGTCACGCCTCATGTTCTTTTCTTTTTAATTTTGAAGCATGATAAACTAAGAATCTGTTGTAAGGCTTTGCTGCCTGGAAAAAGCAAAGGAACTTCCCAGATATTAAGTGCTTCCAGGGCTTTGATATGTTTCAGGAATGGAAGGGTTTAAGTATATACAACCTGTATCCTGGTTTGTGGCTTCATCAGATTTTTGACTGATGATCCTTGCATTTTGAATTTTTCGGTACAGGCTGTCATAAAGCCAAAAGCTGATCCTGAGGACCCTAAGTCCTGGCCAAGACTTGTATTAAGGGTTGACAATCACATGTGCGATTACTTGACCTCCGGAAAGAAGACACGGCTTGCAATTTTGAGCAGTTCTCTTAAAGTTTGGATTCTTCTGAAGGTATGCCCTGTCTTTTAACTGTTCTTTCAACCATAATGCAATTCTGAGTAAAAGGTAGAAAAGATTGTCGTGGCAGAACTTCTTTAAATTTCTTTTAGCTGGAACAATGAATCACATCTACTCGGGCTCACACTAAAATCAAGTACTTGTCATATGGTTCACTGGGTAGTCGTTTTAGCAATGGAAGTTGCCAATGAAATGGAGAAAAGGAGAAGCTCGAAAATTAATGCATGCCTTTCATTGCCGTAGATCAAATGCTTTTACGACCATTTCTTTTTCCTTGTATATATGTGGCCTGTCTTGTGATGCCATAATACAAGAAATGATATACTAACCCTTCAGCATGATGTTGGCTACTTTGACTTGGCTATTTCTCTGTGTTGGATATTCATAATTTCAGTGTTGTGATGTATTCAAGATCCTTTAACATTTATCTTCCAAAGAATTCTCTGAGGCCTTTTGACTTTAATGATCACTACCAAAAAGTCGCATTCTAATGTAGTGTGCAGAGTCTGTCATTAAGAGTGTCAAATCATGACAACCTTGTCAAGGATTCACAGGGGATTGATCCCCTGTCCACGTTGGTTGGGGAGAAATTCCATGGCTCACTGGGGTAACATTACCTGGGACTGCAAAAGAAACATTGTCTTACTTTTGACACCTTGCTGCATACTAGAAACAGATTCTATCTTTGTCGGGTATTAAAGATATTTAATATGATTATTGAAGGTTATGAAAGATACATGAAAAGGGTTTTGCTGGTCTTGAACTCTTTTTATTTTTTATTTACTCATTTTTTTTTGCGCTAATCCAATGGTGCAGGTTGCTAGAGGTTTCACCCGAGGTGAATTTGAAGTGAAGCCATTCGGCAATGACAACAAGGTGAATAAGAATGAGCATCAGGCTACCATTCCGATGCTGCGGTCGAAGGAAAGAAGAGCCAAAGATTCAGGGAAACAGGTGACTATAATTCCAGTGAAGAAATGGAAAACTCGTCGATAGCACTTGCCTGGAGAAATTCCCTATCTTATATGCAGACGGAAGTCTAGCCTTTCTGGGTGCAAAGTAGAGGAGGAAAGAGATCTGTAATTAATTCATTCTTTTCGGATGATATCAAGTACCGCAAGCCGATGCTAAGAGCAGCCAATGAGATCAACATAATGAATGTTTGAAGTAATGGCCATACCATGATGGCGTATGTGAAGTGAAGTGCGTTGGTCCGTCGAATCGATACGGGGAAAGGGTCGGAATCATAAGTTAAAAAAATGTATATATTTTGATGCAATTTTTTTTAGCAGTTTTGCTCGTCAGAGTGTTGTAATTTACATTTGTTCTCATTAAAAAAACAGGAGAATTACCTTTTCAGCTGAAACATAGGAGAGATGAGTTCCTTGATACGAAGATTTAGTGCAAATTAAAATTCCAATTTTGCAAGTACACCAAAACAAAAGAAGGGAGGAGATTGCGCGATTATTGTATAAAGCAAAGTAACAGCTAGAACCGAGTGAAAGAATTGGAGACATCTCCCTCTTTATTCATTACAAAAACCTAAGCTGACAGACATCGACCAATAAGCTAGCTCAGTGTTCTAGAGAAATTCCTACGCCTTTCCCTCGGGCCTATGCAACTATGCTGATCGGGGTTTAATGCCTATACCTAGATCCTGTTTTAACATACATTGGCGCACTACGGAGAGCCAATTGGCTTCCAAAAAATACTAGTATGATTATACAGCAGCTGTCGCCGAAGAGCAAAAATCTAGTGATCACTCGGACGAATAAAATGGGTTTTATCCAAGTTGCAAATGCGGCCTTCCTCATGCAGCATACGAAAGAAGTCTCCTTTAGCAGCAAGTAGAAAGAATCCATCCAGTGCAGCATACAAAAGAAGTCCCCTTTAGCAGCAAGCAGAAAGAATCTATCCAGAGCATACCGGACGGTATGAGCCGGCAAGTATATCAACTCACAAAAACCTGAGGATGCAAAAGATCACTAAGACAACAGCACCTGAGCTCACAGACAAATGGAAGATCCTTTAAGAAACCGACACTAGGACGATATGACTGAAGCTAAATCCTTTCAACCTTTAATGCTACTCACTTACTAATGTTAGATTTTCAAGATAAAGAAACAGAGATAAACCAAGAAAGAAAAACATATTCTGAGATAGTAGAAAGAAGTGGGATGGGCAATATAAGAAGCTAACTTGAAATCCATAAAGCTGGATGATTATCCACTACCAAATGGATTGTTATTTTAAGCTGACTGCCACACTGGTCTAGTAGCGTGCAATGACCATAGGAACATCAATTCTCTCAATCTAAAGTCGTAAGGGACGATATGAAGATGGTACCTCTTATCTACACATAATGCCATAGAAGATCTGAGGAGGAATTCTTTAGTCTACAGCTCTGCCCAAGATGAACGTCCCCAAAAACATACCTGCACCACCATGAGCCCGAGATGATGAATATTTGCAAGGACAGAAGAAAACCATGCTCAATAAAGTGTAGCGGTTTACAAAAAAGACACCTGTATTCACAATACTCAGGCCATGCACACCGAGCTTTCCCGTAGTCCCAGTAACAGTCATTGTCCCTTAGGGGTCCCCGCTTAGCTGCAGAATTTTCTTTTGTAAGTGCACATTCCTATATGTACCCTAGAGTGTGGAATAATAGATAAGACAAATGCATTTAAGTCGGGTCAAAGGAGAGAAAATACCCTTCGTAACAAATTTTGTTTTTGCTTCAGGATGGATATCGTGCCACATCTGAAGCCAAACTTCCCTCATTAATGCAGGGGACCTCACGATATTCCTGTGATTTGCTACACTAATATAGTGTCAATATACTATAACTGAATTGCCCAGATGAGATGACATATACAGTTGATACAAAATGACTTGCACTGATTCGACATACACATGTAATGGTTCAAACAAAATCTTATGATTTATTTATGCATGAAATAGAATTTTTCACTGACAAATGAATAAGAACATACAACAGCACGCTGTACATACTCTAAAATATTTCAAATAGAAAGTAAATCAAAGGCTAACCCCCCATGATTTAATGATTACATGAAAGCCATGCACTCCGACGACATCTTATTTAGCTAGGTAACAGAAAACAGAGTAAATGAATCAGTGAGACCCAAATCCATGTCTAAAGCTTTGAGAAGGATGATTTGCCAGTTTGGGCCACCCACTGGGCAAGGTTTAGGAACCTCTTTCATGAAGTTTATGACTTGTCAATCAACTGTCATCCAAACTTAACTAGAGCTAATCTATCTTCAAGGGGAGAGAAACATCAAATTTATCACAAAAAGTAGAATCTAGTTGGTACGGGCATGTCCTCTACTTCAGCTGTAACTAAAAAGATTCCATGTAATTTAAATCCCAATCTCTAAAGGAAAGGAATATCCTTTTTTCTTCAGTTGGCCTTGTTAAAAACTATAATGATAAATTTACTAGAAATAATCATTAATATCATTTGAGTTTTTATTCAATTATAATTTTCATGAAAAAGTACAAATTATACATTCTTAGGGTGGTAGCTGGAGACTGCCCAAAAACAAAGTGCTAGATGGTGCAATGTGCTATGCATTGAAAAGCCTATTCTGAAGCCGGATATCCTTAGTCAACTCATCAATCAATCAAACTCCAAAGGACATATCATTATGTGAAGCACCTTTATCAAGCTCCCAGACTGCTGTTGTCCTTCCTGGAATACTTTCACCATCTTCATAATAGGTTATGTATTTAACCCTAGGAGATCTTGTCATGTTTGGAACAATATCTTCATCATGGTGATGCTCCACATTCATTTCCACTTGTATATCTGAACCATCATGCTCAGACTGCAATTTCAGAATTAGAGCTAAAAATTCAGTGAGGCACATCAAATTAGCTCTTTGGTGACTACTTTATCATGCTCTAGCACGTGAGGTATGAAAAGCTCCAATGTATATTCGTCTAGCCAGGCTACATGATGACTATTCCTGTGAAATTCAACTTCGTGAGTGTAGACACGTCCATGACATAAATCGAACTCCAGAGACATGGACCACAAACTTAATATTTCACTTCAGTGTCCATCAGGTTTATGCTAACAGAATTTGGAGCAATTGAATGCAATGGTAAAATATTGAGTATTACAACTAATATCACTACCATCTGTCAAATTCTTCGATATTCCTTGTTCAAATAAATAGTTACGTTATCTTCATTCTAATCCTCAACATGCACCAAAAGTATGATCATCTAGTAAAATTAGCAATCTCATGAAACTTGAAAATTATAGACGTGAATATAGGCCTAATTCCCTAAAAAACCCCAAACTTTAGGTTAGTCCCAATTCTGTCCCGAAAGTTTCTTTTGTCTTAAAAAAAAACCCCAACTTTATGTACAGTCTCAAATCTGCCCTGATTGACCCTCCATCCAAACATCTTCACTAGTCATCCTGAATTTTCTCAATTGTCACATCAAGAACAGTTTTGCTTTTGAGACAATTTTCTATGTCACCTTGTTGATGTGTCTTTCTTACTAATGTGGAAATGCCACATCAAGCAACTAATGGCTATTTCAGGACAGAGGGTTAACGGGGCAGATTTGAAACTAACTGAAAGTTGGTGATTTTTTTAGACCAAAAAAAAAAAAAAAAAAAACAAAAAAAAAGGTTTCCTCAATGTCAAGCAACTAATGGCGATTTTTTTGATAGAGGGTTAACGGGGGAAGATTAAAGACTAGACTAAAAATTGGTGATTTTTTTATATAAAAAAAGTTTGGAGCAGATATGGGACAAGAGTTAAAGTTGCTGATTTTTTTCTGACAAAAAACAGTTTGGTTTTTTTTTTGGATAAAAAAAAAAGTTCGAGGCAATTGGGACTAAACCTAGAGTTGGGGTTTTCTTACACACACACACACACAAAAGAGAGTTTGGGACGGAATTAGGACTGGACCCAAAGTTGAGGGAATTAGGCCTGTGAACAATGTATGAAAGAAACTGAAAACAG
Organism: Eucalyptus camaldulensis; assembly: GCA_019915185.1. NCBI lineage: Eukaryota > Viridiplantae > Streptophyta > Magnoliopsida > Myrtales > Myrtaceae > Eucalyptus > Eucalyptus camaldulensis. The sequence goes on along the minus strand of JAHSVA010000014.1, from coordinate 7,996,736 downwards.
AAGTAAAGATTTCCATGTACACTAGTCACCGTAGATGGTACCTGAGGTGCTCTTGTAATGTTTATTCTGTGACCAAGCCAATTCTTGCACCAAGAAAGAGAATTGTATGACACCTACAAATGAAACATTAGATCATTTGAATTAAAAATGCTTTTTAACTAGATGAAAACTAAAAAAAGGCTTACTGTCTCATCACCGCTTGTAGCTCCTGGATTCCCCTCCACCAGATTCCCTGACCTATACAAATGGTAAAAAGTGCATCAAAAGCACAAAGAAAAGCATCACTAATAAATTCAGGCATGATAGAGTCGGGTACATCATGCAAATGATACAAATTATTATCCTAGATTTGGACATGACTGGCGTGTCTGCATACAATAGCAACATGTCTCCAACACAAGAATGCAAAAGGTATGGTTGAAAATAGTGTGATAATATCTATTGTTGTACTCTAATATTTGACTGGGAAAATCCTTAATTGCCCACAAATAACACTAGTTCAATTTAGGCCCTTCTAGGCTTAGCGTAAATCCCTGTTCTCATTTTGTGGTAATAGTTCTGCAACCGATAGAGGACATGCTAAACTTGGATATGATGTTTAGATCCAACTCAAGTGCTAATATTCTTTTTCAACAGCACGTACTTATACGTTGAGAAGTAATCTTCTTGTTAGACCAGATGACTTTCTTCCAGAGTAATAGATCTATGAGAAGTGAACTCTCTATCAAGCATCAGAATTTATACTGTTAGCAGGGGCCAGGATAAAACTAAAAAGGAAAACCAACAGGAGATTCCTGTCAGAATTGGAACACAGCCAGCAGATGCTTTTGAGTAGACATCACTAGTCAGAATACTAACACTCACCTCGACAGCAGTGATCCTTCAAATTCATAAATGACATCAGTGATGATCCAGTTATCGGGGTAAGGTTTTCCACTTGGTGCGAAATAGTAACCAACCTGAGTACCATTATCAACATATGTGTTGACACTCATTCCAAGTTACTATATTAGGAACTATATTAGGAAGTCACTTAACCAAATAAAAATTGTCGGCATTATGACAACTCATAAGCACTGTTTACTCCGCTGCATCATAAATCCTTATGTCGAGAATGCTTCATACCTCAGTCTTGGAATCTATCCCATAGATACAAAACACGTTCTTTATAGGTGGCCTCTCCCAAGGTGTAAATGGATTTAAAATAGGATCACCAGTATATGACCTGAAACAGCGAGCATCTGAAATTTTATCGAAGGGACAGGAAAAAATATAGAAGTGGTTCAGTCACTAACAAAGCAATAAAGCGACCAGTTAAGAGATTCATTTTCAACCTAAAGTTTTTATGTTGGTTATAATGAATCGTATCCTACAATAGATCAATAAAGTGACAGCTAAGAAGTCCATATGCACTTTCAGGGGAATGAAAACAAACTGATAGATAGAACATGAAGGCTGAAGGAATTAATTAACAAATTTATGGCATGGAAGTTGCATGCTCTTATGTCGAAGTTGAGTCTCTGTCAAGGATCACAACAAGACCAGGGGTTGTATAGGGCAAGCGTAGTATGTCTGGATGGCAATGTACGACCTACACAGAAGCTGCAATGATTGAAGGTATAGCGGCATTTACACCTCGAAAGGCAAAAAGTCTACTCAAAGTGAAAAGGGCATTCCTCCAAGTGCACTAAGGAACATTTCAGGTTCTAGATTATGACACAGAAGGACCAAGATACTGACTGCATAAATGACTATGAAGCATTTGAGGGGCGACCCTGAGAAAGTAATGTCATAGGGTGAGCAATAAGACAAAGGAACAAAAAGGTTGTTGCTTCTAAAATTAATCATAAAGGGGAACTGTGTACATTGGAATAGACCGAGGGAACTTACTCATTTTTATTATGCTTAAGCCATAAAAGAATGTTTGTTTATACTTACTTAAGCAAAAGTAAAAACTACTTTTTTTGTTTTCCCACTAAATTAAAAATATTATTCAAATCTCAGAAAATCATGAAAAACTTATATGTGAATTACGTGTTGACGGTTAAGTGTTATGAAAAATTCAGAAGTTTCAGCTTTAAAAAGGGAAAGTGCATAAGTCACTAGATTTAGATTAATCAAAAAGCAAAAAGTAAATGGTAATTAGATAAGAGTGTGGCAGATGAATAAACATATCAAACTTGTCTTTCAATGAATCTAACATAAAAAAAATACCATTCGTCTTTGTTGAGTCTAAAAATTCATCTTCATTGGAGAATAATAGAATACTTACTTTTGCAATTGGTACAAAAGTCTCTTGCTATCTGGATCATAATCCTCAATTGCTTTGAAGAAGGTCCCATCCGATATTTCCCTGGCTGAAAAGGATAACTGAGTAGGAAGGCCACATTCCATATTTGGCAAATTGACATCGGCAATGTCTGAAACTGATGGGTAGGCATCAACTCCTGCCAAAGAAGAAAAAAGCATAAGAGCCTGTGCAGTTTCACCATATTATTAAAATGAGACTTTCAGCTCGTACCGCGATTGGAGGGTATTTCAATGTTTATTATATTTGTTGGCCATCCAGAATAGTTTGATCGATATTCTTGTTCATCACATTGATATACATGATGACCTCTGCTGCTTCCAGAAAAATGCTTCCAGTGTGCCTCATCCGTCCGACAATACTTCGAAAATGGCATCATCCACAGAGAAGAAGCAAATGAATTGAACAACAATCTGGCCGTCCCCTGATGTCTCACATGAGAATAACATTATAAGAATTTAAGATCTATGACAAAAGCCACCATGGTACAAATCCTTACATGTCCAATTGTTCTTGTTTTAACTTTAGTTAAGCATATGAGCAACCTTGTATAATATGATGATATATCTAGAGACATCAAGTTTTGAAGGCTTAAGAAGCACAGAAATTAATAAGGACTACCAAAGCAATACAAGCATTATCATGACTTAAAAATTTCAATTTAAACTTCATGAATTATTTCAAGATATTTGGATTGAATTCAAGACATATGCATTAGCATATAACCACAAAGTACAAAGAAACTGAGAAAGGCAAGGGCTGTATGTACCTAAGATGTCATAATACAAAGTACAAAGAAAATGAACGAGGAGCAATAGGTTCCTTTTTGAGAAGTACAAATCCATATTAATAAAGCACTCTATACTTGACGGGAACAAAGATCTAATTTACAAACATGTAGAAAAGAAGATCTGGGAACACAAATATTATGGTTACATTTCTGTTAAACTTGCATCATAGAAAGGATCAATGCTTAATAACCAGCCATTCCATCATAATAGGCTGAACCAAATTAAAAGTTGTCAAACACACAATAATTAGGAAAGACAAAAACATGTAAAGGAAAAGCTAACAAGAAGCTTTTATATGCATAAAAAAAACACGTTGTTTGTATAACAGTCCCGCCGACTAAAAGAAAAATGAAGGCCGACCTCAGAAATAGGAAGACCGAATGTATATCCAGAAAGTGTTGCCTCAATTGTCTGAATTGAACCAAGAAGCGGAGCCCCTGCAATGGAGCACAAAATAAAGCCAAAGATGTATTCTTCTCCGCTTTCAGACTGCTATTTAGACAGATAATTAGCTTTCTGTGAGTTGACCATACCAACAGCGAAATAGGCATGTATGTGTTCATCAAGCCACTGAAGATACTGTTTTGGAGCAATTTCTAGCTTTAACCATTCAAGGAAGTAGCGGAAAACATTATTTCCCAAGGAATGTGCAAACACTAATGAGGGCCCTCCACGATGTTTTAGTGCAGTCTCAAATGTCAGCCTGTCACAGCAAGAAAACATTATTTAGGGCATGTTTATGGTGGTAGGTGTCCGTCTAGCGTAGCCACAACTGTGCTGGATGTGCCATTGTCCATGTGTTTGACAACCCATTGTAAAATGGCAACAATTCAAAGTTGGGTGAAGCAGCAAGTCAAAAACAGCTCTGTGCTGTTGCAGTTATGGAGGTGCTGCCGCCAGGCATTTGAAGGAAACAATGCAAAAGCAGCAAGGCCCTGTGCAAAAGCCATAGTTGCTGTGCAACACCTATACTAGAAAACCATCTAAGATTTTTTCTTCCGTGCTGTATTTGCATTTAAAACAGCATTTATATATAATAGCATTGGAGTAACTTAGAATTTAATTAAAAAAAGGAAAATGAAGAGTTTGCCAAAGCCAATAGAAATAGACTTTCGTGATATCATCATAACTATACATACTTCAGCTTGTGAAAGTAGAGATCTCTCTCCTCAAGCATTGATGGTGACAATCTCCAATCATATGGAGCAGCAATGATAGCATTCGCCTCAACCCCAAATTCAATGCACCACTTTACCCAGTCCTTCCATACCGACGAAAGAGGACCTATAGAAAAAAAAACTTTCACAAGACCGTTCTTTACTACCAAAAGCACATAACTAACATGACGAGAAAGTTAATAGGCACAAGGATACTGCATGTTGCCAAAGCACAAAACAAAAGCTCCAGCAAAATACCTGTAATAACACCAGGATCAAGTTCTGTAATTGCAGAAAGACCACTATCCGGCCGTGATTTACATTCAGGATGATCTGTTTGATTGTAAGGGTCTAGAAGCATGCACTTAAGCCAACAGTTTACAGCAGAAAGAAGCTGCAAAAAGCATTTCAAATTAACTTTCAGCTTATGGGCCTTTTAAGCACTAGCATATGGAGAATATCCAAGCTATAAGAGTTAAGAGGTCAAGAACTTTGGTACAAGATTTAGTTTCGTGTCCAACAATTAATTCATGACAGAACAGCAACAAGTGAGAACATAAGAATAACAAAACATATAAATTTAAGAGGACAGGAGGCAGAAAAATAGAATTGCCTGATTACTCACAGCCAAGTTTGACAAAGAGATCTGAATCATTCAACTCTAAGATTGGACTATAACTACAAAACTGCACATCAATCTTAGAACTAACCGATTTACATTGATTCTAGAGGAGAAGAGAGACAGATTTCACAATTGAATAAAGCCACAACAGGAAACTCATTGCAATGATATTTTCAAGCTAATAGTTATGCAGGAATCACAAAGCATTACACCAAGCCTCATGTTAGCTGCTTGGGCTATCCTCGGATGCTCATCCCAGCAATTTGAGACTGACCGCATAGAAGAGGGGGAGAAGAGGAACAGAAGAGGAACAGACAGGCAAGCAAATTTTGCTAGCTCGGCAGTTAGCTCAACAGAGTTCGCTAGTCTATGAAGCGAAGAAGACAAGGCATCACCCATCAATCAGAGGAGCGACGACATCTATTATTCTCATCACAGTCACTCCTGAATTGTGTCTAATTTTCTCTCTTCTGCTTCTAATCCCTATATTAATCCACGGAACACGATTCGCAGGTTTTCCAAAAGAATGCCGCCACGTACTGAACAAAAGCCTCATTCAAAACACGGAGTGCATGCTCAATTGCTGCATAATAGAAGCCGAACCTCGCTCATTCCGCCTCTGGCGATTCTAACAAGGAGCAAGAGATCATTAAGTCTAAGCCAAAAAAGACACTTCTCACGGTCAAACTTGTCTCAACAACACCGAGACACACAAGGAACAATCAACGAACGGACGCGCTCAGAAGAGAAATGCTCGAAGGCAGCGTATGCACACGACAATGAACTGCACGGCAGAATCCGCGACCAGAGGCGACCTTGGTGGTGTCGAGCCAGACCAAGTCGAGCGGGTTGAAATCGAGCGGCGAGTAAGGGCAGTCGAGGATGGACCAAGCCCGGAGCTGAGCGGAGGCGAACCCCGGGATGATGATCCCGGAGAGCCTCTGCCTCTGCTTCGACCGTATCTCCTCCTCCGTCGACGCGTCCGCCGCGACGGCGGCGACGACGACGGCACTGGCGGTCGCCAGCAGCAGGACCGACGCGGCGAGGAGGAAGCGGGCCCGAGCCCCCGGCGCCGCCGCCGCTCTCATCTGGCCGCGCGCGCCGCCGTGCCGGAGATTCGCGCCGCCGCGCCGGAGATCGTGGGCGGAGGAATCGCGGGAGTTGGGAGAGGTTGGTTGGTTTGGTTGGTTCTACTGAGAATCTCTGGCAGGTTCCAGCTGACTATTTGACTCGCGCTCGATTTTCTTTTTCAGTTCGGATGCGCTCCGGATTGGCGAGTCCCGGTTTAAAAAGGCTTCGGGTGCCTTTTCCGTTGGTGACGTAAGCAAACCACGCTGTGCATGTATATAAATATATATTTTTTCTTCCTGAATTTTGGTTCGATATTGTCTCTAAAATTTGGCGTGATATACAATGTGTCATTCTCAAACTTTTAATTTATTTAATGTGTTTTAAATTATTCATAAATATACAATTCGGTTCGTAAACTATATGGAAATGATCCAAATGAAAGGATTATATTGGATATTTACCAATAGCTTAGGGACTGTATTGAACAAATTAAAAATTTAATGATGACATTGTTTATTGAGTCAAAGTTTAATATTGTGTTGCACAAAATAAAAATTTAGGGAGATATTACATATAAGATCAAAAGTTTAAAAAGTATATGCACTAAATGAAGAAAAAGGTAGCTCAAAGCATTTTCTTTCTTTTTTTGGTTTGATCATGTTTCGCCAGTTTGATCCCGTAATGAAATAATTTTTACCGAGTATTAGTTTCGGCTTTTATTTAGTAGAGACGAAGGTTCTGTGCTAATTCTAGAAAGAGATATCAATGTAATGCAAATATTGAATTTCCAATTTTAAAGGGTACCATACAACCATGACGATTAATCTACTAACTCTAGCACCCAATTCAAATTATATCGAAATTCAATCAATGGCATAACTCTAAGATAATTTGACACAATGTCGAAATTTAATCAACAACAATGTGATTGGATAGAAGACACAACTCTGGAAATTAGCTGGAAATTAATCGACGACACTAACTAGAGATATATCGTCAAAATTCAATCAAAGATGCCGCACTAGTATATAAGCACTCGCTACAATCTAATCGATGATGGGAATCTAAAAGCTGCTACTAGAGAAAACTAAAATAAGATAATGCATAGATAAAGAAATAATATTTGATGTGTTGTTTGGGAGCTTTTTGTTGGACTACTAGGGTATTTATTGAGAAATTTTGTAACAGAGCAGTTGTCCATCTTCTAGTAAACGCTTCCAACTTTAGGCACGTCCCTTTTTCTCTGTAACTAACTCTCCCATTTCCTTTGTAACTACCTTGATCGATCGACACCAATTTTATGACTGGGTATTTGGGTGTTAACCACTTTTCCAACCGCGCATTTCCTTGATGCTTAGAATATTTTGAATGTTTTCATCCAAAACTTGCCGTCAGCATTATTTGGATGGCAATCTAAAAATCTGCTGTCATATTTCAACAATTGATCACTACCTTGCTGTTGATCATTGAGCCCTAATCTTTGGACTCGCCGATAGCTAATCATATGTTAATATCCCAATGATGCGTACATGCGATTTCGCCTTACTTTTATCAGCCCTTGTGATCGACACAAGATAGCACTACCAATTTGAGTGTCAATAGGTCGGAACTGAGCATATGATAAGCAGCAATTTCCTAATAAAAAAGTAAGAAGATACAAATGATTATTAGTAATTATGTGACGCTAATTTGCATATAAGAAGTAACCATGAGTAGTTTTTCATTTGACCTCGACTTGTCTACACTCGATCCTGCATTTAAGTGCGATCGGATAATCTCAATCGTTGCACAATCTTCATGCGCGATAGGCATTGCGATCATCCGTCATCACGAGAGATGGAGCCAACCACCCGGAGGAGGAGAGCATCGGCGCACCCCTCAAAGGGGCACCTAACGCGAATAATCCTTGAACTCGAACCACCACGACACTGCCCTTCTCGGCGTTCCTCCCACAATCAATGCAGTCACCACCCATGGCGAGCGCCTCATTAGATCATGGATCAGCTATTGCGCTTGGAATGAACTTGTTCCGATACCACTTGTTACGGGCCGATCGATCTAGCGTTCCCTAGCCTGTGTGGCCTTAGGATTTCTCCCAAGCAACCTTTCACACACTCAACTCACAAGGATCGTAGAGAGAGAAAGAGAAGCTGTGGATTTGTATTACTTGTGAATGAGATCGGTACAATGAGGGGATGATATCCCTATATATAAAATACAAGGCAAACCGTATTCATAAATTTTTTATTGATCTAACGGTGGAGATCATATCTCTCCAACTACCAACTATCCGCATTTATTACATACAAATACAATTACCGTATCGCCGCCTCCAGAGTATCCTAGAAGACTTAAGAAAATCCTAGGAATACAAGCCGAGAGTTGCTTGATTCACAGATGTGTCACGACCACCCTAGAACCCTCTTGGATCGGCTTTCTTTCGAGCCGTGACAAATAGGTCAGAACTTGGAGCATATGATAAGCAGCAACTCCCAGATAGAAAAGTAAGAAGATACATATGATTATTAGTAATTATGTGACGCTAATTTGCATATAAAAAGTAACTATGATTAGTTTTTCAGGACCCAAAATAGATTTGACATCGACTTGTCTACACTTGATCCCGCATTTAAGTGCCATTGGATAATCTCAATAGTTGCACAATCTTCATGCGCGATAGGCATTGCGCTCATCTGTCATGGAGCCAATCAGTCAACCACTCGGAGGAGGAGAGCACCGGCGCACCCCTCGAAGGGGCACCTAACGCAAATCTCCCTGCTTCGAGGACCTCGGATGGCCACGACGAAAATATGAGCATTATGGTGAAGGATGGGAGGGGATAAAAGTGCATTGACATGAGCCTCGTTTGGTTCTATTTAAATGTGCCTAAATCTGCTATAATTCCTTTGATGGTTCTCTTCGCGGCTCCGGATTGGAAGAGAGGTCTGCTAAAGACGGGATAGCATAAGGTCTTCTGGACTTTTTCTATTGGATAGGACAAGGTTGGATAGGATAGGATGTAGGTTGGATTAGACAAAGATGAGAGCTCTAATATCTTGTGTAATTTTGGGTCAATATGTGAATATCCAAGTTGGATTGAATGTCAACTTCCTCCTCCTCTACGCCGATGCCTGATTGAATGTCGAGCATTTAGATCTCGAGTCCTTGCAGACGTCCAAGCTACCATGAGCATCACTATTGTGTGAAATCTCCAACAACCACCTGTCCCTCCGTCTTCATTGCTAGCCTGCAATCTTCAGCAACCACCAACCCGGTTGCCACCTCTACCCTCGCTACTGATGCTGAGGTCGAGGCCTAGTAGAAGGTGCGGCGAAAGAAGGTAAGGCTGCTTGCGCAATGAAGGTGCGTGAGAAACGGGGAATGACGACTGTCGCTCTAGATCTGGCCATGGTGGGGGACGTTGACAAAAGAGGAGGACGATAGTTGGTGCTCTAGATCTGGCCATTGTGATCGAGGTCAAGATTAGCTACCACTTGGCCGAGGTCCAGTCAACCTCCCCTGAGTTGAGCTCAGCCATTGAGGAGCTTCAGATCTGGTCATGGAGCCCTCTGCGGCTGATATCCAGTCAAGCTTGTTACCATGACGAGCCTTGTTGGTGTAGACAAGACGAAGCTCGGGGAGAGGCTATGAGGCGGCGGAAAATCTGTGAGTGTTGGGCATGTGTGGGTAGAGGCAATAGAGAAGAGAGATGGGTGAGAGATATATTTTATTTATCTTTATCCCACCTCTCCGCAGATGAAAATATTTTATCTTGATTATATTTCTCTTATATGTGACTTTGTCATGTTTTAAGTAGCAATAGAACATTGGATATGATAGAAATTCATCCATTCTGATTTTATCCTTGCTACCAAATGGAGGGGACTACTCATGGGTTTCTGTGGCAACAAGTTATTCCTAATGTTGACGTTGTGATGGAGTCTCTCATCTTTGTAGTAAGATTGAGTTTGCTAGTAATATCGAGTCTCGGACAACCCAAATGTCAAAACTTAAAAGGGGATACTTAAATGTCAAAAGTTCGGAAATATATACTTAAGTGCCAAAATTAGAGTAAATGAATCAATTAAGTGCCATGGTGAGAAATTCTAACTAAAATACCGACGTGGCTCTTTTTTTTTAGCAAGACAAGTGCAAAATGACGTGTTTTGCACGCTGATGTGGCTAGATAAGTTGAAAATGACATTGTTTTGCCTTGAATTTGAATTTGAATGTAGATATTAATGAAACTAAATTTAAAACTAAATTAAAAAAAAATTCCTAAAGGCGCTCGGCTAGGGTTATGCAAGCTTTTGTTGCTGCCTTCCCACCATCACTAGGAAGGGTCGATGATGGTGGGGGGAGGGTCAACTGGAGTTGCTGGGCTTTGGCCAGGGGCCGATAAGGGCCTACAAGCCCTCGCCCAAATCTGGGGCGAGGGTCATGGCCCTCCCTCAGATTCGACTCAATGGCCCTTGTTGCTAGTTGGCTAGGGTCATTGGCCACTAGCCAAGGTCTGTCAACCTCGGCCGACCTTCCTCCTAATGTCTCTCTTAAAATTATTTATTTAGTTTTAAATTTAATTTAATTAATATATATATTAAAATTTAAATAAGAGGCAAAATAACATCATTTTGGCTTTTCTTTGCTCACTCAACTTATTAAAAATAAGCGACGTCAGATATTTGGGACCCTTCGTGGGAGTTAGAACTTAAATGTCCTATTTTTCAAAGAAAGTGGCATTTAAAGTGTACATTTCAGAATTTTTAGCATTTAAACGTCCCTAGTGCCAAATATTAGCACTTGGGTTGTACTTTTGCCTAGTAATATCTCTTGTGCTCAGTTGCAGAGGCGTGAGCCTTTTCTCTAAGTTTGATCAGGAAATGAACTGAACTACACCCATTAGTCATGTGAAAGACAGGTCCTTTCTTCTCCTCCTCTATACAATAAGTAAGCACGACCTAGTAATAACCAAGAAAGAAAATCAAAGTCGGCATCGTCAGGACCTAAGTTGAATATGGATGCCGACGTTGGTACCAATCAGCAGAAGGACAAGGGTACGAGCCTTATTTAAACTGCAGAACCAGTCAAAAAAGACGCAAGACCTCGATTGTTCAGCGACAAGACCAATGCTCTGAAAAGAATGGAAGGACATGACAAATGGGTAGCCCCCAGAAAAGCATCCCCTGCTTCATCTTTTATAAAGACCACATGTAAGGATGTCTTAACTCTTTCAGCCATCCATTGACAAGGATCATGTCCACCATGGAGTCTACCTCTAGGTTCCTGTTCAGGGATCACCAAGACATGGACGATTCCATGCTCTCCGACGAGAGCACCAGCATCTCTTCAAGCGAACAGTGTGATGATGACGACGGCGATCAGCTGCAGTCCATGACCGCCAAGGCACGCGTGCATTTCTAATCTTGGGGCAAAACATTAAGGGTTGTATGAAACTGTATGCAGGTTATATGTTTGAATGAATTTCCTCGATCTTAATTTTTCTTCGATGCTAGGGTATAAAACATCTCTGCTCGGAGCTTCTCGAGCTAAAGGCAGCATCTGATGAGGAGTTTCACCAGAACATCCTCTCTAATTATTCAACCTTTGTTAGGTAATTCGTTCTTGACAAATTTGCCTGGATGTACTCAACCAAAGAAGCTTTAATAATGTTCAGTTGATTAATCTAGCGTAATAACGTTCTTTCTTTTGTGTGTGTGTGTATGAGATACCATACTCATGAGATATGCTCTTAAGATAATTCTTGATTATGATCATTCATTATTTCGAGCCTAGTAATCAAAATTGTAGTGACGCTTAATGTAGAATGTTTTGATTTCGCATGTTGAAAACATGGAATCATCACTTTGTGGACGTAGTGATAATTCTACAATGTTTGATCTTTTATATCCATCATGAACGTTAAATTTAGGTTACTTTCTGTACCATCAGATACGCCATTTGAGAGTAGAAAGATTGCCTCAAATTCAAAATAACTTAAAGACTTAGCACAAAGAAAGAACCTTAAAAATAACAAGTTACAATAATTGTGGTCTCAACTCTCATTCTCATGTAATCGTTGGAAAATTAACTAGTTTTGTAAATTGTGCAGAGTATTTGAGGAAGTCGAAGGGACAGAGAGGCAACTGGTTCAATTAAAAGGTCACGCTTCAAATCAAAAGAGACTTGTGCAGGAGTTCGTGGATTGGTTGGATCTAGAATTGTCAATAGAAGACACAGTGCAGCCGATTGCCGTTGACCACGAAGCTGAGGAATGGTTCCTATTGAACAAGCTGCAGGCTCGCGCCATCGATGTCATAGAGACTCTTGACATTCTCTTGATAGAAAATAGAGTCGATGAAGCTATCGACATTCTTGAATTAGAGGACAAGAATTTCGCGATGTTGGACAGCAAAATGAACTCTTCACCGAACAATTTACAGTCATATAAGTCCATGATCTCTGAGAGGAAGGTCAAGCTCGTGCTTCAGCTAACACAATTGGCTCAGAATAAAAGAATAACCGCACCGGAACTTCACAAGGCATTGGTTGGTCTTCGAAGACTTGGCAACAGCAATCTTGCAATCCAGTTGTCGCTTCAATATCACCACAAGCGTATCGCAGCTGGAATGCGCAACCTGCGACAATCAAAATCGTTGTTGAATGAAGTATACATACGAGAACTCTCAAAGCTAGCCTTCTCTTTGATCTCTCAAGCAGCAAGGAGCTTTGCGATGCTGCAAGGAGATGTATCAGGATATGGTCTCGAATTCATCCAATGGGTGCATCAGGAAGTTGAAACTTTCGTCGCTTATTTTGATGAATATATAAAGTCAGTTTCCGAAATAAGTGGCAGCCTGTCCATTGCTACACAATCGATGCAATTCGCTTTATCCTATTGCTCTGTGCTAGAGATGGATCAACAGTTGGTATTGAGGCCGCACTTGATTGAGCAAATACAACCTCACATGGAAGAGGTATTAGCAATTCATGTAGACCATTTCAAGAAGGTGGTGGACATAATTACGGCTACCGATACTTGGATTCTTAGTAAGTACCTTGTTTCGGGGATTCTGGCTGGAGGATATTCGACGATGGAAGTTGGTCATCTGCCTGAATATTGTTTTCTTACGAATAGCGGTCGTAAATTAATAACACTATTACAGGTATGATAATTTTGGTTGATTACTCTATGCTTATTTCTTATTGATCAGTAAATATGACTTTATTGTGCTTTTTGCATTCAGAAAATCGACCTTATTTAGTTCCTCATGATTAAATGTGCATCCTAATGATGGAAAGGTGTACTGGCAAATTATAAAGTAATCTAGCCATTATGATGCTCTTATGGAACTTGCGTTGATCCATATGATATTTAGGGTTAGATTATGTACTTGTGATCATGGTAATTGTCTATATCCTGTACTAGTTACAATGTTTTTATTTTCTCTTCAAGGCTGTTGCAGAAGAAATTTCACCTTTAGTTGCTGCTCAGATGGAAAATTCAATCATTAGAGGACTCACAGATCTATTCACACACTATGCTGTGATGCTAAAAAAACTTGTGATCGGCGATTGCCCGAGTTCCATCAAGATATTGACCGGACAATTATCTGCTTTGGTGAGTCTCTCGACTTTGGTAGGCCTTTTCTCCAGAATACTCAGGAGCAGTTTCCAAACCGATGGCAAAGTAACTCGTCAAAGTGAAGTTGATGAGTATGACGTGTGTTTATCATCTACTGAAGAGGCGTATAACCGGCTTCGAGCCTGCTTCTGTCAGCTGTTTATATCTAGAGTTGCATCTCTGCAAAGCAACGGGCAAACTGTTTCAGAAATCGATGCCCGAGAAGAGAATCACTCCATCGATGATCTGATGCCTTCAGTTTCGTTTCAGGTATCCTATGTGTAAATCTTTTTAGCTGACTATGAGGTTACCGACATTTTATCATTCTGCAAAACTGTTCAAATTCAAGCGGTTTCAGAGATAATTATCATTATAGAACCGACTGGAGAGTTCTAATGTTCATCATCTTATCTTGAATCCCCAGATGCTGTTCTTGGAGCTTAGGAAAATAGAAGAACTTGCTGAAGAAGATACATTCGACCATAGTTGGGTAATGGAGCTCTTGAGGGAGTTGACAGAAGCCATATTTTCTTGGATGTCGAATGATAAAACGAACTTGGACGATGATGACGTGACGATCGAATGTACAAAAAGTTCGCCACAGGTATGCCTGTTCCTCATCTTAAGAGCCCTTTTAGTAAAAGTGGAACCCTTTCCTTACTCTTCTTAATGTCTGCTATGATCAATGGAGCATGAAAATATCATGTAGTTGCGAAAAGCAAACATTTATAAGCAAAATGTGATAACACTGTCGGGCCAATCTATGTCTCGATCACTCCTTCATGTCGAAGAACGATTCTTCTGTTTCACTAAAAGGAAGTTGGTAAGTGGTAAAAATATATTGGTTAAAAGGGTTACAGATTTTCGGTGGCTTGTTGGCAATTTACCGACACTTATGCAAAATTACTAATTTTCTTTTTATATAGTTCACAAATTATAAATAATTTTTATCTTCTACTATCTTTTATTTGTCTCTTATTAATGCCTTACATTTTTCAATCCTTAAGCGAATTTACTGATCTTTATTTGAGTAACTTACCCAACTCTTTCTTGATTTCATTACCAATTAGTTTTGAGTTGTCTACCAATTTTTATTTGTTTTTTTTTTCCTAATTTATCAACTTTTGTTATGGTGTACCCGCTTGCATTTGACTCTAACAAACACTGTAATTTTCTATTTTTATGTTAATTTGCCGGCATTTGTTTGGTGACTTACCAACTCATTCTTGATTAAGCAACAAAATAGAAAAGTTGGTAAACTAAGGAAAAAAAAAAACCACATAAATGTTGGTAACTAACTCGAATGAAAATCTCTAACTCAAAGTTAGTTGATAACTTAATGAGAGAAAAGTTGAAAAATAACTTAAATTAAAGTTAGTAAGTTCATGTAATAGTTGGTAAATTTAGGGCTGAATTAAGAAAGGTAAATAAAAGTTAGTTAAGAATAAAAGAAGTTTATTATTAAAAGAAAATAAACATGGTAAGTAACTCAACGGCAATTAAAAGCCCAAAACTAATGGGTAACTTAACTAGTAAAAATTAGTAAGTCACTCTAATTAAGGCTGTTAATTTCTAAAAAAAATTCGGTCAATTGCATTGCTAAAAGAAGTAAATAAGATTTTTTAAGTTAGAAGAAAGGACCTCAGATGTTGATGATGACATTTATAAGCAACATATGATAAGACGATTTTTTTTTTTTTTTTTTGGGTAGTCCTACACTACTCTTATTCTAAGATAACACGGTTGGTTGGGTCAGTTTTAATCTCTTGATCAGTCCTTATAGTAGAATGATTCTACCGTTTTATTAAAAACAAATCTTTCTTTTTTAGGTGCCGCTGAATTTTTGAAAGAATTGGTAAGTATAAAAAATGTGGGAAAATTAGCAAAAAATCCAAACCTATTGTATGATGGTTAATTCATTCTAAAATTTTTAATTTTGCCAATTTAATCCTAAATTATGTAATAATTTTCTAATATGAATGGCCACGTCAGCGATTTTTTTTTATCAAAGTTGGCTGAAAGGACTATATCGAAAAATAGTTGAAAAGGTTAGGATTTTTTGGATAATTATCATTCAATAAAAAACTATTTAATAAAACAGTTACCAATCACCTGATTATCCAACTAACTTGTTAGTATCATACCGATATGTTATAAAAATACCGATTTTTTTTTTTGTAAGGTTTACAAATTATGAGTTATTTTTCATCTTTTACTATTTTTCATTTCTCTCTTATCAATGCCTTAAATTTTCCCATATGATGTAAGAATATGATAGCTCTTAGAGAGAGCATATAGAGTTTGTTTGGCTCTTTATACTTAAGGCTTTGCACGAGTGTTCATCAACAGTCGCTTGTCTACCATTATGAGTTATTCTCATCTCTAATACTAACTCGGTTTTGGTATTATCGTAATCTGCTTGAAGCAGCTATTTATCTTGGACGCGCAATTTATAGCCGAAATAGCGAGGCGCGGTGGATACTTTTCTCAGAATCCCCCGGCTTTGATGGATCTCTTGACGTCTGCATATCTCTCAGCTGGATTGGATCCTCAAAGGTGATGCTTGATCACGAGATCAATCGGCACTAATTAAAAGTGTCATCAACAAAGTTGTTGATTTCATGTTACGCTATACATTACGGCATCCATCAGGAGGGCATGTTTCTTAGTTATCATCAGTTCCTTCATTTTTATTCCGTTGTGTTTCTTTCAAATAGGGATTCGACCAGCGATTCCTGGGCCATTGCAGCCGCTGGTAAAGCAGTCGAAAAGCTAATGGAGATCGAGAAAAATGATGATTCGATGAGACAATGCAAGGATGCTGTTGAAGAAGATGATGATCAACTTTCTGATAACCAATTAGCAAACGAGAGCAGCCCTGGAGTCAATGACTCTACATGCATCATAGCGGATGATAGTTCAATGTTGGAAGAAAATTCGAGTGTCGGAGATGCTTCAGAAGTTCCGATTAGTGCTCCAACTAATGAGTTGGAAGCAGATGCCAAGCTACTAATCGAGTGTACTCCTTTAAGCGAGGAGTGTGCACCGGGGAATGAGGAATCTAATGTGGTAGCTCATGAAGTATTGAGCTCTGGGAAAGCTATGAACGCAGAGGATCTCGAGGGTATGGACGATTATAAGCTTAAGCCGCAACGGCTTTTTGAGGTAGAGACCTCGGATCAGCATGACCAGCTTGATGAGAAGGAGGAGACGAACTAGAGAGATGAGGTTTCCGCAGGATCAGGACCATTGGAGCAATGATATATTAGGAAAATGAATTTGCATATATGCTGAGTTTCTTGAGGTAGAAATTGATGTAAATTCACTCCAGTGCATATATACGTCTGAAATTTTTCATACCTTGTATCGACTTAAACCGAGAATGAGAGCTGACAATCAATAAATCTCTGATGAACTTTGTGGGGATCTGTACTGAGTTATCCGTTTTTCTTTTGTCCAAAAAATTGCTCATATAATGGATACTGATCACATGATCGTGCATGGAACGTAAGCCTCTTGGCAAAAGGCGTTCTTGTATTGATACTTGGAGAATCCAAAATGTTTCGCGACAATAGCGATTATACGGTCCTATTCATATATGCTTATGTTAGTCCCTTGATTAAGTCTCTTGAGTAGTTTTGTGTAATGTAAAACAGCTTACTTTTTTTCTTTCCATAAGTGCCCATTCTGATGACTTGAACATCTTTTAATCCTCCATAAACCTTAATTTGCAAGATTCAAATGTCTCTAGGGATATCATGGACTTTCGCTGCTTGTCCATGGTTTCATACTGCCAGTAACAGAAGATTAGTGTACAATCATGTATTGAAAATGACCAGGAATCTCAGTTTTTATGAATTTCGGAGCAACTAAATCATTGACAAACATGATAATTATAGGGGAATAAGAGGATAATGTCCGTCAACTCTCTGTTATAAAGATGACATTGTATCACTCTTATGAATCCTTATATGTGTGCCGGAATTTTGTCGTGTTTTCATCCGACAGTCATAGCCTCCTGATTGGCTGGATTCGCAGGCAAAGCTTCCTTCTCTTTGTCAAGGGTTACTTCCTCGTTGTAGACATAAAACTTGGCCACGACAAGGAACACAAGAAAATTGAGAAACGTGAGGACCGCCAAGAATGCGTAATAGTAGTCAAGGTGGGAGATATTAAGGTTGTCCAAGATCCAACCCTTGTGGCTGTGTTCCATGGTGACTCGCGAGACCGTCTTGAGAAGAAAACTACTTAGGAAGTTCCCCATCCCTAAGCTACTAGTGCAGTAAGATGTTCCTAGACTTTTCATGCCTTGTGGTGCTTGGTCATAGAAGAACTCGAGCTTTGCCACTTCAACGAAGGTGTCAGCGACTCCCATGAGGGCGAATTGTGGCAGGAGGATGAAAATGGTGAGAGGGACTATTTGGAGCTTACCATCAATGCCGTTCTCTCTGGCGATGCTCAGCCTCCGCCTCTCAGTGAGACAAGCGGTGATCATTATGATTATGTGGAGGACGAGGCCTACCCCCATTCTCTGCAGCAATGTGATGCCTCTAGGGTTCTTAGTGTAGCGCCTGATGGCAGGGACGAAGAACCGGTCATAGATGACGATGCTTACGAGCATGAAGATCGTGACAAACGCGTTAAGGCACGCGGGAGGGATCTCGAAGTGCGGGCCCATGTGTCGGTTCAGGGTCGCGCCCTGCTTGATGAAGAGCGTTAGCCCCTGCGCATACATGGTGCTCGGGATGAGCGTCACTGCTAGGATCGGGAGCATTTTGACCATCTGCTTGGTTTCCTCTACTTGGGTCACCGGACATAGCATCCACGGCGAGCTTGAATCAATCTTCACCGCGGCTTTGTCAAGAAATCTGCGGATACGACGTGAAATTGTCATGGTTAATTTCGAGGAAACTATATAATGACAAGCCATAGAGTTAGGGACGTGTAAACCTCAAAAAAGTAGAGTGATCAATCCGGAACTTCTTCGATTCGGCGTATTGTTCGAGGCTGAATTCATAAAGCTCCTTCGGATCAGTCGGAACAGGTAACTTCCACTTCCGGATCGACGCCAACAGCACTTGAGCAATCCTTGTGAACGGGCTTCCTGAGGGCACCTTGTGCCTATAAAATGGAGTGCCCACCAAGAACACTAGGACTGATAATGCAAGCCCCAGCGTGGGAAGGCCATAGCCTAATGCCCAACCTACGTTATCTTGTATATAGATCAAGACTGTGGTTGCGAATAGTGTCCCGAAGAAGATGCTGAACATCCACCAGTTGAAGAACGAGAGCTTCTGGGCCCTTTCCTTGGGTTCGAAGTCGTCGAACTGGTCTGCGCCCATGGTTGAAATGTTGGGCTTGGTACCGCCTGTCCCGGCCGCAATTATGTAGAGGGCCAAGTAGAAGATGCCTATCTGGAGGGCCGAAGCATCCTTGTCGCATTCCTCTTCTTTGATCGCCGGGCCGCATGACGGAGGCCTCAACGATGGCACTGACACTGCCAGTGTTAGGAGCGACATGCCCTGCACATTTCTTAATCGTGTTACAGATTGAATTTGTATGAGTACCTACACAAATGAATCGGAATGCATCCGCAGTACCGTGACATAAAGGACGGATGCGGAAATGAAAGTCCAGAAACGTCCGAGATATGCATCAGCTATGTAAGCGCCGAGGATGGGCGTCATCCAGACCGTCCCGACCCAGTTCGTGACGTTGTTCGAGGATGTCACGGTGCCTTCGTGGAGTTTCTTCGTCAAGTACACCACTAGGTTTGACGCAATCCCATAGAACGCCATTCTCTCAAATGCCTCGTATCCTGCACACACAACGATAGAACGAATTAAGGTGGATCAAATCATTGATTCTTTTCTCTTTCCCCACCTTGTGACGAAATCCAGTACGTTTGAGGACTCAGTAAACAAGAATTACAGACGGAAAATTTGAGTGTGTCCGGAGGTGATGTATCTGTAGGTTTACTCTCTCTTTTCTGCCCAAAACAAGAAATGGCACTTTTCTATAATGAGCTACTTATCTGGCTGCTTTGGCTAATACACATCGAATTGAAATCTAAAGAACTCGAAAACATTACGACGTCCCACTAACCAAGCCTCGATTCCACACACAAAGGCTATGCCACCGGCTTTGTCCTTACCTACGATGAAGGAACAAGCGTTCCATCGACCGGTCTTGGATCTCAGGATGGGTCTTCCTTTGAGGTCCACAGTGCCATCTTGTGTGTAATCATCTTTATCAGCACTTCCTTTCTCTTCAGCCTTTCCTGTCATCATATTTCGAAGGGAAATAAAGGAAGAGCACCGAGAGTTTCCTCTACAAATCGGGTTTGTTCAACTTGCTATGCTCTTTAAAAGGTTCGCTAATCATGGTCGATTGATGATTACTATCAATTTTATAATAATCTTTAAGAGATCCTAGTCCTTTAACTCTTGCTGAGGGGAATGTACATATACTAAGTTTCCTAGGATTCCCCCAGGCCGAGAAATTGTTGTTTATTTTCATTTTTTTCAGGCTTGAGGTGACATTATATAATACGATACCGATCTTTTAAAAATGATCCTCGTCATTGAATTAACGATATTACTGCATGTCATTTCAAAAGAAAAAGATATTTTTCTCGAGACGTGAACCGGTTCTCTTATTTTTTTGGTTGTACTAATCGTTTAGATTTTTCTCCCTTGGCGAAATTGCGTACGAATAATCAACAAGCCTTAGTCATTCTCAATGACATTGACATCATGAATGAAGCTCCCAATGAGCAACAAACACTAGGCGCATAACCCTCGTTTTATTAATGAAAAGCGACCCTTTTAAGGGGGGAAAAACTAACGGAAATTCTGCGTGTCTTCTAGCGATCATGTTACATTAATTAAGAGATGGATTTCGCCGTCTCTGTCTTTTAATGAGGAGACTCATTGTCTCCGTCGTTGTTCTTGCCAGAAGCATGCGTGACAGGTAGCAATAAATGACCTTATCTTATTGTTTCCCCATGAAAAATTTGCAGGGGTAGTCTTGGAGTCGAATCAACTTTTTGCAGTTTCCATGTGTTTGAACAAGTCCCTGTTGTTTAGAGCTTCAGCTTGAGACATGAAGAAGAGACAGTCGAAAAGCGACCTGCCCGATTATTTATTTTTTGTGGTAAAACCTACCTAACTTCAAAGAGATACTTATAGGCCAATTATTGGTGATTCACACGTAGTAAGCA
The DNA here is from genome assembly GCA_019915185.1 of Eucalyptus camaldulensis. Taxonomy (NCBI): domain Eukaryota; kingdom Viridiplantae; phylum Streptophyta; class Magnoliopsida; order Myrtales; family Myrtaceae; genus Eucalyptus; species Eucalyptus camaldulensis. The sequence continues at coordinate 7,975,944 of JAHSVA010000014.1, read as the reverse complement.
TCACATCAGCGACCCACAAGATGGGATTTACCCACAAGATGCCCTTTTCATTTTGTCTTATTTGTCGTCTCCAAGCCGGGTGGGTACCATCGTTTCTTAAGATGTGACCACGAGCGATACTAAGAACCTTGAAAATAACGAGGATGTAATTGCTTGGATCATCTCTAGAATCCTATATAAGTGTAGTTTGATGTTCATTGGGGTCGGTATTGGTGAGCGAGTGCTATTAGTACTCTAAGGCGCAAAGTAAGATGGGGGAGTTTTCGTAATTAATTCTTCAGTGAGGGAAATAAAAAGGCCACAATAGGTCCACAAAGGAATTCTATTCTAGGGTTTGATCCCAAACCTATGCTGGGTTATGTATTAGATAATGGGCTGGAAAGGCCATTCCTTGGGTCGATTTCAATCCTTCCCGATGACAGAATATGCCACCAGCCTGTTTGGTTTTGGTACTAGTATAAGGTTGTAATGTAATAATTATTACGCTGTAGTGCAACAGAGCTGCAATAGTGCTGCAACAGTGATTGCATCGTTGGATATAAGTAATGTAATCCTAAATTTTTCTTCCGGGTTCACCAATATCCCGGACTTTTTTTTTTTCCTAGTCACAATACTCTAAAATTGTATCCATGACTGAAAAGTGCCTCCCGTTAGACTTCCGTCCATAAAGGCCTTTAAAAATACGACGTGGCATTACGTCAATTTTTACAATTATGGACAGACTGATGAAATATATATGGGATAATGGTGTCCCACAGAAAAAGGTTTAAGATTTCTGGTGGAAATTCGTCTCACATAAAAATAGATGAATTCCATAAGGCGACATGTGCTTATTTTAATCCTTTGATCAGGCCTCTTGAACAGTCTGCTGTAATGTGAGATAGTTTACTATCATCCGTGGCCTCCTTCCATCATATAGAGTATCCACTTTGATGACTTGATCCACCTTTCAATCCTCCACAAACCTCAATTTTAATGATTTCACATGTCTCTAGGGAATTCCATGTACTTTTGTTATTTGTCCAAGGTTTCATGCAGCCACAAACAGAAGATTAATGTACAATCAAGTGTAAAAACTTACCAGGAATGTCATTCTTAATGACTTTCGGCACAACCAAATCGTGGACTAACTGATCATCATAGGGGAATAAAGAGAATGACGTCCGTCAAGTATATGTAATAGCGCTTTCACAATATTGATCTTACGAATCATTATATGTGGATACGATGTTTTATCGTGTCTTCATCTGTCATGGCCTCGCGATTAGCTGAATTAGCAGGCAAAGCTTCCATCTCTTTATCAAAGGTTACTTCCTCGTTATAGACGAAAGACTTGGCCACGGCGAGGAATACGAGAAAATTGAGAAATGTAAGGACTGCCAAGAACGCGTAGTAGTAGTCGAGGTGGGAGATGTTAAGGTTGTCCAAGATCCAACCTTTGTGTCCGTGTTCCTTGGTAATTCGCGAGAATGTCTTGAGAAGAAAACTACTTTGGAAGTTCCCGATACCTAAACTACTAGTAAAATAAGACGTTCCTAGACTTTTCATGCCTTCAGGCGCTTGGTCATAGAAGAACTCGATCTTTGCCACTTCGACAAAGGTGTCGGCGACTCCCATGAGGGCGAATTGTGGCAGGAGGATGAAGATGGTGAGAGGGACAATTTGGGACTGACCGTCAATGCCGTTCTCTCTGGCGACGCTCAGCCTCCGCCTCTCGGCCAGACACGCAGTGATCATTATTATTATGTGGAGGACGAGGCCTACCCCTATTCTCTGCAGCAATGTGATACCTCTACGGTTCTTGGTATAGCGCCTGATGACAGGGACGAAGAACCGGTCATAGATGACGATGCTTATGAGAATGGTCAATTCAGGACCAACCCAATGAATTTAGTCTGGTTCCAAGATTAATTCAGGATCAACCAATAATTTTTTTGTTTCAGTTTTTATATTCTCTGAAAAGGCTAATCTATCATTTCAAATTATATATTCATCGACAATGTGGTGTTGTGCAACCAAACTATAAATACCAGTACATATTTAACATATTTAAGATAAGGCAACAATAGAAATTTCACACCTGCTAAAAGCAAGAAATCATGAAAACAATTAAGACCGTTTATAGAGATACGGGACAAGATGGAAAGTTGAGTGGTGAGCGAGGAAGTTGAGCGGGGCGAGTGTCAAGCAGCAAGCGAGAAAGTTGTTTCTTTCGATTTTGGCTAACGTGAGAAGCCGTTTAATGTTGTTGACGCTGCTTGACTTAGGGTTTTCTCTTTAAAATATATAAACAAATTATAGATAATATTTTAGATATATTATATATAATATATACAGTTAGGGTTGGTTTGCGTTGGACCAACCTTAAATTTTTAAGATCAAAAACTAATCCGCACAGTACTAATCCACGAATCCCAAGACCAAGAATAGACCCAATCCCCTTAGAAATTGGATTAGGACTGGTAGGGTTGGGTCAGTTCAGGGTTAACCCTAGATTGATACTCACCCCTAAAATGGGCCCATAAAGGAATTGCTAGTCTAGGGTTTGATGACAAATCTATGTTGAGAATGTATTGGAATAGGGCCAAAATGGCCATTTTTTTGTTAGGATGATCGTCCAAAAAGTTAAAGACCATAGTGACTAACTCAGTACTAAATTTTTTTACTTTGGTCGGTACTACACTTTTTGACAATTTGCCAACATAATCATTTTGATGAATATCTACTAGAAATCATTGACATGGGATGTTAGCCGGCTTATGTGGCATGACTAGTGGATGATCAATTCTCAAGTGGACAAATTTTGCAATTTTTTAAAATCTTTTTGAATCTTTTTGTAACTTTTTGTAAATTTTTTCCTTTTTTTTCTCGCCCTTCTAGGAAGATGCACAACGGAAAGAAATAGAAGAGGAAAAGAAACAATATAAAAATATCAATTTTTTTTTTTTAAAAATTGCAAAAATTATCTGCATCAATGTCGGTAAGCTTACGATCTTACAATCGTGTTACAAAGGACCACTATCATCTACATTAGTTTCCGATCAAAATTGGCCAATATATATATATATATATATATATATATATATATATATATATATATATATTGGCAAATTGTCAAAATGTATAATATTTTTAAAGACTATTATGGATAAAATTGTGATGGGAGGTATTTTTGCATTCTTGGTACAGTTTGGGGAATTAGTGTTTCCAAAAGGGTTAATACTCTGAAAAACCCTAAACTGGTACACATGTGACAAATTCACCAAAAATTAATTTTTTGACCACAAAAAACTCTAAATTGGTACACCTTTGACAAATGTCACGTCCCAATCCTCTGAGCACGTGCCCATCCTTCTTTGGTCAGTTAAATAGCGATATCCTAGGACGCATCGCCGATTTATTCATTTTAGTATGCATGCGAAAGCGGATAAATAATCACCAGACAATAAAACGATGAGATAGGAAAGTAGGAACAAATTTTCAATCCAAAAAAAAATCTTTTAAAAACAACTAGATTTATTTACAAGGCCAAACTATTTACAAAAAGGTCGGCTCATTCCAAAAGGAACTGTCCTATGACCTACTAGTCAAACTCATTCGCCGATTCTGGCCTTTCCACCTTTCCAAACTCTGGGGCTCCTGATCCTCCACCGACATCATCTAAGGATCTGAAAATAGTTATACAATAAGCAGTGAAATGATGTCTCAGCAAGTTTAACCTCCTAAGACCTGATTAGGAAGTAAATACGCCGTCGGTTGGTTAGGGTCACTGATTCGTCTACCTCGGTTGACCTTCCCCCCACTGTCGCTGGCCCTCCTAGTGGTGGTGGGGAGGCGGCGGCAAGGCCTTGCACAACCCTTGTTGAATGCTTTCCACAATCTTTTTCTTCTTTCTTAAAATTATTTATTTAGTTTTAAATTTATTTTAATTAATATATATTAAAATTCAAATAAGAGGCAAAATGAAGTCGTTTTAGCTTTTTTTTGGCTGACTCAGCTTATTAAAAATAAACGACGTTAGATTTTTGACACCCTTAGCAGGAGTTAGCACTTAAATGTCCTATATTTCAAAGAAAGTGACATTTAAGTGTACATTATAGAAATTTTAGTATTTAAATGTCCCTTGTGCCAAATATTGGTACTTGGGCTCTACTTTTGCCTAGTAATATCTCTTGTGCTCAGTTGAGGCTTAAGCCTTTTCTCTTGGTTTGATCAAGAAATGAATTGAACTATACCCATTTGTCATGTGAAAGACAGGTCATTCTTCTTGTGATAACCTGAATTTTTAGAATTTATTTTCGATTAAATAAATCGGGCCTTTCGTCGACACGCTGATAGTGTTATTCTCTGATCACTCACGAGATAATTGGTCTATCTGGAGAAGCAATTAAGGAATTTAAATGCAATAGACTTGAGAATTCGACCAGGAATTGACTGCTTGACCGTAGTTGTGATAGCTTGAATTTTCAGAATTTGTTTTCGATTAAATAAATCGGGCATTTCGTCGACGCGCCAATAATGTAATTCTCTGAGTTGATCACTCATGAGATAACTGACCTATTTGGGGAAGCAATTAAGAAATCTAAATGTAATAGATTTGAGAATTCAACCGGGAATCGACTGCTCGACCGTGTTGATCTACAAAGGTCATTACGACACTGTCAGAATCGATTAGAGATCAAAGATAGGTCGATTCGACTAAGATATACGATTAAAGTGTGGGTGATTCCATCCGATTGCAAAATTCTCATTGATCGACACTAAATTGATTTTATGTCGTTTTGGGTATCCAGTGTCTGTAATTGAAACCTTGAGATTTTTACAACATTCGAGAGTCGCCAATGTGTCGGAGATGTATGTTGTGACTCGAGATAAATCAATCACGAGTCAATTGCACAAAAAATTCCTAAAAGTTACCTGATAGACTAGGTCATGCTAAAAGTGCGTCGGAATGAAATTAACCGTGAATTTGAACCCGATTTTAGAAATTGAAAGTTCTATCACATCACAATCTATTTTGGGAACATTGACTCATCCTCCAAAGATTTTTTGGAGATTTTGGGATTTTTGCGGAAAATCATTCGTACGTTGTAGAAAAATTAACGGAAATTCGGATGGGCCAAATTAAGGGAAATTTGGATTGCCAAGCCGAGCTTTTGAGTGTCAGGGATTTATATAAAATTGTTTGGGATTTTCTTCAGCGAAATTGGATCTTGAGTTGGATAATTGGAGAGGAAATTGAAGTTCAATTTGAGTGAAATTCGGTTTGGCAAAGGGCTGGGATTTATGGCTTCAATTTGGATAAATTAAGGAAAATCTAACTCAAGAAAGTATTAGAGGGGGACAAGAAGTTAATGGAGGGGATATAGATGTGGACTTTAAGTTTTGTTCTAACCTTTTGAGTAAGAAATCCAGCTACCTTTCCTTCTGTCCGCCACTGCCTCTCTCTCCACCAGACATTTCATTCATTTTCCCTTGGATGAGTTGCTTCTGTTTTCTTCTCAATTGGTTGCCTTGAAGACCGCCTGCTCTCCACTAATCTTCAGCTCCTTGGACACCAGCATGCAGGTCAACCGAAGAGGCCACTTCTCCCCATAATTGATCGAAGCCCCTCCAACAACAGCCACTTGTTTTCCCCCATCCATCGAGCTCTTCTCCTTCGTTGCTCCCTCGTCCACGCATCTCCATCTCTTCTTCGCTTCTAGCTCATCAACGAAAGCCCCCACTGGCTCGCTGCCGCATCCCACCGAAGTCCCCCTTGCAGGGCTACACGTTCATGCCTCCACCTGCGTCAGTCAATCAAAGGAGCTCTCCTCACTAGTTGTTGACCATCAAAGACGCTATAGCTCATTCCTTGCATCGACGCCAACAAAGCCACTCCACAGCCCACGAGTAACCTACAGCCCAGCCACTGAAGCCTTAATTTGTCATGCCTCGATTCTTGGGCACATGCACATTCTTTACCTTGGTTGATTTTAAATGTGATATTCCAGGACATATCGTCGACCCTTTCATTTTCATATGCACATGCGAAAGCAATTATAAACCCCAAGACAATAAAATAATGAGATAGAAAAGCAGAACCATATTTTTCATATTGAAATTCACAACTAAACTTTTATATAACCACACCTCATAGTATTTTACAATACTATTAACAGAGGTTTAGTCTTACACTCAACCACCTAAAAACATGATTCACAAAAGAGGATGGGATCTCAGTCCTCATCCGGGTTGTACTTATGATCATCATCTTGATCTTCCTCTGATTCTTCAAAATCAATTTCATTCTCTTCCATCTCTTCATATGGCTTATCATTAGGATCATCCAACAGGTAATCCTCCTCTGGTTCTTCCTCCTTAGGCTCTTCTACCTCTGGCTATTCCCACTCCTGATTCTTCTTCCGTCCCTCCTTTTGCTTGACTATCTCCCTTTCTCCTAGCATGCTCCAATTAGAGTCTACTACTGATGGCTGGGGGGAGTCATGATCAGTCTCGAACTTAGGGTCTTTTGCATCCACTATCGACCTATATTTATGATCAGCTATACCCTCCTTGAATGCTTCCTCCAGGATGAACATAGGCACATCTTCTTCAAGCATGGGACCCTCCCTTTTGCTCGTCATAATACTCACGATACCATGATCGATACTTGTGGGGTCTCAGGGCGTCATTTACCCACGTCAACCTAGATAGTTAACTAAATCAGGACGTACTCTTGTCCTTCAGAGTGAGGGTGAATCGGGAAATGGGTTTCTATCTCTGTGACTTCCATGGGTACATCGAAATGCATAAGAGGGCAAGGCAGTGGAGGTGCTGCCATTTAAGAGCCTAAAATGGTTGTACAATAACCACTGAGACAACGTCTCAGTGAGTTCTATGCCTAAAGACTCGATTAGTAAACAAATATGCCATCTGGGCTGCTTATGCACATACGGGTCAGAGGACTTACCTTGACATCAGATTCCACCTGCATATTAGCATAGTTCAAATAGGCACCCAATTTTAATATCATGGATCGATACAACAATCAAATCGATCTAGCTGATTACATGTCAGCATGACCATTCCTCGGTCATTTCCATTCATATTATACAACTTCCAGTATAATATACCCAGTCACCTTACTACGTGTATCCTCTAAGGCGCCGTTTTTGCCAAGGTGACGTATCAATCACCAACTCCGTGCATTCTCTAAGGTGCCGTGTTTGCCAAGATGATGTCTCAATCATCGAGCTACGAACATTTTCTAAGGTGATATACCAAATCACTGAGCCATGTGCATTTTCTAAGGTGTTGTTTTTGCTAAGGTGATGTACTAATCGCCGAGCCACGAGTCTTTTCTAAGGCGTCGTTTTCGCTAAGGTGATGTACTAATCGCCGAGCCACGAGTCTTTTCTAAGGTGTCGTTTTCGCCAATGTGATATAAACAATTTACATACGTGCTCTCGGGCGTCATTTTCGCTAGGGTGATATACTTCATCACAAAACCAAAATAAAGAATTTACGTGCATGCTCTCAGGTGTTGTTTTCGCTGGGGTGATATACTTAATCATAGAGCCGCGTGCTAACTATTTCTTTATCATATTTACTATACTCGATATTAACGTACTCAATTGGTTTTAGTCAAGAGTATATTTAGTTCACTTTCACAATTTTCTCCACTTAATAGCCTATCAAAGCATTATTGGCACTAAACAATCATACTTGGCCATCTACCAACCAATTACTCAATTTCATTCAATTTAGGAATAATTCATCCAATTGCACAATCAATTCAATTCAACACAATATATAGCTCAAATAAATAAACGGACTACACCACGACAATCGGCATAAAATTTCGGTCGTTGGCCATCCCAGCCTAATTTTCGAAAAATAAAAAAATAATTAATTAATTTCAAAAATTAATAAATAAATACTAAAAATCCAATTTATGCCCGTAATGTCTAATTGGAGCCCGAGACAAGTCAGGAAAAATCCTAAGATGCATTCCATAAATAATATAAACTATCCTCTAACTAATTACATTAGTCAAATGCCTAACATGCATCACAATTAATTAATAATCACTAATCTACTATAATCTAACCACCTAATCCTACTTAATTAGCACTAATCAACCCTTAAACATAACTAGTAAACTAAGTAAGGATTAGTGAGCTAAACTCACCTGTTTAACAATTCACTTGGATCGAAACGTCGGGAACATTGCGGGGAACATTTAACTCTAAAGCGGGCCTTGGGTTCGGGGCCTGAAACACCTCCAAAATGGGCCAAAAGGTTGTTGTGAGACCCATTTATGGACTTGCTGATCTTGCTGCAAAAACAGAAGTAAATAACCTCGGTTAGGACGACAAGGCTCAAGGGAAGGTCAAGCGGTGGTTTGGTGGGGTGCACAGTTGCTCTAGCGGCCTCTTCAGCTGTTCACGGTGGTTGGGGGTGCTCGAATGGCTGTTGGGGCTCATGGCAGGGATGGCTAGACAATGGAGAGGGCAAGCAGTCGTGCGGCTGGCGTAGGTGGAGGCAACGTGACTTTGGCATGGCTGTGGCGCTGCTCCGGCTTTCTGGCGGCTATAGCTTCTTTCCCCAGTGCTATTGGTTGGCATTGCATGAACAAGAGGGAGAGGAGAGAGAGATGGGTGGTGAAGTGAGAGGGAAAGAGAGAGAGAGAGAGAGAGAGAGAGAGAGAGAGAGAGAGAGAGAGAGAGAGAGAGGAAGGATAAGAGGGAAGGGAGACAAGGGCCTCGTTGGCCTTTATTTTCCAATTGTTTGATCGTCCTCAAGCTTGCCCCAGAAGTCTTCATCCCTTGGCTGCAAATTGGCCACATAAACACTCCATACAACCTCTCAAATGGTCCATTTGGCTAGGGAGATGGGGGCACACGAATTTCCTAGCAAAAAGGGCTTCAATTGCACATCAATTCTCTCTTAATTCATTCTCAATCAGCCCTCATAAATCCGACCCCACTTACCATCAGTCACCTTAGCATTTTTTGCACCACTAAATCCATCATGTTTTTCAATTTTGCCATAAAAAACGACTCTTGATTTTTTTTGTACAAAAATGACCCGGCAACAACTTTTTCCCAAAAAGTGTCGAGTTACAGAAAAATCTTCTGAGATTGAGTCGTGGATCCTAGAATTTATTGTGACATAACAACATCTTTAATTTTTGAAATCGGACTCAAATTGGCGGTTAATTTCCATTCGGGGATTTTTAGCGTGACCTAGGCTATCGAGTAGTTTTCGGAACTTTTTAGGGCAAATGACCCATGGTCAATTTTGTTCGAGCCACAATGAACCTACTCGACATATTAATGACTTTCGATTTTCGTGAAAATCTTGAAGATTCAAATACGAACATAGGGTACTAAAATGACAGTAAAATCAAATTAGTGTCGGTCGACGAGATTTTTCCAATTTAGTGGAGTCACCCACGATTGACCACACATATCAATCGAACTGACTTATCTTTGATCTTAATTCGATTTTTAACTGTACTGTAATGGCTTTAAAGATAAGCACGGTCGAGAAGTCAGTTTCTGGTCAAATTCTCAAGTCTATTGCCTTAAATTTCCCTAATGGCTTACCTAGCTAGTCTAGGTATCTCGAGAGTGATCGGCTTTAAGAACAACCCTATAAACATGTCGATGAAATGCTCGATTAATTCAATAAAAATCAGGTTGAAAATTCAGGATGTCACATGATCTCTCGGGCCCAGCATCTCCATCAAGCCCAAGCCCAGTGGTCCATTTCAGTCCTCCAACTCAACCATTTGAAGTCCATCAGTAGGCCTTTTTAGTCAAGCCCAGTCTTGAAAGCCCTGCGAATCTAGCCCATGAAGCGGCCCAACTTGGGTCCAGCCCAAATCAAAAACAAATCTTATCTTGGGTTGAGGTTTATTAGGCCAAGTTTAGGCTTGGTCCAAGCCCGTTGGTGTAGTCGCAAGCCCAAGTTTGGCCGCCGTCGTGTTGTTGTCGCGGTGAACCGGTTTCCGCAATAAACCGGTGAGTTTATGCACTAAACTCTTCTTAGTAGGCTAATGACATCTAAGGGGTTTTTAGTTTAATTTAATCAAAAACTAAGTGGTTATTTAGATTAAATTAGTGATTTAGTTATTTAATTGTGCATGTTAGGTGGTTAGATTAAATTAATCAAGGCCTAGATAGGATGTTCTATTTATCTAGAAGGGTTCAGGCATTTCCCAGGTCTGTATTGGTTTTTAATTTAGTGATTCTAGTCTAGGTTAGTACTTTTAGAATTTAAATTGATTAATTTAATTAATTTCAGTAATTATTTAATTATTAAATATTTTCAAAAAATTAGACTGAGATAGCCAATGACCAGAATTTTTTGTTGATTGCAATTGTGTGGTTAATTTCTGCAATCGAGTGTTTAATTGTGAAAATTGAGTGCTGATTGAAAATTGAGTCAATTATTGCAAAATTTGTGAATTTTGACATTTATTCGGAAAATCCTAAGTGTCAGGTTCTAAACACCAAAAATGGTTTTATATACTATGTAAACCAGTGTGATTTTGAAAAGAAAGGATATCAGTCTTTTAGGATGAATTGACCATGTATCTACACACGACGATTTTCATGGGTATTTCTAATACGAAAAAAATAGGTCAGGTTCACCATTTTAGTGGAGATATTTGAGTACAATGCACGGTACCTTAGGCCATGTTTGAGTGATTGTGTGTTAGTTAAGAAAACCCATCACAAGCTATTAAGCTGGACGTTACCCCTATATGAGATGCCCTACCAATGGATGCCCTACCAATGGATGCTGGTTGCAATAGATTCTAAACCAATGCTCCTTTATGGAATGTCGTCGACGTAGTGATGATGTCGTGCACAATTGTGTGAGACAATGCTTGACAATGCCAAAGGACTGTTGAACAGAAAGTAGGTCGTACTATATGCTGAGAGTAAAACTAGGAACACATGATGGTTTGAGTTGAATGTGCTGGATTATGGGACAAAACTGTGTGGCACGGTATAGGACGTGTCATAACGATTTGGCCATATAATTAGGATTCCTGTGCTAATTTGAGAATATAGTATGGCGTTCCTATTGTTGGAGCTTAATTGTTGCTCATATCTATATGGTTGTCTGTGATATAAATTGTACTGACTTGCAGGGTGCGATTGAGGCGAGATAAATCCTTTATACTAAATGCGTGATTGTGTGGTTAGGTTGTCTTTGAGCGTATTACCCTTCTTATCGGGGTTTAGAGCATGGACTTGTTGAGATATTGTCTCATTGGTTATTGAATAACCATTTTCAGGTCCTTAGAAGGTGGTCGTGGATGACCAAGGCCCCGAAGTCTGAGGAGGAGGAGTATGGAGGACCGGCGGATGTGTCCTATTAGTACGTTGTAGGATAGCCTCTTTTGAGAATCAACCTTTTTGTAGGCTTTCGACTAGACGCGTTTGTACTTGAATCTTGTTGTTTATAAAAGTGTGCTGTTTTGAATTTGTTGTCTTGCTTTTCTATCCTGAGATGGTTGTTGTCAAGGGATTTATTATTCACTTCTACATGTGCAATAAAAAGAAAGGGTTGCCGACTTGTCCTGGAAAGTTGCAAAATTTTATCAACCAAAAAGGGATGGGCATGCGCTCGAGGATCGGGGCGTGACCTCCTAGTTTAATGTCACGCCCCAGACTGGAGAGTTCTAATGTTCATCGTCTTATCTTGAATCCCCATATGCTCTTCTTGGAGCTTAGGAAAATAGAAGAACTTGCTAAAGAAGATACATTCGAACATAGTTGGGTAATGCAGCTCTTGAGAGAGTTGACAGAAGCCATATTTTCTTGGATATAGAATGAAAAAATGAACTTGGACGATGACGACGCGACGATTAAATGTACAAAAAGTTCACCACATGTATGCCTGTTCCTCATCTTGAGATCCCTTTTACTAAAATGGGACCCTTTCCTTACTCTACTTATATGTCTGTTATGATCAATGGAGTATGAAAATATCATATAGTTGCGAAAAGCAAACATTTATAAGCCAAAGGTGATGACATTGTCAGGCTAATCTATGTCTCGATCACTCCATGTAGAAGAACGATTCTTCTGTTTCATTAATAGGAAGTTTTTTTTTTTTTGACGGAAAACAACATTTGTATTCAACATAAAGGAAACATACAACCTGAAGATAAAGCATCCGCATACACCAAGTCCATAAGTATAGACGCAGGAGAAAGGACCCAGTTAAGGGCCGAGTCGGAGGATTGGGCCTTCACAGCCCAGTCGACCACTAGGTTTGCCTCACGTCGACAGTGTCGCAGTTGGAGGTGAGGAAAACTGGAAAGCCAAAAGATATGCTCATTGATCAAAGGTCAAAGCTCCCATGGCGGCGATCGTATACCGTGCAACACTTTGACAAGATGAAGGCAGTCAGAATCAATTTCCAACCTAGCGTCCTAGAGCCCTTGGTGGAGCAGATGTTGAAGGGTAAAAATAAGCGCCTAGACCTTTGTTTCAAAGGTGAATTTCGCCGGAAAACTTTGCGAGAAAACATCCATCCGTAAGTCAGCCTTGATAATCCCTACAAATACAGGCCATTGAACTGTCGGGGTTATCCAACTTATAGCTGCTGTCGATGTTACATTTCAGGGTACCCATATCCAGAGGTCGCCAAAGTTGATCCGGGTTGAGAAAAGCAAGTCCATATCTTAGTTTAGATGCTGCAGAAGAGATCTTGTATGATTTGGCTTGAGCAACAGCTATCTCTACTACAAGGGAAGGGTCTAGTAGCTGGTTACGGAAGACAAAATTAGTCTTGAGTTGCTTACCAATGATTATTTGGTTTTTCTCATTTATTATCTTTTGTTATGGTGTACCCACTTGCATATGTATCTCTTACAAACGCTTTAATTTTTTTTTCTACTTTTATGTTAATTTTCCATTATTTATTTGGTGACTTACCAGCTCATTCTCTATCAAAATAGAAAATCTGGTCAACTAAGGAAAAAACCAAATAAATGTTTCTAAATAACTCAAATAAGATTCAAACCTGGTCGATAACTTAATTAGAGAAAATTAGATAAATCACTTAAATTAAAGTTAGTAATTTTATATAGAGGTTGGTAAATTGAAAAAGTGATTAAGTAGTGTAAACAAAAGTTTGTAAAGAATAAGAGAAGTTTATCATTAAAAGAAAAATTAACTTGGCAAGTAACTTAACGACAATTAAAGACAAAAAATTAATGAGTAAGTATAAAAAAAATGGGAAAATTGTCCATAATTCCCAAACCTATTGTACGAGATTCAATCCTAAATTTTTCAATTTGATTAGTTTAATTTAGTTTTAAATCTTTTGACAATTTTTTACTATGGAAGGCCATTTTCTCGATTTTCAGCTAAAATTGGTTGGAAGGACTACATAAAAAAAAAATAGTCAAAATGATTAGGAGTAAATTGGTCAAGTTGAAAGTTTAAATGAATTGTTGTACAATAGGTTTATAAGTTTTTAGATAATTATCACTATAATAGAACTATAGGTAAAAAAAGTTACTGATCACCTGATATTTCAATAACTTGTTGGTAACTTATAGACTTAAAAAAAAAAAAATTACTAACCTTTTTTTTTTTCATACGGTTTACAAATTATGAGCGATTTCCATCTTTCACTAATTTTCATTATCTCTTATCAACGCCTTACATCACCAATCTGATGTAACAATATGGTAGCTCATATAGACAATATATAGAGTTTGTTTGGCTTTTCATACGTAAAGCTTCACACGAGCGTTCATCAACAGTCAGTTGTGTCTACGATTATGAGTTATTCTCAGCTCTAATACTAACTCCGTTTTGGTGTTATCGTAATCTGCTTGAAGCAGCTATTTATCTTGGGCGCGCAATTTATAGCCGAAGTAGCGAGGCGTGGTGGATACTTTTCTCAGAATCCCTCGGCTCTGATGGATCTCTTGACGTCTGCATATGTCTCGGCTGGCTTGGATCCTCAAAGGTGATGCTCGATCACGAGATCAATTGGCACTAATTAAAAGTGTCATCGCAAAGCTGTTGCTTTCATGTAAAGCTATACATTGCGACATCCATCAGGAGGGCATGTTTCTTAGTTATCATTAATTCCTTCATTTTTATTCCATTGTGTTTCTTTCAAATAGGGATTCGACCGGTGATTCCTGGGCCATTGCAGCCGCTGGTAGAGTAGTTGAAAAGCTAATGGAGATTGAGAAAAATGATGATTCGATGAGACCATGCAAGGATGCTGTTGAAGAGGGTGATGATCAACTTTCCAAAAACCAATTAGCAAACGAGAGTAGGCCCAGACTCGATGACTCTACATCCACCATAGCATATGATAGTTGAATGTTGGAAGAAAATTCAAGCATTGGAGATGCTTCGGAAGTTCTGATTATTGCTCCAACTAATGAGTTGGAAGCAGACGCCGACCCACTAAATGAGTGTGCTCCTTTAAGCGAGGAGAGTGCACCGGGGAATCAGGAATCTCATGTGTCGGCTCATGAAGTATTGAGCCATGGGAATGTTGTGAACACGGAGGATCTCCTAAAGCTGTGACAGCTCTTCGAGGTAGAGACCTCGGATCAGCATGACGGGCTTGATGAGAAGGAAGAGACGAACTAGAGAGATGATGTTTCTGCAGGATCAGGACCGTTGGAGCAATGATATATTAGGAGAATGAAATTGTTAAAGCTCATAAAACAACAATTAAAACAGAAAAAATTCTGTTGTTTGAGAGAGAGAAAAGATAAAAAACAGAGCATAGCACTTCATACATCTTGTGCAAAAGAAAAAACTGTCGAGTACCACAACTAAATACAAAACAAAAACTGCTCACATATGTGCAACACATAACTGCACACAAACGTGCTATTTCCTAGAAAATAGCAAAAACACTAAATGCATAACTAAATGAATTTGGTTGTTTTTTAATATAAAAAAACAGAGGAAAGTAAGGGAAAACATGACAGAAAACAACAGCATTGAGATAATTCCAACAAACTCCTCCTTGGATCAGTTGCAGCTACAGATTCTTATTTTCTCTCTTAACAACTCAACTCTTCCAGCCTGAAGTGGTTCTGTGAACATATCTGCAAGCTGATCTGTAGATCTGCAATAGACCAACTTAACTTCGCCACTTTGTTGCACCTCACGCAGAGAAAAATTTGACTTTGAAATGCTTGGTTTTGCCATGGAAAACTGGATTCTGTGATATTGCTAGAGCAGCCTGATTGTCCACATTGACTTCGATACAATCACTGGAATTCAACCACAAATCATTCATTATCTTTTTCAGCCACAAAGCTTGATTTGCAACTGCAGTAGTTGCTATAAACTCAGCATTTGTAGTAGACTGAGCTACAATCTCTTGCTTTTTAGAACACCAGGAGAAACAAGTAGAACCAAAATTGAAACAATATCCAGACGTACTCTTCATGTCATCTACTGAACCAGCCCAGTCATTATCAGAAAATCCTTGCAAATTAAACTTCTGACATTTCTTAAACTTCACACCAAAGAACAATGTTCCTTTGAGATATCTCAAGACCCTTTTTGCTGCAACAAAATGTAACTGACTAGGACTACTCATAAACTTGAATAGAACACTCACAGCAAATAGAATATCTAGTTTGGTTGTTGTAAGATACATGAGACACCCAATCAGACTTCTATACATAGAAGCATCTACTGCATCTGTTCCATCATTCTTCTGCAGCTTCTCTTTAGCAGCCATAGGAGTGCTTACACTTCGACAATCTTCCATCTGAAACTTCTATAGAATTTCCTTCATGTATTTTTTCTGACAGATGAATATCTCATATGAAGCCTATTTGACTTCGAGACCCAAAAAATAAGCCATATTTCCCAAGTCTGACATCTCAAAACGTGCAAATAGATCTTGCTTCACTTTCTCTATCAATTCCATATCATTCCCCATCACTAATAGATCATCTACATAAAGTGACAGAATTACAACACTGTGATTCACCTTCTTGACATAAAGAGTGAACTCACTTAAGCTTTTTACAAAGCCAAAATCCTGCAAATATCGATCTATCTTCTCATACCAAGCTCTTGGAGCCTGCTTCAGTCCATATAGAGCTTTCCTCAACCTGTATACACTCTCTTCTTGGCATTTGATACTGAAGCCTTCAGGTTGTTCAACAAAAATCTCCTCCTCAAGCTCTCCACTCAGGACTTTAGACTTGACATCTAACTGAAATATATGCCACCCCTTATCTGCTGCAATAGCTAACGGTAGCCTTATTGTATCAAGTCGTGCAACAGGAGCAAATGTTTCAAAATAGTCTACTCCCCATATTTGTGCATAGCCTTTCACCACCAATCTAGCTTTGTGTTTATTGATAGAACCATCAGGATTAAGTTTTGTTCTAAACACCCACTTAACCTCAATCACATTCTTATCGGATGGTCTGTCAACAAGCTCCCATGTGTGGTTTTTCTGGATCATTGCAATCTCCTCCTGCATTGCTGCAATCCACTTCTAATTCTCCTTAGCTTCCATAAAGTTAGATGATTCCAGCATTGCCACATTGCTTCTTTCATAGATTTCAGCAAGTGACATTGTGTCTCTCACTGGTAAATCATCCATATTGTCTTCCAATCTATCTATAACTTCATCAACCTCTACATCTATTGCAGGTTGTTTTTCGAATTGTTGCTGTTCTGCACTCTTTCCTTCCATCCAATTCCACTCATCTTCCTCTAGAAAAACAACATCTTTGCTTACAGTCACCTTCCCTGTCATAGGGTGAAAAATTATGTAAGCCTTTGATTGGAGACTGTACCCAATAAAGATTCCAAGCTCTGCTTTCTTATCTAGCTTGTCCCTCTGTCACGACCTCTTTTTTGTCGGCGCCCGCAATCGGGTACAAGCGCCTAAGGAGGCTAATGGCTCGGCTGAATTTATTAAGCCCGGACTCTCCCAAGTCCACCAATTCATGACTTAATGGTTCAAGTTTTTAACCTATAATTCAATTTTTAAAATGGAGTCGCCACTAATCGATTTGGGGTGGGTTGATTAGAAACCCAAGTGAAGTATCGGGAGAAATACCCACTCCTGCGCAATCAGAGAAATTAGGATCGGGGACTTGATTACACTAGTTAATCACTAATACCCTTTCGGTACCTAATCTTGTTTAAACCTTGAGGTTTTTTTGGATGTTCGGGGGATTTTTTATGCATTTTTGGGAGGAAAAGCATTTTTTGAGTCCTTTTCTAATTTTTTGGACACAAAAGGGATTTTTTTGGGGTTTTTTTTTGGAAAATACAACTCTTTTTGGCTTTTTTCATGAATTTTTGGCTTTTTTTGGATTTTTGGCATTTTTTGGAAAATATGAAATATTTTTGATTTTTTTTATTTTTCGGAAAATAAAATATTTTTTTTAATATTTTTAAAAATATTTTCGGAAAATAAATTGTTTTTGATTTTTCTCGATTTTTTAGAAAATAAAACATTTTTCAACATTTTTTAAATATTTTTTTTGATTTTCTGGAAATTAAAACATTTTTGATTTTTTTAAAAATAAATTATTTATTTATTATTTATTAGAATACTATTTTATTTAAAATAATAAAACAAAACCGGCCCGGGTCGGATCCGCGGGTTGGGTCCGACCTGGGCCAGCGACCCAAACGCGGGCCCGACTTGGATTTTTCGGGTTTTTCTTTTTTTTTTTTTTTAAAATGAAACGGCGTCGTGGCCGGGTGTTTAGGGACACCCGGCCTGACGCGACAACCCGGCCCGACAACCCACTCCGCGACCCGACTCCCCGCGAACCCTACCCGACCCGGCTCCGATTCACGACCCAACTTCGCAACCCGCTCCCCCAGTGAAACCCTACCCGGATCCGACTCGGTTTCCGCCGCCCCTTAAATCGCGGAATCCCTACCCGGATCCGACCCGGTTTCCGCCGCCCCTTAAATCGCGGAATCCCTACCCGGCCTCCCAAACCCGGATCCACTTCGTGACCCGGAAATCGCAAACCCTAGGGTTTGTGAATCCGCGGCGCCGAAAGGGGGGGAAACAGGAGCATTCCGGTGGTGACGGCGGCGACGGCAACGATGACTGGACTATGGTGACATCACGATACATGTTCGTGGCAACGGCGCGACGGGGGCGGCGCGACGGCGAGACCCACGCGAATCTCCTCTTCTCCGGCGTCCCTCTCTCTCTCTCTCTCTACTCCGGCGAAGCCCAGATCCGAAGCCGCGAGCCCTCGGCCCCCCTGAAGTCTCTCAGTGGGGTGTCCAAGGGTCGCGACCTCGATCCCTCTCCCTTTCTCCTTCCTCCGTGCATCTCTGTGCTCGCTCTCTACTCCTCCCTCCGGCGAGACTCAAGATCTCCGGCGGCTCGTCTTTGAGCCTCCCCTAAAGTCTCTCAGGGGAAGCTGTCGAAGCTTTACCGTCGGTGATGTCCTCTCTGCCGTGTGCCCCTTCGTTGAGGATGGATGGCCTATTTATAGGCGCGGGAGCAGCCGGTCGGCGAGGCTTCGACCCGCCGGTTAGACCGCCGTCCCATCCGCCATCATCGCCTCCTCCAGTCACGTCCCGTCGACGCCAACTGCTCCTCTGCTCCGCACGCGATTGCCGTCCGCTCAAGCTTCTCCGGCGTCGCGCCTGCCAGCGCGTGCTCCTCAGTGGTGCGAGGAAGAAGACGACGCGGAGGGGGCTGGGCTTGAGGCGACGATGGGCCAAAGGCCCACGCGGGGAGAGGGGGCTTCCTTTTTGCTTTCGCTTTTTTTTTGGTTTATTATTCGAAAATTAAATAAAACAAAATAATAATAATAAAATAAAGCCTAATTTTAGGCGTCAACAGCTGCCCCTCTTTGAAGGTGAGCTCACAAAGATTGCATTCAAAGACAAAATGATGCCTAAATTTTGGCCATATATGCATAGCGGATTATATTTAATTTAGGACTTATTATCCTATGTAAAAGAGCAGTATAACATTATATATACTAAGACAGATAAGAAGATACCTGTAGTTACTTACCGGGAGTGAGTGAGATAGGGTGTGAACCCCGAATTTAGCAAGTATCAAAGCGTCATCTTACCTGGTGATATGAGAAGGTTGCTTTTCCAGGGCTCGAACCATTCTTCGGTCGCCTGTTAAAACAATCAATGATTTGTCTAGGACCCGAACCTTTCTTCGGTCGCCTTGATGGGAAATTATTCCTTCAGGACTCGAACCATTCTTCGGTCGCCTATTGGAGTAATCAGTGGTTTGTCTCGGACCCGAACCATTCTTCGGTCGCCTGTTAAAACAATTAGTGATTTGTTTAGGACCCGAACCTTTCTTCGGTCGCCTTGATGGGAGATTGCTCCTCCAGGACCCGAACCATTCTTCGGTCGACTATTAGAGTAATCAGTTGTTTGTCTCGGACCCGAACCATTCTTCGGTCGCCGTGACGGGAAATTGCTTCTCTAGGACCCGAACCATTCTTCGATCGCCTGTTAAAACAATCAATGGTTTGTCTAGGACCCGAACCTTTCTTCGGTCGCCTTGACGGGAGATTGCTCCTCCAGGACCCGAACCATTCTTCGGTTGCCGTGAGGGGGAAATTGCTTCTCCAGGACCCGAACCATTCTTCGGTCACCTGTTAAAACAATCAATGGTTTGTCTAGGACCCGAACCTTTCTTCGGTCACCTTGACGAGAGATTGCTCCTCTAGGACCCGAACCATTCTTCGGTCGCCTATTAGAGTAATCAGTTGTTTGTCTCGGACCCGAACCATTCTTCGGTCGCCGTGATGGGAAATTGCTTCTCCAGGACCCGAACCATTCTTCGGTCGCCTGTTAAAACAATTAGTGATTTGTCTAGGACTCGAACCTTTCTTCAGTCGCCTTGACGGGAGATTGCTCCTCCAGGACCCGAACCATTCTTCGGTCACCGTGACGGGAAATTGCTTCTCCAGGACCCGAACCATTCTTCGGTCGCCTGTTAAAACAATCCATGGTTTGTCTAGGACCCGAACCTTTCTTCGGTCGCCTTGACGGGGGACTACTCTTCCAGGATCCGAACCTTTCTTCGGTCGCCTTGACGGGGGATGCACCGACCTTTCTCAGGGCATCTGTTTGTTGGGAGATAGTACTTGGACGATCACAAGTACAAACTCTTGGAGGATACCTGGATGATCACAAGTATCGAAGGGGTACCCGGACGATCACAGGTACAAACTCTTTGGGGATACTTGGATGATCACAAGTATCGAAGGGGTACCTGGACAATCACAAGTACAAACTCTTTGGGGATACTCGGATGACCACAAGTATCGAATGGGTACCTGGACAATCACAAGTACAAACTCTTTGGGGATACTTGGATGATCACAAGTATCGAAGGGGTACCTGGATGATCACAAGTACAAACTCTTTGGAGATACCTGGATGATCACAAGTATCGAAGGGGTACCTGGACGATCACAGGTACAAACTCTGAAGGAAGAATCAAGGTATACCTGAGATATTTGTGTGGAAATATTGAGGATGGGTCTTGTATATACGTGAAGGTTTCTCACCTCCTGGTAGTGAGAATATCGAGGACGTACCTTGGATATTTATTGAAGGTTTCTCACCTCCTGGTAATTAGGAATATCGAGGGCGTACTTGAGATATTCATGAAGGTCTCTCACCTCCTGGTAATTGGAAATATTGAGGGTGTACCTGAGATATTCGTGAAGGTCTCTCATCTCCTGGTAAAGGGGAATATCGAGAACGTGCCTCGCATATTCATGAAGGTCTCTCACCTCCTGGTAAATGGGAATATCGAGGACGTGCCCCGAATATTCGTGAAGGTCTCTCACCTCCTGGTAAAGGGAATATCGAGAACGTACCTGGGATATTCGTGAAGGTCTCTCACCTCCTGGTAATTGGGAATATCGAGGGCATGCCTCGCATATTCATGAAGGTCTCTCACCTCCTGGTAATTGGGAATATCGAGGACGTGCCCCGAATATTCGTGAAGGTCTCTCACCTCCTGGTAAAAGGGAATATCGAGGACGTACCTGGGATATTTGTGAAGGTCTCTCACCTCCTGGGATATTCGTGAAGGTCTCTCACCTCCTGGTAATTGGGAATATCGAAGACGTGCCCCACATATTCGTGAAGGTCTCCCACCTCCTGGTAATTGGGAATATTGAGGACGTGCCTGGCATATTCATGAAGGTCTCTCACCTCTTGGATGGCTGCAGGCACTCAAAAGGGGTGGAACACCCGGATAGCCACAAGTGTACACAGTACTGGAATACTTGGATAAACACAAGTATTTAATGATACAACCTGGGACCACTCAGTTTGTCCAAGTGTAAGGAAGCATACCTGGGTAGGCGCTGGCACAAAAAGCAGTGGAATGCTTGAACAGCCGCTATATTTGGGGACAACTTGGGCAAGTTAAGTGTCATGAAAAGGAAGTACCTGGATAACGGTGGATACTTGATGATAGGGGGATACCTAGACAGCAGTAGGTATTCAACGATAAAGGGATACTGGGTTAGTCACAAGTATCAATACTCTAGGGACAACTCGAACAGGTCGAGTGTCAGGAAGAGGGAGTATCCGAACGGTGGCCGGTACTCAATAATAGAGATACATAAATAGCAGTAGGTATTCAACGATAAAGAGATACTTGGTTAGTCACCAGTATCAATACTCTTGGGACAACTCGAATAGGTCGAGTGTCAGGAAAATGGAGTATCCGAACGATGGCCGGTACTCTAAGACAATGGGGATACCTAAATAGCAGTAGGCACCCGAACTCGAGGGACAACTTAAATAGGTTGAGTGTTAATAAGAGAGTACCTGGACAGTGGTAGGTACTTTAAGACAAATGGGGACAGGGATATGTTTACCTGGCAATATCTCTGATCTCCGAGAGTATGTCTGCTATTTGCACAATATGCACACATGATTGTATATGCTGTAAATTCATGAGTTTAAATGTGATTTATGCATGACAATTTTGTCAGTTCTGCATCTTTTAATTTCCACTGGGGAAGATTTTGAAAGACAACCTTCATTTAGAATGTAGATGTCTTGAGCATGCCAGATGAGGGACTTTCAGTTTGAAAGGACTTTCCGCTCACTCTCATGGAAAAGGCTATCTTGACCATTGATGCAGGATTCATAAGGACCACACTATCTCACTGTCATCATGTCAGCAGGGGTCTGAGTATTCTCGCAAACGGTACGACTTTACCAATGTGAGAGGTCTTTGTTGAAACTGTGATGAAGTCTTGGTCAGTGGCTCATCGAAGGGGACCATCAAGGTTGAAGCTGATGGACGAAAATGGTGCACGATCATCTCCGGGTTTACAAGTCAAGAACCTTGCAAAAAGAGATAGAGTAATCTTGCTCGTACTTCTTCGAGCGATGCTTATAGACATATGAAATCCTATGTTAATTGAAGTGCCCCTAATCTGAAGAGACTTTTACAATGGGATGCAACGTAGGCTTGATTCTTGTGTAAAAAGGTAGAGCTGGTGATTGCCTTGGCATTTGTCACTAGTCTTTCTTCTTATTGTCAAATGGAGGTTCTATGGACCACAATAGCAACATTTTCTTGGCTGCATTTTTGACTGGGGGGCATTGGCCTTGCTTTTACTAGGCACACCGCTTTTTTCATGCCCCTATTTTTTATTCCAGTTCTTTTATGGGCATTGACCTTGCTTTTACTAGGTACACTGCTTTTTTATGCCCTTGCTTTTTTTATTCTTATTGCTTGAGAGCTGATCTTGGCAAGCTTAATCGAAGCACCGTTATTAGACTCTTGAGTCTCCATCTTCAACTGGCGCTCAGGCTATAATAACTTCTGCTTTGTCTTGATGTGAGGGTAAAATTACAGACTCACTTGGGTTGTACAATGAATACAAGTGCGTAAAGAAAGAATTGCTCTTCATGACTCTAGGGCACTTAAATTAGCGCGAGTGTTCATATGCAATAAAGACACTCGAAGATTGATGCAAGTGCAAGCAAGAAAATTTCTATCCCCTTTCTCGCCTTGTGATGCTGACTTGTTTTCGACTTGCCCTAGTGTGGGGTGGTTCTTTGACGGGGATATGAGAGAAGCTTCACCAGTGTATGGGGCTCAATGGGGTGAGTGATGGAATGCCTCTCACTGCTTTGGTTATCGTACCATTTGCGAGAGAACTCTTTATCCTGTAGTCATGGAATCTTCTGCACTCATCTCACAAGTGTATAGATGAGGGACTGTGTATAGGATATGGCTTGCCTTTCATCATTCTGACGCGCCACATCCAGCATGCTCAATTAATCTTGTATTCTTCACTTAGCTGTCTATTCTAATAATTCTCAATGGAATCAGTGATTTAGACAGACAAAATCATCATGCATAATTCATTTGGAAATGACATGCAACATTTTGAATATGATGGAGTTTGAACTTTTTCAAAACAAGTGCATGGTTTTGACTCAAAAAAGACCCTATTGATAATTTTGGGAGTTAACATGATGGTGTTTCCAAATATGTTAAATTTTGAACATCAAAATGGTTATTTGCAAATGGGTGTCGATAGTTATCCCTATTGATCAAGGATATGACTCATGAAGGATTAGCCGGGGTTGGGGATCTGATCGGGCATCTCTGCTTTTGCCCCCGTAGAAGAGAAGATGTACGAGTAGATCAATTAGTCTGGCCAAAATCAAATGTGAGTTGAGGCCTGAAGATTTTCTATCATTTGCTTTGGCGATACTCGAGACACCATTTTGCTTGGGAGAGTTTGTTTATCTTTTTTTTTTTTTTTTTTTTTTTTTTTTTTTTTTTTTTTTTTTACAGTCAGTTAATCCTACAACAAACAAGACATGCTTCTCATTGATTCGTTATCCTTGCTTTTGACAGTCAGGTGATCCTGCAACAAACAAGAGGGAATGTGTTAGTCATGAACTCTTTCAAGAGTCGAATAACTGGAAGCGATACAACTTTACCCTTCACTGGTTTTGCAGATGATTGGATGGACCTAAAGTGAGAGAGGGATACGAAGTCCTATGTCCCTTGCTTCGTTAGGTCAATTATTCTCTGAATTTGCTCCTGGATGACATGTCTTTTTACACAAAGCCAGGTGAATTTGATGTGGGTCATTCTCATGAACCTCACTTGGCCAATATTGACCATCAAGTTTGGTTTTTGATTCTCAATGTTTCCTGTCAATAGGGAAAATACGTCAAAAGTGAATTCAAAGAAGGGGGAGTATTGGGAACGATACCAAATTACTCTTCTCCAAAGTTTGTATTTGCTGACTTTTGAATGTTGATGACAGCCTTTTCGTCTTGGCATAGTTGGACATTTCTTTCGATTGGCCTTCCTCACTTGTGACCATGTATGCATGATTGCTGGTCATTGATTCATCTTCAACGCCTTCCTTCTGTGGAATTCTCCTTCTGTCTTTAACTATGGCATCATTGGGCAAAAGTCATGTACCTCAAGCTTCTGTGGAATCTGAGATGGGCAATCAAAACCTCTAATTTTCTGATGGCAATTACTTCTTGCGAGAGCATGCGTCTGAATAGGAAGTCAGGTTTCTAGGTCCTCATTTTGAATACGGGCTAGAGACTGCTTCAACTGTCTGGATTTCTTCCCTGTTGACAGTAGCCAATTCAAAGAGAGAAGATCCCCTCCTTGTGCTTCTAGGCTTGTCGAAGCTGGAAGTCCTGTTGACGAAACCACAACATCTGGTTGCTCAGGCACATTGTGGGGAAATGATATTGCTCTGGCTTGTGAAGGAGTTGGGCAGGAGCAAGGTGGAGTGTACAGAGCTCCTGGGAACGGGTTAATTCCAACCGTATGCCCGTACCTATTACGTCCTATTTTTCGTTTCCTGTAAATAGAAGAGAAAGGACATCATTTCTAAAATTATATTCAAAGAATAAAACTTACCTTCTTTGAAGTGGGATGATATTTTCTGTTTGCCCCATTGTCTTCTTGAAAGGGTATTTTTGAATTTGGCGAGCTCACATGATGTGCCAGTTTCAAATACTTTTTGTCACACTAAATCAAAGAGGATGATGTTCTGAAACATAAAGTGAGAAGGTTAGAAAGACAAACGTGCTTAAATTTATCATCTTGTTTTGACAAAAGCTTTTGGGTGATGAAATATATATATATATTTTTTATTTCCAAAATACGTCTTTGGGGGAGAAAAAGCATGAGGAAGCCCAGCCCTCAGTATTCTCCTTGGATGATATATTTTTTTTCATGGTTGGATAGCATCACAGGGCAAGTTTGGAGTACCGCCTCATGCTCTTAAAACAAAATATTATAACTGCACAATAGAGTACTTGGAATGGAAAATACAACAGTAGCACACTAAACAAGATAAGAAACATGAAATTATAAAAACAAGTAAAACCCATGAAAACTCCTGTGTAAATGAGCGCTTTGATAGTGCTGGTCTTGAAGCTAAGCGTCTTTGAATTCCTCGCCTTCAGTAGACTCGAAGTATTCGCATGCGATGACTACCTCGTTGAAGTTATGGAAGTGTAACCCATGCAGCCAACAGCGCTGCTTGCAGGACAAAACTTTTATGAACTGCTTCATTAACTCCTCTTCAGCCAGTTGAGGGTGGGTTTGCATCATGAAAGCCTTCCACCTCCTTGCGTATGCTCGGAAATCCTCCATTGCTCTTCTTCTGAAGTGAACCAAGTTCTCACAAGGCAGTTCAGTTCCGATCTGGCTTTGGTATTGATGCAAGAACGTGGAAGTCAACTCATTCCACTCCTTTAGAAGATAAATGTTTGCTGTGATAAACCATTGCAATGCAGACCCCGTAAGAGTTTCTTGGAATGCCTGAGTTGTGAACGACATCAGGCCATAGTACCGACTCATTTCCGCATGGAGATACTGCAAGTGGGCCACGGGACAAGCTGTGCCGTCATACTTGCGAAGATTGGGTATCCACATTTCTATGGGGCTCATGATCCTATGAGGGCAAGACGAGCTTGATGTATCTTGGTTAGGCCACTGGTTTTCCCACTGCATATCTGTTGTAGTGGTGGATTTTTCTGTTTCAGGGAAGTTGGATTCTACCGAGATTACCCCATTGCTTTCTTCTTGGTCAAAATTTCCGAATGAGGATAAAGTATTGAAGCTATCCTCATGGTCAGAGGACAAGCTTAGTACTTCGTTAGGATCATAGCGGATAAAGACGTATGCTTCCTCTTCTGACGGGCCTTCATCCCCGGATGAGAGTAGAAAACAGTTATATGATGAATCGTCAATTTCATTGTCGAAATAACGCTAGAAGTCCTTGGGATTGTATTCTAGGGTCGGGAAGTCTTCAGGGTTGTACTCTAGGGGATTGTAGCCTTCAAAGCTGTATTCTTGGGAATGCTCGAAGCCTTGGTGCGGTGGCTCGTCAGCAGGTGCTGTATTGATTTGCTTAGGCTTTTTTTTTTTGGCTTCTGGTTTAGACCTTTTGAGTAAGGCCCTTCGTTTTGCCAGCTCGATTCTGTCAAAGGAAGTGAGAGACATTGGAGTTTCACTATCTGATTCACTTCCCAAGTTGATAGGGGTTGGTATTCTTTGGACCTTAGCTCTTGGAGTAAGCTTGGGGAGTTGTCTTGTCGTGCCCCGGTCTTGAATAGGCTCTGTGTCTTGGATCTCGTACAAAGGCTCCTTGCCTTTCCTAGTGGGAAATTTTCCAGTAACAGGGTGTTGTTCAGCTGCCCATTTATCATGCAAGGCTTTATTGACATGCTCTTCTCCTATCTTAGCGACTAACGGTTCCTTGTGCTCCGCGATCATCGGCTCTTCGTAGGGCAGGGTGATGTCAAGATTATACTCTTGGTGAAAAACATGAATTAGTTCCCTCCAGGTTTTAAGGGGACTAATCTTCCTGACAATGTACTATCGCAAGGCAGGGCCAGTCAAGCTCGATTGGTATGATTGAATCATCCTTCTAACCAGGTAGGCCTGTAAGTTAGTCTCTGGACGGGGGGTATCAGCATACCTTTTGCATTCAGGTGCTTTGAGCTCTTCGGGAATCTCAATGCCGGCGTAATTGGACAGGTCCATGGGATTCTGTCCCTGCAGCTGGCTTAACTTTTTCATGATCTTTTCAAACTGTCTATGGTACTGGCTATTTTCTGGCAAATTTGCAGGTGTCATGACGATGTTTGAGGCAACTATAGAGTTGGGCTTAGCTTGAGTGGATTTCATTTGTCTCGAGAGTTGTTGAAGGACAATGGACATCTGTCCTACGCCGTCTTCAATGTTAATGAGGCAGTTTTGTACATCATTCTGATCGGGCCCAATTGTATGAGGCCATTCGCGAGTGATTTGTGGCTGGCGATTCATAGTTACCTGTTCGTGTTGAAAATAATGAATGAGCACGACAGTAAACAAAGATTGACCCATGGCAATGGTCTAACTGCTTTCTTATTTATCAAAAGAGGATTTTATAGACCGCAGACTTCTGACATCTAGAACTTGCAATTGAAAAGACAGAATGAAATACTAGACATTAAACAAAAGTCCCTAAACAATGGGACAAAACCTTCACAATATTAACACTAAGGGGCACATGATTGCTAATTTATATGCGACGGGGAGCCTTGCTCTTGTGAGGACGCCTGCTTCCTTGGGCTAGCTCTGAGGTGTGCATCCAATCCATTCCCAAATCCCTCTCCATGAGCTTTGCTTGCTCGTGTTGGCTGCTCTCGCTGCTCGAGTGGGGGACTAATGGCTTCCATCTTTTCGGGATGCGATGGTTGTGGATGTAGGACATGGAGGCGTGGTGGGCTTTTTCTTCTCCCTCAAGCCCTTCAGGTACCACGATCCTTTTGCGATGGCACTTGTCCCAAGCTTCCTGAGCGGTAGAAACTTCAAATGCGTAGTCACTGCTTGTGTTAAAAAGAACTGAAGAGATCTTCCTGATGAGAGGTGGTGGGATCTCCTGAAGGGCTCCATATTGTCGTGCCACTCGATAAGGGTGATAGAGAATGGCGCCGGTGAGGCTAAGCAACGGAATTGAGAGACAGCGCTTGTAAGCGAAGCGAGCTCTCTTTTCATGGAACCAACCAGCACACCATTGGAATGCCTCAGGAGCCGAGTCTCTTAGGAAGCTTACCCAATTTAAACAACTTTGATTGGGAATGTATGGTCCTAAAACCATAAATTTTTGTAATGGGTTTTCAAAAGCATTCATTTCAGATGATCGCATGAAGTCTCGAAATTCGCTTAGGTGAGAAAAGAACCAGACTTGTAAAATTTCAGGAGATGCTCGCATGATTTTTTCCGAGTTGTCTTTAAAACGATAAAAAGACAAGAATGTTTCAGTTAAAATCATGTTGACATAATTTCCTCCTCTCAAGATTTGATCAACTATCCATGCCATCTTAGGACTTATGGCATTTCTTTGATGGGGGAAAACGATGAGCCCGAAAAAAGTCAGGAGGAAAATCTCACTTTTTCGGGTCATAGGCTGGTTTTGAAAACATGCATTCACGAATTCTAAAGGGCATACATTATGGTTGTTTTCAAGAATTTGCCTCATGACATGGATTTCAGTTCCTAAAAGTCGCACCAACCCGCGCCACGGGAGGGCACCAGTTGATGGCTTGACGAGCTTTTTCTCAAGAGGCATTCCAGTGATGATGTTGTATTCCTCTAGGGTTGGGGTTAGCTCAAACCTACCGAATATAAAAGTAACCGTCTTCGGGCACCAGAAATGTGCCATGGCTTGTATGACTTCAGGGCAAACAGTGATTCGGATCAACGATAGGAGATGACCGACTTTGGCCTTCACACGCTCTTGGGCAAACTGATCTAATTGACCCCACCATCTGAAGAGCTCCGCCTTGGGAGTAGGAATGAATTGGATATCGTCTTTCCCCATCGCATATAAACTGGGATTTGAAAACCTTATCCTAAATTGCCATGGGCCAAATAAAAAGAATGAGTAAAAGTAAAGAGATTACTTTTGCTTTTTAAAGAAAAAAGGCAAGCACAAAGACATGCGCATGGGACGTTGCAGTCTCGCGTTAGCAGCATACCCTCCTAACCTCGGCTAAGAAATTCGGGGAAAAGAAAGGCAACCTCTACATCGCAGTCTCGCGTTTGAGGTCGTATCTTTCTTAACACCATCCTAGAAATCCTATGGCGGCCCAGGTCTGGCGGCCGGGTTGTGTGTGTCATGTGTAGTGTTTAAAACTATAAAGCATGCACAACAGTTTATAATCACAAAAACATTTTATTTAACAAAATAAAAAAAACTTTAAGCTATTACCCTGCATAAAAGAAAAAAAACCAAGTCAGCAAAGCATTTAAACAAAGATAAAATGGCCTAAGTCCTCAAAGTCCCCAGCGGAGTCGCCAAGCTGTCGCGACCTCTTTTTTCTCGGCACCCGCAATCGGGTACGAGCGCTTAAGGAGGCTAATGGCTCGGCTGAATTTATTAAGCCCGGACTCTCCCAAGTCCACCAATTCATGACTTAATGGTTCAAGTTTTTAACCTGTAATTCAATTTTTAAAATGGAGTCGCCACTAATCGATTTGGGGTGGGTTGATTAGAAACCCAAGTGAAGTATCGGGAGAAATACCCACTCCTGCGCAACTAGAGAAATTAGGATCGGGAACTTGATTACACTAGTTAATCACTAATGCCCTTTCGGTACCTAATCTTGTTTAAACCTTGAGATTTTTTGGATGTTCGGGGGATTTTTTATGCATTTTTGGGAGGAAAAGCATTTTTTGAGTCTTTTTCTAATTTTTTGGACACAAAAGGGATTTTTTTTAGGTTTTTTTTTTTGGAAAATACAACTCTTTTTGGCTTTTTTCATGAATTTTTGGCTTTTTTGGATTTTTGGCATTTTTTGGAAAATATGAAGTATTTTTTATTTTTTTATTTTTCGGAAAATAAAATATTTTTTAAATATTTTTAAGAATATTTTCGGAAAATAAATTGTTTTTGATTTTTCTCAATTTTTTAGAAAATAAAACATTTTTCAACATTTTTTAAATATTTTTTTTGATTTTCTGGAAATTAAAACATTTTTGATTTTTTTTGAAAATAAATTATTTATTTATTATTTATTAGAATACTATTTTATATTAAAATAATAAAACAAAACCGGCCCAGGTCGGATCCGCGGGTTGGGTCCGACCCGGGCCGGCGACCTAAACGCGGGCCCGACTCGGATTTTTCGGGTTTTTTTTTTTTTTTTTTTTTTTTTTTTTTTTTTTTTTTTATAAATGAAACGGCGTCGTGGCCGGGTGTTTAGGGACACCTGGCCGGACGCGACAACCCGGCCCGACAGCCCGCTCCGCGACCCGACTCCCCGCGAACCCTACCCGACCCGGCTCCGATTCACGACCCGGCTTCGCAACTCGCTCCCCCGGTGAAAGCCTACCTGGATCCGACTCGGTTTCCGCCGCCCCTTAAATCGCGGAATCCTTACCCGGCCTGCCAAACCCGGATCCGCTTCGTGACCCGGAAATCGCAAACCCTAGGGTTTGCGAATCCGCGGCGCCGAAAGGGGGGGAAACAGGAGCATTCCGGCGGTGACGGCGGTGACGGCGGTGACGGCAACGATGACTGGACTACGGTGACATCACGATACCTGTTCGTGGCAACGGCGCGACGGGGGCGACGCGACGGCGAGACCCACGCGAATCTCCTCTTCTCCGGCGTCCCTCTCTCTCTCTCTCTCTACTCCGGCGAAGCCCAGATCCGAAGCCGCGAGCCCTCGGCCCCCCTGAAGTCTCTCAGTGGGGTGTCCAAGGGTCACGACCTCGATCCCTCTCCCTTTCTCCTTCCTCCGCGCGTCTCTGTGCTCGCTCTCTACTCCTCCCTCCGGCGAGACTCAAGATCTCCGGCGGCTCGTCTTCGGGCCTCCCCTAAAGTCTCTCAGGGGAAGCTGTTGAAGCTTTACCGTCGGTGATGTCCTCTCTGCCGTGTGCCCCTTCGTCGAGGATGGATGGCCTATTTATAGGCGCGGGAGCAGCCGGTCAGCGAGGCTTCGACCTGCCGGTTAGACCGCCGTCCCGTCCGCCATCATCGCCTCCTCCAGTCACGTCCCGTCGACGCCAACTACTCCTCTGCTCCGCACGCGATTGCCGTCCGCTCAAGCTTCTCCGGCGTCGCGCCTGCCAGCGCGTGCTCCTCAGTGGCGCGAGGAAGAAGACGACGCGGATGGGGCTGGGCTTGAGGCGACGATGGGCCAAAGGCCCACGCGGGGAGAGGGGGCTTCCTTTTTGCTTTCGCTTTTCTTTTTCTTTTTTTTTTTGTTTTTTTGGTTTATTATTCGAAAATTAAATAAAAAAATATTAATAATAAAATAAAGCCTAATTTTAGGCGTCAACACCCTCTTGACCTCAGGAACATGAGTGTAACACAAACACCCAAAAACCTTCAAATTTTTCACAGAAGGTTTAACACCATACCAGACTTCAAAAGGTGTTGACCTCTCTAAGGCCTTTGTGGGCAATTTGTTCAACAAGAACACTGCAGTATTAGCTGCTTCAGCCCAAAACTTCTTAGGTAACTTCTTCTCCTACATCATACATCTAGTCATCTCCATAATGCTTCTGTTTTTCCTCTCATTGATCCCATTCTGTTGAGGTGAATAGGGAGCAGTGAACTGCTGCACAATTCCTGCTTGCTCATAATTCAACTTAAACTTGTGAGTAGTATATTCAGAACCATTATCAGACTTGAGCATTTTAATTTTCTTCCCACTTTGATTCTCAACTAAGGCTTTAAACTTCACAAACACATCAGCAACTTCAAACTTGGCTCGCAGAAAATAAATCCAACTCATCCTAGTCATATCATCAGTGAAGGTAATGAAATACCTGCTACCATTGAGAGAAGACTCAGACATAGGTCCACATATATCTGTGTGGACTAATTGTAGCTTCTCACATGCTCTCCAGCAATCTAGCTTGCTTGCCAAGAAGACAAGTTCTACACTATGGAAATTCCTCCTCAAACTTGGCAAGTCATCTGCCAAGCTATTTCTCTGCATAAACGACATTCTCTTTCTGTGAACATGCCTAAGTCTTTTATGCCATAGCTCTGCATTTTCTTCTTTGCACTTTAAAGCCATTTGTTGCATCTCTTGTGGCTTGAACATGAAACTCTTGTCCCTCATTGGGATTCTTAGCACTTGTTTGCTATCTACATTATTAATAAGACATTCATTCGCTTCGAACTTCACTTTATAGCCCTTCTCAACTAATTGACCAACACTTAACAGATTCTGGTCAATGTTTGGCACAAAAAGAACATCATTGATCAGCTTCATCTCATAATTTCCTTCAATAGCCACTGTACCCTTCCTTGTACTTCGATATACTGTCTGTTGCCAATTCTGACTCTGGACTTGACCTGTCTAGACTCCTAAACAGTTTTGAATTACTAGTCATATGATTGGTACAACCATTATCCACTAACCATGCATCATTCCCAACAGAAGATTCAGAAAAAGAAGCTACAAACAAGTGCTCTTCCTCAGTTTCATTCACTGCTACTTGTGCTTTTCCTGCTTGCTGGTAATTTTTTTTTCTTTGCAGATGGCTTCCATGTGACCCAACTTGTGACATCTTCTACATCTAGCATCAGGCTTTCTCCAACATCTAAAAAACTGATGATTAGTTCCACCACAGTATTGACAAGGCTTTTTGTTATTCTTCCATTTGCTAAACCCACTAGAATTTCCTTCTTTTGCTACAAACTTTGTGTCACCAGCATTTTCTCTGAACTGAATCCATTTCTTCCCTTTGCCTCCATCATTTGACTTCACTTTAGTTTGTAACGCACCCTCTACAAACTCTTCTCTTCTCATCAGTCTTCTGTGCTCTTGTGCCTACAAAGCATTTAACAATTCTGTAAGTTTTATATCAGCTAAGTTTCTTGTATTTTCCAGAGAAGCTATGGTGGCTTCGAACTTCTCTGGAAGAGACACCAGGATCTTCTGAACAAGCCTTTCATCCTTCAAGTCAATCCCTAAAACTCTGATTTTTTCAGCTATCCCAACCAGCCTATCAGAGTACTCCTTCACTGACTCTGAATCCTTCATCTGTTGTCTCTCAAACTCCCTCAAGAGATTCAGCACTTTCATGTCTCTTATCTTCTCATCTCCCTTGTATTCATCCTTCAAGAAATCCCATATTGTCTTTGCAGAATCACATCTCATGATCATTGTGAAGATAGTGGGTGAAACAGCAGCATACATGCAAGATTTTGCCTTAGCCTTCCCTGTGATTCTCTCTTTATGGTACTTCATCTGATTAAAGGTTGGATTGTCTGGAAGTGGAGCAACCTCATAATCATTCTCCGCAGCCTCCCATAAATCATGACCCTCCAAGAATGATGTCATCTTGACAGCCCAAGCCTGATAATTTTCCCCAGTAAAACTGGAGCAGCCATTGCAAAGAATCCACTCGATCCTGCCTCCATCAGTTTTTTCTTTGTAGATTGGAAGCAATCTTCACTCACTTACCCTCACTTCATAGTCCCTTACTGATACCAATGTTAAAGCTCATAAAACAACAATCAAAACAGAAAAATTTCTGTTGTTTGAGGGAGCGAAAAGATAAAAAACAAAACATAGCACTTCATATGTCTTGTGCAAAAGGAAAAACTGTCGAGTACCACAACTAATACAAAGCAAAAACTGCTCACATACGTGCAACACATAACTGCACACAAACCTGCTATTAACTTACTAGAAAATAGCAAAAACACTAAATGCATAACTAAATGAACTTAGCTGTTTTTTAATCAAAAAACAGAGGAAAACAGAGGAAAACATGACAGAAAACAGCAGCACTGAGATAATTCCAATAGAAATTGCATATATGCTGAGTTTCTTGAGGTAGAAATTGATTTAGATTCACTCCGGTGCATATATACGTTTGAAATTTGTCATACCTTGTATTGATTTAAACAGAGAAGTCACCTTTTCGACCCAAAAAAAGAAGAAGAAAAAAATAGAGTAGTCACATAAGAACAGATAATCAATAACTCTCCGATGAACTTTGTGGGGATCTGTACTGAGTTATCCGTTTTTCTTTTGTCCAAAAAATTGCTCATATAATGAATACTGGTTGAATGATTGTGCGTGGAACGTAAGCCTCTTGGCAAAAGGTATTCTTGTATTGATACTTGGAGAATTGAAAATGTTTCGCGATATTCTTGTATTGATACTTGGAGAATTAAAATGTTTCACGACAATAACGATTATACAGTTCTATTCATATATGCTCATGTTAGTACTTCGATTTAGTATCTTGAATAGTCTTGTGTAATGTAAAACGGCTTACTATCATCCGCGGCCTCTTTTTCTTCCCATAAGGTACCCATCCTGATGACTTCAACATCTTTTAATCCACCATAAACCTTAGTTTTTGCAAGATTCAAATGTCTCTTGGGGATTTCATGTACTTCTGCTGCTTGTCCATGGTTTCATACTACCAGTAGCAAAAGATTAGTGTACAACATGTGTTAAAAATGACCAGAAATCTCAGTTTTTATGCGTTTTGGAGCAACTAAATCATTGACAAACATGATAATGTCAATATTAGTACGGAAATAAAGAGGATAATGCCCGTCAACGATCTTTTATAAAGATGACATTGTATCACTCTTATGAATCCTCATACATGTGCGATATCTTATCGTGTTTTCATCCGACAGTCACAGCCTCATGATTAGCTTGATTCGCAGGCAAAGCTTCCTTCTCTTTATCAATGGTTACTTCCTCGTTGTAGACATAAATCTTGGCCACGACAAGGAACACGAGAAAATTGAGAAACGTGAGGACCGCCAAGAATGCGTAGTAGTAGTCAAGGTGGGAGATATTAAGGTTGTCCAAGATCCAACCCTTGTGGCTGTGTTCCATGGTGACTTGCGAGACCGTCTTGAGAATAAGACTACTTAGGAAGTTCCCGATCCCAAAACTACTAGTGTAGTAAGATGTTCCTAGACTTTTCATGCCTTGTGGTGCTTGGTCGTAGAAGAACTCGATCTTTGCCACTTCAACGAAGGTATCGGCGACTCCCATGAGGGCGGATTGTGGCAGGAGGATGAAAATGGTGAGAGGGACTATTTGGAGCTTACCGTCAATGCCGTTCTCCCTGGCGACGCTCAGCCTCCGCCTCTCAGCGAGACAAGCGGTGATCATTATGATTATGTGGAGGACGATGCCTACCCCCATTCTCTGCAGCAATGTGATGCCTCTAGGGTTCTTGGTATATCGCCTGATGGCAGGGACGAAGGACCGGTCATAGATGGTGAGGCTTGTGAGCATGAAGATCGTGACGAATGCGGTGAGGCACGCAGGAGGGATCTCGAAGTGCGGGCCCATGTGTCGGTTCAGGGTTGCACCCTGCTTGATGAAGAGCGTTAGCACCTGTGAATACATGGTGCTCGGGATGAATGTCACCGCAAGGATCGGGAGCATTTTGACCATCCGCTTGGTTTCCTCTACTTGGGTCACCGGACATAGCATCCACGGCGAGCTTGAATCAATCTTCACCGCAGCTTTGTCAAGAAATCTACAAATGTGACATGAAACTGTCATGATTAATTTCGAGGAAACCATGTAAAGACAAGCCATAGAGTTAGTGAGTTGTGAACCTCAAAGAAGTAGAGTGATCAATCTGGAATTTCCTGTATTCCGCGTACTGTTCGAGGCTCAATTCATAGAGCTCCTTTGGATCTCTCGGAACAGGCAACTTCCTCTTCCTGATCGACGCCACCAGCACTTGAGCAATCCTTGTGAGCGGGCTTCCTGAGGGCACCTTGTGCCTATAAAATGGGGTGCCCACCAAGAACACTAGGACTGATAATGCAAGCCCCAGCGTGGGAAGGCCATAGCCTAATGCCCAACCCACGTTATCTTGTATATAGATCAAGACTGTGGTTGCCAATAGTGTCCCGAAGAAAATGCTGAACATCCACCAGTTGAAGAACGAGAGCTTCTGGGCCCTTTCCTTGGGTTCGAAGTCGTCAAACTGGTCTGCGCCCAAGGTCGAGATGTTGGGTTTGGTCCCGCCCGTCCCAGCCGCAATTATGTAGAGGGCCAAGTAGAAGATGCCTATCTGGAGGGCCGAGGCATCCTTGTTGCATTCCTCTTCTCTGATCCCCGGGCCGCACGACGGAGGCCTCAGCGATGGCACTGACACTGCCAGTGTTAGGAGCAACATGCCCTGCACATTTCTTAATCGTGTTACAGATTGAATTTGTATGAGTACCTACACAAATGAATCAGAATGCATCTGCAATACCATGAGATAAAGGACGGATGCGTAAATGAAAGTCCAGAAACATCCGAGATATGCATCAGCTATGTAAGCGCCGAGGATGGGCGTCATCCAGGTTGTCCCGACCCAGTTCGTGACATTGTTCGAGGATGTCACGGTGCCTTCGTGGAGCTTCTTCGTCAAGTACACCACTAGGTTTGACGCAATCCCATAGAACGCCATTCTCTCAAATGCCTCGTATCCTGCACACACGACGCCAGAATGAATTAAGGTGGATCAAATCATAGATTCTTTTCTCTTTCCCCCACCTTGTAACGAAATCCAGTACGTTTGAGGACTCAGTAAACAAGAATTACAGACGGAAAATTTGAGTGTGTCCCGAGGTGATATATCTGTAGGTTAACTCTCTTTTCTGCCCAAAACAAGAAATGGCACTTTTCTGAGCTACTTATCTGGCTGCTTTGGCTAATACACATCGAAGTGAAATATAAAGAACTCGAAACCATTACGACGTCCCACTAACCAAGCCTTGATTCCACACACAAAGGCTATGTCACCGGCTTTGTCCTTACCTACGATGAAGGAACAAGCGTTCCATCGACCGGTCTTGGATCTCAGGATGGGTCTTCCTTTGAGGTCCGCAGTGCCATCTTGTGTGTAATCATCTTTATCAGCACTTCCTTTCTCTTCAGCCTTTCCTGTCATCATGTTTCGAAGGGAAATAAAGGAAGAGCGCCGAGAGTTTCCTCTATAAATCGTGTTTGTTCAACTTTCTATGCTCTTTAGAAGGTTCGCTAATCATGGTCGATTGATAATTACTATTGTTGAAAGATATGCACCGAATATTGAAGATACACACCAGATTATGGTGGATATATACTCGAGATTGTAATTGATTATTTTGTATCAATCTACGTTTGGCCATCCGGATTTTTAATCAGAATATGATTGGATAGGATAAGATATAAAATATTGGAATTTTTTTATATCATATCCATTATTTGATGAATCGCAGTATTAAAGTCAGATATGTTTACATCATATCATGTACATTTTTTTATTATTATATATAAACGGCATATCATTATAAATGAACTTAAATGTTTATAAACGGAGATGGTGAAAATATCTCATAACACTATTCCTTAATTTATTTTTATTTTATTTTTCCTCTTTTTTTGTATTATTTTCTTTTTTCCCCTTTCATCATCTTTAATAAAATTTTATCAAATAGAAAACTGTACTAGCATACCTAAAATACAAAAATACCTAAAATATATAATAAATATAAATATTTAATTTATAGATTGAATGCTTATTATAAGATAGAATTAAAGTTGAATATATAAATTAAAATAGGATTAATTAAAAATATATTTTAATTTTTAATTTCTTAAATTAGAATTCAAATATTATTTATATTGAAATATAATTTCAATTTTGTTAATTTAATAAGTTTGTTATCTTAGAAATCATATCCACATTTATTCCATTTCTCCTATGAAATAATTTTATCCTATTCATATCCCCTTATATCCGACTTTATCCTATTATGAGTGAGTACCAAACATAGGATATAATAAATCATATACTATCTTGAATTTTTTTCCAATTGCCAAACTTAGCACATAATACATTTTCTTCTATTCTCGACATTCATCTAGCTTCCACTTTGACTTATGACAACTATCAATTTTATAATAATCTTTAAGAGATCCTTGTACATATACTACGTTTCCTAGGATTCCCCCAGGCTGAGAAATTGTTGTTTACTTTTTTATTTTTTTAAGGCTTAAGGTGACATTATATGATACCAGACCAATCTTTTAAAAATGACCCTCGTCATTGAATTGACGATATTACTTCACATCATTTCAAAAGAAAAAGATCTTTTTCTCGAGATGTGAACGGGTTCTCTCATTTTTTTGGTTGTACTAATCGTTTAGATTTTTCTCCCTTGGCGAAATTGCGTACGAATAATCAACAAGCCTTAGTCATTCTCAATGACATTGACATCATGAATGAAGCTACCAATGAGCAACAAACACTAGGCGCATTTTTCTGAGTATTTAACCCTCGTTTTATTAATGAAAAGCGACCCTTTTAAGGGGGGAAAACTAATGGAAAGTCTGCGTGTCTTCTAGCGATCATGTTACATTAATTAAGAGATGGATTTCGCCGTCTCAGTCTTTTGATGACGTGCGGACCCCTGGAGTGCCATAACTTTGGCCAAAGGGACACTTAAGTGCCATAACTTACGAAAGGTACACTTAAGTGCCACATTTTAAGAAAAGTGGGACACCTAAGTGCCATCTCTTGCGAAGTTGGCCGGAAATCATACGTGGCATTAAAATATTAATATTTCTCGCTGATGTGTCTCGCCGGAGAGCTGAGTCAGCTCGAATTCGGCCAAAACGACGTCGTTTTGACATAATTTGAATTTTATAATAATATAAAAATTATTTAAATTAAATTTAAAATAAATTTATTTAAAAATAAATTTATTTAAAACATTTTTAAAAAATTTAGAAACTTTAAAAATTAAAAAAAAGAATTACAAAATTACAAAAAATTTACAAATTTACAAAAAAAATTAAAAAATTACTAAAAAATTTACAAAATTTACAAAAAAATTTAGAAAGTTACAAAAAAATTACAAAAAATTACAAAAAATTTACAAAATTTACATTAAATTTAAAAAATTTAGACAAAATTTAAAAATTTAAAAAAATAATTAAAAATTTAAAAATTTGCAAAAATTTTTAGAAAGTTACAAAAAATTTACAAAATTTATAAAAAAATTTACAAAATTTACATAAAATTTACAAAATTTACATAAAATTTAAAAATTTACAAAAAATTCAAAAAATTTACAAAAAATTCAAAAAATTTACAAACAATTTTAGAAAGTTACAAAAAATTTAAAAAACTTACGAAATTTACAAAAATTTAAAAAATTTACAAAAAATTTCAGCCCTCAACCGGTACCCTTTTCTTTTTTAAAAAAAAAATTATTTTTTTGTAACTTTTTTAATTTTGCAAATGTTTTTAATTTTTAAAATTTTATTTTTAAAATTTTTAAATAAATTTATTTTTAAATTAAAATTAATTAATTTTCTAAAATTTTTAAAATTTTCTAAAATTTTTTGAATTTTTTTTAACTTTTAATTTCTTTTTAATTTCTTTTTAATTTTTAAATATTTTATAAATTTTTATAGAATTTTATAAATTTTTATAGAATTTTATAAATTTTTATAGAATTTTATAAATTTTTTAAATTTTTAAATTTTTTAAATTTTTTTTAATATTTTTAGTTTTTTGAAATTTTTTAAATTTTTAAAAATTTAAAAAATTTAAATATTTTTAATATTTTATAAATATTTAAATAAATTTAGTTTTAAATTAATTTTTTATTAAATTTTTTGCCACATCAGCATTAAAACGTCGCCGTTTCGCACTTGCTTCGCCGGAAAATTGACACGTCAGCATTTTGGCCGGATTTTGGCCGGATTGGCACTCAAGTGATCTATTTTACTCCGATTTTGGCACTTAAGTGTACCTTTCGTAAGTTATGGCACTTAAGTGTCTCTTTGTGCAAAGTTAAGGCACTTGAAGCGTTCTTTTGCCGTCTTTTAATGAAGAAACTCATTGTCCCCGTCGATGTTCTTGCCAGAAGCATGCGTGACAGGTAGCAATAAATGACCTTATCTTATTGTTTCCCCGTGAAAAATTTTCAAGGGTAGTCTTGGAGTCGAATAAACTTTTTGCAGTTTCCATGTGTTTGAACAAGTCCCTGTTGTTTAGAACTTCAGCTTGAGACATGGAGAAGAGACAGTCGAAAAGCAACCTGCCCGATTGTTTATCTTTTGTGGTAAAACCTCCCTAACTTGAAAGAGATACTTATAGGCCAAATATTGATGATTCACACCATAGACATGGTAAGCATCACATCAACGACCCACAAGATGGGATTTACCCACAAGATGCCCTTTTCATTTCGTCTCATTTGCAGTCTCCGAGCCGGGTGGGTATCATTGTTTCTTAAGATGTGACCACAAGCAATTCTAAGAACCTTGAGAATAACGAGGATGTAATTGCTTGGATCATCTCTAGAATCCTAGAAGTGTAGTTCGATGTTCACCGGGGTCGGTATTGGTGAGCGAGTGCTATTAGTACTCTAAGGCGCAAAGTAAGATGGGGGAGTTTTCGTAATTAACTCTTCAGTGAGGGAAATAAAAAGGCCACAGTAGGTCCACGAAGGAATTCTATTCTAGGGTTTGATCCCAAATCTATGCTGGGTTATGCATTAGGAAATGGGCTGGAATGGCCATTCCTTGGGTCGATTTCAATCCTTCCCGATGACAGAATATGCCACCAGCCTGTTTGGTTTTGGTACTAGTGTAAGGTTGTAATGTAATAATTATTACGCTGTAGTGCAACAGAGCTGCAATAGTGCTGCAATAGTGATTGCATCGTTGGATATAAGTAATGTAATCCTAAATTTTTCTTCCGGGTTCACCAATATCCCGGACTTTTTTTTTTCTAGTCACAATACTCTAAAATTGTATCCATGACTGAAAAGTGCCTCCCGTTAGACTTCCGTCCATAAAGGCCTTTAAAAATACGACGTGGCATTACGTCAATTTTTACAATTATGGATGGACTCTGATGAAAAATATATGGGACAATGGTGTCCCACAGAAAAAAGATTTAAGATTTCTGGTGGGAATTCGTCTCACATAAAAATAGATGTATGCTATAAGGCGACATGTGCTTATTTTAATCCTTTGATTAGGTTTCTTGAACAGTCTGCTGTAATGTAAGATAGTTTACTATTATCTGTGGCCTCATTTCCATCATATAGAGTATCCACTTAGATGACTTCATCCACCTTTTAATCCTCCATAAACCTCAATTTTAATAATTTCACATGTCTCTAGGGAATTCCATGTACTTTCATTACTTGTCCAAGGTTTCATGCTGCCACAAACAGAAGATTAATGTACAATCAAGTGTAAAAACTTACCAGGAATGTCATTCTTAATGACTTTCGGCACGACCAACTCATGGACTAACCGATCATCATGGGGGAATAAAGAGAATGATGTCCGTCAAGAGACGGCTTATGTTATGATTATTTATTATAATAAATATAAACAAGTGTTCCACTATGTCCGTCAAGTATATGTAATAGCGCTTTCACAGTATTGATCTTACGAATCATTATATGTGGATACGATGTTTTATCGTGTCTTCATCCGACAGTCATGGCCTCGTGATTAGCTGAATTAGCAGGCAAAGCTTCCATCTCTTTATCAAAGGTTACTTCCTCGTTGTAGACGAAAGACTTGGCCACGACGAGGAACACGAGAAAATTGAGAAACGTAAGGACTGCCAAGAACGCGTAGTAGTAGTCGAGGTGGGAGATGTTAAGGTTGTCCAAGATCCAACCTTTGTGTCCGTGTTCCTTGGTGATTCGCGAGACTGTCTTGAGAAGAAAACTACTTAGGAAGCTCCCGATACCTAAACTACTAGTAAAATAAGACGTTCCTAGACTTTTCATGCCTTCAGGCGCTTGGTCATAGAAGAACTCGATCTTTGCCACTTCGACAAAGGTGTCAGCGACTCCCATGAGGGCAAATTGTGGCAGGAGGATGAAGATGGTGAGAGGGACAATTTGGGACTGACCGTCAATGCCGTTCTCTCTGGCGACGCTCAGCCTCCGCCTCTCGGCCAGACAAGCAGTGACCATTATTATTATGTGGAGGACAAGGCCTACCCCCATTCTCTGCAGCAATGTGATGCCTCTGGGGTTCTTGGTATAGCGCCTGACGGCAGGGACGAAGGACCGGTCATAGACGATGAGGCTTGTGAGCATGAAGATCGTGACGAATGCGGTGAGGCACGCGGGAGGGATCTCGAAGTGCGGGCCCATGTGTCGGTTCAGGGTCGTGCCCTGCTTGATGAAGAGGGTGTGCACCTGCGCATACATGGTGCTCGGGATGAACGTCACAGCTAGGATTGGGAGCATTTTGACCATCTGCTTGGTTTCCTCCACTTGGGTCACTGGACATAGCATCCACGGCGAGCTTGTATCAATCTTCACTGCGGCTTTGTCAAGATATCTACATATGCGACGTGGACGGTCATGGTTAATTTTAAGGAAACATTCTGATTACAATCCACAGAATTAGGGAAGTGTGAACCTCATAGAAGTAGAGTGATCGATCCGGAATTTCTTCGACTCTGCGTATCGTTCGAGGCTCAATTCATAAAGCTCCTTCGGATCACTCGGAACAGGCAACTTCCGCTTCCTGATCGACGCCACTAACACTTGAGCGATCCTCGAGAGCGGGCTTCCTGAGGGCGCTTTATGCCTATAAAATGGAGTGCCCACCAAGAACACTAGTACTGATAATGCAAGCCCCAGCGTGGGAAGGCCATAGCCCAATCCCCAACTCAGTTTTTCTTGTACATAGATCAGGAATGTGTCTGCGAATAGTGTCCCAAAGAAGATGCTGAACATCCACCAGTTGAAGAATGAGAGCTTTTGGGTCCTCTCCTTGGGCTCAAAGTCATCAAACTGGTCCGCGCCCATGGTCGAGATGTTGGGCTTGGTCCCGCCCGTCCCAGCCGCAATTATGTAGAGTGCGCAGTAGAAGATTCCTATCTGGAGGCCCGAGGCATGCTTGTCGCATTCCTCTTCTTTGATCCCTGAGGCGCATGAAGGAGGCCTCAGCGATGGTAGCGACACCGCCAGCGTTAGGAGGAACATGCCCTGTGCATTCGTTAATCATGCTAAGGACCAACTTTGTATGTGTACCAACATAAATGAATCCTAATGCATGTGCAATACCATGAGATAAACAACGGATGCGGAAATGAAAGTCCAGTAACGCCCAAGATAAGCATCGGCAGTATATGCACCGAGGATGGGTGTCATCCAAACCGTCCCGAGCCAGTTTGTGACGTTGTTCGAGGATGTCACAGTGCCTTCGTGGAGCTTCTTCGTCAAGTATGTCACTAGGTTTGCTGCAATCCCGTAGTACGCCATCCTCTCAAAAATCTCGTATCCTACATACACGACGCCATAATGAATTAATTTGGATCAAATCATAAATTCC
This sequence comes from Eucalyptus camaldulensis, assembly GCA_019915185.1. Classification (NCBI taxonomy): domain Eukaryota; kingdom Viridiplantae; phylum Streptophyta; class Magnoliopsida; order Myrtales; family Myrtaceae; genus Eucalyptus; species Eucalyptus camaldulensis. Next base: position 7,932,574 of record JAHSVA010000014.1, on the reverse strand, counting down.
TATCTCTTTCCTCCATGTGATTAGGGAACTACGTACTTTTAAAGATCCAGTGAACAAAAATTGCGGAAGCAAAATTTGAGTATGGCACAACTTGATATACCTGAAAGTTTAACTCTTTCTTTTCTGCCCAAATATGAAATGGCACTTCCTAGAATTTACCACTTATCTAACAGCTTTGGCTAATATACATCGAAGCGAAAACTGATGAACCCTAAACATGACTACGTCCTGCTAACCCTCAATTCCATGTAGAAAGGCCGCGCCACAGCCTTTGCCCTTACCGACGATGAAGGAACAAGCGTTCCATCGACCGGTCTTGGATCTTAGGACGGGTCTTCCATTGAGGTCCACAGTGCCATCTTGCGTGTAATCATCTTTATCTGCACTTCCTTTCTCTTCAACCTTTTCCGTCATCTTGTTTTGAAGGGAGAGAGGAAGAGCACCTACTCTATAAATTGTGTCTAACTTGCTATGCTCTTTACAAGGTTGGCTAATCATGGTCGATTAGCTGAGTACTCTTTCCCTCTTATAATTTTCCTTAAGAGATCCGTACTCTTAACTCTTACAGAGGGGAATATATAATTACTGAGTTTCCTAGGGTTCCTCTAGGCCGACTAATTGGTTTTTACTTATTACCCATTATCCACTTTTAAGATGAGAGTTGGGATTGAATTGATGATATCGCCTTGCATTGAAAAGATGATTCTTTTTCTCGGAACTAGAGAAGGTTCTCTCTTTTCTCTTTGGTTGTACTAGTCGTTTAGTCATATCTCTCTTGACAAATCCGCTTACATAAATCGACCGATGCTTAGTGTCTGTCGATGACTGCGGTCATTAAAGAAGTTGGCAATAAGCAAAAAAGATTAGGCACATTTTTTGTAAGAATTTAACCCTTGTTTTATTAGTAAAAGACGGCCCTTAAGGGGAAAATTTTTTTGGAAGTTCAATGAATTTAATATATATACATTGATGATCACGCCGGTTGTTTTTAATGGTGAGACTCCTTGTCTACATCGTTGGTTTCGCTAGAAGCATCCGTGATACGAAAGAGAGGGAAAAGTGTTAAAAAAAGTCAATAAATTTTTTGCATTTGTGCTAATTTAGTTCTAATTTTTTTTACTTTGTACCAATTCAGTCATTTTCAACTAATTTTGGAAGGATTTTTCTAACTAAAAATCGGTCAACTGACGTGGCACGGTTGGTGTTGATGTGGATAACTTTTAATAATATTTTAATATTTTAGAAATTTTTTTCTTTTTCTTTTTTCCTTCTCCTCCTTCTTCCTCTAGCCAGTTGCCAGACCTCGGCGACCTGCCAGAGGTCGGTGGGGTGAGCCTTGCCAACTTGACGTGAGGTTGCCCTCACGGCCTGGGTGGCGAGGCTCGTCCTCATTAGATCCTGCGAGGTCGAGCCTCGATGGAGGCCACTTGTGAGGCTTGACCCTCACCGGTGGCCTTGAGGGCGGCCTTGCATCGGGCTGGCAAGACTCATCTCATCGAATTTGATGAGGTCTGACGACTGGTTGGCGGAAGGTGAGAGAGAAAGAAAAAAGAAAAAAAAAAAGAAAAAGAAAAAGAATAAAAATATTAAGATATTATTAAAAGTTATTTATGTTGGTGCTAGCCGTGCCATGTCAATTGGCCAGCATCTAGTCAATAAAATCCAGACAAAATTAACTGGAAATGACTGAATTGACACAGTAAAAATATTAAGACTAAATTGTCACAAAAAAAAATGTTTATGACTAAATTGGCACAAATACAAAATGTTTACGACTTTTTTAACACTTCCTTAAAGAGATAAATGACATTGCCAAATTTTCTCATCGTGGAAAGAATAATGTTGCCGTTGGAGTCGAATCAAGTTCTTGCAGTTTCCATTTATTTGAGACATGGAGAAGAGACAATGTTAAAGCTCTTTGCCCAATTATCATTGACTTTTCGTTAAAACCTTCCCGATTTTAGGAGAGATGCACAAATAGGTTAATTATAGGTGACTCGTGCCATAGACATTGTATCATCAAAATTACATTAACGGACCACAAGATGGGATACGCACAAACATCATGTGAAAAGTAGGTTTAACTCTAGTAAAAGATGAAATGTTTCTAGATCAAATTATCCTATCTTCTTCTTGTTAGTAATCTCCAAGCTGGGTTGGTATGAAAATTTCTAAGGATGTGACCATGAACAATATGAAAAAGCTACCACCGGCCGTGGTGGCTCTGTTGGGTAGGCTCTTACCTTTGAAGGGAAAGGTCAAGTGTTCGAAACCCCTCCAACGCAAGTTGCAGGGAGGCTGTTAGACCATTAGGTGTATTACGCGTGGCGCCCTGGTGGTGGGTCCTGGGCTAGCGTCACCTAGGGGTTTACGTGGCGGTTGTTGGCCAAAGCGGTTCCTCCAGCACAAAAAAAAAAAAAAAACACAATATGAAAAACCTAAGATTAATGAGTATGCAATTACTTTGGACACAATTATCAGAAGTACAATCATGGATTAACGAAAATTGTCGCATCTTAAGTGGCGTGCTAAATTAGCGTGGTGGTTCAATGCTTGCATGGGTCAGTATTGGTAAGCAAGTGATCGCTATTAGCACTTTAACATGTAAATATATGATTAGAGAGTTTTTGTGATCAATTCTTGGAAGGAACTCATTCAAAAAGGCCAGATGGGTTATAGGTGAGCATAATTCGGGTTGAGTCAATCTACTTCCTAATTCTAGGACCAACTTTGCACAGTATTGATCCTCAATTTTTGGGACTAAGGACCAATCCTATTGAGTCTAGAATTAAGGATCAGACCAACTCAATGGGTTCGGTTCAGTTTCATAGTCAACCCAAGACCAATTGACAATTTTTTGTTTTTTTTTTTGTACTTCTTGAAAAGGCAAATCTACCATTTCAAATTACATATACATCGATAATGCGGTGTTGTGCAACCAAATTATAAACATCAATACATATTTAACAAATTTAAGATAATGCAACAATAGAAATTTCACATCCGCTAAAAGTAAAAAACCACAAAACTGATTAAGATTGCTCATAGAGGCGAGCGAGGAAGTTGAGCAGGGCGAGTGTTGAGCGGCAAATGAGGAAGTTGTCTCTTTCGATTTTGACAAATTGAAGACTAAAGAGGACAAAGAAAACAAAAGAGAAGGACAAAGAGGACAAATAGGACAAAGAAGGCAAAAGAGAATGACAAAGAAAACAAAAAAGAATGAATACTGGAGGAAGATGCCGTGAGGAGCCGTTTAATATTGTTGATACCGTTTGACTAAGGGAATATAATATATATATAAAATATTAAATATATAACATATTTTAGATATACTATATATAATATATATACAGTCAGGGTTAGTTTGGGTTAGATTAATCATAAACTCTTAAGACCAAGACCAACTCACACAGTGTTGATCTAGGAATCCTAGAATTAAGGACCGACCCCGTCTCCCTTGGAACCGGACCAAGACTGATAGGGTTGGGCCAATCCAAGGTCGGCCTAAGATTAACCCTAGACCAATGCTCACAGCTAAGATAGGCCCACACAGGAATTGCTATTCTAGAAGTTGATGACAAATCTATGTTAGGAATGTATTGGAATAGGACCGGAATGACCATTCTTTTGTTAGGATAATCGTCCAAAAAGTTATAGACCACGGTGACTAAGTTAGTACTAAATTTTTTCTTTAATCGGTACTAAATCTTTTGACGATTTTTGCCAACATAATTTTTTTGATCAATTTTTTTGCAATTTTTAAAATCTTTCTAAAACCTTTTATAATTTTTTTTTCTTTTTTTTTTCTTTACACTTCTAAGAAGATGCACAGTGGAAAGAAAAAGAAGAATAAGAGAAACAATATAAAAAATCAATTAAAAAAAACTACAAAAATTGTTTGTATCGATGTTGTTAAACTTATGATCGTGCTACAAAGGACGACTATTATCTACAATGGCAATTTCCAAGCAAGATTGACAAAAAAAAAAAAACTATATTAGCAAATTGTCAAAAGATATAAGATTAAATTGGTTACATTAAAATATTTATTACTAAATTGGCTATTGTACAATAAGTTATAGGACTTTTTGGACAATTTTCTTTTTAGGTCTGTTTTATTCCTTTCCAATGACAAAATATTCTATTAGCTTGTTTAGTTATAGTAATAGAATACGCTATAATAAAATAACTATTACGATGTAGCATGATAGAGCTGTAATACTGATTGTGCTTTTGGTTTAAGCGATGTAGTCCTAAACTTTTTTTCCATGGGGCACTAATCCCCAGACTTTTCTTTTCATCTCACAATCACCCCAAGATTATATCTATGACCCAAAAATACCTTTCATTAGACTTTCCTCCATTATAGTAGTAAAAAATTTGACGAGGCGTTGTCCACATATGGCCACGTCGGTTTTTTAAGACTATTATGGATAAAATTGTGATGGGAGGTATTTTTGCGTTCTTGGTATTGTTTGGGGAATTGGTGTTTTCAAGAAAGACAAAATTTAGGATTTTTTTGTGAGATTTTCTCTCATATTGAAATACATATTTGCCGCAACACAAAAAAAGAAAAAGAAAAAAAGGATGGAAATAAAAGAAAAAAAGGATGGTGTTATTTCCATTCCCATTTTGGCTAAGACACTTCTTTTGTTAACTTATTGGCCGAAATATCCATCTTTCTCTTCAATTTAACGTTTCTTTTTTAAATTTACCTTATTAACAAAACTACCTTTATTTCTATAGTCTCTCTTATTTTATCATTTTTACAATATAAATATTAGAAATTCCTAGTTATGATAGCTTATGAACAGACAGTAAATCGCCCATTATTTATTTATTTATTTATTTATCAAATTGGCTAGATAAGTAGATTGAGACTTTTTACATTTTAATGGGAATTGTAAGATGGGGTAGAAAATTTATGTTCACATTCTGCACTTTCAAACTCACATCAGATTTTTACTAAGGAAAGTTTTTAAGTATGTTTTAAAGCTTTGATCCACTTGCTATGAGATTCAACCTACAATTGATATTTATTACTTTCTTCAAAACAAGAGGAGAACAACAGGAAATTTCCTTTACTTTCCTTTTATGTGATCTTTTGTCATTATTTAAATATGATTTAAATATAAATATTTTTGACATTTGATCATGTTTCTAACAAATGAACCTTTTCCAAGTTTTCATCATTTTTTCTTTTCTAATGAAATCCCATGACCTAGCAACTTAGATATTGGATTTCAAGGCTTGAATTTCATAAAATTTTGAAGTTAAAGCCCCAATTCCGAAATTTTCTCCGGTTGGAAGAACAAAGGGCGAGAAATCTTATTCTGTGTTGTGAATTGAAGTAACTCTAGCTTGGCGAGGCTTCAGTGATGAGTACGTGCGAAACCCCTCTTTTTTGTGTTCGTCTCTTTCTTTCTTTTCTTTCCCTCTCTTATCCTCTTTCCCGTGCTCTGCCCTTCGCCTTTAAAAGAGCTGAATGACTGTTCCCTCTGTGATGTAAAATAGCATACTATTTTCCATAGCCTCTTTTTCTTCCCATAAGGTATCCATAGTTAGCTTGATTCATCTTTTAGTGCTCCATAAACCTCAATTTTCATTATTTAAAGTGTTTCTATGGAATTCCCTTTATTTTTGCTGTTTGCCCAAAGTTTCATACTGCTCCTCACAGGAGAAGTGTGCAATCTCGTGAGAAAAAAACTACCAGGAATTTTGGTCATTATGAGTTCTGCGCAACTAAATTTTTGACGAACTGTTAATCACAAGAAAATAAAGTTTCTCTCAACTATATGTAATAAAGCTTACTCTATATCGAGCTTACAAACCATTATATGCGTATACAGTGTTTTATGTCTTCATCCGATAGACATGTAATATAGTTAGTATAAGTACCTAGAGGGGGTGAATAGGTATATAAAGGATTTTTCTCGATAATTGCACAATACTAGACAGTTGATAGATTTGAGACAAATGATAATCAAAGTAAGACTGAGAGAAGAGAAAATTGAACACGAGGTTTATAATGGTTCGGCTTATGTCAAGCCTACGTCTACTCTTCTACACTGACAGCTTATTGGCTGGATTCCACTATGAACAAAGAGATGTTACAGTGTTGTTTTCCCTTGATCTCTCGGTGTAGATGATCTACCACACTCGCTTAAGGTATCACTAAGTATAGACACTCTTTGTGTATGCAATTTCGCTCAAAATGTATTGACTAATAATCAAGGTGCTTCAGACTCTGGAATTTCTCTATCGATCATGCACTAAAGCAACTAGAATGTCTTCCTTTTATACTCCTTTATGCCATCATACCCGTTGGCACTTGCCAAAAGAATTCCTCCAATTTACCCATTGGACGGAATCAATCAAGAAGATTATTCGAGCTATTAAAGGAACCTGACGATAGCCCATCAATCATGTTCGCTCATACAATCAGGATCTTGGTTTCCAAGAATAGAACCTTCCAAGAATATTTCGTCGACCATCGGATCTTCAAACGATCTTGATTACGAATAAAAGAATTCGTTATATTTATCCAGCTAAGAGATCTTCTCCGAAGGATAGAATTGAACCCTCAACCAAATACTTCGGCTCTGGATTGCCTTGGTCACTGGATTAGAAAAACTGTCAATGAGAATAGTCTTGAGTCTTGAGTCTTGAGTGCTGAGTCTGGTCATATGAAAGTCTTCAGACTCTAAACAGAAGGTCTGTATTTATCCAGACTAGACTGATAGAAATGTTTTGTCAACTTCAAAATATTCAGGAAAGATTTCTCCAATAACATGGCCTCCTGATTAGCTGAATTAGCAAGCAAAGCTTCCATCTCTTTATCCAAGGTGACTTCGTCATTGTAGACGAACAGCTTGGCCACAACAAGGAACGCGAGAAAATTGAGAAACGTGAGGACCGCCAAAAATGCATAGTATTAGTCGAGGTGGGAGATGTTAGGGTTGTCCAAGACCCAACTCTTACGGCCGTGTTCCTCGGTAAATCGTGAGACCGCCTGGAGAATAATACTACTTAGGAAGTTCCCGATACCTAAACTACTAGTGTAGTAAGATGCTCCTAGAATTTTCATGCCCTCTGGCGCTTGGTCGTAGAAGAACTCGAGCTTCGCCACTTCAACAAAGGTTTCGGCCACTCCCATGAGAGCGTACTGTGGCAGGAGGATGAAGATGGTGAGGGGGACTGTTTGGGACTGACCGTAAATACCGTTCTCTCTGGCGACGGTCAGCCTCCACTTCTCGGCGAGACAAGCGGCGACCATTGTGATCATGTGGAAGACGATGCCTATCCCCATTCTCTGCAGCAATGTGATGCCTCTAGGGTTCTTGGTATAGCGCCTGACAGGAGGGACCAAGAACCGGTCGTAGATGGGGATGCCTATGATCATGAAGATCGTGACAAACGCGGTGAGGCAGGCCGGAGGGATCTGGAAGTGCGGGCCCATGTGTAGGTTCAGGGTTTCGCCCTGCTTGACGAAGAGCGTTAGCACCTGGGTAAATATCATGCTCGGGATGAACGTCAGCGCTAGGATCGGGAGCATTTTGACCATCTGCTTGGTTTCCTCTACTCGGGTCACGGGACATAGCATTCACGGCGAGCTTGAATCAATCTTCACCGCGGCTTTGTCAAGAAATCTACAAATGTGACATGAAACTGTCATGATTTATTTCGAAAAAACTATCTAATTATAAACCGTAGAATTAGGGAATTTCTTCAACTCCGCGTATTGTTCGTGGCTCAATTCATAAAGCTCCTTCGGATCACTCGGAACAGGCAACTTCCGCTTCCTGATCGTCGCCACCAACACCTGAGCCATCGTTGTCAACGGGCTTCCTGAGGGCGCTTTGTGCCTATAAAATGGAGTGCCCACCAAGAAGACCAGGACTGACAATGCAAGCCCTAGCGTGGGAAGGCCATACCCTAATGCCTAACCGACGTTATCTTGTATATAGATCAAGACTGTGGTTGCGAATAGTGTCCCGAAGACGATGCCGAACATCCACCAGTTGAAGCACGAGAGCTTTTGGGCCCTCTCCTTGGGCTCGAAGTCGTCAAACTGGTCGGCGCCCATGGTCGAGATGTTGGGCTTGGTCCCGCCCGTCCCAGCCGCTATTATGTAGAGGGCCAAGTAGAAGATTCCAATCTGGAGGGCCGAGGCACGTTTGTCACATTCCTCTTCTTTGATCGCTGGGCCGCACGATGGAGGCCTCAGCGATGGCACCGACACCGCCAGCGTTAGGAGGGACATGCCCTATGCATTTGTTAATCGTGTTAGAGGCCGAATTTGTATACGCAGCCACATGAATGAATCCAAATGCATGTGCAATACCATGAGATAAATGACGGATCCGAAAATGAAAGTTCAATGACGTCCAAGATAAGCATCGGCAATGTAAGCGCCAAGGATGGGCGTCATCCAAACCGTGCCACCCCAGTTCCTGACGTTGTTCGAAGATGTCACAGTTCCTTCATGTAGCTTCTTCGTCAAGTAGGTCACTAGGTTTGTTGCAAACCCATAGTACGCCATTCTCTCAAATGCCTCGTATCCTATGTAAGTAACATCAGAGTGAATCAACGTTGATCAAATCATATATTCCATTCTCTTTTCCCCTCCCAGTTATGAAACTATGTACGTTTGAGTACTAGAGAGCATGAATCACAGAAGCAAAATTCGAGTATGACGCAAATTGATATATATGAAAGTTTATTTTATTTTATTTTATTTTTTTTGGAGGGGGGAGTGGGGCAAAGACTATGATCTAGTAACTAGATGAAATGGCACTTTTTTCAGAATGAACTACTTAGCTATAAATTGGCTGCGCCACCGGCTTTTCCCGTACCAATGATGAAGCAACAAGCCTTCCATCGACCTCTCTTGGATCTCAGGATGGGTCTCCCTTTGAGGTCCATAGTGCCATCTTGTGTGTAATCATCTCTATGTGCACTTCCTTTCTCTTCAACCTTTCTCGCCATCTTGTTTTGAAGGGAAAGAAAGGAAGAGCAACAATAGTTTCCTTTGTAAATTGTGTTTATTCAACTCGTTATGTCCTTTATAAGGGTGGTTAATCATGGTCGATTAATTTATTGCTCTTTCACTTTCATAATTATCTTTAAGAGATCCTAGCTCTTAACTCTTAATTGGCTTTTACTTTGTAGTCATTTCCAGGCGTAAGTGACAGCGAATGATACTAAATTGATTTTTTAAGTTGTGACTCAAGATTGAATGGATGATATTTTGCCGCGTTATTAAATGAAGATTCTTTTTCTCTCAAGGTGAGTAGATTTCTTTTATCTCTCTCTTTGGGTAATAATCATTTAGGTGCATCTGGCCAATCCAGGTACAAATAATTGACTGAACCTTAGTGTTAGTCAATTGCTCTGACGTCATGGAAGATGATAGCAATTTGCAACAAAGACAAGGCAACTTTTTTTAAGCTTCTAACCCTTGATTTAATAAGTGGAAAACGACCCTTTAGGGGGAAAAACTAATGGAAGTTTTGAGTGTCTCTAGTGAGTGATACATTATTATGAGATGAATATGCCTCTGTCTTCTAATAAAGAGACTTCATCGTTTCCATCGTCGTTTTTGCGGGAAGAAATATTCAATGTTGGTGCTGGAGTTGAATCAAGCTTTTGCAGTTTCCCTAAATTTGAAAGAGTCCTTTCTAAATGACGAAATTGATGTTCGGTACATTAACTCGAGACATGAACCTACCTAATTTAAAAAAGATAACATAAATTGGGTCAACTATTGGCAATTCATGCCACGGACATAATAAGCATCACATCCACGAATCACAAGATGGGGTTCACATAAACATCATGAAAAACAGGTTTAATCCTAAAAAAAATGAAACGTTTCTAAATCGCAATGTCCTTTTCTCCTCTTATTAGTAATCTCCAACCTATGTTGATATTGTTGGAGAAATCTTTCCAGAATATTTTGAAGCTGACAAAACATTTCTATCAGTCTAGTCTGGATATCGACAGTTTAAAGTCTCAAGACTTTGTAATCTCAAGACTCAAGACTCAAGACTCAAGACTATTCTCACTGACAGTCTTTCTAATCCAGTGACGAAGGAAATCCAAAGCCGAAGTATATGGTTGAGGATTCGATCCTATCCTCTGGAAAAGATCCCTTGGTTGGATAATCATTTCGGATTCTTTGATTCTTATCTAAGATCAATTGAAGATCCGATGATCGACGAAACATTCTTGGAATGTTCTATTCTTGGAAACCAAGATCCTGATTGTATGGGCGAACAGGATTGATGGGCTATCATCAGATTCCTTAAATAGCTCGGATGATCTTCTTAATTGATTCCGTCCAGTGGGTAGATTGGAGGAATTCCTTTGGTAAGTGCCAACGGCTATGATGGCATAAAGGAGTATAAAAGGAAGACGTTCTAGTTGTTTTATGTGTGTGATTGATAGAAAAATTCCAGAGTCTGAAGAACCTTGATTGTTAGTCGATACAGTTCGAGCGAAATTGTATACACAGAGAGTGTTTATACTTGGTGATACCTTGAGCGAGTGTAGTAGATCATCTACACCTAGAAATCAAGGAAGATCAACACTGTAACATCTCTTTGTTCATAGTGGAATCCAGCCAATCGGCTGTCAGTGCAGAAGAGTGGACGTAGGCTTGAATCAAGCCGAACCACTATAAACCGCGTGTTCAATTCTCTCTTTCCTTTACTCAGTCTTACGATTGATTTTTTAATTATTGCAAATCCTCCATCTGTCTAAGTATTATGCAATCTTCAAGAAAATTTTTATAAACCTATTCACCCCCCTCTAGGTACTCGTACTAGCAATATCAGGTATTAGCCAGCATCACATCAACAAATCACAAGATGAGATTTATATACATGTGAAAAGCAAGTTTATCTCTATAAACATTTCTAGATCAAAATGTCCTCTTCTCCTTCTTGTCAATAATCTTCAATCTACGTCGATATTAGTCAGTATCACATCAATGAATCACAAGATGAGATTCATGTAAACATCATGTGAAAAGCATGTTTAAACCTATAAAAAGATGAAACTTTTCTAGATCACAATGTCCTTTTCTCCTTCTTATTAGTAATATCCAAGCCGGCTCGGTGTTACTATTTCTTAAGATCTGATTGTGAGCGGTAAACCAAACCTGAAAATGAGGGCTATGAGCAAGGCATACATCGATGCAATCAATGTGCAGGTTCATGAGTCGCGTGGTAGAGCTGCATGGACCATCTCTAGAATACCATTTGGTTAGCAAGCTTCCATGTTTACGTATTGGTGAGCAAGTGAGCGCAAGTAGCACGCAAGATGGGAGAAAATTTGTAAAAAAAATTGAAAAAAAAAAAAGAAAAGCTCATTCAGGAAGGCCACGATAGACCCACAGAGGATTTGCTATTCTAGGGTTGGATCCCAAAACTATGTTGGGTTTGTATCACAAAGGGCTGGAATGACCATTCCTTGGTCCATTCCACTCCTTCCCATGACAAAAAATGCTAAGGTTTTGATTGTTTTGCATAAAATAAACGATTTGAAAAATATTTTCCTAAAAATAATACTTGTTACTTGTGTTAGGGAGACAATTATACTGTATAGGAAATAGTTATATATATATATATATATATATATATATATATATATATATATTATTGTTTCTCTTAAAAGTACTTTAAAAAAGCCCAGGGCTCTCATGGTATAATTTAAGACTGGCATGGTGCGCTATGAACAAATCAAAAGAATATTGAATTTATTGGTGAAAATGATGTCTTCTAACCAAAATTTTTTAAATATAAATAATAGTTGACAAGATATCATTATTTAACCACTAAAAATGGTATGAAATAAGTTTTTTTAAAAAAAAAAACGAGTGTGAAATGATGTGTTCTATACTTGCATAATCATCTTCATATAAAAAAAATGAATAATACTTTTCTTTTTTAACTGTACAGTCTTGAGGATAATATTAGGTACTAAGCTTAATTCTGTCCAATTGAAAAGTTACTAATTTGATAATAAGGGTTATCAGGACCAAGATACTAAGGCTTTTGTAGAAAGTTATATAATCACATATCTATCGACACCGAAAGTTCAATTATTTCTATTGTGCCATAAACAAATGAGAGCATTCCAAACAACCTCGCACAAAATATCGTGTTGAGAAGGTATGTTCGTTCCTGAGATTCCTTAGCCTTGCGGGAGGGTCAGAGTCGCCGACCAGTGATATGTAAGGGGAGATGAGGTATAGAGGGCGTGAGAGGAAAAGCGAACAGATCTAGTGTACTCGGGGGGCAGGCAGCAGGCGAGGAATATCAAGCCAAAAGTTCAGGAGTCCAAATAAGCCCCCTCAAAGGACATGAATCAATGCGGTATTCATAGCGAGAGGATCAAAGATAATAGAATTAACTTTACAAGATTATTGTCTGTGTGGCAATCTTAGTAGAAGGCATTGACGGTGCACAGGCTATCACATGTTTGAGAATAAGGTAAGCTTGTCAAAATGGGTTATAGGCTCATATATGATGGACTGAGTTATTATACGAGTTACTTATATTAAGTGAATGGGTCATAAATGGATTTAAACATAATATGAATGTTAAATGGATTAAAAATAGGATTACAGTTTACTTAGACCTGACCCATGGGAAAAAAACATCTATAAAGTCTTAAATCTAGTATATGTTTGCCAATTTAATTTTAAACATGTCAATTGTCAATTGAGTTAATCCTATTAATTTTGACTAGACATCGTTGACATAGACATTGCCATTATACATGACACAGCAAATGCTAACATAGACAATTTTTAATATTATTTTAATATTATTTTAATGCTTTTTGAATTATTTATTTATTTTTTTTCCTTTTCTTCTTTTCTTTTTCCCTTTTTTCCCCTCTGCCGCGCCTTGTTGATGATTGGCAACCTTCATCGACCTTAGGTGAGGCGAGGGTGACCCTCGCTTAAGCAGGGGAGGGCAACCCTCACTAGAACGAGTGAGAGCAAGGGTTGTCCTTATTTGGGTAGGTGAGGGCAACCCTTTGTAAGATTGGGCGAGGGTGGCCTCGCCAAGCCAATGAGGCAAGGCTTCCCTAGCTAGCTTAGGCCTGGGAGACCCTCTCGCTTGGGGACGGCGAGGGAGGCACTTGCTTGAGGGCCAATGAAGGGTAAAACAAAAAACCAAAAAAGGAGAGAAAAGAAAAAAAGAAAAGAAGAAAAGAAAAAAAATATATATAGTAAAATATCATTAAATCTATCCACATCAGCGTCGGCTCTGGTTGTGTTACACAAGACAACTGGTGTTTACGTTAGCGATTTTTAACTTAAATCGATCAGATTAACTAGATTAGCAAAACAAAAAAAAGTTTAGAATTAATTAACAAAATTAAATGGTTTAGGATTAGATAGACAAAAATGCAATATGATAAGACTTTTTGGGATAATTTTTTCTACTTTTATGACACTATCTCCTCAATTCTCTCTTACCCTCCTCCTTTGCTTACTTTGTGCTTTCACTTTAGTTTAGGCATGGATTTTTTTCTAAAATTATTAAAGTATTTTAACAATATGAGCTGGGTGAAATATGTTCAAATTGATCAAAATGGATAACATTTGTCTACTCCGATCGGATCATTTCCGACCTGATCCAATCACAAATTTTGACGAGTGAAGAATAGAGGAGCAGTCATGAATTGTCTCGTGTCGGGACGACATGGGCTGATGGCAGGCCCCCGCTACATGGATTAGGATATAACTCTCTTCGGAAGAGGTGAACAAACATCTCGACTTAGAACAAGCAGCTCACTACCCACCTCTCTGGTTCACTTCCCCCACAAAGCCCGCCCTTATCACTTCCTCGGAGTCCCCGAATCATCTCCCTTTCTCTCCATCTCTCTCTCTCTCTCTCTCTCTCTGCAACCTCCGATTGGCGGATTTTCAAGAACCGAATTTTTTCTCCCATGGCTCGCTGCTAATTCTCGCACCCATTTCGGAAGCCCGCCCCTCCAGACGATGCTCTCCAGGAGCTGCTGCTCCGCCGCCGCGAAGCCCGCCGCCTTCCTCCTCGTCCGCCAGGACCTCCCCGCCGCCCTCCCATGGCGGTCGAGCCTCCCGCTCCGGAGCCGCCGCGACCGCCGCGTCTGGCAGATCTCGCGGCCCCGGACCTCCGTCTCGGAGCGGGATTCGCCCGCCGCGCCGGACCGCCCGACCAGGGTCCGGCTCGGCCGCCGGGATAGGGGCTCCTCCTCCTCCTCCTCCTCCTCCTCCTCCTCCTCCTCGTCCTCGTCCTCCTCTCTGTACAGCCGCCCCAGCCTGGCGGAGATGAAGAGCGCGCGGCTGGAGAACCGCGCTAGGGTTTACGAGTTCCTCCGCGGGGTCGGGATCGTCCCCGACGAGCTCGACGGGCTGGAGCTTCCCGTCACGGTCGAGGTCATAAAGGAGCGGGTCGATTTTCTCCACAATCTGGGGCTCACGATCGAGGACATCAATAACTACCCTCTCGTCCTCGGTTGCAGCGTCAAGAAGAACATGATTCCGGTGCTCGATTACCTCGGCAAGCTAGGCGTCCGGAGGTCGACGTTGGTGGAGCTCCTGAGGAGGTATCCCCAGGTTCTTCACGCGAGCGTCGTGGTCGACCTCGCTCCGGTGGTCAAGTACCTTCAAGGTATGGACATTAAGCCGAACGACGTTCCTCGCGTCCTTGAGAAGTACCCGGAAGTTCTGGGGTTTAAGCTTGAGGGGACCATGAGTACTTCGGTTGCTTACTTGATCGGGATTGGGATTGGTAGGAGAGAGATTGGGGGAGTTTTGACTAGATATCCGGAGATTTTGGGGATGCGAGTGGGCCGCGTGATAAAGCCCTTTGTTGAGTATCTTGAATACTTGGGCGTTCCGAGATTAGCTGTGGCTAGATTGATAGAGAAGAGTCCTCACGTACTTGGGTTCGGTTTAGACGACACGGTGATTCCCAATGTGGAGTTGCTGTTAGAATTTCATGTCCGGAGGACATTGGTTCCCTCGGTTGTGGTGCAGTATCCTGAGATTATAGGGACTGATTTGAAGCCTAAGCTTCTGAATCAGCGGTCTTTGATTAGTTCGATTACTGAGCTGAGTGATGAAGAATTCGGCAGAGTTGTTGAGAGGATGCCGCAGGTTGTCAGCCTCAGCAGTACTGCTGTCGTGAAGCATGTGGACTTTCTCAAAGATTGTGGATTTTCGTTGCAACAAGTTAAGGATATGGTTGTTGGGTGTCCTCAACTGCTAGCCTTGAATATAGATATAATGAAGCTCAGTTTTGATTACTTTAGAAAAGAAATGGAAAGGCCTTTGGAGGACTTGGTCACTTTCCCATCGTTTTTCACTTATAGTCTCGAATCCACTGTAAAACCACGGCACAGAAGGATTGCTAAGAAGGGTTTAAAATGTTCTCTTGCCTGGCTTCTCAACTGTTCCGATGAGAAGTTCAAGGAAAGGATGGATTATGACAGTATCGATCTGGAAGAAATGGATGCATTGCCATCGTTCGATATGAATACATTTATGAAACATAGGAGTGATGATGATGAATCAGAGTCTGACTATGATGATGAGGATGATGAGGAGTTTGTCTGATACAATGTTAAATTTAGGTGGTTATCTGCAGGAAAAAGCTGGAGATCTTCTCCTCCTTAACTCTTCTGAGGTAAATCATTCAAAAGCTTGATGAATGCTGTGCTTAGAGCTTAGTGTGTAGAAAATGTGGATATGTCAGGACCAATTTCTGATCTTCCTTTGCTAGTTACATTCATGTCATTTTGGTCACCTAGGAAAAATTCAGTAACCACAATTTCTCTCCGGTCTGCCTGATAACAATGACAAGCAACATATTGCTGATGTCATCCTTCCTGGACATCAAACTCAAATAGCCGTAAAACAAATATATGCGTAGCTACCTTTAAAAAGACCAGTTTTAAAGTTGTATGTATGTTGTCTGATCTCGGGTTGACCTTTCAGGCAAACTTTTATTGTCTGTTATATAGGCCCTCTGTTGGCTGGGAGCTGGAAGCTTTTCTTTGTCAGTTGTTTTTTAGCGTCAAAGCATACTCTTTAGAAAAACATGCTATCTTTATGTGTGTGTGGAACTTGAATATGTATATGTTGAAGAAAGAGGTCCATATGGAGCTGGTTTTATGAAATCTGACGTCAGATTTGGGGGCATGAATTATATGACGACAGGATTCCATATAGATTTAGTGACCTTCACATTTTTAATGCCTGTGGTAAAAATTGCCTGTCTTGATTCTTGCATGTAGGTAGGAGAGAGGGCATATGTAGCTGGTACTTCAGTTCATTTTCTGGTAAAAGGTCAAAATGAAAATGGTGTTTGATGGTTCTCCAATAGCTAAAATGCGGTGAACTCATGCATGCCTTCCATGCCGTAGCTCTTTCACGTTATGAACTTAGTTAAAGTAAAAAGGAACTGTAAACTGAGGATGCCTCTAATAAGTATTGTGCACTGTCCAGCTCTTTGAGATACGACAGATGCCCTTTATACGGTCTTGCAGTAGTTGAACATCTGGAAAGTGGGAAAAATCTGGCGATGATTTACTGATTCTATTCCACTTCATGCTCTGTGTCGTCTTCATTTACTGCTTCCTGATTAAAAAATGTCACCATAAAGGTTTTTTGCATTTCATATGCTTACTGACCAAGGACTATACTATTGTCTGCTTTTCCAGTTGGACCTATTCAAGCAAGATATGGCTACTCGCTCCATGTTGTCATCTTTAGTTTCGCTATTACAAGTGAAGAAATTGCGGCAGCGGGAATGGACACCACAGATCAAAAGACTGTGCACAAGATTCTCTTCCAGTCTATGTTGGTCGTCATAGAGACGAGCATTGTAACTGTGCATATTTTGAAATTGACAGCTGCTTTGAATGTACTACTGCTTAAGAGGCCCTTGGCTTGACTTTAAAGGTCATTTAGTAACATTCATCATTCATGTATTGCTCAATTTTTCCATAGTCTGGGTGCTGAATGTCGTTTTGAGGAGCTAACTATTGGCTCTTTTACATGTACACAACGTATCTGAATATAGACACTGGTTCTTCAGGGCGGTCTTGTGCAGATGTAATCTGCTGATTTTCCGTCAATAATTGTAACTATTCTTGTACTTTGGTTGCTTGCGGCCTATGGAAGTTGTCCGTCATCACATGTGATGATTGAACTCGACTCCTACTGTCGACCCATTCCGACATAGAATCGGTATCTGTCCTGCCCGGCACTGGGCAAGCTCCGAACATGCTGAAGCTCCTCCGTCGCTAACGTGTTCATCTTAAACAAAAAGCCTAGTCGCCGCCTCCTTACAGTCCGTTCCGACTCCTCACATAATCACATTTGCAGGCGCAATAGGGGTTATTAGTCTCTGTACTATTCTCAAGCAATACCCAAGATGACTCTATTTGTAATATATGGGCTAAAAAAAAAAGGGAGGGTTGAAAAGTCAAAAAAAGGAAGTTGAGGGAGAACGGTTCCCCAAGATGACTCTATTTGTAATATATGGGCTAAAAAAAAAAGGAGGGTTGAAAAGTCAAAAAAAGGAAGCTAAAGGAAAACTGTGGAACCTTATGCTGTTTTAAAGAGAGGAGAGAAGGAGGCCTTCAGCAGAAACGAAAAACAGGGGAAGGGAGAAACAGGGGAGAGGAGAGAAAGAAGAAAAAGGGAAAAGTTTTGGCACGCTTGTGATCTGGACGTCTCATCAAGCCAACTCAACAACGCTGGTAAGAACTCGAACCCTTTAATCACCTACTTGAAGCAATCGTCGTAGTTAGGGCTCGAAATTCGGATTTCTTGGATATTTATGTGGCGAAGCCCGATTTTTGAGTCGTTGAGTTGTATATTTTTGTATAAATGGTACTTTGATGTTGTTAAGCTATAACATCTTATGGATCGTGATTTAAGCTTGCGGTTGGTTTGTAACGAAATTTTAAAGTTGGGGACGCAATCTAGAACTGTAGTGAACAATAGATTCGAGCCTGTTTTGTTGTTGTTTTCAGTACTTTTTTGGGGTGGCTGAGTTGAAATTGTTGTTGTTGTTATTGTACGCTACGAAATTTTAAAGTTGAGGACGCAATCTAGAATTGTAGTGAACAGTAGATTTGAGCCTGTTTTGTTGTTGTTTTCAGTACTGTTTTAGGATGGCTGAGTTGAATTGTTGTTGTACATTAAGAGAGCTTTCTAAAGACTGTAAGACGGCTTGAAATGAAATTTTGTGGAGGAAGTTATGGCGCGACAAAGTTGGCGCATGGGCTGGGCCTAGCGGAAAAGTTTCCGCTAAATGCGAGCTTTTGTGGCGCATATGTGTCGTTTTATCGACAAAGAGGCCTAGTATAGGCGCGTCGTTATAATAATATTTTTTATTCGGCCTTTTGATATTGTTTTTCCGTTAATTGTTAGGGATCCGAGTGCGTGGTTCGAGTATGCGTCGTAATTGATTTTTGGTTTTTCTAAGGTGAGTGAGACTATTTCTGTTATGTATTTTAAACTCATGTTTTGAGAAACATGGTGGATTATATATTCTATAGGTTGATAAAAAGCATATTTTATTGTATAAAACATAATCGAGCTATTTTTGCCATTTGTGTTGTTTGAAATGAGTTATATTTCGAATTCAATTTAAATGGTTGTTTGAAATTGATTTGTGAAATTATTTATGAAAGAATCCTAAGACATTTTGAAAAATGCGTTGATGATTATATATTAAATTTTGAGTTGTGATATGATTTTCATTCTGATGTTGGATTACATTGTGATTGGTGTTGGTGCTCAATGTCCCTGTGAACCTCGAGGGGTGTGTGAGTATACACATATTAGTCTAGGATATCCTTGTGAGTCGAGCTATTGGCTAATAATAGGTAGAGACCTTGCTAGGGGGAATCTTGATCGTCATGTCATGGTGTTATATATGACTATGGTTAGATATTTGAGCATGAAATAGGTCAATGGAGTGGACCATTGACATGTGATTTGAGTTTAGTCAATGGAATTGACTATTGATGTATGGTTTGATGAGATAAATAAATGGAATAGACCATTGATACATGTTTTATGAGATTAACTAATGGACTGGACTATTACTATCTTCAGTATTTGAGTTATGATATATATTATGATAAAATGAGTTATGATTGTGTTTTAAATATGCATAAGAAATGTGTTCCTCATTGAGTCGTGGTAGCTTATTTCTCTATTATATTTGTTTTTCAGGTCCTTCAATGAGTCACGAGTAGGTGTAAACGTTCGTTCGGGGAGGACTTTTGTGGTGGAAACTTTTTGGTATGAGTTGTGCATAGTTAATAAGTTTATAAGATAATCTTTGCATAAGGTATATGTTTTTGGTTCGGTAGATTGTAGAAATACTTTGATATTATAACCAAATGCCATTTTTGTCATATATATATATATATATATATATATATGTTGATATCGGATTGAGTTTTGATTATGTTGAAACTGAATCATTTGGTGAAAGGATGGCCGTGTCATGCTATTTTTTCTTGTGAATCGGGTGTGACACTATTAATTGTTGCTGGGTTCTTGAATCGGAACTTCCGAACCCGGGTGCTCTCGCCAGCCCATCATTCCGACCCGACAATCACAGGACGGCGAGCGCGGTCCTTGATTCGTTTAAACCGGGGGCGGGGCCACTGGACAGCGCATCCGCCGTCATTAGAATATCTTTTTGGCCATCGAGATGCTTTTCGAAGGCTGCACGGGATGGGATGGGACCCGGTTCGAATGTAACGGTCCGAATCGGGTCCCTCAGCGCCCGAATAGATAAACGGAGATTATTTTATCTATTTAACTATTTATTTATTGATTTATTTAAAATTTCGCGTCATGCGCAGCGCTCACCAGCTCCAACGGTCACTTGCCTTTTTCCGCAACGAATAGCAGAATCGAGGAGAAGAAAGAGAGATTATTATAGCAATTCCCTGAATAAAACCCTAGAAATCCCCTCCCCCCTCGAAGCCCCGAAGGAGTTCAGAATCGTCCGCCGCGGCTATCCACTGTCGGAATCGTTCGATCGTGCTCGGCGAAGACCGCCATGGATGCTGCTGCTGCTGCTGCTGCCGCTGCTCCTTGATCAAGAATCGTCTCTCCCTCCTTCGCCAGAGTTGAAGCCTTTTGTGAGAGAGAGAGAGAGAGAGAGAGAGAGAGTGAGGGTTGGGGATGGGTTGCTTCCTCGCGTGCTTCGGCTCGTCGAAGGATGGGAAGCGGCGGAAGCAGAGGAGGAAAGTCCAGCCCCGCGACCACCACCGCGTAAGCCTTTCTCCGCCGAGCTGCGGATCCGGCCTTCTTGTTCGTCGCTGGCTTTTGTTCTTTTTTGGTTTTTTGTTTTTTAATGTTTTCTGGATCTTGGAATTGTTTTTGTTTCTGAGACGCCCCGGGGCGGGGGAAGAAAAGAAACGGAACGTTCTTCTCCCCCCCATTTAATTAATGGGTCGATGAAGAACGAGTGATTGGAAGCCGTCACTGCCGGAATTCTTTTGATTTTTGGTTTTGTTGATTCTCACTGGATCTTTCTGTTGATCGTTGCAGCGGAATTCGGGTGGCCGGCCGGTTGAGTTTGCCGTTTCATCCGGGCAAGAAATTCCAGCAAAGCCAGTCCGGCCGGTTGAGTTTGCCGTTTCATTTGGGCAAGAAATTCCGGCAAAGCCAGTCACTTCGGTTTCTGATTTGCTGTGAGTGATTTCTTTTCCCTTATTTGTCATACATTCTTCGATCTTTATGCATGTCTTTTACCTGGATCAGTTGTGTATTGGTGATTTTGGGTAGTGAGATTGAGTTGTGTTTGTTGGTCTAGTGATAAGCCTGAGGAGCCATTGAGCTGCAGTACCCGGAAGAAAGTGACTTTCGATTCGAATGTTAAAACCTACGAGCACATTTTGCCTCCTGATCATGATGGTGATGCTGGAAAAGAAAATTTATGGGAGAGTCGAGATGTGGTCGAATTGGATGATAATTATGAAAAGTTAAGTCAAGCTCAGTGTGCTTCTGAGGATAGCTCGGTCGCGTCCAGCGTCAGATCATACCCTCCGAACCACAGGTACCAGAACTGTAGAGACAGCGACGATGAAGATGGGGTCTTAGATTGCAATGTGCGTGATCTTACTGATGATGATTATGATGACGACCGTGACGATGAGGATGAAGGTCAGGACTCAAATGAGATTTATGAGGGCGATGATGAGATCGAAGAAACGAGGGCAGTTCACCCAACTCCTAGTGAGGTTTGCAATCCTGAACATATGTGTAGGGAATCTCCTTTAGCAGAGGTGAACCCTACTAAGTTGAATGTGAATGCTCGAGATAGGAGCGTGTACATCCATTCAGTGTTGAATCCTGTCGAAAATCTGACTCAATGGAAGGCCGTGAAAGCGAAGGGGACGCCGCTGCCAAAGCACCGAAAGGAGAATTTGAGCTTTGACCAAGAAGCTAGGATGTCATTCGACACTGCACCAGCTTCGAAGGAAGTCTCATTCAGTTTCAAGGCAAAACCAAATGAGACAAAGAAATCTACCCAAGAAGTACCTGTGGATGCTAGCCTTTCAAACTGGTTGCCTTCCTCAGTAACTACGCCGATTGAAAAGAAGAGCGCAATGACTTTGGACTCTGTCCAAGTCGAGACATCATTGGTAAGAGGATATATGAGCTCACCGAGGAGCCAAGAAGATAGACCGATTTTGGGTGCATTGACTGTGGAAGAACTAAGACAGTTTTCAGCCAAGTCTTCGCCAAGGAAATCACCGAGCAGAAGTCCCGACGAGATGCCCATAATTGGGACAGTCGGAACATACTGGAGCCAGTCAGATTCGGTGGGCAATTCTTGCTCAGCTGCTTCTTCCTTCAAAGGAATACCAAACACCACCAGCAAATACAGAGAGGTATTGGGTGATCACAGATGTGCAAGTGGTTTCACGAGGCCAAAGTGGGAGGGAATTTGACTTATTCTTCTTCTTCTCCTTTTTTTTTTTTTCTTTTGGTTGATGTTGCAGGATAAGAAAGTGAATTGGCACTCCACCCCTTTTGAGACAAGGTTGGAGAGAGCTTTAAACAGGGGAGCTCATCAACTGTAATCCGTGCGTACACATTCTGTATGTTCTTGAGATGGTTTGTGTGTGCTCACGTTCGTCATTTTTTCTATTCTTTTGTGAATTCAAATCTGTTTGGTGCGTGGTGGTATATGGTTTGCTGATGTTATTCACTTTATGTTCATTGTTTGTACAATTTGATCTTTCATAGTTACATGTACCTGTGTGATAAAAGAGTTTATGTTGAACAGATATAGTGAGGTGGGTTTCTCTATTGAGAGTGAAATCATATCCCTGTGGTGTTAATTCGGTTTTCGTATTCTTGGATTTAGAGCTTCATATGGGTTCTATTACTGTTTTCATTCTTCTCACGAGGGAACAGGGAAATCGACACGTGATGGATAGGCTTGAGAGCATACAAAACTCGTGGGAACCCAGAAATTCTTGGATTTATTGCGGTACTGGGCACTCGACGTACTCTTATTTATTATGGCTAAGTACGGAAATTCTCATGAATAAAAAGTAGGTCATCACTTATCTATGTCGTTTTCCTATACATTAGTAGGAGACGTGTCCCAATTCCCAAGTTGCCTTTTCAACGGTCATGTAGAGATACTTGCGGTCCCAAATTTCAACTCTAATGTGGCGTTTTTCCTAGTAGGTCTTTTGTCTGCAAATAAACTCAATTAGAAGTCATTTTGTTGATCGCATCAAATCCGACGAAAATCTGCGAACTAAACATCATGAACATGAACCCGAACTTGTTAAAATGGAGTCGCGTTTTCGAGTCGTGTAAGGAAATTCCAGGTCTTGAACTTTGTTATTGAATTCAAAGACTAAAAAAGAATAACATGATGGAGATTTAGTGCGACTATTTGTGGTATAATTAAACATTAATTGAGCATATGCAAATAGCTCCTTATAAATTCTTGATTTAATTTATGTGTGAATTGGCTTTCGAGAATCTACACTTAGTACATATGTATACATAGATTGTCAATTAACGCGCTCTTTTGACATTGATTGTCTCATCTTCCACCCGTTCGTTCTACGTTTGGTTTCTATCTTTCCTTTTGTTTAGCCAATTCACATAATGTTGCTTAATCAATGAGTAAATTTCCTATCCATCCTGGAAACACGGTTTAAGTCCTTAATCATTTTTGAGAAGTTGCAATATAGTCCTTCTGAACATCATTTTTTTTTCCCGATTTTTCCTTTTCGATAACCTTTAATCACCTTCTATTGGGAACCCTTTATAAGTTATTGCTTAAAGTGATAGGCAATTTGTCAACCACCATAAGTTTATGTAATTTTAAGGTCACTAGCGGTACATTCATCTCTATGACAAGATACACATTGCTAAAAAAGAGAATATGTGACTTATAAAGTCTTAATTCGGGGTAAGAATAGTGCAAGTATCATAACTTTCATATGTCGCTCACTTGAATACTGTAATTTTTTTATTTTTTTTTGCTTAGTTGAGTGCCATCAGTGGTTTGCCTCATCCGAAAAGCCAATGTGGATGTGTTGATTGTCTAACTTGGTTTCACCAATGCTAACGTAAATAATTTATGTATATTTGAATTTTTATTTTTATATTTTATTTTCCTCTTTTTTAGGGTTGGTGAGGGTCACCAGCAACCCTTATTGGCTGTGGCCTTGCCTAGATTGGGCAAGGGCTGCCTCGCTCTCGGCCACGAAGGTTCTCGCTAGATCTTGGTGAGACAACCACCTAGGGCCTTTGCAGCCAAGGGCAAGGCATCCTTGAAAAAAGAAAATTAAAAACAAAACCGAAAATAAAAATTTTAGAAAATAAATCAAAATTTCAAAATTCAAAAAATTTAAAAAAAAATTCACGTTGGATGAGAAATTAATAAAAAAAAATCCATATAGGATACTTTGTCGAAAATAGTACTCAAATGATCAATTTTACTCTGATGTGATACCTAGTGAGCAAAAAAAAAAAAAAATGTTAACCTCAAGTGAGAGTCATACAAGAGTTATGTGACTTGCGCCATTCTTCTCCTTCCTAATTTGGGAGAACATCTATACATCTAGTTATTGGTGGGCAGGTATCAGAACCAAACTGAATTGTACCAAAATTTTGTACTTTTTCGGTTTGGCTCGGATAATTGAAAAATAAATGTTCCTTTCTCTAGTTCAGGTTGTTTCGGTTTGGTTTAGTTAACTAGCCAAACCGAAATTCTCGATAAAAACTAACGGTCCAACTTAAAATCTCTCTTCTTTCACACCCATGATTCAATTCGGTTCCCATAAGCAGGGCAAAAAAAGGAAAACCGAAAACCGAAAAACCCGAACTGAACCAAGCTTTCAGTTTGGGTTGCGATTTGTTTTGGATTTCTTGAAAACCGGAATCAAACTGAACCATTGAACCCATACTGATGGGTTGGAAGTTAGGCATAAATATTGTTGGTGACCTTTGACTAACCAATTACACACGCTTTTGGGGTGCAATCCAACAGGTACGGCCTACTTTGGCCCAAAATGCAATTCTTGTATGCTTGGAAAAATTTGTGTGTTTCCACAGATTTCTCCGGATGGAAGTGTGAGATTGGATTGACTGATTAATATACATGGTGACCCTTAAAAATGGTGAGTGGGAAGAAGACTTCAGATTGAATAAGCTTTGTCTTTGTATGGTCAATTGGTTTTCCCTGAACATATATGTAGAAAGATTGAAGATTGATAGGCATTTCTTGTTCCAAAGCTGCAAACATTGAACCGAGCAGAAGTCCCGACGAGATGCCCATAAATGGGACAGGCGGAACATAGTGGAGCCAGTCGGATTCAGTCGGCAATTCTTGCTCGACTGCTTCTTCCTTCAAAGGAATGCCAAACTCTACCAGCAAATACAGAGAGGTATTGGTTGATCACAGATGTGCAAGTAAGTAGTTTCATAAGGTCAAAGTGGGAAGGAAATTAACTAGCTTTGTTTTTTTCTTGATGTTGCGGGATAAGAAAGTGAATTGGCACTCCACCTTTTTTTGTTTTTTTGTTTTTTTTGACGAAAGTGCGATTGATTTCATTTACTTAGGAAGGTTCGGAGCGATTACATCAAGAACATCAGCACATAATAAATCTACCAAGGCTGTCGGAGGATAAATTACCCAATTACTCGGAAGGATATTCTCTCTTTGGGCTTTCACAGTCCAGTCCGCTGGCTTGTTGGCCTCTCTACTATAGTGGGCCAAGGAAAGGCCCTGAAATGCTTTTAAATTTTCCTTGATCCGGTCCACAATTGGCTGCAGCTTCCAACTGAAGTCTTCGGCAAAGTGAACCGCACGCACAAGCTTCTAACAATCTGAGTGAAGTTGAAGTCTTTCGTTCGTGCGGTTAGAGAGGAAAGTTAGGGTTTCCAGCAAAGAGAGGGCTTTCGCTTGTTTTGCCGAATCAGCCTCCACCAGCTTCGAGAATCCATCGAGTAATCGTCCCCGCGAGTCCTTGCAGAGGCAGGCTATGGCTGCTCTGGTTGCTATACTTCTCCTGTTTTCATCCCGTCTCGCGGTCGCTCCTTCTGGGCCCGATGTCGCTGCTTCGTTTTTGGTGAAGGAGGCATCGATGTTGATGCGGAGAGAGCCCTCTGGCGGGGGTTGCCATTGAAGCAGGTTCACCTCTCGCTGTTGCATCTTTTCTGTTCTTCTATTGTAGGTGTCGAAGTTGGTTTGTAATGTTGCTGCTCTGTATAGGGTCTGTTTAGGGTGAAGGGGCTTGTTCTTGAAGATGTGCTGATTTCGATCTTGCCATATACACCACAAGGTAGCTGCTATCTGGTTAAATTTTGTTGCACGCTGAGGGTCCTCTTTCTGGATATGCAACCATTCATAAAATCTGGTTAATCCGACCCTATTTATCTTGATTTGCAGCAATTCATCTTTCCATATTTGTGTTGTCCAGGGGCATAGCAACAAGGTGTGTTCGATTGTCTCAGTTTCTTGATGACACAAAGGGCAAAGCGATGCAGGTACTATTTTCCTTCGGTTCAGATTGTCCATTGTGGGTAGTGCGTTTTGGCATGCGTTCCATAGAAATTGCTTGACTTTAGGTAGAGTTCCAGCATACCATATGTATTTCCATAGTTCTGGCTTTATCTGGTGGGATGATGTTGCTGTTGTTTGAGGTGCTTTTGCTGTGCGACCCCTTGTGGTAAAGTAGCCACTCTTTATTGAATATAGCCCTAATGTTCCTTGTGTCCATACAAGTTTATCTTCTGCTGTGGGTAAGCCAATAGGAGTAGCAAGGACTTCCTTCACCCTTTGTTCATCAAACAACATACGAATCAATGGTTCATTCCATGTACTTTTCCCCTGTTCCATAAGTCCCTCTACTCTCTCAGGTTCATCTCTCCTTGCCGGGCCTCCAATTGGACCACTTCTTAGCCATTTATCTTCCCGCACCATAATTTTCTGCCCATTCCCAACGGACCACATCACATTTGGGCATATAGAGTCCCGTCCCATGATAATGCTTCGCCATCCCCATGAGGGTCTTGAGCCGTTTCCAGCTTTCCAAAAGTCGCAATGCGGGTAATGTAAACCCTTGAATAGTTTACTCAACAAAGATTTAGGTTGCTACGCTATGCACCAAGCCTGCTTTCCTAGCATCGCCTTATTGAAAACTATCAAGTCTTTGAAGCCAAGCCCTCCTTCTTCTTTTCTGAGCTTTAAAATCTCCCATTTCTTCCAATGAATCCCAACAGATCTCTTCCCACTCTTCCACCAAAAATTTGCGATTTTCTTCTCAATTTGCATATGGATACCGGGATTTTAAAAATTGACATGGCGTATTGTGGAATTGCCTGCACCACTGATTTGATTAAAATCTCTTTCCCTGCTTTAGACAATAGGTTTTCCTTCCAACTTTCTAACTTCTTATTCACTCTAGCCAAAATCCATGCAAAAACATATTTCTTGGATCCTCCCCAGTTTGAAGGAATACCTAGGTATTTCCCTGTTTTGTCTATCTCAGGGACCCTCAACACTGCTGCCATGTTCTTTCTTAAACTTACAGGGCAACCCTTGCTGAAAGAAATGCCTGATTTGTTTAGATTAACAGCCTGTCTTGATACGAAGCAATATTGGTGTAAAATTTCTGCCAAATTTTGACATTTCACTCCACCCTTTTTGAGACAAGGTTGGAGAGGGCTTTAAACAGGGGAGCTCATTAATTGTAATCCGTGCGTACATTCTATAGGTTCTTCATGGTTTGCGTGTGCTCACCTTCGTCATTTTTTTTCATGTGTGGGTACCGACACGTTAAAATGAGAAATGTATCTAAGTTCGGTGCCGAGTTACCGAACTATCATTGGAAGTTCTATCAGAGGCTTGCTTCTTGCTAGTTAAACACGTGCTTCGCATAGCGTCTAGAATCAACACGTCTAACGAATATTCCTTGATTCTAGACACTGTGCGAATACTCTCAAGTCTACCCATCACATGTCGATTTTGCCATTCCCTCATAAGAAGAATGAAAACAGTAACAGAACCCACATGAAGCTCCAAATCCAAGCATACGATGATGATCTAATTAACACAATTTGGACAAAATTTCACTCTCGATAGAAAAACACGTTTAACTATATCTGTTCAACATCAACTCATTCACTCAGGTGCATGTAACCATAACAGATCAAGTTGTACAGCATAAAGCAAGAACATTACCCAACCATAAATTGGTCACAAACGGAATAATGGGTTAATTTGAGTTAGACCATTTATGACCTGACTCAAACCAAACCCGATCCACCCATTTGACAGTTTTACCCGGCACTTGGTTTACTCTTATTTATTATGGCTAGGCCTGTGATGTCTCTATCATCTTCAAAACATGCTTACAAATCCTAAATATGAATATTCTAATGAATATGAATAGGTCATCACTGATCCGTGTTATTTATCGGTGCACTAATAGGGGAAGTATCCCAACTCCCTAATTGCCTTTTCAATGGTCAAGATAATTGCGTACTCAAATTCTAACTCTAATATGGCATTTTTCCTAATAGGGTTTTTGTCTGCAAACAAACTTGAATAGAAGTCCTTTTGTCAATCGCATCAAATGGGTAGATGATAATCTGCGAATTAAACATCATGAATATGAAATCAGACTTTTTAAGATTGTGTTGCGTTCTCGAGTTGTGTAAGGAAATTCCATGTTTTGAATGGTCAAGATAATTGCGTACTCAAATTCTAACTCTAATATGGCATTTTTCCTATTAGGGTTTTTGTCTGCAAACAAACTTGAATAGAAGTCCTTTTGTCAATCGCATCAAATGGGTAGATGATAATCTGCGAATTAAACATCATGAATATGAAATCAGACTTTTTAAGATTGTGTTGCGTTCTCGAGTTGTGTAAGGAAATTCCATGTTTTGAACTTTGTTATCGAATTGAAAGACTAAAAAGAATAACATGACGGAAATTTCCGTGACTAGCCAAAGCTCTAGCAATTTTTCTTTTTTGGCCCACAAAAGCTCCAGCTTGAGAAGCTCACATGAAGTTTAGAATTTGCTTTTTCTCGGTTAATTTACGATGTTAGATTCTCCAACAAAAATGTTTACATTCTTGTAATAATTCTCTCAAATTGAAATACCCACGAAGAAGGCTTTCCGGGGCTCCAAGGTAAAGGGGGAGTTAGTTTTTTGGTACAATTGATCATTAACCGAGCCTATGCATATAGCTCCATTATAGAGTTCTTGATTTAATTTATGTGAATTGGCTTTTCAGAATCTACACTTGGTTCTCTCTCTCTCTCTCTCTCTCTCTCTCTCTCTCTCTCACACACACACACACACACACACACACACACACACATCTAGCCAATTCACACATTATTTCACATCGATTGTCTTATCTTCCGCTCATTTGTTCTTTGATTGCCTTTTCTTTTTTGGAGAAAGTTATCCAAAAAATCCTAAATCTATTTCATTTTTACAAATTTAGTGCTAAACCTTTTAATTATGCTAATTAAGTCCTAAACATTTTCACATTTTGCCAATGAGTTCATTTGACTAATTTCAACTAGAAATTGCCAACTTAAATGTTAGCCGTCTTAGGTGACACGCTTGGTGCTAACGTGGACAATTTAAAATAATATTTTTTCAATTATTTTTATTTTTATTTTTATTTTTTGTATCCTAGTCGGTCATTGGTCCTCGAGCACTAGCCAAAGTTGAAGACCGGCAAGGCTACCTCACCCAATGACGGTGAGGTTTGCCCTCGCTAGTGGTTGATGGCGTCAAGCTTCGCCAAAAGTTGGGGAGGTCCTCGCCTTTAGTTGGTAGCTAAGGCCTGTTGATTGACTAGAGGAGGAAGCAATGAAGAAAAAATAATAAATAATTAAAAAGAATATTAAAAAATTATTAAAAATTATCAATGTGAGCATTAGACGTACCATGTAGGACGGCCCACATCCATATTAGATATTTCTAGTCAAAATTGGCTGGATGGACTCAAAAGGCAAAACGTGAGGTTTAAGACTCAATTGGCAAATTAAAAGGTTTATAATAGATTAGTAAAAATACAATAGGTTTTAGCACTTTTTAAACAAATTTACCTCTTTCCTTTTGTTTAGCCAATTGACATAATATTACTTAATCAATGAGTAAACTTCTTAGCTATTCTAGAAACATGGTGTAAGTTCTGAATTTTTTTGAAAAGTTGCAATATAATCCTTTCAAAGATCATTTTTTCCCGAATTTTCCTTTTCGACAACCTTTTATAACCTACTACTGAAACCTCTTTAAAAGTTATCACTTAAAGTGATTGGCAATTTGGTCACCATAAGTTTTCATAATTTTGAGCGTTGCTAGTGGTACATTCATCTCTATGGCCTAACACGTTGCTTAAAAAGAGAATTTATTGAATGGCAAAAGTCCTAATTTGAGGTAACATTCACCAATCCTAGTTATTGGTGGGTTGGAAAGAGGCATAAATTGCATCATTGGTGACTTTTGATTTTATCAATTACACCCACTTTCAAGGTGCAAACCAATAGGCATGGCCAGCTTTGGCCCAAATTGCAATTCTTGTTTGCCTAGAAAAATTCTTGTCTTCACGTTCAACCCCTTCAAAAAGGTTTAGCGTGATTGTGAATAAGACTTCAAATTGACTAAGCTTTGTCTATAGATGGTTAATTGGTTTTCTTCGAACACGTATGTAGAAAGACCGATAAATGAGGGCCATCTCATGTTCAAAAGCTGCGAACTTTGAAATCGCGTCTATGGTCCACGAACTTGAGATTTAGACCTTGCTCTAGAAATGTAGGTGATGCAATGCACGATAGAAAAAAGGAAAGAAAAAAAAAAGTAATTATTACCTCAATCAGCTCTCTTTCTTTTAACATATCAGGAACACGGGTGCAAAGTTCCAATCGCCACAATTAGCTTTCTTGAGAACACAACACATTAAAAATGGATTATTACTAGGTTTTTTTGTAGCGAAGGAAATATTTTACAGGAGATGGTTGGATGAATTTTGGGTCTTCTATATCTCTATTATGTTCTTTCTTTTGGAGGAAAAAACATTTTTGGTATTTTCCTAATATATTATTTCTGATTCAATTTTTTAAATTATCAAAATTTCTAACAACGTCAATGCGACAGTGCTGACGGTGCAACGATGATTGCCCAAAAAATGACACTGGTCACTTTGTTAATGCATTCAAAATGCGAGTTATTAGGGAGGATTATTTTAATAATTTATTATTTGCTAGTTTTGTTCAAGTTTACTTCATTTAAAATTGGTTAGCTTAATTTAATAAGTTATTTTTATATTTAAGGAAAAAAAGTTGTTAAGAATTGAAGTCTCGATTGGGTTGGGTATATGTTGGGTCCATGTTGAATATATGTTAATAAAATAATAGGCCAATATAGGTTAATTTCAGTTGTACACTACTGCGACCCATCGAAACTAACCCAACGCACTGATTTAACAAGTCTACTCCTAACTAAATGATAGAGATGTACAAATATATAGAGCTTGGCGTACAACCCCACGTTTGCAAGCTAAGGCAAACATCGACCTGTGTGATAGTTACATGTACCTGTGTGATAAAAGAGTTGATGTTGAACAGACGTAGTGAGATAAGTTTCTCCATTGAGAGTGATATCATATCCAAATTGTGTTAATTCGGCTGATGTATTCACTTTATGTTAAATGTTTGTTCAATTTGATATGTCATAGTTTCTTGTACGGCCTACGTTTTTTTGAATCCAATTGTAGATTTTATGCAAGTAATACCCCTTCTCCAATGAGACGATGGGAGATAAGCTTCATCGTCGAGAGGGAAATAGCTCGAATCGCTAGCCAAGGCCCCTAGATGACCATCAGTGATAAAAAAAGGTGTGATAAAATAGGTGGTGTTGAGCAGATATAGTGAGATGGGTTTCTCTGTTGACAGTGAAATCATATCCAGGCTGTGTTGATTTGGGTTACCGTATACTTGGATTTGGAGCTTCATAGTGGGTTCCTTCTTTCTTCTCACGAGGGAACAGGGAAATCGACCCGTGATGGATAGGCTATCAGAGTATACAAAACTCAGTATGCGAACCCAAAAATGGAATCGGGCTATAGCGGTACTCGGCACTAGATGTACTCTTATTATTATGGCTAGGCCTGTGATGTCTGCATTGTCTTCAAAACATTCTTACAAATCTCAAGTACGGATATTCTAATGAGTATAAAGTAGGTCATCCATTATCTGCGTTGTTTTTCCTATACACCGATATGGAATGTATCACAACTCCTAAGTTACCTTTTCAATGGTCGTGTGAAGATACTTGCGCAGTCAAATTCTAACTCTAATATGGCGTTTTTCCTAGTTGGTTTGTTTGTTGACACACAAACTCTCATAGAAGTCATATTGTCGATTGCATCAGATGGGTTGACGATGATCCGCGAACGGAACATCATGAATATGAACTCGAATTTGTTAAGATCGTGTCACGTTCTCGATTCAGGTAAGGAAATTTCACGCCTTGAACTTTGTTGTGATGGAAACTTCAATGTGACTAACCAAGGCTCCAGCGTGAGAAGCTCAGGATCTGGCTTTTTCGCTGAATTTATGATGTTAGATTCTCTAACAAAAAATTTAATACTCTTGTAATAATTCTCTCAAAGTGAATACACACCAAGAAGGGTTTCCGGGGTTCCAAGGTAAAGGGGGAGTTGGTGCAACTATTTTCGGCACAATTGATCATTAACCGAGCCTACCGCATATTGCTCCATAACAGATTTCTTAATTTAATTTATGTGTGAATTGGCTTTTTAGAACCTACACTTCGTACATATATATATATTTACATATATCTATACACAGATTGCCAATTCACACATTATTTGACATATTATCTTATCTTCCGCTCGTTCATTCTTTGATTGCTTTTTTTTTTTCTTTCCTTTAGGAAAATTGACCAAAAATTCCTAAACCTATTTTACTTTAGCCAATTTAGTTCTGAACTTTTTAATTTTACTAATTGAGTCATAAACATGTTCACTTTTTGCCAATGGGTCTATCTTACCAATTTTTACTAGAAATTGCTTACGTGAATGCTGTCGTCCTATGTGGCAAGCTTGACGCTGATGTGGACAATTTTATATACTATTTTATTATTTTATTATTTAAAAAAAATTTCATCTTCTAGTCGGTTGCTAGGCCTTGACCACCAACCAAAGGTGAGGATTGGTGAGATTGAGCCTTGCCAGCAGTGACCTCACCTAATGACAAAGAGGCTTGCCATGCTAGTAGCTGGTGGGCTCGAACTTTGCTAGAAGCCAACAAAGTCATCCTCGTCAACCCTCATGTTTGGTTAGTAGCCAAGACCTGGTGACTACTAGAGGAGGAAGAAGGGGAAAAAAAGAAAAAGAAGAAAAAGAAAAAATGCAAAAAAGAATATAATTAAAAATTATCCATGTTAGCGCTAGACATGCCACATGGAATAGTTAGCATTCATATTAGTTATATGGACTCAATTGATAAAATGTGAAAATGATTAAAACTCAATTAGCAAAATTAAGAAGGATTAGAACTAAATTGGTAAAAATATAATAAGTTTAAGACTTTTTAGACAATTTTCCCTTTTGCCTTTTGTTTAGCCAATAATCTTACTTAATCAATGAGTAAACTTCTTTGCCATTCTAGCAAAGTGGTCTAAATTCTGAATCTTTTTTTGAAAGTTTGCAATATAGTGCTTTCAAACATTATTTTTTAATCTTGAATTTTCCTATTTGACAACCTTTGATTACTTACTATTGAAACCTCTTTAAAAGTCATCACTTAAAGTGTTTGGGGATAAGTACACTAGAACTGTCAAAAGTTATGTAAGACGCTTACTTTAATATCAAAAGTTTTTGCATTCTCACTTAAGTGCTAAATCGGAGAAAAAACGATCACTTAAGTGCTACCGGTAAGAAATTCCGCCAAATTGATTAAGAATCATTTGTAATTAAAATTTTAATATGACTTGGCAAATTATTTAAAAACTCCAATTCACATGGCAATTCCATGTGACATGTTTGGTACTGAAGTGATCGCTTTGTAACAACGATTGGTGTTGAAATGATTACTTTAACAAAATTTGGCACTCAAATGATTACTTTAAATAAAATTTGGCACTTAAATGATCATTATTTACAATTTGGCACTCAAATGGGTTATATGCTCATTAGACATGCCGACAAGCCACGTAGGACTGAAAAGTTAATAAAATATAGTCACGTCAGATTTCCGACAATCTAGACTAGAATTGACATTTAAATGATCATTTTTTTTAAAGTGGTATTTAAGTGATCCGAAAAAACTTTTAATACTAAAGTGAGCGTCGTACATAACTGTTGGCACTTTTAATATACTTATCCCAAGTGTTTGGCAATTTGTCAACCAGCATAAGTTTCCATAATTTTGAACGTGGCTAGTGATATATTCATCTCTATGGCACAACACGTTGCTCAAAAAGAGAAATTGACTTGGAAAAGTCCTAATTCGAGAGAACATTCACCAATTATTGACACCTAAATTTTGACGACTCGTTTGGTCATTTATCGCATTAAAAAATTAGGGATTAATTTTAACCCCTAAAAAAATATTAGTTAATTAATTAATTGCACATCATATAGTTTTAGGTGCATTTATTTTAATTTGCATTTACATTGGGTCAGTGACAAATGGGTTTGATTTGGTGGTTCTAAGCTTTAAATTAACAAGTCGGACTAAGCCCACGAAGAGAGCAAATTGATGTAAGCCCATATTTGAAAAAATCCTATTGCAATTTTTGAAAAATCAATAGAAAATGTTCATTTTTGTAAAGGAATCTGAAAAGATGTGGTAAATAAAAAGTGATATTACATGCAAAAAAGAAATCCTCGTGGATGTTGATTTGAAAAGGAAATTAAAACCCTAATTTTTGGCCTATAAAAATGTTACTCATGTAGGGTTTTGAAGGCCACACATATTGATACATACAGTCACACGAAGGGTTTTCTTTGATCCTGTTGAAGGGGGCTCTCTCGTTTTTTCAAAAAAAAAAAAAAGAGAGAAGAAAAGTCAAAGGAAAAAAAGAAAGAAAAGGGAGAGAGGGGGCGTGAGTGACGTGAGGGACGTGAGAGAGAGAGAGAAAAAGAAAAAGAAAAAGGGCGCTGCATCGTCTTCCTTGCAGGGGGCCTTTGACTGCGCTGGCAACCGAGCCGCCGACCACCGCTGCTCCACGCCCTCTTCGCTCAACCGTTGCTTTGCCGATTGCATCTGTGACCATTGCCGTGCTGCCGAGACTCCTGCAAGCTTGTAGCATCGCAGATCTTGAACCCCTTCCGGTGACGCCATCGCTCGATCTGCTGCACCGGAGCTGCAAGCTCGAAGTCGTCGCGTGTTTCCACCGAGCCACCCGCCCCTGCCTCTCCGCTGATCTCGCCCCTCGACTCACCAGCAGCCCTTCTGCTTTGATGACGTTGCTGTTGTCCTTGTCTTGTCTCTGCTTGCAGATCTTCGCTAGTGCTACTCTGGCCAGTGACTTGCGAGCGATCCGACGCCTCTACCTGAGCCTGAGCCGAGCCGCTCCACTGTCTGCTTGAGTCCAAGCGAGGCCGTTTGCCACTGCTCCTCGCAACGCCACCGCTCGCCGCCGATCTGCTTGCTGTTGGTCCTCCTCACCGGAGCTCCGACGACCGGTGATCGACGGTGAACCCCCCCCCCCCCCCCCCCCACAAAGCTACCAAGCCGTGGGTAAAAAGGAAAAAAAGAAGAAGAAAAAGGCAAAATCAATTTAGGTAGCTTTTTCTTCCTTTTATTTATTTGCCTTATTTTATTCTTTACTTAACTTTATTTGTTCTTTTTTAGTATAATTATTCCTTAGTGTAAGGATGAGATGTTCGACATGAAATAGCCTCTGAAATTTGTGATTGACAGTCCGATTTTCGCGTCCGAAATTTGACTCGCAATTGCTTGAAAAATTGCCAATCCGATCTCATGCCGGAGATTAGATTCGTGACCCGATCTCATGTGCGAGATATGGTTCGTCAATTTGGATATCAATCTTGCTCTGATTTGCTGTTGTGTCGTTTAAGTTGATTTTGTTTTAAAAAAAAAAATCCAAAAAATGTGAGTTAGATTAGGTTTATTTCTTGTTTTAGGGTTTGCATATTTAGAATAGGAATTTTATTTCGAATATCAAAATAAAAATTTTAAAAAATAAAAAAAATAAAAATGAAATATCTAATCAATCAATTTAGGTTGCTAGTTTTTTTTTTCTTTTAACTTAGGCTGCATGTTTAATTATTTGACAATTCTTAATTTTGAAATTAATAAAAAAAAATGATCATGCATGTGTCATTTAGAATTGCACGTCATTGCATGTTAGGATTGCATGTTTATTAATTATAGATTTAGATAATTTCTCCTAGATAGATTGCATGTTTTTTTTTTTAGGAGAATAGAAAAACCATGCTTACGTCATATAGAATTAGGTTCATGAAATGCACGTCATTTAGTGATTGTTGCTAGGTTAATTTAATTAGAAATTGCTTGTCATTAGAATTAGGTCATTTGGTTAATTTATATTGCATATTTCATTGTTGCATTTCTTTAATTTCGAATTTCATGGAAAATACAAATTTTAAGAATAAATTCATTTCATACTTTAGTATAGACTGCATTTTATTTATGTCATATAGTTAGGTCATATTGCTAAGTCATATCATTTCGTGTTAGATTAGAAGCATTGCATTGTATATGGATTATATTCTCATTAAATAAGTGAAAACAAAAATTGAATGATTGCTTGTTAATTAGAAATCATATCTAGGACCGTCGATGTGATTTTGATCTAACATTGCCGATGCTTTCATTGCTATGAGGTAAGTTGTGCAATTTGTTCATTGTTTTATCTGGGTGTTAAATTAATGGTTTGCACACCCTCATGATCACCTCACATGTTAGGGAAATAGATTTAAAATCAATTCAAACTGCCTACAAAACGTTTTTGAAAATAAAAAGAAATGGTACCGAAAGGACATTAGAGAAATCTAGTATAACCAAGTCCCCGTACTCAAAGTCTTTAGTTCGTAGGAGTAAAATAATTCTCCCATTATTTTACTTGGATGTCTAATCGACCTACCGTAAACTGATTAGTGGCGAATCCTAGATAAAATCCATTTGCATGTTAAGAAATTTTAATTAAGTCACGAATTGCTATGGCTTAGGAGAGTTTGAGCTGAGTTTAGGCTTAGTAATCCATTAGCCAAACCCTAGGTGGTTCACCCAAAAATTTGGTCGCGACAGCTTAGTGACTCCGCTGGGGACTTGAGTTAAAACTCTTAGTGGAGTTAGGCCAATTTTTCTTTTCTTTCGAAAAAGTTTTTATTTGGCGAGGAGAATTCCACATACGTCACTAACATTTAAGGTGTTAAATGTTTTTGTAGGATGTGAGGTATAAGGGAAAGTGTTTGCTAACCTTTGTTTTGTAGGGAGGTGTTGGAATGAATGGGTTATTTTCATGAACGAAGTGTAGTTTGATATAAATTATTGTGCATGCTTTGCATTTATACTACATTTTTGCACACACAACCTGCCGCCGGACCTGAGCCGCATAAGATCATCTAGGATGGTATTGAGATGAATGCCACTCCGACCGCCTACGTACGGTACGAGTCGCCCATCTCAATCCCAAAGTTTCTTTTGGTGTCAAGAGTACCTACATCGGTTTGCATGCCTGCAACCCAGGTCGGCTCTTTCATCAAGCCGGAGTCATGAGGACCCGACATAGTCCACACGCCCGTGGCTAGTCCGATCATCCTTGTGGCTCCACTTTGATAAGCCTTATAAATTAGAAATCGAGCCACTTACCATGCGCATGTCTATGTGATTGCTATTGATTTTCCTTGGTGAAGTCTTCTATCCCTATACTTTGCAATTTATTTACTTTGTCATACTTTCGGTCCGTCAATGACAATCTAGGTTAGTTGTTTAATCTAATTCGTTTGTCAATTAGAAATGAAATGAGGAAATTGTCATCCAATGAATCATTTGAAAAAAATTGGAAATTTGTTTTTCAATTCATGTCTTTATTGTTCTTATTAGGAGATTTCAAATTTTGGCTTTTCCTTGTTCATTTTTTATGAAATTTCGTCCCTACTGGGGCATCCCATGTCTTTATTTTCTTAATCCATTTTTAAGGAATCCTCTTCATGTGTGGACTTTTCGTGACTAAAAAATAGATTGTTGTTATTGATTGAGTCTCTATTTACACTTTGTGCTTACATATTTTCATTTATTTGAATTAGGTGATAACGGACCTCTCACGTTCATCCATTATTACACGATTAAGAGCTAGAATGGCCGAGCAAGCTGAAATGCGCGATCGTATCTCCATTATGGAAGATCAACTCAAATAGTTGTTCACTTCTATGCAACTTATGACAGCTCAAATCCAATCCCTCCATGTGGATTCGACTCCTGCATCTGCTTTTCCCGAGATAGTTATCCTGAAGCAAGCAAACAAGGCTCAAATGGGTGATGACGACATGCTTGAGCTGGAAGATGACCCGCTGTTGATCATCGCCGAAAAGGCAAAGCCGGATAACATCCCTAAGGCTGAACAGGATGAACGCTTTGCAAAGCTAGAGGAAAAAGTGAATCAATTACAAGAGTCGCAGAGTTCACTCCCGTTCGACTTGTCCGTGCATGAGAAGGTCAAGATGCCGAAGAAGTTTAAGATGCCAGAGTTCGATAAATACGATGTTACTTCTTGCTCAAAAGCTCATTTGCAAATGTACCACGTATGCATAGCCCAATATGTCAAGAATGAGCCCCTCATGATCCAATCATTTCATGCAAGTTTGATCGGGCTCGCATTGAGCTGGTATGTAATGAAGAATGTGAACCTTCTCGACACTTGGAATGAAGTGACTGATGCATTTCTCAAGCAGTGCAAGTTCAATATGGACATTGCACCCTCCCAAGAAGATCTTGATAGGATGGAAAAGAGGAGGAGCGAATCATTCAAGGAGTATGCCGTAAGATGGCGAAATCTGGCAGCTCAAATCACTCCTGAGCCTACTGATAATGAGTTGATGAAGCTATTTGTCAAGACTCTCCCGTCTGAATCCCGTAACCGAATGGCCAGCACATACATTGAAAACTTCAATCAACTTATCCCTGTCGGAGAACATATTGAGATGGGGATAAGAGAATGGTGGTTTATTGAGCCATCTAACAGGAGGTTTTCTACCAAGAAGGAGAAGGACCTTGAAGCTGAGATTAATATGGCCTATTCTCAACCGAATCGTGCTCCAGTAATTAAGATTTCTACTGAGCAACAAGGTGGAGGGCATCAGTTCTCAGGTCGACGACGTAATGTTAGAAGACAGTTCACACCTTTTCTTAGACCCTTATCCAAAGTTTTGTTTGTCCTCCAAAAGAAGGGATTATTCTTTATTGAGCTGAAGTGACCAAATCCCGAGCATTATCCTGCATATAATCCCTCCGAAAAGTGTGACTATCACATGGGAGAGGTTGGTCACTCCACTGATGATTGCTATGTTTGGAAGTATAAGGTCCAAGACCTCTTGGATACAAAGGCGTTCGCTTTCAGCATTAATCAGAAAAAACCTCTGCCTAACCATGACGGAGACGCAAATGGTGTCACCGAGTGAAGGAGTTCTTGTCTTCATAGTCCTCTACGAAGGATTTTTTTTTTTAATGCTTTCTAGGATTTCAAGTTTTTAGGGTTTCTTGCTTTCTGAGATTTCAATTATTGCTTTCGTTTCTAGGATTTGCTTGTTTGCATTTTCCATTCCAATAATGTAATTCATTTGACTCTATTAAATGAAATTACAATTTTATTTTCAATTTTGAGGACATAATCAGGTACATCAAACTAGCCCAGTGACGATATCCAACAATGAAAAGAAAATATCATCCAAGGAGAATTCTGAGGACTAGGCTTCTTCATGCTTCCTCATCCAAAAATTTCAAAAAAAAAAAAAAAAGTCATTTTTCAAGCCATTTCCAAAAACATGTGTTAGGTTAGCCCTGTTTAATTTTCTAACTCATTTACTTTATGTTTTAGAGAATTACTTTCTTAGCCTAATGAGAAAGAATCTGAAAAAGCACATCAGGGGCAAAAGTGAGAATGGAGCGCCTATCAAACTGAATACCGTATTTTCAATATCGATTGATCAATTAGTGTGTGTGTTCCCTTTCGATAGGGGCAATCCAAGAACACCCACTACTGAGATGGTGCCTTCGTGGGACAATTCTTTGAATGAATGGCCGAAATCGTGCTTATGAAAACATTTTTGAGTGTGATAAATTGTATGTTTTGAAGTCACAAAAGGTTCTCATTCTTCTTGAAAGAGAATTTTGATAGTAATTTTGCCTATTTAACTCACCAATTCCATATGGAGATTTGTCAATATAGACAATTTAATGAAGTGACATCAATGCTTAAGAATGCTGAGTACGATGTGTCAAGATGATGAAAGGCAAGCCTTATCATATACATAGACCCCTACTTATACACTTGTGAGATGAGTGTATGAAGTTCTATATCTGCATGATAAAGAGTTCTCTCGCAAAAGGTACGATGATCAAAATGATGAGGGGCGATTCATTTCTCTATCCCAAACACTACATGTGATCCATTGCTTAACTCTTTTGAGCTCCATACACTTATGAAAAGTCTTTTCAAATTACCCCTGTCAAGAACCACCCCACACCGGGGCAAATGGGAGGTAAGATGGCATCATGAGGTGAGAAAAAAATAGAAATTTTCTTGCTCTCACTTGCATCAATCTTCAAGTCATGCTATTACATTGAATTCATGTGATAATTTAAGTGTCTTAGGATGACGAAGAGCATTTCTTTCCCTATCTTACATACTTATATCATTTGCATAGCCCACTTGAGCCTGCAATTTCATTTCTTTAAACCTAGTTGATGATCATCCCCTACACTAGGGCAAGGCAAAAGGTAGGTGAAGACTCTTGAAAAGTTCGAGTGTCATTTAAAGTGTAATTGCTTGATGCATGCATGGTGCGCAAGAATTGAAATCAAAATAAAAACTCAAGGGCATGAAAAAGCAGTGTGCCTGGTAAAAGCAAGGCCAATGCCCATAAAAAAAAAAGCGAAAAAAATGCATGAAAATTAGGAGGATGAAAAAGTAGGGTGCTTGGTAAAAGCAAGGCTGATGCCCATAGATGAAAAAAGAGAGCCAAATTGCAAAATTGAATCCCGATAGAGTAGTACTCAAAGAGTCAAGATCAATTGTGCATTTATAATGACAATCCTTGGTGAAGGAGAAGACCGACGGCAATGCCAAGATGATCATCAACTCTCACCCTTTACACACATTTTGAGCCTACTAATTATTTCGTTTCTCAACCTATGAACCTTGCCTACGTTACGTCCCTTGCAAAGTATCTTTAGATTAGGGCACTTGAATTAATATAGAAATTCATATGTTTATAAGCATTGTTCGAAGAAGTGCAAGCAATATTATTTCTTTCTCATTTTGCAGGGTTCTTGACTTGTAAACCCGGAAATGATTACATAATTATTCTTTCAATAACCTTGACTCAAAGAGTCCCTTTTTTAAGCCATTGATCAAGTCTACATTACGGTCCCTATTAAAGACCTCTCAGATTGGTAAGATCGTACTGCTTGCGAGAATGCTCGGACCTTTATTGGTATGATGATAGTAAGATGGAGTGTTTCTCCTAAAAGAGCCATTTTGAATGAAAGTGAGTGAAAGTCCTTCCTAACTGAAAGTCTCTCATTTAGTATTCTTAAAAAATCCATGTCATTGTCTTGAACGACAATTCTCTCTTGTGGAAATTTGGGTGATGCAAATATGGTAAATTCATTATGCATAAACCTTGATTGAATTGATGAAAACTTCACTGAACTTTGAAATGTGCATTTTAGAGTAGCTCAAATTGTCTACGTTTTTAATGAATGCATATCAATTTTTGCTCTTATCAAGTTTGACAGGTAATATTTCCTTGAAGACCCAGTAATACTCAACGTTTAAGTTGCTCCTTGAAGCCTTAAGATTCAGCGTGCTTTTGTAGCCGGAAGCCCTTTTCACTGACTTGGCGTGCTTTCGTAGCCTAGAGTTCTTTCATTGACCTGGTGTGCTTTTGTAGCCCAGTGTCCTTTTTCATTGACTCAGCGTGCTTCCGTAGCCCAATGTCCCTTTTAATAGAGCGTGCTTCCGTAGCCCAATGTCCCTTTTAATAGACCCGGCGTGCTTCCGTAGCCCAAAGTTCTTGACTTGGCATGCTTTCGTAGCTCAGAGTTCTTTTTATTGACTCGGCGTGCTTCCATAGCCCGATGTCCCTTTTAATAGACTCGGCGTGCTTTCGTAGTCCGAAGTTCTTGACCTGGCGTGCTTTTGTAGCTCAAAGTCTCTCCTTATTGACCCGTCGTGCTGTCATAGCCCGGTGTCTATTTATATTGACTTGGCGTGCTTTCGTAGCCCATAGTCGCTTTTATCGAACCGGTGTGCTTCGGTAGCCTGGATTTCTTTTATTGACCTAGCGTGTTTTCGTAGTCCAGAGTCCTCTTAATTGACACTCAATTGAGTTGTCTCCCAAAGAATTTTCTCCAGATTTAGTCTAATTCAGGCGATCGTAGAATGGTACGGATTCTAGAAGGCGAATCCCCATTTAGGTGATCGTAGAATGGTACGGGTCCTAGACAACATCTATTTCCCAATTCAGGCGATTGTAGAATGGTACGGGTCTTGGAAAATCAATTTCTTCGTTAAGGCGACCGTAGAAAGATATGGATCCTAGACACAACCAAACGCTGCCATACTGGGCGACTGTAGAAAGGTACAGGTCTTGGGAAGGCAGTCTCTTTGCAAAGCTATGTTACTATTCTGGGCGACTGTATAATGGTATGGGTCCTGGACGTGTAACACAAACTATCTCGAATTACTCTATCCTTCTTGAAGGTGAGTTATTTAGGGTAGGTTCATTTATCATTTGCTTTTCCATGCATCATATAAATTACATTTAAAAAATGGAATTCATTTTCCAATAAAAAAATCATTCAATTCATGTGCATAGTCAAAATTTAGGTCTCAATTTGTCTTTGAAGGCAACTTCTTCGAGCTCACCTTCAAAGAGAGGCAGTTATTGACATCTAAATTTTGACGACCCGTTTAGTCATTTATCGCATTAAAAAATTAAGGATTAATTTCAACCCCTAAAAAAATATTAGTTAATTAATTAATTGCACAATATATAGTTTTAGGTGCATTTATTTTAATTTGCATTTACAATGGGTCGGTGACAAATGTGTTTAATTTGGTGGTTCTGAGCTTTAAATTAACAAGTCAGACTAAGCCCACGAAGAGAGCAAATTGATCTAAGCCCGTATTTGAAAAAATCCTATTGCAATTTTTGAAAAATCAATAGAGAATGTTCATTTTTGCAAAGGAAATCTAGAAGAGATGTGGAAAATAAAAAGTGATATTATGTTCAGAAAAGAAATCTTCACGGATGTTGATTTGAAAAGGAAATTAAAACCCTAATTTTTGGCCTATAAAAAGGTTACTCGTGTAGGGTTTTGAAGGCCACACATATTGATACATACAGTCACACGAAGGGTTTTCTTTGATCCCATTGAAGGGGGCTCTCTCGTTTTTTTCAAAAAAAAGAAAAAAAGAGAGAAGAAAAGTCAAAGGAAAAAAGAAAGAAAGAAAAGGGAGAGAGGGGGTGTGAGTGACGTGCGTGACATGAGAGAGAGAGAAAAAAAAAAAGAAAAAACGAAAAGAGAAAGGGCGCTGCATCGTGTTCCTCGCAGGGGGGCCTTTGACCTCGCCGGCAACCGAGCCGTCGAGTTGCCGACCACCGCTGCTCTGCCGGCGACCCACGAGCCCTTTCCATTCAACCGCTGCTCCGCCGATCGCATCCATTGTGGCATCCGAAAATTCCAATGACCCTCAAATATGCAACGGCTATGTTTTCTTTTATCTATTGGACTGACCAACCGTGCAACAAGAGAAGTCTTTGGAATTTGGCCATGCATGAGGAACACGCATGCTGAATTTAAGAATAAAATTTTGAGAAGTTGGACCGTGCATGAGGACCATGCACATCTTTTCTTTGAGTGGTTCGGCAAGGAGGAAATGAATTTTATCACCATGTCGCTCTGTCGAAAAATTTTCTCCATGCGAGAGCTCTGGTCACGTACTTGTACATGAGGCAAATTGAATAAAGGGATATTAGTCGATTTCCATGGAAACCATGAAACCGAAATGCTCCATATTTGTACAGAAATTTAATAACTCATCATTAGAAGTATTGGGCCGTGAATTAAGGGCCGTGCGACCACAAGCCCACGGGTCCATGCAACACTACCTTCTCCTTTAATTTTCGACAAGTGGAGGCACGCCCACTACATGGACGTGCGAAGTGTCTTCAGCCTTGGATGCCACCTCAACCTGCATGCAAATGATTAGTTAGAGAAATTAATTGAGGGACAAAATGGGCGGGTTAGTCGAGAAGGAAGAGAGAGAGTGAACCGAGCGAACTTTTGAGAGAGAGAGAAAGAGAGAGAGAGAGAGAGAGAGAGAGAGAGAGAGAGAGAGAGAGAGAGAGTGTGTGAGCGATCAAGAGGGCCGTGAGCGAGAGAAGTGCGAGCAGCGAGTGGGTGCATGGCGTGAGGAAGGAGGAGGTTGCCCTTCCGTCGAGCATGGTGCTGCCGTCGTCAACGCTGTCCATCTTCGCCGCCGTTGAGCCGCGTTCGAAAACCCCTGAGCTTCCTGTTTTGTTTGTTGATTAAGCTTAGGAGTGAGGCAAGTAGAAGTTCATTAATCTATGTTATGCATGCTGTGATTATCTGGTGAAGTGCTGGTAGACTTGAGAAAACGCTGAAATGGAAACTGCGTGTTGGGTTTTTGGATGATTGAGATGAAGATTGAATGCTGATTTGTGGAGGATTAAATGTGATATTGCTGTTTTGTGTTGGATTGAGCTAGATGAGTACTAGATTGAAGCTACCAGTCATTGCATGTTGTATTAGGGTCTTGTGTGTCTCGAAAATTGAGTGTAAGATGGCTGTGTTGGTCGAGCAAGGTGTAGTGGTGGTTGTCGAGTGAGGAAGAGTGAGGTATGTTGCAGTAGGTGAGCCGAAGTGTGAATATTTGCTTTGTATTGAACTGTGGAAGGTTTTTATAAGAGTAAAAACCTACTGTGATTAACCTTAGATGCTGTGGAAGAGTATTAAGTTGCTGTAAAAGAAATTGGTAGAGAAACTAATGGTTTGATTTAGCTAGAAA
This sequence comes from Eucalyptus camaldulensis, assembly GCA_019915185.1. NCBI lineage: Eukaryota > Viridiplantae > Streptophyta > Magnoliopsida > Myrtales > Myrtaceae > Eucalyptus > Eucalyptus camaldulensis. The sequence continues at coordinate 7,887,699 of JAHSVA010000014.1, read as the reverse complement.
TGAAGAAGACGGTATAAGGTGCTTCTGTTTTAGAGAAATATATGTAGAAAGCCTTTTATTTTGTGTTGCCTTGATTTCTAATGATGTAGATAAGGAAAAGAATAAGTTTACATGAGAGAACATTCATTTGATCAAGTTTGACATCTAGTTATAGTAAGGTTAATGAGAAAAAGGTGTTGGTAAGAGTATTTACCTTGAACTAGTAAGCTGTACTGTAGAAGACAGCATGACTTTTGATGATTCCACGAATTTTCTGTAATTTTATAGATAGAATTAGACTTTTAACCCTTAATGAAAGTTGTAGGACGCATCCTTAGGAATAATGTATCAAAATTTGAGAATAAATGGACAAGGTTTGGTCAGTAAAACGATTTTCTCTGTAAATGTTAAATCTGGAAGCTATTACAGAAGTTAGTAAAGAATATAGCAATTACTGCTCTTGATATACAATGAATCTGACTTAGTGTTTTTCATGAAAATTTTTCCTTTAGGTCTTATTTATAACATATCAACATTTCAGAATTTTCTGAGTTCATTTAGGGGTTATTCCGAAATTTTTACTAAAACTATGCATTGTGATGTTTGAGCTGTTTTGTTCCGAATTTGCTCAATTTGCCCCAAAGGTGAATGCATCTTGAGTTGTTATTTGACATGATGATATTGACATTCAGCATATCATGAAATATTGAGATTTGATGAAGGCTCATGGGACATCTTGTCATTGCATTGAAAAGTGTTTTTGGAAATTAATATGTTAATTGTTGCCGTTGGACCCTCGGGGTTGTTGTCGTTGGACCCTTGGGTCAACGATGCCCCGGGAGTCAAGATGCCTAGAGGTTCGAATGAGTCGATGCCCTTTGGATGCCTGGTTGTATTATGAATACATGCCTAGAGGTTTTCCCCGGGAGCATCGGGATGCCCGGTTGTATGCTTGTCGGTACGTAAATTCGGAGGGTAGGGGTAACCATGCCTATGGCTCCCAGTGGTTCCTCGTGACGCCAAGTAGGGTGCGAGATGCCTGGAGGTGTAACGCAACACGCTCTGGATGCCCGGTTGTATTTTGAATACATATCCAGAGGCTTTCGTGATGCCAGTTTGGGTGCGAAATCCCAGAAGGACGCAAACATTGGTCCTCTAGGGGGATAAAACCTTTTGAATGTTAAAAATGATGGTTCTACTAAGAGTGCGTGTGGTCTGGTTATGGAACTAAATTGTATGGCATTGAATGAGACGTGTCATAACAGTTTGGCCCTATGATTGGGACCTGTGTGATTGGACATTGCACTGGTCATTGCATTAAAAGTTTTATGGTTCCGATGCATACTCATTCCTTGATGAACTGTTTTGTCTATCTTGCATGAATCTAGATATTGATGGTACTCAGTGATATAGCTTAATGAATACTTTACTGCTGAGTGGTTGTACTCACCCCGTTTGGGACTAATATTTTAGACTAGACAAGATACTTCTGCTGCCACTGCCACCAACAGATGGACCGAGTGATTTAATATGACCATGAGGAGGAGGACAACAAAGGAAGGAACTTTTGGATGCCGACACTGATCGATGGACTTTAAGTATACGACTGTTGGAAAAGATGTCGGTCATCTTTTGAAATATAGCCGAGTATAGAAGACTACGGCATTTTGGTGTACCAATGAATGATGTCCATCTGGTTTAAGTAAATAAAAGTGTTCGGCTTTATCTTATAAAAGTTTTAGTTGGTGTGCATTGTTTTCGAATATGGAATAGGGAGATGTTGAATATGCTTCTGTTATATAAACTGCGCATGGACCGATCTATTTGATATAAACCCCCCAAGACTTATGGACCTATTATAATTCTATGGTATTAGAGTGATATATTATCAGGATGAGTGAAAGGCAAGTGGACTGTGGCGACCCTAACGGATCGAGGGCCGTTTGAGGGGTGCCACATCCGTGACCCTCGCCGTGCCGTTGAGACTCTTGTAAGCTCACATCACCGCAGATCTCAAACCCCTTTCAATGACACCATTGCTCGATCTGCCGCACCGAAGCTGCAAGCCCGAAGTCGTCGCGTGTTTCCACCGCGCTAGGTCCGGATGCTGAGCTACCGGCCACCGCCGATCTAGCCCCTCAACTCACTGGCGACCCATCGGCTTGCGACCTTCCTGCTGCCTCTTCCTCGTGCCAATTGTCGCTGCACCTTCCCCGGAGCCCGACCCGAGCCGGATTGCGGCCCTTTCACTTCGACGACGCTGTTGTTGTCCCTGTCTTGTCTCTACTTGCAAATCTCCATCGGTGCTACTCTGGCTAGCGACCTGTTGGCAATCTGACGCCTCTGCCCGAGCCTGCGCTGAGCCGCTCTGCTCTCTGCTTGAGTTCGAGTGAGGCTGCCTGCCGTTGCTCCTCGCGACGCCACCGCTCGCCACCGATCCGCTTGCTGTTGGTCCTCCTCACGAGAGCTCCGACGACCGGTGACCGATGGTGAACCCCCCACAAAGCTTCCAAGCCGTGGGTGAAAAGAAAAAAAGAAGAAGAAAAAGGCAAAATCAATTTAGGTAGCTTTTTCTTCCTTTTATTTATTTGCCTTATTTTATTCTTTATTTTACTTTATTTTTCTTTTTTAGTATAATTATTCCTTAGTGTAAGGATGAGATGTTCGACATGAAATAGCCTCTGAAATTTGTGATTGACAGTCCGATTTTCGCGCCTGAAATCCGACTCGCAATCATTTGAAAAATCGCCAATCCGATCTCACGTCCGAGATTCGATTCGCGATTTATTTAAAATTGGCCAACCTGATCTCATGCGCGAGATATGGTTTGGAATTTGGATATTAATCTTGTCTTGCTCTGATTTGCCATCATGTCGTTTAAGTTGATTTTGTTTTCATAAAAAAAGAAAATCCAAAAAATGTGAGTTAGATTAGGTTTATTTCTTGTTTTAGGGTTTGCATATTTAGAATAGGAATTTTATTTCGAATATCAAAATAAAAATTAAATTAAATAAAAAATAAAATAAAAATAAAAAATCAAATCAATCAATTTAGGTTCCTACTTTTTTTTTTTTGTTTTTTGTTTTAACTTAGGTTGCATGTTTAATTATTTGACACTTAATTTCGAAATTAATAAAAAACAAAAATGATCATGCATGTGTCATATAGAATCGCACGTCATTGCATGTTAGGATTGCATGTTTATTAATTATAGATTTAGATAATTTCTCCTATATAGATTGCATGTTTTTTTTAGGAGAATAGAAAAATCATGCTTACGTCATATAGAATTAGGTTCATGAAATGCACGTCATTTAGTGATTGTTGCTAGGTTAATTTAATTAGAAATTGCTTGTCATTAGAATTAGGTCATTTGGTTAATTTATATTGCATATTTCATTGTTGCATTTCTTTAATTTCGAATTTCATGGAAAATACAAATTTTAAGAATAAATCCATTTCATACTTTAGTATAGACTGCATTTTATTTATGTCATATAGTTAGGTCATATTGCCACGTCATATCATTTCATGTTAGATTAGAAGCATTGCATTGTATATGGATTATATTCTCATTAAATAAGTGAAAACAAAAATTGAATAATTGCTTGTTAATTAGAAATCATATCTAGGACTGTCGATGTGAATTCTGATATAACATTGTAGATGCTTTCATTGCTATGAGGTAAGTTGTGCAATTTATTCATTGTTTTATCTGGGTGTTAAATTGATGATTTGCGCACCCGTACGATCACCTCACATGTTAGGGAAATAAATTTAAAATCAATCCAAGCTGCCTACAAAAACATTTTTGAAAATAAAAAGAAATGGTACCGAAAGGGTATTAGGGAAGTCTAGTGTAACCAAGTCCCTGTACTCAAAGTCTCTAGCTCGTAGAAGTAAAATAATTCTCCTATTATTTTACTTAGGTGTCTAATCGACCTACCGTAAATTGATTAGTGGCGACTCCTAGATAAAATCCATTTGCATGTTAAGAAATTTTAATTAAGTCGCGAATTGGTATGGGCTTGGGAGAGCCTGAGCTAAGTTTAGGCTTAGTAATCCATTAGCCAAACTCTAGGTGGTTCACCCGAAAATTTGATTGTGACACCAATCCTACTTGTTGGTAGGTTGGAGGATAGGCATAAATCGCATTATTAGTGTCTTTGACTTATCAAATTACACCCACATTCAAGGTGCAATCCAACAGGTACGGCTTGCTAATGGCCCAAAATGCAATTATGGTCTAATTGGAAAAATTCTTGTCTTCACGTTCAACTCCTTTAAAAAGGTTAAGCATGAAGAAGACTTCAGATTGACGAAGCTCTATTTTGAGTGGTTAATTGGTTTTCACTTAAAGTGATTGGCAATTTGTGATTGCTTAAAGTGAAACCTCTTTAAAAATTATTGCTTAAAGTGATTGGCAATTTGTCGGCTCAGTATCCATGATTTTGAACGTGGCTACTGGTATATTCTTCTCTATGGTACAGCACAATGCTCAAAAAAGAGAAATTGACTAGGAAAAGTTCTAATTTGAGGGAACATTCACCAATCCTACTTATTGGTGGGTTGGTGGATGCGCGTAAATTGCATTATTGGTATGGCCCACTAATGGCCGAAAATGCAATTCTGGTCTGCTTGGAAAAATTCCGTCTTCACACTTAACCGCGTTCAACCCCTTTAAAAAAAAGTTGAGCGTGAAGAGGACTTCAAATTGACCAAGCTCTATTTTGTCTATGGTTAATTGGTTTTCTATGAGCATCTACGTAGAAAGATTGATAGTTGACGGCCATCTCATGTTCCGAAGCAGCAAGCTTTGAAATCGCTTCCATGGTCATTAAACTTGAAATCCTCTCAACTTAGGCGTGGTCAAGATTATGCAGATGATGCAATGCACGATAAAGAAAAGAGAGAAAAAAAGTGATTGTTACTTCAATTATTTTCTTATTAAATTAAGAACACGAGCGCAAAGGTCCAATGACACAATTAGCTCTCTTAAGAACATAACTCATTATTTTCTTATTAATATGTTCGTTATAGCGAACAATATTTTTTACAGGAGATGGTTGGATGAATTTTGGGTCTTCCAGACTATATTATGTTTTTCTTTTGGAGGAAAATTTTTTTTTGATCATAATTTTCATTTCAAATTCAATTTTTTAATTTCCAAAAATTTTAACGACATTAATGCGACAGTGTTGACGGTGCAACAATGATTGCCCAAGGAGGATTATTTTTGGTAATTTATTATTTGCTAGTTTTGTTCAAGTTTATTTATATAAAATTGGTTAATTTATTTTAGTAAGTTATTCTCTATATTTAATGAGAAAAGTTGTCAAGCATTGGAGTCTCGATTGGGTTGGGTATGTGTTGAGTTCATGTTGGGTATCTGTTACTAAAATTATAGGTCAGTCTAGGTTAATTTGGGTCCAATCCTATCGCAACCCATCCAAACTAACCAAATGCACCGATTTGATAAGTCATAATCCTAGCTAAAATCATAGAAATGTACAAATATATAGAGCTTGGCTCACACTCCGCGTGTGCATGCTGAGGCAATATGAGACCTATCCCTAAAACCACTTTGATTAATTAGTTATTGACGATTTGGAAGTTAGGCATAAAATGCATTGTTGGTGAATTGACCAAGCAATTATACCCATATATAAATTAAACTTTTTTTTTTTAACTTTGCAACTTTAATGTATTGCATCATTTACCATTCCAGTATTATTTGGGTGACATTATTTCCACCCTTTCTATGACTAAATACACTCTGTTTATGCAAGATAGTTGAAATCACCCTTGATTGATTCCACATTTATGCATTTTCCTCAATTTGTTTCTTTTCTATTGTGGGTTCCCCTCAAATTTGAATCCATTATCTTTAAGAGGATTAAAATCAGCATTTTCTTTTTTTGTCAATCCAACATGAATGAAATTGAGCTTTCGTGAAATGTATTTCTTTTACTTTAGGCGTAGTTATTATTTTAACAATTTTGTTTATATGTAGGGTTTTCTGGATTTCTACATGGAAATTAATCTAGAATTTTCTTGACAAAATGAAAAGTTCTAAAGATCTCTCTCTACCAAATAAAATTGCTAATATGTGTAGAGGTGGAAAAAAGAAAAGAAAAGAGAAGAAAAGATAGGTTTTTGATGTGCACGGTTATATTTGCTTAAATGTGTTATTGTCAATTAGGGTAACCGGATGCTACATAAAGCTAGAAAGAGAAGGACAATGTGTAAATTGGGATCCCCGACTTCGGACCTGAGTAGGTCCCTAAACTGCTCCCCCCTGAATAGAAGATCCCGGGGGGACTCCTCCTCACAAGCCATTTAAAGGCAAGTGAGGGGAGAGTAGTATGGGATAAGCTTCCCATTGGGTATCCCGGCCAAGCCCTTACGGGTTAGGGACCCACCTTTGATTCCCGTGAAGCCCTTCTCCTAGCATACTAGGCTGGGTTCAGGGAAATGATAAGGCCTCGGTAGTGGCACACTGCCGGGGGTTTAAGTTTCAACTTAATAATAACGGTGATTTCCGTCTCTACAATGAAAATAAGGTGGATTTAGTCATACAGAATGCTAAAATAGCTTTGCCTTACTTGTCAGCAAGAGGTCTACAGGGAGGAGTATCGGGAGCCACATGGCAAATCATGATTGATAGGTCTAAACCAATCAAGACAACAATGTAATTGTGCAACATAATCTAAAGGAAATACACTAGCATACAAAGGAAAATAAGCGATGAGTTAAGTTCCCAATATTCACATCTCAAATAAGACACGGAAACTGCGCATCTAGTTTTTCATTGCAATTTGCCTTTAATTAGGAATTGTCAAACATTTTTCATGTTAAATATAGGTAGATCCACATAATCCATGTACAGCTAGACTTGTACTGCAATATATGCGTATGAAAGGCTAAGAGAATGTCCGTATATAAATATAAAGCTAAAATCCTAGCTACAAATACTATTGGAATTATCCTAGCTACAGATACTAATGGACTTGCGCTGGCTCTGGTCGATATGCCTGAGATAGGTCAATTTTTGCAATTATTTCGGAGCCAAAAAACTGCTTTCTATAATTCTAAATTGAATTGTTCATAATAGTACATAGACATCAACCTCTATGTAGTTGTTCTTGATATTTTCATCCTGCTTTTCTCGAGAAATTTCAATTAGATTCGAGTACAATTGATTTGATGCTAAAGTAGTTTAGCTGGAATATGTGAATAGTGCATCTCGGAAAATTGCTCTAGTATATCACGTGGCAAAAATACTACCCCCAAGTTTTATACTTGATATCGCCCTTGTCCTTTTCCTCATTGGCCCCAATTCCCAAATGTTATATTAAATTCATCGTCGATAATTTTTTTTTAAATATATTTTCATAGAAGGAGAAATTATTTTTTGTCCATTCATTTTTGTAAACAATGCAAATAATAATTTTCCGGCGATGGTTAATTTTTCGTGAAATACATGTACGCAAATGTATTATTGGTCTTTATTAATTACGAGATTAGCCAGCACAAATCTCCTACTCAACTCTCTATGTTTACATTAGCTTGTTTGCGCGCCTTTGATTAGGAATGACCGCACAAGAAATGGCGTACATGTGCCTCTGCTACAACACGTTTCTAATTAAAAATATTTAATCGGAGGGCTGATTGAAACAATTGCCAACTTTCTCTTTAACTTGCATTCCCTGTGTATAGGGTGAGAATGCAATTAGAGTAAAATTACAATTAATATAGATTATAATTAATCTAATCCTAAATAGTAACTAGGGAAAGTAGTATATTTCCAACACCCTTGATGCACGCAATAAGTGTCAATGTCAATTTGGAGGTCCCCTGTGCTTTTACCCTCATGCCAGCTTTGATATGTCTTGACTTACCAGATTACAATATTTTTATTCTGACGTGATTAAGGGTACAAATGAATTTCCTTCTTTTCTATTATATCCATGGTTTCAGCTTTTTCAATTGGTTTTTTTCTAATCAAATCTGTTTGACGATGGTTGAATTGATTGATGGATGATCACTAGCCAAAATAACGTGCATGGTGGTCCCTTGTGTCGCCTCCAAATGACCTCTCCTTGCACTTTGAGAAAATATTGGTGGATCGTTCAATCTCCATCCTACCTTATATTACTAAATTTTCGAAATCTACAATCAGATTGGTGATAGCTCGTAGTGGTGGACTCTTCAGCAGATAACCATCGAAAAAGTGCTCTCTTTCATAACTTTTTAGGTTCATAAAACGGACCTGACGATATTCTTAATCATAAAAAAAAATGAGTTTGGCTACAAATTTCATGTTATCAGCTATCTCTGCCCGATTCCGATTGACTTGTAGCCTTTTAAATCCATATGCATTGCTCGCAGCTTTTATTTCCCGCCTAATTTACCTGTCTCGATCAACCTTTGAATGGCGCAAAATTGTCATTAACTGCTTCCAATGATGCACGGTTCATTGCATGAATTTGAATAGATCTCTATTCGTCGATGTGCAGTCATATGGCACGAATCAAGACCACATTTTATCGGTGCTGTAGGTATACTAGCTTAAAAAATGACGGTACCACTTTATCATTCCAATTGAGACCACAATCCTCTTTTTATTTGTCTTGCTAAATCACAATCCTATTTTTATTTGTAAGGTATTTAGTAAGCAAATTCAAAAAGAGGGTGATTTTTCATTAAAAATGGCTTCCGTTGTAACGGTGGCAATCTTCAGTAGACTAGAGTCTACACCTGGCCAGTAGCTAGTATTTTATGACTTTTTTTTATTGATAAAAGTGACTATTTTAGCATTTAGGTTCCGTTCATTTCGTTGCAAACAACTTTCACGTAAATATTTCTTTGGATTTTCTAATGTATGGTACACAAATAAGAATTTTCTCAAATAGGGAAAAATGATTTTCGCTTTCTGAAAATAGGAGATCAGTTTTCTTCATCTTTCTTTCACCCAAACCAAACATGTTCTCCTCCTTGCACTCCTTTTAATTATTTTTAATTTTTCTTTTATTTGTCTTTCTTTTTCAAAAATGGAATTTTTAGTTATTTTTTATTTTTATTTTTTTCTAGTTTCTTTTCTTTTCTTTTCCTTTTTTTTTTGCCTTCTTCCTTGGTTGATCACTTGCCACGATGACGGCTGACAATCGACTACAGGGCAAGGGAGTCGCTCGTTGATGGCGAGAAAGCTCGACCTCACCTATGGCCAATGATTAGTTGAAGAAGAAGTAAAATAAATAAATAAAAAAAGAAAAAGAAAGAAAATAAAATAAAAAATAATTAAAAATTCGATTTTTTTAAAAATAACATATAAAAATATATATTATTAAAATGAGTGCATGGAAGAAAATCAAATCAAATTTTCCATATCAAATGATGAAAAATATTCTTTAGTTCATTTTTAGATTTTAGCCGAACATTGGGAAATAAGTCATTTTATGTGAAACGAATGGAGTCTTAAAGGGAAATTAATTATATGAACCCAACATGGATAGCAATGACGATATTAAAAGAGTACAAATGAATAGTGTTGCAAACGACACGCAATCAGACATAATAATAGTACAAATGAATCGAATATCGAATTTATATGATTTGACCAATGTGATCTATTCCATAGGAAGAACAACACATAAATTCTACTATAAATAAGATAATATTGTGGATATTACAATCGCACTCAAATCTTTCAAACGCATTCAGTATTTTCTAGCTCCAATTACACTCAATAACTTACATAATATTTGACCCTCACAATTCCTCATGAATAATCTCTTAATTTCACAAAGGAATTCACAAATCTCATCATAAGATTTTGTTTGTCTTTAAAACATTTCCAATTTCTTCGCAATGTAATTCATGAGGGCACTTGAACAATTGATTGTCGCGGCCAGTGGTTTCTCTACTTACATATAGGAAAAAACCAATACCCACCTATATATATATATATATATATATATATATATATATATATATATATATATCTTCACGACGTAATTTATGAACATGCCACAAAGTAAATTATTATGACCAAGCGCTCCTTTGCTCACTGATGGGCAAAAAATAACGCCCCATAATATTCAACCTTCTTTTAGAAAATCTATTTAGATTGAGTTTCCTTTATAGGCACAAATTTGAGACATATTCACGATAATCTTCACTTTGGCTTGACGTTTAATTTAACTCATGACAATTTCACCCGAACTCGAACACCACCACTACTCTCCCACAATCCTTCTTGGGCTCCTCAGTCACCACAGACATCTTTAAAGACTAAGTCGTGCTTAAAATTCGCTATAAAAGTGAGCCTCATCAAGGTACCAAATCTACCAACACCTTTAATTACCATACAAGAATTTTCAAACTCAACATCCTTTACCATAGATAAAGAAACATCACCATTGCATCCAATTTTGTTAGAAGATCGAAGATGCACCTTGTCAAGTTAGCAGTTACAGTAATTGTTGGCTTTATAGGCACAACCTCACTATTTGCATCGTTTGTGTTGATTATGGACTAGTTATATCAGGATTTTCTAGTTGCAACTCCGTATTAAGTTGAATATGGAAAAATTGTCTAAAAAGTTCTAAATTTATTGGATTTTTGTGGGACAAGTATAGCGATAATGCCACAACTTTTATATGGTGCTCACTTGAAGGCCGTGGCTTTTTTTTTCCTCATTTAAGTGCCACATCGAGTAAAATTGATCATTTGAGTGCCATTTCTAGCAAATCATCGTATGTGGAATTTTTCATTAATTTTCCATTCCAACGTGGATTTATTTTTTATTTTTGAATTATTTTATTAATTGTCCACATCAGCACTGGCGATGCCACGCAGGATGACCGGTGCCTACGTTGGATTTTCTGGTGAGTCAAATAGTCAATGTTACTTAAGTAATTGATTTTTCAAATTTGTGATGTTCAAGTGAACGTTCTATAAAAGTTATGGCACTCCTAATGTACTTATCTCAAAAAATGCTTATAGATGTGTCTGTTGAAGAAATGATTATTTAAATATTTGGGAAAATTATCAATTTATTCTTAAACATACTTTAAGGATGTCAATTCAGGTTTAACTTTCTATTTTTGTCAATATAATGCTACATATTGTGCAATATTTAATGTAGTCATTCCTGTCAAATGTTGTCACAAATTGTAATGTGGAAATCAACAAATTGTCCATGGTAGCATGTCACTTAAGGCGGTTGGTGATGATTAGATGCCATGTCAACAATTTTAGGTGGCAATTAGCTAGAAAGACTACATTAAAATATCACCTAATTGTTTAGGACAACATTGACAAAATTGAAAAGTGGGGCTGATTATGACAATTATAATTGCATTATAAGACATTCCAATCAAACCATTGGAAAATACGTGTTTATAATCAACTCTAAATGCATGAGAATTTTCAAAGAAAGAGAAGAAAAAAGGTAAAAAAAATCTTAAATCTAGCACTTGTAAGAGATATTGTCATCAACTTAAAGTAATGGGGGACGTTCGAAGTCAAAAAATGGATTGAAAAAGCGCGATACTTTATGTGTTTATCCTTTTCATATAATTACTCATTTAAATGTTGGACATAATCTATTTATCTATATTTAAGTTAATGCAAGTAAAATAAGGAGAGAATATGATAGGATTCTAGAGTCAAGAGCCATACAGTGGCTGGGAAAAAGGAGAGACGAATGAGGTGAAATATAATTAATACTACTTATGTATTAGTACATAATAATTATTTTTGTGATACTTTAATTTCGATATTTGTTCAAAATTAAATTTAAAATATATTGGATTTTATAACAATGGGCTTCACTCATGAGAAGTACTTGGTTTTACATATATGGCACTCATTTCCATTACTATTTCTTACAAAGAATTAATTAATACAAGGCATTTATCTACGTGAGACCCTTGTGATGAATTTGAGAGAGATAGTTGCATTGATTGGTTCTCCCCAACCTTCATTTATAAACAAAAATGCTTGGGATAAGAATAGCTGGATTGTTTTAACTTTCGTACGACACTCATTTCAGTATAATAACTTTTTTTTTTTTTGCTCATCTAAGTGCTGCATCAAAGTAAAAATGATTATTTGAGTGTCATTTCCAGTAAATCGTCCTACATGCAATGTTTTTAATAATTTTCCATTCCAACATGGATTTTTTTATTTTTGAATTTTTTTATTAATCGTCCATATTAATGCTACCAATGTCACATGGGACAATCAATGTCCATGTTGGATTTTTCAACGAGGCAAATATTTGATGGCACTCAAGTAAGTGAAAAAAATTATGGCACTTAAGTGAGCGTCGTATGAAAGGTATGGTATTTGTGCTGTTCTTATCTTCACTTTTGTCAATTTAGTTTTAAATCATTTTATTTTTTGCCAATTGACTTTACTTGATCAATTTTGGCTAAAAATTGTTGACTTGGTGCCAATCGTCTTATGTCGCATGGCTGGGACGTGGACAATTTTTTTAAATAATATTTTTATATTTTTTGAATTTTATATTAATTTAATTTTTTTCTTATATTATATTTTCCTTATTTTCTTTATTATTTATTTATTTATTTATTTATTTATTTGCTTTTTTGCTTTTCCCCTCCATCGGCCATTGCCAGGCCTCATTGACATTTGCCGGGCTCAAGAGAGGGTGGGGGTTGCCCTCACCCGCTCAAGTGAGAGTGCGCTGACTAGACAAATGCTTGTCTATTATAATTAAACAAGCAAATTTTTATATAGATGGATACCACTTATTTCTGTTGGAATATAATATGTGGAAACGATAGGATCTTGCAATTTACGTCAACGCGAAATCACCATAGAAATAAACGGTAAATAATAAGAACACCAAGAATTTACGTGGTTCGGTCTGAGTATCGGTACCTACGTCTACGAGGAGAGCCAGCAGCAAATAATCTACTATAATAGGAGAATCAGAGTTTACAATCTCTCACATGTTCGAGTATTTCCCACACCTAAATTTAATCTCAAAGCTAAATTTAACCCAAAACCTAAAGTGTTTATAAATAAACAACTCACTTGAACATAAACTCTCGGTACAAAATTACCACGCGTTCAAACTCAAAATACAATGCTCTACGTACGCTTGGTTCGTGTACGTACGAAATCACGTATCTCTTCAAGCTTCTCGAGGAGGACTTGCGGCTTTGTTGATCGTCGTTGTGCAGCTTCGTAGGGTTTCACCGACTTCATGCAAGCACCTCAAAAAAAAAAAAAATGAAATTAGATTCTGCTTTTATACGTGTGCCCAGGTCAAAGTTTGACCTGAGCCCACCTCCTATTTTGGCTTCACACGGCAGAGCTTTTTCCTTCGACGTGGGGTGTGTTCGCCCAAGGTCAAAGTTTGACCTTGGGCCCCACCACTTTACTACGCGTGCAAAAGGAATCACGTGCAGGAGCTTCACGCGGCTTCGTTCTTCTTTTCTTCAATTCGGATTCCGCAGGATTCACAGCAAAGAACTTTCCGCCTTTTTATTTTATATTTCCTCTTTATTCAGTCTAGCGAATCGCATTTTATAAACGCTCAAACTCGAGATATAATTTAATAATTTTGACATCCAATCAAGAATATTCAAATCATATCATCCTAGTATTAATCAAAGAATCGATATTAGTAATAAGTACTAGTATTCTGAAGACTACTTTTGTGATTTCGGTAAAATTTTTCTTAAAAAAATAACATGTGGCTATCTACGCGGGCGAAATGACATGGAGTCAAACATTTTGTCACCGTAAGACTCCCGCTGAGTTCGTCACTTTCTAGAGGTCCTTGGTCTAAGCTAGAACCCTTCGGGCTACAAAAGAAGTTCATTCAGCTCCCTTATTTCTCATGAATTCTTGCTAAGCATGACAAAATCAACTCCAACCAGCCCTCTCTCCTTCTGCCTCTTCCTCTGTCTCATCTTCTCGCTTCCATTTCAGGCCTCACCATCGCCGACCACAGAGGCGCAAGCTCTTGTCAAATGGAAGAACTCTCTCTCTCCTCCTCCTCCACCACCTTCTCTGAGCTCATGGTCACTCACCAACATCACCCATCGCTGCAACTGGACTGGCATTGCCTGCAATGATGGCGGGTCGGTCTCAGAGATCATCCTCTCCAGGTTAAGCCTCAACGGCACGCTCAATGCGCTCGACGTCGCTTCATTCCCAAACCTGACCTGCTTCAACGTCAGCGACAACAATCTCAGCGGCCCAATACCGTCCTCAATCGGCAATCTATCCCAGCTCAGGTTCTTGGACCTGGTGGGCAATTTCTTCGAAGGGCCAATTCCTCGCTCCATTGGACAATTGAGGAAGCTTGAAAAGCTTGATTTGAGACTAAATGAGTTGACCTCTTCGATCCCTTCGGAACTCGGGTTCTGTGCTAACCTCACCTACTTAGCCCTTGCCCAGAATTCGATCTCTGGGGAGCTGCCTCTCTCACTGTCCAATCTGGTCAGATTGTCAGACTTTAGAGCCTGGGATAATGGCCTGTCAGGGAAGTTACGGCCCGACTTTTTCACGAATTGGACCGAACTTGTTCATCTGGATCTCACGGACAATTTTATCTACGGGCAAATTCCGCCCGAAATCGGACGCCTGGCCAAGCTCAATTTCGTCTTTATGCGCAACAATTCACTTTCAGGGACTATTCCTCCGGAGGTCGGGAATCTCACCTCGTTGACCCATTTCGACCTTAGCTGGAACCAGCTTTATGGAGAGGTCCCCGAGACCGTCTCTCGCCTTGCTAACTTACAGTTGATCTCTTTGCACACGAACAATTTCTCGGGAGGAATACCACGTGATTTCGGCAAGTACAGCCCTTCTCTGAGCGATGTTGAATTTTCGGACAACAGCTTTATCGGAGAACTGCCGTCAGATTTATGCAGCGGCTTTGCTCTTCGATATTTCATGGTTATTGGGAATAACTTCACGGGGCCGCTGCCCGACTGCTTGAAGAATTGTTCGAGGCTGACGAGAGTCCGTCTAGACAGCAATCAGTTCACTGCAGATATCACGAGCGCGTTTGGAGTTCATCCGAATCTGGTCTATTTAAGCCTTAGCAACAACCAATTTGTCGGGACTCTCTCGGCACGATGGGGAGACTGTATGAATCTCACAAATTTGCAGATAGATGGTAACAAAATCTCTGGCCGCATCCCACCAGAGCTTGGGAAATTGTCTCAGTTGCGCGTCCTGGCATTATCCAGCAATGAATTGACTGGGAGAATTCCCGACGAGATGGGAGATCTAGGGGAGTTGTTCAAGCTGAACTTGAGCAACAACCATTTGGCTGGATATATTCCTTTCTCGTTAGGAAAGTTATCGAAGCTCAGTTATCTTGATTTGTCGGAGAACATGTTGAGCGGTGGCATACCTGATGAGCTAGCGAATTTTGAGAATTTACTGAGCTTGAACTTGAGCAATAACAATTTATCTGGTAACATACCATCCGAGGTCGGGAAGTTGTCCACGCTACAGTTACTCCTAGACTTGAGCTACAATTCCCTAGCAGGATCAATTCCCTCCAATTTGGCAAAGCTTACTAAACTAGAAAATCTCAATCTTTCGCATAATAATTTGTCGGGTATGATCCCGGCTTCTCTCTCCAACATGGAGAGTATAAGCTCCATAGATTTATCGTACAACAAGCTGACGGGTGCAGTTCCTAGTGGTAGGATCTTCCAACAAGCGCCCGAAAGTGCTTTTATAGGGAATTCGGGCTTGTGTCAAAACATGACTGGATTATCTCCTTGGGGCACGAGCTGTAAATCGACCCACCATAGAAAAAAAGTTCTGGTTGGTGTGAGCGTTGGTGTGAGCTGCTTACTACTTCTAGCGATTCTAATTGCTGTGATTTTGCTAGTGCTTTGGCGGCGAAAAAGGCTTCTCGACGAAGAGATCAAGCATCTTAAAAAGCACGAGAAATCGGAGCAGATCATATGGGAAATGTTAAGGAAGTTCACATTCAGCGACATCACCAAAGCCACCAATGATTTTAGCGAAGAGTATTGTATTGGAAAAGGCGGGTTTGGGAGCATTTACAAGGCCGTATTGCCTAGCAGCCAAATCGTCGCCGTCAAGAAGCTCAACGCAGCAGAATCCGGCAACGTCCCAGCGGTCAACCGCCAGAGTTTCGAGAACGAAATCCACGTGTTGACCCAAGCCCGACACCGCAACGTGATCAAGCTCCACGGGTTCTGTTCCATGAGAGGTTGCATTTACTTGGTCTATGAGTTTGTTGAGAGAGGCAGTCTGGCAAAGGTCTTGTATGGAGGAACAGGAGCAGCTGAACTGGATTGGGGTACAAGGGTGAAGATTGTTCAAGGCGTGGCTCACGCGATCGCCTACTTGCATCACAATTGCTCACCGCCTATCGTCCATCGGGACATAACGTTGAACAACATATTGCTTGAGTCAGACCTCGAGCCTCGGCTCTCGGATTTTGGGATAGCGAGACTCTTGAATTCAGGCTTGTCGAATTGGACCACAGTGGCTGGATCTTATGGCTACATGGCTCCTGGTAAGCCATACGATCAAAGCTAACTATGCATTTCATGTGCACATATTATTTGGAATTGTTTAAATTTCTCTCATTAACTTCTCGAATTTGGATTCATTGAATAATTCTCACAAGACTATTTAGAAGAGCAAATATAGATTTCGAAAAGCCGTTTGTATTAATAATATCAAAGAAATTTGAAATTTGTGCACTACTTGATATTATGATCAAAACATTAATGCATTGTTCTTTCATGAAAAACAGAGTTAGCAACTACGATGCGGGTAACGAACAAATGCGACGTGTATAGCTTCGGAGTAGTGGCACTAGAGATTATGATGGGGAAGCATCCGGGGGATCTTCTCTCTTCTCTATTAATGATGAAAACATCAACAATCTCGGAGGACCCAAATTTGCTGCTGAAGGATGTGCTCGATCCGCGTCTTCCTCTTCCGACTGGCCAACTAGCCAAGAAAGTGGTATTCATCGTCATGGTGGCACTGGCATGCACGCGCACGAGAGCTGATTCACGACCCAACATGCATTTCGTCGCGCAAGAATTATCCGCACGCACTCAAACTTACTTGTTTGAGCCGTTAGGCTCCATAACTATCAGCAAAGCTATCGAGTCTTCGGGATTAAAGTTTTAAGAGATGTTGCAGATCAAATGATACTTTTCTGTCTCTCTCTTTCTTTTTTTATTCTTTTTTTTTTTTTGGAGTTTGCTCGTGATGAATGAGAAAGAGTGGGTGTACAGTTTGGATAATTTAGAAAAATTTTATTGCACTGTCTTCAAAACATGTTTACAAATCCTAACCACGGATCCTCTAATGAAGTAAAGTTTGCACTGCCTTTTGTTGTCCTTTACATTGGTATGAGATGTAAGTTGCCTTTTCAATGGGCCATTATGGATAATTTTGTACTCAAGTTCTAACTTTAATGATTAAGAACTTAAAATGGGACTATTTTTTCAAAAAAATAGTTTAAAATGTACTTTGTTTTAAATAAGGCCCATAGTGGCTAAGTTAGTTTCAAATAATGCCTCAAACTTACCAGCCCGCCAAATATTCACTGGTGAACATTTTTCAGTGATTTGAATTGGGGTAAGTTAGTCAAAATCTACAATTGGGTAGAACATTGAAAAAATTCCCAAATTGAATAGGATTTTCGATTTTTCACATTTTCTTCCTTCCTCTCCCCGAATGCTTAAGCAAGTCGCTCTTGCCTGATCCTCGTCGCTCTTCGCGAGCTTCGGTCTGCTGTTTGTCGTTGTCTCTTCTTTCACAAGTTCATTTTCCACAGGCTTTAAGTCGTCCACAAGCTTCAAGTTTATTGTTTGCAAGCTCCACCCACTTTCATCCGTGGTTAGTGTTGTTCATATTGGTGCAATTCGTCCAAGGGAAAGTGATTGTAGCTTGTTCAAAGAACACGTCGCCCAGGTGCGGAATGTCATGGAATATCACCTCGATAGCAGTGAGGCTCTCTTCCCAAACCTGAATGGCTATCCCAATTACAGTCACGAAGCGATTCTTGTGAAATATCTGAGTTCCACATCCTCTCTTTGATGCTTCTTAGTCTATTCGTGCCACTACAATCCCACAAGAAAATAATTTCCATTCCCCCTAATGCCCTTTGCCTTCAAATCGATGTATGTGGCGAGGAGGGTTCTCACTCGGGCTAAAATTGGGATTGCCTCTATCCCCCGTCGCTCTAGTAAAGGATTTCTTTTCTCCTGTGGCTTTAAACTCCAATGCTTGTGTTTATCTATAACTCCGGCCTTTCTAGAGAGGCTTCAGTTGCAGACCTCTATTCGGAGGATGGGCAGGCTTTAAGGTCGGTTTTGGAGTCGTGGGAGAGTCCCCTCCCCTCCCTCTCTCTAAACCAAGACTGCTTTTGCTGGAAGAATAATCCAGCGGGGTTCGCAGTGGCCATGGCGTGGGAGTTCTTTAGGAGGAAGAAGACCCGAGTTTTATGGCATCATTTCATTTGGAACAATGCCATTACACCCAGGTGCCAGTTTCACCTTTGGCTGATCGCCAAGCATAGGCTTCCCACCCAAGCTTTCCTCCTCTCATATAGTAGGATTGATACTTCTTTTTGCCCCTTTTGCAAGGAGGTGCCTGACTCTATTGACCATCTATTTTTTGAGTGTCGGGTCACAGCTGGTTTGGCTTTCTTTTGGGCGACCAGGTGTAACCTTCTGTGGTGGAACCGATCTTGGGATGAAAATCTCCTTTGGGCCACAACCTTTCTTGTAGGCAATGACTTCTTCAAAAGCATGGTGCGGTTTTCATTTGGCGCTCTCTGTGATATCATTTGGAGGAATAGGAACAATATTCTCTTCAGAGACGAACCGATTTCCATTCCAGCCATGAAGAATCATCTCATCAAAGTGGTCAAAGATAAGGCACTCTCTTTCAGGGATGTGGAAGATTCCTTCAGGAATAGGAGACTACAACGTAGCTGGGACCTAGATCCGAGTATCTTTGCTCCACGTGTTTCCCTCCGCCTCTAGTCTGACCTTTTTTGGTCTTCGTGTTGTTGTGCTTGTCTGGCGGTTGTTCATGCCGTCTGGACCTCCTTTTCTTTCTTTGCTCTTGCTGCTTGGCCTCTTTCTCGGCTTCCTTCCACTCATAATGAGCCTGTTCATCTTGAGTGCAAGTTTTTGAAGCCGGTTCGTTTTGTTCTTGTTGGTTTCCCCATTTATATATTGCTTACTTTACCAAAAAAAAAAAAAAACTCTAATGCTTAGCTTTTCTCGTTGTGATCTATGAATTGTTTGTGCATTGTCCTCAATGGTGAATTTAACAGTAAGATTAGTGATTTCTAATGTTTTGGAGCTGTGAGCATAGAAGCTAGAGCTACGGCCTCTGGACATTGCAGAAAAGGAGGTCGGAATTCTTCTCTCTTGTCGATTTTCATGGCATCTTTGAGTTAGTAATTTGCCTTTGTTATTGTCGATAAGCTAGACATGGAGTCCTCTGAGTAATGTTTTCGTGGTAATCAGCATGAGGTGGATGAATTCATCATTGGGCTTCCTATATCTTATGATGGAAAAGAGAACATTCTATCTAATAAATTTTGCAGCGTTGCTGGAAGACTCCAATATGTTTTGTTGATTATTAGTTATATCTTGTACAGAAGATAGATTCTTCAATGAGTTTTTCATTTAAGCTTGTTGTTTCTTCAATGAGTTTTTCATTTAAACTTGTTGTTCTATAATCATGTAGAGATAATTGCATGCTTAAATTCCAACTCCAATATCGGGTTTTCCAAAGTAAGTTTTTTGTCTGCAAACAAACTCAAATTGAAGAAATTAAATGAAAAAGCACTCCTCGGGTTACTGTTCACCCTGATGCTCTCAAAGCTGTTCGCGTCTCTACTATTCATCGGTAGTGGCTTCTGCTGGTTTCGGCCACTTCAGCCGTCCGTTGAGGCTCATCTTCGGAGCCGACCTCCACCCCTACCCGATCTACACTTCCTCTGAGCGATTTTTCCCGGTATGTCTCCTGCTGTCGGGAATCGCCTGCTGTGTTTTTAGGGATTTCGCTCTTCCGGTCGCCTCTGTTCGAAGCTGCTGGTTCCGGCCACTTCAGTCGTCTGTTTAGGCTCTTCTTCGGAGCCGACCTCCACCCTTACCCTATCTACACCTCCTCTGAGCGTTTTTTCCCGGTATGTCTCCTACTGTCCGGAAACACTTGCTGTGCTTTTAGGGGTTTGGCTTTGCGGGTTGCCTCTGTTCGAATGGCGTCCTCCTCCTCTACGCCGGTAGGCATTTTGGGCAAAGGCCCTCAAGAGGTCCCCAAGGATGGTTCTGTTCCACCCCCCCTCGTCCCCCCTGCTCGTTACTCTTCGGTTGCTCGTGGTACCCGTGGACGCTCTCGAAGCAGAGGTCGCAGCAGAGCCCGAAAGGCTCGCGCTCTTCTGGGTACTCTTCCACCCCTTCCTTCTGTTATTAATGGCTCTAATGCTTCTTCGATTCGTCCTACTAAGGATAAAGGAATCACTGTTGGTAATTTGCCTGCTGCCCCCTCTCGTCCGGCTCTTCCTCAACGCGAGACAGGGCATAATGTGCCTTCATCCGAGGCAGGTAAGTCGGCTTCAACCCAGAAGGTCCCTCCCTCTGTTGATGCTCAGCCCCCAACTCGGTCATGGGCTGCTGTTACTCGCTCAGCTACTAAGGGTTATAGCCTATCTTATATTCCGCCTACTGTAGTTGATAACAAAGTTGTTGTTCAAATCTCATAAGAGATCTTGCAAGCTGCCCACCCTAAATGGGATGATTGCTTAGTTGGCTATTACATTGGGAAGAGACTCCCTTTTCAATTGATAGAGGATGCGCTCAAACATGCCTGGGGTAACCACCTAGTTCAAGTTATTGCAGCTAACCTGGGTTTTTACTTTTTCCATATTCCTGATAAAGATTTTAGAAGGAAAGTGCTGGAAGGGGTGCCAATCACTGTTGCCAAAATTCCCCTTATTCTCCAACAATGGCATCCAATGATGGAGCTCAAGAAAGATTACCACAAATCAGTTCCTATTTGGGTTCGCCTAAGGAATGTTCCTGTCAACTTGTGGTCTGCTTCGGGCATTAGTGCCCTTGCGAGTGCTATCGGTAAGCCTCTCTTTGTAGATAACCGCACTAAATAGATGGCCATGGTTGCTTTTGCCTGTATCTGCATTGAGATTGATGCTTTGAGCTCATTCCCTGAAGTTATTGATTTTATGCTGAATGGTGAGCCTCGTTCGGTGGATGACCACTATGAATGGGTGCCAACTCTATGTCCGAGTTGTTGTTCGTTTGGCCATAGATGTGCCGACCTTAAAGCAGCTGGCCCCCCTAAAGCTAGTTCTTTAGCTGCCAAGGGCTCTTCGGCGCATCCCTCCAGTGAATGGCGTGAAGTTGGTGGAAAGCGAAACAGACCCCGTGCCTCGGATGTTGCTCCACCTACCTCTCTTACTATTGCGCCCCCTCCCTATAGAATTGAAGTTCATTTACCTGCACCACAGATAGCGGAGCCTACTGTGATTCCTCCGGTTCAAGTCAATGAGGAAGCCCCCCCCCCCCCCCCCCCCCCGTCCTCCTGAACTCATCCCCGGTACCTCCCTAGCTCCTTCACAACCTGGTCATCTTCAGGTGCCTGAAAGATCAATTCTGGAGTCATCATCGTCCTCAGAGGATGAAATTGTGGATGACATTAGTTCTGGAGGAAGAGATTCTGACTTCCCCCTTGTGGTTGCGTCTTCCATCCTTGAGGAGCCGATCCCTCCCCAGCTCCCTCCTGAACCTATTGTGGTTGTCCCTAGCCGCCGAAAGGGTAATCTTTACTCTGCTTCTGCTGATATGGCTATTCCTTCGAGCCTAAAGCCAATGACGTTCTCGGTGAAGAAACGAGGTGGCAAGAAACGGTAAGGCCCTTCTTCCCTCCCTCTATGTTTTTTGGAATTTGGAATATTAGGGGCCTCGGGTCCCCCCTTAAGCAGGCTAAGATTAGAAATTTTGTCAGAACCAATCACCTAAGTTGTGTTGGTATTTTGGAGACTAAAATTCCCCCTGTAGCGTTTCCTTTGGTCTCGGGCTCTCTCATTCCGGGATGGTGTTGGAGTGCTAATAATGTTCACTCACCTAGAGGAAGAATCTGGGTGGGTTGGAACCCCGTGACTGCCTCTTTTGCTTTATCTGCTTGCTCGTCTCAAGCTATCCACAGCCGCCTAGTTTGTCTGAATAGCGGTATTTCTTTTATCCTCACTGTGGTGTATGCGGAGAACTCTTTTGTCTTGAGAAGACTCCTTTGGGCTGACTTAATTCAGTCTAGTCTCCAAGTTGTGGACTCGCCCTGGATTATTGCAGGGGATTTCAATGCCATTCGGTCCGCATCCGATAGAGCTGACAGTTCCAACTATTAGATCCCGGCATTTAACGACTTCGGCGATTGTCTTAATCAAGCTGGGCTGGATGATCTTAGATATGTGGGGAACAGATTTACATGGTCAACTTCCTCGGGTCCTACTCGCAAACAAAGAAAAATTGACAGGGTGTTGACTAACTCGACCTGGAACTCTATCTTCTCCTTTTCTGAGGCATCTTTTCTTCCTCCTGGAGTCTCAGATCATTCTCCTATGATTGTTAGGATTCTGCCTATTCCCAACACTTGTAAACCCTTTAAATTCTTCAATTTTTGGTTTACCCACCCTTCCTTCTTTGATCTTGTGACTCAAGTGTGGGACTCCCCCTTCTCTGGAATGCCGATGTACATTCTCTGCTACAAGCTGAGGGCTCTAAAATGTAGGCTTAAACTCCTGAATAAAGTGGCCTATGCGGATATTTCAGCTAAAACAGCTGAGGCTAGGAGACTGCTCTCGCTAGCCCAAGATGCCATTCAGTTGGACCCTCTCAACCAGGAGCTGGCGAATGCGGAAAAGGAACACCTACGGGTTTTCTCCGAGTTGCGCCTTCAAGAGGAATCCTTTTTTAGGCAGAAATCCAGGGTTCGTTGGCTCAAAGAAGGAGATCTAAACACTAAGTATTTTCATCACTCAGTCAAGAGACGCCACCTCCGAAACAGAATCCTTGCAATCTACAATGGGGACAATCTGGTTTTTGAGCCTGCTGAGGTACAACAGCTCTTTGTCTCTCATTTCCAAGCTCTCTTAGCGGCATCCCCCCCTTCCTATGTGCCTACAATTGAGGAGATCAGAGAAAATCTAAATCATACCCTTGATGATGATCAGATTCAGACTCTCTCTCAGCCTGTCTCTGATAAAGAAATCCAAGATACCCTCTTCTCTCTTGCGAGTGGTAAAGCTCCGAGCCCGGATGGGTTTAATGTGGACTTCTTCAAGCGGTCTTGGCAAGTTGTGGGCCCTTCGGTCTTATTGGCGATTCGGGACTTCTTTGCAATTGGTCATCTTCTTAAGGAGATTAATGCAACCATCCTGACCTTAGTCCCGAAGATCCCTAATGCTTCGTCTGTCAACGACTTCCGACCCATTGCTTGCTGCAACACAATCTACAAATGCATTACCAAGATTATGGCTAACAGGTTAGCCGCTGTGCTGCCTTCGATCATCAGTTTATCTCAGAATGTTTTTGTTAAAGGTAGACGCATTAGTGATAACATTATGCTAGCCCAAGAATTGTTGTAGATTTTCATCACGAACCTTACCGGCCAAAATGCATCATTAAGGTCGACTTCTACAAAGCTTTTGATTCGGTAGACTGGAATTTTATTGAGTTAACCTTATTGGCCTTTGGGTTTCCTCCTCTCTTTGTCCACTGAATGATGACTTGCATTCGATCCCCCAAATATTCTATCTCCCTTAATGGTGAGCTCCATGGCTTCTTTCCAAGCGGACGAGGGATTCGACAAGGTGACCCCATGTCCCCCTATTTATTCACCCTTGTTATGGAAGTTTTTACTGGAATCCTCAACACCCAAACTGCCAAGCTGGGTTTTGATTTCTTCTGGAGGTGTAAAGCAACCAGGCTCTCTCACCTCTTCTTTGCAGATGATGTTCTATTATTCTCGGAAGCTAATATGACATATTGCAGCTTCTTTTGGATGGAATTCATTCCTTTGCTAGTTGGTCTGGGCTCAATCCTAACCTCAACAAAAGTGAAATCTTTCTTTCAGGTGGCCCTGATTCTCTAAGGAATGCTCTGGTGCGTACCTCTGGATTTCAGCTGGGCTCTCTCCCTTTTAGGTACCTCGGTGTACCTATTATTTCTTCAAGATTGGGCAAGGAGGCTTGTGTTTCCCTAGTGAATACTATTACTTCTCGTCTTCAATCTTGGACAAACCAGTTTCTTTCTTTAGCGGGCAGATTGCAGCTGATCAAATCTGTCCTTCATTCTATTCAGATTTATTGGTCTAGTGTATTTATCCTTCCCGCCTCAGTCACCAACCGAATTGAACAGATTTTCCGGCAATTTCTTTGGAAAGGCCCGAGCTTAGGGTCTGGGGGCGCCAAGGTGGCATGGGTGGATGTCTGTTTACCTAAGGAGGAAGGCGGTTTGGGTATCAGATCCCTTCGGGTGAGCAATATTGCTGTCATGCTCAAGCACCTATGGTTCCTTTTCACCGATAAGGAGTCGCTTTGGTCTAAATGGATTCATTCCATCTTCTTAAATCCCAAAAATTTCTGGATTGTCCCAAGACCTGCTTATTGCTCTTGGGCTTGGAAGAAGTTGCTTGGCCTTCGTGACTTGATCCAACATCATTTTAAATGGCGCGTTGGTAATGGGCTATCTGTCTTTTTCTGGTTTGATCACTGGCACCCTCGTGGTCCGCTCTACAAGCTGTTCTCTGACCGTGAAATCTACTCCTCTAGTATATCAAGACTTGCTACGGTAGCTACTGCTTTAACTGCCTTTGCCCTATCTTCTGTTGTTGCGACCTCTATAAGTAATTGGGATGATCCCCTTCCAAACCTTAATGAGGCCAGTGACCGTCTTCTATGGCTTGGTCATTCCTCAGGAGTGTTTTCTACTGCCTCAGCTTGGTGCCTTCTACGGCTGAGGGGTGTTGCGGTCCCCTGGTCGAGGTTTATATGGAACCCCTCCTTACCTCCTCGATATCAAACCCATCTTTGGTTAATCTCCCGCAATCAATTGCCAACCCAGGTATTGTTATTAGCTCACGAGAGAATCCCTAATGTTTCTTGTGCCTTCTGCTCTTCTATACCAGACTCGGTTGATCACCTTTTCTTTGGATGTTCTATCATTAATCACCTTGCATCCTTTCGGACGGCTAAGTGTAACTTACCTTGGAGGAATCTTGCTTGGAATGACAATCTTTTATGGTTATTGAACACCTTTCTGATGCATCCTTCCATCAATCCTTGGCTCGCTTTGCCTTTGGTGCCTTATGTTATCTCATTTGGAAAGTAAGAAATAACATTATCTTCCGCAATGAAAGATTATACATCCCGGCTCTAAAGGACCTCCTTCGTAAAGTTGTCAATGACAGGGCTCTTTCTTTTCCAAAGGTCCTGGACAACCCCCGTAATAGAAGACTACAACTTAGTTGGGGCATCCCTCCCTCCATCTTTGATTGATTTGGCTTACTATTGGCGGCTCCCCCCCTTCCTCGGCCTGATGGTTGATGAAGCTATCCTTTGCTACATTGCTGCCCATCTTGTTGTTGCTGGTTGATACTTCTGATGGATCTCTCCCGATCCTGTTGCGGGTTGGGTCCCCATCTTGCTGTCTCTCCTATTCTTCTTCTCCTCTTTGTGTCTTTTCCTTGTGCGGGCCACAGTGTTGTGTGCTCTTTGCCCTTGGCCATTGTTTTGGCCTTCTTTTGCTGCTGCTTTTATTTGCAATGTATCTCTCTTGCAGCTCTTCCCCCCCCCCCTTTTTTCTCCCCTTGGCCCTGGCCCCCTTCCACTCGTTTGGATTTTCTGTCCTTCTGAGTGTGAGCTGGTGCCGGGTCCCCTCCCTTTGCTGTACTTCTGTATAGCTTTTTGTGCAATTATCTATATACCTTTTACCTTTTACCAAAAAAACAAACTCAAATTGAAGTCATTTTCTCGATCACATCAAATGGGTTGATGGAAATCTTTCAAATGGGTTGATGGAAATCTTTGAACTACACATCATGAACATGAACTCGAACTTGTTCAGATCATGTCGCGTTCTCATCATGTTCTCAAGTCGTGTAAGGAAATTCCACGTCTTGAACTTTCTTATCGATTTCAAAGACTAGAAAGAATAACATGATGGAGATTTAGTCCAACTATTTTCAGGTGACTGATCATTAACCGAGCGCACGTGTATTGCTCCATTATAGATTTCTTGATTTAATTTATGTGTGAATTGGCTTTCCAGAACCTACACTTGGTATGTGTATATATACATATACATAGAATGTCAATTTACGCATTATTTGATATTGATTGTCTTATTTTCTGCTCGTTCGTTCTTTGTTTGCTTTTTTTTCTTTCCTTTTCTTTAGCCAATTCACATAATGTTGCTTAATCAATGAGTAAACTTCTTAGCCATTCCGAAAACACAGCTTAAGTCCTGAATCTTTTTGAAAAGTTGCAATATAGGCTTTTGAACATTATTGTTTTCCCGATTTTTCCTTCTAGATGACCTTGAATCACCTACTTGTTGAAACCTCTTTGTAAGTTATCACTTAAAGTGATTGGCAATTCGTCAGCCACCATAAGTTTCCATAATTTCAAAGTTGCTAGTGGTACATTTATCTCTGTGGTACGACACATAGCTCAAAAAGAGAATATGTTGACTTTCAAAGTCCTAATTTGGGAGAAC
Organism: Eucalyptus camaldulensis; assembly: GCA_019915185.1. NCBI lineage: Eukaryota > Viridiplantae > Streptophyta > Magnoliopsida > Myrtales > Myrtaceae > Eucalyptus > Eucalyptus camaldulensis. Next base: position 7,860,913 of record JAHSVA010000014.1, on the reverse strand, counting down.
ATTTACCAATCTTAGTTACCGGTAGGTTGGAAGTTAGGCATAAAGCACACTGCCGATGACTTTTGACTTATCAATTACACCCACTTTCATGGTGTGATCCAATGGATACGACCTGCTTTGGCCCAAAATGCAATTCTTATATGCTTGGAAAAATTCGGGTGCTTCCAGAGATTTCTCTTCATGGAAGTGTAAGATTGGATGGACTGATAGACATCCTTTAAAAAGGTTGAGGGGGAAGAAGACTTCAGATTAGATAAGCTTTGTTTTTAGATGGTCAATTGGTTTTCCTTGAACATATATGTAGAAAGATGTAGAAAGATGGAAGATCGATAGCCATTCATGTTCCAAAGCTGCGAACTTTGAACCGACCAGAAGTCCCGACGAGATGCCCATAATTGGAACAGTCAAAACATACCGGAGCCAGTCGGATTCTCGGCAATTCTTGCTCAACTGCTTCTTTCTTCAAAGGAATACCAAACACCACCAGCAAAGAGGTATTGGTTGATCACGGATGCGCAAGTAAGTGGTTTCATTAGGTCAAAGTCGGAAGGAAATTAACTTGTTTTTTTTTTTCTTTGTTGATGTTGCAGGATAAGAAAGTGAATTGGCACTCGACCCCTTTTGAGACGAGGTTGGAGAGAGCTTTTAACGGGGTGGTCATGAACTATAATCCATGCGTACATTCTATAGGTTTTTGAGATGGTTTGCGTGTGCTCAGGTTCGTCATTTTTTCATTTCTTTTGTGAATTCGAATCTGTTTGATGCGTGGCAGTATATGGTTGGCTGATGTTTCTTGCTTTATGCTGTTCAATGTTTGTACAATTTAATCTGTTATAGTTACATTTATTTGTGTGATAAAAGAGTTGATGTTGAACAGATATAGTTAAATGGGTTTTCTACCGAGAGTGAAGTCATGTCCAAATTGTGTTAATTTGATCATCCTATACTTGGATTTGGAGCTTCATGTGGATTCTGTTTCTGTTTTCGTTCTTCTTATGAGGGGAAGGGGAAAAAAATCCACATGTGATGGATAGGGTTGATAAGAGTACACAAAACTCCGTATGCAAACCCAAAAGTGGAAATGGGATATATACCACTCAAGTATCTCACGTCATATCACATGGTTGATATGCGAATTTAGCCATAGCTGTACCTGGTACTCGGCACTCGACGAACTCTTATTTACTTTGGCCAGGCTTGGGATTTTTAGTTGTCTTTAAAACAAGTTTATAAATCCTAAGTAAGTATATTTTATTGAATATAAAGTAGGTCATGACTTTGGATGATATAATAGACTACTATCTCGTTTAGTTTTCCTATACACTGGTACAGGATGTGTGCAAGTTGCCTTTTCTACGGCCATGTAGAGATACTTGCGTGCTCAAACTCCAACTCCATTATGCCGTTTTTCCTAGTAGGTTTTGTCTGCAAACATACTCGAATAGAAGTCATTTTGTCAATCAACTAAACACCATGAACATGCACTCAGACTTGTTAAGATCATGTCGCGTTCTCGAGTTGTGTAGGGAAATTCCACGTCTTGAACTTTGTTATCGAATTTAAAGACTAAAAGAACGACATGATGGAAACTTCCAGTCTGACTAGCCAAAGATCTAGCGATTTTTCTCTTTTGGCCCACACAGCTCCAGCATAAGAAACTCCCATGACTGTTTAGGATTTGGCTTTTTCTCGCTTAATTATGATGTCTTGGATTCCCCAACAAAGTATTGATATTCTCGTAATAAATCTCTAAAAATGAAATACGCACCAAGAAGGGTTTCTGGCGTTCAAAGGTAAAGAGGATTTAGTGCAACTGTTTTCTGTATAATTAACTATTAACCGAGCGTATGCATATAGCTCCATTGCAGATTTCTTGATTTAATCTATGTGAATTAGCTTTCGAGAACCTGTACTGGGTACACATATCCATACACAGATTGTCAATTCACATATTATTAGACGTTGATTGTCTTATCTTCTAATCGTTTGTTTTTTGTTTGCTTTTTTCTCAATCCTTTTAAAAAAATTGTCCAAAAAGTTATAAATTTACCATGCTTTTTGCCAATTCATTCATAAATCTTTTAATATTGTCAATTGCGTCATAAACTTTTTTCACATTTTGTCAATTGAGTTTATTCTACTAATTTAGACCGAAAATTACTGACGTGGATGCTAGCTATTCTAGATGAATTTTTTTTCATAATATTCTAATATATTTTCCAATTTATCTATTTCTTATTTTCCCTTTTTCTTTTTCTTTCCTTCTTCCTCCTCTTGCTAGTTATCGGGCTTCGGTGACTGGCTAGAGGCAAGGGCTGGTGAGGTCGAACCTGCTTATTCATTGGCTGGGTTGAGCTTTGCTAGAGGTGGGTGAGGTCATCCTCGTCGGCCTCCACCTCTGGCCTACCGTTGAGGCCAAGTGACGAGTTAGAGGAGGAAGAAGGGATTGGAAAAAAAAAGTTACAAAAAAATTCGAAAAAAAATTAAAATATTATTGAAAATTGTCAATGTTAGCTTTGACCATGCCAAGTAGGACATGCGACATCCACGTCAGCGATTTTTGGCTAAAATTGGTTGGATCGAGTCAATTGACAAAGGGTGAAATGGTTTATGACTCGGCAATATTAAAAAGTTTTAGGATTGAATTAGTAAAAGTAAAATAGATATAAGACCTTTTGGACAATTTTTTCTCTTTTCCTTTGTTCAGCCAATTCACATAATGTTACTTAACCAATGACTAAACTTCTTAGCCATTCTAGAAACGCTGTCTAAATCCTAAATCTTTTTGAAAAGTTGCAATGTAGTCATCTTGAACATCAATTCTTTTCCTTAATTTTCCTTTCCAACCAACTTTAATCACATACTGCTGGAACCTCTTTATAAATCATCGCTTAAATGAGTGCCAGACACCTGGAGTGCCAAAACTTGGCACGGAGAGACACTTAAAGTGCCAAAATTTATGAAAGTGACACTTAAATGTCAGAATCGGAGCAAAATAGATCATTTAAGTGCCAACAACGAGAAAACCTGGCCAAAATGCTGACATGGCAATATTCCGGCAAAGTAAGTGCAAAATGGCATTGTTTTGCACGCTAACGTGGCTAGATAATGTAAAAATGACGTTGTTTTGGTGCTGATATGGTAAAATATTAATATAAAAATTAATTAAATTTAATTTAAAAATAAATAAAAATTTAAAAATACAAATACAAATATGTACAAAAAAAAAAGCCAAGGGAGGCGGCTGAGGGATGAGCCCTCGTTGCCGCCGCCATCGGGAAGGACCGGCGACAGTGGGGGGAGGGTCGGTGGGTGTCACCGACCAACCGCCAGCAAGGGCCTGTGAGCCCTCGCCCAGATCTTGGGCGAGGGTCGAGGGCCCTCACCCAATCTGGCCAAGGGCCGCCAACCCTTGCTAGATCTGGACGAGGGCTCGCGAACCCTCGCCGTCAGTTGATTGGGGTTGCCAACCCTTGGCCAGGGCTTGGTGACCCCGGTCAACCCCCTCCCCTCCCCCCAGAATCGTCCAGGCCCTTCCCGTCGACGGCAGGGAGGTGGTGGCGGTGAGGGTTCAACCCTCAGCCACCTTCTTCCCCTTTAAAAAAAATTAATTTATTTAATTTTTATATTAAAATTCAAATCAACGCCAAAACAACATCGTTTTTGCAGTTCTTTGCTGTGTCAGCTCTCCGGCAAGCCACGTAACTAAGAAAAAAAAAATTGCCACATAAGATTTCTGACGGGGTTCGCCGGAAGTGGCACTTAAGTGTCATTTTCCTAATTTTTGGCATTTAAGAGTCATGTTATGCCAAGTTTTGGCACTTGAGGTGTACTTCTTCCTCGCTTAAAGTGATTGGCAATTTGTTAGCCACCATAAGTTTCCATATTTTTTAACGTGGCTGGTGGTGCACTCATCTTTATGGCATGGCATATTGCTCAAAAAGAGAAATTGACTTGCAAAAGTCCTAATTCGAGAGAAAATTCATCAATCCTAGTTATTGATGGGTTGAAAGTCTCGCATTGTTGGTCTCTTGACTTATCAATTACACCCACTTTCTGACGGGTACAGCAAGCTATTGACCCAAAATGCAATTCTAGCCTACTTGGAAAAATTTGAGTACTTCTAGAGGCTTTTCCACATGGAAGTGTAGGATTCGGTTGATTGGTTAATATGCATAGTAATCCATTTAAAAAGGTTCAGCGTGTAGAAGACTTCAGATTGACTAAGCTTTGTCTTAAAAAGGTCGAGCGTGTATAAGACTTCAAATTGACTGAACTTTATCTCTAGATTGTTAATTAGTTTTCTTTAAACATATCTGTAGAGAGATCGATAATTGAGGGCCATCTCACGTTCAAAGTCTGCGAACTTTGAAATCGCGTCCATGGTCCACGCACTTGAAATCCTATCAATTTGGACCCTGCTCTAGATATGTAGATGATGCAACGCACGATGTGTGTGAGAGAGAGAGAGAGAGCGAGAGAGAGAGAGAGAGAGAGAGAGAGAGATTGTTACCTTAATCAGCTCTGTTTCATTGATAAATTAGGAACAAGGGGGGCAAAGGTCCAATCACCACAATTAGCTCTCTTAAGAACGCAACACACTAAAAAAAAGGATTATTACTCGGCTCGTTGTAGCGAAGGAAATATTTTACAAGAGATGGTTGGATGAATTTTGGTTCTCCTATATGTCTATTATGTTCTTTCTTTTGGAGGAAGAAACATTTTTTATCTTTTCCTAACATAATTTTTATTTCAGATTTAATTTTTTTTAATTTCCAAACTTCTAACAACATTAATGCGACAGTGTTGACGGTGCGATGATGATTGCTAAAAATTGACACTGGCCTTTCCTTGTAAGTTGAGAAAAGATTAGTGAATCGTTCAATTTCCATCCTGCTTCTTTATCGCATTACTAAATTTTTTAAATATGCAATTAGTTAAGTGACACTCAAACTAGTCTTAAATCTTCAGCAGATAACCATTGAAAAACTGCTATCTTTCATATCTTTTAGGTTCATAAAAGGGGATAATTACCAACAAAGTCATAAACCTATTGCAATTGTGCCAATTTAATCCTAATTTTTTTTTGTCAATTTAGTCCTAAACCTTTTATAATTGTGCCAATTCAGTCCATCCGGCCAAAATTGACCGACCGGCACTGACATGGATGTCGGCCGGGGACAGTTGGCCGGCGAATATTGATGTGGCAATTTTTAAAAATATTTTTAAATATTTCTTTGATTTTTTTTGAATTTTTGAATTTTTTTTCTTTTTTTCCCATTCTTCTCCTTTCTCTAGCCGGCCGGTGAGGTATTTTGTAAGCAAATTCAAAAATAGGGCGATAAAAAAAAAAAGGCTTCCCTTGTAATGGTGGCAATCTTTAGTAGGGTAGAGTCGATACTTGGCCCGTAGCTAGTATTTTATGACTTTTTCTTAATTGATAAAAGTAAAAAAAAAAAATTAGTATTCAGATTCCGTTCGTTTTGCAAAAAACAATTTCCATGTAAATATTTTTTCGATTTTCTAGTGCTTGACACATGGAAAAGAGGTTTTCTTAGATAAGGGAAAATGATTTCCATTTTTTAAAAATGAGAAATCATTTTCCCTCTTCTTCCTTTCACCCAAACCAAACATGTTCTCCTCTGTGCATCCTTTTAATTATTTTCCTTTTGCTTTTTTCTTTCTCCTTTTTTTGCTTTGCCGGCTGGCCGTTGTCGGGCCTTGTTGACCTACGCTAGTCTTAGGAGGGAACCTCATTGGGGCCCTGGTCTCTAATAAGATCCAACCCCCTTCCTCTCTCTCTCTCTCTCTTCCCCCCATAAAAGAAAGAGAAAATGATATGAGAATTTGTCTTTTTGGGTCTACCCGTTTTGAAGTTATGGTAAATTCCAGAACTAATCCGATTTTAGGCCAATTTTCGTGAGCCATCCCAAATTTCGGAATATTTATAAAAATTAAGTTGCATTTGTGGAAACTTAATGATAAGGAAAAATACTTTCCCAGAAAGCGTTTTGCATGAATATGATTTTTTTCTTTTGTTGGTGATGTATAATCGAAAATGTTTTCCGCTATTTGGATTCCATTGGAAAATGATTTTACACTTTATCTCAGCGAAATAATATTTCGAATTTTTAATTTTTTAATTTTTAATTTTAAAAAACTTAAAATTTTTAATTATTTTTATTTTTTACTTACTTTTATTTTACTTTTTCTTTTCTTTCCTTATGTTTCCTTTTTTTCTTTTTCTTTTTCTCCTTTCCTTCTTCTTCTCCTTTGCTCCTCTGCTTCCTCCGGCAATTCATCCCCGATTGGCTTATGAGGGGCAACCTTGAGCCTTCGTCGGAGGCCACTAGCTCGCCGAAGGCTGCGAGCTCGCCTGATTTGGCACGACTTGCAGCTTGCTGCTCAAGTCTCGCTGTGAGCTCATTGGCCTTGGGCAAGCTCAAGCCTTTCCGCTCGAAGCCGCAAGCTCGCTCGATCTGGCGAGGCTCTAGGCTCGTCGGCCTTTGGCAGCAAGGTTCAAGCCTCCCCAGCTCACCAGTAGAGGCTGCAAGCTCACTTGATCTGGCAAGACTCGAGGCTTGCCGTTGGAGGCCACGAACTCACTTGACTCACTAGCCTCGGGCGAGCATGGACCTCGTCACTAGAGGCCATGAGCTCACCCGATCTGGCAAGGCCAGAGCTCACTGGCTGTTTGCGTGGTTGGCAACGGGTGGAGAAGAAGAAAAAGAAAAACGAAGAAAATAAAATAAAAATTAAAAAAACGATCTTTTAAGAGAATTAAAAATTAAAAATTGAATTTTTAAAAAATATATATAATTTTATACGAACAATTGTTTGTAAACCAAGCACTCAATTTAAGTTTTGGTAGATTCGGAAAATATTTTAGATTTTTTTAATGGGGAAATTATTATTATTTATTTAAGTTTTGATAGAAATTTTTTTTCTATTAATTAGGAAAATGAGTGAATCAAACACCGAAAAATGAGGAATATATTCTCATTAAAAATGTATTCCGCAAAACAAACACACCCTTAGATTTTCACCGAAAAATGAGGAATATATTTTCATTAAAAATGTATTTCGCAAAACAAACACACCCTTAGATTTTGTGCGGACATCGAAAATTAAAAGGCCAAATCTCCACCTCCATTTTTTTTTTTTATTGTTCGTTTCGTTTCATCGCCCAACGCTTTTTTTCCGAGCTGCCATTCTGACTCTCTCTCTCGCTCTCTCTCTCTCTCTCTCTCTCTCTCTCAGAATTTTAGGGTTTTTGCTATTCTGCTGTTGCTCGCCCGGGCTCGATCGTGTCGTTTTGTTGGGCCCGTGAGCTCTTCTCCCCTCCCCCCTTCATTTTTTTGATGCTTCTGTTGGAGGCTGGCGAGGACTGAGATTCAGTGAAGCGGCTCCGCAATGGCGACTTCGTTCCCTGCTCCCGTCACTGCGATGCACGTGATTACCCCCTCGATGCTCTCCGTTGGCTTCTCCGTGGCGCCGCCGGCCTTGGGCCGTGTTGGGCGAGAGATTCCGGTTGATGCTTATTATTGTTATTATTATTTTTTTTTTGGTCGAATGGTTGATGCATATTGAAAGCCGGTTCTTATTTATTTATTTGGAGGCAGCTACGTGCGAATTTTTATCCAAAGTGGTTGGAAAAACGACTAATGTAAAAGTGTGTGAATCGGTGAATCAAAACTCACGGTCAAGGAACAGAAGACGCAGAAGAAATATATAAAATTGCATGCGCCAACTTCCCAGGAAGGTGCTCGACTATTTTAACAACAAAACGGTATTATATACGACTCCTTGTGCGCGCGCGCTCGCTCAAGCGAAGTGAGACCGACTTTCTAAACCACGAGAGTGATCTCGCTAGGCATGACAAAATCAACTGCAGCCCGCCCTCTCTTCCTATGCCTCTTCCTCTGTTTCCTCTTCTCGCTTGCGTTTCAGGCCTCATCATCACCGACCACAGAGGCGCAAGCTCTTGTCAAATGGAAGAACTCTCTCTCTCCTCCTCCTCCACCACCTTCTCTGAGCTCATGGTCACTCACCAACATCATGTGAAGATAAAGAAACAGAACTGAAGAACTGAAGAACTTGACAATGTGAAGAAGGAGAGATATGTCGAAGAACTGAAGATCAATCAAGAAGCTTTGATTTCATTTATATCAATACGATTGTAATACAGACTCTGTATATCTTGAATCATCAATGAACAAGGAAGATTTGAACTTCTAAACTTCACACACGCTCTTTCTCTCTATCTCTTTTTCTTCTGTAAAATACAGAACATTCATTTACAGGAATCTTCTATCTATTTTTCTGCATACTCTCGCTTGGCTTAAAATGATTCTGCTAAGACTCCTTATATATCTTTCCTATTGAAGAAGACGAAGATACAATAGAAAAACTGATTTTCACAAGACTGTTTTCCAATCTGTTTTATTTCTCAACTGAATAACTGCTCACGAGTCTTCATGAGTTGGCAATCCGTGTCGATCTTCATCACAAATTCTTCACCATTGATGATGATCCATATCACTCTTCATCACGATCGTTTATTTGAGTTGTCGTGTCTTCTCCAGTCTGTGTTATTTACTTTGTTGCTTTGCAGCTCTCCCTTCTTTCTAATCTCAGCCTCTGTTCTTTCTCCTTTAATATCAGTCGGTGTTTTTGATTTATACTCCTTAACATCCCCCCTCAAATTGGGAATGGGTGGAGAACCAATACCCAATTTGATGCGCAGCTGAAAATGTGTAAGGCGAGGTAGAGATTTTGTGAAAATATCAGCAAGTTGACAGTTGCTTGGAACATATCTTACATGTAGTGACCCTGAGGAGACCTTTTCCCGAACAAAATGGAAGTCCACTTCAATATGTTTAGTGCGAGCACATAAAACTGGGTTGGTAGTAAGAGCAATGGTTGATTTATTGTCACAAAAGAAATGTGTTGGACGAGGGAGAGAGCATCCTATGTCACGAAGAACAAAACTGATCCAAGTAAGTTTAGCAGAGGTGGAAGCAAGAGCACGGTACTAAGCTTCCGTAGAGGATCGACTGACTGTGGATTGCTTCTTAGCTGTCCAAGAAATGAGATTGGAGCCGAGATATGTATAGAAACCAGTTGTTGATCTTCTGGTTTCAGTACATCCAGCCCAATCTGCATTTGAAAAACCATATAGATGGAAGGAGCTTCGAGAATGAATGAAAATCCCAAGATTTATGGTGCCTTTAACATATCACAAAACCCTCTTGAGTTTATGAAGATCTGCAATAGTAGGTGTCTGTAATTTTTGACATAATGAATTTGTAGCATAGGCAATGTCAGGACATGTTAAAGTCAGGTATTGAAAACCACCAACTAAGCTTCAATGCTCAATAGGATTGGATAGAGGAATAGAATCATTTGTCAAAATGATTGGTCTTAGTGACAGAGGAGTTGAGATTGGTTTACAGTCCAACATATGAGCTCGAGTAAGAAGATCAATAGCATATTTAGTTTGGCAAAGAAATAGATGATCAGAAGTATGTTTAACTTCAATGTCAAGAAAGTAATGTAGTGGACCAAGATCTTTCATATGAAACTGGAGACTGAGAGAATGGATGAGATTAGAAAGCAACTGAGAGGAACTTCCAGTTAAGACAATGTCATCAACATATAGTAGTAGAAGAATTGTGTCTGTACCAGTGTGAAATATGAATAAGGATGGATCAGTTGAGCTGCAAAAGAATCCATATTCAAGTAAGAAGTTGCTAAACTTGTCAATCCAGGCTTGGGGAGCTTGTCGAAGTCCATAGAGAGACTTCTTGAGGAGACAAACATAATGAGGTTTCTTGGGATCTTGAAGGCCAAGAGGCTGCTCCATGTAAACTTTCTCATTAAGGGTACCATGTAAAAATGCATTTTTAACATCGAGTTGATGAATTGGCCAGTGTTTCATCATTGCAACAGAGAGAACTATTCGAATTGTAGCATGCTTGATAACAAGACTAAAAGTCTCTGTAAAGTCTATTCCTTCTTCTTGATGAAAACCTTTAGCAACTAGTCGAGCTTTCAGTCTATCAAGACTACCATCATATGCAAGTTTTGTTTTAAATACCCACTTGCAGCCAATCACATTCATTTGATCAGTTCTAGGGATTAATTCCCAGGTTCTATTATGATAAAGTGCATCCATTTCTTCTGTCATGGCTTTATACCAGCCTTTATGTGCTAAAGCTGATTTAACTGATCTTGGTTCAGTGGGTACTTCATATACAGCAATGCATGCATACTTGGGATTAGGTTTTGTAATACTAGACTTTGATCGAGTTTGCATAGAATGACTCAAAGTTGTTGCTTGTGAGGCATGAGGAAGAATGGCATGTTCAGATTCAACACTCATATTATTGGATGTTGATGTTTCAGTTGAAGACATCTCTTGGTTCTGTACTGGTGAAGAGATTTCATCTTGTGTTGCTGTTATAGAGGTACCATGTGCTTGGGTTACATTTGACAGCGATGATGAATGATCAATATATGGTATTGTAACTTGTTGTGAAGGTTGAGAATCATTTGTAGTGATATCTGCATTAGTCTGCAAATGTTCTGCATATGTCTGTAAGAAAACAGGAGCTGTTTCTTTGCTTCCTGATTCCATAAGTTGAGTCTCTTCTGCCCATAACTGATAGAGTGATGTGAGTGGTGCATACTCTGTTAGACATGTCTTAGTAAAAGGGAAAGAGTTTTCATCAAATAGGACATGCTTACTAATATACACACGACCTATTGTAGGCACAAGACATCTGTAACCTTTATGACGTTCACTGTATCCAATGAACACACATGTTAGTGATCTTGGATCAAACTTGTGCTGAGCATAGGGTCGTAAACATGGATAACATGCACATCTAAACACCCTGAGATGATCATAACTTGGCTCTTGTCGATATAATCTTCTATGAGGTGACTGCATCTGCAATTTTGGTGTTGGAAGTATATTGATAACATAGTTAGCTGTTATGAATGCATCTACCCAGTACTTTAGTGGAACTCTGCCATGATAAAGCATGGCAAGACCTAGTTCAACAATGTGGCGATGCTTCCTCTCAAAAATGCCATTCTGTTCAGGTGTGTAAGGACAAGAGATGTGCTGTTTGATACCACAGTTTTGCAAATGAGTTTGAAACTTGTGGCTAATGAATTCTCCTCCACCATCACACTGAAATATCTTGATTTTCGACTCAAATTGATTCTCTACTTGCTTTTGAAATAGAACAAAGAGATTATAAAAGTCTAACTTCAATTTCAGTGGATATATCCAGCTAAACCAAGAGAAATTGTCTATAAAAAGAACATAGTATTTGAAAGTCTGAAAAGAAGTAACTAGTGAAGGTCCACCCATATATCACAATGGATTTTTTGTAAGGGCATAGTAGATACAGATTCTAATGAAGGAAATGGCAAAGCTGTGGTCTTAGCAATTTGACAACTGCTACACATGTTCTGCATTCTAGTACTGCACTGAATCAGTTGTTGGTTCCGCAGGTACTTCAAGACATTCGAATTAGTGTGTGCTAATCGTTGATGCCATGTATCCTCTCCTACTGCTCTGTGTCTCTGGGTTAGGAATGCTTTTGTTGTCTGTGAATTCACTCGATACAGTCCTTTAATTTTCCTCCCGAGCAGCAGAGTTGTGTTGGTGCAATTGTCCTTTACATAGACACCAAATTTATCAAAAACAAATGAGCATGGATAGTCATCTGTTAGTCTAGAAATTGACAGAAGATTCTTCTTTATATCAGGGACAATTAGCACATCATTTAAAGGCAATGAATTCATTTCAGTATGTAGTAATGTATTACCAGTATAGGTGATAGGCAAACATGATCCATCACCAATCATAACAGTGTCATAACAAGTATATCTAGAAGGATTCTGAAGTATACCAGGATTGGCCGTGATATGTGCAGTTGCACCAGTGTCTGGATACCACTCACTTCCTTTGGAGTCTTCAAGATGTATTGCTGCTAGAGCTGTTGGGATTTCCTCAGCTTGATAGGAATTATCAAAATGATACCAGCAATGTAAAGCATCATGTCCTAGTCTCTTGCAAATTTGACACTCTAATCTCATGCTGTTAGCTGATTTCTCATCCTGTAAATCCTTAGGAAAGTTTAGACTTGAGTTGGGATAGGATCTTGTTTCTTGATATCTCTATGAGGAACCAGTATAAGGGTGAAATCCTGGATTAGAAACGGAACTAGAGGGGTTGTGAAATTGTTTATCTTTTTGACTCTTGTATGTAATTGATATTATTTGGTCTGTAAATTGAACCTCTTCCAGGATATCTAAAGCCTCAACCTCTATTGTTAGGAAATCTTCCTCTTCCAGAGCTCCAGCCTCCACGACTGTTCACCCATAAAGTTCCAAAACCAGAATTGTACTGCATAGGTTCTCTGTCAAATTCTTCCCTTTGTTGAAATTCTGTTTTTCTTTGACTATAATACGCCAGATTGGGATTGTATGAACTCAATGAGTACCTTTGTAACCTCTCTTCAAACCTTTCTAGCTGAGATGTCACCTCATCATAGTTTGGTTGAGGTTTTAAACAGTAGATGGTGGTTTTAAAATTCTCATACTCGGATCCTAAACCCTCCAAAACTCCAAATAGCTTTGTTATTTCATCTATAGGCTTCCCTATAGCATTGAGTTGATCACAGATCGATTTATATTCTCTAAGATACACAGCCAGAGATCGATCTCGTTTATGACAAGCTTGCAACTTTCCTCTCAACTCAAATTCCCTAGCCACAAATTTTTGTGTAAATCTATTAAGCAAGGTTTGCCATACCTCATAAGATGTTTCTAAGCCAATGATTAGGCTCAGAATGTTTTTAGAGACAGCTCCGCTTATCCAGGATGATATCAGTTGATCAGTCTTTTGTAAGAATTTTCCTGATGTGGACTAAATTAGTTGATATTGTAATTTACTGTTTTTACGGTTACCGTAAAACATGGTTGGTCTAAGGTGAGATAGAAGGTTTCTTAATTAGTCTAATATGGGATAGCTAGTGTGGGCCGAGTTGAGCCTGGCCAGTAATGAGAGGGACTGGCTGGAAACTCTATAAATAGTGCTCAAGTCTCTCCTCTAACCCTAATTCTCACATGTATCCTCACCTAAGGGGCGTTTACCTAACGCTACACGTGAATGGGCTGCCTCATTGAGCCAGTGATACGGAGGGCAATAGAGGAGGACTTGCGCATTGAATATTGTGTTTCCGCTTCCGCTTCAAGAATAATGGATCCCAAAATAGGTGCGTTAATCTTTCTACTCAATAGATAGCAGGTTTCTTAATTAGTCTAATATGGGTTGGCTAGTGAGGGCCGAGTTGAGTTTGGCCCATAATGAGAGGGACTGACTGGAAACTCTATAAATAGTGCTCAAGTCTCTCCTCTAACCTTAATTCTCACATGTATCCTCACCTAAGGGACGTTTACCTAACGCTACACGTGAGGGGGCCGTCTCATTGAGCCAGTGATACGGAGGGCAATAAAGAAGAAGGACTTGCGCATGGAACATTGTGTTTCCGCTTCCGCTTCATGAACAATGGATCCCAAAACAGGTGCATTAATCTTTCTACTCAATTCTGCATGTTCTTGTTCTGGTTATGGAGATCTTGGGGTTGCGCAATTTGCATCTAACATGTGGTATCCGAGCAACCATAACCCTAGAACTTGAACGCAATTGATTTTGCCCTAATTTGTACGGATTTTGCCATAATTTGTATGGATTAGCCCTAATTAGTACGGATCTTGCCCTAATTTGTGATTTTCGAGACTTTTTTTTTTCAATAAAAATTAAGTTAAATCACAAATTTGGATTTGGGGAGACGAGACGAGCAAGAGGGTCGGCGGCGCGTCACCGGGGGATGCCGCACACGCCCCCATGCGCGACCACGTGCCGCCTGGGCGTCGAACACGCGCCGCGCACTCAAGCGGTGCATGTGGGCGTGTGGAGCCTCTGTTCGGCGCGTGGCTGGCGGCGTTGGACTCGTATGGTGATTTCCTATCTCGTGGTATATTTATTTTATATGTTTGTTGGTTTTATTGATGTGAAATTGCATATGAAAACCTAAATACGTGTATTTTAAATGAATTTTTGCATATTTTTTCTTGTATTTTTCTGTGATTTTGGAAATACAAGTGTTGGGTTATAGGTATATTATCACATAATCATTATAAATGTGTGATTCATCAATAAAAATCAAACTTTATTGTGAATTGAAGCTGGCTTAATGAGATACAACCATTATGGAATAGTAATTGAGCTATGTATTGAGTTGATGAGAAACAGTAAATGTTATGAAACTTTTGTTGCTCAAGCATACTCCTTGACACGCTGGTAATCTTTGAATGATGGACGTCTTAAGAACTCGTGACCAAACTGATTGTACTAATTAACATATCTGCTATATGTGAGTAATGCATGTCGATTAAGTTACTGCATATTGTATATGAACTCATCTGTTCACTTGTTAATGTCTATTAAGTTGAATATTTTTATGGTTAATGAGTATGATAATATTTATGCAGAGCAATAGTATCTACTGTTATAGTTTAGATATTTAGTTTTGTGGTTTGACTCAATTTATAGGCCACTAGTTGAAGTAATGATATTTGTTACCTAAAATTGATTAATAAATCAGTTGTTGGCCTTGGAGTCATTTTTGCCTTATGAACTCATGAGTGATAATGGATCAGTTGTCAAGCTTGTCGATTTGGTGTACCCTGTATTACTATTGATGTTAATTTGTGAGAGATATTTTAGATCATCATTCTTTTTATGTTGTTCTGGTAATATGTAATTGGGGTGCATAAGAGATGTTTTATTATATGTTAGAAGAAGTTTCTTGTGTTACTGTGATCAATGATCTCATTGGAATCTGTCTTACAAGTTCGCTATATATATATTTATATATATATATATATATATGTATGATTAATTTTTATTAATGAATAAAGCAATGTAATTAGCATGATATGTGATTTTGGTGATATGCTGCCGCTATCACTAAAGTTAAAATCACATATATATGGTGTATGTGAGGAGTAAAGTTTATACCCCTGGTATGAGAGAATTTCAATGATTCAATTGAGTAGTGACCGCCAAAGTGGCACGCTTGATTGGGTTTGAGAAATTACGGTCTCGTATGATGATTGGGATGTCTCCTGGTCTAATACGTAGTCATACTCCCAAAGGAGGTGATTGTGTATTAGTTCATGGAGGGATACATGACACTATGGTGGAGGAGTGACTAATTCTAGTGATTTATATGCCCAAAGGTGATGAGTTCACGAAAAATTGGAATATATTTTCATAACCGCTATCATGTGGGGACTGTACAACTGCATGTCATGTATTCTGTCCAAAGGTGATTATATGATTATGTGTGTAACTCTCTGGATGCGTACTTGTATGTCAAGTTACACAGTGCTCACATGATGCTAATTATATACATTGCTTGGTTTTCAATCACCTTTTCTGTAATTAATAACTTCATTATTATTGAGGTTTTTTACTGCTTCAAATTTTAAGTTGTGGACATATGATTTGTTGCTTGAGAAAAGAGCAATTGAATTTGCTTACTGTCCATGAAGCGTTCCATTCTGTAACACTTGAAAAAAGGTTTGCCTGCGGATTGCATTGCTATAAGATGATGGAAACCTTAGTTGCTTGAAATATGTCTTGTCTAATATTGAAATTAGGACACATCTGCAAAGATTGTGTTTAAGTCTTAATGACATATACATCTCGTATATGATTAAAAGGTTGTCAAGTTTAATAGTGGCTATGAGTATTTTGGCAAATATGACAATGCGAAATAGCTTAAAGGGTCATTTGTCAAATACTTGGTAGTTTCTGGGGTGGTAATTTAATTACTATACCCGAAAATTCTGACAAAAAGATTTGGTCGAAAAGCATAAATGCACCATATTGAAGATGGTGATGAGTATGATTAGTAAGGCTAATTTATCTGATCTTTTGTGGGCTGATATTATGAAAGCAACTTTTTCATATACAAAATGTGTCTCTTATCAAAGTTGTTTCATAAACTTCTTTTGAGTTATAGACTGGACATAAATTACTTGAATCATATGAAATTTAGAGGTGTTATGCAAAAGTGAGGTTATCTAATCCAATATTAAGTGCGTTGGAATTCAGATCCACTCGGAATTATTTTGTATATTATCTAGATTGTTAAAGGGGTATTGATTTTATGACCTTAAAGAAGGTACAAGAATTATGGAATCACATACTCTAAAGTTTCTAAAGATTGACGTAATTGTAGAGGATAGCTGCTCTCAGACTATTAAATATAATAGTATGATGGAGGTTACTATGTTTTTGTCTTTACCTATACAGATAATTATGGAATCTCCTGTACCATAGACTAAACTTGTTAAGGTTCAAGGTACTATTATTGATATAGTATATAATGAAATTTCTTAAACCTCTCAAGTGCAGAATGAAGTGGTTGCAACTTTATTAAGGAGATTTGTTAGGGAAAGACGATAAGTTATATCATCATACTATATAGTCTATTTGTGAGAGCATGATTACAATATCCACTACATGGTTGTTTTAACAACTTATATAAATGTCGTTTCTTGTTCTCAATTAAGTATGTGATTAAATGCCATAAAAAAAAAAAGATAATAATTTTTTCACTCTGAAAGAGGGGTGGATTGTTTATAGTGAAAAAATAATTATTTCTTTAAATATTCTTTCAGAGTGAACGTGGCATTAATAATTTATTTTGATATAAAGTTACGCCAGATAGATACAAAATCTATATTGTGCAACTGGATGATTTTGCAGCAGATTCAAGTAAACTTGTGTGTTGTTATTTTGTTCAATTCGGAACAAAGTAATTCAATATACTGCAAGGTTAGTCGGAGGAAATTTATTTTTTCCCATATTTATATACATGATATTTTGCTTATAAGTTGTAATCTTGAGACATCTTATATCATTTGTACTGAGGTCTATAAGGATTTTTTTTACAATATTATATTAGATTTTCTTGGAGGACATTTGCTGATTGTATATTGGAAATATTCAATATACATTATTGCAAGCCAGGAATTGCTCCTGTTATTAAGGGTGATGGACTAAATCTATCACATTGTCCTTATTTAGATATTGAGAAAATTTAATTAAATGGTATACCTTGTGTCAGTGCACTTAACAGTGTAATGTATGCTCAAATTTGCACTAGACTAAATGTTGTCTTTGTGACGGGCTTCTAGGTAGATATCGGTCAAATCCAGGACATGATCACTGGGTTGCTGTCAAGAAGGTTTTAAGGTACTTAAAGAAGACACGAGATTATATGCTAATTTACAGACATGTTTAATTATTGCAGTGAGTAAGGTATTCATATGTTAACTTTATAATATCAATAACAAGATACGGATTTATGTTAGTAGGAAGTGCAGTAAATAAAGTTCTATGTTATCTTCTACTATGTATGCAGTGTTAGTAACATTCTTTTAGGTTGTTACTTGGGCTATTAGGTTCCAGAACCTCATGACGGAGTTGATCGTTTTAACTTGATGGATAGACCCATACGGTTGTATTGAGATAACAAATTTGTAGTATTATTTATTTACTACAAAGGTCTCAAGGGGTCTAAATATATGGTGATCAAATATTTTTGACCATAAAGAAACGGTACAGAAATGTGACTTATAATATAACATATTTTCACAGATGATGTGGTGGCAAATCCACTAACTAAAGACCTACGCCCATGTGTATTTGAGTGACATGTCATTAGCATGGGCCTAGGAGTATCTTCGGATACTGTTGTTTAGTGGGAACTATTTTGGCTTTATTCTGATAAAGGTTTCATCTGTGTTCGTTACACTTTGTAACGGTTTGATATGTATCAACTTTTGTATTCAATAAAATATTTTTTGAATGCATTGTTATTATGTTGAATACATATTGATAAAGTCTCAAGGGATTGTATAAACCTTGAGTGAAGGCTAGGAGCATCCGGTTATTAGCCTTGTGCATATGTCTTGTGATACATAAAGAAAGGTTAACCATAAAGACAAGACATATGTGGGTTCATTGGAACCATAAAGCATTCTCTAGTGGCACAAGTTTTTGTGACACCTAAGGTAAGAGAATGGTGACTGACAAATGGGATCTCTCTATGAGAGATGTTATCCATTTGACACACTACCATATTGAATTCATATCAATAAAGTTGAGAATATTCGTGACCATGGAAGGTTTTGTGTGTATACATGCAGTTACCGCCATGATTCGGTGTTTAAGATTTTATGGGATAGGATTGACTATTAAGAATTATCTCTGGACCAAATGTGTGCACATACAGTACGATTTCAATTAATATAGTCAAAGTGGGAGAATGTAAGAATTTTCCTAATGTGGAATAAATTAATTGATATTGTAATTTACTGTTTTTACGGTTACCGTAAAACATGGTTGGTCTAAGGTGAGATAGAAGGTTTCTTAATTAGTATAATATGGGCTGGCTAGTGTGGGCCGAGTTGAGCCTGGCCCGTAATGAGAGGGACTGGCTGGAAACTCTATAAATAGTGCTCAAATCTCTCCTCTAACCCTAATTCTCACATGTATCCTCACCTAAGGGGCGTTTACCTAACGCTACACGTGAGGGGGCGGCTTCATTGAGCCAGTGATACGGAGGGCAATAGAGGAGAAGGAATTGCGCGTGGAACATTGTGTTTCCGCTTCCGCTTCAAGAACAATGGATCCCAAAATAGGTGCGTTAATCTTTCTACTCAATTATGCATGTTCTTGTTCTGGTTATGGAGATCTTGGGGTTGCGCAATTTGCATCTAACATCTTTGTCCAATCAGTGTAATCTGGGTTTATAACTTCAGTTTCACACCCTTCTATTTCCATCTGCAGCATTTGAGGAGGTGATGGAATATCACCATTAATGAAGCCAAAGAGTTTTTGACTTCTCAAAAATCTGTGGATCTGTGCTTGCCATAACAGAAAGTTATCTTCGGCAAGTTTGATTGTGACAAAAGTAGAGATATTCACATGTATTGGGAAAGGATACTTCTGTGCTCTTCCTGCCATTATTCTATTCATTCAGCTTTGAAGAAGATGATAACGGCAATGATATTATGATAGTAACCTCAATTATTGTGATACTGCGATCTGCTGCAACTTCAGTTTCTTCACTTTAATTTGATGAATGATTGCTGAATAGGCCTTTCTAACAGATATGATCTACTGCTCTGATACCACGTGAAGATGAAGAAACAGAACTGAAGAACTGAAGAACTTGACAATGTGAAGAAGGAGAGATATGTCGAAGAACTGAAGATCAATCAAGAAGCTTTGATTTCATTTATTTCAATACGATTGTAATACAGACTCTGTATATCTTGAATCATTAATGAACAAGGAAGATTTGAACTTCTAAACTTCACAACGCTCTTTCTCTCTATCTCTTTTTCTTCTGTAAAATACAGAACATTCATTTACAGGAATCTTCTATCTATTTTTCTGCATACTCTCGCTTGGCTTAAAATGATTCTGCTAAGACTCCTTATATATCTTTCCTATTGAAGAAGACGAAGATACAACAGAAAAACTGATTTTCACAGGACTGTTTTCCAATCTGTTTTATTTCTCAACTGAATAACTGCTCACGAGTCTTCATGAGTTGGCAATCCGTGTCGATCTTCATCACAAATTCTTCACCATTGATGATGATCCATATCACTCTTCATCACGATTGTTTATTTGAGTTGTCGTGTCTTCTCCAGTCTGTGTTATTTACTTTGTTGCTTTGCAGCTCTCCCTTCTTTCTAATCTCAGCCTCTGTTCTTTCTCCTTTAATATCAATCGGTGTTTTTGATTTATACTCCTTAACACATCACCCATCTCTGCTACTGGACTGGCATTGCCTGCAACGATGGGGGGTCGGTGTCAAAGATCAACCTCTCCAGCTTAAGCCTCAACGGCACGCTCAACGCGCTCGACGTCGCTTCATTCCCGAACCTGACCTACTTCAACGTCAGCGACAACAATCTCAAGGGCCCAATACCGTCCTCGATCGGCAATCTATCCCAGCTCAGGTTCTTGGACTTGCTCGGCAATTTCTTCGAAGGGGCAATTCCTCGCTCCATTGGACAATCGAGAATGCTTTAAAAGCTTGATTTGAGAGTAAACAAGTTGACCTCTTCGATCCCTTCTGAGCTCGGGCTCTGTTCTAACCTCACCTACTTGGCCATTGCCAAGAATTGGATCTTTGGGGAGCTGCCTCTCTCACTGTCTAATCTGGTCAGATTATCAAGATTTGGAGCTTCGCATAATCGCTTGTCAGGGGAGTTACTGCCTGACTTCTTCACGAATTGGACCGAACTGGTTTCTCTGCAGCTCGAAAACAATTTTCTCTCCGGGAAAATTCCGACTGAAATCCGAAGCTTGACCAAGCTCGATTACCACTCCATGTACAACAAATCGCTCTCAGGGACTATTCCTCCAGAGGTTGGAAATCTCACATTGTTGACCCATTTCGACCTTAGCAGGAGCCAGCTTTATGGAGAGGTCCCCGAGACCATCTCTCGCCTTGCTAACTTACAGTGGATCTCTTTGTACACGAACAATTTCTCGGGAGGAATACCACGTGATTTCGGCAAGTACAGCCCTTCTCTGAGCGATGTTGAATTTTCGGACAGCAGCTTTACCGGAGAACCGTCGCCAGATTTATGCAGTGGCTTTGCTCTTCAATTTTTCGAGGTTGATGGGAATAACTTCACGGAGCCACTGCCCGACAGCTTGAAGAATTGTTCAGCGCTGACGAGAGTCCGTCTAGACAGCAATCAGTTCACTGCAGATATCACGAGCACGTTTGGAGTCCATCTGAATCTGGTCTATGTAAGCCTTAGCAACAACTAATTTGTCGAGAATCTCTCGGCACGATGGGGAGACTGCATGAATCTCACAAATTTGCAGATAGATGGTAACAAAATCCCTGGCCGCATCCCACCAGAGCTTGGGAAATTGTCTCAGTTGCGCGTCCTGGCATTATCCAGCAATGAATTGACTGGGAGAATTCCCGACGAGATGGGAGATCTAGGGGAGTTGTTCAAGCTGAACTTGAGCAACAACCATTTGGCTTTCTCGTTAGGCAAGTTATCAAAGCTCAGTTATCTTGATTTGTCGGAGAACATGTTGAGCGGTGGCATACCTGATGAGCTAGCGAATTTGGAGAATTTACTGAGCTTGAACTTGAGCAACAACAATTTGTCCGGGAAGATACCATCCGAGGTCGGGAAGTTGTCCACGCTACAGTTACTCCTAGACTTGAGCCACAATTCCCTAGCAGGATCAATTCCCTCCAATTTGGCAAAGCTTACTAAACTAGAAAATCTCAATCTTTCGCATAATAATTTGTCGGGTATGATCCCGGCTTCTCTCTCCAACATGGAGAGTATAAGCTCCATAGATTTATCGTACAACAAGCTGACGGGTGCAATTCCTAGTGGTAGGATCTTCCAACAAGCGCCCGAAAGTGCTTTTATAGGGAATTTGGGCTTGTGTCGAAACATGACTGGATTATCTCGTTGGGGCACGAGCTGTAAATCGACCCACCATAGAAAAAAAGTTCTCGTTGGTGTGAGCATTGGCGTGAGCTGCTTACTACTTCTAGCGATTCTAATTGCTGTGATTTTGTTGGTGCTTCGGCAGCGAAAAAAGCTTCCCAACGAAGAGATCAAGCATCTTAAAAAGCACGAGAAATCAGAGCAGATCATATGGGAAAGGTTAGGGAAGTTCACATTCAGCGACATCGCCAAGGCCACCAATGATTTTAGCGAGGAGTATTGCATTGGAAAAGGTGGGTTCGGGAGCATTTACAAGGCCGTATTGGCCAGCAGCCAAATCGTCGCCGTCAAGAAGCTCAACGCACCAGAATCCGGCAACGTCCCAGCGGTCAACCGCCAAAGTTTCCAGAACGAAATCCACATGTTGACCCAGGTCTGGCACCGCAACGTGATCAAGCTCCACGGGTTCTGTTCTACGAGAGGTTGCATTTACTTGGTCTATGAGTTTGTTGAGGAACAGGAGCAGCTGAACTGGATTGGGGTAGAAGGGTGAAGATTGTTCAAGGTGTGGCTCATGCGATTGCCTACTTGCATCACAATTGCTCACCGCCTATCGTCCATCGGGACATAACGTTGAACAACATCTTGCTTGAGTCAGACCTCGAGCCTCGGCTCTCGGAATTTGGGATAGCGAGACTCTTGAATTCAGGCTCGTCGAATTGGACCACAGTGGCCGGATCTTATGGCTACATGGCTCCTGGTAAGCATATGATCAAAGCTAACTATGCATTTCGCGTTCAAATATTATTTGGAATTGTTTAAATTTCTCTCATTAACTTCTCGAATTTGGATTCATTGAGTAATTCTCACAAGAATATTTAGAAGATCAAATATAGATTTTGAAAAGCCGTTCATATTAATAATATCAAAGAAATTTGAAATTTGTGCACAACTTGACATTATGATCAAAACATTAATGCATTGTTCTTTCATGAAAAACAGAATTAGCAACTACAATGCGGGTAACGAACAAATGTGACGTGTATAGCTTCGGAGTAGTGGCGTTAGATATTATGATGGGGAAGCATCCGGGGATCTTCTCTCTTCTCTATCAATGATGAAAACATCAACAATCTCGGAGGACCCAAATTTGCTGCTGAAGGATGTGCTCGATCCGCATCTTCCTCTTCCAACTGGCCAACTAGCCATGAAAGTGGTATTCATCATCATGGCGGCACTGGCGTGCACGCGCACGAGTCCTAATTCACGACCCAACATGCATTTTGTCGCGCAAGAATTATGCGCACGCGCTCAAACCTACTTGTTTGAGCCGTTAGGCTCCGTAACTATCAGCAAAGCTATCGAGTCTTCAGGAGTAAAGTTTTAAGAGATGTTGCAGATCAAATGATACTTTTCTGTCTCTCTCTTTCTTTTTTTATTTTTCTCTTTTTGGGAGTTTGCTCGTAATGAATGAGAAAGAGTGGGTGTACAGTTTGGATAATTTATAAAAATTTTATTGCGCTGTCTTCAAAACGTGTTTACAAATCCTAACCACGGATCCTCTAATGAATAGTTATCACTTCGAATGATCCGATAGACTCCTTGGCCTTTTGTTGTCCTTTACATTGGTATGAGATGTAAGATGCCTTTTCAATGGGCCATTAAAGATAATTTTGTACTCAAGTTCTAAGTTTAATGATTAAGTACTTAAAATGGGACTATTTTTTTCAAAAAAAAGAGTTTAAAATGTACTTTGTTTTAAATAAGACCCATAGTGGCTAAGTTAGTTTCAAATAATGGCTCAAACTTACCAGCCCGCCAAATATTCACTGGTGAACATTTTTTAGTGACTTGAATTGGGGTAATTTAGTCAAAATCTACAATTGGGTAAAAAATTAAAAAAATTCCCAAATTGAATGGGATTTTTTATTTTTCACATTTTCTTCCTTCCTCTCCCTGAATGCTTAAGCATGTCGCTCTTGCCTGATCCTCGTGACTCCTCGCGAGCTTCGGTCTGCTGTTCATCGTTGTCTCTTCTTTCACAAGTTCATTTTCCACAGGCTTTAAGTCGTCCGCAAGCTTCAAGTTTATTGTCTGCAAGCTCCACTCACTTTCATCCGTGGTTAGTGTTGTTCATATTGGTGCAATTCGTCCAAGGAAAGTGATTGTAGCTTGTTGAAAGAACACGTCGCCCAGGTGCGGAATGTCGTGGAATATCACCCCGATGGCAGTGAGGCTCTCTTCCCAAACCTGAATGGCTAATCCAATTACAGTCACGAAGCAATTCTTGTGAAATATCTGAGTTCCACATCCTCTATTTGATGCTTCTTGGTCTATTCGTGCCACTACAATCCCAGAAGAAAAGAATTTCCATTCCCCCCAATGCCCTTTGCCTTCAGATCGATCTAAGTGGCGAGGAGGGTTCTCACTCGGGTTAAAACTGGGATTGCCTCGCACCGCCATCGCTCTAGCAAAGGCTTTCTTTGGCCCTGTGGCTTTAAACTACAACGCTGGGCTTTTCTCGTTGTGATCTATGAACTGTTTGTGCATCGTGCTCATTAGTGAATTTAACATTTAGATTAGTGATTTCTAATGTTTTGGAGCTGTGAGCACAGAAGCTAGAGCTGCGGCTTCTGGACATTGCAGAAAAGGAGGTCGGAATTCTTCTTTTTTGTCGATTTTCATGGCATCCCTAAGTTAGTAATTTGACTTTGTTATTGCAGGTAAGCTAGACATGGACTCCTCTGAGTAATGTTTTCGCGGTAATCAGCATGAGGCGGATGAATTCGTTATTGGGCTTCCTATATCTTCTGTTGGAAAAGAGAATATTCTGTCTAATAAATTTTGCAACATTGCTGGAAGACTTGCTCGAGCTTTGGGGAGGTGAAATGATTGCATATGTTTTGTTGATTATTAGTTATATCTTGTACAAAAGATAGATTCTTCAATGAGTTTTTAATTTAAACTACTTGTTCTATAGTTTGTTCTGGGGAGGTGTAACAAGTTTCTGTGCATTTTTTAAATGAGATAATCAAATGTTCACAGGGTGCTATCTCTATCATTCATGCTTGGACATTCTAACTTGAAGTGTCCGTATCTGCTATGGACATGCACAGTGTTTTCTCGTCTATCAAGACTAAAACTATTGTCATTTTGGCCAAAACTCTCAGTCAACGAACATTCTCATATTATTCTATATCGGACTCAAATGAATGCAAGAAAAAACCACATTTGCACATCAATGAAACATCACAGAAGTAAAACTGACATACATTAATCCATATGATTATTTGACAACATCAGTTTACATCACCCCTAGAAGAGCAACAACAGAATATAAAGCAACATTGGATAATGGATGGTGCTCGGCACTTGACGTACTCTTAATTATTATGGCTAGGCCTTTGACGTCTGTATTATCTTCAAAACATGCTTACGAATCCTAAGTACGAGTATGCTAATGAATATAAAGAAGGTCATCACTTTACCATTTTGTTTTCCTATATGTTGGTACGGGATGTGCCCCAAGTTGCCTTTTCAATGGTCATGTAGAGATACTTGCGTGCTTAAATTCCAACTCTAATATGGTGTTTTTCCAAGTAAGTTTTTGTCTGCAAACAAACTCAAACAATAGTCATTTTGTCGATCGCATCAAATGGGCTGACGAACATCTGTGAACCAAACATTTTGAACAAAAACTTGAACTTTTAATAACGTGTCTCATTCTCGAGTCGTATATGAAAATTCCACGTCTTGGAACTTTGTTATCAAATTCAATGACCAAAAAGAATAACATGATGGGAACTTCCAATGTGACTAGCCAAAGCTCTAGCAATTTTTCTTTTTTGGCCCACACGAACTCCAGCATGAGAAGCTCGCATGAATGTTTAGGATTTGGCTTTTTCTCGCTTAATTTATGATGTTATATTCCAACAAAAATGTTAATATTCTTGTAATAATTCTATCAAAATGAAATACCCACCAAGAAGGGTTTTCGGGGCTCCAGGGTAAAGAGAAATTAGTCAGTAGAAGAACACCGCAAGTGCACATGGCAAGGAGAGACAAATAAATGCCAAAACTTCTAAAAGGTATACTTAAGTGTCACATTTTTTTGAAAATTGGACACCTAGGCTAGAAGAGGAAGAATGGAAGAGAAAAAAGAAAAAATTATATGTCAACACTTGCGCCTACGTCAGCGATTTCCGGGCAAAATTAGCTGAATTGACTCAATAGACAAAACATTAAAATGTTTATGATTCAATAGACAAATTAAAATGGTTTAGAACTAAATTGGTAAAAATACAATAGGTTTTGGACTTTTAGGACAATTTTCCCTCTTTCCTTTGTTTAGCCAATTTTCACATAATGCTACTTAATCAATGAGTAAACTTCTTGGCCATTCGAGAAACGCGGTCTAAATCCTAAATCTTTTTGAAAAGTTGCAATATAGTCCATTTGAACATCTTTTTCTTGATTTATTATTTTCGACGACCTTAAATTACCTACTGCCAAAACCTCTTTATAAGTCATCACTTAAAGTGCTTGGCAATTTGTTAGCCACCACAAGTTTCCATAGTTTTGAACGTCACTAGTGGTACATTCATCTCTATGGCATGACACATTACTCAAAAAGAGAAATTGACTTGTAAAATTCCTAATTGGAGACAGCATTCACCAATCCTAGTTATTGGTGAGTTGGAAGTTAGGCATAAATGCATTGCTGGTGACTTTTTGACTTATCAATGACGCCCACTTTCAGGGTTCAATCCACCATGTACAACCTGCTATTGGCCCAATGTGCAATTCTTGTCTACTTGGAAAAACTCAAGTGCTTCCAAAGGTTCGGCCAGATGGAAGCGTAGGATTTGGTTGATTGGTTAATATAAATAGTGGCCCCTTTAGTTGAGCGTGAAGAACACTTCAGATTGATTAAGCTTTGTCTTTATATGGTTAATTGTTTTTCTTTAAACACATATTTAGAAAGATTGATAATTGAGGACTATCCCATGTTCAAAAGCTGCGAGCTGTGAAATTGTGTCCATGGTCCACGCACTGGAAATCCTATCAATTTAGACCTTGCACTAGATATATAGATGATGCAACACACGATTTAAAAAAAAAAAAAAAGAGAGAGAGAGAAAAAAGTAATTGTTACCTCAATCAACTCTCATTTTTTAATGATTTCGCAGGCGCAAAGGTCCAATCACCACTGGCTCTCTTAGGAACACAACACATTAAAAAATGGATTAATACAGGTTCGTTGTAGTGAAGGAAATAATTTACAGGAGATGGTTGGATGAATTTTGGTTCTTATATATGTCTATTATGTTCTTTCTTTTGAAGGAAGAAACATTTTTCATTTTTTCCTAACATAATTTTTATTACAAATTCGAATTTTTTAATTTCCAAAACTTCTAACAACACTAGTGCGATAGTGCCGACGGTGCGACGGTGATTGCTGAAAATTGACACGGGTGACTTTGTTAATGCCTTCAAAATGTGAGTTATTTAGAAGTATTATTTTTAGTAATTTCTTATTTGCTAGTTTTGTTCAAATTTATTTTATTTAAAATTGGTTTGTTTATTTTGGTATGTTCTTTTCTATATTTAAGGAGAAAAGCTGTTAAGAATTTGAGTTTCAATTGGATTGGGCATGTGTTGGGTATATATTGCTAATATTATAGGTCAATATCGGTTAATTTGGTTGGACCCTATTGCGACCCATTCAAACTAACCCAACGCACTAATTTGACGAATCTACTCCCCACTAAATAATAGAGATGTTAAAATAAAATAAAAATAAAAATGGAGCTTGGCGTACAACCCCACGTTTGCATGTTGAGGCAATGTGCGACCTGTTCCTAAAACCACTTTGATTAATTAGTTATTGGTGCATCGGAAGTTATGCATAAATTACATTATTGGTGACTTGACCTGGCAATTATACCCAATTATTTTGGGGATTGCATTATTTTTACTTTGCAACTTTAATGTGGTCCATTCCAGTATTATTATTATTATTATTATTATTATTATTATTATTATTTATCATATTTTAACTCTCAACTCACTCTTAGACTTTTGCTTTATCTCTTTACAGAGCATGGGAGTCGAAATTCACATATAAAACTAAATGTCCACACCCTAGCCCTTACCAATTATTTGAGAAGATTAAGCTCTAGAAGGATTTCACAGCAGGAAGTTCTTGACATGTTCAAGCACAGACATTCTTACTTCAACAGCTTTATCAGTCAGCCTCTTCAAGAACTCTGAAAAGATTGGCTGGAAAGGCTCAGTGATAGCATGGCCTGGAGTGGAAAATAGGTCTCCAACTAGTATCACAGCCTGTAAACAAACTTCTAGCCGGTCCATCTGCATATAAGAATGTTACAAACTGAGAAAATATCCCTCAATTTCCTATGAGGCTAAACCTCCCGAGTCCACAATGTAATACATTGTATCACTCTCAAATGAAAATCATGCAAATAATGTTACTCTACTGATAGTTCTTTTCTTAAGCCGTTGAACATAGAGAGTGTGCAGGCTCCTCTATATGTGCAACGGATCGAAAAGTTAATCCAAAAGCATAGTAAAAAGTGACTACTTGAGCAGGCATCCCCGACAACGAAACGCTTGAATGAATCGATTCGTGCACAGCAGGTTTCTAGCCAAAAAATTAGTATGTAAAAAACTCAAACAAGAGGCCATAAGTCATGCATTACCACGAGATCTCCATTTAGATCTCCATTTAGATATGGGATGACTCCTGACAATATCTGAGGAGCACATTGATATTCATCACATATAGCCTTGTGGTAGTCGATTTGATTATTCAAAGGCTTGCTATCTCCAGACATCAATGTAACAAGAAGCTGCTTTATACCCGGTTCAAGTTTTGCTTCACAGCTCTCTACAACATTCATCGCAAGCTTTCTAGCAGCTCCAGAGAAATCCCGAAAATGAAATTGCAAGAAAATCCATTCTCCTCAAGATAGAATGCTAGGAAGATGGCATGTAACAAGATACTAAACAGCAAGACAATCAGCTGCCGGTACTCACATTTTTGTTTTGACCTAACACAGAAAGTAAAATCAGTACAAGATCCTCGGGGATATCCTCGAGAATCAACTCTACCGTCCAAGCAATTACGAAGTGAAAATCACCTCTTGCAACGAACTTTAGAGAATCAAAAGAGAATGATACCACAGAGCAAAGGGAGACTTTCGAACGGCAAATCGACATAGCAATAGCAACAACAAAGGGAGACTTTTGAATGGCAAATCGAAACATCGGGAGAGGAGAGGAATGGGGGAGGGCAGAAAGGCACAGGCATGAAGACGACTGCACGAGCCGATCTCAATACCAGAGCAACGAGGAAACCAAAAGGCCAGGAAAAGAAAGAAAAATGAAAGAGCAGTGACACCAACCAACTAAGCAGAGTCCTCAAGAGAGAGTATACCTGAGGATTGACAAGTCAAAGGATGCGACCAGTGGCGAGACAAGCGGGAGGAGAGAGAGTGCAAGAAGACTGGGACGGCGAGAGTTGGCAGCGTCGTCAAACGGAGCAGCAGTGGCATCGGCGGCGACGTCATGGGTCGTGACGGTGGCATCGAGGGTGGTGGGCAGCATTGGGTCATTGCTGGGGGCGTCGCAGCTTCGCCGAGAGGAAAGAGAAGGAAAAGTATCAGGGACGGGGAGAGAGAAGGAACATATTGAAATCAGGGATTTTGGGTTTAGGAACCCGATTCCGGTTCCCATCCCCCGTTCCCTATGAAAATATCACAATGTGATAAAAGAATCAATTAAAAAAGGTCCTATAATTGAATTTAGGAATTCGATTGGCCTTTAAGAACAGTCCTTCAATTTGTGAAATTTTCTTCATTTTATTATTTAATAACTTATAATTCTATTTTGGTAACTAAATATTTGCAACTTGAAAATTTAAAACAAACTTTTCAAGTAATTAGCTATTATTTAATGGATGAAAATGGGAGAATTTTGAATTTGGTTCCAGCTCCTATAGGAGCCGGGAGCAGAACCAAGAACCATCGGTATTGAAAAAATAAAACTAGGAACCAGAACCTCCCTCCCTAGAATCAAGAATCAAATCGGACCCACCAGTTTGGTTCTCCAATCCCTATTCTATTCGGGAACCGTGTTCATCCCTAAATCTAGCAAGTCAGTTACCCGATTCACTACGCAGAAGCCTACCTAGTAAAGTAGGGCCTAGGTTAACTTTAGAGGTCTTGTTGGTATTAAGCTTGACCCAACCAGTTGGAGGGGCAGCCCAACCCACAAGCTTCTCTCTTTTCTCCCTTTGAGGAGACAATCTATGTTTGATCAACCGAGTCGATATAATGTCTTTAACATAATTTAGAATTAAGCATAAGGGTTCTTGCTAAGACAAAAATCCCTCTTAAATAATCATTTATTCCCCAAGTTCCAGAGGTGACCAGTTATCTTGAACCCTAATTGATGAATCAAATAGGTTTGTCATCAACCATCAGTGTAGATGTTGGGCAAAGAACTTAACCCCGAATCTGCATATTTTCTCTTGACCAGAATATCTCCCCTCCTTTCAATTTCCTTGCCCTTTATATACATCTGTAATTTGGCTAGTTTCGGCAAAGAAAATTTTTTCCGATTTCAATGAATACCACTAGCCTTTCTTCACCGAGTTCGTGCACCACATGGAATGAATAAACCAAGAAAATCCACGGCTTGCGTCTTGTATTTCATCTGATGCGAAACCGCGTCAGTCCGTATTGTGGGGCTAAAAAATTGAAGTATGAGATTTCGAGCCTCCCATCTTATGGCATTTCACGTAGGTTCACGAAATAACTATGAATGCAAACGCTATATTGATATTTTTGTTTAGAGATTACATTTAATCTCTAATGTTTATTCAATAAATGACTAAGTGGGAATATCAGAATTAAGGTGTGAACATTATGCCAACCCAAAAGGCCTACGTGACATCCTAAATGGAATTGAGTTATACATCTCTCAATCATCGCACCCTATCACGCATGGTTGATATAGCATTTTTGCCCATATTGGGACCCGTCACTCTACATAGTCCTATCTTCTATAGCTAGGCTTTTGATGTTTGTGTTCTCTTTGAAACATGTTTACAAATTGGGTTAATATTACAAAAAATCACAAATTGATACACCAATAACAAATTTACCCTGAACTAATTTTTTTATCACAAAACTCCCCCAAATTGGTAAATGTAGGATATAATTACCCTTCGTTAACTTTTGTCAAATATTGCCGTTAAATTGCTGACTTGGATGCCATGTGAACTTGACGGGTAAGTCCACATCAATCAATTAATAGATTAATACTATGAAAAACTCCAAATTGGTATGCTTGTAATAAATTTACCCCAAATACCCATGGCAAATTCATCCCAAACTAGTCTATGAACCACTAAAAACCCTAAACTATTACACACATGGCATATTTACTCTTCATTAGCTTCTATCAAGTTTTACCATTAAATTTAGTGAGGACTATAGATCGTCTTCCTCTTCATTGAGTCCTTCATCATCATCTTTGTCCAAGGTTGTGGAGATTGCGAACGCCATTTAGCTAGAAATCTTAAGTAACACTTTTAGTAACTCTAGTAGCACTCTTGACAAAATGGCTTGACCAAATACCGCTATCTAACCTAATCATTGCCTAATGTGACATCTCGTATAAGAACATTAACAAAGGATTAAGCCCTTTTGAGTTTTACTGAATGTTTGGGTCAATACTCTCTTTTCACGGTGATCATTCTTTTCATAGATGTCACGAGATAATTGTTAGAATCCTAAATCCCATTCAAAAGAGACTACTGAGCATTTGAGGTGACGACTTTTCTTGATATATATAGGTCCATGAACGAAGCAATCGGACCAAGTTGTGTTGTAAAATCAAGTTTATTTTACAGATTTCTCTAACATTGCCTCTATATCATCAATCCTAGAATTTTGTAGTTAATAAACTTAGAGGAAAATTTAGGTATTGATGTTATAGAGGCGATGCTAGAGGAATGTGAAAAATAAACTTGAGTGCAAATCACGACTCAACCTAATTGCTTCATTCATCAACCTAGATTTATAAATAAAAGTTGTCACCTCAAATGCTCAATACCCTCTTTTGAATGGGATTTGGGACTCTAACAATTATTGCGTAACACCTATGAAGAGAAGCTATTTATGCTCGCATTGAAGGGAAAGTATTGACATGAGGTCAAGTAAAACTCACGAGGGCTTAATCTATCGTTAATGTTCTTACACAAGATGCAACATTAGGTAGTATTTACGCCATCTAATGGTACTTGGTCAAGCCATTTTGTCAAGAGTACTATAGGAGTTACTAAATGTGTCACTAAAAAGCTCTCGCTAAATGGTGTTCACAATTTCAATGAACTTAGGCAAAGACAATGAAAAGGACAATGATCTAGAGTTTTCACTAAATTTAATAGTAGAATCCGATGGAAACTAATGAAAAGTAAATGCATCACATGTGTACCGGTTTGCAATTTTTGGTGGCTCAAAAATTAATTTAGAGTATTTATTACAAATGTATCAGTTTAAGTTTTTTTTTGTGCTATTAACTTGTTAATTGATCCACGTGGACCCACTTGCATCCCAATTAGCAGTTTAACAATAATATCTTACGAAAGCTGACGGAGGATAAATATGTCATGCATGTATCGGTTTAAATTTTTTTGTGACAACAAAATTAACTTGAGATAAATTTATTACTGATATACCAATTTTTGGTTTTTGGTATTATTACCCCTTCTAAATTTTAAGTAGGAATATTCTAGTGAATATAAAATGCATCGTCCCTTCGAATGATAATATAAAATACTTGCTTTGTTTTCCTCTACATTTTTCGATGGCCCATGCAGCGATACGTGCGGGCTCAAATTCTAGCCCTAAAATGACTTTTTTCACAGTCGGATTTTTATCTGCAAGTCATTTGTGGATGGCGTCAAATGGGTTGACAAAAATTTGACCTCCAATACCATTGACATTGACTTTAACTTATTAAGGTCGGGTGTAGAAAAATGCCAGCTCTTTTTAATTTTGTCGTCAATCACAAAACAAAAAGAATAGCATGATGGTGATTAGACTTCTCAAATTTTTTCTTACCCTTCATTTATTCAATGTAGAGTATTCAAAGACGAAGACGTTCGCATGACTTGTTAATTGAGTTTTCTCTGCTTGTTAGAGATCATATGATGTCAAAATTGAACCATTTTCTTTTAGAACAATTTTCTACTAATCTATTTATGGATATGACAGGCCCAACTCCTATATTATTCTGGCCAAAAGAATTCGTAAAAAATTTAAAAAGAAAGGAAAATAATTGATACCTGAGTGTCCCACCAAAAACCCAAAGCATTGCTTTACATCAAGACGTGGAAATATAGGCAACGTCAGGTTAGGGCTACAGTTATTGCGCGACAGTTTCCTCAAAAAAATATACTAAAGTAATTCCAAAAAAGATAGATAGTTTTTCCTTCAATTGATCTAGAAGAAATCTCCCCATCATTTGAACTATTTTCTCCTAAATAGAGGAAGAGTGGGGCCTCACTATGTTGTCTGAACTTGTTAACTAATTTCCATTATCGCAGTAGTAAGTTTGGTGCGGTTTTGACGCTTTTTGCCTTTGGGGGTCGATTTTGTTTGAAAGAAAACTATTTTTGAGAAATTTTTTTTAGACTTTCTGGTTATAAATGATGGAAAACTAATCAAATTACGGAAAACATTCTCCATAGACTGAAAACTGGCAAATTTAGATTGGGGGAAAAGCCACTTTTACATTTATAGCAAGAAGAAAATTACTTTTCTTAAACCACCAAACAAATGAAAATGAGTCATTTTACTCAAAAATAATTTCTATGGAAAATATTTTCCTTTATTAGTGAAACAAAGTCACCCTCAAGTTTTGTTTGTTTCATGGAGAATATTTTCATGGTCACATTTCCCATGACACGAATGAAGCCTTAGTTTAATTTGAGCTGTTGGATTTGTTTAAATTAGATAATTTCAGGTTAACGTAAATCCCAATGTAGAAACACAAGGCTTGTGATTTTAAATAATAAGGACTTCGCCTTTAGCTTCAATAGTGTTGGCAGAGCTCTCTGGTGCTAATTCAATATGTTTTTGTTAGGAACTTTGGCATCTCATACTTGATGAAGGATTTGCTCTTAGTGTTGGATCCACGCTCCTTCAACATATTTTTGTTGTCTCTGTAAGGCGATGATATTGAAAATGCTGATCCTCAACGTGCACCTACCAAAACGCAAAATCATAGCTATAGACGAAGATCTCAACTTGTGTTCATCACTAATGATGATGTGAGATTTTATGATCGGCCACCAATTCTTTTGCTTTGATGCAATACGAATCTATTCTATCATACTTTGATGATTCTTCTTGAGAGTTTGGATTGTTTTGCAGCTTTATAGGCTTGCTTTGTTATAATGATCTCAAGGATTATCAACATATCTTTTTCCATATCGTTTTAGAAAGGATTGAATTGTTTTTTTGGACAAAATATTAATATTCGATATGATATGTCCTCAATTGGAGATTTTATGAAATGCCCATGAGACGATGAATGGTCAAGAGCCAAGAAATGGTCAAAATTCCAAAGCAAGGGAAATAATTCAGAATTCCAAAGCTTATATAGAAACTTTTGATAATTCCTTGGTCAAAAAAATTTGCAATCCTCATAGAAAACAATAAAAAAAATCTTAAATTATGTCCATTATGACACATTTTTCTTGATTTTCTTTTTTTGCAACATAAAAAATCTCAAACTATGTCCATTGTGACATATTGACCCCAATCTTTTTTCTTGTGACATAAAAAACCTCAAACTTGTACTAATGCGACACATTTAGCAATTTTTTTTTTTTGCCAAATTTTTTCAACTTTCCTTTCCTACTCTTTCCTTATACTTCTTACTTTTATTTTTTCCTTTTTTCTCTATTTCCTTCTGTGAGACCTTGGCAATGGTCAAAGAGGGCATCCTGGCCTTGCCTAAGGCCAGCAACTTCCCTTGCCATCGCCAAGGCCTAGGTGATCGACTGACCATCGCCAAGGCTCTGGCAACTGGTGGAGGGAAAAAAAAAAGAAAAAAAAAAGAAAAGGTAGGAAAGAAAAGAAAAGAAAAAAAAAAGAAAAAGAAACGAATAAAAGAGAATAAAATCTAAATTTTTTTAAAATGTTGCAAAAATCATCCATGTTATCGACGAAGGTGGTCAACATCTACATTAATGATTTTCAGCTAAAATTGATCGGAGTGGCTATATTAGCAAATCGTTAAATTTTTTTTTTACTAAATTAGTCATGGTACAATAAGTTTAAGATTTTTTGGATAATATTTCTAGTCATAAGTCAATCAAAATCAAGCAAGGATAATTAATATAATCAAATATGAAGCCAAACTTGAACTTGTACGATTAGGGAGAAAAAACATTGAGATTGGTTTTCTGAATCCCAAGAAGGTTGGGAAGGTAACAGTTTTATTCAAGGAAGTTTTCATCTGAAGTCATTTCCACACTATAAATGGCCTGGTTGAAAGTTTTAAAGGTTTAGTGGTGTGACTGGAAGTAGTGTGATAATTGAAAGATGCACCGGCCCATTTAGAGGGGCCGCAAGGGACCACCATGCACTTCATTTGGCTATGATCATCCATCACTCAATTCAACTGTCGACTAACAAGCAGATTCGATTAGAAAAGAGCAAATTGAAAAAGTCAAAACTAAAGATATAATAGAAAAAGAGGAAATTCATTTGTGGCATAGATCATGATGGAATAAAAAAAAGAAGACAAATAAAATCAGACGCATCAACGTCGGGACGAGGGAAAAAGCACAACGAATCAACACACCACCTTAAGAGTGGTGAGCAAAACAGCACCAAAGGTCGCTAATAAGTAATTATTGACCCCCAAATTGACTTACATTTCTTGCGTGCAAGAGGGTGTTAGATATATTACTACTTATGATTACTATATAGTATTAGGGTAATTACAATTCATATTAGTTACAATATATTCATTTATATGTAAATTGGCCAATACAAACATCTCTTTTTTTAGAATGGATTATGTCATTTCTTGTTCTGTTGTTCCTAATCAAAGGCAGGCAACCAAGCTAATGTAAGCATAGAGAGTCAAGTAGAAGATCTTTTCTTGCTAATCTCTTAATTAACAAGGACCAATACTATGTATGTGCACATTTGTCTCATCAGAAAATTCTCCATTGAAATAATAATTTTTCTAAAAATAATCATTTGTGTTGCTTACAAAAAATATATGAACGAGAAATATTTTCGTCATCAGTGAAAATATTTAATTATAAATTGTCGTCGACAATGAACTTTAGTATAATATCCCAAAAATGAGGGCAGAGGAAAACAACAAGGAATATATCAAATATAAAACATGGGGCCAATAATATTGCCACATACTATATGACGCAATTTCCCTGGACACACTATTCGTTCATTTCCAGATAAATTAGTTTAACATCAAATAGGGTCCAACCAAATTAACCTATATTGATCCATTTTTATGTAATACAATTTTAGGGACTCATATCTATCACAAACCCAACGCACTCCCTACCCAACTGGAGATTCAATTTTCAGCAATTTTTTCCCTTAAATATAGAAATAAACATACTAAAAAAATAACCAATTTTAAATATAATGCACAAAAAAATTATCAAATAAGAAATCACTAAAAATAACTCTTCCAAATAACTCGCATTTTGAATGCATTAAGAAAGTGACCACTATTATTTTTCGGCAGTCATCGTCACACCATTAGCAGTCACATTAATGTTGTCAAAAATTTTGGAAATTAAAAAAAAAGAATTTGAAATAAAAATTATGTTAGGAAAAGATCAAAAAGGTTTTTCTCCACCAAAAGAAAGAACATAATAGACATATAGAAGAACCAAAATCCATCCAACCATCTCCCGTCAAATATTTTCTTTGCTGCAACAAATCTAGTAATTATCCGTTGTTATGTTCTCAGGGGAGTTAATTGGTTGATTGGAACTTTGTGTCCGTGTCTCTAATTTATAAAAAAATGGAGAGCTGGTTGAGGTAATAATTACTTTTTTCTCTTATTTTTCAATCGTGCATTGCATCATCTACATATCTAGAGCAAGGTTTAAATTGATAGGATTTCAAGTTGGTGGAGCATAGACGCGATTTCAAAGTTTGCATCTTTTGAACATGGCCGTCAATTATCAATCTTTCTACATATGTGTTCAAAGAAAACCAAGACCAAGCTTACTTAATATGAAGTCTTCTTCATGTTAGACCTTTTCAAAGGGGTGACTATGCCTATTAATTAATCAACTAAATCCTATACTTCCATCTGGAGAGGCCTCTAGAAGCACTCAAATTTTTCCAAGCAGACCAAAATTGCATTTTGGGCCAATAGCTGGCCGTACCCATTACAAAGTGGATGTAATTGATAAGTCAAAAGTCACTAAAAATGTGATTTATGCCTAACTTCCAACCCATCAATAACTAAGATTGGTGAATGTTCTCTCGAATTAGGACTTTTGCAAGTCAATAAATACTTTTTTTGAGGAATGTGTTGTGCCGTATAGATCATTATACCACTAGCCAAGTTCAAAATTATGAAAACTTACGGTGGGTGACAAATCACTAATCAATTTCAAGCAATAACTTGTAAAAAGGTTTCAATAGTAGGTGATCAAAGGTTGTTGAAAAAGAAAAATCAGGAAAAAAAATGATGATTGAAAGGATTATACCGTAACTTTTAAAAAATATCGAGGACTTGGACCAAGTTTTCTAAATGGTTTAGAGTTTCTAATGTAAATTTGTTTGAAATGCCTAAGCAAAAGGAAAAAATAAAAATAAAATAAAGAATGGACGAGTAGAAGATAAGACAATCAATATTATTTCATGTGTGAATTTACAGATGAAAAGTCAAATCAAATATCAAAATATAAGGAAGATTATCGGGACAAGACTTGATGGGATGAAAGGCTAGATGATTTTCCCACTATGATTTTTATGTTGAAAAAAGACTGCCTGTATATAAATATATAAATACATAATGGAGAATATTCAATTGGTCGGTTAGTAATTAATTGTATTGAAAATAGTTGCACTACATCCTTTTCACTTTAAAGACCAGAGGACTCTTCTTAGGGGGCATTTTATTTGAGAGAATTATTAAAACATACCAATATTTATGTTGCAAAACCTAACATCATAATTATGGGAGAAAAGCCAGATCCTATACATGAATGTGAGCTAATCATGCTGAAGCTTTTGTGGTTTCTTGTTTGTTTGTTAGAGCTTTGGCTATTCTATTTTTTTAATTAGATAATGAAGTTAAAAGAGTAGGACATTTTCCACACATCATAAGAACACGGCACCATATTAACAAGTTTGAACGAGTTTGAGTTCAAGTAAATGGTGCCAGTGCTCCAATATTTGTCAATCCACTTGACGTGGGAAGATTATCAAATTAATCTTAAAGTTATTGCACGGATGTCGAGTCTGTGCTAAATTTTTCAATTTACCAATGGTACTAATGTTTACGTGAAATTTTAATATAATTATTCTGCTTGAAATTGCCATCATAATAATCTAGTCATCGCCAATTAGCAATCAACATAGATAAATTTTCTCAAAATGACATCATATTGAATTATTTTATGAATTCTGATTTTTTCTCTTTTTTCCCTCTTCTTTTCCTCTCCTTAACGTGTAACTCTTCATCTTCTTCTTTCAGGGAAACAAATCTGCCATAGGAATCGTGTACTTCATCTCCACCGTCATCTTTCCCGGTGTGTATACATATATTCTTATCCTAATCAATTGAGTATTTACTGCAGTATTTTACACAAAGGTTTAGAATTATATTAGCAAAATCAAATGGGAAGTGACTATACTAGCATTCGTACAATAGATATAAAATTGAATAGATATTTTCCCATTTGACGCCATCAACAAACGACTTCTGTTCGAGTTTGTTTTCAAAAAAAAAAAATCCTATTAAAAAATTTCATGTTAGAGTCACAAATTTGAGTAATCAAGCTTCCCTACATGGCCCATCGAAAAGGCAACCTGGACACATCCAGCATCAATGTAAAGGAAACCAAACCGAGAAAGTATTCTGTTGTATCATCCGAGAAGATAAGACAACATGGCATAGCTATAATAATTTATTCTTTTTGTACATACACCGGGGCGCACACCCACTGTTCATAAAATTCTAAACGCAAGTGCACGTATCGAACAAGTAATATAATGATGAGATAAAGTATCGTCCCACGAAGATCGATGATTAATAAACTAATTAAATACTAAAATAGATTAATTCTAAAATTTATCTAACAGATCAAAGTATGATTAAGAATAAATTAAAAACGAAACTTGAAGACTTTGAAGACTAAATGCAGTAAAATCAATCAGATAAATATGTTAGAGCATCCAATTTCACCATAACCACTAGATATGAATTTCAGATTGTTGTGAATACACGAACGATAT
Organism: Eucalyptus camaldulensis; assembly: GCA_019915185.1. Lineage (NCBI taxonomy): Eukaryota > Viridiplantae > Streptophyta > Magnoliopsida > Myrtales > Myrtaceae > Eucalyptus > Eucalyptus camaldulensis. The sequence goes on along the minus strand of JAHSVA010000014.1, from coordinate 7,821,749 downwards.
CAAACATGTGATAGCGGAATTTCCTAACCTATTTACTATCCTATCTCTAGGTATAGCAAACCTACTCAGCTTATTAATCCACTATATCTCTATGTGAATTAAAATAAACATGAGTGCATTAAAAGCTATGAATATTCCCGGTTTACAATGAGTCTTTTGGATCACCTTATCACCGAAAGCTACACAAATAACGCGGTATATTTCTATCCACGTTTAATTCATGGTTATATATTATAATGAGCAATTGCATATTATCACTTCTCAGTCTCAAACATGCATATTAGATCATTCAAGTGGTAGCCAGTCACTCAAAAGCATTAAACGCAATAATATATAACTCACATGAATGAAATCAATTGTAAAACATAAAAATCATGAAATTCATATCATCATGGTTAGGCTACATCGTAGCCCTAACAAAAGAAAATTAGAACATAGTAGAAGAAAAAATAAAAATAAAAATATAAATCAAACCCAGCATCTTGAATCAAAGGACAAGAATTCTGTCACCACTTTTGTCTTCTCTTCAAAATACTTGAAAAACTCTCAGAAGAATGAAAAACAATCTAACTCTCCCCCTCTCTCTCTAAAAAACCCTAGCTGCTCTCTCTTCTTATTTATAGGAAATCTAAAATATCTATCTCTCAATGCTTGTAGATAACATTAGGAAACAAAATCAAGAATTTCCTGATTTGATATCCATCTTCCACTGCTGCTTTTATTTGAATTCCTGATAATTGCCATTCTTTTCCTTATCTTCTCCATATCTCATTATTCTGCATAAACAAGGAAAATTCAAATAATCAGAAGGAAATCCAAATATTTTCTCACAGATAATGCATTAATTACTGCCTAAAATAGGTAAAATAACCATATTTTTATAGAGTTATCACCCACCCGCTCTTTCTCATTCATTAGAAGCTAAGTCAAAAAAAAAAAAAAAAAGCACCAAAGAAATATCATTGATTTGCACTATCACTACAAATTATATTTCTGAGGACTCGATAGCTTGCTGATAGTTATGGAGCCCAAGGCCCCGGACAAGCAAGATTGACTATGTGCGGATAATTCTTGTGCCACGAAACGCATGATGGGTCGTGAATTCAGACTCATCCGCGTGCACGCCAGTGCCACTTTGATGATGAGTACCACTTCCTCAGCTAGTTGGCCAGTCGGAGGAGAAAGACGCGGGTCCAGCACATCTCTCAGGAGCAGATTTGGGTCTTCCAGCGATCTCGATGTTTGTGTCCTTTAGAAGATCCCCCGGGTGCTTTCCCATCATGATTTCTAGTGCAACTGCTCCAAAACTATACACATTGCATTTGTCCGTCACTCTCATCATAACTGCTAACTCTGTTTTTCAAGAAGAATAAATCAATGATATGATCATAGGTATTGCACAAATTCCAAATTTTTGTGATACTCTGACACAAATCAGTTTTCAAAACCTATACTTGTTAAAAATCTTGTTAGAATTATTCAACGAATGCAAATTTGAGATTATAATTAGAGCAATTTGATCAATCCCATGTAATATGTACATATGAAATGTATGGTTAGATTACCAGGAGCCATGTAGCCATAAGATCCAGCCATAGTGGTCGATGAGTCGAAATTCAAGAATTATGCTGTCCCGAAATCCGAAAGTCGAGGCTCGAAGTCCCACTCGAGCAAGATGTCGTTGAGGGTTATGTCCTGATGGACGATAGGCGGGGAGCAATCATGATGCAAATAGGCGATAGCATGAGCCACACCTTGAACAATCTTCACTCTTGTACCCCAGTCTAGTTTAGTTCCTCCTTTTCCTTCATACAAGACCTTCGCCAAACTGCCTCTCTCCACAATCTTATAGACCAAGTAAAAGCAACCCCTCTTGGAACAGAACCCGTGGAGCTTAGTCACATTGCGGTGTCAGACCTCGGTCAAAATGCGGATCTCGTTCTTGAAACTCTGTTGGTTGACCGCGGGGACATCGCTGGATTCTGATACTTTGACATTTTTGACAGCGACGATTTGGCCGCTGGCCAATTCGGCCTTGTAAACGCTCCTGAACCCGCCCTTTCCAATGCAATACTTTTCACTGAAGTTGTTGGTAGCCTTGGCAATGTCATTGAATGTGAACTTACCTTCCCTTTCCCATATGATCGACTCAGATTTCTCGTACTTCATAAGACCATTAGTCTCTTCATTGAGTTCCTTGTTTCGCCGCTGAAGCGCTAGAATTACAGCAGTCAAAGTCACCAAAAGTTGTAAGCAGCATATGCCCACAATCGCACCAATAAGAACCTTTTCCCTATGGTCAGCGGATTTACTGCTCGTCGCACAAGGAGATAATCCCGTCATGTATCCACACGAGCCTGGATTTCCGATAAAAGCACTTCCTGGTGCTTGTTGGAAGATGCGACCACTAGGAATCGCGCCTGTTAGCTCATTGTATGATAAGTCTATGTAGCTTAAACTAACCAAGCTGGTGAGAGCAGCAGGGATCGTTCCCGAGAAGTGGTTATGCGAAAGATTGAGATTTTCCAGCTTCATGAGCTTTGCTAAATTGGATTGAAAAAGCGTGATACTTTATGTTTTTATCCTTTTCATATAATTACTCATTTAAATGTTAGACATAATCTATTTATCTATATTTGAGTTAATGCAAGTAAAATAAAGAGAGAATATGATAGGATTATAGAGTCAAGAGCCATACAGTGGCTGGGAAAAAGGAGAGACGAATGAGGTGAAATATAATTAATACTACTTATGTATTAGTACATAATAATTGTTTTTGTGATACTTTAATTTCCATATTTATTTAAAATTAAATTTGAAATATATTGGATTTTATAACAATGGGCTTCATTCATGAGAAGTACTTGGTTTTATATATACGGCACTCATTTCTATTACTATTTCTTACAACTATTTCTTACAAAGAATTAATTAATTCAAGGCATTTATCTACATGAGACCCTTGTGATGAAGTTGAGAGAGATAGTTGCATTTATTGGTTCTCCCCAACCTTCATTTATAAATAAAAATGCTTGGTATAAGAATAGCTGGACTATTTTAACTTTCGTACGGCGCTCATTTGAGTACTATAATTTTTTTTTTTTTTTGCTCATCTAAGTGCCACATCAAAGTAAAATTGATTATTTGAGTATCATTTCCAGTAAATCATCCTACATGCATTTTTTTTAAAATAATTTTCCATTCCAACGTGGATTTTTTTATTTTTCATTTTTTTTATTTTTTATAAATCGTCCATGTTAGTGCTACCAATGTCACATGGGACGGTCAGTGTCCATGTCGGATTTTTCAGCGGGGCAAATCTTTGATGACACTCAAGTAAGTGAAAAAAATTATGACACTCAAATGAGCGCCATATGAAAGTTATAGTGCTTGTGCTGTTCTTATCTTCACTTTTGTCAATTTAATTTTAAATCATTTCATTTTTTGCCAATTGACTTTATTCGACCAATTTTGGCTTAAAATTATTGACATGGTGCCAACCATCTTATGTCGCACGACCAGGATGTGGACAATTTTTTAAATTTTATATTAATTTAATTTTTTCTTATATTATCTTTTCCTTATTTTCTTTATTCTTTATTCTTTATTCTTTTATTTTCTTATTTTAATTTTTGCTTTTCCCCTCCATCGGCCACTGCTAGGCCTCATTGACCTTTGCCGGCCTCAAGAGAGGGTGGGGGTTGCCCTCACCCGCTCAAGTGAGAGTGCGTTGACTAGACAAATGCTTGTCTATTATAATTAAACAAGCAAATTTTTGTATACATGGATACCGGTTATTTCGACACCCGACCAAGAATCTTCAAATCATATCATCCTAGTATTAATCAAAGAATTGGTATTAGTAAGAAGTACTAGTAGTCCAAAGACTACTTTTGTGATTTCTGTAAAACTTTTCTTAAAAAAATAACGTGGCTATATACGCGGGCGAAATGACATGGAGGCAGCCCCGTAGGATTTTTCTTGCAACGTTGTGGGAAAATGACTAAGAGTCAAACATTTTTGTCACCGTAAGACTCCCGCTGAGTTCGTCACTTTCTCGAGGTCCTTGGTCTAAACTAGAACCCTTCGGACTATAAAATAAGTTCATTCAGCTCCCTTATTTCTCATGAATTCTTGCTAAGTATGACAAAATCAACTCCAACCAGCCCTCTTTCCCTCTGCCTCTTCCTCTGTTTCATCTTCTCGCTTCCATTTCACGCCTCACCGTCATCGACCACAGAGGCGCAAGCTCTTGTCAAATGGAAGAACTCTCTCTCTCCTCCTCCTCCACCACCTTCTCTGAGCTCATGGTCACTCACCAACATCCCCCATCTCTGCAACTGGACTGGCATTGCCTGCAACGGGGGCGGGTTGGTCACAGATATCAACCTCTCTGGCTCAAGCCTCAACGGCACGCTCGATGCGCTCGACTTCGCTTCATTCCCGAACCTGACCCGCTTTGACGTCAGCAACAACAATCTCGAGGGCCCAATACCGTCCTTGATCGGCAATCTATCCCAGCTCGGGTTCTTGGACCTGGCGGGAAATTTCTTCGAAGGGGCGATTCCTCACTCCATTGGACAATTGAGAAAGCTTGAAAAGCTTGATTTGACCCTAAACGAGTTGACCTCTTCGATCCCTTCGGAACTCGGGCTCTGTTCTAACCTCACCTTCTTAGCCCTAGCCCAGAATTCGATCTCTGGGGAGCTGCCTCTCTCACTGTCCAATCTGGTTAGATTGTCAGAATTTGGAGCTTCAGAGAATCGTCTGTCTGGTGAGTTACCGCCTGAATTCTTCACGAATTGGACTAAACTTATTTCTCTGCAGCTCCAGAACAATTTTCTCTCCGGGCAAATTCCGACTGAAATCCGAAGCTTGACCAAGCTCAATTGCCTCTTCATGTACAGCAATTGGCTATCCGGGAAAATTCCGCCCGAAATTGGAAGCCTGACCAAGCTCAATTACCTCTCCTTGGAAAACAATTCGCTCTCCGGCCCAATCCCAGGGATTGGGAGCCTCAAGAATTTGCTTCAGTTTGACCTCTCAATGAACAATCTCTCCGGGCAAATTTCACCCGAAATCGGAAGCCTGACCAAGCTCAATTTCGTCAACATGCGCAGCAATTTGCTCTCAGGGACTATTCCTCCGGAGGTCGGGAATCTCACATTATTGACCGATCTCGACCTCAGCATGAACCAGTTTTATGGAGAGGTCCCCGAGACCATCTCTCGCCTTGCTAACTTACAGTGGATCTCTTTGTTCACGAACAATTTCTCGGGAGGAATACCACGTGATTTCGGCAAGTACAGCCCTTCTCTTATGTATGTTGCCTTTTCACACAACAGCTTCACTGGAGAACTGCCGCCATATTTGTGCAGTGGCTTTGCTCTTATATATCTGATGATCGATGGGAATAACTTCACGGGGCCGCTGCCCGACTGTTTGAAGAATTGTTCGTGGCTAACGAGAGTCCGTCTAGAGCACAATCAGTTGACTGCAGATATCATGAGCGCGTTTGGAGTTTATCCGAATCTGCTCTATATAAGCCTTAGCAACAACCGATTTGTCGGGAGTCTCTCGGCACAATGGGGAGACTGTATGAATCTCACAAATTTGCAGATAGATGGTAACAAAATCTCCGGCAGCATCCCGCCAGAGCTCGGGAAATTGTCTCAGTTGTGTGGCCTGACTTTGCACAACAATGAATTGACAGGGAAAATTCCCGACGAGATGGGGAATCTAGGGGAGTTGCTTAATCTGAACTTGAGTGACAACCATTTGGTCGGAGAGATTCCCATCTCATTAGGAAATTTATTGAAGCTAAATTATCTTGATTTGTCGAAGAATGCAATGAGCGGTAGCATACTGAACGAGCTAGCGAATTGCGAGAATTTACTAGGCTTGAACTTGAGCAACAACAATCTATCAGGTGTCATACCGTCGAAGCTCAGGAACTTGCTCGCACTACAGATTCTCCTGGACTTGAGCCACAATTCACTAGCGGGATCAATTCCGTCCAATTTAGCGAAGCTTACCAAACTGGAAAATCTCAATCTTTCCCATAACAGTTTCTCGGGTACAATCCCGGCTGCTCTTACCAGCTTGGTGAGTTTAAGCTCTATCGACTTATCATACAACGAGCTGATGGGTGCAGTTCCTAGTGGTTGCCTGTTCCAACAAGCACCGGGAAGTGCTTTTATTGGGAATTTGGGCTTGTGAAGAAACGTGACAGGATTATCTCCTTGTGGGGCGAGCAGTAAATTGACGAACCATAGGGAAAAAGTTATAGTTGGTGTAAGTGTTGGTGTTTGCTGCTTACTACTTATAGCGACTCTAATTACAGTGATTTTGGCACTTCAGCGGCGGAAAAAGCTTCTCAACGAAGAGGAAGAGATCAAGCGTCTTAAAGAGCACGAGAAAATTGAGCAGATCATATGGGAAAGGTTAGGGAAGTTCACATTTAGCGACATCGCCAAGGCCACCAATGATTTCAGCGAAGAGTGCTGCATTGGAAAAGGCGGGTTCGGGAGCGTTTACAAGGCCGTATTGGCCAGTGGCCAAATTGTTGCTGTCAAAAAGCTCAACGCATCAGAATCCGACAACATACCAGTGGTCAACTGCCAGAGTTTCGAGAACGAAATTCGCGTGTTGACTGAGGCCGGCACCGCAATGTGATCAAGCTCCACGGTTTCTGTTTTAAGAGCGGTTGCATTTACTTGGTCTATGAGTTTGTCGAGAGAGGCAATTTGGCAAAGGTCTTGTATGGAGGAACAGGAGCAGCTGAATTGGATTGGGGTGCAAGGGTGAAGATTGTTCAAGGCGTGGCTCACGTTGTTATTTAATTATTTTGTGATCCCATATTTTTGACCCAAATTTTCTCTTAAAGTTGCGATTGTTCGGTCCACACTTCGTACTCTTTCGTGACAACCGCTCGTCTTGATGGGAGACGATATATATAAGGAACGTACGTTCATTTCTGACGGGCGATCAAGGTCTAACACAAAATCTTCACATTTAGAATACACCATCAGTATGTGAGGAGATTTGGTTAGTAGAGTGTGCCTATTATTTTGATTTTTCAGGACATTCGACGAACGTGAATGCAAACAATGGCTGGAGGTTTGTCTATAAACGATCCTTGCTTCCGCTTCATATGAATTATTTTTGCCTTACATTTGGTATTAGAGCGTGTTTATTACCTCTGCCTTGTTTTTTCGAATTTTTTGGTGTATTTTTCGGGCATTTTAGAGATGAACAGTAACTCGGGTTTTTGAGGCCAAGAGAGAAACTCCCAAATTCCGGGCAAATTCCGGCGACCCACTCCTTGATTTCGGACCCGCACGGTTGCACCGCCACTAGGAATATTAGCCATGAGTTTTTCCGGTATATCGGTGCTCGCCGGAGGCTAATCGGGCGGCGGAAGTCGCGGTGGTTGAAGGAATTGTGTTTTGGGAAATTTTCGTCTGATTTTGGGGCCAATTTTTGCTCATTTTCGCTGAAACTTGGACCTATGTGGTCGTGCCGGCATGTTCTTCAAAACCCATTATTTATATTTGTCTGAAATGGGCTGCCGGAGAAGAAACGGCCGGCGAAACCACAGCGGAACGGCGAAAAACGGCGAAGAAAACGCTTCTGTTCGCGAGGAAGAAGGCGCGTGGAGCCCACGCGCGTGCTGCGGTTGCAGGCGTGTGGGATCCACATGCCACGCGCTCTCACGCGCGCGGCAGTTGCCCGTTGCACGCGCCTGCGCGCTGAACCGCGCTCGTGCAGGGCACGCGCCCGCGCGGATTCTGGCGCGTGCCGAGCACGCGCTTGTGCGCTGAACGCGCACGTGCTCGGCACGCGCCCGTCGTCTCCCACCCGCGGCTCCTTTTTACACTTTTGTCCCAATTTTTAAAATTTTTTTGCAATCATACCCCTGGCCAATTTATTTATTTACTGTTCTGCCCTTGATGTATTTATTTATTATGTTATTTCATGCATTTTTATGAACATTTTATGCATGAAATTAAATGTCCAATGGTCCATATATTTAATTAATTAGGGAGTGACCACAGCATCTTTAATTAATTAAATTATATATTAAAAGCCTCTGGATGATATTTAGAAATGGACATTGATTGTAATTAATTATATTAATATGATGAATTTTATCCCATAGGAATTTTCATTATATTAATATGATTAATTAGGATGAAATATCATATTATTTTTCTTAATTTACCCACAGGGATTAAGAAAATGCATATAATATGGTAGTTTCTTCATGAAGTAATTATGAATCTATTTAAATTAAAAACTTAGCCCACAGGTAGTTTTTATGTTATGTGATTCATATTGTGACATGTTTACATTGGTAAAACATGATTTATTTATATTTGCCTCAAATTTTGTGACATAAGCATGATTATTTGATATGCAGTTTCGCAACCTGTGAATTTCTCTGAATTTAAGTTTGATGTTCCTATACTGAATGGTGAGAACTATAAAGTTTGGAAGGAGTCAGTTCTTCTTCAATTGGGGTGGATGAACATTGACTATGCTATAAGGAAAGACGAACCACCTGCTCCTACTGATTCGAGCACTCCAACTGAGATAGCTCTTTATAACCAATGGGAGCGGTCCAACCGCGTTTGTGCCATGTTTATAAGAGCTAAAATATGTGACAGCCTGATTTTTCGCTTCTGTCTTCAATTAAATAATTCGGGCTTTTCGTCGACGTGCCTATAGCGCTATTCTCTGAGCTGATCACTCATGAGATAACTTGACTAATCGAGAAAGTTATTAAAGAATTTTGATGCAACAGACTTGAAAATTCGACTAGGAATCGACTGCTCGACCGTGTTAGTCTACAAGGATCAGTTCGGCACAGTCGAAAATCTATCAGAAATCGGAAATAGGTCGATTCGATAGAAATAAAATTAGGATTGGGTGATTCCAACTAATTACAAATTTCTCGTCGATCGGCACTAAACCGATTTTTCTGTTGTTTTGGTACCCTGTGCTCGTAATTGAAACCTCGAGATTTTTCACGACAATCGAAAGTTGCCAATGCGTCGAAAATATATATCGTGGCTCGGGAATAATCGACCACGGGTCAGTGCACCAAAAGTTCCCAAAAACTAACCGATAGTTTAAGTTGTGCTAAAAATCACATTTTGACTAAAATTAACCGATGAAATGATGTCGATTACAGAAATTAAGAATTGTCACGTGTCACAATTCATCCCAAGGACATTGTTGCGTCTTTTCAAAATTTATGGATGAGGGGAATTGTTCACGAAATATGCAAGATCAGCAAATTAGAAGAGCAAGGGAATTGCCACATTTTAAGTAGGATTTTAAGACTTCTAATGTGAAACAATTTAAGAGGTATTATAATTGGTTACTAAAGGACTTGACCCTATTGAATGGGATGTTAGATTGGTGATTAAATAAAGAAGAGAAGTCTTCTCAAAAAGGAAATTCGTAGGAATCCCTCTCTCCTACAATTTCACCTCAATTTACTTAGCATTTGATGGTTATTGGCTTGGAAAAGATAGGGGGGCCACTTGATAGGGAAAGGACTCAATCTCCATGGGAAAAAGCTACGAGAATCCACTTCAAAATTCGGATTCAGCAGTTTACGTAGATTTCCAACCTTCTCTTTCATCTTCTTTAGAAGATACAATGTTGGAAACTTGGTGGGGCCTATGACGGTGATGGGTGGCCAAAGTTTCCATGGAAAATTAGGCAAAAGGCTGAAGGAAACTTCAATGAAACTTCCCATCAATTTACACTCTCCTTCCCCATCCTTTTTCTTACGCATAGAAGTTTGTTTGCTGTAAGTCTGCCTGCTGTATTTTACACGGCAGTTTCCATCTTTCCCTTTCTTCCTCTTAGTTTATTCTTCTTCCTTGTCTTTTTCAACGTACAAGCTGTTGTTTTCTTTTCCTTGAATGTGCTACTTCCATTTTTGCTTCCTCTTGAACGACAAACCAGAGACTAAGAAACAAAACAAACCAAGACGTGAACGTGACGTTACAAAAAAAAAATTCTTGGACCTACATAAACGACAACCACCTACCACCATGGTTTTTAAATATAAGTCATATAGTTTCAGTGAAGAAAAACCCCCTCACCTGCACAAGAACCCCACAACCGACCAAACTCCATACTTAGTTTTCTCTACCGAAAAATTTATAAGTTTGTGTGTTGCCGTTGCCATCATACCACATCACAATCTTCTGCGGTTTCGGCTCAACACCATCACCAAGAGGATCAAGGCTGATCTCTGTGTTGCTGTTCAAGCACCAACGAGAGCCGCCGTTAGCTGTGATTAGGTGAGTTGTCTTCTAAATCTGGACTAGGGGTTGAGTACCTCTATTAGGAATTTGTACAAGTTAAAAATATGTAGATGATGTTATATATGGATAGATCTTGGTTAGGGACATTATGATAGACATAGAAAAGCTTGGATAAGGCGTAGAGAGCAAAACAAAAGTCGTGGTGGAAAATTCAGACTAGAACAGTAGTTGATTACTGAAACAGTTTCTAGAACGTGTATGTTTTACTAATTTTGTAGACAACTTTGTGTTACGATTTTTAAATGATTTTGTTCTGAAGAAACGTTGTGAACATCTTAATAACATATATTTTTCTCTTAATTTTTAGAAACTAAAAAGATGACGATTTTAATGACGTCATCCTAGGAACAGTAATCGGACAGTTTTGTAATCCGTGACCTATTATGATTCCGAGGGCTGTTAATGACCTTTAGAGGTCTAATTTCCAATTGGTTCCTTCACAAAAGTTGTTTGTTATAACTTTTAGTTTAACATACTTAAATTTCAAGTCAAACGAAGCATTTTTCGACCCAAAAACGAACTGATTTCGATGGGTTTGGCTCTCTGGAAATGGATCCGATTTTTGTGCTGGATAGAAAGAATTTCTGGGCCGAATCCAGAGAGATTTGGATCTCGGTGTCTTCATGAAAAATGTTTGTTTTTGTGTTTTCTAACACGTGTCCAAATTTGAGAATTTTTCGAGTTCATATGAGTGGGTTTCTGACTTCGAATTTGGGAGAACGTAATTGGACAGTTTTCTGTGAATTTGGGCTAGTAAGAATGTATGGTTGTTTTGAAGTATTCTTGCTATGAAATTTCTCAATTGATGCTATGGATGCTGTATATAATTGATTATTGAAATGTGACATCGATCATATGCATTCACGACATGATTCCGTCACGTGCCTTTGGGCCGGACGATGCTCCTTCGGGAATGCCCCACGTCAACGGATGCCGGTCGCAGTGGAGGCTGGACCGATGCTCCTATATGGAATGCCGTCTAGATGTAGACGAAGCCGCGCTCGACGGTGCGAGGCGATGCCCGGTTATACCGGAAGACTGTTATCTGAGCATTGACATCATTTGTGACACACGAGATGCCCGGTTTTACCGGAAGATTGTTATCTGTTGCATTGACTGTGGCCTGTATGCTTACATGGATATTCACGCACTTGCATATGCTTATGCTAAAGTATTCCTGTGATGTGTGAACTTGACACTGTTAGGAATATTTTATTTGATACTAATATGCAGGAACTTGCTGGTGTTAAAAGAGTGGTAAGAAATGTGATTAGATTGCATGTTGGATGTACCCTTCACCTAATCTGGAATTAGGAGATTTACTCGCTGAGATGTGATCTCACCCCTTAGTGGGCTAACATTTTTCAGGTCCCTAAATGGAGGAAGGCCAGGTCGTGTACAGTCGGTCGCGGTAAAGGAGGAATAGGACTCTCGTTATCTCCTTCCAAGTGATGACGGGCTTTCCGTCAAGACTGGATGTAGGGTGACAGCTCACCCCCGAGATATTGAGAAATATGGTATTGTAATAGTAAACCCCAGTCTTATAGATAGAAGCTTAGTTAGTAGGTAATCAAACAGCTTCACTTTTTTGTATCAGATCTTGGGGTATTAAACTGGTCTATATGTATAAGTACTATGATGTTGTAGTTGTGGTTTGTGAAAAATAATATCCTACGTTTCTATCCCACTGTTTTGTTGTATGGAGATTGTTTTACGTTTCCGCATGTGCAAAATAAATGAATGGGTCGGCAACAATTCCTGGGATGTTGCAAATTTAATATCGACCATTGAGGGATGTGCATGTGCCCGGGGTTCGGGTCATGACAAAATATCTCCTAGTATTCGTGGTTCAGTTGCTCAGCATAACAATGCTAAGGCTTTATTAGAAGCCATAGATGCGCAATTTGAAAGTTCTGAGAAGGCACATGCCATGACCCTGATTATGAAGTTTTCATCATTGAAGCTCACTAGTGTTAGAGGTGTGCGTGAGCACATCATGCAAATGAGGAACATTGCAGCTCAGCTTAAGAACCTTGAGGTTGAGATATCTGAATCATTCCTTGTGTATTATATTCTGAACACTCTCCCACAACAGTATGCACCTTTCAAGATCTCTTATAACACACATAAGAATAAATGGTCTATTAATGAACTCATGACCATGTGTGTTCAAGAGGAAGAGAGACTGGTTATGGAATTGGGAGAAAGTGCTCATTTGGCAACACAAGGAAAGAATAAGGGCTATGGCAAGCATAAGGGAAAAGGTAAAATACCTCCCCAAGCTGACATTAAGAAAGAATCCAAATGCTTCTTTTGTAAACAGAAGGGGCATATAAGGAAGGATTGTGTCAAATTTAAGGCCTGGCTCGAGAAGAAAGGTAATCCAATCTCTTGTGTTTGTTATGAATCTAATATGACTGATGTAAGTCACAACACTTGGTGGATTGATTCTGGATCTACAATCCATATTTTGAATTCCTTGCAAGGTTTTCAAAACCACTGGAAGCCAGTGGGAAGTGAACAAAGCATCTATTCAGGAAACAAGATGCGTTCGCATGTGGAAGCTATTGGGACATATAGACTAGTTCTCAATAGTGGTTTTGTTTTAAATTTGGAAAAGACCTTTTATGTTCCTAGTTTTTCTAGAAACTTAATTTCAGTTTCAAGACTTATACCTTTGGGATACTCTTTTAACTTTTCAGATTCAAACTTTTGTTTATCATTTAAATCTGAAATTGTTGGGAGTGGTATTTTGTCTGATGGTCTTTTTCGAATTAATTTACAAGACAATGCCTATTATGATGCGATGCATGTTCATAATAAAGCTGGTATGAAACGATGTGTTGTGAAAGAACATTCCTCTATGTTGTGGCATCGAAGATTGAGACATATCTCCATAGAAAGAATTAAGCGATTAGTAAATGATGGAGTACTTGGTACTTTAGATTTTATTGATTGTGATACTTGTGTGGACTGCATAAAGGGAAAGCAGACTAATAAGTCAAAGAAAGGTGCCAAGAGGAGTACAAAAATATTAGAAATCATACATACGGATATTTGTAGTCCGGATGTGGACTCATGTGGTCAGAAATACTTCATCTCCTTCATAGATGATTATTCACGTTATATGTATCTCTATTTGATTCATAATAAGTATGAAGCATTAGATGCCTTTAAGGTATTTAAGGCGGAAGTAGAGAAACAATGCGGTAAGCAAATTAAGATCGTGAGATTAGATAGAGGTGGGGAATTCTATGGTAGATACACTGAAGATGGACAAGCACCTGGTCCATTTGCAAGGTTGCTTCAAGAGCATGGGATAGTTGCCTAATATACTATGCCTGGTTCTCCGGACCAAAATGGCGTAGCGGAAAGAAGAAATCGGACCTTATTGGACATGGTGCGTAGTATGCTTAGCAGCTCCAAACTTCCTAAATCCTTGTGGACCGAAGCACTTAAGACGGCAGTGTACATATTAAACCGAGTTCCGACCAAGGCTGTTCCAAAGACACCTTTTGAGTTATTTAAAGGTTGGAAACCGAGTTTGCATCATGTGCGCGTTTGGGGATGCCCGTCTGAAGTGAGAGTTTACAATCCACAAGAAAAGAAGTTGGACCCAAGGACCATAAGTGGGTATTTCATTGGATATGCCGAAAGGTCTAAGGGATACAGGTTTTATTGTCCATCTCATACCACTAGGATTGTGGAATCAAGAAACGCTAAATTTCTTGAAAATGACTTGATCAGTGGGAGCGATCGATCGAAGGACCTTGATCCTAAGAAAGATCATATAGATACTCAATCTTCCACCTCAAGTTTAAGATTGGTTGTTGCTCATAATGCCCCTTCAGTTCAGCCGGCTATTGAACAACCAATCGTTGAAGTTCCACAACCTGCTGATATTGATCTAGTAGATCCAGTTGTTCAGCAATTACCAGAGACTGTTGAACAACCAGTTGAACAACACGCTCCTCAAGAGAATGTTGATGCAACATTGAGAAGATCTTCTAGAATAAAGAAATTGGCTATTCCTAGTGATTATATTGTGTATTTACAAGAGTCTGACTACAATATTGGAGCTGAAAATGATCCCGAAACATTTTCACAAGCCATGGATAGTGATAAATCCAATTTGTGGTACAATGTCATGAAGGAAGAGATGAGTTCTATGGCATCTAACAAAGTCTGGGATTTGGTTGAGTTACCTGATGGTGCGAAGGCCATTGGTTGTAAATGGGTCTTCAAAACTAAGAAGGATTCATTGGGTAACATTGAAAGATATAAAGCTAGACTTGTTGCCAAAGGATTCACTCAAAAGGAAGGAATCGATTACACGGAGACTTTTTCTCCTGTATCTAAGAAAGATTCTCTTCGTATTGTCTTGGCTTTGGTTGCCCATTTTGATATGGAATTACATCAGATGGATGTGAAAACGGCGTTCCTCAATGGAGAACTAGAAGAGAAGGTTTACATGAAACAACCTGAAGGATTCTTCTCTAGTAAAGGTGAGCATTTGGCGTGCAAGCTTAAGAAATCTATATATGGCTTGAAACAAGCATCCCGCCAATGGTATTTAAGGTTTCATGATGTCATCTCTTCATTTGGCTTTGTAGAGAATGTCATGGATTAATGTATATACCAGAAGGTTAGTGGGAGCAAAATTTGTTTCCTTGTGCTGTATGTGGATGATATATTACTTGCAACCAATGATAAGGGGTTGCTACATGAGGTGAAACAATTTCTCTCTAAGAGTTTTGACATGAAGGATATGGGTGATGCATCTTATGTCATTGGCATTAAGATCCATAGAGATAGATCTCAAGA
Source organism: Eucalyptus camaldulensis (assembly GCA_019915185.1). Lineage (NCBI taxonomy): Eukaryota > Viridiplantae > Streptophyta > Magnoliopsida > Myrtales > Myrtaceae > Eucalyptus > Eucalyptus camaldulensis. Next base: position 7,806,579 of record JAHSVA010000014.1, on the reverse strand, counting down.
CATTTTAGGACTATCTTAAGAAACCTATATCAATAAGGTCCTAGAGAGATTTCGGATGAAGGATTGTTCACCAAGTATAGCACCCATTGTGAAGGGTGACAGGTTCAATTTGAACCAATGCCCGAAGAACGATCTAGAAAGGAAACAAATGTGCAACATTCCATATGCTTCTGCTGTTGGAAGCTTGATGTATGCTTAGGTTTGCACTCGACCTAACATCGCTTTTGCTATGGGAATGTTGGGAAGATATCAGAGTAATCCAGGTTTAGAGCACTGGAGAGCTGCAAAGAAAGTGTTGAGATACCTTCAAGGTACCAAAGACTATATGCTTATGTATAGACGGACTGACAACCTGGAAGTGATTGGTTATTCGGATGCGGACTTCGCGGGTTGCGTTGATTCACGAAAATCAACATCTGGATACATTTTCATGTTAGCTGGCGGGGCCGTGTCATGGAGAAGTGCCAAGCAGACTTTGACTGCTACTTCCACTATGGAGGCTGAGTTCGTTTCTTGTTTTGAGGCTACCTCGCATGGTGTATGGTTGAAGAGTTTCACTGCTGGGTTTAGAATTGTTGATTCTATTTCTAGGCCATTAAGAATATATTGTGACAATTCAGATGCAGTTTTTATGGCTAAAAATGCCAAAAGTGGCAGTCGAAGTAAGCATATCGACATTAAGTATTTAGCCATAAGGGAGCGTGTTAAGGAGAATAAAGTGGTCATTGAACACGTTAGCACTGAATTGATGATAGCCGATCCTTTAACTAAAGGCATGCCACCAATGAAGTATAAGGATCATGTAACTAGTATGGGAATAGGTCCCATCATGTGATTTGTCGACATATGAACGATTTTTGTTGTATGGAGCTCTTATTCAGTTGTAATGTTCATTCTCAATTTTTGTGTACACATTTTGTTGTTTATGAGAATAACATTTATCCTTGGTTTTGGAATAAACATGGGGTTTATTCATTAAGATATGTTATCATATATTGGCTGACATTAAAGAAATAAGATGCATTGTGATACATGGAAGGTATTACTCACTCTTAAAGGACATGTCGCCATGATTCATGTGTTTTGTTTCTTTTCTTTAAGCATAAAGTTTTCGTGGAATTAGTTGAATGATCCGTATGATGAAAATGATGGGATCAAGTGGGAGAATGTTATTTAATTATTTTGTGATCTCATATTTTTGACCCAAATTTTCTCTTAAAGTTGCGATTGTTCGGTCCACGCTTCGTACTATTTCGTGACAACCGCTCGTCTTGATGGGAGACGATATATATAAGGAATGTACGTTCATTTCTGACGGGCGATCAAGGTCTAACACAAAATCTTCACATTTAGAATACACCATCAATATGTGAGGAGATTTGGTTAGTAGAGTGTGCCTATTATTTTGATTTTTCAGGACATTCGACAAACATGAATGCAAACAATGGCTGGAGGTTTGTCTATAAACGATCCTTGCTTCCGCTTCATATGAATTATTTTTGCCTTACACACGTTGCATCACAATTGCTCACCGCCTATCGTCCATCGAGACATAACGTTGAACAACATCTTGCTCAAGTTGGACCTTGAGCCTCGGCTCTCAGATTTTGGGATAGCGAGACTCTTGAATTCAGGCTCGTCGAATTGGACCATAGTGGCCGGATCTTATGGCTACATGGCTCCCGGTAAGCCATATGATCAAAACTAACTATGCATTTTGTGTGTACATATTTTTTGGAGTTGTTTAAATTTCTCTCGTTAACTCCTTGAATTTGGATTCATCAAATAATTCTCACAAGACTATTTGGAAGAGCAGATATAGATTTTGAAAAGTCATTTGTATTAATAATATCAAAGAAATTTGGAATTTATGTACCACTTGACATTATGATCAAAACATTGATGCATTGTTCTTTCATGAAAAAACAGAGTTAGCAATTATGATGCGGGCAACGAACAAATGCGATGTGTATAGCTTTGGCGTAGTGGCGCTAGAGATTATGATGGGGAAGCATCCAGGGGATCTTCTCTCTTCTTTATCAATGACAAAAACATCGACAATCTCGGAGGACCCAAATTTGCTGTTGAAGGATGTGCTCGATCCGCGTCTTCCTCCTCCAATTGGCCAACGAGCCGAGAAAGTGGTATTCATCATCATGGCGGCACTGGCATGCACGCGCACAAGCCCCGATTTACGACCCACCGTGCATTTCGTGGCGAGAGAATTATTTGCACGTGCTCAAACTTACTTTGAGCCATTAGGCTCCATAACTATAAGCAAAGCTATCGAGTCTTCAGGAGTAGAATTTTAAGAGATATTGCAGATCAAATGATACTTTTTTGTCTCTCTCTCGCTCTGTTTTTTTTTTTTTTTTTCCTTTTTTGGAGTTTGCTTGTAATTAATGAGAAAGAGTGGGTGTACAGTTTGGATAGTTTAGAAAATTACTATTGCACTATCTTCAAAATATATTTACAAATCCTAAACACAGATCCTCTAATGAATATGAAGTACGTCGTCACTTCGGATGATATGATAGACTACTTTGCCTTTTGTTGTCCTTTATATTAGTATGAGATGTCGATGGGCCATTATAGATAATTTCGTACTCAAGTTCTAACTTTAATGAAATTCTAATTAAGGACCTAAAATGAGACTATTTTTTTTTTTTCACAAAAGAGTTTAAAGTGTACTTTATTTTAAATAAGGCCTAGAGTAGCTAAGTAAGTTTCAAATAAGGGTTTAAACTTACTGACCCGCCCAATATTCACCAGTGAACATTTTCCGGTGACTTGAATAGGGGTAATTTAGTGAAAATCTACAACTGGGTAAAAAAATTTAAAAAATTCCCGAATTGAATAGGATTTTCAATTTTCACATTTTCTTCCTTCCTCTTCCCAAATGCTCATATTGCTCTCGCCTGATCCTCGTTGCTCCTCGTGAGCTTCAATCTGCTGTTCGCCGTCGTCTCTTCTTTCACAAGTTCATCGTCCACAAGCTTTAAGTTGTGCGCAAGCTTCATGTTGTCTGCAAGCTCTACTCACTTTCATCCGTGGTTCGTGTTGTTCATATTGATGCAATTCATCTAAGGGAAAGTGACTGTAGCTTATTGAAAGAACACGTCGCCGATGAGTGGGCATGTCGTGGTAAATTACCCTGATGGCAGTGAGGCTCTCTTCCCAAACCTGAATGGCTGTTCCAATTATAGTCACGAAGCAATTCTTGTGAAATACCCGAGTTCCACATCCTCTCTTCGATGCTTCTTGGTCAATTCGTGCCACTACAATCCCAAAAGGAAAGAATTTCCATTCCCCCTAATGCTCTTTGCCTTAGATCGATCTAAGTGGCGGGGAGGGTTCTCACTCAGATTAAATTTGGGATTGCCCGCACCGCCGTCGCTGTCGCAAAGGCTTTCCTTTGCCCTCTGGCTTTAAACTCCAATGCTTGGCTTTTCTCGTTGTGATCTATGAACTGTTTGTGCATTATGCTCATCGGTGAATTTAACAGTAAGATAATTGATTTCTAATGTTTTGGACTTGTGAGCACAGAAGTTAGAGCTGCGACTTCTGGACATTGCAGAAAAGGAGGTCCGAATTCTTCTTTTTTGTCGATTTTCAAGGCACCCCTGAGTTAGTAATTTGACTTTATTATTGTAGGTAGCTAGACATGGACTCCTCTCAGTAATGTTATGCGGTAATCAGCATGAGGCGGACGAATTCATCATTGGACTTCCTACATCTTCTGATGGAAAAGGGCATATTCTGTAATAAATTTTGCAACATTGCTGGAAGACTGGTGGCTCGAGCATTGAGGAGGTGAAATGATTGCATATGTTTTGTTGATTATTAGTTATATCTTGTGCAAAAGAGAGATTCTTTAATGAGTTTTTCATCTAAACTTGTTCTATAGTTTGTTCTGAGAAGGTGTAACAAGTTTCCGTGCATCTTTTTAATGAGATAATCAAGTGTTAAAAAGGTGCTGTCTATATCATTCATGATTGGACATTCCAACTTGAAGTGTCTGTATCTGCTATGGACATGCACGGTGTTTTCTCGTCTATCAAGACTAAAACTATTGTCATTTTAGCCAAAACTCTCAGTCAACCAACATTCTCATATTATTCTATATTGGACTCAAAGGAACGCAAGAAAAGACCGCATTTGCACGTCAATGAAACATCGCATAAGTAAAGCTGACATACATTAGTCCATATGAATATTTGACAACATCAGTTTACATCACTCCTACAAAGAGCAACAACAGACTAGAAAACAACATTTGATATTGGATTTTTCGCCATAGCGGTGCTCGGCACTCGATGTACTCTTATTTGTTATGGCTAGGCCTTTGGTGTCTGTATTGTCTTCAAAACATGCTTACAAATCCTACGTACGAATATGCCATGAATATAAAGAAGGTCATCACTTTCTCATTTTATTTTCTAATATGTTGGTACAGGATGTGTCCTAAGTTGCCTTTTTGATGGTCATGTAGAGATACTTGCATGCTTAAATTTAATGCCAATGACATAAGTTGTTTCACCCATATCCTTCATATCAAAACTCTTAGAGATAAATTGTTTTTACCTCATCTAACAATCCATTTATCATTAGTTGCAAGTAAAATGTCATCTACATATAGTACTAAGAAATAAATTTTGCTCCCATTAACCTTTTTGTATATACATTGATTTATGACATTCTCCACAAAACCGAATGAAAAAAATAACCTCATGGAATCTCAAGTACCATTGACAGGATGCTTGTTTCAAGCCATATAGAGATTTCTTAAGCTTTCATACCAAATGCTCACTAGTACTAGAGAAGAATCCTTTTGGTTGTTTCATGTAAAACACTTCTTATAGTTTTTCATTGAGAAACGCCGTCTTCACTTCCATTTGATGTAATTCCATATCAAAATGAGCAATCAATGCCAAAATAATATGAAGATAATCTTTTTTAAATACAGGAGAAAATGTCTATGTATAATCTCCCTCCTTTTAAGTGAATCCATTAGTAATGAGTTTGGCTTTGTATTTCTCAATGTTGCCCAATAAATCATTCTTAGGTTTGAAGACTCATTTATAACCAATGGCCTTCACACCATTGAGCAACTCAACTAAATCCCAAACCTCATTAGATGCGATGGAACTCATCTCTTCCTTTATGGCATTGTAGCACAAATTGGATCTATCACAACTCATGGCTTGTGAAAACGTCTTAGGATCATTTTTATTTTCAATGTTATAATCAAATTCTTGCAAATATACAATGTAGTTACTAATGATTGTTGATTTCTTAATTCTAGTAGACCTGCTTAACGTTGCACCAAAATTCTCCTGAGGAGTTTCTTCTTCAACTGAAAGTTTAATAGTATCTGGTAATTGCTGAACAATTTGGCCTACATGATCAATATCAACAACTTGTGGATCTTCAATGATTGGTTGTTCAATGGTTGGTTGAATTGAATGAGCGTTATAAATAACAACCAATCCAGTACGTGAGGTGGAAGGTTGAGTATTTGAATGATTTGCTTCAGGAACAAGGTTTCTGAATTGATCACTCTACTGATTAGGTCATTTTAAAGAAACTTAGCGTTACTTGATTCCATAAACCTAGTACTGTGAGATGGATAATACAACTTATATCCCTTCGACTTTTTGGCATATCCAATGAAATGTCCCCTTATAGTCCTTGGATCTAATTTCTTTTCCTGTGGATTGTAGATTGTTACTTCAAACGGGTATCCCCAAAAGTGTACATGTCACAAACTAGGTTTCCAACCTTTAAATAACTCAACAGTCAAATTTGGGATAGTCTTGGCTGGAACTCGATTTAATATATACACTGCTGTTTTAAGAGTCTTAGTCCATAAGAATTTAAGAGGTTTGGAGCTGTTGAGCATACTCCGTACCGTGTCCAATAATGTTCGGTTTTTTCTTTTTGTTACACAATTTTGGTCGGAGAACCAGGCATAGTGTATTAGGTAATAATTCCATGTTCTTTAAGAAACTTTGCAAATGGACCGGGTGCTTGTCCATCTTGAAAGGACTAGTACAAACACCAAGAGGGGGGTGAATATGTGTTAAAGAAATTTTTGCAAGACTTAGTAAAAGTAAATTACTTTTAGAAGATAATAGACTAAGAACGTAAACAACTTTAAACAATTATATGAAGCTACAAATTAAAGTAAGGAGTTTAGGGAAAGAGAATAGAAACACAATGTTGATAGTGGTTCAACTTAGATTAAGCCTACGTCTACTCTCCCGCGCTGACAACCCACTAGCTGGATTTCACTATGAATTAAAAGAGATTTTACAACTTGTGATCTCGACTTCTTTAGTGAAGAGTTTCTTTTGATCTCTCACGAAGTCTTGCTAAGAGTTTCTCTCTTTTGTATACAACTTTGAGCTTGATGAAAGAGAAAGCAAATAATTATAATGTTTCAGATTTTGAAAATTTTCTTTTATGCACACCTCCGAACAATTAGAGAATCATCATTAAATACTCCTTCATTCCTTCACGACCATTGGCACTTTCCAAAAGAATTCTTCCAATTTACCCATTTGACAAAATCAATTAAGGTGATCTCGAGTCGTTGAGTGATTGGTGATAAAAGCCTGTCAATCTTGTTCCGCCATACAATCAGTAGCTTTAGTTTTCATAAGTAGAACCTTGCAAGTTTGCTCGCCTTTCAAAAGATCTTCATATCGGAGTAGATTCCAATAAGAATAATCACACGTGTAGATGCTAAATCCATCCATAAGGTCTTCCAAAAACCATATGAATCAAAACCTTGAAGATAATCCAGCATCTAGATAAGTCTTTATTCTCCAGTCTAGAAACTGTCAGTGAGGGCAAATTTTGGGATTAAAGTTTGGCAGTCTTCAAACTTTGACAATAGAGTCTGGAGTTCTTTAGACTATAACACTTGAGTCTGTAAGTCTTCAGATTAGACTTTTGGAAAGGTTTTGTCAGCTTCAAAATAATAAATGAGTTTTTTTTCTAACAATCTCTCCCTTTTTTTTATGGTAACAAAACTTTCATGCAGATTTGAAAATTTTTGACCTCCAAAACAACACTTAAGCAAAATGTGATATCTTATGAAAGTAAGTTGATTAAGACATGGATAGGATTGATTTTGCAACCACAGCAAACATGTTAATCTTGCAAGATAAATAACTATCCAGCCACAATCAATATCACAGACTTAGTTGCTGCAAGTGTAAAAAAGATTCAAAATCAAACAGCAGTCAAAAGTCCAAAGTATACCAATCCAAAGTCAAAGTACCAAACAAAAAGTCATCAAAATCAAACCAAAAAAAAATATTCTAGTCAAATCTGTATAAACTCTCCCCCTTTTTGTCAATAGCAAAAAGTGGAGAAAAACTTAAAAAAGAGTTGGGTAAAATCAAGGCTGTTTGAGGACGTGAACAATCTAGAAATTCCCCATAGACTTGACAGTCTCCTCTAGGTTCTTTAGAGTCTCATTCAGCTATTGAATATCCTCACCCTTTGCATTCTCTTGCACTTGAGTCTTCAGGGATTGTAATTACTCTTGAAGAGAGTCTGAAGTTGATTTGAAAACTGTCATCAGTTCTTCATCTCAACTTGAATCCATATTGTTGACCCTTCAAATCCAAAATGAGATCCAGCAGCCTCTGAAAGTCTGCTGTTGGTTCTGATGTAGCACTGAGTCTAGCCGAATCAATCCCAAGAGTCTTGAGATGTGAGGGAACATTAGCAGTTCGATCACCAGGACTTGGAGTGGATGCCTCAAGATCTACTTCAGGGTATTGAGAGGCATACACGATCTACTGGAGATCTACTAACATCATTAGTGAAAATAGGTGAATAAGTACCTCTTTTGTTAGTTGCCCTCCCTGTTTCTGTGCCTTCAGGTGGAGAAAAGAATTCATCTTCCTGTTCATGCTCTTCTTCAGTGCCAAGGTGATGTTTTTCACTTCCTTCTCCTGCATTTCCACTTCTTGTCTTGCCCAAGTCTTTTGATAAGGATACAACAAATGTTGGTTCAAGAGAATCATCTTGACTCTCTTCTTCCTCTTCTTCTCTTTCTTTTTCTTCTTCCTCTGTTCTTCCTTCCTTTTTCTTCAATAGAGGGCAGTTGGGTATGATGTGTCCCTTTTTCTTGCATTCAAAGCAGACCACATCTTTGTTGACTTCTTCATCCTCAGTTGATTTATTCTGGAATTTTTGAGTGCCTTGCTTTTTCTAATTAAATCTTCTTCCCTTTCTGTTCAGCTTCCTAAACTTTCTTATCATGAGTGTTAGCTCTTCATTGTCCAAGTCATCTTCAGAATTTGTATCATCAGAATTATCATTAGATTTTAAAGCAATTGACTTTTTACCTTTATGATCTTCTTCCTCATTGATTTGCTCCACTTCATATGATTGAAGTGTGCCCACTAGTTCGTCTACTACAAGAGGCATGATCATTTGAGTTTCTCTTATTGAAGTCTTTACGTGATTGCAATCTTTAGAGAGTCCACGTAGCAATTTATTGACCTTCATTTGTCCTGAAATTGGCTGTCTTTGATATGCTAGACCATTTGCAATTTTTGTAAAATGACTAAACATGTTAGTGATGGATTCTCCTAACTTCATCTTGAAAGCTTCATACTGTCCAAGTAGGATATTGATTTTTGTTTCTTTAACTTGATCAATTCCTTCATAGGTGACGTGCAACCTATCCCAGACTTCTTTTACTGTTTCACAAGATGAAATTTTATTACACTCAGTAGGAGATAAAGCATAGTATAAGGAATAGATGGCTTTTGTATCAAGAGCTTGTCTTTTGATTATTTCTTCTTGTGTTAATTCATCCGCATCTTTAACTTTTTTTCTTCTTTTTGAAACTGATGTAGCCTTGGGAATGATTCATTTTTCTATTACATCCCATTCTAGGGGATCTTTCGATCTCAAGAATGCCTTCATCTTGTTTTATCACACATTGTATTCCTTCCCATCAAAATAAGGAGGTCTGGTGTTGCTTTGGCCTTCAACCAAACCTGGAGCCCAAACACTAGCCATAGATCTTTAGCTCAGAAGTAAAAACACTTCAATAAAATGAGCACATAAGCTCTGATACCAATTGAAAGGACTAGTATAAACACCTACAGGGAGGTGAATAGGTGTTAAAGAAATTTTTGCAAGACTTAGTAAAAGTAAACTACTTTTAGAAGATTATAGACTAAGAACGTAAACAGCTTTAAATAATTATATGAAACTACAAATTAAAGTTAGGAGTTTAGGGAAAGAGAATAGAAACACAATGTTTATAGTGGTTCAGTTTAGATCAAGCCTGCGTCCACTCTCCCGTGCTGACAGCCCACTAGCTGGATTTCACTATGAATCAAAAGAGATTTTATAGCTTGTGATCTTGACTTCCTCAGTGAAGAGTTTCTCTTGATCTCTCACGAAGTCTTGCTAAGAGTTTCTCTCTTTTGTATACAACTTTAAGCTTGATGAGAGAGAAAGCAAATAACTAGAAAGCTTCAAACTTTGAAATTTTTCTTTCACACACACCTCCGAACAATTAGAGAATCATCCTTAAATACTCCTTCATGCATTTACGACTGTTGGCACTCTTCAAAGGAATTCTTCCAATCTACCCATTAGACAGAATCAATTAAGGTGATCTCGAGTCATTGAGTGATTGGTGATGAAAGCCCGCCAACCCTGTTCGCCATACAATTAGGATCTTTAGTTTCCATAAGTAGAACCTTCCAAGTTTGCTCGCCTTTCAAAAGATCTTCATATCAGAGTAGATTCCAATAAGAATAATCACGTGTAGATGCTAAATCCAGCCATAAGGTCTTCCATAAACCATACAAATTGAAACCTTGAAGATAATCTGGCATCGAGATAAGTCTTCATTGTTCGGTTTGGAAACTGTTAGTGAGGGCTGACTTTGGGATTAAAGTCTAGCGGTCTTCAGACTTTGACAGTAGAGTCTGGAGTTCTTCATACTATAACACTTGAGTCTGTAAGTTTTCAGATTAGATTTTTGGAAAGATTTTGTCAGCTTCAAAACAATAAAGAAGTTTTCTCTAGCACATCTTTAGTATATCTACCATAGTATTTTTTTACCTCTATCTGATCTCACGATCTTAATTTGCTTACCGCATTATTTCTTTACTTCGGTTTTGAATATCTTGAAGGCATCAAGCACTTCATGCTTATTATGAAATAAGTAAAGGTATAGGAATCATGAATAATCATCTATAAAAGGGATGAAGTATCTTTAACCATTTGAGTTCTTATTTGGACTACAAATATCAGTATGTATGAATTCTAATATATCAATACTCCTCTTAGCACATTTCTTTGAATTGTCACTTTGCTTTCCCTTTACGCAGTTCACACAAGTGTCATAATTAGTAAAAGTTAGAGTATTAATTACTCCATCATTTACTAATTGTTTAATTCTATCTATGGAGATTTGTCCTAATCTCCAGTACCACAACATAGATGAATCCCCATTCACATCACATTGCTTTATGCTAGCATTATCTTGTAAATCAATTCGAAAAAGTTGAACATGAAAATTCAAAAGAGTATCCCAAAGGTATAAGTCTTAAAATGAAATTAAATTCCTATAGAATCTAGGAATATAAAAGGTCATTTCTAAATTTAAAATAAAGCCACTATTGAGAATTAATCTGCATGTCCCGATAGCTTCCACATGCGAGCGCATCTTGTTTCCTAAATATATGCTTTGTTAACTTCTTGCTGGTTTCCGCTAGTTATGAAAATCCTGCAAGGAATTGAAAATGTGGATTGTAGAACTAGAATCAATTCACCAAATGTTGTGACCTACATCAACCATATTAGATTCATAACAAACACATGAGAGTATGTTGCCTTTCTTCTTGAGCTACACCTTAAATTTGGCATAATTCTTCTTCATGTGTCCCTTCTTTTTACAGAAGAAACACTTAGATTCTTTCTTAATGCTAGCTTTGGGGAGGTAGAGGTATTTTATTTTTTCCCTTTTGCTTGCCTTGCCCTTTGTACTTATCATGTGTTGCCATATGAGCACTTTATCCTTTGTCCATTAGCAGCTTCTTTTCCTCTTGAACACACATGGTCATGAGTTCATTGATTGACCATTTAGTGTTATGTGTGTTATAAGAGATCTTGAAAATGGGCATACTCTTATGGAAGAGTGTTAAAGATATAGTACATAATAAAGGATTATGATATCCCAACCTCAAGATTCTTCAGCTAAGCTGCAATGTCCCTCATCTTCATGATGTACTCGTGCACACCTGTTACATTGGTAAGTTTCAATGATGAAAAAGCACTTCCCGGGTCAGTCTCAAAGATCAACCTCTCAAGCTCAAGCCTCAGTGGCAGACTCCATGCGCTTGACTTCGCTTCTTTCCCAAACTTGACTTGCTTCAACGTTAGCAACAACAATCTCAAGGGCCCCATACCATCCTCGATTGGCAACCTCTCCGAGCTCAGGTTCTTGGGCCTGGGTAGCAATCTCTTCGAAGGTGGCTAACCGCCTGAGTTAGGCCAATTGCAAGAGATTCAGTACTTGGGCCTCTTGAACAACAGTCTCGGTGGTAGTATTCCTTACCAGATCAGCAATCTCGAGAAGGCGTGGCACTTGGATTTTGGATCAAACTATTTGGAATATTCCTGACTGGTCGAAATTCTCCGCCATGCCACTGGTGTCTTACATGAGTCTCTTCTTCAATTTGCTCGACGGCAAATGCCGGGGCTTCGTGGCTAATTGCCAGAACCTGACAGACCTGGCTTGTCACAAAACATGTTGACCGGCGAAATTCCTGAGGCTGTGTATGCCAACCTGGTGAACCTTGAATACCTTAACCTCACCATGAATTTGCTTGAGGGACGGATCTCAAACATATCAGAGGATCGTTGTCTGAGCTTCATATGATAGAGCTATACAACAATTCCTTTGAAGGGGCAATTCCTAACTCCATTGGTCAATTGAGGCAGCTTGAAAAGCTCAATTTGCACCTAAACCTCTTGAACTCTTCGATCCCTTCGGTGCTCCGTCTTTGTTGTAACCTCACCTTCTTAGCTCTTGCTGAGAATTCGACCTCTGAAAAACTGCCTCTCTCTTCGTCCAATCTGGTCAGATTGTCAGAATTTGTTGCTTAAGATAATCACCTGTCGGGTGAGTTATTGCCTTACTTCTTCACGAATTGGAGAGAACTCATTTCTTTGCAGCTCCAGAACAATTTTATCTCCAGGCAAATTCCGCCTGAAATAGGAAGCCTGACCAAGCTTAATTACCTCCTCATGTACAACAAATTCGCTCTCAGGGACTATTCCTCTGGAGGTTGGGAATCTCACATTATTGACCTATCTCGGCCTCAGCATGAACCAACTTAATGGAGAGGTCCCCAAGACCATCTCTCGCCTTGCTAACTTATAGTGGATCTCTTTGTACAATAACAATTTCTCAGGAGTAATATGATTTCGGCAAGTACAGCCCTTCTCTGAGCGCTGTTTGCTTTTCAAACAACAGCTTCACTGGAGAACTGCCGCCAGATTTATGCAGTGGCTTTGCTCTTCAATATCTCGCGGTTGAGGGGAGTAATTCATGGGAGCACTGCCCGACTGCTAGAAGAATTGTTCAGGGCTGACGAGAGTCCGTCTAGACAGCAATCGATTCACTGCAGATATCATGAGTGCCTTCGGAGTTTGTCCGAATCTGGTCTTTATAAGCCTCAGCAACAACTGATTTGTTGGGAATCTCTTAGTAGAATGGGGAGAGTGTAAAAATCTCACGAAGTTGCAGATAGACGGTAACCAAATTACCGGCCGCATCCCACCAGAGCTTGGGAAATTGTCTCAGTTGCGTGTCCTGACTTTGCACAATAATGACTTGACCGGGAAAATTCCCACCGAGATGGGAAATCTAGGGGAGTTGTTGAGCCTGAACTTGAGCAACAACCATTTGGTCCAAGATATTCCCATCTTGTTAGGAAACTTAGCGAAGCGAAATTATCTTGATTTGTCAAAGAATGCAATGAGCGGTAGCATACCAGATGAGCTAGCGAATTGCGAGAATTTACTAAGCTTGAACTTGAGTTACAACAGTCTGTTAAGTGTCATACCGCCGGAGCTCGGGAACTTGCTCGCTCTACAGATTCTCCTAGACCCAACCCATAATTCACTGGCAGGATCAATTCCATCCAATTTAACGAAGCTTACTAAATTGAAAATCTCAATCTTTCACATAACGACTTCTCGAGTACAATCCCAGTTGCACTCACCAGCTTGGTGAGTTTAAGCTCCATAGACTTGTCGTACAACAAGCTAACGGGTGCGGTTCCTAGTGGTTGCCTCTTCCAACAAGCACCCGGAAGTGCTTTTATCAGGAATCTAGGCTTGTGTGGAAACGTGACTGGATCATCTCCTTGCGAGACAAGCAGTAAATCAACCGACCATTGAAAAAAGGTTCTGGTTGGTGTGTGTTGGCATTTGTTGCTTAATACTTCTAGCGATTCTAATTGCTATAATTCTGGCACTTCAGTGGCGAAAAAAGTTTCTCAACGAAGAGATCAAGCGTTTTAAATAGCACGAGAAATCTGAGCAGATCATATGGGAAAGGTTAGGGAAGTTCACATTTAGCAATATCACCAAGGACACCAATGATTTCAGCAAAGAGCACCACATCAGAAAAGGCGGGTTTGGGAGCGTTTACGAGGCTGTATTGGCCAACGGCGAAATTGCCGCTGTCAAAAAGCTCAACGCATTAGAACCCAGAAACATCTCAGAGGTCAACCACCGGAGTTTCGAGAATGAAATCCGCATGTCGACTGAGGTCCGGCACCGCAATGTGATCAAGTTCCATGGGTTCTGTTCCTCGAGGGGTTGCATTTGCTTGGTCTATGAGTTTGTTGAGAGAGGCAGTTTGGCAAAGGTCTTATATGGAGGAACAGAAGCAGCTGAACTGGATTGGGGAACAAGGGTGAAGATTGTTCAAGGCATGGCTCACGTGATCGCCTACTTGCATCACAATTGCTCACCGCCTATCGTTCATTGGGACATAACATTGAACAACATCTTGCTTGAGTCAAACCTCAAGCCTTGGTTCTTGAATTTTGGGATGGTAAGACTCCTGAATTCAGACTTGCCGAATTGGACCACAATGTCCCGATCTTATGGCTACATGGCTCCTGGTAAGCCATACGATCAAAGCTAACTATGCATTTCGCGTGTACATATTATCTGGAATTGTTCAAATTGCTCTCATTAACTTCTCAAATTTGGATTCATCAAATAATTCTCACAAGACTTTTTAGAAAAGCGAGTATAGATTTTGAAATGTCATTTGTCTTAATAATTTCAAAGAAATTTAAAATTTGTGTACAACTTGACATTATGATCAAAACATTAATGCATTATTCTACCATGAAAAACAGAGTTGGCAGTTGTGATGAGAGTAACGAACAAATGCGATGTGTATAGATTTGGTGTAGTGGTGTTAGAGATTATGACGGGGAAGAGTCTGAGGGATATTCTCTCTTCTCAATGATGCAAACATCAACAATCTCGGAGAACCCAAATTTGCTGCTAAAGGATGCGCTTGATCCGCGTCGTCCTCCTCCGATTGGCCAACCAGCCAACAAAGTGGCATTCATCGTCATGGTGGCATTGTCGTGCACGTGCACGAGTCCCGATTCGTGCCCCCACCATGCATTTCGTGATGCGAGAATTATCAGCACACACTCAAACTCACTTATCCGAGTCATTGGGATCTATAACTATCAGCAAAGTTATGAAGTCTTCAAGAGTAAAATTTCAAGGGATATTGCAGATCTAATGATACTTTTCTATCTGTCATTCTCTTTTTTGCTTTAGCTCATAATGAATGAGAAAGAGTGGGTGTACAAAAAGTATAATTTAGAAAATCTCTACTGCGCTATCTTCAAAACATGTTCACAAATCCTAACTATGCATCCTCTTATGAATTTGAAGTAACTAATCACTTCGGATGATCAAATAGACTACTCCCCCATTTTGTTTTCCTATACATTGGTATCAGATGAAAGTTGCCTTTTCGATGGGCAATATAGATAATTTCGTACTCAAGTTCTATCTTTAAGGAAAAAATTTAATTAAAAACCTGAAATGGATCATTTTCTCAAAAGAGAGTTTAGAGTATATTTTGTTTCAAATAAGGACCCAAAGTGACCAACACAATCTCAAATAATGGCCTAAACATATAGCTGGCCAAATATTCGCTAGTGAGCATTTTTTGAGTAGAACAGGGGTAATTTGGTTTAAATTGGGTAAAAATTTGAAAAAAATCCCAAATTGAATAGGATTTTCAATTTTTCACATTTTCTTCCTTCCTCTTAGAGGCTGGTTAAGTGTATTGGTCTTGCCTGATCCTCAGCCATGTTGCTCCTCGTCCTTGCCACCCACCTAGTCCTTGTCACTCCTCACCTGCTCCTTGTGAGCTTCTGTTTTATAACGACTCGGTCTGATGAGGGCGGGAGTGATCATCGGCGCCAGAGGACCTGGACAAGGTGTAGTTCCAACTATAGGATGGTGTGGGGCCATGAATGAATCGAATCCGACATCGTCTGGGTATGATGAGGTCAAGTGTCATATATGTATATCTCCTAACTTGTAAAGAGAGCTTTCTCTTGGTGAAGCTTAGAAGAAGAAAATCGTGCAGGCTCTATCTCAAAGTGGACAATATTGTTACAAGCAAACTTGGGCTTGAAATGATTGTATCAAAGCCAATAGCCCATCTAAAAATGTGTAGTTTGGGGACGAACCATGCGGAAGCTAGTGTGCTTGTAACGATCTAGTTCAACAAAGGCAAGAGTGATTGTTGAGGCCAGAGAGGGTCTGGACAAGGTGCAGCTCTAACTTCAGGATGGCGTGGGGGCAGGAATGAACTGAATTCCACATCGATTAGGTGTGGTGAGGTGAAGTACTATATATAAGATGTCACTTATCCTAACTTGTAACAAGGCCTTTTCTAGGCGAAGCATAGAAGGACAAAACTGGGTGAGCTCCGTCACAAAGTGGACAATATTGTTACAAGTGGACCTGGGCTTGACAAGTTCATAGTTCACCGTCATCTCTTCTTTCACAAGTTCATTGTCCATAATGTTGATACTTGATTTTTAGTCGACGTTTCATTAAAAATGAAAAGAATTAAGAGTTGGGTTTCTGATCGCGACAGAGCCCCATTTCTTGGCCAAAAGGTGTTGTTTTTCATTTCTTTCTTTTGTATTGTCATTTTAAAGCAATTTCTAGCTCGTTTTCAAGAAAAATCTGAAAAGTCAAACGGTTGACTTTAGAGTTGATTTTTTTTGGTTAATTCTTTGACTAAAAGTCACCTCCTTGACAAAAAAGTCAACTCCAGGTTAAAAATTGACTTTTTACTAAAAAAAAAGATTCCATCTAGCTTTAGTTTCACTTTTGTCAAATCAAATTCTAAAAAATTCAAAGATTTAACTAAAAAATCAATATTTTAGGAAAAGTTAACTAATGTGTTGACTTTTAGTCAAACCTTTGACAAAAAAATGAATAAATAAAAATGCACAAGTGCATTTCTTTTAATGTCAATTTGAATTTTTTGTCGAAAATTTCATAAAATTCAATTAAGAACCTTGATTTTTGAATTTTTTTAGTTTTAGGTTCTAAATCGACCAAAAATAAAATTATTTATACCCTAGTCATAATTAGGCATAGTTTTTTTTTTTGACATTTGGTTTAAGGACTATTTTAAATCCACTTATGGGTTCAATTTCACGAATTTCCAAGTCAAAAAATGAATTGCCTTTTTGAGCCCTAAGTAGGGGAACGATATTGATCATTCATAATTTACAAACAAATGATTGTTTTTCACTCATTTCCTTAAGATAAGTCCAAATCCAAAATTGATTTTGAGAAATTCACATCGGAACTCATCAATTTGAAGGATTTTACGTCACGTCCCGAACTCCGAGCGTGCGAACATCCCTCGACGGTCGATTAAAAAAATGTGACATCTTAGAACGCGTCACCGACCCATTCTTTTTATCTTTCGATTATAAACATGTGGAAGTAAATTAAATTAAACACCCATTCAATCAACAATAATAGGGATAGTAAAACATGACAAACCATTTCCCAAAAATAACGATTTATTTAACAATTGGTTAACTTAAGGAGTTTAATATCTACAGGTCTACCACAAAAAGAAACTCCTATGTGACCTACAAGAAAAAAAGGGTTAGAAGGTTATGGTTAACTTTTAGCTACACAAACTTCAAACACCTGCCCTAGTATCCAGGCGCAAAGTCGAGCACGTAGTCAGGCGGGTATGGCTCCCCACGCCCATCCGTATCGGAATTTGGATTCAGAACGACACCGTCAGGGATGTCGATGTCCATGGGGTCACCTACTTGCCCTTCCACGTTCCCGAAGGGCGGTCCATCAAAACCATGGGTGGACCCCACTCGATCACCGTTCGCCTCCCTAATAAACCATGCCTTGAAGTTGTGGGGCGCCACATGTACCAAGCCCTCGTCTACCCATACTATCGTAACCATCAGCTCACGAGTTCGGTTGATCCCAGGGATAGAATATAGAGTAGTCTCCACCTCTATGTCCCAAGGGACCCCGAAATATACAAGGCGACACTTTATATTACGGACCTGAAAATATTTGACAACAACGGGGTGAGATAAAATCTCAGTGAGTTAAATCCCTAAGCCTCGATTAGGACGCAAATTTGCATCGAAGATAGCCTAAAAACGCACCACACGTAAACTCACCTCGCCTCGGCATGCCCCTGCATATTAGCACGTCTTGCATAGCAATAATAGTGTAATGTGCATAAATAACAATCAGAACACATATTAGAATTTCATGCGCATTGTCGACACACGTGTTCCAATTATTACGACCCCTCAGGCCATGGCTAACACAAGTGTCGGCAGTCTTCCAGCATGACCAGACATCATCCGCCCCATCGAGCACGGCATTGTCTAAGACCCTCGCCTAAGTGGCATTCCATAAAGGAGCTTCAATCCGGCCTCAACTGTGATTCGGCATCCGAATCCCCGCCGGGCAACCGATAAAATTGGGTATTGCCCCCAAACTCTCGTTGGGTGACAGGTTCAGTTAAATGACCACTCAATCACATTATCAATCAAGCTAACTTTTATTGCTGTTATTTAGCGAAGAACACAATACTTTGTTTTCAAATAATAAACTTGGGTAATTTCTTATTTAAAATCCCGGTAAAATATTTGTACGTGGTCACGTATTTGAAATCCACCCGTCAAACTTTGCACACTTCTATTTGAAAGCTCCATTATTTTATTTAGCACGTACAATTTGACGTTCAAACCCGACACCTCACATTTTTCTATTTAATTTCCTATAAAACATTCTTTTGTGCAACTTATCATAGAGCAATTGATAACATAATATCACATGTGCAACCAATTGAAATCACGCACAATCTCATCCGAGAAAACGAGCTTAAAATTCTACTTAACGACTAATCCGTCACTAATTACGCTAATTGCAATTAATTAAAAATCACGATTAATAAAGATAAACTCAATTAATTAATCTAAACACGATCAATTAGACTAATTGTACTTAAATTTAAAACTAAATCATCCTTAATCACAATTAAAAATAAACTAAGCTTAACTAAGACTAATCACCATTAGCACTAATCTAACCACCCCTAAATGCAATTGATGCCATAATCCACGATTAGGAAATTAACTCATAGGTTTTCAACAGTGGCGTGATGTGACAGCATCGAGAATGTGACGCTCGCTGCTCGAATGGGGCTCGATGATGGCAGTGGTGGTTCCTCAAGCTCTCGGCCACCTAGGGTGGCTTGGTTTGGTGGTGGCCATGGTGGAGGTGGCAGACGGTGCGAGCAGGCGGTAGCAAGATGGCGGTGATGGACGCGGTGATCGACGATGGTGCGGCCAAAGCGGTGGTGGTGTTGGCGAGGTGGCCGGTAGCAACAGTGGACTGCTTGGTGGTGCTGGGGCCGGTGGTGTGGTGGTGGCATGAAGATGATGATGGTGCTGGCGGACGTTGGGGGTGCTGGTGGGTGGTGGAGTGGTGTTGGCGGGTGGTGGAGTGGTGGCGTGAAGAGGATGATGCTGGCGGTGGATGATGGTGAAGAATTGAAGAAGATGATGCTGGCGTGGATGATGGTGAAGAAATGAAGAAGATTGAGGAAAAAATGGGAGCAAAGGAGAAGGAGAGAGGCTGTTTGCAGAGGGGGCGAAGAAAGTAACGTGGGGAAGAGGAAGAAGAAAGAGGGAGAAAGAAGAAAATAAAGCAAACAAAAAGGCTTCTTAAAAAAAATATCCCAAAAATCCATCATCACATTCTATTTACATGCCTCAAAAGTCTTCTAAGCCTATCCTTACACCCACTCCAAATATCTCCTTAATGTTAATTTCTTAAAAATAAAGCTTTTGGGCAGCAAAAATATTGTAATTACGTATCATGAATATAATATCAATAGAAAATCGGTTTATTGCCATTCAATTCAAATATTGTAATTATGCGGAACCACTTGCAATTCGACTACGTACTTCCATCGAATCGGCTTATATCCGTTCACTAATTGATTTATAACAGTGTAGTATTGACCCTTATCGATTATTATGGTCAAGCGATTGATTTCTGATCAAATTCTCTAGTTTGTTGCATTTATACCATTTTACGGCCTCACCTAATAGATTAATTAACTCGCAAGTGATTAGTTTTGAGTAAAATAACTATAAGCGTGTCGATGAAATAACCATTTCATATATTCGAAATAGGGGCCAAATTTCGGGACGTCACATTTTATCCCCCCGAGCATAAGAAAGTCAAGCAATTAATTTTCAATTGTCAAAATTCGAATTGACCCATTTATGGTTATGGTTTAATTTCACAAATCTAGATCAAATTTTAATATTAGACTTACATCCATTTCTGACCTAAGCTCAAACGCTTCAATTCAAGGTCAATTTGAATGTGATAAGTGATCTTGCACATGAGTAGATCATTAGATAGGGCAATTGTCATTAATTGAATCCAATTTTAGTTAATTTACAAAGTTGCCCATTAAATTGCAAATTTAACCATTTTAGCCCTTTAGGCCTAATTCAAAGCACTCATGGTTTTGACTTGTTATTATTTTTTTTTATGATAATCATTCAATTAGATCAATAAGAGACCCCTAGATCATGTTCATATGGTTTGATTAGCTTAATTGTATCTTAATTAGCCAATTTCTTGTTAAATAAGGTAAAATTCATTTTCAATTTGGTCATTTATGGACTAAATTGCATAAATTTTGAATCCACAGGGGCCGCAAGCAGGCGAAATGATAAGAACTAGTCAGAAACCGGCTGAATAGGATCGAACTGGTTTGACTGGCAGTTGGTGGGGCTGGTCGATTCAACCCCTTGCCAGTTGATTCCTAACCTCGGGTGACTGGTTCCGGGGTCCTCTTAATGTCAATTTCACTTTTGCTTATTCGATTTTCCAAAATTTTACATATTGATTCTCGAATTTTATCAAATTGCAAATTAACCCATAATCGGAAATTTTGACGCAATTCTCGATTTTTGACTTGGGTTTTTGCAAATCAAACCCACTAAATTGATTACTTGACACCTCGAGATCTTGATGGAGCCTTTGAAATTGACTTTTGACTGTTGAATCGAAATTTTGATTGTCGAACCAAACCGACAGCTGAAATCGCTTAATTTGGGGAGTATATATGTGAAATTTTCCCTTCATTTTAGGGGTGGCTTCATTATGCATGAAATCTCTCTCTCTCTCTCTCAAAAAATTGCCGCCGGTTTTGCCCCTCACCAGCGGCTACTTGATTGGAGCTACCAGTTGAGAGATCCATCAACTCCTCTCCTCAATCACTAGCATAGGTTGCCGATCTTCCTCCTGAACAAGATATAGTCCTTGGAGGTTCGTGAAGATAAGGTCAGCCAAAAATTTTACTCGATCACGACTGAAATTGAGAAAAACCGCATCAAAAGATAATTTCTAGGTCTCGAATCCTGTGAAGCGAGGCCAGATTAGTCGGCCGGGGCTAGGGTTCAATATTGTGGATATATGCTAATCTTCGATGAATTGCTAAAGCTTGAACTTAAATGATTGTTTTTTATTTTGCTTAAATCTACATTTTCGTAGTTATAGAACCGATTTACTGTTCTACCCAAAATGAGGTCTGAAATGACCTCGTTTCAACTCGAGTCCTCTTAGACTTAGATAATATACGTCTCAAGCTTCTAAATAATAGGTTGCATGCCTCAATCAAGTATCGTTTGTTCCTTGAAAAATACCTCTGAAGATGAACGATTTTGCAATAGTTTAGGAAGATTTTCGGTTTTGTTCTTATTTTGGAAATGAGATTTTACTATTTTTATGTAGCCTCTTGTGATGATTTTTGGACAATCTTATCTTCACAACTTTTGTTCTAAATCGTTTTGTCCATGTTTTGTAATTTTTTCGTGATTTTTGGATTTATTTAACTAGGTCAAATATGTTCAGATCTAAGCTTAGGTTAGTTTGTTCCGTATTGATATCTAATTTTGTCATTTTTCGTACTGATCTATGTGTCAATTTCTAGAAGAACTTTTCCTCGTGAAAGTTTCTTGCATTGGTGTTGTGCATGTCCTGTATTTTTTTTTTTTTTTGAAATTTTTAGACATGATCAATTAGATCAAAATCACTTAGATCCAAACATAAGACAGTTTGCCTTACATTGATCCAGATTTTATTTTGATAAAATTGAGTCCCCAAATAAGCTTGTTTGGTCTCAAATTCTTCATGAGAATTGAAATGCATGATACATATATTCAATTGATGCATGCTTTGCAAAGTCTTGACGTTGACAAGTGAGTCAGTTGCATGAATTAAGGTTAAAATGTGCTGCAACAGTATATAGTCTAAATGTGCATCTCTATTTTGTCATTTTTGCTACTATTCATGCGATCACATATAGATTTTAAACTCTTAAAAAGAAACATTCATCATTGTATGTTCTGTATGTAAGATTTTTTGTAAGATTTTTGCATGCCTTGAGATGACTGAAATCATGCACGTTCTGTGAAGTTAATGCTGAAATGAAATATTGCCATTCATGCATCTTACCATACTTGTTTGAGACATTTAGAGACTAACTTTTGTGATAATGTCTTCTTGAAACTTAAACTACATGTTACGAGGTTTGAGTACATATTTACGTCGTTGCATTTGAGTATCATTTTGTATGATTAATGTGTCTCATAAGAGCGCATGTTTACCTAGAAACCCTTAAGCATTTCATCATGAATCTTGTATTGTCATCGAATTGTATGACATCCTCTCATACTGACTTAGAGTTAGATGATCATCTCAATTATTTGTCACATCCAATTCTATGCCGCATGTAAATTTTTCATGTCATTTGTGCATTACTTGAATGGTTTTGAGATTTATTAATGCATGTTTGTGTTCTGGTTTTTAGTTACTAACATGCGAACATTTAGAGATATTAATCTTAGCGTACCAATTTGACCTAGCTTGGACTAGAGCTCTTCTAGGAAGTCATAAGATACACTTAGAGGTTTCTAATACCACTGATTTTGCATAGATTGCTTATCGTTTGGATTACCTTCCATTTTTTCAAAACTATATTAGAATCTGGACATGAGATCAAATTTGGACTCTTGTTCTAACCCTTGTTTGGACAGATATTTGATATTTTTATTCCATTTTTTCTATTAGAATTATGTACTTGGTCTCTTAACAAAACTTGTTTTTCATCATGTTGGCTATGTTGTGTGCAAATTTGGTGATTTTTAAACTTGTTTTGGTAGGATAAATCCTTGTGATATTGGCTGAGTGTCTTGCTGTTTTGACAATTTTCTGACAAACTGTCACTTGTTGTCTGATTTTTATAAAATCATATGCAGCTTGTTAAGGAAAACTTTCTTCATGAAAGTTGTTCATTATTATGTCGTTCATATTAGGGAATTCTTCCATAGCTAAATTGTCAATGAACATTACTCAATTTTGTTGATTTGACCTGATAGGCCTGAATTTTCCTAATGTGAACCTTCGGTTGTGTTTGTTTAGTTATATCTTTTAGGTTAGTTTGTGCATGAAATTGGGTCATATCGTCTTCATGGAAGTTATTCTAAATGCTTTGATATTTGTTGTTAAACAATTGGCATTTCCAAATTGCATCTTAAAAAAAAAAAAATACTTTGGTACATGTAATGTTTCCCAAAAACATTTTCTAAGAAATTCTTTTCAAAAGCTCGATTTGGCTTAAGGAATGATCGTGATTTGGATCATATTCAAACTGCCTACGAAACTTGTGAGTGCATTTATGCAAGCCCCGGGCTAGCCTTATGTTCCATAGCCTAGATATTCTTTAACCCTATATATTTTCAAACCTTTTTAAAATCTTGATTTGATATCGTGAAAGTCACGGTTTGAATTGTATTCAAAATGCCTGTGACTCTTGTGAATGCATTTATGCGAGCCCTGAGTTAGCTTTGGCAATTGAATGCCTTTTATAGCAGAGACATCACTTTGTCTCAATTATTTATTTATTTATTTATTTATTTGTAGATGATTTTGAAATATGTCTTTGAAATATCACATGTATCCCTTATACATATAATCATGCCTAATGAGAAATGTATGTGTTTGTGTTGGCGCATGACTTCTCATCTATTTGATTGGTTGAGAAACAAGGTCCGAAAGACCTACACGCATATTTAAATTTCTGCAATGCATGTGATTTTTAAATGAATGATAGGATCGGTGCATGATATTGAGGGAAAACCCTGGAATCACATAGATCGCTTGATTAGGAGACTTATAAGCGTTATTGGCCATGCGAGAACACAATTGGTCAATACTGTTAAAATATTTATGATTCAATTGGAAAATTTAAAAATGTTTAGAACTGAATTGGTAAAGGTATAATAGGTTTAGGATTTTTTGGATGCCTCTTTTCTTTTGTTTAGCCAATTTTCACATAATGTTACATAATTCTAGAAAATTATGTGGGCATTGTGACTATGTCAAGCCATTAATATTATATCGTCTCACCAAGTTGGAAGTACCAATCCTATCGTTTTTGGAGCTTCCTCTGCAAGTTGTTCATTTCTTTAGATCCGTTCCTCTCAAACCAACCCAACTGAAGTTTCAAGCGACAAAATTGGCTGGTCTGCTTTTGAGAACGTTTCAAATGCAGCTTTGGAGTCATAGGTCAGAGTACTGATGACTATTGATTGAGTATGAATAGAGTCAAAAGTGAGTTTCTTTCATCATTCTACAAAGAACGACCGAATTGTATAATAATCATCTCGCTTTTTGAATAGAGTAAAGGTAATGACCCTGAATGAGTTCAAGTTGGACCAATCACCGAGGTATTATGGAAAAGAAAGGACTCAGACTGATGACAAATTTCACTAAATAGATGAATTTTCTCGCACTTTCACCCAAAAAGAGACACATCTGTCTCTTTCCCACTTATCAGCTTTGTCATTTTTCATGGACATTGACCTGCAACAGAAGCTCGCAATAACATCTATCTGGAGTTCTTGCCCATCAGGGTCAAGGGTCAAGTCTCACAAATTGGTTATATTAACCGAACATTTGCCATCAAGTTCTAAGGTCTTCATCATCCTTTACAATCTCTTGCATCTAGACCTGAGTCCTGATCCTCCTCTCTCTCTCTCTCTCTCTCTCAATGAGTAAACTTCTTAGTCATTTTAGAAACACGGTCTAAGTCCTAAATCTTTTTGAAAAGTTGCAAAATAGTTCTTTTGAACATCATTTTTTCCTGAATTTTCCTTTTCAACAACCTATAATCACCTACTACCGAAGCCTCTTTATATGTCATCACTTAAAGTGA
Organism: Eucalyptus camaldulensis; assembly: GCA_019915185.1. Lineage (NCBI taxonomy): Eukaryota > Viridiplantae > Streptophyta > Magnoliopsida > Myrtales > Myrtaceae > Eucalyptus > Eucalyptus camaldulensis. The sequence goes on along the minus strand of JAHSVA010000014.1, from coordinate 7,781,663 downwards.
TTGACAATTTGTTGGCCACCATAAGTTTCCATATTTTTTTAATGTTGCTAGTGGTACGTTCATCTATACGGCACGACACATTGCTCAAAAAGAGTATTTATTGACTTGCAAAAGTCCAATTTCTAGAGAACATTCACCGATCCTAGGTATTGATGGGTTGGAAGTCAGACATAAATGGCATTACTGGTAACTCTTGACTTATCAATTACACCCACTTTCCAGCGTGTACGGTAGGCTATTGGCCCAAAATGCAATTCTAGTCTGATTGGAAAAATTGGAGTGCTTCTAGAGGCTCTAGATGGAAGTGTGGGATTTAGTTGATTGGTTAATATGCATAATGACCCCCTTAAAAAGGTTGAGTGTGTAGAAGACTTCAAATTAACTAAGCTTTGTCTTAAAAAGGTTGAGTGTGCAGAAGACTTCAGATTGACTAAGCTTTGTCTTTAGATGGTTAATTGGTTTTCTTTAAACACATCCGTAGAAAGATCGATAATTGAGGACCATCTCATGTTCAAAAGCTACCAACTTTGAAATCGCATCCATGGTCCACGCACTTGAAATCCTATTAACTTAGACCTTGCTCTACATGCAACGCACGAGAGAGAGAGAGAGAGAGAGAGAGAGAGAGAGAGAGAGAGAGAGAGAGAGAGAGAGAGAGTAAGTGTTGCCTCAATCAGCTCTCTTCCATCGATAGATTAGGAACAAGGGCGCAAAGGAGTCAATCAGCTCTCTTCCATCGATAAATTAGGAACAAGGGCGCAAAGGTCCAGTCACCACAATTAGCTCTCTTGAGAACACAACATATTAAAAAATTAATTATTACTAGGTTCGTTGTAGCCAATGACATATTTTACAGGAGATGGTTGGATGAATTTTGGTTCTTCCATATGTCTATTATGTTCTTTCTTATGGAGGAAAAACTTTTTTTTTTTTTTATCTTTTCCTAACATGATTTCTATTTCAGATTCTTTTTTTTTTTTGGTAAAGACAGATTCAATTTTTTTAATTTCCAAAACTTCTAACAACACTAATGCGATAGTGCTGATGGTGCGACGAGGATTGCTGAAAATTGACACTAGTCACTTTATTAATGCTTTCAAAATGCGAGTTATTTAGGAAAATTATTTTTAGTAATTTCTTATTTGCTAGTTCTGTTCAAGTTTATTTTATTTAAAATTGGTTAATTTATTTTAGTATGTTATTTTCTACATTTAAGAAGAAAAGCTGTTAAAAATTAGGGTCTCGATTGGATTGGATATTTGTTTGGGTACATGTTGCTAAAATTATAGGTCAACATAAGTTAATTCGGATCGGACCCTATTGCAACTCATTCAAATTAACTCAATACTGATTTGACAAGTCCACTCCCAACTAAATAACAGAGATGTCAAAAAAAAAAAAAAAAATTGGAGCTTGGCGTACAGCCTGACGATTGCATGCTGAGGCAATATGAGACCTGTTCCTAAAACCACTTTGATTAATTAGTTATTGGTGCGTTGGAAGTTATGCATAAATTGCATTGTTGATAACTTGGCCTGGCAATTATACCCATTTATAAATTAGGCTTTTTTTTTTCCTTTTTACTTTGCAACTATAATGTGGCCAAATGTTGCATCATTTACCATTTTAGTGTTATTTGGGTGACATTATTTCCACCCTCTTTATAACTAAATACACTCCGTTTATACAAGATAGGGAAAATTAACCTTGATTGATTTCACATTTATACATTTTCCCTCAATTGATTTCTTTTCCATTGTGGGTTCCCCTCAAATTTAAACCCTTGATGCTTAGAACATTAAAATCGGCATTTTCTTTGTCAATCCAACATGAATGAAATTAAGCTTTCATGAAAAATATTTCTATTACTTTAGGCATATTTTCTATTTTACAAATATTGTTTGTATATAGGCCTTGTCTCCATTTTCACATGAAAATTAGTCCAAAGATTCGCTCGACGAAATGAAAAGTTCTAAAGATGTCTTTAATAAATAAAGTTGCTAACATGTGTAGAAGAGAAAAAGAGAGAGAGAGAAAAGAAAAGATAGGTTTTTGAGGTGCATGATAATATTCGCTTGAATGTGTAATCCTCAATTATGGTAACCGGATGCCACATAAACTAGAAAAACGAGAAAGAATAGGACAATGTGTAAATTGGGGTCCACTACTTTAAGTTTCAATTGAATAATAAAGAGCAATTCTGTCTCTGTAATGCAAATAGGGGTGGATCTAGTCATGTAAGTGTCAAAACAACTTTGCCCTGTTTGTAATTGTCAAACAAACGGCCTACGAGGAGGAGCATCAAAGCCACGTGGGAAATCATGATTGATAGGTCTAAGTGAATCACGGCAACAATGTAATTGTGCAACATAATCTGAAGGAAATACACTTTTAATAAACAAAGTAAAATAAGTGATAAGATATTCACATCTCAAATAAGACATGGAAACTGCGCATCTAGTTTTTCATTGCAATTTGCCTTTAATTAGGAATTGTCAAACAATCTTGATATTAAATATAGGTAGATCCACATAATCCATGTAAAGCTAGACTTGTACTCCAATATAATCGTATAAAAGGCCAAGAGAATATCCGGATATAAATGTGAAGCCAAAATCCTAGCTACGAATACTAATGGACTTGAGCTGGCTCTGATCGATATGTTTGAGATAGATCAATTTTTGCAATTATTCCAAAGCCAAAAACTGCTTTCTATAATTCCAAAAGGAATCGTTCATACCATTGACCCCTATGCAGTTGTTCTTGGTGAATTTTGGTCTCGCTTTTTTTGAGAAATTTCAATTAGATTCGAGTGTAATCTATTTGATGTTAAAGTAGTTTAGCTGGAATAGATGAATAGCGTGTCTAGGAAAATTGCTCTCTAATATAATGCGTGACAATATTACTAGCTTCATGTTTTCTACTTGATATTGTCCTTGTCCTTTTCCCAATTGCCCTCATTTCCCGAATTTTCGTTGATGAAGAAAATTATTTTCGTCAATTCATTTTTGTAAGCAACATAAATGATCATTTTTAGAAAAATATGCTCACAATAATTAATTTTCCTCCAAATAAATGTATGCATACGTATTATTGGTCTTTGTTAATTACAAGATTAGCAAGCAACGATCTTCTAAAGGACTCTCTATGTTTACATTAGCTTATCCACGCGCCATTGATTTACTATCGAACAAGAAATGACGTAATTGTGCCTATGTTACAACATGTTTCTAATTAAAAATATTTAATAGGAGGACTGATTTAAACATTTGCTAACTTTCTCTTTAACTTGCATTCTGTGTGTATAGGGTGAGAATGCAATTTGAGTAAAATTACAATTAATATAGATTATAATTAACCTAATCCCATATAGTAATCAAACATAGTAGTGTATCTCTAATGCCCTGGATGCACGCAAGAAATGTAAAAGTCAATTTGGGGGTCAATTTATCCCTTATTAGCAGCCTTTGGTGGTGCCCACCACTTTTTAGGTAGTGCGTTGGTCCGCTGTGCTTTTTCTCTCGTGCTGACTTTGATGAGTCTTGACTTACCTAATTATAATTTTTTTTTTTTATTCCGACGTGATTAATGGTACAGATGAATATCCTCTTTTTCCATTATATCCTTGGTTTTAGCTTTTTCAATTGGTTTTTTTCTAATCAAATATGTTGGTCGATGGTTGAATTGATTGATGAATGATCATTAGCCAATGCAGTGCGTGGTGGTCCCTTGTGTGACTTCCAAATGTCCTTTCCTTGTATTTTGAGAAAAGATTAGCAAATCGTTCAATTTCCATCCTACGTTTTTATAGCATTACTAAATTTTTTAAATCTGTAATCAGATTAGCGAGAGCTCGAACTGGTCTAAAATGGAATCTTCAGCAGGTAACCATCGAAAAAGTGCTCACTTTCATATCTTTTTAAGGTTTAGAAAACTGAACTTGACGATATTTCTTAACCATAAAAGTCAAGAGTTTTGCTACAAATTTCATGTCACAACTATCTTTGCCCGATTCCGATCGACTTGTAGCCTTTTAAATCCATCTGCATTGCTTGCAGTTTTTATCTCCCACCTAATTTACCTGCCTCAATCAACCTTTTAATGGCACGAAATCAAGATTCAACTCTTTGACACTAGAATTGGCTCAATTAGACCGAAGGCAACATTTTACCAGTGCTGTAGGTATACTTCTGTAGCTTAAGTAATGACGATAGCACTTTATCATTCCAATTGATACCATAATCTTCTTTTTATTTGTTTTGGTAAATCACATACGCCGTAAGGTATCTTATAAGCAAATTCAGAAAGAGAATGATCTTTTTTTTTTTTTTATAAAAAAAATGGCTTCCCTTTAATGGTGGCAATCTTCAGTAGACTTGAGTCGATACTTGGCCAGTAGTTAGTATTTTATAACTTTTTCTTAATTGATAAAAGTAAAAATATTTTAGTATTTAGATTTCGTTCATTTCGCAAAAAACAACTTCCAAGTAAATATTTTTTGGATTTTCTAGTGTCTGGAACATGGAAAAGAGGTTTTCTTAAATAGGGGAAAATGATTTTCATTTTTTGAAAATGAGAAATCATTTTCCCTCTTCTTCCTTTCACCCAAACCAAGCATGTTCTCCTCCGTGCATCCTTTCAATTATTTTTTTTATTTCTTTCTTTTATTTTAAGTTTTTTTTCTCATATTTTATTATTTTTTCTTTTTTCCTTCTTCACCGGCCAGTTGCTTGCCGTGGCAACAACGGACGACCAACCACATGGCCAATGGCCGACAATCAACTAAAGAAGAAGGAAAATAAAAGAAAAAAAAATAAAAAACGGAAGTAATTAAAAATTTGATTTTTAAAAAAGAAGAAGAAAAAATATTATTAAAAGGAGTGCGCAGAAGAAAATCAAATAAGATTTTCCATATTAAACAACGGAAAATATTTTCTAATTTATTTTCAAATTTCAGTCAAATAGTGAAAAATATTATTATTTTTCAGGAAAATGACTTATTGGGAAACATTTTTCATAAATGACACGTTTTTTACGAAGCAAATGGAGTTTTAGGGGAAAATTAATCATATGAACCCAACATGAATAGCCATGACAATGAAAAAAGTTTACTTGAATCCATCCTTCGTTACCTCTAAAAGATAGTGTTGCAAAAAACATGTAATCAAACATAATAATAAATAGTACAATAAAATGAATTGGATATTGGATTTATATGGTTCGACTGCTATGACCAATTATGTAGGGAGAACAATAGGGAAATTCCACTTTAGATTAAATAATACCATGGAAATTATAACCATACTAGAATCTTTCAAACACACTCAATGTTTTACAACTCCTATTTATGTCCAGTAAGTTACATAATATTTAATCCTCACAACTCCTAGGGAACAATCTCTTGATTTCACAAAGGAATCACAAATCTTATCACAAGATTTGTTGTCTTCAAAACATTTACAATTTCTTCACAGTGTAATTCATGAGCGTGCTTGAACAATTGATTGTCGCACTCGGTAGTTTCTCTACTTACATATAGACAAAAACCAATACCCACCTAAATATATTCTTCACACAATGTAATTTATCAGCATGCGACGCAATGAATTATTATGGCCAATAGCTCTTTTGCTCACTGATGGGCAAAAACTAACGCCCCTTAATATTTGAATATATAAAAGAAAACTTTGTTTAGAGAATCTATTTAGATTGGGTTTCTTTTATTGGTGCACATTTGAGATATATTCACAATAATCTTCATATTGGCTTGATGTTTGAGTTAAGTTACGACTAATTTGCTTGAACTTGAACTCGAATTCTACCACTACTCTTGCACAACCCCTCATGGGCTCCTCTGTTGCCACAACATCTTTCAAGACTTAAGTTGCGCTTAAAATTCACAAAAAAAAAAAAAAAAAAAAAAAAAAAAAAAAAAAAAACGAGCCTCATCAAGGTAACAACTCTACCAACACATTTAACCATCACATAAGAATTTTCAAACACAATATCCTCTACCATAGATAAAGAAAAATCACCATTGCATTCATATCTATTAAAAAATCAAAGATACAACTTGTCAAATTTGCAGTTATAATAACCGCCAGCTTTACAAGCAGCACCTCACTATATGCATTGTCTGTGTCAATTATGCACCAGATATTTAAGGAGTTTCTAGTTGCAACTCTACATTGAGTTGAACACAAGAAAATTGTCTAAAAGGTTTTAAATTTACTACATTTTTACCATTTTAGTTCTTAATTTTTTCACCTTTTGCCAATTAAGTATATTCGATCAATTTTGGCTTAAAATCGTTGGCATGGTGTTGACTCTCCTACGTCGTACAACCGATACTAATATAGACAATTTGTAATAATATTTTGATATTTTTATGAATTTTATATTAATTACATATATTTTTTCCTTATATTCTCTTTTCCTTCCTTTCTTTATTCTTTTTTCCCTTTTTTTTTTTTTCTTCTTTCAATTTCTTTTCCCTTTTTCCCTCTATCGGCCGCTATCGGGCCTCGTTGACCTTTGGAGGCCCCAAAAGAGGGTAGGGGTTGCACTTACCTGCTCAGGCGAGGGTGGCCTTGACTAGACAAATGCTTGTCTATTATAATTAAACAAGCAAATATTTGTATAGATGGATTCCAATTATTTTGGCACCTGACCAAGAATCTTCAAATCATATTTTCGAAGTATTCATCAAAGGGTATTAGTAAGAAGTATTAGTAGTCTGAAGGCTACTTTTGTGATTTAGGTAAAACTTTTCTACAAAAAATAACACGTAGGATTTTTCAGGCAACGTTGTGGGGAAATGACTAGAAGTCAAACATGTGTTTGTCACGTTAAGACTCCCGCAGAGTTTGTCACTTTCTCGTGGTCTTTGGTCTAAACTAGAACCCTTCGTGCTATAAAAGTTCATTCAGCTCACTCATTCTCATGAAACCTAATAGCATCTTGCTAAGCATGACAAAATCAACTACAACCTGTCCCCTCTTCCTTTTCCTGTTCCTCTGTCTCCTCTTTCCATTTCAGGCCTCACCATCACCGACCACAGAGGCGCAAGCACTTGTGAAATGGAAGAACTCCCTCTCGCCCCCTCCACCTCCACCTTCCCTGAGCTCATGGTCCCTCACCAACATCCCCCATCTCTGCAACTGGACTGGCATTGCCTGCAACGGGGGCGGGTTGGTCACAGGTATCGGCCTCTCTGGCTCAAGCCTCAACGGCACGCTTGATGCGCTCGACTTCACTTCGTTCCCGAACCTGACCCGCTTCGACGTCAGCAACAACAATCTCGAGGGCCCAATACCGTCCTCGATCGGCAATCTATCCCAGCTCAGATTCTTGAAGTTGGCGGTCAATTTCTTCGAAGGGGCAATTCCTCGCTCCATTGGACAATTGATAAAGCTTGAAAAGCTTGATTTGAGACTAAACAAGTTGACCTCTTTGATCCCTTCGGAGCTCGGGCTCTGTTCTAACCTCACCTACTTAGCCCTTGCCAAGAATTCGATCTCTGGGGAGCTGCCTCTCTCACTGTCCAATCTAGTCAGATTGTCATTATTTAGAGCTTCGCATAATCGCCTGTCGGGTGAGTTACTGCCTGACTTCTTCACAAATTGGACCGAACTTGTTTCTCTGAAGCTCCAGAGCAATTTCATCTCCGGGCAAATTCCGCCCGAAATTGGAAGTCTGACCAAGCTCAATCACCTCTCCATGTACAATAATTCGCTCTCGGGGACTATTCCTCCGGAGGTCGGGAATCTCACGTTGGTGATGTCTCTCTATTTTGGCATGAACCAGCTTTATGGAAAGATTCCCGAGACCATCTCTCGCCTTGCTAACTTACAGAAGATCTCTTTGTGCTCGAACAATTTCTCGGGAGAAATACCACGTGATTTAGGCAAGTACAGCCCTTCTCTGAAATCTGTTTGCTTTGCGAACAACAGCTTCACCGGAGAGCTGCCGCCAGATTTATGCAGTGGCTTTGCTCTTCGATATCTCATGATCCAAGGGAACAACTTCACTGGGCCGCTGCCTGACTGTTTGAAGAATTGTTCACGGCTAATGAGAGTCCGTCTAGACAGCAACCAGTTCACTGCAGATGTCACGAGTGCATTTGGAGTTTATCCGAATCTGGTTTTTATAAGCCTCAGCAACAACCGATTTGTCGGGAATCTCACCACACAATGGGGAGAGTGTACAAATCTCAAGACTTTGCAGATAAATGGGAACAAAATTGCCGGCCGCATCCCACCGGAGCTTGGGAAGTTGTCTCAGTTGCGTGCCGTGACTTTTTACAGCAATGACTTAACCGGGAAAATTCCCGACGAGATGGGAAATCTAGGGGAGTTGTTGAGCCTGAACTTGAGCAACAATCATTTGGCTGGAGATATTCCCATCTCATTAGGAAACTTATCGAAGCTAAATTATCTTGATTTGTCGAAGAATGCAATAAGTGGTAGCATACCGGACGAGCTAGCAAATTGCAAGAATTTACTAAGCTTGAACTTGAGCAACAACAATCTGTCGGGTGTCATACCGCCGGAGCTCGGGAACTTGTTTGCACTACAGATTCTCCTAGATCTGAGCCACAATTCACTAGCAGGATCAATTCTGTCCAATTTGGCAAAACTTACTAAACTGGAAAATCTCAATCTTTCGCATAACAACTTCTCGGGTACAATTCCTGCAGCTCTCAACAGCATGAGCAGTTTAGGCTCTATAGACTTATCGTACAACAAACTAACGGGTGCAGTTCCTAGTGGTCGCCTCTTCCAACAAGCACCGGGAAGTGCTTTTATCGGGAATCTGGGCTTGTGTGGATACGTGACCGGATTATCTCCTTGTGGGACGAGCAGTAAATCAACTGACCAAAGAAAAAAGGTTCTGGTTGGTGTGAGTGTTGGCGTCTGCTGCTCACTACTTTTGGCGATTCTAATTGCCATGATTCTGCTACGTCGGTGGCGAAAAAATCTTCTTGACAAAGAGGAAGAGATCAAGCGTCTTAAAAAGCACGAGAAATTTGAGCAGATCATATGGGAAAGGTTAGGGAAGTTCACATTCAGCGACATCGCCAAGGCCACCAATGATTTCAGCGAAGAATACTGCATCGGAAAAGGTGGGTTCGGGAGCGTTTATAAGGCCGTATTGGCCAGCGGCCAAATCGTCGCTATTAAAAAGCTCAACGCACTAGAATCCAGCAATGTCCCAACAATCAACCGCCAGAGTTTCGAGAACGAAATCCGCGTGTTGACCGAGGTTCGACACCGTAATGTGATCAAGCTCCACGGGTTCTGTTCCACGAGGGGTTGCATGTACTTGGTCTATGGGTTTGTTGAGAGAGGCAGTTTGGCAAAGGTCTTGTATGGAGGAACGGGAGCCGTTGAACTGGACTGGGGTACAAGGGTGAACATTGTTCAAGGCGTGGCTCACGCGATTGCTTACTTGCATCACAATTGCTCACCGCCTATCGTTCATCGGGACATAACGTTGACAAACATCTTGCTTGAGTCGGACCTCGAGCCTCGACTCTCAGATTTTGGGACGGCAAGACTCTTGAATTCAGACTCATCGAATTGGACCACAGTGGCCGGATCTTATGGCTACATGGCTCCAGGTAAGCCATATAATCAAGGCTAACTATGCATTTCGCTTTTACATATTAGCATGAATTGTTCTCAAATTTGGATTCATCATATAATTCTCATCAGACTTTTTAAGAGCAAGTATAGATTTTGAAAAGTCATTCATATTAATAATATCAAAGAAATTTGGAATTATTGTGCAACTTGACATCAAAATATTAATGCATTGTTCTTTCATGAAAATAGAGTTAGCAATTACGATGCGGGTAACGAATAAATGTGACGTGTATAGCTTCGGAGTAGTGGCGCTAGAGATTATGATGGGAAAGCATCCAGGGGATCTTCTCTCTTCTCTTTTAACGACACAAACATCAACAATCTCGGAGGACGCAAATTTTATGCTGAAGGATGTGCTCGATCCGCGTCTTCCTCCTCCGACTGGCCAACTAGCCAAGAAAGTGGCAATCATCGTCACAACGGCACTAGCGTGCACGCGCACAAGTCCTGATTCGCGACCCACCATGCATTTTGTCGCGCGAGAATTATGTGCACGCACTCAAGCTTACTTGTCCGAGTGATTGGGCTCCATAACTATCAGCAAAGCTATCGAGTATATAGGAATAAAATTTTAACGGATATTGCAGATCAAATGATACTTTTCTGTCTATGTCTCTTTTTCTTTTTGGGATTTAGCTCGTTATGAAGGAGAAAGAATCGGGTGTACAAAAAGGATAATTTGGAAAATCTCTATTCCACTATCTTCAAAACATGTTTAAAAATCCCCGCTATCCTCTAATGAATATGAAGTACGTCATCACTTGGGATGATCCGATAGACTACTCTCATGTTTTGTTTTATGTACATTGGTATGAGTTGAAAGTTACCTTTTGGATGAACCAATATAGATAAATTGCATACTCAAGTTCTAACTTTAAGGAAAAAATTCTAATTAAAGGTTTGAAATATAAAGTGGACTTTATCTTAAATAAGGGTCCCAAGTGACCAAGTCCATCTCAAATAAGGGCTTAAACTTCCCAGTCAGCCAAATATTCACTGATGAACATTTTCAAGCAACTAGAACAGGCGTAATTTGGTCAAAATCCGCAATTGGGTAAACTTTTTTAAAAATTTCCAAATTGAATAGGATTTTCAATTATTCATATTTTCTTCCTTCCTCTCCCCGGCTACTTAAGCATATTGCACTCGCCCAATCCTCTGCCATGCTGCTCACCTGATCCTTGTCACTTTTGTTGTTCGCCATTTTCTCTTCTTTCACGAGTTCATCGTCCACAAGCTTTAAGTCGTTCGCAAGCTTCAAGTCCGTTGTTCGCAAGCTCCACTCGCTTTCATCCAAGGTTAGTGTCGTTCACATTGGTGTAGTTTGTTCAAGGAAAAGCAATTGTAGCTTGTCGAAACAACATGTCGCCCAGGTGTGGACATGTCGTGGAATATCATACCGATGGCAGCAAGGCTCTCTTCCCAAACCCGAATGGTTGTTCCAGTTACAGTCACGAAGCCTGCTTCTCTGGCACAAGCATTCTTGTGAAAGATCGAGTTCTGCATCTTCTCTTCGATGCTTCTCGGTCCACTCGTGCCGCTGCAATCACAAAAGAAAGAAATTTCCATTCCCCCTAATGTCCTTCGCCTTAAGGTTGATCCAAGCGGTAAAGAGGGTTCTCCCTTAGGGTAAAATTGGGATTGCCTCACCCCGCCATCGCTCTAGCAAAGGCTTTCTTTTGCCCTGTAGCTTTAAATTCCAATGCCAGGCTTTTCTTGTTGTGATCTATGAACTATTTGTGCATCGTGCGCATTGGTGAATTTAATAGTAAGATTAGTGACTTCTAAGGGCTTGTTTGTTTATGTTTCTTTTTTTCTGTTTTTAAACACTTTTTATGTTTTTTTTGTTCCTGGGAACAAAAAAGGAACAGAAACGCGTTTGGGTGCGTTTCTGTTCCCTTTTTGTTCTTTTGTTCCCAGGAACAAAAAAGAAACAGAAACAAAAAACACAAAATTTGTGTTTCTTGTTTCTGAAACAAAAAACACAATTTGTGTTTCTTGTTTCTGAAACAAAACTTAGAAACACTTTTATTTTTTCTTCTTTTTCTTCTTATTTTCTTTCTTTTTTCTTTCGCCGGTCGCCGGCCTCGGCCATGGCCGGCGACCGGCTGACGAGGGCTAGCGGCCTCGCCTAGGCACGGCGAGGCTCGCCGGCCCCCGGCGAGGCCGAGCCTCACCGACCGCTGGGCAAGCTCAGCCTCGCTAGATCTGGGCGAGATCGAGCTCGCCCAGCCCGGCGAGATGTCGGCGCGTCGAGCTGGGCGAGCTCGAGCTCGCCCACCCAAGGCGAGGCCGACCCTCGCCCAGCTACGGCGAGGCTCGGCCTCGCTGGGGGCCGGCGAGCCTCACCGTGCCTGGGCGAGGCCGCCGGCCCTTGTCGGCCGGTCGCCGGCCCTTGTCGGCCGGTCGCCGGCCGTGGCCAAGGCCGGCGACTGGCCAAAAGAAGAAAAAAGAAAAAAGGAAAAAGAAAAAAGAAAAAAAGGAAAAAGAAAAAAGAAAAAAAAGGAAAAAAAGAAAAAAAATAGAAAAAATAAAAGAAATGAAAAAATTATACAAATTTACCAAACGTGTTTTTTTTTTTTATTTTTTGTTCCCGGAACAAGTTTACCAAATACGTTTTTTTATTCATAAATTGTTCCCAGGAACAGAAACACTTTTTTTTATTTCTGTTCCCTGGAACAATTTTTAAACAGAAACGCAAATAAACGCACCCTAAATGTTTCGGAGCAGTGAGCATAGAAGTTAGAGTTTTGGACATTGCAGAAAAGGAGATCGGAAATTTTCTTTTTTGTCGATTTTCATGGCATCCTTGAGTTAGTAATTTGACATTTATTGTCAGTAAGCTAGACATGGACTCCTCTGACTAATGCTTCCGCCGTGATCAACTGGAGGTGGAAGAACTCATCATTGGGCTTCCTATATCTTCTAATGGAAAAGAGACTATTCTGCCTAATAAATTTTTGCAGCGTCATCAGAAGAATCGCAGCTCAAGCCATGGGGAGGTGAAATGATGAGAAGCCTTCTGCGATGAGCAAAGTCTATTTGATGTAACGCCTGTTTAACTTAGATTATCGAAAGTGCACCAGTTGCTAAACATATCGGTGGATTCAATATAATTATTAGTTAATTAAGTTCAATTGAGACTAATTTTGAAAATGAGGTACGTGCTTTGATTTTGTTATCCATATTGCATGATAGTTGGAATACTACTCTTAGTAATTCCTCTAAGTCAACGAGCTTGACATTTGATGGAGTTCAAGATTTAATTCTGAGTGAAGACACTAGTAGAAGAGGATCTGGTGAACCTCTATCTACTGCTTTAGTAGGTGAAAGTAGTGGAAGAACTAATACATGTATTAGCGAGAGTAGCATAAACATGAACAGACGGAGTTAGTCTAGAGCTAGTGATGTCGTTTGTTGGAATTGTGGCTAGAGAGGCATCTTAGAAGAAATTGCCTTAAGTTAAAGAATGAAAATGGTAAGGGAATTATAGTTGATTCTGCAGATGCTATTATAGCTGTAGCTGTCAGTAATTCGAATAGTGTCGATTTTGCCTTGTCCGTTACTGATTAGTCATCATTTGATGAATGGATTATGGATTCTAGTTGTTTGTTTCATTCAACACCAAATAAAAACCGGTTTGCTACTTATTCATGCATGAATGGTAGTAAAGTGTAGTTAGGGAATAATGTTGAATGCGATATTGTAAGTATTGGTGATGTTAGAATTAGAATATATGATGGTAGTGTAAGGACATTGATTGGAGTGAGACATGTTCTAGAGTTGAAGAAGAACTTGATTTCCTTGAGTGCCCTAGATTCAGTTGAGTGTCAATATTTTTCAAAATGTGGAGTTTTGAAAGTTATTCGAGGTGCTTTGGTGATAATGAGAGCAATTAAGCACAATGATTTGTATAAACTTCAAAGTGAGATGGCGACATCCACGTAAGCAATTTTTGGCTAAAATTGGTTGGATATAGTCAATTGGCAAAGGGCGAAATGGTTTTTGACTCAGTTGGCAATATTAAAAAGTTTTAGGATTGAATTAGTAAAAATAAAATAGGTATAAGACTTTTTAGAAAATTTTTTCCGTTTCTTTTGTTCACACAATTCCCATAATGTTACTTAACCAATAAGTAAACTTCTTAGCCATTTTGGAAACATTGTCTAAATCCTAAATTTTTTTGAAAAGTTGCAATGTAGTCTTTTTGAGAATCAATTTTTTTTTCCCTAATTTTTCTTTCCAACAAACTTTAATCACCTACTACTGGAACCTCTTTATAAGTCATTGCTTAAAGTGAGTGGCAATTTGTTGGCCACCATAAGTGTCATGCCCCAAACCCCGAGCGCGTGCCCATCCCTCTTTAGTCGATAATATTTTGCCACTCCCCAGGACGAGTCGCCGACCATTTTCATTTTATTGCAAATGTGGATTTTATTGCAAATGTGGAAGCGAAAATAAATCCCCTAATAGTAATCATATCAGGATAGAAAAGCAGGACAACAGATTCACAAACAAACATGCTTTTATAATCACACAGAGTCATATACAAGGTCTATGACCAAAAGACTACAAAAAATGGCTTTCCAAAAAAAAAAAAAGGTCCTAAGTGACCTACACTTTCGATCACCTCCTCTCAGCTCTAGGTCCTCCACTCGACAACTCTGAAAATTTAACCCATGACAGGGTGAGATACAAATCTCAGCGGGTTCATACTCTAAATCCCAATTAGGAGGGCAATACGCCAAGAGATGTCCTAGCCACACAATCACGCATTTAGCATAGAGGACTTACCTTGCCCTAGTTCCACCCTATAGGTCAGTACAATTCACATCACGAGCTATATAATCAATGCACATCACAATTGGAAGACCTCATCAACTCAATTAATCACAAGGGTTCCGATTATAAGGTAAAACTGTTATGACACGTCCCATATCATGCCATATAATTTTGTCTCATAATCAGATGCATTTAACCAATCATGTGTTCCAACTATTAATTAAGCCACTTAAAGCACAACCGACTCCCATGTTTGGCTGTCTACTAGCGTAGCCAAGCAACGTCTCTTCCCCATTGAGCACGGCTACATCTCATTGACGGCTTTCCCAAACGAGCATAGGCCCAAAATCTACTGCGACTCGCTACCTTAATGCATAGGCAACTCGAAAAGGGATTTAGTAATGTCCGGCATAATTGCTCGAGACAGGTTTTCTTAACCAACACATGACCAATCAATTTCGGCCCAGGATACTATGCATTGTACTCAAATACTTCAATTAAGATGGTGATCCTGTCTTATTTTCTTCATATTAAAAATACACTGTAAAATAGTCATGTGTATGTACACGGTCAGATTGGACCCAGAAAATTCATAATCTCTAATTTAAAATCCCACTGCTTTATATAGTATATAAACTATTTTCGGTGTTAAAATCCGACACTGGGATTTTCTAAATAAATACCGAAATTCACAATTTTTGGAATTAAATACTCGAATTTCCAATCAGCACTCAATTTGCACAAATTAATACTTAATTGCAAAAATTAACCACACTATTGCAATCAACACGAAATTCCGGTCACTGGCTATCCCGGCCTAATTTTCAGAAAAATAAATAATAATTAATTAATTTCCAAAATTAATTAAGTAATTCAATTTAAATTCTAAAAATACCAACCTAGGCCAAAATTGCTAAATTAAATACTGATATGGGCCCAGAAAATTCTCGAATCCTTCTAGATAAATAATACCACTTATCTAGGCTTCACTTAATATAATCTAACCATTTAACATGCATAATTGAATAATTAAATCACTAATTTAATCTAACCAACCACCTAATTCCTAATTAACTTAAATTAAACATCTCTTAAACGTCATTAGCATACTAAGAAGAGTTTAGTGCATAAACTCACCAGTTTATTGTGGAAACCGGTTTACCGCGATGACAGCGCGCAGCGGCTAAAATCCGAATTTTCAGCAGCGTCGGCGGACACTTGGACTAGGCCAAGAAACCTTGCAAGCCCATGGAAATTTCTGGGCTTAGACTTAGGCTTAGGCTTGCTTCTTGAGCTTCAAGTGAGCTGAAATTGGGCTGAGGATGGGCTTCAAATCTGGGCAGGGCTGCTGCGAAACTTTCTGGACTGAAATTCACGGGCTGAACTTAAGTTGGGTTGAAGAAATAAAGATGGGCCGAAGATGCTGGGCAACTGCGAATTGGGCCGAGAGAGGATGGGTTGAGGACGAGCCCAACTGCTGGGCTGAAGACGCTGGACTGAGTAGAACGCCTCGGTGGATTGTGGGCTGAACCCACGGCCGTGCGAGGCAGCAAGCTCGGACAACAGAAGCAGCGAAGGGGTCGAAGAAGCTGGCGTCAACGCGGGGCTTCGGTTTGTGGGAAGCTGCTCGATCGTCGATGCTGGACGAGGGGACTTCACGGTCAACAATTGAAGCTTGTAAGCTGACCCAGTGGAAACGCTGCTGTAGGGGGAATGAAACGTGGAAGTGGAGAAGGGCACGAGCTGGTGGTGGGGATTCAGTGGTGGCGTGGGGAAAATTCGTGGACGTGAGGTGGGGTCTTGGGGTCAACGAACCATGAAGTCAGCCTCGGTGGAAGACCTCGCGTGGCTAAAGTGGAGGGTAGACAAGAAGAAGTGCAGCAGGGACGATGATGAGGCTGAGTGACTTTGGTGGGGTGAATGGGTAGACAGAGGAAGAAAGATGCGAGGGAAAAATGAAAGCAAAACAGAATAGAGGGGGATCGGGGAAGACGATGGACGAAGGAAAGAGGAAGGGACCGACTGAAGTGTGTTGAAGAAGAAGGGCCAAAAGTCAAGCAAATATCCGCTTTTCTTTAATGCTTGGTCACATAGATCTTTTATAGATATCACCTTTGGTCCCCTAATACTTTCCAACAAGATAAGTCCATAATAATTAAATTTTGATGCAAATAATGCACCCCCAACCAAAGCTCCGAATTTCCTTAAATTTTGGCTCCAATTTCTTCATGAGATTTCCTAAATTGAGGTCCAATTTCGGTGAAGAAAAATCCTGAACAATTTTTTATAAGACCCCAATACTCAAATACTCAGCTTGGAAGTCCAAATTTCCTTTAATTTGGCCCATCCGAATTTCCGCTAATTTTCCGTAACGTCCAAAATGGATTTTCGTAAAATTCTCGAAATCTCTGAAAATTCTTCGGAGGATGAGACAACGTTTCTAAAATGCATCGTGACATAATAGAAATTTCAATTTCTGAAATCCGGTTCAAATTCATGGTTAATTTCAATCCGGCGTGCTTTTAGTGTGACCTAATCTACCAGGTAACTTTTATGAATTTTTGGTGCAATTAACCCGTGATCGATTTATCTCGAGTCACAATGAACATCTTTCACACATTAGCGACCCTTGGTTGTCGTGAAAATCTCAAGGTTTCAAATACGAGCACCGGGTACCAAAACGATAGAAAAATCGGTCTAGTGCCGATTGACGAGTATTTTGCAATCAGGTGAAATCACCCACACTCTGATCACATATCTCAGTTAAATCAACCTATCTCCGATCTCTGATCGATTTCTGACAGTGCCGTAATGACCCTTGCAGACCAACACAGTCGAACAGTCAATTCCCGGTCGAATTCTCAAGTCCATTGCATTTAGATTCCTTAATTGCTTCCCTAGATAGTTTAGTTATCTTATGAGTGATCAACTCAGAGAATAACATTATCGGCACGTCGACAAAAGACCCGATTTATTTAATCGATTTTTTTTTTTTTAAATCGAGGTTGTCACAATAAGTTTCCATAACTTTTGAACATCGCGCGTGGTGCATTTATCTTTATGGTAGGACATATTGCTCAAAAAGAGAAAATGACTTGCAAAAGTCCTAATTAAAGAGAAAATTCGCCAATCCTAATTATTGTTGGGTTGAAAGTTAGGCATAAATCGCATTGTTGGTCTCTTGACTAATCAATTACACCCACTTTCCAATGGGTACAACAAGCTATTGACCCAAAATGCTATTTTGGTCTGCTTGGAAAAATTTGAGTGCTTCCATAGGCTTTTCCACATGGAAGTGTAGGATTTGGAAGCGTGTAGAAGACTTCAGATTGACTAAGCTTTGTCTTAAAAAGATTGAACGTCTAGAAAACTTTAGATTGACTAAAGGTGCGTTTGGTAATGATTCTGTTCTCGGGAGTTGATTCTGACTAGAAATAATTATTTTTTATTCTATTCCTAGGAACTGATTCTGAGTAAAAAAACGTGTTTGGTAACTGTCCAAAATTTTTTATTCTGGAATAGAATCGCATTTAATACTATGCTAATTGATTATGTTCCAAATTAATTTCTTTTGATTTTTAAATAATTTTTTTACTTTTTTCATTTTTTCCCTTTTTTTCCTATTCTTCTTCTTCTTCTTCTTCTTCTTCTTCTTCTTCTTCTTCTTCTTCTTCTTCTTCTTCTTCTTCTTCTTCTTCTTCTTCTTCTTCTTCTTCTTCTTCTTCTTCTTCATGTGGCCGGTCGCCGGTCTGGCGACTGGCCAGACGAGGGCTAGCGACGCTCACCAAAGCGTCGCCGGCAGCTGGGCGAGGCTCGCCTAGCCCCGCTGAGGCCGAGCCTCACCGGTTGTTGGGCTTGCCTCTAGCGAGCTCGCTGGACCTCGCCTTGGCCTGGCGAGCTCGCCGGACTGGCAACCGGTGGCGGATGGTGGTGGCGGGCAGCGGTGGCGGTGGAGGGGGCGAACGGTGGTAGGCGGTGGTGGACAGCATTTGCGGGATGATGAAAGGGAAGAATAAGAGTTTCACTATTTTGATTCTCGGACGAAGAATCATATATATATATATATATATATATATATATATATATATATATATATACTCAATTCTGTTCCCAATCTGTTCCTAGGAACAAAAATTTTACCAAACGCGATTCTCGTCCCAAACTGATTTTGAGAACAAAAAATCAGAATTAGGCATTGTTTGGCATGTTGCCAAACATGCCCTAAGTTTTGTCATAAAAAGGTTGAGCGTGTAGAAGACTTCAAATTGACTAAGCTCTATATTTAGATTGTTAATTAGTTTTCTTTAAACACATCTATAGAAAGATTGATAATTGAGGGCCATCTCACGTTCAAAGTCTGCGAACTTCGAAATCGCGTCCATGGTCCACGCACTGGAAATCCTATCAATTTAGACCTTGCTCTAGATATGTAGATGGTGCAACGCACGGTTAGAGAGAGAGAGAGAGAGAGAGAGAGAGAGAGAGAGAGAGAGAGAGAGAGAGAGAGAGAGAGAGAGAGTAATTGTTACCTCAATCAGCTCTCTTCCACTGATAAATTAGGAACAAGGGTGCAAAGGTCCAATCACCACAATTAGCTCTCTTAAGAACATAACACACTAAAAAATGGATTATTACTAGGTTCGTTGTAGCGAAGGAAATATTTTACAGGAGATGGTTGGATGAATTTTGGTTCTTCTATTTGTCTATTATGTTCTTTCTTTTGGAGGAAGAAACATTTTTTATCTTTTCCTAACATAATTTTTATTTCAGATTTAATTTTTTTTTAATTTCCAAAACTTCTAGCAACATTAATGCGACAGTGCTGATGGTGCGATGATGATTGCTAAAAATTGACACTGGTCACTTTGTTAATGCTTTCAAAATACGAGTTATTTAGGAGGATTATTTTTAGTAATTTCTTATCTGCGATCTCTTTTCATGTTATTTCATTTAAAATTGGTTAGTTTATTTTAGTATGTTATTTTCTATATTTAAGAAGAAAAGCTGTTAAAAATTGAGGTCTCGATTGGATTGGGTATTTGTTTGGGTACACGTTGCTAAAATTATATAGGTCGATATAATTTAATTTGGATCGGACCCTATTGCGATCCATTCAAATTAACTCAATGCATCAATTTGAAAGTCTACTTCCAACTAAATAATAGAAATGTAAAAAAATAAAAATAAAAAGGAGCTTGGCGTACAAACTGATGTTTGCATGCTGAGGCAATATGAGACCTATTCCTAACCACTTTGATTAATTATTTATTGGTACGTTGGAATTTACACATAAATTGCATTGTTGGTGACTTGACCTAGCAATTATACCCATTTATAAATTAGGCTTTTTTTTTTCCCTTTTAACTTTGCAACTTTTATGTGGTCAAATATTGCATCATTTACCATTCCAGTATTATTTGGGTGACATTATTTCCACCCTAACTAAATACACTCTGATTATACAAGACGGGCAAAATCACCCTTGATGGATTCCACATTTATGCATTTTCCCTCAATTGATTTCTGTCCATTGTAGGTTCCATTCAAATTTAAATACATTGTTGTTTAGAAGATTAAAATCAACATTTTCTTTGTCAATCCAACATGAGTGAAATTAAGCTTTCATGAAAAATATTTCTATTGCTTTAGGCATAGTTTCTATTTCAATTTTTTTTTTCTTTTTTTGTATATAGGCTTTTCTGCATTTCTACATGAAAATTAGTCCAGAAGTTCACTTGAGGAAATGAAAAGTTCTAAAGATGTCTTTAATAAATAAAGTTGCTAACATGTGTAGAGGGAGGGAGGGAGGGGAAAAGTTCTAAAGATGTCTTTAATAAATAAAGTTGCTAACATGTGTAGAGGGAGGGAGGGAGGGAGGGAGGGAGAGAGAGAGAGAGAGAGAGAGAGAGAGAGAGAGAGAGAGAGAGAGAGAGAGAGAGAGAGAGAGAGAGAGAGAGAGAGAGGTTTTTGATGTGCATGATAATATTTATTGGAATGTGTTATTCTCAGAGAGGTTTTTGATGTGCATGATAATATTTACTGGAATGTGTTATTCTCAATTATGGTAACCAGATGCTACATAAACTAGAAAAACCGGAAAGAATAGGACAATGTGTAAATTGGGGTCCACTACTTTAAGTTTCAATTGAATAATAAAGAGCAATTCTGTCTCTCTAATGAAAATAGGGGTGGATCTAGTCGAATAAGTGTCAAAACAACTTTGCCCTGTTTGTAATTGTCAAACAAGAGGCCTACGGGGAGGAGCATCAGGAGCCACATGGCAAATCATGATTGATAGGCCTAAGTGAATGACAACAACATTGTAATTGTGCAACATAATCTGAAGGAAATACACTTTTAGTCAACAAAGTAAAATAAGTGATAAGTAAACTCCCGGAATATTCACATCTCAAATAAGACATGGAAACCGCGCATCTAGTTTTTCATTGCAATTTGTCTTTAATTAGGACTTGTCAAACAATCTTTATGTTAAATATTGGTAGATCCACATACTCCATGTAAAGCTAGACTTATAATGCAATATAATCGTATAAAAAGCCAAGAGAATATCCGTATATAAATGTAAAGCAAAAATCCTAGCTACAACTAGAAATGGACTTATCATAGCTACAAATACTAATGGACTTGAGCTAGTTCTGAACCATATGTTTTAGATAGATGAATTTTTGCAATTATTTTAAAGCCTAAAAGACTGCTTTTTATAATTCCAAAAGGAATGGTCCATACCATCGACCTCTATGCAGTTGTTCTTGATGAATTTTTGTCCCGCTTATTTTGAGAAATTTCAATTAGATTCAAGCATAATCTATTTGATGTTAAAGTATTTTAGCTGGAATAGATGAATAGTGTGTCTGGGAAAATCGCTCTCTAATATAATGCGTGGCTATATTACTAGCCCCATGTTTTCTTCTTGACATCGTCCTCGTCAGTTTCATTATTGCCCTCATTTCCCAAATTTTATAGTAAGGTTCATCATCAATAACAATTTATGTTTATATATTTTCATTAGTGAAAAAATTATTTTCATCAATTCATTTTTATAAGCAACGCAAATGATCATTTTCAAAAAAATTTCTCGCAATAGTTAATTTTTCTTGAAATAAATGTATCCATACGTATTATTGGTCTTTGTCAATTACAAGATTACCAAGCAAAGATCTCTTAAATGACTCTATGTTTACATTAGATTGTTCACGCGCCTTTGATTAGGAATGATCGAACAAGAAATGACATAATTGTGCGTCTGTTACAACATGTTTCTAATTAAAAATATTTAATAGGAGGACTGATTTAAATATTTGCCAACTTTCTATTTCACTTGCATTCCCTTTGTATAGGGTGAGAATGCAATCAGAGTAAAATTACAATTAATATAGATTATAATTAACCTAATCCTATATAGTAATCAGACATAATAGTACATCTCTAACGCCCTCGATGCACGAAAGAAATGTCAAAGTCAATTTGAAGGTCAATTTATCCCTTATTAGCGGCCTTTGGTAGTGCCCACCACTTTTAAGGTGGTGCGTTGACCCGCTGTGCTTTTTCGGTCATGCTGGCTTTGGTAAGTCTTGATTTACCTAATTATATTTTTTTTTATTCCAACGTGATTAATGGTTCAAATGAATTTCCTCTTTTTCTATTGTATCCTTGGTTTTAGCTTTTTCAATTGGTTTTTTTTTCTAATCAAATCTGTTTGTCGATGGTTGAATTGATCGATGGATGATCATTAGCCAAAATGAAGTGCGTGGTGGTCCCTTGTGTGACTTCCAAATGTCCTTTCCTGGTATTTTGAGAAAAGATTAGCAAATCGTTCAATTTCCATCCTACTTTTTTATCGCATTACTAAATTTTTTAAATCTGCAATCAGATTAGCGAGTGCTCGAACTGGTCTCAAATGGAATCTTCAGCAGATAACCATCGAAAAAGTGCTCACTTTCATATCTTTTTTAGGTTCAGAAAACCGGCCTTGACTATATTTCTTAACCATAAAAGTCAAGAGTTTTGCTGCAAATTTCATGTTACCAACTATCTCTGCCCGATTCCAATCGATTTGTGGCCTTTTAGATCCATTTGCGTTGCAGGCAGCTTTTATCTCCCGCTTAGTTTACCCGCCTCAATCAACCTTTTAATGGCGCAAAATCATCATTAACCGCTTCCGATGATGCACAGTCCATTGTATGAATTTGAACAGATTTCTATCTGTTGATGCATAGTCAAATGGCAGGAAATCGGTATTTAACTCTTTGACACTAGAGTTGGAATAATTAGACCGAACGCAACATGGTGTAGGTACTTCTGTAACTTAAAAAATGACAATAGGACTTTACCATTCCAGTTGATACCATAATCTTCTTTTTACTTGTTTTGCTAAATCACACATGTTGTAAGGTATTTTGTAAGCAAATTCAAAAAGAGGGCGATAAAAAAAAAAAAAAAAGGCTTCCCTTGTGATGGTGGCAATCTTTACTAATCTTTAGTAAAGTAGAGTCGATACCTGGCCCATAACTAGTATTTTATGACTTTTTCTTAATTGACAAGTCATTTTGCAGAAAACAATTTCTGAGTAAATATTTTTTTGGACTTTCTAGTGCTTGGCACATGGAAAAGGGGTTTTCTTAAATAGGGAAAAATGATTTTCGTTTTTTGAAAATGAGAAATCATTTTCCCTCTTCTTCCTTTCACCCAAACCAAACATGTTATCCTCCGTGCATCCTTTTAATTATTTTCTTATTTTCTTTTTTCCTTTTCCCTTTTTCGCTTCGCCGGCTGGCCATTGTTGGGCCATTGTTTTTTTATTTCTTTTTCTTTTTCTCTTTTCCTTCTTCTTCTCCTTCGCTCCTTTGCTTCCTCATGGCATCCCTTCTACTTCTTATGGCGATTCATCCCCGATTAACTTACAAGGGGCAACCTTGAGCCTTCGTCGGAGGTTGTGAGCTCGCCAATCTAGCGAGACTCAAGGCTTGCTACCAAAGGCTACGAGCTCGCTTGATCTGGCACAACTCGTGGCTTGCTGCTCGAGTCTTGCTGTGAGCTTATTAGCCTTGGGCAAGCTCAAGCCTTGCCGCTCGAGGCCGCAAGCTCGCTCGATCTGGCAAGGCTCTAGGCTCGTTGGCCTTTGGCGGCGAGGCTCAAGCCTCTCTAGCTCATCGCCAAAGGCTGCAAGCTCACTTGATCTGGCAAGGCTCAAGGCTTGCCGTTGGAGGCCACGAACTAGCTCGACTCACTAGCCTTGGGCAAGCATGAACCTTGTCACCAGAGGCCATGAGCTCACTTGATCTGGCAAGGCCAGAACGCGTGGTCAACAATAGGTGGAGAAGAAGAAAAAGAAAAAAAACAAAAAAAAAAACAAAAAATAAAAAATTTGAATATTTTAAGAAAATTAAAAATTAAAATTCGAATTAAAAAAAATCATAAGAACAATTGTTTGTAAACCAAGCACCCAATCAAAGTTTTGGTAGATTTGGAAAATATTTTTAGATTTTTTTAACGGGGAAATTATTTAAATTTAAGTTTTGATAGAAATTTTTTTCTGTTAATTAGGAAAACGTTTTCCGTTCACTCATTTTTCTGAGTGAATCAAACACCGAAAAATGAGGAATATATTTTCATTAAAAATGTATTCTGCAAAACAAACAAACCCTTAGATTTTGTGCTGAAATCGAAAATTAAAAGGCCAAATCTCCTCAATTTTTTTTTTAATGATCGTTTCGTTTCATCACCCAACGCTTTCTTTTCAAGCTGCCATTCTGACTCTCTCTCTCTCTCTCTCTCTCTCTCTCTCGCTCTCTCTCTCTCAGAATTTTAGGGTTTTTGCTATTCTGCTGTTGCTCGCCCGGGCTCGATCGTATCGTCTTGTTGGGCCCGTGAGCTCTTCTCCCCTCCCCACTTCATTTTTTTTTTTTTTTATGCTTCCGTTGGAGGCTGGCGAGGACTGAGATTCAGTGATCGGCTCCGTAATGGTGATTTCGTTCCCTGCTCCCGTCACTGCGATGCACGTGATTCCCCTCTCGATGCTCTCCGTTGGCTTCTCCGTGGCGCCGCCGGCCTTGGGCCGTGTTGGGCGAGAGATTCCGGTTGATGCTTATTATTGTTATTTTTTTTTCGGTCGAATGGTTGATGCGTATTGAAAGCAGGTTCTTTTTCTTGTTATTAATTTATTTATTTATTTGGAGGCAACTACGTGGGAATTTTCATCCAAGAAGGTTGGAAAAACGACTAATGTGAAAGGAATCGGTTAACCAAAACCCACGGTCAAGGAACAAAAGACGCAAAAGAAATATATAAAATTGCATGCGCCAACTTCCCAGGAAGGTAACAATTGACCAAATAAGCACTTTTCGGGTTACTGTTCACCCTGATGCTCTCAAAGCTGTTCGCGTATCTACTGTTCATCGATAGTGGCTTCTGCTGGTTCCGGCCACTTCAGCCGTCTGGTGAGGCTCTTCTTCGGAGCCGACCTCCACCCCTACCCGATCTACACTTCCCCTAAGTGATTTTTCCCGGTTTGTCTCCTGCTATCGGGAATCGACTGCTGTGTTTTTAGGGATTTCGCTCCTCCGGTCGCTCTGTTCGAAGCTGCTGGTTTTGGCCTCTTTAGCCGTCTGTTGCGGTTCTTCTTCAGACCCGATCTCCACCCCTTCCCGAGCTACACCTCCTCTGAGAGATTTTTCCCGGTATGTCTCCTGCTGTCCAGAAACGCCTGCTCTGTTTTTAGGGGTTACGCTTTGCGGGTTCCTCTATTCGAATGGCGTCTTCCTCCTCTACGCCGGTAGGCATATTGGGCAAAGGCCCTCAAGAAGACCCCAAGGATGATGATGTTCCACCCCACCCTTGCTCGTTACTCTTCGGTTGCTCGTGGCACCTGTGGACGCTCTCGAAGCAGAGGTCGCAGCAGAGCCCGAAAGGCTCGCGCTCTTCTGGGTACTCTTCCACCCCCTCCTTCGGCTATTAATGGCTCTAATGCTTCTTCGATTCATCCTACTAAGGATAAAGGAATCACTGTTGATAATTTTCCTGCTGCCCCCTCTCGTCCGACTCTTCCTCATCGCGAGACAGGGCATAATGTGCCTTCATCCGAGGCGGGTAAGTCGGCTTCGACCCAAAAGGTCCCTTCCTCTATTGATGCTCAGCCCCCAACTCGGTCATGGGCTGCTGTTACTCGCTCAGCTACTAAGGGTTATAGCCTCTCTTATATTCCGCCTGCTGTAGTTAATAATAAAGTTGTTGTTCAAATCTCAAAAGAGATCTTGCAAGCTGCCCACCCTAAATGGGATGGTTGCTTAGTTGGCTATTACATTGGGAAGAGACTCCCTTTTCATTTGACAGAGGATGCGCTCAAACATGCCTGGGGTGGCCACCTAGTTCAAGTTATTGCAGCTGACCTGGGCTTTTATTTTTTCCATATTCCTGATAAAGATTTTAGAAGGCAAGTGCTGGAAGGGGTGTCAATCACTGTTGCCAAAATACCCATTATTCTCCAACAATGGCACCCAATGATGGAGCTCAAGAAAGATTGCCACAAATCAGTTCCCATTTGGGTTCGCCTAAGGAATGTTCCTGTCAACTTGTGGTTTGCTTCGGGCATTAGTGCCCTTGCGAGTGCTATTGGTAAGCCTCTTTTTGTAGATAACCGCACTGAACAGATGGCCATGGTTGCTTTTGCACGTATCTGCATTGAGATTGATGCTTCGAGCTCATTCCCTGAGGTTATTGATTTTATGTTGAATGGTGAGCCTCGTTCGGTGGATGTCCACTATGAATGGGTGCCAACTCTATGTCCGAGTTGTTGTTCGTTTGGCCATAGATGTGCTGACCCTAAAGCACCTGGCCCCCTGGAGCTGGTTCTCTAGCTAAAAAGGGCCCTTCGGCGCGTCCCTCGAGTGAATGGCGTGAAGTTGGTGGAAAGCGAAATAACAGACCTCATGCTTCGGATGTTGCTCCACCTACCTCTCTTACTTTTGCGCCCCCTCCCTGTAGAATTGAAGTTCACTTACCTGCTCCATAGATAGCGGAGCCTACTGAGATTCCTCCGGTTCAAGCCAATAAGGAAGGTCCCCCCCTCCTCCTGAACTCATCCTCGGTACCTCCCTACCTCCTTCACAACCTAATCATCTTCAGGTGCCTGAAAGATCAATGCTGGAGTCATCATCGTCCTCAGAGGACGAAATTGTGGATGACATTAGTTCTGGAGGAAAAGATTCTGACTTTCCCCTTGTGGTTGCATCTTCCATCCTTGAGGAGCCGATCCCTCCCCAGCTCCCTCCTGAACCTATTATGGCTGTCCCTAGCCGCCGAAAGGGTAATCTTTACTCTGCTTCTACTGGTGCGGCTATTCCTTCGAGCCTAAAGCCAATGACTTCCTCGGTGAAGAAACGAGGTGGCAAGAAACGGTAAGGCCCTTCTTCCCTTCCTCTATGTTTTTTGGAGTTTGGAATATTAGGGGCCTCGGGTCCCCTCTTAAGCGGGCTGAGATTAGAAATTTTGTCAGAACCAATCACCTAAGTTGTGTTGGTATTTTGGAGACTAAAATTCCCCCTGCGGCGTTTCCTTTGGTCTCGGGCTCTCTCATTTCGAGATGGTGTTGGAGCGCTAATAATGTTCACTCACCTAGAGGAAGAATCTGGGTGGGATGGAACCCCGCGACTGCCTCTTTTGCTTTATCTACATGCTCGTCCCAAGCTATCCACGGCCGTCTGGTTTGTCTGAATAGCGGTATTTCTTTTATCCTCACTGTAGTGTATGTGAAGCACTCTTTTGTCTTGAGAAGACCCCTTTGGGCTGACCTTATTCAGTCTAGTCTCCAAGTTGTGGACTCGCCCTGGATTATTGCAGGGGATTTCAATGCCATTTGATCTACATTCGATAGAGCTGACAGCTCCAATTATTGGATCCCGGCGTTTAACGACTTCGGCGATTGTCTTAATCAAGCTGGGCTAGATGATCTCAGATATGTGGGGAACAGATTTACATGGTCAACGTCCTTGGGTCCTACTCGCAAGCAAAGAAAAATTGACAGGGTGCTGACTAACTCGACCTGGAACTCTATTTTCTCCTTTTCTAAGGCATCTTTTCTTCCTCCCGGAGTCTCAGATCATTCTCCTATGATTGTTAGGATTCTGCCTATTCCCAACACCCGTAAACCCTTTAAATTCTTCAATTTTTGGTTTACCCATCCTTCCTTCTTTGATCTTGTGACTCAGGTGTGGGACTCCCCCTTCTCTGGAATGCCGATATAAATTCTCTGCTGCAAGCTGAGGGCTCTTAAATGTAGGCTTAAACTCCTAAATAAAGTGGCCTATGCGGATATCTCAGCTAAAACAGCTGAGGCTAGGCGACTTCTCTTGCTAGCCCAAGATGCCATTCAACTGGACCCTCTCAACCAGGAGTTGGCGAATGCAGAAAAAGAACACCTACAGGTTTTCTCAGAGTTGCGCCTTCAAGAGGAATCTTTTTTTAGGCAGAAATCCAGGGTACGTTGGCTCAAAGAAGGAGATCTAAACACAAAGTATTTTCATCACTCGGTCAAGAGAAGCCACCTCCGAAACAGAATCATTTGAATCTACAATGGGGACAATCTAGTTTCTGAGCCTGCTGAGGTACAACAGCTCTTTATCTCTCATTTCCAAGCTCTCTTGGCGGCATCCCCCCCTTCCTATGTGCCTACAATTGAGGAGATCAGAGAAAATCTAAATCATACCCTTGATGATGATCAGATTCAGACTCTCTCAGCCTATCTCTGATAAAGAAATCCAAGATACCCTCTTCTCTCTTGCGAGTGGTAAAGCTCCGGGCCCAGATGGGTTTAACGTGGACTTCTTCAAGCGGTCTTGGCAAATTGTTGGCCCTTCGGTCTTATTGGTAGTTCGGGACTTCTTTGCAAATGGTCATCTTCTTAAGGAGATTAATGCAACCATCCTGACTTTAGTCCCGAAGATCCCTAATGCTTCGTCTGTCAACGACTTTCGACCCATTGCTTGCTGCAACACAATTTACAAATGCATTACCAAGATTATGGCTAACAGGTTAGCCGCGGTGCTGCCTTCGATCATCAGTTTACCTCAGAATGCTTTTGTTAAAGGTAGACGCATTAGTGATAACATTATGCTAGCCCAAGAATTGTTCGTAGATTTTCATCACGAACCTTAACGGCCAAAATGCATCATTAAGGTTGACTTCTGCAAAGCTTTTGATTCGGTAGATTGGAATTTTATTGAGTTAACTTTATTGGCCTTTGGATTTCCTCCTCTCTTTGTCCACCGAATGATGACTTGCATTCGGTCCCCCAAATATTCTATCTCCCTTAATGGTGAGCTCCATGGCTTCTTTCCAAGCGGTCGAGGGATTCGACAAGGTGACCCCATGTCCCCCTATTTATTCACCCTTGTTATGGAAGTTTTCACTGGAATTCTCAACACCAAAACTGCCGAGCTGGGTTTTGATTTCTTCTGGAGGTGTAAAGTAACCAGGCTCTCTCACCTCTTCTTTGCAGATGATGTTCTATTATTCTCGGAAGCTAATATGACATCTTTGCGGCTTCTTTTGGATGGAATTCATTCCTTTGCTAGCTGGTCTGGGCTCAATCCTAACCTCAACAAAAGTGAAATCTTCTTTCGGGTGGCCCTGATTCCCTAAGGAATGCTCTGGTGCGTACCTCTGGATTTCAGCTGGGCTCTCTCCCTTTTAGGTACCTCGGTGTACCTATTATTTCCTCAAGATTGGGCAAAGAGGCTTGTGTTTCCCTAGTGAATACTATTACTTCTCGTCTTCAATCTTGGACAAATCGGTTTCTTTCTTTAGCGGGCAGATTGCAGCTAATCAAATCTATCCTTCATTCTATTCAGGTTTATTGGTCTAGTGTATTTATCTTTCCCGCCTCAGTCACCAACCGAATTGAACAGATTTTCCGGCAATTTCTTCAGAAAGCCCGAGCTTAGGGTCTGGGGGCGCCAAGGTGGCATGGGTGGATGTCTCTTTACCTAAGGAGGAAGGCGGTTTGGGTATTAGATCCCTTCGGGTGAGCAATATTGCTGTCATGCTAAAGCACCTATGGCTCCTTTTCACCGATAAGGAGTCGCTTTGGTCTAAATGGATTCATTCCATCTTCTTAAATCACAAAAATTCTGGATTGTCCCAAGACCTGCCTATTGCTCTTGGGTTTGGAAGAAGTTGCTTGGCCTTCGTGACTTGATCCAACATCATTTTAAATGGCGTGTTGGTAATGGGCTATCTGTCTCTTTCTGGTTTGATCACTGGCACCCTCATGGTCCGCTCTACAAGCTGTTCTCTGACCATGAAATCTACTCCTCTGGTATATCAAGACTTGCTACGGTATCTACTGCTTTAACTGCCTTTCCCCTGTCTTCTGCTGTTGCGACCTCAATAAGTAATTGGGATGATCCCCTTCCAAACCTCAATGAGGCCAGTGACCGTCTTCTATGGCTTGGTCATTCCTCAGGAGTGTTTTCTACTGCCTCAGCTTGGTCCCTTCTAAGGTTGAGGGGTATTGCAGTCCCCTGGTCGAGGTTTATATGGAGCCCCTCATTACCTCCTCGATATCAAACCCATCTTTGGTTAATCTCCCGCAATCGACTGCCAACCCAGGTATTGTTATTAGCTCATGAGACAATCCCTAATGTTACTTGTGCCTTCTGCTCTTCTATACCAGACTCGGTTGATCACCTTTTCTTTGGATGTTCTATCACTAATAATCTTGCATCCTTTTGGGCGGCTAAGTGTAACTTACCTTGGAGGAATCTTGCTTGGAATGACAATCTTTTATGGGTTATTGAACACCTTTCTGATGCATCCTTCCACCAATCCTTGGCTCGCTTTGCCTTTGGGGCCTTATGTTATCTCATTTTGAAAGTAAGAAATAACATTATCTTCCGCAATGAAAGATTATACATCCCGGCTCTAAAGGACCTCCTTCGTAAAGCTGTCAATGACAGGGCTCTTTCTTTTCCCAAGGTTCCAGACAACCCCCGTAATAGAAGACTACAACTTAGTTGGGGCATCCCTCCCTCCATCTTTGATTGATTTGGCTCTCGCTCTTGCTGGTTGATACTTCTGATGGATCTCTCCCGATCCTATTGCGGGTTGGGTTCCCATCTTCTGTCTCTCCTATACTTCTTCTCCTCTTTGCGTCTTTTCCTTATGCGGGCCATAGTGTTGTGTGCTCTTTGCCCTTGGCCGCTGTTTTGGCCTTCTTCTGCTGCTGCTTTTATCCACAATGTATCTCTCTTGCAGCTCTTCCCCCCCCCCCCTTGGCCCTGGCCCCCTTCCACTCATTTGGATTTTCTGTCCTTCTGAATGTGAGCTGGTGCCGGGTCCCCTCCCTTTGCTGTACTTCTATATAGCTTTTTGTGCTATTGCCTATATACCTATTACCTTTTACCAAAAAAAAACTTCCCAGGAAGGTGCTCGACTATTTTAACAACAAAATGGTATTATATACGACTCCTTGTGCGCGCGCTCACTCAAGCGAAGTGAGACCGACTCCCTAAACCACGAGAGTGACCTCGCTAGGCATGACAAAATCAACTGCAACCCGCCCTATCTTCCTCTGTCTCCTCTCCTTGCTTCCATTTCAGGCCTCACCATCACCGACCACAGAAGCACAAGCCCTTGTCAAATGGAAGAACTCCCTCTCTCCTCCTCCTCCGTCTCCTCTAAGCTCATGGTCCCTCACCAACATTACCCATCTTTGCAACTGGACTGGCATTGCCTGCAACAATGGCGAGTCAGTCTCGGAGATCAGCCTCCCAGGCTCACGCCTCAATGGCACACTCGATGCTCTTGACTTCGCTTTGTTCCCGAACCTGACCTGCTTCAACGTCAGCCACAACAATCTCGAGGGCCCAATACCGTCCTCGATCGGCAATCTATTCCAGCTCAGGTTCATGGACCTGTTTCGCAATTTCTTTGAAGGGCCAATTCCTCGCTCCATTGGACAATTGAGAAAGCTTAAAAAGCTTGATTTGACATTAAACGAGTTGACCTCTTCGATCCCTTCGGAGCTCGGGCTCTGTTCTAACCTCACCTACTTAGCCCTTGCCGAGAATTCGATCTCTGGGGAGCTGCCTCTCTCACTGTCCAATCTGGTCAGATTGTCGGAATTTGGAGCTTCGCAGAATCGCTTGTCAGGTGAGTTACTGCCTGACTTCTTCACGAATTGGACCAAACTTGTTTCTTTGCAGCTTATGTACAATTTTCTCTCTGGGCAAATTCCGCCCGAAATCGAAAGCCTAACAAAGCTCAGATACCTCTACTTGGGTAACAATTCGCTCTCCGGCTCCATCCCTACTGGGATTGGGAGCTTCAAGAATTTGCTCCAGTTAGACCTCTCAAGTAACAATCTCTCCGGGCAAATTCCGCCCAAAATAGGAAGCCCGACCAAGCTCAATTACCTTTACTTGGACAACAATTCACTCTCCGGCTTCATCCCTACTGGGATTGGGAGCTTCAAGAATTTGCTCCATTTAGACCTCTCAAGTAACAATCTCTCCGGGCAAATTCCACCCGAAATCGGAAGCCTGACCAAGCTCAATTACCTCTACTTGGACAACAATTTGCTCTCAGGGACTTCCTCTGGAGCTCGGGAATCTCACATTGTTGATCGATCTCAACCTCAGCATGAACCAGCTTTATGGAGAGGTCCCCGAGACCATCTCTCGCCTTGCTAACTTATGGGGGATATCTTTGTTCATGAACAATTTCTCGGGAGGAATACCGCGTGATTTTGGCAAGTATAGCCCTTCTCTGAGTGATGTCGACTTTTCGGAGAACAGCTTCACTGGAGAACTACCGCCAGATTTATGCAGCGGTTTTGCTCTTCAATATCTCGCGGTCCTTAAGAATTACTTCATCGGGCCGCTGCCTGATTGCTTGAAGTATTGTTCGGGGCTAACGAGAGTCTGTCTAGACAACAATCAGTTTACTGCAGATATCATGAGCGCATTTGGAGTTTATCCGAATTTGGTCTATGTAAGCCTTAGCAACAACCAATTTGTTGGGAATCTCTCAGCACAATGGGGAGACTGTATGAATCTCACGAATCTGCAGATAGATAGTAACAAAATCTCTGGCCGCATCCCATCAGAGCTTGGGAAATTGTCTCAGTTGCGTGTCCTGGCATTATCCAGCAATGAATTGGCAGGGAACATTCCTGACCAGATAGGAGATCTAGGGGAGTTGTTCAGTCTGAACTTGAGCAGCAACCATTTGGCTGGAGATATTCCTTTCTCGTTAGGAAAGTTATTGAAGCTCAGTTATCTTGATTTGTCGGAGAACACGTTGAGTGGTAGCATACCTGACGAGCTAGCGCATTTTGAGAATTTACTAAGCTTAAACTTGAGCAACAACAATCTGTCAGGTAACATACCATCCGAGGTCGGGAAGTTGTCCACGCTACAGTTACTCCTAGACCTGAGCCACAATTCCCTGGCAGGTTCAATTCCCTCTACTTTGGCAAAGCTTACTAAATTAGAAAATCTCAATCTTTCGCATAACAATTTGTTGGGCAATATCCCGGCTTCTCTTTCCAACATGGAGAGTATAAGCTCCATAGACTTATCGTACAACAAGCTGACGGGTGCAGTTCCTAGTGCTAGGATCTTCCAACAAGCGCCTGAAAGTGCTTTTATCGGGAATTTGGGCTTGCGTCGAAACACGACTGGATTATCTCCTTGGGGCAGGAGCTGTAAATCGACCCACCATGGAAAAAAAATTCTGGTTGGAGTGAGCATTGGCGCCAGCTACTTACTACTTCTAGTGATTCTAATTGCTGTGATTCTGAGGGCACTTCAGTGGCGAAACAAGCTTCTCAACGAAGAGATCAAGCGTCTTGAAAGGCACGAGAAATTTGAGCAGATCATATGGGAAATGTTGGGGAAGTTAACATTTAGTAACATCGCCAAGGCCACCAATGATTTCAGCGAAGAGTACTGCATCGGAAAAGGTGGATTCGGGAGCGTTTACAAGGCCGTATTGGCCTGTGGCCAAATCGTCGCTGTCAAAAAGCTAAATGCACTGGAATCCGGCAATATACCAGCGGTCAACTTCCAGAGTTTCGAGAATGAAATCCGCATGTTGACCGAGGTTCGGCACCGCAATGTGATCAAGCTCCACGGGTTCTGTTCCATGAGGGGTTGCATTTTCTTGGTCTATGAGTTTGCTGAGAGAGGCAGTCTGACAAAGGTCTTGTATGGAGGAACAGGAGCAGTTGAACTGGACTGGGGTACAAGGGTGAAGATTGTTGAAGGCGTAGCTCACGTGATCGCCTACTTGCATCACACTTGCTCACCACCTATCGTCCATCGGGACATAATGTTGAACAACATCTTGCTTGAGTCGGCCCTCGAGCCTCGGCTCTCAGATTTCGGAATAGCGAGACCCTTGAATTCAGGCTCGTCGAATTGGACCACAGTGGCCGGATCTTATGGCTACATGGCGCCTGGTAAGCCATATGATCAAAGCTAAATATGCATTTCACATGTACATATTATCTAGAATTGTTCAAATTGTTCTCACAATCTTCTCAAATTTGAATTCATTAAATAATTCTCACAAGACTATTTAGAAGAGCAAGTATAGATTTTGAAAAGTCATTCGCATTAATAATATCAAAGAAATTTGGAATTTTTTTACAAAACATTAATGCATTGTTTTTTCGTGAAAAACAGAGTTAGCAATGACAATGCGGGTAACAAACAAATGCGATGTGTATAGCTTTGGAATAGTGGCACTAGAGATTATGATGGGGAAGCATCCAGGGGATTTTCTGACTACTTTATCAATGATGCAAACATCGACAATCTCGAAGAACCCAAATTTGCTGTTGAAGGATGTGCTCGATCCACGTCTTCCTCCTCCGACCGGCCAACTAGCCAAGAAAGTGGTAATCATCATCATGGCAGCATTGGCGTGCATGCGTACGGGTCCCAATTCACGACCGACCATGCATTTCATTGCGCGAGAATTATCCGCACGCACTCATGCTTACTTGTCCGAGCCATTAGGCTCAATAACTATCAGCAAAGCTATCGAGTCTTCAGAAGTACAATTTTAAGGGATATTGCAGATCGAATGATACCTACTGTCACACTCTCTTTGTTTTGTTTTTTGTTTATTTGTTGTTTTTTGCTTTATTGGGATTTAGCTCGTAATGAATGAGAAAGAGTAGGCGTGCAAAAAGGATAATTTAGAAAACCTCTAATGCACCATCGTCCAAACATGTTTACAAATCCTATGTATCCTCTAATGAATATGAAGCACGTCATCACTTCGGATGATCCAATAGAATACTTTTCCATTTTGTTTTCCTTTACATTGCTATGAGATGAAAGTTGCCTTTTCGATGGGCCAATATAAATAATTGCGTACTCAAGCTCTATTTTTAATGAAATATTCTAATTAAGGGTGTGAAATGTGGCCCCTTTTTTTTTAAAGAAAGTTTAGAGTAGACTTTATTCCAAATAAAAGTCCCATGTGGCCAAGTCAGTTTTAAATAAGGGCCTGAACTTATTAGTCAGCCAAATATTCATTAGTGAACTGGCAACTAGAACAAGGGTAATTTGTTCAAAATTTACAATTGGGTAAAAAATTGAAAAAATTTCCAAATTGGATATGATTTTCAAATTTCCACATTTATCCTCCTTCCTCTCCCTGGCTGCTTAAACATATCGCTCTTGCTTGATCGTCGTCGCCCCTGGCGAGCTTCAGTTCGTCGTTTGTCATCATCTCTTCTATCACAAGTTCATCATCTGCAAGCTTTAAGTCATCCGAAGGCTTCAAGTCTGTTGTTCGCGAGCTCCACTTACTTTCATCTGAGGTTAGTGTTGTTCATATTGGCGCAATTCGTCCAAGGGAAAGTGATTGTAGCCTGTTGAAAGAACACGTCGCCCATGTGTAGGCATTTCGTGGAATATCACTCTGATGGCAGCGAGGCTCTCTTCCCAAACTTGAATGGTTGTTCCAATCAAAGTCACGAAGCCTGCTCCTCTTGCATGAGCAATTCTTGTGAAAAACCCGAGTTCCGCATACTAGCTTCGATGCTTCTTGGTCTACCCGTGCCACTGCAATCCCAAAAGAAACGAATTTTAATTCTTCCTAATGCCCTTCGCCTTAAGATCAATCCAAGTGGCGAGGAGGGTTCTCCCTTAGGATAAAATTGAGATCGCCTCGCACCGTCGTCGCTCTAGCAAAGGCTTTGTTTTGCCTTTTGACTTTAAACTTCAATGCCTAGCTTTTCCCGTTGTGATCTATGAACTGTTTGTGCATCGTGCTCATTGGTGAATTTAACAGTAAGATTAGTGAGTTCTAATGTTTTGGGGCTGTGAGCACAGAAGCTAGAGCTGCGGCTTCTGGACATTGCAAAAAAGGAAGTCGAAATTCTTCCTTTTTTTTTTTGTCTTTAATTGTTGATTTTCATTGCATCCTTGAGTTAGTAATTTGACTTTGTTATCGTTGGTAAGCTAGACATGGACTCCTCTGAGTAATGCTTTCGCGGTAATCAGCAGGAGGTGGATGAATTCATCATTGGGTTTCCTATTATCTTCTGATGGAAAAGATACCATTTTGTCTAACAAATTTTGCAGCATCACTGGAAGACTCACGGCTCAAGCCGGGGGGGGGGGGGGGGGGGGGGTGAATGATTGAATATGTTTTGTTGATTATTACTTATATCTTGTACAAATGATAGATTCTTTAATGAGTTTTTCATTTAAGCTTGTTGTTCTATAGTTTGTTCTGGGGAGGTGTAACAGGTTTCTGTGCATCTTTTTTATGAGATAATCAAGTTTTAAAAAGGTGCTGTCTGTACCATTCATGCTTGGACAATTCAACTTGAAATGTCTATATTTGCTATGAGCATACACAGGATGTTGACACTTAAAATTTGACTATCCTACTTGTTCATCACATAACAATGTCAAAATTATATTAAGCATCTCATAACATAGTATTTAGGTAGCAATAATATTTAGAATCAAACTTATCTAATTTTAAATTGTTCTAAAAATATATAAAATAAAATAAAAAAGAAAAAGAGAATAAAAATATCAGTAATAGTGTGACATCTTGAATTTTGACCCTATTTTGATTATATGAAATGATTGTTTCGTTGACATGCACGGAGCTGGCCCCTCACGAGTTAACTAGTCTCTTAGGTGAGGTTGTTAAGGGATATAAACACAACAGACTAGAGAATTTGACTGGAAATTGACCGCTCGACCATAATAATCGGTAAGGGTCAATACGACACCATTATAATCGATTAGCGAACAAGTATAGGTCGATTTGATGGAATCACGTAGTCGAATTGCGGGTGGTTCCGCATGATTGTGAAATTCGCATCGAATGGCAATAACCCGATTTTATATCGATATTACACTCAGAACACAAAATTGAAACCTCACGATTTATGACAACTGAACATCGTCAACGAGTGGGAGATGCACAAATGTGGATCTAAAATTCTCGACCATGAGTCAAATGCGCAAAAATCCCTAAAAGCAACCTAATAGGTTAGGTCGTTCTAAAATCGCATTCGGTCGATTTTTACGCGAAATTGAATTCGGTTTCGGGAATTGGACATTCGAGCATGTCACTATTCATTTATAAGACGTCGTCTCATCTTTCGGCGAATTTTCATCGAGTTCGGAATTTTGCAGAAACTTCGATTTTGGACAAAAAGAAAAAGAAATGAAACGGATGGGAGGATAATTGGGTTATTTGGGCTGCGTTTGTTTTCGTTTCTTTTTTCTATTTTTAAACAACTTTTTTGTTTTTTTTTTTGTTCCTGGGAACAAAAAAGGAACATAAACGCGTTTGTGTGCGTTTTTGTTCCGAAATTATTTTTTTGTTCCCTGAAACACATTTGGAATAGAAACAAGAAACAAAAAAAAGTTTTTTTCTTGTTTCTGGAACAAAATTTAGAAACACTTTCTTTTCTTCTTCTTTTTCTTCTCTCTTTTTTCTTCTTCTTTTTTCTTTCTTTTTTCTTTGGCCAGTCGCTGGCCTCGGCCAGGGCTGGCGATCGGCCGACGAGGGCTGGCGACCTCGCCGGAGCATCGCCGACCCCCGGCAAGGCCGAGCATCGTCGGCCCCTGGCGAAGGTCGACCTCGCGCCAGGCTGGGCGAGCTCGATCTTGCCCAAATCCGACGAGGTCGAGCTCGCCCAACGGCCGGCGAGCCTTACCGTGGCTAGGCGAGGCCGCTGGCCCTTGTTGGCCGGTCGCCGGCCATGGCCAAGGCCAGCGACCGGCCAAAAGAAGAAAAAAGAAAAAAGGAAAAAGAAAAATAAAAAATAAATAAGAAAAATAAGAAAGAAAATAGAAAAAATAAAATAAAAATATTAAAAAAATAAAAGAAATAAAAAAAATTATACAAATTTACCAAACATGTTTCTGTTCATTTTTTATTTCTGAAACAAGTTTACCAAACGCGTTTTTTGTTCAAAAATTGTTCCTCAGAATAGAAACATTTTTTTCTATTTCTATTTCCTAGAATAATTTTTAAACAGATTTATTACCAAACGCACCATTAGCTGCCCAAAATGGTTTAATTGTGAGAAATTAGGACTAATTTCTCATTGGTTGAGCAATTGACATTGTAGG
The DNA here is from genome assembly GCA_019915185.1 of Eucalyptus camaldulensis. Taxonomy (NCBI): domain Eukaryota; kingdom Viridiplantae; phylum Streptophyta; class Magnoliopsida; order Myrtales; family Myrtaceae; genus Eucalyptus; species Eucalyptus camaldulensis. The sequence goes on along the minus strand of JAHSVA010000014.1, from coordinate 7,743,598 downwards.
ATGAAGACTTTGGGGGCATAGTCATGAGTGAGTTGATATTTTACCAAGTTCCTCATTGGTTGTAGCCTTGACTTTCATTTTCCTTCTCTCTCTCTAATTCCCCCCCCCCCCCCCCATGCGTGTGTGAGTTTCCCCCAACTGCAGCTGACCAACAACTTCTGCTTCTTCTTCTCCATTTTCTTATTTCCCCTAGCTTCTCCTTCTACCATTTTCCTTTATGTTATTGCTACACCTACCATCATTCCTCACGCCACATCACCCCAGCAACTGCACCACCGTCCAGCACACCTCCACCGAGCCGTCGTTCGCCTCACGCCTCCATCACCGCATTTGCCTAGCCACCAATGTCCAATCGAGGTGCGTCCGCCAGCTGCCTCGTGCCCAGCTCCTCAGCCTATCGCTAGCCACCACCCGTGGCACCACCCAACCCCAGCACCATCACCTATGTCCAACAGCCACCTAGCTCATCATGCCTCTACCCACTAGGCCGCCAGCAACCGCTAAGATCAGCTCCATAGAACCGAATCCCCATCCTTAGCCATGAGCTTGAGAGGCTATCACAACCTCAGTCGAGCCTCCAATTGAGATACAGTAGTCTCGGGTTTCATCGCTGTTGCATTACCATCGTCGTGAGCCCGCCACCGTTCTAATCTGGTGAGTTAACTCCATAATCCTTGATTAGGTTGTTAATTGCGCTTAGGGAGTTTGATTAGTGTTAATTAGAATTAGTTAGTTAATCATAAGTTAATGTAACTAGCTTGGTTAGGTTAGTAACTTGGTTTGGTTAGTTTAGTTAGCTTGGTTAGGTTAGTTAACCATGGTTAGGTTAATTAAGTTAGATTAATTTAATTAATCGCAAGTTAATTAATTAATCGCAATTAGCATAATTAGTTATGGATTAGCTATTTCGTGAAATTTTACGCTTGTTCTTGTAGATGAATTTATACGTGAATTTGATGGCTTATATGTGCAATTGATTGCTTGATGGTAGTTGTCAATTATTATTGCAAAACTCGATTTTATGTGCATTTAAATAGAAATATACTAGGTGTCGGTTTTTGACGCCAATTTTTATGTACTATATAAAATCATAAATTTTTAAAATGAGAGCGTACTATGTTTAATGGTTCGATTTAAATATATGACCACGCACAATTATTTTACCGGGAATTTTTAATACGAAGAAAATTGGCCAAGTTCATTATTTGAAAACAAAGTATTTGAATGCAAAGTATGGTGTTATTGGCTAAGTATGCACTCGTATGGTCACTATCAAAACCCGTCACCCAACGAGTCGGGGAGTTAATACTTGATTAAGTTCAAATGCCCCATGTTAATGGATGCCAATCATGGTGGAGGTCGGGCTAATGCTCCTTATGGAATGTTGTTTCGGCATGTAGTGCTAAATGTTGCCATGCCTGATGGAGTGGGATGATGCCCGGTTACACTAAATGACCGCCGACTATTGAGTTGGCCATGACCGACGGATCATAATAATCGAAACACGCCTAAATGGTTATGCTATTGTGCTTGATTATGGGGTAAAATTGTATGGCACAATATGGGATGTATTATAACGGTTTTACCTTATAATAATGACCCATGTGATTGTGTGAAGGATGAGAATTATGTGTTCCGGTTATTAATTATGCTTGTAGTATCTATAAATGCATATGTGACGCACTAATATGCAGGGATGTGCCGATGCGAGGTCAGTTCGGTGTGGTGCATGTTTAGGACCACCTTCGAGGTGAATTTGCGTTCTAATCGGGGTTTAGGGTTTTGATTCACTAAGATTTATCTCACCTCATCTTGGTTATCCTTTTCAGGTCCTTAGTATGGAGATATGTCCTGTTTGTTTTGGGGTTCAATGGGAAATGGACTACGAGTCTACCTTCTTCTCCATTCCTGGGACCACTCAGACTCGCGAGTTAGTGGTGACCATGATTTAGGTTGATGAGGGCCTCCTTCATTTGGTACCCCATCGCTTCAAGGCGCAGTTCATTAACGAACGTAACGGGGCTCGGGAGGGTCCCTTGTAGGGTTTTGATGGACCGCCTACTAGGACTTTAGATGGAGAGGTAGGTCACCCCATAGACATCGATATATCAGACAGTGTCATGGAGGATCCAGAACTTGAGTCGGTTGGGTCCGGGGTGTATGTGACCTAGGACTTTCTTTTTGAGACAGACTTATGTATATAAACGCCTACGTTAACTTGGTATATATATAAATCATAGTTTGAAAATCACTAGCATGTTTTACTATCCTTTTTTTGTTTGTTGGCCAGGTGTCTATTTAATTTGCGTCCGCATGTGCTTAATTGAAAGATAAAAAGAATGGGTCGTCTACGCGTCCTAGGACGTCGCATTTTTAATCGACCGCTGAGGGATGTGCGCGTGCCCAAGGTTCAGGACGTGACAAATAGAATATAATCCGGATGTGGAGGGAGATTTAAACAGGTTTTAAATTTTGAATGATGGAGCCATTTTCTAGTTGAGCATATCCCTATTCTCTCTATGAATAGATAGTGAGGGAGACTTTCAAAAGGGGAAAATGGAAGGAAGCAAAGTCTATAAAAAGTGAGTTCTTTCATGAGCGGAGGAAAAGAAGGTGAGAACTTGTCTTCATGAGAGGAAAAGGCTGACATAGCCAGAGAGAAAGAGGACAAAAGAAAGCTAAAAAATAAGATAAAACACCAGAAAGAGAAAAAAAAAGGGTGAAAGGGAGAGAGTACGTGAGTAGGGGTGAGCATCAGTCCAGGGTGACCCTAGAACAACCCAAACCTACCGGTCCTGGTTCGGTTCCTAAGGAGACAGAGTCGGTTCTATGTTATGAGATCTCTAGACCAGCACCATGCGGATTGATCATCAATCCTGAGAGTTTAGGATTGATCCAACTCAGACCAACCATATTATAACAAACAACAGCTAGAAGACTAAGACATACATCACACAGAACACATTGACTTATATTATAACAACACTTTTATAAGCCCTTCCTCTACGACTCTCTTTTCTTTTTACATCATAGTACAAGCTTTCCACATAGGCTAAGGGAAATCCTATCTTCTCTAACGTAACTGCAGCTCCCAAAATTGATAAGAAACTTCCATTCCTATAAGATTGAGAGATGAGGGATGAGTTTTGGGGAAACTCAGTAAGTAAAATTCCTAGTTCTCTACTAGGAAAGCATTTCATCATCAAAGCCTAGCAAGTATAGCATTCACAAAAAGGTGTCAATGGCAGATCAATTACAAATCATATGTTATGCTTTATCTAAACACATGCCATCCATGCCAAAACTACCATCGGCTTGTCAATTATCATATCAACATATCATGCTCATGAATAACCGGCATTCATGCAAATTCATTTATCGTCGTTTTGGCTCAACCAAGCCCTCCCGGCTTGACCGGGGCTTCCATCTTCTTGCTAGGCTTCCTAGCTCAACCAAGGCATCTCAGCTCGACCGAGGCTTCTCAGGGCTAGCTTCCCGAGGCTTTCAGATTCAAGACCCAAGCATTCTGGCTCAATCAGGATATCTCGGATCAATCAAGGCTTCCTGTTTAATGAACAAGGCATCGCCGCCAATGCTTTGTGGCGATGGGCGCTTTTTCCTCTTTAAATGCATGCACAAATGCATCATACAAGCCGGTTGTTATCTCTTCTCTTAGCCAACACACGCATGGCCCGAAGGCGTGCTCATTCATTTATGTGTGTCATGAATTTCTTATACTTGACTAACAAATATGTCGAGAATGACATTTGATCCGTAACTTGAATCGATCACTTAACGCCAATCCTTGCATTGGACAAGGCTTGGAAATGGTACACCTCAATATTGATCCAAGACCTCAAGGCTTGGGTACACCTTGCTTAAGTGACAATCCTAAGCTTGACGAACCTTGGCTCCAACCCAATGTGAATGCACATGCATCAAGAATGACCCTCGGCTCATGGTTTGATCCAATGCTAAGCACAAAGTCCACATGTCCACTTGGACTATAGAAATCAGCATGCTTGGTGCTTTACCAAGATCTCGTGGATTTGGGTGATCCTCGTACCGATCAAGGCATAAGGTTGACATGCCTCAATGTCAATTTAGGATCTTGCGGCCTTAAGCGATTCTTGCACCAAACAAGACTTGGACCTGGCATCCTATTTATGTCAAAACCAAGGCTTTATGGCTTGGAGCAACCTTGCCTTGTGATGAACTCAATCCGAACGAACATCGGCTCCATTTCAAACGTGAACAACTCAAGCTCAAGCATACTTTCAAGCACAACATGAGCAAAACCATACAAAAGATCCAGCATCCTACCCACGGCTCAATGAGTGAGCACCTAACTAGACTCGACAATGGAGAACCGCCCTAAAGAAAACATAGGAATCTTACTTACCTGAATGAACCTCGAACTAGTGTGCAACCTTCAAGGAAGGGCGGCTTACTTGAGGCCAAAAGAGAGAGAGTGTGTGAGGGGGGAGGAGGGAGGAGGGGCATTCTAGGAGATGGCAGGTGGAGAAAATGGAAGGCAAGTGAGGAAAATGAGAAAAGCTTCTCCTATTTATAGCCCTTGGAGCCATCATTACTGAGGCAAGCGGTCCTCTCCAATGTTTCCAAGTGTCCCGCCTACTTTTTCTTGGGTGACAAGTCTATTTTGCCTCATGATTATTCCTAGAAGATGAGTTGGCCAAGCTAATGACCTTACTTGGCAATCTAGGTTCCTAGACATCATTGATTATGGTCCGCTTTCCATTCTCTCATTGGTCCACTAATACCCTGCATTTAATGGGCATTTAATGAGGCCTAATGATGATAGTGCCAACTCGGTGGTTGTAGAATATTCGGCCATAATGAGTGCTCATGTATCACTCTTCAATTGGTCCATGTGTATGCCACTTGTCTAGAATCTCCAAGATATTTTGGACCACAATCATGACCTTTGAAAATTCAAAGGGCACCTCACCTTCTTCATGAAAGAATTATAGAGTTTTCTTTCTACTTTCCTTGCCTTCTTTAAGAAGGCAAATTTCCTTCCTCAAGAAGGCAATCTACAAAATTCTATCATCCAAGTTGATTCCGGGGCTGATGAAGAGATTATTTGGTACACCTCAAAATACTGAATCACGTACATCGAGGTTTGGCCACCGCACCTCATACTTGTATAAACCGTTCCTTTGGACGATCGGTTGGCCAATAGGATCGGTTGTCTTTTAATTAGTTCGAGACCTATCCTAAGGCTACCCATGGCCTAGCACAAAGCCAAGGCACCCATGGACCTTAGAATAAGTGATGAAATAGCTAGGTCTATCTCTGGACTCATTCCAGTCGACACTTGATCTACCGGTAGGGTTCATGGTTGGTGCATTACCAAATCATGAACGGACATCACCAATTTGAGATTCCGTTCTGATCACTAAGAATTAAACAAGGAATGATGCATTCTTGGTTTGAAGGAAATAGCATTTGGTCAATTCAGATTGTCCGTGCATCAGTGCAAAACCGGGCAGAATCACCCACGACTAGAAATTGCGACCGGTCAGATCGACCCATGACCATCCTCTAATCCAAAATCATCCCGTGACCAATTCTCATGATAAAAAAGTCATCTTATGAGCTAGTGATCCTATCCCATCAGTATGATTGGTAGAAATTCACGATCGACACCTCGACCAATTCATGACCAGTCGGTCAATCGGTCGGTCATGACCGACTCGTGATTCCTCACCGATTGAACCGATCGATCCATGGCCAATGAACCATGATCAATCATTTTAGGACCTTATGGCTGACCCTCACAGGGTCGAAATCGAGGATGTTACAATTCTCCCCCCTTTAAAAATTTCATTCCCGAAATTTCATAACATATGTGGGTATTCAAAATAGGTAATGGTACTTGCGCCTCATGATTTCTTCACTTTTCCAAGTAGCCTCTTTTGTGCCATGGTGCTTCCATAGGACCTCGACTAAGGGAATGGCCCTATTTCTGATTACTTCCTCATGTCTATCCACGGTTCGCATTGGCTCCTCAATATACAACCCTTGGTCATCTACCTCAATCTCTTCAAAGTTGAGCACACGTGCCGAATCTGGCTCATACTATCTTAACATGGACACATGAAATACATCGTGTACCAAAGCAAGTTTTAGTGGCAATGCCAACCGATAGGCCATATTTCCTATTCTTTCTAGGATTTCAAAGGGTCCTATGTACCATGGACTTAACTTACCTTTCTCACCAAAATGAGACATACTTCTTTAATGGGGACACCTTAAGGAATACATAGTCTCCTACCTAGAATTATAGAGGCTTTCATCTCATATATGTATATCTCTTTTGCCTACTTGGGGCAATTCTAAGTCTCTTTCTAATTGCTTGCGCAGTGTATGCCATAAATTGGACTAACTCTAGACCAGTGACTTTCCTTTCCCTGACCTTGTTCCAATAGACTAGAGTTATGCAAGTTCGACCATATAATGCCTCGAATGGAGCCATGTCAATAGTCTGTTGGAAACTTTAGCTATGCCCTGCTTTTGCTGCGCCACTCTAATTTCGACTTCTTCGAGATCTCCCGTCACGGAAAACTTTGAGGGTTGCGGCTTTAAGAATTGTTCAACCAGCCCTTGCATAAGGTGTTTGCCATTTCCGTTTTCGTCTCCACTTGTAGAGGCATTAACAAAAACAAAGGCTACTTGTTGTTGAGCCTACTAATCCATCAAGCTTTCAATGGTCGTAAGAGCTTACAGAATTCCATCTAGTTGGAGGTTATCTTTTGACTTTCCTTTCAAAGTCACTTGATCCCAAGCACTCATGTTGTCTACAAATAGGACAACTATAGGAAATCTATGAAATCCTTTCCACATCACAATCAAAGGTTAGTAATCATGAGCTACTATCACACATGAAATCAATCAAGAAAATAATGACATGCACATATTTTTTTCTAACTAACTATCCCACGACTCCTAGCACACCTATCACTTCAGATATAACCTCGCTTTGATACCAAAACTGTCATGACCCCAACTCCATCCCTAGGGTCACGAGTAGCAAGGATTATTTTCGCAACATCCTAGACTCGTCGCCATCTCAATTCTTTTTATCTTATTATCCCGCACATACAGAAACGTGAACAAATAACCTTCTCAGACAGACAATAGCTGGAAGACGGGGACATACTTCACATAGAACACATTGACTTATATTATAGGAATACTTTTACAAGCCTTTCCTCTATGGCTCTCTTTTCTTTTTACATCACAGTACAAGCTTTCCACATAGGTGAGAGGAAATCCTATCTCCTCTAGCATGATTGTAGCTCCCAAAATTGATGAGAGACTTCCATTCCTACAATACTGAGAGATGAGGGATGAGTTTTGGGGAAACTCAGTAAGTAAAATTCCTAATTCTCTATTAGAAAAACATCTCATCATCAAAGCCTAGCAAGTACATCACTCACAAACAGTGTCGATGGCAGATCAATTGCAAATCATATGTCATGCTTTATCAAACACATGCCATCCGTGTCAAAACTACCATCGTCTTATCAATTATCATATCAACATATCATGCTCATGCATAATTGGCATTCATGCAAATTCATTTATCGTCATCCTAGCTCGACTAGGCCCTTCCGGCTTGATCGGGGCTTCCATCTTCTTGCTAGGCTTCCTGGTTCAATCAAGGCATCTTGGCTCGACCGAGGCTTCTCAGGGCTAACTTCTCGAGGCTTCCGGGTTCAAGACCCAGGCATCCTGGCTCAACTAGGGCATCTCGGATCAATCGAGGCTTCTTGTTCAACGAACAAGGCATCACCACCAACGCTTTGTGGCAACAAGCGCTTTTTCCTCTTTAAATGCATACACAAATGCATCATACAAGCCGGTTGTTATCTCTTCCCTTAGCCAACGCATGCATGGCCCAAACATGTGTTAATTCATTCGTATGTGTCATGAATTTCTTATACTTGACTAGCAAATATGTTGGGAACAACCTTTGATTTGTAACTTGAATCAATCAATTAACACTAGTCCCCGCACCGGACAAGGCTCGAAAATGATATGCCTCAATATTGATCCAAGACCTCGAGGCTTAGATACACCTCGCTTAAGTAATGATCCTAAGCTTAACAAACCTTGGCTCTAACTTGATGTGAATGCACATGTATCAAGACCTCGTGGATTTGGGCAATCCTCGTACTTATCAAGGCATAAGATCGACACGCCTCAATGTCGATTTAGGACCTTGTGGCCTTAAACGATTCCCACACTAAGCGAGGCTTGGACCCGGCATCCTACTTATGCAGAAACCAAGGCTTTATGGCTTGGAGCAACCTTGCCTTGCGATAAACTCAATCTGAACGAACCTCGACTCCATTCCAAACGTGAACAACTGAAGCACATTTTCAAGCACGACTAAGCAAAACCATACAAAAGATCCAACATCCTACCCACGGCTCGACTGGTGAGCACCTAACTAGACTCAACAATGGAGAACCGCCTTAGAGGAGACATAGGAATCTTACTTGGATGAACCTCGAGCTAGCACACAACCTACAAGGATGGGCGACTTGCTTGAGGCCGAAAGAGAGAAAGAGCATGAGGAGGGAGGAGGGGCGTTCTAGGAGATGGCAGGTGGAGAAAATGGAAGGCAAGTAAGGAAAATGGGAAGTGCTCATCTTATTTATAGCCCTTGGAGCCATCATTACCGAGGAAAGCGGTCCTCTCCAATGTTTTCAAGTGTCCCACCTACTGTTCTTGAGTGACAAGCCTACTTTGCCTCATGATTATTCTTAGAAGATGAGTTGGCTAAGCTAAAGACCATACTTGGCAATCTAGGTTCCGAGACGTAATTAATTATGGTCCACTTTTCATTCTCTCATTGGTCCACCAGTATCCTGCATTTAATGGGCATTTAATGAAGCCTAATAATGATAGTGCCAACTCGGTGGTTGTAGAATATTTGGCCATAATGAGGGCTCATGTATCGCTCTCCAATTGGTCCATGTGTATGCCACTTGTCTAGAATCTCTAAGATATTTTGGACCACAATCATGACCTTTAAAAATTCAAGGGACACCTCACCTTCTTCACGAAGGAATTCTAGAGTTTTCTTTCTAATTTTCTTTACTTCTTTAAGAATGCAAATTTTCCTTCCTCAGGAAGGCAATCAAGAAAAGTCTATCATCCAAGTTGATTTTGGGGCCAAGGGAGAGATCATTAGGCACACTTCAAAATATCAAATGATGTACACCAAGGTTCGGCCACTGCACCCCACACTTGCCCAAACCGTTTCTTTGGACGGTCAGTCAGCCAAAAGGATCGGTTGTCTTTTAATTAATTTGAGACCTATTCTAAGGTTACCCATAACCAAACACAAATTCGAGGCACCCATGAACCTTAGAATAAGTGATGGAATAGCCGGGTCTATCCCTGGGCTCATTCCGATCAATACCCGATCCACTAGTAAGGTTCATGGTTGGTGCATTACCAAACCATGATCGGACATCATCAATTCGAGATTCCATTATGATCACTAAGAATTAAATAGGGAATGATATATTTTTGGTCGAAAGGAAATCACATTTGGTTAATTTGGATCGTCCATACATTAGTGCTTAACTAGGCGGAATCACCCACGACCAAAAACTGCGGCCGGTCGAATTGACCCATTACCGTCCTCTAATCCAAAATCATCCTATAACCAATTCTCATGATGAAAAATTCATCTTATGAATTGGTGATCCTACCCCATTGGCATGGTTTATTTGGAGTGATAAGGTGCCTCAAATGGAATTGAGGATAGAATGATGCACATTGTAGGATACCAACCAAGAGTAGTTGACTAGTTTTGAATAACGGGTGATTGATTTTCACTCATAAATCTTTGGTAGTTATTGCGAGTTACCTTTGTGTGCCAATAACATTTTATGTTACTTATGTGACTTTAGTAACGTATGAATGTTACTTTTCTTTCTTAGCTAAGTAGTGACACTGAGTCGCTAATTGTTTCTGAAGCAAAACTTTCTGAGCTGTCTAGGTATGCCCCTAGATTGATAGAGGATTGGGAGGAAAAGGTTAAGAGATTCCTAAAGGGCATGAGGATAGATAGTGGGAGACAACTGGTGCCCTGAACATGAGAGATTATAATGAAATTTATGAAAGGGCCCAGCTTGGAGAGCAAGAAATGTTAAGAGAATGAATGGAATCAATGAGACAAGTGACATTGAGTGATGCGCGACAAGGTAAGAGACCCTATCAAAGCAAGAGCTACCTGAGATATTGCTTGCCCATGCGCCAAGGATGAAACCATGAGACTTTGTATGGGATAGGCTTAGTGGATAATATCTTTGTAAGTTAGTCCCTATTGAAACGAGACCCTCCAGTAGATGTGTAGTTTGGGTTCGAACTAGGCGAAAGCTAGTGTACCTGTAACGACCCGATCCGATGAGGGCGGGGAGTGGACGCCGAGGCCAGAGCGCCTGAGCAAGGAGCGGCTCTTGGCAGGCTTCTAAGATGGCAAAAGGGGGTAGGAATGAACCAAACTATGAACTGAACTGGGAGGGCAATGTTTTTGGGATAATTTTATCAGAGTGGCGCAGCAAAAGCATGGTTAAGCTTGTAGAACTCTTGTTTGTGAAAAAGAAGGACAAGTTGATGCGTTTATGCATTGACTGTAGGCAACTGAATCAGGTGACCATTAAGAATAAATATCTTTTACCTAGAATAGACCACCTATTCGACCAATTGCAAGGAAGTTCAGTCTTTTCTAAACTTGACTTGAGGTCAGGATACCATAAGTTAAGGATCAAGAAAGAAGACATTCCTAAGACTGCATTTAGGACTCGCTATGGACACTATGAGTTTTTAGTTATGCCATTTAGATTGACGAATGCCTTAGCTGCATTTATGGGCCCGATGAATAGGATATTTAAGTCCTATTTGGACCAAATTGTGATTGTCTTCATTGATGATATCCTGATATATTCTAAATGACCTGAAGAACATGCACAGCATATAAGCATAGTGCTGCAAACAAAGTTTAAGAAGCGAACTATGGAGAGCAAGTTATGAATTTGAGGATTAAGTTATGATCATTTGAGCTAAGTAGTGACTTCCTATTAGAGGATCTCATTGGAAGTCTTGATGCATTACATGGAAGCATTTAGTATGTATAGAATGATCTTGTAATTCATGAGTTTGAGTGGTCATATGAAACATGAAATTATATGTGGTTTATATGTCGGAATAATAAGTTCAATCGATGATGGTCAACTTTTAATTTTTGGTGACGATCTCAATTTGAAAAGGTTTTGTGGAATTAGTGGATATGATCAATTGTGTTTATACTCTTTCCAAGGTGGAATTGTGAAAGTTCAAGTTGTGGATTTGATGAGTGATTAGTCCAAGTAATGATCCTTTAGGGTGAGACATGAGATATACTCGATGGAAACTAGACAAGTTCTTATCTTGGTGGATTGTCAATCTTTGAATTGAATAAATCTTGGTGGACTATCGATATTTGAACCGAATGAATGGTGCTGTATTTTAGGCTTGAATCCATGTTGTAGTGAAAGCGTAGTGAATGTCTTTGTTGGACTGAACCAAATGAGTTATTAATGGTGTTGATTTTGATGGTTCTAGGCTTGAATTGATGGTGACAAAGGTATAGGAATAATTCGGCTAAATGGTGTGTTTGATTGAGCCAAGAGGCGGAATTCTTCAAATTTGAATTTGATTGTTGGTTGCACTTAGGATAGAGCTTGAAATTATACAAAGGATCAAATTATAGAACCCTTCGCTAGTACCACTAATGGAATGGAATGAAGGCGGAATAACATAAATCCATAGGACTGTTGAGACCATTAGATGTACTAGAGTGGAAATGGGATCATGTGAAGATGTATTTCGTGCAAGGATTACCAAGGACGTCAAGTGGCCACGACTCCATATAGGTGTAGTACATCACCTGGCTAAGTCTGCCCATTTCCGAGCAGTTCGCGTAGACTATCTGATGGATAAATTGCTGATGTATATGTAAGCCAAGTGGTATGCTTACATGGTGTTCCTGTAACGGACATAAACACTAGACTTGGAGTAGCACGGCCTGTGCAGGTAATTTTCATGTGCTTGCTGAAAAAGCTGTTTTTTTCAAGAGGATTGCTTTTTAAATTTTTTTTTCTGGCATTCTTTGACTCAATTGGAAGGACGGGGCAAAGTGAGACTGTATAGGCGCATAATTTTGTGCTACTGCTTGTACAAGTGAGATTTCACTTGTTGTATCATCCAATTGATGTTTGGAAGTTCCTACTGTACAAGCAGTAGGAAGTTCCTATCAATCAATGTTGTATCATCAAATTGATGCTTGGAAGTTCTTGACAAGCCCAAGTCTTACTTGTACAGGTGCAATAGTAGGAAAGCTCATCAATTTGGTGATGAATTGAAGGTTGCCCAAGCGGATGATTCAAGTAATTAGTAAAATTTACTAGTGAGACTTGCCGGATAACATTAGGCAATTGATGCTTGCAAAGTTTTTGAAGGTGTAGATATGAACTTGTCACAAGTGCTAGAGCAAAATTCTCAGTTTTTCTTTTTTTAACATAATTGTGTGAAAAGAAGAAGAAGTTTTTGTGCTTGTTTGTTTGTGGTGTGCCAATTTAAAAATTCATGTCTCGAAATATTCAAGAGATCGTGTCGTATTGGAATTTGAAATTTTTGAGCATATATCTCTCTTTTCCTCCAAGTTCACTAGCATTTTCATTTTCCTTTGATGGTATGAGTTTTTTTTCCTAAATCCAGCTTTGATCCTTGATCCTTCTACTTAACTGCTAGTAATGTTAGCTACATTAGGCCTCCATGAACTCTCTATTTCCGAGAAAAACTATTTTATTACATTCTTCCCAAGTTCACTAGCATATATCGTTTTGTATTCTCTTTGATGAATTACAAGCTTATTTTTATTGGTGCGTTCATTTTTGTTGTTTTAAACTAAAATGAATTTAAAAAAAAAAAAAAACCTATTGAAATCTGGAACTAACCTTGGAACCTATGACAGGGTAGGTTCTAGGTTCCTAGTTCCGACGAGTAAGTTCCAGGTTCCAAAAAATAAGGAACCTAAACCTGTACCCGAGAGTAGGTTCCAAGTTCTAAGAGGAACCTGCAAGGAACCTGGAACTGCTCACCTCTAGTTATTATGTTCTCAGGAGAGTTAATTGGGTGATTGGAACTTTGTGCCTACGTCTCTAATTTATATATTAAAAAAATTGGAGAGCTTATTGAAGTAATAATTACTTCTTCTTCTTTTTTATCTGTTATTTTTCAATCATGCATTGCATCATCTACATATCTTGAGCAAGGTTTAAATTGATATGATTTGAAGTTAATGGAGCATAGACGCGATTTTGAAGTTCGCATCTTTTGAACACAAGATGGCCGTCAATAATCAATCTTTCGACATATGTGTTCAAAGAAAACCAATTAACAATCCAAAGACCAGACTTACTTAATTTGAAGTCTTCTTCATGTTGAAACTTTAAAGGGGTGACTATGTATATTAACCAATCAACTAAATCCTATACTTCCATCTGGAGAAGCCTCTAGAAGCACTCAAATATTTCCAAGCAGACTAGAATTGCATTTTGGGCCAATAGTCAGTTGTACCAGTTGGAAAGTGGATGTAATTGATAAGTCAAACGTCACTAACAATGCGATGTATGCCTAACTTCCAACCCATCAATGACTAGGATTGGTGAATGTTATCTCAAATTAGGACTTTTGCAAGTAAATAAATACTTTTTTTTGAGCAATGTGCTATGCCATATAGATCAATGTACTAGGAGCCACGACGTGCGGACTCCTGGAGCGTCATAACTTTGCATAAAGGTTCACTTAAGTGCCATAACTTACGAAAGGTATACTTAAGTGCCAAAATTGGAGTAAAATGGATCACTTGAGTGCCAATCCGACCAAAATGCCGACGTGGCATTTTTCCGGCAAAGCGAGCCCAAAACGACATTGTTTTGCACGCTAACGTGACCAAATAATGCAAAAACGGCGTCATTTTGAACTAACATAGGAAAAAACTAATATAAAAATTAAATTAATTTAATTTAAAATTAAATTTAGTTAAAATATTAAAAAAATAATTTTAAAAAAAAAAAGGAAAGGGGGAAGGCGGCTGAGGGATCAGCCCTTAGCCGCCACCGCCACCGTCCTGCCATCACCAAGAAGGGCCAGCGACAACGGGAGGAGGGTCGGCCAGGGTTGCCGGGCCCTGGCCAGCGGCTGGCAACCCTACCCGACCGATGGCAAGGGCTCACGAGCCCTCGCTCTAGATCGCCACAAGGGTCGCAGCCCTCACCACTGGCCACAGACCTAGGGAGGGTCGCAGCCCTCGCCAAGATCCAACGAGGGTTAATGGCCCTCGCCCGGCCAGGCCAAGGGCTGTCGACCGCTGGGGCGACCCTCGACGGGCGGCGATCCTTGGCCCAGCCGAGTGAGGGCCGCGACCCTCGCCAGATTTGGGCAAGGGCTGCAACCCTCGCCACAGATCGGGGTGAGGGCTCACGAGCCTTCGCCGCTAGTCGGCCAGGGTCACCGGGCCCTGGCCCTCCCCCTGCTGTCTCTAGCCCTTCTTGGCGACAGCAAGGTGGTGGTAGCAGCAATTGAGGGCCGATCCCTCAGCCTACTCCCCGCCTTTCCTTTTAAAAAAAAATTAATTAATTTTTTATTTAAAATTATTATTTTTTAATATTTTAACTAAATTTAATTTAATTAATTTTTATATTTTTTTAACCACGTCAGCCCAAAACGATGCCGTTTTTGCATTATTTGGCCACATTAGCGTGTAAAACAGCGTCATTTTGGGCGCGCTTTGCCGGAAAAATGCCATGTCGGCGTTTTGGCCGAACTTTGGCTGGAGTGGCACTTAAGTGATCCATTTTTTCTTCGAATGTGGCACTTAAATATACATTTCGTAAGTTATGGCACTTTAGTGTCCCTTTGTGCCAAGTTATGGCGCTTGAAGCATTCTTTTGCTCAGGAGCCACATTCAAAATTATAGAAACTTAAGGTGGCTAACAAATTGCTAATCACTTTCAATTGATAACTTGTATAAAGGTTTCAATAGTAGGTGATCAAAGGTTGTTGAAAAGGAAAAATCCGGAAAAAAAAATTGATTATTGAAAGGACTATATTATAACTTTTCAAAAAGATCAAGGACTTGGACTGAATTTTCTAAATGGTTTAGAATTTCTAATGTAACTTTTTCCATTACTTAAGTAACTTGGTTTGAAATACCTAGACAAAAGGAAAAAAGAAGAAGAAAAGAAAGAACAAACGAGTAGAAGATAAGACAATCAATGTTATTTCATGAGTGAATTTACAAACGAATAATCAAATCAAATATCAAAATAAAAGAAAGATAATCAAGACAAGACTTGATGGGATGAAAGGCTAAATGATTTCGATTTTTACATTGAAGAAGGACTGCCTATGTATAAATATATGAATACATAATGGAGCAACATTCATTTGCTGAGTTAATAATTAATTGTACTGAAAATAGTTGCAGTACATCCTTTTCAGCTTAGAGACCGGAGGACTCTTGTTAGTGGATATTTTATTTGAGAGAATAATTGAAACATACCAATATTTTTGTTGCAAAACCTAACATCATAATTAAGGGAGAAAACCCATATACTATACATTAATGTAAGCCAATCATGCTGAAGCTTTTGTGGTTTCTTGTTTGTTTGTTAGAGCTTTGGCTAGTCTAGTCTTCCAATTAGATAATGAAAGTTAAAAGAGCAGGACATTTTCCTCACATAATGAGAACACGACAACATACTAATATGTTTGAATGAGTTTGAATTCAAGTAAATGGTGCCAGTGATAGAAATACATTTGGTAGAATTCTCAATTTTTTTTTTGTTTCTTTTAATTTTTTAATACTTTTATTATATATATATATATATATTTTTTCTCTTCTCCTTCCTCCTTTTTTGTGGCCGACAATTGACTGGGTGAGGTCTTATGAGCTTGATTTACCAAATGGACTTTTATTCTTTTTTTTTTTTTTCTTAATAACAAAAGAACATGATTAGTTATTCTCGCTAGTGAACACAAACAGGCCCTTAGAGTCATAAATTGAGTAAGCAAGCATCTCTACATGACCCATCGAAAAGGCAACCTGGACACATCCAGTATCAATGTAAAGGAAACCAAACCGAGAAAGTACTCTATTGTATTATCCGACTAGATAAGACAACATGGAATAGCTATATTAATTTATTCTTTTTGTGCATGCACCAGGGCGCACACCCACCCCCTATTTCTCATTCATTACAAGCTAAGTCAAAAAGAAAAAAAAAAAAGCACCAAAGAAATATCATTGATTTGCACTATCACTTAAAAATATATTTTTGAGGACTCGATAGCTTGCTGATAGTTACGGAGCCCACGGGCCTAGACAAGCAAGCTTGAGTGCATCCGGATAATTCTTGTGCCACGAAACGCATGGTGGGTCGTGAATTGGGACTCGTCCTCGTGCACGCTAGCGCCATTGTGATGATGAGTACCACTTCGTCGGCTAGTTGGCCGGTCGGAGGAGAAAGACGTGAGTCGAGCACATCCCTTGGTAGCAAATTTGGGTCTTCTGGTGATCTCGATGTTTGTGTCCTTTGTAGGGAAGAGAGAAGATCCCCTGGATGCTTCCCCATCATGATCTCTAGTGTAGCTACTCCGAAGCTATACACATCGCATTTATCTGTCACTCGCATCGTAACTGCTAATTCTATTTTTCAAGAACAATGAATCAATGTTATGATCACAACCAATATACAAAATTCCAAATTTCTGTGGTACTCTGACATAAAGCACTTTTCACAAATCTATTCTTCCTCTTGTTAGAAGTCTTGTTAGAATTATTCGACAAATGTAAATTCGAGATGTTAATTAGAGCTGTTTGATCAATCCTAGATAAAATGTACATGTGAAATGTATGGTTAGATTTGATCATGAAGCTTACCAGGAGCCATGTAGCCATAAGACCCAGCTACTGTGGTCCAATTTGACGAGTTGAAATTCAAGAGTTTCGCTGTCCCAAAGTCCGAAAGTCGAGGCTCGAAGTCCGACTCGAGCAAGATGTTGTTGAGGGTTATGTCCCGATGGACAATAGGTGGGGAGCAATCATGATGCAAATAGGCGATCGCGTGAGCCATGCCCTGAACAATTTTCACTCTTGCACCCCAGTCCAGTTCAGTTCCTCCTTTTCCTCCATACAAGACCTTTGCCAAACTGCCTCTCTCCACAAACTCATAGACCAAGTAGATGCAACCCCTCTTGGAACAGAACCCGTGGAGCTTGATCACATTGCGGTGTCGGACCTCGGTCAAAATGCGGATCTCGTTGTTGAAACTCTGTTGGTTGACTGCGGGGACATCGCTGGATTCTGATACTTTGAACTTTTTGACAGCGATGATTTGGCCGCTGGCTAGTTCAGCCTTGTAAACACTCCCGAAGCCGCCCTTTCCAATGCAGTACTTTTCGCTGAAGTTGTCGGTAGCCTTGGCGATGTCATTGAATGTGAACTTCCCTTCCCTTTCCCATATGATCGACTCGGATTTCTCGTACTTCGTTAGACCATTAGTCTCTTCATTGAGTTCCTTGTTTCGCCGCTGAAGTGCTAGAATCACAGCAGTTAAAGTCACCAGAAGTTGTAAGCAGCAGACGCCCACAATCACACCAATAAGATCCTTTTCCTTATGGTCAGTCAATTTACTGCTCGTCCCACAAGGAGATAACCCTGTCGCATTTCCACACAAGCCCGGATTCCCGATAAAAGCACTCCCTGGTGCTTGTTGGAAGATACGACCACTAGGAATCACGCCTGTTAGGTCATTGTACGATAAGTCTATGGAGCTTAAACTAACCAAGCTGGTGAGAGCAGCTGGGATCGTACCCGATAAGTTGTTATGCGAAAGATTGAGATTTTCCAGCTTTGTAAGCTTTGCTAAATTGGATGGAATTGATCCTGCTAGTGAGTTGTGGCTCAAGTCTAGAAGGATCTGTAGCTCGAACAAGTTCCCAAGCTCTGGCGGTATAACACCCGATAGATTGTTGTTGCTCAAGTTCAAACTCAGTAAATTCTTGCAATTCGCTAGCTTGTCTGGTATACTACCGCTCATTGCGTTCTTCGACAAATCAAGATAATTTAGCTTCAATAAGTTTCCTAATGAGATGGGAATATCTCCGGCCAAATGGTTGTTGCTCAAGTTCAGTCTCAACAACTCCCCCAGATTTCCCATCTCGGTGGGAATTTTCCCGGTCAAGTCATTGTTGTGCAAAGTCAGGACACGCAACTGAGACAATTTCCCAAGCTCTGGTGGGATGCGGCCGGCAATTTTGTTACCATCTATCTGCAAATTCGTGAGATTTTTACAATTTCCCCATTCTGCTGAGAGATTCCCAACAAATCGGTTGTTCCTGAGGCTTATAAAGGTCAGATTTGGATAAACTCCGAACACACTTGTGATATCTGCAGTGAACTGATTGCTGTCTAAACGGACTCTCGTTAGCCCCGAACAATTCCTCAAGCAGTTGGGCAGCGGCCCAGTAAAGTTATTCCCATTGACCGAGAGATATTGAAGAGCAAAGCCGCTGCATAATTCTGGCGGCAGTTCTCCGGTGAAGCTGTTGTCCGAAAAGCCAACATAGCCCAGAGAAGGGCTGTACTTGCCGAAATCACGTGGTATTCGTCCCGAGAAATTGTTCGTGAACAAAGAGATAGACTGTAAGTTAGCAAGGCGAGAGATGGTCTCAGGGACCTCTCCATAAAGCTGGTTCGTGTTGAGGTCAAGAGTGATCAACCGTGTGAGATTGCCTACCTCCGGCGGAATAGTCCCATTCAGGTTGTTGGAGAAAAGCTGGAGGATCTGCAAGTTGCTAAGGTTCCCCAATGTCAAAGGGATTTGGCCGGAGAGATTGTTCTGTGAGAGGTCTAACTCGAGCAGATTCTCGAGGCTCCCAATCCCAGTAGGGATTGATCCAGAGAGCGAATTGCAGTACAAGTAGAGGTAATTGAGCTTGGTCAGGATTCCAATTTCTGGCGGAATTTTCCCGGAAAGAGAATTGTTCTGGAGCTGCAAAGAAATGAGTTCCGTCCAATTCGTGAAGAAATAAGGCGATAACTCACCAGATAGGTGATTATCCGAAGCTCCAAATTCTGACAATCTGACCAGATTGGACAGAGAGAGAGGCAGCTCCCCTGAGATCGAATTCTCAGCAAGGGCTAAGAAGGTGAGCTTAGAACAAAGACCGAGCTCGGAAGGGATCGAAGAGTTCAAGAGGTTTAGGTGCAAATCGAGCTTTTCAAGCTGCCTCAATTGACCAATGGACCTAGGGATTGCCCCTTCAAAGGAATTGTTGTATATCTCTATCATCTGAAGCTGAGACAGCGATCCTATGTCTCCAGGTATAAGACCACTGAACGAATTGTTAACAATCCGGATCTCCTTCAGCTGGGAAAGTTTTGATATGTTTGAGATCGGTCCCTGGAGAGAATTCGCAGTGAGGTTAAGGTATTCAAGGTCCACCAGGTTCACATACACGGCCTCAGGGATTTCACCGGTCAACATGTTTTGCGACAGGTCCAGGTATGTCAGGTTCCGGCAATCAGCCACGAAGCCCGGAAATTTGCCATCAAGCAAATTGTAGAAGAGGCTCAGGTAAGTCACCGATGGCATGGAGGAGAATTTCGACCAGTCAGGAGATTCCAAGTAGTTTGATCCAAGATCCAAGTGCCACGCCTTCTCGAGATTGCTGATCTGGTAAGGAAGAGTGCCATTGAGACTGTTATTCAAGAGGCTCAAGTACTGAATCTCTTCCAATTGGCCTATCTCGGGTGGTATGCCACCTTCGAAGAGATTGCTACCCAGGTCCAAGAACCTGAGCTTGGAGAGATTGCTGATCAAGGACGGTATCAGGCCCTTGAGATTGTTGTTGCTGACGTCAAAGTGGGTCAGGTTCGGGAAAGAAGCGAAGTTGAGCGCATGCAGTGTGCCACTGACGCTTGAGCCTGAGAGGCTGATCTCTGAGACTGACCCGCCATTGTTGCAGGCAACACCAGTCCAGTTGCAGAGATGGGTGATGTTGGTGAGTGACCATGAGCTCAGAGAAGGTGGAGGAGGAGAGAGAGAGTTCTTCCATTTGACAAGAGCTTGTGCCTCTGTGGTTGGTGATGGTGAGGCCTGAAATGGAAGCAAAAAAAGGAGACAGAGGAAGAGTAAGAGAGGGAGAGTTGCGTTTGATTTTTTTCATGCCTACCAAGATGCTACTGGACTTAATGAGACGTGAGCTTGTGCCTCTTGGGGTTGGGGATCGATAATCACTTACGAGAGGTGAGTTGCATTTGGTGGTGTTTTGCCCACCCCTTTTAAGGTGGTGCGTACCACTGCTTTTTCTTTCGTGCCGGCTTTGATACGTCTGATTTACTTGATTATTTTTCTATTCCGACGTGGTCAATGGTACAACTGAATTTCCCCTTTTTTCCAATTATATCCTCTCTTTCAACTTTTCCAATTTGCTTTTTTTCTAATCGAATCTATTAGTCAATGGTTGAATTGATCAATGATCATTAGCCATATTAGAAATATATCATCTGATTCTGTGAAATATTATGATCAAATAGATAGACATCTTGTAAAACCTGTAAATAGGCTCTTCTATGGTATATTTAAATATACAGAAAATTCTTCAATTCACTTTTTTGCATTATTTCTAATTTGGTATTAAAGCCACTGTTGTATGAGTGAGCGACCATTGAGTTATGCAGTACTATAGCAACGTTGCCACCGCCACACCAGTATCCATTCATTACCGAATCACCACCATTGATTGTTGTTTAGTTAATCTCATTGCTTGTTTTGAAAAATGAACACCGTCATCAACTGGCTACCCTTAAACGAGTTAAACCCTGAAAATCTATTGCCAAATAGACTCGGGAAGCTGCCGCACTTCCACGTGTGGTGCCACTGACGAGTCCCACCCAGCAAAGAACGTCGCCAGAAGAGCCGTCACGCGCCCTCACGTGTCGTCCAAGTCCTTTGCGTGTGAGATCCACATGCCTGCGTGCCTCTCACGAGCACTAAACAAGTGACGTCATCCTCCATGTCATTGCCAAATTTTAGCCAAGTTGTCCGCCACGTGTCTGCCACGTTAGCTTATGATTGTGGTCATCGACCGGCGTTGACCAAACCGATTTGCCTACTTTTCTAATCGGCTCAACCCCTGTCAGAATGATCTTTGGTGCTTTCAAACAGGTGGCTAAGGCATTTCGACGTCCTAAATCTGTTTTTAGCCTTATTTTATCAATATCAGCTCTGCATGTATCGATTCTCTTCGAACTCATCATAAAATCTATTAGGTTTATAGAAGTATTTTGCATATAATAGAAAAATTGGACGTTACAATAACCATATGGACCATTGGATCCAATTATATTTTATGGGCTTGTTGACACCTAAATTTTCTATTAATTTTTGCTAAATTAAAAATTAAAAATGGCATATAATTTAGGAACATTTTTATTTTTATTTTTATTTTTATTTTATTTTATTTTATTTTATTTTAAACTGTCGGTAAAAGAAAGATTTTTCACATATTTCATTCAGATTTTTCACATATTCAGGAAATATACATTGGATGATGTATTTTGGGCGGAAAGGAAATTTTTTGGTTGAAATATGGGAAAATGCAAAAGAGAATATTGCACGAGAAATTGGAGACGAAATATGCAATAAGGATTCAATTTTCACCATATAAAAGGTGTGAAGATGTAAGGAAAAGGGGGTCGGCAAAATTTGAGAGCAAAAGAGGTGAAAAGGTTGATTTTTGTGGAGAATTTCGAAAAAAAAAAAAAAAAGGCCAAAGTCAAAAAGAGTGACATGTGCAAAAAAAAAATTAAAAATTAAAAAAGGGGGCTGGAATCCTCATCTCTGCCCGCACCCCAAGGTCTCCGCCCGAGTGTCGCTAACCCGATCTAGATCCAGATCCAAACCCCCCCCCCCCCCCGACGCCGCTCCGACGCCCGCAACGCCTTTGACTAGCGACCCGAGCTCCTGTTCTGCAGGAACCTCCTCGTCGGAACCCTCGCCAAAGATCCCTCCTTCTCGCTAGCCGGCCACTAGCCTTTTTTTCTTCTTTTTCTTTTTTAGAAAAAAAAAAAGAAAAGAGAAAAAGGAAAGAAAAAAGAAAACAAAAACAAAATTATGCAATTTTACTTTATTTTTCTTTTCTTTTGTTTATTCATCTTTTGTTTTTATTATTATTATTTTTATTTCATTATTTCTTTTTTTAGTGTAATTATCCTTTTTATGTGAAATTGAAATTGCATGTTATGAAATTGCCTTGAAACTAGTGATTGTCAATCCGATTTTCACGCCTGAAATCTAACTCGCAATTACTTAAAAAATTGCCAATCTGATCTCCCGCCCGAGATCCGATTTGTGATTTTTCGTGAAATTGGCCAACCCAATCTTATGCGCAATATATGGTTTGTCAATTTGGGTATCAATATTGCTGATTCGCTATTGTGTCATCTAAGGTAATTTTCTTTTAAAAAAATAAAAAAAAAATGTAGATTAGAATTAGGTTTATTTCTTATTTTAGGGTTTGCACGTTTAGAATAGAAATTTAATCCTGAATTTTTACAAATATATATAAAAACTCAAAAAATTTAAAAAAAATCAAAAAAATCAAATCAATTAATATAGGTTGCTATTTTTTTTAATCTAGATTGCATGTTTAATTATTTGGTAATTATTAATTTCGGGAATTAAAAAAAAGGAAAAACAAAAAAAAATCATGCATATGGACATATTTTAAACGTCATTGCATATTAGTGTAAAATTGCATTTAGTCTAATTTTAGATAATATTTTTAATTTATTAATTTTGGGTATTTTTTTTAGATAGATTGCACTTTAGAACTATTTGAATTAAGGTAAAAATTTTGTTTAAATTAGGGTTTGGTTTAGCCTAATTCCTAATACAAATTAAATAGAATCTTCATTTAGTTAGATAATTTCCACATTTAAAAATAAAATTGTCTTAGAGTGGATTCATTTTGTTTTCTAAAATAAATTGCCCATTTTTAGGAATAGAAATATCAAATGCATGTCATTTGGTTTTTAGGCCCATTTAATTTGAAATCGTCCGTTAATAGAATTAGGTCATTTAGGTTGCACTTAATTATTGCATTTCTTTAGGATTTACTCTACTTATCTCAAATAGTTTAGATCACGTTGCCATGTCATGTAATTTAGGTCATGTTGCCATGTCATATAAGATTTTTAGCATGCATTGCATATAGATTAAGTTCCCATTAAACAAAGTGAAAAAAGAAAGAGAAATTGTGTGTTAATTAGAAATTATATCTAGGGTTGTTGATGTGAATTCTGATCTAACAGCGCAAATGTTTTCGTTGCTACAAGGTAAGTCCCGTAATTTTATTCATTACTTTATTGGGTGTTAAATTGATGGTTTGTGCACCCGTATGATCACCTCACATGTCAGGGAGATAATTAAAATTAATTCAAGCTGTTTGCCAAACATTTTTTTCAAAATAAAAGAGAAAGGTATCGAAAGGGCACTAGAGAAATCTAGCGTAACCAAGTCCCTGTATCCATAGTCTCTATTTCATAGAAGTAAAGTAAATCTCTCATTACTTTACTTGGGTTTCTAATCGACCCACCAAAAATAGATTAGTGGCGACTCCCAATTAAAAAAATCAATTGCATGTTAAGAGCTTGAATTTAAAGTCGCGAATTGGTATGGGCTTGGGAGAATCCAAGTTAAGTCTAGGCTTAACAATCCATTAGCCAAACCCTAGGTAGTTCACCTGAAAATTTGGTTGTGACAGCTTGGCAACTCCACTGGGGAGTTGTGTTAAAACACTTAGTGGACTTAGACCATTTTTTTATTTAAAAAATGTTTTTGTTTGGCAGCGAAGATCCCAAGTACATCCCTAACATTTTAAGGTGTTAAATGTTCTTGCAGATGGGAGGTATAAGGGGAGTAGTCTTTGCTAACCCTTGTCTTGCAGGTTGGAGTTGGGAATGAATGTTTTAAATTCAAGTTATTGAAGTGTTGTGTGATTTAAACTGTTGTGCATGCTTTACATTTAGCACTACACCATTGCACAAACAACCTGCCGCAAGACCTGGGTCGCATAGGATCATCTAGGATGGTATTGAGATAGATACCACTCCGACCGCAAGCCCGCGGTACGAGTCGTCTATCTCAATCCCGAAATTTCATTCATGGTGTCAAGAGCACCCACCTCGGTTCACTCGCTCGCGACTTGAGTCGGCTCTTTGGCCAAGCTGGAGTCATGAGGACCAGACATTGTCCACACGCTCATGACTAGTCCGATCATCCTTGTGGCTTCACTTTGTTAAGTCTTCTAGAGTAGAAGTCGAACCACTTATCATGTGCATGTCTATGTGATTGCCCCTCATTGGTAAAGTAAGTTCTCTAAATTTTCACCTTTGCAATTTACTTACATTGTCATATTATTTTGTCGGTCAATGGCATTAGGATTGTCTTGAGTCTTGGTTAATATACAATGGGGATATCAGACATTCGAATTATTCTTCCTCCTAAGCAAGAGCTTGGCACATGGTGGGACAAGTTAGACCAAGATGGCCGTCGATTTGTAGAGTCGCACATTGGTAGACTATTTCCATTGCCGCGTATCAACATCCATGGTGGCCTCATCCAAGCACTTGCCTATTGTTGGTGCCCCAAAACTTCTACTTTCATTTTTGGCGATAAGCATGAGCTCATGCCTACCTTGGAATAGTATAGCATTGCCATAGGAAAGTCTTTGAAAGTTGAGTTAATTAGTTCGCCTATCGGAATGGATCCTGTTATTGCCTTATCTGATTTTTTGAGAATTAAAGAGGATAATATAAGAAAGGTTTTAAAGGTTCATCGTAATGCATGTCCTCTATCTTTTCTGAAAGAATGTTTTGAAACTGGCCCTTCATCTCAAATGCGAAGGGTTTTTCTTTTAGCCTTCTTTGGGTTTATAGTTTTTCCCTATTATAAGAATGCTATTAACCATTTGATGGCTCACTTAGTTAAACAAGTGTTGGAAGGAAAGAATTTTGTAAACATTGTTTTGACTGAAACTTTCCTTTCCCTCACTCGATTTAAAGGAGATGGTGATAAGACTTTCCATTCCTCTCTTGAGCTTTTGCAAATTTGGTTTCTTTATCATATAAAAGGATTTGGTGGTCTAATGACTATACATGATGTTAATGACTCTAATCACCCCATTATGAGATTTGAGAATAAGCGAAAACATGCACCAGATTACTACTTTTCTAGGTGGCTAGCTTTCATGAGAAAACCCACTTCCAAGAGTTTTCTATGGCATGCTATGTGGTTCCAAGTTCATGTGGCGAGACTCACGTGTGGAGGTGTTGGCCCAATCTCTCTATTTTGATTCACTGGAGCTTTGGAGTACTATCCAATTAGAGTGACTCGTCAGTATCAAGTCATGCAAGAGCTTCCCCCGGCATTGCAAGTAGATCCTCTCCAAGTCAGCTTCGTTGATGGAAGCCGAGACCATGAAGATTCCATTCTCACGATCAAATCAATGTGGGACATGTGCCATCCACGAAAACTCAAGTGGCCCGAGGAGGAGTTGAAGGGTAAAGAAAGGAAGTATTATGCCTCAACTAAGAATATTCAACAACACAAGATTCCAGAAGAGCTACTTCCGAGGATACCAAAGGCGGCGTTGAAGATCACCAACCAAGCCGAGAATAAATGCCTCAAAAGGGTTGCCGAGAAAGCTCAAGAGGAGAATAAATGATTGTGCCAAATGGTGTCCTGAGTTTATATTGGTCAAGCTAGATGAAGTGCTTGAATCAATCTCGTTATTTTCATTTCTAGATTAATGTTTAGGAAGTCGAGTCTTTTACGTTCCTAGTTTATTTGTTTAGGGCATCTCAAATTTCTATTTTGCTAGGCTTGTCAAAAACTCCATTAATGAATAAAAGCTCTAGACCGTTGCCATGGGTCGGCGTTTTTCATATGAGATACTTATTTTTGTTCATTTCTTTCAATTAGGTGGTAACGGATCCTCCAC
The DNA here is from genome assembly GCA_019915185.1 of Eucalyptus camaldulensis. Taxonomy (NCBI): domain Eukaryota; kingdom Viridiplantae; phylum Streptophyta; class Magnoliopsida; order Myrtales; family Myrtaceae; genus Eucalyptus; species Eucalyptus camaldulensis. The sequence continues at coordinate 7,717,441 of JAHSVA010000014.1, read as the reverse complement.
ACTCGCCTATTATCACGCGATTAAGAGCAAGAATGGCCGAACAAACTGAAATGCATGATCGTATCTCCTCTATGGAAGGACAACTCTGACAGTTAGCTGCCTCTATGGAGCTTATAACGACTCAAATCAGATCCCTCCAAGTCAATCCGGCTCCTGCATCCGTTCTCCCCCAGATTGTTGTCCCAAAGCAGGCAAATAAGACCTAGTTGAGTGATGATGACATGCCTGGTTTAGAAGACGACCCATTCCCGATCAATGTGGAAAAGGGTAAGCTGGTTAACATCCCCAAGACGGAGTCGAATGAACGCTTTGCGAAACTCGAAGAAAAAGTGAAACAATTGCAGGAGTCACAGAGCTCACTCCCCTTCGACTTGTCAATTTACGAAAAGGTCCAGATGCCAAAGAAGTTTAAAATGCCGGAATTTGAAAAATATGATGGTACTTCCTACCCAAAATCTCATTTGCAGATGTACCACGTATATATGGCCTAGTATGTCAAGAATGAGCCCCTCATGATCCAATCATTTCACGCAAGTTTGGCCGAACTCACACTAAACTGGTATGTGATGAAGAATGTGAACCTTCTTAAGACTTGGAATGAGGTGGCTGATGCATTCCTCAAGCAGTACAAGTTCAACATGGACACCGCTCCTTCCTGAGAAGATCTTGAGAGGATGGAGAAAAAGAGGAGCAAGTCGTTCAAGGAGTATGCCGTGAGATGGCGAAATCTAGCTGCTCATATCACTCCTGAGCCTACTGACAAGGAGTTAATGAAGTTGTTCATGAAGACCCTCCCGTCTCAGTTCTGTAACCGGATGACAAGCACGTATGTTGAGAGTTTCAAACAGCTGATTCCTGTGGGAAAACAAATCAAGATGGGGATAAGGGAGGGATAGTTTGCTGAGCCATCAAGTAAAAGATTCTCTGCTAAGAAGGAGAAAGAAGCCGTCGTGGATGTGAATGTCACTTATAGCCAAGAAAGTTCCAATCATGCCTCGATGAATGCAAGGCAACAACAAACTGCTGGTCGTCAGTCATTTACCCAAGCAAGAAGGCAATTTACCCCCTCCCTAGATCTCAATCCCAAGTGTTGGCAATTCTCCCTATGAAAGGTTTGCTTTCTACTGAACGGAAGCACCCTAACCATGAAAACATGCGCGGCTACGACCTGACAAAGAAATGTGACTACCATAGTGATGAAGTGGGGGCATTCGACTGATGAATGTTTCACCCTCAAACACAAAATCCAAAACCTCCTGGACACGAAGGCCTTTTCGTTCCAAACTACTTGGCCAAATGTCCAAAAAAAATCCGCTACCAGAGCATGAGGGTGAAACATTCATCAGTCGAATGCCCCATTTTAGAATAGAAATTTTTCCTGAATTAAAAAAATGTAAAAACTCAAAAAAATCAAATCAATTAATTTAGGTTGCTAGTTTTTTTTTTTTTTAATCTGGATTGCATGTTTAATTATTGGGTAATTATTAATTTCAAGAATAAAAAAAGGAAAAAAAAAAACATCATGCATATGGACATATTTTGCACGTCATTGCATATTAGTGTAAAATTGCATTTAGTCTAATTTTAGATAATATTTTTAATTTACCAATTTTAGGTATTTTCTTAGATAGATTGCACTTTAGAACTATTTGAATTAAGGTAAAATTTTAGTTTACATTAGGGTTTGGTTTAGCCTAATTCCTAATAAAAATTAAATAGAATCTTAATTTAGTTAAATAATTTCCACATTTTTAAAAATAAAAAATAAAAATTGTCTTAGAGTGGATTCATTTTATTTTCTAAAATAAATTGCCCCTTTTTTAGGAATATAAATATCAAATGCACATCATTTAATTGTTAGGCCCATTTAATTAGAAATCGCCCGTTAATAGAATTAGGTCATTTAGGTTGCACTTAATTATTGCATTTCTTTAGGATTTACTCTACTTATCTCAATTGGTTTAGATCATGTTGCCATGTCATGTAATTTAGGTCATGTTGCCATGTCATATTAGATTATTAGCATGCTTTGCATATAGATTAAGTTCTCATTAAACAAAGTGAAAAAAAAAAAAGAGAAATTACGTGTTAATTAGAAATCATATCTAGGGTTGTTGATGTAAATTCTAATCTAACAACGTAGATGCTTTCGCTGCTACAAGGTAAGTCCCGTAATTTTATTCATTGCATTATTGGGTGTTAAATTGGTGGTTTGTGCACCCGTATAATCACCTCACATGTTAGGGAGATAATTAAAATCAATTCAAGCTGCTTGCCAAACATTTTTTCAAAATAAAAGAGAAAGGTACCGAAAGAGCGCTAGAGAAGTCTAGTGTAACCAAGTCTCCGTATCCATAGTCTCTGGTTCGTAGGAGTAAAGTAAATCTCCCATTACTTTACTTGGATTTCTAATTGACCCACCTAAAATAGGTTAGTGGCGACTCCCAATTAAAAAACCAATTGCATGTTAAGAGCTTGAATTTAAAGTCGCGAATTGATAAGGGCTTGAGAGAGCCCGAGTTAAGTCTAGGCTTAACAATCCATTAGCCAAACCCTAGGTGGTTCACCCAAAAATTTGATCACAACAAGGCTCAATAATTATCTACTCTTTTTTTTTGTAGGACGTTAACTTTGGCGTTAGGTCGCTGGTGTTATTTATGCACCTACTCAGATTACCAATGAGACTAAGGAGATATTCAATGAACGTTAGGATGATTGGGATAGCAAGAATCACCATATCCATACATGGTTTCAAAACACTTTGATTCCTCCTATTAGACTCTAGTTTGATTGTCTTAATACAACAAAGGAAGCATGGGATATGCTTGTCAGCCAATATGCTATCTCAGATATTGTCCATCATTATCAGTTATTAGGGAATCTACATCACATGCATCAAGAGATAGATCGGTCTATTAATGATTTTTATTCCTCCATGCATTCTTTCTAGGATCAAATAGCATTATATTAACCGTAATGGGACATGTATCTCAATGCTTGCAAGTTTGCTAATATCGTGATTGCATGCGTGTTATGCAAAATTTTATGGCACTTAATGATGAATTTGAATCTATGCAAGCTTCACTTCAATATCAAGATCCATTACCTTGTCTTGAGGTAGTTGTTTCAAAGTTGTTGATTGAGGAGACTTGACTTATCTTGAAGACACAACACTCTTTGTCCTTGCCTACAAACATGATGCTTGCCACTCTAGGTTCTTGCTCCTCACGTAGACAATATCGTACGAATTGTCATCGATCCGGTTACTTGCATCCAATTGTTATCGACAACAGCCCAAGCAACTTATATAAGGATAGACGATCAATCCTAGACAATCAATCCCGGTATAGACATCCACCTTAACTTGCACATCAATCCATTGCTGCTATCATTGAGAATTCCACTAAAGACTCATATGTTACTCTATCCCTAGAATATCTTTGTTCTATTGTTTGAGAATCTTGTACTTTTCTCGCTCCTTCGTTCCTAGTACTTCTGCTCTATCAGTCGCTCCATGTACTCCCAATTCATGATCCTTTGATTTTGCCTGTTGTAATCTCATGACTTCTAATTACAATTTATTTAAGTCAAAATCATTCACTTCACAAGTATATATTATTAATATAGTTGATAACCCACAAATGATAGTTAGCCATATGGGGAACATTTCAACGTTAAAATTGTCCTCAGCTTACACCTTCTTAGTTCCTAAGTTCTCTTTCAATTTGAAATTTGTTGGACAATTATGTGAACATGATTTTGACATTCATTTCTCTATGAATGTTGTCTTGTCCAGGATCCACAGACAGGACAGAGAATTGGGACAAGCTGTAAAGTGGAAAGTTTGTTTGAGATTGTTTCCTTACTACTTCGGAGCTCTTTTATTGGTTGTGTTGCCATAGTTTCATCTAAAACTAGGCGTTCTTGCTTGGGTCATGCTTCTTTTTCTAGATTGGATCTTTTGGTTATCAATTGTAATCTAGGTTTTGTTGACAAAAAATATTTGATAGCTTTTTTTGTAAGTTGAGAAAACATCATGTCTTACCGTTTGATATCGGTGGCTCTGTCTCTTATGCTCAATTTGATCTTTCATGTCTTACCATTTGATATTGGTGGCTCTGTCTCTTATGCTCGATTTGATCTTACTCCCTTTGATAGTTAGGGGCTAGCTCCTACTCCAACCAAGTGAGGTTTTGTTATTTACTGATTTTTTTTTATATAAAACTTTTGGTTATACATTACTTTATCTTATGTAAAATCAATCTAAACTCACTTACATCCATAGTGAATTTGTTGTCATAGTCAAAATACAATTTTCTCAAGATATTGAGGTTTTCTATATTGATAATGCCATGGAATATAAAGATAAAGAGTTTCTTTGAATTATTTCTCAAAATGGTACTATCATTCATGCTTCTTGTCAAAGAATTTCCCAACAAAATGGTCAAGTAGAGCGTAAACATAGGTATATCTTAGATGTTGTACCACTCTTTTTATCTTAGCCTCTTGTTTAGAACAATTTTAGAGAGAAGCTAGTCATACCGTTGTATATATTGTTAATCATATTTTGTTACTTATGACGTATCTCTTCAAGAGTGCTTGTATGGCATTGTATGATCTTCTTCAAGTGTTTGGTAGTGCATGTTTTGTGCATGTACTTCTTAATGAATGCACAAGATTAGAACCACATGCTTGCTTATGTTGCTTCCTTGGGTATGATGTTGAGCATAAATGGTATAGATGTTGGGATCCTATCTTAATCTTCTACACTTGTATCATGATGTTACCTTTTGAGAAGACAAGATGTTCTCATCTCTCCGTCCTTTTGAGTCATCTCCAGTCATTTGCTTCTTCACCAATCCTTCAGTGGAACTATTTCCTAAAGATGAGACACTTGCATCTTCATCTTGTGAGTTGTCTTCTTCTAATGTTGATATAGTTACATTTGGCAATTCCATTTTGGCAGATCATGAGATGTCTATACCATCCATTGATTCTTCACCTTTAGTGATAGGGATAAGTGTTCCAGAAGTCCTACAACTTGTCACGAAAGTGCATTTCAGTCCTAAAACTTGCAAAAAGTGCATTTAAGTCCTAAAACTTGTCAAATTGTTTCAAACGAGTCCTAAGATCGACGCCGTTAGCATTTTCCGTTAAATATGCTGACGTGGCATTTTAAATAATTTTTTTATCTTCCACGTGTATTTTTTAATTATTTTTTTAAAAATTAGATTTAAAAACTAAAAAAAATCAAATTTATTCATTTTATCTTATTTTTACCAAAAAATGAAAAAAAAATTAAAATATTTATTAAAAAAAAACAGTGGCTCCTCCCCCGCCGCCGCCGCCGCCGCCGCCCATCGCCGGAGGGGCCAAGCGACGGTCGCCAGCTCTGGGCGGGGGTGGCCGGGCCTCGCCGGCCCCAGGCTAGGGCCAGCGACGGTCGCCGAACCCTCGCGAGGGCCGGCAACGACTCACCCAGGGGGGGCGACGGCCGCCGGCCCCCCGTGAGGGCCGGCGGGCCCAGATCTGGGCACCCGAGGGCTAGCAGCCGTCGCCCCCCTAGGTGAGTCGTCGTCGGCCCTCACGGGGGTCCGGCGACCGTCGCCCGCCCTGGGCGAGGCCTCGTCGGCCCTCGCTCGGGTCCGGCGAGGCTCGCCCGAATTTGGCGATCCTCGCCGGCCCCGAGCGGGGGCCGACGAGGCCTCGCCCAGGGCGAGCGACGGTCGCCGGCCCTCGCCTAGGGCCGGTGACCGTCGCCCAGCTCCGGCGGCGGTGGCAGGGGAGAAGAGCTGGTAATTTTTTTTTAATAATTTTAAAAATAAATTTTTTAACTTTTCTTTTTAGTTTTTGTTGAAAATAGGATAAGAATAAATTTAATTTTTTTAGTTTTTAAATCTATATATTTTTTAAAATGGATAACAAATTAAAAAATACACGTGGAAAATAAAAAAAATTATTTAAAATACCACGTCAGCATATTTAACAGAAAAGGCTAACGGCGTCGATCTTAGGACTCGTTTGAAACAATTTGACAAGTTTTAGGACTTAAATGCACTTTTTGCAAGTTTTAGGACTGAAATGCACTTTCGTGACAAGTTGTAGGACTTCTGAAACACTTATCCCTTAGTGATACCTTCTTCTCCTATTCACCGCTTCAACCGTGTAAGTCAACCTTCTATTTGGCTTCATGATTTTCATTGTTTTTGTACTATTATTTCTTTTCATGAGCCTCGCATATATGGAGAAGCTTGTACATATCCTTTTTGGCAGCAAGCAATGGTGGATGAATTGCAAGCATAAGACAAATCTCATACTTGAGATTTTGTTGATTTGCCTCCTATAAAGTCTGCTATAGGTTGCAAATTGGTATATAAGATCAAAACTAAGACAATGGTACAGTGGAATGCAACAAAGCTCAACTAGTAGTAAAAGGTTGTACTTAGAAGTATGGGATTAACTATGATGAGACATTTGCTCCAATCGCATGACTTACAAGTATTCGAAGTATTCTTCTTGTCACATCTATTAAGCGATAGCCTCTATTCCATATGGATGTTAAAAATGCTTGTATTAATTGCGATCTTATTGATGAAATATATGTGTGTGTGTGTGTGCGCGCGCGTGCGCGCGTGTGTGTATATTGAACCTTCTATTGAATACACTACTTTTAACAAAGTGTGTCGATAAGGTCGAGGGTTATATGAATTAAAGCAAGCTCCTTGTGCATGGTACTCTAAATTCATTTTCACCACGAAACACCTTGGATTTCAATGCAGCCCTTATGACAACATGACCTTTGTTCAACGGACGTCTCATGGATATATTTTGTTTCTTTTATATTTAGACGATACGGTTGTCATTGGCGTGATCATACTGGAATTACAAAAGTCCAGCAAATATCTCAGTCAACAGTTCAAAATGAAAAATCTTGAGCAACTCAATTATTTTCTAACTGTGGAGGTTACTTTTGATTCCTTTAGCTATTATCTTTTTGAAGTTATGCTACTGATCTTCTTTCGTAAGTGAACTTAGTGAAGACAAGACTACTACAACTCTTATTGAGACTCAAGCCAAATTAATGACAAATATGGGACTTTTCTTCCAAATCCTATTATTTATCGACAGCTAGTTGGCAGCCTTATATACCTTACTACCACTCATCCTAACACAATCTGCATTATTTACCTTTTGAGTTAGTTCATGACCGTAACACGAACCACTCATTTTGCAATTGTTCTTCGAATTCTTCTGTGTCAAGGGCACCTTATTTCATGATCTTCACTTTTATGCTCAATCTAACTTAAAGTTGAAAGCTTATTATGATGCCGACAAGGCTAGAGACTCTTTTGATCATTGCTCCACTACTAGCTACCGCTTCTTCCTAATTAACTCACTTATCTCACAACATAACAAGAAACAGATTATTATGGCTGGATCTAATATCAAAGCAAAATATATCGTGCTCTTGCTTATATAACAACACAATTGTTGTGGTTGCAATGGTTATTGCAGGACATGGGTGTCCGTCATAACAGTGGAACTGTACTTTTTTTGTGACAAGTGAAGTGTTATCCAAACAACACATAATATTGTTTTCCATGAGCACGCCAAATATATTAAAATAGTCTATCTTTTCATATGCTCTCACATGCTTCATGGCACAACTTGTCTCATCTGCACTTCATCAGTCAATCAAATTGCTAATGTTCTTCACTAAGGCTCAACCACTTGAGTGTTTTCATGATTTTTTTTCCTCCAAAATCAAGTTGACTTCTTCCATGTCACATTGAGTTTGAGAGAGGTGTTAGAAATATATTTTCTAATTTTGTGTATCTCTTCGATTGTAATCCTAGTTGATTCTCATTGTTATTGTAATATTATGTTACTATACATAGCCATTAAGTAAAGTTCATAAATAGGCTCTTGCATAGTACATTGAAATATACATAAATTTCTTTAATCACTTTTCCGCATTTTTTCTAACTAACCAAATGAAGCACATGGTGGTCACTTGTGTCCCCTCTAAATGGCCTATCCTTGCTATTTGAGAAAAGTCAAGTGCATCTCCCAATTTTTGTCCTTGCTTCTTGTCTCAATACTTAACTTTCAAAATTTCCAATCAGATTTGTGACGGTCGAAGTGATTTTAGATGTATCTTCATCAAAAACCATAAAAAAAAAAAAAAAGAGATTTCAATCTCAAAAAACAATTCATAAATCTTATCACAAGAAGATTTATTGTCTTCAAAACACTTGCAATTTTACCCATCAAATGGGTTGACAATTATCAGAGCACTAACACCATTAACATGAACTTAAACTTGTGCACATTCGTGTATAGGATCTGGCTTTTCTCCCTTAATGAGGTTCTCCAACAGAAAGGTTGATATATTTTGATAACTCTCTCGAATAAAATACCCACTAAGAGGCCCCCAGTCTCAAAGGTGAAAAGGATTTAGTGCAACTATTTTCCATACAATTAATCATTAATTGAGCAAATGCATATTGCTATATATATGTGTGTGTGTCTTTCTTCAATGTTAAAATCATAGTGGCAAAATTATCTAGCCCTCATCCCATTAAATTTTTGTCTTCTTCCTCATAATTTGATATTTGCTTTGATTATTTTATCCATTTTAAATTCACACGTTAGTTAACATTAATTATCTTATCTTCCACTCGTCCGTCCTTTATTTATTTTTATTTTTATTATGTTCCTTTTGTTAGGCATTTCAAACAATGTTACTTAACTAATGAGAAATTTACATTGGAAATTCAAAACCACGTGGGAAACATGCTCTAAGTCTTGAATCTTTTTGAAAAGTTGCAATATAGTCCTTTCGATCATCATTTTTCTCCCAATTTTTCCTTTTCAACAACCTCTAAACACCTACTTTGAAACCTTTCTACAAGTTATTGCTTAAAGTGATCCCCGATTGTCGGCCACCATAAATTTCCATAATTTTGACCGTGGCTTGGGGTGCATTCATCTTTGTGGCACGACATGTTGCTCAGAAAGAGAATTTATTGACTTGCAAGAGTCCTTATTTGAGGGAACATTCATCAATCCTAGTTGTTAGTTTACCGACTTTCAGGGTACAGTCCAACGGATACAGCGGGCTATTGGCCCTTTTTCTTTGGATGGAAGTGTAGGATTTGATTGATTGGTCTGTATATATTGACCCCTTTATAAAAAAAAAGGTTGACCATAAATAAAGACTCCAAATTGACAATATTAAAAGGTTGAGCATAGAAAAGACTTCAGATTGACTAAGCTCTATTTCTAGATGGTTAAATAGTTTTCTTTAAACATATATGCATAAAGATTGATAATTGACGACAATCTCATGTTCCTAAGCTGCAAGCTTTTGAAATCGCATCTATGGTCAATAAACTTGAAATCCTCTCAATTTACATGCTTTAGATAATGTAGATGATGCAATGCACAATAGAAAAAAGAGGGAAAAAAAGGTAATTGTTACCTCAATTAGCTATCTTTATTAAATAAATTAGGAACACGAGTTCAAAGGTCCAATCACACAATTAGCTCTCTTAAGAACATACTACGTTATGAAATTGATTGTTATAGCGATTTTACAGGAGATGGTTGGATGAATTTTGGTTCTTCCATTTGTCTGTTATGTTCTTCCTTGTGGTTATAAAAAGAAAATAGAAAAACATTTTAGATCTTTTCCTTATATAAATTTTATTTCAGATTTAATTTTTTTAATTTACAAAATTTTTGACAACATTAATGTGAATGTGCTGACGGTGCAAGATGATGGCTGAAAAATAACATTGGTCACTTTGTTAATGCGTTGAGTTATTTGGGTGGACTATTGTTAGTAATTTCTTATTTGCTGATTTTTTTCTCGTTTTTTATTTAAAATTAGTTAATTTCTTTTAGTACGTTATTTTCTATATTCGAGAAAATTTCCTAGAATTGGAGTTCCAGTTGGGTTAAGAATGTTTTGGTTCTATGATAGTTATGATCCCTAAACATGTATTGTAGAAAAATGGGTTAATATAGGTTCATTTGGGTTGGACCCTATTTTGACTCACCCAAACCTACCCTACACACCAATTTTACTAGTCTACTCACAGTTTAATAACAGAAACATAGAATATATAGTCTGATACGCCACCTTTGAAAGAGTATGGGTCTTTTAAATTGGCAAAAGGAGATTATATACAACTCCACATGTGACAGTATGATTTTCTATTTCTATTTTCAATTGAATAAATCGGGATTTTCATCGACGTGTCTATAGCGCTATTCTCCGAGCTGATCACTCGCGAGGTAACTAGACTAGTTGGGGAAGCTATTAAAGAATTTTGATGCAACAGACTTGAGAATTCGACCAGAAATCGATTGCTCGATCATATTAGTCTGCAAGAGTCATTGCAACACAGTCGAAAATCTATGAGGGATTGAAAATAGGTCGATGCGATTGAGATATGTAATTAGGCATGGGTGATTCCATTTAATCACAAAAATTCTTGTCAATCGACACTAAACCGATTTTTTTGTCGTTTTGGTACCATGTGCTCGTATTTGAAACCTTGAGATTCGCACGAAAATCAAGGGTTGCTAATGGATCGGAGATACACATTGTGGTTCGAAAATAATCAGCCATGGGTTATTTGCACCGAAAATTCCCAAAAACTACCCGATAATTTAGGTCGCGCTGAAACCACGTTTGACTGAATTTAACTGTGAAATTTATTCCGATTTTAGAAAATTGAGAACCTTAATGTGTCACAATTAATCCCAGGGATGTTGCATCTTTCCAAGAATTATCGACGACGGGACTTGTAGAGAAAAATACAAATGCAGCAATTTTAAAAGAATAAAGGAAAGGCCATTTATTAAGTAGGATGTTGGGTCTTTAGTATGGAACAATTAGAGAAGAATTATAAGTGACTAATAGGGGACTTGACTCTATTAACTCAAGTGATAAATTGGTAAAATGGAAAAGGAAAAGTTATGGGAATTAGCTCCAAATTCGGATGCCTGCACTTTACATGGATTCCACCACCTTTTGTATCTCTTTTGGAAGAGATAAGTGTGTTCAAGCAAGGTGGTCCCCATGAGAAGGATAAGAACCAATTTTTCCATGGAAAAAGTACTAAAGCTCTTGTGGAAAAACAAAAAAAGGTTGTGGAATTGTGAGAGGAGGGACCCTCATGGTCCTTTTTCCTCCCTCTCATTTCCCCCTCCGTGCAATCCCCTTCCCCTTCTTGGCACCATACAACTACTCTCTTCTCTCTCCCCCTTTCTCTTTCTTTCCCTTTTCTTTCTTTTTTCTCAGTCGAAAAGCTTGTCGTTTCTTGTCCCTATCTCTTTTTTCTTCCACATGTATTTCTTCTCCCTTGCTGACGTGCGCCTATCTCCTTCTTTCCCTTTTTGTTCCTTTTCTTTTTCCCTTTTTTTTCAACTGTGCAAGCTGTTGTTTTCTTCTTCTTTAAGCGCGCAATCTCCGTTCCTACCCCCTCTTGGACGACAAACTAGAGACTAAGAAAATAGAGGAAGGCATGGTCTTGACGTTACAAAATTCCTGGAACCGCAGAAACTTCGACCCAACTACCATTATGTTTATTATTAATATAACTTGGAGTCCAAGTGGCAACGAAGCTTCCTCACCAGCAAGAGAAACGTCCAGCCAACCAAGCTACACTTTTTCCTCCCTCTAGAAAAAAATTCGTGACTCCCTGTGTTGCTGTTACGGTCGCCCAACAGCACCTCCAGCTGCTGTTTCAGCTACAACTCACCATCAAAGGACTCAAGGCTTGTCTATGTGCTGCTGTCCAAGTTGTCTCCTAAATCTAGATTAGGGGCCATGTAACCTTATTTAGGAGTTCCTAAAAAAAAAAAATGGGGTAGATGATGTTATAAATGGATGGGTGTTGGTTAGGAATGTTAGAATAACCATAGAAAAGCTTAGTTATGGTTTAGATGACAAGATAAACACCATGGATGAGGATTCAGCCAAGGACAGAGGCTGGTTTTTGAAACAGTTTCCTGGACGTGCGTGTTTTGCTAATTTTGTAGACGGCTCTGTGTTGTGATTTTGAAGAAATTTCCTTCTTAAGAAATATTTTAAACATCTGAAATATGAATATATATTTTTATCGTAATTTTTGGAAATTAAAAAGATGATAATTTTAACTACATCATCCCTTAAGCATAAATCTGGACAATACTGTATACCTTGACCTGTTATGATTCCACAGGCTGTTACCGACCTTTAGAGGTCGAATTTCCAATTGGTTTATTTAGGGAAGTTGTTTTTTTGTAACTTCTAGTTTAACATACTCGAATTTCAAATCAAACGGACCAAATTTCGACCCAAAACCGAACTGATTTTGATGAATCAGACTCTATGGAACTAGACCGGATTTTTGAGCTGGATGGAGAGAATTTCTGGGCCGAATCCAAAAGGATTTGGATCTGGGTGTCATCATGAAAAATGTTTTTTTATGTGTCATCTAGCACGTTTCCAATTTTGAGAATTTTTCGAGCTCATATGAGTGGGTTTTTGACTTCGAATTTGAGAAAGCATAATTGGACAGTTTCCTGTCAATTCGGGTTAGTAAGAATGTATGTTTGTTTTGAAGTGTTCTTGCTGTAAAATTGTCTAATTGATGCTGTAAATGATATGTGTGATTGATTATTGGAGTGTAACATTGAATAAACGTATTCCTGACATGAGATTCTGTCACGAGCCTTTGGGATCGGGTGATGCTCCTTCGGGAATGCCCCAAGTCAATGGATGCCGGTCACAGTGGATGTTGGACCAATGCTCCTAATTTGGAATGCCATCTAGATGTAGACGTTGACACGCTCAACGGTGTGAGGCAATGCCCGATTATGCCGGACGATTGTTGTCTGTTAAAATTAGCCATGGCCACTGAACTGATATATGCGTCCTTATCTATCTATATGTCAAAGTATTAAATTGCTATATGATGTCAATATTTTATTGTGTGATTGGATGCCACTAACGTGCAAGAAAGTGTGAGTGATAAGAAAGTATAAGAAATGTGATTAGACTGCATGTTGTGTGTACCCTTTCCCTCATCGGGATTTAGGGGATTGACTTGCTGAGATGTGATCTCACCCCTTAGTGGGCTAACATTTTCAGGTCCCTAGATGGAGGGTGGACAGGCAAGAGGCAGAGGTCTACAGGCAGTGGAGTACGGATGTCTTGGTTACTCCTACTAGATAATGACGAGTCTGCCATCGGGTCTGGATAGTGGGTGACCACTCAACCTAGTCTATTGAAGAGTCTGGCAGGGTTGTACATAGAAACCTGACCCCATAGACAAAGAGCTCAAAGCGTAGTTAACCTAGAAGCTTTTCATCTTGAAACACTCCATGTTTTGTTAGACTCTTCTATACCAGAATGCTATAGTAAGAATAAGTGCGGTTTGTAAGACATGTGATTTGTAAAAATATAATCCTATGTTTGCTATCTCGTTTCTGTGTTGTTGGGAGAATATGATTTCGCTTCCGCATGCTTGATAATCAAATGGGTCGGCAACAGGTTCTGGGATGTTGCAAATATTTATATTAACCACAGAGGGATGTGCATGTATTCAAAGTCGGGTCGTGACACCACATGTGCATGCTAAAGCAATGTGACACTTTGTTCCTAAAACCACTTTGATTTAATTAGTTATTGGTGTGTTAGAAGTTAGGCATAAATTGCAATTTTGGTGACTTGATCGACTAATCATACCCATTTATTAAGGATGAGCATGGTTTCAGAGTAGAACCTAGAACCTGAGAATAGAACTAGTAAGAATTTATAGGTTCCAGGTTTCAAGATATACAAGATAAGTTTTAGGTTCCAAAAAATGAAAAATCTATTTCGATGGATAGGTTCCAGATTTTTAGTTGGAAGAGCCTAGAACTTGGAACCTATAACCTGCAACCCGTAACCTAAAACCTAGGCCAAGTTTTAATATTTTGCTTAGTCCATGTCTTTGCACGATCCCATAATATCCATGTTGTTCAGTGATGAATTTATAATGTAGAATCACAAGTTTGAATTTCTATCTTATGATTAAGACTTTTACTTTATTAATGTTTATATTTTCGTTTATCTAAAAATAAGTTATGGTTAGTAAATTGTAGTAGCAAATAGTGATCATTAAAGGTTTTAATTCTTTGCAATCGTTCAATGAGTAATATAGGTGGAACTTGCATAAACCCTGCAAGATAGGTTCCAAGTTTTATGGTATGCGGGTAAGTTTTAGGTGGAATCAGTATGAAACCTAAAACTATTCACCACTACTATTTATTAATTAAGCTTTCATACTTTATGATTAACCATTCCTATATTATTTTGGTGACATAATTCCCACCCTCCATATGACTAAAAATATTTCGTTTATACAAGATAGACCGAATGACCCTTGATGGATTCCACATTCATGCATTTTCCCTCAATTTAGTTCTTTTCTAATGTGATTCCCTTCAATTGTTGTTAGAAAATAATAAATAAATATTTTCTTAGTCAATCCAAAATAAATGAAATTATACTCTGATGAAAAAAAAAATCTTTTACTTTAGGCATTATTTTTATTTTTAAAGAAATTGTTTGTACATAGTCTGCGTTTCTACATGGAAATTAATTGAGAAATATCCTCAACAAGAGGAAAAAATCTTAAAATTTCTCTACTAGACAAAGGTACTAATATGTATGGAAGTGAAAAGGAAAACAAAAAGAGAAGAAAAGATAGGTTTTTTTTTTTTTTTTGGTAAAGAAGATAGGTTTTTGATATGCATGATAATAACCGCTTCAATTATATTAAGTGGACGGACCCAAAAATTTATATATTAAGTGGATGCTGTATAAAACTATAAAAACTAGAAAGAAAAGGACAATGCGTAAATTGCAGTCCACTACTTTGAGTTTCAATTGAATAATAAAAGGCAATTCCATTAACGAAAATGGAGTGGATTTAGTCATATAGAATGCAAGCCTCGCCCAATATGTAATTGTCAAACAAGAGTTTTACTGGGAGGAGCATGGGGACCCACATGGTAAATTGTGATTAATTGTCCTAAATCAATCAAGACAAAACATGTAATGATGCAACATAATCTGAAGAAAATAAACTTTAGTAAGCAAAGTAAAATAAATCATAAGTCCGGAATACTTACTTCTCAAATGAGACACGGGAATCGTGCATCTAGTTTTTGATCGACAATTTGCCTTAAACTAGGAATAGTCAAACATTTTCTCATTATTCGAAATTATTTATTAAATATGGGTAGATCCACATAATCAATCCGAAGCTAGATTTGTAATGCAATGTAATCATATGGGCTTTGCTATTGGGCCACTGTAAGAGTAAACAGCATGTTATGAGCCATAAATTTTTAAAGGAGTGAATGTCACAACAATTCATAATTAATTGCTTTTTTTTTACCCAAAATAGATTATTAATATCACAATAGATACCACTGCCCGTAGCGGCGTAGTTGGCTTCGGGCTCCCTCCCCATCACGAAGGGGAGGAGTTCGAATCTCAGAGGCGTCGCGTTCGCGCGACTCAAACGCAGCTGGATATGTGGTGGTGGCTCAGTTTACCCCAGGTTTACGTCTAGGCTGCTGGTTCCCCGGTCATCAAAAAGAAAAATCACAATAGATTAAAGATAGTCACCTAAGTATTTCTTTAATTGTATAAAAGGCTAAGAGAATGTCCGTATATACATGTAAAGCTAAAGGCCCGGCTATAAATACTAATTGACTCGGGCTGGCTCTGGTTAAAATGCCAAGATAGGTAAAAAAAATTGCAATTATTTCAAAGCCAAAAAACTGCTTTCGTTATTTCTAAATGAAATTCTTCAAAATTGTACATACCATCGACCTCTATGTAGTGGTTCTTGATGAATTTTTGTCCCGCTTTTTTCAACAAATTCCAATTAAATTCAAGTATAATTTATTTGACATAAAAGTGGTTTAGCTGGATAAATGAATAGTGTGTCTAGGAAAATTGCTCGGTTATATAATTCATGGCAATATTACTAGCCCCATGTTATTTAATTGATATTGTCCTTGTCCTTTTCCTTATTGCCCTCATTTCCCAAATGTTATACTAAGGCTCATTTTCAATAACAGTCTATGTCTAGCTATTTTTGTTATTAATGAAAATATTTTTTATTCATTAATTTTTTTTAAACAACCCAAATAATCAATTTTAGAAGAAAAAAATCGATAATTAATTTTCCATGAAATAAATGTGTACCCATACATATTATTGGTCTTTGTTAATTTTGAGATAAGCAAGCAAATATCATCTACTTGAATCTATGTTTACATTAGCCTTTTTTTTTTTTGGTCGAATTACATTAGCTTGTTTGCCTTCCTTTGATTAGGAACAACTGAACAAGAAATGACAAAATCCAATCCAAAAGAGATGCAAGTTTAGGACTAATTTAAGCAATTGCCAACTATCTCTTTTAATTTGCATTCCCAATGTATGGGGTGCAATTAGAGTTAATTATAATTAATATAATTTATAATTAACCTAATCCTATATAGTAATTACGAACATAATTAATTATTTTCTAACACCCTTGGTGCACGCAAGAAATGTCAAAGTCACTTTGGGGGTCAAATTAATACCTATTAACGGCCTTGCTGAGGTTTAGTCCACCACTTTCAAGATGGTGCATTGATCCGCCATGCTTTTTCTCCTGTGCCGTCCTTGATAAGTCGGATTTAACTGGAAGGACTTGTGTGCAGCAATATCTTATTTATTTTTTACTCTGCCGTGATTAATGGTACAAATGAATTTCCTCCCTTTTTATTATATCCTTGGTTTAAACTTTTTCAATTTGTTTTCCTAATCAAGTAGGTTAAGCGATGTTGAACTAATTGATTGATGATTAGCCAAAAGAAGTGCATGATGGGCCCTTGGGTCCCCTCTTTATGGCCTGTCCTTATAATTTGAGAAAAGTTTAGTGCATTGCTCCAATTCCGTTCTACTTCTTGTCGTATTACTAAACTTTCGAAATCAACGATTGGATTAGTGACAGTTCAGATCAGGAATAATCAATTTTAGGATTGATCGGTTTACCACCCTGAAACTGAAACCAGATGAAATTGACACTCGAATGGGTGTCTATTACAATTAAAGAAGCAAATATTTTTATAGATAGATTCAATCATTTAGTCATCTGAGCAAAAATCTCAAAATCGTAGCTTTTAAGCATTAATAAAGTAATAGTATAAGTAAGAAGTTTTAGTAGTCAGTAGACTACTTTCGTGATTAGAGTGGATATTGTTGACGGTTGCTATACATTTTTAATGAATGTTAGGTAAATTTTTATTTCCGGCAAAAGATCGCTTCAAGTGCCATAATATGGCACAAATGGGCACTTAAGTGCCATAACTTACGAAAGTGACACTTAAGTGCCACAATTTAAGAAAAGTGGGACACATGAGTGCTACCTCTAGCGAAACTAGCTAGAAATCATATGTGGAAATTAAATATTAATATTTCTCACCAAGGTGGCTCGCCGGAGAGCTGACTCAGCTCTAATTCACCCAAAACGACGTCATTTTGGCATAATATTGATATTAATATAATATAAAAATTAACTAAATTAAATTTAAAACCAAATAATAGTAATTTATTTTTATTTTAAAAACAATAGAGGAGGAGGAAAGCAGTCGGCAACTGAGGGCTGAGCCCTCGCTGCCGCCGCCTCCCCACCGTCACCAAAAGTTAGGGGAGGGTCAATCGGGGCGCAGGCCCTTGCTGTCGATCGGTTGGGGTTGTCGACCCTCAGCCAAGGCTTAGCCGCCCCAACAAACCCTCTCCCACCTCCTCGATGATGAAGGGGAGACGGCGGCGGCGGCACCAAGGGCTGAGCCCTCAGCCACCGGCTGCCTCCCTCCTTCTCCTCCCCCCCCCCCCCCTTTTTTTCCTTCTCCTTTCCCCCTCGTTGGGGTGAGGGCCGCGAGCCCTCACTAATCTAGGCAAGGGCTCGTAAGCCCTCGTCGCTAGTCAACCAGGGTCACTAGCCCCTAGCCAAGGCTCGGCGACTTTAACCGACCCTCCCCCCTCCATTGCCAGCCCTTGCCGGCTGAGCCCTCAGCCGCCTCCCTTTTTTCTTTTTTTAATTTTTTAATTTTATAATTTTTTATAATTTTTATAATTTTTATAATTTGTAAAAAAATTAATTTAATTAATTTTTATATTAATTTTTTACCACGTCAAAACTAAAACAATGCTGTTTTGCACTTGCATTGCCGGAAAACTGACACGTTAGTGTTTTGACCGAATTGGCACTTAAGTGATCCATTTTGTTCCAATTTTGGCACTTAAGTGTTACTTTTGTAAGTTATGGCACTTAAGTGTCCATTTGTGCCAAATTATGATACTCTAGGGGGTCCACACGTCTTTTATTTCCATATAACCCATGTGATGAATTCTTATTTAGGCAGCCATACAGAATTTTCATCCAAAGTGATTGGAAAATGACTAGAATAAATAGTCATTGAAGTTCAACGATCCGGATGTAGATTATTTCAAATTGCAATGCACGATTCTCCGCCAGAAATTACATCTCGTTACAAATAAAATAGGACTCCAGTCCACAACATGATTTGAGAAAGTATGTGAGAATTGGTGAATCAAAACTCAAGCACTTTCCAATATCACCATATTTTACCATATTTTCATGAAGCAAACAAAGCCTTAAAAGGATTGAAGATGCATAAATATATACAGCCTAACAAGCTCAACTCGTAGAACCACGAAACGAGATTATGTACAACTCTAGATGTGTGCTCTTAAGGGACATGAACTCGTGGTCGCTCACCAGCATCATCTATCTCTGCAACTGGATTGACAGTGCCTACAATAATGGCGGGTCAGTCTCAGAGATCAACCTCTTTGGTTCGAGCCTCAATGGTACACTCCACGCGCAAGACTTCAATTTGTTCTCGAACCTAACTCACTTCGACGCAAGCTACAACAATCCCCGAGGGCCCGATACCATCCTCAATCAGCAATCTCTCCAAGCCCAGCTTCCTGGATCTGGGGAACATTCTCTTTGAAGGCGGCATACCATCCACGACAGGCCACTTGCAAGAGATTCAGTGTTTGAGCCTCTTGAATAACACTCTCAACGGTAGTATTCCATACCAGGGCAGCAATCTCTGGAAGGTGTGGCACTTGGATTTAGGATTAGACCTTTTGGAATCTCTTGACTGGTCGAAATTCTCCGCCAGGCCATTGGTGACTTACCCAAGCCTTTTACTCAATTGTATGCCAACCTGGTGAACCTTGAATACCTCAACCTCACTGCAAATTCGCTCCAGGGGCCGATCTCAAAGATATCAAGACTTTCCAGGCTGAAGGAGATCCGAATTGGTTACAATCCGTTAAGCAGTCCGATTCCTGGAGACACTGGACTGCTGTCCGAACTTCAGATACTAGAGCTATGCAACAATTCCTTTGAAGGGACAATTCCTAGCTCCACTTGAGAATTGAGGAAGCTTGAGAAGCTTGATTTGGGAACAAACCACTTGACCTCTTGGATCCCTTCCGAGCTCAGGCTCTGTTCTAACCTCACCCAGTTAGCCCTTGCCTGGAATTTAATCTTTGGGGAGCTCTCTCTTGTGAAAGCTAGTACGAGTACCTAGAGAGGGTGAATAGGTGCAAAAACAAAATTTCCAAAGAGAAGTGTGCAACTCTAATCAACAATAGATTATGAAAAGAAAATTAGACTCTTGTTATCAAATTGAATTACGATCAAAGTAAAAGAGTGTAGGGAAGAGAATAAGAACAGAGAGTTTATAGTGGTTCGGCTTAATCTAAGCCTATGTCCACTCTTCCGCATTGATAGCCCACCGGCTGGATTTCACTATGAATCAAAAGAGTTGTTATAGTAAAGCTCTTCCTTGATTTCACAGTGTCGAGACTCTGCTACACTTTCGTAAGGTCTCATAAAGATATAAACTCTCTTTCAAGTACAAGATTTCACTCAATAATTGAATTGACTAAGAACAAAAAGCTTCAGACTTTGGAATTCTTCTATTGCACACACACTCGAATAACTGGAACATCTTCCTTATATACTCCTTTATGCCATCACACCCATTGGCACTTACCAAATGAG
This sequence comes from Eucalyptus camaldulensis, assembly GCA_019915185.1. Lineage (NCBI taxonomy): Eukaryota > Viridiplantae > Streptophyta > Magnoliopsida > Myrtales > Myrtaceae > Eucalyptus > Eucalyptus camaldulensis. The sequence continues at coordinate 7,697,294 of JAHSVA010000014.1, read as the reverse complement.
TTCTTCCAATCTACCCGTTGGACAGAATCAATTAGGGAGATTTCGAGTTATTTAAGTAATATGTCAATAGCCTACTAATCCTGCTCGCTCATACAATCAGGATCTAGGTTTCCATAAGTAGAACCTTCCAAGTATACTTTGTCATTCAACGGATCCAAAATCCCTGAATCAATCTCAATTTGAATAATGGATTCCGACATGCTATATCCAGCCAAGAGATCTTCTTCAGTTGATAAAATCAAATCCTTAACAAGATACTTAGTTCTGAATAAACCTTCTTCAACGGTCTAGAAATTGTCAATAAGGATAGACTTTGAGTCTTGAGTCTGGCAGTCCGGAGATCTTCAGACTTTGATGGAAGAGTCTGCAAGTCTTTAGACTAGACTGATGGAAACGTTTTGTCAACTTCAAAACGCTCAAGGAAGTTTTCTCCAACAATCTCTCTTTTTTTTATGGTGACAAAACTTTCCTGCAGATTTGGAAAACTTTGACCTGCAAAACAATACTCAAGCAAACATGGATATCTCACAAAAGATAATTGGCTTAGTAAAGATAACATTAAAACCTGTATCCACAGAAAGTAAGTTAATCCTATAAATGAGCAACTATCTTTGCCATGAAATACCAATAGTGCTTAAGATAAACAAACGATCAAACAGTCCAAATCCAAATCCAGTCACAGCCAAACAGCCAAACACAAAAGTAAAGTCAATCAAACACAAAAGTCAAGAATTTAAATCTCAAATCTGCACCACGTCTCTCCCCCTTTTTGTTAGCATTAAAAAAGTTGAGATAAAAATAGAATGGAATTAGGATTGCTTTGGAACACGAACAAGCTGGAAATCTCCCATTGACTGGATAATCCCTTTCAGCTTTTTCAAATCCTCCTTCAGTTGAGCCACATCTTCACTCTTGGCATTTGCTTGAACTTGAAGAGCAATGGCATGGATTTGATCATGCAAAGAAACTGAAGAGGCTTGACCTGCATTCTGCAAGTTTTGAACTTCGCATCCCAGAGCATAAATTTGGCATCGCATCTCCAAGAGAACATCAAGCACTCTACAAAAGTCTGCTGAATTATCAGTTTGAGTACTAGTTTCTGCACGATCAGAAGGTGTATTGGCAAATGATGGCAAGTCAGCACGATCATGCAGATTGGGCGATGAAACCTCATGGCCTTCCTCAGGAAATTGAGAGGCATAGATGTCTTCTGGATCTGCTAGTGAACGACTTACTTCTTCACTAGTAGCAGCAATTGAAGACGTACCTCTTTTCTCAGCATCTCGCCTTGTTTCATTGCCTTCAGGCGGTGAGAAGTACTTTTCATGCTCTGCTTCTTCTTGTTCACCTCTGCCCTCTTCTTCTTCTTCCTCAATCCCTTCTTCATCTGCTTCTTTCTCCATTGATTCTCTCTCTCTAGTCCTCTGTTCGATCTCCTCATTATCTTGTTCCTGTCTCACCTTTGTCTCAGAAACAAAACGACTTAAGTTCTTCAATGCAAGAGCAGAAATTGTGATATCATCCTCATCCTCCAAGATGAGTACTCTTCTTTTCTTGGATGGAGCAACCATGGGCTCCTTCCCTTTCCATTTTGCAGCCGAAGAGACTGGGTGAGTCTTGATAGGGGTTTTAACCTTGAATCACTCCAAAGCCTTGTTAAGTTCCTTCAGACACATTTTAGAGACCATTTTCAGTCCTACTACCATTTGATCGCATGTTCGAACACAAAGAATCCTGGGAGGCTGAATGTTCAAATGTTTGAATAACTTAGTGACAAGTGCTGAGAAAGGAAGTTGGCCCTTGTCCTTCACCATCGTTCTGTACATGTGAAACATAATAGTGTGTGGAAGAGAGAACTTTTTGCCCGTGTTAATGGCATACATCAGCTTTGCCTCCGAGTTTGAAACATCGGTCTTCGAAGTCGATTTGGATCTGAGGCAGTTGATCACTATCTTGTGAAGCAAAATATTTAAGGCATCCATCCTCAAATATGAAATCTTTCATTCCGTCGTTCTATCTCGAACAAGCTCTATCGTCGCACGTCCAATAAACACACTGATTCGCTGGTATTTTCCTCTTTCAACCCCAATCACATCAGCCAATATATCCATGTCAACCACATAGTCCTGTTCTCGAACACTGAAAGAGAATCTATTCGCATCTAAGAAACTTAGATTCAAATAGAATTAAGCAGTGAGTTCAGCATGAGCCTCTATCGTTTTAGAACAAAACCGTTCTAGTTGAAGAAGATTGAATTTCTCTTGCAACTTGACATTCAGAAAATCAAGAAAATCAAAGTCCACACTTCTAGGGTTAATCACACCACGCTTTAGCAACTTAGAGTACAGTTGCTTGTGTTCCTCTGAATGAAACAAATCTGTCTTTTTGCTTCGGATTTTCGCCGCAACACCCATTCTAGGTTTAAACTAAGTGTACATCCTATCATCATCATTCCCATCAGGTTGACTCAGCCCTCTAACACGTGGATCGCTTGGGATATTTGCCAATGCTTTTTGCGCTGACCCTACAGGAGCAATTCCCAATCGTTCCATTATACGTAAAAAATAGGTTTCATTTCAATACCCTTTGTCTTTCAAAAATTCATCAATATAGGTCAAAAGAGTACCACCCCTCTTCAAAGCATGGTAAAGCTTAAAATGCAGGCTTTTGAGTTCTTACAGGTTCTACATCTTCGATGATTTCTTCCTCTTCCCGATGTTCAATATTCTAAGGTCTAGATGGAGGAGATGGACATTGCTGAAAATTTTGTGGGCTCTACTACTGTCTAGGAGATTCTTCTTCCTCGGTGAGATTAAAATGCGTAGGTCCCTCACGCATTTGCTGTGGTACCCTGTTCGCAATCCTCGAAGACTTTCTTTGAGACGGCATCTTTTATAATCTTTGAGAGATTCTAAGCTTGTTTCGTAAGAAAGGTGAAAACTTTTCGAGGATTAAACAAGAGAAGAAAAGAGAAGTGGAAGATCTATGCTCTCTTAGGGTTTTTATGAGTAAAACGAAGAAGAACCAACAGCATATAAGGCAGTCGAAGCAAGGCATACTGAACATCATAAAAGGAAATGTAAAAATTCCTTTTTAAAAAATAACTGCCTTTTCAAAAATTAGATAACCATCATTTCAAAAATAACTTCATTTTCGAAAAAGAAAGATTGCAATGATCACGAAAACTGGGGAAATAACATCAATCAATTACAAATAGATGATTGTACCTTTTCGAGATTTGATCCAAGAGATAAGTTTCTAAAATAGAAATAACTTATAGTTATGAATCTTGATCGTCTGAGTTTGAGTGTCTTCCTCAGACTTCAAGATATTGAGTCTGGAATGAATAACTTCAAATTGATTTTTCTCCAAAGGCTTTGTAAATATATACACCAGTTGATTGTTTGAATCAATAAACTGAATTGAAACTTCTCCATTTTGAACATGATTTCTAATGAAATGATGTCGAATCTCTATATGCTTTGCTCTTGAATGAAGAATTGGATTCTTGGTGAGATTGATTACGCTAGTGTTGTCACATTTGATCTCAATGCATGAATCTTCAATTCCAAAGTCTCTTAACTGTTGTTTTATCCATAGAATTTGTAAACAACAACTTCCAAGAGCTACATACTCTACTTCTACCGTAGAAAGAGCTACGGTACTTTGCTTCCTTGAAAATCAAGACACTGTCATGTTACCAAGTAGTTGACAGGTGCCTAACGTGCTCTTTCTATCAACTCTGCATCCTGCTAGATCTACATCTAAGTATTCAAGAAGTGTGAAGTCTCATTCTTTAGGATACCAGAGACCTAAATTTGAAGTTGAGGCAATGTATTTGATAATACGTTTTGCAGCACTTAAATAAGATTCTTTAGGGTCTGATTAAAATCTGACACAAATACAAACACTAAACAGAATGTCAGGTCTAGAAGTAGTAAGATAAAGAAGTGAACCAATGATACTCCCGTATAGCTTCTGGTCAACTTTTTTTCCTCCTTCATCTTTGTCCAGCTTCAAGGAACTTGACATTGGTATATCAGTCTTTTTGCAATTCTCCAATCCAAACTTTTTGACAAGTTCTTTAGCATATTTTTCTTGATGAATAAAGGTTCCCTCCTTCAGTTATTTCACTTGAAGCCCGAGAAAGAAGGTTAGTTCACCCATCATACTCATTTCAAATTCATCCTGCATAGACTTAGAGAATTTCTCACACAGATTTTCATTAGAAGATCCAAAAATAATATCATTAACATAAATTTGAACAAGTAAAAAGATTTTGTTTTCTCTTTTGATAAACAATGTAGTATCTACTTTATCTTTAACAAAGCCATTTTGAATTAAAAACTTACTTAGTCTGTCGTACCAAGCTTGAGGTGCTTGCTTTGGACCATATAGAGCATTTTTCAGTCTGAATACAGAGTCTGGTTTCCTTGGGTCTTCAAAACAGGGTGGTTGTTCCACATAGACTTCCTCTTGGATAAATCCATTTAGGAAAGCACTTTTGACGTCCATTTGGAATAACTTGAAATTCTTATAACAAGCAAAAGCAAGTAATAATCTAATTGCTTCTAACATTGCTACTAGCGCGTAAGTCTCGTCATAGTCTATCCCTTATTTTTGCGTATATCCTTTGGCCACGAGTCTTGCTTTGTTTCTTACAAATTTTCCTTTCTCATTCATCTTATTCCTAAAAATCCATTTAGCTCCAATGATGGATTTATCTTTCGGTTTAGGAGTCAATTCCTAGACATCATTAATACTAAATTGCCTAAGTTCTTCTTGCATAGCTTCAATCCAACTTTCATCTAATAAAGCTTCTTCTATGCTTTTGGGTTCTATTTCAGAAATAAAAGCCACAGCACTCTTCACACCTTTTGGATCTTGTGCGATTCCTTCATTAATATCACCAATAATGAGATCTTTGGGATAACTAGACTTATGCTTCCAATTGCTAGTTGATTTGTCAGACTGTTGATCATTTCTCTCATTTGAGTCTTCGATGATCATTTGTTGTTGGTCTTCTGAAGTCTAAGATGCTTCTGAAGATTTAGACTTTGTAGAGTTTGGAGCAGGTTCAAATTCTTCAAGTTGAGTCTGAATCGATTGATTTTGCATAAAGTCTTGAAATTTGACATTCATTGATTCCTCCACAGATTGAGTCTTTTTGTTGTATATTCTATAAGCTTTGTTTGTGATAGAATATCCAAGGAAAATACATTCATCTAATTTTTCTTCAAACTTACCAACTCAATCATTTGCATTTTTCAATATAAAACACTTACATCCAAACACATGAAAATACGAAACAATTGGCTTCTTTCCTTTAAATAACTCATAGGGAGTTTTCTTTAAAATATGCCTTAAGAAGACTCTATTAATAATATAGCACGCTGTAGAAACTGCTTCAGCCCAAAATTGATAAGATATGTTACTTTCAATTAAAAGAGTTCTAACCATTTCCTACGATGATCTATTCTTTCTTTTCACGACTCCATTTTGCTCTAGAGTATATGGTGAAGAGAACACATGCTGAAAGCTAGATTCATCACAAAATTTTGTAAAGTCTTGATTTTCAAATTCACCTCTATGGTCTATTTGTATACTTGAAATAACATACTATTTCTCATTTTGGACCTTTTTAGCAAACTTTATAAAATAAGAAAAGGTTTCAGATTTACTTGCCAGGAAATATATCCAAGTGAATCGTGAATAATCATCCACAATTACTAGGCAGTATTTTTTATCTTCAATGCTCTGAGTACTGGTTGTCCAAAGAAATCCATATGCAAGAGCTGCAGTACACGATTAGTGGATACTTGATTTATTGGTTTGAATAAGTTTCTTACCTATTTTCCCAACACACATGGTGTGCATAGATCAGACTTTTGGTATGTTAGTTTGGGTAGTCCACGGACAAGCTTTTTTGCTGAGATTTGGCTATTTGCTTCATGTTAATGTGCCCAAGTTTTATGTGCCATAAGTTTGCTTCCTCTTGAATTGAGATTAGACATTGAGTTTCATTTGATTTGATATCCAAAAGGTAGATATTCCCATGTCTTCGCCCCGTGAAAGACTGAGAGGAATCTTTACTAGTTCATGAACATATTCATTCTTGAAAGTTGATTTTGAAACCAGTGTCGCACAGTTGATTGATATCAGCAAGTTGTAGTTGAGTCCTTCCACTAAGGAAACATTACTGATCATGAGGCTTCCAATCTTTACAATTCTGTATCCCACAATTCTTCCTTTGCTATTTCCTCCAAAAGAAACTTTTCCACCATTAACTTGACAAGTTTTATGAAGCAATTTGAGTCTCATGTCATATGTCTTGAGCATCTACTATCCAAGTACCATTTAACCTTTTTATTGATAATGACCTGCATTTAGAAAAGAGACTAAAGCTTTCTTTGATACCTATATTTTCTTGGGTCCATTGGTGTTAGTGTAATATACGGTATTTGCCCATACCTTCTTAACAGGTTTCCAAACCATAGGACATTCTTTCTCAAAATGAACTGAGCTATTGCACTTAGAACATTTAAGAGCACTACGACCTACAGGTTTTACAAAAACTTTTTGGAAATGATTTTTGTAAGAATCTCTTGTAGGTCTTTGCTTAATTCTTTCCTTTACTTTAGGAAAATCAATTAGACGAATGGTTTCAGTAGTCATTCATAAACCTGATTTGTTGAAGTAAGGTCTTTGTGATGAAAGAATTTTTTCAAGTTTCTCAGATCCTATAGAAAATCTTTTATAAATACTTGAGATATCATTTTTCAAGAATGCATTTTCTTTTGAAAGATTATCTGCATTTTCTTTCAAAGTAGTAACACTTTTGTCTAAACTTTTGACATTCTCTTTCCAAACATTTTCTTGTTGTTTTAGTGCAAAATTTTCCATTTTAAGTTCGGAAATCCTTTTGAGAGATGTTTTAAGACTAAGACACAATTCATCAATATATCTAGATATTTTAGTAGAGATTTTTAAATGACTTACCTCAATTTCACTATCTGAGTCTGAGTCTGTCTCGGAGTCTGAATCTGAGTCTGATTATACCATGAGACAAATATTGGCATAATCATCATCACTTTTCTCGCATTTAGTATCACTCCAAGTTTCTGCTTTAAGTGCCTTTCGATATTTCTCAGGGTTTCCTTTTTTTTCTCTTCAGAAGGGGACAGTTGGGTATGATGTGTCCATTTTTCTTGCATTCAAAGCAAACTACATCTTTATTGGATTTATCATTCTCAATTAATTTATTCTGTAGCTTTTGAAAACTTTGTTTCTTTGAATTGAATCTTCTCCTCTTTCTGTTCAGTTTCCTGAACATTCTTATCACGAGAGCAAGCTCTTCATCATCCATATCGTCTTTAGAATCTGTGACATCAGAATCATCATTAGATTTTAATGCAATGGATTTCTTACCTTTAGGATCTTCATCCTCATTGATTTGCTCCACTTCATAAGATTGAAGTGGCCCAACCAATTCGTCAACAGAGAGTGGCATAATTCTTTGTGTCTCCCTTATTGAGGTCTTTATGTGATTAAAATCCTTGAACAGTCCACGCAGTAGCTTGTTTGCCTTCATGGGTCCAGAAATTGGTTGACCTTGATATTCAAGACCATTCATGATTTCTGTCAAATGACTAAACATGTCAGTGATAGATTCTCCTGGTTTCATCTTGAATGCTTCATATTGACCAAGCAGAATGTTGATTCTAGTTTCTTTCACTCGATCAGTTCCTTCATAAGTGATGTGTAATTTATCCCAGACTTCTTTAGCTGTTTCACAAGAAGATATTCTCTTATATTCAGTAGGAGATAATGCATAATATAAAGAATAAATTGTTTTTGCATCAAGAGCTTGTCTCTTGGTTATCTCTTCTTGAGTCATTTCACTGGACTCAACAGCTTCTTTTCCTCTTTCTGAGACTATTGCAGCTTTAGGAATGATTCCTCTATCTACCACGTCCCATTCCAGAGGACCCTTTGATCTTAGGAATGCCTTCATCTTGTTTTTCCATATGTTGTATTCATTTCCATCAAAATAAGGCGGTCTGATATTGCTTTACCCTTCAACCAGACCTGGAGCCAACATACTAACCATGGATCTTTAACTCTAAAGTAAAACACTTCAACTTAAGTGAGTACACAGGCTCTTATACCAATTGTGAAAGTTAGTACGAGCACCTAGAGGAGGTGAATAGGTGCAAAAACAAATTTTCCAGAGAGAAGTGTGCAACTCTAATCAACAATGGATTATAAAAAGGAAATTAGACTCTTGTTATCAAATTGAATTACGATCAAAGTAAAAGAGCGTAGGGAAGAGAATAAGAACACAAGGTTTATAGTGGTTCGGCTTAATCCAAGCCTACGTCCACTCTTCCGCACTAACAACCCACTGGCTAGATTTCACTATGAATCAAAAGAGTTGTTATAATAAAGCTCTTCATTGATTCAACAATGTAGAGACTCTGCTACACTTTCTCAAGGTCTCACAAAGATATAAACTCTCTTTTGAGTACAAGATTTCGCTCAACAATTGAATTGACTAAGAATAAGGAGCTTCAAACTTTGGAATTCTTCTATCGCACACATACTCGAATAACTGGAACGTCTTCCTTATATACCCCGTCATGCCATCACACCCATTGGCACTTACCAAATGAGTTCTTCCAATCTACCCGTTGGACATAATCAATTAGAGAAATTTCGAGTTATTTAAGGAATATGTCGATAGCCCACCAATCTTGCTCATCAATACAATTAGGATCTAGGTTTCCATAAGTAGAAGCTTCCAAGTATACTTTGCCATTCGACAGATCCAAAATCCCTGAATCAATCTCAATTTGAATAATGGATTCTGACATGCTATATCTAGCCAAGAGATCTTCTTCAGTCGATAGAATCAAATCATTAATGAGATACTTAGTTCTGGATAAGCCTTCTTCGACGGTCTAGAAACTGTCAATGATGATAGACTTTGAGTCTTAAATCTGGCAGTCCAGAGGTCTTCAAACTTTGATGGAAGAGTCTACAAGTCGATGAAAACGTTTTGTCAACTTCAAAAACACTCAAGGAAGTTTTCTCCAACACCTCTCTCACTGTCTAATCTAGTCAGATTGGCATTTGGAGCTTCAGATAAACACCAGATCACCAGTCAGGAGAATACCTATGACTTCTTCACTAATTGGACCAAACTTGTTTCTCGGCAGCTCCAGAACAATTTTCTCTCAAGGAAAATACTGCCCGAAGTCGAATACTTGTACAACAATTGGCTCTCCGGCCCAACCCATACCAGGATCTGGAGCTTCGAGAATTTGCTCTCTTTAGACCTCTCAAAGAACAATCTCTCTTGTCAAGTCCCTTAGACAGTGTGGAGCCTCAGCAACCTGCAGGTCCTCCAGCTTCTATCCAACAACTTCACTCGGACTATTCCTCCGCACGTTGGGAAGCTCACGCCATTGACCATTCTTGACCTCAGCATGAACCAGCTTTATGAGGAGATCCCCGAGATCATCTGTTGCCTTGCTAATCAGGGACGATCTCTTTGCTCAGGAACAATTTCTCGGGAATCATACCAGGTGGTTTCTGCAAGTACAGCCCTTCTCTGGCTATGTTAGCTTTTCATGGAACTGGAGCCCAAATTATGCTGCAGCTGCGGTCTACAATATCCTGCAGTCAATGGGAACAACTTCACTGGGCCTCGGCCCGACCGCTTGATGAACTGTTCGGGTTTAACGAGAATCCGTATAGAGGGCAATCAGTTCACTACAGATATCACGTGCACGTTCAGAGTTTGTCTGAATCTGGACCTTATAAACCATGGCAGTAACGGATTTGTTAGGAATCTCTCGACAAAGTTGGGAGAGTATGCTCACAAATTTGCAGATAGTTGGTAACAAAATCTTCGGACAAATCCCGCCGGAGCTCGAGAAATTGTCTTAATTGCGTGTCCCGACTTTGGAAAGTAATGAATTGACCGGAAAATTCCCGATAAGATAGGAATCTAGGGGAGTTGATCACGCTGACCTTGAACCACAACCATTTTAATTCTTTTTTGGGTCTGTGAGCCACAACCGTTTGGCCGGTGATATTCCTGTCTCATTAGGAAACTTATCGAAGCTCAATCATCTTGATTTGTTATAGAACACATTGGACAGTAGCACACAGGATGAGCTAGCAAATTGCGAGAATTTACGGAGCTTGAATGTGTGCAACAACAGTCTGTCAAGTGACTTACCATCCAAGCTCCGGAAGTTGTCCATGCTTCAACTACTCCTTGACCTGAGCCACAATTCCCTAACAGGATCGATTCCTTCCAATTTGACAAAGCTTACTAAACCAGAAAATCTCGATCTTTCGCATAAAAATTTGTCTGGTACGATCCCGGCTTCTCTCTCCGACATGGAGAGCTTAAGCTCCATAGATTTCTCGTACAAAAGCTGACGGTGCTGCTCCTACTAGTGGGATCTTCCAACGAGCAGTACATCAATCCACCACAGGAAAAAAGTTGTGATTCTTGTGAGTGTTGGCATCTGCTGCTTACTACTTCTAGCGACTCTAATTGCTGTGATTGTGGCACTTCAACAGCGAAACAAGCTTCTTGATGAAAAGATCAATAGACTTCAAAAACAGGAAAACCAAGTTGATCATATGGGTAAAGGAAGGGAAGTTTACATTCAGTGACATCACCAAGGCCACCAACTGACTTCAGCGAAGAGTACTGCATCGGAAAAGGTGGGTTCGAGAGCGTTTACAAGGCCAAATTGCCCAGCGGCCAAATCCTTGCTGTCAACAAGCTCAACCTATCGGAATCTGACAATGTCCCAGCAATCAACTGCCTGTGTTTTGGGAATGAGCTGCGTGTTGAGCAAAGTCTGGCATCATAATGTGATCAAGCTCGACGATTTTTGTTCCAAGAGGGGTTGCATTTATTTGGTCTATGAGGTTGTTGAGAGAGTAAGTCTGGCAACAGTTTTGTATGGAGGAACAGGAGCAGCTGAACCGGACTGGGGTACAAGGGTGAAGATTGTTCACAGCGTGGCTCAGGCAATCACCTAGTTGCATCACAATTGCTCATTGCCTATCCCATTGCGATTGTGAAATTCTGCAAGGTCATTGTCAACTATTATAAAAGTTTAAACTGTTAGATAAAAGCATAATATAATATTTAATTACTATAATAAGAATATAACATTGAACACATCTTGGTCAAGTTGACTTTAAGCCTCGACTATCAAATTTCGGACAGCAAGATTGTTTGAATCAAGACTCATCCAATTGGACCGCCGTGGCTAGATCTTATCGCCGCATGTCTCCTGAAAAGCTACATGATCAAATCTAATCTTACATTTCATGGGTATGTATTATTTCGAATTGATCAAATAGCTTTAATTAACATCTCAAGATTGGATTCATTGAATAATTATAACATTTTTGGAAGAGCAAGTAGATTTTGAAAAGTAGTTTGTGTCGAGATATCTCAAAAATTTGGAACTTCTGTCCGAATTTATATTTGGAACTTGTGTCTGAATTTATATCATGATCAAAACATTGATTCATTCTTCTTTCATGAAATAACAAAGTTGGTAGTTACGATGCAAGTCACGGACAAATGCAACATGTATAGGTTCAAAGAAATGGCGCTAGAGTATATGATGAGGAAGCATTTAGGGGATCTTCTCTCTTCTCTATCAATGACGCAAACATCAACATTCTCGTAAAACCCAATTTGCTGCTGAAGGATGTGCGCAATCCATTTCTTCCCCCTCGTACAAGCCAAGCAGCCATGAAAGTGGTATTCAATATTCATCGTCATGACAGCACTAACGTGCACACGGATGATTCCCAATTCGCGACCCACGCATTTCGTTGTGCTAAAATTATCTGCAGCCGCTCGAGCTTTACTTGTCCGAGCCATTTGGCCCAATAACTATTAGCAAAGCAATCGAGTCTTCGGGAGTAATATTTAAAGGGATCCTGCAGATCAAATGACACTTTTCTGTCTCTCTTTTTCTTTTTTGAGCTTATAATGAATGAGAAAGAGTGGGCGTACACAAAAGGGTAATTTAGAAAATTTTAAGAATTATGTGCACGGGTGTATGTACAAAAAGTATAATTTAGAAAATCTCTATTGCACTGTTTTCAAAACAAATCCACTATTGTTATAGAAAATAAAAATTAGCTTTTTCTTTGTCCATCCAAATTGAATGAACTTAAGCTTTCATTGAGATATTTATTTTTCTCTCTCTTACTTTTGTCAAGAGAACTACCAAAAAAGTCCTAAACCTTTTGTAATTATGCCAATTTAGTTCTAAACTTAATTTTTTGATCAATTTAATTCTAAACTTTTAATAATTGTGTCAATTCAGTCCTTCTGGCCAAAATTGGCCGGTTGACGTTGATGTGGCATTCGATTGGCGCCAGCAACAAATTTTTAATAATATTTTATTTTTCCAAATTATTTTTTTATTTTTTATTTTTACATTTTTCTCTATTTTCTTTTTCTCCTCCCTACTCCTTCCTCCTCCCTCCTCCTCCTTTCTTCTTCTTTTGGCTCTGGTGACCGACCAACTCACGTCAATCGTCGGACTGAGGTGGCTTGGCAAGGGAGCAAGCTTGCCCAGCCACTGGCAAGGTGAGGTCCCGCTAGATCTAGCAAGGGCTCCCCTCACCAAACCCAACAACAATGAGGCCCCCCCTAACCAAATCTAGTGAGGGCTCGCTCCCCCCGTCGCTCGATTTGGCAAGTGTGGGCTGGTCCAGGTGGACTACGCAAACCAACTGGTTGGGCAAGCGAGCTGTCTGCCATACGTAGGCAGGGACACCAAGAGCCCCACCATCAATTGATGCACAAGGTCAGAAGGCAATGCTGCGAAAGAGAAAGAAGTGCATGTGCATCCTCATCAAGGACCACCAACAACCCCAACCTCGGCCTTAAGAACGCCACCCTCGCCCCTCGCCCCTCGGCCACCCCTCCGAGTGTGGCGCCCACACTCGCCAGATCGAGCGATGGCGAGGCCCCCCCCTCGCCAAATCTGGCGAGGGCTCACCCCGCTAGTGGCTAGGCCAACTTGCACTTGCCCAGCAACGACCAAGCTCCGCCTCACCAAATCCAATAAGGGCTAGCCGATCGCTAAAGCCAAAGGAAGAAGGAGAGAGAGAGAGAGAGAGAGAGAGAGAGAGAGAGAGAGAGAGAGAGAGAGAGAGAGAGAGAGAGGAGAGAGGAGAGAGAGAGAGAGAGAGAGAGAGAGAGAGAGAGAGAGAGAGAGAGAGAGAGAGAGAGGAGAGAGAGGAGAGAGAGAGAGAGAGAGGAGAGAGAGAGAGAGAGAGGAGAGAGAAATGTAAAAAATATTAAATAAAATAATATTCGGAAAAATAACATATTATTAAAAAAATTGTCATCGGTGCTAGCCGACGGCCACATCAGCTTCGATCGATCAAATTTGGTTGGAATGACTAAATTGGCACAATTGTAAAAGATTTAGGATTCAATTTGGCAAAAAAAATAAGTTTATGATGGAATTAGCACAACTGCAAAAGGTTTATGACTTTTTTGGTAATTCTCCCTATTTTTGTCATATAGAGAAATGCCGTTGTGACTTTGTAGTAAAAGAATTTCCAAGGGGCTTCTTTTTGTTCCGTTTCATTTTGCTTATATAAAATCAACAAAATGATTTTTTTCTACAGATTTTTCTATATCTAAAAAAAATTGTTTATATTTGGATTTTTATGGATTTCGATTGGACAAAATAATCATATAAAGTCCTGGACCACGTGAAAATTTCTAAAGAATTTCTCTACTAGACAAAATTATTAATTTTTATAGAGGTCAACAATATAGTGATAGGTCTTTACCAAAAAAAAAAAAAAACAATATAGTGATAGGCTTCTTATGTGCATGGTAATATCCACTAAATGTGTTATTCTCAATCATAGTAACCAATTTCTATATAAAAGTAGAAAAAATAGATAAAGAAGGAAAGTTCATACGTGGGGCTCCATTACTTTAAGTTTTAATTGAATAGTTAATGGCAATTCCATCTCTCAAATGAAAATGGAGTGGATCTAGTCATATATGGTGTGAAGATAGCTTTGCCCTTTTTGAAATTGTCAAACATGAGGTCTAACGGGAGGAGCATTGGCAGCCACCAAAAGAATGACGATTGATAGATCTAAATCGAGACAAAATGTAATTGTGCACCATTGACAATTTGCCTCTAATTAAGGATTGCCGCACCGGAAAAAAAAAATGAGGAAGGATTGCCGCACATTATTTTAATAATTCAATATTTTAGTATCGAATATACATAGATCTACATAATCCATCTAAAGCTAGACACGTAGTGCAATGAAATCGTACAAAAGGCTAACAGAATATCTGACGTAAATGTAAAGCTAAAAACCTAGTTATAAATACAAATGTACTTAAAAACTCAATCTGTTCCGATGAGTCTAGGTGAACCTACTCGACGTGAACTGGCTTTGGTCTATATGCCTGAGATTGGTCAATTTTGCAATTATTTCAAAGCCACAAGACTACCTTATCTTATTCTGAATAGTATTGTTCACAGTTGTAGATACCATAAACCTACATGTAGTTTGAACTTTTGTCATGCTTTTCTCGACAAATTTAAATCATATTCGGATGTTAAAGTAGTTTAGCTGAAAATAAATGAAGAGCGTGTCTAATGTGTTATTGCTGTGTTATTTAATCAGAAAAGTGAATAAAAAATCATAAATTTATTGCAAAAGTGCAATTATATCACAAATTTTTTTAAAAGCACAATCGTATCTTAAAATTTGCTGAATTGGTACAATCAAATCCCTACGTTAACTCCATTAACTTTTACCGGTGAAAATTATTGATGTAATTTTTTTTCATTAGTTTCTTAAGATTAGTAATGCTAATGTGGCATCCACCAAGCACCTAGTCAAGAAAAAAAATGAATAAAAAATTAAATAAAAAGAAAAAGAAGATCAAAGGGAAAAGGATAAGGTCTCAAAAAGAAAAAAAGTATAACTTTTTTTTTTTAAAGTAGGGGAAAAAACCTCGGCCACCTTATCATATGCCAAAGATGAAATCAAAGGAGTAAGAATGCCATTCACACTCTGTTTCTTTTCAGAAAATATTGAGTACACTAACGGTAGCCATGTAATCAATACATTAATTCATTCAGTGGACGACAAGTGGCACTATGGGGCCTGGTCTGTTAGCAAGTCTCTCTACCCATATTGGGCCAGACTCAGGGCCGTTTGGCTCGGGAAAGCATTTTCAGCTTCCGTTTTCCGATGAAAACAAAATGTATCTCGACCTTCTTCGCTGGCTTGTACATGCGAAGAGATAGATATGTTTCTCTGGTTGAGACATTTATCTCCTCTAACCATTATAGTTGAAATGGTGAACTGTGCGAGGCGATGAAGATTCCTAGAAATAGAAAACACAAAGGAATTTCAGGCATTAGAGAACCATCCTTATCTTGGCAATGCGATCATATCTGGAGCTCGAGTGTCGCAGCCATGAGGGGGTTCCAAGTTTCTTCTTTTTGCCTAATAAAGAAGTACATTTCCCATCTGAGCCTCACTCATCTAATCAAAATCCCTCATATCTCGGTTTTTTCTGGCAGTTTGAGTCTTTTTTTGGTTCGAAAAAAAGAAAAAAAGTCTTCTTTGGTTACCCAGAGAAATGGTGAAAGTGTTCGACTTTTTTGCTCCCCTCATTTCACGCAGTGCCATTATTGCTCTGCATCGTGCTTCGATCAAAAACCCTTTGAAAGGAATGACTTTTCTTATTCTTCGAAGAAGGAAAAACAAAGAAGAGGAGAGAGGAGAATATAATGCAAAGCAGAATCCAACGGAAGGGGAGAGAGACTTGCTGATAGAGCGGGCCCCCACTGTGCCACTTGTCATCCTCTGAATGTAGGGTGAGCATCGGTCCAGGGTTAACTCTGGATCGACCCTGGACCGGCGCAACCCTACTGGTCCTGGTCCGGTTCCCCGGGAGACTAAGTCGGTCCTTTGGTCCTTGAATTTTTGGATCAGCACTATGCGGGTTAGTCATCAGTCCTAAAAGGTTTGAGTCGGTCTAATCCAGACCTACCCTGACTCTATATATATATATATTTATAATTTTTTATATAGATAAAACTTTAAAATAAATGTCGTCAACAACATTAAATAGCTCTTTAGTAAAAAGTTCAAGTGATTTTACATTGTTCTTTAATAACTTAGGTTTTTAATGTCTTTTACGATGTCAATATTTATAATTTACGAATGAGGAAAAAAAATTTGTGGGGAGTCCTCATGACGTCCAAAAAGGCACCTTATGACATCATTATCTAGTATTCGTTTTCTTCTATCTTATTTGTCTCTTAGTTTTCCATTTGCTAAAAAAAAAAAAAAAAAAAAAAAAAAACTTCTCCGCTCACCACTCGACAATCGCCTCGCTCACTTTAGGTCACTCATGTCACTCGCCGCTCGATACTCGCTTGGCTTATTGCTCCCCGCTCGACATTGGATGCTCATTTTGTTTGACGCTCACCCCACTTGACCCTCACAGCTTGTCTTTCTTAGCTGACATTACTCATCATCAAACCTATTGGGTCAATACGGTCTTTGGTTGCCCTTTCAACTCATGCTGCTCACCGCTCAACATTCGATGCTTATTCTGTTCGACGCTCACCCTACTTAACCCTCACCACTTGCCTTTCTTAGCTGACCTTGATCATCATCAAACCCATTTAGTTGGTGCAATCTTCAATTGCCCTTTTAAGGAGTACAAAAAATGAAATAAAAAATTATTGGTTAGTCTTGGGTTGACTTTAAAACAGAACCAAACCCATTGGGTCAGTCTAATCCTCACTCGTTTTTTTAAGGAGTACAAAAAATGAAACAAAAAATTATCAATTAGTCCCGGGTTGACCTTGGAACCGGACCAAACCTATTGGGTCAGTCCGGTCCTCAGTCCTAAGCTCAATAGGATAGGTCCTTGATCCCAAAAATTGAGGATCAACACTATGCGGGTTGGTCCTAGGGTTAAAGAGTGGACCAGCCCAACCCGGATCATGCTCACCCCTACCTCCACCGTGCCACTTGTCATCCTCTGAATGGACTAATGCATTGATTACGTGGCTACCAATAGAGTGGCCAATATTTTCTCATTTGGTTTACAAAATAAATTATTTAAAAAATATCAAATGACTACTTTGTATCACTCGAAATAATTAATCAATGATATTAGAATATTTAATATAAACCATACATCCATTTAACAACTTGACTTTTTAAAACAGTTAGTAATTATCCCACAAAATCTCACATAGTAGCAAAGCTTGGAGGTCTTGAATTCAAATTTAGGCCATCTTCAATTAAATATGTCCACGCTTAGTTAATAAATCATGTTTTCATCTAACTCTTTTAAAACTTTTAAAATTTAGGAATAGTTAGTAGTGATCTCACAAAATCTCACAACTTCATTTTTTTAAAATATTTTTTAAATAATTTATTTCCCATGAAATAAACGGAGTCTCTATTAAGCTTGGAATTGCACTATCATACAAAGAAAGAGCATGAACAACATCCACAATTGGATTTTATCAACAACAACAAAAAAAAAATGATTATCTAAAAGCTTTGGAAATAACTCATATCACAGGAAGAGACAACATCTAAATTTAACCTCGCAAAAGCTCAAAATGTGACGTTGGGAGGCGACCTCTCTTACCAATATGAAGGCATTTGGTATCTAGGCCATTGGTGAACGTCTTCTTCACCCCTACTATGATGTCCTGAAATTTGAGTTCTTTCTAGGGATGAATGAACGTTAATTTTGTCAATGCATTGTTGGTTGATCTCACTCGGAATTGATTACTCCTGAGATACTGACCTTGAGGGGAAAGGCTAATAAGGACAGAACTCATATAACTAAAGAACTTGACCTGAGAAAATGACTTGACCATGAGACTCGTGTGAGGACAATCCTATTGATAGGTAGGCCAATTTTAGGGACGACTAGAAGTTGATTCGCAAACAAAACGTAATAGGACGACGGATGATTCTGTTTACTGTTATCGAGCCTGCAAACGACCTTATGTCGATTCTCTGTAATCGTGTACTTTGAAATAAGAATCTATCCTCCGCAATTTCACATAATCAAAGACATTCATGTGTCGAGATGTCTTGAACGTGGTTTGGCATGAGTTGGTTACGTGTGAATCCTCGAAGCCGCCTATCAGTTTGAGTTGTACCAAAATGACATACATGCGAAATTATCATTGCATGTGAATCCAAGATTGAACTTTGAATTTTCGGGAACGTCCAGGACGGACTTTTGGACGATGCTACTTCGACAGTCAACAATGTCAGTTGAGACGAGTATTTGGGAAAATGGGTTTATGAACCGAGGAAGCGAGCCTATGAGGAAGTGGGCTAGGCAAGGTTAGTGCGGGCCTCAGGCCCAAGGTGGGAGAGCCACCATGGTGGGCCCAAAGCAAGCAAGTGAGCCCATTGGACCCAACCAACCATTTTACCTTCAGAGCCCATTGTATAACCTTGAGCCATTTCAAGCCCAACCAATTCCCAAGTCCGTTCATATTCATTTCCTAGCCCGTTTCTTAGGCCGCTCTTCATTTTCAACCCAAGGGCTGATTGAGAAATGTGCAAGGTAGAAATGACCATTTTGCCCCTAGTTGTTGTGAACAAAAGTCAAGAGAAAAGAGAGAATATGATGTCACTTGCATGGGGACTTGAAGCAAGCCTTGAATGGCCTTGATGAGGTCTTGACGACAGCTCTTACTTCACTCTCTCTCCTCTCCTTCAGCCCCAATTCAACCGAACCTCTCTCTCCCCTTGTTTCCTTTTTCTTCTTGCTTCTTCTCCTGCTGACCTTCCTCCAAAAATCAGAGGTGTTCGTTGCCTTCCAATGCGAATCACCACTTGTGCTTGAAGCAAGCCTTGAATGGCCTTGATGAGGTCTTGACGGCAGCTCTCACTTCACTCTCTCTCCTCTCCTTCAGCCCCAATTCGACCGAACCTCTCTCTCCCCTTGTTTCCTTTTTCTTCTTGCTTCTTCTCCTGCTGACCTTCCTCCAAAAATCAGAGGTGTTCGTTGCCTTCCCATGCGAATCACCACTTGTGCCGCCCACCATTGTGTCTAGGAGGTCCAAACCATACAGACGGTGGCGGCCACTCCCCGGTCGAAGCCGCCGGCTGACCTACCAACTGGCCAGAAGAAGCCACTCGCTTGTCCGCCTGGCAGCCGCCTGCCTACACTATTTTGTCGTTTCAGCCTTTTTCCTCCCATAACCTAGCCTCCACCCAGCCCATCCACCAGCAAGTCCCCCTTGACCCCTAGGTGCCACCAGTCGCTAGCCAGCCACTCACTGGAGCTCCGGCCAGCTCGCTTAGCTCATTTTCTCCTCCAGCAGTCCAGTTTTTCAATGGTGCAACAAGAGGCAAAGGCATTTTGCTACTGTTTGCCTTGGGACCGCCTTAGATCGTCGTGGTTGAGGTCCCCGTGCGTCACCGTCGCCGTCACCGCGTCCGTGTCTCTAGCCCGCTTAACGGATGAGTTTAACCCATAATCCTTCGTTTAGTGCCTAAACTTACTTAGGGTTGGTTTAGTTAGGGCTAATTCTAGTTTAAGGGGTTTGATTAAGTTACATTAGCCCTAAGATAGGTGGTTAAGATTAGTTTAGGCTAATCTTGCTTTTTTGTTAATTAATTTTGGGTTGTGTATAATTAAGCATGTTTAGCCTTAATTAATTGATTTTTTTTATTTTAATTAGGTTTTGCTTAATCTTATAATTTAATTTAATAATTATTGAATTCTGAAATTATACTATTCATATTGCATTGTTCACAAATTACTATTCACGGTACTGTTCACACTGTACTGTTCATCTAGAAGCGAAAAGTTGCATTGTTTCATGTGTTTTGATCTTATGATGTGAATTATATGTGTAAATCCATAAACATCCGCATAAATCATATGGTTTTCACAAAAAGGGGAAAGTAGTTTGTCCAAGGGATACCAAAATGAACCGCTTTTATAAGAAAATGATTTGAGGTTGTATATGCAAGCATGAGTGCATTGGCTAATACTCAAAGATAAAAAGTGGGCTGTGGTGGTATGCTTGCATGATCACTAAGTTGAACCCGCCACCCCGACAGGAGTTCCGGGGGTGATAGTTGTTTTACCCGCCGCCTCGACAGGAGTTCGGGGGGTGATAATTGAAATACCTGCCGCCCCGACAGGAGTTCGGGGGGTGATAGTTGATTACCTGCCTCCCCGACAAGAGTCCAAGGGGTGGTAGTCTGATTTATCGAAAACCCAATAGAGGTTCGGTTGTAGCCCCGAGGGGCATTAATGGATGCAAGAGTGTATGAGAAACATGGCATCATTAGTTCCGATTATGCATGAGTTGATCACATTGTTCATGGCACGCACGCACGAATCAATAACATGCAGGGTGTGGCAATGGTTAGGTGAAATCACTTGTGACGCAACTCGTATGTGATTGATGCAATGATTTATGCATTGCATCATCTAACGGCCATGTGTATTGCGTGTATTGTGCTGAGATATAATGTGCAAGGTATGACATATCGGGTAAGATTGCATGCGAACCCACTATTTGATTGTTGGTTGGCCCTGGCTATGTTATTTGTTGGTTGTTGGTTGTTTATTGTTGGTTTGTTTATGGGGTGGTTCTAGAAAGATATCCCGAGTTGAGTTAGTGTACTAACTAGAGCTTTGGGGGAGGACTCAAACTAGAGCTTTGGGGGAGGACTCACTAAGATTTTATCTCATTGGTTATTGTATAACCACTTTTAGGCCTTTAGAATGGCGTAGCCACCGGTGCAATGGAGAATCCTGCCTCTTTTTCACTAGAGATCGACCCGAATGCCTCCGACTACGACCCGACGGAGCCTGAGTCCGATGGGTCCAACTGATAAGGGTGCTGAACCCGAGGGTTCGTTTTGTATAGTTGGATTAGCCTAGCCTAGTTTCTTTTTGGTCTGGCTTAGATGATGGATCAGCCCCTCAGTTGGGCTTGTAAATTGGAAACAATCCTCCGTTGGTTAATCCAATAAAAATGTATATATATGGGTAGTTGCTATTGTTTTTTATGTTCATCCTTCTATCCCTGTTTGATTGCGTAATTGTCTGTTTGACTGGGGAATGGTTCATTTTCTGCATGCGCATAATGAAAAATTAAAATGAATAGTTGTCAACGACTCTTGGGACATCGCTTTCTATCGACCAAGGGAAGGGGTTGTTGCGTACTCAAGATTCGAGGCGTGACACTTACAATGGTAAAGCTCCAGTTGAGCAAGCTCAACCCTCGAGCTTCACTTTGCTTGTGGCCATGGTTGCTCGAGCTTTGTCAAGCTTGGCCATGGCAATGCATGTGATTGAGTCATCAACCGACTTGATCTACAAATTAGAGGCCACCAAAAACTTGTCCTCTTTTTTTATTTTTACTAAATGCTTTCAACTCTTTTTATTTTTTTTAATTCTTATCATTTTTTTTATCTCTTTTGTCTTTTTTTTCTTTTGTCTTTAAAAATTTTCAAATATTTTCCGATGTGGCACTTGGCTAGTGCCACATATCTTAAGAAAGTAATAAATAAAAAAATAAAAATATGCCGGCATTTTTTATTACCTAAATTACACAAAGTCAATGAATGGATTTGACTTCTCTAGTTTGACAAGTTTTAAAATTTAATTACACTTTTTGAATATTTTAGAATGTAATTATACTTTCATAATAAGTTTTAAGACTTTTGGCACACTTATTATCTCTTATATAATTCTTAGCAATATTTGTCAATGTTTTCTATTTGCTATCCTCCTTGTCTTTTTATTCGTTGCCCTCATTCCCCAAAAGTTATATTAGGATTCATTGTCAACAATAGTCTATGCTCAGGTATTTTCATTGATGAGGAAAATATTTGTTGTATATTCATTTTTATAAACCACGCAAATAATTTTAAAAATAATTTTTAAATAGTTAATATTTTGCAAAATGCTGAGACATTATCTAGTGAAGATCTTCCATAGGATTTTCTATGTTTACATTAGCTAACCTACGTTCCCTTGATTAGGAACAACCGAACAAGAAAAGACTAAGTATTGCATTCCGACAGAAAAATGTTTTGTTGTGGCCAATTTAGATATATAACATATATATAGAAAGATGTTAGTTGAAGAGAAAGTTATAACTTTCCTTTTTTTTATCATGAAAAACCCTAAACTGGTACTCATGTGACAAATTTACTCCAAACTATTTTTTTAATCATGAAAAACTCCAAACCGGTACACCTATGACAAATTTATCCCGACTGACCATAAAAAACTCTAAATTGGTACGTTTATGATAAATTTACCCCAAGCTAATTTATTCGACCCTTAAAAAAACCCCAAACTGGTAAATTTGTAACAAATATATCCTCCGCTAAACTAGATTAATACCACAAAAAAATCACAAAAATTGTAAATTGTGACAAACGGAGTGTAAAATCCTAAATTGGTATACCAATCAACTGTCACGTGTCATTTAACTTAATAATTTGACAGTAAAATTTAACGAAAAACTAATATAGGGTAAATATGTCACAAGCGTATCAGTTTGGGGTAAATTTGTCAAAGGCATACCAGTTTGGGGTTTTTAGTGGTCAAAAAAATAGTTAGGGGTAAATTTGTCACAGCTGTACTAGTTTGGAGTTTTTCAGGGTATTAACCCTTCAACTAACGCTCCCTCGACCTACGAAAGAAATGTCAAAGTTCTTATGGGGTTCAATTATCATTTATTAGCCAACTTTGATAGATCTTATTTAAATTGAAGGACTTGTTTGTAGCAATAATCTTATTCTATATCCCGACATAAAAAATGGTACAACCTAATTTCCTTCTGTTTTTTTGCAATATTCTTGGTTTCAACTTTTTCAATTTGTTTTTCTAGTCCAACATATTAGTTGAAGGTTCGTTGATTGATGGATGATCATTAACCAAATGAAGTGCATTGTTGTCCCTTTCCCCTCTATATGGACCGTCCTTAAGAGAAAAAAAAAAAAAAACTAAGTGGGTCATTCAATTTCCACGCTACTTCTCGTTGCATTATTTATTTTTGAAATTTGCGAGATCAGTGGTAATTCAAAGCTGAGATATTGTCTGGTGAAGATCTTCCACAGGATTTTCTATGTTTACATTAGCTAGCCTACGTTCCCTTGATTAAACCAAACAAGAAAAGACTAAGTATTTCATTCCGACAGAAAAATATTTGTTGTGGCCAATTTATATTTATAATATAATATAAAAAGATGTTAGTTAAAGAGAAAGTTATATATATAATATAGAAAGATTTTAGTTGAAGAGAAAGGTCTAACTTTCTTTTTAACTAACGCTCCCTCGACCTATGCAAGAAATGTCAAAGTCCGTATGGGGGTCAATTATCATTTATTAGCCAACTTTGGTAGATCTTATTTAAATTGAAGGACTTGTTTTGTAGCAATAATCTTATTCTATATCCCGACATAAGAAATGATACAACCTAACTTCCTTCTGTTTTTTTGCAATATTCTTGGTTTCAACTTTTTCAATTTGTTTTTCTAGTCCAATATATTAGTTGAAGGTTCGTTGATTGATGGATGATCATTAACCAAATGAAGTGCATTGTGGTCCCCTGTCCTCTCTATATGGACCGTCCTTATAGTTTGAGAGAAAAAAAAAAAGTGAGTCGTTCAATTTCCGCGCTACTTCTCGTCGCATTATTAATTTTTGAAATTTGCAAGGTCAGTGGTAGTTCAAAGCGCTTTCCAAAGGAATCTTCTTCATACAACCATTGAAAAATTGCTTTCAACTCTTCTTGGATTAAAAAAATTGGCCTTGATTATTTTTCATATCCGTACAAGTCCAATAACTCCAAATTTCATATTATCAATTACCTCTGCCTAATTCTCGTCGGCTTGTGGCCTTAATCAAATTTAATTCCATTTGCATTGCTTTCGACCTTTTATTCCCGCCTAATTTACCTACCTCAACTGACTACATGTTTATTTCAAATCAAACTTTCAATGGCACGAAAGCGACATTAAACTTTTGACACTTGAGTTGGCATTTTAATTAGACCAACTGCAACTCCGTTTTGCAGGAGTTACCAGTATACTCCTGAAGTTTCAAAAATAACGCTAGCACTTTATCATTCCAATTGTCCCAATACTTCTCCATGTACATGTTTTTTTTAATTCACATATCCTGTAAGGAACTCAGTAAGCAAATTAAAAAAGAAGGTGATTATTTAAAATGGCTTCCCTTGAAATATTTACCATCCGCAATAGACTAGAGTCTATAACTTTTATAAAATAATAAAGGTAAAAATGTTTAGTTTCGTTTTGAAAGTTTTAGAGTAACATTTATAGTACGGATCCAACATGAATAGCAATGACAATGTGAAATGTGTCACGCCCCGATCCTCGGGCACGCACACATCCTTCTACTTGGTCGATTTTAGAATGCGATATCCCAGGACTATGTATCGCCGACCCTTTCTTTTTAGTAAGCACATGCGGAAGCAGTTATAAATCCCCAGACAATAAAACAATGGGATAGGAAAGTAGGCCATATTTTTCATATTGAAATTCACAACCACACTTTCATTAACATCACCACTCATGGTATATTTACAATATTATTTACAGCATAAAAGTCTCACACCTATCTACACTAAGACAAGGTGCACAAAAGGGATGGGATCTCAATCCACATCCGGTTTATATTCAAGATCCCTCTCTGGATCATCTTCTACTTCAAAATACTTTCTCCTTCCTCAGCTTCTCCTTCCTCGGCTTTTCCTCAGGGTCCTGAAATGGTTATTCAATAACCAATGAGACCACGTCTCAGCGAGTCCTACCCACTAAGACTCGATTAATAAACTAATACGTCATCCGGTTGCCTAAGCACAACACGAGTCAGAGGACTTACCTTGGCCTCAGTTCCAACCTGCAATTCAAGGTTAAACATAGATATTCCAACAATTCACGACATTCGATCAAGCATTGGCCAATCGACTAAGTCGATTACATGTCAGTCAGACCCTCTCTAGGTCATTCCCACTCATACCATGAATTCCCAGTGGTGTACTCATTCACCAAATCACATGTGTTTCTCGGGCGTCGTTTTCGCCAATGACATACCGATCACCGACACCGTGCGTTCTTTAAGGCGCCGTTTTCACCAGTGATAACCTTGATCACCGAACCACGTGTCTTCTCAAGGGCGCCGTTTTCGCCAAGGTGACATCGGCTATAGACAACATCGTGCGTTCTTTAAGGCGCCGTTTTCACCAGTGATATTCCCATAATCACCGAACCACATGTGTCTATACGTCATTTACGTGCGTTCTTTAAGGCGCCGTTTTCGCCAGTGATACTTCCAATCACCGAACCACGTATGTCCAATAATATCGTACCTGATTGGTCTCACCAATAACATTCTCAGTTGTCTCTCATCATTCTCTCTGCTATATAGCCCATCAACGTACTGGCGCTATATACCCATACTCGGCCAAGCACCAATCAAATATTCATTAACAAACAATTTAGGACAATTCCTAAAATTCCACAATTAATTCAATTCCACACAACGTAGAGCTCAAATAAATAAACGGTCTGCACCACGACAATCGGCACGAAATTCCGGTCACCGGCCATCCCGGTTGAATTTCCGGAAAAATAATTAATTAAATAATTAATTTCGAAAATAAATAAATAAACATTAAAAATCCAATTTAGGCCCATATTGCCTTATTGGAACCCGAAACGGGTCGGGAAAAATCCCGAGATGCATTCAATAAATAACCAAACATTTCTACTTGCTCATAGCTAAGTCTAACCACCTAACATGCATCCTCAAGTCACTAATTTAAGTGTTCTAACCTAATCTAACCACCTAAGTGCATGTAATTAAATCTAACCAACCCTAAGACATAATTAGCAAACTAATAAAGCATTAGTGAGTAAAACTCACTTGACAAAAGCGGAGATCGAATCACCGCAACGGCGACGCGACGGCGGCCGAAAAGCCGAACTTTCGGCGGCGATGACAAACACACGGACCGGGCCTAAAAGCCTCGCAAGCTTGCAGAAATTTCTAGGCTTGGGCTTGGCTCCGCGGGCTTCAAAAACTGGGCTTGAAATAAAACTGAATTGGGCCTGACTTTGCTGGGCCCAAAAATTTGAAATTGCTGGGCTTTCCAATCCAATTGATGCTGGGCTTCAAGACTAGGACAGAATTGGACTGGGCTTGAACTTGGGCTAAACTGATGCTGGAACTTACAAGCTGATGGGCCAAAATTGCTGTGAAGATGGGCCTCCAAAAACTAACTGAAACTGAACTTGCGTGGGCTGGATGCTGGGCCGTGTTTGATGGAGATGGGCTCACGAAACTCGCTGGATGTCGTGGCTGGAGACGCGGACGAAGGGAGCTCCTTCGTTTGAGGTTGGCGCGGCAAGATTGAAGCAGAAACGGAGCTGGGGATGGGTGGCGTGAGTGGCCGACCAACCTTGGTGGAGAAGGGACAAATTCTCGCGGACGGATGCTGGCTTCCCCGGTGGTTTCATTCGGTGGTCAACAAGGTGGAGAGAACCTGCTTTTGTTGACCGTGGAGTTGCAGGCCATGGACGCGTGGAGAGGAGAAGAGAGCTTCGGTGAGTGGGGTCTTCGTGGAGTCTTCAACGTGGAGAAGAATGTTGACCGAAGAAGTGGAAGACGTCTGGCAGCTTGCAGGTGTTGTTGGCGACGGATCTTTGCACGGATGAGGGGCTGTTTCGCTGGAGATTGACCGATGAAGATGGGAATTGATTTGTTGCCGACAAATCCCAGTGGAGGACGCGGCTTCGGTCTTCAGTGCAGCTGGTCTATCGATCTTCAAGCAGCGGTAATGGAAAGCAAAAAAGGGAGGTTGTCGCACGAAGGAAAATGAGAAGGGAGAGAGAGAAGTAGTTCACGGCAGCTAGATGGAGAGGATGAGGAAGAGGTGGGCCTTAGCTTGATATTTTGCAAGAATATCTCCATGGATCACTCTTAGCCAAGTAAAAACACTTGGCCCTCATTAGACCATCCAAATGACTTCCATAACCTCTCAACTAGTCCAAAAATGCTAGAGTGAGGGGATGATACGAATTTCACCATTTGAACTTCAATGTCTCCAATAAATTCCCAAATTGAGGTCCAATTTTGACGTAGAAAAATCCCAAATGATTTTCTATAATTCCCCGGCACACAACGGCTCAACCCGAAAGTCAAATTTCCCCTTAATTTAGCCAATCCGAACTTCGGCCAAACTTCCACGACGTCCGAATCCAATTTCCGAAAAAATCTCGGGACCTCCGAAAAATCTTCTGAGACTGAGTCGATGCTCCTAAAATTTATTGTGACATGGCCAAAACTTCAATTTCTGAAATCTGACTCAAATCGACGGTTAATTTCACTCCGACGTGCTTTTAGTGTGACCTAGACTACCGGGTAGTTTTCAGAACTTTTTAGGGCAATTGACTCGTGGTCGATTTTCTTCGAGCCACAATGAACCCACTCGACACATTGGCGACTCTCAATTGTCGTGAAAATCTCGAGGGCTCGATTACCAACACAGGGTACCAAAACGACAGAAAATCAAATTAGTGCCGGTCGACGAGAATTTTCCAATTTAGTGGAGTCACCCACGATCGGCCACACATCTCAGTCGAACCGACCTATCTCTGATCTCAATTCGATCTTTAACTGTGCAGTAATGACCTCTAAAGATGGACACGGTCGAGAAGCCGCTTCCTGGTCGAATTCTCAAGTCTATTGCCTTAATATTCTTTAATGGCATACCCAGCTAGTCCAGTTATCTCGAGAGTGATCAGCTCTGAGAACAACCCTATAGACACGTCAATGAAATGCCCGATTAATTTAATAGAAAACAATACTGAAAATTCTGGATGTCACAACTCTTCCCCTCTTATAAAAATTTCGTCCTCGAAATTTAAACCTTACAAAACTTGATCAAAAAGGTGGGGGTACAACTCTCTCATTGCCTCCTCAGTCTCCCATGTCGCTCCTTCTGTACCGTGGTGTTGCCAGACCACTTTGACTAAGGGAATAGTCTTTGTACGCAGAACTTGCTCTTTACGATCGACAATTTGGACCGGTCTTTCAACGTATGACACACGATCATCCACGTCCAATTCTTCAAAATTGAGTACGTGGGTCGGGTCAGGCTCATACTTCCTTAACATCGACACGTGAAAGACATCATGCACTTGCGCCAATCTTGGCGGCAACGCAAGACGATACGCTAAGGTCCCGATTCTCTCAAGAATCTCAAACGGACCTACGTACCTCGGACTCAGTTTGCCTTTCTTACCAAAGCGCGAAGTTCCCCTCATTGGTGACACCTTCAGAAAAACGTGATCACCAACTTGGAATTCCAAAGACCTTCGACGCTTATCTGCATAACTCTTCTGCCTGCTCTGCGCTGTCTTTAATCTATCTCTGATCACTGTCACGGCATCTACTGACTGCTGAACCAACTCTGGGCCTGTTATCTTTCTTTCCCCGACTTCATCCCAACATACTGGTGTTCTGCACGCTCTGCCATACAGTGCTTCAAATGGAGCCATCTGAATACTCTGCTGATAACTGTTGTTGTAGGCGAATTCTACCAAATGAAGCTGATCTTCCCAACTTCCTTTGAAGTCTATAACACATGCTCTCAGCATGTCCTCAAGGGTCTGAATTGTCCTCTCGGACTGGCCATCCGTCTGAGGATGATATGCCGTACTGTACTGAAGCTTTGTACCAAGGGCACTCTGCAAGCTCTTCCAAAATGCAGCAGTAAATCTCGGGTCTCTATCAGATGTTATCGTAACCGGCACTCCATGCATTCGAACCACTTGGCGCACATATAGATCTGCGTGCCTATCCAAACTGAGGTCCTTTCGAACTGCAATGAAGTGTGCCGACTTTGTCAGTCTGTCAACTACTACCCAGATCGAATCATTCCCTCTCTGACTCCTTGGTAGTCCAGTCACGAAATCCATCGTGATATGCTCCCATTTCCATTCTGGAATCGCGAGAGGTTGCAGGAGTCCTCCTGGCTTGCAATGCTGAGCTTTTACTTGTTGACATGTCAAACACTTGGCCACATGTTTGGCGATATCCGCCTTCATACCTGACCACCAATAATGTTGACGTAGATTCTGATACATCTTAGTGCTTCCAGGATGAATGCTGTAATTGCTACGATGTGCTTCAGATAAGATTTCTTCTCTAAGCTCTACATCATCAGGTACAACCAATCGTCCTTGGAATCTTAGTGTCCCGTCATCAGAAATCTGAAAATCAGCCTTTCTTTTCTCTGCGTCTTCCTGAAGAATTCTCTGTAAATCTGGGTCTGTCGGTTGGAGTTGTTTGATTCTAACTTGGACACCCGGTTCAATTCTGAGGGCGGCCATAAAACTCGAGAGGTGGCCTACCTCAAATTTGAATACCGAATCCCGAGCTCTCTCGATTAAATTCCACTCCTTAATCAGTATATGAGCCACTGAAGACTTTCGACTTAAAGCATCGGCGACCTTGTTCGCCTTTCCTGGGTGATATAAAATATCACAGTCGTAGTCTTTCAGCAATTCCATCCATCTGCGCTGTCTCATGTTCAACTCCTTCTGAGAGAATAAATACTTGAGACTTTGATGGTCCGTGAAAATTTGAAACTTTTCCCCACACAAGTAATGCCTCCAAATCTTCAGGGCAAAGATTATCGCGGCGAGCTCTAAGTCATGCGTCGGATAGTTCAATTCATGAGGTCTCAACTGACGGGAGGCGTACGCAACAACCCTACCATGTTGCATCAGCACGCAACCTAACCCCTTGAATGACGCATCACTATAGATCTCGAATCCTCCAGGACCAGATGGAATTGTCAGTACCGATGCGGTAGTCAGCTTTTCTTTCAGCTCTTGAAAACTACGCTCGCACTTGTCTGTCCATATGAACTTCTCGTCTTTCTTCGTGAGCTTAGTTAGAGGCGATGCTAACGCTGAGAAACCTTCTACAAACCGTCTGTAATATCCTGCCAATCCCAGAAAACTTCTGATTTCTGTCACTGATGTCGGTCTCTGCCAATTGATCACGGCTTCTATCTTGCTTGGGTCGACGGAGATTCCTTCTCCGGAAATCACATGACCTAAGAACGCGACACGAGTCAACCAAAACTCGCATTTGCTAAACTTAGCATACAACTGATGCGTCCTTAAAGTCTGGAGTACTAATCTCAGATGATTCTCGTGCTCTTCGTCACTTCTCGAATAGACCAAGATATCATCAATGAACACAATCACAAACTGATCTAGATATTCCTTGAATATTCGATTCATCATATCCATGAAGGCAGCTGGAGCATTCGTCAACCCAAATGGCATCACTGTGAACTCATAGTGACCATACCGAGTACGAAATGCTGACTTAGGAATATCCTCTTTCTTAATTCTCAGCTGATGATATCCCGTCCTCAAATCGATCTTCGAGAACATTGATGCTCCTTGTAACTGATCGAACAGATCATCAATCCTTGGGAGTGGATACTTATTCTTAATGGTCACTTGGTTGAGTTGTCTATAATCAATGCACAATCGCAATGAACCATCTTTTTTCTTTACAAACAAAACCGGCGCTCCCCAAGGTGATGCGCTAGGACGAATAAATCCTTTGTCTAATAATTCCTGCATCTGTACTTTCAATTCTTTCAATTCTGTCAATGCCATTCTGTACGGTGCCTTTGAGATCGGCTCTGTCCCCGGTGCTAGTTCAATCACAAATTCTATCTCTCTTTCTGGCGGTAGACCTGGCAATTCCTTTGGAAAGACATCTGGAAATTCTTGAACTACTGGAATGTCTTCCACTTTCAGTTCTTCAACTGTCGTATCTACGACAGTTGCCAGGTAACCTTGACAACCCTCGTCTAACAGACGAGTTGTCTCTTGCGACGAGATTAGGACAATCGAGGGTCCTCCCCGACTTCCTACAAACTCGAAGCTATCACCTTCTATCGAGTCAAACTGAATCGTTTTACGATAACAGTCCATTTTAGCTCTTTGCTTGGTGAGCCAGTCCATGCCAATTATTAAATCAAAGTCATACATGGCTAGGACTAAAAGATCTATTTTCCCCTCTCGCTCACCAATCACTAACTTGCACCCCGAACAACCCAAAGCAGTAATAAATTTATCTTTCAAGGGTGTAGATATGCATATTGCCGACTCCAATAATATAGGACTGACTCCTATCAACTTAACATACTGCTCAGCAATAAATGAGTGAGTTGCTCCCGGATCAAACAAAGCATAAGCAGGTTGGTCGTTGAGCGAAACCATACCTGTTATCACGTTGGGCGCAGCTTCTGCTTGACCTTGTGTAATTGCATACACAGTGCCTTGAGCTGGAGGTCTCTGCTGTCCTCCTTGCGGCACATTCTGAGGGGCATACCCTCTTATCTGTCCTCTCGGTGGTGGCGGTGGCAATTGCGGTTGTCCTTTTTGCTTCTTGGGACAATACCTTGCGATGTGGCCCTGTTGGCCACACTCGAAACAGGCTCCTGTCCTGGCTGGGCATGGAGCTGTCCCGTGTCGCCTTCCACAAAAGCGACATATACCCGTGTTATTGGACATCTGTCTATTGAATCCGCTCCTCTTGAAAGGTGAGGCACGAGATCTACTTCCTGGCATGGGTCTTTTTCCCTGACGAATATTCTCTCGATTAGAGTTAAATCTCGACCCCGACAAGGCAGCTCTGTCATTCTGATCTTTCTCGATCATTTGGGCTCTCTCATAAAGATCATTATAAGTCCTCAAGTTCAGGGAAACCAATGTACTTCTTAAGTCTGGCTTGAATCCTTCTCTAAACCTCCTCGCTCGGTTTACTGGATTCGCAATTAATTCAGGAGCATATTGCGAAAGTTCAGCGAACTTCGCTTCATATTGATCGACCGTTAGGGAACCCTGGCGAAGACGTTGAAATTCTGCCATCTTCACTTCTTTGGCAGTTTCTGAGAAATATTTAACATTAAAAGCTTCTCGAAAGGTGTTCCACTCTGGAACAACGCCTTCCGGGAATATGGTTTCTCTGGTTGTCTTCCACCAAGTATCCGCAACTCCATCCAGCTGGTAAGTTGCGAGTAGTACCTTTTCAGTCTCATTGCACATTAGCAGTGCGAAAGCTTTCTCCAATTTCTTGATCCATGAAGCAGCAGCTTCAGGGTCTCCGATCCCGGTAAACTGAGGCGGATTCAACTTCATAAATTGTTCTACCAACTGATGAATTGGTCTGTTCCCAACCACTATTCCGGGTGGACCTTCAGCTTGGGCTGCGGCAGGTGCAGCGACAGGTACAGCGGCAGCAACGGCAGCATTGGCAGCGGCAGTGGCGGCGGCTCCAACAGCGGCAGTAAAGGCGGCAGTCTGATCTCGGGCCTGTTGCCCCATCATCTCACGCATAGCATCTAGAGCCTGGTTTATTCCAACAGTCCCTTGCTCACCCGGGGCTGCTACCCCCGCACCAACGGGAGGTGGTGCTTCTCTAGCATTGGTAACAGGTGGAATCATTTCACTCGCGCTAGCCTGTGCTGGCGCTCGACCACGGCCTCCTCGGGTACCGACTCTAGTCGGCGCTCTACCCCGAGTCACGGCCCTACTGGCCCTCTTTGCAGGAGTCCTCGGCTCCTGATCGCTCATAGTGTCGCTTTAAAGAACTGACACCTGCTTCCAATTCAACACTGAATTAGAAGCGGAGCGATTCAAATAACAAACAATTTTAGCACTCAGCTAACACAGACATGCACCAGCATGAATTTAAAGGCCTTTCCTACTAACTATCCCATGGTCAACGCTCCTTATCACTCCAATCTTGAACTTCGCTCTGATACCACAAAAAGGGGATGTCACGCCCCGATCCTCGGGCACGCACACATCCTTCTACTTGGTCGATTTTAGAATGCGATATCCCAGGACTATGTATCGCCGACCCTTTCTTTTTAGTAAGCACATGCGGAAGCAGTTATAAATCCCCAGACAATAAAACAATGGGATAGGAAAGTAGGCCATATTTTTCATATTGAAATTCACAACCACACTTTCATTAACATCACCACTCATGGTATATTTACAATATTATTTACAGCATAAAAGTCTCACACCTATCTACACTAAGACAAGGTGCACAAAAGGGATGGGATCTCAATCCACATCCGGTTTATATTCAAGATCCCTCTCTGGATCATCTTCTACTTCAAAATACTTTCTCCTTCCTCAGCTTCTCCTTCCTCGGCTTTTCCTCAGGGTCCTGAAATGGTTATTCAATAACCAATGAGACCACGTCTCAGCGAGTCCTACCCACTAAGACTCGATTAATAAACTAATACGTCATCCGGTTGCCTAAGCACAACACGAGTCAGAGGACTTACCTTGGCCTCAGTTCCAACCTGCAATTCAAGGTTAAACATAGATATTCCAACAATTCACGACATTCGATCAAGCATTGGCCAATCGACTAAGTCGATTACATGTCAGTCAGACCCTCTCTAGGTCATTCCCACTCATACCATGAATTCCCAGTGGTGTACTCATTCACCAAATCACATGTGTTTCTCGGGCGTCGTTTTCGCCAATGACATACCGATCACCGACACCGTGCGTTCTTTAAGGCGCCGTTTTCACCAGTGATAACCTTGATCACCGAACCACGTGTCTTCTCAAGGGCGCCGTTTTCGCCAAGGTGACATCGGCTATAGACAACATCGTGCGTTCTTTAAGGCGCCGTTTTCACCAGTGATATTCCCATAATCACCGAACCACATGTGTCTATACGTCATTTACGTGCGTTCTTTAAGGCGCCGTTTTCGCCAGTGATACTTCCAATCACCGAACCACGTATGTCCAATAATATCGTACCTGATTGGTCTCACCAATAACATTCTCAGTTGTCTCTCATCATTCTCTCTGCTATATAGCCCATCAACGTACTGGCGCTATATACCCATACTCGGCCAAGCACCAATCAAATATTCATTAACAAACAATTTAGGACAATTCCTAAAATTCCACAATTAATTCAATTCCACACAACGTAGAGCTCAAATAAATAAACGGTCTGCACCACGACAATCGGCACGAAATTCCGGTCACCGGCCATCCCGGTTGAATTTCCGGAAAAATAATTAATTAAATAATTAATTTCGAAAATAAATAAATAAACATTAAAAATCCAATTTAGGCCCATATTGCCTTATTGGAACCCGAAACGGGTCGGGAAAAATCCCGAGATGCATTCAATAAATAACCAAACATTTCTACTTGCTCATAGCTAAGTCTAACCACCTAACATGCATCCTCAAGTCACTAATTTAAGTGTTCTAACCTAATCTAACCACCTAAGTGCATGTAATTAAATCTAACCAACCCTAAGACATAATTAGCAAACTAATAAAGCATTAGTGAGTAAAACTCACTTGACAAAAGCGGAGATCGAATCACCGCAACGGCGACGCGACGGCGGCCGAAAAGCCGAACTTTCGGCGGCGATGACAAACACACGGACCGGGCCTAAAAGCCTCGCAAGCTTGCAGAAATTTCTAGGCTTGGGCTTGGCTCCGCGGGCTTCAAAAACTGGGCTTGAAATAAAACTGAATTGGGCCTGACTTTGCTGGGCCCAAAAATTTGAAATTGCTGGGCTTTCCAATCCAATTGATGCTGGGCTTCAAGACTAGGACAGAATTGGACTGGGCTTGAACTTGGGCTAAACTGATGCTGGAACTTACAAGCTGATGGGCCAAAATTGCTGTGAAGATGGGCCTCCAAAAACTAACTGAAACTGAACTTGCGTGGGCTGGATGCTGGGCCGTGTTTGATGGAGATGGGCTCACGAAACTCGCTGGATGTCGTGGCTGGAGACGCGGACGAAGGGAGCTCCTTCGTTTGAGGTTGGCGCGGCAAGATTGAAGCAGAAACGGAGCTGGGGATGGGTGGCGTGAGTGGCCGACCAACCTTGGTGGAGAAGGGACAAATTCTCGCGGACGGATGCTGGCTTCCCCGGTGGTTTCATTCGGTGGTCAACAAGGTGGAGAGAACCTGCTTTTGTTGACCGTGGAGTTGCAGGCCATGGACGCGTGGAGAGGAGAAGAGAGCTTCGGTGAGTGGGGTCTTCGTGGAGTCTTCAACGTGGAGAAGAATGTTGACCGAAGAAGTGGAAGACGTCTGGCAGCTTGCAGGTGTTGTTGGCGACGGATCTTTGCACGGATGAGGGGCTGTTTCGCTGGAGATTGACCGATGAAGATGGGAATTGATTTGTTGCCGACAAATCCCAGTGGAGGACGCGGCTTCGGTCTTCAGTGCAGCTGGTCTATCGATCTTCAAGCAGCGGTAATGGAAAGCAAAAAAGGGAGGTTGTCGCACGAAGGAAAATGAGAAGGGAGAGAGAGAAGTAGTTCACGGCAGCTAGATGGAGAGGATGAGGAAGAGGTGGGCCTTAGCTTGATATTTTGCAAGAATATCTCCATGGATCACTCTTAGCCAAGTAAAAACACTTGGCCCTCATTAGACCATCCAAATGACTTCCATAACCTCTCAACTAGTCCAAAAATGCTAGAGTGAGGGGATGATACGAATTTCACCATTTGAACTTCAATGTCTCCAATAAATTCCCAAATTGAGGTCCAATTTTGACGTAGAAAAATCCCAAATGATTTTCTATAATTCCCCGGCACACAACGGCTCAACCCGAAAGTCAAATTTCCCCTTAATTTAGCCAATCCGAACTTCGGCCAAACTTCCACGACGTCCGAATCCAATTTCCGAAAAAATCTCGGGACCTCCGAAAAATCTTCTGAGACTGAGTCGATGCTCCTAAAATTTATTGTGACATGGCCAAAACTTCAATTTCTGAAATCTGACTCAAATCGACGGTTAATTTCACTCCGACGTGCTTTTAGTGTGACCTAGACTACCGGGTAGTTTTCAGAACTTTTTAGGGCAATTGACTCGTGGTCGATTTTCTTCGAGCCACAATGAACCCACTCGACACATTGGCGACTCTCAATTGTCGTGAAAATCTCGAGGGCTCGATTACCAACACAGGGTACCAAAACGACAGAAAATCAAATTAGTGCCGGTCGACGAGAATTTTCCAATTTAGTGGAGTCACCCACGATCGGCCACACATCTCAGTCGAACCGACCTATCTCTGATCTCAATTCGATCTTTAACTGTGCAGTAATGACCTCTAAAGATGGACACGGTCGAGAAGCCGCTTCCTGGTCGAATTCTCAAGTCTATTGCCTTAATATTCTTTAATGGCATACCCAGCTAGTCCAGTTATCTCGAGAGTGATCAGCTCTGAGAACAACCCTATAGACACGTCAATGAAATGCCCGATTAATTTAATAGAAAACAATACTGAAAATTCTGGATGTCACAAAATGTGCACCTAAATCCATCTGCCATTGCGTAGAACTTATTGACTAAATACTTTGACACTTGAATGGATGTCCACTATAATTTAGAGTTAATATCACAAAAATGACTTTTAACTAAAAAAATTTATTGTGTCAATGAAAATCCTAAATTATGTCCAATGGGATATGAATACCTTTTTTTTTTATATCGTAAAAACCCTAAACTAGGCAATCAAGTTTGCAAAATTTAGGGCTTTTGAAGGTACTTTCCTCATATTCGACGAGCAAATCATTGTATAAATGGGCTCCGATTATTTGGACACCTAACCAAAAACTATTCAAATCATGATTTTAACTGTTAATATAGTTTTAGTATGAGTAAGAAGTTTCAGTGGCCAGTAGCGAACTTTTTGTGATTTAGGTGTATTTCCTTGACGGCTACTATACGATATTAAATCGAATTTGTATTTACGTACAACCGATGCACCAATATTTCCAAACAACATTGTACGTGGCTGTCCACGCTGGCGGAATGACACGAAAGCAGCCATGTAGAATCTTCATCCAAGGTTGTCGGGAAATGATCACGAAGTCCAACTTTTTGTGTGAATATGAGACTGCCAATTTGTCACTTTCTCGAGGCCTTTTGTCTAAACTACAACCCGTTGGGACTATAAAACGGTATCATCCAGCTCGTTTCTCATGACTCACGAGGTACAACAGCAGCTTGCTAGGCATGACAGAATTAACTGCAACCCACCCTCTCTCCCTCTTCCTATTCCTGTCTTCTCTTCTTGCTACCATTTCAGCCCCCGGCGTCACCATTCAAAGAGGCACAAGCTCTTGTCAAATGGAAGAACTCTCTCTCCCCTCCTCCTTCTCCACCTTCTCTGAGTTCATGGTCACTCGCCGACATTACCCATCTCTGTCACTGGACTGGCGTTGCCTGCAACAATGGCGGTTCAGTCACAGAGATCAGCCTCTCAGGCTCAAGCCTCAGCGGCACACTCGATGCACTTGACTTCGCTTCATTCCCGAACCTGACCTGCTTTAACGTGAGCCACAACAATCTTAAGGGCCTGATACCGTCCTCAATCGGCAATCTCTCCAAGCTCAGCTTCCTGGACCTGGGGAGCAATCTCTTTGAAGGCGACATACCACCCGAGATAGGTCAATTGCAAGAGGTTCAGTACTTGAGCCTCTTTAACAACAGTCTCAACGGTACGATTCCCTACCAGATCAGCAATCTCAGGAAGGTGCGGCACTTGGATCTTCAATCAAACCACTTGAAATCTCCTGACTGGTCGAAATTCTCGGTCATGCCATCCGTGACTCACCTGAGCCTCTCTGAAAATAACCTCGACAGTAAATTTCCGGGCTTCGTGGCCAATTGCAAGACCCTGACATACCTCCGGTTGTCATCAAACAATTTGACAGGTGAAATTCCAGAGGCTGTGTATGCCAACCTGGTGAACCTTGAATACCTCAACCTCACTGAGAATTCGCTTCAGGGTCAGATTGCAAACTTATCGAAACTTTCCAAGCTGAAGGAGATCCACATTGGTAAGAATCGGTTCAGCGGTGCGATTCCTGAAGACATAGGATTGCTGTCTCGGCTTCAGCCTGTAGAAATGCACGAAAATTCCTTTGAAGGGGCAATTCCTAGCTCCGTCAGTCAATTGAGGGAGCTTCAAAAGCTTGATTTGCACCAAAACCGCTTGAACTCTTCGATCCCTTCTGAGCTCGGTCTTTGTTCTAACCTCACCTTCTTAGCCCTTGCCGAGAATTCGATCTCTGGGGAGCTGCCTTTCTCTCTGTCCAATCTGGTCAAATTGTCAGAATTTGGAGCTTCGTCTAATCGCCTGTCAGGTGAGTTATTGCCTTACTTCTTCACAAATTGGACGGAACTCATCTCTTTGCAGCTCCAGTACAATTCTCTCTTGGGGCAAATTCCACCAGAAATCAAAAGCCTGACCAAGCTCAATTACCTCTATTTGTACAACAATTCACTCTCTGGCCCAATCCCTACCGGGATCGGGAGCTTGGAAAATTTGCTTGAGTTAGACCTTTCAAAGAACAATCTCTCCGGCCAAATCCCATCAACATTGTGGAACCTCCACAACCTGCGGACCCTCCAGCTTTACTCCAACAATCTCACTGGGACTATTCTTCCGGAGGTCGGGAATCTCACATCAGTGACCACTCTCGACCTCCACACGAACCAGCTTTACGGAGAGGTCCCTGAGACCATCTCTCGCCTTGCTAACTTAGTGTGGATCTCTTTGTTCGGGAATAATTTCTCAGGAAGCATATCACGTGATTTCGGCAAGTACAGCCCTTCTCTGGGCTATGTTTATTTTTCGAACAACAACTTCACCGGAGAACTGCCTCCCGAGTTATGCAGTGGCCTTGCTCTTCAGGAACTAATGGTCAATGGGAACAAGTTCACAGGGTCGCTGCCTGACTGCTTGAGGGACTGGTCGGGGCTAACAAGAGTCAGTCTGGGGCGCAATCAGTTCACTGCAAATATCACAAGTGCATTTGGAGTTTATCCAAATCTGACCACTATAAACCTCAGCAACAACCGATTTATTGGAAGTCTCTCGGCACAATGGGGAGAGTGTACGAATCTCATGGACTTGCAGATAGATGGCAACAAAATCTCAGGCCATATCCCTCCGGAGCTCGGGAAATTGTCTCGGTTGAGCGTCCTGACTTTGTACAACAATGATTTGACCGGAAGAATTCCCGACGAGATGGGTAACCCACGGGAGTTGTTCAAGCTGAACTTGAGCAACAATCATTTGGCGGGACACATTCCCATCTCACTAGGAAAATTATCGAAGCTCCAATTTCTTGATTTGTCGGACAACACATTGGGTGGTAGCATACCAGATGAGTTAGCGAATTTTAAGAATCTATTGAGCTTGAACTTGAGCAACAACAATCTGTCGGGTAACATACCATCCAAGCTCGGGAAGTTGTCCACGCTACAGATTCTCCTAGACCTCAGCCATAATTCCCTAAAAAAATCAATTCCTTCCAATTTAGATAAGCTTACTAAATTGGAAAATCTCAATCTTTCGCATAATGATTTGTCGGGTAAGATCCCTGCTGCTCTCACACGCATGAGTAGTTTAAGCTCCATAGACTTCTCGCACAACAAATTGACCGGTGTGGTTCCTATTGGTGGGATCTTCCAACATGCTCCGGGAAGTGCTTTTATTGGAAATCTAGGCTTATGTGGAAACGCGATCGGATTATCTCCTTGTGGGACGAGCAGTAAATCAACCGACCATAGAAAAAAAGTTTTGGTTGGTGTGAGTGTTGGGGTTTGCTGCTTACTACTTCTGGCGATCCTAATTGCTGTGATTCTGCTACTTCAGCGGCAAAAAAAGTATCTTGATGAAGAGGAAGAGACCAAGCGCCTTAAAAAGCATGAGAAATATGAGCAGATCATATGGGAAAAGTTAGGGAAGTTCACATTCAGCGACATCGCCAAGGCCACCAATGATTTCAGCGAAGAATACTGCATCGGAAAAGGTGGGTTCGGGAATGTTTACAAGGCCGTATTGGCCAACGGCCAAACTGTCGCTATCAAAAAGCTCAACGCACTAGAATCTGGCAACATCCCGGCAGTCAACCACCAGAGTTTTGAGAATGAAATTCGCATGTTGACTGAGGTCCAGCACCGCAATGTGATCAAGCTTCACGGATTTTGTTCCATGAGGGGTTGCATTTACTTGGTCTATGAGTTTGTTGAGAGAGGCAATTTGACAAAGGTCTTGTATGGAGGAACAAGAGCAACAGAGCTAGACTGGGGTACAAGGGTTAATATTGTGCAAGGCTTGGCTCACGCAATTGCCTATTTGCATCACGATTGCTCGCCACCTATTGTGCATCGGGACATAACACTAAACAACATCTTGCTCAAGCCTGACTTCGAGCCTCAGCTCTCAGATTTCGGAACAGCAAGACTCTTGAATTCAGACTCGTCGAATTGGACTGCAGTGGCTGGATCTTATGGTTACATGGCTCCTGGTAAGCTTCATGATGAAATCTAACCAGACATTTTCACGTGCACATATCATTTCAAATTGACTAAATAGTTCTCATTAACGTCTCATATCTTGATTCATCGAGTAATTCTGACGAGACTTTCAAAAAAGCAAGTATAGATTTTGAAAAGTGATTTGTCTTGAGATATCACAGAAATTTGGATCTTGGGTATAACTTGGCTTTATGATCATAACATTGATTCATTCTTCATCTATGGAAAAACAGAGTTAGCAACAACAATGCGATTGATTGACTGCCAAATGCGACGTGTATAGCTCCGGAGTAGTGGCGCTAGAGATTATGATGGAGAGGCATCCTGGGGATCTTCTCTCTTCCCTATCTATGATGGGAACATCGACATTATCAGAGAACCCAAACTTGCTGCTGAAGGATATGCTCGACCCACGTCTTCCTCCTCCGACCAAACAACTAGCCAAGAAAGTGGAATTCATCCTCATGGCGGCACTTGCGTGCACGCGGAATCGTCACGCGAGAACTATCCACACGAGCTCAAGCTTACTTGTCCGAGCCATTTAGATCAATAACCATCAGCAAAGCCATCGAGTCTGCAGAAGAGAAATTTTGAGGGATAGTGCAAATCAAATGGTACTTTCTTTTGTTTGACTTAGCTCGTAACGAACGAGAAAGGGTACTGACAAACAGGACAACTTAGAAAAGCTCTACTGTACTGGTACGTGGAAACTTTGGCCTCAAGAATTCATGTCAATTCATACAGCAAGACGAGGATGAAATGTTACAGAGTTCATCATCATAGCTCGAAGATTGACGAGAAGCTTCTTCTTCGCAGGATCTCACCATGCGCCTCTATTTCTCAGGACCATCAACCAGTTCCTTCTCTCTGTCAGCTTCTTGTAAGGGAAAGGGGAAATTGGCACGCGACGGATAGGATTAAAGAGTACGCAAAACTCAGTATGCTGGACTTGTGATGTTTGCATCCCCTTCAAAACATGTTTACAGATTTTAAAGTATAAATATTCTAGTGAGCATAAATTACATCATCCCTTCGGATGATAAGATAGAATACTTTCTCATTTCGTTTATCTTTATGTTGGTTCTGGATATGTCGAGCTACCTTTTTGATGTGCCATGTAGTGATACTTGCGTACTCAAATTCTAGCCCTAATGCAACGTTTTGCATAGTATGATTTATTGTCGGAGAACAAACTCGAATAGAAGTCTTTTTTTTTTTTTTTCTTTTTATGGGCGTCAAATGGGTTGACAAAAATCCGACCGCTAACACCACTAACAAGAACTTTAACTTTTTAAGATCCTGTCCTCTTCTCGAGTCCCGTAGAAAATTGCCACCTCTTTTGACTTGGTCAGCGAATCAAAAGGCTAGAAGAGTCGCATGATGTGAATTGGCCAACAGCTCCAGCTTGATCAGCTCACATTCGTGTGTAGGATCTGGCTTTTTCTGCCTCAATTATGACGTTAGATTCTGCAACAAAAATTATTAATACTTTTTTAATAACTTCCTCGTAATAAAATGCCCACAAAGGAGGAGGGTCGCCCGCGCTCCAAGGAAAAAAGGTATGTGGTACAACTATTTTCAATGCAGCTAATCATTACCCGGACAAATGCATATTGCTCTATTATAGATTTCATGATTTAATTAAAGTGAGTTGGCTTTTGATGAGCTACACTTAAGCTACATTCACTTCACGATAATGTTGCTTTTCCCAAAAATATTTTTGAATAAATTATTTTCTAGAAAAATGACAAGACTTTTTGATGTTCAGCTGAAATCCAAAACTAAACTAGAAAATAGTATTCATTATTCGGTGAAGAAAATCTTTTCCTTTGTGCACTCTTTTCAATAATTTTTTCATTTTATTTTTTTAAAATCAATTTTTTAACTTATTTTATTTTTTAAAATTTGATTTGTTAATTATTTTTTATTTTTCTTCTTCTTCCACGGCTGATCACTAGCCACAACGACAACCTGTGACCAATCACAAGTGAGGTTGAGCCTTGCCACAAGCCGATAAAGCTCCAACTTGCTAGATACCAGCGCCTATAGCAAGGCTCGAGCTTACACATGGTTAGTCGTCGGCTACCACTATGACTACCAACCAGCTAATGAAGAAAGAAAATAAAGAAAATAAATAAATTTTAAAATAATTCGAAATTCAAATTTTTAAAAATACATATAATAGAAAATAAAATGAATAGGTGTTTGGTAAAAAAAAAGAGTTATTTAGTTTAGAGGTGAAAGAAAGAGGATATAAAATATTTTCTGCTTTCTATGTAAAAAAATTTATCTACTTCTGCAGTTGTTTTTTTTTTTTTTTTGTTAATGGAAAATGTGTTCCTCGACTAGTTTATTTTTCGTGAAACAAATGTCGAAAAATCTGAAAAACATTTTCCCAAAAATTATTTTAAGTGAAATGAATGAAACTTTAATTGCTTCCAATTATATATAGAGAGGAGCGGCATTATTTCTACCTCCATTTTGACTTTAAAAACTCCTTTTCTTAGTTATCTAGCCAAAATACCCTCCTCTCTCTCTTCAATTTATCATTTCTTTTCTTATTAGGCCAAGCATGTCCCTATTAATATCATCCCTCTCATCGGTTTTACAATAGAAATGCTCAATTACGATTTGGAAAATTTTTTGTTGAGATTGGCCGTTGAATCCCAAGAAGTTTGAAAGAGAAAAGGTTTTTCGATAGTAATTCGATGAAATCATTTCGACCCCATGAATGGCCTGATAGAAAGTCTCGAAAGCTCAATAGTGCCATCGGAAGGAGCGTGATAAATCGAAAGATGCGTTGTAGGATGGGACATATGGAGAGGACAAAGGGGACCACCACGCACTTCATTCGACTAATGATCATCCATCAATCAATTCAACCGTCAATTAAGGGACTGTTTGTTTGCAACTTGTTTCTATTCCCAAGAATAAAAATTTCTATTTTTTTGTTCCTATGAACAAAAAATGAACAAAAACGCATTTGTGTGCGTTTTTGTTAGTTTTTTTCCTAGAAACACATCTGGAACAGAAACAAGAAACAAAAAAAAGTTATTTTTTATTTTTGAAACAAAAATTTTTAACACTTCTCTTTTTTCTTTTTCTTTTTCTTTTCTTCTTCTTTTTTCTTTCTTTTTTCGTTGGCCGATCGCCGGCCTCGACCATGGCCGACAACGGGCCGTCGAGGGTCGACGACACTGTCGAGGGCCGGCGACCTTGCCGGAGCGTCGCCGGCCGCTGGGCGAGCTCAGCCTCGCATGATCTAGGAGAGCCTGAGCTCGCCCAGCCAAGCGACCGGCCAAAAGAAGAAAAAAAATTAAAATTAAAAAAAATTAAAAGAAACCAAAAAAAAAAAAGAATTGTTCCCGGAACAAGTTTTACCAAACGCGTGTTTCTGATAAAAAATTGTTCCCCAGAATAGAAACATTTTTTTTTTATTTTTGTTCCCTGGAATAATTTTTTAACAGAAACTTTACTAAACGCGCCCTAACAAATTCGATTAGAAAACCAAATCGGAAAAGTTAAAAGCAAGACTATAATACAAAAAGGAGCAAATTCATTTTTGCACGATTAATTACCTGCGGATATAAGATTAGATTATTATTGCTGCCCATAAGTTTATTAAAGGACTTTGTTACGATAACAGTCTTTGGGCTACTATTAAAATAATAGTATATTATTAGCCATAAATTCTTAAAAGAGTGAATCCCACAATAATTTATATTATTTGTTATTTATTTTTTATTACCCAAAACAGAATATCATTCTTACATTAAATTGATGACAATCACATAAGCACTTCTCTTTATTTAAAAACGAATCCTCACCTTAACAGTGGTCAGTGAAGATCACCATCATAATCAAGCCTCAAACCGACATTGATGTTTCATAGAGATGTAATTATAAAAAGAGAAAGCTAGTTATTGTTCAAAAGATTAATATCAAGAAAAATCTTAAACTGATACACCTATAGAAAATTTACCCCAAACTATTACACATTTGATAAATTTACCTAAAACTAGTACAATTATCATAAATTTACCCTCTATTAATTTCTATTAAATGTTACAATCAAATTGCTAAGTTAAATTATACGTGACAGTTGATTGGTATACTAGTT
This sequence comes from Eucalyptus camaldulensis, assembly GCA_019915185.1. Taxonomy (NCBI): domain Eukaryota; kingdom Viridiplantae; phylum Streptophyta; class Magnoliopsida; order Myrtales; family Myrtaceae; genus Eucalyptus; species Eucalyptus camaldulensis. The sequence continues at coordinate 7,652,635 of JAHSVA010000014.1, read as the reverse complement.
TAAGATTTTACTCTTTATTTGTCACAATTGTACTAGTTTTGTGATTTTTTATTGTACTAATCCAATTTAATAAATTGTATATTTGTCATAAATGTATCAATTTGGGATTTTTGCAGTCAAAAAAATTAGTTTAAGGTAAATTTACCACAAGTGTACCAATTAGGGCTTTTTTGTGGTCATTTTATGTAAATTTATCATAAGTATACCGGTTTAGAGATTTTGATGATAAAAAAAAATTAATTTTTGGCAAATATATCACAGTTGTACTAATTTTGAGTTTTTCATGGTTTTAACCCTTGTTTAAACTAGTCCTCCTATCATTTCTTTCTATAATTAGAAACATGCTATAATCCAAAACAAACATCTTTACTTGGTTTCTCTTGTTCGGTTGATCCTAATCAATGGCGAGTTGTCAAGCTAGTGTAAACATGGAGAGTCATGTAGAATTAACCAAGACCAATAATATTACGTAAGGGTGTGTTTGTTTCTCAAAAAATTAGTCATTTACCACTCTCTTGAAAAAGAGACAATGCCTGTTCTTCCTTTAGTTTTCCCAAGGCAACCGGATATATTGTTTATCTAGTTTCCTTGGAAAATTCGAAATGAAATCTCGATACTTGCTCTACTCCTACCAAATAAGCTTCCTTAAATGTGAATACAGTGAAAACAAATTAAAGGAAATTATAAATATGGAGGAAAACCCACATAATGTTCACAGCAATTATATATATATATGGCTCGTACCCACCTACAATCACAATTGAGCAGTCATGACCACGAGCTTATATCTACCATGGCCTTGAGCTTCACAACTACGATAATGATTACCGCAAGATTTGAGCTTGAGCTCGTGGCTATGGTGGCCGTGATGGACCCCCATCTCTCTCTCAATTTTGTTTTGTCTTACATTGTTTGATGTGGCGTCCTTTTTTTCGTCATAATCTTGAGCAAATCATAACACGACATGTGTATTTCAACACCTGCGTTCTAAATTCTACAATGTATGTCAACAAAAATTCACCAGCAAGAAAAAAGAATAAACTCACATGTAATCGATAGACCTAGAGTGAAAAAAAAAAAAAAAAAGACTAGATACGACGTAGAGTGTTGGAGATTCAAGTTGAGACATGTTTGAAGAAACATATCCAAATTAAGGAGGAGCAAACCTAATACTAAACTCATACATAATTGAGAGATCATTAATATGTACGTGTAAATTGTGTTAAAGAAAGTTATATATCGGAGAATTGATGTAATGAAAAGTAGTTAACGTATCATAATTGACCTGTAACTCCTTAGTTTAAGCTTTTTATTGAATTTGGGTCCAGTTAAATATGTTGACAGGCTTGAACTTGGCCTCTCTTCTAACAATCTTCTCTAATGAAGGTATTGAGTTTTTGTTACGCTCTCCCAATATAAAGGGAAACCACAATAGAGAAGAACTAAATTAACTAGCGATAGAGAAAATGTATAAATATAGAATCTAGTAGGGGTTATTTCGTCTATCTTGTATAAAATGATTTTATTTAGCCATATAGATGGTGGAAATAATGCCATCCAAATAATATAGGAATGGTAAGCGATGCACATTTGACCACCGTAAAGTTGCAAAACAAGTTGAATGTTGATTAATCATGTCACTTGAAAGTTTAATTGATAGGTGGGTTTTATTGATAGGTCAAGTCATCAACAATGCAATTTATGCCCAACTTCAAACCCACTAATAACTGAGAACGGTGAATGTTGCCTCAATTAGGACTTTGCAAGTCAAATTGTTTTTCTTTTCGAGCAAAGTGTCATACCATGATCTTGAGATGAATGTACCGCTAGTGACATTCAAACTTATAAAAACTTGTGGTGGTCAAGAAATCAATGGTCACTTTAAGTGATTACTTGTAAAAGGTTTTGATAATAGGCAATTAAGGGTTATCAGGAAGGTATAATCACAAAAAAAAAAAAAACTAATGATTGAAATGACTAAATTATAAATTTTCAAATAGGGGACTAGACTGCGTTTCTTAAATGGTTTAGAATTTCTAAGAAAATTTTCCGAGACACTCTCTACTCTGATCTCCTCAGAAGAGCTATCATGTCTTCATTATTGATTAAGATCTTCGAACTTAATGCACATACAGATAGAATAGCGGTGAATAACATTAACATTATGCAAAATGGCTAAGAAAAAAAAAAGACAGCTAATTTCACCTCAACATTAGCACAATCCACGCCCCGAAGAAGTAGAATGACCAAAATATCAATGCATCAATAATGTTCATATGCTTTATTTCCTCTCTAGCATCTACCCTGTTCATTAAAAAAAAAAAATTGTGATAAACGTTAATAGAAACTATCTACTAGTTAAGGCTGCTGGCGTCAGCTTTCCACCATTTGAACTAATGAAGGCCAAAATGCGTGAATCGTTTTATAGCACACGTGAACCACAAGGGATTCGTTCATCTTAAAGCCACGAGAAAATTTAACAGTTCCTTTCAAGAACAATCAGAAATCTAAATTATCTGTAAGTTCACTTTCCACCTAAGCAAATTCCATTCATCATAATACCAACCCGATAGACCCCCTCATCACCATGGAGATCCTCATGGCAATCACTGTCACTTCGCCAACAAGTTGTTTCTACACTCAAATCCTTAGCCAAATTCATCATCTTCACAGACCACAACTACATCGCACCATCACACGTGTGAATCCAGAGCCATCGCTTGGCTGGCCAAATCGCCCTTACCAGCACCATTGCTTGCGGACCAGTCCAGGAGTCACTAGTTACCTCTAAGGTTTTTCATCGATTTTTATTAGATGATTGTAGTTGATAACCAATCTCTCGCTCTCCTCCATACCTCAAACCAAGCAAATACGGCAAAATGCGCTTGAAGCTTGAGGTAAGGAGGGGTAGCAATTTAAGGCAAAGGCACACTATATATATATGAAGAAGTGAACTGGAGCATAGACAAGTGATGAGTAAGCTATGACTCGTGTGCTAAGGCCGGCGGTGGTGGCGTCGCCCAGCCAAGAGACAAGTCTCAACAAGCTGAGTGATGAGAAGGCGGTGCAAGATTCACAATTGTACTTTGTTACCTAATTTTATATGGTGTGTATGGAGTTAATTTGGGAGTGAAATTAGAATGACCCAATAGCAAGATATAAGGAAGATTATCGAGACAAGACCCTAAAAGGGGGTCTACTATAGTGAAACAAGCAAATCTTTGTATAGATGGACTCCGGTTATTTCAAAACCTGATTGTGAATCTTCAAATCATATCGTTTAAGCAAAAATCCAGTGGTAGTATGATTAAGAAGTTCCACTAGTCGGTAGACAACATATATTAAATCAAATCACGTGGTTCGCCACTGGAAATTACTCCTTAAAAGTCAATAGGACACTGGTTCGCAAGGCGATTTGAAAAAATGATAAAGAGTCGAACTTCGCGTGGAAGACGGCCAGTTTGTCACTTTCTCTTGGCCTTTTGTCTGAACCAAACACTTACCAAAAAAAAAAAAAAAAAAAGAAGCACACAAACCAGCCATCATGTCTCTGCAACTATGTGAACTGCTCCTTTCTTTATTGTTTTCCTTGACTTCAAAATCAACTGAAGTCAGCATGTAAATGAAAATGAAGTTATGAAAAACACGTTCATCTTCTTCTTCCTTTTTATTTTTTTTATAGTTGATTAATTAATATGAAGATTAGAGACTCGATGAGTAAAAACTCGCGGTGAAATGAGATTGTATATGAATGCACATGTGCTCGCTTGGACATTGCGAGAGGTATTTCTAAGAACACTTTGATTGATTTAGTCCCTCGATATAAGTAATAGGAAAGCCAAAACCTTTGGTGCAGTTAGTTGGAAATCGTCCTTATAAGATCACATTGCCTTGTCTTTGACTGAGGCAGAGTACATGGCATTGACCTTTGTGGCAAAGGAGGCAATATGGTTACAAGATTTGCTCTCGGACTTTAGGTTAGAATAGAAAAGAGTGAAATACATTATGATAACCAATGTGCGATATATTTAGCGTATAATCCAATTTATCATGAGTGAACAAAACATATCAACATCAGGTACCACTTCATCCAAGATGTCTTAACTGAGGGTAATGTTATTATTAAAAAGATTACTATAACAGATAACCCAACAAATATGATGACTAAGTCTATTCTTTTGGCAAAGCTCAAGCTCTGCTTGAGCTCTATTGGCTTCTGTGGAGAGTGAGCGCCTGTTGAGATGTTGGGAGAGCAGCACGGATGATGAGCACTATAATTTAGCTTCAAACATCGAGTTAAAGTGGAGAATTGTTAAATTAATATCTCGAGTTTGAATTCGGATGACGATTTGTTAAACCAAATTTTATTGATAAAGATTTTTAAAATAAAAGAAACTTTGTCGGACTCCATGAAGGATTACAAAAAGAGGAAATAAAAAGAAGATATGAATTTCTTCTTTTCTACGGAAGCTTGCCAAAGGTTGTTATCCTGGTGGGGCCCGAAAGTCAAGACACACACAATATTCATGCCTGAGTTTCTTTTTAGTCCATGGAAATTAAAGGGTGGAGTCTTTGCACATGGAGCCGAAAAACTAGTGGGCCCAAGTCAAATATTTGACCTTTGGGCACACGTATAATAACATAAACGAATACCCGCTTTGGTGTGTGTGAAGCAGCTAAAACCCTACGAAAGAAAAGGAGCTGCACATAGGAGCCACACAACATCAAGCTGAAGAGAGCCGCACGAGTTTTTGTTTTGAGCTTGAATGCACGATAATTTTGTGTTGTGAATTTATATTCAAGTGAGTTATTTATTTATAAATACTTTGAATTTGATGTTAAATCTAGGTGTGGGAAATACTCGAGCGTGTGAACGATTGTAAATTATAATTTTCCGATTATAGTGAATTATTTACTGCTAGCTCTCCCCGTGGATGTAAGTACCGATACTCAGACTGAACCACGTAAATTTCTAGTGTCCTTATTTTTCTCATTTATTTCTCTAACGATTTCGAGTTGACGTAAATTGTAAGATCCTGTTGTTTCCGCCTATTATATTCCAACAATTGGTATCAGAGCTCGGTAAAGTGTTGGAATAATTAAATTTTTAGAATAGTTGGCTATAGTTCCACAAAATCTCATAAAATGTCAATGTCAATTCTGTGCCAATTAACTACATATCAACAGACAAAAAATTATTCGAATTCATGCAATTGACTACGCATCATAGTGGTCAATTAATATCGATTCCGTGTTGTTATAAGGTTGATTGAAAATTCAATCGTAGGAAAATCAATTGAAGCATGTAAATCGAGCGGGAAAAAAAAGGCTGTGAGCAATGCAAATGGAGCAAAATCTAGTTAAGGTTACAAGTCAATCAAAATTGGATAGGAATAGTAGACAACATGAAATTTAGAGCCAAATTTGAACTTGTATGATTAGGGAAAAAAATGCTGGTGGTTTTTGAATCATGGGAAGATTTGAAAGATGACAATTTTTCGGTGACTATTCAACAAAGATTTTATCCGAAGCCATTTCGACACTACAAATAGCATGATTGAAATTTGTGAAAATTCAATAATGCGATGAAAAGTAGAGTGATAATTGAAAAGATGCACGTAGCTTTCTCAAATTGTGATAGCCACCATCCACTTCATTTGGCTTATGATCATCCATCAATCTATTCAAACAATCAACTAAAGAATTCGACGGGTGAAAAAAAGACAAATTGAAGAAGTCGAAACCAAGGACATAACAGAAAAAGAGGAAATTAATTTGGTGAATTAATCACGTGGAAATATTTATGTAATTAGATTATTATGGCCGCACGCAAGTCCTTCCGAAGGTCGCCGGCAAAAGACCACCAAAGGCAAAGTTTGACATTGCTTGGGTGGTTTAAGGACATGTAAGTTAACGCCTAGCTTATTTCACAAAAAATAATAATTTAAAAAAAAATTAAAACCACTTGTATCACTTATAATAATGTATGGACAAAATATATTTTTATTGTTATTTAATTATAAATTGTTGTTGATGATAAAAATATTTTTTTACTAGTTAATTATTTCAAGCGATATAAGTTACTGTTTTCAGGAAAAAAAATTTCAAATCATTTTTTTCACAAAACAAATAGAGCCTAAAAAAAAGGTTGGTGATTGTATTATGTCAATTCTCTTGCAATTTTTGCTTGCAATTAATAAAGACCAATAGTACTTATGGGCGCATTTATTATGCGAAAAATTGACCATTTATGAAATAGTTTCTTCAATTGTGTTGTTTGTACAAATAAATAAAACAAAAAAAAATTTCATCATCTATGTAATTTTGGGAGTGAAATTAGCATGTCTGAAAATTCAAAATATAAGGATGATTGTCAAGACAAGACCTTTAGAGGGTGTCTATCATAGTTAGAGTTGATGCCATAAAAAACCCCCAAACTAGTATTTTTATAACAATTTTACCCCCAAAACCCAAGCTGACACATTTATAACGAATTTACTCTACATTAGTTTCCATTAAATTGGATTAATTACATGAAAAATCTCAAACCAGTCCACTAGTGATAAATGGAGGATAAAACTCCGAAACGAGCACACTCATTAATTACCACATGTTATCCAACTTAGCAATTTAACAATAAAATTTAACATGAACTAAAAGATAATAAATTGATTACAGATATACTAATTTGTGGTTTTTTGTGGCATTAACCATTAAAGTTAGACAAGCAAATCTTTGTATTGATGGACTTCAATTACTTCAAAACCAAACTGAAAATCTTGAAATCATTAAGCATAAATCCATTATTAGTATGATTAAGAAGTTTTAGTATTCGGGAGCCACGAGTGTCATAACTTTCATACGTTACTTATTTTAGTGCCATAACTTTATTTTCCATCATAACTCGAAGTACGAAAAAAAAAAGAATTCAAGAATCGCCTGAATCAAATTGAACCGATAGGCTCTGGGCGGTTCCTAAGAAAATCTGTTCAATTCCTAATTCCCATAAATCGAAACCCTTCTCCTCCTCCCCCAATCAATAGGGGGAGGTTATGGGCGATTTCCATGGAAACTGATTCAATTCTCATTTCCATGGACCCACTCAAAAACTAGACTAGACCAATGGTCTGCTTCCCAGGTGGGTCTTGAAATTAATGGGTTGTTCTCAGTTTCCATATTTTGGAATCGAACCTTAGTGAGCAATTTTTTATTTCAAGGTGGGAACCAGCCACCCTAAAATTGATCATCCTAACCATAACTTATATATGACGCTTATTTGAATGTCATAGCTTTTTTATTTGTTGCTTGAGTGTCTAATTTTTCAATCGATCATTTAAATGCTACAATTTTTTAAAAACATTCACCATAAGTATTATATCATATCAGACTTTTCGCACTTGGGTGAACATCATTTTTTTTTCAAAAGTTATGGTTTTCAAGTAGTCGGGAAAAAAAAAAAACCATGGTACTCAAATGAATTTCATACAAAAGTTATGATATTTACAATATATTTATTTAGTAGTATTCAGTAGACTAAATTAGATCACGCGTTTCCCACCGGAAATTACTCCTCGTCACAAATGAATAGGACACAGGTTCGAAACGCGGTCTGGGAGAACGGTGAAGGGTCAAACTTTGCGAGGGAGACCACCAGTCCGTGGCTTTCTCTTGGCCTCTTTGTCTGAACCAAACACCTAGAAAAAAGCACAGCACACAAGCCGGCCAGCCGGCCAGCCATCATCTCTACAGCCATGTGAACTGCTCATTTATTCTCTTCCCTGACTTCAAAATCGAATGAAGTCAGGCTGCCGCCAATGAAAATGCAAATTATGAAAACCACGTTTATCTTCTTCTTTTGTTTTGTAAAGGTGGTTGATTGGTCAGGAACTCTAGAGGGTCGGTGAGTCAAAACTCAGAAGTGAAACGAGATTGTACTACGAATTCACATGAAGTCCCAAGAACACTTCGATTAGTTTAGTCCCTATATAAACCAAAAATAAGTAATAAAAAAGCCAGAAGCCCTCCGTTGCAATAAAAAAAAATTGATCCAGCTCAATTTCTCATGAAGTCCAATAGCATCTTGCTAGGCATGACAAAATCAGCTGCAGCCCGCCTTATCTCCCTCTTCCTCTTCCCCTGTCTCCTCTTCTTGCTTCCATTTCAGGCCTCGCCGTCACCGATCACAGAGGCGCAAGCTCTTGTCAAATGGAAGAACTCCCTCTCTCCTCCTCCTCCTCCTTCTCTGAGCTCCTGGTCCCTCACCAACATCACCCTTCTCTGCAGCTGGACTGGCGTTGCCTGCAACAGTGGCGGGTCGGTCTCGGAGATCAGCCTCCCTGGCTCAAGCCTCAGTGGCACACTTGATGCGCTCGACTTCGCTTCATTCCCAAACCTGACCCGCTTCAACGTCAGCAGCAACCATCTCGTGGCCCCAATACCGTCCTCAATTGGCAATCTCCCCAAGCTGAGGTTTCTGGACCTAGGGACCAATCTCTTTGAAGGTAGCATACCGCCCGAGATAGGTCAATTGCAAGAGGTTCAGTACTTGAGCCTCTTTAACAACAGTCTCAACGGTACAATTCCATACCAGATCAGCAATCTCGGGAAGGTGTGGCACTTGGATCTTCGATTAAACTACTTGAAATCTCCTGATTGGTCAAAATTCTCGGTCATGCCGTCCCTGAGTTACCTGAGCCTCTCCGAGAATAAGCTTGACGGTAAATTCCCGGGCTTCGTGACCAATTGCAAGAACCTGACACACCTCCAATTGTCGTTAAATGATATGACTGGCGAAATTCCTGCGGCTGTGTATGCCAACCTGGTGAACCTCGAATACCTCGACCTCACTGAGAATTCGCTCCAGGGTCAGATTGCAAACTTATCGAAACTTTCCAGGCTGAAGGAGATCCGGATTGGAAAGAATCAGTTCAGCGGTGCAATTCCTGAAGACATGGGATTGCTGTCTCGGCTTCAGACTGTAGAGATGCATGAAAATTCCTTTGAAGGGGCAATTCCTATCTCCATTGGTCGATTGAGGCAGCTTGAAAGGCTCAATTTGCGCCAAAACCTCTTGAACTCTTCGATCCCTTCCGAGCTTGGTCTTTGTTCTAACCTCACCTTCTTAGACCTTGCCAACAATTCGATCTCTGGGGAGCTGCCCCTCTCTCTGTCCAATCTGGTCAGATTGTCAGAATTTGGAGCTTGGTCTAATCGCCTGTCAGGTGAGTTATCGCCTTATTTCTTCACAAATTGGACAGAACTCATTTCTTTGCAGCTCCATAACAATTCTCTCTCCGGGCAAATTCCGCCAGAAATCAAAAGCCTGACCAAGCTCAATTACCTCTATTTGTACCACAATTCACTCTCCGGCCCCATCCCTACCGGGATCGGGAGCTTGGAGAATTTGCTTCATTTAGGCCTCTCCCATAACAATCTCTCCGGCCAAATCCCTGAAACATTGTGGAACCTCAGCAACCTGCAAGTCCTCCAGCTTTTCTACAACAACCTCACTGGGACTATTCCTCCGGAGGTCGGGAATCTCACGTCATTGACCACTCTAGACCTTGACACGAACCAGCTTTACGGAGAGATCCCCGAGACCATCTCTCACCTTGCTAACTTAGAGTTGATCTCATTGTTCACAAATAATTTCTCAGGAAGCATACCACGTGATTTCGGCAAGTACAGCCCTTCTCTGCGCGAAGTTAGGCTTTCGAACAACAGCTTCACAGGAGAACTGCCTCCCGAGTTATGCAGCGGCCTTGCTCTTAATGAACTCAAGGTCAATGGAAACAATTTCACCGGGCCGCTGCCCGACTGCTTGAGGGATTGTTCGGGGCTAAAAACAGTCAATCTAGCGCACAATGAGTTCACTGCAAATATCACGAGCGCATTCGGAGTTCATCCGAATCTGACCTCTATAAACCTCAGCAACAACCGATTTGTTGGGAGTCTCTCGGCACAATGGGGAGAGTGTATGAATCTCACGGACTTGCAGATAGATGGCAACAAAATCTCAGGCCATATCCCTCCGGAGCTCGGGAAATTGTCTCGGTTGGGCGTCCTGACTTTGTACGACAATGATTTGACCGGGAAAATTCCCGACGAGATGGGTAACCTAGGGGAGTTGTTCAAGCTGAATTTGAGCAACAACCACTTGGCTGGAGATATTCCCATCGCATTAGGAAAATTATCGAAGCTCCAATTTCTTGATTTGTCGGACAATGCATTGAGTGGTAGCATACCGGATGAGCTAGCGAATTTTAAGAATTTACTGAGCTTGAACTTGAGCAACAACAATTTATCGGGAAACATATCACCCGAGCTCGGGAAGTTGTCCACACTACAGATTCTTCTAGACCTGAGCCACAATTCACTAGCAGGATCAATTCCTTCCAAATTAGATAAGCTTACTAAATTGGAAAATCTCAATCTTTCGCATAACGATTTGTCGGGTACGATCCCTGCTGTTCTCACCAGTATGAGTAGTTTAAGCTCCATAGACTTCTCACACAACAAACTGACCGGTGCGGTTCCTATTGGTGGGATCTTCCAACATGCCTCAGGAAGTGCTTTTATTGGAAATGCAGGCTTATGTGGAAACATGACCGGATTATCTCCTTGTGGGACGAGCAGTAAATCAACCGACCATAGAAAAAAAGTTCTGGTTGGTGTGAGTGTTGGTGTTTGCTGCTTACTACTTCTGGCGATCCTAATTGCCGTGATTCTGCTACTTCGGCAGCGTAAAGAGCATCTCGATGAAGAGGAAGAGAACAAGCGTCTTAAAAAGCACGAGAAATCTGAGCAGATCATATGGGAAAAGTTAGGGGAGTTCACATTTAGTGACATCACCAAGGCCACCAATGATTTCAGCGAAGAATACTGCATCGGAAAAGGCGGGTTTGGGAGTGTTTACAAGGCTGTATTGACCAGTGGCCAAATCGTCGCTGTCAAAAAGCTCAACGCACCAAAATCCGGCGAAGTCCCAGCGGTCAACCACCAGAGTTTTGAGAACGAAATCCGCGTGTTGACCAAGGTCCGGCACCGCAATGTGATCAAGCTCCACGGGTTTTGTTCCATGAGAGGTTGCATTTACTTGGTCTATGAGTTTGTTGAGAGAGGCAGTTTGGCAAAGGTCTTGTATGGAGGAACAGGAGCAGCAGAACTGGACTGGGGTAAAAGGGTAAAGATTGTTCAAGGCGTGGCTCACGCAATCGCCTACTTGCATCACGATTGCTCACCGCCTATCGTCCATCGGGACATAACGTTGAACAACATCTTGCTCGACCCCGACTTGGAACCTCGGCTATCAGATTTCGGAACGGCAAGACTCTTGAATTCAGACTCGTCGAATTGGACCGCAGTGGCCGGATCTTATGGCTACATGGCTCCTGGTAAGCTTCATGATGAAATCTAGCCATACATTTCACGTGTACATTCATCTTAGATTGACTAAATAGCTCTCATTAATGTCACATATTTTGATTCATCAAATAATTCTGACAAGCCTTTCAAAAAAGTAAGTATAGATTTAGATAAGTGGTTTGTGCCGGTATAACTTGACTTTATGATCATAACATCGATTCATTCTTCATCTATGGAAAAACAGAGTTAGCAACAACAATGCGGTTGACAAACAAATGCGACGTGTACAGCTTTGGAGTAGTGACGCTAGAGATTATGATGGGGAAGTATCCAGGGGATCTTCTCTCTTCCCTATCTATGATGCGACCATCGACATTATCGGAGATCCCGAACTTGCTGCTGAAGGATTTTCTCGACCCACGTCTTCCTCCTCCGACCACACAACTAGCCAAGAAAGTGGTATTCATTATCATGGCGGCACTTGCGTGCACGCGGACGAGTCCCAATTCACGACCCACCATGCGTTTCGTCGCGCGAGAACTATCCGCACGCACGCAAGCTTACTTGTCCGAGCCATTCAGATCAATAACCATCAGCAAAGCCATCGAGTCTGCAGGAGAGAAATTTTGAGGGATCGTGCAAATCAAATGGCACTTTCTTTTGTTTGACTTTGCTTGTAGCGAATGAGAAAGGGTACTGACAAACAGGATAACTTAGAAAAGCTCTACTGTACTGGTGCGTGGGAACTTCGGCCTCAAGAATTTATGTCAATTCATACTGCAGGACGAGGAAGAAATGTTCAGAGTTCTTCATCATAGCTCGAAGATTGACGAGAAGCTTCTTCGCAGGATCTCACCATGTGCCTCTACTTTCCAGGACCATCAGCCAGTTCTTTCACTCTGTCAGCTTCTTTTAAGGGAAAGGGAAAATCGGCATGCGACGGATAGGATTGAAGAGTATGCAAAACTCAGTATGCTGGACTTTTGATGTTTGCATCGTCTTCAAAACATGTTTACAGATTTTAAAGTATATATATTATAGTGAGCATAAATTACATCATCCCTTCGGATGATAAGATAGATGACTTCCTCATTTTGTTTTCCTTTATGTTGGTACTGAATGTGTCGAGTTGCCTTTTCGATGTGCCATGTAGCGATACTCGCGTACTCAAATTCTAGCCCTAATGCGACGTTTTGCGTAGTATAATTTATTGTCGGAGAACAAACTCAAATAGAAGTCTTTTTTTTTTTTTTTTTGATGGGCGTCAAATGGATTGACAAAAATCCGACCGTTAACACCACTGACAAGAACTTTAACTTGTTAAGATCTTGTCCTCTTCTCGAGTCGAGTAGAAAATTGCCACCTCTTTTAACTTGGTCATCGAATCAAAAGGCTAAACGAGTGGCATGATATGAATTGGCCAAAAGCTCCAGCTTGATCAGCTCACATTCATGTGTAGGATCTGGCTTTTTCTGCCTCAATTATGACGTTAGATTCTGCAACAAAAATTATCAATACTTTTTTAATAACTCTCTCGAAATAAAATGCCCACGAAGGAGGAGGGTCCCCCGGCGCTCCAAGGAAAAAAGGGATATCGTGCAGCTATTTTCAGTGCAATTAATCATTAATCAGGCAAATGTATGTTGCTCCATTACAGGTTTCATAATTTAATTAAAGTGAATTGGCTTTTGACGACCTACACTTAGATTCCATTCACTTCGTGAAAATGTTGCGTTTATTTGAGAAGCCATTTTCTAGAAAAATAACAATATTTTTCAATATTCGGTTGAAATATAAAATTAAACTAGAAAATATTTTTCACCGTTCAATAAAAAAAAATCTTTTCCTCCATGTACACCTTACAATAATTTTTTTCATTTTATTTTTTTAAAATCTTTTTTTAACTACTTTTTTATTTCTAAATTATTTTTTATTTTACTTTTTAAAAATCGATTTGTTAATTATTTTTTATTTTTCTTCTTCTTCCTCGACTAGTCACTGGCCATGACGACAACCAACGACCAATCACACGCGAGGTTGAGCCTCACCACAAGCCAATAAGACTCTAGCTAACTAGCTATAGGTAAGGTCGAAACTCGCCAACCTAAAACGAGGCTCAAGCTCACCTATGGCTAGTCGCCAACCATCACCATGGCCAATGACTAGCTAAAGAAGAACTAAAAAAAAAAAAAAAAACTTTAAAATAATTCGAAATTCAAATTTTTACCGGGATTGGGAGCTTAGAGAATTTGCTTGAGGTAGACCTCTCACAGAACAATCTCTCTGGCCAAATCCCGTCAACATTGTGGAACCTCAGCAACCTGCAGTTCCTCCAGCTTTTCTCCAACAACCTCACAAGGACTATTCTTCCGGAGGTCAGAAATCTCACATTAGTGACTATTCTCGACCTCAACACGAACCAGCTTTACGAGGAGTTTCGCCAGACCATCTCTCGCCTTGCTAACTTATGGTGCGAATGGTAACATTTCTGTTCTTTTTTTGTTCCAGGGAATAGAAACAAAAAAAAGTGTTTCTGTTATTTCTGTTCCGGGGAACAATTTTTGAACAAAAGAACGCGTCTGGTAACGTTTGGTCCGAGAATAAAAAATGAACAGAAACACGTTTGATAAATTTTATTCTTTTTTTGTTTCTTTTAATTTTTTAAATATTTTTTATTTTATTTTTTATTTTTTTCCTTTCTTTTTATTTTTTTCTTTTTTTCGGCCGGTCACCGGCCTCCGGTGACCGGCCGACGGGGCCGGCAGCCTCGCCCAGCCACGGCGAGGCTCGGCCTCGCCTTGGCTGGGCGAGCCCAAGCCTCGACGGCCGGTCGCCGGCCTTCCGTCGCCGGCCATGGCCAAGGCCGGTGACCGGCGAAAGAAAAAAGAAGAAGAAAAGAAGAAGAGAAGAAGAAGAGAAGAAATGTTTCTGGAGCAAGAAACAACAAATTGTTGTTTCTTTTTTTTTGTTCTTATTTCGTTCCAGAAATAAAAAAACAAAAAAAGAACATAAATGCAACCAAACGCATTTATGTTCCTTTTTTGTTCCCGGGAACACTTTCCGTACAGAAGTGTTCTGGAAACGTTTCTAAGAAACGTTTCCATGCACGCCCTTAGTGTCGATCTCTTTGTTTACAAATAATTTCTCAGGAAGCATACCACGATTTGGCAAGTACATCCCTTCTCTGGGTTATGTTAGGTTTTCAAACAACAACTTCACCGGAGAACTGCCTCCTGAGTTATGCAGCGGCCTTGCTCTTCATGAACTAATGGTCGATGGGAACAAGTTCACAGGACCGCTGCCCGACTGCCTGAGAAATTGTTCGGGGCTAACAACAGTCCATCTAGGGCGCAATCAGTTGACTGAAAATATCACAAGTGCATTCCGAGTTTATCCGAATCTAACCTCTATAAACCTCAGCGACAACCGATTTGTTGGGAGTCTCCCGGCACAATGGGGAGAGTGTACGAATCTCATCGACTTGCAGATAGATGACAACAAAATCTTAGTCCATATCCCTCCGGAGCTCGGGAAATTGTCTGGGTTGAGCGTCCTGACTTTGTATAACAATGATTTGACCGGAAGAATTCCCGATGAGATGGGTAACCTAGGGGAGTTGTTCAAGCTGAATTTGAGCAATAACCATTTGGCTGGAGATATTCCCATCTCATTAGGAAAATTATTGAATCTCCAATTTCTTGATTTGTCAGACAACGCTTTGGATGGTAGCATAATGGATGAGCTAGCGAATTTAAATAATTTACTGAGTTTGAACTTGAGCAACAACAATCTGTCAGGTAATATATCATTCGAGTTCGGGGAGTTGTCCACGCTATAGATTCTACTAGACCTATGTAACATCCCGGGTCCCACTTGTGCGATATTGTCCGCTTTGGACACTGAGTCCTCACGGTTTTAAAACGCGTCCACAAGTTTAAGGGAACCCAGGCCTTATATACAAGGCCCATGACCTCTCTCTAAGCGATGTGGGACAAGAGGGAGAGGAATCCCTTCCCCTTCCCTTGCCTTCCCTTGCGCACGTCCGAGGACCGGAGGCGCGGACGCACCGCCATCCCTCCTCCCCGCGCACCGCCGCTCGGGTCGTCACACTCTCCCCTCCTTGGGAGCACAGCGTCCTCGCTGTGGCCCCACATGCTGTCGGGAGTCGGCTCTGATACCAATTGTAACATCCCGGGTCCCACTTGTGCGATATTGTCCGCTTTGGACACTGAGTCCTCACGGTTTTAAAACGCGTCCACAAGTTTAAGGGAACCCAGGCCTTATATACAAGGCCCATGACCTCTCTCTAAGCGATGTGGGACAAGAGGGAGAGGAATCCCTTCCCCTTCCCTTGCCTTCCCTTGCGCACGTCCGAGGACCGGAGGCGCGGACGCACCGCCATCCCTCCTCCCCGCGCACCGCCGCTCGGGTCGTCACAACCTAAGCCACAATTCCCTTACAGGATCAATTCCTTCCAATTTAGAAAAGCTTACTAAATTGGAAAATCTCAATCTTTTGCATAACAATTTGTCGAGTACGATCCCAACTGCTCTCAGGAGCGTGAGTAGTTTAGGCTCTATAGACTTCTCGTACAACAAAGTGACGGGGGTGCTTCCTATTGGTGGAATCTTCCAACATGTCCCGGAAAGTGCTTTTATCGAGAATCCGGGCTTCTGTAGAAATGCGATGGGATTATCTCCTTATGGGACGAGTAGTAAATTGACCGACAAAGGAAAAAGGTTCTGATTGGTGCAATAGTTAGTATCTGCTACTTACTACTTCTCGTGACCCCTATTGCTCTAATTCTTGTGCTTCAGCGGTGAAGCAAGCTTGTCGACGAAGAGATCAAGGGTCTAAAAAAGCACGAGAAATCCGAGCCAATCATAAGGGAAAGGGAAGGGAAGTTCACGTTTAGCGACATTGCCAAGGCCACCAACGATTTCAGCGAAGAGTACTGCATTGGAAAAGGCAGGTTTGGGAGGGTCTACAAGGCCGAACTGCCTGGCGGCCAAGCCGTCGCTGTCAAAAAGCTCAACGCATCAAAATCCGGCAACGCCCCAAAGGTCAACCACCAAAGTTTTGAGAACGAGATCCGTGTGTTGACTGAGGTCCAGCACCACAACGTGATCAAGCTCCACAGGTCCTGTTCCAAGAGGGGCAGCATTTACTCGGTCTATGAGTTTGTTGAGAGAGGCAGTTTGGCCAAGGTCTTGTATAGAGAAACACAAGCAACAGAACTGGACTGGGGTACAAGGGTGAAGATTGTTCAACGAGTGGCTTACGCAATCACCTACTTGCATCACAATTGCACACCGCCCATTGTCCATCGGGACATAACATTGAACAACATCTTGCTCAAGCCTGACTTGGAACCTCGGCTCTCAGATTTCGGAATGGCAAGACTCTTGAATTCAGACTCGTTGAATTGGACTGCAGTGGCCAGATCTTATGGCTACATGGCTCCCGGTAAGCTTCATGATGAAATCTAGCCATACATTTCACGTGCACATATCATCTCAAATTGATTAAGTAGCTCTAATTAACATCTCAGATTTTGATTCATGGAATAATTCTAACAAGACTTTTAAAAGAGCAAGTATAGATTTTGAAAAGTGGTTTGTGTTAGGATATCATAGAAATTTGGATCTTTGGTATAACTTGACTTGATGATCATAACATTGATACATTCTTCATCTACGGAAAAATAGAGTTAGCAACAATGATACCGATGACGGATAAATGTGATGTGTACAACTTCAGAGTAGTGACACTAGAGATTATGATGGGGAAGCATCCGGGGGATCTTCTCTCTTCCCTATCTATGACGCCAACATCGGGATTATTGGATAACCTAAAGTTGTTGTTGGAGGATGTTTTTGTTAAATTAATGTCTCGAGTTTGAATTCGGATGACGATTTGTTAAATCTAATTTTATTGATAAAGATTTTTCAAGTATAAGAAATTTCGTCGAATCCCATGAAGGATTACAAAAAGAGGAAATAAAATGACGATATGAATTTCTTCTTTTCTGCGAAAGCTTGCCGAAGGTTGTTATCCTAGTGGGGCCCAAAAGTCAAGGCCTTGACTTTTGGGGCCGTGCACACATACAATATTCACGCCTAGTTTCTTTTTAGCCCATGGAAATTAAAGGGTGGAGTCTCTGCACGTGGAGCCGAAAAGCTGGTGGGCCCAGGTCAAATATTTGACCTTTGGGCACACGTATAATAACAAAAACCAATTCCCCCTTTGGTGTGCGTGAAGCGGCTGAAACCCTACAAAAGAAAAGGAGCTGCATGTAGGAGCCGCACAACGTCAAGCTGAAGAGAGCCGAGCGCATTTTTGTTTCGAGCTAGAATGTGCGGTAATTTTGTGCCATGAGTTTATGTTCAAGTGAGTTGTTTATTTATAAACATTTTGGGTTTGGGATAAAATATAAATGTGGAAAATACTCGAGTGTGTGAGCGATTATAAACTCTAATTCTTCGATTATAGTAGATTATTTGCTGCTGACTCTCCCCGTGGATATAGGTACCGATACTCAGACCGAACCATGTAAATTTCTAATTTCCTTATTTTTTTAGTTTATTTCTCTGGCGATTTCGCGTTGATGTAAATTGCAAAATCCAGTCATTTCCGTGTATTATATTCCAACAATTGGTATCAAAGCTTGGGAAAGTGTTGAAATAATTAAATTTTTAGAATAGTTGGTTATAGTTCCACAAAATCTCACAAAAGGTCAATATCGATTTTGTGCCATTTAAATACATATCAAACCGACAAAATTCGAATCCATGCAACTGACTATGCATCATAGTGATCAATTAATATCGATTCCGTGTTGTCATAAGGTTGATTGAAAATTCAATTGTAGGAAAATCAATTGAGGCATGTAAATCAAGCGGGAAAAAAAGGCTGTGAGCAATGCAAATGGAGCAAACTCTAGTTAAGGTTACAAGTCAATCAAAATTGGATAGGAATAGTAGACAACATGAAATTTGGAGCCAAATTTGAACATGTATGATTAGGGAAAAAAATGCTGCTGGTTTTTGAATCATGGGAAGATTTGAAAGATGACACTTTTTCGGTGACTATTCAACGAAGATTTTATCCGAAACCATTTCGACACTACAAATAGCAAGATTGAAATTTTTGAAAATTCAATAATGCGATGAAAAGTAGAGTGATAATTGAAAAGATGCACGCAGTTTTCTCAAATTGTGAGGGCCACCATGCACTTCATTTGGTTTATGATCATCCATCAATCTATTCAACCAATCAACTAAAGAATTCGACAGGGGAAAAAAAGACAAATTGAAGAAGTCGAAACCAAGGATATAACAGAAAAAGAGGAAATTAATTTGGTGAATTAATCACGTGGAAATATATATGTAATTAGATTATTATGGCCGCACGCAAGTCCTTCCGAAGGTCGCCGGCAAAAGACCACCAAAGGCAAAGTTTGACATTGCTTGGGTGGTTTAAGGACATGTAAGTTAACGCCTAGCTTATTTCACAAAAAATAATAATTTAAAAAAAATTAAACCACTTGTATCACTTATAATAATGTACGGACAAAAAATATTTTTATTGTTATTTAATTATAAATTGTTGTTGATGATAAAAAATATTTTTTACTAGTTAATTATTTCAAGCGATATAAGTTACTGTTTTTAGGAAAAAAAATTTCAAATCATTTTTTTTCACAAAACAAACAGAGCCTAAAAAAAAGGTTGGTGATTGTATTATGTCAATTCTCTTGCAATTTTTGCTCGCAATTAATAAAGACCAATAGTACTTATGGGCGCATTTATTATGCAAAAAATTGACCATTTATGAAATAGTTTCTTCAATTGTGTTGTTTATACAAATAAATAAAACAAAAACGCTTTCATCATCTATGTAATTTTCGGGGTGAAATTAGCATGTCTGAAAATTCAAAATATAAGGATGATTGTCAAGACAAGACCTTTAGAGGGTGTCTATCATATTTAGAGTTGATGCCATAAAAAACCCCAAACTAGTATTTTTATAACAATTTTACCCCCAAAACCCAAGCTGACACATCTATAACGAATTTACTCTACATTAGTTTCCATTAAATTAGATTAATTACATGAAAAATCGCAAACCAGTCCACCATTGATAAATGAAGGATAAAACTCCAAACAAGCACACTCATCAATTGCCACATGTCATCCAACTTAGCAATTTAACAATAAAATTTAACAGAAACTAAAAGATAATAAATTAGTTACAAGTATACAAATTTGCAGTTTTTGTGGCATTAACCATTAAAGTTAGACAAGCAAATCTTTGTATTGATGGACTTCAATTACTTCAAAACCAAACTAAAAATCTTCAAATCATTAAGTATAAATCCATTAATAGTATGATTAAGAAGTTTAGTATTCGAGAGCCACGAGTGTCATAACTTTCGTACAGTACTTATTTTAGTGCCATAACTTTATTTTCTGTCATAACTCGAGGTATGAAAAAAAGAATTCAAGAATCGCCTAAATCAAATTGAACCGATAGGCTCTGGGCAATTCCTAAGAAAATCTGTTCAACTCATAATTCCCATAAATCGAAACCCTTCTCCGCCTCCCATGATCAATGGGTGGAGGTTATGGGCGATTTCCATGGAAATTGATTCAATTCTCATTTCCATGGACCCACTAAAAAACTAGACTAGACCAATGGTCTGCTTCCCAGGTGAGTCTTGAAATTAATTGGTGGTTCTCAGTTTCCATATTTTGGAATCGAACCTTAGTGAGCAATTTTTTATTTCAAGGTGGGAACCACCCACCCTAAAATTGATCATCCTAACCATAACTTATATATGGCGCTTATTTGAATGTCATAGCTTTTTTATTTGTCGCTTGAGTGTCTAATTTTTCGATCGATCATTTAAATGCTACAATTTTTTAAAAACATTAACCATAAGTATTATATCATATCAGACTTTTCGCACTTGGGTGAACATCATTTTTTTTTCAAAAGTTATGGTTTTCAAGTAGTCGGAAAAAAAAAAACCATGGTACTCCAATGAATTTCATACAAAAGTTATGATATTTACAATATATTTATTTAGTAGTATTCAGTAGACTAAATTAGATCACGCGTTCCCCACCGGAAATTGCTCCTCGTCACAAATGAATAGGACACAGGTTCGAAACGCGGTCTGGGAGAACGGTGAAGGGTCAAACTTTGCGAGGGAGACCACCAGTCCGTGGCTTTCTCTTGGCCTCTTTGTCTGAACCAAACACCTAGAAAAAATCACAGCACACAAGCCGGCCAGCCGGCCAGCCATCATCTCTACAGCCATGTGAACTGCTCATTTATTCTCTTCCTTGACTTCAAAATCGAATGAAGTCAGGCCGCCGTCAATGAAAATGCAAATTATGAAAACCACGTTTGTCTTCTTCTTTTCTTTTGTAAAGGCGGTTGATTGGTCAGGAACTCTAGAGGGTCGGTGAGTCAAAACTCAGAAGTGAAACGAGATTGTACTACGAATTCACATGAAGTCCCAAGAACACTTCGATTAGTTTAGTCCCTATATAAACCAAAAATAAGTAATAAAAAAGCCAGAAGCCCTCCGGTGCAATAAAAAAAAATTGATCCAGCTCAATTTCTCATGAAGTCCAATAGCATCTTGCTAGGCATGACAAAATCAGCTGCAGCCCGCCTTATCTCCCTCTTCCTCTTCCCCTGTCTCCTCTTCTTGCTTCCATTTCAGGCCTCGCCGTCACCGACCACAGAGGCGCAAGCTCTTGTCAAATGGAAGAACTCCCTCTCTCCTCATCCTCCTCCTTCTCTGAGCTCCTGGTCCCTCACCAACATCACCCTTCTCTGCAGCTGGACTGGCGTTGCCTGCAACAGTGGCGGGTCGGTCTCGGAGATCAGCCTCCCTGGCTCAAGCCTCAGCGGCACACTTGATGCGCTCGACTTTGCTTCATTCCCAAACCTGACCCGCTTCAACGTCAGCAGCAACCAGCTCGTGGCCCCCATACCGTCCTCGATCGGCAATCTCCCCAAGCTGAGGTTTCTGGACCTGGGGACCAATCTCTTTGAAGGTAGCATACCGCCCGAGATAGGTCAATTGCAAGAGCTTCAGCACTTGAACCTCTCTAAAAACAGTCTCAACGGTACAATTCCATACCAGATCAGCAATCTCGGGAAGGTGTGGCATTTGGATCTTCAATCAAACTACTTGAAATCCCCTGATTGGTCGAAATTCTCAGTCATGCCGTCCGTGAGTTACTTGAGCCTCTCCGAGAATAAGCTTGATGGTAAATTCCCGGGCTTCGTGACCAATTGCAAGAACCTGACACACCTGCACTTGTCGTCAAACAATATGACTGGCGAAATTCCTGCGGCTGTGTATGCCAACCTGGTGAACCTCGAATACCTCGACCTCACTGGCAATTCGCTCCAGGGTCAGATTGCAAACTTATCGAAACTTTCCAGGCTGAAGGAGATCCACATTGGTAAGAATCGGTTCAGTGGTGCGATTCCTGAAGACATAGGATTGCTGTCTCGGCTTCAGACAGTAGGAATGCACGAAAATTCCTTTGAAGGGGCAATTCCTAGCTCCGTTGGTCAATTGAGGGAGCTTCAAAAGCTTGATTTGCACCAAAACCGCTTGAACTCTTCGATCCCTTCTGAGCTCGGTCTTTGTTCTAACCTCACCTTCTTAGCCCTTGCCGAGAATTCGATCTCTGGGGAGCTGCCTTTCTCTCTGTCTAATCTGGTCAGATTGTCAGAATTTGGAGCTTCGTCTAATCGCCTGTCAGGTGAGTTATTGCCTTACTTCTTCACAAATTGGACGGAACTCATTTCTTTGCAGCTCCAGTACAATTCTCTCTCGGGGCAAATTCCACCAGAAATCAAAAGCCTGACCAAGCTCAATTACCTCTACCTGCACCATAATTCACTGTCCGGCCCGATCCCTTCTGGGATCGGGAGCTTGGAGAATTTGCTTCAGTTAGACCTCTCAATGAACAATCTCTCTGGCCAAATCCCTTCGACATTGTGGAACCTCAGCAAGTTGCAGAAATTCCTGCTCAACTCCAACAACCTCACTGGGACTATTCTTCCGGAGGTCGGGAATCTCACGTCAGTGACCATTCTCGACCTCAACACGAACCATCTTTATGGAGAGGTCCCTGAGACCATCTCTCGCCTTGCTAACTTAGAGTCACTTTCTTTGTTCACAAACAATTTCTCGGGAAGCATACCACGTGATTTTGGCAAGTACAGCCATTCTCTGCGCTATGTTAGGGTTTCGAACAACAGCTTCACAGGAGAACTGCCTCCCGAGTTATGCAGCGGCCTTGCTCTTAATGAACTCAAGGTTAGTGAAAACAAGTTCACCGGGCCACTGCCCGACTGCTTGAGGGATTGTTCGGGGCTAGAAACAGTCAGTCTAGCGCACAATCAGTTCACTGCAAATATCACGAGCGCATTCAGAGTTCATCCGAAGCTGACCTCTATAAACCTCAGCAACAACCGATTTGTTGGGAGTCTCTCGGCACAATGGGGAGAGTGTATGAATCTCACGAACTTGCAGATAGATGGCAACAAAATCTCAGGCCATATCCCTCCGGAGCTCGGGAAATTGTCTCGGTTGGGCGTCCTGACTTTGTACGACAATGATTTGACCGGGAAAATTCCCGACGAGATGGGTAACCTAGGGGAATTGTACAAGCTGAACTTGAGCAACAACCATTTGGCCGGAGATATTCCCATCTCATTAGGAAAATTATCGAAGCTCCAATTTCTTGATTTGTCAGACAACGCATTGGGTGGTAGCATACCGGATGAGCTAGCGAATTTTAAGAATTTACAGAGCTTGAACTTGAGCAACAACAATCTGTCGGGTAACATATCATCCGAGCTCGGGAAGTTATCCACGCTACAAATTCTCCTAGACCTGAGCCACAATTCACTAGCAGGATCAATTCCTTCCAATTTAGATAAGCTTACTAAATTGGAAAATCTCAATCTTTCGCATAACAATTTGTCGGGTACGATCCATGCTGCTCTCACCAGCATGAGTAGTTTAACCTCCATAGACTTCTCGCACAACAAACTGACCGGTGCGATTCCTATTGGTGGGATCTTCCAACACGCCCCGGGAAGTGCTTTTATTGGGAATCCGAGCTTGTGTGGAAACGTGACTGGATTATATCCTTGTAAGACGAGCAGTAAATCAACAGACCACAGAAAAAAACTTCGGGTTGGTGTGAGTGTTGGCGTTTGCTGCTCACTACTTCTGGCAATCCTAATTGCTGTGATTCTGCTACTTCGGCAGCGAAAAAAGCATCTCGACGAAGAGGAAGAGATCAAGCGTCTTAAAAAGCACGAGAAATATGAGCAGATCATATGGGAAAAGTTAGGGAAGTTCACATTCAGCGACATCGCCAAGGCCACCAATGATTTCAGTGAAGAATACTACATCGGAAAAGGCGGGTTCGGGAGTGTCTACAAGGCCGAACTGCCCAGCGGCCAATCCGTCGCTATCAAAAAGCTCAACGTATCAGAATCTGGCGACGTCCCAGAGATCAACCGCCGGAGTTTCGAGAACGAGATCCACATGTTGACTGAGGTCCGCCACCGCAACGTGATCAAGCTCCACGGGTCCTGTTCCAAGAGGGGAAGCATTTACTTGGTCTATGAGTTTGTTGAGAGAGGCAGTTTGGCCAAGGTCTTGCATGGAGGAACAGGAGCAGCAGAACTGGACTGGGGTAAAAGGGTAAAGATTGTTCAAGGCGTGGCTCAAGCAATCGCCTACTTGCATCACGATTGCTCACCACCTATTGTCCATCGGGACATAACGTTGAACAACATCTTGCTCGACCCCGACTTGGAACCTCGGCTATCAGATTTTGGAACAGCAAGACTCTTGAATTCAGACTCATCAAATTGGACTGCAGTGGCCGGATCTTATGGCTACATGGCTCCTGGTAAGCTTCATGATGAAATCTAGCCATACATTTCACTTGCACATATCATCTCAAATTGACTAAGTAGCTCTAATTAACATCTCAGATTTTGATTCATTTAATAATTCTAACAAGACTTAAAAGAGCAAGTATAGATTTTGAAAAGTGGTTTGTGTCGGAAAATCATAGAAATTTGGATCTTGGGTATAACTTGACTTTATGATCATAATATTGATTCATTTTTCATCTATGGAAAAACAGAGTTAGCGACAACAATGCGGTTGACAAACAAATGCGACGTGTACAGCTTCGGAGTAGTAGCGTTAGAGATTATGATGGGGAACCATCCAGGGGATCTTCTCTCTTCTCTATCTATGACGCAAACATCGAGATTATCAGACAACCCGAATCTGCTGCTGAAGGATGTGCTCGACCCACGTCTTCCTCCTCCAACAGGACACCTAACCAAGAAAGTGGCATTCATCGTTGCAGCAGCACTGGCATGCACACGGACAAGTCCCAATTTGCGACCCACCATGCGTTTCGTGGCGCGAGAACTATCCACACGTGCTCAAGCTTTCTTGTCCGAACCATTCGGATCAATAACCATCAGCAAAGCCATCGAGTCTGCAGAAGAGAAATTTTGAGGGACAGTGCAAATCAAATAGTACTTTCTTTTGTTTGACTTAGCTTGTAACAAATGAGAAAGGGTACTGACAAACAGGATAACTTAGAAAAGCTCTACTGTATTGGTACGTGGAAACTTCGGCCTCTAGAATTCATGTCAATTCATACTGCAAGACGAGGAAGAAATGTTCAGAGTTCATCGTCATAGCTCGAATATTGACGAGAAGCTTCTTCGCAGGATCTCATCATGCGCCTCTACTTCTCAGGACCATCAACCAGTTCCTTCTCTCTGTCAGCTTCTCATAAGGGAAAGGGGAAATCGGCATGTGATGGCTAGGCTTAAAGAGCTTACAAAACTCAATATGCTGGACATGTGATGTTTGCATCGTCTTCAAAACATTTTTACAGATTTTTAAGTATGAATATTCTGGTGAACATAAATTACGTCATCCCTTCTGATGGTAAGATAGAATACATTCTCGATTTGTTTTCCTTTATGTTGGCACGGGATGTGGCCAAGTTGCCTTTTTGATGTGCCATACAATGATACTTGCGTGCTCAAATTCTAGCCCAAGTCAACGTTTGCATAGTATGATTTATTGTCGGTGAACAAACTCCAATAGAAGTTTTTTCTTTTTTTAATGGAAGTCTAATAAGTTGGCAAAAATCTGACGACTAATAAGAATTTTAACTTGTTAAGATCCTGTTCTGTTCTCTTCTCGAGTTGTGTAGAAAAATTGCCACCTCTTTAACTTGGCTATCAAATCAAAGGCTACTAGAATAGCATGATGGAGACTACCAATGTGAGCTAGTCATACTCCATCTTGACTAGCTCACATTCATGTATAGGATTTGGCTTTTCTGCCTCAATTATGACGCTAGATTCTCCAACAAAAATTATTAATATTTTTCTAATAATTCTCTCTGCATAGAATACCCACTAAGAAGGGTCCCCCGGGCTCCAAGGGAAAAAGCACCTAGTGCTACTATTTTCACCACAAGTAATCGTTAATCGGGCAAATGCATGTTGCTCCATTACAGATTTCATGATCTAATTAAGTGAATTGACTTTTGAGGACCTACTCCACTTAGTTGCTTTCATCGCAACCAAAGTGATAATAATTATGGTGGATGGATTTAAGTACACTTTTGACCTCTTCATTGCTATTCATTTCGGGTCCAAATAATTAATTCCCTTTAAAACTATGAAAACGAAACAAAAAGATCTCATTTTTACAAATTAAGAAAAATTATAAAATACCAGCCACCGAGCAGGTGTAGACTCTATAAAAGATAATCAAATATTTGAAAGGAAGCCATTTTAAAGAATGGCCCTCTTCTTTAATTTGCTTACTTAGTTCCTTACAGCATGTGTGATTTAGCTAAACAAATAAAAAGAAAGATCATGGGTCAATTAGAATGATGAAGTGCTAGTGTCATTCTATAAGATTCAGTAGTAATGCCTGTAGCGCACCAGTAACATGTAGTTGTGGTTAGTCTAATTAAAGTGCAAACTTGAGTGTAAGAGGATATTAGAATAATTAAATATTAAATCACGCATTTATCTAAAAACTTAAACTTTTAGAATAGTCAACAGTGATCCCACAAAATCTCACATGATATCAAAATTGAAGGTCATGAATTCAAATTTTTCCAGGGCCCATTTGTCTCTCCAATTAAATATGTCCACAATTAGTACTAAGCAAAAAAAGATAAGATTAAGCGTGAGGAGAAGTGTTGGAATAATTAAATATTAAATCACAACTTCCCGTAACAGCTTAAACTTTTAGAATAGTTAGGTGTAGTCCCACAAAATTTCACAAAAGGTCAATGTCGATTTTCTACCATTTGACTACACGTCAATAGATAGAAATTTTATTAGAATTCATGCAATTGACTATGCATCATTGTGATCGGTTAATATCGATTATGTGTTGTTATAAGGTTGATTGAAAATTCAATTGCAAGAAAATCAATTGAGGCAAGTAAATCGAGCGGGAAATAAAAGCTGCGAGCAATGCAAATGGAGCAAAGTCTGGTTAAGGTTACAAGTCAATTGAAATTGGGCAAGAATAGTTGACAACATGAAATTTGGAGCCAAATTTGAACTTGTATGATTAGGGGAAAAAATACTAGTGGTTTTTGAATCGCGGGAAGATTTGAAAGATAACAATTTTTCAGTAATTTCAATGAAGATTTCATCCAAAGCCATTTCGACACTTCAAATGGCATGATTGAAATTTTCGAGAATTCAATAATGCGATGAAAAGTAGAGTGATAATTGAAAAGATGCACGTAGTTTCCTAAAATTGT
Organism: Eucalyptus camaldulensis; assembly: GCA_019915185.1. NCBI lineage: Eukaryota > Viridiplantae > Streptophyta > Magnoliopsida > Myrtales > Myrtaceae > Eucalyptus > Eucalyptus camaldulensis. The sequence continues at coordinate 7,625,387 of JAHSVA010000014.1, read as the reverse complement.
AAGGGCCTCCTTGCACTTCATTTGGCTCATAATCATCCATTAATTTATTAAACCACCAACTAAAGAAGATTCGACAGGGAGAAAAAAAATAGACAAATTGAAGAAGTCGAAACCGAGGATATAATAAAAAAAAAAAAAAAAGAGGAAATTAATTTGGTCAACTAATCACGTGGGAATATATATAATTAGATTATTATTTCCGCGCGCAAGTCCTTCCGAAGGTGGTCAGCAAAAGACCACCAAAGAGAAAGTTTGACAATGCTTGGGTGGCCGAGGAAATGTAAGTCAAGGTTTAGTTTATTTCGCAAAAAGATGAATAATTTAAAAAAGATAATTAGAAAAATCGCTTGTATTACTTACAACTATGTATGGACGAAAAATATTTTTATCACTATTTAATTATAAATTATTGTCAATAATTAAAAAAAATCATTAACTAATTATTTCAAGCGATCCAAATCATTGTTTTTAAGAAAATATTTTCCAAATCACTTTTTTTCTACAGAACAAACAGAGCCTAAATGAGAAAGTTGCTGATTGTATTTAAGACCAATAAATGAGAAAGTTGCTGATCGTTTTTAAGACCAATAGTACTGATGGGTGCATTTATTTCACAAAAAAAATTGACCATTTATAAAATAGTTTCCTTAAAGATGATCAATTGTGTGGTTTATAAAAATAAGTAAAACGAAAAACATTTTTCATCATCAATGTAATTTGGGAGTGAGATTAACATGTCCCAAAATCCAAAATATAAGGAAGATTGTCAAGACGAGACTTTTAAAGGGTATCTATTATAGTTAGGTATAATTAATTTACCCTCTATTAGCTTTCGTTAAATTGGATCAATAGCATGAAAAATTTCATACTAGTCCACCAGTAACAAACGAAAGGTAAAATCCTAAATTGATACACTTATTGACTGTCACATGTCACCCGATTTAACAATTTAATAGTAAAATTTAACAAAAATTAAATGATGATAAATTAGTTATAAGTATATTAGTTTAGGGTTTTTGGTGGTATTAACCATTGAAGTTAAATAAGCAAATCTTTGTATTGATGAACTTCGATTACTTCAAAACCAGATTGGAAATCTTCAAATTATTAAGTATAAATCCATTATTAGTATGATTAAGAAGTTTTAGTATTCGAGAACCACAAGTGTCATAACTTTTGTACAGTACTCATTTTAGTGCCATAACTTTATTTTTCATATTTCAAGTGTCATAACTATGGGTACAAAAAAAATCAAGAATTGCCTGAATCAAACCAAATCGGCAGGTTTTGGGTAGTTCCTAAGAAAACCTATTCAATTGGTGATTCTCATAAATTGGAACCCTTCTTTGCCTCCCCCAATCAATAGGGGGAGGTTCTAGGCGATTCCCATGGAAATCGATTCAATTCTTGTTTCTATGGACCCACTCAAAAACTAGACTAGACCAATGGTCTGATTCCGAGGTAGGTCTTGGGATTAATGGGTGGTTCTCGATTCCCATTTTGTGGAATCGAACCTCAGTGAGCAATTTTCGATTTCCCACCCCCAACCTAGAATTGATCACCCTAACCATAACTTATGTGCGGTGTTTACTTAAATGTCATAACTTTTTTTTTTGTTGCTTGAGTGTCATATAACTTTTCAATCGATCACTTGAATGTCATAATTTAAATATAAAAAGAACTTTCACCGCAAGTGCCATATTACTTCGGACTTTTGACACTTGAGTGAATATTTTTAAAAAGTCATGATATTCAAGTAGTCATTTTCTTAAAATTAAGTGAATGTCATACAAAAGTTACAATACTTTATTAGTATTCAGCAGACTAAATTAAATCACGTGGTCCTCCACCGGAAATTAATCCTCTTTACAAATGAATAGGACACAGGTCTGAAACAACGGCGAAGGGTCAAACTTCGCGTGGGAGACCACCAGTTCGTCACTTTCTCTTGGCCTTTTTGTCTGAACCAAAAACCTGAAAAAAAAAAGCACACCACATACAGACAGACAGCCAGCCAGCCAGCCAGTCATCATCTCTCTGCAACCCTGTGAACTGCTCCTTTCTTTATTCTCTCCCTTTGACTTCAAAATCGAAGAAAGTCAGGCCGCACGTCGATGAAAATGCAACCTACGTTTATCTACTTCTTTTATCTTGAACAGGTGGTTGATTGGTCAGGAACTCTAGAGGATCGGTGAGTCAAAACTCAGCAGTCAAACGAGACTGTATTACGAATCCACGTGAGGTCCCGAGAACAACATGATTAATTTAGTCTCTAGATAAACCAAATATAAGTAAAAAAAAAAAAGCCAAAAACCCTTTGGTGCTATAAAACAGTTTGATCCAGCTCATTTTCTCGGGAAGTCCGACACCATCTTGCTAGGCATGACAAAATCAGCCGCAACCCACGCTCTCCCCCTCTTCCTCTTCCCCTGTCTCCTCTTCTTGCTTCCATTTCAGGCCTCACCGTCACCGACCACGGAGGCGCAAGCTCTTGTCAAATGGAAGAACTCCCTCTCTCCTCCTCCTCCTCCTCCTCCTCTGAGCTCCTGGTCCCTCACCAACATCACCCGTCTCTGCAGCTGGACTGGCGTCGCCTGCAACAATGGCGGGTCGGTCTCGGAGATCAGCCTCTCCGGCTCAAGCCTCAGCGGCACGCTCGATGCGCTCGACTTCGCTTCATTCCCGAACCTGACCCGCTTCGACGTCAGCAGCAACAATCTCGTGGGCCCGATACCGTCCTCGATCGGCAATCTCTCGAAGCTCGGGTTCTTGGACCTGGGGAGCAATCTCTTCGAAGGTGCCATACCGCCGGAGATAGGCCAGTTGCAAGAGATTCAGTACTTGAGCCTCTTGAACAACAGTCTCAATGGTACTATTCCTTACCAGATCAGCAATCTCGGGAAGGTGTGGCACTGGGATCTTGGATCAAACTACTTGGAATCTCCTGACTGGTCAAAGTTCTCCGCCATGCCGTCGGTGACTTACCTGAGCCTCTTCCTCAATTCGCTCGACGATGAGTTCCCGGGCTTCGTGGCCAATTGCCAGAACCTGACATACCTGGACCTGTCGCAAAACGCTTTGACCGGCGAAATTCCTGAGGCTGTGTACGCCAACCTGGTGAGCCTTGAATACCTCAACCTCACGGCCAATTCGCTCCAGGGGCCGATCTCAAACATATCAAAACTTTCCCGGCTGAAGGAGATCCGGATTGGTAACAATCTGTTCGGCGGTCTGATTCCCGGAGACATAGGATTGCTGTCTGAGCTTCAGATGATAGAGATGTACAACAATTCCTTTGAAGGTGCAATTCCCAGCTCCATTGGTCAATTGAGGCAGCTTCAAGTGCTCGATTTGCACCTAAACCTCTTGAACTCTTCGATCCCTTCCGAGCTCGGTCTTTGTTCTAACCTCACCTTGTTAGCCCTCGCCCAGAATTCGATCTCCGGGGAGCTGCCTCTCTCTCTGTCTAATCTGGTCAGATTGTCGGACTTTGGAGCTGCCGAGAATCATCTGTCAGGTGAGTTATCGCCTTACTTCTTTACAAATTGGACGGAACTCGTTTCTTTGCAACTGCAGTACAATTCTCTCTCTGGGCAAATTCCACCGGAAATCGGAAGCCTGACCAAGCTCAATTACCTCTTCTTGTACCACAATTCACTCTCCGGCCCTATCCCTATTGGGATCGGGAGCTTTGAGAATTTGCTCGCGTTAGACCTCTCACAGAACAATCTCTCTGGCCAAATCCCTTCGACATTGTGGAACCTCAGCAAGCTGCAGAAATTCCAGCTTTTCTCCAACAACCTCACTGGGACTATTCCTCCGGAGGTCGGGAATCTCACGTCAGTGACCATTCTCGACCTCAACACGAACCAGCTTTATGGAGAGGTCCCTGAGACCATCTCTCGCCTTGCTAACTTAGAGTCACTCTCTTTATTCACGAACAATTTCTCGGGAGGCATACCACATGATTTTGGCAAGTACAGCCCTTCTCTGAGCTACGTTAGGCTTTCGAATAACAGCTTCACCGGAGAATTGCCAACGGAGTTATGCAGCGGCTACGCTCTACAAGAACTCCTCGTCAATGGGAATAACTTCACTGGGCCATTGCCCGACTGCTTGAGGAATTGTTCGGGGCTAACAAGAGTCCGTCTAGACGACAATCAGTTCACTGCAGATATCACGAGTGCTTTCGGTGTTTATCCGAATCTTGTCTTTATAAGCCTCAGCAACAACCGATTTGTCGGGAATCTCTCGACAGAATGGGGAGAGTGTACGAATCTCACCAATTTGCAGATAGATGGTAACAAAATCACCGGCCGCATCCCGCCAGAGCTCGGGAGATTGTCCCAGTTGGGTGGCCTGACTTTGTACGGCAATGAATTGACCGGCAAAATTCCCGACGAGATGGGAAATCTAGGGGAGATGCTCACGCTGAACTTGAGCAACAACCATTTGACCGGAGATATTCCCACCTCGTTGGGAAACTTATCGAAGCTAAGTAAACTTGATTTGTCAGAGAACGCCTTGAGCGGTAGCATACCGGACGAGCTAGGGAATTGCAAGAATTTACTGAGCTTGAACCTGAGCAACAACAATCTGTCAGGTAACATATCGCCAAAGCTCGGGAACTTGATTTCACTACAGATTCTCCTAGATCTGAGCCACAATTCACTAGCAGGATCAATTCCTTCCAATTTAGCAAAGCTTACTAGCTTGGAATTTCTCAATCTTTCGCATAACAACTTGTCGGGTACAATCCCAGCTGCTCTCACCAGCATGAGCAGTTTAAGCTCCATAGACTTATCATACAACGAGCTAACGGGTGCAGTTCCTAGTGGTAGCCTCTTCCAACAAGCGCCAGGGAATGCTTTTATCGGGAATCCAGGCTTGTGTGGAAACGCGACGGGATTATCGCCTTGTCATTCAAGCAGTAAATCGACTGACCATAGGAAAAAGGTTCTGATTGGTGTGATTGTTGGCGTCTGCTGCTTACTACTTCTCGTGACTCTTACTGCTCTGATTTTGGTGCGTTGGCGGCGAAACAAGCATCTCGATGAAGAGATCGAGAGTCTTACGAAGTACAAGAAATCAGAGACGATCATATGGGAAAGGGGAGCGAAGTTCACATTCAACGACATCGCCAAGGCCACCAACGACTTCAGCGAAGAGTACTGCATAGGAAAAGGCGGGTTCGGGAGTGTTTACAAGGCCGAACTAGCCAGCGGCCAAACTGTGGCTGTCAAAAAGCTTAACGCATTGGAATCGGGTGACGTCCCCACGGTCAACCTCCAGAGTTTCGAGAACGAGATCCGTGTGCTGACCGAGGTCCGGCATCGTAATGTGATCAAGCTCCACGGGTTCTGTTCCAGGAGAGGTAGCATTTACTTGGTCTACGAGTTTGTGGAGCGAGGCAGCTTGGCAAAGGTCTTGTATGGAGATAAAGGAGCATCTGAACTGGACTGGAGTACGAGGGTGAAGATTGTCCGAGGCGTGGCTCACGCGATCGCCTACCTGCATCATGATTGCTCGCCGCCTATCGTCCATCGGGACATAACCTTGAACAACATCTTGCTCGAGGGGGACTTCGAGCCTCGGCTTTCAGATTTCGGGACGGCCAGACTCTTGAATCCAGACTCATCGAATTGGACCACAGTGGCTGGATCTTATGGCTACATGGCTCCCGGTAAGTTACATGATCAAGTCTATTCATACATTTCATGGGTACATATTATCAAATAGCCCTAATTAACATCTCGAATTTGCATTCAAATAATTCCAAAAAAGAGTTTTAGGATGAGCAAGTATAGGTTATGAAAAGTGGTCTGCATTAGAGCGTCATACAAATTTGGAATTTAAATATAGCTTTGACATTATGATCAGAAAATTGATTCATCCTTCTTGAAAAAACAGAGTTAGCAGTAACTATGCGGTTGACAGACAAATGCGACGTGTATAGTTTCGGAGTAGTGGCGCTAGAGATTATGATGGGGAAGCATCCGGGGGATCTTCTCTCCTCCCTACAGACGACACAAACGTCGACATTATCGGAAGACCCAAGTTTGCTACTAAAGGATGCACTCGACCCCCGCCTTCCTCCTCCAGCCGGCCAACTAGCCGAGGAAGTGGTATCCATCGTCACGGTGGCGCTGGCGTGCACCCGGACGAGTCCCAATTTGCGACCCACCATGCGTTTCGTCGCGCAAGAGTTATCCGCGCGCACTCAGCCTTGCTTGTCCGAGCCCTTGGGCTCCATAACCATCAGCAAGCTATCGAGTCTTCAGAAATAAAAGTTCAAGGATAGCGTAAATCAAATTATGTCCTTTCGTCTTTTTTTATTCATCTTCTTTTTTTTCTTTTGTTTGACTTAGCTTGTAATGAATGAGAAATAGTGGGTGGGTGCGTACGATGGTGTAAATGCAAAAATGACAATTTCGAGAAACTCTATTGTATAGCTACGTGGAAGCTTCGGCCGCAAATTTTGAAGCTGATAGCATGGGCGGCAGCAAGTTGCTTGCTGCTGACCTGCAAAATTTATTTTGCCGTGCTTCCTTTGGCCTTTGACTTTTGCAGCAACTTGGTGTTTATAAACAGCCATCAGCACACAAAATCAGAAGAACAACCAATGTGCAATGCAAGTCAAATGAAAGAGCAAACAGGAGTTGCTCTCACAATCTGACTTTTTTCAAGTTTGTATTTTGTAGTTTTTAAACTCTTGGAAGATTTGATAGAAGGGAATTTCTAGACGCCCCCCAAAGCAGAATCTAAAAGTCGGAATATTTTTAGATAGACATAAGTAATATGTGTATATATGTATGATATCAAATATTAGAAAAATTCTGACTATTAGGTTGCAGCCTAAGCTAAAAATGACAAAACCAATGGCAGAAATGAAAACGAATCAAAAGGGGGAAAAAAAAGTGGAAATGGAGAAGTCCTCGCTGGGTGAAGCAGCCTCCTAAGTCCCGACTTTTAACGCTTTGAATCGACCTGAACTCATGTCATTCATAATGCGACGAGACAGAACAACATAAGAGTTCAACTTCTCATGCATTTGAACTTTTCATTTTCTCTTTTGGGCCTTCTCATGCATTTGATTAGCTATGAGGAAATTATTTTTCCTGATAATTTAAAATGACTTTCATGGTAAACATTGATTTTTCATTTATATGATGGTTGAGGAAAAGTAATTTCCATCTTAAGAGAAAATAGGTATTCCTCGATCTAAGCTTATTAATTAATTTCAATCCATGAAAAAATTTCCATAAATTGATTAGTTTTCCATCATCCAAACACCAAAATGTCGAAACACAATTTCCCAAAAATAATTATCCTTCGAACCAAAGAACCAGAAAGAAAAATGTCTTCTATGGAAATAATTTTCATTTATTTAATGATTTAGGTAAAATAACTTCTTTCTAAAAATTAATCTTCCCCAATCTAAGCTTTTTAATTTTTATCCATAAAAAACATTTTCTTAAATAGATTAAATTTCCATCATCCAAACATTGAAAAATCAAGAAACATTTTCCGTCAAACAAACGGATCCTAAGTATGCAAAAATTGTCTCTTGATGGAAGCATTCCCACGTAATGAGAGAAAATCAACCTTTCTGTGAAATTTTGCACAAAAATCTTCATGACTGTAGAAATTACACGAGACAGCTTTCTCATCGTCTACCAAGACAGAGCTTTGGATCACTGCAGAACTATAAGCTTAGAATGATATCGCCTTTCATATAAAATGATTTGGCAAGACGAAGAAGAATTGTTCAGATTTCATCATCATAGCCCGAACGTTGGTCAGAATCTTCTAGGATGGATCTTGCCATGCGCCTGTACTTCTCAGGACTATCCCACCAGGTCGGGGTATTAATTATTGCCTTCTCTAACCAATACTTATCAACCTCTTCCTTCTCTGTCATCTTCTTCTTAAATCTTCCCCACTGGTACATTGCACGTTTTAATCTAACGCTCTGACTTCCTCCAAAAAGATACTTCATGTAATCCTTAGCTAGCCGAAACAGCTCCTCTCCAGATATTATATAGATATACTGCATTGAATGGTCAAATTAGTTTGTCGACGAGGACAACAAGAAATAACACCAGATGGAACAAAAGCATAGAAATAAAAAATCAGCTATATGCGTATGACAGTAATGATATCGCATGAACTTCAGCAGGCACCATGATGTAGTATTATAAATACATGGGGTACAAACTGTAGATCATTGATAGAAGATTTGTGTTTATCATCTGAATGTAAAGAGTAATGCTACACTAATCTATATAATTGGTATAACATCTGACATAGTAGACTGCAAATGGACCTTTCAAACAAGTGGTCCATATTCAAGATCAATTTACAGTCTACAACTTCACTATATACCAATTTAGTCTAGTGTCGATGTAATTGAGGGTTTTCTTTCTTTTCCACTGAAGAAACCAATCTCATTATTTCTGCAATTATTTGAAATGTAAATTTGGACTGTCATTAAAGCATTAATGAGACAGTGATAAAGCAGTCTTCAAAAAATGAGATTTACATTATCAATATCAAATATCAACATGTCAAAGCACAAACTATGAGATAGACATGATTCCCTCTGTCTACCATCATTACCAGCACCTCCTCTATATTGACACTACCACCAACAAATTCGGCAGCACCACTAGCAAGCACTAATCAGGCAATCACCTTCCTCTCTAGAATCAGCGCCACCACCAATGCTACTTACTTCATAACTACTCGCTAGCATTACCTTTAACTCCTACACCACTATGACTATGACCTTAAATTTCAGTCGTAGATAACATCCTCCTCTGCCACAATTCTCAACGACCCCCACTATCGCTGCAGTTGCCAATCTATGGACGTACCAACATTTTTTCCCCTTAAGTACCCCCTCATTATTTGTCATGTTTGAGTACATCAAGCAGGCTTACACATACTTACAGCATTAGATTATCTTAAGCTTCGTGTAATTAACTGAAATGCCTCTTGCAGGATGTTATTAAGCTCGATATATACTAACAATTCTTATCAACTGTCCCAGTAATTCATTACTTGGGGAAAAAAAAAGGATTAGGAAGGACCATAAATTTCGTATTTTGTAAGCAAGTAAAAATACTATACCAGAAATATAAAACCGAGTGTTGCCAAAACTACTTGCAGCGTCTCTTCCATGATCCCAGCAAAACCTTCATCGTCAGTTCCACCAAAACCTCCACCACTGCCACTGCCACCGCTACCTCCAGCACCTCCTGTTGGTCCTTTGCCAGAACCTCCATCATCATAGAAATCTTGTTTTTCAATTTGCTTCCTCAATACATCCTCGATTGACGGGTCTTTGCGAAAACTTCCCATTGCTTTCTCAAGAGACTTCCAAGCTGAACCCTAATGACAACCAAATCCTCTCATCAGAACCTTCCAGAGCAAAAGCAAGAAAGAGGGAGAGGAGGAGGAGGAGGGAGGCATCTTACACAGGAAGCTTGTTTAAGTAGGCCCTAAACAGATAAATAACTCCCTTATCTACTTGTAAAGCTTATAAAGGACAATCAAAGTCACAAATAACACCGACAATGGAATGAAACAGGAAAGGAAATAAGGCAAGTCATAATATCGCTGCGTACCTTGACGCCGAAAGAAGAACAGAACAGAGCAGAACTAAAAGAACCCGACAGCAGATTGTTTATTACAAAATAAAATTTCCACCTTTACCCTTCCTCAAATAATAGACACGTGAAACATAAGGTTTTAGACAATAGAATATGTCCCTTTGCATGAAAAATGAAAAACGTCTGTCATGGGATGAATTAATAATGGAGCATTAACTGAAAATTCTCTCTAGAGTTCCTCTTTCTAAGAGTGAGCCCTGTGCATGGCCTGACTGAGTCAATTCCAAGGCAAGAACCGAGAACCAACCCTTGGTAACCTTCAACCAGATCTAGCGCCAAACCAGTTCCTTTTCCCCAGCTCTAAGGTTTTCTGTCCTCTGCATAATTCAGTAGGATTCCTCAGCTTTTAATTTCCCTTTAGCATCACTACAATGAGTTCCATTCACACTAGAGTTCCTTTTCCATGATTATAACAGAAGCAAGACAGATAATATATCATTACAGAGAGGACATTGTTTTCATCAAGCCAAAGAAAAAGTCAAAAACATAGAAGCTCTTAATAAAAACTTCAGAATAGAGATAGCGTAGGACAAATAACTATAGATTTTGCACAACCTACCTTTGGGATTGTGGCATTAACCTGACTTAGTTTTAAAAAGCAGGCTTCACTGCCCTAAACCATACATAACTTGGCACAAACTAAAAATTTATTCAATCAACTTGAATGATCTCAACAGATACGGTGCAACGAGATGCACACTCAGCTCAACTGCCTTAAGATCAAAAAGGGGAAGAGCACTCAATGAAACTTTATGCATAATCGAGGACCCCTTATCTGGTCTGCTTAACATAGCAGATATACAGTGAACATGTACAAAATGCCATCCAAGCACTTCATTTACCATAAGCATTGTCCGACATCAAATAAGAAGACACACGACTTGCCTCGTTCTCACTTTCTGATTTTCCTTTGCCGCCAAACAAGCCAAGAGGAACCAGTCGCCGGTAGTTCAACACAGGTAAACGTGGCCCGTGCTTCGGCACCGGCATAAATTGCGGGGACACGAGCTTCTCAGCAGATAGCTTCAAAGATGTCCCAGATGAGCGATTAGCATCGACAGGCAGAACACGAGCAGAATGAAAGCTGCGCGAGGGGGACGTCCTATCTCGGCAGACGAGATAGCCATACGGCTTGACGGCGGCAGCAGCTTGAACGCAACTCATATTTCACCAAACACAGCAGCTCCCGCCTCGACCACAAAACATGCCGCGCCCCCTACACACAATCAACGAAGGCCCAATCGATACTCCCAACGTAAAGCATTCGTCATCGCAAGACAGAACAGAATGAACCACAGGAAATTATGATTCGTCCGATACGCTATCATCTCATTCAGTAAGAACACGACAGAGACATGTAAGCGACCAGTCAAAGGGCGCGCTACGGATACATTCAACGAAAAAGGAGCGAACTTTGAAAGGGAATTCTCAGTGCCCGGCGTCGGGTCGCGAGCATCGAACCTCCGAGAAACCCCATCGGGAAAGCGAAACGCGGCAAGCTAAATCCAAATTCGACGGCAGGCGAATGGCCTGGGGAGACATGATCATGCGGAAGCCCTAGGCTACCTGAGCAGCGAGGTGTGGAAAAACCTGCGGGACGAGAAAACCTAGAGAGAGAAAGAGAGCGCTTCACCTGTTAATGGAGGGAGCGACCGACTTAGAGCGAGAGTGAGCGAGAGAGAGAGAGAGAGGTGTGAAATGCTGGAGGCGGTGGATGGAGGCGGAATGGGAAGATGATGAGGTTTTTATAATAATAAAACTAAATTTGAGAAATTTTTGTGAATGTTTAAAAAAAAAAGTACTTAAATGATAATTTAATGATAGATTTATTACATTTTTTGGTAACAAAATTTGATATTTTCTTAGAAAATTAGTACGCGATACCCTCTATGCCCACATGACATTATTATTTCGCAAAATTGAGTAGGACCGTTACAATTGTGTCGGGTAACATGAGGCATGTGCAAATGAAAATCTGGCCGATGACATCCTACCACATAGCAGCAACTTATTTTAGAAGGCATTTCGTATTTTCCTTGTAAAGTTAAAAGGGATTTAATGTACTTTTATCAAATCAATGTCACACCGCATTCATATCAGTACTCATGTTGGGTTAACAGGCTTGGGCATAATAATGATCATATTATGTGTGTATTGGATACGGATTTGATATGGTAGTATCGATTGTTATAATAATTATCGTGTCATTTCTATCCTACTGAGAAATAGTGCGATGATATTAACGGTAATTAAAAATTATTCACATGGTCAACATTAATTATATGGTAGAATTACATATGTGAAAATAATCATAAGACATTTTAAGACATATAATTTATGTAGTTAACACAACTAACAATTACTCAAAGAACTTGTAAAATCTCCAGTCATGAAGGTTATAGTTTCCAACGTAAATATGTCATACTACTGCTGTCACAACTCTTCGGACGATTGTCGTATTTCCATTGATGAAAATTGCTTTTTTCATTTTTTTTTTAATTTGATGCAAATTATTAAATCAAACAAAAGGCAAAATTTCCTGCAAAAGTAAACTGAAATGAAAGGTGCAGGTGCTGCATTTTCCTGGGATTGGTTTTCTCTGCTAACAACAGATGGTTGGCAAGTGCTTAATCTTGAGCAGAATATATTGCAAAAAGTTCAAAACCAGGACTTTGCACATTTCAGTTCCACACTCTTCAAGCAAAACCTATGCTAATCAAGAGATTTCAATCGGGAAGATTTCCCCTAGTGCATTACAATATGTCCCAAGTAAGAGACAGAAAGAAACAGCTCCGTAAAGTGACACATCTAATCGGGTCGGAGAGATGGCATGTTGAATGAAATCCAACGCCAGAATTAGCATTCCACGCCACACGGTTTGAGAACTGGACCGGTTTGCTTCGGCAGGAACGGATCGATCCGGACCCAGACCAATGAGAAAATAGAGGCAAGAAGTACGGACCAAAGGACCACGATCGTGGGTGTCCTGTTCTGTTTTCCCATCAGACCTTTGAGGAAAGGGTAGAGATGGACGATCACCCAAAAGGCGAAGAAGAGCTTCCCGAACAGAGGGCCCCACGATCCGTATCCATTGTTTATGGCATCCGAAACACCGGCGACGACACCGACCATGTTCAAGATTATTAGAGTGGTTGGTGGTATGAGCAGGGTAGTCCACTTGAAAAGGTAGAGTTCACCAAACTCACTGTCCTCGGCTGCCTTTGCTGTAACAGTGAAGTTAGTATCAACTCCGGCAAGCACCTTGAGGAGGCCTTGGAATACAGCGAAGAGGTGTGCAGATACGCCACCAATGACCCAGAATTGTTCATTACGCCACCAGTCCTCGATGCTGACACCACTCCACCGTAGTTCAAGCACGCCAGTGGCTATGATGGATAGGAAAAGGGCCAAGAACCATATGCTCGCAAAGTTAGTGAGCTGCCAAAGGCAAAGTCGATTAGAATAACTGGCAACTATTCAGATTTACCCACACAAAAACAGAGAGAAACGACCATGAAATAATTCTTATCATTCTGGAAGATGACTTTTAGGGCACTCTCTAGTGCATCCTTGAGAAACTAACTGAATAATGTCAATTTATTTACAACGAACATTACAATAAACAACCGGACAAATATAAAGCACTGATCCTTAGTATCGCACCAATTTGAGAGTGTCATGCCACAAAAAATTTAAAAATTCTATCACTCATATAGCCTGAATGAGGATTTTAAGGTGCGCAAGTGTAGACTTTTTAAATGGAAGTAATCCTTAATGAACTTACCGTGGGGATAATGAATTTCCCAGTGAGAAGGCAAACGGCAGGTATTGTACAGTAGAAAAGCAAAGGAATGGAAGTGAAAGGGTAGACAATGGTGTTGATATAGGCAAGCCTCTCGAGCAGTTTGAGTTTTCCTCCCCAAGCATACCACAAAGGACAATGACGACTGAGGAAAATCTCAACAGAGCCAAGAGCCCATCTCAGAACTTGATGGAGTCGATCTGACAGATTTATAGGTGCTGATCCCTTGAAAGCTGGTCTTTTGGGCATGCAATATACAGACTTCCATCCTCTACAATGCATCTTGAAGCCTGTCAAGATATCTTCTGTAACGGAGCCATAAATCCATCCAATCTGCCAAAAGGAAGTATAGATTTCAGTTTCATTTCATGAAACAACAATAAAGAATACCTAAAGCCGTTTTCTGATGGTAAATCGTTTCTAGTGAGTTAAAGCAACATTTTCCAAATAATTCAACTATGAGCTTCTCTGATGACTAAACTTCTCAAAACTTCACCAAGCAAAAATTCTATAAAAGAACCAGTAATTTCACAAATAATATGGAGGCACGCTAGTAATTCTTCCCAGAAAATGTCATTTCCAGCTCAAGGAACCATAAGGATGCCCTTATTAATTTCCATTAAAAAAGGGGAAGCTAAGTAGGAAGGCAGAAGATATCCAGATAATAAAAAGTAAGAAAACAAAGTACTCATGCATATAAGGAGCCATAACCAGACTATACTTGCCTCTTTGCCCCATTCTGTTTTCTCTTCATAGCCACAACTTATGACATGGATAGCTTCCTTAATAAGTGAAGTGGAGTTAGTCCCTTCTGGCAAGCCACCATCTTCCATTAGTGTGGAGGCAATGAATACAGGTGACTGTCCAAACCGCTTCTCAAAATTCTTCTGAGACATGAGCGATGATTTTTCTAGCTCATCAAAACCCTCAAGTCCTTCTTCAATGTCTTCTAGATCAAAGACAGGTCCAGACCCTTTCTTCTTCAAGTAGTTCTTTCCTGTCATCTTTTTCTTCTTCGCATGAACAGGCCCAAGCAAACTCGTATCATCCTTCTTCTTTGACTTTGACTTCCTTGAACCACCGCAGCAACAAGAGCACCATGAAGGCCAGCAATCACATGTCATCTTTGGCCGCTTTTGGGACACTGGAGGATCATACCCATACAATGCCTGCCGATTGAACACACATCCAGTTCCAACATACACTGGTCCTTGGATCCCATCAAGCCCTCTCATGTTGATCTGAAAGTGACACGAAAGCTCATTCAGTCTCTTTACCTATTTGGAGAATAGGGATTGAAAGAAGGATGGGATCACTGCACACTTACGTCAAAGAAAACTATGTTCCTATTAGCATATCTGTCATGTCGATCAATGCCATCGAACCTCTGAGGAAATTGAACGTAGCAAAGCTTCTTTCCAAGTTGGGGATCCATTAGAAAACACATAGCTTCCCTGATAGCCTTACTGTTGTTGATGTAGTGGTCACAATCCAAGTTCAACAAGAAGGGTGCATTTGTTAGCACTGCCGACACTCGAACCTATGAAAAATATGGTTGTTAAGTCATTCAGTTCATTCAGCAGATTCAAGAAACAGGTAATTAATAGAATGTGACATGCCAAAACAAGATGAACTTTGAAACAGAGGCCACATATGTCACATCAAATAACTAAGAACTAACCTTAGCATTTTCGTAGGTCTTCTAAGTTTCTTATACTTTTATCTTATTGGTCTCTCTAAGAATTACTTTGTATTTCAATACCAACATGAGACAAAATATTGCCATTGCAGGAATCGTGAAATTATTGGACGATAGTCATAAGGAACTCACCAGAGCATTCATTGCACCAGCCTTCTTGTGGTGCTGGTAACCAGGTCGCTTCTCACGGGACACATATACAAGTCGAGGCAACTCCTTACCTTCCACATCCAATGCTCCAGCACTTCCCAAATAAACCTATAAAATACATGTATATGAGCATTCTTTCATCCATTATAAAAACTGAATTTTTATACAATCGTTGTTGATCTGTTCATACAAGTTGACATTGCCCAGAGCAACAGTCTGCTCTTCTTGTCTTTTTCTGCACCTACTATTAATTTCAGAGAAGGTATTGCTGAAAGCATCTAATAAACAAAACCCTATCATAATTCTCTAAGTAGGGAGACTAACAAGCCTCGACAAAAAATGAGGAGTCATGTTTTCTGCACTGTCATAAAGTTTTTCTCTTAAAGGAGCAAAAAATTACCTGGATCATGCCAGGATGATCGCGCGTATTATTTCCAGGCCAGGGGGTACCATCTTGCATTACCCATCCTTCTTCAGGTTTTTTCTGAGCTTTTGCCACCAATGCATTGATCCTCACTTTGAACTCTTCATACTCTCTCTACATCACATACAAGAGGCACCCACTCTCAGTGGATTTCACAACAAAAAGGAAAAAGGGCATTCAGCATTCGAATATATAAAAGCTACTTCTTACTTTCATGGCTCTACGTTCCTTCACAAAGCTGGGCTCCACCTTATCTTTCAGGTAATCAATCTTTTGAGAAAAGTAAAACTCCGGAGTCCTTGGCTCGATGCTATACTTCTTGCAGAATGGGACCCACCTCCTCGCAAACTCAGCAGTTTCAGAGAGAGTGTCAAAAAGCAGCATCGAAGCACCATCATCAGATACATAGCAACAAACTTTGTCCACTGGGTAATCAACGGCCAGGATTGAGAGGACAGTATTTGCAGTGATTATTGGTGGTTCCTTAAGAGGGTCCACAGTACTGACGAACACATCCACAGGAGCTAAGCGACTGGGCTCACCCTCCCTCTCAAACCTTATGGATAATCTATCCAAATAAGTTTCTCTGTTTATCGGGTTCCACTTAGGGAATTGATCAAGAATCCACGACAAGGCAAACCATGTTTCACATATAACTGAGATAAGCCATAGAGGGAATGCATCAGTTGCAGGGGTTAAGATACGGAAATGGAGGAAAAAGCCTAGGACTATGAGGCGCAGGACGATGACAATTCGGTATGGGCTTATTTTGCTTGAAGAAATCGGTACTTTTCTCGAAAGTGGTTGCCGAGCTTCAGCCATCCTGCAAAATTTACATGAAGAAGAATAAGCATCATTCAGCACATGCCACCAGCTTTTAATAGCTGTAATGCAACTGCCTTGCATTATGTAAGTCCTTTGAGAGGTAAGAGAATCAGATCTTTCACAAGGACCTCCAAAGGTGTATTTTGGCATTTGATAAATTGCACACATTTTCGTCTCGAAAGTACGTTTGGAACATTTTGCAACAAGTCCACACACTTAATTTTCTCCATGAAGTGTGAAGCTGTATCCTTCCTGATTCTAATGTTGAAAATATACCCCAAAAGCATTGTATGATCAGATCACCGAGGACAACCCGATTGAGAGTTTCGGCAAACAGACCAGTTTTCTCTTTTCCAAACAACACAGAAGAAAATGTTTCTTGGGAGTCATTTGCATAGACCAGTATAATCATGGAGATCCCCCTCAAAACACGGAAAATCGATAAGTCCCAAAGGAACGAAACTTTTGCATAGAACTCACAGGTAGTCATCTTCCTCTCCATCGCCGTTCCCACCATCGTCCTTGCCCACTAAGCCCCTCTTTTCTTGCCTGATTTTCCACTTCTCGATCCTCTCCTTCCACTCCGCATTGCCTTCTCCTTCCAACTCCGCGCCGACGACTACAAAACAAAACACGCAGGAGCACTTCACTTCGTTTCATCCACCAACCAACACAAACACCACCAAATAACACCACGAAAGAAAGCCGATCATCATCGGCTAACTAGACTCACCGCTTCCGGCCGAAGAGAAAACCTGACCATTCTGATGGACTTGCGGCGCATGACTGTCCCCATTCTCCTGCAACAATCATCAATCGATCAGCTTCATTCGATCACCAGGACGAGAAAATCTTAGAAATCAAACAGCAACAGATCGAGCCGGTCATTACCGAACGATCGAAACCGGTGGGGCGAACTTCATTCTCGCCGCGGTTCCTGATCTGAAACTCGTCCTCGAAATCCTCGCCTTCGAAGTGGTCGTCCTCGTCGTCTCCCGCGACCCGGGGGCACCCTGCGAGAACCGCCACGAAAAGAGATAAAAATCCCCGTCACTTGAAGAAGCGACTCGACCGGACCGGCCGGTCGGACCGGATCCGCCAGCGGCGGCGGCGGCGGCGGCGGCGGCGGCGGCGGCGGCGGCGTAAAAGGGGGAAGGGAGGCGGACCTTTGTGGCGCTTGTAGCGGGCGTTGCACTGGGGGCAGCACTGGGTGCCGTCGCTGCGCTCGTAGACGTAGCAGGGGCGGCAGACGGGGAAGCCGCACTCGTGGCAGGCGACGAACGGAGCGCCGTCGTCCTTCAGGCCGATCTCGTCGCCGCAGACGCGGCAGGTTCTGGCCGCGTTTTGGCGGGGAGGAGAGCGGTGCTGGGAAAAAAAAAAATTAAACAAAAAAATATTGAAAATGAAAATGAAAAATAAGGTAATAAACAAATAATCCGAATTGAATTATTTAGCACATGTGATAATCATAGTAATCATTTATTTCTCCATAATAAATTAAAATTCTAAAATTGAGAAGAAAACGAAATAATTTAAAAGTAGAATATTGTGAAATTTTTGCCCTTTTTTATTCAGCGCAAAATCAGATCAACCTATTTTTAATGTATTACATGATTTTAAATTTGAATTTTTATTCCCCGTTATTTTTAGTTGTTGTAGTTTTTTTTTAGAATATTATGCAATTAGCCATGCTTGTGGAAGAGATAGTCCACCGATTATCGATTTAACGAGGACCCGCCAAATGTTATTAGCCTATATAGATTTATATATTAATTGATTTATTGAGCGATGAAATGAACCATAATTAAACTTTTAGATCATAATCAACCTTCAAACAAGAGCTGGCAATATATACACTTCAAATGGATAATATTATTATCTCTCTTGTATTCTCCTTCCATATTGATTACAAAAGAATTGTGACGAATGAGGGAATGATGCAACATGCAATGAAGAACATATACGTAAAACTTTCAAGTGCACATTCGATACAATATCAGAGAAATATCACGATCCATGATGATTTAGTAACTCAGGGAAACGCATATCTCCGAGAGTTAAAGAGAGTAAAACAAAATCGAATGAACATGTGATGATAAGTCCTCAAAAATGGATGGAAAGAAGAGGGATTAGGGGGTTGGCTACGTACTTCGTCGGCAGCGCCACCATTCGTGACATGGAGCTCGTTCCGGGAGTGAGAGCCCACGGCAAAGCCGGACATGGTGTCGGGGAGGCCACAGGCCGAGCCGGAAACGATCGCAAGGGGGAGGCGCCGGGGAGAAGAACGGTACGAGAGAGGTGCTTGCTAGGGCTGCATCATATAAGAAGAGAGAGGCGTAGAGAGAGAGTATGTGTGTGTGTGTGGAAGTGTTGTGTAATCTCTCTACCAAACGGTGTGAGGTGGGAGGTCGTGGGTTTGAGTTGAAGAGACGTCAATTTTTTGGCAATGTTTTGGTGGAGAGAGAGAGGAGGAGATTGCTTGTTAGCTCTGCTGCTGTTGCTGCCGCTCCGGTTACTTCGAATCCAAGGTTGTCTTGAAAACGCTGATGCTAACCCTCTTCCAAACCATGACAACGTTGTTTATGGGGGGAAATTTGCTTTCCACGCCCTCCATAAACACGTGCGTATACAGCATTTTACAATGTCTCGCGTAGCTCGATTATCGGGTTCAGGTGTGGCATCAAATTGGGTTCGGGCGTAGCTCGATTATCGGGTTCAGGTGTGGCATCGAATTGGGTTCGGGCGGGGTCGAATCGGGTCGAGCAAAACGCAACCAATGACTGAACCAGCATCATAAATCGATAGGACCGAATCTTCGCATGCCGAACTCTTTGGCAAGTTCGAAAGATGAGCGATGCTTCCGTGCAAAGTTAACTCAAACGAACGTAGGCGGCAGCCATCTAAGTTTTCTCAGAACGGAGACACAGGAAATTACGGCAGCCCGGGCAAAACTACTAGCATCTCCTTTGATTTGGGTTACCTTTCTTTGTTTTTCTTAACTATGCATCCCTTTTGCTGACTTCCCGTAACGAGTTGGGGCATTGTTCAGCCATCTCAAAGGAAGAGTAAGATGATTATCTCTCATCGATATTTCAATAAAGAGCAAAATCCAAGCAGCGCTTCTTCTTCGTCTGGCATTCATATCCGAGGAGCAGACAAAAGATGATAACATTCAATGCAAATGAAACACATCAAGTGCAGCGTTCCAGCATGTTATTGTTATAAGAGACTGCCAAATTCTCTAGTAGCCAGACAGAAAAACCGATGCGCCAGGGCCGAAGCCATGTTCAGTTCAGCTAATCCAAAAAGCCGCTACTTCAGTAGCAATAATTAGTCAGCGGATATACATATATCTATTGCAGCAAAGAGATGATGAAAAATGAAGACACAAAAAGCCTTGAAGCTCGATGCTCCACGTGAAAAAGAGCTGAGAATGACGCCATTCTCGGCTCATTTCTTCCTTTCGCTTAGTTTTGACATTCTCACCGCAAATTCGATATGCTGAGCTGGGATAAATCATGAACTCAAACACCCATTTTCTGACGCTTTGAAGGCTCAGAAGACAACTCGCGCACCCCTTGCTTGGGACTCTCGAGAGAGACAGCTGCAGGTTCACGTTGCGTCCCCCCCTGCTCCTGCAAACACTCTCTAGGAGCAAGGTTGCTATCATTGATAGGATCAATATCGGTTTTTTCTGGCTCCTCCTTGGATTCTTCATATTCGGCTTTTTCAGGGCAGTCTTGAAGTTCTCCAGAAGGCGCAGAGTGATCATCCAAACTAGAAGAAGATTCTTTCAGCTTGCTCATTCCTGAGTGGCTCTGCTTCTCAAACATCTTCTGGAGGTATTTCCCCTGCTCTTCAATCTGAAGCTGGAGTTTCCTCTGAATCTGTGACAAATGAAAGTAGAGAATGAATCAAACAAAAAGTTGTCAGCTAAACCAGTTAAGTTTTCACAACATCCAAGTAGCAGTGTGCACTAAGGAGACATTTTTAGGGGGTAAACATGAAGTTTAAAGTTACAGGCATGCTCCTACAAGTGCTTGCTAAATGGGTCCCAAAGCTGAACAAGCTCTACAGTCTATGTGGATACTCCAAAAATAAAGGAGGGAAATACTCATGTGCTAATGTCAGCGCTCAAACATACAGAATAAACGTGAAGTGGTAGGGACTTGGTTGAACAAATTACCAAATATTCTTCTCGTCATTAACTCAGTCCAAACCATGATAAGAATATCTGAGAAGTTATACCTCGAGTTGTTCATGCAACCGTTTCTGAACTTCCATCTGCATTCTCAAAGCTTCAGTGATCTCCATGCTCCTAAAATTCAAGTTAAACTTAATGAGTTCTTTCGCAATTGCTTGATAGATAAGAGACAAACCACAAATCAAATCCAGCCGATCAACTGCCTTAGCATCTACGACCAAAAAAAATAAAAAAATAAAAAATCTGCCTTTGCATCATCTTCATGGCCTACAACTCTACGACCTAGTTAGCTTCATAATACAAAAACTTGAGAAAAACGAGTATTATGCATGAATCAACCAACATTACATTTATCTTTCTTTGTTGGCATATATATAAAACAAACGCCGAGATTCTGGGATGGAGCTAGAGCAGTTAGGCAGTGGGGACAAAATTTCAAAAGAGATTAGAACACGTTATGTAATTACTTTTTTTCCATGAAATGTGCATAACTAGTGGTGTGCTTATTGCAATCGCTAAATTTGCAACAATTAGAAGGTAACTTCGTAGAACGGGATTTGCTTTATTTCAGATTATACTGTGGAGGCCAAAAAGAGAGCTAGTTTGGATTAGCAGAACAAAATGTTGGTCAAAGCCGAGAACTTATGAATGCATCATTTTTCTTATAAGAAAAGAACATATACTAAAATTTTAAATATCAGATTACCTACGGGGCAATTGCCTCCACTACATAAGCTGTGGCGCCATCCCAGTGAGATTAGGCAATACACAAAAGACCCCTTAGAATCTAGTACTACAGAAGCTAGGACCATCAATAAATTGATAAACAACTGGCGAAATCACAAAGGCTTAACCACGATAGTCAAATTCCTTTAACTTCAGAGAGTAGACAGGTGAAAACCATTTATTGAAGAAGAATAGCACCATTAGAAATCACTAAAAGAACAGAAAATCCATCACTTGAACTAATTTCCACTTAGCTCTGACGGCAGTTGTATCACTTTTCTGTATTCTCTAAAATAACACAGTTGCATTCAATAGTTACTGGTTCCCATCATCCTAAAACCTCCGTTCGATTAGCCAGATAGACTGAATCTGCCTTAAAGAAAGAAATATGGAGTAATAAGTACCTCAATCATTAGCTGCATATATGTTTTTAAAACATTTGCGTTTGAGAAAAGACAAATAAGACACACTTAATCGAAAAAGAGCACTCCTAGACATAAGATATAGAGAAACAACCCATCTTTTAGAAAAATCTGCAAGTTCCTCCAATTAAGGCTATCACTTTGTTCTGTCAGAATGCACATTGAATGATTCACATTTATAAATAAAGTCACAATTTAAAGCTAATGGTTTGGATTTCTCCTTAATCCTGGCTTTTGTAATTAATTTGAAGTCTTTAAATTAGCTAAATGATCTGCATTCAACAAAAACCATGGAGCAATAGGTACATTCATCTGTAACTACGTTTAGGTTTCATAGAAGAGTTGGCTGTTTAGGTGATTCGACCAAAGTGCAAAGTCGCACCATAATTTCTTATGAAAAGGACCAAGTGAATACATCACTTGGAATCTATTCTAGGTCCAGGAAACCAGATATGGATATTTTATGCTATACCATAACCAAAGACAATCTGCTCAGCTGATACATATGCTTTTTTAGGCATCAAGGAAATAAAGGGAAAAAGGAAAAAGAGAAATGTGGGATGGAGCAACAATGCACTTACGTCTTTAGATCAAGGGATGACAATTCTTCAAAAGTAGTCAATTTTTTCTCTGATGACCCTGAAATAAGAAAATAACAAAATTTCAATGCATCATTTTTCCACTGAAGCATGTACAAAGAATGACTACAACAAACATAAATAAGAAAAAGAGTTTAAAAAAGAAGGGCGCTCTTAATATTTTCAAGCATGTACTTGAAAATATGCTTGTGACCTAAGGCATCAGAGCAAAATTAAACAGAAACTTGTCATAAAGACATTTTTTAACCTAAACCCATAAACCCTTCTCCACAGCACCAAGTCCAACCATAAGGCACACACAGTCAATCCGCATATATGACACAAAACCCTATATAAAGCTAACGTATTCCAGGAATATGGTAAATTCAACAAAGAAGCCAAGTGAATGTAGAATAAGCTCAGAAGATGTGGAAACTCAGAGGCATGAGCTATATACCTTCTGAACAATCTGGTCTATATCTTGCTGTCCTATACTTCTGCAATAAATGTTAAACAACTTAAACCAACAAAAAGCATAGAGTTCACTGAAAAAGTACAGAGGATTTATAGTGAAGATCTCAAAGGCAAAATTAGATTTCACCAGAGAAAAAAAAGTCACGCACCTGTAAGTGGCTTTTCACATGATAGATTGTCAGCCCTCCAACTTTCATGAGTTTTAGCACACCCTTAGGTGTGGCTCCTAAAACATAACTTAACAGAATGAACAATCGACTCTTGGTGACTACTTAATCTTAGATAACAATAGCTTGGACAATGACGTACGTTCACTGCCACCGAGTTTGCTGACAGCCTCCACAAACGCCTCATGAAGTTCTGGTGTCCAACGCATACGTGCCTTGGCTGTACTACTGTTTGCTGTGGATGAAGAGTTGTTGGCACTCTGGATATCCCCCGATGAAGCAGGAAGTCCTTGATGCAATCGTGTCTGATGTGCTGAAAGACTTGATGGTGATTTGATGACCCCATGTGCCATCTGCAGTGACACAACAAGTAAGTTAAAGAATTAGAATCAGCAAAGACGCCAATATTGTCAGTGTGGTTTCCAACCTTTGATTCTGGATTGGGGAGGTTGGTTTCACTGAGAATCTGTGCCCAATCTGGTGACTCATCATCTTCATTGATTAGCTGATCTGCCCAATCCTGCCAATTATTTGGTTTACTAAAGTCCTCAGGTGCCAGGACACCAATCCCATCACCATTTTCCATCTGATTGTTCTGAAAGGGAGAATTCACGGGAAAATCATATATACATGGTAATGCATCTGAAGACCAAGATGCCTTGTCATTGTTATCATACTGTGTTGAAGCGTCAGCTTGAAGAAGCTCGGCATCAGCAGAAGATTTTATTATATAAGTCGTACTGCCACTTGTTGACTGAGAAATAAAGGGAGTATTTCCTGAATGCTTTTCCGAAGGAGTAACAGATGAGTAATGAAGACCCGTTGAGTATCCGGAGGTCGATGAACACATAGGACCAACTGCCCCACCACTGGACTGTAGAGGAGTTCCATGAGATAGAGAACTTGACATGGTAACCTGATGAGAATCTGGAAGTTTGGGATATCTCTCTTCAAAATGAGTTGGAAGAACTGGTGAGGATGCAGACATTGCTCCTGAGGCCCTCACATTATTAAGCTGCTGCATACCAGGTTTTGGAATCGAATAAGTATTGCTTGCTTCCATTATGCTCCTACAATCAAGAAACATGGATAAAATCAGTTTTCAACTAACAGAGTAGTGTAATGTGCATAATATGGCAAAAATGTAGCATGTTCCTGCCTGCTTCTTTCCTCAGTCTTTACTTGCACCAGACAAGCTCATCGGTTTGGACACAAAAAGGCATGAAAAAGGCCTTCTGTCAACTCCATGATAAAATTTCTAAATCGGTGCACTTATCAGCTGAGGATGCCATCATGAGTGACAACACTAATTAAGTAGTGAGAAATTAGGAAACTACAGTCCGAGCCTATAAGAACTGACAAATTAAGTTCCACAGTCAAAGGATATTACTGTTTTCATCAAAGAATTTGAAATGAGTGAATGGAAAGCATCATCGTTCAGCTGATTGAGCCCTTTGGTGGCAAATCAGTGAGTTCGTGATGAACTCACACAATTTACATCACAGTCCCCAGTAAAAACAAATTGCTACTTTAAAGCGCTGAACCAAACAGAAAGTATTGCAACTCGAGAACTTTGCTTTATTATATTATACACCAAGATAAATGAAGATATGCATGAATAGCCAGACACTGGTTGGAGGCCATCCAAGACTAACAACATTCTTCAAACTTAAAGCAAAAAGTTGAAGCCCACCCACCACCACCAGTCTACATTATCATCACACTTGGGTCACGGAAGGGAATAGGAAAGCAAGGCAATAACGGTTCCCTGGGAAAATAAATATCAACAAATTAAAAGAAGCATGGATCTTAACAAGAAGACTGATAAACATATGATAGAATCTCCATAAAGAATAAACCCAGAATGAAATGGTTATTCCATTGTCCCAATCATACTGCAGCCCAGACATTCATCCTGTCGGACAGTGGTAGTGGGGCTTGTATTGGAGAGGTGGTGGCAGCAATAAAGGGAGTCCACTCTACCTAATGAGAATATTCTCTTCATCCATTCACCAAAAGGAAAAGAATACTGATTTTTTGGTTGACAACCTACATGGTAAGCTAACTGAAATGCGCGACAATGATTCACCCGAGAATTCGACATGCGAAACTAAACTGTTCCGCCGGGAGGCGAGCTTCGGACTCCAAAGCCCTTTGAGAAGGGTAGCTGCTCTGATCAACACGCTTTAAAAAATGCAAGCTTTGGGCTCAAATTGCTTCCAAAAAACGACGACGAACGGCAAGATTTTCATTCAAAGAGGTTGCAAGGCGAAACTAGATTCGAAGGTTTTCCCAAACTCCTTCTCATGGTGTCACAAGAAAGACCAGCGACGGTAACCCAGTACAGAAATCGTTCCGCTGAATTATCCGACAGCAACCTTTTCCCCGAGTCTCAGCTTCACTTAGGACTCAGAAAATCAACCCGACAGCAATATTGCATGCAAATTACTCATGGGCATCACTCGTAATCACAGCTCAGACAGAATCAAACGAAAGATTGCAGAAACCCGTTCTATTCCTCAACCATAAGACCTACCTCGTCTTCCCGCGATCAATTCCCTCGAGATTCGACCCGAATTGCAGCCGGAACCGACCGGGCCGAGCAATCGGCCATTGCGCTCCGCCGGAGAGCCTCAATCGCCGCGGGGCCGCGGCGGCGGCGGCGGCGGCGGTGGCGGTGGGAGGAGGAGAGGGGCTGGGGCTGGGGCTGGGGCGCGGCGGATGACGGAGGAGCTCGGCGGCTCCGGCTTCGCGGCGTCGAGGGTTGGTCGCAGTTTCCGCCACAGGCCGCCCGCTCCGTCGATGATCTCTAAAAGGAATGCAACATGCGACTCTGGCAGCTCCTCTCTCTCCCCCCTTATTATTCGGTTCTCCTTTCCTGGAATTTTAGGCCAATCTGCCTTTTTTGGGTAGAAAAAAGGCTAATTTTGTAAATCTACTATCCACATTTTACCGCCTAATATATTATGAATTAATTCTGTAGGAAATAATTATAAAAAAAAATAAATAACTAGTAGTCAAGTGTTTGTGGATTCTAAGATTAGCAAGTCAATTTGAAGAGTGATTTTCTGCCAAAAGTTATGTTGAACTTCAAAGTCAAAGTGAGAGCACAGCAGTCTTTTGATTTTTTTAAGCAAAACATGGCCAGGGTAATCGATGATAAGCCATGAATTAAGAATATAACTGATATCTTTAACATCAATTTTAATGGTGGTCTTATGAAATGCAAGTGGTTTTGCGAGGTTAAATTTCAACCATAAATCCTAGAGTTCTACTTGTGTCAACAAATATATTTCTGCAAATTCGGCAAAATTACTAGTCCAATCACTCTTTGTTTGTAAATGACATCCCGTCCACCAGCAAGTCAGGAATTACTTCAAAGCCCCACCACCAAGAAGGTGGAGAATCTAAAAAATAAAATAAAATAAAAAAAGAACATGATCCACTTCCCGTTTGGCTCAACTTTAGGGAAATGGCTTGCATTTCCCTAAGTATCTTTAGAGGAATTGGCATTTGATGAGATAAAAGTGTTTAGATACTCTCATTTTGGTGTATTTTGTAAGGAAGCTTTGAGGTGAAAAGAAAAGAAAAAAGGAGGAGGAGATGCTAAAGCAGAGGGAACGATCGGGAGGCAGCCGGAGCTAGTGGTTGTGGTGGGGGAGGCGACTGGTGGCAATGGTGGTGGGGAGGCGGCAGGTCGCGTGACCAACACACCGCTGTCGCCTGGGTCGCACGACCCAAGCAGCATCGCCTGAGGCCGCAACTTAGGCGACTGCGGTGGGTAGGGTTGATGCCCAAGGTCCACCTGACCTCAGGCGACCCTTCTCGGCAACCAAATCTGGTAGGCTGAGCTTCGTCGGTTGAGCTTCACCAGTGGAGCAACAAGTCCAAGGAGGAAGAAGATGAACAGTAATTTTTTAGGGTAAAAGAGGAAGCCGCAATTATCAGTGAGGGTAATATTAGAAGGAAAAAATCATTAAACCCCTATTTAGCAAACCAAACGCCTAAAATTTTTCTCAATGGGCTTTGGGGGCTTAAAGCCGCTTGGGAATACTAAACCAAACGGAGTATTGAGTTATTCGCAAACGAAGTTTTAATGATTTCATTTGTGTGTGATCGTTTGGTATCGAGTTATTCACAAACAAAGTTTTAATGATTTCATTTGTGTGTGATCGAACTACTTGTCCTGCATTTGAAGGGGGAAAAAAAGTTGTCATGAAAAAGTGACTTTTTTCTCCATTGCCAAAAAAGCCACACCTCAAAAATTATACTCCAATCATTTGTTAGTCAATTCAAGATATTTAAAACCAAAACCACCACATTTCTTAGGCTTGCAAATAGGCTCCCAATTCTGGAGATAAATTCGACATTTATCACTTGTGTCTCCCCACATGAAAGTATACAAATATTTTCAATCTCTCGACAAACTTGAGTTGGAACTTTAGTGCATTGCATTTGATTGATAGGGATAGACATTATTGCAAGATAAAGTAATTTGACTTGTCATTGACAAGATTTCAAATTTCCATCCACTAAGCCTTTTACTAGGGCCGATCAATTTCAAAGTTGGAACTTGGAACTTACTTTATTATAATCGGTTCTCAATCTTTAGACCCTCAAACCTACCCTATTTACCTAGAACCGGTTTTGGAACCTACATGTGGTTTTAGTCCAGTTTGAGGGTCTATTGGAGAACTTGTTTTATTTTTCTATTCCTTTTTTTGATTCAATTTTTACAGCAAAATCATATAAGGCTATGAGTAACGAAACGATTCAAAGTAAAAGATGAACAACATGATTCCTAGTTTACCAAAAACAACAATCCATAAAATGAATACGTAGTCATGTATAATTTTAAACGATAAAAAATTCAAACACATAACATAAAACATAAACTATAAAATTTTATTCCCCATTTATTGGGAGAAGAATATTAGAATTGTCAAAACTTTCGTGCAATGCTCACTTAAGTGCGAAAACCTTTTTTTTTTTCACTCACTTGAGTATCACACTGAAGTGAAATCGCTCACTTAAGCGCCACTTCCGCCTAAACCTCTGGAATTTTTTAATTATTTTTGAATTTTTTTGAATTTTTTGCTTTTGTTTTTATTTTACTTTTTTGCTTTAGTTTGGCAAGGGTTCCCAACATCACTGGCGACCCTCAGTGGCTACAAAACCCTTGCCCACTCTAGGTGAGGTGCCTCACCCTCAGCTGCGAAGGCATCATGCAAGGCCATCGAGGCCTCACTGGCCACTAGCAAGGCCCCAAGGCCCTCACCCGCAACCAACGAGGTCACAATGCCCTTGCAGCGATGCTCTCACTAGGGCCTTTATGACGAGGGTGAGGCGTGAGGGCATCAAGGTGAGGGCAAGGTGGCCCTTGCCCAAATCTAGCCATGAAGGCCATGGCTGAGGGTATCACGACCTCGTCGACCCTAAACAAAGCAACATTGCCTACAACTGCCCAAAGCTAGCAAGGGCCCTCGCAACCTTGCTAACGACCAGCAAGGTGCCCTTAGCCCAATCTAGATGAGGGTTTCATGAGTGACCCTTGCCACCCTAAAGTAAAAAAGCCAAAAATAAGGCAATTCAAAAAAAATATTTAAACTATTAGAATAATATTGAACAATTGTCCACGTCATGCCAACTAAGTCATATTGAACGATCAGCATCCACATCAAATTTTCTAACAAGGCAATTCGGAATTGACACTCAAGTGAGCGATTTTTTAAATTTGTAACACTTAGGTAAGCAAAAAAAAGTTTTGATGCTTAAGTGAACGTCATATGAAAGTTTGGGCACTCCTAGTGTTCTTCTCCCCACATTTATCCATAAAAATTTAGAAGAAGAGAAAAGACTAAAGAGGAGCTTTGAGAAGGGACATAGGACGAAGGAGTACTTAAGTTAGAATTTAGGGAAAATTGGTTTTGAAATTAGTTCTAAAACAAGATGATCCAATTTGATTCTTGTATAAGTATTCACTCGGAACCTATTCCCGAACTAGTTACAAGCGGTTCCAAAACGTTGGAACATATACCTAGACCACTTTCAATTTTTGAGCGATTCAATCCAGTTTTGGGGTAGAACTAATTTGGTTGTACACCTCTACCTTTTACTCATCCACTCTAATACAGATTGAAAATGCCCTGAAAAAATTCTTCCATGAATCAAGTCAAAGGCCCTCCTAGATATATGCCTAGCTTCGCGCATACAACAAAACCAAAAATCTCGCTTAAATTATGCTTCAAGCCCCAGAGACATATTCTTTGAATAGAAAATTTTAGTTTTAGCCTTGCTCACGATCTGCCCTGATTTATTGCAAAAGTCACATAAATATTCCATTATGACATTCATTTGATCTCTCGAAACCTCTGCCATTAACAGGGGATCATTCCCAAACATGAGATGAGAAATTTGTGGTCCACTTCTTCGAAAGCAAAAAGGTTTCCATCATTTTGAATTTACTGCATCATTAATGAAGTGAGATAACATTTCTATGCAAAACACAAAGATGTATGGTGAATGAGTGTCTCTTTGACGTATTCCCTTGCTTGGAAAGAATTTCTTTATGAGCTCGCAATTTCACAAAACTTGCTAGGATGATGATATGAGGCAATTCATAATCAAACTAACCTTAGAATCTGGGACATCTAACATGTAAACAGTCTCCTTAATGAAGGACCACTTGAGTCAAACATACTAATGGCGGAGCAGTACCGGTCCAATTCTATGGAAGAGTCTTCTCAATTAATTGGAATCAGCAAGTACCAGTCCAGTTTCTGGTTGTAAGTGTAAAACGGCTCAACTGAACTATCCAAACCAGACCAATACATATGTATTTGTAATTTCTATGTTTTCAAAATCAAACCCTAATTCTTAATCCTCTCACATCATCTCACTCTCGGTCACCTCCTTGCATGCAAACACGGCCTCATTGCTCCCTCTATCACTCTTGTTTCCAGTCGCCTTTGGCCTCGTCACTCCCTCTCTCGCTTGCTCTGTCGATTGCCTTCCCTGCTCCGCTGGTTAGTGCCTCGTCTAGATTAATGGGTTTCGTTTTCGCTTTTGACTTCCGGTTTCTCGGTTTTTCCACTCTTCCTAGTGGTAATCGAGATCTATAATTACATTTACAGCCATGGCCAAGTGCGAGGGAATATTCCGGGCGATTCCTCTTAAGCTGCCAGCCATGTCTCTGCTTTGGAGGCTTCGCCAAGCTGAGATTCGATCTTTGTTTTCAAGCTTGAGAAGAGATCTCGTGGCAGGGGTTGTGGGTTTTCATGGGATAGAGCTGAAGAGAGGGCTTGGTGTTGGGGATCGGCTGTAAAATGATGAAGAGAAAGCTAAGGAAGGCTTCCTTTGTTTTGCAAAATATATTTTTTTGGGAGATATTTTTTTTTTCGGCATTTGGTTCGCACGGAAAACGAGTCAATGGAAGATTTATACTTAAATTTAGGAAAATAATTTCCTCTTTAAAAAATGAAAAAAATATTTTCTAGAATATGACTAGATATTGATGCTTAGACCCAAAACTCTACGCTTGGACACGAGAATCTCAATATTAGTTTCCAAGTCCCGCCATTTAGGACTAAGGTCTACAGAGGCCGGGCCCATAAGATGGATGACATTCACATCAACAATTCTCAACCAAAATTGATTAGACGAGTTCATTTGACAAATTGTGAAAAAAAAATTATAAATTAAATTTGTATAAATGCAAAACGTTTAGAATTTTTTGAAAAAATTCCAAATAATGACCCGAAATGCACTCATTTTCTCAAGTAAGGGTCTGAAATAGACATTACTTTAAATTAGGGCCTAAAGTGGTCATATTAATTTTAAAGAATGACTTAAAGTGATTATATTTGTTTCAAATAAAGGCATAACCTCATCGGCTCACCTGTCGACAAAAATTTCGATTGATCAGAGGTATTTCATAAAAACACAATTTAAATTTAGATTAAATTATATTTTTGTGTCTGAAAATTAGATTAATAAAAATTTATTTAAAAAAAAAAAACAGACAAGAGGGGCGGTTGCACCCCATCGCTAGTAGGAAGGCGATCCCATTGGCCATTGCCGCCACCCCACTGGTGATGGGGCGGCGGCCACAAGCGGGAGGGGGCCCTCCCTCCCGTCTCTATTCTTTTAAAGAAAAATAAGTTTTTTTATGGAAAAATGAAAAAATTTAAAAGACAAAATTGCCATCGTCAAATAACGAGTTAAGACCCTTATTTGAAATAGATATAATCACTTAAAGCTCTTATTTAAAATAATATTCACTTCTGACCCTTATTTGAAAGAAAATTCACTTTGAACTCTTATTTTAAAGAATAAGTGAACTCTGGGTCCTTATTAAGAATTTTTTCGGATTTTTGGTACTTCCCCAACAAAAGTAATCACAAATCTTAGGAGATCTATTTTGTCCGTCACTGGGTGAGGCAACGTATGAGCAATCATTGTCCTAATGTCTAGTGCCTTTAGAATAAGCATCATTCCACGCGGGGTTCGAGGAGGCCCCCTCTTTCGCTTGCATATCTCATAATTCCTTTGTAAGATAACCCGATGGATGAAAATCGAAAGAAGGAAAAGGGAATCAACTTTTGTAGTGAGTGCGGGTTGACGCAGGTGCATGCATATTCACCAATATAAACTAGGTCTTCTTCTTCTTCTTCTTCTTTCTTCTTTTTTATAGGGAGAGTGGATTGAGTTGCGCACGAGAACTTTCACGATAACAAAAGGAAAGAGAGAGGAAAGAAGGGCGATGCTATTTCCACCTACCCTTTTAATGACTAAATCCACCCAATTTTATGAAAATAAAAAATTGTCCTCTATTATTCAATTGCAATTCGGATTATTTACTTTCTTTTCTTTATTTAGTTTGTCTATATCCTTTATAAGATTTACTTACTACGATTAAGAATTCTATATGTTTAACTGTTGTTTATCGTAGATTTTCCATATATATTAAAAGCACTATTTTTTTATTATAATTACTTCCATAAAAATTTATTTTGTTGAAAAGAGAAACTTCCAAAAATCTAGCTCTATCCCATCTTGTTGATTATATCAATAGATAAATTGTTAAGTGGATAAAAATAAATTAAATCAAAACATTGCATAAAGCAAGATTTTTTGGTTTTTTGGAAATGCGGGTGAAATATCATTATTTTGGATTGACAAAGATAAATATCATCTATGTACTGTTTGTAAAAAAAAATATCAAAATACCTCATTGTGCATAATATATTTATTTAGTGTATTCTTATATATTTTTATATATCTTAAATGCTCTGTTTAAAAGTATCTTGCTAGTATAATAAAGAAAAAAGTAAATCAAGAGACTTGAGATATATTATAAACTAATGAAATTAATAAAAAAAGTTTACAAAAAATGAGCTTTTGAGATAAGAGGGACAAAAAATAGATAAGTTGTTACAAGATTAAGGAAAAAATCTAAATAATGACTCAAAGTGCTCTTATTCTTTCAAATAAGGGTCTAAAATAGATCTTATTTTAAACAAAAGTCCTAAATAGCATCATCGGTCCAAAAAAATGGCTTAAAGTAGTTATGGCTCTTTCAAAATAAGGGCTTAATCTCGCCAGCTAGTAAAATTTTCCGGCCAATCAGGGATATTTTCATTCAAATACAAGTTAAATTTAAAATTAAAAAAATAAAACTTAAAAAGGGAAAACACATGCAAGAAGAGCAGCAAAGGCTGGTGAGGTGGCAAGCACCTAGGCAAGGGCCTGCGACCCCAACTAGAGGGGAGGGCTTGCCAAAAGTGAGGAAAGGACGACGACCCTCTCATAGATCTAGGAGAAAATAAGGCTCGTATTTGAAATAATGTTTATTTCATACTCTTATTTGAAAAAAAATAATACTCCAAACCCTTATTTAGAATTTCCCTCAAGATTAATGGTAGAAAAAAAGACTTTTCAGTTTTATACTATATTGAAAAAATATTTCTTTTCCATACTATTAATAAAATGATTTTACATGGAGTTGTAAGATGTTATAAGAATATCTAAGAATGCATTTTTCTTTAATACACTAAAAAATCATGTGAAATGATTAATTATGGTGACTATCATAAATAGAAAAAAGTAGTCAAGCCATCACTTTAAACTACAATTGAAGGATAAATGACAATTTTGCCTTTTAGGACCTGTTTGGTAAAAACAATTTTTGTTCTTCGGAACAACTATTTTTGTCTTTTTGTTCTAAGAAGAAAAAAGAATAGAAGTGTGTTTAATAAATTTTTTGTTCTCAGGAACAAAAAATCTATTTTTTTGTCTTCAAAAATATATTTAGAATAGAAATAAGAAGTAGAAAAAAGTAATTTTTTATTCTCGAGACCAATTTTTTCTTTTATCTTCTTTTCTTTTCTCTTTTCTTCTTTTTTCTCTTTTTCCGTTTCCTTTCCTTCTTCTTCCTTTTGGTCGGTCGCCGGCTTCAGTCATGGTCAACAAGGGTCGGAGTGTCGCTGCGAGGCTCGTCAGCCCGAGCCTTGCTGTGGCTAGGTGAGGTTGAGCCTAATCAACCGGTGCAAGGCTTAGCCTCGCCAGGCCCGAGCAAGGCCAACCTTGCACCGCCTAGGCGAGGTCAAGCCTTATGGTGGCTAGGCAAGCCTCCGGTGAGCTCACCAACTCTCGCCTTGGCTTGGTGAGCCTTCGGCGAGCTCGTCGGACCTCACCCAATTAATCATCGGTCACTGCCGTGGCCGACAACTGACCATAGAGGAGGAAGAAGGAGAGAAAACAAAAATGAAAAATATAATAAAAATATTAAAAAAAACAACAAAATTATATAATTCTACCAAACGCATTTCTATCCCAAGAATAAAAATTTTGTGCAGTTATTAAACGCGTTCTTTTACTTAAAAATTGTTTTCGAAAATAAAAACAAAAAAAAATCATTTCTAATAAAAAATTATTCCTAAGAACAAAATCATTACCAAACACGTCCTTAATGTAAATGGAGGTGGATGTAGCCATTTAGAGAGTGGACTAGTACCGCCCAAAGAGAATTAGACGTCCCAAATTGGATAATAGAATAATTTCATTATTTATGAGAATGCTGATTTCTTATACAATCAGGAGATATAACACAAAATCACCAACATCAACTTATTCATCAATAACTTACCTAATTACATTTGAATGCTCATGGTCATGAAAATTTATTAATATTATCTATTTGACAATATCATATTATTTAATGATATTAATGGTCATGTCATAAGATAATTAAGTTTGCTTGACCCAACAAAATTTACAAGCCCAAATTTCAACTTTTGTATCGATTATGAAATTTATTTAATAAAATTTGATATTTTGTTTTTAAAGTTAATATTATAAAAAAAAAAAACCTCATAGTGATATATATGTGATAAATTTACCCAAAATCAATATGTTGGCCGCAAAAAAACCTCAAAATTAATATATTTATGACAAATTTATCTTCTATTAGTTTTCGTTAAATTTTAAATTAAATCATTGAGTTTGATGACACACTATATTTGACATGTGTATCAAATTAAGGTTTTACCTTCCGTTTGTCACTTATATATAAGTTTAGTGGTTTTTCGTAATATTAATGTAATCTAACGAAACAAATATAAAATATATCTATCACAAATAAAGTAATTTGGGATTTTTGGTTATAAAAAAGTTAGTTTTGGGGAATTTATCACACACGTGACTTTGGAATTTTTTGTAGTCTAAAAAATAATATATGGTAAATCTGTCGTGAGATATCAGTTTTGGATTTTTCATTGTATTAATTCTTTATTTTTAGCTTTTTTTTGTTAAAAAGGGAAAAAGAAAAAGAAGAAAAGGAAAAGGCAAGGCTTTTCCGACAACGGCGTCGTCGCGGCTCGGCCTGTCGCCGCCATAGTTCCTGCGCGCAGGAAAAGACCAGGGCTTTTTCTGGAAGCCGCAGCTGCGTCGCTGTCCTGTGGTGTTTCTTTCTGCAAGATTTCGTCGAAGGAGAAGAAGGAAGGAAGAGATTTCATCGAAGGAGAAAAGGAAGGAAGGAAGGAAGATGTTCAAGAAGGCGGTCGAAGCCAAGACGCAGCAGCGGCTGTCCGGCGCCGACAAGAAGAAGCTGCGGCGGGCCGTCCGCGACAAGTTCCCCCGATGCTCCGACTCCGATCTCGACGCCCTCTTCCCTCCTAAAGTAAGCTCCTTTCTTCTTCTTTCTTTGGCCCGATTGGGTTCCGGCGACGTCGTATCGGATTCCGTCTCTTCCGGCGGAGGCGGTCTGCTTTATTCGGTGGGGAGTTTCCCGGGTCGGTCCCGATTCGCGATGCTGCATTGCAGCGGCGTGTTTCGATTGCGATATCGGGTCGGGTCGCCCCCCCGAGTGCTTGCCTGTTTTGCTGGAATGAACTCGCGAGGGACTTGTTCAGCTTTCTGCTGCGCGGATGCTTTCGCTCGATGCTGGACCGGTGGAGATGTGTCGGTGTTGTGGAAATTGGATTTTTACTTGCGAACTGCGTATATAATATGATGGATGAAATCGTCCGACTTGCTTGTTCAATCAAAGGACATTTTGACATCCCAAGGTGAAGAAAGAAAATGGGTGATTTGGGAAGTTTACAAGCAATTGAAAAGTATAGGCACTTCATTGTTTTGGCTAAGAGTGCGCGAACTGCTGCTCCGGAGTGAATGCCTTCGTTTAGATTCTTCTTTTTCTTTTTTTCAGTTGAATATATGATACGAAGGGAAGATATAGCTTCCTAATTCTGAGCATCCCATTTGACTTTTACCTTGTAGCACATGACATTTGTTTGTTCGAAAGAGAGCTTGCTGCTTCCACAGAGATCATGTTGCTTTCACCGACCATTCTCCGAGAGATGACTAAATTATATTCACAAGTGCAACTTTCCTTGACATCACTGATAAAGATAATTTCCATCACTGTGATAGTGCACTAATCGAGTGTACACTATACGCCCTCTGGCATGTTTATTCTAGGCAGAGATGATGGTTGCAAAGCTCCAAAACCGAGTGCATGTGTACAGTGTGGAAGGTGAATTTCCCATGTTCTTCGACATCGATGGAAGAGGCTCAGAAATATTTCCCTCAGGTATGCCTTTATACGTCCCTAACTTTTTTTTTTTTTCTATTGTGAGGCATAAGCTTCGTATTCTTTCAAATTTATGATTATGTACCCCGCTAAAATTAGTGCTCAGTATTGAAGGCTTCATTACTAACAGCCCCCTCTTCATGAAAAGATCGCATAATTGTTTGGGCCATTATTTTTGCTCAACCTCCACTTTGAAGAGCCACATATTGATCCGTGATTGTTTATGATGTTTCTTTTAACTCAAGTCAATGAAGCACTAGTTAATGTTATCTGGGTTTTTTTAGGCTATTCAACTATTGGTGGTGAAAGATTTCTCCTTATGTGGAGGTGGTTTTTGGTTTTCTTTGATGATGCCACGGCTCATATTCTTACTCCTAGTATGAGGCTGCAGACATTAGATCCAAAGTGGTCGTCCCTCTCTTCCCCAGAACCCATGCATGGGTGCTTGCTTTAAGATTTTCCGTTGCTTAGAAGCTGTGAAAATTTAGAACCTCAAAAGAGGAAAGAAGGAAAAGAAAGGAGCAGAAAGCATCAATATATTAGTACACCTAGTGGAACATGAGATCATTTTGGCTTGACCTGTTGTTTATCATTGCATTTTGTAATATATCCTCGAAATTTTTGCATGACTTGATGATTCTGCTTTTATTTCTGCAGTCTATGCTCTTTGGAGAGTCCCTGAAATTGTGCCTGCTTTCCTACTCAAGGGAGGCGAAGTTTCACGCTTTATCATTGGAGGAGCAGATTTGATGTTTCCTGGAATTAGTGTGCCTCCTGAAGGTCTACCATCATTTGCAGCGGGGGAGATATGGGCAGTTAAAGTCCCTGGTAATCCTGCTCCAATAGCTGTAAGTGTCTCTTTAGATTTTCTCACGACCTTTCGTTTCCTTGCTATTATATTATTCTCTTTCTGTTATGTACCAATCCACACTTAAACGCAGGTGGGAACTACCACAATGAGCAGTAGTGAAGCCTTGAAAGCTGGTTTACGTGGAAAGGCTTTGAGAATAACCCATCACTATCGTGACAAACTTTGGTAAGCATTTCCAAAACCTAATATAGGGCTTAATTGAGATATAAAATTTTCAGTTTAATTTATTTTTTTGTCTGGAACATAATTAGGGAGTCTGCTGAGGGCCGGTTTGCTCCAAACGCTGGTTTCTTAGAGGATATGGTTTTTGAAGACCCTGCTTTCTTATCATCTCGCCAGGAGTCAGTTGCTTGTGAAGGTCCAAGTGAGGTTTCAAATGATCAAGGGGATGGTGCTGAAGATGAAGACGTGACTGTGTCTGTTGATAAAATGAATCCCGACTCTATTCAGATGAGAGAGATGGATGGTCGTAATGAAAGTTCAGATAAAATAGTTGCAGATATTGGTACTCTGACGGTTGCAGATGATGTTTGTGCTGAGGGATCAAATGTTGAAGACCAGCATAATTTCACATCTGTGGATGTAGATGCACTTCTTGACAAATGCCTCTTGCAAGCCCTGTATACAACCATCAAGGACAAAGACCTTCCTATGCCTGGAAGCACATTATGGTAAACAATCCTAAAGTCCTCAGCCCTATGGACAAGAATCTACTGGATCTTGGTTTGGCTGTGATTAGATGCCTTTTAGACCTGTTTGGGTCACATATGCACCTTGTGACCAAACTGTGTGAGTTTTAGGTTTGCGAGAGAAAATGCAGTGAAAGTCACTTGTGGATCCATGCCTTATGTTGATCCATATATATGGATTTGTTAGGTAACATGCTGTGCGTTTCTGACTGGGCTCTGTTCTGCTGTCTAATAGTCGCCTTATTTGTTTGCACATTTCTAGAGTATGATCTTAGTTATTTTGCTCCACAAAAGCAGAGTAGACTCTGTACTAGTTTGTGTGAATGAAGTTGCTATGGGTCCAATATTCACCTGGTACTAAATTGTGCATAGCAATCAGCAACCTGCATAATATCCATCATATCCCATTGTTGGAAACATCAACTAGTATGTCTTGTGGTTGAGAGTACTGCAACATCACTTCTCTTGCAATTCTGTGTGAGACATTTAGCTAAGTATAGATTGGATTTATAACTTTTTAGGTCCTAGTTTATTTCCAAGCAGAATCATTTTGCTTTTTTATAGTTGATTTCTATGTTCTAGCCTAATTTGGCTGAATTACATTTTATGCTTGAAAATGAAAAGGATAGAGGATTTCTATGGGTAACAGAGAATGTCTCTCTCAATGCTGTTTGACAGTCAGTTGAGTAAAAGGGAGATTCGTCCCTTTCAGGCAACATGCGAATCAGGAGTTGTAATTGTGAAAGAGGATCATATCCAAGAATATTAGAAAGCTGGCTTAACTGAAAGCCTAAGATGCTTATGATGTTATAATATCTTGATTTCCCATACTCATCATCCTTGCTTTAGCAAAACTTTATGATCATCTGCTCTTTGCCATACCCATGTCAACTCACATGCCAAATTATTTTGACATTTCACTGTATGTAATTAACTTGGGTCGTGTTTTACATTCTTTTCATATGATTGCTGCAGGTCAAACCATGTATTGCCTTGTAGGCCTCAAGGTGTTACTCTTGATATCAAGAAGTCTTCATACAAGAAATTATCTAAGTGGTTGCAGGCAAAATCAACTGCCGGACTGGTGTGTATACCTGTAATCTTAATGAGCGTTAAGTTTGTTCTAGTGCTAAAGCTCTATGATTCCAACATGCGTGGTAGTATATCTTGAATTTACATGGCTTTTAGCAATATGTATCATCCTTCACATTTATTGCTTCGATAGCAGTTCAGTCAGGGAATACATGTGAACTTATTGCAAAAAGGTCTGTTCTTTTGTAGTATTTTGGATTACTCATTTTTGGAGAGGACGAATGAGGCTCTTCTTTGGCCTTTGTACCAATAAATGTATGCTTGTATGATTATTTTGTATAACCTTCTCTAGTTCTTTGGACAGGTTTCTGTAAAAGAAGATAAACATAAGAAGGAGGTAGTATTAATGGGAGTTAACCGAAATCACCCTGATTACTCAGCATTCAGACCAGAAAAAAGGCCTGTGGAGAAAAGTGACCAAGGTGGTGAGCATGCTGCAAAGGAAAGTCAGTCAAACAAAACTCTAAATGTGGTGGAGGTCTACAAACCAAGTGTGCATGTCAATGCCATTTTCACTTCTGTAGGAGCCGATAGGGGAAAACTCTTTACAGCTTCAGAAGCAACTGATATTGTATTTAAATACGTTGAGCAAGAAAATCTGGTTAAGCCAACAAACAAGTCCACTGTGGTTTTGGATGCTACACTATGTGATGCACTGTTTAAAGGAGCCATAAAGAAAGGATCAATGTACCCGACAGAAATTCATAAGAAAGACCTGGGATCAACATTCATTAGCCGCATGCAACCACATCATGTCATTACCAGAGGAAGCGATTCAGTTGTTCGTAAAGGTGCCTTGAAAGCTATTCAGATAATGACAGAACGAAGGCAGGGTAACAAAAAGGTTACAAGACTATCTGGTATGGAAACATTTTTAGTGGATCCAGAAGCTTTGGCATCGGAACTGCAGAAGAAATTTGCCTGCAGCACTACAGTGGCTGAACTACCAGGTATGCTACTCTTGGGTACTCTCTTGTATAAGTAAGCAGTTTCTACTGTCATATTCTACCTCTGTGGGTCGGGAGGACTTTGATGACCAGTTTTGCTTTCCACTGCAGAAATTATAATCTTACATGTGGGATTGGCTTGGCTGAGCTTATCCTAGCAATAGGAAGTAGGAGTTCAATATACTACTTAACTTCCATTTGGAAAAAATTGAAAGCCGTGTCACGGTGTGTGAAAGCTGCCAGTTGCATTATGCTCTCACATGCAGCTCGTCTCAATGAGGAAATAAAGAAAATCTATACCCTAAGAGAAGCAAAACTGCTGTAATTTGGCAAGGCGGAAAGAAAGTTCTTTGTTAGCACTAAGACTTTTGTATGCCCTTGCCTTGAGCTGTCTCGTGTTGATGGAATCAACCTAGGAGCAGATGAAATAGTGGCATATTTGATTCAGAAAACGTTAGGCTTTGGATTTGGATTTGATATCGTCCTGTAGGTGACCCTATTTGCATTGCTCAGATGTTTAAGGTCACCTTAGAACCGTACAATTTCATCTTTATCTAAGTTGGATGTGGTTGACATCTCAGGTAAAAAGGGGTACGAGGTTTTGGTCCAAGGTGGTGTGATTGATGATCTGGCGAGGCATCTGATCGAACAGTACGGAATTCCAAAGAGGTATATTGAAGTTCTTGACAAGACCAAGAAATAAGGAGAGAATGGGGCGGTACACTTTACATGCTGTTCCTTAATGAATAATGTTGCGAAATGATGTCTAAGGGTGTAGGTTCTATAAGATCAAGCGTGTGATCCGAGGTCAACCTTCTTTATTGCCTTGTAATTTTGTCTTCTATATTTCCTTTTGCATCTCAATTTCTTGCATACATTTTCAAGTTGATATGGACATCGATTGGAACTAGAAGTAAACCATTTATGCTCCTCGAGCACCATAGGGCCATGCAACAAATCAATGATGAAGCAGCGTGTTATGAACTCCTTTATTTGTTCTTCGATGACAGACGTTCTGTATGTACGCTAGGAGCACTTAAATTCTCTAGGAGCCCATTTTATCGCATTAATGAAATAGATTAGGGAAAATCTCAAATAAGGACCTAAATGCCTTCATTTTCTCAAAAGAAGACTTAAAGTGAAGTATGTCTTAAATAATGACTTAAAGTAGTCAATTAGTCTCAAAGAAGGACTTGACTCATTGGCTGATGAACAGATGTATCTTTGATGTATATTTCGGTCGGTTAGGGGTATTTTTATCCAAAATATATTCCATTTTCATTTCCTTTTCCCCTTATCATCATGGTTGTCCATGTTCATCATTTTCCCGTCAATGTTGAAGATACTAGAATTGGGAAAGGGCTGGTGAGGGCTCGATAATCCTCGCCGGCTATTAGTTAGTAAGGGCCAGTGAGGCCACCCTCGCCAGATTAGGGTTGGCCTCGCCAAGGGTGAGGGCTTGATGCCCATTGCCAATGGCAGGCAAGGGCCGTGGAGCATTCATTGGTTGCGAGCGAGAGTTTGCAGGCCGACCCTCACTAGATTTGGCGAGGATGGCCTCACTTGCGACTGGCGAGGGCCATCCAAATCGAGGCCCTATAAGGAGGTGCTCGAGGGCAGAGGGGTAGTTGGAGAATGTCGTCGATTTGGGAGTGGTGGTGGGAGGAAGGGACGAAGGTAGCGTGGGCGTCCCAATCGTAGTCCTGTTAGAAGTTGAGGTTGTTGGTGGAGCAGCGGGGAAGGCCGCCCCTTGCAGCCATCGACAAGGTCGCCCCTCATTGGCCCTAAGTGAGGCAGGCAAGGGTGGCCTCACCTGCAACGAGCGAGGGCTCGCCAACCCTCACTGGTCAGCCTCACCCACAGCTAGTGAGGGCTCGTTGACCTCACCGACCATTGGTAAGGGCCGATGAGGGCCTACAAACTCTTGCCCATAGCCAGCAGGGGCTTAATGACCCTTGTCGGCCACAAGCGAGACCACCTTTGCCAAGTCTGGCAAAGGTTGGCTTACAAGCCCTCACTAGCCCCAAGCTAGGCCAACTCTGACCAATCTGGCAAGGGTCGTGGAGCTCTGGCTAGCCCTTCCCTAATTCTAGTCTTCTTGATCTTGACAATGCCTATCTTCATCATTGATGAAGAAGATGATGAACGGGGACAACTATAGGTGGGATCAAGAAGAAGATGAACATGAAAAAAGAGTATTTTTTGGACAAAAATACACCTCATCAGACCACAGAAATATGCAGCGGAGATACATTTGTTCACCAGCCGGCAAGTCGAGTCCTTTTTTGCAACTAAATGACTAATTTGGGTCATTATTTGAGATAAACTTCACTTCAAGTCATTTTTTGAAAAAAATGAGGGTACTTTATGTTCCTATTTGAGATTTTCCTGTAAGATTATAATGTAATAATCACTATGCTATAAGGTTTAAGTATGTATATATTACGCTATTTGACTTTGTGAAGAACATATATGATGGGGAGGACAGCATTAGAATTTCCAAAATCCTCGTACAATATAGAGTCAGATAGAGTATGATGATTATCACTTTAGTAGTTAATCACGATTCATGAGTTTAATGCTCTCATATAATTATAGTTTACTATAACAAATATGTGTTTATGTTAATAGTTTATTTAATCACAAGTTAAGCGCATAAAAAGTGATTATATTAAAATAAAAATTAGACTGTAGTAATTATCACTTTAAGCTTATCGTGAGTGTAACGCACCAAATATATCATCAAGATATGAAAAATTCATATATAGATCTCCATCGGTTATTCAATAGTTAATTTACGATTTAAATTTAATCATATATTATGCAATTATATCAGTATATATATTCTTTATTAAACAACTAATAATTTGTTTTGAAGATATTAGTATGTACCAATTTGAGCATTCCTAGATATGATTAGTAATTAAGATAATTATGGATTATATAATATTTAATTGTGAATATTTAATCATCATACCTAGTAAGCCACTAATATTATGCTAATTATTCAATTATGTCAAAATAATTATAATTGGTGTTATTGTTGCAAAATAGAATATAAATAAGTTTAGTTATAATTAATATAAATTATAATTATAATTTATCATTCCGTCTTAAAATCTATACGTGTCTTTCGTGGATAAAAACTAGTAGAAAATCTTCTTCCCGTTTTGCTCGTTTGGCATCACCAAGAAAATGTATCAATGGAAAATATTTTCATGAGCAACAATTGAACTTGTCGCCTAACTTGAGATCCCAACTTCAGGAGTCGAGTGCCTAGCGCTCGATTCAAGATCCCCATGTCCGATCCCAAGTCCTTGCTCGCTTGCCTCATGAGCCAGGAACTGTCATTAGTTCGTCCCCTCCAGAAAGCCTGTCAAATAATTCGAAAAAATATATCGGATCAAGCCGATGCTAATAATCAATCTGAGTTCTTGGGATTGAAATCAGCTCAACAGTAGATCTTGGAATGCTAACGATCTTGTCTGTGTAATTATGGAGAGTCCGCTCTGACATCTCATCCGCCCCACAACCGCCTTCCCATCATCCGCTTCAACAAGAATACCACAATGGTTGACAGGATTTTCTTGTCTATGCATATTAAACATTGTAACTAGTGAATCTACCAATTCCTTCGTGCATAGCACCGGCTGTTTAGCTAGCTCTACAGGAAGAGATTATGCAACATGACATCATGGCATCATACATGTGGTAGAACATTGCAAAGAATTCCACCCTTTCAAATATATCATAATGACAACATGCTGGCATGACTACATTTTATACATACCCGAATCAGAACTGGTTGAATACAGCAGGATTCTGCAA
This sequence comes from Eucalyptus camaldulensis, assembly GCA_019915185.1. Lineage (NCBI taxonomy): Eukaryota > Viridiplantae > Streptophyta > Magnoliopsida > Myrtales > Myrtaceae > Eucalyptus > Eucalyptus camaldulensis. The sequence continues at coordinate 7,581,725 of JAHSVA010000014.1, read as the reverse complement.
CCTTTCATCGAGTCACCAACGAACGTAGCACTATAAGTTTACAAACTCAGGATGTCCTCCCTCTCATACAACATCGACCTCGGTCACTGGCATTGCGAACCAAAGAAGCTACTACTAGGAAGGCTGTGGACAACCTTTTTTACAGGCAGAAAAAGATGGTCTTGAGTTGGTGTTGCATTGACCATCAGGCTTCAAATGGTTATCTCTCTGTGACTCGAGATCAGGTCATAAGGTTAGCTCTCTGTGACTCAAACCCAGGTCAGAGCCAAGAAATTCATAAAGCCCATCGGTCCATTGCCTCCTGATGGATAGTAGTTTGAGGACTTAAATGAAAGTTTGGAACTGAAAGTAGAATTTGGAACTCAATATTCAAATATCATTATCCACCCAAGCTCACACGAGTGCACATCTAGAACCGGATATTTGTACCACATACAAGAAATTGCAAAAGCTGTAGATCAGAAAAGCAAGATAGAAATTTCAATATGAGAAATATCTTAAAAGTCCATATATCACAATTCTTGAAATTTATGGCCTAAGGATTTCGAGAATCGAAGATAGAAGTCTACTTATTATATCCTTCTACATGCGAATCCAGAAATTACCTGAGTGTCAAAATGCGTGTGGCCAACTGACTTATCAGCCAAAAATCTTCATAAGGACCACTTGAAAAGCTATTTGTAGGTGAAACTTTCCTTGTATGAAGACTGCTAATGCACTCAACTGGTCGGGGCAGCTACACTTGGAGGGAAGAAGCTTTGACTTAGCACTAACCTCATTCATCATTGCCACTAAGCCACAACTGAGGCCCACGGATGTGAAAGATATGAAGACACCATATCCTCTCTGCTAGTTCACCTAGAAATGAAGCATGAATTTGGTTCAAAGTCACAATAACTCTATTTATTTTCTAATGATTAACTCTTCATGCAAACAACTGGCTCTGCAGAGAACAGAATCTTTGGTTAAATTTGGAGGACCTAAAGGGACACTATACATGTGAGATACATTGCATGCATTGTATGACATTAGGAAACTATACTTAGGCTTTGGAAAAGGAACCCCATATGATGAGGAGCACATGGGTTCAACTGGCTCCCTCAAATATATAATGCACTGGAAGAAACATTGCACTCTCCAAAATCATGTATACAAGCAAATAATTAACTGCATGGACAAGGAAGTAAGAAGAGATGCTGCATATACTCACAATCCTTGTGCTCCTTCCTTTCTTGAAAGCAACTACAACATCTACAGGGGAAAGGCCATGCACTGTGTTAAGATCAACAGTTTCAACTCCACTAAGTCATAAAGTTATGTTTTTCCTGGCTTGGAAGCAAGAATAATGACGGGGGAAATAAATGAAGCTTGAATTACCAACCTTACTATCGGAGAATCTTCTTTAAGCTGAATCTCAATCTGGCTCACATAAAATCTGAATAGAGGTGACCTGCGAGAGTAACAGGCATTTTGAATTGCACTAAAGGGGAGCCTTGACTTACAAAAAACATTTTAGCTAGTGAAGCTCCGTACATACAAAGATCATCAGATCATCTTTCAGATTGTAAAGTGTGTACATTTTTCTGATAAAATCAAAGACAATAATAAATCAGAGATGATCAGTACGAAGGAAAAGATGTTCAGATTACCAGGAAGGAACTGCAACTGCTAAAAGAGCAGGTGGTACCATCCACAGCAGATGAACTTGACCATCCAATAATTTCATAAGATAATCAAGGATGCTGCCTTCCTGATTACATTAAAGCAAACACTAAGCAACCCCAACATCAATGGAGGTAAAAAGTTTAGTTTCTGGAACTACACTTGAGTAAGAACATCATGTGACAATCACAATGTCTCGCTAGTGCCGAAATCACGTCATTTATATCCCTGTATGTCATTCAATGAGAACCTGAGGCCTAAGAGGCCAGTTTATTTTGTATGAGGAGGTTAATAGCTGCATTGCTTTTATTTTTAAGATACTATTGGGTGGTTTTTTTTTTTTTTTTGGGGGGGGGGGGGGTGATGAAGTATAGGATCGAGGAAGGGTAGTGGAAAATCAAAATAAATAAATAAATAAATAATGATGACCCATTAAAGAATATCATTCCTATTATCCAGTTAATCATGACAAAGACTTTAATACTAACTGCATTGAGTTCAATCAAGTCATTTATCATAAGACGATAGAGTTCAGCAACTTTCAAGTAATGGTTAACCACAAAGTGAAGAAGCAGCAGCTGTCAACAGCCTATAAAGAACTGCTCCTGTAGTGATGATGTAACTGATGATATCTTTCATAGTCAATGCATCCAATTCCCATGACAAAAGATGATAAAGTTGAACGGCAGTCAAACAATTGCAAAATATCATAACTTAACCTAGCATTCACAAATGTCATGAAATATTTTATTAGCATAAGTAGTTGACATGAAGATCTTCCAAGATTACCATACCTTTGAGTGCTCCATGCTCTCTTTCAAAATTAAGTTTTGAGGTCTTCCTGAAAGCAAGTTGAAAACTTCTGAGAATCTCTGTGAACTAGTGAAGGAATCCCAATTAACTGACTGAAGATGTTTAATTACTAAACTCCATCTTCTGGTAACACATCCTAATAAAAGAAGTTCCTACAAAGAAGAGGAAAGAGAAAATCAACGCCAGCAGAAAAGGGAGAAAAAGGCTCCGAGTCCACATTGAAGCAATTTTTAGTATTTAGAGCTTCAAGAGTATGTTCCACTTAAGGATTAATCCATCATTCCTTCATATTTAATTATCTATTTATTAGTGAACAAGGAAAATATTATCTAAATGGGTCAACAAATTGACCTTACAACAACAATGATTAAATACTATCACTTCAGAACAAGCCCGTATTTTATCTTGTTACCTTTATTGCTTCACATGTCCTTCTACTCAAATTCACATTAGTGATTATCTCTTGTCTTGAAGTGAATGATCCATAAAATGGACTAATTAGACAATAGTGGAAATTGCAGAAAGCATAAACGTTGAGGTACTAATAATACGCCACTTCCAGAAGAGAGGGAAAAACGTACTATTTTGTCAGACAAACTGCCAAGATTTCTTCCTCCTGACATATTCACACGTTCAAAAACTTGCAACCACTGTATTGGGGAAGCAGCAAACATCATGCTGGCACCAGATACCAGTCTGATAGTTCTCTTATCAATGAAATACGTGAGGCTCCTTGTTTTCCAGTGATACCAAATTGTTACCTCATCCAATTGATCTTTATTCCTGAATGACAATACAAATTTCTTAATGTGGCGCCAAGCTAAGTTGGTGCTGCAAACTAGCCAATGGGCAGTTTCAGTTAAAGCATTCAGCATTCATTACATTGGAATTGCAGACATTTAGACACAATGTGCCTATGTAAAAGATTATTTAATAGTACAACCCCAGCACCACCATGTAATGCAATTTAATTGCAAGAACAGATGCACTTCACCAAATTCCTAAAGTTTACTATCCCATGAAAACCACAAGCCCATGGTCTGACTAACGAACATTTTGGAGATCTTTTCTCAGGATAGGGAAGAATAAGTTGGAACGCCTTGTTCCTAATGTAATGGGTACTCTGTGGCTTATACATTGGCCTGATGTGGTGGCTCCACCAGAAAAACAAAGTTCTGCAATGGAGGATGCAGTGATGTGACTGTCCTAAGCTCAAGGAATTGTCAACTTATATTAATAAAAAATACCAAAACCAGCAACTCAAATGGGCACGATCACAAAAACCAACAGCATAAAGCTAGCTAACTTAATCAAATGTTCAGATTTCTTCTTACCACTGATGCTAGGGTATATAATGAAGCTATCCATTATAAAAGACAACAAGGAATCAACTGAAGGCTTTTAACAAACTTCATGTTAAAATTATAAACGTCAACTGACATCTTTATCGAGAAAAAGAAAACCATGTACATGCCACTCACCGTGAAGCTGTATCGTGCATCAGATGCTCCATGTCAATGCTTTGGTCACACCAAGTCAGCTGACTGCTACCCACAGCTTTAGAGATAACAGCCAAGCTTTTCTCTGCGGACAGTACACACGAAATAGCAGACTGCCTTTTCAGAAGCTCTTGGATGCAAGAGCTCGTCCCATTCTGCTTGGTACGTTTTTCAGTCGCATTATTTGCTATGTCAGCGTGATTAATTGGTGAAAACTTCTCAGAACTATCGCTGTCGTGAAGTGAGTCATGAGAGGTGTTCTGCAGGCTCAACTTTTCCAAGTATCTGCTGAGGCGATCAGGATCTTCTCGTGAAAGGGCATCGAGATCCATCTGAATGGTTGAACAGAGAAGTGATCTGAGATTTGAATCTCTTAATGGCAAGCTATGGACCAACTGCTCGAGCACGAGGTCTCTAGCTCTACTCAGAGTAGCAGAGGATAGTTTCGCTAGACCCTGAACATTCGGAGAGAAAGCTGAGAATTTGAAACTAGCTACAGGAAAAATCATTACAACACTATCAGAAAGCTCCCAGCTTGGAAAAACCATTTATTGCTTATGACCTGAGGGAAAGAAGTGTCCGCCACTATCACAGAGAGAGCTTTATCAAGTTCTTGCAGGGACTCATCATAGTCCTCCGAACAGCTGAAAGACTTGAACACCTGAAAGCGATTTAACGACATCACCAACCGCGCTACAGTTACTAGAAATAAAAGAAACTAAGGCCTACTTCAGACTTTGAAGTAACAAGACAGGCTCATCCAGAATTCTGATTATATTCATACTAGGGTGGCTATCATGAACTCAAGCAAACAGATTGAAAGGTCGGAGGGTTAAAAAGAGTCATCTATCGCTTTGTTGATGCTACAATAAACCCAAAATTTAAAGAAAGACCGAGTGACAACAGATTTACAAACTAAAGGAACACCAAGAACCACAAGCATAAACCGGCACCAACCATTCACTCACTGCTTCCTTCACCCAGAAACAAGATCATTACAATTCGTCATCAGAGATTGAGAAACCAACACGAGGGCGTCAAGAAAAGAAGGAAAAAGATACGGACTTGTTCGAAGAAGAGGCCCCACTGAAAGGCTTTGGTGACGTTCTGCTGGTCCCAGTGGGCCAAAAGGCCAGAAGACTGGTACCCAGATGCGAGGATGAGGATATCCGCGAACCCCTTCACCAGTTTCACCATCTCTTCCAAGCTTACGTCCGGGTGCTTCCACCCCATTTTCCCAGAAAATTTGCAGAATCGGGTTTTCGCCAATTCTCTCTCTCTCTCTCTCTCTCTCTCTCTCTCTCTCTTCTTGGACTAGCTATAAGAGCCCGAAAGATCGAATTTTTGGCTTTCCCATTTGGAGCTTTTCCTTTTCTGTGGCAAACCAACCGCGGCCTGGAATCGAAAGATCTCCCTTTTCCTGCTCCCAGATGGTGAGTGGCTTCAGACAAATGACATTAATGGCGTCGCCAATAAATAAAACATTTTCACGGGGTTTTTGAGTGGTTTCAGACAAATTCCGTGAGAGTCTGATGATACTCAAAAAGCAAGCTCGGGATAATTACAGCTGTTGTACAGCGATCAATTCATTTGTATACTTTTTAACCATATTAATCTAATTTTAAAATTTTTTATAACATGTCAATTTAGTCTTAATATTTTAATTATACTTTTAATTATTTGAAATATTAATTCTAAACTTTTTGACAACTTGTCAATTTAGCCTTTCAGCTAATTTTAACCAAAAATCACTTAAATAAATGCAGGCAAATCACCAATTATTCCACGTAGTATGTTGACTAGCACTAACATGGATATTATTTGTACTTTTTATTTTTTTTCCTTTATTTTTTTTCCCTTTTCCATTGTCATGTGGCAAGTCGTTGACATTAATATCAACAATTTTCGATCAAAATTGGCTAATGACTAAATTGACAAGTTATCAAAAAAATTATAACTAAATTGACAAATTTTCAAAAGGTTTAGTTTAAGACTAAATTGGCATAAACTAAATTGTTAAGATTAAATTGACAAATTGATAGTAAATTGGCATAATCGAAAAATTTAAGACTGAATTGATTGTCATGCGATAGGTTTATGACTTTTTTTTAACAATTTTAAATGTACCGACAAAAAAAAAACAATTTTAAATGCACACTTAAATCTCAAATTCTAAATGAAAGGTTCTTATAAAATTTCCTGATATTGTATGATGTATGATGATAATATGATATAAAAAGATTAACGAATTCTTTCTCACTCAACGAATTTTAAATTTAGATGTATTCCTCAAACTCGAAAGAAACCTTTCTTTCCTCATTTATGTTTTGTTTAATCATTACAGCATATTTATCAAAATATTTTAGGCACGATAACGGGGTGGCAATTGATGAGGCAATATCATAACACAAATCGAACACGATACGAATTTAACAAAATTACATTTCGATAGAGCCTATTGTTATGGTCACAACAGAGGGAGATCTTATGCACTGTTATGTGAAAAACGCAGTATTGTACATTTTTCTAAATTGTAGCTGAGATCCTTATGTATGTAGCCTACCAAAAAGGAAAACATAGTAGTTTCTGAGGCATGAATGGCCATGTCCTTCTTCTTGCCGTGTCAACTCTGTTTATTGTGAGAGAAGCTTCTGCAGTTAGGCGCCAACCGAAGCCGTCGCCTGCCCCCGGAACTGCGGTGACATCGAATAAGCGGCGAGCGACGCCTCCTCTTCATCTTCGCCCTGTTCGCCGTCCTCGTCTGTTTCCCATAGGAAACTAGCATATGCTGCTTGAACATGGCTGCATTCACGAAAGGAGTATGACTTATGAGTCGGTATCTACTCGGAGGTAGCCAAAGTTAAAGCGCGGCGTGATGGATTAGTCGGCAAATTGAGCAGACACAAACCTGTCTTCAGGGGAAGCTTGAACGGCTCGCTCGAAGTAGGTCGACGCTCTCGGTTGGTCGCGATGGAGCTCCCATACCAGCTTTGCGTATTGCGACAGGATCTCGCCGTCTCGAGGATCCGCCAAAATGGCACGAGCATAGAATACCTCTGCTCTCTCCAGGTCTCCCCGTTTCTGGTATACAAGACATAGGCATAATATGTTAGGCAAGTCAGGAAGTTGTAGCAAAGTAGCAGGAGATGTTCTTCGAATGGAATTCCTGAATGATTGTCGATTTAGAGCTGAGTACTCGTCCGAATTTGCCATCACTGTGCAAGGCGTGATAGAGTACGAATTGTTACTCAATAATTTGCGTCTTATTTCTGTATAAATCTCATATTCTTTAGCGGATTTCTCTGATGTGATAAGTGCACCAGTTGCCAAATATTCAAGAAACTCACATAGCAGAACCTTAAAAAAGACCCAAAATAACAAATATCGAAGAGGTTCATGCGGTTGCGATATCAGATGATATTAGTTTTTGCAATCGATTCGTAAAAATTTCCAAGAAAAGGAGTGCTGAGTGATGAGAACTGTTATGCCATTCGACATTTCACAAATTGAAATCATCTGAAACAGAGAAAACAGGGAGTGACTGCAATTACCTGGTAGAGAAATTGAGCATAGTTTCTGAGAAACAAAGAGTTGTTAGGACTCTCCTCCACCATTTTCTTGTAATACTCTTCAACCCCCTGATTATCTCCGCCATCGCCTCCGTCATCAGACGAATTAGAATCCCAGCCGCCTCTGCTGCCGCCGTCACAGCCCCTGTCGCCTCCGCCGCCGATCCCTATCGCGAGATACATTTCTTGCCTGACCCTCTCCTTGTTCTCTTCGAAGTTGAACCTCTCAATCATATTCACACCACCAACACTGCTCACTTCCTCCTCCGCAATCAAACTCATGCTTTTACTCCCCCTTAACTTCACGCTGCTCTCCACCAGCGATGCCTCTTCAAATTCTTCATACTCCTCTCCCTCCTCGATGTCGAAATTGCTGTTCTCTTCGTCCTCATCCTCGTGGCCGTGGCCGTGCCCGTACCTATACAATGAGAAAGACGGTATTGTCTCCAACATCACGCTCCGAGGCCGAGCTGAGGACTTCTTAACATGGCTCGTGGTGTGGAGCTGATCTTCATAGCTGTTTAAGGGAGACATATTGTAGGCCAAGCCTTCCAAGTTGCCATCGGATTGGGCTCGCCGGAAGCTGCCGCCAGTGCTGCCTCTGTGGTGGTTGGGAGTGTCGCTCAAGTCGTGCGTAGAGATGGGGGAGGAGTTGCATGAGATGGTGGTTAAGTTGAGGGACCCTTTTGGGTGGAAAGAGAAGCTGTAGTGGTTATGGTGGAAGGGGCTCTTGTGCAAGGCGGCGACGGCGGCAACGGCGGCGGCCTCGTGGCCGTGGTGGCTCGGGCTGTCTGAGAAAGATGGGAGGAGAGACCCAAGAACAGGAGTGGAAGAGCTCCTCAGCAGCATTCTCCCCTTCTCCAAGAAATTAGGGGAGCAAATGAGGGTGTTCAACAATTTTCTAAAAGAGGGAAGGCAAAGGAAGGGAGATTGTTAAATCAATTTGATGGAGAAGACAAGCTAGTTTAGAGCTACCCCTTTTATAAAAAGGGAGAGTTCATTACCTTTTTCATGACCACTTCATGTGATGATGGAGAAAGAGAAAATTATGTGGTGGAGGTGAGTGGAAAGGGATATGCCTTGGGCATGACTGCATTGGAAAATATCAAGAGTGGGGTTGGGAAAGCCCACTGAGAAACAAGAATAACAAAAGACAAAGGTTGAAAAAAGAAAGTATTAATATTTTTTCCAAATTGATATAATTTTTTTTAGTATCAAAAATTTCTAATTGGTCCACATGTGACAGATTTAACCTAAATTAATTTTTCGATCACCGGAAATATTAAATTAGTATATTTGTCACAAACTTACTATCTATTAATTTCCGTTAGATTAGATTGATATATGTGTGATAAACGGAGGGCAAAACCCAAATCAATATACGATGAAGCATCAAGTGTCATCTAATTAAGTAATTTAACAGTAAATTTTAACAAAAATTAAAGAATGATAAATTTATTACAGATATACTAATTTAGAGTTTTTTATGGTGAAAAAATTAGTTTGAATTTTTTATTATATGTGCATCAGTTTTGGATTTTTTTTATAGTATTAATTTAAAAAAGATGATGGGATTGGAAATTTTAGAATACTGAGAATTTCACTCTTATGCTTTATTGAATGTCGTGATTTACATTGATTTAGATCTCCTTGTAGGTAGTAAAAAATCTATTCTAGAATGTTTAGAATAATATGTTACGTCCTTAACTAGCCTTCATATGCTTGTGAAGATTCTTCGCAGGTCTCATATGAAGGCGTCCTTCATCACGTTATCTGAGCCAAGAAGAACTAAAGAATTCATCGTCATTTGACAGCTTAAGCTTTTATGTACATCGCCACATGTCCTGATCTTTCGTGGATCGTTCCAAACGACGGCCCCGCTCGCGGAAATTGAACATTCGCCAACGTGTTACACGGAACAAAAATTGCATTTTCCTTCCCTTCCCTTCCCTCCACGACGATCTGCAGCCGTGGAAAAAGCCCCGGACGACAGATGGGAACTTGAGGAAGCATGTGGCACGTACGTTTCCGACGCGTTGCTTGGTTGTCAAGTTCTGAACTTCTGATTCGCTCCTTACACACTGCCTGGAAATTTCTCCAGACAGACAGAGAGTAAGACGAGAGGGGCCGAGGTTGACCCGCCACCTCCCTCCAATTATTCCTTTGATTCACGTTTTTTTGCCTTTTGCCTACCGGTTCCTCCTCTCTGTGCGTCCGCACGCGTGGCGAAAGCCACGGCTTTGGTTGGTCTAAGACACCTGTCTTTTGGCTCGTAGGAAAGGGTCATAAATTCTCTGTACTAAAAAAGACTTCCAAGGAGAAAGACCCAAAAATTGTCCGCTTTATCCTAAATTAAAAAATTTATATAAGTAGTGTCATAACATATTTGTGCTAAATCTTTTTATCAGATCACTTAAATACTAAATCGAAAAAAAAATAATCACTTAAATGCTTTAAGTGACAAATTCCGACCAAAAGTACTTAGTGACTTTAATATTAAATGATAATTTATGCATGACTTTTTTTATAATAAAAAATGTCCAACGTGAGCTCTGAGGTGGTTGGATTCTCCTTAAACAACATCGTATGATCAGTTAATCCCCATCACTTTTTCATTCAACAACAACAATGGAGAGCTTTTCCCAGTGCACGTAAATTCTAATTATGATTCCGATTCATTCATGTTTTGTCTTCTACTCCTTATTTCATTTCGTTTTTCACTATTCTCCTTCTGTCTATCAAATTCCATTGCCATTGGTTGCACTGTCGGAGGGGAATTAAAGTTGGTGCTTAAATAATTGTTTTTTTTTTAAAGTAGCACTTAAGTGATCTAATGAAAAATTTTTACACTAAAGTAAGCACCATATGAAAATTATAACACTTCTAGTGTCCTTTTTCGTCCTAAATTTATTATACATATGGTTATTCAACCCTAATTTTTTTTTTTCAAATTTTTATCATCTTAAACTTTTGTTTGAAATTTCAATATAGCCCTTTTGACCAAATTCCACCAAAAAATTGCTAACCTTGTGGTGTGCCATGTAAGACGGCCACCAATAACTAAATCACCATATCAACAATTTTCGGCAAAAATTGTCCAAAAGGCCTACATTGGAAACTCACATAAAGATTTAGAAATAAATGGGCAAAAAATTAAAAAGTTTAAGAGTAAACTAACATCCATACAATAAATTTAGGATGAGGGGACAATTTTTCTCAATTTCAAATCTTAGAGACTTAATCCAACATTACAAAACTGCATGATTTTGAGTGTACCTCTGGCCATTTAATCCTCCATTGTGTCAAGATTGGTTACATCTAAAAAGTATCAATGGCGAGGCTCGGTGTTAATAATTACTTGCACTCAACTTTTTAATTGAGTAATAGATCTAATCATAAACTTAACAGCTTACAAAACCCTTTCCGCTAGAATGGCTTGAAGATAATTTTAGGTGGATCCGGACAAAAGGTTTATAATTATAAGGCTCGACCTGACTTTTTGGGCCAGAAGTCTAGTGGGTTGATAAGTGGGTCATAAATGGGTCTGCTCTCGGACCCATTTATTTCAGCCTTTTTACTTTTAAAACCCATTATGGGTGTAAACTTGACCCATTAACGACCCATCTAGCTATAAATGGGTCTATAAATGGGTCAATGACCCATTTTGACACCTCTATTCCTGTCACAAATTGGAAAACCTTATGTTGAATGCAAATAAGAAATTTGAGATACCCTATTAAAAGAAAATTAGGTAATCGATTGCACAACGGATCAAAGATGTGTCCTTGCGGGGTCATTATCTTTTTGGTACTTTGGTCGACACAATTTACCATCCTCTAGTTACTGGCAAGGCAAATGGCGTGTAAAAGGTGAAAGATGTCCACTGTTTCCTCGGCAAGTTCCGAGCTTGTTGTTGGCCTATGCACTAGTAGGAGTTCCCGAGTCAAGCCGACACTGATTCCGATCGATCAGAACGCGGCTTGCGGTATTTTAGGTTGGATTTGGAATGCTTCGACTGCAACAGCTTTTGCCTTTCTCTGGTTTTTATGTGAATCCTGAGAACTGGCAGTCCAAGAATTCATGACATTCTCTAGCAAAGAAAGCACTCCACTATCCATCTGAATGACAGGATGAGAGAAAATAGATACACAGTCCTGAGAAACCGAATTTAATTTTATTTCGCTAAGACTAGTCATGTTAAAGAAACCATGACCCAATTCAAATACGTCCTCTGAATCGATTACTGTCGCTACGATATTCAATAAGAAATCGTGCTTTGTAAATAGTCCTAATGTGCGAAAAAATTAAAAATATCTGGGTTCCTAGCGGTTCCAAGTCACAGAGATGGGGCTTCTCACTCTGTGAGCAAGGCCAGAATGAACCCAAGTCAAATGTCCCTGAGAATAGCTCAGTTTTGGAGTCCCAGCTCTCTTCCTTGCTATAAACCACACTCTGTAGCTCAAAGTCTGATTCCTTTGACTGAACACAAGCCTCCTTGGCCTGACTCTCAAGCTCAGCCCTTCGGGCGCCGCCACTTGCACCGAGTACACAGAATTCGGCGCGCCCACGTTGGTGACCCGCCGCCTGACCATCTTCCTCCTCGTCCCATCCTTAAAAAACACGGAAATCGAAGGGTAATTCAGGGTGAAGCCCCTGTTTGCTCTCAAGAGCTCGCGACAGCTGACATTTCGGTGAGTGATAGTGAAGATGTCGGAATTCGTGTAGCCTAATGTGCACAGATGGATGATGTAGTCATCGGGGTTGATGTCGTAGATCAACCCAGGGTTGATGGCTCTTGCTGGGTTCACGTTCCCTGACCCGGTGGCGAAAATCCCTGCCGGTTTGTTTCCATCCATGATCGGCTTCCCCCAGTGGTCGGTCATGTCCGAGGTTGTCATGATTGCTGATTTGATGGCTGCCGGGGTCCAATCTGGGTGGACGGACCGGATCAGAGAGGTAATCCCGCCGACATGAGGGCAGGCCATGGAAGTCCCTGACATTACTGTGAAGTTCACTCTCCTGGAATCTTCAGGAAGCCCACTGGGGCCTAAGTTTTGAGGCCAAGCAGCAATAATGTTGACTCCTGGAGCAATCACATCAGGCTTCAGGATTGTAGGATTAGTCAGGCTCGGCCCTCGGCCCGAGAATTGAGCCACAGCAGGCGCTCGGCTTTTCCCAATGACGGTCCCGCCGAACTCGATCCTGGCCTTCGGCCTTGCGGTGGAGTTAATGTAGGCCTTCAAGAGGATCGACTCCGAATATCCGATTGCCGTCGCTGGCAACACATGGACGTCCACTGAGTCGTCTTCAAGGTTTACCTCAGTATTCGCTAGGATCATCGCAGCCCCACCTGCTTCCTTCACAACTTGGCCCTTCTCCGGCCTCCCATTGACTCCGCGATCACAGACGACGATCTTGCCTCGAACCTTTTCTCTAGGGAGTGACCCTCGGAAGCAAAATTCGCCCCCCGTGTTGCCGCCAGAGACATAAATCAACTCAAGTTCTTCGCCAGACATCGCGGAATGGTCCCTCGCTGGGTACATGGATTCTCCGTATAGGAACTTCCCATTGCCCAACCGAACAATAGCTGGGAATCTCCGGTCGAGCGTGCTCGCACCTACGGTTAGGATCCATGGAGCTTCATTGGCAACCGAGTTCAGCATCGGCCCATTGTTTCCGGCTGCGCATACGACTGATACGCCCTGCTCGACTGCACGGAAGCTCCCGATAGCAATGCTATCCGCGTAAATGGGGATGGGGAAGCCACCAAGCGAGAGGGAGAGGACATCGACTCCGTCCCTGATTGCCACATCCATCGCAGCTAATATATCGGAGCTGTAACAGCCGCTGAACCAGCAGACTTTGTACACTGCAATGTGAGAGCCCGGGGCCATCCCGCGGGCCACGCCGGCACCATTACCAAGCACGCTCGCCATTGCCACGGAGGCTCCCCCAGCCGTCGATGAGGTGTGCGTCCCGTGGCCATGGGAGTCTCTCGGCGAGATATACTCGACCACATCATCCACCGAAGGCGATGGAGAAGCCATGCGGTGCCCCTTGGTAAAGAACCGGGCGCCAATTAATTTCCGGTTGCAATTTGAAGAGTTGAAGCCCTGACCTTCTTGGCACGTCCCCTTCCATTTCTTGGGGACGGGCGGCATTCCCCGATCATCGAAGCTCGGGCTCTCGGGCCAAACTCCGGTGTCTAGGAGGCCAATAATCGTCCCTCGCCCGAACCTCGACTCACTCCAAGCCCCTCCCGAGGGATTCAATCCTAGGAACTTGTAGGAATAAGTAGTTTGCACTTGGAGGACCCTGTCAGGCCTGATGGCAACGACATCACTCATTCGCCCCAAGCTCTCGCGCTCCGATTCGGTTAGGCGAGCGGCGAAACCGTCCATGGCAGAGCGGTAGGAATAGAGGAGGCGAGAAGAAAGGTCTTCTTCCGTCGAGCGAGAGACGGTGCGGTGGATGAAGGAAAGGTGCCATTGGAGCTCGGAAGCGAATGCGAACCGGGTTGGGCCGTTTGGATGGAGCTGAACTATGTATGTGTGGAGAGGTTCGGTGTCGGCATGGAGAGCGGCCAAGTAGAGTGAAAGTGAGAAGGCGATGATGAGGGAGTTGATACTGGCTTCCATGGTATCGGGTTGAGACACTTTGCTGCATGATTCGGGGACACATTCGAGGGTGGACTTATATGAAGAATTCGCGAGAGGGGGAGGGGGGAGAGTTCAAAACTGAGCTCTAAGAGGAGAGGAAACTCGTGAAATTCAAGGGCTCTTCATCACGAGGATCATTTGGTCGAGAGAGAGAGAGAGAGAGAGAGAGAGCTCTTGAGGAGCTGAAGTGTTTGTGCGCGTGCTCTGAGCTCTTGGGCTTCACGAGAAGTTGTGGTCGGTTTTAATACATTGAAAGCCGTTGGAGTTCGAATGAAAATGTCCGATGAATGTTTGATGTTCGGTAAGTAGAAGCATGGTAAGTAGAAGCTCGAAGTTGTACTGTGATGAGAGGTGAAGTGGCCGTTGTCAATTCAATGTGTGTAACCACTGGAGCTTGTCCCAACGGTCACCCTTCTCACATGGGAATGGAGAGGTGGAATTTGAATTTTCACATTTTTAAAGAGGTTGCGATGGGAACAATTTGGTTTTAGTGTAGGTTTTGATTCTCATGTTCTATAAAGAGGTAAGGCAAATGTTTAAAAGTGAGGACTAAAATAGAAGAAAAGTAAAATTAATAAAAAGGAAAAAAAAATCAATGTGCGTGTCTACATTTATGATCGGTCTTGGACTAGCCATCCACGGCTCCCGTTCCACGTGCAGCTTGTGCTCTCTGCACCTGAACATTTTGCACGCGTGCCCACCACGCAACTAGCCAATCAAATTAGCTAGAGAGAGAGAGCCACACTGTCCTTGGAATAAGCAGCATTACTGGCCATATCTCAATCCCTGAAAATGTGTTAGAATCTCGCTCTCAGTAGTTATAAAGACCCCATATGCGACTACAACGATGCTCTTGGAACGGCGACCGAAGAAGCATTTTTGTCGATGCAATCCGGCGAATTCGGGGTCTATGGTATGATCCATCGGTGCAAGATCGTTCTTGGACATCTTTCAATTCCAGTGGAAAATGGAAGATGCGAAGCATTCATGTATTCAAGTGTAAGTACTCGAAACGAGGGATATAAATCATGATTGTGCACGCCATGAAGTACATGCAAATCAGAATTTGCTTTCACGGGATAATAACATCAAAATTACCGTTGCCTTTGAAAATGTTACGCCGTTTGGTACGGTTTTCCTGCACTGGCTACAGAATGCATACACGATGTTGGGCTATTCCTGGGCTGGGTTTTCTCATCGCTCCGACCCGTGGTTTTAGGACGAGACAAGAAATTCAGATCTAGGCCCAATTCATCAATTCTAGTATGTGATGTAGAGAGACTCACAGCACCTATTGTGCAGCGGTGCAGAACTTTTCCTATCAAATAATTCTTGTTCAATCTTGCGCATGGCTTCATTGGGAACAAGTTGCTTGAAAATTATACTAATAGATACCTGCCCTCACGAATGCTGAAACTGCATATACGTGTTTACATGGCAACCTAAAATACACATTTCCAAGCGAAATGTGCCGGTCAATGAAATATTTATCGAAATCTCATTATTTTGTCTCTCTTTATGTCGCGATCTTTCGACAAGTAGCAGTGCCATCTCAATCACAAGCCGGCACAGCACGCCATGGACAGATTCCAAACTCCAGCAAGGTTCAGTGTACTCCGTTCGAGATGTACCATGAGGGCCACCGCCATTCTATTTTATTGCAGAGAGAACGAGATCTTAAAACGAGTTAGGAACTAGATCTGAACCGACTACAACTCGGATTATCATATTAAACCTCTGCAATTTCTTTAAACTGAAGAAGGTTCCAAAGACGTGTCTGAAGGAATCGTGTTGACTTGCTGTCTTGGGAGGGAAATGTGTCGTTGGGTTTTGGCCAGGAAACGTGCTGGGGACCATTGGATTCCAGCTCGAGTCAGTTTGGGAAACAGCAAAAGTCAAAAGAGAATTTTCTAGCGATCGCGCGTTAACTTCAGTTGAGATCCGGCTTTGACGGCAATTAAGACACTCATTGAGTTTCCCCACTGGGAAAGAAAGGGGCGCGCTTTCCATTCGTCAAATTATGCAAAATCCCCAGCAGGAATATGTCAGTTACAAAGCTACTAGGGATACAAAAATACAAATCAAGTCGAGTGGAGATGAATCCAAAACTCAATCTGGCAAGAATTATCGGATCGAACCCAAACTACTCGCGGGTAACTTGTCTTAGTTTCGACTTTATCTATACTCATTAGCCCCTGCTCGCGTCTCTGCGAATTTGGAATGTCGAACCAAATCCACCATGCTTTGGACATACAAGTTGCGAATAAGACTCCTCAAATTGGTCCGATAACATAAGAATTTTCGTGGGTAAGTGTCCGGATTCTTGTCGAGCAATCAGTGAAGGGAATTTGCACTCGAGACGGCAATATTGAGAGCAAACGTGTTAAGAACAAGATGGAGATGGGGACATTAAAAAGCCTGAAAAGAGCCCTACAGATCAATCCTAGTTCGTCACTACCATATAGCCAGGGAAACGCCACGATGAATGGACCACCATACATAATTTTTGCCAGATACAATATTGTGGGCTAGAAAGAGGAAAGTGAAAGGGGTAATTATGAAAGGGACTCCCTTTGTGCACGTTTAGTATAAAATTCCTGACCCTGTGAAGCCGATCTGGCAAATCATATTTAAAATTCTGACGATGAATGGCTTGGTGACAGATGGTAGAAGATCCTCATGTCATGGCTAGGAAAAGATACCATTTTCCAGAGACTAATACACGAATCAAGAATAAACCACCAGAATCTCAGAATCTCTAGGTATTTCAGACATCAGAAGAAGCGGCCTCCTCAAGCTCCCAAGTACTACTCAGTACACAAATAGAAATAGGAATCACAGAGAAATTAAATCATTGAACCTTCTAAACAAGATAAAACAAGTTTGCATTTCCATGTTCAGAGAGTCTTTAGAACCACAGACTGGCAGGTTCCATCAGTATTGAGAGCAAACATGTAGTGGCAAGAAGTTCATGCAATGAAAACTTTCCCTAGAGCTGGGATAAAGGCACGTGGCAGATTTCGTTAGCCTGACCAAAACACACTTGAACGTTGGACAACAAAAACAGGTAGAGAACCTACCCAACAACAAGATTCAATTTTGAGAACCCCCTCAAACTTCAGGCAAACTTGATGAGATATAAACATACAACCAATTACAGGCACAAGAAAATATGCCAGAATCTGTGAAACTTCAACTTTAAAGAAAAGGACAGTACATTTGCTTATATAGCTGCTTCTGTTGAAAACTTGTGAAATGGATCAACTTGAGCCCACTATGCTGAGATCCAAGCTTAACCAGAAAGAGAAAAATTCCATTTCTCATGAAAAGTTCCAGTAACTTTGTGAACATGGACATTAAACAGATCCATCCATGGAATTTGTGCTATGTAATACCCTATTGAACGCAATTAAAGAATTACTAGGCATGATACAAGCAGAATGTAGAAAGAAGAGGGACACTCAACTATGTTTCTGTGTCTGATTTCCTAGCCCACGAGTCGACCTAAAAGGCTGAACTGAACGGTATATTAGCTTCAAAAATATGTCATCGGAGAGCCAATGTGCTCTTGCCTTCATCGGAATCTCTCTTGACATGAACTCCATCTAGAGGCATCACCATGCATCAGCACTTGGTAAAGCTTCTTCAGGAAAAATGAAGCCTCCAGATCATGACTGGTCTCTCTGCTCGTTCTTCCAAGACTTCTTCGCAGCTTCTGCAGAGGAACCTCCAGACTCTCCCTCGCCCTTTGGCTTTGAGAAGAAAGGATCC
Source organism: Eucalyptus camaldulensis (assembly GCA_019915185.1). Lineage (NCBI taxonomy): Eukaryota > Viridiplantae > Streptophyta > Magnoliopsida > Myrtales > Myrtaceae > Eucalyptus > Eucalyptus camaldulensis. The sequence goes on along the minus strand of JAHSVA010000014.1, from coordinate 7,563,752 downwards.
CATTCGTGGCCTCCCACTTCACGCTCTCCCTCCTCCAACAAGGCATATTTCCAGCTATTCTCTTCAATAAAGTTATCATACTCAGTACGGCCCTCAATAATGTTCCTTCTCAGCCTCGTAACCTTGTCAATGACGGCCTGCACAGCTACATCGAAAGCATCCTTCAGAGTCTCCAGCTTCGAGCGTGGATCGGCATATATAAGCCTCGGGATGAGATTTATGACCTCCTCCCTCATTATCTTCACCTGCTCAGGGGGTATTTGTCGTAGCCTCTCCTCTATGCTAACATTACGCTTTCTTATATCATCTTCAGGAATAAAGACGGAGTACTTTGTGAAATTTTTCGGAAGATGCCAGGTGTATTGAGTGTAGGCTGATCCTGGATGGAAGAAGACAGGTATACAACCTGCCAGCATCGAGTCAAAAGCAGATCTCCTCGTATATGAATCACCCTGTGGTTGCAAGCAGAAAAGGGAGCTTTGGAACATCTGCATTATACTGCTTGGAGAATGACACTTGCTCTCCCCAAAATCACACTCCAGCAGCTTGCCAACCTTAGAGTTCCTGCACTGATCAATGATTTGTCCTCGAATTGATTTTGGGTTGTCCGGACGAGGAGCGCCAGCAAAAGAGAACAGCCATTTGCGCTCCAAATTCCTCATCCTGTCCTGCCACGTGAATACATCAGCATCTTTTGCCGGGTGGAAATAAGTCGGATAAGGAATGCCAAAATCATTCGCATTCCATGGACTTGACTCCACAACAAGCATAGACATGTTTCTTGCTGCAGGAAGAAAGAGAAGCTTATTGCCCCAGTCCGTTTCTTCATCACTTAACCGCCTAAAATCCCATGTGATCCTCCCAGCAACAAGAAAGTGATCCTTCCCTCCCATGATGTTCCACTCTGGCCTCTTCGTCAGCCAATTAACTAAATCAAGAGATGCAGCATCCCTCACAGATGTGTTGTAACCCCACAGATACCTCGCAATGTCAAATCCAGCATAGAAGGGTACAAAAATAGCAGCGGCAATGGAAGAATCGCGTGTTAAGCAATCATACTGCTTCATCCTATTGTTGAAAATAACATCAACAGCGAACTGATTCGTTGCATACCATCCCGTATTCGAGAACACGCCTTCAACATTCTCAAGTGGCGGACCAAGCCCAGCATTACTGGTGAACTTACACATATTGGTCCAGAGGCTTAACTTCCTACACTCCTTGAGCATGTCCTCATTAAACCTAGGCGGCAAATCGTGGACATATATGTACCTCCCACCGCATGGATCAGTCTTGTTCTCTGTAGTTCTCAATGCTCTCATGAAGGGGAAATTCTCCATTTTGCTCTTAGTTTCCACCACTTTGGGGGCTTCCCTTTTGGGGGGATCGACCACTCGGGGAGTTTCCCTTTTGGGGGGATCCACCACTCGGGGAGTTTCCCTTATGGGGGGATCCACCACTCGGGGAGTTTCCCTTATGGGGGGATCCACCACTCGGGGAGTTTCCAAATGGCTCTCAGTCAGCGGCGTGGCGCTTGTGCGGGGTTCCGACGAAGGGTCATCGATCCTATGAGAAGGCGTGAACTCGGTCCTAACCGCAATGGGTTGCAATTTGGCGGATTCCTCCAAAGGGTTCCCTCCAAGAACGACGAAATGGAAGTAGAGCAGCAGGACCCAGAAAAACAAGGACAATGTGGCCAAGAAACAGAGGCGGGAGTGCTGGTTCTTCGCCGTCCCCTTCTCCATTTGCTCCGACCCGACGCTCGCCGACGAACGGCGTCTCATCAATGACACAGACGCACAACAACCAATCTAACCCACCACTCAAACCATCACATCCTAATCTAAATTCCCCAGAACCCCAGATCCCCCGACGACACGAACGGAAAACCCTTTTACTCCGATCGCTCGGCAGAGTCCAAATTCGGCCGCCGATCGTCGGAGACCGGCGAAAAAGCGAGCTGCCCGGAATCCGATCAGCGAAGCGGAATCGAATGGAACGAAAAAGACAGCAACTGGAGCTGCAAAAAACGATCTTTGGTGATGGGCAATCGGAGAATCAGCAAAAACCTCGACACAAACTTACTGCCGCCCGTCCCGCCCCGTCCCCTCCCGTCCCGGCCGCCGGCTGATTCGGACAATGGATTCAAGCTCGCGCCGCCGCCGGACAAGGAAGCAGCCGATGCTAGAGAGAGAGGGAGATAGAGAGAGAAAGGGGTCGATCTAGATGGTGTGGAGGAAGGTGCTGGGCGCGATCATGGCTGCTGATGCGAGGGAGCATATCATGGGAAGGAGCGAAAGCAGAAGGAAAAAGCGAATTTATGAAAGAGAGAGAGAGAAGAAGAAGAAGGAGAGATTCAGGCGCACGTTAGCGGCGTGCGCCACCCCGGTCTCCTGTCGGTAGCCGGTAGATTGGCGCCACGTAGGCGGGTGGGGGAACGCCGTGTCGGGTCGAGGAGGTGGATCGGGTGCGTTCCTCCCGGAATTACGCCGCGTCGGTTTTGAGAGAAAAAAAAACGCCCAATTAATCAAGTACGCGAATGTGTCAAAGCACCATTGATTCTTAGAACGTGCTAGAGTTATAAAAAGACCGAGTAAATAATAAAAAATTAGGTCAAATAAATTGATATATTAAATCATCATTGGCTTTTGAATATTGCTTGATTGTCTAAAGGATCACTTATAGTCCGACGAATCATTTGATATACTCGACTTTGTGAACCAGTCTTGGTGAGTTCTAGCTTTTCTCTTTTTTTATTAATGTTATTCATCCCTAATTGGGAATAGAATGGAATGAGGGAAATAAAGTATGTATCATCGCCCGTTACGAAACTTGTAACTTGTCATTTGGTCTAATTGGGAATAGAACGAGGGATATTAAGTATGTATCTTCATTTGCTGTCAATTATCTTAAAAGTCCGGTCTTTTTGCATAGTAGAAATATTTTAGTTGGGAGGTAAACAGAGCCTAGAAAATTTTGGATTTAGGACTTTCGGATTTGATACTAGGTGAGATCTCTCTACTTGGACAAGTGAAATCATCGATTTTTACGGAACTCATAACCCGTCACATTTTGCCATAGCGATAGGATCTTTTATCATGGATGCTCTATAAAATATGAAAAAATTATACGAATTCCAATTATATCATGAACTTTTCAATTTAGCTAATATAATCCTAAAAATTTTGACAACATTATTTTATTATATCCTACAAATTTTCAAAAATTCCAGATATAGGGGTATAGCCAACATCAACTGTACTATATGGTATAATCGATGTATGAGTTGGCCAAGTTTAAGGGAAACAACATGGTTTTGCATAAATATTTTTTTCAATTTTGTTTTTCTCCATTTTCTTTCATTTCTTTTTTTTCTTTTTTGTCCTATTATTCCCTTTCTACTATTCATCCTCTTCCCTTTGTCGGAAGGGCCAACGAGGGTCACATTTTGGGACTTGACAATGGTTGGCAAAGGTTGCGGCCCTCATCCAAATCTAGGCAAGGGCTTGCATGCACTCACTAGCCACAAGAGAAGCCAAATCCGATGCCCTTGTTGTTGCAAATAGTAGAAGAAAAGAGTTGAAACCCAAATCTATTCTTGAAGTTGAAGATCAATGGTAAAATAAAATAGAAAGAAAACCAAAGTAAAGAGAGAGAAGAAAAGTATAAAAAGATCAAAAGAAATTACTCAAAATGACATTATTTTGAGTAAGTGTTCCATGTTAATTCATCGACTGTTACACGTGAGACAATCGGCAATTAACAATAACTAAATCGTCATGTTAGTAATTTTGGTTGGATGAATTATATTAGAAAATTTTTAAAAAGTTTAGTATTATATTCATCAAATTTAAAATTTAAAATTCAAATTGATATACTTGTAGTAAGTTTGAATTTTTTTATAGATAATTTCTACAATAAATTATCATAACAAGTAATGGTATAAAGTTTCTTAAAAAAAAGAGGAAGTAAAGGTATAAAGTAAATATCAATCAAGAGCTCGAGATCTATCCTCGTACGGTTCGATCGCTATCGGTATGGAGAAATCGCCAAGGACCGCCCGGTACAGCCCACTCATAGTTGCAGGCCATAACATAACGACAAAGAAAGCGCAGGTAACTACCCGACAGAAACAGCCGACGCACGTGGCGGAATGCTGATTGATTGAGGCTGTCCTTGAGCGGCGCGTCTACGGCGAGGAGAGAGCGACAGCACCGGCACGAGAGTTGCCCGGCCGTCTCGAGGCTCGGGCCACCGCCCTGCTCGCCGGCCCGAGGGACAAGATCCTCACCGCAAGGAGATCTTAACATCTGCCTCCCCCAAAAAAAATTTTGAAAAAAAAAAAAACAGGAAAAGAAAAGGACCCTTTGTTTTAATTTGAATTGCGTTCGCAACAAGAAGCAAAATTAGTGAAAAGAAATACGTGATGGAATGTGTATAATATATGAACGATATATGAACGGGGACAATGGCTGACCCAAAATTTTGAATTTGAGGGGGGTGAGTTGGAGACTTTTGATAAATTATAAATTTAAGGGGAGGGGTTGAGATATACATGGAAAGCATGATTTCATAATAGAATCTGTTATCGAAAAATTGAACAAGTAGAAACTTGTTTGATTTCGAATTCCAAAAATTACAGAACTTATTTTGATGGATAAGTTTCAGGTATTAAATAGATGAACTTAGAACTTAAAATAAGGCACTCTCATCCGTGGCAATGTTGGTTCGAGTGAGGCTACTTGCAATTGAAGATTAGACACTATTGGCATGGCAGGATACATTCCTTGTCCAGGTTCTTGGCCTTGATGTTGGAGATGGTGTCGAAGCTCTTGACCTTGAGAGCGATGGTCGTTCCAATGAGGGTCTTGATGGATATCTACATCTCTAAGCCAAAAACAAAAAACAAAAAATTGAGCCTTCCTTTAAACTATCGGAATTGATAAACCAAGAAAACATGAAGAGTACGAAACCCTAACCCAAATTCAAAATTAATACGGATTGAGAAAAACTAGTTCACATACCGCAAAGAACAAAAAGGTCAAATGAGAAGTCTACCATGAGAGAATTCGCCCACAATTGGCGAAGCTGGCCTAGTCATACCATCATGGTAGTGGGTTAGGGTTGTGACCCTCTTCCACAGTTGGCAAGGGCCTGGTAACCATCGTTGGGTCACAGTTAAAAAAATAAAGAAAAGAAAAAGAGAAAAAATTAATTATGATTTAAAAAAAACTAAAATATTATATAAATTTTAACGTTGACAATTTTCTGCTAAAATTGGTTAGATAAATCGATTAACAAAATGTAAATAGGTTTAGAACTTAATTAACATTATTAAAAGATTCACAACTCAATTGACAAAAATGCAATATGTTTATAATTTTTAGGAAAAAATTTCTAGAAAAAATATCGGCTATAGCCATCTTACATTAACCATGGATTGTGGAAAGGGTCTCACGTCTTTTAGAATATGTCCGGCAAAACATCTCGCACAACGAAACATTAGGACGATCGAAACGACCCGGACATCCTTCGTAACATCTTATGGCAGTTTTTAAGAAACCGGGTCGTCGCCTAGTTTCACGCCGGACAAGTATCAAACGGGGCGAGGATCGTTGGGCCACGGTCAGTTATTAATATGGGCACGGATTGGGGTTGGTTGGGGGGGCATACCTCGTGCCCAGGCAAAAGGCTTGCCCATCCTTCAGTCCCGCTCGACCACACAACACAGGACATGAATCGAAAAATATATGGCTCGAGATTGAAGGAAGCGAGACAGAATTCCGAAGCCTACGAAAATGTTGCATGTTTCGGCCTACTGTGGAGTGGCCCCAGCCCAAACGATGTCGCCAAATTATTGAAATGAGGGAATATTTCTTAAAAGAAAATTGTAATCACTCTGGTGTCGGCCGTGGCATGTAAAATGACCGCCTTCCATGTTGGCAATGTCGAGATAAAATTGGACGAAGTGATGAAATTGGCAAAAGATATAAGACTAAATTGGCATGGTTGAAAGACTTACAGTTGAATTGGCACAAATGCATTATGTTTAAGACTTTTTTGGGGGTTTTTTCCGTCAAATTTATATTTGTGTGTGTATTTACGTGTGGGTGAGTGTGTGTTCATATTTGTATTTTTGAACGATTTAATAGAATATTTTCATATAATTTAAAAATTACATTGAAAATGTACCACATTACATATTAGACTAAAGTTTAGGGATCACATTGAACAAATTAAAAGTTCAGAAACCATATTATATATCATGCCAAAATTTACTGACCTTTTATTTTTACGATAAATAAAAAGGACAAAAAGGAACAACTAGCTTTGATAGCCCCCTATATGTTATATCGTAAGAGTTTCATGCGTGTGTTTTGAAATGTTTGATTTGAGGCGCAACTACCGCTGGTTTTGAGCGGTCTTGTCACCATGGCACCATCGGATGCAAATTAAAATAATGTTAAGAGTTATCATATCTCCTTGAGATTGAGAGGTCCCATTGTCCACGAGCTTCTCCCTCCCCCCGTCACTCTCACTCATGCTCGCAACCATGAGAACTTGAGTTGTGAGCTTAGTTGACAACTCAATCAATAAGTTAATACCACTTACTCAAATCAGAACATGATCACTAAGGGCGCGTTTGGCAACGATTCTGTTCCCGGGAACTAATTCTGACAATAAATGATTATTTTTAATTCTGTTCCCGGGAACTGATTGTGAATAAAATAACATGTTTGGTAACTATCTCAAATTTATAATTCTGGAATAGAATTGTGTTTGATAAAGTGTTCATTGATTCTGTTTCAAATTATTATTTTTTATTTTTAAATAATTTTTTCTATTTTTTTTGACCTTTTTACCTTTTCTTTTTTCATTTTTTCTTTTCTTTTTTTCATCTTTCTCCTATTTTTCTTCTTCTTCTCGTGGCTGGTCGCCGGCGATCGGCAACCGGCTAGACGAGGGCCGGCGACCTCACCAAAGCGTCGCCGGCCCTCGGCGAGGCTGGCCCTCGTCGGTCGAGCGTCACCGGTAGTTGGGCGAGGCTCGGCCTCGCTAGATCTGGCAAGGCCGAGCGTCGTCGGTGGATAGGCAAGCCTCCGGCGAGCTCGTTGGACCGGCGGGCCGCATTCGGCGGGCGGCGGTGGGTGATAGTAGTGGGATGACAGAAGGAAAGAAGAAGAGTTTTATTGTGTTGATTCTTTTTTTGATTCTCGGACGCAGAATTAACTTTTTTTTTTTTATTCTCAAATCTACTCAAAAACTGATTCTGAGAACAAATTTGTTTCCAGGAACAAAATTTTTACCAAACGCGATTCTCGTCCTAAACTGATTTTGGGAACAAAAATTCAGAATCAGTTACTGTTTGGCATGTTGCCAAATAGGGTCTAAATAATTAACCAATAAAAAATACTTTTGTTATTGATAATAATTTATGTCAATCATATTAAAAAATGATAAAAATAGTTTAATTCCAATTATTTGTATAAGTATTACTTTTAGTAAAATATTTTTCAAATGATTCATTTTTCATAAATTTAAAAACATTATTAACGCCCAAATAGAGTTTTTTTGGAAAAAAAAGGACGGTTTTACCTTTTGGGTATTTTGGTAAAATAGCCAAAAGTCTCTCGGCATTTGCAATGTCATCGCGCCAATCCAATTCTCTCGTTCCGCCACTCACTTGGAGGAGCGCCGCCGCCGCCGCCGCCGGATGAGCGCCGCCGATTGCTCTCTCGCGGTGTTCCATCCAATTCACCGCCCGCTCTCCCGTCGTCCGGCGTTCTCCTCCGCCCCCAATCTCCTCCGTCCGCTTCCACCGCCGTCTCCTCGGCCGCGCTCGCTGCTCCTCTGCCGCTCAAGGCGCGCCGACAGCCGCGGCATCCTCCGCCGGGCGTCTCCGATCACCATGTCCTCTCCCGGCGCGGACCGGCTCCCGCTCGAGCTGACCGAGCTCAACGACGAGCTCGATTTCGAGAAGCTCCTCGCTCCCGGCGGCGGCCGCATCTCCATCTGCGGCTTCGGTTCTCTTCTCTCCGGTACGTAACAGCGTCCGCCCGGGTCGTTCTATGGACGTGCGGATCGAAAGGTAGAATCTTGCGCGGGTTGTTCCGTGATTCGCTAACGCGCGATCGCGGATTTTGTGGTCAGAGCGGAGCGCGAGGAGTACGTTTCCCGACCTGGTGGACTTTCGCGTGGCGAGATTGGACGGATTCCGGCGCGTTTTCGCCCACGCCGCTCCGATCTTCTTCGAGCGCGGCATCGCCAAGCCCGAAACCAAGGTCTCGATCTGTAGATTGCGTGAATTTTGAGCGAATGCAATGACATAATCTGCATTGGTTGAAGGGTGTTTTTGATCGGCTATTGGGATTGCTGCAGGAGATCTCCAGCCTCAGCGTGGAGCCGTGTGATGGCGAGACTCTCGTGGTTACCGTCTTCGAGATCGAAAAATCCGAGGTATGCCAGACAGAGAGAGAGAGAGAGAGAGCATCATCAAATTAGTATCGGGTTCTGAGATTGTTGCAATTCAGCTAGTATTTGATATTAACTAATTTAGTCTGTTTGCTTGATGAAGTAAAGATACCAGCTTTCATCAGGAGAGAGCTCGAGTTCCGATTTCTCGCCGTGAGTTGCTACCGAGTCGCATCCAATGGACTCATTTGCTTGACTTCCCCTGCTCTCGTTTAGATATTCTGCTTCTCCTGTTATTGAAGAAGAAGTTTTCTTCCTGTAGGTCAGACCTCAGACACTTGATGGCAAGCCCTTTGAGAATCTAGCGGTATGTGAATTTCGTCTTTTTGGGACTGTTGGAATGACTGCTACTTGGTATCTTGAATTCACCGTACTTTTATGCCATTGGGTAGTCTGTTGTTTCACTAATAGAATCATGGACCTGATTCATATGGTGAAAAATTTCCAGGTGCTTTGTTCTCGTTATAGTGATGAGGAATTTTTCCGAATCAGATGCAGAGGTATTTATTCTACCGGGTCCTATTTTTCTTGCACTATTTTCTCGATCAATACAAAGTGTTTGCAGGATGTGTAGTTAATATGAACAAATAATCTGACGGGAAGATTCATTTCCAACTGAATTGTGATATCTCCTTGAAATTTCTAAATGTTGAGAACGAGAATTGGACGCTCTATGACCTCCTCCATTTGATACTTGATAGTGCATTCCACATAGCAGAGGCTAATTTTCATACGTTTGCATCAGTTGAAATCGGTTGCTCGAAATCTATTAACCAAAACAGTTGCTTAAAAGCTTATGAGGTTTGGAGACAATGTATCAACAATCTACAAGCTTGTAGTAAACCTTATGTTTGCTTAAATATTTCCTCGTGTGATGGTAGACATATCGATCCTCATTCACATCACTAAAATACCTCTGCTTCACTGCTCTGGCTGTAATTTTCTTATGGATGCAAGTTCTGTGCAGTTAGAGGGCTAAATGATTCAATTAACCCTCTCTGATCATGACACATCACTCACAGGATTTCAAGGGTTAAACTTGGTTATAGTTGCTTGTTTATCAATCGATCACCAATTTCTTTCCAAGTGTTGTGTCATGATCTTGAGGGTTGAATTGAGTCAAGTTCCCATCCCCCTCCCGAAGTCGAGAGAATCCAAATCCTCGTCTTATTTATTGCTGGTGTGCATTTTTGTGCAGGAAGCAAGGAGATCTATTTTCAACATTATGGACGTTACAATATTGACAAGATATGGCGGGATGATGTTTTACCTTGCCGTGTCTATCTTAGGCACTGGTAAGTGCTTTGAGACTACTGAGAGATTACTTACAGCGCCTGATTGTTAGTAGATGCAGACAGGCAGCAACTACAACCTGGTGTTTAGATATCCTATTCATGTTTGCATCATCGACTTAGTTTCTGTGTCTTGGTATTGAAAATCTTCCTTATCTTGGAAATTCTCTGCTTAAGAAAGAAACGATGGATTAGTAGTTGATCCAGCCTCTAATTATGTCAATATGATGCACAGAAACTTTTGTCAATGCTTTCAAAATAATGCCAATTAAAATCTAGCTGGTGATTTTTTCACTGATGCTGCTATTGAACATGTAGTGTCTTGGCTGCAAAGAATCTGGGTGATGTCGCCTATGACAATTTTCTGGATCACACATACCTGGCTGACCGTCAGACAACGATCAGAAAGTATTTGGGAACGACAGGGTTGGGCATCATGGAAGAGGAGCCTCCAGAATCCCTGAGAACCCGTTATGGTGGCTAAAGTCACCGGTGATGCTTCTGCAAAAGTTATTCTTAATTTGGACCTTGTGGTGTTCATCCTCCCACAATTTCAAGAAGCCTAAAGAAAGCGATTCTGTATAATATTGAATCATTTCTTCTCATGTTTTCTGATCGACTTAATTAGGCAATCAGCCGAAATCTGGTTGTAAAGCTTTTCACAAGATGCATTTTGGCAGCTCTGCTTCTCATATAAAACACGCATGCGGGGGCTCGTGGATACTGAGAAATAGGAAAAGAGAGACGCTGGGCTACTGATAAACAGTGACTTTTAAGGTGAAGAGAGCCAATGCCTCTGCTTCTATGTGCCTGATTCCGAGTTTATACCATCGCAAACACTCTTCTTTGTAGACACAAAGTAAAGAAGAAGGATCAACCAAACTCTCCATTCTTTCATGGCCAAAAATAATTTCCATTCTATTACTTCAGTAGAGAATTCTTCTACTCACATCGATGGGAATTCCTGAGACAGCTATATTCCTACAATAGGTACACATGAATGCAAAGTGGAGTAATTTGAAATTGACATGGCTCGACTCTCGAACACCCTTTTCTCCAGGTTTCAAACGTTTGGCACATCAATAAGACTTCGAGTCATTGTAAGGACGAAGTGAGTACTCCTACTCCTACATCTTTGAACTGACGTATTGTGATCAAGCTGATGCATTCCAGAAAGGAAGATGTGCATGGAGCCCAGGAATTTTGACAGTGCAATTCCATATCAGTTTAAAGGAATTGTGAGTTACCAGAAATTCAAGATATGCTTTGGCCCAAGGCTTGAAAATGCAAGCCTCCCAATTGAGCATTGTGTTGGGAGCTCCAACAGCTCCAACATGACTTCAACCATTTAGGTCAACGAATTGAGAACCTCTATGCTCATCGGAATCTGTCCCTCTCTATATAAGGCCAAAATCTTCTCATGGCCCTATAATTATTGAGCTGATAAAAGACCTATACACTAGACAAGGATTGAGAAATCATAGGCAAAACCTTTGAATATGATAATCTCGGGGGTCTGTCTGAGCTCTGGTTTACTATCATCAGTTTGAAATCTTTAGCTACCTAAATTTCAAAAAGCACGTGCACAAGATGGCAGCAGTACATTGGGGTGCCTAACAAAAGCAAGGGCTTCTTGCTTAATATCTTGCACAACTAAAAAGTGTTTTCCGTTTCTTTTTAGTAATACTTTGAAACCCTGGATGAATTGGTTTATTGATATCTGTATAAAGCGAAATCTTTGAGTGTTTCGAATTAAAAAAAAGGGGGAGTGGATGGGGCTTAAAGTGTGTGAGCTGTAAGAATTAGATTAAGTAAAAAAGTAAAAGGTAAAAGTCACTTCGGTAATGCGAAAAAAATCTCTCGAGTATTCACGTTTTTCTGTACTCTAAATTTGATGGGGTAATAGATTTAAGAAAAGATGTTTCAAGTGAAAGGGAAGGGAAGTGTAAAATTCAAAGCAAAAGAAAACAAGATTCCTTGGTTCCAATGATGTCTCGAGCTTCAGATACTACAAATTGGTCCTTTTCTCCATCCTCGATGATTTTTCGTTTCCGGGGTCTCATCTTATCCCTTCCAAAAAATAAACAAAAACAAATAAGAGATAAACTATTAAATATATATTAGGAGGAAATTAAAAATATATATTAAAAAAAGGACAAGTTTACAAGGTCAAAAAGGAAAAATAAAAGGAGGGTCTAATTGGACCCAGCCTTTGCAGGTCCTATGAACCTACATGTTCTTTTTTGCTTTATATCTTTTAGATTCGTTTATTTTTCCCTTAATTTTGGTCTACCTTGTCACATGTCTAACAAGTTCATTTGAAAATTTCACCTTTCCATTGTGGGTCTCCCCAAATTGTATTTATACTCATATAAGGACCCAAAAAGTCACCCTTCATTATTGAAACTCTATTCCATTCGAATATTCAAGTCTCGATACACGAGCCAAGCTCAATCTAATTTATTTTTCGAATTTCGATCCAATTTAATGTCGTGAATCATTTTACGAATTTGAGTCCGATTTCACAACATGTCTCTCACATATCTAAGCTTGATTTGGCTTTGATTTTTTTTTTTTTTATCATCAGAATTACATCTCGGTCTAGGATTCACGAGCTAGGCATGAGCATATGAAATTTGTTTGTATTTCTAAGGTTAAGGTTGAGCGGCGCTCCAAAAATTCATGTGAAAAAACTTGCCTATATATTCAATATTTGTACCCTACTGCTAAGAATAGTTAAAAGGTTGTGTCCTTTGGTCCTATGCTGGACTTCCTCATCAATGCTTCGTGAAACCACATTGATGGTGAACCAATTTGATGCATTAAACATATACTAATCGAAATGTTTTGAATACTCATTTTCGATAAATAAATCTCGAATTTACACATTATATTTTATTGATTCGTGAGGCCAAGATGGGTCAACTAAAATACAAATTCCTCTAATAACTCAACCTCGACCAAGCTCTACCGACTAGCGAATGCGGAAAAAGGGCGAAAATCACGAAATTTTCATGTTCGAATTTTTCGGAGTTTCCAAAGAATGCAAAGCTTGCCTAATTATGAGCAAAACGCAAAGAAACACTGAAGGACGGTTTTGAATTTTCAAAAGAAAAGAAAAAACCACAAGATTCATTAATAAGCTCGAAACCTTGAATAGAAGCGAAACGGAAGGGGCCAAAAATCTTCTCAATCGCCACCTCTGAGCAAGCCACGTGGCACGATTAACGCTAATCTCTCCCTCTTAAACATGTGAAAATTCCTCACTTTCAAAAATCCCAATTCCCTTTTCTCCTTCCTTCCTTCCTTTCTTCCTCTCTTTTAACCGCTCCACGGCACCTTGTATTCCCTCATCTTCTTCTTCAAACCTTCCTCCCAAGCACACATCAACACCACCAAACCCACCATCGAAAATGCATCAGCTCATCACACTCTCGCTTTCAGTCAATCTCTTTTCACCCGTTTAACCATTACCATTCATTCCTTCATTCTTCTCCTCCGCCTTTCAATTCCCGATGGACAAGTTGGAGGGGCACAAGACCATGGCCGACGCCGCCAAGTCCCGGCTGGTGGCCGACATTTGCTCCGTCTCCGACCGCGCAATCCCGTGCTCCCACATGGCGGGCCGTGGACCGCCCTGCATCGACTGGTATCGCCTCCTCGGAGTACGTTTTTTTCCCTCCGCAGAAGCATTTATCTTTCCGGGTCCAGATAAGTCCTATCTCACTCTTCGGTTTTTCTTTTTCACGGGGGGACGTTAGGTGGAAGAAAATGCAGAGCTGGATACCATTCGGAAACAGTACCACAAGCTAGGTAAGTTTCGGTTCAGATGGATTCGAAATGCGGACGGCTTGTGCACGCATTGTGATCATTTTCTCCCGTTATTTTCCGCAGCGTTGCAGCTTCATCCAGATAAGAATTGCCATCCGAAAGCCGAGTGCGCATTCAAGCTCGTCTCGGAGGTAAGAGACATTTCGCCGATGACTCTCTTTTACGGTTCAGCAATTCTTGAATTGTTGCAGCAACTGTTTTTTCCCCTCGAATGCAGAATGAATAGTTTCGTTTAGCGGAATTTGCTTTGCTTGTTGTGCTTTTTTCTGGAGGGTCTACTGAGATACTGACACCGACAAAGGGACTGAGTCCCGAAACGAGTTGGGCGACGTGCTTGATTTGACATTGTCAGCTAAGCAGCTTGGCTCCTTCCCCGACGGGATGGGATCCTACATACTCGATTGCAACCTTGACAACTTTTCTGGCTTGTAGTTGTAGTAGCAGTTCATCTAATTTTCTTTTTTTAATTAAGGAATTACCTAATGGGCCGTGACTTTTCTTTGTCGTAGGTATATGTCCTCACTCCCGTAGTAGTTCGTAAAATATCATTTCGAAGCTTTTTTTTAGAGGGTGCAATTTCCCTTCGGTGGTGGTCGTAAGTTCTCTGGAGTCTGGAGTCTATGATTAGTAAAATCATGATCTACCCACATAAATATCAATTTTTTTAAAGTTATTGTTACTAAGATAACTAATTAGAATTTCGTGGTGGCAAACTGTTTCATAAAGTTTGGCAGCATATGGCTCGGTGACTTTTATTCATTCATCGTAACTTTTATTAATCAAATTTAAATTCAATCGATTTTATGTTCGTGACTGACTTTATCCTTAACTTTCTTCTAACGTCGGTAAGTGACAATAGAAAAACCATTTTGCAAAGCAGAGAAAATTCACATAAACCTCTCTTTATCTTTTGTCCCCTTTTTTTTTATATTTCAACTTAGGACACATGCATAAAATCTGAACACCTATTCAGTTTGCTTCTAATTGTTAAAAAAAAAAAAAATAGAGAATCATGTCACGGTTTTATCATAGCAGCGCATCTGGACACAACCAAGAGATGCATGACCTTCTACCCATTTGCTTGAAGCTGTAGAATCTGAACCTGTTCCTTGAACTATGCTAAAAGGACTTGACACATTTCTCAGTGTCTTGGTTTCCTCGTGACCATGATGATGGCATGGAGAGAGAGCGACATTGAATTAAGACAGCCAGAGTTTTGGTCTTAAAAATTTTCACATGTCGACCAACAGACATTGCATATAGTTATTTAAGTTAGGTGTCATCACATTTATGGTCACCCTTGAAAAGAATTCCAACTTCACCTCAGACGGAAATGGTGTCACAGTGCTCAGGGCAGGGCTCACTTCAATTCAACTTCACTACCTCTCATGAAAAAGAGCGCAAAAAGGTCGTTAAAAATGACCCAAAGAGGCTGCTCGAGCTGGGAGGGTGCCCATCTTCCTCACTCAATGCTTAAGTTCAATTGTGCAGTGATTAGTCGAGTGTTCGAAAAGTCCCAAGCACTTCATTTGCTAAGGTGGGACAGCGCGCAATGAACTAAATGTGCGATCTTTTTCTTTTGTGGGCGCAGGCGTATTCATGTCTATCTGATGATGCAAAGAGGAAAGCCTTCGACCTGGATAGGTGGAGGAACCTGTGCTGGGACTGCCAGAAAGTCCCGCCTCCGAGCTCCGATTCTTTGAAGCCCGTGGATGGATGGAGACCCCAGAGAATTTTCCCCGGATTCAAGGACATCAGAGAGAGGTTCAGAGAGGAAGCCAGAGTGATAGAGAGATGCCTGAGAGCCGCCGCGGCGCTGAAGCAACGAACCATCAACATTTCGTCGAACACCGCGTGCGCAAGCAAGACCCACCTCGGCAGCGCCCACAAGGAGAGCCCCATCTTCGACCCATCGCTTTATAAGGCTGATGGGTACCCTCATTTGAGGACCAGGACGTGCAAGTTGTCGGACAACTTTCGGTGCTCTAGCCACAGAGAGAGAAGCAAGAGCGGGGAGTTTGGTTCTCCAATCTTCATGGGCAAGAAAGCATCAGCAGAGAAGGGGATGAGCAGCAGCAGATCAGTCTGTCTCCGTTCTTGAACGCCGAAAAGGAATTTGCTCCCATCTTCTTCTTCAATTTTCCAAAGGGTGTTTGTCAGATCAAGCTAAAGATTCAATGGAGCTAATACAAGAAAATTGCTGATAGATTTCTGCATCGGTTGAGCTGGGCTCTGATGTAAAGCCCAACTTATAAGTCCACTTTTCAGAGGCCATTATTTTAACTTATGTCTATTGGGTTTTCTCAAGCTATCTATACAAATTATCAATTGAGTTCATTTGAATCACATGGCAATTCTGCACCGTGCTTATGAAGATGCTGACATGGCAATTCTTAGGATTAGAAAAAAGTGGAAAAGGAAAAATAAAAGTATTTTGAGCCTCGAATTTTTGGTATTTTCTTAAGGCTCAAGCTATTTCTGTTACTTTATTGACTTCTGACATTCTCTATCACATTGAATTGACTACATTATCTCTTGCGGGTTCCACTTTTAATCTAAAATTATTTATTACCTTTTTCCTCCTTCGTTTTTCAATTTCACTAAAAGAAAAAACTTGTCCACATTCCTTCCACGTAATTTTTTTAGCCTAGCCTCTTCTTCCACACCCATTACATTTCAATGTTTGTTTATGTTTGTCTTCTTTTAAATTTATTCTTCATCATTATAATCTAATCAAGTACAATCATACATCAGAGTAAAAAAATTGTTCGTTTTATCTATAAATTATTTACTTTATTTCCCTAGAATATTCTCATGATTGTGAGTTTTTCGACTTTGATTTTTAGCACAAATTTACAAGAATTTACTCACGAATTAAACATTGTGGTTGGTGTATGCATTATACACAATTTATTCAAAGGTTGTCCCTTCACTTGTGCTTAGGTTATTTTTTTAGTAATATTTTCCTAGTACAAAAAAAAGAAACATACAAATAATTAACAAGATAATTAGTTCTTTTAATTAGAAACATAATAATTAGTTAACAAATACAATATTTTTCAGAGAAGAAGTAAACAAATTTTGTTTCAAATGAGAAAGCAAAGGAAAAAACCAATAAAAGAAAAAAAAAGAATACAAGCATTAGTCTTAAATTAAGAGTAGGTCTCATATTTAACCATAATAATTATTGTTTGTCAGGAGCATGGTAGAATTGAATCAAAAGATAATGAAGAAACAAAAGGTAACAAGTATTGCAAGGAATAGTGTAGCTATTTTAATGTAAATTGGGGTGTTTGGAGCTAAAATAGGGATGGAAATAACATGAGCCTTTCTTAATGTGGCTAACTTTCTTTTGATTGAATATATATATTGTGTACATTCATCTATGAAAAGAAAAGAATTATATCACAGGGTGATCCTCCCTTTTCAACAATGACATATCGAGGGGATCAATGAGCAAAGCATTCCCTTTCCCTCACCATTTAACACTTGATACAATTGACAAATAAATGCTACAAGGGTACGTTTAGTTGTCAACATGAGGATTGAGATGGGATAAGATGAAGTGAGATGAAAATACCTCTCCAATGGTTAATTTCAATATATCTACTTCTATCTAGCATTAGGTACACTTAAGGATAAGATTAAAAAAGTAACCGAGAAAATCAACGAAATTGCATAGCTGAAAATTTGAAAATTCACTTAAATTTTAGAAAATTCAAATAGATTAAAAAATCGAAAAGGAAAAACCCTAGATCTAAGGATTAAGGCCATTGTGGTCGTCCGAAGATCCTCAACCTTTCCATCACCATCTTCACCTCGCCCCTCGAGAGTTCTATGTCCTCCGCTCCGATTTTTGCGCCACGGCTTGTTTGTCATCTTTTGCAAGATGACTACGGAGTTTTAACTTTTAGCACC
Source organism: Eucalyptus camaldulensis (assembly GCA_019915185.1). NCBI lineage: Eukaryota > Viridiplantae > Streptophyta > Magnoliopsida > Myrtales > Myrtaceae > Eucalyptus > Eucalyptus camaldulensis. The sequence goes on along the minus strand of JAHSVA010000014.1, from coordinate 7,546,239 downwards.
TTATGGTTTGTACAAGCCTGTGAACAAATTGTGAATTTGAAAAAGCGGCAACTTGTCCTTGTTTCGTTAGGTTATTATTTAAAAATTTCTTTTGCCCAATTTGGTTTTATCCCACCCCTTCTCCCAAATGTTTAATCCTTCCTTTTATCAGGATAATTCAAATTTATTTGATTCGGAAACATTCTCAAACACCCAATTCAATTTAGAGTGCGAAACCCAGCCTATATGGTCAACCTCGTCCTCTACCCTCTCATCAATTAATGGTTGATGCGATTGATATTCATTATAAAGACCATATTTTTTGCTGCCTTGCCTCCAATTGGTAAGTTATAAATGCAAATTTGATATCAAAATTGTGGAGGATGTCCATATTTGTAATCCATCGATTGGAGATATGACTGGAAAAATCTCCTCCAAATAAGGGTGGAGGAAAACAGGGCGTATACTATGGTTTTATGAGAGGTTTTTATAAAGCCTTTAAATATCACTTCTTTGAATTAGGATATGAAAAGTTTTCCTTAACTTGGTTCTTGAATTCAAACTTCCATATGCTCTCTCTTTTGAAAGAGAAAGTATAAAAAGAAGCGGTGGAGGCTAAATGTGCGTTTGGTAACTATTTTGTTCCTAGGAATAATTTTTGATCAAAATATTTTTTATTTTATTTTGTTTTCAAAAATAATTTCTAAGCATTTTAAGCATTTTGTAATTGTCTAGAAAATCTATTTTTGGATTACAATTACATTTGGTACTATTTTAAAAATTTCTAATCCAAACCATTTTTATTTAATTTTTTAATAATTTTATCACTTTTTTTTTTCTTTCTCTTCAAGCTTTGGCCAGTTGCTAGCCTTGTGATGACTAGCGACCTGGTTGGAGTGTTGTTAGCCCTCGGTGAGGTTGTGCCTCATTGGCCAAACCTCATTAACAATCGGGCGAGGTCGAGCCTCGTCTAACCATGGCTCGGCCTCGTCGGTGGTTGAGGGAGCTCGAACGAGGCTCGCTTGGCCATTGGCGAGCCTTCAGTGAGGTCTAGCGAGCTCGCCCTGGCCTAGCAAGCTCATTGAGCCTTGTCCAATCGGTCGTTGGCGACCGACAATAGTAGATGGTGACAGTGGTGGAAGAAAAAAAGAGAGAAGGAAGAAAAACAAAAAGAAAAGAATAATAGAAAAGAGAAACAATAAATTTGTGTTGACTTAATTTTGGAATTGTTCCTGAGAGCAAATAAATAACTTTTTTTAACTCTTCGATTCTGTTTCAAATTTATTTTCAAGAACAAATTTATTTCCAAAAATAAAAAATTTACCACATGAATTTTTATTATAAATCTATTATAAAGAACAAAATAACATAATCAACTATTATGCAAGTTGCTAAACGCACTCTACATATCCCTGCATTGATAAGGATCACATGTCAGTTATGAAATACTCACATTGAGTAATCAGCAAACTCGAAAATCCTGAAGTTGGTGAGCTTGTCTCGACAATTTTATGGAGATACTAATGGTCAAGAAATCTCTTCACATCATGTATCCAGTAAGTAGACTAATGCGGCTCGTTTGTGTAAAGGTTAGAGACGGCTGGTGGCCAGCTGTCGATGAGACGAGAAGAAGAAAAAGGTTGGCGACGGCTTCTTTACCGTTCTTGCGCCGTCGCAATTGGCAGGCTTTTGCGACCGTGACGCTGTGGACAGTACTCTTTCCCTTTGCCTTTTGGCTGGCAAAGGGAGAGCTGTTGTTCTCTTTGACTTCCTAGTGTTCTACATTCATCCCACTCCGTACCGCCATTATAAAACCTTCGGCCAGGATTGCCACTTCGAGGACCAAAACTATCTCTTTCCATGTGCACCACGATTCAACTTATTTCGCAAAAGAATAAATAATTTTTCAAAAATTATCCCTCATATTATTCATAAAAATTATGGTCGACAAAAAATATATTTTCTATTGATTAATTATTTCAAATGATATAAATTATCATTTATAAAAAATTAGATTTTTAATTTTTTGTGAAATAAACGGAGCCATTTAAATCTCCCACTATCCAAGTGTGCACAATTAAAGTTGTGTGTGATCCCATGTCTTGACCAGAAGTTCCAAATATGCTCTTAATGGGTGTGTCCAGTGTTAATGCTACTAGGCTATTGAAGAAATGCCTCTAATCGATAAGTTCCAAATATGTCAAGTTCCTAGTGGGGTAATACGTACATCTTGTCTCTAATTGAAGAAATGCCTCTAATCGACAAATTAGAGGTTGTTGATGCATCCGACGCATGAATTTGATTGAAATAAAAATAGGGTCGCATTGGTCTCTGTCGCCCACAATTTTTAGCCAATGAGTGATGGAAGAAATAACATAAATTATATATATACATATATATATTTTTTGTGAACGTTATAACCCTCCATGCAAAAAGACAAAATATATTTCATGTGACCGACAAAAATTCCCAATTCTCAGCCTTCCCCCCTAGCCCCATTTTCACCTCCCGTGGTATGATGCCCGCTACTTTACACAATAACAGCACAACAACGCGCATTTTCTTAAAATTTTTAAAATTTGTCTGAAGAGGAAAAAAAAAAAAAAGGCCAAAAAGGTGACGTGGAACTCAAGGATTCGGGGGCTCAAGACACCCAGTCACCATTAAAAAACTATAAAAAATGAAAAAGAATTTGCGGAGTGCGAAAATGGACGGTCGAGATCTCTCCTCTCTCTCTATCTCTAACTAGTATGTTCTGTCAAGTGATTGACGCCAGGCTAGCATCGTTGGGCCATGATTGGCCGCGGGTCCCACTCACCTCTGTCAGCGCACATGCCTTTCTCTCTCTCTCTCTAGGGTTTTATTCCCTCCCCCACGTCCCCTGATCACCCGGGGCGGCACCAAACGCCCCGTGCTACCGAACTTTCCGCTCGACACGTGTCATGATTAATTTCCCTTCTACAATGACAATTGCAAGGCCCCTCCCCTAAGTACTCGTCGTTTTCATGATTTTGTCCCCATCCTCGTCGCCACCGATATTCTCGTCTTAAAGTTGAAATCGAAATTAGAAAAAAATCGGCATAGATTATAAGGGGTATGATCGAGATCCTAAGAGATTAGATGGTAATTTAAATTTCATATAATTTCGTTTAATTTAGATGGAATATATCTAGACGAGATTACTATAATCATCTATCGAATCTTCGACTAAATGGTAAGTAATAATATTATTTATAAAGCAAAATTGCCTAGCAAGTCGAGCCATTGAAACGTCATTAAATAACATTAGGGATAATCTTTTCGCAAATCAAATTAAATTCGTCTTTTTCTCGAGTCTGGCCTAAAATTCCATTTAGGCTGGTGTTTTTTTTTTTTTAATATTTGGGGGTATTTAAATTAACCATTTTTTAATGTCGTCATTACAGGCTATACAGCTAATCAACTTTGACAGATATGAGCCGAAAACAGAGTACTCTGTTTTCCTTTTTCCCTGTTCTTGCTGCTTGCTGCACGGTAAAAATTCTCACCTCACTCGCAGAACACACAGTCTCTCTCTCTCTCTCTCTCTCTCTAACGACACTCTTCTCTTTCTTCCGTTTTCAGCAGATCTGTCGGCGAGAGACGTTATTAATCATGGTCGACCCTGGAGTAGGAGCAATTAGTGATAATTAATGGTAATTAGTGTGGCTTTGCCAGAATTATAAGATTCCCTCTTCTCGTTTTGACGAGCTTGATTTGCATGGGAAAGCTGTCGTTGTCTTCGTGCGGACTCATTGGGGAAATAATTTATGTGTCCCCATTTATATGCCATCAATGCCATTGATTCACATACAAACACCAATAGCTCCACCCCTGTTTTTCCTTTTTTTTTCTTCTTTATCTCTCTTGGGGGCGATTCTTGAATTCTCCTCCTCCTCCTCCTCCTCCTCCTGTTACTGCTGCAAATTGTCTGTCTGCATCGGCTTCTGTTGTCGTTGTCGTCGTCTCTTTGGCGTCTTTCGTGTTTGCAGGGGAGGCTCTCTTGACTGAGGAAGATGCTAGTAAGTACGTCTTCGCCATTTTTAGCTTTCCGGGACTTGTCCGAGTTCCGCTCTTTCTTGTTGCGATTGACGAACCGACTTCCCGGCCCTGTTTCTGTTTGATTCTCGGTTCCCTTGAACTGTGCATGGCTTGGTTGCTTTCCTTAGTCTTGTGGGTTCGTGCCGAAGTTCGTACTTGTTTGAGAGATGGCAATTCGATGGACTTCTAGTCGTGCCTATGCTCGTTGGTTCTTTGCTCCAATAATGTTCTTCTTCTTCTTCTTTGGTGGTGGTGGTATCGATAACTGGTTGGATGTTTCATCAACTCGTGCTCTTTCACTTTGTTCTTGCTCTCTGAGATGGTTTGTCTACTTGTTCTAGAGTTTCGATCTTTTCCTAATCTGATGTTCTGGTTGGGCTGGTTGCCTGCATTGGATTCTACAGCTTTTTGCGTTTCTTGGGACTTTTTCTTCAAATCTGTCCCGTACAGCAATTTTGCTGCTTGTTTGCTGAATATTACTGGCGTTGTACGGTGGAAGTGGCCGATGCACTCTCAGACTATGTTTCTACCTGTTGTCTGTTATTGTTTCTCCTGGAGTTCACCATAAATTTAGAGGGCTGATATAGTTTGCAATTACCACCCTTAGGATTCATTCATATCAGCAGGCATGGCTTGCTGAATTTGATGCTTGTGTATGTGTGGAACAACGAGTTATATCCATCCGCAAAAAAAAAAAAAAAAAAGTTTCTGACAATATACTCAGTTTTTAATTTCCCGTGAATCATTTGTGCCTTTCCAGGGAGCATTGCTCTTGCTTCTGGCACTGAGCAATGCCGTGAATACAAGAGGAGGAGATAGTGATAGGCAATGTGAGTATAAACTGGCATTGGATTTGGATCCAAGACCGCATAGTGTGTCTATAACAGAGTTTGGGGCTGTCGGAGACGGGAAAACTCTAAACACCGTCGCCTTCCAGAATGCCATTTTCTACCTCAAGTCCTTTGCTGACAAGGGAGGCGCTCAGCTTTACGTGCCTCCTGGGAGGTGGCTCACTGGAAGTTTTAACCTCACTAGCCATCTCACTCTCTTCTTGGAAAGAGGGGCCACGGTTCTTGCATCTCAGGTAAAATTTGCTGATGCTTTGATGTTCCTACTTTGAGGGTAATGAGCAAAAAGCAAAATTAAATCTTGCATGATGCATTGTCTCGCTCACATATTCAGGACCCATCTCACTGGGATATTGTGGAACCTCTCCCATCTTATGGACGCGGGATAGAAACTCCAGGAAGAAGATACCGAAGCTTGATAAATGCGTATGGGTTGCGTGATGTGGTGATAACAGGTACTCCAGATTCTTAACTTTGCCTGCTGCTGCTATAGTTAGTTTGCACATGCTAGTACCAAGCCTCATTCAAGCAATCCATTGATTTATAAATGCTCTAGGTGATAATGGAACGATTGATGGTCAAGGCTCATTTTGGTGGGATTTATTCACCAGTCACTCCTTGAACTACAGTCGCCCTCATCTTGTGGAATTTGTAGAGGCAAAACATGTAGTGGTGTCAAACATTACATTCTTGAACGCTCCTGCCTATAGCATCCATCCAGTCTATTGCTGGTATGCTTATGAGAGCCCCATTGTTGATATGTCACCCATCACTTTTTTAATTTTAGTTGTGCATATGAAATTTATCATCATTCCTTTGGTATAATGCAGTGATGTGCACATCCAGAATGTTTCAATTACTGCTTCACCAGAATCCCCTCAGACTGTTGGCATTGTACCAGGTCAGTGACGCAGTGGTTTGGACTAAGGAAAATGCATAGCTGAACAATTGCTTCAGTCTTTAATATACCTCTGCATTATGCAGTAAGTTTTATCTGTTCCCAAGTCTGTAATGGGTTAACTTAGTGAAGGCAATGGTTATGATTGTCTGAATCTTTCGCTAGAGTAACGCTGGCAGTTGGTTAAGTTCTTCATTCTTTGCCAAAAGCAAGTTGGACATGTCTTTGAAACAATTCCAAGATGCTTTTTCCTCCTATGAGAAACAATTTTTTTTTTTTGGGATCTCATGGAGAGAAGAAGAAAATCCGGTGACATTGGAAAACTTGATAATTGATGCAGCTGCTTCTGTTCTGAGAGTTTATGCACAAGACCTAATCATGCATTTCATATAATCTTCTTCTTTTGCCCTCCTTTCCCTCTCCCTCAATCGGGGCTTATACTTCTGGCCACAGCAAACTCTTCAACTGCCAAGCCCATTATTCCGTTAAATCTGTTTGGTATACCCTGATAATTAATGTCAATACAAATTAACTGATATATTTTGTTCTTCATGGAAAAATTTCAGATTCCTCAGACAATGTATGCATAGAGGATTGCAGCATTAGCATGGGGTATGACTCCATCTCGCTCAAGAGTGGATGGGATGAATATGGAATTTCCTACAGCAGGCCCACCTCTCATGTTTACATTAGGCGGGCATACTTGCAGTCATACTCCGGGGCTGCGATCGCCTTTGGTAGCGAGATGTCTGGTGGGATTTCCGATGTCCACGTGAATCATGTCAGCATACACAGCTCATCAAGTGGCGTAGAATTCCGAACAACACGGGGCCGAGGCGGCTACATCGAAGACATAACTGTATCTGATGTTGACATGGATGACGTCCACATAGCATTTGGTGCAAAGGGTCACTTTGGGTCTCATCCGGATGAAAATTTCGATCCAAACGCTCTCCCAGTTTTGCGCTACATTACTTTAAAGAATGTGGTGGGAAGAAGCATCACGGTTGCTGGAAATTTCACAGGAATTAGCGAATCTCCATTCACTTCCATCTCTTTGTCTAATATCTCCTTGTCCCTCAACTCTGGTTCAGTGACATCTTGGATTTGTTCCGATGTTTCGGGTTCTTCGTCATCTGTGCTTCCTGAACCATGTCCTGAGCTTGCAGGCTCGTCCTCAAATTCTTCCTCAGCTGGCATATCTAGCATAACTGCCATTGGTAATTCGGCAGCCTTGTGATATTTTCCATAAAGGATCAACCCTACCTGTTCTGCAGCCTCAAATTGGCGCCAGATTCCTTTTCAAGAAGGTGGGACATGTTCGAAAGAAGAAACCTCTCAGTCCGCCAGTTGAATTGTATGGTCGTCGATCACAGTTGTCTATTTGAAAGTTGTTTGTACAGCCTCATTTCTTCATTCATCATGTAAGGAAATTTTTGGTAGAAGAGGGGGTCACCTTAGATTGTTTTCTTTTTGTACTTAGCAGTTCTCTCTCTTTTTTTCTTTCTTCTCATAATCTTTGTTTTGGGGGGTGTAACTTCATTGTAACGTTTTTTTTCCTTATCTGGAACGACTTCATGTGAGATGAAATCATATGTGACTATATGAAAAGTGATTCTTGATGAGGTCACGCGGAAGTGCAAGCAAGGCGGCTCTCTCCTTTCAAATTATGCATGTCTTGCTGCATTCATCTTTAAGTTTCTGTTCTTCTCTGCTGGGAAGCTTTCGTCTTCATCCGTAATGTCATTCATTATAGGAGGAAGACGGCAAGAACTAAGCACGGGTTAATCATTGCTCGAGGCTGTGGCTGTCGAATTAAAGTGTTCTGCAGATGAAGTTTGTCATTCTAGGTCACACAGGTACCCACCATTCTTTCAGCTAGACCATTATCACTGGACCTCAAGCACTATTTACCAAGGCGTCGCATCGATTTCTGTTCTTTCTTTTAGTTCCACTGCTCTACAGAGTAGTAGTAGTCCCCCGATGTGGAAGGTCAAGTCCCATCTCGATATTTGTTCATCACCATTTGTCGTAATCGATGTTCTTCCACGAAATTATAGAACGGGTCTTGAAGTTTACAGAGAAGACAATAGCGACGAATGGTTTACCTTGCACATGAATCTTAAGCTAACTGGGTATTGTGTTAGCATTCTCTGTATTAATGTCCAAGTTCCTTGTCTGCTCACTTTTCCCGAAAGTCTTGTGGCAATGCTTGTTTGACAAGACATTTCTTGTGGCTTGAAAATGGATCCGGAGAAAATTGTTTCTAGGGATGAAAATCTTACAGGCATATATAAAAAAAAAAGAAAATTTCAAATAAGAATACGAAGTGAAGTTTTTTTTTTTTCTTACAAAAAGGATCGGGAGTACATCTTATCTCATGCAAGACTTGGAGTGGCTAAATTAGTTTAAAATAAAGGCTCGAACTTGCCGATCAACTAAATCTCTACCAACTAGCTTATTCCGATATGGTCTTGTTGCTATTGCATATGGTAAAAAGTTTGCTCTGTCTTCCACCACTTTTTTGTTGAGATCCTCACATCCTCCTCTTTACTATCATTCTATATATTGGCAACAACTTTTCATTAAAATCTCAAAAAATGCTAGAGATTGTCCCTCGCAGCTATCCTTAATTGATCATCAATGGATATCTGATGAGCCAAATCACATCAAATGCCAAAAGAGCAGTCGAGTCGATCAAATGTCCTCTACTGCCTTTATTCGATGGAGATAATAACGGGAGATTCACGACTCCAATGAATAACACAACGTACACCAAAAAAATGAAAATAGTAGAAGATTGCAAGATGAGGCCTACCATGGCAACATAACGAATTAAAAAATTCACAGTGGATACCACTTACCATTACAAAATGCAACTCACGTATATCGATTCCCACAAAATATACCCATTAAGTCCACCACCAAACAAGTCGAAGCAACACTAAAAAAAAATGAAAAAAGTTCCCTCGCCATCACTTCCATCGCTGTCATTGTTGTGGTATTTCACGATATACTCACATACCTTGCCGACATATTGCTTGAGCAAGCTACAACCATCTTCTTTTGAATGAAGGAAGAATCGGCAGCCCCAATTTAGGATGCTAAAATTTAGATGGAATTCACGCCCTTCCCGCAATCCTGGTGTAGTTCGTGTCTTTTGAGTGAAATTAATCGCAGCAAACGAATTCTTCATTAGTAAATAATAATTGGTTCGAGGTTGCATCAAACAACAAACACTTCTTCAACTCAAGTTATGAACCTAGCCAGATCAAAGCAAATTCCAAAATCAATTTGACTCCGATGGCACGTTAACTTCTTCGAGGAAGATTCAAGTAAGAGGAACCCTAGCTTCTTCAATTTGGGACCTCTTTGAATTGGGCCATATCGACAATATTGCCTTTATTAAACCGGTTAAAATAAGCGGTCAGAGAAATTCTGCCGGTTGCGATTTGGGTTCTTATTTGAAATTAGGTTGACCATTTCAATCTCTTTTTTGAGATAAGATTAAATCTTGACCCTTTTTTGAGAAAGCAGTTCGCTTAACTTTCATTTGAAATTTCGTCATGTAAAAGTGAGTTTATTTATTTATTTATTTATTTATTCCAAGTTAATTGAGCCATTTCGTAATTGAGACTATTGTTGGTCATATTTTACAACGTGGAAAGAAAAAAAGGTACAAGCCAGCACAGTGTGGAGGGGCACGACGACTCATTTAATTTTTACTATTTTCTATTAAAAAGTGTGAAGGGGCATGACGACTGATCTAATATTTACTATTTTCTATTCAAAATTTTTTCCAGAGATATTATATATGTCCTCATTTGTGCTAGAGCTCGAAAATCAATCATATGAGGAGTCCATCTATCTTTGTGGCTTTTAGATGATAAAAAAAGAACTAATTACACCACTCACAATATTTACATTCTCAAAGGATCATCGAGGAATGAATAGTTTAGGGGCGTACATGATAAAATTTTCATTTTTCTATTTTATTGTTTTTTTCGTTTTCCGAAACATATATGAAATATAAATCTATTTGGTAATGTAATTTCATTTTTCTATTTCTGGAACATATTTTTATTCCAGAAATAAATTTGAGTAGAAATTAAAAGTTCAAATTTTTAGCTTTTCTATTTTTAGAACAAAAATGAGAAATGAAAATTTTTCTCATCATTCACCCTTGTTATCGCTTGTTGCTCACCTGCCCCCCGCCATGGGTTGCCAAATGCCAGACGTTGGCCGCTTGCCGCGGGTCCCCGGATGTTGGATGTCGGCAATTGGCCACTTGGCTTTGGTCACCAGACGCCGGGCGAAGGTTGCTGAACGTCGGCCGTTGGCTAACTGCTGCCTCCTATAAATAAATTTTTTATTCTTTTATAAAGCAAATTTCTATTTCAGAAATAGAGATTTTGAGTCCTTTTTAAACACGTTTATGGAAGTTGAGAGACAGTTTTGCCTCTTGATATCTGTTGTGGGTGGTGGGCTTTCGCTATAATTTGAAGTAACTAATTCGGCCTGCGACTGTGGTGATTGCAGAGGAAAAGAAAGCATGAGGGCTCTTTGATAGTTTTAAGAGGAGGCGGGGGTGATGTCCTAGCACTTGATGTGGCACCTGGTGAATTGAGATGGAGAATTAGTGACTGTCACCCTGGGTGAGTTACCTGCCAAGTATCTTGGAATCTCTTGCTTGTTGTTGGCCGTGAATGACCCTTATGTTGTGGTTTTCTAGTTTAGTTGTTTCTAAAAGATTTTCTAATCTTAATTTATTGCAGTCTGTTGCTTCTTCGCTGACTGCATTCTTTCGACATTATTAGTTGAGTAGCGTAAATCCAAAAACCGTACGTTAGATTAGATATTATCTTGTCAATGGAGTGCTCAGTTTAATGCTGAATTGAGATCGTCATTTTGGTCACTAACGTAGTGAATATAATATATCTGCCCGTTATTTGGGGTATAGAATGAGAATGTTTGAAAAAGGATTGGCATTGCTTGCTCCAGGATTTACAGCCGATAAGCTTTTTCTTGTGACTTTCAAGTAGTGGAAAACTTCCTTTTTTTGGCAAATTTATTCAATAACTTGTGGAATGGTATGGGCTTAGTAGTTTTTAAGGAATTTGAGTTTCTTATATCAAGATTGAGACATTTCTGAAGTCTCTCACGGAGTGAGAAAACATGAAGAGGATGTCTTATCATGAACAAAAATGAGGAATTTAGGATTATCATGATCGCAACTTTTGGGAGTGATGATGAATGGTTCTTTTTTCTTCAGGAGGTTTAGCTGCACTCTTTTTCCATTGTGTGTTGAAGTGGTAGAGGGATGATCTTTAATGTTCTGTAGGCACTGACACTCTAGCAAGTTTCCTATATTCTACTTCTCATGTGCAAGTGTGTCACTGCCATCTCCTTTTTTGAAAAAGGGTCACGCGCTGACACTGGTGGTGCTGATGGGATGATATGTGAAATTGATCCCATGGCAGGATATTCTTTAAAAAGGTTTAGAACTCCAACGAAGACTATATCTGCCATCGCCGTTTCATCTGGTTTGTTTAATTTGTCCTTCTCTAGACCTCTTTCTTTACAGCTATTTGGTGCTTTATGCAGGTTCTGCAGTGTAAGGGTAAATGATGGTAGGAACGTTTACTTTGGTTATTCTATCAATTCTGGTCAAGCATTTAAATTATGTAAGAATGTCTCATGTCGCATGTACTTAAGCAAGCGCTTCAAACCTTGCTTCCCTAAGTCTGCATTACTGTTTTTGGAGAAAAGCTATGTGTTATGACCATACCTAAGCTTTTGAGCAATCGCATGGCTACTAGATGCATGAGCTTTACATCGAGCTAGACTGGGTGGCTTGTGTTTTAAATAGGGTTGAAACTTGGGAGATATTTAACGTCAAGATTAAGCCCACTGATTTAAGAAACTTGGTCAGTCCATGTGGCTCAGGTTTTTCTTTTTCAAAGCTGTACTTTATATCTCCCAAACTGGGTTAACCTATCTATGAATCAGGGCATTAATCAATGAAACATCGGTAACCTATACTGAGTGAGGTGAGGCTGCATTTGAAGTACTTAATTAAGTTCATGGATCGTGCTGATGCAATACAAATTTTGGGCTAGAATCGATTAAATGACTAGGCACAAGCTTTTATTTCTAATGTGTGCTTTACTTGATAAGTGCTAGTGAGATGAGAATTTGGAGCATTAGGATTTTGCTGCTGGACGTGACAAGGAAAAAATATTTCGAACGTGACTAGGAGACTATGTTGATGTGTAATGGTTTGGTTATCGAGTATTAGGGATTTTACATGAATAACAAGTCAGTCATCTGTCCAATTATCTTTAAAAGAGTATATGGAAGAAGTGGTGTGTGGCAAGAATATGTTCTGAACATGGTAAGCAGGTGAAACCGTGTAGACAAAGACATTTTCTGAGACCCCACAAGTCTACGGTCACTTGCACGGACGAGAGGTTGAAGGAAGTAACAGTAGCTGGATGCATGATGCATGCATAGCTTAAGAGTTGACATGGGCTTTCTCTAAATGCATGTAGACGGAAATCATTCTGAGCGTTCGAAATTAGAGGAGCAAAATAGAAACCAGGGTGAATCTAATGAGAAGGAAATGAATAACTAATCTGAAGTTATATAGGAGAAGTGTAAAATACTAGGTAAGTCTTCCATGATTGTATGAAATTGAGAGTGTACTAGCTTCTGGATCTGCACAAGTAATGATATATAGTTGCTCAGATCACAGAAAGATACAGAAGTTTTCTGGCCATCCTGTGAGTCTTAGTTTTCTAATTAGTACTGTATTTTCTGTTTTATGCATCCCTTATGCTCAGATCTGCACAAGTAATGATATATAGTTTCTCTCTACTTGATGTACTGCGACATCCACTCGAACCCTTCGCCATAGCCCATCTTGCGCACGACGAGGGGCCTAACAATCTGATCTGCAAGATCCACTTTCCCTTTACCAGTTGTCAAGCCAGTGAGCCCGAGATGATATCGCAGCTCATCCTCCTAAGCCGCCTCCGGCATATCTATCTTGTTTCCGAGCACAAGAACAGGCACCTTACCAAGAGCTTCATCTGAAAGGAGGGCGTCGAGCTCCCTCTTTGATTCCGCAAACCTCTCCTTGTCGCAGGCGTCCACCACATATACCACTGCATCCGCCTAGCGAAAAAAGTGCGGAAGATCAATCAATCGTTCGATATAAATCTCATTTGAAGATGTGTGCAAAAAAGCAGTCCAAGTTAAAGCAGTAAACTAGAAGACCAAAAATGTTGAAAGTCATCGACTCGCACGTGGCCTCCAAACTCAGGGGGCAAAAAAGCATCCGACTACTCTGAGTAGGATGAACCACCCGCACGCCTCGTTTTTGCATGACATTTAAAAACCATAACAGAATCCATCAACGAATCAACCAAAGTAGGAAAGAAAAACAGAAGCTTCAAGGGGAAAGAAAAACAGAGGAGCTACGTTCAAGAGGAGAGAAAAACAGAGGAGCTTCACCTTAGCGTAGTAGTCTGGCCAGACCCTCCGAGCGATCTGGCTTCCACCCAAGTCGAAAGCTTTGAACTTTGTCTTCCCTATACGCAGTCCCTCAGAAGTCGGGAACTGGGTGGGTAGGGGCAGAACCAATCTCTGCCAATCACAGGACCATGTCAGAACGGTTCGGCTTAGTTTCAATAAGCATGTATCTCCCTACGAATGCGCTACATATATCTACACATTGGGAAGAGAAACTCTCAATCCTGATAAGAGAAATAAGCAACTTCAGAACTGTGTATTTCCATGGAAGGGAGTCTCTACGAATTCAAACGAGAGTACCTCGTGCTTCAGCATTCGGAGCAGGGTGGTCTTCCCAGCATTATCCAGTCCCAAGAGCGAGATCTTGGGTTCCTCCTGGCGCAGACCCAGAGAGGCCTGAGTTCCATAGAGCCGATTCACCAGAAACATCTCTACCTTCTCTCTCTGAAATCTGTACCTTCTCTCGCTGCAGACGGGGAGTGAGAGGGAAGGGGTTGTGGGAGTGGAATGTGGGGGGAAGGGCGATGAGAGGGTGTGGCTTTTATAATGGGGAGGAGGAGATGTCTTAGTCAAGTGAGCGTGTGAGAGAGTTCTTCCAAGAAAAGTGCCCCGATTCTAAGACGACCTCGTATGTTTCCATAATGAGGCAAGTGTTCTGTCGACCTTTCCAGGAGTAGAAGAAGCCGGTCACCGGCCATCCACGGTGGACGTCGAGGCCGGTCAAGTAAACCCTGGGGTGATGAGGAAATGGCAACTTTGTGGAAATTGAGATGGAAATGGAGGGATCGCGGGGTGAGACGGAGTGTTGTGCGGTGAGGATGCATCTACCTTTCGCGATCGCTGAATTAAACACCCGGCCCCAACTATATGAGCGCAAAAAGAAACGAGAGATTGGTGTTTAGGAAATCGGGGAGAATTACGCTAATCTCCTCCTGACTTTAGGATATATGCATCTGCTGCTACTGTGCATTATTTCGTTGAAACTTTCATTTCTTGCAATGCCCATGGCTTGTGAGGGGTGGTGTGTATTTTCATGTCTTTCCCTCTCTCTCTCTCTCTTCTTTCTAAGAAATAAATCTCGCCTTTGCCTTCGACTTCTGGGGGGAAAATAAAAAGAAAAGGGAGTGCAATAAATTAACTAATACATCGGAAGAAGTGACTCTCGATGATAGCATAAGAAGTAAAGATTGTTAGGACTTCGTGGAAGTATTTATAGAACTAATAGGACATTTTAGATAAAAGAAACGTGGTTATGTAAAAAAGATATTAGGCATTGCTAGCTTAAAAAAAAGAAGGAGAAGAGTAAACATTCATAATTTACTTAGACCAAAACTACATTTGTGACTCTCTTTTCACTTTCTCTCCGGCCCTTACTCAATTCGTGCTCGCTCGCTCCATACTCTCACCTCTATTTGGATCTAAATTTCTCTTGAAGGGTGTTGAATTTTGATTTTACTACTCATGCTTTGATTGGCGTATCATTTAATGTTTTTTTTCTTAATGATTATGTTATGTATATAAGTGTTTTAACAATATGGGTCGGATCGAATATGTGTTGAGTAAGAGTCATTGGTCAAAACAGATTAAAATATGCCCATTTGAATCGGATTATTTTCGATTCAATCAAAACTAAACTCAGATCCATTTGTTTAACGGGGTCTTATTGTCGATCGCATCTTAAAAAGCATCTTGTCATCGCGTGGAAAATCTGAGGTCCGCCTCTAGAAACACGACCAGATTTAGAGACCAAAAGGGCCAGTCCTCTTCGAGACCGCAGGCGGCGGTGACACCTACGGTTTCCCATCGGGGGAGGTTTTTTTTTTTTTTTTTTTTTCACGTAATTCCTCTTGCATGGATTTTGCATTAAGGTCTCTCGGCGGGAGACGGCGCGCGACTGTTGGCCGATTACGTGGGATCGCTTACGTGGAGGGATCGGAGGCCGCAGGTGAGAGACTGATTGTACGGTCGGGATGCGTTTGACGTCTTCGTTACCCTAAAAGCGGCAGGTAATTTGTGCTTTGAACCATTCAAATGTCGACACGTGTCCTCGGGGTCTGCCACATCAGCCAACTTAAAACCAGCGCTCTCGCGCTCTCGCTTCTCTCTTTCTTTACTCAGCGGGTCATTTCTCTCTCCTCTCTCTTCTCACTCTGTCTCCCTCTTTCCTGACCCGACGACGTTGTCTCCCAAATAGCGCTCTCCGATGAGGGCCCCGCTCCCACCGACGACAGCGACGCTCCCTCCCGATGACGGCCGCGCTCTCTCCGACGACGGCGACGCTCCCTCCCGACGACGGCCTCTCTCTACTCCACGGCCTCTTCCTCCGGACCTCTCTCTTCCCGAATCGCGCTCTCTCCCGACGCCAGGCTTTCTCCGACGACAGCTGCGCTCTCTCCCGAGAAGCCCTAGATCTGCGACGATAATCCCCGCTTTTCAGGTTCTATTTTTTCTTTTTTCCGGGGTTTTACGTCCGCATCTTTGTCTTGGGTGAAGCTGGGTGAAAATTTCTTGTTTTGCCACAATGTGTGTAGGGTGGTTCTTGCAGAACGGAGATGCAGTCGCTCTGTTCTCTCGTCTAATCTTCAATCGCTTTCACACTCGGCTCGGCTCAAAGCCGTCCCCCCGAGAAGCCCTAAATCCGACCAGGCCTCATCATTTCACTTCGGGTTGTCTTCACTGGTCTCTGGTCTCTGTTCGATTCTCTCGGCTCAGCATGTAAGCCCCTCCTCTTCCTTCTTTTTTTCTTTTTCTGCTCGTGTTGCATCCAATATTCTGGATATATGGCTAGAGCAAAATGTTCTCGGGTCCTGTTGTCGTCACTCTCAAGGTATTCGAGGACAACATCCTGGTTCGGGAGATGCTTGAAGCTAGAGGCGAAGGGAGAGTGTTGGTCATCGATGGCGGAGCAAGCTTGAGATGCGCTCTGGTGGGTGGGAACACGATACAAAGTCATCCTGCACAAGTATGAAGTCATTTTTTTTTACCTTTCTTGACATTTTGGTTCCATGAAACTTCTATGGCAAAAGCTTCTTGTTTATGTTTAAACTCAAAGTAAAATTGCTGCTTCGATCATATTTGGAGGTAGCTCTTGCTTGCATCATATAGTAATCGAACTTGACCTTTTTGGAAGTAGTATTCAAGGAGCTGGAGCTCATTATTTTGTCCTCCTGCTCTTTCTAGGCTGCTCTCGACTTTGATGTTGGTGATGCTCGAAGGCAGCCACCTGTTGACACCATGTGGCAGCAGGTTATGGCTGCTTCCTTTTTGTAGTCCATTTTCTATTTCGGTGGCGAAGGCAATACCATAATAATGTAGAAATTTGGTCTTTCGTGATGAAGTCCTCATTTTCGCTGGGGCGCTGCAGTAAATAGAAAGTGCTGATGTTTTATTGAGATTCAGAGTCTTTTGGTTGACATAACAGTGACTTATCTTTCAGCTATCCTGTCTTTCGGTATATGAACTATTACAAGAAGAACAATATTTAAGATAAGAAGTATTTTGTTTTGTTTTTTATGTTAAGAGGGTCTTTTTGGGCTATCCTATTTTCTTGGGGATATTCAACAATTCTGAAGAAACACATACCGATTGACTGAAGTAACTCACAATTCTTTAATGGGATGATGCCACCGTGGCTGCCTCTGCCTCTGAACTATTTTTGAGCATCCCATTACTGCGAAGTTTTCTCTCTTTCATCTAATGAACTACACTGCCGCCTTTGCCTTTGCCACCTCCGACCAAAAGCTCCTCCAGTCTCACTCCCCAATTTAGCTGCTGCCTTGCGCAATGCGAAGGATTACTTTAACATGGCTGATCGCATTGCTCATAACTTGAAGGGTTCACAAGATTCTGGTTTCGTTGATCTTACCTTGTTTCGATCTTAAGATTTTGGTTTAGTTGCCGCCTTGTGATTGAACTTTCACACTTCTTGAGATGTTGCCGTTTATCTTACATTGGCTTGATAACAGGGTCTGCTATTGACATGATGACCAGCACCATAACTGTTGGTAATCAAACCAACTGTTGCTTATAATGCTGAGGAGGATGTAACTGCTGTAGCCAAACCAGAAGGTGGCAAGCAATTGGCATGCTAAGGCATGTTCTGTTTAGCTACTCTACCTTGGAGATTAAAGAAACATGCCATGGACTTCTTGCTTTGCACCACAGAAGGAGATGTCTCACGGGAGAGTGAGAGTGAAACTCTAGATTTCTCATCATTTGTCCTAGCCATTTTGTTGCCTTGCAGGTATTATAGTGAAAGATGTTGATTTTATGCCATTTCATTTTGTATATTCTTCTTATCATTAAAGTGCAAAATCTAGGGGATTGAGAACGTCATCATGTACTCGGATGTTGTGATAAGGAAGAAATGTTTATAAAGTTTTCCATGAGACACCACTTTGGTTTGCCCAAGTGCTTGAACTAGTGGAATTGGTTTGGAAGTCTTCTAAGGGAGGCCCTCCAAGTCTTCTTGAACAAAGTGATGCGGTATATAATTATTTCCATATTGTCTCCTTGCTTGGATGATGGCTGCTCCTTATTTCTTTTTAGGTTGTGACATTTTCCAGGGTGTAGACTCTTCTGAATGGGTTTAAAGGTCATTGGTTTTCATAAGACCATTGAATGCTCAATATGAATAGGAATAGCAAGCTGAAAAAGCCAATTCAAAAGTAACCATCTTTCAATGTTAACTTTTGAGATGTGAAGTTGAGGGAAGTCTATATTTACATGTGACACATTCCAATTTCTTTGTTACATAAAGCAAACACATTAGAAATGAATTTACGATTGTGAATGGTAATTTTTTGTGGCATTACTTGAGTTAGGCAGAAGAAGTCCTAATCTCTAGCTTGCTGCTAAATTAGCATTCTAAGAATTCAACCCGGCTTGATGCCTGATGTCAAATTACCTTTTTATCAGTTTCTGACTTCTATGGTCATCACATTATAGGATATTGCTCGCTTTAGGCCTGATATGAAGTTGCTTATTTCAAGTGCCAAACTAGATGTGGAGAAGTTCATTGATTTTTTTCACTCCACCCTGATATTTAGATATCCAGGAAGGCGGTATCCGGTTGAAATTCTTCACACTAGAGCACCCGAAGCAGATTACTTGAATGCAGCTATTGTTATTGCTCTTCAAATACATGTGCAGCAACCGTGTGGTGATATTTTGATTTTTCTTACCGGTCAAGAGGAAATTGAAGCAGTTGAAGAGCTTTTGAAGCATAGGTAAGGGGTTTTGGCTCCCAAATTGCCGAACTCATTGTATGCCCGATATATGCTAATTTGCCTACAGATCTTCAGGCAAAGATATTTGAACCCACGCCAGAAGGTGCTCTTAAGGTGGTCCTTGCGACAAATATTGCAGAGATGTCATTAACAATTGACTGAATAAGCTATGTGATTGATCCGGGTTTTTGCAAGATGAAATCGGACAACCCAAGGACGGGAATGGAATCACAGCTAGTGACTCCAATCTCCAAAGCTTCAGCAATGCAGAGGGCTGGCCATGCCGGAAGAACATCAAATTGATCTAGAAGATAACACTGTACTAGAGGTTCAACGGACCAACCTTGCTAATGTTGTCTTGACACTAAAAAGCCTTGGAATTAGCGATACACTAAATTTTGATTTTATGGATCGACCGCCAGTTGAATCATTACTCAAAGCTATTGTGTGGATCGGCCGCCGGCTGGTTACATACCTCAATTTTTTTATTTATTCTTTATTCTTGTACTTGACCATCACCATATTCCCCCTTTTTTCGGGGCCATATGCACTTGATCTCCACCTATTGTGTGGTATCTTCCATGTAGATTTGGCAACAGGTGGGATTCGGCTTTAGTTGAGTTAAACAGCAGACTTAACACATCGAATTATGAATGAATTATAAGTTCTGACATTCAATTTTTAAGTGTCATAATGAAAATCGAACAAAATGTCTTAACTTCTTTGAAGGGACTTAAAAGTTGACTTCATTTTATCAGAATTTCTCCATTTCAAAATTGAGAAATGTCTTTTGTCAGATCTGAATTCTTGAAATTCTCGTTTAATTTTGTCACCAAGGAGCAAGATGTAGAGATGGACACTAGATTGATGTATTAGAAACTTGTTGTCCAGTATGGCCATGGTAAAACAAATGTTTTGATGACAACATGAGGACTCGATTAGTTGATAATAAAGATCTTCAAATAAAAAGACTGAGAATGGCTTTGAGCACCATGCAGAAGGTGCATAGATACATGAGCAAGTTTTCATATCAAAACAAATACACTTTCAAACACGATAGCTATGTGAGTGGCATAAGCATCCATTACACCAAACTTGATCCTGCCCCTGTACCTTCCATAAGGGCGCCATGGTCGACAAGCACGATAGCTATGTGAGTGTAATCAATGTCGTACCCTTCATCTCCTGCTTTTTTAGAGAAATAGAGGATAGCGGGTAGGAACTGGATGCTTAGGAGCAGAATATATGGGTATACAAGAGGGTCCTTCCCATTTTTGGTATAGTATGATGCTGCAAACTTATTTAGGTAAGCCTGCAAATCCTCTAAACTATAGGGAACTGAACTCTCACTAAAGATAGCAGATGAACCTCCCAGAGGGAACTCGTTGATGGCTAACAGTTTAAGCCACAAGAAATCTTCTATGGTGGTGAAAAGTGCCGATAGATCTCTTAGTAGCCTTTCGACAAGTCCCCTCGAGAACCAGATATCATCGCATATAGTAACAACTGTTTCTTATCATATGTAGCTTCTTGTTATTGAGGCCTTTTTCTATTTATTTAATCGGCGTTTACATAGACATAATGATTAATCAAATTCTTTTTTATCTGACCCTCTTGTTATTGAGACTTTTTCCTATTTGTCTAATTATTGTTTTTTTTTTCTCTTTTTTTCTTCCATTTTTTTACATCAGGGAAATGTTAAAAAAAAGACCAAGAAAAAGGAAAGTAAGAGGAAAGCCACCGGACTTCGCGACTGGAGAGCCATATATTCTAGCCCTGATCGAGTATCGACCTCGAAAAATCTTCCAAGAATGGACATTCCCTTACGCGCGCATCAAACGCCAGAAAATCTCATCAGGCTGGCTATTTCCCATGGAAACACTAGTGTTTTCCTTCCAAAGGCGGCTTCTCTGTGCATCTTGCTATAAATCGGAAGCGCAAAATGGATATAACAGTGTACAATTAACGTCATCCGGTGACCAATCGGTGTCGAGTAACGCATAGCAGGCCAGTATCCCTTTTTGCCTGCACCATCTGGAAGACCAGAAACATACGATCCAGACAGAGTACTTCATCTGGGGATACATGTGGAACAAAAGTGAACGATAATGTATTTTCCTCACATAACGAGAACATATGTATCCAGAAATCATCAACTCTCTATGTGCTTTGGTCTGTGGCAGAAGGAAGCGAAGATCTTGTTCCTGGGGCTGGATAAGTTAGGGAAGACCACTCTGCTTTGAATGTTGAAGGACGAGGTACTTTCGTTTGACTTCGCAGAGACTCCCTTTAAAGGGAACGTACAGTTCTGGAGTTGCTTTTTCTCTTATCGTGGTCGAGAATTGTGCTTTTTCGTCTGTTCTTATTTTCATAGTTGATTCCTTTTGTTTCTTGAGTCCTCTCTGCACGTCGTCTGGTGAGTTGATTGCATGACTCTTGCGCTTGCATGGTACGGGTTCATAGTATATATCTTAGTATACAATGTATAGATATATGTAGCGCGTTCATAGGATGATAGCATGCTTGTTGAAAGTTAACTAAAAAATTCCCGGTTCTGTAATTGGCAGAGATTGGTTCAGCACCCACCCACCCAGTTCCCAACTTCAGAAGAACTAAGTATAGGGAAGCTTTTGACTTAGGTGGTCACCGGATCGCTCGTAGAGTCTGGCGGGACTACTATGCTAAGGTAAAAGTTCTGCTCTCTTTTTCTCTCCTATGAAAGCTCGTGATTTGGGATGTCTTTTTAATTGTGTGCCATGTGGCCAATTCATTCATGAATTCTGTAACAGTTTTTGAATTTAATGCAACATGATGCATGTGGGGCAGATCATCCTACTGAGTAGTCTGATGCTTTCGATTAATCATGTTAAACTTATCACTTCGAACGCTTCATTCTTGTCTGTGGATGTGTTTCTTGACTTTTGAGTTGACAAATAGTCAGATGCGTGGTTTTTACCAAAAAAAAAAAAAATAGTCAGATGCGTGGTTCTTAACGCTCAGTTCACTGGTTTTATTTACTGCAGTAAGTTTCAATAGATAACCCTGAAATCAAACCTTCAGTTTACTTTGAGATCAGGTTTGACCTTGTTGGATTGAGGAGAGGGAATACTTATGCAATCGCGGCAACTTAGCCGTCGACCACTTGTACTTCTAGCTTTTATATTCTACGTTGCTTCTAAACAGGGGCTTTATATTGGCCCATAAAAAAACATGGCTTTACCGGGACTGATTTTCATTTTCAGTAGTCTGGGTCCGGCAAGTGACATGTTTTCATGTTATCTAGTGGTCGGTATGACGGTTTTCATGCACACTGTTGATTTTTGTTCTCTCCCTCTTAGTTCTCTTCGGATAACATTGTATCCTTTGCTAATCCAATTTCAAGATAGTGTATATAGCCGGTGTGGCTGACTTGCAGTGTTTATAAGCAGATGTTACAACTATAGTGTTGGTCAGTGTATTATTCGGCATTGGTTTTTCCTTGCTGCAAAAATTTCCTTTTTCTGTGATATACTACGATGACGGGGTTCTGCGGTAGGGAAACCCAAGTTTAGCATGATGTGGCCTTTATTGACTGGCCGGCACTCCTTCACACGAGGCATTTTTAAACCTCAAATGATCATGTGATATGATTATCGTTTCATATTGTTGCTGCGCATGTATGGAAGCATGTGAAGCGATCACTTTGTCAAAGATGATGAATGCTTTGGAACTTTTATATAGGTTGATGGGGTGGTGTACCTGGTCGACGCTTACGACAAGGATAGATTCGCCGAGTCAAAGAAGGAGCTGGACGCTCTCCTCACGGACGAGTTGCTGGCGAACGTCCCATTCCTCGTCTTGGGAAACAAGATCGACCTCTCTTCCGCTGCGTCAGAGGACGAACTGCAGTACTACTTGGGCCTCACCAACTTCACCACCGGGAAGGGCAATGTCGACCTCGCCGGCACCAATGTCCGCCCTCTCGAGGTCTTCATGTGCAGCATTGTGCGCAAGATGGGCTATGGCAAGGGCTTCAGATGGCTCTCTCAGTACATCAAATGAGTATTTCTCTTCCTGGGGTGTCTATTTCGATGTAAGATACATATATATTACATTTCATTTAGCTATTGATAGTAGGCTCGCTCTATTTTGGCGGGACATCTCTTTTTGCTCAAGAAGTTCTTGTGGTCTTCTCATAGGGCAAAGGCAACTTGCTTTGTGTCTGAATTTTACTCGCAGAGCTAGAAACCCTTAGCTATTTCACAGACTTGGCTATTTCACTAAGCATGCGCACGATTGCTTCAGAAGCTCTAGACTCATCCCCCGTCCAGGCTTTAAGAGATTGAGACATTCTGGTTAAGCAAAGCAAAAACAAGATAAGAATCAGGAGTTGGCTGTGGAGCTGAGTTTTCAGAGACTCGGCTGGCAATGGCGCTCAGCTAGACTTGCTGGGCTTTGGTTCGGTCCGGGACGATCCTCAATGAGATCTTTGGGCTCTAAAGAAAAAGTTTGGGTCGAAGAAAGGCTAATATAGATAAATGCTTCTGCTTATATTTGAAGTCACGCCAAGAAAGTTCGTAACTCACGCTAATCGCTTGTTGGAGTCATTTGGGGGGCAACCATTTGTTTAAAGATCTACTGCATCTCGGGAAGAGTTCGGATTGTTCCATTTGTTATGCGGAGAATTTAACATTATCAAAAAGTTGTTTTCTAAGAGATATACACTATTCGTGTGATATAAGGAATGTTCAATAACTAGGTCCTATCGTCGAAACCTGATTTCTTAGGCCTAGCCCTTGATTACCCAAGCATGGGCATTGGGGCAAGCCAAACTTGATGGATTCGAGCCTGAGTGTTGATGAAGTGGGCATAGGAATTGGTTACCTAGATGTTGCGACCTAAATTTCAAGTGCACCACCTAAAATTAAGCTAATGGATTGCTAAGCCTAGACTTAGCTCGAGCTCTCCCAAGCCCATACCAATTCGCAACTTAGGGTTTAAGTTCTTTATAAGCAAATGATTTTTATCATGGAGTCGCCACTAATCTATTTTTGGTGGGTCGATTAGAAACCCAAGTAAAGTAATGGGAGAATTACTTCACTCCTACGAACCAGAGATTGTGAGTTCGGGGACTTGGTTACGCTAGATTTCTCTAACGCCCTTCCGGTACCTTTTTCTTTTATTTTCGAAAAAAAATGTTTTGCAGGCAACTTGAATTGATTTTAAATCTATTTCCCTAACATGTGAGGCGATCATGCAGATGCGTAAACCACCAATTTAACACCCAAGAAAGCAATGAATAAATTGCAGGACTTACCTCATAGCAACGAAAGCATCTACAGTGTTAGATCAGAATTCACATCTACAGTCTAAATATGATTTCTAATGAACACGCAATTTCTCCTTTTTTTTTTCTTATTTAATGAAAATCATGCAATATGCAATGCATACTATTAATCTAACATGGAATAATATGACATGATAATATGGCCTAAACTATATGATGCAAATGCGATGTTTTTGTGTTTTCTTAATAAGCATGCAATCTATCCTAGAAGATAAAACTAATTTATTCTAAGACATTATTTTATTTTATTTTATTTTATTTTCATGAAATTCGGAATTAGAAAAAAAATGAGAATTATCTATCTAAATTAAAATATCATCTAATTTGTATTAGGAATGAGGTTAAACCAAATCCTAATTTAAACTAGAATGTTATCCTAATTTAGAAATTCCTAACTAAAATGCAGTATATCTAAAAGTTTCATTTAATTAAAAAAAAAAACTATCATCTAGAATTAAACTATACGAAATTTTACCCTAAAATGTAATGATATGCAAAGAGTGCCAAAATTCTATTTTTTTAATGTTTTTGTATTAATTTCGAAATTAAAATTTGCCAAGCAATTAAACATGGAACCTCAGTTAAAACTAGCAACCTAAATTGATAATTTGATTTTCTTA
This sequence comes from Eucalyptus camaldulensis, assembly GCA_019915185.1. Taxonomy (NCBI): domain Eukaryota; kingdom Viridiplantae; phylum Streptophyta; class Magnoliopsida; order Myrtales; family Myrtaceae; genus Eucalyptus; species Eucalyptus camaldulensis. Next base: position 7,521,748 of record JAHSVA010000014.1, on the reverse strand, counting down.
TTTTTTTTATATTCAAAATAAAATTCCTATTCTTAATATGCAAACCATAAAACAGGAAATAAACCTAATTCTAACCTACATGAAATGCAAATGCATTTTTTTTTGTATTTTTTGAGATGAACAAAACAATTAAAAGATACCAAATCCTCCATGGTTGTTTCGCTAATAAAATTAATAAATTGATCTTAAGCCTTAAAGATCAAAATATCAATTTTATTCCCACGTGATTAATTATTCCATCTAAAGCCTTATAGATGAAATAAAAAATCATTGTGCGGTTGCGAATTAGGTGGTACGTCCGGGATTTTCAAACATGCATCAAGAACTAATTCAAATAAAGAAACGAAGACATCAAATAACACAACATAAAAGCGAAATATTAAAGATACAATAACATAAAATAAAATAGATCTACCTAATAAAATAAACCTACCTAGTTTGAACTTTTTCCAAATTTGCCTTAATGGGTGGTGTTTTATGGACCACGATGGAGACTCAGCTCACAGCTAGGATGGCTGCTGCTACTGCGACGGGCGACTGTGGGCAGTGGGCACGGTCGTCGGAGCTCCGGCGAGGGACAACAAGCTCGGAGTGGGCAGCTAGCTGTTGTGGTGGCGTCACTCGGAAGGGGACGGTGGCTAGCCAAGCTAGACGGGCTCGAGCGGTTGCTGCAACGGCGTGCAGTGGAGTCGGGTAGAGGAAGGCGCGGCAGCAAAGGGGTGGAACCTTGGCGGCTGACGGAACGGCAAGGGCAATGGCGACGGGGCTTCAGGCGGTCAGAGGTGTCGGGTCATCGCGGGTCGGTGCGCACAGCAGGCGAGACGGCGCACGGTGGAGGTGGAGGTGCGGCGTCGGTTGGTCGTCGAGGGCAAAGGCGGAGGCGGAGGCTGGCTGTGGGTGTCGGGCACCAGGCGCAGCCGCAGTGATGGCGCGGTGCTGAGGCGTAGATGCGGGTGCTCGTGGCGTCTGGTGCACGGAAGAACTGAGGGGCGATGGAGAGCAGTGGCGACTCCACAGATGGGTGGACTAAGGGATAGCAGGCGCGACGTCGTAGTTGGGTCGCGAGCGTGCAGAAGCGCGGCTGCGGGTGCAGGTGTTTGAGACAGTGCTGCTGGTGTTCCGGCGAAGACGGTGGCGCGCTCGGAACTCGCTGAAAGGAGATGCTGACGCCGGGCTGAAGTGTAGCGACGGGCGCGGCGATGGGCAGGGTGCGTCGACGGGCGAGCAAAAGCGCGGGTTGTCGGCTTAATGCAGCAGCAACGGATAGGACTCGGCGGTGCGACAGCGGGCGCAGCAACGAGCAGGACTCGGTGACAGGTGCTATAGCTCGCGGGCGTCACTTGTGGCTTCGAACGGTGGGTGCAGAGGCGTGGTGGAGCGAGCGCGGACGCGGGTTGCAAAAACCGGCAGAAAGTCCAGCGAAGGAGAAGAATAGTGGGCGCCTCTCCTTCGCACGTCCCTTCCCCGTCTCTGTACTCTCTCTTTGCACTTTCAGTGTACCTTTTTTTTTCTGTTTTTAGCTTCACCTTTTTGTTCTTTTTATTTTTTCTGACAAACTCTCTGTCTCTCTCTCACGTCTCACTCTCTGCAGTCTCTCTCTTCTGCTTTTTCTCTTTTTTTAATCTCCTCCCCCTGACTTCATCTTTTATTCTTTCTCTCTACGAGAGTCTCTCCCCTTTTTTTTTTTCTCTCACAAAACCTCTCCCCCTCGTGTATCTCTCTACGGGCTCTCTCTTTTTTAATAGCTCTCACAAAACCTCTCCAGTGAATTTTTTTTTGTTCTCCCCTTCAATCCCGAGGATCCTTGCTTATTTATAGGCAACATCTAACTTAAGCAGGTGAACAGGAGGCAGCCGCAACTTTTCCTTGCTTGTTCAAGTTTGGTTCTTCTTTTTCAAATATGGTGGCCACCGTCTGACGCTCATTAATTTAGCCACAACTATTGACTTTTCTTTGCTTGTTACTTGCTCCTTTCTTGAACACACTCCTCCTTGCTTCACCAAATTAACGACCCATACTTGAGAGAATATATTATAATATATTATGGGCTTCCCTTTTCTTCTTCGAGGTTCCTCACGTCTGCCGAATTCTTGCGCATGCATGTGCATGCATTAATGAGCGAGAGACAATGGACATGCGGGAACTTCTTTCTTGATTTGCTCTCCAGGAAAAGGAGAGAATTCTTTGCAACAACTCACTATAAAATATTATAAAATGGTGAGCCCATGTTCTTGCATACTTTTCTCCAGAATTCTCGCGTGTGCAGTGGAGAATTTTCCTTTGCTTTCTTCACGCGTGCGGCTTCTCTAGAGTTTTCACGTCCTCCCTATTTTATCCATGCATGTGCATGCATTAATGAGGAAGAAACAATGGACGTGAAGAACTCTTCTTTCTTCTTTCTTTGACTTTCATTGTGTGTTTTCAGATTAGCAAGAGAGAGACCACCTTTTGTGCATGTAATCGACCGCGAGCCGCTGCGTCTTGTTGCCTTTTAGTATCAATACAAATGCGACTACATAAAAATGCAATTTTACTATTTTTTTCTTAGGGGTTAAAGATTAATCCTTAAATTTTCATGCAATTAATTATTAAATGATTAATCAAAATTTAGGTGTCAACACTAGACATGGCTGGCCGGGATCCAAGCACATGCATTGGAGTCCTCGGTCTGGCCTATGTGGACTTGGGCCCGAATTTAATGGACACCGGCCTAGGTGTAGGAGCTGGGCCGGTCCAGTTGGGAAAAAGAAAAAGGAAATGAAGGAGGGGCTGGGTTAAGACTACCCTAGCCTTACCCAGATGCTTTAAAAAAAAAGTTTAATTTGTAATTTTTTTTAATACTAGTAATGCAAAGTTCCTAATGCCTATATTCGATGCAATTTAAAAAGAAAAAAGAAAAATATTCGTTTTAATGAAAATTATTTACTTTACCTTTTACTTCTTCTTTTTCTAGAGACTAATTTATAATTCTTTACGCGATTAAGTCTTAAGTAAAAAAGCAAAATTTAGGCGTCAACGCTAATTAGAAATTAAAATAAGTGATTTAAGCAATCGCGAGGAAATCAAAGAGAGAAGATATGAAAGGACTAAGATATAATGTGGTTTGGCTATAAGTACACTATAACATGGATATCCTTTTGTGTGTTTAGAAATTGATGTAAATAAGGATATAAAAGAGAAAGAAGAAAAAGTTTGTCTATCAAGACTCCATTTGTTTCGTGAAAAATATTACTTCTTTGGAAAATATTTTGTAGAAAGCCATTTTCTCATTTTATTGGAAAATGACAATATTTTTCAGTAATTTAGTAAACTTGAAAATAAACTAGAAAATAAACTAGAAAATATTTTCCATCAATTGGTATTTGATTTGCTTTTTTAAGAATTACAAAAAAGAAGATCGATTTTTTAATTTTTTAAAAAATTATTATTTGTTTTTCAAAATCAAATATATTTCTTATTGTTCTTTTCCTTTCTCCTTCTTCCTCCTCCTTCATTCGCTAGTTGTGTACCTCGGTGATGGCTGGCAACCTAATAACTAGCCAAGACACAAGTTGGTGAGCTAAAGGCTCAATTGAACTAGGCGAGCTCGAGGTGAAGGCTCGAGCTTCACCGAGGCTAGTGAGCTTGTGGCTTGCCAAATTCAAACGAGCTCAAGCCTATTGACACTTAAATTTGACTATTTTATTAAGGGTTTTATCACGTAGAAATTTAGAGATTAATTTTTAACCCCTAAATAAAAATTAATTTTCATTAGATTGCATCACATATACACATTAGGTGCATTAGCATTGATAGTATTAATTGATTTTTTTTTTTTAAATTTGGATTCTTTTAAAATTTGAATTAAAAAAAATTATTATTGTATTAGCTAATTAAAGAAAATAGTGAAGTAAATAATTTTCATGCATCACGTATATATTAGATATATTTGCATTGCTTAGGGGTGTGCAACGTAAACCGCCCTAACCGGGAACCGGCTGGACCGGACCGGACCGGTCGGTTTCGGGCAGTTCTAGAGGGTCTCGGTCCGGTCTTAGGTTCCTATTTTTGGAACCGGTGACCGGTTGGTCCGGTTCTCGGTTTGGGGGTCGGAACCGGACCGACCGGACCGACCATATATATATATATATATATATATATATATTAATTTCTAACTAATTTACAATACCCATTACCATATTCATTTTTTCCTCAAAGCTAATTCCTTTCTTGCGTTTCTTTACTCTACAGTAAGCATCACATCAGTTTTTTAATTTTACAATTTTTATTTTCCTTTTCCCTCTTGAAATTGAAACGGCTAAACCCCTCTTTTTATTTTTTTAAGTTTCTGCTCTCATATACAGTAACCATCACATCAACCTCCCTTTCCCCAAATTTTACAACCTAATTCAGCGGCACTTCTCACTATCTTTCCCTCTCAAAACCGTAACCCTTCCCTTTGCTCGCTCGACGCCTTGCCCGACGGCCCCAACGCCTCACCTCACGCCCCACTCACACCAATGCTCGGCTCTCTTCCTCCGAGTGCCTCGGACGCTCAGCTCTATTCCTCCTCAGAGTGCCTTGCCGCAACATCTAGCCTCTGTTAGGGAAATCCCTTATGATGTTTTGAAGATGACAAAATAAATCAAAGACTACTAACATGTTTGATGGTTGAGTAATAGACCATGCAGATGTTAGAACATGTAGAGGATATTATCAAAGTCTGAAGACTGCCAGACTCAAGACTCAAAGTCTGAAGACTGCCAGACTTTGGTGTCAAAGTCTGTTCTACATCAGAAGTTTGCTCATTCTGACAAATTCCAAACTGAACGTGAATGCTGAACCAGAAGACAAATTCTATGCTGAAGCTGAACCAGAAGACAGACTCTATGCTGAAGCTGAACTGGGTATAGACCTTAAAGCTAAATCTGTTCAGAAGCAAATATGTTTAGACCCAGATTGTAAAGTCTACAGACTCAGATTGTAAAGTCTATTGTTCTCAGACTTTACATCTAGATTCGATGAATCGTAACTCAAGCCCAATCATATAACGGCTAGTGATCTGGTTTGGATTCCACATCAAGATTGATTTGATTGATTCAATCTAATTGATTGATGATTGGATCTTGAAGACAAGAACTTTCTATACGAAGAAGCTTTACTTATGGAAACCAAGATTTCGTTTGTATGGGCGATCGGAATCAATTTGGGATTCTACCTTTGTCACTCAATGGCTACCAAATCTTCTAAGATACAGAGCTGTCCAATGGGTATATTGGAAGACGATTCTCCGGGATACTGTCCAACGGGTAGTTTGGAAGTGGAGGAGTATTTAAGGAGATTATGAACCGATGAGCAAGTAAGAGATGGAGCGTAGAATTTATAATTCCAAAGTTTGAGCGACTTTCGATTATATACTTGTCTCTTGAGAGCTTAAACGTTTGTAATCATGAGAGAAATACCAAAAGAGTGACTTAGTGAGATAGTGTGATCTACTACTAAGTGTTTGCACTCGAAATTGTAATCTCTTGTTGATTGCATAGTGGAATCCAGCCAAGAAGGCTGTTAGCGCGGGAGAGTGGACGTGGGCTTGGATTAAGCCGAACTACTATAAATCTTGTGTTCTTATTCTCTTCCCTAACTCCTTTATTTTGTTCATATTAGCACTCTCAGCCTCACACCGTCCGATTCCAGCCGGAGGAGGAGGAAGGAGTCGATCGACTTCTGGAAGCTGTTGAAGGCCTCGACATCGACTGGGACACTGCCGTTCTGGTACATGGCTATGAACCCGCTCGGGTCGAGCCAAGTGTAGACTGCACCGGCCCCGTCAACCACCTGCGCCTTCGCCTCCAGCGCCTTGTGCTTCCAATACATTTGGTCCAAATCACCGCCGAACTTCGCGTAGAGGGCGAAGAAGTCAGTCCCCATGCGCATCGAGTAGAGCTCGTTCGACGACGTCAGCGACATGGCGGCCGTGAAGTTTTGGTTCTCCACGAGGGTGTCCACTGGAAAGTCGAAGCTTTGCCACACAACGACAGGGGTCTCGCTGCCGCCGTCACTCTGCTTCTAGACTTGAAGTCGCTCCCCCGTAGTCGTAGCCTCACCCCATGCCTAGCTTCGATCAAGGTTCTTAAGCCTTGACGTCAACCCCGTGCCGTGGTTTCTCTGTCGTTTTTCGAGAAGCCCCACTTCAATTCCTTGCTCTGTTCGTCCAGCGAGTGCATGTTCGAAGACCCTTTGGGTTTTTAGAAAGTGGGTGCGTGAAAAGGTGCGGCCTTAGGAGGAGCCTGAGGAGCTTCGTGACGTCTGCCATCGCCACGCCGAACTTGGTGCTGAGCGAGGAGGCTTTCAAGAAGTTGGGTACCGGTGGGTTCTCGGAGAGCGAGGTTGACGCGAGTGAGGATGAGGGCGGCTTTGTGTCTGAGGGCAGCGAGACTAAGAGTGTGAGCGAGGACGAGCTTGCTCTCTCCAAGCGTGGTTTGCCTCAGAGGCTCGTGGAATCTCTTGAGAAACGTGGCATTACCCATCTCTTTCCCATTCAAGTATGCTTTATCCTTTGTTTCCTTCCCCTGTGTTATCCAATATTCTCCTTCTCCACAAGTTGTGAAAATTTTAATTGCCAATTGATTGATTGATTCAAGGGCAATCCTATGATGGTCAGGAATGAGTTTGGTTTAGAGGTGTCACGACCTCTTTTTTCCGTCCGGGGGAAAAGGAAGAGGGTTTAGGGGTATTTGCCTAAAGAAGCGGACCAATGGCCCTAAATTAGGCGCGGGCTCTCCCTAGCCCATACCTCGCGCAACGTTGGATTTCATATTTCAATTATTAACAACCTAAATATTTCTAGGAGTTGCCACTAGCCTATTGGGGGCGGCTAGAAACCAATCAAGACACGAGAGTGTTGTCTCGATTCATACGCAACCAGAGATTTCTAGAAACGGGGACTTGTTTACGCCAATGTTTCTATTAGCGCCCTTGCGGTACCACTAAATTGGAAGGTTGTTTATCTAAATGGCCATACAATCTTGATTACGAATTATAATCTTTATGAAACCACTAAGTGTCCATGCAAATGTTTTTGTAGTTTTTTTTTTTTAATGTCTAGACTAATCCTAACATAATTTAGAAGAGAAATTTACACTCAAAATAATGAAAAGCGGCGCATAAGTAAACATCCAAGAAATTGAAATGACTTAAAAATAAACGCGGAAAAGGTAAACCCGATACAAATCGGGCAAATAATATTACATGGCCTTGTTATCACGCCCCGGGACAGGACCCCCATGAGCAAAATGAGAATTCAAATATGCATGAAATTACTATATATGCATGAAATTACTTTAAATATTTTTAATCTACGCAAAATGGATTATTTACAAAAATGGCTATAAAATACAAAAATAGCATTAAATTAGGAAAATGACCTTTTAAAATTAGGGAAATTTCATATATGTCATTTCTATCCTAATTTGATGTTGTCTAACTTTTTTTGATATTTTTGAAATTTTCATATTTTTTTTTATTTTTTTAAAATTAATAATAATTCCTTAAACCGATCTATGCTAACATGGAGTAACACATCACATGAATATCACAATAATCAAGCTCAAATCGACCGTTTTAAGATCGAAGCTTAATTTGGGCATTTTGTCGAACACTTGGTGTGCATTAAACTAGCCCCAATAGCCTCCTCGAGCCATGTTTGCAGCCTTCAATCTCCACTCATAAGTAATCTCATGTGGAACTAAAGTATTAAGATTATACTACCACATGCAAAGAACAAGATTAGATAGAAATCATAGCGAAAAACACACTAAAACCAAGCTAAAATCATCCTCAAATACACGGGTTTGAACTGATTTTGCAAATCTGGGTTTGAACCCAAGTCAAACAAACAGGTTACATGCCCATATTCAAGCCCTGACACTTATCGCATACGAGATCTAAAGGAAACATTACTTGATTCAAGTGAAAGTAGGTAACATGAGCTTTCAAATGCAATAAACATCACAGAGCATGACCCACCGAACAACATCGAAACGACCTCTCCAAGAAGCACATATGCAACACTCTTGAAGAGATTTCAGACACTTAGAAAAATTTCAACCTCAGAAATCAGTTTTCCGGGCTGGTTTCCCTCTTGATTTTCATGATCAAAACATACTCAAACTCAAAAATACGTACATCTAAGATGCTTACCTTACTTCCTAGTTTCCTTTTCAAGTGGTTCTTGGCCAAGGAAACCGAGAAATTGTCCTCTGGAAGCACGTGGAAGTTGGCTTCTTCAACTGGAAATGAGATCTGCAAAAAAGAAGAACTGACAACGAAGGTTTTTGTTGACCTCTAAAATTAGACTTCAAGACGTCTTTTATTGGAAAAATTGACACCAAGCCAAACTATATGTATTCTAGTTTGGGGTAGAAGTCAATATTTTCCTCATTTGTTTCTCAAATTGCTAAAAAAAAACTGCTTTTTCATCACTCGTGACCAACTGGGCTCAACACTGGAAAATTTTTCAGTGTTTCTTGGCCCGCCTGGAGGGTGTTTTTCGGGGGGCTTTAGGGGGCCTTCCCGATCTCCATTTAGGACGTGCGACCTATGGATGGAAAGATATTTGAGTGAAGTTTCACTCTCTAGTTGAAGGTTTTGGCTAATTTTGGCCGAAGGGTTGTGAAAATCTCACTTTTCTCTCCAAAGGTTGATCTGGAATTTTCTGGGTTTTTTTTCTGGAGTTGCTTCTGAAGGTGTCTTTGGGGAATGACCGCGAACTCTCTCCTCTCCCTCTTGTCTCCTCTCTATCATCTCTCGAAAGACCTTGCTTCAATGATCTTATCCCCCGAATTAAGGGATTTTTGGTCAGCCTTTTGTCCACCTACCAAGCCTGTCAACAGAACTACTTCACCTACTCTTCAGACTTAGCCAATTTTTTAAGTTCTGCAGCTGTTGAGTGTGCGGACTTTGCTCCGAATTTCCGGTGTTGTCAGAAGCTTATCCTTAGCCAATTTTTGTCCACTTGCACTAAAATATACGGTCTTCCATCACGTGCAAAGATCGGGCTGGTTGGGCAGCTGAGGAGGATATGGTGGGGCCACCAAATTGCTTACTTAGTAACTCCGGATTAAGACCAACTCGTGGACTGAGTTTTGGTAGCTGGTTTGAGTGCTTTAATCCATCAATTTGGCAGCGATTTCTGATCAATTAGCAACCTCATGTATAGTATCTTAAGATCTTGACCATTTTTCGCAATTATCTCCACCCAATTTTACAAGAAAGTACCTCAAAGTTGGCTATTTTCTTGTCCGAAAATGCCAAATTCAATGCAATTAGGTCATTTTTGGCTCAATTTGATTGATTCTGCTTGGCCCAAATTCAATTTCAACTTAATTGATGACCAAGATGATGATTTAAGGGCTTGGGCGCAAATTTTGCAAAATTTACGAATTGGTCCCTTGACTTTTGGAAATTGCATTTTGGCCCCAACTTGCCATTTGAATTCCAATCTGACCTTGTGAGCTTGGCTAGTCACATTTAGATCATTGGCCCCAACTTTTTTTTTTCTTTTCTTTTTAATCTTTTTTTAATTTTTTTTTATCTTTTATCTTTTTTTTTTTAGGGAAAACATCTTCCATTTTAAATACCTAGATAATCTATATGCAATAATTTGGGCAAAAATTAGGTGTCAACAAGAGGCAGTAAGGTTTATGTTATCATGTCTGATCTCTCTGATTTGTTGATGCAAATTGCGGACGGTATTTTGATTCAAGGATTTTGATTAGGAAATCGGATATATATCATTTAATTAAACTATGCATATGCATCTCTTTGCTCACTAAGTAAAACCCTAGTTGTTCTTCAATACGAGTTATCATTGCTATCCATTGGTTCATACGATACGTGTCTCTTTGCTCACAAGTATTGACAATGTCAATAATTTATTTATTTTTTGGACGGTTTCAAGTGCAGTAAGGCATTGGAGATGGATTTCACTTCTTTATTGTCCCATTCAATAATTCAAATGGTCTTAGAGCACTTTGTATGAAGTACAATCGTGATTAAAATAAAAGATCAATTTATACCTACACTTACAACAGTTTGTGCGAATGTTCTACGCTCTGGTGTTAGTTAAAGTATGTTAGTAATTAGAATATTAGTAGATATACAAAAGTAAAGTTGAGTGCACAAATCAGAACGGGGAAGGTAAGGATGAAGCAGAACCTAGAGAAGTTATGGAGAATGATAAAATGGTCAATTAGAAGAGAGACCACTCCCCAAATCTTTGCCTTCGTCCAGCTTGGTGTGCTTCATGTGGTATTAAATGTCGCAATCTTTAAGGTCTTTTGCAAATATTCGCGAAACTAATCAAAGAAATAATTATGGGGGATAGTGTACTCCATGGTCGACAACTATAGCTTATATGCTTCATAACTGGTGGAAGTCTTCAATGTTCCTTTTTCAAGTGAGTTTGCGTTGGAGGAGTTGTAGTTTTGGAGTGTTCATTCAACACTTTTTCATTAGCATTCTCTATTTGACTGGTTTAAGTATATGAAATTCTGTTTTTGGTTTGTCTATGGTCCATTTTGGAGGAAAAAGTATCACTTTGGCTGCTGAAAATCTGCTCTTGCTCGAGTTGCAACTTAATATTTGCTTAATTTTTTAGTATCTATTTTGGTAGGTATAGCTATATGGTAAATATGAACATGACATTAAGAAGTAAGGCTACAATTGTATCTTTAGTATCCCTATTGCCGTAAATGCATATGATGATTTGATGGCTCATTATAATGTTTTGTTTGATTCAGGCGATCTATTTATATGTCAATGGAAGTGGATCAATCAAATGATGATATGAATCCTATGATGGACTCACTAGAACATAAAGATGAAGAAATTGAAAACCTTGACGTGGCATCCAACACAAACAAGGTATCTAATGCTTGTCTTCCTAGTTCTGGTAAACGAACATCAACAGTCTGGCTTCATTTTCGTAAGGGCAAAACCGAGAAGGAGAAAATTATGGTGATTTGCAATTATTGTGGGGCCAAGTATACGTACTCCGTTGATAATGGTACTTTCGCTATGTTGAAGCACTTGAAAAAGTGCAATAAGTATCCTCGCAACATAGATAAGAAGCAAAAATTTTTCACCCCACATAGAGCACAAGGGATAACAATGGGGCATACTAGTGTTGATAGTAGTGCAACTGTCTTATTAACATGGGAATTTGATCAAAATCGTTGTAGACAAATGCTTGTTCGAATGATCATAACGGATGAACTACCTTTTTCGATGGTCGAGCGTGTTGAATTCCGAGATTTTATTGATTAGTTACAACCTCTCTTTCATCATATCTCACGATTTACAGTGGCTAGAGATTCCATGAAGTTATATCTCTGTGAGAAAAAAAGTTTGAAGACTTACTTTGGCAAACTTAAGTCTAGGATTGCACTCACGACCGATACATGGACTTCCATCCAGAATTTGAATTATTTATGTCTCACCGCACATTTTATTGATGATGACTAGAAATTGCATAAACGAATAATCAATTTTGTGGTGATGCCTAGTCATAAGGGCAAGGATATCGGGAAAATGATTGAGAAATGCATCTATGAGTGGGGAATAGAGAAAAAAGTGTCCACAATCACCGTGGATAATGCTAGTTCTAATGATGTTGCCATTAGTTTTTTAAAAGAAAAATTATCAAGAGATAGGCTATTGATCTTGGAAGGTGATGTTTTACACATGAGGTGTATGGCTCATATTTTAAACTTGATTGTGAAGGATGGATTGACCGAGGTACGTGATTCTTTTATACGTATTCGAAACGTGGTTAAGTATGTGAGAAGTTCTTCCATGAGAGCTAAAACATTTCAAGGTTGCATTGAAAGTGCGAGGATCACTTATAAGGGTTCGGTTTGTCTTGATATCACAACTAGGTGGAACTCTACTTATCTCATGTTGGATACTACTTTAAAATTCAGAAAAGCTTTTGAAATGATAGAAGAAGATGATCCTTCTTTCTTAAGTGAGCTTGACTATGACACTCCTACACATGAAGATTGGGAATATGCTAGAATTCTTTCAGTATTTTTAAAGAAGTTTTATGATGCCACCAACAAGATGTCCAGGACTCTATATATCACTGCGAATGATTATTTCAATGAGATAGCAACTTTATATAAAACTTTGAAACAAGCGGAGAAGGCTTCGGATCTTAGTTTGAAAGTTATGGGTGCAAAGATGAAGGAAAAGTTTGACAAATACTATGGGAGTTTTGAAAAAATGAATATGATGGTGTTGATCGCGGTGATATTGGATCCAAGAAGAAAGATGAACTATGTACGGTATTGTTATAGATTAATCTATGATGATAGTGTGAAAGTTGATGAAATGTATGATAAGGTGAGAATTGCCATGGAAAGATTGTTTCATTTTTATGAAAAATCTCATTTTAATTCTTGTGATAAAAATTTGGGTATTAATATTGATAGTAGTTGGGATCCCGATAACCATGAGGAGGGTAAGAAGGATGATCTTGATTTGGTTGAGGATTTCAATTCAGACAAGGCATTTGATATCTTTCTTCGCGAGGAGAAAAAAGTGTCGGCAGGTAAGCTATCTGAGCTTGATAAGTATCTTAAAACCAAATGTGAAGAAAGTCGTGAGCTTGACCTATTGATGTGGTGGAAAAGTACTGGCCAAAAGTTTGAAATCCTTTCTTTAATGGCTCAAGATATTTTATCTATTCCTGTAACAACCGTTGCTTCGGAGTCGACTTTCAGTACATCCGGTCGTGTGCTTGATGGCTTTTGAAGTTCTTTAACTCCTACAGTGGTGGAAGCTTTGATTTGTACTCAAGATTGGTTAAGAAAGGCTACCATGCCGATTAATGTTGAAGAGTGCATTGAGAATGCGAAAAGATTTGAATGGGCTAAGTCATCAATATATCTTTTTATCTTGTAATTCTTTTGTATATCTAATCAGTGAATGATCTATTTAATATTTTTTTTGTTAGATATAAATGATGTTCATTCAGAGCTTACTGGTAAATAGAGTTCGCAAGTTCAAGTGAAAGAAATATATGTGGTGAGATTTTTCATTAATTATTTGAGTTCAATTAAAAGTAATTCTACTTTAAAACTGATGTTGAGTTATCATATATACTTTTTGCAGGACTATTAGCAAGTTTTGGGCTCTCAGATTTGATCATATTTTGCTTGCTTGAACAAAAAATCTATTCCCCTCGGACCATGCAACATTGAGTGATCCGGCGAGATGTATGGAGCTTGGTATTTTAATGTTGAATGCCTTTCTCTTGTGCTAATTTTGGAATTTGATTTTGTTTTTTATTCCATGGAGGGTTTGTTCTAGATTAGTTATGACTACTAATGGATGGTATTGAACAATGGCCAAACTACGTGTTGAATTTTTGTTGAGTTCGGATTCTGTTTTTCTTTCGTTTTTTGCCTCTCTAATAACATTTATGTTCATGAGAATGAAGGTGAGTGTGTGAAATATGTTTGGAAAGAAAAACTTCTTTGATATTTCAAATTTGTGTGGATCTTTAGCTTATTTTTTTGTTTCATAATAGTGCAAGGACATAGGGTATGATGCAGAATTTTAATTTTTGTTTCCACAAAGTGGACGTTTATAATTTAATAGGGCGTCACTTTGTTGGTCACAAAGTAAATAAGAAAACTTGACCGGATCATAATCTCGTGCATTACTTTACTAGTAATTGCTATTTATTTTTTTTGTTAAATGAAATGAAAATAAGTGATGGTTCATTGGAACCGCACCGGACCGGACCGGACTGGTTGGTCGGTCCGGTTCTCGGTTCCAAGATAGCCGGTCCGGTCCACGGTCCAGAAAAGTGGGAACCGGTCCTCCCGGTCCGGTTCCCGGTTCTTGGGTGGAACCGGACCAAACCGGGAACCGATCACCCCTAGCATTGCTAGCATTAATTATTAAAATTTCAAAAAAAAAACTTTCAAAAAAATTCGAAAAATTATTATTAAAAAAAGGGAAAATAGGGAAAAAAAAAAAAAAAGGGACCGCGGGCCAGGGCAAGACTAGCCCGGCCCTTTTCTTCTCTTCCCCCTCTGTTATTCCTCTCCGCTTGGGCTCGGGTTCCCCTACGCGGCCATCTCCCTTCGTTTTGTCCCGGCCTGCGCGTGCGTCGTCTTCCCCCTCATGTCGGTGACGCCTCTGCAGGGGGCATGGGGCAGCATGATCTGCGGATCGGGATCAGTCCGGCCGGCAAGCTATAGCAGTGGCAGAGGCCATGCGCGCTGCCAGTCGCCCTTAAAAGCGAGGGGGCTCGCTCATTTTCGGGAGGCTTCCGTCTTCGGCGAGAGTCCGAGAGAGAGAGAGGCCTGGTTATTTTCTTCGACTGAGAGTTGCTCGACAGAGGAGATCCGGGAGAGAGCTTGAGGGAGAGAACTACTCGAGAGAGAGTGGAGAGCAAGGGAGAAGCTCGACCGTGCTCGAGATCCCTCTCCCCGTCGCCCTTTTTCTGGGTTTTTTTTTTTTTTTTTTTTTTTGTTCAACCCCCTTTGACCCGGGGATCTCGTCTCCATGACACCGCGGCAGCGGCTGGCCACTGATCGATCCGCCTCACGCCCTCCTGCCGGCCGCCGTCGGCGAGCCGAGTAGGGCCCCGTTACCCAAGCGCACTGGCGCGCTCCACGTTGCTCTATTTTTTTAGCTCGCCGGACTGGGTTCGCGGTTCTTCGGTTCGTTCGAGTCCCGACCCAGGCGGTGCTGCGCTTCGTTGCCTATAGCTATCTCGGTCTCGGTTTGATGTCCCCTCGACGCCCACCGGGTGTTCGACAAAACGTCTCTGCGATGCTCATGAAAGTTGCGTCCGTCTTTGCCGAAACCGTAGACCCGTCTGTCCATCTCTGTTGGTTTTCATATGTCATCGTCGCGAGTACTCGCTTCTTTTCTTCATTACGGTGGTGTGCATATGTGTGGCATGCTTTGCGTTCTCCGTTCCGGTGATGGATGGTGGCCAACCGTGGCTCTTCCCGAGGGTGAGGTTGGATGATGGACGAGGGAGAAATGTTAGTTCTGCGTCGTCAGTAGGCACGATGGAAGATGAGCGAATATGTAGATTTGTTAAGATTTTGGGCGTGACAGGGGGAGGCTACGGAAAGGAGGGGAGCCCCGGCAAGAAAGGGAGAGAAGATAGGAAAAAAATAATAATAAAAGAATTTTAAAAAACTATAAAAGAAAAAGCAAAAGATAGAAAAATAGAAAGCGGAAAATGGGCTTCGGGCTTGTTAGTATTATGGGCTGAGATGGATTGGGCTGAGAATAGAAAATGGAAGTGGACTGGAGGCCGGGTGGGCTATCTTTCAAAAACTTCATGGGTCAATTTAGTAAATTCCGAGTGGGCCTTAGAGTCAGCTCGGTTCATAGTCCAACCCAACCCAGTTCGACTTCCTTCTCTCTCTCTCTTTTTTTTTTTTAAATAATATTAAAAAGTCACAAAAATATTAGTTAATACATCATTAAACATATAAAGAATTCAGAAAATTCTACACAAAATTAAAAAATCAGAAAATCAGAAAATATTAAAAATTCAAAAATTCAGAAAAATCCATGGAAAATTTTAAAAATTCGGAAAAATAAAATTCTTTAGAAAATTCAACAATATTAAAAAATCCTACAAACTCTCAAAAAATAAGAAAATTTCCAAAAAATTAGAATTCCACGAAAAGCTTACAAAATAGTTTTTAGGTAATCTCCTCTTAAATAGTGGGAGCCTTTTGATCTAATATTGTGCTCAAAATTATACAAACCCTTAAGGCTCTATCTTAGGATTTCAATTATCTTTAAATACAAATGGCCTTAATTGCACACTCATGATATTATTATGACTTCATTTTAGCTTAGTTAAGATTGGCATTTATTTATCACTTAGTATTAGACGCTTATTTTCTCTTGCAATTTATTTAATACTTCTTTTGGTTATTGATTATTATTTTAACAATTGAGAACTTGTATGATCATCTCAGATATTAGTAGATTAATCTAAAATCAATACAAACCGTTTAACAAAAATCTTTTTGAAATAAACAATATTAAGTACCAAAATGACATTAATTGCTCCACAAATGAAGAACTCTGCCTGGGGTATTAGTTTTCGATCTTTCAGAGGCGAGAAAATATTGGGTGAGCGAAATACTCCGTGGAGGTCATGCAGAAAACCATTCAACGATGGACACCTCTCGTCCGAACCTACATGGAAAATATTCAAAATTATTACAGACCCTCTCCCTCCTCTCCTCTCTCTCCCCCCGTTGAAATCGCTCCCTTTCGTTACGGAGCGGTTAAAAGAATTGCTCCGAAGCTCACGGTTTTTTCCTCACCTCCACTCTGCTCTCTCTTTCCTCCGACGTGACGCCTCCGCTAGTTGCCTTCGCCTTCGCCGTCACCGAAGCCGACGCCTCCCAGAACCCCGCCGTCGCATATTCCCCTCACTCTCCCGACCTCCGCAAAACGGGGCTCTCTGCTCATGAACCGGCCTCTGCCTCCCCGAGCCCCGCCGTCAACTGTCGAACCCCCTCCGACCTTGCAACCTTCGCGGACATCAAAATAATGGTGATCGCAAGGGGAAGCGAAACTCTCTCGTTCATTCTGTACCAAGCACAAAACTTTCATCTGGTCGCTAAACCTAAACCTAATGCACGACGACCTCCCTTGTAATCTTCCCTGTCAGGCTATCCCGGTTGAAATTGCCGTCCAAGGGACAAGCCAATCGGGTGTCGCCTCTGCAGAAGGTTGAGTATTTCGTTGAGGAATTCGGGAGGTCTCGATACCCTCCTGGGTTTTGGCCGGTGGAATATGCCACTGAGATAGTATCGATTCCAACTCCATCACTACTCGATTTTCAAGAACTTGGGTACCTCTCTCGATTCCACCTCCGTCACAACCATTACCAATGATGGCCGAAATGCACAGCAGACTGCGATGTATGGTAAGGTCTAATCGCTTCTTGGGTAAACTCTCGCCCTGCGCACACATCAAACGCCGAAAAATCTCATTAGGTAGCTTCTTTGTCACAAGACTTTCCTTGAAGATTCTCTTTGATACTTGCTGATAAATCGGATGTGCGAAATGGATATACTGATGTACAATTACCAATCATTCGGTCATCAATCCGTGTTGAGTAACGTACAAGAGACCAGTATCTCTTTTTGCCTGCAACATCTGTACTGTATCTGCAAACTGCGACCACAAAAGAAGTTCATAAGAAGTATGGAAATGCTCGGTCAAGACATATCCCCATAAAAAAGTCAACAGAGAGATTTGCATAGTTCATCCTCAATGAGCAATACTTAGGTCGAGAGTTGTCGACCCCAAAAGGCAGCTCAAGAGGTAAGCGTTCCCTCACACTTATAAACTGACTACCAGCCTATTTCACAACCGATGTATGACAACCTCAACACAATACATGTGGAACAAAAGCGAATGGTAATGCATTGTCCTCATATAACGAGAACATGTCTATCCAGAAATCATCGACTCTCTATGTGCTTACGTTTCAATATAAATGGAAAGCAATCAGTTAATTCGGTTTCTTTCTGAGAGAAGAAAGAAACACCGCATCAAAACGGCACATTTATTAACACCATCAAATCTGCTCTCTACTTGATGTATTGCGACATCCACTTGAACCCTTCGCCGTAGCCCATCTTGCACACGACGCTGCATGTGAACACCTTGAGTTTTCCCTTTGCCACTCATCGAGCTGGTGAGCCCGAGATGATATCGCAGCTCGTCCTCCGAAGCCGCATGTGGGATATCCGTCTTGTTCCCGAGCATGAGGAAGGGCATCTTAGCAAGAGCTTCATCTGAAAGGAGGGCATCGAGCTCCCTCTTTGATTCCGCAAACCTCTCCTTGTCGCAGGCATCCACCAGATACACTACGGCATCCACCTAGAGAAGAAAGTGCGGAAGATCAATCGTTCAATATAAATCTAATTGGAAAATGTGCGCCGAAGAGCTGTCCGAGCTAAATTCGTAAGTTAGATGACAAAAGGAGTAGAAAGTCATCAACTCGCACATCGCCTATAACCTAAACGAAATGATGGGACAGGAGGGAGCTCCGTGACATGGATGCATAAGCGAATGCCATCGATACGAACGAAAGCCCTTTGCCTCTATATGTACCTTCTCGAGTTAGAACTACTATCGACGATCCATCTTACTAAACAGAGAGCCTTCCTCTCTCGTCCTCAGCAGATAATGTAAACTGTCATCTTCACACTAAAGTGGTCGACCCTTTTTCAGCTTTTTCATGCTTACACAGTTACATTTTAAGTATAGATTCATGATGGCAACATGCTTGACCCCATCAACGCTTTTTAAAATCCTTAAAAGTTCAAGCATTATATCTGCTGCATCCATCATCAGTCGTGGTCGTAGATGACCACCTTTCAACTCTGCAAAGAACTCTCTTGGCCGCAACTAGTTTTTCGGTTGAAGAAAAAGTTTTCCCATTTCCAAACTCATGGGGCAAAAAGCATTCGACTACTCTCAGTAGGATGATCCACCCCGCGTGCATCGTTTTTGCATAGCATTTAGAAACTATTACAGAATCCGAGAATGAATCAACAAAGGGCACGCAATTACGGGGCATCCGAAAATAGGAGCTTTCAGAGGAGAGGAAAAAAGAGCAGAGCTTTACCTAAGTGTAGTAGTCCGGCCAGGCTCTGCGAGTGATCTGGCGACCACTGAAGTCGAAAGCTCTGAGCTTTATCTTCCCTACACGCAATTCCTCTGAAGTCAGGAACTGGGTGGGCTGGTGCTGAACCAATCTTTGCCAATCAGGGAACCAGACCGAAATTGTTCAGCTCACTTTCAACGGGCATGTTATCATCCTATGAACATGCTATTTACATACATTGTAGACTCAGAAATATACTATAAACCCATGTTTGGGATTGTCCAAGCTTAAGAGTAAAGTAATAAATTCATTGGGCGAAATATAGAGAGAAGGCCATTGGAAAGACAAGTCCTCGATCACGATAAAAGAAAAAGTAAAACTTCATGACTGTCTATGTCCATCAAAGGGAATCTCTACAAAGTCAAACGAAAATACCTCATCCTTTAGCATATGAAGCAGGGTAGGCTTCCCTGAATTATCCAGCCCCAAGAACAAGATCTTCGGTTCCTTCTGCCATAGCCCAGAGGTGATCTTCGCTTCCTTCTGCCGTAGCCCCAGAGGTGCTAGAGCTTCATGGGACCAATCCACCAGAAACATCTCTCCTCTATTTTTCTTCTTCTTTACAACTGGAAATGAGAAGGGCCTGTGAAACATACCCCGTTTGATTGTTGAGGTCGCAAATTTAACATTTTTTCACAGGCTGAGTTCCAGGATTCCAATTCTTGCTCCGAAGCTCTCTGCTTTCTTATCTCCTTCTCGTTTCTAGTTGTAAAGAAGAAGAAAAATAGAGGAGGGATGTCTCTGGTGGATTGGTCCCGTGAAGCTATGGTGCCTTTAGGGTTGCGGCATAAGAAAGCGAAGATCTTGCTCTTGGGACTAGATAATTCAGGAAGACTACCCTGCTTCAGAGGCTGAAGGATGAGGTACTCCTCTCGTTTGACTTTGTGGAAACTCCCTTTGATGGACATACACAGTTGTGAAGTTACATTTTCTTTTATCGTGATTGAGAACTTGCCTTTTCAATATGTTATTGTTTTCGTCATTTATTGCTTTCGTTTCTCGAGGCCTTCTCTCTTCATTTCGTCTGACGAATTAATCATAAAATTCAACATTGACAAAACGCACTTCAGCCATGCACGTGGCGCGTTGAGAGGGAGTGTCTGACAACAAGAACAGGGCTCAACGTTTGTTCCTTTAAACGAAATTTAGTTTCTTGCACTTGCTGCTTGCTTCTTGCTTCTTCTTCCAAGGGTCGTAAAGAAAGAAGAAAAATAGAGGGAATGACGTCTCCTCTCAATTTTTAGAACCGAGGACCGACCCTATTGAGCCTAGGACTAAGGACTGGACCGACCCAATGGGTTCGGTACGGTTTCAGGGTCAATTCAGGACCGATCGATAATTTTTTTTGTCTTGTTTTTTATACTCCCTAAAAGCAAACCTACAAATTCAAATTATATATCTATCGACAATGCGACATCGTGCAACTAAACTATAAATACCAATACATATTTAGCAAATTTAAGATGACACAATAATATAAATTTTGTACCTGCTAACTGCTCATCGAAATATGGGACAAGATGGAAAGTTCTTATAATCATCTATCTTTAATATTCATAACACCATATGCAAAAGCGTTTTCCTGTATTTGATCATGCAGAGTCCACTTAACCAAAAAATGAGCTACACACCACTTTTGTTTTTTTTTTTTTGGGTCAAAAGCTTCACGCCACTTGACTAGCATTTGATCATGTAGAGTCCACTTAACCAAAAAATGAGCTTCACACCGCTTGACTAGCAAATCACCGTAGCAATTGTAGTACTACTATACTCTTCAAAAACTTCTATCATTTGACATAAATTGAAAAGCAAAGTGTAGCTAAAATTCATTAGTAAAATACAATTAAACCATAAAAAGTTCAAAACACTTAATATAAACCATGAATATATAACTTACATTTTGTTAATTCACTTGAACTTCTAAATACCTGAAAACAAAACAAACAACACATAATTAATACTCAACAAAAGTTTTAAATTGAAATTATTATTAGTGTTATTGATAGAACATCTCAATATAATATAGTATAATAGCAATTTTACTTAGGTTTGAATATATAAAAAAATTATAAATAATATAATATAATATAATATATAGGGTTGGTCCAGACTCTTAGGACCGATGACTAACCCGCACAGTATTGGTCCTGGAATTTCAGGACCAAGGACCGACCCAGTTCCCTTGGGAATCGGATCAGGACCGGCAGGATTGGGCCGGTCCAGGGTCGGTCCAGGGTCGACCCTAGACCGCTGCTCACCCCTAAGTTCTATGGAGCTTTGGCGTCTCTGGGTTTGCACCAGAAGGAAGCCAAGATCGTGTTCTTGGGTCTAGATAATGTAGGGAAGACCACCCTGCTTCGCCTGTTGAAGGGTGAGGTACCTCCGTTCGAATTCGTAAAGACTCCCCTCGATGGAAATATTGTTGGGAAAAAGAAAAGAACATATTTGTGGAGAATGCCCAGATAATTTTTTCCCACTGCTATTTTTATGAAAATTAAATAGAATAAAATATTGAATGAAAGATATAAAGATGAATAGTAAATAACACCATAATTTTAACGTGGAAAGCACTCCAAGGTGAAGGGAAAAACCACGGGATTGTAGTATAATAACTCTGCTTCTTGAAAGGAGAAAACTGTTTCTTCCGCTACGCTACTCTAATATTATTGCTTTTGTATATACTTCTCCGTTGAGGAGGATTCCTATTTATAGGAGCAAAATGCAATCCCAATTGGAATTCTATGATATGAAAATCACGTTGATTTATCTCATAATCTCCCGTGATTTTGTAGATATGAGAATATCACTTTGATTTATTTCCCAATCTTCCTTGATTTTCTGGATGTGGAAGATCATGTTGATTTATCTCCGATCTCTTTTGATTTTTTTTCTTTCTTCTTCTTCTTTTTTTCTTTTTAATTTTACACACTCATTGCCACATATATTCTACTACAAATATACATAATTGCGTTGACTCTTCAATTGGGAGTGACCTACTCAACAAATACACAGTTCCGAAGTTGCTTATTTCTCTTATCGTGATCAAGAGTTTCTCTTGCCAATCTTTTCTTGTTTTCGTCATCGATTCCTTTTGTTTCTCCAAACCTCCTTTCTTCATTTTGGTGAGTTGACTGCTCACTTATTGAGATATGGGTTTCTCGTGTATTTCTTAGTTAATAATGTGTAGATATGTGTAGTGCGTATGTAGGAGGATACATGCTTATTGAAAGTAAGCTGAACGATTCTGACGTGCTTCTGTGATGGGCAGCCCGACTTCAGAGGAGCTGTATATAGGGAAGATAAATTTCAGAGCTTTGGACTTGGGTGGTCGCCAGATCGCTCACAGAGTCTGGCCGGACTACTACGCTATGGTGAAGTTTTGCCCTGTTTCTTTTCTTTGAAAGCTCCTGTTTTCGGATGTCCCATAATTGCCCGTAATTTTGTTGATTCATTTGTGGATTCTGTAATAGTTTCTAGAGGTTATGCAAAAAATGATGCATGCTCTGTTTCTTTCCTCTAAGAGTAGTCGGATGCTTTTTGTCATCTAGTTTACGAAAAAGAACTTATAGACCATAAGGACTTATCTACTGAGGACGAGAGGGGTGAAGAAGTACTTATAAATCCTTAAGCAAGCGTCGATGAGGTCAAATATGTTGCCATTATGAATCAAAACTTAAATGGTAACTATGTACACATGAAAAAGCTGAAAACGGACTTATCTCTGTCGACTAAATTAGTTATAGATCATAAGGGTGAAGATGACAGTTTACATTATCTGCTGACGGGGGGGCAAGGCTCTCTATGTAGTAAGCATAAATGGACCGTCCATAGCTCTTCTAACTCGAGCAGGTGCATTGTCCAAAAAAAAAAAAAAAAAACTCGAGCAGGTGAATATAGAGGCAAACGACTTTCGTTCATATCGATGGTACTTGCTCCTGCATACATGTTGCCGAGCTTCCTCTTGTCCCATCATTTCATTTAGGTTGGAGGCGATGTGCGAGTTGATGACTTTCTACTACTTTTGTCATCTAGTTTACAAATTCAACTTGGACAGCTCTTCGGCACACATTTGCAAATGAGATTTATATCGAACGATTGATCTTCCGCACTTTCTTCTCTAGGTGGATGCAGTGGTATATGTGGTGGACGCCTGCAACAAGGAGAGGTTTGCAGAATCAAAGACGGAGCTCAATGCCCTCCTTTCACATGAAGCTCTTGCTAAGCTGCATTTCCTTGTGCTCGGGAACAAGATGGATATCCCACATGCAGCTTCGGAGGATGAGCTGCGGTATCATCTTGGGCTCACCGGCTTGACAACTGGCAAAGGGAAAGTGAATCTTGCAGATCAGACCGTTAGGCCCCTTGAGGTGTTCGCATTTAGCGTCGTCCGCAAGATGGGCTATGGCAAAGGGTTCAAGTGGATGTCGCAGTACATCAGTTAGCTGATTTGATGGGGTTAATAAACGTGCTGAATTGATGCGGTATTTCTTATCTTAGAAAGAAACTGAATCAACTGATTGCTTTCCATTTATATTGGAAACGTAATCACCTAGAGAGTTGATGATTTCTGGATAGACAAGTACTCCGCCTGGACTGTAAGTTTGTAATAATACAGCTAGCATTTCTGGTCTTTCTGAGGGTCGAAAGCTCTCGACCCAAATATTGCTCGTTGAGCATGAACTATGCAAATATTTCTCTGTTGATTTCTTTTTCTAGGGATTGATCTGTCTTGGCAGAGCATTTGCAGTGCTTCTTATGAACTTCTTTTGCTGTCGCGCTCATGTTCTGGAAATAATTCTAGCAGTTTGCAAATAGAGTTGAGATGTTTCAGGTAAGAAGAGATACTGGCCTCGTCCGTTACTCGACAATGGTTGATCACTGCATGACTGGTAATTGTTACACCAGTATATCCGTTTTGCGATTCTGATTTATCAGCAAGATTCACAGAGAATCTACGAGGAGAGTCTTGTGACAGAGAAGCTGCCTGATGAGAGTTTCTGGTGTTTGATGTGCGCGTAGGGGAATGCTTATTCCTGGAAAAATTTTCAAGCTCGATACTCGATCAGGGCTAGAATATATGGCTCTTTGGTTGTGACGTCCGGTGGCTTCTAGGGATCGAAGAGACTTGCAAGGCGAGGGTTTGCCCAGTAAGTGATTCGACACGACTGTATGTCGCAGCTTGCTGTGCTTGTTGGCCGTCATTGGTAATGGTTGTAACGGAGGTGGAATCGAGAGAGGCACACGAGTTCTTGAAAATGAGTAGCGATGGAGGTGGAATCGGTACTTCCCTTGGTGGCACCATTCCGCTCGCCAAAACCCAGTACAGTATCAAGGTCTCCCAAATTCCTAAACGAAATACTGGGCCTTCTGTGGAGGCGACACCCGGCTGGCTTTTGTCCCTCCGATGGCAATGTCAACTGGGATAGCCTGACTGGGAAGAGTACAAGTGAGGTCGTCATGCATTAGGTTCAGGTTTAGCCTCTCGATCGCCATCCTTTCATCTTCGCAGCGAGGTCGGACAAGATACCAAGGGCGAAACTTGCCATCAATGATACATGCATTCATGTTATCACCTAATGATTTAGGGGGTGCATGATAAAAATTATTTCTGTTCCAGAAATGATTTTTCTGTTCCAGAACCAATTTCTGGAACAGAAACTTGTTTGATAACGCTACTCAAATTTTCTATTTCTGGAATAGATTTCTATTCCAGAAATAGAAATGGAGGAGTAATCAATTTCTGATTTCTCCTCCTAAAAACCCTAATTTCACTCGGTTCTCCCTCGTATGTCTCTGCCTCCTCTTCTCTGCCTCCTCCTCCTCCGCCTCTTCTCTCTGCCTCCTCCTCCTCCTCCTCCGCCTCTGCTCATCTCCTCGAGACATCGTCTCCTCCGCCTCTGCTCATCTCCTAGAGACATCATCGTCTCCTCCGCGTCTCCTCCACCTCTCCTCATCTCCTCGAGACATCGTCTTCTCCATTGGACGCTCGGATTGTCTCCTCCACTGGACGCTCTCTGCCTCTCCTCTTGCTCATCCACATCTGTTCGTGAATCCACCCCCTCGCCGCGACCCACTGTCCCCGCTTGTTGTCTAAGCACCCCTCGGCAATAGATCTCGCGCCTGCACCCCCGTCGCTCGTTCCCCTGTGACGCCAGAAGCCCTCTGCAACAGATCCGAGCACCGACACCCCAAGCCGCTCCTGCTCTGCTCTGTCTCACCAAAAGCCGCTATCGCCCTGCAACCTTAGCAACGCCGCTCGCGAATCCGCCCCTTCGCCTCATCCAGAAGCCCTCTGCAGCAGACACCGGAGCTGCTCGAGTTCATTCGACGAGGCCGACAACCGTGAAGTGCGCAAAGAAGCAGAACTACCCTTCTCCTCCCTTCTTTGGTTTTCGGTGCCGCGATTCTGGATGATTGGGGTTGTTATCGGGAGATTATGTTGAGTGCTCTGCTGCATGATTTTTTCTGGGGTTTTGTAAGTTTGTGATAATCGCTTGAAAGATAGTTTGTCATGGATATGATTGAACCAAACATCCAATCTTGGCTACACTTTGGCTAGAAATTTTGTTGTTGTTTATGCTTGAGTTTGGTCCACAAGTCCTCTTCAAGAGTTGTCGAACAGTGTCATGTCAAGAAAATTGCGAAACCCAACAGAAGCCATGTTCTTCTGATTTCTCATTTTATTCTTTTGTTCATTGTCAAGGTTTATGAAATGGAATAAATAAAACCTAAGAGATGATATTCAGGTATTTTCTTTGGCATTTTTTTTTCTAGTACTAAGTGGCTAGTGCTAAGTTTTGGTGAATGGTCATTTAACTAGGTAATAGATGGCTTTCCCTGGTTTTTAGCCTGCTTAAGGTTATATAATAAGATCTTTAGGCTCTTATTATAAATTTCAGATTTTGAAGACAATTTGAAACTGGAAATTTTTGCTCCCGTGCAACTACAGATCTACTCTGTCGCTCGATGACAATTTATATTTTGTGGTTTCATACTTGATTCATCAAGATATCCATTGCTTGAGGTAGATTGAGTAATCACATTTGTGCCATTACCTGCATGAATGCGAATTGTTTGAGTTATAGTGAGGTTGCCTTTATTAAGAAGCCTCTGTGAAAATTTGTGATACACAATATAAAAAGAAAATGGTGCTTTGGCATTAGGGTCGAAAGGAAGGAGGATGACTTGTGGCCAATGAGCATGCATTCTAGGCATTTTTTGGTTAGATATCTTTGATGAAGATTACCTTAGGGCAAGTTTCATACTTTTGCAGCTATACTTTGATTTATCCCATGTCACTCAACTTTTTGGTATTGTCTCAGTATTTTGACTCTAATTTGCACTAAAGCCACAAACAGAGATCTAATGTGCAAATTCACTTGAAAAAGATATGTGGGCATCTTTGTGGAGATTCATGCATAGAAAAATTTGTAAGAATGTACATCTCATTTGCTCCAAAAAAAGAAAAATTTGTTTTAAGAAATAGAAATTTTATTCAGTTATCAAACGAATTTCTATTTCTGAAATAGAAATTTTGTATCGTTATCAAACAAATTTTTTTTTTCAGAAACTCATTTAGAAATAGAAATAGAAAAATTCATTTCTGTTCCAGAAACTATTTCTGGAACAGAAATGTTGTCATCCGCCCCCTTAATAGCTACATAATGCATCAATTACCCCACAATTCATCGAATTATTTTCTTGTAAATGGCAAATTGAGCATCTCTCTTAGGTTGGAAAGCAAATTAGCCTGTTCATGAGTCGTGGGCTTTTGGTGATGGTTATGCAGGAGAAGTCAGCTCCCCAATTCCTACACGGAGCCTTTCCTCTTACGTACCTTTTTTTTTTTTCTCTTTTTGGGCCAGCTAAACCACTCTTATTGGCTAAAACTTTCTTTAAATGAAAAAGGAAAAAAAAATCTTTTAAGGGATTTACACAAAACCCCATAATATGAGCTTTTGCCATAGCAAACTTTTGCCCTCGAACTCTTGATCGCTGCACAACAACCCCGCAACCCACCCCCCCTCCCCCCCCCCCCCCCCCCCCCCCCCCCGCCAAAAAAAAAAAACACTTCACGACTTTTAAAGTGAAGAGGTATATTTTCGTCTCATTTTCTCGAAAGGAATATTATTATTATTTTTTTGGTAAATGTAAGATATATATTGACTTTTAACTAAGAAAGCTATAGAGCAAAAGAGCTTGGCATCAACAAAACTTGCATTGACTAAGACAAACAAGTCAAAACGAGTGGAATCGTGCTGCGAAGAAAAGGAAAAGAGGGGGAGTCAAATAGTGGCTACCCTCAAAACGAAAATAGGAAAGACCTGACACCCAAAGGTTACACGTCCTCCACCAGAACAAAGATACAAATAAGGAAGCCCGCCACAGCAACCTCATCCAAAAGTGAAGGAAAAAACAAGGGTGGCCTCAGCTCAAAGAAAAGATAGATGTGCTAAGGTTCTAGCTCTATTGCATCCTCCTATTGGTTGGGGTATCCGGCACCTGATGGAAGGTCAATGCCTTATCTCTGACCATCTTGTCAAGGCGATTCTTTAAGGCCGGCAAAACCAACTTTTGATCACGGAAGTCTCAATAATAAGAAGGGTCGGCAAAATAAAAAATGGTTAATCGTTATGCATATGTAAAGGATTAATTGATAATATATATTTTTTGAAAAAATTGAAAGGAGATGGTGGCATCAACTCACAAAGAAAATGACAAATTAAATCTATATCATGTCAATCATTTTTTTTAGCATTAGTTATTCCTTGAAATATTCAAAATCTATTTTTTTTTTACCTGACCTTTCACTTTTGGAGCTAGCAAAGCTTTTTTTTTTTTTTAATATCATTTTCTACTTAACTACGTTTCTTTTCTCTAAAATATCCGATTAGTTCTATAAATACTTCCGTGAATTCCCATCAGTCTCTACTATTATGGTACCATAGAGAGTCACTTCTCTGATATATTTGTTATCGTATTCCCTTTTTCTTTAATTTTTTTTCCTCTAAAGTCAAAGGCAAATGTGAGATTTCGAAAAAAAAAAGAAGAAAAAAAAAGGGAAAGACATGAAAGTACACTCTACATCTCACAAGCCATGTGCATTGCATTTGTTATCTGAGAATGTAACCAAGAGTTTAAAGGTTATAATAAAATGAAAATTTCAATAAAATAATGCATGGTAGTCGCGCATGCGGTAGGCCTACCCGGATGCCCAAACGAGTATGAACACGTGCTCGGGTTTGTGGGATTCTCCAAACGAGCATAAATGAAAAGGGGAAAAAGAATTATTTTAGGAGATTTTACACAAAACCCCATGCTATGAGTTTTAGCTATAGCAAGCCTCTGCCCTCGACCTCTTAAGCTGCATTTGGTCATTCGGATTTCTAAACAGGATAGGACTGTATATCATAGGATAAGCATATCCCATCCATTGTTTGATGATTTACGGATTTAAAGTTAGATATTCTCATATCCTATTCAATCTATCGTTTGGTGAACTACGGATTTAAAGTCGAATATCCTCATATATTATTAGATCTATCGTTTGGTGAACTACGAATTTAAATTCGGATATTTTAAAAATAATAACATTAGGCAAGTACAAATTTGCAGGTTTAATATTCACAAAATCATCCAAAACAATATTTCTTTTTCAAATAAACATATTCTTATCGAATTTCATGATTACGAATTCTAATAATCTTTTCCATTCCTTAGAAAATTAAAATTCTAGAAAATTAAAATTTTAGAAATTTAAAATTCTAGAAAATTAAAATTTTAGAAATTTAAAATTAAAGAAAATTAAAATTTTAGAAAATTAAAGTTTTAGAAAATTAAAATTTTAGAAAACTAAAATTTTAGAAAATTAAAATTTTAGAAAACTAAAATTTTAGAAAAATAAAATTTTAAAAACTTAAAATTTAAATTAATTATTAGTTTTTTAAATTTTAAGTATTTTAAATTTTAATTTTTTTAATTTGAAGTTTTTTTAATTTGAATTTTTAATTTTTTTAATTTATTTATTTAAATTTTTTTAAATTGCCACGTCAGCCATTTGGCTAGATTTTGGTCGGAGTGGCACTTAAGTATTCCACTTTACTCCGAAAGTGACACTTAATTGTACTTTTCCGAAGTTATGGCACTTAAGTGTCCCTTCGTGCCAAGGTATGGCACTTGGGTTGTTCTTCTGCCCTCGATTAGGGCTAAAATATCTCTTTGGTTATGACGTCCAGTGGCTTCTAGGGATCGAAGAGACTTGCAAGGCGAGGGTTTGCCCGGTAGGTGATTCGATGTGATTGTATGTCGTAGCTTGCTATGCTTGTTGGCCGTCATTGGTAATGGTTGTAACGGAGGTGGAATCGAGAGAGGCACACAAGTTCTTGAAAATGAGTAGTGATGGAGGTGGAATCGGTACTTCCCTTGGTGGTACCATTTCGCTCGCCAAAACCCAGTACAGTATCAAGGTCTCCCAAATTCCTAAACGAAATACTGGGCCTTCTGTGGAGGCGACACTCGGCTGGCTTCCGTCCCTCCGATGGCAATGTCAACTGGGATAGCCTGACAGGGAAGAGTACAAGTGAGGTCATCATGCGTTAGGTTCAGGTTTAGCCTCTTGATTGCCATCCTTTCATCTTCGCAGCAAGGTCGAACAAGGTACCAAGGGTGAAACTTGCCATCAATGATATATGCATTTGTCACGGTCCGTGAATCCTCCCGTACTCGTGACACTTGTGAGTGATGCTTGGGGTTATCTGGTGAAGAGTGTGAGGCAGAAGGGTAGTACACAATTGGTCCGTGGGAGTGGTGTCAAGACGGTTGGTGCTAGGAGTTGTAGGAGAGAAGTATTATATCACTTAGGAGTTTTGAAGACAGAGTAGGCTTCCTGTGCAGAAACTGGTCGGGAGCTGATATCGCTCTCCTAACGAGGCCATGGCAGGCTGAAACCGGTTGTTGAACCTAAAAGAGAACTGCTGTATAGCTCAATGGACTAGACGTTCGAGCGAAGTTGGGTGTGGTAAGATCTCGCACGAAGAAGCATTCATCATATTGTTCGTGGAACAGCCAAAGAAAGGGCTAACCTGGCGAATTCTGCTTGCCAGGCGCCTGCAAGTCGTTCCGAGGCCAAAGAAACTTTCGGCTCATGACAAGTGGTATTAGAGCAGGATTCCCTCTAGTAAGTGAGCGAGTTGGAGAATTGGACTCCTCGCTCAAGTGTGAATCAAACTGATAAGTTCTAGTGGATGGGTACTAAGACGAGTCGGTTTCTCACCGAGTGGAAAGCGAGTTAGAGAAGAACTGAATCCTCACTGAATAGGGATAACATTCTTGGATCGATCAGTGAATTCGAAGAAGAGGTCTACTATCACGTTTTCAACAAGGAAAGAACCTTCATTTGGTTTGCTGGGGTCAAGATGCTAGTTAGGCTGAAATGGTGCTACCAAAAGATGCGGTTGGCGAAAAATGCCATACTTGCCGGAAAGCGCAGGTGACCGAATGGCCTAGCGGCTAAGATCAAAAGAGGCTACCGATGGAGCAAAACCTATTTTGTTGGGCGAGTGTGACCATTTGATGTGAAATCACAAAAGTGGCACATCAATGGTTAATGGACGCAAGGAAGCGATAGAACAAATTGCAACGAGGGCATTGCGAATTGAGTGGGGGAGAATGTCACAGTCCATGAATCCTCCCATACTCGTGATGCTTTTGAGTGGCGTTTGGGGTTATTTGGTAAAGAGTGTGAGGCAAAGGGGCAGTACACAACTGGTCCGTGGGAGTGATGTCAGGATGGTTGGTGCTAGGAGTTCTAGGATAGAAAAATTATATCACTTAGAAGCTCTAAAGACGGGGTAGGCCTCCCGTGCATAAACTGGTCGGAAGCTAATACCGCTCTCCTGATGAGGCCATGGCAGGCCGAAACCAGTTGTTGAACCTAAAAGAGAACTGCTGTATAGCTCAATGGACTAGACGCCCGAGCGAAGCTGGGCGTGGTAAGATCTCGCACGAAAAAGCATTCACTGTATTGTTTGTGGAACAGCCAAAGAAAGGGTCGGCCTGACGAATTCCGCTCGCCAGGCGCCTGCGGGTCGTTCCGAGACCAAGGAAACTCTCGGCCCGTGACACATTCATGTTATCACCTAATGATTTAGTAGCTACATAATGCATCAATTACCCCACAATTCATCGAACTACTATATTGTAAATGGCAAATTGAGCATCTCTCTACGGTTGGAAAGTGAATTAGCCTGTTCTTGTGTCGTGGGCTTTTGGTAATGGTTATGCAGGAGAAGTCAACTCCCCAATTTGTACACGGAGCCTTTCTTCTTACGTACCTTTTACTTGTTTTTTTTTTTCTCTTTCTAGGCCATCTAAACCACTCTTATTGGCTAAAACTTTCTTTAAATGAAAAAGGAAAAATAATTCTTTTAAGGGATTTTACACAAAACCCCATGATATGAGCTTTTGACAATCCTCGTCTAACAAACGGGTTGCCTCTAGCGATGAGATCAAAGTAATCGAGGGTCCTCCTTGATTCCTGACAAACTCAAAACTCTCATCCTCTAACAGGTCAAACTGAATCGCTTTGCGATACCAGTCCATCTTAACTCGTTGCTTGGTGAGCTAGTCCATGCCAATTATCAAATCAAAGTCATACATAGTTAGGACTAATAAGTCAATTTTCTCTTCTCACTCATCAATCACTCACTTGCAACCAGAACAACCCAAAGCAACTAACACCTTATCATTAAACGGTGTAGATATGCTAACCACTGACTCTAATAATACATGACTTAATCCTATCAGCTTAATATACTCTTGGCAATAAAAGAATGAATAGATTATCGTGGACAAGACTCAATCCTACTCTTAAACCTTCCTCCTTTTTTTATATAGGTTAAAGATCACAAGACGGTGCCACAAAATCATTTCACATTTATTACAAACTGTTTTATTTGAGCGTTAACAACTCAGTTTGCTCAAATTAGAAAAGTTCAAGATTGGTCAGCTCATCACTATAGCCCTATCGACATGCCTAGAGAAGGTGACGGCCCACCGTGCGCGGAGCGAGTGTCCTCCACCGCGCAGCAGGCTGCGGGTAGCCTTAACTCTTGAGCAAGAAAAGGACAAAATCCAGAAGCTGTTTACCAACTGCGGTGAGAGAAGGAGATGGCTACGCGTGTCGCATATCTGATCGACATTTTGGTTTCACGTTGGGTCGTCGTGAGCACGCCACGCCAAAGCGAAGGAGTCCCTCCGACAAAACCCACCGTGCGGCATGGGAAAATCGCTTCACTGTGCGGACCGGTGGAATAAACCCTGGGCGGGCAAATAATTGATATAATTGAGACTCCACTGGATGAAATATTCAATAATAGATTCGCACTTTTCTCGACCAACAACCGACCTCTTGAAAGATAAAAAAATCTTGTCTATATTCCCATCAAGGAAATTTCTAATTCGAATAAGAAAGAGTTAAGATTGGAATTTTCCAACATAACAAATCGACCAATCTCTTTGAATTGAATGAGGTCTTTTATAGAAGTTTAAATTCAAGAAATTAATTTAAGAGTTGCATCATACCTTTTACATCGTGTAATTTTCAACAAGCCCCCCGGGGCGACAAGGAGAAATCAGGACCCGTGGAATGTTGGGGGTGAGGTTTGTTCGTCTTTGGTTATTTCTATCCTTTTCTCTGTCGTCCTGCGGCACTGGTGTGTTTTCCCCCGGGGGGGGGGGGGGGGGGGGGGGGGGGGGGGTTGGTTTGCTGATTTCAAGGAGTCCAGGGGCTCCTCTTTTTTTTTCTTTTTTTTTTTCGTTCGTTAAAAATTGGGACAGAGGTTTTGTCGATCGGGTAGGTTGAAGACGACGTTGAATCGACCTTTAAAGTTGCGTTTGAAATTGTCGTTGCAGAATCCACCTAGTTCCCGCAAAAGAAAAAGGAATTCGCATATTAAACCAAAAGATTTTTAATTTTAATCATTTGCGCGATTGCAAACTTGAATATTTTAGGTAATATTTATTACAAAACCGTCGACATCAACTTCACTTAACTTATCTTGCGTAACTTATCTTGCGTCCATCTTTTTTTTAATTTGGCCACTCTGGCTTCTTTTTTCTTTTGTTTTTTTTTCTTTCTGGTATTGAGCGACTATTGCTTCTTTACTCTTGTACGACAGGATCTGCGTGATATTTTCCCACTTCGATCACCCAGCCCTATCCATGGGCACACCAATACAAAGTATTCGGTCTCTATGCACTAAAAAAAGAGTAATTAGAGTTCCTCCCCTTGACGGGAAACAGCTTTGCAGTTGATTTGCCTTGCTTCGAGTATTTTCGAAATGCATTGCCCTATCAATTTCTTATGGCACATAAAAACAAAAAACCTACTTTATAGCATCTTCCTCAATCACAAGAGCCTCTCCTCCGCAACACAAAGACCCAAAGAGACGTCGAGAACAACAGAAAACAGAGGCAACGCAAACAGACAACCCAGTTTGCAGCAATAGAGCCGAAACCACAAAGAAAAAGGAGGAGAA
Organism: Eucalyptus camaldulensis; assembly: GCA_019915185.1. Classification (NCBI taxonomy): domain Eukaryota; kingdom Viridiplantae; phylum Streptophyta; class Magnoliopsida; order Myrtales; family Myrtaceae; genus Eucalyptus; species Eucalyptus camaldulensis. Next base: position 7,488,496 of record JAHSVA010000014.1, on the reverse strand, counting down.
GAATAATGATTCACGGTCAATGTCGCTTTGTAAACATGGACCCCTCTGAACCCAAAAGAAAAAAAAAACATGGTCAGAATTTAGAGTATTTAAAGGTTTGTTCTTTGTCAATCGATCAGCTAGGTTCTATGTTTGAACTCACAAGGATCGATCCCAGGACATTATAATAGGTCTTGTATTATTAACTTTACCCTATGCACGATGCAGCTCAAGTTATTTGCTTTTCTACATTTGCTTTACTTTTTATGAATTTATAATTATAATTATTGACTTCATCGTATAGGTATTATGACTGCAACATGGGCAATTAAAACCAAAAGAAATGAGGAATAATAAATGATAATAAAGATTTATGTGGCTTAGTTCAAGTTCGAATGTCAATACCTATATCCACAAAGGGAGCTAAGAATAATTAATTTATCATAATTGGAGAATTGTAATTTCAATAACTCATACGTTCAAATGTTCTTTTACACGTAAATTACGTTCAAATTCAAAGGATATTTATGCATAATCAACTTGGTGTAAAGCTTTGACAAAAAAAAAAAAAGTCAGTGTAAGGCGGTTGACAATGACTCGATCTTAGGCACCAACTTCTTGACAGCGACAGACTCGACTACTTGACAGCGACAGACTTGACAGTGAAAGACTCGACTACTTGACAGCGACAGACTTGACCTCAAGTACGCGACTTGGATGGAAATCCAGTCGTAATGAATGCGCTATGACTTGGATGGCTTGATCTTTGCCTTTTAAGAGAAAAGTCCAAACAATCTTTGCTTGAAAAGGACCCCCACAGGGCTACCCAACAATGATAACTGGTTTTCCCCTGTGATGGTTTTATTAATGTGATGGGTTTAAGTTGGCCCGTCCGTCCATGTTGAGCCTAAAAACTCGGCCCACAATATTATGGTCCATAGATAGAGGGATATAATGAAGGGACACGTTTCTTTTTGGAGGGGACGTATATAAGAGGGAAATAAAGAGGGAGGAACACATCTTTTGAAGTAACGTACATTCCTCCTTCCTCTCTCCCTAAAAAACGCTCCAAAAAGAAAGAACAGTAAGCAAGAGGCGACACCCATCTTCCCTTCAAGGCGAATTGGCGTCATCGGATCGAACGGGATTAGTTTCTCTTCCTTATATTGGCGTCGGTGTTTAATCTGTGGCTAACAAGGTACGTTCGATTCTATGATGTGCCTTAGGATCGGTGATGCATGTGTTTTTCCGGGCTCGTTTTCCGCACAAGTTTAGGGGTTCGATTTAGTGTCGAATATGGTTTCAGGGAATCCGACAATCCCAACAATGATATCAGAGCCGTTGTTCTTGTTTCCCGATCCTTTTTCATGTTTTTCTTGACCCCTTTCATGTTTATGGATGATTTCGTATTAATTTTCGTGAAATTAATCGGCCGACACTGATCGGGGTGAAAAAATCCCGACACCCGAGCACTGTTCATTTATTTTTTCAAGTTTCTATAAGTCAAAATCCATTCCTGATGGCGTTGGATGGAAGGTCTCGTTGAGATGAGCGCGATGAGTGGCGGAACGCCGCTAAAGGCCGTCGGACGCGCCCCTATGCGCAGTCGGAACGAACCGGCATCTTCGACGCGTGCATCGCATGCGCACGTGCGATGCACGTACGCGCACGGCCGATGCACGAGCGCGCATGGCCGATGCACGTGCGTGTGTGCCATCGCTGGCGCAGCTGACGTCATTGTGACGTCAGCTGCCCACGCGTGCCGCATGTGCCGGTCGGTTTGCCCGAACGGTTCGACCGGCCCAATCGGTCAGTCCAGTCCAACCGGTCCGACTCGGCTTGTCCGGCCCGGCCCGACCCGACCCCGGCGACCCGACCCGACCCGACCCGACCCGTTGACCGTTGACTTTGACCATTGAAAAAAAAAAGGGAAAAAGAATATGTTTCTTTTTCAATTATGTCTATGTTGATTATAAGTAATCCATTTTTTATTCTGCATTTGTTGCATGAATCATGGAAAATTATGTATTTTCCCTTATGTTCATTGTGGATTATAAGTGATCCATTTTTAGTTCTGCACTTGTTGCAGGAACTATGATGCGTTATGCACGGATACCTGCATTCCCGAGAACGGACGAAGGAAGTGCAAGACTTAAAAGGCTGATGACAGAGTTAGCTAATTATCGGTGGCATGACGGTGATTTAGTATCACATGTGGTCAGGGTCAATCAGATGATACAGGAAATCATCTGGAATGGTTATCTTATGCCCGATTTTGAGAAGGTACTGGCCTTGATGAACACTCTTCCATCTGAATGGCAAGCAGTGTTAGATCGTCTATGGGAGGTCAACGTGGTCCCAGGTTATAGGAGGCTAGTAGTAGCTTTTGTAAGAGAGTACTATAGGATTGAGTTAACCAAAACTTCAACCCTTAGATTGAGCGCCACATGGCACAGAGTAAATGTGCCTTAGAGGCGACATGAAAGCTCTCCAAAAGTTTTTTCATGGTTAGCAAATGTGCCTTTAGATTTCTTAGATATTTTGACTGATAGATTAGCAGAGACTTTCCACATTTATTTCCTAGATTAGTTTGAGATGTTTTGGGTGTAAATATCTCTTTCTATATTGATATTTTTTCCTCTATATATATTGCTTAGTGTAATGGATAGTTGTATTATGTGAAAGTATTATTATTCTATTGGATGTTAAATATTATTTGCTTTCTGTTATTGTTGACTGCTGTGGGTAGTTCATAGAAGTTTTTGTAACTTCATAGAATTTATTTTGCATAAGACAATTATATTAATAATAGTTTTAAGTTAGGATTTTTGGAGGATGATTGGAAACGTAGCGACCTTTTGATTCTCAAACCTTACTTGAAATTATTCATTGATATGATGGGTTTGTGCAAAGTGAATGCATAAATGATAGGTATTAATTATTTGTGCATATATGTCTGATGTGTTCAGATCGATGGTTTCAACAACTAAGAATGTAATTGCTGATATGAACGGCAACAATTGTGAAATATTGAATATGAAGATTCAATATGTGCTGGAAAAGCAAGAAGCACTAGAAGTTTTTGATCATGTTATGGAAGATCTTGAGGATGCCGTGCGCCACCTTGAGCTAGTAGAGGACCGCATAATGGCATTTGAGCCGAAAATATATATTTACAATGCAGATTCTAGCTCAGAAAGGGCTTTGAGCTCTAAGTGCAAGCGTATTGATTCGTTCAATATGTGGGAATGCAAAGGATCAAGTCTTTATTGCAATAAATCAAGAATTAACCAACTCAAGAGAGGAAAACGTCCTCAAATGAAGAAAATGTCAAGGGTGAGGTGTTACAATCGTGACAAGAAATGTCACTATGCTCGCAATTATTGTGAGCCGAAAAAGGTAAACACCTCTTGTACATTTGAGAACTTTGCTTATGTGTTAAGTTCGGTATTATTGGCTGAATCCAATCATTTGTGGACTGTAGATTCAAGAACGACAGACTATGTAGCGAAGGATAGAGAATCTTTCGTGGAATTTCGACGAGTACCAACTGGAACTAAGTGGATCTATGTGGGATATAACTCCAGAGATGAAGTTAAAGGGATTGACACCTGCCAATTGAACATGCGTGATGGATGCACCTTGTTCCTACATGATGTTCTATATGCTCCGGAGATTCGTTGAAATTAAATGTCTGTGTTGGTGTTGGTTAAGCTTGATTTTAATATGAACTTCCATAATAGAGGTGTAGATTTGTATTCGGATACAAACTACTATGCTTGTGGTTATTTTCTGGATGGTTTCATTGTATTAGATATTGACTATGTTAATGCAAATGTTTGTTATTCCCTTCTCACGTCTCCTAATTCATTTGATAATGATATGAATGTGGCATGCTAGTGTTGGTCATATTGGCCAAGAACGTATGAGTAGACTAGCCAAAGAGGGCTTGTTGGGCAATATTGAAAAAGTCGATTTGCCCATATGTAAGCATTGCCTAGTAGAGAAAACGACATGGAAACCATTTGGAAAAGGTAAAAGAGCTAAATTTCATCTGCATTTAATCCATTCTGACGATTGTGGTGCAATGAATGTGAGAGGAAGGCATGTGACTGTTTATTTCATCACTTTTATAGATGATTATACTCGATTCGGATATGTCTATTTGATTTCTCATAAATCTAAAGCATTAAGTTGTTTCAAAAGTTTTATGAACTTGGAAGAAAATCAATTAGACAAGAAAATAAAAGTATCAAGATCCGATCGAGGTCGAGAATATTTATTTGATGAGTTTAGAAAATTATGTGATGAAAAAGAAATAGAAAGACAGTTGTCTATTCTATATACTTCTTAACAAAATGGTGTTGCGGAAAGAAGAAATAGAACCCTACTGGAAATGATTAGGTCCATGATGGCGCATGCTAACTTACCTATTACTTTTTGGAGTGATGCGTTGTTAACTGCTGAATATACTTAACCGGGTGCCTTCCAAATCAGTTACTTCCACTCCATATGAGTTATGGATAGGTAGAAAATCGGACTTAAGTTTTTTCTTAAGCCGTGGGTTTTGTGCTGCCTATACTCATGAGTCCTCTCACAAGTTTGGGAAATTGGGTCCCAGAGTAAAGAATAGTATTTTAATGAGATAGTTTAAATACTCGAAAGGATATGTGTTCATAGGTGAGCAAGAAAGTGAGAGTATAACTGAATTTGAATCACGGGATATCACATTCTTAAAGGATGAATTTCCTAAGAATGACGAAATAAGTGAAGATCACTTCCTATTGGAAACCTTGGATCAAGATAATGATATTAGTGGAGTTCGTCCAAGTGGGAGTAACATGAGAAGTGATGAATTTAATTCAACTCACTCTCAATTACAACCACATGATGAGATGACATCGTCATTATCTAATCCGAGTGGGAGCTTGATGGGGAATGATGTGCAACGTGTACTATCTCCCATACGGCAAACAAATCGCCACTTTTATAATTGCTCCACAAGATGAGGATGAGCCAAGAAATATTAATGAGGCTCTAAATTATCCTAGTAAGGAAAAATGGATTTATGCAATGAAAGAGGAGATGGAGTCAAAGAAGTCAAACCAAGTTTGGAACTGGTTGATCTTCCAATAGAACGCATAGCTATTGGGAACAAGTGGGTTCTGAAAATAAAGCGTAAGGCTGATGACTCGATAGAAAGGCATAAGGCTCACATTGTGGTGAAGGGGTATAATCAACATGAAAGAATTGATTATGAATAAACATTTTCTCCTGTAGTGTGATTTGCCTCGATTCGTATTGTTCTAGCAATAGTGATTAGTAATGGATCTTGAGTTACATCAAATGGATGTAAAGACTGCTTTCCTCAATGGAGAATTAGAGGAAGATATATATATATATATATATATATATATATATATATATATGGAACAACCTGTTGGTTTCATAGTGAAAGGCCAAGAAGGAAAGGTATGTCGATTTTTTGAGATCGATATACGACCTTAAGCAGTCATCAAGATAATGGTATATACGTTTTCATAATGCCATAATGGCATATGATTTTACAATGATAGATGAGGATCATTGTGTATATAACAAAAGATCCAAAGATCAATTTGTGATCATATCATTATATGTTGATGATATACTAATTACCGGAAGCAATATGGAGTTTGTTAATACTGTCAAGAGTTGATTGTCTTCCAACTTTGAGATGAATGATATGGGATTGTAAACCCATAGACACTCCTATTGCAAAAAGTGAAGGATTGAACCATAGACTGTGTCCAAGGATTCCACAAGAGAATGAACAAATGAAATATGTTCCTTATACTAGTGCTATTGGGAGCTTGATGTACGCTATGATGTGTACAAGACCTGACATATGTTATGCAGTTTGAATGGTGAGTAGATACCAATCCAACCCAGGTCTAGCACATTGGAAGGCTGTTAAGAGAATACTGAGGTATCTAAAGGGAACTGCTGATTATACGCTAAGTTATTAAGGCAAGAATCTGCGACTCTAAGGCTATTCTGATGCTGATTGGGGAGGAGATTTAGATGAAAGAAAATCTACTTTTGGATTTGTTTTTCTTACCGAATAATGGCACCATATGTTGGAGCAGTAAGAAACAAAAGTGTATAGCCTTATCCACGATGGAAACTGAGTTCATGGCATTATCAGCAGTAATACAAAAAGAAATCCAGTTTTCCATGGCAAAACCAAGCATTTCAAAGTCAAATTTTTCTTTCTACATGAGGTGCAACAAAGTGGCAAAATTAAGTCCATCTATTGCAGATCTGAAAATCAGCTTGCAGATATGTTCACAAAACCACTTCAGGCTGGAAGATTTGAGCTGTTAGGAGAGAAAATAGGAATCTACAGCAGCAACTGATCCAAGGAGGAGTTTGTTGGAATTGTTCAACTGCTGTTTTCTATCATGTTTTCCTCTGTTTTTTTTATTTAAAAAACAGCCAAGTTCATTTAGTTATGCATTTAGTGTTTTTTGCTATTTTCTAGGAAGTTAATAACACGTTTGTGTGCAGTTATGTGTTGCACGTATGTGAGCAGTTTCTACTTTGTATTTAGTTGTTGTACTTGACAGTTTTTTCCTTTGAACAAGATGTATGAAGTGCTATGCTTTGTTTTTTTTTTTTAATTTTTTTTAAATTTTTTTAATCTTTCCTCTCTCTCAAACAACAGAAATTTTTCTATTTTGATTGTTGTTTTTATGAGCTTTAACAAGTGTGCTGGGTTGTAGCTTTTAATATTTGCTGAGACTTCTATCTTGGTGTTATGCAGATGGAAGTGTACTAGCTTCTACATTTGCACAAGTAATAATATATAGTTGCTCAGATCACAGAAAGATACAAAAGTTTTCTGGCCATCCTGTGAGTCTTAGTTTTCTAATAAGTCTTGTATTTACCCCTATGCTCCTCTTAATTTATAGTCCATTGAATTCTCTAAATTGTAGGGAGTTGTTCGCTCTATGACCTTCAGTAATGATGGGAAGTATGTTCTTTCCCGTGTTGGTGGTGAAAGATATATTGTTGTTTGGTAAGTTGATGGTAGCAAAACGCACTCAGCAAGCTGTACACTGTCCATGGAGTATCCTGCAATCTATCTTGACAGCAGATTTATTGATAATTGAGAAGATCTTAAAGGCCTGTATGTTTTGGCTCTTGGAGAGACTGGCATTTGTTATTTCTAGTTTGGACACAACATTGAGGAACTACGTTATTCAATATATGCAAAAGTCTCTTTATCTATTGAAGACTTGTTATGGAGGAATCTGTTGGAATTCAAGTCGGCAGAAGACAACTTACCTTTATCCGATGCGCAAACTTTAATTAGCCCCGGAACCAACATTAAATTGCCGATGAAACACGAACAATATTACCTCTCATTGGTCTGGATGCAATCACAAGGAAATCACTTGATTTCCACAACGTAAATGCCGATTGTTCTTGTAAAACTGAAATGGAATGCCTTCTTCTTTCTGATGGAAAATGAGAGAAATTTGGTGCATATGTTCTGCCAACAACAACCCCCAACGGTTGTCTTCAAAAGGCTTTTATACGACTCCATGACACCCCTACAAATGGTGTCCTTCCATCGTACCATATCAAGTCCAAATGGTCCGGTCCAATCGCACCCTATCATGGACGTATGAGCTAAAGTACAACATCTCCCACTCGAACATAATGGGCTTGATATCGCTCTATCAAGAATATAAGGCATTCAACATTTATCAATTTTACAAAACAATTCTTACTAGCAAGTAAGCCATGCGACCAGTGAATACACCTGCACTTGGAAGCTCAAATTATGCACCTGTATGCACCTGTTAGGGATGACATAATGGCTACAACCTTGAAAAGAAATAAATAGTTGATGTCTCACAGTGCCTCAGACATATTTTGTTACATTAATCCAAGTATACATATCCCTTAAAGGCTATACGTGACTATTTTCAAAACACCATGTATTTACAATTATATCCGCAACCGCAGAGGGCAATATAATTGGTCGACTAGTAAATACATGTAATAGATGTAAAACGATGATAGTCTTCCTTCGCACTCATGTTTCTCTCCATTTCAAAACAATTGCTTTCCTAGACACGTCCCATAAGGCCATATCTATTCATGACCACCAGTAACATGCTAAAGTAGCAACATTGATCTTTCACTTTGAGAACATAATTAGAAGTAATATAGGGCACAAAATTGAGGTAAATTATAAATTACCTCAAGGGCTCACACAATGAGTAAATACGAATAATTTTACTTATCTTCCCTTATTGGCCGTACAATGCACATGTAGTATGAATTACATGCTATAGTGGATTTCTCTTTCTATAAGAGCATTTGTTATTTATTAAACATATCCACTATACGGATCTTAGCCTAAACATAGTCACGTGCTCCTCACGTACTCATATTTAGCTCGAGTGTTATATCAGCTCGCTTTCTATAACACCTAATTAAGTACTCGCATCCGGCATCTTTCAGACATAAATGATTGTGGGACTATCATGTTTGGTCTTATTACAAACAAATCATAGACCTCATCTTGACAATCAATGCGACATATTATATTATGTACTAAACTTGCTCCTCAGCATTTATTTGTGCATAACGTTTCATCTCAACGTGCTATCTAAAGCACTTGAGACGATTGCTCATGCGAGTGAGCCAATTATTATCTGCTGACATACTTTTCAATAATATACGTGTGTTTGTGCTAGTCTCATAGTGGATTTATACTTATTGATAAAACATCAAATCACTAATAAATAAACAAGTACAATACATCTGTTCACAAATACATAAACCAATGATCCTCTACAATAACAAATATCACTATCTACGCAATCTTAGTGACATCCTATGGGTCAAGAATATGTCTCTAGGAATAGCCTTCGTAAATTGATTAGCAACCATTCTATTGGTTGAAATATATTGTAGGATCACTTCTTTCTGCGCTATTATATCTCTTATGAAGTTTTTCTTTATGTCAATGTGCTTTGTCCTCCCATGATACTTGGGTCCTTCACATAGGCAATGGTTGTTTGACTATCACAATAAACTATCACCAGTCTCGAAACCTCAATGACAGTGGCTAAATTTTCTAAGAAACTTTTAGCCATACTGCTTCTTACACTACGGCAGAGCATGCAATAAATTCTGCCTACATCGTAGATAAGGCTGTACATGTTTGTTTCTTGCTATTTCAAGAAATCGCACCTCCATTGAGCAAGAACATATATCCATAAGTCAATTTACGTTCATCTAGGTCTCCACCCCAATCGGCATCTAAATAGCCTAATAAACGTAAATCATTCACTTGGTAACAAAGTCGATAATCCATGGTGCCCTTCAAGTATCTCAGAATCCTCTTCACTGCTTTCTAGTGTGCTTAACCGAGATTTGATTGATATCGGCTTACCAATCCTACGGCATAATATATGTCGGGTCTAGTACACATCATAGCATACATCAAACTTCCAACCGCACTAGCGTAATGAACAGTTTCCATCATTTTAATTTCTTCTGGAGTCTTAGGACACATTTCAGTACTTATGCATTGACCTTGCATGACAGGGGTATCAATGGGATTACAATGCTGCATATTGAAACGCTCAAGAATCTTCATAATATAAGACTCTTGTGATAAAGTGAGGAGTTTCCTTGATCGATCTCTTTTTATCTTAACTCCTAATGTATAAGCAACTTCTCGCATGTCCTTCATTTCAAAATTATATGACAACCATTCTTTTATGGTGATAACCAAAACCTTGTCATTTCCAGCCAATAGAATATCGTCCACATAAAGTGATAAAATCACAAATTTATCTTCGAACCGCTTGACATCTATACAATGATCCTCCTCGATCATCGTGAAACCAAAAGTGGTTATGGCTCAATAAAAACGAAGATACCACTGTCTAGATGATTGCTTAAGGCCATATATTGAGCGATGAAGTTTGCAAACTTTATGCTCTTGACCTTTAACTATGAAACCTATTAGTTATTTCATATAAATTTCCTCATCTAGTTCTCCATTGAGAAATACCGTCTTTACATCCATCTAATGTAATTCAAAATACAAATATGTAACGATGGCTAGAATAAGGCGTATTGAGATAAACCTTTCAACTGGTGAAAATGTTTTCTCATAGTCTATACCCTCTTATTGAGTATAACATTTTTGCCACAAGACGAGCCTTATACTTTTCAATGGATACATCCGCCCTTCGCTTTATCTTGAAGACCCATTTGTTTGCAATCCCCTTGCGATTGGATAGTAGATCAACCAAGTCTCAGACATAATTTGCCTTCATTGACTCAATCTCATCTTCCAAAGCTTTTCTCCATTCTTCCTTATCAGAGGATGAGAAAGCCTCTTGAACAGTCTTAGGCTCGGCATCGTCATTATGAGCAATTATAAATGCTTCCCCTTCAATCTCAAAATGACGATGATGAATACTTTTATGATTACTTTTATGCAGTTGAATTTCTCTTAAATTCAATTCGTTAGGCGATGCAACACTCCCACTAGGTCTTGCATGTTGAGGTGAATTTTCATTTCCCTCTACAACATCAGTGGGTGTGTTATCAAGATCTTCCATCTCATATAATTGGAAGTCCTTATCAATTTCATCTCTACTAGGAAAATCGTTCTCCAAAAACATAATATCTCGTGACTCCATTTCGGTCATACTTCCATCAGCTTGTTCACCTATGAACACGTACCCTTTAGAATGTTCAGAATATCTTATAAAGATACATTTCTTCCCTCTATGACCTAATTTGTTATATTTATGGGAAGAATCATGAACATAAGCTGCACATCCATATGAACGTAAACTACTCAAGTCTGGTTTCTTACCAGTCCATAATTCATAAGGGGTGGAAGTGACTGATTTTGAAGGCACTCGGTTAAATATATAGGCAGTAGTCAATTACGCATCTCCCCAATAGGAGATAGGTAAATTCGCTTGCGTCATCATAGACTTAACCATTTCCAATAGGATTCTATTCCTTCTTTCAGCTACCCCATTTTGTTGTAGAGTATCAGGAATAGTCAATTGTCGTACAATTTCGTTTTCATCACAAAAAGCCTTGAATTGCTCCGATAGATACTCACATCCATGATCGGTTCTCAATGCCTTTATTGTTTTGTTCAACCGATTCTCTACCATTGCTATATATCATCTAAAGCAGTCTAATGCTTCCAACTTAGTGGAGATCAAAAAGACATAACCGAAACGTGTGAAGTTATCATGAAAGTGATGAAATATGAGGCTCCATGCCTCGCCCTCACATTCAAAGGACCACAAATGTCAAAATGTATGAGATGCAATGGAAATTCAGCTCTAGTCCCTTTACCAAATAGTTTTCTAGTTGCTTTTTCCGTTAGACAATGTTTACATAAGGATAGACTAACATTAGTGAGCGTCCTAAAAGACCTTCTTTAGCTAATCTTTGCATTCTTTGCAATCCAATGTGACCTAATCTAGCATGCCAAGTACTTGCATCAATCTCAACATTACTAGAAGATACAATTAAAGAAAAACAACCATTGACATTAACATTGTACTGATCATAGTCCATGTCTAACACCATAAAACCATTCGATACATGACCTGAATCATAATAAACTGTTCCATACAAAATGTCAACACAATCACTATGGAAATTCAATACATAACCTAAGCTAAGAAGAACAACTATAGAGAGCAAGTTTCGTCAAATATCTGGAGCATAAAGGACATTATGTAGGAATAGGTTTTGACCACTATGTAAGATTAATTTACATGTGCCAATACCCTTCACTTCAACTCTTGAGTTATTCCTAACATATATCTATCTTCTTCCAGGCTGTATCCAACGATACTCCACAAATGCTTCTCAATCTCTAGCTACATGGTATGTTGCTCCTGAGTCTACAGTCCACATTAGATAAGATTCAGTAAGCATTACAGTACTAGAAACAAAAGGCATTACTCAAAATAATGGAGTAATAAGGTACATTTTTCGGCTTAATGCATTCACGAGCAAAGTGACCCATCTTGCCACAATTGTAGCACCCCATCTTGGCCTTGTCCTTCTTCCCACCATGCTTCTTACGTCCGAAGGTCTTAGCCCTTTTTTTATGCATGATCAGTCTTCTTCCCTTTGTTGTTGAACTAAATATTCCTCTTACGCTTAAAGCCCGAAGCTTTGCGCGACCTCGATTCAACAACATAAGCATGGGTAGAGGATCTCGCAGCCTTTAGGCGCTCATCCTCTAATTCCAAATGACGCACAATATCATCAAAAGTGACAATATTCTCATTATGCATCATATTGATCTTCATATGCTCCTAATTGTCAAGAAGAGACCTTATAACGGCCTAAACTTGCTGTCGATGATGTTCATCAGTAAATGAGTGACCTGCCAACTTCAGCTCACAAATCATATTTGACATCTCCCGAAGATGCTGCCTCATCGTTACATTTGGGCGCCTTCAGAATGTGTCAAACTTGATGGTGAGTCTCCTCAGCTTAGTAGTAGATGTATCCTCAAACTTATCTTTCAAGGCAACCCATATAACTTGAGCTTTATCATAACTTTCAAACTCACACATGAGATCATCTTGCATACAACTCAGCTACGTGATGCGAGCAATGATATTTTTCTTTTTCCAAGCTTGATAAGCTTCTAGATCTCTCCTGTGTTGAGCTAAAGTTTCATGCTCAGGTTCATTCATGGTATGGTTGAGGGTTTCCAAAACCTCTTGTTTTTCAAGGATGTACTAAACCTTTCGATGACAAATATCATAATTGTCACTATTCAGTTTCTCACCCTTATGGAAGTTAGCCATAATGGTTTTGGATGTTGAAGCCATAATCAATTGTTATAACATATTGATATAATAAACACATAATTAATACTGGCACATTTTACAGAGTAACACACATATTTAATTTGCAGTAAAGACAAACTAAATTAATGATAATTCAACAAAAGACACAAAAGCAAAAGTTCACTATGTTCCCAATCAACTTCTATGTACAATTGTTCTATTATCATTAATTAATTTTATTTGCGCAAATTTTAAGTTGTAGGTGAGAACTCTTTCAAATTCTACCAACCTATGAACTCCCACTGGGTTACATGACCTTATGTAATTTCTACATTTTTCCTTAACACAAAAATATAGCATGATATACCACCGCCTGTGGTGGCCCAGTTGGATAAGTGCTCCGATGATCCTTTGCCAGAGGAGAGAAGTTCGAATCCTGCTGACCGCATGGAATCTTAAGTGCGACGTCGGGGTGGTGGCTCATCCGCTAGCGTCGCCCCAAGGTTTACCCCCCCCGGTTACCCTGGGCCTGTTGGGTTGTCCTTATTGGTACGATGCGCGGGTTCCCTGGGTCATAAAAAAAAGTATATATATATATATATATATATATATATAGAGCATGATATTAACCAATGTATAAACAACAATCATGCTTTAACTATAATCAAAATCGCAATTCAACATGTAATGGATTTCTTGCCATTGTTCGAATTTTCTAGCAACTAGAAAATTGCAAGTATATTAAAGTATATACATGATATCATCGAACCAAGCTCTACATAGCATATATGACATCATTTGCACATAAGCTAGCTACTGTATTTCCTAAACCACAAGAAAATATAAGCTACAAATGAATAAACTATGCATTAAAGCCCAAAAAATACGCGTACATAGGGTTTCCTAAGCATTTTCATACATTTATAAAATTCAAAAGTATAAAATAATTATACCATAGTGTAGACAACATTCATATGAACCAAACGCCGCTGACTACGCTCCAATCGAACCTCACACGCGCCCACAGGCATCGCCTGAGTGCACGGCGCGTGTGGTGCATGCACCAGCGAGCCAAATGGCTCCTGGCTGGTTCAATCGGTTTGACCACCGGACCCGTTGACCGGTCAACGGTTGGGTCAGGTCGGGTCAACCTTGAGTCGGATCTCGGGTTGGGTTGGGTCGAGTCACGGGTCGGTCGTCGGCAGGCCAACCACCGCCGTCACGTGCCGGTTCGCCGATTGATGCGTGTGGCTGACGTGTCGGTTTGCCATTCAGCGGGTATTGCGTACGCACCGGTCACATGATCTGGTTCGCCGACCGGTGTGTGTTGCGCATGCGCCAGTCGTCCCAGCGCTTCGGGCGCGTGAAGCCCACGAGTAGTGGCTTCTGGCCCGCGTGTGGGCGCATCCGGCGTCCTCCGGCAACGCTCGACCCATCGTCAGACTTGTCTCAACGAGCTCTTTCACCCTGTATATTCAAAAATTAATTTTGGCCAAAAAATTATTTCAAAAAATGGCCAAAACCGTACGGGTGTATGCGACCCCGAACCCGTTTTTCGTTTCGGTTCAATTTCAAGTTTTCAGATGGCAATTCTGACCATTAGACATCCAAACAGTGTAAATTTCATACTCTTGATCTCAATATCAAATGGTAAACGAGAAAATTCAATGAAGAACAAGGCATAAATCACGACCGGGCTTTGATACCAATGTTGGAATTTAAGTCGACGGAAGACAACTTACCTTTATCCGATGTGCAAACTTTAATTAGCCCCGGAACGAACATTGAATTGCCGATGAAACACGAACAATATTACCTCACGTTAGTCTGAATGTGATGACGAGAAAAACACCCGATTTCTACAGTGTAAATACCGATTGTTCTTGTAAAACTGAAATGGAATGTCTTCTTCTTTTTGATGGAAGAGAGAAATTTGGTGCGTATATTCTGCCAGCAACAACCTCCAACGGTTGTCTTCAAAAGGCTTTTTATATGACTCCATGACACTCCTACAAATGGTGTCCTTCCATCGTACTGTATCAAGTTCAAATGGTGCGGTCCAATCGCACCCCATCATGGACGTATTAGCTAAAGTACAATTGAGGACTCGTTATGGAGGAATCATCATGGTGCACCTACAATACTTGCTGCAAAATTTTAGCGCATTCCAAGTCGTGTATTTGGGCACATTTTTTTATTTCCCGTGGTCTGCTGATAAAGCCACTCTTTCAGAAAATTTTAGCGCATTCCGGGGAAAACATGAATTTAAACGGCTCTTGAGATGGGATTCTTTTGCCCACTGGTTAATCCCTGGTTTGGGCTTTAGAGAGGACAAGATGTGAGGAATAAAGGTAAGTCATGGACCTTGTTCAAAAATAGTTTGGTAACTATACAAGATTTTTGTTCAGAAATATTTTTTTTTAAATTTTATTCCAATCATCATGGACCCGGTGCATAAAATAAAAACTTCTATATAATAAGATAATGTGAATCAAAGCGGCACACTCCTAGACAGATACCAAAAGTTATTCCATTTCCCTTTCAGGTATTGACTTGACTTCTATCCAGGAGCATTTCCTCAGCAAATTCTTGCTTGAGCTTCACTGATTACTTACATAGTCTTATAATACAGTAGAAAATCTCAAGCCTTACATGCATACCGTCACAATCCCCTGAGATTCTGTCTCATGTCTTTTTTATTTGTTTGCGAAATTAGCATCTTTAAAGATCGGCGGAGGACTCGGGAAGAGTTATTATCATTGGTTTTACTTGATACGATTAATGCACGATTTTCCAAATTGGGTGATTTGGGTGCTACTTGTGGTTATGGAACTTCCATCAACGAGTAAAGTAAGTCTTGATTCTTGTCGATGTCGTACGACATAATTTTAGCAAAAAGATGTGAGGGGTAGTTCGGTAATTAGGCTTTATTAGTTCCCTAAAGCCGAAGTCCTATGAAAATAAAAGATGCGAATAGTCTAGAAGGTCTCATACATCTACTTAACTAGGCTGCTCTGAAAATCAAGATGGAGGTCTATGCATTGGGGATTTTCATTCATACATCTCTAAAATCCCTATAAAACCTTAAGCCCTGAATAAATATAAATAATAAAATTCAACTTTCAAGGTTTTCTCTTATCAATCGGGCTCCCTTTCAATTCTTTTAGATGTGGATTTTGCTCGTGGGCCCAAATTTGAGACATTTTTTAACAATAATTCCTCCTCCTCCTCCTCCTCCTCCTCCTCTTCCTTGTGGTTTGATTGATTGAATTAGTAAAGCTATATTCAAATGGAGCAAAGCCACACTACTCCATACCTCGTCAATCATCGTTGGGTCGTTGATTGCATCTCGAAAGCGAGTTGTAAAGCAAAGGAATGGAAGAAGGCCGGGCCGACACAATGGAAATAAAGTCCATAGGGACATACCAGGCTGGCGATAGCGCCTTATTTGCTGGGTAATAACACGAAGACATATAGCCCTTCCCCGCTCATAATATCCAGAACCCCGGAGATGAGGTTGTTGGCATTGACAATGGCCTCAAACGCCTTGGCCGCCGGGATGGAGGACGCAATCATGGTGCTGCAGCTGAACACTCCCATGATTCTCTATCCGAATAGAATTTTTTGAAATGATCAGAAGGAAAGGGTTCTACTGAAGTTGGGATCTAGAGTTATTCTTATATATGCAGGGAGAGAGGGAGAGAGGGAGAAACATTCCTGTAGTGGTTGACACGAGTTAAAACCTAAATTTGCCATAGTGGGGGGTGGGGACACCTTTTTTATGCTGATTGATAGAAAGCTAAAAGGAGCTCTTGAAACATCGAAAGGCGCAGTCGATTGGAGAAAATTTTGGCTGGATCTGGGATTCCTCAGGGAAAGGGATAGAGGTGACAGAGTGAAGGGGAGTGTGTTATCCAGTGAGTGTGAACTCGGAGTTTTTTATATGCTCGATTCTCAGTTCCAGTCAATATTTTTCGGCGCCTTTCGATGTTTGGGAAGCTCTTTCAAGTTTTCTGTACCAGGAGGTGGGTCCATCCATCAGCATAAAGAAAAGGTGTCCACACCAACCCTCCATTTGCAGCCCTTGTAGTCTAAACTCCCTTTCAAGTTGGCCGCTATCCTCAAACTGAAACGTAACAACCAAAACTTATGACATAGGGCAATTTCTTGTTATTAAATTAGATAGAAGACCTATTCTAATGCTCTAGGATTGATCCTTGCGAGTTCAATATAAAATCTGATACCTTTACGGTGAAGTCAATAATTATAATAAATTGATAAAAGGTAAAGCAAATGTGAAAAAGGAAACAACTTGAGCAACTTGATAGGGAAATGCATTTGGAAAATACTCGACCCAAAAAGCAAATAAACTGCAAAACTGTTTTTCATTGAGGGGAGGAACTACGGTTACTTTTCTAATGCACGTGTACGCAAAAGAAAATATCACTTCGAAATACTGTGTAGAGACCGAACACTTTGTATCGGTGTGCCCCTGGATCAGTAACTTCCAAGGGTGGGGTGACTCGAATGGGAAAGAGCAGAGAAGTAAAAGTTGACACAAAACAAAGGTGGTGGAAAGATAGAAGCAACGAAAAAATTTAATCGTGTTGATGATTTTGTAATGAATACTGCCTAGAATTTTCAAGTTTGGTGATTTACGAATCCTTTACCCTTTATCTTTTACTTTGTTTGGAACCGCTTCAGAGGCAACTTTTCTCCGTTCTTTTGCATAATCATGTTGATGTTCAGTTCCGTAATGAATACTCATGTTTATGAAAGTCAATTTTCCCGGTGAACGTGAAATTTCATTGATCAACCAACATAAAAATAAAAATAAAATGGCCAATATGACAAAAGCTCTGCCCCAAATTCCATGACCAGGACCCCCGCCCCCCTGTAGTAAAAAAGACGAAACACGCTCACCCTCCAACATTCAAGAGAAATCCACCTCTTTAAACAGTGCGCAAAAGGAGAAATAAGTACTGACCAAAAAAAAAAAAAAGGAGAAATAAGTGGGGCCCACTTTTCAATCAACCTGCATCGCATATAAAACTGTAGACACCGCCCCCAAATTCCACAAAAGCAAAAACCGCCATTCCCGGGCTCCTTCAAATCAACAAAGACGAACGACCCTCAGCCCCGACACAATGAAAGGACATTGGGGGTGAATAAGAAGCGATGTAAAAGGCATGATGCAACTCTTAAATTAATGTCCAAAGTTTAAACTAGTATATAAAATCCAACATGATTGGAGCACTTTCTTATTTGAATTGGAAATTTTCTTGATGGGAATATCCTCATATTATATATACATAGACGAGTTTTTTTGTCTTTCGAGAAATCTCTATTTGTTGGTTGAGAAAAGTGCGAATCTATTATCAAATATTTGACCGTGTGAAAGTTAGGACTTATTGGAAAACATCCAATAGCGTCTCATATATCTAAAATATTTGCCTGCATAATGTTCATTCCTTTAGGCTGCATGATGAAGCAATTTCCCCCGCCATGGGTTTCATTTGGTGTAATTAGGCCCGTCAAATGGGTAGTTTGAATCCAGTCATAAATAATTTTACTTAAATTAAGCCATTCAATCCGTTTTGATTTATTTATTTGCAATGTAAATTTTTTGAATCATACACCACGCTAAATTGACACAAGTGCTATAAGCTTAAACCCTTTTTATTTTTTTTTTGGCAATTTCCTCTTTAATTCTCATAATTGAGAGAGAGAGAGAGAATGTGACGTGCATGTTTGATAGCCGCACAAGAGAATCAAACTCTCTAGAGAAAGCCCCAGAAGGACAGAAATAAAGTGGGGCCCGTGTTCAGAGAATTTTCTCCTCCTATTCGGCCAGTGATTGACAGATACATTGCTGTCTGGTAGGTTGATGGCAACAAAACGCGCTCAGCAAGCTGTACACTGTCCATGCGTTAAAAAAAAAAAAAAAAAAAGCTGTACACTGTCCATGGAGCACCCTGCACTCTATCTTGACAGCAGATGCATTGATAGCGGAGGAGAAGATCTCAAAGGGGTGTATTTGGCTCTTACAGAGACCCGCGTTTGTTATTTCTGGTGTGGACAGAACATTGAGGAACTATGCGATTCGATCCCTGCAAGAGTCTCTTTTATCTAGTGAGGACTCTTTATTGAAGAGTCATCATGGTGCACCTACAATAATTGCTGCAAAATTACTAGGCATTCCAAGTCGTGCATCTTGGCACATTTTTATTTCCCATGGTCTGCTGGTAAAGCCACTCTTTCAGAAAATTTTTAGTGCATTCTGGGGAAAACATGAATTTAAACAGCTCTTTAGACGGGATTCTTTTGCCCACTGGTCAATCCCTGGTTAGGGCTAAGAGAGGGCAAGATGTAAGGAATAAAGGTAAGTCATGGACTTTGTTTAGAAATAGTTTGGTAACTGCACAAATTTTTTGTTCAGAAATAGTATTTCCTTTTTCTATTCCAATCGTCATGGAGCTGGTGTACAAAATAAAAACATCGATTTGATAATATAAGATGAATCAAAGCGGCACATTCCTAGAGCGATACCAAACAATATTCCATTTCCCTTTCGTATATTGACTTGACTTCTGTCTAGGAGAATTTCCTCATTAAATTCTTGCTTGAGGTTGGCTGATTTCTTACTTGGTCTTATCATATAGTAGATAATCTCAAGCCCTTAGATGCATACCGTCATAGTTTAATTAGCACTAACCTCTTTATTTTTATTTTTTAAAATTTCATATGGTTACCTTATTAACTATTATTATTTCAAAGGCTGTTTTTTATTTATTAAGTATTCTTGAAAATTATAAAATTTGGAATTTATTTATTAAACAAATTATTTTAAAATTATTTTATTATTCCAAATTTTTATATGTATATTTTGAAAACAATTTTTGGAAATTATACTTGTTTAGTTTGCAACATTTCTTGAAGGGTTATATTTGTTCATTTTGCAACTTCTTCCGAATGGATATTTTTGTTCACTTTGCAATCTTTCGTGAAAAGTTGTATATGTTCTTAATGACCGATTTATATATATATATATATATATATATATATATATATATATATATGTATGTATGTATGTATGTCAGTTTTTGAATGAATGAGTATGAAATCATTTTTGAGTTTTCTTTCCAAAAACTACTGCCATGTTTTCAATTGTTTCTTAGAGAGACCTTAGAAAATACTAGAATTATTATCTAGTATTTGCATTATGAGACTCTGTTATATCCAGGAGGATATTTATCAGTGACCATTAGCAATATTATAAGATAAATAAATTATTAAAGAAAGTAATATCACACTTCAAAGTTCAACTTAATTGTCCTATTGATTTGAAGTCATATTTTCCAACACTCAATATTCTTGAGGATTGGCAAGAAGACCTTGGGGATGAGGTCGTCCGCGCTAACAATGGCCTTGAATGCCTTGGTCGCAGGGATAGAGGAATTTATCTCGGCCTTGCAGGTGTATAGTCCCATGATTCTCTATTTGAATAGAATTTGCTAAAATGATAGGGACAGGGCGTGCTGATGTTGGGACCTAGGGCTTTTCTTACACATGCAAGGAGACGGAGAGGGAGAGACGTTCTTGTTAGGGGTGTGCAAAAGAACTGGGATTCGCCCGGACCGCTCGGAATCGAACCGGAACCGCCAGGAACCGGTGGTTCTTGAGGGAACCGGTCAAGTTCCCAGTTCCAATTTATGGGAATCGGTGGGTACCAGTCCGGTTCTCGGTTCGATGGGCCGGATCCGTCCACCTGCCCACCCGGACCGGACCGAGTCTATTTTTAGGAAAATGCTAGCTTTGAGCTTCTCTTGTGCCTAGGATTGTCCGGACAATAGGCTGAGTTTCAATTGGCGTGGCAATCGCGGTCTACTTGGATTGGTGGTGAACGTAGTATTGTATCTTTTCGACTGGTTACACTCTCATTTAGCTCTCGATGCTTGCTGCTTGGTCGTTGACTAGAGGATTGCAATTGTTCGGGTTTAGATGAATGGATTGTGCATATCAAGAGAATGTTGTAGCATTCTAAATGTTACATTTCTTTCGATTGCAGTTCCTTATTTTGTTTTGATTGAGATTGAAGTCGAATTTTAGTAGTGTTCTTGGGAGTCTCGACAGAGCAACATGAGCTTACTTTTGTCGTGATTGCGCAATTTGAGAATTAGTGTTGTTTTTTGCGTGGTTGCGTACTTGCATGATGATGTTGGGGTTGAATACGTGATGATGTCCAGTTCCATGGATCCACTTGGGAACCGGACCGGACCGGCGGTCCGGTTCCTAGGTGGATCCATGCAACAAACGGATAAATCCCGGTTCCAATTTTTTGGAACCGGTCCTTAGCTGGCGGTTCCTGGTTTTAGGTTGAGAATCGTCTACTCGGACCATGCACACCTCTAATTCCTGTAGCAGCAAGGACTAAACCTAAATTTGTCATGATGGGTGGTGGGGACACCTTTTGTTTAGATCCTCATAATGCAATGAAGGGGGAAACCTAAATTTGTCATGATGGGTGGCGGGGACACCTTTTGCCTAATCCTCATAATAGCAATGAAGGGGGCATCAAACCTCCGTTGCAACCCCGTAGTCCGAATCCCATGCAAAATTGGTCGCCATCCAGAAACCGAAACGTGAAGACCAAACACTCTGGCAGGGCCAGAGTGTCGGGCAATTGCTTGTTGGCCAATGCAAAATTTTCAAGTTAAAATCATTGCAGACAATGAAACTTAAATCTTTTTGGTTTGACTTTGAATCCTTTAACCTTTACTATTTCTTTTCGGGAATTCTTTTCAAACGCGACTTTCCCGATGCATGTGTAAAGAGAAGCCTAAACTCCCTATAAAAAAAAACTAGATTTGTCGCTATATTCCCCCTCCAGCCATTGTAAAATGTCTTCCCTCTCCCCGAGAAAATATTGAGTAGGTTTAACACTCCATGTAGGCGAAAATGTATCACCATAAATTTGGGCCCACCTATCAGTGCCTGTCTCTCCGGTAACTCCGTCTCTCTCCCATTTACTCTCTCTCCTCCCCTCCGTTTCTGCCCACAACTCTCTTCACCTCCTCTCTTACTTCTCTTTTTTCGAGAAAATTTCCCTCGTTAGTCTGACACACGCAAGGGAAAAGACAAGAAAAGCAGAAAGAGAGAAAGAGAGAGAGGGGTGGGAAAGAAGAAAAGAAAGCGAGGGAGGAAGCCTCCTGAGAAAATATTAGGTGCATCTTATGTGTTGGGATATAATACGCGGAAACGACAGGATCTTACAATTTACGTCAACGCGAAATCGCCAGAGAAATAAACGAGAAAATCAGGACACTAGAAATTTACGTGGTTCGGTCTGAGTATCGGTACCTATGTCCACGGGGAGAGCCAGCAGCAAATAATCCACTGAAATTGGAGAATCAGAGTTTACAATCGCTCAATCGCTCAAGTGTTTCCCGCACCTCGATTTAACCCCAAACCCTAAGTGTATGAATAACAACTCGCTTGGGTATAAACTCACGGCACAAAAAATACCGTGTGTCCCTTGCCTCAAAGTTTAACGCGTGTGCAGCTCAATCTTCGCTTTGACGTGCGATTTCTCTTCAGCGGACGTACGCGTGAACGTGGCTTCTCTTGTGCGGCTTCGTTCTTCGTCGGCTCGTACGTGTAGCACCCTACCGTCAAAAAACCACGTAAAGAAAAAACCCTCTGCTTCTTTTTATATCTCTTTTTATGTGTGTGCCCAAGGTCAAACTTTTGACCTTGGGCCACCATATACGAATCTTCACGTGCAGGACATGTTTCCTCTTTCACTGGGCCCCCACGTGCATAACAAATTTCGGCCAACTTCCGCAGGTAAAGAAAATTTCTTATCTTCCGTTTATTTTATAATCCTTCGGAGATCGACAAAATATCTTCTTGGCTTGGGAAAACTTTATCGATAAAATTCGATTTATCCGAAATCAAAATCAAGACATAATTTAACAATTCTCCACCTTGGCTCGATGTTTGAAGCCAAGTTATAGTGTTCATCATCCATATTGCTCTCCCAACGCCTCGACGGGCGCTCACTCTCCACAGACGCCAATAGAGTTCGAGCAAAGCTGGAGCTCCGTCACAGGAACAGACTTAGTCATCATGTCTGCTGGGTTATCTGCTGTAGCAATCTAATTAATAACAATACCTTTAGCTAAGACATCTCGAATGAAGTGGTACTTGATGTTGATATGCTTCGTTCGCTCGTGATAAACTGAATTATACACCAAATATATCGCACATTGGTTATCACAGTGTATATCCACACTTTTATGTTCTAACCCAAAGTCCAAGAGCAAACTTTGTAACCATATCGCCTCCTTTGCTACAAAGGTTAGTGCCATGTACTCTGCCTTAGTCATCGGCGTGATCCGAATCCACATAACCAGTGGTCTCACTGCCATTGTTGTCCCTCCGATATACTATACCCATGTCTTTTGTCCCATTCAAATATCTGAGGATCCACTTCACAGCTTCCCAATGAGCTTTACCAGGACACTTCATATAGCGACTAACTACGCTTACAGCTTGTGAAATATCAGGCCTAGTGCACACCATAGCATACATAATACTACCCATGGCACTAGAATAAGGAACACGAGACATATGCTCCTCCTCCTCCTCAGTCTGCGATGATAATTTATCTGAAAGTTTAAAGTGCTTCGCTAAAGGTGTACTTACATATTTTGCTGACTGCATGTTAAAACGTGCCATGATCTTCTAAATGTATTTTTTTTTTAGACAAATGTAAAACTCCTATAGTCCTATCACGCAAAATCTCCATACCCAAAATTTTCTTTGCAGCACCTAAATCTTTCATCTCAAATTCAGTATTCAACTGCCTCTTCAACACATCAATATCAAACATATCCTTAGCTGCTATTAGCATATCATCAACATATAAAGGTAGATAAATCAAATAACCATTCTCCAATCTCCTAAAGTAAACGCGGTTGTCCATCTGACTTTTTGAATAGTCTTGACTAGCCATGAAAGCATTAAAACGTTTATACCACTGCCTAGGAGACTGTTTTAGCCCATACAAAGATTTCTTTAACAAACAAACATGATCTTCCTTACCCGGAATAGCAAATCCCTCAGGTTACCTCATGTAAATCTGCTCCTCCAACTCACCGTGAAGAAATGCAGTTTTCACATCTAGCTGCTCTAATTTGAGATCCCGCGAAGCAGCTAAGGTAAGTAAAACACAAATAGAATTATGTCTTACCACATGAGAGAACACCTCATTGTAGTCAATGCTCTCACGCTGTGTATATCCCTTCGCCACAAGTCTAGCCTTATACCTCGCTGCCTTGACACCAAGAATGCCCTCTTTCCGTTTGAAGATCCATTTACTTCCAACAATCTTTTGGCTCTTGGGTACTTTGACCAGCTCCCATGTCTGATTTCGATGGAGAGATTCCATCTCTTCACTCATAGCCCCTAGCCACTGCGACGACTCCGGACTAGCCATCGCCTCAAAGTAAGACGAAGGCTCATTTGTCTCCACCTCATCACCTACAGTCAATGCATAAGCAATATCTATATAACCATAACGTACCGGTGGTTTAATTTGCCTTCTCTCTCTATCTGCGGCTATAGTCTGCTGCGGCTTTGCTGGTTGTTCACTATCACCAACTTCAGGAACTGCGGCTTCATCTGCAGTCTCAACCTCTGTTACCTTCGAGGTCTCCGGAGTCTCCATTTGAGGCTCCACCTCATTTATGACACCATGATCTGTCTTCTATGCTGGTTGTGTCTCAGAACTCCTCTGTTGAAGCATCGCAATCTCGTTGAAGATCACATCTCTGCTGATTAGAAAACCGGGTGATCTGGGATCAGTGCACCACAGCCGGTAGCCTTTCACCCTTTGTGCATAACCCAGAAATATGCACTTCTTTGCCCTCGGCTCAAGCTTACCAACACTTGCATGAGCATACGCAGGACATCCGAATATTCGTAATTTGGAATAATCAACAGGTTTCCCCGACCATACTTCCTCAGGAGTCTTCCACTCGATAGCAGACAATGGAGATCGATTTATCAGGTAACATGACATATTCACTGCTTCGGCCCAAAATTCCTTGCCAAGTTCTACATGTGAAAGCATGCATCGAGCTCGCTCAAGCAAGATTCTGTTCTTTTGTTCTGCCACGCCATTCTGCAGTGGTGTCCCAGGTACTGTGCGGTGTCTTACAATACCTTCTTTCTTGCAGAACTCGGTAAAATCTTTACCATAGAAGTCCATGCCATTATCTGTTCTCATGCACTTGATCTGCTTATCTGACTGCTTCTCAATCAATACCTTAAATTTCTTGAACCAATCAAACACGTCATATTTGTGCTTCAGAAAGTATACCCATACCTTCCTCGAATAATCGTCGATAAAAGTCGGCATATATCGGGCACCTCCTTTCGAAGGAACCAAAGACGGGCCCCAAACGTCTGAATGAATATATTCAACAGGTCGTTTGGTCGAATGAATAGCTGTAGTAAACTTAACTCTGTGATGCTTCCCATAGATGCAGTGCTCACATAAGTTCAGCTTCCCTGTTTTCTGACCACTCAACAACCTCCTTTCACTCAGCATTGTCATACTTGCCTCACTCATGTGCCCCAAACGCATATGCCATAACTGAGTTAAGTTAGTGTTTGACTCACCTGATGAAACAGTAGCACTTCTAGTCACGGTCTCTCCCAGTAGATGATAGAGAGTATTCACTTTCTTCCCCTTCATCACTGTCATGGCACCTCGAGAGATCTTCAGTACTCCACCTTCAGCAGTGTAGCTACACTCAATGTCATCGAGTGTCCCTAGAGAAATAAGGTTATTCTTGAGCTCCGGTACATGCCTCACATCTGTCAAAGTGCGCACCACCCCATCGTGCATCCGGATCCGGATTGTCCCTATCCCCATAGCCTTACAGACTACATTATTCCCCAAAAGAACCCTACCACCATCTGCAGCTTGGTAAGTAGTGAACCAGTTCTTATGAGGCGTCATATGATAATAACACCCCGAATCTAGCACCCATTCGTCTCCTGACGAAGTAGCAGTCACACATAAGACAGCTTATGCATCCTTATTGCTCCCCTCAGCAACGTTTGCCACACTGGTTGTAGCATTTTGCTTATCAACCTTATTTCTTCGCTTTGGACAATCTCTCCTGATGTGCCCCTCCTCATGACACTCAAAGCACTTCACTCGTCCTTTAGACTTTCTATTGCGTGATTTCGATATGCTTTTACCTCTGCTGTTGCTAGGCTCTTGATGTTGTTCTCTACCCCGAATCGTCAGTACTTGCGCTGCTCTTTTGGCCAGACCGTCATCTCGCAACTTTCTTTGCCACTCCTTAGAGAATAAGGCGGACTTTACCTCTTCTGAGGTAATAGTAATACGCCCCTGCAACAACGAATCAGTAAAGTGCTCCCATGACTCTAGTAAATAGGCTAACAACATCATGCCATGTTCTTCATCATCAAGAATCTTACCGATGTTCTTCAGATCCAACATGAGTTTATTAAATTCATCTAGGTGGGTTCTGATAGACGTACCTTCAGTATATCTAAATTGAAACATCTTCTTCAGCATATACAAGCGATTGTTCAAACCTTTCTTCACATAGAGTACTTGAAGTTTTGCCCATAATGCCGCGGCATCGTCCTCCTCAATAACCTCTAGTAAGACCTCATCCGACAAATTTAACAGGATTATGCTCTTTGCTTTTTGCATAAGCTCTACCCTCTCTGAGGCTTTCATTATAATCGGCAACTCATCTTCACCATCTAGTGCCTTGGCCAAACCTTGTGTTGTCAATAAAGCTCGCATCTTGATGCTCCATAACACAAAGTTATTTCTCCCATCAAACTTCTCAATCTCAGATTTACTTTCAGACATAATTGCAATAACAGAATTTCCAAATAATAATCAGACAAGCAAAAGCCCCAAATCAGAATCAAGAAATCCAACCCCACGCCCTGATACCAATTGTTGGGATATAATACGCGGAAACGACATGATCTTACAATTTACGTCAACGCGAAATCGCCAGAGAAATAAACGAGAAAATCAAGACACCAGAAATTTACGTGGTTTAGTCCAAGTATCGGTACCTACGTCCACGGGGAGAGCCAACAGCAAATAATCCACTAAAATCGGAGAATCAGAGTTTACAATCGCTCAATCGCTCAAGTGTTTCCCGCACCTAGATTTAACCCCAAACCCTAAGTGTATAAATAACAACTCGCTTGAGTATAAACTCAAAGCACAAAAAATACCGTGTGTCCCTTGCCTCAAAGTTTAACGCGCGCGCAACTCAATTTTCACTTTGACGTGCGATTTCTCTTCGGCGGACGTATGCGTGAACGTGGCTTCTCTTGTGCGGCTTCGTTCTTCATCGGCTCGTACGTGCAACACCCTACCATCGAAAAACCACATAAAGAAAAAACCCTCTGCTTCTTTTTATATCTCTTTTTATGCGTGTGCCCAAGGTCAAACTTTTGACCTTGGGCCCACCATATACGAATCTTCACGTGCAGGACATGTTTCCTCTTTCACTGGGCCCCCACGTGCATAACAAATTTCGGCCAACTTCCGCAGGTAAAGAAAATTTCGTATCTTCCGTTTATTTTATAATCTTTCGGAGATCGACAAAATTTCTTCTTGGGTTGGGAAAACTTTATCGATAAAATTCGATTTATCCGAAATCAAAATCGAGACATAATTTAACATTATGCTCCAGCTAGCAAACAAGAAGGCGGTGGGAGGGCGACACGTGTCCTCGTGGGACCCACATTCTGCAGAGAAAAGGAGGCGCCAATTCGAAAAGATTTCAGTCCTGGTTTTATTTCTTCACGCCTCTCTCTCTCTATCCTCGCTCTCTCTGTCCGACGAACTCCCTCTCTCTCTCTCTCTCTCTCTCTCTCTCTCTCTCTCTCTCTCTCTCTCTCTCTCCACCCTCCCTTTTTCGACCGGCGAACCACCGCGAGCGATCAACAAACCAGGAGGATAACGGCGAGACGACCGCGAGCAACCGACCGGCGTGCGACCTCTCTCCCACTCTCTCTCTACCCTCCTTCTTTCCGACTGGCAAACCACCGCGCCACCCCGCCGGCTTCGGATCCGACCCCGACTCGTCCGTCCCCTGCTCTTTCTCTCCCCTTGCCTCTCTGTCTGCCCTCCCTCTCTTCGCGGTGAACCAGCACGTGATCGGCAAACCACTATGCCCCCCCTCCGACCCCAGATTCGGCACCAGCTTGTCTAGGTAATTTCTCGCTTTCTCTTTTCTCTCTTTCTCTCTGTCTGACGGGGTGACGGAAGGGGTTTTATAGGAGTTCAACAATGCCTGAAAAGTCATTAGTTATGTTGTTATCGCATGGGTACCAATTTTTACCGTAGGCAAAGCTTTCACTTGGTCCCAAAATTGCAAGTTTTCACTGTTCTTTTTCCTGGTCATCATTCTGCATAGTTGCGATAATTCATTTCCATGCCTATTTGGAAGCTAAACTCTAACGCCCCTAGGTTGCCATTTTTGCATGTGAAGCTTCTTAGGAGCAATTTGAACTGGTGAAAATCTTAGAAGGGGGTAAGGTGTATATTAATTGGCGTTTTATGGGCAAGCAAGAAGGTGAAAGTACTAACCACTTGTTGCTATAGTCTAGTGTGACCAGAGAGCTTTGAGAGCTGCTACTATGTGTGGTGTTCAAAAGGTCATGCCGTACTTGGTGAAAGAAGTTTAGGTTTTAGCGAAGGACTTTCTTAGGTGAGAAATAAGAGAACCTCTTGAAATGGAAACTTTGGGGGTGCTTAAAAAAGTGCTGTTGTAATCTAGTACTTTAATGTGAGTGTGCATTCTTTATTGGTCTGAGGTGTACATATATCATGTTGATGATGTAAAGTTAAGAGAGTTTGGTTTGCCTATTGTTTTTGCTGTCATAAATATATGATACAACTAATATATTGCGTCTGTTGACTTTGTCCATCTCCTCTCTTTCTGTCAATCTGATATGCAACACGTTATTCACGTGCATTCTTTATGATTTGCAGCATGTTATGCGATGATTTTGCTGGTCTATATCAAGGATAATGTCCTATTCAGAATGTATTAGCTATAGTTTAATTGGCTTACGCCTGGAATCCATTTTCAGTATGTGCTAGTTATTTGCGGTGTTCAATAGGTCATGCTATACTTGGTGAAAGAAGTTTAGGGTTTAGCAAAGGACTTACTTAGGTGAGAAATAAGAGAACCTCTTGAAATGGAAACTTTGGGAGTGCTTAACAAAGTGCTGTTGTAATAGTACTTTAATGTGAGTATGTAAAAGAGTTTAAGCAAGCTCACAGGAGGGATGATGATATTGCCATTGTAAATGCTGGAATGCATGTTTTTCTTGAGAAAAAAGATGATGATCTGGTTGTTGCAGATGCATCAATCGTTTATGGTGGAGTGGCTCCTTTATCTATTGCTGCAAGCAATACAAATTTTGGGCTAGAATTGATTAAATGACTTGGCACGAGCTTTTATTTCTGATGTGTGATAGTGAAATGAGAATTTGGAACATTAGGATTTTTGCTGCTGGACGTGAGAAGGAAAAAATATTTCTAATGTGAGTAGGAGATTATGTTGATGTATATTGGTTTAGTTATTGGTTATAAGGGATTTTACATGAATAACAAGGTAATCACCTGTCCAATTATCTTTAAAAGATTATATGAAGTGGTGTGTGGCAAGACTATGTTCTGAACATTTTAAGCAGGTGAAATAGTGTAGACAAACATTTTCTGAGACTCCACAAGTCTAGTCACTTGCATGGACAAGAGGTTGAAGGTGATATAGCTAGTATAAGTACCTAGAGGGGGGTGAATAGATATATAAAGGATTTTTCTCGATAATTGCACAATACTAAACAGTTGATAGATTTGAGACAAACAATAATCAAAGTAAGACTGAGAGAAGAGAAAATTGAACACGCGGTTTATAGTGGTTCGGCTTATTTCAAGCCTACGTCCACTCTTCTGCACTGACAGCCTATTGGCTGGATTCTACTATGAACAAAGAGATGTTATAGCGTTGTTCTCCCTTGATTTCTCGGTGTAGATGATCTACCACACTCGCTCAATGTATCACTAAGTATAGACACTCTTTGTGTATACAATTTCGCTCAAAATGTATCGACTAATAATCAAGGTGCTTCAGACTCTGGAATTTCTCTATCTGTCATGCACTAAAGCAACTAGAATATCTTCCTTTTATACTCCTTTATGCCATCATACCCGTTGGCACTTACCAAAGGAATTCCTCCAATCTACCCGTTAGACGGAATCAATCAAGAAGATCATTCGAGCTATTAAAGGAACCTGACGATAGCCCATCAATCCTGTTCGCTCATACAATCAGGATCTTGGTTTCCAAGAATAGAACATTCCAAGAATATTTCGTCGACCATCGGATCTTCAAACGATCTTGATTACGAATAAAAGAATCCGTTATTTTTATCCAGCCAAGAGATCTTCTCCAAAGGATAGGACTAAATCCCCGACCAAATACTTCGGCTCTGGATTGCCTTTGTCACTGGATTAGAAAAAAACTGTCAATGAGAATAGTCTTGAGTCTTGAGTCTTGAGTGCTGAGTCTAGTGATCTGAAAGTCTTCAGACTCTAAACAGAAGGTCTGTATTTATCCAGACTAGACTAATAGAAACGTTTTGTCAGCTTCAAAATATTCTGGAAAGATTTCTCCAACAGAAGGAAGTAACAATAGCTGGATGCATAATGCATGCATAGCTTAAGAGTTAACATGGCTTTTCTGTAAATGCATGTAGACGGTAATCATTCTGAATGTTTGAAATTAGAGAAGTAAGATGGAAACCAGGGCGAGTCTAATGAGAATGAAATGAATAATTGATCTGAAATTCTATAGGAAATTGTAAAATGCTAGGCAAGACTTCCATGTTTGTATGGAATTGATAGTGAGCTGGGTTGTATCTGTTAATATTTGCTGAGACTTCTATTTTGGTGTTATGCAGATGGAAGTGTACTAGCTTCTGCATCTGCACAAATAAGGATATATAGTTGCTCAGATTACAGAAAGGTGCAGAAGTTTTCTGACCATCCTGGGAGTCTTAATTTTTCAATCAGTCTTTTTCTGCTTTATGCATCCCCTATGCTCCTCTTAAATTATAGTCCATTGAATTCTCTGAATTGTAGGGAGCTGTTCACTCTATGATCTTTAGTAATGATGGGAAGTATGTTCTTTCCTGAGCTGCTGGCGGAAGATACTTTACTGTTTGGTAAGTTGATGGTAGCAAAACGCACTCAGCAAGCTGTACGCTGTCCATGGAGCATCCCGCAGTCTATCTTGACAGCAGATGCATTGATAACGGAGGAGAAGATCTCAAGGGCCTCTATGTTTTGGCTCTTACAGAGACCGGCATTTGTTATTTCTGGTGTGGACAGAACGTTGAGGAGCTACGCGATTCGATTCTTGCAAAAGTCTCTTTTATCTATTGAGGACTCTTTATTGAAGAATCATCATGGTGCACCTACAATACTTGCTGCAAAATTACTAGGCATTCCAAGTCGTGCATCTGGGAACATTTTTATTTCCCGTGGTCTGCTGGTAAAGCCACTCTTTCAGAAATTTTTAGTGCATTTTAGGGAAAACATGAATTTAAACAGCTCTTGAGATGGGATTCTTTTGCCCACTGGTCAATCCCCCGGTTAGGGCTTGGAGAGGACAGGATGTAAGGAATAAAGGCAAGTCGTGGACCTTGTTCAGAAATAGTATTTTCTTTTTCTATTCCAATCATCATGGTCCGGTGCATAAAATAAAAACATCTGTATGAGAAGATAATATAAATCAAAGTGGCAACACCAAAAGTTATTACATTTCCCTTTCATATATTGACTGGACTTCTATCTAGGAGCAATTCCTTGAACAAATTCTTGCTTGGGCTTCACTGATTTCTTACATAGTCTTATCATATAGTAAAAAATCTCGAGCCCTTAGCTGCATACTATCGCAATCCACTGAGATTCTGTCCCATGCCGTTTGGATTTGTTCACGAAATTAGCATCTTTAGAGATTGACGAAGGCTTCAGAAATAGTTATCATGGGTTCTAGGCGATGCGGTTAATGCACGATTTGTCAAATTGAGTGATCCGGGTGCTACTCGTTTGTATGGAGGTGCTGATTCTTGTCGATGTCGTACTATATAATTTTAGCAAAAAGATGTGAGGGGTATTTTTAATAATTAGACTTTGTTAGGTCGTCTGAAAAGGAAAATTAGTCTGTAAAGTCTCATACGTCTACTCAACAAAGGATGCTCTGAAAATCAAGATGGAGGTCTATGCATTGTGGATTTTTCATTCTTACATCTCTAAATCCCTATAAACCTCTTTCGAACTTTTCTCTTGTAAATCGGGTTTCCTTTCAATTCATCTAAGGGCAGATTTTGTTCGTGGACTTAAATTCCAGATATTTTTTAACAACAATTCCTCCTGCTCCTCCTGGTGGTTTAATTGGTTGAATTAGTAAAGCTGTATGTATCTCATGAAACTCAAATGGAGCCACACCACACTGCTCCATACCTCGTCAATCATCGTTGCGTGGTTGATTGCATTTCGATAGCGAATCGTAAAGCAGCCGAAGTGGAAGAAGGCCGGGCCGACACAATAGAAATACGACATCGATGAAATTTTCCATAAAGCTTCATCTGCTGAGCATCACACGAGGGCTTGTTTTACCCCCGACAAATAGCAGCCCTAACCTGCTCTCATTTGAGGATAAAACAAAAACCCCAAAACCACAGCACCAAATTTCCGATAATAAAACCCCATAAAACAGTGCACCATCAGACCCCAAAAGAAAAAGAATGGAAAAAAAAAACAAAACCACAGCACCAACTTACCCCAAAAGAAAAAGAATGGAAAAAAACAAAACCACAGCACCAACTTCCTGAAATAAAACCACAGTGACTCCGCTAACCGTGAGCGTTTGCCACCAGATAAGCCTCGATGGCCGGGAACAACGCGATCGCCTTCTCCTTCACAGCCCTTTTTTTCTCCTCGGTGATGTCCGCGTCATTCTTGGCAAAGTACGTGCTCATGTTCCTGCACACCGAGCCTCCGTCAGGCGACGCGGTGATCTTCACCTCAAAGCTGATATGCTCCAAGGTAGTGCCCAGCGCATCGCCCTCGATGATCACGTAGTAGTAGGTGAAGTTCTCATTGTCCAGGATCTCGACCTTTTGCTTCACTGTCCTGTACCGGTTGCCTACAAAAGACACGAGCAATGACATCACATTCGGATGAGTCGCTAGTTTACTGTGCCCCACGGCGTTGCAATCCTATTGACTCAAGACATTGCGTAAGTTGTGTTACTAACCTTCGGTGGAATTGATATCCTCGATGAACTCAGCGCTCTTGACGACAGGTAGGAGGACCCTAGGGATGAGATTTTTGGCGTTGACGATGGCCTCGAACGCCTTGGCCGCGGGGATGGAGGACGTGATCTCAGTGCTGCAGCTGAACACTCCCATGATTCTCTAGCCGAATAGAATTTGCTGAGCAACCGGAAAGGGATGTAGGGCTTCGGTGCCGAAGTCTGGAATCTAGGGTTTCAGTGCGAAGCAATACATATAGAGGGAGGCCAGGAGGGCGGGATGGACGGGAAGGCCACTGCTACTGCCTCCTCCTCCTCTGCCTTGGCGGCTTTATATATGCAAACATGGCTTTCGTCATCCCTAGTCCAAAGATCTTTGCCGGTCCATGTTCTATCAAAACAAAAACCTTTTTATTCTTTGTGTCGGTCTTCCCTCCCTTGCTTTTCCTCCCTTGAACGGATAAGAGATATGGTATTCTATTTATGATGTGATCAAACCTATGCCCCACATTAGCCTGCAGATCCCTCACGTCGTTTTCCAACTGCAGGCCTGTAATTCTGCACAACGTGCATGAGCTCCAATGACCTCACCCCGCACATGCCACTCTCTCTCTCTCTCTCTCTCTCTCTCTCTCTCTCTCTATATATATATATATATATATATTACCATCCACCTGGCCTCTTCACTACCTTAATTATTCGCAACTAATTCCGCAGAGCGAGCATCAACTCCAATGACCTCACCCCGCACACCCCTCTCTCTCTCTCTCTCTCTCTCAATATTACCATCCACCTGACCTCTTCACTACCTTAATTATTCGCAACACAAGTTACAAAATATTCAATTTGAATCGCAATTTCTCGGCGCCATTAATTATACAAAAATTTAAGAATGATGGGTCCATCACTGAGATCATAAAAATCGAGACTTTCCCACGTCCTTCAGACAACAAAAGGTGAAGAAGAGCTATTCCGCTCAAAAATGCACATGTTTTGGTTTGTATTATAGATGAATAGTCATTCAAGATAATTTGGGTACACAAAAGTTTTTTCTCTTAAAGTCCATGATGCTGACCGTGTTCCCAAAGTTCTCTCTCAAACCTCCAACATAGTAGTGACCCGCCCTTAGAAGGACCAACAGCTTGGCCTCGTGGTGACTTCGTCGTACTTTACATTCCCTTCCAAAAAAATTCTAAGTAGCTGACCGTAATTTTCGAGTTACGGTACATAGAGAGGGAGGGAGGGAGGGAGGGAGGGAGGGAGGGAGAGCCGGTAGGGGGAGAGAGCGCCAAGTGGGCGCAGCGATTGTAATGCAAACGTGGCTTCGCGAGGGAGGGAGAGAGGCGAGAGAGCCAAATGGGGGCAAGGATGCCGATAGCAAACGTGACCTTATTGCGTCATTTGTGGGTCCTTTCCCACTCCGATGTAAAATTGGATTTTTTTTTCGAGTTAATTGAGCTATTTAGAAATGAATTACATAGACTTGAGAAATCAGTTTATTTTTTAATTGAGAATATCGTTGATTATATTTCATAACGTGGAATGAGGATGAAGATGCATACCTGCATAATTTCGATAGGCGTGACAACCCATCTTATGTTTAATATTTTCTATTCTAAAATTTTGCCAAATTTTATCTCTATCCTCATTTGTCTTATTCGTTTTTGTTGATGACAAGGAGTCCAAGCGTGGTTTTTGCTGTGGAGAATTGGTCATTTTTATTTTCTCGAGTTGATAATGACATTTCACATTTAATATTCACTAAGGAATTTTACTAGTATAATGGTATTTGGGTTACTGTGAAAATAATAGTTTGTATTTGATTTTAAATGATTCATAATAGACTATTATTCTAGATCTATCATGTAATTATTTTTCTTCATCGAAAAAGTTGCAATCGAAATGGTTTTGCAAAGCGGATGAAGATAAAGAAAGAAAAAGAAACGATCCTCCAAGAAGGAAAGATTAAAGAGTTTGCAAATTAGACCAAACGACCATTGACCATTTAACTTTGATTGTTTATAAAATTCCTAACTTGAAGATTCTAGATAGTATTTATTACACGGCCGACATCAACTCGATAAAAAAAATTCGCTTTCGTGTGGGAAACACTTTTAGCCCCCTACCACGTTATCTCTAGAGTTGACCAACCATCCGGCAGCAGCGGCAGGGTCTGTTGTATCGCAGACATTTCTCGTTGGAAAACGTTTGGAAAATATCACTTCCAAACATTGTGTAGAGACGGAACACTTAGTATCGGTGTGCCCATAGATCGGCAACTTCTGAGGGCTAGGCGACTCGAGTGGAAAGAGTAGAGAAGCAAAAGCCAACACAAAACAAAGATGGTGGAAAGACAAAAGCAACCAAAAAAATTTAATCATGTTGATGTTGGTGGTTCCGAAATGAATACTATCTAAAATTTTCAAGTTCGCAATCTTGCTAAAATGAAACTTCAAGTCTTTTGGTATGATTTGCGAATCAATTTTCCTAGTAAGCGTGAAATTTTATTAGTCAATCTACATAAAAGAAAAAAAAGGCCAATATCTTGTAGTGAACAAAGACGACCAACAAAGGCCAATTTTCCCGGTGTGCCCATGGATCAATAGAAGAGGAAGGAGATAGACTAGATATGGTAGAGTGTTAACATTATGATATGGGTAGGTCACTAAATTTGTATTATATGAAAATAAATTAAAATAGATCAAATGAGTTAATTTTGATCTAACAATTTTCAACCCAATTAAAGCCCAACCTAACTCATACGTTTGACAGGTCTGAACAACTCTCCTTTATGAAAAAAGAGAAATCAATTGAACCATATAATACTATAGATAACAAGATTTCATCATCTCACGGTGTAACACATTCCCACAACAATCACCAACCCAGATTAAACATTGGTTGCTCCTATCCGGGATGATCATAATGATATCATCAAATAACGAATATCGATATATGTTAGAAAAATGGCGAGTCCACGGTCATCGTGTGCAAGAATTTAGTACGCATACGCACGCAACTATGGTTATCTTGGTCAATTTAGGGGAGATTATTATGTATTGTTGTACCCCCGCACGGCATCGCAACGCCACCACGCCCACCCTCTCCTCTCTCGTTTTTGCCATTCCCCACCCCCAACGCCGCCCACACACTTGCATTATCTTTATTTTATAAAATTGAAAAGGGGGGGGACAAAGAGGGGTGCCGATTTGGATGGGTCGAAATTACAGAAATGGGCTTTGACAAAGTACGGAGGGTCAGTTTGGGAATTCCGCAGGGGGGCGTGTTTGTAACTTCATTGTAATTTTTTATTTTTACTTATTTGGAAGGACTTCATGTGAGATGAAATCATACGTGACTACACGAAAAGTGATTGTTGATTAGGTCATGTGGAAGTGCATGCAAGACAGTCCTCTCTTCTTTCAAATTATGCATGTCTTGCTGCATTCATCTTCAATTTTCTACTCTTTTTCTGTTGGGAAGCTTTCATCTTCATCTGTAACATCATTCAATATACAATAGATATGGCAAATGGGTGAGTCGAATCGGGTATGGATTAGGTCGAAAAATGGATCGACCCATATTCGATCCATTTAACCTGTTTTGATCCATATTCTTGTAATGTAAATATAGTGATCCATACCCGACTTGACCCGATCCATATTGCTAAAACCTACTAATATTCTTAAAAAAAAAAACCGCGCTCACTTTAAGCTATATGCTAATAGGATAAAAACCTCAAATTAAATTAAAAATAGTAAATAAAATAAAAATTGTTAAAAAAAACCTATAAAATAAAATTAAAAAATAGTAAATATAATAAAAATTGTTAAAGAAACCTATAAATTGAAATATTTATGAAGAATTAGAATATGTACATGCTTCTTCTCTTATTTAAAGTATTTAAAGTGAGAATACTATTGAGGTCAAATTATAAATTGAAAAAGAGCAAACAGAAGGTTCTAGATAGCCATCTAGCAAGGGTCAATTCATTCGATCATCTAAAATAGAATTCAAACTAAACAATCCTCAGGAAATAAAGTTACAAAAGAAGAAAACGCCAACTAGTCTCACGAACAAGGGTGGAAGGAAATCGAAAGATGACCGACACGGAAGTAAGAAGTCCCTGCAAATCTAAAAGCACTCCATCCTCGTTAATCTGCAGGCTGATCGACCTTGGCATAAGCTTTTTTGAGGTGTGCTTGCTCCTCTTCCTACACCTCCTTCTCAGTCTTCCTTCCCTTCTTGGACTGGTAGTACACACTCATGAAGGTTCCCACAGCTTTGTACTTCCTCCTACAGTGCTCGTAGAGGCCAGCATCGAACATCCTCCAGAACTTCTTTTCAGTCAGCTCGGGTCTTAATGGGGAGCTTATAGAGCCTGTGTGGGCAAAGCCAAAGGGGGTATACCTGAAATTGAAAGAAAACAACAAATGCATATGACAACGTAAACATGAAAGAGGCAACAGCCACATTTTGAAGTGTCTTAATTGCTGGAAATCACACAATCCTCATTGAAGTTCCTTATAAAGAACGGGAAACTGTAATGACATGCAATGTATACAACTCCTACTCCAAGTAACTGACTAGTATACAAGAAGAATCGCCCTAAAAACGAGAGTTCCTGGTTCGTTTCGAGCTGTTTCTGTCGCGAAGTCACATCCCAGACTTCAGAAAGGGAAAGGTCTAGATCTAAAGATACCGTGAACTCTAGTCAATAAGATGAAGCACAAAGTAGCACACGGGAACTTGGCAACTGTCCATGCACCATGTTATTTACTCAAAGAGAAAATGACATGTTATATTTCTATTTGACACTAAAAGAAAACATCTCCAACTTTCATTCTCCTTTAAGAGTAGAGTACAAGAGAGAAAGCACGCAGAAGAAAAAGGTTAGCCTCCACATTAATCAATCAACAAAAAGAAATAAACCAATAGCATATGATTTCAAGTCTTCAATGCAGAATCACGACAAGCATGGCAACAATGCAGAGAACTGTTCTTGTACTTGTGGACTCAAGATGCACAATTCAACTTTGTTTTAGAAAAACAGAAGCTATCTCAATGATATGACATAAGGTTTGCAGAAGCCCTAGCCTTGTGAAATGCATATTCCAAAATGGGAGACAGGGTATTACAATATCACAAGAAGATAGTGCCTTTCAGATCTTTTAGGAACAACCAAACCCATAACCCACAAAATAAAAAAGCAAAAGAGAACTTCTCCCAAAAAGGTTAACATGTTATTACTTTTTACAACTGCAAGGTCGACATCAAAGGAACAGACTCGTAACACAACCTCTTTCTCAGGTGGCAAATATGCCAAAAAATCTGTCGACTGTCAAAAACATATACTGATTTGGTAGAATACATATGAGATGATGTTTCTTCTTTACAAATTAGTAGCATATGTCTAATAATGGCTCCATTTTCAGATAAGCCAAAGAAGATTATGGATAACTACTTGGAGAAATTCTTCCACAAGCAACAACCACTACCGATTTATTATTTCAAGAGATAAACAACGAACTTCGTCACCGTCCAATCACAAGTCTCCTGACTATAGCAATGATATTTAGAATGTTGATCTTCAAAAATAACCAGAACTACTCTGAAAGTATCACTGCTAATTTAGGAAATTTCACCTTTAAATGACAATCAATATTAGTCAAAGCTCTATTTGTTCATGGACAAGTACATCTGCAGGAATTTACTCGGTAACAAAACTAACATAGATTATGGCTTTATGGTACTGATGACTAACCTTTGAATTTTGAAATAGCTTGCCAATTAGTGATATCAATATCAACAATGGCAACATCAATACAAAATCATCCCACAAGACCCAAAGGGCAACCACAGGAGACGCCTCAGGGGGCACCGCAACTGGAAACAGAATTTTAGAAACCAAATAACATCTGCCTATTGGGAACTACCGGATTACCATCCGCAATTACTGCCTGTGTTAGAATAGCAAAAAAAAAAAAAAAATTAATGCGCACTTGCTGAGTCATGATGATAAAAAAACCAACTACGCACACAGCTGAAAACGCCTCATTTCGTCTCGATGATCGGTCGCTACATCTTTTTGATGAGCAATGATTTAGGATACCAACATCGACGCGAACCCAATGCTGCTTAATTCCAACATCCCCGAGACGAGCGGCGGAGATAGGTGATGAAGCTCATCGACCTTCGAGGGAGCGGCGGAGGCGAGCCTCAAAGGCGGGCGGCGGAGGTGACTCAAAGGCGAGCCGCGGCAGCGAGCCGCGGAGGCGGCTCCAAGGCGAGCGGCGGAGGTGGGTCGAAAATGGGTCACTGAGGGTGCGCATGACAACCATTCTGTTCCAGAAATAGTTTCTGGAACAAAAATAGATTTTTCTATTTCTATTTCTAGAAGAGTTTTTAAGCAAAAATAACCGTTTGATAACAATACAAAATTTTTAATCTAAAAATAAAAATTCATTTGATAATAATATAAAATTTCTTCATTTTGGATGGTGGCGGCGATGATCGACGACCTTTAATATAAAAAATAAAAATAAAAATGATTTAGTAACAAAAAAATAAAGAATAAAATAAAATAAATCATAAAAAATAAAATAAAAATATCATTTTATTTTAAAATAAAAATATCCTTAAAAATAAATTTATTTTATTTATTCTATCTTATTTTATTTTATGAATAAATTTATTTAAAATGAATAAAAATAAAAAATAAAAATAAATTATTTGGCAAAACACTCAAGGAAAATAAAAATAAATTTATTAAATTTATTTTAAATAAAAATAATTTATTTATGATAAATAAAAATAAATTATTTTTAATAAACCAAAAATAAAATGATAAATAAAAATAATTTATTTATTTTTAATAAAATGAGAAGAGGCGGAGGAGGAGGAGGAGGCAAACACGTAAAGGAGATGAGGGAGGACTCACCGAAATTAGGGTTTAGTGGAAAAAATTGTTTCTGATTTATCTTCCAGAAATCAGAAGTAGAAAATTTCTACTTATGATTTCTCTTCCAAATTAATTTCTGGAATAGAAATCTATTCCAAAAATAAAAAAACTGAGTAGGTTTATCAAACAGGTTTTTATTTTAGAAACATATCTGAAATAGAAAAATTATTTTTGGAGCAGAAATTTTGATTATCATGCACCGTCACTGACGAAGGTGAAGGTGGCTGAGGAAGTGCACATTTTTTGGGTTTTAAAAATGGGTCTATATAAAACTGAACTTAAAACGGGTCGAACATAAGTTATAGCCCATTACAACTTTATAATCCATATTCGACCCATTTGTGAAAAATATGACCCATTTTGCCGCCTCTAAATTATACGGTTAAGAGGAAGATGGTGAGAACTAAGCAGGGTTATTCGTTGGTCGAGGCTGTGGCTGTTGAATCCTGGTGTTCTTCTGATGAAGTTTGTCAATCTAGGTCACAGATAAGTCCACAATTTAGGGCTGGCAACGGGTCGGGTCGGGTCGGGTCGGTTTCGATCTCCACGCTTTTCGACGGCATGGGCTCGCCGAACATCAGAGATCTCTTGTCGGCGTTCAGCCCCTCGCCGGAATTCTTCGCAATCAGCTCCGGCGATGGCCGGATTAAGGTTAACCTTGCGTGCTTCCCGATTCTTTCGTTTTGTGGCAAGTTTTCTTGGGATTCGATAAGAAAGTATTGGCTTTTACGGTGTCTGATTCTGGAATCGGACGCGAATTAGCGATTATTCTCTGTTCCGACGTATGCTGCTTTGCCTTATTACTCGCCCAATGCGTCTCAGTAAGCAGCGGTTGCTTCGCTTAATTAAATGGGACCTCTTGTGAAAAAAATTCTCTGTTTTTTAGATTTGGGACACTTTGAAAGGGCAGATTCAGACGGAGTCTGTGGACATTGCGGCAAATGATCCGACCGACGCGTTTATGAAGCCACACAGGGGTCACCTTTCGTTTGATTACACCTGCATGAAGTGTTTGGATTTGCGGGAAAAAGGTCGGCTTGTGATTTCTTATGGAAGTTGAGGGACAATTTTGCCTCTTGATATCTGTTGTGGGTGGTGGGCTTTCGCTATAATTTGAGGTAACTAATCTGGCCTGTGACTTTGAGGGCTCTTTTATAGTTTTAAGAGGAGGCAGGGGTGATGTCCTAGCACTCGATGAGCACCTGGTGAATTGAGATGGAGAATTAGCGACTGTCACCCTGGGTGAGTTACCTGCCAAGTATTATGGAATCTCTTGCTTGTTGTTGGCTGTGAAAGACCCTTATGTCATGGTTTTCTAGGATAGTTGTTTCTAAAAGATTTTCTAATCTTCATTTTTTGCGCTTTGCTGCTTCTCTGCTGACTAACATTCTTTTGACATTGTTGGTAGAGTAGCGTAAATCCAACAACTGCACATTAAATTAGATATCATCCTGCCAATGGAGTGCTCAGTTTTACGCTGTCACTAATGCGGTGAATATTGGATATATCTACCCATTGTTGGGGGTGTAAAATGAGAATGTTCAAAAAAGGATTGGCATTGCCTAATCCAGGATTTACAGCCGAAAAGTCTTTTTTTGTGACTTTCAAGTAGTCTAAAACTTCCCTTTTCTGGGCAAATCGATGACTTCTGGAATGGTATTGCCTTAATAGTTTTTAAGGAATTTGTGTTTCTTGAGATTGAGACATTTCTGAAATCTCTCATGGAGCGAGAAACCATGAAGAGGATGTCTTATCATGAACAGAAATGAGGAATTTAGGAGTGATGGTGAATGGTTCATTTTTCTTCATGAGGTTTAGCTGCACTTTTTTTCTGTTGTGTTTTGAAGTGGTAGAGGGGATGATCATTAATGTTCTGTTGGCATTAACACTCTAGCAAGTTCCCTATGTTTACTTCTGGTGCTTTGGTTGAAAAGTAGCATGTATGTTGATTAATAAAGTAGTCTATTGGCTACCTCCCCTTAGTAGTAGTTGAAGATGAAGTTCCATGACATTCTCTTGATCAAGAAGATTACAATATTTTCTTTTAACTTAATGGTTGCTTAGCAATTTCATTTGTGTATGCATAATGGATCAAATTATGCCTATTTTGAAAGGAACGAAATGTTTCTGGCATCTATAAATTGCAGGGATGGATAGAGAGATGTGTGCTCCTGCTTTTGTTAGTGATGGACATGATAAATGGAAGCATAAAGTTCTAATGATTTTACAGCTGAGCTCAACATAATTGTGAGCACCACTTTGGAAAAAGGATTTGTTTAATGTGAAGTTGGAAAGTTTTAGTAACACATAGTGTCAAAATTCATGGACAAATGACAAAAGAATTAATTGGAAATGACAAGCTTTTTAAGCATACTTCTTCTGTTGGTAGGAGGATTATGACATTGGAGGATGCAAGGATTTCTGGATCAAAATGCTAACTTTATATCTAGCCTATGAGTTTGTGGATCCTTGGATCATAGGATCTATGAAGGAATTTTAACTACTTTTGCCAAAAGCACCTGTTGTTGAAGTAATGTGTTTTTGTTGCTTTGAGTCATCCATGTCCTGAACCATCCTGTAATTTAAAACTAGGGGTGCCATATCTTCTGCTAATCTTTCTGCTACATATATTCTCACTGAGCAGTTGCCTGCATTTGTTGCTCCATCTCCCATGTCCTACCCAAATAAGTCACATTAAAGTTCTGGCTGGCATATTTAAGTTTCTTATTGTTGGTCCTTGAGCGATCATTAATTGTTACTTCCTTATAAAGCAATGATGGCATTGGATCGAGCAAATGCTGAAGACACCCTACTTCCAGTTCCAACTTTTACTGATTTGGGAGAAAGAAAGAAACCGCATCAATATTCTGGCATTGACCCTGACGAGGTAATTGTTGATATAGTCGACAGCAGGAGTCGAGCAAATCTTTGGATAGCGAACAAATGCGTGGTACTCTTCTTAACAAAAGTGTAACAACTCTTGCTGTGATTTATCTTGAGACTCTTGATTGACTAGGTTTGCCAGTACAATTCATGCATGGAGGTGTTAATATGCCAGCAGCTAAGAAAAATAATATGGTTGGAAGTTTCTGTATGAAGATGGTCTACCTTGACATGTTAATTTTCTGTGCTTGGCTATATTATGGATCATCTGATGAGGTCTGGTCTAAACGTTTATTTTCATTGAAAGTTGTCTTATGAGAGATCTCTAAAACTTGTCATCCCAAGAGGCTTAGGGCTTAGCTTTGATAACTCAAATACATTTTGGAAATTAACAATTAACAAGATTATGCTTGTTTCATAACCTTTAGGAGCTTGACTTAAGATTCAACTTAGTAAAGAGTTCACTTACTGTGGCAGTTAAGAAAGGGATTTGCTCATCTGTACAATAGAAAAGTAATTGATACTAATAATCTTACCAGTTATAGTGCTAAAACTTACCGATGATAATCACAGTTTGTTTTTGGTATTAACAATATATAGGTATCCAATTTTAGTTATCATCAAACAAGTTTTTATTTCTGCTTGCAAAACTTAACATTGTTGACACAAAATTTAGCACTTAAGTTTTCAGTAGTTATCTGAATTTCTTTTGGAAGCAGATGATTCTTCATCTCCTTCTTACGTTCCATGATTAGTCGGCAGTTTTATCAAGAAAAAAAAAAAAAAAAAAAAAACATTTTTCTTTTCTTAAGAGAGTTGCTTTCTAAGCAATTTCCTAAATACATCTCTGTCAATACATTGTTTTGAGAGATACATGTTTTAGAACGGTTTGATATTCTGAAAGTTATTTAGGGGAAAGCTTGAGAAGAACGTGGTCGAGAAAGATAAAATGCCAGAAGAAAGAAAAGGTGCATTTGAAGCTGAGAGAGAGAGAGAGAGAGAGAGAGGTTGGACATAGCAGAAGGGAGGCAAGGAAAGAATTACAAGGGCATGGTAGTCATTGTCTTTGAATGAGGGCTATTATA
The DNA here is from genome assembly GCA_019915185.1 of Eucalyptus camaldulensis. Taxonomy (NCBI): domain Eukaryota; kingdom Viridiplantae; phylum Streptophyta; class Magnoliopsida; order Myrtales; family Myrtaceae; genus Eucalyptus; species Eucalyptus camaldulensis. The sequence goes on along the minus strand of JAHSVA010000014.1, from coordinate 7,444,326 downwards.
CCCCCACTTATAACATAGCTAACTGCAGGCAGACCTTGTGTTTTATTTTTTCTTTCCTTATATTTTAAATTTCTTATTTGTTGGTCCTTGTGCGAGCGATCTGGTTTTTGTTATCTTCAGTAATAAAAGCTTTTTAAAATGTTTTGAAAAACAGTAATGCTCCTATCATTTTTTTGGCATTTTGTCCCCTCATTTGATACTAAAACTTTTTATGTACCAGATGGTGTGTGACACATCTTCTGTACACCATATTGTGTTTTGGCAACTTCCGTTGTAACTTTCGATGTCCATTTGTTTTATTCATCTTTTATTAATTTATTTATTTTTATTATTATTTTTTTGCATATGTTATAATTGCTTTTAGGGTTCTCCATGGCTAAATATCCCTGCTTTTCGATCCTTATCATTAATCCTTGAATTTTGTTAAATGACTTTCTGGCCTCTGTTCACTGAATTAGTGTAAGGAGCTGTTGTTTGGCTGGGCTATTCCTCAGTCTGTTTCTTTGTCTTATTCTCATAAGCATCTAGCAGGTTTAGAGGTGGTAAAACATGCTAATGGTTATTGGATGTCATATTTTTGAACAGGTCATCTAATGCAAAGCTAGTACTTCCATGGATCAGCAGGATATTGGTCATTCACAGTGAATATGTCCTTTCTCAGGAACCAATGACCGAGCTGCTTTATTCTTTGGGCAAGGTAACAAGTTCATTGAAGTAAAATTAGCCATTTTTTTTTTTTTTTTGTCAGTTTGTTCTCTTGATGAGTGATTTTTGGATAGGCCCCTCAATAATTAATTGCCTTGTTAAAACCTTTTTCTTTCGCCGTTGTTGGCCAACAATACTTGTCTGCTTTTAAGTTCAACGTTTTCATAATTTGATATGTCTCCCTTTTTCAGCCTCTAACCTTGTGCGGCCGTCTCCATACATTAACGAGTCTGTATGTTATTGTTGTGACATTATAACGTTCTTAGTTTTGTCTGGTCATCAAAAGCAAACTGACAACTATGATGGGTCTCTTGTTTCTGATTGGGAATTATCCCAACACAAAGCCTTTTCTCCTTGACCAAAAGGTTAATTAATTTGTTGCATGAAATGATTCCATGAGAATTTTGCATTATAAGCATCTATATGTTAGATTCCCAGGGTAAGTAAGAGCTCGGTACATGTTTTTCTTGATCAAAGCTTAGCCTATCTCTTGTTTCTTTTTCAAGCACTTTTTTTTAGAATAAGTGTATTGTTCCTTCGAGCTTAGAATCAGTAAGGTCTAGTGTCTTTTCTATTCGAATTGGTGACTATCTCATCAGAAAGTTATTCTGCAAGTCTGAACTCAACCACAAAATTGGACCCCAAAATATGGGTTAGGATTAATTTCTACAGTTTCATGTATACATCATTTTCTATTTACTTCTGGTGAAAGCTAAAACTAATGTAAGAAATGAGTGTAATTGGGGCTGGGTCGTTATATACATCTTTTGTGATTTCTAATATGATGAAATTATTTCCGAATTCACATGCTTCTAAGTTAGAGATCTAAAAAAGAAAAATGGCTGCTGCTGATGCAAACTTGGTTCATACATATCTTAAATCGCCTTTACATATGTCGATTTCATTGAATTTTGAAGGTGGCATGAGGGAAATGGGTGATTATGGCTAGAGTTCTGAAGAGTTCTGCAATCTCTGGTTCTAGGAAAAATCCTGTCAATCTTTTCTCTAGGTGTAGGTGGCATCAACAATGATATGAAAGAATTGCATTGGTTTCTTTTTCGCTTCATCTAAAATATTTTACTTCTCAAGACTCTCCGTTGAGCTTCACGTTATTTGTTGTTCCTGGGTTATGGTTGCCTGATGTTATGATTTATATAATTATTGTTTCCTTTGCAGACTGCAAAAGCTAGAGGAACGGCCATTCAATCGTTACTGCAGTTAGTTGGTCGGCTGCAGCTTGTTGTCACTCAGGTTTAGGCCCTTCATATTTTGCGACAGATAATTTTTTGAGCTTGTCTGATTTTGGTAAATGTTGTCTTCCAACAGATTGACAAAGCCACACATGATCAAACCGGAGATTCTCTTCACAAGCATCAAGCTGATGAAAGTGATGATGAGGACAAAGACATCGGGTCACGTCTTGTACAGGGATGAGGATGAATCTGGACGAACTAGCGATGACACAGAAGATGAAAAAAGCTCTAAATTTTAAGAAATGGTCATTCTTGCTGGTATTAAATTTGATTTGTAATGTTGCGTCTTCATAAACTTTGGATTGTTGGGGTACTTAGCGGGTAAATAAAAGGTGAAGTGAAGGCTGCAGGACTTTTTCTTTTGATTACATTTTCAGTAAAGTCTTTCATTCCACAGCGAAAAGTGAGTTTTATAAAGCATCTTGCTATAGACTAATGTTTCCATTGAGAACCGGTTATACACAAACTGGTTCAAGAATTTCCATGTGCTAATTATGGCTTTTAATTTTCCATACTCATTACAAGTAGCTTTGTTCCCCTAAGCATCGGTTTGAGTTGGGTGTTTTTTGGCTGCTATGTAGCGGGAAACTTGCTCAAGATGGAGATGCTCGCTTGGGGCAAGTCGCCGGGAGAAATTCGTGCTCTCGCAGTTTTCTGGTCCCAACCGCGTGTGCTGGCCTTAGGCAATCACGACGACGACAGAGACCACCACAGACTGGCCGTTGCGGTAGTGGTTGTCGCCCTACAGTGGATTATGGCGTCCCTACTCGTATTTTTTTATGAATTTTGTTTCTTTTATCATACAATCATACCCTCAGTCTATCAAACTCTCTAGGGGACTGTTTATCTGTATGTCCTTGTATCTGGTTCTTAGTCGACCAAAGAATACGCGATAAAAAAATCTGCGGGACTTTTTGCTCGATCTCAACGTGCCCTTTTCGACCGACTTTATTTCTTGGCGACCTAATGGAGCATAAGAATAGAACATTAGATATTACCCTCAACAAATTGAGAGAGCATACCTAGATTTAATGACTAGGACAATGTAACTTGATCTTGCGAAACATCCGCTCGAATCATGGCCCCGTAAAAGCACCGCGCCAATGTGATTTCATCCTTACGCTATAAAGAATCGACCAATGCGTTACACGCACCGACCGACTCATTTTCCTGAACACCTCCAAACCTTTCATTAAACAGACCGTCATGCGACCAATGCGTTATACGCACCGACCGAAGGCGTCAATCCACACATTCTCATTTTCCTGAACACCTCCAAACCTTCATTAAACAGACCGTCATGCGAATACCTCTCGACGACAAAGCTCAACTTGCTATCATCAAAATCTGCAATTCTCGACGCCGAGTGGGCTCTAGCAAGCGAATCTCAAATGGGTCTCGCCGGCTGAAAATCGCCCGACCTGACGAGCACACGGATCACGTGGCAGCACGACCCGAGGTCCGCTTGAAAACCCAATCTGGTCTTGACCCGGTTGAAGAAACCGGAAAGAAAATGCGATTTCCTGCTCCAATCGCAGGAAAGCCGCCATTGAACTTCAGCGACACGCAAACAAAATGAGACGAAATCGACCGACATCCCACAATATAACGCCGGAAAAGCTCCAAAACAAGACGATGATCACGATGCGGAAGAGCGAAGTGAAATCGAAACACCGAGATGGGGCAACCCCGAAACAAGAGAAGAACGAAATCAGCCTGAGATGGAAAGTCGGTCGACTTTTGGAATTAGGGTTTCGGTACGCACCAGAAGCCGTGGCCATGATTTCTCTGGTACGATCTCAGCACAACACCGTCGAGGAAAGCCGCAATCAGTCGAGCACTTTGCTGGGTCGGGTTTCACAGAAAATCGAAATGCGATAGAGAGAGACAGAGAGAGAGAGCAGATTGTCACAATCCATGTTCGGACATCTCACATTGGCACTTTGTGGCAGTTCTATAAATGGAACTGGGAACCGTTCCAACCGGTTTCAAAAAACTGGAACCGGTTCAACCGGGAATAGGTTCTCGGACCATCTTCCTCGCAGAAAGGACAGAAACTACACCTACTTGACGACCCGACAAGAACTATCTGACGCACCCACTAGTATTTGGCGTTGGCCCTGACAAAGGCCTCGACGTCCCTGAACATGGCGTCCGCCTTCTCTTTCACGGCCGTGATCTTCTCCTCGCTGACCTCCACTTCACCGTCGGTGAAGTACCTGCTTGCGTTCTTCCAGACCGAGCCTCCCTCGGGCAACGCAGTGATCTCATCTCGTGGCTGATTCTCTCGAAGGCGTTGGCCAGCTATGAAGCACGGACACGCTTGGGGACCTTCCGTGTCGTGTCGGACACGTGTCGGCGTGTCCGACACGCTCGGACACGCTGGGACACGCTCCGACACGCGGTCAACACGTGTCGGAAAAATCCGACACGTGGTCAACTCTTCTCGACACGCGAGTCCGAGCGTGTCCGAGCAAGAGGCTGGGTTTGCGGATCTGCAAGCGTGAAGGGAGAGTGAATCGTTGGCGATGGAGGGTGAAGACGAGGCGAGGGAGAGGGAGCAAGGCTGCGGAGGCGAGGCGGCAGCAGTGAGGCCGTGACGGTGAGGCCGCGACGGTGAGAGAAGGCTGGAGGAAGAGAGAACCAGGCAACCGAGATGGCCGCGACAGAGGACCGGATACAAGGCTACGACCACAAAAGAGCAACTGCAACGAGGTGACCAAGAGAGAGTAGGGATTGAGAGGAAGAGGATCGTGCAATGGAGGAGGGAGAGGCCGTTTTTCCAGAGTTTTCAAGGCTGCTCTCGAAGGGTTTGTAAAAGATGAAGAATGGGTGTCGTGCAAGGAGGATGAGCACGGAAGAAGGAGGAGGCTACGATTTGGTTTTCCAAAGAGGGGGGTGCCGTAAAGGAGGAGTCAAAGGAGGATGACGCAGCTAGATTTGGGTTTCGAAGAGGGCAGAAAAAAAATTAAAAAATGTGGTACCGTGCAAGAAGGACACGCCTAGGAGGAGTGATAGGCAGCTAGTGTTTGGGTTTTCAAGAAAGAACAGGAAAAATAAAAATAAAAAATGATGGTGCCATGAAGAGCCTTAAAAAAATTAAAATGGGATGCTGTCGTGGGTGGGATTTGTCCTTTTATTCTTTTCTTTTTTTGGAGGGCGAGGGTGGAGGGTGATTTCAAAAAAGAAAAAAAAGAATAATGTTAAATAATAATAAATTATGATCATCATGAAAAATATAAATTTATTTAAATAAATTGAATTTACTTTTTATTTTTGAAATAATTATATGTATATATAAAAATATTTATTTAATATTTAACGTGTCGGAACGTGTCGAAATTCTCTACTTTTTGAAAAATGACGTGTCGCGTGTCGTATCGTGTCGTGTCACGTATCACGTGTCGCGTGTCGGTGCTACATAGTTGGCCAGCACATCGCCCTCGACGATTGAATGGCTATAGATGACCTTGTCCGGGGGCTCGACCATGTGCTTCACAGTCTTGTACCGACCGCCTATAGAAGCAACATTCACATTTAAAACTCGTCTATTTCAACGTCACGAGCACTAATCTTAGTGTATTCGATCAGGCCATTAAAGAATCAAACCCAATTATAATCATAATGCAATACGATCGACAGGTGCGATGTTAATGGTGGGGAACATTTCGACTGATCAAAGTTATGTTTCTAAGCTCCTCCGGAAGATGTCTCCTCAAGGGCTACGGTCCTCTTGACAGCTCGCAGGAACTCCTTGGAAGGGAGGTCATGCGCTTTGACAAGTGCATCGACCGCCTTGTCCAGAGGGATCAGGGACGTGATCTCGGTCTCATAAGTAGAGAGTCCCATTGCTGAAACTGGAAAGGGGTAATCCAGAAAGAAAGAGCAACGACAGTGGAGAAGCAGCTTGAGGAGAGGCCAAGAAGAAGCTGGCATTTTTTATACATAGGAAAGAGCCCGGATCCGGGAGACAAGAAAGCCCCACCAACATCTGCACGAAAGCAAAAATATGAAAAAGCAGCACATGTAGGACAATATGGAAAGCCCGGACATCCAAAATCCCTATCAAAAGCAAGCGGAGTGAAAAGTCGAACATACCAAACAGCGTCATATCAATTTGGAAAAAGCAGAAATCCCCAGCAACGCAAACTCAAGACCAACGTCGCAAAATCATAACATTGCATAACATCACAACAAAGCCGAAAAACGAAAAACCCTAGTATCATTGCATGCTAACCACCGTTAAAATAGTACTCAAAGAGGGAAGCTTAGAAGATATTGATATGGATACCTATGGATTGACTTCTTGATTGACCTACATTGATTTCTTTCATAGCTGGAAAATCTCGAGCCTCTATATGAGTATGGTTGTGTTCCCCGAAGATTTCGTCACAACGTTGCTTCGATTTGGATGCAGAAGTAGCATCTTGAAGGTCGGCGAAGGCCCCGGGAAGCACTATTAGTGGTTTGGCGTGCAAAAGTAGTACTCACGCATATTTCTATAAGGTTTCATTATCATAGAAAATCTCAAGTCCCTGATGCATTAAGTAGAAAACTCAACGTGATTGGCCTCAAATTTTAGATCGAACCAGAAAAAATCGATGCGCGATTGTTCAATTGCGTGATTTAGATATTAAATGTTTGTGTTGTGCTTCCACAGATAAGGAAAAAAAAAAAGACTACCGATTGTGCTCTAAAAGCCAAGAATGGACGTCAAGAAATGTTGATAACTCGGAAGCGACTTAGATTCTTAGAAATGCTTTGTTTTTTGTGATGGAGGAGGAAAAGTGGGGGAATCCGGCTGACATCAGTGGTTATCGATTAACTTTTGGTAGATCCTCTTGCTTTATGGAAGTCCTTCGATTATTAAAATAGTCTGCTTGATACGGCCTTTTTCTCAATAGCTTTAGCTGTGACAAAGAATGCTGCATTATTTAGGATTTGACCGGCATCTCATCATTACAACCCCCAGCATGTGGACCGCTTCAGCGGTTGTCTCGCCCACTTCAATTACTTACGGTTCAATCACAATTTGCATTTATCTATTTTTCTAGTAATATATTGATTTTACAAGAATGAATACAAGAGGGAGGCCTGACACCAATAAAAACAGACTCAAAAAGATAAAAGTCTAGAATGAGTGTAAGGGTACCATGATTCCTAGAAAAAAGGAGCAACAACAACAATAGAAAACCTCCATCAATCAAAAATAGAAAGATGAATGTTCCAGTTTCGTTGAAGTCTTCTATTCATGGGCACATCAGGAACATGTTTAAAGGTCATAGCCTTATCTTGCTAGAACCAATCACGATTGTTATTATTATAATCCTTAAAGAGAACCGAGAACGTAAGAATAAACGTGGTCGGAGATTGAAAGATTGTGCTAACATGCGACAACTCAATTGTAAGCATCGGGGTTTTGAGAGGGGGGCTTCAATGGCCTTGAACATTCCCTTCGCCTTCTCCTCTCTGCCGGCCTTGATCTGCTCCTCCTTGATCTCGACACTCTCCTTCGCGTGGTAATTGCTCATGCCCTTGCACCTGCGCCCTCCTCCCGACCTGCCTTGCACTTGATCTCGTTCAAGATCTTTTCGAGTGCGTTCATCAAGGCGTTGCCCTCATCGATGGTGTATGCGTACGTGAGCTTTCATTGTCCAGCTCGTCAACCTGGTGCTTCGCTGAGTTGAACTGGCTAGCTGCAACACAGAGGAAGAGAGATAGTGAGAAATGAATTTGCTTATGAGTTCTAATAAGGACATGCATGATAAAATTTTTGTTTCTTGATTTTTTTGTTTTTATGTTCTTTATAATAGATTTGGAACAAAAATTTATTTGATAATATAATTTCATTTTTCTATTTATAGAATAGATTTCTATTTTAGAAATAGATTTTGAGCACAAATCATAAACTAAAACTTTTAGCTTTTCTATTTTTGGAACAAAATTAAGAAATGAAAACTCTTTGGCGGTGGTGATATTGCCAACTGGTTGGATGTTTCATCGTCTTATGCTCTTTCACTTTGTTTCTGCTCTTTGAGGTGGGTCGTCTACTTGTTCTCAAGTTTGGATCTTTTCCTTATCTGGTGTTCTGGTTGGGTCGAATGACATCACCTGCATTGGATTCTACAGCCCGTCGACACTGTGCTAGAGATCATTAACGTTTGAATGGGCAGATGGGTGGTTCCACACCTAGAACTGGAAATCAGATTAATACTCATTGGTTCCACTAAATTAAAATCGGGAACCGGACCGGCTCTCATGGGAACAATCGGTTTTGGTCTTGTCTAGTTCAGTTCCGGGCGGTCCAAACGATTCCCAGTTCTTTTGCACACCTCTATTATCAATAATATTTGTAACACCATATGCAAAAGCATTATAAATAATATATTATATATAATATATAATGTATTTGAGATATAGAGTTGGATTGATCCTAAAACTCTCAAGATCGATGATTAACCGGTACATTGCTGATTTAGGGATCTTAGGACTAAGGACTAACCTAGTCTCTTTAAGAATCGGATCAGGACCGACAGAATTAGATTGGTCCAAAGTTGGTCTAGGGTTAACTTTATACCGATGCTCACCCCTAAGTAGCAGTGGCTGAAGTTCTCATTGTTTGGGGCCTCGACCTTCTGCTTCACTGTCCTGTCTGGGTTGCCCATAAAAGACACAAACGATGACATCGCATTCGGAGGAGTCGCCAGTTTAGTGTGCCGCCACCGTGTTGCAGTCCCATTGGCTCAAGACATTGCAACGTTAACGGTAAACCAAGTTGTGTTGCTAACCTTCGCTGGAAGTGAAATGCTTGATGACCTCAGCACTCGAGGACCGGCAGGAAGACCGTGAGGAAGAGGTCGTCGGCGCTGACGATGGCCTCGAACGCCTTGGTGGCGGGGATAGAGGAATTGATCTTGGCCCCCATAGCTGTACAGTCCCATGATTCTGTGTCCGAATGGAATTTGCTAAAATGATCGGGACTAGTTGTGCTGAAGTTAGGGCCTAGGGCCCTTGTCATGTGTGGGGAGGGCAACATGGCACTGGGGACATTCCTCTACACTAGCAAACAACAAACCCAATTTGTCAGGTCGCTATCGTTAACCCTAGTAGTCCGAGGGCTGGGTCACCGAAGTGGGAAATCGTTCGAAAGTATAATCAAGTGGATGTGGACGGCCCCACATGGTCACATCGACTTTAGAGATCTTCTTGCAAGCAATCAAAGTTAAAAGTCTTCTACTCCGATTTGCGATTCCTTTTTCTTGTTTGGAACCATTTCAATCCGATCTGACCAAACCACTTACCCAAATTCCACGACCACAAAAACCGCCAGAGAAATCAACCTACAGTCCCCTGGACTCCTTGTAATCAGCAAAGACGAACAACGCTCACCCCCAACATTCCAGAGAAATCAACCTTTCTAGAGAAAGCCACAAAAGGACTGAAACGCAGGGGCACACGTTCAGAGTAGTGCGTTTTTCTCCTCCTTTTCGGCCAAACAATAAGTCCTTGATCTTAGCCGTACACGGTGATATATGCCATTGTAACTCTGGTCCTGATTATAGTGAATTATTCATTTGTGGCTCTCATGATGAAGTTGAAAAGTCTATTAGCAGCTGGGGAAAGTGAGAGGGAGAGTGAAAGCGAGACCAACCCTCTTTTGCATCTCTTTTGCAGCTTTTGTAGTCAAATAACCTTTCAACATTGGTCAAGGATGTCGATCCCCCTCATAAAGACCTGTATTGCAACGAACCGAAATGAAAAGACCGAACACTTTGGTAGGGCAATAGTGTAAGGCAATTTTTTGTTATCAAATTGATAGGGCAATGCATTTGGAAAATACTCAAAGCAAGAGGCAAAGAAACTGCAAAACTATTTCCCATTGAGGGGAGGAACTCTAGGTACTTTTTCTTGTGCACATGTATGCATGCGAGAGAGAAATCGGGCATCAAAATAATGCGTAGAGACTGAACACTTTGTATAGATGCACCCGTTGGATCAGTTACTATGGAGGGCTGGATGACCGAAGTGGGAAAATATCAATAATTCAAATCATGCGATCTTGAGTTAGTTATTATGGAGTCTGGACGCAAGATAATTAAAGTTGATGTTCACAGTTTTGTCATAAATACCACCTAAAATTTTCAACTTTGCAATCATGCTTACAAAATTTAACTGAGGAAAGTTGATACCCTTGCGTAAAATCACACATCTAGTCTTTTCGAATGATTCGTGATTCGTTTATTTTTTCCCTCTACTTTTTCAACTTTTTCTTGTGATTCGTTGACTTTCGGAGCAGCCTTTGTTGCATGGTAGCATAACACCGAAAACCTATTTATATATTTTATTTTTCTTAGGACTGCAGCTTCAGTAAATTAATAAAGCGTAATTACCAAACTACTCCTCACATCTTTTTGCTAAATTATATACTACAGCATTGAGAAGAATCAGCACGTCTTTCCTTATTGATAGATGCTCCATACAAACAAGTGGCATCCAAATCAGCCAATTTGAAAAATCGTGCATTAGTCACATCAAGTAAAATTGATGATAACTCTTATACAAACAAGTGGCATCCAAATCAGCCAATTTGAAAAATCGTGCATTAGTCACATCGAGTAAAATTGATGATAACTCTTCTAAAAATCCCCCTTGATGTTCAAGTTTGCTATCGCGAACAAATTAATAAAACAGAGGACGAAATCTCAGTTGGCCGAGACCACATGCATCTAAGGGCTTGAGATTTTCTACAATGATAATAAAATCAAGCATTTGCTGAGCGAATGCTTCTGGATAGGGGAAATGGAATATTGTTTGGTATCATTCTAGGAAGAGGCCTTCTTTTGACTAATATTCTATTATCATATTGTCATTTTATTTTATTTTTTATGAACGAGGTCTATGTCACGGTTGGCGCAATCCACATACTGATAAAGGTTTTTTTTTTGTGTTCTCAAGGAGCATAACCCCTCACCCTTAGTCTTAAATTAATTTCTTCAGTTTAAACTTGTATAAAAGACCTCATTCAATTCAAAGAGGTAGGTTGATTTGTTAGGTTGGAAAATTCCAATCTTAACACTTTCTTATTCGAATTAGGAATTTTCTTGATGGGAATATAGACAAGATTTTTTTGTCGGTCATGAGGTCTATTGTTAATCGAGAAAAGTGCAAATCTATTATCGAATATTTGACCATGTGATGGTTACGACTTGTTGGGAAGTTTTTAGTGGGGTCTCAATTATATCAATTATTTGCCTGCGTAGTGTTATTCCTATGGTTCGCACAATGAAGCAATTTTCCCATGCTGCACGGTGGGTTTTGTCCGAGGGACTCCTTCGCTTTTGGCTTTGATGTAATTCGGTCCCCTCAAACTGGTGGCTGGGGACTTTTTTTTTTTTTTTTTTGTAATTTTCCATCTTCAAAGGCTTCTTGTAATTTAGAGAGAGAGAGAGAGACGAAACAAGGCTCGACGACAGCGTCTCACCGTCGGATCGGATCCACGTGGCGAGGATCCGGTGGATTTGCGACGACATCATGTTGAAACGAGGCTTGGGGCGTGTGGCCTGCTCACGACGACGCCAATGTGAAACCAAAATGTCGATCAGATATGCGACACGCGTGGCCATCTCCTTCTCTCACCGTAGTTGGTAAACAGCTTCCGGATCTTTGTCCTTTTCTTGCTCAGGACTTAAGGTTACGCGCGGCCTGCTCGGTGGAGCACACTCGCTCCGCACATGGTGGGCCGTCACTTTCTCCAGGCATGTTGATAAGGCAATGATCATGAGCTGGCCAATCTTGAACTTTTCAAATTTGAGTAGACCAAGTTGTTAATTGCTCAAATAAAACAGTTTGTACCAAATGTGAAATAATTGTGGCAACATCTTCGTAATCTTTAACTTATAAGAAGAAGGTATAAAAAGTAGGGTTGAGTCTTGTCCAATCGAATGAAGATAATCTACTATTTTGGCAGAATTTGAGGTCAATCGTTCAAACTTATCAATTCCAAATTAAGAAAATGTGAATTTCAATCTAAGCTCATACTTAGCTAAAACTGAAATTTTGACGAGATCTTAGACTAAAACTAAATTGTAATATTGTCTGTGTGTTTCTAGTTATCATATGTATCCTTTCAAAATAGGTAAAAAAATTCAATAAGTTGATTAAGCTCAAACCTCCTTGACTTCAGTATTTTCTTTAGGTCAAAATTATTGAATGGTCAAACTCAAAGAAGCTTCACCATAGACCAGGTCATTTTCACATCAATAAGCAAAAACGTGCTCTATTGATTTTCTTACCAATTTAAATAGTAATGAATTTCCATATAGTTCATTTGTTTGATAAAGAGTACATCAAAATAGGCTTTATCATATGATTATTTAATATAAAAAAATATAATATAATACCAAATATAATCAATCAATGACATGCACAATCAAATAAGATATATGCATAATCTTAAGCATGTGGAGAATAAATCAATATCATAATATCATTAACATCTCCTCAAACTAAAGTGACTTCAAAGAAGTAAGTTGAAACTTGAAATCGATGTCAGACAATGCCATGAAAACTTGTTTTTTAAAATGACTACTCATGGTATCGGGCTTGGTGGATCCACGGTAGGGAGGTGCGTGGTGGTGCCTAAGTCGGCGTTTAGTGGCTCTTTGAGGCGAAACTTCAGTCTAGAACTCCTTTAAGGGTAGCAAGTCTAGTGATGATGTCGGTTTCTCAAAATGAGCAATGAATATTTAGAATCGGATGGGAAATAACAAGCGATCGATATAGCCAGCTTTTTGGTATTTAGATGAAGGAAAATATAATTAGTTTATGAAAAATGTTTTCCATGAACCGAAAACAACAAGCTTAACTTAGGGGAAAACGGCATATCTTTTGGACAAGAAGGGAATCACTTTCCTTATCTCTTTCCTTAAACCATAAAACAAATGAAAATTAGTTATTTTCCTTGAAAATGATTTCCAGGGAATATTATTTAATCATGAAGTTTCAATGAAACAAATGCACTTTGGTGGATCAGGTAAAGTGATTTACTTCTTGTCAGAAGGGGAAGTTGTTTTCCCCTCAACTAAGCTTGCTATTTTCAGTGCGTGAAAAATGTTTTCCTTTGATTGATAATTTTTCATCATTCTAATACCAGAAAATCGAAATATAATCTCTCGAAAACAGTTTTTCTTAAAACAAATTGACCGTGAAAGCGAGCGATGTAATGATTGTATCATGCCAACGAGAGGAGTAGTTTGAGAAAAACACAGTCCTCATGGATTTTTCGTCTTTTCGTCCTCCATAAAATGATGCACTGGCCGAAGGACGAGTTGGGTATAAACTTCAAATGTGGTTATAGATTCCAGATGAAACATCTCGAGAGCTCGGAGCGACAGCTCCGGCGGAGGAGCTCAATTTGGGCCAAGCCCGATGGACAACATAAACAGCTAGGGAGACTCCGAAAGCCATGGCCTGTTTAATTTTTCAATTCCTTTACTGGGGTCTCTTTTCTTTTTCTTGTTTTTGCCTATTTTGGCTTAAATCGAAGGAGGTGAACTCACTCCGAAAGCAAAGAGTCTTAAACATTTTGTGCAAAGGGACGAATCGTGACTTTGACTCCTATTGGTGCCTGGGGACCGCTGGAGTGCTTCACGTCAAACCAGTCGCCCTCATCTTTGTCGAGTTCCAGGGATCGCGAATGTTCATCTCTTGCTCTGCCTCGATGGACCGACCGGTGGGGGAGTTTTCAATTGAGTCCTTGATCAACCAAATTTCCTAATTAACTCTCCATCTATCCTAAAATTTGAAACACCTTATGATCAATTATGGTTTCATCTTCGATCATATGTCGGTATCAATGCTATATAAAGCTCACAATCAATGGTGTAACAATATCGATGCTGGTACTGTTCATTGGAATCGGTCAACTGATATGATGTGGTTCTGCGCAAGGATTCTTTTTAGTGATCGTGATAGTGGATGGTTTATCATCTATACAACCATGCAAATGAAGCTTGTGTATGCCGCACTATTCCGTGGAAACTTGTTTCTCCGACTAAGCTTTTACCTCTCGTTCGTTCTTATGAGGAATGTGACAGATTTTGAGAGCGATGGTATTGTTCATTTGGCATGTAGCACTTATCGCTACGATATGGTCTTGTGGATAGCACATGGCATGCTTTGTGGAGATAATTCTTCATCTTTGTCAAGCTCAATAGAATTCAAAGGTGTCTGGAATTTGATCTTTTAGAAGTTCTGAAGTTCAATTTCAACAAAATTTGAAATCTGAAGAGTACTCCTAATAGCATGCTGTCATTTTGAGTACGCATACTTTAGCTTTTGTTGGGAGGTACAATGGAAATCGGAAACCTTCACTTAGGAAAATTGTCAAAGAAAAGCTTAAATGCGAGTCAAAGTTAGGCTTACTTTCACTCAGTGAAAATATTAAACCAATGGTTATGAGCCAACAAAAATATATATTCACTGATTTTCTTTACATCACATCTCCAATGTAGAGCTTCTTTTGCATAACACACTTACACGTGTATTTCAATAATTCTCAATAAATCTCCTCCTAAAGGCTTCTCTTCCTAAAGTGTGAGCCTTTTGTCCATGCCTCCATCTGCGCCAATCTCAACTTAACTCTCCACCTTCCGCTAAGTTCTGCTGGACACAACATCCGTCTTGACTCCTCTTTAATAGCCTTAGCTCAACCATGTAGTTGCCGCCTCAATTGGGAGTCACATTGGAGATTCTTTACTTTGAGATTTTCATCAAACCCCAATCCACACATGTTGGGCCATGCCCATCCAAACCATAGGTTTAGATGCCACTCATTGGAGACACAACCGAAGTCCGATACCTTTAACTAGGGATATTTTAAGGGAAAGTCCAAGTTCAAGTTCGTGAACATATTTAGTTAAATCCACATTCATTCAAAAGCTTAACTAATAGATTGAGTCAATTAAGATATATTAGCTATTGTACTTACATCACATTCCTAATGTGAGTCTTCTTCGCAAAACACCCTCAATAATCAACATGCACCTCAACAATTTTAAAATATATTATCCATGGCTTTCCAAAAGTCAATAGCTCAGGTGCTAGTTGCCTTTTTGTAGCTTCTTTTCTACGTTAGTGTTGGAATATGTCTTAAACTTGAACCCATAAAAGAAACTGATATGAGTAGATTTTTTAATTTGAGTAAGTTTTCTAATCCAAATATCTTACTTTGAATTTAAATCTTTTCCATAGAAGGGTGAACAATTTCGAGGTGGGTAGATTCTAGGTTCCAGCCTTGCAACCTACTAGGCAGGACTGATTTCCAATTTTTAGAACTCAATCTAGTTCTAGGATCTACCTAACAACTAGTCAATTTCTCTATTTTTTATTTATTATTTTGGTTTCCATTCCTTATTTCTTAAAAGGAAAAACTTTAGTAAAACTTCCCCATATTTGCAACCAAGACAGATAGCAGTTACAACAAAATAGTAGAGAAACAAAACAATGTACAAAGCAAATAGAAATATGAAGTAATTAGGAAGCGTCCAACTCATTCCCTAGTCAAGTAAAATAGAAGTTAAAGTAACAATAAAAATTTCCATCCACCAAAAGTTGCAATCCATAAAAGATGAATGTGTAAAATAAAATAAACAATAAGAGGTTATAAATACATAAAATAAAACATGAATCATAAAACCTTATTCCTTATCCATCCATAAAAGATTTCTCTAAATTTTAATCACTTGAAAACAAAACAAACAACAAATATATTTGATCAGTCTTTATTCCTGAAAGTGGAAAATGCAGAGGACAAAAATAAGTGCGGCACGCATTCAGAGTTGTGCATTTCTCTCCTCCTTTTCCGCTGAACAATCAGTGCTTGATTTTAGCTGTACACGGTAATTTGTGCTCCGAGCTTTCCACCAAGTTGATTATGCATAAATATTTTGGACTTAAACTTAATTTAAATGTGAAAAACATTTGAGTACATGAGTAATGCCAAAAGATTACCAGGATGAGGATCTGCATGAAAATATCCATACTCAAGCAGCTGTCTCAGACTGCACTGAATGCCCGCATTCACCAAATCCAGAACTTTTAAACCTCGTCTCTCAATTGCTTCCTGCTCATTTAGTTTGACTCCATCCACCCATTTCATTGTTAACACTTTGCCACTTGTATAATCCCAAAAAATATCAGGGACAAGGACATCTGCCTTGTCAGCGTACAACTTCTTAAACCTCCTTGCATTCTGCCCCTCCTGCAGACACCTGTCAAAATTAACAATCAAGCCCAACAAAATCTTATAGAAGGGCTTACCAAATCACACAATCGCAAAGAGATCTTTTGAACTAACTATACATCTTAAGAAGCAAGTACACCTTCGAGTTAAAGGCCAAATTTGAATGGTAGTGCGAGCATCTATCTATACCCTAGGTTCATAAGGAAGCTAACCTGCACGTAGTTGAGCTCCTGAAAAACTCTTCGAGCAAATTCATCAATAAGAGCAATGACATCACTGGTAATTACGTCGACGTATTTATTGATGAGAATTCCAAGACCTCTTATCAGGTAGAAGTCTAGTCCTATAGCTTCTTCGATACCTGGTCTTTGCACTTTTACAGCAACTAATTTATTAGAATATCTCAGCCGCCCTTTGTAAACTTGCCCTAAACTTGCTGCAGCTATTGGAGAAGGGGATATAGACAACAAAGTCGAATCAAGGGTCAGCCCCAACTCTTTCTCAATGCAGGCAAATGCTTTGGTATCTGGGAATGTGGGCAGAGCATCCTGTTGTGGTAAAAATAAAGGCAATAAATCATTAGAAAACTTGCTCTCTCTCTCCATAGTCTTCCTCTATTATCCTGAATATTATCGTACAAACAAACGAAATGTAGAAAGCCCAATTTAATGATTTGAGATGTACGAACTCAACAAAATAATATGCTAACAATGTAAACAAAAATGCCCTCTTGATTCTAATGCAATCTTCACATCTGAATTGACATAAATGCAGTATTCATGCATGCACTAGAATTTAGGTCAATCGAATAGTAACATGTCTCTATGAGAGTTAAGTGCAATCTCGGAGCGCACGGATGCACATGTTCAGAGATGAAGCAGTACCTGAAGTTCAGAGAGCTCCTCCAAGCACTCGGGAGGGCAGAGATCAGGCCTTGTTGACAGCCCCTGCCCTATTTTAACGAAAGTCAGCCCCAATCTCGTAAAAATCATTCTCAACCCAGCACCTCGCTTCCTCTTATTCTGATCAATCTTTCCATTGTTTTGATCCAGCAACAGCTTAATCGCAAAAGAACCTAGCGAGACCAATATCTCTAGCATTCTCCCACCGCCTAGCGAAATTTAATTCCACTCAATCAAGCAAATGAACCAGGATTCAATCTCCCAGCGAAATTCAAAATCTACGCACGTAAGCTCACCAAATACGCCCATAAGCACATAACATCCCGCATAAATTACAGCTTAGTCATCGGTATAGAGAGACCTTGATAGGGCGAGAGCCGTATCGGCGAGAGAGGAGCTCGGAAGAGTACACGGTGGCACTGGCGGCGCGGGCCATGGCTCGAGCCTCGGCTTGGATGTCCTCAGCTCGGTCAACGCTCAGCACCGGCACGACCGAGCCGCCCCTGCCTCCTCCTCCTCCGCCGGCGCCGGCGCCGCCGTCCCTGGCCTCCGGCGGACCCCGAGGCCTCGCCTCGACCAGGGCCGCCCTGGGAGTCGCCACTCTCGCCGCCGCTCTGCCTCCATGGACGGACCTCGGGACCGGAATCGGACGCCACGACGGCGAGGACACGGTGAAAGCACCTGGCGGCGGCGCCCTCGAGGGCCAGCGGCGTCCGGCGGCGTGACCGTGTGTTTGTGTGTGTGTGTGTGTGTGTGAGGTCTCAATCGATTTTGCAAAAGATACGAATGAAGATCGTCTTCTTCATTTGGAGCCCTAACCGGTTCCGAAACCAGTTCCGGTTTCGGTTCCAAACCGGTTCCCAGAAAAAAAGGAACCGGGAACGGGAACCGGTTCCCGGGTTCATCCCTACTTTGCTGGGTCGGGTTTCAGGGAAAATCGAAGTGCGATAGAGAGAGAGAGAGACAGAGAGAGAAGCAGATTGTTTCAATCGTAGTTCGCGGACCTGTTTTTGGGGTCCGGTCTGGTTGCACGCCCCTTAAACAAAAGAAAACGGGGGCCACACCCAACTTCAATCAATCGAGAAAGGACACCAAATGTAACTTTTATTGCAGCAGCACCTTCATAAATGGGCTCGCGAGCCGAGCATGGAAGGCTAATTTTAGGATGTAGAAAATTTATTCACATATACAATTAATCAATTAAGAACAAACGAATCCATACATGATTGTAAAACACCGATATCAATAACTACAACGGAATTAAAGCGTACCTGTTTGAGCCATTGCTTCACTTGCAAAAAAATAGATCACTCTGATAATCAGGGATCTATCGGAATACCAGATCTTCCTCTCTATGACCTATTTCGATATAGCAGCTTTCAATGGGATTAAAGCAACTGATAGGTATAACCTACCCTTTTATAGGCTAGAGAGGGGACCTAGCAAACCCTAATCAACAGCGTGTCAACTGGGCCCTTCCCATTACGGGCTTCAGTCCAACACAATTGCCTACACTTTGCTGCTCAACTAGGCCCGTTATCAATAGATGCCAATACCCAATTCAATCAGATCACTTTAAGGTTCAACAAATATTGGAATATCCATTAACCCGATTGATTTAAAATAGAAAATCAATTAATTAATGTAAGCCCATACTATAGGAAATTTCCAACATTCTCCCACTTGGGCTACATTAATTAACTTATTTTATTTTGAAAAGATTTTATATTGAAAACGACACTATCGGGTTAATAACTGAAAATTTTGTTTTATGTGGCCACAACTTTTAAAAATAATATTCCAATAATGGCATCTTAATACCAATCCAATCCTATATAACCTCAGTATAGGACTATGGAGATCAATGTGTTAAGAAAATATCATTACACAAGACCTTCCATAATCACATATATAAGCATTATATTTTCATGGATCATGGGCCTAGTAGTGTAGTAAGAAATAGTGCCAACATGTGATCAAAATTTACAGTATTTCTTATCGGTCCTCAATGCAATTTCTCAACAACATGAAACTGCATTAACGCAATTTCTAAACAACATGAAATTGCCATGGTGCGATTTCTAAACAACATGAAATTGCACAATTATGTCACAATTCAACATGAGATCTCATAATCAGTGACATCCAGTCATCTTTAAACAAAATTTGTTTAAAGATACTGTTTTATACTTCCATTTCTCAGTCAATAGGAGAAATGATAATAATAGAATCAATAATAATAATCATTGAAAATAAATGCTTTAATATACATCATAAAAGCATTATTAGTCTGCATATAACTATAATCTCCAGAAATACAAATTATGAGACTCCCACTAATAAGAGAAATCAAGAGAATCTAAACCACCCATATTCTTTACATGTTCTTCAAACAAAATGGGTCGTAAGCCTTTTGTTAGAGGATCAGTCAACATGAACTCAGTTCTAATATTTTCAATCATAATGTCTCCATTTCTGATCAAGTCCTTAATAGTATAATATTTGATCCAATTAATATTTCAACCGTGGCATTGTTGTTTTTTATAGCAAAAATAACTGTTTGTCACACATAATGCAATAAGATCAATTATGGGCAATAAGTATTTCAACAAAAATAATCAGTACATTATAAACTCCCCTTTGAGCAAAGTGTATAATGCACCATTATTTTTCACAGCATCAAGTTTATAAAGCAACAATAAGGAGAATTACATATAATTGTCAATGATCCATCCCCTTTGGGCAGACAAATCATTTAAATTATACATCTCCATGATATCAATATATAGAGACGATAAAAGAGAATTACATATAATCTTCAAGGATTAATCCCCTTTGGGCAGACAAATCCTTTAAATTATATATATCTCCATTATCTCAACATAGAGGGGAATTACACACAACTCTAAAAGAAATTTATCCCCTTTAGGCAGATAAACCTTTTGAGTCACACATCCCCATCATTCATCTCTAATATATCAATATAGAGGGGAATTGCATATAACTTTCAAAAATTTATCCCCTTTGGGCAGATAAATCTTTTTGAGTCATACATCCCCATCTTTTAATTTTGGAATTTATCTTCATGCAATTTTCAAATTAATATACACAATAACCCCCTTTGGGCAGGTAATTGTATATACTAATTTTTATCAATAGGAAATTCCAAAAAATATATATGCCCAAAATTTATCTAACAATATGAAGCACTTTACAATATGTGCTTCCCAAGATCATATTGCATTTATCAAGCAATAATTTTTACCACAATTTTTTTTTTAAATGGAGGGTAAGAAAAACAATTTTAGTCCAAATCATTGAATTAACCCAACAAAAGAAAGGATAGGTGCATCTAGCACTTCAGCCAACATGTTTTGTATTTAAGTTTAAATTACTTGTGCACCAAATACCAAACAAAGACACCCAAGTAAGAACTACAATCTTTACAAGAAAAAAATGGCATCCACTGCATACTCAACCTCAACTAAAATAGAATGAAGAACACTCTAAGCAAGCACTGTAACCAATTACATCAGACAGGGAAAACAACCCACCATTTTGTCACCTTTAGTCAATAGGTTCTCATGATTAAATAAATAAAAGTCCCACTAGCAATCTTAAGCTTACTTTCCCTTTTCTTCTACACAATGGTCGTTCACATAAAACACTATCACAGACCATTGCTTATAGAGACATAATTGAATGAGAAGTTCACCATCCATCAAAGAAAACCAAGTTCATCAATAAAACACTATCACAGACCATTGCTTATAGAGACATAATTGAATGAGAAGTTCACCATCCATCAAAGAAAACCAAGTTCATCAATCCATAAGCAGTACCCACGATTACCATCAATGGAATTCGTCTAAATTTCATTAAAAAAAAAAACTCTTGAATCCACCACAAACAAGGATATGAAAGCACACATCAATAAGTACACTAGCCACCAGATTCCAACATATGTGAATCATTAAACGCGAATCTACACGAGAAACCGAAGACGTTCAAGCCACTCAGCCCTCAAACCCGAATTGTTCACTCGCCCTCCAATCAAAGCAAAAGCTACTGCACAATAAGGCTCAATCCCATGAATCTAGCCCAAATCACACCAACACCATCTATGTTTCACAGATCTAGTCCAGCAGAAGCAAAATAGAGGGCCACGGTTTGCCAACGGAAACCCATAACGGGTCCCACATCAAGCACTCTTTTGTCCGTCAGATCCAAATGTAAACTTTCCAAAAATATTTAAGGTCCAGATGATTGTTTCCTCAAGCTGGACCACTTTTGCTAGGTTAATAGCACCAACCCATGATGGGAGAGAACTTCTCCCACAAGCTAAAACATAAGCACTTAACTAAATACCTCCACATGTTAATTGGAACGGCAGCACTCTTTGTTTTATTGTATCTCATCAATCAGTCCTCCACCAGTCAGTCTAGTCCATTAACCCTTTCTCGAATTTGTGCAGGAAGATGAAGCATCCATGTACGCAAAAATATTATTTGTCCCAGCAAACAAACTTGGCTAATTTAACTAGGAAGAGACGTCCTAGACTAGCCATGGTGGAGCACTCATGTCTGCTAGGACATTTGCATGCTCGAGTTCACAATTTTCCATGCTAATTAGTGGAATAACAAACCTTTCATGTACGAGGATTCCTAGAAAACAATGGGAACTCTCTTCCTTGCACTTGCTTTTCTAATTACAAAAGCTATCAACACTCTATCTTTACCAATTAGTTTACAAGTACTTACCACACTTTGGAGCCGAACATAACCGACGACTCATCTGTCTCTGCTTGTGAGAACTAACAACAATTTTATACTCAACCAGAAAACAAATTAATTAATCACAACTTTCTCAAGCACGCATGTTGCAAGACCCCAATCATTATTCCATTTAAAACACTCAAAGCTTGATCAACTAGACAACTATACATAAAGATCAGCATCAACCTAGTAACATTGAATGTGAGCCCCACACGTTCAACGTGGAATAAAATCGTGAAATCCTATGATCGCACCATATAACGCAATCTACCAAAATTTATTGTAAAAAAAAAAAAACGGCATCAAGCAAGCACGTTTACACTCCTTGTCATGAAAAATTAGCTAAAAAAAAAAGAGCAAGCCTCGAGTCCAATCCAAAAGAAATTTTCAGTGGCTGCAACATGACAATCAGGATGAAGCTATAACCCATTAAAGTATGAGGGCAATGGAATATTAGGATTCAAAACTAAGTCTCCTTCAAAGAGCATTGGCCAAAGAGAGTGTACACATAAAAGACTTTTGCACATCAACTGCGATTTCTAGCGACTGCCACCGCACACATGTCGCATTATGCATTGGCACCCTAAAATCTTACATGCATAGTCGGTAGAGTACTGTCCCTTGATCCTGTTTGATATGCAGGTATTTACCCTTAGCCTTCACCAATATACTTTGTTGTGTTTAACCAAACAAGTTGTACATACTACAAAACAAGAACCAATCTCAACCAAGGATGACAATTCACTTGAGAAGATCTATCCACTCTCATCTTGCCAAAATATGAAAAGAACAGTGAACTATCATAACTTTTAGATTTTCACGTCCATCTATAAACTTGAGCCAACACAACCACTTTTCATGTTGCTTTAATACTTCCCATGCAATTCAAGATAAAAAAAACGGTATCTATATTTTCTTGAATCTTCAGAACTACCATCTTCTGAAAAGACCACCTATATAAATTCTGCACACACTTTGATCTTATGCATTGCAACAATAAAGCAGAGGAGTAGTAGTCTCTCAAACCCATAAAAAAAGCTTATCTCAGAAATTATTATTTCACGCCTATCACTCCTTCTGTGAGCAAAGGAGGCATAAATCACATCACAAATCTATCCTTGACATGTTTGGTACATCTGAAAGGCATTATCTAGCGTCAACTTCCAAAAGCCCAGAAAATAATTGGTTCTATTGTCTCCTAACTTGACTGGGCTATCTGAAAAGAACGGTATTTATCTTCAATTAATTCTGCGCCTCTAAAGAGGCTTCCTTTGACAAGAATCTACAAAGGGGCTCTCCCAAAATTGGTCCTTTTTTTTTTTTTTTTTTTTTAACCTCGTTGCCTTGTCTTTCAGAACAAAAGTCTACACCATCCAGCTTTTTCCCAACGATGTACAGTAACAATAACAAGACAAATCAAATTTCACACAAACCCGGAATTCACCAACACAAACACCAAAAGCCAGACAGCATCGTGGAAAAGCAAACAAACAATTAATCGAGCACCCAGATCACCCGAAATCGAAACAAGAGCCCACAACCAAAAAAGGCGCGGAATTTAGAACATACCCAGAAAACCCAAATCAAGAACTCCCGCCGACGACCCAAAAAGAAAGGCAAAGAATTCGATGATCGGTATGATCCGACACACGGACGACGAGAAGGGATCGCAAAGAAAAACATCCAATGCAAACAGCAGATGAAAACCCAATTACCAAAGGAGAGAAAGACCGGCAATTCACCGATATATATTTAAAATTGGCCACTTTTCTAAATATTTTCTTAAGAAAAAACTATTAGCCATCATCTAACATAGCAATGCCCACACGAACAGATCCTTCGCCGACCCATCGCCGCAACACAATCGTGGAGAACAAATTTCACAGCCGCCTACCACCACAAAAATACAAATCTTCACAAACCCTCCATCCTTCTCGTCGCAAATGAATTCGGCATTGACTAGCGACTGTGGGTGAACTCGCCATGGCAACCGAACAAAACCACCACGAGGAGCAAGTCGATTCCGAAATCAGAGAACGACGAGTGAAAGAGCGCGTGTGTTGACCGACAGTTCATAATTCAAATGACACGGCGCAACGCAAAGAAAAGCATCGAGTGGAGAAGAAAAACGAAGGTAACGCTAGAATGTAACTTAAAATTCTAGAACTTTTTCATGTATAAACCCTAGAATTTAAAATTTAAAATTCTCTCTCAATTCTCAACGAAATTATACAAATTATATATGGTTGAAAAGATCTCAACATGTAGAACAAAAGCCCTATGATTTCAGATCAATCAAGCAAAAAAATCCACACGAAAGATAATGCCCATATTTGGCTCAAAGAGGAAAATTTCGAATTTGTCCATAAAAAGATAAAATTTGGGTTCTACAATCATATATGACAAGCTCTGATACCACATGTAGAAAATTTATTCACATATACAATTAATCAATTAAGAACAAACGGATCCATACATGATTGTAAAACACCGATATCAATAACTACAACGGAATTAAAGCGTACCTGTTTGAGCCATTGCTTCACTTGCAAAAAAATAGATCACTCTGATAATCAGGGATCTATCGGAATACCAGATCTTCCTCTCTATGACCTATTTCGATATAGCAGCTTTCAATGGGATTAAAGCAACTGATAGGTATAACCTACCCTTTTATAGGCTAGAGAGGGGACCTAGCAAACCCTAATCAACAGCGTGTCAACTGGGCCCTTCCCATTACGGGCTTCAGTCCAACACAATTGCCTACACTTTGCTGCTCAACTAGGCCCGTTATCAATAGATGCCAATACCCAATTCAATCAGATCACTTTAGGGTTCAACAAATATTGGAATATCCATTAACCCGATTGATTTAAAATAGAAAATCAATTAATTAATGTAAGCCCATACTATAGGAAATTTCCAACATAGGAAACATTCCGCAAAACCATCTTTTATGCAGGACAGAAACAGCAGTAGCTTGTCAACAAGACGAACTATCTTACGCAATCACTCGATAAAAAGACAACAGTGACCCTCTAGTCTTCCGGGTTGGCCTCGGCGTAATCCAAGACGGCCCTGTACATGCGGGTCGCGTTCTGTTTCATGGCCTCGATCGTCTCGTTGGTGTCCTCCGCTTCGCTGTTGGTGAAATACTTGCTTGTGTCCTTCCAGACCGAGCCTCCCTCGGGCGTCGCGGTGATCTTCACCTCTTGGCTGATCATCGCGTACGTGTCGGCCATTGTGTCACCCTTGGTGATGCAGTGGATGTAGGTGAAGTTGTCCTCGTCCATGGCCTCAGCGCTGATCTTCTCAATCTTGTACTGACTGCCTGGAGAAGCGACATTCACAATTACAACTCGTCAGCGTCAACATTAGGAGCACCGATCTTTGTGTTGTCGATCGGGCCATTATTATAACCGCAATGCAATAAGATCGAGATGTAAATGATGAGGAATATTTCCATTGACTGAAAGTTGTGTTTCTGACCTTCGCTGGATGTTCTCCCCTCAAGGATCCTCGTGATGACTTGCGGGACCTCCTTGGGAGAGAGGTTACGGCCTCGGACAAGGGCCGTGACCGCCATGGCCTGAGGGATCGAGGACATGTACTCGAAGTTGAGAGTAGTGAGTCCCATTCGTAGAATCCGAGTAGAGAATCCGAGTACAGAGTTTTAGTGTTTTGTGCCCTTTGTCTTTGAGGGTTGGCCATGTCTTTATAGAGAATTGAGAAAAAGGGTCAAAAAGTTGCGGAAAAGAAAAGGGAAGGTCCGGCGTCGGGATGAGTCTCCTGCGTATGGTGGGGGTGGTCCATCCTAGCCACGGATTATATGCGTGCGGCTACTGCAAGAGAGAAGACTGCCTTTTGTTTCTGCTGCTCTGATTTTTTCTTTTTTCTTTTTTCTTTTTCAATTTCCTTATGCAGTCAAACTTGGATACTTATATGAATGGATCGGTTCTGTAAACGGCTCGAACCTGACACATAATTTAACATGATGAGTGGTATAAAATAGGTTAAATGATATCCTGATTTAGAGTCGTGCATACGAAATTCAATCCGAATTAGACAATTGTGGATTGGAATTATTGATTGGATACATTTTCAAGTAGCTACTGTCCTTGTAATTATTAGGGATATCTATTCAAGATTTATTAATCGCGGATGGTCTCTTCTTAAGTATTAGAGAAGAACCAGAATAGAAGTCGAAGAGGAAGGTCTCCCATTCTTTACGTGCCGGGCAAACGCTATTAAACCTTTTACCATATCTTTTTGAGGATTCTGCTCGGACGAGAGTAGAAGCTACACAAGAGAAATCAAGCTCTCTAGAGAAAGCCACTAGAGGACTGAACTAAGGGGGCACACATTTGGAGTTGTGCATTGCTTGATTTTAGCCATACACGGTAATTTGTGCTCTGAGCTTTACACCGAGTTTGTTATGCATAAACACTTTGGATTTGGATTCAATTTAAATATAGAAAACACTTGAGCATATGTATTATTGTAACTCCGGTTTTTTTATTATAGTGAATTATTTATTCCTGACTCTTTTCAGGAATATAGGTACTGATGTTGGAATTAAAAGAATAACAATAACTTTGGAAATTTGGAACAAAGCATAAATAAGACAGGAGGAGACATAATTGACATGCGAATGCCGAAGAACCAATCGAAACGTAAGTGCCTTTTCCTTTGGTGTAAAAGTCAACAACCCTTTAGTCTTTACGGTGGTTGGACGTCTAGATAGCCCAACAAATATTAAATGAAAAAAAGAAACAAGAAATGCACCCCATAAGTGCTCACAAATAAAGTCAAATAAAAAGACACACCATAAAATCTTGTAGCTTTTTTTTTTTTTTGGGTCTTCAATCTTTTTTGGACATCTACCATAAAATCAAGTCGTCATATTGAAAATATTTACTACCAAATCTTAAACTTAGCAACCAACGTCCTCGAAATTTCAACAATCAATTTTATACTACTTTAACAATTGACACTTGAATCGAATCACATAAATCTTTATTATATTTTATTATCCCTTGTTTCTTTCGATTTTAATTGCCCATTATGCAGTCCTAATACCGATACAATAAAGTCAATAATTATAATAATAAATTCATTAAAAGTGAAGCAAATGTGGAAAAGGAGACAATCTGAGCTGCATCGGGCATCGGGTAAAGTTCATAGTATAAGACCAATTATAATGCTCTGGGATGGATATTCGTGATTTCAAACATAGAATCCATGTGATCGATTTGACAAATAACAAATCTTTAAATATTCTAAATTCTGACTATGTTTTTTTTTTTTTTTTTCGGGTGAGAGGGGTCCATGTTTACAAGGCAGCCGGCGGGCGAGGTGAAGAATTGATAAAAAGGGTCAAAAAGTAAGGGAAAAGAAAAGGGAAGGTCCGGTGCTAAAGGGATGACACCCGCCCGTTTCACCTTGCCGTAAGGGATAGCCACACATTTTCAACACAAAGGGACTGGTAGGACCTCTTACGGCTCCTTGAGGACTCATTTGCTCAATCATAAATAATTCTAAGGATTATCTTCGCATATAGACACTTGGAAAATCTACAAATGCATCTATTTTTTCTTCAAATTTTTCCTGATCAATAGTAAAAAGTATACTATGAATCTTATTTATCCAACCTGTCTCGATGTAATTTTTTATGGACATTTTATTTAGGATTTGGGATGAAAAAAAAAATTTGACCCTTCCACGACAAGGCCCATTCAAAAAAGGATCATATAAGATGGTCGGAATCTCAACCTCACCGATCTTAAAGGAGAGGAGCTAGTAATGTGATGGCATCTAAGCTCAGTGATGCTTTGAGGGCAGCTCACAAAGGTCTTTGTCCCTAACCATCCGATATCTAATGTGATCCTTCACAAGTCCCAACAACGCTCGAGTTCGCTATCAATTGTTCGCTAGCCACTCCCAGGCATAGTCGATTAGTCGCTTCACAATCTCTCTGATTGTAAAGAGAGAAGTAGCTTTCATTCTTCCTGCAAGGCAACTTCGAGTGACCAGTGCGTGAGAAAAGAAGGGATACTCTGTGAAGGACAATTCAATTGTTATCATTACCTTTTTCTCGATGACAAAATGAACCAGAACAACACCAGTTGAGGTTGCTAAGGGGGTGCATGATAACCAAAATTTATGTTCAAGAAATAATTTTTCTATTTTATACCTGTTTTTGGAATAGAAACCCGTTTGATAAGGCCCTGCATGAGAACGTTTCTGTTTCTCATGGTTTCTGTTCTTTTTTTGTTCCGGAGAACAGAAACCTGTTTGGTAACGCCACATTGTTTTTTTGTTCCCAGGAACAAAAACTTAGCCTGGGAATGGTTTGGGAACAGAAACAAGAAGCAAAAAAAAGTTGCTTCTTGTTCCCGAGAACAATTTCTAGAAATAAGCTGATTTTCTTTTTTAATTTTATTTTATTTCATTTTCTTGCCGCGACCACCGTCAACCGCCCGGAGCCACCACCCACCGCCGTCGTCGTCGCCACCGGTCGCCGCCGCCATCGCCGGTCGCCGCCAGTCGCCGCCGCCATCGCCGCCCGCCGGTCGCCGCTAGAAGCCCATCAGCCGCCGTCGCCACTCGCCGGTTGCCGATTCCATAAATTAATTTGGAAGAGAAATCAGAAATAATTTCTCCCACTGAACCCTAATTTCGGTGAGTCCTCCCTCATCTCCTCTATGTCTCTACCTCCTCCTCCTCCTCCTCCTCCTTCTCCTCCGCCTCTCCTCATTTTATTAAAAATAAAAATAAATAAAAATAAATATATTCATTTTATTCATTTAAAAATAAAAATAACTTTATTAAAAATAAATAAATTATTTTTATTTATCATTTTTTTAGTTTATTAAAAATAAATTTATGAAACTTATTTAAAATAATTTATTTATGATATTTTTTTTTTGCCGTGAGTGTTATGCCAAATAAATTTATTTTAATTTTTAATTTTTATTCATTTTAAAATAAATTTATTCGTAAAATAAAATAAAATAGACTAAATAAAATAAAAAAATTTATTTTTAAGGATATTTTTATTTTAAAATAAAATGATATATATATTTTATGATTTATTTTATTTTATTTTATTTTTTTATTATTTTTTTGTTACTAAATCATTTTTATTTTTTATATTAAAGGTCGTCAGTTGTCGCCACCGTCGTCCGAAATGAAGAAATTTTGTGTAGTTATCAAATGAATTTCTATTTTTAGAGTAAAAATTTTGTATCGTTATCAAACGGTTATTTTTGCTTAGAAACTCTTCTAGAAATAGAAATAGAAAAATCTATTTATGTTCCAGAAACTATTTATGGAATATAATGGTTGTCATGCGCGCCCTAACATGCTCTTCTTTCATTCTTCTAGCCCTCGTTCTGAACATCCTCTTCTCATTTTGATATCTCTATTGAAGTGGACAAGGACAATTGTCCCTTAAATTCGTTTGAACCAAAAGCTGGAATGCAACCCCTTTGATCCAAAATGAATCGCTCAGGTAATGAAAACGTCCATGAAATAAATGCCCTTGACATACTTGCATGAGAGTAATTTATGTTAAAATAAATCAACTGCCTGCAAAAAGCATTTTTGAAAATTAAAAAGAAATTGTACCAAAATGACACTAGAGCAATCTAATTAAACTATCTAAAAAAAGGAATAATTTTCTAATTTATTTTAAGAATTAATTTGACTTAAACCCTATCATATTTTAGAAAACTATTTTTTAGAAAAATGAGATAATTAAAATGTGCAAACATTATTTTAAAACCCTATTTATATAAAATAAATTATCTAAGTCCAACCTTAACCTATTTCAAGAATTATCTAAAAATGTAATCCTAAAAAAAAAAATCTAATTTACTAAACCTACATGTCTAACTTACTAAATCGACATGCTTTGATGTAAAATTTGATTTTTTATTTATTTATATTTTTAGTGTTTTTCCGAGACAAGCAAATGTCAAATAAACTAATAATAATATGCAATAAAGGATTGAAATAATCGAAAAAATAACATGTTGTTTCATAGGTCAAATTAACGATTACTCTAACCCTAAAACATCACAACAAAAAGTTCAAAATAATTAAAAATCTGATTCGAAATCTTACGGATCAAATTAATAATTATAATAATTTAACAATTAAAATTCTACTAAAATACCCAAAAATTAATGTAACTAAAAAAATTATCCGACGCCTTACAGATCAAATTAATAATTACAATAATTTGGACAAAGTCCTTACAGATAATGTCAGAATATGCATAAAATGAAAATCACGTTCTTGTACAATAATATTGAAAATTAAAAAAAAAAAAACTGAAATAGCATGAAATCAATAAAAAATACAAATAACAAAAGCCACCTAAAGGGGGACTTGGAAAGTGGGAGCAACGGCGCCGATCAGTGAGGGGCGGAGCGCGGCCGAGGGCAGGCGGGAAGCTCGGCGGCGTGGGGCTCCGGCGGCGGTGAAGCGGACGAGCGGAGGTGGTGCAGTGGCGCGGCGTCGGCGAGGGCAGGGCGCGGTCGTCGGGTGCGGAGGAGTCGGGCGCTGCTGCGTCGGCGACAGAAGAGGAAAACGGCCAGCGGGCTGCTACTCGGCAGAGCTCGAAGCTTCGGTGAGGAACAGCGGCAGCAGGCAATTTCAGGTGCAGGCGGCGTGCAGAGGGCTAATCGAGGCGAAGCGGGTGTAGCAGGAGCAGCAAGCAGCGGTGTCGGAGACGCAGGTTGATGGCGTCGCGGTGGTGACCAGCGAGGGATGGGCTCCGAGCGGCGGTACGGCTCAAGCGCCGAGCTCGCGGATCGCTGGGACTTCGGGTTCTGGCTCGCGGGCGGAGGTGCGGCCGTGGAGCTGCAGTGGGTTGCGTCGCAGACGAACGGAGGGTGAGCAGCAGCAGCTGGGGCGTCGGGCTCCGGTGGCGGTGAAGCGGACGAGGGGAGGAAAACTGGGGCGTCAAGCTGGGCTGATTACAGACAGTGCAGGGGCAGCGGCGAGCACGCGAAAGGAAACGCTGGCGAGACGCGGTGAGGGCTGGTGGCTCGGCTGCCGGCGTTGGGTGGCGCTGGCACGGTGGTGGCGCGAAGAGGCCGGCGGCGCAGGAGCTCGGTCCCGGCGGCCTGGGCAGCGGCGAACAGAGGGAGGGGGCGTCGGGAGGCTTCCACGAAGAAGACAGTGAACAGTCTCCTTTTCTTTTTATTTTCTTTTTTCTTCCCTCTCTGCTGTACGACACTTCTCCCTCTGCCCTCACATCTTTTCTCTCTTTCCCTCTTTTTTATTTTTATTTTTTGACTTTGTAGAAAGAACAAAAGAAATACAAAAATCCACAAAAGACGAAATTCCCCCTTTTCCTTCACGAATTCTTTTTTTCTTGCAGAAATTTCCCTCTCAATTTTTTTTCGAATTCGACCCCCTAGCACGAAAAAATGCAGCTCTCTTTTATAATGATTCCAGACAATCGCTTTGTATGGTATTTTCTGAGTTTCCATCTTCTGTCGCATTAAATCAAAACTGTAAATCAAAATGTAATTTCGCAATCAGCTCGATTTTGTTTAGATTTCTTCCATTCTGTAAAAATTCTTACATTTTATTCACTTGATTTTTAAATTGCTTCTGCATTTAACAAAATTCAAATATTCATCAGAATTTCAATTTTCATACATAATCAATCAAATCAATTTTCTCCCTATTTTTCTTTTATTTGCTCTGATGCAATTTTTTTTCTTTTTTTTTAGGGGTTAAACTTAAAGCTTAATTTTTATGCAAAAACATCAATGATTAGGACGCCAAAATTTAGGTGTCAACAACCTTCAATAATGACAATATCCTTAATGGCTTTGGGAAGGAGCTTAGGGATGCGATAGTCGTCAAGAAAAACGGCCTCGAACATTCTTGCAGACGGGATTGAGGTGGTGATCTCCGTCTTATAAGTGACAACACTCATGATTCCTCTCTATTGAAGAAAACGCCCTAAGCTGAAGTGAATGAGACGGGTGTGTATTCTCTGAGTTTATCGGTGTGAGAATTCGGATTGCTATTTACGGAGTTGTTCTGGATAGTTAATGAATATGGCATAGAGTTGTTCTAGATAGTTAATGAATGTGTCTTCATAGGGGACAATGATAAGTCCCTTCTTTGTGTTATTGCCACACCAAAGAGTTCCAAGTCCTTCGGCAAAAAATATATGAGATGGTATTATAATGCATTCTTAATGATTTTCAATCGCGTCTTATTTTTTATTTTTTTGGTAAAATTCAATCGCATCTTATTGATCTTCATTAAGATCACAATAGTTTAAATCATATAATAGAGAGAAAGAGAGGACAAGGACATGAATCTTGAGCCCGAATGATACCCTCTAAATGATTCTCGATCACGTCCTTTATTATCTTCATCGTGATCACAATAGTCTAATTCACGTGATAGAGAGGAAGGGAGGACCAAAACATGGGTCTCAGGCCCAAATGATGCTATTAGGGAAAATTGTCCAAAGAATCATATAAACTTGTTGTTTGGCTATTAATTTAGTTTTAATTTTTTTAATCGTGTCAATTTAATCCTAAACCTTTTGATAATTTGTCAATTTAGTCTTAATCATGTTCATTATACTAATCTAGTCCTAAATCTAATAATTTGTTAATTTAATCCTTTTAATCATTTTTTTTGTTAGAAATCGCTCATGTGGCTATCCGATCAGCGCATAAAAAATTCAAGTTCTCAATCATGCAGATGATTAAAATTAAAAATGTCATGTAGATCCCGTCGTACAAGAGTAAAGAAGTAATAGTCGCTCAACACTAAAAAGAAAAAAAGAAAAGAAGAAGAAGAAGCAAGAGTGGCCGAATTAAAACAAAGATGGACGAAAGATAAATAATTGAAGTTGATGTTGATGGTTCTGTAATAAATACCACCTAAAATATTCAAGTTCGCAATCGCGTAAATGATTAAAATAAAAAAATCTTTTGATTTGACGTGCGAATCTTTTTTTCTTTTGCGGGAACTCGGTGGATTTCGCAACAACAATTTCAAACGCAACAAGAGAGATGATTTCCCATCTCTAAAGAGTGCCGTGAGAGGACAGAAAGGACAAAAATAGACGACTGCCGACGACTGTCGTGAGAGGACAGATTGGAAAATTCTAATCTCAACACTTTCTTGATGAGAATATAGACGAGATTTTTTTGTCTTTCGAGAGGTCTGTTATTGGTCGAGAGAAGTGCGAATCTATTATTGAATATTTGACCATGGGATAGTTGATAGTTAGGACTTGTTGGAAAACATCTAGTGGGGTCTCAATTATATCAATTATTTGTCCGCACGGTGAAGCGATTTTCCCATGCAGCGCGGTGGGTTTCGTTGGAGGAACTCCTTCGCTTTGGGCTTTGATGTAATTCGGTCCAGTCGAAGGGGTGGCTGGGGACTTTTCTTGTAATTTTCCATCTTTAAAGGCTTCTCATAATTTAGTGATGCACCGGATCAGATCGAGGAGGAAATGGAGATGAGAAGTGAGGAGGAGTGATCCCATATAGACAAGGCGGCTCGTCTTTGTCATTTTGCACCAGGCAAAAGGAGCACGGGCAGCCAAAGAGTTCCAGACGGATGGGGGATCGGTGGAGGCCGTCGGATCGGATCCACGTGGCGAGAGGATCCGGTGGGTGGAGGGCTGGGGGCGTGTGGCCTGCTCGCGACGGTAAACAACTTACGGTGGGTGGAGCCCATCGCAATCATGGCCTCAAGATCTAGAAGCCAAGAGGAGAACACTGCATGTGAACATAAGAAAATGATAATAAGTGCACAGGGTCGTCCGTGAACTATTAATTTTTGCCGTATAATCTCTGAACTATTAGTAAATATCTAAGGATTAATACTCTAAAAAATCCAAAATTGATACATTTGTAACAAATTTACCCCAAATTATTTTCTTGACCACCAAAAACCCCAAACTGATATATATGTGACAGATCTATCCTCCATTAGCTTCCGTTCAATTTTTTCGTTAATTTTGCTTATGTGGTTGCTGACGTGGCAAGTCATATGAAAATTCATAAGTTTAATAACATTAAAAACCCCAAACTAGTATATTTATGACAAATTTACCCTAAACTGGTATATTTATAACAAATTTACCCAAAACTGATATATTTCCGATAAATTTACTCTTAAATTAATTTTTTTTATCATAAAAAACCTAAATTGGTACACGTGCGGCACATTTACCATCTTTCGATTTTCCCAAATTTAATTGAGTTGTGATGTCCAATCAATTTTATTTTCCGGATTACTCTAACATTGCCTCCAAATCATTAATACTTGATTTTTTTTCTTTTTATTGGAATCATTATTAGAAAATTTTCAAAGACTACCAAATGTGCACTTCATTCTTGTGCCGAGAGGATGCCCATTAACTAAAAGATGGACAGATCGCTTGCGCACATATACAAAAAAAAAAATGCACATATTGTGGTTGCTTCACTCGTTTTTGGTTTTTGACAAACTTGGCTTTATGTTTATATGTCTCAGCCCCACATGGTTTACTGCTTGTCTGCAATCTGTTTGTACGCTTACATATTACTCTTGCTTTGATGGTCATTCGTGTTAGTCCATGTCCTTATTAGCGTTACGTAGTCTTTCCTACCTTGTATTGTAAGTGTGTCAAAATTAACATAGAACTTGCATGTGAATGGTATGAGTGACTCATACATCACATGCTCGTTGAAATGCCGAAACCAAAATCACTTATGTTTGTCGCTAATTTCAGGTGTGCTTTGAGTGTGATTCTTTTGTATATGTGCGCAAGCGATCTGTCCATCTTTTAGTTAATGGGCATCTTCTCGGCACAAGAATGAAGTGCACATTTGGTAGCCTTTGAATAGTTTTCTAATAATGATTCCAGTAAAAAGAAAAAAAATCAAGTATTAATGATATGGAGGCAATGTTAGCGTAATCCAGAAAATAAAATTGATTGGACATCACAACTCGGTCAAATTTGGGAAAATTGAAATAGAGTAAATGTGTCGCACGTATACCAATTTAGGTTTTTATGATCGAAAAAATTAATTTATGGTAAATTTGTTGTAAATATACCAGCTTGGGGTAAATTTGTCATAAATATATCAATTTATGGTAAATTTGTCATAAATATACCAGTTTGGGATTTTTAATGGTATTAAACTTATGAATTTCCACATGGCTTGCCATGTCAGCAATATTAACGGAAAAATCTAATGGAAGCTAATGGAGGGTAGATCTGTCACATATGTACCAGTTTTGGGTTTTTGGTGATCAAAAAAATAGTTTGGGGTAAATTTGCCATAAGTGTACCAGTTTAGGGTTTTTTAGGATATTAACCCAATATCTAATATAGTCTTTCGTTACTTGATGATAGGGATATTATATTATGATTTGAGATGAATATCTTACTTATGTAATCTGTATGTGACTTTTCAAACTTACCGAATTGGTTCCACGTTAGCAGATTCTGTTAACTTGAATTAATGAAAGTATGACATTGACCATTTTCGTATAATTTAAGGACTAAATTAAACATTTATCAATAATTTAGGTGCTACATTGAATTTATAAAGTCCGCTGACGATATTGCGTATTGGACTAAATTCATGGACTATTTGCGTCATTTTCCTTCTATATATCAACCATATTAACTTGCATCATTTGAGAACTAATTCTATTATAAATATCAACTCATCAAATGAGTGGATTAAGTGGGCTTTGAGTCGAACCGAATATGATCAGATCCAAATTGACCAATTAAATCCGTATTGACCAATTTTTTCAAATAAAGATCCAAACTTGCTAACCGGCCAAATCTCTACTTGCTAACTTATTTTGTTTTGCTCTTGCTGTTGTTGCTGCATATCTTAAAAAATTTGCTCGTTCTTCCACCACTTTTTTCTTCCTCCTCTTTACCTATAGTAGGATTAAAAAATATATCAGTCAGTCAAGACATTCTCAAGCACAAATAATTCTGTAATAATTTAGACTTCACTATCGATATATATTGGCGATGACTTTTCATGAAAATATCAAAAAATGCCAAAGAGAGTGCCGCCCAGAGCTACCGTTGATCAATCATCAATGGGCATCCGATGCACGTAAGATGCCAAAAGAACAGTCGAGTCGATCAAATGTCCTCTAGGTCTTTACTCGACGGAGATTACAAAAGGAGATTCACTACTCTGGTGAATCAGTGGCTTGGTTGTGAATAACACAACATATATCAAAAAAAAAAAAAAAAGAAAGATGGGGACCACAACGTATCCAATTAAAAAATCCATAGTGAATATCACTTGTCATTATAAAATGCAACTCATGTGTATCAGTTCGGATAAAAGGAGACAGAACACATCCACTGGTCTGACCAGACAAGTCGAAGCAACACACAAAAGAAAGAAAGAAAAAAAAAAAGAGGTTAAAGTCGTTTTCGTGATACATAGGTTATGTTTGGTCATTCGGATTTCTAATCGGGATAGGATTGGATAGGATAGGATATAAAATCCTATGATTTTTTTATATCATATCAATTGTTTGGTGAATCGCAGTATTAAAGTCGAATATGTTCACATCATATCATGTATTTTATATATATAAACGGCATATCATTATAAATGAACATAAATTCATAAACGGAAATGGTGAAAATCTCTTATAACACTATTAATTAATTTATTTTTATTTTATTTTTCCCTCTTCTTAATATTATTTTCTTTATTATTTCTTTTTTCCCCTTTCATCATTCTTTAATAAAATTTTATCAAATAATAAACCGTACTAACGTACCTAAAATATATAAATATAAATATTTTATTTATAGATTGAATGTTCATTATAATATAGAATTAAAGTTGAATATGTAAATTAAAATAGGATTAATTAAAAATAAATTTAATTTCTTAATTTCTTAATTTCTTAAATTATAATTCAAATATTATTTATATTGAAATATAATTTAAATTTGGTTAATTTAATAAGTTTGTTATTTGAGAAAAATAACTTTCCCATTGTGGACATTAGAAATCCTATCCACATTTATCCCACCTCCCCCATAGGATAATTTTATCCTATCTATATCCCCATTATTACCGACTTTATTATGTCCTAAGTGAGCACCAAACGTAAGATAAGATAAATCATATCCTATCCCGAATTTTATTCTGACTGCTAAACGCAGCCTAAGTGGAAAGCCTTCGAATGGAGATTGTAGCTTTGTCGGCGCCCCTTCACATGTCGGGGTGGGCCCCGTCGCGGACGGTGATGCATTTCGGCTCCCACGTTGCAACCGTTGCGATCTCACAACTCCTGGGAAAGAAGATCCAACGGTCCCTACACCCCCGCCCCGAAGCATACGGCGTAGAACCTTCTTGACACCCCCCAACCCCAACCTGCAAAAACTAGAAGAGGCGTGAACCCACGAGAAAATCTCCAACGCCGGAGCTTGGAGTCCAGCTCAGCAGTATTGAGTGGGAAATATCGATCTTTCAGTCCTTGTGTTAAAGGGCTTCCGTGATCTTCTCCTCCGTCATGTCCACGTCGTTCTTGGTGAAGTACATGCTCATGCTCTTGCACACTGAGCCTCCCTCGAGCAACACGGTGATCTTCACCTTGTAGCTCATCTTCTTGAAGGTGGTGCCCAACACATCGCCCTTGGTGATTGAGTAGTAGTAGAGGTGAGTATGATCCGAGTTGGGCCAGTCTATCCCCTAACTCTAAGATTAATCTGTACAGTATTGATTCTCAATTTTTTAGATCGAGGATTGACCCTATTAAGCCTAAGACCGAGGACTAGATTGGCCTAATAGGTTTGGTCTGATTCGAGAATTAATCGATAATTTTTTGTTTTGATTTTTTGTATTATCTGGAAAGACAAGCCTATTATTTCAAATTACATATCCATTGACAATACTACGTTGTGTAACCAAACTATAAATACCAAGGTAACAATAGAAATTTCACATTTGCTAAAAGCAAAAAATTATAAAAACAATTAAGACCGCTCATGATATGGAACAAGATGAGAAGTTCTTGTAATCATCTATTAATTAGGGATGAGCATGATCTCGGTAGGCAGTTCCTACTTTAGAATCGGGACCCACCCACTAAGGACCAGTTTTGAAAAATTAAAACCGATACCCGCTCGTTGGTTTGATGGATTCACTCGGGAATTGGACCATCAATCCAATCCAATTTTCTGGATGGGTCCGTGGAACCTGCCTAATCATTACAAAGCTCGTTCGGCCTTATATTTGAGTTAAATTGCAAGTCATTAAATTTGATTAATGATTGAAAATTATAAGGCAAAACAAATAGACAATACTTATTAGCTAAAAACTTAATTTCTTTGAAGGTGGTGTGGTCTTCTCAAGGTTTCATGACATTGAAAACATGTGGAGAATTAGACTCCACGTTAAAAGTCCTAATCTCTATAAAAGTTAAAACATTGATCGTTTGATTAATCTTTTTTCAACGTCAACTTAATTTAAACATGAGAATGATTAAGAAGAGGCCTACTTATATTCTTAAAATGAGCCATTGGTTCTTATGACATGTCCAATCGGTTCTCTCTTTGCTTTACATTTGTTTGTTTTTATTTATTTATTGAGAAGACAAGTAAATGGATTATTATAATAAAAAAAAGAGATTAGGGAATTAGTCCTATTACATATCAAAGAGACAAAATTAGTTAATAATTTCCAATAATTACAAATATACATATATATACATATATATTTGGTTGAAAAACTATAAAATAATTAAGTAATTGAAATGAAATTTCTTTTTAAAATATATATATATATATATATATATTTATATATATTCTGATTCGGATAGCGAGTGGGCAGTTCTACACATAGAATCAGGAATTGGACTAGTACTCAACGGTTCCACTAAATTAGAACTAGGAATCGGACTGACCCCTATGGGAATAGCTAGTTCCGGTTCGAGCGATTCTCAGTTCTTTTACACACCCTTACTATTAATAAAATTCGTAACATTATATGCAAAAGTGTTATAAATAATATATTAGATATAATATATATCTAAATATTTTAGATATATTATATATAATATATACAGTTAGGGTTAGTTTGGGTTGAACTGATACTAAACTCTTAGGATTGAGAATTAACTCGCACATTATTGGTTCAGGGATTTTAAAAGTAAGGACTAACTCAATCTCCCTAGGAATCGAACTAGGACTGACATGGTTGGGTTAATTCAGAGTTGGTCCAAGATTGACTATAGATTGATGCTCATCCCTAAGTAGCAATGGCTGAAGTTCTTGCTGTCCGAGGCCTCGACCTTTTATTTCGCTGTCCTGCTCCGGTTGCCCATAAAAGACACAAACGATGACATCACATTCAGAGGAGTCGCCAGTTTACTGTTCCGCCACCGTGTTGCAATCCCATTGGCTCAAGACATTGTGACATTAACAGTAAACTGAGTTGTGTTGCTAACCTTTGTTGGAAGTGAAATGCTCGACGACCTCAGCACTTGAGGACCGGCCGGAAGACCCTGGGGAAGAGGTCGTTGGCGCTGACGATGGCCTCGAACGCCTTGGTGGCGGGGATAGAGGAATTGATCTTGGCCCCGTACCTGTACAGTCCCATGTGTCCCATGATTCTCTGTCCGAATGGAATTTGCGAAAGTGATCGGGACTAGTTGTGCTGAAGTTATGGTCTAGGGCCATTGTTATGTATGGGGAGAGCAACGTGGCAGTGGTGACATTCCTCTACACTAGCAAACAACAAACCCAATTTGTCAGGTCGCTATATCGTTCAAAAGTATAATGAAGTGGATGTGGACGGCCCCACATGGTCACATCGACTTTAGAGATCTTCTTGCAAACGGGAAAAGTACCAAAAAAGTCCTAAACCTATTGCATTGGTACCAATTCAGTCCTAAACTTTTTAATTGGACTAATTTAGTCCTAAACCTTTTGATATTGGTACCAATTTAGTCCATCCGGCCAATTTTGGCCGGCCGGCGCTGACGTGGACGTCGGCCGGTGACCGGACGCTGACGTGGTAATTTTTCTGATTTTTTTAATTATTTTTTCGATTTTTTTATTATTTTTATTTATTTTTATTTATTTTTATCTATTTTTTCTACTTTTTTTCCTTTTTCCTTTTCTTTTCCGGCGGTGGCCGGCGAGCCTCCGGTGAGGCTCGCCGGCCACTGGGCGAGGGCCGCGAAGCCCTCGCCTGCCGCCGGCGAGGGTCGCGGCCCTCATCCGGCCTCTCCCAGGGCCGCCGGCGAGGGTCGCGGCCCTCGCTCGGCCTCGCCCAGGGCCGCGGGCGAGGCCGAGCGAGGGCCGCGACCCTCGTCGGCGGCTGGCGAGGGCTTCGCGGCCCTTGCCTCCGCCCTGGCGATGGCCGCCATGGCCTCGCCAGCGGCGGGCGAAGGCGGCCTCGCCCAGATCCGGGCGAGCGAGGGTCGCGACCCTCACCAACCGCCGGCGAGGGCTTCGCGGCCCTCGCTCGCCCGGATCTGGGCGAGGCCAGCCTCGCCCTGGCCTTGCCGCTGGCGAAGGCGGCCTCGCCCGCTGCTGGCGAGGCCATGGCGGCCATCGCCAGGGCGGAGGCGAGGGCCGCCAAGCCCTCGCCAGCCGCCGACGAGGGTCGCGGCCCTCGCTCGGCCTCGCCCAGGGCCGCGGGCGAGGCCGAGCGAGGGCCGCGACCCTCGTCGGCGGTTGGCGAGGGCTTCGCGGCCCTCGCCTCCGCCCTGGCGATGGCCGCCATGGCCTCGCCGGCGGCCCTGGGAGAGGCCGGACGAGGGCCGCGACCCTCGCCGGCGGCAGGCGAGGGCTTCGCGGCCCTCGCCCAGTGGCCGGCGAGCCTCACCGGAGGCTCACCGGCCACCGCCGAAAAAGAAAAGGAAAAAGGAAAAAAAGTAGAAAAAATTAATAAAAATTAATAAAAATTAATAAAAAATCGAAAAAATAATAAAAAAAATCAGAAAAATTGCCACGTCAGCGTCCGGTCACCGGCCGACGTCCACGTCAGCGCCGGCCGGCCAAAATTGGCCGGATGGACTGAATTGGTACCAATATCAAAAGGTTTAGGACTAAATTGGTCCAATTAAAAAGTTTAGGACTGAATTGGTACCAATGCAATAGGTTTAGGACTTTTTTGGTACTTTTCCCTCTTGCAAACAATCAAATTTAAAAGTCTTTTACTCCGATTTGCGATTCCTTTTTCTTTGTTTGGGAATCATTTCAATCCGATCCGACCAAACCACTTAAGCAAATTCCAAGACCAAAGAAACCACCAGAGAAATAAACCTACAGTTCCCCTGGACTCCTTGTAATCAGCAAAGACGAACAACGCTCACCCCCAACATTCAAGAGAAATCAACTTTTCTAGAGAAAGCCACAAAAGGACTGAAATGCAGGGACACACGTTCAGAGTTGTGCGTTTTTCTCCTCCTTTTCGGCCAAACAATAAGTCCTTGATCTTAGCCGTACACGGTGATATATGCCATTGTAACACTGGTCCTGATTATAGTGAATTATTCATTTTTGGGTGAAGTTCAAAAATCTATTAGCAGCTGGGGAAAGTGAGAGGGAGAGTGAAAGCGAGACCAACCCTCTTTTGCATCTCTTTTGCAGCTCTTTTGCAGCTTTTGTAGTCAAATAACCTTTCAACATTGGTCAAGGATGTCGATCCCCCTCATGAAGACCTGTATTGCAACGAACCGAAACGAAAAGACCACACACTTTGGTAGGGCAATAGCGTAAGGCAATTTTTTGTTATCAAAAGGGCAATGCATTTGGAATATACTCAGAGCAAATGCAAAACTATTTCCCATTGAGGGGAGGAACTCTAGTTACTTTTTCTAGTGCACATGTATGTATGTGAGAGAAATCGGGCGTTGAAATAATGCGTAGAGCCTGAACACTTTGTATAGGTGCGTCCGTAGATCAGTTACAATGGAGGGCTGAGTAACCGAAGTGGGAAAATATCAATAATTCAAATCCTGTTGTACAAGAAGACGGACCCAAGATAATTGAAGTTGATGTCAACGGTTCTGTAATAAATACCACCTAAAATTTTCAACTTTGCAATCATGCGAAAAAATTTAACTGAGGAAAGTTCGCAATCTTGCGTATAATTACACATCAAGTCTTTTGGAATAATTTGTGATTCGTTTATACCTTTCCCTCTACTTTTTTCTTGGGAACCTCTTCAAAGGCAACTTTTAGCCATACATCAAGTCTTTTGGTGTAGGTTGGCGCAATTTCACCGCCAACCTACACCACCCCCTACATTAAAACAAAAATGCCCAATTCCTAAAAGAAAGGCCAATTCCACTACCAACTACCGCTTGAATTTGTCGGCTTTGGTACTCCTTGTGATCTACAAAGACGAACAGCAATCACCGCCAACATTCAAAAGAAATCGACCTATCTAGAGAAAGTCACAAAAGGACTGAAATACGGGGGCACACGTCCAGAGTTGTGTATTTTTCTCCTCCTTTTCGGCCAAACAATGAGTTCTTGATTTTAGCCATACACGGTAATTTATTTTATTGTAACTCTGGTCCAGATTATATCAAATTATTTATTTTTGGCTCTCACGATGAATATAAATATCAACACTCAATATGAATTTTTTATTATCCATTTATTATTTCTTGTTTTTTTGGTGAGATGGTCTGTCCATGTCTCCAATCTCAGTACGCTATCCCACCTCTTTTTTCGGTGAAGATGCCGACCATGTACATAGAGCGTTGCTATAATGATCAATAACAACATCGTACATCACTTAACTATAAACTCCCAAATCTAAGAGAGCAACAAACCTATCAAATTTCCCACCTTTGCTCAAAATCTGAGCAATAAGAGACCATGTGACTCGATCTTCCGAAACATCCGCTCGAACCATGGCCCCGTAAAAGCACTGTGCCAATGTGATTTCATCCTTTCGCTGCAAAGAATTGAGCAATGCGTTACACGCACCGACCGAAGGCGTCAATCCACACATTCTCATTTTCCTGAACACCTCCAAACCTTCAATAAACAGACCGTCATGCGAATGCCTCTCGACGACAAAGCTCAACATGCTAGAGCGACAAGAATCGCTACCTCTGGACGCTCTCATCATCAAATCCGCAATTCTGGATGCCAAGTGAGCTCTAGCAAGCGAATCCCAAATGGGTCTCGCCGGCTGAAAATCGCCCGACCCGACCCGCACACGGATCACGTGGCAGCACGACCCGAGGTCCACTTCAAAACCCAATCTGGTCTTGACCCGATTGAAGAAACTGGAACAAAAACGTGATTTCCTGCTCCAGTCGCAAGAAAGCCGCCA
This sequence comes from Eucalyptus camaldulensis, assembly GCA_019915185.1. Classification (NCBI taxonomy): domain Eukaryota; kingdom Viridiplantae; phylum Streptophyta; class Magnoliopsida; order Myrtales; family Myrtaceae; genus Eucalyptus; species Eucalyptus camaldulensis. Next base: position 7,401,108 of record JAHSVA010000014.1, on the reverse strand, counting down.
TTGAATTTCAGCGACGCGCAAACCAAAACAAGGCGAAATCGGCCAACAAGGCGATGATCACGACGCGGAAATCGAAACACCGAGATGGGGCAACCCCGAAACAAGAGAAGAACGAAATCAGCCTGAGATGGAAAGTCGGTCGACCTTTGGAATTAGAGTTTCTGTACGCACCAGAAGCCGTGGCCCATGATCTATCCGGTACGAGCTCAGCGCAACACCGCCGAGGAAAGCCGCAATCAGTCGAGCACTTTGCTGAGTTGGGATTCAGGAAAAATCGAAGTGAGAGAGAGAGGAGCAGGTTGTCCGGGCCCGGTCCGGTTCGCGGGTAAAGCCGATCCGTTTGCAAACCCCTTGACCAAAAGAAAACAGGGGCTACACCCTATTACAATCAATCGAGAAAGCACACCGAATGCAAGTTTTATTCCAGCAACACCGTCATAAATGGGCTGGCGAGCCGAGCGTGCAAGCCCAATTTTACAAAACATTCCCCAAAACCATCTTTTTCGCAGGACAGAAACAGCACTCGCTTGACGACAAAACAACTATCTTCCCAAATCACTCGAAAAAAAGACAACGGTGACCCTCTAGTCTTCCAGGTTGGCCTTGGCGTAATCCAAGGCGGCCCTGTACAAGTAGATCGCCTTCCGTTTCATGGCCTCGATCTTCTTCTCGGTGTACTCCGCTTCGCTGTTGGTGAAGTACGTGCTCGTGTCCTTCCAAACCGAGCCTCCCCCGGGCAACGCGATGATCTTCACCTCTTGGTTGATTATCTCGTGGGTGTTGGCCAGTGTGTCGCCGTTGGCAGTGGAGTAGCTGTAGGTGAAGTTGTCCTTGTCCATGGCCTCAGCGCTGATCTTCTCAATCTTGTACTGACTGCCTATAGAAGCGACGTTCACAATTAGAACTCGTTGGTGTCGACATTAGGAGCACCGATCTTAGTGTTGTCGATCAGGCCATTATTATAACCGTAATGCAATAAGATTGACATGTGCGATGTTAATGGTGAGGAATATTTCCATTGACTTAAAGTTATGTTTCTAACCTTCGCTGGATGTTCTCTCCTCAAGGATCCTCGTGATGACTTGCGGGACCTCCTCGGGAGAGAGGTTACAGGCTTGGACAAGGGCCTCGACCGCCATGGCATGAGGGATCGAGGACGTGTACTCGAAGTTGAGAGTAGTGAGTCCCATCGGTAGAATCCGAGTAGAATTTGCTGAAACTGAAAGGGGGATAATTCAGAAAGAAAGGGCAACGACGGTGAAGAGAAGAAGCTCGAGGAGAGGCCAAGTAGAAAGGCGGCATAGACAAGCGACAGCCGGCGTGTGAGGTGAAGAATTGAGAAAAAGGGTCAAAAAGTTAGGGAAAAGAAAAGGGAAGGTCCGGTGCTAAAGGGATGACACCCACCCGTTTCACCTTGCCGTAAGGGATAGCCACACATTTTCAACACAAAGGGACTCCCAGGACTCATTTGCTCAATCATAAGTAATTCTAAGGATTATCTTCGCATATAGACACTTGGAAAATCTACAATGAAGGGTCGGAATCTCAACCTCTCCGATCTTAAAGGAGAGGAGCTAGTAATGTGATGGCACCTAAGGTCAGTGGTGCTTCGAGGGCAGCTCACAAAGGTCTTTGCCCGTAACCGTCCGACATCTACTGCAATCCTTCGCAAGTCCCAACAACGCTCGAGTTTGCTATCAATTGTTCACTAGCCACTCCCGGGCACAGTCGACTAGTTGCTTCACAATCTCTCTGATTGTAAAGAGAGAAGTAACTTTCATGCTTCCCGCAAGGCGACTTCGAGTGACCAGTGCGTGAGAAAAGAAGGGATATTCTGTGAAGGACAATTCAATTGTTATCATTACCTTTTTTTCGATGACGAAATGAACCAGAACAACACCAGTTGAGGCTGCTCACATGCTCTTCTTTCATTCTCCCAGCCCCCGTTCTGAACATCCTCTTCTCATTTTGAGATCTCTATTGAAGTGGACAAGGACAAGTGTCCCTTAAATTCTTTTGAACCAAAAGCTGGAATGCAACCCCTTTGATCCAAAATAAACCGCTCAGGTAATGAAAACGTCCATGAAGTAAATGCCCTTGACATACTTTACTTCTTTGTCCAAAGCAAAAATGAGTCTTGGAAGCAAGGAGCTGGATATCTAAAATATCAAAACTTGGTATAGAGGAACACTTTACCAAAAATTACGAAGGTAACACTTATGTGTCACTTTTTTTTTTTTTAATGAGAGCCAAGTCCAACGGAGGTGGCTAGAAATCTTACGTGACAAATTTTTAATAATACAACTAGCTTATGTGGCATGTTGGAAAGCTGAGTCAGCGACGAAGAACCAAAATAATTCTTATTATCCTGAAAGAGGCGTGAGAACGTAATAATAAGTGCAGTCAGAGATTGAAAGATTGAGCCAACATGACAACTATAAATGTACTTAATCAAACTTGACATTGTTCTATTAGAACCTCCTAGCTCCTTAAACTGCAATCAACACCCAAAGGTTAGTCTTGTCAAAACTGTCCTCGAATGTCTTGACATCACATGTTAATGCAACGCGATCAAAATGAGTGAAAACAGAAGATGCGTGAGCACTCGCCTTTGCCGAAAGACTTGCTTGATGGTGCCGGGACTGCCATCACCTTCAACCGTGACAACATCCTTAATGGCTTTGGGAAGGAGCTTAGGGATGAGATTTGTCGTCAAGAAAAACGGTCTCGAACATTCTTGCAGACGGGATTGAGGTGGTGATCTCCGTCTTATAAGTGACAACACTAATGATTCCTCTCTATTGAAGAAAACGCCCTAAGCTGAAGTGAATGAGACGGGTGTGTACTCTTTGAGTTTATCAGTGTGAGAATTCGGATTGCTATTTATGGAGTTGTTCTAGATAGTTAATGAATGTGCCTTCACAAGGGACAATGATAAGTCCCTTTTTTTGTGTTATTGCCACACCAAAGAGTTCCAAGTCCCTCGGCAAAAAATATATGAGATGGTATTAGAACGCATTCTTAATGATTTTCAATCGCGTCTTATTGATCTTCATCAACATCCCAATAGTTTAAATCATATAATAGAGAGAAAGAGAGGACAAAGACATGAATCTCAAGCCCGAATGATACCCTCTAAATGATTCTCGATCACGTCCTTTATTATCTTCATCATGATCACAATAGTCTAACTAACTCATGTCATAGAGAGGAAGAGAGGACCAAAACACGGGTCTCAGGCCTAAATGATGCTACTAAAGAAAATGGTCCAAAAAATCATAAACTTGTTGTAAGGCTATTAATTTAGTTCTAAAATTTTTTAATTATGTCAATTTAATCCTAGACCTTTTGATAATTTGTCAATCTAGTTTTAATCAGGTTACTCATGCTAATCTAGTCCTAAATGTTTTAATGATTTGTCAATTTAGTCATTTCGACTATTTTTTGTTAGAAATCACTCATGTGGCTATCCGGTCAGTGCATAAAATATTCAAGTTCACAATCATGCAAATGATTAAAATTAAAAATGTCATGTAGATCCTATCGTACAAAGAGTAAAGAAGCAATAGTTTTTTTTTTGGTAAAGAAGCAATAGTTGCTCAATACTAAAAAGAAAAAAAAAGAAAAGAAGAAGAAGAAGCAAGAGTGGCCGAATTAAAACAAAGATGGATGCAAGATAAATAATTGAAGTTGATGTTGATGGTTCTGTAATAAATACCACCTAAAATATTCAAGTTCGTGTTGACACCTAATTTAGATTCAATTTTTAGAAAATAAAAGATTAGAGGAAAATTTTGAAAAGAAATTTTGAATTCAAAATAATTTAACAGCCGGATTTTGGAGCCATTTCTTTGTTGGAGAAGTTGAGCGAAAATCTCCACCGGCGAGAGGTTGAGCAAAAATCTCCACCGGCGAAACAAACTCGAATTTTCGCTTTATAAATAGAGGGGTTCTTCTTCACCTTCCGGGGGAGCTTCTCTTGATTGTTCGTCCAAAAAATAGCAAATTGAAGAGAAAATGAGAAGAAGCACAGTGGCAGAAAGTTAATGGGGGGAAGTCTTCGGTAGAGGGTGAGAGAGACAAGTGAGAGAGAGTGTCAGGTGAGAGAGAAAAGAAGGAAAAAGTAAAAAAAAAAAGAGAGGTGAAAGCAGAGAGAAGAGTCAGAGAAAGTGACGTGAGAGAGAGACAGGTGAGTTTTGTGAAAGCAAAAAGAAAAAGAAAAGGGGGAAGCACTGTTCATCTCCTTCACGGGTGGTCTTCGCCGGCCACAGCAACCGAACCCCCTCGCCAGACGCCCCGCCGATCCCTGTTCACGGTCATCGCACCGCCGGTCACCCTCACCCGAGCGATCACCCGAGCTGCTTCAACCGCTCCAGATTCGGTCACCGGTAGCCCGACACCACCGGAGTCCATACCGCCGATCTGCTCCGCTTCTGCGCCGCTTCCCCTTGCACTCGCCAGAATTTGCTGCCCGCAGACCGACGGCTCCTCCTCACCGGTGCACCACCGAGCCCGCACCTGCGCCATCGCGTTCACCCAGCCGTGCCTCACCCGCGACCTGCTGCTGCCCAGCACGACGCCGAAGCTCCAAAGCCCACCGGTGCTCGACGCTGCTGTCCTACGACGACCAGCGCCCGAAACCCACAGCAGCCCGCTGTCCTGCAGCTCGAGGCCACAAGCGGCGCACGCGACACTTGCTCGCCGCGCTACCACCGCTTCGCCACCGCTGCTGATCCACTCCGTCGCACCAGCCCGCGAGCCCTCCTCGCCGACCCAGCCACCGGACGCCTCGCCGCTCCACCCCGACGCCCGCGCTAGTAGCTTGCGGGTCAGTTGCGTTTCGCCGGACCTCCGCACCGCATGTGTCCGCCGCTACAACGCCCCAAGCTCCGCCACCTACTGTTTCCCTTGTTTTCGTTGCAGGTCCGGTTACTGCCGAACCTCGCCGGAGCTCCGACGACCACCCCAGCTCCGGTCACCAGGACCCTTCACCCTTGGCGAGCCACCATCGCAGTTCAACCACTACTGCTTCCTCATCATTTCTTCAAGTCCACCGTGAGTTAGACCAGGTAATTTTTTTGGTATTTGGTTTCATAGTTTTTTATTATTATTTACTTATTACTTTTATTCTAACTTGATTTGATTGGAAAATTTGTCATATTAAGTTATGATAATCAAAAATATTAAGCCGCGAGACGTCGGGTTAGATTTTTGATTATTTCAATCTTTTATGACAAATTTATGGTTTGCTTTGCATTATTGACTTGCGTTAAGATATATGTCATTGGTATACATTGATGAATTATATTTTGGTGCATCATCATTATTTGCTCCTCACATATTATGCATATCTAGAATTTAAGTACTTAGGTCCATATGCATTTCATATTTAAAGCTTTTGCATTTTGTAAGATTCATTTAGAATTATGATGATTTTCCTTTAATAAAACAAAAAAAAAAAGAAATAAAAATGTTATTTAGGTCATATAAATCACACCACATGTTGCACTCTAGTTAGTAGGTCATAGATTAATGTTTTAATATTCCCATCATGTAGTTTAAAAAAAAAACCAAAGATTAGTATTCCATCGTTATGTTATTTTTTAAATAAGAATTATTAAGTCATATTAAAAAAGAAGAAGAAAACACAAAAGTCATTTCCTTGGTTAGTTAATAGGTTAATTCATAATTAATCTCATATCATCATTATTTAGCATAGGTTGCATATATGCATTAAAAATGAATCATCATTAAAATAAAATCATGAAAGAGCATGCATGTAGAAATATCATGTCATTTATCCCATATCATGTAGCACATACATATTTATGATTATAAAAATTAGATTACATACATATAGTGATAAGTTTAAGTCATGTCCCATGAATTGCATCTCATATGTCATTAAAGTAAAACTCATGCATATTAAATTTAGATTAAGATTGCATATAATTAATTTTTTTAAAAAGAAAAAAGAAAAATTAGGTGTCATGTCATTTAGAAATCATGTTTAGGATATGTATTTTTATTAGCATTTTTTATTTGAATGTTATTTTATTGATTGCGCACCCGCATGACCACCATTTGCATGTTAGTAACTTAAGTTTAAATTAATCAACATTGCCTACTAAATATTTTTGAAATTAAAATAAAAGGTACCGAAAGGGCGTTAGACTAATCTAGCGTAACCATGTCCCCGGACCTATTGAATCTCTGGTTCGTAAAAATAAAGTATTCTCTCATACTTTATTTGGGTTTCTAATCAACCCTAATTGATTAGTGGCGACTCCAAATTGAATAGAATTGCATATTTAAATAGATTAATTTCAAGTCGCGATTGGTAGGACTTGAGAGCGTCCAAGCCAAGTCTTAGGACTTAGTAATCCATTAACCTAAACTTTAGGATTGCCCTGAAAAATTTAGGTCGCGACAGTTCGCAATTGCACAAATGATTAAAATTAAAAATCTTTTGGTTTGATGTGCGAATCGTTTTTTTCTTTTGCAGGAACTCGGTGGATTTCGCAACAACAATTTCAAACACAACTTTATGGCTGGATTTTGCAACACTGTCATTAACTTACCCAATTCCACAAAACCTCCGCCCTAATTTCGAAAATGTGGCCGACTGGTTAGCTAAAGCCCATCAAACAGTCTGTCTCAAATAATCCCCCGTCAGCTCTTTTGGATCTTTTGTGTGTTGATGCGAGCGGTGTATTTGCTAAAAACGTTTCTTAGGGCGTGCATGACAAAATTTCTGTTTCTTGATTTCTCTGTTTCTTTGTTCCCCAGAACAGGTTTGGAACAGAAATCCGTTTGGTAATACAATTTGATTTCTCTATTTCTGAAACAGATTTCTATTCCAGAAATAGAGAAATTGAAGAAATCAGAAGCTGAAATTTTTAACTTCTCAGTTTCTGAAGTAGAAATTAGAAACTGAAATCAAACCATATAAAAGAATCTTGCACTTTCTTGCTAACTTAATTCACTCATAACCACAACTTCACAAATTATTGCTAATTTTATTTTTCTTATTTTGCTCGTGTTTTTTTTTTTCATTTTTTTTGATAACTCCCTCTTTAAGATGAAAAGCAATTGAATGGACCCCCAATTTTCAAAAACGACCAAAGTTCTTAAATGCTTACTTAAAAACAATTGGGCTCTTTCCTCCTAGAAAAGGCACGCGCATGGCTAGTTGAAGAAAAAGTTCTTACATAATAGATGAATAAAAAACGTGCCTAGAAATTTAACCTTATTTTTTTTACGAATTCAAAATTCTTATAAAATCAAAATAATTAGATTGTTACACAATCTTGAATTTTAATTCGAAGGCAAGAGATTCAAGAGAACCCCTCTCTTTGCTATGCAAGGGTCATTAAAGGTTCATTGAGCAACAATAAAGAAATTAGGGTTGAACAACTAGACTAATTCAATTCGAGAATCAAAATAAACCTACCTTCCCCCGATTGGTTCATAACCATAAACATTACTTTAAGGTAGAATTCTCATATATTTCTTTACACCATTAATTTTATTTTGTTAATAATCTTTTATAATACTAATTTTTGATAAAATAACAAATCTGTATAAGCGTCATTGATGGCACCCATATTCATGCTTCGCAGTACTTGTCTAAACCTACGCAAGATGGGCTTGTAAACGAAATATTGACCGAGGAAGGAAATCAAATTAATACGCTTAGGAAAATAATTGCTAATAAAATGGCAAAGGAGAATAATATGCCGGAAATTCCATGAAATTGTATTTTCAACTTTTGTAATGTAATAGTATTATTTCAATTATTATTTTGTATTTGAGGATTTCTCATGTTGTTTTAGTATTATTTCGACTATTATTTTGTATTTGAGAATTTTCTATGTTATTATCTAATCAATTTCTATTTCTAGAAATAGAAATTTTGTTATGTTATCAAACGGATTTCTGTTTCAGAAATAGAAATTTTGAGTTGTTATCAAACGGGTTTCTTTGCTCAGAAACTTGTCCGGGGAATAGAAATTAAGAAATTGATTTATGACCAGAAATTAATTTCTGTTTCAAAAATTTTATCATGCACAGCCTTAGTAATGCTACTTCTTTTGTTCAAAAAAAAAATCAAAAAGAAAAAGAGAGAGAGAGAGATATGATGATTTCCCATCTCTAAAGAGTGCCGTGAGAGGACAGAAAGGACAAAAATAGACGACTGCCGACGACTGTCGTGAGAGGACAGATTGGAAAATTCTAATCTTAACACTTTCTTGATGATAATATAGACGAGATTTTTTTGTTTTTCGAGAGGTCTGTTATTGGTCGAGAGAAGTGCGAATCTATTATTGAATATTTGACCATGGGATAGTTGATAGTTAGGACTTGTTGGAAGACAGGGGTCTCAATTATATCAATTATCTGTCCGCACGGTGAAGCGATTTTCCCATGCCGCCCCCTGCTCGCTCGAGCACACTCGCTCCGCACATGGTGGGCCGTCTTGGGCTACGGTGATGAGCTGGCGAATCTTGAACTTTTCAAATTTGAGTAGACCGTGTTGTTAACGCCCCAAATGAAACAGTTTGCAACACATGTGAAATCATTGTGGCCACATCTTCGTGATCTTTAACTTATAAGAAGAAGGTATTCAAAATAACGTTGAGTCTTGTCCAATCGAATGAAGATAATCTACTAGTCGAGCACAATTTGAAGTGAATTGTTCATAAGGTATTAAAAGTAGGATTGAGACTTGTCCAATCGAATGAAGATAATCTACTATTCGGGCATAATTTGAAACCAAGCGTTCAAATTTGTCAATTCCAAGTTAAGAAAATGTGAATTTCGATCTAAGCTCGTACTTAGCTAAAACTGAAATTTTGGTGTGATCTTAGATTGAAACTAAATTGTAATATTTACTATGTGTTTCTAGTTCTCAAATGTATGCTTTCAAAACAGGTAAAAAAATTCAATAAGTTGGTGAAGCTCAAACCTCCTCTACTTTAGTATTTTCTTTAGGTAAAAAAAAAAATTATTGAATGTTCAAATTCAAAGGAGCTTCACCCATAGACCAGGTCATTTTTACATCAATAAGCAAGAACACGCTCTATTGATTTTCTTACCAATTTAAATAGTAATGAAAATATTAAAAAAAAAATCCTTCCATCATCATTTTTATGGTAGAAGAGTTTTAAGTGTTTCTCGTTAAATAAAATTCAAATTGTGTTAATCTCAATTTTTAAAAAATATTTAGAAGCAACAAGTAAGATTCATTAGTTCCAAGATTTGCATACCACATGAGACATAAGGGATGGGATGGAGAATAAGAGTCACATCAGTGGAATCATGGACACCTGGAGTGCCAAAACTTGGCACGGAATGACAGTTAAGTGCCAAAAGTTAGGAAAGTGACACTTAAGTGTCAAAATCGGAGCAAAATGGATCACTTAAATGTCAATCCGGCTAAAATGCTAACGAGGTAAGTGCAAAACGACATTATTTTACACACTAATGTGGCTAAAAAATGCAAAAACGACGTCGTTTTGCCTCTAACATGGTAAAAATTTAATATAAAAATTAATTAAATTAAATTTAAAAATAAAATTATTTAAAATATTTAAAAATAAAAATTCAAATATTTAATAAATAATAATAACAATAATTTTTTTTAAAGGAGGGGAGGGAGACGGCTGAGCCCTCCCTACCGCCGTCGCCGAGAAGGGCTAGCAACAGAGGGGGAAGGGTTGGCCGGGGTCGCTGGCCCCCGGCTGACCGATGGCGAGGGTCGCAACCTTGCCCCAGATCTTAGCGAGGGCTCATGGCCCTTGCCCAGATCCGGTGAGGGCTCGTGGGCCCTCACCGCCAGTTGGCCGGGGGCCGGTGACCCCGGCCTACCCTCTCCCCTCCGACACTGGCCCTTCCCGGTGGCGGCGGGGAGGCGGCGAGGGCTCGGGAGCTCTCACCGTCGATCGGCTGACCCTCCCCCCTCCGTCACCGACCCTTCCTAGCAGCGGCAGGGAGGCGGTGAGGGCCCGTGAGGGCCCGCAAGCCCTCGTCGGATCTAGGCAAGGGCTCGCGGCCCTCGCCACCAGTTGGCCGAGGGCCGGTGACCTTGGTCAATCCTCCCCCCACCATTGCCGGCCCTTCTCAGCGACCACGGGGAGGTAGTGATGGCGAGGGCTCAGCCCTCAACTGCTACCTCCTCTCCCCACCTTTTTAAAATATATATATATATATATATATATATATATATATTATTTTATTAAAATAATAATTTATTTTTATAATTTAATTTAATTAATTTTTATATTAACATTTGAATCCGCTTAAAAACAACGTCGTTTTTGGCTTTGTTTGTTGAGTTAGCATTCTGGCGAGTCACGTAGACGAAAAAAATAATAAAAAATTACCACGTAAGATTTCCGATGGGGATCGTTAGAAATGGCACTTAAGTGTCCAATTTTTTTTGAAAAGTGATACTTAAGTGTCACTTTCCTAATTTTTGGCACTTAAGTGTCCTTCCGTGCCAAGTTTTGACACTTAGGCTGTACTTTTTCCCGCATTAGTGATACTTATCGACTAAATGCGAGTAAGCTTTGAAAATTCTCTAAGGAGTTATTTTTGTTTCAGCATAAAGATTTTGACTAGTTTCATATGTAGACAGTCAATAGCTTCATGATAACTAGTGCCCATTGCAATCGTGGCCTCAAGGTCTATAAGCCAAGACGAGAACACCGCATGTAAACATAAGAAAATAATAATAAGTGCGCAGGGTCGTCCATGAACGAGAGAATTGCCAAAAAAGTCCTAAACCTATTATAATTGTGCTAATTCAATCATAAACTTTTTTTTTGGCCAATTTAGTTCTAAACCTTCCACAATTGTGCCAATTCAGGTTATTCGGCCAAAATTGGCTGGTCAGCGTTGATGTGGATGCCGGCTGGGGACAACTGGCTAGCGAACGTTTATGTAGCAATTTTTAATATATATTTTTTTCGAATTTTTGTTAAATTTTCTTTGATTTTTTTTTTCTTTTTTTGTCTTCTCCTTCTTTGGCTGGCGCCAGCCAAAGGCAAGGGCTGGCGAGGCTTGCCCCCACCGGCCACTGGCGAAGGTGACTTGCCCAACGACTACAAGGCTGTTGTCGCCAAATTGGGTGAGGCTTGGCCTTGCCCAGCCATGACGAGGTCGAGCCTTGCCGTCCCTGGGCGAGGAGCCTCGCTGATTGGTTCGTGAAATGTGGTGTGTGAAGACAAGCGAAATGTAGTTTCCGAGATCGATCTGGGCTTCGCTCTATTTTGGGTCTCAACCGCGAGACAGATAAGGGCGTAAAGATTTGATCTTGATGCATTTCTCGATTCAAAAATGCGTTTGCGGAGAGCACGCCATTTTGGAGACCATGGAATTCGGGGGAAACCAAGCCTTGCTGGCCACGGCGAGGTCGACCCTCGCCATGGATGGATGAGGCTAAGCCTCGCTAGATTTGGTGACAATAGCCTCGCCGGCCACCGGCGAGGTCGACCCTTGCCTTAGCTGGTGAGACCTAGCCAAATCTTATTCAACACCTTGACCTTGGAAACGGAGCGCATGGTGCTAGTCTAGTCCAGTTCTTGAGTCTACTCTGAATCGGTACTCATTTCTTACCCACTATTACTCAACTCATCTAAAACGATGCATACAACCGTGAAATTTGGTATATGAGCGTGACTGAGCTTGGCGTGATTAGCTACTCTGTGCTGCGGGAGCGACTACTCGGGTACAAGACAAAAGACCACTCCAAGAGGAGAGCCCTTACAGTCAACCATTTGTTTCTGTCATAGACTGAGTTTCGAAAACATCTCGTCCCTCTCACGATCCAATATAATGACGTTTTGACTATTGCGTTCTGAATAGAGAAAAGCCAGGCCTAAAAGTTGACTTTGACCGGAGCTCATTCTCTTTCCTCTTCCTATTTCAAAGATAGGGGCCTCTATTACGACTTCTCTCCTATGATGTCATGTTGTTGTGACGTTGGGTTAGGGCAACCTTTTTCACAAATGAAAAATATGACCAAAATCCAGTACTAATATATTCAAAAGGCGAGGCTCACCTTCGCTAGTAGCCAACGGAGGCGAGCCTCGCCAGTGGTCAGCGAGGTCAGTTTTGCCGGCTAGCCAGAGGAAAGAGAAGATGGAAAAAAGGAAAAAGGAAAAAAATTTCAAAAATTCAAAAAAAAATTAAAATATTCGAAAATAACTAAAAAAATAATAAAAATTACCACATCAGCGTTCGCTGGCCAGCCTTGGTCGGGATTTACGTCAGTGCCAACTGGCCAATTTTGATCAGATGGACTGAATTAACACAATTGTAAAAGGTTTAGGACTAAATTGACCAAAAAAAAAAAATTAGAACTGAATTGACACAATTGCAATAAGTTTAGGACTATTATTAAATATCTAATGTGGTCTTTCGTTACTTGATGATAGGGATATTATATTATGATTTGAGATGAATATCTTACTTAGGTAATCTGTATGTAACCTTTCAAACTTACCAAATTGGATCCACATTAGTAGATTCCGTTAACTTGAATTAACGAAAGTATGACATTGAATTTTTTTTTTAATAATAAAGGGACTAAATTAAACACTTACCAATAATTTATGTGCTGCATTGAACAAATTAAAGTCCATTGACAATATTGCGTATTGAACTAAAGTTTATGGACTATTTATGTCATTTTCCTTTTATATATCAGCATAATTTGCATCATCCAAGAACTAACCTCTATTATCAATATAAACTCATCAAATGGGTGGATTAGGTGGGCTTTGAGTCGAACCGAATATGATTGGACCCAAATTGACCTATTAAATCCATATTGACCAATTTTTTAACAATACAATTTAAGAGACCCATACCTGACCGGACTTACACTCAACCCTAACCAAGTCCAATTTTTAGTTATTTTTCTCTTTAAATTGTTGTCTCTTAAAAATAAGTGACTTCATTAACCAGCTCGTTGAGTGACTAATGGAGCTTAGGTGTTCAGGTTGGGTGGCAAGCTAGAACTTCAAACAACATGGTATTTGTGGCTAATTTGATATAATTGTAAAATAGATACTAAAAATTTTGAGCATTGAATTTTAAGTGGGAAATATTTTGAGTGTTGAATAAGGAGCAAAAAAGTTGTTTGATAATTTATGAATGTTCAATGATTAAAACAAATATTTTCTTACCCAACATGGGGTTGGGGATGTTATTAGTAGGGGTGATCAGGTCCAGCGTGGATAGGGTCTAGACCTGGACCTTGTATCCGGCCTTGTTATAATTGGTTCCCCTTTTATGTACCATATACCCGACCCTATTTGTATTGGACCATGTACCCAACCCATCTTGTTTTTCCAATCCGATTCCAGGGTCAACCACGTTTTCACTAGAACTTGTTTTGCAATCTCTCGATATCATATATGACTTCGAATTTTATATTAATACGCGAGAAAATAACGTAATCCTTTTAATTTATATTGAAACATTAAGTACTTGTAATAAATAAATACATGAACTTTTTGACTAAACGAAAAATTAAAGATTCACAAGACTAGTTATAATAAATAAAATCATAAGGCAAAGAATTAGCAACAAATATGAGTCTAATATTAGTCTTATTCCCACAACTACTACATGAAACTACTTATTTATTCAAGCATAACTCCTCCTACAAAAGAGAAATTAGGCGAGAATCCATGTGATACACAAGAATTTGGCAGCGACGAACATCGTCCGTCCATCAGACGGTGCGAGAGGGAGCCAGTGAGGGAGTGAAGCAAGTGAGGAAGAGGAATGACAAAGGAGGAGTACCGTACGTGTTTGAGAGAGCCAAGAGGAAAAACGTCGTGTGATTGTAGGAGTAAGAATAGAAATTGAGGGGAAAAAAAAAAGGGTTTTGGATCTCTACTTACAAAACCGGTCCAGGAACTAGTTTCCGAGTGGGTAATCACTCGGAACCTATTTCCGAGCCGGATTAAACCGGTTCCAAATTTTGGGAACCAATTCCCGACTCTATTTTCTGAATGGGCCAGTCCGAGAACCGGGTATACCCGGTCCAGTTGCACACCCTTAGTTATTAGTAGGTTTTAGCAACATACTGTAGCAAGATTTAATCTTCCATCAAATATCCTTTTAGAAAAGAATCAATGCGGAAGATAAAATTGTAGAATTCCCATATAGTTCATTTATTTGATAAAGAGTACATTGAAATAGGCTTTATCATATGATTACTTAAAATAAAAAAATAAAATATAATACCAGATATAATCAATCAATGATATGCATAATCAAATAAGATGTATGCATAATCTTAAGCAATATGAAGAATAAGTCAATATCATAATATCATTAACATCTCCTCAAAGTAAAGTGACTTCAAAGAAGTAAGCTGAAGCTTGAAAACAATGTCAGACAATGCCATCAAAACTTATTTCTGAAACGACTACTCATGGTATCGAGCTGAATCCACAGTAGGTGTTTAGTGGCTCTTTGAGGCGACACTTCAGTCTAGAACTCCTTTAAGGGTAGCAAATCTAGTGATGGTGTCAGTTTCTCAAAATGAGCAATGAAAAATTTAGAATCGGATGGGAAATAACAGGCGATCGATATAGCCGGCTTTTTGGTATTTAGATGAAGGAAAATATAATTAGTTTACGAAAAATGTTTTCCATGAACCGAAAACAACAAGCTTAACTTAGAAGCAAACGACATATCTTTTGGACAAGAAGGAAATCACTTTCCTTATCATTTTCCTTGAACCATCAAACAAATGAAAATTAGCTATTTTCCTTGAAAATGATTTCTAGGGAATTTTATTTAATCATGAAGTTTCAACTAAACAAATGCACTCTGGTGGATCAGGTAAAGTGATTTACTTCTTGTCAGAAGGAGAAGTTGTTTTCCCCTTCAGTGTGTGGAAAACGTTTTCCTTAGATTGATAATTTTCCATCATTCAAATACCAGAAAATCGAAATATAATCTCTCGAAAACAGTTTTTCTTAAAACAAATTGACCGTAAAAGTGAGCGATGTAATGATTGTATCATGCCAACGAGAGGCGTAGTTTGAGAAAAACAGAGTCCTTATGGATTTTTCGTCTTTTCGTCCTCCATAAAACGATGCACAGGCCGAAGGACGAGTTGCGTATGAACTTCAAATGTGGATCCAGATGAAACGTCTCGAGAGCTCAATTTGGGCCGAGCCCGATGGACAATTTTTCAATTCCTTTATTTGGGTCTCTTTTCTTTTTCTTGTTTTTGCCAATTTTTGCTTGAATCAAAGGAGGTGAACTCACTCCAAAAGCAAATAATACCACTTTGTGCAAAGGGATGAAGCATGACTTTGACTCCTATTGGTGCCTGGGGACCGGTGGAGTGCTTCACGTCAGTCCAATCGCCCTCATCTTTGTCGAGTTCCAGGGATGGCGAATATTCATCTCCTGCTCTGCCTCGATGGACCGACCGATGGGGGAGTTTTCAATTGGGTCCTTGATCAACCAAATTTCCTAATTAACTTTCCATCTATCCTAAAATTTGAAACACCTTATGATCAATTATGGTTTCATCTTCGATCATATGAACTAGTATCAATGGTATATAAAGCTTGTAATCAATGGTTTCATCTTATGATCAATTATGGGCTCACAGAACATCAGAGACCTCTTGACGGCGTTCAGCCCCTCGTCAGAGTTCTTCGCCATCAGCTCCGGCAATGGCCGGATTAAGGTTAACCTCGCCTGCTTCCTGGTTCTTTCGTTTTGTGGCAAGTTTTCTTCGGATTCGATAAGAAAGTATTGGCTTTTACAGTGTCTGATTCTAGAATCGGACGTGAATTAACGGTCATTCTCTGTTCCGATGAATGCCGCTTTGCCATATTACTCGCCCATTGTGTCTCAGTAAGCAACAGTAGCTTCGCTTAATTAAACGGGACCTCTTTTTTTTTTTTTTTTTTTGGATTCTTTGTTTTTTAGATTTGGGACACTTTGAAAGGGCAGATTCAGACGGAGTTTGTGGACATTGCGGCAAATGATCCGACGGATGCGGCTATGAAGCCAGACAGGGGTCACCTTTCGGTTGATTACACCTGCATGAAGTGGTTGGATTTGTGGAAAAAAGGTTGGTTGTGATTTCTTTTGGGAGTTGAGGGACAGTTTTGCCTCTTGATATCTGTTGTGGGTGGTGGGCTTTCGCTATAATTTGAAGTGACTAATCTGGCCTGTGACTGTGGTGATTGCAGAGGAAAAGAAAGCATGGGGGCTCGTTGATAGTTTTGGGAACTGGCGGGGTTGATGTCCTAGCGCTCGATTTAGCATCTCGTGGATTGAGGTGGAGAATTAGTGACTGTCACCCTGGGTGAGTTACCTGCTAAGTATTGTGGAATCTCTTGCTTGTTGTTGGCTGTATATGACCCTTATGTCGTGGTTTTCTAGGAAAGTTGTTTCTAAAAGATTTTCTAATCTTAATTTATTGCAGTTTGTTGCTTCTCTGCTGACTAACATTCTTTTGACATTGTTGGCAGAGTAGTGTAAATCCAACAACTGTACATTAGATTAGATATTGTCTTGCCAGTGGAGTCCTCAGTTTTATGCTGAATTGGGATTGTCATTTTGGTCACTAATGTGGTGAATATTGGATGTATCTGCCCATTGTCAGGGGTGTAGAATAAGAATGTTTGAAAAAGGATTGGCATTGCCTGCTTCAGAATTTACAGCCGAAAAGTCTTTTTTTGTGACTTTCAAGTAGTCGAAAACTTCCCGTTTTTGGGCAAATCGATAACTTCCGGAATGGTATGGGCTTAATAGGTTTTAAGGAATTTGAGTTTCTTGAGATTGAGACATTTCTGAAGTCTCTCACGGAGTGAGAAAACATGAAGAGGATGTCTTATCATGAATGGAAATGAGGAATTTAGGAGTGATGGTGAATGGTTCATTTTTCTTCATGAGGTCTAGCTGCACTTTTTTTCCATTGTGTTTTGAAGTGGTAGAGGGGATGATCATTGCTCGAGAGCTTTGACTAGAATTGATAAAATTACTTTGGTTATTCTATCAATTTTAGTCAAACATTTAAATTATGTAAGAATGTCGCATGTACTTAATCAAGTGCTTCAAACGTTGTTTCCCTGAGTCTGCATTACTGTTTTTCCAGAAAAGCTATGTGTTATGATCATACCTAAGCTTTCGAGCAATCACTTGGCTACTAGAGGCACAAGATTTACATCGAGCTAGACTGGGTGGCTTGTGTTTTAAATAGGGTTGAAACTTGGGAGCTATTTTAAGTCAAGATTAAGCCAACTGATTTAGAAACTTGGTCAGTCCGTGTGGCTCAGGTTTTACATTTCAAACCAGTACTTCATATCTCCCAAACTTGGTTAACCTGTCTATGAATCAGGGCAAATCAATGAAACGTTGGTAACTTATACTGAGTGAGGTGAGGCTGCATTTGACGTACTTAATTAAGTTCATGGATCGTATTGATGCAATACAAATTTTGGGCTAGAATCAATTAAATGACTAGGCACAAGCTTTTATTTCTAATGTGTGCTTACTTGATATGTGCTAGTGAAACGAGAATTTGGAGCATTAGGAATTTGCTGCTGGACGTGGCAAGGAAAAAGTATTTCTAATGTGACTAGGAGATTATGTTGATGTGTATTGGTTTGGTTCTTGGTTATAAGGCATTTTACATGAATAACAAGGTAGTCATCTATCCAATTATCTTTAAAAGATTATATGAAAGTAGTGGTGTGTGGCAAGAATATGTTCTAAACATGGTAAGCAAGTGAAACAGTGTAGACAAAGACATTTTCTGAGTCTCCACAAGTCTACACTCACTTGCATGGACAAGAGGTTGAAGGAAGTAACAGTAGCTGGATGCATAATGAATGCATAGCTTTAGAGTTGACATGGGCTTTCTCCAAATGCATGTAGACAGAAATCATTCTGAGCGTTTGAAATTAGAGGAGCAAAATAGAAACAAGGGTGAATCTAATGAGAAGGAAATGAATAACTGATCTGAAATTATATAGGAAAAGTGTACAATATTTGTATTTTCATGATTGTATGAAATTGAGAGTGTGCTGGGTTCTAGCTTTTAATATTTGCTGAGACTTCTATCTTGGTGTTATGCAGATGGAAGTGTACTAGCTTCTAGATCTGCACAAGTAATGATATATAGTTGCTCAAATCACGGAAAGATACAAAAGTTTTCTGCCTATGAGTCTTAGATTTCTAATTAGTATTATATCTTCTTTTTTATGCATCCCCTATGCTCCTCTTAATTTATAGTCCATCGAATTCTCTAAATTGTAGGGAGCTATTCGCTCTATGATCTTCAGTAATGATGGGAAGTATGTTCTTTCCTACGCTGGTGGTGAAAGATTATCGCGACCTACCCCTCGAGGGGAGTGGGAATAGGTTTAGGGGTATTGTCTAAAGAACAGACCTAAGCCCATGATTAGGCTCGGATTCTTCCAAGCCCATACCTTGCATAACATTGAAGTATTGTTAAGAATTTTGCAATAAGAAATCACCACTAACCTATTAGGTTCAGCTAGAAATCAAGTGATGCATAAGAGTATACCTCACTTCCTACGCAATCAAATAATCTAGGATCAAGAATTTGATTATACTAATTAATCAATTAGTGCCATTTCAATACCTAATATTGTTCTTTTTTTTTTTTTTTTAAACGTTTCTATCAGGCAATTTGGATTGATTTTATACTTATTCACTAACATGTGAGATGATTATACAGGTGCACAATCATTAAAATAACAATTAGCAGCTAAGAAAAATCGATTAAATAAATTGCATGAAAGAGCAAAAATTTAACATCAAAGAAAAGATAAATGCTAATCCTAACTAGACTAAAGGAAAACCAAACTCAATATACCAAAATTATACAATCAAGGTATTCATTTCTAAGAGCAAACCAAACCCTATATAAAGCCCTAAGGACTCATGCAATTTTGAGCACAGTTTTTTTTTTTTATGATAAAGTAAGCAATTTTGAGCACAATTTTTGCCAAAAGATTTTCAAATTTTTCTTATGAGAAAACTACTCAAAAACTAGTTTTATAGCTATTTCATAACTTAAAAAAAAAAAGTAAAAATTTTGGAATTTTTAAAAAATTCTTTTAATTTTTTTTAGTTTTTTAATAAGAATAATTTCTATCCGAAAATAGGGATCCGGGCCGGACCCTGGGTCCCTGTCCCATCACGGGCTGCAGCAAGCCTTCGGATCGGGCCACGAACAAAAATGAGCCCTTGTAAAAGGCCCCAACCTTAATCAGGAACGAAGCCAACTAACTAACAAATAAGCCCGATCCGAATATAACCACACTACGCCCAGCTCGTACTAACTAGACCAAACAAGCCCGAATGATATTAGACCAATTAAGCCTGTGCCTCCTCATCTTTTCTCCACGCCACCTTCCCGCTCTTGCTTAGTAGAAACTAAGAAAAGAGAACCCACACGCACACCCATGGCCGAGGCTCACCACACCAGACCGTGAAGAAACTTTTCTCGTTGTTGACCGGTACGACCATCACCACCGGTGTCTGTGTCCGTCACCATGGTGCTCGCAGCCAAACCACAAATACAAAGTAAGGGTGAGCGGTTCCCGGTTCCTTACAGGTTTCGCTTGGAACCTGGAACCTACACTCGGGTACAGGTTCCTCATTTTTTGAAACCTGAAACCTACCCGTCAGAACCAAGAACCTAGAACCTACCCTGTCACAGGTTCCGAGATCGGTTCCAGGTTCCAACAAGTTTTTTTTTTTTTTTTTTTTTTTCATTTTTAGTTTAAAAAATGGAAATGAATGCAGCAATAATAAACAAACTGTCATTCATCAAAGAGCTTATGGCCCTTTTGGGCAGAGGCAATCATTACATGAAGCCAAAAACCTTTCAAGCTCTTCTAGAGGAATGAAGTCGCCCATGTGAATGTGATGACCTTTCTTGGCGGGTCCTATGAAACAAAACACAAATATGTCATATCAACTAAGATGCATATGGCAAGACACAAGAAAACAGAAATAACGCCCGCTCGCAAGGAATTGAAAAGCTAACCTTGAAGAGAAGGAGGTGGAGGCACTTCGTCTTTCGATTGTCTAGGTTGTCTCCTCCTCTCCTCCTGGGCAGCCTTTTTCATGTAAAATTCCATCATTGCTACAGGATCTGCAGTTGCTGTGGAACCTGACTCGCCTGTGTTCTACAAAACTTGATCAAACATGTTTAATCGTGCTCACTTAAAAATGCCAAAAAAGCATGGACCGCAAAATGTCTCTGTAGCATGTTGCAATTTAACCACAAAGTACTCACATAGATATTCAAATAATAACACCACTCACTAGTCAATGAATTTGAGTTGTTTCAAGTAAAATAACATCATTAGATTCGAAGACAACCTGAAATCAATTTGATTTAAAGACAATGATTACATCTAACAAGCTTTTAGAATGTGATACAAGGCACCACATTGCATAATTATAACGTAAGCGAAGCAATCAATGGTTTCACTACATTCAGCTTTGCAGATGCTGCTCCATTTTACTTTATTCTTTTACATACAAACATCAGATGATCATATTTGTCACTTATCTGGAAGGAAGTATACAAGTAAATTAAGCCAAAATCAGATGACATGGCAAGTGAAACAAATGTGTAATCACCATTCCTATCCGAAGCAACTCCAGAACCATCTGTAGCTTCATACAATGCTGAAGCAGGAGTTTGGTAATTTGAGCGGTTGGCCTGGCTGTTGATCCTTTGGGAGGCAGCATTCAATCTTGACTCTGGTATACCTACTCCGCCTGCAAAAGGTAAACAGGAGATTAAAACAACTAAAGAAATTTACAGCAAAGAATTCTTAATAACCAACAAAAACAAGAATGAGATAGAAAAGAACTCAGTTAGATTCAATATTCAACCATTTATAGAATGGAAGATGCACTGATAGCAAATAATGTAAGCTGCAAATACAGAAATGCAAAGGCACAGCCAAAATGAGCAGTATCAGCCTGAAACATGAAATCTAAAATGCAAAGAAACCACCTCATAACTTTCAGGATAGGTCTCTTAGACTGGTTTTCTTGACTGGTCCAATAATCCATGATAATCCGTTTACTCCTACTTGCTCTATCATTGATATTATCATCTAAAATCAGCTCACTTGCACATCTCGTTCTTTTTCTATCCCATGCACAAAAACATTCAACTTTTGCTCTAGCAAAGATAGTACACAGACGTTCTACTTTTGCATTAGCAAAGATACAACAATTACAACGATCTGAAACTCCAGAACGTACATGATACTCCACGTGTGCTCTCTACTATATGATACATACAGCAAAACAATCAAACAGAAAGTGCTCAACAACATGAGATTGAACGGTCGGGCTAAGTGGGTGCTTGAGGGAGCTTTTGCCCTACATAGGCGCTACAACTGCTATAGAGCGTTCGACCAGTGATTAAAGCAGAAGGTGAAAGTTGAAACACTTCCACTTGAGTTCCAATAGCAATTCCAGTATGCTTTTTGCAACTTTTGCTGTTCCAACTTTATGTTTAGAATTCATTTTCAGTTAAGTTCTTGAAATACAAAAATACTTCAAGAAAAATTCATCTTCACACGTATGAAGTTAATTTTACACTTAATTACATGCCTGAGATTTATGTTCTTAACCTATAAACATTGTGAAATAATATAATCTGATCTATCTACACCATTTCACGGCATAAACAGAACAAAAGCAATGGAAGTACGGAAACCAATCATTTGTGCGCATCCATGACATCAAACCAGCTAAGACAATGGAATAACATTCAACTACAAAAAGGAAAAACATTCAAGCAGGATGGCACAAACCATTGCGAGATTTCTGGGGTTCCTTGCTCTGTAAAGAAAGGGCTTTTTCCTCCTGAGCAAGCCGGAATTCATAGTACTTGTAATCAGCACAGGTTTTGTCAAATAACAACCTGTGCATAGTATAAAACATTAGAGACGTGCTGGCAAAGGCAATGGCAAATCACCATTTGCTCGTGTGCTTGAAAAAGACTTGATGGAATATTGCATAAAGGGGACTATATCAACCAAAAAGGGAAGGAAAGACTAAGGGCATTCGACTAGCTGAATCGGAAGAAAAGACAGAGAGAGAACACTCACAAGAAGAGGTCAGCGCAGAGGTCAGCGATGGCGAGGGCGAGCGGCGGTGGTCGAGGGCGAGCGACGGTGGCGTCGAGGGCAAGCGGCGAGCTGCAGCAGCGTCGCTCGGGGAAAGCTCGGAGCTGAGCGAGGGCGCTGCGGGTCGCGGGCTTCGAGGCACGGTGAAGGCAGAGCAGCGGCGTCACGGGCTTCGGGGCACGGCGAAGGGAGAGCAGCGGCGTCGTGGGCTTCGGGGAAAGGCGAAGGCAGACCAGCGGCGTCGCGGGCCGCAGGCCAGGCGCGGCGAAGGCAGCAGCGGACGGAGCAGGAGCGACGTCGGTGCGGGCTGCAGGCGAGGCGCAGCGGGGACGCTACTTGGTGGTGTTGAGCAGGGGGCGAAGAGAGAACTAGTGTCGTGAGAGTAATTTGGGGCTTTTTTTAGCCTTTAACCGAATCGGTTCCGGTTCTGGTTCCCAATGCCGGTTCCGGTTCTGGTTTTTATGGAAACTGGAACCGGAACCGGCAATCGAAACCGATCCCTTTAGAACTGGAAACCTTCAGTTCAGTTCTCTGGTTTCCGGTTTTACTGGGAACTGCGCTCACCCCACAAAGTACATCCACAGGAATATGTCAAAAGCACAAGACAAAGGACAACCAAAATTCTGGAGATTCGGACTTGGGGAGAATGAAATCTGACTAACATATGCATTCGGGAATTAATAGAAACTTCCCACCGGACACAACGCATCTATGGATCCTCAGAACGAATCGGAATTCGAGAATCCAAGACTAAAATGAACGGTTTCAGTTCGGGCATTCCCTCGAACATATGGTGAGCACGGAAGATATCAAACATTTTTAGAACTCGAACTCGGGTCCAGACCAAAAAATCCCCCACGAAATGCTTGACATCAAGCACCAACTCAATCAAAACAAAGCACTCAAGAACTAGAGACACCAAGTTCAGTTCTTCCTTAAAAACAGAACAGGGTGAGGCAAAAGGGAGTTCATGGGAATGAATTTCGACTGCGGAAATCCCTTACCCGGCTCGGAGAAGGCGGTCATAGGGCGAGCTCAAGACCAGTCGAGCATTTCCTCAGTAAATTCTTGCTTGGGCTTTACTGATTTCTTACATGGTCTTATCATACCGTCGTGATCCACCGAGATATATGTATATCATGAAAACTCAAATGGAGCCACACCATTGCATCTCGAAAGTGAGTTGTGAAGTAAAAGAAGTGGAAGAGGGCCGACACAATAGAAATGTTAAATCGAATGAAACTTTAGCATATAGTGCCGCAGATTGCGCTAGCATAGCAACAGCGCCTCATTTGCTGGGCCATTAGACGGGGCCCTGCTCACAATATCCAAAATCACTCCTCAAAGTAAAATAAAATAAAACCACAACTTCCCACACAAAAACCACCGAAGCAACTTCCTGAAACAAAACCACAATTTCCTGAAATAAAACCACACAAAACAAATGCAGCAACTCCCTGAAACAAAACCCCAACTTGGCATCAACTCCCCCAAATAAAACCATCCAGTGACTCGCTAGTCATGAGGGTTTGCCACCAGATAAGCCTCGATGGCATGGAACAACGCGAACGTCTTCTCCATCACGGCCATTTTTTTCTCCTCGGTGATGTCCGCGTCGTTCTTGGCGAAGTACATGCCCATGCTCCTGCACACTGAGCCTCCCTCGGGCGACGTGGTGATTTTCACCTCATAGGTAATCTTCTCCAAAGTGGTGCCCAGCGCATCGCACGCGGTGATCAATTTGCAGTAAGTGAAGTTCTCATTATCCAGCGCCTCGACCTTTTGCTTCACTGTCCAGTTCCGGTTGCCTATATAAAAGACACAAACAGTGGCCTCACATTCAAGGAGTCGCCAATCTACCGTGCCACCGCCGTGTTGCAATGCTATTGATTGTGATGTTAACAGTAAACCAAGTTGTGTTACTAACCTTCGCTGATATATTCGACGACCTCAGCACTCTTGAGGACCGGCAAGAAGACCTTGGCAATGAGGCGATCGGCGCTGACGATGACCTCAAATGCCTTGGTCGCAAGGATAGAGGATTGATCTCGGCAGTGCAGCTGTACACTCCCATGATTCTCTCTCCGAATCAAATTTACTGGAGTTGAGTTCTGTGGCTTTGGAGAAGAGGTATATAAAGAGAGAGAGCAGAGCACGATTAGGAATGGAGAAAATGATGAGAGAAAGGGAGGCCCAAAAAGGATAACAGGCTCTGCTCGTGGAATTTGGGGCGTTACGGGAGATTGCGTCGGAGTAAGTGGGGCCCAATCACTTCTTTTAATCAATCTACATCGCACATAAAACTGTGTCTTACTTATTTGCAATGCAAAATTCTTGGCACTTTCATCAGGGTTGCACACCTGTTGTAAGTTTAGATCTCTTTTCTTAGCCAATGTTCTCTTTAAAGGCTTCTCATAATTGAGAGAGGGAGAAAACATGTGATGGGCATGGAGACGAGGGGAGCAGCCGTACAACGGAAATCAAGGCCTCCAGAGAAAGCCGAAAGGACAGAAATAGAGTGTGGGGGCCCGCGTCCACCGTCATGTTTCCCTCCTTTTAGGTCGAACAAAGCGTGCTTGATTTTAGCCGTGCACGCAAATCCGTGCCGTGAACCTTACACCGAGTTCTATATTTTTGGGTTAAAAGCTTTACACCAAGTTGATTATACATAAATGCTTTGAGTTTGAACTTAATTAATATGTGGAAAACATTCGAGTGTACGAGTTATTATAACTCCGATTCTCAAATTATGTAAATATCAACACTTGAACTTGAACTCAGCCGCGTAAATCTTTGTTGTCATTTATTATTCTCCGTTTCTTTCTGTTTTAATTGATCATCAAGCAGTCCTAATACTTTTATAATAAAGTCAACAATTATAATAATAAATTCATAAAAAGTAAAGCAATTGTGGAAAAGGAAACAACCTCAAATTGCATCGTGTGTCGGATAAAGTTTACAGTGCAAGACCTATAATAATGCTCTGGGATGGATCCTCGTTCGAGAAAATATTGGGTGGGTTTAACCCTCCACGTAGGCGGTGGGTTAAACCACTCAGCGATCGACACGTGGCGCCACGTAGACGAGGGCGTCAGGCGTTCAAAATTCGCGCGGACCGCGTGTGGGCCCACCACTCTGACGCTCCCTGCTCTGCGACGCCTACGCCCCTGTCGAATCGTCCTCTCTCTCCTCTCTCTCTCTCTCCCCCTTCTCCGTTCCGTTCCGTTGCGGAGGAGAACAAAAGAGTCGCACAGCTGCTTCTCTTCCCCCTCCTCTGCTCTCTCTCTCCATTCTCGCGCACAGCTGCTTCTCTTCCCCTTCTCTGCTCTCTCTCCATTCTCGACTCCGACGCCCCTCAAGCCGGTTGCCTCCATCGCCCCCGACTCCGACGCCCTCTCGCGATTCCGACGCCCCCGACTCCGACGCTCCTCAAGCCGGTTGCCCCCTCCTCTGCTCTCTCTGCAGACGTTTCTGCCATGACCGAGCTGGCCAGATTTATCTAGTCCGCCATTCCGTCCTCTCTCCCTCCCTTTCGCCGCTTCGAGATAAGGCGCTGCTTCGCCAGGAACAGAGCAACGACTCTCCCCACTACCACCAGGCCAAGACGATGGCGGGATCCAAACCTCAGAGGAGGGTTCTGCTGCTGTGCGGAGACTACATGGAAGAGTACGAGGTAGGGCCCCGGGGGTTGGTTCATCGCACCCTATATTCGCTCCGCTGTTTTCTCCGTCGGGTCTCGGATTGAGACGTCTTCTCGGGCTCGGTGGTGTTTTTCTTTTTGGCTGTGGATGCAGGCGATGGTCCCGTTCCAGGCGCTTCTCGCGTAAGGAGTGTCCATGGATGCCGTTTGCCCCGGGAAGAAGGCCGGCGATATCTGCCGCCCCGCCGTTCACCAGATGAGCGGTCACCAGGTCTCTCTCGGTCCCCCCCGTCCCGCTAATCTAGCTCCTTTACGTCTCTTCTCGTTTTTTTGGTCCGTGTCTATCCGTGTCTTTCTCTCCAGCCGATGGCGTTGGAGGAGAGATTCTAGTTTCTCTGGCTTTGCTTTAGTGTTCCTTGATTCTGTTGGGGACGCCCGTTTTCGAGAACGGGTTGCCTTTGTAAGTGAACCGTAGTTGAGAAGTTTAAACTAGTTGAACTTGAAGATTTGTAGCAGAGTTCTGAATTTGGCCATCATGTGTTTGATTAGAAATAGGTTATTGACCACGATGATGGGATGCCTCGAGTAAGGATAAAATGTAACGTGGCACCTTTTTGGATCATTGGTAACTTGATACTCTAAACGTCTTTCGGTTGTAAATCCATCTATACCGTTCATGTATGTATGGTGTCTCCTTCTGAATCATCTATCAAGGTTTCGTTTGCTTCATTAAAACGCGCGAGTCACATCACAATAGGAGAAGGGGTCCTCTTATGGAAACAAATAAATCCGAGCACAAGTGGTTGGCATTTAAGTTTAGATTCCTTTAACAGCACTAAGGATTATCTTACAAGCATCTGATACTACAGGGAATGCAACACACCTATAGAGTAACGAAGACCTGCAGAAGTGCTATTTCGCCTATTTGAGAAGTACATGGCCTCTGATTGAGTTGAAAAAAATATACATACTCTGATCATTTTCTAAATGGTCCAAAGTACAATGGGCGTTTTGAAATTTCACTTTCTTAGCGATGCCTGTGTTACATGACATGACTGCCAACCCCGATGGGAATAAAACCTTACTCCTAGTTTTGTTGATTTTCCGCTTGTTATTAGCAGACTTTAATGAGACCTGTTATTGTTGAATGATTGATTGAATTCATGTGCCCTGTCAAACTTCGCTTCTCTCTCCTTGGTAGTTATTGTCAACTACATCATATTGAATGTGCTAGATGAGTCCCAGGTACACTAGGTGACAGTGAGAATCTGCTGTTTGAGCATCTACATGTGATCTCATCTCAAGTTCTTGAGAAAGAAAGGAAATTCATAAAGCATTTGTGATTGTTCTACATCAATGTGAATATTGCAGAGGCGGATGAATTAAATTAGAAATGCTGAGCATGATCTACATCGAGTTGAAAAAGGCTATTACTTGAAGAGCATGTATGTCATTGTATCATAGTCATTGAACTAATGTCCAAAAAGAGTACGTGATAAGTAAGCACTGGTATAAATAGAAAAATATTTCAAGCTACCCATTAAGTTCACATTAAATATTAAAATTAGATGAAGTACAAAAGAAAATAGAAAGACCTAACTGAACTAGAAGACAGTCCTGTCAATAGCATGATTTAGAACAAGTCTCTTCATGTTCTCACATGAAATTCAAAGCATTCAAAAAGTGTCCTCTTCATATTTTTGGGTTAAAAAAGAAAAAAGAGAACACTCTTTGCCCTTACAGCATATGTCAACATCTCACAGTCATACTTGTCTTCTTATCATTGGCCTTATACATCTCAGTGTCCATAACTAACTCTCATTGACTAGGAAAATCGTCTAGATACCCGTTCTGCTTCAAGCATTTTGTTAAGTCATTACCTGTATTTTAGTTTCAGCAATCCAAGTCCTTGGACTTCTGTTATCTGTGGAATAATGTACTGTTCAATTGCTGTGAGAACCTGTAATGTATCTATTTCTGTGTGGTAGCCTAGGAATTCAAAGGGATGTTGTATGATTGTCTATTTTCACAAACGCATTCAGTATGGGGACATATCATTGTTACAAAAGATGCGGCGTTTGTTTTGGAAGTAATGTGGATTGCAAGGAGATTATGGACATTTTTATTTTTCTTACACACAAGAAAAAATCAATGATGTATTTAAAATATCTTGTCAGTTTACTGAGAACTTTTTAATAATTTCAACATCTATCTATACTAACAATATCAAAATACTCATGTAATTCTTTTCTCATGTGTATATAGAAGAAACCATACTACAACATTTGATAATTTACATATCAGACTTTCAGCCTCATAGATTTCTTTTATTGCTTACATATATCATCTTTAATCTCCATTGAGCTCTTAAAGAGCTAGGACATTGGTTTGTCTTTTCTCAATCTGTAGGCGTTAATTACTCCTTTTTGAGCTTTACCTTCTACGCTGTGCAGACTTATTCCGAGTCTCGGGGGCACAATTTTACATTAAATGCCACATTCGCTGAAATCGAATTCAGTGACTATGATGGCCTAGTCATGCCAGGAGGATGAGCTCCGGAGTATCTTGCGATGGATCAATCTGTTGTAGACTTCGTCAGCAAATTTTCTCATGCTGGAAATTACCGCTATTTGTCATAGCCAATTGATTTTGGCTTCTGCAAATATTGTTAAAGGTCGCAAGTGCACAGCATATCCTACTGTGGGACCTGTACTGATTGCTGCAGGTTCTCACTGGGTTGAACCTGAGAGCCTGTCACACTGTATTACTGATGGCAATCTTGTGACTGGGGTTGCATACCCTGGACATCCTGAGTTCATCCAGTCTTTTGTGAAGGCTTTGGGCGGCAGCATTACTGGGTCGGAAAAACGGATCTTATTTTTATGTGGGGTATGTGTTGAGAATTTACTGAACATTTGGGCAGTAATGGCGTATATGACTTGTGTTTCTGCTTCTATTTCTTTTCAACTGACTAGTAATCCATCTTTTTCTATTTACTTGAGCTTTTTGGAGCTGGTTCTCTGCTATGGATCGCTGGATACTTCCTAACCTCTCTATATCGGTATTGGAATGTGCTCCAAGAGTATTGTCTGAAAATGTTTTCAAATAAATTACTCAATTTTTTTTTTCATTTTCCAGTGCATTTTGTTTGGCTGTCAATTAAAGCTTCTAGTTTCTCAAGAGAGTGAGTTATGGACGGCAAAAGTGCAGAGTGATGTTGTTTTGGATTGTAACACATTTTATTGAGCTTATACAGGTTAATTACATAATTGGGATGATTAGTTGAATTTACTTGTGTCCTTGTCTGAACTGGTGGTACAGATGAGTCAGCGGTATTTGAGTTATGGAAGTGAAGTATGGTAATTATGATATGTGAAAATATTATTCAAGAGAAATATTTCCTGAAAAGAATTGGTGCTAGCTTGCATTGGATTAGCTCTTTATATTAAAATAGCAGTTGAGCCACTCAGTTAAATCCGCATTTGGTTCCATCTCATTCATGGGTCAATTACCGCCATTCTGTTTTAAACAACATTACAGATCTCTGTTCTAGGTGAGTCTATGATTGTCAGGGTTAGTTGTCACAAGAGGAGTAGTCCTTCCAAGTGGCTGGTTACTCTTAAGCAATTCCAGGTGAAGACTGTCATGGACCCAATACTTATCCTTATCCTTGATGGATGGTTCATTTAACTTATTTTATATTTCTGCTATTCAACTAATCAAATTCACTTTTCAATCAAAGAATGACTAAATAGGAAAAACGAGTTACATTTCTCATATTGTTGAATTTATACTTTATCTGAAAGGGAGCAAAAGACATTATGAGTAGTTGCGCTTGTGCATGAATTTGGGCGGTTTGTCACGAGCTCGCTTCTACTTAACATGTCACGAGGCCATACAGTTTAAGCGGAGTTTGATAAAACCTTTTGCCCATGGCTTGCTACTATAGGACTACATGGAAGATTATGAGGTATACGTACCTTTTCAGACTCTTCAAGCTCTAGGGTGCCATGTTGATGCAGTCTTCCCCAAGAAGAAGAGTGGTGACACTTGCCCAACTGCAATTCATGATTTTGAAGGTGACCAGACTTACAGCGAGAAACCTGGCCATGATTTTACTCTTACAGCTGACTTTGAGGGTTTGGATGCCTCAAGTTATGATGCCCTTGTCATCCCTGGAGGTCGTGCCCCAGAATATTTGGCCTTGGATGGGAAAGTGATTGCTCTAGTTAAGGATTTCATGGAGGCCAAGAAGCCAGTTGCCTCCATTTGCCATGGGCAGCAGATTCTGGCTGCTGCTGGTGTTCTCAAGGTAGTTTCTGGATAATGGATATTAATAATGGGACAAAACTGTCGATTAGCATGTTATCTGGTAGCAGTTGTAGGAGTTTCTGTATAAATTCATCGGTCTTTTGAGAATGCTCATAATGATCTTGAGGAACTTCTTGTGGTGGCGACTACTTTAACTGCGACTCTTGGTGTCTGTGATTGTGAACTTCTCCATATTTCAATCGAACACTAAGGTAGAATGTATCAGAAAAAGTCACGGAGATAGGCACATGTCCCTTATCTGCTATTCAAGTTTAAATGTATAAGGCTTTTCAACAGATTGGTGTGGTATTAAAGTGTGATGAAATGAAATTAGAACAGTGGAATGTGAGGCCCTGTTGAGTTTTAGCATTTGACATGAAAATTTTCTGAAGTTGAATGGCATTCTGTGTTATTGTATCTTGAGATCATCAGGGTATAACCGGTGTATTCATTGTGATTTGTTGCAGGGGAAGAAATGTACAGCATATCCTGCTGTGAAGCTCGACGCGGTGCCACATGGTTAGAACCTTATCCAATCGATCGCTGCTTCACCGATGGAAACTTGGTCACAGGAGCGGCTTGGCCTGGTCACCCAGAGTTAATTTTTCAGTTAATGGCACTACTGGGTATAAAGGTAACCTTTTAGCCGACGTTCGTGCTTGTACATGTATCAAATAAATAGCATGGAGTCTACTTCCGTGCTGGCTATAAGAAGGAAGAATGAGAGAGGTGTGTGTTCTGTGAATCACTTGGAACGGTACATGGCCGTGGATATTGACAGAGTCTAGCCCTGGGAAGTTTTCTATTATATATGGTCGATTAGTGAATATCACACATTGATTAGTCAATCTCCGCTGATCCAGCATTTTCTATCGTTCATTCGCTGCAGCCTTTTCTTGGTCTTACTAAGAGGTCATTCCCTGCATCAACAATATAATTGCCTCCTCATGTTATGTATTAGGAAAGGTAGCCTGCATTATCAAATCTGTGTGACTTGGTGATTCATTGGCGCTGTGGTTTAGTGTGCATTCTTGTTTGATTGATTCGTGGAGGACAACTGTCATACTGACTAGAGCTCGGTCGATGTACCTACTTCCTTGTTTTACAATGGGTGGGAATTCATGACATTGATTTCGTTTAAAGATAACAACCTTCTTTGCTTACAAGGTCACATTTAGAACTGATATTAAACAAAGAAAGATTAACCATCGCACTAAACCTAAGCGGATATTCTCTGCATGAATGTTGGAGTTTTATCGGAGGTATTCGGCATTGTTTTCGTCATCATACTTTCCATCTTCCTTCACATTGGGTCGCCGATCGTCATGAGTTCTCAATGAAAGTGTGACAAGGGACAAAAGGAGTTTCCTTTTGGCTCGATTCTCTCTTTAGTCTTTGTTTGCAAAATGAAGGAAAGTGGATGGAATGAGAGTGGGTGCAGAAAACAGAGGATACTGAAACTTGTTAATGCGAAGAAGATCGAGAGAAAACTTTGGACATTGACTGATTTTTTTTCCCTCTCCCTCACTTTTCCTCCTTTTCCTTTTTGAAGAGTTGTGCTGAGTGTTAAGGATATGTGAGCTTTGTGGAGAAAACTTTGGCATGTACTGATATCCTGTATTTTTCTATTGCAGTCTGAGGAACGAATGAGGAAAGAGATGGAAAGATTTGATCATGAAAGAAGGAAGGAAGAAGAAAGGTTGATGCGTGAACGGCAGAGAGAGGAGGAGAGATTGCTACGTGAGCAAAGGCGAGAATCAGAGCGACAGGAGTAGTATTTGCAGAAAGAATCTAAGGTAAGTATTTGAGCTTGATATTGCATTTTCACTTGTTAGTTTCTTTTGCTTTATTTGATTGGTTAAGTAGCATCTCTTCTTTTCTCTTTTCTTTACCAACTTCTCTGGTTTTTTTGTTTGGAAGGCGGAGAAAAGGAGACAAAAAGAAGAGCTTCGTCGAGAAAAAGAAGAAGAGAGACGAAAAGCTGCAGTGGAGAAGGCCACTGCTCGCAGAATTGCCAAGGAATCCATGGAGCTTATGGAAGATGAACAGCTGGAGCTGATGGAATTGGCTGCTGCAAGCAAGGGGTTGCCTTCAATTGTTAATCTGAAACGTTTAGAAGTGAGGATCTGGTTTATGTTTCCTTGCACTTGAATTTGCTTCATGCTGTCATTTTGTAGTAAAGGAGCTGATTTTGACATCTTGAAATTATAGCCAATAGATGCATAAATATGTATCTCTTGTTACTGTTTCTTGTTTTGGTAGTTACACGGGAAAAAAAAAGATTTCTGGTTTGTTGTATGGTGCTATTCTGGTAATTGAGTATACATGCGTATGTACATAAGTAGGCGCATGCCTCCATGTGTATGCGTGCATGCTTTCATTTCATTTCCAGACCGCGCGAAAAGCCTTGTATTAGCTTGGCATACAACTCTACATAAGAGTGAAATGCAGGATCTTCTGACAATGCCTCGTCAGTTGGCAGTTTCAGCAGCCCCTCTTATTCCCATTCAACAATTACCTTTGACTAAAGCCAAACTAGGGCGCTCCTTTTTCCCAGATGTGTTGAACCAGATAGTGCGTGCTTTTCATTTTGGTTTGACAATTCAGTATCCCTTTTTCATGTTAATCTCCACAGTTCACTTGCAAAATAATTAGTTTTCAAATCAGAAGCAATGTCCAAATTACCAGAGCCATTGTGTCAATAAGAGGCGCACGTGTCCCATACAACATCACGAGAGATCGAAACCTCGCCTCTGACTTGATTTCCCGTTAAGCAAACGAAACAATGTAGCCATCTACAAGCTGAGAGGAGAGAAAGATGAAGAAATGGCGAGACTGGATCTTGAACCAAGGTTAGGACCCCAGCATGCAATGAGGAGGCTCCTCTTGCTCGAAGACTGGCTTTTAACCCAGAGGAATCCTAGCGCGCTCCTTCTTCCCCAGATGTGTTGAACCGGATAGTGTATGCTTTTCATTTTAATTTTGTGATGAATTGTTTTGGTGGAGTTCTGTCATTCAGGTTCATGCTTTTGTTTTATTCCTGGCCGAACGTCCCCCATGCCTTGTTGTGATTTTGATTGGTTGCATAGAGAATGCTATACATAAGGAGTTCTTGATGGTGTCAAATTTGTGATTTCACAAGTTTAGAGGAACACTTAATCAGTCACACCATATTTCAATTACTCTGATGCAAATTGGTGCCAATCACTGACGTTTGATGAACTAGAGAGTATTTCACATGGCAGTTGTACTATGTTTTCCCGATCTGAGTTTGTAACTCTTTGAATTCAAAGACCAGATTCCTTTCTTTAATTGTAACACTTAATCGGTTGCTTAAAAAGATTGACTTGTCATTTCGTCCCCACTCAGTCATGCTAATGACGCCGAACTGTTGGACATCTGTCCAGGAAAATCTCAGCCCGCAAGAGATTTAGGTCAGTTCATCAAGACATCCAATATGAGTCTTCATCATTACAAACATTAGACGCGTGGGATGTCTTTGGGAAACATCACAACATTTAAGCATAGAAAATGCACATTCCATGTAAAGAACAATGATAAGGAGATACATGCAATCAAAATTAATCGAACATTATAAAAACGAGAAAAACTAGTTGCATCACAACTTCAAACATCCCTTCGACAAATTCTGCAGTCGAAGAACGTTTCTTATTTATCAGAACATCTCTGTTGCATACATGGAACATAAGTAAAAACTAAAGTAAACATAGCCATCAAGTAGTATTTTGAGTGCCTGTGACCAAAACCATCTGGAAAATGAACCTCCTCAGAATCAGAGATTGACGCACTGATTATACGTACTGTACAAAGGTAGACGCCAAAGCCGACTTTAACTGCCAGTATAATGTGCCGAAAGATACTTGTACCAAAGCGCTCTGCATCATCGGCTCATGATACTTGAACAAACTTGTCTAAAGCGGATGTATCCAAAGCTGCAAACTCCTTAATAGCCCCAAGCATGGCAAGTCCAAGTTTTACAGCGTCATCGTGAGTTGGTACCTACAGCAGGTAAATTTTGATTTAATTCTTAATCCAATAAAATCATTTTTATGGTAGCTTGTGTAAGAGATTCCTCTACCTCAATACCTCAATGTTAAGAGGAAGAACAGGATCATAAAGCGAGAGCCTCAGAAGGAACCATCCTCCAAACCCAGATACCCGGACCTATTTAAGCAGCAATCAGACTAGAGATCAGCATCACATGCAAAATGCAAAGCTCACCCAGTGTCTTGCGCTATTCAGGGAGAAAATAAGGGAGGAATTAACTAGATAGCATGATGGACCTGCATTTACTTTATAGTAAAATACTCCTCTGAGGTCACTAGTTCAGATATTAGTTTGGTAAGCACACAGCATTTTGCTCAACTCATTGTGGACTATAATTTTGACTCCTCTTGTAGATACAAATCAAGAACCAACATGGAATCCATTGTGACGTTTAACTCTCCTTCTTGCTCCCATCCCCAGGAGCATTCAGAACGTATGTACTTTAATTGAGAATTAGAGCATTAATTTGTCTCCTCAGCATATGAAACACGATAATACACTATAAATAGCTGCTGAAATGATGAGGTCCAATCTATTAAGAATAACTTCATCGATTCAAAACTTACTCCTTCATAATTTACTGGAGCTTTCTGAAGCTTTGGGTCCAAATCAATAGAGTTCTCCAAGTGCTTCAACACTGCCTCTCCATAGTCTCAGAAAGAACTGTAACCTCTACACTATCAGGATCTTAGAGAAGGAAAAAGAAAACGACATTGCTAGAAACCAATAAACCACGTACCCTCCCTTTAAGTCCGGATGACTCTGGTTGATCTTCAACCTCAATTCTACAGCAATGGCTGCTTCTTCTAGACCCTCTACCAAATCTGTCAAGACTCTGCTGCCGCTACCTGCTCCTGAAGCTCGAGCTGAAGCAAGTTTGTTGAGAACTTTGACCTATAACAAAATGCTTAATAATTATGACTCAAAGCTTTAAGCTCATGCATTGCAGTTGGGGGCATTTAAAATTCATCTTTGCAACGTCAACGCTCATCTATTTCAAAACTTTTAATAGCAATTTCCATCTCAAATTGTACTTTATACAATTAAATCACAGAGATCATGCAATTCGAAATAACACATACAGTGGCCAAAAATCTGAATGTTTTCTTTTTTGATAAGCAATTTAAAAAGCATAAAATGTGTGAGATATCTCAGTGAAGGTATGGAGGTAACTTGATTCTCTTGACCAAGGGATGGTTGTTTGAAAGAGAAGAACGGTACTAACAATCCTTGAAGTCGTAATGATGGACCAACAGTTAAAGCATTTTGAGACTTTTCCAGTGGTGGAATTTTAGAACCTTCTGGACCTGCAAAAGAGAAAGGAGTTTATATCCTTGGGATGAATGACATCCTTTAAAAGTACATCAAGAGACGAGATTTCCTGAACCTTGACAGCATGCGTTCATCTCTCTTATGCACCCAAAATTGCATCACGGAGAAAGGAGACACTTCTCTTTTTAGCCTTACTTCCTTCATCTCCATTTTAAATCCAACATATCATGCATCAATTAACGGTTCTGCATGGAAGCAGTAAATTGCTTACTGCAACAGAACCTGATACTGAGCCACCTCCAGGATCATTTTCCAACAAAACCCGGCATTTAATAGGAGATGCTTTAAAGTGACCAAGGCTGCAAGTAAGGGCAAACAAGTAACCAATTAGAATGATAATCTTAGTATCAAGGAAATAAATAATTGGCATGGGATACCAAGAGGGTACCAGCCATGGACTTTGCAGACTCAAAGCATAACAAGAATGTGGCTAAACGCTTTATGAACGCTGCAGCCTTCTGCATGTCAAGTGAGTGCCTATCATTGCACAGCATCATCTTTAGAGCTTCAGCTAGCACCTCACCCTGATCTCTGCTTGAGCCATCAGATATCAATGAGTAACCATACAAAGGGAGAAAGACAAACATCTAGGACTGCAATTATAGAGAAAATCATGTGAACAAAAGTGCATGAGCAGATGAGTCTAGAAAACCAGCTTGACAGCAAGGATATGATCTCTGCTTCAGACATCAGATATTAATTACAGTTAAAAGTGTTGTGGTCATGAGAAATAGATCACTATTTCATCTCCGAACAAAGTCATTTGCATTTAGAGCTATGGTTTATAATAAAATCTGGTAACTGAAAGTGCATGAGCACATGACCTCAAAAAACAAACTTGACAGCAAGGTACTGAGCAACCAACATAGAAGTGCTAACCTTCCAGGGCTGTATTCAAGTATGAGGTTGTATAGCTGAACAAAAAAATCTTGCAAATCAACGTTCAAAGCATCGAGATTGTTCCTCATTACTTTAAAAGCAATGATGCAACAGCAAGTCTTTCCGAGACAGTACACGTTTTCCTGAACTGTCCGATTTTCCACAAGAACATGCAAGCTTTTTAAGGTAATTCATGAGATCTCCAATATAATCCAAGTCAATCAGGTGAGAAAATTTTCCTAGACCATCCAAACATGGTCCAAGGAGTGGGTGAGCCTCAGTCACATGAGTTGTACCAAAATCTCCATTAGGTCTGTAAAACAAACAGAAAGAATGAAGTGATCACAGTATCCCGTTAGATACCATTCACAAAGACAATTTCTAACTCAGCTTTATGCACATATTTTAGGTCGATTATAGAGAAAGATTAAATCAACACAGCAAATGGACAGCATCACTTATAATTAAGAACCACACCTTAAATTGGTCCTATGCCTTCACAGACACTCACTACCACTCTCATTTGATGTATGTCTTCACAGACACTCACTACCACTCTCATTTGATGTATGTCTTTTATCCCTCTCAATTAGCGACGGGTCATGTTGAATATGGAAATATGTATATTTTGGTGTAAAGTTGCACAAGAAATCTAGAAGAAGAGTCAATAGGGAAGCAAAACAGAGAAATAGAAGATAGAGGAGGGAAGAAAAAATATCTGTGAAGAGGGAACTTGAAGTTCTCTTTCCTATAATGCATTCAGACCATGAAACAATGGTTACGCACTTGAGTTCACTAGAATGATCAGCAGATGAAATAGTAAAAGAGTTCATAAGCCAGATGCTCTACCTCTCTACTAAGTAGTGACGCCTTAAAACATTATACAGCTCATTTCGTGCACTGCAGTTCTCCCAGCTCAGATATCTCACTCGAAGTCAGCATAGACCACAATGATTCCCCATGACTTTCTAAAAGAAATATCCTTGACAGACTGCAACAAATCTTCCTTGCAGTTTAAGGGCGTTATAAATCTTGCAATGTGCTTGAGCAAACTACAATGATAGCAATGAATGTAAAGATAAAGAAAACCGGTGCTTCAGGTACAAGCCTTTGTTCTATCATGCTTGATGTTGTGAGGATCAACCCACAAAATATTAACGTGCATAAACTCACCTGAGCTCACTTCCTCAACTCAAACAAATAGATCAGAATCCAAAACACAAAGAAACTCAAATTTAGGCCCAAAATGAAGCTCCTCAAAGCCCACAATATTCAAGATCCTATCAATCTTCACAAATGGTCGACAAGACAATTGATTAGGTTGAAATACAGTACACAAAACATCCTTTGTTTTTTTTTGTTTTTTTTAACTAACAAAAGGAAACATCCACCGTATTATGTGACATTAACTTCTGCTGCAGTGGATTCCATTTACCCAGTAAAAGCCCCTAGAAAACCAAAGTGCTCTAATGCAGAGCCAAACCTTGCTGGCAGTAAGGCATCACCGAACCAGAACGAATTGAATGGAATTGGATGGTCGTAATGTCCATGTATGTGCTAGTCATGAACAAAATGAAGCCCACCAACTCGCTCACAGTCTTGTCCTCTGGTCAGTGCCGCTCCTGTTACCCACAAAGTGAGCATACTACCCTATCTCAGACATATGTTGATATGTGGCCCATAAGGAAGAACCTTGTTAGCTCAATTATCTACCTAGTAATGAAAGTGAAGTTTAGTGGTTATGGTTTTTAGTTGAAGCGAAGTTAGTCACTACAGATACTTCCTCCGTGATCATACAGATTGATAAGAACCTTGAGTTGGCTTATTCGACCACAAATTCAAAGATCGAAACATACATATCCCAGCATGCCACTTCCATAATGCCAAGTCAACCAGACATCTAAATCTCTTAGGTGCAGAGCTCTTTAGAGTTATCAAAGAATCACGACTTTATAATAATCATCTAACCTGTGCAAATTCTCACAACAGTTGGAATAGAGAAATAAAAGAGCCAGACCAGGGACGATTTCAACATAATAATAGTTGAATAAGTCCCTAATACTAACCTATAATCAAAGATTATGAAAGCCAAATTCTAATGTACCAAACATCACAACATTCCCTCAGCTCAGTTTCAGAGGCCTTCTCAATCTAGAAAACCTGTTTGCCGCCACACGGCATTGCGGACCTGACGCAGATCCCTGCCCTTGAGCGTCCGCCCGGCACCTTCGAGCACCGAGCAAGCGACGCTCTGCGAGCGGGACAACCGCCTCGCCACTATCTCGTGCGGCGGCAACATCTCCTCCCCATCAAAATCCTACTCGTCCTCGACATCGACATTCTCGTCCTCGACTTCGACGAACTCACGTTGCCTCCTCGCCATCAACACAGGCACGTTGACCGGCGCCGACTGAAGGTACTTCTCCGCCAACGAAAAAGAAGCCAGCGGAAATCTGTCCTGCGGGGGGCGCGGAATCGCGGGGATCATCCGCGAGGACGAAATGGCCGCCGCGGCGAGGGACGAAGAAGGAGAGACCGAGGCCTTGCGGCCGAAGACGGAGCCAGCCTCGTGCTCGGGGAGCGCCGCGGCGAGTATGCCGAAGCCATCCGGCGGGCCATGGTTGGAGTCGGGGGCGTCGGGGGCGCGAGAGGGCGTCGGGGGCGGAGGCGGCGTCGTCGGCGTCGGAGTCGGGGGCGATGGAGGCAACCGGCTTGAGGGGCGTCGGAGTCGAGAATGGAGAGAGAGAGCAGAGAAGGGGAAGAGAAGCAGCTGTGCGCGAGAATGGAGAGAGAGAGCAGAGGAGGGGGAAGAGAAGCAGCTGTGCGACTCTTTTGTTCTCCTCCGCAACGGAACGGAACGGAGAAGGGGGAGAGAGAGAGAGAGGAGAGAGAGGACGATTCGACAGGGGCGTAGGCGTCGCAGAGCAGGGAGCGTCAGAGTGGTGGGCCCACACGCGGCCCGCGCGAATTTTGAACGCCTACGCCCTCACCTACGTGGCGCCACGTGTCGATCGCTGAGTGGTTTGACCCACCGCCTACGTGGAGGGTTAAACCCATCCAATATTTTCTCATCCTCGTTCAGACAGAGAAACGTGGGTCATCGAGCTTCTAAATTTCTGATCATGTTTTTTCTTTTTTGGGCCGGCGTGTCAGTGTGGGGCCATTTTTTAGGTCGAAAGAGGGGTTTAAGTTTTTCTTTTATTCTTTTTTGCGAAAAAGAAGGGTCCAAGTTTACAAAGCGACTCTGACCGTGAATCATTATTCTTCTCCTCCTTTTCTTTGTGGTTTCGGCTCTATTGCTGCAGACTGTGTTGTCTGTCTGCATCGCTTCTGTTTTTGCTGTTCTTGCCGTCTCGTTGGGTCTTTGTGTTGCGGAGAGGCTCTTTTGATTGAGGAAGATGCTATTGAGTGCGTTTTTCTCTTATCTTACTGGGATTTGTCCACGTTCCATTCTTTCTTGTTACAAAAAAAGAATCCAACTTCTTGACTCTGTTTTTGTTTGATTCTCGGTTCCCTTGAAACGTGCATTGTTTGGTTGCTTATCTTAGCCTTGTGGGCTCTTGTCCAAGTTCATCCTTGTTTGATGGACTTCTAGTTAGTAGTTGTATCTAAGCTCGTTGGTTCTTTGCTTTAATAACGTTCTTCTTCATCTCTGGCGGTGGTGATATTGCCAACTGGTTGGATGTTTCATCATCTTATGCTCTTTCACTTTGTTTTTGCTCTCTGATGTTTCTACAGCTCGTCGACGCTGTGCTGGATGATCATTAACGTTCTGTTGGCATTAACAATTCCCTGTATCTTATTTCTCATGTGCAGGGGTGTCGCTGCCATCTCATTTTCTGAAAAAGGGTCACGCATTTACACCGGTGGTGCTGATGGGATGATTTGTGAAAAGAAAAGATGCGGATCGTTTGTAAGGTCTCATCCGTATATGCAACAAAGGCTGCCCTGAAAGTCAAGGTGGAGGTCTATACATTGTGATTTTTCATTTGTACATACCTATATCCCCATAAACCTTAATCTCTAAATAAATATATAAGATAAAATTCAGCTTTCGAACTTTTCTCTTGTAAATCGGGTTTCCTTTCAATTCATTTAGGAGCGGATTTTTTTTCGTGTGCTGAAATTCGAGACATATTTTGATTAGGTAAAGATTATATGTATCATGAAACTGAAATGGAGCCACGCTACTAAATCACTTGTCAATCATCGTTGGATCGCTGATTGCATCTTGAAAGTGAGTTGAAAAGCAAAAGAAGTGGAAGAAGGCCGACACAATAGAAATATCACATCAAGTACAACTTTATTTTATGGGATCACATTGGCAGCCACTCCACCACCTTCTTGAAACAAAAAACCACTGCACCAACTTCATAAAAAGACACAGTGACTCGCTAGTCATGAGGGTTTGCTGCCAGATAAATCCCGATGGCCGGGAAGATCTCTGATGTGATGGGAACATGTGCTGAAGTTGGGGTGTCGAGCTCGTTGAGATTGAGAGTGAGCGCGCGGCAGTGCGGAGATTCCTCTACCTTTAAACAACCAACCCAAATTTGTCACTTAGGCCGTTGTCATCAAACCCTAGCAGTCCGTGACTCCGTGGGCTGGGTGACACCAGTGGGAAATCATTCAGAAGTCTAATCAAGTGCGTGGGACGGCCCTACAATGTCACATCACATCAGAGATCTTCTTGCAACCACAGTGTCTTTTACTCTGATTTGCGATCCCCCTTGATCCCCTTTTTTGGGACAATTTCAATACGATCGCACGTTACCACTTTACCCAAATTCCACGACCGCAAAATCCGCCAGAGAAATGAACCTCCATTTCCCCCCAACATTCTAGAGAAATCAACCTCTCTGGAGAAAGCCACAAAAGGACTGAAATGCGGGGGCACATTCTCCTCCTTTTTGGCCAAACAATAAGTTCTTGATCTTAGCCGTACACGGTGATTTGTGCTATGGTAACTCTGGTCCTGATTATAGTGAATTATTCATTTTTGGGGCTCTTGATGAAGTTGAAAAGTCTATTAGCAGCTGGGGAAAAGTGAGAACAGGAGAGAAAAAGGACAGAAATAAGTGGGGCCCGCTTTATAACTAACCCACATTCCACGTAAACAGTCCCCCAAATTCCACGAGCTCCTTGAAATCAAAAAAAGCAAAAACCACAATCCACGCGATTCGAACTCATATACAAAAGCCAACCGGATTAGAGAATATAGATCGATTTGTTAAATCGGAAAGTCCCAATCTTAACACTTTCTTATTCAAGTTAGAAATTTTCTTGATAGCATTCCTTTGTTGGTCGAGAATAGTGTGAATCTATCATCACTTATTTGACAATGTGAAAGTTATGGCTTGTTGGAAAGTATCCAATGGCATCTCATGTATCTCGAATATTTGCCCACATAATATTTTTTCCTTCAAGCCACATAGTGAAGTGATTTTCTCTACGCTTGTCTGGAGCGACTCCTCCACTTTGGGTTTTGGTGTAATTAGGTCTATCAAATGGATGGTTCGAATCCGACCATAAATAGTTTTATCCAAATTAAGTAATTTAGTCCATTTTGACTTTTTTATTTGCAATGCGAATGTCTCATACTCCACATTCATCGAGGCCAAATTTGGTATAAGTGCTATAAAATCAGGACTTTTTTTTTTTTTTGGCAATTTTCACTTTAAAGGCTTCTTATAATTTAGAGAGAGAGAAAGCATGTGAGCGTGCGTGTTCCTTTCGGACGAGGGCAGGTGCCGCGCGAGAGAAATCAAGCTCTCTGGAGAAAGCCCAAAAGGACAAAAATAAAGTGGGGCTCGCGTCCAGAGTTGTGGATTTTCCTCCTCCTTTTCGGCGGAACAATGAGTGCTTGATTTAGCCGTACTCTGTGCTCTAGTCTCTAGCCTTACACCGATTCTATATTTATTTTTTTGTCAAAGCTTTACACCCAGAGTGAGACTCAGTTGATTTTGCATAAACATCTTGAATTTAAACTTAATTTACGTGTAAAAAACATTCAAACGTGTGAGTTATTGGAATTACGATTCTCCAATTATGGTAAATTAATTGTTCTTAGCTCCCTTTATGGATATAGGTATTGGTATTTTAACTTAAACTAAACGACATAAATCTTTGTTGTTATTTATTATTCCTTGTTTCTTTTGGTTTTAATTGCCCATTATGCAGTCCTAATACCCATACAATGAAGTCAATTATTATAATAATAAATTCATAAAAAGTAAAGTAAATGTAGAAAAACGGGCATCTTGTAAAGTAATAGTACAACACCTCTTATTGTGCTGTGGGATGGATCCTATTGAGTTCAAACATAGAACTAATGTGATTGATTTGACAAAGAACAAACTTAAAATATTCTAAATTCTGGCCTCCATGTCTCTTTTTGGTCAGACATGTCAGTGGGGGGGGGGGGGGGGCGGGGGGGGGCGATTTTTTTTTGGGTCGAAAATGGGGTCCATGTTTACAAAGTGACTTTAACCAGAATCCCCCCACACGGTTGGCATTGTACCAGGTTAATGATGCAATGGTTTGGACTAAGGAAAACGCAGAGCTGAACAATTGCTTCAGTCTTTAATAAACCTCTGCATAATAATTTGTATCAGATCTCAATTCTGTAATGGGTTTACTTAGGGAAGGCGATGGTTATGATTGTCTGAATCTTTTGCTAGAGTAACATTGGCAGTTGCTTAAGTTCTTCATCCAAAAGCAAGTTGGACATGTCTTTGAAACAATTCCAAGATGCTTTTCCTTCTATATATCAACATATAACATTGACTATTCGTATATAATTTAGGGACTAAATTGAATATTTACCAATAATTTAGGTGCTACATTGAACAAATTAAAGTCCACTAACGATATTTCGTATTGAACTAAAGTTTATAAACTATTTGTATCATTTTCCTTCTATATATCAGCGTATTAACTTGCATCATCCGAGAACTAACCTCTATTATCAATATAAACTCATCCTATGGGTGGATTAGGTGGGCTTTGAGTCGAACCGAGTATGGTTGGACCCAAATTGACCTATTAAATCCGTATTGACCAATTTTTTCACAATACCCGACCAAACTTATACTCAATTCTATCCAAGTCCAATTTTTAGTAATTTTTCTCTTTAAATTGTTGCCTCTTAAGGATAAGTGACTTCATTAACTGACTCACTGAGTGACTAATGGAGCTCAGGTGTTCGGATTGGGTGGCAGGCTAGCACTTCACATAGAATAATATTTGTGGCTAATTTGATATAATTGTAAAATAGATTCTAAAAATTTCGAGCATTGAATTTTAAGCGGCAAATATTTTGAGTGTTGAATAAGGAGCAGAAAGTTGTTTGATAATTTGTGAATGTTCAATGATGAAAACAAATATTTTCTTACCCAACATGGGGTTGGGGATGTCATTAGTAGGTTTT
This sequence comes from Eucalyptus camaldulensis, assembly GCA_019915185.1. Classification (NCBI taxonomy): domain Eukaryota; kingdom Viridiplantae; phylum Streptophyta; class Magnoliopsida; order Myrtales; family Myrtaceae; genus Eucalyptus; species Eucalyptus camaldulensis. The sequence continues at coordinate 7,357,268 of JAHSVA010000014.1, read as the reverse complement.
AGCAACATACTGTAGCAAGATTTAATCTTCCATCAAATATCCTTTTAGAAAAGAATCAATGCGGAAGATAAAATTGTAGAATTCCCATATAGTTCATCTATTTGATAAAGAGTACATCAAAATAGGCTTTATCATATGATTATTTAAAATAACAAAATAAAATATAATACCAGATACAATCAATCAATGATATGCACAATCAAATAAGATATATCATAATCTTAAGCAATAGGGAGAATGAGTCAATATCATAATATCGTTAACATCCACTCGAACTAAAGTGACTTCAAAGAAGTAAGCTAAAGCTTGAATTCAATGTTAGATAATGCCATGAAAACTTGTTTCTGAAAGGACTACTCAAGGTATCGGGCTTGGTAGATCCACGATAGGAAGGTGCGTGGCGGTGCCTAAGTCAGCATTTAGTGGCTCTTTGAGGCAAAACTTCAGTCTAGAACTCCTCTAAGGGTAACAAGTCTAGTGATAGTGTCAGTTTCTCAAAATGAGCAATGAAAAATTTAAGAATCAGATGGGAAATAACAAACGACCGATACAGCTGGCTTTTTGGTATTTAGAAGATGGAAAAAATAATTAAAATAATTAGTTTATGAAAAATGTTTTCCATGAATTGGGTTCAAGCTTTCCCTAGCCCCTTCTCATCAATGGACTCCTGACGTATACGAAGGAGTGCGGTTCGTTCGATAAAACAACAAGCTTAACTTAGGAGAAAAGGACATCTTTTGGACAAGAAGGAAATCACTTTCCTTATCATTTTCCTTGAACCATCAAACAAATGAAAATTAACTATTTTCCTTGAAAATGATTAGGAGAGATTTTATTTAATCATGAAGTTTCAATGAAACAGATGCACTCTGGTGGATCAGGTAAAGTGATTTACTTCTTGTCAGGAAGGGGAAGTTGTTTTCCCCTCAACTAAGCTTGCTACTTTTAGTGCGTGGAAAATGTTTTCCTTAGATTGATAATTTTCCATCATTCAAATACCAGAAAATCGAAATATAATCTCTCAAAAACAGTTTTTCTTAAAACAAACTGACCGTGAAAGTGAGCGATGTAATGATTGTATCATGCCAACGAGAGGCATAGTTTGAGAAAAACAGTCCTCATGGATTTTTCGTCTTTTCGTCCTCCATAAAATGATGCACAGGCCGAAGGACGAGTTGCGTATGAACTTCAAATGTGGTCCATAAAAGAATCTTAAATATATTGTGCAAAGGGATGAAGCGTGACTTTGACTCCTATTGGTGCCTGGGGACCGGTGGAGTGCTTCACGTCCATCCAATCGCCCTCATCTTTGTCGAGTTCCAGGGATTGCGAATATTCATCTCCTGCTCTGCCTCGATGGACCGACCGATGGGGGAGTTTTCAATTGGGTCCTTGATCAACCAAATTTCCTAATTAACTCTCCATCTATCCTAAAATTTGAAACACCGTATGATCAATTATGGTTTCATCTCCGATCATATGAATTAGTATCAATGCTATATAAAGCTCGTAATCAATGGTGTAGCAATACCGATGCCGATACTGTTCATTGGAATCAGTCAATTGATATGATGTGGTTCTGCACAAGGATCCTTTTTAGTGATCGTGATAATGGATGATTTATCATCTTTACAATCATGCAAATGAAGCTTGTGGACGCCACGCTATTCCGCGGAAACTTGTCTCTCCGTCTAAGCTCGTACCTCTCGTTTGTTCTCACGAGGAATGTGACAGATTCTGAGAGCGATGGTATGTTCATTTGGCATGTAGTATCTATCTCTACAATATGGTCTTGTGGATAGCACGTGGTGTGCTTTGTGGAGATAATTCTTCATCTTGTCAAGCTCAATAAAATTCAAAGGTGTCCGGAATTTGATCTTTTAGAAGTTCTGAAGTTCAATCTCAACAAAATTTGAAATCTGAAGAGTACTACTGATAGCATGCCGTCATTTGAGTACGCATAGTTTAGCTTTTGTTGGGAGGTACAATAGAAAGCGGATACTTTCACTAAGGAAAATCATCAAAGAAAAGCTCAAATGCGAGTCTAAATTAGACCTACTTTCACTCAAAATATTAAATCAATGATTATGAGCCAACAAAAATATATATTCACCGCTTTACTTTGCATCTCATCTCCTATGTGGAGCTTCTTTTGCATAACCCACTTACATGTGTATTTCAATAATTCTCAATAAATCTCCTCCTAAAGGCTTCTCCTCCTAAAGTGTGAGCCTTTTGTCCATGCCTCCATCTGTGCTAATCTCAACTTAAATCTCCACCTTCGGCTAAGTTTTGCTGGACACAACATCCGTCTTGACTCCTCTTTAATAGCCTTAGCTCAACCACGTAGGAATGCACAATTTGCCGCCTCAATTGGGAGTCACATTGGAGATTCTTTACTTTGAGATTTTCATCAAACCCCAATCCACACATGTTGGGCCATGCCCATCGACACCATCGATTTAGATGTCACCTGTTGGAGATACAATAGAAGTCTAATACCTTTAACTAGGGATATTTTAAGGGTAAGCCCAAGTTTAAGTTTGTTAACATATTTAATTGAATCCACGTTTACTCAAATGGCCTATTATGTTATAATGCTCTGGGATCGATCCTTGTGAGTTCAAATATAGAACCTAGGTGATCGAATTGACAAAGACAAACCTCTAAATACTCTAAATTCTGGTGTCCATGTTTACAAAGCGACTTTCCTTTTATCCTTTTGGTTTCGGCTCTGTTGCTGCAAACTGTGTTGTCTGTCTTTATCGCTTCTGTTTTTGTTGTTCTTGCCGTCTCGTTTGGTCTTTGTTTTGCAGGGAGGCTTTTTTGATTGAGGAAGATGCTATTAAGTCCGTTTTTTCTTATCTTACTGGGATTTGTCCAAGTTCCATTCTTTCTTGTTACAAAAAAAGAATCCAACTTCTTGACTCTGTTTTTGTTTGATTCTCGGTTCCCTTGAACTGTGCACAGCTTGGTTGCTTATCTTAGTCTTGTGGGTTCTTGTCAAAGTTCATCCTTGTTTGATGAACTTCTAGTTGTATCTATGCTCGTTGGTTCTTTGCTTTAATAACGTTCTTCTTCATCTTTAGTGGTGGTGATATTGCTAACTGGTTGGATGTTTCATCAACTAGTGCTCTTTCACTTTGTTCTTGCTCTCTGAGGTAATTTGTCTACTTGTTCTCAAGTTTGGATCTTTTCCTTATCTGGCGTTCTGCTAGGGCTGATTGGCATTTCCTGCATTGGATTCTACAGCTTTTCACCTTTTGGGGGACTTATTTGCCGTATCTGTATTGTACAACGATTTTGCTGCTTGTTTGCTGAATATTACTGGTGTTGTTCAGTGGAAGTGGCTGATGTACTCTAGGACTATGTTTCTATCCGATTTCTGTTATTATATCTCCTGGGATTCGTCATAAATTTAGAGGGTTGATAGAGTTTGCAATCACCACCCTCCGGATTCATTCATATCAGTGGGAATGGCTGGCTGAATCAGATGCCTGTGTATGTGTGGAACAATGTTAGCAAAAAATGTTTCTGACAAAATACACGGTTTAATTTCCCTGTAAATCCTTTGCACCTTTGCAGGGAGCATTGCTCTTGCTTCTGGCACAGAGCAATGCCGTGAATACAAGAGAAGGAGACAGTAAAGGGCAATGCGAGTACAAACTGGCATTGGATTTGGATCCAAGACCGCGTAGCGTGTCCATAACAGAGTTCAGTGCAGTCGGAGATGGGAAAACTCTAAACCCTGTCGCCTTCCAGAATGCCATTTTCTACCTCAAGTCCTTTGCCGACAAGGGAGGCGCTCAGCTTTATGTGCCTCCCGGAAGGTGGCTCACTGGAAGTTTTAACCTAACCAGCCATCTCACTCTCTTCTTGGAAAGAGAGGCCACGGTTCTTGTATCTCAGGTAAATTTTGCTGATGCTTTGATGTTCTCACTTTGAGAGTAATGAGCAAAAAACAATATTAATTCTTGCATAATATATTGTCTCTCTCACGTATTCAGGATCCATCTCACTGGGATATTGTGGAACCTCTCCCATCTAATGGATGTGGGATAGAAACTCCAGGAAGCAGGTACCGAAGCTTGATAAATGGGTAAGGGTCGCATGATGTGGTGGTAACAAGTACTCCAGATTCTTAACTTTGCCTCCTGCTATGGTTATTTTGCACATGGTAGTACCAAGCCTCATCGAAGCAATCCATTGATTGGTAAATGCTCTAGGTGATAATGGAACCATTGATGGTCAAGGCGCGTTTTGGTGGGATTTATTCACCACTCACTCCTTGAACTACAGTCACCCTCATCTCATGGAATTTGTGGAGGCAAAACATGTAGTGGTGTCAAACATTACATTCTCGAATGCTCCTGCCTATAACATCCATCCAGTCTATTGCAGGTATGTTTGTGAGAGCCCTGTTGTTGATGTCACCCATAACTTAATTTTAAGTTGCGCATATGAAATTTATCGTCATTCTTTCAGTATAATGCAGCGATGTGCACATCCAGAATGTTTCAATCACTGCTTCACCAGAATCCCCTCATACTGTTGGCATCGTGCCAGGGTAGTGATGCAATGGTTTGGACTGAGGAAAATGCATAGCTGAACAATTGCTTCAGTCTTAAATATACCTCTGCATTGTTCAGTAATTTGTATCAGATCTCATGTCTAGAATGGGTTTACTTAGTGAAGGAGATTATTATGATTGTCTGAATCTTTCGCTAGAGCAACACTGGCAGTTGCTTAAGTTCTTCATTGTGGGCCCAAAGCATGTTGGACATGTCTTTGAAACAATTCCAAGATGCTTTTTCCTCCAATGAGAAAGATTCTTTTTGGATCTGATAGAGAAGAAGAAGAAAGTCCAGTGACATTGGAAAACTTGAGAATTGATGCAGCTGCTTCTGTTTCAGAGTTTATGCAGTTGACCTAATCATGCAGTTCACATGATCTTCTTCTTTTGCCCTCCTTTCCTTCTCCCTCAATCAGGCTTATGATTCTGCTCACAGCAAACTCTGACTGCCGAGCCCATTATTTGGTTTTAATCGGTTTGGTATGCCCTGATAATCGATATCAATATAATTAACAGATATGTTTGGTTCTATCATGGAAAATTTTTGGATTCGTCAGACAATATATGCATAGAGGATTGCAGCATTAGCATGGGGTATGACTCCATTGCGCTCAGGAGTGGATGGGGTGAGTATGGAATTTCCTACAACAAGCCCACCTCTCACGTGCACATTAGGTGGGCCTACTTGCAGTCGTACTCTGGGGCTGCACGGTTCATCAAGTGGCATAGAATTCCGGACAACACGGGGCTGAGGCAGCTACATCGAAGACATGACTGTATCCGACATTGACAGGGATGACATCCACATGGCATTTGGTGCAAAGGGTCATTTCGGGTCTCATTTGGATGAAAATTTCGATCCAAATGCTCTCCCGGCTTTGTGCTACACTACTTTACAGAATGCGGTAGAAAGAAGCATTGCAGTTGCTGGAAATTTCACAGGAATTAGCGAATCTCCATTCACTTCCATCTGTTTGTCTAATATCTCCTTATTCCTCAACTCTGTTTCATTAATATCTTGGATTTGTTCCAACGTTTCTGGTTCTTATTCATCTGTGCTTCCCGAACCATGTCCTGAACTTGCAGGCTCGTCCACAAATTCTTCCTCAGCTTGCATATCTAGTGTAATCGCCATTGGTAATTCCACAGCCTTGTGACATATTCCATAAAGGATCAATCCTACCTGTTTTGCAGCCTCAAATTGGCGCCAGATTCTTTTTCAAGAAGGCAGAACACGTTCGAAAGAAGAAACCTCTCAGTCCACCAGTTGAATTGCATGGTCATCGAGCACAGTTGTTTATTCGCAAGTTGTTTGAACAGGCTCATTTCTTCATTCATGCTGTTAGGAAATTTCTGGTAGAAGACGGGGTCACCTTAGATTGTTTTCTTTTTGTACTCAGCGGTTCTCTTTCTTTCTTTCTTCTCATTATCTTTGTTTTGGGGGGGGGGGGGGGGGGGGGGGGGGGTTCATGTTAGATGAAACCATACGTGACTATATGAAAGGTGATTACCGATGAGGTCATGTGGAAGAGCAAGCAAGACAGACCTATCTTCTTTCAAGTTATGCATGTGTTGCTGCATTCATCTTCAAGTTCCAACTCTTTTCTGCTGGGAAGCTTTTATCTTCATCTGTAAAGTCATTCATTATACGGTAAAGAGGAAGATGGCGAGAACTAAACATGGGTTATTCATTCATCGAGGCTGTGGCTGTTGAAATCCAAGTGTTCTGCTGATGAAGTTTGTCATTCCAGGTGACCCAGGTACACACCATTCTTTCAGCTAGACCATTATCGCAGGCTGAGCACTCTTCACTTAGGCATCGCATCGATTTCTCTTCTTTTAGTTCCACTGCTATACAGAACAGAAATTGTCCAGCAATGTGTAAGATCAAGTCCCATCTTGATATTCATGCATCGTCATTTGTCGGAGTTGATGTTCTTCCACGAAATGATAGAACGGATCATGAAGTTTACAGAGAAGACAGTAGTGACGGATGGTTTAACTTGCATATGTCGTGTTAGCCATCTTCTCTGCATTAATGGCCAAGTTTCTCGTTTGCTCATTTTTCCTGTGTGGCAGTGCTTGTTTGACGAGACATTTCTTGTGGTCTGTAATAGTTTTGATTTCTCTATCATTTTATATAGTGACGATGACTTTCCATTAAAATCTCTAAAAATGCTAGAGAGATTGTCACCCGTGACTATATTGATTGATCCTCAATGGGTATCTGATGGGCAAAATCATATCAAATGCCAAAAGAGCAGTCGGGTGGATCAAATGTGTCTTTACTCGATGGAGATAACAACAGGAGATTCACAACTCTAAGGAATCAATGGACTGGCTATGAACAACGCAACATATACCAAAAAATTGAAACCAAAACAAAAACGGTAAAAAAAATTGGAAGACTAGGATCACAATGGCTACATATCCAATTCAAAAATTTATAATGGATATCACTTGCCAATTCAAAATGCAACTCGCATATATTGATTTACATAAAAAGAGACGGAATACACCCCACAAGTCCGACCAAACAAGTTGAAGCGAAACTAACAAAAAGACTTTCCCTGCCATCACTTCCGTTGCTGCCATCGGTGTGGTATTTTAAGAAATAAACATACACCATGTTGACGCATTGTTTGAGCAAGCTACAATCACATTCTTTTGAATGAAGGAAGAATCAATTGAGCCAATTTAGGAAACCGACTTTAGACTGAACAAAGGAAATTAGAGGATGTTGAAATGTAGATGCAATCCACGCCCTTCTCGCACTCCTAGCGCACTTCGTATTTTTAAGTGAAATTAACCACAACAAACTAATTCTTCAATATTAAAGAATAATTGGTTCAGGTTTGCATCGAACAACAAACACTTCTTCAATTCAAGTGATTAACCGAACCGGATCAAAGTAAATTCTAAAATCAATTCAACCTCGGTGGCACGTGAACTTTTCTGGAGGAAGATTCAAGTCAAAGGAACCCTAGCTTTTCCAATTTGGGGCTTCTTCAAATTGGGTCATAGTAGAATTTTGTTTTTTGGGACAAAATTGCGTTTACTTTTACCTTTCAAAATTAGGGGCCTAATTTGAAACTAACTTGACCACTTCGATCTCTTTTTTGAGACAAGATTGAATTCTTAACCCTTTTTCGAGATAGTGGTCGACTACTTTAAACTTTTATTTTAAATTTTGCCATTCAAAATGGGTTTTTGTTTCCGAATTAATTAAGCCAATGGACTATACATACCTAAAAGTTTATTTTGTTTCGTAATTGAGAATATTGTCGTTTTTATTTCACAATGGATAACGACGATGAAGATGCATACCATCCCGCTGTCGATGGGCACTTTGACTCATCTACTGTTTTATATTAAAAAAATTTGGTAGATATTATCTGTCCTCCTTTGTACTTGAGCTTGGATGTCAATCTTACGTTCATTTTATTGAGGAGTCCATCTGTTTTTGTAGCTTTTAGATGATAAAAAAACTAATTATACCTCTTACGTATTTACATCCTCCGAAGCATCTCTGAGGATTAAATGGTTTAATTTGTTTTCATTTTATTTTAAGCATATGAATTTTTTAATTTTCTCCATTTTCCCCTCTTTTTGCTTATAATTTTATACAACGAGCTGGTAAATGTCCAGTTTTTAACTTTTCACCCATATTAAAAAGAAATCATTTAACAAAAAATAAGATCATATAAAAAAAATTGAGTTGAGTAACTGTAATATCTGAACATAAAATCAATAATAATAACGACATAAAAAAAAAAAAACACAAATGGAAAAGGAAAGAAGAAATTCAGTTCCTTTTTCTTTGGGGGCAATATAAAAAATTAGTCAGTTCAAAACCCTCGCTAACTCCTCCCAAAAGCAGGAGCTCCTCCTCGTCTTCCCCACCATAAACCTCCTCCGCCTCGCCGTCCCGCCGCCGGCGACCCTCTCTCGTCGGATTCGCTCAGCCCGTCTCCGGCGAAGCCTCCGGACCGTGCTCGGAAGCAGCCGAGAGCAGACGGGTCGGTTTCGATCTCCACTCTTTTCGACGGCATGGCTCGCCGAACACCAGAGACCTCTTGACGGCGTTCAGCCCCTCCTCGGAGTTCTTCGCCATCAGCTCCGGCGATGGCCGGATTAAGGTTAACCTCGCCTGCTTCCCGGTTCTTTCGTTTTGTGGCAAGTTTTCTTCGGATTCGATAAGAAAGTATTGGCTTTTACGGTGTCTGATTCTGGAATCGGACGCGAATTAACGGTCATTCTCTGTTCCGATGAATGCCGCTTTGCCTTATTACTCGTCCATTGTGTCTCAGTAAGCAACGATAGCTTCGCTTAATTAAACGGGACCTTTTTTTTTCCTTTTGTTGTTTTGGATTCTCTGTTTTTATATTTGGGACACTTTGAAAGGGCAGATTCAGACGGAGTTTGTGGACATCGCGGCAAAAGATCCGACGGACGCGTTTATGAAGCCGGACAGGGGTCACCTTTCGGTTGATTACACCTGTATGAAGCGGCTGGATTTGTGGAAAAAGGTTGGTTTGTGATTTCTTATGGAAGTTGAGGGACAGTTTTGGCTCTTGATATCTGCTGTGGGTGGTGGGCTTTCACTATAATTTGAGGTAATTAATCTGGCCTGTGACTGTGGTGATTGCAGAGGAAAAGAAAGCATGGGGGCTCGTTGATAGTTTTAGGAACAGGTGGGGGCGATGTCCTAGCACTCGATGTAGCATCTGCTGAATTGAGATGGAGAATTCAGCAGATGGTTAGTGACTGTCACCCTGGGTGAGTTACCTGCTAAGTATCTTGGAATCTCTTGCTTGTTGTTGGCCGTGAGTGACCCCTATGTCATGGTTTTCTAGGAAAGTTGTTTTTAAAAGATTTTCTAATCTTAATTTTTTGCGGTTTGTTGCTTCTCTGCTGACTAACATTCTTTTGACATTGTTGGTAGAGTAGCGTAAATCCGACAACTGTACATTAAATTAGATATCATCTTGCCAATGGAGTGCTCAGTTTTATGCTGAATTGGGATTGTCATTGTGGTCACTAATGCGGTGAATATTGGATATATCTGCCCATTGTCGGGGTATAGAATGAGAACGTTTGAAAAAGGATTGGCATTGCCTGCTTCAGGATTTACAGCCAAAAAGTCTTCTTTTGTGACTTTCAAGTAGTTGAAAACTTCCCGTTTTTGGGCAAATCAATAACTTCTGGAATGGTATGGCCTTAATAGTTTTTAAGGAATTTGAGTTTCTTGAGATTGAGACGTTTCTGAAGTCTCTCACGGAGTGAGAAACCATGAAGAGGATGTCTTATCATGAACAGAAATGAGGAATTTAGGAGTGATGGTGAATGGTTCATTTTTCTTCATGAGGTTTAGCTGCACTCTTTCTATTGTGTTTTGAAGTGGTAGAGGGGATGATCCTTAATGTTCTGTTGGCATTAACACTCTAGTAAGTTTCCAATGTTTACTTCTGGTGCTTTGGTTGAAAAGTAGCATGTATGTTGATTAATAAAATAGTCTACTGGCTACCTCCCCTTAGTAGCAGTTGAAGATGAAGTTCCATGACATTCTCTTGATCAAGAAGATTACAATATTTTCTTATAACTCAATGGTTCCTTAGCAATTTCATTTGTGTATGCATAATGGATCAAATTATGCCTATTTTGAAAGGAACAAAATGTTTCTGGCATCTATAAATTGCAGGGATGGATAGAGAGATGTGTGGTCCTGCTATTGTTAGTGATGAACATGATAAATGGAAGCATAAAGTTCAAATGATTTTACAGCTGAGGTGAACGTAATTGTGAGCACCACTTTGGAAAAAGGATTTGTTTAATGTGAAGTTGGAAAGTTTTAGTAACACATAATGTCAAAATTCATGGACAAAGGCCAAAATAATTAATTGGAAATGATAACCTTTTTAAGCATACCTCTTCTGTTGGTAGGATTATGACATTGTAGGATGCAAGGATCTCTGGATCAAAATGCTAACTTTATATCTAGCCCTTTTCCGGTTTTCTTTCCTGATATGTCATCTATGAGTTTGTGGATCCTTGGCTCATAGGATCTATGAAGGGATTTTAACTACTTTTGCCAAAAGCACCTGTTGTTGAAGTAATGTGCTTTTGTTGCTTTGAGTCATCCATGTCCTGAACCATCCTGTAATTTAAAACTAGGGGTGCCATATCTTCTGCTAATCTTCCTGTTACATATATCCTCACTGAGTAGTTGCCTGCATTTGTTGCTCCATCTCCCATGTTCTACTCAAATAAGTCACATTAAAGTTATGGCTGGCATATTTAAGTTTCTTATCGTTGGTCATTCAGCGATCATTAATTGTTACTGATCTGGAATTATCCCAAGACAAAGCTTTTTCTCCTTGACCAAAAGGTTGATTAATCAGTTGCATGAAATGATTCCATGAGAATTTTGCAATATAAGCATCTATATGTTAGCTTCCCGAGGTAAGCAAGAGCTTAGTACCTGTTTTTCTTGATCAAAGCTTAGCCTATCTCTTGTTTTCTTTTCAAGCACTTTTCTTAGAGTAAGCATATTGTTTCTTTGAGCTTAGAATCAGTGTGGTTGAGTGTCTTTTCTATCCAAATTGGTGACTATCTCATCAAAAAGTTATTCCACAAGTCTGAACTCAACGACAAAATTGGACCCCAAAATCTGGGTTAGGATTTATTTCTATGGTTTCATGTATACATCGTTTTCTATTTACTTCTGTTTAAAGCTAAATCTAATGTAAGCACCAAGTGTAATTGGGGCTGGGTCATTATATACATCTCTTGTGATTTCTAATATGATGAAATTATTTCCGAATTCACATGCTTCTAAGTTAGAGATCTAAGAAAGAAAAATGGCTGCTGCTGATGCAAATTTGGTTCATACATATCTTAAATCGCCTTTATACATGTCGATTTCATTGAATTTTAAAAGCAGCATGAGGGAAAGCGGTGATTATGGCTAGAGTTCTGAAGAGTTCTGCAATCTCTGGTTCTAGGAAAAATCCTGTCAATCTTTTCTCTAGGTGTATGTGGCATCAACAATGATATGAAAGAATTGTGTTCGTTTCTTTTTTGCTTCATCTAAAATATTTTACTTCTCAAGACTCTTCGTGGAGCTTCATGTTATTTACTATTCTTGGGTTATGGTTGCCTCATGATATGATTTTATATAATTATATTTCCCTTGTAGACTGCAAAAGCTAGAGGAGCGGCCATCCAACCGTTACTGCAGTTAGTTGGTCGGCTGCAGCTTGTTGTCGCTCAGGTTTAGGCTCTTTATATCTTTGCTACAGATAATTTTTTGAGCTTGACAGTGTCTGATTTTGGTAAATGTTGTCTTCCAACAGATTGACAAAGCCACACATGATCAAACTAGAGATTCTCTTCACAAGCGTCAAGCTGATGAAAGTGATGATGAGGACGAAGACATCGATCACATCTTGTATAGGGATGAATCTGGACAAATTAGCGATGACACAGAAGATGAATAGAAGCTCTAAATTTTAAGAGGTAGTCATTCTTGCTGGTGTTGAATTTGATTTGTCGCGTTTCGTCTTCATAAACTTTGGATTGTTGGGGTACTTCGTGGGTAAAGAAAAAGTGAAGTGAAGGCTGCGAAGACTTTTTTCTTTGATTACATTTTCAGTTAAGTCTTTTATTCCACAGCGAAAGGTGAGTCTTATAAAGCATTTTGCTATAGATTAATTCGCTGTTTCAATTAAGAACCGGTTATACACGAACTGGTTCAAGAGTTTCCATGTGCTAACTATGGCTTTTAAATTTTCCATACTCATTACAAGTTCCTCTAAGCATCGGTTTGAGTTGGGTGTTTTTGGCTGCTATGTAGCGGGAAACTTGCTCAAGATGGAGATGCTCGCTTGGGGCAAGTCATCAGGAGAATTCATACATATGCTGACAATTTCGTGCTCTCCACAGTTTTCTGGTCCCAACCGCGTGTGCTGGCCTTAGGCGATCACCGCGACGACAGAGACCACCACAGACTGGCCGTTGCGGTAGTGGTCGTCGCCCTACAGTGGATTTTGGCATCCCTATTCGTACTTTTTATGAAAATTGTTTCTTTAATCATACAATCAAACTCTCTACAGGACTGTTTATCTGTATGTCCTTGTATCCGGTTCTTACTCGACCAAAGAATACGAGATAAAAATCTTCAGCACTTTTTGCTCGATCTCAACGTGCCCTTTTCGACCGACTTTATTTCTTTGCGACCAAATGCAGCATAAGAGTAGAACATTAGATATTACCCTCAACAAATTGAGAGAGTACAGGTCACGTTTTTTAGCTATAATTCCATAAATCTGAGATCCGGAAGCTTTAGATGACCATCTTATCTCAAAGCCATTTTGGGAATTTGATATCATCTGCTGTATACCTAGATTTAATGACTAGGACAATGTAACTTGATCTTGCGAAACATCTGCTCGAATCATGGCCCCGTAAAAGCACCGCGCCATTGTGATTTCATCCTTTCGCTACAAAGAATCGACCAATGCGTTACACGCACTGACCGAAGGCGTCAATCCACGCATTCTCATTTTCCTGAACACCTCAAACCTTCAATAAATAGACCGTCACGCGAATACCTCTCGATGACAAAGCTCAACTTGCTAGACCGACAAGACTCGCTGCCTCTGGACGCTCTCGTCATCAAAATCCGCAATCTCGACGCCAAGTGGGCTCTAGCAAGCGAATCCCAAATGGGTCTTGCCGGCTGAAAATCGCCCGACCCGACGAGCACATGGATCACGTGGCAGCACGACCCGAGGTTCGCTTCAAAACCCAATCTGGTCCTGACCCGGTTGAAGAAACCGGAACGAAAACGCGATTTCTTGCCCCAGTCGCAGGAAAGCTGCCATTGCATTTCAGCGACATGGAAACCAAAACAAGGCGAAATCGACCAACACCCCCACAGAATAACGCCAGAAAAGCTCCAAAACAAGACGATGATCACGACGCGGAAGAGCGAAGTGAAATCGAAACACCGAGATGGGGCAACCCCGAAACAAGAGAATTAGGGTTTCGGTACGCACCAGAAGCCGTGGCCGCGATTTTTCCGGTACGAGCTCAGCGCAACAGCGCCGAGGAAAGCCGCAATGAGTCGAGCTCTTTGCTGGGTCGGAATTCAGACAAAATCGAAGTGCGATAGAGAGAGAGAGAGAGAGAGAGAGAGAGAGAGGAGCAGATTGACTCAATCGAAGTTCGGAGATCTAACATTAGCGCTTGGTTAAATGGCTAAAAACTGGTTTCAAAACCGGTTTGATTCCCCAGACCTGGTCTAACTGCACACCTCAAACGGTGAGACCAAAAGAAAACAAGGGCCACACCCTACTACAATTACTTAATAACGCCGACTGAAAATAAAACCTCAGATAGAACCCCATAAGGAGACAGACAGGGATCCTCTAGGATATAGGGTTGACCTCGACATAAGCCACGACGGCCCTGAACATAGCGAATGCCTCCCCTTCCACGGCCATGATCTTCTCCTCGCTGACATCCACTTCGCTGTTGGAGTACTCGATTGTGCTCTTCCAGACCGACCCTCCCTCGGGCAACGCAGCCACCTTCACCTCGTGGCTGAAATGCTCGAAGGTGTTGGCCAGCACGTCGCCCTCGATGATGGAATAGCTGTAGATGAAGTTGTCCCTGTCCGGGATCTCAACCATGTGCTTCAGAGTCTTGTACCGACTGCCTATAGAAGCAACAGTCACATTTGTAACTCACAAATTTCAACATCACGAGCACGATCTTAGTGTATATGATTAGGCCATTTAGAAATCAAACCCAGTTATAACCATAATGCAATACAATCGACAAGTGCGATGTTCATGGTGAGGAACATTTCAATTGACTCAAAGTTTCTAACCTTCGCCTGAAGTTGTTGTTGGAAATTTCCTATAATATGGGCTTACATTAATTAATTGATTTTCTATTTTAAATAATCGGGTTAATGGATATTCCAATATTTGTTGAACCCTAAAGTGATCTGATTGAATTGGGTATTGGCATCTATTGATAACGGGCCTAGTTGAGCAGCAAAGTGTAGGCAATTGTGTTTGACTGAAGCCCGTAATGGGAAGGGCCCAGTTGACACGCTGTTGATTAGGGCTTGCTAGGTCCCCTCTCTAGCCTATAAAAGGGTAGGTTATATCTATCAGTTGCTTTAATCCCATTGAAAGCTGCTATATCGAAATAGGTCATAGAGAGGAAGATCTGGTATTCCAATAGATTCCTGATTATCAGAGTGATCTAGTTTTCTTCAAGTAAAGCAATGGCTCAAACAGGTACGCTTTAATTCCGCTGTATTTATTGATCTCGGTGTTTTACAATCATGTATGGATCCGGTTGTTTCATGATTGATTAATTATTCATGTGAATAATTTTCTACATGTGGTATCAGAGCTAGTCATATATGATTGTAGAACCCAAATTTTATCTTTTTATGGACAAATTTGAAATTTTCCTCTTTGAGCCGAATATGGGCATTATTTTTTTCGTGTAGATTTTTTGCTTGATTAATCCCGTAACCATAGGGCTTTTGTTCTACATGTTGAGATCTTTCCAACCATATATAATTTGCATAATTTCGTTGAGAATTGAGAGAGAATTTTAGATTTGAAATTCTAGGGTTTAAGCATGAAAAAGTTTTAGAATTTTCAGATTACTTGCAATTGATTGATGTTTGTGGTAAATTGTTGCATTAAGGTAAGTTTTTTTTTTTTGGGCTTAAATTTGTGGAAATCTGGATTGTAGTCATGGGAGTGTTAGATATGAATTTCTTGAACTTGAATATGGTCGAATTCTTAGATTGCTCTTGATTAATTAGTTGTTCATGTGATATCTCTCTCTGCGTGCTTGCTATCTTCCACGATCCGTCGGAACGAATTAGGGTTGCGTGCGTTGGGCTGACCGTTTTCATTGTGCAGATGACGATTTGAATGCTAGTCTGTGTTTTCTTTCGCTTGCTTTCACGTGTGTATTCTATAGTTCGCGGTGGATTGTTTCCCCGTCGTCCCTTTGGCCAGATTGTGTCCATCGAGATGGGAACCGTGGTCAGCTTAGGTTTCCAGATAATTCCCCTGAAAAACCCCATGATTAATCACGGCCCTAAGAAAAGCCCTCGATATCCTAAGCACGATAGTTTTGTTTTGAGTCTGTCTTTGGTATTGGCAACCGACTCTCCTACGTGATTGTGTGATTGTGCGGGGCATCGATATGCAAGCGCATAATTGAATAATTGGCTGGATATTTATAGTAGCAATTCGTAAGCTTTGCGGCTGATTTTACTCCTGAAAGTGAAAGCTGTTCGTATGCACTCGTTTTGTCTTTCTATGCAATGCGACATCACTTTCTTATCGCAGTTTCTTGAGCTTTAATTAGCTGGGTTCTCCATTATCGTGCTTTCTTTTGCTCGTAAATCATAGAAAGTTTACCAATGTCCATTTTATCATTAGAAATATCGATCGCGTGGACAATTTCTTGGATGAGAATGAACCAATAGAGTTTTTAAGGGGGACAGGTTAAATGGTTGAGCTGGAAACCTTATGGGTATTCCAGCATAATAATATTGATGAATGGTTCTCGAAGATGTGGAATGTTAGAGTTAAAAAGACGTCAAATTTCGGGAGGATCGGGGAACGGCTGTGATATTGGTGTTTCCAAGACGAGAAAGTGTTGCTGCTGTCTTTGATAGAAAGCTGCCATACACAAGAAAACTTTCCTCTATGAGGCACTTGGATCGTAGTCGGAAGAATTGCTATCAAATTAAATCTTGAAAGACCGTTTGGCTATCTTGAATATAATGAGCAGTTGAAACTAAATGGAACAATTTGAGCATCCTAAACTGCTTGAAAGGAGGGAAATACGAGATAGTTGTTAGATTTGTCTAGGGTGTATGGATGCGCCCACTTGGAAGCAATTCCAATCTGTCCTTCAAATACTGTGGACTGTAATGTAGAGATTGGGAGTATGGCATACCGACTATGCATGTAAGATCTTAGGGTGCCAAGGCATTATGCGATATGTGTGCGGTGGCAGTCACTAGAAATCGCAATTGATGTGCGAAAGTCTTTTACGTGTACACTCCCTTTGGCTAATGCTCTTTGAAGGAGACTTAAAAAGTTTTGAATCCTAATATTCCATGGCATCCGCACTTTTATCTTATTGTCAGGTGTCCACATCTATTTTGTTTGGTGCTTTTAGATTCTTCTGCTAATGCTAGACTAGATCTGCGAAACATAGATGGTGTTGGTGTGATTTGGGCTAGATTCATGGGATTGAGACTCATTGTGCAGTAGCTTTTGCTTTGACTGGAGGGTGCATGAAAAATTCGGGTTCTAGGGCTGAGTGGCTTGAACGTCTTCGGTTTCTCGTGTAGGTTCGTGTTTAATGATTCACATATGTTGGAATCTGGTGGCTAGTGTACTGATTGATGTGTGTTTTCATATCCTTGTTTGTGGTGGATTCAAGATCATTTTTTTTAATGAAATTTAGATGAATTCCATTGATGGTAATCGTGGGTACCGCTTATGGATTGATGAACTTGATTTTCTTTGATGGATGGTGAACTTCTCATTCAATTATGTCTCTATAAGCAATGGTCTGTGATAGTGTTTTATGTGAACGACCATTGTGTAGAAGAAAAGGGAAAGTAAGCTTAAGATTGCTAGTGGGACTTTTATTTATTGATTTAAACATGAGAACCTATTGACTAAAGGTGACAAAATCGTGGGTTGTTTTCCCTGTCTGATGTAATTGGATACAGTGCTTGCTTAGAGTGTTCTTCATTCTATTTTAGTTGAGGTCGAGTATGCAACTTGGGTGCCATTTTTTTTCTTGTAAAGATTGTAGTTCCTACCTGGGTGTCTTTGTTTGGTATTTGGTGCACGAGTAATTTAAACTTAAATTCAAAATGCTTGATCCTCATCATGTCATGACCTTGTGATCTTGATGTTGCTGATTGTATGTAAGCTTCGGTTTTTTGAGAATTTCCTTCCTAAAAGATTTGATTTTCGGGATTTTTGAATGTGGAGTGCTTTGGAAATTGATAACATGGTATTGAAACGGTTTGATCTTTGGAAACTCTTTAGCATCTTTGAGAGATGAGCTTGTTTTTTGTCATGTCGCTGGATTTGCGACATACTGGTTATACCTCTTTTTCTGCTTGTCCGCTAGCCCATAATCCCACAGGACAAGCTGTGAATTGTCAGTTGGAGGCTACGAAATTTTTGGGTTTTCAAATAGATGCTATCCTTCTAATAATAATTTCAGGAATTTCGAAGTTTTGTCTTCCTTTTAACTTGATGGGTACAATTAAGCAGAGAAGTGATTTACACTAAAGAAAAAAAAAAGGAGATGCGGTTTGATTAATAGGGTTGGTGAATCTCGTAACACTTTTAGAGAATTTTTATGAAGTAGAAGAGCAAAAGGACCATAGAAAATTTGAATGTTGGCTTTGTTCAAGGTTACAGTTTTTTTTTTTTTTTTTTCAGATTAGGACCGGTGACTAACGGAAGACTAGCGTCGAAATACGAATTAATCAATATTACTGAAAATTCTGGCAAACCAAACGGACCCTTCATGTCTTCTTGTGTGGTTTTACCACGAGTCATCGGAGTGGACTGGCTTAACATGATTGAGGTTTAGAAGTTCTTTTTATAGAGATTTTGCTTGATCTCTTGTGGGTTTCATGCTAACATGCATGAAGGATACTTCTAAATTCAGATGATATGATTGTGTCAAATAGGTGGAGATTGAGTTATTGCATGACTACGTAATTTCCCAAATTTAAAAGATGCCAAATTTAAACATGCCAACCAAGGATTGATGGTGAAGTGTGAGATAAAGATTGTCCTCATGACTTTTTGATGTAATGGTTACTGATCGCTACGAAATTTTTGGCTCCCTTTAATTCTAGTAACCATTCGTATTCATTCCTGTTTTGCCATGAGTTTGAAATATTAAAATAATAATTAAAAAAAATTGTGGCAAAAATTGTTGCTTGATAAATGCAATATGATCTTGGGAAGTACATGTCATAAAGTGCTTCATATTGTTAAATGAATTTTGGGCATATATTTTTTGGAGTTTCCTATTGATAAAAATTAGTATATACAATTACCTGCCCAAAGGGGGTTATTGTGTATATTAATTTGAAAATTGCATGAAGATAAATTCCAAAATTAAAAGATGGGGATGTATGACACAAAAAGATTTATCTGCCCAAAGGGGATAAATTTTTGAAAGTTATATGTAATTTCCCTCTATATTGATATATTAGAGATGAATGATGGGGATGTGTGACTCAAAAAGGTTTATCTGCCCAAAAGGGATAAATTTTTTAGAGTTATGAGTAATTCCCCTCTATGTTGAGATAATGGAGATGTATAATTTAAAGGATTTATCTGCCCAAAGGGGATTGATCTTTGAAGATTATATGTAATTCTCCTTTGTTGTCTCTATATATTGATATCATGGAGATGTATAATTTAAATGATTTGTCTGCCCAAAGGGGATGGATCATTGACAATTATATGTAATTCTCCTTGTTGTTGCTTTATAAACTTCATGCTATGAAAATTAATTATGCATTATACACTTTGCCCGAAGGGGAGTTTATAATGTACTAATTATTTTTGTTGAATTACTTATTGCCCATAATTGATCTAATTACATTATGTGTGACAAACAGTTATCTTTACTATAAACAACAAAGCCATGATTGAAATGTTAATTGGATCAAATATTATACTGTTAAGGACTTGATAAAAAAAAAAAAAAAGAGGGGGAGACATTGTGATTGAGAATATTAGAACTGAGTCCATATTGGCTGATCCTCTAACAAAAGGTTTATGACCCATTTTGTTTAAAGAACATGTAAAGAATATGGGCATCTTAGATTCTTTTGATTTCTTTTGTTAGTGGGAGTTATATAATTTGTATTTCTAGATATTATAGTTATATGCAGATTGATAATGCTTTTATAATGTTTATTAAAGCATTTATTTTCAATGATTGTTGTTATTGATTCTATTGTTATCCTTTCTCCTATTGACTGAGAAATGGAAGTATAAAACAGTATCTTTAAACAAAGTTTTAGTTTAAAGATGACTGGATGTCACTGATTATGAGATCTCATGTTGGATTGTGACATAATTGTGCAATTTCATGTTGTTTAGAAATCGCACTGAGGCAATTTCATGTTGTTTAGAAATTGCATTAGTGCAATTTCATGTTGTTGAGAAATTGCATTGAGGACCGATAAGAAATAGTGTAAATTTTGATCACATGTTGGCACTATTTCTTACTACACTACTAGGCCCATGATCCATGAAAATATAATACTTATTATATGTGATTATGGAAGGTCATGTGTTGTGGTATTTTCTTAACACATTGATCTCCATAGTCCTATACTGAGGTTATATAGGATTGAATTAGTATTGAGATGCCATTATTGGAATATTATTTTTAAAAAAGTTGTGGCCACATAAAAAAAAATTTTTCAGTTATTAACCCGATAGTGTCGTTTTCAAATATAAAATATTTTTCAAAATAAAACAAGTTAATTAATGTAGCCCAAGTGGGAGAATGTTGGAAATTTCCTATAATATGGGCTTACATTAATTAATTGATTTTCTATTTTAAATAATCGGGTTAATGGATATTCCAATATTTGTTGAACCCTAAAGTGATCTGATTGAATTGGGTATTGGCATCTATTGATAACGGGCCTAGTTGAGCAGCAAAGTGTAGGCAATTGTGTTTGACTGAAGCCCGTAATGGGAAGGGCCCAGTTGACACGCTGTTGATTAGGGCTTACTAGGTCCCCTCTCTAGCCTATAAAAGGGTAGGTTATACCTATCAGTTGCTTTAATCCCACTGAAAGCTGCTATATCGAAATAGGTCATAGAGAGGAAGATCTGGTATTCCAATAGATTCCTGATTATCAGAGTGATCTAGTTTTCTTCAAGTAAAGCAATGGCTCAAACAGGTACGCTTTAATTCCGCTGTATTTATTGATCTCGGTGTTTTACAATCATATATGGATCCGGTTGTTTCGTGATTGATTAATTATTCATGTGAATAATTTTCTACAGTTGTCCCATCAAGGATCCTCTTGACGACTTGCAGGACCTCCTTGGGAGGAAGCTTATAGGCTTCGACAAGGGCCTCGACCACCATGGCCTGAGGGATCAAGGACGTGATGTCGGTCTTGTAAGTAACGAGTCCCATTTGATTGAATCCGAAAAAGAATATGCTGAATCAGGTATGCACTTGATCCTATGAAGAAGTTCTTCTGCGCGTGGATTCTGCGAGTTCAGATGGAGCTCTGCGAGAGAGAGAGAGGGAGAGAGGGAGAGGGAGAGGAGAGGGTGTGTATTGAAATGGTGTGAAGAGTAAGGGGGCTTTATAAAGGAGAGGGGGGAAGTGGGTGAGGGGGAAGTTGCGTCACAAGTGGTCGGAAGCGAAGTAAAGTGGGGCTCTCCCCTCACTCTACCCTTATATTTCCTTCTTTCCGTGTCGCATGCGAATATTAAAAAAATTAGTAAAAATGAAAAACGAAAATCCCAATGCAAAACGCCAACATCCTCGGAGGGTAGAGCAGAAGTGCAAAAACCTCACATCACAGTAAAGCAGAAAAAACACAACGCAAAACCCCAACGTCCAATCAAAGCAGAAAAACGCAAAAACCCAACATCACATCAAAGCAGAAAAGCTAAAAAAACCCCGACATCACAAGATTTCACAACAAAGCGGAAAAACGAAAAACCCTAACATCATTGCATGCTAACCGCCCTTAAAATAGTACTCGAAGAGGGAAGCTTAGAAGATATTGATATCGATACCCATGGATTGACTTCTTGATTGACCTACATTGATTTCTTTCATAAGATGATAACCTTATCATAGCTGGAAAATCTCGAGCCTCTATATGAGTATGGTTGTATTCTCCTAAGATTTCATCACGATGTTGCTTCGGTTTGGATGTAGAAGTAGCATCTTGAAGGTCGGCGAAGGCCTCGGGAAGCACTATTAGTGGTTTGACATGCGAAAGTAGTACTCACACATATTTCTATAAGGTTTCATTATCATAGAAAATCTCAAGCCTTGATGCATTAAGTAGAAAACTCGACATGATTGGCCTCAAATTTTAGATCGAACCAGAAAAAATTGATGCGCGATTGTTCAATTGCGTGATTTAGATATTAGATGTTTGTGTTGTGCTTCCACAGATAAGGAAAAAAAAGAGTACCGATTGTGCTCTAAAAGCCAAGAATGGACGTCAAGAAATGTCGATATTTTCCCTTGCTTTCATATGTCAAGTCCTTTTAAATAATAACATCACTCGGAAGCGACTTAGATTCTTAGAAATGCTTTGTTTTTTTCTCTAAATTATAGACCATGTGCTGGAGGAGGAAAAGTGGGGGAATCCGGCCGACATCAGTGGTTATCAATTAACTTTTGGTCGATCCTCTTGTTTTCATATGGAAGTCCTTCGATCATTAAAATAATAGTCTCCTTGATACGGCCTTTTTCGCAATAGCTTAGCTTTAGCTGTGACAAAGAATGCTGCATTATTTAAGATTTGACCGGCATCTCATCATTACAACCCCCTGCATGTGGACCGCTTCAGCGGTTGTCTCGCCCACTTCCACTAGTTACGGTTCAATCACAATTTGCATTTATCTATTTATTTTTGCTAGAACCAATCACGATTGTTATTATTATAATCCTTAAAGAGAACCGAGAACATAAGAATAAACGTGGTCGGAGATTGAAAGATTGTGCCAACATGCGACAACTCAATTGTAAGCATCGGGGTTTTGAGAGGGGGGCTTCAATGGCCTCGAACATTCCCTTCGCCTTCTCCTCTCTGCCGGTCTTGATCTGCTCACACCCTCCTTCGCGTGGCACTTGCTCATGCCCTTGCACCTGCGCCCTCCGTCCCGACCTGCCTTGCACTTGATCTCGTTCAAGATCTTCTCGAGTGCGTTCATCAAGGCGTTGCCCTCATTGATGGTGTATGCGTACGTGAGCTTTCATTGTCCAGCTCGTCAACCTGGTGATTCGCTGAGTTGAACTGGCTAGCTGCAACACAGAGGAAGAGATATAGTGAGAAATGAATTTGCTAACGTCCATGACAAACTTGATTTTTTTGTTTTTCTGTTCTTTATAACATATTTGGAATAAAAATTTATTTGATAATGTAATTTCATTTTATTTATTTATTTTTGGAATAGATTTATATTTTAGAAATAGATTTTGAACACAAATCATAAGCTAAAACTTTTAGCTTTTCTATTTTTGGAACAAAATTAAGAAATGAAAACTCTTTTCATTATTTACTTTTGTGGCTACCCATCGCCCATCTGTTGTTTGTGGGATGCCGGCCATCGGCCGCCGGTCACCAACGCCAGTTGCCGGCTGCCCATCCGCTGTGCGCTAGATGCCGGATAGAGGAACTGATGTCGGCCCTGCAGCTGTACAGTCCCATGATTCTCTCTCCGAATAGAATTTGCTAAAAATATCAGGAGGACGGGTTGTACTGATCTTGGGATCTCGGGCTTTCCTTATATATGGAGGGAGACGGAGAGAGGTTCATGAAGCAGCAAAGACTAAACCTAAATTTGTCGTGGTGGGTGGTGGAGAACTTTTGTCTACATTAGGGGTTGTCGCTATTTTATTTTCGGGAATTCTAGATTGTGGATCCACCTCATAATAGCAATGAAGGGGGCACCCAACCTCCAATTGCAAACCTAGTATCCGAATCCCTTGCACCTAGACCCGTTAAACGGGTGGGTCGAGTCGGGTTTGGGTCAGGTCATAAATGGTCCGACCCAAATCGACCCATTTAACCCGTTTATAACCCGTTTATTGCAATGCAAAAATTTTGACCTATACCTGACCCGACCCATACCCAATCCATACCCGACCCATTTAATTAAACTTAATTTATTATATATATATATATATAGATATATATATTTAAAAAATGGTATTGTTAAAATAATTTTATACAACACAAATTTAATGGACAATTTTTATAATTTTAAAAAAAAATATTTAAAAAAATGGAATTTTAATTATTTTTAAAAGAATAAAATTTTAATTATTTTAATTTTTTAAATATAACTTTTCTTTTTCTTTTTTCTTTCTTCTTTCTTCTTCTTCTTCTTTTTCTTTGGCCGGCCGCCGGCCACGACGACGGCTGGTGGCCGGCCACTGGTGAGCCTCGAGCTCAAGTTTCGCCAGATCGGTGAGGCTTGAGCCTTGTCGGACGTCGACGAGGCCGTCGCCTCGCCAGATCTGGCGAGACTCGAGCTCGCCGGATCTAGCGAGCCTCGAGCTCGCTCGACGCCGGCAAGCTCGAGTCTCGCCAGATCGGCGAGGCTTGAGGCTCGCCAAATGTCGGCGAGGCCTCCGCCTCCCCAGATCCGGTGAGCTCGAGGCTCGCCGGTGTTGGGCGAGGCCTCCGCCTCGCCAAATCCAAGGAGCTCGAGGCTCACCAGTGTCAGGCGAGGCTCGAGCCTCGCCGATCTGGCGAGCCTTGAGGTCGCTTGGCCGGTCGCCGACGGCGACCGGAGGAAGAGGAAAGAAAAAAAGAAGAAAGAAAAATAAAAAAAGAAAAGAAAAATAAATGGGTTGCACAACCCATCTTTAGACTTTAATGGGTTTGTAAATGGGTCTTAAATGGGTACTCATTTAAGACCCATTTATTTTAGTTCTTTTATTTTTAAAACCCATCAGGGTACCTTATTTCTCAAGGCCTGACCCATTAACGATCCATTTATGCTTAAATGGGTCTATAAATGGGTTGCACAACCCATTTAACACCTCTACTTGCACCCAACCTCCACTTTGATAGGGCCAATGTCGGTCTTGTTGCGCAATGCATTTGGAATATTCGAAAGTTAGCGTCCTTGCGGAGTCAAGTATTTTGGTCTGATCTTTGAATCCTTTTACCCTTTCCTATGTCGTCTTCGGGAATCCTTTTCAAACGCGACTTTCCCGGTGCATGTGTAAAGAAAAGGCTAAATTCCCTATAAAATAACCTAGATTTGTCACTACTTTCTCCCTCCACCCATTGTAAAATGTCTTTCTTCCATTTCTTTTTATCTTTATATTTTGGGGTTGGGACACCACCCTTTGTGAAGCATGTAGATCCACCTCCTGAAAGCGAAAGAGCTTTCCCAATTACAATGGAAAGCGCATTCAACCTCTCGTCCAAAACGTGAAGACCGAAAACTCTGATAGGGCAAAAGTGGCAGGCAATTTCTTGTTATCTAATTGATAGGGCAATGCACTTGGAAAACACTCGAAGCAAGAGGCAAATAAACTGCGTTTCTCGTTGAGGGGAGGAACTCTTATTACTTTTATAGGGCGCGTGCATGTGGGAGAAATCACATTGCATAGAGACCAAGCACTTTGCATCAGTGTGCCGATCGATCAGTAACTTCCGAGGACTGAACAAAGATGGACGAAAGATAAAGCAACGAAAAAATTCATCAAGTTAATTTTGGCGGTTCTGCAATAAATATTATCTAAAATTTTCAAGTTAAGCAATCTTGCGAACAATCAAAGTTCAAGTCTTTTGGTCTGATTTGGGCGTACTTTATCCTTTCTTTGTCTTTATGGGGAACCCTTTCAAACGCAACTTTCTCGATAAATGTGTATTGCCATCATCAACCTAGGTAAAAGAGAGAAAAGGTCGATTCCAGAGAACCACTGCCCCAAGTTCAGCAAAGCCAGGATCCGCCGGACTCCTCGTAATCAACAAAGACGGACACTCAACCCCCACGTTCCATGGGTCCCGACTTCTCCTGGTAGGCTAAAGAACGGAACGACGTTGGGGTGAATGATGAGTGATAAAAAAATGATGACACAATTATTAAATTAATTTCTTAAGTTCGAACTCGTTTCCAAGACCGGACCAGATTAGAGAATATAGATCGATTTGTTAAACTAGAAAATCCCAATCTTAACACTTTCTTATTTGAATTAGAAATTTTCTTGATGGGAATATCCTCTTTATATATATATATATATATATATATATATATATATATATATGAGTTATTTGGTCTTTCGAGAAGTCTATGTTTGTTAATAGAGAAAAGTGCGAATTTATTATTATAATTGATTGTGTGAAAGTTAGAACTTGTTGGAAAGCATCCGGTGGCAGCTCATGTCTCTCAAATATTTGCCTGCATAGTGTTAATCCTTTAGGCCACACGGTGAAGTGATTTTCCAGTACCGCACAACGGTTTTTGTCCGAGAGACTCCTCCACTTTTAGCTTTGGTGTAATTAGGCTTGTCAAACGGGTGGCTTGAGTCTTAGCATAAATAGTTTTGCCCAAATTGAGCCATTCAATCTGTTTTGACTTATTTATTTGCAATGCAAATTTCTCACTCATACTCCACATTCATTGAGGCTAAACTGGCACAAGTACTATTATGACTTTTTTTTTTGGCAATTTTCCCTCTTTAAAGGCTTCTCATAATTTCTAGAGAAAGAGCATGTGAGTGTGCATCTTCCTTTCGGACGAGAGCAGGGGCTGCGCAAGAGAAATCAAGTTCTCTAGAGAAAGCCACAAAAGGACTAAAATAAGGGGCACACGTTCATAGTTGTGCATTTTTCTCCTCCTTTTCAGCCGAACAATGAGTGCTTGATTTTAGCCGTACATGGTAATCTGTGCTCTTAGCTTTCCACCGAGTTGATTATGCATAAATACTTCGAATTTGGACTTAATTTATGTGTCCAAAACATTAGAGCATATGAGTTATTATAACTCCCGTTTTTCAATTATAGTGAATTATTTGTTCATGTAAGTACCGACATTTGAACTTGAATCGAGCTATGTATACCTTTGTTGTCATCCATTATCCCTCATTTTTTTTTTGTTTTGATTACCGTTATGCAGTCCTAATACCTATACAATGAAGTCAATAATTATAATAATAAATTCATGAAAAGTAAAGCAAATGGAGAAAAGGAAACAACCTGAGCTGCATCGGGCATCGGGTAAAGTCAATAGTAGAGGACCTATTATAATGCTCTGGGATGGACCCTTGTGAGTTCAAACATAGAACCTAGGTGATCGATTTAACAAAGAACAAACCTTTAAATACTCTAAATTCTGGGGTCCACGTCTTTTCGGGTCAGAGGGGCCCATGTTTACAAAGCGACTTAAACCTTGAATCATTGTTCTCCTCCTCCTTTTTCCCTTCGGTTTCGGCTATATTGCTGCAAGCTCGGTTGTCTGTCTGCATCGCTTCTGTTTTTGTTGTTCTTGCCGTCTCGTTGGGTCTTTGTGTTGCAGAAAGGCTCTTTTGATTGAGGAAGATGCTATTAAGTACGTTTTTCTTATCTTGCTGGGATTTGTCCAAGTTCCATTCTTTCTTGTTACAAAAAAAGAATCCAACTTCTTGACTCTTTTTTTGTTTGATTCTCGATTCCCTTGAACTGTGCATAGCTTGGGTGCTTATCTTAGTCTTGTGGGTTCTTGTCAAAGTTCATCCTTGTTTGATTGACTTCTAGTTGTATCTATGCTCGTTGGTTCTTTGCTTTAATAACGTTCTTCTTCATCTTTGGTGGTGGTGATATTGCTAACTGATTGGATGTTTCATGAACTAGTGCTCTTTCACTTTGTTCTTGCTCTCTGAGGTGGTTTGTCTACTTGTTCTCAAGTTTGGATCTTTTCCTTGTCTGGCGTTCTGGTAGGGCTGATTGGCATTTCCTGCATTGGATTTTACAGCTTATTTCCTGCATTGGATTTTACAGCTTTTCACCTTTCTCGGGACTTTTTTTCGTATCTGTCCTGTACAACGATTTTGCTGCTTGTTTGCTGAATATTACTGGTGTTGTTCAGTGGAAGTGGCTGATGTACTCTAGGACTATGTTTCTATCCGATTTCTGTTATTATATCTCCTGGAATTCGTCATAAATTTAGAGGGTTGATACAGTTTGCAATCACCACCCTCTGAATTCATTCATATCAGTGGGAATGGCCGGGAATCAGATGCCTGTGCATGTGTGGAACAATGTTAGCAAAAAAATGTTTCTGACAAAATACACGGTTTGATTTCCCCGTAAATCCTTTGCACCTTTGCAGGGAGCATTGCTCTTGCTTCTGGCACAGAGCAATGCCGTGAATACAAGAGGAGGAGACAGCGATGGGCAATGCGAGTACAAACTGGCATTGGATTTGGATCCAAGACCGCGTAGTGTGTCCATAACAGAGTTCAGTGCTGTCGGAGATGGGAAAACTCTAAACACTGTCGCCTTCCAGAATGCCATTTTCTACCTCAAGTCCTTTGCCGACAAGGGAGGCGCTCAGCTTTATGTGCCTCCTGGCAGGTGGCTCACTGGAAGTTTTAACCTCACCAGCCATCTCACTCTCTTCTTGGAAAGAGAGGCCACGGTTCTTGTATCTCAGGTAAATTTTGCTGATGCTTTGATGTTCTTGCTTTGAGAGTAATGAGCAAAAAACAATATTAATTCTTGCATAATATATTGTCTCTCTCACGTATTCAGGATCCATCTCACTGGTATATTGTGGAACCTCTCCCATCTAATGGATGCGGGATAGAAACTCCAGGAAGAAGGTACCGAAGCTTAATAAATGGGTATGGGTTGCACGATGTGGTGGTAACAAGTACTCCAGATTCTTAACTTTGCCTCCTGCTATGGTTATTTTGCACATGGTAGTACCAAGCCTCATCTAAGCAATCCATTGATTGGTAAATTCTCTAGGTGATAATGGAACCATTGATGGTCAAGGCGCGTTTTGGTGGGATTTATTCACCACTCACTCCTTGAACTACAGTCACCCTCATCTCATGGAATTTGTGGAGGCAAAACACGTAGTGGTGTCAAACATTACATTCTCGAATGCTCCTGCCTATAACATCCATCCAGTCTATTGCAGGTATGTTTGTGAGAGCCCTTTTGTCGATGTCACCCATCACTTTTTAATTTTAAGTTGCGCATATGAAATTTATCATCATTCTTTCAGTATAATGCAGCGATGTGCACATCCAGAACGTTTCAATAACTGCTTCACCAGAATCCCCTCACACTGTTGGCATCGTACCAGGGTGGAGATCCAGTGGCTTGGACTGAGGAAAATGCATAGCTGAACAATTGCTTCAGTCTTCAAATATACCTCTGCATTGTTCAGTAATTTGTATCCGATCTCGTGTCTGGAATGGGTTTATTTAGTGAAGGAGATGATTATGATTGTCTGAATCTTTCGGTAGAGCAACGCTGGCAGTTGCTTAAGTTCTTCGTTGTGGGCTTGAAGCATGTTGGACATATCTTTGAAACAATTTCAAGATGCTTTTTCCTCCAATGAGAAAGATTTTTTTTGGATCTCATAGAGAAGAAGAAGAAAATCCCGTGACATTGGAAAACTTGAGAATTGATGCAGCTGCTTCTGTTCTCAGAGTTTATGAACTAGACCTAATCATGCAGTTCACATGATCTTCTTCTTTTTGCCCTCCTTTCCTTCTCCCTCAATCAGGCTTATGATTCTGGTCACAGCAAACTCTGACAGCCAAGCCCATTATTCGGTTTTAATCTGTTTGGTATGTCCTGATAGTCGATATCAATATAAATTTACAGATATGTTTTGTTCTATCATGGAAAATTTTTGGATTCCTCAAACAATATATGCATAGAGGATTGCAGCATTAGCACGGGGTATGACTCCATCGCGCTCAGGAGTGGATGGGATGAGTATGGAATTTCCTACAACAAGCCCACCTCTCACGTGCACAATAGGCGGGCCTACTTGCAGTCGTACTCTGGGGCTGCACAGTTCATCAAGTGGCATAGAATTCCGGACCACACGGGGCTGAGGCGGCTACTTAGAAGACATTACTGTATCCGACGTCAACAGGGATGTCATCCACATGGCATTTGGTGCAAAGGGTCACTTCGGGTCTCATTTGGATGAAAATTTCGATCCAAATGCTCTTCCGGCTTTGCGCTACATTACTTTACAGAATGTGGTAGGAAGAAGCATCACAGTTGCTGGAAATTTCACGAGTCTCCATTGACTTCCATCTTTTTGTCTAATATCTCCTTATTCCTCAACTCCGGTTCATTAATATCTTGGATTTGTTCTGACGTTTCTGGTTCTTATTCATCTGTGTATCCCGAACCATGTCCTGAACTTGCAGGCTTGTCCTCAAATTCTTCCTCAACTTGCATATCTAGCATAACCGCAGCCTTGTGACATATTCCATAAAGGATCAATCCTACCTGTTTTGCAGCCTCAAATTGGAGCCAGATTCTTTTTCAAGAAGGCGGAACACGTTTGAAAGAAGAAACCTCTCAGACCACCAGTTGAATTGCATGGTCGTCGAGCACAGTTGTTTATTCGCAAGTTGTTTGAACAGGCTCATTTCTTCATTCATGCTGTAAGGAAATTTTTGGTAGAAGACGGGGTCACCTTAGATTGTTTTCTTTTTGTACTCAGCGGTTCTCTCTCTTTCTTTCTTTCTTTCTTCTCATTATCTTTGTTTGGGGGGGTGTAACTTCATTGTAAGGTTTTTTAACTTATTTGGAACGACTTCATGTTAGATGAAACCATATGTGACTATATGAAAAGTGATTACCGATGAGGTCATGTGGAAGGGCAAGCAAGACGGACCTCTCTTCTTTCAACTTCAATTTCCAGCTCTTGTCAGCTGGGAAGATTTCATCTTCATGTGTAAAGTCATTCATTATAAGGTAAAGAGGAAGATGGCGAGAACTAAACACGGGTTATTCAAGTGTTCTGCTAATGAAGTCTGTCATTCCAGGTCACACAGGTACACATCATTCTTTCAGCTAGACCATTATCACAGGCTGAGCACTCTTCACTTAGGCGTTGCATCGATTTCTGTTCTTTCTTTTAGTTCCACTGCTATACAGAACAGAAATTGTCCAGCAATGTGGAAGATCAAGTCCCATCTTGATATTCATACATCGTCATTTGTCGGAGTTGATGTTCTTCCATGAAATGATAGAACGGGTCATGAAGTTTACGGAGAAGACAGGAGTGACGAATGGTTTAACTTGCATATGAATCTTAAGCTAACCAGGAATTGCTGTCTGGCTCCTACTGCTTTGTCGTGTTTGCCATCTTCTCTGCATTAATGGCCAAGTTTCTCGTTTGCTCATTTTTCCTGTGTGGCAGTGCTTGTTTGACGAGACATTTCTTGTGGTCTGTAATAATTGTGATTTCTCTATCATTTTATATATTGACGATGACTTTTCATTAAAATCTCTAAAAATGCTAGAGAGATTGTCACCGGTGACTATATTGATTGATCCTCAATGGGTATCTGATGAGCAAAGTCACATGAAATGCCAAAAGAGTAGTTTGGTGGATCAAGTGTCCTTTACGTCTTTACTCGATGAGATAACAACAGGAGATTCACAACTCTAAGGAATCAATGCATTGGCTATGAACAACACAACATATATCGATTCACATAAAAAGAGACGGAATACACCCCACTAGTCCGACCAAACAAGTTGAAGTTATTCTAACAAAAAGACTTTCCCTCCTGTCATCACTTCCGTTGCTACCATTGGTGTGGTATTTCAAGATCTAACCCCACACATCATGTCGACGCGTTGCTTGAGCAAGCTGCAATCACCTTCTTTTGAATGAAGGAAGAATCAACTACACCAATTTAGGAAACCAACTTCAAACGGAATAAAGGAAATTAGAGGATGCTGAAATGTAGATGCACTCCATGCCCTTCTCGCACTCCTAGCGCACTTCGTGTTTTTAAGTGAAATTAACCACAACAGACGAATTCTTCAATATTAAAGAATAATTGGTTCAGGTTTGTATTGAACAACAAACACTTCTTCAATTCAAGTGATGAACTGAACCGAATCAAAGTAAATTCTAAAATCAATTCGACCTTGGTGGCACGTGAACTTTTTTGGAGGAAGATTCAAGTCAAAGGAACCCTAGCTTCTCCAATTTGGGGCTTCTTCAAATTGGGTCATAGTAGATTTTTTTTTTTTGGGACAAAATTGCCTTTACTTTACCTTTCGAAATTAGGGCCCTAATTTGAAACTAACTTGACCACTTCAATCTCTTTTTTGAGACAAGATTGAATTCTTAACCTTTTTTGAAATAGTGGTCCACTTTAAACTTTTATTTTAAATTTTGTCATATTAAAATGGGTTTTTTTGTTTCTGAATTAATTAAGCCATTTAGAAATGGATTATATAGACATGAAAGTTTATTTCCTTTCGTAATTGAGAATATTGTCGATTATATTTCACAATGGAGAACAAGGATGAAGATGCATACCATCCCACCATCGGTGGGCATTATGACTCATCTGTTGTTTACTGTTTTATATTCAAAATTTTTGGTAGATATCATCTGTCCTCCTTTGTACTTGAGCTTGGATGTCAATCTTATGTTCATTTTATTGATGAGTCCATCTGTTTTTGTAGCTTTTAGATGATAAAAAACTAATTATACCTCTTACTTATTTGCATCCCCAAGGAATAAATGGTTTAATTTGTTTTCATTTTATTTTAAGCATATGAATTTTTTAATTTTCTCCATTTTCCCCTCTTTTTGCTTATAATTTTATACAACGAGCCGGTAAATGTCCAGTCTTTAACTTTTTCACCTCATATTAATAAGAAATCATTTAACAAAAAATAAGATCATATAAAAAAAATTGAGTTGAGTAACTATAATATCTGAACAAAAAATCAATAATAAAAAGGACAAAAAAAATAAGAAACACAAATGGAAAAGGAAAAAAGAAATTCAGTTTTTTTTTTGGGCATATAAAAAATTAGTCAGTTCAAAACCCTCGCTAAACCCTCCCAAAAGCAGGAGCTCCTCCCTGTCTTCCCCACCATAAACCTCCTCCGCCTCGCCGTCCCGCTGCCGGCGACCCTCTCTTGTCGCATTCGCTCAGCCCGTCTCCGGCGAAGCCTCCGGACCGTGCTCGGAAGCAGCCGAGAGCAGACGGGTCGGTTTCGATCTCCACGCTTTTCGACGGCATGGGCTCGCCGAACATCAGAGACCTCTTGACGGCGTTCAGCCCCTCGTCGGAGTTCTTCGCCATCAGCACCGGCGATGGCCGGATTAAGGTTTACCTCGCGTGCTTCCCGATTCTTTCGTTTTGTGACAAGTTTTCTTCGGATTTGATAAGAAAGTATTGGCTTTTACGGTGTCTGATTCTGGAATCGGATGCGAATTAGCAGTTATTCTCAGCTCCGACGTATGCCGCTTTGCCTTCTTACTCGCCCACTGTATCTCAGTAAGAAACAGTTGCTTCGTTTAATTAAATGGGATCGTTTTTTTGTTTCGGTTTCTTTGTTTTTTAGATTTGGGACATTTTGAAAGGGCAGATTCAGACGGAGTTTGTCGACATTGCGGCAAATGATCCGACGGACGCGTTTATGGAGCTGGACAGGGGTCACCTTTCGGTTGATTACACCTGCATGAAGTGGTTGGATTTGGGAAAAAAGGTTGGTTTGTGATTTCTTATGGGAGTTGAGGGACAGTTTTGCCTCTTGATATCTGCTGTGGGTGGTGGGCTTTCGCTATAATGTGAAGTAACTAATTTGTCCTGCGACTGTGGTGATTGCAGAGGAAAAGAAAGCATGGGGGCTCGTTGGTAGTTTTTGGAGCAGGCAGGGATGATGTCCTAGCACTCGATGAGCAAGTGACTGTCACCCTGAGTGAGTTACCTGCCAAGTATTATGGAATCTCTTGCTTGTTGTTGGCCGTGAAAGACCCTTATGTCATTTTTCCTAGGATAGTTGTTTCTAAAAGATTTTCTAATCTTAATTTTTTGTGGTTTGTTGCTTCTCCGCCGACTAACATTCTTTTGACATTGTCGGTAGAGTAGTGTAAATCCAACAACTGTACATTAAATTAGATATCATCTTGCCAATGGAGTGCTCAGTTTTATGCTGAATTGGGATTGTCATTGTGGTCACTAATGCGGTGTATGTTGGATATATCTGCCCATTGTTGGGAGTATAGAATGAGAATGCTTGATTAAGGATTGGCATTGCCTGCTCCAGGATTTACAGCCAAAAAGCATTTTCTTGTGACTTTCAAGTAGTCGAAAACTCCCTTTTTTTGGCAAATCGATAACTTGTGGAATGGTATGGGCTTAATAGTTTTTAAAGAATTTGAGTTTCTCATATTGAGATTGAGACATTTCTGAAGTCCTCTCATGGAGTGAGAAAACATGAAGAGGATGTCTTATCATGAACAGATATGAGGATTTTAGGATTATCATGATTGCAACTTTTGGGAGTGATGATGAATGGTTCATTTTTCTTCATGAGGTTTAGCAGCACTCTTTTTTCATTGTTTTTTGAAGTGTTAGAGGGGATGATCATTAATATTCTGTCGGCATTAACTCTCTAGCAAGTTTCCTATATTCTACTTCTTATGTGCAGGGGTGTCGCTGCCATCTCGTTTTCTGAAAAGGGGTCCCGTGCTTACACTGGTGCTGCTGACAGGAAACTCTTTAAAAAGGTTTAGAACTTCAACAAAGACTACATCTGCCATTGCCGTTTTATCTGGTATGTTTTATTTGTCCTTCTCTAGACTTCTTTCTTTACAGCTGTTTGGTGCTTTATGGCGGTTCTGCAGTGTAAGGGTAAATGAAAGTAGGAACATTTACTTTGGTTATTCTATCAATTCTAATCAAACAATTAAATTATGTAAGAATGTTGCATGTACTTAAGCATGTGCTTCAAACCTTGTTTCTCTAAGTCTCTATTACTGTTTTTCCTGAAAAGCTATGTGTTATGACCATACCAAAGCTTTCGAGTAATCACACAGCTACTCGATGCATGAGCTTTACATCGAGCTAGACTGAGTGATTTCTGTTTTAAATAGCATAGAAACTTGGGAGCTATTTAATGTCAAGATTAAGCCAACTGATTTAAGAAACTTGGTCAGTCCGTATGGCTCAGGTTTTCCATTTCAAAGCTTTACTTTATATCTCCCAAACTTGGTTAACCTATGTATGAATCAGGCCATTAATCAATGAAACATTGGTAACCTATACTGAGTGAGGTGAGGCTGCATTTGAACTACTTAATTAAGATTGTGGATCGTGCTGATGCAATAAATTTTGGGCTAGAATTGATTAAATGACTTGGCACGAACCTTTATTTCTGATGTGTGATAGTGAAATGAGAATTTGGAACATTAGGATTTTTGCTGCTGGACGTGAGAAGGAAAAAATATTTCTAATGTGAGTAGGAGATTATATTGATGTATATTGGTTTAGTTATTGGTTATAAGGGATTTTACATGAATAACGAGGTAATCACCTGTCCAATTATCTTTAAAAGATTATATGAAGTGGTGTGTGGCAAGAATATGTTCTGATTATGTTAAGCAGGTGAAACAGTGTTGACAGAGAGACTCCACAAGTCTACAGTCAATTGCATGGATGAGAGGTTGAAGGAAGTAACAATAGCTGGATGCATAATGCATGCATAGCTTAAGAGTTGACATGGCTTTTGTATGTAGACGGAAATCATTCTGAGTGTTTGAAATTAGAGAAGCAAGATGGAAACCAGGGCGAGTCTGATGAGAATGAAATGAATAATTGATCTGAAATTCTATATGAAATTGTAAAATGCTAGGCAAGACTTCCATGTTTGTATGGAATTGATAAGTGTGCTGGGTTGTATCTGTTAATATTTGCTGAGACTTCTATTTTGGTGTTATGCAGATGGAAGTGTACTAGCTTCTGCATCTGCACAAGTGAGGATATATAGTTGCTCAGATCACAAAAAGATGCAGAAGTTTTCTGCCATCCTGGGAGTCTTAATTTTTTCAGTCGGTCTTGTATTTTCTGCTTTATGCATCCCCTATGCTCCTCTTAATTTAAAGTCCATTGAATTCTCTGAATTGTAGGGAGCTGTTCGCTCTATGATCTTCAGTAATGATGGGAAGTATGTTCTTTCCGGTGCTGGTGGCGAAAGATATATTGTTGTTGGGTAAGTTGATGGTAGCAAAACGCACTCAGCAAGCTGTACGCTGTCCTTGGAGCATCCTGCAGTCTATCTTGAGGGCAGATGCATTGATAATGGAGAAGAAGATCTCGAAGGCCTGTATGTTTTGGCTCTTACAGAGACCAGCGTTTGTTATGTCTGGGTTGGACAGAACATTGAGGAACTACGCGATTTGATTGCTGCAAAAGTCTCTTTTATCTGTTGAGGACTCTTTATTGAAGAATCATCATGGTGCACCTACAAGACTTGCTGCAAAATTACTGGGCATTCCAAGTCGTGCATCTGGGCACATTTTTATTTCCCATGGTCTGCTGGCAAAGCCACTCTGAGAAATTTTTAGTGCATTCTGGGGAAAACATGAATTTAAACAGCTCTTGAGATGGGATTCTTTTGCCCACTGGTCGATCCCTGGTTTGGGCTTTAGAGAGGACAAGATGTAAGGAATAAAGGTAAGTCATGGACCTTCAGAAATAGTTTGGTAACTATACAAGATTTTTGTTCAGAAATATTTTTTTTTTAATTTTTATTCCAATCATCATGGACCTGTTGCATAAAACAAAAACTTCTATATAATAAGATAATGTGAATCAAAGCGGCACGTTCCTAGACAGATACCAAATGTTATTCCATTTCCCTTTCATATATTGACACTTGACTTGTATCCAGGAGCATTTCCTCAGCAAATTCTTGCTTGAGCTTCACTGATTACTTAGTCTTATCGTACAGTAGAAAATCTCAAGCCCTTAGATGCATACCATCATAATCCCCCGAGATTCCGTCTCATGTCTTTTTGATTTGTTTGCGAAATTAGCATCTTCAAAGATCGGTGGAGGCCTTGGGAAGAGTTTTTATCATTGGTTTTACACGATGCGATTAATGCACGATTTTCAAATGGGGTGATTTGGGTGCTACTTGTGGTTATGGAACTTCCATCAATGAGTAAAGTAAGTCCTGATTCTTGCCGATGTCGTACGACAGAATTTTAGCAAAAAGATGTGAGGGGTAGTTCGGTAATTAGGCTTTATTAGTTCTCTGAAGCCGAAGTCCTCTGGAAATAAAAGATGCGTATAGTCTGGAAGGTCTCAGACATCTACTTAACTAAGGCTGCTCTGAAAATCAAGATGCAGGTCTATGCATTGTGGATTTTCATTCATACATCTCTAAAATCCCTATAAAACCTTAAGCCCTCAATAAATATAAATAATACAATTCAACTTTCGAGCTTTTCTCTCATCAATTGGGTTTCCTTTCAATTCATCTAAGGGTAGATTTTGTTTGTGGACTTAAATTTGAGACATTTTTTTAACAATAATTCCTCCTCCTCCTCCTCCTGATTTGATTGATTGAATTAGTAAAGCTATATGTATCTCACGAAACTCAAATGGAGCCAAACCACACTTCTCCATACCACGACAATCATCTTTGGGTCGTTGATTGCATCTCGAAAGCGAGTTGTAAAGCAGAGGAAGTGGAAGACGGCCGGGCCGACACAATAGAAATACGACATCGAATGAAACTTTGGTCCATAGTGATGCTGGGTAATTACACGAAGACATATAGGCCTTCCCTGCTCACAATATCCAGAACCACCACTCACATGAGAGTAAAATGAAAACCCCAAAACCACTGCACCAACTTCCTGATAATAAAACCACACAAAACCACGGCGCCATCAGACCAAAAGAAAAAACAAAAGAAAACCACTCCACCAACTTCCTGAAATAAAACCATACAGTGTCACCCTAGACATGAGGATTCACCACCAGATAAGCCTCGATAGCCCTGGACAATGCGGACGCCTTCTCCTTCACTGCCATGATCTTCTCCTCGGTGATGTCAGCGTCGTTCTTGGCGAAGTACTTGATTGTGTTCTTGCACACCGAGCCTCCCTCGGGCAACATGGTGATCTTCACCTCATAGGTGATCATCTCGAAGGTGGTGCCCAGCGCGTCGCCCTCAGTGATCGAGTAGCAGTAGGTGAAGTTGTCATTGTCCAGGGCCTCGACCTTGTGCTTCACTGTCCTGTCCCGGTTGCCTATATAAAAGGAACAAACAGTGACCTCACATTCTCAGGAGTCGCCAGTTTACTGTGCCACCACCGTGTTGCAATCCTATTGACTCAAGACATTGCGACGTTAACGATAACCAATTTGTTTTACTAACCTTCCATGGAAGTGAACTTCTCGACGAACTCAACGCTCCTGAGGACTGGCAGGAGGACCTCGGAGATGAGGTTGTTGGCATTAACAATGGCATCAAACGCCTTGGCCGCGGGGATGGAGGACGTGATCATGGTGCTGCAGCTGAACACTCCCATGATTCTTTATCCGAATAGAATTTTCTAAAATGATCGGAAGGACGGATTCTGCAGAAGTTGGGATCTAGGGCTCTCTTTTTATAAGCAGGGAGGTAGAGATGGTGGGTGGTGGGCTCCTATATTTGCCATG
The DNA here is from genome assembly GCA_019915185.1 of Eucalyptus camaldulensis. NCBI lineage: Eukaryota > Viridiplantae > Streptophyta > Magnoliopsida > Myrtales > Myrtaceae > Eucalyptus > Eucalyptus camaldulensis. The sequence continues at coordinate 7,319,191 of JAHSVA010000014.1, read as the reverse complement.
GGTGGTGGGGACACCTTTTCTTGATGCTGATTGATGGACCCACTTCATGGTATAGAAAGCTGAAGAGAGCTTCCCATTCAACCCTCCATTTGCAGCCCTTGTAGTCTAAACCCCCTCTTTAAGTTGGTCGCTCTCCTCAAACTGAAACGAAACGACCGAACACTTATGGCATAGGGCAAAAGTGTCAGGCAATTTCTTGTTATCAAATAAAATAGAAGACCTATTTTAATGCTCTGGGATCGATCCTTGCGAGTTCAAATATAGAATCTAATAACTATACAATGAAGTCAATAATTATAATAATAAATTGATAAAATACAATGAAGTCAATGATTATAATAATAAATTGATAAAAAGTAAAACAAATGTGAAAAGGGAAACAACCTGAGCAAATTTATAGGGAAATGCATTTAGAAAATACTCGACGCAAAAGGCAAATAAGCTGCAAAACTAAGTCTCGTTGAGGGGAGGAACTATGGTTACTTTTCTAGTGCATGTGTATGCAAAAGAAAATATCACTTCTAAATATTGTGTAGAGACCGAACACTTTGTATCGGTGTACCCATGGATCAGTAACTTCCGAGGGTGGGGTGGCTCGAGTGGGAAAGAGCAGAGAAGTAAGAGCCCACACAAAACAAAGATGGTGTAAAGATGGAAGCAATGAAAAAATTTAATCATGTTGATGTTGATGTTGATGTTTCATAATGAATTCTGCCTAGAATTTTCAAGTTTAATGATTTGCGAATCTTTTACCCTTATCCTTTACTTTGTTGGGAACTCCTTCAGAGGCAACTTTTCTCAGTTCCTTTGCATGATGTTGATGTTAGGTTCCGTAATGTATACCCATGTTATCATTTGCAAGTCAATTTTCCCGGTAAACGTGAAATTTCATTAATCAATCAACATAAAAAATAAAAAAAAAATGGCCAATATCACAAAAGCCCTGCCCCAAATTCCATGACCAGTACCCCCGACCCCTTGTAGTCAAAAAGACGAAACACGCTCACTCCCCAACATTCAAGAGAAGTCCACCAAAAGAGTGCGCAAAAGGAGAAATAAGTGAAACCCACTTTTCAATCAACCTACGTCGCCCCAAAAGGCCAAATAAGTGCTATAAGCTTAGCGCCTTTTTTTTTTTTTTGGGAATTTCCTCTTTAAGTCTCATAATTGTGAGAGAGAGAGAGAGAGAGAGAGAGAGAGCATGTGATATGCATGTTTGGTAGGCAGGAGCCGCACAAGAGAAATCAAACTCACTAGAGAAAGCCCCAGAAGGACAGAAATAAAGTGGGGCCCGCGTTCAGAGAATTTTCTCCTCCTATCCGGCCGAATGAATTGGGCTCGATTTTAGCCGTACACGGTTATCTGTGCGCTGAGCTTTTCACCGAGTTGAAAGATACATTGCTGTTTGGTAGGTATGGCAACAAGACGCGCTCAGCAAGCTGTACGCTGTCCATGGACCACCCTGCACCCTATCTTGACAGCAGATGCATTGATAGCGGAAGAGAAGATCTGAAAGGGGTGTATGTTTTGGCTCTTACAGAGACCCGCGTTTGTTATTTCTGGTGTGGACAGAACATTGAGGAACTACGCGATTCGATTCCGCAAGAGTCTCTTTTATCTATTGAAGAATCATCATGGTGCACCTACATTAGTTGCTGCAAAATTACTAGGCATTCCAACTCGTGCATCTCGGCACATTTTTATTTCCCATGGTCTGCTGGTAAAGCCACTCTTTCAGAAATTTTTTAGTGCACAGTTTGTAAGGTCTAATACGTTTACTCAACAAAGGTTGTTCTGAAAATCAAGATGGAGGTCTATGCATCGTGGATTGATCATTCTTACATCCCGAAATCCCTACAAACCTTAAGCCCTAAATAAATGTATATAATAAAATTTAGCTTTCGAGCTTTTCTCTTATCAATCTGGTTTCCTTTCAATTCATCTTGGGGTGGATTTTATTCGTGAGCTCAAATTTGAGATATTTTTTAACAACAATTCCTCCTGCTCCTCCCGGTGGTTTGTTTGATTGAATTAGTAAAGCTATACGTATATAATGAAAACTCAAATGGAGCCACACTATTGCATCTCGAAAGTGAGTTGTGAAGTAAAAGAAGTGGAAGAAGGCCGACACAATAGAAATGTTAAATCGAATGCAACTTTAGTATATAGTGCCGTAGATTGCACTAGCAACAGCGCCTCATTTGCTGGGCCATTACACGGGGCCCTGCTGCTTCTCTGCTCACAATATCCAAAACCACTCCTCAAAGTAAAATAAAATAAAACCACACAAAACCACCGCAGCAACTTTCTGATATAAAACCACACAAAACCACAGAAGCAACTTCCTGAAACAAAACCACAATTTCCTGAAATAAAACCACACAAAACCAATGCAGCAACTTCCTGAAACAAAACCACAACTTGGAACCACACAAAACCAATGCAGCAACTTCCTGAAACAAAACCACAACTTGGCACCAACTCTCTGAAATAAAACCACCCAGTGACTCCCTAGTCACGAGGGTTTGCCACCAGATAAGCCTCGATGGCCTGGAACAACTCGATCACCTTCTTCTTCACGGACACGATCTTCTCCTCGGTGATGTCTGCGTCGTTCTGGGCGAAGTACTCGCTCGCGTTCTTGCACACCGAGCCTCCCTCGGGCGACGCGGTGATCTTCACCTCGTAGGTGATCTTCTTCAAGGTGATGCCCAGCGCGTCGACCGCAGTGATCGAGTAGCAGTAGGTGAAGTTCTCATTATCCAGGGCCTCGACCTTGTGCTTCACTGTGCAGTTCCGGTTGCCTATATAAAAGACACATACAGTGGCCTCACATTCGAGGAGTCACCAGTGTACTATGCCACCACTGTGTTGCAATGCTATTGATTGCGAAGTTAACGGTAAACCAAGTTGTGTTACTAACCTTCGCCGGAAGTGATGTCCTGGACGACCTCGGCACTCTTGAGGACCGGCAGGAGGACCTCGGAGATTAGGTTGTTGGCGTTGACGATGGCCTCGAACGCATTGGCCGCAGGGATGGTGGACGTGATCTCAACGCTGCAGCTGAACACTCCCATGATTCTCTATCGGAATAGAATTTGCCGAAGGACTGAAAAAGGATGAACAGAATGACGCGTTGCACTGAAGTTGAGATGTAAGGCTTTGGAGCAAAGAGGAGATATTTTTCTCTATATATAGAGAGAGCGCGAGTGACCCTCGGCGCGTGATGATGTTTCTGGGAATTGCAAAAGTAACCTAGATTCACGTGATGGGTTGCCCAAAACAAAAGAGAAGATATTGGGTAGTCGCAGGAAGCAACACGTACAGGTGAGACGAAACGTCATACATTATCGATTTCCTTTCTCTCTCGTTAGCCTGTAGACACTAGCCCCCTATGCGCTCTCTCTCCTGTGAAGAGAGTTTGTGGTGCAAAGATGGCAGTTTTCGCTTTTGTGGAATTTGGGGTTTTAGCGATGTTGCAGAAGTAGGTGAGGCCCAATCACCTTTTTTAACTAACCTCCACCGCACTTGAAGCTTAAACCTTAACCCAGATTACCCGCAAGGCAAAACCAGAGTCCCCCGGGTCCCGATTTCTCCTGGTCGGGCTAAAGAATGAAAGGTCATCGGGGGGTGAATAATAAGCGACGTCAAAGGTACAGTACAACTCATTTGCCAAAAAAAAAATACAGTACAACTCTTAAATTAATATTTCAAGTTTAAAATCGTATGCAAGACTCGATGAGATTAGATGATGTATATCGATTTGTTAAATTGGAAAATCCCAATCTTAACACCATATATATATGAGTTTTTTTTTTTTCTGTTTATTGAGAACTCTCTATTTGTTGGTCCAAAAAAGTGCACATCTATTATCAAATATTTGACCATGTGAAAGTTCGGACTCGTTGGAAAGCATCTAAAGCATCTAGTGGCGTCTCATGTATCTAAATATTTGCTCACATAGTTCCTTCAGGCCACACAGTAATGTGATTTTCCCCATGTTGCACCATGGGTTTTGTCCATGGGACTCCTCCACTTTAGGCTTTGGTGTAATTAGGTCCATCAAATGGGTGATTTGAATTTGGCTTTAAATAGTTTTGCCCAAATTGATCCATTTAATCCATTTTAACTTATTTATTTGTAATGCAAAATTCTCGAATCATAATCTACATTCATCACGACTAAAATTGGCACAAATGTTGTGAGCTTAGGATTTTTTTAAAGTTAAGACCTATTATAATGCTCTGGGATGATCCTTGTGAGTTCAAACATAGAACCTAGCTGATCGATTTGACAAAGAACAAACCTTTAAACACTCTAAATACTGACCATGTTTTTTTCTTCTTTTTTTTTTTGGTCAGAGGGGTCCATGTTTACAAAGCGACTTTAACCGTGAATCATTGCAAACTGGGTTGTCTGTCTGCATTGCCTCTGTTTTTGTTGTTCTCGCCTTCTCCTTGGGTCTTTGTGGTGCGGAGAGGCTCTTTCGATTGAGGAAGATGCTATTATGTACGTTTTTTGTTTTTATCTTACTGGGATCTGTCCAAGTTCCATTCTTTCTTGTTGCGAAAAACGAGTCCAACTCCTTGACTCTGTTTTTATTTGATTCTCGGTTGCCTTGAACTGTGCATAGCTTGGTTGCTTATCTTAGTCTTGTGGGCTCTTGTCAAAGTTCATCCTTGTTTGATAGACTTCTAGTTAGTAGTTGTATCTAAGCTCGTCGGTTCTTTGCTTAAGTAACGTTCTTCTTCATCTTAGGCGGTGGTGATATTGCCGACTGGTTGGTTGTTTCATCATCTTTTGCTCTTTCACTTTGTTCTTGCTCCGTGATGTGATGGGAACACGTGCTGAAGTTGGGGTGTCGAGCACGTTATATATGGGGATCGAGAGTGAGCACGTGGCACTACGGAGATTCCTCTACTAGTAAACAACCAACCCAAATTTGTCGTCACTTAGGCCGTTGTCCTCAAACCCTAGTAGTCCGTGACTCCGTGGGCTGGGTGATCCAAGTGGGACATCATTCAGAAGTTTAATCAAGCGGATGTGATGATCAATCACATCAAAGATCTCCTTGCAGCCGATTCAAATTTAAAAAGTTTTTTTTATTTTTTTGGGACCATTTCAATCTTATCCCAGGAAACTACTTTACCCAAATTCCAAGACCACAAGAACCGCCAGGGAAATCAACCTCCATTTCCCCCGGACTCCTTGGAGTCAGCAAACACGAACAACCCTCACCCTCAACATTCAAGAGAAATCAACCTCTCTAGAGAAAGCCACAAAAGGACTGAAATGCGGGGGCACACGTTCAGAATTGTGCGTTGTTCTCCTCCTTTTCGGCCAAACAATGAGTCCTTGATCTTAGCCGTGCACGGTGATTTATGCCATTGTAACTCTGGCCCTGATTATAGTGAATTATTCATTTTTGGCTCTCATGATGAAGTTGAAAATTCTATTAGCAGCTGGGGAAAGTGAGGGGGAGAGTGAAAGCTGCATCTCTTTTGCAGCTTTTGTAGTCAGATAACCTTTCAACATTGGTCAAGGATGTCGATCCCCCTCATGAAGACCTGTATTGCAACGAACCGAAACAAAAAGACCGAACACTTTGGTAGGGCAATAGTGTAAGGCAATTTTTTGTTATCAAATTGATAGGGCAATGCATTTGGAAAATACTCAAAGCAAGAGGCAAACAAACTGCAAAACTATTTCCCATTGAGGGGAGGAACTCTAGTTACTTTTTCTAGTGCACATGTATGTATGCGAGAGAAATCGGGCGTCGAAATAATGCGTAGAGACTGAACACTTTGTCTAGGTGCGCTCGTGGATTAGTTACTATGGAGGGCTGGGCGACCGAAGTGGGAAAGTATCAATAATGCAAATCCTGTCGTACAAGAAGATGGACGCAATATAAATGAAGTGATGTCGACGGTTCTGTAACAAATACCGCCTAATTTTTCAACTTCGCAATCACGCGCGAAGTTGAAAATGGCCATCGACCTCTGCAACCACAGCAAACGCTCTCAAAGGCCGCTGCTTTACACGAGAATTACACCACGTGGAACAAAAAATCGAAAGGGAAGCAACCCAAAGAGCTCTTACCTCAAAGATGGCAGCCACCACCACCAGATTCCCTGAAAATCAACGTAGACGCTTCGTTCCTCCAAAGCAGCGACTTCGGCTCACAAACCACAGCAAACAGGGGAGAAAGCGAAAACAGAGCAGCAATTTCTTGCATCTGTCGTGACTTCAAGGGACGGGTAATCGACGGATTTGCGAAAGTAGTGGCTGCGTCCTCGGCAGAACAGGCGGAAGCAAGCGCTCTCCTCGAAACCCTAATCTACTTCTCCGACCGAACTCACATTCCACTTCAAGTACGGTCTGACTGCCTTCCGCTCGTGAACAGCTGCAATACTTCGGAAGTCTTCAGTTGGGATGCGCAGATCATCGTGGACCGGGCCAAGACAAGAATGAAAGCCTATCGGGCCATATCTCTGGCCCATTGTAGCAGGGACGCAAATCAACCTGCGGACTGGCTGGCGAAGGAGTGCAGAACTAATTCTCTTCCATTAAATTGGTTAGACAAACCCCCTCCTGCTCTATATGATCTACTATGTGTTGATGCATTTACTGTATTTTCTACAAACATGGTTTAGTTGATGCAATGAAGTCGGCACTTTTGACCAAAAAAAAAAAAAAAAACCTACATTAAAAAAAAATGCCTAATTCCCTAAAAGAAAGGCCAATTCCAGTACCAACCGCCGCTTGAATTTGTCGGCTTTGGTACTCCTCGTGATCTACAAAGACGAACAGCAATCACCGCCAACATTCAAAGAGAAATCGACCTATCTAGAGAAAGCCACAAAAGGACTGAAATACGGGGGCACACGTCCAGAGTTGTGCATTTTTCTCCTCCTTTCCGGCCAAACAATGAGTTCTTGATTTTAGCCATGATAATTTATGTTATTGTAGCTCTGGTCCAGATTATAGCCAATTATTTATTTTGGCTCTCATGATGAATACAAATATCGACACTCAATGTGAATTTTTATTGTCCAGTTATTATTTCTTGTTTTTTTTGGTGAGATGGTTTGTCCATGTCTCCAATCTCAGTGCGCTATCCCACCTCTTTTTTCGGTGAAGATGCCGATTATGTACATACATAGAGCGTTGATTTCACGAGACCGCCAAATTGCTTGACCGAAACCCATCACCCACCACCCCCCACCCCGGGGCGGGGGGGCCCTTATGCTAAATAATGTGTTGTCTGTCACGTGAACACGTAAACGTGTCTTGTAAATAAGCCAATGCAAAAGAATTAAAAAAATAAACGAGAAATATCTAGGACTGCATAATTCGATCTAAATATTAATACTTACCTACATAGAGAGCTTCGTAGTAATTAATAAACTATCATCGAAAAATCGGAATTATAATCACTTGTACGCTCAAAGTGTTCCTTACATTTAGATTTAAGCTCAAATTTAAAATGTTTACAAATAAAGGCTTTAATATGGCTGAATATGTAAACTCACGATACAAATCACTACTTGTCTAGGCTCTAGCAAAGGTTTTACTACGGCTGAATAACAACAAGACCTGGGCATTCTTTTTTCTTCTTTGTTAGGCGGAGCGCAGCTCTTCACTTTTTAGCTATTGTAACTTTAGTTTTCCAAGTATAGTAAATTATTTGTTCCTAGCTCAGCCAGTGAACATAGATATTAGTACTCGAATTGTTTCACATAAATCTTAATTGTCCTATGATATTCCTCGTTTTTTCCATTTCAATTATCAATTATGCAGTCCTGATACGTATACAATGAAGTCAATAATTATAATAATAAATTCATAAAAAGTAAAGCAAATGTGAAAAAGGAAACAACCTGAGCTGTATCGGGTAAAGTTAATACAAGACCTATTTTAATGCTCTGGGATCGATCCTTGTGAGTTCAAATATAGAAGCTTACTGGGATTTGTCCAAGTTCCATCCTTTCTTGTTACAAAAAACGAATCCAACTTCTTTACTCTGTTTTCCGTTGATTCTCGGTTCCCTTGAACTGTGCAAAGCTTGGATGCTTATCTCACTCTTGTGGGTTCTTGTCAAAGTTCATCCTTGTTTGATCGACTTCTTGTTGTATCTATGGTCGTTGGTTCTTTGCTTTAATAACGTTCTTCTTCTTCTTCTTCTTCTTCTTCTTTGGTGGTGGTGATATTGCTAACTGGTTGGATGTTTCATCAACTAGTGCTCTTTCACTTTGTTCTTGCTATCTGAGGTGGTTTGCCTACTTGTTCTCAAGTTTGGATCGTTTCCTTCTCTGGTGTTCTGGTTGGGATGGTTGACATTACCTGCATTAAATTCAACAGCTTTTCACCTTTCTTGAGACTTTTATTGTATCTGTCCTGTACACCGATTTTGCTGCTTGCTTGCTGAATATTACTGGTGTTGTACAGTGGAAGTGGCTGATGCACTCCACAACTACGTTTCTAGCCGGTTTCCGTTATCATTTCTCCTGGAAATCATCATAATTTTAGAGGGCTGATAGAGTTTGCAATCACCAACCTTTGGATTTATTCATATCAGTGGGAATGGCTTGCTGAATCAGATGCCTGTGTACGTGTGGAACAATATTAGCAAAAAAAAAAAAAAAATCGACAAAATATAAGGTTTCATTTCCCCGTAGATCCTTTTCCATGGAGCATTGCTCTTGCTTCTGGCACCAAGCAATGCTGTGAATACAAGAGGAGACAGTGATGGGCAATGCAAGTATAAACTGGCATTGGATTTGGACCCAAGACCACATAGCGTGTCCATAACAGAGTTCAGTGCTGTCGGAGACTGGAAAACTCTAAACACCGTTGCCTTCCAGAATGCCATTTTCTACCTCAAGTCCTTTGCTGACAACGGAGGCCCTCAGCTTTACATGCCTCCCGGCTCTTCTTGGAAAGAGAGGCCACGGTTCTTGCATCTCAGGTAAAATTTGCTGATGCTTTGCTGTTCTCACTTTGAGAGTAACGAGCAAAAAGCAATATTAATTCTTGCATAATATATTGTCTCTCTCACGTATCCAGGATCCATCTTACTGGGATATTGTGGAACCTCTCCCATCTTATGGACGCTGGATAGAAACTCCAGGAAGAAGGTACTGGAGCTTGATAAATGGGTATGGGTTGCACGATGTGGTGATAACAGGTACTCCAGATTCTTAACTTTGCCTGCTGCTAAGGTTACTTTGCACATGCTAATACCAAGCCTCATCTAAGCAATCCATTGATCAGTAAATGCTTTAGGTGATAATGGAACCATTGATGGTCAAGGCTCATTTGGTGGGATTTATTCACCACTCACTCCTTGAACTACAGTCTCCCTTATCTCGTGGAATTTGTAGAGGCAAAACATGTAGTGGTGTCAAACTTTACATTCTTGAATGCTCCTGCCTATTACATCCATCCAGTCTATTGCAGGTATGTTTCTGAGAGCCCTGTCATTGATATGTCACCCATCACTTTTAGTTTTAAGTTGCGCATATGAAATTTATCAACATTCCTTCAGTATAATGTAGCGATGTGCACATCCAGAACGTTTCAATTACTGCTTCACCAGAATCCCCTCACACCGTTGGCATTGTACCAGGTTAGTGATGCAATGGTTTGGACTGAGGAAAATGCATAGCTGAACAATTGCTTCAGTCTTTAATATACCTCTGCATTATTCAGTAATTTGTATCAGATCTCATGTCTGTAATGGGTTTACTTAGTGAAGGAGATGATTATGTTTGTCTGAATATTTTGTTAGAGCAAACACCGGCAGTTGCTTAAGTTCTTCATTCTGGGCCAAAAGCAAGTTGGACATGTCTCTGAAACAATTCCAAGATGCTTTTTCCTCCAATGAGAAACATTTTTTTTGGATCTCATAGAGAAGCGTAAGAAAATCCAGTGAAATTGGAAAACTTGAAAATTGATGCAGCTCCTTCTGTTCTGAGAGTTTATGCACAAGACCTAATTATGCATTTCATATAATCTTCTTCTTTTGCCCTCATTTCCCTCTCCCTCAATCAGGGCTTATAATTCTGGCCACAGCAAACTCTGCAACTGCCAAGCCCATTATTCGGTTAAATCTGTTTGGTATACCCCGATAATCGATATCAATACAAATTAACTGATATATTTTGTTCTTTCATGGAAAATTTTCAGATTCCTCAGACAATGTATGCATAGAGGATTGCAGCATTAGCATGGGGTATGACTCCATCTCGCTCAAGAGTGGATGGGATGAGCAAGGAATTTCCTACAGCAGGCCCACCTCTCACTTGCACATTCGGCGGGCCTACTTGCAGTCATACTCCGGCGCTGCAGTTGCCTTTGGTAGCGACATGTCTGGTGGGATCTCCAATGTCTATGTGAATCGCGACAGCAGGTACAGTTCATCAAGTGGCATAGAATTCCGAACAACACGGGGCCGAGGTGGCTACATCGAAGACATAACCATATCCGACGTGGACATGGATGATGTCCACATGGCATTTGGTGCAAAGGGTCACTTTGAGTCTCATCCAGATGAAAATTTCGATTCAAATGCTCTCCCAGTTTTGCGCTACATTACTTTACAGGATGTGGTAGGAAGAAGCATTACAGTTGCTGGAAATTTCACAGGAATTAGCGAATCTCCATTCACTTCCATCTGTTTGTCTAATATCTCCTTATCCATCAACTCTGGTTCATTAACATCTTGGATTGGTTCCGACGTTTCGGGTTCTTTCTCATCTGTGCTCCCCAAATCATGTCCTGAGCTCGCGGACTTGTCCTTAAATTCTTCCTCAGCTTGCCTATCTAGTGTAACCACCGTTGGTAATTCAGCAGCCTTGTGAAATATTCCATAAACGATCAATCCGACCTGTTTTGCAGCACCAAATTGGCATGAGAGTCTTTTTCAAGAAGGTGGGACATGTTCGAAAGAAGAAACCTCAGTCCACCAGTTGAATTGCATGGTCATCGATCACAGTTGTTTATTCGTAAGTTGTTTGTACAGCATCATTTCTTCATTCATGCTGTAACGAAATTTCTAGTAGAAGACGGGGTCACCTTAGATTGTTCTCTTTTTGTAGTTAGAACTTAGTGGTTCTCTTTCTTTTCTTTTTTTTTTTTGGGGGGGGGGCGGGGGTGGTGGTGGGTAACTTCATTGTAAGTTTTTTTTTACTTATTTGGAACGACTTCATGTGAGATGAAATCATATGTGACTATATGAAAAGTGATTCTTGATGAGGTCATGTGGAAGTGCATGCAAGACAGTCCTCCCTTCTTTCAAATTATGCATGTCTTGCTGCATTCGTCTTCGATTTTCTGCTCTTTTATGCTGGGAAGTTTCATCTTCATATGTAAAGTCATCATTATACGGTAAAGAGGAAGATGGCGAGAACTAAACACGGGTTATTCATTAATCGAGGCTGTGGCTGTTGAATCCAAGTATTCTGCTGATGAAGTTTGTCATTCCAGGTCACACACAGGTACACATCATTCTTTCAGCTAGACCATAATCGCAGGCTGAGCACTCTTTACTTAGGCATTTCATCCTTTCTTTTAGCTCCACCGCTATACAGAACAGAAATTGTCCAGCCACGTGTAAGATCAAGTCCCATCTCGATATTCATACATCGTCATTCGTGGGAGTTGATGTTCTTCCACGAAATGATAGAACGGGTCATGAAGTTTGCAGAGAAGACAGTAGTGACGGATGCTTTAACTTGCATATGAATCTTAAGCTAATAGGGAATTGATGTCTCTTTCTTTCTTTGTTGTGTTAGCCATCTTCTCTGTATTAATGGCCAAGTTTCTCGTCTGCTCATTTTTCCTGTGTGATAGTGCTTGTTTGACAAGACATTTCTTGTGGTATGTAATAATTGTGATTTCACCATCATTTTATATATTGATGATGACTTTTCATTAAAATCTCTAAAAATGCCAGAGAGATTGTTACTCGTAGCTATACTGATTGATCCTCAATGGGTATCTGATGAGCAAAATCACATCAAATGCCAAAAAAGCAGTCGTGAGGATCAAATGTCCTTTACGTCTTTCCTCAATGGAGATAACAACAGAAGATTCACAACTCCAAGGAATCAATGGATTGGTTATGAACAACACAACATACACCAAGAAAATGAAACCAAAATGAAAACAGTAAAAATTGCAAGATAGGGATCACAATGGCAACATATACAATTCAAAAATTCATAATGGATACCACTTGCCAACCAAATAAGTCGAAGCGATACTAACAAAAAAAACTTTCCCTCCTGCCATCACTTCCGTCACTACCATCGGTGTGGTATTTCATGATATATCCCCACACACCTTGTTGATGCATTGCTTAAGCAAGCTGTAATCAACTTCTTTTGAATGAAGGAAGAATTAGCTGCACCAATTTAGGAAACCGACCTCAGTCTGCACCAATTTAGGAAACTGACCTCAGTCGGAACAAAGGAAATTGGAGGATGCTGAAATGTAGATGCAATCCACACCCTTCTCACACTCCTAGCTTACTTTGTGTTTTTAAGTGAAATTAACCACGACAAATGAATTCTTCAATATTAAGGAATAATTGGGTAGGGTTTCCATCAAACGACAAATACTTCTTCAATTCAAGTGATGAATCGAATCGGATTGAAGTAAATTCTAAAATCAATTCAACCTTGGTGGCACGTGAACTTTTTTGAAGGAAGATTCAAGTAAGAGGAACCCTAGCTTCTCCAATTTGCGGCTTCTTCAAATTGGGTCATAGCAGTTTTTTTTTTTTGGGGACAAAATTGCCTTTCCTTTACCTTTCAAAATTAGGGCCCTAATTTGGAACTAGCTTGACCACTTCAATCTCTTTTTTGAGACAAGATTGAATTCTTAACCCTGAGATAGTGGTCCACTTTAAACTTTTATTTTAAATTTTTCCATTTAAAATGGGTTTTTGTATCCGAATTAATTAAGCCAATGGACTATACAGACCTAAAAGTTTATTTTGTTTCGTAATTGAGAATATTGTCGATTATATTTCACAATGGATAACTACGATGAAGATGCATACCATCCCACTGTCGATGGGCACTATGACTCTTCTGCTGTTGCTGTTTTAGATTAAAAAATTTTGCTAGATATTATCTGTCCTCCTTTGTACTTGAGCTTGGATGTCAATCTTACGTTCATTTTATTGAGGAGTCCATCTGTTTTTGTAGCTTTTAGATGATTAAAAAAAACTAATTATACCTCTTACGTATCACATCCTCCGAAGCATCCCTGAGGAATAAATGGTTTAATTTGTTTTATTTTATTTTAAGCATATGAATTTTTTAATTTCTCCATTTTCCCCTCTTTTTGCTTATAATTTTATACAACGAGCCGGTAAATGTCCAGTCTTTAACTTCTTTTTTTTTTTTTGATAAAGGTAATAATATATTGATAGCTTAGGAGAAAAGAACAAAGAAACGGCACCAAAAGCTTACACTCTAGATGCAAGAGCACAAGAGTGGAAGGGAGCCACGTAAAAGCCATAAAAGGCAAAGCACTAACTATAACAAACTCTGCCCAGCCAAAAACTTGGCCACGTAACCACGAAGGACGCCAGGGAAGTGAAGGGGAAGAGCGCAAGGCAGGACACGTAGAACTACCCATCCACCAGCTTCAACCATAAACCTCCAAGGATGGCCGTGAAGCAATTGTGCAAGGCAGGAACACAAAGGCCAGAAGCGACCGAGACAGGGATCAAAAGGAAGCAAAACGGAAGAACAAAAGAACTGCAATCTTACACAAAGATGGCTGGGTCGAATCCCCAACCTCTCTGAAGGCGCCGATTCCTTGGAGTATCAGGCACATCTCTATAAGTAAGGGTCTTTTCCTTAACCATCCTAATCAAACAGTTCTTGAAAGTGGGAATATCCAATGAATCCCCTTGGAAAATCATTTGACAACCTCCAGTCTTTAACTTTTTCATGCCATATAAAAAAGAAATCATTTGACAAAAAAAAAGATCATATAAAAAAAAATTGAGTCGAGTAACTGTAATATCTCAACAAAAAATCAATAATAAAAAGGACAAAAAAAAAAACACAAATGGAAAAGGAAAAAAGAAATTCAGTTTTTTTTTTTTTAAGGGCAGATAAAAATTTAGTCAGTTCAAAACCCTCGCTAAACCCTCCCAAAAGCAGAAGCTCCTCCTCGTCTTCCCCACCACAAACCTCCTCCGCCCCGCCGTCCCGCCGCCGGCGACCCTCCCTCGTCGGATTCGCTCAGCCCGTCTCCGGCGAAGCTTCCGGCCCGTGCTTGGAAGCAGGCGAGAGCAGACTAGCCGGTTTCGATCTCCACTCTGTTCGACGGCATGGGCTCGCCGAACATCAGAGACCTCTTGACGGCGTTCAGTCCGTCGTCGGAATTCTTCGCCATCAGCTCTGGCGATGGCCGGATTAAGGTTGACCTCACGTGCTTCCCGATTCTTTCGTTTTGTGCGATTTTTCTTCGAATTTGATAAGAAAGTATTGGCTTTTACGGTGTCTGATTCTGAAATCGGATGCGAATTAGCAGTTATTCTCAGTTTCGACGTATGCTGCTTTGCCTTCTTACTCGTCCACTGTATCTCAGTAAGAAACAGTTGCTTCGTTTAATTAAATGGGATCTTTTGTTGTTTCGGTTTCTTTGTTCTTTTAGATTTGGGACACTTTGAAAGGGCAGATTCAGACGGAGTTTGTCGACATTGCGGCAAATGATCTGACGGACGCGCTCATGAAGCCGGACAAGGGTCACCTTTCGGTTGATTACACCTGCATGAAATGGTTGGATTTGGGGAAAAAGGTAGGTTTGTGATTTCTTATGGAAGTTAAGGAACAGTTTTGCCTCTTGATATCTGCTGTGGGTGGTGGGCTTTCTCTATAATTTGAGGTAACTAATCTGGCCTGTGACTGTGGTGATTGCAGAGGAAAAGAAAGCATGGGGGCTCATTGATAGTTTTAGGGACAGGCGGGGGTGATGTCCTAGCACTTGATGTAGCATCTGGTGAATTGAGATGGAGAATTAGTGACTGTCACCCTGGGTGAGTTACCTGCGAAGTATCTTGGAGTCTCTTGCTTGTTGTTGGCTGTGAATGACCCTTATGTCTTGGTTTTCTAGGAAAGTTGTTTCTAAAAGATTTTCTAATCTTAATTTATCGCAGTTTGTTGCTTCTTCGCCGACTGCATTCTTTTGACATTGTTGGTAGAGTAGCATAAATCCAAAAACTGTACGTTAGATTAGATATTATCTTGCCGATGCAGTGCTCAGTTTTATGCTGAATTGGGATTGTCATTTTAGTCACTAATGCGGTGAATATTGCATATTCTGCCCATTATTGGGGGTATAGAATGAGGATGTTTGAAAAAGGATTGGCATTGCCTGCTCCAGGATTTACAGCTGAAAAGCTTTTTCTTGTGACTTTGAAGTTGTCGAAAACTTCCTTTTTTTTTTGGCAAATTGATAACTTGTGGAATGGTATGGGCTTAATAGTTTTTGAGGAATTTGAGTTTCTTATATGGAGATTGAGACATTTCTGAAGTCTCGTGTGCAGGGGTTTAGCTGCACTCTTTTTCCAATGTGTTTTGAAGTGGTAGAGGGCATGATCATGAATGTTCTGTTGGCATTAGCACTTTGGCAAGTTCCTTATATCCTACTTCTAATGTGCAGGGGTGTCACTGCCATCTCATTTTCTGAAAAAGGGTCACGCGTTTACACTGGTGGTGCTGATGGGATGATTTGTGAAATCGATCCAGTGACAGGAAACTCCTTAAAACGGTTTAAAACTTCAACAAAGGCTATATCTTCCATCTCCGTTTCATCTGGTATGCTTAATTTGTCCTTCTCTAGACCTGTTTCTTTACAGCTGTTTGGTGCTTTATGCAGATTCTGCAGTGTAAGGGTAAATAAAAGTAGGAACTTTACTATGGATGTTACCAAAAAAAAAAAAGTAGGAACTTTACTATGGTTGTTCTATCAATTCTAAATAAACATTTAGATTATGTAAGAATGTCGCATGTACTTAAGCAAGTGCTTTAAACCTTGCCTTCCCAAATCTGCATTACTGTTTTGTGGAAAAGCTATGTGTTATGACCATACCTAAGCTTTTTGAGCAATCTCATGGCAACCAGATGCATGAGCTTTACATCGACCTAGACTGGGTGGTTTGTGTTTCAAATAGGATCGAAACTTGGGAGCTATTTAATGTCAAGATTAAGCCAACTGATTTAAGAAACTTGGCCAGTCCATGTGGCTCAGGTTTTCCATTTCAGAGCTGTAATTTATATCTCCCAAACTTGGTTAACCTGTCTATGAATCAGGGCATTAATCAATGAAACATAGAAAACCTATAATGTGCACTTACTTGATATATGCTAGTGAAACAAAAATTTGGATTATTAGGATTTTGCTGCTAGACATGATGAGGAAAAAATATTTTTAATGTGAGTTGGAGATTATGTTGATGTATATTGGTTTAGTCATAAGGGATTTTACGTGAATGACAAGGTAGTCACCAGTCCAATTATCTTCAAAAGATTTTATGAAAGAAGTGGGTGGATGTGTGGCAAGAAAATGTTCTGAACATGGTAAGCAGATGAAACAGTGTAGACTATGACATTTCCTGAGACTCCCAAGTCTACAGTCATTTGCATGGACGAGAGGTTGGAGGAAGTAACAATAGCTGGATGTGTAATGCATGCGTAAGCTTAAGAGTTGACATGGCTTTTTTCTAAATGCATTTAGATGGAAATCATTCTGAGTGTATGAAATTAGAGGAGCAAAATGGAAATCAGGGTTAGTCTAATGAGAATGAAATGAATAATGGATCTGAAGTTATAGAGGAAAGTGAAAAACACTAGGTAAGTCTTCCATGATTGGGAATTGAGAGTGTGCTGGGTTGTAGCTGTTAATATTTGCTGAGACTTCTATTTTGGTGTTATGCAGATGGAAGTGTACTAGCTTCTGCATCTGCCCAAGTAAAGATATATAGTTGCTCAGATCAGAAAAAGATACAAAAGTTTTCTGGCCATCCTGTGAGTCTTAGTTTTTTAATAAGTCTTGTGTCTTCTGTTTTCTGCATCCCCTATGCTCCTCTTAATTTATAGTCCATTGAATTCTCTGAATTGTAGGGAGCTGTTCGCTCTATGATCTTTACCAATGATGGAAAGTATGTTCTTTCTTGTGCTGCTGGTGAAAGATATATTGCTGTTTGGCGAGTTGATGGTAGCAAAACGCACTCAGCAAGCTGTACACTGTCCATGGAGCATCCTGCAGTCTATCTTGACAGCAGATGCTTTGATAATGGAGAAGAAGATATCAAAGGCCTGTATGTTTTGGCTCTTACAGAGACTGGCGTTTGTTATTTCTGGTTTGGACAGAACATTGAGGAACTACGCAATTCGATACCTGCAAAAGTCTCTTTATCTATTGAGGACTCTGTATTGAAGAATCATCATGGTGCACCTACAATACTTGCTGCAAAATTACAAGGCATTCCAAGTCGTGCATCTGGGCACATTTTTATTTCCCATGGTCTGCTAGTAAAGCCACTCTTTCAGAAAATTTTAGTGCATTCTGGCAAAAACATGAATTTAAACAGCTCTTTAGATGGGATTCTTTTGCCCACTGGTCAATCCCTGGTTAGGGCGAAGAGAGGACAAGATGTAAGGAATAAAGGTCAGTCTCACCTGTTGCTTTCTCATATGTTTAATCTTGCAGTGTTAAGTCTAGTTTTAGACTGTAACTTGTAGGATCTTCTCAATTTTGTTTTTTATTTTTTATTTTTTATTTTTTGGCTAAATTAAGTCCTCTGGCTCTCTCTGTTTGTGGAAGCAAGTACAGACTTCTGGTGCTTTGGTTGAAAAGTAGCATGTATGTTGATTAATAAAATAGTCTACTGGCTACCTCCCCTTAGTAGCAGTTGAAGATGAAGTTCCATGACATTCTCTTGATCAAGAAGATTATAATATTTTCTTCTTAACTCGATGGTTCCTTAGCAATTTTATTTGTGTATGCATAATGGATCAAATTATGCCTATTTTGAAAGGAACAAATTGTTTCTGGCATCTATAAATTGCAGGGATGGATTGAGAGATGTGTTTTCCCGCTATTGTAAGTGATGAACATGATAAATGGAAGCATAAAGTTCAGATGATTTTACAGCTGAGCTCAACATAATTGTGAGCACCACTCTGAAAAAAGGATTTGTTTAATGTGAAGTTGGAAAGTTTTAGTAACATGCAGTGTTGAAGTTCATGGACAAATGCCGAAAGAATTAATTGGAAATGATGACTTTTTTTTAGCATACTTCTTCTGTTGGTAGGATTATGACATTGTAGATGCAAAGATCTCTGGATTGAGATTCTAACTTTATATCTAGCTCCTTTTCCGCTTTTCTTTCCTGATAATGTCATCTATGAGTTTGTGGATCCTTGGATCATAGGATCTATGAAGGGATTTTAACTATTTTTGCTTCAAGCACCTTCAAGTATATGTGAAGTAATGTGCTTTTGTTGCTTTGAGTTATCCATGTCCTGAACCATCCTATAATTTAAAACTAGGGGCGCCATATCTTCTGCAAATCTTTATCTGCTACATATATTCTCACTGAGTATTTGCCTGTATTTGTTGCTCCATCTCCTCTGCTCCACTCAAATCATTCGCATTAATGTTCTAGCTGGCATTTTCAAGTTTCTTATCATTGGTCCTTCAATGATCATTAATTGTTGCTTCCTCATAAAGCAGTGACGGCATTGGATCGGGCAAATGCTGAAGATGCCCTACATCCAGTTCCAACTTTTACTGATTTGGGAGAAACAAAGAAACCACATCAATATTCTGGCATTGACCCTGATGACGTTATTGCTGATATAGTCAACAGCAGGAGTCAAGCAAAATCTTTGGGCAGCGAACAAACGCGTGGTACTCTTCTTCTTAAAGTATAACAACCCTTGCCATGATTTTATCTTGAGACTATTGATTGACTAGGTTTGCCAGTACAATTCATGCATGGAGGTGTTAATAGTCCAGCAGATAAATAAATAATATGGGTGGAAGTTTCTGTCCGAAGATGGTTTACCTGGATGTGTTAATTTGCTGTGCTTGATTATATTATGCATCATCCGAGGAGGTTTAGTCTAAACATGTATTTTCATTGAAAGTTGTTTTATGAGAGATTTCTAAAATTCGTCATCCCAAAAGGCTTAGGGCTTATTTTTTATAGCTCAATAAATTTTGGAAATTAACAATTGACAAGATTATGCGTGTTTCATAACGTTTAGGAGCTTGACTTAAAAGATTCAATTTAGTAAAGAGTTCACTTACTGTGTTAGGTAAGAAAGGGATTTGCTCAACTGTACAATAGAAGAAGTAATTGATGCTAATAGATTCTTACCAATTATAGTGCTAAAACCTGTCCATGATAATCACAGTTTTGTTTTTGGTATTAACAATTTTCGGGGATCCAATTTCGGTTATCATCAAACAAGTTTTTATTTCTACTTTTAACACTTAAAATTGTCGATACAAAATTTAGCACTTAAGTTTTCAGTAGTTATCTGAATATCTTCCGGAAGCAGATGATTATTCATCTCCTTCTTATGTTCCATGAATAGCCGGCAGTTTTATCAAAAAGACCAATTCTCTTTTCTTAGAGAGTTGCTTTCTAAGCAATTTCCTAAATACATTTCTGTCAATATGTCGCTTTGAAAGATACATGTCATAGAACAACTTGATATCCTGAAAGTTATTAAGGGGAAAGCTTGAGAAGAATGTGGTCGAGAAAGATAAAATGCCAGAAGAAAGAAAAGGTGCAGTTGAAGTTTAGAGAGAGAGAGAGATAGAGGTTGGACATAGTAGTAGAAGTTAGATTGGAGAAGGGACACAAGGAAAGAATCACAAGGGCATTGTAGTCATTGTCTTAGTATGAGGGCTATTATACCCCCACTTATAACATAGCTAACTGCAGGCAGACCTTATGTTTTCTTTTTTCTTTCCTTATATCTTCAATTTCTCATTTGTTGGTCCTTGTGCTAGCAATCTAGTATTTGTTATCTTCAGGAATAAAAGCTTTTTGAACTCTTTTGGAAAATGGTAATGCTTGGATCATCTTTTGGCATTTTGTTCCCTCATCTGATACTAAATTTTTATATGCTAAATATCCCTGCTTTTCAATACTTATCAGTCCTCCTTGGATTTTGGGAAATGACTTTCTGGCCTCTCGTCACTGAATTAGTATGTGTACAATTATCTGTCTTTTGGGAATGACGCTGTCTTTGTTTATGTTTCAAGTTGCATTAGGAAAAAATTGGGTGTCCTTATTGCTGTAAAACTAATTGATTTTCTTTTCAAATAGACAGATACATGTATCTATTCACTTGTAGGGAAATGGTCTCTTTAAGTTTCTTTTTTCACCAACTTTGTATGCAGAAACACTATCTTCATTTTTTTCCGAGGCTATCTGATATTCTGTTACTTGACTATGGACTTTAAACGTGTCTTTGCCTATGAACAGCTATTCTGTTTAAAACAAGTGCATTGATAATTATGCTGGTAGCTGGTGCTCTGTCACTTATTGCAGTTTCTGCAGATGATGATTTAGAAGTGGGCACGTCTACAATATGCCTGGAGGACCATTTAAGATCACTAGGATTTATTGGTCGAAATGATGGTTCTTTTGATAAATCAGCTCCTGATCCTGCTTTCTTCAAGGATACAAATCTCGAAGCCAATTTATCAAATAAAAAGGTTATTTTCTTACTTAGGGGAGATATATCTTTTTTGTTGTGTTAGCCCATGATTTCCATTGTTTGCACTTTTAATTCCCACACTTCACTAACATTTCCCTGCCTTATTAGATAAGGGATGCTATTTTATCTATGGGAGCAAGTGATGCATACAACCTACTGAGAAAGCTTTTGTCCTTGTGGCAGTCAAGGTTCTTTGTTCTTCTTACTTTTCTTTTGCTAATATTTATGGAGCTGTTGTTTGGCTGGGCTCTTCCTTAGTCTGTTTCTTTGTCTTATTCTTATAAGCATCTAGCAGGTTTAGAGGTGGTAAAACATGCTAATAGTTATTGGATGCTATATTTTTGAGCAGGTCATCTAATGCAAAGCTAGTACTGCCGTGGATTAGCAGGATATTGGTCATTTACAGTGATTATGTCCTTTCTCAGGAACCAATGACCGAGCTGCTTTATTCTTTGGGCAAGGTAACAAGTTCATTGAAGTAAAATCAGCCGATTTTTTGTTTTTTTGTTCTCTTGATGAGTGATTTTTGGATAGGCCCCTTAATGATTAAATGCCTTGCTAAAACCTTTTTACTTCGCCGTTGTTGGCCAATAATACTTGTCTGCTTTTTAGTCCAATGTTTTCATAATTTGATATGTCTCCCTTGTTCAGCCTCTAACCTTTTGCGGCCCTCTCCATGTATTGTCAAGTCTACATGTTATTGTTGTGACATTATCTTGTTCCTAGTTTGTCTGGTTATCAAAAGCAAATTGACAAACATGATGGGTCTCTTGTTTCCAATTGGGAATTTTGCCAAGACAAAGCCTTTTCTCCTTGGCCAAAAGGTTAATTAATCAGTTGCATGAAATGATTCCATGAGAATAATGCAATGTAAGCATCTATGTGTTAGCTTCCCGAGGTAAGCAAGAGCTTAGTCCATGTTTTTCTTGATCAAAGCTTAGCCTATCTCTTGTTTCATTTTCAAGTTCTTTTCTTAGAATAGGGGTTTTGTTTATTCAAGTTTAGAATCAGTGTGGTCGAGTGTCTTTTCTATTCAAATTGGTGACTATCTCCTCAGTAAGTTATTCCACAAGTCTGAACTCAGAACCACAAAATTGGACCCCACAGTCTGGGTTAGTATAAATTTCTACAGTTTCATGTATACATTATTTTCTATGTACTTCTGTTGAATGCTAAAACCAATGTAAGTGATGAGTGTAATTGGGGCTGGATCATTGTATACATTTCTCTTAAATGTCTAATATGATGAAATTATTTGCGAATTCACACGCTTCTAAGTTAGATATCTAAAAAAAAAAATGGCTGCTGCTGATGCAAAGTAGGTTCATAAATATCTTAAATCACCTCTATGTATGTTGATTTCATTGAATTGTAAAAGTGGTATGAAGGAAAGGGGTAGTTATGGCTGGTGTTCTGAAGAGTAAGTACTCTCTGGTTCTAGGAAAAATCCTGTCTATTTTTTCTCTAGGAGTAAGTGGCATCAACAATGATAAGAAAGAATTGCATTGGTTTCTTTTTTGCTTCATCTAAATTATTTTACTTCCCAGACTTTCCATAGAGCTTCCCATTATTTACTGTTCTTGAGTTATGGTTGCCTGATGGTAATCATTTTTCCCTTGTAGACTGCAAAAGCTAGAGGGGCGGCCATCCAACCATTACTGCAGTTGGTTGGTCGGCTGCAGCTTGTTGCTGCTCAGGTTTAGACTCTTTCTATCTTTGGTTCAGATAATTTTTCGAGCTTGACAGGCTCTAATTTTGGTAAATGTTGTCTTCCAACAGATTGACAAGGCCACGCATGATCAAACTATAGATTCTCTTCATGAGCATCAAGCTGATGAAAGTGATGATGAGGATGAAGACATCGATCACGTCTTTTACAGGGATGAGGATGAATCTGGACAAACTAGCGATGATACAGATGATGAGTAGAAGCTCTGAATTTTAAGAGGTAGTCATTCTTGCTGGTGTTAAATTTGATCTGTTGTGTTGCATCTTCATAAACTTTGGATTTTTTGGGGTGATTAGCAGGTAAAGAATAGGTGAAGTGAAGGCTGTAAGACTTTATTCTCTGATTACATTTTCAGGTCAAAGTCTTATGTTCCACCGCGAGAAATGAGTTCCATAAAGCATCTTGTTTATAGACTATTTTGCTGTTTTGTTTAAGAACCAGTTAAACACAAACAGCTCTAGGTTATATGCACAATTTACTGGAAGTTTTACTGCTAATCGTGATCAAGAATATCCATGTGCTAGTTATGGCTATTAATTTTCCATGCTCATAGCAAGTAGCTTTGTTCCTCTAAACATCAATTTGAGTGGGGTGGTTTTGCTGCTTTGTAGTGCGAAACTTGCTCATGATGGAGATGCTCGCTTGGGGCAAGTCACTGGTCAAGTTGCAGCTGCTCCAGGAGAAATTCATACATATGCTGCCATTTTCGTGCCCTCCACAAATTTTATGATCCCAACCGCGTGTGCTGGTCTCGGGCAATTACCATGACGACAGAGACCACCAGACTGGTGGTTGCGGTTCGCCCTACAGCTGATTATGGCATCTCTATTTGTACTTTACTGAAAATTGTTTCTTTAATTACACAATCACATCCTCCATCTATCAAAACTCTAAAGGACTGTTTATTTGTATCTGTCCTTGTATCTGGTGTTTTCTCGTACAAGGAATATGATATAAAAAAGCCGCAGGAATTCTTCTTCGATCTTAATGTATCCTTTTCAACTTTGTCTCTTAGGGACCGAATGCAGCATAAGAGTGAAAAATGGCATTTTACCCCCCAAGAATGGACAGGGTACATGTCGCATTCTTTAGACATAATTCCGAAATTCGAGACCCGGAAACTTTAGATGACCATCTTACCGACCTGGGATGCTTAAGATGTCCTCATATGCATTGCACCGCATGGCAACCTAAAAGCCATTTTGGCATTTTGACGTCATCTGCTCTGTGCTGGATATAAATTATCGAAGGTTCAAAACCCAGTCGCCATGTAGAGTGAAGTCAGCTAAAGCCGAGAGGTCGCTTTTGAGACATTTGATAACGTTAAAATGATACGGTTGTTTTACACACAAAACATGGAATATGACGATCGAACTCCAAGAAGTTCGTTTGGGTAAGAGAAACAACGAAAGGCCAGTGAGTTCCAAAGGAGAAGCGAAAATGGTTGCTGTATTCGGTTTTAAATTATCGTTTGTGTTCTCAGTCGATCATTCGTTCGATTTTGCAGGGTTTCAATACGTCGCAATCCAGATTAAGTGCGAATCGCCTGATCTGTGGACTTTCCAGGTGATACGCCCGGAAGTTTTATGTAATCATGAAACTCAAAAGGGGGGCACACGCATCTATTGAGATAGACCATAAGAACAAAAGCAAAGAAAAAAAAATCAGGGACCGCACGCTACGAGTCGCTCAATTGAGGGCCACATCGGACGAAATTCTACTACGACAACACTTCATATAGGCCTGCGAACGAAGCAAGCATAGCGATTTTACGAAACTTTTCCCAGAACAATCATACTCGCGGAAAGGACAAGACCCTCACAGTCCCCCGACGACAAGACAAGAACAGTACTCAAATATCCTGAACGGCCGCGGACCTCACGATTCGAACCTCACTTCCGGGCCGAATAAGCCTGGATGGCCCCGAACATCCCGGACGCCTTCTCTCTCATGGCCTTGATAATCTCCTCCTCGGTGATGTCCACTTCGCCGATGTTGAAATACCTGCCCGCATACGTACAGACCGAGCAAAGGTCAGAGTGACGGTCAAAGGACGCTCTCATCGATTTGATCGTCACCTCATGGCTGATTTCCTTGGAGATGTTTCCCAGCTCATCGCGTTCGACGGTCGAGTGGTTGTAGAGGAAGGGCTCCTGGTTCACTTTAACCGTGTCCCTCACCGTCCTCTGCAGTCTGCCTATAGAAGTAACAAAAGTGATAATTCACATTTAGAAGTCACCGGTTTCAACATCACGAGCACTGATCTCAGTGTCGTCGATCAGGCCCAATTATAACCGTAATGCAAATACGGTTGACATGCAATGTTGAGGGTACGGAACATTTCGATTGACCAAGTACCTTCGATAGAGGTCTTCTCCTGGATGTCAGCACACATGACGCCTGGCGAGAGGACGTGGGGGAAGAAGCCATTGGCTTTGAGAAGAGCCTCGACCAACTTGTCCTTAAAGATCGAGTACGTGATCTCGAAGTTGTGAGTAACTTCTACCATTGCTTGAACCGGAATAGAATTTGCTGAAACTAAAGAGGGTATATAAATCTTGAAAGAAAGAAAGAAAGATAGCAGTGAAGAGGAGCTTCGAGTGGAAGGCGAAGTAAAATGTGGTTATTCTTATAGTAGTGAAGAGAAGGAGCTTCCCCTGGAAGGCGAAGTAAAAGGTGGATATATATTTTTTTTTAATTTACAATGAGATTTTGATCTGGAAAGTGGTTCCCAATTATGATGCTCCATCTTCAAAAGGTGGATATTTTTATAAATAAGTTAAGTGATAATGATGCAAATGATTTAGAAATTTTTAATTTATACTTAGTTTCTGGACTTTTGATATATGTTTATTGTAATCATTGAAGTGTATAAAAATATTTAATGTAGTCCTTTATCAATGCAAGATCAAGAATAACATTGAATTTTTTTATATAATTTCGAAATTAAATTAAATATATATCAAAAGTTTATAAACTATATTAAACAAATTAAGATTTCAAAAATCACATTATATATTGGACTAAGGTTCTAGGATCACATTAAATAAATTAAAAATTTAAAAATTATAGTACACATTAAATTAAAATTTTTTTTGATAAAATATATTAAATTAAATTTCATGAATCGTTTATGTTATTTTTTTATTAGAAAAAGCTTACACGAAAAGCCCTGACACATGGACGTCAACCCTCCATAAGCTTAGCCATGACGTAACTTCCGCTTAATTGCATGTGGTAGAAAAGCAAATTATTCCATTTTCCTTAAAAGGCATCTCTCCTCCCATAGAAAGTTTTTTTGGTAAAGGTAAGCTACTCCTTCCATAGAAGGTTAAACCCCTTTGAAACCCAGTAAATTACTCGTACGACAAATGATTAACTTTAGGATTAAATTTAATTTAATTATCCCCTTCTTTTGCTGAAGCAACATAAAGTTTCTGCAACCCTTTTTCTTTTTCAAAAAAGTTTGAACTTCGTCTTCTTGGACTATGGAGCTGTGAAGTACGTACAAGTTGCTGAGGCTTCCGTGTCGTGTCCCACACGCTCGGACACATTCGGACACGTGGTCAATTTTTCTCGACACGCGTGTCCGAGAGAGAGATTGTTGAAGAAGACGATGATGGGTAGAGGTGAGGCCGAGGAAGTGGAGATGAGGCCGCGACAGTAAGAGGAAGAGCATAAACTGAGGCGAGGCTGCGATGGAGGGCCGGCGGCGAGGCTGCAGCTGCTGCGAAGGAGGAAGTGCCGGAGGCGACCGAAAGAGTTGAGAAGATCGTGAGGAAGAAAATGAGGGGGCGGGGGAGCTGGTTGTGGCGTGGGGGAGGGGAGGGGAAGAGAGAGCAGGGGAAGGACAGGAATGGAGGGGATTGATTGGGGGGGGGGGGGGGGGGGGGGCGCAGCCTTGCAGGGGAGCAGGTGGTTGCGTGGGGGGAAAGGGAGGGGGAGCGGGAGAGAAGAGAGGAGAGAGGGGAAGAAACCGATGGGGATGGGGGTGATTGATGGGGGCGATGGTGACGGGGGCGCAGGGAGCAGGTGGTGGCGTATAGGGAAAGGGAGAGAGAGAGAGAGAGAGAGGAAGGAGATAAGGGGAAGAAACCGAGGGGGCTGGGGGTGATTGATGGGGGGCGTAGGGCGTAGGGGGAAGGGGAAGGGGAAGGGGAAGGGGAAGGGGAGAGAGAGAGATCCGCAGAAATCGAAGGGGGAGGGGATTTTGGGGTGGTGGCGTGGGAGAAGAGGGAGATAAATGAGGAGAGAGGGTGTGGGGGCAGATCTGCAGAAATCAAAGCGGGGAGTGGATTTTGGGGGTGGTGGCGTGGGAGAAGAGGAGAGAGAAATGAGGAGAGAGGATTGAGGGGAATAATTTTTGTTAAATTAAAAAAAATATTTTTAAATATGCACACGTATTAATTATCAATATATTTTTTAATTTTTTTATGAATAGATTTATTAATATTATTAATGTAAATTCATTGTAAATTCTTATTTATTTATTTACTTATTTGTAAATTTAAATCAAATTAATTAAAAATAAAAATATTTATTTAATATATAACGTGTCGGAATTAGTCGGAATTCTCCACCTTTTAAGAAATGACGTATCGTATCGTGTCGCGTATCGGTACTACATAGCTATGGAGAGAGGAAGGGAAGCTTTGGCCATTTTCCTTAAGGGCATCTCTCTCTTGTTCAGCCTTTAATTTTTTGCGGCTCTCTCCATGCATTGACTGGTCTGCATGTTATTATTGTGATATTATCTTATTCCTAGTTTGGTCTGGTTATCAGAAGCAAATTGACAACTATGATGGGTCTCTTGTTTCGATCGGGAATTATCCCAAGACAAATCCTTTTCTCCTCGGCCAAAGGTTATTTAATCAGTTGCGTGAAATGATTCCATGAATAAACTGCAATGTAAGCATCTATATGTCAGCTTTCCCCGTAGCAAGCAAGAGCTTAATACATGTTTTTCTTGAACAAAGCTAGCTATCTCTTGCTTCTTTTCAAGTGCTTTTTTTAGAATAGGCGTTTAGTGTAATATTGGCCTTTTGTGGGACCCAAAAAAATAAGAAAAGGCAAAAAGGAGTCAAAAAGTCAAAAGAAATAGGATAAGTGGATGCTTTAACTTA
This sequence comes from Eucalyptus camaldulensis, assembly GCA_019915185.1. Taxonomy (NCBI): domain Eukaryota; kingdom Viridiplantae; phylum Streptophyta; class Magnoliopsida; order Myrtales; family Myrtaceae; genus Eucalyptus; species Eucalyptus camaldulensis. The sequence goes on along the minus strand of JAHSVA010000014.1, from coordinate 7,291,574 downwards.
TAAAATTGACTCAGAGCTCGGATAGAGAGGAAAAGAAAATAAAGAAAAGAAAGGAGGGGGAAAAGAGAGAGGTTTATGTATACATGCCATAGGAGCTCGCTAAGTTAGAGTTGCTTCGATTGAGAACGCCCGGTAATGTTCACGCCTCTCAATCTTCCAATCAAAGTACTTTTTGGAGTTATGTCGTATATTAGAAGTTTCGTGAAAACCGAACCACGAAATCCAATTATGGAGTTGTTGATCTATGGGATTTCATGGAAATGATGATTTATGGTGTCATAGAGTTGTAAGGTTTGTCAAGAGTCTTTTTCGAGCAACTGTTTGTTTGGAGTGGGAATTTGACGATTTCACATTAGAGTTGTGTGTTACGAACGGCTTGAATAATTGCTTCGGATGAGCGATTTGTTAGTGAATAGAAGTTGTTTTGTTAGGCGTATTTTACCTATTTTCGTGGTTGAGGTAGAGTTTTACTTAGTTTTAATGTCAATTCTCATTTAATTAATAGAAATATGAGATTGTTGACTTGTTTAGCTACGCGTTGGTTGGTTTGGGCATTCATAGGTGAGCTGTGCTATCTTTTCTTTGAATTTGGAAAATTATGTCTTGAAAGTTATAGAAATTTGATATATTCTAAATTATTAGAAGCATGCTTTGTTGCATAAAATCTGAATTCGGCACTTACTTTATAGAAATTTGATATATTATAAATTATTAAAAGCATGCTTTGTTGCATAAAATCTGAATTCGGCATTTACTACAATTTCATATTTTTGAATGGTTTGCCATGTGTGTGTGTGTTGATTCGTGAACTTGATTTATGAAATGGATTCTAAAATGGTGTGGAAAATGTATTGTGATTTATAAAATATATTTCGAAATGGTTTGAGAAACGCGTTGTAGAATTATTTTGTTTGATGAACAGAGTCGAGAAAGATTATATGTTTGGTTTGTGAAATCGTTTTGTGATATTGATTCCAAATTAGCTTGTGAATTGTGAAGGATGCTATTGTCAATTTGTGTTGGTGCTCAATATCGCAATGAGCTCAATGAGAGACTTGTAGGTATACATACGATTAGGATATCCTTGTGGGTCAGCCACCAACGAGATAAGTGGAAATCTTGCCAAGGGGGAGCATGGTCGTACTATCGTGGGGCATTATGTATGACCATGGTAGATATTTTAGTAGGAATTTGGCCAACGGATGGACTATTGACATGCATGATCATGATAGAATATATTGTTGACACGTGTTTTGTTGAGATTGATTAATGGACTTGGCCTTGGCCTTGACCTTGATATTTATTTATTTATAAGAATAATATTGATTTAACGAATATTTTTTGATATGTATATAATTATGTTAAAGCAATAGAATTCATTTCTATCTTATATGTTTATTATATTCTAGAATTGAGATAAATGAATTTTGATATTATTTTGTAAAGTGCATAGTGGGTGCTCGATCTACTTAGAAGATATATGCACTACTCACTAGGCCGTGGTGACTCATTCCATTTATCTTTCGTGTTTTTTAGGTCCTCGGTTAGTGGCCATTAGAGCGAGAGTGTTATTGCGAAGATTTTTAGGAGTTGGCTTTTTGGTGGTTAGAGGCTACATTATTCGGGTGGAAGGACAGTCGATTCATCCCATTTTCTGCTAAGATTCGAGATGTGATATTTTGGTTCTTCAAGTTTAGAATCAGTGTGGTCAAGTGTCTTTTCTATTCAAATTGATGACTATCGCATTAGAAAGTTATTCCACAAGTATGAACTTAGAACCCATTTTGACCCCCCAAATCTGGGTTAGGATAATTTCTATGTTTTGTGTATATAATGTTTCAGGCAGAAAGACCTTTCAAGTGCCATAACTTGGCACAAAGGGACACTTAAGTGCCATAATTTACGAAAGGTACACTTAAGTGCCACATTTGAAGAAAAATGGATCACTTAAGTGCCACTCCAGCCAAAATCCGATCGAAATGCCGACGTGGCATTTTTCCGGCGAAGCGAATACAAAACAACGCCGTTTTGCACGCTGACGTGGCTAAATAATGCAAAAACGGCGTCGTTTTGAGCTGACGTGATAAAAAATACTATAAAAAGTAATTAAATTAAAATTAAAATTAAATTTAATTAAAATATTTAAAAAAGAAAAAGAAAAAGAAAAGGGGCGCTGCCTCCCCGCCGTCGCCAGGAAGGGCCGATAATGGAGGAGGGGGCTTCGATCGGGGTCGCCGGCCCCTGGCCAGGGGCGGGTAACCCCAGCCGACTAGTGGCGAGGGCTCGCGAGCGCTCGCCCCAGATCGAGGCGAGGATTGCAACCCTCGCCTAGATCCGGCGAAGGACGACGACCCTCACCCGGCTGGGCCAAGGGCTGCCGCCCGTCGAGGCGACCCCTAGCGAGCGACGGCCCTTAGCCCGGTAGGGCGAGGGCCACTGACCCTCTCTGGATCTGAGCGAGGGCTGCGATCCCTCGCCACTCGCCACGAATCTAGGTGAGGGTCGGCAGCCCTCGCTCGACTAGGCCAAGGGCTATCATTGGGTGAGGGCCGCTGACCCTTGCTGGATCTAGGTGAGGGCTGCAACCCTAGCCCTGATCTGAGACGAGGGCTCGCGAGCCCTCGTCGTCGATCAGCCGGGGTCGCCGGCCCCTGGCCAAGACCTGGCGTCCCTGGCCGACCCTCCCTCCTCCTTCGCCGGCCCTTCCCGACAACAGCGGGGAGGCGATAGTTGAGCCCTCAGCCACCCCCTCCCCATTTTTTTTAAAATTTTTTAATTTTAAAATAATTATTTTTAATATTTGAACTAAATTAATTTTAAAATTAGTATTATTTAATATTTTAACGAAATTTAATTTAAAATTTAATTTAATAATTTTTATATTATTTTTTTACTATGTCAACCCAAAATGACGCCGTTTTTGTATTATTTGGCTACATCAGCGTGTAAAACGACGTCGTTTTGCACTCGCTTTACCGGAAAAACGCCACGTATGTAATTTGGTCGGATAGACACTCAAGTGATTCATTTTGCTCCGATTTTGGTACTTAAGTGTACCTTTCGTAAGTTATGGCACTTAAGTGTCAATTTTTGCCAAATTATGATACTCCAAGGGTCCTTTTGCCCAATGTTTCATATATACTTCTGTTAAAAGTTAAAACCAATGTAAGCATCAAGTGTAATTGGGGCAGGGTTGTTCAATACATTTATTGTGATGTTCAATATGATGAAACTATTTCCGAATCCACACGCCTTTAAGTTAGAAACCCTAAAGTGGCTGTCGAAGAACCCAGTTGCAGAATAGGAAAAAGCGTGTTGGGAGATCCAAACCGATCAACTTGAGTTAGTGGAAGTGATAAGTGCGTTAACAGATCAGCAAAGGGCACGCACAGATGCGAACTGGGAGGAAGTCTATGCGGGTCGGATTAGCTGGGAAATTAGGCCCCTACTCTGTGAAGCCCATGAACTATTAGCCAAGATCCGGCCCATCAAAATCACCCACTGCAGAAGAGATGCGAATGGAGCTACTGATTGGGTGGTGAAAGCCCAGTGAAGAAACCTTTTACCGGACAATTGGATCCAATACCCCCCACCGAATCTCTTAGATGTTTTAAGTTCAGATGTAGCTCATCTAAACTATTATCAATGAAATCTATGTATGTTTTATCGACCAAAAAAAAAAAAAAAGTTAGAAATCTAAAAAGAAAAAAGAAAAAATGGCCCATACCATTAAAAAAAAAAAAGGCTGCTGTTGATGCAAACTCGGTTCTTAAATATCTTAAATCGTCTTTATACACGTCGATTTCATTGAATTGTAAAGGGGTGTGAGGGAAAGAGTAAGTGTGGCTAGAGTTCTGAAGAGTTTTGTAGTCTCTGGTTCAAGGAAAAATCCTGTCAATCTCTTCTCAAGGTGTAGGTGGCATATGAAAGAATTGCATCGGTTTCTTTTTTGTTTCTTCTAAAATATTTTACTTCTCAGACTCTCCATAGAGCTTCACGCTTTTTACTATTCTTGGGTTATGGTTGCCTGATGGTATGATTTATATAATTATGTTTCCCTTGTAGACTGCAAAAGCTAAAGGGGCGGCCATCCAACCATTACTGCAGTCGGTCGGCTGCAGCTTGTTGTCGCTTAGGTTTAGGCCCTTTATATCTCTGCTTCAGATAATTTTTTGAGCTTGACAGTCTCTAAATTTGGTAAACGTTGTCTTCCAACAGATTGACAAGGCCACGCATGATCAAACTAGAGATTCTCTTCACGAGCGTCAAGCTGATGAAAGTGACGATGAGGACGAAGACATCGATCATGTCTTTTACAGGGATGAGGATGAATCTGGACAAACTAGCGATGATACAGACGATGACTGGAAGCTCTAAATTTTAAGAGTTAGTCCACCTTGCTTGTGTTAAATTTGATTTGTCGTGTTGCATCTTCATAAACTATGGATTGTTGGGGTAATTAATGGGCAAAGAATAGGTGAAGGCTATAAGACTATTTTCTCTGATTCCATTTTCAGGTAAAGTCTTATATTCCACTGCGAGAAGTGAGTTCCATACAGCTTCTTGTAGATAGACTATTTTGATATTTCGACTAAGAACCAGTTAAACATGATCCCCTCGGAGAAATTCATACATATGCTGCCAATTTCGCGCCCTCCACAAATTTTATGATTCCGATTGCATGTGCTGGTCTCAAGCAATCACCCCGACGACAGAGACCACCATAGACTAGCCGTTGTGGTAGTGGTGGTTGCCCTGCAGCGGATTATGGCATCTCTATGTATACTTTCCTGAAAATTGTTTATTCAGTTATACAATCATATCCTCCGTTTATCAAACACTCTCTAAAACCGTTTATCTGTATCTGCCCTTGTATCCGGTGTGTTCGCATACAAGGAATTTGATACCAAAAATCCGCAGGACTTCTTGTTTGATCTTAATGTATCCCTTTCGACTTTATTTCTTAGCGACTGAATGCAGCGTAAGAGTAGAACATGACATTTTACCCTCGACGAGTTGACAGAGTACATGTCGCATTCTGAGACCCACAAACTTTAGATGACCATCTCACTGACGTGGGATGCTTTAGATGTGCTCACTTGGATTGCACCGCACTGCAACCTAAAAACCGTTCTGGCATTTTAACATCATATGCTGTATGCTGGATATAATTATCAAAGGTTCTAAATCCAATTATTATGTAAAGCGAAGTCAGCTAAAAGCCAAGAGATCGCTATCGAGACATCTGACAATATTAAAATGATACGATAGTTTCACACAGAAAACATGGAATATGACACATAGAATTCCAAGTTCGTTCGGGTAAGAGAAACAACGAAAAGCAAAGCGAGTTCAAAAGGAGAAGCGAAAATGGTTGCTGTATTTGGTTTTAAATGATTCGTTCGATTTTGCAGGGTTTCAATACGTCCCGATCCATATTAAGCTGTATATGTATCATGAAACTCAAAGTGGGCACACGCAACTATTGAGACCGAAAGAAAAGAAAGAAAACGGGGGGCCGCACGCTACAATAATCACTCAATTGAGGACCACATCGGACCAAAGTTTATTCGGACAACACTTCATATGGGCTTGCGAACGAAGCAAGTACAGCCAATTTACGATACATTTCCCAGAACCAACATCACATTCGCCTAAGACACGAGCAGTCCTCTGTCACAGGGTGACATCTCCTTGGCGGAGCGCTTCCTGGAACAGGACTGGGTTTCAGGGACTTCGCCTCCGCATGAGCCTGGATGGCCCTGAACATCACGGACGCCTTCTCTCTCATGGGCCTGATCATCTCCTCCTCCGTGATATCCCCTTGGCCGACGGTGAAGCACCTGCCCGCGTACTTACAGACCGAGCCACCCTCCAGGGGCAACGCAACGATCTTCACCTCATGGCTGGTTTCCTTGGAGATTCTGCTCTGCTCATCACGATCGACGGTCGAGTGGTTGTAGAGGAAGGGCTCCTGGTCCGGCGCTTTAACCGTGTACCTCACCGTCCTGCGCTGCCTGCCTATAAAAGTAACCAAAGTGACATTCACGCTAATCCGTCATATGAATTTATTTGTATTGAGGGTTCGATTTCCTTTCGTTTCCGTTAGTGACTCGTTATTTTATTTATATTTATTTTCAAAACCTTTCCTTGTTTATTTATTTATTTATTTCATATAGTAAAGAAGGATGTATAATAGATAAAATCCTAAGTAAGGGCATTGAAAAATTACGCAAGTAAAAAGAAAGGCCATTTTATTTTTCGTGCCTAGGATTGCATCCTGGATCATTAGATAGGAATCCAAAAATAAGAGAGTACAAACATAGAGATTGAGAGTAAACATTACACAATCTCCAATATCTTTTTTTTTTTCAATATCATGAGCACCAATCTTAGTGTTGTTGATCAAGTCATCTAGGGTCACGCCCAATTGTAATTGTAATGCAATACAATTGATATACGATTTTAATGGTAAGGAACATTTCAATTGACCAAGTACCTTCAACAGAGATCGTCTCCTGAATGTCAGCATTTGTGATGGCTGGAAGGAGGGTGTGGGGGAAGAAGCCCTTGGCTTCGAGAAAAGCCTCGACCAACCTGGCCTTAGGGATCGGGTGTGCGATCTCGGCCTTGTGAGTAACTTCTACCATCAATTGAATCTGAATAGAATTTGCTGAACTGAAAAGGGTATAAAAATCTCAAAAGAAAGAAATAAAGCAATGAAGAGAAGGAGCTTTGAATGGAGGTGAAGTAAAAGGTCGATATTTATAGTGATAAGAAAAGGAATAATGACACAAATGATCTCAGAACTTTGATCAATGCGCAATGTGGTCCTTAAACTTTTGATTTGTTCAATGCGGCCCTTGAACTTTTCGTAAATGTTTAATATAGTCCATGAACTATTTGAAAATATTTAGTGTAATCCTTCATTAATTCAAGATCAGAGACACCGTTGAATATTTTCATATAATTCAAGGATTAGTTGAACATGTACCAAAAATCCAATGACCATATTGCACATTAAATTAAAGTTCATGGATCATATATATCATTTTCCAGTATGGACATCAACCTTCCAAAAGTTTCGCCATAGAGTTACTTCCGCTTAATTGCATGTAGTAGAAAAGCAAATTATTTATTTTCCTTGAAAGCATCTCTCCTCCCAAAACCCAATAAATTACCCACACGACAAATGATTAACTTTAGGATTGAATTTAATTTAATTATCTCCTTTGTTTTGCTAAAACAGCATAAAGCTTATGCGATCCCATTTTTTTAAAAATTTTGAGTTTTAACTTTGTCTTCATGGACTCCGGAGAGAGGGAGGGAAGCTTTGGCCATTTTCCTTAAAAACATCTCTCCTTGGTTCAGCCTCTAACCCTTTACCAGGAAATGCTGACTGGTCTGCGTGTTATTGTTATCTTGTTCATAGTTTTATCTGATTATCAAAAGCAAATTAACAACTATAATGGTCCCTTGTTTCTGATCGGGAATTATTCCGAGACAAATCCTTTTCTCCTTGGCCAAAAAGTTAATTAATCAGTTGCATGAAATGATTCCATGAGTATATCGCAATGGAAGCATCTTTATGTCAGCTTCCTGAGGTAAGCAAGAGCTTACTCCATCCTTTTCTTGATCAAATGTTAGCCTATCTCTTGTTTCTTATTCAAGTGCTTTTCTTAGAATAGCAGTTTTGTTTATTCAAGTTTAGAATCACTGTGGTTGAGTGTCTTTTCTATTCGAATTGCTGACCATATCATCAGAAAGTTATTCCATAAGTCTGAGCTCAGAATCACAAAATTGGACCCCACAATCCGGGTTAGAATAAATTTCTATAGTTTCATGAATACATTATTTTCTATGTACTTTTGTTGAATGCTAAAACCAATGTAAGCGATGAGGGTAATTGGGGTTGTGTCATGATATATGCATTTCTCATAAATGCCTAATACTGTTGTGATATTAACGTGGAAATGATAGGATCTCACAAAGTAAGTCAATGCGAAAAAATTAGAGAAATAAGCGAGGAATAATAGAACATCAGAGATTTACGTGGTTTGATCTGAGTATCAGTACATACATACACAAAGAGAGCTAGTAGCAACAATCTATTATAATCGAAGAATTAGATTTATAATCACTCACAAAGTCGAGTGTTTCTCACACTTAGATTTAAGTTTAAACCCAAAATATTTACAAATAAATACTCAATTAGACGAAAACTCACCGCACAAAATCATTGTGTATTCATGTCGGTGCGGCCAAGAGACAACTCCTTCGTGCGTCCAAGTCCTCTGATCGGCTTCTTGAATCTTCTCTGGGCAGCGTCTATACCACCCACAAAGAACCCCCTGGCGGCTATTTCTCGTGCGGCTCTTTTTCACTCAAGAAAAATCCTTGATTTTCTTTTATTTTATTTCCTTTTGTGCAGCTAAAGGAGTCCCATGAATTACTCCTTTGTTGACCGACCAGTCACAGGATTAGGATTTGAAGAAGACGTCCACTATACGGACCTAAAGCGGATTTCCTTTCTTGTGCTATTTCCTTCAACAAAAAAGATATATTCACGATTAAATATGAAAAACTTATCCAAATAGTTCAAATATGAAAAAACTCATCCAAGCAGGTCATATTTAGCAAACGCTCAAACTCGATTCATAATTTAACAAATATGATGAAATTATTTCCGGATTCACACACTTTTAATTTTGAAATCTAAAAAAGAAAAATGTCTATTGCTGATGCAAACTATGTTCATTAATATCTTATATCGCTGTTATACATGTCGATTTCATTGAATTGTAAAGTAGTATGAGGGAAAGGGGTAATTATGGCTAGAGATCTGAAGAGTTTTGTAATCTCTGGTTCTAGGAAAAATCCTATCCATCTTTTCTCTAGGTGTAGGTTGCATGAACAATGGCCTGGAAGAATTGCATTGGTTTCTTTTTTGCTTCATCTAAATTGTTTTACTTCTCATACTCTCTATAGAAACTATTGGGTTTTGTCCCTGTGGCCATCCTTCCAACATGGAAGGGAGATGTGTGGGTTAGAGTGTGGACAATTTAGTTTCAGGTGTGGGTTTCGACTTCCATGCTTTGTAAGGAAACATGACAAAAGTTTAAGAGTGAGAATTAAAGTAAGAATAAAGTATGGCTGACAAAAAAAAAAAAATTATCTATAGAGCTTCACCTTATTTATTGTTCTTGGGTTATGGTTGCCTGAGTGTATGATTTATATAATTATTGTTTCCTTTGCAGACTGCAGAAGCTAGAGGGACGGCAATTCAATCGTTACTGCAGTTAGTTGGTGGGCTGCAACTTCTTGTTGCTTGGGTTTAGGCCCTTTATGTCTTTGTTTCAGATAATCTTTTGAGTTTGACAGTCTCTAATTTTGGTAAACGTTGCCTTACAACAGATTGACAAGGCCACGCGTGATCAAACTAGAGATTCTCTTCACAAGCGTCAAGCTGATGAAAGTGATGATGAGGACGAAGACATCGATCCTGTCTTTTACAGGGATGTGGATGAATATGGACAAACTAGCGATGATACTGATGTTGAGTAGAAGCTCTAAATCTTAAGAGTTAGTCATTCTTGCTGGTGTTAAATTTGATTTGCCGCGTTGCATCTTCATAAAACTGTGGATTGTTGGGGTAATTAGTGGGTAAAGAACAGGGGAAGTGAAAGACTGTAAGACTTTTTCTCTGGTTACATTTTCAGGTTAAAGTCTCATATTTCACCGCAAGAACTGAGTTCCATAAAGCATCTTGTATATAGTCTATTTTGCAGTTTTGATTAAGAACCAGTTAAACGCTAACAGCTCTAGTTTATATACGCAATTTACTGGAAGTTCTACTGCTGATCATGATCAAGAGTTCCCATGTGCTAATTCTGGCTTTTAATTTTCCATGCTCATTGCAAGTAGCCTTTATCTTCTAAACATCCGTTTGAGTTGGATTTATTTTTGCTGGTTTGTAGTGTGAAACTTGCTCATGATGGAGATGCTCGCTTGGGGCAACTCACTGGTCAAGTTGCAGCTGCCCCAGGAGAAATTCAGACATATGCTGCCGATTTCGAGCCCTCCACAAATTTCTGATCCCGACCACGTGTGCTGGTCTCAGGCAATCACCATGACGACAGAGACCACCATAGACTAGCCGTCGCGATAGTGGTTATTGCCTTACAGTGGATTATGGCATCTCTATTTATACTTTCCTGAAAATTATTTCTTCCATTATTCAATCATATCATCCGTCTATCAGACACTCTATTGATTGTTTATCTCTATCTGTCCTTGTCTCTGGTGTTTTCTCATACAAGGAATATGATATAAAAAATTTGCAGGACTTCATTTCTTAGTTCCCAAATGCAGCATAAGAGTAGAACATGACATTTTACCCTCCACGAGTTGACAGAGTACGTGTGACAATCTTTAGATATAATTCAAAAATCTGAGACTCGAAAACTTTAGATGACCATCTTACTGAACTGGGGTGCTTTAGATGTCCTCACACCACGTGGCAACCTAAAAACCATTTTAGCATTTTGATATCATCTGCCGTATGCTGGATATGATTATCAAAGGTTCTAAACCCAGTGATTATGTGAAGTGAAGTCAGCTAAAGCCAAGAGGCTGCTTTTGAGACATCTGATAACGTTAAAATGATGCGGCAGTTTTGCACAGAAAAAGTGGAATATGATGATTGAATTCCGAGTCCGTTTGTGTCAGAGAACAAACAACGAAAGGCAAAGGGAGTTCAAAAGGAGAAGCGAAAATGGTTGCTGTATTTGGTTTTAAATTATTCGTTCGATTTTGCAGGGCTTCAATACGTCCCGATCCAAATTAGGTTGTATGTATCAGAAACTCAAAGGGGGGCACACGCAACTATCGAGACCAAAAGGATAAAAAGAAAAGAAAGAAAACAGGGGCCGCACGCTACGATAATCACTCAATTGAGGACCACATCGGACCAAAGTTTATTCGGACAACACTTCATATGGGCTCGCGAAGGAAGCATGTACAGTAATTTTACGAGACATTTCCCAGAACCACCATCATATTTGCGAAGCCACAGATCGCCTTGGCGGAGCGATTACTGGATCAGGACTACTGAGTATTCGGGATGCATTTCGCTCCGGATAATTCGGGACGGAATCCAGACAATCCAGAGGTTTCATGGATTTCGCCTCCGGATAATCCAGGATGGCCTTGAACATCACGGACGCCTTCTCTCTCATGGCCCCGATCATCTCCTCCTCGGTGATATCCCCTTGGCCGACGGTGAAGTACCTGCCCGCGTACTTACAGACCGAGCCACCTTCCAGGGGCAACGCAACGATCTTCACCTCATGGCTGGTTTCCTTGGAGATTCTGCCCTTCTCATCACGATCGACGGTCGAGTGGTTGTAGACGAAGGGCTCCTGGTCCGGCGCTTTAACCGTGTGCCTCACCGTCCTGCGCTGTCTGCCTATAAAAGTAACCAAAGTGACATTTGCGCTAATCCGTTGTATGAGTTTATTCGTACCGAGGGTTCGAATCCCTCTCTTTCCATTTCCCTTAATGACTTGTTATTTTATTTATATTTATTTTCAAAACTTTTCTTTGTTTTTGTTTTTGTTTTTATTTTATTTCATATAGTAAATAAGGATGTACAATAGATAAAATCCTAAGTAAGTGCATTGAAAAATTATGCAAGAAAAAAGAAAAGCCTTTTTATTTTTCGTGTCTAGGATTACCTCCTGGATCATTGGATAGGAATCCAAAAATGAAGAGAGTGTAAACAAAGAGCTTGAAAATAAACATTACACAATCTCCACTTTTTTTTTTCAACATCATGAGCACCAATCTTAGTGTTGTTGATCAGGGCATCTAGGGATCATGCCCAATTACAACCGTAATGCAATATGATTGATGTGTGATTTTAATGGTAAGGAACATTTCAAATGATCCAGTACCTTCGACAGAGATTGTCTCTTGGATGTCGGCATTTTTTATGGCTGGTAGGAGGGTGTGGGGGAAGAAGTCCTTGGCTTCGAGAAAAGCCTCGACCAACTTGGCCTTAGGGGTCGGGTGCGTGATCTCGGCTTTGAGAGTAACTTCTACCATCGATTGAATCCGAATAGAATTTGCTAAATTGAAAAGGGTGTAAAAATCTCAAAAGAAAGAAAGAAAGCAATGAAGAGAAGGAACTTTGAATTGAATTTAGGTGAAGTAAAAGGTTGATATTTATAGTGATAAGAAATGGGATAATGATACAAATGATCCCAAAACTTTGATTCAATGTACAATGTGGTCCCTAAAATTTTAATTTATTCAATGTAGTCCTTGGAGTTTTGATAAATATTTAAAATAGTCCATGAACTGTTTGAAAATATTTAATGTAGTCCTTCATTAATTTAAGATCAGAGATACCGTTGAATATTTTCATATAATTCAGTGGCTAATTGAACATATATCAAAAGTCCAAAAATCATATTACACATTGAGTTAAAGTTTATTGATCATTCGTGTCATTTTCTAATACGAACATCAACCTTCCAAAAATTCGCCATGGAGTAACTTCCGCTTAATTGCATGTAGTAGAAAAGCAAATTATTTGTTTTCCTTGAAAGCATCTCTCCTCCCATAAAAAGTTGAACCCCTCAAAACCCAATAAATTACCCATACGACAGATGATTAACTTTAGGATTGAATTTAATTTAATTATCTCTCTTCTTTTGCTAAAACAACATTAAGCTTATGCAACCCATTTTTATTTTTTATTTTTAAATTGAGGCGAGCTTTGGTCATTTTCCTTGAAAGCATCTCTCCTTTGTTCAGCCTCTAACCCTTTGCCAGAAAATATTGACTGGTCTGCACGTTATTGTCATGATATTATCTTGCTCCTAGTTTTGTCTAGTCATCAAAAGCAAATTGACAACTATGATGGGTCCCTTATTTCTGATCGGGAATTATCACAAGACAAATCTCTTCTCCTCGGCCAAAAGATTAATTAATCAGTTGCATGAAATGATTCCATTAGTTTATTGCAATGTAAGCATCTATATGTCAGCTTCCTGAGGCAAGCAAGAGCTTACTCCATGCTTTTCTTGATCAAAGGTTAGCCTATCTCTTGTTTCTTATTCAAGTGCTTTTCTTAGAATAGGAGTTTTGTTTATTCAAGTTTAGAATCACTGTGGTTGAGTGTCTTTTCTATTCGAATTGTTGACCATCTCATCAGAAAGTTATTCCACAAGTCTGAATTTAGAACCACAAAATTGGACCCCACAAGGCAAGTTAGGATAAATTTCTACAGTTTCATGAATACATTATTTTCTATTTACTTCTGTTGAATGCTAAAATCAATGTAAGCGATGAGGGTAATTGGGGTTGTGTCATAACATATACATTTCTCGTAAATGTCTAATATTGTTGTAATATTAATGCGGAAACGATAGGATCTCGCAAATGAAGTCAATGCGAAAAAATCAAGAAAATAAGGGAGGAATAATAAATCACCAGAGATTTATGTGATTTGGTCCGAGTATCGATACTTACGTGCATAGAGACAGCTAGTAGCACATAATCTATTACAATCAAAAAATCAAATTTATAATCGCTCATACGCTCTAGTATTTTCCACACTTAGATTTAAGCCCAAATCTAAAATATTTGCAAATAAATACTTAATTAGACGTGAACTCACGACAATAAATTACTGTATATGCACGTCCGTGCGGCGGAGAGACAACTCCTTCGAGCGTCCAAGAAGTCCTCTGATCGGCTTCGTGAATTTTCTCTGTGCAGCGTCTATACCACCCACGAAAACCCCCTGGCGGCTATTTCTTGCGCGGCTCTTTTTCGCTCATGTAAAATCCTTAATTTTCTTTTATTTTATTTCATTTTGTGCAGCTACAAGGAGTCCAATGAATTTCTCCCTTTTTGACCGACCAATCACAGGATCAGGATTTGAAGAAGACGTCCACTGTACGGACCTAAAGCGGATTTCCTTTCTTGTGCTATTTTCTTCAACAGAAAAAGATGTCTTCTCCATTAAATATGAATAACTTATCCAAATGGTTAAAATATGAAAAAACTTATCCGAGCAGGTTGTGTTTAGCAAGCCCTTAAACTCGAGACATAATTTAACAAATACAATGACATTATTTCCGAATGCACACACTTCTAAATTAGAAATCTAAAACAGAAAAATGGATGTTACTAATGCAAACTATGTTCATAAATATATTATATCGCCATTATACAAGTCGATTTCATTGAATTGTAAAGTAGTACGAGGGAAAGGGGTAATTATGGCTAGAGATCTGAAGAGTTATGTAATCTCTGGTTCTAGGAAAAATCCTGTCCATCTTTTTACTAGGTGTAGGTTGCATGAACAATGGCCTGAAAGAATTGCATTGGTTTCTTTTCTGCTTCATCTAAATTATATTACTTCTTTGACTCTCCATAGAGCTTCACGTTATTTATTGTTCTTGGGTTATGGTTGCCTGATGGTATGATTTATATAATTATTGTTTCCTTTGCAGACTGCAAAAGCCAGAGGGACGGCCATTCAATCGATACTGCGGTTAGCTGGTCGGCTGCAGCTTGTTGTCGCTCAGGTTTAGGCCCTTTATATCTTTGCTTCAGATAATCTGTTGGCTTGAGAGTCTCTAGTTTTGGTAAACGTTGTCTTACAACAGATTGACAAGGCCACGCGTGATCAAACTAGAGATTCTCTTCACCAGTGTCAAGCTGATGAAAGTGATTATGAGGACGAAGACATCGGTCACGTCTTTTATGGGGATGAGGTTGAATCTGGACAAACTAGCGATGATACAGATGTTGAGTAGAAGCTCTAAATCTTAAGAGGGAGTGATTCTTGCTGGTGTTGAATTTGACTTATCGCGTTGCATCTTCATAAACTTTGGATTGTTGGGGTAATTAGTGGGTAAATAACAGGTGAAATGAAAGACCGTAAGACTTTTTCTCTGATTACATTTTCAGGTTAAAATATTATATTCCACCTCGAGAAATGAGTTTCAAAAGGCATCTTATATATAGACTATTTTGCTGTTTCGATTAAGAACCAGTTGAACAGGAACAGCTCGAGGTTATTTACGCAATTTACTGGAAGTTCTACAGCCGATCAAGATCAAGAGTTTCCATGTGCCAATTATGGCTTGTAATTTTCCATTCTCATCGCAAGTAGCTTTTTTCCTCTATACATCAGTTTGAGTTGGATTTGTTTTTGCTGCTTTGCAGTGTGAAACTTGCTCATGATGGAGATGCTCGCTTGGGGCAACTTGGGGCAACTCACTGTTCAAGTCGCAGCTGCCCCTGGAGATATTAATACGTATGCTGCCAATTTTGTGCCCTCCACAAATTTTCAGATCCCGACCGCGTGTGCTGGTCTCAAGCAATCACCATGACAATAGAGACCATCACAGACTGGCTGTCGTGGTAGTGGTTATTGCCTTACAGTGGATTATGGCCAGAAGAAGAGATAGTGGAATGGACCCTTTTCTCATGCCAGCGGGGGAAAGAAAAGAGGCCCACTACGAGAGGAGAGAGTGATTTAGCTGCTAACAAGAGCAGGTTTTTCATGAAATGAATGGTTATTCATTCGGAAAAGGTCTGTTGATTAGGAGGTTATACCTTTATTAATACTTTCCTGAAAATTGTTTCTTCAATTATTCAATCATTTCATCTGTCTATTCGACACTTTATTGACTGTTCATCTGTATCTGTCCTTTTATATGGTATTTTCTCGTACAAGGAATGTGATATAAAAAATATAAAAATCTGCAAGACTTCTTGATCGATCTTAACGAATCTTTTTCGACCTTATTTCTTAGTGCCCAAATGCAGCATAAGAGTAGAACACGACATTTTACCCTCTATGAGTTGACAGAGTACATGTCACATTCTTCAGATATGATTCCAAAATCTGAGACTCGAAAACTTTAGATGACCATCTTACTGACCGGGGATGCTTTAGATGTCCTCAAACCACGTGGCAACCTAAAAACCGTTTTGGCATTTTCATATCATCTGCTGTATGCTGGATATAATTATCAAAGGTTCTAAACCCAGTCATTATGTAAAGTGAAGTCAGCTAAAGCCAAGGGGTTGCTTTTGAGACGTTTGATAACGTTAAAATGATATGCAGTTTTACAAAGAAAAAATGGAATATGATGGTTGAATTCCGAGTTCGTTTGAGTAAGAGAACAAACAACGAAAGGCAAGGGAGTTCAAAAGGAGAAGCGAAAATGGTTGCTGTATTCAGTTTTGCAGGGCTTCAATGCGTCCCGATCCAAATTAGGTTGTATGTGCATCAAACTCAGAGGGGGGCACACGCAACTATCTTAGACCAAAAGAAAAAAAATTAAAAAGGAGAGAAAACGGGGGCCGCACGCTACGTCCATCATTCAATCGAGGACCACATCGGACGAAAGGTTACTCCAAAAACACTTCATCTGGGCTTGCGAACGAAGCAAGTACAGCAATTTTGCAAACCATTTCCCAGAACCACCATCGTATTAGCGAAGAGACAAAGACGAACGCACTCCCTCGACGACAAAACAAAAACAGTACTCAACTAGCGCTGACTCGAACAGGACTAGCAGTCTCCTGTCTTATGGCGCTGATCATCTCCTCCTCGGTGATATCCCCTTGGCCGAGAACTTTACTCGAACAGGACTGCGTCTGATGGCACCTCCAGATAAGCCTCAATGGCCCCGAACATCACGGACGCCTTCCCTCTCATGGCCCTCATCATCTCCTCCTCGGGGATATCCCCTGGGCCGACAATGAAGTACCTGCCCGCGTACTTACAGACCGAGCCACCCTCCAGGGGCAACGCAGTGATCTTCACCTCATGGCTGATCTCCCTGGAGATTCCGCCCAGCTCATCCCGATCGACGGTCGAGTGGTTGTAGAGGAAGGGCTCCTGGTCCTGTGCTTTAACCGTGTGCCTCACCGTCCTGCGCTGTCTGCCTATAGAAGTAACAAAAAGTGACATTCGCGCTGATCCGTCCTATGAGTTTTTCGTACCAAAGGTTCCAATCCCTTTCTTCCGTTTCCGTTGATGACTTATTAGATTATTTATTTATTTTTTTCAAAATCTTCCTTTATTTTTGTTTTTTTAAGTTCATATAATAAATAAGGATGTACAATAGATAAAATCCTAAGTAAGAACATTAAAAAATTATGCAAGTAAAAAAAAAAAACTGGCCTTTTTGTTCTTCATATCTAGGATTAGGTTCTAGATCATTAGATAGGAATTCAAAGATGAAGAAAGTGTAAACAAAGCTTGAGAGTAAACATCACATAAACTCCAATATCTGTTTTTTTTTTCTTGTTCTTTTTTTATTTTTTATTTTTCAACATCATGAGCACCAATCTTAGTGTTGTTGATCAGGCCATCTAGGGATCATGCCCATTTATAAACGTAATGCAATACAATGAATATGCAATTTTAATGGTGAGGAACATTTCAATTGACCAAGTACCTTCGATCGAGATTGCCTCCTGGATCTCAGCATTTGTGACGGCTGGCAAGAGGTTATAGGGGAAGAAGCCACCTGCTCCTAGAAAAGCCTCGACCAACCTGGCCTTAGGGATTGGGTGTGTGATCTCGGCCTTGAGAGTAACTTCTACCATCGATTGAATCTGAATAGAATTTGCTCAAACCGAAAAGGGGATAAAAATCTCGAAAGAAAGAAAGAAAGCAATAAAAAGAAGGAGCTTCGAGGAGAGGCAAAGTACAAGGTTGATATTTATAGCGATAAGAAGATGGATAATTGCACAAATGATCCCTGAACTTTGCTTTGATGTGCAATATGATCTATAAATTTTTAATTTGCTCAATATGGTCCTTAGAATTTTTGTATATGTTTAATATAGTCCCTAAAATGTATGAAAATGTTCAATATAGTCCTTCATTAATTTAAGATCATAGACAACATTAAATATTGTTATATAATTCATGGATTAATTGAACATGTACTAAAAATTTAGGAACTATATTAAACAAATTAAAATTTTAAGCACCACATTGTATATTATGTTAAAGTTTATGGATCATTTGTATCATTCTCCTGTACAAACATTGACCCTCCATAAATTTGGCCGTAAAGTAACTTCCGCTTAATTGCATGTGGTGGAAAAGCAAATTATTGCCTTTTCCTTGAAACCATCTCTCCTCCCATAAAAAGCTAATCCCCGCAAGTTTCAGCCCAAAAAAATAAAAAAAGCTAAACCCCTCAAAACCCAATAAATTACCCGTACGACATATGATTAACTTTAGGATTGAATTCAATTTAATTATCCCCCTTCTTTTCCTAAAGCAACATAAAGCTTTTGCAACTCAATTTTTTTAATTTTCTTTTTAAAATTTTTAGTTTTAACTATCTCCTCATGGACGGTGGAGAGAGGGAGGGAAGCTTTGGCCATTCTCCTTAAAAGCGTCTCTCCTTTGTTCTGTCTCTAATCCTCTGCGGCCCTCTCCATGCGTTGACTGGTCTGCATGTTATTGTTGTGATATTATCTTGTTCCTAGTTTTGTCTGGCTATCAAAAGCAAATTGACAACTAAGATGGGTCTCTTGTTTCTGATCGGGAATGATCCCAAGACAAATCCTTTCGACTCGGCCAAAAGGTTAATTAACCAGTTGCATGGTATGATTCCATGAGTATGTTGCAATGTAAGCATCTATAAAAAATCAGCTTCCTGAGGTAAGCAAGAGCTTACTCCATGCTTTTCTTGATCAAAGGTTAGCCTATCTCTTGTTTCTTTTTCAAGTGCTTTTTTCAAAATAGGAGTTTTGTTTATTCAAGTTTAGAATCAATGTGGTTGAGTGTCTTTTCTATTCAAATGGGTGACTATCTCATCATAAAGTTATTCGAGACTTGAACAAGACTTGAGCAATTCTTTAAATGGCTCAATGGACTCTTTATGGGGGAAGAACCCTTAGGGTTTGGACTCTCCATTGTAATCCCTCGTCTTCCCTCCTATCCAGGAAGAAAAAGATAGGATGGGAATCAGGGGGCTTGTCGGTGGCGAAGCTAAACACCATGTCAGTTCTTTGAAGCTGGCTACCACCTAGGAAGCATTGATACTATCTAAAAATCTTTGTGTCATGTTGGTCACTTCAACATATGTCTGATACTCTCTGACACTTTTCGACACTCTCTAATACTCAATTAACAGGTTTAAGAAAATTTGATGCTCAGTCAACTCTCTTGACACTCTCCAACACTTGAGTTCGAAATTCCAACATGCAACTTTAGAATTCTGATAGGTGATTTTGACACGCACTGAGTCAATTTTAAATTTTTTTAATAAATAAGGAGTCTAAATGTAAATATGTAAAAATAATAATAACAAATAAAAATAGGTGGAAGAAGAAAAACCTCATCTTTCTTCTCTTCTGACTTTCACTTATTGTGATACATAATTCACCCCTCGAAATTATTTTTTTCTCTTTTCTTCTGACATGCAAGACCATAATGTGGATTCCTTTTTTTTTTTCCTTCCAAGTTATATGGATTATTGGAATGGAGTTAAATTTGTCAAATTAAAACAATAAATAATATTAACAAATGTTGAATTAATATTTTTAGTGTAAATTCATGCTAGCCTCTTTATTTTATTTTATTTTATTTATTTGTGAATTTAAATCAAATTAATTTGATTAAAAAATCATAAAAATGATAATTTATTATGTATATATAAAAATATACTTTTAATATATAACATGTCTTAACGTGTTGGAGTTCTCTATTTTTTGAAAAACAACGTGTCGGCGTATCATGTCGTGTCGGTGTATCATGTCATGTCATGTTGTGTCGCGTGTTAGTGTCAATGCTACTTAGGCCACCGCAAGTTATGAGAGTATAGTAGTTCTCGGTGCCTAGGTGAGACATGGTGGCTTCAAAAATAGTGCTGGGCAAGTAAAAGCTTACTCAAGTCTTTCAACCGACTACTTAGAATAGGAGTTTTGTTTATTTGAGTTTAGAATCAAAGTGGTCAAATATCTTTTCTATTCAAATTGGTGACTATCTCATCATAAAGTTATTTCACAATTCTGAACTTAGAAACACAAAATTGGACCCCACAATCTGGATTAGGATAAAGTTCTACAGTTTCATGTATACATTATTTTCTATATACTTCTGTTGAATGCTAAAACCAATGTAAGTGACGAGGGTAATTGGGGTTGGGTTGTTATATACATTTCTCATCAATGTCTAATACGATGAAACTATTTTCGAATTCACAGGCTTCTAAGTTAGAAATCTAAAAATAAAAAAATGGAAAAAAAGGCTGCTGCTAATGCAAACTCTATTCATAAATATCTTAAACCGCCTTTATATCCATCGATTTCATTGAATTGTAAAAGTGGTATGCGGGAAAGGGGTAATTATGGCTAGAGCTCTGAAGAGTTCTGTAATCTCTGGTTCTAGGAAAAATCCTGTCTTGTCTTTTCTCTAGGTCTAGGTTGCATCAACAATGATATGAAAGAATTGCATTAGTTTCTTTTTTTGCTTTATCTAAATAATCTTAGTTCTCGGACTCTCCATAGTGCTTCACGTTATTTACTGTTCTCAGGTTATGGTTGATGGTATGATTTATATAATTATTGTATCCCTTGTAGACTGTAGAAGCTAGAGGGACGGCCATCCAACCCCATTACTACATTTAGCTGGTCAGCTGCAGCTTGTTGTCGCTCAGGTTTAGGCCCTTTATATCTTTGCTTCAGATAATCTTTTGAGCTTGAGAGTCTATAATTTTGGCCAACGTTGTCTTCCAACAGATTGACAAGGCCACACATGATCAAACTAGAGATTCTCTTTACGAGCGTCAGGCTGATGAAAGTGATGATGAGGACGAAGACATCGATCACGTCTTTTACAGGGATGAGGATGAATCTGGACAAACTAACGATGATACAGATGATGAGTAGAAGCTCTAAATCTTAGGAGGTAGCTATTCTTGTTGGTGTGAGATTTGATTCGTCTTGTTGCATCTTCATAAATTTCGGATTGTTGGGGTAATTAGGGGGTAAAGAATTGGTGAAGTGAAGTTTTATATTCCACCGCGAGAAAGTGAGTTCCATAAAGCATCTTGTATACGGACTATTTTGCTGTTTCAAATAAGAACCACTCGTTCTAGGTTATATACGCAATTTACTGGAAATTTTGCTGCTGATCGTGATCAAGAGTTTCCATGGACTCATTACAGGTAGCTTTGTTCCTCTAGACATCAATTTGAGTGGGGTGCTTTTGCTGCTTTGTAGCGTGAAATTTGCTCAAGATGGAGATGCTCGCTTGGGGCAAGCCACTGGTCAAGTTGCAGCTGCCCCAGGAGAAATTCATACGCATGCTTGCCAGTCTTGTGCCCTCCAAAATTTTATGATCCCGACCACTTATGCTGGTCTCAGGCAATCACCATGACGACAGAGACCACCCGGCCTCGCCGTTGCACTAGTGGTTGTCGCCCTATGGTGGATTACAGCTCTGTATATATACTTCTCCGGAAAATTGTTTCTTTAATTAGACAATCACATCCTCCGTCTATCAAACGTTCGACTGGACAGTATATCTGTATCTGTCCTTGTATACAGTGTTTACTCGACCAAAGAATATGATATAAAAAATCTGCAGGACTTCTTGCCTAATCTTAATATATCCTTATTGACTTTATTTCTTAGCGACCAAATGCAGCATAAGAGAAGAACATTACATATTACCCTCGATAAATTGGCAGAGTGCATGTCACATTCTTTAGCTATAATTCCAGAAATCTGAGATCTGGAAACTTTAGATGACCATCTTCCCTAAAAGCCATTTTGGCATTTCGACATCTGCTGTATACTTAATTATAATTATCAAAGGCTCTAAACCTAGTTATTATGTGAAGTGAACTTAGCTAAAGCCAAGAGGTCTCTTTTAAGACATTTGACAACATTAAAATGATATGGTTTTACGC
The DNA here is from genome assembly GCA_019915185.1 of Eucalyptus camaldulensis. Taxonomy (NCBI): domain Eukaryota; kingdom Viridiplantae; phylum Streptophyta; class Magnoliopsida; order Myrtales; family Myrtaceae; genus Eucalyptus; species Eucalyptus camaldulensis. The sequence goes on along the minus strand of JAHSVA010000014.1, from coordinate 7,269,603 downwards.
AGAAAACATGAGATATGACGATCGAATTCCAAGTTCCCAAATGGTAACTCGTTTGTTCAGGTAAAACAAACAACGAAAGTTGATATGTTTAAAAGGGAGACACGAGAATGGCCGCTGTATTCAATTTTCAATTTTTGCAGTGTTCTCGGTTGATCGTATTTTCGATTTTGCAGAGTTTCTATACATCTCGATCCTAATTGAGTACAAATCACCGGATACTATAAGTTGTTGGTCTGCATGTAGTGTCTGTTGAGAAAAAGCACCGCCTCTCTCTCTCTCTTTCCCTCTGGAGTTCGCCAGACCTCTCTCGCTCTTCACTTCTCCAGATTTTTCTCTCTAGATAGTTCTTCAGCTTCAGCCGCAATTGTTGACCCAACAAAGTTGCAATAAAATAATAATAAGTAGAAGAGATATTGGGAGAGGAGAGTCGGTGGATGTGCCGACTTTGTCCCCTGTAAATAGGGGCTCTTGCCCCTTGAGTGTGTAAGAAGTGTGAGGAGTGTGTGAAGCGTGAGTGGAGTGTGTACGTAAAGTGTGGGGGTGTGTACGTGAGTGTGTGAGTGGGTGAGAGTAGGTGCCGTGAAGTGTAGAGTGAGAAAGAGTGAGTGGGTGTGTGCAAGAATTGTGTTTGTGTGAGGTGTGAGAGGTGTATGAGAGTGGTGTGTGTAAAGAGTTTGCAATATTTTGCTTATATAAAATAAAGTGATTATTTTACTTACACATCCACTTGCTTCTCAACAGTGTCGATATGATCACAAATAATCAAGAGACGCAGTTGCTCATTTCTGTTTATCTCACGTTCCAATTGTCCAAGCTCAAGAATTTCAATCCGATTTCGAAGAACTTGGTTTTCATGACTCTGGCGAGCTCTAAATGCTGCAGATCAAAATTTGGTCGGTCGAAATCACAGGACAAAAGAAGATATGGTAGCTCTTCTTGAGAGCAAGAGCTTTTGTATGACACTCAACAAATTCTTATGTGTAAACCTAAATCATGGCAAAGAATTACAAACAATATTCTTAACGAGGAGGGCGTCGGAACATGTCCTAGGCGTAGGCCTGTGGGTTCTCTAGGAGGTAAGACTCCACAACCTTGAATATGGCCATGGCCTTCTCCTTCCCAGCCTTGATCTCCTCTTCTTCAACTTGAAATGCCTCCTTGGTGTTGTACTTGCTGGTCATCTTGCACACTGACCCTCCGTCACTGGCGGCATCAAACTTGACCTCATAATCAATCGACTCGAGCTTGTCGCCCAGTGCATCACCCTCAATCATCGTGTACCTACAAACGAAGTTCTCCTTGTCGAGCTCATCGATCCGGTGCCTCACATACTTGAAATGACTAGCTGCGTTTGTTACCGAATGAGAAATAAATTCACTGAACTCATCACTAGAGAGAGGATCCAAAAGAATGGTGTATGCTGAGTCTACGTACCTTCGGTGAAGTTAACTTGCTCGATGCTCCCGGCTCCTCCATCGCCTTGCACGAGCTCCACGCTCTTTATGAACTGAGGAAGGAGCTTTGGGATCAGGGCATTCGCCTCGATGATCAAGGCCTTGAACATGCGAGCCGCAGCGATCGGGCATGTGAGCTCTTGTGTGATGCTGGTTGCCCCCATGGCTATTAGCAAAGCGATGAGAAAGAAATAACCTCAAAGAAGTGATATGCTTCTGAGTCCTGTCGATGCCTCCTATTTATGGTTAGAATTATGTGAATAGGTAGGCTTAGTTTGGCAAGAGTCACGTTTGAGGAAAATAGAATGGTCAAGGATTTGCAGCCTAAAGGAATGTAAAAGAGTAAATAAGTTGGTCTCTTTTGTTCTTTTGGTCATGAAAATGGTTTCGGTCCATTTCAGATTCAAGTTGAAATGGCAAAGATGATGTTCCGAAAGATGAACACAAGAGAGAGCACGTTCTCATGTTCACATCGGCGGCCATCCCTTTGATTTGATTGTTGTGGAGTTTGATCTAATAACAATTTGGTCAGACTACTACGTGACTTGCCGAATAGATATTACAAGGAAATACCCTTGTTTGGAGAAAAGTGAATTAATTGAATGTCGTTTGATATGGAGTAAATGAGAATCCTTGATTGATTAGTGATATCACATCAGCATGTCATACTATATCAACATCATATAATTTGTATTTCTTCTTAAGCAACGCCCTAATGTCACGGCAGATCTGTTCAAATGCATCGAGCAAGACCGTTCAATTGGGTTAAGGTTGATTCAAACTTCACTAACACCGGCGGTTTGACTGGGTCAAAATCGGGTCGGCCAAGGGGCGTCTAAGGATCAGCTTATCGTCTACGTTCGGGAGAGGTGGGGCCGGCTGCTTTTCCGTTATACTTTGCTTCTCTTCTTCTTCTTCTTTTTGGTTTTTGATTTTATTATCGTTGAATCATTTGATCTCCAATCCAATGTCCCCATCAAGAGATATGCTAGGATTATCTTAAATAGAATTTCAAATAGCCCAAGTGTTGTGATAAGATAAGTCCAAACCCTAGACACATTCAACTATGTTTTTCAATAGCTTTTTTGATATGTTATAAGAATGTACTTTTCCTTAACATTCTTACATATTGTGGTTTATGAAAGTTTGTGCCACATTGATAGCTTTAGATGTTAGTTCAAATTCGAAATATCGGGCCAAAGTGTGGTCTTTTATTGGCCATTTGGCATTTCATTTGTAACTCATGAATTCTCTCCTAGTAAAAAAATTACTAAAATTAGAGAATTTCATTCTACAAGCTTTGTATAAACACGTAGCATAGTTTACCAAATTCCACAAAACCACTGAACCGGAGTCCTGTCACACCTTTTATTCTCTTATTCTCAGCAAAGATAAGAACAACAACACTCACCAGCCCAACATGCTTAGCTCCAAACAGAGTGACTCAAACTCTTCTTGTCTCCTTTTCAGTTCAGCACAACCAGACATGGTTAACACATTACATAAACAATAAAAGATAGTGATGAGATCGGCTCAATAGGCATCAGGGTTTGCCACGAGATAAGCCTCGATGGCCTTGACCATTGCGGATGCCTTCTCTTTCCCGGCGTTGATCTCCTCCTCGGTAATGTCCACCTCGCCAACGGTGAAATAGTTGCTCGTGCTCTTCAACAACGAGCCTCCCTGGGGCAACGCAGTGATCTTCACCTCATAGCTGATCTTCTCAAAGGTGGTGCCCAGCACTTCACCCTCGATGATTGAGTAGCAATAGGTGAAGTTCTCCTTGTCCAGGGCCTCAACCTTGTGCTTCGCTGTTTTGTACTGACTGCCTATCAGTGTAACAAAAAGTCACATTCACATTTAGAACTCACAGGTTTCAATATCACGAGCACCAATCTTCTTGGTGTTGATCAGGCCATTTAGGAATTAACCCAATTGTTCCGACCGCAATCCAATATGATTGACTTAGACATAGCCTGACTTTGCCAGATCAAAATCGAGTCACATAATCACTTGTGTAAAGTTAAATGGTTAGAAACATCTTAAGTAATCGAGTCATATTTCTATCATTTTCAATGTTCATTATAGTGTTCCATAAGGTTGAATCCGCCTTGATTCAGAGCAATCATAAGTTCCTAATACGGATGGACTAACCTTCACCAAAAGTCATCAACTTGATGGTCCCGGGACCTCCATCGCCCTCGAGGACTTCAATGCTCTCGACAGCTTGTGGGAGGACCTTGGGGAGGAGGTTATCGGCGTCGAGGATAGCGGCCTTGAACATCTTGGCCAGGGGAATGGGGGACGTGAGCTCTAAGTCGAAAGTGATGACACCCATGACTGGATCCTAACAGAGTTGTTGAAACTGAGAAGGCAGCGATGATTTGGAAAGACTTGAGTAGTAGTGATGAAGTTGGTCTCTGGGACTTGGGAGTGAAGAGAAGAGGCTGAATTGAAGTTGACATATATAGAGAGAGGGAGACTGAGTGTGAAGGGTTCTGATCACTGCATATTTTCTTCTTACTAAGATGCATTATATTTTGCAGAAAATAAATAATTTAGAAAATATTTTCCTAAAAATAATAACTAAATTTAGATAGTGTTTCCAAGCATAAGTTATTTGGTGAGTGTGCTGCATGTTCTAAATTGATCTAAATTGCTAAATTTAATGGGCTCACTAGAATTAAAAGTCTAGACTCCCTTTAATATAAGTATGACATTACCTCATTTTCAAGTTTTCGTCAAAATTGTATTGTATGTACTAAGTTAATTTAAATCACTAAATTTGATGGGTTCACGTGGGATCCATACAAAATTCACTAGAATTAAAAGTTCAGATTTTGCTTACTATAAATACAGTGCTCTTTCCTCAAATTGTGTAGCGTGTACTAAATTGATCTAAATTGCAAAATTCAATGGGTTCAAGTGGGACTCATATGGAACTCACTAGAATTAAAAGTCCAGATTTTGCTTAATATAAATAAGTCCCTAGCTCATTTCCGAGTCTTCATCAAAAGTGTGTTGTATGTCCTAAATTGATCTAAATCGCTAAATCTAACAAGTTCACGTGGGATCCATGTGGAACTCACTCGAATTAAAAGTCCAGATTCTCCTTGATGTAAATACGATGCTATGTCATTTCTAAGTTTTCGTCAAAATTGTATTGTATATACTAAGTTAATCTAAATTGCTAAAATTGATGGGTTCATGTGGGATCTATAGGAAACTCACTAAAATTAAAAGTTCAGATCATCTTGATTAAAATACAGTGCTCTTTCATCCAAATTACGCCGTATGTACTAAATTAACCCAAATCGCTAAATCTGATGGGTTCATGTGGGACCTATATGGAACTCGCTGGAATTAAAAGTCTAGATTTTGCTTAGTAAAAATAAGACCCTAACTCATGTCCGAGTCTTTGTCAAAAGTGTGTTGTATCTCCTAAATTGATCTAAATCACCAAATCTGATGGGTTCACATAGGATCCATATTGAATTCACTGGAATTAAAAGTCCAAATTCCACTTGATATAAATATGACGCTAGCTCATTTCCGTTTATTCATCAAAATTGTGCTATATGTACTAAGTTAATTTAAATCGCTAAATTTGGTAGGTTTATGTGGAACTCATATGAACCTCCCTTAGATAAAACATCCAAAATCGATTAAATATATACCACGTCAACTCATTTCTGAGTCTCCATCAGGTGCCTTTTTCTCATCTCTTTGAAGCTTCCGATCGCGTGCCATTCCGTCACATGTGAGTCGCGAATGATTTTCCACGCCAAAGTCTTTGTTAAATCTCGAGACTTAAAAATACGAATGTGAAGTAACAATTGCGTGTCAAATGCAGAAAATTCTTATGTGAAAGAGTTGACCGTCCCTTCTTGAGTCAACTGTTCTCTTCCTTGATATGCTTTTCTGATCTGGCCTGAGACACAGATGTCAGATGGTCAAAGGGGCGCATTCATGTTGACACCTAAATTTTGATTAGGTTATTAATTAGGCTTTAATTTCTTTTATATTTCCTTTTTTCAGATAATAAACAAAACAAATAACAAAAATAACAAAAAAATAAATAAAAACAAAGAAAAAAACCAAAACAGCAGCCATTGGAGTTGGGCCTCCAAGCCCAGCCCCATCCTTTTTCTTCGTGTGGGCTCACACGACCCAACCCACCCCCCTCTCTCCTTCTTCTTCCTTCTTCTTCTTCCTCACTCCTTCCTTCTCCGCCTCTGTAGTTCACACGCAGTGATGACGACACGCTCTAAGACAACCTACGGCCGAGGAGGGTAGGCTGACGTCGGCCGGAAGAGACAGATTCTCAAGCACCATTATTGGTTTCCTTCAATGTCGAGCATAGTTTGTTGGAGGAGCTCGGATGGGACACCGATTCAACCGCGGGGGTCCAGTCGGCATGCGAGGGCCGATGGTCGAACCTCCATCGATCGGCCTCCTCGCTTATAAATAGGAGGACACAACCTCCGTCGAAGAGGACACAAGCCGGTAAGCTCAGAGGGGTCCCTGAGAGACTTCAAGGAGCTCAAAGAGCAAGCAAGGCAGAAATCGAGTTGCGAGCTCAAACCGACCTCCCTCTGAGAGACTTCGGGGGAGGCCGGCAGCAAGCGAGCCCGAGGGGGAAAAAGGGGCTGAGCGAGAGAAGAATCGGAGGAGAGAGGGTCAGATATGGGCATGAAGGCTCGTTGTCGTTCCCTAGACGCCGTCGCCTTAACCAAGTTCTCGACGCTGTGCCCCAACGCCGTCCAGATTTGAGTGAGTAGGCCGGAGAGAAGAGGAGATCGGAGGAGATCCTATGCCCCGACGCCGCCGCTGCGTCAGATCTTGGCGTGCCGCCATCCTCACGCCTCGTCGCTACCGATTTCCCTGACGTCGTCCAGATCTGAGTGGGCTTCGGGGAGTAGGGGTCCGTCGCCATCGTTGCCGCCGTGTCTGGGTCCTCGCTGTGCTGCCCCCTACTGACGAGCCCCGGTTGAAGTCCCCAAAGCCAGTGAGCATCTCTGACCCCCCCTCGTCTATCACCTCGTTTCTAGGTCGGCCATGTCGGGGCACGCGATTATCGAGCTTGCATAAGCTCCAACTGCCGGTCGCCCCTTTCTTCGCCGTTCTGCCTTCTCCGCCGTAGCCTTGCCATAGTAGCCCAAATGTCGCCCAAACGCTTTCGTTCTTGCCATCTCCGCCATAGCCTACCGAAGCCGCTTCGCCGCCGCTCAGATGCCTTCCCCTCCCGTCGCTCGTCACGGCCACTGGACCGCGAAGGTAGTTGCGGCTGCGAAAATCGGGTCAGCTAGGTCAAATCGTGTGACCCGGCGCCCTAGGGTTTCCATCAAGTAGGTCGGGTTGTCAGGCTGGGTTTGGAGCTCGGGCTAGGCATCCCCTTTTTAATTCAAATAGGCCCAATTCCCATGTGTGGGCTGAGGTTTTTTTTTTTAAGAAAAACAAAAACAAAAATATGGTCCGCGTTCTAAGAAGACGACCCTGGTCGGACCCAACCTTGGATCCAACCTGGTTCGTTTTAAAATTATTTTAATAAATAAAAAATAAAAAATAATTTATTTTCCAGAAAATAAAAAATTAAAAAAATATCTATACTTTCCCTAAAAATGTCTAAAATGTAAAAAAAAAAAAAATCCAAAAATGATTTATATTTTCAGAAAAAAGATCAAAAATCCAAAAAATGCTTTTTATGTCCAAAAAAAATAGAAAAAGACCCAAAAAAAAAGTTTTTCCTCTACAAATGCATGGAAAATCCCTCAAACATCCAAAAAGTCTCAGGGTCTAAACAAGATTAGGTACCGAAAGGGCGTTAGTGATTAACTAGTGTAATCAAGTCTTCGATTCTAATTTCTCTAGTTGCGTAGGAGCGAATATTTCTCCTGATACTTCGCTTGGGTTTCTAATTGATCCACCCCAAACCGATTAGTGGCGACTCCATTTTAAAATTAACTTACAGGTTCAAAACTTGGACTATTAAGTCGTGAATTGGTGGACTTGGGAGAGTCCAGGCTAAAATAGACATAGGCGAACCATTAGCCTCCGCCGATGCCCGCCCCGATCGGGCATCAAAAAAAAAAAGAAAAAAAAAGAGGTCGCGACAGGGGCACATTCATATCCATTATCTCGCAGCAGTTTCAACTCTGTAAAAGAATGCCGAGATCTTTACAAGATGTTTGACAAGCGTCTTTGATGACAGCATGCAGCATATCTACCGCTTCAGAACATAGTTACGGTTCAGTCTCGATTGTTATTTTTCTTGAAAGAGACATGAGAATGAAGACGTAAACCATGGTGGGAGATAGATCGAGCCAACGTGCAGCAACAACTCAATTGTAAGCATCAGGGTTTTTGCAAGAGATGGGCTTCAATGGCTTTCAACATTCCCATGGCCTTCTCTTTGCTGGCCTTGTTCTCCTCCCGTCATGGCGAAGTACTTGCTCGTGCTCTTGCCCCCACCTCGGCCTTGATCTCATTCGAGATCTTCTCTAGCGCATCGCCCTCAACGATGGCATATGTGTGCGTGAGCTTTCCTTGTCCAGCTTGTCGACCGGTGCTTCACTGAGTTGAACTGTCTAGCTGCGAAACACAAAAAACTGCAGTCAGCTCCCACGTTAGCCTTATCAAAGAATATCGGCAAACATCTTCTTGACATCACATGTTAATGCGATGCGATCAAAATGAGTGAAATTAGAAGACAGCGCAAGCACTCGCCTTTGCTGAAAACAACGTGATGGTGCCGGGACTGCCATCACCTTCAAGGGTGACAAAATCCTCAATGGCTTGCGGAAGGAGCTTGGGGATGAGATTGTCATCGAGAACAAAGGCCTTGAACATTCTTGCAGGTGGAATTGAATTCATCGTCGCCTAACAGGTCCAAGTCCCTCAGCAAGAGATGTGTGAGATTATGTTAAAATGCCCTCTAAATGATTCTTAATTGCCTCGTTTAGTAATCTAGGTCAACATCACAATGGTCTAAATCATATAATAAAGAAAGAGGACAAAAGGCATGGATCTCAAGCCCAAATTATACTTATTAGCATGCAAGAGATCTTTGAATGCAGATACCCTTGAGGGTGGGAAGTCATTAACTTATTATTTAAATATTCTAATAGAGTCCAGTGGCTCGGACAATCAAGCTTGAGTGCATGTAGATAATTCTTGCACGACAAACGCATGGTGGGTCGTGAATTGAGACTCATCCGCGTGCACACTGGTGCCACCATCACCATAAATACCACTTCCTTGACCAGTTGGACGGTCGAAAAAGGAAGACATGGGTCGAGCACATCCTTCATTAACACATTTGAGTCTTCCAATAATGTCGACGTTTGTGTCATTCGTAGGGAAGAGGGAAGATTTCCTGGATGCTTCCCGTCATAATCTAGCTTCATTACTTTTACTGCTGACTCTGTTTCATGAAAGAAGAATGAGACAATGTTTTGATCACACGGTTCCTTTCAGATTCATGTTGAAATGTCAAAGTTTATGTTCCAAAAGATGAACATTCTCAAGCTCACATGGGTGGCCATCACTTTGAAATGATTCTTATGGAGTTCGATCTAACAATGATTTGGTAGGACTACGTGACGATGATGTGCCGATTAGATATTATAACGAAAGGTCCTTATTCGGAGAAAAGCGTATTAATCGAATTTTGTCTGGTTTAATATGTAGCAAACGAAAATGCTTAATTAGTTGGTGATATCATATTAGCTTCTTGTGCGATATAAACATCATATAATATATTTCTTCATTCATAATGCCCTAATGTCACGGTAGATCTGATTCAAATGTATGAAGTAAGGCCTTTTGAAATCATTTTTATAACTTAAGGTTGATTCAAACTTCACTAGCACCGACAGTTTGACTCGGTCAATATTGGGTCGGCTGTCGAGGTGTCCCAAGATCAGCTCATCGTCTAAATTTGGGGGAAGTGGAGGCTGCTGCTTTTCCATTATATTTTGCTTCTCTTTTTCTTTTTTATCATTATTAGCGTTGAAGCATTTGTCTCTAATCCCAATGTCCCCATCAAGAGATAAGATAGGATTAGCTAAATAGAATTTCAAATAGCCCGAGTGTTACAATAAGATAAGTCCAAAGCCTAAAAAAATGAACTTTATTTTGTCGGTAGCTTTCTTGACATATAATAAGAATGTACTTTTGGTTAATGATCATATGCATAACGATTTCTGAAAGATTCTACCACATTGATAATTTTAAATATTAATCCAAATTCGAGATATCATGCCGAAGTTCGGATTTATTCATTTGTTACTCACGAATTCTCTTCTTGTATGAAATTTACTGAAAATTAGAGAATCTCATGATACCAACAAAATATCGAGTTTATTCAACTTTTTTTCAACTTTTTTTTTTTTTTGGGTCTGAAAAAGAAGATGTATTATAATTTCAGTAACTTACAACCGGATGCTAGGGCGTCAGCATATACAAGGTCTAGCAAAATAGAAGGTGGGAAGATGTTCCAATTTTGGGCCGAATTTGCAGAAAGGTGGGCCTTAGCAGCCCAGTTGGCCATAGTGTTGGCCTCTCGCTTGCAAAAACGAACCGATAGGTTAGGGAAAAACAAAAGTAAAGCAGTCACCTCCGCAAAAAGAGGCCGAGTCTCCCATGGCGACGTCTCCACTCCTGTGACAGCCTCAACAACGATACTACAGTCCGATTCTAGGACAATCGGAGCTTGATGAAGCTCTTGTCTCTGCAGATGGTGAAGCGCAAAGGTGACAGCTTGAAACTCCGCGATTAGTGCAGATGCAGTAGGAAATCTCATAGTATAAACATCAGTAAGTCTTCCATACTGATCTCTACTTATAGTAGCCATCGAACCATGTGTGCTTCCTGGTTGAAAAGATGCATCAACATTGCATTTCAAAATACCTGGATCCAATGGTTTCCAAATCCGATGTGGGTGTTGTGGTGCTGTAGGTCTTGTCAAAAGGGCTGGGATGCTGGCCTGATATAGTCGAGTCTGTGTTAAGGTGTTCTCTGCTGCAAAGTTTGAGTCCAGACAATGGCCACGGAAGATGAATCCATTCCTCATTCTCCAAATTTGCCACAAAATGTTTGCAACAAGCTCTAGACCAGGTAAGTGATTCAATGAAATAACCTATTATGCTAACCAAACTTCTAGTCTAGTGACCGTATGGGGCTACATAGCAATGTTAATTTGTGGGTGAGCCCAAATAGCCGTAGTCCACAGACAGAGGAGGAATAAGTGCTCTAAAGTCTCTGGAATGCCGTGTTGACAAATCTAACAGATTGAATCGGTAATAATATGTTTCTGAAATAAGTTATCTCGAGATGCAATGGCGTTTTGACAGACCGACCACAGAAATATATGAAGTTTTGGAGCTATCACATAGCCCAGATACGTTTCCACAGAATTTTAGGATGCTGGTATGATATTGATGCTGTATAGTTGTTGTTGTTGCTGTTGAGATTAGACAGCACATGATAGTTGCTCTTTACCGAATGTTGGCTCTTAGTGGCTGTCCAGACTAGCTTATCTTCAGCATAAGCAGGTCTAACTGGAATGGTTTGAATATCTACTATAAACTGGTCATCAAAAAATCTTTGTAGCAAAGATGTGTTCCAGTTGTTGTGGATAGGATCGATGAGATCAACCACCAGTTTTGGTTCCTCTCTAGTGGTAGGGCCACCAAGAATTCCTCTTGGTAACCATCGATCCTCGCAGATTCTGATTTGCCTGCCATTACCCACTGACCTACTAACATTAGGTAATATAGCATCCCGGCCCACTAAAATACTCAGCCATCCCCATGAGGGTCTAGCTCCTCTTATCGCCCATTGGAAATTGGTGGAATGAAAATACAAACCCTTGAAAATTTGACTCCATAAAGCTTGAGGCTGTTGAAGTAGTTGCCACGCTTGCTTACCAAGCATGGCTCTGTTAAATTCAAGAAGATCTCGAAATCCTAGACCTCCATTTTCCTTACTCCTCTTTAGAATATCCCATTTCTTCCAATGTATCCCTGCTCTGTTCTAATCATTTTTCCACCAGAAACAAGCTATACTTTTTTCTATAGATCTGCAAAGAGACACAAGAAGTTTGAAAATCGACATAGCATAGTGAGGAATTAACTGGATGACATATTTAATGAGAACTTCCTTTCCTCCTTTTGAAATAAACTTTTCTTTCCATCCCTCCAACTTTGATTGTACTCTTCCCAAAAGCCAAGAAAACATTTCCTTTTTAGAGCGGCCCTAGTCAGACTGATTTTTTTTTTGAACTTGATACACTACATATGTAGCACAATTTACAAAATTCCACAAAACCACTGCACCAGATTCCTGCCACACCTTTCATTCTCTTATCCTGAGCAAAGACAAGAACAAACATCACTCATCAGCCCAACATGCTTAACTCCAAGCATAAAGCGACTCAAAACTCATCTTCTCCCCTTTTGAATTTAGCACGACTAGACATATTTAACACAGTACGATGAACAGTCAAGATAGCGATGGGATCTACTCAATAGGCATTAGGGTTTTCCAAGAGATAAGCCTCGATGGCCTTGAACATCGCGGACGCCTTCTCTTTCCCGGCCTTGATCTTCTCCTCGGTGGCGTCCACCTCACCAATGGTGAAGTACTTGCTCGTGTTCTTGCACACCGAGCCTCCCTGGGGCGACGCGGTGATCTTCGCCTCATAGCTAATCTTCTCGAAGGTGGTGCCCAGCACCTCGCCCTTAATGATCGAGTAGCTGTAGGTGAAGTTCTCCTTGTTCAGGGCCTCAACCTTGTGCTTCATTGTCTTGTACTGACTGCCTATCAAAGTAAGAAAAAAGTAATATTCACATTTAGAACTTGCCAGTTTCAACATCGCAAGCAACGATCTTGATGGCATCAATTGGGCCATTTAGGTTGTTTCGACCGCAATCCAATACGATTGACTTAGACATGGCTTGATTTTGCTCGATCGGAATCAAGCACATGATCACTTGTGAAAAATCAATTATTAGAAACATCTTAATTAACCAAGTTACATATCTATCTTTTTAAACATTCATCATGATGTTCCATAAGGTTGGAACCACCTTGATCCTGGGCAATCCTAACACAAACAACCTAACCTTCGTTGAAAGTGATCAACTTGATGGTCCCGGGACCTCCATTGCCCTTGAGGACTTCGACACTCTTGATGGCTTGCGGGAGCACCTTGGGAATGAGGTTATCACTGTCGAGGACAACAGCCTTGAACATCTTGGCCAAAGGGACCGGGGTTGTGATCTCAAAGTCGTAACTGACGACACCCATGATTGGATTCGAATTGAGTTGCTGAGATTGAGAAGGGGGTGATTGGGAAAGGCTGAGCAGCGGTGATGAAGTTAGTCTCTAGGAGTCAGGACTTGCGAGTGAAGAGAAGAGGCTGAATTGAAGCTCACATATATAGAGAGAGATTAAGGCTCCATTCGTTTTACGGAAAATAATTTCTGGGAAAATATTTTTCGGATTTTCTGGCGTTCGTTTCACAAAAAATGAATTCCTTGGGGAAAATGTTTTTCATGAAAGGAAAAAAAAGTGTTCTAAATTAAGGGAAATTTTTTTTCTACTTTTGAAAAGTGGAAAACATTTTCCTCACTTGATCTCTCTTATCTCACACCTCTACAAATCCTCACTTCCTCCTCCCATTCTTTTTCTTCTTTTCTTTTTTTGTTCAAATTATTTTTTAATTATTTTTTTCTTTTTTTTTTTAATTCAAATTATTTTTAATTTCCTTTTTCTTTTCTTTTTTTTTCTTTTTCTTTTTTTTCTTTGTTTCCCATCTTTTTCTTTCTTGACTAGTTGTTGGCCATTGCTAGGTGAATCTCGAGCTCATCGATCTCAAGCTCGCGCTCTACACTCTTGCTTATCATTTTCTTTATTTATTCTATCCTACAGTTGTACATTGCTCAAGTAAAGTGCTTTATATGCTTTGCTTCTTTTTTCTTTTGTTTATTAGAACACAAAAGACGTAGGGGGAGAACAGGCCACTCAACTGGAAGATTCTCATGAGGGTTGTACATGCTTTGCTTCTTTTCTCTTTTGCTTCTTTTTAAAATTCATACGAACATTTTTTAAAGTAGATGAGCATTTGGTGATAATAAGGGAACAAAGATATGAAGTAAGTTTGTCTGAGTTAAAGACAAGTTCATATTTGATGGATTTATAAGTCGGTAAGTGATGCATGCCTAAGTGGTGATGTCTTAGAAAATATTTTCCTTACCGAACACTGGAAAATATTTTCCAAAACATTTTCAGGTTTTAACCGAACACCAGAAAATATTGTCATTTTTCTAAAAAAATAACTTCTGCGAAAATATTTTCTGGAAATGACCCATTTTCCGTGAAATGAATGGACCCTAAATGTAAAAAGGTTTTCTTAACTAGATATTCTCTTCTCACTTGATTGTGCGATTATTTCATGGAAAGTAAATGATTTAAAAATATATATTTTTTAAATAATCATTTATACCATTTAAAATAATTAGTTAATGGAAAATATTTTCACTTTTTCTTCATTCTTTTTTTAAACTATACAAGCAATCAATTTGAGGAAACATTTTTCAAATTATTCGATTTCTATGGAACAAATCAAGTTCAAAAAAAAAAAAACTTTAATTGGTCTGTGATCAAGTTCAATCATGTTATGGACTTTGTTTATAAAAAAAAAAATGTCCATATGATAACAGAATATTAGTCAAAGAAGGCATCTTCCTAGAAAAATACCAATCATGATTCCATTTCCTTTTCATGTATTGACTTTCTATCCAGGGGCATTTGCTCGGCCAATTCTTGGATCTTTTCTTTGGCTAGAATTCTTGGTTCAGCTTCGCTGATTTCTTACAGTCTTATCATAGTGGAAAATCTCAAGCCCTTTTGACTAAAAATGTCGTCTGGATTTTTAATCGAGATAGGACTAAATAGGATGGGACATAAAATCAAAAAAAAAATTGATATTGTTTGGTGATTATAGTAATATAGTCGGAGAAATCCACATCATATTATATATATATATATATATATTATTTGGTATAAATGACACATTAGTAAAAATGAACCAAAAATTTTATAAATGGAAATGGTAAAAATCTCTCGCGATACTCTAGCTTACTTTATTTTATTTGGTTTTTTTTTTTTTTGTGGCATCCTAAAACTTCATGACAACTCCTAGGTATGCTATGAACCATGAATAGGTGATGGAAACACCATCAAATTATATTGTAGCCATTAGACTCATGATTTGCAATAAGATTAAGGCCGAGCTTTTCAATGGACCATTATTTGATAGGAAAATTTTATTCTTGGCCATACATTTTATAAGTTGGATTTTATTGATTTATATTACATAATATTATGGCCATATGAATTGGTAATTAGGTGTATACTTAGGTGAAGATTAAATGGGAAAAATTAGAGAAGAGTGGATTGATTTTCTTAAGCCCAAGACCAGCCCCACCATTCGGCCACTAAGGCCTGGCTTGCGAAGCCCAAAGGGCTGCTGTCAATCGGATGGAGGAGTCGGCCCAAAGGATGGCCCATCAACCTACATGAAAATTAACAAGTGGCTAAAGGGATTAGCCAAGTGGCATTTGCATGCAATCAAATGATTGCTAATCATTGCCGAAGGGAAGAAAAGAGAAGGAGATCGAGCGGAGTGAGCGAGGAGTACTGAGAGAGAGAGAGAGAGAGAGAGAGAGAGAGAGAGAGAGAGTTGTCATGTGAGAGAAAGAGAGAAAGAGAGAAAGTAGGCGTGTGAGAGAGAAAGAGGAGGAGGAAGAAAACTGTTGTTGCCGAGCGTCCGCCTAGTCCCGCCGTTGTGTTTGCTGCAATTTTCTTTGGATTAGAGGCAAGTAGAGTCCGTTAGCCTACACTTTGCTTGCTGTGATTGTGCTGTTGAATGCTGAAAATGCTTGAGTTGTGATGTTGAATGCTGGAAATTCAAGTGAATGGTGGTTGTTTTTCCAAGTGAGCTGTTGCATGTAGGAACAGTTCGACTTTTGGTGATTTCGTGAGCTGCATGCGATTTTTTAATTGGAATCTCACTTTGACTTCATGATGAAAGTTGTAGAGGACTTCTTGGAGATTAACATATCAAAATTTGAGAGAAAACAGACAATTATTCGTTAGTGAAACCATTTTTCTTCAAAGATACTAGATCTGGAAACTATTATGTTGATCTGTTGTGATTATGTGAATTTTGTGCAAGTATCCATTCCGAATTTGATCTCGTGTCCTTGATAAGAGTTGTAGAAGACATCTTGAGAAATAATATACTAAAATTTGAGAAGAAACGGACAAGTATTGGTCGGTGAAATGATTTTTCTTCGAAATGGTTAGATTTGGAAAGCGTCACTGAGGGTTAGGAAGAGTATGGTGACTGTAGCTTTTGATCTATCACGATTCTGACTTCGATTTCTTCACAAAAAGTTTTACCTCTATGTCTCAGTTATAACATGTTGAAATCTCAGAATTTTTGGAGTTCATTTAAGGGCTTAATCGAAATTATTTCTGAAACTGTGCAAAAAGGGGTGCTGGAATTTCTTTTGCTGTGATGTATGGACCTATGTGATTGATGTGAAACTTTCTTGACATGGTGTTCTGCATGAAATATTTTTCTCTAGGTCTTTTTTACATCATGTTAAATTTTTAGAATTTATTGAGATCGTTTATTAATTTTTCCAGAATTTTTATTAAAGAAGTGCATTCTGCTTTATCCGAAAATTGTCCTATTTTTGAAAAACAAATGAATTGCTTTATGAAATATGATGTATTGAGTGGTTATTTATGCTGCATATGTGGTGACATTTGGCATATCATATGACATCAAAAGGCAGGTTTAGACCTTGAATATTATTGCATCAAATGCTTATTTGAAAATGAGATGTGTGTGTGTGTGTGTGTGTGTGTGTGTGTGTGTGAATATACATTGTGGTGATGATGATACCGTCGGAAGTGTGAGCCGACGATGCCCCGGGAGTGTCAGGATGCCCAAATGTTTGAATGAGTCGATGCCCTTTGGATGCCTGATTGTATTATGAATACATGCCCAAAGGGTCCTTGGGAGTTTCGAGATGCCTGGTGGTATACGGTACGTAATTTCAGGGGGATACCTGGTGGTATGTTGGTATGTAATTCCGGAAGCCCAGGAGGTGTGTGCCGGGGGGATTCCTCATGATGCTAGTTGGAGTGCGAGATGCCCGGAGGTTTGCGCCAGAGGTTCCTCACGATGCCAGGTTGTATGCAAGCGATAAATGAGGGATGCAAGCAATGGTCCCTAGGAGAATGATGAGATCCTTTTGAATATCAAAATGAGAATTGAATCATGCATGTGTGTGTGTGCATATGGCATGTGATATAATTGCCTGTGAAATTGAGTTGATACTATTTGGCATCGAATGGATCTCATGAGGATATATACATAATTATGTGGATGACATGAATTATGCGTATGGGTATGTGCATATGGCATGAGATATAATTGTCCATGAACTTGAATTGGTATTGCTTGGCATGGGAAATATGACTAGTAAGGTCATGAATGAATCTCATGGACATATATGCATGATGGCATGGATGATATATGCATGTCGCATGAAATTGTGTTGTCTTGCCTAATGCATTGTGTAGTTTGATGGATCTTTACTACTGAGTAGTTGTACTCACCCCTTTGGGGACCAACATTTCAGATTGAGCGATGCCTCTAGCATCTGTCACACGTGGTACATTCGATGGTATACCATATGATGTTGAGGTCGAGTGTAAGGAACACCCCTGCGTCGATGTTCATGGTCTAGTGTTTATCCGCGTCTGTGTCTTGGTCATGTATGATGTGAGCCTACCTGATATAGTACAGGAGTTTCTATCCGTCCATGTTTGTCGAGATATGAGAATGATAGGGATGCTGCCGCCGCCATTGGCCGATGCATCGAGATGGGTGTGATAGGAGTGTGTGATTGGTGGAGGTTATGGATAGATGTACATGTATGATGTATAGTTGGGTTCTTTTGGGTTTAGCCGAGCTTAGTTAAAGTCTTGGCCTTTTGTTGTACCGACTTGTGAAATCCATCTTAGTTATGTAAATAAAAGTGATTCGACCCTAAAATATATATATATATATATATATATATATATATATATAAATGAAAGGTTGTATTGCATTGTATTATTTAGTTTGTGTATGGGTTAGGGAGATGATGAGAATGCTTCCGTTATATGAATTGCTGTGTGGGACCGATTAAGGTATTACGAACCCCCAAGGATTTATGGACCCGCTACAATTGAAATGGTATTAGAGTTGCATGTTATTAGGACAAGTGAAAGGTAAGCAAATTGTGGCGACCCTAGCAAATTGGGGACCGTGTCGAGGGGTGCACATTTTTATTTTATTTTCCCCTCTTTTATTAATTAATTTCTTTTTTATTTTCCCCTCCCATCATTCTCTAATAAATTTTTATTAAATAGTAGATTGTACTAATATAATCAAAATACTAATATATTGAAATTATTTTATAAAAAATAATTAAATTCGAATATATGAAAATAAAAATAAGATTAAATTATAATAATTAATTCATTATTTTTTTTGAATTTCTTATATTAGAATTCAAATATTATTTATATTGAGATATAATTTTAATTTTGTTAATTTAAAAAAGTTGTCCTTTGGTTCAATGTGCAATGTAATCCATGAACTTTTAATTTGTTCAATATGATCCATATATTTTTTATACATGTTTAATGTTGTCTTTAAGTGGTATGTAAATGTTCAATATAGTCTTTTAATCAGGGTGAACATTTTTATATAATCTAGTGACTAAATTGAATATATACAAAAAAAAATCAAATATTACATTAAACAAATTAAAAGTTCAAGAACTGCATTGCACGTTGAGTTAAAATTGATAGATCATATTAAATAAATTAAAAATTTAGAGATCACATTATACATTAAGTTAAAATTCATGAATTATTTGTATCATTTTTCCATATGAAAAAGCTTACACAAAAAGTCCCGACACATGGACATCAACCCTCCATAAATTTCGCCCATAAAGTAACTCTCGCTTAATTGCATGTGATAGAAAAGCAAATTGGTCCATTTACCTTAGGAGCATCTCTCCTCCCATGGAGAGCTAAACCCCTCAAAACCCAATAAATTGCCTGTACAACAAATGATTCACTTTAGGATTAACTTTTATTTCAATCACCCCCTTCTTTTGCTAAAGCAACATAAAGCTTCTGCAAACCCTTTTTATTTTTTTATTTTTTATTTTTTTCGAATTTTAACTTTGTCTCATGGACTACGGGGAGAGGGAGGGAAGCTTTGGCCATTTTCCTTAGATGCATCTCTCCCTTGTTCAGCCTCCAACCTTTTGCAACCCTCTCCATGCATTAACTGCTCTTTTATGTTATTGTTGTGATATTATCTCATTCCTAGTTTTGTCTGGTTATCAAAAGCAAATTGAAAACTATGATGGGTCTCTTGTTTCTGATTGGGAATTATCCCCAGACAAATCCATTTTTCCTCGGCCAAAAGGTTAATTAATTGTTTGCATGAAATGATTCCAGAAGGATATTGCAATATGAGCATATATATGTTACATTTTGCCCATTGTAAGCAAGAACTTAATACATGTTTTTCTTGATCAAAGCTAGCCTATCTCTAGTTTCTTTTTCAAATGCTTTTCTTAGAATAGGCCTTTTGTATAATATTGGCCTTTAGTGGGACCAAAAAACACAAGGAAAAAAGGGGTTGAAAAGTGAAAAGAAAAAAATTTAGTGGATGCTTTAGCTTATAAAGAAAAGCAAAGAGGAAAAGAAAAGAAAGAAAAAGAAAGAAAGGGGAAAAGAGAAAGAGCTTTGTGTGTACATGCTATGGGAGCCTCACTAGGCTGGAGTTACTTTGATTTGCAATATATGGTAAGTGCTTGCACCTCTTATTCTTCTAATCGGAGTAGTTTTTGGAGTTATGTCGTAGTTTTGGGAATTATGTCATATATTCAAAGTTTTGTGAAAATCAAGTTGCAAAATCCAATTATTGAGTTGTTGAGTTATGAGATTTCATGAAAATGGTGGGTTATGGTTTCGTGAAGCCATAGGGTTTGTCGAGAGTTGTTTTTGAGTGATAGTTTATTTGGAGTGAGAGTCTTAGGATTTCACATTCACATTCCGCATGGTGAACAGCTTAAATAATCACTTCAATGAGCGATTTATTAGTGCGTAGAAGTTGTTTTGTTCGTGTTTAGATGTAGTTTAGCCATTTTGTAGTTGAGGTAGAGTATTACTTAGTTTTAATGTTGATTCTCATTTAATTGATAGAATTATGAAATCATCAACCTGTTTAGCTACACGTTGGTTGATTTGGGCATTCATACGTTAGTAAACTCATTTCTTAAAAATTATAGAAATTTGATATATTATAAGTTATTACAATTTGATATTTGTAAATGGTTTGCCAAATGTTTTTGGAAAGTTGTTGAGAAAGGTTATATGTATATGTATGGGTTGATTTGTAAATATGGCTTATGAAGTGGATTCTGAAATGGTTTGTGAAACGTATTATGATTTATAAAATGGATTTCGAAATGGTTTGAGAAATGCCTCGTAAAATGTATTATGTTTGATGAATGGAGTTGAGAGAAAGATTATATGTTTGGTTTGTGAAACCGTTTTGTGATATTGATTCCAAATTAGCTTGTGAATTGTGAAGGATATTGTTGTGAATTTGTGTTCGTACTTAATATCGCTATGAGCCCAATAAGGGGTTTGTAGGTATGCATACTAGTTAGGATATTCTTGTGAGCTAGCTACCGTCAATATAAGTGGAAACCTTGCCAAAGGTGAGCTTGGTTACCTTGTCATGGAGCATTATGTGTGTCGTGGTAGATATTTAAGTAGGGGTTTGGCCAATGGATGGACTATTGACATGTGACTTGATATTAGTTGATATAATGGACCATTGACATGGGTTTTTTTTTTAGATTGATTAATGGACTTAAACATGGACTTAACCATTAATGTTTGTCATAATGATATTGATTTAAGGAGTATTTTTTTTATATGTATATAGTTATGTTAAAATGATAGAACTCATCTTTATCTTATATGTGTATTATGTTATGAAATTGAGATAAATGAGTTTTAATACTATTTTGTAAAGTACATAGTGGATACTCGATCTACTTAGAAGATATGAGTACTACTCATTAGGCAATGGTTACTCATTCCATTAATCTTTCATGCTTTTCAGGTCCTCAATTAGTGGCTATTAGAGTGAGAGTGTTATTCAGGAGATTTTTGAAGTTGACTTTTGACACGCCCTGAACCTCCGAGCATGTGCACATCCCACTTCGGTTGATAAAAATGTGACTTCCTAAGACACATCGCCAACCCATTTATTTTATTACGCATGCGGAAGCAAAACAAATCCCTTGACAACATTTAACTTGGGATAGAAAATCAGGCAATCAATCACAACCAATCAAGCTTTCTTATAAACACATAGGTTTATATACAACCCTGAATTGTCTACAAAATAGACCGGCTCAACAAAAAGGGGACTGTCTTAACATCCACTATTCAAACCCATTTGCCGATTCTTCAGCCTCCACTTTCCGAACTCCAGGACTTCCGGTCCTCCACAATCATCATCTAGGGACCTGAAATATTGTCCCACAACCAGAATGAGATGATATCTCAGCTAGTCCTACCCTCTAAGACCTGATTAGGAAGAAAATACGCCTCACGGCGCTCTAGCCACACAAATAGGATGGAGTACTTACCTCGCCTCAGTCATTTCCTGCATGTCAGTATAATTCAATTCTCAATCACACAATTGAGCTAACTATTCAATTCAATCATACTATCTATCTTTCCATTTCAATCTGTACTATCTATTAACCATTATTATCTATCATTCAATACTGTCTATCAAACCAGTTGTTAATACGACACATGCTCTCCAAAAGCTGTAATATATAGACGGTAACTCGCTCAAGCTGTATAGATAAATAATAGCTCGCCCAAGCTGTAGATAGATAATAGCTCGCCCAAGCTGTATAGATAGATAATAGCTTGCCCAAGCTGTAGATAGATAATAGCTCGCCCAAGCTATAGATAGATAAACCGTGCTCGCACAAGCTGATAAAACGATCTTAGCTCACACAAGCTTATATATATGTATATAATATTTGCTCGCTCAAGCTGATACATACATACATACATACATACATACATACATACATATATATATATATATATATATATATATATAAACTAATGCTCGCCAAAGCTTTTCATTCAATAATAAGCCAATCCATACTTCAATTAAATCAATCATCAATCCAATCAATTCAAACTGGTCATACAAACCAATTACGGTGCTAAAAGCCAACACCGGGTATTTTCAAGTTAAATACCAAAACTTCTCCAATTTCACACAATCCCACACTTTTGGAATTATTAACCATAATCATCAATCACTCAATTTTTCAATTTAAACATACAATTAGCACAAACTGACCACACCAATGCGATTAGCGCGAAATTCTAATGATCGGCCATTCTGGCAAAATTTTCGAAATTATTAAATAAATAAATATTAAATTATAATAATATAATTTAATAAAATAATGTTTATAAATTCGAAATAATTAATTAATTAAAAATAATTAATTTGGCCTTAAACAAGATTACACTAATTTAATCATACAATTAGCCATAATTAAACATCCATTAAACTAATCATATAACTAATCTAATTTACATTAAAATAATCTAATATAACCACCTAAACCTAATTAGACTAATCTAAACACCTCTTAAGCATAATTAACTTACTAAGCAGTGATTAGAGGATAAACTCACCGGTTTTGCGCGCCAGTGAGTTCACGGCGACCATGACGCCAAGGCGGTCGATAAACCCCGAAGCGACGATACCAACGGAGGTCGGGAATGGCTTGAAAACGGGCCACAAAGTCTCCAAAACCTTGTTATCTTCTGCTTCTAATCTGGGCTGAACTGTAGAGAAGAAAACAACAACTTCAACGGCGAAAACAGGCTGATCTAAGCTCCGGCGAGCAGGTGGTTGGCAATCGGCGGCTCCTGGAGGTCAAGGGAATCTTATTGGAGGTTGGGATGGGCGGAGGAAGGATCGGAATGGGAGAAAAATGGCTGAAAACGCGAAACAGTGCAGGCTGCAGGCAGACCGACGGACTGGCGACCGGTTCCTTCCCGGCGGCGCCCATGCCATCCGGCGGTTCCGTTCGGGATGAAATCGGGCTCGTTGGAATGGTCTGTCTCTCCCGGTCACAGTGATAGGTGGCTCGTTGGCTGTTCATCCGGGAAGACCACTTTTAACTCGATTCTTCACTGAAGGGTCAGCCTGAAGGAGAGGGAAAACGAGGAGAGAGAGAGCTCCGTTCGAGGGAGGCTGAATGGGGGAGAGAGAGAGTGAAGTGAGGGCTGTCAAGACCCCCATCAATGCTTGCTTCAAGTCCCCATGCCAAGCCATCATCATTTTCTCTCTCTTCTCTAGCATTTTCTCCCTACAACTAGGGGTATTTTGGTCATTTCACCTTGCAAAAATTACAAATCTAACCTTGGGCTGAAATTGGTGGATGGGCCGAAGGATTGGGCTTGGCCATGTATAGGAATGGGCTTGGGAATTTGTTGGGCTTGAAATGGATAATAATTGGTCCATGGGCTTAGAAGATAAATAGTAGGTTTTGCCCAATGGGCTTATTTGCTTGACTTAGGCCCATTAAGGTGGCTGTCCAACTTTGGGTCTAGGGCCCACACTGGCTTGGCCCGGCCCACGACCTCACGAGCTCGCTTCCTCGATCCAAAAATCCATTTTCCAATTGCTCGGCTTAACTGGCTCTGTCAACTGTTTGATGTAGCTTCATCCAAAGTCTGTCCCAGACATTCTCAATAATTTGAAGTCCAATACTAAGTTCTTTTGCCATGTCAATTTCACCAAATGCCATTTCGGTTACAACTCAAACTAACGGGTGGCTATGAGGATTTACATGTGACCGACTCGTGCCAAACCACGTTCAAGACATCTCGACGCATGGACGTCCTTGACTGTATGAAATCATGGAGGATAGATTCTTATTTCAAAATACACGATTACTAAGGATTAACATAAGGTCGTTTGTGGATTCGATAACTGTAAATGGAATCACCCGTCGTTCCATTATGTTCTGTCTGCGAATCGACTTTTAGTTGTCCTTAGAATCGGCATGACTATCTATAGGATCTTCCTCACATAAATTTCACGGTCAAGTTGTTTTCCCAGGTCGAGTCCTTTAGTCGTACGAGTTCTGTCCTCATTAGTCTTTTCCCTCAAGGTCAGTATCTCAGGAGTGATCAATTCTGAGTGAGATCAACCAACAATGCATTGACGAAATTCACCTTCACTCATCCATCAGAGGGCTCGAATTTCAGGATGTCACAACTTTTGGGTAGATAGAGGCTACATTGTTCAGGTGGAAAAATAGCCATCCTATTCCCTTTTTTGCTAGAATTCGAGGTGTGATATTTTGTTTCTTCAAGTTTAGAATTAGTTTGATCGAGTGTCCTTTCCATTTGAATTGGTGGCCATCTTATCAAAAAGTTATTCTACAAGTGTGAACTCAACCACAAATTTGGGCCCCAAAATCTGGGTTAGGATAAATTTCTATGGTTTCATGTATACAATGTTTTCCATGTACTTCTCTTGAATGCTAAAACTGACATAAGCAACGAGTGTAATTGAGGTAGGATCGTTACATACATTGTTTGTGATGTCTAACATGATGAAATCATTTATGAATTCACACACTTTTAAGTATGATATCTTTAAAAAAAAAAAGGACCGCTGCTAATGCAAAGTCGGTCTATAAATATCTTGAATTGCCCTTATATATGTTGATTTCAATGAATTGTAAAAGAGGTACAAGGGAAAGGGGTAACTATGTGTGGCACCCCGGACACGGCCCCTGAACCGTTAGGGTCGCCACAGTTCAATTACCATTCTCTTGCTTGGCCTTCAATCTTAGGGGTTTACATCATTTAGATCGGTCCCTGCGCAATTTATATGGCGCAAGCATATCCAACAACTCCCTTCCCTATATTCAGAAAACAATGCACACCTACTAAACATTTATAGGTAAAAGCTGAACACTTTTATTTACTTAAACCAGATGGACATTATTTAACGATACATCAAAATGCTGTAGTCTTCTATACTCGGTTATACTTCAAAAGATGACCGATATCTCATCCAACAGTCGTATACTTAAAGTCCATCGATCAGTGTCGGCGTCCAAAAGTTCCTTCATTTGTTATCCTCCTCCTCACGGTTATATCCAACCACTCGATCCATCTACCTGTGGCAGTGGCAGTAGAGGTACTTATCTAGTCTGAAATGTTAGTCCCAAAACGGGGTGAGTACAACCTCTCAGTAGTAAAGATCTATCAAACTACACAATGCAACAAGCAAGACAACCACAATTCATGCGAAATGCACATATCATTCATGCCATTATACATATATGTCCATGAGATTCATTCACGACCTTACTAATCATATTTCCCATGCCAAGCAATACCAATTCAAGTTCATGGACAATTATATCTCATGCCATATGCACATACCCATACGCATGATTCATATCATCCACACAATCATGTATATATCCTCATGAGATCCATTCAATGCCATCATGATCGCATTCTCAATGCCAAATAGTATCAACTCAATTTCACAGATAATTATATCACATGCCACATGCACACACACACATGCATGATTCAATTCCCATTTTGATATTCAAAAGGATCTCATCATTCTCCCAAGGACCAGTGTTTGCATTCCTCATATATCGTTCGCATCCAACCTGGCATTGCAAGGAACCTTCGGCACAAACCTCCAGGCATTCGGCATAAACCTCCGAACATCTTGCATCCCACCTGGCATCACGAGGAATCCCCCCAGCACACACCTCCAGGGCTTCCGGAATTACGTACCGACATACCACCAGGCACCCCCTAGAATTACGTACCATATGCCACCGGGCATCTCAAAACTCCCGAGGATCCTCTGGGCATGTATTCATAATACAACCAGGCATCCACAGGGCATCGACTCATTCGAACCTTTGGGCATCTTGACACTCTCGAGGCATCTTCGGCTCACACCTTCGACGGTATCATCATCACCACAATGTATATTCACACACACACACACACACACACACACACACACACACACACACACCAGCCTTTTGATGTCATATGATATGCCAAATGTCACCACATATTCATCATAAATAACCACTCAAGACATCATATTTCATAGAGCAATTCATTTGTTTTTAAAAATAGGACAATTTTCGGATAAAGCAGAATGCACTTCTTTAATAAAAAATCTGGAAAAATTAGTAAACGATGTCAATAAATTATGAAAATTTAACATGATATAAAAAAGACCTAGAGAAAGAGATTTCATGAAGAACACCCTGTCAAGAAAGTTTCACATCAATCACATAGGTCCATACATCACAGCAAAAGAAATTCCAGCACCCCTTTTTGCACAGTTTCGGAAATAATTTTGATTAAGCCCTTAAACGAACTCCAAAAATTCTGAGATTTTAACATGTTATAATTGAGACATAGAGGTAAAATTTTCGTGAAGAAATCAAAGTCAGATTCGTGATAGATCAAAATCTACAGTCACTCTTCCTAACCCTTAGTGACGCTTTCCAAATCTAACCATTTCAAAGAAAAACCATTTCACCGACCAATATTTGTCCATTTCTTCTCAAATTTTAGTTTGTTATTCCTCAAGATGTCGTCTACAACTCTTATCAAGAACACAAGATCAAATTCGGACTTGATACTTACACAAAATTCACATAATCACAACAAATCAACATAACAGTTTCCAGATCTAGTATTTTTGAAGAAAAATGGTTTCACCAACGAATACTTGTCCGTTTTCTCTCAATTTTGATATGTTAATCTCCAAGAAGTCCTCTATAACTTTCATCAAGAAGTCTAAGTGAGATTCCAATTATAAAATCGCATGCAGCTCACGAAATCACCAAAAGTCAGACTGTTTCTACATGCAACAGCTCACTTGGAAAAACCACCACCATTCACTCGAATTTTCAGCATTCAACATCACAATCATAGCAAGCAAAGTGTAGGCTAATGGACTCTACTTGCCTTAAATCCAACGCAACCACAGCAAGCAAAACGGAGGACTCGGGGTCTTGGACGCTGCTCGGTGACGGCGGACTCGAGCGGTGTTGACGGTGGTAGCTCGGACACGGCACGAGCGAAGGGTGGCCTTCCTTCTCTGCCCTCACACGCACGGACCACTCGCTGCTCACCCTCTCTCTCTAACTCTCACTCGAATTCTCTCTCTCCCTCACACTTGCTCGCCCCCCCCCCCTCTCACTCTCTCGGCCCCACTCTCCTTTTACCGAAAGTTTTTGCTTTTCTTTGATTAACTAATTCACTAATTTTGCATGCAGGTGACAAGTGTTCTCATGGAAAGGACAAGTGGAAGATGCATGGACAAGTGGCTTCAAATAATGAACAAGTGGAGGCAATTCAAGGACAAGTGTTGAATGGCATCCCCTTCTCACGAGCCCTCTCTCTCTGTCCGAATTCTTTTCTCTCTGGTTAGTACAAGTGAGCTGATTAGTCGTTGGTTTTTCACCAAAACCAGTCAACTAAGAGATAATTTTTCCATGGTTTGGCTGCATGAAGGGCAGCTGGATCCGTACGTGTCCAGCATGCTTCTCTTCCTTCGACACTTGCTCCTCTCTTGCAACGTGTCTTCAGCCATTTAACTAATTCTTTTCTTAATCCCAATTTGCTGGCCGACCGCGAGAAAGCAACGTGGCATCAATGGTCAGAAATTTTCCTCTCATAGTTGACTAGGGTGTCGACCATATGGAGAGAGGTTGGGGCAGCCTTGGGCGCAGACGATTCCTCCTTTTCCGCATGGGTGTGCATGTCCCTCATGCATGGCTGAATTCTATTTCTTCGGCTCAGAATTTTAATTAATAGAAGTCCAGAATTTCCCTCTCATTTCGTATACATTTTGGTGGTACAATTGTGTAGCGTCATCAAAGCAATTTGCACAACTCAATAAGGTTGAATGTAGTACTAACGATGATGAATTCCAATAGTAGCTTCGTCAATCCATGACGTTTCAAAATATGGGTGAGTTGGTCTCACTAATAACCTTATGTAAAGAGGCTTTTGACAATACTCTAGTCTATCCCACAATCGGACTATTTTCTAAACATGAGGTATCGGTCCATTAAATTGCTCAGCCTTAATTAAATTAAAATCTATTAGCCAAAGACCATAACATAGTCCGATGACACTTCCATCACCTATTCATGGTTCATGGTATGTCTAGGGGTTGCTATGAAATTCTAGGATGCCACACTATGGCTAGAGTTCTGTAGTCTCTGGTTCTAAGAAAAATCCTGTCAAATCTCTTCTCTAGGTGTAGGTGTCGTCGACAATGAAACGGAAGAATTGCATTGGTTTCTTTTTTGCTTCTTCTAAAATATTTTACTTCTCAAACTCTCCATAGAGCTTCATGCTTTTTACTATTCTTAGGTTATGGTTGCCTGATGGTATGATTTATATAATTATGCTTCCCTTGTAGACTGCAAAAGTTATAGGGGCGGCCATCCAACCATTACTACAGTCAGTTGGTCGGCTGCAGCTTGTTGTCGCTCGGGTTCAGGCCCTTTATATCTCTGCTTCAGATATTTTTTAGCTTGACAGTCTCTAAATTTGGTAAACGTTGTCTTCCAACAGATTGACAAGGCCACGCATGATCAAACTAGAGATTCTCTTCACGAGCGTCAAGCTGATGAAAGTGATGATGAGGACGAAGACATCGATCATGTCTTTTACAGGGATGAGGATGAATCTGGACAAACTAGCGATGATACAAATGATGACGAGAAGCTCTAAATTTTAAGAGTTAGTCAACCTTGCTGGTGTTAAATTTGATTTGTCGTGTTGCATCTCCATAAACTATGGATTGTTGGGGTAATTACTAATTAGTGGGTAAAAAAGTAGGTGAAGGCTATAAGACTATTTTCTCTGATTCCATTTTCAGGTAAAGTCTTATATTCCACTGCGAGAAGTGAGTTCCATACAGCTTCTTGTAGATAGACTATTTTGATATTTCGACTAAGAACCAGTTAAACATGATCCCCTCGGAGAAATTCATACATATGCTGCCAATTTCGCGCCCTCCACAAATTTTATGATTCCGATTGCATGTGCTGGTCTCAAGCAATCACCCCGACGACAGAGACCGCCATAGACTAGCCGTTGTGGTAGCGGTGGTTGCCCTGCAGCGGATTATGGCATCTCTATGTATACTTTTCCTGAAAATTGTTTTTTCAATTATGCAATCATATCCTCCGTTTATCAAACACTCTGTAGGACCGCTGATCTGCACCTGCCCTTGTATCCGGTGTGTTCGCATACAAGGAATTTGATACCAAAAATCCGCAGGACTTCTTGTTCGATCTTAATGTATCCCTTTCGACTTTATTTCTTAGCGACCGAATGCGGCGTAAGAGTAGAACATGACATTTTACCCTCGACGAGTTGACAGAGTACATGTCGCATTCTTTAGATATAATTCCAAAATCTGAGACCCAGAAACTTTAGATGACCATCTCACTGACCTGGGATGCTTTAGATGTCCTCACTTGGATTGCACCGCACGGCAACCTAAAAACCGTTCTGGCATTTTAACATCATATGCTGTATGCTGGATATAATCATCAAAGGTTCAAAATCCAATAATTATGTAAAGCGAAGTCAGCTAAAAGCCAAGAGATCGCTATTGAGACATCTGACAACATTAAAATGATACGATAGTTTCACACAGAAAACATGGAATATGACACATAGAATTCCAAGTTTGTTCGGGTAAGAGAAACAACGAAAAGCAAAGCGAGTTCAAAAGGAGAAGCGAAAATGGTTGCTGTATTTGGTTTTAAATGATTCGTTCGATTTTGCAGGGTTTCAATACGTCCCGATCCAAATTAAGCTGCATATGTATCATGAAACTCAAAGGGGGACGCACGCAACTATCGAGACCGAAAGAAAAGAAAGAAAACGGGGGGCCGCACGCTACAATAATCACTCAATTGAGGACCACATCGGACCAAAGTTTATTCGGACAACACTTCATATGGGCTTGCGAACGAAGCAAGTACAGCCAATTTACGAGACATTTCCCAGAACCAACATCACATTCGCCTAAGACACGAGCAGTCCTCTGTCACAGGGTGACATCTCCTTGGCGGAGCGCTTCCTGGAACAGGACTGGGTTTCAGGGACTTCGCCTCCGCATGAGCCTGGATGGCCCTGAACATCACGGACGCCTTCTCTCTCATGGCCCTGATCATCTCCTCCTCCGTGATATCCCCTTGGCCGATGGTGAAGTGCCTGCCCGCGTACTTACAGACCGAGCCACCCTCCAGGGGCAACGCAACGATCTTCACCTCATGGCTGGTCTCCTTGGAGATTCTGCCCTGCTCATCACGATCGACGGTCGAGTGGTTGTAGAGGAAGGGCTCCTGGTCCGGCGCTTTAACCGTGTACCTCACCGTCCTGCGCTGTCTTCCTATAAAAGTAACCAAAGTGACATTCACGCTAATCCGTCATATGAGTTTATTTGTATTGAGGGTTTGAGTTCCTCTCTTTCCATTTCCGTTAATAACTCGTTATTTTATTTATATTTATTTTCAAAACCTTTCCTTGTTTATTTATGTATTTCATATAGTAAAGAAGGATGTATAATAGATAATCCTAAGTAAGAGCATTGAAAAATTATGCAAGTAAAAAGAAAGGCCATTTTATTTTTCATGCCTAGGATTGCGTCCTAGATCATTAGATAGGAATCCAGAAATAAGAGAGTACAAACAAAGAGATTGAGAGTAAACAGTACACAATCTCCAATATCTCTTTTTTTCAATATCATGAGCACCAATCTTAGTGTTGTTGATCAGGTCATCTAGGGTCACGCCCAATTATAATTGTAATGCAGTACGATTGATATGTGATTTTAATGGTAAGGAACATTTCAATTGACCAAGTACCTTCGATAGAGATCGTCTCCTGAATGTCAGCATTTGTGATGGCTGGAAGGAGGGTGTGGGGGAAGAAGCCCTTGGCTTCGAGAAAAGCCTCGACCAACCTGGCCTTAGGGATCGGGTGTGCGATCTCGGCCTTGAGAGTAACTTCTACCATCGATTGAATCCGAATAGAATTTGTTGAACTGAAAAGGGTATAAAAATCTCAAAAGAAAGAAATAAAGCGATGAAGAGAAGGAGCTTTGAATGGAGGTGAAGTAAAAGGTCAATATTTATAGTGATAGGAAAAGGAATAATGACACAAATGATCTCAGAACTTTGATTCAACGCGCAATGTGGTCCTTAAACTTTTAATTTGTTCAATGCGATCCTTGAACTTTTCGTAAATGTTTAATATAGCCCATGAACTATTTGAAAATATATAGTGTAATCCTTCATTAATTCAAGATCAGAGACACCGTTGAATATTTTCATATAATTCAAGGATTAGTTGAACATGTACCAAAAATCCAATGACCATATTGCACATTAAATTAAAGTTCATGGATCATATATATCATTTTCCAGTATGGACATCAACCTTCCAAAAGTTTCGCCATAGAGTTACTTCTGCTTAATTGCATGTAGTAGAAAAGCAAATTATTTATTTTCCCTGAAAGCATCTCTCCTCCCATAAAAAGTTGAACCCCTCAAAACCCAATAAATTACCCACACGACAAATGATTAACTTTAGGATTGAATTTAATTTAATTATCTCCTTTGTTTTGCTAAAACAGCATAAAGCTTATGCGATCCCATTTTTTTAAAAATTTTGAGTTTTAACTTTGTCTTCATGGACTCCAGAGAGAGGGAGGGAAGCTTTGGCCATTTTCCTTAAAAACATCTCTCCTTGGTTCAGCCTCTAACCCTTTACCAGGAAATGCTGACTGGTCTGCGTGCTATTGTTATCTTGTTCCTAGTTTTATCTGATTATCAAAAGCAAATTAACAACTATAATGGTCCCTTGTTTCTGATCGAGAATTATCCCGAGACAAATCCTTTTCTCCTCGGCCAAAAGGTTAATGAATCAGTTGCATGAATGATTCCATGAGTATATCGGAATGGAAGCATCTTTATGTCAGCTTCTTGAGGTAAGCAAGAGCTTACTCCATGCTTTTCTTGATCAAAGGTTAGCCTATCTCTTGTTTCTTATTCAAGTGCTTTTCTTAGAATAGCAGTTTTGTTTATTCAAGTTTAGAATTACTGCGGTTGAGTGTCTTTTCTATTCGAATCGCTGACCATATCATCAGAAAGTTATTCCACAAGTCTGAGCTCAGAACCACAAAATTGGACCCCACAATCTGGGTTAGAATAAATTTCTATAGTTTCATGAATACATTATTTTCTATGTACTTTTGTTGAATGCTAAAACCAATGTAAGCGACGAGGGTAATTGGGGTTGTGTCATAATATATGCATTTCTCGTAAATGTCTAATACAGTTGTGATATTAACGTGAAAATGATAGGATCTTACAAATTAAGTCAATGCAAAAAAATTAGAGAAATAAGCGAGGAATAATAGAACATCAGAGATTTACGTGGTTTGATCCGAGTATCGGTACATACATATACAGAGAGAGCTAGTAGCAAATAATTTATTATAATCGAACAATCAGATTTATAATTGCTCATATGCTCGAGTGTTTCTTACACCTAATTTAAGTTCAAATCCAAAATATTTACAAATAAATATTTAATTAGACGAAAACTTACGGCACGAAATCACCGCGTATTCATGTCGGTGCGGCCAAGAGACAACTCCTTCGTGCGTCCAAGAAGTCCTCCGATCGGCTTCTTGAATCTTCTCTTGGCAGCGTCTATACCACCCGCAAAGAACCCCCTGGCGGCTATTTCTCGTGCGGCTCTTTTTCACTCAAGAAAAATCCTCGATTTTCTTTTATTTTATTTCCTTTTGTGCAGCTAAAGGAGTCCCATGAATTACTCCTTTGTTGACCGACCAGTCACAGGATTAGGCTATTTCTTTTATTTTATTTCCTTACGTCCACTGTACGGACCTAAAGCGGATTTCCTTTCTTTTGCTATTTTCTCCGACAGAAAAGATATCTTCACGACTCAATATGAAAAAATTATCCAAACGGTTTAAATATGGAAAAACTTATCCAAGCAGGTCACATTAACTCGAGACATAATTGAACAAATACGATGAAATTATTTCCAAGTTCACATGCTTCTAAGTTAGAAATTTAAAAAAAAATAGCTACTGCTGATGCAAACTTTGCTCATAAATATCTTATGTCGCCCTTATACACGTCTAATTCATTGAATCCTAAAAGTGGTATGAGGGAAAGGGGTAATTATGGCTAGAGATCTGAAGAGTTTTGTAATCTCTGGTTGTAGGAAAAATCCTGTCCATCTTTTCTCTAGGTGGAGGTTGCATGAACAATGGCCTGAAATAATTGCATTGGTTTCTTTTTTGCTTCATCTAAATTATTTTACTTCTCAGACTCTCCATAGAGCTCACGTTATTTATTGTTCTTGGGTTATGGTTGCCTGAGGGTATGATTTATATAATTATTGTTTCCTTTGCAGACTGCAAAAGCTAGAGGGACGGCAATTCAATCGTTACTGCAGTTAATTGGTGGGCTGCAACTTCTTGTTGCTCAGCTTTAGGTGAAAGAATGGATCTTCCAACATTAGGCCCTTTATGTCTTTGCTTCAGATAATCTTTTGAGTTTGACAGTCTCTAGTTTTGGTAAACGTTGCCTTACAACAGATTGACAAGGCCATGCGTGATCAAACTAGAGATTCTCTTCACAAGCGTCAAGCTGATGAAACTGATGATGAGGACGAAGACATCGATCCTGTCTTTTACAGGGATGAGGATGAATATGGACAAACTAGCGATGATACTAATGTTGAGTAGAAGCTCTAAATCTTAAGAG
The DNA here is from genome assembly GCA_019915185.1 of Eucalyptus camaldulensis. Taxonomy (NCBI): domain Eukaryota; kingdom Viridiplantae; phylum Streptophyta; class Magnoliopsida; order Myrtales; family Myrtaceae; genus Eucalyptus; species Eucalyptus camaldulensis. The sequence goes on along the minus strand of JAHSVA010000014.1, from coordinate 7,236,035 downwards.
GTAGTCATTCTTGCTGGTGTTAAATTTGATTTGCCGCGTTGCATCTTCATAAACTGTGGATTGTTGGGGTAATTAGTGGGTAAAGAACAGGTGAAGTGAAAGACTGTAAGACTTTTTCTCTGATTACATTTTCAGGTTAAAGTCTTATATTTCACCGCGAGAACTGAGTTCCATAAAGCATCTTGTATATAGTCTATTTTGCAGTTTCGATTAAGAACCAGTTAAACGCGAACAGCTCTAGTTTATATACGCAATTTACTGGAAGTTCTACTGCTGATCACGATCAAGAGTTCCCATGTGCTAATTCTGGCTTTTAATTTTCCATGCTCATCGCAAGTAGCCTTTATCCTCTAAACGTCAGTTTGAGTTGGATTTGTTTTTGCTGCTTTGTAGTGTGAAACTTGCTCATGACGGAGATGCTCGCTTGGGGCAACTCACTGGTCAAGTTGCAGCTGCCTCAGGAGAAATTCTGACATATGCTGCCGATTTCGTGCCCTCCACAAATTTTCTTTTCCCGACCACTTGTGCTGGTCCCAGGCAATCACCATGACGACAGAGACCACCATAGACTAGCCGTCGTGGTAGTGGTTATTGCCTTACAGTGGATTATGGCATCTCTATTTATACTTTCCTGAAAATTATTTCTTCCAATATTCAATCATATCATCCGTCTATCAGACACTCTATTGATTGTTTATCTCTACGGGTCCTTGTCTCCGGTGTTTTCTCATACAAGGAATATGATATAAAAGATCTGCAGGACTTCTTGTTCGATCTTAAGACTTCATTTCTTAGTGCCCAAATGCAGCATAAGAGTAGAACATGACATTTTACCCTCCACGAGTTGACAGAGTGCATGTGACATTCTTTAGATATAATTCCAAAATCTGAGACTCGAAAACTTTAGATGACCATCTTACTGAACTGGGATGCTTTAGATGTCCTCACACCGCGTGGCAACCTAAAAACCGTTTTAGCATTTTGATATCATCTGCTGTATGCTGGGTATGATTATCAAAGGTTCTAAAGGGGTGTTTGGTTCAGCTTTCCCAAGGGGCTTTAAGCCCCCAAAGCCCTTGGGAAAAATATAAGGGTGTTTGGTTCGGCATTTGAAGGCTATTTGGCAAAATGCTTGCCTTTGAAATGCTGAAAGCCCAAAGCAGGTGGGGACCTGCTTTGGGCATTTCAGCATTTTCGGCATGCTGATGTAGGGAATTAATGAATTTTACCCGATTGCCTATTTTACCCTTAAAATTTTATTAAAAGTCCACTTTTACCCATACTAAACAAAACCCTAGCTCTTTCCGCGTTTTCCTCTCTTTCTCCATCGACATGGCTCTCTCTGCAGCGTTCCTCTCCCTGCAACTCGCACCACTGCATCCCGATTTGAATCCGAGCACCACTCCATCAAGGCCGAAGTTCGTCGCACGAGCGAGCGAGATCCGAGATCCGAGATCCAAGCAATCCGAGCACCACTCGGAGGTCCTCCTCTCGCGGATCGGCGACGGATCAGCTTCCTGCGATGGCGACTGCGACGGCTTCGGCTCTCCGCCCGAGGTCCAAGGGAGGCTTCGCGCGTGAATCAGGCATAATGGGGTGCTTCATCTGGGTTCAGAGCTCTCTCCTATCTTGCCATGGACTCCAGTAACGGCGCGTTGGGTTCGCTCCTTTCTTGTCTTTCGTTCTTGCTCGTTCATTTCCGTTCTTGATGCAATTATGGGTGACGTCCGGTTGAATCGAGTGCTCTTTGTCTTCTCTGATTTGGGTTCCCATTCGCTTTAAGTTTTGTGGTCGTGTGATGAAAAAGGAGGGGCTTTATTCTCGTAGCCGAATTTGGTGGGAGTCTGTAATTGAAGTTTCTATCTTTTTTGGTTTAATTCCGTTGTGTGTGGACTCTGCGTTCTGGGTTTTTTTCTTTACGAGCTTAGCTGCTTTTTCCGTCTATTGGGTCTCCGTTTGTGTATCTTTAAGGGCAATCGTCGGTTGGTGTCTCTTAACTCTTTATCTGCTTGAATGATCCGTGTTTTGTAGTGATAATTGAATAGGGATTCTCATGTTGGGTGTTGCCCTTAAGAGTGATTAGTCTTGAGGCAGCTGGTGCAAAGTCAGGCCACTATGTAAAATCGACCCCAACCATCCGTCCTCCTTGTTTGTTTGCAGTAGTTTGTCACATTCATTCCCTGTTTCCACAACAAATGGTCCACCTCCTAAGCCGTGGGAAAGAGCCGGGGGTTCATCAGGTCCTATGCCATTTAAGCCGCGATCATCTGGAAGCACTAGTGATATAGTGGAAGCTTCCGAAGCAGCAAGACCCGGTGAAATTGTTTCGACTACTGATAGAACTATTCCTGTCAATGCAAATTCTATTGCTAGGCCGGTTCCCACCAGGCCATGGGAGCAACAATCCTATGGCAACAGTTATGGAGGTGCATATATACTGCTTATTTTATGTCCGTAGTTGCATGTGTTTTCATTACATTTTGATTGTGTGTGTATCTCAACTATTGCTTTATAGAACAATATAACATAAGATGGTTCTCAGTTAATCTTTTGATAATCATTGCAGGATATAGTTCATTGATGAGGGTTTGGGTGGTTAGAAGACTCAGAACAGCCAAATCGACTCGAGGAGGAATTCGAGCCTATTTTTCTGGGATTTTTTCCCTTCTTTTTCTTTATTTTCTTTTTGTTTTATTTTATTCCCCCCTTGCTTCTACGTTGCTTCTTCCCTAATCATAACTATGGATTTGCTTCTTCTTTTTAATAATTCAAGTCTTTCTCGTTTTTAATTAATTAATTAATTTATATACTGCCAAAATTTAGAAGTCTCATGTCACGGTCAATAATCTTGGCCTGCCGATTACCCACGGTAAAATTTGGAGCAATCGATATTATGCTTCCTTCGCTCTTCTTTGTAAGCATGAAATAGAGGTCACAGCTATGAGTGTCGATTCATGTCCGTGTCGTATGTACATGATTAATTGATTGTGTCAACTTACTCGACATAAACACGATTTGAAATTTATTGAACCTACACGACACGATACAACACATGTATATGATGCCAAATCAACGATGTTAACACAAAACTAACTAATGAACATGGAGCCGACATAATATATCCCTTAATTTTTTATACTATCTACCAATTGCAATGATTGCCAACAAAATATCTTAAAATATATGTGAATATTCAACGAAACATCACTTATAGAAAAATCTATTTCCGCTGAGAGTTCTTCCCTTTTTATATGCGATGCTTACTAAAAAAAAATAGCATCCACAATCAGTCGCTTTATCATTCACCAAATAAGTTCACCTTTTTTTTTGCTATATCATTTTTATCTTTTGACAATCAATAGCCCAACTTTTTATTAATATACTAGAATGATCATTAATTAATGAAGATGATTAATACTATAATAATTAAAAAAATTATTCAAATTTGAAAACAAACTTAAAAAAATCCTTAGCCAAAAATTGAGCTTTGCATCTACTTTATAATCAAATTATTTTAATATAATTTTTAAATAAATTTATTAATATGTATCTTTTACATTACTCTCAACATGAAAATGTAAATGTTATATAGCCATTGTTTCTTTTTTGCAATTTCAAAAATACTAAAACTAAAAAACTTAATTTGGTCATATCAAAGGACTTTTCAAATATATGTTTACCAAACAGTCTTGCATTTCCCTAAAGCACTTTTCAATTACAGTTTACCAAACAGTCTAGCATTTTGGAAAACCCATTTATCTCAAAGGTATTTGCATTTTCCCAAGGGCATTTTCCCAAAGCTGAACCAAACGGGCCCTAAACCCAGTCATTATGTGAAGTGAAGTCAGCTAAAGCCAAGAGGCTGCTTTTGAGACATCTGATAACGTTAAAATGATGCGGCAGTTTTGCACAGAAAAAGTGGAATATGATGATTGAATTCCGAGTTCGTTTGTGCAAGAGAACAAACAACGAAAGGCAAATGGAGTTCAAAAGGAGAAGCGAAAACGGTTGCTGTATTTGGTTTTAAATTATTCGTTCGATTTTGCAGGGCTTCAATACGTCCCGATCCAAATTAAGCTGTATGTATCGTGAAACTCAAAGGGGGGCACACGCAACTATCGAGACCAAAAGGAAAAAAAGAAAAGAAAGAAAACAGGGGCCGCACGCTACGATAATCACTCAATCGAGGACCACATCGGACCAAAGTTTATTGGGACAACACTTCATATGGGCTTGCGAAGGAAGCAAGTAGAGCAATTTTACGAGACATTTCCCAGAACCACCATCATATTCACAAATATCGCCTTGGCGGAGCGCTTACAGGATCAGGACTACGGGGTGATTAGGGCCAATACGGTAATTTCGCAGTGGGATAATCCAGACTGGGTTTCATGGATTTCGCCTCCGGATAATCCAGGATGGCCTTGAACATCACGGACGCCTTCTCTCTCATGGCCCCGATCATCTCCTCCTCGGTGATATCCCCTTGGCCGACGGTGAAGTACCTGCCCGCGTACTTACAGACCGAGCCACCTTCCAGGGGCAACGCAACGATCTTCACCTCATGGCTGGTTTCCTTGGAGATTCTGCCCTTCTCATCACGATCGACGGTCGAGTGGTTGTAGACGAAGGGCTCCTGGTCCGGCGCTTTAACCGTGTGCCTCACCGTCCTGCGCTGTCTGCCTATAAAAGTAACCAAAGTGACATTTGCGCTAATCCGTTGTATGAGTTTATTGGTACCGAGGGTTCGAACTCCTCTCTTTCCATTTCCCTTAATGACTCATTATTTTATTTATATTTATTTTCAAAACTTTTCTTTGTTTTTTTTTTGTTTTTGTTTTTTTTTCATATAGTAAATAAGGATGTACAATTGATAAAATCCTAAGTGCATTGAAAAATTATGCAAGAAAAAAGGAAAGCCTTTTTATTTTTCGTGTCTATGATTACCTCCTGGATCATTGGATAGGAATCCAAAAATGAAGAGACTGCAAACAAAGAGCTTGAAAATAAACATTACACAATCTCCACTCTTTTTTTTTTTTTTTTCTCAACATCATGAGCACCAATCTTAGTGTTGTTGATCAGGGCATCTGGGGATCCCGCCCAACTATAATCGTAATGCAATATGATTGATATGTGATTTTAATGGTAAGGAACATTTCAATTTACCCAGTACCTTCGACAGAGATTGTCTCTTGGATGTCGGCATCTTTTATGGTTGGTAGGAGGGTGTGGGGGAAGAAGCCCTTGGCTTCGAGAAAAGCCTCGACCAACCTAGCCTTAGGGATTGGGTGCGTGATCTCGGCCTTGAGAGTAACTTCTACCATCGATTGAATCCGAATAGAATTTGCTAAATTGAAAAGGGTATAAAAATCTCAAAAGAAAGAAAGAAAGCAATGAAGAGAAGGAACTTTGAATTGAGGTGAAGTAAAAGGTCGATATTTATAGTGATAAGAAATGGGATAATGATACAAATGATCCCAAAACTTTGATTCAATGTATAATGTGGTCCCTAAACTTTTAATTTATTCAATGCAGTCCTTGGAGTTTTGATAAATATTTAAAATAGTCCATGAACTATTTGAAAATGTTTAAGGTAGTCCTTCGTTAATTTAAGATCAGAGACACCGTTGAATATTTTCATATAATTTAGTGGCTAATTGAACATGTACCAAAAGTCCAAAAACCATATTGCACATTGGGTTAAAGTTCATTGATCATTCATGTCATTTTCTAATATGAACATCAACCTTCCAAAAATTCGCCATGTAGTAGAAAAGCAAATTATTTGTTTTCCTTGAAAGCATCTCTCCTCCCATAAAAAGTTTAACCCCTCAAAACCCAATAAATTACCCATACGACAGATGATTAACTTTAGGATTGAATTTAATTTAATTATCTCCCTTCTTTTGCTAAAACAACATAAAGCTTATGCAACCCTTTTTTTTTTTTTTAAATTGAGGCAAGCTTTGGTCATTTTCCTTGAAAGCATCTCTCCATTGTTCAGCCTCTAACCCTTTGCCAGAAAATATTGACTGATCTGCACATTATTGTCATGATATTATCTTGCTCCTAGTTTTGTTTGGTCATCAAAAGCAAATTGACAACTATGATGGGTCCCTTGTTTCTGATTGGGAATTATCCCAAGACAAATCCCTTCTCCTCGGCCAAAAGATTAATTAACTAGTTGCATGAAATGATTCCATGAGTTTATTGCAATGTAAGCATCTATATGTCAGCTTCTTGAGGTAAGCAAGAGCTTACTCCATGCTTTTCTTGATCAAAGGTTAGCCTATCTCTTGTTTCTTATTCAAGTGCTTTTCTTAGAATAGGAGTTTTGTTTATTCAAGTTTAGAATCACTGTGGTTGAGTGTCTTTTCTATTCGAATCGTTGACCATCTCATCGGAAAGTTATTCCACAAGTCTGAATTTAGAATTACAAAATTGGACCCCACAATGCAAGTTAGGATAAATTTCTATAGTTTCATGAATACATTATTTTCTATGTACTTCTGTTGAATGCTAAAATCAATGTAAGCGACGAGGGTAATTGGGGTTGTGTCATAACATATACATTTCTCGTAAATGTCTAATATTGTTGTGATATTAATGTGGAAACGATAGGATCTCGTAAATGAAGTCAATGCGAAAAAAATCAAAGAAATAAGGAAGGAATAATAGATCACCATAGATTTATGTGGTTTGGTCTGAGTATCGATACCTACGTGCACAGAGAAACTAGTAGCAAATAATCCACTATAATCGGAAAATCAAATTTACAATCACTCACATGCTTCAGTATTTCCCACACCTAGATTTAAACCAAAATCTAAAATGTTTGCAAATAAATACTCAATTAGACATAAACTCACGACAATAAATTACTGTATATTCACGTTCGTGCGGCCGAGAGACAACTCCTTCGTGCGTCCAAGAAGTCCTCTGATCGGCTTCTTGAATTTTCTCTGTGCAGCGTCTATACCACCCACGAAAACCCCCTGGCGGCTATTTCTTGCGCGGCTCTTATTCGCTCATGTAAAATCCTTAATTTTATTTTATTTTATTTCATTTTGTGCAGCTACAAGGAGTCCAATGAATTACTTCTTTTTTGACCGACCAATCACAGGATTAGGATTTGAAGAAGACGTCCACTGTACGGACCTAAAGCGGATTTCCTTTCTTGTGCTATTTTCTTCAACAGAAAAAGATGTCTTCTCCATTAAATATGAATAACTTATCCAAATGGTTAAAATATGAAAAAACTTATACAAGCAGGTTGTGTTTAGCAAGCCCTTAAACTCGAGACATAATTTAACAAATACGATGAAATTATTTCCGAATGCACACACTTCTAATTTAGAAATCTAAAAAAGAAAAATGGTTGTTACTAATGCAAACTATGTTCATAAATATGTTATATTGCCGTTATACACGTCGATTTCATTGAATTGTAAAGTAGTATGAGGGAATGGGGTAATTATGGCTAGAGTCTGAAGAGTTCTGTTATCTCTGGTTCTAGGGAAAATCCTGTCCATCTTTTTTCTAGGTGTAGGTTGCATGAACAATGGCCTAAAAGAATTGCATTGGTTTATCTTCTGCTTCATCTAAATTATTTTACTTCTTTGACTCTCCATAGAGCTTCACGTTATTTATTGTTCTTGGGTTATGGTTGCCTGATGGTATGATTTATATAATTATTGTTTCCTTCGCAGACTGCAAAAGCTAGAGGGACGGCCATTCAATCGATACTGCGGTTAGTTGGTCAGCTGCAGCTTGTTGTCGCTCAGGTTTAGTCCCTTTATATCTTTGCTTCAGATAATCTGTTGGCTTGAGAGTCTCTAGTTTTGGTAAATGTTGTCTTACAACAGATTGACAAGGCCACGCGTGATCAAACTAGAGATTCTCTTCACCAGTGTCAAGCTGATGAAAGTGATTATGAGGACGAAGACATCGGTCACGTCTTTTATGGGGATGAGGTTGAATCTGGACAAACTAGCGATGATACAGATGTTGAGTAGAAGCTCTAAATCTTAAGAGGGAGTCATTCTTGCTGGTGTTGAATTTGACTTATCGCGTTGCATCTTCATAAACTTTGGATTGTTGGGGTAATTAGTGGGTGAAGAACAGGTGAAATGAAAGACTTTTAAGACTTTTCTCTGATTACATTTTCAGGTTAAGGTATTATATTCCACCTCGAGAACTGAGTTCCAAAAGGCATCTTATATATAGACTATTTTGCTATTTCGATTAAGAACCAGTTGAACAGGAACAGCTCGAGGTTATACACGCAATTTACTGGAAGTTCTACAGCCGATCATGATCAAGAGTTTCCATGTGCTAATTGTGGCTTTTAATTTTCCATACTGCGGGTAGCATTGTTCCTCTAAACATTCAGTTTGAGTTGGATTTGTTTTTACTGCTTTGTAGTGTGAAACTTGCTCATGACGGAGATGCTCGCTTGGGGCAACTCACTGGTCAGTTTGCAGCTGCCCCAGGAGAAATTCATACATATGTTGCCAATTTTTCGTGCCCTCCACAAATTTTCTGATCCCAACCGCGTGTGCTGGTCTCAGGCAATCACCATGACGACAGAGACCACCACAGACTGGCCATCACAGTAGTGGTTATTGCCTTACAGTGGATTATGGCATCTCTATTTATACTTTCCTGAAAATTATTTCTTCAATTACTCAATCATATCATCCGTCTATCAGACACTCTATTGACTGTTTATCTGTATTTGTCCTTGTATTGGGTGCTTTCTGGCACAAGGAATGTGATATGAAAAATCGACGGGACTTCTTTTTTGATCTTAACGTATGCTTTTCGACTTTTATTTCTTGGTGACCGAATGCCACATAAGAGTAGAACATGACATTTTACCCTCAACGAGTTGACAGAATACATGTCGCAATCTTTAGCTATAATTCCAAAATATGAGACCCAGAAACTTTAGGTGACCATCTCACTGACGTGGGATGCTTTAGATGTCATCATTGCATTACACTGGCAACCTGAAAACCGTTTTGGCATTTTGACATCATCTGCTGTCTGCTGGATGTAATTATCGAAGGTTGTAAAGCCAGTTATTGTGCAAATCGAAGTCAGCTAAAGCCAAGAGGTCGCTTTTGAGACATCTGACAATATTAAAATGATACGGTAGTTTTACAGAGAAAACATGGAATATGGCGATGGAATTCCGAGTTCGTTTTGGTAAGAGAAACAACGAAAGGCAAGAGGAGTTCAAAAGGAGAAGCGAAAATGGTTGCTGTATTTGGTTTTAAATTATTCATTCGATTTTGCAGGGTTTCGATATGCCCCGATCCAAATTCAGCTGTATGTATTATGAAACTCGAAGGGGAGCACACGCAACTATTGAGACCAAAATAAAAATAGAAAGAAAGAAAGAAAACAGGGCCGTACGCGAAAATCACTCAATCGAGGACCACATCGGACGATGCTTTATTCCAACAACACTTCATATGGGCTTTGCAAACGAAGCAAGTACAGCAATTTTACGAAACATTTCCCGGAACCATCATATTCGCGGAAAAGACGAGACCAACACACTCCCTCGACGACAAGACAAGAACAGCACTCGACTAGACCTTATTCGAAGAGAACATATTTGACTAAGCTGCCGGATCAGCTTGGATGGCCCTGAGCATCAGGGACTTGGATGGCCCTGAACATCACGGACGCCTTCTCTCTCATGGCCCTGATCATCTCCTCCTCCGTGATATCCCCTTGGCCGATGGTGAAGTACCTGCCCGCATACTTACAGACCGACCCACCCTCCAGGGGCAACGCAACGATCTTCACCTCATGGCTGATTTCCTTGGAGATTTTTCCCTGCTCATCGCGATGGATGGTCGAGTGGTTGTAGAGGAAGGGCTCCTGGTCCGGCGCTTTAACCATGTGCCTCACCATCCTGCGCTGTCTGCCTATAGAAGTAACCAAAGTTATATTCGTGCTAATCCATCGTACGAGTTTATTGGGGATAAGTACACTAATGGTGCCATAAGTTGTGTACGGCGCTCACTTTGGTGCCAAAAGTTTATGTCGGATCACTTAAGTGCTAAATCGGAGGAAAAACGCTCACTTTGGTGCCATCGGCGAAAGATTCCGGCCTCCGGCGAAAGATTCCGGCCAAAATGATTTTTTTTTTTAAAAAAAAATTGATAAGCCTTTAAATGACGTCGTTTTCGGTCCTCCTTAAGAAAACGACGTCGTTTTGCCGTCCTACGTGGATGGCTTCATGGAAACGACGCCGTTTAGCTCACATGGGGAAGAAATTAGGGTTTCGGCGAGGTCGAAGCCGTGGCCGTCATCGGGGTTGGGGTCGGAGTCGGGGTCGAAGCTGCAGCCGCCGAGTGGCCATCATCGAGGTCGGGGTCGGGGTCGGGGTCGAAGCTACGGCCGTTGAGTGGCCATCGTTGGGGTCAAGGTCGGAGTTTGAGCCGCGGCCATCGACGCGGTCGGGGTCGAGGTCGAGGTCGGAGCTACGGCCACCGAGTGGCCATCGTCGGGGTCGGGGTCGGGGTTGAGGTCGGAACCGCTGCCGTTGAGTGGCCATCGTCGGGGTTGGGGTCGAGGTCGGGGTCGAAGCCGTGGCCGCCGAGCGCAAGGACCGTCGAGGACGGCGACGGTCGGATATTAGGGTTTTCGAATTGGGGGAGACACCAAACGGCGTCGTTTTGGTGTTTGGATGCTGACTCAGCTCTCCGACGAGCCACGTCGGCGTCCAAAATTAATAAAGAAAGGCCACGTCGGATTTCCGGCCAATTTCGTCGGAGTTGGCACCAAAGTGAGCGTTTTTCAAATTTTTTGGCACTTAAGTGATCTGACGGAAACTTTTGGCACCAAAGTGAGCGCCGTACACAACTTATGGCACCATTAGTGTACTTATCCCAGTTTATTGGTACTGAAGTTCGATATCCCTCTTTTTTTTCCGTTTCCGTTAATGACTAATTATTTTGTTTACATTTATTTTCAATACCTTTCTTTGTTTTCGTTTTTCTTATTTCATATAGTAGATAAGGATGTACAATAGATAAAATTCTAAGTAAGAATATTGAAAAATTACACAAGTAAAAAGAAAGGCCTTTTTATTCTTCATATCTAGGATTACGTGTAGGATCATTAGATAGAAATCTAAAGACGAAGAGAGCGTAGACAAAGAACTTGAGAGTAAACATTACACAATTCTCAATATTTTTTTTTTCAACATCATGAGCGTTGATCTTAGTGTTGTCAATCAAGCCATCAAGGGATCATGCCCAATTATAATATGATTGATATGCGATTTTAATGGTAAGGAACATTTCAATTGATCAAGTACCTTCGACCGAGATTGTCTCCTAGACGTCAGCATTCGTGACGGCTGGCAAGAGGGTGTGGGGGAAGAAACCCATGGCTTCGAGAAAAGCCTCGGCCAACCAGGCCTTAGGGATCAGCTGCGTGATCTCGGCCTTGAGAGTAACTTCTACCATCGATTGAATCTGAATAGAATTTGATAAAATTGAAAAGGGAATAAAAATCTCAAAAGAAAGAAAGAAAGCGGTGAAGAGAAGGAGCTATGAATGGAGTCGAAGTAAAAGGTCAATATTTATAGTGATAAGAAAACCGATAATGATACAATGATCCCTGAACTTTGATTTAATGTGCAATGTGGTCTCTAAACTTTTAATTTGTTCAATGTGGTACTTGGAGTTTTGGTACATGTTCAATATAGTCCAAGAACCGTTTGAAAACATTTAATGTAGTCCTTCATTAATTCAAGATTAGAGACACCGTTGAACATTTTTCATATAATTCAAGAATTAATTGAATATGTACTAAAAGTTCAAGAACCACATTGCACATTAAATTAAAGTTTAGTGATCATTTGCATCATTTCCCCGTATGGTCCTTCCATAAATTTCACCATAGAGTAACTTCCACTTAATTGCATGTAGTAGAAAAACAAATTATTTCATTTTCCTTGAAAGCATCTCTCCTCCCATGAAAAGCTAAACCCCTCAAAACCCAATAAATTACCCACATGACAAATGATTAACTTTAGGATTGAATTTGATTTAATTATCTCCCTTCTTTTGCTAAAACAACATAAAGGTTCTACAATCCAATTGTTTTTTAAAAATTTTGAGTTTTAACTTTGTCTTAATGGTCTCCAGAGAGGGAGGGACGCTGTGGTCATTTTCCTTAAAAACATCTCTCCTTTGTTCAGCCTCTAAGGCCCTACATGTTTTCAATTTTCAAAAGTGTTTATGAACAGATTTTTTGTTTTTTTGTTCCCGGGAACAAAAAAAGAACAGAAACACGTTTGGTTGCGTTTCTGTTCTTTTTTTGTTTTTTTGTTCCCGGAACACAAAAAGAACAGAAATGAGAAACAAAAAACAAATTATTTCTTGTTCTAGAAATGATTTTGAAGAAACACTTCTCTTCTTCTCTCTCTTCTCTTTTCTTCTTCTTTTTTTCTTCTTTTTTCTTTGGCCGCGCGACGCTGTCGAGGGTCGACAACCTCGCCGGAGCGTCACCGGCCCCCGGCGAGGCTCGGCCTCACCCGCGCCGGCGACGCCTCGCCTCACCTCACCTTGGCTGGACGAGCATGAGCTCGCCCAGATCCGGCGAGCCCGAGCTCGCCCAACCACGGCAAGGCTCGGCCTCGCCGGGGGCCGGTGAGCCTCACCATGGCTGGGCGAGGCTGCCGGCCCCATCGGCCGGTCGTCAGAGGCCGGCGACCGGCCGGAAGAAGAAAAAATAGAAAAGAAAGGAAAAAATGAAAAATAAAATAAAAATATTAAAAAATTAAAAGAAACAAAAAAAAAGAACATAAATTTCCCAAACATGTTTCTATTCATTTTTTATTTCCGAAACAAGTTTACCAAACGTATCTTTTTTGTCAAAAATTGTTCTTCGCAACGGAAACACTTTTTTCAATTTCTGTTTCCTGGAACAGTTTTTGAACAGAAACGTTACCAAACGCGCCCTAACCCTTTGCTAGGAAATATTGACTAGTCTGCATGTCATTGTTATGATATTATCCCTAGTTTTATCTGATTATCAAAAGCAAATTGACAACTATGATGGGTCCCTTGTTTCCGATCAAGAATTATCCCAAGACAAATCCTTTTCTCCTTGGCCAAAAGGTTAATTAATTAGTTGCATGAAATGGTTCCATGAGTATAAGCATCTTTAAGTCAGCTTCCTGAGGTAAGCAAGAGCTTACTCCATGCTTTTCTTGATCAAAGGTTAGCTTATCTCTTGTTTCTTTTTCAAGTGCTTTACTTAGAATAGGAATTTTGTTTATTCCAGTTTAGAATCACTATGGTTGAGTGTCTTTTCTATTCGAATTGGTGACTATCTCATTGTTACCCCTAGTCTAGGATAATTAGTAGAGAGTGGTGATTTTAACTGACCTCAGGGGATGTGAACAGTGGCATGCAGTAATATAGGGCTTAATCACATTATTTAGGCTGTACAAGACATATAATGGGGGTCTAGATTTGGGATTGCTGTCTGGGACTTTCGAAGTAGAAGGGAGAATTAGCAAAATGTTATGGTGCTGAAATTTATGGTGCCTAATGTGGCTTAGACGATCCATCCTCTTCCTTTTCTCCTGCAATTACATTTTCCATCCTGCTCAACTTAATTCTTCCAAATAAGGTAAGTTCTTTTACTTGCTGCCCCCATTTCGTTCTTTATTACTTAAATGATTTATTGTGCATTTGGTTGTTCTATTTCGTAGATCTCTTCTTCTTTTTTCATCCCTTGACCATTTTGATTTCTAACAAGGAATTTTCTTTCACCCAATCTACCGTTCCTGCTGTTAATATCAAATATTGCAGCATTGGACGGATTTATCTCTTGCTTCCTCTGCTAATATTTTCCTATACATTTGGCAGGTTTACGGTTATGGTGCCAGATCCCAGGCTTGATGGCTCTTTTCATGATGTAGCGGCCAGGTACTGAAATCTCTGTTGGATTTCGATCCATCGTAATGGGGTTTGCCCCCCTTTGACGAACAGAAAGGCTGAGAATTCATTTGAAAATCAGACGATGTGCAATGGCATCTCGTGTCAAATTCATTTGAAATTCACTGCGTATTTACGTTCATGCGGTCGAGAGACAACTCCCTCATGCGTCCAAGAAGTCCTCCGTGCGGCTTCTTGAATCTTCTCTGTGCAGCGTCTACACCACCGACGAAGAAGAACCCCGTGGCGGCTGGCGGCTCTTTTTCACTCAAGAAAAACCCTTGATTTTCTTTTATTTTATTTCCTTTTGTGCGACCACGAGGAGTCCAACGAATTACTCCTTTGTTGACCGACCAATCACAGGATTAGGATTTGAAGAAGACGTCCACCCACTATACGGACCTCAAGCGGATTTCTTTCCTTGTGCTATTTCCTTGGACAAAAAATATCTTCACGATTAAATATGAAAAAGTTGTCCAAGCGATTCAAATATGGAAAAAACTTATCCAAGCAGATCATATTTCGCAAACGCTCAAACTTGAGACATAATTCTAACAAATACGATAAAATTATTTTCGAGCTATCTTAATGCAAACTAATGCAAACTCTGTTTATAGTTATCTTAAATTGCCTTTACATACGTTGATTTCATTAAATTGTAAAAGTAGTATGAGGGAAAGGGGTAATTTTTGTTGGAGGTTTGTTTGTCAAAACAAGCTAAGTGTGTTTTCCTTGTCCCACATAGGAAAAGTAAAAGGAAGTGGGCCAATTTATAAGTATGGGGTTTCCTTGTGTACCTTAAGGAATGGTGGGCGGGTGCGCGATTATTTAGTAGTAACCCCTTTTGTTATTTTATTTTATTTTATTTTTGGTTTTGTTATTCATTTTTTAATCAATTCAAAGGTTGCCTTTTGGCTTGAGAATTTTCGGAAATAAAATATAAAAATGAAAATTCGAAATTTTATTTATTAAAAAAAATTATTATTCTAAATTTTTTTTTGTGTTTTTCAAGACAACCTTTAGAAAATATACTTATTCAGTTTGCAATTTTTCAGAATGATTGCAATTGTTCGTTTTTCAACTTCTTATGATTGGATGCATTTGTTCAATTGGGCAATTTCCGAAAGGACACATTTGTTCATTTTTACAATTTTCTCAAAGAGTTGCTTGTGTTTTAAGAGTGTTATATAAATATATATATGTCAATTTTCGGAAGAAATAGAGTGATCATTCTCATCTTTTCGAGCTTTCTTTCTAAAAAAAAAAAACAAAAACAAAAACAAACTATCGTCATTCTTTCAATTGTTTCCTAGAGAGACTCTGGAGAAATACTAGAATTGCTATCTAGTATTCTCATCTAAGACTTTGTCGTATCCTAGAGGATTTTTGCCGGTGACCATTAGCAACATTGTGGAGCAAATAAATCTTTAAAGAAATAATATCACTCCTCAAAGTTCGATTTGAGTACTCTAAAGATCCGTCCTCATTGTTCTACTCAATTCAAAGCCATATTTTCCCAACAATCCTGTCAATCTTTTCTCTAGACGTAGGTGGCATCAACAATGATATCAAAGAATTGCCTTGGTTTTCTTTTTTGCTTCATCTAAAATATTTTACTTCTCAGACTCTCCGTAGAGTTTCACGTTATTTACTATTCTTGGGTCATGGTTTCCTGATGGTATGATTTGTATAGTTATGTTTCCCTCGTAGACTGCAAAAGCTATAGGGGCGGCCATCCAACCATTACTGCAGTTAGTTGGTCGGCTGCAGCTTGTTGTCGATCAGGTAAAGGCCCTTTATATCTTTGCAGATAAATGTTTGAGCTTGACAGTCTCTAAATTTGGTAAACGTTGTCTTCCAACAGTTTGACGAGGCCGCACACGATCAAACTAGAGATTCTCTTCACGAGCATCAAGCTGATGAAAGTGATGATAAGGACGATGACATCAATCATGTCTTGTACAGGGATGAGGATGAATCTGGACAAACTAGCGATGATACAGATGATGAGTAGAAGCTCCAAATTTTAAGAGGTAGTCATCCCTGCTGGTGTTAAATTTGATCTGTCGTCTTGCATCTTCAAAAAATTGGTTCGTTGGGGGAATTAGTGGGTAAAGAATAGGTGAAATAAAGGCTGCAACATCTTTTTCTCTGATCTGCATTTTCAGGAAAAAGTCTTTTATTCCACGGCAAGAAGTGAGTTCCATAAAGCATCTTGTATATAGTCTATTTTGCTATTTCAATTAAGAACCAGTTAAATGCGAACAGCTCTACTTTATATACGCAATTTACTGGACGTTCTGCTGATCATGATCAAGAGTTTCCATGTGCCAATTATGGCTTGTAATTTTCCATGCTCATCGCAGGTAGCTTTTTTCCTCTATACATCAGTTTGAGTTGGATTTGTTTTTGCTGCTTTGCAGTGTGAAACTTGCTCATGATGGAGATGTTCGCTTGGGGCAACTCTCTGGTCAAGTTGCAGCTGCCCCTGGAGAAATTCATACGTATGCTGCAAATTTTGTGCCCTCCACAAATTTTTTTATCCCAACCGCGTGCTGGTCTCAAGCAATCACTATGACAATAGAGAACATCACAGATTGGCCATCGTCATAGTGGTTATTGCCTTATAGTGGATTATGGCCAGAAGAAGGATGTGTGGACCCCTCAAGTGCTATAACTTGGGCCAAATGAACACTTAAGTGCTATAACTTACGAAATGTATACTTAAGTGTCAAAATCGAAGTAAAAGGAATCACTTGAGTGCCAATTCAACCAAAATGCCGACGTGGCATTTTTCCGACGAACCGAGCCCAAAACAACGTCGCTTTGCATGCTGATGTGGCCAAATAATGCAAAAACGGCATCGTTTTTTGCTGATGTGGTAAAAATTTTTTTTAAAAAAATTAAATTAAATTTAGTTAAACTATTTAAAAATAATAATTTTAAAATTAAATTTAGTTAAAATATTAAAATAATAATAATTTAATTTAAAAAAAAGGGAATGGGGGGAGGCGGCTGAGGGATTAGCCCTCAGCCCTCGCTGCCGCCGCCCCACTGCCGTTGGGAAGTGCCGGGGACGGCGGGGGGAGGGTCAGTCCGGATCGCCAGGCCTTGGCCAGCGGCGAGGGCCGTCGACCCTCGCCGAATTTGGGCAAGGGCTGCGGGCGAGGGTTGCAACCCTTGCCCAAATTCGATGAGGGTCGGCGGCCCTCGCTCAGCTGGGCCAAGGGCAGCCGATCCGGCGAGGGTCAGTGGCCCTCGCCTGGCCAAGCCAAGGGTCGCCGCCCGCTTGGGGTCGCGCTGGCTGGCGGTAGCCTTTGGCCCGGCTGGGCGAGCCCTCGCTGCCAGTCGGCCGGGGTCGCCGGCCCTTGGCTAGGGCCCGACGACCTTGGCTAACCCTCCCCCCGCCGTCGCCGGCCCTTCCTGATGGCGACAGGGCGGTAGTGGTGGCGGCGGCTCAAGGCTGATCCCTCAGCCGCCTCCCCCCGTTCCATTTTTATTTTTATTTAAAATTTTTAAATTTTTTCATTATTATTATTTGAATACTTTAACTAAATTTAATTTTAAAATTATTATTTTTTAATATCTTAACTAAATTTAATTTAATTAATTTGTTTATTATTTTTTTACCACATCAGCCCAAAACAACGCCATTTTTGCATTTTTTTGCCACGTCGGCGTGCAAAACGGCATTGTTTTGGGCACGCTTCGCCAAAAAAAATGCCACGTCGGCGTTTTGGCCAAACTTTGGCCGGAGTGGCACTCAAGTGATCAATTTTTCTTCGAATGTGGCACTTAAGTGTACATTTTGTAAGTTATGGTACTTAAATGTCATTTTAGCCAAAGTTATGGCATTTGAAGCGTTCTTTTGCCCCAGAAGAAGAGATAGTGGAATGGACTCTTTTCTCATGCCAGTGGGGGAAAGAAAAGAGGCCCACTACGAGAGGAGAGAGTGATTTAGCTGCTAACAAGCGCAAGTTTTTCATGAAATGAATGGTTATTCATTCGGGAAAGGTCTGTTGATTATGAGGTTATACCTCTATTAATACTTTCCTGAAAATTGTTTCTTCAATTATTCAATCATATCATCCGTCTATTGGACACTTTATTGACTGTTTATCTGTATCTGTCCTTGTATCTGGTATTTTCTCGTACAAGGACTGTGATATAAAAAATCTGCAAGACTTCTTGTTCAATCTTAACGAATCTTTTTCAACTTTATTTCTTAGTGCCCAAATGCAGCATAAGAGTAGAACATGACATTTTACCCTCTATGAATTGACAGACTACATGTCACATTCTTCAGATATGATTCCAAAATCCGAGACTCGAAAACTTTAGATGAACATCTTACTGACCGGGGATGCTTTAGATGTCCTCAAACCACGTGGCAACCTAAACCATTTTGGCATTTTGATATCATCTGCTGTATGCTGGATATAATTATCAAAGGTTCTAAACCCAGCCATTATGTAAAGTGAAGTCAGCTAAAGCCAAGGGGTTGCTTTTGAGACATTTGATAACGTTAAAATGATACGCAGTTTTACAAAGAAAAAATGGAATATGGTGGTAGAATTCCGAGTTCGTTTGAGTAAGAGAACAAACAACGAAAGGCGAGGGAGTTCAAAAGGAGAAGCGAAAATGGTTGCTGTATTCAGTTTTGCAGGGCTTCAATGCGTCCCGATCCAAATTAGGCTGTAAGTGCATCAAACTCACAGGGGGGCACACGCAACTATCTAGACCAAAAGAAAAAAAATTAAAAAGAAAGAGAAAACGGGGGCCGCACGCTACGTCCATCATTCAATTGAGGACCACATCGGACGAAAGGTTACTCCAAAAACACTTCATCCGGGCTTGCGAACGAAGCAAGTACAGCAATTTTGCAAAACATTTACCAGAACCACCATCATATTCGCGAAGAGACAAAGACGAACGCACTCCCTCGACGACAAAACAAGAACAGTACTCAACTAGCGCTGACTCGAACAGGACTAGCATTCTCCTGCCTTATGGCGCTGATCATCTCCTCCTCGGTGATATCCCCTTGGCCGAGAACTTACTCGAACAGGACTTCGTCTGATGGCGTCTCCAGATAAGCCTCAATGGCATCGAACATCACGGACGCCTTCCCTCTCATGGCCCTCATCATCTCCTCCTCGGGGATATCCCCTGGGCCGACAGTGAAGTACCTGCCCGCGTACTTACAGACCGAGCCACCCTCCAGGGGCAACGCAGTGATCTTCACCTCATGGCTGATCTCCTTGGAGATTCCGCCCAGCTCATCCCGATCGACGGTCGAGTGGTTGTAGAGGAAGGGCTGCTGGTCCTGTGCTTTAACCGTGTGCCTCACCGTCCTGCGCTGTCTGCCTATAGAAGTAACAAAAGTGACATTCGCGCCGATCCGTCCTATGAGTTTTTCGTACCAAAGGTTCCAATCCCTTTCTTCCGTTTCCGTTGATGACTTGTTAGATTATTTATTTATTTTTTCAAAATCTTCCTTTGTTTTTGTTTTTATAAATTCATATAATAAATAAGGATGTACAATAAATAAAATCCTAAGTAAGAACATTGAAAAAATATGCAAGTAAAAAAAACAAAAGGGCCTTTTTGTTCTTCATATCTAGGATTACGTTCTAGATCATTAGATAGGAATTAAGATGAACAAAGTGTAAACAAAGAGCTTGAGAGTAAACATCACATAATCTCCGAATATCTATTCTTTGTTCTTCTTTCTTTTTTTCAACATCATGAGCACCAATCTTAGTGTTGATGATCAGGCCATCTAGGGATCATGCCCATTTATAACTGTAATGCAATACAATGGATATGCGATTTTAATGGTGAGGAACATTTCAATTGATCAAGTACCTTCGATAAAGATTGCCTCCTGGATGTCAGCATTTGTGACGGCTGGCAGGAGGTTATAGGGGAAGAAGCCACCCGCTCCTAGAAAAGCCTCGACCAACCTGGCCTTAGGGATTGGGTGCGTGATCTCGGCCTTGAGAGTAACTTCTACCATCGATTGAATCCGAATAGAATTTTGCTGAAACTGAAAAGGGGATAAAAATCTCGAAAGAAAGAAAGAAAGCAATGAAAAGAATGAGCTTCGAGGGGAGGCAAAGTACAAAGTTGATATTTATAGCGATAAGAAGGTGGATAATTACACAAATAATCCCTAAATTTTGATTTAATATGCAATATGATCAATAAATTTTTAATTTACTCAATATGGTCCTTAGAATTTTTTGTATATGTTTAATATAGCCCCTAAACTATATAAAAATGTTCAATATAGTCCTTCATTAATTTAAGATCATAGACAACATTAAATATTGTTATATAATTCAAGGATTAATTGAACATGTACTAAAAATTCAGGAACTATATTAAACAAATCAAAAGTTTAAGCACCACATTGTATATTAGATTAAAGTTTAGGGATCATTTGTATCATTTTCCTGTACAAACATCGACCCTCCATAAATTTGGCCATAGAGTAACTTCCGCTTAATTGCATGTGGTGGAAAAGAAAATTATTCCCTTTTGCTTGAAACCATCTCTCCTCCCATAAAAATTTAAACCCCCAAGTTTTAGCAAAAAAAAAGAAAAAAAAAAGCTAAACCCCTCAAAACCCAATAAATTACCCATTCGACAAATGATTAACTTTAGGATTGAATTTAATTTAATTATCCTCCTTCTTTTCCTAAAGCAACATAAAGCTTTTGCAACTCAATTTTTTTTTTATTTTTTTATTTTTATTTTGAGTTTTAACTATCTCCTCATGGACTCTAGAGGGAGGGAGGGAAGCTTTGGCCATTTTCCTTAAAAGCATTCTCCTTTGTTCTGCCTCTAATCCTTTATGGCCCTCTCCATGCGTTGACTGGTCTGCATGTTATTGTTGTGATATTATCTTGTTCCTAGTTTTGTCTGGCTATCAAAAGCAAATTGACAACTAAGATGGGTCTCTTGTTTCTGATCGGGAATGATCCCAAGACAAATCCCTTCGCCTCGGCCAAAAGGTTGATTAACCAGTTGCATGAAATGATTCCATGAGTATGTTGCAATGTAAGCATCTATATAAATCAGCTTCCCGAAGTAAGCAAGAGCTTACTCCATGCTTTTCTTGATCAAAGGTTAGCCTATCTCTTGTTTCTTTTTCAAGTGTTTTTTTCAAAATAGGTGTTTTATTTATTCAAGTTTAGAATCAGTGTGGTTGAGTGTCTTTTCTATTTGAATTGGTGACTATCTCATCAGAAAGTTATTCGGGACTTGAGCAATTCTTTAAATGACTCAATGGACTCTTTATGGGGAAGAACCCTTGAGGGTTTGGACTCCCCATTGTAATTCCTCATCTTCCCTCCTATCCAAGAAGAAAAAGATAGGATGAGAATCGGGGGGTTGTCGGTGGTGAAGCTAAACACCACGTCAGTTCTTTGAAGCTGGCTACCACCTAAGAAGCATTGATACTATCTGAAAACCTTTGTGTCATGTTGGCCACTCCAACATATGTTTGACACTCTTTGACACTTTTCGATACTCTCCAATACTCAATTAACAGGTTTCAGAAAATTTGATATTTAGTCAACTCTTGACGCTCTCCAACACTCGAGTTCGAAATTCCAACACGCAACTTTAGAATTCTGATAGGTGATTCTGACACACACTGAGTCAATTTTAAATTTTTTTAATAAAGGAGTCTAAATGTAAATATGTAAAAAAAATAAATAAAAAAAAAGTGGAAGAAGAAAAACCTCATCTTTCTTCTCTTCTAACTTTCACTTATTGTGATACATAATTCACCCCTCAATTTTTTTTTGTTTCTCTTTTCTTCTAACATGCAAGACCAAAATGTGGATTCTTTTTTTTTTTTTCCCTCCAAGTTATATGGATTGTTAGAATGGAGTTAAATTTATCAAATTAAAACAATAAATAATATTAACAAATGTTAAATTAATATTTTTAGTGTAAATTCATGCTAGCCTCTTTTTTATAATTTATTTATTTAGTGGTGAATTTAAATCAAATTAATTTGATTAAATAATCATAAAAATGATAATTTATTATGTATATATAAAAATATACTTTTAATATACAATATGTCTTAACGTGTTGGAATTCTCTATTTTTTGAGAAACAATGTGTCGGCGTATCATGTCGTGTCGTGTCGTGTCGCGTGTCAGTGTCAATGCTACTTAGGCCACCTCAGGTTAGGAGAGAATAGTAGTTCTCTATTCCTAGGTGAGACATGGTTGCTTCAAAACGATTGCTGGGCAAGTAAAAGCTTACTCAAGTCTTTCAACCGACTACTTAGAATAGGAGTTTTGTTTATTTGAGTTTAGAATCAAAGTGGTCAAATATCTTTTCTATTCAAATTGGTGACTATCTCATCATAAAGTTATTTCACAAGTCTGAACTTAGAAACACAAAATTGGACCCCACAATCTGGGTTAGGATAAAGTTCTGCAGTTTCATGTATACATTATATTCTATATACTTCTGTTGAATGCTAAAACCAATGTAAGTGACGAGGGTAATTCGGGCTGGGTTGTTATATACATTTCTCATAAATGTCTAATACGATGAAACTATTTCCGAATTCACAGGCTTCTAAGTAAGAAATCTATTAAAAAAAAGGAAAAAAAAAAGGCTGCTGCTAATGCAAACTCTATTCATAAATATCTTAAACCGCCTTTACATCCGTCGATTTCATTGAATTGTAAAAGTGGTACGAGGGAAAGGGGTAATTATGGCTAGAGCTCTGAAGAGTTCTGTAATCTTTGGTTCTAGGAAAAATCTTGTCTATCTTTTCTCTAGGTCTAGGTTGCATCAACAATGATATGAAAGAATTGCATTAGTTTCTTTTTTTTGCTTCATCTAAATTATTTTAGTTCTCGGACTCTCCGTAGAGCTTCACGTTATTTACTGTTCTCGGGTTATGGTTGATGGTATGATTTATATAATTATTGTATCCCTTGTTGTAGAAGCTAGAGGGACAGTCATCCAACCCCATGACTACATTTAGCTGGTCAGCTGCAGCTTGTTGTCGCTCAGGTTTAGGCCCTTTATATCTTTGCTTCAGATAATCTTTTGAGCTTGACAGTATAATTTTGGTAAACGTTGTCTTCCAACAGATTGACAAGGCCATACATGATCAAACTAGAGATTCTCTTTACGAGGGTCAGGCTGATGAAAGTGATGATGAGAATGAACACATCGATCACGTCTTTTATAGGGATGAGGATGAATCCGGACAAACTAACGATGATACAGATGATGAGTAGAAGCTCTAAATCTTAGGAGGTAGCTGTTCTTGTTGGGGCGAGATTTGATTCGTCTTGTTGCATCTTCATAAATTTCGGATTGTTGGGGTAATTAGGGGGGCTAAGAATAGGTGAAGTGAAGTTTTATATTCCACCGCGAGAAAGTGAGTTCCATAAAGCATCTTGTATACGGACTATTTTGCTGTTTCAAATAAGAACCACTTGTTCTAGGTTATATACGCAATTTACTGGAAATTTTGCTGCTGATCGTGATCAAGAGTTTCCATGGACTCATTACAGGTAGCTTTGTTCCTCTAGATATCAATTTGAGTGGGGTGCTTTTGCTGCTCTGTAGCGTGAAACTTGCTCAAGATGGAGATGCTCGCTTGGGGCAAGCCACTGATCAAGTTGCAGCTGGCCCAGGAGAAATTCATACGCATGCTTGCCAGTCTCGTACCCTCCAAAATTTTATGATCCCGACCAAGTATGCTGGTCTCAGGCAATCACCATGACGACAGAGACCAACCAGCCTCGCCATTGCACTAGTGGTTGTCGCCCGATGGTGGATTACGGCACAGTTCCATTACCGGGGGAACTTTGTTAGCCCAGTTGGTTATGGAACTATGCCGTTAGGCATGGCTAACAAGTTGTGGGATTTTCACCCACCTCATATCATGCCGGACGAGGGACAAGGACTGGTTACCACATGCCAGTCCAGTCGTAGCCTACGACTTTCATCATAGACACAATGTTTCTGGGATTGGTTACCTACCTTCACTGCCTATGAGCCCCCTAATTCTTGGTCTATAATTTATCCAACCGACCAAGACGATGGAGAGGCAAGTACGGGGTCACCCACCCCTGGGCAGTTTTCCCGCCTTTACCTCCTTTGAGCAGTTTAAGGACTTGCTCAGGTCTGTGGCTCTGTATATATACTTTTCCGGAAAATTGTTTCTTTAATTAGACAATCACATCCTCCGTCTATCAAACGTTTGACTGGACAGTATATCTGTATCTGTCCTTGTATCCGTTGTTTACTCGACCAAAGAATATGATATAAAAAATCTGCAGGACTTCTTGCTTAATCTTAATATATCCTTATTGACTTTATTTCTTAGTGACCAAATGCAGCATAAGAGAAGAACATTACTGTTAAAATATGATCCATTTTGTGAAAAATCTAGAACTCCCTAGACTACTCTACGTATGAAGGAAGAAAGCCAGCTGGAAATTGGTTGAAAAGTCAACAAAAGTGGCTGGGAGTTGCAAAGAATAGAATAATGCAGAAAAATTGAGAAAAGACCAGATTCTTCGGGAGAAGCCGCAACATGTAGAGACAAAGAAGCAAGCTGAAATTTTTTTTATTATTTCTTGTACTCAATGTCGGTGAAGAAGAGGCGGTGCTCACGCCTATAAATAGGGGTTGGGATGTGCGTTTTGAGTGACCGAAAAAACCAAAACCACTCATTCCTTTGTAATACTTACTTTCATAATAAAAGTTCTGCTTTTTTAACCCATACACCCTTGCCTTTGTAGCCCATATTTCACGCATACACACTTGCACACACACACGCTTCCGCAAAAACACCAACAGTGGTATTAGAGCCACGTCTTTGGTTGGTGTCGGGCGTTTGTCCTATCTACCCACTCCGAAAACTACCATTTCCAAATACCCACTAACTAAATCATGGCCAACTCTACCTCGTCCTCATTTCCCATTCCCATTTTTGATGGGAACAACTATGACTTTTGGAGCATAAAAATGACTACATTCTTGATGGCCCAAGACTTATGGGACATCGTGGAAAAGGGTTACGAGGCTCCGCCAGAAGGTGCAAGTGTTTCGAAGGATCAACTACAAAAGGATGCAAGGGCGCTATATTTTATCCAACAAGCACTCTCGGAAACCGTATTTCCGAGAATAATTGGAGCAAGGACTGCAAAAGAGACTTGGGATATACTACGAGAAGAATTTCAAGGATCGGAAAAGGTACGCACTATTCGTCTTCAAACACTAAGAAGAGATTTTGAGAATTCTAAAATGAAAAATTATGAGACCGTACAAGAATATTGTGGAAAATTAAAGGAACTCGTTAATCAAATGAGAGCCTATGGAGATGGGATAACTGATCAAAGGGTTGTTGAGAAAATATTGGTGTCACTTACCAAAAAATACAACTCCATAGTTACAACTATAGAAGGAACTAAAGACTTGACGACCCTATCAATAAGTGAATTAATTGGCTCTCTAGAAGCATATGAGAAAAGACTAATGGCACAAGATGAAGATTCGGTCGAAAGTGCCTTTCAGTCTAAAGTAAATATACGGTCTCTTCAAACTAAAAATGATGGAAGGAGCTCATGGAAAAACAAAAGAGGAGGAGAAATTATAAAAAAAAGAAAATTATCCACCTTGTGGTATTTGCAAGAAAACAAATCATTTGGAGAAGGATTGTTGGTTTAAAAATAAAAAACAATGCCGCTTTTGTAAAAGATATGGCCACGTAGAAAAAGATTGTCGCTCGAAAACAAATAATCGAGCAAACTATGTAGAAAAAAAAGAAAGTGAAGAGAATACATTCTACGCAGGCCAAGCGGCAAATGACAATAAAAGCAAAACATGGTACATCGATAGTGGGTGTAGCAATCACATGACAGGGGACGAAACTATATTCACCGATATTGATAAGTCGGTGAAATCTCAAGTAAAATTGGGCAATGGTGCATTAGTAGATGTCAAAGGAAAAGGCACCATCGCCGTGGAAACGAATAAAGGCCCAAAATATATACGTAATGTATATTTAGTCCCTCGTCTTGCACAAAATCTCTTGAGTGTGGGCCAAATGATACAAAGTGGGTATTCTCTATATTTTAATAGAGATACCTGCATTATCTATGATAAATATAAAAATAGCATTGCCTCTGTTAAGATGAAAAATAACAATTTTCCTATTCAATGGAAATATGTCAAAGATATAGCCATGAAAGCTCAACTTGATGATTCATGGCTATGGCATCGAAGATTTGGCCACTTCAATTTTGCTGGGCTAAAAATTCTCCATCAGAAAAATATGATGAGAGATTTTCCAGCCATCACAGAAATTTCAGATGTTTGTGAAGGCTGTCTTCTTCGAAAACAACAGAGACAGTCCTTCCCATCTGGAGTTTCATGGAAAGCTAAGGAGCCATTGGAACTTGTCCACACGGACGTGTGCGGTCCGATGAGGACACCTACACCAAGTCAAAATAAATATTTCATCCTATTCATTGATGATTATACAAGAATGACGTGGGTATACTTTCTTCGAGAAAGATCTAAGGTTTTCTATATCCTCAGAAAATTCAAGAACCACGTCGAGAATCAAAGTGGCCAAAGAATCAAAATCCTAAGAAGTGACAGAGGCACAGAATACAATTCAAAGGAGTTTAATAAATTTTGTGAAGATGAAGGAGTCCATCATCAACTAACTGTTGGCTACGCCCCAGAACAAAATGGAGCAGCTGAAAGAAAAAATAGAACCGTCATGGAGATGGCAAGGTCTATGCTAAAAGAGAAAGGCCTTCCCAACACTTTCTGGGCAGAAGCAGTTTATACTGCTGTATACCTACTAAACAGGTGTCCAACTAAAGTAGTTCAAAATAAAACTCCAGTCGAAGCATGGAGCGGACGGAAGCCTTCAGCAAAGCATCTCAAAGTGTTTGGATGCATTTGCTACGCCCACATCCCTGCTCAAAAAAGGAGTAAACTAGATGAAAAAACAGAAAAATGAATATTTCTTGGATACAGTGACCAATCAAAAGGCTATCGAATTTACAACCTAAGAACTAAAAAGTTAATGATTAGTCGAGACGTCGAGTTCGACGAAAATGCTGCCTGGAATTGGGAGGACGAGAAGATTGAGAAGAAGTACATAACCTTGACAGACATACCTGCTCAAGAGGAGACAACGTCACAAGAAGAAGGAGTAGTATCGGATTCCACCACTCACGATGTAACTCCACCAAGCTCTCCAAGAGCAACACAAGAAGAGTCTACTCCAGAGTCTCCAGTACTAAGGGTAAAAGCCCTTAGAAGAATTTATGACACATGCAACTTTGCTATTTTAGAACCAGAAAATTACGAACAAGCATCCAAAGAAGAAGTTTGGATAAAAGCCATGGAGGAAGAGATTAAGCTGATCGAGAAAAATGAAACTTGGGAGCTTGTCGATTGACCCGAAGACAAAGAGATCATTGGAGTCAAGTGGGTCTACAAGACGAAGCTCAACGCGGATGGATCAATCCAGAAGCATAAAGCAAGGCTTGTGGCAAAAGGATACTTGCAACAACTAGGTATTGACTATACTGAAACTTTTGCTCCCGTCGCCCGCCTTGATACTATTCGAGCACTTATAGCCTTAGCGGCACAAAAAGAATGGAAGATTTATCAACTAGATGTAAAATCAGCATTTCTAAATGGATATCTTCAAGAAGAAATATATGTAGCTCAACCAGAAGGCTTTATCCTCAAAGGCCAAGAAGAAAAAGTCTTAAAGCTTAAGAAGGCCCTATATGGGTTAAAACAAGCACCACGTGCGTGGTATAGTAGAATCGATGAGTACTTTATCAAGCAAGGATTCAGGAGGAGTATGAGTGAGCCGACACTCTACATCAAGACTCAAGGTAAGTCCGACACTCTCATTGTCTTTCTATATGTAGATGATCTCATATATACAGGAAACAATGAGACAATGATCCGAGAATTTAAAGAAGAAATGATGAAGACATTTGAAATGACGGACTTGGGCTTGATGAACTATTTCCTCGGTATTGAAGTTAATCAAGATAAAGGAATTTTCATCTCGCAAAAGAAATATACCGAAAACCTCCTAAAGAAATTCAAGATGAACTATTGCAAAGCAGTTTCAACCCCGCTCATGACAAATGAAAAACTATTGAAAGAAGATGGAGCAGAAAAAGTAGATGCTTCACTCTACAGAAGCCTAATAGGGAGTCTACTATATCTTATTGCTACACGACCAGATATTATGTACGCGACAAGTTTACTATCACGATTTATGCAGAGTCCAAGCCAAATTCATTTTGGAGCAGCCAAGAGAATTCTAAGATATTTACAAGGATCTATAGATTACGGCATTTGGTATCGCCCAAGTGCTAACGCCAAGCTCATCGGCTACACTGATAGCGACTGGGCTGGTTCAGCTGATGATAGGAGGAGCACCACTGGTTATGCATTCACATTAGGTTCTGGAATATTCTCATGGATATCTAAAAAACAAGACTCAGTGGCACAATCCACTGCAGAAGCAGAATATGTTGCGACTGCTACAACTACTAGTCATGCAATATGGCTTCGAAGAATTTTAGAAGACATTGGAGAACCACAAATGGAATCAACGCCAATATTTTGCGACAACAAGTCCGCAATAGCAATATTAAAAAATCGAGTCTTTCATGGAAGAACAAAACATATTGATATAAAATATCACTTCATTCGTGAAGTGCAAAGCAAAGGAGATATCGAGCTAAAATATTGTAAGACTGAAGATCAAATTGCGGGCATATTTACTAAAGCACTACCAACAGCAAAATTCGAGACATTGAGAAATATGCTTGGAGTATCACAAAAATGGATCAAGGAGGAGTGTTAAAATATGATCCATTTTGTGAAAAATCTAAAACTCCCTAGACTACTCTACGTATGAAGGAAGAAAGCCAGCTGGAAATTGGTTGAAAAGTCAACAAAAGTGGCTGGGAGTTGCAAAGAATAGAATAATGCAGAAAAATTGAGAAGAGACCAGATTCTTCGGGAGAAGCCGCAACATGCAGAGACAAAGAAGCAAGCTGAAATTTTTTTATTATTTCTTGTACTCAATGTCGGTGAAGAAGAGGCGGTGCTCACGCCTATAAATAGGGGTTGGGATGTGCGTTTTAAGTGACCGAAAAAACCAAAACCACTCATTCCTTTGTAATACTTACTTTCATAATAAAAGTTCTGCTTTTTTAACCCGTATATCCTTGCCTTTGTAGCCCATATTTCACACATACACACTTGCAAAGACACACGCTTCCGCAAAAACACCAACATTACATATTACCCTCGATAAATTGACAGAGTGCATGTCACATTCGTTAGCTATAACTCCAGAAATCTGAGATCTGGAGATTTAGATGACCATCTTCCCTAAAAGCCATTTTGGCATTTCGACATCATCTGCTGTATACTTAGATATAATTATCAAAGGTTCTAAACCTTGTTATTATGTGAAGCGAACTTAGCTAAAGCCAAGAGGTCGCTTTTGAGACATTTGACAACATTAAAATGATATGGTTTTACACAGAAAACATGAGATATGACGATCGATTTCCAAGTTCCCAAATGGTAACCCGTCTGTTTGGGTAAAACAAACAACGAAAGTAGAAACGTTCAAAAGGGAGACACGAGAATGGCCGCCGTATTCAATTTTCAATTTTTGCAGTGTTCTCGGTTGATCATATTTTCGATTTTGCAGAGTTTCTATACATCTCGATCCAAATTGAGTACAAATCGCTGGATACTATAAGTTGTTGGTCTGCATGTAGTGTCGATATGATCGCAAATAATCAAGAGATGCAGTTGCTCATTTCTGTTTATCTCACGTTCCAATTGTCCAAGCTCAAGAATTTAAATCCGATTTAGAAGAACTTCGTTTTCATGACTCTGGCGAGCTCTAAGTGCTGCAGATCAAAATTTGGTCTGTCGAAATCACAAGACAAAAGTAAAGAAGATATGGTAGCTCTTCTTGAGAGCAAGAGCTTTTGTATGACACTCAACAAATTCTTATGTGTAAACCTAAATCATGGCAAAGAATTACAAACAATATTCTTAACGAGAAGGGCGTCGGAACATGTCCTAGGCGTAGGCCTGTGGGTTCTCTAGGAGGTAAGACTCCACGACCTTGAATATGGCCATGGCCTTCTCCTTCCCAGCCTTGATCTCCTCTTCTTCAACTTGAAATGCCTCCTTGGTGTTGTACTTGCTCGTCATCTTGCACATCGACCCTCCGTCACTGGCGGCCTCAAACTTGACCTCGTAATCAATCGACTCGAGCTTGTCGCCCAGTGCATCACCCTCAATCATCGTGTACCTACAAACGAAGTTCTCCTTGTCGAGCTCGTTGATCCTGTGCCTCACATACTTGAAATGACTAGCTGCGTTTGTTACCGAATGGGAAATAAATTCACTGAACTCATCACTAGAGAGAGGATCCAAAAGAATGGTGTATGCTGAGTTTACATACCTTCGGTGAAGTTAACTTGCTCAATGCTCCCGGCTCCTCCGTCGCCTTGCACGAGCTCCACGCTCTTTATGAACTGAGGAAGGAGCTTTGGGATCAGGGCATTCGCCTCGATGATCAAGGCCTTGAACATGCGAGCCGCAGCGATCGGGCATGTGAGCTCTTGTGTGATGCTGGTTGCCCCCATGGCTATTAGCAAAGCGATGAGAAAGAAATAACCTCAAAGAAGTGATATGCTTCTGAGTCCTGTCGATGCCTCCTATTTATGGTTAGAATTATGTGAATAGGTAGGCTTAGTTTGGCAAGAGTCACGTTTGAGGAAAATAGAATGGTCAAGGATTTGCAGCGTAAAGGAATGTAGAAGAGTAGTTAAGTTGGTCTCTTTTGTTCTTTTGGTCATGAAAATGGTTTCGGTCCCTTTCAGATTCAAGTTGAAATGTCAAAGATGATGTTCCAAAAGATGAACACAAGAGAGAGCACATTCTCATGTTCACATGGGCGGCCATCCCTTTGAAATGATTGTTGTGGAGTTTGATCTAATAATGATTTGGTCGGACTACTACGTGACTTGCTGAATAGATATTATAAGGAAATACCCTTTTTTGGAGAAAAGTATATTAATTGAATGTCATTTGATCTCGTTTGTAGCAAACGAGAATTCTTGATTAATTAATAATATTACGTCAGTATGTCACACGATATCAGCATTACATAATTTTTATTTCTTTGCAAGCAACGCCCTAATGTCACGGCATTTGGAGCAAGGCCTTTCAATTGGTTTAAGGTTGATTCAAACTTCAGAGCGAGGCCTTTCAATTGGTCTAAGGTTGATTCAAACTTCACTAACACCGGCGGTTTGACTGGGTCAAAATCGGGTCGGCAACGGGGTGTCTAAGGATCAGCTTATCGTCTAAGTTTGGGGGAGGTAGAGCCGGCTGCCTTTCCGTTATACTTTGCTTCTCTCTTCTTCTTCTTCTTCTTCTTCTTCTTCTTCTTCTTCTTCTTTTTATATATTATTATTGTTGAATCATTTGATCTCCAATCCAATGTCCCCATCAAGAGATATGACAGGATTAGCTTAAATAGAATTTCAAATAGCCCAAGTGTTATAATAAGATAAGTCCAAACCCTAGACGCATTCAACTATGTTTTTCGATAGCTTTCTTGAGATATTATAAAAATGCACTTTCCCTTAACAATCTTACGTATTGTGGTTTATGAAAGATTGTGCCACATTCTTTTACCAAAAAAAAAAAAAAATTAAAAGATTGTGCCACATTGATAGCTTTAGATGTTAGTCTAAATTTGAAATATCAGGCCAAAGTTTGGTATTTTATTGGCCATTTGGCATTTCATTTGTAACTCATGAATTCTCTCCTTGTAGAAAAATTACTAAAAAGAGAATTTCATTCTACAAGCTTTGTATAAACATATAACATAGTTTACCAAATTCCACAAAACCACTGCACTAGATTCCTGTCACACCTTTTATTCTCTTATTCTCAGCAAAGACAAGAACAACAACACTCACCAGCCCAACATGCTTAGCTCCAAACAGAGTGACTCAAACTCTTCTTGTCTCCTTTTCAGTTTAGCACAACCAGACATATTTAACACATTACATAAACCATACAAGATAGCGATGAGATTGGCTCAATAGGCATTAGGGTTTGCCACGAGATAAGCCTCAATGGCCTTGACCATCGCGGACGCCTTCTCTTTCCCGGCGTTGATCTCCTCCTCAGTGATGTCCACCTCGCCAATGGTGAAGTAACTGATCGTGCTCTTCAACACCGAGCCTCCCTCGGGCAATGCGGTGATCTTCACCTCATAGCTGATCTTCTCAAAGGTGGTGTCCAGCATTTCGCCCTCAATGATTGAGTAGCAGTAAGTGAACTTCTCCTTGTCTAGGACCTCGACCTTGTGCTTCGCCGTCTTGTACTGACTGCCTATCAAAGTAACAAAAAGTCATATTCACATTTAGAACTCACAGGTTTTAACATCACGAGCACCAATCTTCATGGTGTCAATCAGGCCATTTAGGAATTGACCCAATTGTTCCGACCGCAATCCAATACGATTGACTTAGACAAAGCCTGACTTTGCCTAATCAAAATCGAGTCACGTAATCACTTGTGTAAAGTTAAATGGTTAGAAACATCTTAAGTAACCGAGTCATATTTCTATCTTTTTCAATGTTCAATATAGTGTTCCATAAGGTTGAATCCGCCTTGATTCAGACCAATCCTAAGTTCCTAATACGGATGGACTAACCTTCACCAAAAGTCATCAACTTGATGGTCCCGGGACCTCCATCGCCCCTGAGGACTTCAATGCTCTTGACAGCTTGCGGGAGGACCTTGGGGAGGAGGTTATCAGCATCGAGGATAGCAGTCTTGAACATCTTGGCCGGGGGAACGGGGGACGTAAGCTCTAAGTCGAAAGTGATGACACCCATGACTGGACCTAACAGAGATGCTGAAACTGAGAAGGGGGTGATGATCTAGAAAGACTTGAGTAGTAGTGATGAAGTTGGTCTCTGGGACTTGGGAGTGAAGAGAAGAGGCTGAATTAAAGTTGACATATATAGAGAAAGGGATACTGAGTGTGAAGGGTTCTGATCACTGAATATTTTCTTCTTACTAAGATGCATTATATTTTGCAGAAAATAAATAAGTTAGAAAATATTTTTGTAAAAATAATCACTAAATTTGGATAGTGTTTCCCAGCATAAATTATTTGGTGAGTGTGCTGCATGTTCTAAATTGATCTAAATCGCTAAATCTAATGGGCTCACTAGAATTAAAGGTCTAGATTCCCCTTAACATAAATATGACACTACCTCATTTTCAAGTCTTCGTCAATATCATGTTGTATGTACTAAGTTAATCTAAATCATTAAATTTGATGGGTTCACGTGGGATCCACATAAAATTCACTGGAATTAAGAGTTCAAATTTCGCTTACTATAAATACAGTGCTCTTTCCTCAAATTGTGTAGTATGTACTAAATTGATCTAATTTGCTAAATTCAGTGGGTTCAAGTGGGACCCATATGGAACTCACTAGAATTAAAAGTCTAGATTTTGCTTAATATAAATACGATCCTAGCTCATTTCCAAGTCTTCATCAAAAGTGTGTTGTATGTCCTAAATTGATCTAAATCTCTAAATCTAATAGGTTCACGTGGGATCCATGTGGAACTCACTCAAATTAAAAGTCCATATTCTCCTTGATGTAAATACGATGCTATGTCATTTCTAAGTTTTCGTCAAAATTGTGTTGTATATACCAAGTTAATCTAAATCGCTAAATTTGATGGGTTCATGTGGGATCCATAGGAAACTCACTAAAATTTAAAGTTCAGATCATCTTGATTAAAATACAGTGCTCTTTCATCAAAATTACGCCATATGTACTAAATTAACCCAAATCGCTAAATTTGATGGGTTCATATGGGACCTATATGGAACTCGCTGGAATTAAAAGTCTAGATTTTGCTTAGTAAAAATAAGACCCTAACTCATTTCCGAGTCTTTGTCAAAAGTGTGTTGTATGTCCTAAATTGATCTAAATCTCCAAATCTGATGGGTTCACATAGGATACATATTGAATTCATAGGAATTAAAAGTCCAATTCCACTTAATATAAATATGACGCTAGCTCATTTCCGTTTATTCATCAAAATTGTGCTATATGTACTAAGTTAATTTAAATCGCTAAATTTGAGAGGTTTATGTGTAACCCATATGAACCTCCCTAAAATAAAACATCCAAAATCGATTAAATATATACCACGTCAACTCATTTCTGAGTCTCCATCAAGTGCCTTTTTCTCATCTCTTTGAAGTTTCCGATCGCGTGCCATTCCATCACATGTTGCGAATGTTTTTCCACACCAAAATCTTTGTTAAATCTCGAGACTTAAAAATACGAAGGTGAAGTAACAATTGCGTGTCAAATGCAGAAAATTCTTATGTGAAAGAGTTGACCGTCCCCTCTTCAGTCAACTGTTCTCTTCCTTAATATGCTTTTCTGATCTGGCCTCAGACACAGACGGTCAAAGAGGCGCACTCATATCCATAATCTCGCGGCAGTTTCAACTCTGTAAAAGAATGCCGAGATCTTTACAAGATGTTTGACAAGCGTCTTTGATGACAACATGCAGCATATCTACCGTTTCAAAACATAGTTACGGTTCAGTCTCGATTGTTATTTTTCTTGAAAGAGACACGAATGAAGATATAAATTATGTGTTGTGCGGAAGAACACCATAACGATGAGAAAGAAAAACAAGAATAATCAAGAACATGGAGATTTACGTGGTTCGGCGAAAGATCCGCCAATGTCCATAGGAGAGAGAGAGACGATTTCTTATTTGAGTGTATGTCAAGAGTACAAGGTACAATGCTGAAATAAATAGATCTTTAGATCCCCACTTTCCTAAACCTAGTAGGAAAGGAATTCCACCATAAAGATATTATCAAATTTAAAACCCAAATCTAGAAAATATATTAGGAAACAAATAGTTCAAAATCTTCAAGCCTTCCTAGATTTCCCAATTGAATTTGTGGAATTCAAGACAATATCAGCAAATCTCCACCTTTGGCTTGAATAAACCACAAGCCTCCACTTGAACCAAGAAAACGAACATATCTCTCCCTCCACCGTACCTTTGCAAAGGTACGCCCGCACCTAGATCGGTGCGGCCTCCATCAACTTCAATGATGAGTGAGAGAAATCAAGTCCCTACAGGACTTGAACTTCTCTGTAGTAACCGTCTTCATGAGCATATCTGCGGGATTATCTTTAGTATGGATTTTTTTCAAAGCAATGCTACCATTCTCCACAAATTCTCAAATTTTGTGGTACCGAACTTCAATGTGTTTCATTCTAGAATGGAACACTTGATTATTCGCAAGACATATTGCACTCTGGCTATCGCAATATAATGTAGCACTTTCTTGCTTTATACCCAACTCTGTGACCAAACCAGTCAGCCATATTCCCTCCTTCGCAGCCTCAGTTATTGCCATATACTTAGCTTTGGTTGTAGACAATGCTACAGTAGGTTGAAGCATTGCCTTCCACGAAATAGCTCCACCACCAAGTGTAAAGACATATCCTGTGATGGACCTTCGCTTGTCCAAATCACCAGCGAAGTCTGAATCAACATAACCTGCTAAGTCGATCGATCCTCCCTTGGAACTGAACATTAAACCCATTCCAATAGTTCTAGCCAAATAACGAAAGATCCACTTAACAGCTTCCCAATGCTCCTTACCCGGATTGCTCATGTATCGGCTAACGAGACTCACCGCATGAGCCAAATCCGGTCTGCTACAAACCATAGCATACATGAGGCTCCCTACTACACTGGCATAGGGTACTCGAGACATCTTTACAACTTCCTCATGTGAAACAGGGCATTGTTTCTTAGATAATTTGAAGTGATTTGCTAAGGGTGTACTAACCGGTTTAGCTTTACCATGTTGAACCGCTCCAAGACCTTTTCAACATACTTCTTTTGATTCACCCAAAGCTTACTTGCATGTCTATCTCGAAAGATTTCCATGCTAAGGATCCTCTTTGCAGCACCAAGATCCTTCATATCAAACTCACTACTTAACTGAGACTTTAGGGAATTAATGTCTCTCATTTTTCTTGCAGTAATCAACATGTCATCAACATAGAGCATCAACAGAATAAGCGACTTATCATCCAAAATTTTGTAGTAAACACAAGAATCATGCACACTCCTCATGTAGCCAATACGAAGCATAAAAGAATCAAACCTTTTATTCCATTGCCTCGGAGATTGCTTCAAACCATAAAGTGATCTCTTGAGCAAACAAACATGATCCTCTTTTCCTTCCACCTTGAAGCCTTCGGGCTGCTCCATATAGATTTTCTCCTCAAAGTCACCATGAAGGAATGCCGTCTTCACATCTAGCTGCTCAAGCTCCAAGTCATACATAGCTACCATAGCTAGTAAAACACGAATTAATGTGTGTTTTACAACAGGGGAAAATATCTCGTCGTAATCAATCCCCTCCTTCTGTGCATAGCCCTTAGCAACAAGTCGGGCCTTGTATCTCTCTTGCTCTTTCTCCGTTGCTACTTCCTTTCTTCGAAGAACCCATTTGCAACCAATGACATTCTGATCCTTGGGCTTCTTCACAAGTTCCCATGTCTCATTCTTTTGTAACGATTCCATCTCCTCCATTATTGCAGTCATCCACTTTTCTTTGTGATCACTTTTCAAAGCTTCATGGTAGGAGCCTGGATCGCCAGAGCCTACAGTAAGAGCATAAGCAACCATATCCTCAAAACCGTACCTCTCCGGTGCATTGGGAGTGCACCTTCCTCGACCCGTTGCAATGGTACGAGGAACTTCTACCGTTTCTTTGACTTCCGGAGCTTCATCGGATGACTCGCCATTTTCTGTAGATTCTCTGGTTCAAGCTCCACCTTAACGATAGATTTATCACTCTCCTCTTCAGCAACCGCGCGTGGCACACAACTTGACTTCAACATTGCAGATTCATTGAATATAACATCCCTGCTCGTCAGAACTTTCTTCTCACTTGGATCCCATAATTTGTAGCCTTTCACTCCTTTCTCATAACTGAGAAATGTGCATTGTTTTGATTTTGGATCCAATTTCGAGCGCTTCGAACTTTGCACATGTACAAAAGCAGGACAACCAAATATTCTTAAATTAGAATAATCGACAATTTTACCAGTCCATACCTCTTCAGGAATTTTGCATTTAATTGCAGTTGATGGAGACCGATTCACAAGATAAGATGCCATGCAGACAGCTTCTACCCAAAACTCCTTGCTCAATCCCGCATGTAGCCTCATGCTTCGAGCTCTCTCTAATAAGGTCCGGTTCATCCTTTCCGCTACGCTATTCTGTTGGGGAGTATCCGGAATTGTGAAGTGACGTTTAATCCCTTCATTCTTGCAAAGCTCCATAAATGGTGTCGATTTGTACTCTCCTCCATTGTCCGATCTCAAGCACTTAACCTTCTTCCCCGTTGAAGTCTCAACTTCAGCTTTCCATTTTTTGAACTTTTCAAAGACTTAACTTTTGTGTCGCATGAAGTAGAACCAAATTTTGCGAGAGAAATCGTCAATGAATGTCACGAAGTATTCTTTCCCTCCTTTTGAATTTACCGGTGAAGGACCCCATACATCCATGTGTACATACTCGAGCACGCCCTTGCTTGTATGAGTTGTAGCATTGAACCGAACTCTACATTGTTTTCCAAACACACAAAATTTGCAGAAATCTAATTTGCATGTTTTTATACCTTTGAGTGCATTCCTCTTGTGAAGCTCCATCAATCATCTTTCTCCCATATGCCCGAGACGCATATGCCATAGATAGTTGTTATCTATCTCCATGCTAGCATCCGTGGACATAGATGCTCCACCTTGCACTGTGGTTCCTATAAGTCGATATAGGTTCCCGTGCCTCTGTCCCTTAAGAACAACCAGAGCTCCCTTAATCACCTTCAAGACTCCACCTTGAGCCGTGTACTTGCATCCATTGGATTCAAGTGCTCCCAATGAGATCAAATTCTTCCTTAGACCTGGAATATGACATATGTCTGCCAAGGTTCTAATCATGCCATCAAACATCTTGATTTTCACGGTTCCAACACCCACAGTCTTGCACGAAGTATCATTACCCATGAGAACTGAACCACCATCATATGCCTTGTACTCATCGAAGGCTTCTCGATGAGGACACATGTGAAAAGTGCATCCGGAGTCCATGATCCACGAATCTTCAAAGGTGTCCTTCCCCGATGATATGGACAAGACGTCCCCATCATTGGTCTCAATGATGTTAGCTATACTTGCCTCATCTGAGCTCTTCTTTTTTTTCTCATTCTTATTTGGACAGAATCTCTTGGTATGCCCTTCCTGATTACACCCGTAGCATCTTCCTTTGAACCTTCCCTTGGATTTTGATCGACCCCTACCGCTCGATCCTCGGTCCGTTGATCTTCCTCTTCCTTGATTGTTTTTCTCCTTTGCAAAGAGTCCCTCTCCCGAAGATTTTGAACTACTTGCCCTTTTCCTAGTGTCGTTTGAAATTAGGGCAGCAGTCACCTCTCCGATCTCTAGGGTTTCCTTGCCATTGTGACATCCCGATTTTTCAATTCTATTTTCAATAATTTGAGACGGGCATTTCGTTGGCACGCATATAGTTCTTTTCCTTGAGTCGGCCACTCATGTGAAAGCTAGTCTATTCGGTAAAGCTGTTAAGAGTTTCTAATGCATCAGACTCGAGAATTTGATCAGGAAGCGACCTTTCAACCGAGCTAATCTGCAAGGGTCATTACGGCACAAATAAAAATCGATTAGAGACCGGAGATAGGTTGACTCGATAAGGGCATGTGATCGAGTGTGGGTGATTCCACCGGATCACACAATTCTTGTCGATCGACACTGGACCGACTTTTCTATCGATTGGGTACCCTGTGTCCGTATTTGAAACCTTGAGATTACCTCGATAACCGAAAGTCGCCAATGTTTCAAAGATGTACATTGTGGCTTGAGATGATCAACCACAGGTCAAATGCATAAAAATCTCAAAAGGCTACCCGGTAGGTTGGGCCGCGCTAGTATCGTGCCAAAGTGAAATTAACCGTGGAATTGAGATCGAATTCAGAAATTTGAAGTCTGGGTGTGTCACAAATCATTTCAGGATCATTGAATCATCTTCGGAAGATTTTTCATGCAATAAGAGTTTTTCAGCAATTAAATCAGAAAATGGCTAATTTGGCTCGAGAAATTAGTAGGCCGCTTTTGGTCGCGCTTTTGGGACTTAAGTTGGTCCTATGGACAAGTGAAGATGTGAATTGAAGTGTGGTGACATTTGATTAATTTTATAAACTTCAATTGGACTCAATTGGAAGAGAATTGAATGGAATTGGAGAAATTAGTGTACAAGAATTGGACTCCGGCGGAAAATGAAATTTGCAACCATTGGAATAAGGTTGTGGGAGTTTTGAGTGAGTGGAGTATGACATCATGGATGATGTCATGGTGGGCCATTTTGTGGGATTAAAGAAAAGGAAAATGAAAAGAAAAGAGCCCCCCTTCTCTCTCCTCCCTCTCTCTCTCCCGTTGCCTCTCTTCTCCATTTCCATGGTGCGAAGACCAGAAAAATGCAGAGAAGAAGAAGCTGCAGCCATGGCCGGCCACCCGCTCACGCATCGTCACCGCCAGCCGCACGCCGCCTCGCCGAACCGCCGATCGCTCCACCGCTTGGCCGCGCATGCCATTCCCCGGCAACCCCCGAACCCCGCAGCTCCTGTTCGTCCGTTGGAGGAACCGACCAGCCTTCGTGAGCAGCTAATCAGGCCGCCGAAGCCACCGCACAGCCCCGCCGGACCACCACCTGTCTTCCCCCGAGCCTAGCCGCCCTTGCCTCGCCCTCTCGGCCTCGGATCCGCCCCCAACCAGCAGCCATTGGCGAGCAGGAAAAATGGGTATGGCAGCCCCTTCGTGGGCCGTTTTGGCCGCCTTCCCGAGCCCGGATGCTCGGCCCGCTTTGAGGAAAGTTGTTCTCCTTGGCGTCCCCGTCGTTTTGGTCCGCTCGGTTTGCTAATCCGGTGAGTTTAACTCACTAAACCTCGCTTAGAGGGTTAATGATGCTTTAGGTGTGTTTAGTTTATGTTAAGTGTTATTAGGTGGTTAGTTTAATTTATTTAAGTGTAGATTATATTAATGTGCTTGATTAACTTAAATTGTGTTTAATTTAAAGTTAAGTGGGTGTTTATATTAATATAAACATTGATGTGACATAAAGGAATTTACTTTTGATTTATTTAAATATCCCGAAATCATTAAATAATTTAATAATATATTATTATTCGAAATTATTAAAATATTATTATTTAATTATTTTCGGAATAAATTTAATTATTTATTAAATTCCGAAAATTTTGGTCGGGACCCTAAATTCTCAGAATTTCGTGCCGGTCGCTACGGTGCATTCAGATTTTGAAATTGATGATTGGATATTATAAATTGAGTGTGGATTTCGAAAACTATGGATATTATTATTTAATTAATTTTCGGAATAAATTTAATTATTTATTAAATTCCGAAAATTTTGTCGGGACCCCGGTTGCTCAGAATTTCGTGCCGGTCGCTACGGTGCATTCGGATTTTGAAATTGATGATTTGATATTATAAATTGAGCGTGGATGATGAAAGATATGTATATTATTATTTAATTAATTTTCGGAATAAATTTAATTATTTATTAAATTCCGAAAATTGTCGTTGGGACCCTATTTGCTCAGAATTTCGTGCCGATCGCTGTTGTGCATGTAGAATTTGAGTTTGATGATGAATTGTGGCAAATTGAGTGTGATTGTGATAAATATGAATTCTTTATAGAATCCTAAGTATGGAAATTAATGGGAGATTGGCCGTGATTAACCACCTATTAGAGGTCGTGCCCAGTGAGGCCGTGATTAACCACCGATTGGAGGTCGTGCCTAGTAGGGCCGTGATGGACCACCTATGAGAGGTCGTGCCTAGTAGGGCCGCGATGAACCACCTAAGAGAGGTCGTGCCTAATGGGGCCGTGATTGACCACCTATTAGAGGTCGTGCCCAGTGAGGCCGTGATGGACCACCTATGAGAGGTCGTGCCCAGTGAGGCCGTGATGGACCACCTAATTAAAGGTCGTGCCGAGTGGGGCCGTGATTGTCACTGGTTATTAAGCCTTCCTATAGGGTCGAGATTGGAAGTAGTAATTGATTCACTTGAATGACATGTAATCGACCGAGTCGATTGATCGCTGAGACGATCCAAGTGGTTGAATGGTTTGATAATGTGATTGTGCCATGGTTGTTTGGTTATCATAATCGCACGTGGTTGGTTCATATAAATTGTGCTAACCTGCAGATAAAGGCTGAGGCGAGGTAAGTCTTCTATGTGATGTGGCTAGGCCACCCGGGGCGTATTTTCTTTCTAATAGGGGTTTAGGGGGTTAAACTTGCTGAGACATCGTCTCATCCCGATTGTGGGATTAAAATTTCAGGTCCCTGGTGGACGGAGCGGCCAGATAGCTTTGGTTAGCCTTGAGGAGTTGCAGAGGTGAAGTCATAAGGGTTGGAGAGCGTGTCCAGCTAGTTGGTTGTAGGATAGTTCCCCTTTTGTCGAGCTGGTCTATTTTGTAGAAAGTCCAGTGTTGTATTTAAACCCTTTGTGTTTGTAAATGAGTGTTTGGTATTGTGATTGATTGCCTGCTTTTCTATCCCAAGTTAAATGTTGTCAGGGGATTTGTTTCGCTTCCGCATGCGTAAATAAATGAATGGGTCGGCGACATATCCTGGGAATGTCGCATTTGATCGACCGCAGTGGGATGTGAGCGCGCTCGGGGTTCGGGGCGTGACAGCCATAAAGGAGCGTAGTCACCAAGTGGTCAAACGAATCCGGCAACGATGCCAGTAGTAGAAGCGCTATGTCTTCATCCTCAAACTTTACCTCCAAGCTTGTAAGTTCACTAATCATCTTATTGAACACGTTAAGGTGTTACAACAGATCTCCTCCTTCACTCATCTGAAGTGAATACAATCTCTTCTTCAAGAACAACTTGTTCGTAAGAGATTTCATCATATAAATGCTTTCGAGTTTGAGCCATACCTCTGAAGCAGATTCGATTTCCACTACATATTGAAGGGCCTCATCCGATAGGTTCAATCGGATTGCGCTACACGCCCTCTCCTCCATGTCAGCCCAATCATCATCAGTGATGGTGTTCGGCTTGTTTGATCTTCCCAGAAGAACCTTTGATAAACCTTGTTGAATCAATAGATCCTTCATCCTTCTCCGCCATAGTGTAAAACTATTCTTCCCGGTGAATCGTTCAATATCAAATCGAATGGTTGAACCTTTTCCAACCATCTAGTTAGAAGTCGCAATACATGAACAAAGAACCTGGATAGCTCTGATACCAATTGTTGTGCAGAAGAACGCCCTAACTAGATGAGAAAGAAAAACAAGAATAATCAAGAACACGGAGATTTAAGTGGTTCGGCGAAAGATCCACCTACGTCCACGGGAGAGAGAGACAATTTCTTATTTGAGCGTATGTCAAGAGTACAAGGTACAATGCTGAAATAAATAGATCTTTAGATCCCCACTTTCCTAAACCTAGTAGGAAAGGAATTCCACCATAAAGATATTATCAAATTTAAAATCCAAATCTAGGAAATATATTAGGAAACAAATAGTTCAAAATCTTCAAGCCTTCCTAGATTTCCCAATTGAATTTGTGGAATTCAAGACAATATCAGCATTATGGTGGGAGATAGAAAGATCCAGCCAACATGTAACGACAACTCAATCGTAAGCATCAGTGTTTTTGCAAGAGATGGGCTTCTATGGCTTTCAACATTCCCATGGCCTTCTCTTTGCTGGCCTTGTTCTCGACCCGGTCCATGGCGAAGTACTTGCTCATGCTCTTGGCCATACACCCTCTCTGTCTGGACCCGCCTCAAACTTGATCTCGTTCGGGATATTCTCTGGCGCGTTGCCCTGGACGATGGCGTACGCATGCGCGAGCTTTCTTTGTCCAGCTTCTCGACTGGTGCTCCACCGAGTTGAACTGTCTACCTGTGAGACACAGAAAAATGCAGTCAGCTCCCACGTTGGTCTTATCGGAGAATGTCGGTAAATGTCTTGACATCACATGTTGATGCGACACGATCAAAATGAATGAGATTAGAAGACAGCGCGTGTGCTCGCCTTCACCGGAAACGACGTGATGGTGCCGGCACCACCATCACCTTCAATGGTTACAAAATCCAGATTGGCTTGTGGGAGGAACTTGGGGATGAGATTTTTATCAAGATCAAAGGCCTTGAACATTCGTGCAGGTGAGATGGAATGCGTCTTCGCCTAAGAGTTCCAAGT
The DNA here is from genome assembly GCA_019915185.1 of Eucalyptus camaldulensis. Classification (NCBI taxonomy): domain Eukaryota; kingdom Viridiplantae; phylum Streptophyta; class Magnoliopsida; order Myrtales; family Myrtaceae; genus Eucalyptus; species Eucalyptus camaldulensis. The sequence goes on along the minus strand of JAHSVA010000014.1, from coordinate 7,192,568 downwards.
CGCAGGGCAAGAGATATGTGAGATTATGTTGAAATGCCCTTTAAATGATTCTCAATCGCCTTGTTTAGTAATCTAAATCAGCATCACAATGTTCTTAAATGATATAAAAATAATAAAAAAAGAGGACATAAGGCATGGATCTCAAGCCCAAATTATACTTATTAGCATGCGAGAGATCTTTGAATGGAGACACCCTTGAGGGTAGGAAGTCACTAAATTATAACTTATATATTCTAACGGCGCCAACGGTTTGGATAAGCAAGCTTGAGTGCATGAGGATAATTCTCGCGCAACAAAATGCATGGTAGGTCGCGAATCGAGACTCATCCGCGTACACGCTATTGCCACCATGACCATGAATACCACTACCTTGACCAATTGGCCAGTCGGAGGAGGAAGACGTGGGACGAGCAAATCCTATAGTGGCACATTTGAGTCTTTGAATAATTTCAATATTCGTGTCATTTGTAGGGAAGAGAGAAGATTCCTGGATGCTTCCCCATCATTCTCTAGCATCGGTACTTTTACTGTTGACTCCGTTTCATGAAAGAAGAATGAATCAATGTTTCCATCACAACCTCGAGTTGCCTACAAATTCCAAATTTTTGAGATACTGCTAATACAGACCACTTTTCAAAATCTATACTTGCTCTTCCCAAAATTCTTGTTAGAATTATTGGATGAATCCAAATTCAATATGTCAATTAAAGCTATTTGATCAACCCGAGACCATAGGTACAGGGGGAATGTATTGATTAGATTTGATCATGTGACTTACCAGGAACCATGTAGCCATACGATCCAGCCACTGGGATCCAATTCAACGAATCCGAATTCAGAGCCTCACTGTCCCAAAAACCAAAAGTTGAGGCTCGAGCAAGATGTTGTTCAACATCATGTCCCGATGGACAATAGGCAGTGAGCAATCGTGATGCAAGTAGGCGATCGTGGGAGCCACGCATTGAACAATCTTCATTCTCTTGACACAAGTCCAATTCAACTGCTCCTCTTCCTCCATGCAAGACCCTGCGGTTAACCACCACTTTTTTTTACCATGACGATGTGGCCGCTGGCCTATTCGGCCTTGTAAACGCTTCTGAATCCGCATTTTCCGATGCAGTACTCTTCACTGAAGCCGTTGGTGGCCTTGGCAATGTCGTTGAATGCAAACTCCGTTCCCCTTTCCCATATCATTTCACGCACTTCATAAGATTTCTTATCTCTTCATCGAGATGCTTGTTTCACCGCCAAAGCACCAAAATCAGAGCAATACGAGTTGCGAGAAGTAGTAAGCAGCAAACGCAACAATCACATTAATCAGAACCCTTCTCCAATGGTCAGTCGATTTACAGCTCGACCCACATGGAGACATTCCGTCGCGTTTCCTCACAAGCCCGGATTTGCAATAAAAGCACTTCCTAGTTATTGTTGGAAGAGGCGACCACCGGGAACTGCGCCTGTCAACTTGTTGTATAAGAAGCCCATGAAGCTTAAACTGCTCATGCTGGTGAGAGTAGTTGGGATCGTACTCAACAAATCGTTATGCAAAACATTGAGATTTTCCAATTTAGTGAGCTTTGCTAAATTGGAAGGAATTGATCCTACTAGTGAATTGTGGCTCAAGTCTAGTGGTTATGTAGCGTGAACAAGTTCCCTAGCTCTGGCGACATGACACCCAACAGATTGTTGTTGCTCAAGTTCAGGCTCGGTAAATTCTCGCAATTTGCTAACTCTTTTGGTACGATCCATAGAGAAGGGATGTACTTGCCATATTGTGGTTTATGAAAGATTGTGCCACATTGATAACTTTAGATGTTAATCCAAATTCGAAATATTGGGCCAAAGTTTGGTATTTTATTGGCCATTTGGCATTTCATTTGTAACTCATGAATTCTCTCCTCGTAAAAAAATTACTAAATTAGAGAATTTCATTCTACAAGCCTTGTATAAACATGTAGCATAGTTTATCAAATTCCACAAAACCACTGCACCAGATTCCTATCACACCTTTTATTCTCTTATTCTCAGCAAAGACAAGAACAACAACACTCACCAGCCCAACGTGCTTAGCTCCAAACAGAGTGACTCAAACTCTTCTTGTCTCCTTTTCAGTATAGCACAACCACACATATTTAACGCATTACGTAAACAATACAAGATAGCGAAAGGATAGGCTCAGTAGGCATCAGGGTTTGCCAAGAGATAATCCTCGATGGCCTCGTACATCGCGGACACCTTCTCTTTCCAGGTGTTGATCTCCTCCGCGGTGAAGTAACTGTCCGTGCACTTCAACATCGAGCCTCCCAAAGGCAATGCGTTGATCTTCACCTCATGAGTGATCTTCTCGAAGGTGGTGCCCATCATTTCGCCCTCGATGATTGAGTAGCAGTAGGTGAAGTTCTCCTTGTCCAGGACCTCGACCTTGTGCTTCGCTGTCTTGTACGGATTGCCTATCAATGTAACAAAAAGTCACACTCACATTTAGAACTCGCAGGTTTCAATATCGCGAGCACCAATCTTCATGGTGTCCATCAGGCCATTTAGGAATTAACCCAATTGTTCCGACCGCAATCCAATACAATTGACTTAGACATAGCCTGACTTTGCCTGATCAAAATTGAGTCACATAATCACTTGTGTAAAGTTAAACGGTTAGAAACATCTTAAGTAATCGAGTCATATTTCTATCTTTTTCCATATTCATTATAGTGTTCCATAAGGTTGAACCTACCTTGATTCAGAGCAATCCCAAGTTCCTAATACGGATGGACTAACCTTCGGCAAAAGTCATCAACTTGATGGTCCCGGGACCTCCATCGCCCTCGAGGACTTCAACGCTCTTGACGGCTTGTGGGAGGACCTTGGGGAGGAGGTTATCGGCATCGAGGATAGCGGCCTTGAACATCTTGGCCTGGGGAATGGGGGATGGGAAATCGAAGTGAAAAGTGATGACACCCATGACCGGATCTTAATAGAGTTGCTGAAACTGAGAAGGGGGTGATGATCTGGAAAGACTTGAGTAGTAGTGACAAAGTTGGTCTCTGGGACTTGGGAGTGAAGAGAAGAGGCTGAATTGAAGTTGACATACATAGAGAGAGGGAGATTGAGTGTGAAGGGTTCTGATCACTGCATATTTTTTTCTTACTAAGATGCATTATATTTTGCAGAAAATAAATAATTTAGAAAATATTTTCCTAAAAGTAATCACTAAATTTAGATAGTGTTCTGAGCATAAGTTATTCGGTGAGTGTGCTGCATGTTCTAAAATGATCTAAATTGCTAAATTTAATGGGCTCACTAGAATTAAAAGTCTAGATTCCCCTTAATATAAATACGACACTACCTCATTTTCAAGTCTTCATCAAAATTGTGTTGTATATAAATATGACCCTAGCTCATCTCCGAGTCTTTATCAAATGTGTGTTGTATGTCCTAAATTGATCTAAATCGCTAAATCTAACAAGTTCACGTGGGATCCATGTGGAACTCATTCGAATTAAAAGTCTAGATTCTCCTTGATATAAGTACGATGCTATGTCATTTCTAAGTTTTCGTCAAAATTGTGTTGTATATAAATATGACCCTAGCTCATTTCTAAGTCTTTATCAAATGTGTGTTGTATGTCTTGAATTGATCTAAATCTCTAAATCTAACAGGTTCATGTGGGATAAATGTGGAACTCACTCGAATTAAAAGTCTAGATTCTCCTTGATCTAAATACGATGCTATGTCATTTCGAAGTTTTCGTCAAAATTGTGTTGTATATACTAAGTTAATCTAAATCGCTAAATTTGATGGGTTCATGTGGGATCCATAGGAAACTCACTGAATTAAAAGTTCAGGTCAACTTAATACAAATATAGTTTTCTTTCATCAAAGTTATGCCGTATGTACTAAATTAACCCAAATTGCTAAATCTGATGGGTTCATGTGGGACCTATATAAAACTCACTCGAATTAAAAGTCAAGATTCTCCTTGAAATAAATACGATGCTATGTCATTTCAAAGTTTTCGTCAAAATTGTGTTGTATATACTAAGTTAATCTAAATCGCTAAATTTGATGGGTTCATGTGGGATCCATAGGAAACTCACTCAATTAAAAGTTCAGGTCAACTTAATATAAATACGGTTTTCTTTCATCAAAATTATGCCGTATGTACTAAATTAACCCAAATTGCTAAATCCGATGGGTTCATGTGGGACCTATATGAAACTCACTCAAATTAAAAGTCAAGATTCTCCTTGATATAAATACGATACTATGTCATTTCTAAGTTTTCGTCAAAATTGTGTTATATATAAATATGACCCAAGCTCATTTCCGAGTCTTTATCAAACGTGTGTTGTATGTCCTAAATTGGTCTAAATCACTAAATCTAATAGGTTCACGTGGGATCCATGTGGAACTCACTCAAATTAAAAGTCTAGATTCTCCTTGATATAAATACGATGCTATGTCATTTCTAAGTTTTCGTCAAAATTGTTTTGTATATAAATATGACCCTAGCTCATCTCCTAGTCTTTATCGAACGTGTGTTGTATGTCCTAAATTGATCTAAATCGCTAAATCTAATAGGTTCACGTGGGATCCATGTGGAACTCACTTGAATTAAAAGTCTAGATTCTCCTTGATATAAATACAATGCTATGTCATTTCTAAGTTTTCGTCAAAATTGTATTTTGTATATAATAAGTTAATCTAAATCGCTAAATTCGATGGGTTCATGTGGGATCCATAGGAAACTTACTAAAGTTAAAAGTTCAAATCAGCTTAATATAAATATAGTGCTCTTTCATCAAATTACGTCGTATGTACTAAATAACCCAAATCGCTAAATCTGATGGGTTCATGTGGGACCTATATAAAACTCGCCGGAATTAAAAGTCTAGATTCTACTAAATAAAAATGAGGCCCTAACTCATTTCCGAGTCTTTGTCAAAAGTGTGTTGTATGTCCTAAATTGATCTAAATTGCCAAATCTGATGAGTTCACATAGGATCCATATTGAATTCACTAGAATTAAAAGTCCAAATTCCACTTAATATAAATATGACGCTAGCTCATTTCTGTTTCTTCATCAAAATTGTGGTATATGTACTAAGTTAATCTAAATCACTATATTTGATAGGTTCATGTGGAACCCACATGAACCTCACTAAAATAAAACGTCCAAAATCGATTAAATATATATACTACTTTAACTCATTTCTAAGTCTCCATCAAGCGCCTTTTTCTCATCTCTTTGAAGCTTCCGATCGCGTGCCATTCCGTCACATGTGAATCGCGAATGATTTTCCACGCCAAAGTCTTTGTTAAATCTCAAGACTTAAAAATACGAATGTGAAGTAACAACTGCGTGTGAAATGCAGAAAATTCATATGTGAAAAAGTTGACCGTCCCTTCTTGAGTCAACTGTTCTCTTCCTCGATATGCTTTTCTGATCTGGCCTCAAAGACAGATGGGCAAAGCGGCGCATTCATATCTATAATCTCGCGGCAGTTTCAACTCTATTAAAAGAATGCCGAGATCTTTACAAGATGTTTGACAAGCGTCTTTGATGACAGCATGCAGCATATCTACCGCTTCAAAACATAGTTACGGTTCAGTCTCGATTGTTATTTTTCTTGAAAGAGACACGAATGAAGACATAAATTATGGTGGGAGATGGAAAGATCCAGCCAACATGTAACAACTCAATCGTAAGCATCAGCGTTTTTGCAAGAGATGGGCTTCTATGGCTTTCAACATTCCCATGGCCTTCTCTTTGCTGGCCTTGTTCTCGACCCGGTCCATGGCGAAGTAATTGCTCATGCTCTTGGCCATCCACCCTCTCTGTCTGGACCCGCCTCGAACTTGATCTCGTTCGGGATCTTCTCTAGCGCGTTGCCCTGGACGATGGCGTACGCATGCGCGAGCTTTCCTTGTCCAGCTTCTCGACTGGTGCTCCACCGAGTTGAACTGTCTAGCTGCGAGACACAGACAACTGCAGTCAGCTCCCACGTTAGCCTTATCAAGGAATGTCGGCAAATGTCCTCTTTGGCATCACGTGTTAATGCGACGCAATCAAAATAAATGAAAATAGAAGACAGCGCAAGCACTCGCCTTCGCCAAAGATGGCGCCGGGACCCCCATCACCTTCAGGGATGACAAAATCCTTAAAGGCTTGTGGGAGGAGCTTGGGGATGAGATCATCGTCAAGAACAACGGCCTTGAACATTCTTGCAGGTGGGATGGAATCGTCTTCACCTAAGAGTTCCAAGTCCCACGGCAAGAGATCTGTGAGATTACGTTGAAAATGCCCTCTAAATGATTCTCAATCGCCTCGTTTAGTAATCTAACTCAACATCACATTGGTCTAAATCATATAATAAAGAAAGAGGACAAAAGGCATGGATCTCAAGCCCAAATGATACTTGTTAGCATGCGAGAGATCTATGAATGTAGACAACCTTGAGGGAGTCACTAAATTATTATTAAAATTTTCTAATAGAACCCAATGGCTTAGACAAGCAAGCTTGGGTGCCTGCGGATAATTTCTGCTTGACGAAATGCATGGTAGGTCGCGAATCGAGACTCGCTCCCATGCACATCCACTTCGTTGGCTAGTTGGCCGGTCGGAGGAGGAAGCCGTGGGTCGAGCACATCCTTCAGTAGCACATTCGAGTCTTTCAATAATGTTGACGTTTTTGTCATTTGTAGGGAAGAAAGAACATTCAATGGATGCTTCCCATCATTCTCTAGTGCCACTACTTTTACTGCTGACTCTGTTTCATGAAAGAAGAACTAGTCAGGGTTTTGCTCACAACGTCAAGTTGTCCACAAATTCCAAATTTCTGTGATACTTTTAAAACAAACCACTTTTCATAATCTATATTTACTCTTCCTAAAAGTATTGTTAGAATTATTGAATGAATCCAAATTCGATTTATCCATTAACCGCAGAGTTACTACTAATTTTATTTTTCAAGAAGAAGAATGAATCAAAGTCATGATTATAATGTCAAGTTGTACCCAAGTTCCAAATTTGAATGACACTCTAACACAAACCACTTTTCAAAACCTATACTTACAGAATCCTAAAAGTTCCATTAGTATTATTTGAATGCAAATTATCGATCCGAGACCATTTGTACCTGCGAAATGTTCGATTAGATTCAATCATCTAACTTACCAGGAGCCATGTAGCCATAAGATCCAGCCAACAAATAAGGCCGGAAACTCGCATGAACCGGAAAGCAGCAGCCCAGTCCGGCGAGCCCGAAACAGGGCATGGGCACAAAAAAGCGCGGTCGGCCGAGAGTCCCTGCCCAGCTTGTGGCATCGGATGGCGTACGAGCTCGATAGATCGGGCTACATCCGTCCGCCTCGCTCGTCTCCTAGCCGGGATCCTCGGGAAGCTGACCCCGAATCGGAAAAAAACCAAGACGGCCCGAACCGGGGGACCTATACCACGGCCTCGAAGTGGACAAGGAGCGGCAGCGGATCATCAGTTTTGGTTCGGAAGTGGAGGCCAACAGCGGCTCTCTCAGTCGCGTTCTCTCTCTCTCTCAACTCAGGGTCTCTCTTTCGCTGCCCTCTCTCCTCGGATCCGAATCCCTCTCGCCTCGTACTTGACCCCCTCCGATTTCTCCCTCCTCCCCGACCTCTGGCCTTCTATTTATAGGCTGAGAAGGCCGGTTGGCGGAGGCGCTTCGGCCACCGGTCCTTGTCGCACCGACCGGCCCCCCTTGGCTGAACCAGCATCACATCACCCATCGCCTGCTCTGCTTTGCGCCTGCTCTGCGCCTACTGCTGCGGCCATCTTCTCTGGTGTGAGGAAGAAGCGGGAAGGAAGAAGGAGGGGCCGGGCCGGGGTGAGAAGCACAAGCAGAATGGGCCCTGGGCCCACTCGGGAAGAAAGGAGAAAAGAGGGGGGCTAAGGCGAAGGCCCAGCTCCCGTGGGCCCTTTTTTTAATAAATAATATTAAATAGGGTTAAATAAGAGAAAATAAAACGAAAATAAAACTTAAAATGAAAATGATATTAATGCTTATATGATGTGAAAATCGTTTTTATTAGGGTCAAATTGATTCCAAATTTTTTATATAATTTTAATTTTAAATGTTTAGTCAAAATTTAAGTATCAATAAATATAAATCTCAAACTACAAGAGTAAAAATAAAAAAGAAAATAATTAAAGAAGAGACAAGTGCGGTTGCACCTTTATCCCACCATGTGACTGAAATTGTTTACGAAAGTAAAAAATTCAACGAACATCACGTGCTCTAGCTTTAATTGAATTATTGTGAACCTTATTTCTCCACCACGCATCGTCGTTAAAGTCATCCTTTGATGAATCAAAATTTGTCTATATGTTATACGTAGTGACACGTGTAATGCAGTGTGGCTCTTTTGATGGGACAAATTTCTCACATCACCCAATTACCTCTTATTAGGACAAGTTCTTTCAAGGAAGGATCCTATATTCTTTCTTTTTTTTTTCTTTTTTTTTAATAATATCGTTGTTGTTGTTGTCAGTGACGTGTTCCTTTTCTAAATTAATTGGAATATATCATTTTAAATAGATCAGATCTCTACCTTAAATGGGAGTATGAGTTTCAAACGCCTATGATATATTATTATCGATAGTCACACAAAAATAACATGACAGTTGATGCTACAGTATGCCACATAATAAATAAAGGCGAAAGACCATATTTTAGTAAAAAAAATTCAAAACCGAGTGTTGAGATTATTTATCGACATGGACATCAACTTATAGCATCTCCTTTTACTAATGAATAGGGCTTGGATTAAATAATCAACCTTGTGATAGTCTAAAATAGCTCTTTTTGCCTTGCTTCTTTAGCTTTGGACATCAACTTTATATATTTTTTAATTTACTTGTAATCTTATTTGGTAAAATCTATACATGTGCATCGAAAGTGCACGATCTAAAAGAGTTCATCAATGTCGTAGCCACAACCAAGAAGTATGTGTGATTTGTTTTTAGATCCCACAAACTGAAAGCACACTAACATTTGGACCAATATCAAATTACTTGTGGATTGCCGACTATGAAAGCATAAATGAGTAACTATATAAATTAATCCTAGCTAGGATCTTCCTACATTTATGTTAAAGAGACAAAACAAAGATTAAAAACACAGAACAAAGAAGCTGATAGAAGCAGAGGAGCAGAGCAAACTCAAAGTGAAGCTAAAAGATGAGCTGGCAAGCTATAAAGAAGTTGAAGAAACAAAAGCTGACCTGGTGAGCCATAGAAAAGCTGAGTTGGCAATCCTTGTGAAGAATCCGACTATACAAGAGATTAAAACCATGAACAGAAGTTGATCAAGCTACTGAAGGAGCTGCACGTGTGTCAAGATTAATCATTCTGTTACTAAAGTTGTTAATTCTGTTTTTTGAGCTTTCGTATAAAGGGATTGAAGAAAACTATTGTATGTTATGATTCATTCTTCTGAAAACTCGAATCACTCTATTCTCTTAATTCTCTCTGTTCTTCTCAAGTTCTCTCTGTATTTTCGTTCTTCTTCATACAGTAAAACCTTGTAAGGTTGAACAAGAAGAAAGGAGAAAAGAAATATTCAACTGATGTATTGCAATTGATTGTTCAGCAACTATAGAATACAGAATTCTCTCATATACATGTTATCTTCTATATTCTGTTTCTTCTCATGGTATCAGAGCATTTCCTGGGAGTTCTAGATCTAATGTGTATTACCGAAAGTTTGTATGAAAGATCACATGAGCAAGACATTACGAAGATCTTGTTGATTTCTTAGTAAGCTGATCTTCAAAGTTTACTTGATTGTTTCTTCGCATCTTCAAAGTTTTCTGAAGATATAGTATGGCAACAAGATTGCAGAAGTATCCTTTTCCTATCCATGTGAATATAGCCAACTTTGTTACAATCAAGTTGAATGAAGAGAATTTTCTGTTATGGCAAGCGCAATTTAGCAGGTTTATGAAAAGTCAAGATCCGATTGGCTTTATTAATGGTGAAACGTTACCACCTGCTCAAATAATGCAAACTGAGATTACGGAAGTGATGAATTCTAATCACCTGGATTGGATAAAAACTTATCAGCTAATCTCATCATGGATAAGTGGTGCAGTATTAGAGAATATTCTAAGCTTGATAATTGGCTTAGAAACTTCATTCAAGGTGTGGCAGGCTCTTATAAACCGGTTTACTCAGAAGTCTGTAGCAAAAGAATTTGAGTTAAGAGGACAATTACAGGCTTGTAGGAAGAGAGATAGACCATTGAGTGAATATCTTCGAGAATTTAAAACTATATGTGATCAATTGAATGCGATTGGAAAGCCTGTTGATGATATAACTAGGATGTTTGGCATACTTGAAGGGTTAGGTTTTGAATATGAAACTTTTAGAACAACCATGTACTGCCTCAAACCCCAGCCAGAGTATGATGAGGTTATTTCCCAACTTGAGAGATTTGAAACTAGATTGCAAACATATTCTGTGAATCAATACAATACTAACCTGGCATATTATGGACAAAGAAAGACTGAAACAGGTCTGCAGAGGTTTAATTCTAGTAGTCAAGGAGAAAGTATTCAAAGGGGATACAACTCTGGCAGAGGACAGTTCATTAATAGAAGAGGTCGTGGAAATAATTTTACTAGAACAGGAAGGAATCAACAGAGCAGAATGAATACTCTGAACCTAACAAAGCAATATCAGGTCAATAAGGATAACTGGTCTAACTATGGACAAGGGTTTAGACCATACACAAACTCTTCTCAGAGATATCAAGGTGTTAGATCCTATCCACCACAAGGTTGAAATGGTGATAAGCACGTACAGGATACAAAGCCAATGAATAATGGTCCTCTGGAATGTCAAATCTGTAAAAGATCAGGTCATACAGCACTTAGATGTTGGTATCGCTTTGATAATTCATATCAACCAGATGAAATACCAACTGCATTGGCAACTATGCATATTGAAGAACCGTATGGCTCTGAATGGTATCCAAACACACGGGCTACATCACACATTACTGCAGAACCCGGTATGATTTGAAACTATGCTGCATAAAGTGGTAATGATACAGTTATGATAGGAGATGGGTCCTGTTTATCAATCTCATGTATTGGTAATTGAACTTTAAATACAACAACTAGCATATTACCACTAAATAATGTTTTAATAGTCCTTGCAATCAAGAAGAATCTCCTTTCTGTATCAAAATTAATAGATGACTATCCTTGTTCTTTTATATTTGACAAACATGGGGTATATATGAAGGACAATTACAATCATACAACAGTGAAGCTAGGAAGGAAAATCAAGGGGCTGTATTGAGTGGAATCTAGAGCAACAGAAGCTTTCTTCACTCAGACTCAACATGAAGTAGGAGAAGATGTCTGGCATCAAAGACTTGCTCATACCAGTTTAAAAACAGTAAAGATTCTGCAAAGTCAACATCTGATTCAATATAATTCGAACGCTCCAAGTATGTGTAGCAGCTGTCAAATTGCTAAGAGCTCAGCTTTGCCCTTTCCTCTCTCAAACTATATCTCTAATGTTCCCCAAGGAAAGTGATGTATGGGGACCATCACCAATTTCATCTGTTCAGAAAATTCATTACTATGTCATCTTTGTGGATGATTTTTCTCGATACAGCTGGATATATCCAATGAGACAGAAGTCAGAAGTGTATGATGTGTTTGTTATGTTTCAAACTAGTAGAGAATCAGCTTGATCACAAGATCAAAGTGTTTCAGAGTGATGGAGGAGGAGAGTTCACTAACATCAAATTTCAGAATCATCTACAACAGTGTGGGATTAAGCATAACATTTTTTGTCCTTATACAGCATAACAAAATGGTGTCTCCGAGAGAAAGCATCGACATGTGGTTGAATTGGGCATAGCAATGCTGTATCATGCAAGAGTACCATTAAAATACTGGGTAGATGCCTTCATGATAGCAGTCTATGTAATCAATTTGCTTCCCACAACAAAACTGCATATGAACTCACCTCACTATAAGCTGTACAAACAGAAACCAAATTATACTCATCGACGAGTTTTTGGATCAGCTTGTTATCCTTATCTCAGATCCTATACAAAGCATAAATTTGATCCAAGATCTCTCACGTGTATATTTCTTGGATATAGTGAGAAACATAAAGGCTATAGGTGTCTTTTACCTACTAATGGACGTATCTATATTAGTAGACATGTAGTCTTTGATGAAAAAGTATTTCCCTTTACTCGAAAAACTACTGCTGAGTATCAATAGGGATCTGAACTATACAAGCAATGGATAAGAGGATTGGCATCCACTATATCCAATACTACAGAACAGATTCAGTCACAAGCCAATAAATTGATTGAATCTTTGCAAAATACAGGATCAAGTCAAATCACTCCAGAAATACAAAACAGTGGGATTAGCATAATAAATCTTACAGTTATGCCACAAATGAACATAGTACCTGATGCTGAGGTACAGATCACTCCTGATAATGCATTCAATAATGTTGAAACATCTCAAATATCTCTAAATATTGAAGAACAAGTGTCTATTAGTCAAGAATCTGACTCGACATCACCTATTAATACAGAACAAACACAAATTAGTTATGTATCAGAAAGTACACAAGGTACATTATCTACTCATCCTATGCAGACTAGACTAAGATCTGGGATTATTAAAGCAAATCCCAAATATGCATGTCTGGTTGAATATCAGGTTCCTGTTGAACCAAAGTCAGTAAAGTCTGCATTAGCACACACAGGATGGTGTCAAGCAATGCAAGAAGAAATAGATGCTTTGTATCAAAATAAAACCTGGGAGTTAGTCCCTAGAACTGATCAAATGAATGTCATTGGCTGCAAATGGGTGTTTAAAACTAAGCTTGCACTAGATGGGAGTTTAGATAGACTGAAAGCTCGACTTGTAGCCAAAGGTTTTCATCAAGAAGAAAGTCTTGACTTCACATAAACCTATAGTCCTGTAGTGAAGCATGCTACAAATCGAATAATTCTCTCAGTAGCAATGATAAAACAGTGGCCAATTCATCAGCTAGATGTTAAAAATGCTTTCTTACGTGGTAACTTGAGTGAAACAATTTATATGGAACAACCACCAAGTTTTAAAGAATCACAGAGACCTCATCATATTTGTCTCCTCAGAAAATCCCTCTATGGACTTCGACAAGCTCCTTGAGCTTGGTTTGATAAGTTCAGCAGTTTCTTACTAGAATATTGATTCTTTTGTAGCTCAACTGATCCCTCATTGTTCATCCTACATGCTGGTAAAGAAACAATCCTCTTACTACTATATGTTGATGATATCATTTTAACTGGAAGTTCATCTCAAATTCTCTCTAGTCTCATTACTGCTTTAAGTCTTCAGTTTCATATGATGGATCTTGGTTCCCTACACTATTTCCTTGGCATTGAAGTTAAGCGTACTCCTGAACATTTGTTCCTTTGCCAAGCTAAATATGCTATAGATCTTCTCACCCGAGCCCATATGCTCGAGTCTAAACCAATTTCAACCCCTCTTTCATTAAGACCAACTATTTTGATCAATGACTCTATGGCTTTGTCCAATCTTGCTGAGTATAGAAGCCTAGTTGGTGGTCTCCAATACCTCACATTAACTCGACCATACATTGCCTATGCCACAAATCTACGCTGCCAGAAAATGTAGAAACCTACCATTGCAGACCTCCATAGATTGAAAAGGATACTAAGATATGTGAAAGGTACAATCAGACTTGGCTTATTCATTCATTCACAAAGAACTATGCATCTCTATGAATTCTCGAATGCAGACTGGGCTGGGTGTACTGAAACCAGAAGATCAACAACTGGATTTTGCACATATCTTGGCTCCAATCTTATCTCCTGGGCAACAAAGAAATAGCCAACAGTTAGTAGATCTTCTACAGAGGCTGAGTATCGTGCTCTTGCATCAACCACTGCTGATCTCACTTGGATCAGTTTTGTCTTACTAGACATAGGTTGTTCTCTTACTCCTCCTATTCATCTACATTGTGACAATAAATCAGCTATCTCACTCACTGTTAATCATGTCTTACATGCTCGAACAAAACATATTGAAGTAGATTTTCACTTTGTTCGAGAAAAGGTATCTTATGGGTCATTACATGTAAGATGTATTATGAGTAATTGCCAACTTGCTGATATCTTTACAAAACCCTTGTCAAGAGTAGCACATTCTCATCTGCGAGTCAAATTGGGAATCTGTGCTCTCCCCATTCCCAATTTGAGGGGGGATGTTAAAGAGACAAAACAAAGATTAAAAACATAGAACAAAGAAGCTGATAGAAGCAGAGGAGCAGAGCAAACTCAAAGTGAAGCTGAAAGATGAGCTGGCAAGCTATAAAGAAGTTGAAGAAACAAAAGCTGACCTGGTGATCCGTAGAAAAGCTGAGTTGGCAATCCTTGTGAAGAATCCGACTATACAAGAGATTAAAACCAGGAACAGAAGTTGATCAAGCTACTGAAGGAGCTGCACGTGTGTCAAGATTAATCATTCTGTTACTAAAGTTGTTAATTCTGTTTTTTGAGCTTTAGTAGAAAGGGATTGAAGAAAACTGTTGTATGTTATGATTCATTCTTCTGAAAACTCGAATCACTCTGTTCTCTGAATTCTCTCTGTTCTTCTCAAGTTCTCTCTATATTTTCGTTCTTCTTCATACAGTAAAACCTTGTAAGGTTGAACAAGAAGAAAGGAGAAAAGAATATTCAATTGATGTATTGCAATTGATTGTTCAGCAACTACAGAATACAGAATCCTCTCATATACAGGTTATCTTCTATGTTATGTTTCTTCTCAATTTCTACATGGGTAGGCATTTAAATGATCAATGGGAGAGAGATTATATATAAATCATAATTCAAAGTGACGATTTACTCTATGATGACGATGATAATTATATAAAATTGAGAGGATAATTTTTTTTTTTTGGCCTGGTAGAGTCTATAAAGAACTACACAATACATCGGGATGATCATTAGATGAAAGTGCATGCTTACAACATTGAAAATCATTTTGTAGGGTATAGATCTACCAAATTGTTCAAACGTTGTTTTAATGGTTTCCCTTGGATGAAAGACTCTTCCTCTAACACATGATTTACTTAATTTAATCAGTCCAAGAGAGAGATACACCACCCACGTGCCCCATAAGCAACGGGGAATTTGTCTAATGTGTTATGATGTACAAGACCGTACAATCTCGTTCGCTCTTTTGATAAATATAAATTATTGTGCAATCGATGAATTTAGATCTAATGTTATTAAGATATTTCACGTATGCACATGTGGTTTTGGTCTAATAGATCAAACCAACATACAACGTCAACTTCAGACAAACACATTTTTGCTCGTTCACTCTTCCTTTATAAAAATCCCTTTGAAGGCCAAATGTCTGATAGCCCTTGATACTTGACACCCTAAAGTTTACTTAGCAAAGGTTCAATAAAGTCAGGTTCTGGAAGGGTCATTAGGAGTATTACAAGTCGGAACGAGTAAAATAGGGATCTCTGTAAAGTTAACCACCTTGCTGAAGTTGCATTTGATGAATGAATTGTTCCCAACTGAAATTCTTTTAGAGCATATGTTAACAAGACAATCGCAAAATTGTCGTCAAATAAAGCACCCAGGCCAAAAGCAGAATTGATCACGATGATTTTTTGGATTAAGTGGTGAAAAAGCTTGGTCGAGAGCTAATTGGGAGATAGAGAAAGCTCAAACTTTAGGATAAGCAATTTTGTGGCTAATAATAGAAGCTACAAAAGGTTTTGGCCACTCACGCACGTGCCAGGTCTGCTCTCACGTGCACGCGGACCCTGGTCTGTGTCTCGGCCTCTCAAATCTCTCTCTCCTGTTCTTCAATCTCCACTTTCCGTCACCCATTAATCCCATCTTCCTCGCTGACATGAAGTCATTAACATTCGATTTGATCCCCAGAAAGAGAAATCAACACTTATCGCATGAATCAAAAGCAAATACTATGGAATCGGTGTCCCATGAGGTTGATCTTATATGATAACGTCTTTGTATCGGCTACATGCATTATGTACAAATAAAGTGTAATTATACTATCATATTTTCGTTAATTCACCTCTTTGATCTAATATTATTTGTTGACGTTGCCCTTAAAAAAATCAGGACATGACATCCTCCTTAGTTGATTGATATATGACAAGGGTCGACAAAAAAGACGGCATCTAAGTTAACAATTTGGGAAGATTAATATTTGTGATGGAGGATATTAACTTATTATGTGGCAGAATCTTTCTGACATGTACAATTAGCTGTCAAGCAAACTTTTTCGCCTTTTGTTTTTCAAGAAACAAACAATCACAAGTTTTTAAAAACCAAATGCCCATTTAGTTGATGGAAAATTGATTACGGAAAAGTTTTCCATATTTCAATATTTAGATGATAGAAAATTATTCAATCTACCAAAATTTTTTTTTCTGTGGATTGAAAATAATAAATTTATATTTGGAAAAAAAAACTTCTGTTTATGGTAAGAAATCATTTATCCTAATTTTTTTGCTAATTCTTATAGATTAAATTAGCCTAAATTAGACTTTATTAACGCATATTAGTGGATTCACTTGCTATCAAACACCATAAAATTAATTTTTCTCCAGCATGTTTTGGCACGAACGAACACCAGAAAATTATTTAATTTCTCTGGAATTAAATTTTTTTGAAAATACTTTTCAGTGATAAATTTTCGCTAAAAAGGCGCATCCAAGCTACATTTTTGTTAACCCTGTTCTCCCTCTCTCCTTCTCTCGCTCTCTGCTGCAGCTGCTCTTTCTTCGCCAGCTGTACAAAAGGCCAAAAAATATAATTGAGTTTCACCAGCAACTATGCACCTAAAGTAGCTTTATTCTCTCTCTCTCTCTCTCTCTCTCTGCTGCAGCTGCTCTTTCTTCGCCAACTGTACAAAAGGCCAAAAAATATAATCAAGTTTTACCAGCAATTATGCACCTAAAGCAGCTTTGTCTTTCGGTTTGATGATAAGGAGCAACCCATCTTTGTTGACCTCACTCCAGTCAGTCTCACTCCAAGAGATAGGAATGACCCACCTTCTGAATAAAAAAAAAATTATGCTAAAAGTGATGTTAATAAATTAAAAAATTAAAAAAATCCCTCCCCCCTAAAAAAAAAACAAAAACAAAAGCAGAAATCGAACTGGGAGGAAGCAGAGCAACCCTGTCTCTTCTGTATTCTTTCAATGCCGCAACGAATTCTCCTGAAATTTCTTTCCCGCATCAACGCCCTCCCAAAATTTTATCTCCCCTTTTTATCTGTTTTGCCGAGTCGGTTTTGAACTCGGCAATCAGTTCGTAGGCCCTTTGTGCTTCGTTCTAGGAACAGAAATCTGTTTCTTCCCCCTCGAACGATCGACACCCACCAAGCGATTTCTCGAATTTCTTACTTATCTATAAGTTTCCTCAACTGGGTTTTTCAGATAATGAAGTGGGTACGGAGAAGATACAGACTCTAGGAGATAACCTGTATATGAGAGAATTCTGTACTCTGTTATTGCTGAATCAATCAACCGCAAACTTCATTCAAACATCTGTTCATTCCTCTTCTCGTTCTATCTTACAAATCTCTAATATATGAAGAAAAAGCAAAGAAACAGAGAGAAAGAACTTTAACGAAGACTGAGAGAAATCAGAGATCAAAGAGATTCGAGTTCTTTGAAAAAATCAATTACACCTCCTTCATCAGTTCTCTTTAAAACCTTTTTATATTAAAGCTTAACTTCCCGAACTTCCTTTACAACAGATTTAACAACTTTTTATTAACAGAATGATTAATCTTGGCACACGTGTAGCTTCTTCAGTAGCTTGATCAGCTTCTGTTCCTGGTTTTAATCTGTTGTATAACCGGATCCTTCACAAGGATTGCCAGCTCAGCTTGGATTGAGGATTGCCAGCTCAGCTTTCAGCTTACTTCGAGCTCGCTCTGCTTTGGATTGTTCAGCTGCTTTGTTCAGCTCCTCTGCTTCTATCAGCTCAGCTCCTCTGCTTCTATCAGCTTCTCTGTTCTGGTTTTGTTTCTTAACAGGTACCGCTTTCTTGATTGCCCCCAGCTCGAGGATGTGAGGATTTCTTGGTTTTGGAGGTCGAAAGAGAGGAAACCAACTCTCGAGTTCTTGATCCTGCTCTGCCCCCAATCTGAGAAGGGACAGCGGGAGAGGATCCATGTCAACGTTGACTTCGAGCTGCTCTTGGAAGGCCGGGGACGGGGTCTCCAATCAATTCCCGGCGGGTCTGCGGGTCCTCGTGGTGGATGACGATCCGTCTTGTCTGAGGATCTTGGAGAAAATGCTCAAGACATGCCAATATCAAGGTAGATTGATGGGATGTTCTTGTCCTGTGTGCATGATGCTCAATTCGTTTGTGGATTCTGAGAGATTTCTCTTTGTCGTTAAATTGGATTCGAATTCATGAATTTGTTTCCCTACTTTTAAGTGAGGGTTTACTTTTGTCATTTCTTTGAAAAATTGTGGATTAGCGTCGAGTTTCGAGTCCTTACAGCTATAAATTGTTGCCCTTTTGCCTTTTCTTCTTTCTCTTTCCAGTTAGGAATGGTATGATGAGTTAGGTTTTTAGCTTTCTATGGTTAATTTCTCGCCTCTAGAAGTTGATTCGCTGGTGAGAAGTTCGAGTGCTTGTTCGAGCTCTCAGGAATTGAAGTCCTACAGTACTTAGTGCTTGGTTCTGGCTGATTCATGATTGTTTCTGTTTTGGAATATTTCAGTGACAACATGCAGTAGGTCAGATGTTGCATTATCCACGCTTCGAGATAACAAAAATGGATTTGACATTGTGTTGAGTGATGTTCACATGCTGGACATGGATGGCTTCAAACTTCTTGAACACATCGGGCTCGAAATGGATCTACCTGTAATCAGTATGTACTCCATTTGAATTCTGATGGCCTGAAAATGGATATGCCAAACGCATGTTCAATGAAAAGTGATTGATTTACTTTGGTTACCTGGCTTATCCAATTGAACAGTGATGTCCACCGACGACGGGAAGCAGGTCGTAATGAAGGGCGTGACCCATGGTGCTTGTGATTATCTGATAAAACCGATAAGGATCGAGGCATTGAAGAACATATGGCAGCACGTGGTTAGGAACAGGAAGAACGAATGGAGGGAATCGGAGCAATGTGGAAGTGTGGAAGATGGAGATCGGCCGCAGAAACACTTGGAAGATGTGGATTACTCATCTACAGCAAGTGAAGGAAGCTGGAAAAGTGGAAAGAAAAGGAAGGAAGAGGAGGATGATGCAGAAGAAAGGGATGATTCATCGACGCTGAAGAAGCCACAAGTAGTTTGGTCCGTTGAGCTTCACCAACAGTTTGTGTCGGCTGTTAATCATCTTGGAGTCGACAGTATGAACTCATTACTTTGACGCCTTCTAAAGTTATTTTACTAACTGGTCCCGTTATGCGCATCCATCGTCCATACTTGGCTACTTAGGTTCATCATTCAGTTAAAATAATAGCAAGGTGAATTACCCTTCAATATTTACAAAAAAGAGACGATGCATCATGGTGTTTATCCTCACATTTAACTATGGGAGCATTTAGAATTCAGCATGGGCATTGAAACACCCAAACACGGATTTATTTGGTTCTTTGGGTATAAGACTATGCTAGATTGTATTACAATATCTCTGGTCTAGGGAAAGCAATACTTTTTACCATACGTGTCATATCCAAATCACCCAATTTATTATCGCCTATGCAGAAATGAAACTTCTCATGTTCAATAAAAATCACATTCATGTGATATGGCAAATGAATGACTTGTGGAAAAATAGTTTGACATCAATGAGACTTTTATTTTTAACAAACCACAACTGATCTCAAGAAAACTCCAAGTTGATGAAATCCCTCCAAGGAAGCTGTTTGATCTGTGAATTTTTCATTCTCTTTCACAAAATGTTTCCTGGAGTACAATGAGCCCATATTGCAAGATATAAGAGTTGCTGGTTTAGTGGGTGTAGTTGTGAATTAATTTCCTTTGAGCTCTTATATGATCCCTGTCACCACCACGTGTCCTTGAAATATTTATAATCAACTTTAACTGGAGTCTTGGATTTACCATTTACCCCTGTTTTTTTTTTTTTTCCCTTGTCATCTCTTCCATTCTGAAAATATGTCTTGACTTATGAATGCAGGGGCTGTTCCGAAGAAAATACTGGAGTTGATGAATGTTCCTGGGCTGACAAGAGAAAATGTTGCTAGCCACCTTCAGGTATCCTGAATTTTACGAGATTTATTACATTTTTCCTGTGCTACATAATCTATTGTAGTTCTTTTCAGTACCATCTAACTGTACAATATTATGGTGCAGAAATACCGCCTGTATCTTAAGAGACTCTGCTCGTTGAATCAGACAGTCTGCTCCTTGTCGAGACTTTGAATGGACAACGACAGCCGCCATGGGAGGAGAGGTCTCTGTTCTCCGAAGCTGCCTCTTTGCATTGCCTTTTCCCAAATCTCACTCTAACCTATTGTCGACGCGAAGCAAATGTGGTAGCCGATTGGGCTGCAAAGCCCACAATCGGGCCATGTTGTACCAGAACTGGGCTGTCTTTCCCTCTTTTTATCCGATCGATCATGTATGTGCTGATGCACTAGCTGCTGGTTGTACTAAGTTTATCTCTTGAATATAGTTTCCATTATTTCGACCAAAAAAGAAAAAAAAAAAGAGTTTTGGTGTTTGATTCGTGGCGGGGTATAATCTAGTGAGCAGCGGGCGCAGAAGTCTAGTCAAGGGACGAGATAAAAAGGAATTGCAATACGCAACTCAAGGAGAATTGTGGAAAACTCTGGATATGTGATTTTCTTCCTCCGATCTCTGATTTTTATTTCAAAGCTGGTTGGTATTGACACGTAGAATATAACTCTAAAGTGATTCTGGACCTATTTATTCGACAGTGAACGTAGATAATTACTAAAAATAATAAGAAGGATCCCATTGTACGAATATCTATTGAGTTATAAACTTTTTAAATTAGTCGATTTAATTTTAAACATCTTGATGATTTGCCAATATAGTCATTTCGATCAATTTTGACCGAAAACAATTGACGTAGGTGATAACCATCCTATGGCACATGATCGGTATTTAGGTGGACAAATTTTTGTAATTTAAAAAAAAGTTCTCAATTTTTTTCATGTTTTCATTTTTTTCATTTCTTTTCTTATATTTTCCTTTTTTCTTTTTCTTATATCAGCATTGGCACCCATATCCGAGCGAGGCCAATCTCATCATGGTCTGGCCTAGATTTGGGTGAAGCCGCCTTGCGCTTGGCCCTGAGGCCTCACTCGTGGCCGACAAGACTCGTCAAAGAAGCAAAAGAGTCAAGAAGAGAAAAAAATAAAAGGAAATTTTTTTACAAAAATTAATAAAAAAAATATTAAAAATTGTCACATTAGTGTTGGCCAAATGGTCAACGTCCACATCAGCGCTAGCCGACCAAAATTGGCCGAATAAATTGAATTGACACAATCACGAAAAGTTTAGAATCGAATTGGCACAATTAAAATGGATTTAGAAAATTTCTTTCCCTTCTCTTCTTCTGACTGGCTTTTGGATTCAAAAGAGAAGCGAAGAGTGCCAAAAGGAAACGATTGATGCTGAAAAGTAAAGAAGGAAAGCCAGAGAGCCCCACTCAAACTTGGAATTGGCAATTTTTTTTTTTTTTGGTCAAAAGATTGCATTCTATTTCATAATTATAGAGGAGACTTACAAGATGCAGATGTGGAAATATCTGCACATAAAAAGTTCCATAGTGGAATAGGTGGGTGTCGCGACCAATTTTTCGGGGTTTGGACCACATAGGATTTGGCTAATGGACTGTTAAGCCTAAACTTAACTCGGGCTCTCCCAAGCCCATACCCAATTCGCGACTTAGGTTCAAGTTCTTAACATGCAAATTGATTTTATTTAGGAGTCGCCACTAATCAGTTTATGGTAGGTCGATTAGACACCTAAGTAAAATAATGGGAGAATTACTTTACTCCTACGAACCAGAGACTAAGGGTACGAGGACTTGATTACATTAGATTTCTCTAATGCCCTTTCGGTACCATTCTTTTTATTTTTAAAAATGTTTGGCAAGGAGTTTGGATTGATTTAAAACTAATTCCCTAACATGTGAGGTGTTCATGCAGGTGCGCAAACCACCAATTTAACACTCAAGTAAAGCAGAAAATAAATTGCAAGACTTACCTCAAAGCAACGAAAGCATCTGCAATGTTAGTTTAGAATTCACATCAGCAGTCCTAAATATGATTTCTAATTAACACGCAATTTTTGTTTTGTTTTCACTTAATTAATGAAAAACATGCAATATGCAATGCATGCCACTAATTTAACATGAATGATATGACATGGCAACATGACTTAGCTATATGATCTAAACAATATGACATAACTAAGCATGTGATCTATCATAAGCATGAGATGATTTATTCTAAATAATTTTTTTGTATTTTTTATGAGATTTGAAATTAAAGAAATGCAACATTTAAATATGCAATCTAAATTAATCTAATGACTTAATTCTAATGACGGGCAATTTCTAATTAAATGCACCTAACAAAAATCACTAAATGACGTGCATTGTATGAAACTAATTCTATATGACATGCACATGATTTTTATTTTCCTAATAAGCATGCAATCTATTTAGGAGAAATTATCTAAACCTACAATATGCAATCTTAGCATGCAATGACGTGCAAAGAATGCCTTAATTCAACATGATATATGCATGATGATTTTTTGTTTTTTTTTAATTAATTTTTGAAATTAAAATTTTCACATCCTAAATGAATGTGCTTTTTCTTTTGGTTTTCTTTTCCATGATTCAAAATAAAATTCTTATTTTAAATATAAAGATAATAACCAAACCTAATCTTAATTCAAAATTTTTTGGATTTTCTTATTTAAAACTCGAAATAAGATTGCAATCCCGAATATGCAAGATAGCAACAAACCTAATCCTAATTAAGATTTTTATTTTTTCCTTTTACGGAAATAAAATTGATTTAAACACCACGACATCAAATAAAGCAAGATAATGTTGATATCCAAATATTGGCGAACCATATCTCGCGCATGAGATCGAGTTGACCAATTTTAAAATTAAATCGCGAATCGAATCTCGGGCTTGAGATTAGATTGTCGATTTTTGCAAGAGGTTGCGAGTCAGATTTCGGGCGCGAAAATCGGACTGTCAATCCCTAATTTGAGAGGGCATTTTCATGTTGGAATCTCAATCAAACATTTAAGAGGAACAATTCACTAAATAAAATCAGATATAAAGGAAAATAAGAAAACTATAACTGGATAAGCAATAATAATAAAATAAAAAATCTACCTAATTCCCTTTTCCCTTTTTTTTTTTCTTTCACGGCTTGTGCTCGTGGGCGCTCAACCGAGGTGGCTGGTCGTCGGTCCGGCAAGGGGAACTCCGGCGAGGGCAGACCTGCAGGAAAGAGGGGAGGTACCCGGGCAGCAAGGACAGCCGGCGGAACAGGGGCGTCGCAATCGAAGCTGCCGGCGTTCGGACTCCGGCAAAGGGCGTCGTGGGCAGAGAGCTGCAGATCCGGCTCGGGTCGTCGCTCGGGTGCTGTAGGGCGTAAGCAGGGATCGGCGCGGCGTGGCAGTCGCGGTGGCGAGCGAGCAGGAGCGGTGCGTCGAGCTCCGAGCGGCGGTGATGGCGTTGCTGGTGCGAAATCGCGGACTACTGGGCGCTGGCGTGGTCGTTGGACTCGGCAGCAAGGGCGACCGGAGTCACGAATGCTGCGGCGGCGTCGCTCAGAGAGGGCTCGGAGCGGCGGGCAAGGGCTTCGGCTGCCTGCGGCTCGGGCAGCAACGAATGAACAGGAGGAAACGTCGGTGGGGCACGGCGGGCGCCGGGCTGGGCAGACCGCAAATAGAGCAGGGGCGTCGCTCGAGCGGCGGTGGCTCGACAGCAGGGAGCTCCGGCGAAGGCTGAGGTGGCGTTGGGCGCTGGGTCGCTGGAGAAGGCGTTGGCGCTCGGAGATGTTCGACAGATGGTTGCAGGTGGCGAGAGGGGTCGAGCGGATCGTGGTGGAGCGGCGATGGTGTTGGGGGCAAGGTCGGCAGGGCGACGGATCGACGCTGGGTCGCCGGTGAGGTGTAGCTCTGTTGCTGGGGTCGAACAGCGAGGCGAGAGCAACGTGTTTGAAGAAGAGCCGGCCGGTTAATTGCTGAGGTGGGGCAGCGAATTTGGGAAGACAATGAACAGTAAGGGTCAAATCACTCCCCCTTTGTCTCTGTCTTCTCTCTCTGCCTTTTCTTTTACTTTTTCCTTTTGTTTTCTGAATTTTTCTTTTTTGTCCTCCCCCCGAAGCCCCCTAGGTCCTCGTACACGGTCGCTTTTATAGGAGGTAAGAGATAAGCTTTCGATTTCCCCTTCAAATCTACATCCGTGATACATTTTCACCAACCGATCACTATTGATAAAAATTTAAGATTATGATAAATATTTTCTCGAAATCCAAATCTCGCAAAGATAAATCGCAATATCGCAATATTTTTTCATAAAATTCATCCCATACTGATAAGGATTCAAGATTAAAATGATATTTTTTCCTAAATCCAAATCTTTCAAGGCCAAATCGCAATATTTTTTTAACCATCCGCCCTATCTAAAAAAAGATTCATATCTCGGAAAAATTTTAAAATATTATATTCCCATGAGATAATTTTTAATTATTAAAAAACGCGGGCTTGGGCCAACCTGCTCGCTTCGTGGGCCTCATCCATCTAATTCGAATTCATTCGCCACCGGTCCAATAGATAAAATGCAAATTAAAATAAAATGCACCTAAATCTATATGCTATGTAATTAATATTTTTTTTTTCAGGGATAAAAATTAACCCCTAATTTTTTACGCAATAAATGACTAAATAGATCGCTAAAATTTAGGTGTCAACAGCTGCCCCTCTTTGAAGGTGAGCTCGAAGAGGTTGCCTTTAAAGACAAATTGTGATCTAAATTTTGACCATGCAAATGCACTGAATGATTTTTTTTTTTCGGAAAATGAATTCCATTTTTTCGGAAATGCTAATGCAGATGATAAAAGACTTACTTGGAATGACTTACCTTCAAGGAGGGTAGAGTGATTCAAGATAGTTGGTGTTACATGTCCAGGACTCGTACCATTCTACGGTCGACCAGAATAGTAACATGGTTTTGCAAAGAGACTGCTTCCCTAGGACCCGTACCATTCTACGGTCGCCCAGTATGGCAGTGTTTGATTGTGTCTAGGACCCGTACCATTCTACGGTCGCCTAAACGGGGATTTACCTTTCAAGACCCGTACCATTCTACGGTCGCCTGAATAGGGAAATAGGTTTTGTCTAGGACCCGTTCTATTCTACGGTCACCTAAACGGGGATTTACCTTCCAAGACCCGTACCATTCTACGGTCACCTGAATAGGGAAATAGGTTTTGTCTAGGACCCGTTCTATTCTACGGTCACCTAAACGGGGATTTACCTTCCAGGACCCGTATCATTTTACGGTTGCCTGAATAGGGAAATAGGTTTTGTCTAGGACCTGTTCTATTCTACGGTCACCTAAACGGGGATTTACCTTCCAGGACCCGTACCATTCTACGGTCGCCTGAATAGTAAAATGGATGTTGTCTAGGACCCGTTCTATTCTACGGTCACCTAGACTGAGGTTTTGCTTGGCTAGGACTCGAACCATTCTTCGGTCGCCCAGCCTTGCAAAAGAGATCAACTGACCAGGACCCGAACCGTTCTTCGGTCGCCTTAATCAGATTGGCTTTGGAGGAAAATCTTTGGGGGGGACAACTCAGTCGAGTGTCGATGTAAAGGACTCTGGGCTACGAAAGTATGCCAGTTCGATAAAATGGACTTCGGGCTACGAAAGCACGCCAGGTCAAGAACTCCGGGCTACGAAAGCATGCCAATTCGATAAAATGGACTCTGGGCTACGAAAGCACGCCATGTCAAGAGCACGCCGAGTCAATAAAGGGGACTCTGGGCTACAAAGGCTCGCCGAGTCAATGAAAATGACTCTGGGCTATGAAAGCACACCAGGTCGATATAATTGGACAACTTGACCAAGTCAAGTGTCAATGTACTTGAGAGAGAATACCTGCACAATGACAAGTATTTTAGAGTATGGTAGAGATATACTTACCTGATGATATCTCTGATTCTTGGGGATATGTCTTTTGGAATTTGGATATCATGTGGAGGTCTTTCACCTCATGGTGGAGGTTTCTCATCTCCTAATATCATGAAACATTCTGAAAGGAACTTGAATTACCTATCAGACATGATTTAGAGCAAAAACTGATATGCATTCATCAAAAAGATAGACAAACTGAGCTACTCTAGAATGCATATTTCAAAATTCAAAGAGATTTTCATCAACTCAATTGGGGTTCATGCATAATGACCTTTGCATCACCCAAATTTCTACTGGAGAGAATTATCATTCAAGACAATCTTCACTCATGACATGGATTTCCTAAGAATACCAAATGAGAGACCTTCAGTTAAAAAGGACTTTCACTCACTCTCATTTAGAGGCTATTTTATGAGAATCACTCCATCTCACTATCGTCATACCAACAAGAGTCTGAGTTTTCTCGCAAGCGGTACGACCTTACCAATCTGAGAGGTCTTTGATAGGGACCGTAATGTGGGCTCGGTCAACGGCTTAACAAAGGGACTCTTTGAGTCAAGGCTATTGAAAGAACAACTCTTTAATCATCTCTGGGTTTACAAGTCAAGAACCCTGCAAAATGAGAAAGATATAATCTTGCTCGCACTTCTTCGAGCGATGCGTATAAACATATGAACTCCTACGTTAATTCAAATGCCCTAATCTGAAGAGACTTTGTAAGGGACGTAACGTAGGCTGGGTTCATGGGTTGAGAAATGAAAGGATCATTAGGCTCAAAATATGTGTAAAATGTGAGAGTTGATGATCATCTTGGCATTGCCACCAGTTTTCTTTTTCACCATTGGGGATTGTCTTCATGAAGTGCCCCATTGATTATGAAAACTCAACTTTTGAGTTCTTTGAGTATTGCTCCATTGAGACTCAATTCTTGCAATTGACAGTTACTTATATTGACTCTCTTTTTTCATCTATGGGTATTGGCCTTGCTTTTACTAGGCACACTGCTTTTCCATACCTCCAGTTCTCATGCATTTTTTCACTTCTTTTCATGGGCATTTGCCTTGCTTTTACCAGGCACACTGCTTTTTCATGCCCCTTAGTTCTATTTTGAATTCAATTCTTGCGCACAATGCAGGCGTCAAGCAATTACACTTTGAATGGCACTTGAACTTTCAAGGTTCTTCTTTGCCTTTTGCCTTGCCCTAGTGTGGGGGATGATCACCAACTGGGTTTAATGTGAAATGAATTCATAGGCTCAAATGGGCTATGCAATTGATAAAAGTGTGTACGGTAGAGAAAGAACTGCTCTTCGTCATTCTAAGGCACTTAAATTACCACATGAATTCAATGTAATAGCATGACTAGAAGATTGATGCAAGTGAGAGCAAGAAAATTTCAATCCATTCTCTTCACCTTATGGTGCTGTCTTACCCTCCAGTTTGCCCCGATGTGGTGTGGTTCTTGACAGGGGTAATTTGAAAAGAATTTCCATAAGTGTATGGAGCTCAAAGGAGTTAAGCAATGGATCACCTGTAGTATTTGGGATAGAGAAATAAATTGCCCCTCATTATTTCAATCATCGTACATTTTGCGAGAGAACTCTTTACCTTGTAGATATGGAACTTCCTACACTCATCTCACAAGTGTATAAGTAGGGGATTGTGTATAGGATAAGGTTTGCCTTTCATCATACTGGCACGTCTCATTCAGCATTCTTAAGCATTGACGTCACTCCATTAAATTGTCTATCTTGACAAATCTCCACATGAAATTGGTGAGCTAAATCAATATGAAAATTTTCTTTTCAAAAGAGTTCAGCAACTTTAAGCATAAAAAGCGTTTGTGACTTCAAACAAACAATTTACCATGCTAAAAAAATTCTCTCATAAGTATGAAAAACATGATTGCAAGCATTCATTCAATGAATTGTCCCACGAAGGGACTGTCTCAACAATGGGTGTCATTGGATTGCCCCTATCAAAAGGGAACAAACACACAAATTGATCAATCGGTGATGAAAATCCGATCTTTGATTTGATGAAATCTTGCTTTTGCCCCTGCACAAAACAACGTGCATCAGTATAATACTATGCAACATCAAAGTAAATGCAAATTACGCATCCATTTTGGCTCGGGTTGAGACTTTATCCCAGTCGGGTCACTATCAAAACCTGTCATCCCCCAATTTGTCAACTCTTCCACCAGGGAATGATGGTCCTCTTTTACTTGCCCAAAATCTTTTTTTTTTACTGCAAGTGCGCTCTAAGCCCATTAATCACAAGCCAAGTTTATGATCGTTGAAACTTGATACGCTATTTTCAAATGTCCCTTGTCATAACAAGTTATAGAATTATGCATTGAGACAAGAAGCAAATGAGTCAGACAAACAAACAGGTTTAATCTGCTACAAGCTTTGGGAAATTTTTTTGTTTAGCAGTGAAATGCTTTTGTTTTTGAAAAAGTTTTTGGGAAGAAGCATGAAAGAGTCCAACCCTCAGGATTCCTCCATGGATGATAGTTTCTTTCATGGTTGGGTATCGTCATTGGACTGGTTTGGAGTACCCCGTCATGTCCTCAAAATTTGAAATAAAATTGTAATTTCATTGAATAGAATCAAATGAATTACATTATTGGAATGGAAATTGTGATTCCTAAACCCCCTAAAAGAGAAAAAATCGAAAACGATTCATAAAAAGCGAAAACTAATTCCTAAAAAGCAATAAGAATTCCCATGCAGGGGAAGATGCGACCGAGCATGCCCCTAATTAAACAAGGAAAGTGAACTACTTAGGACTATGAATCATGTATGCTCGAGTTCTTCACCCTCCTTGCTCGTGTGATGCGAACCCTTCAAGTCAGAGATTCTTCCTTCTAGATATGTCACGAGTCTCTTCATGGTGGCATCAAATTCAGCTACCTCGGGAAAGTGAGACGATTCAAAAGTTCTCTTGGCTCTCTTCTTCGAGTCACAAATTCTCACTAAAGATAGAGTACCTATGTCATCGCAGCCTTTTTGCTTAGTGAGAAAAGCTATAGTAGCAGTCAATTCATCGACTTGACTTTGGAGGTGTGCAATTCGCTTATGTATATTGTCGATGATACGGTCCAACACCTCATTCTGATCCGCCATTTTAGATCTCGACCGTGTACGGATGGGTGAGCGAGATCGCTTCATAATCACCTATAAAATAAATGGGAACATGTAAGCATGAAGTGTAAATAGAAAGCTAGTCCATGACAACAATTTATTTTTAGTCAAGAAAAGTCCACATATGAAGAGGATTTCCTAAAAATGAACTAGGAAAACAAAGATATGGGATGCTCCAGTAGGGACGAAATTTCCTAAATATGAACTAGGAAGAGCCAAAACATAAATTGAAAACAAATTTCTAATTTTTTTATTTTTCAAATGATTAATTGCATGGCAATTTCCTCATTTCATTTCTAAAAAGAATTAGATCAAATGACTATACTAGATTGTCATGCACATACCAAAAGCATGACAAAATAAATTGCATGGTATAGGGATAGAAAACTTACTTTACCAAGAAAATTCGACGGCAATCACATAGACATGCGCATGGTAAGTGGCTCGATTTCTAATCTATAAGGCTTATCAAGGTGGAGCCACAAGGATGATCAGACTAGCCACGGGCTTGTGGACTATGTCGGGTCCTCATGACTTCGGCTTGGTCGAAGAGCCGACCTGGGTCGCGGGCATGCGGACCGAGGTGGGTACTCTTGACACCATGAAAGAAACTTCGGAATTGAGATGGGCGACTCGTACCGCGAGTATGCAGTCGAAGTGGTATCCATCTCAATACCATCCTAAATGATCCTGTGCGGCCCAGGTCCGGCAGCAGGTTGTGTGTGCAAAGTGTAGTGATTTATGCAAAGCATGCATAGCAATTTAAATCAAACAACACTTCAATATAAAAATAAACCATACATTTCTTACACCTCCCTGCAAGGCAAGGGTTAGCAATCACTTCCCCTTATACCTCCCAATCTGCAAGAACATTTAACACCTAAATGTTAGGGACGTACCTGGGATCCTTGCTGCCAAACAAAAATATTTTTCAAAAAAAGAAAATTGGCCTAAGTCCACTAAGAGTTTCAACTCAAGTCCCCAGCAGAGTCGCCAAGCTGTCGCGACCAATTTTTCGGGGTTTGGACCACCTAGGATTTGGCTAATGGACTGTTAAGCCTAAACTTAACTCGGGCTCTCCCAAGCCCATACCCAATTCGCGACTTAGGTTCAAGTTCTTAACATGCAAATTGATTTTATTTAGGAGTCGCCACTAATCAGTTTATGGTAGGTCGATTAGACACCTAAGTAAAATAATGGGAGAATTACTTTACTCCTACGAACCAGAGACTAAGGGTACGGGGACTTGATTACATTAGATTTCTCTAATGCCCTTTCGGTACCATTCTTTTTATTTTTAAAAATGTTTGGCAAGGAGTTTGGATTGATTTAAAACTAATTCCCTAACATGTGAGGTGTTCATGCAGGTGCGCAAACCACCAATTTAACACTCAAGTAAAGCAGAAAATAAATTGCAAGACTTACCTCAAAGCAACGAAAGCATCTGCAATGTTAGTTTAGAATTCACATCAGCAGTCCTAAATATGATTTCTAATTAACACGCAATTTTTGTTTTGTTTTCACTTAATTAATGAAAAACATGCAATATGCAATGCGTGCCACTAATTTAACATGAATAATATGACATGGCAACATGACTTAGCTATATGATCTAAACAATATGACATAACTAAGCATGTGATCTATCATAAGCATGAGATGATTTATTTTAAATAATTTTTTTGTATTTTTTATGAGATTCGAAATTAAAGAAATGCAACATTTAAATATGCAATCTAAATTAATCTAATGACTTAATTCTAATGACGGGCAATTTCTAATTAAATGCACCTAACAAAAATCACTAAATGACGTGCATTGTATGAAACTAATTCTATATGACATGCACATGATTTTTATTTTCCTAATAAGCATGCAATCTATTTAGGAGAAATTATCTAAACCTACAATATGCAATCTTAGCATGCAATGACGTGCAAAGAATGCCTTAATTCAACATGATATATGCATGATGATTTTTTGTTTTTTTTTTTATTAATTTTTGAAATTAAAATTTTCACATCCTAAATGAATGTGCTTTTTCTTTTGGTTTTCTTTTCCATGATTCAAAATAAAATTCTTATTTTAAATATAAAGATAATAACCAAACCTAATCTTAATTCAACATTTTTTGGATTTTCTTATTTAAAACTCGAAATAAGATTGCAATCCTGAATATGCAAGATAGCAACAAACCTAATCCTAATTAAGATTTTTATTTTTTCCTTTTACGGAAATAAAATTGATTTAAACACCACGACATCAAATCAAGCAAGATAATGTTGATATCCAAATATTGGCGAACCATATCTCGCGCATGAGATCGAGTTGACCAATTTTAAAATTAAATCGCGAATCGAATCTCGGGCTTGAGATTAGATTGTCGATTTTTGCAAGAGGTTGCGAGTCGGATTTCGGGCGCGAAAATCGGACTGTCAATCCCTAATTTGAGGGGGCATTTTCATGTTGGAATCTCAATCAAACATTTAAGAGGAACAATTCACTAAATAAAATCAGATATAAAGGAAAATAAGAAAACTATAACTGGATAAGCAATAATAATAAAATAAAAAATCTACCTAATTCCCTTTTCCCTTTTTTTTTTCTTTCACGGCTTGTGCTCGTGGGCGCTCAACCGAGGTGGCTGGTCGTCGGTCCGGCAAGGGGAACTCCGGCGAAGGGCAGACCTGCAGAAAAGGGGGGAGGTACCCGGGCAGCAAGGACAGCCGGCGAAACAGGGGCGTCGCAATCGAAGCTGCCGGCGTTCGGACTCCAGCAAAGGGCGTCGCGGGCAGAGAGCTGCAGATCCGGCTCGGGTCGTCGCTCGGGTGCTGTAGGGCGTAAGCAGGGATCGGCGTGGCGTGGCAATCGCGGTGGCGAGCGAGCAGGAGCGGTGCGTCGAGCTCCGAGCGGCGGTGATGGCGTTGCTGGTGCGAAATCGCGGATTACTGGGCGCTGGCGTGGTCGTTGGACTCGGCAGCAAGGGCGACCGGAGTCACGAATGCTGCGGCGGCGTCGCTCGAAGAGGGCTCGGAGCGGCGGGCAAGGGCTTCGGCTGCCTGCGGCTCGGGCAGCAACGAATGAACAGGAGGAAACGTCGGCGAGGCACGGCGGGCGCCGGGCTGGGTAGACCGCAAACAGAGTAGGGGCGTCGCTCGGGCGGCGGTGGCTCGATAGCAGGGAGCTCCAGCGAAGGCTGAGGCGGCGTTGGGCGCTGGGTCGCTGGAGAAGGCGTTGGCGCTCGGAGATGTTCGACAGATGGTTGCAAGCGGCGAGAGGGGTCGAGCGGATCGCGGTGGAGCGGCAATGGTGTTGGGGGCAAGGCCGGTAGGGCGACGGATCGACGCTGGGTCGCCGGTGAGGTGTAGCTCTGTTGCTGGGGTCGAACAGTGAGGCGAGAGCAGCGTGTTTGAAGAAGAGCTGGCCGGTTAATTGCTGAGGTGGGGCAGCGAATTTGGGAAGACAATGAACAGTAAGGGTGGGTCAAATCACTCCCCCTTTGTCTCTGTCTTCTCTCTCTGCCTTTTCTTTTACTTTTTCCTTCTGTTTTCTGAATTTTTCTTTTTTTTTCCTCCCCCCGAAGCCCCCTAGGTCCTCGTACACGGTCGCTTTTATAGGAGGTAAGAGATAAGCTTTCGATTTCCCCTTCAAATCTACATCCGCGATACATTTTCACCAACCGATCACTATTGATAAAAATTTAAGATTATGATAAATATTTTCTCGAAATCCAAATCTCGCAAAGATAAATCGCAATATCGCAATATTTTTTCATAAAATTCATCCCATACTGATAAGGATTCAAGATTAAGATGATATTTTTTTCCTAAATCCAAATCTTTCAAGGCCAAATCGCAATATTTTTTTAACCATCTGCCCTATCTAAAAAAAGATTCATATCTCGGAAAAATTTTAAAATATTATATTCCCATGAGATAATTTTTAATTATTAAAAAACGCGGGCTTGGGCCAACCTGCTCGCTTCGTGGGCCTCATCCATCTAATTCGAATTCATCCGCCATCGGTCCAATAGATAAAATGCAAATTAAAATAAAATGCACCTAAATCTATATGCTATGTAATTAATATTTTTTTTCAGGGATAAAAATTAACCCCTAATTTTTTACGCAATAAATGACTAAATAGATCGCCAAAATTTAGGTGTCAACAGTGGGGAAAATAGCCAATTACGTGGAAGAGACCGATTGCGGTGTTTCCTTGCTATCCAGTCTGCAGCTTCATTCGTTTGGCGGGGGCAATAGTTCACCGAAATATTTTTATGTCTGCTGAGCCCATTTCGGCACCTCTGCACAATCTCCTTTAGATTCCAATTTGGTTGAGCCCGGCCCATGATCATGTCCACGACGGATGAATTGTCACTTTCAATAATTCACTTTCCTATTCCTGTTCCGAAGACTTGCACGTGAGACGATTGGAGTTCGTGCGTATATGAGATCCCAAGTAGGATTGCTTGGGCTTCCGCTTCACTTGCCGAGGAAACCCTAATCGTTGCAGCGAAACCCTCGAGCAGTCTTCCTTCCTGATCGGGAACAATACTCGCTGCAGATCCGAGAAATTCACCGGAGCACCATGCCGCGTCGACATTTATTTTCAACCCATCCCCTTCCGGAGGCCTCCATCGGTCAGGTTTTGCTAGATCTGTTGCTTTTTTGCTTCTCTCTGTTTTTCCTCAACTGAAGAACTCGTTTTGTTCCCTGGCTGTGCTCACCAGATCTGCGGGTCTAGGTTCTTTAGATCGGAATATCCAGTTGTTTCGCGCCTTCCAGATGTGCCACAAAACCATTCCCGTGAGTTCTCGGTCGGGTAAGCTCTGATTTCGATGGAAGGCGTTGGCAATCCACTGATCTGTTCTCCTGAGACTTCCATCTAGTTTTATCTTTTCAAAAATTTGTTCTTCCCATACTCTCTTCGTCCACTTGCATAGAAATAACATGTGTTCTGTCGTTTCAATATTCGACCAATAGAAGGGGCATAATGGATCAGTAACCATTTTTCTTTTATGTAGGTTTTCCCTCGTAGGAAGGGCATTCTGACAGAGACTCCAGAGGAAAGATCGAACTTTCGGTGGCACATGCAGGCTCCAAATTTGAGTCCATAAGGTATGCAGTGGTTGATAAGAGAAGAGGGTCTGTTCTGTTCTGGTTTATCTATTGTTTCCCGTGCTCGATTATATCCGCTCTTGACAGAGTATTGCCCTGTTTTGTTGCCTGTCCATATTAGCATATCTCGCTTTGATTGCTGACATATAGGGATTGCTAATATTTCATTTGCAATTGATTCCTCATACAATCGAAAAATTAGCTGTTGTTTCCATACTCTGTTCTCTGCATCTATCAGTCCAGAAACCATTTTTGGCTCTGTCTGATTTGGTTGTCCTCCTATTACACCTTGCATTAGCCATCTGTCTTCTCTGATACGAATAGTTTCTCCATCACCTACTGACCATATTATATTATCCTTTATGGTGTCTCTGCCAAGCATCAAGCTGTGCCAACCCCATGATGGTCGATGGCCCTTCGAAGCTGTCCAAACGTCCCCGTTGGGGAAATAAATCCCTTTTAGCACTCTGCTCCATAGAGCTGAGGGGGAAGTGGCTAATCTCCAAAGTTGTTTTCCGAGCATGGCTCTATTGAAGGTTAGAAAGTCCTTGAACCCTAAACCTCCCGCATCCTTTCGGGTTTTCAATATCTCCCAGTTTTTCCAGTGCAAACCTCTTTTTGCATCGCCATTTTGCCACCAGAATGATGCTATTCGTTGTTCTATGGCTTTGCAGATTGATACGGGCAGCTTGAAGATGGACATTGCATAGGTAGGTAAAGCTTGTACCACGCTTTTGATTAACACTTCCTTGCCTGCCTTTGTCAATAATTTTTCTTTCCAACCTGCTAACTTTGAATTTACTCTGGCCAGGATCCATGCGAATAGCTCCTTTTTGGATTGTCCCCATTCAGTAGGTATTCCCATATACTTTCCCGTTCTCTGTTGGATAGGGACTCTCAGTTCTGTGGCTAGATTCTGTTGTAGTATTGCTGGACAGCTAACATTAAAAGTAACTCCTGATTTATTTAAGTTGATTTTTTGACCCGTAGCATAACAATATTGATTTAGAACTTGGGCTACATTCTGACATTCTAATATAGTTCCATCCAGAAAGAATATGGCATCATCAGCAAACATTAAATGTGATAGCTTAGGGCAATTCCTGTTAAGATGTATTCCGGTGAGTGTGCCTTCTACTAATGCTTTTTTCATCATCCAGGTGAGCACATTGGACATTAGAATGAAGATATAAGGTGAAAGTGGGTCACCTTGTCTCAGACCTCGCGAAGGATGGAAGAAGGGGGTAGGTTCTCCATTAACTTTTACGCTGTAGGTGACTGTTGAGATGCATTGCATAATTAAAGAAACCCATTTGACGTGAAACCCCATGTGCAGCATAAGATCCCTCACAAAATCCCATTCTACCTTATCATATGCTTTCTGCATATCCAGCTTCAAGATGGCTTGATTCTTTTTCCTCCTTGTTGTTTTGCGTAGGTGATGCAGAACGTCCTGTACAATAAATATATTGTCCTGGATTTGCCTCCTTGGGACAAAGGCCCCCTGCTCTGGTTCAATGATAAGTGGCAGCCATCTTTTCAGTCTATTGGCTAAAAAATTTTATATAACTTTGTAGCTAAAGTTGCACAGACTGATGGGTCTGAATTGGCTGATATTTTCAGGATTTTTTACTTTGGGGATCAGCACAAGGTGGGTCTGGTTTATCCGGGGGTCAAGGACTCTTGTCTGGAAGAATTTATGTACTAGCTGCAATAGGTCAGGTTTTATTGTCTCCCATGATTGTTGGTAGAACATTCCGTTGAAACCGTCGGGGCCAAGAGCCTTATAGGCTCCCAATTGAAACACTGCTACGTGGATCTCCTCTACAGTAGGAACTGTCACCAGATTTTCGTTTATATGGTCAGTTATAGGGGACGGACATTGGTTCAGGATAGGCTAGTAATATCTTTGACCATCTGTTATGTATAGGTTCTCATAGTAGCATTGAAAGTGTGCCTGTATCATCATGGGTTCTCTAGACCGTCTGTTTTCCTCTAATTGCAACATTGAAATACGGTTTTGTTTTCTTCTATTGACCGTTGTGGCATGAAAAAACCATGTATTCTAGTCCCCCCATTGAAGCCATTTAATGCGTGATCTCATTCCTCAGAATTGTTCTTCTTGTTTTATGAGAAAATCTATTTTGCTGATGAGTTGCTGCTTTGTCTGCTTACTTGTATTCTGATCTGTTTGATTCATCAGACCTGTTAGTGCATTCTTTAGTTCTTTGATCTCTGTGTAGGCATTTGAGAAGTGTTGTTTGCTCCACTTAGTTAATGCTTGTGATGTTCTTCTTAGTTTCTCTGCAAATGTGGCTGTTTGGCTTGAATACTCTGCCCATGCTTTCTGGATAAACGCCTGATACTCTATATGTTCTATCCAGAAGACTTCCATTCTGAACTGCTTTGTCTTTTTTCTTGCTCCAGGATACAGATTGAGAATTAAAGGACTATGGTCCAACCCTATGGCTGGAAAGGCCTGGACTTCAGCATCATGGAAGGTAACTCGCCATTCTAAAGAACATAGTACTCTGTCAAGTCTCTTTTTAACCAACTCTGCCCCCTCCCTGTTGTTTGTCCATGTGAAAGCACAGCTATGACATTCTACATCCATTAGGGCTAGATCGTTGATCATATTTCTAAACGCTGCAATTCTTCGATTATCTGCTTCCTTTTTTCCCACTTTCTCCCATACATACAAAATCTCATTAAAGTCTCCTATGCAGACCCAGGGAAGAGACGACAACGGCTTAATATTTCCCATCACATGCCATAATTCCAGACGCTCGCCAAAATCAGTGGATGCATGGACAAAGGTGATCTGCATAATTTGTTTACTTTCAGGATTAATACATTGCACGTCTATGAGTTGTTTAGAACTGGTATTCACCTGTAAATCAATCTCCTCTTGCCACATGATTGCCAATCCTCCTGCTATTCCTGTTGGATTAACCAAGTGTGATTTCTGAAACTGAAGTTTTTTGCGAATCTTTTCCACCATGACTTCTTTATTTTTTGACTCCATTAGAAAGAGTAACTTAGGCCGTTCAAGAGCTATTAAAGCTCTTAGTTCTCGGATTGTCAGGGGGTTGCCCAGCCCCTGACAATTCCAACTAACTATTTTCATGGCTTCTGTGGTGGCTTATTAGGGCTAGCCACCAAAGCCCATTCTTGTCCTTCTTGGACCAGTTGCACCGAGGTCTCCATGAGTTCTATTTCATCTGTAAGCAATGGGGGTGATGCGGGTAGGCATTTCTGTTTTTTTGCCTTTTGTACTTTCATAGCTTTCTTGCTACTGTTCCCCACTTTTGATAACAAAGGTTTCTGAATTTCATAGTGTAGTACCTGTTTTCCACGATCTCGGACTTCTGCTGTGATAGGTACTTCTACTGGGTTTTCCACTTTGTCTGGACTGCCAACTGTTCTCTTCTTGCTGCATGCGACTATTTGCAAATTTGAGGCTGGCTCTTGCTCGTTTAAGTTCATACCTCTCAGTGGATTTGATTGAGCAGGTATAGTTTCTTCCAATACTATTTCTTCCCCCATATTCCCATAAAAAGCATTCCAATAGGGACTATGATCGCTTGTTTCTGCCTTCAACCAGGGTCCATATAACCCTTTTTTGTTCATTGCCCAAGGTGAGTTTGCATAAGGGATCTCAATACAGTCAGTTGCATTGTGGCCAATCCGGCCACACGAGAAACAGAAGTGTGGAAGTCGCTCATACTTGAACTCCACCCAAAGCCAGCTATTGCCAATGTCCATAACAGCTCCCGATTTCAAAGGTGAGGTCAAATCAATCTCAACTCTAACTCTTCCTCCTCTATTTTGAGCATTAGTTGTTGAGTCGATTTGAATTTCTTGTACTTTTCCTACCCTTTTCCCCAATTCGTTAAATACTTTTTCTATTCTCCACCTAGGGGGAACTCCTCCTATACGCACCCATAATTCTTCCTTAGTGAAATCATAGCAATGTTCAGGAACTTCAGGGAGACACTGTTTCAGTACAATCATATTCGTGGAGTAAGACCAAGGTGAATTCCTCTTGATTCTCTGCTTTTCCGCCTCCGTTGGGAATACAAAGCTGAATAGCCCCGGTTCCTTCTGGGAACATATGACCTCTTCTGATTTCCATGCTTTTTTCATTGTAGTGACGAAGGCTGGGAAGTTCACGTTTGGTTTGGAATACAATTTTCCAAATAGAGTTCGACTACATTCCTCTCTTTTTTGTTGAGGTATTTCTTCAGACACTTGGACTACATCTTCTTCAAACCACAAATGCCCCAGACTTCTACACAATGCAGCCACTCTCATCTCATTTTCCTCTTTACTTTCCATTTTACTAACTTCGGATTCTTTTTCCAATAGCGTCTCAGATCCAGACTATCCGCATCTCCAGATCTACCCAGATTCAACTTTTCCACCCCGACACCTCATCAGCCAAAAAAACGAAAGCAAGTAGAGGAAAAGAACAACCCAATACCAGGTGATACCGATTTACTACTAAGATACTATACCGGGAAAAGTGCGCATCTCTTCATCAAAAAATGAAAATGAAAAAGGAAAAGGCAGGTTGGTCTTACCCCACTCAAACTTGGAATTGGCAATTCAAAAATAGAAAATGAAAAAGAAAAAAGGAAAAAAGGAAAAGACAGGTTGGTCTTACCCCACTCAAACTTGGAATTGGCAATTCAAAAAATGAAAATGAAAAAGGAAAAAGGAAAAAAGGAAAAGACAGGTTGGTCTTACCCCACTCAAACTTGGAATTGGCAGTTAAAAAAAAAAACTTGGAATTGGTAATTCAAAAAAAGAAAATGAAAAAGGAAAAAGGAAAAAAGCAAAAGACAGGTTGGTCTTAGTGAGCTGGATGATTATACAGGGGGTGTCTGTATGGCTGCATCTGTATGCATTTGTGATTATTATTCCAAGAAGACAACTCGCTCGACCCCTAATTATTTTTTCTTTTTTCCTAAAATGCTGTATCTGCATGTAGCTATCCAAATTGTACTTGGGATTTCTTGCCCCTTTTGTCAGAACCCATAAATACAATAAATTATTCCATGTATTTTACCAATATTGCTAGGGTCGAATTTGACGCTGCAGCGTTTACATGACGTTGATTTATCATTTTTTGACAGGACTTATGTTTGGTAGTTCGAAAAAATTCAGAAATCCTAAATTGTTTTGCATTATGATTTGCTCTATTCACTGTAGTTTATCATAATAATGAACAAATTTGTCGACTAAAGTGTCAAGTTGTCAAGCCAAACTCCCATATTTTGTTAGCCTTTTTCAAGTCTTGATTCCTGGAATTGCGCGATGGCTCTGCCAAGTTCATCAATTTCAGCAGGAACAGGCCCCTCTCTTTCTTTTCCGCTCCTGTCCTCTTCCGGGTTCAGGTTGTACCACTTGGATGGTGGGATGGGATCCACTAGGATACCGCGAGGAGCAAAAGAGCGATGTTTTTGCTTCTACCTTATCTTCTTTGGTCTCGCTAGTTAACAAATTAAAAAAGAAGCGTGTATTGCTTAAGCACCCAAAGAATGTACTTATCTTCTCTCTCTCTCTCTCTCTTTCCCTTTCTTTTTGAACTTTTGGGATTGAAGAAAAGCACTGAAGGAAATATGGGAAAAGCAGCTACTGCATAGAAAAATCATATTCTTAGTGCCACCCTTTATGAGAAAGGATCAGGATTGATTACATGTGAGAAGTTGGCATTATGAGCTTGCTCTTGGACTTTATGATAATGGAATATTAGTCAGAGAAGGCACCATCCTAGAATGATACCAAACGTTATTCCATTTCCCTTTCGTGTATAGACTTGACTTTTGATCCAGGAGCATTTGCTCAGCAAACTCTCTTGGCGGAGCTTCACTGATTACATAGTGTTACTATCATAGAAAATATCAAGCCCTTAGCTGCATATGTTCGCGATCCACTGAGATCTCGTCCTACTTCGCTTCAATCCATTCGCAAAAGTAGCAATTTTTAAGGTTGGTAGAGGCCTCAGGAAGAATTATCGTCAATTTCATACTCATAAATAATATTCGCTTAGCTCTGTGCAGTAGAAAAACTCGAAAAATTGAGGCACAATATTTCCTGCTGGGTGATATCGGTGCTTCATGTTTCTGTTGAGTTTCCATCGATAAGAAAAAGTACAGATTGATCTTAATGTTGTACTAATCCAATTTAGCAGAAAAAGATGGGAAAGGTAGTTTAGTAATTACAGGGCTTTGTTAATTTTAGTCAACAAAGGCTGCTCTGAAAATCAAGATGACGTCTATAGATTTTGAATTTTTCCACTTGCTTTCGTGTGTGTAGTCCTTTTAAATAATATTATTGCGAACCATTTTCTGCTAATTGTCTGGTGGAGGTGTGGTGGATCAAGCGAGATTGGCTCACCGGTCACTTGCTCGTTAAACATTTTTCTAATTTTCCTTTTTATCTAACGGTATAGCGACGTAGATTTTTAGAAACGCTTTCTTCTTATTTAATTTTCTTCTTTTGTCTAGTTCATCTTGTCTTAGTCACGGACCATGTGAACATATAGGAGAACGTCCATGGGTGTTAGGTCAGATTAATTTAATGAATTTCCTCGCATTGAGACGAAATTGATTAAACTTGTCAACCATCTCACTGCAACGGAAAATTTGGAAAATATTAATGCATAACAACAGCATATGTTTTTGGAGAAAAGTATTGGAGAGGGGCATGGATGCATTGCTGAAGTTATTTAATGAGCATGTCATATGTACTAAATTAATCTAAATAGCTAAATTTGATGGAATTCATGTGAAACCTAAATAGAACTCATTGAAATTAAAAGTCCAAATTTTACTTTATATAAATATGACGCTAGCTCATTCTCGAGTCTTTGTCAAAATTGTGTTCTATGTCATTGAATGTGAACCTCCCTTCCCTTTCACATATGATCGACTCAGATTTCTCGTACTTCATCGACTTCCTTGTTTCACTGTTGAAGCACTAGAATCACAGCAATTGAAGTCGCCAGAAGTAACACACATCAATAAAGACCTTTTCCCTATGGTTGGTCGATTTACTGTTCATCCCACAAGGAGATAACCCGTCACGTTTTCACACAAGCCTGGATTTGTGATAAAAGCGCTTTCCGGTGCTTGTTGGAAGAGCCGACCACTAGGAACCGCACCTGTCAGCTCGTTGTACGATAAGTCTACGGATCTTAAACAAGTTATATGTCCATCTTTTTCAATGTTCATTATAATGTTCCGTAAGGTTAAAACTGCCTTGATCGAGAGCGATCCTAAGTTCCTAATATGGATGGACTAACCTTCGCCGAAAGTGATCAAATTGGTGGTCCTGGGACCTTCATCGCCCTTGAGGACTTCGACGCTCTTGATGGCTTGCAGGAGGACCCTAGGGATGAGGTTATCGGCGTTGAGGACAGCGGCCTTGAACATCTTGGCTGGAGGGATCTGGACGTGATCGCAGAGTCGTAAGTGATGACAGCCATGATTGGATCCGAACTGAGC
The DNA here is from genome assembly GCA_019915185.1 of Eucalyptus camaldulensis. Lineage (NCBI taxonomy): Eukaryota > Viridiplantae > Streptophyta > Magnoliopsida > Myrtales > Myrtaceae > Eucalyptus > Eucalyptus camaldulensis. The sequence continues at coordinate 7,150,523 of JAHSVA010000014.1, read as the reverse complement.
TGCTGAAACTGAGAAGGGGGTGATGATCAGGAAAGACTGAGTAGCAGTGATGAAGTTGGTCTCTAGGACTTGGGAATGAAGAGAACAGGCTGAACCAAAACTGATATATATAGAGAGAGACTAAGAGTGAAGGGCTTTGATCAGTGAATATTTTGCGAAACAAACAAAGCTTAAGAACAAAAATAAATAAATAAATAAAAATTATTCCATGGATTATTCAGATTATGACATGCCCCTTGTTCCTAATATAAAAATGTCTTTATGATGATAGAACAATAGTCAAAGAAGGCAGGCACCATCCTAGAATGATACCAAACGTTATTCCATTTCCCTTTCATGTATGGACTTGACTTCTATCCAGGATGGCTGAGCTTCACTGATTTCTTAGATCGTAGTAACTATCAAGCCCTCAGATGCGTATGGTCGCGATCCACTGAAATTCCATCTTAAGTTGTTTTGATTTGTTTGCAAAAGTAACAATCTTAAAGGTCGGTAGAGGCCTCGAGAAAAGTTTGATGCATTAGTAGAAACTTGGAAAACCAAGGCACAATTTTTCAAATTGGGTGATTTGTAAACTACATGTTTGTATTGAGCTTCCATCGATAAGAAAAGTGTTGAGAATTCTCAACGTTGTACAAATATAATTTATTAGAAAGAGAAAGGAGGAGTAGTTTTATAATTACACTTTATTTGTTTGTTGAACCTGGAATCCTTTGTGTAAAAATATAAATATAAAGATGTGTATAAAAATATGTGAGTGGGCTTTAAGGTTTTGTATATTTAGTCAACAAAGGCTGCTCTGAAAGCCAATATGGACGTTGATAAATTTTGATTTTACCTCTTGCTTGCGTATGCCCAGTCCTCCTAAATAATATTATTGCAAATCATTTTCTGCAAATTATATGGTAGGGGTGTGGGGGACCAAGTGAATTGGCTCACGGGTCACTTGCTAATTGAACATTCTTTTATGTTCCTTTGTCTAATTATTCTTATCTAAATTATAGACCATGTGAACACAAAGGAAAATGAATATGGTGCTGATCATATTATATAATAACTTTCGTCCCATCAATTAAACTTGCCATCATCTCATGATGATTGTATATCTATCGGATTCTCTCTCGCTCTCTCTTTTTCTTTTTCTTTTCTTTTCGATTCACGAAGGATTCATAAAATATTCACAAGTAATAACAAAAAATGTTTTTGGAGAAAAGCATTTGAGAAAGATACGGACGCATTGGATAGTGCTTTTGATAGGCAGTTATTTGGTGAGCAACGCGAAATGTACTGAATTAATCTGAATCGCTAAATCTAATAAGGTTCATGGAGGACCCATATGAAACTCACTTGGAATGTGGGATGTTCGCTCGTTTACCGAGCCTTCGTCAAACGCCTTTTTCTCATCTCTTGGAAAAATTCCAACTGCAGGCCGCTCCGTTAAACGCCCATCGCAAATGATTTCCCCCACCTAATTCTTCGTTTAAATTTCAGACTTAAAAATATGAATAAAAGTAACGATTGCGTGTCAAGTACAAGCAAGTCAGTTGACGAAGAAGCTTCTTACCAACCTTCGAGCTATGGTGATGAAGTGTGAACAATTCATCTTCGTCTTGTCGAGTTTTGCAGTGATCCAAAGCTCGATCTTGGGTAGACGATGAGAAAGCTGTCTTGTGTAATTGCTACCTCATCTGTCATGGAGATTTTTGTGCAAAATTTCACAGAAAAGTTGATTTTCTCTCATCACATGGAAACACACTTCATCAACAGACAAATTTTTGCACACCTAGAATCCATCAGCACGTTGGACGATAATATTGGCGGATAACCGGGCAACAATTCATCAATAACTAAACTCAATCTGGCATCAATTTCTCATCCGAAACTAAATCGACCGAAATCATGTTAACCCCAACAATAACTGGCAATATACAATACTGAAATGACAATAAGACAAAGTGAACAACAATACCAAGGTTCTAACATGGAAATTCAATACGGAAAAAATCACGGACCATCTAAAGACTTCTACTGATTACTAAAATAATAGGATACACAACATTATTCTCTATCACACGTTAGAGGCTCAACACCAATAAAATAACCATATTTCCCCACCACAAAGGTAAATCCCCACCACAAAGGTAAATTCACGTAAATGGAACAAGAAAACCCTACTCACAATTGGAAAATCTGGAGGAAGTTCATCAATCAATTCGTAGTCCTCAGTTTTACGAAACAACATACTCAGATTTGAGCAAATTCCGTCGGCATCTTGCGTTCAAATTAGGATCTAACCGAAACAACGTACTCAAATTTGAGCAAATTCCGTTGGCATCTTGCGTTCAAATTAGGATCACAAAGATTGTGCCCCTTCTTTTAGAACGCTAAGAAAGAAGAACCCAGGACACAGACACCAATTACCCACTCACCAAGTTCCGAAAAGCACAGACGAGGTACGGCCAAGACGAGCGAAATGCCTCGTGAATTAACCTAAGAGCGACAGAAACATGCCGAGATAGAAAACGGTAGAAGCCGACGCCCCAAATTGCAAACTTCGAGCTACAAAATGGGGATTAAGCACGGGAAAGCAATGGAGCCAGCAACCACAGCAGAACAAAAGAAAATGGAAGAGACGATGTAGAGAGAGAGAGAGAGGGGGGGAGAGAGACGATTGGAGGGAGCACCGTGATGTCGAAATCGGCGCTGGCGGTGGCGAGGAGAGGAGAGGGGGTGGGAATCTAGGGTTAGGACAGGTTTGGTCTCGTGCCAATTCATCTGGACCGTGCCTCCCTTCATATCTCCTCCGCCCGCTCCGCCGCTTCCTTCCTTTCTTCCTTCCCCCCCTCTCTCTCTCTCTCTGAAATCGAAGCCTTCTTCCTTCATTTCTTAGCGAACGAAATCGATCAATTCGTGGAATTCGTGACATTCGTGCGCTCTCCCCATTCTGCGGAGAGATTCCCGACAAATCGACCAGTGCTGAGGCTCATAAAGATCAGATCCGGGTAAACTCTGAACGCGATCGTGATATCTGCTGTGAACAGATCACCTTCTAGACGGACTCTCGTTAGCCCCGGACAAATCCCTCAAGCAATTGGGCAGCGGCCCGGTGAAGTTGTTCCCATCAACCGCGAGATACCGAAGAGCGAAGCTGCCGCACGAATCCAGCGGCAGTTCTCCGGTGAAGCTGTTGTTGGAAAAGCTAACATAGCCCAGACGAGATGGATTCGCGGAAATCGTATGCCACCCGAGAAATCGGTCGTGAGCAAAAGAGATGGACTATAGTCTTGTCAATCCTCGTTTCAATAAAGCGAGTGTAGAGCCAAAAAAAAAAAAAAAAAAGGGAAGAAGGACGACACAGTTGGCTATAACATTGAATGATAGTTTATTCCTGGCATGCCTGTGTGTCCAATGATTCTCTACTCGAAAAAAATTTGCTGAAAGCTGAGAGGGAAGTCTTGATCTAGGATTTCGAAGCTGATACCCATGTGTGTATATATGCGCGGGAGAGAGAACTTTGTGGACCTGCTTTGGGTCCGTTTCAGAGGAAAACCAAGCAGTCGCGTACTTTTGGTTGAGTACTTGACAGTGACTCAAACATCTGCATACGTTCACTAGCTCGAGTCACTATCAAGTACTCGACTTTTGGAAGAATGTGTGATGAGGGTGGAAATCGAGTCGTAATGCGTGTGCTATGACTTGGGATGGGATGATATGCACTTTCTTGTTCTTTGCCTTTTTACGAGAAAAGCCGACACGATCAAAATCGAGTCGTGTCAAGTACTCGACTTTTGGAAGAATGTGTGAGGGGGAGCGTGTGCAGTTGTCCACACATAATAGGAACGTGAGCCATGGAAATTATTGCCAAACAGGCCAATCAAAGATGCACCAATTTGAGAATAAGTAATAAAGAATAAAAGAAAATCAAAATCACATAAGACGCAAGATTTATGTGAAAAGCTCAAAACGAGAAAAATTACAGGAAGAGAGAGGAGCTTCATTATCTTCAACAAAGAGCATGAGAGTACAATCCACAAAGCTCTAAAACCACTTGATGAGTCATAAGATTTAAGACTACGTTTAGTTATCCGGATATCTAATCGGGATAGGACTAGATAAGATAGGATATGAAATCCTGAGATTTTTTAATATTTTGTCTATTATTTAGTGAATCGCAATATTAAAGTCGGATATATTTATATTATATCATGTACATTTTTTTTTATATAAACGACATATAATTATAAATGAACCTAAATGTTCATAAATGGAGATGATGAAAATCTATCGTAACACAATTCATTAATTTATTTTTATTTTATTTTTCCTCTTTTTTATATTATTTTCTTTATTATTTTTTCCCCTTTCATCATTCTTTAATAAAATTTTATCAAATAGTAAATTGTACTAACATACCTAAAATACAAAAATACCTAAAATATATAATAAATATAAATATTTAATTTATAGATTGAATGTTTATTATAAGATAGAATTAAAGTTGAATATATAAATTAAAATATGATTAATTAAAATAAATTTTTATTTTTTATTTTTATTTCTTAAATTATAATTCAAATATTATTTATATTGAAATATAATTTCAATTTTATTAATTTAATAAGTTTGTTATTCGAGAGAAATAATTTTCTTAATATGGACATTAGAAATCCTATTCACCTTTATCTCACTTTCTCCATAAGATAATTTTATCTTGTCTATATCCCTCTTATATTCAACTTTATTATGTCCTAAACGAGCACCAAACGTAAGATAGGATAAATCATATTATATCTCGAATTTCATCACAACCGCCAAACGCAGCCTAAATATCTAGCAAGAAGATAGGAAAAAAATAAAATAGGAAACGATACAGAGACTAGAGTTGGAAATGTGTTATTAAACACATTCCTTTTATAGTCTCCCTTCAAAAATCCCGTAAAATAAATATGGATGGTTTAAAATACTCTTATCTCTTAATTTGAAAGTCAAAACTCAATAGAAATTGAGTCGAATTGAGTACTCAACTTTTGGAAGAAACGGAGTTATGTTTGGTTAAACTTTCTCAAGTAGCTTTGGGGAAATGTAAAGTAGTGTAAGCCTAAAGGATTTTAGAAAAATATAAAGATTGTTTGATAAAATCTATTTTGAGAAGTAACTTTGAGATAAATGTTGGTTGATAGAAAATATATTTAAAAAGCTTATTTGGATGATTAATTTACACTGTCTGTTTTAATTAATTTCGGGGGTTGGATACTTTAGGTACTTTTGTGTTCTTGAGTACGGACCTGTTGGCTTTTATCCATAATTAAAGTCTAGAGAGAGAAAGAGAGAGTGCATTTGTCTTTCAAGGCTTCTGATGATTGGAGATTTTCTCTGATGAAATACTTCAATTTAAAAATTTAAATAGAGAGAGAGAGAGAGAGAGAGAGAGAGAGAGAGAGAGAGAGAGAGAGTTTGTGCATATCTTTAATAGGCGTCATAATTAGAGAGAGAGAGAGAGAGAGAGAGAGAGAGAGAGAGAGCAGACCAGAGTTTCTCTAATCGAATAATTCAATTTAATAATTTAAACAGAGAGAGAGTGTGCGCATATCTCTAAGAGGCATATCATAAATTAGAGAGAGAGAGAGCATCCAATCTCTTCTACTTCTACTTATGAAGAAATAATTTGACCTTGTCACTGCACTATCCACAGAGTCTTCAATTTTCTCGGGGAAAATGCAAGTTGGGACAAATTCCGGCCCACCTTCGACTCCTTCTCAAAAAAGACAATACATTCTGGGCTGAAGAATGGAGCTTTGAGGACATGGTGGTGAATAACGAGTGATATAGAAGAGATGCTACGCTATTAAATTATTGTCTCAAGTTTGAGTCCGTGTACAAGATCCGACTTGATTTGAAGACGTAGAAAAACCGAAGGCGATACTTAATACCCGGACCTAGTGGGACGGTCCTGAGAAGTAGAGGCGCAGGGAAAGAATATAGACAAGGTTTGTCTTCCAGTTATGATGATAACCTCTGAACAATTCATCTTCGTCTTCCCCAGTCATTTTAGATGGAACGGCGATAGCATTCCACGGTTCTAGTTTTGCAGTGATCCAAAGCTTGATCTTGGTAGACGATGAGAAAGCTGTCTTGTGTAGTTGCTACACCATCTGTCATGGAGATTTTCGTGCAAAATTTCACAAGAACAAGGTCAGATGCATGAAGGATTGAAGTCTATGTCATTTTGTTTTGTTGCAATATGAATGACCTGAGTTCAAGTTGATTCAAAGCGTTAGAGCAATTGGGACTTGATAGGCTGCTTCATCCGGTGAGGACTTCTTCGTTCCAACTTTTTCTCTCCCTTTTGATTCGTTTTCATTTCTGCTATTGATTTTGTCATTTTGAGCTTAGGTTGCTACCTAATAGGCAGAATTTTTGTAACATTTGATATGATATGCAGATACACATTACTTGTGTATATCTCGAAAATTCCCACTTTTAGACACTGCTTTTGGCTGGCTTCTAAAAAATGCCCTTCTACTAATCTTCCGAGCGTTAAAAAATAGAAAATACAAACTAAAAAAGTCAGATTGTGAGAGCAACTTCTGTTTGCTCTTTCTTTTGTTTTGCATTGCATATTGGTCCTTCACCTATTTTTGTATGCTGATAGCTAATTATAAACACCAAGTTGCTTCAAAGGTCAAAGTTGAAACAAGCATATACTGAAATGTAGAGGCAAAAGAAATTATGCAGGTTCTCAAAACTCTGGTGGTTGACCACGGGGACATCACCCGATCCCAGTATGTTGAGCTTTTTGATGGCGATGATTTGGCCGCTGGCCAGGCTCCCGAACCAGCCCTTTCTGATGCAGTAATTTTCATTGCAGTCATCGGTAGCCTTGGTGATGTCATTGAATGTGAACTTCCCTTCCCTTCCCCATATGATCGACTCGGATTTCTCTTACTTCACAAGACTCTTGATCTCTTCATCGAATTCTTTGTGTTGCCACCGAAGTGCCAGAATCACAGCAATTGAAGTCACCAGAAGTAGTAAGCAGCAGACGCCTAGGGTCACGCCAATAAGAACCTTTTTCCCAATGGTCAGTCAATTATCACTCATCCCACAAGGAGATAATCTGGTCGTGTTTCCACACAAACCCGGATTCGCGATTAAAGCACTTCCCTGTGCTTGTTGGGAGAGGCGACCACTACGAACCACACTAATTGGCTTGTTGCATGATAAGTCTATTGAGCTTCAACTCCTCATGCTGGTGAGAGGAGCTGGGATCGTACCCGACAATTTGTTATGCAAAAGATTGAGATTTTCCAATTCAGTGAGCTTTGCTAAATTGGAAGGAATTGATCCAACTAGAGAATTGTGGCTCAGGTCCAGGAGATTCTGTAGCGTGAACAAGTTCCCCAGCTCTGGCGATATGACATCCAACATATTGTTGTTGCTCAAGTTCAAGCTCAGTAAATTCTTGCAATTCGCTAGCTCTTCCGGTATGCTACTGCTCAATGCCTTCTCCCCGACAAATCAAGATATTCTAGCTTCGATAAGTTTCCTAATGATGTGGGAATATCTCCAGCCAAATGGTTATAGCTCAAGTTCAGCCTAATCAACGCCCCCAGACTTACCAAATCATCGGGAATTTTCATGGTCGATTCATTACCATATGGAGTCAGATCGCGCAATTGAGACAATTTCCCAAGCTCCGGCGAGATGCGGCTGGGGATTTTGTTACCATCTATCGGCAAATTCGTGACATTCGTGCGCTCTCCCCATTCTACGGAGAGATTCCCGACAAATCGGTTGTTGCTGAGGGCCTAAGGCTTATAAAGTCCGGATTCAGATAAACTCCAAACGTACTCATGACATCTGCAGTGAACCGATCGCTGTCCAGACGAACTCTCGTTAGCCCCGGACAATTCCTAAGCAGTCGGGCAGCGGCTCGGTGAAGTTATTCCCATCCACCGCAAGATATCAAAGAGCAAAGCCGCTGCATATATCTGGCGGCAGCTCTCTGGTGAAGCTGTTGTTCGAAAAGCTAACGTTGCCCAGAGAATGGCTGTACTTGCCGAAATCACGTGGTATGCCTCCCGAGAAATTGTTCATGAACAAAGAGATGGACTGTAAGTGATGCTACATCATGGCTTTTTCCTTCCCAGCCCTGATCTCCTCTTCTTCAACTTGTAGTGCCTCCTTGGTGGTATACTTGCTCGTCATCTTGCAGAACGGACCTTCATCACTGACAGCCTCTCAAACTTGACCTCATAATCAATCAACTTGAGTTTGTCGTCCAATGTGTCGCCTTCGATTATCGTCTACCTACACACGAAGTTCTCCTTGTCGAGCTCATCGATCCGGTGCTTCACATTCTTGAAATGACTAGCTGCATTTGGGACCAAACAAGACTTACATTATGAAACTCCCAGCTTGATGAGCGTCTGTTGAGTTTACGTACCTTCGGCGATATTAACTTGCCCGATGCTCCCGGCTCCTCCGTCACCTTGCACGAGCTCCACGCTCTTTATGAACTGAGGCAGGAGCTTTGGGATCAGGGAATTCAACCCGACGATCAAGGCCTTGAACATCTGAGCTGGAGCAATCGGGCATGTGAGCTCGTGTGATCCTGGTTGCACCCATGGCTATTGGCAATGAGAAAGAAATAACCCCAGAGAAGTTCGTGCTTCTGAGTCCTGTCAATGCCTCCTATTTATGGCTAGAATTATGTGAATAGGTAGGCTTGGTTTGGCAAGAGCCACGTTTGAGGAAAATAGAAGAGTCGAGGATTCGCGGCCTAAAGAAATGTAAAAGAGGAATTATGTTGGTCTCTTTTGTTCTCTTGGTCATGAAAATGATTTCGGTCCCTTTCAGATTCAAGTTGTTGAAATATCAAAATATATGTTCCAAAAGATGAACACAAGAGAGCGCATTCTCATGCTCACATGGGCGGTCGGCACTTAGAATTGATTGTTGTGGAGTTTTATACGAGGATTCAGCGATATTGTAATCAAATGTCCTTATTTAGAGAAGCGAGTGTTCATCGAATTTCATTTAATATGTAGCAAATGAGAACACTTAATAAATTAGTGATATCACGATAGTATGTCATACGATATAAGCATCTCATAATATATTTTTTCACGCTTGATGCCTTAATGTTGTGGTAAATTCATTTTCAATTCATCCAGTAAAGCCTTTCGTAATCATTTCCATATATATATAAGGTTAAGGTTGATAAAGCTTCACTGACACCGGCGGTTTGACTGGGTCAAAATAGGGTCGGCAACGGGGTGTCCCAAGATCAGCTCATCATCTGAGTGGGAGGGGATGTGGAGGCTGCTGCTTTTCCGTTATAATTTTCTTCTCTTTTTCTTTTCTTTTTTTCTTTTTCTATTATTGTTGAATCGTTTGATCTCTAATCCATTGTCCCCATCAAGAATCAAGATAGGATTAGCTTAAATAGAATTCAAATAGCCGAAGTGTTGCAATAAGATAAGTCTAAACCCTAAACACATTCAACAATTTCTGTATAGCTTTATTGATATATAATAAAAATGTACTTTTCCTTAAAAATTTTACTTATTGCGGATTATGAAAAATTGTGCCACATTGATATGTTTAGATGATCGATCTGGGTCAAACGGGATCGATTGTCCATATTCGAAATATCAGGCCGCAGTTTACCATGAATTCATTTGTCACTCATGAATTCTCTCAATGTAGCGCAGTTTACCAAATTCCATAAAACCACTACACCAGATTCCTGCCACACCTTTCATTCTCTCATTCGCAGCAAAGACGAGAACAACAACAATCACCAGCCCAATATGCTTTAACTTCAAACACCGAGTGACTCAAACGCTTCTTGTCTCCTATTTAGTTTAGCCCAACCGGACATATTTAATACATTACATGAACAATAAAAGATAGCGATGAGATCGGCTCGACAGGCATCAGGGTTTGCCACGACAGAAGCCTCGATGGCCTTAACCATCGTGTCCACCTTCTCTTTCCCGGCCTTGATCTCCTCCTCGGTGATATTCACCTCGCCAATGGTGAAGTACTTGCTTGTGCTCTTCAACACCGAGCCTCCGTCGGGCGACACGGTGATCTTCACCTCGTAGCTGATCTTCTCAAAGGCGGTGCCCAGCGCGTTACCCTCGATGATTGAGTAGCAGTAGGTGAAGTTCTCCTTGTCCAAGGCCTAGACCTTGTGCTTTGCCGTCTTGTACCGACTGCCTATCAAAGTAACAAAAAGTAACATTCACATTTAGAACTTGCCGGTTTCAACATTGCGAGCACCAATCTTGATCGTCTAGATCCGGCCATTCAGGAATTAGCCCCCAGCCACAATCCAATACTTGACTTAGACATGGCCTGATTTTGCCTTATCAAAATTGAGTCACATGATCACTTGTGTAAATTTAAACAGTCAGAAACGTCTTAATTAATCAAGTCATATATCTATCTTTTTCAATGTTCATTATAGTTTTCCATAAGGTTGAACCCGCCTTGATTTGGAGCAATCCTAAATTCCTTATACGGATGGACTAACCTTTGCAAAAAGTCATCAACTTGATGGTCCCGGGACCTCCATCGCCCTCGAGGACTTCAATGCTCTTGATGTCTTGTGGGAGGACCTTGTTGATGAGGTTATCGGCGTCAAGGAGAGTGGCCTCAAACATCTCGGCCGGAGGGATTGGGGACGTGGTCTCGAAGTCGTAAGTGATGACACCCATGACTGGATCCGAACAGAGGTGCAGAAACTGAGAAGCGGGTGATGATCAGGAAAGACTTAATAGTGATGAAGTTGGTCTCTAGGACTTGGGAGTGAAGAAAGGAGGCCGAACTGAAGATGACATACGTAGAGAGACTGAGTGTGAAGGGTTACGATTTCTGAATATTTTCTTCTTTCTTAGGTGGGTTATATAGAAAATAAATAATTTAAAAAATATTTTTCTAAAATTAATCGTCAAATTTGAATAGTGTTTCCAAGCAAGAGTTATTTGGTGAGTGTGCTGCATATTCTAAATTGATCTAAATCCATATAGAACTCACTAGAATTACAAGCCTAGATTCTCCTTAATATAAATACGATGAAAAATGTTATCTCATTTCCGAATTTTCATCAAAATTGTGTTGTATATACTATGTTAATCTAAATCGGTAAATTCGATGGGCTCATGTGGGATCCACATGAAACTCACTGGAATTAAAAGTTCTGATTCCGCTTAATATAAATATGGTGCTCTTTCATTAAAATTTTGTTGTCTGTACTAAATTGATTTAAATCACTAAATCTAATGGGTTCATGTGAGACCCATATGGAACTTAATAGAATTAAAAATCCAAATTCAGCTTAATATAAATATGACCCTAGCTCATTTCCAAGTCTTCATCAAAAGTGTGTTGTATGTCCTACATTGATCTAAATCGCTAAAGATGATGGGTTTGCTTGGCATCCATATAGAACTTACTAGAATTAAAAGTCCAAATTCCCGTTGATATAAATACAACACTACCTCATCTCCGAGTCTTCGTCAAAATTCTGCTATATGTACTAAGTTAATCTAAATCGCTAAATTTGATGGGTTCATGTGGGATCCATACGAAACTCACTGAAATTAAAAATTCAGATTCCATTAATAAAAATATGATGCTCTCTCATTGAAATTGCATTGTATGTACTAAATTGATTTAAATTGCTTAATCTGATGGGTTCATGTGGGACTTATATGGAACTCGCTAGAATTAAAAGTTCAGATTCCCCTTAATATAAATATGATGCTCTCTCCGTCAAAAGTGTATTGTCGGTTCACGTGGATCTATATAGAACTCGTTGGAATTAAAAGTCCAGATTCCTATTAATATAAATATGACACTACCTCATTTCTAAGTTTTCATCAAAATCATAAGTTAATCTATGAGTTTGTTTTGTTATTATCACTTTTGAGATTTCCGTTCATGTATCAGTTTGGTAATGAATGGGAATTTCTTTTTGACCCAAAATAAAAAAATTTAATCTAAATTGCTAAATTCTACGAGTTTACATGGGAACCATATGGAACTCACTAAAATTATGAGTCTAGAATCCACTAGATATAAATAGGACGCTTACTCATTTCCAAATCTCCGTCAAATGCCTTTTTCTCATCACTTTGAAGTTTCCGATCGCACCCCACTCTGTCGCACGTGAATCAGGAATGATTTTCGACGCCAAAGTCTTTGTTAAATCTCAAAAATATTGAGCCAACGTGGAACAACAACTCAATTGTAAGCATCGGGGTTTTGCAAGAGATGGGCTCCAATGGCTTTCAACATTCCCATGGCCTTCTATTTGCTAGCCTTGTTCTCGACCCCGTCCTTGGCGAAGTACTTGCTCGTGCTCGTGCACCCTCTCTGTCTGGACTTGATCTCGTTCGAGATCTTCTCTAGCACGTTGCCCTCGACGATGGTGTAAGCGTGCGCGAGCTTTCCTTGTCCAGCTTGTCGACTGGTGCTTCACCAAGTTGAACCGTCTAGCCGCGACACACAGAAAACTGCAGTCAGCTCCCACGTTAATCTTATCAAAGAATGTCAGGCCAATGTCTTGACATCACATGTTGATGCGACGTGATCAAAATGAATGAAATTAGAAGACGCGCAAGTACTCGCCTTCGCCGAAAACGATGCGATTGTGACGGGACCGTCATCACCTTCAAGGACGACAAAATCCAGACTGGCTTGTGGGAGGAGCTTGGGGATGAGTTTTTTTATCAAGATCAAAGGCCTTGAACATTCGTGCAGGTGGGATGGAATGCGTCTTCGCCTAAGATTTCCAAGTCCCAGTGCAAGAGATACGTGAGATTATGTTGAAATGCCCTTTAAATGATTCTCAATCTCCTCGTTTAGTAATCTAAATCAGCATCACAATGTTCTTAAATAATATAATAAAAAAAAGAGGACAAAAGGCATAGATCTCAAGCCCAAATTATACTTATCAGCACGCGAGAGATCTTTGAATGCAAATAGCCTTGAGGGTGGGAATTCACTAAATTATAACTTAAATATTCTAACGGCTCCAACGGCTCAGACAAACAAGCTTGAGTGCATGCGGATAATTCTTGCGCAATGAAATGCATGGTAAGTCGCGAATCGAGACTCGTCCACGTACACACTATTGCGACCATGACCATGAAGACCACTTCCTTGACCAGTTGGCTAGTCGGAGGAGGAAGACGTGGGTCGAGCATAACCGATAGCGGCACATTTGAGTCTTTGAATAATGTCGACATTTGTGTCATTTGTAGGGAAGAGAGAAGATTCCTGGATGCTTCCCCATCATTCTCTAGCATCAGTACTTTTACTATTGACTCTGTTTCATGAAAGAAGAATGAATCTATGTTTTGATCACAACCTCAAGTTGCCTACAAATTCCAAATTTTTTAGATACTATTAATACAAACCGCTTTTCAAAATCTGTACTTGCTCTTCCTAAAAAGTCTTATTAGAAGTATTGGATGAATCCACATTCAATATGTCAATTAAAGCTATTTGATCAACCCGAGACCATAGGTACAGGGGGGATGTATTGATTAGATTTGATCACGTGGCTTACCAGGAACCATGTAGCCATAAGATCTAGCCACTGGGATCCAATTAGACGAATCCAAATTCCAGAGCCTCACCGTCCCAAAAACCAAAAGTTGAGGCTTAAAGTCCGACTCGAGCAAGATGTTGTTCAACATCATGTCCCGATGGACAATAGGCAGTGAGCAATCGTGATGCAAGTAGGCGATCGCAGGAGCCACGCATTGAATAGTCTTCACTCTCTTGACACAAGTCCAATTCAACTGCTCCTTTTCCTCCATGCAAGACCTTTGCCGAAGTTTAGAAAACATTGGATGATGTCCCTGCAGTTAACCACCACTTTTTTTTACCGTGACGATGTGGCCGATGGCCTATTAGGCCTTGTAAACGCTTTTGAATCTGCGTTTTCCGATGCAGTACTCTTCACTGAAGCCGTTGGTGGCCTTGGCAATATCATTGAATGCAAACTTCGTTCCCCTTTCCCATATGATTTCACGTACTTCATAAGATTTCTTATCTCTTCATCGAGATGCTTGTTTCACTGCCAAAGCACCAAAATCAAAGCAATAAGAATCACGAGAAGTAGTAAGCAGCAAACGCAACAATCACATTAATCAGATCCTTTCTCCGATGGTCAGTCGATTTACTGCTCGACCCACATGGAGACTTCCCTTCGCGTTTCCTCACAAGCCCGAATTTGCAATAAAAGCACTTCCTAGTTATTGTTGGAAGAGGCGACCACCAGGAACTGCGCCTGTCAGCTTGTTGTACAAGAAGCCCATGAAGCTTAAACTGCTCATGCGGGTGAGAGTAGCTGGGATCATACCCGACAAATCGTTATAAGAAATATTGAGATTTTCCAATTTAGTGAGCTTTGCTAAATTGGAAGGAATTGATCCTACTAGTGAATTATGGCTTAGGTCTAGTGGTTTTGTAGCGTGAACGAGTTTCCCAGCTCTGGTGACATGACACCCAACAGATTGTTGTTGCTCAAGTTCAGGCTCAGTAAATTCTCGCAATTTGCTAACTCTTTTGGTACAATCCATAGAGAAGGGATGTACTTGTCGTATTGTGGTTTATGAAAGATTGTGCCACATTGATAGCTTTAGATGTTAGTCCAAATTCGAAATATCGGGTCAAAGTTTGGCATTTTATTGGCCATTTGGCATTTCATTTGTAACTCATGAATTCCCTGCTCATAAAAAAATTAATAAATTAGAGAATTCTACAAGCCTCGTATAAACATGTAGCATACTTTATCAAATTCCACAAAACCACTGCACCAGATTCCTGTCACACCTTTTATTCTCTTATTCTCAGCAAAGACAAGAAGAACAACACTCACCAGCCCAACATGCTTAGCTCCAAACAGAGTGACTCAAACTCTTCTTGTCTCCTTTTTAGTTTAGCACAACCAGACATATTTAACACATTACGTAAACAATACAAGATAGCGAAGAGATCGGCTCAGTAGGCATCAGGGTTTGCCACGAGATAAGCCTCGATGGCCCCGACCATCGCAGTCACCTCCTGTTTCCCGGCTTTGATCTCGTTCTCAGGGATGTCCACGTCGTCATTGGTGAAGTAACTGTTCGCGCACTTCAACGCCGAGCCTCCCAAAGGCAACGCGGTCATCTTCACCTCATAGCTGATTTTCTCAAAGGTGGTGCCCAGCACTTCGCCCTCGATGATTGAGTAGCAGTAGGTGAAGTTCTTCTTGTCCAGGGCCTCGACCTTGTGCTTCGCTGTCTTGTTCTGGCTGCCTATCAATGTAACAAAAAGTCACATTCACATTTAGAACTCGCAGGTTTCAATATCACGAGCACCAATCTTCATGGTGTCCATCAGGCCGCTTAGGAATTAACCCAATTGTTCCGACCGCAATCCAATACAATTGACTTAGACATAGCCTGACTTTCCCTGATCAAAATCGAGTCACATAATCACTCGTGTAAAGTAAAACGGTTAGAAACATCTTAAGTAACCAAGTCATATTTCTATCTTTTTCCATATTCATTATAGTGTTCCATAAGGTTGAAGCCCCTTGATTCAGAGTGATCCTAAGTTCCTAAAACGGATGGACTAACCTTCGCCAAAAGCCATCAACTTGATGGTCCCGGGACCTCCATCGCCCTTGAGGACTTTAACGCTCTTGACGGCTTGTGGGAGGACCATGGGGAGGAGGTTATCAGCATCGAGGATAGCGGCCTTGAACATCCTGGCCGGGGGAATGGGGGACAGGATATCGAAGTGAAAAGTGATGACACCCATGACTGGATCCTAACAGAGTTGCTGAAACTGAGAAGGGGGTGATGATCTGGAAAGACTTGAGTAGTAGTGATGAAGTTGGTCTCTGGGACTTGGGAGTGAAGAGAAGAGGCTGAATTGAAGTCGACATATATAGAGAGAGGGAGACTTGAGTGTGAAGGGTTCTGATCACTGCATATTTTCTTCTTACTAAGATGCATTATAGTTTGCAGAAAATAAATAATTTAGAAAATATTTTCCTAAAAATAATCACTAAATTTAGATAGTGTTCCGAGCTTAAGTTATTTGGTGAGTGTGCTGCATGTTCTAAATTGATCTAAATTGCTAATTTTAATGGGCTCGCTAGAATTAAAAGTGTAGATTCCCCTTAATATAAATACAACACTACCTCATTTTCAAGTCTTCGTCAAAATTGTGTTGTATATAAATATGACCCTAGCTCATCTCCGAGTCTTTATCAAACGTGTATTGTATGTCCTAAATTGATCTAAATCGCTAAATCTAACAGGTTCACGTGGGATCCATGTGGAACTCACTCGAATTAAAAGTCTAGATTCTCCTTGATATAAATACGATGCTATGTCATTTCAAAGTTTTCATCAAAATTGTGTTGTATATACTAAGTTAATCTAAATCGCTAAATTTGATGGGTTCATGTGGGATCCATAGGAAACTCAAAATTAAAAGTTCAGGTCAACTTAATATAAATACAGTTTTCTTTCATCAAAATTATGCCGTATGTACTAAATTAACCCAAATTGCTAAATCCGATGGGTTCATGTGGGACCTACATAAAACTCACTCGAATTAAAAGTCAAGATTCTCCTTGATATAAATACGATGCTATGTCATTTCTAAGTTTTCGTCAAAATTGTGTTGTATATAAATATGACCCAAGCTCATTTCCGAGTCTTTATCAAACGTGTGTTGTATGTCCTAAATTGGTCTAAATCACTAAATCTAACAGGTTCACGTGGGATCCATGTGGAACCCACTCAAATTAAAAGTCTAGATTCTCCTTGATATAAATACGATGCTATGTCATTTCTAAGTTTTCGTCAAAATTGTGTTGTATATACTAAGTTAATCTAAATCGCTAAATTTGATGGGTTCATGTGTGATCCATAGGAAACTTACTAAAATTAAAAGTTCAAATCAGCTTTATATAGATATAGTGCTCTTTCATCAAAATTACGTTGTATGTACTAAATTAACCCAAATCGCTAAATCTGATGGGTTAATGTGGGACCTATATAAAACTCACTGGAATTAAAAGTCTAGATTCTACTAAATAAAAATGAGGCCCTAACTCATTTCCGAGTCTTTGTCAAAAGTGTGTTGTATGTCCTAAATTGATATAAATTGCCAAATCTGATGAGTTCACATACAATCCATATTGAATTCACTAGAATTAAAAGTCCAAATTCCACTTAACATAAATATGACGTTAGCTCATTTCTGTTTCTTCATCAAATGTGTGCTATATGTACTAAGTTAATCTAAATCGCTATATTTGATAGGTTCATGTGGAACCCATATGAAACTCACTAAAATAAAACGTCCAAAATCGATTAAATATATATACTACTTTAACTCATTTCTAAGTCTCCATCAAGCGCCTTTTTCTCATCTCTTTGAAGCTTCCGAGCGCGTGCCATTCCGTCACATGTGAATCGCGAATGATTTTCCACGCCAGAGTCTTTGTTAAATCTCAAGACTTAAAAATACGAATGTGAAGTAACAATTGCGTGTCAAATGCAGAAAATTCATATGTGAAAAAGTTGACCGTCCCTTCTTGAGTCAACTGTTCTCTTCCTCGATATGCTTTTCTGATCTGGTCTCAAAGACAGATGGGCAAAGCGGCGCATTCATATCTATAATCTCGCGGCAGTTTCAACTCTGTTAAAAGAATGCCGAGATCTTTACAAGATGTTTGACAAGCGTCTTTGATGACAGCATGCACAGCATATCTACCGCTTCAAAACATAGTTACGGTTCAGTCTCGATTGTTATTTTTCTTGAAATAGACACGAGAATGAATCTCAAGCCCAAATGATACTTGTTAGCATGCGAGAGATCTTTGAATGTAGACAACCTTGAGGGAGTCACTAAATTATTATTAAAATATTCTAATAGAACCCAATGGCTTAGACAAGCAAGCTTGAGTGCGTGTGGATAATTCTTGCTTGACGAAATGCATGGTAGGTCGTGAATCGAGACTCGTCCCCATGCACATCCACTTCCTCGGCTAGTTGGCCGGTCGGAGGAGGAAGCCGTGGGTCAAGCACATCCTTCAGTAGCACATTTGAGTCTTTCAATAATGTCGACGTTTGTGTCATTTGTAGGGAAGAAAGAACATTCAATGGATGCTTCCTCGGCTACTTTTACTGCTGGCTCTATTTCATCAAAGAAGAACTAGTCAGAGTTTTGCTCTCAACGTCAAGTTGTCCATAAATTCCAAATTTCTGTGATACTTTTAAAACAAACCACTTTTCATAATCTATACTTACTCTTCCTAAAAGTATTGTTAGATTTATTGAATGAATCCAAATTCGATTTGTCCATTAACTACAGAGTAACTACTAATTTTATTTTTCAAGAAGAAGAATGAATCAGAGTCATGATCATAATGTCAAGTTGTACCCAAATTCCAAATTTGAACCACACTCTTAACACAAACCACTTTTCAAAACCTATACTTACAAGAATCCTAAAGATCCCGTTAAGACTTATTTGAATGCAAATTATCAATCCAAGACCATTTGTACCCGCGAAATGTTCGATTAGATTCAATCATCTAACTTACCAGGAGCCATGTAGCCATAAGATCCAGCCACAAATAAGGCCAGAAACTCGCATGAACAGGAAAGCAGCAGCCCAGTCTGGCGACCCCGAAACAGGGCATGGGCACAAAAAAGCGCGGTCGGCCGAGAGTCCCTACTCAGCTCGCAGCATCGGACGGCGACGAGCTCAATAGATCGGGCTATGCCCATCCGCCTCGCTCGTCTCCTGGCCAGGATCCTCGGGAAGCCGACCCTGAATCGGGAAAAACCAAGACGGCCCAAACGGGGACCTCCCCATGGCCTCGAAGTGGACAAGGAGCAGTTGCGGATCATCAGTTTTGGTTCGAAAGTGGATGCCAACAGCGGCTCTCTCAGTCGCGTTCTCTCTCTCTCAACTCACGGGTCTCTCTTTCGCGGCCCTCTCTCCTCGGATCCGAATCCCTCTTGCCTCGTACTTGACACCCCCTCTGATTTCTCCCTCCTCCCTGACCTCTGGCCTTCTATTTATAGGCTGAGAAGGCCGGTCGGCGGAGGCGCTTCGGCCACCGGTCCTTCTCGCGCCGACCGGCCCCCCTTGGCTGAACTAGCATCACATCACCCGTCGCCTCCACCGCCGACTGCTTTGCTCCTTCTGCTACGGCCGCGCTCGCTGGCGTGAGGAAGAAGCGGGAAGGAGGAAGGAGGGGTCAGGCCGGGCCGAGGTGAGAAGCACAAGCAGAGTGGGCCCTGGGCCCACTCGGGGAAGATAGGAAAAAAGAGGGGGGCTAAGGCGAAGGGCCCAACCGTCGTGGGCCCTTTTTTTATAAATAATATAAAATAGGGTTAATTAAGAGAAAATAAAACTTCAAATAAAACTTAAAATGCAAATAATATTAATGCTTCTATGATGTGAAAATCGTTTTTATTAGTGTCAAATTGATTCCAAATTTTTTATATAATTTTAATTTTAGATGTTTAGTCAAAATTTAAGTATCAATAAATATAAATCTCAAATTGCAAGAGTAAAAATAAAAAAGAAAGAATTAAAGAAGAGACAAATGCGGTTGCACCTTTATCCCATCATGTGACTGAAATTGTTTATGAAAGTAAAAAATTAAGATAAGTGCATTAGAAATCATAAAACTTATCATAAAAATGCAATTGAGTCCTAAAACTTTCAAAAAGTGCAATTAAGTCCTAAAACTTGTTACGAAAGTTCAATCAAGTCCTAAAACTTTCAAAAGATTCAATAAAGTCCTAAAACTAGTTTTAAAAGTGCAATCGAGTTCTAAAACTTAAAAAAATGCAATCAATTGAAAGACTTGGATTGAACCACTTTGATAAGTTTTAGGATTTTATTGCACTTTTTGAAGGTTTTAGGACTTAATTTCATTTTGTGACAAGTCTTAGGACTTAATTACACTTTTTAAAAATTTTATAACTTAATTGCATTTTCATGACAAATTTTAAAATTTCCAATGCACTTATCCCTAAAAAATTCAAGGAACATCACGTGCTCTAGCTTTAACTGAATTATCGTGGGGGGGTTTATTTTTTCCTTATAAAAAGAACTCACCACGCCACAATAACAAGGGGGTTTTATTTTTTTGGAGGACGTCAAAGGGGTTTTCTTCTCTCTCGGATTCTAGGTGAAGAAATTCAAGAAAAAAGAGAGAAAAATTGCCCTTCGTTGAAGGGAAAGTCAACAAAGGGTTTTTCCCTTCTACTGAAAGTACAACAAAGGGCAGCAGAGCTGAGAAAATATTGGGTACCTTAAAAGTGCCACGTAATTTGTGCTCTAAACCATTCAAAGCGTGACACCTGTCCGTGTGTTAGTCCATGCCATCCCACTTCTTGCTTTCAAACTAACGCGCGGGAGGTTCTCTCTCTACTCTCTCGAGCATAAGCCCTTGGCCCACCTCTCTGCCCACCCTAACGCTCTCTCTCCTCTCTCTCTTCTCTGTCTCTCCCCGTTCTTTGTTCCTTTGCAGGGAAAATAAAATTGCGGAGGGTTAAGAGAAAACATAAAGGTTGAGCCCCTCCGCCTCCGCTGGTTGCTTCCGTCGCCTCCCTCTCGCGACGTTTGCTCTGCTCTCTCTCTCCCCTCCGTGAAGTGGAAAATAGAAGCTAATCCTGAGGTTGATTTGTCACTACTTTTGCTAGAACTTTGTAGGATCAATCAACATCTATCCGCCATGAATCCCTTTCTAGATGGAGAAAGGAAGGAAGCAGCTTTATTGCCATCAAATTGGCAACAAAAACCATTGACAGCATTAGAACTACCAATAAAAATCTAAGATATGCATAATCTGTAGGATAGCAAGTAGACTCCAGACAAGCACTGTACAAATACTGAAGCCAGGAAAGTATCTATGGGCTATACAACTCCCATTCTTTTCTTGTATGTACTAGCACTAATCAGCCAATCCTCAATAGTGCTTTGCCAATCCTTAATACTACTTTTGCAACGTAATATTAGTCATCTTCACAAATTTGGTCAGTCTCTGTATGTCAAATTTAGCTAAACACAAGAAACCTGCAATTTTCAGTGGTTCTCTTGCAAAGCAAATAAAGAGATAAGCTTCTGGCTTCATGCTTGTGAGGATGTCCCACCATATCTCTTGTTGGCACATGAACAAAATAAGAGGTACTTGTTGGTTTAAACAGCCCAAGCTGCAATGAATTTGCCTAAGTAAACTACCTATTTCTGATAGATCAGTGGACCAAGAAGGTAGATCTTAGAGAGATATTTTGATCTTATCTTTCACAACTGAGTTACACCTTTGGAATTGCAACGCAAATGACTATTCAGAAGCATGCAAGGATCAACATCTCCAACAGACACGCGATTTTGGGAGAAAATAAAAGCATGGAGTGACCAATTTAGGCTCAAAAGCCTCTAATCCCTTAGGAGGACTCTATGCAAACAATCTCAAAAGATACCGCCATTTCATTTTCTTCCAATCTATACTGACTATCTGAATAACACAGCAAGTTAGCAACAAGTAAGATAAAGCAGTACCTAATCTAGATGTATCTATAAACTTAAACATGTTACCGAATTCTACCAAGTAGAATCCAAAAAAAAAAAAAAAAAGAACCTCCGGACCTAGGGGAGTCACCAATGGGGTGGCTATCAGTAGGGCTTGGGAAGGCGATGGCGGGAGGTAATGGCGTCAGCGGCGTCTGCGGCGTCTGCGTTCAAGAGCAAGGGGCACTTCCCGGAGGAAAGAGAGAAAGAGCGAGCAAAGCAACCTTTGCTCGCAAAGAGGGAGGCCAAAACACGAGTAAGGGTTCGTCGGTGTCGGGGTTAGCCAATAGGGGCACTCTACAAAGGAAAGAGGGAGAGAGTGCAGCGGAGGTCACGAGAAGGAGGCGAAGGGGGGTCGGTGTCGGCATTGGCATCGGCGCATAGGCCGAGGTGAAGGCGGAGGCATCTGAGTCAGGTCGACGGACTCCGATGCCAACGAAGGCAGCCAGCGAAGGGGTGTCGACGTCAGGGTTTGCTGGAAGAGGCGCGACTTCAACGATGAAAGAGAGAGAGAGAGAGAGAGAGAGAGAGAGAGAGAGAGAGAGAGAGAGAGAGAGAGAGAGAGAGAGCGGACTAAAGGTCGCGAGAGGGAGGCGAAGGGACATCGGTGTTGGAGTCGAGGGCGACGGAGGCAACCGGCAGAGGTGGAGGGCCGTTGGCATCTCGTTTCGCTGGAAGAGAGGCACGACTTCGCGGAGGGGAGAGAGAGAGCAGAGGTGACGTTGCGAGAGGGAGGCGACGGAAGCAACCAATGGAGGCGGAGGGGCTCAATCTTTATGTTTTCCTCTAAACCCTCCGCAATTTTGTTCTCCCTGCAATGGAACAGAGAACAGGAGGAGAGAGAACCTCCCGTGCGTTCGTTTGAAATAGAGAAGTGGGACGATGTGGACTGACACAAGGATCACGCTCTGAATGGTTCAGCTTTCTCAGCAGAGAAAGGAGATAAAAGGGAGGAGACGTGAGAGGTGAGCTAGAGAGAGAAAAAAGAAAAAAAGATGGAAAAAACCAAAATGGAAAGGAAGAAGAGGGAGCCAGCCTCGAGCGATGACGCTGCTGCTTCTGCTCCGCCCCCCAACCGCAACGCTTCCGCCTGCCGGCCTCCGCTGCGCTGGTCGCCACAACCGCTTCGTCAGCAACCCGTAGGCCACCCTCACGCCGGTCACCGCGCTAGCTACCAATGCTCGTCTCCCTGCAAAGCCACCGTTCCCTTGACAATTGTTGTTGCTGACCCGCGACACCCCTACTTCACTCTAGACGTCGCTCTACTGGCCACCGCTGCTCCGCGCCCTCAAACTCACAACGCCGCCTTTGCCGGCCCCGCCTCTGTCCAGATCTGCCGTGCTAGAACGTGACCCCAAGTCATCGCGCGTCCGCGCACCGCCACTGCTACAATCTGACACCAGAAGCCACCGCTCCTGCCCCTGAGCGACCTGCAATGCCCAACATCCCTCTCTCCTCTACTACTCGAGCTGCGTCACCACCATGGTTCCCCCCCGCCCGCGAGCTCGCACCGATGCCCCGCCTTGCCGATCTGCGACGACCTGACGCCTCCAGGTTGTTGCTCCTAGCCGCGTCTCCGCCAAGCACTGCCGTGCACCATCGCCGACCTGCAGCTTCTACCCGAGCCCTCTGCCGCTAGCCTCCGCCTTCGATTGACGTAGTTGCAGCCCAACGCCAGAAGCAGTAGCCCCTGCTTCGTCATGTCTCAGTCCTTGTTCTACCTTGCCACTCCCGTTCCGCCCTAGCCGCGACGTAGCCTCTGCCAGACCAACGGCTGCTACCCTGCCCCCTGCACCAACACCGACACTCGAGCTCTGTCGCCGCGACTACTGTCGCACCTCCCCACCGCCAATCTCCTTGCACCATCGTGCCGACGCTAGCTCGCCGAGCCAGTCCGCCTGCACGCCAACTGCCACCCTTCGATGGAGCTCCAAACACCGGCAGCTCCACCACCCTTGGCCACGCACCACCACAGCTGCTGAGCCTTGTTTGGAAAAATAAAAAATAAAAAATCAAATGAGATAGATTTATTTTATTTTATTAGGTTGATTTATTTTATCTTATTTTATTTTTTGAAATATTTTTCCATGCATAATTGAAATTCCTCGCGTACCACCTAATTCGCAACCACACACAGATTTTTTACTCCATCTATAAGGCTTTAGATGGGATAATGGATTGATATCTTGATGTTTAAGGTTTAAGATCAATTGATTAATTTTATTAGCAAAATAATCAAGTTTAATTAGATATCATTTTTAAATTTGAATAATGGATAATATCTTTGATAACCATGGATGATTCATTGTTTATTTTTTTTTAATTCCTTTGTTTATTGCAAAAAAATACAAAAAATTTGTATTTTGCATATCATGTAGATTATAATTGTTTTCCTAGATAGAATTGCATGGTAGAATAGTTAGATTCTTTTCTAGTTATATTAAAATGCTTGTAGTAATCTAGGTTAGGTAATATTTTTTGGATTAAATTGCATGACGAGATAATTTTCTAGGTTAAGATAGGATTCAAATTGGTCTATTCCTAACTTAAAATAGATGATATCTCACTTTAGTTAGATTTTTATATTTTAGTACTTTTAATTACGAATTTTTATAAAAAATGCACCGAAAAAAAAAAATCATGTGCATGTCATATAGAATTAGGTTCATGAAATGCACGTTATTTAGTGTTTGTTGTTAGGTTCATTTAATTAGAAATTGACCATCATTAGAATTAAATCATTTGGTTAATTTAGATTGCACATTTAATTATTGCATTTTTTTAATTTCTAATTTCATGAGAAAAATCCAAAAAATTGTCTTTGAATAAATTAATTTCATTCTCTAGGATAGTTTGCATGCTCATTAAGCAAACATAAAATATTTCACGTCATATAATTTAGGTCATATTGCCATGTCATATCATTTAATGTTAGATTAGTGGCATGCATTGCATAAAGCATGATTCTCATTAAATAAGTAAGAACAAAAAAAAAATTGCATGTTAATTAAAAATCATATATAGGACTGTCGATGTGAATTCTGATCTAGCACTGCAGATGCTTTCAATGCTATGAAGTAAACCTTGCAATTTATTCACTACTTTATCTAGGTGTTAAATTAGTGGTTTGCACACCCGCATGATCACCTAACATGTTAGGGAGGTAAATTAAAATCAATTCAAGCTACTTGCCAAACAAAGTCCCCGAACTCATAATCTCTAGTTCACAGAAGTAAAGTAAATCTCCCGTTACTTTACTTGATTTCTAATTGACCCACCGAAAATATATTAGTGGCAACTCCTAATTAAAATTTGCATATTAAGAACTTGAACTTAAGTAGTGAATTGGTATGAGTTAGGGAGAGCCCGAGCTAAATTTAGGCTTAGTAATCCATTAGTCAAATCCTAGGTGGTGCACCTAAAATTTTGGTTGCGACAAATGTCGTCAATCAACTACGAGATGCTGATGTCAATGGAGAAGTTACTACTATTAATGGTTGTCAATGCCAATATTCCAGAATTGATACCGATGATTTTGTTTGGTGAATTGATACCGTTGACTGTTCGATGCTTGAGTTAATTAGATTCTTTATTGCAGCGTTGTTTCTGAGAAGTCTATTCGTATTTTTATTTCATGACTGTTCATGTTTCTAAGGGTAATCAATGTTTTGTAAGTTCTTAGGATTTTATCACCTCAGAACATTAGCTATATTTATTAGTCATTTAGTTTAAGAGTTATGTGTGAAGCATATAAAAGTGGAGTCCTGTAATTGTTTTCGATAAGGTGAAGAAAAGGTGAAATAAACAAAAAGGATATCTATCTCCTTCTCTTCTTTGTGTTGTGTTAGTGAGTGTTTCAGCTTTAAATTATCCCATCAATAGTCTGTATTTGTCTTTTACAAAAACTCGAAATTTTCTAGTTTTGATGCCATATGAAATTATGAGAAAGAAGGAGCACCATTAGCTATTATAGAAGTTTAGATAATTAGATGGATGCACTATTCAATACTTAATTGATATAACGTCTCTTTCAGGACCCATGTTCCTTTTCAACAACTAGATTACTTGCACAGCTTGGGACCAATGGAAGGAGAGCTGTCTATAGAAGTGGAGGACGGTGGAATGAACAACTCGATCGCGGAGGAGGTAAAGAAGGATGAAAGAGGACCTTTAACGGAAGTGTCAAAGGATGAAAGGGATTCTGAAGAAGAAATCTGGAGAGGTCGACGGGAGATAATGAATAATGCATTGGCGGCTTCCGCGGGGGGACGAGATCCGGCAAAAGCTTACGAATATGCTCGAAAACTGGCGCATGTCATCGAAGGCGGCAAGGTTGACGAGTTCCTTTCCATGATCAATGTAAATGATCCATTGTTGTGGGACATCGATTGGTCTGCCGTTTTAAATTCCCGATTTGAACTCAACGAATCACTGCTCAGCGTGGCAGCAGCAAACGAGAAGGACGACATCCTAAGGCTTCTAGTTGATTATGTTGGTGACCACCTCATAACCGCCCAAGATGATTTGGGAGATACCCCACTCCACTGGGTCGCTCGGTCGGGGGGATCTACTGGAGCTGCACAGATGTTGATTCACCGGGCAAGAGGCCTCCCCAACGTCGAGGACAAGAACCTCTTGCGGATGAAGAACAAACGTGGAGACACCGCTTTGCTCTTGGCCGTGTGCTCTCAACATGCCAACTTGGTGCGCTACTTGTTGAGCGAAGATTTGGAGCCCGTGTACTGGAAGAACGCGGCTGAGAAATCTCCCCCGTACGAAGCCCTCAACATTAACGACTCCGCTTTTCATGAGGCTTTATTTTCACTCGCGTTGGAACCATCAAAAATAGAAGGCTTGCCGCCCATTCATGGTGCCATTATACGTCAGCGGTACGTACCTAAATCTGCTTATATGGAAATATATTTATCTATTTCTGGATTGACTCATTCCAAATCTGTGCAATAACTTTTTGCTCTTACCAGAACCCTTACCGGTTTTTACTTAAAATTCCCTACCCTGCTCGTTAAAGTAGTTGGATACCCATCGGTTTAGCCTCATAATAAACAAATTATTCACATTAGAGCATAATAGATCCGCTTAAATATTACAAATACAACCATTTCACTAGAAACTCATGTGTTGTTGTTCTTTGATTAGAAAAGCTATAAAGTGCAAATATTTAAGATTGATGACCATGAAAATCTGGAATCTAACAATGACGCCATTTTTGAAGCGACCGAAAGCCATGAACCAAAATGAACAAATGAAAGTTTAGGGCATGAATTATAAACTGGTAGCAAACCTGTAGGCTGTGTAGGCGTGATTTTTTCATTGGAAAAAGAGGAAGTGAAGGTTCCGTCACTCTCAGCAAATTGATGGAACATCGTAAACCGTTAATTTGTTTGTGACCAACAGTCAATAGGTTTTTAAGAAATTAACAAAAGTGGATCTAAATAAAGAAAGAAATTTTTGATTTGTTTTTAAATGGATACAGTTATCATAATATTTGCAGAAAAAGCAAATACCGTAGTCTAGCCTAAATTACCTTGACCATTAAAAATATTGAGATAAAATTCATCAGACACTCAATAATCAATTATGTGAAATTTTTTGGCTGCTAACACCATGTATCCCAAGTTTACTACTTGAAAAGCGCAGCTAACGTTCATTGATCATCA
Source organism: Eucalyptus camaldulensis (assembly GCA_019915185.1). Lineage (NCBI taxonomy): Eukaryota > Viridiplantae > Streptophyta > Magnoliopsida > Myrtales > Myrtaceae > Eucalyptus > Eucalyptus camaldulensis. The sequence goes on along the minus strand of JAHSVA010000014.1, from coordinate 7,123,227 downwards.
GATTGGTAGATGGCATTCAAGTGTTACAGTCATATCAAATAGAGAGAATTGTCCAAAAAGTTCTAAACTTATTGTACGATTGTCGATTTAGTTATAAACGTGTCAATTGTCTCAATTTAACCTCTATTTTAGTCCTAAACTTTTTAAAGATTTGCCAACTTAGTCCTAATCAATTTCTACTGGAAATCAATTTCTGCTGGAAATCGATGACATGGCGGTCTAGTCAAAGCTAGCCATCCTACATGATGTTGATGCTTATGTGGCTTTTTTACAATATATTTTTAATTTTTTGCATTTTTTTCCTTTTCTTTTTTTAATCCTTTTTTCCCTCTACTAGCGTCAAGCGAGGGCCACCTCCGATCCTTGCCTAGAGCAACCCTTGCCCTTGCTCGACCTCCACTAGGCATCAACAGTTGATGGTTAGAGAAGGGAAAAAGGAAAAAATGAAATTAGAAAAAGAAAAGGAAAAGACAAAGACAAGGAAAGGAAAGGAAAGGAAAAAAGAAAAAAAAGACTAAAAAAATTGCAAAAATTATCCACATTAGCGTTGACTATGTCATGTAAGACAATCAGTATTACTAGACCGCCATGTCAGTGATTTCTAACAAAATTGGCTAGAATGACTAAAATGACAAATTGTTAAAAGATTTATAACTAAATTGGCAAGTTATTAAAATTGTTATGACTAAATTGACATAATTGAAATATTTAAGACTGAATTAATCATTATACAATAGATTTAAGACTTTTTGGACAATTTTCCTATCAAGTATAATTCCAACCTTAAATGCAGTAACCTTATTTTTATCCTGTCCCAATTTATTAATCTGAGCACATATTATTTACATCGCACGATGTAACATGTTTGAGGCTCTCTATTTAAACTGAACATGCAAAACAATTTCAAATAGACATAAAGTGAAAATGCGTAACAATGTATTGTGTGATGCAAATAATAAATTAGCATACCCAATAAATGTATGTGTCTAAACTTACGTTGCACTCGTTGAATAGATTATAGAAGTCAAACTGCACACATAACGTTCATAATCCATGTATAATCGGCTTAACTTATTTGTGATAATACAATTAAACCTAATTCTACCATATTTAACCACGTTTCATGTAGTGAACATGTATGTAGAAGGGTTGTTTCATAGTTTGTCAGCTCATAATTCTAATAAGCACTTTGGAAACTATACAAAAGATCCCATTGAAATTGGATTTACTATATATTTCTTATTCTTACTGTCCAATATATAAAAATCCTTTTATGAAGTAATACTGATTGAAATCTCGTAATAATAGTTCAGTTTATTCTTCATTGAATGTAAAAGTAGATGACATTATGGAATGAATCGAGCATTGCCATGGGCTTTTGTAGATAGGCACTTTAATTAGGTTATCATGATAGGCAGTTTTTTTAAGGTTCATATCAATTAAATAAGGTAAGGTTATTTCTTTAAATCTAGTAATATTCTTTTACTTAGGAAAATTATCCAAAAAGTCCTAAGCCTATTGCACTTTTGCCAATTCAATCCTAAATCAGTTAATTTTGTCAATTCAGTGTTAAAAATTTTCACTTCTTGCCAATTGAATGTATTCAGCTAATTTTGATCGAAATTCATTGACGTGAATAATTTTTATTAATACTTTAATCATTTTTAAAAAAACTTATACATTTTTCTTTTTTTCTTTTTTCTGTCTTTCTTCCCCCCTTTCTTCTTCATTTTATCAATGGCCGGCTACCGACCACCGGTGATGGCCAGCTACCGGCCATGGCTGGGTGAGTTGACCTTGCCCGCTATAAGTGATGCTTGGCCAGGCAAGGCCAAGCCTCGGCAAGGGTCAGCCTCACCTAGGTTAGGCGGGACCAACCCTCGCCCAAACTAGGTGAAATCGCCTGGGCGAGGGTGAGCCCCCTTGTTCGGCCACATCTTACTGAGGCATGCGAGGCTAGCTAGCTCAGCCATAGTTGATGGCTGGCACAAAAGGAAGAAGAAAGGAAAAAAGAAAATCAAAAAATCAAAAAATATTTTTTAAAAATTGTTTACATTAATGCCAACCGTCCTACAAGACACCGCTAGTGTCCACGTCAGTGAATTCCTATCAAAATTGGCCAAATGGACTCAATTTGTGACATCCAGAATTTTCAGTATTGTTTTCTATTAAATTAATCGGGCATTTCATTGACGTGTCTATAGGGTTGTTCTCAGAGCTGATCACTCTCGAGATAACTAGACTAGCTGGGTATGCCATTAAAGAATATTAAGGCAATAGACTTGAGAATTCGACCAGGAAGCGGCTTCTCGACCGTGTTCATCTTTAGAGGTCATTACTACACAGTTAAAGATCGAATTGAGATCAGAGATAGGTCGGTTCGACTGAGATGTGTGGCCGATCGTGGGTGACTCCACTAAATTGGAAAATTCTCGTCGACCGGCACTAATTTGATTTTCTGTCGTTTTGGTACCCTGTGTTGGTAGTCGAGCCCTCGAGATTTTCACGACAATTGAGAGTCGCCAATGTGTCGAGTGGGTTCATTGTGGCTCGAAGAAAATCGACCACGAGTCAATTGCCCTAAAAAGTTCTGAAAACTACTCGATAGTCTACGTCACACTAAAAGCACGCCGGAGTGAAATTAACCATCGATTTGAGTCGGATTTCAGAAATCGAAAGTTCAGTGATGTCACAAGCTATTTTAGGAACGTCGACTCAGTCTCAGAAGATTTTTGGAGATTCGGGAAATTTTACGGAAATTGGGTTCGGACGTCGTGGAAGTTTGGCCGAAGTTTAGATTGGCTAAATTAATGGGAAATTTGACTTTCGGGTTGAGCCTGTGTGTGTCGGAGATTTATAGAAGCTAAATCAGGATGAGTTGAAATTATTCAAGTGTCCAATTGAGAGGAGATGATGCCAATTTCGTAATCCCCCCTCATGCCTAGCCAAAGTGCACCAATTGAGGTGTTGTGAGAAGTGTTGGTGTGGCTCATTGGAGGCCAAGGGATTATACATGGCCAAGACTTGGTCTTGGAGATATTTGTGGAAAAATCAAGCTCAAGGGACCCTCCATTCCTTTTTCATCTCTATCTCCTTACATCCTCTCACCCACCGTCCACCTCCATCATCTCTCTCCCTTTTTATTTTTCTTCGAGCGACACCTCCATGAATGGCGAATGTTGAAGACGGCAACTCCTTCCCTTGAAGATTGAAGCCCACACGTTCCTCTTCTTCACAGATTCTACCAGCCACATGCCAACCCCACTACCGTTGGTCTCTTCGGTCAAAACTCCTCTCGCTGGCCTTGGTGGTTGACTGGCGGCACTCACGAAGCCTTGAAGACCGAAATCTCAAGTGGAAGCTGCTGTCGTTCGTTGCTTCTCTGCGAAGACTCCACCGAACGCCATCTTCTCTCCACCCGAGTCTTCCAGCTGCCGCGCACGAAGCCTTGCTGACCGAAGACTCCGCTGAAGCCAGCCAATTTCCTATTTTGTTGACCTTGTGGCCGCGTGTCTTCAGCTCCATTGAACTCAACTGCAGCGACGTCCAAGCCTCCGCACGTCCGCGCCACTTGTCCTTGCACCGCGATTCTTTAGTCAATAGCCGCAAGTTGCTCCCATTTGGTCGACCACCGAGAGAAGTCGAAGCAGCTCCGTTCTTCACGGCGTCTTCTTCAGCTCATGCGAAGCGGTCCAGCCCAACTCCTTCGTGAGTTCAGCCGCAAGCGAATTGGAAGCCCATCTCAATTGAAGCCCATTTAAATTGCAGCTCAGCCACTTCAGTTCAAGTTGCAGCCCAGTAATTTGAGGCCCAATTCTGCAGAATTTTACTGAGGCCCATCTCCTACAGTCTTGAAGCCCAATTTCCAGCAAAGAAATTTGAAGCCCAAGTGAAGTCAGTCCAGAAATTTGAGCAGGCCCAATTCAATTTGGGTCCAGCCCAAAAGCAAGAACAAATCTCAATTTGGGCTGAGATTTGTTGGGGCCAAGCCTAAGGCCTGGTCCAAGTTCGCCGGTGTCGTCGAAAGTCCTATTTCGGCCGCCGTCGTGTCGCCGTTGCGGTGATTCGGTCCCCGCTTTTATCAAGTGAGTTTTACTCACTAATGCTTTATTAGTTTGCTAATTATGCCTTAGGGTTGGTTAGATTTAAATTACATGCACTTAGGTGGTTAGATTAGGTTAGAACAATTAATTTAGTGACTTAATGATGCATGTTAGGTGGTTAGACCTAGCTATTAGCAAGTAGAAATGTTTGGTTATTTATTGAATGCATCTCGGGATTTTTCCCGACCCGTTTCGGGCTCCAATAAGGCAATATAGGCCTAAATTGGATTTTTAATGTTTATTTATTTATTTTCGAAATTTATTTATTTAATTATTTATTTTTCCGGAAATTCAACCGGGATGGCCGGTGACCGGAATTTCGTGCCGATTGTCGTGGTGCAGTCCGTTTATTTAATTGAGCTCTACGTTGTGTGAAATTGAATTTATTGTGGAATTTTAGGAATTGTCCTAAATTGTTTGTTATTGAATATTTGATTGATGGATGGCTGAGTATGGATATATAGCGCCAGTACGTTGATGGGCTATATAGTAGGGAGAATGGTGAGAGCTAACTGAGAATGTTATTGGCTGAGACCAATCAGGTACGATGTTATTGGACATACGTGGTTCAGTGATTGGAAGTATCACTGGCGAAAACGGCGCCTTAAAGAACGCACGTAAATGACTTATAGACAAACGTGGTTCGGTGGTTATGGGAATATCACTGGTGAAAATGACACCTTAAAGAACGCACGATGTTGTCTATAGCCGATGTCACCTTGGCGAAAACGGCGCCCTTGAAAGGACACGTGGTTCGGTGATCAAGGTTATCACTGGTGAAAATGGCGCCTTAAAGAACGCACGGTGTCGGTGATCGGTATGTCATTGGCGAAAACGACGCCCGAGAAACACATGTGATTTAGTGAATGAGTACACCACTGGGAATTCATGGTATGAGTGGGAATGACCTAGAAAGGGTCTGACTGACATGTAATCGACTTAGTCGATTGATCGATGCTTGATCAGATGTCATGAATTGTTTGAATACTTGTGTTTAACCTTGAATTGCAGGTTGGAACTGAGGCCAAGGTAAGTCCTCTGACTCGTGTTGTGCTTAGGCAACCGTATGGTGTATTAGTTTATTAATCGAGTCTTAGTGGGTAGGACTCGCTGAGACGTGGTCTCATTGGTTATTGAATAACCATTTCAGGACCCTGAGGAGAATCAAAAGAAGAGGAACCTGAAGAGGAGAAAGACTTTTGAGGAAGAAGATGATCCAGAGAGGGATCTTAAATATAACCCGGATGTGGATTGAGATCCCATCCCTTTTGAGAACCTTGTTTTAGTGTCGATAGGTGTGAGACTTTTATGCTGTAAATAGTAGTGTAAGTATACTATGAGTTGTGCTGTTAATGAAAGTGTGGTTGTGAATTTCAATATGAAAAATATGGCCTGCTTTCCTATCCCATTGTTTTATTGTCTGGGGATTTATAACCGCTTCCGCATGCGCTGAATAAATAGAAAGGGTCGGCGATACATAGTCCTGGGATATCGCATTCTAAAATTGACCAAGTAGAAGGATGTGCGTGCAGCCGAGGATCGAGGCGTGACATCCCCTTTTTGTGGTATCAGAGCGAAGGTCAAGATTGGAGTCATAAGGAGCGTTGACCATGGGATAGTTAGTAGGAAAGGCCTTTAAATTCATGCTGGTGCATGTCTGTGTTGGCTGAGTGCTAAAATTGTTTGTTGTTTGAATCGCTCCGTTTATAATTTAGTGTTGAATTGGAAACAGGTGTCAGTTCTTAAAGCGACACTATGAGCGATCAGGAGCCGAGGACTCCTGCAAAGAGGGCCAGTAGGGCCGTGACTCGGGGTAGAGCGCCGACTAGAGTCGGTACCCGAGGAGGCCGTGGTCGAGCGCCAGCACAGGCTAGCGCGAGTGGAATGATTCCACCGGTTGTAGAGGCTAGAGTAGCACCACCTCCTGTTGGTGCTGGGGTAGCAGCCCCGGGTGAGCAAGGAACTGTCGGAATAAACCAGGCTCTAGATGCTATGCATGAGATGATGGGGCAACAGGCCTGAGATCAGACTGCCGCCTTTACTGCTGCTGTTGGAGCCACCGCCACTGCTGCTGGCAATGCAGCTATTGCTGCTGCAGCTGCCGCTGTACCTATCGCTACACCTGCCGCAGCTTAAGCTGAAGGTCCACCTGGAATAGTGGTCGGGAACAGACCAATTCATCAGTTGGTAGAACAATTTCTGAAGTTGAATCCGCCTCAGTTTACCGGGATCGGAGATCCTGAAGCTACTACTTCATGGATCAAGAAGTTGGAGAAAGCTTTCGCACTGCTAGTGTGCAATGAGACTGAAAAGGTACTACTTGCAACTTACCAACTGGATGGAGTTGCGGATACTTGGTGGAAGACAACCCGAGAAACCATATTCCCGGAAGGCGTTGTTCCAGAGTGAAACACCTTTCTAGAAGCTTTTAATGTTAAATATTTCTCAGAAACTGCCAAGGAGGTGAAGATGGCAGAATTTCAACGTCTTCGCCAGGGTTCCCTAACTGTTGATCAATATGAGGCGAAGTTCGCTGAACTTTCGCAGTATGCTCCTGAATTAATTGCGAATCCAGTAAACCGAGCGAGGAGGTTTAGAGAAGGATTCAAGCCAGACTTAAGAAGTACATTGGTTTCCCTGAATTTGAGGACTTATAATGATCTTTATGAGAGAGCCCAAATGATCGAGAAAGATCAGAATGACAGAGCTGCCTTGTCGGGGTCGAGATTTAACTCTAATCGAGAGAATATTCGTCAGGGAAAAAGACCCATGCCAGGAGGTGGATCCCATGCCTCACCTTTCAAGAGGAGCGGATTCAATAGACAGCTGTCCAATAACACGGGTATATGTCGCTTTTGTGGAAGGCGACATGGGACAACTCCGTGCCCAGCAAGGACAGGAGCTTGTTTCGAGTGCGGCCAACAGGGCCACATCGCAAGGTATTGTCCCAAGAAGCAGAAAGGACAACCGCAATTGCCACCGCCACCACCGAGAGGACAGATAAGAGGGTATGCCCCTCAGAATGTGCCACAAGGAGGACAGCAGAGACCTCCAGCTCAAGGCACTGTGTATGCAATTACACAAGGTCAAGCAGAAGCTGCGCCTAATGTGATAACAGGTATGGTTTCGCTCAACGACCAACCTGCTTATGTTTTGTTTGATCCGGGAGCAACTCACTCATTTATTGCTGAACAGTATGTTAAGTTGATAGGAGTCAGTCCTATATTATTGGAGTCGGCAATGTGCATATCTACACCCTTGAAAGATAAATTTATTACTGCTTTGGGTTGTTCGAGGTGCAAGTTAGTGATTGGTGAGCGAGAGGGGAAAATAGATCTTTTAGTCCTAGCCATGTATGACTTTGATTTAATAATTGGCATGGACTGGCTCACCAAACAAAGAGCTAAAATGGACTGTTATCGTAAAGCGATTCAGTTTGACCCGATAGAAGGTGATAGCTTCGAGTTTGTAGGAAGTCGGGGAGGACCCTCGATTGTCCTAATCTCGTCGCAAGAGACAACTCGTCTGTTAGACGAGGGTTGTCAAGGTTACCTGGCAACTGTCGTAGATATGACAGTTGAAGAGCTGAAAGTGGAAGACATTCCGGTAGTTCAAGAATTTCCAGATGTCTTTTCGAAGGAATTGCCAGGTCTACCGCCAGAAAGAGAGATTGAATTTGTGATTGAACTAGCACCGGGGACAGAGCCGATCTCAAAGGCACTGTACAGAATGGCATTGACAGAATTGAAAGAATTGAAAGTGCAGATGCAGGAATTATTAGACAAAGGATTTATTCGCCCTAGCGCATCACCTTGGGGAGCACCAGTTTTGTTTGTAAAGAAGAAAGATGGTTCATTGCGGTTGTGCATTGATTATAGACAACTCAACCAAGTGACCATTAAGAATAAGTATCCACTCCCAAGGATTGATGATTTGTTCGATCAGTTGCAAGGAGCGTCAATATTCTCAAAGATTGATTTGAGGACGGGATATCATCAACTGAGAATTAAGAAAGAGGATATTCCTAAGTCAGCATTTCGTACTCGGTATGGTCACTATGAGTTCACAGTGATGCCATTCGGATTGACAAATGCTCCAGCTGCCTTCATGGATATGATGAACCGAATATTCAAGGAATATCTAGATCAGTTTGTGATTGTGTTCATTGATGATATCTTGGTCTATTCGAGAAGTGACGAAGAGCACGAGAATCATCTAAGATTAGTGCTCCAGACTTTAAGGACGCATCAGTTGTATGCTAAGTTCAGCAAATGCGAGTTTTGGTTGACTCGTGTCGCGTTCTTAGGTCATGTGATTTCCGGAGAAGGAATCTCTGTCGACCCGAGCAAGATAGAAGCCGTGATCAATTGGCAGAGACCGACATCAGTGACAGAAATCAGAAGTTTTCTGGGATTGGCAGGTTATTATAGACGGTTTGTAGAAGGTTTATCAGCATTAGCATCGCCTCTAACTAAGCTCACGAAGAAAGACGAGAAGTTCATATGGACAGACAAGTGCGAGCGTAGTTTTCAAGAGCTGAAGGAAAAGCTGACTACCGCACCGGTACTGACAATTCCATCTGGTCCTGGAGGATTCGAGATCTACAGTGATGCGTCATTTAGAGGGTTGGGTTGCGTGCTGATGTAACATGGTAGGGTTGTTGCATACGCCTCCCGTCAGTTGAGACCTCATGAATTGAACTACCCGACGCATGACCTAGAGCTCGCCGCAATTATCTTTGCCCTGAAGATTTGGAGACATTACTTGTGCGGGGAAAAGTTTCAAATCTTCACGGACCATCAAAGTCTCAAGTATTTATTCTCTCAAAAGGAGTTGAACATGAGACAGCGTAGATGGATGGAATTGCTGAAAGACTACGACTATGATATTTTATATCACCCAGGAAAGGCGAACAAGGTCGCCGATGCTTTAAGTCGAAAGTCTTTAGTGGCTCATATACTGATTAAGGAGTGGAACTTAATCGAGAGAGCTCGGGATTCGGTATTCAAATTTGAGGCAGGCCACCTCTCGAGTTTTATGGCCGCCCTCAGAATTGAACCGGATGTCCAGGTCAGAATTAAACAACTTCAACCGACAGATCCAGATGTACAGAGAATTCTTCAGGAAGACGCAGAGAAAAGAAAGGCTGATTTTCAGATTGCTGATGACGGGACACTAAGATTCCAAGGACGTTTGGTTGTACTTGACGATGTAGAGCTTAGGGAAGAAATTTTATCCGAAGCACATCGTAGCAGTTACAGCATTCATCCTGGAAGCACTAAGATGTATCAGAATCTGCGTCAACACTATTGGTGGTCAGGTATGAAGGCAGATATCGCCAAACATGTGGCCAAGTGTTTGACATGTCAGCAAGTAAAAGCTCAGCATTGCAAGCCGGGAGGACTTCTGCAACCTCTCGCGATTCCAGAATGGAAATGGGAGCATATCACGATGGATTTCGTGACTGGACTACCAAGGAGTCAGAGAGGGAATGATTCGATCTGGGTGGTAGTTGATAGACTGACGAAGTCGGCTCACTTCATTGCAGTTCGAAAAGACCTCAGTTTGGATAGGCACGCAGACCTATATGTGCGCCAAGTGGTTTGAATGCATGGAGTGCCGGTTACGATAACATCTGATAGAGACCCGAGATTTACCGCTGCATTTTGGAAGAGCTTGCAGAGTGCTCTTGGTACAAAGCTTCAGTACAGTACGGCTTATCATCCTCAGACGGATGGCCAGTCCGAAAGGACAATACAGACCCTCGAGGACATGCTAAGAGCATGTGTGATAGACTTCAAAGGAAGTTGGGAAGATCAACTTCATCTCGTAGAATTCGCCTATAACAACGGCTATCAACAGAGTATTCAGATGGCTCCTTTTGAAGCGTTGTATGGCAGAGCATGCAGAACACCAGTGTGTTGGGATGAAGTCGGGGAAAGAAAGATAACAGGCCCAGAGTTGGTTAAGCAGTCAGTAGATGCCGTGACAGTGATCAGAGACAGATTAAAGACAACGCAGAGCAGGTAGAAAAGTTATGCAGATAAGCGCCGGAGGTCTTTGGAATTCCAAGTTGGTGATCACGTTTTTCTGAAGGTGTCACCAATGAGGGGAACTTCGCGCTTTGGTAAGAAAGGCAAACTAAGTCCGAGGTACGTAGGTCCGTTTGAGATTCTTGAGAGAATCGAGACCTTAGCGTATCGTCTTGCGTTGCCGCCAAGATTGGCGCAAGTGCATGACGTCTTTCATGTGTCGATGTTAAGGAAGTATGAACCTGACCCGACCCACGTACTCAATTTTGAAGAATTGGACATGGATGACCGTGTGTCATACATCGAAAGACCGGTCCAGATTGTCGATCGCAAAGAGCAAGTTCTGCGTACAAAGACTATTCCCTTAGTCAAAGTGGTCTGGCAACACCACGGTACAGAAGCAGCAACATGGGAGACTGAGGAGTCAATGAGAGAATTGTATCCCCACCTTTTTAATCAAGTCTTGTAAGGTTTAAATTTCGAGGACGAAATTTTTATAAGAGGGGAAGAGTTGTGACATCCAGAATTTTCAGTATTGTTTTCTATTAAATTAATCGGGCATTTCATTGACGTGTCTATAGGGTTGTTCTCAGAGCTGATCACTCTCGAGATAACTAGACTAGCTGGGTATGCCATTAAAGAATATTAAGGCAATAGACTTGAGAATTCGACCAGGAAGCGGCTTCTCGACCGTGTTCATCTTTAGAGGTCATTACTGCACAGTTAAAGATCGAATTGAGATCAGAGATAGGTCGGTTCGACTGAGATGTGTGGTCGATCGTGGATGACTCCACTAAATTGGAAAATTCTCTTCGACCGGCACTAATTTGATTTTCTGTCGTTTTGGTACCCTGTGTTGGTAGTCGAGCCCTCGAGATTTTCACGACAATTGAGAGTCGCCAATGTGTCGAGTGGGTTCATTGTGGCTCGAAGAAAATCGACCACGAGTCAATTGCCCTAAAAAGTTCTGAAAACTACCCGATAGTCTACGTCACACTAAAAGCACGCCGGAGTGAAATTAACCATCGATTTGAGTCGGATTTCAGAAATCGAAAGTTCAGTGATGTCACAAGCTATTTTAGGAACGTCGACTCAGTCTCAGAAGATTTTTGGAGATTCGGGAAATTTTACGGAAATTGGGTTCGGACGTCGTGGAAGTTTGGCCGAAGTTCAGATTGGCTAAATTAATGGGAAATTTGACTTTCGGGTTGAGCCTGTGTGTGTCGGAGATTTATAGAAGCTAAATGAGGATGAATTGAAATTATTCAAGTGTCCAATTGAGAGGAGATGATGCCAATTTCGTAATCCCCCCTCATGCCTAGCCAAAGTGCACCAATTGAGGTGTTGTGAGAAGTGTTGGTGTGGCTCATTGGAGGCCAAGGGATTATACATGGCCAAGACTTGGTCTTGGAGATATTTGTGGAAAAATCAAGCTCAAGGGACCCTCCATTCCTTTTTCATCTCTATCTCCTTACATCCTCTCGCCCACCGTCCACCTCCATCCTCTCTCTCCCTTTTTATTTTTCTTCGAGCGACACCTCCATGAATGGCGAATGTTGAAGACGGCAACTCCTTCCCTTGAAGATTGAAGCCCACACGTTCCTCTTCTTCACAGATTCTGCCAGCCACACGCGAACCCCACTACCGTTGGTCTCTTCGGTCAAAACTCCTCTCGCTGGCCTTGGTGGTTGACTGGTGGCACTCACGAAGCCTTGAAGACCGAAATCTCAAGTGGAAGCTGTTGTCGTTCGTTGCTTCTCTGCGAAGACTCCACCGAACGCCATCTTCTCTCCACCCGAGTCTTCCAGCTGCCGCGCACGAAGCCTTGCTGACCGAAGACTCCGCTGAAGCCAGCCAATTTCCTATTTTGTTGACCTTGTGGCCGCGTGTCTTCAGCTCCATTGAACTCAATTGCAGCGACGTCCAAGCCTCCGCACGTCCGCGCCACTTGTCCTTGCACCGCGATTCTTTAGTCAATAGCCGCAAGTTGCTCCCATTTGGTCGACCACCGAGAGAAGTCGAAGCAGCTCCGTTCTTCACGGCGTCTTCTTCAGCTCATGCGAAGCGGTCCAGCCCAGCTCCTTCGTGAGTTCAGCCGCAAGCGAATTGGAAGCCCATCTCAATTGAAGCCCATTTAAATTGCAGCTCAGCCACTTCAGTTCAAGTTGCAGCCCAGTAATTTGAGGCCCAATTCAGCAGAATTTTACTGAGGCCCATCTCCTATAGTCTTCAAGCCCAATTTCCAGCAAAGAAATTTGAAGCCCAAGTGAAGTCAGTCCAGAAATTTCAGCAGGCCCAATTCAATTTGGGTCCAGCCCAAAAGCAAGAACAAATCTCAATTTGGGCTGAGATTTGTTTGGGCCAAGCCTAAGGCCCGGTCCAAGTTCGCCGGTGTCGTCGAAAGTCCTATTTCGGCCGCCGTCGCGTCGCCGTTGCGGTGATTCGGTCCCCGCTTTTATCAAGTGAGTTTTACTCACTAATGCTTTATTAGTTTGCTAATTATGCCTTAGGGTTGGTTAGATTTAAATTACATGCACTTAGGTGGTTAGATTAGGTTAGAACAATTAATTTAGTGACTTAATGATGCATGTTAGGTGGTTAGACCTAGCTATTAGCAAGTAGAAATGTTTGGTTATTTATTGAATGCATCTCGGGATTTTTCCCGACCCGTTTCGGGCTCCAATAAGGCAATATAGGCCTAAATTGGATTTTTAATGTTTATTTATTTATTTTCGAAATTTATTTATTTAATTAATTATTTTTCCGGAAATTCAACCGGGATGGCCGGTGACCGGAATTTCGTGCCGATTGTCGTGGTGCAGTCTGTTTATTTAATTGAGCTCTACGTTGTGTGAAATTGAATTTATTGTGGAATTTTAGGAATTGTCCTAAATTGTTTGTTATTGAATATTTGATTGATGGATGGCTGAGTATGGATATATAGCACCAGTATGTTGATGGGCTATATAGTAGGGAGAATGGTGAGAGCTAACTGAGAATGTTATTGGCTGAGACCAATCAGGTACGATGTTATTGGACATACGTGGTTCGGTGATTGGAAGTATCACTGGCGAAAACGGCGCCTTAAAGAACGCACATAAATGACTTATAGACAAACGTGGTTCGGTGGTTATGGGAATATCACTGGTGAAAACGGCGCCTTAAAGAACGCACGATGTTGTCTATAGCCGATGTCACCTTGGCGAAAACGGCGCCCTTGAAAGGACACGTGGTTCGGTGATCAAGGTTATCACTGGTGAAAACGGCGCCTTAAAGAACGCACGGTGTCGGTGATCGGTATGTCATTGGCGAAAACGACGCCCGAGAAACACATGTGATTTGGTGAATGAGTACACCACTGGGAATTCATGGTATGAGTGGGAATGACCTAGAAAGGGTCTGACTGACATGTAATCGACTTAGTCGATTGATCGATGCTTGATCAGATGTCGTGAATTGTTTGAATACTTGTGTTTAACCTTGAATTGCAGGTTGGAACTGAGGCCAAGGTAAGTCCTCTGACTCGTGTTGTGCTTAGGCAACCGTATGGTGTATTAGTTTATTAATCGAGTCTTAGTGGGTAGGACTCGCTGAGACGTGGTCTCATTGGTTATTGAATAACCATTTCAGGACCCTGAGGAGAATCTAAAGAAGAGGAACCTGAAGAGGAGAAAGACTTTTGAGGAAGAAGATGATCCAGAGAGGGATCTTAAATATAACCCGGATGTGGATTGAGATCCCATCCCTTTTGAGAACCTTGTTTTAGTGTCGATAGGTGTGAGACTTTTATGCTGTAAATAGTATTGTAAGTATACTATGAGTTGTGCTGTTAATGAAAGTGTGGTTGTGAATTTCAATATGAAAAATATGGCCTGCTTTCCTATCCCATTGTTTTATTGTCTGGGGATTTATAACCGCTTCCGCATGTGCTGAATAAATAGAAAGGGTCGGCGATACATACATAGTGGGATATCGCATTCTAAAATCGACCAAGTAGAAGGATGTGCGCGCAGCCGAGGATCGGAGCGTGACACAATTTGTAAGAAGTAAAAAGGTTTATGACTGAATTGACAAAATTAAAGAGTTTATGAATTGGTATAAGTGCAATAGACTTAGAACTTTTTGGACAATTTTCACTCTTTCACTAATGTATCTAGAATGTAACTGGTTATCCATATTGAAATTTGTGGCCTGAATTGCTCCGTCAATTAAGAATGATGGCATCCGTCATGCGCGCACCTTTTTTTGTATTTGTGTAAAATTGAAGTTGTTTTTTATTATAAATAATTGGTGAAATATTATTCTATTTCATAAAAAAATTCTTCTTTTGAATAGAATAAATGCAAAATTCTTAATTGATGTAAAATATAGGGGGCTCGACGACAATTAGAAAATTCCTAATTATCATTGTTATACGACTCATGAAATTATATATGTACTTAACAATATTATTTTTTTTTTGGTAAAGGTAAGTATACTTAACAATATTATTAGAGTATATTTTATACGAAGTATTATAGAAATGTAAGAATTTTCAATAATTGCTCATTTGCAGTTTTTGAAACTCATTAGAACTAATTTTAATAAAACTAATGCCTCTTTTGTTGAACAAAAGTCATGGTATAAGAGGCAAACATAAATCCTAATTTGGAGCAAAATAAATGGAAAGTGGAAGAAAAACACTATTTGCGAGGCAAATAATCAATCCCTTACAAACTAGAGCCATATAAATCACTTTTAGAGACAATTCTTAAAGAAAAGTTCATTATATATTTATGTAGATGTTACAACAGTCTAGATTAATTCGCAAAGTTCACCGAACTTTTAGTATTATGGATGTATTTTTTTTTTTTTGTGGTGAAATGAGACTCATTTTGTTTTGTGTTGTGTCATCACAACTTAAATATGTGGTCGTTATAGCTAGGATATATATGACTCCATGCAATGCACATACAAGATAGAACATATAATGTGATTTATTGAGTAAAAATATCTTTCCCAGAATCACTAAAATTTCACAAATGTTGTAAAATATCGCGTAGCGAATATATAATAGAGAAGAGATTGAGAAGAGAAAACAAGTAAACACTAGAAATAGTAGAGAAAGCCAGATATTTCACTGTATTGTAATTCTGTGTGATTGTCTATTATACATCAAAACTAAACTCCTATTTATAGGAGAACAAGAATGTACTTATCATTAATATCAATGTATCAAATGATACATTTACGGGATAAGGGAGATGAATGTTCATTGTATAAGGAGATGTACTTAGAACATTTGATACAAATGTACCATAATAAGTATATTGGATAAGATGAATATAATGAATATTCATTCATGTATTCTATCCATTTATGTATTTCATAACACTCCCCCTTGAATATTCATCATATTCATTACAAATGTGCATCGAATGATACTGCCTCATTAAAAACCTTAAGCCGGAAAAACCCAGTGGGATAAAAACCGGACAAAAGGGAAAAAGAGTGCAGAGCACAAATGTTATGATCTCTCCCTTTTATGGATGCATTAATTGCCTTGTTAAAAACTTTAAGCTGGAAAAACCCTATGGGAAAAAACCGGACATAAAGAAAAAAGAGTGCAATGCATATATAGCCACTCCTGGGGCTAATCATTATTGCATTTTGTGAACTAGCCACATATCGATGCTGCAATGTATAATTCATAATATCTCCCCCTCAATTAAGCCATATAGCCACTTCTGGGGCTAATCAATCTTATATCTTATGAACTCGCCTTATACCAATGCCATATACTAATTTCTCAAAGGTTGATGTTGGCAATGATTTGGTAAAAAGATCTGCAAGATTATTTATGGATCGAATCTGTTTAACATCAATTTGTTGACTTTCTTGAAGTTCATGAGTATAGAAAAATTTCGGCGAGATATACTTGGTCCTATCACCTTTGATATATCCTCCCCTGACTTGTGCAACACAAGCAGCATTATCTTCATAAATTATAATGGGAGAATTGGTAACCGGTATTAAGCAACAAGAATTATGAATATGTGTTATAACGGATCTTAACCAAACACACTCTCTTCCAGCTTCATATAAAGCAATAATCTCAGAGTGGTTAGAAGATGTAGCTACTAGCGATTGCTTCGTAGAACACCAATAAATAGCGATGCCATTATAACAAAATAAATACCCGGTTTGAGAGCGAGCCTTATGTGGATCGGATCTATATCCAGCATCAGCATATCCAACTAAACCAGAGTTAGTGGAATCCTTGGAATAATATAATCCCAAATCTATGGTTCCTCGGAGATAACGGAAAATATGTTTAACTCCATTCCAATGTTTCCGAGTTGGCTCAGAACTAAAACGTGCCAATAAATTTACCGCAAAAGCGATATCTGGTCTCGTACATTGTGCCAAATACATCAAAGCCCCAATTGCATTGAGATATGGTACTTCAGGACCAAGTATCTCTTCATTAGATTCTCTAGGACGAAATGGGTCCTTTTGGGGATCCAGAGACCTTACAACCATAGGGGTGCTCAATGGGTGAGCTTTGTCTATGTTGAAACGTTTAAGCAATCTTTCAACATATGCTGATTGATAGGCAATTATTCCATTTGCTTTATGCTCAAGCTCTAGACCAAGAAAAAGTTTGGTTTTACCCAAATCTTTAACTTCAAACTCCCTTTTCAAATATTCAGCAGTTTCAGCTAACTCTTCTAGAGTTCCAATTAAATTTATATCGTCGACATAAACTGCTATAATAGCAAATCCGATTTCTGATTTCTTAATAAATACGCATGGGCAGATAGGATCATTTTTGTACCTTTCCTTAATTAGGTACTCACTTAGGCGTTGATACCACATGCGACCGGATTGCTTTAACCCGTACAAGGATCTTTGCAATTTTATTGAGAATAAATTGCGGAGAGTGCATGCTTCAGGCATTTTGAATCCCTCAGGAATTTTCATATAAATATCAAAGTCTAATGAGCCATATAGATATGCTGTCACAACGTCCATAAGACGCATTTCCAATCTTTCAAAGATTGCTAGGCTAATGAGAAAACAAAATGTAATCATATCCATCACAGGTGAATATGTCTCATTATAATCAATCCCAGGTCTCTGGGAGAATCCTTGGGCAACGAGTTGGGCTTTATACCTGACAACCTCGTTTTTCTCATTTCGTTTTCGGATAAATACCCATTTATATCTAACGGGCTTTACATTATCGGGGATACGAGTTATAGGTCCAAAAACCTCTCATTTAGTTAGGGAAGCTAATTCAACTTTAATTGCTTCCTCCCATTTATGCCAATCTTGCCTTTGACGACATTCAATAGATTGTGGTTCACAATCATCATCCATAATTTGATGAGCAATTGAGAATGCAAAAGCATCATCAATGATGATTTCATTTCGATCCCAAATTTCATTACAATATGTAATGGAATTCTCAGTATTCCTGGGGCTAGTGCTCATTTCATGGGTTTGCGCCTCTTCAGGGGCAATAAGCTCTTTGGGAGCAAGCACAACGCCAGGCTCTTCTGGAGCGGATTCCTGATTCTTTCCTATTCGTTTTCTAGGAATGATATCTTTTGATCATATCAGTATACCACACTTCAAGTGCACAAGTCAACGTGCAAATGCAACATTGCGCGTAGATAATAGGCAAACATTGGACCATCTGCAGGATGCATCCACTAATACCATAAAATATCGAAATGGTCCACTTGGTGGTTGTATTGGTCCTCAAATATCACCCTGAATTCTTTGCAAGAATAAAGGAGATTCAAAATTAACCTTTATTATAGAAGGTTTGATAATGAGCTTTCCTTGTGAGCAAGCCTCACAATTATAATCTTTAGACAACAATACCTTTATATCCTTTAAAGGGTGCCCTTTTGTATTTTGAATTATCCTATGCATCATTGAAGCGCCCGGATGACCAAGGCGATCATGCCACAGTCCAAACTGATCAGGGCTTACTAATCTCCAGGATGTGGTAGCGTAGGTTTCAACAGCTTTAATCATGACACAATACAAACCCATAGAAGAAGCTTCTAGCTTCTCATGGATGGTCTTCAGGCCCATCTTATAAGAGGAAATGCCAATATATTCCTTATCTTGCTCATAAATAGTCTCAATATGGTACCCATTACGGTGTACATCTTTGAAACCGAGCAGATTCATTTTTGATCGAATGCTTAGAAACACATTCTCAATATGCAGGATTGTACCATTTGGCAAAATAATTGTAGCATTCCCAAAACCATCAATAATCGGAACAGGACCTAATATTGTATGGATTTGTGCCTTACGCAATGTCATACTTGAGAAAAAGTGTCTACTACAAAATATAGTATATGTTGTTGCACTATCAAGCAAACAAACATCTTCCTTTTTCTCGGTATTTTCCATTTGCATTTATATTGACAACTTCAGGTGTCAAGTATCATAAAAGTTGCATATTAGTTATATAATCGAATAAAATTTCAAAGATAAATATTATATAAGGTTCATAAGTATTTCATAAAGAACAATAAAAAAAGTAATACATTTAAAGCGAAATAACATAAAATTCAAAGTTCAAATTATCATCCACCAATCTGATTCATCAAAGTAATCAGAGGTCCTCAAAGAAATCAGAGACATCCAATGATGCATTTGCTACTTCAGGAGCAAGAGGAGTCTCACCAACGGAGATATTGTTGGCCTCAACAGTGGTTATGGCAATAGGATTGATTTCAATGGCATGAGATTCACCACGCTTGCCCGTATTCTTTAAAGATGCCTGGTATAGGTCAACAAAATGTTTTGGCGTACGACAGGTACGTGACCAGTGCCCAGTCATGCCACAGCGATGACAAATACTTTCATTAATCACCTTCTTTTGCTTCTTTTCTTTGCCATGATTCAGGCCAAAGTTTGATTTCCTAGGGCGGTTAAATTTCTTGCCATCCCTTCTAGGATTATGTTCTTGCCTGTGCTTATAGCCCTTAAAATAGCCAGTATTTTTCTCAAAGTTAGCATGTGCTTCAGGCAATACTTTTGAGCCAGCAGGTCTAAGATCATGATTTTTTAGCAGCAATTCATTAGTTTGCTCGGCAGTAAGAAGCACAGAAATTAATTCAGAATATGTGGCAAATTGACATTGTCGGTATTGCTGTTGCAATACAATATTCGAAGCATGAAAGGTGGAAAAAGTTTTCTCAAGCAATTCTGCATCAGTGAGTTTGATACCGCATAACTCTAGTCGAGAAACGATATCAAATAAATCAGAATTATAGTCACACACTGATTTAAAATCTTGCAGTCTGAGATTTTGCTAATCATATTGTGCTTGAGGGAGGATAACGGTTTTTGTATGATCATACTATCCTTCAACCTCCTCCACAAGATATGCGTGTCTCGAACAGATAAATATTGAGTCTGCAGACTCTCATGCAAATGCCGGTGAACAAAAATCAGTGCATTTGCTTTATCCTTTTCATTTGAGGTTCCATCCTCTGTAATTGTATTAGCGAGACCTTGCCCTTGGAGGTGCATCTCCATGTCAAGGCGCCAGGATAGATAATTCTTTCCACTCACTTCCAGGATGTGGAATTTGGGCTTTTCAATATTTGCCATAATCCTTGCAAAAATAAATCCTTAAATTAATTAAAAGGATTTCCAAATATCCACCACTACTTCTGGAGCAGAATGATACTTTTAGATTTAAAAGTTTGGCTTCGGGCCAAGAGAAATAAAATGAAGAATTGATAGAAGAAGATGAAGTATAAGTTGATCAATAATAAGAATACCCACCTTGCAAAAATTACTTACTCGGTCGATAGATCTTCGTGCTTGCAAAAGTTACTTACTCAATCGGTAGATCCTCGTGCTGATAACGTGTTGTAAAATATCGCGTTGCGAATATATAATAGAGAAGAGATTGAGAAGAGAAAACAAGTGAACACCAGAAATAGTAGAGAAAGCCAGATATTTCACTGTATTGTAATTCTGTGTGATTGTCTATTGTACATCAAAACTAAACTCCTATTTATAGGAGAACAAGAATGTACTTATCATTAATATCAATGTATCAAATGATACATGTACAGGATAAGGGAGATGAATGTTCATTGTATAAGGAGATATACTTAGAACATTTGATACAAATGTACCATAATAAGTATATTGGTTAAGATAATTATAATGAATATTCATTCATGTATTCTATCCATTCATGTATTTCATAACAACAAAATATATTTGGTCCATTCACAAGATATAATGGGATTGAGCAGCACAATCCCCAAGGATGAGGTTATCTAAGCACTCTGGCCTGTCTTTGAAGTCCAATGGCCACCCACAATCCTTAAACACCATTGGAATATTCTCAAACAATTGAAGCACCTCTCTCACATTATTGAACCTCTTTACTAGCACCTCCAAATTTTCATAGTTGGGGCCAAAAAAAATTTTGTTTTGGTGGAGCCTTTTCCTTTCTGTAATTTGTGATTTATAAGCTCTACTATCTTAGAAATAGATTCTGGTCACAAATTTTACTTAGATTTTACTCACAAGTTTTGGTAAATACATAATCTCTTAATTGAGCTGAATAAGTGCGGTATACCTTTACGAAAAAGATGGCGTTTAATCTAGAGAGGGTGGAACAATTTTAAGGGGGATTTCGGTACGGCTCTATGGAGGCTATTGCAAAGTTCTCGACAATTAAATAAGTCTGCTTGATACTTGCTAGAATTCGACGGACATAATATGAAAAGATCATTTTCCTTTTCTTGATCTTGCCCTAGCTTGCATTACGTCTGCCGACTTTATAGATACTTCATGTTGTGGAAATGTCATATAAATTGCTATGTCATTTAGTAAGATTTTTATAGTGAAATCTTAAGTTCCTGTCGATGTCATTAACTAGTTTTGGTATTGCAATCTAATCTGTTATTGTCGACTATCAATACTAGTAGTGATTAAGGCACGTCAAAGATGTCCTTACTCCAAAATGGGTTTAAATATATCGAGACCAACCAAGCTCCAACCATCCTAATTTGGAGCTCCTGATCCCAAATTTACTTAAGCTGATACTCAAGAAAAACATGAAGTTATTTGCAATGACCGACTCCAACGGGGCCAATGTATTCCATTTAGCAGCTCACCTGAATCTGGCCCGGGTATTCGAATTCTTACGACCAGAAACTGAATATTTGACCCGAGCAAGGGACTTGAATGGAGATCTCCCCCTTCATATTGCGAGCAAGATGGGTCATGTTGAACATATCGAAAAGCTGAGGAAAGTATCACTTTTGCTAAATGGGCAAGGGCAAACCGTTCTTCATATCGCCGCAAAATATGGGAGAGTCTCTGTAGTGAGATACATACTCAGCAATCCAGATCTGGGGATGCTGTTAAATGCACAAGATAATGATGGAAATACAGTGTTGCACTTGGCTGCAATGCATTCACAGCCCGCTGCTTTGATTCATCTTGTGCGGACTGACGGAATTCAACTCAGCGTTTGCAACAGCGAATGCTTGTTCGCTGTTGACATTGCTCGACGACACCGGGCAAAGGGGTATAAGATTCGGCATGTAGGTAACATGAACAGTCACTATTTTATTTATTAACTTACTGGAGATTTCGTAGACTAATGCATTAGTTAACATGTCTTTCATAATACGGAGATAACAATTTATATATTTCGTTTAATTGAGCCTCTGAATACGGTCATGAATAAAGAGGCAGGGTTTGTCAAGGTTGCATTCTGTTTTTCATTAAAAAAAGCCAGGGGTCAATGTGGCAAATTTGACCTCTCCAAATGTAGCACAATCTCATAACATTATCATTTTGTCGACCTATGAAATGATTGCCCGCATAGATTCCATTCATGCCTCTTTTTTCGTCTAAAACGAACTTGGTAATTTTGTGCTAATTCTTCAAAAAGATCAGAAACTGCATCTTTAGAAGCAAACGTTTCCAGAGTTCATTCCCGTTATAAATATGGTATAAGTTTGTTCTTATTTTCCTTTTTACATGCTTCCGATCTCAGCACTTGGCATTCCTGGCGTTGGTTTGCTCGCTCGCGGGAAAAGGTCCACTTAAAAGCCCGGAGTTACTCCTAGTTAGAGCGGAAGCTCGAAATGAAGAGTTATCAGTAGTCCGCTCGCTCAAAAGCATGCCGAACAGGGACATCGTCAAGGATTACATCAATTCCCGTATGGTGGTGGCAACGCTTGTGGCCACAGTGAGTTTCGCAGCTGGTTTTGCAGTTCCTGGAGGATTTAACAGCTCGGACACAGCCTCCAAAGATGACCGGGGCATGGCTACGATGCTGGACAATCGAATGTTCCAGGCTTTCGCGATTTGCAACACCATCGCGATGTTCTGCTCAATGACTGCGATGTTCTGCTCAATGACTGTGGTCGTCAACCTCATCTGGGCGCAGATAGTTGATGTCGACGTTGCAGTCGCTGCATTCGAGCGCACAACGCTACCACTACAAATTGCACTCCCGGCGATGTCCACCGCTTTCTTAACTGGTGTCACCTTGACCATTGGCAAACTCCCATGGCTTGCTAACACCATATTTTATTTGGGACTCGTTTTCCTCCTCATTACCTCATTTGCTAAATTGTTAGAGAAGCCTCTCCTCTTTAAAATCCTCGGTCATCCTCTCCGTCGACTAACATTCTGTCTTATTCTCGCTTACATTTATTTGTGGAGAGTTGAGACGTACATTTATGATGACGACGACGCGAAAGATAACAGAAGGGAGAAGAAGACCTTCGCTAGTCCGCCTGTGGATGTTGCCGGTGAATCGAGGACCGATGACTCGGCGAAAGCAAATGTGAGGATGCGTTACATCCTCCAAGTCACTGATTTGAATTGATCATTCCATATTATCTGTAATACGTTGTAATAATATATGTTTTCCTTGGTGAGCGTGACTCACTCTACGGTTGCTTTCCTTTATGTCAGATCAAAGATGATTGTTAATGTATGTAAGCTAAACCATGTGTTTCTCTAGTAACTTAACTTTTTAGAATTGTTGGATATAATTCCATCAAATTTCTTATGTTATTAAAGCAGAGATTCTAAGTTCAAACATTTTCAGGTCCTATTTGCTTCATCTATTATATGTTCTCATGTTTCAATCTTAGATCAGTTCAAGTTTACGAGTGAAGATGAGTATAAAAGTATTTGTATTATAAGTATTTGAATTAAACATTGCATCTGTCTAATAATTTAAATTTTTAGAACAATTAATGGTAGTTCCCTGAAATTTCAAAGTGATACACACTTCATGTTAATTAAATGGATGAATGGCTCATTTCATCCGTTTCATCGCCTTGGAATCAAATTGTTAACTTCGAACATGTGGAAGCTCGTGGGTTTATGAAATCACTCGTCTAGAGTAGCCATGTCCGATTTACTTTGTACCAGTCCAATTTGCGGCACTCTCAAGTCACGAAATCCTAAGCACTCACTTACCTGTCTGGTGTGCAAAGAAACTCAGAGAGTAGAAAATAATTCTCATCGCCTACTCTCTGAGTCGAGAGTTGGGTGAAGAAAACAGGAACAAAATAATTCTCTTCACTCCTCACAAAACAATAGAATCAAACACCGAACTCATTTCCATTTACACCCCTTTCATTTCCCCACTTCTCCCTCCTAGGCGCCCAATTTCTGTGCATGCAAATCAGTTTTGGTGTTTGATTCGTGGCGAGGTATAATCTAGTGAGCAGCGGGCGCAGAAGTCTAGTCAAGGGACGAGATAAAAAGGAATTGCTATATGCAACTCAAGGAGAATTGTGGAAAAGTCTAGATACGTGATTTTCCTCCTCCGATCTCTGATTTTTATTTCAAAGCTGGTTGGTTTTGACGCGTAAAATATAACTCTAAAGTGATTATGGACCTATTTATTCGACAGTGAACGTAGATAATTACAAAAAATAAAAAGGATCCCATTATACAAATGTCTATTGAGTTATAAACTTTTTAAATTAGTCGATTTAATTTTAAAAATCTTGACGATTTACCAATATAGTTATTACAATCAATTTTGATCGAAAATCGTCGACGTAAACGCTAGCCATCCTATGGCACATGACCGGTATTGGGGTAGACAATTTTTTGTAATTTAAAAAGAAATTCTCAATTTTTTTTTCTTTTTTTCATGTTTTCATTTTCTTTATTTTCTTTTCTTATTTTCTCCTTTTTTTTTCTTTTTCTTATTCCCCTTCCCCAGCCATTGGCTGGTCCATGGCTTTGGTGATTGATAGCAAGGGCCCAGATGCCCTCGCTAGCGATTAGCAAGGGCCCAGATGCCCTCGCTAGCGATTAGCAAGGGCCGATGGATTTGCTGGGGCCACATACTAATGGAGGGACAAAGGAAGAAAAAAAAAAAAAGAGGAAAGAAAAGAAACTAAAAAATGGAAAAAAAAAGTTTTGAAAAATTTGTAAAAATTATTCACATTAGCATCAGCACCCAGAACTAGGCGAAATCTCACCATGGCCTAGCCTAGATCTAGGTGAAGCCACCTCGCACATGGCCCCAAGGCCTTGCTTGTGGCCGACGAGACTTATCAAAGAAGCAAAATAATTAAGAAGAGAAAAAAATAAAAATAAAAATTATTTTAAAAAATTATTTAAAATTATCACGTCAGTGTTGGCCAAATGGTTAGTATCCATATCAACACTAGCCAACCAAAATTGGCCGAATAAATTGAATTGACACAATTACGAAAAGTTTAGAACTGAATTAACATAATTATAATAGATTTATGAGTTTTTTTGTAATTCTCCAATCTATCTGTCATCTCCATTTTTAGATTGCGACGTGTCCATTCAATTTTAGTCCTCACTGCACCTCATCTAAATACCATCAAACCTTAGCAGCGAGGATGGTACTTGGAGATCTATGCAAATATTTATATATAAAAATTACATTGGGAAAGTAAAGTGTGCTCACCATCATCATATCATCACCCATTAAGTCGATTCCACGTAATGATCTATTTGTCACTTTCAACATCTTGGGGGATTGAATGTTTCAATTAATTAAGGTAGGATGAGAAGTATTTTTCATAAAGAACGGACATTCAAGAAGTCTTGCTAGATTGATAGATTGATGCTG
Organism: Eucalyptus camaldulensis; assembly: GCA_019915185.1. Lineage (NCBI taxonomy): Eukaryota > Viridiplantae > Streptophyta > Magnoliopsida > Myrtales > Myrtaceae > Eucalyptus > Eucalyptus camaldulensis. The sequence continues at coordinate 7,097,962 of JAHSVA010000014.1, read as the reverse complement.
CAAATGGTTCCCTTCTCAAGTAGCAGGAAAAATAATGCTACTCAAATGTAGAGCCTCCTGTTTTCTATTTTTTCGGCAAATCTTCCAAATCAAATTACAGGATTACTACTATGAAAACTCACGGTACAAGTACAAAAAATACCAAATCAATCATCTATTGACTTCTCGATGCTCATTAAATTTGACTCACAAAATAGGTTGGGACCCATTTTGCTAGCCCTACTAAAATCTAAACATTTTAATAAATTAGGGATTTATACGGCGTCCTAGTTCACAAAGATGTGCTGTTGTTGTTGACAAATCGACAATGATTGATTTTCATGAACTCTTTGTCATATTGTTGACATTCCCATTATATATGAGCATAAGAGCGAATTTGATTTTTGAGCATCAAGAGATAAGATTGGCTTAAATAGAAATTCCAAATAGCCCAAGTGTCACAATTAGATAAGTCCAAACCCCAAACACATTCAATTATGGTTTTTTTTTCTTATAACTTTATTCACATATTATAAGAATGTACTTTTTGGTTAATGATCATATATATTGCGGTTTATGAAAGACTATGCCACATCGATAGTTTTAGATGTTAGTCCAAATTTGAAATACCAGGCCAACATTTGAGATTTTACTAGCTATTCGGCATTTCATTTTTTTACTCATGAAGTCTATCGTTGTATGAAATTTACTGAAAATTATAGAATCTCACGATACCAATAAAATATCATGTTTTTTCAACTTTTTTACCCTTGATACAATCCACATGTAGCCCTATTTACAAAATTCCACAAAAACTACTACACCAGATTCCTGCCACACCTTTCAGTCTCTTATTCTCAGCAAAGACGAACAACAGCACTCATCAGCCCAACATGCTCAACTCCAAGCATAGAGTGACTCGAACTCTTCGTGCTCTTGCACGTGCACCCTCTCTGTCTGGACTTGATCTCGTTCGAGATCTTCTCTAGCGCGTCGCTCTTGACGATGGTGTAAGCGCGCGCGAGCTTTCCTTGTCCAGCTTGTCGACTTGTGCTTCACCGAGTTGAACCGTCTATCCGCGACACACAGAAAACTGCAGTCAGCTCCCACATTAATCTTATCAAAGAATATCAGGCCAATGTCTTGACATCACATGTTGATGTGACTTGACCAAAATGAATGAAATTAGAAGACGCGCAAGTATTCGCCTCCACCGAAAACGATGCGATGGTGATGGGACAGCCATCACCTTCAAGGGTGACAAAATCCAGACTGGCTTGTGGAAGGAGCTTGGGATGAGATTTTTATCAAGATCAAAGGCCTTGAACATTCGTGCAGGTGGGATGGAATGCGTCTTCGCCTAAGATTTCCAAGTCCCGGGGCAAGAGATATGTGAGATTATGTTGAAATGCCCTTTAAATGATTCTCAATCTCCTCGTTTAGTAATCTAAATCAGCATCACAATGTTCTTAAATAATACAATAAAAAGAGAGGACAAAAGGCATGGATCTCAACCCCAAATTATGCTTATACTTATTAGCATACAAGAGATCTTTGAATGCAGACACCCTTGAGGGTGGGAATTCGCTAAATTATAGCTTAAATATTCTAACGGCGCCAACGGCTCGGACGAGCAAAGCTTGAGTGCATGCGGATAATTCTTGCGCAACGAAAATGCATGGTAAGTTGCGAATCGAGACTCGTCCGCGTACACGCTATTGCGACCATGACCATGAATACCACTTCCTTGACCAGTTGGCCAGTCGGAGGAGGAAGATGTGGGTCGAGCATATCCTATAGTGGGACATTTGAGTCTTTGAATAATGTCGACATTTGTGTCATTTGTAGGGAAGAGAGAAGATTCCCTGGATGCTTCCCCATCATCCTCTAGCATCGGCACTTTTACTGTTGACTCTGTTTCACGAAAGAAGAATGAATCAATGTTTTGATCACAACCTCAAGTTGACTACAAATTCCAAATTTTTGAGATATTGTTAATACAAACCACTTTTCAAAATTTGTGCTTGCTCTCCCTAAAAGTCTTGTTAGAATTATTGGATGAATCCAAATTCAAATGATGCAAGCCTAGGGGAGGCTTTCTCAAATAGTAGGATCGGGAGAGTGACTCGCACACAGAAACAGGACGAACAGGAATTTCAGCACTGCGCGAGCTTAGGAGAACATTCATATCTTTGTCGATACAGATGGGATCGACCTGATTCCAAAGCCAAATGAACAAAGACTTCTGGATCTACAATTTCTCTGTTTTGGGTTTTCTGAAATAAGTACTGTAGGATAGTCGAAATTGGGTTGGAAGTAACGAACAGAACAGGAAAAGATAGAGACTCCGTTGGTTGCTCTTCTAGGCCTCCAAGGAAGTTGAGGGGGGGGGGGCACCGATTCTTCTAGATCGATGATTGCAACTCTTCAAGGATGCAGATTTCGAAAGCTCCGACTCTTCAAGGACGGAGTAAAAACTCTTCTAGGTTTTCAAAGGGATGAACTCTACAAAGTTCACGATACTTGCTTCAAGCAAAGTTTTTCATTTATCAAAAGTTGTCTGTTTTGCACAAGGGATTGGATGGCATATATCATCAAAGAAATGAAAATAGAACATTGAAACTAGGAGAAATAAAGACAGCGTTGAAACTAGGAGAAATAAAAATGGAGTATTGAAAATATGAGAAATAGTAAAGAGCATGGAAACTATAAGCTAGTAAAAGCATCACGTGAGCTCCCAAGGTGTCTTTCAAGCTTCCAGAATGGACTCAAGATATCGTTACGGCTTCTCGGTTTCGTCGAGCTTGAATGCGGGCCGATCTTCTTGGTCGAGAGAGTTGGTCTTCAATGCGGGCTGCATCACAATATGTCAAAGCTATTTGATCAACCCGAGACCATAGGTACAGGGGGAATGTATTGATTAGATTTGATCATGTAGTTTACCAGGAACCATGTAGCCATAAGATCCCGCCACTGGGATCCAATTCAACGAATCCGAATTCAAGAGCCTCACCGTCCCAAAAACCAAAAGCCAAGGCTCGAAGTCCAACTCGAGCAAGATGTTGTTCAACATCATGTCCTGATGGACAATAGGCAGTGAGCAATCGTGATCCAAGTAGGCGATCGCGGGAGCCACGCATTGAAAAATCTTCATTCTCTTGACACAAGTCTAATTCAACTGCTCCTCTTCCTCCATGCAAGACCTTTGCAAAGTTCAAAAAACATTGGATGATGTCCCTACAGTTAACCATCACTTTTTTTTACCGTGACAATGTGACCGCTGGCCTATTTGGCCTTGTAAACGCTTCTGAATCCGCATTTTCCGATGCAGTACTCTTCACTGAAGCCGTTGGTGGCCTCGGCGATATCGTTGAATGCAAACTTCGTTCCCCTTTCCCATATGACTGTTGGAAATTAATCCAAAGAAAACGACACTGTTTGTTGTAATCAGAACATTAATGTAAAGAAGACGATAACAGCTATATAATATCCTTTTTTTATGTAAACTTACAAATCTTGGAGAAAAATAACATAAAATTGGAGGTGAGGTACGGATATCCGAATCTCCTTAAGGCGATTAGTTCCTGCCAATGGTACTCCGTAGATTCACGAACTATGCCTCTCAAGATACAACACCTCGAATATGTTTGGATTAGCACTATATAAACAGAATTCAGTCGAACCGTTCAATTGAACCAGCACATAAAAAAATCAGAAGAGTAGAGAAGTATATCAAAACCTTTTAGGAATCGAGTCGGAAAAACCAAAACCAAAACCGTTAAGAAGCTCTATGTTCCTATCTATTTATAGAGCTTTTTAGTTCATGTATAGAAGAGATATATAGAAGAGATACATGAATTAAATAGACGCATGTATCCACGAAATTCATGAATCAAGAGATACGTGAATCCAAGAGATTCATGAATTCAGAGACACGTGAATTCAAGAGATTCGTGAACTCAATAAATACATGAACTAAAAGATACATTAATCTAGGAAATTCATGAATTGAATAGATACGTGAACATAAAAATTTAGGAAATTCATGAATCCAAAAAGAGATACATGAACCAAAAAGATGTATCTTAATTTATTGGCTTTCGTTGATCCATTAACCATAATTATAACCATAATTATAACAATCACCCACATTAATAGATCAACAAAACATTTTTGACTCGAAGGAATCTGAGCATGCCCGTTGAAATACACTGCATTAAGATAGGTAGCTTTCGCTTTGAACCTTATATAGTGAAAGCCTATCGAACTTACTTAACTAGTCGATGGACTAAACCTTGAATCACCAGTTGTTTGTGTAAGCCTAGATAATAAACCTCACACAGAGTATTTCCAATTCAAGATTGGTTCTCGGTTGTGTTCGTTCTTTCGATCCTGAACCTCTCGAGATTCGTGCGTGCTTTAGAAAATCTAGCCTTTAAAGATTTTCATAGAATCGACCAGCTCCATGCATATAGGTGCATTCCTATTAAAGATATCCTACCATATCTTACTTGGATGTTACATTCCAAGTTATAGGAATCATTAAATAGGAAAGCATTGTTGCATCATAGGAATGAGAGACAATGCTTACACTAGAGTTTCCAAAATTTGTGTTGTTCTATTGAACCTAGACCATGGGATCTCCAATCGCATAGGTTAGGTTTCCACCCTGGAATCTCTTTATTGGGTTAAGGCTCTTAAACTCATTCCCCTCGATGCACAGTTTATCTGCTCTCTTGACAAACCTTTTGTTAGCGGATCCGCAATATTTTCCTTTGACTTTACAAAGTCTAAAGAAATAATTCAATTTAAGAGCAACTGCCTTAGGGTATTGTGTCTACGATAAATGTGTCTAGACTTACCATTATAAATTACATTATACACCCCTACACTTTTAGAAAATTATAGGATGGCAACTTTCCATTCCATAACTCGTATAGAGTTTTACCTGTCCTTTTGTGAGGTATTTTATTAAGAATATAATTTACAGTTAAAACTGCCTCCCCCCACAAGTTTTGAGGTAAACCTGAACTCAAAAGCATAGCGTTAGCCATCTCCTTTAGTATTTTGTTCAATCGTGCAACAACTCTATTTTGTTGTGGAATATAAGGTGTAGTCGTTTGGAGAATTATTCCAAAACTAGCACAAAACTCTTTGAAATTGATTGAATTGTATTCTCCTTCTCTATCGGACCTAAGCACTTTAATTCGTTTATCAAGTTAGTTTTCAACTTCATTTTTATACTTGACAAACATGCTCATAGTCTCATCTTTGCTAGTTAGTAAATAAACATAGCAAAATCTCGTACAGTCATCCACAAATGTGATGAAGTATTTCTTTCCACCTCTACTTTCTACAAACTTTAAATCACATAGATCACTATGGATTAATTGTAGAGGTTCACTTGTTCTTTCAACAGATTTGAAAGGTTTCTTGGAAAACTTGGCCTCAACACAAGTCTCACACTTGTAATGGGCATCCAATTCAAATTTTGGAATTAACCCCAAGTTTGCTATTCTATTCATTGTACCATAGTTTACATGTCATAATCTACCATGCCATAGATAAGGAGACACAACAGTGTAAACTGAAGACTTTTCTTTATTAATAATCTTTAGGTACACTTAATTCGAGTTTACATCAATGACTGCCACATTGGCTTTAAACAGGTCATTACACAAGTACCATTTCCCTACATACATTCCTCATTTTGAAAGTACAAACTTGTCAAATTCAAATACAACTTTGAAACCCTTCTTGACAAGTATGGGGCCAGAAATTAGGTTTTTCTAAATCTCTGGTACATGCACCACATTCAGCAGGGCAACCTCCTTGCTAAATGTAAACTTCAGGATCGCCTTTTCTCTTCTGGCAATCTTTACTGATGTAGAGTTAGCCATATAAAGCTTCTCATCTTCTTCAAACTTCTCATAAGATGAGAACATGTGTTTATCTGCACATATGTGATTTGTGGAACCTATATCTAGCCACCGGCCATTAGTGTTTGACACCAGAGATGCTTCAGACATTACCACAGCAAACAGTCTCCTAATATTGTCATGTTTTGTCAAATTTAGCACAATGGCCAGGCTTGTTGCATATAAAACACGTCCTTTGGAATTTCTGGAACTGTTCCTTCTGCTTGCCTTTTCCTTGAAAAGACATCTTCCTTTTTTCTATCTTGCTTAGATTTGGAAGATTCCACAATGTTAACCTTTGGCTCAAAAGAAGGGTTCGCACTCCTTCTATTGTTTTCTTCGATTATGAGGCACAAAATGAGATCTTCTAAGCTCATCTCATTCCATTTGTGCTTCAAATAATCTTTTAAGTCTGACCAGCCCGGAGTTAGTTTCTCAATCATAGCCGCCACTTGGAATGATTCACTAAGCATCATTCTTTCAGCAAAGGTGTCACTCAGAATTAATTGTAATTCTTGAACCTGACTCATGAAAAATTTAGAATCCACCATCTTGTAGTCCAAGAATTTAGCGCAACCACAAATTTCTTGGTATTAGCGTCCTCAATCTTGTTTTTCTTCTCTAAGGACTCCCATAACTGTTTAGCATATTCAATATTACAATAAGCATTATAAAGAGAATTCACTAAACAGTTAAGGATATAAATATAATTTCGGCATAAGAAGTCCCCATGCTTCCAAGCCTCCATTGCACCGAGCGTCGTGACATCTTGCTCATCTGGACTAATTATTTAGCACACCTCTGATAAATATTTTGTCAGATTGAGCACAGTCAAATAGAAGAACATCTTCTACTATCACTGTTTAAAGCCCACTCCGGTGAATTTCTCCGATTTCTCATTAGTTGTAACTGGAGGTGTTGCTATCACAGTAGGCAAGGTTCATTGAACTACCCCTCCAAAAACAGAGCCAAAAGCCATTTGGCCTGTACTATTTTGAAAAACAGTCTCAGGCATACCAATCGTATGACTTGTACCCACACCACCAAAATTGGTGTTGGCCCAAGGGCCCGTAGCATTGGCTGCTACAAATTCAGACCCTAAGGCTTGAACATTTAACGGTCAAATCAACCATAGGAACGTCTCCTGAAACATTCAAGACATTGAAGTGCACTTGATTGTTTTCAGCCATCTCAATACTCCGACAAGAACAACAAAAAATAAGTGAATAACCGCCTTAAGAAGATTAGTTTCTACCAATGGTGCTCCATAGATTCACGAACTATGCCTCCCAAGATACAAAACCTCGAACCTGTTTGGATTAACACTATGCAAACAAAACTCAATCGAACCGTTCAATTGAACCAGTACACTCAGAAAAATCAAAAGAGTAGAGAAGTATATAAAAGCCTTTTTGGAATCGAGTCGGAAAAACCAAAACCAAAACCGTTAAGAAGCTCTATGTTCGTATCTATTTATAGAGCTTTTTAGTTCATGTATAGAAGAGATACATGAATTAAATATCTATACATGAACTAAATAGACGCATGTATCCACGAAATTCATGAATCAAGAGATACGTGAATCCAAGAGATTCATGAATTCAGAGACACGTGAATTCAAGAGATTCGTGAACTCAATAAATACATGAACTAAAAAATACATTAATCTAGGAAATTCATGAATTCAATAGATACGTGAACATAAAAATTCAGGAAATTCATGAATCCAAAAAGAGATACGTGAACAAAAAAGACGTATCTTAATTTATTGGCTTTCGTTATCCATTAACCATAATTATAACCATAATTATAACAATTTCAAATACTTCATAAGATTTCTTATCTCTTCATCAAGATGCTTCTTTCATCGCCAAAGCACCAAAATCAGAGCAATAAGAGTCACGAGAAGTAGTAAGTAGAAAACGCAACAATCACATTAATTAGAACCTTTCTCCAATGGTTAGTCAATTTACTGCTCAACCCACATGGAGACATTCCGTCCTCACAAGCCCGATTTTGCAATAAAAACACTTCCTAGTTATTGTTGGAAGAGGTAACCACTAGAAACTGCGCCTGTCAGCTTGTTGTACAAGAAGCCCATGAAGCTTAAACTGCTCATGCTGGTGAGAGCAACTGGGATTGTACTCGACAAATCGTTATGCGAAACATTGAGATTTTCCAATTTAGTTAGCTTTGCTAAATTGGAAGGAATTGATCCTACTAGTGAATTGTGGCTCAAGTCTAGTGGTTCTGTAGCGTGAACGAGTTCCCCAGCTCTGGCAACATGACACCCAACAGATTGTTGTTGCTCAAGTTCAGGCTTAGTAAATTCTCGCAATTTGCTAACTCTTTTGGTACGATCCATCGAGAAGGGATGTACTTGCCGTATTGTGGTTTATGAAAGATTGTGCCACATTGATAGCTTTAGATGTTAGTCCATATTCAAAATATCGGCCAAAGTTTGGTATTTTATTGGCCATTTGGCATTTCATTTGTAACTCATGCATTCTCTCCTTGTAAAAAAATTACTAAATTAGAGAATTTCATTCTACAAGCCTTGTATAAACATGTAGCATAGTTTATCAAATTCCACAAAACCACTGCACCAGATTCCTATCACACCTTTTATTCTCTTATTCTCAACAAAGACAAGAACAACAACACTCACCAGCCCAACATGCTTAGCTCCAAATAGAGTGACTCAAACTCTTCTTGTCTCCTTTTCAGTTTAGCACAACAATACATATTTAACACATTACTTAAACAATACATGACCGGAGATCGGCTCAGTAGTCATAAGGGTTTGCCACGAGATAAGCCTCGATGGCCTCGACCATCGCGCACAACTCCTCTTTCCCGGCGTTGATCTCCTCCTCGGGGATGTCCACCTCCTCGCCAATGGTGAAGTAACTAGCCGCGCACTTCAACACCAAGCCTCCCAATGCCAATGCGATGATCTTCACCTCATAGCTGATCTTCTCAAAGGTGGTGCCCAGCACTTCGCCCTCGATGATTGAGTAGTAGTAGGTGAAGTTCTCCTTGTCCAGGTCCTCAACCTTGTGCTTCGCTATCTTGTACTAACTGCATATCAATGTAACAGAAAGTCACATTCACATTTAGAACTCGCAAGTTTCAATATCACAAGCACCAATCTTCATGGTGTCCATCAAGCCATTTAGGAATTAACCCAATTGTTCTTACCACAATCCAATACAACTGACTTAGACATAGCCTAACTTTGCCTAATCAAAATCCGAGTCACATAATCACTCATGTAAAGTTAAATGGTTAGAAACATCTTAAGTAACCGAGTCATATTTCTATCTTTTTCCATATTCATTATATTTTTCCATAAGGTTGAACCCGCCTTGATTCAGAGCGATCCTAAGTTTCTAATACGGTTGGACTAACCTTCGCCAAAAGTCATCAACTTGATGGTCCCGGGACCCCCATCGCCCTCGAGGACTTCAACGCTCTTGGCGGCTTGCAGGAGGACCTTGGGGAGGAGGTTATCGGCATCGAGGATAGCAGCCTTGAATATCCTGGCTCGAGGAATGGGGGACAGGATATCGAAGCGAAAAGTGACAACACCCATGACCGGATCCTAACAGAGTTGCTGAAACTAAGAAGGAGGTGATGATCTCGAAGTAGTGATGAAGTTGGTCTCTGGGACTTGGGAGTGAAGAGAAGAGGCTGAATTGAAGTTGACATATATAGAGAGAGGGGGACTGAGTGTGAAGGGTTCTGATGTGACATCCTGAAATTCGACCCCGTTTCGATAAAGTGAAATGTGCATATCGTCAGCGCGCCTATGGTCCTTTTTCTCTGAGCTGATCACTCACGAGTTAGCCAACTTATTGGGTGAAGCCGTTAAGGGATATAACCGCGGTAAAATCCCTAAAAGCTACCTAATTGGTTGGATTGGACTAAAATCGCGTCCGGTCAATTTTAATCATGAAATTTAATTCGGTTTTGGGAATCGAATATTCGGACGTGTCACAATTCATTTTTAGGACAGTCTCATCGTCTGTCAATTTATCGACGAGTCTGAAATTTCAATAAAGAAATTATCGGAGGAAAAATCGAAGACCAAAAGAAAATAGAAAGGGAAAGAGAAAAGAAAAAGAATAAAATAAGACTAATGGTATTAGGTTATTTTATTTCTTTTCTCTCTCTCTTCTTTTCTCTCTTTTCTATCTCCTCTCCCCTTCCCCTCGTGCCATTCCCCCTCCCCACGCCTACTCTCTCTTTCTTTTCCCTCTTTGATCAGTCAAAACCCCTTTTCTCTCTTTCTTCTCTCTCTCTTCTCTCCTTCTTTCGCGACATTCTCTCTCTCCCCTTTTGCTGTTGAACCGAACCAGAGGCGGAAGAAGAAGACGCACGGTTGCAGCTCGCCGAAGCCAGCCACCGTCGCCGCCCGTTCCGCCGCCGCACCGCCGCCCGCGATGCTCGCCCGCGCACGCCATGCGCTCCGCACGCATCCGTCGCAGCTGCCGCTCCTCCCTCCGTGCGATCCAGCCGCGACCCAGCTCTGTCCAGCCACCATTCGGCCACCTCCGGCCACCGCCCAGCCCCGCCGGACCTCCCCCGGCGTTCCCCTCACCCTCCGCCGGCCTTCCCTCGCCGTTTTGGCCGCCGGAGAAGCCCCGGCCAGCCCCGATCAGCAACCCAAGAAATGGGTTTCCAGCGGCTTTAGGCCCGCTTTTGGGCCGTTTCCGGGCGCCGACCCGATCCGTGCTTTGGGAATAATCGTTCCTCGCATCGCCGCTGTCGGATTGATCTGATTTGCACGCGATTTGGTGAGTAATCTCACTAATCCCTGATTAGTGGCTAATTATGCTTAAGGTTGGTTTAGCTTTAATTAATTATGTTTAGGTTGTTAGATTAGAATAAATTAGCAATTATTAGTTAATTGTGATGCGATTTAGATAAATTGATTGCGCAATTAATAAGTAGACGTGGTCTACTATTTTTTGGAAGTATCTCGGGAATTTTCCAACCTCTGATTGGGCTTCAATTTGGCGATTCGGGCCTAAGTGGGATTTTTGGCATTTAAATATTATTTTTTGTAATTAAATTAATTATTTATTTATTTTCCGAAAATTCAACTGGGATGGCCAGGGACCGGAATATTATGTTGATGACTATGGTGAAGTCCGTTTATTTAATCGGGCTTTATTTTGAGCTAAATCGAACTTTTAATATTAATTATTTAATTTTCGAAATTAATTAATTAATTATTTATTTATTTTATGAAAATTCAATTGAGATGGCTAATGACCAGAATATTATGTTGATGATCGTGGTGAAGTCCGTTTATTTAATTGGGCCTTATTTTGAGCTAAATGGAATTTTTAATATTTATTAATTAATTTTCGAAATTATTTATTTATTTATTTATTCTTCGGAAATTAAGATTGAGATGGCCGACGACTGAAATCTCGTGCTGATTGTCATGGCGCAGTCCGTTTATTTATTTGAGCTTTGAATTGTGCCAAATTGAATTGAATGTGGAATTTAGGATATATATTTCTAAATGGTTGTGGTTAATTATTTCATTGAGAAATCGTTGAGTATTGATTGAAACTTGAAAGTGGTCGAGTGGGACCGTAAAGCCATTGAATCTTGAAAGGGTCGAGTGGGACCGTAAAGCCATTGAATCTTGAAAGTGGTTGAGTGGGACCGTAAAGCCATTGAATCTTGAAAGGGTCGAGTGGGACCATAAAGCCATTGAATCTTGAAAGGGTCGAGTGGGATCGTAAAGCCATTGAATCTTGAAAGTGGTCGAGTGGGACCATAAAGCCATTGAATCTTGAAAGGGTCGAGTGGGACCATAAAGCCATTGAATCTTGAAAGTGGTCGAGTGGGACCGTAAAGCCATTGAGTATCGAAAGTGGTCGAGTGGGACTGTAAAGCCATTAAATATTGAATGTTGTCGAGTGGTGGACCGTGTCTTCCACCTTTGCTTAAGATGTGATCAGAGGATCGTAGTTCGTAATTGATGATTGAGATGAAATAATCGAATTGACCTAGAATGGTCCGTCTGACATGTAATCGACTAGGTCGATTGATCATTGTTTTGATTTGATGTTGTGAATTGATTGATTGAATGGAACTGACCGTGAGTGGTCTTGTTGGCATATAATCGACTAGGTCGATTTGATCGATGCTTCGATCTGTGATATGATTACTTGGGTGCCTATTATGAAATGTACTGACTTGCAGGTGGGATCTGATGCTAAGGTACGTCTTCTGACCCATGCGTGTTTAGGCAGCCTTTAGTATAATGGTTTACTAATCGGGCTTAGTGGGGTAGAACTCGTTGAGACGTAGTCTCATCCCAGTTTGGGGAAAAACATTTCAGGACCCCGTTGAGGAGCTGAGGAGGAATCTGAGAAGGAGAACTCGGAGGTGAAACCTGAGTAGAAGGATTTTTGGAAGAAGAAGATAATACCGAGAGAGATTTTGAGTATGACTTGAAGGGATTGAGATTCCATCTTCTTTTGTGAACTCCAATTGATGTGAATAGTTATGAAGTTCTCTAGTTGATATCATGTACAAAAGTTTGGTTATAAATTTCAATATGAAAAATATGGCCCTGCTTTTCTATCCCATCGTTTTATTGTCTGGGGATTTTAACTGCTTCCGCATGTGCTTAAAAATGAAAGGGTCGGCGATACATTGTCCTGGGATATCACATTATAAAATCGACCAAATGAGACGGATGTGTGCGTGCCTGAGGATCGGGGCGTGACATCCAGTTTAAGTGGTATCAGAGCGAAGTTGAAGATTGGAGTGATAAGGAGCGTTGACCATGGGATAGTTAGTAGGAAAGGCCTTTAAATTCGTGCCGGTGCATGTCTGTGCTAGCTGAATGCTAGAATTGTTTGTTGTGTGTTGATCGCTCACCTTCTAATCCAATGTGGATTTGGAAGACGGGTTTCAGTATAAAGACTGAACCATGAGCGAGCAGGAGCTAAGAACTCCTAGTAAGTGGACAATGTCCTCTGTGACTCGGGATAGAGCACTGACAAAGGTCAGTACCCGAGGTGGTTGAGGCAGAGTGTTGGCTCTGGCCAGCTCGAGTGTAAGAGTACCACTGCAGGTTGGTACTAGTGTAATAGCGTCGAATGATCCTAAGTTCGATAGGATCATTTTGATGCTAGTGTTCCTTGGGAATTAGATGAGCCAGGAGGCTCGCGATCGAACTGCCGTCAGTGTTGCAACCGTCATTGTCGCGTCACCTACTGAGATCCAGAGTGGAGATGTGATCCGGGAGTGAGTCATTGCATTCGAGCCGAGGTATAGATCCAGTTCAAGCAGAAATGGAAATCTATCAGAGAAAAGACCGAGGTCGAGAGAAAAGTATTCTATTCCACTCACGAGGAAGGGTGGGATAGTCAAGTCAGCACCGAGTCTAATAAATCAGGTTGTTCTGGACGTGATAATGGAGATCGGTCTTATGTCCTTCCTAGGACGCGAAATTGTTTGGAATATAGCCAGCAGGGATATTTGGTCGGGAGTGGTCCTAGCAGACCGATGGGACAACCAGAAAGAATGTGTGCTGTCACTTGGCAGGAAATAGAATACTCACCAGTTAAGTGTCTAAGTATGACTAGCATGGCCATCAAGTGAAGGACTGTCAGTGGAAGTCTACGGTGGTATAGACATCGTTACTGCGGCCAGGAAGGAATGGGAGTAGAATGGACCTTGCACCGATCAGAGAAAGAATGTGTTGGAAGTGATTTTATCTGAGCAGCGCAACCGAGTTTTGTGCCAAGTTGTAGAACTTAAATTGTTGAAGTAAAAGTGACAGAGGGGAAATCATTAGCAATAGTTGTGCTCGATTAGTTGCTGAAGTGTGAATTTGATGCCACATGAATAGTGTGGGCTTATGGAGCATCTTGTGATAATGAATCATGGTCATTGAGTAATCCAGTTTAGTCTAGTAACATGTGCAAGTGTCGAGGTTATTGGGAGTCGAAAAGAATCTTCGATTTCATTAATCTCGTTGGCTAAAGATAATCCATTTGTTAGACAAAGGTTGTCAAGATTGATTTGACAACTGTAGTGGATGTGTCAGTTGAGAAATAGAATGTGAAGAGGTGACCATGATACAGAAAATTTCTAAGATGGTTCCAAAGGGATTGCTTGGGATACCACCAGAAAAAGATAAAATTCGCGATCGAACTAGCACCAAGATAGAGCCATTCTCGAAGGCTTCTTACTAGTTGTTGTTGTCTGAATTGGTAGAATTGAAGATGCAAATGTGAAGATTGATGAATGAGGAATTCGTGTATATCAGTGCATCACTTTGGGAAAACATCAGTTTTGTTTGTGAGAAGAAGACAGATGGTTTATTGCGAGTGTGCATCGACTATCGTCAACTCAATTAGGTGAAGATCAAGGACAAGTGTTCTTTGCCAAAGATCAATGAATGGTGTGACCAGTTATAAAGAGTATTGATGTTTTAAAGGTCGACTTGAGATTTAGAAGTCATTGGTTACGAGTCAGGAAGGAGGTTGTACGAAAGGCAGTTGTTCGTACTTGATATGGTCTTTACGAGAGCATTGTAAGATCGTTTGGCCTGGTAAACACTCCAGCTACTGTCATGGATATGATGAACTGAATGTTCAAGGAATATCTGGATTAGTTTGTGATCGTGTTCATTGATATATCTTGGTCTATTAGAGAAGTGATGAAGAGCATGAAAATCATCTGTGAATAGTACTCCAGATCTTAAGAACTCATCAGTTGTATGCTAAGTTTAGCAAATGCGAGTTTTGGCTGACTCGTGTTGCGTTCTTAGGTCATGTGATTTCCGGAGAAGGAATCTCCGTCGACCCGAGCAAGATAGAAGCCGTGATCAATTGGTAGAGACCGACATCAGTGACAGAGATCAAAAGTTTTCTGGGATTAGCAGGTTATTACAGACGGTTTGTGGAAGGGTTCTTATCGATAGCGTCGCCTCTAACACAGCTCCTGAAGAAAGAATAGAAATTTGTATGGTTAGACAAATGCGAGCGTAGTTTCCAAGAGCTGAAGGAAAAGCTGATTACCGCACCTGTGCTGACGATTCCATCTGGTCCTGGAGGATTCGAGATCTATAGTGATGCGTCATTCAGGGGATTGGGTTGCGTGCTGATGCAACATGGCAGAGTTGTTGCATACACTTCCCGGCAGTTGAGACCTCATGAATTGAATTACCGACGCATGACTTAGAACTCGCAGCCATCATATTTGCGTTAAAGGTTTGGAGGCATTACTTGTGTGGGGAAAGGTTTCAGATCTTCACGGACTATCAGAGTCTCAAGTATTTATTCTCTCAAAAAGAGTTGGACATGAGACAACGTCGATGGATGGAATTGTTGAAGGATTATGACTGTGATATTTTATATCACCCGGGAAAGGCGAATAAGGTCGCTGATGCATTGAGTCGGAAGTCTTCAGTGGCACGGATCTTAGTTAAGAAGTGGAACTTAATCGAGAGAGCTTGAGATTTGGAATTCAAATTTGAGGTAGGCCACCTTTCAAGTCTTATGGCCACCCTCAAAATTGAACCGGATGTCCAAGTCAGAATCAAGCAACTTCAGCCGACAGATCCAGACGCACAGAGAATTCTTCAAGAGGGTACCGATAAAAGAAAGGCCAATTTTCAAGTTTCTGATGATGGGGTACTTAGGCTTCGTGGACGTTTGGTTGTACCTGACGATGTAGAGCTTAGAGAAGAAATTTTATCTGAAGCACATCGTAGCAATTACAGCGTTCATCCTAGAAGCACTAAGATGTATCAGAATTTGCGTCAACACTACTGGTGGTCATGTATGAAGGCGGACATCGCCAAGCATATGGCCAAGTGTTTGACTTGTCAGCAAGTAAAAGCCTAGCATTGCAAGTCGGGAGGATTTCTGCAACCTCTCGCAATCCCAGAGTGGAAATGGGAGCATATCACGATGGACTTCGTGACTGGACTACCAAGGAGTCAGAGGAGGAATGATTTGATTTGGGTAGTAGTCGACAGGCTGACAAAGTCGGCTCACTTCATTGCAGTTCGAAAGGACCTGAGTCTGGATAGACACGCAAACCTGTATGTGCGTCAGGTGGTTCATATGCATGGAGTGCCAGTTACGATAACATATGATAGAGACCCGAGGTTTACGGCTGCTTTTTGGAAGAGCTTGTAGAGTGCTTTAAGTACAAAGCTTCAGTACAGTACGGCATATCATCTTCAGACGGATGGCCAGTCTGAAAGGACAATTCAGACTCTTGAAGACATGCTGAGAGCGTGTGTAATAGACTTCAAAGGAAGTTGGGAATATCAACTTCATATGGTGGAATTCGTCTACATCAACAGTTATCAACAGAGCATCAAGATGGCTCCATTTGAAGCGTTGTATGGCAGAGCGTGTAGAACTCCAATGTGTTGGGATGAAGTTGGAGAAAGGAAAATAACAGGCCCAGAGTTGGTTCAGCAATCGGTAGATGCCGTGGCAGTGATCAGAGACAGATTAAAGACAGTGTAGAGCAGGCAGAAAAGTTATGCAGATAAGCGTCAAAGGTCTTTGGAATTCCAAGTTGGTGATCACGTTTTTCTGAAAGTGTCACCAATGAGGGGAACTTCGCGCTTTGGTAAGAAAGACAAACTGAGTCCGAGGTAAGTAGGTCCGTTTGAGATTCTTAAAAAAATCGGAAACCTAGCATATCGTCTTGCATTGCCGCCAAGATTGGCGCAAGTGCATGACGTCTTTCACGTGTCGATATTAAGGAAGTACGAGCCTGACCCGATCCTCGTGCTCAATTTCGAGGAATTGGACGTGGATGACTGTGTGTCATACGTTGAAAGCCCGATCCAGATTGTCAATCGTAAAGAGCAATTTCTGCGTACAAAGACCATTCCGTTAATCAAAGTGGTCTGGCAACACCACGATTCTGAAGGAGCGACTTGGGAGACTGAAGAGTCGATGAGACAATTATACCTCCGCCCTTTTGAGTAAAGTGTGTAAGGGTTTAAATTTCGAGGACAAAATTTTTATAAGAGGGGAAGAGTTGTGACATCCTGAAATTCGACCCTGTTTCGATAAAGTGAAATGTGCATATCGTCAGCGCGCCTATGGTCCTTTTTCTCTGAGCTGATCACTCACGAGTTAGCCAACTTATTGGGTGAAGCCGTTAAGGGATATAACCGCGGTAAAATCCCTAAAAGCTACCTAATTGGTTGGATTGGACTAAAATCGCGTCCGGTCGATTTTAATCATGAAATTTAATTCGGTTTTGGGAATCGAATATTCGGACGTGTCACAATTCATTTTTAGGACAGTCTCATCGTCTGTCAATTTATCGACGAGTCTGAAATTTCAATAAAGAAATTATCGGAGGAAAAATCGAAGACCAAAAGAAAATAGAAAGGGAAAGAGAAAAGAAAAAGAATAAAATAAGACTAATGGTATTAGGTTATTTTATTTCTTTTCTCTCTCTCTTCTTTTCTCTCTTTTCTCTCTCCTCTCCCCTCCCCCTCGTGCGATTCCCCCTCCCCACGCCTACTCTCTCTTTCTTTTCCCTCTTTGACCAGTCAAAACCCCTTTTCTCTCTTTCTTCTCTCTCTCTTCTCTCCTTCTTTCGCGACATTCTCTCTCTCCCCTTTTGCTGTTGAACCGAACCAAAGGCGAAAGAAGAAGACGCACGGTTGCAGCTCGCCGAAGCCAGCCACCGTCGCCGCCCGTTCCGCCGCCGCACCGCCGCTTGCGACGCTCGCCCGCGCACGCCATGCGCTCCGTACGCGTCCGTCGCCGCTGCCGCTCCTCCCTCTATGCGATCCAGCCGCGACCCAGCTTTGTCCAGCCACCGTTCGGCCACCTCCGGCCACCGCCCAGCCCCGCCGGACCTCCCCCGGCGTTCCCCTCACCCTCCACCGGCCTTCCCTCGCCGTTTTGGCCGCCAGAGAAGCCCCGGCCAGCCCCGATCAGCAACCCAAGAAATGGGTTTCCAGCGGCTTTAGGCCCGCTTTTGGGCCGTTTCCGAGCGCCGACCCGAGCCGTGCTTTGGGAATAATCGTTCCTCGCATCGCCGCTGTCTGATTGATCCGATTTGTGCGCGATTTGGTGAGTAATCTCACTAATCCCTGATTAGTGGCTAATTATGCTTAAGGTTGGTTTAGCTTTAATTAATTATGTTTAGGTTGTTAGATTAGAATAAATTAGCAATTATTAGTTAATTGTGATGCGATTTAGATAAATTGATTGCGCAATTAATAAGTAGACGTGGTCTACTATTTATTGGAAGTATCTCGGGAATTTTCCGACCTCTGATTGGGCTTCAATTTGGCGATTCGGGCCTAAATGGGATTTTTGGCATTTAAATATTATTTTTCAGAATTAAATTAATTATTTATTTATTTTTCGAAAATTCAACTGGGATGGCCAGGGACCGGAATATTATGTTGATGACTATGGTGAAGTCCGTTTATTTAATCGGGCTTTATTTTGAGCTAAATCGATATTTTAATATTAATTATTTAATTTTCGAAATTATTTATTTATTTTCTGAAAATTCAATTGAGATGGCTAATGACCGGAATATTATGCTGATGATCGTGTTCAAGTCCGTTTATTTAATTGGGCCTTATTTTGAGCTAAATGGAATTTTTAATATTTATTAATTAATTTTCGAAATTATTTATTTATTTATTTATTTTTCGGAAATTAAGATTGAGATGGCCGACGACTGAAATCTCGTGCTGATTGTCATGGCGTAGTCTGTTTATTTATTTGAGCTTTGAATTGTGCCAAATTGAATTGAATGTGGAATTTAGGATATATATTCCTAAATGGTTGTGGTTAATTATTTCATTGAGAAATCGTTGAGTATTGATTGAAACTTGAAAGTGGTCGAGTGGGACCGTAAAGCCATTGAATCTTGAAAGGGTCGAGTGGGACCGTAAAGCCATTGAATCTTAAAAGTGGTCAAGTGGGACCGTAAAGCCATTGAATCTTGAAAGGGTCGAGTGGGACCATAAAGCCATTGAATCTTGAAAGGGTCGAGTGGGATCGTAAAGCCATTGAATCTTGAAAGTGGTCGAGTGGGACCGTAAAGCCATTGAATCTTGAAAGTGGTCGAGTGGGACCGTAAAGCCATTGAGTATTGAAAGTGGTCAAGTGGGACCGTAAAGCCATGAAATATTGAATGTTGTCGAGTGGTGGACTGTGTCTTCCACCTTTGCTTAAGATGTGATCAGAGGATCGTAGTTCGTAATTGATGATTGAGATGAAATAATCGAATTGACCTAGAATGGTCCGTCTGACATGTAATCGACTAAGTCGATTGATCATTGTTTTGATTTGATGTTGTGAATTGATTGATTGAATGTAACTGACCGTGAGTGGTCTTGTTGGTATATAATCGACTAGGTCGATTTGATCGATGCTTCGATCTGTGATATGATTACTTGGGTGCCTATTATGAAATGTACTGACTTGCAGGTGGGATCTGATGCTAAGGTACGTCTTCTGACTCATGCGTGTTTAGGTAGCCTTTAGTATAATGGTTTACTAATCGGGCTTAGTGGGGTAGAACTCGCTGAGACGTAGTCTCATCCCAGTTTGGGGAAAAACATTTCAGGACCCCGTTGAGGAGCTGAGGAGGAATTTGAGAAGGAGAACTCGGAGGTGAAACCTGAGTAGAAGGATTTTTGGAAGAAGAAGATAATACCGAGAGAGATTTTGAGTATGACTTGAAGGGATTGAGATTCCATCTTCTTTTGTGAACTCCAATTGATGTGAATAGTTATGAAGTTCTCTAGTTGATATCATGTACAAAAGTTTGGTTATAAATTTCAATATGAAAAATATGGCCCTGCTTTTCTATCCCATCGTTTTATTGTCTGGGGATTTTAACTGCTTCCGCATGTGCTTAAAAATGAAAGGGTCGGCGATACATTGTCCTGGGATATCGCATTATAAAATCGACCAAATGAGACGGATGTGTGCGTGCCTGAGGATCGGGGCGTGACATCTGATCACTGCATATTTTCTTCTTACTAAGATGCATTATCTTTTGCAAAAAATAAATAATTTAGAAAATATTTTTCTAAAAATAATCACTAAATTTAGATAGTGTTTCAAGCATAAGTTATTTGGTGAGTTTGCTGCATGTTCTAAATTGATCTAAATTGCTAAATTTAATGGGCTCACTAGATTTAAAAGTCTAGATTCCCCGTAATATAAATAAGACACTACTTCATTTTCAAGTCTTTGTCAAAATTGTGTTGTATGTACTAAGTTAATCTAAATCACTAAATTTGATGGGTTCATATGGGATCCATACAAAATTCACAAGAATTAAAAGTTCAGATTTCACTTGCTATAAATACAGTGCTCTTTCCTCAAATTGTGTAGTACGTACTAAATTGATCTGAATTGCTAAATTCAATGGGTTCAAGTGAGACCCATATAAAACTCATTAGAATTAAAAGTACAGATTTTGCTTAATATAAATACGACCCTAGCTCATTTCCAAGTCTTCATCAAAAGTGTGTTGTGTGTCCTAAATTGATCTAAATTGCTAAATCTAACAAGTTCACGTGGGATCCATGTGGAACTCACTCAAATTAAAAGTCCAGATTCTCCTTGATGTAAATACGATGCTATGTCATTTCTAAGGTTTCATTAAAATTGTGTTGTATATACTAAGTTAATCTAAATCGCTAAATTTGATGGGTTCATGTGGGATCCATAGGAAACTCACTAAAATTAAAAGTTCATATCAGCTTAATATAAATACAGTTTCTTTCATCAAAATTACGCCGTATGTACTAAATTAACCCCAATTGCTAAATCTGATGGGTTCATGTGGGACTATATAATACTCACTCAAATTAAAAGTCTAGATTCTCCTTGATATAAAAACAATGCTATGTCATTTCTAAGTTTTCATCAAAATTGTGTTGTATAAATATAGTGCTGTTTCATTAAAATTACGCCGTATGTACTAAATTAACCCAAATCACTAAATCTGATGGGTTCATGTGGGACCTACATAAAACTCGCTGGAATTAAAAGTCTAGATTCTACTAAATAAAAATAAGGCCCTAACTCATTTCCGAGTCTTTGTCAAAAGTATGTTGTATGTCCTAAATTGATCTAAATTGCCAAATCTGATGAGTTCACATAGGATCCATATTGAATTCACTAGAATTAAAAGTCCAAATTCCACTTAATATAAATATGATGCTAGCTCATTTCTGTTTATTCATCAAAATTGTGCTATATGTACTAAGTTAATCTAAATTGCTCTATTTGATAGGTTTATGTGGAACCCATATGAACCTCACTAAAATAAAACGTCCAAAATCGATTAAATATATATACCGCTTTAACTCATTTCTAAGTCTCCATCAAGTGCCTTTTTCTCATCTCTTTGAAGCTTCCGATCGCGTGCCATTCCGTCACATGTGAATCGCGAATGATTTTCCACGCCAGAGTCTTTGTTAAATCTAAAGACTTAAAAATACGAATGTGAAGTAACAATTGCGTGTCAAATGCAGAAAATTCTTAAGTGAAAGAGTTGACCGTCCCCTCTTGAGTCAAATGTTCTCTTCCTTGATATGCTTTTCTGATCTGGCCTCAGACACAGATGGCCAAAGGGGCGCATTCATATCCATAATCTCGCGGCAGTTTCAACTCTGTTAAAAGAATGCCGAGATCTTTACAAGATGTTTGACAAGCGTCTTTGATGACAGCATGCACAGCATATCTACCGCTTCAAAACATAGTTACGGTTCAGTCTCGATTGTTATTTTTCTTGAAAGAGACACGAGAATGAAGACATAAACCATGGTGGGAGATAGAAAGATGGAGCCAACGTGCAACAACTCAATTGTAAGCATCAGGGTTTTTGCAAGAGATGGGCTTCAATGGCTTTCAACATTCCCACGGCCTTCTCTTTGCTGGCCTTGTTCTCTTCCCGTCCATGACGAAGTACTTGCTCGTGCTCTTGCCCATGCACCCTCCCTGTCTGGCCCCGCCTCGGCCTTGATCTCATTTGAGATCTTCTCTAGCGCATCGCCCTCGACGATGGCATATGTGTGCGTGACGCAAAAAACTGCAGTCAGCTCCCACGTTAGCCTTATCAAAGAATGTCGGCAAACATCTTCTTGACATCACATGTTAATGCGACGCGATCAAAATGAGTGAAATTAGAAGACAGCGCAAGCACTCGCCTTTGCTGAAAACGACGTGATGGTGCCGGGACCGCCATCACCTTCAAGGGTGACAAAATCCTCAATGGCTTGCGGAAGGAGCTTGGGGATGAGATTGTCATCAAGAACAAAGGCCTTGAACATTCTCGCAGGTGGAATTGAATGCATCTTCGCCTAACAGTTCCAAGTCCCTCGGCAAGAGATGTGTGAGATTATGTTAAAATGCCCTCTAAATGATTCTTAATTGCCTCGTTTAGTAATCTAGATCAACATCACAATGGTCTAAATCATATAATAAAGAAAGAGGACAAAAGGCATGGATCTCAAGCCCAAATTATACTTATTAGCATGCAAGAGATCTTTGAAGGCAGATACCCTTGAGGGTGGGAAGTCATTAAATTATCATTTAAATATTCTAACAGTGCCAGCTGCTCGGACAAGCAAGCTTGAGTGCGTGCAGATAATTCTTGCGCAACGAAATGCATGGTAGGTCGCGAACCGAGACTCATCCGCGCACACGCTATTGCCACCATGACCATGAATACCACTTCCTTGACCAGTTGGCCAGTCGGAGGAGGAAGACATGGGTCGAGCATATTCTATAGTGGCACATTTGAGTTTTTTTAATAATGTCGACATTTGTGTCATTTGTAGGGAAGAGAGAAGATTGCCTGCATGCTTCCCCATCATTCTCTAGCACTGGTACTTTTACTGTTGACTCTGTTTCACGAAAGAAGGATGAATCAATGTTTTGATCACAGCGTCAAGTTCCAATTTTTTGTGATACTGTTAATACAAACCACTTTTCAAAATCTATAATTGCTCTTCGTAAAGGTCTTGTTAGAATTATTGGACGAATCCAAATTCGATATGTCAATTAAAGCTATTTGATCTACCTGAGACCATAAGTACAGGGGATGTATTGATTAGATTTGATAATGTAGCTTACCAGGAACCATGTAGCTATAAGATCTGGCTACTGGGGTCCAATTTGATGAATCCAAATTCAAGAGTCTCACCATCCCAAAAACCGAAAGCCGAGGCTTGGAGTCCAGCTCCAGCAAGATGTTGTTCAACGTAATGTCCCAATGGACAATAGGCGGTGAGCAATCATGATGCAGGCAAGCGATCGTGTGAGCCACACATTGAACAATCTTCACTCTCTTGACACGAGTCCAATTCAACTGCTCCTCTTCCTCCATGCATGACCTTTGCCAAAGTTCAGAAAACATTGGATGATGTCCTCGCGGTCAACCACCACTTTGTTTTGACAGTGACGATGTGGCCGATGGCTTGTTCGGCCTTGTAAACGCTCCTGAATCGGCCTTTTCCCATGCAGCACGCTTCGCTGAAGTCGTTGGTGGCCTTGGCAATATTGTTGAATGCAAACTCCGTTCCCCTTTCCCATATGATTTCACGTACTTCATAAGATTTCTTATCTCTTCATCGAGATGCTTGTTTCACCGCCGAAGCACCAAAATCAGAGCAATAAGAGTCACGAGAAGTAGTAAGCAGCAAACGCAACAATCACATTAGTCAGAACCTTTCTCCGATGGTCAGTCGATTTACTGCTCGACCCACATGGAGACATTCCGTCGCGTTTCCTCACAAGCCCGGATTTGTGATAAAAGCACTTCCCACTGATTGTTGGAAGAGGTGACCACTAGGAACTGCGCCTGTCAGCTTGTTGTACAAGAAGCCAATGAAGCTTAAACTGCTCATGTTGGTGAGAGCAGCTGGGATCGTACCCAACAAATTGTTATGCGAAACATTGAGATTTTCCAATTCAGTGAGCTTTGCTAAATTGGAAGGAATTGATCCTGCTAGTGAATTGTGGCTCAGGTCTAGGTGGTTCCGTAGTGTGAATGAGTTCCCTAGCTCTGGCAACATGACACCCAACAGACTGTTGTTGCTCAAGTTCAGGCTCAGTAAATTCTAACAATTTGCTAGCTCTTTTGGTATGCTACCGCTCAATGCCTTCTCCCCGAAAAACAAGATAATCTAGCTTCGATAAGTTTTCTAACAAGGTGGTAATATCTCCGACCAAATGATTGTTGCTCAAGTTCAGCCTTATCAACTCCCCTAGATTTCCCATCTCGTAGAGAATTTTCCTGGTCAGTTCATTGCCGTAGGAAGTCAGAACATGCGACTGGGAAAATTTCCTGAGCTCCGACGAGATGCGGCTGGCAATTTCGTTACCATCTATCAGCAAATTCGTGAGATTCATACACTCTCCCCATCCTGCAGAGAGATTCCCGACAAATCGGCTGTTGCTGAGGCTTATAAAGTCCAGATTCGGTCTGAACGAACTCATGATATCTGTAGTGAACTGATTGCTGTTCAGACGGACTCTCGTTAGCCCCGGAAAATTCCTCAAGCAGTCAGGCGGCAGCTCAGTGAAGTTATTCCCATCGACCGTGAGATATCCAAGAGCAAAGTCGCTGCATATATCTTACAGCATTTCTCCGATGAAGCTGTTGTTCGAAAAGGTAACGATACCCAGAGAAGGGCTGTACTTACGGAAATCACGTGTTATGCCTCCCGAGAAATTGTTCTTGAACAAAGAGATGGACCGTAAGTTGGCAGGGCGAGAGATGGTCTCACAAGAAAATATTGTGTACACAAGTGATGCTACGTCATGGCTTTTCCTTCCCAGCCTAGATCTCCTCTTCTTCAACTTGAAGTGCCTTCTCGCTGTTGTCCTTGCTCGCCATCCTGCAGACCGACCCTCCATCGCTGGTGGCCTCAAACTTGACCTCGTAATCGATCGACTGGAGCTTGTCACCCAGCGCATCGCCCTCGATATCGTGTTCCTACACATGAAGTTCTCCTTGTCGAGCTTGTCGATCTGGTGCTTCACATTCTAGAAAGGACTAGCTGCAATTACGTTATGAAACTCCCTGCTCGATGAGTGTTGAGTGTACATACCTTCGGTGAAATTTAACTTGCTCAATGCTCCCGGCTCCACTGTCACCTTGCACCGGCTCCACCGTCGCCTTGCGCCAGCTCCGCACGCTCTTTATGAACTGAGGCAGGAGCTTCGGGATCAGGGTATTTGACTCGACAATCAAGGCCTTAAGAATGCGAGCCGGAGCAATCGGGCATATGAGCTCTTGTGTGAAGCTGGTTGCACCCATGACTATTGGCAATGAGAAAGAAATAACCCCAGAGAAGAGTGCTTCCGAGTCCTGTCACTGCCTCCTAATGTATGGTTGGAATTATGTCAATAGGTAGGGTCGGTTTGGCAAGAGTCACGCTCGAGGAAAATAGGAGAGTCAAGGATTTGCAGCCTAAAGGAATGGAAAAGAGGAATTAAGGTGGTCTCTTTTGTTCTTTTGGTCATGAAAATGATTTCGGTCCCTTTCAGATTCATGTTGAAATGTCAAAGTTTATGTTCCAAAAGATGAACATTCTCGTGCTCACATGGGCGGCCATCCCTTTGAAATGATTGTTGTGAAGTTCGATCTAACAATTTGCCGATTAGATATTATAACGAAATGTCCTTATTTGAAGAAAATGTATTAATCAAATTGTGTCTCGTTTAATATGTAGCAAATGAGAATACTTTATTAGTTTGTGATATCACGTTAACTTGTCGCGTAATATAAACATCACATAATATATTTCTTCATTTTTAATGCCCTAATGTCACGGTGGATCTGATTCAACTGTATGAAGTAAGGCCTTTCGAAATCATTTTCATGGGTTGATTCAAACTTCACTATCACCGACAGTTTGACTCGGTCAAAATTGGGTCGGCAATCGGGGTGTCCCAAGATCAGCTCGTCGTCTGAGTTTTGGGGGAGGTGGAGGCTGCTGCTTTTACGTTATATTTTGCTTCTCTTTTTATTTTTTTTATTTTTATCAGTGTTGAAGCATTTGATCTCTATCCAATGTCCCCATCAAAGATGTCCCCATCAAAGAGATAAGGTAGGATTAGCTTAAATAGAATTTCAAATAGCCCAAGCGTTACAATAAGATAAGTCCAAAACCTGAACACATTAACTTTATTTTTCGATAGCTTTCTTGACATATAATAAGAATGTACTTTTCATCAATGATCATACGCATAACAATCTTTGAAAAATTCTACCACATCGATAGTTTTAAATGTTAATCCAAATTTGAAATATAAGTTTGGATTTATTCATTTGTTACTCATGAATTCTATTCTTTTGTGGAATTTATTGAAAATTAGAGAATCTCGTGATACCAACAAAATATCAAGCTTATTCAACTTTTATTCCCTTGATACGCTATTTATGTAGCACAATTTACAAAATTCCACAAAAACCACTTCACCAGATTCCTGCCACACCTTTCATTCTCTTATTCTCAGCAAATACAAGAACAGCTACGCTCACCAGCCCCACAAACTTTACTCCAAACACAGAGTGACCCAAACTCTTCTTCTCTCCTCGTGAATTTAGCACAACCAGACATATTTCACACAGTACAGTGAACAATCCAAGATAGCGATGCGATCTACTCAATAGGCATCAGGGTTTGCCAAGAGATGAGCCTCGATGGCCTTGAACATCTCGGACGCCTTCTCTTTCCCGGCCTTGATCTTCTCCTCAGTGATCTCCACCTCGCCGATGGTGAAGTACTTGCTCGTGTTCTTGCACACCGAGCCTCCCTCGGGCGATGCGGTGATCTTCACCTCGTTGCTGATCTTCTCAAAGGTGGTGCCCAGCATGTCACCCTCAATGATCGAGTAACAGTAGGTGAAGTTCTCCTTGTCTAGGGCCTCGACCTTTTGCTTCATTGTCTTGTACTGACTGCCTATCAAAGTAAGAAAAAATAATATTCACGTTTAGAACTCGCCCGTTTCAACATCACGAGCAACGATCTCGATGGTGTCAATCAGGCCATTTAGGTTGTTCCAACTACAATCTGATACGATTGACTTAGTAGACATGGCCTGATTTCCCTCGATTGGAGTCAAGTCACGTGATCACTTGTGTAAATCAATGGTTAGAAACATCTTTAATTAACCAAGTTACATATCTATCTTTTTTAATGTTCATTATGATGTTCCATAAGGTTGAAACAGCCTTGATCCAGAGCGATCCTAACACGGTCGAACTAACCTTCACCGAAAGTGATCAACTTAACGGTCCCGGGACCTCCGTCGCCCTCGAGGACTTCGACGCTCTTGATGGCTTGTGGGAGCACCTTGGGGATGAGGTTATCGGCGTCGAGGACAGCAGCCTTGAACATCTTGGCCGGAGGGATTGGGGTCGTGATCTCGGAGTCGTAACTGACGACACCCATGATTTGGATCCGAATGGAGTTGCCGAAATAGAGAAGAGGGTGATCAGGAAAGGCTGATTAGCAGTGATGAAGTTGGTCTCTAGGACTCGGTAGTGAGAGACCGAGTTTGAAGGGTTCTCGTTATTGGATATTTTCTTCAAGTGTGTTCGTTTGGTACAAAATAGAGAAGAGGATGAACCGAAGCTGACATATATAGAGAGACCGAGTCTGAAGGGTTCTCGTCATTGGATATTTTCTTCAAGTGTGTTCGTTTGGTACAAAATAAATAATTAAATAACTATTTGTATCATTTGGTATAATTATTTGATAAGAAATTTTTGTATTATTAACAGTAATTTATATTTAAATATTTCCGTGAATGATGAAAATATTTTTTATTTATTCCTTTTATAAGTTATGTGAAAAAAAAATATATTCTTTTACAAAACAAACGAAGCTTAATAAAAAAAAAATCTTAATCAGTCTGTGGGTTGTTCAATCATGACATGGACTTTGTTCATAAAATAAAATTTGTCTATATGATAATGGAATATTAGTCAGAGAAGGCACCATCCTAGAATGATACCAAACGTTCTTCCATTTCCCTTTCATGTATAGACTTGACTTTTGATCCAGGAGCATTTGCTCAGCAAACTCTCTTGGCTGAGCTTCACTGATTTCTTACATAGTGTTACTATCATAGAAAATATCAAGCCCTTAGCTGCATAGGTCGCGATCCACCCAGATCTCATCCTACTTCTTTTCAATCCATTCGCAAAAGTAGCAATCTTTAAGGTTGGTAGAGGCCTCGGGAAGAATTATCATCAATTTCATACTCATAAATAATATTCGCTCGCTTAACTCTGTGCAGTAGAAAAACTCGAAAAATCGAGGCACGATTTTTCCTGCTGGGTGATCTCGGTGCTTCATGTTTCTGTTGAGCTTCCATCGATAAGAAAAGTACAGATTGATCTCAATGTTGCACTAATCCAATTTAGCAGAAAAAGATGGGAAAGGTAGTTTGATAATTACAAGGCTTTGTTACTTTTAGTCAACAAAGGCTGCTCTGAAAATCAAGATGGACGTCTATAGATTTTGAATTTTTCTACTTGCTTTCATGTGTCTAGTCCTTTTAAATAATATTATTGGGAACCATTTTCTGCTAATTGTCTGGTGGAAGTGTGGTGGATCAAGCGAGATTGGCTCACGGGTCACTTGCTCATTAAACATTTTTTAATTTTCCTTTTTATCTAACGGTATAGCGACGTAGATTTTTAGAAACGCTTTCTCCGTATTTAATTTTCTTCTTTTGTCTAGTTCATCTTGTCTTAGTCACGGACCATGTGAACGTATAGGAGAATGTCCATAGGTGTTAGATCAGATTAATTAATGAATTTCGTCGAATTGAGACAAAATTGATTAAACTTGTCAATCATCTCTCTGCGACGGAAGATTCGGAAAATATTAATGCATAACAACAGCATATGTTTTGGGAGAAAAGTATTGGAGAGGGGCATGGATGCATTGCTGAAGTTACTTAATGAGCATGTCGTATGTACTAAATTAATCTAAATAGCTAAATTTGATGGAATTCATATGAAACCTAAATGGAACATATAGAAATTAAAAGTCGAATTTTGCTTTATATAAATACGACGCTAGCTCATTCTTGAGTCTTTGTCAAAATTGTGTTGTATGCAATTGAATGTGAACCTCCCTTCCCTTTCACATATGATCGACTCAAATTTCTCGTACTTCATTGACTTTCTTGTTTCACTGTTGAAGCACCAAAATCACAGCAATTGAAGTCACCAGAAGAAGCTCGCATCAATAAGGACCTTTTCCCAATGGTCGGTCGATTTACTGTTCATCCCACCCCACAAGGAGATAACCTCGTCACATTTTTACACAAGCCTGGATTTGCGATAAAAGCGTTTTTCGGTGCTTGTTGGAAGAGGCGACCACTAGGAACCGCACCTGTCAGCTCGTTGTACAATAAGTCTACGGAGCTTAAACAAGTTGTGACATCCCGATTTTCCAATTCTATTTTCAATAAATTGAGACAGGCATTTCATTGGCACGCATATGGTTCATTTCCTTGAGTCGGCCACTCATATGAAAACTAGTCTATCGGGTGAAGCTGTTAAGAGTTTCTAATGCATCAGACTCGAGAATTTGACCAGGAAGCGACCTTTCGACCAAGCTAATCTGCAAGGCTCAATACGGCACGATTAAAATCGATTAGAGATCGGAGATAGGTCGACTCGATAGAGGCATGTGATCAGGTGTGGGTGATTCCACCAGATTGCACAATTCTGGTCAATCGGCACTGGATCGACTCTTCTATCGATTGGGTACCCTGCGTTCGTATTTGAAACCTTGAGATTATGCCGACAACCGAAAGTCGCCAATGTTTCAAAGATGTACATTGCGGCTTGAGATGATCAACCACAGGTCAAATGCGTGAAAATTTCAAAAGGCTACCCAGTAGGTTGGGCAGCGCTAGTATCGTGCCAAAGTGAAATTAACCGTGGAATTGAGATCGAATTCAAAAATTGGAAGTCTCGGTGTGTCACAAATCATTTTAGGATCATTGGCTTATCTTCGGAAGATTTTTCATACAATCCGAGTTTTTCAGCAATTAAATCAGAGAATGGCTAATTTGGCCCGAGAAATTAGTAGGCTCGTCTTTGGTCGCGCTTTTGGGACTTAAGTTGGTTCTATGGACAAGTGAAGATGTGAATTGAAGTGTGGTGACATTGGATTTATTTTATGGACTTCAATTGGACTTAATTGAAAGAGAATTGAATGGAATTGAAGAAATTAATGTACAAGATTTTATGCCCCGGCGGAAAAATAAATTGCACCCATTGAAGATTGTTGTGGGAGAGGAGATAGTGGAAGATGACATCATGTGGGTGATGTCATGCTGATTGAAGCCAAGCGAATGGGGTGTTGACAAGTGGCAAGAGCCCATTGGCCCTCAAAAAGTGGGGTTTTTCCCTCTCACCCATCAACATCATCTTCTTCCTTTGGACTTTGGAGGAGAGAGAAAGAGAGGGGAGAGAGAACTCGGCCAGAACCAGCCAGCCCCGACGCCGCCCCTCCGCCACTCGACGCCACCAGCCGGAGCTCGCCGTCACGGTCGCTCGTCCGATCGTCGCCGCCTAGCCAGCCGCCCGTCGCCATTCCCCGTGCCGTCCGCGCGCCTTGCGTCTCCTCGCCGTCCCGCCCGTCACCGCCTCACCCGCGTTCACCCGCCGCTCGGCCGCCCGTCACCGGAGCCGCTCGCCCATCACCCGTCGCCGCGCCGCTTGCCTCTCCGTTCCGCCTCCGCCCGAGTCCCCAGCCGCCTCCGCCTGCTCTGTTCGCGTGTCCCACGAGCTGCCGGAGCTCATCCCTGCCGCCGTGAGGCCCGCCTGGCCGCCGCCTCGCCGTCCGAGCCACCGCCGAGCTGCAGCCCCCGCTTCTCCGCCGTTCCCTGCGCCCAAGCCGCCGCCAAGCAGCCTCCGTCAACCTCCACCAACAGTTGCAGAAAATGGGTTTTGCAGCCCCTTCTTGGCCCGTTTTGGCCGCCTTCCCGAGCCCGGATGCTCGGCCCGCCTTGAGGAAAGTTGATCCTCGCGTCGTCCCCGTCGTTTTTCGTCCACTCGGTTTGTTAATCCGGTGAGTTTACCTCACCAAACCCTAATTAGAGGGTTAATGATGCTTTATGAGTGTTTAGTTTATGTTAAGTGTATTTAGGTGGTTAGTTTAGTTTATTTAATTGTGAATTAGATTAAGATGTTTGTTTAATATAAAGTATGCTTAATTAAAGGTTAAGAGAGTTTATTTAATAATAAACCTTGATGGGACATAATAGGGTTTTATTTTTGAATTATTTAATGATTTCGAATTCTAGAAAATATAATATTATATTATATTCCGAAATTATTAAAATATTATTAAATAAAAAAAGAAAAGAAAAGAAAATTATTTTTGACCCCGGTTGCTCAGAATTTCGTGTCGATCGCTGCCGTGTAGTCGAATTTTGAAATTGATGGTTGGACATCATGAATTGAGCGTGGATCGTGAAAAATATGGATATTATTATTATATTAATTTTCGGAATAAATTTAATTATTTAATAAATTCGAAAAATTATTTTGGGACCCTAAATTCTCAGAATTTCGTGTTGATCGCTGCTGTGCATTTAGAATTTGAATTTGAGGAATGGATGTGGCAAATTGAGTGTCGATTGTGATAAATATGAATTTTATTCATAAAAACCCAAGTGTTGGGCTTTAATGTAAAAATTAGATTTTAATAATTATATTAAATAGTGGGGTTTGAGAAAGTGAGATATTGGCTTTTTGATTCGAAATTAGCGTGTCCCCACACACGTGAGTAATTTCTGGAATATTTTTAATATGAAGAAAAATGGCCGGGATCACTATTTTAAGTGGAAGCATTGAGTGAAATATAAAGTGTCCTGGGGCCGAGTATGATTTGGCTGTGTGATAATTAAGAGGAATCATCTTGGGCTGTTGAGCCGGACTTGCCCCTATATGGGATGCCCACGCGGTGGTTGTGGGTCGCAGTTGATTCTGGGCCCATGCTCCTTCGGGAATGCCGTCGACGTACTGAAGAAGCCGCGCTCCATGGGGGGAGGCGATGCCTGGCATTAGTGTCAGTAGATAGCCGAACTACGAGTAGGCTATGCCCTTGTGTGACAGTGATTAATAATTGGAATGCGTGCTAAATGCGATTGCGATTTATATGAAAGTGATGGCGTTCCAATTGTTTGAGTTCCTATTACTGTCTGTGATTGGGTGATTTGAATTATGCTAACCTGCAGGATGGAACTGAGACGAGGTAAGTTCTCTGTGTGATGTGGCTAGGCCACCCGGGGCGTATTTTCTTTCTAATAGGAGTTTAGGGGGTTGAACTTGCTGAGACATTGTCTCATCCCGGTTTGGGGATTAAAATTTCAGGTCCCTGGTGGACGGAGCGGCTAGATAGCCTTGGTTGACCTTGAGGAGTTGCAGAGGTGAAGTCATGAGGATTGGAGAACGTGTCCGACTCGTAGGTCGTAGGACAGTTCATTTTTAAGAGTCAGTCTTTTGTAGACTTTTGGTTGTAGGCTCCTGTTTGTAATTCTGTTGAATTATGAAAGTGTTATGTGGTGGTTTTGCTTCCTACTTTTCTATCCCGTATTTTATTGTCAGGGGTTTTATAATACGTTCCGCTTGCGCAATAATAAATGAATGGGGTCGGCGACACTACCTGGGAATGTCGCATTTGCATGACCATAATGGGATGTTGGCGCGCTCGAGGTTCGAGGCGTGACATCCCCGTTTAAGTGGTATCAGAGCATGGTCTGTGTATGGAGTGATAAGGTGCGATGAGTCATGGGATAGTTAGTAGGAAAAGCTTTTAATATGCTGATGCATGTGAGTAATAGCTGATTGGTAGCTTGTTGTGGGGTCACTCAAATTCTAACCTGATGTTGGAATCGGAAAACAGGTGTCTATAAAGAGCCTGTAGGATGAGTGACCAGGAGTGGAAAACTCCTTGGAAGAGGTCGGTAGGACCTATACCTCAGGGTAGGATGCTGACAAGAGTCGGTACCCGAGGTAGAGCGTAGGCTTAGTCCAGTGCTAGTGTGAGAGTACCGCCGCAAGTCGGTACTTAGAGTGTAGCAGTACTGAACGGTCTTAGGTTCGTTGGGATCGTTCAGGTGCTAGTGTTCCTTGGAAGCTTGTTGAGTCAGTGAGTTCAGGACCGAGCCGTTGTTGTTGCCGTTGTTTCTACCGCTGCCAGTGTTGTGACCGTTGTTGTTGCCATGCCTGTTGAGGCCTAATCTGGAGTTGTAATCGAGGATCAAGCCACCGTATCTGAGTTAAAGTTCAGTTTAGACAGAGATGGAAATCGATTTGGGAGAAAAGCCGATGTCAGAAGAAAGGTGCCCTGTTTCACCTAACCGGAAGAGTAGAGTTGGAAAGTCAGTGCTGAACTTGATTGATGTGCGTCGTGTCTGTAAGAAAAGAAAGGGATTTGTTCCGTGCTGTAAGAGAGAAAGGATTTGTTACAAGGGTCGCCAGTGCAGTCTTTTGATCAAAGATTGTTCGTATAGACAGATGGAATCACAGCTTTTCTGTCGCCACCGTTGATTAGATAGAACAGAGGAAGCATGCTTCAGGATGTTCAATAGGGTACTTGGAATGGACCCCAGTGCAAGGAAGGGTGCTGGATATTCCTTGATAGGAGGTAGAAAACTCACTGATTGTGTGCCGAGATTGTGGAAAGGAGGCTTGAGTCAACCCAATGTTGGAGTAAAAAGGGAAACACGCTTTGAATGTGGCCAGCATGACCATCAGGTTAAGAACTATCCGCGTAAGTCCGTGAGAGCGTAAGTATCGTTATTGCAGATAGAACGCCACTAGGATGGCTGGAAGAGCATGAATGGGTCAACCAAGCATCGATCAAAGGAAAAATGTTTTTGAGATGTTTTATCAGAGTAGCGCAACAGGATTTTGAGTGAAGGTTGTGGAGTTTCCGTTGTTGGTAATAAAGTGATAGAAAGATGAGTCTCTAATTATAGTTGTATTTGAAGGGTTTGCTTAAGTATGACTTGAAAGTCATTTATGAAAGGGTTTGGCTCAAGGAGCTTTCTCTTGTTTTGAATTGTGGTAGTAACATAATTCAGTTTGTTCAGTTAGCGTGTGAAAGTTTTGAATCACTGAAAGTTGAAGAGGAACTTCAACCCTTGTTATTTGTCGCTGGAGATGACCTGATTCTGGTTGTCGGTTACCAAATATGCTTGGCAACTGTAATGGATGTGTCAGTTGAGGAGCCGAATATGGAGGACATAATCATGGTACAGGAGTTTTCTAAGGCATTTTCTAGGGAATTGTCAGGTTTGCTATCAGAAGAGAAATATAGTCGTGATTGAATTAGCACCCGGAATAGAGCCAGTCCCTAAGGCTCCTTACCGAATGGTGTTACCCGAGTTAAAAGAACTGAAGGTGCAGATGCAAGATATATTGAATAGGGGATTCATACGTTTCCGTGCATCACCTTGGGGAGCACCTGTTCTATTAGTGAAGAAGAAAGTTGGCTCGTTGCATTTGTACATTGATGTTCTTCAAGATCGACTTGAGGTCAGGATATCATCAGTTGAGGATCAGAAAGAAGAATATATCGAGTTTAGCATCTCGCACTCGATATGGTAGTTATGAGTTCATTGTAATACCGTGTGGTTTGATGGATACCTTAGCTATTTGTTTGGGTCTTATGAGCAGAATGTGTAAGGGTACTTGAATCAGTTATAATCGTGTTCATTGAAGTTATCCTAGTGTGTTCAAAAAGTGCTGAGGAGCACAAGAGACATTAGAAGATGATATTTCAGACCTTGAGGACTCTTGAATCTTACAATAAGCTTAGCAGGTGTGAGTTTTGGATGACTCGTATTACGTTTCTAGGTCACGTGATTTCAGGCGAAGAAATCTCTGTAGACTCCGTCCGAGATTAAAGCAGTGAACAGTTGGTCGAGATTGCCTACAGTGACAGAGATTAGAAGTTTCTTGGGATTAGCAGGATATTACAGAAGTTTTGTGGAAGGGATTTCAGCGTCAGCGTTGCAGTTGATTCAACTACTGAGGAAGGAGGAAAAGTTTGTATGGACAGATAAGTGTGAGCTTAGTTTTCAAAGGCCTAAGAAGAGGCTGACTACCGCACTATGCTGATCGTTCCATCTGGTCTTGAAAATTTTGAGATCTGCAATGATGCGTCGTTTAAAGGATTTGGTTGCTTGTTGATGCACCAAGATAGGGTTGTTGCATATGTGTCCCGTCAGTTGAGACCTTAAGAGTTGAATATAAAATGGCATCGCTGGATGGAACTCATTAAGGATTATGACCATGATATTTTGTGTCACTCTGGAAAGGTGACCAAAGTTATAGATGCTCTAAGTTGAGAGTCTTTAGTTGCACAGTTGGTACTCAAGGATTGGATCTTATTTGAGAAAGTTCGAAATTTGGTTTTCAAATCTAAGGTAGGCCACCTTTTGAATCTTATGGTTACCCTCAGAATTGAGCTAAAAGTTCAGATCAGAATCAAAATGCTTCAGTGGACAAATTCAGAAATTCAGAAGATTCTATAAGAGAATGCAGATGAGAGAGAAATTGATTTTCAGATTTCTGAAGACAGAACAGTAAAGTTCTGAGGGCGATTGTGTGTAATTGACGATACAAATATTAAAGAAGAGATCTTATGAGAAGCTCATCATAGCAATTTCAACGTTGTCTAGACAGTACGAGTAGATCTTTGTTTTGAGTGTGTAACATCATGATTTTCAAACTCTGATTTCGATTGGTTAAATTGGGCATTTCATCGACGCAATTATAGTGTTTTTCTCTGAGTTGGCCACTTACGAGATAACTAGACTAGTTGGGTGAGTTGTCAAGAAATTTAAGGCAAATAGACTTGAGAATTCGACCAGGAATCGACATATCGACCATGTTAATCTTTAGAGATCATTACGGCACAGTTAAGAATTGAATTAAGATCAGAGATAGGTCGGTTCGACTAAGATGAATGACTGATCGTGGGTGACTCCACTAAATTGGAAAACTCTCGTCGACTGATACTAATTTGATTTTATTGTCATTCTGGTATTCTGTGTCCGTATTTGAATCATCGAGATTTTCACGACCCTCGAGAGTCACAAATGTGTTGAGTGGGTTCATCGTGGCTCGAAGAAAATCGACCACGGGTCATTTGTCCTAAAAGGCTCCGAAAACTACCCAGTAGCCTAGATCACACTAAAAGCTTGTCGGAGTGAAATTAACCGCCAATCTAAGTTCGATTTCAGAAATTGGAGATTCTGTCTTGTCACAAAGTGGGTACACCGAAGTGTGTGTGCATCAGATAATTCACCGGCATGGAGTGCCGGGGGTGAATTGTATTTCAAATCTAGATAAGATGTTCTAAGTTGGCAGAGCTTTCAAATGATTCTTTCTTAAGCAGTGTACAGCAGAGAGTGCAGAATTTCAATTGCTGAGATGAAGTCAGGGAAAGAAAGATCACAAGCCAGGGTCAGTACAGTAGTCAGTGATTGCAGTTGCCGAGATCAGTGTCAGAGTTATATCAGACCTTGACCAGAGGTTTCCAGTTTCAGCAGATCAGTCAGATTGTTTCTTTTTAGTCAGTGTAGAGCAGAGTGTTCAGAACTTCAGTTGTTGAGATGAGATCAAAGATCAGAAAATCGCAAGTCCAGAGTTGGTTCAGAAATCAATGATTCAGTCGCAGTTAGCAGAGATAGTCTTGAGACAGCTCAGAATCGCCAGTTTAGCTTCGCAGATTTTGTGTTGACGACCTTTGGAATCTTAAGTGGGCAAGGGTTTAGTATTTTGAATCCGAAGTGGTTTGAGCAAGATAGTAGTGATTTGGCAGTATTGGTACAAAAGGAGCAACCTGAGAAAGAGAAGCTTATATGAGACGACTGTACCCCCACCTTTTTGTCTAAGGATTGGTAAAGGTTTAAATTTCGAGGACGAAATTTTTATAAGAGGGAAAGAGTTGTGACATCCCGATTTTCCAATTCTATTTTCAATAAATTGAGACGGGCATTTCGTTGGCACGCATATGATTCATTTTCTTGAGTCGGCCACTCATATGAAAACTAGTCTATCGGGTGCAGCTGTTAAGAGTTTCTAATGCATCAGACTCGAGAATTTGACCAGGAAGCGACCTTTCGACCGAGCTAATCTGCAAGGGTCATTACGGCACGATTAAAATCGATTAGAGATCGGAGATAGGTCGACTCGACAGAGGCATGTGATTAGGTGTGGGTGATTCCACCAGATTGCACAATTCTGGTCGATCGGCACTGGACCGACTCTTCTATCGATTGGATACCCTGTGTTCGTATTTGAAACCTTGAGATTATGCCGACAACCGAAAGTCGCCAATGTTTCAAAGATGTACATTGTGGCTTGAGATGATCAACCACAGGTCAAATGCGTGAAAATTTCTAAAGGCTACCCGTTAGGTTGGGCCACACTAGTATCGTGCCAAAGTGAAATTAACCGTGGAATTGAGATCGAATTCAGAAATTGGAAGTCTGGGTGTGTCACAAATCATTTTAGGATCATTGGCCTATCTTTGGAAGATTTTTCATGCAATCCGAGTTTTTCAGCAATTAAATCAGAGAATGGCTAATTTGGCCCGAGAAATTAGTAGGCTCGTCTTTGGTCGCGCTTTTGGGACTTAAGTTGGTTCTATGGACAAGTGAAGATGTGAATTGAAGTGTGGTGACATTGGATTTATTTTATGGACTTCAATTGGACTTAATTGGAAGAGAATTAAATGGAATTGAAGAAATTAATGTACAAGATTTTATGCCCCGGCGGAAAAATAAATTGCACCCATTGAAGATTGTTGTGGGAGAGGAGATAGTGGAAGATGACATCATGTGGGTGATGTCATGCTAATTGAAGCCAAGCGAATGGGGTGTTGACAAGTGGCAAGAGCCCATTGGCCCTCAAAAAGTGGGGTTTTTCCCTCTCACCCATCAACATCATCTTCTTCCTTTGGACTTTGGAGGAGAGAGAAAGAGAGGGGAGAGAGAATTCGGCCGGAACCAGCCAGCCCCGACGCCGCCCCTCCGCCGCTCGACGCCGCCAGCCGGAGCTCGCCGTCGCGGTCGCTCGTCCGTTCGTCGCCGCCCAGCCAGCCGCCCGTCGCCGTTCCCCGTGCTGTCCGAGCGCCTTGCGTCTCCTCGCCGTCCCGCCCGTCACCGCCTCACCCGCGTTCGCCCGCCGCTCGGCCGCCCGTCACTGGAGCCGCTCGCCCATCGCCCGTCGCTGCGCCGCTCGCCTCTCCGTTCCGCCTCCGCCCGAGTCCCCAGCCGCCTCCGCCTGCTCTGTTCGCGTGTCCCACAAGCTGCCGGAGCTCGTCCCCACCGCCGTGAGGCCCGCCTGGCCGCCGCCTCACCGTTCGAGCCACCGCCAAGCTGCAGCCGCCGCTTCTCCGCCGTTCCTCACGCCCGAGCTACCGCCGAGCAGCCTCCGTCGGCCTCCACCAACAGCTGCAGAAAATGGGTTTTGCAGCCCCTTCTTGGCCCGTTTTGGCCGCCTTCCCGACCCCGGATGCTCGGCCCGCCTTGAGGAAAGTCGATCCTCGCGTCGTCCCCGTCGTTTTGATCCGCTCGGTTTGTTAATCCGGTGAGTTTACCTCACCAAACCCTAATTAGAGGGTTAATGATGCTTTATGGGTGTTTAGTTTATGTTAAGTGTATTTAGGTGGTTAGTTTAGTTTATTTAATTGTGAATTAGATTAAGATGTTTGTTTAATTTAAAGTATGCTTAATTAAAGGTTAAGAGAGTTTATTTAATAATAAACCTTGATGGGACATAATAGGGTTTTATTTTTGAATTATTTAATGATTTCGAATTCTGGAAAATATAATATTATATTATATTCCGAAATTATTAAAATATTATTAAATAAAAAAAGAAAAGAAAAGAAAATTATTTTTGACTCCGGTTGCTCAGAATTTCGTGCCGATCGCTGCCGTGTAGTTGGATTTTGAAATTGATGATTGGATATCATGAATTGAGCGTGGATTGTGAAAAATATGGATATTATTATTATATTAATTTTCGGAATAAATTTAATTATTTAATAAATTCGAAAAATTATTTTGGGACCCTAAATTCTCAGAATTTTGTGCTGATCGCTGCTGTGCATTTAGAATTTGAATTTGAGGAATGGATGTGGCAAATTGAGTGTTGATTGTGATAAATATGAATTTTATTCATAAAAACCCAAGCGTTGGGTTTTAATGTAAAAATTGGATTTTAATAATTATATTAAATAGTGGGGTTTGAGAAAGTGAGATATTGGCTTTTTGATTCGAAATTAGCGTGTCCCCTCACACGTGAGTAATTTCTGGAATATTTTTAATATGAAGAAAAATGGCCGGGATCACTATTTTAAGTGGAAGCATTGAGTGAAATATAAAGTGTCCTAGGGCCGAGTATGATTTGGCTGTGTGATAATTAAGAGGAATCGTCCTGGGCTGTTGAGCCGGACTTGCCCCTATATGGGATGCCCACGCGGTGGTTGCGGGTCGCAGTTGATTTTGGGCCCATGCTCCTTCAGGAATGCCGTCGACGTACTGACGAAGCCGCGCTCCATGGGAGGGAGGCGATGCCTGGCATTAGTGTTAGTAGATAGCCGAACTGCGAGTAAGCTATGCCCTTGTGTGGCAGTGATTAATAATTGGAATGCGTGCTAAATGCGATTGCGATTTATATGAAAGTGATGGCGTTCCAATTGTTTGAGTTCCTATTACTGTCTGTGATTGGGTGATTTGAATTGTGCTAACCTGCAGGATAGAACTGAGACGAGGTAAGTTCTCTGTGTGATGTGGCTAGGCCACCCGGGGCGTATTTTCTTTCTAATAGGAGTTTAGGGGGTTGAACTTGCTGAGACATTGTCTCATCCCGGTTTGGGGATTAAAATTTCAGGTCCCTGGTGGACGGAGCGGCTAGATAGCCTTGGTTGACCTTGAGGAGTTGCAGAGGTGAAGTCATGAGGATTGGAGAACGTGTCCGACTCGTAGGTCGTAGGACAATTCATTTTTAAGAGTCAGTCTTTTGTAGACTTTTGGTTGTAGGCTTCTGTTTGTAATTCTGTTGAATTATGAAAGTGTTATGTGGTGGTTTTGCTTCCTGCTTTTCTATCATGTATTTTATTGTCAGGGGTTTTATAATATGTTCCGCTTGCGCAATAATAAATGAATGGGGTCGGCGACACTACCTAGGAATGTCGCATTTGCATGACCATAGTGGAATGTTGGCGCGCTCGAGGTTCGGGGCAGGACCTTCTTCGCCCTCAAGGACTTCGATGCTCTTGATGGCTTGCAGGAGGACCCTAGGGATGAGGTTATCGGCGTCGAGGACAGCGGCCTTGAACATCTTGGCCGGAGGGATCTGGACGTTATCGCAGAGTCATAAGTGATGACAACCATGGTTGGATCCGAACTGAGAAACTGAGAAGGGGGTGATGATCAGGAAAGACTGAGTAGCAATGATGAAGTCGGTCTCTAGGACTTGGGAATGAAGAGAACAGGCTGAACCGAAACTGATATATAGAGAGAGAGACTAAATGTGATGGGCTTTGATCAGTGAATATCTTGCGAAACAAACAAAGCTTAAGAAAAAAAAATTATTCCGTGGATTATTCAGATTATGACATGCCCCTTGTTCCTAATATAACAATGTCTATATGATGATAGAACAAAGCGTTGGACGATAATATTGGGGAGAACCGGGCAACAATTTACTAATAACAAAACACAATTTAGCATCAATTTCTCCTCTAAAACTAAACCAACCGAAATCAACTCAACCCCAGCAACCACCAGCAATATGTAATACCAAAATGACAATAAGACAGAGCCAACGATGACACTAAGGTTTTAACATGGAAACCAATACAGAAAAAATCACATACCCTACTCACTAACAGTAATAGGATACAAAAAGTGTTATTTTCTAATCACGCATTAGAGACTCAACATCAATAATATAACCATATTTCCTCACTCCAAAGATAGATTAACATAAACGGAGGAAGAAAACCCTAATCGGTTGGAGAATCTGGAGGGAGTTCTTATCGAATGGAATCAATCAATTTGTAGTCCTTGATTTTACGAAACAACATTCAAATTTGAGCAAATTCCGTCGGCATCTTGCGTTCCAATCGGGACCGAAAAGATTGTTCCCTTTTCTTTCGGAACGCTAAGAAAGAAGAGCCCAGGACACAGACAACAATTACCCACTCACTAAGTTCCGAAAAGCATAGACGAGCGAAATGCCTCGCGAATTAACCTAAGAGCAACAGAAACACGCCGAGATAGAAAACGGTAGAAGCCGACGCCCCAAATTGCAAACTTCTTCGACCCCCAAAAAAAAAAATTTGCAAACTTCGAGCTACAAAATGGCGATTAAGCACGGAGGCCGGAGAGGGGCTGGAGGGAGCACCTTGATGTCGAAATCGGCGCCGGCGGTGGCGAGGAGGGGAGAGGGGGTGGAAATCTAGGGTTAGGACAGGTTTGGTCTCGTGCCAATTCATCTGGACCGTGCCTCCCTTCATATCTCCTCCGCCCGCTCCGCCGCTTCCTTCCTTCCCCCTCTCTCTCTGAAATCGAAGCCTTCTTCCTTCATTTCTTAGCGAACGAAATCGATCAATTCGTGGAATTCGTGAGATTCGTGCGCTTTCCCCATTCCGCGGAGAGATTCCCGACAAATAGAGATTAGACTGTAGGCTTGTCCATCGTCGTTTCAGTAAAGCGAATGTAATGCCAAAAAAGGGAAATAAGGACGACATAATTGGCTCTGACATTGAATTGACAGTTAATTCCTGGCCTCCTACGTGAGCATATCACGTGGCCCACCCATCATGGCTCAAATTCATGAAAACAAACTAATAAAAAAAAGATCCAAAACAGACTCCACCACCATCCTCTCGGAAATCCAATCAGAAAAAGGAAAAGATAAAAAAAGGCAAATCATCCCAGACAAAACAAGCATGGCATTCGCCACACGCTACTAAAAATTAACCACACACAGATTCACAAGTCTCAGGGTTCGCGAGGCAAGCCTCGATGGCCCCAAACATAGTGAAAGCCTTCTCTCTCACGGCCTTGATCTTCTCCTCGGTGTTGTCCACGTTGCCCCTGGCGAAGTATTTGCTAGCGTTCATGCACACCGAACCTCCCTCCGGTGATGCACTGATCTTCAGCTCGTAGCTAGTGTTCTCCAAGGTGTTGGCCAGCATGTCGCTCTCGATGATTGAATTGAAGTAGGAGTAGCTCCCATTGTCCAGGACCTCGAGCTTGTGCTTCGCTACCTTGTTCCGATGGCCTATAGAAAACGCAAGTCACATTTGAGACGCCACCGGTTTCGAAAATCGCAAGCACTGCTTTGAAACACCATTGACTCACGACATCGCCATGTTAATGGTCAGGAACATTTGAATTAACCAAGTAAATTTACTAACCTTCGCTGCCAGTGGTCTCCTCGACGAGCTCGGCACTCTTGAGGAAAGGCAAGAAGACTCTGGAGATGAGGTTTAAGGCCCTAACGATGGCCTCGAACGCCTGGGCTGGGAGGATGGAGGACTTGATCTCAGTCCTGAAGTATTCCATGATTCTCTGTCCGAAAAAAATTTGCTAAAAGCTGAAAAGGAATGATGAGAATTGCGAGTAGGAGTGAAGTGTTGATCTAAAATTTCGGAGCGCAGTTCCATATATTTATAGATAGGGTGCGAGAGTGAGATTTAGAGGAGTCCGTGTGCATCTAATGACTCTTTCGGGATGTTTGGGTGGACAAGGGAAACCTTGCTATGTTTTTTTTAGTTGCTTTACGGGTTACTTTTATCGGCACAGATCAGCCGGGGTTTCTTTCCGGATTGGACGCTTTCAAGAATTTTGGGCGGACTCCGGGTTTAAACGAGAGGTAGAAAAAGCCAAGGGAACAGGAAGTAGGTGGTACCCTTCAGCCCGTGCTTTTTCCTTTTTTCCATTGAGAGGACGGAGACGAGGAAAGCATATCCGGCCCGCTCGACTTTTGGCAATCACAGAAGGTCTCTCGTTGATAAAGTTAGGCCGTGAGGTGAGTTGAGTCATGCACAAGTACACCAAATTGAAACTCTTCCGCACGTGGAGATAGCTTCAGACAACTTAGATGCCGTGAATTGTGTCATTTCCTTGGAACTTCTAGGTCCGTCATATTGACCTAACTAGAAGCAGGAATTAAACTAAAATAGGAACCCAAAAAAGCAAATTGTGTTGCGGATTGAGTAGTCAAGACCCGCCGAGTTAGAACCCTTCCATCCAATTGAGTTGTTTATCCCCCTCATTTCGTTTGGTAAAGTTAAGTCTTGAATTTGGTACTGGTTATAATTCATCTTTGAGTCAGTAATCAAAAGTT
The DNA here is from genome assembly GCA_019915185.1 of Eucalyptus camaldulensis. Classification (NCBI taxonomy): domain Eukaryota; kingdom Viridiplantae; phylum Streptophyta; class Magnoliopsida; order Myrtales; family Myrtaceae; genus Eucalyptus; species Eucalyptus camaldulensis. Next base: position 7,054,634 of record JAHSVA010000014.1, on the reverse strand, counting down.
ATTTTCGACCAAAAAAAAAAAAAAACTAATGACGTACCTATCCAAAAAAAAAAATCACCGATGACGTGCTAATTCAACGTTGTTGATTTTGTGCTTACAAAGTCCAAATCAACATTAATGACGTCATATATGGCGTGCTAAAAGTTGTTCAAGAGTTGAATTTTTGCAATTAGGTGCCCAATGAATTTTGACGCTCTTGAGTGGGAAATAACTAAATTGTTAACTTTTTCCAAATGCCTGACGGGTTTCATAGGATTAGTTTGGCGAGTAGCGATAAAAAGTTAGGACGCAAGTAATTTAAAAGCACGGTGTAAATTCGATTCTCCCAATCAATGAGCATAAACGAGAACATGGGGGTGAAAAAGGTTGTTACCAGCATTGAAAAAGTGGACTTTTGAGAAGCTGCAATCACTGAAATGTTGCATATTCGGCAAGATGCAAGTAAGTCTATTCATCGAGAGTTAGTATTTAGAGAAATGCATAAACAGATATTAAATCAATAGATACGTTTAGAAAATTGCCATACATAGCTTTTTTAGCTCAGTTATATAGAGCTTGATTCTCAACGAGATCCTTTGTCTTTTGACTTGTAATATTTCTCTTTTCCACATTCAATCTTCTTCCTAACAATTTTTTTGATAAACAAAAATGCAATCGAGCCAAAAAAATGAATTGCTTAATACATGATAGAGCCAACATATATACATACTATATATGTGTTTTTTCTCAGTACAAATGGTTATACGAGGACCCAATTAGTAAGAGGGAGGTCTTGAATTTGACTCTCAACAAGAGCATTTGTCATTCAAACTTTTTCATAACAATTTTTTTACTAAAGAAAAAAATCGATTGAGCCAAAAAAAATTGTCACTTAATACATCATAAAGCCAGCATACACATATAATTCATTTTTCTCAATACAAATGGGTATACGAGCACCCATTTAGTAAGTGGGAGGTTTTAAGTTCGACTTTCAATGAGAGCATTTATCTTCTGACTTATAGTTTTTCCTTTTTGTAAATTCAAACTTCTTCATAATAATTTTTTTAAGATAAAAAACCACCAAAAACCCCAAACTTTGCTCAAAATGACAAATTTACCCAAACTTTTATATTTTGATATGAAAAATCCCGAATTTTGCCAACTGTGACACATTTATCCCAAACTTTTTTTCATGACACAAAAAAGTCTAAACTTGTATTCATGTGACACATTTACCCTAAACTATAAGATATTTTGGTCTTTTACTTTTTAAAATCTTTTTTTCTTCTTCTCTCTTCCCTCCACTAGCCATGGCAGAGCCGGTGGAGGAAGCCATAGTTAGGCGAGGGTTGCCCTCACCGGCGTCAGGTGAGGGCTACCCTCCCCGGCGTCAGGCAAGGGTCCCCTTCAGCCAGGCTGGCTAGGGCCGCCTGACGCCAGCGAGGGAGGTCCTCGCCCGACCCAGCTGAGGGCGTGCATCAATTTGTTGAACCCGATCTATTAGGGAAAAAAATACAAATATCACGCTTTCATATTTAAATTAGAATTTATCTTGAACAGAATATTTACATGAGGAGTTTTGTAAGCATAGCAGTTTTTTAAGTTATTATGAAAATAATATGAACTGCAAATTCTTGAAAAAGAGGGTTCATAACAACTTATAATTATTTATTTTTATGTATCATAATATACTATTATTCTCATATTAAATTAAAAACTGTCGTTCAATTATTTATCTTCACATGAGGCGAGTATTTGGTCTTTGGAGAAATCTCTGGTGGTCATGAAAAGTGCGAATCCATTATACTCAGATTTTTTTTCTTCTCTCTTTATCTGGCCAATTGAAAAGTTGGACAAAGCCGCGTCTCAGTGGGTTCTGTTTGTTACTTCAGCCGCGCACAGCCAAGGGATTTCACTTGCCGCACAGTAGGTTTCGTTTCGTTGGAGCAACACCATGTGATTTTCACGCACCGCTCAGTGTTTACGCTGTAGGAATCTGGGTCGAACGAATTATACTGAAGTGATCTGAAAAAATTAAGATGCCGCGATTTTTATAAGATGTTTCACAAGCATCTTTAATTACAGCATTCAGAATTTCACCTCAACAGTTATCTCACCCACTTCGAAGGCGTCGCATCTATTACTGCAGACGAAAATTATAACACATTACCTCAAAACGGATTCATAGTTCATTCACGATTATTATTCATCTTCAAGAGACGTGAGAATGTAGACATAAACCATGGTGGGAGACAGAAAGATTGAGCCAACACGCAACATCAACAACTCAATTGTGAGCATCAGGGTTTCGCAAGAGATGGGCGTCGATGGCCTTGAACATTTCCATGGCCCTTCTGTCTTTGCCGGCCGTGATCTCGGGCCTCCTCCTTGGCATAGTACTTGCTCGAGCTCTTGCCCACGCGCCGTCCTTCTGGACCTCACCTCGAACTTGATCTTCTCGAGCCCATCGCCTTCAACAGTGGTGTACACGAACGTGAGCGAGCTTCCCCTTGTTCAGTTCGTCGACCCGGTGCTTCGCCGAGTTGAGCTAGCTAGCGGCAAGACACAGAAAACCACAATCAACTCCTAAACGCTAGTCTCATTTAAACTGTCGGTGAATGTCTTGAGACCCATGTTAATGCGGTGCGATAAAAATGTGCGAAGTGGGTGAAGTTAAAAGATGCACGAGGACTCGCCTTCCCCGAAACCGACTTGCTTGATGATTGAAATGCCCTCTAAATGATTCTCAGTCGCCTGTTTAGTAATCTAAATCGCCATCACAATAGTCTAAATCGTATAATAGACAAAGAGGACTAAAGACATGGATCTCAAGCCCAAATGATAATTATAAGCATGCAAGTGATTGTTTGAATTTTGATGCTCTTCAGGGTAGGAAGTCACTAAATTATTAACTTTTTTCCAACACCGGTCGGTTTCCTTGGGATTGTTTCCGCTATTAGAGATAAAAAGTTAGCATGCAAGTAATTTAAAAGCACGGTATAAATTCGGTTCTCCCAATCAACGAGTATAAACGAGAATATGGGGGCGAAAAAATTGTTACAAGAACTAAAACGTGGACTTTTCGAGAAGCTCCAATAACAGAAATGTCACATATTCGGCAAGATGCAAGTACTTCCATCCATCGAGACTTTTATTTTTTGGAGAAATGCACAAACAGATATTGAATGAATAAAAACGTTTAGAAAAATGTCATAAATAGCTTTTTTAGCTCAGTTAAATAGAGCTTACTTTAGTAAGCGAGAGGTCTTGACTTTCAATCTCAACGAGATCCTTGGTATTATGACTCGTAATATTTTTTTTTTTTCACACCCAATCTACTTCGTAACAATTTTTTTGATAAACAAAAATTCAATCGAGCCAAAAAATAAGTCACTTAATACGTGATAGAGCCATACAATATGTATATATATATATATATATATATATATATATATATGTGCACGCCTGTGTATGTGTTCTTTTGTCGGTACAAATGGTTATGCAGGCACTCAATTAGTCACTTCATACATGATAGAGCCAACATATGCATACTATATATGTGTGTGCGCGCGCGCACGTGCAAATGGTTATACGAGCACCCAATTAGGAGGGGGGAGGTTGAGTTCGACTCTCAACGAGACAATTTGTCATTCGAAATTTTTCATAACAATTTTTTTTTTTATAAACAAAAAATTCGATTGAACCAAAAAATTTGTTGCTTAATACATCATAAAGCCAACATATACATGTAATTCATTTTTCTTGGACAAAAGGGGATACGAGCACCCATTAAGTAAGCAGGTGGTTTTGAGTTCGACTCTCCAATAATTTTTCATTTTTGTAAATTCATTCTTCATAATAAATTTTTTATTAATAAAAAGATCGATTGAGCCAAAAAATTTGTCACTTAATACATCATAGAGCCAACATATACGTACGATATATTATGTTCCATTTTCTTGGTACAAATGGGATACGAGCACCTGTTTAGCAAGTCAAAGTTTTGAGTCCGACTCTCAACGAGAGCATTTATCTCGTGACTTATAATCTTTCTTTCGTCTACATTCAAACTTTTTCGTAACAAATTTCTTGATAAACATTCAAACTTCTGTCTTCTTGATGCTATTATAATTAGGGATACAAAACTCTAGTGCGAATGGAACTCATTGCGGTGATGCTAAAGGGAAGTTGATGCTGACGAATCCCACTCGAATATACAGAGGACGGAAAAGCCTGTAGCTGGGGAAAAGGAATGGGTCAGAGATTAGATATGGCTGAGGTGACCAAGGGTTGGTTCTTGGTTATTGCCTCGGAACTGACTCACCCAGGCCGTGCTTAGCTCTCACCCTTAGAAAAGGAAACTCTAGAAAAAGAATAATGACTAATGTTCTTTATTGTTCAAGCAAAAAGACATTTTCTATCGGCTAAATCTTATGCTTCTCACGTTCAATGCTTTTGTTCCATCTGAAGTTATTTCTTACCACATAATTGTCGACAACCTCGTTTCACCAATAAATGCAGTACATCTATATAGTATCTGGAGAGGAGCTGTTTCTGCTGGCTAAGGATTATATCAAGTATCATTTTGGAGGATGTCAGAGTGAAAGGCCAACCCGGGCGATGCCCCAGCGAGTAAGATTTTACAAGAAGCTAACGGAGAAGAGTATTGGTTAGTTTTGAAAGTTGAGATCCTTTTTCTAGAACTAGCTAGTTTCTTCTATTGTAATCTAGAAACTCCTAAATAAAGGTTTCGGGTGGTCTGAAAATGTCCACGTTTGACATGTTTGGATGAATGGCCGTGGACAGTTGTAAAGCAAAAATATCTCTGACAAAAGCAGAGATCTTTCCTTGAAGGATACGGCGGCTAGCTCTATGAGTAAAGCAAGAACTAATTTGTGTAAGATGGCGTAAGCATCGGATAAACTCCACCCACGCGAACATCCCATCCTGCAATTATGTAACGCCACATTTCTACCAACTAAATAAACGATATTCTTGTCTCATAAATATTGTCCATTCCTCTAAGTATTCATCCTTGTCCATTCCCCTACATCAACTATACCATAAACATATACATTTACACATACAAACAAAAAAATATCATTGATATCAAAGTCATGCTTCGGCACGATCTCTTTATTTCCAACAGTTAGAAGGCGATACTTAATTCCCGGACCTAGTAGGACGGTCCTGATAAGTAGAGGCGCAGGGAAAGAATATAGACAAGGTTTGTCTTTCGGTTATGATGATGACCTCTGACAATTCATCTTCGTCTTCCCCAGTATAGCATTCCACGGTTCTAGTTTTGCAGTGATCCAAAGCTTGTTCTTGGTAGACGATGAGAAAGCTGTCTTGTGTAGTTGATACACCATCTGTCGTGGAGATTTTCGTGCAAAATTTCACAAGAACAAGGTCAGATGAATGAAGGATTGAAGTCTATGTCATTTGTTTTGTTGCAATATGAATGACCTGAGTTCAAGTTGATTCAAAGCGTTAGAGCAATTGGGACTTGATAGGCTGCTTCATCCGATGAGGACTTCTTCGTTCCAACTTTTTCTCTCCCTTTTGATTCGTTTTCATTTCTGCTATTGATTTTGCCATTTTGAGCTTAGGTTGCTACCTAATAGGCAGAATTTTTGTAACATTTGATATGATATGCAAATACACATCACTTGTGTATATCTCGAAAATTCCCACTTTTAGACACTGCTTTAGGCTGGCTTCCAAAAAAATGCCCTTCTATTAATCTTCCGAGCGTTAAAAACTACAAATACAAACTTAAAAAGTCAGATTGTGAGAGCAACTTCTGTTTGCTCTTTCTTTTGTTTTGCATTGCATATTGGTCCTTCACCTATTTTTGCATGCTGACAGCTAATCATAAACACCAAGTTGCTTCAAAGGTCATGGTTGAAACAAGTATATATTGAGATGTTTGAGGCAAAAGAAATTATGTAGGTTCTCGAAACTCTGGTGGTTGACCGCAGGGACATCACCCGATCCCGGTATGTCGAGCTTTTTGATGGCGATGATTTGGCCGCTGGCCAGTTCGGCCTTGTAAACGCTCCCGAACCAGCCCTTTCCGATGCAGTACTTTTCACTGCAGTCATTGGTAGCCTTGGCGATGTCATTGAATGTGAACTTCCCTTCCCTTCCCCATATGATCGACTTGGATTGCTCTTGCTTCACAAGACTCTTGATCTCTTCATCGAATTCCTTGTTTCGCCACCGAAGTGCCAGAATCACAGCAATTGAAATCACCAGAAGTAGTACGCAGCAGACGCCCAGGGTCACACCAATAAAAACCTTTTCCCTATGGTCAGTCGATTTACCACTCATCCCATAAGGAGATAATCCGGTCGCATTTTCACACAAACCCGGATTCGCGATTAAAGAACTTCCCTGTGCTTGTTGGGAGAGGCGACCACTACGAACGGCACTGATCGGCTCGTTGTATGACAAGTCTATTGAGCTTCAACTCCTGATTTTGTTACGCAAAAGATTGAGATTTTCCAATTCAGTGAGCTTTGCTAAATTGGAAGGAATTGATCCTGCTAGAGAATTGTGGCTCAGGTCCAGGAGATTCTGTAACGTGAACAAATTCCCCAGCTCTGGCAATATGACATCCAACAGATTGTTGTTGCTCAAGTTCAAGCTCAGTAAATTTTTGCAATTTGCTAGCTCTTTCGGTATGCTACCGCTCAATGCCTTCTCCCCGACAAATCAAAATATTCTAGCTTCAATAAGTTTCCTAACGAGGTGGGAATATCTCTGACCAAATGGTTGTAGCTCAAGTTCAGCCTAATCAACGCTCCCAAACTTACCAAATCATCTGGAATTTTCCTGGTCGATTCATTGCCATATGGAGTCAAATCACACAATTGAGACAATTTCCCAAGCTCCGGCGAGATGTGGCTGGGGATTTTGTTAACATCTATTTGCAAATTTGTGACATCCGTGCACTCTCCCCATTCTGTGGAGAGATTCCTGACAAATCGGTTGTTGCCGAGGGCCTAAGGCTTATAAAGTCCAGATTCAGATAAACTCCAAACGCACTGACATCTGTAGTGAACCGATTGCTGTCTAGACGGACTCTCATTAGCCCCGGACAATTCCTAAGCAGTCGGGCAGCGGCTCGGGGAAGTTATTCCCATCGACCATGAGATATCAAAGAGCAAAGCCGCTACATATATCTGGCGGCAGCTCTCTGGTGAAGCTGTTGTTCGAAAAGCGAACGTTGCCCAGAGAATGGCTGTACTTGCCGAAATCACGTGGTATGCCTCCCGAGAAATTGTTCATGAACAAAGAGATGGACTGTAAGTGATGCTACGTCATGGCTTTATCCTTCCCAGCCCTGATCTCCTCTTCTTCAACTTGAAGTGCCTCCTTGGTGGTATACTTGCTCGTCATCTTGCAAACCGACCTTCATCACTGACAGCCTCTCAAACTTGACCTCGTAATCAATCGACTTGAGTTTGTCGTCCAATGTGTCACCTTCGATTATCGTCTACCCACACATGAAGTTCTCCTTGTCAAGCTCATCGATCCGGTGCTTCACAAGTTCACATTCTTGAAATGATTAGCTGCATTCGTGACCAAACAAGACTTACATTATTAAACTCCTGGTTGATGAGTGTCTGTTGAGTGTACGTACCTTCGGCGATATTAACTTGCTCGATGCTCCCGGCTCCTCCGTCGCCTTGCACGAGCTCCACGCTCTTTATGAACTAAGGCAGGAGCTTTGGGATCAGGGAATTCAACCCGACAATCAAGGCCTTGAACATCTGAGCTGGAGCAATCGGGCATGTGAGCTCTTGTGTGATCCTGGTTGCACCCATGGCTATTGGCAATGAGAAAGAAATAACCCCAGAGAAGTTCGTGTTGCAATAGAGCGAGCGATCAAACAACAATATAGACAAAAAAATATAAATATAAATCGAATACCAGATTTACGTGGTTCAGTCGTAAAGACCTACGTTCACGGGGAGAATAACAGCGAATTTCACTATAGATCAAGCGATACAAGGAGATTACACACTCAAGTTACTCAAACACTCTCTCGATATTTCCCAAATCCCAATTACACCCAATACACGAATTTTTCTCAGATGTAATTCACAACAAAGAAAATCCCTCTCAAGCACTCGACAACGAGACAGCGCTTCAAAATCAATTCTTCATGATCAACGGCGGAACACCAAGCACTCACGCCGCGCTTCAAGACAATTTGTGATCCACCTCTATCACCCACGGCTTTAGGTCTATATATAAGTAAAACCCTTATTCTTTTGTCAACTTCTTATAGGATTCTATTTTATATCTAAAACGATTTTATCCAAAACATATCTCTATATATTTTAAACAAAATCCAAATTCAAGTCAAAGTTGAACTTTCCTATTTTGGCGGCCGAATTCTCCAACGCAGATTCAAACTTTGGGAAGTTGATCTTCGGATCTTCTTTACTCAATTTCAAATATCCGCAACATATCCAATTCAGAATATTCGTAATCTCACATTAGGCTCAAACTCAAGACATATTTTAACAATCTCCATCTTGGCTTGACGTTTGAGCCAAGTTACAATCGTTTCGCAAAAAATTCAAATTCTACCACTACTTTTCCATACCCCCGATGGGCTTAACCGCCATAGATATTATCCAAGTCCAAGCCTCGCTTGAACTTCGCCATAACCGAGGACCTCATCAGAATACCAACTCCACATGCACCTTTAACTGCTTCGCAAGGATTTTCCGACGCAACCTCCTTAACCATAGATAAAGCAAAACCATTGTTGCATTCATATCTATCAGGAGATCGAATACATACCTTGTTAATATCAACAGTTACAGCAACCATTGGCTCTATAAGCTCCACCTCGCTATGAGCACCATACGTGTCGATTACTTTGTTAGTACCCGTATACGCTACCTCAGGAGTTTCTGGTCGCAACTCCACCTCAAGCTGAACATCATCTATATCCGTATTAACACTGCCACAAGCACTCCTAGCTAGAAGTATCGGAGACTTGTTAAGGGTAACTTCTCTACTATTAATAGGTGAATTTATATCCGGACATCACAACTGATCGCGCCGCTCACCTTGTGCATAGCCATGGAATATGCACATTACCCTCCAATCAAGCTTACCATCACTCACTCGAAAATAACACAGGCAACCAAACATTCTAAGAATAAAATAACCAGCAACGTCACTTGACCACACTTCTTTAGGAGTCTGCCATTCAATAGCAGTTGATGGGGATCTATTCACTAGGTAGCTTACCATACTTAGCACATCAGCTAGGATTCTCTTAGCAATATCAGCACTAGAGATAATTTTTTGGATCGTCTCTAGTAATGTTATGCTCATCAATTCTGTAAATTGTTGTGATTTATTGGCACTAGTGCGATGTTTCACTATGCCTTCTTTCATGCAAAATTTATTTGCTAGCTCCGAGCAAAACTCTATGCTATTGTCAGTCCGCACATGCTTGATTGACTTACTAGTCTCTGTCTCGATCAAAGCTCTTGACTACGAGATCCTGATACCAGCATCAAACTTGTGCATCGGCACAAACCTCCAGGTCTTCTTTGAGCCGTCCATAGACTCTCGAACAGATGCATCCAATGTCTCTAGGGAGAAACATGTCATTGTCTCACCTTAAAGTTTATATGGGCCATCGTGCTTGATTCCTTTCATTATCACTAGGACACCTCGAACAACCTTCAGAACTTCACATTTTGAAGAATACCTACAACCAGCTGAATCTAGGGCACCCAAGGAAATTAAGTTCTTTTTCAATTCTGGAACATGCCTCACTCCATTCCATGTCCTCACAATAACATCATGCATTCTGATTTTAACATCACCAACACCCATAAGATCACACTCAGCGTTGTTCCCTAACTGGACTTTACCATTATCCGTGCACTGATAAGTGATAAACCAGTTTCTATTTGGTGTGACATCAAAAGAACAACTAGAATCCATAGTCCATCCATCAAGCGATGAATCATTCGTGATAGACAAGACATAATCGGTATTATTTGCTACAGCTACAACATTATCTGCAGAATCAACTATAATTTCCTTACCCTTCTCATTCTTCAACTTAAAGGAATCCCTTCTAAGATGCCCCCTCTTGCCACAACTCTAACAGACAACATTAGCAGTCATAGATTAACTACGTCTATTCATATTAATACTACCATTACCCACACATGTTCTAGATCTTCCTCTATTTTCACCTACTAAAGCAGTAGATACAAATTCGCCAGATTCTCTTCTATGAATGTCCTCGCTTAGAATCAAATCTCGAACCCCATCAAACATCAAACTTGTTGACCCAAAGGAATTACTAACAGCAGTAACAGTAGTATTTCAACTATCAGGCAATGAGGATAACAGAATCAAAGCATGTACATCATCTTCAAAGTCAATCTCAACTGAACTCAATTGACTAACAATCACATTGAATTCGTTGATATGATCTGCAACTGACGCACCTTCTCTCATCTTTAAATTAAACAAACGTCGCATCAAACAGACTTTGTTGATCGCAGAGGGCTTCTCGTACATATTCGAGAGGGCTTGCATCAAATCACCAGTGGTCTTCTCTTTCAGGATGTTAAACGCGACATTACGAGCCAACGTCAACCGAATAACACCCATAGCTCGTCTATCCAGCAATCTCAATCAACTTGCTTCATCGTCTATGGTTTCTCCTTAGATAAAGGCAAGTATAGATTCATCTGGTAAAGATAATCTTCAATCTACATCTTCCAGAAACTAAAATCATTCCCATCAAATCTGTTGATTCTCACTTTTACTTCTTTTGTCGCCATCGATTCGCTTCAACTTAGCCAAGCCTGGCTCTTATATCATTTGTTGCGATAGGGCGAGCGATCGAACAATAATATAGATAGAAAAATATAAATATAAATCGGACACCAGATTTACGTGGTTTAGTCGTAAAGACCTACGTCCACGGGGAGAACAGCAACGAATTTTGCTATAGATCAAGCGATACAAGGATATTACACACTCAAGTTACTCAAACATTCTCTCGGTGTTTCCCAAACCCCAATTACACCCAATACACCAATCTTTCTTGGATGTAATTCACGACAAAGAAAATCACTCTCAAGCACTCAACAATGAGACGGCGCTTCAAGACCAATTCTTCACGATCAACGGCGAAACACCAAGCACTCACGCGACGCTTCAAGACAATTTGTGATCCACCTCTATCACCCACGGCCTCAAGTCTATATATAAGTAAAACCCTTATTATTTTGCCAACTTCTTATAGGATTATGTTTCATATCTAAAACGATTTTATCCAAAACATATCTCTATATATTTTAAACAAAATCCAAATCCAAGTCAAAGTTGAACTTTCCTATTTCAGCGGCCGAATTCTCCAACATAGATTCAAACTTTGGGAAGTTGATCTTCGGATCTTCTTTACTCAATTTCGAATATCCACAACATATCCAATTCAAAATATTCGTAAACTCACATTTGACTCAAACTCGAGACATATTTTAATAGTTCGTGCTTCGTAGTCCTGTCAATGCCTCCTATTTATGATTAGAATTATGTGAATAGGTAGGCTTGGTAGTTACGTATGAGGAAAATAAGAGTCAAGGATTCGCGGCCTAAAGAAATGTAAAAGAGGAATTAAGTGGGTCTGTTTTGTTCTCTTGGTCATGAAAATGATTTTGGTCCCTTTCAGATTCAAGTTGTTGAAATATCAAAGTATATGTTCCAAAATATGAACACAAGAGAGCGCATTCTCATGCTCACATGGGCAGCCGTCACTTAGAATTGATTGTTGTGGAGTTCGATATGGCGATTCAGCAATGTTGTAATCAAATGCCCTTGTTTAGAGAAGTGAGTGTTCATCGAATTTCATTTAATATGTAATAAATGAGAACACTTAATAAATTAGTGATATCATAATAATATGTGGCACGATATAAGCATCACATAATATATTTCTTCACACTCGATGCCTTAATGTCGTGGTAAATCCATTTCAATTCATCCAGTAAGGCCTTTCGTAATCATTTCCATAAAATTAAAAAAAAAAAAAAAAGTTAAGGTTGATAAAGCTTCACTGACACCGGCGGTTTGACTGGGTCAAAGTAGGGTCTGCAACGGGGTGTCCCAAGATCAGCTTATCATCTGAGTGGGAGGGGATCTGGAGGCTGCTGCTTTTCCGTTATAATTTTCTTCTCTTTTTCTTTTTTTTTCTATTATTGTTGAATCGTTTGATCTCTAATCTATTGTCCCCATCAAGAGTCAAGATAGGATTAGCTTAAATAGAATTCAAATAGCCGAAGTGTTGCAATAAGATAAGTCCAAACCCTAAACACATTCAACAATTTTTTTTTATAGTTTTATTGATATATAATAAGAATGTACTTTTCCTCAAAAATTTTACTTATTGCAGTTTATGAAAAATTGTGCCACATTCATATGTTTAGATGATCGATCTGGGTCGAGCAGGATTGATTGTCCAATATTCGAATTATCAGGCTGCAGTTTATTATGAATTCATTTGTCACTCATGAATTCTCTCCATGTAGCGCAGTTTACCAAATTCCATAAAACCACTACACCAGATTCCTGCCACACCTGTCATTCTCTCATTCTCAGCAAAGACGAGAACAACAACAATCACCAGCCCAACATGCTTTAACTTCAAACACCGAGTGACTCAACGCTTCTTGTCGCCTATTTAGTTTGCCCAACCGGACATATTTAATACGTTACATGAACAATAAAAGATAGCGATGAGATCGGCGCAACAGGCATCAGGGTTTGCCACGACAGAAGCCTTGATGGCTTTAACCATCGTGTCCGCCTTCTCTTTCCCGGCCTTGATCTCCTCCGGTGATATTCACCTCGCCAATGGTGAAGTAATTGCTCGTGCTCTTCAACACCGAGCCTCCCTTGGGCGACGCGGTGATCTTCACCTCATAACTGATCTTCTCAAAGGCGCTGCCCAGCGTGTCACCCTCGATGATTGAGTAGCAGTAGGTGAAGTTCTCCTTGTCCAAGGCCTAGACCTTGTGCTTTGCCGTCCTGTACCGACTGCCTATCAAAGTAACAAAAAGTAACATTCACATTTAGACCTCACTGGTTTCAACATTGCAAGCACCGATCTTGATGGTGTAGAACCGGCCATTTAGGAATTAACCCCCAACCCAATCCAATACTATTGACTTAGACATGGCCTGATTTTACCTGATTGAAATCGCGTCACATGATCACTTGTGTAAATTTAAACAGCTAGAAACATCTTAATTAATCAAGTCATATATCTATCCTTTTCAATGGTCATTATAGTGTTCCACAAGGTTGAACCCGCCTTGATTTGGAGCGATCCTAAGTTTCTAATACGGAAGGACTAACTTTCGCAGAAAGTCATACCTCCATCGCCCTCGAGGACTTCAATGCTCTTGACGTCTTGTGGGAGGACCTTGTTGATGAGGTTATCGGCGTCAAGGAGAGTGGCCTCAAACATCTCGACCGGAGGGATTGGGGATGTGGTCTCGAAGTCGTTAGTGATGACACCCATGACTGGATCCGAACAGAGTTGCTAAAACTAAGAAGAGGCTGATGATCAGGAAAGACTGAATAGTCGTGATGAAGTTGTTCTCTTGGACTTGGGAGTGAAGAAAGGAGGCCGAACTGAAGATGACATATGTAGAGAGACAGAGTGTGAAGGGTTATGATTTCTGAATACTTTCTTCTTTCTTAGGTGGGTTTTGCAGAAAATAAATAATTTAAAAAATATTTTCTTAAAATTAATCGCCAAATTTGGATAGTGTTTCCAAGCAAGAGTTATTTGGTGAGTGTGTTGCATATTCTAAATTGATCTAAATCCATATAGAACTCACTAGAATTACAAGCCTAGATTCTCCTTAATATAAATTTGATGAAAAAATGCTACCTCATTTCCGAATGTTCGTCAAAATTGTGCTGTATATACTATGTTAATCTAAATCGCTAAATTCGATGGGCTCACGTGGGATCCATACAAAACTCACCGGAATTAAAAATTCTGATTCCGCTTAATATAAATACGGTGCTCTTTCATCAAAATTGTGCTGTCTGTACTAAATTGATTTAAATCACTAAATCCGATGGGTTCATGTGAGACCCATATGGAACTTACTAGAATTAAAAATCCAAATTCAGCTTAATATAAATATGACCATAGCTCATTTCCGAGTCTTCATCAAAAGTGTGTTTGATGTCCTACATTGATATAAATCACCAAATCTGATGCATTTGCATGGGATCCATATAGAACTTACTAGAATTAAAAGTCCAAATTCCTCTTGATATAAATACAACACTACCTCATCGCCGAGTCTTCGTCAAAATTCTGCTATATGTACTAAGTTAATCTAAATCGCTAAATTTGATGGGTTCACGTGGGATCCATACGAAACTCACTGAAATTCAAAATTCAGATTCCATTAATATAAATATGATGCTCTCTCATTGAAATTGCATTGTATGTACTAAATTGATTTAAATTGCTCAATCTGATGGGTTCATGTGGGACTTATATGGAACTCACTAGAATTAAAAATCCAGATTCCGCTTAATATAAATCAACCCTGGCTCATTTCCGAGTCTACGTCAAAATTGATTTTTGGTTCACGTGGATCTATATAGAACTCATTGGAATAAAAAGTCCAGACTCCTATTAATATAAATATGACGCTACCTCATTTCCGAGTTTTCATCAAAATTATAAGTTAATCTACGGGTTTGTTTTGTTATTATAACTTTTGAGATTTCCTTTCATGTATCAGTTTGGTAATGAATGGAAATTTCTTTGTGACCCAAAATGAGAAAATTTAATCTAAATTGCTAAATTCTACAAGTTTACATGGGACCCATATGGAACTCACTAAAATTATAAGTGTAGAATCCACTAGATATTCTGTCCAAAAAAAAAAAAAAGAATCCACTAGATATAAATAGGACGCTAGCTCATTTCCAAATCTCCGTCAAATGCCTTTTTCTCATCACTTTGAAGCTTCCAATCGCACCCCACTCTGTCACACGTGAATCGGGAATGATTTTCGACGCCAAAGTCTTTGTTAAATCTCAAAAAGATTGAGCCAATGTGGAACAACAACTCAATTGTAAGCATCGGGGTTTTGCAAGAGATGGGCTCCAATGGCTTTCAACATTCCCATGGCCTTCTATTTGCTAGCCTTGTTCTCGACCCCGTCCATGGCGAAGTACTTGCTCGTGCTCGTGCTCGTGCTCGTGGAGGTGGGATGGAATGTGTCTTCGCTAAAGATTTCCAAGTCCCACGGCAAGAGATATGTGAGATTATGTTGAAATGCTCTTTAAATGATTCTCAATCTCCTCGTTTAGTAATCTAAATCAGCATCACAATGTTCTTAAATAATACAACAAAAAAAGAGGACAAAAGGCATGGATCTCAAGCCCAAATTATACTTATTAGCACGCGAGATATCTTTGAATGCAAACACCCTTGAGGGTGGGAATTCACTAAATTATAACTTAAATATTCTAACGGCACCAACAGCTCGGACAAGCAAGCTTGAGTGCATGCGGATAATTCTTGCGCAATGAAATGCATGGTAAGTCGCGAATCGAGACTCGTCCACGTACACGCTATTGCGACCATGACCATGAAGACCACTTCCTTGACCAGTTGGCTAGTCGGAGGAGGAAGACGTGGGTCGAGCATATCCTATAGTGGCACATTTGAGTCTTTGAATAATGTCGACATTTGTGTCATTTGTAGGGAAGAGAGAAGATTCCTGGATGCTTCCCCATCATTCTCTAGCATTGGTACTTTTACTGTTGACTCTGTTTCATGAAAGAAGAATGAATCTATGTTTTTATCACAACCTCAAGTTGCCTACAAATTCCAAATTTTTTAGTTACTGTTAATACAAACCACTTCTCAAAATCTGTACTTGCTCTTCCTAAAAAGTCTTATTAGAAGTATTGGATGAATCCAAATTCAATATGTCAATTAAAGCTATTTGATCAACCCGAGACCATAGGTACAGGGGGAATGTATTGATTTGATTTGATCATGTAGCTTACCAGAAACCATGTAGCCATAAGATCTAGCCACTAGGATCCAATTCGACGAATCCGAATTCAAGAGCCTCACTGTCCCAAAAACCAAAAGCCGAGGCTCGAAGTCCGACTCAAGCAAGATGTTGTTCAACATCATGTCCTGATGGACAATAGGCAATGAGCAATCGTGATGCAAGTAGGCGATAGCGGGAGCCATGCATTGAACAATCTTCACTCTCTTGACACAAGTCCAATTCAACTGCTCCTCTTCCTCCATGCAAGACCTTTGCCAAAGTTCAGAAAAACGTTGGATGATGTCCCTGCAGTTAACCACCACTTTTTTTTACCGTGACGATGTGGCCGCTGGCCAATTCGGCCTTGTAAACACTTCTGAATCCGCGTTTTCCGATGTAGTACTCTTCACTGAAGCCGTTGGTGGCCTTGGCAATATCGTTGAATGCAAACTTCGTTCCCCTTTCCCATATGATTTCACGTACTTCATAAGATTTCTTATCTCTTCATCAAGATGCTTGTTTCACCGCCAAAGCACCAAAATCAGAGCAATAAGAATCACAAGAAGTAGTAAGCAGCAAATGTAACAATCACATTAATCAAATCCTTTCTCCGATGGTCAGTCGATTTACTGCTCGACCCACATGGGGACATTCCGTCGCGTTTCCTCACAAGCCCTGATTTGCAATAAAAGCACTTCCTAGTTATTGTTGGAAGAGGCGACCACCAGGAACCGCGCCTGTCAGCTTGTTGTACAAGAAGCCCATGAAGCTTAAACTGCTCATGCTGGTGAGAGCAGCTGGGATCGTACCCGACAAATCGTTATAAGAAATATTGAGATTTTCCAATTTAGTGAGCTTTGCTAAATTGGAAGGAATTGATCCTACTAGTGAATTGTGGCTTAGGTCTAGTGGTTCTGTAGCATGGACGAGTTCCCCAGCTCTAGCGACATGACACCCAACAGATTGTTGTTGCTCAAGTTCAGGCCCAGTAAATTCTCGCAATTTGCTAACTCTTTTGGTACGACCCATAGAGAAGGGATGTACTTGCAGTATTGTGGTTTATGAAAGATTGTGCCACATCGATAACTTTAGATGTTAATCCAAATTCGAAATATCGGGCCAAAGTTTGGTATTTTATTGGCCATTGGGCATTTCATTTGTAACTCATGAATTCTCTCCTCGTAAAAAAATTACTAAATTAGAGAATTTCATTCTACAAGCCTTGTATAAACATGTAGTATAGTTTATCAAATTCCACAAAACCACTGCACCAGATTCCTGTCACACCTTTTATTCTCTTATTCTCAGCAAAGACAAGAACAACAACACTCACCAGCCCAACATGCTTAGCTCCAAACAGAGTGACTCAAACTCTTCTTGTCTCCTTTTCAGTATAGCACAACCACACATATTTAACACATTACGTAAACAATACAAGATAGCGAAGAGATCGGCTCAGTAGGCATCAGGGTTTGCCAAGAGATAAGCCTCGATGGTCTTGTACATCAAGGACACCGTCTCTTTCCGGGCGTTGATCTCCTCCTCGGTGACGTCCACCTCACAATTGGTGAAGTAACTGTTCGTGCACTTCAACATCGAGCCTCCCAAAGGCAACGCGTTGATCTTCACCTCATAGGTGACCTTCTCGAAGGTGGTGCCCAGCATTTCGCCCTCGATGATTGAGTAGCAGTAGGTGAAGTTCTCCTTGTCCAAGGCCTCGACCTTGAGCTTCACTGTCTTGTACGGATTGCCTATCAATGAAACAAAAAGTCACATTCAGAACTCGTAGGTTTCAATATCACGAGCACCAATCTTCACGGTGTCCATCAGGCCATTTAGGAATTGACCCAATTGTTCCGACCGCAATCCAATACAATTGACTTAGACATAGAGCCTGACATTGCCTGATCAAAATTGAGTCACATAATCACTTGTGTAAAGTTAAACGGTTAGAAACATCTTAAGTAACCGAGTCATATTTTTATCTTTTTCCATATTCATTATAGTGTTCCATAAGGTTGAACCTGCCTTGATTCAGAGCAATCCTAAGTTCCTAATACGGATGGACTAACCTTCGGCAAAAGTCATC
The DNA here is from genome assembly GCA_019915185.1 of Eucalyptus camaldulensis. Classification (NCBI taxonomy): domain Eukaryota; kingdom Viridiplantae; phylum Streptophyta; class Magnoliopsida; order Myrtales; family Myrtaceae; genus Eucalyptus; species Eucalyptus camaldulensis. Next base: position 7,036,460 of record JAHSVA010000014.1, on the reverse strand, counting down.
AACTTGATGGTCCCGGGACCTCCATTGCCCTCGAGGACTTCAACGCTCTTGACGACTTGCGGGAGGACGATGGGGAGGAGGTTATCGGCATCGAGGACAGCAGCCTTGAACATCCTGGCCAGGGGAATGGGGGACGGGACATCGAAGTGAAAAGTGATGACACCCATGACCGGATCCTAACGGAGTTGCTGAAACTGAGAAGGGGGTGATGATCTGGAAAGACTTGAGTAGTAGTGACGAAGTTGGTCTCTGGGACTTGGGAGTGAAGAGAAGAGGCTGAATTGAAGTTGACATATATAGAGAGAGGGAGACTGAGTGTGAAGGGTTCCGATCACTGCATATTTTCTTCTTACTAAGATGCACTATATTTTGCAGAAAATAAATAATTTAGAAAATATTTTCCTAAAAATAATCACTAAATTTAGATAGTGTTCCGAGCATAAGTTATTTGGTGAGTGTGCTGCATGTTCTAAATTGATCTAAATTGCTAAATTTAATGGGCTCACTAGAATTAAAAGTCTAGATTCCCCTTAATATAAATACGACACTACCTCATTTTCCAGTCTTCGTCAAAATTGTGTTGTATATAAATATGACCCTAGCTCATCTCCGAGTCTTTATCAAACGTGTGTTGTATGTCCTAAATTGATCTAAATCGCTAAATCTAATAGGTTCATGTGGGATCCATGTGGAACTCACTCGAATTAAAAGTCTAGATTCTCCTTGATTTAACTACGATGCTATGTCATTTCTAAGTTTTCGTCAAAATTGTGTTGTATATAAATATGACCCTAGCTCATTTCTGAGTCTTTATCAAACGTGTCTTGTATATCCTATATTGATCTAAATCCCTAAATCTAACAGGTTTACGTGGGATCCATGTGGAACTCACTCGAAAAGTCAAGATTATCCTTGATATAAATACGATGCTATGTCATTTTGAAGTTTTCGTCAAAATTGTGTTGTATACACTAAGTTAATCTAAATCGCTAAATTTGACGGGTTCATGTGGGATCCATAGGAAACTCACTAAATTAAAAGTTCAAGTCAACTTAATATAAATATAGTTTTCTTTCATCATAATTACGCCGTATGTACTAAATTAACCCAAATTGCTAAATCTAACAGGTTCACATGGGATCCATGTGGAACTCACTCGAATTAAAAGTCAAGATTCTCCTTGATATAAATACGATGCTATGTCATTTCTAAGTTTTCGTCAAAATTGTGTTGTATATAAATATGACCCTAGCTCATCTCCAAGTCTTTATCAAACGTGTGTTGTATGTCCTAAATTGATCTAAATTGCCAAATCCGATGAGTTCACATAGGATCCATATTGAAATCACTAGAATTAAAAGTCCAAATTCCACTTAATATAAATATGACGCTAGCTCATTTCTGTTTCTTCATCAAAATTGTGCTATATGTACTAAGTTAATCTAAATCGCTATATTTGATAGGTTCATGTGGAACCCATATGAACCTCACTAAAATAAAACGCCCAAAATCGATTAAACGTATATACTACTTTAACTCATTTCTAGGTCTCCATCAAGCGCCTTTTTCTCATCTCTTTGAAGCTTCCGATCGCGTGCCATTCCGTCACATGTGAATCGCGAATGATTTTCCACGCCAGAGTCTTTGTTAAATCTCAAGACTTAAAAATACGAATGTGAAGTAACAATTGCGTGTCAAATGCAGAAAATTCATATGTGAAAAAGTTGACCGTCCCTTCTTGAGTCAACTGTTCTCTTCCTCGATATGCTTTTCTGATCTGGCCTCAAAGACAGATGGGCAAAGCGGCGCATTCATATCTATAATCTCGCGGCAGTTTCAACTCTGTTAAAAGAATGCCGAGGTCTTTACAAGATGTTTGACAAGCGTCTTTGATGACAGCATGCAGCATATCTACCGCTTCAAAACATAGTTACGGTTCAGTCTCGATTGTTATTTTTCTTCAAATTATGGTGGGAGATAGAAAGATCCAGCCAACATGTAACAACAACTCACTCGTAAGCATCAGCGTTTTTGCAAGAGATGGGCTTCTATGGCTTTCAACATTCCCATGGCCTTCTCTTTGCTGGCCTTGTTCTCGACCCGGTCCATGGCGAAGTACTTGCTCATGCTCTTGGCCATACGCCCTCTCTGTCTGGACCCGCCTCGAACTTGATCTCGTTCGGGATCTTCTCTGGCGCGTTGCCCTGGACGATGGCGTACGCATGCGCGAGCTTTCCTTGTCCAGCTTCTCGACTGGTGCTCCACCGAGTTGAACTGTCTAGCTACGAGACACAGACAACTGCAGTCAGCTCCCACGTTAGCCTTAACAATGAATGTCGGCAAATGTCCTCTTTGACATCACGTGTTAATGCGACGCAATCAAAATAAATGAAAATAGAAGACAGCGCAAGCACTGGCCTTCGCCAAAGATGGCGCCGGGACCCCCATCACCTTCAGGGATGACAAAATCCTTAAAGGCCTGTGGGAGGCGCTTGGGGATGAGATCGTCGTCAAGAACAAAGGCCTTGAACGTTCTTGCAGGTGGGATGGAATCGTCTTCACCTAAGAGTTCCAAGTCCCAAGGCAAGAGATCTGGGAGATTATGTTGAAAATGCCCTCTAAATGATTCTCAATCGCCTCGTTTACTAATCTAACTCAACATCACATTGGTCTAAATCATATAATAAAGAAAGAGGACAAAAGGCATGGATCTCAAGCCCAAATGATACTTGTTAGCATGCGAGAGATCTTTGAATGTAGACAACCTTGAGGGAGTCACTAAATTATTGTTAAAATATTCTAATAGAACCCAATGGCTTAGACAAACAAGCTTGAGTGCGTGCGGATAATTCCTGCTTGATGAAATGCATGGTAGGTCGCGAATCGAGACTCGTCCCCATGCACATCCACTTCCTCGGCTAGTTGGCCGGTCGGAGGAGGAAGCCTTGGGTCGAGCACGTCCTTCAGTAGCACATTTGAGTCTTTCAATAATGTCGACGTTTGCGTCATTTGTAGGGAAGAAAGAACATTCAATGGATGCTCCCCATCATTCTCTAGTGATGCTGACTCTGTTTCTTGAAAGAACAACTAGCCAGGATTTTGCTCACATCGTCAAGTTGTCCACAAATTCCAAATTTCTGTTGTACTTTTACAACAAACCACTTTTCATAATCTATACTTACTCTTCCTAAAAGTATTGTTAGAATTATTGAATGAATCCAAATTCGATTTGTCCATTAACCACAGAGTTACTACTAATTATATTTTTCAAGAAGAAGAATGAATCAAAATCATGATCATAATGTCAAGTTGTACCCAAATTCCAAATTTGAACGACACTCTAACACAAACCACTTTTCAAAACATATACTTGCAAGAATCCTAAAAGTCCTGTTACAATTATTTGAATGCAAATTATTGATCCGAGACCATTTGTACCCTCGAAATGTTCGATTAGATTCAATCATCTAACTTACTAGGAGCCATGTAGTCATAAGATCCAGCCACAAATAAGGCCGGAAACTCGCATGAACCGGAAAGCAGCAGCCCAATCCGGCGAGCTCGAAACAGGGCATGGGCGCAAAAAAGCGCGGTCGGCCGAGAGTCCCTACCCAGCTCGCGGCGTCGGACGGCGGACGAGCTCGATAGATCGGGCTACGTCCGTCCGCCTCGCTCGTCTCGTAGTTGGGATCCTTGGGAAGCCGACCCTGAATCGGGAAAAACCAAGACAGCCCGAACGGGGACCTTACCATGGCCTCGAAGTGGACAAGGAGCGGCGGCGGATCATCAGTTTTGGTTCGAAAGTGGAGGCCAACAGCGGCTCTCTCAGTCGCGTTCTCTCTCTCAACTGACGGTCTCTCTTTCGTAGTCTCTCTCCTCAGATCCGAATCCCTCTCGCCTCGTACTTGGCTGAGAAGGCCAGTCGGCGGAGGCGCTTCGGCCGCCGGTCCTTAGCGCGCCGACCGGCCCCCCTTGGCTGAACCAGCATCACATCACCCGTCGCCTCCAGCGCTGCCTGCCTTGCTTTGTGCCTGCTCTGCTCCTATTGCTGCGGCCGTCCTCGCTGGCATTAGGAAGAAGTGGGAAGGAGGAAGGAGGGGCCGGGTCGGGGTGAGAAGCGCAAGCAGAGTGGGCCCTAGGCCCACTTGGGGAAGAAAGGAGAAAAGCGGGGGGGCTAAGGCGAAGGCCCAGTCGCCGTGGGCCCCTTTTTTTTTATAAACAATATTAAATAGGGTTAAATAAGAGAAAATAAAACTTAAAATGCAAATAATATTAATGCTTATATGATGTGAAAATCGTTTTTATTAGGGTCAAATTGATTCCAAATTTTTTATATAATTTCAGTTTTAGATGTTTAGTCAAAATTTAAGTATCAATAAATATAAATCTCAAACTCCAAGAATAAAAATAAAAAAGAAAAGAATTAAAGAAGAGACAAGTGCGGTTGCACCTTTATCCCATCATGTGACTGAACTTGTTCACGAAAGTAATAATTCAACGAACATCACATGCTCTAGCTTTAATTATATTATCGTGGGCATTATTTCTCCGCCATGCATCCCACGTTGAAGTCATCCTTTAATGTTACATATATGAATTAATCGAAATTTGTCTATATGTTATACGTAGTGACACCTGTAATGTAGTTTGGCTCTTTTGATGGGACAAATTTCCCCACATCACCAATTACCTCTTATTAGGACAAGTTCTTTCAAGGAAGGATCCTATGCTTTTCTTTTCTTTTTTAATAATATCGATGTTGTTGTCGGTGACGTATTCCATTTCCAAATTAATTGGAATATATCATTTTAAATAGATCAGATCTCTACTTTAAATGGGAGTATGAGTTTCAAAAACCTATGATAGATTATTATCAATAGTCACACAAGAATAACATGCCAGTTGATGCTACGGTGTGACACATAATAAATAAAGGCAAAAAGCCAAATTTTAGTAAAACAAATTCGAAACCGAGTGTTGAGATTATTTATTGACATGGACATCAACCTATAGCATCTCCTTTTACTAATGTAGGGCTTGGATTAAATAATCAACCTAGTGATAGTCTAAAATAGCTCTTTTTGCCTTCCTCCTCTAGCTTTGGACATCAACTTTATTTATTTTTTAATTTACTTGGAATCTTATTTGGTAAAATCATAAAGAAGTAACTGTATAAATTAATCCTAGCTAGGATCTTCCTACATTTCTACATGGGTAGGTATTTAAATGATCAATGAGAGAGAGAGAGAGAGAGATTATACATAGATCATAATTCAAAGAGACGATCTACTCTCTTAATGATGATGATGATGATGTGACATCCCGATTTTCCAATTCTATTTTCAATAAATTGAGACAGGCATTTCGTTGGCACGCATATAGTTATTTTCCTTGAGTCGGCCACTCATATGAAAACTAATCTATCGGGTGAAGCTGTTAAGAGTTTCTAATGCATCAGACTCGAGAATTTGACCAAGAAGCGACCTTTCGACCGAGCTAATCTGCAAGGGTCATTACGGCACGATTAAAATCGATTAGAGACCGGAGATAGGTCGACTTGACAGAGGCATGTGGTCGAGTGTGGGTGATTCCACCTAATCGCACAATCTTTGTCGATCGGCATTGGACCGACTCTTCTATCGATTGGGTACCCTGTGTTCGTATTTGAAACCTTGAGATTATGCCGACAACCGAAAGTCGCCAATGTTTCAAAGATGTACATTGTGGCTTGAGATGATCAACCACAGGTCAAATGCGTGAAAATTTGTAAAGGCTACCCAGTAGGTTGGGCCGCGCTAGTATCGTGCCAAAGTGAAATTAACCATGGAATTGAGATCGAATTCAAAAATTGGGAGTCTGGGTGTGTCACAAACCATTTCAGGATCATTGAATCATCTTTGGAAGATTTTTCATGTAATCAGGGTTTTCAGCAATTAATCAGAAAATGGCTAAATTGGTTCGGGAAATTAGTAGGCCGCCCTTGGTTGTGCTTTTGGAACTTAAGTGGGTTTTATAGACAAGTGAAGATGTTAATTGAAGTGTGGTGACATTGAATTTATTTTATGGACTTCAATGGACTTCAATTTGATTCAATTGGAAGAGAATTGATGAAAATTGAAGAAATGAGACGTACAAGAATTGGACCTCGGCGGAAAATAGAATTGAACCCATTGGAAGAGGTTGTGGAGGATTGGGTGAGTGGAGTGTGATGTCACCCATGATGTCATGGTGGTGGGCCATTTTTGTGGGTTAAAGAAAAAGAAAAAGAAAAAGAAAAAGGCCTCCCCCTTCTCCCTCCTCTCTCCCTCTCTCCTTCCTCTCTCCCTTCCGTTGGCTTCTCCTCCATCTTCCTTGTGCGAAAGTCCAGAAAATTTGCAGAGGAAGAAGCCGAAGCAGTCCCTCGCCGTCTGCCTCCTCTGCCGCTCGTCGCTCGCCGCCAGTGCCGCCGTTGTCTCCGCAGTTCGCGCGCGCAGCCGCGCGTCCGCTCACCGTCGCCCCCTCTCCTCCATCTATGCTGCAGCTCGACGCACCAGCAGATCTGAAGGCGCCGAAGCAGCAGCCAGCAGCGCCGCCGTTGCCCGTCGCCGCCGGAGCCGCCGCGGTCGTAGTCGTCGTCGTGCGTCCGCGCAAAGCCCCCGCGTCCGCACGCAGCTCCGCCTCGGCTCGCGCCTCCAGCCCTCCGTCTAGCTGCCGTTCGGAGCTAGCTCGCCGTCGCCAAGGTTGCCGTGACACCCGCCGGAGCTCCGCCCAAGCAGCCGCTCGTCTTCTCCGCCGTTCTCGCGCCCGACCAGCGACCGGCACCTATTCCTCCGCCCGCGAGCAGCAACCCAGAAAATGGGTATGGCAGCCCCTTCTTGGCCCGTTTTGGCCGCCTTCCCGAGCCCGGATGCTTGGCCCGCTTTGAGGAAAGTCGATCCTCGCATCGTCCCCGTCGTTTTGGTCCGCTCGGTTTGCTAATCCGGTGAGTTTACCTCACTAAACCCTAATTAGAGGTTTAATGATGCTTTATGGGTGTTTAGTTTATGTTAAGTGTATTAGGTGGTTAGTTTAATTTATTTAATTGTGAATTAGATTAAGGTGTTTGTTTAATTTAAAGTATGCTTAATTAAAAGTTAAGAGAGTTTATTTAATCATAAACCTTGATGGGACATAATAGGGTTTTATTTTTGAATTATTTAATGATTTCGAATTCTGGAAAATATAATATTATATTATATTTCGAAATTATTAAAATATTATTTATTTAAAAAAAACGGAAAAATTACTTTTGAGCCCGGTTGCTCAGAATTTCGTGCCGATCGCTGCTGTGTAATCGGATTTTGAATTGATGATTGGATATTATAAATTGAGCGTGGATCGTGAAAAATATGGATATTATTATTATATTAATTTTCGGAATAAATTTAATTATTTAATAAATTCCGAAAATTTTGTCAGGACCCTAAACTCTCAGAATTTTGTGCCGATCGCTACTGTGCATTTAGAATTTGAATGTGATGATTGGTTGTGGCGAATTGAGTGTGATTGCGATTTATGAGGATTCTTTAGAAAACCCTAAGTGTAGAAATTGATGGGAGATTGGCCGTGATTAACCACCTATTAGAGGTCGTGCCCAGTGAGACCGTGATGGACCACCTATTAGAGGTCGTGTGACATCTTGATTTTCGAGTCTGATTTCGATGAGATGAAATGGGCTTTTCATCGACGTGTCTATAGCCTTTTTCTCTGAGTTGGCCACTCACGAGTTAACTAGCCTATTAGGTAAAGCCGTTAAGGAATCTAAATACAATAGACGTGAGAATTCGACCAGGAATTGACTGCTCGACCGTGCTAATCTGCAAGGGTCATTACGGCACCGTCAAAATGAATCAGAGACCGGTAATAGGTCGATTCGATAGAGATATGTGATTAGTGCGTGGGTGATTCCACCTAATTACAAAATTTCTGTCGAACGGTACTAGACTGATTTTTCTGTCATTTTTGTATCTTGTGTTCGTATTTGAAACCTCGAGATTTTTACGACAATTGAGAGTCGCCAATGTGTCAAAGATGTACATTGTGGTTTGAAAATAATCGATCACAGGTCAATTGTATTAAAAGTTCCTAAAAGCTACCTGGTAGATTGGGACGCGCTAAAATCACGTCGAATTTGAAATTAACCGCGAAATTGAGCTCGATTTTAGAAATTGAAAGTTCTGCCGTGTCACGATTCAATTTAGGAACGTCGACTCACTTTCCGAAAATTTTTCGGAGATTCCGAGATTTCTACGGAAAAAATCGATTCGGAAATTGAACGGAAATTCGGACGGCTCGTTTGAAGGAAATTTTGATGTACAAGCCGAGCTACTAGGTGATGGGAATTTATGGACATGTGTGGGATTTTTCTTCAATAAAATTGGACTTCGAAATTGAGAATTTGAGGATGAAATTGAAATCTAAAATCAGTGAAATTCGGAGCTATGATTTGGGGACTGATTTTTAGCATCAATTGAGTTAATTTTTGGATTATATTTGTTAGAAAGAATAAGGGGACATGGTGATATGCATGAAGACCAAAAGGGGGGACCAAGCATTAAAGGATCAAGATATTTTCTGACTTTTTCTTCATTAGCTGCAGCTTCCTTCGCACGTCTATCTCCCTTATCCGATTCTCTCTTCTCCTTTGGCCTACTGCGCACGCCAGCTCCTTCGTCTCTCTCTTTCTTCACGATTTCAGCTCATTGAGGTTTACTTTTTCCTTGGACAAACCTGCAGCCCCACCGCTTCTCTTCTCTGCATCCATCTTCGGTCTTCTCTTGAAGCTGTCACGGGGACAGCTTGCTGCCATCACACCGAAGGCGAAAGTCCACTTCCTCTCTCTCGTTGACCCCTCTCCTCTCACGCCAACACACCACCATTCCCCTCCATCGTTTCTTCTCCATCTTCATCCACTCACACGCCCACAATTCCATTAGACTCTCCTCTTCACACCCATGCGTCCACGCCGTCCATCTCCACCATCAGCTTCTCATTTTGGCCATGATTTCCATGCTCGGTCAGCCGTCGCCGTGAAGCCCCCATCTTTGACCGCTTCTGTTTCGTCGTTCTGTCCAGCAATAATCGGAACAGCCCAGCCCACGGATCCATCTTTCACGCTGCAGCAGGCTCTCTCGACCTGCCCTCTCAAAGCTCGCTTCAGCCTTCGAAGTTCAAGACCGAAACCAGCAGCTTCTGTGTTAGTTTTCTCAGCCCGAACAGCAAGCTCGTTGGCCGTTTTTAGCCGGTCCGAGCTCCCGTTGGCCTCGCCGTGAGCCCGAATCTTGGCCGCCGTTGCGCCGCCGTCGCCGTGAGCCGATTTTCGTGCTTAACCGGTGAGTTGTGTTCTAATCCTTTATTAGTGGGCTAATGACACTTAGAGATGCGTTAGTTAGCTAATTTGTGGATTAATTATGTTGATTAGGTTTAGGATGGCTTAGTTAGATTAAGTATATAGTTAGTATTTAGTTAGTGTAATTAGTTTGGTTAGGTGGATTAGTTAGGAATTGGTTAGTTTATTTAGTTAGTGCACTTAGATTAAATTAAATAGGATGGTTAGATTTAATTGTTAGTTAGATTATTTAGTTTAGCTAATTTAGGTTAATTCAATTAAATGCTTTAAATTTATTTATTTTGTAATTTATTTAATTTTCGATAATTTATTTAATTATTAATTATTTTCCGGAAATTAGACCGGGATAGCCGATGACCGGAATTTCGTGCTAATTGCAATGGTGTGTTCAATTTATGCAATCGAATGTTAATTTGTGTAAATTGAGTGCTGATTGGAATTTTGAGTATTTAATTCCAAAATTTCACAAATTCATTATTTATTCAGAAAATCTCGGGTGTCGGGTTTTAACGCCGAAAATGATTTGATGTACTATATAAATCAGTGGGATTTTAAATTGGAGGATATCAGTTTTTCTAGTGTGAATTGACCGTGTACCCACACACGACTATTTTATCGTGTATTTCTAATACGAAGAAAATAGGCCAGGTTCACTATTTTAATTGAGACATTTGAGTGCAATGCATAGTGTCCTGGGCCGAGATTGATTGGTCGTGTGTTGGTTAAGAGAAACCGTCCTGGGCTGTTAAGCCGGATGTTACCCATTCATTGGGACTCGGGTCGCAGTAGATTCTAGACCTACGCCCCTTCGGGGAAGCCGTCTAATTGAGAGACGTAGTCGTGCTCAAAGGAGGTGAGACGACGCCTGGCAATGCCAGAAGACCGCCAATAGAGTTGGCCGTACCCTTGAGGGGTGTAATTAACAATTGAAACGCATGATTGTTGGGTTTGATGCATCCGATTATGAAACCAAAACTGTGTGACATGGAATGGGACGTGTCATAATGGTTTGGCTTTATAATCAGGACCTTGGTGATTAATTGAATTGATGAGGTGTTCTAGTTGTTATGTGCAATGATTATATGCATTGAGATATGAACTCTACTGACATGCAGGGAAGGAAACTGAGGCGAGGTAAGTCCTCTATGCCAATTGAGTGGTCGTGTGGTTAGGACACTTCTGGGTGTCTTTCCCTCCTAATCAGGGCTTAGACCGTGAACTCGCTGAGATTTATATCTCATCCCGTTGTGGGCTTAAAATTTTCAGGACAGTAGAGGGAGGACTTGGAGCTAAGCTGAGGTGACCTGAAGAGTAGGTCAGATAGGACAGTCTCTTTTTGAGAACTAGTCTTTTGGTTATAGACTTGTGTAAAAGACTCAGTATGTTTATAAACTGTGGTTTGTTTGTTAATGTGATGTCCTGCTTTTCTATCCCGAGATAGTTACTGTCAGGGGATTTGTTATTTGCTTCCGCATGTGCAATAAAACCAAAGGGTCGGCGACTCGTCCTGGGAAGTCGCAAAATATTTATCGACCAAAGAGGGATGGACTTGCGCTCGAGGATCGGGGCGTGACATCCCCATTAAGTGGTATCAGAGCGAGGTTAATATTGGAGTGATAAGGTGCGATGGGTTCTTAGGATAGTTAGTAGGAATGACCTCTATTTTCATGCTGATGCATGTGATTGATAGTTGTTTGGTAAATTGGTTGTGAGATCACTCAGTTTCTAATTCTATATGGAATTGGGAACAGGTGTTGTAGAAGATCTACAGTATGAGTGATCAGGAGCCGAGAACTCCTAGGCAGAGGACCTTATCCTCAGTTGCTCGGGCTAGGACGCCGACAAGAGCCGGTGCCCAGGGTGGCCGAGGTAAAGCGCCGGCTCAAGCCAGCGCAAGTGGAGCTGCACCACCTCCAGTTGATGCTGGAGTAGCAACTCATGGTGATCCAAGAGTGGACGGGATCATGCATGTGCTTGAGACAATGGGAAATCGAATGGATCAACAAGCCCAGAATTAAGCAGCCGCCATTACTGTCACTGCTACAGCTGCTGCTGCTGCCGCCGCTGCTGCACCTGCTGTTGTACCTGCTGAAGTTCCACCTGGGAACGTGGCCGCTGTGAGGCCAATGCATAATCTGGTGGAACAGTTTTTAAAGTTGAACCCGCCTAAGTTCACTAGCGCGGGAGATCTCGAGGCTGCAGCCCTCTGGGTCCAAGAGTTGGAAAATGCCTTTGCAATGCTGATGTGCACCGAGGCAGAAAAGGACGCTCTTGCCGTCTACCAACTGAAGGGGATAGCAGGCACATGGTGGGGAGCCACCAAAGGAACAGTGTTTCCTGAAGGTGTGGTTCCGGAGTGGAACGCCTTCATCGAGGTCTTCAACAACAAATATTTTTCTGAGACTACTAGAGAAGTGAAGATGGCAGAATTTCAGCGCCTTTGCCAAGGCTCGATGACAGTTGATCGGTATGAAGCAAAGTTTGCCGAACTGTCGCAGTATGCCCCTAGGTTGGTTGAAAATTCGATAGACCGAGTTAGAACGTTTAGAGATGGACTCAGGCCGAAGCTGAGGAGCCCGCTGATACTACTGAATTTGAGGAACTACAACGACCTATATGAACGGGTCCAGATGATCGAGAGAGACCAGAATGAACAAGCCGCTGCATCTAGGTCGCGGTTTAGTTCGAACCGAGATGGAAATCGGTTTGGGAAGAGACCGATGACTGGAGGAAGATATCTTGTTCCACTCAATAGGAGAGGTGGGATAGGAAAGTCGCCAAGTCAATTCAGAGCGTGTCGCTCTTGCAGAGGACAACACGGATCAGCCCCGTGTCCAGCTAGGACGGGTGCTTGTTTTGTATGTGGCCAGCAGGGTCACATGGCCAAGAATTGTCCCAGGAGACAGATGGGACCACAGTTGCCGCCACCGCCACAGATGGGTCAAAATCGAGGACTTCCGCCCCCGAATGCACAGCAAGGTGGATTTAACCGACCTCCAGCTCAAGGAAGGACATATGCTATCACCAGAGGATAGGCGGAGGATACGCCTAATGTGATTACAGGTACCGTCTCATTGAACAACCACACTGCCTATGCTTTATTTAACCCTGGAGCTACTCATTCATTTATAGCTGAGCAGTATGCTAAGTTGGTAGGATTGATTCCTGAGTTATTGGAGTCAGTGGTTAGTATATCGACACCGTTAAAGGATAATGTATTAATTACAATGGGTTGTCCTGGTTGCACGTTAGCGATTGGTGAGCGAGAGGGTAAGATAGACTTGATAGTCCTAGCCATGTATGACTTCGACTTGATTATTGGCATGGACTGGCTCACCAAGCAACGAGCTAAGCTAGACTGTTATCGCAAGGCGATTCAGTTTAACCCGTTAGAGGGTGAGAGCTTCGAGTTTATTGGGAGTCGAGGAGGACCCTCGATTTCTTTAATCTCATTGTTAGAGGCAACCCGGTTGTTAGACGGGGGTTGCCAAGGTTACCTGGCAACTGTCGTGGATACGACAGTTGAGGAGCTAAAGATTGAGGATATAGCAGTGGTTCAGGAGTTTCCAGATGTATTCCCGAAAGAATTGCCAGGTCTGCCGCCAAAAAGGGAAATAGAGTTTGTAATTGAGTTAGCCCCCGGGACAGAGCTGATCTCTAAGGCTCCTTATCAAATGGCTTTGTCAGAGTTGAAAGAACTGAAGGTGCAGATGCAAGAATTGTTGGATAAGGGATTCATACGTCCTGTGCATCAACTTGGGGAGCACCAGTTCTGTTCGTGAAGAAGAAGGATGGTCCGTTACGCCTATGCATCGATTATCGACAACTCAATCAGGTGACGATTAAGAACAAGTATCCATTGCCGAGGATTGATGACTTGTTTGATCAGTTGCAAGGAGCATCGATATTCTCTAAGATTGACCTAAGGACGGGATATCATCAGTTGAGGATTAGAAATGAGGATATTCCGAAGTCAGCATTTCGTACTCGATACGGCCATTATGAATTCACTGTAATGCCGTTCAGATTGACAAACGCTCCAGCTGCATTCATGGATTTGATGAACCGAGTTTTCAAAGAATACCTGGATCAATTTGTGATCGTGTTCATCGATGATATCCTAGTGTATTCTAGAAGTCCAGAGGAGCATGAAGGGCATTTAAGATTGGTACTGCAGACTCTAAGGACTCATGAGCTGTATGCTAAGTTTAGCAAGTGCGAATTTTGGTTGACTCGTGTTGCTTTCCTAGGTCACGTGATTTCAGGAGAAGGAATCTCCGTGGACCCAAGCAAGATAGAAGCAGTAATCAACTAGCCAAGACCGACAATCGTGACAGAGATCAGAAGCTTTTTGGGTCTAGCAGGGTATTACAAAAGGTTCGTGGAAGGGTTTTCAGCTGTAGCTTCGCCTTTGACTCGACTATTGAAGAAGGAAGAGAAATTTGTCTGGACAGACAAGTGTGAACGTAGTTTCCAAGAGCTTAAGGAAAAGCTGACTACCGCACCTGTGTTAACTATACCATCTGGTCCTGGAGGATACGAGATCTATAGTGATGCATCGTTTAGAGGACTGGGTTGCGTGTCGATGCAATATGGCAGAGTTGTTGCATACGCGTCCCGTCAGTTGAGACCTCATGAACTGAACTACCCGACGCATGACTTAGAACTCGCAGCAATTATTTTCGCTTTGAAGATTTGGAGACATTACTTGTGTGGAGAAAGATTCCATATCTTCACCGACCATCAAAGTCTCAAGTATCTATTCTCTCAGAAGGAGTTGAATATGAGACAGCGTCGTTGGATGAAACTCTTAAAGGATTATGATTGTGATATTCTGTATCACCCAGGAAAGACAAATAAAGTCGCAGATGCGCTGAGTCGGAAATCTTCAGTTGCACAGATGGTACTTAAGGAATGGACTTTGATTGAGAAGGCTAGAGATTCGGTTTTCAAATTTGAGATAGGCCACCTTTTAAATCTTATGGCCACTCTCAGAATTGAGCTAGAAGTGCAAGTTAGAATCAAGACACTTCAATCAATAGATCTAGCAATTCAAAAGATCCTACAAAAAGATACAGATAAGAGAAAACCCGACTTTCAGATTTTTGATGATGGAACACTGAGGTTCCGAGGACGATTGTGTGTACCTGACGATGCAGAGCTTAAAGAAGAGATTTTATTAGAAGCTCATCGTAGCAGTTACAAAATTCATCCTGGCAGTACAAAAATGTATCAGAATCTGTGTCAACACTATTGGTGGTCTAGTATGAAGGCGGACATCGCCAAGCATGTCGCCAAGTGTTTGACGTGTCAGCAAGTGAAGGCACAACGCTGTAAGCCAGGAGGATTTCTACAACCTCTCGAGATTCCCGAGTGGAAATGGGAACATATCACAATGGACTTTGTGACGGGCTTACCAAGGAGTCAGAGAGGTAATGACTTTATTTGGGTAGTGGTCGACAGATTGACAAAATCGGCTCACTTTATTGCAGTACGAAAGGACCTTGATTTAGACAGACACGCAGAGTTGTATGTGCGACAGATAGTTCGTCTGCATGGAGTGCCAGTGACGATTACATCAGACCGAGACCCAAGGTTTATAGCTGCATTTTGGAAAAGCTTGCAGAGTGCTTTGGGAACGAAGCTGCAGTACAGTACGGCCTATCATCCTTAGACGGATGGCCAGTCTAAGAGGACAATTCAAACCCTCGAAGACATGTTACGAGCTTGTGTGTTGGATTTCAAGGGAAGCTGGGAGGAACAGCTTCATCTTGTTGAGTTCGCCTACAACAACAGCTACCAGCAGAGCATTCAGATGGCTCCTTTTGAAGCGTTGTATGGCAGAGCGTGCAAAACGCTAGTATGTTGGGATGAAATCGGGGAACAAAAAGTCACATGCCCAGAGTTGGTTCAGCAGTCAGTGGATGCAGCTGCCGTCATCAGAGACAGATTAAAGACCGCTCAGAGCCTTCAGAAAAGCTACGCCGATAAGCATCGAAGGCCATTGGAATTCCAAGTTGGTGATCACGTCTTTCTGAAGGTGTCACCAATGAGGGGTACTTCGCGCTTTGGCAAGAAAGGAAAGCTGAGTCTGAGGTACGTAGGTCCATTTGAGATTTTTGAAAGAATCGGGATCCTAGCGTATCGTCTTGCATTACCGCCAAGACTAGCGCAAGTGCATAATGTCTTTCACGTGTCGATGTTAAGGAAGTACGAGCCTGACTCGACCCACGTGCTCAATTTTGAAGAATTAGACATGGACGATAGAGTGTCGTACGTTGAAAGCCCGGTTCAGATTGTAGATCGCAAAGAGCAAGTTCTGCACACCAAGACCATTCCATTGGTCAAAGTGGTCTGGCAACACCACGGCACTGAAGGAGCAACATGGGAAACTGAAGAATCGATGAGACGATTGTACCCCCACCTTTTTGTTTAAGATGTGTGATAGGTTTAAATTTCGAGGATGAAATTTTTATAAGAGGGGAAGAGTTGTGACATCCTGATTTTCGAGTCTGATTTCGATGAGATGAAATGGGCTTTTCATCGACGTGTCTATAGCCTTTTTCTCTGAGTTGGCCACTCACGAGTTAACTAGCCTATTAGGTAAAGCCGTTAAGGGATCTAAATACAATAGACGTGAGAATTCAACCAGGAATCGACTGCTCGACCGTGCTAATCTGCAAGGGTCATTACGGTACCATCAAAATGAATCAGAGACCGGTAATAGGTCGATTCGATAGAGATATGTGATTAGTGCGTGGGTGATTCCACCTAATTACAAAATTTCTGTCGAACGATACTAGACCGATTTTTCCGTCATTTTTGTACCTTGTGTCCGTATTTGAAACCTCGAGATTTTTACGACAATTGAGAGTCGCCAATGTGAGCAAAGATCTACATTGTGGTTCGAAAATAATCGACCACGGGTCAATTGTATTAAAAGTTCCTAAAAGCTACCTGGTAGATTGGGACGCGCTAAAATCACGTTGAATTTGAAATTAACCGCGAAATTGAGCTCGATTTCAGAAATTGAAAGTTCTACCGTGTCACGATTCAATTTAGGAACGTCGACTCACTTTCCGAAAATTTTTCGGAGATTCCGAGATTTTTACGGAAAAAATCGATTCGGAAATTGAACGGAAATTCGGACGGCTCGTTTGAAGGAAATTTTGATGTACAAGCCGAGCTACTAGGTGATGGGAATTTATGGACATGTGTGGGATTTTTCTTCAATAAAATTGGATTTCAAAATTGAGAATTTGAGGATAAAATTGAAATCTAAAATTAGTGAAATTCGGAGCTATGATTTGGGGACTGATTTTAAACATCAATTGGGTTAATTTTTGGATTATATTTGTTAGAAAGAATAAGGGGACATGGTGATATGCATGAAGACCAAAAGGGGGGACCAAGCATTAAAGGATCAAGATATTTTTTCTGACTTTTTCTTCATTAGCTGCAGCTTCCTTCGCATGTCTATCTCCCTTATCCGATTCTCTCTTCTCCTTTGGCCTCCTGCGCACGCCAGCTCCTTCGTCTCTCTCTTTCTTCACGATTTTAGCTCATTGAGGTTTACTTTTTCCTTGGACAAACCTGCAGCCCCACCGCTTCTCTTCTCTGCATCCATCTTCGGTCTTCTCTTGAAGCTGTCACGGGGACAGCTTGCTGCCATCACACCGAAGGCGAAAGTCCACTTCCTCTCTCTCGTTGACCCCTCTCCTCTCACGCTAACACACCACCATTCCCCTCCATCGTTTCTTCTCCATCTTCATCCACTCACACGCCCACAATTCCATTAGACTCTCCTCTTCACACCCATGCGTCCACGCCGTCCATCTCCACCATCAGCTTCTCATTTTGGCCATGATTTCCATGCTCGGTCAGCCGTCGCCGTGAAGCCCCCATCTTTGACCGCTTCTGTTTCGTCGTTCTGTCCAGCAATAATCGGAACAGCCCAGCCCACCGATCCATCTTTCACGCTGCAGTAGGCTCTCTCGACCTGCCCTCTCGAAGCTCGCTTCAGCCTTCGAAGTTCAAGATCGAAACCAACAGCTTCTGTGCTGGTTTTCTCAGCCCGAACAGCAAGCTCGTTGGCCGTTTTTAGCCGGTCCGAGCTCCCGTTGGCCTCGCCGTGAGCCCGGATCTTGGCCGCCGTTGCGCCGCCGTCGCCATGAGCCGATTTTCGTGCTTAACCGGTGAGTTGTGTTCTAATCCTTTATTAGTGGGCTAATGACACTTAGAGATGTGTTAGTTAGCTAATTTGTGGATTAATTATGTTGATTAGGTTTAGGATGGCTTAGTTAGATTAAGTATATAGTTAGTATTTAGTTAGTGTAATTAGTTTGGTTAGGTGGATTAGTTAGGAATTGGTTAGTTTATTTAGTTAGTGCACTTAGATTAAATTAAATAGGATGGTTAGATTTAATTGTTAGTTAGATTATTTAGTTTAGCTAATTTAGGTTAATTCAATTAAATGCTTTAAATTTATTTATTTTGTAATTTATTTAATTTTCGATAATTTATTTAATTATTAATTATTTTCCGGAAATTAGACCGGGATAGCCGATGACCGGAATTTCGTGCTAATTGCAATGGTGTGTTCAATTTATGCAATCGAATGTTAATTTGTGTAAATTGAGTGCTGATTGGAATTTTGAGTATTTAATTCCAAAATTTCACAAATTCATTATTTATTCAGAAAATCTCGGGTGTCGGGTTTTAACGCCGAAAATGATTTGATGTACTATATAAATCAGTGGGATTTTAAATTGGAGGATATCAGTTTTTCTAGTGTGAATTGACCGTGTACCCACACACGACTATTTTATCGTGTATTTCTAATACGAAGAAAATAGGCCAGGTTCATTATTTTAATTGAGATATTTGAGTGCAATGCATAGTGTCCTGGCCCGAGATTGATTGGTCGTGTGTTGGTTAAGAGAAACCGTCTTGGGCTGTTAAGCCGGATGTTACCCATTCATTGGGACTCGGGTCGTAGTAGATTCTAGACCTACGCCCCTTCGGGGAAGCCGTCTAATTGAGAGACGTAGCCGTGCTCAAAGGAGGTGAGACGATGCCTGGCAATGCCAGAAGACCGCCAATAGAGTTGGCCGTACCCTTAAGGGGTGTAATTAACAATTGAAACGCATGATTGTTGGGTTTGATGCATCCGATTATGAAACCAAAACTGTGTGACATGGAATGGGACATGTCATAATGGTTTGGCTTTATAATCAGGACCCTGATGATTAATTGAATTGATGAGGTGTTCTAGTTGTTATGTGCAATGATTATATGCATTGAGATATGAACTCTACTGACATGCAGGGAAGGAAACTGAGGCGAGGTAAGTCCTCTATGCCAATTGAGTGGTTGTGTGGTTAGGACACTTCTGGGTGTCTTTCCCTCCTAATCAGGGCTTAGATCGTGAACTCGCTGAGATTTATCTCTCACCCCGTCGTGGGCTTAAAATTTTCAGGACCGTAGAGGGAGGACTTGGAGCTGAGCTGAGGTGACCTGAAGAGTAGGTCAGATAGGACAGTCTCTTTTTGAGAACTAGTCTTTTGGTTATAGACTTGTGTAAAAGACTCAGTATGTTTATAAACTGTGGTTTGTTTGTTAATGTGATGTCCTGCTTTTCTATCCCCAGATAGTTACTGTCAGGGGATTTGTTATTTGCTTCCACATGTGCAATAAAACCAAAGGGTCGGCGACTCATCCTGGGAAGTCGCAAAATATTTATCGACCAGAGAGGGATGGACATGCGCTCGAGGATCGGGTCGTGACAGGTCGTGCCCAGTGAGGCCGTGATGAACCACCTATTAGAGGTCGTGCCCAGTGAGGCCGTGATGAACCACCTATGAGAGGTCGTGCCTAATAGGGCCGTGATGGACCACCTATTAGAGGTCGTGCCCAGTGAGGCCGTGATAGACCACCTATGAGAGGTCGTGCCTAGTAGGGCCATGATGGACCACCTATGAGAGGTCGTGCCTAATGAGGCCGTGAATTACCACCCAATTAAAGGTCGTGTCGAGTGGGGCCGTGATTGCCACTGGTTATTAAACCTTCCTCTAGGGTCGTGATTGGAGGCAGTGATTAATTTGTTAGAATGACATGTAATCGGCCGAGTCGATTGATCCCTGAGACGATCCAAGTGGTTGAATTGTTATGATGATGTGATTGTGCTGCAGTTGTTTGGTTATTATAATTGCACATGGTTGAACTATATAAATTATGCTAACCTGCAGATGAAGGTTAATGCGAGGTAAGTCTTCTGTGTGATGTAGCTAGGCCACCCGGGGCATATTTTCTTTCTAATAGGAGTTTAGGGGGTTGAACTTGCTGAGACATTGTCTCATCCCGGTTTGGGGATTAAAATTTCAGGTCCCTAGATGGCGGTCGTGGAGGACTCGAAGCCCTAAGTCTAGAAAGGTGGAGACTGAAGTATCGGTGAATGTGTCCTGCTAGTTGGTTTTAGGATAGTTCCCCTTTTGTCGAGCTGGCCTATTTTGTAGGCAGTCCAGAGTTGTATTTAAACCTATGTGTTTGTATATGAGTGTTTGGTACTGTGGTTGATTGCCTGCTTTTCTATCCCAAGTTAAAAGTTGTAAGGGGTTTTGTTTTGCTTCTGCTTGCGTAATAAAATGAATGGGTCGGCGACATATCCTGGGATGTCGCATATTTGATCGACCGCAGGTGGGATGTTGGCGCGCTCGAAGTTCGGGACGTGACAGATGATGATGATGATGATGATGATGATGATGATAATTGTATAAAATTGCAAGGAGCAGAATTTTTTTTGGCCCGGTAGAGTCTATAAAAAACTACACAATACATCAGGATGATCATTAGATGAGAGTGCATGTTTAGAACGATGAAAATCATTTTGTAGGGTATAGATCTACCAAATTGTTCAAACATTGTTTTAATGGTTTTCGTTGGATGAAAGATTCTTCCTCTAACACATGATTTACTTAATTTAATCAGTCCAAGAGAGAGATACACCACCCACGTGCCCCATAAGCAATAGGGAATTTGTCTAATATGTTATGATTGTACAATCTCGTTTGCTCTTTTGATAAATATAAATTATTGTACAATCGATGAATTCAGATCTAATGTTATTAAGACATGTCGCGACCAAATTTTTTCGGGTGTGGACCACCTAAGGTTTGGCTAATGGATTGTTAAGCCTAGACTTAACTCGAGCTCTCCCAAGCCCATACCAATTTGCAACTTAGGTTTAAGTTCTTAACATGCAATTGATTTTCAATTAGGAGTCGCCACTAATCTATTTTTGGTGGGTTGATTAGAAACCCAAGTAAAATAACGGGAGAATTATTTTACTCCTACGAACTAGAGACTATGGGTACGGGGACTTGGTTACGCTAGAATTCTCTAACGCCCTTTCGGTACCTTTCTTTTTATTTTGAAAAATGTTTGGCAAGCAGTTTGGATTGATTTTAATTCATTAACATGTGATATGACCATGCAGGTGTGCAAACCACCAATTTAACACTCAAGTAAAGCAGAAAATAAATTGCAGGACTTACCTCATAGCAACGAAAGCATCTGCAATGTTAAATTAAAATCCACATCAACAACCCTAGATATAGTTTCTAATTAACACGCAATTTTTATTTTGTTTTCGCTTAATTAATGAAAATCATGCAATATGCAATGCATGTCACTAATTTAACATGAAATGATATGACATGGCAACATGACTTAGCTATATGACCTAAGCAATATGACATGACTAAGCATGTAGTCTATCCTAAGCATGAGATGATTTATTCTAAATAATTTTTTTTTATTTTCCATGAGATTCGAAATCAAAGAAATGCAACACTTAAATATGCAATCTAAATTAATCTAATGACCTAATTCTAATGACGGACAAGTTCTAATTAAATGCATCTAACAAAAATCACTAAATGACGTGCATTGTATGAAACTAATTCTATATGACGTGCACATGATTTTTATTTTCCTAATAAGCATGCAATCTATTTAGGAGAAATTATCTAAACCTATAACATGCAATCTTAACATGTAATGACGTGCAAAGAATGCCCTAATTCTACATGACATATGCATAATGACTTTTTTTGTGTTTTTCCTTTTTTCCCCTTTTTTAAATTTTGAAATTAATAATTGCCAAATAATTAAACATGCAATCCAAGTTTTAAAAAAAAAAACTAGCAACCTAAATTAATTGATTTGATTTTTTTATTTTTATTTTTTGAAAATTCGAAATAAAATTCCTATTAAGAACATGCAAACCTTAAAACTACATTTCTTTGATTTTTTTTTTTAAGAAAACTAATTTAAGTAACACCACAGCAAATCAAGCCATATTGATACCCAAATTGACGAACCATATCTCGAGCATGAGATCGGGTTGGTCAATTTCACATAAATCACGAATCGGATCTCGAGCGGGAGATCGGATTGGCAATTTTTTAAGTAATTGCGAGTCGGATTTCAAGCTTGAAAATCGGACTGACAATTACTAATTTCAAGGCAATTTCATATCATGGAATTTCAATTTCACATTAAAGGAATAATTACACTAAAAAGATAAAGTAAAATAGCAAAAATAATTAAACAAATATAAGATAAAGAAAATACCTAAATTTTCTTTTGTTTCTCTCTTTTTTCTTTTCTTTTTTTTTTTTCTGAAAAAAGGAAAAGAAAAACAAAGCTGTGGCCGGTCCGGCGAGGGGAAATCTCCTGCTAGGGTTCCGGCGAGGCTCCGGAGGATGGCGCGATGGCGGCGTAGCACCAGGGGACTTCGGGATCTGCACGGGGCGACGCGGGTGGCACGGCGAAACCGGTGGGCGGCGTCACAGGCGAAGCAGGAGCTTCGGGTCTCTTGGCGTCGGTCACGCGGGCTGCAAAGGGATCTCGGATCTGCAGGCAGCGAGCGTAGGCGGCGTCGGGGCGGAGGCGAGTGGGGGCGCTGGGACTCCGGTGCTGCAGATCAGTGTCGGAGTGGCGCGAGGCAGCGGCGTCGAAGGGTTGCTGCGTCGGCGGCAAGGCGCGACGATGGTGCTTGCGGTGGCGCAACGGCGAGTGGGCTTCGGGGGGGTTCGATCAGCGGTGGCCGGAGCGGGCACTGGCGTGGAGGGGGTGGACCAACAGCAACGACGGAGGCGAGCTCGTGAGGAAGAAGACCAATTTTCTTCTTTTTCTATTTTTTCTTTTTCTCTCACGTCCCCTCACGTCTCCTCTTCTTGCTCCCTCTCTGCAAACTTTTGGCTGACTTTTTCTTTTTTGTCAGAGAGAAAAAAGAAGCGCTTTTCTCTTTGCCCAGGATGGACGAAGACTTTTTCTTTACGCCAATTTTCTTCGCAAATTTTTCTCTCCATTTTTTCGAAATTCACCCCCTTACGTACGGCCGTGTGTATCGATACGTGTGGCCTCCCTTTTTTTTGTACCCCATCACACCTTTTATAGGGTAAAAAATTGAATCTTTATTGCATATTTCGTTTCCAATTTTGCTCGTGCAATATTCTCTTTTACTTTTTCCGCATATTCCATCCAAAAAAATTCCCTTTTCAAGCAAAATACACCCCTCAGTATATATTATTTGAATATGTGAAAAATCTTAACGGAATATGTAAAAAATCCTCGTTTCACCGGCGGCCTAAAATAAAACAAAAATAAAAAAATGAAATGTTTCTAAACTATATGCCATGTGTGTGTGTGTGTGTGTTTTTTTTTTTTTAAGTAAAAATTAACCCTAAAAATTATGTAAAAATTTAGGTGTCAACAGCTGCCCCTCTTTGAAGGTGAGCTCGCAGAGATTGCATTCAAAGACAAATTGAGACCTAAATTTTGACCATGCACATGCACTGAATGATTTTTTTTTTTTTGGAAAGGAATCCTATTTTTTTTAAATGCAATTCATATGATGCATTGAAATGCTAATGTAAATGCATGATGCGAAAGGAAAGAACGTACCTACAATTACTTACCAGTCAGTGCGGTAGAGTATCTTGAGATACATGATAAATCCCCATTTACTCTGTAAGTACTTAACTCTCACTCAGGTTCCTTGAAGAGTGTAACAGGTAATAGATTGAGACATTGAGATTGAGAAGAACATTCACATCCAAAGTGAAATGTTCAATGAAAAGAATTGAGACATCCAAATCCATATTGAGATATCAAGATTTTTAGACTTGAAATACCTAGATCCAAACTAAGGTATAACAAGAAAGCTCGAAAAACATTCACATCCAGAGTGAAATGTTTAACGAAAAGAATTAAGACATCCAGATCCAAACTGAGATGTCAAGAGTTTTGAATTCGAAATACCTAGATCCAGATTAAGGTATAACGAGAAAGATAAAAATTAAAAAAAAAAACATTCACATCCAAAGTGAAATTTTTAAACGAAAATAATTAAGACATCCAGATCCAGACTGAAATGTCGAAATTTTTGAACTCGAAATACCTAGATCCAAACTAAGGTATAACAAGAAGGATTGAAAAACATTCACATCCAAAGTGAAATGTTTGAATGAATATAATCAAAACATCCGGGTCTAGATTGAGATGTCAAGATTTTTAAAAGCTCGAAATACCTAGATCCAGACTAAGGTATAACGAGGAAAATCAAAGAACATTCACATCCAGAGTAAAATGTTCGATGAAAATAATCAAGACATCCCGGTCCAGACAGAGATGTCATGATTTTTGAAAGCTCGAAATACCTAGATCCAGACTAAGGAATAACGAGGAAGATTGAAGAACATTCACATCCAGAGTGAAATGTTCAACCAAAACAATTGAGACATCCAGATCCAAACTGAGATGTCTAATTTTTGGAAAATGGTAAAGAAACTTACCTGGAATATCTTTCCTTCAAGGAGGGTAGAGTGATCCCAGATAGGTGGTGGTACATATCCAGGACCTGTACCTTTCTACGGTCGCCTAGCATTGCAACATTAATTATTCGACCAGGACTCGAACCTCTCTTCGGTCACCTGAATCTGAAGAAAACTTCTGGGGGACAACTCAGTCGAGTCGAGTGTCGGTATATTTGAGAAGGAAATACTTGTGCAAAGACAAGTATTTAAGGTATGGATAGAGATATACTTACCTGGTATCATCCCTGTTCCTAGGGGAAATGTCTTCTACAAAACATGGTCATAGGAGAAGTAATATGCATTTGTGATCACAAACATGCATTAATTTAAGGGAGGTTCATGCGCTGTGATTTATATCAGGCCTGCATCACCTAATTTCCATTGGGAAGGATTTCACAAAGAATGTTCCAATCTGAACACATGAGTGTCATGGATGTGCCAAATGGGGGACCTCTTAGTCTGAAAGGACTTTTCACTCATCCTCATTAAAATGGCCATTTTATCCTGACCTTTGATACAGGATTTTAACATTCACTTCATCTCACCATCGTCATGCCGAACAAGGGTCCGAGTAATCTCGCAAGTGGTATGGACTTACCAATCTGAGAGGTCTTTAACAGGGACCGTAATGCGGGCTTGGTCAATGGCTTAGTAAAGGGGACTCTTTGAGTCGAGACTATTAAAAATGAATGATATTTCACAATCATCTTGGGGTTTACAAGCCAAGAAACATGATAAATTATCTTACTCGCACTTCTTCAAGTGATGCTTCCAAACGTATGAACTTTTACGTTAATTCAAGTGTTCTAATCTGAAGAGACTTTGTAAGGGATGTAATGCAGGTTGGGTTCATGGGTTAAGAAACGAAAGGATCATTTAGCTCAAAAAGTGTTTATAGGGGTCAAAGTTGGTGATCATCTTGACATTTCTAACAATTTTCCTCCCCATCGTCGAAGATTTTCTTCACATCACAACTCCACTAATTGCAACATCTCAACATTTGAGTTTTTTTTTTTGGTACCATCTTGTTGAGGACACGACTCACTTCATCAAGTGTTTAATTTTTTCTTTGGGCATTGGCCTTGCTTTTACTAGGCACACTGCTTTTTCATGCCTCATTTTTTTTTTTTTGCACCTTTTTTTTTGACAAAGTCTCCATTTTTATTAGCATTGTAAATCATGCTACTTGAGTGGTTTGATATTCTTGCCTTGCCCCAGTGTGGGGGATGATCACCAACCGGGTTTAATGTGAAATGAATTCATAGGGTCAAATGGGCTATGCAATGGATAAAAGTGTGTGGATAGAGAAAGAAATGCTCTTCGTCATCCTAAGGCACTTCAATTACTGTATAAGTTACATTGCGAAAGCAATACTCGAAGATTGATGCAAGTGTGAGTAAGAAAATTCCTATCATTCACTTCAAATTTGGTCCCAGTATGGGATGATCCTTGACAGGGATGCTTTTAAAAAGTTCTTCATGTGTGTGGGCTCAAAGGGCTAAACAACGGGTATACCTGTAGTGTTTCGGGTAAAGAAAGAAATTGCTTCTTATCGCCTTGGTTGACGTACCCTTTGCGAGATCACCCTTTTCCTCGTAGGCATGGAATTTTTTCACACGACTCACCACGGATTAGTGTATGAAAAGTGTATGGAGTTGGGCTTGCCTTTCGTCATTCCAAAGTATCCTATTTGACACATTCAATTTATCTCACATAATTCATCAAGGAAGAAAAATGCAAGATTTGCAACAAATTTGAACAATTCAATTCACTGGGGCAATTTATTCATCATAGAAATGCTTGCACCTCAAAACATGACATGACAAATTCCATCATAAATAATACTTCTTGAAAGCATCGAAATTTACTAGAATTTGAAAACTCACGACCATCCATTTCTGCTAGGATGACGCCTCCTGGAAGTAACTTCCTTACCATATATAGGCTGTAGTTTGGAGCAAACTTGCCCCCAGGATCTTCCACCGAAGAATGATGGTTCTCTTTTACTTGCCCCAAATCCTTTTTCATTGGAAGTGTGCTCTAAACCTGTTGATCACAAGTCAAGTTTATGATCATTGAAATGTGATACGCTATTCTCAGATGTCCCTTATCATAACAAGTTATAGAATTATGCTCTGAGACAAGAAACAAATGAGTCAGACAAACAAATAGGTTTAATTTGCTACAAGCTTTGGGAAAATAATAATTTTTTTTTTTTAGCAGTGAGATGCTTTTGTTTTTTGAAAAAGTTTTTGGGAAGAAGCATGAAAGAGTCCAGCCCTCAGGATTTCTCCGTGGATAATAGTTTCTTTTATGGTTGGATATCGTCATTGGACTGATTTGGAGTACCCGTCATGCCCTCAATATAAAACTTGTAATTCCATTGATATTCATCAATCAATTACATTTATTGAATGGAAAATGCGAATTCAAGTCCTAAAAAGAAAGTGAAAAAGAAGAAATCGAAAACAATCGCTAGATAGCGATAATAATTCCTAGAAAGCGATAAAAATTCCCGCGCAGGGGAATGTGTAAAAGTAATAAGTTACTCTTGTGGGCCAAGGCCCATTTCTTCCAAAGGTCCTTCATCAATGGCATTCACCTTATCCTCATGCTTAGGTAGAGGATTCTTTTTGACATTCGGCTAAGCGGTACCGAAGGCAAACGCCTTGGTGTCCAGTAAGTTTTGGACCTTATGTTTCAAAGTCAAGCATTCATCAGTTGAATGTCCTACTTCCCCCATATGATACTTGCATTTCTTGGAGGGATCGTAGTTGGAAAATTTTTCAGCATTGGGTTGCTTTGGCTCATAAGACAGCAACCCCTTCTTTTGAAGAATCTTTAAGACCTGGGACAGAGGGCCAGGAAGAGGAGTGAATTGCCTCTTAACAAATTGCCGAGGGGCAGACGGTCGGCCTTCCCCTTGTTGATTCTTAGGGACATGAACAACTGGAGGCTTGCTAGATTGTGCATATGTGACATTGACTTCCGTGCTTAGTTCTTTGTCTTTCTTCATGGTGAACCTTTTGCCTTGATTGGTTGGTTCAATAAACCATCCATCTCTTAGCCCAACTTCAATCTGTTCACCCACCGGGATAAGTTGGTTGAAGTTCTCAACGTACTTGCTAGCCATTCGATTGCGAAACTCAAATGGGAGAGTCTTGACGAACAACTTCATCAGCTCCTTGTCAGCAGGCTCCGGAGTGACTTGAGTGGCCGGATTTCTCCACCTCACAGCATACTCCTTGAATGACTCACTCTTCTTCTTCTCCATCCGCTCAAGATCCTCTCGGGAAGGTGCAATGTCCATGTTGAACTTATATTGCTTGAGGAATGCATCAGTCACTTCATTCCAGGTGTCAAGGAGGTTTACATTCTTCATTATATACCAGTTCAATGCAGGCCCAGTCAAACTCGCATGAAATGATTGAATCATGAGGGGCTCATTCTTGACATATTGGGCCATGCGTACGTGGTACATCTGCAAATGAGCTTTTGGACAGGAAGTACCATCGTATTTCTCGAACTCCGGCATTTTGAACTTATTCGGCACCTTGACCTTCTCATATACAGACGAGTCGAACGGGAGTGAGTTTTGTGATCCTTGCAATTGCTTCACTTTCTCTTCTAGCTTTGCCACGCGCTCATCTTGATTTGTCTTAGGAACCCCGTCAAGCTTGGTCTTTCCAACAATGGCTGGGTCATCTTCCAGCCCAGGCATGTTGTCATCAATCATTTGAACCTTGTTTGCTTGCTTCAGGATAACTACTTCAAGAAGAGCGGGTGCTGCTGTTGGATTCGCTTGGAGGAATTAGAATTGATCCGTCATAAGCTATATAAAGGCGAGCACTTGTTGGAGTTGAGTCTCCATAGCGGACATATGATCACGCATTTCAGCTTGATCAGCCATTCTAGCTCTTAATCGAGTGATGATAGGAGAGCGTGAAGGATCCGTTATCACCTAATCCAAATGAACGAAAATATGTAAACACGAGGTGTAAATAGAGAGCCAATCCATGACAACAATCTATTTTTAGTCAAGAAAAGTCCACATATGAAGAGGATTTCCTAAAAATGGACTAGGAAAACAAAGATATAGGATGCCCCAGTAGGGACGAAATTTCCTAAACATGAACTAAGAAAAGCCAAAACATAAATTGAAAACAAATTTCCAATTTTTTTATTTTCCAAATGATTCATTGCATGGCAATTTCCTCATTTCATTCCTAATTATCAAATGAATTAAATCAATGATTAACCTAAAATGTCATGGACCGACCAAAAGTATGACAAAATAAGTAAATTACATAGTATAGGGATAGAAGACTTACTTCACCAAATAAATGGCAACCACACAGACATGCACATGAGATGTGAGGCTCGACTTCTACTCTATAAGGCTTATCAAGGTGGAGCCACAAGGATGATCAGACTAGCCACGAGCTTGTGGACTATGTCGGGTCCTCATGACTCCGGCTTAGTCAAAGAGCCGACCCGAGTCGCGAGCATGCGGACCGAGGTGGGTACTCTTGACACCGTGAAAGAAACTTCGGAATTGAGATGGGCGACTCGTACCGCGAGCATGCGGTCGGAGTGGCAAACATCTCAATACCATCCTAGATGATCCTAATGCGGCCCAGGTCCGGCGGCAGGTTGTGTGTGCAATAGTGTAGTGCTAGATGCAAGGCATACACAACAGTTTAAATCACACAACACTTCAATAACTTGAATTTAAAACATTCATTCCCAACTCCAACCTGCAAGACAAGGGTTAGCAAAGACTACTCCCCTTATATCTCCCAATCTGCAAAAACATTTAACACCTTAAATGTTAGGGACGTATCTGGGATCCTTGCTGCCAAACAAAAACATTTTTCAAAATAAAAGAAAAATTGGCCTAAGTCCACTAAGAGTTTTAACTCAAGTCCCCAGCGGAGTCGCCAAGCTGTCGCGACCAAATTTTTTCGGGTGTGGACCACCTAAGGTTTGGCTAATGGATTGTTAAGCCTAGACTTAACTCGAGCTCTCCCAAGCCCATACCAATTCGCGACTTAGGTTTAAGTTCTTAACATGCAATTGATTTTCAATTAGGAGTCGCCACTAATCTATTTTTGGTGGGTCGATTAGAAACCCAAGTAAAATAACGGAAGAATTATTTTACTCCTACGAACCAGAGACTATGGGTACGGAGACTTGGTTACGCTAGAATTCTCTAACGCCCTTTCGGTACCTTTCTTTTTATTTTGAAAAACGTTTGGCAAGCAGTTTGAATTGATTTTAATTCATTAACATGTGATATGACCATGCAGGTGTGCAAACCACCAATTTAACACTTAAGTAAAGCAGAAAATAAATTGCAGGACTTACCTCATAGCAACGAAAACATCTGCAATGTTAAATTAAAATTCACATCAACAACCCTAGATATAGTTTCTAATTAACACGCAATTTTTATTTTGTTTTCGCTTAATTAATGAAAATCATGCAATATGCAATGCATGTCACTAATTTAACATGAAATGATATGACATGGCAACATGACTTAGCTATATGACCTAAGCAATATGACATGACTAAGCATGTAGTCTATCCTAAGCATGAGATGATTTATTCTAAATAATTTTTTTTATTTTCCATGAGATTCGAAATCAAAGAAATGCAACACTTAAATATGCAATCTAAATTAATCTAATGACCTAATTCTAATGACGGACAATTTCTAATTAAATGCATCTAACAAAAATTACTAAATGACGTGCATTGTATGAAACTAATTCTATATGACGTGCACATGATTTTTATTTTCCTAATAAGCATGCAATCTATTTAGGAGAAATTATCTAAACCTATAACATGCAATCTTAACATGCAATGACGTGCAAAGAATGCCCTAATTCTACATGACATATGCATAATGACTTTTTTTGTGTTTTTCCTTTTTTCCCCTTTTTTAAATTTTGAAATTAATAATTGCCAAATAATTAAACATGCAATCCAAGTTTAAAAACAAAAACTAGCAACCTAAATTAATTGATTTGATTTTTTTTATTTTTTTTTGAAAATTCGAAATAAAATTCCTATTATGAACATACAAATCCTAAAACTACATTTCTTTGATTTTTTTTTTAAGAAAACTAATTTAAGTAACACCACAGCAAATCAAGCCATATTGATACCCAAATTGACGAACCATATCTCGGGCATGAGATCGGGTTGATCAATTTCACATAAATCACGAATTGGATCTCGAGCGGGAGATCGGATTGGCAATTTTTTAAGTAATTGCGAGTCGGATTTCAAGCTTGAAAATCGGACTGACAATTACTAATTTCAAGGCAGTTTCATATCATGGAATTTCAATTTCACATTAAAGGAATAATTACACTAAAAAGATAAAGTAAAATAGCAAAAATAATAAAACAAATATAAGATAAAGAAAATACCTAAATTTTCTTTTGTTTCTCTCTTTTTTCTTTTCTTTTTTTTTTTCTGAAAAAAGGAAAAGAAAAACAAAGCTGTGGCCGGTCCGGCGAGGGGAAATCTCCGGCTAGGGTTCCGGCGAGGCTCCGGAGGATGGCGCGACGGCGGCGCGGCACCAGGGGACTTCGGGATCGGCACGGGGCGACGCGGGCGGCACGGCGAAACCGGTGGGCGGCGTCACGGGCGAAGCAGGAGCTTCGGGTCTCCTGGCGTCGGTCACGCGGGCTGCAAAGGGATCTCGGATCTGCAGGCGGCGAGCGTAGGCGGCGTCGGGGCGGAGGCGAGCGGGGGCGCTGGGACTCCGGTGCTGCAGATCAGCGTCGGAGCGGCGCGAGCTTCGGCGAAGCGGCGGTGGCCGTCGGAGGCGCGCGGCAGCGGCGTCGAGGGGTTGCTGCGTCGGCGGCAAGGCGCGACGACAGTGCTTGCGGTGGCGCAACGGCGAGTGGGCTTCGGGGGGGTTCGATCAGCGGTGGCTGGAGCAGGCACTGGCGTGGAGGGGGTGGACCAGCAGCAACGGCGGAGGCAAGCTCGTGAGGAAGAAGACCGATTTTCTTCTTTTTCTATTTTTTCTTTTTCTCTCACGTCCCCTCACGTCTCCTCTTCCTGCTCCCTCTCTGCAAACTTTTGGCTGACTTTTTCTTTTTTGTCAGAGAGAAAAGAGAAGCGCTTTTCTCTTTGCCCAGGATGGACGAAGACTTTTTCTTCACGCCAATTTTCTTCTCAAATTTTTCTCTCCATTTTTTCAAAAATCACCCCCTTACGTACGGCCGTGTGTATCGATACGTGTGGCCTCCCTTTTTTTTGTACCCCATCACACCTTTTATAGGGTAAAAAATTGAATCTTTATTGCATATTTCGTTTTCAATTTTGCTCATGCAATATTCTCTTTTACTTTTTCCGCATATTCCATCCAAAAAAAATTCCCTTTTCAAGCAAAATACACCCCTCAGTATATATTATTTGAATATGTGAAAAATCTGAACGGAATATGTAAAAAAATCCTCGTTTCACCGGCGGCCTAAAATAAAACAAAAATGAAAAAATGAAATGTTTCTAAACTATATGCCATGTGTGTGTGTGTGTGTTTTTTTTTTTAAAGTAAAAATTAACCCTAAAAATTATGTAAAAATTTAGGTGTCAACAAGACATTTCACGTGTGCACATGTGGTTTTGGTCTAATAGATCAAACCAACATACAATGTCAACTTAGACAGACACATTTTTGGTCGTTCACTCTTCCTTGATAAAAATCCCTTTGAAGGCCAATTGTCTGATAGCCCTTGGTACTTGACACCCTAAAGTTTACTTAGCAAAGGTTCAATAAGTCAGGTTTTGGAAGGGTCATCAGGAGTATTACAGGTCGGAACGGGTAGAACAAGGATCTCTGTAAAGTTAACCACCTTGCTGGAGTTGCATTTGATGAATGAATTGTTCCCAACTGAAATTCTTTTAGACCATATGTTAACAAGACAATCGCAAAATTGTCGTCAAATAAAGTGCCCGGGCCAAAAGCGGATTGATCACGATGATTTTTGGATTGAAGTGCTGAAAAAGCTTGGTCGAGAGCTAATTGGGAGATAGAGAGAGCTCAAACTTTAGGATAAGCAATTTTGTGGCTAATAACATAAGCTACAAAAGGTTTTGGCCACTCACACACGTGCCAGGTCTGCTCTCACGTGCATGCGGACCCTGGTCTGTGTCTCGGCCTCTCAAATCTCTCTCTCCTATTCTTCAATCTCCACTTTCCGTCACCCATTAATCCCATCTTCCTCGCTGACATGAAGTCAATAACATTCGATTTGATCCCCAGAAAGAGAAATCAACGCTTATCGCATGAATCGGAAGCAAATACTATGGAATCGAGACCCAACCGCGAGCAGACGCATTGGTTGAGAGTCCCTCCCTCATCGTCAAGGTTGAGAGTTCCAAACCCATGTTTGCCAATGCATTATAAGTAGAGGGCCATGGTGTTAGAATTCTATGCTAGTCTCCCTTGAGGTATTGATGGGTCCGAATGCGCCACCGGGCGCTACTAGGGCCCCCCTGCCCCCTGCATAAAGGGCTCGACGGATCCTCAGTTATCAAAAAAAAAAAAAAACTATGAAATCAGTGTCACATGAGGTTGATCTTATATAATAACATCTTTGTATCGGCTACATACATTATGTGCAAATAAAGTGTAATTATACTATCATATTTTCGTTAATTCACCTCTTCGATCCAATATTATTTGTTGACGTTGCCCTTAAAATATCAGGATATGACATCCTCCTTAGTTGATTGATATATGACAAGGGTCGACAAAAAAGACAGCATCTAAGTTAACAATTTGGGAAGATTAATGTTTGTGATGGAGGGTATTGACTTATTACGTGGCAGAATCTTTCCAACATCATACAACTAAGCTGTCAAGCAAACTTTTTCGCCTTCTGTTTTTCAAGAAGTAAACAATCACAAGTTTTTAACGACCAAATGCCCATTTAGTTGATGGAATACGGAAAAGTTTTCCATATTTCAATATTTAGATGGTAGAAAATTATTCAATCTATCGGAAGTGTTTCCTGTGGATTGAAAATAATAAATTTATATTTGGAAAAAAAAATTCTGTTTACGGTAAGAAATCATTTTTCCTAATTTTTGCTAATTCTTATAGATTAAATTAGCCTAAATTAGACTTTCTTAACGCATATTAGTGGATTCACTTGCTATCAAACACCATAAAATTAATTTTTCTCCAACATGTTTTGGCATGAACGAACACCAGAAAATTATTTACTTTTTCTTGAATTAATTTTTTTTAAATACTTTTCAGTGATAAATTTTCACTAAAATAGGCGAATCCAAGCGACATTTTTGTTAACCCTGTCCTCTCTCTCTCTCTCTCTCTCTCTCTCTCTCATAGTTGCTCTTTATTCGCCAACTGTACAAAAGGCAAAAAAATATAAGGATTAATACTTTAAAAAACCCAAAATTGGTATACCAGTGACAAATTTACCAAAGTTATTTTTTTTACCACCAAAAGCTCCAAACTGGTACACATATAACAAATTTACTCTCCGTTAGCTTCCGTTCGATTTTGCCGTTAACCTTGCTGACGTGGCAAGCCATGTGAAAATTCATAAGTTTAATACTATTAAAAACCCAAAACTAGTATATTTATAACAAATTTACCCCAAATTGATATATTTATGACAAATTTACTCTAAATTAATTTTTTCGATCATAAAAAACCTAAATTGGTACATGTGCGGCACATTTACCCTCTTTCAATTTTCCCAAATTTGATCGAGTTTTGATGTCCAATCAATTTTATTTTCCGGATTACTCTAACACTGCCTCCATATCATTAATACTTGATTTTTTTTTATTGGAATCAATATTAGAAAACTATTCAAAGCCTACCAAATATGCACTTCATTCTATATGAAATACTATAAAAAAAAAAAAAACAAAGCTTTACAAATCAAGTATTAATGATATGGAGGTAATGTTAGAGTAATCCAGAAAATAAAATTAATTGGACATTACAATTCGGTCAAATTTGGGAAAATTGAAAGAGGGTAAATGTGCCGCATGTGTACCAATTTAGGTTTTTTATGATTGAAAAAATTAATTTAAAGTAAATTTGTCGTAAATATATCAATTTAAGGTAAATTTTTCATAAATATACCAATTTGGGGGTAAATTTGTTATAAATATACCAGTTTGAGATTTAATAGTATTAAACTTATGAATTTCCACATGGCTTTGCCTAACGGTAAAATCGAACGGAAGCTAACAGAGGATAGATTTGTCACATGTGTACCAATTTTAGGTTTTTAGTGATCAAAAAAATAATTTGAAATAAATTTATCATAAATGTACCAATTTGAAATTTTTTAGGGTATTAACCCAAAATATAATTGAGTTTCGCCAGTAATTATGCATCGAAAGTAGCTTTATTCTCTCTGTCTCTAAGTTGCTCTTTCTTCGCCAACTATACAAAAGGCCAAAAAATATAATTGAGTTTCACGAGCAATTATGCACCCCTCTCTCTCTCTCTCTCTCTCTCTCTCTCTCTCTCTCTCTGCTGCAGCTCTTTTTTCGCCAGCTGTACAAAAGGCCAAAAAATGTAATTCACTTTCACCAGGAATTATGCGAGAGAATATTGGCTACGTCTGCTACTCCAGGCTGGCAAATAAGAAGGCACTCAAATTGCGCCACATGCCCCACGTGAGCCCACGTTGTCAGGCCAATTTCCTTTGAAGAGAAGAGAAGCCCGCGTTCTCAGGTAATTTTGAAATATGTTTGGCTCTTCCTCTTGAGAGAGAGAGAGAGAGAGCACGCGTTCTCTCTCCCCTGTTCTCCCGGCTCCCTCTCTTTTTTGCGCCCGACTATCTCTCCCTCCGACCCCTCGTCCGACGCACCCGACTGACGCACCATCGCGCCCGATCGACGGACCACTGTGCAGCCTTTCTTTACTCTTCAGGTTTTGTTGCTTTGATTTCTTGACTCATAGCTTCTGTCCTATGATATGCTTCGTGTGCTTCCATGTTCTGTTAGATCTGGGTTTTGGCGACGGTTTTCCTGTCTTATGGGATCGGACTCTTTTCTGGATACTCGAACATCATTGTTTTGTTGCTTTCTGAGCTATGCATGCACATTCAAACATCACATGGCTTTTTGTAATTGCATTTAGCTTGATATAAGAATGTTTAATTCCTTGGATTAGCTAACTTTGATCTGCATTTGGTTACTGCTAATTCTGCCTCACCCCAGCTTCTAGATTGCACTGAGAAATCTGGTCATCTTTAGTTTGTTGTGAGCATAATTTGAATTTGCAGCCCACCCGAAAGAGAAAACCTTACATGTTCACAGCGAAAATTCTAAGTCAATTAAAGTGAGAATTTGCAGACTATCAAGAAAAAGTTGATTTTTCACAAAAGTGCTATTAAGTTATAAATAAGTCATATGGAAATCAGGTAATACTTTTTTTTTAATCAATAATTTTTTAACACTTACCAATTCCTTCAGGAATTTATCCGCATGAAAAATATCCGTTTGTTTTAAAATAGAGTAGTAAAGTCGTCCCTGTGACGTATGAGAGTTAATTGCCTTTTTAACAATTTGCGTCTGGATGGCCTCTTCACTAAACAAGAGGTCTTCTTGTAAATGGCGTAATTATGACTTTTTGCGTGTCGAATTGTCGTGATCATAATTATTATTACTTTTTTTTTACCAAGATCATGTGTTCTCCGTTAGTCCAATTCTAAGGAAATTTGTGACCCCCGTAACGGCGGGGTGAATTGATTTTTCAAGATATTAAAAATCAATTTTGTAAAACCTACCCCTATAAAAATTGTGCTTCTACTACCAAGTATACTAGCAATTTAAACAGGACAAACTAAAAAGTTTAGAGAAAGAAAAATTGCAAAATAAGAATTATGAAAGTTCGATTTGGGTATACATACTCCTCTTTCTAGCTCTAATAGCCCAAATAGACTGAACTCTACTAGCTATGCCAAGAGTGCAAATATCATCTTGTTTGAAAAATTACTCAATCGGTCTTAAACTTTTCAATTTTGTCAATTTAGTTTTAAACATTTGTGTGAAATTCTTATATATTCATTTCAGTCATTTTTTGCCGGAAATTTTTGAAATGACATCATCGTTGGCCATCCTATGTAGCACACCACTATGCCCACGATTTTCAGCTAAAATTGGCGAAAAGACTAGATTGAAATTTTACACGAAAGTCTAGTTAATGACCAAATTAGTATCCATACAATAAGTCTAGGATTGATTAGACAATTACTTGTATCTTGTTATAAGTGTAGAACTTGCTGCCACGGAGAACTTGACTTCCTTCTACAGCATTCCCATTGTACACTGAACTTTTGGAACCTCCAATAGCCGTTCTCACACCTTGTTCACACAATACAAAGGTCCTTTTCTAAATTATAAACCACACCTCCGACTATTTACAGAGAGTCCATTGTACATTTTATCTCTTGCCTAGACAAGTATCGTTCACTCTAAGTATGTACAACCACCCTTTTCATATGTTTACGAATGGGTTTGTCCCTCTTGCTAATACTTAGAAACAACACTAAAATGGGTATTACAAGTTTACGAAAGACACGAACTCAAAAGTCTCCCAATAATACTTAAATTCTCTTGTAGTAGTTATATCTATCTAATCTTCCATTAAAAAAGAAAAATCTCAGCAAAATTCCTTAAAAACACATGTATAAAACCTTGTTACAATCTAGGCCATCAATCTGATCTTCTATTAATGCAGGTTTTAATCATATTGTTTCACCAACCTTCTGAGCGACTTAATCCCTTTTTTTTTTTTTTTTTTTTGCATAACTAATCTTGGGATGTCACATTTTATTGCTATGACTTGGGGCTTTGATTTAGAAACTCCAATAGTCATGAAATCTATCCATGGAGAGCGCCCGCTAAAAAATTCTGACTGCTTTGGATGGTTTGGTTCTACACCTTTCCTCCAGCAGCTTTCCTGACATGGTAAAATCTTACTTATGTACCTGTAAAATCCGAACCAAGCTTCTATATGGTTTAAACATGAACATTTGCACACTTAAATGAATTCTTTAAATCCTTGGGTTAAAGTTTGATATTATCATAATCCTTTTAGTATATTTTCCAAGCAATTTCTCCTTTTTCGACAATGACAAACCTATACCATTCATTCAATAAGAGTGAGTTATGCACATAAGCATGCATATTCTGCAGAACTATCTAACTGTAAAACCAGAGATGATTCATGCATGCCTCTACATGCGACATTTTAATAGACCATACAAATATGTCTGCAAAACATAATAAACTCCCCTTAATATGTACACATAGTGTGATACCCCCCCTGAGTATGTGCTTCTCCCCCTTCTTGTTTCTTAAAAAAGCACTAACATCATATGCCCAGGGATGAAAACCCTATAAGCAAAAGCATCCATTTATTTATATACAAGAGTGTTCTACAAAGCATATTCCAGAAAAATTAATATAAAGGTGAACATTAACCAAAAGATCACAAACACCGATTTCATCCATCAAGCTAGAAACGTATTATTATCAAAAGGTTTATTCAGAATATGAGCGAATTGCATATTGATACTAACAAATCCTTTTCATTGATTCATGTTGTGCTGTGGCTACCATAATTAAATAAATAAATAAATAAATAAATAAAAGAATCATATGAAAGAGTCTCTCTTCTTGAAGTTTGACCTAGTTCAGAGCTCCTCAAAATGGAAGCCACCCCCATTAATTAGCACAACTCATCGTTTAGGGTTAAATCTTTTATTAGAAATCCAAAATTTAGGCAGTTGAATACTTGGCCGATTAGTAAAGAAAGACTTACCGATTGCTTAACAATGTTGCAATTACACTTATTTTCAAATCCTTACATTAATGATGACACGTCCTTATATCTCAATAAGGGCCATTGACTTGACTAAGAAATTTTATCATTTCCCTTTTTGCTGATCAATATGCCATGAGGTTTAGTACACAGCTGACTAGATTATTCTGAAGAATTTGATTCCGTTGAATACTCGAAACACAGAAATCTGACTAATTGGAGTATGAATTATTGAAACCGCAACAACAATTGAGTAGAAATGTAAAAGAGACTTAGGGTTGATGCCTAATTATATATCGAAATACCATGGGTTTGACATATAGACCTCCTTGTCAAAGCCCTGTATGCTATTGGAAATATGTATACGTAGTAGGCGCATTTTGTGGGCTACTACATGGTGTACTTGTTTTATATTTAAAGTTTCAATGGGTCAGTTTTGTCTACTGGTAATGTTTTCCTCCAATCGTACTTTCAATTAACAAGTCACAGATTATGGACATTATCGATATGCAAATTCAATCAAAATAAAATACGAGTGATGTTAATATTTGTGTGATCCATCAATGAAAGTTATGGCTAAAAAGAGTTCATCCAGCTAGAGCCTTACATCTGCAAATAGAGATAAAATAAATTTAGAATTCTATCCGTGAACTTTTACATCATTGACAACGGTTGCTAACGAGAATTTCATTGCAAAATTTGACAACATTTTTGGATGGCTTTTGGACTATCAATGTTGTTTACATAATTACGTCGTGATTCAGTTTTATCATGTTCAGATTTAGTTTTCTTACATTTATTTGAATCTAAGTTACTATTATTGCACATGATCTAAGCTCCAACAATATTCTTACATGACATTTTTTGCTTGTCAATCATGTGACTTTAACGATGTTGTAAATTAAATCAATTACACATAAAAAGTTTCAGTCAATAATTGACACAAATAGTAGTAGTGGACCGACCACATAACATTAGGTTGGCAGTGCAAAATCTAATTTCAAGAGATCAATAGCATAACTGCAGCAAATATCAAACTTTAGGACCGTGAATGAAATTTCTCGGTGTTAAAAAATAATTTTTCTTCTCTTGTCGCCGCCACGGAGAAAATCTTTTAGCACCGCCACTGGAAAAAAGGATCGTGGTTTTCTTCCATCACAAATTTGACTGGCGAGTTATCAAAATGACAAAATCTGAAGAATCATCCTAGAGACCGATTCAAGGACAGCAGTTGATCTACTAGTTGGCAAGATTACAGAGTCGTCGATGCCAGATTGGACGGTGAAAACCAACACAGCCCGTGAAGGCAAAACGTGCGACGATTGATAAGCCAATGCAGCGTTCTTTTAGAGACCAGACTTAGTTATTCACTTAAGTTTATCTACGGGGCTTCAATTTGTACTTTTTAGGAGATAAAAGTGGGTGTTAGGAGGCCGGGACTTTGCATATGAGATGTGTTAGAAATTAAACCGAATTAATAAATGTCCTCAATCGGCTACAAGTTGCTGATGTCAATGGAGAAGTTACTGATATTAATGGTTGTCAATGCCGATAGTCCAGAATTTGATACTGATGATTTTGTTTGGTGAGTGATACGGATGACTGTCCAATGCTCGAGTTGATTAGATTCTTTATTGTAGCGTTGTTTTTTAGAAGTCTGTTCGTATTTTTATTTCATGACTGTTCATGTTTCTAAGTGTAATCAATGTTTTGTAAGTCTTAGGATTTTATCACCCCAGATTAGCTATATTTATGAGTCATTTAGTTTAAGAGTTACATGTGAAGCGTATAAAAGTCGAGTCTTGTAATTGTTTTCGATAAGGTGAAAAAAAGGTGAAATAAACAAAAAGGATATCTGTCTCCTTCTCTTTTTTGTGTTGTGTTAGTGAGTGTTTCAGCTTTAAATTATCCCATCAAGATGTAGCATGTATTTGTCTTTTACAAAAACTCAAAATTTTCTAGTTTTGATGCCATATGAAATTATGAAGCAGCACTATTAGTTATTATAGAAGTTTAGATAATTAGATGGATGCATTATTCAATACTTAATTGATATAATGTCTCTTTCACGACCCATGTTCCTTTTCAACAACTAGATTACTTTGCACAGCTTGGGCTCAATGGACGGAGAGCTGTCTATAGAAGTGGAGGATGGTGGAATGAACAACTCGATCGCAGAGGAGGTAAAGAAGGATGAAAGAGGACCTTTAACGGAAGTGTCAGATGATGAAAGGGATTCTGAAGAAGAAATCTGGAGAGGTCGACGGGAGATAATGAATAATGCATTGGCGGCTTCCGCGGGGGGACAAGATCCGGCAAAAGCTTACGAATATGCTCGAAAACTGGCGAGTGTCATCGATGGCGGCGGCAAGGTTGACGATTTCCTTTCCATGATCAATGTAAATGATCCATTGTTGCGGGAAATCGATTGGTCTGCCGTTTTAAATTACCGATTTGGATACAACGAATCACTGCTCCACTTGGCAGCAGCAACCGAGAACGACGACATCCTAAGGCTTCTGGTTGATTATGTTGGTGACCACCTCATAACCGCCCAAGATGACTGGGGAAATACCCCACTCCACTGGGTCGCTCGGTTGGGGGGATCTACTGGAGCTGCAGAGATGTTGATTCACCGGGCAAGAGGCCTCTCCCACGTCGAGGACAAGAACCTCCTGTTGAGGATGAAGAACAACCGTGGAAACACCGCTTTGCACAGAGCCGTGCTCAGATGTCACGCCAACTTGGTGCGCTATTTGTTGAGCGAAGATTTGGAGCCCGTGTACTGGAAGAACGCGAATGAGAAATCTCCCCTGTATCTAGCCCTCTACACTAAGGACTCCGCAACGCATGAGGCTTTATTTTCACTCTCATTGGAACCATCAAGGATAGAAGGCTTGCCGCCCATTCATGGTGCCATTATACTTTCACGATTCGGTACGTACCTAAATCTGCTTATATGGAAATATATTTATCTATTTCTGGACTGACTCGTCCCAAATCTGTGCAATAACTTTTTGCTCTTACCAGAACCCCTTACCAGTTTTTACTTAAAATTCCCTACCCTGCTTGTTAAAGAAGTTGGATACCCATCGGTTTAGCCGCATAACAAACAAGTTATTCACATTAGAGCATAATAGATCGGCTTAAATATTACAAATACAACCATTTCACTAGAAACTCGTGTGTTGTCGATCTTTGATTAGACAAGCTATAAAGTGCAAATATTTAAGATTGATGACCATGAAAATCTGGAATCTAACAATGACACCATGTTTGAAGCGAACGAGAGCCATGAACCAAAATGAACAAATGAAAATTTAGGGCATGAATTATAAACTGGTAGCAAACCTGTAGGCTGCATTGGAAAAAGAGGAGGTGAAGGTTCCGTCACTCTCAGCAAATTGATGGAACATCGTAAACGGTTAATTTGTTTGTGACAAACAGTCTAGGTTTTTAAGAAATTAACAAAAGTGGATCTAAATAAAGAAAGAAATTTTTTATTTTTTTATTTTTAAATGAATACAGTTATCATAATCTTTGTAGAAAAAG
Organism: Eucalyptus camaldulensis; assembly: GCA_019915185.1. Taxonomy (NCBI): domain Eukaryota; kingdom Viridiplantae; phylum Streptophyta; class Magnoliopsida; order Myrtales; family Myrtaceae; genus Eucalyptus; species Eucalyptus camaldulensis. The sequence continues at coordinate 6,994,816 of JAHSVA010000014.1, read as the reverse complement.
CAAATACGGTAGTCTAGCCTAAATTACCTTGACCATTAAAAATATTGAGATAAAATTCATCAAACGCGCGATAATCAATTATGTGAAATTTTTTGGCTGCTAACGCCATATATCCCAAGTTTACTACTTGAAAAGCGCAGCTAACGTTCATTGATCATCAGATTGGTAGATGGCATTCAGGTGTTACAGTCATATCAAATAGAGAGAATTGTCCAAAAAGTTCTAAACTTATTATACGGTTGTCAATTTAGTTATAAATGTGTCAATTGTGTCAATTTAACCTCTATTTTAGTCCTAAACTTTTTAAAGATTTACCAACTTGGTCCTTCTAATCAATTTCTGTTGAAAATTGCTGACATGGCGGATTAGTCGAAGCTAGCCATCCTACATGATGTTGATCGCTTATGTGGCTTTTTTAGCCAATATTTTTAAATTTTTTGCATTTTTTTCCTTTTCTTTTTTTATCCTTTTTTCCCTCTGCCAGCAAGGGCCGCCCTCCGACCCTTGCGTAAAGCAACCCGTGCCCTTGCTCAACCTCCATTAGTGTCAACTATTGATGGTTAGAGAAGAGAAAAAGGAAAAAGAAAAAGAAATTAGAAAGAAAGGGAAAAAGGCGGACCTAGCGAATCCTGGGTCACCAAAAAAAAAAAAAAGACAAAGGAAAGGAAAGGAAAAAGGAAAAAAAATTATAAAACTAAAAGAATTGCAAAAATTATCCACATTAGCGTTGGCTGTGCCATGTAGAACAATCAGTACTACTAGACCACCATGCTTATGATTTCCAACAAAATTGGCTAGAATGATTAAAATGACAAATTGTTAAAAGATTTATCACTAAATTGGCAAGTTATTAAAATTGTTATGACTAAATTGGCACAATTGAAAGATTTAGACTGAATTAATCATCATACAATAAATTCAAAACTTTTTGGACAATTTTCCCTATCAAGTATAATTCCAACCCTAGATGCAGTAACTTTATTTTTATCATGTCCCAATTTATTAATCCAAGCACATGTTATTATTTACATTGCACGACATAACATGTTTGAGGCTTTCTATTTGAATTGAACATGCAAAACAATTTCAAATGGACATAAAGTGAAAATGCGTAACAATGTATTGTGTGATGCAAATAATAAATTAGCATACCCAATAAATGTATGTGTCTAAACTTAGGTTGCACTCGTTGAATAGATTATAGAAGTCGACCTGCACACATAACGTTCATAATCCATTATAAATGGCTTAACTTATTTGCGATAATACAATTAAACCTAATTCTACCATATTTAACCACGTTTCATGTAGTGAACATGTATGTAGAAGGGCTGTTTTATAGTTTGTCAGCTCATAATTCTAACAAGCACTTTAGAAACTATACAAAAGATCCCATTGAAATTGGATTTACTGTATATTTCTTATTCTTACTGTCCAATTTATAAAAATCCTTTTATAAAGTACTACTGATTGAAATCTCGTAATAATAGTTCATTTTATTCTTCATTGAATGTAAAAGTAGATGACATTGTGGAATGAATCGAGCGTTGCCATGGGCTTTTGTAGATAGGCACTTTAATTAGGTTATCATGATAGGCACTTTTTTTAAGGTTCATATCAATTAAATAAGGTAAGGTTATTTCTTTAAATCTAGTAATATTCTTTCACTTGGGAAAATTATCCAAAAAGTCCTAAGCCTATTGCACTTTTGCCAATTCAATCCTAAATCATTCAATTTTGTCAATTCAATACTAAACATTTTCACTTCTTGCCAATTGAGTGTATTTGGCTAATTTTGATCGGAATTCATTGACGTGGATAATTTTTATTAATATTTTAATCATTTTGGAAATGTTTTATACTTTTTTCTTCTTCTTTTTTCTTTCTTTCTTCCCCCTTTCTTCTTCCTTTTATCGGTGGCAGGCTACCAACCATTGGTGATGGCTAGCTACCAGCCATGACTGGGTGAGTTGACCTTGCCCGCCGTAAGTGATGCCTAGCCGGGCAAGGCCAAGCCCCAGCAAGGGTCAACCTCACCTAGGTTAGGCAAGACCAACCCTTGCCCAAACTAGGCGACATCGCCTAGGCGACGATGAGCCCCCTTGTTCGGCCATGTCTTACCTGAGGCATGCGAGGCTAGCTAGCTCGGCCATAGTCGGTGGCTGGCACAAAAGGAAGAAGAAAGGAAAAAAAAGCCAAAAAAAATCAAAAAATATTTTTAAAAATTGTGTACATTAGTGCCAACCGTCGTACAAGACACCGCTAGTTAGGGGTGAGCGGTTCCCGGTTCCTTACAGGTTCCGCTTGGAACCTGGAACCTACCCTCGGTTACAGGTTCCTCATTTTTTGGAACCTGGAACCTACCTGTCAGAACTAAGAACCTGGAACCTACCCTGTCACAGGTTCCGGGGTCGGTTCCAGGTTCCAACAGGTTCTTTTTTTTTTTTTTTCATTTTCAGATTTGAACTATAACAAGAAGGAAATAGACAAACCAAAGAGAAACCAAGCAGACTAAGAAAAGCTCTTAAGATAAGCTCTCATCAAGCACTATATCATCCATAAGTAAACAGAACCCAAAGAAACCTTTTGCAATAAAAAACAACTGTAAATAGTTTCTGAAGCAAGAGATTTGACTCCCCAATCCCGACATAAAGAATTACCACATAGGTAAATGAAAAGGACAGATCACATCCAGCAATGAAGAAGGAGGGCAGTAACCTTGCCAAAAGGCCATAGGAACATAGATTTTCAAGTTTACAGGTGAAAATCTAGTTAAGAAAGATGCATATATTCAATGACTTCCTTTTCTCCCAATATTATGTAATCTCAACATATGAGAAAAGTAAAAGTTATTGTAAAAGAGGAAATTTGTTGTCATTCAATATTATCGATTGTTGTGAGGCAATGACAAATGAAATTTACAAATTCAGCATTAAGCAAGTTAACTAATTAAAGTTGGATAACATCTTGGGACATACCTTGTTGAGATAATTCATTCGGGTAACTACACATGTAGCCACCACCAACATAAAGAACCAATTCTCCGGATAGATCAACTGATTCTTTCCCTCAAAAGTCAACTTCAAAGAAGTCCCATGGGCTTTCACACTCATCACCTGCAGATAGATCATACAACTTATGAAAACTGAGAAAGAAAAAATACCCATATGCAGAAGTAATTTAGACATGTCCCCACGACAATTATTGTAACTCATTAACTTTGTTTTGATAGGACAAAAAGAATCAGAAAAGAATACAATTTGTCCCTGGTGATGAGCCTCCCTGCACCCCGAATCAATGATCTACCTAAAGCTAACGATGCAAGGTCAACTCTTGTGTTTAAGTGGAGCTTCCAACAATCTGGTTGGCGTAAATACACTAAAGTAGGTTGGAAGGAAGAAAAAATCCCAAAAGATGCAGAAGCAGTTGATTTACCGAGAGAGAGCCCATTAATGAGCAGATGCCAGTGTAAACTAGCACATCCGTGTGCCCACATCTAGGTGAAAAATGGAAACCAAGATGAACACCAACATGATTACCAAGTCGACGTAAAGCAGAAAAGCTGAAAAAGATATGTAAATGCAGTCAGTTATCAGCAAATCAGTGATCGTATAAAGAACACATAAACCAAGCCTGAAGACTGACCTGGTTGAGTCGCCATAATCCATATTTCTTGAACAGAAGTAATGGGACTTTCTTGCGGTGCGTGGATGACAATTATGACAAAACCAACAATGCACATCACACAGCCCAACATCCCTAGCTTGTGTAGTTTCTCCTTCAAGATGAAGTGCGCTAGCACGGCACTAACCAATTGATCCAAAGTACAGTAACGACTCGGTTAAGGGATGCCCAGAAACTGAAGCATAAAGTTAATGGGTCAATTTCTTGGCTTCTTCTATATTATGATTATCACTTTGTTTCCTATAAAAAAGAACGCAACATGAAGCAAAATAAGCCATTTTAAAACTAACTATCGAAGCCAAAAAAGCAATGCACATGCTCTGAGTTCATTAGATAACCTCGACTTCAGTAGTTAGAATCGATTTAGCGAGCTCTTCAAACCGTAGTGTCACTGGCATTGTTCTCCTCGATAAAGCTAATAGTGGAGTTTATAAACAGAAGAGTGACGATGCCTATGAAATCTTGCCAATCTGGAGGCTTGCCCTGCAAAGGAAGAATCAGAAACAAATGGATACCATCATTCACAAAAACTCAAATTTTACCCTAAAACAGAAAGAGAGATAGAACAGTAGGAAAAAAATTCACCAACCTCTCCATTTGTAAGTGCAATGGCCATGATAGTAGCAAGCTCCATAACCCAGGACAGGGGATTCCACATGAATCCTAAGAACTTCGAGGGTGTCGAGGGAGGTTGGGCGACTGCGAGCACCCGGCGGCACGACGGCGAAGAAGACATGAGTCTCACGGCACCAACGGCGGCACGGACGGCGCGGCGAAGACGGCGGCGGTCGCGGCTCAACCCACGGCCAAGGGGAGAAGAGATCGGTTCTGGCGGAGGCGGTGGCGGTTCTGAGCAACAACAGCCCGAACGGCCGAGAGAGCAATGGCAAGAGGTGGTGACAGTGGCTTGGGTACGGCGGCGGTGGCTCATGGTGGTGAGGGGCGGTGCGAACGACGCGACAACTCGTTGGGCTCAACGGCGAGACGGCTCGTCGGATGAGCGTGGGGCGGTGGGGTGGTGGTGGTTCGGTGGCCAAGAGGTGGTGGTGAGTAGAGCGTGGGGCGGCAGTGTGGTGGTGGGTGAAGCAACAACGAGCAAGAGGAAAGGAAGAAGAAGAAGAAGAAGGAGAGAAGAAGGGGGGGTTTCGGCCGAGAGAGGGGGAAAAGAGGAGAGAGAAGAAAAGAAAAAAGTTGGGGGGGAGGAAGTGACGTGAGAGGAAAAAGTGGAGAAAAGAAAGAGAGAGAGAAAAAGAAAGGGGAAGAGGGGGGAATCACGTGGGGGGAAAAGAGAAATGATGTGTTATAGGATTATTATTATTTTTTTTAAACTTTGACCGGTTCCGGTTCCTCCGATTCCGGTTCCCATAAGAACCGGAACCGGAACCGGAACCGCCGGTTCCCTGAAAAAGGGAACCGAGAACCGGAACCGGTCTCTTTAGAACCGGGAACCGAACCGGAACCTGCGGTTCGGTTCTCCGGTTCTCGGTTCTACCCGGGAACCACGCTCACCCCTACCGCTAGTGTCCACGTTAGCGAATTCCTATCAAAATTGGCTGGATGGACTCAATTAGCAAGAAGTAAAAAGGTTTATGACTAAATTGGCATAAATGCAATAGATTCAGAACTTTTTGGACAATTTTCACTCTTTCACTAATGTATCTGGAATGTAACTGGTTACCCATATTGAAATTTGTGGCCTGAATTGCTTCGTCAATTTCAAGAATGATGGCATCTGTCATGCGAGCACTTTTTTTTGTATTTGTATAAAATTGAAATATGTTTTTTTATTATAAATAATTGGTGAAATATTATTCTATTTCATAAAAAAATTTCTTCTTTTGAATAGAATAAATGTGAAATTCTTAATTCATGTTCTATATTAATGCAAAATATAGGGGGCTCGACGACAATTAGAAAATTCCTAATTATCATTGTTATATGACTCATGAAATTTGTATATGTACTTAACAATATTATAAGAGTATATTTTATAGGAAGTATTATAGAAATGTAAGAATTTTCAATAATTGTTCATTTGCAGTTTTTGAAACTCATTAGAACTAATTTCAATAAAACTAATGCCTCTTTTGTTGAACAAAAGTCATGGTATTAGAGGCAAACATTAATCCTAATTTGAAGCAAAATAAATGGAAAGTGGAAGAAAAACACTCTTTGTGAGGAAAATAATCAATCCCTTACACATTAGAGCCCTAAAAATCACTTTTAAAGACAATTCTTAAAGAAAAAATCATTATTTATTTATGTAAATGTTACAATGGTCTAGATTAATTTGCAAAGTTCACTTAACTTTTAGTATTATGGATATAATTTTTCTGGCGGTAAAATGAGACTTATTTTGTTTTGTGTTGTGTCATCACAGCTTAAATATGTGGTCGTTATAGCTAGGATATATATGACTCCATGCAATGCACATACAAGATAGAACATATAATGTGATTTATTGAGTAAAAATATCTGTCCCAGAATCACTAAAATTTCACAAAATATATTTGGTCCATTCACAAGATATAATGGGATTGAGTAGCATAATCGCCAAGGATGAGGTTATCTCTAAAGCACTCTCGCCTGTCTTTGAAGTCCAATGGCCACCCACAATCCTCAAACACCGTTGGAATATTCTCAAACAATTGAACCTCTTTACTAGCACCTCCGAATTTTTGTAGTTGGGGCCAATTTTTTTTTTCTTTTGATGGAGCCTTTTCCTTTCTGTACTTTGTAATTTATAAGCTCTACTATCTTAGAAATAGATTCTAGTCACAAATTTTACTTAGATTCTACTCACAAGTTTTGGTAAATACATAATCTCTTAATTGAGCTGAATAAGTGCCGTATACCTTTACGAAGAAAATGACGTTCAATCTAAAGTGGGTGGAACAATTTTAAGGGGGATTTCGGTACGGCATTGTGGAGGCTATTGCAATGTTCTCGATAATTAATCAAGTCTGCTTGATACCGGCTAGAATTTGACGGACATAATATGAAAAGATCATTTTCCTTTTCTTGATCTTGCCCTAGCTTGCATTATGTCTGCCGACTCTATAGATACTTCATGTCGTGGAAATGCCATATAAATTGCTATGTCATTTAGTAAGATTTTTATAGTGAAATCTTAAGCACCTGTCGATGTCATTAACTAGTTTTGGTATTGCAATCTAATCTGTTATTGTCGACTATCAATACTAGTAGTGATTAAGGCACGTCAAAGATGTCCTTACTCCAAAATGGGTTTAAATATATCGAGACCAACCAAGCTCCAACCATCCTAATTTGGAGCTCCTGATCCCAAATTTACTTAAGCTGATACTCAAGAAAAACATGAAGCTATTTGCAATGACCGACTCCAACGGGGCCAATGTATTCCATTTAGCAGCTCACCTGAATCTGGCCCGGGTATTCGAATTCTTACGACCAGAAACTGAATATTTGACCCGAGCAAGGGACTTGAATGGAGATCTCCCCCTTCATATTGCGAGCAAGATGGGTCATGTTGAACATATCGAAAAGCTGAGGAAAGTATCACTTTTGCTAAATGTGCAAGGGCAAACCGTTCTTCATATCGCCGCAAAAATATGGGAGAGTCTCTGTAGTGAGATACATACTCAGCAATCCAGATCTAGGGATGCTGTTAAATGCACAAGATAATGATGGAAATACAGTGTTGCACTTGGCTGCAATGCATTCACAGGCCGCTGCTTTGATTCATCTTGTGCGGACTGACGGAATTCAACTCAGCGTTTGCAACAGCGAATGCTTGTTCGCTGTTGACATTGCTCGACGACACCGGGCAAAGGGGTATAAGATTCGGCATGTAGGTAACATGAACAGTCACTATTTTATTTATTAACTTACTGGAGATTTCATAGACTAATGCATTAGTTAACGTGTCTTTCATAATACGGAGATAACAATTTATATATTTTGTTTAATTGAGCCTCTGAATACGGTCATGAATAAAGAGGCAGGGTTTGTCAAGGTTGCATTCTGTTTTTCATTAAAAAAAAGCCAGGGGTCAATGTGGCAAATTTGACCTCTCCAAATGTAGCACAATCTCATAACATTATCATTTTTTCGACCTATGAAATGATTGCCCGCATAGATTCTATTCATGCCTCTTTTTTCGTCTAAAACGAACTTGGTAATTTTGTGCTAATTCTTCAAAAAGATCAGAAACTGCATCTTTAGAAGCAAACGTTTCCAGAGTTCATTCCCGTTATAAATATGGTATAAGTTTGTTCTTATTTTCCTTTTTACATGCTTCCGATCTCAGCACTTGGCATTCCTGGCGTTGGTTTGCTCGCTCGCGGGAAAAGGTCCAATTAAAAGCCCGGAGTTACTCCTAGTTAGAGCGGAAGCTCGAGATGAAGAGTTATCAGTAGTCCGCTCGCTCAAAAGCATGCCGAACAGGGACATCGTCAAGGATTACATCAATTCCCGTATGGTGGTGGCAACGCTTGTGGCCACAGTGACTTTCGCAGCTGGTTTTGCAGTTCCTGGAGGATTTAACAGCTCGGACACAGCCTCCAAAGATGACCGGGGCATGGCTACGATGCTGGACAATCGAATGTTCTAGGCTTTCGCGATTTGCAACACCATCGCGATGTTCTGCTCAATGACTGTGGTCGTCAACCTCATCTGGGCGCAGATAGTTGATGTCGACGTTGCAGTCGCTGCATTCGAGCGCACAACGCTACCACTACAAATTGCACTCCCGGCGATGTCCACCGCTTTCTTAACTGGTGTCCCCTTGACCATTGGCAAACTCCCGTGGCTTGCTAACTTTATATTTTATTTGGGACTCGTTTTCCTCCTCATTACCTCATTTGCTAAATTGTTAGAGAAGCCTCTCCTCTTTAAAATCCTCGGTCATCCTCTCCGTCGACTAACATTCTGGCTTATTCTCGCTTACATTTATTTGTGGAGAGTTGAGACGTACATTTATGATGACGATGACGCGAAAGATAACAGAAGGGATGTGACATCCTGAAATTCGACCCCGTTTCGATAAAATGAAATGTGCATTTCGTCGACGTGCCTATGGTCCTTTTTCTCTGAGCTGAGCACTCACGAGTTAACTAACATATTGGGTGAAGCCATTAAGGGATATATCCATGGTAAAATCCCTAAAAGCTACCTAATTGGTTGGATTGGACTAAAATCACGTTCGGTCGATTTTAATCATGAAATTTAATTCGGTTTTGGGAATCGAATATTCGGACGTGTCACAATTCATTTTTAGGACCGTCTCATCGTCTATCAATTTATTGCCGAGTCCGAAATTTCAAGAAAGAAATTATCGGAGGAAGATTTGAAGACCAAAAGAAAATAGAAAGTGAAAGGGAAAGAGAAAAAGAAAAGAAATAAGAGAAGTATTATTATTTGAATTCTTTTTCTCTCTCTCTCCCTTTTCTCTCTTTTTTCTCTCTCTTTCTTTTTCTCTTTATCTTCTCTCTCCTCCCCCTTTTCCCTTCCCCTTCGTGCGACTCCCCCACCGCCCACCTTTTCTCTCTCTTCCCTTTGACTAGTCCAAGCTTATCTTCTCTCTCTTCTCTCTCCTCTCTCTTCTTTCTTCCCCCTCACGGCAGAACCAGCTCCTATCTTCTCCTTCTTTCTTCATGCTCGAGCGAACCAGAAGCTGCAGCTCGCCGAGAACCGCTCGCCGTTCGTCCCGCCGCCGCACCGCCGCACCGCCGCCCGTGCCCGCGCGCCCTCCGCCGTCCGCACACGCCCAGGCCGCGCGACCCAGCTGCTGTTCGCTCCTGTTACAGCTCCAACCAGCCACCGTCCGGCCACCTCCGGCCACCGCCTAGCCCCGCCGGACCTCCCCCGCGACCCCCTCGCCTTCCGCCGGCCTTCCCTCGCCGTTTTGGCCGCCGGATCTGCTCCGACCAGCCATGGGCAAAACCCATGAAATGGGTTTCCAGCTGGTTCGGGCCCGTTTTGGGAAGTTTCCCGGCCCCGAACCCGAGCGGTGCTTTGGGAAGAATCGTTCCTCGCGTCGCCGCCGTCGGATTGATCCGATTTGCATGCGATTTGGTGAGTAATCTCACTAATCTTGGATTAGTTGGCTAATTATGCTTAAGGTTGGTTTATATTTAATTAATTATGTTTAGGTTGTTAGATTAGAATTAATTAGCAATTATTAGTCAATTGTGATGTGATTTAGATAAATTGATTGTGTAATTAGCAAGTAGACGTGGTCTACTAATTATTGGAAGTGCCTCGGGATTTTTCCCGACCCTTAGTGGGCTCCAATTAGGCTTTTCGGGCCTAAGTGGATTTTTTAGTATTTAAATATTAATTTTCGGAATTAAATTAAATAATTATTTATTTTTCCGAAAATTCAAGGGAGATGGTCCGGGACCGGAATATTGTGCTGATGACTGTGGTGAAGTCCGTTTATTTAATCGGGCTTTAATTTGAGCTAAATGGGATTTTTAATATTAATTATTTAATATTCGAAATTAAATTAAATAATTATTTATTTTCCGAAAATTCAACTGAGATGGTCTGGAACCGGAAAATTATGTTGATGACCATGGTGAAGTCCGTTTATGTAATCGGGCTTTATTTTGAGCTAAATTGAATTTTTAATAATAATTATTTAATTTTCGAAATTAATAAATAAATTAATTATTTTTCGGAAATTAAGATTTTGATGGCCGACGACAGAAATCTCGTGCTGATCGTCGTGGTGCAGCCCGTTTATTTATTTGAGCTCCATGTTGTATGGAAGTGAATAAATTAAGATATTTTAGGGTTTACCCTAATTTGATTGGAATTGATTGAGATTGAATTGACCAAGTATGTTATTTAGCATTGATAATGCTTTGTTGAGTTGATTTAATTAATTGATTGAGAAATCGTTGGGTATTGGAATATCACCTGGAAAATGCACGTGAGTTTAGTGGTTGATTATATTGAATTGTTTACGTTGGCTCTGTGATCAGTGTATCACCATGGCGAAAAAGACGCCCGAGAGCATATTGAATTGTTTATGTTGGCTCTGTGATCAGTGTATCACCATGGCGAAAAAGACGCCCGAGAGCATATTGAATTGTTTATGTTGGCTCTGTGATCAGTGTATCACCATGGCGAAAAAGACCCCCGAGAGCATATTGAATTGTTTACGTTGGCTCTGTGATCAGTGTATCACCTTGGTGAAAAAGACGCCCGAGAGCATAGTATAGTGTTCACTGTACGTCACCTTGGCGAATCGACGCCCGAGAGCATTGATGGAGCTCTGTGACTAAGTACATGCATCTAAAAGGGCACGTGGCTCGGTGACTTGATGTATCACCTTGGCGAAAAGGTCGCCTTAGAGAATGCACGTGGGCCCAAGGTTCGAGGCACGTGACTCGGAGACTTGGAAGGTCGTCCTGGAGAATACACGTGGCCTAGCTTTTAAATATCCCACAGTGGGGATTGATTTGTTTGACATGTAATGGACTAGGTCGATGCTTTGATTTGATGTTGTGAATTGATTGTCTGAATGGAAATTGACCGTGAGTGGTCTTGTTGGAATATAATCGACTAGGTCGATTTGATCGATGCTTCGATCGGTGATATGATTGCTTGGGTGCCTATTATGAATTGTACTGACTTGCAGGTGGGATCAGAGGCCAAGGTAAGTCCTCTGCCCTGTGCGTGTTTAGGCAGCCTGTAGTATAATAGTTTATCTAATCGGGCTTAGTGGGGTAGAACTCGCTGAGACGTAGTCTCATCCCAGTTTGGGGAAAACCATTTCAGGACCCCGCTGAAGAGCTGAGGAGGAAGAATCCGAGAAGGAGAACTCAGAGGTGAGATCTGAAGAAAAGGATTTTTGGAAGAAGAAGACAATTCTGAGAGGGGCCTTGAGTACGGCCTAGTTCATCTAAGTTTCTGTCTTCTTTTAAGATCTCCGTTTTGATGTGAATAGTTATGAAAGGGTTTGTGGTTTGTATAAAAGTGTGGTTATAAATTTCAATATGAAAAATATGGCCCTGCTTTTCTATCCCATCGTTTTATTGTCTGGGGATTTTAACTGCTTCCGCATGTGCTTAAAAATGAAAGGGTCGGCGATACATTGTCCTGGGATATCGCATTATAAAATCGACCAAGGTAGAAGGATGTGCACGTGCCCGAGGATCGGGGCGTGACATACAGTTTAAGTGGTATCAGAGCGAGGTTGAAGATTGGAGTGATAAGGAGCGTTGACCATGGGATAGTTAGTAGGAAAGGCCTTTAAATTCATGTCGATGCATGTTTGTGTTAGCTGAGTGCTAGAATTGTTTGTTGTGTGCGGATTGCTCATCTTCTAATCCAGTGTGGATTTGGAAGTAGGGTTGCAGTGTAAGACTGAACCATGAGCGAGCAGGAGCTGAGAACTCCTAGTGAGAGGACAATGTCCTCTGTGACTCGGGATGATGCACTGACAAAGGTCAGTACCCGAGGTGGTTGAGGCAGAGTGTTGGCTCTGGCCAGCTCGAGTGTAAGAGTACCACCGCAGGTTGGTACTATTGTAGCAGCGTCAAATGATCCTAAGTTCGATAGGATCGTTCTGATGCCAGTGTTCCTTGGGAATTGGAAGAGCCAGCAGGCATAAGATCGAGCCGCCGTCAGTGTCGCAACCGTTGTTGTCGCCTTGCATGCTGAGATTCAAAGTGGAGATGTGATCTAGGAGCGAGTCATTGCATTCGAGTTGAGGTATAGATCCAGTTCAGGCATAAATGGAAATCGTTCAGGGAAAAGACCGAGGTCGAGAGAAAAGTATTCTATTCTACTCTCGAGGAAGGATGGAGTAGTCAAGTCGGCACCGAGTCGAATAGATCAGGTTGTTTTCGGACGTGATGATGGAGATCGGTATTATGTCCTTCATAGGATGCGAAATTTTTTAGAGTATAGCTAACAGGGATATCTGGTCAGGAGTGGTCCTAGCAGAATGATGGGGCAACCAGAAAGAATGCATGCTTTCGCCTAATAGAAGATAGAAGATGCACCGGATAGATGTCAGAATTGTAGAAGGAAGTATGGATAAATCCAGTATCCGAATATGACTAGAACCTGTTGTGATGATGACCAGCGTGGCCATCAGGTGAAGAACTGTCAGTGGAAGTCTAAGGTGACATAGACATCGTTACTGCGGCCAGGAAGGAATGGGAGTAGAATGGACCTTGCACCGATTAGAAAAAGAATGTGTTGGAGGTGATTTTATCAGAGTAACGTAGCAGAGTTTTGTGCTGAGTTGATAGAACTTAAATTGTTGAAGTAAAAGTGAAAGAGATGAGAATCACTACCAACAATTGTGCTTGATTAGTTGCCGAAGTGTGAATTTAATGTCACATGAATAGTGTGGGCTTATGGAGCATCTTGTGATAATGAATCTTGGTTATGGTATAATCCAGTTTAGTCTATTAGCAGGTGAAAGTGTCGAGGTTATTGAGAGTCGAAAAGAATCTTCGATTTCATTAATCTCGTTGGCTGAAGATAATCCGTTTGTTAGTTGGAGGTTGCCAAGATTGATTTGACAGCTGTAGTGGATGTGTCAGTTGAGAAATAGAATGAGAAGAAAGGTGGCCGTGATACAGAAAATTTATAAGATGGTTCCCAAGGAATTGCTTGGGTTACCGCCAGAAAGAAAGATTGAAATTGCAATTGAGATAGCACCAGGATAGAGCCACTCTCGAAGGCTTCTTACCAGCTGTTGTTGTCTGAATTGGTAGAATTGAAGATGCAGATGTGAAGATTGATGAATGAAGAATTCGAGTATATCGGTGCATCACTTTTGGGAAACATCAGTTTCGTTTGTGAGAAGAAGAAAGATGGTTTATTGCAAGTGCACATCAACTATCATCAACTCAATTAGGGAAGATCAAGGACAAGTGTTCTTTGCCAAAGATCAATGAATGGTGTGACTAGTTATAAAGAGTATCGATGTTTTAAAGGTCGACTTGAGATTAGGAAGTCATCAGTTACGAACCAGGAAAGAGGTTGTACGAAAGGCAACTGTTCGTACTTGATATGGTCTTTACGAGAGTATTGTAAGATCGTTTGGCTTGGTGAACACTCCAGTTGCTGTCATGGATTTGACAAATAGAACGTTCAAGGAATATGTGGATCATCAGTTTGTGATCGTGTTCATTGATGACATCCTGGTCTATCCGAGAAGAGATGAAGAGCATGAGAATCATTTGAGATTAGTGCTTCAGACCTTAAGAACTCATCACATGTATGCTAAGTTTAGCAAATGCGAGTTTTGGCCGACTCGTGTTGCGTTTTTAGGTCATGTGATTTTCGGAGAAGGAATCTTCGTCGACCCGAGCAAGATAGAAGCCGTGATCAGTTGGCAGAGACCGACATCAGTGTCAGAGATCAGAAGTTTTCTGGGGTTAGCAGGTTATTACAGACGGTTTGTGGAAGGGTTCTCATCGATAGCGTCGCCTCTGACAAAGCTCCTGAAGAAAGAAGAGAAATTTGTATGGTCAGACAAGTGCGAGCGTAGTTTCCAAGAGCTGAAGGAAAAGCTGACTACCGCACCTGTGCTGACGATTCCATCTGGTCCTGGAGGATTCGAGATCTATAGTGATGCGTCATTCAGGGGGTTGGATTGCGTGCTGATGCAACATGGCAGAGTTGTTGCATACGCTTCCTGGCAGTTGAGACCTCATGAGTTAAATTACCCGACGCATGACTTAGAACTCGCAGCCATCATATTTGCGTTGAAGATTTGGAGGCACTACTTGTGCGGAGAAAAGTTTCAAATTTTCACAGACCATCAGAGTCTTGAAGTATTTGTTCTCTTAGAAGGAGTTGAACATGAGACAGCGTCGATGGATGGAATTGTGGAAGGATTATGACTGTGATATTTTATATCACCCGGGAAAGGCGAATAAGGTTGCCGATGCATTGAGTAGGAAGTCTTCAATAGCGCAAATCTTGGTTAAAGAGTGGAACTTGATCGAGAGAGCTCGAGATTCGGAATTCAAATTCGAGGTAGGCCACCTCTCGAGTCTTATGGCCACCCTCAGAATTGAGCCGAATGTCCAAGTCAGAATCAAGCAGCTCCAACCGACAGATCCAGATGTACAGAGAATTCTTCAAGAGGATAGCGATAAAAGAAAGGCTGAATTTCAAGTTTCTGATGATGGGACTCTAAGGTTCCAAGGACATTTGGTTGTACCTGACGATGTAGAGCTTAGAGAAGAAATTTTATCTAAAGCACATCGTAGCAATTATAGCGTTCATCCTGAAAGTACTAAAATGTATCAGAATTTGCGTCAACACTACTGGTGGTCAGGTATGAAGGCGGACATCGCCAAGCATGTGGCCAAGTGTTTGACTTGTCAGCAAGTAAAAGCCTAGCATTGCAAGCCGGGAGGACTTCTGCAACCTCTTGTGATTCTAGAATGGAAGTGAGAGCATATCATGATGAACTTCGTGACTGGACTACCAAGGAGTCAGAGGGGGAATGATTCGATTTGGGTAGTAGTCAACAGGCTGACAAAGTCGGCTCACTTCATTGCAGTTCGAAAGGACCTGAGTCTTGATAGGCACGCAGACCTGTATGTGAGTCAGGTGGTTCGTATGCATGGAGTGCCGGTTACGATAACATCCGTTAGAGACCCGAGATTTACTGTTGCTTTTTTTGGAAGAGCTTGCAGAGTGCTTTGGGCACAAAGCTTCAGTACAGTACGGCGTATCATCCTCAGACGGAGGGCTAGTCTGAAAGGACAATTCAAACTCTTGAAGACATGCTGAGAGCGTGTGTTATAGACTTCAAAGGAAGTTGGGAAGATCAGCTTCATCTGGTGGAATTTGCCTACAACAGCAGTTATTAGCAGAGCATCAAGATAGCTCCATTTGAAGCGTTGTATGGCAAAGCTTACAGAACTCCAGTGTGTTGGGATGAAGTCGAAGAAAGGAAGATAGCAGGCCCAGAGTTGGTTCAGCAATCGGTAGATGCCATGGCAGTGATCAGAGATAGATTGAAGACAGCGCAGAGCAGGTAGAAAAGTTATGCCGATAAGCGTCGAAGGTCTTTGGAATTCCAAGTTGGTGATCACGTTTTTCTGAAAGTATCACCAATGAGGGGAACTTCGCACTTTGGTAAGAAAGGCAAACTGAGTCCGAGGTACGTAGGTCCGTTTGAGATTCTTGAAAGAATCGGAAACCTAGCGTATCGTCTTGCGTTGCCGCCAAGATTGGCGCAAGTGCATGACGTCTTTCACGTGTCGAGGTTAAGGAAGTTCGAGCCTGACCCGACCCACGTGCTCAATTTCGAGGAATTGGGCGTGGATGACCGTGTGTCATACGTGGAAAGCCCAGCTCAGATTGTCGATCGCAAAGAGCAAGTTCTGCGTATAAAGACCATTCCGTTAGTCAAAGTGGTCTGACAACACCACGGTGCTGAAGGAGCGACTTGGGAGACTAAAGAGTCGATGAGACAATTATACCCCTGCCTTTTTGAGCAAAGTGTGTAAGGGTTTAAATTTCGAGGACGAAATTTTTATAAGAGGGGAAGAGTTGTGATATCCTGAAATTCGACCCCGTTTCGATAAAATGAAATGTGCATTTCGTCGACGTGCCTATGGTCCTTTTTCTTTGAGCTGATCACTCACGAGTTAACTAACCTATTGGGTGAAGCCATTAAGGGATATATCCATGGTAAAATCCCTAAAAGCTACCTAATTGGTTGGATTGGACTAAAATCACGTTCGGTCGATTTTAATCATGAAATTTAATTCGGTTTTGGGAATCGAATATTCGGACGTGTCACAATTCATTTTTAGGACCGTCTCATCATCTATTAATTTATTGCTGAGTCCGAAATTTCAAGAAAGTAATTATCGGAGGAAGATTTGAAGACCAAAAGAAAATAGAAAGTGAAAGGGAAAGAGAAAAAGAAAAGAAATAAGAGAAGTATTATTATTTGAATTCTTTTTCTCTCTCTCCCTTTTCTCTCTTTTTTCTCTCTCTTTCTTTTTCTCTTTATCTTCTCTCTCCTCCCCCTTTTCCCTTCCCCTTCGTGCGACTCCCCCACCGCCCACCTTTTCTCTCTCTTCCCTTTGACTAGTCCAAGCTTATCTTCTCTCTCTTCTCTCTCCTCTCTCTTCTTTCTTCCCCCTCACGGCAGAACCAGCTCCTATCTTCTCCTTCTTTCTTCACGCTCGAGCGAACCAGAAGCTGCAGCTCGCCGAGAACCGCTTGCCGTTCGTCCCGCCGCCGCACCGCCGCACCGCCGCCCGCGCCCGCGCGCCCTCCACCATCCGCACACGCCCAGGCCGCGCGACCCAGCTGCCGTTCGCTGCTGTTCGCTCTTATTACAGCTCCGACCAGCCACCGTCCGGCCACCTCCGGCCACCGCCTAGCCCCGCCGGACCTCCCCCGCGACCCCCTCGCCTTCCGCCGGCCTTCCCTCGCCGTTTTGGCCGCCGGATCTGCTCCGACCAGCCATGGGCAAAACCCATGAAATGGGTTTCCAGCTGGTTCGGGCCCGTTTTGGGCCGTTTCCCGGCCCCGAACCCAAGCGGTGCTTTGGGAAGAATCGTTCCTCGCGTCGCCGCCGTCGGATTGATCCGATTTGCATGCGATTTGGTGAGTAATCTCACTAATCTTGGATTAGTTGGCTAATTATGCTTAAGGTTGGTTTATATTTAATTAATTATGTTTAGGTTGTTAGATTAGAATTAATTAGCAATTATTAGTCAATTGTGATGTGATTTAGATAAATTGATTGTGTAATTAGCAAGTAGACGTGGTCTACTAATTATTGGAAGTGCCTCGGGATTTTTCCCGACCCTTAGTGGGCTCCAATTAGGCTTTTCGGGCCTAAGTGGATTTTTTAGTATTTAAATATTAATTTTCGGAATTAAATTAAATAATTATTTATTTTTCCGAAAATTCAAGGGAGATGGTCCGGGATCAGAATATTGTGCTGATGACTGTGGTGAAGTCCGTTTATTTAATCGGGCTTTAATTTGAGCTAAATGGGATTTTTAATATTAATTATTTAATATTCGAAATTAAATTAAATAATTATTTATTTTCCGAAAATTCAACTGAGATGGTCTGGAACCGGAAAATTATGTTGATGACCGTGGTGAAGTCCGTTTATGTAATCGGGCTTTATTTTGAGCTAAATTGAATTTTTAATAATAATTATTTAATTTTCGAAATTAATAAATAAATTAATTATTTTTCGGAAATTAAGATTTTGATGGCCGACGACAGAAATCTCGTGCTAATCGTCGTGGCGCAGCCCGTTTATTTATTTGAGCTCCACGTTGTATGGAAGTGAATAAATTAAGATATTTTAGGGTTTACCCTAATTTGATTGGAATTGATTGAGATTGAATTGACCAAGTATGTTATTTAGCATTGATAATGCTTTGTTGAGTTGATTTAATTAATTGATTGAGAAAACGTTGGGTATTGGAATATCACCTGGAAAATGCACGTGAGTTTAGTGGTTGATTATATTGAATTGTTTATGTTGGCTCTGTGATCAGTGTATCACCATGGCGAAAAAGACGCCCGAGAGCATATTGAATTGTTTATGTTGGCTCTGTGATCAGTGTATCACCATGGCGAAAAAGACGCCCGAGAGCATATTGAATTGTTTACGTTGGCTCTGTGATCAGTGTATCACCTTGGCGAAAAAGACGCCCGAGAGCATAGTATAGTGTTCACTGTACGTCACCTTGGCGAATCGACGCCCGAGAGCATTGATGGAACTCTGTGACTAAGTACAGGCATCTAAAAGCGCACGTGGCTCGGTGACTTGATGTATCACCTTGGCGAAGAGGTCGCCTTAGAGAATGCACGTGGGCCCAAGGTTCGAGGCACGTGACTCGGAGACTTGGAAGGTCGTCCTGGAGAATACACGTGGCCTAGCTTTTAAATATCCCACAGTGGGGATTGATTTGTTTGACATGTAATCGACTAGGTCGATGCTTTGATTTGATGTTGTGAATTGATTGTCTGAATGGAAATTGACCGTGAGTGGTCTTGTTGGAATATAATCGACTAGGTCGATTTGATCGATGCTTCGATCGGTGATATGATTGCTTGGGTGCCTATTATGAATTGTACTGACTTGCAGGTGGGATCAGAGGCCAAGGTAAGTCCTCTGCCCTGTGCGTGTTTAGGCAGCCTGTAGTATAATAGTTTATCTAATCGGGCTTAGTGGGGTAGAACTCGCTGAGACGTAGT
This sequence comes from Eucalyptus camaldulensis, assembly GCA_019915185.1. Lineage (NCBI taxonomy): Eukaryota > Viridiplantae > Streptophyta > Magnoliopsida > Myrtales > Myrtaceae > Eucalyptus > Eucalyptus camaldulensis. The sequence goes on along the minus strand of JAHSVA010000014.1, from coordinate 6,975,925 downwards.
CTCATCCCAGTTTGGGGAAAACCATTTCAGGACCCCGCTGAAGACTTAAGGAAGAAGAATCTGAGAAGGAGAACTCAGAGGTGAGATCTGAAGAAAAGGATTTTTGGAAGAAGAAGACAATTCTGAGAGGGGCCTTGAGTACGGCCTATTTCACCTAAGTTTCTGTCTTCTTTTAAGATCTCCGTTTTGATGTGAATAGTTATGAAAGGGTTTGTGGTTTGTATAAAAGTGTGGTTATAAATTTCAATATGAAAAATATGGCCCTGCTTTTCTATCCCATCGTTTTATTGTCTGGGGATTTTAACTGCTTCCGCATGTGCTTAAAAATGAAAGGGTCGGCGATACATTGTCCTGGGATATCGCATTATAAAATCGACCAAGGTAGAAGGATGTGCACGTGCCCGAGGATCAGGGCGTGACAAGGGAGAAGAAGACCTTCGCTAGTCCGCCTATGGATGTTGCCGGTGAATCGAGGACCGATGACTCGGCGAAAGCAAAATGTGAGGATGCGTTACATCCTCCAAGTCACTGATTTGAATTGATCATTCCATATTATCTGTAATACGTAGTAATAATATATGTTTTCTTTGGTGAGCGTGACTCACTCTACGGTTGCTTTCCTTTATGTCAGATCAAAGGTGATTGTTAATGTGTGTAAGCTAAACCATGTGTTTCTCTAGTAACTTAACTTTTTAGAATTGTTGGATATAATTCCATCAAATTTCATATGTTATTAAAGCAGAGATTCTAAGTTCAAACATTTTCAGGTCCTATTTGCTTCATCTATTATATGTTCTCATGTTTCAATCTTAGATCAATTCAAGTTTACAAGTGAAGATGAGTATAAAAGTATTTGTATTATAAGTATTTGAATTAAACATTGCATCCATCTAATAATTTAAATTTTTAGAACGATTAATGGTAGTTCCCTAAAATTTCAAAGTGATACACACTTCATGTAAATTAAATGGATGAATGGCTCATTTCATCCGTTTTATCGCCTTGGAATCAAATTTTTAACTTTGAGCATGTGGAAGCTCGTGGGTTTATGAAATCACTCGTATGGAGTAGCCATGTCCGATTTACTTTGAACCAGTTCAATTTGTGGCACTCTCGAGTCACGAAATCCTAAGCACTCACTTACCTGTCTGGTGTGCAAAGAAAATAATTCTCATCGCCTACTCTCTAAGTCGAGAGTTGGGTGAAGAAAACAGGAACAAAATAATTCTCTTCACTCCTCACAAAACAATAGAATCAAACACCGAACTCATTTCCATTTACACCCCCTTTCATTTCCCCACTTCTTCCTCCTAGGCGCCCAATTTCTGTGCATGCATGCAAATCAGTTTTGGTGTTTGATTCGTGGCGAGGTATAATCTAGTGAGCAGCGGGCGCAGAAGTCTAGGCACGGGACGAGATAAAAAGGAATTGCAATACGCAACTCAAGGAGAATTGTGGAAAAGTCTAGATACGTGATTTTCCTCCTCCGATCTCTGATTTTTATTTCAAAGCTGGTTGGTTTTGACACGTAAAATATAACTCTAAAGTGATTATGGACCTATTTATTCGACAGTGAACGTAGATAATTACAAAAAATAAAAAGGATCCCATTATACAAATGTCTATTGAGTTATAAACTTTTTAAATTAGTCGATTTAATTTTAAATATCTTGACAATTTACCAATATAGTCATTACAACCAATTTTGATCGAAAATCGTCACTAGCCATCCTATGGCACATGACGGGTATTGAGGTAGACAATTTTTGTAATTTAAAAAAAAAATTCTCAATTTTTTTCTTTTTTTCATGTTTTCATTTTCTTTATTTTCTTTTCTTATTTTCTCCTTTTTTTTTTTCTTTTTCTTATTCCCCTTCCCCAGCCATTGGCTGGTCCATGGCTTCGGTGATTGATAGCAAGGGCCCAGATGCCCTCGCCAGCGATTAGCAAGGGCCGATGGATTTGCTGGGGCCACATACTAATGGAGGGACAAAGGAAGAAAAAAAAAAAGGAAAGAAAAGAAACTAAAAAATGGAAAAAAAAGTTTTGAAAAAATTGTAAAAATTATTCACATTAGCATTAGCACCCAGATCTAGGCGAGGTCAATCTCACCATGGCCTAGCCTAGATCTAGGTGAAGCCACCTCGCGCATGGCCCCAAGGCCTCGCTCGTGGCCGACGAGACTTGTCAAAGAAGCAAAATAATCAAGAAGAGAAAAAAATAAAAATAAAAATTATTTAAAAAAATTATTTAAAATTATGACGTCAGTGTTGGCCAAATGGTTAGCGTCCATATCAACGCTAGCCAACCAAAATGGCCGAATAAATTGAATTGACACAATTACGAAAAGTTTAGAATTGAATTAACATAATTATAATAGATTTATGAGTTTTTTTGTAATTCTCCCAATCTGTTTGTCATCTCCATTTTTAGATTGCGACGTGTCCATTCAATTTTAGTCCTCACTGCACCTCATCTAAATACCATCAAACCTTAGCAGCGAGGATGGTACTTGGAGATCTATGCAAATATTTATATATAAAAATTACATTGAGAAAGTAAAGTGTGCTTACCATCATCATATCATCACCCATTAAGTCGATTCCACGTAATGATCTATTTGTCACTTTCAACATCTTGGGGGATTAAATGTTTCAATTAATTAAGGTAGGATGAGAAGTATTTTTCATAAAAATGATCTATTTGTCACTTTCAACATCTTGGGGGATTAAATGTTTCAATTAATTAAGGTAGGATGAGAAGTATTTTTCATAAAGAACGGACATTCAAGAAGTCTTGCTAGATTGATAGATTGATGTTGCAAATGGTTCCCTTCTCAAGTAGCAGGAAAAATTATGCCACTCAAATGTAGAGCCTCCTGTTTTCTATTTTTTCGGCAAATCTTCCAAATCAAATTACAGGATTACTACTATGAAAACTCACGGTACAAGTACAAAAAATACCAAATCAATCATCTATTGACTTCTCAATGCTCATTAAATTTGACTCACAAAATAGGTTGGGACCCATTTTGCTAGCCCTACTAAAATCTAAACATTTTAATAAATTAGGGATTTATACGGCGTCCTAGTTCACAAAGATGTGCTGTTGTTGTTGACAAATCGACAATGATTGATTTTCATGAACTCTTTGTCATATTGTTGACATTCCCATTATATATGAGCATAAGAGCGAATTTGATTTTTGAGCATCAAGAGATAAGATTGGCTTAAATAGAAATTTCAAATAGCCAAAGTGTCACAATTAGATAAGTCCAAACCCCAAACACATTCAATTATGGTTCTTTTTTCTTATAACTTTATTCACATATTATAAGAATGTACTTTTTGGTTAATGATCATATATATTGCGGTTTATGAAAGACTATGCCACATCGATAGTTTTAGATGTTAGTCCAAATTTGAAATACCAGGCCAACATTTGAGATTTTACTAGCCATTCGGCATTTCATTTTTTACTCGTGAAGTCTATCGTTGTATGAAATTTACTGAAAATTAGAGAATCTCACGATACCAACAAAATATCAAGTTTTTTCAACTTTTTTACCCTTGATACAATCCACATGTAGCCCAATTTACAAAATTCCACAAAAACTACTACACCAGATTCCTGCCACACCTTTCAGTCTCTTATTCTCAGCAAAGACGAACAACAGCACTCATCAGCCCAACATGCTCAACTCCAAGCATAGAGTGACTAGAACTCTTCGTGCTCTTGCACGTGCACCCTCTCTGTCTGGACTTGATCTCGTTCGAGATCTTCTCTAGCGCGTCGCCCTTGACGATGGTGTAAGCGCGCGCGAGCTTTCCTTGTCCAGCTTGTCGACTTGTGCTTCACCGAGTTGAACCGTCTAGCCGCGACACACAAAACTGCAGTCAGCTCCCACGTTAATCTTATCAAAGAATGTCAGGCCAATGTCTTGACATCACATGTTGATGTGACGTGACCAAAATGAATGAAATTAGAAGACGCGCAAGTACTCGCCTCCACCGAAAACGATGCGATGGTGACGGGACAGCCATCACCTTCAAGGGTGACAAAATCCAGACTGGCTTGTGGAAGGAGCTTGGGGATGAGATTTTTATCAAGATCAAAGGCCTTGAACATTCGTGCAGGTGGGATGGAATGCGTCTTCGCCTAAGATTTCCAAGTCCCGGGGCAAGAGATACGTGAGATTATGTTGAAATGCCCTTTAAATGATTCTCAATCTCCTCGTTTAGTAATCTAAATCAGCATCACAATGTTCTTAAATAATACAATAAAAAAGAGAGGACAAAAGGCATGGATCTCAACCCCAAATTATACTTATTAAGAGAGGTCTTTGAATGCAGACACCCTTGAGGTGGGAATTCACTAAATTATAACTTAAATATTCTAACGGCGCCAACGGCTCGGACGAGCAAAGCTTGAGTGCATGCGGATAATTCTTGCGCAATGAAATGCATGGTAAGTCGCGAATCGAGACTCGTCCACGTACACACTATTGCGACCATGACCATGAATACCACTTCCTTGACCAGTTGGCCAGTCGGAGGAGGAAGACGTGGGTCGAGCATAACCTATAGCGGCACATTTGAGTCTTTGAATAATGTCGACATTTGTGTCATTTGTAGGGAAGAGAGAAGATTCCTGGATGCGTCCCCATCATTCTCTAGCATCAGTACTTTTACTATTGACTCTGTTTCATGAAAGAAGAATGAATCTATGTTTTGATCACAACCTCAATTTGCCTACAAATTCCAAATTTTTGAGATATTGTTAATACAAACCGCTTTTCAAAATCTGTACTTGCTCTTCCTAAAAGGTCTTATTAGAAGTATTGGATGAATCCAAATTCAATATGTCAAATAAAGCTATTTGATCAGCCCAAGACCATAGGTACAGGGGGAATGTATTGATTAGATTTGATCATGTAGCTTACCAAGAACCATGTAGCCATAAGATCCAGCCACTGGGATCCAATTTGATGAATCCAAATTCAAGAGCCTCACCGTCTCAAAAACCAAAAGCCGAGGCTTGAAGTCCAACTCGAGCAAGATGTTGTTCAACATCATGTCCTAATGGACAATAGGCAGTGAGCAATCGTGATGCAAGTAGGCGATCGCGGGAGCCACGCATTGAACAATCTTCACTCTCTTGACAAAAGTCCAATTCAACTGCTCCTCTTCCTCCATGCAAGACCTTTGCCAAAGTTTAGAAAACATTGGATGATGACCTTGCGGTTAACCACCACTTTTTTTTTACCGTGACGATGTGGCCGCTGGCCTATTCGGCCTTGTAAACGCTTTTAAATACGCGTTTTCCAATGCAGTACTCTTCACTGAAGCCGTTGGTGGCCTTGGCAATATCATTGAATGCAAACTTCGTTCCCCTTTCCCATATGATTTCACGTACTTCATAAGATTTCTTATCTCTTCATCGAGATGCTTGTTTCACCACCAAAGCACCAAAATGAAAGCAATAAGAATCACGAGAAGTAGTAAGCAGCAAATGCAACAATCACATTAATCAGATCCTTTCTCCGGTAGTCAGTCGATTTACTGCTCGACCCACATGGAGACATTCCGTCGCGTTTCCTCACAAGCCCGGATTTGCAATAAAAGTACTCTCTAGTTATTGTTGGAAGAGGCGACCACCAGGAACTGCGCCTGTCAGCTTGTTGTACAAGAAGCCCATGAAGCTTAAACTGCTCATGTTGGTGAGAGCAGCTGGGATCGTACCCGACAAATCGTTATAAGAAATTGAGATTTTCCAATTTAGTGAGCTTTGCTAAATTGGAAGGAATTGATCCTACTAGTGAATTGTGGTGGTTCTGTAGCATGAACGAGTTCCCCGGCTCTGGCGACATGACACCCAACAGATTGTTGTTGCTCAAGTTCAGGCTCAGTAAATTCTCGCAATTTGCTAACTCTTTTGGTACAATCCATAGAGAAGGGATGTACTTGTTGTATTGTGGTTTATGAAAGATTGTGCCACATTGATAGCTTTAGATGTTAGTCCAAATTCAAAATATCGGGTCAAAGTTTGGTATTTTATTGGCCATTTGGCATTTCATTTGTAACTCATGAATTCCCTCCTCATAAAAAAATTACTAAATTAGAGAATTCTACAAGCCTCGTATAAACATGTAGCATACTTTATCAAATTCCACAAAATCACTGCACCAGATTCCTGTCACACCTTTTATTCTCTTATTCTCAGCAAAGACAAGAAGAGCAACACTCACCAGCCCAACATGCTTAGCTCCAAACGTCTCCTTTTCAGTTTAGCACAACCAGACATATTTAACACATTACGTAAACAATACAAGAGAGCGAAGAGATCGGCTCAGTAGGCATCAGGGTTTGCCACGAGATAAGCCTGGATGGCCTCGACCATCGCAGTCACCTTATGTTTCCCGGCTTTGATCTCCTTCTCAGGGACGTCCACCTCGCCAATGGTGAAGTAACTGTTCGTGCACTTCAACACCGAGCCTCCCAAAGGCAACGCGGTGATCTTCACCTCATAGCTGATTTTCTCAAAGGTGGTGCCCAGCACTTCGCCCTCGATGATTGAGTAGCAGTAGGTGAAGTTCTCCTTGTCTAGGGCCTCGACCTTGTGCTTCGCTGTCTTGTTCTGGCTGCCCATCAATGTAACAAAAAGTCACATTCACATTTAGAACTCGCAGGTTTCAATATCACGAGCATCAATCTTCATGGTGTCCATCAGGCCGCTTAGGAATTAACCCAATTGTTCCGACCGCAATCCAATACAATTGGCTTAGACATAGCCTGACTTTGCCCGATCAAAATCGAGTCACATAATCACTCGTGTAAAGTTAAACGGTTAGAAACATCTTAAGTAACCGAGTCATATTTCTATCTTTTCCATATTCATTATAGTGTTCCATAAGGTTGAACCCGCCTTGATTCAGAGTGATCCTAAGTTCCTAAAACGGATGGACTAACCTTCGCCATAAGCCATCAACTTGATGGTCCCGGGACCTCCATCGCCCTCGAGGACTTCAACGCTCTTGACGGCTGGCGGGAGGACCTTGGGGAGGACGTTATCAGCATGGAGGATAGCGGCCTTGAACATCCTGGCTGGGGGAATGAGGGATAGGATATTGAAGTGAAAAGTGATGACACCCATGAGTGGATCCTAACAGAGTTGCTGAAACTGAGAAGGGGGTGATGATCTGGAAAGACTTGAGTAGTAGTGATGAAGGTGGTCTCTGGGACTTGGGAGTGAAGAGAAGAGGCTGAATTGAAGTTGACATATATAGAGAGAGGGAGACTGAGTGTGCAGGGTTCTGATCACTGCATATTTTCTTCTTACTAAGATGCATTATATTTTGCGGAAAATAAATAATTAAGAAAATATTTTCCGAAAAATAATCACTAAATTTAGATAGTGTTCCGAGCATAAGTTATTTGGTGAGTGTGCTGCATGTTCTAAATTGATCTAAATTGCTAAATTTAATGGGCTCGCTAGAATTAAAAGTGTAGATTCCCCTTAATATAAATACTACACTACCTCATTTTCAAGTCTTCGTCAAAATTGTGTTGTATATAAATATGACCCTAGCTCATCTCCGAGTCTTTATCAAACGTGTGTTGTATGTCCTAAATTGATCTAAATCGCTAAATCTAATAGGTTCACATGGGATCCATGTGGAACTCACTCGAATTAAAAGTCTAGATTCTCCTTGATATAAGTATGATGCTATGTCATTTCGAAGTTTTTGTCAAAATTGTGTTGTATAGACTAAGTTAATCTAAATCGCTAAATTTGATGGGTTCATGTGGGATCCATAGGAAACTCACTAAATTAAAAGTTCAGGTCAACTTAATATAAATACAGTTTTCTTTCATCAAAATTACGCCGTATGTACTAAACTAACCCGAATTGCTAAATCTGATGGGTTCATGTGGGACCTATATAAAACTCACTCAAATTAAAAGTCAAGATTCTCCTTGATATAAATATGATGCTATGTCATTTCTAAGTTTTCGTCAAAATTGTGTGGTATATAAATATGACCCAAGCTCATTTCCAAGTCTTTATCAAACGTGTGTTGTATGTCCTAAATTGGTCTAAATCGCTAAATTTAATAAGTTCACGTGGGATCCATGTGGAACTCACTCAAATTAAAGGTCTAGATTCTCCTTGATATAAATACGATGCTATGTCATTTCTAAGTTTTCGTCAAAATTGTGTTGTATATAAATATGACCCTAGCTCATCTCCGAGTCTTTATCAAACGTGTGTTGTATGTCCTAAATTGATCTAAATCGCTAAATCTAACAGGTTCACATGGGATCCATGTGGAACTCACTTGAATTAAAAGTCTAGATTCTCCTTGATATAAATACGATGCTATGTCATTTCTAAGTTTTCGTCAAGATTGTGTTGTATATACTAAGTTAATCTAAATCACTAAATTTGATGGATCGTGTGGGATCCATAGGAAACTTACTAAAATTAAAAGTTCAAATCAGCTTAATATAAATATAGTGCTCTTTCATCAAAATTACGTCGTATGTACTAAATTAGCCCAAATCGCTAAATCTGATGGGTTCATGTGGGACCTATATAAAACTCGCTGGAATTAAAAGTCTAGATTCTACTAAATAAAATGAGGCCCTAACTCATTTCCGAGTCTTTGTCAAAAGTGTGTTGTATGTCCTAAATTGATCTAAATTGCCAAATCTGATGAGTTCGCATGGATCCATATTGAATTCACTAGAATTAAAAGTCCAAATTCCACTTAATATAAATATGACGCTAGCTTATTTCTGTTTCTTCATCAAAATTGTGCTATATGTACTAAGTTAATCTAAATCGCTATATTTGATAGGTTCATGTGGAACCCATAAGAACCTCACTAAAATAAAATGTCCAAAATCGATTAAACGTATATACTACTTTAACTCATTTCTAAGTCTCCATCAGGCGCCTTTTTCTCATCTCTTTGAAGCTTCCGATCGCATGCCATTCCGTCACCTGTGAATCGCGAATGATTTCCACGCCAAAGTCTTTGTTAAATCTCAAGACTTAAAAATACGAATGTGAAGTAACAATTGCGTGTCAAATGCAGAAAATTCATATGTGAAAAAGTTGACCGTCCCTTCTTGAGTCAACTGTTCTCTTCCTCGATATGCTTTTCTGATCTGGCCTCAAAGACAGATGGGCAAAGCGGCGCATTCATATCTATAATCTCGCGGCAGTTTCAACTCTGTTAAAAGAATGCCGAGATCTTTACAAGATGTTTGACAAGCGTCTTTGATGACAGCATGCAGCATATCTATCGCTTCAAAACATAGTTACGGTTCAGTCTCGATTGTTATTTTTCTTGAAAGAGACATAAATTATGGTGGGAGATGGAAAGATCCAGCCAACACGTAACAACAACTCACTCGTAAGCATCACCGTTTTTGCAAGAGATGGGCTTCAATGGCTTTCAACATTCCCATGGCCTTCTCTTTGCTGGCCTTGTTCTCGACCCGGTCCATGGCGAAGTACTTGCTCATGCTCTTGGCCATACGCCCTCTCTGTCTGGACCCGCCTCGAACTTGATCTCGTTTGGGATCTTCTCTGGCGCGTTGCCCTGGACGATGGCGTACGCGTGCGCGAGCTTTCCTTGTCCAGCTTCTCGACTGGTGCTCCACCGAGTTGAACTGTCTAGCTGCGAGACACAGACAACTGCAGTCAGCTCCCACGTTAGCCTTAACAAAGAATGTCGGCAAATGTCCTCTTTGACATCACGTGTTAATGCGACGCAATCAAAATAAATGAAAATAGAAGACAGCGCAAGCACTGGCCTTCGCCAAAGATGGCGCCGGGACCCCCATCACCTTCAGGGATGACAAAATCCTTAAAGGCTTGTGGGAGGAGCTTGGGGATGAGATCGTCGTCAAGAACAAAGGCCTTGAACGTTCTTGCAGGTGGGATGGAATCGTCTTCACCTAAGAGTTCCAAGTCCCACGGCAAGAGATCTGGGAGATTATGTTGAAAATGCCCTCTAAATGATTCTCAATCGCCTCGTTTAGTAATCTAACTCAACATCACATTGGTCTAAATCATATAATAAAGAAAGAGGACAAAAGGCATGGATCTCAAGCCCAAATGATACTTGTTAGCATGCGAGAGATCTTTGAATGTAGACAACCTTGAGGGAGTCACTAAATTATTGTTAAAATATTCTAATAGAACCCAATGGCTTAGACAAACATGCTTGAGTGCGTGCGGATAATTCCTGCTTGATGAAATGCATGGTAGGTCGCGAATCGAGACTCGTCCCCATGCACATCCACTTCCTCGGCTAGTTGACCGGTCGGAGGAGGAAGCCGTGGGTCGAGCACGTCCTTCAGTAGCACATTTGAGTCTTTCAATAATGTCGACGTTTGTGTCATTTGTAGGGAAGAAAGAACATTCAATGGATGCTCCCCATCATTCTCTAGTGTTGCTGACTCTGTTTCTTGAAAGAACAACGAGTTAGGATTTTGCTCACATCGTCAAGTTGTCCACAAATTCCAAATTTCTGTTGTACTTTTACAACAAACCACTTTTCATAATCTATACTTACTCTTCCTAAAAGTATTGTTAGAATTATTGAATGAATCCAAATTCGATTTGTCCATTAACCACAGAGTTACTACTAATTTTATTTTTCAAGAAGAAGAATGAATCAAAATCATGATCATAATGTCAAGTTGTACCCAAATTCCAAATTTGAAACCGACTCTCTAAAACAAATCACTTCTCAAAACCTATATTTGCAAGAATCCTAAAAGTCCCGTTAGAATTATTTGAATGCAAATTATCAATCCGAGACCATTTGTACCCGCGAAATGTTCTATTAGATTCAATCATCTAACTTACCAGGAGCCATGTAGCCATAAGATCCAGCCGCAAATAAGGCCGGAAACTCGCATGAACCGGAAAGCAGCAGCCCAGTCTGGCGAGCCCGAAACAGGGCATGGGCACAAAAAAGCGCGGTCGGTCGAGAGTCCCTACCCAGCTCGCGGCGTCGGACGGCGGACGAGCTCGATAGATCGGGCTACGTCCGTCCGCCTCGCTCGTCTCCTAGCCGGGATCCTTGGGAAGCCGACCCCGAATGGGGAAAAACCAAGACGGCCCGAACGGGGACCTACCATGGCCTCGAAGTGGACAAGGAGCGGCGGTGGATCATCAGTTTTGGTTCGGAAGTGGAGGCCAACAGCGGCTCTCTCAGTCGCGTTCTCTCTCTCTCAACTCACGGTCTCTCTTTCACGGCCCTCTCTCCTCGGGATCCGAATCCCTCTCGCGTCGTACTTGACCCCCTCCGATTTCTCCGTCCTCCCCGACCTCCGGCCTTCTATTTATAGTCTGAGAAGGCCGGTCGGCGGAGGCGCTTTGGCCGCCAGTCCTTCGCGCGCCGACCGGCCCCCCTTGGCTGAACCAGCATCACATCACCCGTCGCCTCCACTGCCGCCTGCTTTGCTTTGCGCTTGCTCTGCTCCTTTTGCTACGGCCGCCCTCGCTGGCGTGACGAAGAAGCGGGGAAGGAGGAAGGAGGGGCCGGGCCGGGGTGAGAAGCACAAGCAGAGTGGGCCCTGGGCCCACTTGGGGAAGAAAGGTGAAAAGAGGGGGACTAAGGCGAAGGCCTAGCCGCCGTGGGCCCTTTTTTTTTTTTATAAATACTATTAAATAGGGTTAAATAAGAGAAAATAAAACTTAAAATGCAAATAATATTAATGCTTATATGATGTGAAAATCGTTTTTATTAGGGTTAAATTGATTCCAAATTTTTTTTATTTAATTTTAATTATAGATGTTTAGTCAAAATTTAAGTATCAATAAATGTAAATCTCAAACTGTAAGAGTTAAAATAAAAAAGAAAAGAATTAAAGAAGAGACAAGTGCAGTTGCAGCTTTATCCCATCTTGTAACAAAAATTGTTTACGAAAGTCAAAAATTCAACGAACATCACGTGCTCTAACTTTAATCGAATTATTGTAAGCCCACGACTCCCTCGTTGAAGTGATCCTTTGATGTTACATATATAAATGAATCGAAATTTGTCTATATGTTATACGTAGCGACACGTGTAATGCAGTGTGGCTCTTTTGATAGGACAAATATCCCCACATCACCAATTACCTCTGATTAGGGCAAGTTCTTTCAAGTAAGGACCCTGTCTTTTTTCTTCTTCTTTTTTGATAATATCCATGTTATTGTTCGTGACGTGTTTCTTTTCCAAATTAATTGGAATATATAATTTTAATGGATCAGATCGCTACTTTAAATGGGAGTATGAGTCTTTCAAATGCCTATGATATATTATCAATAGTCATACATGAATAACATGCCAGTTGATGCTACGGTGTGACACATAATAAATAAAGATGAAAAGCTAGATTTTAGTAAAACAAATTCAAAACTGAGTTTGAGTGATGAGATTATTTATTGACATGGACATCAACCTATAGCATCTCCTTTTACTAATGAACAGGGCTTGGATTAAATAATCAACCTAGTGATATTCTAAAATAGCTCCTTTTTGCCTTGCTCTTCTAGCTTTGGACATCACTTTATTTATTTTTTAATTTGCTTGGAATCTTATTTGGTGAAATCTATACATGTTCATCGAAAGTGCACGATCTAAAATATTTCATCAGTGTCATAGCCACAACCAAGAAGTATGTATGATATATATATTAGACTACCAAACTACATTCTAGGCAACCGTGCATTTAAGTACCACAAGAGTTGTATTTAGATCCCACATCAACTAAAAGAACACTAACATAGGACCAATATCTAATCACTTGTGGATTGCCGACTATAAAACCATAAAGGAGTAACTATATATATTAATCCTAGCTAGGATTCCCTACATTTCTACATGGGTAGGCATTTAAATGATCAATGAGAGAGAGAGAGAGAGATTATATATAAATCATAATTCAAAGTGACGATCTACTCTCTTAATAATGATGATGATGATGATAATTATATAAAATTGAGAGGATAAAAAAAAAAAATTGGCCTAGTAGAGCCTGTAAAGAACTACACAATACATCGGGATGATCATTAGATGAAAGTGCATGCTTACAACATTGAAAATCATTTTGTAGGGTATAGATCTACCAAATTGTTCAAACATTGTTTTAATGGTTTCCCTTGGATGAAAGATTCTTCGTCTAACACATGATTTACTTAATTTAATTAGTCCAAGAGAGAGATACACCACCCACGTGCCCCATAAGCAACGGGGAATTTGTCTAATATGTTATGATGTACAAGACCATACAATCTCATTCGCTCTTTTGATAAATATAAATTAACATGCAATCAATGAATTAAGATCTAATGTTATTAAGATTTTTTACGTGTGCACACGTGGTTTTGGTCTAATAGATCAAACCAACATACAACGTCAACTCAGACGGACACATTTTTGGTCATTCACTCTTCTTGATAAAAATCCCCTTGAAGGCCAAATGTCTGATAACCCTCGATACTTGACATCTTAAAGTTTACTTAGCAAAGGTTCAATAAGTCAGGTTTTGGAAGGGTCATTTGGAGTATTACAGGTCAGAACGGGTAAAACGAGGATCTCTATAAAGTTAACCACCTTGCTAGAGTTGCATTTGATGAATGAATTTTTCCCCAACTGAAATTCTTTTAGAGCATAAGTTAACAAGACAATCGCAAAATTGTCGTCAAATAAAGCGCCCGGGCCAAAAGCGGATTGATCACGATGATTTTTGCATTGAAGTGGTGAAAAAGCTTGGTCGAGAGCTAATTGGGAGAAAGAGAGAGCTCAAACTTTAGGATAAGCAATTTTGTGGCTAATCATAGAAACTACAAAGGGTTTTGGCCACTCACGCACGTGCCAGGTCTGCTCTCACGTGCACGCGGACCCTGGTCTGTGTCTCGGCCTCTCAAGTCTCTCTCTCCTGTTCTTCAATCTCCACTTTCCGTCACCCATTAATCCCATCTTCTTTGTTGACATGAAGTCATTAACATTCGATTTGATCCCCAGAAAGAGAAATCAACACTTATCCCATGAATCGAAAGCAAATACTATGGAATCGGTGTCCCATGAGGTTGATCTTATATGATAACGTCTTTGTATCGGCTACATACATTATGTGCAAATAAAGTGTAATTATACTATCATATTTTTGTTAATTCACCTCTTTGATCCAATATTATTTGTTGACGTTGCCCTTAAAGAATCAGTACATGACATCCTCGTTAGTTGATTGATATATGACAAGGGTCGACAAAAAAGACAGCATCTAAGTTAACAACTTGGGAAGATTAATGTTTGTGATGGAGGGTATTGACTTATTACGTGGCAGAATCTTTCCGACATCATACAATTAGCTGTTAAGCAAGCTTTTTCGCCTTTTGCTTTTCAAAAAACAAACAATCACAAGTTTTTAAAGATCAAATGCCCATTTAGTTGATGGAAAAGTTTTCCATATTCCAATATTTAGATGATAGAAAATTATTCAATCTACCGAAAGTGTTTTATGTGGATTGAAGATAATAAATTTATATTTGGAAAAAAAAACTTCTGTTTATGGTAAGAAATCATTTTTCCTAATTTTTTTGATAATTCTTATAGATTAAATTAGCCTAAATTAGACTTTATTAACGCATATTAGCAGATTCACTTGCTATCAAACACCATAAAATTAATTTTTCTCCAACATGTTTTGGCACGAACGAACACTAGAAAATTATTTACTTTCTCTGGAATTAATTTTTTTGAAAATACTTTTCAGCGATAAATTTTCGCTAAAATAAGCACACCCAAGCGACATTTTTGTTAACCTTGTTCTTCCTCTCTCCTTCTCTCTCTCTGCTGCAGCTGCTCTTTCTTCTTCTTCTTTTTTTGGTCGAAAAAGGATTACTATGAAATTACTTTGCCACGGTTTGAGACAATACATCAAAAGCATCGGTGCATAATAAGTCTAGTAGAGTGGGCGGGGGATGAAACAACCAATTAGAGGGAATGTAACTAAACCGACAGGCCTTTGCGAGCCAATCGGTGGGCCGGTTTGCTATTCTATTGCAGTGGGCCAGGGAGATGTCACAGAATTCCTGTAGTTTTGCTTGGGCCCGGTCCAGGAGCGGTTGAAGCTACCAGTTCACTTCCGTCAAAGCCGTACCCCCCTGCACGAGTGGAAGACAATCTGATTGTACTTGCAGGGAGAGTTCCGCACGGTTAGAGAGTAGATCTAGGGTTTCAAGCAGAGCCAAAGCTTCCGCATGTGCTGTTGAAGCCGCATCCACCAATTTCGCGAAGCCATCCACAAGACATCCTCGATAGTCCCTGCAGATACACGCTACTGCTGCTCTGTTTTGCGTTTCTCCTCCGGCATCTGCTTCCGTGGCATTGAGCTCGGCAAAGGAAGCATCTATATTAACTTTCAGCGTATGAGGGGGCAGAGGTTGCCAACGATATGGTATGGCTTTTATCTTCCTTTCATCTACTTGTTGTTGGCTCACAGATATGAGGTTATCGCAGAGAGCTTGCGCCTGAATTAAAACTTGCTGCAGGTGCAGGGGACAACTCTCGAAGAGGTATTGATTTCGACCCTTCCAAATACTCCAGAGGACAGCCACGACCTGGTCAAACTTCTTGGTATGGGTAGGGTTGGTTTTGAGATTGTCTAACCAGTCATCGAGGCGTGTTAACCCATATATGGATATTTTGATCTACAGGGGTGCGGAACTCCAAATCTAATTTGTCCATGGATAGAGCAGAAGAATATGTTCGGTGGTTTCAGCTTCTTTGTTGTAGACAGAGCATATAGGATCCGGTACTAGCTTTCTTCTATATAAGTTTTCCCTTGTAGGAAGAGCATTATGACATGCTTGCCAGAGAAAGAATTTGATTTTTGGAAGGGTTTTAGCTTGCCAAATGTGCTTCCAGAGATCTGGATTTATATGATGCGATGAGGTTGCTGTTGGGTTTGTGCTTGTTGGGTTATCTCTGACTGTGAAGTAGCCACTTTTCACTAAATAGATACCAGAGTTATTATGCATCCAGACTAGCTTGTCTTTTGAATCTGGCCTTCCGATAGGAGTAGCAAGAATTTCTTTCACGATTCTGTCATCAAACATCGACCCCACCCTATGAACATTCCATTTGCTAGTCCCTTGTTCAATTAGTTCTGCCACATGTTCTGGTTCATTTCTTGTTGCCGGGCCTCCAATCAAACCACTTTTTATCAATTTTTCTGCTCTTATCGATAGTTTTTTCCCATTCCCAATTAAGTACATAGTGTGTGGACTTATAGAATCCCTACCCCGAGTTATACTTTGCCAACCCCGTGAAGGTCGGGAGCCTTTTCTAGCTTTCCAGAAGTCTCCATGCAGATAGTATAGGCCTTTCATCACTCTGCTCAATAAGGACTGGGAATTTTGTGAGATGTGCCACGCTTGTTTCCCCAACATAGCTGTATTGAATGCTATTAAGTCTTTAAAGCCTAGGCCCCCCTCCTTCTTTATGATTTTCAATGCTTCCCAATTCTTCCAGTGTATTCCAACATTTCTACTATTCGTTTTCCACCAAAAGTTAGCAATCCTCCTCTCAATAGCTTTGCATATGGAAATAGGGATCTGGAATATGGACATGGCATATTGAGAGATAGCATGTACAACTGATTTTATTAAAATTTCCTTCCCTGCTTTTGATAACAGATGTTTCTTCCAGCTTTCTAACTTTTTGTTTACCCTCGCAAGGATCCATGCGAACATATCTTTCTTTGAGCAGCCCCAATCCGTTAGGATCCCTAAATATTTCCCTGTTTTTTCAATTTCTGGAACTCTCAATTCATTGGCCATGTTCCTCCTCAAAGTAATAGGACATCATTTACTGAAATATATACCATATTTGTTGAGATTAATAGCCTGACTAGAAGCATAACAATATTCATGTAGGATAGCCACCAGGTTTTGGCATTCTAGGATTGTACCATGAAGGAAGAAAATTGAATCATCTGCAAATAGCAAATGCGATAGAGTGGGGTAGCTGTTATTCAGCTTAATTCCTCTAATAGTGCCATCTTATACTATTTTTCCCATCATGTAGGATAGAACATTGGCAACTAATATGAAGAGATATGGGGATAGAGAGTCACCTTGTCGAATTCCACGTGTTGGCTTGAAAAAAGGTAGAGACTCCCCATTAAAATTCACACTGAAAGTTACTGTTCAGACACATTGCATCACCCAATGTACCCACTGTTCACAGAATCCCATTTTAGTTAGGCATGCACTAAGGAAATCCTATTCAATCTTGTCATACGCCTTCTGCATATCTAGCTTTAAGACTGCTTGGAACTTCTTTTTTCTCTCCCGAGTGCGTAATCTGTGAAGAACTTCCTGTACCGACAATATATTATCTTGTATTAGCCATCCCCCCACAAAAGCACTCTGCTCTTCTGCAATTAGAGTTGGTAGCAGGGGTTTTAATCTGCTGGTCAGCACTTTTGAAATAATTTTATAAATGAAATTACAAAGGCTAATGGGGCGAAACTGTTCCAGCTTTTCTGGATTTGAAACTTTGGGGATAAGAGTAATGAGCATTCTGTTCATAGCCGGATTGAGATAGCCTGTATTGAAAAATCCCTGTATCTCTGTATAGATATCCTGACAGATGTCTGGCCAATGTTTCCTAAAAAAAAAAAAAAAAGGCCATGCATACCATCCGGTCCTAGGGCTTTTTCGTGGGCTCCTAATTGTTGTATGCCTTGCGTGATCTCTTCCATAGAAACAGGTTCTACCAGACGTTGGTTCATTCTCACATCCACCGAAGCTGGAATTTGTTGTAGAAAGGGTTGAAAGTCACGAGGCCCTGTTGACTTGTAAAGCCTTTGAAATATGTGCTTGTCATCTCTTTCAATTGCTGTTCATCACGCACGCACCCACACATCTTTTGGATTTTTCAGCAAAGTAATATGATTTCTGGTTCTTCTTTGAATGGTTGTAGCGTGAAAGAATTTGGTATTTTTATCTCCCCATGCTAACCAATTAATTTTGAATCACATTCCCCAATACATTTCTTCTTGTTGCCACAACTATTCAATTTCTTTTGTCAGTGCCTTTGCTGCCTTGCTTTCTTGAGATACCCCTGTGCTGTTCATTAATTGTTGCAGTTCACTATTCAACCAAATAATCCTCCTCTTTGCATTGGTAAATTTTCCCTGACTCCATTTTAACAACTTTTTTGCCACTATCTGCAGTTTCTCAACCACATTGAGCTGTTGGAAATCGGAAGCAGCCCAAATGTCCCTGACGAGGCTCACACATTCCTCCTCCTCCGCCCAAAAGGCTTCATATTTAAAGCTCTTCCTCTTCCTTTGTTTCGGTGGGCAAGTAGATAGAATAATTGGAGTGTGGTCAGAGCCAATGGCTGGTATGGCTATACATTCTGCTATAGGATATTTAATACGCCAATCTGAGTTACATAATACTCTATCAAGACGCTCCTTGACCAGATTTTCTCCTTCTCTTTTGTTTGTCTAGGTGTAAGCCCACCCCTTACATTCCATATCCAGCAAAGAACAGTGGTTGAGGAAGTCCCTGAAGGCTGCAAGCCAGTAATTTGCAGCTCTTTTCTTTCCCACTTTTTCCCAGTGATATAGGATTTCATTGAAGTCACCCATACACAACCATGGCAAGTGATAACATTGACTCTCTCTATTAATATTCTCCCATAACAGAATTTGCTCCTTAAATTCATTCAGAGCATGTATAAATGAAATGTGCATACGCTGGTTGCTGGCTGGTAGATGGCATCGGGTGAAGATAACATGTTCCGTGAAAGAGTCTATAGTTAGGATTACCTCATCATCCCAAAATATTGCTAAACCCCCGCTGTACCTTCTAGATTCACTATGAAACAATGCTGAAAGTGGAGTCTCCGCCTCAATCTTAACACCTTATGCTCCTAATTTTTAGTTTCCATAATAAATATAATATTGGGCTTTTCTTGAGTCGTTAAGACCCTTAAAGCTTGAACTGTCAAGGGAGTGCCCAGCCCTTGACAATTCCAACTTAATATCTTCATGGATGAGTTGGTGGCTTATTAGGGCTAGCCACCAGAGCCCACTGAGCAGACTTGTTCGCCACACGAATAGGGGTCTCAACCAGCTGAGTAGTGTCAACCATTACTGTTTTTTATGATTGTGCACCATATGGGCAGAATCTTTTTCCTTTTTTTGAGGAAGACAGTTTAGCGCTTCTTGTTATCTCCCTTGTTAGGCCTTTTTCCCTAGCTATATTCTCCGCCATTTCTTCTTCAGCTTCTTTTAACTGTTCTTGATATATCACCATGACAGATTCATCATCAAGGCAATTGCTACCTCGCTTCTGGGGGCCCTTCTCTTTGAAGAGTACTAATTCTTGTGAAGAAAATGTGTGGTTACCTTCCTTTGAGTTTAGGTTTTCGGCATTGCTCAGTTCACCAAGTTGTTGGGTTTGCTGCATTACATTTTGCTGTTGTTCTGGTTTAGGGACCTGCTGAATGGGAGTTTTTGGCACACTTTCCTCCTCCTCTGGTTGTAGTTCTTGTTTGCCATAGAAAATTTTTCCATATGGACTAAGCTCCCGCACCTCTGCTCGAAGCCAATGTCCAAAACGACCTGGTAAGTTCTTTGCTAGCCTTGACTCCTCATATGGTATTTCTTGACAGTAAGTTGCATAGTGCCCGATCCTACCACATGAATAACAATAATGTGGGAGCCTTTCGTACTTAAACTCTACCCACAATCTTTTTCTGTCAAGATTCACAAGTACACCAGTTTTGAGGGGGTTTTCCAAATTCAACTTTACTCTAGCCCTGCCAATCTTGTAGTTGCTGTTCCCTTTCGCTTCTAACTTTACATCTACTACATCTCCGATTTTGGATGCTATTTCCCTGACTACTACATCTGTTACTCTCCCGATGGGTAAGCTAAAGAAATTTACCCATAAGTCACAGTGGTTAAATTCATAGCAAATATCAGGTGTGTCAGGGTCACATTGCTTTAAGACTAGTAAATTACTCCCAAAGGACCATGGCCCTGAATCGAACACTCGCTATTTTTCAACCTCCAACTGGAAAGAAAACGAGAAGTATCCAAGCTCAATAACAGCACAAGTAAAAGTTTCATTTTGCCAGGCTTTTTTCATTGTGCCGATAAATGCATTAAAGCTTGTGCTAGGCTTATTAAAAAAAACTTCCCAAACAGAGTTTTTCGGCATGTTTGCAGGTTTTCCTCAAGAATGTCACCTGTAATATCTACAACATCTTCCTCTGACAAAAGATTGCCCAAACTCTTACAAAGGGCAGCCACTCTCCTTTCTTCTTCATATTGATTGGCCATCTTCTTGTATATAGGAACATAATTGAAATAGAGTATTAAAGCTGGCCTGATAGATTGTGGAACCACTGAATGCGGGATGATGAAATCCTATGTGATTGAAGGGAGGTCTGGGTCTGCAGGTGAAGACAGATGGAAATTAGCACCAGCTGGTTGATTATGGTGGTCTTGGAAATTTCTTGCTGAAGAACCGGACCGTACGCTCGAAATAAGAGTTGTGATGTGATTTAGGGCACCGCTTGTGAGCTAATAGAGGGCTTTGTTGGTAGAGAAGGAGGAATGGGGTTAGGGTTTTCTACCCATCCTTTTAAATCAAATCTGTGGTATTGGGAAGGAAGAGGGTGGAATGCAGTAGTGATGGGTGGTGAGGATGCGATTCAACAGTGGGAAAACCTACCCGAAAGGTAGGAGAAGACTACTCAGGCGGTAGAGTAGCAGCTCTTTCTTCGCCAGCTGTACAAAAGGCCAAAAAATATAATTGAGTTTCACCAGCAATGATGCACCTAACGTAGCTTTATTCTCTCTCTCTCTCTCTCTCTGCTGCAACTACTCTTTCTTTGCTAACTGTACAGAAGGTCAAAAAATATAATTGAGTTTTACCAGCAATTATGCACCTAAGTAGCTTTGTCCTTCGGTTTGATGATAAGGAGCAACCCATCTTTGTTGACCTCACTCCATTCAGTGTCGGCGAAATAGGTATACTCACTCCAAGTCCTTCATATGTTGGACTTTCCATTCCACAGCATCAACGTTAGCATCGTCCTCCGCTCCCAACTGTTAAGACTACAATAAATAGCAGCAGCTTAGCCACTAATAATGCCACCAAGAATAGGAGGAGGAAAGCATATGAGGAAGAAGTAGAATGTATAAATGCTGCCAAGAAGTGTACAGGAAGAAGAACCACTGTTAAAAACAAAGAAAGAAAAGAAGATAGAGATAAGGGTGATGCTACGGATTGTATTATTGCATATGAATAATCTGCGAAGCTTGTGAAGCCAAGAGTTCTCTCTCTCTCTCTCTCTCTCTCTCTCTCTCTCTCTCTCTCTCTAAGCTAGAGCTCTCTGTTTAGCACTCTATTCTTGTACTTTGTTTATTCTTTGTTTTTCCGGTAATTAGTTAGTTTTTCTCTTCAATTAGGTAGTTGTATTTTCTTCAACTGTTCAATACCTGGAGAACAGATTCTTGAGAGAGAGCTAACGTAGATATAAAAGGAAAACTCTCCTGATGTAGATTTCGTGAAGTTGAAATAACATAAAAAACATTTTCATCTCTGTTTTCTCTCATTTCTCTCCATCACTTCCTGCTCATAAACTTCTTCATGGTATCAGAGCCATGCATCCTGAAGAAGTCATTTCGATGCTACATAAAAATGGCTGAATCTACAACAGATTGAAGTCAAATTCAAAGCTTCATTGATCTTTGAGACTTCTATATCTTCCAACAAATCTGTGAGTTGGTATTTCTCATCTACATCTAAACTTCATCACCAGAAATATACTCGTAGCAACATACTGCAAAACTAGTAGAGTTTGTGTTTGCAACTAAAGTTGTTCGAGGATCTGGAAGAGTAGAATGGCAACAAGAAGTTTGAGATATCCATTTCCTATTCATGTCAATATCTCGAATTTTGTTACCATCAAATTAGCTGAGGATAATTTCCTTATGTGGCAAGCCCAATTTCATAGGTTCTTAAGAAGTCAAGACCTATATGGTTTTGTTAATGGAGAAGTTCCACCACCTGCTAAAACATTGCAGGTTGAAGAAGGAGGTCACACTACTGAGGTTTCTAATCCTGATTATAATGATTGGATCAAGACAGATTAGCTTGTATCCTCTTGAATTAGTGGTGCTGTTTCAGAAAACATACTCAATTTGATAATTGGCTTAAACACTGCATATGAAGTTTGGCACACTTTGCTCAATCGGTTTACACAAAAATCTATGGCAAAGGAGTCTGAGTTAAGGGGAAAACTGCAGGCTTGTTAGAAGCGTGATAGAACATTATCAACATATCTCAGAGAGTATAAATCAATATGTGATCAATTGAATGTAATAGGGAAACCAGTGGATGAAATAACAAGATTGTTTGGTGTTTTGGAAGGTCTGGGTATGAGTATGAGAGCTTTAAAACTACAATTTATTGTTTAAAGCCTCAACAGAATATGACAAAGTAATCTCACATTTAGAAAGATTTGAAACAAGGCTACAAAACTATTCTTCGAATCAGTTCAGTCCAAATCTAGCCTACTATGGCCAGAGGAAGATTGAAGCTATACACAAAGAAGAGTTTAACAGAGATTTTGTACAACAGAATAATAGCCTTGGAAGTTCAAGAGAGAATAGCCATGGAGGAAGAAATTATGGAAGAGGAAGGTCATTCAATAACAGATATAGAAACTTTAGATATCCTAGAAGAAGTATGAATTACAGAAATAATAGTTCGAACTATGAACAGGGAAGTCAGCAGCTTAAGCAGTTTAATACCTCCTCTGCTTTGGGTTCTGGTTAAGGATTCAGACCATATAATGGCTCAGCACAAAGGTATTCAGATACCAAGACCTATCCATCTTCAAATTTAACTCTTCATAAAAATATGCAGGTGGAGGAAACAACAGAAAACACTCGACTGGAGTGTCAAATCTACAGAAGACCTGGTCATGATGCATTACACTGTTGGTATCGATTTGATAATTCCTACCAAGCTGAGGAGATACCAACAGCTTTATCAGCACTACATATTAAGGAAGCAAATGGTAATGAATGGCATCTAAACACTGGAGCAACAACTCACAGTACTGCTAATGCTGGTATTCTTCATAACTTTTCTAAGAATGCTGGTACTGATATAGTCATGATTGGCAATGGTTCATGCTTACCTGTTAAATACATTGGTAATGCATTGCTGAATACTACTACTGATGTCTTACCTCTAAATGATGTGTTGATTGTTCCAGAAATTAAGAAAAACCTTCTTTCAGTTTCTAAACTAACAGATGATTATCTATGTTCATTTGTCTTTGAAAAAACTGGGGTGTACATAAAGGACATCATCACCAACACAACCAAGATGCTAGGAAGGAAGGTTAAAGGACTTTACAGAGTAGATCCTTATGCTGCAAAGGTCTTCTTCACTCCAAGACAAAGGATTGCTGGAGAGAATGTTTGGCATCAACGTCTAGCTCATACAAATCAAAATATCCTGAAGCATATGAAGAATCAAAAGCTAATTCAGTGTCATATAGAACCACAATTTGTATGTAGAAGTTGTCAACTAGCTAAGAGTACTGCTCTACCTTTCCCATTGTCGAATTCTACAACTACTAAACCCCTAGAACGAATTCATTGTGATATCTGGGGACCTTCTCCAATTAACTCTTTTCAGAATTTCAAGTACTATGTCATTTTTGTTGACAACTTCTCTCGGTTCAGTTGGATCTATCCATTGAAGCTAAAATCAGATTTCTATGATATTTTTCTCATGTTTCAGGGACTAGTAGAAAACCAACTCAACTGTAAGATCAAGATTTTCCAATGTGATGGTGGAGGAGAGTTTATCAGTCACAAGTTCAGAACTCACTTACAAAACTGTGGCATTCAACAGCATGTCTCCTGTCCATATACACCTGAACAGAATGGAATGTCTGAAAGAAAACATCGTCATATAGTTGAACTTGGTTTGGCTATGCTGTATCATGCAAAACTCCCATTAAAATTCCGGGTTGATGCATTTGTGACATCTAATTATATTGTCAATATTCTTCCAACTCCAAAGTTAAAGATGCAGTCTTCCTTTAGCAAGTTATATCAGCATAAGCCAAGATATGATCATCTCAGAGTTTTTGGGTGTGCTTGCTATCCTTGCCTTCGACCCTATGCACAACACAAGCTTGATCCACGATCCCTTACCTGTGTTTTTCTAGGATACAGTACTCACCATAAGGGATATCGATGCCTTGTTCCTACCACTGGTCATGTGTACATCAGTTGACATGTGGTATTTGATGAGACCTTCTTTCCTTTCTCTCAGAAATTAGCAACAACTTATTCAACTTACACACATTTGTATAAGCTATGGATAGAAGAAGAGAAATTTTTACAACCTTCCAGTACAAATTACATAAACACTTCATTATCTCATCATATAGGTTATGTACAAGACCCGACAGTTGAGCAAACAGTTGAACAAATAATCTCTACTAGTTCTACAGAACCAGCAGTTCCTGTTTCTACAACTAAATTACCTATGGATCAAGCTTCTTCTACTTCTCAAAATATTTCACAACAAGTAGAAATACCTGTTTCCACAACAGAGACAACAACTGAACCAGATATGGAACAAGCTGTTCAAACAGCCTTACAAGGTACACTATCTACTCATCCTATGTAAACTAGATCTAAATCTGGCATCATCAAGATCAATCCTTGATGCATGCCTTACTAAATATCGAGTTCCCCCAGAACCAAAGTCAATAAAATTTGCTCTAGCAAATCCAAGATGGCATCAGGCAATGCAAGAGGAAATGGATGCTTTACATCAAAATCAAACTTGGTTATTAGTTCCCCGTACCAATGACATGAATGTTATAGGCTGTAAATGGGTGTTCAAGACTAAATTTACATCAGATGGCATCCTCGATCGATTGAAGGCTCGACTAGTAGCTAAGGGGTTTCATCAGGAAGAAGGAATAGATTTCACATAAACCTTTAGTCCTATTATTAAGCATGCCACTGTTCGAATTATACTCTCTGTGGCAATAATAAAACACTGGTCTATACATCAACTTGATGTCAAGAATGCCTTTTTGCATGGCACCTTAAATGAAACAGTTTACATGGAGCAACCCCCTGGCTTTGTACATCCACAGTACTCTCAGTATGTATGTCTTCTTCAAAAATCACTTTATGGACTACATCAAGCACCATGTGCTTGGTATGACAAATTCAGTAATTTTTTACTTGAAGCTGGTCTTTTCTGTAGCTCAACTGATCCTTCTTTGTTCATACTTCATAAAGGTCAAGAGACAGTACTTCTATTGCTATATGTTGACGATATAATCCTGACTGGTAGCTCAGATAAGTTGCTGCAAATAGACACTTATTCACTCCCTCAGTATTCAATTCCATATGAAAGACCTTGGCCACCTCCATTATTTTCTTGGAATTGAAGCTACACGAACATCCACTGAGTTATTTTTGTGTTAAACCAAATATGCTCTTGACTTACTCTCTCGTGCACATATGTCTGACTGCAAACCTATTGCCACATCTCTTTCTCTTAAACTAGTCACACTGAAAACAAATGCCGATCTTCTTCCAAATCCATAGACTACAGAAGCTTAGTAGGTGGCTTACAATATCTCACTATCACTCGTCTTGATCTTGCATTTGCAACAAATATCTTGTGTCAGAAAATGCAACAACCCACTGTTGGTGACTTCCTTAAACTGAAGAGAGTACTTCGTTATGTAAAAGTAACAATTCACCTTGGCATCTATCTTCACTCTCGAAGTTCTCTCAATTTATATGGTTTTTCTTATGCAGATTGGGTTGGTTGTGTTCAAACTAGATGATCTACCACAGGTTTCTGTACTTATCTCAGCTCTAATCTCATCTCATGGGCAGCCAAGGAACAAACAACTATTTCTCGTTCTTCCACTGAAGTAGAATATAGAGCACTTGCTTCGGCAACAGCTGATCTTACTTGGATCACTTTTGTTCTAAGAGATATTAGCCTTCCTCTACACTCTCCAACCTTACTATTTTGTGATAATCAATTTGCAATATCCCTCACAGCTAATCCTATACTTCATGCTCGAACAAAACATATTGAGGTTGATTTTCACTTCGTTCGAGAAAAAGTTGCCTCTAGATCCTTGTGTGTTAGATATATTCCCAGCAACAATCAAATTGCGGGGATGTAAATAGCAGCAGCTCAGCCACTAATAATGCCATCAAGAACAGGAGGAGGAAAGCATATGAGGAAGAAGCATAATGTATAAATGCTGCCGAGAAGTGTATAGGAAGAAGAACCACTATTAAAAACAGAGAAAGATAAGAAGATAAAGATAAGGGTGATGCTACGGATTGTATTGTTGCATATGAATACTTTGCGAAGCTTGTAAAGCCAAGAGCTCTCTCTCTCTCTCTCTGTCTCTCTCTCTGTCTCTCTCTCTGTCTCTCTCTGAGCTGGAGCTCTCTGTTTAGCACTCTGTTCTTGTACTCTATTTCTTCTTTGTTTTTTTCGGTAATCAGTTAGTTTTTCTCTTCAGTTAGGTAGTTGTATCTTCTTCAACTGTTCAATACCTGTAGAACAGATTTTTGAGAGAGAGCTAATGTAGATATAAAAGGAAAACTCTCATGATGTAGATTTCGTGAAGTTGAAATAACAGAAGAAGCATTTTCATCTCTATTTTCTCTCATTTTCTCTCCATCACTTCCTGCTCATAAACTTCTTCACCAACACCATATTTTTCTTCTCAAGTCCAACCTTTCTTTACTCTTCCGGTTTTCTTGCTTTGATCTCTTGACTCATGGCTTCTGTCCTATGATATGCTTCATGTGCTTCCATGTTCTGTTATATCTGGGTTTTGGGTTTGGCGACGGTTTTCCTGTCTTATGGGATCGGACTCTTTTAAGGATACTCGAACATCATAGTTTTGTTGCTTTCTGAACTATGCATGTACATTCAAACATCACATGGCTTTTTGCAATTGCGTTTAGCTTGATATAAGAATGTTTAATTCTTTGGATTAGCTAACTTTGATCTGCATTTGGTTTCTGCTAATTCTGCCTCACCCCAGCTTCTAGATTGCCCTGAGAAATCTGGTCATCTTTAGTTTGTTGTGAGCATAATTTGAATTTGCAGCCCACCCAAAAGAGAAAACCTTACGTGTTCAGAGTGAAAATTCTAAGTCAATTAAAGTGAGAATTTGCAGACTATCAAGAAAAGTGCTATTAAGTTATAAATAAGTCATATGGAAATCAGGTAATACTTTTTTTTTTATCAATAACTTTTTAACACTTACCAATTCTTTCAGGAATTTATCCGCATGAAAAATATCCGTTTGTTTTAAAATGGAGTAAGTAAAGTCGTCCCTGTGACGTATGAGAGTTAATGCCTTTTTAACAATTTGCGTCTGGATGGCCTCTTCACTAAACAAGAGGTCTTCTTGTAAATGGCGTAATTATGACTTTTTGGGTGTTGAATTGTCGCGATCATAATTATTATTACTTTTTTGACCAAGATCATGTGTTCTCCGTTAGTCCAATTCTAAGGAAATTTGTTACCCTCGCAACAGTGGGGTGAATTTTATTTTATTTTTTTGGATATCCAGGATCTGCCAGAGCCTGTGGGGTGAATTGATTTTTCAAGATATTAAAAATCAATTTTGTAAAACCTACCCCTATAAAAATTGTGCTTCTACTACCAAGCATACTAGCAATTTAAACAGGACAAAACTAAAAAGTTTAGAGAAAGAAAAATTGTAAAATGAGAATTATGAAAGTTCAATTCGGGTATACATACTCCTCTTTCTAGCTCTAATAGCCCAAATAGACTGAACTCTACTAGCTATGCCAAGAGTACAAATACCATCTTGTTTAGAAAGGTACTCAATCAGTCTTAAACTTTTTAATTTTGCCAATTTAATCTTAAATATTTGTATAAATTTCCAATATATTCCTTTCAGTTATTTTTCGCTGGAAATTTCTAACGTGACATCATCGTTGGCCGTCCTATGTAGCATACCACTATGCCCACGATTTTCAGCTAAAATTGGCGAAAAGATTAGATTGAAATTTCACACGAAAGTCTAGTTGATAACCAAATTAGTATCAATGCAATAAGTCTAGGATTGATTAGACAATTACTTGTTACAAGTGTAGAATTTGCTGCCACAGAGAACTTGACTTCCTTCTACAGCAATCCCGCTATACACTGAGTAACTTTTGGACCCTCCAATAGCCGTTCTCACATCTTGTTCACACGATACAAAGGTCCTTTTCTAAATTATAAACCACACCTCCGACTGTTTACAAAGAGTCCATTATACATTTTATCTCTTGCCTAGACACATAGTGTTCACTCTAAGTATGTAAAACCACCCTTTCATATGTTTACGAATGGGTTTGTCCCTCTTGCTAATAATTAGAGACAACACTAAAATGGGTATTACAAGTTTACGAAAGACACGAACTCAAAAGTCCCCCAATAATACTTAAATTCTCTTGTAGTACTTATATCTATCTAATCTTCAATTAAAAAAGAAAAATCTCAGCAAAATTCCTTAAAAACACATGTATAAAACCTTGTTACAATCTAGGCCATCAATCTGATCTTCTATTAATGCAGGTTTTAATCATATTGTTTCGCCAACCTTCTGAGCGAATTAGTCCCTTTTTTTTGCATAACTACTCTTGGGATGTCACATTTTATTGCTATGACTTGGGGCTTTGATTTAGGAACTCCAATAGTCATTAAATTTATCCATGGAGAGCGCCTGCTAAAAAAATCTGACTGCTTTGCATAACCTAGTTTGGTTCTGCACCTTTCCTCCAGCAGCTTTCCTAACATAGTAAAACCTTACTTATGTACTTGTAAAATCCGAACCAAGCTTCTGTATGGTTTAAACATGAACATTTGCACACTTAAATGAATTCTTTAAATCCTTGGGTTAAATTTTGATATTATCATAATCTTTTTATTATATTTTCCAAGCAGTTTCTCCATTTTCAACAATGACAAACCTATACCATTCCTTCAATAAGAGTGAGTTATGCACATAAGCATGCATATTCTGCAAAACTATTTGACTGTAAAACCAGAGATGATTTATGCATGCTTCCACATGCGACATTTTAATAGACCATATAAATATGTCTGCAAAACATAATAAACTCCCCTTAATATGTACACATAGTGCGATTCTCCCCCTGAGTATGTGCTTCTCCCCCTTCTTGTTTCTTAAAAAAGCATTAACATCAGATGCCCAGGGATGAAAACCATATAAGCAAAAGCATTCATTTATTTATATATAAGAGTGTTCTACAAAGCATATTCTGGAAAAATTAATATAAAGGAAAGTGAACACTAACCAAAAGGATCACAAACACCGATTTCATCCATCAAGCTAGAAACGTATTGTTATCAAGAGGTTTATTTAGAATATGAGCGAATTGCAAATCGATACTAACAAATCCTTTTCATTGATTCATGTTGTGCTGTGGCTGCCATAATTAAATAAATAAATAAAAGAATCATATGAAAGAATCTCTCTTCTTGAAGTTTGACCTAGTTCAGAGTTCCTCGAAATGGAAGCCACCCCCGTTAATTAGCACAATTAAATCTTTTATTAGAAATCCAAAATTTAGGCAGTTGAATACTTGGCCAATTTTTAAGACAGCGTGACTCTAAAAATTGTGCTCGTATTCAACTGAAACACAACTAGTAAAGAAAGACTTACCGATTGCTTAACAATGTTGCAATTACACTTTTTTTCAAATCCTTACATTAAGGATGACACGTCCTTATATCTCAATAAGGGCCATTGACTTAACTAAGAAATTTTATCTTTTCCCTTTTTGCTGATCAATATGTCATGAGGTTTGGTACACAACTGACTATATTATTCTAAAGAATTTGATTCTGTTGAATACTCAAACCACATAAATCTGACTAATTGGAGTTTGAATTACTGAAACTGCGACAACAATTGAGTAGAAATGTAAAAGAGACTTAGGGTTGATGCCTGATTATATATCGAAATACCATGGGTTTGACATATAGACCTCCTTGTCAAAGCCCCGTATGCTATTGGAAATATGTATACGTATTAGGAGCATTTTGTGGGCTACTACATGGTGCACTTGTTTTATATTTAAAGTTTCAATGGGTCAGTTTTGTCTACTAGTAACATTCTCCTCCAATCATACTTTCAGTTAACAGGTCAAAGATTATGGACATTATCAATATGAAAATTTAATCAAAATCAAATACGAGTGATGTTAATATTTGTGTGATCCATCAATGAAAGTTATGGCTAAAAAGAGTTCATCGAGCTAGAGCGTTACATGTGCAAATAGAGATAAAATAAATTTAGAATTCTATCTGTGAGCTTTTACATCATTGACTATGGTTGCTAACAAGCATTTTCATTGCAAAATTTGACAACATTTTTGGATGGCTTTAGGATTATTGATGTTGATTACATAATTCTGTCGTAATTCAGTTTTATCACGTTCAGATTTAGTTTTCTTACATTTATTTGAATCTAAGTTATTATTATTGCACATGATTGTTGACATCTGAATTTCACTGTTTTACTTAAAACTTAATAGCATTAAAATTTAGGAATTAGTCGCTAAAAAAAATTAATTTAAAAAAAAAAAAGAGAGAAGAAGAAAAAACCTTAGGGGTCGGGTCGGATCCGACCTTTGCCCGGCCCGCCCCCTTCCTCTCTTTTCCCCCCGCGCGGCCCAATCTCTTTTCCTTTCGGCACGCCCGCACCCCAGCTGTCTTCCTTGTCCTGTCTTCGCGCGCAAACCTACAGAGGAGGACAGATAGCACGCGACCAGGCGGGACCGGCAGAAAGAAAAGACAGGGTAAAGCAGAGAGAAGGAGGAGGGGCTGAAAGAAAGTGGAGCAACTAGAGAAAGAAAAAACAGAGGGAGAGAGCTCGAGAGGGAGGAAGAGAACCGGAGAGGAGGGGAGTCTCCGGCACTATCGCCGCTGCTGCCGACCCTCGCTACCGCCTCCCACACCTCTCCAACAACCGCCATCCCCGACGACTGCCACCGTGCTGGGTCATTGCCTCTGCTCCGCCGCGACACCAGACTCCTGCGCCAGTCACCGCACCGAGCCCCCTCTCCGCGCGACCTGCAACACCCGCCGCCGCTCCTAGTCCCGTGCCGTACCTCCGCGTCACCGCTCCTGCTGCTGCTACTGTCACCCGCCGCCGCATCCGCCGTCGCAGCCCTAACCAGAGGGCCCGCCTGTGCCGCCACCAACCACACCTCTCTAGCAAACGCCATCCCTGACGACCACTGCCCTGTTGCTTCCCCTGCCGTCGCCCGCTGCTGCGTTTTCGTCACCAGCCGCCGCGTTCGCCGTCGCCCGCCGTTGTTGTTCCGCCACCGTGCCGTCACCCGCTGCGTCCCAACCGTCGCCGTCAAGCCCGTTGTTGCTGCCGCCGCCGTCCGTACGCCTACGACGCCTCAGCCGCGAGCAAGGATAGGGACGTCCATTGGGTCGCGGCCGGGTAGGATTTTGATCTTTGGGCAGGCCGCGTCTAGGCTGAAGCAAGGCCTTTGGGCCGGTTTAATATTAGCTTTTCCTTTTGTGTTGGGCCAGGCTTAGTTTACTTAGGTTTCTTTTTTAGGTGGACTCAGTTTTGAGCTGGACTGGCCCGTCGTTCAGGCCCAGTCCTATTGGGGCCTGCCGAATTTGGCCCTCCCCCAACTGCGCCGGGTCCGGTCAAACCGGACCCGGCCGTACCAACCGGTCTAAACCCGGGTCGGGTCAGACCGGACCCGACTCATTTCGCCCTTTTTTAAAATTAAAAATTATTTTTAAAAAATTGTAATTAAAAAATTAAAAATTAAAAATTTCGAAAATTAAAAAATATAGAGTTTGGTTAGGAATTGTCATATCTTGCATTTTTACAGTAATATTAGGCTTTTATTTTCTTACACCTTGATTATATTGCATGTTTGATTCACATATTTGATTATGTTTGTAGATGTTCAATTGCACGTACTCAATTTTACTATAATTAAGATCTTCATAACTACGATTGTTATTTTAATGATTGTGTATTCATATGATCAACTCATATGTTAGTGGATAGGTATAAAATTAATCTAAACTGTCGAACAAAAATCATTAAATTTTTAAATGAATAAAGATTATGTACCAAAATGGCACTAATTGGTTGCGTAGTAAGTGTGGCATACTTCCATGCCTCACTTGATTTTTTTTTTTTTTTGCAAAATTCTTAAGAATATCTAATGTCATGCAAGATATAGACTTGGAAGAGCTTGTGCTTAATCATGGGCCTTTTGTCCGTCATTTAATCTATCCCCTCCGCTTGAGGGAAGTTTGTGTCAATGATCTAAGCTCCAACAATATTCTTACATGACATTTTTTGCTTGTTAATCATGTGACTTTAAAGATGTTGTAAGTTAAATCGATTACACGTAAAAAGTTCCTATCAATAATTGACACCAATAGTAGTAGTGGACCGACCACATAACATTAGATTGGCAGTAAAAAATCTAATTTCAAGAGATCAATAGCCTAACTGTAGCAAATATCGAACTTTGGCACCGTGAATGAAATTTCTCAGTGTTAAAAAATAATTTTCCTTCTCTTGTCGCGGCCACAGAGAAAATCTTTTGACACCGCCACTACAAAAAAGTATCGTGTTTTCTTCCATCACAAATTTGATTGGCAAGTTATCAAAATCTGAAGAATCATCCTAGAGACCGATTCAAGGACAGCAATTGATCTACTAGTTGGCAAGATTACAGAGTTGTCGAGGCCAGATTGGGTGGTGAAAACCAACACAGCCCGTGAAGGCAAAACGTGCGACGATTGATAAGCCAATGCAGCGTTCTTTTAGAGATCATATTTAGTTATTCACTTAGGTTTATCTACGGGGCTTCAATTTGTACTTTTTAGGAGATAAAAGTGGGTGTTAGGAGGCCGGGACTTGCATATGAGATGTGTTAGAAATTAAACCAAATTAATAAATGTCCTCAATTGACTACGAGTTGCTGATGTTATGGAGAAGTTACCGATATTAATGGTTGTCAATGCCGATATTCCAGAATTTGGTACCGATGATTTTGTTTGGTAAATTTTTTTTTAATTTTTGTCAGTCTTACTCTATGCCTACTTTACACTCACTCTCAGACTTCTGCCCTGCCTCTTGTAGGGCTTGGGAGTTGAAACCCACTCCTGAAACTTACGCGTCCTCACCCCATCCCTCCTAAGAAGGTGGGGATTTGAACCCCACACCTCCCCCTTCCATGTTGGAAGGATGGCTACTGGGGTGAATCCCACTGGGGTGAATTGATACGGATGACTATCCGATGCTCGAGTTAATTAGATTCTTTATTGTAGCGTTGTTTTTTAGAAGTCTATTCGTATTTTTATTTCATGATTGTTCATGTTTCTAAGTGTAATCAATGTTTTGCAAGTTCTTAAGATTTTATCACCTTAGAACATTAGCTATATTTATGAGTCATTTAGTTTAAGAGTTATGTGTGAAGCGTATAAAAGTCGAGTCTTGTAATTGTTTTTGATAAGGTGAAAAAAAGGTGAAATAAACAAAAAGGATATCTGTCTCCTTCTCTTTTTTGTGTTGTGTTAGTGAGTGTTTCAGCTTTAAATTATCTCATCAAGATGTAGCCTGTATTTGTCTTTTACAAAAACTCAAAATTTTCTAGTTTTGATGCCATATGAAATTATGAAGGAGCACTATTAGCTATTATAGAAGTTTAGATAATTAGATGGATGCATTATTCAATACTTAATTGATATGACGCCTCTTTCACGACCCGTGTTACCTTTCAACAACTAGATTACTTGCACAGCTTGGGCTCAATGGACGGAGAGCTGTCTATAAGAGTGGAGGATGGTTGAATGAACAACTCGATCGCGGAGGAGGTAAAGAAGGATGAAAGAGGACATTTAACGGAAGTGTCAAAAGGGATTCTGAAGAAGAAATATGGGGAGGTCGACGGGAGATAATGAATAATGCATTGGCGGCTTCCGCGGGGGGACAAGATCCGGCAAAAGCTTACGAATATGCTCCAAAACTGGCGGGTGTCATCAAAGGCGGCAAGGTTGACGAGTTCCTTTCCACGATCAATGTAAATGATCCATCGTTGCGGGACATCGATTGGTCTGCCGTTTTAAATTCCCGATTGGATTGGAACGAATCACTGCTCCACGTGGCAGCAGAAACCGAGAAGGACGACATCCTAAGGCTTCTGGTTGATTATGTTGGTGACCACCTCATAACCGCCCAAGATGATTGGGGAAATACCCCACTCCACCGGGTCGCTCAGTTTGGGGGATCTACTGGAGCTGCAGAGATGTTGATTCACCGGGCAAGAGACCTCCCCAACGTCGAGGTCAAGAACCTCCTCTTGAGGATGAAGAACAAACGTGAAAACACCGCTGTGCACTTCGCCGTGCGCTCTCAACATGCCAACTTGGTGCGCTATTTGTTGAGCGAAGATATGGAGCCCGTGTACTGGAAGAACGCGATTGAGAAATCTCCCCTGTGCCGAGCCCTCTACATTAACGACTCCACAATACATGAGGCTTTATTTTCACTCTCGTTGGAACCATCAAGGATAGAAGGCTTGCCGCCCATTCATGGTGCCATTGTACTTCTACGACACGGTACGTACCTAAATCTGCTTATGTGGAAATATATTTATCTTTTACTGGACCGACTCGTCCCAAATCTGTGCAATAACTTTTTGCTCTTACAAGAACCCCTTACCAGTTTTTACTTAAAATTCCCTACCCTGCTTGTTAAAGTAGTTGGATACCCATCGGTTTAGTCGCATAATAAACAAAATATTCACATTAGAGCATAATAGATGGCTTAAATATTACAAATACAACCATTTCACTAGAAACTCATGTGTTGTCGATCTTTGATTAGAAAAGCTATAAAGTGCAAATATTTAAGATTGATGACCATGACAATCTGGAATCTAACAATGACGCCATTTTGTTGGTTGCGCAAGCGTGATTTTTTCATTGGAAAAAGAGAGGTGAAGGTTCCGTCACTCTCAGCAAATTGATGGAATATCGTAAACCGTTAATTTGTTTGTGACTAACATTCAATAGGTTTTTAAGAAATTAACAAAAGTGGATCTAAATAAAGAAATAAATTTTTGACTTTTTTTAAAATGAATACAAGTTATCATAATCTTTGCAGAAAAAGCCGATACCGTAGTCTAGCCTAAATTACCTTGACCATTAAAAATATTGAGATAAAATTCATCAGACACGCAATAATCAATTATGTTGAATTTTTTGGCTGCTAATGCCATGTATCCCAAGTTTACTACTTGAAAAGCGCAACTAACGTTCATTGATCATCAGATTGGTAGATGGCATTCATGTGTTACAGTCATATCAAATAGAGAGAATTGTCCAAAAAGTTCTAAATTTATTGTACGATTGTCGATTCAGTTATAAACATGTCAATTGTCTCAATTTAAACTCTATTTTAGTCCTAAACTTTTTAAAGATTTGATAATTTAGTCCTTCTAATCAATTTCTACTGGAAATCAATTTCTTCTGGAAATTGCTGACATGGCGGTCTAGTCAAAGCTAGCCATCCTACGCGATGTTGATTGCCTTTGTGGTTTTTTTACAATATATTTTTTAATTTTTTGCATTTTTTTCCTTTTCTTTTTTTATCCTTTTTTCCCTCTACCAGCCTTAGACAAGGGCCGCCCTTCGACCCTTGCGTAGAGCAACCCTTGCCCTTGCTTGACTTCCACTAGGCGTCAACCGTTGATGGTTAGCGAAGGGAAAAAGGAAAAAATGAAATTAGAAAAAGAAAAGAAAAAGACAAAAGACAAAAGAAAAGAAAGGAAAAAGGAAAAAAAAAATTAGAAAACTAAAAAAATTGCAAAAATTATTCGCGTTAGTGTTGACTGTGCCATGTAGGACAATCGGTACTACTAGACCGCCATGCCAATGATTTCTAATAAAATTGGCTAGAATGACTAAAATGACATTGTTAAAAGATTTATAACTAAATTGGCAAGTTATTAAAATTGTTATGACTAAATTGGCATAATTGAAATATTTAAGACTAAATTAATCATCATACAATAGATTTAAGCCTTTTTGGATAATTTTCCCTATCAAGTATAAATTCCAACCCTAGATGCAGTAATTTTATTTTTATCCTGTCCCAATTTATTAATCCAAGCACATGTTATTATTTACATTGCACAACGTAACATGTTTGAGGCTCTCTATTTAAACTGATCATGCAAAACAATTTTAAATAGACATAAAGTGAAAATGCGTAACAATGTATTGTGTGATGCAAATAATAAATTAGCATACCCAATAAATGTATGTGTCTAAACTTACGTTGCACTCATTGAATAGATTATAGAAGTCAACCTGCACACATAAAGTTCACAATCCATTTATAAATGGCTTAACTTATTTGTGATAATACAATTAAACCTAATTCTACCATATTTAACCACGTTTCATGTAGTGAACATGTACGTAGAAGGGCTGTTTCATAGTTTGTCAGCTCATAATTCTAATAAGCACTTTAGAAACTATACAAAAGATCCCATTGAAATTGGATTTACTATATATTTCTTATTCTTACTGTCCAATATATAAAAATCCTTTTATGAAGTACTACTGATTGAAATCTCGTAATAATAGTTCAATTTATTCTTCATTGAATGCAAAAGTAGATGACACTGTGGAATGAATCGAGCGTTGCCATGGGCTTTTGTAGATAGGCACTTTAATTAGGTTATCATGATAGGCACTTTTTTTAAGGTTCATATCAATTAAATAAGGTAAGGTTATTTCTTTAAATCTAGTAATATTCTTTCACTTGGGAAAATTATCAAAAAAGTCCTAAGCATATTGCACTTTTGCCAATTCAATTTTAAATTATTCAATTTTGTCAATTCAGTGCTAAACATTTTTCACTTCTTACCAATTGAGTGTATTCGACTAATTTGATCAGAATTCATTGACGTTGATAATTTTTATTAATATTTTAATCCTTTTTTAAAAAATTATACTTTTTTTGATTTTCTTTCTTTCTTCCCCCCATTCTTCTTCCTTTTATCAGTGGCCGGCTACCAACCACCAGTGATGGCCAGCTACTAGCCATGGCTGGGTGAGTTGACCTTGCCGTAAGTGATGCCTAGCCAGGCAAGGCCAAGCCTCGGCAAGGGTCGACCTCACCTAGGTTAGGCAAGACCAACCCTCGCCCAAACTAGGCGAGATCGCCTGGACGAGGGTGAGCCCCCTTGTTCGGCCACATCTTACTAAGGCATGCGAGGCTAGCTAGCTTGGCCATAGTCGGTGGCTAGCACAAAAGGAAGAAGAAAGGAAAAAAAAATAGAAAAAAAATCAAAAAATAATTTTAAAAATTGTTTACATTAGTGCCAACTATCCTACATGACACCGCTAATGTTCACATCAGCAAATTCCTATCAAAATTGGCCGGATAGACTCAATTAGCAAGAAGTAAAAAGGTTTATAACTGAATTAACAAAATTAAAAATTTTATGACAGAATTGGTATAAGTGCAATAGATTTAGAACTTTTTGGACAATTTTCACTATTTCACTAATGTATCTAGAATGTAACCGGTTACCCATATTGAAATTTGTGGCCTGAATTGCTCCGTCAATTTCAAGAATGATGGCATCCGTCATGCGAGCACCTTTTTTTGTATTTGTGTAAAATTGAAGTATGTTTTTTATTATAAATTATTGGTGAAATATTATTCTATTTCATAAAAAAATTCTTCTTTTGAATAGACTAAATTCGAAATTCTTAATTCATGTTATATATTAATGTAAAATATAGGGGGGTCAACGACAGTTAGGAAATTCCTAATTATCGTTGTTATATGACTGATGAAATTTGTATATGTACGTAACAATATTATTAGAGTATATTTTATAGGAAGTATTATAGAAATGTAAGAATTTTCAATAATTGCTCATTTGCAGTTTTTGAAACTCATTAGAACTAATTTCAATAAAACTAATGCCTCTTTTGTTGAACAAAAGTCATGGTATAAGAGGCAAACATAGATCCTAATTTGAAGCAAAATAAATGGAAAGTGGAAGAAAAACACTCTGTGAGGAAAATAATTAATCCCTTACAAATTAGAGCCCTATAAATCACTTTTAGAGACAATACTTAAAGAAAAAATCATTATATATTTATGTAGATGTTACAACAGTCTAGATTAATTTGCAAAGTTCACTGAACTTTTAGTATTATGGATGTAATTTTTCTGGCGGTGAAATGAGACTCGTTTTATTTTGTGTTGTGTCATCACAGCTTAAATATGTGGTTGTTATAGCTAAGATACATATGACTCCATGCAATGCACATACAAGATAGAACATATAATGTGATTTATTGAGTAAAAATATCTTTCTAGAATCATTAAAATTTCACAAAATATATTTGGTCCATTCACAAGATATAATGGGATTGAGTAGCACATTCCCCAAGGATGAGGTTATCTCTAAATCACTCTCGCCTGTCTTTGAAGTCCAATGGCCACCCGCAATCCTCAAACACCGTTGGAATATTCTCAAACAATTGAAGCACCTCTCTCACATTATTGAACCTCTTTACTAGCACCTCCAAATTTTCATAGTTGGGGCCAAATTTTTTTTTGTTTTGGTGGAGCTTTTCCTTTCTGTAATTTGTGATTTATAAGGTTTGCTATCTTAGAAATAGATTCTGATCACAAATCTTACTTAGATTTTACTCACAAGTTTGGGTAACTACATAATCTCTTAATTGAGCTGAATAAGTGCCGTATACCTTTATGAAGAAGATGACATTCAATCTAGAGAGGGTGGAACAATTTTAAGGGGGATTTTGGTACGGCGCTGTGGAGGCTATTGCAATGTTCTCGACGATTAAATAAGTCTGCTTGATACTTGCTAGAATTCGACGGACATAATATGAAAAGATCATTTTCCTTTCCTTGATCTTGCCCTAGCTTGCATTATGTCTGCCGACTCTATAGATACTTCATGTCGTGGAAATGTCGTATAAATTGCCATGTCATTTAGTAAGATTTTTATAGTGAAATCTTAAGCACCTGTTGATGTCATTAACTCGGTTTGGTATTGCAATCTAATCTGTTATTGTCGACTATCAATACTAGTAGATTAAGGCACGTCAAAGATGTTCTTACTCCAAAATGGGTTTAAATATATTGAGACCAACCAAGCTCCAACCATCCTAATTTGGAGCTCCTGATCCCAGATTTATTCAACCTGATATTCAAGAAAAACATGGAGCTATTTGCAATGACCGACTCCAACGGGGGCAATGTATTCTGTAAGAGTTTTCTTTATGTGGGCTACATTAATTGAGATTGTAATTACCGTTTTACGGTGTTGGTCTAATAAGGTAAGGCATAAAGCTTCTTTACAGTCGGATATGGGCCTGGCTTGTGTGGGCCGAGTTGGGCCTGGCCCGTGATGAGAGGGCCCGTCCAAAACTCTATAAATAGCGCTAAGGTCCCTCCTCTAGCCCTCACTGTTCCAAAATTCTCTCTCAACTCACATAAGGTAATCTGTGAGTGGCGGTCTCATCGAGCCAGGATCCGAGGGTTATAGAGGAGAAGATCTTCAGCATTGAAGGCCCGGATTGTTGTCATTTTGCTCCAAGAACGATGAATAACAAATCAGGTACACAAATCTTCCTCTTCAACTTTAGGATGTTCGATATTCTAGTTATGTTGATCTTGGGAAGCCGTTTAGACGGCCTACATTTGGTATCAGAGCCTGCATAAACTAGAAATCGAACATAGGGAGCTGCTTTGAAGAATTTATCCGAATGAAACTTGATTTTGACAATGTAGTCAGATTAATCTTGCTGAGCTGAAAGTTTTCGTGGGTAGCATGTCCCCGGCGGTGGCCGAATTTCCTGTTAATACCCATTTTCGGACTTGACTTAAACTCGGAACGTTTTGCTCGTTTTTCATGATTTTTGGTCCGATAAAAGTGAAATTTTGTTGCATATATGGCTTCTCCTTGTCGATACGAGCATTTTGGTATGTAAAACGCCTCAAGACGATGCCGGAAGCGGCTGCATGCGCCTCCACGCGCCTCCACGGAGCTCGGAGTCGGCCACACGCGCCGCCGCGCCGTCCCACGCGCGCGCACGCGCGACGACGCGTGGCACACGCGTGCGCATGCGCGCCGACGCGTGGACCGACACGCGGCTTCG
The DNA here is from genome assembly GCA_019915185.1 of Eucalyptus camaldulensis. Classification (NCBI taxonomy): domain Eukaryota; kingdom Viridiplantae; phylum Streptophyta; class Magnoliopsida; order Myrtales; family Myrtaceae; genus Eucalyptus; species Eucalyptus camaldulensis. The sequence goes on along the minus strand of JAHSVA010000014.1, from coordinate 6,935,545 downwards.
TGCGCGCGGACTGCCTCGGCGGTTCCGCCTCCGCCGACACGTGTCGGAGATGACGTCATAGTGACGTCACACGCACCGCCTTACGTGCGACCGCCAAGTGGCATGTGACGTCACGGATGACATCACCTTGATCCGGTTGACCCGACCCGTTGACCATTGACCGGGTTGACCCGACCCGTTGACCGGTTTGACTCGCCCCGTTGACCGTTGACCGGTTTGACCCGACCCGTTGACCGTTGACCGGGTTGACCCGACCCGTTGACTGGTTTGACCCGACCCGTTGACCGTTGACCGGTATGACCCGACCCGTTGACCGTTGACCGGGTTGACCCGACCCGTTGACCGGTCGGATCGGATCGGTACGCCAACGCGTGCAGCTCACGCGCCGCGCACTCTAACGGCGCGTGAGGGCGCGTGTGACGTCCATTGGGTGCGTGGTTGATGTCGCCGTCCTCGTATTTGAATTTCCTATCTTGTGGTGTGCTTACTTGTATTTTTTGATGCATTTATGGATATGAAAATGCATGTGAAACCCTAAGGACGTGATTTTGAGGTAATTTTGGTGTATTTTCATGAATTTCTCTATGGTTTTGGAAATACAAATGCATGCCTATGATTATATCATCACTTGAGGAATATGTGTAGTGTTGATATTAAAAGCATGTATTAGTGGCTGGAGCAATGCAATTAGCATGACTTGTGATTTTTAGTGACAAATAGCCCCTGTCATAAAGTCTAAAATCACATGTGAAAGGTAAATGTGAGTTATAAAGTTATATCCCTGATATGAGATAATTTCAATAATTCAGTTGAGTTGTGACCGCCAAAGTGGCACACTTGATTGGTTTTGAGAAATATCGTTCGCATATTGTAAAGGGATGTCTCCTATTCTGATGCATGTTTATACTCCCAAAGGAGGTAATTATGTGTTAGTTTATGGAGGGATACATGTACAACATATGGTTGAAAAGTGACTAGCCCTAGTGGTTCATACACCCAAAGGTGGTGAATTCGCGAAATGTTAGAATATATTTTCATGGACCGCTGTCATGTGAAGAGTATACAATTGCATGTCATATATTCTACCCAAAGGTGCTTATACGATGATGTATGTAGCTCTTAAGATATGTGTTTTGCACTCACATGATGCTAATTATATGTATTGCTTGTAAAATCAGTCACCTTCTCTGTAAATGGCAATTCCATTGCGATTGAGGTTCTTACTGGATCAAACTTCAAGAAGTGGAAAGAGGATTTTCTGTTTGGAATGGAGTTGGCAGATGTTCATATTGCTCTTACTGAGGATAGGCCGACAGACCATACTGATGCCAGTACAGAAGTTCAGAAAGTACGTTTTGCTGCATGGGAAAAGAGTAATAGGATTTGCTTGCTCATTATGAAACGGTCAATTCAGGAACATTTGATGAGTGGCTTGCCAACTGACTGTACTGTTAAGGAAATGATGGAAGCTTTGGAGGCTAGGTATCGTGTCTCTTCCAATGCTGAGATAGGTACTCTTATGCAATCACTCTTTAATATGAAGTATGATGGTTCGACTGGAGTTAGAGATTATGTGCTTAGGATGGTAGATCTTCAGACAAAACTCCGAATTCTTCAGGTTGACATCCCTGAAGCTTGCATTGTGCACCAAGCATTAAATACTCTTCCTCCTGACTTTGGAATTATCAAGACGAACTATAGTTCGCAAAATGAGACTTGGTCAATCAATGACCTTATAGTAAGAGTAGTAGCAGAGGAAGAGAAACTGAAGAAAGAAAGAGGGCATCTTGCCTTGTATGCCTCCAGTTCTGCCAGTAGGAAGGGAAAATGGATTGCACATCATAGAGGAAATCCTAAAGCCATAGGGACTTCTAACCATATAGCTCCTAAGAGGGGAAATCCTGAAGCTGCTGGCCCCTCCACCACTGTGGCTCCTAGAAAGGCACCTTTTAAGAGGGAGGGTGTCCTTTGTTACTTTTGTAGGAAGAGGGGACACATAAAGAAACATTGTGATGGCTATAAAGCTTGGTTGTCTAAAAATGAGCATAAAGGTAATGATTCTTTGGCATTTGTCTGTGAATCCAACCTATCTGAAGCCTCATCCAGTTCTTGGTGGCTAGATAGTGGTGCGACTAATCATGTTGCATTTACCATACAGGGATTCACAAACATAAGGACGCCAAATCAGGATGAATCAAAGCTCACTGTGGGAAATAACAACAAGATCGACGTTGAGTTCGTGGGAGATGTCATTTTGATTTTAGATACTGGTTTTAATATGATGTTAAGAAACACTTTCTATGTACCTTCCTCTAGACGAAACTTAGTTTCCGTATCATGTTTGGACATGTGTGGTTACTCTTTTGAAATAAAGAACAATACAGTATCTATGTTCTTTAGTTCAAACAAGGTTGGATGTTGCAACATGTTTAATGGATTGTACGGATTGTGTTTATCTCCCAATGATATATACGTCGCTAATACAGTTGAAAATGTTGTTCCCAAAAGACCTCTACCTAAGGAACAGTCTTATGCGTTATGGCACAAACGATTAGGTCATATATCCAAAGAAAGAGTAGAAAGGCTGATAAAGTCTCACATCCTGCCTACTCTTAAAAGTGACTTAGAGACTTGCATAGACTGTTGTAGGGGAAAGATGACTAAGATAAAGAAGAAAACCGCAGTTCGAAGTTCTGATTTACTGGAAATCATTCACACTGATATCAGTGGACCCTATACTACAACTTTGTGCAGAAATTTTTATTTCATCACGTTTATCGATGATTATTCTCGGTATGGTTACTTATTCCTGATTAAGGAAAAGTCTGAGTCTCTTGACAAATTTAAGATCTATCGAACTGAAGTTGAGAAACAATTAGGAAAGGTAATAAAAGTGGTTAGATCTGATCGAGGTGGAGAATATTATGGTAGACATGGTAATGTTGGGCAAATTAAAGGACCATTTGCTAAATACTTAGAGGATTCTGGGATAGTGGCTCAGTTCACTATGCCTGGAAGTCCTGAACAGAATGGTGTGGCTGAAAGGCGTAATCGTACTCTCATGGATATGGTAAGGTGTATGATGAGTAGGACTAATTTGCCTGATTTTTTATGGGGTGAGGCTTTAAAAACAGCCCTTTATATATTGAATCGTGTTCCTACCAAAGCTGTTACATCGTCTCCTTTTGAGTTATGGACTGGACGCAAACCAAGTTTGAATCATTTCAAGGTCTGGGGATGTCCTGCAGAAGTAAGATTGAATAATCCAACATTAGGTAAGTTGGAGGCTAAAACCACTCGATGCTACTTTGTATCTTACTCAGAATATTCAAAGGGATATCGGTTTTATAATCCAAGTGGAGGAACAAGGATTGTACAATCATAGACGGCAAAGTTTCTAGAATTTGATGTAGCCGAAAAGCATGATTGCTCACAAATTAGTGAACATGACAACATGATGAGACCAGTTATGTCTTTCTCCTTACCTGTGCAGACAATTATGGAGCCTACTGTGCCACAAACTGAACATGTTAATACTGAGAATCCCATTGATGAAACGGCCACAGATGAAGTTGTTCAAGTTCCTCAGACTCAAAATGAAGTTACAGTGGCTCCACTTAGAAGGTCTACTAGGGAAAGACGTTCAGCTATACCACCGGACTATATAGTCTATTTAGGAGAACATGATTACGATATAGGCTGCATTATAGATCCAGTGACTTATATAGACGCCGTTTCCTGTCCTCAATCATGTTTGTGGTTGGATGCAATGAGAGATGAGATGCAGTCTATGAAATATAATAGCGTTTGGGAGCTTGTCGAATTACCGGAAGGATGTAAACCCATAGGTTGCAAGTGGGTTTATAAGACTAAAAGAGATTCAAAAGGAAAGATTGAGAAATTTAAAGCCAGACTTGTGGCCAAGGGCTTCACTCAAAGAGAAGGGATAGACTATGAAGCAACTTTTTCACCAGTTTCTTCTAAAGACTCGTTTAGAATGATCATGGCGTTAGTAGCTCATTTTGACATGGAATTACATCAGATGGACGTTAAAACTGCTTTTCTAAATGGAGACCTTGATGGAGAGGTTTATATGGTGCAACCTGAAGGTTTTACAGTAAATGATCCAAGTAAGTTTGTGTGTAAATTGAATAAGGCTATTTATGGTCTCAAACAAGCTTCCAGACGGTGGTACTTGAAATTTCACAATGTTGTTACTTCTTTTGGTTTTGTTGAAAACAAAGTAGATCAACGCATATACTGCAAGGTCAGTGGGAGGAAATTTATTTTTCTTATACTTTATGTGGATGATATTTTGCTTGCAAGTAGCGATGTTGGATTGCTACGAGAAACAAAACAAATGTTGTCAAAGAATTTTGACATGAAAGACTTAGGTGAGGCATCCTTCGTTCTTGGTATTGAAATCCATAGGAATCGTTGTCATCGTATGTTAGGTTTATCTCAAAAGGCATATGTTGATCGTATTTTGGAGAGATTCAACATGCAGGATTGCAAACCAGGAAATGTTCCCGTCGTTAAGGGTGACAAGTTAAGTCTCTCACAATGTCCTCAATCAGATTTTGAGAAAAACCAAATGAAGGATGTGCCTTATGCTAATGCGCTTGGAAGTATTATGTATGCTCAAGTTTGCACTAGACCAGACATCGCTTTTGTAACAGGGCTTTTAGGCAGATATCAGTCAAATCCAGGTCACGATCACTGGGTTGCTGCCAAAAAGGTCTTGAGATACTTGAAAAGAACAAGAGATTATATGCTGATGTATAGATATGTCAATGATTTGCGATTATTGGCATATTCAGATGCAGATTTTGCTGGTTGTGAGGATGATAGGAAGTCGACAACAGGATATATATTCATGTCGGCAGGAGGTGCAGTATCATGGAAAAGTGAGAAATAGAAATCTATATCTTCCTCTACCATGCAAGTGAAGTTTATAGCATGTTTTTCAGCAGCTACTCAAGCAATTTGGCTTCGGAACCTCATTAAGGAATTGACCGTATTTGATTTTGTGGATAGACCCATACACTTATATTGTGATAACAATTCTGCTGTGTTGTTTGTCAATAACAACAGAAGTCTCAAAGGGTCTAAGCATATGGAGGTCAAGTTTTTGACCATAAAGGAAATGGTACAGAATGGTGATGTTATAGTAGAGCATGTTCCCACGGATGATATGTTGGCAGATCCACTGACTAAAGGCTTACGCCCTTGTGTATTTGAGCGACATATCATGAACATGGGCTTAGGAGAATCGGTGGATACTGTCGTTTAATGGGAGCTATTTCAGGTTTGCTCTAATGAAGTTTACTTCTGTATTTTGTTACTTTTTGTAACGTTTCGATATATGTCAACTCCTTATGTATAAGTTGTTATTGAGTCGTGTATATATATCTAAGGAAAATCTCAAGGTACTATGTAAATCTTGAGTAAAGGCTAGGGGTATCCAGTTATTAGCCTTATACATATGTCTCAGTTACACATAAAGAAAGGTTAACCATAAAGATGAGACATAAGTGGGTTCATTAGAACCATAAAGATATTCTCTAGTGCCACATCCGGTTTTCTGTGACACTTAAAGGAAAGAGAATGGTGACCAACAATGGTGATAACACATAAGGTATTACTCTTTATGAGGTGTTATCCGTTTGCCACACAACCATATTGAATCCATATCAATAAAGTTGAAAGCATTCGTGATCATGGAAGGCTCTGTATGAATACATGCAGTTACCGCCATGATTCGGTGTTGGAGACCTTATGGGATAGGATTGACTATTAAGAATTGCCACTAGACCAACATAAAGGTGCGCACATACAGTACAGTTTCAATTAATATAGCCCAAGTGGGAGAATGTAAGAGTTTTCTTTATGTGGGCTACATTAATTGAGATTGTAATTACCGTTTTACGGTGTTGGTCTAATAAGGTAAGGCATAAAGCTTCTTAACAGTCGAATATGGGCTTGGCTTGTGTGGGCCGAGTTGGGCCTAGCCCGTCATGAGAGGGCCCGTCCAAAACTCTATAAATAGCGCTAAGGTCCCTCCTCTAGCCCTCACTGTTCCAAAATTCTCTCTCAACTCACATAAGGTAATCTGTGAGTGGCGGTCTCATCGAGCCAGGATCCGAGGGTTATAGAGGAGAAGATCTTCAGCATTGAAGGCCCGGATTGTTGTCATTTTGCTCCAAGAATGATGAATAACAAATCAGGTACACAAATCTTCCTCTTCAACTTTAGGATGTTCGATATTCTAGTTATGTTGATCTTGGGAAGCCGTTTAGACGGCCTACATATTCCACTTAGCAGCTCACCTGAATCACGCCTGGGTATTCGAATTCTTACGACCAGAAACTGAAAATTTGACCCGAGAACCGGACATGAATGGAGATCTCCCCATTCATATTGCAAGCAAGATGGGTTATGTTGAACATATCGAGAAGCTAAGGAAAGTATCACTTTTGCCAAATAGGCAAGGGCAAAACATTCTTCATATCGCCGCAAAATATGGTAGAGTCTCCGTAGTGAGATATATACTCAGCGATCCAATTCTAGGGATGCTGTTAAATGCAATAGATGATGATGGAAATACAGCTTTGCACTTGGCTGCGATGCATTCACAGCCCGTTGCTTTGATTGATCTTTTGCAGACTGACGGAATTCTACCAAGTGTTTTCAACAACGAATGCTTGCTCGCTGTTGACATTGCTCGACGACGACACCAGGCAGAGGGGTATAACATTCGGCATGTAGGTAGCATGAAGAGTCACTATTTTATTTATTAACTGACTGGAGATTACGTAGACTAATGCATTAGTTAAGGCAGATCTTGTATTCAAATCATTATGTCTCCCAGCCAACTAGATAGTAGAAGTATTGATCAAATTTCTAGAATAGCCCAGACTCCTCTCGGATAAATGTTCTGCAAGTCCCTAATTTAGTCTTGACAGGAGGTAATTGAAATTTGTGATCATGAATTTCTCTGCAGTTAGAAACAAGTAACGTGTCTTTCATAACACGGAGATAACAATTTATATATTTCGTTTAATTGAGCCTCTGAATACGGTCATGAATAAAAAGGCAGGGTTTGTCAAGGTTGCATTCTGTTTTTCATAAAAGGCCAGGGGTCAATGTGACAAATTTGACCGCTCCATATGTAGCACAATCTGGTAACATTATCATTTTGTCGACCTATGAAATGATTGCCCACATAAATTCCATTCACGCCTCTTTTTTCGTCTAAAATGAACTTGGTAGTTTTGTGCTAATTCTTCAAAAAGAGCAGAAACTGCATCTTTAGAAGCAAACGTTTCCAGAGTTCATTCCCGTTATCAATATGGAATAAGCTTGTTCTTATTTTCCTTTTTACATGCTTCCGATCTCAGCAATTGGCATGCCTGGCGTTGGCTTGCTCGCTCGCGGGAAAAGGTCCACTTGGAAACCAAGAGTTACTCCTACTTAGAGCGAAAGCTCGAGATGAAGAGTTATCAGTAGTCCGCTCGCGCAAAAGCATGCCGAGCAGGGACATCGTCAAGGATTACATCAATTCCCGTATGGTGGTGGCAACGCTTGTGGCCACAGTGAGTTTCGCAGCTGGTTTTGCAGTTCCTGGAGGATTTAACAGCTCGGACACAGCCTCCAAAGATGACCGGGGCATGGCTACGATGCTGGACAACAGAATGTTCCAGGCTTTCGCGATTTGCAACACCATTGCCATGCTCTGCTCAACGACTGTGGTCGTCAGCCTCATCTGGGCGCAGGAACTTAAAGTTGACGTCGCGGTCACTGCATTTGAGCGCACAACACTACCACTACAAATTGCACTCCCGGAGATGGTCACCGCTTTCTTAACTGGTGTCACCTTGACCGTTGGCAAACTCCCGTGGCTTGGTAACACCATTTTTTATTTGGGACTCGTTTTCCTCATTATCACATTTGCTAAATTGTTAGAGAAGCCTCTCATCTTTAAAATCCTCGGTCATCCTTTCCGTCAACTAACATTCTGGCTTATTCTCGCCTACATTTATTTGTGGAGAGTTGAGACGTACATTTATGATGACAATGACGGGAAAGATAACAAGGAACAACAAGACCGTCGCTAGTCCGCCTGTGAATGGTGCTGGTGAATCGAGGACCGATGACTCGGCGAAAGCAAAATGTGAGGATGCGTTACATCCTTCAAGTCACTGATTTGAATTGATCATTCCATATTATCTGTAATACGTAGTAATAATATATGTTTTCCTTGGTGAGTGTGACTCACTCTACGGTTGCTTTCCTTTATGTCAGATCAAAGGTGATTGTTAATGTGTGTAAGCTAAACCATGTGTTTCTCTAATAACTTAACTTATTAGAATTGTTGGATATAATTCCATCAAATTTTATATGTAATTAAAGCAGAGGTTCTAAGTTCAAACATTTTCAGGTTCTATTTGCTTCATCTATTATATGTTCTCATGTTTCAATCTTAAATCAAGTCAAGTTTACGAGTGAAGATGAGTATAAAAGTATTTGTATTAAAGTATTTGAATTAAACATCGCATTCGTCTAATAATTTAAATTTTTAGAACAATTAATTGTAGTTCCCCAAAATTTCAAAATGATACACACTTCATGTAAATTAAATGGATGAATGGCTCATTTCATCCGTTTCATCGCCCTGGAATCAAATTGTTAACTTTGAACATGTGGAAGCTCGTGGGTTTATGAAATCACTTGTCTGGAGTCGCCATGTCCAATTTACTTTGAACCAGTCCAATTTGCGGCACTCTCGAGTCACGAAATCCTAAGCGCTCACTTACCTGTCTGGTGTGCAAAGAAAATAATTCTCAAATGAGATTACGTTGAAATGCCCTTTAAATGATTCTCAATCTCCTCGTTTAGTAATCTAAATCAGCATCACTATGTTCTTAAATAATATAATAATAAAAAAAGAGGACAAAAGGCATGGATCTCAAGCCCAAATTATACTTATCAGCACGCGAGAGATCTTTGAATGCAAACACCCTTGAGGGTGGGAATTCACTAAATTATAACTTAAATATTCTAACGGCTCCAACGGCTCAGACAAACAAGCTTGAGTGCATGCGTATAATTGTTGCGCAATGAAATGCATGGTAAGTCGCGAATCGAGACTCGTCCACGTACACACTATTGCGGCCATGACCATGAAGACCACTTCCTTGACTAGTTGGCTAGTCGGAGGAGGAAGACGTGGTCGAGCATAACCTATAGTGGCACATTTGAGTCTTTGAATAATGTCGACATTTGTGTCATTTGTAGGGAAGAGAGAAGATTCCTGGATGCTTCCCCATCATTCTCTAGCATCAGTACTTTTACTGTTGACTGTTTCATGAAAGAAGAATGAATCTATGTTTTGATCACAACCTCAAGTTGCCTACAAATTCCAAATTTTCTAGATACTGTTAATACAAACCACTTTTCAAAATCTGTACTTGCTCTTCCTAAAAAGTCTTATTAGAAGTATTGGATGAATCCAAATTCAATATGTCAATTAAAGCTATTTGATCAACCCGAGACCATAGGTACAAGGGGAATATATTGATTAGATTTGATCACGTGGCTTACCAGGAACCATGTAGCCATAACATACAGCCACTGGGATCCAATTAGACGAATCCGAATTCAAGAGCCTCACCGTCCCAAAAACCAAAAGTTGAGGCTCAAAATCCGACTCGAGCAAGATGTTGTTCAACATCATGTCCCGATGGACAATAGGCAGTGAGCAATCGTGATGCAAGTAGGCGATCGCAGGAGCCACGCATTGAACAGTCTTCACTCTCTTGACACGAGTCCAATTCAACTGCTCCTCTTCCTCCATGCAAAACCTTTGCCGAAGTTCAGAAAACATTGGATGATGTGTGGCATCCCGGAAATTCAAAGCCAAGCCTTAAGGTGTGTTAAATGTCTTTAATTAGGTGATAGAATTTTATGGCTTATGCTTTAGCCAATTTGTCCTTTAATTTGATGAATTTTGCTTGTATTGTGGAAATTTAAATTTAAATGCTTGGCCATATGATTTAAATTTCAATAATTAAAATATCCCAAGACTTTGGCCAAGATGAAATTTGAATTTAGAAATATTTATAGAAAGGAATTCAAAAAAAAAAGAAGGAAAAGGGGATTAATTTTCGAAATGGGCCTTGGACCCATTAGCCTAAAGCTTGGTGGGCCAAGCTAGTCGGCCCATTGGGCCCAAGAGGTGGCTGTCGACCAGCCTAAGGAAGAGTGGCCGGTTTGGCCAAAGCCCAAGCCCAATTGAAATTCAAAATTTAAAAGCCCAAATGACAAGTGGCAAAGATGATGGGCATGCATTGGTTAATTGGAGAGGCAAGGTAATCATGAGCTTTTGGGGAAATAAAAAGGGGTTAGGAGAGAGAAGTGGCCGGCTCCTTTGCTTCATTTTGGCCAAGAAAGGTGAGAGAGAGAGAGAGTGTTCGAGAAAGGGAGAGACCGAGAGGGAAAGGAGGAGCGGCCGAGAGAGAGAGAGGAGGAGGTGTGTCCGCCGTTCGCCCGCCGTCCGACCACTGTACGCCGCCGTGTGTTGCTGTGTGTTCATCTTGGAGGCAAGTGGAGTCCTTAACTTCTCTTGCATGTCTGTTTTGTTGGTTGCATGTTCGGTTTTAGGTGTGATTTGGGCGAAAAACCGAGGTAAGGGTTGGATGTGTTCAAGCTATGTGACTGTTTTCGTTTGGTTTGTGGTAGTCAGTATCTTAGTCGAGCTTGCATGTGTACTTGGAGTGCGATTTTGGCTTCGGTGTCTTCATTAAAGTTGAAGCTAACATCTTTTAGTATGACATACTCGAATTTCATGGAAAACGATGGTGATATGTGGGGTCAAAAGCTTTGTTATACGGAGACCTCAGATCTGCGAAATCTTCACTGACCTTTTGTTGATTTCTTGGTTGCATGTTGATTTCTGTTGGAGATCTCACCTTGTTTTCTTCTTGAAAGTTGTAGGAAACACCTTAAGCTACAACATAATCAAATTTGAAGCAAAAATAACAAGTATAACTTGGTGAATCTGTTAGATCTTGGAGATGGTTGATTCTGGTGAGGTGTACCGAGACACCCGAGACTTCATGGGTTAAAATGGTGACCATAATCTGGTTATTTGACCTAGATCCCTTCATGAAAATTGTAAAGGACATATTTTTACATAACATAATTAAATTTCAGAAGGAACGAAAGAGATTTGATGGGTGAAATCTAAGAAATACGGAGGAGTGTGTTCTGGACGTCGCGGTAGAGATTCCAGAAGCTTCGTAGGGCTATAGAAATTAATCTAAAAATAATTTGGCTTAAAGTTCTTAATGAAAAAGGTACGAAAATGTGTTGGCTATCACCCTGTAAAGTTTTGGTAATTTTTGAAGACCGAATGGGTATTTTAATTTAATTTATTCGGAAACTGTGCAGTGGGTTTAAATCCGAGAATTTTAGGATGTTTTTGGAGGAAATTGTGAAATTGTGAAAATTACGACTTGGCCACGAATTTTATATAAAATTGTAATCCTATAAATGATTATTGAATATTATGATTTTGGGAAAATCATAAATATTAAATATTTATTTATGAAAATAAATAAATATAATAAAATAATGATAAAATAATAAAATAATGAAATAATAAAATAAAATAGATTTTTATTTGGCCATGGATTCAATTCCATTTGTGTGGCACTTGTGTGATGAGGTCTTTGTACATGCATTAAGTTGAAATACTTATGTGATTAAGCTATGACATGTGCATGACATGTGAATTGAAATGCAAGTGTGATATGTTTGATGCCATGCCAAATTTCCATGTTAAATTGAGATAAAAGATAAATGTGGATGAGAATGAGGTTGTGGTGGAGGATGTTGTCTGGTGGCCTAGTGGCGTAATTCCAGAGATTCCCTGGGAGTTTCAGGATGCCCGGAATGTGGGGGGCCAGAAGCCCTGTCGAAGGTTTCTGCCCGAAGGGAGTGACTCGCGATGCCAGGATTGGGGTGCGAGATCCCCGGCTAGAAGGGTAAAGGCCGGAAGCCCTGTCGGAGGTTTCTGCCCGAAGGGAATGCCTCGTGATGTTAGTTGAGATGCGAGATGCCCGGAATGTGGGGGGCCGGAAGCCCAGTGGCCATGAGATGGCTGGAATGCTGGGATCCCTGTCGGAGGTTTCTGCCCGAAGGGATGGTGATGATGGTGAATTTGATGATTTGAGAAAAGATAATGTGGGGATCAATTGATAAGTAAAAGTGGAAATTGATCTATGATGTGATATGCATGGTGATGCATGGCTAATGATGATATGATATGCATGGTGATGCATGGCTAATGATGATATGATGTGATATGCATGGTGATGCATGGCTAATGATGATATGATATGCATGGTGATGCATGGCTAATGATGATATGATGTGATATGCATGGTGATGCATGGCTAATGATGATATGATATGCATGGTGATGCATGGCTAATGATGATATGATGTGATATGCATGGTGATGCATGGCTAATGATGATATGATATGCATGGTGATGCATGGCTAATGATGATATGATGTGATATGCATGGTGATGCATGGCTAATGATGATATGATATGCACGGTGATGCATGGCTAATGATGATGTGATATGCATGGTGATGCATGGTTAATGATGATGTGATATGCATGATGATACATGGCCATGATGATGATATATATGCTATAATGATGCATGAATACACTTGACATCAAAAAGGTAAGCAATGCCTGCATTCTATGATGGTATGCATGGTGCACTGAGTTGTTATTGGATTTCCCTATCTGCTGAGTGGTTGTACTCACCCCTTTTGGGGATAACATTTCAAATTAGCACTATGCCGCTACCTGCTGTTTCGCGTGGGGTATTTTACGGTCTACCGTCTGATGTTGAGGTGGAGTGTACGGAGATAGATTGTCCCTCTGTGCCCGGATCGACGTTTATCCGAGTGCGATGCTTAGTTATGTATGATATTGGCCTAGCTGAGGGCCCTGTCATACAAGAGTTCCTGTCTGTGCACGTTCGACGGGATGGAGCGATGCGAGGGATGCTGCCGCCGCCACCACCCGACACACCGGGTTGGGTGTGAGACCTGTACGCGAGGAGTAGGAGCTAGATCACTTTTTGATGTAGAAAACCGACGCTTTCGATGGGAGGCTTCCTTGTTCACATGATGTTAGGGGTCAAGGTTTCTTTTTGAGAGTTTAGGTAGGACATGGCAGAGTCCTAACCCTTCTTGTTTTTGTATCGACCCGAAGGAAACCCCATCATGCTTTATATATGTATGTAAGCCAAGCGTCGAAGCTGTTTATAAAAATCATGATGTTTAGCTGGTGTGTATTTGTATCATGGGTTAGAAGGGAGATAGATGACGATGTGAATTTTGCTTCCGCTATGAGTCGCGCATGGGACCGCTTTAAAAAAAAAAATGCCTGTAATCTGACAAGGCTTAATTTAGCCAAGAGATAGAGATGGTAAAAGATGTAACACCGGCGCTGGTGACGACCTGCGAAGGGTTCGGGGTGTCACATGATGTCCCTGCGGTTAGCCACCACTTTTTTTTACCGTGACGATGTGGCCGCTGGCCTATTCGGCCTTGTAAACGCTTTTGAATCCGCATTTTCCGATGCAGTACTCTTCACTGAAGCCGTTGGTGGCCTTGGCAATATCATTGAATGCAAACTTCGTTCCCCTTTCCCATATGATTTCACGTACTTCATAAGATTTCTTATCTCTTCATCGAGATGCTTGTTTCACCGCCAAAGCACCAAAATCAAAGCAATAAGAATCACGAGAAGTAGTAAGCAGCAAACGCAACAATCACATTAATCAGATCCTTTCTCCGATGGTCAGTCGATTTACTGCTCGACCCACATGGAGACTTTCCATCGCGTTTCCTCACAAGCCCGAATTTGCAATAAAAGCACTTCCTAGTTATTGTTGGAAGAGGCAACCACCAGGAACTGCGCCTGTCAGCTTGTTGTACAAGAAGCCCATGAAGCTTAAACTGCTCATGCGGGTGAGAGTAGCTGGGATCATACCCGACAAATCGTTATAAGAATTATTGAGATTTTTCAATTTAGTGAGCTTTGCTAAATTGGAAGGAATTGATCCTACTAGTGAATTGTGGCTTAGGTCTAGTGGTTTTGTAGCGTGAACGAGTTTCCCAGCTCTGGCGACATGACACCCAACAGATTGTTGTTGCTCAAGTTCAGGCCCAGTAAATTCTCACAATTTGCTAACTCTTTTGGTACAATCCATAGAGAAGGGATGTACTTGTCGTATTGTGGTTTATGAAAGATTGTGCCACGTTGATAGCTTTAGATGTTAGTCCAAATTCGAAATATCGGGTCAAAGTTTGGCATTTTATTGGCCATTTGGCATTTCATTTGTAACTCATGAATTCCCTGCTCATAAAAAAATTAATAAATTAGAGAATTCTACAAGCCTCGTATAAACATGTAGCATACTTTATCAAATTCCACAAAACCACTGCACCACATTCCTGTCACACCTTTTATTCTCTTATTCTCAGCAAAGACAAGAAGAACAACACTCACCAGCCCAACATGCTTAGCTCCAAACAGAGTGACTCAAACTCTTCTTGTCTCCTTTTCAGTTTAGCACAACCAGACATATTTAACACATTACGTAAACAATACAAGATAGCGAAGAGATCGGCTCAGTAGGCATCAGGGTTTGCCACGAGATAAGCCTGGATGGCCCCGACCATCGCAGTCACCTTCTGTTTCCCGGCTTTGATCTCGTTCTCAGGGACGTCCACGTCGCCATTGGTGAAGTAACTGTTCCAGCACTTCAACACCGAGCCTCCCAAAGGCAACGCGGTGATCTTCACCTCATAGCTGATTTTCTCAAAGGTGGTGCCCAGCACTTCGCCCTGGTGATTGAGTAGCAGTAGGTGAAGTTCTCCTTGTCTAGGGCCTCGACCTTGTGCTTCGCTGTCTTGTTCTGGCTGCCTATCAATGTAACAAAAAGTCACATTCACATTTAGAACTCGCAGGTTTCAATATCACGAGCACCAATCTTCATGGTGTCCATCAGGCCGCTTAGGAATTAACCCAATTGTTCCGACTGCAATCCAATACAATTGACTTAGACATAGCCTGACTTTGCCCGATCAAAATCAAGTCACATAATCACTCGTGTAAAGTTAAACGGTTAGAAACATCTTAAGTAACCGAGTCATATTTCTATCCTTTTCCATATTCATTATAGTGTTCCATAAGGTTGAACCCCCTTGATTCAGAGTGATCCTAAGTTCCTAAAACGGATGGACTAACCTTCGCCAAAAGCCATCAACTTGATGGTCCCGGGACCTCCATCGCCCTCGAGGACTTCAACGCTCTTGACGGCTCGTGGGAGGACCATGGGGAGGAGGTTATCAGCATCGAGGATAGCGGCCTTGAACATGCTGGCCGGGGGAATGGGGGACAGGATATCGAAGTGAAAAGTGATGACACCCATGACTGGATCCTAACAGAGTTGCTGAAACTGAGAAGGGGGTGATGATCTGGAAAGACTTGAGTAGTAGTGATGAAGTTGGTCTCTGGGACTTGGGAGTGAAGAGAAGAGGCTGAATTGAAGTTGACATATATAGAGAGAGGGAGACTTGAGTGTGAAGGGTTCTGATCACTGCATATTTTCTTCTTACTAAGATGCATTATATTTTGCGGAAAATAAATAATTTAGAAAATATTTTCCTAAAAATAATCACTAAATTTAGATAGTGTTCCGAGCATAAGTTATTTGGTGAGTGTGCTGCATGTTCTAAATTGATCTAAATTGCTAAATTTAATGGGCTCGCAAGAATTAAAAGTGTAGATTCCCCTTAATATAAATACAACACTACCTCATTTTTAAGTCTTCATCAAAATTGTGTTGTATATAAATATGACCCTAACTCATCTCCGAGTCTTTATCAAACGTGTATTGTATGTCCTAAATTGATCTAAATCGCTAAATCTAACAGGTTCACATGGGATCCATGTGGAACTCACTCGAATTAAAAGTCTAGATTCTCCTTGATATAAATACGATGCTATGTCATTTCTAAGTTTTCGTCAAAATTGTGTTGTATATAAATATGACCCAAGCTCATTTCCGAGTCTTTATCAAACGTGTGTTGTATGTCCTAAATTGGTCTAAATCACTAAATCTAACAAGTTCACGTGGAATCCATGTGGAACTCACTCAAATTAAAAGTCTAGATTCTCCTTGATATAAATACGATGCTATGTCATTTCTAAGTTTTCGTCAAAATTGTGTTGTATATAAATATGACCCAAGCTCATTTCTGAGTCTTTATCAAACGTGTGTTGTATGTCCTAAATTGGTCTAAATCACTAAATCTAACAGGTTCACGTGGAATCCATGTGGAACTCACTCAAATTAAAAGTCTAGATTCTCCTTGATATAAATACGATGCTATGTCATTTCTAAGTTTTCGTCAAAATTGTGTTGTGTATAAATATGACCCTAGCTCATCTCCGAGTCTTTATCAAACGTGTCGTATGTCCTAAATTGATCTAAATCGCTAAATCTAACAGGTTCATGTGGGATCCATATGGAACTCACTCGAATTTGGAACTCACTCGAATTAAAAGTCTAGATTCTCCTTGATATAAATACGATGCTATGTCATTTCTAAGTTTTTGTCAAAATTGTGCTGTATATACTAAGTTAATCTAAATCGCTAAATTTGATGGGTTCATGTGGGATCCATAGGAAACTTACTAAAATTAAAAGTTCAAATCAGCTTAATATAAATATAGTGCTGTTTCATCAAAATTACGTCGTATGTACTAAATTAACCCAAATCGCTAAATCTGATGGGTTAATGTGGGACCTATATAAAACTCGCTGGAATTAAAAGTCTAGATTCTACTAAATAAAAATGAGGCCCTAACTCATTTCCGAGTCTTTGTCAAAAGTGTGTTGTATGTCCTAAATTGATATAAATTGCCAAATCTGATGAGTTCACATACAATCCATATTGAATTCACTAGAATTAAAAGTCCAAATTCCACTTAATATAAATATGACGCTAGCTCATTTCTGTTAATTCATCAAAATTGTGCTATATGTACTAAGTTAATCTAAATCGCTATATTTGATAGGTTCATGTGGAACCCAGATGAACCTCACTAAAATAAAACGTCCAAAATCGATTAAATATATATACTACTTTAACTCATTTCTAAGTCTCCATCAAGCGCCTTTTTCTCATCTCTTTGAAGCTTCCGAGCGCGTGCCATTCCGTCACATGTGAATCGCGAATGATTTTCTACGCCAGAGTCTTTGTTAAATCTCAAGACTTAAAAATACGAATGTGAAGTAACAATTGCGTGTCAAATGCAGAAAATTCATATGTGAAAAAGTTGACCGTCCCTTCTTGAGTCAACTGTTCTCTTCCTCGATATGCTTTTCTGATCTGGCCTCAAAGACAGATGGGCAAAGCGGCGCATTCATATCTATAATCTCGCGGCAGTTTCAACTCTGTTAAAAGAATGCCGAGATCTTTACAAGATGTTTGACAAGCGTCTTTGATGACAGCATGCACAGCATATCTACCACTTCAAAACATAGTTACGGTTCAGTCTCGATTGTTATTTTTCTTGAAAGAGACACGAGAATGAATCTCAAGTCCAAATGATACTTGTTAGCATGCGAGAGATCTTTGAATGTAGACAACCTTGAGGGAGTCACTAAATTATTATTGAAATATTCTAATAGAACCCAATGGCTTAGACAAGCAAGCTTGAGTGCATGTGGATAATTCTTGCTTGACGAAATGCATGGTAGGTCGCGAATCGAGACTCGTCCCCATGCACATCCACTTCCTCGGCTAGTTGGCCGGTCGGAGGAGGAAGCCGTGGGTCAAGCACATCCTTCAGTAGCACATTTGAGTCTTTCAATAATGTCGACATTTGTGTCATTTGTAGGGAAGAAAGAACATTCAATGGATGCTTCCTCGGCTACTTTTACTGCTGGCTCTGTTTCATCAAAGAAGAACTAGTCAGGGTTTTGCTCTCAACGTCAAGTTGTCCACAAATTCCAAATTTCTATGATACTTTTAAAACAAACCACTTTTCATAATCTATACTTACTCTTCCTAAAAGTATTGTTAGATTTATTGAATGAATCCAAATTCATGCCTCTTTTTTCGTCTAAAACGAACTTGGTAATTTTGTGCTAATTCTTCAAAAAGATCAGAAACTGCATCTTTAGAAGCAAACGTTTCCAGAGTTCATTCCCGTTATAAATATGGTATAAGTTTGTTCTTATTTTCCTTTTTACATGCTTCCGATCTCAGCACTTGGCATTCCTGGCGTTGGTTTGCTCGCTCGCGGGAAAAGGTCCACTTAAAAGCCCGGAGTTACTCCTACTTAGAGCGGAAGCTCGAGATGAAGAGTTATCAGTAGTCCGCTCGCTTTAAAGCATGCCGAACAGGGACATCGTCAAGGATTACATCAATTCCCGTATGGTGGTGGCAACGCTTGTGGCCACAGTGAGTTTCGCAGCTGGTTTTGCAGTTCCTGGAGGATTTAACAGCTCGGAAACAGCCTCCAAAGATGACCGGGGCATGGCTACGATGCTGGACAATTGAATGTTCCAGGCTTTCACGATTTGCAACACCATCGCGATGTTCTGCTCAATGACTGTGGTCGTTAACCTCATCTGGGCGCAGACAGTTGATGTCAAGGTTTTAGTCGCTGCATTCGAGCGCACAACGCTACCACTACAAATTGCACTCCCGGCAATGTCCACCGCTTTCTTAACTGGTGTCACCTTGACCATTGGCAAACTCCCGTGGCTTGCTAACACCATATTTTATTTGGGACTCGTTTTCCTCCTCATTACCTCATTTGCTAAATTGTTAGAGAAGCCTCTCCTCTTTAAAATCCTCGGTCATCCTCTCCGTGGACTAACAATCTGCCTTATTCTCGCTTACATTTATTTGTGGAGAGTTGAGACGTACATTTATGATGACGATGACGCGAAAGATAACAGAAGGGAGAAGAAGACCTTTGCTAGTCCGCCTGTGGATGTTGCCGGTGAATCAAGGACCGATGACTCGGCGAAAGCAAAATGTGAGGATGCGTTACATCCTCCAAGTCATTGATTTGAATTTGATCATTCCATATTATCTGTAATGTGTAGTAATAATATATGTTTTCCTTGGTGAGTGTGACTCACTCTACGGTTGCTTTCCTTTATGTCAGATCAAAGGTGATTGTTAATGTATGTAAGCTAAACCGTGTGTTTCTCTAATAACTTAACTTATTAGAACTGTTGGATATAATTCCATCAAATTTCATATGTTATTAAAGCAGATGTTCTGAGTTCAAACATTTTCAGGTCCTATTTGCTTCATCTATTATATGTTCTCATGTTTCAATCTTAGATCAATTCAAGTTTACGAGTGAAGATGAGTATAAAAATATTTGTATTAAAGTATTTAAATTAAACATCGCACCCATCTAATAATTTAAGTTTTTAGAACAATTAATTGTAGCTTCCCGAAATTTCAAAGTGATACACACTTGATGTAAATTGAATGGATGAATGGCTCATTTCATCCGTTTCATCCCCTGGAATCAAATTGTTAACTTTGAACATGTGGAACCTTGTGGGTTTATGAAATCACTCGTTTGGAGTGGCCATGTCCGATTTACTTTGAACCAGTCCAATTTGTGGCACTCACTTACCCGTATGGTGTGCAAAGAAAATAATTCTCATCGCCTACTCTCTGAGTCGAGAGTTAGGTGAAGAAAACCGGAACAAAATAATTCTCTTCACTCCTCACAAAAGAAATAGAATCAAACACCGAACTCATTTCCATCTACACCCCTTTCATTTCCCCACTTCTCCCTCCTAGGCGCCCAATTTCTGTGCATGCAAATGAGTTTTGGTGTTTGATTCGTGGTGAGGTATAATCTTAGTGAGCAGCGGGCGCAGAAGTCTAGTCAAGGGACGAGATAAAAAGGAATTGCAGTACGCAACTCAAGGAGAATTGTGGAAAAGTCTGGATATGTGATTTTCCTCCTCTGATCTCTGATTTTTATTTCAAAGGTGGTTGGTATTGACACGTAGAATATAACTCTAAAGTGATTCTGGACCTATCTATTCGACAGTGAACGTAGATAATTACAAAAAATAAAAAAGGATCCCATTGTACGAATGTCTATTGAGCTATAAACTATTAAAATTAATTGATCTAATTTTAAACATCTTGACGATTTGTCAATATAATCTCCAACTTTGACCAAAAATTGTTAACGTAGACATTGGCCATCCTTTGCCCATGACCAGTATTGAGTTGGACAATTTTTGTAATTTAAAAAAAAAATTCTCAATTTTTTTTTCATGTTTTCATTTTCTTCATTTTCATTTCTTATATTTTCCTTTTTTCTTTTTCTTATTCCCCTTCGCCAGCCATTGGCCAGTCCATGGCTTCGGTGATTGATGGCAAGGGCCCAGATGCCCTCGCCAGCTAGCAAGGGCTGATGGATTTGCTGGGGCCACATACTAATGGAGGGACAAAGGAAGAAAAAAAAAGGAAAGAAAAGAAACTAAAAAAGAAAAAAAAGTTTTGAAAAAATTGTAAAAATTATTCACATCAGCATCGGTACCTAAATCTGGGCAAGGCCAATCTCGTCATGGCCTGGCCTAAATCTGGGTGAAGCCACCTTGCACACGGCCTCAAGACCTCGCTCGTGGCCGACGAGACTCATCAAAGAATCAAAAGAATCAAGAAGAGAAAAAAAATTAATTTAGACGTCCCGATTAATTAATGATTTCCCTATAGCTTGTACCTCTAAAGTCAATTAAATATTATTAATGGATTAAAGTCGCATATGTTGCACTTCGCACTAAGAATAATGAGTTATTAAGGTTCCTTTTATTTCGCATATAAATGATTTGAGAAATATTTTCCTAAAAACGTTTGTTTATATCGCTTAAAATAATTAGTTAATGAAAAATATTTTCATTATCGACAATAATTTATATCTAAATATTTATGTGGATGATAAAAATATTATTTGTTTATTCATTCCTATAAGTGATACTAACAATTATTTTTAAGAAAATATTTTCTAAATTATTCATTTTACATTAAATAAATGCACCTTACTTGACAAGTTTTGATAATTGCCTAATTCCTATCAAAGAAAATTAAATATAATATATTTCAACTAAAATCGCCAAAATTAAATACAGGGAGACTTAAAAATACCTTGTCGATGGTACAGGTGTGCATGTAGAATTTGAATAGTTGGATAAAAGAAATAAATAAATAAAAAAGCATCCGAAAGGAACTTTGAAAGGGTTGTTGGGAATAACGGATCCCCAAAAACCGGATTCGACACTAAATCGAACCCCTAAAACGAATGCGGAAGTGAAGCCCGGGAAAATCACGTATCACCAATCCTAAAGCACACCACGGATTCGAGTGTACCTTGTTAGCCACAGATTAGACACCGACGCCAATAAGAGGAAGAAAATCTGGCCCTGTTCGATCCGATAGCGCCTTGAAGGGAAGAAAAACGCTTACTGTTTTTCTTGGAGAGAGAGAGCGCGTGCGGAGAAGGGAAGATGTACGTATGTTTTCTTTTTTCCAATCGTTGTCTTCTCTCTCTCTCTCTCCTCCCCTTTATACCTTCCCCCATCCACGAGCCCTATTCCTGTGGGCCGGGCCTTTCGGGCCCAACTTGGGCGGACGGGCCTTAAGCCCATTTCATATAAAACCATCATCTCCCACTCGCACATGGTGGGCCAAACAGAATTCTCTTTACCTCTCTTTAACATTCATACCGGTGAATAATCCGTGCGACCAGCATACTTTGAGAGCTCGTTGCTATACATCTGTTAGGAATATATAGCAGCTCATAATGGGCGTCACGCTTTGAGTAGATTTAGTATGCAGTACCCTAGATCGATCGATCACATTTATATCTCTCTTGATCTCTTTTAAACAATGATATATATATATATATATATATATATTGTATTCACAATTATGATTATCACAAAGACAGTCATAATTGGTTAACCAGTGAATACAAAACTACAATGTGATTCTCCAAAATCGATCTTCCTCTTTCCTTCAAACTCTCAATTTCAGTTTAGCTTGCTTTTCTAGAAATGTCCCATTAGATCGAATCAAACTCATGACCATTCGCAACATCCTAAGATAGCAAACACTAAATAGAAATCTTAAGAATAAGTAAGAGTCATGAGGGGACTAAAAATTGAGAAACTCTTTTCCTCAAGAGTCTCACACGACATAAAAGTTGAGATCAAACTTTTGTCACTCTAATTGGTCATCACATGCATACGTAGTATGAAATACGTATTATGGTATTAACTCCTTTCCCGGAGCGTATGTCTACACCTTCAATACCGTACAGATGATAGTTCAGACATACCCAATGTCTAACTTGAGTTCACGTATATACTCATTCACAAAAATTCATCAGAACTCACATCTGGCATCATAGACAGATAAAGTAAAATATGTGGGGTATTTTACTTTCAGACATAGTAAGTATTATGTCCTCATCTTAACACTTCGTTAAAGCGATATACGTGTTTTAAGCTTGAGCTCTCAATTATCACCTAGATAATAAGCTTAAAAACAGTCTCATCTCTATTTATCACATAGTAAATAGAGGCGATTACCCGTGTGAGTGGGCTAATCTTATATCTGTCCGACATACTTTCTCAACTTAAAGTAATGCACTTAGCATTAAGATGCATAAAGATCAAACAAAGATTCATAGGCATTAACGATGAAAACACAAATTCATCAAATGTGAACACTTAGGGAAATTGCAATATTCAGTACATCAACCTCTACGCAATCCTAGAGATTTCACATGGCCACAAAAACACATCTCTAGGTACTGGCTTTATCATAAGATCTACTACCATTCTATGCGTAGTATGTACTCCAAGTTCACATCTTTTCGTGCAATCATATCTTTGAGAAAATTATACTTGGTATCTATATGTTTGGTCTTGCCATGATATTTTGGATCTTTGGTGTACGTTATAGCTACTTGGCTACCACAGTTAACCAATAATCAATTTACAGCACTTCCAATAACACCTAAATGATCCAAAAATCTCTTAAGCCAAACACTTTTTTATACTGTTGCTGATAATGCCAAGAACTCAACTTCCATCGTGGACAAGACTATACACATTTGTTTCTTACTGATCCAACATATGGTGTCATTATTCGGTAAGAAAACAAACCCAGAGGTAGATTTCCTTTCATCTAAATCTCCTCTCTAATCAACATCAAAATAGCCTTAGAGTCGCAGATCATTTCCTTAATAACTCAGCGTATAATCAGCAGTCCCCTTTAAATACCTCAGTATTCTCTTAACGGCTTTCCAACATGCTTGACCGGAGTTGGATTAGTATCTACTTACCATTCCAACTGCAAAACATATGCCAGGTCTTGTACACTTCATAGCGTACATCAAGCATCCAATAGCACTAGCATAAGGAACATGTTTCATTTGTTCATTCTATTGTGGAGTCCTTGGACACAGTCTATGGCTCAATCCTTCACCTTTTGCAATAGGAGTTTTTATGGGTTTACAATCTCGAAATCTTAACTCCAAGAATGTATGCAACATCACCCATGTCTTTCATCTCAAAGTTGGAAGACAACCAACTCTTGACAGTATTAACAAACTCCATATTGCTTCCAGCAATCAGTATATCATCAACATATAATGATATGATCACAAACTGATCCTTGGATCTTTTGATATATACACAATAATACTCATCAATCATTGTAAAATCATATGCCATTGTGGCATTATGAAAATGTATATACCATTGTCTCGATGACTGCTAAAGGCCATATATCGACCTCAAAAGTCAACATACATTTTCTTCTTGGCCTTTTACTATGAAACCAGCAGG
This sequence comes from Eucalyptus camaldulensis, assembly GCA_019915185.1. NCBI lineage: Eukaryota > Viridiplantae > Streptophyta > Magnoliopsida > Myrtales > Myrtaceae > Eucalyptus > Eucalyptus camaldulensis. The sequence continues at coordinate 6,911,536 of JAHSVA010000014.1, read as the reverse complement.
TTGTTTCATATATATTTCTTCCTCTAATTTTTATTGAGGAAAAAAGTCATTACATCCATTTGATGTAACTCAAGATCCAAACTAACCACTATTGCCAGAATAATGCGAATCGAGGTAAATCTCACTACAGGAGAAAATGTATCTTCATAATCAGTTCCTTCCTGTTGATTATACCCATTCGCCACAAGGCGAGCCTTATGCCTTTCTATCGAGTCATCAGTCTTTTGCTTTATTTTGAGAACCCACTTGTTCCCAATAGCTCTGCGTCCTTTTCGAAGATCAACCGGTTCCCAGACTAGGTTTGATTTCATTGACTCCATTTCCTCTTCCATTGCATGAATCCATTTTTCTTTACTAGGGCAACTTAGAGCCTCATTAATATTTCTTGGCTCATTCTCATTTTGTGGAGCAACCATAAAAGTTTCCCCTTCAATGTCAAAACGTCGACCGGGAATACTTTGGCACTTGTTCACCGTATGAGAGATTGTACACTTGGCACATCATTTCCCATTATACTCCCACTAGGATTGGATAATGATGATGTCGTCTCATCATCTGGTTGTAATTGAGAATGAGTTGAATTCAATTCTTCACTTCTCATATTACTCCCACTTGGATGAACTCCACTAATATCATTATCTTGATCCAAGATTACAAATAATCTTCTCCTATTTTGCCCTTCTTAGGAGATTCATCCACAAGAATGTGACATCCCGTGATTCAAATTCAGTTATACTCCCACTTTCCTACTCACCTATGAACACATACCCTTTTGAGTGTTCGGAGTATCTCATTAAAATACTCTTCTTTTCTTTTTGGACTTAATTTCCCAAACTTGTGAGAGGACTCATGAGTACAAGCAGCACAACCCCATGGCTTAAGAAAACTTAAGTCCAATTTTCTACTCGTCCATAACTCATATGGAGTGGAAATAACTGATTTGGAAAGCACCCGGTTAAGTATATAGGCAGCAGTTAACAATGCATCACACCAAAAAGTAATAGGTAAGTTAGCATGTGCCATCATGGACCTAACCATTTCCAGTAGGGTTATGTTTCTTCTCTCTGCAACACCATTTTGTTGAGGAGTATATGGAATAAACAACTGTCTTTCTATTCCTTTTTCATCACATTATTTTCTGAACTCATCAGATAGATATTCTCGACCTCGATCGAATCTTAATACTTTTATTTTCTTGTCAAATTGATTTTCTGTCAGGTTCATAAACCTTTTAAAACAACTTATTACTTCATATTTATGAGAAATCAAATAGACATATCCGAATTGAGTATAGTCATCTATTAAAAGTGATGAAATAAACAGTCACATGCCTTCCTCTCACATTCATAGAACCACATACATCAGAATGGATTAAATGCAGAGGAAATTCAGCTCTTCTACCTTTTCCAAATGGTTTCCTTGTCATTTTCCCTTCTAAACAATGCTCACATATGGACAAATCAACTTTTTCAATATTGCCCAACAAGCCCTCTTTGGCTAGTCTTTTCATATGTTGTTGGCCAATATGACCAAGTCTAGCATGCCACATAATCACATCATTATCATATGAAGTAGAAGACGTGAAACAATGGAATAATAAATATTGACATCACCACAGTCAACATTTTGTACAATAAAACCATCCAGAAAGTGACCACAACCATAGTAGTTGTATCCAAATACAAATCTACACCTCTATTATGGAAGTTCATACCAAAAACCAAGCTTGACCAACACCAAAACAGACACTTAAATTTTGACGAATCTCCGGAGCATATAGAACATCATGTAGGAACAAGATGCGTCCACCACGCATGTTCAATTGGTAGGTGCCAATCCCTTTAACTTCATCTCTGGAGTTATTTTCTACATAGATGCACTTAGTTCCAGTTGGTACTCGTCAAAATTCCACGAAAAATTCTCTATCCTTTGCTATATGGTCTGTCGTATCTGAATCTACAGTCCATAAAGGATTGGATTCAGCCAATAATACAGAACTTGGCACATTCTCAAATGTACAAGAGGTGTATACCTTCTTTGGCTCACGACAATCGCGAGCATAGTGACCTCTCTTGTCATAATTGTAACACCTCACTCTTGACATTTTCTTTACTTGAGGACATTTTCCTCTTTTGTGTTGGTTAACTCTTGATTTCTTGCAATAAGAACTTGATCCTTTGCATTCCCACATATTGAATGAATCAATACGCTTGCGCTTAGAGCTCGAAGCCCTTTCTGAGCTAGAACCAGCATAGAAAATATCTATTTTCGGCTCAAATGCCGTTATGCGGTCCTCAGCTAGCTCAAGGTGGCGCATGGCACCCTCAAGATCTTCCATAATATGGTCAAGAGCTTCTAGTGCTTCTTGCTTTTCCAGCACATATTGAATCTTCATATTCAATATTTCACAATTGTTGCCGTTCATATCAGCAATTACGTTCTTAGTTGTTGAAACCATCGATCTGAACACATCAGACATACATACACGAATAATTAATGCCTATCATTTATGCATCCCTATTTGCATAGACCAATTATATTAATGAATAATTTCAAGTAAGGCTTCAGAATCAAAAGGTCACTATGTTTCCAATCATCCTCTAAAATCCTAACTCAAAAATTATTATTAATATAATTATCTTATGCAAAATAAATTCAATGAAGTTACAAAAACTTCTATAACTACCCACAACTAATTATCCACAGCAACCAACAATGACAGAAAGCAACAGATAACTAACATCCAATAAAACAATAATGCTTTCACATAATACAACTATACATTACACTAAGCAACATATAGAGAAATATCAACATGGAAAGAGATATTTACACCCATAAAACATCTCATAATTAATCTAAGAAATAATTAGGGAATTTCCCTTCTAATCTATCAGTCAAAACATTTGAGAAAACTGAAGGCACATTTGCCAACCATGGAAAAACTTTTGGAAAGCTTTCATGTTGCCACAAAAGCGCATTTACTTTACGCCATGTGGTGCTCAATCTAAGGCTTGAAGTTTTGGCCAACTCAATCCTATAGTACTCTCTTACTAAAGCTTCCACTAGCCTCCTATAACCCGGGACCACGTTGACCTCCCATAGCCGATCTAACACTACTTGCCATTTTGGTGGAAGAGTGTTTATTAAAGCCGGCACCTTCTCAAAATCCGGTATAAGATAACCATTCCAGATGATTTCCTGTATCATCTGATTGACCTTAACCACATTTGATACTAAATCACCGTCATGCCACCGATAATCAGCTAACTCTGTCATCAGTCTTTTCAATCTTGCATTTCCCTCCTCCGTTCTCGGGATTGCAGGTATCCATGCATAACGCATCATAGTTCCTGCAACAAATGCAGCACTAAAAAATGGATTACTCATAATCCATAATTTACATAAGGGAAAATACATAATTTTCCAAAATTCATGCAACAAATGCAGAATAAATAATGGATTACCTATAACCCACACAAATATAATTGAAAAAGAAACAAATTCATTTTTTTTTGTCAACGGTCAACGTTCAAGTCAACGGGTCAACGGCGGTCAACGGGTCGACGGTCATCGGTCGCCGATCGTACCGGCTGGATCGGTAGAGCCGGTTGGGCCGGTTCGGACGGACCGACCGACACGTGCCTTGCACGTGGGCAGCTGATCACGCGCCAGCGTCCGCGGACGCGCACGTGCTCGCGTCGGTCGCGCGCGTGCGTGCGACGCATGCGCCTTCCCTGCGACTTGGCGCGTGCTTCGCTCCGGCTGTGCGTGGGGGCGCGTCCGGTGGCCGTTGGCCGCATTCCGCCACTCGTCGCGATCGTCTCGACGAGCCCTTCCATCCTACGCCATTAGAAACCAATTTCGAGTTACAGAAACTCGAAAAAATGGAGGAACAGTGCTCGAGTGTCGGGATTTCTCGTCCCGATCGGTGTCGGCCGAATAATTTCGTGAAAATTCAATGTAAAATCATCCATTAAACATGAAAGGGGTCGGGATAACATGAACTAGGGCTCTGATACCAATGTTGGGAATAACGGATCCCCAAAAACTGGATTCGACACTAAATCAAACCCCTAAAACGAATGAGGAAGTGAAGCCCGGGAAAATCACGTATCACCAATCCTAAAGCACACCACGGATTCGAGCGTACCTTGTTAACCACAGATTAGATACCAACGCCAATAAGAGGAAGAAAATCTGGCCATGTTCGATCCGATGCCGCCTTGAAGGGAAGAAAAATGCTTACTGTTTTTCTTGGAGAGAGAGAGCGCGCGCGAAGAAGGCAAGACGTACGTAAGTTTTCTATTTTCCAACCGTCGTCTTCTCTCTCTCTCTCCTCCCTTTTATACCTTCTCCCTTCCACGGGCCCTATCCCCGTGGGCCGGGCCTTTCGGGCCCAACTTGGGTGGACAGGCCTTAAGCACATTTCATATAAAACCATCAAGGGTAAATGAGGAAAAAAGGAAGAATTGTGGCGGAAGAGATGGAAGTCAAAGTCGGCCGAAGCAATAAACTCGAATAAAAGAATAAATTAGGTTAGAACTTCTTGATTTTTTCTCTCCCTTTTGATTCGTTTTTCATTTCTGCTATTGATTTTGTCATTTTGAGCTTAGGTTGCCACCTAATAGGCAGAAATTTTGTAACATTTGATATGATATGCAAATACACATTACTTGTGTATATCTCGAAAATTCCCACTTTTAGACATTGTTTTTTGCTGGCTTCCAAAAAAATGCCCTTCTATTAATCTTCTAAGCGTTAAAAACTACAAAATACAAACTAAAAAAGTCAGACTGTGAGAACAACTTCTGTTTGCTCTTTCTTTTGTTTTGCATTGCATATTGGTCCTTCACCTATTTTTGTATGCTGATAGCTAATTTCAAACACCAAGTTGCTTCAAAGGTCATAGTTGAAACAAGCATATACTGAAATGTAGAGGCAAAAGAAATTATGCAGGTTCTCAAAACTTTGGTGGTTGACCGCGGGGACATCACCCGATCCCAGTATGTTGAGCATTTTGATGGCGATGATTTGGCCGCTAGCCAGGCTCCCGAACCAGCCCTTTCTGATGCAGTAATTTTCGCTGCAGTCATCGGTAGCCTTGGCGATGTCATTGAATGTGAACTTCCCTTCCCTTCCCTTCCCCATATGATCGACTCGGATTTCTCTTACTTCACAAGACTCTTGACCTCTTCATCGAATTCTTTGTTTTGCCACCGAAGTGCCAGAATCACAGCAATTGAAGTCACCAGAAGTAGTAAGCAGCAGACGCCCAGGGTCACACCAATAAGAACCTTTTCCCTATGGTCGGTCAATTGTCGCTCATCCCATAAGGAGATAATCTAGTCGCATTTCCACACAAACCCGGATTCACGATTAAAGCACTTCCCCATGCTTGTTGGGAGAGGCGACCACTACGAACCGCACTGATCGGCTCATTGTACGATAAGTCTATTGAGCTTCAACTCCTCATGCTGGTGAGAGGAGCTAGGATCGTACCCGACAATTTGTTACGCAAAAGATTGAGATTTTCCAATTCAGTGAGCTTTGCTAAATTGGAAGGAATTGATCCTGCTAGAGAATTGTGGCTCAAGTCCAGGAGATTCTGTAACTTGAACAAGTTCCCCAGCTCTGGCGATATGACATCCAACATATTGTTGTTGCTCAAGTTCAAGCTCGGTAAATTCTTGCATTTCGCTAGCTCTTCTGGTATGCTACCGCTCAATGCCTTCTCCCCGACAAATCAAGATATTCTAGCTTCGATAAGTTTCCTAACGAGGTGGGAATATCTCCAGCCAAATGGTTGTAGCTCAAGTTCAGCTTAATCAACACCCTCAGACTTATCGAATCATCGGGAATTTTCCTGGTCGATTCATTGCCATATGGAGTCAGATCGCGCAATTGAGACAATTTCCCAAGCTCCGGTGAGATCAGCTGCAGATTTTGTTACCATCTATCTGCAAATTCGTGACATTCGCGCACTCTCCCCATTCTGCGGAGAGATTCCCGACAAATCGGTTGTTGCTGAGGGCCTGAGGCTTATAAAGTCCGGATTCAGATAAACTCCAAACGCACTCATGACATCTGCAGTGAACTGATTGCTGTCCAGACGGACTCTCGTTAGCCCCAGACAATTCCTAAGCAGTTGGGCAGCGGCTCGGTGAAGTTACTCCCATCGACCACGAGATATCAAAAAGAGCAAAGCCACTGCATATATCTGGCGGCAGCTCTTTGGTGAAGTTGTTGTTCGAAAAGCTAACGTTGCCTAGAGAATCGCTGTACTTGCCGAAATCACGTGGTATGCCTCCCGATAAATTGTTCATGAACAAAGAGATGGACTGTAAGTGATGCTACGTCATGGCTTTTTCCTTCCCAGCCCTGGTCTCCTCTTCTTCAACTTGAAGTGCCTCCTTGGTGGTATACTTGCTCGTCATCTTGCAAACCGACCTTCATCACTGACAGCCTCTCAAACTTGACCTCGTAATTGTCACACCCTAAAACTACAAAGAATGGGGATGACACGGCCATCCTTTTTTACAAAGGACGCAGCCTCAAATACAACCAACAAACTGATATTAATTTATATATATATATATATATATATATATATATATATATATATAGATAAACCAACAAATTGGTTGCAACATCAAAGTTTCTATAATCCACCAAAAGAAGAAAAGAGATATATGTTTAAAACTCAAACGATCCAACTACTTGTAAGTATCATTTGCACCACTTCTTTAAACCATACCAAAAACAAAATAGAACTCCCCAAAGGTTTCCCACCGACTACGCACTTGCTCTATTCGCCGCTAGCTGAGGAACCTGAAAAGATTAAAGGAGGAATGGGATGAGCAACCATAGCTCAGTGAGTAGTACATATCTTCTAAGCAGATTGAACAATCACTATGCATGTATACAAAATAATACCAAATTTCATAACACCAATTCAATATATAAATTACATATCGAATCATATGAAAGTTATTTCTCATCATCAAAACTTTATACTAATATGGAATACTCATTTAAATCGCCATCAAAAGTCAAGTATCAATGGTCGAATCCATTGAATAATCTCCATCAAAAACACATATCAATGATCTATCCATTGATCAATCTTTTGCTCAATAACTAACCATGGTCACGACACAACGCCTTGTGACAAGGCGACCAAGATTCTCCCATTGGCAAGGTCTCCACCTACAAAGCCGGTAGCTAGGCCCAGAAGGATATCCTAAACCTGGTATGTATACCCCAAAAACCCCTCACTGGGTTCACAGTCATATTGAGCATAAATAACCATTCTCCAATACCAGAAATCAAATCCAGAAATCAATATCTTAAACTAAACAAATAACATTTTGCAACATAACTTATCATCCATTTCATATCCGTTTCTCAAATCATCATAAATATTTCCATAAATCAGTCGCAAAGCAATTTCATATATATTTCTCCACAAACCTTGTATAACATGTTTTTCAAACATTTAAAATCAACCAAAGAGTAGCAATTGCTCGATCTGACTTTTATGCAATAAAAATGTTCTTCTTGATTCAATATACATACATACATACTTCAAGACATGATTTTATAAAACCAAAGAAGATATAGTACCACTCACCTCGTCGTCGACGACCAAACGGCGAACGATACTCGTATCGTCGAACTCAAGGTCCTATCAAATAACCGAGAAAAATGTTAAAATCTAATAAAACTTTGTCTCCACTACGAAACAACTAAATTACGCCTTAACTCTAACAAAAGGACTTCTACGCGCTAACAAATCGCATAACCAAAGCGATTGTTCAAGCCATTCGCAACACGAAGTTTAAGTACAAAACTTGATTGCACCTTAACTTTCTCTTCCGAACCCCGATCCGAATGTACATATAGTCATTAGAGAGCCCTTGACACATTTACAAGAATCCCAACTTGACCGTCCCAAAATCAAGCCGAAAAATGACAAAATACGGCCCGAAGCTGCTGGACGCGTACTGTTCACTGCACGCGGGAAACTTTGAAATTTTGTTTCGGACAAACCATAAGCTCAAATCACGATCCGTAAAATCCCACGGTTCCACAACACCCTCAGCTACCATTCTTACAAAAATACGCAGCTCAACGACTCCAAAATTAGACTTCGCCGCTCGGTCTTCCAAAAATTTCGAATTTAAGTCCTAAATCCAAAAGTTACTTCAATCGGACAGACGAGGGCTTGATCTCTTACCGGCTGCTGTGTTATGGAGTCGAGTCGGCTTGGCGAGGCATCTGAGGCGTGCACGTGCCAAAATTTCTTATCTTTTTCTTCTTTCTCTTCTTCTTCTTTTCTTTCTTTTCTTTTTGCTTGAGGGAACTCTTAGCTTCTATTTAGCCGAGCCCTCTCCCCTCTCCTTTTTGCTTTACTGACTTTTCGGTTTCTTTTTCAGTTTCTTCTTTTGGGGTCCACTAACATAATATTACAGTAATCAATCGACTTGAGTTTGTTGTCCAATGCGTCGCCTTCGATTATCGTCTACCTACACATGATTTAGCACGGAAAAGCAAAGGAGCCAGCAACCATAGTGGAGCAAAAGAAAATGGAAGAGACGATGTAGAGAGAGAGAGAGAGAGAGAGAGAGAGAGAGAGAGAGAGAGAGAGGGGGGAGGGAGAGAGACGATTGGAGGGAGCACCGTGATGTCGAAATCAGTGCTGGCGGTGGCGAGGAGGCCGAAGGGGGGGTGGAAATCTAGGGTTAGGACGGGATTGGTCTCGTGCCAATTCATCTGGATAGTGCCTCCCTTCATATCTCCTCCGCCTGCTCCGCCGCTTCCTTCCTTCCTTCCTTCCTTCCTTCCTTCCCCCTCTCTCTCTGAAATCGAAGCCTTCTTCCTTCATTTCTTAGCGAACGAAATCGATTAATTCGTGGAATTCGTGAGATTCATGCGCTCTCCCCATTCTGCGGAGAGATTCCCGACAAATCGACCAGTGTTGAGGCTCATTAAAGATCAGATCCGGGTAAACTCCGAACGCACTCGTGAGATCTGCAGTGAATAGATTCCCTTCTAGAAGGACTCTCGTTAGCCCCGGACAATCACTCAAGCAATCGGGGCAGCGGCCCGGTGAAGTTGTTCCCATCGACCGCGAGATACCGAAAAGCGAAGCTGCCGCACAAATCCGGCGGCAGTTGTGACATCCAGATTTTCGGATTCTAATTTTGACTGGATAAATAGGGCCGTTTTTGTTCAGATGAAGTCGGGGATTGTGAAATTGAGTATGAGGGATTCTTGGATAAAGAAAATAATCAATTTGATAAGTGAGACATCAATAAGTGAGTCATTTGAGAGAAATTCAAGAGGGATATTGGATGCAAAAATGCAAGAGGGGAATCAAGAATTCTAATATGAAATTATTTTGGGAATATATGAGCTTATTCAAAAGAAATTGAAATAAGAATTTTCTATTTGAGGAAATTCTTTTCTTTTGAATTTATCCTCATTTCCCCCTTTCCTTATTTGGCCAAACACCTTTCCCCCTTTCTCTCTCTCTTTCTCTCTTTCTTTTTCCTTTTTCTCCTTCTCTCCCTCTCTTTTTCTTTTCCCCCTCGTGCGAATTGCCCCCCCTTGCTACCGATTCCAACTTTGCTTCCTCCACATTTCCTTTTACTTTTGACTTTTCAAACCCTCACTCTCTCTTATCTCTAACTCTCTCCCTCTATGGATTCCCTCACTCTCTCGACATCTCTCTTCTTCCCCCTCTCCGCGTGCCGAACGAGTAGAAACAGGAACGAAGACAGCACCTCGCCGTCGCGCTGGAGCACCGCCGCCGGGACGCCATCCGCACCACCCCCGCACGCCGTGCGCTCCGCCACCGCCCCTTCGCGTTTGCCGTCCCTGCCGCGCGCCGTCCAACTCCCAACCGCCTCTGTTTAGCTCTGTCTTGGCCAGCACTGGCCACGATCCGGCCACCTCCGGCCACCGTTGGCCACCGCTCAGCCTCGCCAAGCCACCACCCGCTCTCCTGACCTCTTGCCGCCCCCAACCCTCTCTCTTTCTTGCTGTTTTGTGGCCGAACCAGCAAACCCACGGAGTGGCTATCCAGCTATTCGTGGGCCGTTTTCGGCCGTTTCCGGGCCCCGAACCCGAGGCCTGCTTTGGGAAGAATTGTTCCTCGCGTCGCCGCCGTCGGATTGATCCGATTTGCGTGCGATTTGCTGAGTAATCTCACTAATTCCGGATTAGTTGACTAATTATGCTTTAGGTTGTTAGATTAGAATAAATTAGCAATTATTAGTCAATTGTGATGCGATTTAAATAAATTGATTGTGCAATTAACAAGTAGACGTGGTCTACTATTTATTGGAAGCATCTCGGAAATTTTCCGACCCCTAATTGGGCTTCAATTTGGCGATTCGGGCCTAAGTGAGATTTTTGGCATTTAAATATTAATTTTCGGAATTAAATTAAATAATTAATTATTTTCCGAAAATTAAAGGGAGATGGTCCGGAACCGGAATATTATGCTGATGACTGTGGTGAAGTCCGTTTATTTAATCAGGCTTTATTTTGAGCTAAATTGAATTTTTAATATTAATTATTTAATTTTCGAAATTAATTAATTATTTATTTATTTTCCGAAAATTCAACTGGGATGGCCCCTGACCGGAAATTTATGCTGGTGATCGTGGTGCAGTCCGTTTATTTAATTGGGCCTTATTTTGAACTAAATGGAATTTTTAACGTTAATAATTATTTCGAAATTAATTAATAATTAATTATTTTTCGGAAATTAAGATTGAGATGGCCGACGACCGAAATCGTATGCTGATTATCGTGGTGCAGTTCATTTATTTAATTGAGCTTTATTTTGTGCTGAATTGAATTATTTGTGAAATTGTGAATTATTCTTTAATGGAATAATCTTTGATTAATGATTGGAAAATAACCGGGTGTCGGTTGACAGCACCAAAAGTGTTTTGGTGGACTATAGAAAATGTGGGAGTTATGGAAAGGAAAATAATATATTTTGGCTAAGGCCGACCGTGTCCCTACACACGACTATTTTATCGAGAAGGATATCAGATGGAATGGATTGAATGGTTGGATAGTATACTATATCATCCTACGGGCTTTGATATGTCAGCTTAGCGAGAGCAGTATACCGGTCTACTATATCAGCCTACGGGCGATATGTCAGCTTAGCGCGAGCAGTACACTTTATCAGCTTAGTGTGAGCATCGGGGGTATACTATATTAGCCTACGGGCGATATGTCAGCTTAGCGAGAGCAGTATACCAGTATACTATATCAGCCCACGGCCGATATGTCAGCTTAGTGAGAGCAGTATACCTTAACCCTGTCAGCTTAGTGCGAGCTATACTATCTATATATCAGCTTAGAGTGAGTAGTCCTGGACTATGGTCAGACTTATAGATAGTATTGAATGTGCCGACCAAGCATGGGTCGTGATGGCATGTAATCGACTAGGTCGATTGATCATTGCTTGATCTGATGTTGTGAATTGACCGATTGATTGGAAATGACCATGAGATGGTCTGATTGACTTGTAATCGGCCAGGTCGATTGATCGATGATTCGATCTGAGTGTGATTCAATGTGATTGATCATTGCCTTGATTTGATGTTGCGAATTGATTAACGGATTAGAAATGACCGTGAGTGGTCTTGTTGGCATTTAATCGACTAGGTCGATTGATCGATGCTTCGATCAGTGATATGATTGCTTGGGTGCCTATTATGAATTGTACTGACTTGCAGGTGGGATATGAGGCCAAGGTACGTCTTCTGCCCTATGCTTGTATAGGCAGCCTATAGTATAATAGTTTACTAATTGGGCTTAGTGGGGTAGAACTCGCTGAGACGTAGTCTCATCTCAGTTTGGGGAAAAACATTTCAGGACCCCGATGAGGAGCTGAGGAGGAGTCTAAGAATGAGAACCCGAAGGTGAATCTTAGAGAGAATGATTTTTGGAAGAAGAAGATAATCTCCAGATGGGCCTTAAGTATGTCCTGGATGGGCTGAGAGTCTATCTTCTTTTGAGAATTTCTTTTGAAGTGAATATTTATGAATTGGTTTGTGTTTTGTATAAAAGTTTGGTTATAAATTTCAATATGAAAAATATGGCCCTGCTTTTCTATCCCATCGTTTTATTGTCTGGGGATTTATAACTGCTTCCACTTGTGCTTAATAAATGAAAGGGTCGGCGATACTAGTCCTGGGATATCGCATGATAAAATCGACCAACATGAGAAGGATGTGTGCGTGCCTGAGGATCGGGACGTGACATCCAGTTTAAGTGGTATCAATGCAATGGTTAGGTATAGGAGTGATAAGGTGCGATGACCTATGGGATAGTAGTAGGAAAGGCCTTTAAATTCATGCTAGTGCATGTCTGTGTTAGCTCGATGCTAGAATTGATTGTCGTGTGAGGATCGCTCATCTTCTAATCTAGTGTGGATGTGGAAGACGAGTTTTAGTGTAAAGACTGAACCATGAGCGAGCAAGAGCTGAGAACTCCTAGTAAGAGGATAATGTCCTCTGTGACTCGGGATAATGCACTGACAAAGGTCGGTACCTGAGGTGGTTGTGGCAGAGTGTCGGCTCTGGCCAACTCGAGTGTAAGAGTACCACTGTAGGTTGGTACTAGTGTAGCAGCGTCGAATGATCCTAAGCTCAATAGGATCGTTCTGATACAAGTATTTCTTGGGATCTGGATGAGCCTGTGAGGTCAGAATCAAGTTGTTGCTGTTGTTGCTACCTTGCTGAGGTCTAACCTGGAAGGATGATCAGGGAATATATTTCGATATTTGAGTCCAAATTCAGCGAAGCAGATTGGGAATTCAGTCAGGGTAAAGACTGATGTTGAGGGAATATTCTATTCCATCCAATAAGAGGGGTGGCATAGTCAGGTCAGCATTCAGAGTAATGGAACATGTTGTTCTATGGAAGATGGTATGAATCAGTCTCGTGTATTTTGATGACAGAAAATTGTGGTAAGTGTCGCCAGTATAGACAGTGATTTATGGTGTATTCGCATAAGAAGATGGAATCTTGACAGCGGTTACTGCTGTCACTGTTGGTAGGACAGTTCAGGAGAAGTGCGCCATAGAACGCACTGTGGAATTTCTGGGATAGGTCTCTGGTACAAGAAATAGTGCAACCTAGCACTTGACAAGAGGTAAAAGACTCACCAGATAGGTGTCGAAATTGTGGAAGAAAACCTGAATGAATTCAGTATCCAGGTATGGTGAGAAGAACAGAAATGGAACCGACCTAGCACTAGACAGAGGAAGAATGTTTTGGAGAAAATTCTATCAGAGTATCGTAGCAGAGTTTTGATGAAGTTTGGGGAACTTCAGTTTATTGAAATAAGTGGAAGAAAGGGGAATCACTAGTTATTGTTGTTTGAATTGATAGAACCAAAAGTACGGATGTGAAGATTGATGAATGAGGAATTCATACATATTAGTGCATCGCTTTAAGGAACATCAGCTTTGTGGAAAGAGAAATGAAGATGGTTCATTGCAATCATGCATCAACCATTGTCAACTTAATTGGGTGACTTGTTGTGAAGAGTGTTGATGTCTTCAAGGATCGACTTGAGGACAGGTTATTGTTAGTTAAGAACCAGGAATGAGGTTATATTGAAGACAACATTTCACACTTGATTTAACCCTTGTGAGAATAATGTAAAAGCCAATTGATTTGATGAACGCTCCAGCCGCTGTCATAGATTTGACAAATCGAGTGTTCAAAGAATATCTAGATCAATGGTGATCGTATGGTGTAACGACATTATAGGGTGTTCATTAAGTGTTGAGAATCACGAGATGCCCCTAAGAATGGTCGTGTGGTTACAGGTAAAGGAATCTTCATGGACCAGCCAAGATCGAATCAGTTGTTAATGAACCGAGACCGACATCAATGTCAAAGATCAGAAGCTGTGGGGATCGGACAGGTTACTACAGAAGGTTCGTGAAAGAACTTTCAGCATCAGTATCATCGCGGGTTTGATCTCTTAAGAAAGAAGAGAAATTCATCAGCATAGACAAGTATGATGATAGTTTCCAAAGCTCAAAGGACGAGGTATGTATTGATACAACATGAGAAGATTGTTGTATAACCGTCCGGCTAATTGAGACCCGGCAAGTTGAACATGAAATAGTGTCGTGAATCAGAATTTTGGCAGAACTATAATGATGTTATTTGGTATTATCTTGGGAGAATGAAAGAAGTAATTTATGTGTTGAGCCAAGAGTCTTCGATTATATATAGGTTGGCTAAAGTATAAACTTTACTTAAAAATGGTTCGAAATTTGGTTTTCAAATTTGAGGTAGGCTACCTTTTGAATTTTATAGCCACCCTCAAGATTGAACCAAATGTTAAAGTTAGAATCGATGCCTAGTTGATAAGCAAAGATGTTCAGAAGATCTTATAAGAGGATACTAGCAAGAAAGAATCTGACTTTAAGATTTATAAGAATGGAAAGTTCAGGTTTCATGAGTGATTGAATACACTTGACAGTGTAGCACTCAGGGAAAAGATCTTGTCGGAAGTTCACTATAGTATTGCTGTTTTGACCAGATGGTGCAAGTAAATCAAAATCGGCATCAGCTAGATTAGTAAGCTGATATGAAGATAGATACCGCTGAACAGGTTGCAAATGTCAGAGGTGTCAGTAAGTGGAAGTTCAGTAATGCAAATCCGGAAGATTTTACCATCACTTGAGAGTCCCAAGTGAGAATGGAAATATATCAGAATGGAACATTGTGACAGGCTTAGTATTGATACCATTTGAGGATAGTGGTCGATCGATAGATGGAGTCGATCCACTTTGGTACAGTACGAATATATCTTGTTTTGAGTGTGTGATCCAGATTTCGGCTCTGATTTCGATTAGATAAATTGGGCATTTCATTGATGCGATTACAGTGTTTTTCTCTGAGTTGGCCACTCATGAGATAACTAGACTAGCTAGGTGAGTTATTAAAGACTTTAAGGCAAATAGACTTGAGAATTCGACCAGGGATTGACTTCTCGACCGTGCTCATCTTTAGAGATCATTGCGGCACAGTATAAAATCGATTTGAAATCAAAGATAGATTGGTTTGATAGAGATGAATGACCGATCGTGGGTGACTCCACCAAATTGGAAAATTCTCATCGACCGGTACTAATTTGATGTTTCTATCGTTTTGGTACCCTGTGTCCGTATTTGAATCTTGGAGATTTTCACGACAATCGAGAGTGGCCAATGTGTCGAGTGGGTTTATTGTGGTTCGAAGAAAATCGACCACGGGTCATTTGCCCTAAAAAGTTCTGAAAACTACCTGGTAGCCTAGGTCACACTGAAAGCGTGTCGGAGTGAAATTAACCGTCAATCTAAATTCGATTTCAGAAATTGAAGATCCTATCTTGCCTCAAAGTGGGTATACCGAAGTGTGTGTGTCTCGGATAGTTCACCGACATGGAGTGTTGAGGATGAATTATATCTCAAATCTAGATCAGAGATTATAAGTTGGCAGAGTTTTCAGAGGGTTCTTTATTAAGCAGTGTATAGCAAAGGGTACAGAATTTCAGTGGTAAAAAGAAAGTGAATAATGATGTCAGCTCAATAATCAATGTTTGCAGTTGTCAGATCAGTGTCAAAGTAAAGATTGCTCAAAATTGTCAGAAATTTTGAATCGTTGAGGTTCGAAGGTTTATTAGGGAGTCGAGAAAAAGAGATCAGATGTGGATGACAGAATGTCTTATGTGAGAAGCTCAGTCCAGTTGTTGGTTCAGAAAGAGCAAATTTTGTGTACAAAGATGATCTCCTTAGTCAAAGTGGTTAGACAACGCCACGGGACCGAATGATCAGCGTGGGAAAAAGTGAGATTCGATGAGACGACAATACTCCCACCTTTCGTTTAAAGAACTGATAAAGGTTTAAATTTCGAGGACGAAATTTGTATAAGAGGGGAAGAGTTGTGACATCCAGACTTTTGGGTTCTAATTTTGATTGGACAAATCGGGCCGTTTTTGTTCAGTTGAAGTCGGGGATTGTGAAATTGAGTATGAGGGATTCTTGGATAAAGAAAATAATCAATTTGATAAGTGAGACATCAATTGATTTAATGAGAGTCATTTGAGAGAAATTCAAGAGGGATATTGGATGCAAAAATGCAAGAGGGGAATCAAGAATTCTAATATGAAATTCTTTTAGGAATATATGAGCTTATTCAAAAGAAATTGAAATAAGAATTTTTTATTTGAGGAAATTCTTTTCTTTTGAATTTATCCTCATTTCCCCTTTCCTTACTTGGCCAAACACCTTTCCCCCTTTCTCTCTCTCTTTCTCTCTTTCTTTTTCCTTTTTCTCCTTCTCTCCCTCTCTTTTTCTTTTCCCCCTCGTGCGAATTGCCCCCCTGCTGCCGATTCCAACTTTGCTTCCTCCACATTTCCTTTTACTTTTGACTTTTCAAACCCTCACTCTCTCTTATCTCTAACTCTCTCTCTCTCTCTCTGGATTCCCTCACTCTCTCGACATCTCTCTTCTTCCCCCTCTCCGTGTGCTGAACGAGCAGAAACAGGAACGAAGACAGCAGCTCACCGTCGCGTCGGAGCACCGCCGCCGAGACGCCATCCGCACCACCCGCGCACGCCGTGCACTCCGCCACCGCCCCTTCGCGTTTGCCGTCCCTGCCGTGCGCCGTCCAACTCCCAACCGCCTCTGTTCAGCTCTGTCTTGGCCAGCACCGGCCACGATCCGGCCACCTCCGGCCACCGTGGGCCACCGCTCGGCCTCGCCAAGCCACCACCCGCTCTCCCGACCTCTTGCCGCCCCCAACCCTCTCTCTTTCTTGCTGTTTTGTGGCCGAACCAGCAAACCCACGGAGTGGGTATCCAGCTGTTCGTGGGCCGTTTTGGGCCATTTCCGGGCCCCGAACCCGAGGCCCGCTTTGGGAAGAATTGTTCCTCGCGCCGCCGCCGTCGGATTGATCCGATTTGCGTGCGATTTGGTGAGTAATCTCACTAATTCCGGATTAGTTGACTAATTATGCTTTAGGTTGGTTTAGTTTTAATTAATTATGTTTAGGTTGTTAGATTAGAATAAATTAGCAATTATTAGTCAATTGTGATGCGATTTAAATAAATTGATTGTGCAATTAACAAGTAGACGTGGTCTACTATTTATTGGAAGCATCTCGGGAATTTTCCGACCCCTAATTGGGCTTCAATTTGGCGATTCGGGCCTAAGTGAGATTTTTGGCATTTAAATATTAATTTTCGGAATTAAATTAAATAATTAATTATTTTCCGAAAATTAAAGGGAGATGGTCCGGAACCGGAATATTATGCTGATGACTGTGGTGAAGTCCGTTTATTTAATCGGCTTTATTTTGAGCTAAATTGAATTTTTAATATTAATTATTTAATTTTCGAAATTAATTAATTATTTATTTATTTTCCGAAAATTCAACTGGGATGGCCCCTGATCGGAAATTTATGCTGGTGATCGTGGTGCAGTCCGTTTATTTAATTGGGCCTTATTTTGAGCTAAATGGAATTTTTAACGTTAATAATTAATTTTCGAAATTAATTAATAATTAATTATTTTTCGGAAATTAAGATTGAGATGGCCGACGATCGAAATCTTATGCTGATTGTCGTGGTGCAGTTCATTTATTTAATTGAGATTTATTTTGTGCTGAATTGAATTATTTGTGAAATTGTGAATTATTCTTTAATGGAATAATCTTTGATTAATAATTGGAAAATAACCGGGTGTCGGTTGACAGCACCAAAAGTGTTTTGGTGGACTACAGAAAATGTGGGAGTTATGGAAAGGAAAATATTATATTTTGGCTAAGGTCAACCGTGTCCCCACACACGGCTATTTTATCGAGAAGGATATCGGATGGAATGGATTGAATGGTTGGATAGTATACTATATCATCCTACGGGCTCTGATATGTCAGCTTAGCGAGAGCAGTATACTGGTGTACTATATCAGCCTACGGGCGATATGTCAGCTTAGCGCGAGCAGTACACTTTATCAGCTTAGTGTGAGCATCGGGGGTATACTATATTAGCCTACGGGCGATATGTCAGCTTAGCGAGAGCAGTATACCGGTATACTATATCAGCCCACGGGCGATATGTCAGCTTAGCGAGAGCAGTATACCTTAACCCTGTCAGCTTAGTGCGAGCTATACTATCTATATATCAGCTTAGAGTGAGTAGTCCTAGACTATAGTCGGACTTATAGATAGTATTGAATGTGCCGACCAAGCATGGGTCGTGATGGCATGTAATCGACTAGGTCGATTGATCATTGCTTGATCTGATGTTGTGAATTGACCGATTGATTGGAAATGACCATGAGATGGTCTGATTGACTTGTAATCGGCCAGGTCGATTGATTGATGATTCGATCTGAGTGTGATTCAATGTGATTGATCATTGCCTTGATTTGATGTTGCGAATTGATTGACGGATTAGAAATGACCGTGAGTGGTCTTGTTGGCATTTAATCGACTAGGTCGATTGATCGATGCTTCGATCAGTGATATGATTGCTTGGGTGCCTATTATGAATTGTACTGACTTGCAGGTGGGATATGAGGTCAAAGTACGTCTTCTGCCCTATGCGTGTATAGGCAGCCTATAGTATAATAGTTTACTAATTGGGCTTAGTGGGGTAGAACTCGCTGAGACGTAGTCTCATCTCAGTTTGGGGAAAAACATTTCAGGACCCCGATGAGGAGCTGAGGAGGAGTCTAAGAATGAGAACTCGAAGGTGAATCTTAGAGAGAAGGATTTTTGGAAGAAGAAGATAATCCCGAGATGGGCCTTAAGTATGTCCTGGATGGGCTGAGAGTCTATCTTCTTTTGAGAATTTCTTTTGAAGTGAATATTTATGAATTGGTTTGTGTTTTGTATAAAAGTTTGGTTATAAATTTCAATATGAAAAATATGGCCCTGCTTTTCTATCCCATCGTTTTATTGTCTGGAGATTTATAACTGCTTTCGCATGTGCTTAATAAATGAAAGGGTCGTCGATACTAGTCCTGGGATATCGCATGATAAAATCGACCAACATGAGAAGGATGTGTGCGTGCCTGAGAATCGGGACGTGACCGCAGTTCTTTGGTGAAGCTGTTGTTGGAAAAGCTAACATAGCCCAGATGAGATCGATTTGCGGAATGCCACCCGAGAAATCAGTCGTGAGCAAAAGAGATGGACTATAGTCTTGTCAATCGTCGTTTCGATAAAGCGAGTGTAGAGCCAAAAAAGGGGAAGATGGACGACACAATTGGCTATGACATTGAATGACAGTTCATTCCTGGCCTCCCTATGGGAGTATATCACGTGGCCCACCCATCGTGGCTCAAATTCTTGAAAACAAACTAATAAAAAAAAAAAAAAGGACCCAAAACGACTCCAAAAATTAACCACACTAAGACTCACTAGTCTCAGGGTTCGCTTGGAGGCAAAGCCTCGATGGCCCCGAACACAGTGAATGCCTTCTCTCTCACGGCCTTGATCTTCTCCTTGGTGATGTCCACGTTGCCCCTCGTGAAGTAGGGTGTGCATGGCAACATTTTTATTCTGAAATTTTTTTTCTATTTTACTTCGAGAACAATTTCTAAATAAAATAAGATATTTGATAATTATATAAAAAAATTTATTCTTGCAATAAAAAAATAATAAAAATGCGTTTGGTAAAAATTTATAAATTTTTGTATTTATTTGTTTTTTCTTCTTCCTTACGGATCGTCGACCGCTACACGATCACCGCACGACCGCCGCACGACCATCGCACAACCGCCAATTGTCGCCGCTGACCGTTGCCGCATGTGGCCAGTGAGCTATGGGTGGCGATCCTGTGGCAGCGATCGGCAGCAACTCTCAGCGATCATGCGGCAACAAGCGGTGATCGTGCGGTGGTCGACGACAGCAAACTACTAGCGGACGATGGCGGTCATCAGCCGATGGGCTGTGTGCAGCGACCGATGGGCTACGGAAGGCGGCAACGGTCACCGACGGTGGCCGTGGGCAGCAAGAGATGGCCGCAACAAGGAAGAAGAACAAAAGAAAAATAGAAAAAAAAAACTTATTTCTAGAAATTGTTTTCGGGAACAAGAAATTACTTTTTTTTGTTTCATATTTCTGTTTCAAATCTATTCCCCGTTCACTTTTCTATTCCGGGGAAAAAAAAATAAGTTGGCGTTACCATTTTTTTTTTCCGAGGAACAAAAGAATAGAAATCAGAAGAAATAGAAACGTTACCATGCAAGCCTGTATTTGCTGGCGTTCTTGCACATCGAGCCTCCGCCTCCCTCCGGTAATGCGGTGATCTTCACCTCGTAGCCAGTGTTCTCTAAGGTGTTGGCCAGCATGTTGCTCTCGATGATCGAGTTGAAGTAGGAGAAGTTTCCATTGTCCAAGACCTCGACGTTGTGCTTCACTGTCTTGTTCCGATGACCTATAAAAGATGCAAAACGTGGCAAATCACATTTGAAAAGCCGCCGGTTTCAAAAATCGCGAGCACTGCTTTGCAACAAGATTGACTCACGACGTTGCAATGTTAATAGTCAGGAACATTTGAATTAACCAAGTAAATTTACGAAGCTTTGCTGGAAGTGGTCTCCTCGATGAGCTCGGCACTCTTGAGGACTGGCAGGAGGACACTGGAGATGAGGTTTTCAGCCCTGACGAAGACCTCGGACACCTTGGCCGGGGGGATGGAGGACTTGATCTCGGTCTTGTAGCTGAAGTGTCCCATGATTCTCTGCTCGAAAAGAATTTGCTGAAATCTTGATCTAGGATTTCGAAGCTAAGACCCATGTGTATATATATGCGCGGGAGAGAGAGCTTTGTGGACCTGCTTTGGGTCCCTTTTAGAGGAAAACCAAGCAGTCGCGTACTTTCGGTTGAATTCTTCCAACCAAAAGCCATCAAGTCTGTGTAGCCTCATCAAGTCACTGTCAAATACTCGACTTTTGGACCTGACCGGTCAGGCACAAGAGATCAAGTCACTGTCAAGGAGGAACAGCCGGCACGACTGGCTGGAGACGGCCGGGAACTTCTCCGGGAAGGAGTTCTGCTCTTTCGCCATCTCGGGCGCCATCTCGGGTGCCATCTCGGGTGAAGAGGAAAGTGGTGGAAATGCCGATTTATCGAAATTATGAGAAAAAGTCATTTTACTCACATAAGGGAATGATAACACTTACAAAAGACTGGGATGAGTCAGAATAGTTGGAAAGATCCACATTTCCTAAAAAGGCACATAAAAAGCAGGTAAGTTACCTTTTCTCTTTTGAGATCCATCGCCCAATTTTCATTTATATTTCCTGTTTGCAATTTCTTTTAGGAATTATTACCTTTGTCGTCTTTGGACCTTAGAAGAATGTGTGATGAGGATGGAAATCGAGTCATAATGCATTTGCTACGACTTGGGATGGGATGATATGCACTTTCTTGTTCTTTGCCTTTTTACGAGAAAAGCCAACACGATCAAAATCGAGTCGTCTCAAGTACTCGACTTTTGGAAGAATGTGTGAGGGGGAGCGTGTGCAATTGCCCACGCATGATGGGAACGTGAGGCATGGAAATTGTTGCCAAACAGGCCAATCAAAGATGCACCAATTTGAGAACAAGTAATAAAGGATAAAAGAAAATCAAAATCACATGAGACACAAAATTTACATGAAAAACTAAAAATGGAAAAAATTAGAGAAAGAGAGAAGGGTTTCATTATCTTCAACAAAGAACACGAGAGTACAATCCAAAAAACTCTAAAACCACTTGATGAGCCACAAGATCTAAATATCTAGCAAAAAAATAGGAAAAAACAAAATAGGAGATGATACAGAGGCTAGAGTTGGAGATGTGTTATTAAACACATTCCTTTTATAGTCTTCTTTCAAAAATCCCCTAAAATAAAGATGTATGGTCTAAAATACTCTTATCTCTTAATTTGAAAGTCAAAACTTAACAGAAATAGAATCGAATCGAGTACTCAACTTTTGGAAGAAATATGATAGGTTACGTTTGGTTCAACTTTCTCAAGTACCTTTGTAGAAATGTAAAATAGTATAAGCCTAAAGGGTTTTCAGAAAATGTAAAGATTGTTTGATAATATCTATTTTGAGAAGTAACTTTGAGATAAATGTTGGTTGATAAAAAAATATATTTAAAAAGCTTATTTAGGTGATTAATTTAAACTGTTTTAATTAATTTCGAGGGTTGCATACTTTGTGTACTTTTGTGTGGTGTTCTTGAGTACCCGAGTACCTGTAGACTTATGTCCATAATTAAAGTCTAGAGAGAGAAAGAGAGAGCAATCGATATGGACTGAGCATCCAATCTCTTCTACTTCTACTTATGAAGAAATAATTTGACCTTGTCACTGCACTATCCAGAGTCTTCAATTTTCTCGGGGAAAATGCAATTTGGGACAAATTCCGGCCCACCTTCGACTCCTTCTCAAAAAAGACAATACATTCAGGGCTGAAGAATGGAGCTTTGGGGACATGGTGGTGAATAACGAGTGATATAGAAGAGATGATGTGCTATTAAATTATTCTCTCAAGTTTGAGCCCGTGTACAAGATTCGACTTCATTTGAAGATGTATAAAAACCGAATCTATTAGGAAAAAAATACCAATATCACATTTGGTATTTGAATTATAATTTATTTTGAAGGGAATATTCACGTTATATATACTGAGACGAGTTTTTTGTGCAATCCCCCAAAAGTCAACCCCCCACAGTAACCCCCTTTTTCTCTCTCTCCCGCACCCTATTTCCATATATATGGATCTTCACTTCCAAATCCGATCGAGATGCTGATAAATAGTGTTCGAAAGGGGGGGATATTGCTTGCTGATTCATGTTGTGAAATGCGTGCTCTCTTCTTCTTTTCGCTAAGATGCTGACGAGTAACAACGGAGAAAGTAATATGTCCCCGTATCGATAAACTCTCGGTAGCTAAGGAAGATATAATTAAGGCGCAATCAAGACGACAAAGATGAAAGCGAGGTGAGAAATAAAATTAAGGCGAAAAGATAAAACAGACAAAGGCGTGAAATACTGCAGCATCTTGGCGTAAAGAAGAAAGAAAAGAGAAGTTGGCACCCAATTGAGGCATGTTGTCCGTGAGGACATGAGAGTTTCAAGACTTGAGGTAATTTTCCATGAGATTGAACACTGTGAGCTCGGGTGCAATTTAGGGGTGAGAAACATTCAAACATTTAGGCGCTGTAACTCGTTGATTCTCCGATTATTAGTGAATTATTTGCTCTTTCCCAGAATACGTACTAACATTTGGACCGAATCATGTAAATCTTATTAGTTTCCACGTTATATCACAGCATCAATAACTGGTTCGAAAAGCAGTGTCAAAGTGTTTATGCTAGAAATCTTGGGGTGGAACAAAATGTGCTAAAGTGATTTGAAAAAATTATGCCGTGATTTTTACAAGATGTTTGACAAGTATCTTTAATTACAACTTTCAGAATTTCTACCACCTCAACTGTTGTCTCACCCACTTTGAAGGAGTCGCTTGTATTACTGAACACAAGTTATAACACTTCACGCCAAAATATAGTTATAGTTCAGTCACGATAATAATTTTTCTTAAAGAGATGGGAGAATGTAAACATAAACCATGATGGGAGACAGAAAGATTGAGCCAACATGCAACATCAACTCAATTGAAAGCATCAGGGTTTTGCAAGAGATGGGCGTCAATGGCCATGAACATTCCCATGGCCTTCTCTTTGCCGGCCTTGATCTGCTTCTCCGTGATCTCGGCCCCGTCCTTGGCATAGTGCTTGCTCGTGCTCTTGCACATGCATCCTTGGCTAGCTGCAAGACACGGAAAACCACAATCAACTCCTAAACGTTGGTCTCATTTAAACTGTCGGTGAATGTCTTGAGACCCATGTTAATGCGGTGCGATTAAAATGTGCAAAGTGGGTGAAATTAAAAGATGCGCGAGGACTAGCCTTCACAGAAAGCGACATACTTGATGATTGAAATGCCCTCTAAATGGTTCTCAATGGCCTGTTTAGTAATCTAAATCATCATCACAATAGTCTAAATCATATAATAGAGAAAGAGTGCTAAAGACATGGATCTCAAGTCCAAATGATACTTATTAGCATGAATTTTGATGCTCTTGAGGGTGGGAAGTCACTAAATTATTAACTTTTTTCCAACACCGGTAGGGTTCCATGGGATTGTTTCCACTATAGAGATAAAAAGTTAGCATGCAAGTTGTCGCAACCTATCCCTCGGGGGGAGGGAATAGGTTTAGAGATATTGCCTAAAAAATGGACTTAAGGTCCAAGATTAGGCATGGGCTCTCCCAAGCCTATACCTCGCGTGACATTAGAGTGTTTTTAAGAATTTTTCAATGAGTCACCACCACTAACCTATTGGAGTCAGCTAGAAATCAAGTGAGGCATGTGAGTAGACCTCACTTCCTACGCAATCAGAAAATGTAGGATCGATGACTTGATTACATTGATTGATCAATTAATGCCATTTCGATACTTAATCTTATTCATTTTAAAAGAAAAGATTTTTGTCAGGCAGTGGATTAATTTTATACTTATCCACTAATATATGAAGTGATCATGCAGATACACAATCATTAAAGTAACGGTCAATAACCAAGAAAGTATTAAATAAAGTACAAGGAAAAGCAATAATCTAACATTAAAAAAATAATAATAATAATAAGAAAAATTGGCATTCCTAACTAGGTTAAAGGGAAATCACAATCAATATATTGAAAGTGCACCATTATTTGATAATTTGTCTCAGAAGGGAAATATTAGAAACCTATTGCAAGACCTTAAGACTTTGTTCAATTTTGAGCCCTATTTTGGTCGATGATTTTCCCACACTTTAAGAGAAAACTGTTCAAAAACTAAATTTATTTATTTTTTTAAAATGATTTAAAAAAATAAAAAAAAATTCTAATTTTTTTAAAATATATATTTTTTGCAATTTTTTTATTCCGAAATAGTAACTCGGGCCGAGCCCTCGGCCCGATTCAAAAGTGGGTCGGGTAAGGATTCATGGGTTTGGGCCATGAACACTAAAAGCCAAATTGAAAAAGTGGGTTCAATGACTTAAACACATTCGGAAAAGGGCCAAGATCAAGCCCAAATTTATCAAAGGAAAACACTTAATCCCCTTTACACTAAGATCACTTTAAAACAACTTCCAGCACGTCCTAAATAAGCCCAGCTCCGAAATTAGCCCACTTACTTGACCTATCCACAAACTCCTTCTTAGGCACCAAAATAACCCCGGAACAGCAGCTTCTCTTTCTGCGACTCCTCCTTCCCGAAGTCATTTTTACCTTTTCATAGTTTACTTTTTTTTTTTTTGCTTGTTTTCTTTTTTATTCTTTATCCTTTTTTTTTTTTTTTACTTCATCCCTTCCCCTTCCCTGCACCTATCTTCTTCCTCGACGACTCCCTCCGAAATGGGTTCCCTTGCCGAACCATAACCAAAATAAAACCACGTCCGACGAGCCCTCACCAACGTTTGGGATCGCCGCCAAACCACCATCGGGCGTCGGTCGTTCAGTCCGACCGATGCCGGCCACGGCCGTTGGCCGAGACACGGCTCGGCCCCCACCGAGGTTAGCCGAGGGACGAAACTCGGCCTGAACGACCGGGTACCATTCAACATAGCCCTGATACCGACATCCTCCAATACCTAACGGTGCCATCACCGGTCACCTTCCCTTTCCCGGCACCATCCACGACCAACCCATAGAAAGAACAAAGAAAATATATGCAGACCTAGCCTAGACATAATGTCGAGCACCTGTGTGCGTCGACTGAAAAGCTAACGAAAACTCAACTGGGAGATGAATCAACAGTCAAGGCAGAAGCAACAACCAAGCAAAGTCTAAGACAACAAAATCGCAGCTCACCGGGATCGGAGACTCGTGCGGGCCAGAGAACCGCGAGCTCCGGTCTGGTGAACTAGAAAAATCTGAATAAAAGGAGGTGCTCGGGTGACGGGGCCCTACTCGGCTCGATAACGGCGGCCTGCAAGCAGGTTCGAAATGGCACGAACCGTGGCCGACCACCCTAGTGTCATCAAGACGAGATCATCGGGTTAAAGGGGACTGAACTCGAAAGGAGACTTACCGGAAGAATGGATGCCGGGAGGCGAGGTCACGGGCGCGGCCGAGCTTCTTTCCCGCTCTCTCCTATCAATTTCTCGCTTTGCTCTCACTCACGATGCTCTGTCCCTCCGACTTTCTCCTGGTTCGGTCTCTCTCCAGCTCTCTCCCCTTCAAGCTCTCTCCCTCTGTCTTGCGGTGCTTCTGTTCTCTCCTCCCCCCTGCGCCCCCCCCCCCCCCCCCCCCCCCCCCCCAAAACCCATTTTTTTGCCCCTGCCTCCGGCTGTTCCCCCTGCTCCGCTCTGCTGTTCTGCTTTTCTTCTTTTTTACAGGCGCGCGAGGAAGGACTGCAGGAGGAGGACGACCAGCTGGCGGGCCGCGAGGAAGGCGGAGCTGGGCCTCCGTGGGGGAAAGAAAAGGAAGAGATGGACCGCGCCCAGGCCCGCGCGGGGGAAGAAGAAAGAGAGGCGGGCCGGGCTAAGGTCGGATCCGGCCCGACCCGGCCTCTCTTGTTCGTTTTTTAATTAATAATTTGTTAAATAATAATAATTTTAATTTTAATTTTAATTTTTTTAAAATTTTTTTAAATTAATTTTTTTTTACCAATTCCTAACTTTTAATGCTTTTAAGTCTTAAGTAAAATTGGCAAAATTTAGGTGTCAACACAAATAATATAAAAGCACAGTATAAATTTGATTCTCCTAATCAATGAGTATAAATGAGAATATGGGGGTGAAAAAAATGTTACAAGAACTAAAACGTGGACTTTTCGAGAAGCTCCAATAACAGAAATGTCGCATATTCGGCAAGATGCAAGTACGTCCATCCATCGAGATGTAGTTTTTGGAGAAATTCACAAACAGATATTGAATGAATAAAAACGTTTAGAAAAATGTCATAAATAGCTTTTTTAGCTCAGTTAAATAGAGCTTACTTTAGTAAGCGATAGGTCTTGACTTTGAATCTCAACGAGATCCTTTGTACTATGACTCGTAATATTTTTTTTTTTTTCACATCCAATATACTTCATAACAATTTTTTTGATAAACAAAACTTCGACCGAGCCAAAAAAATTAGTCACTTAATATATGATAGAGCCAACATATACATACTATATATGTGTGTGTGTGTTTTCTTAGTACAAATGGTAATACGAGCACCCAATTAGTAGGGGGGAGGTTGAGTTCGACTCTCAACGAGACAATTTGTCATTCAAAATTTTTCATAACGATTTTTTTTATAAACAAAAAATTCGATTGAGCCAAAAAATTTGTCACTTAATATATCATAAAGCCAACATATACATGTAATTCATTTTTCTTGGTACAAATGGGGATACGAGCACCCATTTATTAAGCAGGAGGTTTTGAGTTTGACTCTCAAATAAGTTTTCTTTTTTGTAAATTCAAAATTCTTCATTACAATTTTTTTATTAAAAAAAAGATCGACCGAACCAAAAAAATTGTTAGTTAATACATCATAGAGCCAACATATACATACAATATATTCTGTTTCATTTTCTTGGTACAAATGGGATACAAGCACCCGTTTAGGGCGCGTTTGGTAACGCTTTTATTCCCGGGAACAATTTTTTATCATAAATGATTCTTTTTTATTCTGTTTCCGAAAGCAATTTCTAAGCATTTTAAGCCGTTTGATAACTGTTCAAAATTTCAATTCTCAAAATAGAATTGCGTTTGGTACAATGTTTAAAATTTTTATTCCAAATCATTTTCTTTTAATTTTTAAATAATTTTATTACTTTTTCCCTTTTTTTCTTTTCTCTCTCATATTCTTCTTCTTCAAGTGGCCGGTCGCCGAGTCGAGGGCCGGCAATCTCACTGGAGCGTTGCCAACCCTCGGTGAGGCCGGTCCTTGTCAGCCGAGCCTCGCCAGCAACTAGGCAAGGCTTGCCCAGCCTCGCCAGTGGCTAGGCAGGCCTTGACGGGGCTGGGCAAGCCCCACCGGTGGCTAGACGGGCCTCACCTGTGGCTGAGCAGGCCTCGCTAGGGTTGGACGAGGCTCCTCTCACTAGTGGTTGGGCTTGCCTCCGGCGAGCTCGCTAGACCTCACCCTGGCTTGGCGAGCCTCCAACAAGCTCGCCAAATCGGTTGTCGGCGACCAGTGATGGTGGGTGGCGGACGGCAACCGCAACGATGGATGAAGAAGAAGAAAAGGGAAGAAGAAGAAGAGAAAATATGGGCTTGATTGTTGGATTTGTTCTCTGAAACAAAAAACAACTTTTTATTTATTTTTTATTCCGTTCCAAAACCACTTCCGGGAACAAAAAAATAAAAATTTGTTCCTAAGAACAAAAATTTTACCAAACACGGTTCCGTTCCAAAACTACTTTCAAGAACAAAAGAATAAAATTTGGCACTGTTTGGCCGATTACCAGACAGGCCCTTAGCAAGCCAAAGTTTTGAGTCCGACTCTTAACGAGAGCATTTGTCTTGTGACTTATAATCTTTCTTTCTTCTACATTCAAATTTTTTCGCAACAACTTTCTTTGTAAACATTCAAACTTCTGTCTTCTTGATGCTGTTAAAATCAGGGATACGGAACTCTAGTGCGAATGGAACTCACTGCGGTGATGCTAACGAATCCCACTGGAATATGCGGAGGACGGAAAATCTTAGAGCTGGGGAAAATGAATGGGTTTGGGATTAGATCCGGCTTGGTTATTGCCCCGGAGCTGACTCACCCAAGCCATTAGAAAAGAGAACTCTAGAAAAAGAATAATGACCAATGTTCTTTATTGTTCAAGCAGAGACATTTTCTATCGGCTAAACCTTATGCTTCTCACATTCAATGCTTGTGTTCCATCTGAAGTTATTTCTTACCACATAATTGTCGACAACCTAATTTGACCAATAAATGCAGTACATCTATATAGTATCTGGAGAGGAGCTGTTTCTGCTAGCTAAGGATTACATCAAGTATCTTTTTGGTGGATGTCTTAGTGTTAGGTTAACCCGTGCGATGCCCCAGTGAGGAAGATTTTACAAGGAGCTAACAGAGAAGAAAGAGGTTGATCAGTATTGGTTAGTGTTGAAAATTGAGATCCATTTTCTAAAACTAGCTAATTTCTTCTATTGTAATCTAGAAGCTCCTAAGTAAAGGTTTTGGTAGTAGAAGTTGTGGTCTAAAAATGTCCAAGTTAGAGATGTTTGGATGAATGGCCGTGGACAGTTGTAAAGCAAAAAAATCTCTGACAAAAGCAGAGATCTTTCCTTGAAGAATACGGTGGCTGACTTTATGAGTAAAGCAAGAACTAGTTTGTGTAAGGTGGTGGAAACATTAGATAAACTCCACCCACGTGAACATCCCATCTTACAATTATGTAACGCCACATTTCTATCAACTAAATAAACGATATTCTTGTCTCATAAATCTTTTTCTATTTTCCTCAAAGTATTCATCCTTGTCCATTCCCCTACATCAACTATACCATAAACATATACATTTACACATACAAACAAAAAGATATCATTGATATCAAAGTCATGCTTCGGCACAATCTCACCATTTCCAACGGTTAGAGAAGGCGATAATTAATATCCCGACCTAGTGGGACGGTCCTGAGAAGTAAAGGCGCAGGGACAGAATATAGACAAGATTTGTCTTCCAGCTATGATGATGGCCTCTGAACAATTCATCTTCGTCTTCCCCAGTCATTTTAGATGGAATGGCGATATCATTCCACGGTTCTAGTTTTGCAGTGATCCAAAGCTTGATCTTGCTAGACGATGAGAAAGCTGTCTTGTGTAGTTGTTACACCATCTGTCATGGAATTTTCGTGCAAAATTTCACAAGAACAAGGTCAGATGAATGAAGGATTGAAGTCTATGTCATTCTGTTTTGTTGCAGTATGAATGACTGAGTTCAAGTTGATTCAAAGCGTTAGAGCAATTGGGACTTGATAGGCTGCTTCATCGGGTGAGGACTTCTTCGTTCCAACTTTTTCTCTCCCTTTTGATTCGTTTTCATTTCTGCTATTGATTTTGTCATTTTGAGCTTAGGTTGCTACCTAATAGGCAGAATTTTTGTAACATTTGATATGATATGCAGATACACATTACTTGTGTATATCTCGAAAATTCCCACTTTTAGACACTGCTTTTGGCTGGCTTCTAAAAAATGCCCTTCTATTAATCTTCCGAGCGTTAAAAACTACAAATAAAAACTAAAAAAGTCAGATTGTGAGAGCAACTTCTGTTTGCTCTTTCTTTTGTTTTGCATTGCATATTGGTCCTTCACCTATTTTGTATGCTGACAGCTAATTATAAACACCAAGTTGCTTCAAAGGTCATATTTGAAACGAGCATATACTGAAATGTAGGGGCAAAAGAAATTATGCAGGTTCTCGAAACTCTGGTGGTTGACCGTGGGGACATCACCCGACCCTGGTATGTTGAGCTTTTTGATGGCGATGATTTGGCCGCTGGCCAGTTCGGCCTTGTAAATGCTCCCAAACCAGCCCTTTCCGATGCAGTACTTTTCACTGCAGCCATTGGTAGCCTTGGCGATGTCATTGAATGTGAACTTTCCTTCCCTTCCCCATATGATTGACTTGGATTGCTCTTGCTTCACAAGACTCTTGATCTCTTCTTTGAATTCCTTGTTTCACCACCGAACTGCCAGAATCATAGCAATTGAAGTCACTAGAAGTAGTAAACAGCAGACTACCAGGGTCACACCAAAAAGAACCTTTTCCCTAGGTCGGTCAATTTACCGCTCGTCCCACAAGGAGATAATCTGGTCGCGTTTCCACACAAACCCGGACTCGCGATTAAAAAACTTCCCTGTGCTTGTTGGGAGAGGCGACCACTACGAACCGCACTGATTGGCTCGTTGTACGATAAGTCTATTGAGCTTCAACTCCTCATGCTGGTGAGAGGAGCTGGGATCGTACCTGACAATTTGTTACGCAAAAGATTGAGATTTTCCAATTCAACAAGCTTTGCTAAATTGGAAGGAATTGATCCTGCTAGAGATATGTGGCTCAGGTCCAGGAGATTCTGTAACGTGAACAAGTTCCCCAGCTCTGGCAATATGACATCCAACAGATTGTTGTTGTTCAAGTTCAAGCTCAGTAAATTCTTGCAATTCGTTAGCTCTTCTGGTATGCTACCGCTCAATGCCTTCTCCCCGACAAATCAAGATATTCTAGCTTCGATAAGTTTCTTAACGAGATGGGAATGTCTCTGGCCAAATGGTTGTAGCTCAAGTTCAGCCTAATCAATGCCCCCAGAGTTACCAAATCATAGGGAATTTTCCTAGTCAATTCATTGCCATACGGAGTCAGATCGCACAATTGAGACAATTTCCCAAGCTCCGGCGAGATGCGGCTGCGGATTTTGTTACCATCTATCTGCAAATTCGTGACATTCGTGCACTCTCCCGATTCTGCAGAGAGATTCCTGACAAATAGATTGTTGCTAAGGGCCTGAGGCTTATAAAGTCCAGATTCAGATAAACCCCAAACACACTCATGACATCTGCAGTGAACCGATTGCTGTCCAGACGGACTCTCGTTAGCCCTGGACAATTCCTAAGCAGTCGGGCAGCGGCTCGGTGAAGTTATTGTTAAAGCTCATAAAACAACAATCAAAACAGAAAACATATATGTTGTTTGAGGGAGAGAAAGGATAAAAAAACAGAGCATAACACTTCATACGTTTTGTGCAAAAGAAAAAACTGTCAAGTACCACAACTAAATACAAAGCAGAAACTGCTCACATACGTGCTATTAACTTCCTAGAAAATAGCAAAAACACTAAATGCATAACTAAATGAACTTGGCTATTAAAAAAATAACAAAGGAAAATAGAGGAAAAAACACGACCGAAAACAGCAGCACTGAGACAATTCCAACAAACTCCTCCTTGGATCACTTGTTGCTGCAAATTCCTATTTTCTCTCTTAACAGCTCAAATTTTCCAGCCTGAAGTGATTTTGTGAACGTATTTGCAAGCTGATCTTTAGATCTGCAATAGATCAACTTAACTTCACCACTTTGTTACACCTCACGCAAAAAGAAAAATTTGACTTTAAAATGCTTGGTTTTGCCATGGAAAACTGGATTCTGTGATATTGCTAGAGCAACCTGATTGGCCACATTGACTTCGATACAATCACTGGAATTCAACCACAAATCCTTCATTATCTTCTTTAGCCACAAAGCTTGATTTGCAGCTGTAGTAGCTGCTATAAACTCAGCCTCTGCAGTAGACTGAGCTACAATCTCTTGCTTTTTAGAACATCAGGAGAAACAAGCAAAACCAAAACTGAAACAATATCCAGACGTACTCTTCATGTCATCTATTGAACCGGCCCAGTCACTATTAGAAAATTCTTGCAAATTAAACTTCTGACATTTCTTAAACTTCACACCAAAGAACAATGTTCATTTGAGATATCTCAAGACCCTTTTTACTGCAATCAAATGTAACTGACTAGGACTATTCATAAACCTGGATAAAATACTTACAACAAATAGAATATTTGGTCTGGTTGCTGTAAGATACATGAGACACCCAATCAGACTTCTATACATAGAAGTATCTACTGCATCTGTTCCATCATTCTTGTGCAGCTTCTCTTTAGCAACCATAGGAGTGCTTACACTTCAACAATCTTCCATCTGAAACTTCTTTAGAATTTCCTTCATCTATTTTTTCTGACAGATGAAGATCTCATTTGAAGCTTGTTTGACTTCCAAACCCAAAAAATAAGTCATTTTTTCCAAGTCCGATATCTCAAAAACTGCAAATAGATCTCGCTTCACCTTCTCTATCAATTCCATATCATTCCCTATCACTAATAGATTAT
This sequence comes from Eucalyptus camaldulensis, assembly GCA_019915185.1. Lineage (NCBI taxonomy): Eukaryota > Viridiplantae > Streptophyta > Magnoliopsida > Myrtales > Myrtaceae > Eucalyptus > Eucalyptus camaldulensis. Next base: position 6,878,554 of record JAHSVA010000014.1, on the reverse strand, counting down.
CTACATAAAGTGACAGAATTATAACATTGTGATTCACCTTCTTGACATAAAGAGTGAACTCACTTAAGCTTTTTACAAAGCCAAAATCCTATAAATATCGATCTATATTCCCATACCAAGCTCTTGGAGCCTGCTTCAGTCCATATAGAGGTTTCCTTAACCTATATACACTCTCTTCTTGCCCGTTGATACTGAAGCCTTCAGGTTGTTCAACAAAATCTCCTCCTCAAGCTCTCCATTCAGGAATGCAGACTTGACATCTAACTGAAATATAGGCCACCCCTTCTCTGTTGCAATAGCTAACAGTGACCTTATTGTATCAAGTCGTGCAATAGGAGCAAATGTTTCAGAATAGTCTACTCCCCATATTTGTGCATAGCCTTTTACCACTAGTCTAGGTTTGTGTTTATTGACAGAACCATCAGGATTAAGTTTTATTATAAACACCCACTTAACCCCAATCACATTCTTATCAGATGGTCTATCAACAAGCTCTCATGTGTGGTTTTTCTGGATCATTGCAATCTCCTCCTACATTGCTGTAATCCACCTCTAATCCTCCTTAGCTTCCACAAAGTTAGATGGTTCGAGCATTGCCACATTGCTTTTTTCATAGATTTCAGCAAGTGACCTTGTGCCTCTCATGTGACACCTCGAACCCTTCGCAGGTCGTCACCAGCGCCGGTGTTACATCTTTTACCATCTCTATCTCTTGGCTAAATTAAGCCTTGCCAGATTACAGGCATTTTTTTTTCTTTTTCTTTTAAAGCGGTCCCATGCGCGACTCATAGCGGAAGCAAAATTCACATCGTCATCTATCTCCCTTCTAACCCATGATACAAATACACACCAGCTAAACATCATGATTTTATAAACGAACATCGACACATTATTTACATATATTTTCAAGATGGGACTACTCTCGGGTCGGTACATAACAAGGAAAAGCTAGGACTCAGCCATGTCCAGCCTAAAACCTCAAAAAGAAACCTCGACCCTTAACATCATGTGAACAAAGAACCCTCCCATCGAAAGTGTCGGTTTTCTACATCAAAAAGTGATCTAGCTCCTACTCCTCGCGTACAAGTCTCACACCCAACCCGGTGTGTCAGGTGGTGGCGGCAACAGCATCCCTCGCATCGCTCCATCCCGTCGAACGTGCACAGACAGGAACTCTTGTATGACAGGGCCCCCAGCTAGGCCGATATCATACATAACTAAGCATCGCACTCGGATAAACGTCAATCCGGGCACAGAGGGACAATCTATCTCCGTACACTCCACCTCAACATCAAACGGTAGACCGTAAAATACCCCACGCAAAACAGCAGGTAGCGGCATAGTGCTAATCTAAAATGTTATCCCCAAAAGGGGTGAGTACAACCACTCAGCAGATAGGGAAATCCAATGACAACTCAGTGCACCATGCATACCATCATACAATGCAGGCATTGCTTACCTTTTTGATGTCAAGCGTATTCATGCATCATCATAGCATATATATATCATCATCATGGCGTCTCATATATCATTATCATCACATCATCATTAACCATGCATCACCATGCATATCACATCAGATCATCATTAGCCATGCATCACCATGCATATCACATCATCATTAGCCATGCATCACCATGCATATCACATCATCATTAGCCATGCATCACCATGCATATCACATCATATCATCATTAACCATGCATCACCATGCATATCACATCATATCATCATTAGCCATGCATCACCATGCATATCACATCATCATTAGCCATGCATCACCATGCATATCACATCATATCATCATTAACCATGCATCACCATGCATATCATATCATCATTAGCCATGCATCACCATGCATATCACATCATCATTAGCCATGCATCACCATGCATATCACATCATATCATCATTAACCATGCATCACCATGCATATCATATCATCATTAGCCATGCATCACCATGCATATCACATCATCATTAGCCATGCATCACCATGCATATCACATCATAGATCAATTTCCACTTTTATTTATCAATTGATCCCCACATTATCTTTTCTCAAATCATCAAATTCACCATCATCACCATCCCTTCGGGCAGAAACCTCCGACAGGGATCCCAGTATCCCAGCCATCTCATGGCCACTGGGCTTCCGGCCCCCCACATTTCGGGCATCTCGCATCTCAACTAGCATCACGAGGCATTCCCTTCGGACAGAAACCTCCGACAGGGCTTCCGGCCTTTACCCTTCTAACCGGGGATCTCGCACCCTAATCCTGGCATCGCGAGTCACTCCCTTCGGGCAGAAACCTCCGACAGGGCTTCCGGCCCCCCACATTCCGGGCATCCTGAAACTCCCAGGGAATCTCTGGAATTATGCCACTCGGCCACCAGATATCATCCTCCGCCACAACCTCTTACTCACATACCATTTTCCACTTTTTATCATCATTTTCATCTTGTTATTTCATGGCATATGATTTACATACATGCATCACAATTCATGATCATTCATACATCAATGCCATATAACAATACATCATAATTCATGATCATACATGTATCAATGTCATGTAGCAATGCATCATAATTCCATAGGACTCATGGCCAATAAAATAATCCACCTTTTATTTTATTATTATTTATTATTATATTATTTTATTATTATATTATTATATTATTATATTATTATATTATTTATTTTCGTAAATAAATATTATATTTAATATTTATGATTTTCCAAAAATCATAATCTTCAATCAATCATTAAACAAACAATTAGAATCAAATTTCACATAAAATCCATGGCTAATTTGCATTTTACATAATTTCCCAAATTTCCACAAAATACACACAACATTCGGATCATGGCCAGATTGCACAGTTTTCGAATTAATTCAATTAAAATACTCATATGACCTCCGAAAATTCCCAAATTTTACAGGATGATAGCCAACACATTTTCGTGCATTTTTCATGAATAACTCTAAGCAAAATTCTTTATATATTAATTTATATAACTCCACGAAGCTTCTGGAACCTCTACCGTTTCGTCCAGAACGTACATCACCGAAAAACTTAGGTTCGACCCATCAAATCTCTTTCGTTTCTCCTGAAATTCGAGTATGTTATATATCAATGTGTCCTTTACAAGTTTCATGAAGAGATCTAGGTTAAATAACCAAAGCATGATCCTCTTTTAAGTCCTTGAAGTCTCGGGTGTCTCGGTTCACTTCAACAGAACCATCCGTCTCAAAGATCTAGCTGGTTAACTAGGCTATACTCATTTTTTCTCCTAAAATTTGAGTATGTTATAGTTTATGATGTTATCTACAACATTCATGAAGACAACAAAGTGAGATCTCCAACAGAAATCAACATGCAACCAAGAAATCAACAAAAGGTCAGTAGGAAATTCGCAGATCTAAAGCCTCCGTGAAATAGAACTTTTGACCCCTCATATCACCATAGTTTTCCATGAAATTCGAGTATGTCATACCTCAAGATGTTAGCTTCAACTTTCATGAAGACACCGAAGCCAAAATCACACTTCAAATACACATGCAAGCTCGAATAAGATACTGTCTACCACCAACCGAACGGAAACAGCCACATAACATGAACACATTCAACCCTAAACCCGAACATGCAACCATCAAAACAACATGCAAGAGAAGTTAAGGACCCCCCACTTGCCTCCAAAATGAACGAACAGCAAGCACAAGGCGGCGTAGGATGGTCGGACAAGGCGGCGACGGCGAGACACGACGGCGGCAACTCTCGGCTCCACCTCCTCTCTCTCGGTCTCTCCCCTTTCTCGAACACTCTCTCTCTCTCTCTCTCTCACCTTTCTCGGCCAAAATGAGCTAGAGGAACCGGCCACTCTCTTTCCTAATCCCCTTTTTATATCCCCTCAATTGCAATGATTAACTCACCTCAACCATGGCCAATGCATGAGGGCTTGTCTTGCCACTTGTAATTCTTGTTTTTAAATTTGAATTTCAATGGGCTTGGGCTTAGGCCCAACCGGCCATTTCTCCTTCTTGGGCTGGTCGAACTCCCCTCTTGGGCCCAATGGGCCGACTAGCTTGGCCCACCAAGCTCTAGGCTAATGGGTCCAAGGCCCATTTCGAAAATAACCCTATTTTCTCTTCTTCTTTTTTTTGAATTCCTTTTTATAAATATTTCTAAATTCAAATTTCATCTTGGCCAAAGTCTTGGGATATTTCAATTATTGAAATTTAAATCATATGGCCAAGCATTTAAATTTAAATTTCCACAACACAAGCAAAATTCATCAAATTAAAAGACAAATTGGCTAAAGCATAAGCCATAAAATTCTATCACCTAATTAAAGACATTTAACACACCCTAAGGCTTGGCTTTGAATTTCCGGGATGCCACATCTCACTAGTAAATCATCCATACTGTCTTCTAATCCATCTATAACTTCATCAACCTCTACATCTGTTGCAGGTTGTTTTTCGAACTGCTGTTGTTTTGCACTCTTTCCTTCCATCCAATTCCACTCATCTTCCCCTAGAAAAATAACATCTCTGCTCACAATCACCTTCCTTGTCATGGGATGGAAAATCCTATAAGCCTTTGATCGAAGATTATATCCAATAAAGATTCCAAGCTCTACTTTCTTATTCAGCTTGTCCCTCTTGACCTCAGGAACATGAGTGTAACACAAACACCCAAAAACCTTCAAATTCTTCATAGAAGGTCTAACACCATGCCAGACTTCAAAAGGTGTTGACTTCTCTAAGGCCTTTGTGGGCAATCTATTCAATAGAAACACTGCAGTATTAGCTGCCTCAACCCAGAACTTCTTAGGTAACTTCTTCTCCTGCATCATACATCTAGCCATCTCCATAAGGCTTATGTTTTTCCTCTCACTCACCCCATTCTGTTGAAGTGAATAGGGAGCAGTGAACTGCTGTACAATTCTTGCTTGCTCACAATTCAACTTAAACTTGTGAGCTGTATACTCAGAACCATTATCAGACCTGAGCATTTTAATTTTCTTCCCACTCTGATTCTTAACTAAGGCTTTGAACTTCACAAACACATCAGCAACTTCAGACTTGGCTCGCAGAAAATAAATCCAACTCATCCTAGTCATATCATCAGTGAAAGTAATGAAATACCTACTACCATTGAGAGAGGACTCGGACATTGTGTGGACTAATTGTAGCTTCTCACATGCTCTCCAGCCTCCTCCTTTGAAAGGAAATTTGGCTTGCTTGCTAAGAAGACAAGTTATGCACCGTGGAAATTCCTCCTCCAAACTTGGCAAGTCATCTGCCAAGTTATTCCTCTGCATAAACGACATGCTCTTCTTGTGAACATGCCCAAGTCTTTTATGCCATAGCTTTGCATTTTCTTCTTTGCACTTTAAAGCCATTTGTTGCATCTCTTGTGGCTTGAACATGAAACTCTTGTCCTTCATTGGGATTCTTAGCACTTCTTTGCTATATGCATTATTAATAAGATGTTCCTTCTCTTCGAACTTCACTTTATAGCCCTTCTCAACTAATTGACCAACACTTAACAAATTCTAGTCAATATTTGGCACAAAAAGAACATCACTGATCAGCTTCACCTCCCGATTTCCTTCAATAACCACTGTACCCTTCCCTTACACTTCGATATACTGTCCATTTCCAATTCTAACTCTGGACCTGACTGACCTGTCTAGACTCCTAAACAACTTCGAATTGCCAGTCATATGATTGGTACAGCCACTATCCACCAGCGATGCATCATTCCCAACAGAAGATCCAGGAAATGAAGCTACAAACAAGTGCTCTTCCTCAATTTCATTCACTGCAACCTGTGCTTCTCCTGCTTGCTAGTAATTTTTCTGTTTGTAGATGGTTTCCATGTGACCCAACTTGTGACATCTTCTGCACCTAGCATCAGGCTTTCTCCAACTTCTAAAAAACTGATGATTAGTTCCACCACAATATTGACAAGGTTTTTTGTTCTTCTTCCATTTGCTAGACTCACCAGAATTTCCTTCTTTTGCTATAAACTTGGAATCACCAGCATTTCCTCTCAACTGAATCCATTTCTTCCATTTGCCTCCATCATTGGACTTCACTCTAGCTTGCAGTGCACCCTCTACATGCTCTTCTTTTTTCATCAGTCTTCTGTGCTCCTGTGCCTGCAGAGCATTTAATAATTCTGCAAGCTTTATATCAGCTAAGTCTCTTGTATTTTCCAAAGACGCTATGGTGGCTTTGAACTTCTCTAGAAGAGACACCAGGATCTTCTAAACAAGCCTTTCATCCTTCAAGTTAGTTTCTAAAACTTTGATTTTTTCAGCTATCTCAACCAGCCTATCAAAGTACTCCTTCACTGACTCTGAATCCTTCATCTATTGTCTCTCAAACTCCCTCAAGAGATTCAGCACCTTCATGCCTCTTATCTTCTCATCTCCCTCGTATTCATCCTTCAAGAAGTTCCATATTGCCTTTGCAGAATCACATCTCATGATCCTTGTGAAGATAGTGGGTGAAACAGCAGCATACATGCAAGACTTTGCCTTAGCCTTCTTTGGGATTCTCTCTTTATGGTACTTTATCTGATTTAAGGTCGGATTAACTGGAAGTGGAGCAACCTCATAATCATTCTCCACAGCCTCCCATAGATTGTGACCCTCCAAGAATGCTGTCATCTTGACAGCCCAAGCTTGATAATTTTCCCCAGTAAAGACTGGAGCAACCATTGTAGAGAATCAACTCGATCTTGCCTCCATCAGCTTTTTCTTTGCAAATTGGAAGCAATCTTCACTCACTTACCCTCACTTCACAGTCCCTTAAGATCCTACAAACGCTCTAATACCAATGTTAAAGCTCATAAAACAACAATCAAAACAGAAAACATCTTTGTTGTTTGAGGGAGAGAAAGGATAAAAAAAAAAAAAAAACAGAGCATAGCACTTCATATGTCTTGTGCAAAAGAAAAACTGTCAAGTACCACAACTAAATACAAAGCAAAAACTGCTCACATACGTGCAACACATAACTGCACACAAACGTACTATTAACTTCCTAAAAAATAGCAAAAACACCAAATGCATAACTAAATGAACTTGGCTGTTTTTAATTTTTTTTAAAAAAAAAGAGGAAAACAGAGGAAAAAACACGACCGAAAACAGCAGCACTGAGACAATTCCAATAGTTATTCCCATCGACCGCGAGATATCAAAGAGCAAAGCCGTTGCATATATCTGGCGGCAGCTCTCTGGTGAAGCTGTTGTTCGAAAAGCTAATGTTGCCCAGAGAATGGCTGTACTTGCCGAAATCACGTGGTATGCCTCCCGAGAAATTGTTCATGAACAAAGAGATGGACTGTAAGTGATACTACGTCATGGCTTTTTCCTTCCCAACCCTGATCTCCTCTTCTTCAACTTGAAGTGCCTCCTTGGTGGTATACTTGCTCGTCATCTTGCAAACCGACCTTCATCACTGACAGCCTCTCAAACTTGATCTCGTAATCAATCGACTCGATTTTGTCGTCCAATGTGTCACCTTCGATTATCGGCTACCTACACACGAAGTTCTCCTTGTCAAGCTCATCGATCCGGTGCTTCACATTCTTGAAATGACTAGCTGCATTTGTGACCAAACAAGACTTACATTATGAAACTCCCGGCTTGATGAGTGTTTGTTGAGTGTACGTACCTTCGGCGATATTAACTTGCTCAATGCTCCCGGCTCCTCCGTCGCCTTGCACGAGCTCCACGCTCTTTATGAACTGAGGCAGGAGCTTTGGGATCGGGGAATTCAACCCGACGATCAAGGCCTTGAACATGTGAGCTGGTGCAATCGGGCATGTGAGCTCTTGTGTGATGCTGGTTGCACCCATGGCTGTTGGCAATGAGAAAGAAATAACCCCAGAGAAGTTGGTGCTTCTGAGTCCTGCCAATGCCTCCTATTTATGGTTAGAATTATGTGAATAGGTAGGCTTGGTTTGGCAAGAGTCACGTATGAGGAAAATAAAAGAGTCAAGGATTCGCGGCCTAAAGAAATGTAAAAGAGGAATTAAGTTGGTCTCTTTTGTTCTCTTGGTCATGAAAATGATTTCGGTCCCTTTTCAGATTCAAGTTGTTGAAATATCAAAGTATATGTTCCAAAAGATGAACACAAGAGAGCGCATTCTCATGCTCACATGGGCGGCCGTCACTTAGAATTGATTGTTGTGGAGTTTGATATGACGATTCAGCGATATCGTAATCAAATGTCCTTGTTTAGACAAGCGAGTGTTCATTGAATTTCATTCAATATGTAGCAAACAATAACACTTAATAAATTAGTGATATCACAATAATATGTCGCACAATATAAACATCACATAAAATATTTCTTCACACTCGATGCCTTAATGTTGTGGTAAATCCATTTCAATTCATCCAATAAGGCCTTTCGTAATCATTTCCATAAAATTTAAAAGAAAAAGGTTAAGGTTGATAAAGCTTCACTGACACCGGCGGTTTGACTGGGTCAAAATAGGGTCGGTAACGGGGTGTCCCAAGATCAGCTCATCATCTGAGTGGGAGGGGATGTGGAGGCTGCTGCTTTTCCGTTATAATTTTCTTCTCTTTTTCTTTTCTTTTTTTCTTTTTCTATTATTGTTGAATCGTTTGATCTCTAATCCATTGTCCCCATCAAGAATCAAGATAGGATTAGCTTAAATAGAATTCAAATAGCCGAAGTGTTGCAATAAGATAAGTCTAAACCCTAAACACATTCAACAATTTTTGTATAGCTTTATTGATATATAATAAAAATGTACTTTTCCTTAAAAATTTTACTTATTGCGGGTTATGAAAAATTGTGCCACATTGATATGTTTAGATGATCGATCTGGGTCAAACGGGATCGATTGTCCATATTCGAAATATCAGGCCGCAGTTTACCATGAATTCATTTGTCACTCATGAATTCTCTCCATGTAGCGCAGTTTACCAAATTCCATAAAACCACTACACCAGATTCCTGCCACACCTTTCATTCTCTCATTCTCAGCAAAGACGAGAACAACAACAATCACCAGCCCAACATGCTTTAACTTCAAACACCGAGTGACTCAAACGCTTCTTGTCGCCTATTTAGTTTAGCCCAACCGGACATATTTAATACGTTACATGAACAATAAAAGATAGCGATGAGATCGGCGCAACATGCATCAGGGTTTGCCACGACAGAAGCCTCGATGGCCTTAACCATCGCGTCCGCCTTCTCTTTCCCGGCCTTGATCTCCTCCTCGGTGATATTCACCTCGCCAATGGTTAAGTACTTGCTTGTGCTCTTCAACATCGAGCCTCCGTCGGGCGACACGGTGATCTTCACCTCGTAACTGATCTTCTCAAAGTCGGTGCCCAGCGGGTCACCCTCGATGATTGAGTAGCAGTAGGTGAAGTTCTCCTTGTCCAAGGCCTAGACCTTGTGCTTTGCCGTCTTGTACCGACTGCCTATCAAAGTAACAAAGTAACATTCACATTTAGAACTCGCCGGTTTCAACATTGTGAGCACTGATCTTGATGGTGTAGATCCAGCCATTTAGGAATTAACCCCCAACCCCAATCCAATACTATTGACTTAGACATGGCCTGATTTTGCCCGATCGAAATCGCGTCACATGATCACTTGCGTAAATTTAAACAGTTAGAAACATCTTAATTAATCAAGTCATATATCTATCCTTTTCAATGTTCATTATAGTGTTCTAGGTTGAACCCGCCTTGATTCGGAGCGATCCTAAGTTCCTAATACGGAAGGACTAACTTTCGCAGAAAGTCATGCCTCCATCGCCCTCGAGGACTTCAATGCTCTTGACGTCTTGTGGGAGGACCTTGTTGATGAGGTTATCGGCGTCAAGGAGAGTGGCTCAAACATCTCGGCTAGAGGGATTGGGGACGTGGTCTCGAAGTCATTAGTGATGACACCCATGACTGGATCCGAACAGAGTTGCTGAAACTGAGAAGAGGGTGATGATCAGGAAAAGACTTGGGCGTGATGAAGTTGGTCTCTAGGACTTGGGAGTGAAGAAAGGAGGCTAAACTGAAGATGACATATATAGAGAGAGACTGAGTGTGAAGGGTTATGATTACTGAATATTTCCTTCTTACTTAAGAGGGTTTCGTAGAAAATAAATAATTTGAAAAATATTTTCTTAAAAATAATCACTAAATTTGGATACTGTTTCCAAGCAAAAGTTAATTGGTGAGTGTGCTACATATTCTAAATTGATCTAAATCCATATAGAACTCACTAGAATTAAAAGTCAAGATTCTCCTTAATATAAATACGATGAAAAAATGCTACCTCATTTCCGAGTGTTCGTCAAAATTGGTTTGTATGTACTATGTTAATCTAAATCGCTAAATTTGATGGATTCACGTGGGATCCATACGAAACTCACTAGAATTAAAAGTTCAAATTCCACTTAATATAAATAGGTGCTCTTTCCTCAAAATTGTGTTGTCTATACTAAATTGATTTAAATCACTAAATCCGATGGGTTCTTGTGATACCCATATGGAACTCACTAGAATTAAAAATCCAAATTCAGCTTAATATAAATATGACCATAGCTCATTTCCGAGTCTTCATCAAAAGTGTGTTTGATGTCCTACATTGATATAAATCACCAAATCTGATGGGTTTGCATGGGATCCATATAGAACTTACTAGAATTAAAACTCCAAATTCCCCTTGATATAAATACGACACTACCTCATCTCCGAGTCTTCATCAAAATTCTGCTAAAGGTACTAACTTAATCTAAATCGCTAAATTTGATGGGTTCACGTGGGATCCATACGAAACTCACTGAAATTAAAAGTTCAGATTCCATTAATATAAATATGATGCTCTCTCATTGAAATTGCATTGTATGTATTAAATTGATTTAAATTGCTTAATCTGATGGGTTCATGTGGGACTTATATGGAACTCACTAGAATTAAAAGTCTAGATTCTGCTTAATATAAATCAACCTTGGCTCATTTCCGAGTCTTCATCAAAAGTGTATTGTGGGTTCACGTGGGATCTATATAGAACTCGTTGAAATTAAAAGTCCAGATTCCTATTAATATAAATATGACACCACCTCATTTCCGAGTTTTCATCAAAATTGTAAGTTAATCTACGGGTTTGTTTTGTTATTATGACTTTTGAGATTCCCTTTCATGTATTAGTTTGGTAATGAATAGAAATTTCTTTTTGACCCAAAAAAAAAAATTAATCTAAATCGCTAAATTCTATGAGTTTACATGGGACCCATATGAAACTATGGAACTCACTAAAATTATAAGTCTAGAATCCACTAGATATAAATATGACGCTAGCTCATTTCCAAATCTCCGTCAAATGCTTTTTTCTCATCACTTTGAAGCTTCCGATCGCACCCCACTTTGTTGCACGTGAATCGGGAATGTTTTACGACGCCAAAGTCTTTGTTAAATCTCAAAAAGATTGAGTCAACGTGGAACAACAACTCAATTGTAAGCATCGGGGTTTTGCAAGAGATGGGCTCCAATGGCTTTCAACATTCCCATGGCCTTCTATTTGCTAGCTTTGTTCTCGACCCCGTCCTTGGCGAAGTACTTGCTCGTGCTCGTGCTCGTGCTCTTGCACGTGCACCCTCTCTGTCTGGACTTGATCTCGTTCGAGATCTTCTCTAGCGCGTCGCCCTCGACGATGGTGTAAGCGTGCGCGAGCTTTCCTTGTCCAGCTTGTGGACTGGTGCTTCACCGAGTTGAACCGTCTAGCCGTGACACACAGAAAACTGCAGTCAGCTCCCACGTTAGTCTTATCAAAGAATGTCAGGCCAATGTCTTGACATCACATGTTGATGCGACGTGACCAAAATGAATGAAATTAGAAGACGCGCAAGTACTCGCCTCCACCGAAAACGATGCGATGGTGACGGGACAGCCATCACCTTCAAGGGTGACAAAATCCAGACTGGCTTGTGGGAGGAGCTTGGGGATGAGATTTTTATCAAGATCAAAGGCCTTGAACATTCGTGCAGGTGGGATGGAATGCGTCTTCGCCTAAGATTTCCGAGTCCCAGGGCAAGATATGTGAGATTATGTTGAAATGCCCTTTAAATGATTCTCAATCTCCTCGTTTAGCAATCTAAATCAGCATCACAATGTTCTTAAATAATACAACAAAAAAACAGGACAAAACGCATGGATCTCAAGCCCAAATTATACTTATTAGCATGCGAGAGATCTTTGAATGCAAACACCCTTGAGGGTGGGAATTCACTAAATTATAACTTAAATATTCTAACGGCACCAACGGCTTGGACAAGCAAGCTTGAGTGCATGCGGACAATTCTTGCGCAATGAAATGCATGGTAAGTCGCGAATCGAGACTCGTCCACGTACACGCTATTGCGACCATGACCATGAAGACCACTTCCTTGACCAGTTGGCTAGTCGGAGGAGGAAGATGTGGGTCGAGCATATCCTATAGTGGCACATTTGAGTCTTTCAATAATGTCGACATTTGTGTCATTTGTAGGGAAGAGAGAAGATTCCTGGATGCTTCCCCATCATTCTCTAGCATTGGTACTTTTACTCTTGACTCTGTTTCATGAAAGAAGAATGAATCTATGTTTTTATCACAACCTCAAGTTGCCTACAAATTCCAAATTTTTGAGATACTGTTAATACAAACCACTTTTCAAAATCTGTACTTGCTCTTCCTAAAAAGTCTTATTAGAAGTATTGGACGAATCCAAATTCAATATGTCAATTAAAGCTATTTGATCAACCCGAGACCATAGGTACAGGGGGAATGTATTGATTAGATTTGATTACGTAGCTTACCAGAAACCATGTAGTCATAAGATCTAGCCACAGGGATCCAATTCGATGAATCCAAATTCAAGAGCCTCACCGTCCCAAAAACCAAAAGCCGAGGCTCGAAGTCCGACTCGAGCAAGATGTTGTTCAACATCATGTCCTGATGGACAATAGGCAGTGAGCAATCGTGATGCAAGTAGGCGATCGCGGGAGCCACGCATTGAACAATCTTCACTCTCTTGACACAAGTCCGATTCAACTGCTCCTCTTCTTCCATGCAAGACCTTTGCCAAAGTTCAGAAAAACATTGGATGATGTCCCTGCGGTTAACCACCACTTTTTTTTACCGTGACGATGTGGCCGCTGGCCTATTCGGCCTTGTAAACGCTTCTAAATCCGCGTTTTCCGATGCAATACTCTTCACTGAAGCCGTTGGTGGCCTTGGCAATATCGTTGAATGCAAACTTCGTTCCCCTTTTCCATATGATTTCACGTACTTCATAAGATTTCTTATCTCTTCATCGAGATGCTTGTTTCACCGCCAAAGCACCGAAATCAGAGCAATAAGAGTCACGAGAAGTAGTAAGCAGCAAACGCAACAATCACATTAATCAGAACCTTTCTCCGATGGTCAGTCGATTTACTGCTCGACCCGCATGGAGACATTCCATCGCGTTTCCTCATAAGCCCGGATTTGCAATAAAAGCACTTCCTAGTTATTGTCGAAAGAGGCGACCACCAAGAACTGCGCCTGTCAGCTTGTTGTATAAGAAGCCCATGAAGCTTAAACTGCTCATGCTGGTGAGAGCAGCTGGGATCGTACCCGACAAATCGTTATGCGAAACATTGAGATTTTCCAATTTAGTGAGCTTTGTTAAATTGGAAGGAATTGATCCTACTAGTGAATTGTGGCTCAGGTCTAGTGGTTCTGTAGCGTGAACGAGTTCCCCAGCTCTGGCGACATGACACCCAACATATTGTTGTTGCTCAAGTTCAAGCTCAGTAAATTCTCGCAATTTCCTAACTCTTTTGGTACAATATATAGAGAAGGGATGTACTTGCCGTATTGTGGTTTATGAAAGATTGTGCCACATTGATAACTTTAGATGTTAATCCAAATTCAAAATATCAGGCCAAAGTTTGGTATTTTATTGGCCATTTGGCATTTCATTTATAACTCATGAATTCTCTCCTCGTAAAAAAAATTACTAAATTAGAGAATTTCATTCTACAAGCCTTGTATAGTTTATCAAATTACACAAAACCACTGCACCAGATTCCTATCACACCTTTTATTCTCTTATTCTCGGCAATGACAAGAACAACAACACTCACCAGCCCAACATGCTTAGCTCCAAACAGAGTGACTTAAACTCTTCTTGTCTCCTTTTCAGTATAGCATAACCACACATATTTAACACATTACGTAAACAATACAAGATAGCGAAGAGATCGGCTCAGTAGGCATCAGGGTTTTCCAAGAGATAAGCCTCGATGGCCTCGTACATCGCGGACGCCTTCTCTTTCCGGGTGTTGATCTCCTCCTCGGTGATGTCCACCTCGCCAATGGTGAAGTAACTGTTCGTGCACTTCAACATCGAGCCTCCCAAAGGCAACGCGTTGATCTTCACCTCAAAGGTGATCTTCTCGAAGGTGGTGCCCAGCATTTCGCCATCGATGATTGAGTAGCAGTAGGTGAAGTTCTCCTTGTCCAGGGCCTCGACCTTGTGCTTTGCTGTCTTGTATGGATTGCCTATCACTGTAACAAAAAGTCATATTCACATTTAGAACTCGCAGGTTTCAATATCACGAGCACCAATCTTCATGGTGTCCATCAGGCCATTTAGGAATTGACCCAATTGTTCCGACCGCAATCCAATACAATTGACTTAGACATAGCCTGACTTTGCCTGATCAAAATTGAGTCACATATTCACTTGTGTAAAGTTAAACGGTTAGAAACATCTTAAGTAACCGAGTCATATTTTTATCTTTTTCCATATTCATTATAGTGTTCCATAAGGTTGAACCTGCCTTGATTCAGAGCAATCCTAAGTTCCTAATACGGATGGACTAACCTTCAGCAAAAGTAATCAACTTGATGGTCCCGGGACCTCCATCGCCCTCGAGGACTTCAACGCTCTTGACGGCTTGCGGGAGGACGATGGGGAGGAGGTTACCGGCATCGAGGACAACAGCCTTGAACATCCTGGCCAGGGGAATGACGGACGGGACATCAAAGTGAAAAGTGATGACACCCATGACCGGATCCTAACGGAGTTGCTGAAACTGAGGAGGGGGTGATGATCTGGAAAGACTTGAGTAGTAGTGACGAAGTTGGTCTCTGCGACTTGGGAGTGAAGAGAAGAGGCTGAATTGAAGTTGACATATATAGAGAGAGAGGGAGACTGAGTGTGAAGGGTTCTGATCACTGCATATTTTCTTCTTACTAAGATGCATTATATTTTGCAGAAAATAGATAATTTAGAAAATGTTTTTCTAAAAATAATCACTAAATTTAGATAGTGTTCCGAGCATAAGTTATTTGGTGAGTGTGCTGCATGTTCTAAATTGATCTAAATTGCTAAATTTAATGGGCTCACTAGAATTAAAAGTCTAGATTCCCCTTAATATAAATACGACACTACCTCATTTTCAAGTCTTCGTCAAAATTGTATTGTATATAAATATGACCCTAGCTCATCTCCGAGTCTTTATCAAACGTGTGTTGTATGTCCTAAATTGATCTAAATTGCTAAATCTAACAGGTTCACATGGGATCCATGTGGAACTCACTCGAATTAAAAGTCTAGATTCTCCTTGATATAAATACGATGCTATGTCATTTCTAAGTTTTCGTCAAAATTGTGTTGTATATAAATATGACCCTAGCTCATTTCTGAGTCTTTATCAAACGTGTGTTGTATATCCTATATTGATCTAAATCCCTAAATCTAACAGGTTTACGTGGGATCCATGTGGAACTCACTCGAATTAAAAGTCAAGATTCTCCTTGATATAAATACGATGCTATGTCATTTTGAAGTTTTCGTCAAAATTGTGTTGTATACACTAAGTTAATCTAAATCGCTAAATTTGACGGGTTCATGTGGGATCCATAGGAAACTCACTAAATTAAAAGTTCAAGTCAACTTAATATAAATACAGTTTTCTTTCATCATAATTACGCCGTATGTACTAAATTAACCCAAATTGCTAAATCTAACAGGTTCACATGGGATCCATGTGGAACTCACTCGAATTAAAAGTCAAGATTCTCCTTGATATAAATACGATGCTATGTCATTTCTAAGTTTTCGTCAAAATTGTGTTGTATATAAATATGACCCTAGCTCATCTCCGAGTCTTTATCAAACGTGTGTTGTATGTCCTAAATTGATCTAAATCACTAAATCTAACAGGTTCACATGGGATCCATGTGGAACTCACTCAAATTAAAAGTCTAGATTCTCCTTGATATATATACGATGCTATGTCATTTCTAAGTTTTCATCAAAATTGTGTTGTATATACTAAGTTAATCTAAATCGCTAAATTTGATGGGTTCATGTGGGATCCATAGGAAACTTACTAAAATTAAAAGTTCAAATCAGCTTAATATAAATCTAGTGCTCTTTCATCAAAATTACGTCGTATAAACTAAATTAACCCAAATCGCTAAATCTGATGGGTTCATGTGGGACCTATATAAAACTCGCTGGAATTAAAAGTCTAGATTCTACTAAATAAAAATGAGGCCCTAACTCATTTCCGAGTCTTTGTCAAAAGTGTGTTGTATGTCCTAAATTGATCTAAATTGCCAAATCTGATGAGTTCACATAGGATCCATATTGAAATCACTAGAATTAAAAGTCCAAATTCCACTTAACATAAATATGACGCTAGCTCATTTCTGTTTCTTCATCAAAATTGTGGTATATGTACTAAGTTAATCTAAATCGCTATATTTGATAGGTTCATGTGGAACCCATATGAACCTCACTAAAATAAAACGCCCAAAATCGATTAAACGTATATACTACTTTAACTCATTTCTAGGTCTCCATCAAGCGCCTTTTTCTCATCTCTTTGAAGCTTCCGATCGCGTGCCATTCCGTCACATGTGAATCGCGAATGATTTTCCACGCCAGAGTCTTTGTTAAATCTCAAGACTTAAAAATACGAATGTGAAGTAACAATTGCGTGTCAAATGCAGAAAATTCATATGTGAAAAAGTTGACCGTCCCTTCTTGAGTCAACTGTTCTCTTCCTCGATATGCTTTTCTGATATGGCCTCAAAGACAGATGGGCAAAGCGGCGCATTCATATCTATAATCTCGCGGCAGTTTCAACTCTGTTAAAAGAATGCCGAGGTCTTTACAAGATGTTTGACAAGCGTCTTTGATGACAGCATGCAGCATATCTACCGCTTCAAAACATAGTTACGGTTCAGTCTCGATTGTTATTTTTCTTCAAATTATGGTGGGAGATAGAAAGATCCAGCCAACATGTAACAACAACTCACTCGTAAGCATCAGCGTTTTTGCAAGAGATGGGCTTCTATGGCTTTCAACATTCCCATGGCCTTCTCTTTGCTGGCCTTGTTCTCGACCCGGTCCATGGCGAAGTACTTGCTCATGCTCTTGGCCATACACCCTCTCTGTCTAGAAAAGCATAGAACTTGATCTCGTTCGGGATCTTCTCTGCGCGTTGCCCTGGACGATGGCGTACGCATGCGCGAGCTTTCCTTGTCCAGCTTCTCGACTGGTGCTCCACCGAGTTGAACTGTCTAGCTACGAGACACAGACAACTGCAGTCAGCTCCCACGTTAGCCTTAACAAAGAATGTCGGCAAATGTCCTCTTTGACATCACGTGTTAATGCGACGCAATCAAAATAAATGAAAATAGAAGACAGCGCAAGCACTGGCCTTCGCCAAAGATGGCGCCGGTGTTAGGGAAATCCCTTATGATGTTTTGAAGATGACAAAATAAATCAAAGGCTACTAACATGTTCGATTTTCTGACTTAAATAAAAAATAAAAAATACGAAAAGTCAATTACAAAGCTGAATTTTACCAAACGGTGTTTATACTAAATTGCCTTTCAATGCTACAATTTACCAAACGGTATAACATTCCCACAAACCCCTTTACCTCAAAGATATTTGTATTCTCCAAATGGCATTTCCCCAAAGTTGAACCAAACGGGCCCTAAGTCTGCTTGATACTTGCTAAAATTCGATGGACATAATATGAAAAGATCATTTTCCTTTTCTTGATCTTGCCCTAGCTTGCATTACGTCTGCCGACTCTATAGATACTTCATGTTGTGGACATGCCATATAAATTGCTATGTCATTTAGTAAGATTTTTATAGTGAAATCTTAAGTACCTGTCGATGTCATTAACTAGTTTTGGTATTGCAATCTAATCTGTTATTGTCGACTATCAATACTAGTAGTGATTAAGGCACGTCAAAGATGTCCTTACTCCAAAAAGGGTTTAGATATATAGAGACCAATCAAGCTCTAACCATCCTAATTTGGAGCTCTTGATCCCAGGTTTATTCGACCTGATGCTCAAGAAAAACATGAAGCTATTTGCAATGACCGACTCAACGGGGGCAATGTGTTCCATTTAGCAGCTCACTTGAATATCGCCTGGGTATTCGAATTCTTACGACCAGAAACTGAAATTTGACCCGAGTAAGGGACAAGAATGGAGATCTCCCCATTCATATTGCGAGCAAGATGGGTTATGTTGAACATATCGAGAAGCTGAGGGAAGTATCACTTTTGCCAAATGGGCAAGGGCAAACCGTTCTTCATATGCCGCAAAATATGGGAGAGTCTCTGTAGTGAGATATATACTCAGCAATCCAGATCTAAGGAGGATGCTGTTGAATAAACAAGATAATGATGGAAATGCTTGTTGGCTGTTGACATTGCTCGACGACACAAGCCAGAGGGGTATAAGATTCGGCATGTAGGTAACATGAACAGTCACTATTTTATTTATTAACTTACTAGAGATTTCATAGACTAATGCATTAGTTAAGGCAGATCTGGTATTCAAATCATTATGTCTCCCAGCCAACTAGATAGTAGAAGTATTGATCAAATTTCTAGAACAGCCGAGACTCCTCTCGGATAAATGTTTCGCAAGTCCCTAATTTAGTCTTGATAGGAGGTAATTAAAATTTGTGATCATGAATTTCTCTGCAGTTAGAAACAAGTAACGTGTCTTTCATAACACGGAGATAAAAATTTATATATTTCGTTTAATTGAGCCTCTGAATACGGTCATGAATAAAAAGGCAGGGTTTGTCAAGGTTGCATTCTGTTTTTCATAAAAAGCCAGGGGTCAATGTGGCAAATTTGACCTCTCCAAATGTAGCACAATCTCATGACATTATCATTTTGTCGACCTATGAAATGATTGCCCACATAGATTCCATTCATGCCTCTTTTTTCGTCTAAAACGAACTTGGTAATTTTGTGCTAATTCTTCAAAAAGATCAGAAACTGCGTCTTTAGAAGCGAACGTTTCCAGAGTTCATTCCCGTTATAAATATGGTATAAGTTTGTTCTCATTTTCCTTTTTACATGCTTCCGATCTCAGCACTTGGCATTCCTGGTGTTGCTTTGCTCGCTCGCGGGAAAAGGTCCACTTAAAAACCCGGAGTTATTCCTAGTTAGAGCGGAAGCTCGAGATGAAGAGTTATCAGTAGTCCGCTCGCGCAAAAGCGTGCCGAGCAGGAAAATCGTCAAGGATTACATCAATTCCCGTATGGTGGTGGCAACGCTTGTGGCCACAGTGACTTTCGCAGCTGGTTTTGCAGTTCCTGGAGGATTTAACGGCTCGGACACAGCCTCCAAAGATGACCGGGGCATGGCTACGATGTTGGACAATAGAATGTTCCAGGCTTTCGCGATTTGCAACACCATCGCGATGTTCTGCTCAATGACTGTGGTCGTCAACCTCATCTGGGCGCAGATAGTTGATGTCGACGTTGCAGTCGCTGCATTCCAGCGCACAACGCTACCACTACAAATTGCACTCCCGGCGATGTCCACCGCTTTCTTAACTGGTGTCACCTTGACCATTGGCAAACTCCCGTGGCTTGCTAACACCATATTTTATATGGGACTCGTTTTCCTCCTCATTATCTCATTTGCTAAATTGTTAGAGAAGCCTCTCCTCTTTAAAATCCTCGGTCGTCCTCTCCGTCGACTAACATTCTGGCTTATTCTCGCTTACGTTTATGTGTGGAGAGTTGAGACGTACATTTATGTTGACAATGACGCGAAAGATAACAGAAGGAAGAGCAAGACCTTCGCTAGTCCGCCTGTGGATGGTGCTGGTGAATCGGGGACCGATGACTCGGCGAAAGCAAAATGTGAGACATCCTCCAAGTCACTGATTTGAATTTGATCATTCCATATTATCTGTAATATGTAATAATAATATATGTTTTCCTTGGTGAGTGCGACTCACGATACGGTTGATTTCCTTTATGTCAGACCAAAGGTGATTGTTAATATATGTAAGCTAAACCATGTGTTTCTCTAATAACTTAACTTATTAGAATTGTTGGATATAATTCCATCAAATTTCATATGTTATTAAAGCAGAGGTTCTAAGTTCAAACATTTTCAGGTCATATTTGCTTCATCTATTATATGTTCTCATGTTTCAATCTTAGATCAATTCAAGTTTATGAGTAAAGATGAGTATAAAAGTATTTGTATTAAAGTATTTGAATTAAACATTGCATCCATCTAATAATTTAAATTTTTAGAATAATTAATTGTAGTTCCCGAAATTTCAAAGTGATACACACTTCATGTAAATTAAATGGATGAATAGCTCATTTCATCCGTTTCATTGCCCTGGAATCTAATTGTTAACTTTGAACATGTGGAAGCTCGTGGGTTTATGAAATCGCTTGTCTGGAGTGGCCACGTCCGATTCACTTTGAACCAGTCCAATTTGCGGCACTCTCGAGTCATGAAATCCTAAGCACTCACTTAGTCACTTACCTGTCTAGTGTGCAAAGAAAATAATTCTCATCGCCTACTCTCTGAGTCGAGACTTGGGTGAAGAAAACCGGAACAAAATAATTCTCTTCATTGCTCACAAAAAAATAGAACCAAACACCGAACTCATTTCCATTTACACCCGTTTCATTTCCCCACTTCTCCCTCCTAGGCGCCCAATTTCTGTGCACGCAAATGAGTTTTGGTGTTTGATTCATGGCGGGGTATAATCTAGTGAGCAGCGGGCGCAGAAGTCTAGTCAAGGGACGAGATAAAAAGGAATTGCAACACGCAACTCAAGGAGAATTGTGGAAAAGTCTGGATATGCGATTTTCCTCCTCCGATCTCTGATTTTTATTTCAAAGCTGGTTGGTATTGACACGTAGAATATAACTCTAAAGTGATTCTGGACCTATTTATTCGACAGTGAACGTAGATAATTACAAAAAATAAAAAGGATCTCATTGTACAAATGTCTATTGAGTTATAAACTTTCTAAATTAGTCGATTTAATTTTAAACATCTTGACGATTTGCCAATATAATTATGCTGACCAATTTTGACCAAAAATGATTGACGTTGACGCTAGCCATCCTATGGCACATGACCAGTATTGAGGTGAATAATTTTTGTAATTTAAAAAAAATTCTCAATTTTTTTTCTTTTTTTCATGTTTTCATTTTCTTCATTTTCCTTTCTTATATTTTCCTTTTTTTCTTTTACTTATTCCCCTTCGCCATCCATTGGCCGGTCCATGGCTTCGGTGATTGATAGTAAGGCCCCAATGCCCTCGCCAGCGATTGCAAGGGCTGATGGATTTGCTGGGGCCACAGACTAATGGAGGGACAAAGGAAGAAAAAAAAATGAATGAAAACTTAAAAAAGGAAAAAAAAAAGAGTTTTGAAATAATTGTAAAAATTATCCACATTAACATCCGCACCCAGATCTGGGCGAGGCCAATCTTGTCATGGCCTGGCCTAAATCTGGGTGAAGCCGCCTTGTGCACAGCCCCGAGGCCTCATTTGTGCCCAACAAGGCTCGTCAAAGAAGCAAAAGAATGAAGAAGAGAAAAAAATAAAAGGAAAAGTAAAAAAAAAAAATTATTAAAAATTGCCACGTCAGCATTGAGCGAATGGCCAGCGTCGACATCAGCGCTAGCCGACCAAAATTGGTCGAATAGATTGAATTGACACAATCACAAAAAAATTAGAACTGAATTGGCACATTTATAATGGATTTAGGACTTTTTTGATCATTCTCCCGATCTATCTATTATCTCCATTTTTAGATTGCGACATGTGTCCATCCAATTTTAGTCCTCACTGCATCTCATCTAAATACCATCAAACCTTGGATGGTACTTGGAGATCTATGCAAATATTTATATATAAAAATTATATTGAGATAGTAAGTGTGCTCACCATCATCATATAAAAATTATCCTGGGGGATTAAATGTTTCAATTAATTACGGTAGGATGAGAAGTATTTTTCATAAAGAACGGACATTCAAGAAGTCTTGCTAGATTGATAGATTGATGTTGCAAATGGTTCTCTTCTCAAGTAGCATGAAAAATTACGCTACTCAAATGTAGAGCCTCCTTTTTTTCTATTTTTTCGGCAGATCTTTCAAATCAAATTACAGGGTTACGACTATGAAACCTCACAGTACAAGTACAAAAAATACCAAATCAATCATCTATTAACTTCTCGATGCTCATTAAATCTGATTCACAAAATAGGTTGGGACCCATTTTGCTAGCCCTACTAAAATCTAAACATTTTAATAAATTAAGGATTTCTATGGCGTCCTAGTTCACAAAGATGTGCCGTTGTTGTTGACAAATCAACAGTGATTGATTTTTATGAACTCGTCGTCATATTGTCGACATTCCCATTATATATGAGCATAATAGCGAACTTTGATTTTCGAGCATCAAGATATAAGATTGGCTTAAATAGAATGCCAAATAGCCCAAGTGTCACAATTAGATAAGTCCAAACCCCAAACACATTCAACTACGGTTTTTTTTTTCTTTTAACTTTATTCACATATTATTAGACCGTACTTTATGGTTAATGATCATATATATCGCGGTTTATGAAAGACTGTGACACATCGATAGTTTTAGATGTTAGTCCAAATTCGAAATACTGGGCCAACGTTTGAGATTTTATTGGCCATTCGACATTTCATTTATTACTCATGAAGTCTATCAGTGCATGAAATTTACTGAAAATTAGAGAATCTCACAATACCAACAAAATATCAAGTTTTTTTTCAACTTTTTTACCCTTGATACACTCCACATACAGCCCAATTTACAAAATTCTACAAAAACCACTGCTCAGCAAAGACGAACAACAGCACCCATCGGCCCAACATGCTTAACTCCAAGCATAGAGTGACTCGAACTCTTCTTGTCTCCTTTTCAGTTTACCACAACCAGACATATTTAATACAGTACCGTGAACAAGACAAGATAGCGATGAGATCGGCTCAATAGGCATCAGGGTTTGCCAAGCGATAAGCCTCGATGGCCTTGAACATCCCGGACGCCTTCTCTTTCCCAGCCTTGATCTTCTCCTCAGTTATGTCCGCCTCGCCAATGGTGAAGTACTTGCTCGTGCTCTTGCACACCGAGCCTCCCTCGGGCGATGTGGTGATCTTCATCTCGTAGCTGATCTTATCAAGGGTGGTGCCCAGCGAGTCGCCCTCAATGATGGAGTAGCTGTAGGTGAAGTTCTCCTTGTCCAGGGCCTCGACCTTATGCTTCATTGTCTTGTACTGACTGCCTATCAAGGTAACAAAAAGTAATATTCACGTTTAGAACTCGCTGGTTTCAACATCACGAGCAATGATCTTGATGGTGTCGATTGGGCCATTTAGGATGTTCCAACTGCAATCTGATACGATTGGCTTAGACATGGCCTGATTTCCCTCGATTAGAGTCAAGTCACGTGATCACTTGTGTAAATCATCGAGATGCTTGTTTCACCGTCGAAGCACCAAAATCAGAGCAATAAGAGTCACGAGAAGTAGTAAGCAGCAAACGCAACAATCACATTAATCAGAACCTTTCTCCGAGGGTCAGTCGATTCACTGCTCGACCCACATGGAGACATTCCGTCGCGTTTCCTCACAAGCCCGGATTTGCGATAAAAGCCCTTCCCACTGATTGTTGGAAAAGGCGACCACTAGGAACTGCGCCTGTCAGCTTGTTTTACAAGAAGCCAATGAAGCTTAAACGGCTCATGCTGGTGATAGCAGCTGGGATTGTACCCAACAAATCGTTATGCGAAACATTGAGATTTTCCAATTCAGTGAGCTTTGCTAAATTGGAAGAAATTGATCCTGCTAGTGAATTGTGGCTCAAGTCTAGGTGGTTATGTAGCGTGAACGAGTTCCCCAGCTCTGGCGACATGACGCCCAACAGATTGTTGTTGCTCAAGTTCAGGCTCAGTAAATTCTCACAATTTGCTAGCTCTTTTGGTATGCTACCGCTCAATGCCTTCTCACCAAAAAACAAGATCACCTGGCTTCGATAAGTTTTCTAACGAGGAGGTAATATCTCCGGCCAAATGGTTGTTGCTCAAGTTCAGCCTTATCAACTCCCCTAGATTTCCCATCTCGTCGAGAATTTTCCTGGTCAGTTCATTGCCGTAGGAAGTCAGAACATGCAACTGGGACAATTTCCTGAGCTCCGACGAGATGCGGCTGGCAATTTTGTTACCATCTATCAGCAAATTCGATTCATACACTCTCCCCATTCTGCAGAGAGATTCCCGACAAATCGGCTGTTGCTGAGGCTTATAAAGTCCAGATTCGGTCTGAACGCACTCATGATACCTGTAGTGAACTGATTGCTGTCCAGACGGACTCTCGTTAGCCCCGGAAAATTTCTCAAGCAGTCAGGCGGCAGCTCAGTGAAGTTATTCCCATCGACTGCGAGATATCCAAGAGCAAAGTCGCTGCATATATCTTGCAGCATTTCTCCGATGAAGCTGTTGTTCGAAAAGGTAACGATCCCCAGAGAAGGGCTGTACTTGCCGAAATCACGTGTTATGCCTCCTGAGAAATTGTTCTTGAACAAAGAGATGGACCGTAATTTAGCAAGCCGAGAGATGGTCTCACAAGAAAATATTGTGTACACAAGTGATGCTACGTCATGGCTTTTCCTTCCCAGCCTAGATCTCCTCTTCTTCAACTTGAAGCGCCTTCTTGCTGTTGTACTTGCTCGTCATCTTGCAGACCGACCCTCCATCGCTGATGGCCTCAAACTTGACCTTGTAATTGATCGACTGGAGCTTGTCGCCCAGCGTGTCGCCCTCGATCATCATGTTCCTACACATGAAGTTCTCCTTGTTGAGCTCGTCGATCTGGTGCTTCACATACTTGAAAGGACTAGCTGCAATTACATTATGGAACTCCCTGCTCGATGAGTGTTGAGTGTACATACCTTCGGTGAAATTTAACTTGCTCAATGCTCCCGGCTCCACCGTCGCCATGCACCAGCTCCACGCTCTTTATGAACTGAGGCAGAAGCTTCGGGATCAGGGTATTCGACTCGACAATCAAGGCCTTGAACATGCGAGCCGGATCAATCGGGCATGTGAGCTCTTGTGTGAAGCTGGTTGCACCCATGGCTATTGGCAATGAGAAAGAAATAACCCCAGAGAAGAGTGCTTCTGAGTCCTGTCAATGCCTCCTAATTATGGTTGGAATTATGTCAATGGGTAGGGTTGGTTTGGCAAGAGTCACGCTCGAGGAAAATAGGAGAGTCAAGGATTTGCAGCCTAAAGGAATGGAAAAGAGGAATTAAGGTGGTCTCTTTTGTTCTTTCGGTCATGAAAATGATTTCGGTCCCTTTCAGATTCATGTTGAAATGTCAAAGTTTATGTTCCAAAAGATGAACATTCTCGTGCTCACATGGGCGGCCATCCCTTTGAAATGATTGTTTTTTTTTTTTTTTTTTAATACCCAGGGAACCCCGTTAGCCGTTCGTCGCCTTACGGCGGTACATAGCCGCCAAGTAAACCCTAGAGCGACGCTAGCGGAGAACCCACCACCCCGACGTCACGCTTAAATCGCCGATGCTTCCCCTGGGGTTTGATCCCCTCACCTTTCCCCCAAGGCAAGGGGTTCTTATCCAGCGGAGCCACCAAGGCTAGTGGTACCTTTGAAATGATTGTTGTGGAGTTCAATCTAACAATTTGCTGATTAGACATTATAACGAAATGCCCTTGTTTGAAGAAAAGTGTATTAATCAAATTTTGTCTCGTTTAATATGTAGCAAACAAGAATACTTCATTAGTTGGTGATATCATGTTAACTTGTCGCGTAATATAAACATCACATAATATATTTTTTCATTTGTAATGCCCTAATGTCACGGTGGATCTGATTCAAATGTATGAAGTAAGGCCTTTTGAAATCATTTTCATGGGTTGATTCAAACTTCACTAGCACCGACAGTTTGACTCGGTCAAAATTGGGTCCGCAATCGGGGTGTCCCAAGATCAGCTCGTCCTCTAAGTTTTGGGGGAGGTGGAGGTTCCTGCTTTTCCGTTATATTTTGCTTCTCGTTTTATTTTTTATCATTATCAGTGTTGAAGCATTTGATCTCTAATCCAATGTCCTCGTCAAAGATGTCCCCATCAAAGAGATAAGATAGGATTAGCTTATTCAAATAGCCCAAGCTTTACAATAAGATAAGTCCAAAACCTAAACACATTAATTTTATTTTTCGATAGCTTTCTTGACATATAATGAGAATGTATTTTTCATCAATGATCATACGCATAACAATTTGTGAAAGATTCTATCACATCAATAGTTTTAAATGTTAATCCAAATTCGAAATATAAGTTCGGATCTATTCATTTGTTACTCATGAATTCTATTCTTTTATGGAATTTATTGAAAATTAGAGAATCTCGTGATACCAACAAAATATCAAGCTTATTCAACTTTTATTCCCTTGATACGCTATTTATGTAGCACAATTTACAAAATTCCACAAAAACCACTTCACCAGATTCCTGCCACACCTTTCATTCTCTTATTCTCAGCAAATACAAGAACAGCTACGCTCACCAGCCCCACAAACTTTACTCCAAACACAGAGTGACCCAAAAAAAAAAAAAAAACCACCGATGACGTGCTAATTCGATGTTGTTGATTTTGTGCGTACAAAGTCCAAATCAACATTAATGACGTCATATATGGCGTGCTAAAAGTTGTTCATGAGTTGAATTTTTGCAATTACGTGCCCAATGAATTTTGACGCTCTTGAGTGGGAAATCACTAAATTGTTAACTTTTTTCCAAATGCCTGACGGGTTTCATAGGATTGGTTTGGCGAGTAGAGATAAAAAGTTAGCACGCAAGTAATTTAAAAGCACGGTGTAAATTCGATTCTCCCAATCAATGAGCGTAAACGAAACATGGGGGCGAAAAAGGTTGTTACCAGCATTGAAAAAGTGGACTTTTGAGAAGCTCCAATCACTGAAATGTTGCGTATTCGGCAAAATGCAAGTAAGTCTATTCATCGAGAGTTAGTATTTAGAGAAATGCATAAACAGATATTTAATCAATAGATACGTTTAGAAAAATGTCATACATAGCTTTTTTAGCTCAGTTATATAGAGCTTACTTTAGTAAGCAAGAGGTCTTGACTTTGATTCTCAACGAGATCCTTTGTCTTTTGACTTGTAATATTTCCTTTTTTCACATTCAATCTTCTTCCTAACAATTTTTTTGAAAAATTCAATCGAGCCAAAAAATGAATTGCTTAATAAATGATAGAGCCAACATATATACATACTATATATGTGTTTTTTCTCAGTACAAATGGTTATACGAGGACCCAATTAGTAAGAGGGAGGTCTTGAATTTGACTCTAAACAAGAGCATTTGTCATTCAAACTTTTTCATAACAATTTTTTTACTAAAGAAAAAAATCGATTGAGCCAAAGAAATTGTCACTTCATACATCATAAAGCCAGCATACACATATAATTCATTTTTCTCAGTACAAATGGGTATACAAGCACCCATTTAGTAAGTGGGAGGTTTTAAGTTCGACTTTCAATGAGAGCATTTATCTTCTGACTTATAATTTTTCCTTTTTGTAAATTCAAACTTCTTCATAATAATTTTTTTAAGATAAAAAACCACCAAAAACCTCAAACTTTGCCCAAAGTGACAAATTTACCCCAATCTTTGTATTATGATATGAAAAATCCCAAATTTTGCCAACTGTGACATATTTACCCCAAACTTTTTTTCATGACACAAAAAATTCTGAACTTGTATTCATGTGACACATTTACCCTAAACTATAAGGCATTTTGTCTTTTACTTTTTAAAATCTTTTCTTTTTCTTTTTTTCTTCTTCTTCTCTCTTCCCTCCGCCAGCCATGGCAGAGCCGGTGGAGGAAGCCATAGTTAGGCGAGGGCTACCTTCACCGCCGTCAGGCGAGGGTTGCCCTCGGTTAGGCTAGCTAGGGCCGCCCGACGCCAACGAGGGAGGTCCTCACCCGACCCAACCGAGGGCAGCCCTCGCTTGATGCCACCGAGTGCAACCCTCACCTAACTCCAACTTCCCTCCGCCATGGCCGGCGAAGGGAAGAGAGAAGAAGGAAAAAAAAAAAGAAAAAAAAAAGAGAATAAGACGAAAATGCTATTGGTGGGGTAAATGTGTTACGGTTTTCAAAATTTATGGTTTTTTATGTCACAAAAGAAGGTGTAGGATAAATTTGTCACTTTAGGCAAAGTTAGGGTTTTTGGTGGTCTTTTTCCTTTCGATCGAGACATAAAAAAAGTCACTTAATACAACATAGAGCCAACATATATAATATATTTTGTTCCTTTTTCTTGGTATAAATGAGATACCAGCACTCGTTTAGCAAAGCCAAAGTCTTGATTCCGACTCTCGATGAGAGCACTTGTCTCGTGACTTATAATCTTTCTTTCTTCTACATTCGAACTTTTCCGTAACAAATTTCTTGACAAACATTCAAATTTATGTCTTCTTGATGCCGTTATAATAAGGGATACGGAACTCTAGTGTGAATGGAACTCATTGCTGTGATGCTAAAGGGAAGGCGATGCTGACGAATCCTACAGGAATATGCGGGGGACGGAAAATCTTAGAGCTGGCGGTTAGATCTGGCTGAGGTTACCAAGGGTTGATTCTTGCTTATCGCCCCGGAACTGACTTACCCAGGTCATGCTCAGCCCTCACCCTTAGAAAAAGGAACTCAAGAAAAAAAATTCAGTCACTGCTCCATAATGATTAATGTCCATCATAGTTCAAGTAAGGAGATATAAGCAAACGTTCAAACAATAAAATAAATAGATCGACAAAATAAATTGGATACCAGACTTATATAATTCAATCGCAGTGACCTACCTCTATAAGAAAAGTAATAACGAATTTTATTGTAGATCAAACAATATAATGGAAATTATAACCACAGTCGAGTTACTTTAATACTTTTAGTGTTTTCTAATTCCTAATTACATTCAATAACTCAAGTAATATATAACCTCACAATTTCTGACTAAATAATCCTTTAATCTCAAGAAGAAATTAACAAATCACGAATTAAACCCTAATTTCGCTATATGTAATTCACGGAGAATATCCAATGTCAAGCACGCCAACGGCACTACTTGCGGCTGAAAAACCCGTGATAAAGTCACCTCTCCGCACTAACAAGAGAGAGAGAGAGAGAGAGAGAATGTGTGCATCTGTCTTTTTCCTTCGGCATTTTTGGCGGCTTCTTGCGTGGCAGTCATCTAAGTGACCGGTGAGAAGTTTCTGAAAGACCGATAAAAAAAAGGGGAGAAGAAGAAGAAGAATACTTTCTAAAAGAGAGAGAACAATCAATATTGACAGTGCGCTGTTCGGGGTACAAAGCAATGATTTCATCATTCTTGATTAGGGTTTTGAAAATATGGCTTTTCAATCCGTTTCATATATTCTCCCGTTCCCTTTTGGGAGTAGTCGTGCACTACTCCCCGCTCCCTTCTCTCTCTCAACTGTCGTCTAGTTGAACAATTTTGAAAAGTCCCGACGCGTGCTTTTGCTGTCTGTCCCTCCTTCCTGCCTCAGAATCTTGAAACGGTGCCGATGCGGACCTCTTCCTCCTGCCTCAGTTTCTTTGAATATAATTAGCCCGTTTCACTGTGTTTGCAAGTGGGGATTGGAGTGCGAGTGCGTTCCCCTTGTATATGCGCGCGCCCATCAACCAACCCCCCCTCCAACCAATCCAATCAAATCTCACTCCAATCCACTATTGTCCTTTGGATTAATCACCACGGAAAGCGCCGATTTCACAAGACCGTCGCACCGAATTCCCGCCCTACCCTTCGGCACCTTCTCAGTAAAAAGACGAGGAGAAAAGCTCACCATCGGACTTTATTTGAGCCCGTATACAGGGCCCGACTTAATTTGAGGACGTGCATCAGTTTGTTGAACCCGATCTATTAGGGAAAAAAAAAATACCAATATCACACTTTCATATTTAAATTAGAATTTATCTTGAACAGAATATTTACATGAGGAGTTTTGTAAGCATAGCAGTTTTTAAGTTATTATGAAAATAATATCAACTGCAAATTCTTGAAAAAGTGGGTTTCATAACAATATATAATTATTTATTTTTATGTATCATAGTATACTGTTATTCTCATATTAAATTAAAAACGGTCGTTCAATTATTTATCTTCACATGAGGCGAGTATTTGGTCTTTGGAGAAATCTCTGGTGGTCATGAAAAGTGCGAATCCATTATACTCAAATTTTTTTTCTTCTCTCTTTTTTATCTGGCCAATTGAAAAGTTGGACAAAGCCGCGTCTCAGTGGGTTCTGTTTGTTACTTCAGCCACGCACAGCAAAGGGATTTCACGTGCCGCACAGTAGGTTTCGTTTCGTGGGAGCAAAACCATGTGATTTTCACGCGCCGCTCAGTGTTTACGCTGCAGGAATCTAGGTGGAACCAATTATACTGAAGTGATTTGAAAAAATTAAGATGCCGCGATTTTTATAAGATGTTTCACAAGCATCTTTAATTACAGCATTCAGAATTTCTACCACCTCGACAGTTGTCTCACCCACTTCGAAAGCGTCGCATCTATTACTGCAGACGAAAATTATCACTTTACCTCAAAACGTATTCATAGTTCATTCACGATCATTATTCATCTTCAAGAGACGTGAGAATGTAGACATAAACCATGGTGGGAGACAGAAAGATTGAGCCAACACGCAACATCAACAACTCAATTGTGAGCATCAGGGTTTCGCAAGAGATGGGCATCGATGGCCTTGAACATTTCCATGGCCCTTCTGTCTTTGCCGGCCGTGATCTCGGCCCCGTTCTTGGCATAGTACTTGCTCGAGCTCTTGCAGACGCGCCCTCCTTCTGGACCCCACCTCGAACTTGATCTCGTACGAGATCTTCTCGAGCCCATCGCCCTCAACAGCGGTGCACACGAACGTGAGCGAGCTTCCCCTTGTTCAGTTCGTTGACCCGGTGCTTTGCCGAGTTGAGCTAGCTAGCTGCAAGACACAGAAAACCACAATCAACTCCTAAACGTTAGTCTCATTTAAACTGTCGGTGAATGTCTTGAGACCCATGTTAATGCGGTGCGATAAAAATGTGCAAAGTGGGTGAAGTTAAAAGATGCACGAGGACTCGTCTTCCCCAAAAGCGACTTGCTTGATGATTGAAATGCCCTCTAAATGATTCTCAGTCGCCTGTTTAGTAATCTAAATCACCATCACAATAGTCTAAATCGTATAATAGAGAAAGAGTACTAAAGACATGGATCTCAAGCCCAAATGATACTTATTAGCATGCGAGTGATCATCTGAATTTTGATGCTCTTGAGGGTGGGAAGTCACTAAATTATTAACTTTTTTCCAACACCGGTCGGGTTCCATGGGATTGTTTCCGCTATTAGAGATAAAAAGTTAGCATGCAAGTAATTTAAAAGCACAGTATAAATTCGGTTCTCCCAATCAACGAGTATAAACGAGAATATGGGGGCGAAAAAATCGTTGCAAGAACTAAAACGTGGACTTTTCGAGAAGCTCCAATAACAGAAATGTCGCATATTCGGCAAGATGCAAGTACGTCCATCCATCGAGACTTAGTTTTTGGAGAAATGCACAAACAGATATTGAATGAATAAAAACGTTTAGAAAAATGTCATAAATAGCTTTTTTAGCTCAGTTAAATAGAGCTTACTTTAGTAAGCGAGAGGTCTTGACTTTGAATCTCAACGAGATCCTTTGTACTGTGACTCGTAATAATTTTTTTTTCACATCCAATCTACTTCGTAACAATTTTTTTGATAAAACAAACTTCAACCGAGCCAAAAAGAAATTAGTCACTTTACATGATAGAGCCAACATTTACATACTATATATGTGTGTGTGTTTTTTCTTAGTGCAAATGGTTATACGAGCACCCAATTAGTAGGGGGCGAGGTTGAGTTCGACTCTCAACGAGAAAATTTGTCATTCAAAATTTTTCATAACAATTTTTTTTATAAACAAAAAATTCAATTGAGCCAAAAAATTTGTCACTTAATACGTCATAAAGCCAACATATACATGTAATTCATTTTTCTTGGTACAAATGGGAATATGAGCACCCATTTAGTAAGCTGGAGGTTTTGAGTTCGACTCTCAAATAATATTTCTTTTTTGTAAATTCAAACTTCTTCATAACAAATTTTTTTATTAATAAAACGATCAATCGAACCAAAAAATTTGTCACTTAATACATCATAGAGCCAACATGTACATACAATATATTATGTTCCGTTTTCTCGGTACAAATGGGATATGAGCACCCATTTAGAGCGCATTTAGTAATGCTTCTATTCCCGATAACAATTTCTAATCAGAAATGATTCTTTTTTATTTTGTTCCCGGGAACAATTTCTAACCATTTTAAGCCGTTTGTGGTGCGTTTGGTAACATTTCTGTTTAAAAATTGTTTCTAGGAACAAAAGTAGAAAAAAGTATTTCTACTTCAGGAAACAATTTTTGAAAAAAAAAACGTGTTTGGTAAATCTGTTCTAGAAATATAAAAAGAATAGAAACAAGTTTGGTAAATTTGTATAATTTTTTATTTCTTTCAATTTTTTTATTATTTTATTTTATTTTTTCGATTTTCTTTCTTATTTTCTTATTTATTTTTTCTTTTTTTCTTTTTTCTTTTTTCTTCTTTTGGCCATTCGCCGACCTCAGCCATGGCCGGCGACCAGCTAACGAGGGCCAGCGGCCTCGCCCAGCCACGGCGAGGCTCGCCGATCCCCGATGAGCTCGGTCTCACCGGATCTGGGTGAGCTCGCCCAGATCCGGCGAGGCCGAGCTCGCCCATGCCCAGATCCGGCGAGGCCGAGCTCGCCATGCCCAGATCCGGCGAGGCCGAGCTCGCCCAGCCAAGGCTGAGCTCGCCCAGCCAAGGCGAGGCTGAGCCTCGCTAGGGACCGGTGACGCTCCGGCGAGGTCATCGACTCTCGACGGCCCGTCGCCAGCCATGGCCGAGGCTGGCGACCAGCCAAAGAAAAAAAAAAGAAAAAAGAAGAAGAAAAAAGATAGAAGGAAATGGAAGAGAGAGAAAAAGTGTTCATAAATTTTGTTCTAGAAATAATAAACAACTTTTTTTTTGTTTCTTGTTTCCGTTCCAGATGTGTTTCTAGGAACAAAAAAATAATTTTGAAACAAAAACGCAAATAAACGCATTTCTGTTTCAAAAAAAAAATTGTGTTCCTAGGAATAAAAACACATTTTAACAAACAGGCCCTTGGTAACTGTCCAAAATTTCAATTCCCAAAATAGAATTGCGTTTAGTACTGTACTCAAAATTTCTACTCAAAATCATTTTCTTTTAATTTTTAAATAATTTTATTACTTTTTTCCTTTTTTTCTTCTTTTCTTTTTTCCTTTCTCTCTCATGTTCTTCTTCTTCAAGTGGCTAGTCGCCGGACCAGCGACTGGCTAGACGAGGGCCGGCAACCTCACCGGAGCGTCACTAGCCCTTAGCGAGGCTCGCCTAGCCTCACTGGTGGCTAGCCAGGCCTCGACGGGGCTGGGCAAGCCTCGCCGGTGGCCAGGCGGGCCTCGCCGATGGCCAAGTGGACCTCACCAGGACTGGGCAAGGCCCTCGCTAGTGGCTAGGCTTGCCTCCGGCGAACTCGCTGGATCTCGCCCTGGCTTGGCGAGCCTCTGACGAGCTCGCTAGACCGGTTGTCAGCAACCAGCAATAGTGGGTGGCGGACGGCAACCGCAGCGGTGGATGAAGAAGAAGGAAAGGGAAGAAGAAGAAGAGGAAATATGGACTTGATTCTTGGATTTGTTCTCAAGAACAAGAATCAACTTTTTTTTTTTTTAATTCTTGATTATGTTCCAAATCCACTTTCCTAAAAAAAATAAAATTCCCAAGAACAAAAATTTTACTAAACACGATTCCGTTCCAAAACTACTCCCGAGAACAAAAGAATAAAATTAGACACTGTTTGGCTGGTTACCAAATAGGTCCTTAGCAAGCTAAAGTTTTGAGTCCAACTCTTAACGAGAGCATTTGTCTAGTGACTTATAATCT
Source organism: Eucalyptus camaldulensis (assembly GCA_019915185.1). Taxonomy (NCBI): domain Eukaryota; kingdom Viridiplantae; phylum Streptophyta; class Magnoliopsida; order Myrtales; family Myrtaceae; genus Eucalyptus; species Eucalyptus camaldulensis. Next base: position 6,844,052 of record JAHSVA010000014.1, on the reverse strand, counting down.
TTCTTTCTTCTACATTCAAATTTTCATAACACCTTTCTTGATAAACATTCAAACTTCTGTCTTCTTGATGCTGTTATAATCAGGGAAACGGAACTCTAGTGGGAATGGAACTCATTGCGGTGATGCTAGAGGGAAGTTGATGCTGACGAATCTCACCGGAACATGCGGAGGACAAAAAATCTTAGAGCTGGGGAAAATGAATGGGTTTGGGATTAAATCTGGCTAAGTTATTGCCCCGAAACTGACTCGCCCAGGCCATGGTCAGCTCTAAAGGGAACTCTAGAAAAAGAATAATGACTAATGTTCTTTATTGTTCAAGCAAAGAGACATTTTCTATCGGCTAAACGCAGTTATTTCTGCTAGCTAAGGATTACATCAAGTATCTTTTTAGTAGATGTCTGAGTGTTAGGTCAACCCGTGCGATACCCCAGTGAGGAAGATTTTACAAGGAGCTAACAAAGAAGAAAGAGGTTGATCAGTATTGGTTAGTGTTGAAAATTGAGATCCATTTTCTAAAACTAGCTAATTTCTTCTATTGTAATCTAGAAGCTCCTAAGTAAAGGTTTTGGTAGTGGAAGTTGTGGTCTAACAATGTCCAAGTTAAGAGATGTTTGGATGAATGGCCGTGGACAGTTGTTAAGCAAAAATATCTCTGACAAAAGCAGGGATCTTTCCTTGAAGAATACGGTGGGTGGCTTTATGAGTAAAGCAAGAACTAGTTTGTGTAAGGTGGTGGAAGCATCAGATAAACTCCAGCCACGTGAACATCCCGTCCTACAATTATGTAACGCCACATTTCTATCAAATAAATAAACGATATTCTTGTCTCATAAATCTTTTTCTATATTCCTCAAAGTATTCATCCTTGTCCATTCCCCTACATCAACTATATCATAAACATATACATTTACACATACAAACAAAAAAATATCATTGATATCAAAGTCATTCTTCGGCACAATCTCACAATTTCCAACAGTTAGAGATGGCGATAATTAATATCCCGACCTAGTGGGACGGTCCTGAGAAGTAGAGGCGCAGGGAGAGAATATAGACAAGATTTGTCTTCCAGCTATGATAATGACCTCTGAACAATTCATCTTCGTCTTCCCCAGTCATTTTAGATGGAACAGCGATATCATTCCACGGTTCTAGTTTTGCAGTGATCCGAAGCTTGATCTTGGTAGACAATGAGAAAGCTGTCTTGTGTAGTTGTTACACCATCCGTCATGGAATTTTCGTGCAAAATTTCACAAGAACAAGGTCAGATGAATGAAGGATTGAAGTCTATGTCATTCTGTTTTGTTGCAGTATGAATGACTGAGTTCAAGTTGATTCAAAGCGTTAAAGCAATTGGGACTTGATAGGCTGCTTCATCGGGTGAGGACTTCTTCGTTCCAACTTTTTCTCTCCCTTTTGATTCGTTTTCATTTCTGCTATTGATTTCGTCATTTTGAGCTTAGGTTGCTACCTAATAGGCAGAATTTTTGTAACATTTGATATGATATGCAAATACACATTACTTGTGTATATCTCGAAAATTCCCACATTTAGACACTGCTTTAGGCTGGCTTCCAAAAAAATGCCCTTCTATTAATCTTCCGAGCGTTAAAAACTACAAATACAAACTAAAAAAGTCAGATTGTGAGAGCAACTTCTGTTTGCTCTTTCTTTTGTTTTGCATTGCATATTGGTCCTTCCCCTATTTTTGCATGCTGACAGCTAATCATAAACACCAAGTTGCTTCAAAGGTCATGGTTGAAACAAACATATACTGAAATGTAGAGGCAAAAGAAATTATGTAGGTTCTCGAAACTCTGGTGGTTGACCGCAGGGACATCACCCGATCCCGGTATGTTGAGCTTTTTGATGGCAATGATTTGGCCGCTGGCCTATTCGGCCCTGTAAACGCTCCCGAACCAGCCCTTCTGATGAAGTACTTTTCACTGCAGTCATTGGTAGCCTTGGCGATGTCATTGAATGTGAACTTCCCTTCCCTTCCCCACATGATCGACTTGGATTGCTCTTGCTTCACAAGACTCTTGATCTCTTCATTGAATTCCTTGTTTCGCCACCGAAGTGCCAGAATCACAGCAATTGAAATCACCAGAAATAGTAAGCAGCAAACGCCCAGGGTCACACCAATAAAAACCTTTTCCCTATGGTCGGTTGATCTATCCCACAAGGAGATAATCCGGTCGTGCTTCCACACAAACCCGGATTCGCGATTAAAGCACTTCCCTGTGCTTGTTGGGAGAGGCGACCACTACGAACCACACTAATTGGCTTGTTGCACGATAAGTCTATTGAGCTTCAACTCCTCATGCCGGTGAGAGGAGCTGGGATCGTACCCGACAATTTGTTATGCAAAAGATTGAGATTTTCCAATTCAGTGAACTTTGCTAAATTAAAAAGAAATTGATCCTGCTAGAGAATCGTGGCTCAAGTCCAGGAGATTCTGTAGCGTGAACAAGTTCCCCAGCTCTGGCGATATGACATCCAACATATTGTTGTTGCTCAAGTTCAAGCTCAGTAAATTCTTGCAATTCGCTAGCTCTTCCGCTATGCTACCGCTCAATGCCTTCTCCCTGACAAATCAAGATATTCTAGCTTCGATAAGTTTCCTAACTAGGTGGGAATATCTCCAGCCAAATGGTTGTAGCTCAAGTTCAGCCTAATCAACGCCCCCAGACTTACCAAATCATCAGGAATTTTCCTGGTCCATTCATTGCCATATGGAGTCAGATCGTGCAATTGAGACAATTTCTTAAGCTCCGGCGAGATGCGGCTGGGGATTTTGTTACCATCTATCTACAAATTCGTGACATTCCTGCACTCTCCCCATTCTGCAGAGAGATTCCCGACAAATCGGTTGTTGCTGAGGACCTGAGGCTTATAAAATCCGGATTCAGATAAACTCCAAACGCACTCATGACATCTGCAGTGAACCGATTGCTGTCCAGACGGACTCTCGTTAGCCCCAGACAATTCCTAAGCAGTTGGGCAGCGGCTAGGTGAAGTTATTCCCATCGACCACGAGATATCAAAGAGCAAAGCCGCTGCATATATCTGGCGGCAGCTCTCTGGTGAAGCTGTTGTTCGAAAAGCTAACATTGCCCAGAGAATGGCTGTACTTGCCAAAATCACGGGGTATGCCTCCCGAGAAATTGTTCATGAACAAAGAGATGGACTGTAAGTGATGCTACGTCATGGCTTTTTCCTTCCCAGCCCTGATCTCCTCTTCTTCAACTTGAAGTGCCTCCTTGGTGGTATACTTGCTGGTCATCTTGCAAGCCGACCTTCATCACTGACAGCCTCTCAAACTTGACCTCGTAATCAATCGACTCAAGTTTGTCATCCAATGTGTCACCTTCGATTATTGTCTACCTACACACGAAGTTCTCCTTGTCGAGCTCATTGATCCAGTGCTTCACATTCTTGAAATGACTAGCTGCATTTGTGACCAAACAAGACTTACATTATGAAACTCCCGGCTTGATGAGTGTCTGTTGAGTGTTCGTACCTTCGGCGATATTAACTTGCTCGATGCTCCCGGCTCCTCCGTTGCCTTGCACGAGCTCCACGCTCTTTATGAACTGAGGCAGGAGCTTTGGGATCAGGGAATTCAACCCGACGATCAAGGCCTTGAACATGTGAGCTGGAGCAATCGGGGGCACGTGAGCTCTTGTGTGATGCTGGTTGCACCCATGGCTATTGGCAATGAGAAAGAAATAACCCCAGAGAAGTTCGTGCTTCTGAGTCCTGTCAATGCCTCCTACTTATGGTTAGAATTATGCGAATAGGTAGGCTTGGTTTGGCAAGAGTCACGTTTGAGGAAAATAGAAGAGTCGAGGATTCGCGGCCTAAAGAAATATATAATAAGAATGTACTTTTCCTTAATGATTTTACTTATTGCGGTTCATGAAAAATTGTGCCACCTTGATATGTTTCGATGATCGATCCAGATCGAGCGGGATCGATAGTCCATATTCGAAATATTAGGCCACAGTTTACCATGAATTCATTTCACTCATGTATCCTCTCCATGTAGCACAGTTTACCAAATTCCATAAAAACCACTACACCAGATTCCTGTCACACCTTTCATTCTCTTATTCTCAGCAAAGACGGGAACAACAACAATCACCAGCCCAACATGCTTTAACTTCGAACACCAAGTGACTCAAACGCTTCTTGTCTTCTATTTAGTTTTGCCCAACCGGACAATAAAAGATAGCGACGAGATCGGCGCAACAGGCATCAGCGTTTGCCACGACAGAAGCCTCTATGGCCTTGACCATCGCATCCACCCTTTCTTTCCCGGCCTTGATCTCCTCCTCGGTGATATTCACCTCGCCAATGGTGAAGTACTTGCTCATGCACTTCAACACCGAGCCTCCCTCGGGCGACGCGGTGATCTTCACCTCATAGCTGATCTTCTCAAAGGCGGTGCCCAGCGCATCACCCTCGATGATTGAGTAACAGTAGGTGAAGTTCTCCTTGTTCAAGGCCTAGACCTTGTGCTTTGCCGTCTTGTACCGACTGCCAATCAGAGTAACAAAAAGTAACATTCACATTTAGAACTTGCCGGTTTCAACATTGCGAGCACCAATCTTGATGGTGTAGATCCGGCCATTCAGGAATTAGCCCCCAGCCACAATCCAATACTATTAACTTAGACATGGCCTGATTTTGCCTTATCGAAATCAGGTCACATGATCACATGTGTAAATTTAAACAGTTAGAAACGTCTTAATTAATCAAGTCATATATCTATCTTTTTCAATCAAGTCATATATCTATCATTCAGGAATTAGCCCCCAGCCACAATCCAATACTATTGACTTAGACATGGCCTGATTTTGCCTGATCAAAATTGGGTCACGTGATCACTTGTGTAAATTTAAACAGTTAGAAATGTCTTAGTTACTCAAGTCATATATCTATCTTTTTTAATGTCCATTATAGTGTTCCATAAGGTTGAACCCGCCTTGATTTGGAGCAATCCTAAGTTCCTAATATGGATGGACTAACCTTCGCAGAAAGTCATCAACTTGATGGTCTCGGGACCTCCATCGCCCTCGAAGACTTCAATGCTCTTGATGTCTTGTGGGAGGACCTTGTTGATGAGGTTATCGGTGTCAAGGAGAGTGGCCTCAAACATCTCGGCCAGAGGGATTGGGGACGTAAGTGATGACACACATGACTGGATCCGAACAAAGGTGCAAAAACTAAGAAGAGGGTGATGATCAGGAAAGACTTAGTAGTGATGAATTTGGTCTTTAGGACTTGGGAGTGAAGGAAGGAGGCCAAATTGAAGAAGACATATGTAGAGAGACTGAGTGTGAAGGGTTAAGATTTCTGAATATTTTCTTCTTTCTTAGGTGGGTTTTGCAGAAAATAAATAATTTTAAAAATATTTTCCTAAAATTAATCGTCAAATTTGGATAGTGTTTCCAAGCAAGAGTTATTTGGTGAGTGTGCCGCATATTGTCAATTGATCTAAATCCATATAGAACTCACAAGAATTACAAGCCTATATTCTCCTTAATATAAATACGATGAAAAAATGCTACCTCATTTCCGAATTTTCGTCAAAATTGTGCTGTATATACTATGTTAATCTAAATTGCTAAATTCAATGGGCTCACGTGGGATCCATACAAAATCACCAAAATTAAAAGTTTTGATTCCGCTTAATATGAATATAGTGCTCTTTCGTCAAAATTGTGTTGTCTGTACTAAATTGATTTAAATCACTAAATTTGATGGGTTCATGTGAGACCCATATGGAACTTACTAGAATTAAAAATCCAAATTCAGCTTAATATAAATACAACCTAGCTCATTTCTGAGTCTTCATCAAAAGTGTGTTGTATGTCCTACATTGATCTAAATCGCTAAATATGATGGGTTTGCGTGGGATCCATATAGAACTTACTAGAATTAAAAGTCCAAATTCCCCTTGATATAAATACGACACTACCTCATCTCCAAGTCTTCATCAAAATTCTGCTATATGTACTAAGTCAATCTAAATCGCTAAATTTGATGGGTTCACGTGGGATCCATACGAAACTCACTGACATTGATTCCACTTAATATAAATATGATGCTCTTTCATTGAAATTGTGTTGTATGTACTAAATTGATTTAAATCACTAAATAAGATGGGTTCATGTGGGACTTATATGGAACTCACTGGAATTAAAAGTCCAAATTCCGCTTAATATAAATTTGACCCTAGCTTATTTTCGAGTCTTCATCAAAAGTGTATTGTGGGTTCAAGTGAGATCTATATGAAACTCATTGGAATTAAAACTCCAAATTTCTCTTACTATAAATATGATGCTATCTCATTTCCGAGTTTTCATCAAAATTATGTTGTATAAGTTAATATACGGGTTTGTTTTATTATTATGACTTTTGAGATTCCCTTTCATGTATCAGTTTGATAAAGAATCGAAATTTCCTTTTGACCAAAAAAAAAAAGTTAATCTAAATCACTAAATTTTATGAGTTTACATGAGACCCATATAAAACTCACTAAAATTAAAAGTCTAGAATCCACTAGATATAAATACGATGCTAGCAAATTTTCAAATCTCCATCAAATGCCTTTTTCTCATCACTTTGAAGCTTCTGATCGCAACCCACTCTGTCACACGTGAATCGGGAATGATTTTCGACGCCAAAGTCTTCGTTAAATCTCAAAAAGATTGAGCCAACGTGGAACAACAAATCAATTGTAAGCATCGGGGTTTTGCAAGAGATGGGCTCCAACGGCTTTCAACATTCCCATGGGCTTCTATTTGCTAGCCTTGTTCTCGACCCTGTCCTTGGCGAAGTACTTGCTCGTGCTCTTGCACGTGCACCCTCTCTGTCTGGACTTGATCTCGTTCGAGATCTTCTCTAGCACGTCGCCCTCGACAATGATGTAAGCGTGCGCGAGCTTTCCTTGTCCAGCTTGTCGACTGGTGCTTCACCGAGTTGAACCGTGTAGCCGCGACACACAGAAAACTGCAGTCAGCTCCCACGATAGTCTTATCTAAGAATGTCAGGCAAAGGTGTTGACATCACATGTTGATGTGTGATCAAAATAAATGAAATTAGAAGACGCGCAGGTACTCGCCTTCGCCGAAAACGATGCGATGGTGACGGGACCGCCGTCACCTTCAAGGGTGACAAGATCCAGATTGGCTTGTAGGAGGAACTTGGGGATGAGATTTTTATCAAGATCAAAGGCCTTGAACATTCGTGCAGGTGGGATGGAATGCGTCTTAGCCTAAGATTTCCAAGTCCCAGGGCAAGAGATGTGAGATTATGTTGAAATGCCCTTTAAATGATTCTCAATCTCCTCGTTTAGTTTCGATAAAAAAAAAAAAAAAAAATTCTCCCCGTTTAGTAATCTAAATCAGCGTCACAATGTTCTTAAATAATACAATTAAAAAAAAGAGGACAAAAGGCATGGATCTCAAGCCCAAATTATACTTATTAGCATGCGAGAGATCTTTGAATGCTGACACCCTTGAGGGTGGGAATTCACTAAATTATAATTTAAATATTCTGACGGCGCCAACAGCTCGGACAGGAAAGCTTGAGTACATGCGGATAATTCTTGCGCAACGAAATGCATGGTAAGTCACGAATCGAGACTCGTCCGCATACACGCTATTGCGACCATGACCATGAATACCACTTCCTTGACCAGTTGGCCAGTCGGAGGAGGAAGACGTGGGTTGAGCATATCCTATAGTGGCACATTTGAGTCTTTGAATAATGTCGACATTTGTGTCATTTGTAGGGAAGAGAGAAGAGTCATGGATGCTTCCCCATCATTCTCTAGCATCGGTACTTTTACTGTTGACTCTGTTTCATGAAAGAAGAATGAATCAATGTTTTGATCACAACCTCAAGTTGCCTAAAAATTCCAAGGGGAATGTACTGATTAGATTTGATCATGTAGCTTACCAGGAACCATGTAGCCATAAGATCCAGCCACTGGGATCCAATTCGACGAATCCGAATTCAAGAGCCTCACCGTCCCAAAAACCAAAAGCCAAGGCTCGAAGTCCAACTCAAGCAAGATGTTGTTCAACATCATGTTCCGATGGACAATAGGCAGTGAGCAATTGTGATGCAAGTAGGCGATCACGGGAGCCACGCATTGAACAATCTTCACTCTCTTGACACAAGTCCAATTCAACTGCTCCGCTTCCTCCATGCAAGACCTTTGCCAAAGTTCAGAAAAACATTGGATGATGTCCCTGCGGTTAACCACCACTTTTTTTTACCGTGACGATGTGGCCGCTGGCCTATTCGGCCTTGTAAACACTTCTAAATCCGCGTTTTCCGATGTAGTACTCTTCACTGAAGCCGTTGGTGGCCTTGGCAATATCGTTGAATGCAAACTTCGCTCCCCTTTCCCATATGATTTCACGTACTTCATAAGATTTGTTATCTCTTCATTGAGATGCTTGTTTCACCGCCAAAGCACCAAAATCAGAGCAATAAGAGTCACGAGAAGTAGTAAGCAGCAAACGCAACAATCACATTAATCAGAACCTTTCTCCGATGGTTAGTCGATTTACTGCTCGACCCACATGGAGACATTCTGTCGCGTTTCCATTTGGCATATTGGGCCAAAGTTTGGTATTTTATTGGCCATTTGGCATTTCATTTGTAACTCATGAATTCTCTCCTCATAAAAAAATTACTAAATTAGAGAATTTCATTCTACAAGCCTCGTATAAACATATAGCATAGTTTATCAAATTCCGCAAAACCACTGCACCAGATTCCTGTCACACCTTTTATTCTCTTATTCTCAGCAAAGACAAGAACAACAACAGTCACCAGCCCAACATGCTTAGCTCCAAACAGAGCGACTCAAACTCTTCTTGTCTCCTTTTCAGTTTAGCACAACTAGACATATTTAACACATTACGTAAACAATACAAGATAGCGAAGAGATCGGCTCAGTAGGCATCAAGGTTTGCCACGAGATAAGCCTGGATGGCCTCGAACATCGCGGTCACCTTCTGTTTCCCAGCTTTGATCTCCTTCTCAGGGACGTCCACCTCGCCAATGGTGAAGTAACTGTTCGTGCACTTCAACACCGAGCCTCCCAAAGGCAACGCAGTGATCTTCACCTCATAGCTGATTTTCTCAAAGGTGGTGCCCAGCACTTCGCCCTCGATGATTGAGTAGCAGTAGGTGAAGTTCTCCTTGTCCAGGGCCACGACCTTGTGCTTCGCTGTCTTGTTCTGGCTGCCTATCAATGTAACAAAAAGTCACATTCGCATTTAGAACTCGCAGGTTTCAATATCATGAGCACCAATCTTCATGGTGTCCATTAGGCCGCTTAGGAATTAACCCAATTATTCCGACCACAATCCAATACAATTGACTTAGACATAGCTTGAGTTTGCCCGATCAAAATCAAGTCACATAATCACTCGTGTAAAGTTAAACGGTTAGAAACATCTTAAGTAACCAAGTCATATTTCTATCTTTTTCCATATTCATTATAGTGTTCCATAAGGTTGAACCCGCCTTGATTCAGAGTGATCCTAAGTTCCTAAAACGGATGGACTAACCTTCGCCAAAAGCCATCAACTTGATGGTCCCGGGACCTCCATCGCCGTCGAGGACTTCAACACTCTTGACGGCTTGCGGGAGGACCTTGGGGAGGAGGTTATTGGCATCGAGGATAGCAGCCTTGAACATCCTGGCCGGGGGAATGGGGGACGGGATATCGAAGTGAAAAGTGATGACACCCATGACCGGATCCTAACAAAGTTGCTGAAACTAAGAAGGGGGTGATGATCTGGAAAGACTTGAGTAGTAGTGACGAAGTTGGTCTCTGGGACTTGGGAGTGAAGAGAAGAGGCTGAATTGAAGTTGACATATATAGAGAGAGGGAGATTGAGTGTGTAGGGTTCTGATTGCTGCATATTTTCTTCTTACTAAGATGCATTATATTTTGCAGAAAATAAATAATTTAGAAAATATTTTCCTAAAAATAATCACTAAATTTAAATAGTGTTCCGAGCATAAGTTATTTGGTGAGTGTGCTGCATGTTCTAAATTGATCTAAATTGCTTAATTTAATGGGCTCGCTAGAATTAAAAGTGTAGATTCCCCTTAATATAAATACAACACTACCTCTTTTTCAAGTTTTTATCAAAATTGTGTTGTATATAAATATCACCCTAGCTCATCTCCGAGTCTTTATCAAACGTGTGTTGTATGTCCTAAATTGATCTAAATCGCTAAATCTAACAGGTTCACGTGGGATCCATGTGGAAGTCACTTGAATTAGAAGTCTAGATTCTCGTTGATATAAATACGATGCTATGTCATTTCTAAGTTTTCATCAAAATTGTGTTGTATATAAATATGACCCTAGCTCATCTCCGAGTCTTTATCAAATGTGTGTTGTATGTCCTAAATTGATCTAAATTGCTAAATCTAACAGGCTCACGTGGGATCCATGTGGAACTCACTTGAATTAAAAGTCTAGATTCTCCTTGATATAAATACAATGATATGTCATTTCTAAGTTTTCGTCAAAATTGTGTTGTATATACTAAGTTAATCTAAATCGCTAAATTTGATGGGTTCATGTGGGATCCATAGGAAACTCACTAAAGTTAAAAGTTCAAATCAGCTTAATATAAATATAGTGCTCTTTCATCAAATTACGTCGTATGTACTAAATTAACCCAAATCGCTAAATCTGATGGGTTCATGTGGGACCTATATAAAACTCGCTGGAATTAAAAGTCTAGATTCTACTAAATAAAAATGAGGCCCTAACTCATTTCCGAGTCTTTGTCAAAAGTGTGTTGTATGTCCTAAATTGATCTAAATTGCCAAATCTGATGAGTTCACATAGGATTCATATTGAATTCACTAGAATTAAAAGTCCAAATTCCACTTAATATAAATATGACGCCAGCTCATTTCTGTTTCTTCATCAAAATTGTGCTATATGTACTAAGTTAATCTAAACCGCTATATTTGATAGGTTCATGTGGAACCCATATGAACCTCACTAAAGTAAAACGTCCAAAATCGATTAAATATATATACTACTTTAACTCATTTCTAAGTCTCCATCAAGCGCCTTTTTCTCATCTCTTTGAAGCTTCCGATGGCATGCCATTCTGTCACATGTGAATCGCGAATGATTTTCCACGCCAGAGTCTTTGTTAAATCTCAAGACTTAAAAATACGAATGTGAAGTAACAATTGCGTGTCAAATGCAGAAAATTCATACGTGAAAAAGTTGACCGTCCCTTCTTGAGTCAACTGTTCTCTTCCTCGATATGCTTTTCTGATCTGGCCTCAAAGACAGATGGGCAAAGCGGCGCATTCATATCTATAATCTCGCGGCAGTTTCAACTCTGTTAAAAGAATGCCGAGATCTTTACAAGATGTTTGACAAGCGTCTTTGATGACAGCATGCAGCATATCTACCGCTTCAAAACATAGTTACGATTCAGTCTCGATTGTTATTTTTCTTGAAAGAGACACGAATGAAGACATAAATTATGGTGGGAGATAGAAAGATCCAGCCAACATGTAACAACAACTCACTCGTAAGCATCAGCGTTTTTGCAAGAGATGGGCTTCTTTGGCTTTCAACATTCCCATGGCCTTCTCTTTGCTGGCCTTGTTCTCGACCCGGTCCATGGCGAAGTACTTGCTCATGCTCTTGGCCATACACCCTCTCTGTCTGGACCCGCCTCGAACTTGATCTCGTTCGGGATCTTCTCTAGCGCGTTGCCCAGGACGATGGCGTACGCATGCTGCGAGCTTTCCTTGTCCAGCTTCTCGACGGGTGCTACACCGAGTTGAACTGTCTAGCTGCCAGACACAGACAACTGCAGTCAGCTCCCACGTTAGCCTTAACAAAGAATGTCGGCAAATGTCCTCTTTGACATCACGTGTTAATACGACGCAATCAAAATAAATGAAAATAGAAGACAGCGCAAGCACTGGCCTTCGCCAAGGATGGCGCCGGGACCCCCATCACCTTCAGGGATGACAAAATCCTTAAAGGCTTGTGGGAGGAGCTTGTGGGAGGAGCTTGGGGATGAGATCGTCGTCAAGAACAACGGCCTTGAACATTCTTGCAGGTGGGATGGAATCGTCTTCACCTAAGAGTTCCAAGTCCCACGGCAAGAGATCTGTGAGATTATGTTGAAAATGCCCTCTAAATGATTCTCAATCGCCTCGTTTAGTAATCTAACTAAACATCACATTGGTCTAAATCATATAATAAAGAAAGAGGACAAAAGGCATGGATCTCAAGCCCAAATGATACTTGTTAGCATGCGAGAGATCTTTGAATGCAGACAACCTTGAGGGAGTCACTAAATTATTATTAAAATATTCTCATAGAACCCAATGGCTTAGACAAGCAAGCTTGAGTGCGTGCGGATAATTCCTGCTTGACGAAATGCATGGTAGGTCGTGAATCGAGACTCGTCCCCATGCACATCCACTTCCTCAGCTAGTTGGCCGGTCGGAGGAGGAAGCCGTGGGTCGAGCACATCCTTCAGTAGCACATTTGAGTCTTTCAAAAATGTCGACGTTTTTGTCATTTGTAGGGAAGAAAGAACATTCAATGGATACTTCCCATCATTCTCTAGTGTCACTACTGTTACTGCTGACTTTGTTTCTTGAAAGAAGAACTAGTCAGGGTTTTGCTCACATCGTCGAGTTGTCCACAAATTCCAAATTTCTGTGATACTTTTAAAAGAAACCATTTTTCATAATCTATACTTACTCTTCCTAAAAGTATTGTTAGATTTATTGAATGAATCCAAATTCGATTTGTCCATTAACCGCAGAGTTACTACTAATTTTATTTTTCAAGAAGAAGAATGAATCAAAGTCATAATCATAATGTCAAGTTGTACCCAAATTCCAAATTTGAACAACACTCTTACACAAACCATTTTTCAAAACCTATACTTGCAGAATCCTAAAAGTCCCATTAGAATTATTTGAATGCAAATTATCAATCCGAGACCATTTGTACCCGCTAAACGTTCAATTAGATTCAATCATCTAACTTACCAAGAGCCATGTAGGCATAAGATCCAGCCACCGTGGTCCAATTTGACGAGAGTCACACCGTCCCAAAGTCCAAAAGCCAAGGCTTAAAGTCCCACTCGAGCAGGATGTTGTTCAACATTGTCCCGATGGACGATAGGCAGCGAGCAATCGTGATGCAAGTAGGCAATCACATGAGCCACGCCTTGAACAATCTTCACTCTTGTAACCCAGTGTAGTTCAGATGCTCCTTTTCCTCCATGCAAGACCTTTGCCAAACTGCCTCTCTCCACAAATTCATAGACCAAGTAAATGCAACCCCTCTTGGAACAGAACCCGTGGAGCTTGATCACATTGCGGTGCTGAACCTCGGCAATCATGCGAATCTTGTTCTTGAAACTCTGGTAGTTGACTGCGGGGACATCCCCCGAGTCTAATAGTTTGAGCTTTTTGACAGTGATGATTTGGCGGCTGGCCAGTACAACCTCGTAAATGCTCCCGAACCTGCCCTTTCCAATGCAGTACTTTTCGCTGAAGTCATTAGTAGCCTTGGCGTTGTCATTGAATCTGAACCTGCCTCCCCTTTCCCACATGATCAACTCGGATTTTTCGTACTTCATCCAGTTCCTTGTTCCGTAGTTGACGCGCCAGACTCACAGCAATTGAAGTCACCAGAAGTAGCTCGCACCAATAGTAACCTTTTTCCTATGGTCGGTCGATTTATTGCTCATCCCACAAGGAGATAATCCAGTCGCATTTTCATACAAGCCCGGATTTGCAAATAAAGCACTTCCCGGTGCTTGTTGGAAGAGGGGACCACTAGAAACCGCACGTCAGCTCGTTGCACGATAAGTCTATGGAGCCTAAGCAAGTTATATTTCTCTCTTTTCCAATGTTCGTTATAATGTTAAATAAGTTGAAACCACCTTGATCCAGAGCAATCCTAAGTTCCTAATACAGATGGACTAACCTTCGCCGAAATTGATCAACTTGGTGGTCCAGGGACCTTCATCGCCCTCGAGGACTTTGGCCCTGTTTGGTTCAGCATTTGGAATGCTCATTTGGGCTCTAAAGTCCCTTGGCCAAATGCAAAGCTGTTTGGTTCGTTTTTTTGTTACTTTAACAAGATGCTATTGCATCTCTAAGTAGCTCTAAGGGCCTTTAGCCCAATGCAGTTCTTGAGGTCCTTTGGCAAGTTGTATTTTCGGAATGCAACTTCCGGTATTGTTCATCTCTCCAATGGAGAAGCCAATCGGCCGCCTGAATAAAAATAAATATAAAAATAAATATTTTATATTTTATATAAATATATAAACATATCTATTTTTTTATATTTTATATAGATATAAACATATCTATTTTTTTTCTCCGATTGTTTTTATATAAACATATCTATTTTTTATATATTTTTTATGTTTAATAAATATATTTTATGTTTATATTTTTATTTTTTTATATAAAAATATGTTTATATAAAAAATATAAACATATTTTTTATTCAGGCCGTTCGGCCGCCGAATTCGGTGGTCTGGTATAAATATATAAACATATATTTTATGTTTATTTTTTATATAAAAAATAGATATGTAAAAAATAAACATATCTATTTTTTATATTTTATGTTTAATAAATATATATTTATAAAAAATATAATATATATTTATATAAAATATATATTTATATTATATATATTTTTATATAAATATATTTTATGTTTAATAAATAAATAAATATATATTTATAAATATAAACATATATTTTTTTTTCTCCGATTTTTTTATATAAATATATATTTATATAAACATATCTATTTATATATATTATGTTTAATAAATATATTTTATGTTTATATGTTTATATTTTTTATATAAACATATTTTTTATTCAGGTGATTCGGCCGCCGAATTTGGCGGTCTGGTGGTTGGACTTCAAAAAAAAATATAAACATATTTTTGCTTTTTTAATTTAATAAAAGTTAATTACAAATGTAAATTTTACCAAACGGTATTTTGGCCAAAGTTATTTCTCAATGCAAATTTTACCAAATGACATTTGCATTTTGGAAAACCCCCTTCACCCAAAGTTATTTGCATTTCTGCAAATGCATTCCCCAAAAGCCGAACCAAACGGGCCCTTCGATGCTCTTGATGGCTTGCGGGAGGACCTTGGGGATAAGGTTATTAGTGTCGAGGACAGCGGCCTTGAACATCTTGGCCGGAGGGATCTGGACATGATCTCGGAATCGTAAGTGATGACACCCATGATTGGATCCGAATTGAGCTGCTGAAACTGAGAAGGGGGTGATGATCAGGAAAAATTGAGTAGCAGTGATGAAGTTGGTCTCTAGGACTTGGGAGTGAAGAGAAGAGGCTGAACCGAAGGTGACGCATATAAAGAGAGAGACTAAGTGTGAAGGGTTTTGATCAGTGAATATTTTCTTGTTATTAAAGTGCTTTGTTTCAATAGAAATAAATGTTTCGGAATATGTAAATAATCGTTAATATCATTTGAAACAATCAATTAATGAGAAATATTTTTAGTATCGACAATAACTTATGTCTAAATATTTTCGTAAATAATGAAAATATTTCTTGGTCAATGTTTTTTGCAAGCTATACAAGCATTTTAGGAAAATATTTTCTAAATCATTCATTTTTTGCAAAACAATCAAAGCTTAAAGAACCAGAAAAATAATAATAATAATGATGATGATGATGATGATGATGATGATGATGATAAGTCCGTGGATTGTTCAGATCATGACATGGCCCTTGTTCCTAAAATAAAAATGTTTATATGATAATCGAATGATGATGATGATGATGATGATGATGATAATAATAAGTCCGTGGATTGTTCAGATCATGACATGGCCCTTGTTCCTAAAATAAAAATGTTTATATGATAATCGAATGATGATGATGATGATGATGATGATGATGATGATGATAATAATAATAAGTCCGTGGATTGTTCAGATCATGACATGGCCCTTGTTCCTAAAATAAAAATGTTTATATGATAATCGAATATTAGTCAAAGAAGGCAGGCCCCATATCCTAGAACGATACCAAACGTTATTGCATTTCCCTTTCATGTATGGACTTGATTCTATCCAGGATGGCTGAGCTTTACTGATTTCTTACGGTCTTATTATCGTAGAAAATATCGATCACAATCCATCGAGATTCTATCCTAAGTCATTTTGATTTGTTTGCAAAAGTAGCAATCTTAAAAGTCAACAGAGGGCTTGAGAAGAGTTTGATGCATATAGTAGAAAACTTTAAAAACCAAGTCACAATTTTTCAAATTGGGTGTTTTTTTTTTTTTTTTTGGGTGATTTGGGTACTACATGTTTGTATTGAGCTTCCATCAATAAGAAAAGTGTCGAGTATTGTCAATGTTGTACCAACATAATATAGCAGAAAGAGAAAGAAGGGGTAGTTTTGTAATTACACTTTATTAGTTTGCTGAAGCCGGAGTCCTATGAATAAAAATATAAATATATAAGTATATATATGAGTAGGTTTCAAGGTTTTATACATTTAGTCAACAAAGGCTGCTCTGAAAGTCAAGATGGACGTCTAAAAATTTTGATTGTTCCTCTTTCTTCCATATGTCCAGTCCTTCTAGATAATATTATTACAAATCATTTTCCGCAAATTATATGGTGGAGGTGTGGTGGATCAGGGAACATTGGCACTCCGGTCACGTGCTAATTAAACATTTTTTTAATGTTTCCTTTGTATAATTCTTATCTACATTATAGACCATAGTGCGGCCCCGTTAAATGAGCATCGTGATTGATTTCCCACACCTAAGTCTTTGTTCAAATTTCAGACTTAGAAATATGAATAAAGTAACGATTGTGTGTCAAGTACAAGCAAATCATTTGACGAAGAAGCTTCTTACCAACCTTTGAGCTATGATGATGAAGTCTAAACAATTTTTCTTCGCCTTGCCAAGTCATTTTAAATGGAGAAAAGTATCAAAAAAATTATAGATTTATTACATTGATATCAGTTCAATCCTAAATATTTTAATTGGACCAATTTAGTCATAAATGTTTTCATATTAGTATCAATTGAGTCCATCTGGCCAATTTAGATTAAAAATTACTAACGTAAACATCGATGGTCCTACGCAATACGACCAACATTAACATAGACATATTTTATAATTTTTAATATTTTTTAGATTATTTTTTCTTTTTTTCCTCTCTTCTTTTCTTTTTTTTTTCCCCTCACCCTTTGGCGGGTGCTAACTGTCAACAATCATGGTTTGGGCAAGGGTCTCCGCACCATCAAATATATGTAGTCCACGTCAAAATTAAGATATATGTAAGAGTAAGCGATTCTAGGTTCCTTACAAATTCCGCCTAGAACCTAAAACCTATCATTGGGTACAAGTTATTCATTTTTTGAAACCTAAAACCTACTCGTTAGAATCTAAAACCTAAAATCTATCTTATTACAGATTCCACGTTGGTTCCAAAGTCCAATAGGTTCTTTTTCTTTTTTTCTTTTTTAGTTAAACAAAACAAAAATGAACGGAATAATAATAAACAAGCTTGACATTCATCAAAGAAAATACAAAATGAACAAAAATATCAACAAAAGAAAAAGAAATCTTAGCAAGGAATTCAGCTAGATAAAAATAGGGATGAGCAGTTCCAAATTCTGCATTGGTTCCACTTGGAACTTAAAACTTACCCGTTGGAACGGGTTCTTCATTTTTTGAAACCCGAAACCTACTTTGCATACCTTGAAACTTCAAACCTATCCTGTCATAGGTTCTAATGTCTACCCAAGTTTCACTTATATTATTATTTAAACGATTACAATTCACTAATCATAATTTATATTTAGATATACGAAAATATGAATATTAATAAAGTAAAAATATTAGTCATAAAATGGAAATTTGAATTAATACTTTCAGATTATACATTCATCAATGAAATATTGAAAGATCGCAAAGAGACATGAATTAAGAAAAACATTAAAACTTGTTCTAAGTTCTATGTTCAAGATTCCAAGTTCCTCAAACTAAGAACTTGCAACCTACCCGTCGCAACAAATTTGTCATTTTTTGGAACTTAAAACTTACCTGCATATGAAAATCATATTTTGGAACTTAGAACCTACGTGGAATCATGCTCACCCCTAATATATAGCCCTTAAATATCCACAGGCTGGTCTAGGTGTGGTCTGGGCAAGGGCCTGACGTGCCAGCCCAGTCCGGTCTTCATTCTTCCAAATAAAGGCCCAACCGAGAAAGGGGGAAAAGAGAAACCCAGCCCAAAGCCCACTCATCCGAACAAACCAAATTCATTTAGTGAAAACAAAGCCAAAACTCACCAATTTAGCAATTCAAGCCCAAGGAACCAAGCCCACCCAATAACCTAATTTTTCCTTTTGCTTTCTCTTCAAACATGCCTACTCACGACCTCGTGGCTTCACAGAAGCATCCCCGCCCGCTTCTCTCTTCCCCAGGTTTAGTCAAAAAAAATCAGGCACCATATAAACCATGCCCGGCCATTACGCGGCTGTCATTCATGGCAATAACCACCACCGTCTTTCCTCTTCCCTATTTGCCGGCCAAGAACCCGTTGCCCGGAAACACTACTCGCACAGAAAGAACGTCGAAACAAGAACGTGCAAAGTGAAGCATAGCAACGAGGATTTACCAAAAATCGTTTGACAAGCGACGAGCACCCACGACGGACAGAGAACTAAGAATCAACAGCACGAATCTTACTTGAACATTTCGTCGAACACGTGGCAGGCATCGGCTAAAAGGGAGCTCTAGACTTGCCCGACACGGACCCAAAATCAACAAACAACGGACCAGCAAAACTTGACTTCAACATGGGGACGACTCATGTGGGCTTAGTGTAGGCGTGAATGGAAAGCAGCAAACCTCAACCATGAAGAACACAAGTGGGCATCTAACTTTAGGCATTTTGTCAAGCATGTGGTATACACAAATGGGGAGTGAGGAACGGGGACGACCGCGCCCGGGCTCGAGCCAGGATTCAAAGAAATCGACACACTAGGCCTCAAGACATTAGTACGCACACAAATAAGGCCGGAAACTCGCATGAACCGGAAAGCAGCAGCCCAGTCCGGCGAGCCCGAAACAGGGCATGGGCACAAAAAAGCGCGGTCGGCCGAGAGTCCCTACCCTGCTCGCGGCGTCGGACGGCGGACGAGCTCGATAGATCGGGCTACGTCCGTCCGCCTCGCTCGTCTCCTAGCCGGGATCCTCGGGAAGCCGACCCCGAATCGGGAAAAACCAAGACGGCCCGAACGGGGACCTTACCATGGCCTCGAAGTGGACAAGGAGCGGCGGCGGATCATCAGTTTTGGTTCGGAAGTGGAGGCCAACAGCGGCTCTCTCAGTCGCGTTCTCACTCTCTCAACTCACGGGTCTCTCTTTCGCGGCCCTCTCTCCTCGGATCCGAATCCCTCTCGCCTCGTACTTGACCCCCTCCGATTTCTACCTCCTCCCCGGCCTCTGGCCTTCTATCTATAGGCTGAGAGGGCCGGTTGGCGGAGGCGCTTCGGCCGCCGGTCCTTCGCGCGCCGACCGGCCCCCCTTGGCTGAACCAGCATCACATCATCCGTCGCCTCCACCGCCGCCTGCTCTGCTTTGCGCCTGGTCTGCTCTGCTCCTACTGCTGATTCCGTCCTCGCTGGCGTGAGGAAGAAGCGGGAAGGATGAAGGAGGGGCCGGGCCGGGGTGAGAAGCACAAGCAGAGTGGGCCCTGGGCCCACCCGGGGAAGAAAGGAGAAAAGAGGGGGGGGCCAAGGCGAAGGCCCAGCCGCCGTGGGCCCTTTTTTTTATAAATAATATTAAATAGGGTTAAATAAGAGAAAATAAAACTTAAAATGCAAATAATATTAATGCTTATATGATGTGAAAATCGTTTTCATTAGGGTAAAATTGATTCCAAATTTTTAATATAATTTTAATTATAGATGTTTAGTCAAATTTAAGTTTCAATAAATATAAATCTCAAACTGCAAGAGTAAAAATAAAATAGAAAATAATTAAAGAAGAGACAAGTGCGGTTGCACCTTTATCCCATCATGTGACTGAAATTATTTACGAAAGTAAAAAATTGGGATAAGTGCATTAGAAATCTTAAAATTTATCATGAGAATGTAATTGAGTCCTAAAATTTTCAAAAAGTGCAATTAAATCCTAAAAATTGTTACGAAAATTCAATCAAGTCCTTAAACTTTCAAAAGATTTAATAAAGTACTAAAACTTGTTTCGAAAGTGTAACTAAGTCCTAAAATTCAAAAATGTAATTAATTGAAGGACTTAGATTAAATCACTTTGATAAGTTTTAGGACTTGATTGCACTTTTTAAAAGTTTTAGGACTTAATTGCATTTTGTGATAAGTTTTAGGACTTAACTACACTTTTTAAAAGTTTTAAAACTTAATTGTAATTTTTAAAAATTTTAAGACTTAATTATATTTTCATGACAAATTTTAGGAATTTTAATGCACTTATCCTAAAAAAATTCAAAGAACATCACATGATCTAGCTTTAATTGAATTATCGTGGGGGATTTTTTTATTTTTTTCCCTATAAAAAGAATTTCTTTTCTCTTTCGGTTTCTAGGTGAAGAAATTCAAGAAAAAAGAGAGAAAAAATTCCCTTCGTTGAAGGGAAAGCCAACAAAAGGGTTTTTCCGTTCTGGTGAAAGTACAACAGAGGGCAGCAGAGAATCTCAGCTTTCTCAGCAGAGAAAGGAGACGGGGAGGAGACGTGAGAGGTGATGTGAGCTAGAGAGAGAAAAAAAAGAAGGAAAAAACCAAAAAGGAGAGGAAGAAGAGGGAGCCAGCCCCGAGCGTCGACGCCGCTGCTTCTGCTCCGCCCCCCCAGCCGCGACGCTTCCGCCTGCCGGCTTCCGCTGCGCCGGTCGCCACAGCCGCTCCGCCAGCAACCCGCAGGCCACCCTCACGCCGGTCACCGCGCCGGCTACCACCGCTCGTCTCTCCGCGAAGCCACCGTTCCCTTGCCGATCGCTGTTGCTGACCCGCGACACCCCTGCTCGACTCCAGACGTCGCTCCGCCGGCCACCGCTGCTCCGCGCCCCCGAAGTCGCGACGCCGTCTCTGCCGGCCCCGCCTCTGTCCAGATCTGCCGTGCCGGAACGCGACCCCGAGTCATCGCGCGTCGCCACTGCCGCAATCCGACACCAGAAGCCGCCGCTCCCGCGCCTGAGCGACCTGCAGCGCCCAACGTCCCCCTCTCCTCTGCTCCCCGTGCCGCGTCACCACCAGGGTTCCCCCTCGCCCGCCCCGCCGCCCCGCCGTGCCGATCCGCGACGACCTGACGCCTCCGCGCTGCTGCTCCTGGCCGCGTCTCCGCCAGCCACTGCCGTGCACCATCGCCGACCTGCAGCTTCTACCCGAGCCCTCTGCCGCCAGCCTCCGCCTTCGATCGACGCAGTTGCAGCCCAACGCCAGAAGCAGCAGCCCCCTGCTCCGTCGTGCCTCAGTCCCTGTTCTGCCTCGCCGCTCCCGTTCCCCCCCAGCCACGACGCAGCCTCTGCCGGACCGACGCCTGCTGCCCTGCCCCCTGCACCAACGCCGACGCCCGAGCTCTGTCGCCGCGACTGCCGTCGCACCTCCGCGCCGCCGGTCTCCTCGCACCACCGTGCCAGCGCTAGCCCGCCGGGCCGGTCCGCCTGCACGCCGGCAGCTCCACCGCCCTTGGCCGCGCACTACCACAGCTGCCAAGCCTTGTTTGGAAAAAAAAGAAAAAATAAAATTAGGTAGATTTATTTTATCTTATTTTATTTTTTGAAATATTTCTCCAAGCATAATTGAAATGCCCGATGTACCACCTAATTCGCAACCGCACACGGATGGATTTTTTACTCCATCTATAAGTCTTTAAATTAGATAATTGATCACACGAGAATAAAATTGATATATTGATCTTTAAGGTTTAAGATTAATTTATTAATTTTATTATCAGGTTTAATTAGATATCATTTTTAAATTCGAATGATGGATAATATCTTTGATGACCATGGATGATTTGTTGTTTATTTTTTTAATTGCTTTGTTTATTCCAAAAAAATACAAAAAAATTGTATCATGTAGATTATAATTGTTTTCCTAAATAGAATTGCATGGTAGAATAGTTAGATTCTTTTCTAGTTATATTAAAATGCTTGTAGTATCTAGGTTAGATAATATTTTTTGGATTAAATTGCATGACGAGATAATTTTCTAGGTTAAGATAGGATTCAAATTGGTCTATTCCTAACTTAAAATAGATAATATCTCACTTTAATTAGATTTTTATATTTTAGTATTTTAATTACTAATTTGTATAAAAAAATGCAAAAAAAAAGTCATGCGAATGTCATATAGAATTAAGTTCATGAAATGCACGTCATTTAGTGTTTGTTGCTAGGTTCATTTAATTAGAAATTGATCGTCATTAGAATTAAATCATTTCGTTAATTTAGATTGCACATTTAATTATTGCATTTTTTTAATTTTGAATTTCATGAGAAAAATCCAAAAAAATTGTCTTTGAATAAATTAATTTCATTCTCTAGGATAGATTGCATGCTCATTAAGCAAACACAAAATATTTCACTAGTTTAGGTTATGTTGCATTAGAGAAATCTAGCGTAACTAAGTCCCCGAACTCATAATCTTTGATTTGCAAAAGTAAAGTAAATCTCTCGTTACTTAATTTCTAATCGACTCACCAAAAATATATTAGTGATGACTTCTAATTAAAATTTGAATATTAAGAACTTGAACTTAAATAGCGAATTGATATGGGTTAGGGAGAGCTGAGTTAAGTTTAGACTTAATAATCAATTAGCCAAATCCTAGATGGTGCACCTGAAATTTTGGTCGCGACAAATATCATCAATCAACTATGAGATGCTGATGTCAATGGAGAAATTATTGATATTAATGGTTGTCAATGCCGATATTCCAGAATTGATACCAATGATTTTGTTTGGTGAATTGATACCGCTAACTATTCAATGCTCGAGTTAATTAGATTCTTTAATGTGGCGTTGTTTGGTTGTTAATGCCGATATTCCAGAATTGATACCAATGGTTTTGTTTGGTGAATTGATATCGCTGACTGTTCAATGCTTGAGTTAATTAGATTTTTTATTGTAGCGTTGTTTTTGAGAAGTCTGTTTGTATTTTTATTTCATGATTGTTCATGTTTCTAAGTGTAATCAATGTTTTGCAAGTTCTTAGGATTTTATCACCACAGAACATTAGCTATATTTATGAGTCATTTAGTTTAAGAGTTATGTGTGAAGCGTATAAAATTCACGTCTTCTAATTGTTTTCGATAAGGTGAAAAAAAGGTGAAATAAACAAAAAGGATATATGTCTCCTTCTCTTTTTTGTGTTGTGTTGTGTTAGTGAGTGTTTCAGCTTTAAATTATCTCATCAAGATGTAGCCTGTATTTGTCTTTTACAAAAACTCAAAATTTTCTAGTTTTGATGCCATATGAAATTATGAAGGAGCACTATTAGCTATTATAGAAGTTTAGATAATTAGATGGATGCATTATTCAATACTTAATTGATATAACGTCCCTTTCACGACCCATGTTCCTTTTCAACAACTAGATTACTTGCACAGCTTGGGATCAATGGACGGAGAGCTGTATAGAAAAGTGGAGGATGGTGGAATGAACAACTCGATCGCGGAGGAGGTAAAGAAGGATGAAAGAGGACCTTTAACGGAAGTGTCAAAGGATGAAAGGGATTCTGAAGAAGAAATCTGGAGAGGTCGACGGGAGAGAATGAATAAAGCATTGGCGGCTTCCGCGGGGGGACAAGATCCGGCAAAAGCTTACAAATATGCTACAAAACTGGCGCTTGTCATTCGGGGCGGCGGCAAGGTTGACGAGTTCCTTTCCAAGATCGATGATTTAAATGATCCATATTTTTGGAGAGCGTCGATTGGTCTGCCGTTTTAAATTCCCGATTGCAATACAACGCCTCACTGCTCCACGTGGCAGCATCAACCGGGGAGGACGACCTCCTAAGGCTTCTGCTTGAGTATGTTGGTGACCACCTCATAACCGCCCAAAATGATTGGGGAAATACCCCTCTCCACCGGGTCGCTCGGTCGGCGGGATCTACTGGAGCTGCTGAGATGTTGATTCGCCGGGCAAGAGGCCTCCCCAACGTCGAGGACAAGAACCTCCTCTTGAGGATGAAGAACAAATATGGAGACACCGCTTTGCACGAGGTCGTGCGGCGTAAACAAGCCGAGTTGGTGCGCTATTTGTTGAGCGAAGATTTAAAACCCGTGTACCTAGCCCTCGAGACTGACGACTCCGCAATACATGAGGCTTTATTTTCACTCTCGTTGGAACCATCAAGGATAGAAGGCTTGCCGCCTATTCATGGTGCCATTGTACTTGGACAACGCGGTCCGTACCTAAATCTGCTTATGTGGAAATATATTTATCTATTTCTGGACTGACTCGTCCCAAATCTATGCAGTAACTTTTTGCTCTTACCAAAACCCCTTACTGGTTTTTACTTAAAATTCCCTACCCTGCTTGTTAAAGTAGTTGGATACCCATCGGTTTAGCCGCATAATAAACAAATTATTCACATTAGAGCATAATAGATCGGCTTAAATATTACAAATACAACCATTTCGCTAGAAACTCATGTGTTGTCGATCTTTGACTAGAAAAGCTATAAAGTGCAAATATTTAAGACTGATGACCACAAAAATCTGGAATCTAACAATGACGCCATGTTTGAAGCGAATGAGAGCCATGAACCAAAATGAACAAATGAAAATTTAGGGCATAAATTATGAACTTATAGCAAACCTGTAGGCTGTGGAAGCGTGCTTTATTCATTGGAAAAAGAGGAGGTGAAGGATCTGTCACTCTTGGCAAATTGATGGAACATCGTTGTTTGTGACAAACAGTCAATAGGTTTTGAAGAAATTAAGAAAAGTGGATTTAAGTAAAGAAAGAAAGTTTTGATTTTTTTAAAAAATGAATACAGTTATCATAATGTTTGCAGAAAAAGCCAATACCGTAATCTAGCCTAAATTACCTTGACCATTAACAATATTGAGATAAACTTCATCAGACACGATAATCAATTATGTGGAATTTTTTGGCTGCGAACGCCATGGATCCCAAGTTTACTACTTGAAAAGCGCATGTTCATTGATCATTAGATTGGTGGATTGCATTCAGGTGTTACAGTCATATCAAATAGGGAGAATTGTCCAAAAAGTTCTAAACTTATTGTGCGGCTGTCAATTCAGTTCTAAACATTTCAATTGTGCTAATTTAATATCAATTTTAGTCCTAAACCTTTTAAAGATTTGTCAATTTAGTCATTCCGATCAATTTTACTGAATATCGCTGACGTGATGATTTAGTCAAAGCTAGCTGTCCTACATGGTGTTGATCGCTTATGTGGCTTTTTAACAATATTTTTTTAATTTTTTGCATTTTTTTCCTTTGCTTTTTTTATCCCTTTTTCCCTTTGCCAGCCTCAAGCGAGGATCGCCCTCCAACCCTTGCATAGGGCAACCCTTGCCCTTGCTCAACCTCCACCAAGCATCAAAGGGAAAAAAGGAAAAAAAAAAAAGAAAAAAAAGAAAGGAAAGGAAAAAGGAAAAAAAAATAGAAATATAAAAAAAATTACAAAAATTATTCACGTTAGCATTAGACGTGTCATGTAAGATAACCAGTGCTATTAGACTGCCATATTAATGATTTCTAGGAAAAATTGGCTAGAATGACTAAAATGACAAATCTTAAAAGGTTTATGATTACATTAGTACAATTAAAATATTTATGACTAAATTGGCAAGTTATTAAAAATTTTATGGCTAAGTTGGCACAATTAAAAGATTTAAGATTGAATTAATTGTCATATAATAGATTTAAGACTTTTTGGAAAATTTTCTCTATCAAGTATAATTCCAACCCTAGATGCAGTGACTTTATTTTTATCCTGTCACAATTTATTAATCCAAGCACATGTTATTATTTACATTGCACGACATAACATGTTTGAGGCTCTCTATTTGAACTGAACATGCAAAAACAATTTTAGATAGACATAAAGTGAAAATGCGTAACAATGTATTATGTGATGCAAATAATAAATTAGCATACCCAATAAATTTATGTGTCTAAACTTACGTTGCACCCGTTGAATAGATTGTAGAAGTCGACCCGCACACACAACGTTCATAATCCATTTATAAACGGCTTAACTTATTTGTGATGATACAATTAAACCTAATTCTACCATATTCAACCATGTAGTGAACATGTATGTAAAAGGGTTGTTTCATATTTTGTTAGCTCATAATTCTAATAAGCACTTTAGAAACTATACAAAAGATCCCATTGAAATTGGATTTGCTATATATTTCTTATTCTTACTGTCCAATATATAAAATCCTTTTATGAAGTACTAGTGATTGAAATCTCGTAATAATAGCTCAGTTTATTCTTCATTGAATGTAAAAGTAGATGACATTGTGGAATGAATCAAGCGTTGCCATGGGCTTTTGTAGATAGGCACTTTAGTTAGGTTATCATGGTAGGCATTTTTTTTTAAGGTTCATATCAACTAAATGAGGTAAGGTTATTTCTTTAAATCTAGTAATATTCTTTCACTTAGAAAAATTATCCAAAAAGTCCTAAACCTATTGCACTTTTGCTAATTCAATCATAAACCATTCAATTTTGTCAATTTGATCAGAATTTGTTGACGTAGATAATTTTTAACAATATTTTAATATTTTTTGAAAAATTTTATACCTTTTTTCATTTTTTTTTTCATTTTTCTTTCTTTCTTCTCCGTTTTCTTCTTCCTTTTATCAGTGGATGGCTACTGATTAAGGGCTATGGCCAGCTACCAGCCATGGCTGGGTGAGCTAACCTTGCCTACCACAAGTCATGCTTGGCTGGGCAAGGCCAAGCCTCAGTGAGGGTCGGTCTCGCCAAGCCTCCCCTAGGTTAGGCGAGACCAACCCTCGCCAAAACTGGGCGAGGGTGAGCCCCCTTGCTCGGCCACGTCTTACTTGAGGCATGTGAGGCTAGTTGGCTTGGCCATAGTCGGTGACTGGCACAAAAAGAAGAAGAAAGCTAAAAAGAAAATGAAAAAAAAAATAAAAAATTATCTTTAAAAATTGTTTATATTAGTGCCAACCATCCTACGTGAGACCGTCGATGTCTATGTCGGCGTATTCCCATCAAAACTGACTATGGACACAATTATCAAGAAGTAAAAAGGTTTAGGACTGATTAATAAAATTAAAAGGTTTATGACTAAATTGACATAATTGTAATAAATTTAGAACTTTTTGGACAATTTTCACTCTTTCACTAATGTACCTAGAATGTAACCGGTTGCCCATATTGCTTAATTGAAATTGACGGAGCAATTGAAATTTGTGGCCTAAATTGCTCCGTCAATTTCAAGAATGACGGCATCCATCATGCGAGCACTTCTTCTTTTTTTTTTTTTTTTGAAATTGTGTAAAACTGAAATATGTTTTTTATTAGAAATAATTGGTAAAATAGTATTCTATTTCATATAAAATTTCCTCTTGAATAGAATAAATGTGAAATTCTTTATTCATGTTATATATTGTCGCGACCTCCTTTTTCAGGGGTGCATCACCTATGGTTTGGCTAATGGATTACTAAGTCTTTAAGCTTAGCTCAAGCTCTCCCAAGCCCATACCAATTCGCAACTTAGGTTCGAATTCTTAACATGCAATTGATTTTCAATTAGGAGTCGCCACTAATCTATTTTTGGTGGGTCGATTAGAAACCCAAGTAAAATAACGGGAGAATTATTTTACTTCTACGAACCAGAGACTATGGGTACGGGGACTTGGTTACGCTAGAATTCTCTAACGCCCTTTCGGTACCTTTCTTTTTATTTTGAAAAATGTTTGGCAAGCAGTTTGGATTGATTTTAAATCTATTTCCCTAACATGTGAGGTGGTCATACGGGTGCACAATCCACCAATTTAACACTCAAATAAACAATAAATAAATTGCAAAAACTTACCTCAAAGCAACGAAAGCATCTGCAATGTTAAATTAAAATCCACATCAATAATCCTAGATATGGTTTCTAATTAACACGCAATTTCTTTTTTTTGTTTTCACTTTTTCAACAAAACTATATCCATATGCAATGCAGTGCTTTTAATCTAATATGAAATGATATAGCATGGCAATATGTCCTAAATCATATGAATAAAAATTTTATGATCTCTTAATGAACATGCAATTATTAAATATGCAATGATTTAATTCTAATGACGTGTGATGCAATGCAATGACATACAAGATTATTTTAACTAAAATGACATGCGACATACAATTTAATATGCGAGCTATATGTCACGCGACATTTATTAAATGACCTAATCTGATGACGGTCAATTTCTAATTAGAAATGAACCTAGCAATAATCGCTAAATGACGTGCACTTCATGGACTTAATTCTATATGACATGGGCATTTTTATTTTCCTAACAAAACATGCAATTTATCTAGGAGAGATTATCTACCTATAATTGATAAACATGCAACCCTAACATGCAATGACGTGCAAAGAATACCTTAATTCAACATGAGATATGCATGATGATTTTTTGTGTTTTTTTTTTTTATCAATTTCGAAATTAAAATTTTCACATGCAATTCAAATAATGATAAAACTAACATCTTAAATGAATGTGCTTTTTCTTTTGGTTTTCTTTTCCATGATTCAAAATAAAGTTCTTATTCTAAATATAAAAGATAATAACCAAACCAAATCTAATCTTAATTCAACATTTTTTGGATTTTCTTATTTAAAACTCGAAATAAGATTGCAATTTTAACCCTAACACAGGAAATATTCTAAAGCAAATCTAATCCTAACTCAAATATTTTTTGGATTTTTTTTTTTTTACAAAAATAAGATTGACTCAACCAACTTAACAACAGGAAATCAGACAAGATAAGATTGATATCTAAAAACCGACAAACCATATCTCGCGCATGAGATCAGGTTGGCCAATTTTAAATTAAATCGCGAATCTAATCTCGGGCTTGAGATTGGATTGTCGATTTTTGTAAGGGATTGCGAGTCGGATTTCGGGTGCGAAAATCGGACTGTCATTGCTTGAGGGGCACTTTCATGTTGGAACATCAATCATATAATTAGGAACAAATTTACTAAAGAAAACAGTCTATAAAAGTAAATAAAAGCAAACAAAAAATAAATAAATAAAAAGACTACCTAATCCTCTTTTTCTCTTTTTTTTTTTCTTTTCTTTTTCCCAAAAGTGGGCTTGCTCGTGCGGCTGGTCACCGGGCAGCGAATCCCGATCGTTAGAGGGCGTCGCGGTCGGAGCTCCGGCAAGGGGGATCAGTGGCGAGTAGACTGGCAAGTAGAGGCGCGACGTCGGTGGAGGCAGGAGCACGGTCGTCGGATGTGGGCTGCTGGCTTCGAGCGCTGAGCACTGGCGTTGGGCAGATCTGGCTTGGGTCAATCGAACTCGGGCAGAACAGCGTCGGATCGGAAGTGGTGCGCGGTAGGGTTACCGATCTGACACGGGTTTTCGGCTCTGAACAGTAGGTGGATCGTGGGTCTTTGGCTCAGGCAAGGCCGGGGAGCAGCGTTTGGTTGCTGGTGCGGGATCGACTCAGGCGAGCGGGGGCGTCAAGCTTGGCTGCAGCGGGCTTTGGGACGCAGCAGCGGCGAAGACGGGCTCCGGCGGCAATGAACAGCAGGATCTTGGGTCAGCGCGGCATGGGGAGGTGTTGGGCAGATCTGGTTCGAGTTCGGTCTCGGTAGAGCTTCGGTGGGCTGAAGGGTGCGGTCGAGGTGGGTCGCGGACTACCGGTGTTGCAGAGGGGCGAGATTGAAGCGGCGCGGGGGGTGCGGGATCGTAGCTTCGCGGCGCGGCGTCGGACGGAGCGAGCTGTCGGAGCGAGGCTCAGGCGCGGCGGGCTTCGTGGCTGCGGGTGGAGGGCAAAGCAAAGCCGGCGAGCGTGAGGGAGACGATGAACAGTAAACGTCCCCTCACCTCTACCTTTTTACTTTTTACCTTTTCCCCTCTCTCTCTCTCTCTCTCTATTGTCACTGTTCCTCCTGCACTTTTTTACTTCTTTTTTTTAAGCTTTCGATGAAGAGAATCCCTTCGAAAAGCCCCCCCTTTTCTCTGCCGTACACTGTCTCCTTTTATAGACAAACATAATGCGATCGTCTTAGAATATTTCGAAAATTGCCTATAACCTCCGAATCACAAAATCCTTTTATCTCATAATATTCTCCTTATCTCCTAAATATTTTCTACTAATTTTTAAAGATAAGATCACAACCCAATTTTCTTAAATTCCAAAAATCATTATTTCAAATCTCAATTTCAGAAAATGGGCTCGGGCTAACTTGTAGTCTTTATGGGCTTAGTCCGATCAATTTGAACCCATCCGCACCGCTTCAATAAATAAAATACCAATTAAAATAAAATGCACCTAAATCTATATGTTATGTAATTAATATTTTTTTGATAAAATTAAACCCTAATTTTTAATGACTAAACGGGCCGTTAAAATTTAGGTGTCAACATATATTAATGTAAAATATAGAGGACTCGACAGCACTCATGAAATTTGTATCTGTACTTAATAATATTATTAGAGTATATTTTATAGGAAGTATTATAGAAATGTTAGAATTTCCAATAATTGCTCATTTGCAGTTTTTGAAACTCATTAGAACTAATTTCAATAAAACTAATGTCTGAACAAAAGTCATGGTATACGAGGCAAACATAAATCCTAATTTGAAGCAAATAAATGGAAAGTGGAAGAAAAACACTCTTTGTGAGGAAAATAATCAATCCCTTACACATTTGAGCCCTATAAATCACTTTTAGAGAGAATTCTTAAAGAAAAAATCATTATTTATTTATGTAGATGGTACAACGGTTTAGATTAATTTGCAAAGTTTACTGAATTTTTAGTATTATGGATGTAATTTTTATGGCGGTGAAATGAGACTCGTTTTGTTTTGTGTTGTGTCATCACAGCTTAAATATGTGGTCTTTATAACAAGGATATATATGACTCCATGCAATGCACATACAAGATAGAACATATAATGTGATTTACTGAGTAAAAATATCTTTCTTAGAATCACTAAAATTTCACGAAATATATATGGTCCATTCAAAAGATATAATGGGATTGAGTAGCACAATCCCCGTGGATGAGGTTATCTCTAAAGCACTCTCACCTGTCTTTGAAGTCCAATGGCCACCCACAATCCTCGACCACCGTCGAAATATTCTCAAACAATTGAAACACCTCTCTCACATTATTGAACTTCTTTACTAGCACCTCCAAATTTTCATAGTTGGGGCCAAAAAATTTTTATTTTGTGGAGCCTTTTCCTTTCTGTAATTTGTGATTTATAAGCTCTACTATCTTAGAAATAGATTCTGGTCACAAATTTTAGTTAGATTTTAATCAAAAGTTTTGGTAAATACATAATTTCTTAATTGAGCTGAATGAGTGCCGTATACCTTTACGAAGAAGATGACGTTCAATCTAGAGAGGGTAGAACAATTTTAAGGGGGATTTCGGTATGGTGTTGTGGAGGCTGTTGCAATGTTCTCGACAATTAAATAAGTCTGCTTGATACTTGCCAGAATTCGACGAACATAATATGAAAAGATCATTTTCCTTTCCTTGATCATGCCCTAGATTGCATTACGTCTGCCGACTCTATAGATACTTCATGTCGTGGAAATGCCATATAAATTGCTATGTCATTAGTAAGATTTTTAGAGTAAAATCTTAAGTACATGTCGATGTCCTTAACTAGTTTTGGTATTGCAATCTAATCTGTTATTGTCGACTATCAATACTAGTAGTGATTAAGGCACGTCAAAGATGTCCTTACTCCAAAATGGGTTTAAATATGTCGAGACCAACCAAGCTCCAACCATCCTAATTTGGAGCTCCTAATCCCAGATTTATTCGAGCTGATACTCAAGAAAAACGTGAAGCTATTTGCAATGACCGACTCCAACGGGGCCAATGTATTCCATTTAGCAGCTCACCTGAATCTGGCCTGGGTATTCCAATTCTTACAACCAGAAACTGAATATTTGACCCGAGAACGGGACATGAATGGAGATCTCCCCATTCATATTGCGAGCAAGATGGATCATGTTGAATATATCGAGAAGCTGAGGAAAGTATCACGTTCGCCAAATGGGCAAGGGCAATCCGTTCTTCATATCGCCGCAAAATATGGGAGAGTCTCTGTAGTGAGATACATACTCAGCAATCCAGATCTAGGGATGCTGTTAAATGCACAAGATAATGATGGAAATACAGCTTTGCACTTGGCTGCGATGCATTCACAGCCCGCTGCTTTGATTCATCTTGTGCGGACTAACGGAATTCAACTCAGCGTTTACAACCACGAATGCTTGTTCGCTGTTGACATTGCTCGACGACACGGGGAAAAGGGGTATAAGATTCGGCATGTAGGTAACATGAACAGTCGCTATTTTATTTATTAACTTACTGGAGATTTCGTAGACTAATGCATTAGTTAACGTGTCTTTCATAACACGGAGATAAAAATTTATATATTTCGTTTAACTGAGCCTCTGAATACGGTCATGAATAAAAAGGTAGGGTTTGTCAAGGTTGCATTCTGTTTTTCATAAAAAGCCAGGGGTCAATGTGGCAAATTTGACCTCCCCAAATGTAGCACAATCTCATAACATTATTATTTTGTCGACCTATGAAATGATTGCCCGCATAGATTCCATTCATGCCTCTTTTTTCGTCTAAAACGAACTTGGTAATTTTGTGCTAATTCTTCAAAAAGAGCAAAAACTGCATCTTTAGGCCAACGTTTCGAGAGTTCATTCCCGTTATCGATATGGTATAAGTTTGTTCTTATTTTCCTTTTTACATGTTTCCGATCTCAGCAATTGGCATACCTAGCGTTGGCTTGCTCGCTCGCGAGAAAAGGTCCACTTGGAAGCCTAGAGTCATTCCTATTAAAGGAATAAAACGGATATTAAAAGTACAGATTGATGAAGAAGCTGGTGGTAGTAGAAAAGCTGAACCTGAGGAAGTCACTGAGGCAGAGGAAGCTGAAGCAGAGAGCTGGAGCAGAGGAAGGTTGCGATCTTCTAAACAAAGCTCAGAATAGAAATTGATGAGTTGGCGATCCAGCTGAACTGATGAGCTGGCGATCCATGACATTAAAACCTAGAACACAGAAGTTGATCAAGCTAATTGGAGGAGCTGCACAGCCAGAGGAATTGCACGTGTTTTTCATATTGGTTTTTCTGTTGTAACAGTCCTGTAACAGAAATTGTTAAACTAGTATTGAGTATAAAAGGATAAGTGAATGAGAGAAGAGAGTAAGCAGAAGTTCATTTTTTCTGTATCTTCCAACTTCTGATTTTCGTTGATTCATCTTAAGGTTTTCTCTCCTACTTCTGCATTCGATAATGGTAGAAGTCATGTAAAGGATGAACCTGAAATTCTGAAGAAGAAATATATCAGAGCAGAGGTATTTTTCATTGATTGTTCAAGATCTAAGATTTGTTCATACATAGGTCTTGTTCTATCTTCGATTTCTTCTCATGGTATCAGAGCATCAATCCTGGGAATAATAGATTTGATATGTTCTTATTGCAAGATAGTATAAAGATCTTGTTGATTCTTAGGTAGCTTACCTTCAAAGTTTACTGGATTGTTCTTCGAATCTGCAAAGTCCCTAAGCATATAAGAATGGCAACTAGAGTGCAGAAGTACCCTTTCCCTATCCATGTGAATATAGCTAACTTTGTTACCATCAAGTTGAATGAAGAAAATTTTCTGTTATGGCAAGCCCAATTCAACAGATTTCTGAAAAGCCAAGATCTGATTGGTTTTATTAGTGGTGAAACATTACCTCCTAGTCGAATAATACAGACTGAGACAGGAGAAATGATGAATCTTGATCACCTGGATTGGATAAAAACCGATCAGCTTATATCATCCTGGATAAGTGGTGTAGTATCAGAAGATATTCTAAGTCTGATAATTGGCTTAGAAACCTCATTTGAAGTATGGCAGGCTCTCATAAATAGATTTGCACAGAAGTCTGTTGCAAAGGAGTTTGAATTAAGAGGAAAACTACAGGTTTGCAGGAAAAGAAACAGATCATTAAGCGAATACCTTTGAGAATTCAAAACCATCTGTGACCAATTAAATGCAATTGGAAAGCCTGTTGATGATATAACCATAATGTTTGGCATACTTGAAGGACTAGGTTTTGAATATGAAACCTTTAGGACAACCATGTATTGTCTTAAACCCCAGCCAGAATATGATGAGGTTATCTCACAACTTGAGAGATTTGAAACCAGATTACAAACATATTCTGTGAGCGAGTATAATACTAACCCGGCATATTATGGGCAAAGGAGAACTGGAGCAAGTCATCAGAGAGTCAATCCCAGAAATCAAAGAGAAAATATTCGAGGGGAAGTTAGCTATGGCAGAGGTCAGCCTTTCATTAGAAGGGAATATGGAAATAATTTTACAGAAGCAGGAAGGAATCAACAAAATAAAATGACTAACCTGAATTCAACTTAGCAAGGTCAGGTTACTAAGGATAACTGGTCTAACTATGGACAAGGGTTTAGACCATATTCAAATCCTTCACAGAGGTATCAAAGTGTTAGGTCTTATCCACCACAAAGTTCAAATGGTGATAGACAAACACAGATTACAAAGCCTATAAGTAATGGCCCTCTGCAATGTCAGATCTATAAGAACTCAGGTCATACAGCACTCAGATGTTGGTATAGATTTGATAACTCATACAAGGCAGATGAAATACCAACTGCATTGGCAGCTGTACACATTGAAGAACCCTATGGTTCAGAATGGTATCCAGATACAGGGGCTACTTCACATATTACCTTAGAACCTGGTATGATTCGAAACTATAATGCATATAGTGGTAATGACACTGTCATGATAGGAGATGGCTCTCATTTGTCAATCTCATGCATTGGTAATGGAATATTGAATACAGAAAATAGCAAATTACCACTAAATGATGTATTAATAGTTCCTGCAATCAAAAAGAATCTTCTATCTGTATCAAAACTAACAGATGACTATCCCTACTCCTTTATTTTTGATAAACATGGGGTATATATGAAGGACAACCACAATCATACAATAGTGAAGCTAGGAAGGAAAGTCAAGGGGCTATACTAGGTGGAACCTAAAGTTGCAGAAGTCTTCTTTACCCAGACTCAACAGGAAGTAGGAGAAGATGTCTGGCATCAAAGACTTGCTCACACCAATCTAAAAACAGTGAAGATTCTACAAAAACAACATCTCATTCAGTATAGTTCTAAAGCTCAGAATGTATGTAGCAGTTGTCAAGTTGCTAAAAGCTTAGCATTATCTTTTCATTTCTCAGACCATATCTCTAATGTTCCATTAGAAAGGATACATTGCGATGTATGGGGACCATCACCAATTCAATCTATTCGGAAATTCTCCTACTATGTCATTTTTGTGGATGATTTTTCTCGATATAGCTGGATATATCCCATGAGACAAAAGTCAGAAGTTTATGATATATTCATTATGTTTCAAAGATTTATAGAAAATCAGCTTGATCACAAGATCAAAATCTTCTAGAGTGATGGAGGAGGAGAGTTCACTAGTAATAAATTCCAAAACCATCTACAAAAATGTGGAATTAAGCAGAATATCTCTTGTCCTCATACACCAGAGCAAAATGGTGTCTTAGAGAGAAAACATCGACATGTGATTGAATTGGGACTAGCTATGATCTATCATGCTAAAGTACCACTGAAATACTGGGTCGATGCATTCAAAACAGCAGTTTATGTTATCAATCTTCTTCCCATAACAAAACTGCACATGCATTCACCCCATTATAAGCTCTACAATAAGACACCAGATTATTCTCATCTTCGAGTTTTTGGATCAGCCTGTTATCCATGTCTCAGGCACTACACACAGCATAAATTTAATCCAAGATCTCTTACATGTGTCTTTCTTGGATATAGTGAGAAGCATAAAGGATACACGTGTCTCTTGCCTACTAATGGAAGAGTCTATATCAGCAGGCATGTAATATTTGATGAGAGAGTCTTCCCTTTTACTCATACAGTAAGTACTGAGTATCAGCAGGGATATGAACTATACAAACAATGGATAAAAGGAGTACTATCTTCTATTTCCAACTCTACTAAACAGGCTCAATCACAAGACAATACATCAAGGGGATATTTGCATCATATCAGACTAAATCAAACAACTCCAGAAACGTAGGATAATGAGCTTAGTACAGTTAATCCTACAAATCGATCACAAATACATATGGTACCTAATACTAAGATGCAGATTGATGTTAATAATGCTCTCAGTGGTATTGAATCTCATCAGTTATCTCCAAGCATAGAGGAACAAATGCCTACAAATCAAGAGCCTGTCTCAACATCAAATGCTAGTATAGGACAAATACAAATCAGTTCTGAAACTGAAAATATACAAGGTACCTCTTCAACTCATCCTATGCAAACTAGACTTCGATCTAGCATTATTAAAGCAAATCCTAAATATGCATGTCTAGTTGAGTATCAGATCCCTGTCGAACCGAAATCAGTAAAATCTGCCTTAGCAGACAGAGGATGGCATCAAGCAATGAAAGAAGAAATGGATGCCTTATATCAGAATCAAACCTGGGAATTGGTTCCTAGAAATGATCACATGAATGTAATTGGGTGCAAATGGGTGTTTAAGACAAAACTCGCACCTGATGGGAGCCTAGATAGACTCAAAGCTAGGTTTGTAGCTAAAGGCTTCCATCAAGAAGAAGGTCTTGACTTCACAGAAACCTTCAGCCCTATAGTGAAGCATGCAACAATTCAAATAATCCTATCAGTAGCTATGATGAAACAGTGGACAATTCATCAATTGGATGTCAAAAATGCCTTCTTACATGGAACCTTAAGTGAAACAGTGTATATGGAGCAGCCTCCAGGGTTTAAAGACTCACAAAAACCTCACCATGTTTGTCTTCTTCGAAGGTCCCTCTATGGACTTCGACAAGCTCCTCGAGCCTGGTTTGATAGGTTTAGTAGCTTTCTGCTCGAATATGGCTTTTCTGTAGCTCCATTGATCCTTCTCTATTCATCCTGCATACTGAAACGGAAACTATTCTCTTGTTAATGTATGTAGATGATATTATTCTAACTGGAAGCTCTTCTCAAATGCTTTCTAGTCTCATTACTTCTCTGAGTATTCATTTTCATATGAAGGATCTAGGCTCCTTACACTATTTTCTTGGCATTGAAGCTAAATGAACCTCGGATTACCTCTTTCTTTGCCAAACTAAATATGCTATAGACCTCCTCACCAGAGCTCATATGCTAGAATCCAAACCTCTTTCAACTCCTCTTTCCTTAAAACCACCTATTTTAATCAATGATTCTATACCTTTGAACAATCCTACTGAGTACAAAAGCCTAGTTGGAGGTCTACAATACCTCACATTAACCAGACCAGACATTGCTTATGCCACAAATATACTCTGCCAGAAAATGCAGCAACCCACAATTGCAGACTTCAACAGATTAAAAAGAGTCTTGCGATATATAAAAGGTACTATCAAGCTTGGCTTATTCATCCATTCTCAAAGTACCATACATCTCTATGGTTACTCAGATGCAGACTGGGCAGGGTGTGCAGAAACCAGAAGATCAACAACTGTTTTATGCACATATCTTGGATCCAACCTTATATCCTGGGCAGCAAAGAAACAACCCACAGTGAGCAGATCTTCCACTGAAGCTGAATACCGTGCTCTTGCATCAGCCACTGCTGATCTCACTTGGGTCAGTTTTGTATTAGGAGATATAAGTTGTTCTCTTACTCCTCCTATTCATCTGTACTGTGATAATAAATCAGCAATCTCTCTTACTTTAAATCCTATCTTACACGCTCGAACCAAACATATTGAAGTAGACTTTCACTTCGTTCGAGAAAAAGTGTCCTCGGGATCATTACAAGTCAACTACATTCCAAGTTATTGCCAATTAGTTGATATTTTTACAAAACCACTGACAAGGAGAGCACATTCTTATATGCGAACCAAATTGGGAATCTGTGCTCTATCCATTCCCAATTTGAGGGGGGATGTTAAAGGAATAAAACAGATATTAAAAGTACAGATTGATGAAGAAGCTGGTGGTAGTAGAAAAGCTGAACCTGAGGAAGTCACTGAGGCAGAGGAAGCTGAAGCAGAGAGCTGGAGCAGAGGAAGGTTGCGATCTTCTAAACAAAGCTCAGAATAGAAATAGATGAGCTGGCAATCTAGCTGAACTGATGACTGGCAATCCATGACATCAAAACCTGGAAGTCAGAAGTTGATCAAGCTAATTGGAGGAGCTGCACAGCCAGAGGAATTGCACGTGTTTTTCATATTGGTTTTTTCTGTTGTAACAGTCCTGTAACAGAAATTGTTAAACTAGTATTGAGTATAAAAGGATAAGTGAATGAGAGAAGAGAGTAAGCAGAAGTTCATTTTTTCTGTATCTTCCAACTTCTGATTTTAGTTGATTCATCTTAAGGTTTTCTCTCCTATTTCTGCATTCGATAATGGTAGAAGTCATGTAAAGGATGAACCTGAAATTCTGAAGAAGAAATATATCAGAGCAGAGGTATTTTTCATTGATTGTTCAAGATCTAAGATTTGTTCATACATAGGTCTTGTTCTATCTTCGATTTCTTCTCAATTCCTAGTTAGAGCGGAAGCTAGAGATGAAGACTTATCAGTAGTCCGCTCACGCAAAAGCATGCCGAGCAGGGACATCGTCAAGGATTACATCAATTCCCGTATGGTGGTGGCAACGCTTGTGGCCACAGTGACTTTCGCAGCTGGTTTTGCAGTTCCTGGAGGATTTAACAGCTCGACACAGCCCTTAAAGATGAGCGGGGCATGGCTACGATGCTGGACAATAAAATGTTCCAGGCTTTCGCGATTTGCAACACCATCGCGATGTTCTGCTCAGTGACTGTGGTCGTCAACCTCATCTGGGCGCAGATAGTTGATGTCGACGTTGCAATCGCTGCATTCGAGCGCACAACGCTACCACTACAAATTGCACTCCCGGCGATGTCCACCGCTTTCTTAACTGGTGTCACCTTGACCATTGACAAACTCCCGTGGCTTGCTAACACCATATTTTTTGGGACTCGTTTTCCTCCTCATTATCTCATTTGCTAAATTGTTAGAGAAGCCTCATATCTTTGAAATCCTCGGTCATCCTCTCCGTCGACTAACATTCTGGCTTATTCTCGCTTTCATTTATTTGTGGAGAGTTGAGACGTACATTTATGATGACAATGACGCAAAAGATAACAGAAGGGAGAAGAAGACCTTCGCTAGTCCGCCTGTGGATGTTGCCGGTGAATCGAGGACCAATGACTCGGCATAAGCAAAATGTGAGGATGCGTTACATCCTCCAAGTCACTGATTTGAATTGATCATTCCATATTATCTGTAATATGTAGTAATAATGTATGTTTTCCTTGGTGAGTGTGACTCACTCTACGGTTGCTTTCCTTTATGTCAGATCAAAGGTGATTGTTAATGTATGTAAGCTAAACCACGTGTTTCTCTAATACCTTAACTTATTAGAATTGTTGGATATAATTCCATCAAATTTCAAATGTTATTAAAGCAGATGTTCTAAGTTCAAACATTTTCAGGTCCTATTTGCTTCATCTATTACATGTTCTCATGTTTCAATCTTAGATCAAGTCAAGTTTACGAGTGAAGATGAGTATAAAAGTATTTGTGTTAAAGTATTTGAATTGAACATCGCATTCGCCTTTCCATCACGTGATTAAACATTATGTTATTCATGGAGGGGATTCTGAAGGACTTGGGGCTGCAGAAGATTGGATTTCCCGAGGAAAACTTCGGGGCAAGCTCGTGACGAGGTATCTTGATTTGATGTGAACCATCACTGTAAGGTCTATTTAACTTTTTTTTGTATTTTACATGATCACTTATTTTTTTCTCTTGATGTGCAGTCCTAAGCATGAGGCTTTTATGCTTGGTACTTCAAAGAGTAAGCAAGACAGCAAGAAATTTGAGCTTTTCATCACAACTGCTCCCATACCAGATTTGAATGACAAGCTTATTGTCTTTGGACGGGTAATCAAGGGACAAGATGTGGCACAGGTAATTTCACATCTCTGTTCAAGAGTTACTTGTTTTTTATTCCAATTAGAGAAATAACTGTGCAATCGGCCCATTATGTTTGTTTTCTACCAGGAAATTGAAGAGGTGGATACAGATGAACGATATCGGCCCAAGTCCAATATATTGATAAAAACGTAATTCTCAAACGTGAAGTATGAAGCTTTAGCCAAACTGGTGCCATGTGTTTTTAACACGTGCTTCTCTGAGATTTTGCTAACCAGGATACATGTTTTCTGAGGCAGACCACATTCCTCAGGACTGTTGTTTTATCTTCTCCGACAGGTGTATTACTTGCTTTGTTGTTTTCAGGAATCTTTTGGATTTGTAGCGCTTTTCTTTTTTTCATTTTGTTCTTTTTTGGGGTGGGGACGATTTATGGTAGGGATTAGTTTCTCTTTTCAGTAAAAATTACATGGAGCTTTCATTTGTGGAGGGTGCGGGAATGCAGAGTTAGGTTCAGCATTACACGAGCGATGTGCTGCTGCATCTTTTTGCTTGTAATTTTATCACTGTATTCTATTAAGTTATTAGTTCTTTCTAGATATGATTGTGAAACCACGGAATTCTTATGTTGCCTCCTTGCTGTGGAAAATATCTA
Organism: Eucalyptus camaldulensis; assembly: GCA_019915185.1. Classification (NCBI taxonomy): domain Eukaryota; kingdom Viridiplantae; phylum Streptophyta; class Magnoliopsida; order Myrtales; family Myrtaceae; genus Eucalyptus; species Eucalyptus camaldulensis. The sequence goes on along the minus strand of JAHSVA010000014.1, from coordinate 6,803,021 downwards.
TCGGAACCTGCTTTGCAATTTTAGTTTTTAAGGAGGAATTTTTTTATTTTTTATTTTTTATTTTTTGCTATAAGCTCCTCAATGGAGCGAAGGGAGTAAGGGTGCATTTGGTTCAGCATTAGGAAAGCTCATTAGGAAAATACAAAGTAGTTTAGCTTAAAGGGCTTTGGAAGAAATGCAAAGACTGTTTGATAAATTCTGCTTTGAAAAGCAACTTTGAGATAAATGTTGTTTGGTAAAAAAACACATTTGCAAAGCCCCTTTGGTGATTAATCTAAATATTTTAATTTTCATTTGTTTAAAATTAAAAAAAATAATGTTTGCAACTTGTTTAATTTATATTTGACAACAATGTTAAAGATGTTGTGTAAACAATTTTAATAAAATTAAAATTCCTTTTATTTTTGCTAAAAAACATCAAATAGAAAAAATTTATGTGCTCTCTTTCTCAATTACAATAAGAATACTTTCATTACAATAAAAACATGATAACATATGCTTTGAGGAAAAAAGCTCATTATCCTTAAAAATTACAAATATCATTAATTACTTACTAAATGTATAGTTATTTGATCACGTAAACGTGCCATATTAGATGCTACATCATCATTTAAAGCATTACCCTCCTCATTTACATCATCAGGATCTGTTGTATATATATTGGGATCCAAATCCATTCTAGCAAAATGTGCATCATTCAGAGCATTTCTTCGTATATAATTGTGCAAAGTCATCGTTGCTATCACAATTTTCACTTGCTTTGTATATGGATAACTTGGCATACTCTTTAAAATCTTCCACTTCTTCTTCAATACGCCAAAAGCTCGTTCAATTTCTGATTGTAGTGAGGTGTAAGCACAAGTGAACACTTCTTTACAATCCATCAGTTGAGGACCTCGTTGAAACTCAGGTAAATGATATCTTAACTTCTTTATATGGCCCCAAATAACTCGTGGGATTTGGATATCTAGCATCAACCATATAATATTTACCTACACAAAAAAGTTGAAAATTTAATCAACATATAACACATATATATTAATGCGTAAAAACCATTAATTAACGAACCTTTTAGAGGATGAGGAAATTGTAAATCATGTCTTGTAATGGCTTCATAAAAGATACTAGTATCATGAGCTGTTCCCTCCCAACTAGCCCACACATAAGTAAATTTCATGTTAAAATTACACATGGCCATCACATTTTGCGTCGGTGTTCCTTTTCGACCAATAAAAAACAGCTGCTAACTCGTAGGTACCACCGTTGGAATTTGAAAGCGGATGGGACTTGGCTCTTGTTCAGAATTATCAAGAAAATGGATTAGTTTAGTTGCTTATTACTTAATAAGTTTTGGTTCAACTTAGAGAGTCCATCATCCAAGGTCAGCCCAATTACATATGCGAGCTGTTCTTTGGAACAAACTGCTTTCTAGTTAATGGGTCACGGAGATGTGTATGCTCCAACAAAACCTATTTCTACGTCAGATTTAGTGGTCCTTCCCTGATGAGCGTATATTTGTAATTGGAACTTCATTGAATCCATGGTTATGAGCCTTTTCTATGTGAGAGAGCTAGGAGCACTCGCTTAACCTTCAGAGTCAAAGGTAATAGCAGATGTAGCATTCTACTAAAGATGCAAAGTACAGTGGGTGCAAATAACACTCTTTTCAAAGAGAATAATCAGATTTTTAAGGACTAATAATTGATAGGAGAATAGTAACAATTCGAACAATATCGAATCAATGCAGCGGAATAAAATAATCTCCCCTCTTGTGTAAACCCAACAGGAATTGATATAGTAGAGTAAAATAAATACCAAGCATGCGAACACAAGACGTTTTTTTATGTGGAAAACCTCCTCGATGTGAGGAGATCAAAAACCACGGGACCAGAGTCCACTCGAAAATCTTCACTATCAACAAACTTGTTCTTCTCTAGCAAATACTAGAAGTACATAGTAGCAAAGACCTCAAGGACATAATTCTTGACAATACACATAAACTTCACAAGAGATCAAGGATAAATCTAACCAAAAACACAGGTTTTGATCAATCCACGAAAAACCTGATGGAGGCTGCTTCAAACGAAAATCAAACCGTTCAGATTCGAGAAAATTGCGCCATGAACATGCTGACAAAATTTCGGATCACAAATCAACCTCCAATACCAGCTTAATGTAAATCAAATATTGCCCCAAACCCCATATTTTCTGCTTTCTCTTTTTCTCTTGTTACTATTTCCTTTTGCGGCTATCACTTTATATAGATAGTGAGAAACTCTATTTCCTCATATAACTTATCATATGGGCTCAAGCCCTTTTTGGGTTTGTAACTCATTGGGCCTCCTCCACATAGGAGTGAACCCAGCTAACAAATCTCCCCCTCACGACAATGTGGAGGGATTCACCATCCCTACTATCAATTAGCAATGTTCAAGCTTCTCTCTTGATAGAGTCTTCGTCATCATATCAGAGCTATTATGATCCATATGAATTTTCTCAAGTTCCAACAACTTTTCATCTAAAACATCTCTTATCCAATGATATCTAAGATCAATATGTTTCGATCTAAAATGAAAAGATGGATTCTTACCAAGATGAATTGCGCTTTGATCATCACAAAATAGCACATACCTCTTTTGCTTGAACCCAAGTTCTTCTAAGAACTTCTTCATCCATAACATCTCTTTACTAACTTCAGTCGCTGTAATAAATTCAGCTTCGGTTATAAAAAGTGCAACACACTTCTGTAATCTTGACTTCCATGACACGGCTCCACCCTCAAAAGAAATCAAATAATCAGAAGTAGATTTACGAGTATCAATATCTCCTGCCAAGTCGGAATCTGTGTATCCAACTAACTCAAGTTTCCCGATCGCAAAACTAAGTTTCAAATTTGAAGTTCCCTGAAGATATCTCATAATCCACTTCACTATATTCCAATGCTCTCTACCTAGATTTGACAAATAGTGACTAACAACGCCAACAGCGTGCGCCAAGTCTGGGCGTGTACATACCATTGTATACATTAAGCTTCCTACAGCTGAGGCATATGGAACACTTTCCATATCTTTCTTCTCTTTATCAGTCATAGGACTTTGTTTCATATTTAACTTAAAGTGGGTAGCAAGAGGAGTACTAACTACTTTAGCTTTGTCCATGTAAAATTTCTGAAGGATCTTCTCGATATATTTCTTTTGCGATAAAAACAACTTCTTAGCATCTCTGTTTCGGGTAATTCTAATGCCAATAATTTGCTTCACCAAGCCCAAGTCTTTCATGGCAAAAGACTTGCTCAACTGTTTCTTCAATAACTCAATTCTTGAGCATTCCTGCTAACAATCAGCATATCATCAACATAAAACAAGAGAATAATAAAGTCATCATCAGAAAATTTTTGGACAAACAAACAGTTATCTGAGGAAGTCTTTTTATAGCCCTGTTCTGTCATAACTGACGCAAACTTTTTGTACCACTGCCTTGGTGCTTGTTTTAGGCCATAGAGACTTTTCTTCAATTTGCACACATAATCCTCTTTCCCTTTCACTTTGAAACCCTCATGTTGTTCCATGTATATCTCTTCCTCCAAATCACCATGTAGGAATATTGTTTTAACATCCATTTGCTCAATTTCCAAATCTAGGTAGCTGCCAAGCCTAGTACTACACGGATAGAAGACATTTTCACTATCGGAGAAAATATATCATCAAAATCAACACCCTTTCTCTGACTGAATCCCTTAACAACCAATCTAGCTTTGTACCGTGGTTGTGAAGTATGTTCTATGGTACCCCGAAATACCTAAGGTCGCCACAGATACCAAAAGAAGAACCGTAATTCATAGGCATTTTTTTTATAACGGTCCTAGCGCATCTTATTTGCGGAAGCATAATCAAGTCTTACCAATTCTCCCTCCAACAATCATGATACAATGCACACCACTAAGCACCATAAGAAAAATAAAGCCGAGCCACTCTTTATTTATATATTTTCAAGATGGATTTCACGGGTCGGGACAACCAAAAGGAAAGCCAAGACTGTTGGCTAGACTTGGCCACAACTCAAAAAGAGACAACTCGACCCTCTATGTCGATCATGTATAATCCTCCATCTACAAGTGTTGGCTATGTCCAAAAAGTGTCAACTCCTACTCCTCACGCGGGCCGTCACACCCATCTCGGTGCGTCAGGCGGTGGGGGCGGCAACATCCCCCACATCACTCCGTCACGACGGACATGGACAAATATGAACTCCTGAATGACCAGGCCCCCAGCTAGGCCCACGTCATACATCACCAGTGCACGAATCCGAATGAACATCAGACTAGGGATGGTGGGACAGTTGATCTCCATACACTCGACCTCCACGTCAGATGGAAGGCCGTAAAAGGTGCCCCATGTGACAGTATGGAGCGGCATCTTTCTAATTTGAAATGTTAGTCCCCAAAAGGGGTGAGTACAACCACTCAGCAGGTAGATGATCCATTAAACTACTTAATGCATCACACAGAACAATCAAGACTTCATAGTATAGTTCATATTATTCATGCATCCAAGCATTACTTACCTTGCAGCCATGCATATGTCATCATACCATATATGCATACACTATCATGCACTCATCACCAAGCATTCATGCATATACCATCATGCCATAGGTGCATATACATCTATGCACTCATCATCAAGTATTCATGCATACATGTCACCATACCATGCATGACTCAATTTCAATTTCTCAATTTTTATTCTTTCAATTGGGCCACCACATTTTTCTTTCCCAGGACCAGTATTTGCATCCCACATTTATCGCTTGCACCCAACCTGGCATCGTGAGAAACCTCCGGCACACACCTCCGGGCATCTTGTACCCCAACTAGCATCACGATGTATCCCCCGGCACACACCTCCGGGCTTCCGGCACCCCCACATTCCGGGCATCTCGAAACTCCCGAGGACATCCGGCACACACCCTCCGGGCATCCGGCATACACACTCCCTAGCCGGGCATCCCGACACTCTCGGGGCATCGTCAGCTCACACCTCCGACGGCATCATCATTTATCATAATTCACATTCACATTTATGGCTCAATATCAACATGGAATATAATATGATGGCAACAAGGTCATTTTCAGTATTTTGATTCTTATATGTAGTGCCAAATATCATCACATGTACAGCAAGATTCAATCACTTAAGACAACATAATCCATGGGGTTCATACAACTTAGAATATCCATACATCACGGCTTTTGAAATTTACAAAATCCAGCTTGCACAATTTTAGAAAAAATATTAATTAAATATCCGAATGACCTTAAAAAATTATGAAATTTAAACATGTGATAGTCAAGACATAAATGCAGAAACTTCATGAAGAACACATACCCAAAAGAACCTCACACAAAAAGATATAGCTCACGCATTACAGCTTGCAAAATTCGGACACATCAGATTGCGCGGTTTTAGAAATATTCCAAATTAAATACCCAAATGACCTTAAAAATTATGAAATTTTACCATGTGATAGTCAAGACCCTAAGGTAGATTTTTCATGAAGACATCAAGGCCAGATTCGTCCTAGATAATTAACTATGGACGGTTGAAGCCCCTGTTCCTAGTATCAAACATTTCAGGTTTAGCCGTCTCCGAAAAATCACGATTTCACCTACTTATCTTCCTTCTTTTCCTCTGAATTTTTGATATTTTTTGCCTCAAGAGGTCTACTACAACTTTCATTAAGGAATCAAGGTGATATTTTCAAAGGAAAGTCACTTTATAGTCCACGAAGTCATTGGAGCTCAGTACAACATTTCCACATCTAACGTCTTCAAAATAAAAATCGTTTCGCTAGGCTATACTTGTTTTTTTTTATCTCAAATTTGAGTATGTTAGTATTCAAGATGTCCCCTACAATTTTCATGAAGGGGTCGAAGTGAAATTCTCAGTAAAAAGCTACATGCAACACATAAAATCACCAAGAGGTCAACAAAACAGCTTCAGATTTAACATTTTCGTAGAGGGAGGGTTTCACCCCTCACAACTCATTCATTTTGCCTAAAATTTTAGACGTTATACTTTAAGATGTTATCTACAACTTTCACTAAGAAGTCAAAGCCAAAATCCGACTCAAACATCGCATGCAAGCCCCTACAACATTCTGGGTCAAGTTGTTTTCTCAAAAACAGTTCACTAGCTTAGGACACCACCCTTGTAACTTCGGTTTTTTTTTTTTTGCACATTCTAGACCTCCGAGATTCTTCATCAATCAACCACACATATTAAACACAATATGCAAGAGTAGATCAAGGATCTCACTTGCCTCTAAATCGAGCAATGACGAGCACAATAGCAACGGGACATGGCGGCGACGGTCACGGCTCCTCCTCCTTCTTCTCTTCTTCCTTTCCTTCCCTTTCCTTTCTCTCTTCCTCTCCTCTCTCTCTCTCTCTCTCTCACGGTCGACACACCTCCTCCCTAAACTGGCCACCTTTTCTTTTTATTTCTCTCCTACTCATCATTAGCAATGATTGATTCTTGCATGGATGACACTTGGTCATCAACTTGGGACAAATGGGGGAGGACATGCAAAACCGGTTCCCCCCCCCCCCCACCTCACGGTCGACGGCCCCTCACGGCTCTAATGGGCCAGCCAATTGGCCCATCATTCTTGGGCCTAAGACCCAAGCTTAATTAAATCCAATTTTAACCCTTTTTAAAACTAATTATATCCCTATTAAATCAAGGTACTAAATTACAAATTTAAATGGCTAGAATACTTTGTAACATAGACTAATAAAATCCAACTTATAAAATTTATGGCCAAAAGCATAATTTCCTCATCAAATAAATTGAGATCTTACATGGGCATGGAACATGTTTCTAACAAAATATTAGCCCATTAAATGCTCGGCCATTAATTCTATTACATTTATTTGATCTAGTGGTCACAACATGCTTCGATGACCTAACCATTCCCTTTTCCATAGGTTGTAATTTCTCTGGAAATTGTCATGAGATTTTTGGGATGCCACATGTTCATCTTGCTTCAACCTACATACACACTTGTTCTTCAAAACTCTTTTACCTTTAGGTAACTTCACCAACTCAAAAGTATGATTATCATAAAGTGACTGCATCTCATCTCGCATAGCATCGAACCAATTGCTTTTGTACTCATCTTCTATTGCTTTTGCATAGTACTCTGGTTCACTTGCATCAGTCAATAATACATACTCATCTTTATAATACCCAGTGGAAGGTCATCGGTCTCTAACGAATCTCCAGACTGGAACATCTAATGGAACATCTAATTAAGCCTCTGGTTCAAGAATAGTATTATCTATTTCAACATGCAGGAAATTTACTCTCCTTCCCTGGTTCTAAGTCTAGGTCCATTCAATGGTATCAGAGCCATGGTATCGTTTGTAATGTTACCCATTCCATGCGCTTGGTAGGTGAATCCAGTGCTAAGAAGATCTTTTCACATCATGTCTACAGAACTAGAAATTCTCGAAGCACCTGTTTCTCTTGCTCCTTCTTCTTCATCTTCAACTCCTCCAGAATTTCGTGTTTCAAATGCTTCTAAGATAGATTATCTTTATGAAGTCTCTTTTAGCGATGAAACCAAGATTGCTAAAACCCAACTTCCTCTCATGAACCGTTACTCCGCTTTTGCCAAACCCAACTCATCATTTTCACCTATTCACTCTATCCGCCAACTTATTCACCAAACCCCAAAGCAAGTAAAGGAGTACGTTTAGTCCTCCAAATTCGACCAGCATCCCATTCCTACCACTGAAAAAGAGTACTTTGTTACTCTTCAAATTTCTCCAGAGTTCCCCAGACAATGGGCTCAACAGGGATACACTCATGTCCATTATGGAGCTGTTCGTCTTGCTCTTACCTTTCATGGTCATAAAGGTTTGCCAGTTGTGGCAAGAATAGCATTGTTGGATACCAGGTTTTTACAATACCAGCATGCTTGTATTGGTACTGTCCAAACAACTTTGAATGCTGGAACAGTCTTTGTAACTCTGTATCCAAACTTCAACATCGCTCTTTCAGACCCCCAATTACTTTCTTTTTTGAAAGTCCAAGTCCAGCTCACTGGTGCTCCTCAAACTGCTGACTCTATAGCTGCTACTCTACATTACCAGAATGTTTCTTCTCTCAAAGAAAGTGAAAATAATCTTTTAAAAGAAAATGCGTTCTTAAAAAATGATATTTCAAATATTTCCAAAAGATTTTCTTTAGGTTCTGAAAAACTGGAGAAAATACTTTCTGTTCAAAGACCCTATTTCAATAAATCTGGATTGGGAATGATGGCTGAAACTATTCCTTTAATCGATTTCCCTAAAGTAAAAGAAAGAATCAAGCAAAGACCTACAAGAAATGCTTACAAAAATCATTTTGAAAGGAACTTTGTAAAACCAGTAGGTTGCAATGCTCTTAGATGTTCAAAATGCAATAGTGCAGATCATTTTGAGAAAGAATGTCCTATGGTTTGGAGACCTGTCAATAAAGTCTGGGCAAAAACCGTATATCAGACTAACTCAAAAGGACCCAAGAAAATATGAATACCAAAGAAAGCTTGAGTTTCTTTTTTAATGCAGGTCATTATCAAGAAAAAGGTGAAATGGTATCTGGATAGTGGATGCTCTAGACACATGACAGGAGATTCAAATTACTTCATAAAGCTCGTTCAAGTGAATGGTGGAAAGGTCTCATTTGGAGGAAACAGCAAAGGAAAAATAGTGAGAGTTGGAACTGTAAAGATTGGAAACCTCACAATAAGCAATGTTTCTTTAGTTGAAGGGCTAAATTACAATCTACTCAGTATCAGTCAGCTTTGTGATGCCGGTTTTAGAATCAACTTTCAAGAGGGTATTTGTTCAGGAACAAGTAAAGACTCTTCTTAAACATTCATGGGTCGAAGACATGGGAATATCTACCTCTTGGACGTAAAACCAGATGAATCGCAATGTCTAATCTCAATCCAAGACGAAGCAAACTTATGGCACAAAAAGCTTGGGCATATCAACATGAAGCAGATAGCCAAAATCTCAGCAAAGAAGCTTGTTCGTGGTCTACCCAATTTATCATATCAAAAGTCTGATCTATGTACACCATGCATATTGGGAAAACAGGTAAGAAATTCCTTTAAACCAATAAATCAAGTTTCCACTAACCGTGTACTACAGCTCTTGCATATGGACCTCTTCGATCCAACCAGAACGCAGAGCATTGGAGGTAAGAAATATTGCCTAGTAATTGTGGATGACTACTCACGATTTACTTGGGTATATTTCTTGGCAAGTAAGTCTGAAACTTTCTCTTACTTTGAAAAATTTGCTAAGAAGGTTCAAAATGAAAAAGGGTATGTAATTTCAAGTATAAAAACAGATCATGGAGGTGAATTTGAAAATCAAGACTTTGTAAAATTCTGTGATGAATCTGGTTTTCAACATTTGTTCTCCTCTCCATATACTCCAGACCAAAATGGAGTCGTGGAAAGGAAGAATAGGTCTCTTCAAGAAATGGCTAGAACTCTTTTAATTGAAAACAATATTTCTTTACGATTTTTGGCTGAAGCAGTTTCAACATCATGTTATATTATAAATAGTCTTTCTAAGGCCTATTCTAGAAAAAACCCCCTATGAACTATTTAAAGAAAAGAAGCCAATTGTTTCATATTTTCATGTTTTTGGATGCAAATGTTTCATATTGAAAAATGCAAATGATCGAGTTGGTAAGTTTGAAGAAAAGTCAGATGAAGGCATCTTCCTTGGATATTCAACCACAAGTAAAGCGTACAGAGTCTACAACAAGAAGACTCAAACTGTGGAAGAATCAATGAATGTCAAATTCCAAGATTCCATTCAAAATGAATCCATTTAGACTCATCTAAAAGAGACTGAATCTGCTCCAGACTCAACAAAGTCTAAATCTCAAGAAGTAGCTCAAATTTTGAAGGATCAGCAACAAATAACTGTTGAAGATTCAAGTGAAGGAAGTGATCATCAATTAATCAGCAACTGGAAACATAAGTCCAGTCATCCCAAAAATCTTATTATTGGCAACATCAATGAATGAATTCGCACAAGATCCAAAAGGCGAGAAGAGTCTAGTGCCGTGGCTCTTATTTCTGAAACAGAACCCAAGAGCATAGAAGAAGCTTTATCCGATGAAAGCTAGATTGAAGCTATGCAAGAAGAACTCAGACAATTCAAAATTAACGATGTCTGGGAATTAACTCCAAAACCAAAAAGAAAATCAGTTATTGGAGCTAAATGGGTTTTCAGAAACAAGATGGACGAGAAAGGTAAAGTCGTAAGAAACAAAGCAAGACTCGTGGCCAAAGGATACACACAAGAAGAAGGGATCGACTATGACGAGACTTATGCACCGGTAACAAGGTTAGAAGCAATTCGTTTATTACTTGCATTTGCTTGTCATAAAAATTTCAGGTTATTTCAAATGGACGTCAAAAGTGCCTTCCTAAATGGATTCATCCATGAAGAAGTCTATATGGAACAACCACTAGGGTTTGAAGACCCAAAGAAACCAGATTTAGTATTTAGACTCAAAAAGGCCTTATATGGCTTAAAGCAAGCACCTCGAGCTTGGTACGACAGATTAAGTAAGTTTTTAATTCAAAATGGATTTGTTAAAGGTAAAGTGGACACTACTCTTTTTATTAAAAAAGAAAGCAAAAGTTTTCTGCTTGTTCAAATATATGTCGATGATATTATTTTTGGATCCTCTAATGAAAGTCTGTGCAAGAAATTTTCAAAGACTATGCAGGATGAATTTGAAATGAGCATGATGGGTGAGTTAACCTTCTTTCTTGGGCTTCAAATAAAACAATTGGAGGAATGAACTTTTATTCATCAAGAAAAGTATGCAAATGAACTTGTCAAAAAGTTCGGTCTGAACAATTGCAAAAAAGCTGACATACCAATGTCAAGTTCCTTGAAGATAGACAAAGATGAAGAAGGGAAGAAAGTCAATCAAAAGCTATACAGGAGTATCATTGGATCTCTTCTTTATTTTACTGCTTCTAGACCTGACATTTTGTTTAGTGTTTGCATTTGTGCCAGATTTCAATCAGACCCAAAAGAATCTCATTTGAATGCTGCGAAGCGTATTATTAAATATGTTTCATCAACTTCAAGCATCGGTCTATGGTATCCTAAGAATGGAGACTTTAATCTTATGGGATATTCAGACGCTGATCTGGCCGGATGCAGAGTTGATAGAAAGAGCACTTCAGGAACTGGCCAGTTGCTTGGAAGCATGATAATGTCTTGGTTTTCAAGAAAACAAAGCACTGTGGCTCTTTCAACAACAGAAGCAGAGTATGTAGCTCTTGGAAGTTGCTGTTCGCAAATTCTATGGATAAAACAACAGCTAAGAGACTTTGAAATTGAAGACTCATGCACGGAGATTAATTGCGACAACACCAGCGCTATCAACCTCACCAAAAACCCAATTCTCCACTCAAGAGCAAAGCACATAGAGATTCGACATCACTTTATTAGAGATCATGTTCAAAATGGAGATGTTTCAATTCAATTTATTGACTCAAAGAACCAACTGGCGGATATATTCACAAAGCCATTGGAGAAAAATCAATTTGAATCTATCCGTTCCAGACTCAGCATTTTGAGGTATGAGGAGATCAAAGTCTAAAGACTTTCAGACTCATACTTACAAGACTTTATCTGAAAGACAGTCTTGGCACGACCGTCAGACTGTAAGTCTTTCTCTCTCTAAACTTATCTTGAAAAGGTACGATCGTTAGACTGTGGTTAAATTGTTGCTATATTTAATCGACGTAATTATTGCATCTTTTCATTTTCAAAAAGAAAGTATTTTTGAAATAGCTATTTTTGCGGAAGAAGATAGTTATTTTGAAAATGCATTTTTTTATTGTGACGGTTCGTTTATCTCTTTTAAACCAAATCGCGCACTGTCGATTCTTCTTCACTTTTCTCTCAAAAACCCTAGAAAGCATCGAGTCTCCATTCTCGTTTGTCTTCGTTGTTTAATCTTCAAAAAGTTGTCATCTTTCTTGGGAAAGTCAAGCAAGGAATTCTTCCATAAACTGAGAAAGATGTCATCTTCAAGAAAGTCTTCGAGAATCGCAAGTAGGGGACCACAGCGAATGAGTGAGGGGCCTACACACTTCGATCTTACTAAAGAAGAAGTGTCTCCTGAACAGCAACCGAGCCCACAACATTCTCAGTAGCGCCATTCTCCTCCATCTAGTCTTCAAGGCGTTGATCATCAACAACAAGAAGAAATCATCGAGGATGCAGACCCCGTAAGAGTTCAAAAGCCCGCTTTTATTTACAAGCTATATCGTGCCTTAAAAGGAATTCATACTCCTTTGAACTATGTTGATGATTTTCTTAAAGACAAAGGATATAAGAACGAATATATCTTTCTGCGAAAAATGGAAAGTTTGGGAATTGCTCGTAAAGGGGTGGCTGAGGAAACCCTTGCGAATATCCCAAGTGATCCTCGTGACTGGGGGCCGAATCCTGTAGATGGGAATGATGATGACAATTTGTTCAGTCTATTTCAACCGAAAATGGGTATTGCGGCTGAAATTTAAGGAAAAAGGGTAGATTTGTTCAGATCGAAGGAACAAAAGGATCTGTACTCGAAATTGCTAAAGCGTGGGGTAATAAACCCTAGGAGTGTGGATTTTGATTTTCTGGATGCTGTGAATGTGAACTTGAGGGAAAAGTTCAGTTATCTTCAACTTGAAAAGTTCTGCTCTGACTCTACTTAGGCCTATGCTGGATTAACTGCATATTTCTATTCAAATCTTAGCTTTTTGAATGCGAATAGATTCTCTTTCAGCGTTAAAGACCAAGACTATGTTGTGGATATGAATATGCTGGCAGATGTGTTAGAAGTTGAGAGAGGCAGATATCAACCAATCAAAGTTTCCATTGCTCGGGCCACACTGGAACTGGTGAAGGACAGGAAAACAGATGAGAAGATCACCTACTTAAGGATGAATGCATTCAACATCTTGCTTCATAAGATTGTGATTAATTGCCTTCGACCGAAATCAACTTCCAAAACTGATGTTTCAAGTTCAGAGGCAAAGTTGATGTATGCCATCCTCTGTGGAAAAAAGTTTTCTCTTCCTCATACTGTTATGTTTCACATGTATAGAGCAGTGATGAAGGACAGAGGTCAACTTCCTTACCCAAGCCTTGTTACGAAGTTATTCAGACATCTGAATATTCAGCCTCCGCAAATCTTTTGTGTTCGATCATGCGATCATATGGTGGTAGGACTGAAAATGGTGACCAAAATGCGTCTGAAGGAACTGAGCAAGGAGTTGGAGAAATTCAAGGAGAAGACTCCTGCCAAATCTCATCAAACCTCTTCTGCAGCTAAAAGAAAAGGGGAGGAGCCCATGGTTGCTCCATCCAAAAGAAGAAGAGCTCTCCTCGTTGAGGATGAAGATGATGAAGATGATATCACCATCTCTGCAATGGCTTTGAAGAATTTAAGTCGTCCTGTTCCAGAGAAAGAATCGGAACAAATGACAAAAGAAGCAGAAGAGAAGGAAGCAGAGGAGAAGGAAGAAGAAGAAAGAGAAGCTGAAAAAGAAACAGAGGAGGAAAGACCTGAAGAAGAAAGAAGAGAAGAAGGAGATCCTGAGGAACTCTCTTCTCCACCTGTAGGCATGAAAACAGGGGGAGATCAAGAGAAAGGAGGGAAGTCATCATATCCTGATGCAAGTGAAGGAGTTAGTCGCTCACCTGCAGACCCAAAGGATGTTTATACTTCTCAATTTCCAGAAGAAGGTCATGAAGTTTCATCGCCAAACCTGCGAGATTATGCTGATCTACCATCGTCTGCATTTACTCCATCAAATCGGGCCGAAGTAAGTACTCAGACTGATAATGCAGCAGATTTTCGCAGAATCATGGATATTCTATTGGAGATGCGAGGTCAAATTTATGCCTTGGGATGCGAAGTTCAAAGCTTGAAGAATGAAAGTCAAGCTTCTTCCTGTTCATTGAATGATAAGAGGCAAGCCCTCTCTGTTCAGAATCAGGCCAATGCCAAGAGTGAGGAGATTGCACAGCTGAAGGAAGACTTTAAAAGGCTGGAAGGCATCGTTCAGTCTATGGAAGATTTCCAGCTTGTCCGCGTTCCCAAGCAATCTTGAATTCATCTCATCCTTTTTAATGATGACAAAAAGGGGGAGAGATGCAAGATTTGATCAAATTTTCAATCATTAAACTTTTAACTGTGTTGTTTTGGATTGTGTTGTTGTTTAAACTCTGTTTGATAGACTTTGACTTTGTTTTGTGTCTGGATGAGAACTGAACTAGACTTGGACTTGACTGCTTCTATTAACAAGTATTGATATCTTATGGATGGCTTTATTATATACCAGACTAACCTATTTTCTGTGGTTGCAGATTCTAGTGTTATTCTTTTAGCCATTTATCTCTATAAGATATGCATATGTGTTTGAGAAATGTTTTGCATGTCAAAGTTATCCAAATCTGCAAGAAAGTTTTGTCACCATCAAAAAGGGGGAGATTGTTGGAGAAATCTTCTTGAAGTGTTTTGAAGTTGACAAAACGTTTCTATCAGTCTAGTCTGAAAGTTTGCAGACTCTGTTATTTAAAGTCTGACGACCTCCGGACAGCCAGACTCAAGACTCAAAGTCTATCCTCATTGACAGACTCTAATCCGTTGAAGAAAGGTTATCCAGAACTAGATATTTTGTTAAGGATTTAACCTTATCATCTGGAGAAGATCTCGTGGCTGGAAAAGACGAAATGGAATCTTTTGATTGATCGAGATTGACTCGATGATTGAAGATCCGGTGATTGCCTAAATATTATTGGAAGGTTCTACTTATGGAAACCGAGATCATAATTGTATGGGCGAACAGGATTGATGGGCTATCGACACGTTCCTTTAATAGGTTGATCAATCTTCCTAATTCATTCCGTCCAACGGGTAGATTGGAGGAATTCTTTTGGTAAGTGCCAACGGGTATGATGGCATAAAGGAGTATATAAGGAAGACGGTCTTAGTTGTTGAGTAGTGTGCGATAGAAGAATTCCAAAGTCTAAAACTCCTTTTTGTTTAGACAATTCCTTTGAGCGTATACTTGTATACAAAAGAGAGTCTATATTTGTGAGAAACCTTGAGAATGTGTGATAGAACATCTACACTGTGGAATCAAGGCAAAGCTGTGCTGTATCTTCTCTTTTGATCATAGTGAAATCCAGCCGGTGGGCTGTCAGTGCGGAAGAGTGGACGTAGGCTTGGAATAAGCCGAACCACTATAAACCCTGTGTTTAATTTTCTCTTCCTTACTCTCTTTACTTTGATCGTACTTCATTTTCGCTAATCATAGTAAACTTTCTTTCTATCATTTCTAAAGAATCGCTTCCGTATCTCGATAAATTGTTTGTGCACCTATTCACCCCCCTCTAGGTGATTATATTAGCCATCTCACTTGTCAACTTCTTGGAGGCATGACAGTGTCTTGGTTTTCAAGAAAGCAGAGTACAGTAGCTCTCTCTACAGTAGAAGTAGAGTATGTAGCTCTTGGAAGTTGCTGTTCACAAATTTTGTGGATAAAACAACAGCTAAGAGACTTTGGAATTGAAGATTCATGTACGGAGATTAATTGCGACAACATCAGTGCAATCAATCTTACCAAAAATCTAATTCTTCACTCAAAAGCAAAGCATATAGAGATTCGACATCACTTCATTAGAGATCATGTTCAAAATGGAGAAGTTTCAATTCAATTTGTTGATTCAAAGAACCAACTGGCGGATATATTCACAAAGCCTTTGGAGAAAAATCAATTTGAAACCATCTGTTCCAAACTCAACATTTTGAGGTATGGGAAATCAAAGTCTAAAAGACTTTCAGACTCAGACATACAAGACCATGACTGTAGGTTATTCTCTCTCTCGAATCTCATCTTGAAAAGGTACGATTGACAAACTGTGTTTGATTATTGTTATATTTAATCGACGTAATTATTTCAACGTTTCCTTTTCGAAGAAGGAGTTATTTTTTAAATGACTATTTTTGCGGAAAAAGGCAGTTATTTTTTTTAAAGAAACCTTTTCATTTTCCATTACATCGTTTGGCATTCCCTTGTTTCGACCGAGTTATATACAGACGGTTTCTCTTCGTTTAAAACTCTAAAGCCCTAAAAAGCATCGATCTTCCATTCCTGTTTTTCTTCTCTTGTTTAATCTTCAAAAAAGTTGTCATCTTTCTTGGGAAAATCAAGCAAGGAATCTTTCAAAGACTGAGAAAGATGTCGTCTTCAAGAAAGTCTTCGAGAATTGCAAGCAGGTGACCACAGAGAATGAGTGAGGGGCCTACTCATTTCGATCTCACTGAGGAAGAGGAGTTACTGAGTCAGCAACAGAGCCCGCAACATTCTCAATCGCGTCATTCTCCACCATCTACTCCACAGGGTGTGGGTCATCAACCGGAGGAAGAAATCATTGAGGATGCAGATCCAGTAAGAGTCCAAAAGCCCTCTTTTATTTACAAGCTTTATTGTGCTTTGAAAAGCACTGGTACTTCGTTGAACTACGTAGATCATTTTCTTAAGGACAAGGGATATGGAAATGAATATATCTTTTTGCGAAAAATGGAAAATTTGGGAATTGCTCCCAAAGGGAAGGCAGAGGAAGCTCTAGCAAACATTCCGAGTGATCCACGTGTCGGGGGATTTAATCCGACAGATGGAAATGATGATGATAAATTGTTTAGCGAATTTCAACCTAGGATGGGTGTTGCAACGGAAGTTCGAGGAAAAAGAACGGAGTTGTTTAGATCAAAGGAACAGAATGATCTATACTCCAAATTATTGAAACGTGGGGTGATAAACCCTAGGAGTGTGGATTTCGACTTCTTGGATGCTGTGAATGTGAACTTGAGAGAAAAGTTCGGTCTGCTTCAACTTGAGCAATTTTGCTCTGATACCACTAAAGGCTATGCTCAATTAACTGCATATTTCTATTCAAATCTTAGTTTCTTGGATGCGAATAGAATATCTTTCAGTGTCCGAGACTAGGAATTTGTGGTTGATGTGGATATGCTGGCGAGTGTGATTGGGGTTGAAAGAGGAAGATATCAACCCATCAAGGTTTCAATTGCTCGTGCCACACTGGAGCTTGTTAAAGACAGAAGCATAGAAGGAAGGATTACCTACTCAAGGATGCGTGCGAACAACATCTTGCTTCACAAAATTGTAATCAACTGTCTCAGACCGAAATCAACCTCCAAGACTGATGTGTCTAACTCTGAGGCAAAACTGATGTACATGATCAATACAGGAAAAAAGTTCTCTCTCCCTCACACCATTCTCTTCCACATGTATAGAGCAGTGGTAAAGAACAGAGGTCAACTTCCTTATCCAGGTCTTTGTGATGAAGTTATTCAGACATCTGAATATTCAGCCTCCACAAATTCTTTGTGCTCGATCATGCGATCATATGGTGATAGGACTGAAAATGGTGACCATAATGCGTCTGAAAGAACTAAGCAAGGCGTTGGAGAAATTCAAGGAGAAGACTCCAGTCAAAATCATCAAACCTCTTCATCAAAAAGGAAAGGAAAAGAGCCCTTGGTTGCTCCATCCAAGAAAAGAAGATCTCTCATCGTTGAAGATGAAGATGATGATGAAAACATCACCATTTTTGCAATGGGTTTGAAGAATCTGCGTCGTTCTGCTCGAGAAAAAGAAGCAGAGGAGAAGGGAGAAGAAGAAAGAGATGCTGAGAAGGAAAGAGTTGTGAAAGAAGAAGAAGAGAAAAGAGAACAAGAAGAATGAGAAACTCAGGGACATTCTTCTCCACCTGAAGGCAAAACCATAGGGGGAGATCAAGAGAAAAGAGGAAAGTCCTCATATCCTGCTACAAGTGAGGGAGTCAGTCGCTCTCCAGCAAATCCAGAGGACATTATGCCTCTCAATTTCCTGAGGAAGGTCATAATGTATCATCGCCAAATCTGCGTGATTATGCTAATCTACCATCATCTGCATTTACTCCATCAGATCGTACCGAAGCAAGTACTCAGACTGATAATGCAGCAGATTTTCGCAGAATTATGGATGTTCTCTTGGAAATGCGCAGTCAAATTTATGCTCTAGGATGCGAGGTTCAAAACTTGCAAAATGCAGGTCAAGCTTCTTCAGGTTCATTGAATGATCAGATCCAAGCCCTCTCTGTTCAGATTCAGGCCAATGCCAATGGTGAGGAGGTTGCACAACTGAAGGAAGACTTGAAAAGGCTGGAAGGCATCGTTCAATCTATGGGAGATTTCCAGCTTGTTCGCGTTCCCAAGTAATCTTGACTTTATTTAATCTCAACCTTTTTAATGCTGACAAAAAGGGGGAGAGATGCAAGATTTGAAACTTTGACTTTTAATTGTTTGGATTGGATTGATGTTTAACTCTGTTTGACTTTATTTTGTGTCTGGATGAGAACTGAACTTGACTTGGACTTGATTGCTTATATTGACTACTATTGATATCTTATGGATGGCTATATCGCATACTAAACTAACCTATTTTCTGTGGTTACAGATTTTAATTTTCTGTGGTTGCAGATTCTAGTGTTATTCATTTAGCCATTTATCTTTATAAGATATGCATATGTGTTTGAGAAATGTTTTGCAGGTCACAGTTGTCCAAATCTGCAAGAAAGTTTTGTCACCATCAAAAATGGGAAGATTGTTGGAGAAATTTTCTTGAAGTGTTTTGAAGCTGACAAAATGTTTCCATCAGTCTAGTCTGAAGGTTTGCAGACTCTGCTATTTAAAGTCTGAAGACCTCTGGATAACCAGACTCAAGACTCAAAGTCTATCCTCATTGACAGTCTCTAATCCGTTGAAGAAAGGCTATCCAGAACTGGATGTTTCATTAAGGATATGACCTTATTGACTGGATAAGATCTCTTGGCTGGATATGACATAATGGAATCCTTTGATTGATCGAGATTTATTCGAAGATTAAGGATCCGATGATTAGCGAAATATTCGTGAAAGGTTCTACTTATGGAAACCAAGATCCAGATTGTATGGGCGAACAGGATTGATGAGCTATCGACATGCTCCTTTAATAGCTCGAATGATCTTCCCAATTGATTCCATCCAACGGGTAGATTGGAGGAATTCCTTTGGTAAGTGCCAACTGGTATGATGGCATGAAGGATATATAAGGAAGACGTTTTAAGTTGTTCGAGATATGCGCTATAGAAGAATTCCAAAGTCTGAAACTCCTTGTTGTTTAGTCAATTCATTTGAGCGAAATCTTGTACGCAAAAGAGAGTTTATATTTGTGAGAAACCTTGAGGAAGTGTGGTAGAACATCTACACTGTAGAATCAAGGAAAAGCTGTGCTGTAACTTTTCTTTTGTCCATAGTGAAATCCAGCCGGTGGATTGTTAGTGCGGAAGAGTAGACGTAGGCTTGGAATAAGCCGAACCACTATAAACCTTATGTTCAATTTTCTCTTCCCTACTCTTTACTTTACTTTGATCGTACTTCATTTTGTTAATCAAAAGAGAACTCCCTTTCTATTGATTGCCTAGAATTGCTTCCGTATCACGAAAAAATATTTGTGCACCTATTCACCCCCCTCTAGGTGCTTATACTAGCTATCTCAGTGCCCAGCATGTTGCCCTCGATGCTCAAGTAGTAGTAGGTGAAGTTCTCCTTGTCCAAGGCCTTGACTTTTTGCTTCATTGTCTTGTACTGACTGCCTATCAAAGTAAGCAAAAAAAAAATATTCACGTTTAGAACTGGCCCGTTTCAACATCACGAGCAACGATCTCAATGGTGTTGATCGGGCCATTTAGGTTGTTCCAACTATGATACGATTGACTTAGTAGACATGGCCTAATTTCCCTTGATTAGAGTCAAGTCACGTGATCACTTGTGTAAATCAATGGTTAGAAACATCTTTAATTAACCAAGTTACATATTTATCTTTTTTAATGTTCATTATGATGTTCCATAAGGTTGAAATAGCCTTGATCCAGAGTGATCCTAACACGGACGGACTAACCTTCGCCGAAAGTGATCAACTTGATGGTCCCGGGACCTCCGTCGCCCTCGAGGACTTCGACACTCTTGATGGCTTGCGGGATCACCTTGGGGATGATGTTATCGCCGTCAAGGACAGCGACCTTGAACATCTTGGCCGGAGGGATTGGGGTCATGATCTCGGAGTCATAACTCACGACACCCATGATTTGGATCTGAATGGAGTTGCTGAAATAAAGAAGAGGGTGATCAGGAAAGGCTGACTAGCAGTGATGAAGTTGGTCTCTAGGACTTGGGAGTGAAGAGAAGAGGATGAACCGAAGCTAGCATATATAGAGAGACCGAGTGTGAAGGGTTCTCGTCATTGGATATTTTCTTAAGTGTGTTCGTTTGGTACAAAATAAATAATTAAGAAGTTTTGCATTATTGACAATAATTTATATATAAATATTTTCATAAATGATGAAAATATTTTTTATTTGTTCATTTTTGTAAGTTATATGAAAAAAAAATATTTTTTTTTACGAAACAAATGAAGCTTAATAAAAAAATCTTAATCGGTCTATGGGTTGTTCAATCATGACATGGAGGGGAGCGCGTGACGACAAAGTCAGTTCTTCTTCCCGTTCGTGGGATGGCTTTCGGTCGTCGGCTCGGCTCGCCTTGCATTTTGGAAACGGCATCTTCTC
The DNA here is from genome assembly GCA_019915185.1 of Eucalyptus camaldulensis. Lineage (NCBI taxonomy): Eukaryota > Viridiplantae > Streptophyta > Magnoliopsida > Myrtales > Myrtaceae > Eucalyptus > Eucalyptus camaldulensis. The sequence continues at coordinate 6,782,257 of JAHSVA010000014.1, read as the reverse complement.
TCTCTTTCCTTCTCTCGCCCGTTCTTCCCTGCCCCGCCCCCCAGGCTTTGTTGTGGTCGCGACCAGATGGAACTTTGACCGTCGATTGGATCGTTTGTTCGATGGTGTTGGTGTCGAGGGTCGTCATTCGATGAGGTTGTCTTGTCCGTGCACAAATTCCTTTCTTTCTTTGTTTTTTTGCTTTTTTTTTTCTTTATTCGATGAGGTTGTCGTTCGATGAGGTCGACCTTGACCTCACCGGCCGTTGCCTCTGGCCAGTCGTCGAGGTTCGGCGACTGGCTAGAGGAAGAAGATGAGAAGAAAAAAATAAAAATAAAAATTCAAAAAAATTACAATATTATTAGAAGTTGTCCACATCAACGTGTTTAGTCAGCAAAATTCAGCTAAAATTGGCCGGAAATGATTGAATTGGCATAACGTAAAAATATTTAGAACTAAATCAGCACAAAAACAAAATGTTTAGGACTTTTTTGGCACTTTTTCCCTAAAATGGGTATTACAAGTTTACAAAAGATACGAACTCAAAAGTCTCCCAATAATACTTAAATTCTCTTGTAGTAGTTATATCTATCTAATCTTCAATTAAAAAAGAAAAAATTTCAGCAAAATTCCTTAAAAACACATGTATAAAACCTTGTTATCTTCTATTAATGCAGGTTTTAATCATATTGTTTCACTAACCTTCTGAGCGAATTAGTCCCTTTTTTTTTTTTGCATAACTAATCTTGGGATGTCACATTTTATTGCTATGACTTGGGGCTTTGATTTAGGAACTCCAATAATCATTAAATATATCCATGGAGAGCGCCCGCTAAAAAAATCTGACTGCTTTGCATAACCTAGTTTGGTTCAACACCTTTCCTCCAGTAACTTTCCTGACATAGTAAAATCTTACTTATGTACTTGTAAAATCCAAACCAAGTTTCTGTATAGATTAAACATGAACATTTGCACACTTAAATGAATTCTTTAAATCCCTGGGTTAAATTTTGATATTATCATAATCATTTTAGTATATTTTCCAAGTAGTTTCTCCATTTTCGACAATGACAAACCTATAACATTCCTTCAATAAGAGTGAGTTATGCACATAAGCATGCATATTCTGCAGAACTATTTGAATGTAAAACCATAGATGATTCATGCATGCTTCTACATGTGACATTTAAATAGACCATACAAATATGTCTGCAAAACATAATAAACTCCCCTTAATATGTACACATAGTGTGATAGTCCCCCTGAGTATGTGCTTCTCCCCCTTCTTGTTTCTTAAAAAAGCAAGAACATCATATGCCCAGGGATGAAAACCATATAAGCAAAAGCATCCATTTATTTATATATAAGTGTTCCACAAAGCGTATTCTCGAAAAATTAATATAAAGGAAAGTGAACATTAACCAAAAGGATCACGAACACCGATTTCATCCATCAAGCTAGAAACGTATTGTTATCAAGAGGTTTATTCAGAATATGAGCGAATTGCAGATCGATGCTAACAAATCCTTTTCATTGATTCATGTTGTGCTGTGGTTGCCATAATTAAATAAATAAATAAAAGAATCATATGAAAGAGTCTCTTCTTGAAGTTTGACCTAGTTCAAAGCTCCTCGAAATGGAAGCCACCCCCGTTAATTAGCACAACTCATTGTTTAGAGTTAAATCTTTTATTAGAAATCCAAAATTTAGGCAGTTGAATACTTGGCCAATTTTTAAGACAATGTGACTCTAAAAATTGTGCTCGTATTCAACTGAAACACAATTAGTAAAGAAAGACTTACTGAGTGCTTAACAATATTGCAATTACACTTATTTTCAAATCCTTACATTAAGGATGACACATCCTTATATCTCAATAAGGGCCATTGACTTAACTAAGAAATTTTATCCGTTGAATACTTGAAACACAGAAATCTGACTAATTGGAGTCTGAATTACTGAAACTGCAACAACAACTGAGTAGAAATGTAAAAGAGACTTAGGGTTGATGCCTGATTATATATCGAAATACCATGGGTTTGACATATAGACCTCCTTGTCAAAGCCCTGTATGCTATTGGAAATATGTATCCATATTAGGCACATTTTGTGGGCTACTACATGGTGCACTTGTTTTATATTTAAAGTTTCAATGGGTCAGTTTTGTCTACTGGTAATATTTTCCTCCAATCATACTTTCAATTAACAGGTCAAAGATTATGGACATTATCAATATGCAAATTTAATCAAAATCAAATATGAGTGATGTTAATATTTGTGTGATCCATCAATGAAAGTTATGGCTAAAAAGAGTTCATCCAGCTAAAGCGTTACATGTGCAAATAGAGATAAAATAAATTTAGAATTCTATCCGTGAACTTTTACATCATTGACTACAGTTGCTAACAAGCATTTTCATTGCAAAATTTGACAACATTTTTCGATGGCTTTTGGATTATCACATAATTATGTCGTGATTCAGTTTTATCATGTTCAGATTTAGTTTTTTTACATTTATTTGAATCTAGGTTACAATTATTGCACGTGATGGTTGACACCTAAATTTCGGTGTTTTTCTTCCTCTTCTTTTGTCCCCGCGCAACCCAATCTCGTTTTTTCCTTTCGGCCCGCCCACGCCCCAGCTGTCTTCCTTGTCCTGTCTTCGCGCACAAACCTGCAGAGGAGAGACAGCAGCAGCACGCCAGCAGGGGGAGCAGGAGCAGAACAGAAAGCACGCGAGCAACAGGCGGACCGGCGAAAAGAAAAGACGGGGAAGCAGAGAGAAGGAGGGGCAGAAAGAAAGGGGAGAAGCCAGAGAAAGGAAAACAGAGGGAGAGAGCTCAAGAGGGAGGGAGAGAACCGGAGAGGAGGGGAGTCTCCGGCATTGTCGCTGCCGCCGCCGACGCTCGCTGCCGCCTCCCACGCCTCTCTAGCAACCGCCATCCCCGACGACCATCACCGTGTTGCTTCCCCCGCCATCGCCTACTGCTGCGTTTTCATCACCAGCCACCGCGTTTGCCGTCGTCTGCCGCTGCTGTTCCGCCACCGTGCCGTCACCCGCTGCGTCCCAACCGTCGCCATCAAGCCTGTCGCCGCCGCCGCTGTCCGTACGCCTACCAACACCTCAGCCGCAAGCAAGGAGAGGGTTGTCCATCGGGTCGCAGCCGGGTAGGATTTTGATCTTCGGGCAGGCCGCGTCTGGGCCGAAGCAAGGCCTTTGGGCCGATTTAATATTAGTTTTTCCTTTTGTGTTGGGCTGGTTTAATATTAGTCTTTCCTTTTGTGTTGGGCCAGGCTTAGTTTACTTAGGTTTCTTTTTTAGGTGGACTCAGTTTTGAGCTGGACTGGGCCCGTCGTTCAGGCCCAGTCCTATTGGGGCCCTGCCGAATTTGGCCCTCCTCCGACTAGGTCGAATCTGACCCGACCCGGTTCGCCCATTTTTTAAAATTAAATTTCATTTTTTTAAAAATAATTAAAAATTTAAAAATTTTGAAAATTTAAAAAATGTGGGGTTTAGTTAGGAATTATCATGCCAACATGATTAAGCTTTTATTTTGTTGCACCTTGATTATATTGCATATTTAATTAACATATTTGATTATGTTTGTGGATATTTAATTGCACATGCTTAATTTTACTGCAATTAAGATTTTGGTAGCTACGATTGTTATTTTAATGATTGTGCATTTATATGATTACCTTATGGATATGTGTAAAATCAATCCACATTGCCTGACAAAAATCATTTCTTTTAAAATGAACAAGATTAGGTATTGAAAAGACACTAATTGGTTAATTAGTGTAATCAGATTCCCGACCCTAGATTCTTTGGTTGGTAAGAAGTGTGGTATACTCCCGTGCCTCACTTAATTTTTAACCGACCTCAATATAACTTATCCCAATAGGCTAGTGGGGACTCTTTTTTGCGAAATTATTAAGAATATCCATATGTCATGCGAGATATAAGCTTATGAGAGCTTATGCCTAATCATGGGTCTTAGGTCCGTTGTTTAGGCAATACCCTTAAACCTATTCTTTTCCCCTGATGGTAGGTCGCGACAATGATCTAAGCTCCAACAATATTCTTACATGACATTTTCTGCTTGTCAATCATGTGACTTTAACGATGTTGTAAATTAAATCAATTACACGTAAAAAGTTTCAGTCAATAATTGACACAAATAGTAGTAGTGGACCGACCGCATAACATTAGATTGGCAATGCAAAATCTAATTTCAAGAGATCAATAGCATAACTACAGCAAATATCAAACTTTAGGACCGTGAATGAAATTTCTCAGTGTTAAAAAATAATTTTCCTTCTCTTGTCACGTCCACGGAGAAAATCTTTTAGCACCACCACTACAAAAAAGGATCGTGGTTTTCTTCCATCACAAATTTGATTGGCGAGTTATCAAAATTTGAAGAATCATCCTAGAGACCGATTCAAGGACAGCAGTTGATCTACTAGTTGGCAAGATTACAGAGGCGTTGAGGTCAGATTGGGTGGTGAAAACCAACGCAGCCCGTGAAGGCAAAACGTGCGACGATTGATAAGCCAATGCAGCGTTCTTTTAGAGACCAGATTTAGTTATTCACTTAAGTTTATCTACGGGGCTTCAATTTGTACTTTTTAGGAGATAAAAGTGGATGTTAGGAGGCCGGGACTTGCATATGAGATGTGTTAGAAATTAAACCAAATTAATAAATGTCCTCAATCAACTATGAGTTGCTGATGTCAATGGAGAAGTTACTGATATTAATGGTTGTCAATGCCGATATTCCAGAATTTGATACTGATGATTTCGTTTGGTGAATTGATACGGATGACTGTCCGATGCTCAAGTTAATCAGATTCTTTATTGTAGCGTTGTTTTTGAGAAGTCTATTCGTATTTCTATTTCATGACTGTTCATGTTTCTAAGTGTAATCAATGTTTTGTAAGTTCTTAGGATTTTATCACCTTAGATTAGCTATATTTATGAGTCATTTAGTTTAAGAGTTATGTGTGAAGCGTATGAAAGTTGAGTCTTGTAATTGTTTTCAATAAGGTGAAATAAACAAAAAGGATATCTATCTCCTTCTCTTTTTTGTGTTGTGTTAGTCAGTGTTTCAGCTTTAAATTATCCAATCAAGATGTAGCCTATATTTGTCTGTTACAAAAACTTGAAATTTTCTAGTTCTGATGCCATATGAAATTATGAAGGAGCACTATTAGCTATTATAGAAGTTTAGATAAATAGATGGATGCATTATTCGATACTTAATTGATATAACGTCTCTTACATGACCCATGTTCCTTTTCAACAACTAGATTACTTCAACAGCTTGGCCTCAATGAAAGGAGAGCTGTCTATAGAAGTGGAGGATGGTGGAATGAACAACTCGATCGCGGAGGAGGTAAAGAAGGATGAAAGAGGACCTTTATCGGAAGTGTCAAAGGATGAAAGGGATTCTGAAGAAGAAATCTGGAGAGGTCGACGGGAGATAATGAATAATGCATTGGCGGCTTCCGCGGGGGGACAAGATCCGGCAAAAGCTTACAAATATGCTCAAGAACTGGCACGTCATTTGGGGCGGCGGCAAGGTTGACGAGTTCCTTTCAAGATCAATGAATTAAATGATCTATTTTTTAAGCGCGTCGATTGGTCTGCCGTTTTAAATTTCCGATTCGAATGCAACGATTCACTGCCTCCACATGACAGCATCAGCCGGGAAGGACGACATCCTAAGGCTTCTGCTTGAGTATGTTGGTGACCACCTCATAACCGCCCAAGATGATTGGGGAAATACCCCACTCCACCGGGTCGCTCGGTCGGCGGGATCTACTGGAGCTGCAGAGATGTTGATTCACCGGGCAAGAGGCCTCCCCATCGTCGAGGACAAGAACCTCTTGAGGATGAAGAACAAATGTGGAAACACCGCTTTGCACTTGGCTGTGTGCTCTCAACATGCCAACTTGGTGCGCTATTTGTTGAGCGAAGATATGGAGCCCGTGTACTGGAAGAACGCGATTGAGAAATCTCCCCTCTACCTAGCCCTCTCCATTAACGACTCTGCAATACATGTAGGACATTCAGTACTACTAGACCACTATGCCTAAGATTTTCAACAAAATTGGCTAGAATGATTAAAATGATATATCGTTAAAATATTTATGACTAAATTGGCAAGTTATTAAAATTGTTATGACTAAATTGACACAATTGAAAGATTTAGGACTAAATTAATCATTATACAATATATTCAAAACTTTTTGGACAATTTTCCCTATCAAGTATAATTCCAACCCTAGATGCAGTAACTTTATTTTTATTTTGTCCCAATTTATTAATCCGAGCACATGTTATTATTTACATTGCATGACGTAACATGTTTGAGGCTCTCTATTTGAACTGAACATGCAAAACAATTTCAAATAGACATAAAGTGAAAATGCGTAACAATGTATTGTGTGATGCAAATATTAAATTAGCATACCCAATAAATGTATGTGTCTAAACTTACGTTGCACTCGTTGAATAGATTATAGAAGTTGACCTGCACACATAACGTTCATAATCCATTTACAATTGGCTTAACTTATTTGTGATAATACAATTAAACCTAATTCTACCATATTTAACCACGTTTCATGTAGTGAACATGTATGTAGAAGGGTTGTTTCATAGTTTGTCAGCTCATAATTCTAATAAGCACTTTAGAAACTTTACAAAAGATCCCATTGAAATTGGATTTACTATATACTTCTTATTCTTACTGTCCAATATATAAAAATCCTTTTATGAAGTACTACTGATTGAAGTCTCATAATAATAGTTCAATTTATTCTTCATTGAATGTAAAAGTAGATGACATTGTGGAATGAATCGAGCGTTGCCATGGGCTTTCGCAGATAGGTACTTTAATTAGGTTATCATGATAGGCATTTTTTTTAAGGTTCATATCAATTAAATAAGGTAAGGTTATTTCTTTAAATCTAGTAATATTCTTTCACTTTGGGAAAATTATCCAAAAAGTCATAAATCTATTGCACTTTTGCCAATTCAATCACAAATCATTCAATTTTGTCGATTCAATATTAAACATTTTCACTTCTTGTCAATTGAGTGTATCCGGCTAATTTTGATTGGAATTTATTGACGTAGATAATTTTTAATAATATTTTAATTCTTTTTGAATTTTTTTATACTTTTTTTTTCTTTCTTTCTTCCCTCCTTTCTTCTTCCTTTTATCGGTGGCTAGCTACCAACCACCGGTGATGGCCAGCTACCAGCCATGGCTGGGTGAGTTGACCTTGCTGGCCGTAAGTGATGCCTAGCCAGGCAAGGCCAAGCCCCAGCGAGGGTCTTCCTCACTTAGGTTAGGCTAGACAGCCTCACCTAGGTTAGGTAAGACCAACCCTTGCCCAAACTAGGCAAGATCGCCTAGGCGAGGGTGAGCCCCGCCACGTCTTACTTGAGGCATGCAAGGCTAACTGGCTTGGCCATAGTCGGTGGCTGGCACAAAAGGAAGAAGAAAGGAAAAAGAAAATCAAAAAATAATTTTAAAAACTGTTTACATTAGTGCCAACCGTCTTACAAGAAACCTCTAGTGTCCACGTCAGCGAATTCCTATCAAAATTGGTTGGATGGATTCAATTAATAAGAAGTAAAAATGTTTATAACTGAATTGGCATAAATGCAATAGATTTAGAACTTTTTAGACAATTTTCACTCTTTTCACTAATGTATCTGGATTTAACGGCTCGGACACAGCCTCCAAAGATGACCCGGGCATGGCTACGATGCTGGACAATAGAATGTTCCAGGCTTTCGCGATTTGCAACACCATCGCGATGTTCTGCTCAACGACTGTGATCGTCAGCCTCATCTGGGCGCAGGAACTTAAAGTCGACATCGCGGTCGCTGCATTTGAGCGCACAACGCTACCACTACAAAATGCACTCCCGGCGATGGTCACCGCTTTCCTAACTGGTGTCACCTTGACCATTGGCAAACTCCCGTGGCTTGGTAACACCATATTTTATTTGGGACTCGTTTTCCTCCTTATCACATTTGCTAAATTGTTAGAGAAGCCTCTCATCTTTAAAATCCTCCGTCATCCTTTCCGTCAACTAACATTCTGGCTTATTCTCGCCTACATTTATTTGTGGAGAGTTGAGACGTACATTATTGATGATGACGCGAAAGATAACAGAAGGAAGAGCAAGACCTTCGCTAGTCCGCCTGTGAATGGCGCCGGTGAATCGAGGACCGATGACTCGGCGAAAGCAAAATGTGAGGATGCGTTACATCCTACAAGTCACTGATTTGAATTGATCATTCCATATTATCTGTAATATGTAGTAATAATATATGTTTTCCTTGGTGAGTGGGACTCACTCTACGGTTGCTTTCCTCTATGTCAGATCAAGGGTGATTGTTAATATATGTAAGCTAAACCATGTGTTTCTCTAATAACTTAACTTATTAGAATTGTTGGATATAATTCCATCAAATTTTATATGTTATTAGAGAAGAGTTTCTAAGTACAAACATTTTTAGGTCCTATTTACTTCATCTATTATATGTTCTCATGTTTCAATATTAGATCAATTCAAGTTTACGAGTGAAGATGAGTATAAAAGTATCTGTATTAAAGTATTTGAATTAAACATCGCATCCGTCTAATCATTTAAATTTTTAGAATAATTAATTGTAGTTCCCCGAAATTTCAAAGTGATACACACTTCATGTAAATTAAATGGATGAATTGCTCATTTCATCCGTTTCATCACCCTGGAATCAAATTGTTAACTTTGAACATGTGGAAGCTCGTAGGTTTAGGAAATCACTCGTCTGGAGTGGCCATGTCCGATTTACTTTGAACTAGTCCAATTTGCGGCACTCTCGAGTCACGAAATCCTAAGCACTCACTTAGTCACTTACCTATCTGGTGTAAAAAGAAAATAATTCTCATCGCCTACTCTCTAAGTCGAGAGTTGGGTGAAGAAAACCAGAACAAAATAATTCTCTTCACTACTCACAAAAAAAAGAAAAAAAAAGAATCAAACACCGAACTCATTTCCATTTACACCCCTTTCATTTCCCTACTTCTCCCTCCTAGGCGCCCAATTTCTGTGCATGCAAATGAGTTTTGGTGTTTGATTCGTGGCGGGGTATAATCTTAGTGAGCAGCGGGCGCAGAAGTCTAGTCAAGCGACGAGGTAAAAAGGAATTGCAATACGCAACTCAGGAATTGTGGAAAAGTCTGGATATGTGATTTCCCTCCTCCGATCTCTGATTTTTATTTCAAAGCTTGTTGGTATTGACACGTCGAATATAACTCTAAAGTGATTCTGAACCTATTTATTCGACGGTGAACGTAGATAATTACAAAAAATAAAAGGGATCCATGTCTATTGAGTTATAAACTATTAAAATTAGTTGATTTAATTTTAAACATCTTTGGCGATTTGCTAATATAGTCATTTCGATCAATTTTGACCGAAAATCATTAATGTAGACGCTAGCCATCCTATGGCACATGATTGGTATTGAGGTGAACAATTTTTGTAATTAAAAAATAAAAATCTCAATTTTTTTTCTTTTTTTCATGTTTTCATTTTCTTCATTTTCTTTTCTTATATTTTCCTTTTTTCTTTTTCTTATTCCCCTTCGCCAGCCATTGGCTGATCCATGGCTTCGGTGATTGATAGCAAGGGCCCAAATGCCCTCGCCAGCGATTAGCAAGGGCTGATAGATTTGCTGGGGCCACAGACTAATGGAGGGACAAAGGAAGAGAAAAACAACCAAAAAAAAAAAAGAAGGAAAGAAAAGAAACTAAACAAAGGAAAAAAAAAGTTTTGAGAATATTGTAAAAATTATTCATATTAGTATCGGCACCCAGATCTGGGCGAGGCCAATCTCATCATGGCCTGGCCTAGATCTCGGTGAAGCTGCCTCGCACGCGGCCCTGAGGCCTCACTCATGGCCGACGAGACTCGTCAAAGAAGCAAAAGAATCAAGAAGAGAAAAAATAAAAGGAAAATTAAAAAATATATATATTAAAAAAATTATTAAAAATTGCCACATCAGCGTTGACCGAATGACCAGCGTCCACATTAGCGCTAGCCGACCAAAATTGGCCGAATAAATTGAATTGACACAATCACGAAAAGTTTATAACTGAATTGCCACAATTATAATAGATTTAGGACTTTTTTGGTAATTCTCCCAATTTATTTGTTATCTCCATTTTTAGATTGCGACATGTGTCCATCGAATTTTAGTCCTCACTGCACCTCATCTAAATACCATCAAACCTTAGCAGCGAGGATGGTACTTGGAGATCTATGTAAATATTTATATATAAAAATTACATTGAGATAGTAAAGTGTGCTCACCATCATCATATCATCATCCATCAAGTCGATTCCACATAATGATCTATTTGTCACTTTCAACATCCTGGGACCGACCATAAAAAACATCCTGGGGACTAAATGTTTCAATTAATTACGGTAGGATGAGAAGTATTTTTCATAAAGAACGGACATTCAAGAAGTCTTTTGCAAATGGTTCTCTTCTCAAGTAGCATGAAAAATTACGCTACTCAAATGTAGAGCCTCCTTTTTTTCTATTTTTTCGGCAGATCTTTCAAATCAAATTACAGGGTTACGACTATGAAAACTCGCAGTACAAGTACAAAAAATACCAAATCAATGATCTATTGACTTCTTGATGCTCATTAAATCTGATTCACAAAATAGGTTGGGACCCATTTTGCTAGCCCTACTAAAATCTAAACATTTTAATAAATTAAGGATTTATACAGCGTCCTAGTTCACAAAGATGTGATGTTGATGTTGACAAATCGACAGTGATTGATTTTCATGAACTCGTCGTCATGTCGTCGACATTCCCACTGTATGCCAAGTAGCCCAAGTGTTACAATTAGATAAGTCCAAACGCCAAACACTTTTTTTTTAACCCCAAACACATTCAACTATGTTTTTTTTCTTTCTTGATAACTTTCTTCGCATAATATAAGAATGTACTTTATGGTTAATGATCTATATATCGCGGTTTATGAAAGTCTGTGCCACATCGATAGTTTTAGATGTTAGTCCAAATTCGAAATTCCGGGCCAACGTTTGAGATTTTATTGGCCATTCGACATTTTATTTATAACTCATGAAGTCTATCATTGCATGAAATTTACTGAAAATTAGAGAATCTCACAATACCAGCAAAACATCAAGTTTATTCAACTTTTTTACCCTTGATACACTCCACATGTAGCCCAATTTACAAAATTCCACAAAAACCACTGCTCAGCAAAGACGAAGAACAGCACCCATCGGCCCACATGCTTAACTCCAAGCATAGAGTGACTCGAACTCTTCTTGTCTCCTTTTCAGTTTACCACAGCCAGACATATTTAATACAGTACCGTGAACAAGACAAGATAGAGATGAGATCGGCTCAATAGGCATCAGGGTTTGCCAAGAGATAAGCCTCGATGGCCTTGAACATCGCGGACGCCTTCTCTTTCCCTGCCTTGATCTTCTCCTCAGTTATGTCCAACTCGCCAATGGTGAAGTACTTGCTCATGCTCTTGCACACCGAGCCTCCCTCGGGTGATGCAGTGATCTTCATCTCGTAGCTGATCTTCTCAAGGGTGGTGCCCAGCGCGTCACCCTCAATGATCGAGTGGGTGTAGGTGAAGTTCTCCTTGTCCAGGGCCTCAAGCTTGTGCTTCACTGTCTTTTACTGACTGCCTATCAAGGTAACAAAAAGTAATATTCACGTTTAGAACTCCCTAGTTTCAACATCACAAGCAACGATCTTGATGGTGTCGATTGGGCCATTTAGGCTGTTCCAACTGAAGTCTGATACGATTGACTTAGACATGGCCTGATTCCGCTCGATTGGAATCGAGTCGCGTGATCACTTGTGTAAATCAGTGGTTAGAAACATCTTTAATTAACCAAGTTACATATCTATATTTTCTAATGTTCATTATGATGGTCCATAAGATTGAAACAGCCTTGATCCAGAGCGATCCTAACACGGACGGACTAACCTTCGCCAAAAGTGATCAACTTGATGGTCCCGGGACCTCCGTCGCCTTCTCTTTCCCTGCCTTGATCTCCTCCTCAGTGATATTCACCTCGCCAATGGTGAAGTAATTGCTCGTGCTCTTCAACACCGAACCTCCCTTGGGCGACGCGGTGATCTTCACCTCATAGCTGATCGTCTCAAAGGTGGTGCCCAACGCGTCACCCTCGATGATTGAGTAGTAGTAGGTGAAGTTCTCCTTGTCCAAGGCCTAGACCTTGTGCTTTGCCGTCTTGTACCAACTGCCTATCAAAGTAACAAAAAGTAACATTCACATTTAGAACTCGCCGGTTTCAACATTGCGAGCACCGATCTTGACGGTGTAGATCTGGCCATTTAGGAATCAACCCCCAACCCCAATCCAATACTATTGACTTAGACATGGCCTGATTTTGCCTGATCGAAATCGCGTCACATGATCACTTGTGTAAATTTAAACAGTTAGAAACGTCTTAATTAATCAAGTCATATATCTATCATTTTCAATGTTCATTATAGTGTTCCACAAGGTTGAACCCGCCTTGATTTGGAGCGATCCTAAGTTTCTAATACGGAAGGACTAACTTTCACAGAAAGTCATACCTCCATCGCCCTCGAGGACTTCAATGCTCTTGACGTCTTGTGGGAGGACCTTGTTGATGAGGTTATCGGGGTCAAGGAGAGTGGCCTCAAACATCTCGGCCGGAGGGATTGGGGACGTGGTCTCGAAGTCGTTAGTGATGACACCCATGACTGGATCCGAACAGAGTTGCTGAAACTGAGAAGAGGCTGATGATCAGGAAAGACTGAGTAGTCGTGATGAAGTTGATCTCTAGGACTTGGGAGTGAAGAAAGGAGTCTAAACTGAAGATGACATATATAGAGAGAGACTGAGTGTGAAGGGTTATGATTACTTAATATTTTCTTCTTCCTTTTAGTAGAAAATAAATAATTTAAAAAATATTTTCTAAAAAATAATCGTTAAATTTGGATAGTGAAAGTTAATTGGTGAGTGTGCTGCATGTTCTAAATTGATCTAAATCCATATAGAACTCACTAGAATTAAAAGTCTAGATTCTCCTTAATATAAATATGATGAAAAAATGCTACTTCATTTCCGAGTTTTCGTCAAAATTGTTCTGTATGTACTATGTTAATCTAAATCGCTAAATTTGATGATTCACGTGGAATCCATACGAAAATCACTAGAATTAAAAGTTCAAATTCCGCTTAATATAAATACGGTGCTCTTTCATCAAAATTGTGTTGTCTGTACTAAATTGATTTAAATCACTAAATCCGATGGGTTCATGTGAGACCCATATGGAACTTACTGGAATTAAAAATCCAAATTCAGCTTAATATAAATATGACCATAGCTTATTTCCAAGTCTTCATCAAAAGTGTGTTTGATGTCCTACATTGATATAAATCACCAAATCTGATGGGTTTGCATGGGATCCATATGGAACTTACTAGAATTAAAACTCCAAATTCCCCTTGATATAAATACGACACTACCTCATCTCCGAGTCTTCGTCAAAATTCTGCTATATGCACTAACTTAATCTAAATTGCTAAACTTGATGGGTTCATGTGGGATCCATACGAAACTCACTGAAATTAAAAATTGAGATTCCATTAATATAAATATGATGCTCTCTCATTGAAATTGCATTGTATGTACTAAACCGATTTAAATTGCTTAATCCGATGGGTTCATGTGGGACTTATATAGAACTCACTAGAATTAATCTAGATTCCGCTTAATATAAATCAACCCTGGCTCATTTCCGAGTCTTCATCAAAAGTGTATTGTGGGTTCACATGGGATCTATATAGAACTAGTTGGAATTAAAAGTCCAGATTTCTATTAATATAAATATGACGCTACCTCATTTCCGAGTTTTCATCAAAATTATAAATTAATCTACGGGTTTGTTTTGTTATTATGACTTTTGAGATTCCCTTTCATATATCAGTTTGGTAATGAATGGAAATTTCTTTTTGACCCAAAATAAAAAAAATTAATCTAAATCGCTAAATTCTACGAGTTTACATGGGACCCGTATGGAACTATGGAACTCACTAAAATTATAAGTCTAGAATCCACTAGATATAAATACGACGCTAGCTCATTTCCAAATCTCCGTCAAATGCCTTTTTCTCATCACTTTGAAGCTTCCGATCGCACCCCACTCTGTCGCACGTGAATCGGGAATGTTTTATGACGCCAAAGTTTTTGTTAAATCTCAAAAAGATTGAGCCAACGTGGAACAACAACTCAATTGTAAGCATCGGGGTTTTGCAAGAGATGGGCTCCAATGGCTTTCAACATTCCCATGGCCTTCTATTTGCTAGCTTTGTTCTCGACCCGTCCATGGCGAAGTACTTGCTCGTGCTCGTGCTCGTGCTCGTGCTCGTGACTCTTGCGCGTGCACCCTCTCTGTCTGGACTTGATCTAGTTCGAGATCTTCTCTAGCGCGTCGCCCTCGACAATGGTGTAAGCGTGCGCGAGCTTTCCTTGTCCAGCTTGTCGACTGGTGCTTCACCGAGTTGAACCGTCCAGCCGCGACACACAGAAAACTGCAGTCATCTCCCCCGTTAGTCTTATCAAAGAATGTCAGGCCAATGTCTTGACATCACATGTCGATGCGACGTGACCAAAATGAATGAAATTAGAAGACGCGCAAGTTACTCGCCTCCACCGAAAACGATGCGATGGTGACGGGACAGCCATCACCTTCAAGGGTGACAAAATCCAGACTGGCTTGTGGGAGGAGCTTGGGGATGAGATTTTTATCAAGATCAAAGGCCTTGAACATTCGTGCAGGTGGGATGAAATGTGTCTTCGCTTAAGATTTCCAAGTCCCACAGCAAGAGATATGTGAGATTATGTTGAAATGCTCTTTAAATTATTCTCAATCTCCTCGTTTAGTAATCTAAATCAGCATCACAATTTCTTAAATATTACAATAAAAAAAGAGGACAAAAGGCATGGATCTCAAGCCCAAATTATACATATTAGCATGCGAGAGATCTTTGAATGCAAACACCCTTGAGGGTGGGAATTCACTAAATTATAACTTAAATATTCTAACAGCGCCAACGGCTTGGATAATTCTTGCACAACGAAATGCATGGTAAGTCGCGAATCGAGACTCGTCCGCGTACACGCTATTGCGACCATGACCATGAATACCACTTCCTTGACCGGTTGGCCAGTCGGAGGAGGAAGACGTGGGTCGAGCATATCCTATAGTGGCACATTTGAGTCTTTGAATAATGTCGACATTTGTGTCATTTGTAGGGAAGAGAGAAGATTCTTGGATGCTTCCCCATCAGTTCTCTAGCATCGGTGCTTTTACTGTTGACTCTGTTTCATGAAAGAAGAATGAATCAACGGTTTGATCACAACCTCGAGTTGCCTATAAATTCCAAATTTTTGAGATACTGTTCATCACTTTTCAAAATCTATACTTTCTCTTCTTAAAAGTCTTGTTAGAAGTATTGGATGAATCCAAATTCAATATGTCAATTAAAGTTATTTGATCAACCCGAGACCATAGGTACAAGTGGAATGTATTGATTAGATTTGATCATGTAGCTTACCAGGAACCATGTAGCCATAAGATCCAGCCACTGGGATCCAATTCGACGAATCCAAATTCAAGAGCCTCACCGTCCCAAAAACCAAAAGCCGAGGCTTGAAGTCCGACTCGAGCAAGATGTTGTTCAACATCATGTCCCAATGGACAATAAGCAGTGAGCAATCGTGATGCAAGTAGGCGATCACGTGAGCCACGCATTGAACAATCTTCACTCTCTTGAAACAAGTCCAATTCAACTGCTCCTCTTCCTCCATGCAAGACCTTTGCCAAAGTTCAGAAAACATTGGATGATGTCCCTGCAGTTAACCACCACTTTTTTTTACCGCGACGATGTGGCCGCTGGCCTATTCGGCCTAGTAAACGCTTCTGAATCCACATTTTCCGATGCAGTACTCTTCACTGAAGCCATTGGTGGCCTTGGCAATATCGTTGAATGCAAACTTCGTTCCCCTTTCCCATATGATTTCACGTACTTCGTAAGATTCCTTATCTCTTCATCGAGATGCTTGTTTCACCGCCAAAGCACCAAAATCAGAGCAATAAGAGTCGCGAGAAGTAGTAAGCAGCAAACGCAACAATCACATTAATCAGAACCTTTCTCCGATGGTCAGTCAATTTACTGCTCTACCCACATGGAGATATTCCGTCGCGTTTCCTCACAAGCCCGGATTTGCAATAAAAGCACTTCTTAGTTATTGTTGGAAGAGGCGACCACCAGGAACTGCGCCTGTCAGCTTGTTGTGCAAGAAGCCCATGAAGCTTAAACTGCTCATGCTGGTGAGAGCAGCTGGGATCGTACCCGACAAATCGTTATGCGAAACATTGAGATTTTCCAAGTTAGTGAGCTTTGCTAAATTGGAAGGAATTGATCCTACTAGTAAATTGTGGCTCAGGTCTAGTGGTTCTGTAGCGTGAACGAGTTCCCCAACTCTGGCGACATGACACCCAACAGATTGTTATTGCTCAAGTTCAGGCTCAGTAAATTCTCGCAATTTGCTAACTCTTTTGGTACGATCCATAGAGAAGGGATGTACTTGCCATATTGTGTTTTATGAAAGATTGTGCCACATTGATAACTTTAGATGTTAATCCAAATTTGAGATATTGGGCCAAAGTTTGGTATTTTATTGGCCATTTGGCATTTCATTTATAACTTATGAATTCTCTCCTTGTAAAAAAAATTACCTAATTAGAGAATTTCATTCTACAAGCCTTGTATAAACATGTAGTATAGTTTATCAAATTCCACAAAACCACTGCACCAGATTCCTGTCACACCTTTTATTCTCTTATTCTCAGCAAAGACAAGAACAACAACACTCACCAGCCCAACATGCTTAGCTCCAAACAGAGTGACTCAAACTCTTCTTGTCTCCTTTTCAGTATAGCACAACCACACATATTTAACACATTACGTAAACAATACAAGATAGCGAAGAGATCGGCTCAGTAGGCATCAGGGTTTGCCAAGAGACAAGCCTCGATGGCCTCGTACATCAAGGACACCTTCTCTTTCCGGGCGTTGATCTCCTCCTCGGTGATGTCCACCTCGCCAATGGTGAAGTAACTGATCGTGCTCTTCAACACCGAGCCTCCCTCGGGCAACGCGGTGACCTTCACCTCACAGGTGATCTTCTCGATGGTGGTGCCCAGCATTTCGCCCTCGATGATTGAGTAGCAGTAGGTGAAGTTCTCCTTGTCCAGGGCCTCGACCTTGTGCTTCGCTGTCTTGTATGGATTGCCTATCAATGTAACAAAAAGTCACATTCACATTTAGAACTCGCAGGTTTCAATATCACGAGCACCAATCTTCATGGTGTCCATCAGGCCATTTAGGAATTGACCCAATTGTTCTGACCGCAATCCAATACAATTGACTTAGACATAGCCTGACTTTGCCTGATCAAAATTGAGTCACATATTCACTTGTGTAAAGTTAAAACGGTTAGAAACATCTTAAGTAACCGAGTCATATTTCTATCTTTTTCCATATTCATTATAGTGTTCCATAAGGTTGAACCTGCCTTGATTCAGAGCAATCCTAAGTTCCTAATACGGATGGACTAACCTTCGGCAAAAGTCATCAACTTGATGGTCCCGGGACCTCCATCGCCCTCGAGGACTTCAACGCTCTTGACGGCTTGCGGGAGGACGATGGGGAGGAAGTTATCGGCATCGAGGACAGCAGCCTTGAACATCCTGGCCAGGGGAATGGAGGACAGGACATCGAAGTGAAAAGTGATGACACCCATGACCGGATCCTAACGGAGTTGCTGAAACTGAGAAGGGGGTGATGATCTGGAAAGACTTGAGTAGTAGTGACGAAGTTGGTCTCTGCGACTTGGGAGTGAAGAGAAGAGGCTGAATTGAAGTTGACATATATAGAGAGAGAGGGAGACTGAGTGTGAAGGGTTCTGATCACTACATATTTTCTTCTTACTAAGATGCATTATATTTTGCAGAAAATAGATAATTTAGAAAATATTTTCCTAAAAAGAATCACTAAATTTAGATAGTGTTCCGAGCATAAGTTATTTGGTGAGTGAGCTGCATGTTCTAAATTGATCTAAATTGCTAAATTTAATGGGCTCACTAGAATTCAAAGTCTAGATTCCCCTTAATATAAATACGACACTACCTCATTTTCAAGTCTTCGTCAAAATTGTGTTGTATATAAATATGACCCTAGCTCATCTCTGAGTCTTTATCAAACGTGTGTTGTATGTCCTAAATTGATCTAAATCGCTAAATCTAACAGGTTCACATGGGATCCATGTGGAACTCACTCGAATTAAAAGTCTAGATTCTCCTTGATATAAATATGATGCTATGTCATTTCTAAGTTTTCGTCAAAATTGTGTTGTATATAAATATGACCCTAGCTCATTTCTGAGTCTTTATCAAACGTGTGTTGTATATCCTATATTGATCTAAATCCCTAAATCTAACAGGTTTACGTGGGATCCATGTGGAACTCACTCGAATTAAAAGTCAAGATTCTCCTTGATATAAATACGATGCTATGTCATTTCGAAGTTTTCGTCAAAATTGTGTTGTATACACTAAGTTAATCTAAATCGCTAAATTTGACGGGTTCATGTGGGATCCATAGGAAACTCACTAAATTAAAAGTTCAAGTCAACTTAATATAAATACAGTTTTCTTTCATCATAATTACGCCGTATGTACTAAATTAACCCAAATTGCTAAATCTAACAGGTTCACATGGGATCCATGTGGAACTTACTTGAATTAAAAGTCAAGATTCTCCTTGATATAAATACGATGCTATGTCATTTCTAAGTTTTCGTCAAAATTGTGTTGTATATAAATATGACCCTAGCTCATCTCCGAGTCTTTATCAAACGTGTGTTGTATGTCCTAAATTGATCTAAATCGCTAAATCTAACAGGTTCACGTGGGATCCATGTGGAACTCACTCGAATTAAAAGTCTAGATTCTCCTTGATATATATACGATGCTATGTCATTTCTAAGTCTTCGTCAAAATTGTGTTGTATATACTAAGTTAATCTAAATCGCTAAATTTGATGGGTTCATGTGGGATCCATAGGAAACTTACTAAAATTAAAAGTTCAAATCAGCTTAATATAAATATAGTGCTCTTTCATCAAAATTACGTCGTATGTACTAAATTAACCAAATCGCTAAATCTAATGGGTTCATGTGGGACCTATATAAAACTCGCTGGAGTTAAAAGTCTAGATTCTACTAAATAAAAATGAGGCCTAACTCATTTCCGAGTCTTTGTCAAAAGTGTGTTGTATGTCCTAAATTGATCTAAATTGCCAAATCCGATGAGTTCACATAGGATCCATATTGAAATCACTAGAATTAAAAGTCCAAATTCCACTTAATATAAATATGACGCTAGCTCATTTCTGTTTCTTCATCAAAATTGTGCTATATGTACTAAGTTAATCTAAATCGCTATATTTGATAGGTTCATGTGGAACTCATATGAACCTCACTAAAATAAAACGCCCAAAATCGATTAAACGTATATACTACTTTAACTCATTTCTAAGTCTCCATCAAGCGCCTTTTTCTCATCTCTTTGAAGCTTCCGATCGCGTGCCATTCCGTCACATGTGAATCGCGAATGATTTTCCACGCCAGAGTCTTTGTTAAATCTCAAGACTTAAAAATACGAATGTGAAGTAACAATTGCGTGTCAAATGCAGAAAATTCATATGTGAAAAAGTTGACCGTCCCTTCTTGAGTCAACTGTTCTCTTCCTCGATATGCTTTTCTGATCTGGCCTCAAAGACAAATGGGCAAAGCGGCGCATTCATATCTATAATCTCGCGGCAGTTTCAACTCTGTTAAAAGAATGCCGAGGTCTTTACAAGATGTTTGACAAGCGTCTTTGATGACAGCATGCAGCATATCTACCGCTTCAAAACATAGTTACGGTTCTGTCTCGATTGTTATTTTTCTTCAAATTATGGTGGGAGATAGAAAGATCCAGCCAACATGTAACAACAACTCACTCGTAAGCATCAGCGTTTTTGCAAGAGATGGGCTTCTATGGCTTTCAACATTCCCATGGCCTTCTCTTTGCTGGCCTTGTTCTCGACCCGGTCCATGGCGAAGTACTTGCTCATGCTCTTGGCCATACACCCTCTCTGTCTGGACCCGCCTCGAACTTGATCTCGTTCGGGATCTTCTCTAGCGCGTTGTCCTGGACGATGGCGTACGCATGCGCGAGCTTTCCTTTTCCAGCTTCTCGACTGGTGCTCCACCGAGTTGAACTGTCTAGCTGCGAGACACAGATAACTGCAGTCAGCTCCCACGTTAGCCTTATCAAGGAATGTCGGCAAATGTCCTCTTTGACATCACGTGTTAATGCGACGCAATCAAAATAAATGAAAATAGAAGACAGCGCAAGCACTGGCCTTCGCCAAAGATGGCGCTGGGACCCCCATCACCTTCAGGGATGACAAAATCCTTAAAGGCTTGTGGGAGGAGCTTGGGGATGAGATCATCGTCAAGAACAACGGCCTTGAACATTCTTGCAGGTGGGATGGAATCGTCTTCACCTAAGAGTTCCAAGTCCCACGGCAAGAGATCTGTGAAATTATGTTGAAAATGCCCTCTAAATGATTCTCAATCGCCTCGTTTAGTAATGTAACTCAACATCACATTGGTCTAAATCATATAACAAAGAAAGAGGACGAAAGGCATGGATCTCAAGCCCAAATGATACTTGTTAGCATGCGAGAGATCTTTGAATGCAGACAACCTTGAGGGAGTCACTAAATTATTATTAAAATATTCTAATAGAACCCAATGGCTTAGACAAGCAAGCTTGAGTGCGTGCGGATAATTCTTGCTTGACGAAATGCATGGTAGGTCGCGAATTGAGACTCGTCCCCATGCACATCCACTTCCTCGGCTAGTTGGCCGGTCAGAGGAGGAAGCGGTGGGTCGAGCACATCCTTCAGTAGCACATTTGAGTCTTTCAATAATGTCGACGTTTGTGTCATTTGTAGGGAAGAAAGAACATTCAATGGATGCTTCCCATCATTCTCTAGTGTCACTACTTCTACTGCTGACTCCTTTTCTTGAAAGAAGAACTAGTCAGGGTTTTGCTCACATCGTCAGGTTGTCCACAAATTCCAAATTTCTGATACTTTTAAAACAAACCACTTTTCATAATCTATACTTGCTCTTCCTAAAAGTATTGTTAGAATTATTGAATGAATCCAAATTCGATTTGTCCATTAACCGCAGAGTTACTATTAATTTTATTTTTCAAGAAGAAGAATGAATCAAAGTCATGATCATAATGTCAAGTTGTACCCAAATTCCAAATTTGAAACGACCTTCTAAGACAGACTACTTTTCAAAACCTATACTTGCAAGAATCTTAAAAGTCCCGTTAGAATTATTTGAATGCAAATTATCAATCCGAGACCATTTGTACCCGCAAAATGTTCGATTAGATTCAATCATCTAACTTACCAGGAGCCATGTAACCATAAGATCCAACCACAAATAAGGCCGGAAACTCGCATGAACCGGAAAGCAGCAGCCCAGTCCGGCGAGCCCGAAACAGGGCATGGGCACAAAAAAGGGCGGTCGGCCGAGAGTCCCTACCCACCTCGCGGCGTCTGACGGCGGACGAGCTCCATAGATCGGGCTTCGTCCGTCCGCCTCGCTCGTCTCCTAGCCGGGATCCTCGGGAAGCCGACCCCGAATCGGGAAAAACCAAGACGGCCCGAACGGGGACCTTACCATGGCCTCGAAGTGGACAAGGAGCGGCGGCGGATCATCAGTTTTGGTTCGGAAGTGGAGGCCAACAGCGGCTCTCTCAGTCGTGTTCTCTCTCTCTCAACTCACGGGTCTCTCTTTCGCGGCTCTCTCTCCTCGGATCCGAATCCCTCTCGCCTCGTACTTGACCCCCCTCCGGTTTCTCCCTCCTCCCCGACCTCTGGCCTTCTGAGAAGGCCGGTCGGCGGAGGCGCTTCGGCCGCCGGTCCTTGGCGCCGACCGGCCCCCCTTGGCTGAACCATCATCACATCACCCGTCGCCTCCAGCGCCGCCTGCTCTGCTTTGCGCCTGCTCTGCTCCTGCTGCGGCCGTCCTCGCTGGTGTGAGGAAGAAGCGGGAAGGAGGAAGGAGGGGCCGGGCCGGGGTGAGAAGCACAAGCAGAGTGGGCCTGGGCCCACTCGGGGAAGAAAGGAGAAAAGAGGGGGGCTAAGGCGAAGGCCCAGCCCCCGTGGGCCCTTTTTTTTGATAAATAATATTAAATAGGGTTAAATAAGAGAAAATAAAACGAAAATAAAACTTAAAATGCAAATAATATTAATGCTTATATGATGTGAAAATCGTTTTTATTAGGGTCAAATTGATTCCAAACTTTTTATATAATTTTAATTATAGATGTTTAGTTAAAATTTAAGTATCAATAAATATAAATCTCAAATTGCAGGGGTAAAAGTACAAAAAGAAAATAATTAAAGAAGAGACAAGTGCGGTTGTACCTTTATCCCATCATGTGACAGAAATTGTTTACGAAAGTAAAAAAATTCAACGAACACCACGTGCTCTAGCTTTAATTGAATTATTGAAGGCCTTATTTCTCCGCCACGCATCCCACGTTGAAGTCATCCTTTGATGTTACGTATATGAATGAATCGAAATTTGTCTATATGTTATACGTGGTGACACGTGTAATGCAATGTCGCTCTTTCGATGGGACAAATTTCTCCACATCACCAATTACCTCCGATTAGGACAAGTTCTTTCAAGGAAGGATCCTGTGTTCTTTTTCTTTTTTCAATAATATCGTTGTTGTTGTCGGTGACGTGTTCTTTTTTAAATAGATCAGATCTCTACCTTAAATGGGAGTATGAGCTTCAAACGCCTATGATATATTATTATCGATAGTCACACAAGAATAACATGTCAGTTGATGCTATGGCGTGACACATAATAAATAAAGGCAAAAAGCCAGATTTTAGTAAAACAAATCTGAAACCGAGTGTTGAGATTATTTGTTGACATTGACATCAACCTATAGCATCTCCTTTTACTAATGAATAGGGCTTGGATTAAATAATCAACCTAGTGATAGTCTAAAATAGCTCTTTTTGCCTTTCTCCTCTAGCTTTGGACATCAAATTTATTTATTTTTTAATTTACTCTGAATCTTATTTGGTTAAATCTATATATGTGCATTGAAAGTGCACGATCTAAAAGAGTCCATCAGTGTCGTAGCCACAACCAAGAAGTATGTGTGATTTGTTTTTAGATCCCACATAAACTAAAAGCACGCTAACATTCGGACCAATATCAAATCACTTGTGGATGACTATGAAAGCATAAATGAGTAACTATATAAATTAATTCTAGCTAGGATCTTCCTACATTTCTACATGGGTAGGCATTTAAATGATCAATGAGAGAGAGAGAGAGATTATATATAGATCATAATTCAAAGAGACGATCTACTCTCTTGATGATGATGATGATGATTGAATAAAAATGCCAGGAGCAGAATTTTTTTTGGCCTGGTAGAATCTATAAAAAGCTACACAATACATCGGGATGATCATTAGATGAGAGTGCATGTTTAGAACAATGAAAATCATTTTGTAGGGTATAAATCTACCAAATTGTTCAAACATTGTTTTAATGGTTTTCCTTGGATGAAAGGTTCTTCCTCTTAACACATGATTTACTTAAATTAATCAGCCCAAGAGAGAGATACACCACCCAGTTGCCCCATAAGCAATGGGGAATTTGTCTAATATGTTATGATGTACAAGACCGTACAATCTCGTTTGCTCTTTTGATAAATATAAATTATTGTGCAATCGATGAATTCAGATCTAATGTTATTAAGATATTTCACATGTGCACATGTGGTTTTGGTCTAACGGATCAAACCAACATACAATGTCAACTCAGACAGACACATTTTTGGTTGTTCACTCTTCCTCGATAAAAATCCCTTTAAAGGCCAAATGTCTGATAGCTCTTGATACTTGACAACCTAAAGTTTACTTAGCAAAGGTTCAATAAGTCAGGTTTTGGAAGGGTCATTAGGAGTATTGTAGGTCGGAACGATTAAAACAAGGATCTCTGTAAAGTTAACCACCTTGCTGGAGTTGCATTTGATGAATGAATTGTTCCCAACTGAAATTCTTTTAGAGCATGTGTTAACAAGACAATCGCTAAATTGTTGTCAAGTAAAGCACCCAGGCCAAAAGCGGAATTGATCACGATGATTTTTGGATTGAAGTGGTGAAAAAGCTTGGTCGAGAGCTAATTGGGAAATAGAGAAAGCTCAAACTTTAGGATAAGCAATTTTGTGGCTAATAATAGAAACTACAAAAGGTTTTGGCCACTCATGCACGTGCCAGGTCTGCTCTCACGTGCACGCGGAGTCTATGTCTCGGCCTCTCAAGTCTCTCTTCCCTGTTCTTCCATCTCCACTTTCCGTCACCCATTAATCCCATCTTCCTCACTAACATGAAGTCATTAACATTTGATTTGATCCCCAGAAAGCGAAATCAACACTTATCGCATGAATCAAAAGTAAATACTATGGAGTCGGTGTCCCATGAGGCTGATCTTATATGATAACGTCTTTGTATTGGCTACATACATTATGTGCAAATAAAGTGTAATTATACCATCATATTTTTGTTAATTCATCTCTTTGATCCAATATTATTTGTTGACGTTGCCCTTAAAAAAATCAGGACATGACATCCTCCTTAGTTGATTGATATATAACAAGGGTCGACAAAAGAGACAGCATCTAAGTTAACAATTTGGGAAGATTAATGTTTGTGATGGAGGGTATTGACTTATTACGTGGCAGAATCTTTCCGACATTGTACAATTAGCTGTCAAGCAAGCTTTTTCGCCTTTTGCTTTTCAAAAAACAAACAATCACAAGTTTTTAAAGATCAAATACCCATTTAGTTGAAGGAAAACTGTTTACAGAAAAGTTTTCCATATTCCAATATTTAGATGATAGAAAATTATTCAATCTACCGAAAGTGTTTTATGTGGATTGAAAATAATAAATTTATATTTGGAAAAAAAAAACTTCTGTTTATGGTAAGAAATCATTTTTCCTAATTTTTTGATAATTCTTATATATTAAATTAGCCTAAATTAGACTTTATTAACGCATATTAGCGGATTCACTTGCTATCAAACACCATAAAATTAATTTTTCTCCAACATGTTTTGGCACGAACGAACACCAGAAAATTATTTACTTTCTCTGGAATTAAATTTTTGAAAATACTTTTCAGCGATAAATTTTCGCTAAAATAAGCGCACGCAAGCGACATTTTTGTTAACCCTGTTCTCCCTCTCTCCTTCTCTCTCTCTGCTGCAGTTGCTCTTTCTTCGCCAGCTGTACAAAAGGCCAAAAAATATAATTGAGTTTCACCAGCAATCATGCACCTAAAGTAGCTTCTCTCTCTCTCTCTCTCTCTCTCTCTCTCTGCTGCAGCTGCTCTTTCTTCGCGAACTGTACAAAAGGCCAAAAAATATAATCGAGTTTTACCAGCAATTATGCACCTAAAGTAGCTTTGTCCTTCGGTTTAATGATAAGGAGCAACCCATCTTTGTTGACCTCACTCCAATCGGTGTCAGCGAAATGGGTATGCTCACTCCAAGTCCTTCATCTATCGGACTTTCCATTCCAGAGCATCAGCGTTAGCATCGTCCTCCGCTCCCAACACCATATTTTTCTTCTCAAGTCCAACCTTTCTTTACTCTTCAGGTTTTCTTGCTTTGATCTCTTGACTCATGGCTTCTGTCCTATGATATGCTTCATGTGCTTCCATGTTCTGTTAGATCTGGGTTTTGGCGACGGTTTTCCTGTCTTATGGGATCGGACTCTTTTAAGGATACTCAAACATCATTGTTTTGTTGCTTTCTGAACTATGCATGCACATTCAAACATCACATGGCTTTTTGCAATTGCATTTAGCTCGATATAAGAATATTTAATTCTTTGGATTAACTAACTTTGATCTGCATTTGGTTACTGCTAATTCTGCCTCATCCCAGCTTCTAGATTGCCCTGAGAAATCTGGTCATCTTTAGTTTATTGTGAGCATAATTTGAATTTGCAGCCCACCCAAAAGACAAAACCTTACATGTTCACTGCAAAAATTCTAAGTCAATTAAAGTGAGAATTTGCAGACTATCAAGAAAAAGTTGGTTTTTCACAAAAGTGCTATTAAGTTATAAATAAGTCATATGGAAATCAGGTAATACTTTTTTTTTTTTTATCAATAACTTTTTAACGCTTACCAATTCTTTCAGGAATTTATCCGCATGAAAAATATCCGTTTGTTTTAAAATGGAGTAGTAAAGTCGTCCCTGTGACGTATGAGAGTTAATTGCCTTTTTTAACAATTTGCGTCTGGATGGCCTCTTCACTGAACAAGAGGTCTTCTTGTAAATGGCGTAATTATGACTTTTTGGGTGTCGAATTGTCGTGATCATAATTATTATAACTTTTTTGACCAAGATCATGTGTTCTACGTTAGTCCAATTCTAAGGAAATTAGTTACCCTCGTAACAGGGGGGTGAATTGATTTTTCAAGATATTAAAAATCAATTTTGTAAAACCTACCCCTATAAAATTTGTGCTTCTACTACCAAGTATACTAGCAATTTAAACAGGACAAACTAAAAATTTTAGAGAAATAAAAATTGCAAAATGAGGTTTATGAAAGTTCGATTCGGGTATACATACTCCTCTTTCTAGCTCTAATAGTCCAAATAGACTGAACTCTACCAGCTATGCCAAGAGTACAAATACCATCTTGTTTGGAAAATTACTCAATAAGTCTTCAATTTTGCAAATTTAATCTTAAACATTTGTGTGAAATTTCAATATATTCCTTTCAGTCATTTTTTGCCCAAAATTTCTGATATGACATCATCGTTGGCCATCCTATGTAGCACACCACTATGCCCATGATTTTCAACTAAAATTAGCGAAAAGACTAGATTGAAATTTCACACGAAAGTCTAGTTAATGACCAAATTAGTATCCATACAATAAGTCTAGGATTGATTAGACAATTACTCCTATCTTGTTACAAGTGAAGAACTTGTTGCCACAGAGAACTTGACTTCCTTCTACAGCAATCCCACTGTACATTGAGTAACTTTGTACCCTCCAATAGCCGTTCTCACACCTTGTTCACACAATATAAAGGTCCTTTTATAAATTATAAACCACACCTCCGACTATTTACAAAGAGTCCATTATACATTTTATCTCTTTCCTAGACAATGTTCACTCTAAGTATGTAAAGCCACCATTTTCATATGTTTACAAATGGGTTTGTCCCTCTTGCTAATAATTAGAAACAACACTAAAATGGGTATTACAAATTTACGAAAGACACGAACTCAACAGTCTCCCAATAATACTTAAATTCTCTTGTAGTAATATCTATCTAATCTTCAATTAAAAAGGAAAAATCTCAGCAAAATTCCTTAAAAACACATATAAAACCTTGTTACAATCTAGGCCATCAATATGATCTTCTATTAATGCAGGCTTTAATCATATTGTTTCACCAACCTTCTGAGCGAATTAGTCTTTTTTTCTTTGCATAACTAATCTTGGGATGTCACATTTTATTGCTATGACTTGGGGCTTTGATTTAGGAACTCCAATAGTCATTAAATCTATCCATGGAGAGCGCCCGCTAAAAAAATCCGACTGCTTTGCATAACCTAGTTTGGTTCTACACCTTTCCTCCAGCAGATTTCCTGACATAGTAAAATCTTACTTATGTACTTGTAAAATCCAAACCAAGTTTCTGTATGGTTTAAACATAAACATTTGCACACTTAAATGAATTCTTTAAATCCATGGGTTAAATTTTGATATTATCATAATCCTTTTAGTATATTTTCCAAGCAGTTTCTCCATTTTCGACAATGACAAACCTATACCATTCCTTCAATAAGAGTGAGTTATGCACATAAGTATGCATATTCTGCAGAACTATTTGACTGTAAAACCAGAGATGATTCATGCATGCTTCTACATGCGACATTTTTATAGACCATACAAATATGTCTACAAAACATAATAAACTCCCCTTAATATGTACACATAGTGCGATACTCCCCCGAGCATGTGCTTCTCCCGCTTCTTGTTTCTTAAAAAAGCAATAACATCAGATGCCCAGGGATGAAAACCATAGAAGCAAAAGCATTCATTTATTTATATACAGAATTGTTCTACAAAGCATATTCCGGAAAAATTAATATAAAGGAAAGTGAACATTAACCAAAAGGATCACAAACACCGATTTCATCCATCAAGCTAGAACATATTGTTATCAAGAGGTTTATTCAGAATTTGAGCGAATTGCAAATCGATGCTAACAAATCCTTTTCGTTGATTCATGTTGTGCTGTGGCTGCCATAATTAAATACATAAATAAAAGAATCATATGAAAGAGCCTCTCTTCTTGAAGTTTGACCTAGTTCAGAGCTCCTCGAAATGGAAGCCACCCCCGTTAATTAGAACAACTCATTGTTTAGGGTTAAATCTTTTATTAGAAATCCAAAATTTAGGCAGTTGAATACTTAGCCAATTTTTAAGACAGTGTGACTCTAAAAATTGTGCCCGTATTCAACTGAAACACAATTAGTAAAGAAAGACTTACCGTTTGCTTAACAATGTTGCAATTACATTTATTTTCAAATCCTTACATTAAGGATGACACGTCCTTATATCTCAATAAGGGCCATTGACTTAACTAAGAAATTTTATCCGTTGAATACTGGAAACACAGAAATCTGACTAATTGGAGTCTGAATTACTGAAACTGCGACAACAATTGAGTGGAAATGTAAAAGATATTTAGGGTTGATGCCTGATTATATATCGAAATACCATGGGTTTGATATATAGACCTCGTTGTCAAAGCCCTGTTTGTTATTGGAAATATGTATAGGTATTAGGCGCATTTTGTGGGCTACTACATGGTGCACTTGTTTTATATTTAAGTTTCAATGGGTCAGTTTTGTCCACTGGTAATATTTTCCTCCAATCAAACTTTCAATTAAAAGGTCAAAGATTATGGAAATTATCAATATGCAAATTTAATCAAAATCAAATATGAGTGATGTTAATATTTGTGTCATCCATCAATGAAAGTTATGGCTAGAAAGAGTTCATCCAGCTAGAGTATTTCATGTGCAAATAGAGATAAAATAAATTTAGAATTCTATCCCTAAACTTTTACATCATTGACTACGGTTGCTAACAAGCATTTTCATTGCAAAATTTGACAACATTTTTGGATGGCTTTTGCATTATCAATGTTGATTACATAATTATGTCGTGATTCAATTTTATCATGTTCAGATTTAGTTTTCTTACATTTATTTGAATCTAAGTTACTATTAGTGCACATGATCTAAGCTCCAACAATATTCTTACATGACATTTTTTGCTTGTCAATCATGTGACTTTAATGATGTTGTAAATTAAATCGATTACACGTAAAAAGTTTCAGTCAATAATTGACACAAATAGTAGTAGTGGACCGACCACATAACATTAGATTGGCAGTGCAAAATCTAATTTCAAGAGATCAATAGCATAACTGCAGCAAATATCAAACTTTAGGACCGTGAATGAAATTTCTCGGTGTTAAAAAATAATTTTCCTTCTCTTGTTGCGGCCACAGAGAAAATCTTTTAGCACCGCCACTGCAAAAAAGGATCGAGGTTTTCTTCCATCACAAATTTGATTGGCGAGTTATCAAAATCTGAAGAATCAACCTAGAGACCGATTCAAGGACAGCAGTTGATCTACTAGTTGGCAAGATTACAGAGTCGTCGAGGCCAGATTGGGTGGTGAAAACCAACACAGCCCGTGAAGACAAAACGTGCGACGATTGATTAGCCAATGCAGCGTTCTTTTAGAGACCAGATTTAGTTATTCACTTAAGTTTATCTACGGGGCTTCAATTTGTACTTTTTAGGAGATAAAAGTGGGTGTTAGGAGGCCGGGACTTGCATATGAGATGTGTTAGAAATTAAACCAAATTAATAAATGTCCTCAATCGACTACGAGTTGCTGATGTCAATGGAGAAGTTACTGATATTAATGGTTGTCATTGCCGATATTCCAGAATTTGATACCGATGATTTTGTTTGGTGAATTGATACGGATGACTGTCTGATGCTTGAGTTAATTAGATTCTTTATTGTAGCGTTGTTTTTGAGAAGTCTGTTCGTATTTTTATTTCAGGACTGTTCGTGTTTCTAAGTGTAATCAATGTTTTGTAAGTTCTTAGGATTTTATCACCTCAGAACATCAGCTATATTTATGAGTCATTTAGTTTAAGAGTTATGTGTGAAGCGTATAAAAGTCGAGTCTTGTAATTGTTTTCGATTAGGTGAAAAAAAGGTGAAATAAACAAAAAGGATATCTGTCTCCTTCTTTTTTTTTTGTGTTGTGTTAGTGAGTGTTTCAGCTTTAAATTATCCCATCAAGATGTAGCCTGTAGTTGTCT
Source organism: Eucalyptus camaldulensis (assembly GCA_019915185.1). Lineage (NCBI taxonomy): Eukaryota > Viridiplantae > Streptophyta > Magnoliopsida > Myrtales > Myrtaceae > Eucalyptus > Eucalyptus camaldulensis. Next base: position 6,751,527 of record JAHSVA010000014.1, on the reverse strand, counting down.
TTTACAAAAACTCGAAATTTTCTAGTTTTGATGCCATATAACATTATGAAGGAGCACTATTAGCTATTATTGAAGTTTAGATAATTAGATGGTGCATTATTCAATACTTAATTGATATAACGTCTCTTTCACAACCCATGCTCCTTTTCAACAGCTAGATTACTTGCACAGCTTGGGCTCAATGAAAGGAGAGCTGTCTATAGAAGTGGAGGATGGTGGAATGAACAACTCGATCGCGGAGGAGGTCAAGAAGTATGAAAGAAGACCTTTATCGGAAGTGTAAAAGGATGAAATGAATTCTGAAGAAGAAATCTGGAGAGGTCGACGGAAGATAATGAATAAAGCATTGTTCGGTTCCGCGTGGGGACAAGATAAGGCAAAAGCTTACAATTATGCTCGAAAACTGGCGCATGTCATTAGTGGCGGCGGCAAGGTTGACGAGTTCCTTTCCAAGATCAATGACTTATTTTCGGAGCCCGTCGATTGGTTTGCCGTTTTAAATTCCCGATTGGAATGCAAGGAATCACTGCTCCACATGGCAGCATCAACCGGGAAGGACGACCTCCTAAGGCTTCTGCTTGAGTATGTCGGTGACCACCTCATAACCGCCCAAGATAATTGGGGAGATACCCCACTCCACTGGGCCGTTCGGTATGGGGGATCTATTGGAGCTGCAAAGATGTTGATTCGCCAGGCAAGAGACCTCCCCAACGTCGAGGACAAGAACCTCCTCTGTACGTAGCCCTCTACATTAACGACTCCGCTCTACATGAGGCTTTATTTTCACTCGCGTTGGAACCATCAAAAATAGAAGGCTTGCCGCCCATTCATGGTGCCATTATACGTTCACGACTCGGTACGTACCTAAATCTGCTTATATGGAAATATATTTATCTATTTTTGGACTGACTCGTTCCAAATCTGTGCAATAACCTTTTGCTCTTACCAGAACCCCTTACCGGTTTTTACTTAAAATTCCCTACCGTGCTTGTTAAAGTAGTTGGATACCCATCGGTTTAGCCGCATGATAAACAAATTATTCACATTAGAGCATAATAGATCGGCTTAAACATTACAAATACAACCATTTCACTAAAAACTCGTGTTGTCGATCTTTGATTAGAAAAGCTATAAAGTACAAATATTTAAGATTGATGACCATGAAAATCTGGAATCTAACAATGACGCCATTTTGGAAGCGACTGAGAGCCATGAACCAAAATGAACAAATGAAAGTTTAGGGCAGGAATTATAAACTAGTAGCAAACCTATAGGCTGCGTAGGCGTGATTTTTTCATTGGAAAAAGAGGAGGTGAAGATTCCGTCACTCTCAGCAAATTGATGGAACATCGTAAACCATTAATTTGTTTGTGACAAACAGTCAATAGGTTTTTAAGAAATTAACAAAAGTGGATCTAAATAAAGAAAGAAATTTTTTATTTTTTATTTGTAAATGAATATAGTTATGATAATCTTTGCAGAAAAAGCCGATATGGTAGTCTAGCCTAAATTACCTTGGCCATTAAAAATTTTGAGATAAAATTCATCAGACGCGCGATAATCAATTATGTGAAATTTTTTGGTTGCTAAGGCCATGTATCCCAAGTTTACTACTTGAAGAGCGCAACTAACGTTCATTGATCATCAAATTGGTAGATGGCATTTAGGTGTTACAGTCATATCAAATAGAGAGAATTGTCCAAAAAGTTATAAACTTATTGTATGGTTGTCAATTCAGTTATAAACGTGTCAATTTAACCTCTATTTTAGTCCTAAACTTTTAAAAGATTTACCAACTTAGTCCTTCTAATCAATTTCTGTTGAAAATCGCTGACATGGTGGTCTAGTCAAAGCTAGCCATCCTACATGATGTTGATCGCTTATGTGGCTTTTTTACACAATATTTTTTTAATTTTTTGCATTTTTTTCCTTTTCTTTTTTTTTTATCCTTTTTTCCCTCTGCCAGCCTCAGGCGAGGGCCGCCCTCCGACCCTTGCGTAGAGCAGCCCTTGCCCTTGCTCAACCTCCATTGGGCGTCAACTATTGATGGTTAGAGAAGAGAAAAAGGGAAAAAAAAAAGAAATTAGAACAAGAAAAGGAAAAAGGCGGGCCTGGCGGATCTTGGGTCACCAAAAAAAAAAAAAAGACAAAGGAAAGGAAAGGAAAAAGGAAAAAAAAATAGAAAACTAAAAAAATTGCAAAAATTATCCACATTAGCATTGGCTGTGCTATGTAGAATAGTCAGTACTACTAGACCACCATGCCTATGATTTCCAACAAAATTGGCTAGAATGATTAAAATGACAAATTGTTAAAAGATTTATGACTAAATTGGCAAGTTATTAAAATTGTTATGACTAAATTTGCACAATTGAAAGATTTAAGACTAAATTAATCATCATACAATAGATTCAAAACTTTTTGGACAATTTTCCCTATCAAGTGTAATTCCAACCCTAGATGCAATAACTTTATTTTTATCCTGTCCCAATTTATTAATCCGAGCACATGTTATTATTTACATTGCACGACGTAACATGTTTGAGGCTCTTTATTTGAACTGAACATGCAAAACAATTTCAAATAGACATAAAGTGAAAATGCGTAACAATGTATTGTGTGATGCAAATAATAAATTAGCATACCCAATAAATGTATGTGTCTAAACTTAGGTTGCACTCATTGAATAGATTATAGAAGTCGACCTGCACACATAACGTTCATAATCTATTTATAAATGGCTTAACTTATTTGTGATAATACAATTAAACCTAATTCTACCATATTTGACCACGTTTCATGTAGTGAACATGTATGTAGAAGGCTGTTTCATAGTTTGTCAGCTCATAATTCTAATAAGCACTTTAGAAACTATACAAAAGATCCCATTGAAATTGGATTTACTATATATTTCTTATTCTTACTGTCCAATATATAAAAATCCTATTATGAAGTACTACTGATTGAAATCCCGTAATAATAGTTCAATTTATTCTTCATTGAATGTAAAAGTAGATGACATTGTGGAATGAATCGAGCGTTGCCATGGGCTTTTGTAGATAGGCACTTTAATTAGGTTATCATGATAGACACTCTTTTTAAGGTTCATATCAATTAAATAAGGTAAGGTTATTTCTTTAAATCTAGTAATATTCTTTCACTTGGGAAAATTATTCATAAAGTCCTAAGTCTATTGCACTTTTGCCAATTCAATTCTAAATCATTCAATTTTGTCAATTCAATACTAAACATTTTCACTTCTTGCCAATTGAGTGTATCCGGCTAATTTTGACTGGAACTCTTTGATGTGGATAATTTTTAATAATATTTTAATTCTTTTTGAAATTTTTTATACTTTTTTCTTCTTCTTCTTCTTTTCTTTTTTCTTTCTTTCTTCCCCCTTTCTTCTTCTATTAGTAGCAGGCTACCAACCACCAGTGATGGCCAGCTACCGGCCATGGCTGGGTGAGTTGACCTTGCCCGCTGTAAGTGATGCCTAACCGAGCAAGGCCAAGCCCCAGCGAGGGTCAGCCTCACCTAGGTTAGGCAAGACCAACCCTTGCCCAAACTAGGCGAGATCGCCTGGGCGAGGGTGAGCCCCCTTGTTCGGCCACATCTTACCTAAGGCATGCGAGGTTAGCTGGCTTGGCCATAGTCAGTGGTTGGCACAAAAGGAAGAAGAAAAGAAAAAAAAAATTCAAAAAATATTTTTTAAAATTGTTTACATTAGTGCTGACCGTCCTACAAGACACCGCTAGTGTCCACGTCAGCGAATTCCTATCAAAATTGGCCGGATGGACTCAATTAGCAAGAAGTAAAAAGATTTATGACTGAATTGGCATAAGTGCAATAGATTTAAAACTTTTTGGACAATTTTAACTCTTTCACTAATGTATATGGAATGTAACTGGTTACCCATATTGAAATTTGTGGCTTGAATTGCTTTGTCAATTTCAAGAATGACGGCATCTGTCAAGCGAGCACCTTTTTATGTATTTGTGTAAAATTGAAATATGTTTTTTATTATAAATAATTGGTGAACTATTATTCTATTTCATAAAAATTTCTTCTTTTGAATAGAATAAATGCAAAGTTCTTAATTCATGTTATATATTAATGTAAAATATAGGGGGCTTGACGACAATTAGAAAATTCCTAATTATCATTGTTATATGACTCATGAAATTTGTATATGTACTTAACAATATTATTAGAGTATATTTTATAGGAAGTATTATAGAAATTTAAGAATTTTCAATAATTGCTCATATACAGTTTTTGAAACTCATTCGAACTAATTTCAATAAAACTAATGCCTCTTTTGTTGAACAAAAGTCATGGTATTAGAGGCAAACATTAATCCTAATTTGAAGCAAAATAAATGGAAAGTGGAAGAAAAACACTCTTTGTGAGGAAAATAATCAATCCCTTACAAATTAGAGCCCTATAAATCACTTTTAGAGACAATTCTTAAAGAAAAAATCATTATTTATTTATGTAGATGTTACAACGGTCTAGATTAATTTGCAAAGTTCACTAAACTTTTAGTATTGTGGATGTAATTTTTCTGGCAGTAAAATGAGACTTGTTTTGTTTTGTGTTGTGTCATCACAGCTTAAATATGTGGTCGTTATAGCTAGGATATATATGACTCCATGCAATGCACATACAAGATAGAACATATAATGTGATTTATTGAGTAAAAATATCTTTCCCAGAATCACTAAAATTTCACAAAATATATTTGGTCCATTCACGAGATATAATGGGATTGAGTAGCACAATCCCCAAGGACGGGGTTATCTCTAAAGCACTCTCGCCTATCTTTGAAGTCCAATGGCCACCCACAATCCTCAAACACCGTTGGAATATTCTCAAACAATTGAAACACCTCTTTCGCATTATTGAACCTCTTTACTAGCACCTCCAAATTTTCATAGTTGGGACCAAAAAAAATTTCTTTTAGTGGAGCCTTTTCCTTTCTGTAATTTGTGATTTATAAGCTCTACTATCTTAGAAATAGATTCTGGTCACAAATTTTACTTAGATTTTACTCACAAGTTTTGGTAAATACATAATCTCTTAATTGAGCTGATTAAGTGCCGTATACCTTTACGAAGAAGATGACGTTCAATCTAGAGAGGGTGGAACAATTTTAAGGGGGATTTCGGTACGGTGCTGTGGAGGCTATTGCAATGTTCTCGACAATTAAATAAGTCTGCTTGATACTTACTAGAATTCGACAGACATAATATGAAAAGATCATTTTCCTTTTCTTGATCTTGCCCTAGCTTGCATTACGTCTGCCGACTCTATAGATACTTCATGTCAAGGAAATGCCATATAAATTGCTATGTCATTTAGTAAGATTTTTATAGTGAAATCTTAAGCACCTGTCGATGTCATTAACTAGTTTTGGTATTGCAATCTAATATGTTATTGTCGACTATCAATACTAGTAGTGATTAAGGCAAGTCAAAGATGTCCTTACTCCAAAATGGGTTTAAATATATTGAGACCAACCAAGCTCCAACCATCCTAATTTGGAGTTCCTGATCCCAGATTTATTCGACCTGATACTCAAGAAAAACATGGAGCTATTTGCAATGACCGACTCCAACGGGGGCAATGTATTCCTTTTAGCAGCTCACCTGAATCACGCCTGGGTATTCGAATTCTTACGACCAGAAACTGAATATTTGATCCAAGAACGGGACATAAATGGAGATCTCCCCATTCATATTGCAAGCAAGATGGGTTATGCTGAACATATCGAGAAGCTAAGGAACGTATCACTAATGCTAAATGGGCAAGGGCAAAGCATTCTTCATATCGCCGCAAAATATGGTAGTCTCCGTAGTGAGATACATACTCAGCAATCCAGATCTACGGTGGCTGTTAAATGTTAAAGATAATGATGGAAATACAGCTTTGCACTTGGCTGAGATGCATTCACAACCCGCTGCTTTGATTGATCTTGTGCGGACTGACGGAATTCTACCAAACCTTTTCAACAACGAATGCTTGCTCGCTGTTGACATTGCTCAACGACGACACAAGGCAGAGGGGTATAACATTCGGCATGTAGGTAACATGAACAGTCACTATTTTATTTATTAACTTACTGGAGATTTCGTAGACTAATGCATTAGTTAAGGCAGATCTTGTATTCAAATCATTATGTCTCCCAGCCAACTAGATAGTAGAAGTATTGATCAAATTTCTAGAATAGCCAAGACTCCTCTCGGATAAATGTTCTGCAAGTCCCTAATTTAGTCTTGATAAGAGGTAATTAAAATTTATGATCATGAATTTCTCAGCAGTTAGAAACAAGTAACGTGTCTTTCATAACACAGAGATGATAATTTATATATTTCGTTTAATTGAGCCTCTGAATACGGTCATGAATAAAAAGGCAGGGTTTGTCAAGGTTGCATTCTGTTTTTCATAAAAGGCCGGGGGTCAATGTGACAAATTTGACTGCTCCAAATGTAGCACAATCTCATAACATTATCATTTTGTCGACCTATGAAATGATTGCCCACATAAATTCCATTCACGCCTCTTTTTTCGTCTAAAATGAACTTGGTAGTTTTGTGCTAATTCTTCAAAAAGAGCAGAAACTGCATCTTTAGAAGCAAACGTTTCCAGAGTTCATTCCCGTTATCAATATGGAATAATTTTGTTCTTATTTTCCTTTTTACATGCTTCCGATCTCAGCAATTGGCATACCTGGCGTTGGCTTGCTCGCTCGCGGGAAAAGGTCCACTTGGAAACCAAGAGTTACTCCTACTTAGAGCGAAAGCTCGAGATGAAGAGTTATCAGTAGTCCGCTCGCGCAAAAGCATGCCGAGCAGGGACATCGTCTTGGATCACATCAATTCCCGTATGGTGGTGGCAACGCTTGTGGCCACAGTGAGTTTCGCAGCTGGTTTTGCAGTTCCTGGAGGATTTAACAGCTCGGACACAGACTCCAAAGATGACCGGGGCATGGCTACGATGCTGGACAATAGAATGTTCCAGGCTTTCGCGATTTGCAACACCATCGCGATGTTCTGCTCAATGACTGTGGTCGTCAACCTCATCTTGGCGCAGATAGTTGATGTCGACGCTGCAGTCGCTGCATTCAAGCGCACAACGCTACCACTACAAATTGCACTCCCGGCGATGTCCACCGCTTTCTTAACTGGTGTCACCTTGACCGTTGGCAAACTCCCGTGGCTTGCTAACACCATATTTTATTTGGGACTCGTTTTCCTCCTCATTATCTCATTTGCTAAATTGTTAGAGAAGCCTATCTTCTTTGAAATCCTCGGTCATCCTCTCCGTCGACTAACATTCTGGCTTATTCTCGCTTACATTTATTTGCGGAGAGTTGAGACGTACATTTATGATGACGACGACGCGAAAGATAACAGAAGGGAGAAGAAGACCTTCGCTAGTCCGCCTGGGAATGTTGCCGGTGAATCGAGGACCGATGACTTGGCGAAAGCAAAATGTGAGGATGCGTTACATCCTCCAAGTCGCTGATTTGAATTGATCATTCCATATTATCTGTAATATGTAGTAATAATATATGTTTTCCTTGGTGAGTGTGACTCACTCTACGGTTGCTTTCCTTTATGTCAGATCAAAGGTGATTGTTAATGTGTGTAAGCTAAACCATGTGTTTCTCTAATAACTTAACTTATTGGAATCGTTGGATATAATTCCATCAAATTTCATATGTTATTAAAGCGGAGGTTATGAGTTCAAACATTTTCAGGTCTGTCGCGACCCGATCTCGCCACCCTTCGAGAATGGTATCCAAGGATGGGAAAGGTCGGGTTTAGGGGTACTTTGATCACTAGAGTTCCCTCACGAGATCACAAGCTCTCCCAAGCTCATACCCCGCGTTACAGCGGATTTATTTATATGATCTAGGTATTTAACAACCTAAAAAATATACAGGAGTCGCCACTAGCCTCAACTTTGGGGGTCGGCTAGAAACCCAATCGAGGGTTGGGAGTGTTCCCTCGATTCCTACGCAACCAGATATCTAGGTTCGGGGACTTGGGTTACGCTAATATTGCTATTAGCGTCCTTTCGGTACCTAAACAGTATGTTGTGTTTTTCCTAACATGTCCATGCGTTTCTTTTTACATTTTTCAGGATCATCAATTCCTAGACTAAGTGATCATGCCTGGTTGATCATTTTCATGCTATTCTTTTTCTAAAAAAATAAAAAGGAAAACAACCAACGAAATTGAAATTACAAAACATGAAGTAAACAATCAAGAAAAACAGTTAAACCTATCATGCAGTCCTAAAAAAATATAAAAGAGAAAACAAACGAGAAAGAAAGGAAACTCGCAACTCGTTGGGCTTTATACAATGCATAAAACCCGAGACATATGTCGGGAAAACAAAAAGTACATGACAATGGTCGGAATGGACATCGACCTCCACCATCTTCACGCCTTACACCTTCAAGGTTCTAATCTAAATCTAATCTAAGAAAACCTATAACTAGGTGCGTACAAATAAAAGAAACAATCAAACACATCAAGCAACCAAAAACAATACATCATATCAAAATCAATTGTTTAAAAGAAGTACAATACGGAATCAAGTTTCGAGTGATATCCTAAAGTTCAGCATTGATATGTGTCACACCAAAACCATTCATCAAATGATCACATGCAAGGCATATAATATGACAGACATCCAAGTCATATAACCTTGGTTCTCAATTAATCAAGCAAATGAATTAGGTGACAAAAGATCATTCACAAAACAATATGCATCATTGAATGTGTTCATGCTACATGTATGTCTATCTAATCAATGCTTAATCCACAAATTCCAGCATGCAATCAGAATTGTAAAAGAGCACGTGAGACTATAAATTGTGATTATTTGATGACAAATCGTCATGAATTGAAGTTATATCTTCTCACAAGCACGTATGAGTCTACTTGATCAAAATGGCATCAATCCATAACCAAACTAGCCTCAAGTAAAGCCATTTGTATAAGTGGTCAGATCAGATTATAACAAGCAGAACACATCAGCAGATTAGTGCTCTTTGCAAGAAACATCAGGCAGGGCAAATGGTGGCCAAATCGCACGTATTATATGTCTATGAATCGCTTGAAAAGTCTATTACAAATATCTAGAAGACATTAAACCCTAATAACATCATCTACCAACTTAGTCCAGTTAAAACAGAAAATCACAGTAAGTCAGAACAGCAAATCATTCTAAAACAGTTACTGCAGAATCAACAGACTTTGTAAGTGTTTTTGAGCGACCAAATGACATCTGTTATGGGCATGCGACATATCAAATCGAAGCTTGAGAAGTCTATTCTATATGTCTAGAAGGGCTCGAGGTCAAAAAAAAAAAAACTCGTCTAACACCTAGTTTTAGTCAAAACAGTAAGTGACAGATCAGGTATACGAAATTCCATATCAGAGTAGAACATAACAATTTTCCAGAATTACTTCCTAACTTTTAAAGAAGATTTCACGTGGCTAATGATGTCGGATCATGGTGTATTATAGCTCGTTGGAAAGCTAGTCGAACCATCTTCAAATCTCATGAAGGTATCAAACACAGAAAACCACAGCAACCGGCTCGTATCGGGTCATTTGCAAATAAAGTCATCCGAAACAGGGCACAAGTCAGAACGAATTTCCAGAAATTGGTGCTAAATGCCAATACATGCCAAAGGAAAACTGACGGCCACATTACAATACAAAAAGCCAGGAAGGAAGGTTTTCATAAACCCACAAAGAATTCAGTACAAAAAAAAAAATGAACTCAGCAAGAGTTAATTCAACGCTAGTCCATCGATAATTCGTACATTTCATTAATGGAAATGCAGTACACAACTCCAGCCACTATTCTTTTGCAAACAACGAATGAATGATTACTCTTATCTTTTGCGGACCATGGGGATTGCAGCAGCCCCCAGAAACTGTGGTGAGAATTCATCTAATATGTGTTTGAGCCTTATTATCAAATCAAAGATGCCGTAACATCGAATATGCATGACTGCCACTCTGAGGTACCAAAGAGGAGCATATGATGATAACAATTCCAGAAACGGATATGGCTACCAAATTGAAAACACGAGCGTGGAAGATCTATTGGAAAGTGACATATAGGCCGGTCCATAGAAACGAAATATGCAAAACAAAACATAAGGAACAACAAACAATTCAAAATGATCACCAAGGAGGAAGAAAGCATTGATCGAGTGCAAACAAACAATCAGAAGATTTAACCTATAATCTGCTAAGGTCAGAAAGGTATATAGAATAAGCCAAAATACAGCATCAGTAAACATCATCGCGCCTGTACTCCTCCGTCAACTCTGTCACCGCCGCTACTGACTATACGGATATGAGCCTCGCAGCCGCGGGAGAGTTACCTGAGAAACAGAACGAAGAAAAGATCAGAAGCCGTTGCTGTTGATTCTCGGAAACCGAATCCCTGTCGAACTCCTCGTCAGGCCATTCCGTCTTTGATCGAGCGAGCGAGAACAATCCGCCAAACTAGAACAGAGAGAGGTACAAATCAGGAGCGGCTGTCATCACTGGTCGTCGTCGTCACCGCCGCTTCAATCGATCGAAATCCCCCAAAAACCCTAGACGTCGAGCCACCGATCGGAGAGCCCAATTCGATCGAGAGCCAGATCTCTCCGAGCCTTCTATCAGCACCGATGTCGTTGTCGTCGTCGTCGTCGCCACTGACGATTGTTCCGATCGACTCGAATCGCACGCGAAGCAGGGGAAGGGAGCGATGGCGATTGAGTGATTTTCCTCTCCTCGATTTCCCTTTCTTCCTCGTGAGCTCTCCACCGAACAAAAGATGAAGACCGTTTGGCTTTTCCCCCCACACCCCCAGAGAGAGAGAGAGCGTGAAAAGGCGAGAGAAAACCGTTCCTCCCCGAGCTAGAATCCTCCCCCCAGAGCCTCTGTGTGCGAAAACCCCAAGAGGGAGAGAGAGCTTGCGGGCGTCCGAGTGAGAAGGTCCCCGCCTCCGAGAAAATCCCGATCCCCCCTGCCAAAAATGCGAGAGTTTTTCTTGGCCAAAAACCCCCTGAGCGAGCAAGAGAGAGAGCCCGTGTGAGGAGAGAGAGAAATCGTGTGAGGAGAGAGAGATCCCCCTGCCCACTCCAAAACGATCGTCAAATGGCCCCCTTTTCTATTATTTTTTCTTTCTTTTATTTTTTTCTTTTTCTCTCCTTTTTTCTTTTTGTTTTCTTTTTCTTGTTTTCATTCTTTTTCTCTTTTCTTTTCTTCTTCGGCTCTTTATTTCTCTCTTTTTTCTTTTTCTTTTCTTTTTTTTCTTTTCTTCCTTATTTCTAATTTTTTTATCTTTTCATTTCAAACAATTTTTTTACTTTTGCAAATTATTGTTTAAAATGTCGACGAAAATTTCGAGTGTCAACAGCTGCCCCTCTTTGGGTGGGAGCTCGAAGAGGTTCCACTCAAAGACAAAATTGATACCTGAAATTTGTAGTCAACTTGACTTTGAAAAATAGAATTTGACAAAAGCAATGATGGTTGGTTAAGGATGTACCTGATACTTACCTTTTCTCATCAGGGTATCTAAACTCTTGCTGGGGTTTATTCGCTCTATCTCTATTTCTCTCTCTCGTGGAATGGAATGAAGACAATGAAATCACTAAATGGAAAAGGAAAGGTTTAAGGATAACCTACGAACCGTATGGTTTAAACTGGGAGAAAGGTCTCGCCGTGTAAAAACGGGCTTCGACTGGGAGAAAAAGTCTCACCGTGTAAAAATGGATTTCGACTGGGGGAGTTGTATCACTGGATGTGATGTTTTACCGTGTAAAAACGGGTTTCGACTGGATGTGATGTCTCACCGTGTAAAAACGGGTTTCGACTGAATGTGATGTCTTACCGTGTAAAAACAGGTTTCGACTAGGAGAAAAGTCTCACCGTGTAAAAACGGGTTTTGACTAGGAGAAAAGTCTCACCGTGTAAAAACGGGTTTCGACTGAATGTGATGTCTCACCGTGTAAAAACGGGTTTCGACTGGATGTGATGTCTCACCGTGTAAAAACGAGTTTCAACTAAGAGAAAAGTCTCACCGTGTAAAAACGGGTTTCGACTAGGAGAAAAGTCTCACCGTGTAAAAACGGGTTTCGACTAAGAGAAAAGTCTCACCGTGTAAAAACGGGTTTCGACTAAGAGAAAAGTCTCACTGTGTAAAAACGGGTTTCGACTGGATGTGATGTCTCACCGTGTAAAAACGGGTTTCGACTAAGAGAAAAGTCTCACCGTGTAAAAACGGGTTTCGACTAGGAGAAAAGTCTCACCGTGTAAAAACGGGTTTCGACTGGATGTGATGTCTCACAGTGTAAAAACAGGTTTCGACTAAGAGAAAAGTCTCACCGTGTAAAAACGGGTTTCGACTGGGAAAAGGGTCTTACTGTGTGGTTTAAGGATGTACCCACGAACCTAGTGTGGTTTAAGGATGGACCCACGAATCTAGTGGTTTAAGGATAGACCCACGAACCTAAAAGACAAGGTTTTAAGATAACCTAAAACTTGGGGACAAGGTTTTAAGTTGACCTAGAACTTGGGGACAAGGTTTTAAGATGACCTAGAACTTAGGGGGGCAAGGTTTTAAGATGATCTAGAACTTGGGAAACAATGATATGGTTTAGGATGACCAAAAACCGGTTCACTAAGGAACAAATATTTTGAAAAAGAGTTTCAAGATTACTTGAGAGCCAATCTTGCGTATAATGCCAATTGTCAAATCATTTCCGAGAGAATTTCCACAAAATGAGATTTTATTAACCATTTAAGGATTAAGTCAAATATGCCAAGTGGAAATATTCTAATCAAAAGAGGTCTTTCACACTAGCTCTCAAAAAGGGCTTTTGTTCCCAACCATTGATATGGGAAAACTGTTTAAATCTCACTGGAGGAATCTCACTTAACCTATATCTAAGGTTTTCGGAAACGTTCACAGCGAATACAATCAATTGATCAAAAGGTCTTTTAAAGGGACTGTAATGATGGCTTGGTCATGGGCTTACACAAAGGGTATGCATTTTGAGGCCAAGAAATGAATATGCAATCAATATCTTCATCGGGTTTACAAGTCAAGAACCTTGAAGATAAGATAAGATAGGATTGCTTCCACTCCTTCTAGCGGTAGCTCCAATGTGATATTCTCATTTTAACTCGAACCATCCCAATCGGAAGAGACTTCAGATAAGGGTTGTAATGTTGGTTCGGGTAAGGCTTAGAAATGCTTGAAAAACTTTCAGATATCAAAAGGTTAAAAAGTGAGTGATTATCTTGGCATCATTACCATCACACGACTTCTCAAAAATTCGACTCTTGAAATTTAACCTATCTCGAGAGTCCTTTGGGTAGTTTGTCTTGAGACATGAGAGCTTTGCTCTTCGTTCTAATGATATTGCTTGCAATACATGTTTTCTCTTGCAAGATATTTCTTTTGTTTTTCAATGAATGATCTTTTGCATGATCATGGATTTCGCTCTTTTTTGCACTCTTGCTTTTCTTTGCATTTTTTTTCATGGGCATTGGCCTTGCTTTTACCAGGCACACTGCTTTTTCATGCCCCCTACTTTTCATTCTCTTTTGAGCATCTAGGACTCTCGAGTGGCATTTACAAACATTACCAATATTCTCAATTTTGTCGGTAAATCATGTGCCTTGCCCCAGTGTGGGGAGATAATGATCACCTGGGGTTATGAAATAATTGCATAAGGCTCAAATTGGCTAAGCAAGGGATAATTGTGTTTGTGGTAGTGAACGGAATGCTCTTCGTCACTTTGGGATGCTTCGAGTTTCGATAAGAAATCACCTGAAGCCAGCACAAGAAGATTAATGCAAGTGAAAGCAATAAAATCTTTCTTAATCTTTTGCTCCATAATTTCCAACCAAGACCTCCTATTTTGCCCCAATGTGGGGTTGTTCTTGACAGGGTTATTTTGGAAATGCTCCCTATTTGGCTCAAAGTGGCTTGCAAGGGATATCAATAGTGTTTGGGATCGAGAAATGAAATGCCTTTATCATTTCAAATCATGTATTCACCGTGAACAAATCCTATGCCCTAAGACATGGTTCTTTCCACTCAATTCTCTCAAAGAGTGTATGAGGACGTGTTTGGTAAAGGGGTTGCCTCTCATCATTTTAGGCACTACCACCTGGCATATTTAATAATTCTTTTAAGGTTTTCCAAAACTCACTTTGGTTAAATTCAACTCCTTGGGGAAATGAAAATATAATGAAATTTTGTCTGAAAGGACATGTTTCCTTGACCCTACTAGGGAGATTTTGGAAGTAAGATTGAACAAAATTTGTAGACAGAACAGGCTTTGCTTAGCACATAGGTTCATTTCTAGAGTTCTAACTGTACTTCTAGAGTTCTAACTGACTCTAAAGTTTAAACTGACTCTTTTGGCATTCTAAGGAACATGGTCACTTCTAAGTTCTAAAGAAGAATGGACACTTTTGAAAGTTTTGCACTCTTGAGATGAACCTCCTGCGGATAGGTAGAATCTTCGTCAGAGATCCTGCAAAATGAACAAACATGCAAATGCAATATGTATGCATGAAAATGCACGATGCAAATATCCTAAAATGGCTCAGATTCAATCCAAAAATGGCTCAAATGCCTTTCTCTTTATTCATGGATAATACTTCTTGACAGCATCAGCATTTACAGGTCTTGGCAATTCATGACCATCCATTTCTACAAGGATTAGTGCCCCACCAGGTAGCACCTTCTTTACAATATATGGACCTTCATAGTTTGGAGTAAACTTCCCACGAGGATCTGGAATGATAGGTAAAACCTTCCTCAAGACAAGATTGTTAATCTCAAAATGTCTTGGTCTAACCTTGCGGTTGAATGATTTAGCTACCCTCTTCTGATAGCTTTGTCCATGGCATAAGGCTTTTACCCTCTTTTCATCAATCATATTAAGTTGTTCAAATCTTTGCTAAACCCATTCAGCTTCAGAGAGTTTGATTTGAGAAAGTACCCTCAGTGAAGGAATTTCCACTTCCATGGGTAATACAGCTTCCATCCCATAAACCAATGAGAACAGTGTTGCCTCAGTAGAAGTACGAATTGAAGTTCGATAAGCAAACAAAGCATATGGCAACCGATCATGCCAATCACGATAATTCTCTGCCGTTTTAGCTAAAATCTTCTTGATGTTCTTATTTGCCGCTTCCACAGCTCCATTCATTTGTGGGTGGTAAGGAGAAGAATTCAAATGGCGAATGTGGGATTCTCCAAGTAAATCATCCACCACTTTATTGTTCAAGTTTGATCCATTATCTGTGATGATCGCTTTAGGAACTCCATATCGGGCGATGATATCACGACGAATGAATTTTGCCACACTCTTTGCAGTAACATGGGCATAAGAATTGGCTTCAATCCATTTGGTGAAGTAATCAATGGCTACCAAGATAAAACGATGCCCATTCGATACTTTAGGATTAATTGGTCCGATGATGTCGATGCCCCACATTAAAAAAGGCCAAGACTCGGATATTTGATGTAGCTCATTAGGAGGAGCATTGATTTTGTCCCCATAGACTCGGCATTGATGACAGAACCTCACATGCTAAATACAATCAGCTTCCATGATCAACCAATAGTAACCGAGCCTCATGATTTTTCTAGCCAAGAGATGACCGTTCATATGAGTGCCACACTCTCCTTCGTATATTTCTTTCAAGAGCCCAATTAACCCATTGGCATCCGCTTGAGAGAGACCTGCCCCAATCTTGGTTTCTTTAGGGTTATCTGAATCTCCTAAATTTAGAGTGACTGGCTGTTTGGTGGTAGGAGGTTTGGACTCTTCATGTCTGAGCCATTCTTTTTCAATACCTCGAGGATCATCTTCATTCTCTGAGTCAGAATAATCAGGTTCATCAAAATCTGTTGAATGCAAATCCGAGCCATGCAAATGACTATCATGATGTAAAATGTCATGCCTGAGATGCAATTGAAAAATGGTTAGTATATATACATATAAACGAATGCAATGAATGTAAATGTCATGAAAAACTTGTTTTCGAATTCAATTTTTTTTTTTTGAAGAAATTTATTGGAAACTAGCCCTCATGTCATTGGACGTTTTCGTTCCACCAAAACATTTTGAAACTATAGATAGTGTGGAGGCTCAGGCCTCAAAGCATCATCATAGGACTGATTGGGGCTTCACACGTCTATTAACGAAACATGAATTTTATTGATATGCGAAAATTGCATTACAACGAATATCATCTTGGATCTAGAAAGCTTATGATCCAGATTATTACAAACACAAACGAATGAAATGAATAGAATTCCCTCGCAGGGGAGAAATGAATGGAATACAACTAAAAATTAAATGCAAGAACTAGAAACATCCCTTATACAATGGGAACTATGGGTTCTTCATTTCCATCGATAGCGCCGACCATGTTGACATCTTCAGAATGCTTTGGAAGCGGATTTTGTTGGACATTCGGTCCCGAGTCCTTAAAGGTGAGCAGCTTTTTATCCAACAAATCTTGGATCTTATAACGAAGCATCAAACAGTTGTCCACATGATGACCTTTTTCACCCATATGATACTCACATGTCTTATTAAGGTCGAATCCGACAAACTTTGGCGGATTATCTCTCGGGATTTCTTTCGCCACAAGATGATTTTCGATCAGCATTGGAAGTAGTTGTGACATGGGTCTAGGCAATGGAGTAAATTGCCTTTGAGGGGCCTTTCCTTTACGCTCAAAGTTTCTGGAAGATCCCCCTACTTCCATGACAGATTTATGAGCTTGAGGATTATACGGCTTCTGAGAAGAGGAATTTTGTACATAAGCGATCTCCACAGTCGATTCCTTATCTCTCTTCGGGTTATATTGACGGTTTGTGTTCTCCATCAACCTTCCTTCCCGCATGATCCCTTCGATGCGTTCTCCCAACTCTACAAATGTAGCAAAGTTCATACAAGTATGGTTGTACATCTTCTCAAAAAGATCATGGGGCATAGCTTGAAGTAGCAATTTCATGGTCTCTTTCTCAGATAATGGCGATTTTACTTGAGATGCAGTGACCCTCCATCTTTGAGCGTAGGCCCTAAATGATTCAGTTCTTCTTTTTTCGACCCGAACCAATTCCTCTCGAGTCGGAGCGATTTCAGTATTGAATTTGTATTGCTGAAGGAATTCATCAACGAGATCTTCCCAGGTACGGATTTTCTCCATGTCCAACTCTATGAACCAGGTTAACGCAGGACCAACTAGGCTGTCCTGAAATGAATTGATCAAGAGTGGGGGATTATCTGAATAACAGGCCATCTTGCCCAGGTAGTACTTCAAATGTGTCTTAGGACATCCAATGCCGTCGTATTTTCTTGTGAACTCCGGCTCCTTATAGAATTCAGGGACCGTAACTTTGGCAAATGGTGACAGTTTATCAAGCCCCTGCAACTGATAGCCTTGCAGCATGCAAAGGCGTTCTTCAATCTTGGCAAGGCGCCTTGCATTTTCTTCATCAAAGTGCGAAGTTGAAATCTCTTTAGATGGAGGCTTTGGACCGATAACTATCGGGATTGCAGTGGGGATCTCTTCCACATGCCCTTTTGCCATAGGCTCTACTACCGGCACTTCAGGGGGCACGGTAGGAATATTCATGGTAGAAGAAACATGAGTTACAGATGTCAAGTTTTTGACCTGGCTAGAGAGATCAGCCAATAATGTCATCATTTGTGCCATTTGATTCTCCATATTAATGACACGGGCTCGGGTATCTTCGTTTTCCATTTTTTTTTGGCGGCGAGTTCGTATAACAAATCTTTCTTCAGCCGTTTTTTCAAAACCTGTGAAAGAAAATGACTCGAATTAGTACCAATCAAAAGAAACCATTAAAGTACAAATCCTAGTCAATTTTATATTTTCTTGAGATGAAATAATGATAAGAAGTGTATATGATCCTAGTATCATATAACCTCCTCTTATCAAAATTTCTTCAAAAGAAATTATACAATTGAAAAGGAACGACGACAAATATTTAATCAGAATGCCCCTTTTTCTAAAAATTACATGAAAATGTTCATGAATTTTATTCATTTCATCGAACAATTACAAGGGAAACATAATCTTGCTTTCTTGAAGCTTACAAAGTAGTTCGATTTTACAAGGAATATGAAAAATGAATACAGGGAAACCTTGATAAAAATGAGGGAAACACAAAAGAATTCCCTTTACAAGAAAAGAAATATGAATTTGAAACCTAAGAACTAGGTGGGATCGTGTGGAGACGCTTGTTATCATAGGCCAAGCGTTCCTCATCGATCAAGGCATCGTCTTCTTGTTTGATAATATGAGCTCGCCGAAATCCTTGAGGCTCGGGAATCTGTCCACGTAATCTTGATGTCTTGAGTCGAGATTCTCCCATATAGTCTTGAGATTCCAGGCACAGGGATCATGTCCACTTCAGGTCTACCCATCTAATCCTAAACCTAAAGGGGCACTCATGATTAAATATATCGTCGTTGGAATATAAAACGCATAATTGAAATATGTAAAGTAAAAAGATAAGGACGATAAAAAAGGAACGATCACTTACCCACAAAACACATGGCAAACACAAGTCACATGTCGCATGAAACTGTGAGGTTTTGACGCCTAAGGTAAGGGTGCTAAAGGCTCAAGGTCCTCATCCCAAAGGATAAAAATAGTTTACCCACCGCTACTATCGTCGGTCAGTGCTATTTTATCGGTTGGGATGAGCGGGTTTATGTAAGTAGTGGATTACCACGAGCATCCACTCGCAGATTCCACCCATAAACCCTCCTAAGGTCCTAAATTGGGCGATCGGGGTTTTAGACCGCGGTTGTGTGTGCGGTGTCGTGCTTAAGCTGGTAAACATGCATTTAAATTAAAACATCCAGCACTTCAATATAAACCCACATACATTCATACAACCTCACACCACCTGCAAAACAAAGGGTTTACAAGCACGCCTCCCCTTATGACTCCCACCTGCAAAACCATTTAACACGAGGTTAGCGACTAACCTCATTTTCCACTCGACTTTGACATGCAAGCGATCCTACGTAAGACATGTTAGTTAAAACACAACAACCATTTTTTAACGGCTTCAAGTCCTTTTAATCTAGTAACCAGTCCCCAGTGGAGTCGCCAAGCCTGTCGCGACCCGATCTCGCCACCCCTCGAGAATGGTATCCAAGGATGGGAAAGGTCGGGTTTAGGGGTACTTTGATCACTAGAGTTCCCTCACGAGATCACAAGCTCTCCCAAGCTCATACCCCGCGTTACAGCGGATTTATTTATATGATCTAGGTATTTAACAACCTAAAAAATATACAGGAGTTGCCACTAGTCTCAACTTTGGGGGTCGGCTAGAAACCCAATCGAGGGTCGGGAGTGTTCCATCGATTCCTACGCAACCAGATATCTAGGTTCGGGAACTTGCGTTACGCTAATATTGCTATTAGCGCCCTTTCGGTACCTAAACAGTATGTTGTGTTTTTCCTAACATGTCCATGCGTTTCTTTTTACATTTTTCAGGATCATCAATTCCTAGACTAAGTGATCATGCGTGGTTGATCATTTTCATGCTATTCTTTTTCTAAAAAAATAAAAAGGAAAACAACCAATGAAATTGAAATTACAAAACATGAAGTAAACAATCAAGAAAAGCAGTTAAACCTATCAGGCAGTCCTAAAAAAATATAAAAGAGAAAACAAACGAGAAAGAAAGGAAACCCGCAACTCGTCGGGCTTTATCCAATGCATAAAACCCGAGACATATGTCGGGAAAACAAAAAGTACATGACAATGGTCGGAATGGACATCGACCTCCACCATCTTCACGCCTTACACCTTCAAGGTTCTAATCTAAATCTAATCTAAGAAAACCTATAACTAGGTGCGTACAAATAAAAGAAACAATCAAACACATCAAGCAACCAAAAACAATACATCATATCAAAATCAATTGTTTAAAAGAAGTACAATACGGAATCAAGTTTCGAGTGATATCCTAAAGTTCAGCATTGATATGTGTCACACCAAAACCATTCATCAAATGATCACATGCAAGGCATATAATATGACAGACATCCAAGTCATATAACCTTGGTTCTCAATTAATCAAGCAAATGAATTAGGTGACAAAAGATCATTCACAAAACAATATGCATCATTGAATGTGTTCATGCTACATGTATGTCTATCTAATCAATGCTTAATCTACAAATTCCAGCATGCAATCAGAATTGTAAAAGAGCACGTGAGACTATAAATTGTGATTATTTGATGACAAATCGTCATGAATTGAAGTTATATCTTCTCACAAGCACGTATGAGTCTACTTGATCAAAATGGCATCAATCCATAACCAAACTAGCCTCAAGTAAAGCCATTTGTATAAGTGGTCAGATCAAATTATAACAAGCAGAACACATCAGCAGATTAGTGCTCTTTGCAAGAAACATCAGGCAGGGCAAATGGTGGCCAAATCGCACGTATTATATGTCTATGAATCGCTTGAAAAGTCTATTACAAATATCTAGAAGACATTAAACCCTAATAACATCATCTACCAACTTAGTCCAGTTAAAACAGAAAATCACAGTAAGTCAGAACAGCAAATCATTCTAAAACAGTTACTGCAGAATCAACAGACTTTGTAAGTGTTTTTGAGCGACCAAATGACATCTGTTATGGGCATGCGACATATCAAATCGAAGCTTGAGAAGTCTATTCTATATGTCTAGAAGGGCTCGAGGTCAAAAAAAAAAACTCGTCTAACACCTAGTTTTAGTCAAAACAGTAAGTGACAGATCAGGTATACGAAATTCCATATCAGAGTAGAATATAACAATTTTCCAGAATTACTTCCTAACTTTTAAAGAAGATTTCACGTGGCTAATGATGTCGGATCATGGTGTATTATAGCTCGTTGGAAAGCTAGTCGAACCATCTTCAAATCTCATGAAGGTATCAAACACAGAAAACCACAGCAACCGGCTCGTATCGGGTCATTTGCAAAAAAAGTCATCCGAAACAGGGCACAAGTCAGAACGAATTTCCAGAAATTGGTGCTAAATGCCAATACATGCCAAAGGAAAACTGACAGCCACATTACAATACAAAAAGCCAGGAAGGAAGGTTTTCATAAACCCACAAAGAATTCAGTACAAAAAAAAAAAAATGAACTCAGCAAGAGTTAATTCAACGCTAGTCCATCGATAATTCGTACATTTCATTAATGGAAATGCAGTACACAACTCCAGCCACTATTCTTTTGCAAACAACGAATGAATGATTACTCTTATCTTTTGCGGACCATGGGGATTGCAGCAGCCCCCAGAAACTGTGGTGAGAATTCATCTAATATGTTTGAGCCTTATTATCAAATCAAAGATGCCGTAACATCGAATATGCATGACTGCCACTCTGAGGTACCAAAGAGGAGCATATGATGATAACAATTCCAGAAACGGATATGGCTACCAAATTGAAAACACGAGCGTGGAAGATCTATTGGAAAGTGACATATAGGCCGGTCCATAGAAACGAAATATGCAAAACAAAACATAAGGAACAACAAACAATTCAAAATGATCACCAAGGAGGAAGAAAGCATTGATCGAGTGCAAACAAACAATCAGAAGATTTAACCTATAATCTGCTAAGGTCAGAAAGGTATATAGAATAAGCCAAAATACAGCATCAGTAAACATCATCGCACCTGTACTCCTCCGTCAACTCTGTCACCGCCGCTACTGACTATACGGATATGAGCCTCGCAGCCGCGGGAGAGTTACCTGAGAAACAGAACGAAGAAAAGATCAGAAGCCGTTGCTGTTGATTCTCGGAAACCGAATCCCTGTCGAACTCCTCGTCAGGCCATTCCGTATTTGATCGAGCGAGCGAGAACAATCCGCCGAACTAGAATAGAGAGAGGTACAGATCAGGAGCGGCTGTCATCACTGGTCGTCGTCGTCACCGCCGCTTCAATCGATCGAAATCCCCCAAAAACCCTAGACGTCGAGCCACCGATCGGAGAGCCCAATCCGATCGAGAGCCAGATCTCTCCGAGCCTTCTATCAGCACCGATGTCGTTGTCGTCGTCGTCGTCGCCACTGACGATTGTTCCGATCGACTCGAATCGCACGCGAAGCAGGGGAAGGGAGCGATGGCGATTGAGTGATTTTCCTCTCCTCGATTTCCCTTTCTTCCTCGTGAGCTCTCCACCGAACAAAAGATGAAGACCGTTTGGCTTTTCCCCCCACACCCCCAGAGAGAGAGAGAGCGTGAAAAGGCAAGAGAAAACCGTTCCTCCCCGAGCTAGAATCCTCCCCCCAGAGCCTCTGTGTGCGAAAACCCCAAGAGGGAGAGAGAGCTTGCGGGCGTCCGAGTGAGAAGGTCCCCGCCTCCGAGAGAATCCCGATCCCCCCTACCAAAAATGCGAGAGTTTTTCTTGGCCAAAAACCCCCTGAGCGAGCAAGAGAGAGAGCCCGTGTGAGGAGAGAGAGAAACCGTGTGAGGAGAGAGAGATCCCCCTGCCCACTCCAAAACGATCGTCAAATGGCCCCCTTTCTATTATTTTTTCTTTCTTTTATTTTTTTATTTTTCTCTCCTTTTTTCTTTTTGTTTCCTTTTTGTTTTCTTTTTGTTTTCTTTTTCTTGTTTTCATTCTTTTTCTCTTTTCTTTTCTTCTTCGGCTCTTTATTTCTCTCTTTTTTCTTTTTCTGTTCTTTTTTTTTCTTTTCTTCCTTATTTCTAATTTTTTTATCTTTTCATTTCAAACAATTTTTTTACTTTTGCAAATTATTGTTTAAAATGTCGACGAAAATTTCGGGTGTCAACAAGGTCCTATTTGCTTCATCTATTATATGTTCTCATGTTTCAATCTTAGATCAATTCAAATTTACGAGTGAAGATGAGTATAAAAGTATTTGTATTAAAGTATTTGAATTAAACATCGCATCTGTCTAATGATTTAAATTCTTAGAATGATTAATTGTAGTTCCCTGAAATTTCAAAGTGATACACACTTCATGTAAATTAAATGGATGAATGGCTCATTTCATCCGTTTCATCGCCCTGGAATCAAATTGTTAACTTTGAACGTGTGGAAGCTCGTGGGTTTATGAAATCACTCGTCTAGAGTGGCCATGTCCGATTCACTTTGAACCAGTCCAATTTGCGGCACTCTCGAGTCACGAAATCCTAAGCACTCACTTAGTCACTTACCTATCTGGTGTGCAAAGGAAATAATTCTCATCGCCTACTCTCTCTGAGTCGAGAGTTGGGTGAAGAAAACCGGAACAAAATAATTCTCTTCACTACTCACAAAAAAATACAATCAAACACCGAACTCATTTCCATTTACACCCCTTTCATTTCCCCACTTCTCCCTCCTAGGCGCCCAATTTCTGTGCATGCAGATGAGTTTTGGTGTTTGATTCGTGGCGGGGTATAATCTAGTGAGCAGCGGGCGCAAAAGTCTAGTCAAGGGACGAGATAAAAAGGAATTGCAATCCGCAACTCAAGGAGATTTGTGGAAAAGTCTGGATACGTGATTTTCCTCCTTCGATCTCTGATTTTTATTTCAATGCTAGTTGGTATTGACACGTAGAATATAACTCCAAAGTGATTCTGGACCTATTTATTCGACAGTGAACGTAGATAACTACAAAAAATAAGAAGGATCCCATTGTACGAATGTCTATTGAGTTATAAACTTTTTAAATTAGTCGATTTAATTTTAAACATCTTGAGTCAATATAATCATTCTGACTAATTTTGACCAAAAATCGTTGACGTAAACGCCAGCCATCCTATGGCACATGACCGACATTGAGGTGGACAATTTTTGCAATCTTAAAAGAATTTCTCATTTTTTTTCTTTTTTTCATGTTTTCATTTTCTTCATTTTCTTTTCTCATATTTTCCTTTTTTCTTTTTCTTATTCCCCTTCGCCAGCCATTGGCCGATCCATGGCTTCGGTGATTGATAGCAAGGGCCCAGATGCCCTTGCCAGCGATTAGCAAGGGCTAATGGATTTGCTGGGGCCACAGACTAATGGAGGGACAAAGGAAAAAAAAAAGACTAAAAAAAGGAAAAAAAAAGTTTTGAAAAAATTGTAAAAATTATCCACATTAACATCGGCACCTAGATCTGGGCGAGGCCAATCTCGTCATGCCTAGCCTAGATCTGGGTGAAGCCACCTCGCACGCGGCCCCCAGGCCTCCCTCATGGTCGACAAGGCTCGTCAAAGAAGCAAAAGAATGAAGAAGAGAAAAAAAATAAAAGGAAAAATAAAAAAATACTACAATTGCCACATCAGCGTACATCAGTGGTAGCCGACCAAAATTGGCCAAATAGATTGAATTGGCACAATCACGAAAAGTTTATAACTGAATTGGCAAAAAAAAAGAGTCTAAAACTGAATTGACATAATTATAATAGATTTAGAACTTTTTCGGTAATTCATGTTCCTACACATGAAGTTCTCCTTGTCGAGCTTGTCAATCTGGTGCTTCACATACTTGAAATGACTAGCTGCAATTACATTGTGAAACTCCCTGCTCGATGAGTGTTGAGTGTACATACCTTCGGTGAAATTTAACTTGCTCAATGCTCCCGGCTCCACCGTCGCCTTACCCCAGCTCCACGCTCTTTATGAACTGAGGCAGGAGCTTCGGGATCAGGGTATTCGACTCGACAATCAAGGCCTTGAACATGCGAGCCGGATCAATTGGGCATGTGAGCTCTTGTGTGAAGCTGGTTGCACCCATGGCTATTGGCAATGAGAAAGAAATAACCCCAGAGAAGAGTGCTTCTGAGTCCTGTCAATGCCTCCTTATTATAGTTGGAATTATGTCAATGGGTAGGGTTGGTTTGGCAAGAGTCACGCTCGAGGAAAATAGGAGAGTCAAGGATTTGCAGGCTAAAGGAATGGAAAAGAGGAATTAAGGTGGTCTCTTTTGTTCTTTTGGTCATGAAAATGATTTCGGTCCCTTTCAGATTCATGTTGAAATGTCAAAGTTTATGTTCCAAAAGATGAACATTCCCGTGCTCACATGGGCGGCCATCCCTTTGAAATGATTGTTCTGGAGTTCGATCTAACAATTTGCCGATTAGACATTATAACGAAATGCCCTTGTTTGAAGAAAAGTGTATTAATCAAATTTTGTCTCGTTTAATATGTAGCAAACAAGAATACTTTATTAGTTGGTGATATCATGTTAACTTGTCGCGTAATATAAACATCACATAATATATTTTTTCATTTGTAATGCCCTAATGTCACGGTGGATCTGATTCAAATGTATGAAGTAAGGCCTTTTGAAATCATTTTCATGGGTTGATTCAAACTTCACTAGCACCGACGGTTTGACTCGGTCAAAATTGGGTCCGCAATCGGGGTGTCCCAAGATCAGCTCGTCCTCTAAGTTTTGGGGGAGGTGGAGGCAGCTGCTTTTCCGTTATATTTTGCTTCTCTTTTTCTTTTTTATCATTATCAGTGTTGAAGCATTTGATCTCGAATCCAATGTCCCCATCAAAGAGACAAGATAGGATTAGCTTAAATAGAGTTTCAAATAGCCCAAGCATTACAATAAGATAAGTCCAAAACCTGAACACATTAACTTTATTTTCAATAGCTTTCTTTTCTTTTCTTTTTTTTGGTCGGTTTCGATAGCTTTCTTGACATATAATAAGAATGTACTTTTCTTTAATGATCATATGCATAACAATCTCTGAAAGATTCTACCACATTGATAGTTTTAAATGTTAATCCAAATTCGAAATATAAGTTTGGATTTATTCATTTGTTACTCATGAATTCTATTCTTTTATGAAATTTATTGAAAATTAGAGAATCTGGTGATACCAACAAAATATCAAGCTTATCCAACTTTTATTCCCTTGATACGCTATTTATGTAGCACAATTTACAAAATTCCACAAAAACCACTTCACCAGATTCCTGCCACACCTTTCATTCTCTTATTCTCAGCAAATACAATAACAGCTACGCTCACCAGCCGCACAAACTTTACTCCAAACACAGAGTGACCCAAAAAAAAAAAAAAAAAAACCACCGATGACGTGCTAATTCGATGTTGTTGATTTTGTGCGTACAAAGTCCAAATCAACATTAATGACGTCATATATGGCATGCTAAAAGTTGTTCATGAGTTGAATTTTTGCAATTACGTGCCCAATGAATTTTGACGCTCTTGAGTGGGAAATCACTAAATTGTTAACTTTTTCCAAATGCCTGACGGGTTTCATAGGATTGGTTTGGCGAGTAGAGATAAAAAGTTAGCACACAAGTAATTTAAAAGCACGGTGTAAATTCGATTCTCCCAATCAATGAGCATAAACGAGAACATGGGGGTGAAAAAGGTTGTTACCAGCATTGAAAAAATGGACTTTTTAGAAGCTCCAATCACTGAAATGTTGCGTATTCGGCAAGATGCAAGTAAGTCTATTCATCGAGAGTTAGTATTTAGAGAAATGCATAAACAGATATTAAATCAATAGATACATTTAGAAAAATGTCATACATAGCTTTTTTAGCTCAGTTATATAGAGCTTACATTAGTAAGCAAGAGGTCTTGACTTTGATTCTCAACGAGATCTTTTGTCTTTTGACTTGTAATATTTCTTTTTTTCACATTCAATCTTCTTCCTAACAATTTTTTTGATAAACAAAAATTCAATCGAGCCAAAAAAATGAATTGCTTAATACATGATAGAGCCAACATATATACATACTATATATGTGTTTTTTCTAAGTACAAATGGTTATACGAGGACCCAATTAGTAAGAGGGAGGTCTTGAATTTGACTCTCAACAAGAGCATTTGTCATTCAAACTTTTTCATAACAATTTTTTTACTAAAGAAAAAAATCGATTGAGCCAAAAAAATTGTCACTTAATACATCATAAAGCCAGCATACACATATAATTCATTTTTCTCAGTACAAATGGGTATACGAGCACCCATTTAGTAAGCGGGGGGTTTTAAGTTCGACTTTCAATGAGAGCATTTATCTTCTGACTTATAATTTTTCCTTTTTGTAAATTGAAACTTCTTCATAATAATTTTTTTAAGATAAAAAACCACCAAAAACCCCAAACTTTGCCCAAAGTGACAAATTTACCCCAACTTTTATATTTTGATATGAAAAATCCCGAATTTTGCCAACTGTGACACATTTATCTCAAACTTTTTTTCATGACATAAAAAATTCTGAACTTATATTCATGTGACACATTTACCATAAACTATAAGGCATTTTGGTCTTTTACCTTTTAAAATCTTTTCTTTTTCTTTTTTTCTTCTTCTTCTCTCTTCCCTCCGCCGGCAATGGTAGAGCCGGTGGAGGAAGCCATAGTTAGGCGAGGGCTGCTCTCACCGGCGTCAGGCGAGGGCTGCCCTCATCGGCGTCAGGCGAGGGTCGCCTTTGGCTAGGCTAGCTAGGGTCGCCCGACCCAGCCGAGGGCGGCCCTTGCTCGATGCCGCCGAGTGCGGCCCTCGCCAGACTTTAACTTCTCTCCGCCATGGCCGGCGAAGGGAAGACAGAAGAAGAAGAAAAAAGAAAAAAGAAAAAAAAGAATAAGACGAAAATGTTATTGGTGGGGTAAATGTGTTACGGTTTTCAAAATTTGGGGTTTTTTATGTCACAAAAGAAGGTTTAGGATAAATTTATCACTTTAGGCAAAGTTAGGGTTTTTGGTGGTCTTTTCCTTTTCGATCGAGCCATAAAAAAAAGTCACTTAATACAACATAGAGCCAACATATATCATATATTTTGTTCCTTTTTCTTGGTATAAATGGGATGCCAGCACTCGTTTAGCAAGCCAAAGTCTTGAGTCCGACTCTCAATGAGAGCACTTGTCTCGTGACTTATAATCTTTCTTTCTTCTACATTCGAACTTTTCCGTAACAAATTTCTTGACAAAAATTCAAACTTCTGTCTTCTTGATGCCGTTATAATAAGGGATACAGAACTCTAGTGTGAATGGAACTCATTGCTGTGATGCTTAAGGGAAGTCAATGCTGACAAATCCTACTGGAATATGTGGAGGACGGAAAATTTTAGAGCCGGCGGTTAGATCTGGCTGAGGTTACCAAGGGTTGATTCTTGCTTATCGCCCCGGAACTGAATTACCCAGGTCATGCTCAGCCCTCACCCTTAGAAAAAGGAACTCAAGAAAAAAAAATCAGTCACTGCTCCATAATGATTAATGTCCATCATAGTTCAAGTAAGGAGATATAAGCAAACGTTCAAACAATAAAATAAATAGATCAACAAAATAAATTGGATACCAGACTTATATGATTCAATCGCAATGACCTACCTCTATAAGAAAAGTAATAACAAATTTTATTGTAGATCAAACAATATAACGGAAATTATAACCACAGTCGAGTTACTTTAATATTCTTAGTGTTTTCCAATTCCTAATTACATTCAATAACTCAAGTAATATATAACCTCACAATTTCTAACTAAATAATCCTTTAATCTCAAGAAGAAATTAACAAATCACGAATTAAACCCTAATTTCGCTATATGTAATTGACGGAGAATATCCAATGTCAAGCACGCCAACGGCACTACTTGCGGCTGAAAAACCCGTGATAAAGTCACCTCTCCGCACTAACGAGAGAGAGAGAATGTGTGCATGTCTGTCTTTTTCCTTTGGCATTTTTGGCGGCTTCTTGGGTGGCAGTCATCTAAGTGACCGGTGAAAGACCGATAAAAAGAAGAAGAAGAATAATACTTTCTGAGAGAGAGAGAGAGCAATCAATATTGTAAGTGCGCTGTTCGGGGTACAAAGCAATGATTTCATCATTCTTGATTAGGGTTTTGAAAATATGGCTTTTCAATCCGTTTCATATATTCTCCCGTTCCCTTCTGGGAGGAGTCGTGCACTACTCCCCGCCGCCTTCTCTCTCTCAACCGTCGTCTAGTTGAACAATTTTTAACAGTCCCGACGCGTGCTTTTGCTGTCTGTCCCTCCTTCCTGCCTCAGAATCTTGAAACGGTGCCGATGCGGACCTCTTCCTCCTGCCTCAGTTTCTTTGAATATAATTAGCCCATTTCACTGTGTTTGCAAGTGGGGATTGGAGTGCGTTCCCCTTGTATATGCGCACGCCCATCAACCAACCCAATCAAATCTCACTCCAATCCACTATTGTCCTTTGGATTTTTTTTTTTTTTTTGACGAGAAACAAAGCTGATAATATTAGATACTAGGCGAAGGTAATACATCAAGAGCATCAGTACATAGAAGATCAAAAAGAGCAGAGGGGGGACTATTGTCCTTTGGATTAATCACCACGGAAAGCGCCGATTTCACAAGACCGTCGCACCCAATTCCCGCCCTACCCTTCGGCACCTTCTCAGTAAAAGACAAGGAGAAAAGCTCACCACCGGACTTAATTTGAGCACGTGCATCAGTTTGTCGAACCCGATCTATTAGGAAAAAAGAAGTACCAATATCACACTCTCGTATTTAAATTCGAATTTATCTTGAACAGAATATTTACAAGAGGAGTTTTGCTAACATAACAATTTTTTAGTTATTATGAAAATAATATAAACAGTAAATTCTTGAAAAAATGAGTTTCGTAATAATTTGTAATTATTTATTTTTATCATTCATAATAAATTATTAGTTTCATATTAAATTAAAAAACGCCATTCAATTATTTTTCTTCACACGAGGCGAGTATCTTGGTCTTCGGAGAAATCTGTGTTGGCCATGAAAAGTGCGAATCCATTATACTCGGATCTTTTTTTTCTTCTCTTTTTTTTTTTTTTTTATCTGGCCAATTGAAAAGTTGGACAAAGCCACGTCTCGGTGGGATTCTGTTTGTCACTTCAGCCACGAACAGCCAAGGGATTCACGTGCCGCACAGTAGGTTTCGTTTCGTGGTTACGCTGTAGGAATCTAGGTGGAACGACTTATACTGAAGTGATTTGAAAAAAATTAAGATGCCGCGATTTTTATAAGATATTTCCCAAGCGTCTTTAATTACAGCATTCAGAATTTCTACCACCTCGACAGTTGTCTCACCCACTTCGAAGGCGTCGCATCTATTACTGCAGACGAAAATTATAACACTTTACCTCAAAACGGATTCATAGTTCATTCACGATTATTATTCATCTTCAAGAGACGTGAGAATGTAGACATAAACCATGGTGGGAGACAGAAAGATTGAGCCAACACGCAACGTCAACAACTCAATTGTGAGCATCAGGGTTTCGCAAGAGATGGGCGTCGATGGCCTTGAACATTTCCATGGCCCTTCTGTCTTTGCCGGCCGTGATCTCGGCCCCGTCCTTGGCATAGTACTTGCTCGAGCTCTTGCACACGCGCCCTCCTTCTGGACCCCACCTCGAACTTGATCTCGTACGAGATCTTCTCGAGCCCATCGCCCTCAACAGTGGTGCACACGAACGTGAGCGAGCTTCCCCTTGTTCAGTTCGTCGACCCGGTGCTTCGCCGAGTTGAGCTGGCTAGCTGCAAGACACAGAAAACCACAATCAACTCCTAAACTGTCGGGGAATGTCTTGAGACCCATGTTAATGCGGTGCGATAAAAATGTGCAAAGTGGGTGAAGTTAAAAGATGCACGAGGACTCGCCTTCCCCGGAAGCGACTTGCTTGATGATTGAAATGCCCTCTAAATGATTCTCAGTCGCCTGTTTAGTAATCTAAATCGCCATCACAATAGTCTAAATCGTATAATAGAGAAAGAGGACTAAATACATGGATCTCAAGCCTAAATTATTAACTTTTTTCCAACGCCGGTCGGGTTCCATGGGATTGTTTCGCCGATTAGAGATAAAAAGTTAGCTTGCAAGTAATTTAAAAGCACGGTATAATTTCGGTTCTCCCAATCAATGAGTGTAAACGAGAACATGGGGGCGAAAAAGATTGTTACAAGCACCAAAACGTGGACCTTTCGAGAAGCTCCAACCACAGAAATGTCACGTATTTGGCAAGATGCAAGTAAGTCTATCCACCGAGACTTAATTTTTGAAGAAATGCACAAACACATATTGAATGAATAAAAACGTTTAGAAAAATGTCATAAAAACGTAAGCGAGAGATCTTGACTTTGAATCTCAACGAGATCCTTTGTATTATGACTCGTAATATTTATTTATTTTTTACACCCAATCTACTTCGTAACAATTTTTTTGATAAACAAAACTTCAACCGAGCCAAAAAAATTAGTCACTTCATACATGATAGAGCCAACATATGCATACTATATATATATGTGCACCCGTGTGTATGTGTTCTTTTGTCGGTACAAATGGTTATGCAGGCACTCAATTAGTAAGCGGGAGGTCTTGAGTTTGACTCTCAACGAGAGCATTTGTCTTATGACGTTCAAACTTTTTCATAACAATTTTTTTCATAAACAAAAAATTCAATTGAACCAAAAAGTTTGTCACTTAATACATCATAAAGCCAACATAAACATATAATTCACTTTTCTAAGTACAAATGGGTATACGAGCACCTGTTTAGTAAGAGGGAGGTTTTGAACTCGACTCTCAACGAGAGTATTTGTCTCCTAACTTATAATCTTTCTTTTCTTTTTTTCTACATTCAAATTTCTTCATAACAAATTCTTTTATGAAAAAAAAAATCGATCAAGCCAAAAAATTTGTCACTTGAAACGTCATAGAGACAACATATACATATAATATATTACGTTCCTTTTTCTCGATACAAATGGGATAGGAGCACCTGTTTAGCAATCCGGAGTCTTAAGTCCAACTCTCAACGACAACATTTGTCTCGTGACTTATAATTTTTCTTCTTTCTACATTCAAACTCTTTCGTAACTAATTTTTTGATAAGCATTCAAACTTCTGTCTTCTTGCTGCTGTTATAATCAGGGATAAGGAACTCTAGTGTGAATGGAACTCATTGCGGTGATGCTAAAGGGAAGTTGATGTGACGAATCTTACTGGAATGTGCGGAGGAAGGAAAATCTTAAAGCTGGTGGTTAGATCTGGCTGAGGTTACCAAGGGTTGATTCTTGGTTATTGCTCCGGAACTGACTAACCCGGGTCATACTCAGTCCTCACCCTTAGAAAAGGGAACTCTAGAAAAAAAATTTAGTCAATGCTCCATAATAACTAATGTTCTTCATTGTTCAAGCAAAGATACATTTTTATGCTTCTCACGTTCTATAATTTTAAGGAAGGGCCAAGGTGGAAATCTTATTTTGTAATTAAACAGTCTGCTATCGAGTTCTTTTAATTCTGTACTGTTCTTCTTTTAGCATCAAGGTACCTGGAGATATTAACTTGCCCGATTTCCTCCCTTGTTTCATTCCATTGTCAGTGTTTTTTATGATTTCGATTGGCTTTTTAAAGCTTTACAAGTAGATAAGGGAGTTAATTATTTGTCTAGGGCCTACTTAAACAGGCTTACCACGTAAGAAGCAATATCCCTCGTTTTGTTTTTGCTCTAAAAGGTTCCGATGAGGAGCATTTGGTTGTCGTTAGGGTTCGGCTTGGAAGTCCCTTGAGAAAGCAATGGGGAGTTTTCGCAAAGACCAGTCAATCGAGGATGTATAGCTCTATGATGATGAAGGCCCCGGCAAAGGACCACCAGGGGGTGCTGGAGGTAGTGGTGGCAGCGGTGGTGGTCCTGGTGGAACTGTCGATGAAGGTTTTGCCTGGATCATGGATGAAACGCTGCAAGAAGTTTTGGCAACACTTGGCTTTATATTTCTGGCATAGTATCTTTCCTTGGATATCGTTAAATTTCAGCTGTCAAAGTACGAAATTTATGCTCCTTTTCTTCTTCTTTTTTTTCGGTAATGAATTACTGGGACATTCTATAAGAAGTGTTAGTATATATCGCGCTTAATAACATCCTGCAAGAAGCAACTCAGTTAATTAAACAAAGCTTAAGATAATCCAATCCTGTAAGCGTAAGCCTGCTTGATGTACTCAAACAAACATCTTACGTAACAAATAATGAGGGGGTAGTTAAGGGGGACAAATGTTGGTACATCTACGGATTGGCAGCTGCAGCAATAGTTGGGGTATATGAGGGGTACTCATGGTAATGCTTGCTAGCAGGTGATGTAATGGTAATGGCGGTCATGAAGAAATTGTGCCAGAGGAGGATGTTATCTACTTGGAATTTCAGTCTTGCTTAAGTACTAAGGTGGTGGTCGCAGCGGAGTAGGAGTCAAAGGAAATGCTAGCGATTACCAATGAAGTAGGTAGAATCGGTCGTTAGTGGTTTGTTTAGTAGAGTGAGAGTGCATGTGGCCCTGTCGGATCTGGTGGTTGTAGTGTCAATTTAGAGGTGGTGCAGGTAATGATGGTAGACAGAGGGAATCGTGTCTACACAAAAATGTGTGCTTTGACATGTTGATATTGATCAATTTCATTTTTTCGAAGGTCTCTATATCACCGTCTCATTAATGCTTTAGCCACAGTCCAAATTTACTTTTCAAATAATGTCAGATATATTGAGATTCGTTTCTTCAGTGGAAGAAAAAGAAACCCCTCAATTACATTGACCCTTGATTAAATTGATATAAGTGAAGTTGTAGATTGTAATTGGATCTTGAATATGGACCACTTGTTGGAAAGGTCCATTTGCAGTCGACTATGTCAGTTATTATACCAAATTTAATAGATCGTTTTAGTGTAGCATTACTATTTACATTTCGGATGACAAACCACAAATCCTCTAATACAAATCCTCTAACGGGTGTCTATAGTCTGTACACTAATTTTTTCTAATGCTACATCATGGTGCCTGCACAAGTGTTGGTTGGGTCCACCTTCATGTGGGGCCCAGCCAGCATTAAATTGAAAAAAAAAAACAAGAAAAAAAAAAGAACAAAAAGAAGTGGAAGTTGTCGTGCGTGGGGTGTCCGTCGAAAAGTGAAGAGAGGAGAGAGAAAAAGAAAACAAAAACCGCACAAGGAAGGAAGAGGGCTGCAACTTTGCGGCTTTGATTCGAAAGCTAAATATTGACGAAATCGGCTCAAATTTTAGTATGTTGTTTGTGAGACCGAGGGCTACGAGTTGATGGTTTTTGTTCATCGAGAACCGTATTCAAATTCTCCAATTGCGGTTAAGGTTTTCTTACTCCAAACTTGTTTGTCTACCTATGTGGTGAGAAGAAGATGATTGTAATGTTGATGTTGAGCCTCTAGTGTTTGACTAAAGAAGAATATTTTGTGTATCCTGCTATTCTTGGTGATTAGTGGATGTTTTTGGGCGGTCCGTGGTTTTTCCCGCATCGGGTTTTCCACGTTAGATCATTGGTGTCGTTATTTGCTTTATCTACTTATTATTTCGGTGTTATATTTGCATTTTGTGAGGCTATACATTGCTGGTTGTTGCTGGGGGTTAAGAAATTTTTAGTTGATTTAGCTTCGGGGGAGAAATTAATCTTGGATTGTGTTTGGCCGTGGTGAATTGTTGTACCCGAGTTCTCCCCAACAACAAGTTCATGTGATATCATTACTGTCATACACATAATGGTTGGTTTATATTTCTATGCTTTTGTTCCATCCGATGTCATTTCTTATCACACAATTGTCGACAACCTGATTTGACCATTCAATGCAGTATATCTATATAATATCTGGAGAGGAGCTATTTCGGCTTGCTAAGGATTACAGCACGTATCTTCTCGAAGGAAGTCAGAGCGTTAGGTTAACACGTCCGATGCATCAGGAGGGAGGATTTTATAAGAAGCTAACAGAGAAGAAAGAGATTGATCAGTGTTGGTTAGAGAAGGCGATAATTAATACCCCGACCTGGTGGGACAGTCCTGAGAAGTAGAGGCGCATCGTGAGACCATCTGAAGAAGTTTCTTACCCTTCTTCCAGCTATGACGATGAACTCTGAACAATTTATCTCCGTCTTGCCAAGTCACTTTAGATGGAAAGTGATATCATTCCATGCTTCTAGTTTTGCAGTGATCCAAAGCTTGATCTTGGTAGACGATGAGAAAGCTGTCTTGTGTAGTTGCTACACCACCTGCCATGGAGATTTTTGTGCAAAATTTCACAAGAACAAGGTCAGATGCATGAAGGATTGAAGTCTATGTCATTCTGTTTTGTTGCAATATAAATGACATGAATTCAAGTTGATTCAAAGCGTTAAGAGCAATTGGGACTTGATAGGCTGCTTCATGAGGACTTCTTCATTCCAACTTTTTCTCCCCCTTTTGATTCGTTTTCATTTCTGCTATTGATTTTGTCATTATCAGCTTGGGTTGCTACCTAATAGGCTGAAGTTTTGTAACATTTGATATGATATGCAGATACACATTGCTTGTGTATATCTCGAAAATTCCTACCCTCAGACACTGCTTTGGCTAGCTTCTAAAAAATGCCGTTCTGTTTGCCCTTCTCTGTCCCTTCCTTTGCCCCCAGATGAACAACAACCCACAGGCCGCCACATGACCAGCATATACGCTAGTGAAATGCACAATTTTTTTTTTATTTTCTAATGTGTGGGAAGAAGACCCTTTCTTGTTGTGACAAAAGCCCGGTGGATGATGAGAAAGTCATTTTATTTTTATTTTTCCTCTTCTCGATCGCCCGAAGCATGAGAAAAGATACAAGGAGAGAGCACATGAAATGATAACACCATGCATAGAAAAAAAAATTAGGAATAAGAAGTAGGGGCCAAATCATTGCAGGTCACGAATCGGAGTACCTAAGTAGGGAGAGGGCAGTTGTGGCAGGCTCTCTCAGATGGTTTCAGAGGTGACTTTCTTTTGGGGTTTTTGGATCTTGGTTTTTGGTGGGGCACTCTTTCATGTGCCCCCTCTCTCTCTCTCTCTCTCTCTCTCTCTCTCTCTCCCAAACTCCCCAAACCCCCCTAGAAAAAAAGAGAAACTTTTACCAATACTCAATTTCTAGAGAGAGAGAGATGGGTTTTTTATATTTTATTTCATTTTGGGGAATTATGATGGAAATGGGGTTTGGGGTAGAGAGAGAGAGAGAGGGAAAGAATGAGATGCGATGGCGGGTTGTTCACAATTTTTCCCAAAATAAGGGACTGTGCCTGTGAGAGCATGGAGAAGAGGTGCTTCCAATTTTGCCCAGAGAAGGGCTGTACTCGCCGAAATCACGTGGTATGCCCGGCGGTCTACTGTAAGACAGCAAGGCGAGAGACGGTCTCACGAGAAAATAGCGTACACATGTGATGCTACGTCACGGCCTTTTCCTTCCCAGCCTTGATCTCCTCTTCTTCAATTTGAAGTGCCTCCTTGCTGTTGTACTTGCTGTCATCTTGAAAAGCGACACTCCGTCGCTGGCGGCCTTAAACTTGACCTCTTAATCGATCGATTCGAGCTTGTCACCCAGCACGTCGCCCTCGATCATTGTGTACCTACACACGAATTTCCCCTTGTTGAGCTCATTGATCCAGTGAGCCTCACATACTTGAAATGACTAGCTGCATTTGTTACCGAGCGAGAAATAATTTCACTAAACTCATCACTAGACAGAGGACCCAAAAAATGATGTATACTGAGTGTACAAACCTTCAGTGAAATTATCTTAGCTCGATGCTCCCGCCTCCTCTGTCGCCTTGTATGAGCTCCATGATCTTTTTGAACTGAGGCAGGGGCTTCGGGATCAGGGTATTCGACTCGACGATCAGGCCTTGAACATGCGAGCCAGAGCGATCAGGCATGTGGGCTCTTGTGTGATTATGGTTGCACCCATGGCTATTAGCAATGATAAGGAAATAAACCCAGAGGAAGTGATATGCTTCTGAGTCCTGTCAATGCCTCCCATTCATGATTAGAATTATGCGAATAGATGGGGTTGGTTTGGCAAGAGTCAAGGATTTGCAGCCTAAAGGAATGTCAAAGGGAGATTAAGTCTCTCTTTTGTTCTTTTGGTCATGAAAATGATTTCGGTCCCTTTTAAATTCAAGTTGAAATGTCAAAGATTATGGTCCAAAAGATGGACAAAAGAGAGAGCACATTCTCATGCTCACATGGGCGGCCATCCTTTTGAATTGATCGTTGCGACGTTGGATCTAACAACAATTTGGTGGTACTACATGACAATGTGCCAATTAGATATTATGATAAAATGTCCTTGTTTGGAGAAAAGTGCATTAATCGAACTTTATCTCATTATTATGCAACAAACAAGAATACTTGATTGGTTAATGATATCATATGATATAAGCATCATATAATATATTTCTCCATAAGCAACGCTCTAATGTCACGGTAGATCTGTTCAAATGTATCAAGTGAGGCAATTTGAAAATTTTTATGAAAAACAAGTTTGGTTAAGGTTGATACAAAGTTCACTAGCACCAACAGTTTGACTCGGTCAAAAGTGGGTCGGCAATGGGTTGTCCCAATATCAGCTCATCGTCTAAGTTTGGCGGAAGTGGAGGCTGCTGCTTTTCCGTTATATTTTGCTTCTCTTTTTCTTTTTTGTCATTATCAGTGCTAAAGCATTTGATCTCTAATCCAATGCCACTATCAAGAGATAAGATAGGATTCGCTTAGATAGAATTTCAAATAGTCCAAGTGTTATAGTAGGAAAAATTACCAAAAATGTCATAAACATATTACAATTATACCAATTTAATCATAAACTTTTTTTTGATCAATTGAGTTATAAGCATTTCTAATTATGTTACTTACAAAAAAAAATCTAATTATGTCAATTCAGTTCATCCGATCAAAATTGACTAGTTGGCACAAATGTGGCCGCCAGCCGATGCCCACAACCATTTTTTAATAATATTTTATTTTTCAATTTTTTTTTATTAATTTGTTTTTTTTCTTTTTTCTTTCTCTTTTTTTTTTTTTTTTGTTTCCCTTCTCCCTCCATCTTCCTTTGGCTCCAACGACCGGCCAGAGCGGAGGGCTGGCAGGTCGTCGGACTCAAGCTGCCAGGCGAGCTCGCCTCACCAAACCCAACGATAATGAAGCGCCCCTCGTTGAATCTGGCATGGGCTTGCCTCCCATATCCAAGGGGGGCTCGATCCATCATTGGTTGGCGAGCTCTCCTGGCTGCCTTAGTCTTGCGATGGGCTAGTCCTCCCCCCTAGCCAATCACCGAAGCCAAAGGAGGAGGAGGAAGGAAGGAGAAGACAACGAAAAAAAAGAGGAAAAAAAGATAAATAATTTATAAAATAAAATATTATTTAAAAAAAAGGTCCCTAGTGGCCACGTCAATCACCTTTTTTTAATAATATTTTAGTAAAAATAAGCTTATGACTAAATTGGCACAATTACAATAGATTTAAAACTTTTTGGTAATTTCCCTATTACAATAAGATAAGTCCAAACCCTAAACACATTAACTATATATTTTTTTTTATAGATTTCTTGACATATAATAGGAATGTACTTTTCATTAATGATCATACGAATTACTAGTTATGAAAGTTTATACCACATCGATAGTTTTAAATGTTAGCCCAAATTTGATATATCGAGCTGAAGTTCGGGATTTATTCATTTGTTACTTATGAATTCTCTTCTTCCATGAAATTTGCCGAAAATTAGAGCATCTCATGATACCAACAGAATATCAAGTGTATTCAACTTTTTTTCAACTTGATACACTACATATGTAGCACAATTTACAAAATTCCACAAAACCACTGCACCGGATTCCTGCCACACCTTTCATTCTCTTATTCTGAGCAAAGACGAACAAACGGCGCTCACCGGCTGCTACATATATAGAGAGACCGAGTGTGAAGGGTTCTCGTCATTGGATATTTTCTTAAGTGTGTTCGTTCGGTACAAAATAAATAATTAAATAACTATTTGTATCATTTGGTATAATTATTTGGTGAGAAAATTTTGCATTATTGACAATAATTTATATATAGATATTTTCATGAATGATGAAAATATTTTTTATTCATTTATTTTTGTAAGTT
Source organism: Eucalyptus camaldulensis (assembly GCA_019915185.1). Classification (NCBI taxonomy): domain Eukaryota; kingdom Viridiplantae; phylum Streptophyta; class Magnoliopsida; order Myrtales; family Myrtaceae; genus Eucalyptus; species Eucalyptus camaldulensis. The sequence goes on along the minus strand of JAHSVA010000014.1, from coordinate 6,712,523 downwards.
ATATGAAAAAAATATTTTTTTTACGAAACAAATGAAGCTTAATAAAAAATGTTAATCAGTCTGTGGGTTGTTCAATCATGACATGGAGGGGAGTGCGTGACGACAATTCGGATCTTCTTCCCGTTCGTGGGCCGGCTTCCGGTCGTCGGCTCGGCTCGCCTTGCATTTTGGAAACGGCATCTTTTTTCTCTCTCTCTCTTTCCTTCTCTCGCCCGCTCTTCCCTGCCCCGCCCCCGGGCTTTGCTGTGGTTGCGACCGGATCGAACTTTGACCATCGATTGGATCGTTCGTTCGGTGGTGTTGGTGTCAGGGGTCGTCGTTCGATGAGATTGTCTTGTCCTTGCACAAATTCCTTTCTTTCTTTGTTTTTTTGCTTTTTTTTTTCTTTGTTCGATGAGGTCGACCTTGACCTCGTCGGCTATTGCCTCTAGCCAGTCGTCGAGGTTCGACGACCGGCTGGAGGAAGAAGATGAGAAGAAAAAAATTTTAAAAAAATCCAAAAATTAAAATTAAAAAAAATTAAAATATTATTAAAAGTTGTCAACGTCAACGTGTCTAGTCAGCAAAATTTGGCCAAAATTAGCCAGAAATGACTAAATTGGCATGATGTAAAAATACTTAGGACTAAATCAGTACCAAAAAAAAGTTTAGGACTAAATCATCACAAAAACAAAAAGTTTATGATTTTTTTGGCACTTTTCCCCTAAAATGGGTATTACAAGTTTATGAAAGATACAAACTCAAAAGTCTCCCAATAATACTTAAATTCTCTTGTAGTAGTTATATCTATCTAATCTTCAATTAAAAAAGAAAAATCTCAGCAAAATTCCTTAAAAACACATGTATAAAACCTTGTTACAATCTAGGCCATCAATCTGATCTTCTATTAATGCAAGTTTTAATCATATTGTTTCACCAACCTTCTGAGCGAATTAGTCCCTTTTTTTCTTGCATAACTAATCTTGGGATGTCACATTTTATTGCTATGACTTGGGGCTTTGATTTAGGAACTCCAATAGTCATTAGATCTATCCATGGAGAGCGCCCGCTAAAAATATCTGACTGCTTTGCATAACCTAGTTTGGTTCTACACCTTTCCTCCAGCAACTTTCCTGACAGTAAAATCTTACTTATGTACTTGTAAAATCCAAACCAAGTTTATGTATGGATTAAACATGAACATTTGCACACTTAAATGAATTCTTTAAATCCTTGGGTTAAATTTTGATATTATCATAATCCCTTTAGTATATTTTCCAAGCAGTTTCTCCATTTTTGACAATGACAAATCTATACCATTCCTTCAATAAGAGTGAGTTATGCACATAAGCATGCATATTCTGCAGAACTATTTGACTGTAAAACCAGAGATGATTCATGCATGCTTCTACATGCGACATTTTAATAGACCATACAAATATGTCTGCAAAACATAATAAACTCCCCTTAATATGTACACATAGTGTGATGCTCCCCCTGAGTATGTGCTTCTCCCCCTTCTTGTTTCTTAAAAAAGCATTAACATCAGATGCCTAGGGATGAAAACCATATAAGCAAAAGCATTCATTTATTTATATCAGGAATTGTTCTACAAAGCATATTCCGGAAAAATCAATATAAAAGAAAGTGAACATTAACCAAAAGGATCACAAACACCGATTTCATCCATCAAGCTAGAACGTATTGTTATCAAGAGGTTTATTCAGAATATGAGCGAACTGCAAATCGATGCTAACATATCCTTTTCATTGAATCATGTTGTGCTATGGCTGCCCATAATTAATAAATAAAAGAATCATATGAAAGAGTCTCTCTTCTTGAAGTTTGACCCAGTTCAGAGCTCCTCGAAATGGAAGCCACCCCCGTTAATTAGCACAACTCATTGTTTAGGGTCAAATCTTTTATTAGAAATCCAAAATTTAGGCAGTTGAATACTTGGCCAATTTTTAAGACAGTTTGACTCTAAAAATTGTGCTCGTATTCAACTGAAACACGATTAGTAAAGAAAGACTTACCGATTGCTTAACAATATTACAATTACACTTATTTTCAAATCCTTACATTAAGGATGACATGTCCTTATATCTCAATAAGGACCATTGACTTAACTAAGAAATTTTATCATTTCCCTTTTTGCTGATCAATGTGTCATGAGGTTTATTACACAACTGAATATATTATTTTGAAGAAATTTGATTCCGTTGAATACTCGAGCAGAAATCTGACTAATTGGAGTTTGAATTACTAAAACTGCCACAACAACTAAGTAAAAATGTAAAAGAGACTTAGGGTTGATGCCTGATTATATATTGAAATACCATGGGTTTGACATATAGACCTCTTTGTCAAAGCTCTGCTCTGCTTTCTGCTCTGCTCCTCCTTGTCAAAGCCCTGTATGCTATTGGAAATATGTATACGTATTAGGCGCATTTTGTGGGCTATTGCATGGTGCACTTGTTTTATATTTTAAGTTTCAATGGGTCAGTTTTTGTCTACTGGTAATATTTTCCTCCAATCAGAGCAGGAGCAGAGCAGAAAGCACGCGAGCAGGCGGACCGGCAGAAAGAAAAGACGGGGAAGCAGAGAGAAGGAGGGGCAGAAAGAAAGTGGAGCAACCAGAGAAAGAAAAACAGAGGGAGAGAACCGGAGAGGAGGAGGGGAGTCTCCGGCACTGTCGCCGACGCGTCTCCTAGCCGCCGACCCTCGCTGCCGCCTCCCACACCTCTCCAGCAACCGCCATCCCCGACGACTGCCGCCGTGCTGGGTCACTGCCTCTGCTCCGCCGCGACACCAGCCACCTGCGCCAGTCACCGCACCGAGCCCCCTCGCCGCGCGACCTGCAACACCCACCGACGCTGCGGCCGGCCGCCGCCGCTCCCAGTCCCGTGCCGTACCTCCGCGTCACCGCTCCTGCTGCTGCTGCCGTCACCCGCCGCCGCATCCGCCGTCGCAGCCCTAACCGGAGGGGCCGCCTGTGCCGCCACCGACCACACCTCTCCAGCAAACGCCATCCCCGACGACCACCGCCGTGTTGCTTCCCCCGCCGTAGCCTGCTGCTGCGTTTTCGTCACCAGCCGCGGCGTTCGCCGTCGCCCGCCGCTGCTGTTCCGCCACCGTGCCGTCACCCGCTGCGTCCCAACCGTCGCCGTCAATCCCGTCGTCGCCGGCGCCGCCGCCGGCGCCGCCGCCGGCGCCGCCGCCGTCCGTACGCTTAGCGACGCCTCAGCCGCGAGCAAAGGAGAGGGACGTCCATCGGGTCGCGGCCGGTAGGGTTTCGGCCAAAAACCGGGTCGGGCGCGGGTCGCGAACCCGGGTAGGGTTTTGATCTTCGGGCAGGCCGCGTCTGGGCCGAAGCAAGGCCTTTGGGCCTGTTTAATATTACTTTTTCCTTTTGTGTTGGGCCGGGCTTAGTTTACTTAGGTTTTCTTTTTTAGGTGGACTCAGTTTTGAGCTGGACTGGGGCCTGAACGACGGGCCCAGTCCTATTAGGGCCTGCCGAATTGGTCCTCCCCCGACCGGGCCGGTTCCGGTCAAACCGGACCCGACCCGTACCGACCGGGCTGAACCCGGGTCTGGTCAGACCGGACCCGACCCGGTTCGCCCTTTTTTAAAATTAAAAATTATTTTTAATAAAATAAATTAAATAATTTTAAATTTTAAAAATTTTAAAAATTTCGAAAATTGAAAAAAAATAGGATTTGGTTAGGAATTGTCTTGTCTTGCCTTTTTAGCGTAATTAGGTTTTTATTTTCTTACACCTTGATTATACTGCATGTTTCATTCGCCTATTTGATTATATTTGTCGATGTTCAATTGCGCGCATGTTTCATTCGTCTATTTGATTGTATTTGTGGATGTTCAATTGCACATGCTCAATTTTTCTGCAATTAGAGTCTTGGTAGCTACGATTGTTATTTTAATGATTGTGCACATTAATGATTACTTGTTAGTGGATAGGTATAAAATCAATCCAAACTACTTGACAAAAATCATTTCATTTAAAATGAACAATATTAGATATCAAAATGGCATTAATTGGTTAATTAATGTAATCAAGTCCATAATCGTAGATTCTCTAATTGCATAAGTGTGGCATACTCCCATACCTTACTTGATTTTTAGCCAACTCCAATAGGTTAGTGACGATTTATTTTTGCGAAATTCTTAAGAATACCCTAATGTCATGAGGTATGAGCTTATGAGAGCCTGTGCCTAGAGTCTTAGATTAGTCGTTTAGATAATACCCCTAAATCCATTCCCTCCCTTCAAGGGTAGGTCACGACAATGATCTAAGCTCCAACAATATTCTTACATGACATTTTTTGCTTGTCAATCATGTGACTTTAATGATGTTGTAAATTAAATCAATTACACGTAAAAATTTTCAGTCAATAATTGACACAAATAGTAGTACTGGACCGACCACATAACATTATGCAAAATCTAATTTCAAGAGATCAATAGCATAACTGCAGCAAATATCAAACTTTAGGACTGTGAATGAAATTTCTCAGTGTTAAAAAATAATTTTCCTTCTCTTGTCGTGGTCGCGGAGAAAATCTTTTAGCACTGCCACTGAATCAACACAGCCCGTGAAGGCAAAACGTGCGACGATTGATAAGCCAATGCAGCGTTTTTTTAGAGACCAGATTTAGTTATTCACTTATGTATATCTACGGGGCTTCAATTTGTACTTTTTAGGAGATAAAAGTGGGTGTTAGGAGGCCGGGACTAGATATGAGATGTGTTAGAAATTAAACCAAATTAATAAATATCCTCAATTGACTACGAGTTGCTGATGTCAATGGAGAAGTTACTGATATTAATGGTTGTCAATGCCGATATTCCAGAATTTGATACTGATGATTTTGTTTGGTGAATTGATATGGATGACTGTTTGATGCTCAAGTTAATTAAATTCTTTATTGTAGCGTTGTTTTTGAGAAGTCTATTTGTATTTTTATTTCATGACTGTTCATGTTTCTAAGTGTAATCAATGTTTTGTAAGTTCTTAGGATTTTATCACCTCAGATTAGCTATATTTATGAGTCATTTAGTTTAAGAGTTATGTGTGAAGCGTATAAAAGTTGAGTGTTGTAATTGTTTTTGATAAGGTGAAAAAAAGGTGAAATAAACAAAAATGATATTTGTCTCCTTCTCTTTTTTGTGTTGTGTTAGTGAGGGTTTCAGCTTTAAATTATCCCATCAAGATGTAGCCTGTATTTGTCTGTTACAAAAACTTGAAATTTTCTAGTTTTAATGCCGTATGAAATTATGAAGGAGCACTATTAGCTATAGAGGTTTAGATAATTAGATGGATGCATTATTCGATACTTAATTGATATAACGTCTCTTTCACGACCCATGTTCCTTTTCAACAACTAGATTACTTGCACAGCTTAGGCTCAATGGACGGAGAGCTGTATAGAAAAGTGGAGGATGGTGGAATGAACAACTCGATCGCAGAGAAGGTAAAGAAGGATGAAGGAGGACCTTTAACGGAAGTGTCAAAGGATGAAAGGGATTCTGAAGAAGAAATCTGGAGAGGTCGACGGGAGATAATGAATAATGCATTGGCGGCTTCCGCGGGGGGACAAGATCCGGCAAAAGCTTACGAATATGCTCTAAAACTGGAGCGTGTCATCATAGGCGGCAAGGTTGACGAGTTCCTTTCCATGATCAATGTAAATGATCCATTGTTGCGGGACATCGATTGGTCTGTCGTTTTAAATTCCCGATTGAAATTCAACGAATCACTGCTCCACCTGGCAGCAGCAACCAAGAACGACAACATCCTAAGGTTTCTGGTTGATTGTGTTGGTGACCACCTCATAACCGCCCAAAATGATTGGGGACATACCCCACTCCACTTGGTCGCTTTCGGGGGATCTACTGGAGCTGCAGAGATGTTGATTCGCCGGGCAAGAGACAAGAACCTCCTCTTGAGGATGAAGAACAAACGTGGAAACACCGCTTTGCACGAAGCCGTGCGCGAAGGTCACGCCAACTTGGTGCGCTATATGTTGAGCGCAGATTTGGAGCCCGTGTACTGGAAGAACGCGAGTGAGAAATCTCCCCTGTACCTGGCCCTCGACATTAACGACTCCGCAATACATGAGGCTTTATTTTCACTCTCGTTGGAACCATCAAGGATAGAAGGCTTGCCGCCCATTCATGGTGCCATTATACGTTCACGATGCGGTACGTACCTAAATCTGCTTATGTGGAAATATATTTATCTATTTCTGGACTGACTCATCCCAAATCTGTGCAATAACTTTTTGCTCTTACCAGAACCCCTTACCAGTTTTTACTTAAAATTCCCTACCCTGCTCGTTAAAGTAGTTGGATACCCATCGGTTTAGCCGCATGATAAACAAATTATTCACATTTAATCCATACAATTAAACCTAATTCTACCATATTTAACCACGTTTCATGTAGTGAACATGTATGTAGAAGAGCTGTTTCACAGTTTTTTTTTTTTTTTGGTCAAAACTGTTTCATAGTTTGTCAGCTCATAATTCTAATAAGCACTTTAGAAACTGTACAAAAGATCCCATTGAAATTGGATTTACTATATATTTCTTATTCTTACTGTCCAATATATAAAAATCCTTTTATGAAGTACTACTGATTGAAATCTCGTAATAATAGTTCAGTTTATTCTTCATTGAATGCAAAAGTAGATGACATTGTGGAATGAATCGAGCGTTGCCATGGGCTTTTGAAGATAGGCACTTTAATTAGGTTATCATGATAGGCACCTTTTTTAAGGTTCATATCAATTAAATAAGGTAAGGTTATTTCTTTAAATCTAGTAATATTCTTTCCCTTGGGAAAATTATCCAAAAAGTCCTAAGTTTATTGAACTTTTGCCAATTCAATCATAAATCATTCAATTTTGTCAATTCAGTGCTAAACCTTTTTCACTCCTTGCCAATTGAGTGTATTTGGCTAATTTTGATCAGAATTCACTGACGTGGATAATTTTTATTAATATTTTAATCATTTTTAAAAAAAAATTATACATTTTTCTTTTTTTCTTTTTTCTTTCTTTCTTCCCCCCTTTATTCTTCCTTTTATCAGTGGCCGGCTACCAACCACCGGTAATGGCCAGCTACCGGCCATGGCTGGGTGAGTTGACCTTGCCGTAAGTGATGCCTGGCCGAGCAAGGCCAAGCCCCGGCAAGGGTTGGCCTCACCTAGGTTAGGCAAGACCAACCCTCACCCAAACTAGGTGAGATCGCTTGGGCGAGGGTGAGCCCCCTTGTTTGGCCACATCTTACTGAGGCATGCGAGGCTAGCTAGCTTGGCCATAGTCGGTGGCTAGCACAAAAGGAAGAAGAAAGGAAAACAAAAATCAGAAAAAAAAATCAAAAAAGATTTTTAAAAATTGTTTACATTAGTGCCGACCGTCTTACATGACACCGCTAGTGTCCACGTTAGCGAAATCTTATCAAAATTGGCCGGATGGACTCAATTAGCAAGAAATAAAAATGTTTATGACTAAATTGACAAAATTAAAAAGTTTATGACTGAATTAGTATAAGTGTAATAGGTTTAGAACTTTTTGGACAATTTTCACTCTTTCACTGATGTATCTAGAATGTAACCGATTACCCATATTGAAATTTGTGGCCTGAATTGCTCCGTCAACTTCAAGAATGATGGCATCCGTCACGCGAGCACCTTTTTTTGTATTTATGTAAAATTGAAGTATGTTTTTTATTATAAATAATTGGTGAATTATTATTCTATTTCATAAAAAAATTCTTCTTTTGAATAGAATAAATGCGAAATTCTTAATTCATGTTGTATATTAATGTAAAATATAGGGGGCTCGACGACAGTTAGAAAATTCCTAATTATCGTTGTTATATGACTCATGAAATTCATATATGTACTTAACAATATTATTAGAGTATATTTTATAGGAAGTATTATACAAATGTAAGAATTTTCAATAATTGCTCATTTGCAGTTTTTGAAACTCATTAGAACTAATTTCAATAAAACTAATGCCTCTTTTGTTGAACAAAAGTCATGGTATAAGAGGCAAACATAGATCCTAATTTGAAGCAAAATAAATGGAAAGTGGAAGAAAAACACTCCTTGTAAGGAAAACAATCAATCCCTTACAAATTAGAGCCCTATAAATCACTTTTAGAGACAATTCTTAAAGAAAAAATCATTATATATTTATGTAGATGTTACAACAGTCTAGATTAATTTGCAAAGTTCACTGAACTTTTAGTATTATGGATGTAATTTTTCTAGCGGTGAAATGAGTTTTGTCATCATAGCTTAAATATGTGGTCGTTATAGCTAGGATATATATGACTCCATGCAATGCACATACAAGATAGAACATATAATGTGATTTATTGAGTAAAAATATCTTTCCCAGAATCACTAAAATTTCACAAAATATATTTGGTCCATTCACAAGATATAATGGGATTGAATAGCACAATCCCCAAGGATGAGGTTATCTCTAAATCACTCTCGCCTGTCTTTGAAGTCCAATGGCCACCCACAATCCTCAAACACCGTTGGAATATTCTCTAACAATTGAAGCACCTCTCTCACATTATTGAACCTCTTTACTAGCACCTCCAAATTTTCATAGTTGGGGCCAAATTTTTTTTTTTTTTTGTTTTGGTGGAGCCTTTTCCTTTCTGTAATTTGTGATTTATAAGCTCTACTATCTTAGAAATAGATTCTGGTCACAAATTTTACTTAGATTTTACTCACAAATTTTGGTAAATATATAATCTCTTAATTGAGCTGAATAAGTGCTGTATACCTTTACGAAGAAGATGACGTTCAATCTAGAGAGGGTGGAACAATTTTAAGGGGGATTTCGGTACGGTGCTGTGGAGGCTATTGCAATGTTCTCGACAATTAAATAAGTCTGCTTGATACTTGCTAGAATTCGATGGACATAATATGAAAAGATCATTTTCCTTTTCTTGATCTTGCCCTAGCTTGCATTACGTCCGCCAACTCTATAGATACTTCATGTCGTGGAAATGCCATATAAATTGCTATGTCATTTAGTAAGATTTTTATAGTGAAATCTTAAGTACCTATCAATGTCATTAACTAGTTTTGGTATTGCAATCTAATCTGTTATTGTCGACTATCAATACTAGTAGTGATTAAGGCACGTCAAAGATGTCCTTACTCCAAAATGGGTTTAAATATATAGAGACCAACCAAGCTCCAACCATCCTAATTTGAGCTCCTGATCCCAGATTTATTCGACCTGATACTCAAGAAAAACATGAAGCTATTTGCAATGACCGACTCCAATGGGGGCAATGTATTCCATTTAGCAGCTCACCTGAATCACACCTGGGTATTAGAATTCTTACAACCAGAAACTGAATATTTGATCCAAGAACGGGACATGAATGGAGATCTCCCCATTCATATTGCAAGCAAGATGGGTTATGTTGAACATATAAAGAAGCTAAGGAACGTAGCAATATTCCCAAATGGGCAAGGGCAACACATTCTTCATATCGCCGCAAAATATGGTAGAGTCTCCGTAGTGAGATATATACTCAGCGATCTAATTCTAAGGCAGCTGTTAAATACAAAAGATGATGATGGAAATACAGCTTTGCACTTGGCTGCGATGCATTCACAGCCCGCTGCTTTGATTGATCTTGTGCGAACTGACGGGATTCTACCAAGCATTTTCAACAACGAATGCTTGCTCGCTGTTGACATTGCTCGACGACGACACAAGGCAGAGGGGTACAACATTCGGCATGTAGGTAACATGAACAGTCACTATTTTATTTATTAACTTACTGGAGATTTCGTAGACTAATGCATTAGTTAAGGCAGATATTGTATTCAAATCATTATGTCTCCCAGCCAACTAGATAGTAGAAGTATTGATCAAATTTCTAGAATAGCCGAGACTCCTCTCGGATAAATGTTCTGCAAGTCCGTAATTTAGTCGTGATAGGAGGTAATTAAAATTTGTGATCATGAATTTCTCTGCAGTTAGAAACAAGTAACGTGTCATTCATAACACGGACATAACAATTTATATTTTTCGTTTAATTGGGCCTCTGAATAAGGTCATGAATAAAAAGGCAGGGTTTGTCAAGGTTGCATTCTGTTTTTCATAAAAGACCAGGGGTCAATGTGACAAATTTGACCCTTCCAAAAGTAGCACAATCTCATAACATTATCATTTTGTCAACCTATGAAATGATTGCCCACATAAATTCCATTCACGCCTCTTTTTTCGTCTAAAATGAACTTGGTAGTTTTGTGCTAATTCTTCAAAAAGAGCAGAAACTGCATCTTTAGAAGCAAACCTTTCCAGAGTTCATTCCCGTTATCAATATGGTATAAGCTTGTTCTTATTTTCCTTTTTACATGCTTCCGATCTCAGCAATTGGCATACCTGGCGTTGCTTTGCTCGCTCGCGGGAAAAGGTCCACTTGGAAACCAAGAGTTACTCCTACTTAGAGCGAAAGCTCGAGATAAAGAGTTATCAGTAGTCCGCTCGCGCAAAAGCATGCCGAGCAGGGACATCGTCAAGGATTACATCAATTCCCGTATGGTGGTGGCAACGCTTGTGGCCACAGTGACTTTCGCAGCTGGTTTTGCAGTTCCTGGAGGATTTAACAGCTCGGACACAGCCTCCAAAGATGACCGGGGCATGGCTACGATGCTGGACAATAAAATGTTCCAGGCTTTTGCGATTTGCAACACCATCGCGATGTTCTGCTCAATAACTGTGGTCGTCAACCTCATCTGGGCGCAGATAGTTGATGTCGACGCTGCAGTCGCTGCATTCGAGCGCACAACGCTACCACTACAAATTGCACTCCCGGCGATGTCCACCGCTTTCTTAACTGGTGTCACCTTGACCATAGGCAAACTCCCGTGGCTTGCTAACACCATATTTTATTTGGGACTCGTTTTCCTCCTCATTATCTCATTTGCTAACTTGTTAGGGGAACCTCTCATCTTTAAAATCCTCGGTCATCCTCTCCGTCGACTAACATTCTGGCTTATTCTCGCTTATGTTTATTTGTGGAGAGTTGAGACGTACATTTATGATGACAATGACGCGAAAGATAACAAAAGGGAGAAGAAGACCTTCGCTAGTCCGCCTGTGGATGTTGTCGGTGAATCGAGGACCGATGACTTGGCGAAAGCAAAATGTGAGTGATAATATATGTTTTCCTTGGTGAGTGTGACTCACTTTACGGTTGCTTTCCTTTATGTCAGACCAAAGGTGATTGTTAATGTATGTAAGCTATGATATAGTTAGTATTAGTACCTAGAGAGGGGTGAATATGTATATAAACGATTTTTCTCGATAATTGCACAATACTAGGCAGTTGATAGATTTGAGACAAACGATAATCAAAGTAAGACTGAGAAAACAGAAAATTGAACACGCGGTTTATAGTGATTCGGCTTATGTCAAGCCTACGTCCACTCTTTTGTACTGACAGCCTATTGGCTGGATTCCACTATGAACAAAGAGATGTTACAGTGTTGTTCTCCCTTGCTTTCACGGTGTAGATGATCTACCACACTCACTCAAGGGATCACTAAGTATGAACACTCTGTTGGAGAAATCTTTCCAGAATATTTTGAAGCTGACAAAACATTTCTATCAGTCTAAGTCTGGATATCGATAGATAAAGTCTCAAGAATTTATAGTCTTAAGACTTTGTTATCTCAAAACTCAAGACTCAAAATTATTCTCACTGATAGTCTTTCTAATCCAGTGTTGAAGGAAATCCAAAGTCGAGGTTTATGGTTGAGGATTTGATCCTATCCTCTGGAATAGATTCTTTGGTTGGATAATCATTTCGGATTCTTTAATTCTTATCTAAGATCGATTGAAGATCCGATGGTCGACGAAATAATCTTGGATTATTCTATTCTTGGAAACCGAGATCCTGATTGTATGGGCGAACAGGATTGATGGGCTATCATCAGATTCCTTAAATAGCTCGGATGATCTTCTTGATTGATTCCGTCCAACGGGTAGATTGGAGGAATTCCTTTGGTAAGTGCCAACGGCTATGATGGCATGAAGGAGTATAAAAGGAAGACGTTCTAGTTGTTTTAAAAGTGTGTGATCGATAGAAAAATTCCAGAGTCTGAAGATCCTTGATTGTTAGTTGAGACCGAGCGAAATTGTATACTGAGAGTGTTTATACTTGGTGACGCCTTGAGCGAGTGTGGTAGATCATCTACACCTAGAAATCAAGGAAGATCAACACTGTAACAACTCTTTGATCATAGTGGAATCCAGCCAATCGGCTGTCAGTGCAGAAGAGTGGACGTAGGCTTGAATCAAGCCGAACCACTATAAACCGAGTGTTCAATTCTCTCTTTCCCTTACTCAGTCTTGCGATTGAATTTTTAACTGTTGCAAATTCTCTAATTGTTTAAATATCGTGCAAGCTTCGAGAAATTTTTTTTGTATACCTATTCACCCCCCTCTAGGTACTCGTACTAGCTATCTCAATTGGTATCAGAGCCCGTGTTCTTACTTTGTTTGAAGTGTTTTACTTCAGAGTAAAAGATCCATGGCTAGTATGCTAGCACCGGGGCTGATGGAGGGGCAAAGCAATACCAGACCTCCCTACTTCGATGGAAAGGATTACAACATCTGGAAGAACAAGATGAAAGCTTTCCTACGATCAAAGGATCCTCTGGAATGGGACGTAGTGGAAAAAGGAATCACTCCTGCTGCTGCATCAATCACTGAAAGAGGAAAAGAAACCGTTGAAACCAGCGGAATGTCTCAAGAAGAAATAAACAAGAGACAAGCACTCGATGCTAAAGCAATTTATTCTTTATATTGTGCTTTGTCACCAACTGAATATAACAGAATATCTTCTTGTGTCACAGCAAAAGAAGTTTGGGACAGGTTACATATCACTTATGAAGGGACAGATCGAGTGAAGGAGACCAGAATTAACATTCTTCTTGGTCAATATGAATCCTTCAAAATGAAACCAGGAGAATCTATAACTGACATGTTTAGTCGTTTTACAGATATTGTCAATGGTCTTGAGAACCAAGGACAAAAAATTTCTGATCCCATGAAGGTGAACAAGCTTTACGTGGACTCTCTAAGGATTGGAATCATATAAAGACTTCAATAAGAGAGACGCAAAGAATCATGCCATTATCTGTAGACGAACTGATTGGAACTCTTCAGTCTTACGAAGTGGAACGAATTAATGAAGACGAAGATCCAAGAGGTAAGAAATCTATTGCACTAAAATCAAATGATGATTCTGATGATGCAGATTCTGAAGATGATATGGATGATGAGGAGCTCGCCCTCATGATAAGAAGATTCAGAAAACTGAATAGAAAAGGCAGAAGGTTCATCCCAAAGAAACAAAGTTCTCAGAGACAGCAGACCAAGTCTGTTGATGATGAGGAACCAAACAAAGAAGTGGTTTGCTTCAAATGTAAAAAGAAGGGACACATCAGACCCAACTGTCCTCTTCTGAAAAAGAAAAGAGGAAAAGCTGAGAAATTTCGAAAAGCTCTTAAAGCCGAAACCTGGAGCGATACAGAGTGTGAAGAGAGTGATGAGGAATATGCCAACCTGTGTCTAATGGCGCAATCAGACTCAGACTCTGGATCAGACTCAGACAGTGAATTTGAGGTAAGTGATTATAAAATCCCTGTCAAAGTCTCTAAATATATTGATGAGTTATGTTTTAGTCTTAAGACTTCTCTTAAAAGGATTTCCGAACTTAAAAAGGAAAACTCAGTTTTAAAACAAAAGGAAAACATTTTAGAAGAAAAGGTAAAAAATTTAGACTTGAATGTTTCTACTCTTAAAGAAAGTGAAGACAATCTTTCAAAAGAAAATGCTTTCTTAAAAACTGATTTATCAAATATTTCAAAGAAATTTTCAATAGGGTCGGAAAAACTTGAAAAAGTCCTTTCAATCCAAAGACCTTACTTTAATAAGTCGGGTCTAGGTATGACAGCTGAAACAATCCCTTTGATTGATTTTCCGAAAGTAAAAGAAAGAATTAAGAAAAGACCATCGAGAGAGGCTTATAAAAATCATTTCAAAAGAGTTTTTGTAAAGCCTGTAGGTTGAAATGCTTTAAGATGTTCTAAGTGTAACAGTCAGGATCATTTTGAAAAAGATTGTCCTATGGTTTGGAAGCCTGTTACGAGAGTATGGCCTAATAATGCTCATCCTACTAACACCAAAGGACCCAAGAAAATTTGGGTACCAAAGAAAGCTTGAGACTCTTTTTTGAATGCAGGTCTCTGTCAAAAAGAAGGTAAAGTGGTATCTTGACAGCGGATGCTCAAGACACATGACAGGAGACTCAAAATGTTTCATAAAGCTTATTAAAGTAAATGGTGGAAAAGTTTCATTCGGAGGAAATAGCAAAGGAAGTATTGTGGGATTCGGAACTGCGAAAATTGGAAATCTCACAATAAGCAATGTCTCTCTAGTGGAAGGACTCAACTACAATCTACTCAGCATTAGCCAATTGTGTGATACTGGTTACAAGATCTTCTTTCAAGAAGGCATATGTTCTGGAATTAGCAAAGATTCGACTCAGTCTTTCATGGGTCGAAGGCATGGAAACATCTACCTCCTTGATGTAAAGCCAAATGAAGAACAATGCTTAATCTCAATTCAAGATGAAGCAATTCTATGGCACAGAAAACTTGGCCATATCAACAAGAAGCAATTAGCCAAAATCTCTTCAAAGCAGCTTGTTCGAGGTCTACCTAAACTGCCATACCAAAAGTCTGACTTATGCACTCCATGCATTCTGGGAAAGCAGGTAAGAAATTCATTTAAGCAAATAAATCATGTATCTACTAATCATGTAATACAGTTGCTTCATATGGATCTCTTCGGACCAACAAGAACCCAGAGCATTGGAGGTAAGAAATATTGTCTAGTAATTGTAGATGATTACTCTCGTTTTACCTGGGTATATTTTCTTGCAAATAAATCAGAAACCTTTTCGTACTTTGAAAAGTTTGCTAAAAAGGTTCAAAATGAAAAAGGATGCGCTATTTCTAGTATAAGAACAGATCATGGAAGTGAATTTGAAAATCAAGATTTTACGAGATTCTGTGATAAATCTGGTGTTAATCACATGTTTTCCTCTCCGTATACTCCAGAGCAAAATGGAGTTGTGGAAAGAAAGAATAGATCTCTTCAAGAAATGGCTAGAACACTTTTAATTGAAAGTAAAATTTCTTCACGATTTTGGGCTGAAGCTGTTTCAACTGCTTGCTATATTATAAATAGAGTCTTTCTAAGACCTATTCTTGATAAAACCCCCTATGAATTGTTCAAAGGTAAGAAGCCTATTGTTTCATACTTTCATGTGTTCGGTTGCAAATGCTTTATTTTGAAAAATGCAAATGATCGAGTTGGTAAGTTTGAAGAAAGATCAGATGAAGGCATCTTCCTTGGATATTCTACATCAAGCAAAGCCTACAGAGTCTACAACAAAAAAAGCCAATCTGTGGAAGAATCAATGAATGTCAAATTCCAAGACTCAGTGCAAGATGAATCCGGCCAGACTCAGTACGAAGAGACTGAATCCCCTCTAGATCTTCAAATGTCTACATCTCAAGAAGCATCTCAGATTCTGGAAGTCCATCATCAAGACGCTCATGGAGAATCAAATAAAGAAAGAGATCATCAACCTGGTAACTGGAAGCACAAATCCAGTCATCCCAAAGATCTTATTATTGGCGAACTTAATGAAGGAATCCGCACCAGATCAAAAAGGCATGAAGAATCTAGTGCTGTGGCTCTCATCTCTGAAATTGAACCAAAAAGCATAGAAGAAGCCTTATCTGATGAAAGCTGGATCGAAGCTATGCAAGAAGAGCTCAGACAGTTCAACATTAATGATGTCTGGGAATTGACATCTAAACCAAAAGGTAAAACTGTTATTGGAACCAAATGGGTATTCAGGAACAAAATGAACGAAAAAGGAAAAGTCGTACGAAACAAAGCAAGACTCGTGGCCAAAGGGTATACGCAAGAAGAAGGAATAGACTATGACGAGACTTACGCACCCGTTGCAAGGTTAGAAGCTATTCGTCTATTACTTGCGTTTGCTTGTTACAAAAATTTCAGGTTATTCCAAATGGACGTCAAAAGTGCTTTCCTAAATGGATTTATCCATGAGGAAGTTTATGTGGAACAACCGCCTGGATTTGAAGACTCAAAGAAGCCAGACTCAGTCTTCAGACTGAAAAAGGCTCTGTATGGTCTAAAGCAAGCACCTCGAGCTTGGTACGACAGACTAAGTAAGTTTTTATTACAAAATGGTTTTGTCAAAGGTAAAGTAGATACTACTTTGTTTATCAAAAAGGAAAACAAAAACTTTTTACTTGTTCAAATATATGTTGATGACATTATTTTTGGATCCTCTAATGAAAGTCTTTGCAAGAAATTTTCTAAGTCTATGCAGGATGAATTTGAAATGAGTATGATGGGAGAATTAACATTCTTTCTTGGACTCCAAGTGAAACAAATGAAGGAAGGAACTTTCATCCATCAAGAAAAATATGCGAATGATCTTGTCAAAAGGTTTGGATTGGAAAAATGCAAAAAGATCGACATACCAATGTCATGTTCTCAGAAGATAGACAAGGATGAAGAAGGGAAGAAAGTAGATCAAAAGCTGTACAGGAGCATGATCGGTTCACTTCTTTATCTTACTGCTTCTAGACCTGATATTTTGTTTAGTGTTTGTATCTGTGCTAGGTTTCAATCAGATCCTAGAGAATCACATCTCATTGCCGTGAAACGAATTATCAAATACGTTGCTTCATCTTCAAGCATCGGTCTTTGGTATCCAAAGATGGGAGACTTTAATCTTCTAGGATACTCAGATGCAGATCTGGCCGGTTGCAGAGTCGATAGAAAGAGCACTTCTGGAACTTGTCAACTACTTGGAAACAGAATGGTGTCTTGGTTTTCAAGGAAGCAAAGCACTGTAGCTCTTTCAATGACAGAAGCAGAGTATGTAGCTCTTGGAAGCTGCTGTTCGCAAATTCTATGGATAAAACAACAGCTACAAGACTTTGGCATTGAAGACTCATGCACAGAAATCAGATGTGACAACACCAGCGCTATCAATCTCACCAAAAATCCAATCCTTCATTCAAGAGCAAAGCATATTGAGATTCGACATCACTTTATTAGAGATCATATTCAAAATGGAGAAATCTCGATTCAATTTGTTGATTCAAAAAGTCAACTAGCGGACATATTCACAAAGCCTTTGGAGAAGAATCAGTTCGACTTTATCCGCTCGAGACTCAACATTTTGAAGCTTGAAGAAGTTAAAGTCTAGAGACTCACCAACTCTAAGACTCTGATCTCTTAGACTCTAAGTCCTGAGACTCAGACATTCATGGCTAAAGACTGTAAGTTGTATTTCATCTAAAAGGTACTAATTGTCATTTAGTTATAATTAACTCGAAAAGGTACGATCTTTTGTTTAATAATTTTGGCAGTTATCGATTTTGAAAAGAAGTAATCGTTCACTTTCCTTGCACCGATTGAACTTCCTTTTTCAAAAACTGAGTTATATATATACAGTTTTTTCCTTTCCCCAATTTTCAAAACCCTAAAAAGCACTCTCCTCTCGATACTGTTTCTACTCTTTGTTCATCGTCGAGAAAGTGGTCATTTTTCTTGGGAAAGCAAGTGAAGGAATCCTCCAATAGACAAAGAAAGATGTCGTCTTCGAGGAAATCATCAAGAATCGCAAACAGGGGACCACAAAGAATGAAGAAGGGACCGACTCATTTTGATCTCACTGAGGAAGAAGACTTACCTGGTCAGCGACAAAGTCCGATTCGCTCTCCTCCACGTCATTCAGCATCTCCTGCCCCACAAAGTGCAAGTCATAATCTGGAAGAAGAGATAATCGAGGATGCCGACCCAGTAAGAGTTCAAAAGCCCTCCTTTTTGTATAAACTTTATTGTGCATTGAAAAGCACAGGTACTCCATTGAACTACATAGATGACTTCCTTAAGGACAAAAATTATGGGAATGAGTATCTTTTTCTGAAGAAAATGGAGGAATGGGGAATTGCCCCGAAAGGAAAAGCAGAGGAAGCACTTGCGAACATTCCAAGAGATCCTCGTATGCCAGGACAAAATCTGATTGACGGGAATGATGATGACAAAATGTTCCTTGAATTTAAACCTAAAATGGGTGTGGCGGCAAAGGTGAAAGGAAATCGAATGGATTTGTTTAAATCCAAGGATCAGGAAAAAGTGTATTACAGTCTGTTGAAAAGAGGGGTAATCAACCCTAGAAGTGTTGATTTTGACTTCCTGGATTCCATCAACTTGAACCTAAGAGAGAAGTTGAATTTGCTTCAACTTGAGACTTTCTGCTCTGACTCTACAGACGGGTATGATCATCTGACCGCTTATTTCTATTCAAATCTTAGCTTTTTGGATGCGAATAGAATTTCATTCAGTGTTCGAGACAAAGTCTATGTGGTAGATGTGAATATGTTGGCGGACATAGTTGGAGTTGAATGGGGACGCTATCTCCCAATCAAAGTCTCACCTGCTCGAACTACTCTGGATCTTGTCAAAGATAGGGATGTAGATAAGAAAATTATCTATTCCAGGATGAATGCCATCAACATTGTGCTTCACAAGATTGTGATCAATTGTCTCAGACCTAAGTCTACTTCAAAGACTTCTGTGTCTCTTTCTGAAGCAAAGTTGATGTATGCGATCAACTCAGGACGGAAGTTTTCTCTCCCGCACACTATTCTTTTCCATATGTACAGAGCAGTGTCAAAAGACAAAGGACAATTGCCTTATCCTGGTCTGGTGACCAAGATCTTCAGACATCTGAATATTGAACTGCCACATACTTTTTGTGTTCGACCGTGTGATAAGATGGTGGTAGGGCTGAAAATGTTAATGAAGATGCGTCTGCAAGAACTCTCTAAGGCAATGGAGAAATTCAAAGTGAAATCTCCAGTCCAGTCTGCTTCAAAAGGGAAAGGAAAGAAGGCCATTGGTGCTTCTTCGAAAAAGAGGAAAAGAACTCTTATCCTGGAGGATGAGGATGAAGATGATGAAGATCCCACTATTCCAGCACTGACAAGAACAAGACGTTCTGTGTCTTATCCGACAGAACTTCAGCAGAGCAGAGAAGAAGAAGAACAGAGAGAGAAGGAGAAAAAAGTTGAGGAAGAAGAAGAAGAAGAAGTAAAAGAACAGTCTGCTGATAAATCTGGAGAGAAGGGAAATCAAGAGATTGATCATCTCTCTTCCCCTTTCGATGTCCTAGAGACAGGGGGTGTTAGCGAGCAAGAGAGGTCTCCACCTCATGCTGCTGAAGATCCAAGACAATCTCCAGAAGACCCAGAAGAAGTTCAGGTCTCTCAATTGCCTGAAGAAGATGATACGACGATTCCAAATCTGCCAGACCGTTCAGAAGCGCCATCGTCTGCTCACACACCATCTGAGAAAGCCAATGCCAGTACACAGACGGATGATTCTGTAGATCTTCGTAGTATCATGAATATTCTTCTGGAAATGCGTAACCAGATATATATTCTGGACTGTGAAATCCAAGCTTTGAAGCATGCTGGACAAGTATCTTCAGTCTCTCTGGAAGATAAATACAAAGACCTCGCTCTGCAACTTCAAGCCAATGCCAAGAGAGAAGAGGTAGCTCATCTGCGAGAAGATCTGAAGAAGCTCGAAGGAGTAGTCCAGTCCATTGGGGATTTCCAGATCGTGCGCATTCCCAAGCAGACATGACTCCTTTCTCACCCTCTTTTTAATGATGACAAAAAGGGGGAGAACCAATTTGAACAAACATTATTTTAAAACTTTATTTGAAGTGACTTTTGTGTTTATGTTTATTTTTGAGTATGACTTGAGAACTTGAACTTGAGTGTTAGACTGAATTGGTTGTGGATTTTGATGCTTGACTGGTTGCATTTATATCAAGTATTGTTACATGGTATTACTCATGAAAGACTAACCAATTTGCTGTGGATGCAGAGTCTGGTTGTTTATTAATCTTTATGAGTTAGCCATATTGCTTGAGAAATGTTTTTGCAGGTCAAAGTTGTTCAAATCTTCAAGAAAGTTTTGTCACCATCAAAAAGGGGGAGATTGTTGGAGAAATCTTTCCAGAATATTTTGAAGCTGACAAAACATTTCTATCAGTCTAAGTCTGGATATCGATAGATAAAGTCTCAAGAATTTATAGTCTCAAGACTTTGTTATCTCAAGACTCAAGACTCAAGACTCAAGACTCAAAATTATTCTCACTGACAGTCTTTCTAATCCAGTGTTGAAGGAAATCCAAAGTCGAGGTTTATGGTTGAGGATTTGATCCTATCCTCTGGAATAGATTCTTTGGTTGGATAATCATTTCGGATTCTTTAATTCTTATCTAAGATCGATTGAAGATCCGATGGTCGACGAAATAATCTTGGATTATTCTATTCTTGGAAACCGAGATCCTGATTGTATGGGCGAACAGGATTGATGGGCTATCATCAGATTCCTTAAATAGCTCGGATGATCTTCTTGATTGATTCCGTCCAACGGGTAGATTGGAGGAATTCCTTTGGTAAGTGCCAACGGCTATGATGGCATGAAGGAGTATAAAAGGAAGACGTTCTAGTTGTTTTAAAAGTGTGTGATCGATAGAAAAATTCCAGAGTCTGAAGATCCTTGATTGTTAGTTGAGACCGAGCGAAATTGTATACTGAGAGTGTTTATACTTGGTGACGCCTTGAGCGAGTGTGGTAGATCATCTACACCTAGAAATCAAGGAAGATCAACACTGTAACAACTCTTTGATCATAGTGGAATCCAGCCAATCGGCTGTCAGTGCAGAAGAGTGGACGTAGGCTTGAATCAAGCCGAACCACTATAAACCGAGTGTTCAATTCTCTCTTTCCCTTACTCAGTCTTGCGATTGAATTTTTAACTGTTGCAAATTCTCTAATTGTTTAAATATCGTGCAAGCTTCGAGAAATTTTTTTTGTATACCTATTCACCCCCCTCTAGGTACTCGTACTAGCTATCTCACACTCTTTGTGTGTACAATTTTGCTCAAAATGTATCGACTGATAATCAAGGCACTTCAGACTCTGGAATTTATCTATCGATCATGCACTAAAGCAACTAGAACGTCTTCCTTTTATACTCCTTTATGCCATCATATCCGTTGGCACTTACCAAAGGAATTCCTCCAATTTACCCGTTGGACGGAATCAATCAAGAAGATCATTCGAGCTATTAAAGGAACCTGACGATAGCCCATCAATCTTGTTCGCCCATACAATCAGGACATTGGTTTCCAAGAATAGAACCTTCCAAGAATATTTCGTCAACCATCAAATCTTCAAACGATCTTGATTACGAATAAAAGAATCCGTTATATTTATCCAGCCAAGAGATCTTCTCTAGAGGATAAGACCAAATCCTCAACCAAATACTTTGGCTTTGGATTGTCTTCGTCACTGGATTAGAAAAACTGTCAATGAGAATAGTCTTGAGTCTTGAGTCTTAAGTCTTGAGTCTTGAGAATGGTGATATGAAAGTCTTCAGACTCTAAATAGAAGGTCTGTACTTATCCAGACTAGATTGATAGAAATGTTTTGTCAGTTTCAAAATATTCTGGAAAGATTTCTCAAACAATCTCCCCCCTTTTTTATGGTGACAAAACTTTCCTGTAGATTTGAACAATTTTGACCTGCAAAACATTACTCAAGCAATATGGCTATCTCATAAAAATTAATAACCAACCAGACTCTACATCTACAGAAAATCGGTTAGTTTTTCATGAGTAAGACCATATAACAACACTTGATATAAATGTAAACAGTCAAACAAGTCAAACATCAAAATCCACACAAGTCAGTCAAATTCAAGTTCACACCCAAGTCATACTCAAATATTCAAACACGTCAAAGTTTAAAGAGTTTAGAGTTCAAATTGCAATTCTCCTCCTTTTTGTCATCATTAAAAATGTGAGAAAAAAGTCAAGTCTTATTGGGAATGCACACAATCTGGAAATCTCCCATCGATTGGACGATGCCTTCCAGCCTCTTCAAGTCTTCCCGAAGATGAGCCACCTCTTCTCCTTTGGCATTGGCTTGAATTTGAAGAGCGAGGTCTTTCATTTGATCTGCCAGGGTAACAGAAGATGCTTGTCCAGCATTCTTCATGACTTGAAGTTCACATTCCAAAGCATAGATTTGACCCTGCATTTCCAGAAGAACATCAAGGATACGACAAAAATCTGCTGAATTGTCCGTCTGTGTGCTCGCATTTGCTCTTTCGGATGGAGTGAAGGCAGACGATGGAACTTCAGCGTAATCGATCAGATTTGGAGTTGACGTATCATGTCCTTCTTCAGGCATTTGGGAAGCCTGAAAGTCTTCTGGATTTGCTAGTGAGCGACTCATACCTTCACTGTTGACAGCATGTGGTATAGTCATTCCTTGCTCACCATCTCCACCTGTCTCTAAGACCTCAATTGGGGAAGAGTGATGGTCATGCTCTTATGCGCCTTGATTCCCTTCCTCTGCAGCTTCATTTGCAGACTTTTCTTTTTCTGCTTCTCCTTCAGCTTCAGCTTCTTTCTCTTCATCTTCTTTCTCTTTCTCTTGTTGCTCCTCTGCTTCTCTGTTCTTTGCTTGTCCCTCTTCTTCTCTATGTTCTTTTTCTTCTGCTTCTTTTCCTTTCTTCTGATGTTCTGTTGATTCAGGTACAGAACGTCTGGTTTTTTTCAATACAGGGATAGTGAAATCTTCCTCTTCATCTTCATCCTCCAAGATAAAAGCTCTTTTCTTTTTGGATGGAGCACCCATGGGCTCTTTCCCTTTTTTCTTTGATGCAGAAGATGCTGGAGTCTTCACTTTGAACTTCTCCATTGCCTTACTAAGCTCTTTTAGACGCATTTTAGTCAGCATTTTCAAACCCACCACCATTTTGTCGCATGGTCGAACACAAAGAGTATGTGGAGATTCAATGTTCAAGTGTCTGAAGATCTTGGTCACAAGACCAGAATAAGGCAATTGGCCCTTGTCCTTCACCATTGCTCTGTACATGTGAAAGAGAATGGTGTGAGGGAGAGAGAACTTTTTCCCTGAATTGATCGCATACATCAATTTTGCCTCGGAATTAGACATGTCAGTCTTTGATGTAGACTTTGGCCTGATATAGTTTATCACAATTTTGTGAAACAAGATGTTGATGGCATGCATTCTTGAATAGGTAACTCTTCCTTCTATACTCCTGTCTTTGACAAGTTCCAGAGTGGTACGAGCAATTGAAACCTTAATCGGTTTATATCGTCCTCTTTCGACTCCAATTATGTCTGCCAACATGTCCACATCCACCTCATAGACTTGGTCTCGAACATTGAATGATATTCTATTCGCATCCAAAAAGCTAAGATTCGAATAGAAGTATGCTGTTAATTGCGCATAACCGTCTGTGGTGTCGGAGTAGAATTGCTCAAGTTGAAGCAGATTTAACTTCTCCCTTAAGTTCACATTAATGGCATTCAAGAAATCGAAATCAACACTCCTAGGATTTATCACTCCTCGTTTCAACAGTCTGAAGAACAGATTCTCCTGCTCTTTCAATTTAAACAAGTCCTTCCTTTTTCCCTTCACCTTCGCAGCAACTCCCATTAGAGGTTGAAATTCTCTGAACATTTTATCATCATCGTTCCCGTCAGTTGGATTCAGTCCCGATACACGAGGGTCACTTGGAATATTCGCAAGTGCTTCCTCAGCCTTTCCTTTGGGAGCAATTCCCAAATCCTCCATTCATCGCAGAAATAGATACTCATTCCCATAATTCTTATCTTTAAGGAAATCATCTATATAGTTCAGTGGAGTCCCAATGCTCTTCATTGCACAATAGAGCTTGTAAATAAAAGAGGGTTTTTGAACTCTTACAGGGTCTGCGTCCTTGATTATTTCTTCCTCCGGTTGATGACTCACATCTTGTGGGGTAGATGATCAAGAGTGACGTGGTGGAGAGTGAATCAGGCTCTGTTGCTGACTTAGTAAATCTTCCTCTTTGGTGAGATCGAAATGGGTAGGTCCCTCATGTTGGAGAAATCTTCTTGAAGTGTTTTGAAGCTGACAAAACGTTTCCATCAGTCTAGTCTGAAGGTTTGCAGACTCTGATATTTAAAGTTTGAAGACCTCTCGACAGCCAGACTCAAGGCTCAAAGTCTATCCTCATTGACAGTCTCTAATCCGTTGAAGAAAGGTTATCCAGAACTGGATGTTTCGTTAAGGATTCAACCTTATCAACTGGAGAAGATCTCGTGGCTGGAAAAGATGTAACAGAATCCTTTGATTGATCGAGATTGATTCGATGATTGAAGATTTGATGATTGCCTAAATATTCTTGGAAGGTTCTACTTATGGAAACCGAGATCCTGATTGTATGGGTGAACATGATTGATGGGCTATCGACACGTTCCTTTAATAGCTCGAACAATCTTCCTAAATTGATTCCGTCCAACGGGTAGATTGGAGGAATTCATTTGGTAAGTGCCAACAGGTATGATGGCATAAAGGAGTATATAAGGAAGACGTTCTTAGTTGTTGGAGGAGTGCGCGATAGAAGAATTCTAAAGTCTGAAGCTTCTTGTTGTTTAGATAATCACTTTGAGCGAATACTTGTATACAAAAGAGAGTCTATATTTGTGAGAAACCTTGAGGAGGTGTGGTAGAACATCTACACTGTGGAATCAAGGCAAAGCTGTGCTGTAACTTCTTTTTTTATCATAGTGAAATCCAGCCGGTGGGCTGTCAGTGCGGAAGAGTGGACGTAGGCTTGGAATAAGCCGAACCACTATAAATCTTATGTTCAATTTTCTCTTCCTTACTCTCTTTACCTTGATCGTATTTTATTTTGTTAATCAAGAGAGAATTTCTTTTCTATCGTTTGCCAAAGAATCGCTTCCGTATCTCAATAAATTGTTTGTGCACCTATTCACCCCCCTCTAGGTGATTATACTAGCTATCTCAATTGGTATCAGAGCCTGTGTACTCACTTTGTTTGAAGTGTTTTACTTCAGAGTTAAAGATCCATGGCTAGTATGTTGGCTCCAGGGCTGGTAGAAGGGCAAAGCAACACCAGACCGCCTTATTTTGATGGAAAGGACTACAACATATGGAAAAACAAGATGAAGGCGTTCTTAAGATCAAAGGATCCTCTGGAATGGGACGTTGTAGAAAAAAGGAATTGTTCCCAAAGCTGCTCTTGTCTCAGAAAGAGGAAAATACTCTGTTGAGTCTAGCGAAATGACTCAGGAAGAGATAATCAAGAGACAAGCTCTTAATGCAAAAGCAATTTATTCTTTGTATTGTGCTTTATCACTTACTGAATATAACAGAATATCTTCTTGTGATACAGCCAAAGAAGTTTGGGATAGATTGCACATTACTTATGAAGGAACCAATTGAGTGAAAGAGACAAGAATCAACATTCTTCTCGGTCAATACGAAGCCTTCAGAATGAAACCAGGAGAATCTATAACTGACATGTTTAGTCGTTTTACAGATATCGTGAATGGTCTTGAAAATCAAGGCTAACCAATTTCTGATCCCATGAAAGTGAACAAGCTACTGCGTGGACTCTCCAAGGAGTGGAATCATATAAAGACATCAATCAGAGAGACCCAAAGAATCATGCCACTGTCTGTCGATGAGTTGGTTGGGACCCTTCAGTCTTATGAAGTGGAACGAATCAATGAAGACGAAGACCCTAAAGGTAAGAAATCTATTGCATTAAAATCTAATGATGATTCTGATGCAACAGATTCTGCAGACGACACGGATGATGAAGAACTTGCTCTTATGATAAGAAGATTCAGAAAGCTAAACAGAAAAGGAAGAAGATTCAATTCAAGGAAACAAAGATTTCAGAAGCAACAGACAAAGTCTGTTGAAGATGATGAATCAAACAAAGATGTAGTCTGCTTTGAATGCAAGAAAAAGGGACACATCAGACCCAACTATCCCCTTCTGAAAAAGAAGAAAGGAAAAACTGAAAAATATCGAAAAGCTCTCAAAGCTGAAACCTGGAGTGATACGGAGTGTGAAGATAGTGATGATGATTATGCCAACATATGTCTAATGGCACAATCGGATTCAGAATCAAACTCTGAGACTGATTCAGATTCAGATAGTGAATTCGAGGTAAGTAACTTCAAAATCCCAATTAAAGTTTCAAAATACATTGACGAATTATGTTTTAGTCTTAAGACTTCTCTTAAAAGAATTTCCGAACTCAAAAAAGAAAATTCTGCTTTAAAACAACATGAGAATGCTTTGGAAGAAAAAGTAAAATGCTTAGACCAGAACGTTTCTTCTCTCAAAGAAAGTGAAAATAATCTTTTAAAAGAAAATGCATTCTTAAAAAAGGATATTTCAAATATTTCCAAAAGATTTTCTCTAGGTTCTGAAAAACTGGAGAAAATACTTTCTGTTCAAAGACCCTATTTCAATAAATCTGGTTTGGAAATGACCGCTGAAACCATTCATTTAATTGATTTTCCTAAAGTAAAAGAAAGAATCAAACAAAGACCCACAAGAAATGCTTACAAAAATCATTTTGAAAGGAACTTTGTAAAACCAGTAGGTCGCAATGCTCTTAGATGTTCAAAATGCAATAGTACAGATCATTTTGAGAAAGAATGTCCTATGGTTTGGAGATCTATCAATAAAGTCTGGGCAAAAACCGTATATTAGACTAACTCAAAAGGACCCAAGAAAATATGGGTACTAAAGAAAGCTTGAGTTTCTTTTTGAATGCAGGTCACTATCAAGAAAAAAGTGAAATGGTATCTGGATAGTGGATGCTCAAAACACATGACAGGGGATTCAAATTACTTCATAAAGCTCGCTCAAATGAATGGTGGAAAAGTCTCATTTGGAGGAAACAGCAAAGAAAAAATAGTAGGATTTGGGACTGTAAAGATTGGGAACCTCACAATAAGCAATGTTTCTTTGGTTGAAGGGCTCAATTACAATCTGCTCAGTATCAGTCAGCTTTGTGATGCCGGTTTTAGAATCAACTTTCAAGAGGGTATTTGTTTAGGAACCAGTAAAGACTCTACTCAGTCATTCATGGGTCGAAGACATGGGAATATTTACCTCTTGGACGTGAAACCAGATGAATCGCAATGTCTAATCTCAATCCAAGACGAAGCGAACTTATGGCACAAAAAGCTTGGGCATATCAACATGAAGCAGATAGCCAAAATCTCAGCAAAGAAGCTTGTTCGTGGTCTACCCAATTTATCATATCAAAAGTCCGATCTATGTACACCATGTATATTGGGAAAACAGGTAAGAAATTCCTTTAAACCAATAAATCAAGTTTCCACTAACCGTGTACTGCAGCTCTTGCATATGGATCTCTTCGGACCAACAAGAACGCAGAGCATTGGAGGAAAGAAATATTGCCTAGTAATTGTGGATGACTACTCACGATTTACTTGGGTATATTTCTTGGCAAGTAAGTCTGAAACTTTCTCTTACTTTGAAAAATTTGCTAAGAAGGTTCAAAATGAAAAAGGGTATGTCATTTCAAGTATAAAAATAGACCATGGAGGTGAATTTGAAAATCAAGACTTTACAAAATTTTGTGATGAATCTGGTTTTCAACATTTGTTCTCCTCTCCATATACTCCAGAGCAAAACGGAGTCGTGGAAAGAAAGAATAGATCTCTTCAAAAAATGGCTAGAACTCTTTTAATTGAAAACAATATCTCTTTATGTTTTTGGGCTGAAGCAGTTTCAACATCATGTTATATTATCAATAGAGTCTTTTTAAGGCCTATTCTAGAAAAAACCCCTTATTAACTATTTAAAGAAAAGAAGCCAATTGTTTCGTATTTTCATGTATTCGGATGCAAATGTTTCATATTGAAAAATGCAAATGATTGAATTGGTAAGTTTGAAGAAAAGTCAGATGAAGGCATCTTCTTTGGATATTTAACCTCAAGCAAAGCGTACAGAGTCTACAACAAGAAGACTCAAACTGTGGAAGAATCAATGAATGTCAAATTCCAAGACTCTACACAAAGTGAATTAATTTAGACTCATCTCGAAGAGACTGAATCTGCTCCAGACTCTACAAAGTCTAAATCTCAAGAAGCAGTTCAGACTTTGAAGGATCAGCAACAAGTGACTGTTGAAGATTCAAGTGAAGGAAGTGATCATCAATCTGATAAATTAACTAGCAATTGGAAACATAAGTCCAGTCATCCCAAATATCTTATTATTGGCGACATCTATGAAGGAATTTGCACAAGATCCAAAAGGCGAGAAGAGTCTAGTGCCGTGGCTCTTATTTCTGAAATAGAACCCAAAAGCATAGAAGAAGCTTTATCCGATGAAAGCTGGATTGAAGCTATGCAAGAAGAACTCAGACAGTTCAAAATTAATGATGTCTGGGAATTAACTCCAAAACCAAAAGGTAAATCAGTTGTTGGAGCTAAATGGGTTTTCAGGAACAAGATGGACGAGAAATGTAAAGTCGTAAGAAACAAGGCTAGACTCGTGGCCAAGGGATACACACAAGAAGAATGGATCGACTATGACGAGACTTATGCATCGGTAGCAAGGTTAGAAGCAATTCGTTTATTACTTGCATTTGTTTGTCATAAAACAGGTTATTTCAAATGGACGTCAAAAGTGCTTTCCTAAATGGATTCATCCATGAGGAAGTCTATGTGGAACAACCACCAGGGTTTGAAGACCCAAGGAAACCAGACTCTGTATTCAGACTCAAAAAGGCCTTATATGGCTTAAAGCAAGCACCTCGAGCTTGGTATGACAGATTAAGTAAGTTTTTAATTCAAAATGGATTTGTTAAAGGTAAAGTGGACACTACTCTTTTTATTAAAAGAGAAAACAAAAGTTTTCTACTTGTTCAAATATATATCGATGATATTATCTTTGGATCCTCTAATGAAAGTCTATGTAAGAAATTTTCTAAGACTATGTAGGAAGAATTTGAAATGAGCATGATGGGTGAGTTAACCTTCTTTCTTGGACTTCAAATAAAACAATCGAAGGAAGGAACTTTTATTCATCAAGAAAAGTATGCAAATGATCTTGTCAAAAAGTTTGGTCTGGACAATTGCAAAAAGGCTGACATACCAATGTCAAGTTCCTTGAAGATAGACAAAGATGAAGAAGGGAAGAAAGTCGATTAAAAGCTGTACAGGAGTATCATCGGATCTCTTCTTTATCTTACTGCTTTTAGACCTGACATTTTGTTTAGTGTTTGCATATGTGCCAGATTTCAATCAGATCCAAAAGAATCTCATTTGAATGCTGCGAAGCGTATTATTAAATATATTTCATCAACTTCAAGCATCGGTCTTTGGTATCCTAAGAAGGGAGACCTTAATCTTATGGGATATTCAGATGCAGATCTGGCTGGTTGTAGAGTTGATAGAAAAAGCACTTCGAGAACTTGCCAGTTGCTTGGAAACAGGACAGTGTCTTGGTTTTCAAGAAAACAAAGCACTGTGGCTATTTCAACAACAGAAGCAGAGTATGTGGCTCTCGGAAGTTGTTGTTCGTAAATTTTGTGGATAAAACAACAGCTGAGAGACTTTGGAATTAAAGACTCATGCACGAAGATTAATTGCGACAACACCAGCACTATCAATCTCACCAAAAATCCAATTCTACACTCAAGAGCAAAGCATATAGAGATTCGACATCACTTTATTAGATATCATGTTCAAAATGGAGATGTTTCAATTCAATTTGTTGACTCAAATAACCAACTAACGGATATATTCACAAAGCCGTTGGAGAAAAATCAGTTCGAAACCATCCGTTCCAGACTCAACATTTTGAGGTATGAGGAAATCAAAGTCTAAAGACTTTCAGACTCAGACATACAAGACTTTATCTATAAGATAGTCTTGGTACGACCGTAAGACTGTAAGTCTTTCTCTCTCTAATCTTATCTTGAAAAGGTACGATCGTCAGACTGTGTTTAAATTGTTGCTATCTTTAATCGGTGTAATTTTTGCATCGTTTCCTTTTCCAAAAAGAAGTTATTTTTAAAATGACTATTTTCACGGAAAAAGACAGTTATTTTGAAAAGGCATCTTTTTATTTCCTTTGTGACGGTTCGTTTGTTTCTCTTTTTAACCGATCGTGCACTGTTGATTCCTCTTCACTTCACTCTTAAAAACCCTAGAAAGCATCGATCCTCCATTTCCGTTTGTCTTCTCCGTTTAATCTTCAAAAAGTTATCATCTTTCTTGGGAAAGCCAAGCGAGGAATCTTCCAAAAACTGAGAAAGATGTCATCTTCAAGAAAGTCTTCGAGAATCGCAAGCAGGGGACCATGGCGAATGAGTGAGGGGCCTACGCACTTCGATCTTGCTGAAGAAAAAGTGTCTCCAGAACAGCAACCGAGCCCACAACATTCTCAGCAGCGTCATTCTCCTCCATCTAGTCCTCAAGGCGTTGATCATCAGCAACAGGAAGAAATCATCGAGGATGCAGACCCTGTAAGAGTTCAAAAGCCCGCTTATATTTACAAGCTATATCGTGCCTTAAAAGGAACTCGTACTCCTTTGAACTATGTTGATGATTTTCTTAAAGACAAAGGATATAAGAACGAATATATCTTTCTGCGAAAAATGGAAAGTTTGGGAATTGCTCGTAAAGGGGTGGCTGAGGAAACCCTTGTGAATATCCCAAGTGATCCTCGCGACTGAGGGCCGAATCCTGTAGATGGGAATGATGATGACAAATTGTACAGCCAATTTCAACCGAAAATGGGTATTACAGTTGAAAATCAAGGAAAAAGTGGAGATTTGTTCAGATCGAAGGAACAAAAGGATCTGTACTCGAAATTGCTGAAGCGTGGGGTAATAAACCCTAGGAGTGTGGATTTTGATTTTCTAGATGCTGTGAATGTGAACTTAAGAGAAAAGTTCAGTTATCTTCAACTTGAAAAGTTCTACTCTGACTCTACAGAGGCCTATGCTGGATTAACTGCATATTTCTATTCAAATCTTAGCTTTTTGGATGCGAATAGATTCTTTTTCAGCGTCAAAGACCAAGACTATGTTGTGGATATGAATATGCTGGCAGATGTGTTAGGAGTTGAAAGGGGAAGATATCAACCAATCAAAGTTTCCATTGCTCGGGCCACACTGGAACTGGTGAAGGACAGGAGAACAGATGAGAAGATCGCCTACTTAAGGATGAGTGCATTCAACATCTTGCTTCACAAGATCGTGATCAATTGCCTCCGACCAAAATCAACTTCCAAGACTGATGTTTCAAGTTCAGAGGCAAAGCTGATGTATGCCATCCTCTTTGGAAAAAAGTTTTCTCTCCCTCACACTGTTATGTTTCACATGTATCGAGCAATGATGAAGGACAGAGGTCAACTCCCTTATCCAAGCCTTGTTACGAAGTTACTCAGACATCTGAATATTCAGCCTCCGCAAATCTTTTGTGTTCGACCATGCGATCATATGGTGGTAGGACTGAAAATGGTAACCAAAATGCGTCTGAAGGAACTGAGCAAGGAGTTGGAGAAATTCAAGGAGAAGACTCCTGCCAAATCTCATCAAATCTCTTCTGCAGCTAAAAGAAAAGGGAAGGAGCCCATGGTTGCTCCATCCAAAAGAAGAAGAGCTCTCCTCGTAGAGGATGAAGATGATGAGGAAGATATCACCATCTCTGCAATGGCTTTGAAGAATTTAAGTCGTTCTGTTCCACAGAAAGAATCGGAACAAATGTCGAAAGAAGCAGAGGAGAAGGAAGAAGAAGAAAGAGAAGCTGAAAAAGAAGCAGAGGAAGAAATTCATGAAGAAGAAAGAAGAGAAGAAGGAGAACCTGAGGAACATTCTTCTCCACCTGTAGGCATGGAAACATGGGGAGATCAAGAGAAAGGAAGGAAGTCTTCATATCCTGATGCAAGTGAAGGAGTAAGTCGCTCACCTGCAGACCCAGAGGATGTTTATACATCTCAGTTTCCAGAAGAAGGTCATGAAGTTTCATCGCCAAACCTGCGAGATTATGCTGATTTACCATCGTCTGCATTTACTCCATCAGATTAGGCCGAAGCAAGTACTCAGACTGATAATGCAGCAGATTTTCGCAGAATCATGGATATTCTCTTGGAAATGCAAGGTCAAATTTATGCCTTGGGATGCGAGGTTCAAAACTTGAAGAATGCGGGTCAAGTTTCTTCATGTTCATTGAATGATAAAATCCAAGCCCTCTCTGTTCAGATTCAGGCCAATGCCAAGGGTGAGGAGATTGCACATATGAAGGAAGACTTGAAAAGGCTGGAAGGCATCGTTCAGTCTATGGGAGATTTCCAACTTGTCCGTGTTCCCAAGCAATATTGACTTCATTCTATCTTCATCTCAACCTTTTTAATGCTGACAAAAAGGGGGAGAGATGCAAGATTTGATCAAACTTTCAATTGTTGTTAAACTTTTAATTGTGTGATTTGTTTGTTTGAACTCTATTTGACTTTGTTTTGTGTCTGGATGAGAACTGAACTAGACTTGGACTTGACTGCTTCTATTAATTACTATTGATATCTTATGGATGGCTTTATCGTATACTAGACTAACCTATTTTCTGTGGTTGCATATTCTAGTGTTATTCATTTAAGCTATTTAAGATATGCATATGTGTTTGAGAAGTGTTTTGCAGGTCAAAGTTGTCCAAATCTGCAGGAAAGTTTTGTCACCATAAAAAAGGGGGAGATTGTTGGAGAAATCTTCTTGAAGTGTTTTGAAGCTGATAAAACGTTTCCATCAGTCTAGTCTGAAGGTTTGCAAACTCTGATATTTAAAGTTTGAAGACCTCCCGACAGCCAGACCCAAGGCTCAAAGTCTATCCTCATTGACAGTCTCTAATCCGTTGAAGAAAGGTTATCCAGAACTGGATGTTTCGTTAAGGATTCAACCTTATCAACTGGAGAAGATCTCGTGGCTGGAAAAGATGTAACAGAATCCTTTGATTGATCGAGATTGATTCGATGATTGAAGATTTGATGATTGCCTAAATATTCTTGGAAGGCTCTACTTATGGAAACCGAGATCCTGATTGTATGGGAGAACAGGATTGATGGGCTATCGACACGTTCCTTTAATAGCTCGAACAATCTTCCTAAATTGATTCCGTCCAACGGGTAGATTGGAGGAATTCATTTGGTAAGTGCCAACGGGTATGATGGCATAAAGGAGTATATAAGGAAGACGTTCTTAGTTGTTGGAGGAGTGCGCGATAGAAGAATTCCAAAGTCTGAAGCTTCTTGTTGTTTAGATAATCACTTTGAGCGAATACTTGTATACAAAAGAGAGTCTATATTTGTGAGAAACCTTGAGGAGGTGTGGTAGAACATCTACACTATCTACACTGTGGAATCAAGGCAAAGCTGTGCTGTAACTTCTCTTTTGATCATAGTGAAATCCAGCCGGTGGGCTGTCAGTGCGGAAGAGTGGACGTAGGCTTGGAATAAGCCGAACCACTATAAATCTTGTATTCAATTTTCTCTTCCTTACTCTCTTTACCTTGATCGTATTTTATTTTGTTAATCAAGAGAGAATTTCTTTTCTATCGTTTGCCAAAGAATCGCTTCCGTATCTCAATAAATTGTTTGTGCACCTATTACCCCCCTCTAGATGATTATACTAGCTATCTCACCTCCTTCATTCTCTGTGGTCCCCTGTTTGTGATTCTTGAAGACTTTCTCGAGGAAGACATCCTTTCTTGTCGTTGAAAGATTCCTTTACTCGCTTTCCCAAGAAAAGATGACAACTTTCTCGAAGATAAACACGAAGTAGAAACAGGAATGGGAGGAGAATGCTTTTTAGGGTTTTGAAGATTGAGCGAGGAAAACTGTATATATATAACTCAGTTTAAAAAGGAAAAACCAATCGGCACAAAGGAAAATGAACAGACGCCTCTTTTAAAATCAATAATTGCCAAATAGAAGTTAATCTTTTTGAAAAGACAAGATTCAGTTTTTCACGAAAATTATAAATTAACTGAACTAATGATCGTACCTTTTCGAGATTGAATACAATAACAACTTACAGTCTATAGCCACGAATGTCTGAGTCTGAGGGTTTGAGAGTCTCTAGAATTTAACTTCCTCAAGCTTCAAAATGTTGAGTCTAGAGCGGATGAAATCGAATTGATTTTTCTCCAAAGGCTTTGTGAATATATCCGCTAGTTGATTTTTTGAATCAACAAATTGAATTGAGATTTCTCCATTTTGAACATGATCTCTAATGAAGTGATGGCGAATTTCTATATGCTTTGCTCTTGAGTGAAGAATTGGATTTTTAGTGAGATTGATTGCGTTGGTGTTGTCACATCCGATCTCTGTGCATGAATCTTCAATTCCAAAGTCTTGTAGCTGTTGTTTTATCCACAGAATTTTCGTACAACAACTTCCAAGAGCTACATACTCTGCTTCTGTTGTTGAAAGAGCCACAGTGCTTTGTTTCCTTGAAAACCAAGACCCTGTCCTGCTTCCAAGCAACTGGCAAGTTCCCTAAGTGCTTTTTCTATCAACTCTGTAACCGGCCATATCTGCGTCTGAATATCCTTGAAGATTAAAGTCTCCCTTCTTAGGATACCAAAGACCGATGCTTGAAGATGAAGCAATGTATTGAATAATACGTTTCGCAGCACTGAGATGGGATTCTCTAGGATCTGGTTGAAACCTAGCACAAATGCAAACACTCAACAAAATGTCAGGTCTAGAAGCAATAAGATAAAAAAGTGAACCAATGATGCTCCTGTACAGCTTTTGATCAACTTTCTTCCCTTCTTCATATTTGTCTATCTTCAAAGAACTTGACATCGGTATGTCGGTCTTTTTGCACTTTTCCAGTCCAAACCTTTTGACAAGATCATTAGCATATTTTTCTTGATAAATAAAAGTTCATTCCTTCAATTGTTTTACTTGAAAACCAAGAAAGAATGTTAACTCTCCCATCATACTCATTTCAAACTCATCCTGCATAGACTGCTTTCCCAGAATACATGGAGTGCATGGATCAGTCTTTTGGTATGGTAATTTGGGTAGACCTCGAACAAGCTGCTTTGATGAGATTTTGGCTAATTGCTTCATGTTGACATGACCAAGCTTTCTGTGCCATAAGCTTGCTTAGTCTTGAATTGAGATTAGACATTGCGATTCATTTGGTTTCACATCCAGAAGATAGATATTTCCATGTCTTCAACCCATGAAAGACTGAGTAGAGTCTTTACTGATTCCAGAACATATTCCTTCTTGAAAGAAGATCTTAAAACCAGTATCACGCAATTGACTAATGCTGAGAAGATTGTAATTGAGTCATTCCACTAAAGAAACATTACTTATTGTGAGATTTTCAATTTTCACAGTTCCAAATCCTACAATACTTCCTTTGCTGTTTCCTCCAAATGAAACTTTTCCACCATTTACTTGAACAAGCTTTATGAAGCAATTTGAGTCTCCTGTCATATGTCTTGAGCATCCACTGTCAAGATACCACTTTACCTTTTTCTTGACGGAGACCTACATTTAAAATAAAGTCTCAAGCTTTCTTTGGTACCCAAACTTTCTTGGGTCCTTTGGTGTTAGTAAGATAAGCAGTATTAGCCCATACTTTCTTAACAGGTTTCCAAACCATAGGACACTCTTTTTCAAAATGATCCGGACTGTTGCACTTTGAACATCTGAGAGCATTTCGACCTACAAACTTTACAAAAACTTTCTTGAAATGATTTTTGTAAGCCTCTCTCGGGGGTCTTTTCTTAATTCTTTCTTTTACTTTAGGAAAATCAATCAAGGGAATTGTTTCTGCTGTCATACCTAGACCGGATTTATTGAAGTAAGGTCTTTGAGCTGAAAGAATTTTTTCAAGTTTTTCGGACCCTATTGAAAATTTCTTTGAAATATTTGATAAGTTAGTTTTTAAAAGAGCATTTTCTTTCAAAAGATTATCTTCATTTTCTTTAAGAGTGGAAACAGTCAAGTCTAGACTTTTAACTCTTTCTTCTAAAACGTTTTCCTTTTGTTTTAGAGCTGAGTTTTCCTTCTTAAGTTCGGAAATTCTTTTGAGAGAAGTCTTAAGACTAAAACATAGTTCATCAATGTATTCAGAAACTTTGACAGGAATTTTAAAATTACTTGCCTCAAATTCATTGTTTGAGTCTAATCCAGAGTCTGAGTCTGATTGTGCCATCAGACATAGGTTGGCATATTCATTATCACTTTCTTCACACTCTGTATCACTCCAGGTTTCGGCTTTGAGAGCTTTTTGAAATTTTTCAGCTTTTCCTTTCTTCTTCTTCAGAAGAGGACAGTTGGGTCTGATGTGTCCCTTCTTCTTACATTCAAAGCAAACGACATCTTTGTTTGGTTCCTCATCATCAACAGACTTGGTTTGCTGTCTTTGAAAGCTTTGTTTCTTTGAGTTGAACCTTCTTCCTTTTCTATTCAATTTTCTGAATCTTCTTATCATGAGAGCAAGCTCCTCATCGTCCATATCATCTTCAGAATCTGTATCATCAGAATCATCATTTGATATTAATGCAATAGATTTCTTACCTTTTGGATCTTCATCTTCATTGATCCGTTCCACTTCATAAGATTGAAGAGTTCCAATCAGCTCGTCGACAGATAGTGGCATAATTCTTTGCGTCTCTCTAATTGAAGTCTTTATGTGATTCCAATCTTTGGAGAGTCCACGCAGTAGCTTGTTTACCTTCATGGGATCAGAAATTGTTTGTCCTTGATTCTCAAGACCATTTACAATATCTGTAAAACGGCTAAACATGTCAGTTATAGATTCTCCTGATTTCATTTTGAAGGCTTCATATTGATCGAGAAGAATGTTAATTCTGGTTTCCTTCACTCGATCTGTTCCTTCATAGGTGATATGCAATATGTCCCAAACTTCTTTTGTTGTAACACAAGAAGATATTCTGTTATATTCAGTTGGTGACAAAGCACAATATAAAGAGTAAAT
This sequence comes from Eucalyptus camaldulensis, assembly GCA_019915185.1. Classification (NCBI taxonomy): domain Eukaryota; kingdom Viridiplantae; phylum Streptophyta; class Magnoliopsida; order Myrtales; family Myrtaceae; genus Eucalyptus; species Eucalyptus camaldulensis. Next base: position 6,675,430 of record JAHSVA010000014.1, on the reverse strand, counting down.
TGCTTTTGCATCGAGTGCTTGTCTCTTGATTATCTCTTCCTGAGTCATTCCGCTGGTCTCAACAGTTTCTTTCCCTCTTTCAGAGACTGATGCAGCTGTAGGAGTAATTCATTTTTCTACAACGTCCCATTCTAGAGGATCCTTTGATCGTAGGAAAGCTTTCATCTTGTTCTTCCAGATGTTGTAATCCTTTCCATCAAAGTAGGGTGGTTTGGTATTGCTTTGCCCTTCCATCAGCCCTGGTGCTAACATACTAGCCATGGATCTTTTACTCTAAAGCAAAACACTTCAAATAAAGTAAGTACACGAGCTCTGATACCAATTGATATAGCTAGTATAAGTACCTAGAGGGGGGTGAATATGTATATAAACGATTTTTCTCGATAATTGCACAATATTAGACAGTTGATAGATTTGAGACAAACGATAATCAAAGTAAGACTGAGAGAAGAGATAATTGAACACGCGGTTTATAGTGGTTCGGCTTATGTCAAGCCTACGTCCACTCTTCTGCACTGACAGCCTATTGGCTGGATTCCACTATAAACAAAGAGATGTTACAGTGTTGTTCTCCCTTGCTTTCACGGTGTAGATGATCTACCACACTCACTCAAGGTATCACTAAGTATGAACACTCTTTGTGTGTACAATTTTGCTCAAAATGTATCGACTGATAATCAAGGTACTTCAGACTTTGGAATTTCTCTATCAATCATGCACTAAAGCAACTAGAACGTCTTCCTTTTATACTCCTTTATGCCATCATACCCGTTGGCACTTACCAAAGGAATTCCTCCAATCTACCCGTTGGACAGAATCAATCAAGAAGATCATTCGAGCTATTAAAGGAACCTGACGATAGCCCATCAATCCTGTTCGCCCATACAATTAGGATCTTGGTTTTCAAGAATAGAACCTTCCAAGAATATTTCGTCGACTATAGGATCTTCAAATGATCTTGATTACGAATAAAAGAATCCGTTATATTTATCCAGCCAAGAGATCTTCTCCAGAGGATAAGACCAAATCCTCAACCAAATACTTTGGCTCTGGATTGCCTTCGTCACTGGATTAGAAAAACTGTCAATGAGAATAGTCTTGAGTCTTGAGACTAGTGATCTGAAAGTCTTCAGACTTTAAACAGAAGGTCTATACTTATCCAGACTAGACTGATAGAAATGTTTTGTCAGCTTCAAAATATTCTGGAAAGATTTCTCCAACAAGCTAAACCATGTGTTTCTCTAATAACTTAAACTTATTAGAATTGTTGAAAATAATTCCATCAAATTTCATATGTTATTAAAGCAAAGGTTCTAAGTTCAACATTTTCAGGTCCTATTTGCTTTATTTATTATATGTTCTCATGTTTCAATCTTAGATCATTTCAAGTTTACGAGTGAAGATGAGTATAAAAGTATTTGTATTAAAGTATTTGAATTAAACATCGCATCCGTCTAATAATTTAAATTTTTAGAATGATTAATTCTAGTTCCCCAAAATTTCAAAGTGACACACACTTCGTGTAAACTAAATGGATGAATGGCTCATTTCATCCGTTTCATCACCCTGGAATCAAATTGTTAACTTTGAACATGTGGAAGCTCATGGGTTTATGAAATCACTTGTTTGCAGTGGCCATGTCCAATTTACTTTGAACCAGTCCAATTTGCGGCACCCTCGAGTCACGAAATCCTAAGCACTCACTTACCTGAATTCTCAAATTCTCATCGCCTACTCTCTGAGTCGAGAGTTGGGTGAAGAAAACCGGAACAAAATAATTCTCTTCACTACTCACAAAAAAATATAATCAAACACCGAACTCATTTCCATTTACACCCCTTTCATTTCCCCACTTCTCCCTCCTAGGCACCCAATTTCTATGCATGCAAATGCTTTTGGTGTTTGATTCGTGGCGGTGTATAATCTAGTGAGCAGCGGGAGCACTAGATATGTGATTTTCCTCCTCCAATCTCTGATTTTTATTTCAAAGCTGGCTGGTATTGACAAGTAGAATATAACTCTAAAGTGATTCTAGACCTATTTATTCGACAGTGAACGTAGATAATTACAAAAAATAAAAAGGATCCCATTGTACGAATGTCTATTGAGCTATAAACTATTAAAATTAATTGATTTAATTTTAAACATCTTGACGATTTGTCAATATAATCATTTTGACCAATTTTGACCGAAAATCGTTAACATGGACACTAGCCATCCTATAGCACATGACCAGTATTGAGTTGGACAATTTTTGTAATTTAAAAAAAAATTCTCAATTTTTTTTTTCATGTTTTCATTTCTTATATTTTTCTTTTTTCTTTTTCTTATTCCCCTTCGCCAGCCATTGGCCAGTCCACGGCTTCGGTGATTGATGGCAAGGGCCCAAATGCCCTCGCTAGCTAGCAAGGGCTGATGGATTTGCTGGGGCCACATACTAATGGAGGGACAAAGGAAGAAAAAAAAAGGAAAGAAAATAAACTAAAAAAGGAAAAAAAATTGAAAAAATTGTAAAAATTATTCACATCAGCATCGGCACATAAATCTGGGCGAGGCCAATCTCGTCATGGCCTAACCTAAATCTGGGTGAAGCCACCTCGTGCACAGCCCCAAGGCTCGCTCGTGGCCGACGAGACTCATCAAAGAATCAAAAGAATCAAGAAGAGAAAAAAAATTAATTTAGACATCCCGATTAATTAATAATTTCCCTATAGCTTGTACCTCTAAAGTCAATTAAATATTATCAATGGATTAAAGTCGCATATGTTGCACTTCGCACTAAGAATAATGAGTTATTAAGGTTCCTTTTATTTCGCAAAATATAAATGATTTGAAAAATATTTTCCTAAAAACGATTGTTTATATCGCTTAAAATAATTAGTTAATGAAAAATATTTTCATTATCGACAATAATTTATATCTAAATATTTTTGTGGATGATGAAAATAGTATTCGTTTATTCATTCTTATAAGTGATACTGACAATTATTTTTAAGAAAATATTTTCTAAATTATTCATTTTACGTGAAATAAATGCACCTTAATTGACAAGTTTTGATAATTGCGTAATTCCTATCAAAGAAAAATAAATATAATATATTTCAACTAAAATCGCCAAAATTAAATACAGGGAGACTTAAAAATACCTTGCCGATGGTATAGGTGTGCATGTAGAGTTTGAATAGTTGGATAAAAGATAAAAAAAAATATAAGCGTCCGAAAGGACCTTTGAAAGGGTAAATGAGGAAAAAGGGAAAAATTGTGGAGGAAGAGATGGAAGTCAAAGCCGGCCGGAGCAATAAACTCGAATAAAAGAATAAATTAGGTTAAAACTTCTTGATTTTTTCTCTCCCTTTTGATTCGTTTTCATTTCTGCTATTGATTTTGTCATTTTGAGCTTAGGTTGCTACCTAATAGGCAGAAATTTTGTAACATTTGATATGATATGCAAATACACATTACTTGTGTATATCTCGAAAATTCCCACTTTTAGACACTGTTTTTTGCTGGCTTCCAAAAAAATGCCCTTCTATTAATCTTCCGAGCATTAAAAACTACAAAATACAAACTAAAAAAGTCAGATTGTGAGAGCAACTTCTGTTTGCTCTTTCATTTGTTTTGCATTGCATATTGGTCCTTCACCTATTTTTGTATGCTGATAGCTAATTATAAACACCAAGTTGCTTCAAAGGTCAAAGTTGAAACAAGCATATACTGAAATGTAGAGGCAAAAGAAATTATGTAGGTTCTTGAAACTCTAGTGGTTGACCGCAGGGACATCACTCGATCCCGGTATGTCGAGCTTTTTGATGGCGATGATTTGGCCGCTGGCCAGTTCGACCTTGTAAACGCTCCCGAACCAGCCCTTTCCGATGCAGTACTTTTCACTGCAGTCATTGGTAGCCTTGGCGATGTCATTGAATGTGAACTTCCCTTCCCTTCCCCATATGATCGACTTGGATTGCTCTTGCTTCACAAGACTCTTGATCTCTTCATCGAAATCCTTGTTTCGCCACCGAAGTGCCAGAATCACAGTAATTGAAATCACCAGAAGTAGTAAGCAGCAGACGCCTAGGGTCACACCAATAAAAACCTTTTCCCTATGGTCGGTCGATTTACCACTCATCCCACAAGGAGATAATCCGGTCGCGTTTCCACACAAACCCGGATTCGCGATTAAAACACTTCCTTGTGCTTGTTGGGAGAGGCGACCACTACGAACCACACTAATTGGCTCGTTGCACGATAAGTCTATTGAGCTTCAACTCCTCATGCTGGTGAGAGGAGCTGGGATCGTACCCGACAATTTGTTAAGCAAAAAATTGAGATTTTCCAATTTAGTGAGCTTTGCTAAATTGGAAGGAATTGATCCTGCTAGAGAATTGTCGCTTAGGTCCAGGAGATTCTATAGCGTGAACAAGTTCCCCAGCTCTGGCGATATGACATCCAACATATTGTTGTTGCTCAAGTTCAAGCTCAGTAAATTCTTGCAACTCGCTAGCTCTTCCGGTATGCTACCGCTCAATGCCTTCTCCCTGACAAATCAAGATATTCTAGCTTCGATAAGTTTCCTAACGAGGTGGGAATATCTCCAGCCAAATGGTTGTAGCTCAAGTTCAGCCTAATCAACGCCCCCAAACTTACCAAATCATCAGGAATTTTCCTGGTCCATTCATTGCCATATGGAGTCAGATCGCGCAATTGAGACAATTTCCAAGCTCCGGCGAGATGCGGCTGGGGATTTTGTTACCATCTATCTGCAAATTCTTGACATTCGTGCACTCTCCGCCTTCTGCGGAGAGATTCCAGACAAATTGGTTGTTCCTGAGGGCCTGAGGCTTATAAAGTCCGGATTCAGATAAACTCCAAATGCACTCATGACATCTGCAGCGAACCGATTGCTGTCCAGACGGACTCTCGTCAGCCCCGGTCAATTCCTAAGCAGTTGGGCAGCGGCTCGGTGAAGTTATTCCCATCGACCACGAGATATCAAAGAGCAAAGCCGCTGCATATATCTGGCGGCAGCCCTCTGGTGAAGCTGTTGTTCGAAAAGCTAACGTTGCCCAAAGAATGACTGTACTTGCCAAAATCACGTGGTATGCCTCCCGAGAAATTGTTCATGAACAAAGAGATGGACTGTAAGTGATGCTACGTCATGGCTTTTTCCTTCCCAGCCCTGATCTCCTCTTCTTCAACTTGAAGTGCCTCCTTGGTGGTATACTTGCTCGTCATCTTGCAAACCGACCTTCATCACTGACAGCCTCTCAAACTTGACCTCGTAATCAATTGACTTGAGTTTTTCGTCCAATGTGTCGCCTTCGATTATCGTCTACCTACACACGAAGTTCTCCTTGTCGAGCTCATCAATCCGATGCTTCACATTCTTGAAATGACTAGCTGCATTTGTGACCAAACAAGACTTCCATTATGAAACTCCCAGCTTGATGAGCGTCTGTTGAGTGTACGTACCTTCGGCGATATTAACTTGCCCGATGCTCCCGGCTCCTCCGTCACCTTGCACGAGCTCCACGCTCTTTATGAACTGAGGCAGGAGCTTTGGGATCAGGGAATTTAACCCGACGATCAAGGCCTTGAACATCTGAGCTGGAGCAATCGGGCATGTGATCTCGTGTGATCCTGGTTGCACCCATGGCTATTGGCAATGAGAAAGAAATAACCCCAGAGAAGTTCGTGCTTCTGAGTCCTGTCAATGCCTCCTATTTATGGCTAGAATTATGTGAATAGGTAGGCTTGGTTTGGCAAGAGCCACGTTTGAGGAAAATAGAAGAGTCGAGGATTCGCGGCCTAAAGAAATGTAAAAGAGGAATTATGTTGGTCTCTTTTGTTCTCTTGGTCATGAAAATGATTTCGGTCCCTTTCAGATTCAAGTTGTTGAAATATCAAAGTATATGTTCCAAAAGATGAACACAAGAGAGCGCATTCTCATGCTCACATGGGCGGTCGGCACTTAGAATTGATTGTTGTGGAGTTTTATACGAGGATTCAGCGATATCGTAATCAAATGTCCTTGTTTAGAGAAGCGAGTGTTCATCGAATTTCATTTAATATGTAGCAAATGAGAACACTTAATAAATTAGTGATATCACGATAGTATGTCATACGATATAAGCATCTCATAATATATTTTTTCACACTTGATGCCTTAATGTTGTGGTAAATTCATTTTCAATTCATCCAGTAAAGCCTTTCGTAATCATTTCCATATATATATAAGGTTAAGGTTGATAAAGCTTCATTGACACCGGCGGTTTGACTGGGTCAAAATAGGGTCGGCAACGGGGTGTCCCAAGATTAGCTCATCATCTGAGTGGGAGGGGATGTGTGAGATAGCTAGTATAATCACCTAGAAGGGGGTGAATAGGTGCACAAACAATTTATCGAGATACGGAAGCGATTCTTGGCAAATGATAGAAAGGAAGTTTACTGTGATTAACGAAAATGAAGTACGATCAAAGTAAAGAGAGTAAGGAAGAGAAAATTGAACACATGGTTTATAGTGGTTTGGCTTATTCCAAGCCTACGTCCACTCTTCCGCACTGACAGCCCATCGGCTGGATTTCACTATGATCAAAAGAGAAGTTACAGCACAGCTTTGCCTTGATTCCACAGTGTAGATGTTCTACCACACCTCCTCAAGGTTTCTCACAAATATAGACTCTCTTTTGTATACAAGTATTCGCTCAAAGTGATTGTCTTAAACAAAAAGGAGCTTTAGACTTTGGAATTTTTCTATCGCGCACACCTCCAACAACTAAGACGGTCTTCCTTATATACTCCTTTATGCCATCATACTCGTTGGCACTTAACAAAGGAATTCCTCCAATCTACCCGTTGGACGGAATCAATTAGGAAGATTGTTCGAGTTATTAAAGGAACGTGTTGATAGCCCATCAATCATGTTCGCCCATACAATCAGGATCTCGGTTTCCATAAATAGAACATTCCAAGAATATTTAGGCAATCATCGAATCTTCAATCATCGAATTAATCTCAATCAATCAAAGGATTCTGATACGTCTCTTCCAGCCACGAGATCTTCTCCAGTTGATAAGGTTAAATCCTTGATGAAACATCCAGTTCTGGATAACCTTTCTTCAACGGATTAGAGACTATCAATGAGGATAGACTTTGAATCTTGAGTCTGGCTGTCCGGAGGTCTTCAGACTTTAAACAGCAGAGTCTGCAAGCCTTCAGACTAGACTAATGGAAACGTTTTGTCAGCTTCAAAACACTTCAAGAAGATTTCTCCAACAATCTCCCCTTTTTTTATGGTGACAAAACTTTCATGCAGATTTGGATAACTTTGACCTGCAAAACATTTCTCAAACACATATGCATATCTTATAGAGATAAATGGCTAAATGAATAACACTAGAATCTGCAACCACAGAAAATAGGTTAGTTTAGAATATGATAAAGCCATCCATAAGATATCAATAGTAGTTAATAGAAGCAGTCAAGTCCAAGTCTAGTTCAGTTCTCATCCAGACACAAAACAAAGTCAAACAAAGTTCAACAACAAAATAGTCCAACAAACCACATGATTAAAAAAATTTTGACGATTGAAAGTTTGATCAAATCTTGCATCTCTCCTCCTTTTTGTCAGCATTAAAAAGGTTGAGATGAAGTTAAGATTGCTTGGGAATGCGGACAAGCTGGAATTCTTCCATAGACTAAACGATGCATTCCAGTCTTTTCAAGTCTTCCTTCAGTTGTGCAATCTCCTCACCCTTAGCATTAGCCTGAATCTGAACAGAGAGGGCTTGGATCTTATCATTCAATGAACATGAAGAAACTTGACCCGCATTCTGCAAGTTTTGAACCTCGCATCCCAAAGCATAAATTTGACCTCGCATCTCCAAGAGAATATCCATGATTCTGCGAAAATCTGCTGCATTATCAGTCTGAGTACTTGCTTCGGCCCTATCTGATGGAGTAAATGCAGACGATGGTAGATCAGCATAATCTCGCAGGTTTGGCGATGAAATTTCATGACCTTCTTTTGGAAACTGAGAGGCATAAACATCCTCTGGGTCTGCAGGTGAGCGACTGACTCCTTCACTTGCATCAGGATATGAGAACTTTCCTCCTTTCTCTTGATCTCCCCTTGTTTTCATGCCTACAGGTTGAGAAGAGAGTTCCTCAGGTTCTCCTTCTTCTCTTCTTTCTTCTTCAGGTCTTTCCTCATCTGCTTCTTTTTCAGCTTCTCTTTCTTTTTCTTCCTTCTCCTCTGCTTCTTTTGTCATTTGATCCGATTCTTTCTGTGGAACAGGACCACTTAAATTCTTCAAAGCCATTGCAGAGATGGTGATGTCTTCCTCATCATCTTCATCCTCAACGAGGAGAGCTCTTCTTTTCTTAGATGGAGCAACCATGGGCTCCTTCCCTTTTCTTTTAGCTACATAAGAGGTTTGATGGGTTTTGGCAGGAGTCTTCTCCTTGAATTTTTCCAACTCCTTTCTTAGTTCCTTCAGACGCATTTTGGTTACCATTTTCAGTCCTACCACCATATGATCGCATGGTCGAACACAAAAGATTTGCGGAGGCTGAATATTCAGATGTCTGAATAATTTCGTAACAAGGCTTGGGTAAGGAAGTTGACCTATGTCCTTCATCATCGCTCTATACATGTGAAACATAATAGTGTGAGGGAGAGAAAACTTTTTCCCAAAGAGGATGGCATACATTAACTTTGCCTCTGAACTTGAAACATCAGTTTTGGAAGTTGATTTCGGTCGGAGGCAATTAATCATAATCTTGTGAAGCAAGATGTTGAATGCACTCATCCTTAAGTAGGTGATCTTCTCATATGTTCTCCTGTCCTTCACCAGTTCCAGTGTGGCCCGAGCAATGGAAACTTTAATTGGTTGATATCTTTCTCTCTCAACTTCTAACACATCTGCCAGCATATTCATATCCACAACATAGTCTTGGTCTTTAACACTGAAAGAAAATCTATTTGCATCCAAAAAGCTAAGATTTGAATAGAAATATGCAGTTAATCCAGCATAGGCCTTTGTAGTGGTGTCAGAACAGAACTTTTCAAGTTGAAGATAACTGAACTTTTCCCTCAAGTTCACATTCACAGCATCCAGAAAATCAAAATCCACACTCCTAGGGTTTATTACCCCTCGCTTCAGCAATTTCGAGTACATATCTTTTTGTTCCTTCGATCTGAACAAATCTCCCTTGTTTCCTTGATTTTCAACCGCAATACCCATTTTCGGTTGAAATAGGTTGTACAAATTGTCATCATCATTCCCATCTACAGGATTCGGCCCCCAGTCACGAGGATCACTTGGGATATTCGCAAGGGTTTCCTCAGCCACCCATTTACGAGCAATTCCCAAACTTTCCATTTTTCGCAGAAAGATATATTCGTTCTTATATCCTTTGTTTTTAAGAAAATCATCAACATAGTTCAAAGGAGTACGAATTCCTTTTAAGGCACGATATAGCTTGTAAATATAAGCGGGCTTTTGAACTCTTACAGGGTCTGCATCCTCGATGATTTCTTCCTGTTGTTGATGATCAACGCCTTGAGGACTAGATGGAGGAAAATGACGCTGCTGAGAATGATGTGGGCTCGGTTGCTGTTCTGGAGCCACTTCTTCTTCAGTAAGGTCGAAGTGTGTAGGCCCCTCACTCATTCGCTGTGGTCCCCTGCTTGCGATTCTCGAAAACTTTCTTGAAGATGACATCTTTCTCAGTTTTTGGAAGATTCCTTGCTTGACTTTCCCACGAAAGATGACAACTTTTTGAAGATTAAACAAAGAAGACAAATGGGAATGGAGGATCGATGATTTCTAGGGTTTTTTTTAGAGTAAAGCGAAGAGGAGTTGATCGGTTAAAAAGAGAGATAAACGAACTGTCACAAAGGAAGGTAAAAAGATACTTTTTTAAAATAACTGTCTTTTCCCGTGAAAATAGTCATTTTAAAATAACTTCTTTTTGGAAAATGAAATGATGCAATAATTACGTCGACTAAAGATAGCAATAAAACATGGTTACCATTCGTACCTTTTCAAGATAAGATTCGAAAGAGAGAAAGACTAACTTACAGTCTGACGGTCGTACTAAGACTAACTTACAGTTAAAGTCTCGTATATCTGAGTCTGATAGTCTTTAGACTTTGATCTCCTCATACCTCAAAATGTTGAGTCTGGAACGGATAGATTCAAATTGATTTTTCTCCAATGGCTTTGTGAATATATCCGCCAGTTGATTCTTTGAGTCAACAAATTGAATTGAAACATTTGCATTTTGAACATGGTCTCTAATAAAATGATGTCGAATCTCTATATGCTTCGCTCTTGAGTGTAGAATTGGATTTTTGGTGAGATTGATAGCACTGGTGTTGTCGCAATTAATCTCTGTGCATGAGTCTTCAATTCCAAAGTCTCTCAGCTGTTGTTTCATCCACATAATTTGCGAACAACAACTTCCGAGAGCCACATATTCTGCTTCTGCTATAGAGAGAGCTACTGTGCTTTGCTTTCTTGAAAACCAAGACACTGTTCTACCTCCAAGTAATTGACAAGTACCCGAGGTGCTTTTTCTATCGACTCTGCATCCAGCAAGATCTGCGTCTGAATATCCAAGAAGAGTAAAGTCTCCTCTTTTTGGATACCAGAGACCAAAGCTTAAAGTTGATGAGATATATTTGATAATACGCTTTGCTGTATTTAGATGAGATTCTTTTGGGTCTGATTGAAATCTGGTACAGATGCAAACACTAAACAAAATGTCAGGTCTAGAAGCAGTAAGATAAAGAAGAAATCCGATGATACTCCTGTACAACTTTTGATCAACTTTCTTCCATTCTTCATCTTTGTCTATCTTCAAGGAACTTGACATTGGTATGTCAGCCTTTTTGCAATTGTTTAGACCAAACTTTTTAACAAGATCATTTGCATACTTTTCTTGATAAATAAAAGTTCCTTCCTCCAATTATTTTATTTGAAGTCCAAGAAAGAAGGTTAACTCACCCATCATGCTCATTTCAAATTCATCCTGCATAGTCTTAGAAAATTTCTTGCACAAACTTTCATTAGAGGATCCAAAGATAATATCATCGACATATATTTGAACAAGCAGAAAACTTTTGCTTTCTCTTTTGATAAAAAGAGTAGTGTCTACTTTACCTTTAACAGATCCATTTTGAATTAAAAACTTACTTAATCTGTCATACCAAGCTCGAGGTGCTTGCTTTAAGCCATATAGGGCCTTTTTAAGTCTGAATACTGAGTCTGGTTTCCTTGGGTCTTCAAACCCTGGTGGTTGTTCCACATAGACTTCCTCATGGATGAATCCATTTAGAAAAGCACTTTTGATGTCCATTTGAAATAACCTGAAATTTTTATGACAAGTAAATGCAAGTAATAAACGAATTGCTTCTAACCTTGCTACTGGTGCATAAGTCTCGTCATAGTCGATCCCCTCTTCTTGTGTGTATCCTTTGGCCACGAGTCTTGCTTTGTTTCTTACGACTTTACCTTTCTCGTCCATCTTGTTTCTGAAAACCCATTTAGCTCCAATAACTGATTTACCTTTCGGTTTTGGAGTTAATTCCTAGACATCATTAATTTTGAATTGTCTGAGTTCTTCTTGCATAGCTTCAATCCAGCTTTCATCGGATAAAGCTTCTTCTATGCTCTTGGGTTCTGTTTCAGAAATAAGAGCCACAGCACTAGACTCTTCTCGCCTTTTGGATCTTATGCGTATTCCTTCATTGATATAGCTAATAATGAGATCTTTGGGATGACTGGACTTATGTTTCCAATTGCTGATTAATTGATGATCACTTCCTTCACTTGGATCTTCAACAGTTACTTGTTGCTAATCCTTCAAGATCTGAGCTGCTTCTTGAGATTTCGACTTTGTTGAGTCTGGAGCAGATTCAGTCTCTTCTAGATGAGTCTGAATGGATTCATTTTGAATGGAATCTTGGAATTTGACATTCATTGATTCTTCCATAGTTTGAGTCTTCTTGTTGTAGACTCTGTACGCTTTACTTGTGGTTGAATATCCAAGGAAGATGCCTTCATCTGACTTTTCTTCAAACTTACCAACTCGATCATTTGCATTTTTCAATATGAAACATTTGCATTCGAAAACATGAAAATATGAAACAATTGGCTTCTTTTCTTTAAACAGTTCATAAGGGGTTTTTTCTAGGATATGCCTTAGAAAGATTCTATTGATAATATAACATGATGAAACTGCTTCAGCCCAAAATCGTAAAGAGATATTGCTTTCAATTAAAAGAGTTCTAGCCATTTCTTGAAGAGATCTATTCTTCCTTTCCACGACTCCGTTTTGCTCTGGAGTATATGGAGAGGAGAACAAATGTTAGAAACCAGATTCATCACAAAATTTTGCAAAGTCTTGATTTTCAAATTCACCTCCATGGTCTGTTTTTATACTTGAAATGACATACCATTTTTCATTTTGAACCTTCTTAGCAAATTTTTCAAAGTAAGAGAAAGTTTCAGACTTACTTGCCAAGAAATATACCCAAGTAAATCGTGAGTAGTCATCCACAATTACTAAGCAATATTTCTTACCTCCAATGCTCTGCGTTCTTGTTGGTCCGAAGAGATCCATATGCAAGAGCTGCAGTACACAGTTAGTGGAAACTTGATTTATTGGTTTAAAGGAATTTCTTACCTGTTTTCTCAATATACATGGTGTACAAGGATCGGACTTTTGATATGATAAATTGGGTAGACCACGAACAAGCTTCTTTGCTGAGATTTTGGCTATCTACTTCATGTTGATATGCCCAAGCTTTTTGTGCCATAAGTTCGCTTCGTCTTGGATTGAGATTAGACATTGCGATTTATCTGGTTTCACGTCCAAGAGGTAGATATTCCCATGTCTTCGACCCATGAATGACTGAGAAGAGTCTTTATTGGTTCCTGAACAAATACCCTCTTGAAAGTTTATTCTAAAACCGGCATCACAAAGCTGACTGATACTGAGCAGATTGTAATTTAGCCCTTCAACTAAAGAAACATTGCTTATAGTGAGGTTCCCAATCTTTACAGTTCCAACTCCCACTATTTTTCTTTTGCTGTTTCCTCCAAATAAGACTTTTCCACCATTCACTTGAACAAGCTTTATGAAGTAATTTGAATCTCCTGTCATGTGTCTAGAGCATCCACTATCCATATACCATTTCACTTTTTTCTTGATAGTGACCTGCATTAAAAAAGAAACTCAAGTTTTCTTTGGTACCCATATTTTCTTTGATCCTTTTGAGTTAGTCTGATATACGGTTTTTGCCCAGACGTTATTGACAGGTCTCCAAACCATAGGACATTCTTTCTCAAAATAATCTACACTATTGCATTTTGAACATCTAAAAGCATTGCAACCTACTAGTTTTACAAAGTTTCTTTCAAAATGATTTTTGTAAGCGTTTCTTGTGGGTCTTTGTTTGATTCTTTCTTTTACTTTAGGAAAATCGATTAAAGGAATAGTTTCAGCAGTCATTCCCAATCCAGATTTATTGAAATGAGGTCTTTGAGCAGAAAGTATTTTCTCCAGTTTTTCAGAACCTAAAGAAAATCTTTTGGAAATATTTGAAATATCATTTTTCAATAATGCATTTTCTTTTAAAAGATTATTTTCACTTTCTTTGAGAAAAGAAACATTCTGGTCTAAGCATTTCACTTTTTCCTCCAAAACATTCTCTTGTTGTTTTAAAGCAGAATTTTCTTTTTTGAGTTCGGAAATTCTTTTAAGAGAAGTCTTAAGACTAAAACATAATTCATCAATGTATTTTGAAACTTTAATAGGGATTTTAAAGTTACTTACCTCGAATTCACTTTCTGAATCTGAATCAATCTCGGAGTTTGATTCTGAATCCGATAGTACCATTAGACATATGTTGGCATAATCATCATCACTATCTTCGCACTCTGTATCACTCCAGGTTTCAGCTTTGAGAGCTTTTCAATATCTTTCAGTTTTTCCTTTCTTCTTTCTTAGAAGAGGACAATTGGGTCTGATGTGTCCCTTTTTCTTACATTCAAAGTAGACTACATCTTTGTTTGATTCTTCATCTTCAGCAGACTTGGTCTGTTGCTTTTGAAAACTTTGTTTCTTTGCATTGAATCTTCTTCCTTTTCTGTTCAGCTTTCTGAATCTTCTTATCATAAGAGCAAGTTCTTCATCATCCATGTCGTCTTCAGAATCTGTTACATCAAAATCATCATTAGATTTTAATGCAATAGATTTCTTACCTTTAGGGTCTTCGTCTTCATTGATTCGTTCCACTTCATAAGATTGAAGAGTCCCAACCAACTCATCGACAGACAGTGGCATGATTCTTTGGGTCTCCCTGATTGAAGTCTTTATGTGATTCCAATCCTTGGAGAGTCCACGCAGTAACTTGTTTACTTTCATGGGATCAGAAATTGGTTGGCCTTGATTCTCAAGACCATTCACGATATCTGTAAAATGATTAAACATGTCAGTTATAGATTCTCCTGGTTTCATTTTGAAGGTTTTGTATTGACCGAGAAGAATGTTGATTCTTGTTTCTTTCACTCGATCGGTTCCTTCATAAGTAATGTGTAATCTATCCCAGACTTCTTTGGCTGTATCATAAGAAGATATTCCGTTATATTCAGTAGGTGATAAAACACAATATAAAGAATAAATTGCTTTTGCATCAAGAGCTTGTCTCTTGATCATCTCTTCCTGAGTCATTTCGCTAGACTCAATAGAGTCTTTTCCTCTTTCTGAGACAGGAGCAGCTTTGGGAACGATTTCTTTTTCTACAACATCCCATTCTAGAGAATCATTTGATCTTAAGAACACCTTCATCTTGTTTTTCCATATGTTGTAGTCCTTTCCATCAAAGTAAGGCGGTCTCGTATTGCTTTGCCCTTCTACCAGCCCTGGAGCCAACATACTAGCCATGGATCTTTTACTCTGAAGTAAAACACTTCAAACAAAGTGAGCACACGAGCTCTGATACCAATTGAGATAACTAGTATAATCACCTAGAGGGGGGTGAATAGGTGCACAAACAATTTATCGAGATACGGAAGCGATTCTTGGCAAATGATAGAAAGGAAGTTTACTGTGATTAACGAAAATGAAGTACGATCAAAGTAAAGAGAATAAGGAAGAGAAAATTGAACACAGGGTTTATAGTGGTTCGGCTTATTCCAAGCCTACGTCCACTCTTCCGCACTAACAGCCCACCGGCTGGATTTCACTATGATCAAAAGAGAAGTTACAGCACAGCTTTGCCTTGATTCCACAGTGTAGATGTTCTACCACACCTCCTCAAGGTTTCTCACAAATATAGACTCTCTTTTGTATACAAGTATTCGCTCAAAGTGATTGTCTTAAACAAAAAGGAGCTTCAGACTTTGGAATTCTTCTATCGCACACACCTCCAACAACTAAGACGGTCTTCCTTATATACTCCTTTATGCCATCATACCTGTTGGCACTTACCAAAGGAATTCCTCCAATCTACCCGTTGGACGGAATCAATTAGGAAGATTGTTCGAGCTATTAAAGGAACGTGTCGATAGCCCATCAATCCTGTTCACCCATACAATCAAGATCTCGGTTTCCATAAGTAGAACCTTCCAATAATATTTAGGCAATTATCGAATCTTCAATCATCGAATTAATCTCGATCAATCAAAGGATTCCGATACGTCTCTTCCAGCCATGAGATCTTCTCCAGTTGATAAGGTTAAATCCTTGACGAAACATCCAGTTTTAGATAACCTTTCTTCAATAGATTAGAGACTATCAATGAGGATAGACTTTGAATCTTGAGTCTGGCTGTCTGGAGGTCTTCAGACTTTAAACAGCAAAGTCTGCAAGCCTTCAGACTAGACTGATGGAAACATTTTGTCAGCTTCAAAACACTTCAAGAAGATTTCTCCAACAATGTGGAGGCTGCTGCTTTTCCGTTATAATTTTCTTCTCTTTTTCTTTTCTTTTTTTCTTTTTCTATTATTGTTGAATCGTTTGATCTCTAATCCATTGTCCCCATCAAGAATCAAGATAGGATTAGCTTAAATAGAATTCAAATAGCCGAAGTGTTGCAATAAGATAAGTCTAAACCTTAAACACATTCAACAATTTTTGTATAGCTTTATTGATATATAATAAAAATGTACTTTTCCTTAAAATTTTTACTTATTGCGGGTTATGAAAAATTGTGCCACATTGATATGATTAGATGATCGATCTGGGTCAAACGGGATCGATTGTCCATATTCGAAATATCAGGCCGCAGTTTACCATGAATTCATTTGTCACTCATGAATTCTCTCCATGTAGCGCAGTTTACCAAATTCCATAAAACCACTACACCAGATTCCTGCCACACCTTTCATTCTCTCATTCGCAGCAAAGACGAGAACAACAACAATCACCAGCCCAACATGCTTTAACTTCAAACACCGAGTGACTCAAACGCTTCTTGTCTCCTATTTAGTTTAGCCCAACCGGACATATTTAATACATTACATGAACAATAAAAGATAGCGATGAGATCGGCTCGACAGGCATCAGGGTTTGCCACAACAGAAGCCTCGATGGCCTTAACCATCGTGTCCGCCTTCTCTTTCCCGGCCTTGATCTCCTCCTCGGTGATATTCACCTCGCCAATGGTGAAGTACTTGCTTGTGCTCTTCAACACCGAGCCTCCGTCGGGCGACACGGTGATCTTCACCTCGTAGCTGATCTTCTCAAAGGCGGTGCCCAGCGCGTCACCCTCGATGATTGAGTAGCAGTAGGTGAAGTTCTCCTTGTCCAAGGCCTAGACCTTGTGCTTTGCCGTCTTGTACCGACTGCCTATCAAAGTAACAAAAAGTAACATTCACATTTAGAACTTGCCGGTTTCAACATTGCGAGCACCAATCTTGATCGTCTAGATCCGGCCATTCAGGAATTAGCCCCCAGCCACAATCCAATACTTGACTTAGACATGGCCTGATTTTACCTTATCAAAATTGAGTCACATGATCACTTGTGTAAATTTAAACAGTCAGAAACGTCTTAATTAATCAAGTCATATATCTATCTTTTTCAATGTTCATTATAGTTTTCCATAAGGTTGAACCCGCCTTGATTTGGAGCAATCCTAAGTTCCTTATACGGATGGACTAACCTTCGCAAAAAGTCATCAACTTGATGGTCCTGGGACCTCCATCGCCCTCGAGGACTTCAATGCTCTTGATGTCTTGTGGGAGGACCTTGTGTGACATCCCGATTTTTCCGATTCTATTTTCAATAAATTGAGACGGGCATTTCGTTGGCACGCATATAGTTCTTTTCCTTGAGTCGGCCACTCATGTGGAAACTAGTCTATCGGGTGAAGCTGTTAAGAGTTTCTAATACATCAGACTCGAGAATTTAGCCAGGAAGCGACCTTTCGACCGAGCTAATCTGCAAGGGTCATTACGGCACAATTAAAATCGATTAGAGATCGGAGATAGGTCGACTCGACAAAGGCATGTGATCGAGTGTGGGTGATTCCACCAGATTGCATAATCCTTGTCGACCGACACTGGATCGACTTTTCTATCGATTGGGTATCCTATGTTCGTAATTGAAACCTTGAGATTACCCCGACAACCGTAAGTCGCCAATCTTTCAAAGATGTACATTGTGGCTTGAGATGATCAACCACAGGTCCAATGCATGAAAATTTCTAAAGGCTACCCGGTAGGTTGGGCCGCGCTAATATCGTGCCAAAGTGAAATTAACCGTGGAATTGAGATCGAATTCAGAAATTGGAAGTCTAGGTGTGTCACAAATCATTTTAGGATCATTGGCTTATCTTTGGAAGATTTTTCATGCAATCCGAGTTTTTCAGCAATTAAATCAGAGAATAGCTAATTTGGCCCGAGAAATTAGTAGGTCCGCATTTGGTCTTGCTTTTGGGACTTAAGTTGGTTCTATAGACAAGTGAAGATGTGAATTAAAGTGTGGTAACATTGAATTAATTTTTATGGACTTCAATTTGATTTAATTGGAAGAGAATCAAGTGAAATTGGAGAATTGGTTGTACAAAAATTGGACCCCGGCGGAAAATGGAAGTGAACCCATTGGAAGAGGTTGTGGGGAGGGATTTGAAGTTAGTGGAGTATGACATCATGGATGATGTCATGGTGGGCCATTTTATGGGATTAAAGAAAGGCAAAAAGAAAAGAAATTGGCCCCCCACTCCTTCTCTCTCCTCCCTCTCTTCTTCCTCTCTCTCGTTGCCTCTCTCCTCCATCTCCTTTGTGCGAAAATGGGAAGAAAATTTGCAGAGGAAGAAGCTGAAGCATCCCCTCACCGTCCGCCTCCTTCCCCGCTTGCACGCCGTCGTCGCCGCCGCCGCCGTGCGTCCGTCCCGCGCCGCCCGCGCGCGCTTGCCGGCTCGCCGATCCGCTCGCGTCTCTTCTCCGCCTTAGCTCGCGTCGCAGCTGCTGTACCAGCTCGTGCCGGAGCCGTTCGGCCAACTCCGGCCGCCGTTCGGGTCCCACCTTGGTCCGGTTTGACCCCCCAACCTTCCCCGATCCTTCCCCATCTCATCCAAGCTCCGGATCTACCCTTCGTCGGCCTCAAACTGCCATGGACAGCAGCCAAGAAAAATGGGTATGCAGCAGACATTTGGCCCGTTTTGGCTGCCTTCCCGAGCCCGGATGCTCGGCCCGCTTTGAGGAAAGTTGTTCTCCTCGGCGTCCCCGTCGTTTTGGTCCGCTCGGTTCGTTAATCCGGTGAGTTTAACTCACTAAACCTCGCTTAGAGGGTTAATGATGCTTTAGGTGTGTTTAGTTTATGTTAAGTGTTATTAGGTGGTTAGTTTAATTTATTTAAGTGTAGAGTATATTAATGTGCTTGATTAACTTAAATTGTGTTTAATTTAAAGTTAAGTGGGTCTTTATATTAATATAAACATTGATGTGACATAAAGGAATTTACTTTTGATTTATTTAAATATCCCGAAATCATGAAATAATTTAATAATATATTATTATTCGAAATTATTAAAATATTATTATTTAATTATTTTCGGAATAAATTTAATTATTTATTAAATTCCGAAAATTTTGGTCGGGACCTTAAATTCTCAGAATTTCGTGCCGGTCGCTACGGTACATTTGGATTTTGAAATTGATGATTGGATATTATAAATTGAGTGAGGATTTCGAAAACTATGGATATTATTATTTAATTATTTTCGGAATAAATTTAATTATTTATTAAATTCCGAAAATTTTCATTGGGACCTTATTTGCTCAGAATTTCATGCCGATCGTTGCTGTGCATTTAGAATTTGAAATTGGTGATTGGTTGTGATGAATTGAGTGTGATTGTGATTTATAGGGATTCTTTATGAAATCCTAAGTGTAGAAATTGATGGGAGATTGGCTGTGATTGACCACCTACTAGAGGTCGTGCCCAGTAAGGCCGTGATATGCCACCTATTAGAGGTCGCGCCCGATGGGGCCGTGATATGCCACCTATTAGGGGTCGCGCCCGACGGGGCCGTGATATGCCACCTATTAGAGGTCGCGCCCGATGGGGCCGTGATATGCCACCTATTAGAGGTCGCGCCCGATGGGGCCGTGATATGCCACCTATTAGAGGTCGCGCCCGACGGGGCCATGATATGCCACCTACTAGAGGTCGCGCCCGATGGGGCCGTGATATGCCACCTATTAGAGGTCGCGCCCGACGGGGCCGTGATATGCCACCTATTAGAGGTCGCGCCCGATGGGGCCGTGATATGCCACCTATTAGAGGTCGCGCCGAGTGGGGCCGTGATGCCACTGATTTAAATTTGCCAAGTAGGGCCGTAGTTGAGAGCAATGATTGATTTGCTAGAATGACATGTAATCAGCCGAGTCGATTGATCGCTGAGACGATCCAAGTGGTTGAATTGTGTTGATAATGTGATTGTGCCATGGTTGTTTGGTTATCATAATTGTACGTGGTTGAATTATATAAATTGTGCTAACCTGCAGATGAAGGCTGAGGCGAGGTAAGTCCTCTGTGTGATGTGGCTAGGCCACCCGGGGCGTATTTTCTTTCTAATAGGGGTTTAGGGGGTTGAACTTGCTGAGACATCGTCTCATCCCGGTTGTGGGATTAAAATTTCAGGTCCCTGGTGGACGGAGCGGCCAGATAGCTTTGGTTGGCCTTGAGGAGTTGCAGAGGTGAAGTCATAAGGGTTGGAGAGCGTGCCCAGCTAGTTGGTTGTAGGATAGTTCCCCTTTTGTCGAGCTGGTCTATTTTGTAGAAAGTCCAGTGTTGTATTTAAACCCTTTGTGTTTGTAAATGAGTGTTTGGTATTGTGATTGATTGCCTGCTTTTCTATCCCAAGTTAAATGTTGTCAGGGGATTTGTTTCGCTTCCGCATGCGTAAATAAATGAAGGGGTCGGCGACATATCCTGGGATGTCGTATTTTTGATCGACCGTAGTGGGATGTGAGCGCGCTCGAGGTTCGGAGCGTGACACCTTGTTGATGAGGTTATCAGCGTCAAGGAGAGTGGCCTCAAACATCTCGGCCGGAGGGATTGGGGACGTGGTCTCGAAGTCGTAAGTGATGACACCCATGACTGGATCTGAACAAAGGTGCAGAAACTGAGAAGAGGGTGATGATCAGGAAAGACTTAATAGTGATGAAGTTGGTCTCTAGGACTTGGGAGTGAAGAAAGGAGGCCGAACTGAAGATGACATATGTAGAGAGACTGAGTGTGAAGGGTTAAGATTTCTGAATATTTTCTTCTTTCTTAGGTGGGTTATATAGAAAATAAATAATTTAAAAAATATTTTCCTAAAATTAATCGTCAAATTTGAATAGTGTTTCCAAGCAAGAGTTATTTGGTGAGTGTGCTGCATATTCTAAATTGATCTAAATCCGTATAGAACTCACTAGAATTACAAGCCTAGATTCTCCTTAATATAAATACGATGAAAAATGCTATCTCATTTCCGAATTTTCATCAAAATTGTGTTGTATATACTATGTTAATCTAAATCGGTAAATTCGATGGGCTCATGTGGAATCCACATGAAACTCACTGGAATTAAAAGTTCTGATTCCGCTTAATATAAATATGGTGCTCTTTCATTAAAATTTTGTTGTCTGTACTAAATTGATTTAAATCACTAAATCTAATGGGTTCATGTGAGACCCATATGGAACTTACTAGAATTAAAAATCCAAATTCAGCTTAATATAAATATGACCCTAGCTCATTTCCGAGTCTTCATCAAAAGTGTGTTGTATGTCCTACATTGATCTAAATCGCTAAAGATGATGGGTTTGCGTGGCATCCATATGGAACTTACTAGAATTAAAAGTCCAAATTCCCGTTGATATAAATACAACACTACCTCATCTCCGAGTCTTCGTCAAAATTCTGCTATATGTACTAAGTTAATCTAAATCGCTAAATTTGATGGGTTCATGTGGGATCCATACGAAATGTGACATCCAGATTTTCGGGTTTTAATTTGACTAGATAAATAGGGCCGTTTTGTTCAGTTGAAGCTAGAGATTGTGAAATTGGGATGCAAGTGGGCTACGTTGGTAAGGAAAAATACCAATTGGAATGACAATGTGTTGAATGAAATTATGAGAGTCAATTTGTTTTATTTCAAGAGGAATTAAGGCCCAATTGGAAAGAAAACCTAGCAAAATTCGTATGCCACACTTACCCCCATATTTTGGCCTACCTAAATGCTTCTAGAAGGGGCAAAGTTGTCAAGAAATGGTGGGTGGAAGGTGACATCACATGATGTCATGGTGGCCCATGTGTAATGACCTAAGAGAGAGAGTGTGTGAGAGGAAGAGGGGAAATTGAATTTTCCTTCCTCCCCTCTCTCCTCCGTCGACGGATCCATCCCCATCTTCTTCTTCTTTTTCTTCAAAACTCCATGGGAGCCGAAGACCAAGCTGTCGTCGCCGCTTCTCGCCGCCGTCGTCACACGCCGCAAACCATCGAAGCTGCTCCCGTGCACCCGAGCCCGCCGTCGAGTTGCCATCTGCACACCTCCGCCCCTCTCCTCCCTCTGGTTCGAACAGAACCGACCAGCAAGAGTAGAAGCAGCGATCGGCGCTGCTTGAAGGAGCTGCAATCGCGCCGGAGCTGCCATCGCAGCCACGCACTGCTTCGTCGCCGTCCGCTTCGTGCTCACCTGCCGTGCACCGCCTGCCCAGGTCCAAACGAGCTGCTGTCCAGCCTCTGTTCCGCCCCTGTTCAGTCCCGTTCAGCCGCCTCCGGCCACCGCCTGACCACCTCCGACCACCGTTAGCCTCATCGGAGCTCCGCCTGGCCCTCAGCCGCCCTTGGCTGCCTCAACCAGCCCCGGATCTGCCCCGACCAGCAGCAAACAGAGAGGTTCAAAAATGGGTATCACAGAGGGTTTTGGCCCGTTTTGGCCGCCTTCCCGAGCCCGGATGCTCGGCCCGCTTTGAGGAAAGTCGATCCTCGCGTCGAGCCCGTTGTTTTGAGTGAGTTTTACTCACTAATGCCTTCTTAGTTTGCTAATTATACTTAAAGGTTTATTAGTGTTAATTAAGTGTAATTAGATTGTTAGATTAGAATTGATTAGTGATTATTAGTTAATTGCTTTGTATATTAGTGATGTGGTTAGTGTAATTAGATAGAGAATTGAATGTAGTGTTTATTGGATGCTTCGTAGGATTTTTCCCAACCCTTATCGGGTGTTAATTAGGCAATTCGGTCCTAAGTGAGATTTTTGGGCATTTAAATATTAATTTTCGGAATTAAATTAAATAATTATTTATTTTCCGAAAATTCAAAGGAGATGGTCTGGAACCGGAATATTGTGCTGATGACCGTGGTGAAGTCCGTTTATTTAATTGGGCTTTATTTTGAGCTAAATTGAGTTTTTAATATTAATTATTTAATTCTCGAAATTAATTAATTATTTATTTATTTTCGGAAATTAAGGTTGGGATGGCCAGTGACCGAAATTTTATGCTAATGATCGTGGTGCAGTCCGTTTATTTAATTGAGCTTTATATTATGCTAAATCAAATTTATTGTATGTATTTATTTAATTTTCGAAATTATTGTTTAATTATTTATTTACCGAAAATTCAACTGGGATGGCTAGCGACCGGAATTTGGTGCTGATTTTCGTGGCGCAGTTTATTTATTTAATTGAGCTTTATTTTATGCTGAATTGAATTATTTGTGAAATTGGGAATTATTCTTTAATGGAATAATCTTTGATTAATAATTGGAAAATAACCGGGTGTCGGTTGACAACACTAAAAGTGTTTTGGTGGGCTATAGAAAATGTGGGAGTTATGGAAAGGAAAATATTATATTTTGGCTAAGGCCGACTGTGTCCCCACACACGGCTATTTTATCGAGAAGGATAAGAGATGGAATGGATTGAATGGTCGGATAGTATACTATATCATCCTACGGGCCCTGATATGTCAGCTTAGCGAGAGCAGTATACTGATGTACTATATCAGCCTACGGGCGATATGTCAGCTTAGCGCGAGCAGTACACTTTATCAGCTTAGTGTGAGCATCGGGGGTATACTATATCAGCCTGCGGGTGATATGTCAGCTTAGCGAGAGCAGTATACCGGTATACTATATCAGCCTACGGGCGATATGTCAGCTTAGCGAGAGCAGTATACCTTAACCCTATCAGCTTAGTGCGAGCTATACTATCTATATATCAGCTTAGAGTGAGCAGTCCTGGACTATGGTCGGACTTATAGATAGTATTGAATGTGCCGACCAAGCATGGGTCGTGATGACATGTAATCGACTAGGTCGATTGATCATTGCTTGATCTGATGTTGTGAATGGATCGATTGATTGGCAATGACCATGAGATGGTCTGATTGACTTGTAATCGACTAGGTCGATTGATCGATGATTCGATCGGAGTGTCTTGATGTGATTCATTGCCTTGGGTTGATGTTGTGAATTGAATGATTGAAGGGAGATGATTGTGAGTGGTTTTCCTTATGTGAAATCGACTAAGTCGATTAGATCGATGCTTCGATCTGTGATGTGATTGCTTGTGTGCCTATTTGATCTGTACTAATATGCAGGTGGAATCTGAGGCTAAGGTAAGTCCCCTGACTCATGTTGTGCATAGGCAGCCCTAAGGTGTATTAGTTTACTAATCGGGTCTTAGGAGGTAGAACTTGCTGAGACGTGGTCTCAGTGGTTATTGAATAACCATTTCAGGACCTGGATGCCTAAGGAGCATGAATATGATGAGGAGATCCTTGTTGAGGAACCTGAAGAGGAGTACGTGGAGGAGGATCCCGAGTATGACATCGAGTACGACCCGGATGAGGACCGAAATCCTGTCCTGTCTTGTCAGTCCTTGTTTGCATGTAAAAAGTTGTAGTTGTGAATTTTCAGTATGAAAAATGTATGGCCTGCTTTTCTATCCCATTGTTTTATTATCTGGGGAATTATAACTGCTTCCGCATGTGCATATATAAAAGAAAGGGTCGGCGATATATAGTCCTGGGATATCGCATTTTAAAATCGACCAAAAGTAAGGGATGTGTGCGTGCCTGAGGGTCGGGGCGTGACACGAAACTCACTGAAATTAAAAATTCTGATTCCATTAATAAAAATGTGATGCTCTCTCATTGAAATTGCATTGTATGTACTAAATTGATTTAAATTGCTTAATCTGATGGGTTCATGTGGGACTTATATGGAACTCACTAGAATTAAAAGTTCAGATTCCCTTAATATAAATATGATGCTCTCTCCGTCAAAAGTGTATTGTCGGTTCACGTGGATCTATATAGAACTCGTTAGAATTAAAAGTCCAGATTCCTATTAATATAAATATGACACTACCTCATTTCTAAGTTTTCATCAAAATTAAAAGTTAATCTATGAGTTTGTTTTGTTATTATCACTTTTGAGATTTCCTTTCATGTATCAGTTTGGTAATGAATGGGAATTTCTTTTTGACCTAAAATAAACAAATTTAATCTAAATTGCTAAATTCTACGAGTTTACATGGGAACCATATGGAACTCACTAAAATTATGAGTCTAGAATCCACTAGATATAAATAGGAGGCTTACTCATTTCCAAATCTCCGTCAAATGCCTTTTTCTCATCACTTTGAAGTTTCCGATCGCACCCCACTCTGTCGCACGTGAATCAGGAATGATTTTCGACGCCAAAGTCTTTGTTAAATCTCAAAAAGATTGAGCCAACGTGGAACAACAACTCAATTGTAAGCATCGGGGTTTTGCAAGAGATGGGCTCCAATGGCTTTCAACATTCCCATGGCCTTCTATTTGCTAGCCTTGTTCTCGACCCCGTCCTTGGCGAAGTACTTGCTCGTGCTCGTGCTCGTGCTCGTGCACCCTCTCTGTCTGGACTTGATCTCGTTCGAGATCTTCTCTAGCACGTCGCCCTCGACGATGGTGTAAGCGTGCGCGAGCTTTCCTTGTCCAGCTTGTCGACTGGTGCTTCACCAAGTTGAACCGTCTAGCCGCGACACACAGAAAACTGCAGTCAGCTCCCACGTTAATCTTATCAAAGAATGTCAGGCCAATGTCTTGACATCACATGTTGATGCGACGTGATCAAAATGAATGAAATTAGAAGACGCGCAAGTACTCGCCTTCGCCGAAAACGATGCGATTGTGACGGGACCGCCATCACCTTCAAGGATGACAAAATCCAGACTGGCTTGTGGAAGGAGCTTGGGGATGAGTTTTTTTATCAAGATCAAAGGCCTTGAACATTCGTGCAGGTGGGATGGAATGCGTCTTCGCCTAAGATTTCCAAGTCCCAGTGCAAGAGATACGTGAGATTATGTTGAAATGCCCTTTAAATGATTCTCAATCTCCTCGTTTAGTAATCTAAATCAGCATCACAATGTTCTTAAATAATATAATAAAAAAAAAGAGGACAAAAGGCATGGATCTCAAGCCCAAATTATACTTATCAGCACGCTAGAGATCTTTGAATGCAAATACCCTTGAGGGTGGGAATTCACTAAATTATAACTTAAATATTCTAACGGCTCCAACGGCTCAGACAAACAAGCTTGAGTGCATGCCGATAATTCTTGCGCAATGAAATGCATGGTAAGTCGCGAATCGAGACTCGTCCACGTACACACTATTGCGACCATGACCATGAAGACCACTTCCTTGACCAGTTGGCTAGTCAGAGGAGGAAGATGTGGGTCGAGCATAACCTATAGCGGCACATTTGAGTCTTTGAATAATGTCGACATTTGTGTCATTTGTAGGGAAGAGAGAAGATTCCTGGATGCTTCCCCATCATTCTCTAGCATCAGTACTTTTACTATTGACTCTGTTTCATG
This sequence comes from Eucalyptus camaldulensis, assembly GCA_019915185.1. Classification (NCBI taxonomy): domain Eukaryota; kingdom Viridiplantae; phylum Streptophyta; class Magnoliopsida; order Myrtales; family Myrtaceae; genus Eucalyptus; species Eucalyptus camaldulensis. The sequence goes on along the minus strand of JAHSVA010000014.1, from coordinate 6,649,056 downwards.
AAAGAAGAATGAATCTATGTTTTGATCACAACCTCAAGTTGCCTACAAATTCCAAATTTTTGAGATACTGTTAATACAAACCGCTTTTCAAAATCTGTACTTGCTCTTCCTAAAAGGTCTTATTAGAAGTATTGGATGAATCCAAATTCAATATGTCAATTAAAGCTATTTGATCAACCCAAGACCATAGGTACAGGGGGAATGTATTGATTAGATTTGATCATGTAGCTTACCAAGAACCATGTAGCCATTAGATCCAGCCACTGGGATCCAATTTGACGAATCCAAATTCAAGAGCCTCACCGTCTCAAAAACCAAAAGCCGAGGCTTGAAGTCCAACTCGAGCAAGATGTTGTTCAACATCATGTCCTATTGGACAATAGGCAGTGAGCAATCGTGATGCAAGTAGGCGATCGCGGGAGCCATGCATTGAACAATCTTCACTCTCTTGACACAAGTCCAATTTAACTGCTCCTCTTCCTCCATGCAAGACCTTTGCCAAAGTTTAGAAAACATTGGATGATGTCCCTGCGGTTAACCACCACTTTTTTTTACCGTGACGATGTGGCCGCTGGCCTATTCGGCCTTGTAAACGCTTTTGAATCCGCGTTTTCCAATGTAGTACTCTTCACTGAAGCCGTTGGTGGCCTTGGCAATATCATTGAATGCAAACTTCGTTCCCCTTTCCCATATGATTTCACCTACTTCATAAGATTTCTTATCTCTTCATCGAGATGCTTGTTTCACCACCAAAGCACCAAAATCAAAGCAATAAGAATCACGAGAAGTAGTAAGCAGCAAATGCAACAATCACATTAATCAGATCCTTTCTCCGATGGTCAGTCGATTTACTGCTCGACCCACATGGAGACATTCCGTCGCGTTTCCTCACAAGCCCGGATTTGCAATTAAAGCACTCCCTAGTTATTGTTGGAAGAGGCGACCACCAGGAACTGCGCCTGTCAGCTTGTTGTACAAGACGCCCATGAAGCTTAAACTGCTCATGCTGGTGAGAGCAGCTGGGATCTTACCCGACAAATCGTTATAAGAAATATTGAGATTTTCCAATTTAGTGAGCTTTGCTAAATTGGAAGGAATTGATCCTACTAGGGAATTGTGGCTTAGGTCTAGTGGTTCTGTAGCATGAACGAGTTCCCCGGCTCTGGCGACATGACACCCAACAGATTGTTGTTGCTCAAGTTCAGGCTCAGTAAATTCTCGCAATTTGCTAACTCTTTTGGTACAATCCATAGAGAAGGGATGTACTTGTCGTATTGTGGTTTATGAAAGATTGTGCCACATTGATAGCTTTAGATGTTAGTCCAAATTCGAAATATCGGGTGAAAGTTTGGTATTTTATTGGCCATTTGGCATTTCATTTGTAACTCATGAATTCCCTCCTCATAAAAAAATTACTAAATTAGAGAATTCTACAAGCCTCGTATAAACATGTAGCATACTTTATCAAATTCCACAAAACCACTGCACCAGATTCCTGTCACACCTTTTATTCTCTTATTCTCAGCAAAGACAAGAAGAACAACACTCACCAGCCCAACATGCTTAGCTCCAAATAGAGTGACTCAAACTCTTCTTGTCTCCTTTTCAGTTTAGCACAACCAGACATATTTAACACATTACGTAAACAATACAAGATAGCGAAGAGATCGGCTCAGTAGGCATCAGGGTTTGCCACGAGATAAGCCTGGATGGCCCCGACCATTGCAATCACCTTCTGTTTCCCGGCTTTGATCTCGTTCTCAGGGACGTCCACGTCGCCATTGGTGAAGTAACTGTTCATGCACTTCAACACCGAGCCTCCCAAAGGCAACGCGGTGATCTTCACGTCATAGCTGATTTTTTCAAAGGTGGTGCCCAGCACTTCGCCCTCGATGATTGAGTAGCAGTAGGTGAAGTTCTCCTTGTCCAGGGCCTCGACCTTGTGCTTCGCTGTCTTGTTCTGGCTGCCTATCAATGTAACAAAAAGTCACATTCACATTTAGAACTCGCAGGTTTCAATATCACGAGCACCAATCTTCATGGTGTCCATCAGGCCGCTTAGGAATTAACCCAATTGTTCCGACCGCAATCCAATACAATTGACTTAGACATAGCCTGACTTTGCCCGATCAAAATCAAGTCACATAATCACTCGTGTAAAGTTAAACAGTTAGAAACATCTTAAGTAACCGAGTCATATTTCTATCTTTTTCCATATTCATTATAGTGTTCCATAAGGTTGAAGCCCCTTGATTCAGAGTGATCCTAAGTTCCTAAAACGGATGGACTAACCTTCGCGAAAAGCCATCAACTTGATGGTCCCGGGACCTCCATCGCCCTCGAGGACTTCAACGCTCTTGACGGCTTGCGGGAGGACCATGGGGAGGAGGTTATCAGCATCGAGGATAGCAGCCTTGAACATCCTGGCCGGGGGAATGGGGGACAGGATATCGAAGTGAAAAGTGATGACACCCATGACTGGATCCTAACAGAGTTGCTGAAACTGAGAAGGGGGTGATGATCTGGAAAGACTTGAGTAGTAGTGATGAAGTTGGTCTCTGGGACTTGGGAGTGAAGAGAAGAGGCTGAATTGAAGTTGACATATATAGAGAGAGGGAGACTTGAGTGTGAAGGGTTCTGATCACTGCATATTTTCTTCTTACTAAGATGCATTATATTTTGCAGAAAATAAATAATTTAGAAAATATTTTCCTAAAAATAATCACTAAATTTAGATAGTGTTCAAGCATAAGTTATTTGGTGAGTGTGCTGCATGTTCTAAATTGATCTAAATTGCTAAATTTAATGGGCTCGCTAGAATTAAAAGTGTAGATTCCCCTTAATATAAATACAACACTACCTCATTTTCAAGTCTTCGTCAAAATTGTGTTGTATATAAATATGACCCTAGCTCATCTCCGAGTCTTTATCAAACGTGTATTGTATGTCCTAAATTGATCTAAATCGCTAAATCTAACAGGTTCACGTGGGATCCATGTGGAACTCACTCGAATTAAAAGTCTAGATTCTCCTTGATATAAATACGATGCTATGTCATTTCGAAGTTTTCATCAAAATTGTGTTGTATATACTAAGTTAATCTAAATCGCTAAATTTGATGGGTTCATGTGGGATCCATAGGAAACTCACTAAATTAAAAGTTCAGGTCAACTTAATATAAATACAGTTTTCTTTCATCAAAATTACGCCGTATGTACTAAATTAACCCAAATTGCTAAATCCGATGGGTTCATGTGGGACCTACATAAAACTCACTCGAATTAAAAGTCAAGATTCTCCTTGATATAAATACGATGCTATGTCATTTCTAAGTTTTCGTCAAAATTGTGTTGTATATAAATATGACCCAAGCTCATTTCCGAGTCTTTATCAAACATGTGTTGTATGTCCTAAATTGGTCTAAATCACTAAATCTAACAGGTTCACGTGGGATCCATGTGGAACCCACTCAAATTAAGAGTCTAGATTCTCCTTGATATAAATACGATGCTATGTCATTTCTAAGTTTTCGTCAAAATTGTGTTGTGTATAAATATGACCCTAGCTCATCTCCGAGTCTTTATCAAACGTGTCGTATGTCCTAAATTGATCTAAATCGCTAAATCTAACAGGTTCATGTGGGATCCATATGGAACTCACTCGAATTAAAAGTCTAGATTCTCCTTGATATAAATACGATGCTATGTCATTTCTAAGTTTTCGTCAAAATTGTGTTGTATATACTAAGTTAATCTAAATCGCTAAATTTGATGGGTTCATGTGGGATCCATAGGAAACTTACTAAAATTAAAAGTTCAAATCAGCTTAATATAGATATAGTGCTCTTTCATCAAAATTACGTCGTATGTACTAAATTAACCCAAATCGCTAAATCTGATGGGTTAATGTGGGACCTATATAAAACTCGCTGGAATTAAAAGTCTAGATTCTACTAAATAAAAATGAGGCCCTAACTCATTTCCGAGTCTTTGTCAAAAGTGTGTTGTATGTCCTAAATTGATATAAATTGCCAAATCTGATGAGTTCACATACAATCCATATTGAATTCACTAGAATTAAAAGTCCAAATTCCACTTAACATAAATATGACGCTAGCTCATTTCTGTTTCTTCATCAAAATTGTGCTATATGTACTAAGTTAATCTAAATCGCTATATTTGATAGGTTCATGTGGAACCCATATGAACCTCACTAAAATAAAACGTCCAAAATCGATTAAATATATATACTACTTTAACTCGTTTCTAAGTCTCCATCAAGCGCCTTTTTCTCATCTCTTTGAAGCTTCCGAGTGCGTGCCATTCCGTCACATGTGAATCGCGAATGATTTTCCACGCCAGAGTCTTTGTTAAATCTCAAGACTTAAAAATAAGAATGTGAAGTAACAATTGCGTGTCAAATGCAGAAAATTCATATGTGAAAAAGTTGACCGTCCCTTCTTGAGTCAACTGTTCTCTTCCTCGATATGCTTTTCTGATCTGGCCTCAAAGACAGATGGGCAAAGCGGCGCATTCATATCTATAATCTCGCGGCAGTTTCAACTCTGTTAAAAGAATGCCGAGATCTTTACAAGATGTTTGACAAGCGTCTTTGATGACGGCATGCACAGCATATCTACCGCTTCAAAACATAGTTACGGTTCAGTCTCGATTGTTATTTTTCTTGAAAGAGACACGAGAATGAATCTCAAGCCCAAATGATACTTGTTAGCATGCGAGAGATCTTTGAATGTAGACAACCTTGAGGGAGTCACTAAATTATTATTAAAATATTCTAATAGAACCCAATGGCTTAGACAAGCAAGCTTGAGTGCGTGTGGATAATTCTTGCTTGACGAAATGCATGGTAGGTCGTGAATCGAGACTCGTCCCCATGCACATCCACTTCCTCGGCTAGTTGGCCGGTCGGAGGAGGAAGCCGTGGGTCAAGCACATCCTTCAGTAGCACATTTGAGTCTTTCAATAATGTCGACGTTTGTGTCATTTGTAGGGAAGAAAGAACATTCAATGGATGCTTCCTCGGCTACTTTTACTGCTGGCTCTATTTCATCAAAGAAGAACTAGTCAGAGTTTTGCTCTCAACGTCAAGTTGTCCATAAATTCCAAATTTCTGTGATACTTTTAAAACAAACCACTTTTCATAATCTATACTTACTCTTCCTAAAAGTATTGTTAGATTTATTGAATGAATCCAAATTCGATTTGTCCATTAACTACAGAGTAACTACTAATTTTATTTTTCAAGAAGAAGAATGAATCAGAGTCATGATCATAATGTCAAGTTGTACCCAAATTCCAAATTTGAACCACACTCTTAACACAAACCACTTTTCAAAACCTATACTTACAAGAATCCTAAAGATCCCGTTAAGACTTATTTGAATGCAAATTATCAATCCAAGACCATTTGTACCCGCGAAATGTTCGATTAGATTCAATCATCTAACTTACCATGAGCCATGTAGCCATAAGATCCAGCCACAAATAAGGCCGGAAACTCGCATGAACAGGAAAGCAGCAGCCCAGTCCGGCGACCCTGAAACAGGGCATGGGCACAAAAAAGCGCGGTCGGCCGAGAGTCCCTACTCAGCTCGCGGCATCGGACGGCGACGAGCTCAATAGATCGGGCTATGCCCATCCGCCTCGCTCGTCTCCTGGCCGGGATCCTCGGGAAGCCGACCCCGAATCGGGAAAAACCAAGACGGCCCAAACGGGGACCTCCCCATGGCCTTGAAGTGGACAAGGAGCAGTTGCGGATCATCAGTTTTGGTTCGAAAGTGGATGCCAACAGCGGCTCTCTCAGTCGCGTTCTCTCTCTCTCAACTCACGGGTCTCTCTTTCGCGGCCCTCTCTCCTCGGATCCGAATCCCTCTAGCCTCGTACTTGACACCCCCTCCGATTTCTCCCTCCTCCCTGACCTCTGGCCTTCTATTTATAGGCTGAGAAGGCCGGTCGGCGGAGGCGCTTTGGCCACCGGTCCTTCTCGCGCCGACCGGCCCCCCTTGGCTGAACTAGCATCACATCACCCGTCGCCTCCACCGCCGACTGCTTTCCTCCTTCTGCTAGGCCGCGCTCGCTGGCGTGAGGAAGAAGCGGGAAGGAGGAAGGAGGGGTCAGGCCGGGCCGAGGTGAGAAGCACAAGCAGAGTGGGCCCTGGGCCCACTCGGGGAAGATAGGAAAAAAGAGGGGGGCTAAGGCGAAGGGCCCAATCGTCGTGGGCCCTTTTTTTTATAAATAATATAAAATAGGGTTAATTAAGAGAAAATAAAACTTCAAATAAAACTTAAAATGCAAATAATATTAATGCTTCTATGATGTGAAAATCGTTTTTATTAGTGTCAAATTGATTCCAAATTTTTTATATAATTTTAATTTTAGATGTTTAGTCAAAATTTAAGTATCAATAAATATAAATCTCAAATTGCAAGAGTAAAAATAAAAAAGAAAGAATTAAAGAAGAGACAAATGCGGTTGCACCTTTATCCCATCATGTGACTGAAATTGTTTATGAAAGTAAAAAATTAAGATAAGTGCATTAGAAATCATAAAACTTATCATAAAAATGCAATTGAGTCCTAAAACTTTCAAAAAGTGCAATTAAGTCCTAAAACTTGTTACGAAAGTTCAATCAAGTCCTAAAACTTTCAAAAGATTCAATAAAGTCCTAAAACTAGTTTTAAAAGTGCAATCGAGTTCTAAAACTTAAAAAAATGCAATCAATTGAAAGACTTGGATTGAACCACTTTGATAAGTTTTAGGATTTTATTGCACTTTTTGAAGGTTTTAGGACTTAATTTCATTTTGTGACAAGTCTTAGGACTTAATTACACTTTTTAAAAATTTTATAACTTAATTGCATTTTCATGACAAATTTTAAAATTTCCAATGCACTTATCCCTAAAAAATTCAAGGAACATCACGTGCTCTAGCTTTAACTGAATTATCGTGGGGGGGTTTATTTTTTCCTTATAAAAAGAACTCACCACGCCACAATAACAAGGGGGTTTTATTTTTTTGGAGGACGTCAAAGGGGTTTTCTTCTCTCTCGGATTCTAGGTGAAGAAATTCAAGAAAAAAGAGAGAAAAATTGCCCTTCGTTGAAGGGAAAGTCAACAAAGGGTTTTTCCCTTCTACTGAAAGTACAACAAAGGGCAGCAGAGCTGAGAAAATATTGGGTACCTTAAAAGTGCCACGTAATTTGTGCTCTAAACCATTCAAAGCGTGACACCTGTCCGTGTGTTAGTCCATGCCGTCCCACTTCTTGCTTTCAAACTAACGCGCGGGAGGTTCTCTCTCTACTCTCTCGAGCATAAGCCCTTGGCCCACCTCTCTGCACACCCTAACGCTCTCTCTCCTCTCTCTCTTCTCTGTCTCTCCCCGTTCTTTGTTCCTTTGCAGGGAAAATAAAATTGCGGAGGGTTAAGAGAAAACATAAAGGTTGAGCCCCTCCGCCTCCGCTGGTTGCTTCCGTCGCCTCCCTCTCGCGACGTTTGCTCTGCTCTCTCTCTCCCCTCCGTGAAGTGGAAAATAGAAGCTAATCCTGAGGTTGATTTGTCACTACTTTTGCTAGAACTTTGTAGGATCAATCAACATCTATCCGCCATGAATCCCTTTCTAGATGGAGAAAGGAAGGAAGCAGCTTTATTGCCATCAAATTGGCAACAAAAACCATTGACAGCATTAGAACTACCAATAAAAATCTAAGATATGCATAATCTGCAGGATAGCAAGTAGACTCCAGACAAGCACTGTACAAATACTGAAGCCAGGAAAGTATCTATGGGCTATACAACTCCCATTCTTTTCTTGTATGTACTAGCACTAATCAGCCAATCCTCAATAGTGCTTTGCCAATCCTTAATACTACTTTTGCAACGTAATATTAGTCATCTTCACAAATTTGGTCAGTCTCTGTATGTCAAATTTAGCTAAACACAAGAAACCTGCAATTTTCAGTGGTTCTCTTGCAAAGCAAATAAAGAGATAAGCTTCTGGCTTCATGCTTGTGAGGATGTCCCACCATATCTCTTGTTGGCACATGAACAAAATAAGAGGTACTTGTTGGTTTAAACAGCCCAAGCTGCAATGAATTTGCCTAAGTAAACTACCTATTTCTGATAGATCAGTGGACCAAGAAGGTAGATCTTAGAGAGATATTTTGATCTTATCTTTCACAACTGAGTTACACCTTTGGAATTGCAACGCAAATGACTATTCAGAAGCATGCAAGGATCAACATCTCCAACAGACACGCGATTTTGGGAGAAAATAAAAGCATGGAGTGACCAATTTAGGCTCAAAAGCCTCTAATCCCTTAGGAGGACTCTATGCAAACAATCTCAAAAGATACCGCCATTTCATTTTCTTCCAATCTATACTGACTATCTGAAAAACACAGCAAGTTAGCAACAAGTAAGATAAAGCAGTACCTAATCTAGATGTATCTATAAACTTAAACATGTTACCGAATTCTACCAAGTAGAATCCAAAAAAAAAAAAAAAAAAGAACCTCCGGACCTAGGGGAGTCACCAATGGGGTGGCTATCAGTAGGGCTTGGGAAGGCGATGGCGGGAGGCAATGGCGTCAGCGGCGTCTGCGGCGTCTGCGTTCAAGAGCAAGGGGCGCTTCCCGGAGGAAAGAGAGAAAGAGCGAGCAAAGCAACCTTTGCTCGCAAAGAGGGAGGCCAAAACACGAGCAAGGGTTCGTCGGTGTCAGGGTTAGCCAATAGGGGCACTCTACAAAGGAAAGAGGGAGAGAGTGCAGCGGAGGTCACGAGAAGGAGGCGAAGGGGGGTCGGTGTCGGCATTGGCGTCGGCGCATAGGCCGAGGTGAAGGCGGAGGCATCTGAGTCAGGTCGACGGACTCCGATGCCAACGAAGGCAGCCAGCGAAGGGGTGTCGACGTCAGGGTTTGCTGGAAGAGGCGCGACTTCAACGATGAAAGAGAGAGAGAGAGAGAGAGAGAGAGAGAGAGAGAGAGAGAGAGCGGACTAAAGGTCGCGAGAGGGAGGCGAAGGGACATCGGTGTTGGAGTCGAGGGCGACGGAGGCAACCGGCAGAGGTGGAGGGCCGTTGGCATCTCGTTTCGCTGGAAGAGAGGCACGACTTCGCGGAGGGGAGAGGGAGAGCAGAGGTGACGTCGCGAGAGGGAGGCGACGGAAGCAACCAATGGAGGCGGAGGGGCTCAACCTTTATGTTTTCCTCTAAACCCTCCGCAATTTTGTTCTCCCTGCAATGGAACAGAGAACAGGAGGAGAGAGAACCTCCCGTGCGTTCGTTTGAAATAGAGAAGTGGGACGATGTGGACTGACACAAGGATCACGCTCTGAATGGTTCAGCTTTCTCAGCAGAGAAAGGAGATAAAAGGGAGGAGACGTGAGAGGTGAGCTAGAGAGAGAAAAAAGAAAAAAAGATGGAAAAAACCAAAATGGAAAGGAAGAAGAGGGAGCCAGCCTCGAGCGATGACGCTGCTGCTTCTGCTCCGCCCCCCAACCGCAACGCTTCCGCCTGCCGGCCTCCGCTGCGCTGGTCGCCACAACCGCTTCGTCAGCAACCCGTAGGCCACCCTCACGCCGGTCACCGCGCTAGCTACCAATGCTCGTCTCCCTGCAAAGCCACCATTCCCTTGACAATTGCTGTTGCTGACCCGCGACACCCCTACTTCACTCTAGACGTCGCTCTACTGGCCACCGCTACTCCGCGCCCTCAAACTCACAACGCCGCCTTTGCCGGCCCCGCCTCTGTCCAGATCTGCCGTGCTAGAACGTGACCCCAAGTCATCGCGCGTCCGCGCACCGCCACTGCTACAATCTGACACCAGAAGCCACCGCTCCCGCCCTTGAGCGACCTGCAATGCCCAACATCCCTCTCTCCTCTACTGCTCGAGCTGCGTCACCACCATGGTTCCCCCCCCCCCCCCCGCCCGCGAGCTCGCACCGATGCCCCGCCTTGCCGATCTGCGACGACCTGACGCCTCCAGGCTGTTGCTCCTAGCCGCGTCTCCGCCAAGCACTGCCGTGCACCATCGCCGACCTGCAGCTTCTACCCAAGCCCTCTGCCGCCAGCCTCCGCCTTCGATTGACGTAGTTGCAGCCCAACGCCAGAAGCAGTAGCCCCTGCTTCGTCATGTCTCAGTCCTTGTTCTACCTTGCCGCTCCCGTTCCGCCCTAGCCGCGACGTAGCCTTTGCCAGACCAACGGCTGCTACCCTGCCCCCTGCACCAACACCGACACTCGAGCTCTGTCGCCGTGACTACCGTCGCACCTCCCCACCGCCAGTCTCCTTGCACCATCGTGCCGACGCTAGCTCGCCGAGCCAGTCCGCCTGCACGCCAACTGCCACCCTTCGACGGAGCTCCAAACACTGGCAGCTCCACCACCCTTGGCCACGCACCACCACAGCTGCTGAGCCTTGTTTGGAAAAATAAAAAATAAAAAATCAAATGAGATAGATTTATTTTATTTTATTAGGTTGATTTATTTTATCTTATTTTATTTTTTGAAATATTTTTCCATGCATAATTGAAATTCCTCGCGTACCACCTAATTCGCAACCGCACACAGATTTTTTACTCCATCTATAAGGCTTTAGATGGGATAATGGATTGATATCTTGATGTTTAAGGTTTAAGATCAATTGATTAATTTTATTAGCAAAATAATCAAGTTTAATTAGATATCATTTTTAAATTTGAATAATGGATAATATCTTTGATAACCATGGATGATTCATTGTTTATTTTTTTTAATTCCTTTGTTTATTGCAAAAAAATACAAAAAATTTGTATTTTGCATATCATGTAGATTATAATTGTTTTCCTAGATAGAATTGCATGGTAGAATAGTTAGATTCTTTTCTAGTTATATTAAAATGCTTGTAGTAATCTAGGTTAGGTAATATTTTTTGGATTAAATTGCATGACGAGATAATTTTCTAGGTTAAGATAGGATTCAAATTGGTCTATTCCTAACTTAAAATAGATGATATCTCACTTTAGTTAGATTTTTATATTTTAGTACTTTTAATTACGAATTTTTATAAAAAATGCACCGAAAAAAAAAAGCATGTGCATGTCATATAGAATTAGGTTCATGAAATGCACGTTATTTAGTGTTTGTTGCTAGGTTCATTTAATTAGAAATTGACCATCATTAGAATTAAATCATTTGGTTAATTTAGATTGCACATTTAATTATTGCATTTTTTTAATTTCTAATTTCATGAGAAAAATCCAAAAAATTGTCTTTGAATAAATTAATTTCATTCTCTAGGATAGTTTGCATGCTCATTAAGCAAACATAAAATATTTCACGTCATATAATTTTGGCGCAAGTGCATGACGTCTTTCATGTGTCGATGTTAAGGAAGTATGAGCCTGACCCGACCCACGTACTCAATTTTGAAGAATTGGACGTGGATGACCGTGTGTCATACGTCGAAAGACCGGTCCAGATTGTCGATCGCAAAGAGCAAGTTCTGCGTACAAAGACTATTCCCTTAGTCAAAGTGGTCTGGCAACACCACGGTACAGAAGGAGCAACATGGGAGACTGAGGAGTCAATGAGAGAATTGTATCCCCACCTTTTTAATCAAGTCTTGTAAGGTTTAAATTTCGATGAAGAAATTTTTATAAGAGGGGAAGAGTTGTGACATCCAGAATTTTCAGTATTGTTTTCTATTAAATTAATCGGGCATTTCATTGACGTGTCTATAGGGTTGTTCTCAGAGCTGATCATTCTCGAGATAACTAGACTAGCTGGGTATGCCATTAAAGAATATTAAGGCAATAGACTTGAGAATTCGACCAGGAAGCGGCTTCTCGACCGTGTTCATCTTTAGAGGTCATTACTGCACAGTTAAAGATCGAATTGAGATCAGAGATAGGTCGGTTCGACTGAGATGTGTGGCCGATCGTGGATGACTCCACTAAATTGGAAAATTCTCGTCGATCGGCACTAATTTGATTTTCTGTCGTTTTGGTACCCTGTGTTGGTAGTCGAGCCCTCGAGATTTTCACGACAATTGAGAGTCGCCAATGTGTCGAGTGGGTTCATTGTGGCTCGAAGAAAATCGACCACGAGTCAATTGCCCTAAAAAGTTCTGAAAACTACCCGATAGTCTACGTCACACTAAAAGCACGCCGGAGTGAAATTAACCATTGATTTGAGTCGGATTTCAGAAATCGAAAGTTCAGTGATGTCACAAGCTATTTTAGGAACGTCGACTCAGTCTCAGAAGATTTTCGGAGATTCGGGAAATTTTACAGAAATTGGGTTCGGACGTCGTGGAAGTTTGGCTGAAGTTCAGATTGGCTAAATTAATGGGAAATTTGACTTTCGGGTTGAGCCTGTGTGTGTCGGAGATTTATAGAAGCTAAATGAGGATGAATTGAAATTATTCAAGTGTCCAATTGAGAGGAGATGATGCCAATTTCGTAATCCCCCCTCATGCCTAGCCAAAGTGCACCAATTGAGGTGTTGTGAGAAGTGTTGGTGTGGCTCATTGGAGGCCAAGGGATTATACATGGCCAAGACTTGGTCTTGGAGATATTTGTGGAAAAATCAAGCTCAAGGGACCCTCCATTCCTTTTTCATCTCTATCTCCTTACATCCTCTCACCCACCGTCCACCTCCATCCTCTCTCTCCCTTTTTATTTTTCTTCGAGCGACACCTCCATGAATGGCGAATGTTGAAGACGGCAACTCCTTCCCTTGAAGATTGAAGCCCACACGTTCCTCTTCTTCACAGATTCTGCCAGCCACACGCCAACCCCACTACCGTTGGTCTCTTCGGTCAAAACTCCTCTCGCTGGCCTTGGTGGTTGACTGGCGGCACTCACGAAGCCTTGAAGACCGAAATCTCAAGTGGAAGCTGCTGTCGTTCGTTGCTTCTCTGCGAAGACTCCACCGAACGCCATCTTCTCTCCACCCGAGTCTTCCAGCTGCCGCGCACGAAGCCTTGCTGACCGAAGACTCCGCTGAAGCCAGCCAATTTCCTATTTTGTTGACCTTGTGGCCGCGTGTCTTCAGCTCCATTGAACTCAACTGCAGCGACGTCCAAGCCTCCGCACGTCCGCGCCACTTGTCCCTGCACCGCGATTCTTTAGTCAATAGCCGCAAGTTGCTCCCATTTGGTTGACCACCGAGAGAAGTCGAAGCAGCTCCGTTCTTCACGGCGTCTTCTTCAGCTCGTGCGAAGCGGTCCAGCCCAGCTCCTTCGTGAGTTCAGCCGCAAGCGAATTGGAAGCCCATCTCAATTGAAGCCCATTTACATTGCAGCTCAGCCACTTCAGTTCAAGTTGCAGCCCAGTAATTTGAGGCCCAATTCAGCAGAATTTTATTGAGGCCCATCTCCTACAGTCTTCAAGCCCAATTTCCAGCAAAGAAATTTGAAGCCCAAGTGAAGTCAGTCCAGAAATTTCAGCAGGCCCAATTCAATTTGGGTCCAGCCCAAAAGCAAGAACAAATCTCAATTTGGGCTGAGATTTGTTGGGGCCAAGCCTAAGGCCCGGTGCAAGTTCGCCGGTGTCGTCGAAAGTCCTATTTCGGCCGCCGTCGTGTCGCCGTTGCGGTGATTCGGTCCCCGCTTTTATCAAGTGAGTTTTACTCACTAATGCTTTATTAGTTTGCTAATTATGCCTTAGGGTTGGTTAGATTTAAATTACATGCACTTAGGTGGTTAGATTAGGTTAGAACAATTAATTTAGTGACTTAATGATGCATGTTAGGTGGTTAGACCTAGATATTAGCAAGTAGAAATGTTTGGTTATTTATTGAATGCATCTCGGGATTTTTCCCGACCCGTTTCGGGCTCCAATAAGGCAATATAGGCCTAAATTGGATTTTTAATGTTTATTTATTTATTTTCGAAATGTATTTATTTAATTAATTATTTTTCCGGAAATTCAACCGGGATGGCCGGTGACCGGAATTTCGTGCCGATTGTCGTGGTGCAGTCCGTTTATTTAATTGAGCTCTACGTTGTGTGAAATTGAATTTATTGTGGAATTTTAGGAATTTTCCTAAATTGTTTGTTATTGAATATTTGATTGATGGATGGCTGAGTATGGATATATAGCGCCAGTACGTTGATGGGCTATATAGTAGGGAGAATGGTGAGAGCTAACTGAGAATGTTATTGGCTGAAACCAATCAGGTACGATGTTATTGGACATACGTGGTTCGGTGATTGGAAGTATCACTGGCGAAAACGGCGCCTTAAAGAACGCACGTAAATGACTTATAGACAAACGTGGTTCGGTGGTTATGGGAATATCACTGGTGAAAACGGCGCCTTAAAGAACGCACGATGTTGTCTATAGCCGATGTCACCTTGGCGAAAACGGCGCCCTTGAAAGGACACGTGGTTCGGTGATCAAGGTTATCACTGGTGAAAACGGCGCCTTAAAGAACGCACGGTGTCGGTGATCGGTATGTCATTGGCGAAAACGACGCCCGAGAAACACATGTGATTTGGTGAATGAGTACACCACTGGGAATTCATGGTATGAGTGGGAATGACCTAGAAAGGGTCTGACTGACATGTAATCGACTTAGTCGATTGATCGATGCTTGATCAGATGTCGTGAATTGTTTGAATACTTGTGTTTAACCTTGAATTGCAGGTTGGAACTGAGGCCAAGGTAAGTCCTCTGACTCGTGTTGTGCTTAGGCAACCGTATGGTATATTAGTTTATTAATCGAGTCTTAGTGGGTAGGACTCGCTGAGACGTGGTCTCATTGGTTATTGAATAACCATTTCAGGACCCTGAGGAGAATCTAAAGAAGAGGAACCTGAAGAGGAGAAAGACTTTTGAGGAAGAAGATGATCCAGAGAGGGATCTTAAATATAACCCGGATGTGGATTGAGATCCCATCCCTTTTGAGAACCTTGTTTTAGTGTCGATAGGTGTGAGACTTTTATGCTGTAAATAGTAGTGTAAGTATACTATGAGTTGTGCTGTTAATGAAAGTGTGGTTGTGAATTTCAATATGAAAAATATGGCCTGCTTTCCTATCCCATTGTTTTATTGTCTGGGGATTTATAACCGCTTCCGCATGTGCTGAATAAATAGAAAGGGTCGGCGATACATAGTCCTGGGATATCGCATTCTAAAATCGACCAAGTAGAAGGATGTGCGCGCAGCCGAGGATCGGGGCGTGACACAATTAGTAAGAAGTAAAAAGGTTTATGACTGAATTGACAAAATTAAAAAGTTTATGAATTGGTATAAGTGCAATAGACTTAGAACTTTTTGGACAATTTTCACTCTTTCACTAATGTATCTAGAATGTAACTGGTTATCCATGTTGAAATTTGTGGCCTGAATTGCTCCGTCAATTAAGAATGATGGCATCCGTCATGCGCGCACCTTTTTTTGTATTTGTGTAAAATTGAAGTTGTTTTTTATTATAAATAATTGGTGAAATATTATTCTATTTCATAAAAAAATTCTTCTTTTGAATAGAATAAATGCAAAATTCTTAATTCATGTAAAATATAGGGGGCTCAACGACAATTAGAAAATTCCTAATTATCATTGTTATATGACTCATGAAATTATATATGTACTTAACAATATTATTTTTTTTTTTGGTAAAGGTAAGTATACTTAACAATATTATTAGAGTATATTTTATACGAAGTATTATAGAAATGTAAGAATTTTCAATAATTGCTCATTTGCAGTTTTTGAAACTCATTAGAACTAATTTTAATAAAACTAATGCCTCTTTTGTTGAACAAAAGTCATGGTATAAGAGGCAAACATAAATCCTAATTTGGAGCAAAATAAATGGAAAGTGGAAGAAAAACACTATTTGCGAGGCAAATAATCAATCCCTTACAAACTAGAGCCCTATAAATCACTTTTAGAGACAATTCTTAAAGAAAAGTTCATTATATATTTATGTAGATGTTACAACAGTCTAGATTAATTCGCAAAGTTCACCGAACTTTTAGTATTATGGATGTATTTTTTTTTTTTTTGTGGTGAAATGAGACTCATTTTGTTTTGTGTTGTGTCATCACAACTTAAATATGTGGTCGTTATAGCTAGGATATATATGACTCCATGCAATGCACATACAAGATAGTACATATAATGTGATTTATTGAGTAAAAATATCTTTCCCAGAATCACTAAAATTTCACAAATGTTGTAAAATATCGCGTAGCGAATATATAATAGAGAAGAGATTGAGAAGAGAAAACAAGTGAACACCAGAAATAGTAGAGAAAGCCAGATATTTCACTGTATTGTAATTCTGTGTGATTGTCTATTATACATCAAAACTAAACTCCTCTTTATAGGAGAACAAGAATGTACTTATCATTAATATCAATGTATCAAATGATACATGTACGGGATAAGGGAGATGAATGTTCATTGTATAAGGAGATGTACTTAGAACATTTGATACAAATGTACCATAATAAGTATATTGGATAAGATGAATATAATGAATATTCATTCATGTATTCTATCCATTCATGTATTTCATAACACTCCCCCTTGAATATTCATCATATTCATTACAAATGTGCATCGAATGATACTGCCTTATTAAAAACCTTAAGCCGGAAAAACCCAGTGGGATAAAAACCGGACAAAAGGGAAAAAGAGTGCAGAGCACAAATGTTATGATCTCTCCCTTTTATGGATGCATTAATTGCCTCGTTAAAAACTTTAAGCCGGAAAAACCCTATGGGAAAAAATCGGACATAAAGAAAAAAGAGTGCAATGCATATATAGCCACTCCTGGGGCTAATCATTATTGCATTTTGTAAACTAGCCACATATCGATGCTGCAATGTATAATTCATAATATCTCCCCCTCAATTAAGCCATATAGCCACTTCTGGGGCTAATCAATCTTATATCTTATGAACTCGCCTTATACCAATGCCATATACTAATTTCTCAAAGGTTGATGTTGGCAATGATTTGGTAAAAAGATCTGCAAGATTATTTATGGATCGAATCTGTTTAACATCAATTTGTTGACTTTCTTGAAGTTCATGAGTATAGAAAAATTTCGGCGAGATATACTTGGTCCTATCACATTTGATATATCCTCCCCTGACTTGTGCAACACAAGCAGCATTATCTTCATAAATTATAATGGGAGAATTGGTAACCGGTATTAAGCAACAAGAATTATGAATATGTGTTATAACGGATCTTAACCAAACACACTCTCTTCCAGCTTCATATAAAGCAATAATCTCAGAGTGGTTAGAAGATGTAGCTACTAGCGATTGCTTCGTAGAACACCAAGAAATAGCGATGCCGTTATAACAAAATAAATACCCGGTTTGAGAGCGAGCCTTATATGGATCGGATCTATATCCAGCATCAGCATATCCAACTAAACCAGAGTTAGTGGAATCCTTGGAATAATATAATCCCAAATCTATGGTTCCTCGGAGATAACGGAAAATATGTTTAACTCCATTCCAATGTCTCCGAGTTGGCTCAGAACTAAAACGTGCCAATAAATTTACCGCAAAAGCAATATCTGGTCTCGTACATTGTGCCAAGTACATCAAAGCCCCAATTGCATTGAGATATGGTACTTCAGGACCAAGTATCTCTTCATTAGATTCTCTAGGACGAAATGGGTCCTTTTGGGGATCCAGAGACCTTACAACCATAGGGGTGCTCAATGGGTGAGCTTTGTCTATATTGAAACGTTTAAGCAATCTTTCAACATATGCTGATTGATGGGCAATTATTCCATTTGCTTTATGCTCAAGCTCTAGACCAAGAAAAAGTTTGGTTTTACCCAAATCTTTAACTTCAAACTCCCTTTTCAAATATTCAGCAGTTTCAGCTAACTCTTCTAGAATTCCAATTAAATTTATATCGTCGACATAAACTGCTATAATAGCAAATCCGATTTCTGATTTCTTAATAAATACGCATGGGCAGATAGGATCATTTTTGTGCCTTTCCTTAATTAGGTACTCACTTAGGCGTTGATACCACATGCGACCGGATTGCTTTAACCCGTACAAGGATCTTTGCAATTTTATTGAGAATAAATTGCGGAGAGTGCATGCTTCAGGCATTTTGAATCCCTCAGGAATTTTCATATAAATATCAAAGTCTAATGAGCCATATAGATATGCTGTCACAACGTCCATAAGACGCATTTCCAATCTTTCAAAGATTGCTAGGCTAATGAGAAAACAAAATGTAATCATATCCATCACAGGTGAATATGTCTCATTATAATCAATCCCAGGTCTCTGGGAGAATCCTTGGGCAACGAGTTGGGCTTTATACCTGACAACCTCGTTTTTCTCATTTCGTTTTCGGATAAATACCCATTTATATCCAACGGGCTTTACATTATCGGGGATACGAGTTATAGGTCCAAAAACCTCTCATTTAGTTAGGGAAGCTAATTCAACTTTAATTGCTTCCTCCCATTTATGCCAATCTTGCCTTTGACGACATTCAATAGATTGTGGTTCACAATCATCATCCATAATTTGATGAGCAATTGAGAATGCAAAAGCATCATCAATGATGATTTTATTTCGATCCCAAATTTCATTACAATATGTAATGGAATTCTCAGTATTCCTGGGGCTAGTGCTCATTTCATGGGTTTGCGCCTCTTCAGGGGCAATAAGCTCTTTGGGAGCAAGCACAACGCCAGGCTCTTCTGGAGCGGATTCTTGATTCTTTCCCATTCGTTTTCTAGGAATGATATCTTTTGATCATATCAGTATACCACACTTCAAGTGCACAAGTCAACGTGCAAATGCAACATTGCGCGTAGATAATAGGCAAACATTGGACCATCTGCAGGATGCGTCCACTAATACCATAAAATATCGAAATGGTCCACTTGGTGGTTGTATTGGTCCTCAAATATCACCCTGAATTCTTTGCAAGAATAAAGGAGATTCAAAATTAACCTTTATTATAGAAGGTTTGATAATGAGCTTTCCTTGTGAGCAAGCCTCACAATTATAATCTTTGGACAACAATAACTTTATATCCTTTAAAGGGTGCCCTTTTGTATTTTGAATTATCCTATGCATCATTGAAGCGCCCGGATGACCAAGGCGATCATGCCACAGTCCAAACTGATCAGGGCTTACCAATCTCTAGGATGTGGTAGCGTAGGTTTCAACAGCTTTAATCATGACACAATACAAACCCATAGAAGAAGCTTCTAGCTTCTCATGGATGGTCTTCAGGCCCATCTTATAAGAGGAAATGCCAATATATTCCTTATCTTGCTCATAAATAGTCTCAATATGGTACCCATTACAGTGTACATCTTTGAAACTGAGCAGATTCATTTTTGATCGAATGCTTAGAAACGCATTCTCAATATGCAGGATTGTACCATTTGGCAAAATAATTGTAGCATTCCCAAAACCATCAATAATCGGAACAAGACCTGATATTGTATGGATTTGTGCCTTACGCAATGTCATACTTGAGAAAAAGTGTCTACTACAAAATATAGTATGTGTTGTTGCACTATCAAGCAAACAAACATCTTCCTTTTTCTCGGTATTTTCCATTTGCATTTATATTGACAACTTCAGGTGTCAAGTATCATAAAAGTTGCATATTAGTTATATAATCGAATAAAATTTCAAAGATAAATATTATATAAGGTTCATAAGTATTTCATAA
The DNA here is from genome assembly GCA_019915185.1 of Eucalyptus camaldulensis. Lineage (NCBI taxonomy): Eukaryota > Viridiplantae > Streptophyta > Magnoliopsida > Myrtales > Myrtaceae > Eucalyptus > Eucalyptus camaldulensis. The sequence continues at coordinate 6,629,373 of JAHSVA010000014.1, read as the reverse complement.
AGAACAATAAAAAAAGTAATACATTTAAAGCGAAATAACATAAAATTCAAAGTTCAAATTATCATCCACCAATCTGATTCATCAAAGTAATCAGAGGTCCTCAAAGAAATCAGAGACATCCAATGATGCATTTGCTACTTCAGGAGCAAGAGGAGTCTCACCAACGGAGATATTGTTGGCCTCAACAGTGGTTATGGCAATAGGATTGATTTCAATGGCATGAGATTCACCACGCTTGCCCGTATTCTTTAAAGATGCCTGGTATAGGTCAACAAAATGTTTTGGCGTACGACAGGTACGTGACCAGTGCCCAGTCATGCCACAGCGATGACAAATACTTTCATTAATCACCTTCTTTTGCTTCTTTTCTTTGCCATGATTCAGGCCAAAGTTTGATTTCCTAGGGCGGTTAAATTTCTTGCCATCCCTTCTAGGATTATGTTCTTGCCTGTGCTTATAGCCCTTAAAATAGCCAGTATTTTTCTCAAAGTTAGCATGTGCTTCAGGCAATACTTTTGAGCCAGCAAGTCTAAGATCATGATTTTTGAGCAGCAATTCATTAGTTTGCTCGGCAGTAAGAAGCACAGAAATTAATTCAGAATATGTGGCAAATTGACGTTGCCGGTATTGCTGTTGCAATACAATATTCGAAGCATGAAAGGTGGAAAAAGTTTTCTCAAGCAATTCTGCATCAGTGAGTTTGATACCGCATAACTCTAGTCGAGAAACGATATCAAATAAATCAGAATTATAGTCAGACACTGATTTAAAATCTTGCAGTCTGAGATTTTGCCAATCATGTTGTGCTTGAGGGAGGATAACGGTTTTTGTATGATCATACTATCCTTCAACCTCCTCCACAAGATATGCGTGTCTTGAACAGATAAATATTGAGTCTGCAGGCTCTCATGCAAATGCCGGTGAATAAAAATCAGTGCATTTGCTTGATCCTTTTCATTTGGGGTTCCATCCTCTGTAATTGTATTAGCGAGACCTTGCCCTTGGAGGTGCATCTCCATGTCAAGGCGCCAGGATAGATAATTCTTTCCACTCACTTCCAGGATGTGGAATTTGGGCTTTTCAATATTTGCCATAATCCTTGCAAAAATAAATCCTTAAATTAATTAAAAGGATTTCCAAATATCCACCACTACTTCTGGAGCAGAAGGATACTTTTAGATTTAAAAGTTTGGCTTCGGGCCAAGAGAAATAAAATGAAGAATTGATAGAAGAAGATGAAGTATAAGTTGATCAATAATAAGAATACCCACCTTGCAAAAATTACTTACTCGGTCGATAGATCTTCGTGCTTGCAAAAGTTACTTACTCAATCGGTAGATCCTCGTGCTGATAACGTGTTGTAAAATATCGCGTTGCGAATATATAATAGAGAAGAGATTGAGAAGAGAAAACAAGTGAACACCAGAAATAGTAGAGAAAGCCAAATATTTCACTGTATTGTAATTCTGTGTGATAGCAAAACTAAACTCCTATTTATAGGAGAACAAGAATGTACTTATCATTAATATCAATGTATCAAATGATACATGTACAGGATAAGGGAGATGAATGTTCATTGTATAAGGAGATATACTTAGAACATTTGATACAAATGTACCATAATAAGTATATTGGATAAGATAATTATAATGAATATTCATTCATGTATTCTATCCATTCATGTATTTCATAACAACAAAATATATTTGGTCCATTCACAAGATATAATGGGATTGAGCAGCACAATCCCCAAGGATGAGGTTATCTAAGCACTCTGGCCTGTCTTTGAAGTCCAATGGCCACCCACAATCCTCAAACACCGTTGGAATATTTTCAAACAATTGAAGCACCTCTCTCACATTATTGAACCTCTTTACTAGCACCTCCAAATTTTCATAGTTGGGGCCAAAAAAAAATTTGTTTTGGTGGAGCCTTTTCCTTTCTGTAATTTGTAATTTATAAGCTCTACTATCTTAGAAATAGATTCTGGTTACAAATTTTACTTAGATTTTACTCACAAGTTTTGGTAAATACATAATCTCTTAATTGAGCTGAATAAGTGCGGTATACCTTTACGAAAAAGATGGCGTTTAATCTAGAGAGGGTGGAACAATTTTAAGGGGGATTTCGGTACGGCTCTGTGGAGGCTATTGCAAAGTTCTCGACAATTAAATAAGTCTGCTTGATACTTGCTAGAATTCGACGGACATAATATGAAAAGATCATTTTCCTTTTCTTGATCTTGCCCTAGCTTGCATTACGTCTGCCGACTTTATAGATACTTCATGTTGTGGAAATGCCATATAAATTGCTATGTCATTTAGTAAGATTTTTATAGTGAAATCTTAAGTTCCTGTCGATGTCATTAACTAGTTTTGGTATTGCAATCTAATCTGTTATTGTCGACTATCAATACTAGTAGTGATTAAGGCACGTCAAAGATGTCCTTACTCCAAAATGGGTTTAAATATATCGAGACCAACCAAGCTCCAACCATCCTAATTTGGAGCTCCTGATCCCAAATTTACTTAAGCTGATACTCAAGAAAAACATGAAGTTATTTGCAATGACCGACTCCAACGGGGCCAATGTATTCCATTTAGCAGCTCACCTGAATCTGGCCCGGGTATTCGAATTCTTACGACCAGAAACTGAATATTTGACCCGAGCAAGGGACTTGAATGGAGATCTCCCCCTTCATATTGCGAGCAAGATGGGTCATGTTGAACATATCGAAAAGCTGAGGAAAGTATCACTTTTGCTAAATGGGCAAGGGCAAACCGTTCTTCATATCGCCGCAAAATATGGGAGAGTCTCTGTAGTGAGATACATACTCAGCAATCCAGATCTAGGGATGCTGTTAAATGCACAAGATAATGATGGAAATACAGTGTTGCACTTGGCTGCAATGCATTCACAGCCCGCTGCTTTGATTCATCTTGTGCGGACTGACGGAATTCAACTCAGCGTTTGCAACAGCGAATGCTTGTTCGCTGTTGACATTGCTCGACGACACCGGGCAAAGGGGTATAAGATTCGGCATGTAGGTAACATGAACAGTCACTATTTTATTTATTAACTTACTGGAGATTTCGTAGACTAATGCATTAGTTAACATGTCTTTCATAATACGGAGATAACAATTTATATATTTCGTTTAATTGAGCCTCTGAATACGGTCATGAATAAAGAGGCAGGGTTTGTCAAGGTTGCATTCTGTTTTTCATTAAAAAAAAGCCAGGGGTCAATGTGGCAAATTTGACCTCTCCAAATGTAGCACAATCTCATAACATTATCATTTTGTCGACCTATGAAATGATTGCCCGCATAGATTCCATTCATGCCTCTTTTTTCGTCTAAAACGAACTTGGTAATTTTGTGCTAGTTCTTCAAAAAGATCAGAAACTGCATCTTTAGAAGCAAACGTTTCCAGAGTTCATTCCCGTTATAAATATGGTATAAGTTTGTTCTTATTTTCCTTTTTACATGCTTCCGATCTCAGCACTTGGCATTCCTGGCGTTGGTTTGCTCGCTCGCGGGAAAAGGTCCACTTAAAAGCCCGGAGTTACTCCTAGTTAGAGCGGAAGCTCGAAATGAAGAGTTATCAGTAGTCCGCTCGCTCAAAAGCATGCCGAACAGGGACATCGTCAAGGATTACATCAATTCCCGTATGGTGGTGGCAACGCTTGTGGCCACAGTGAGTTTCGCAGCTGGTTTTGCAGTTCCTGGAGGATTTAACAGCTCGGACACAGCCTCCAAAGATGACCGGGGCATGGCTACGATGCTGGACAATCGAATGTTCCAGGCTTTCGCGATTTGCAACACCATCGCGATGTTCTGCTCAATGACTGCGATGTTCTGCTCAATGACTGTGGTCGTCAACCTCATCTGGGCGCAGATAGTTGATGTCGACGTTGCAGTCGCTGCATTCGAGCGCACAACGCTACCACTACAAATTGCACTCCCGGCGATGTCCACCGCTTTCTTAACTGGTGTCACCTTGACCATTGGCAAACTCCCGTGGCTTGCTAACACCATATTTTATTTGGGACTCGTTTTCCTCCTCATTACCTCATTTGCTAAATTGTTAGAGAAGCCTCTCCTCTTTAAAATCCTCGGTCATCCTCTCCGTCGACTAACATTCTGTCTTATTCTCGCTTACATTTATTTGTGGAGAGTTGAGACGTACATTTATGATGACGATGACGCGAAAGATAACAGAAGGGAGAAGAAGACCTTCGCTAGTCCGCCTGTGGATGTTGCCGGTGAATCGAGGACCGATGACTCGGCGAAAGCAAATGTGAGGATACGTTACATCCTCCAAGTCACTGATTTGAATTGATCATTCCATATTATCTGTAATACGTTGTAATAATATATGTTTTCCTTGGTGAGCGTGACTCACTCTACGGTTGCTTTCCTTTATGTCAGATCAAAGATGATTGTTAATGTATGTAAGCTAAACCATGTGTTTCTCTAGTAACTTAACTTTTTAGAATTGTTGGATATAATTCCATCAAATTTCTTATGTTATTAAAGCAGAGATTCTAAGTTCAAACATTTTCAGGTCCTATTTGCTTCATCTATTATATGTTCTCATGTTTCAATCTTAGATCAGTTCAAGTTTACGAGTGAAGATGAGTATAAAAGTATTTGTATTATAAGTATTTGAATTAAACATTGCATCCGTCTAATAATTTAAATTTTTAGAACAATTAATAGTAGTTCCCTGAAATTTCAAAGTGATACACACTTCATGTTAATTAAATGGATGAATGGCTCATTTCATCCGTTTCATCGCCTTGGAATCAAATTGTTAACTTCGAACATGTGGAAGCTCGTGGGTTTATGAAATCACTCGTCTGGAGTAGCCATGTCCGATTTACTTTGTACCAGTCCAATTTGCGGCACTCTCAAGTCACGAAATCCTAAGCACTCACTTACCTGTCTGGTGTGCAAAGAAAATAATTCTCAGAGAGTAGAAAATAATTCTCATCGCCTACTCTCTGAGTCGAGAGTTGGGTGAAGAAAACAGGAATAAAATAATTCTCTTCACTCCTCACAAAACAATAGAATCAAACACCGAACTCATTTCCATTTACACCCCTTTCATTTCCCCACTTCTCCCTCCTAGGCGCCCAATTTCTGTGCATGCAAATCAGTTTTGGTGTTTGATTCGTGGCGAGGTATAATCTAGTGAGCAGCGGGCGCAGAAGTCTAGTCAAGGGACGAGATAAAAAGGAATTGCTATATGCAACTCAAGGAGAATTGTGGAAAAGTCTAGATACGTGATTTTCCTCCTCCGATCTCTGATTTTTATTTCAAAGCTGGTTGGTTTTGACGCGTAAAATATAACTCTAAAGTGATTATGGACCTATTTATTCGACAGTGAACATAGATAATTACAAAAAATAAAAAGGATCCCATTATACAAATGTCTATTGAGTTATAAACTTTTTAAATTAGTCGATTTAATTTTAAAAATCTTGACGATTTACCAATATAGTTATTACAATCAATTTTGATCGAAAATCATCGACGTAAACGCTAGCCATCCTATGGCACATGACCGGTATTGGGGTAGACAATTTTTTGTAATTTAAAAAGAAATTCTCAATTTTTTTTCTTTTTTTCATGTTTTCATTTTCTTTATTTTCTTTTCTTATTTTCTCCTTTTTTTTTTCTTTTTCTTATTCCCCTTCCCCAGCCATTGGCTGGTCCATGGCTTTGGTGATTGATAGCAAGGGCCCAGATGCCCTCGCTAGCGATTAGCAAGGGCCGATGGATTTGCTGGGGCCACATACTAATGGAGGGACAAAGGAAGAAAAAAAAAAAGAGGAAAGAAAAGAAACTAAAAAATGGAAAAAAAAAAGTTTTGAAAAATTTGTAAAAATTATTCACATTAGCATCAGCACCCAGATCTAGGCGAAATCTCACCATGGCCTAGCCTAGATCTAGGTGAAGCCACCTCGCGCATGGCCCCAAGGCCTTGCTCGTGGCCGACGAGACTTGTCAAAGAAGCAAAATAATTAAGAAGAGAAAAAAAAATTATTTTAAAAAATTATTTAAAATTATCACGTCAGTGTTGGCCAAATGGTTAGTATCCATATCAACACTAGCCAACCAAAATTGGCCGAATAAATTGAATTGACACAATTACGAAAAGTTTAGAACTGAATTAACATAATTATAATAGATTTATGAGTTTTTTTGTAATTCTCCAATCTATCTGTCATCTCCATTTTTAGATTGCGACGTGTCCATTCAATTTTAGTCCTCACTGCACCTCATCTAAATACCATCAAACCTTAGCAGCGAGGATGGTACTTGGAGATCTATGCAAATATTTATATATAAAAATTACATTGGGAAAGTAAAGTGTGCTCACCATCATCATATCATCACCCATTAAGTCGATTCCACGTAATGATCTATTTGTCACTTTCAACATCTTGGGGGATTGAATGTTTCAATTAATTAAGGTAGGATGAGAAGTATTTTTCATAAAGAACGGACATTCAAGAAGTCTTGCTAGATTGATAGATTGATGCTGCAAATGGTTCCCTTCTCAAGTAGCAGGAAAAATTATGCTACTCAAATGTAGAGCCTCCTGTTTTCTATTTTTTCGGCAAATCTTCCAAATCAAATTACAGGATTACTACTATGAAAACTCACGGTACAAGTACAAAAAATACCAAATCAATCATCTATTGACTTCTCGATGCTCATTAAATTTGACTCACAAAATAGGTTGGGACCCATTTTGCTAGCCCTACTAAAATCTAAACATTTTAATAAATTAGGGATTTATACGGCGTCCTAGTTCACAAAGATGTGCTGTTGTTGTTGACAAATCGACAATGATTGATTTTCATGAACTCTTTGTCATATTGTTGACATTCCCATTATATATGAGCATAAGAGCGAATTTGATTTTTGAGCATCAAGAGATAAGATTGGCTTAAATAGAAATTCCAAATAGCCCAAGTGTCACAATTAGATAAGTCCAAACCCCAAACACATTCAATTATGGTTTTTTTTTCTTATAACTTTATTCACATATTATAAGAATGTACTTTTTGGTTAATGATCATATATATTGCGGTTTATGAAAGACTATGCCACATCGATAGTTTTAGATGTTAGTCCAAATTTGAAATACCAGGCCAACATTTGAGATTTTACTAGCTATTCGGCATTTCATTTTTTTACTCATGAAGTCTATCGTTGTATGAAATTTACTGAAAATTATAGAATCTCACGATACCAATAAAATATCATGTTTTTTCAACTTTTTTACCCTTGATACAATCCACATGTAGCCCAATTTACAAAATTCCACAAAAACTACTACACCAGATTCCTGCCACACCTTTCAGTCTCTTATTCTCAGCAAAGACGAACAACAGCACTCATCAGCCCAACATGCTCAACTCCAAGCATAGAGTGACTCGAACTCTTCGTGCTCTTGCACGTGCACCCTCTCTGTCTGGACTTGATCTCGTTCGCGATCTTCTCTAGCGCGTCGCTCTTGACGATGGTGTAAGCGCGCGCGAGCTTTCCTTGTCCAGCTTGTCGACTTGTGCTTCACCGAGTTGAACCGTCTATCCGCGACACACAGAAAACTGCAGTCAGCTCCCACATTAATCTTATCAAAGAATATCAGGCCAATGTCTTGACATCACATGTTGATGTGACTTGACCAAAATGAATGAAATTAGAAGACCGCGCAAGTACTCGCCTCCACCGAAAACGATGCGATGGTGATGGGACAGCCATCACCTTCAAGGGTGACAAAATCCAGACTGGCTTGTGGAAGGAGCTTGGGATGAGATTTTTATCAAGATCAAAGGCCTTGAACATTCGTGCAGGTGGGATGGAATGCGTCTTCGCCTAAGATTTCCAAGTCCCGGGGCAAGAGATATGTGAGATTATGTTGAAATGCCCTTTAAATGATTCTCAATCTCCTCGTTTAGTAATCTAAATCAGCATCACAATGTTCTTAAATAATACAATAAAAAGAGAGGACAAAAGGCATGGATCTCAACCCCAAATTATGCTTATACTTATTAGCATACAAGAGATCTTTGAATGCAGACACCCTTGAGGGTGGGAATTCACTAAATTATAGCTTAAATATTCTAACGGCGCCAACGGCTCGGACGAGCAAAGCTTGAGTGCATGCGGATAATTCTTGCGCAACGAAAATGCATGGTAAGTTGCGAATCGAGACTCGTCCGCGTACACGCTATTGCGACCATGACCATGAATACCACTTCCTTGACCAGTTGGCCAGTCGGAGGAGGAAGATGTGGGTCGAGCATATCCTATAGTGGGACATTTGAGTCTTTGAATAATGTCGACATTTGTGTCATTTGTAGGGAAGAGAGAAGATTCCCTGGATGCTTCCCCATCATCCTCTAGCATCGGCACTTTTACTGTTGACTCTGTTTCATGAAAGAAGAATGAATCAATGTTTTGATCACAACCTCAAGTTGACTACAAATTCCAAATTTTTGAGATACTGTTAATACAAACCACTTTTCAAAATTTGTGCTTGCTCTCCCTAAAAGTCTTGTTAGAATTATTGGATGAATCCAAATTCAAATGATGCAAGCCTAGGGGAGGCTTTCTCAAATAGTAGGATCGGGAGAGTGACTCGCACACAGAAACAAGACGAACAGGAATTTCAGCATTGCGCGAGCTTAGGAGAACATTCATATCTTTGTCGATACAGATGGGATCGACCTGATTCCAAAGCCAAATGAACAAAGACTTCTGGATCTACAATTTCTCTGTTTTGGGTTTTCTGAAATAAGTACTGTAGGATAGTCGAAATTGGGTTGGAAGTAACGAACAGAACAGGAAAAGATAGAGACTCCGTTGGTTGCTCTTCTAGGCCTCCAAGGAAGTTGAGGGGGGGGGGGCACCGATTCTTCTAGATCGATGATTGCAACTCTTCAAGGATGCAGATTTCGAAAGCTCCGACTCTTCAAGGACGGAGTAAAAACTCTTCTAGGTTTTCAAAGGGATGAACTCTACAAAGTTCACGATACTTGCTTCAAGCAAAGTTTTTCATTTATCAAAAGTTGTCTGTTTTGCACAAGGGATTGGATGGCATATATCATCAAAGAAATGAAAATAGAACATTGAAACTAGGAGAAATAAAGACAGCGTTGAAACTAGGAGAAATAAAAATGGAGTATTGAAAATATGAGAAATAGTAAAGAGCATGGAAACTATAAGCTAGTAAAAGCATCACGTGAGCTCCCAAGGTGTCTTTCAAGCTTCCAGAATGGACTCAAGATATCGTTACGGCTTCTCGGTTTCGTCGAGCTTGAATGCGGGCCGATCTTCTTGGTCGAGAGAGTTGGTCTTCAATGCGGGCTGCATCACAATATGTCAAAGCTATTTGATCAACCCGAGACCATAGGTACAGGGGGAATGTATTGATTAGATTTGATCATGTAGTTTACCAGGAACCATGTAGCCATAAGATCCCGCCACTGGGATCCAATTCAACGAATCCGAATTCAAGAGCCTCACCGTCCCAAAAACCAAAAGCCAAGGCTCGAAGTCCAACTCGAGCAAGATGTTGTTCAACATCATGTCCTGATGGACAATAGGCAGTGAGCAATCGTGATCCAAGTAGGCGATCGCGGGAGCCACACATTGAAAAATCTTCATTCTCTTGACACAAGTCTAATTCAACTGCTCCTCTTCCTCCATGCAAGACCTTTGCAAAGTTCAAAAAACATTGGATGATGTCCCTACAGTTAACCATCACTTTTTTTTACCGTGACAATGTGGCCGCTGGCCTATTTGGTCTTGTAAACGCTTCTGAATCCGCATTTTCCGATGCAGTACTCTTCACTGAAGCCGTTGGTGGCCTCGGCGATATCGTTGAATGCAAACTTCGTTCCCCTTTCCCATATGATTGTTGGAAATTAATCCAAAGAAAACGACACTGTTTGTTGTAATCAGAACATTAATGTAAAGAAGACGATAACAGCTATATAATATCCTTTTTTTATGTAAACTTACAAATCTTGGAGAAAAATAACATAAAATTGGAGGTGAGGTACGGATATCCGAATCTCCTTAAGGCGATTAGTTCCTGCCAATGGTGCTCCGTAGATTCACGAACTATGCCTCTCAAGATACAACACCTCGAATATGTTTGGATTAGCACTATATAAACAGAATTCAGTCGAACCGTTCAATTGAACCAGCACATAAAAAAATCAGAAGAGTAGAGAAGTATATCAAAACCTTTTAGGAATCGAGTCGGAAAAACCAAAACCAAAACCGTTAAGAAGCTCTATGTTCCTATCTATTTATAGAGCTTTTTAGTTCATGTATAGAAGAGATATATAGAAGAGATACATGAATTAAATATACGCATGTATCCACGAAATTCATGAATCAAGAGATACATGAATCCAAGAGATTCATGAATTCAGAGACACGTGAATTCAAGAGATTCGTGAACTCAATAAATACATGAACTAAAAGATACATTAATCTAGGAAATTCATGAATTGAATAGATACGTGAACATAAAAATTTAGGAAATTCATGAATCCAAAAAGAGATACATGAACCAAAAAGATGTATCTTAATTTATTGGCTTTCGTTGATCCATTAACCATAATTATAACCATAATTATAACAATCACCCACATTAATAGATCAACAAAACATTTTTGACTCGAAGGAATCTGAGCATGCCCGTTGAAATACACTGCATTAAGATAGGTAGCTTTCGCTTTGAACCTTATATAGTGAAAGCCTATCGAACTTACTTAACTAGTCGATGGACTAAACCTTGAATCACCAGTTGTTTGTGTAAGCCTAGATAATAAACCTCACACAGAGTATTTCCAATTCAAGATTGGTTCTCGGTTGTGTTCGTTCTTTCGATCCTGAACCTCTCGAGATTCGTGCGTGCTTTAGAAAATCTAGCCTTTAAAGATTTTCATAGAATCGACCAGCTCCATGCATATAGGTGCATTCCTATTAAAGATATCCTACCATATCTTACTTGGATGTTACATTCCAAGTTATAGGAATCATTAAATAGGAAAGCATTGTAACATCATAGGAATGAGAGACAATGCTTACACTAGAGTTTCCAAAATTTGTGTTGTTCTATTGAACCTAGACCATGGGATCTCCAATCGCATAGGTTAGGTTTCCACCCTGGAATCTCTTTATTGGGTTAAGGCTCTTAAACTCATTCCCCTCGATGCGCAGTTTATCTGCTCTCTTGACAAACCTTTTGTTAGCGGATCCGCAATATTTTCCTTTGACTTTACAAAGTCTAAAGAAATAATTCAATTTAAGAGCAACTGCCTTAGGGTATTGTGTCTACGATAAATGTGTCTAGACTTACCATTATAAATTACATTATACACCCCTACACTTTTAGAAAATTATAGGATGGCAACTTTCCATTCCATAACTCGTATAGAGTTTTACCTGTCCTTTTGTGAGGTATTTTATTAAGAATATAATTTACAATTAAAACTGCCTCCCCCCACAAGTTTTGAGGTAAACCTGAACTCAAAAGCATAGCGTTAGCCATCTCCTTTAGTATTTTGTTCAATCGTGCAACAACTCTATTTTGTTGTGGAGTATAAGGTGTAGTCGTTTGGAGAATTATTCCAAAACTAGCACAAAACTCTTTGAAATTGATTGAATTGTATTCTCCTTCTCTATCGGACCTAAGCACTTTAATTCGTTTATCAAGTTAGTTTTCAACTTCATTTTTATACTTGACAAACATGCTCATAGTCTCATCTTTGCTAGTTAGTAAATAAACATAGCAAAATCTCGTACAGTCATCCACAAATGTGATGAAGTATTTCTTTCCACCTCTACTTTCTACAAACTTTAAATCACATAGATCACTATGGATTAATTGTAGAGGTTCACTTGTTCTTTCAACAGATTTGAAAGGTTTCTTGGAAAACTTGGCCTCAACACAAGTCTCACACTTGTAATGGGCATCCAATTCAAATTTTGGAATTAACCCCAAGTTTGCTATTCTCTTCATTGTACCATAGTTTACATGTCATAATCTCCCATGCCATAGATAAGGAGACACAACAGTGTAAACTGAAGACTTTTCTTTATTAATAATCTTTAGGTACACTTAATTCGAGTTTACATCAATGACTGCCACATTGGCTTTAAACAGGTCATTACACAAGTACCATTTCCCTACATACATTCCTCATTTTGAAAGTACAAACTTGTCAAATTCAAATACAACTTTGAAACCCTTCTTGACAAGTATGGGGCTAGAAATTAGGTTTTTCTGAATCTCTGGTACATGCACCACATTCAGCAGGGCAACCTCCTTGCTAAATGTAAACTTCAGGATCACCTTTTCTCTTCTGGCAATCTTTACTGATGTAGAGTTAGCCATATAAAGCTTCTCATCTTCTTCAAACTTCTCATAAGATGAGAACATGTGTTTATCTGCACATATGTGATTTGTGGAACCTATATCTAGCCACCGGCCATTAGTGTTTGACACCAGAGATGCTTCAGACATTACCACAGCAAACAGTCTCCTAATATTGTCATGTTTTGTCAAATTTAGCACAATGGCCAGGCTTGTTGCATATAAAACACGTCCTTTGGAATTTCTGGAATTGTTCCTTCTGCTTGCCTTTTCCTTGAAAAGACATCTTCCTTTTTTCTATCTTGCTTAGATTTGGAAGATTCCACAATGTTAACCTTTGGCTCAAAAGAAGGGTTCGCACTCCTTCTATTGTTTTCTTCGATTATGAGGCACAAAATGAGATCTTCTAAGCTCATCTCATTCCATTTGTGCTTCAAATAATCTTTTAAGTCTGACCAGCCCGGAGTTAGTTTCTCAATCATAGCCGCCACTTGGAATGATTCACTAAGCATCATTCTTTCAGCAAAGATGTCACTCAGAATTAATTGTAATTCTTGAACCTGACTCATGAAAAATTTAGAATCCACCATCTTGTAGTCCAAGAATTTAGCAACCACAAATTTCTTGGTATTAGCGTCCTCAATCTTGTTTTTCTTCTCTAAGGACTCCCATAACTGTTTAGCATATTCAATATTACAATAAGCATTATAAAGAGAATTCACTAAACAGTTAAGGATATAAATATAATTTCGGCATAAGAAGTCCCCATGCTTCCAAGCCTCCAATGCACCGAGCGTCGTGACATCTTGCTCATCTGTACTAATTATTTAGCACACCTCTGATAAATATTTTGTCAGATTGAGCACAGTCAAATAGAAGAACATCTTCTACTATCACTGTTTAAAGCCCACTCCGGTGAATTTCTCCGATTTCTCATTAGTTGTAACTGGAGGTGTTGCTATCACAGTAGGCAAGGTTCATTGAACTACCCCTCCAAAAACGGAGCCAAAAGCCATTTGGCCTGTACTATTTTGAAAAACAGTCTCAGGCATACCAATCGTATGACTTGTACCCACACCACCAAAATTGGTGTTGGCCCAAGGGCCCGTAGCATTGGCTGCTACAAATTCAGACCCTAAGGCTTGAACATTTAACGGTCAAATCAACCATAGGAACGTCTCCTGAAACATTCAAGACATTGAAGTGCACTTGATTGTTTTCAGCCATCTCAATACTCCGACAAGAACAACAAAAAATAAGTGAATAACCGCCTTAAGAAGATTAGTTTCTACCAATGGTGCTCCATAGATTCACGAACTATGCCTCCCAAGATACAACACCTCGAACCTGTTTGGATTAACACTATGCAAACAAAACTCAATCGAACCGTTCAATTGAACCAGTACACTCAGAAAAATCAAAAGAGTAGAGAAGTATATAAAAGCCTTTTTGGAATCGAGTCGGAAAAACCAAAACCAAAACCGTTAAGAAGCTCTATGTTCGTATCTATTTATAGAGCTTTTTAGTTCATGTATAGAAGAGATACATGAATTAAATATCTATACATGAACTAAATAGACGCATGTATCCACGAAATTCATGAATCAAGAGATACGTGAATCCAAGAGATTCATGAATTCAGAGACACGTGAATTCAAGAGATTCGTGAACTCAATAAATACATGAACTAAAAAATACATTAATCTATGAAATTCATGAATTCAATAGATACGTGAACATAAAAATTCAGGAAATTCATGAATCCAAAAAGAGATACGTGAACAAAAAAGACGTATCTTAATTTATTGGCTTTCGTTATCCATTAACCATAATTATAACCATAATTATAACAATTTCAAATACTTCATAAGATTTCTTATCTCTTCATCAAGATGCTTCTTTCATCGCCAAAGCACCAAAATCAGAGCAATAAGAGTCACGAGAAGTAGTAAGTAGAAAACGCAACAATCACATTAATTAGAACCTTTCTCCAATGGTTAGTCGATTTACTGCTCAACCCACATGGAGACATTCCGTCCTCACAAGCCCGATTTTGCAATAAAAACACTTCCTAGTTATTGTTGGAAGAGGTAACCACTAGGAACTGCGCCTGTCAGCTTGTTGTACAAGAAGCCCATGAAGCTTAAACTGCTCATGCTGGTGAGAGCAACTGGGATTGTACTCGACAAATCGTTATGCGAAACATTGAGATTTTCCAATTTAGTTAGCTTTGCTAAATTGGAAGGAATTGATCCTACTAGTGAATTGTGGCTCAAGTCTAGTGGTTCTGTAGCGTGAACGAGTTCCCCAGCTCTGGCAACATGACACCCAACAGATTGTTGTTGCTCAAGTTCAGGCTTAGTAAATTCTCGCAATTTGCTAACTCTTTTGGTACGATCCATCGAGAAGGGATGTACTTGCCGTATTGTGGTTTATGAAAGATTGTGCCACATTGATAGCTTTAGATGTTAGTCCATATTCAAAATATCGGACAAAGTTTGGTATTTTATTGGCCATTTGGCATTTCATTTGTAACTCATGCATTCTCTCCTTGTAAAAAAATTACTAAATTAGAGAATTTCATTCTACAAGCCTTGTATAAACATGTAGCATAGTTTATCAAATTCCACAAAACCACTGCACCAGATTCCTATCACACCTTTTATTCTCTTATTCTCAACAAAGACAAGAACAACAACACTCACCAGCCCAACATGCTTAGCTCCAAATAGAGTGACTCAAACTCTTCTTGTCTCCTTTTCAGTTTAGCACAACAATACATATTTAACACATTACTTAAACAATACATGACCGGAGATCGGCTCAGTAGTCATAAGGGTTTGCCACGAGATAAGCCTCGATGGCCTCGACCATCGCGCACAACTCCTCTTTCCCGGCGTTGATCTCCTCCTCGGGGATGTCCACCTCCTCGCCAATGGTGAAGTAACTAGCCGCGCACTTCAACACCAAGCCTCCCAATGCCAATGCGATGATCTTCACCTCATAGCTGATCTTCTCAAAGGTGGTGCCCAGCACTTCGCCCTCGATGATTGAGTAGCAGTAGGTGAAGTTCTCCTTGTCCAGGTCCTCAACCTTGTGCTTCGCTATCTTGTACTAACTGCATATCAATGTAACAGAAAGTCACATTCACATTTAGAACTCGCAAGTTTCAATATCACAAGCACCAATCTTCATGGTGTCCATCAGGCCATTTAGGAATTAACCCAATTGTTCTTACCACAATCCAATACAACTGACTTAGACATAGCCTAACTTTGCCTAATCAAAATCCGAGTCACATAATCACTCGTGTAAAGTTAAATGGTTAGAAACATCTTAAGTAACCGAGTCATATTTCTATCTTTTTCCATATTCATTATATTTTTCCATAAGGTTGAACCCGCCTTGATTCAGAGCGATCCTAAGTTTCTAATACGGATGGACTAACCTTCGCCAAAAGTCATCAACTTGATGGTCCCGGGACCCCCATCGCCCTCGAGGACTTCAACGCTCTTGGCGGCTTGCAGGAGGACCTTGGGGAGGAGGTTATCGGCATCGAGGATAGCAGCCTTGAATATCCTGGCTCGAGGAATGGGGGACAGGATATCGAAGCGAAAAGTGACAACACCCATGACCGGATCCTAACAGAGTTGCGGAAACTGAGAAGGAGGTGATGATCTGGAAGTAGTGATGAAGTTGGTCTCTAGGACTTGGGAGTGAAGAGAAGAGGCTGAATTGAAGTTGACATATATAGAGAGAGGGGGACTGAGTGTGAAGGGTTCTGATGTGACATCCTGAAATTCGACCCCGTTTCGATAAAGTGAAATGTGCATATCGTCAGCGCGCCTATGGTCCTTTTTCTCTAAGCTGAACACTCACGAGTTAGCCAACTTATTGGGTGAAGCCGTTAAGGGATATAACCGCGGTAAAATCCCTAAAAGCTACCTAATTGGTTGGATTGGACTAAAATCGCGTCCGGTCGATTTTAATCATGAAATTTAATTCGATTTTGGGAATCGAATATTCGGACGTGTCACAATTCATTTTTAGGACAGTCTCATCGTCTGTCAATTTATCGACGAGTCTGAAATTTCAATAAAGAAATTATCGGAGGAAAAATCGAAGACCAAAAGAAAATAGAAAGGGAAAGAGAAAAGAAAAAGAATAAAATAAGACTAATGGTATTAGGTTATTTTATTTCTTTTCTCTCTCTCTTCTTTTCTCTCTTTTCTATCTCCTCTCCCCTTCCCCTCGTGCTATTCCCCCTCCCCACGCCTACTCTCTCTTTCTTTTCCCTCTTTGACCAGTCAAAACCCCTTTTCTCTCTTTCTTCTCTCTCTCTTCTCTCCTTCTTTCGCGACATTCTCTCTCTCCCCTTTTGCTGTTGAACCGAACCAGAGGCGGAAGAAGAAGACGCACAGTTGCAGCTCGCCGAAGCCAGCCACCGTCGCCGCCCGTTCCGCCGCCGCACCGCCGCTCGCGACGCTCGCCCGCGCACGCCATGCGCTCCGCACGCATCCGTCGCCGCTGCCGCTCCTCCCTCCGCGCGATCCAGCCACGACCCAGCTCTGTCCAGCCACCGTTCGGCCACCTCCGGCCACCGCCCAGCCCCGCCGGACCTCCCCCGGCGTTCCCCTCACCCTCCGCCGGCCTTCCCTCGTCGTTTTGGCCGCCGGAGAAGCCCCGGCCAGCCCCGATCAGCAACCCAAGAAATGGGTTTCCAGTGGCTTTAGGCCCGCCTTTGGGCCGTTTCCGGGCGCCGAACCCGAGCCATGTTTTGGGAATAATCGTTCCTCGCATCGCCGCTGTCGGATTGATCTGATTTGCGCGCGATTTGGTGAGTAATCTCACTAATCCTTGATTAGTGACTAATTATGCTTAAGGTTGGTTTAGCTTTAATTAATTATGTTTAGGTTGTTAGATTAGAATAAATTAGCAATTATTAGTTAATTGTGATGCGATTTAGATAAATTGATTGCGCAATTAATAAGTAGACGTGGTCTACTATTTATTGGAAGTATCTCGGGAATTTTCCAACCTCTGATTGGGCTTCAATTTGGCGATTCGGGCCTAAGTGGGATTTTTGGCATTTAAATATTATTTTTTGGAATTAAATTAATTATTTATTTATTTTCTGAAAATTCAACTGGGATGGCCAGGGACCGGAATATTATGTTGATGACTATGGTGAAGTCCGTTTATTTAATCGGGCTTTATTTTGAGCTAAATCGAACTTTTAATATTAATTATTTAATTTTCGAAATTAATTATTTATTTATTTATTTATTTTCTGAAAATTCAATTGAGATGGCTAATGACCGGAATATTATGTTGATGATCGTGGTGAAGTCCGTTTATTTAATTGGGCCTTATTTTGAGCTAAATGAAATTTTTAATATTTATTAATTAATTTTCGAAATTATTTATTTATTTATTTATTTTTCGGAAATTAAGATTGAGATGGCCGACGACTGAAATCTCGTGCTGATTGTCATGGCGCAGTCCGTTTATTTATTTGAGCTTTGAATTGTGCCAAATTGAATTGAATGTGGAATTTAGGATATATATTCCTAAATGGTTGTGGTTAATTATTTCATTGAGAAATCGTTGAGTATTGATTGAAACTTGAAAGTGGTCGAGTGGGACCGTAAAGCCATTGAATCTTGAAAGGGTCGAGTGGGACCGTAAAGCCATTGAATCTTGAAAGTGGTTGAGTGGGACCGTAAAGCCATTGAATCTTGAAAGGGTCGAGTGGGACCATAAAGCCATTGAATCTTGAAAGGGTCGAGTGGGAACGTAAAGCCATTGAATCTTGAAAGTGGTCGAGTGGGACCATAAAGCCATTGAATCTTGAAAGGGTCGAGTGGGACCATAAAGCCATTGAATCTTGAAAGTGGTCGAGTGGGACCGTAAAGCCATTGAGTATCGAAAGTGGTCGAGTGGGACTATAAAGCCATTAAATATTGAATGTTGTCGAGTGGTGGACTGTGTCTTCCACCTTTGCTTAAGATGTGATCAGAGGATCGTAGTTCGTAATTGATGATTGAGATGAAATAATCGAATTGACCTAGAATGGTCCGTCTGACATGTAATCGACTAGGTCGATTGATCATTGTTTTGATTTGATGTTGTGAATTGATTGATTGAATGGAACTGACCGTGAGTGGTCTTGTTGGTATATAATCGACTAGGTCGATTTGATTGATGCTTCGATCTGTGATATGATTACTTGGGTGCCTATTATGAAATGTACTGACTTGCAGGTGGGATCTGATGCTAAGGTACGTCTTCTGACTCATGCGTGTTTATGTAGCCTTTAGTATAATGGTTTACTAATCGGGCTTAGTGGGGTAGAACTCATTGAGACGTAGTCTCATCCCAATTTGGGGAAAAACATTTCAGGACCCCGTTGAGGAGCTGAGGAGGAATCTGAGAAGGAGAACTCGGAGATGAAACCTGAGTAGAAGGATTTTTGGAAGAAGAAGATAATACCGAGAGAGATTTTGAGTATGACTTGAAGGGATTAAGATTCCATCTTCTTTTTTGAACTCCAATTGATGTGAATAGTTATGAAGTTCTCTAGTTGATATCATGTACAAAAGTTTGGTTATAAATTTCAATATGAAAAATATGGCCCTGCTTTTCTATCCCATCGTTTTATTGTCTGGGGATTTTAACTGCTTCCGCATGTGCTTAAAAATGAAAGGGTCGGCGATACATTGTCCTGGGATATCGCATTATAAAATCGACCAAATGAGACGGATGTGTGCGTGCCTGAGGATCGGGGCGTGACATCCAGTTTAAGTGGTATCAGAGCGAAGTTGAAGATTGGAGTGATAAGGAGCGTTGACCATGGGATAGTTAGTAGGAAAGGCCTTTAAATTCGTGCCGGTGCATGTCTGTGCTAGCTGAATGCTAGAATTGTTTGTTGTGTGTTGATCGCTCACCTTCTAATCCAATGTGGATTTGGAAGACGGGTTTCAGTATAAAGACTGAACCATGAGCGAGCAGGAGCTAAGAACTCCTAGTAAGTGGACAATGTCCTCTGTGACTCGGGATAGAGCACTGACAAAGGTCAGTACCCGAGGTGGTTGAGGCAGAGTGTTGGCTCTGGCCAGCTCGAGTGTAAGAGTACCACTGCAGGTTGGTACTAGTGTAGTAGCGTCGAATGATCCTAAGTTCGATAGGATCATTTTGATGCTAGTGTTCCTTGGGAATTAGATGAGCCAGGAGGCTCGGGATCGAACTGCCGTCAGTGTTGCAACCGTCATTGTCGCGTCACCTACTGAGATCCAGAGTGGAGATGTGATCCGGGAGTGAGTCATTGCATTCGAGCCAAGGTATAGATCCAGTTCAAGCAGAAATGGAAATCTATCAGAGAAAAGACCGAGGTCGAGAGAAAAGTATTCTATTCCACTCACGAGGAAGGGTGGGATAGTCAAGTCAGCACCGAGTCTAATAAATCAGGTTGTTCTGGACGTGATAATGGAGATCGGTCTTATGTCCTTCCTAGGACGCGAAATTGTTTGGAATATAGCCAGCAGGGATATTTGGTCGGGAGTGGTCCTAGCAGACCGATGGGACAACCAGAAAGAGTGTGTGCTGTCACTTGGCAGGAAATAGAATACTCACCAGTTAAGTGTCTGAGTATGACTAGCATGGCCATCAAGTGAAGGACTGTCAGTGGAAGTCTACGGTGGAATAGACATCGTTACTGCGGCCAGGAAGGAATGGGAGTAGAATGGACCTTGCACCGATCAGAGAAAGAATGTGTTGGAAGTGATTTTATCTGAGCAGCGCAACCGAGTTTTGTGCCAAGTTGTAGAACTTAAATTGTTGAAGTAAAAGTGACAGAGGGGAAATCATTAGCAATAGTTGTGCTCGATTAGTTGCTGAAGTGTGAATTTGATGCCACATGAATAGTGTGGGCTTATGGAGCATCTTGTGATAATGAATCATGGTCATTGAGTAATCCAATTTAGTCTAGTAACATGTGCAAGTGTCGAGGTTATTGGGAGTCGAAAAGAATCTTCGATTTCATTAATCTCGTTGGCTAAAGATAATCCATTTGTTAGACAGAGGTTGTCAAGATTGATTTGACAACTGTAGTGGATGTGTCAGTTGAGAAATAGAATGTGAAGAAGGTGGCCATGATACAGAAAATTTCTAAGATGGTTCCAAAGGGATTGCTTGGGATACCACCAGAAAAAGATAAAATTCGCGATCGAACTAGCACCAAGATAGAGCCATTCTCGAAGGCTTCTTACTAGTTGTTGTTGTTTGAATTGGTAGAATTGAAGATGCAAATGTGAAGATTGATGAATGAGGAATTCGTGTATATCAGTGCATCACTTTGGGAAAACATCAGTTTTGTTTGTGAGAAGAAGACAGATGGTTTATTGCGAGTGTGCATCGACTATCGTCAACTCAATTAGGTGAAGATCAAGGACAAGTGTTCTTTGCCAAAGATCAATGAATGGTGTGACCAGTTATAAAGAGTATTGATGTTTTAAAGGTCGACTTGAGATTTAGAAGTCATTGGTTACGAGTCAGGAAGGAGGTTGTACGAAAGGCAGTTGTTCGTACTTGATATGGTCTTTACGAGAGCATTGTAAGATCGTTTGGCCTGGTAAACACTCCAACTACTGTCATGGATATGATGAACTGAATGTTCAAGGAATATCTGGATTAGTTTGTGATCGTGTTCATTGATATATCTTGGTCTATTAGAGAAGTGATGAAGAGCATGAAAATCATCTGTGAATAGTACTCCAGATCTTAAGAACTCATCAGTTGTATGCTAAGTTTAGCAAATGCGAGTTTTGGCTGACTCGTGTTGCGTTCTTAGGTCATGTGATTTCCGGAGAAGGAATCTCCGTCGACCCGAGCAAGATAGAAGCCGTGATCAATTGGTAGAGACCGACATCAGTGACAGAGATCAGAAGTTTTCTGGGATTAGCAGGTTATTACAGACGGTTTGTGGAAGGGTTCTCATCGATAGCGTCGCCTCTAACACAGCTCCTGAAGAAAGAATAGAAATTTGTATGGTTAGACAAATGCGAGCGTAGTTTCCAAGAGCTGAAGGAAAAGCTGATTACCGCACCTGTGTTGACGATTCCATCTGGTCCTGGAGGATTCGAGATCTATAGTGATGCGTCATTCAGGGGATTGGGTTGCGTGCTGATGCAACATGGCAGAGTTGTTGCATACACTTCCCGGCAGTTGAGACCTCATGAATTGAATTACCGACGCATGACTTAGAACTCGCAGCCATCATATTTGCGTTAAAGGTTTGGAGGCATTACTTGTGTGGGGAAAGGTTTCAGATCTTCACGGACCATCAGAGTCTCAAGTATTTATTCTCTCAAAAAGAGTTGGACATGAGACAACGTCGATGGATGGAATTGTTGAAGGATTATGACTGTGATATTTTATATCACCCGGGAAAGGCGAATAAGGTCGCTGATGCATTGAGTCGGAAGTCTTCAGTGGCACGGATCTTAGTTAAGAAGTGGAACTTAATCGAGAGAGCTCGAGATTTGGAATTCAAATTTGAGGTAGGCCACCTTTCAAGTCTTATGGCCACCCTCAAAATTGAACCGGATGTCCAAGTCAGAATCAAGCAACTTCAACCGACAGATCCAGACGCACAGAGAATTCTTCAAGAGGGTACCGATAAAAGAAAGGCCAATTTTCAAGTTTCTGATGATGGGGTACTTAGGCTTCGTGGACGTTTGGTTGTACCTGACGATGTAGAGCTTAGAGAAGAAATTTTATCTGAAGCACATCGTAGCAATTACAGCGTTCATCCTAGAAGCACTAAGATGTATCAGAATTTGCGTCAACACTACTGGTGGTCATGTATGAAGGCGAACATCGCCAAGCATATGGCCAAGTGTTTGACTTGTCAGCAAGTAAAAGCCTAGCATTGCAAGTCGGGAGGATTTCTGCAACCTCTCGCGATCCCAGAGTGGAAATGGGAGCATATCACGATGGACTTCGTGACTGGACTACCAAGGAGTCAAAGGAGGAATGATTTGATTTGGGTAGTAGTCGACAGGCTGACAAAGTCGGCTCACTTCATTGCAGTTCGAAAGGACCTGAGTCTGGATAGACACGCAAACCTGTATGTGCGTCAGGTGGTTCATATGCATGGAGTGCCAGTTACGATAACATCTGATAGAGACCCGAGGTTTACGGCTGCTTTTTGGAAGAGCTTGTAGAGTGCTTTAAGTACATAGCTTCAGTACAGTACGGCATATCATCTTCAGACGGATGGCCAATCTGAAAGGACAATTCAGACTCTTGAAGACATGCTGAGAGAGTGTGTAATAGACTTCAAAGGAAGTTGGGAATATCAACTTCATATGGTGGAATTCGTCTACATCAACAGTTATCAGCAGAGCATCAAGATGGCTCCATTTGAAGCGTTGTATGGCAGAGCGTGTAGAACTCCAATGTGTTGGGATGAAGTTGGAGAAAGGAAAATAACAGGCCCAGAGTTGGTTCAGCAATCGGTAGATGCCGTGGCAGTGATCAGAGACAGATTAAAGATAGTGTAGAGCAGGCAGAAAAGTTATGCTGATAAGCGTCAAAGGTCTTTGGAATTCCAAGTTGGTGATCACGTTTTTTTGAAAGTGTCACCAATGAGGGGAACTTCGCACTTTGGTAAGAAAGACAAACTGAGTCCGAGGTAAGTAGGTCCGTTTGAGATTCTTAAAAAAATCGAAAACCTAGCGTATCGTCTTGCGTTGCCGCCAAGATTGGCGCAAGTGCATGACGTCTTTCACATGTCGATATTAAGGAAGTACGAGCCTGACCCGATCCACGTGCTCAATTTCGAGGAATTGGACGTGGATGACCGTGTGTCATACGTTGAAAGCCCGGTCCAGATTGTCAATCGTAAAGAGCAAGTTCTGCGTACAAAGACCATTCCATTAATCAAAGTGGTCTGGCAACACCACGATTCTGAAGGAGCGACTTGGGAGACTGAAGAGTCGATGAGACAATTATACCCCCGCCCTTTTGAGTAAAGTGTGTAAGGGTTTAAATTTCGAGGACGAAATTTTTATAAGATGGGAAGAGTTGTGACATCCTGAAATTCGACCCCGTTTCGATAAAGTGAAATGTGCATATCGTCAGCGCACCTATGGTCCTTTTTCTCTGAGCTGATCACTCACGAGTTAGCCAACTTATTGGGTGAAGCCGTTAAGGGATATAACCGCGGTAAAATCCCTAAAAGCTACCTAATTGGTTGGATTGGACTAAAATCGCGTCCGGTCGATTTTAATCATGAAATTTAATTCGGTTTTGGGAATCGAATATTCGGACGTGTCACAATTCATTTTTAGGACGGTCTCATCGTCTGTCAATTTATCGACGAGTCTGAAATTTCAATAAAGAAATTATCGGAGGAAAAATCGAAGACCAAAAGAAAATAGAAAGGGAAAGAGAAAAGAAAAAGAATAAAATAAGACTAATGGTATTAGGTTATTTTATTTCTTTTCTCTCTCTCTTCTTTTCTCTCTTTTCTCTCTCCTCTCCCCTCCCCCTCGTGCGATTCCCCCTCCCCACGCCTACTCTCTCTTTCTTTTCCCTCTTTGACCAGTCAAAACCCCTTTTCTCTCTTTCTTCTCTCTCTCTTCTCTCCTTCTTTCGCGACATTCTCTCTCTCCCCTTTTGCTGTTGAACCGAACCAAAGGCGGAAGAAGAAGACGCACGGTTGCAGCTCGCCGAAGCCAGCCACCGTCGCCGCCCGTTCCGCCGCCGCACCGCCGCTCGCGACCCTCGCCCGCGCACGCCATGCGCTTCGTACGCGTCCGTCGCCGCTGCCACTCCTCCCTCTGTGCGATCCAGCCGCGACCCAGCTTTGTCCAGCCACCGTTCGGCCACCTCCGGCCACCGCCCAACCCCGCCGGACCTCCCCCGGCGTTCCCCTCACCCTCCACCGGCCTTCCCTCGCCGTTTTGGCCGCCGGAGAAGCCCCGGCCAGCCCCTATCAGCAACCCAAGAAATGGGTTTCCAGCGGCTTTAGGCCCGCTTTTGGGCCGTTTCCGGGCGCCGACCCGAGCCGTGCTTTGGGAATAATCGTTCCTCACATCGCCGCCGTCTGATTGATCCGATTTGCGTGCGATTTGGTGAGTAATCTCACTAATCCCTGATTAGTGGCTAATTATGCTTAAGGTTGGTTTAGCTTTAATTAATTATGTTTAGGTTGTTAGATTAGAATAAATTAGCAATTATTAGTTAATTGTGATGCGATTTAGATAAATTGATTGAGCAATTAATAAGTAGACGTGGTCTACTATTTATTGGAAGTATCTCGGGAATTTTCCGACCTCTGATTGGGCTTCAATTTGGCGATTCGGGCCTAAATGAGATTTTTGGCATTTAAATATTATTTTTCGGAATTAAATTAATTATTTATTTATTTTCTGAAAATTCAACTGGGATGGCCAGGGACCGGAATATTATGCTGATGACTATGGTGAAGTCCGTTTATTTAATCGGGCTTTATTTTGAGCTAAATCGATATTTTAATATTAATTATTTAATTTTCGAAATTATTTATTTATTTTCCGAAAATTCAATTCAGATGGCTAATGACCGGAATATTATGCTAATGATCGTGGTGAAGTCCGTTTATTTAATTGGGCCTTATTTTGAGCTAAATGGAATTTTTAATATTTATTAATTAATTTTCGAAATTATTTATTTATTTATTTATTTTTCGGAAATTAAGATTAAGATGGCCGACGACTGAAATCTCGTGCTGATTGTCATGGCGTAGTCTGTTTATTTATTTGAGCTTTGAATTATGCCAAATTGAATTGAATGTGGAATTTAGGATATATATTCCTAAATGGTTGTGGTTAATTATTTCATTGAGAAATCGTTGAGTATTGATTGAAACTTGAAAGTGGTCGAGTGGGACCGTAAAGCCATTGAATCTTGAAAGGGTCGAGTGGGACCGTAAAGCCATTGAATCTTAAAAGTGGTCAAGTGGGACCGTAAAGCCATTGAATCTTGAAAGGGTCGAGTGGGACCATAAAGCCATTGAATCTTGAAAGGGTCGAGTGGGATCGTAAAGCCATTGAATCTTGAAAGTGGTCGAGTGGGACCGTAAAGCCATTGAATCTTGAAAGTGGTCGAGTGGGACCGTAAAGCCATTGAGTATTGAAAGTGGTCAAGTGGGACCGTAAAGCCATTAAATATTGAATGTTGTCGAGTGGTGGACTGTGTCTTCCACCTTTGCTTAAGATGTGATCAGAGGATCGTAGTTCGTAATTGATGATTGAGATGAAATAATCGAATTGATCTAGAATGGTCCGTCTGACATGTAATTGACTAGGTCGATTGATCATTGTTTTGATTTGATGTTGTGAATTGATTGATTGAATGTAACTGACCGTGAGTGGTCTTGTTGGTATATAATCGACTAGGTCGATTTGATCGATGCTTCGATCTGTGATATGATTACTTGGGTGCCTATTATGAAATGTACTAACTTGCAGGTGGGATCTGATGCTAAGGTACGTCTTCTGACTCATGCGTGTTTAGGCAGCCTTTAGTATAATGGTTTACTAATCGGGCTTAGTGGGGTAGAACTCGCTGAGACGTAGTCTCATCCCAGTTTGGGGAAAAACATTTCAGGACCCCGTTGAGGAGCTGAGGAGGAATTTGAGAAGGAGAACTCGGAGGTGAAACCTGAGTAGAAGGATTTTTGGAAGAAGAAGATAATACCGAGAGAGATTTTGAGTATGACTTGAAGGGATTGAGCTTCTTTTGTGAACTCCAATTGATGTGAATAGTTATGAAGTTCTCTAGTTGATATCATGTACAAAAGTTTGGTTATAAATTTCAATATGAAAAATATGGCCCTGCTTTTCTATCCTATCGTTTTATTGTCTGGGGATTTTAACTGCTTCCGCATGTGCTTAAAAATGAAAGGGTCGGCGATACATTGTCCTGGGATATCGCATTATAAAATCGACCAAATGAGACGGATGTGTGCGTGCCTGAGGATCGGGGCGTGACATCTGATCACTGCATATTTTCTTCTTACTAAGATGCATTATCTTTTGCAGAAAATAAATAATTTAGAAAATATTTTTCTAAAAATAATCACTAAATTTAGATAGTGTTTCAAGCATAAGTTATTTGGTGAGTTTGCTGCATGTTCTAAATTGATCTAAATTGCTAAATTTAATGGGCTCACTAGATTTAAAAGTCTAGATTCCCCGTAATATAAATAAGACACTACTTCATTTTCAAGTCTTTGTCAAAATTGTGTTGTATGTACTAAGTTAATCTAAATCACTAAATTTGATGGGTTCATATGGGATCCATACAAAATTCACAAGAATTAAAAGTTCAGATTTCACTTGCTATAAATACAGTGCTCTTTCCTCAAATTGTGTAGTACGTACTAAATTGATCTGAATTGCTAAATTCAATGGGTTCAAGTGAGACCCATATAAAACTCATTAGAATTAAAAGTACAGATTTTGCTTAATATAAATACGACCCTAGCTCATTTCCAAGTCTTCATCAAAAGTGTGTTGTGTGTCCTAAATTGATCTAAATTGCTAAATCTAACAAGTTCACGTGGGATCCATGTAGAACTCACTCAAATTAAAAGTCCAGATTCTCCTTGATGTAAATACGATGCTATGTCATTTCTAAGGTTTCATTAAAATTGTGTTGTATATACTAAGTTAATCTAAATCGCTAAATTTGATGGGTTCATGTGGGATCCATAGGAAACTCACTAAAATTAAAAGTTCATAACAGCTTAATATAAATACAGTTTCTTTCATCAAAATTACGCCGTATGTACTAAATTAACCCCAATTGCTAAATCTGATGGGTTCATGTGGGACTATATAATACTCACTCAAATTAAAAGTCTAGATTCTCCTTGATATAAAAACAATGCTATGTCATTTCTAAGTTTTCATCAAAATTGTGTTGTATAAATATAGTGCTGTTTCATTAAAATTACGCCGTATGTACTAAATTAACCCAAATCACTAAATCTGATGGGTTCATGTGGGACCTACATAAAACTCGCTGGAATTAAAAGTCTAGATTCTACTAAATAAAAATAAGGCCCTAACTCATTTCCGAGTCTTTGTCAAAAGTATGTTGTATGTCCTAAATTGATCTAAATTGCCAAATCTGATGAGTTCACATAGGATCCATATTGAATTCACTAGAATTAAAAGTCCAAATTCCACTTAATATAAATATGATGCTAGCTCATTTCTGTTTATTCATCAAAATTGTGCTATATGTACTAAGTTAATCTAAATTGCTCTATTTGATAGGTTTATGTGGAACCCATATGAACCTCACTAAAATAAAACGTCCAAAATCGATTAAATATATATACCGCTTTAACTCATTTCTAAGTCTCCATCAAGTGCCTTTTTCTCATCTCTTTGAAGCTTCCGATCGCGTGCCATTCCGTCACATGTGAATCGCGAATGATTTTCCACGCCAGAGTCTTTGTTAAATCTAAAGACTTAAAAATACGAATGTGAAGTAACAATTGCGTGTCAAATGCAGAAAATTCTTAAGTGAAAGAGTTGACCGTCCCCTCTTGAGTCAAATGTTCTCTTCCTTGATATGCTTTTCTGATCTGGCCTCAGACACAGATGGTCAAAGGGGCGCATTCATATCCATAATCTCGCGGCAGTTTCAACTCTGTTAAAAGAATGCCGAGATCTTTACAAGATGTTTGACAAGCGTCTTTGATGACAGCATGCACAGCATATCTACCGCTTCAAAACATAGTTACGGTTCAGTCTCGATTGTTATTTTTCTTGAAAGAGACACGAGAATGAAGACATAAACCATGGTGGGAGATAGAAAGATGGAGCCAACGTGCAACAACTCAATTGTAAGCATCAGGGTTTTTGCAAGAGATGGGCTTCAATGGCTTTCAACATTCCCACGGCCTTCTCTTTGCTGGCCTTGTTCTCTTCCCGTCCATGACGAAGTACTTGCTCGTGCTCTTGCCCATGCACCCTCCCTGTCTGGCCCCGCCTCGGCCTTGATCTCATTTGAGATCTTCTCTAGCGCATCGCCCTCGACGATGGCATATGTGTGCGTGACGCAAAAAACTGCAGTCAGGTCCCACGTTAGCCTTATCAAAGAATGTCGGCAAACATCTTCTTGACATCACATGTTAATGCGACGCGATCAAAATGAGTGAAATTAGAAGACAGCGCAAGCACTCGCCTTTGCTGAAAACGACGTGATGGTGCCGGGACCGCCATCACCTTCAAGGGTGACAAAATCCTCAATGGCTTGCGGAAGGAGCTTGGGGATGAGATTGTCATCAAGAACAAAGGCCTTGAACATTCTCGCAGGTGGAATTGAATGCATCTTCGCCTAACAGTTCCAAGTCCCTCGGCAAGAGATGTGTGAGATTATGTTAAAATGCCCTCTAAATGATTCTTAATTGCCTCGTTTAGTAATCTAGATCAACATCACAATGGTCTAAATCATATAATAAAGAAAGAGGACAAAAGGCATGGATCTCAAGCCCAAATTATACTTATTAGCATGCAAGAGATCTTTGAAGGCAGATACCCTTGAGGGTGGGAAGTCATTAAATTATCATTTAAATATTCTAACAGTGCCAGCTGCTCGGACAAGCAAGCTTGAGTGCATGCAGATAATTCTTGCGCAACGAAATGCATGGTAGGTCGCGAACCGAGACTCATCCGCGCACACGCTATTGCCACCATGACCATGAATACCACTTCCTTGACCAGTTGGCCAGTCGGAGGAGGAAGACATGGGTCGAGCATATTCTATAGAGGCACATTTGAGTTTTTTTAATAATGTCGACACTTGTGTCATTTGTAGGGAAGAGAGAAGATTGCCTGCATGCTTCCCCATCATTCTCTAGCACTGGTACTTTTACTGTTGACTCTGTTTCACGAAAGAAGGATGAATCAATGTTTTGATCACAGCGTCAAGTTCCAATTTTTTGTGATACTGTTAATACAAACCACTTTTCAAAATCTATAATTGCTCTTCATAAAGGTCTTGTTAGAATTATTGGACGAATCCAAATTCGATATGTCAATTAAAGCTATTTGATCTACCTGAGACCATAAGTACAGGGGATGTATTGATTAGATTTGATAATGTAGCTTACCAGGAACCATGTAGCTATAAGATCTGGCTACTGGGGTCCAATTTGATGAATCCAAATTCAAGAGTCTCACCATCCCAAAAACCGAAAGCCGAGGCTCGGAGTCCAGCTCCAGCAAGATGTTGTTCAACGTAATGTCCCAATGGACAATAGGCGGTGAGCAATCATGATGCAGGCAAGCGATCGTGTGAGCCACACATTGAACAATCTTCACTCTCTTGACACGAGTCCAATTCAACTGCTCCTCTTCCTCCATGCATGACCTTTGCCAAAGTTCAGAAAACATTGGATGATGTCCTCGCGGTCAACCACCACTTTGTTTTGACAGTGACGATGTGGCCGATGGCTTGTTCGGCCTTGTAAACGCTCCTGAATCGGCCTTTTCCCATGCAGCACGCTTCGCTGAAGTCGTTGGTGGCCTTGGCAATATTGTTGAATGCAAACTCCGTTCCCCTTTCCCATATGATTTCACGTACTTCATAAGATTTCTTATCTCTTCATCGAGATGCTTGTTTCACCGCCGAAGCACCAAAATCAGAGCAATAAGAGTCACGAGAAGTAGTAAGCAGCAAACGCAACAATCACATTAGTCAGAACCTTTCTCCGATGGTCAGTCGATTTACTGCTCGACCCACATGGAGACATTCCGTCGCGTTTCCTCACAAGCCCGGATTTGTGATAAAAGCACTTCCCACTGATTGTTGGAAGAGGTGACCACTAGGAACTGCGCCTGTCAGCTTGTTGTACAAGAAGCCAATGAAGCTTAAACTGCTCATGTTGGTGAGAGCAGCTGGGATCGTACCCAACAAATTGTTATGCGAAACATTGAGATTTTCCAATTCAGTGAGCTTTGCTAAATTGGAAGGAATTGATCCTGCTAGTGAATTGTGGCTCAAGTCTAGGTGGTTCCGTAGTGTGAATGAGTTCCCCAGCTCTGGCGACATGACACCCAACAGACTGTTGTTGCTCAAGTTCAGGCTCAGTAAATTCTCACAATTTGCTAGCTCTTTTGGTATGCTACCGCTCAATGCCTTCTCCCCGAAAAACAAGATAATCTAGCTTCGATAAGTTTTCTAACGAGGTGGTAATATCTCCGACCAAATGATTGTTGCTCAAGTTCAGCCTTATCAACTCCCCTAGATTTCCCATCTCGTCGAGAATTTTCCTGGTCAGTTCATTGCCGTAGGAAGTCAGAACATGCGACTGGGAAAATTTCCTGAGCTCCGACGAGATGCGGCTGGCAATTTCGTTACCATCTATCAGCAAATTCGTGAGATTCATACACTCTCCCCATCCTGCAGAGAGATTCCCGACAAATCGGCTGTTGCTGAGGCTTATAAAGTCCAGATTCGGTCTGAACGAACTCATGATATCTGTAGTGAACTGATTGCTGTTCAGACGGACTCTCGTTAGCCCCGGAAAATTCCTCAAGCAGTCAGGCGGCAGCTCAGTGAAGTTATTCCCATCGACCGTGAGATATCCAAGAGCAAAGTCGCTGCATATATCTTACAGCATTTCTCCGATGAAGCTGTTGTTCGAAAAGGTAACGATACCCAGAGAAGGGCTGTACTTGCGGAAATCACGTGTTATGCCTCCCGAGAAATTGTTCTTGAACAAAGAGATGGACCGTAAGTTGGCAGGGCGAGAGATGGTCTCACAAGAAAATATTGTGTACACAAGTGATGCTACGTCATGGCTTTTCCTTCCCAGCCTAGATCTCCTCTTCTTCAACTTGAAGTGCCTTCTCGCTGTTGTCCTTGCTCGCCATCCTGCAGACCGACCCTCCATCGCTGGTGGCCTCAAACTTGACCTCGTAATCGATCGACTGGAGCTTGTCACCCAGCGCATCGCCCTCGATATCGTGTTCCTACACATGAAGTTCTCCTTGTCGAGCTTGTCGACCTGGTGCTTCACATTCTAGAAAGGACTAGCTGCAATTACGTTATGAAACTCCCTGCTCGATGAGTGTTGAGTGTACATACCTTCGGTGAAATTTAACTTGCTCAATGCTCCCGGCTCCACTGTCACCTTGCACCGGCTCCACCGTCGCCTTGCGCCAGCTCCGCACGCTCTTTATGAACTGAGGCAGGAGCTTCGGGATCAGGGTATTTGACTCGACAATCAAGGCCTTAAGAATGCGAGCCGGAGCAATCGGGCATATGAGCTCTTGTGTGAAGCTGGTTGCACCCATGACTATTGGCAATGAGAAAGAAATAACCCCAGAGAAGAGTGCTTCCGAGTCCTGTCACTGCCTCCTAATGTATGGTTGGAATTATGTCAATAGGTAGGGTCGGTTTGGCAAGAGTCACGCTCGAGGAAAATAGGAGAGTCAAGGATTTGCAGCCTAAAGGAATGGAAAAGAGGAATTAAGGTGGTCTCTTTTGTTCTTTTGGTCATGAAAATGATTTCGGTCCCTTTCAGATTCATGTTGAAATGTCAAAGTTTATGTTCCAAAAGATGAACATTCTCGTGCTCACATGGGCGGCCATCCCTTTGAAATGATTGTTGTGAAGTTCGATCTAACAATTTGCCGATTAGATATTATAACGAAATGTCCTTATTTGAAGAAAATGTATTAATCAAATTGTGTCTCGTTTAATATGTAGCAAATGAGAATACTTTATTAGTTTGTGATATCACGTTAACTTGTCGCGTAATATAAACATCACATAATATATTTCTTCATTTTTAATGCCCTAATGTCACGGTGGATCTGATTCAACTGTATGAAGTAAGGCCTTTCGAAATCATTTTCATGGGTTGATTCAAACTTCACTATCACCGACAGTTTGACTCGGTCAAAATTGGGTCGGCAATCGGGGTGTCCCAAGATCAGCTCGTCGTCTGAGTTTTGGGGGAGGTGGAGGCTGCTGCTTTTACGTTATATTTTGCTTCTCTTTTTATTTTTTTTATTTTTATCAGTGTTGAAGCATTTGATCTCTATCCAATGTCCCCATCAAAGATGTCCCCATCAAAGAGATAAGGTAGGATTAGCTTAAATAGAATTTCAAATAGCCCAAGCGTTACAATAAGATAAGTCCAAAACCTGAACACATTAACTTTATTTTTCGATAGCTTTCTTGACATATAATAAGAATGTACTTTTCATCAATGATCATACGCATAACAATCTTTGAAAAATTCTACCATATCGATAGTTTTAAATGTTAATCCAAATTTGAAATATAAGTTTGGATTTATTCATTTGTTACTCATGAATTCTATTCTTTTGTGGAATTTATTGAAAATTAGAGAATCTCGTGATACCAACAAAATATCAAGCTTATTCAACTTTTATTCCCTTGATACGCTATTTATGTAGCACAATTTACAAAATTCCACAAAAACCACTTCACCAGATTCCTGCCACACCTTTCATTCTCTTATTCTCAGCAAATACAAGAACAGCTACGCTCACCAGCCCCACAAACTTTACTCCAAACACAGAGTGACCCAAACTCTTCTTCTCTCCTCGTGAATTTAGCACAACCAGACATATTTCACACAGTACAGTGAACAATCCAAGATAGCGATGCGATCTACTCAATAGGCATCAGGGTTTGCCAAGAGATGAGCCTCGATGGCCTTGAACATCTCGGACGCCTTCTCTTTCCCGGCCTTGATCTTCTCCTCAGTGATCTCCACCTCGCCGATGGTGAAGTACTTGCTCGTGTTCTTGCACACCGAGCCTCCCTCGGGCGATGCGGTGATCTTCACCTCGTTGCTGATCTTCTCAAAGGTGGTGCCCAGCATGTCACCCTCAATGATCAAGTAACAGTAGGTGAAGTTCTCCTTGTCTAGGGCCTCGACCTTTTGCTTCATTGTCTTGTACTGACTGCCTATCAAAGTAAGAAAAAATAATATTCACGTTTAGAACTCGCCCGTTTCAACATCACGAGCAACGATCTCGATGGTGTCAATCAGGCCATTTAGGTTGTTCCAACTACAATCTGATACGATTGACTTAGTAGACATGGCCTGATTTCCCTCGATTGGAGTCAAGTCACGTGATCACTTGTGTAAATCAATGGTTAGAAACATCTTTAATTAACCAAGTTACATATCTATCTTTTTTAATGTTCATTATGATGTTCCATAAGGTTGAAACAGCCTTGATCCAGAGCGATCCTAACACGGTCGAACTAACCTTCACCGAAAGTGATCAACTTAACGGTCCCGGGACCTCCGTCGCCCTCGAGGACTTCGACGCTCTTGATGGCTTGCGGGAGCACCTTGGGGATGAGGTTATCGGCGTCGAGGACAGCAGCCTTGAACATCTTGGCCGGAGGGATTGGGGTCGTGATCTCGGAGTCGTAACTGACGACACCCATGATTTGGATCCGAATGGAGTTGCCGAAATAGAGAAGAGGGTGATCAGGAAAGGCTGATTAGCAGTGATGAAGTTGGTCTCTAGGACTCGGTAGTGAGAGACCGAGTTTGAAGGGTTCTCGTTATTGGATATTTTCTTCAAGTGTGTTCGTTTGGTACAAAATAGAGAAGAGGATGAACCGAAGCTGACATATATAGAGAGACCGAGTCTGAAGGGTTCTCGTCATTGGATATTTTCTTCAAGTGTGTTCGTTTGGTACAAAATAAATAATTAAATAACTATTTGTATCATTTGGTATAATTATTTGATAAGAAATTTTTGTATTATTAACAGTAATTTATATTTAAATATTTCCGTGAATGATGAAAATATTTTTTATTTATTCCTTTTATAAGTTATGTGAAAAAAAATATATTCTTTTACAAAACAAACGAAGCTTAATAAAAAAAAATCTTAATCAGTCTGTGGGTTGTTCAATCATGACATGGACTTTGTTCATAAAATAAAATTTGTCTATATGATAATGGAATATTAGTCAGAGAAGGCACCATCCTAGAATGATACCAAACGTTCTTCCATTTCCCTTTCATGTATAGACTTGACTTTTGATCCAGGAGCATTTGCTCAGCAAACTCTCTTGGCTGAGCTTCACTGATTTCTTACATAGTGTTACTATCACAGAAAATATCAAGCCCTTAGCTGCATAGGTCGCGATCCACCCAGATCTCATCCTACTTCTTTTCAATCCATTCGCAAAAGTAGCAATCTTTAAGGTTGGTAGAGGCCTCGGGAAGAATTATCATCAATTTCATACTCATAAATAATATTCGCTCGCTTAACTCTGTGCAGTAGAAAAACTCGAAAAATCGAGGCACGATTTTTCCTGCTGGGTGATCTCGGTGCTTCATGTTTCTGTTGAGCTTCCATCGATAAGAAAAAGTACAGATTGATCTCAATGTTGCACTAATCCAATTTAGCAGAAAAGGATGGGAAAGGTAGTTTGATAATTACAAGGCTTTGTTACTTTTAGTCAACAAAGGCTGCTCTGAAAATCAAGATGGACGTCTATAGATTTTGAATTTTTCTACTTGCTTTCATGTGTCTAGTCCTTTTAAATAATATTATTGGGAACCATTTTCTGCTAATTGTCTGGTGGAAGTGTGGTGGATCAAGCGAGATTGGCTCACGGGTCACTTGCTCATTAAACATTTTTTAATTTTCCTTTTTATCTAACGGTATAGCGACGTAGATTTTTAGAAACGCTTTCTCCGTATTTAATTTTCTTCTTTTGTCTAGTTCATCTTGTCTTAGTCACGGACCATGTGAACGTATAGGAGAATGTCCATAGGTGTTAGATCAGATTAATTAATGAATTTCGTCGAATTGAGACAAAATTGATTAAACTTGTCAATCATCTCTCTGCGACGGAAGATTCGGAAAATATTAATGCATAACAACAGCATATGTTTTGGGAGAAAAGTATTGGAGAGGGGCATGGATGCATTGCTGAAGTTACTTAATGAGCATGTCGTATGTACTAAATTAATCTAAATAGCTAAATTTGATGGAATTCATATGAAACCTAAATGGAACATATAGAAATTAAAAGTCGAATTTTGCTTTATATAAATACGACGCTAGCTCATTCTTGAGTCTTTGTCAAAATTGTGTTGTATGCAATTGAATGTGAACCTCCCTTCCCTTTCACATATGATCGACTCAAATTTCTCGTACTTCATTGACTTTCTTGTTTCGCTGTTGAAGCACCAAAATCACAGCAATTGAAGTCACCAGAAGAAGCTCGCATCAATAAGGACCTTTTCCCTATGGTCGGTCGATTTACTGTTCATCCCACCCCACAAGGAGATAACCTCGTCACATTTTTACACAAGCCTGGATTTGCGATAAAAGCATTTTTCGGTGCTTGTTGGAAGAGGCGACCACTAGGAACCGCACCTGTCAGCTCGTTGTACAATAAGTCTACGGAGCTTAAACAAGTTGTGACATCCCGATTTTCCAATTCTATTTTCAATAAATTGAGACAGGCATTTCATTGGCACGCATATGGTTCATTTCCTTGAGTCGGCCACTTATATGAAAACTAGTCTATCGGGTGAAGCTGTTAAGAGTTTCTAATGCATCAGACTCGAGAATTTGACCAGGAAGCGACCTTTCGACCAAGCTAATCTGCAAGGCTCAATACGGCACGATTAAAATCGATTAGAGATCGGAGATAGGTCGACTCGATAGAGGCATGTGATCAGGTGTGGGTGATTCCACCAGATTGCACAATTCTGGTCAATCGGCACTGGATCGACTCTTCTATCGATTGGGTACCCTGCGTTCGTATTTGAAACCTTGAGATTATGCCGACAACCGAAAGTCGCCAATGTTTCAAAGATGTACATTGCGGCTTGAGATGATCAACCACAGGTCAAATGCGTGAAAATTTCAAAAGGCTACCCAGTAGGTTGGGCCACGCTAGTATCATGCCAAAGTGAAATTAACCGTGGAATTGAGATCGAATTCAAAAATTGGAAGTCTGGGTGTGTCACAAATCATTTTAGGATCATTGGCTTATCTTCGGAAGATTTTTCATACAATCCGAGTTTTTCAGCAATTAAATTAGAGAATGGCTAATTTGGCCCGAGAAATTAGTAGGCTCGTCTTTGGTCGCGCTTTTGGGACTTAAGTTGGTTCTATGGACAAGTGAAGATGTGAATTGAAGTGTGGTGACATTGGATTTATTTTATGGACTTCAATCGGACTTAATTGGAAGAGAATTGAATGGAATTGAATAAATTAATGTACAAGATTTTATGCCTCGGCGGAAAAATAAATTGCACCCATTGAAGATTGTTGTGGGAGAGGAGATAGTGGAAGATGACATCATGTGGGTGATGTCATGCTGATTGAAGCCAAGCGAATGGGGTGTTGACAAGTGGCAAGAGCCCATTGGCCCTCAAAAAGTGGGGTTTTTCCCTCTCACCCATCAACATCATCTTCTTCCTTTGGACTTTGGAGGAGAGAGAAAGAGAGGGGAGAGAGAACTCGGCCAGAACCAGCCAGCCCCGACGCCGCCCCTCCGCCGCTCGACGCCACCAGCCAGAGCTCGCCGTCACGGTCGCTCGTCCGTTCGTCGCCGCCTAGCCAGCCGCCCGTCGCCGTTCCCCGTGCCGTCCGCGCGCCTTGCGTCTCCTCGCCGTCCCGCCCATCACCGCCTCGCCCGCGTTCGCCCGCCACTCGGCCGCCCGTCACCGGAGCCGCTCGCCCATCGCCCGTCGCCGCGCCGCTCGCCTCTCCGTTCCGCCTCCGCCCGAGTCCCCAGCCGCCTCTGCCTGCTCTGTTCGCGTGTCCCACGAGCTGCCGGAGCTCATCCCCGCCGCCGTGAGGCCTGCCTGGCCGCCGCCTCGCCGTCCGAGCCACCGCCGAGCTGCAGCCCCCGCTTCTCCGCCGTTCCCCGCACCCAAGCCGCCGCCGAGCAGCCTCCGTCAACCTCCACCAACAGTTGCAGAAAATGGGTTTTGCAGCCCCTTCTTGGCCCGTTTTGGCCGCCTTCCCGAGCCCGGATGCTCGGCCCGCCTTGAGGAAAGTCGATCCTCGCGTCTTCCCCGTCGTTTTCGTCCGCTCGGTTTGTTAATCCGGTGAGTTTACCTCACCAAACCCTAATTAGAGGGTTAATGATGCTTTATGAGTGTTTAGTTTATGTTAAGTGTATTTAGGTGGTTAGTTTAGTTTATTTAATTGTGAATTAGATTAAGATGTTTGTTTAATTTAAAGTATGCTTAATTAAAGGTTAAGAGAGTTTATTTAATAATAAACCTTGATGGGACATAATAGGGTTTTATTTTTGAATTATTTAATGATTTCGAATTCCGGAAAATATAATATTATATTATATTCCGAAATTATTAAAATATTATTAAATAAAAAAAGAAAAGAAAAGAAAATTATTTCTGACCCCGGTTGCTCATAATTTCGTGCCGATCGCTGCCGTGTAGTCGAATTTTGAAATTGATGATTGGATATCATGAATTGAGCGTGGATCGTGAAAAATATGGATATTATTATTATATTAATTTTCGGAATAAATTTAATTATTTAATAAATTCGAAAAATTATTTTGGGACCCTAAATTCTCATAATTTCGTGCTGATCGCTGCTGTGCATTTAGAATTTGAATTTGAGGAATGGATGTGGCAAATTGAGTGTTGATTGTGATAAATATGAATTTTATTCATAAAAACCCAAGTGTTGGGTTTTAATGTAAAAATTGGATTTTAATAATTATATTAAATAGTGGGGTTTGAGAAAGTGAGATATTGGCTTTTTGATTCGAAATTAGCGTGTCCCCACACACGTGAGCAATTTCTGGAATATTTTTAATATGAAGAAAAATGGTCGGGATCACTATTTTAAGTGGAAGCATTGAGTGAAATATAAAGTGTCCTGGGGCCGAGTATGATTTGGCTGTGTGATAATTAAGAGGAATCGTCTTGGGCTGTTGAGCCGGACTTGCCCCTATATGGGATGCCCACGCGGTGGTTGCGGGTCGCAGTTGATTCTGGGCCCATGCTCCTTCGGGAATGCCGTCGACGTACTGAAGAAGCCGCGCTCCATGGGGGGAGGCGATGCCTGGCATTAGTGTCAGTAGATAGCCGAACTACGAGTAGGCTATGCCCTTGTGTGGCAGTGATTAATAATTGGAATGCGTGCTAAATGCGATTGCGATTTATATGAAAGTGATGGCGTTCCAATTGTTTGAGTTCCTATTACTGTCTGTGATTGGGTGATTTGAATTGTGCTAACCTGCAGGATGGAACTGAGACGAGGTAAGTTCTCTGTGTGATGTGGCTAGGCCACCCGGGGCGTATTTTCTTTCTAATAGGAGTTTAGGGGGTTGAACTTGCTGAGACATTGTCTCATCCCGGTTTGGGGATTAAAATTTCAGGTCCCTGGTGGACGAAGCGGCTAGATAGCCTTGGTTGACCTTGAGGAGTTGCAGAGGTGAAGTCATGAGGATTGGAGAACGTGTCCGACTCGTAGGTCGTAGGACAGTTCATTTTTAAGAGTCAGTCTTTTGTAGACTTTTGGCTGTAGGCTCCTGTTTGTAATTCTGTTGAATTATGAAAGTGTTATGTGGTGGTTTTGCTTCCTGCTTTTCTATCCCGTATTTTATTGTCAGGGGTTTTATAATACGTTCCGCTTGCGCAATAATAAATGAATGGGGTCGGCGACACTACCTGGGAATGTCGCATTTGCATGACCATAATGGGATGTTTGCGCGCTCGAGGTTCGAGGCGTGACATCCCTGTTTAAGTGGTATCAGAGCATGGTCTGTGTATGGAGTGATAAGGTGCGATGAGTCATGGGATAGTTAGTAGGAAAAGCTTTTAATATGCTGATGCATGTGAGTGATAGCTGATTGGTAGCTTGTTGTGGGGTCACTCAAATTCTAACCTAATGTTGGAATCGGAAAACAGGTGTCTATAAAGAGCCTGTAGGATGAGTGACCAGGAGTGGAAAACTCCTTGGAAGAGGTCGGTAGGACCTATACCTCAGGGTAGGATGCTGACAAGAGTCGGTACCCGAGGTAGAGCGCAGGCTTAGTCCAGTGCTAGTGTGAGAGTACCGCCGCAAGTCGGTACTTAGAGTGTAGCAGTACTGAACGGTCTTAGGTTCGTTGGGATCGTTCAGGTGCTAGTGTTCCTTGGAAGCTTGTTGAGTCAGTGAGTTCAAGACCGAGCCGTTGTTGTTGCCGTTGTTTCTACCGCTGCCAGTGTTGTGACCGCTGTTGTTGCCATGCTTGTTGGGGCCTAATCTGGAGTTGTAATCGAGGATCAAGCCACCGTATCTGAGTTAAAGTTCAGTTTAGACAGAGATGGAAATCGATTTGGGAGAAAAGCCGATGTCAGAAGAAAGGTGCCCTGTTTCACCTAACCGGAAGAGTAGAGTTGGAAAGTCAGTGCTGAACTTGATTGATGTGCGTCGTGTCTGTAAAAAAAGAAAGGGATTTGTTCCGTGCTGTAAGAGAGAAAGGATTTGTTACAAGGGTCGCCAGTGCAGTCTTTTGATCAAAGATTGTTCGTATAGACAGATGGAATCACAGCTTTTCTGTCGCCGCCGTTGATTAGACAGAACAGAGGAAGCATGCTTCAGGATGTTCAATAGGGTACTTGGAATGGACCCCAGTGCAAGGAAGGGTGCTGGATATTCCTTGATAGGAGGTAGAAAACTCACTGATTGTGTGCCGAGATTGTGGAAAGGAGGCTTGAGTCAGCCCAATGTTGGAGTAAAAAGGGAAACACGCTTTGAATGTGGCCAGCATGACCGTTAGGTTAAGAACTATCCGCGTAAGTCCGTGAGAGCGTAAGTACCGTTATTGCATATAGAACGCCACTAGGATGGCTGGAAGAGCATGAATGGGTCAACCAAGCATCGATCAAAGGAAAAATGTTTTTGAGATGTTTTATCAGAGTAGCGCAATAGGATTTTGAGTGAAGGTTGTGGAGTTTCCGTTGTTGGTAATAAAGTGATAGAAAGATGAGTCTCTAATTATAGTTGTATTTGAAGGGTTTGCTTAAGTATGACTTGAAAGTCATTTATGAAAGGGTTTGGCTCAAGGAGCTTTCTCTTGTTTTGAATTGTGGTAGTAACATAATTCAGTTTGTTCAGTTAGCGTGTGAAAGTTTTGAATCACTGAAAGTTGAAGAGGAACTTCAACCCTTGTTATTCGTCGCTGGAGATGACCTGATTCTGGTTGTCGGTTACCAAATATGCTTGGCAACTGTAATGGATGTGTCAGTTGAGGAGCCAAATATGGAGGACATAATCATGGTACAGGAGTTTTCTAAGGCATTTTCTAGGGAATTGTCAGGTTTGCTATCAGAAGAGAAATATAGTCGTGATTGAATTAGCACCCGGAATAGAGCCAGTCCCTAAGGCTCCTTACCGAATGGTGTTACCTGAGTTAAAAGAACTAAAGGTGCAGATGCAAGATATATTGAATAGGGGATTCATACGTTTCCGTGCATCACCTTGGGGAGCACCTGTTCTATTAGTGAAGAAGAAAGTTGGCTCGTTGCATTTGTACATTGATGTTCTTCAAGATCGACTTGAGGTCAGGATATCATCAGTTGAGGATCAGAAAGAAGAATATATCGAGTTTAGCATCTCGCACTCGATATGGTAGTTATGAGTTCATTGTAATACCGTGTGGTTTGATGGATACCTTAGCTATTTGTTTGGGTCTTATGAGCAGAATGTGTAAGGGTACTTGAATCAGTTATAATCGTGTTCATTGAAGTTATCCTAGTGTGTTCAAAAAGTGCTGAGGAGCACAAGAGACATTAGAAGATGATATTTCAGACCTTGAGGACTCTTGAATCTTACAATAAGCTTAGCAGGTGTGAGTTTTGGATGACTCGTATTACGTTTCTAGGTCACGTGATTTCAGGCGAAGAAATCTCTGTAGACT
Source organism: Eucalyptus camaldulensis (assembly GCA_019915185.1). Taxonomy (NCBI): domain Eukaryota; kingdom Viridiplantae; phylum Streptophyta; class Magnoliopsida; order Myrtales; family Myrtaceae; genus Eucalyptus; species Eucalyptus camaldulensis. The sequence continues at coordinate 6,587,984 of JAHSVA010000014.1, read as the reverse complement.
CCGTCCGAGATTAAAGCAGTGAACAGTTGGCCGAGATTACCTACAGTGACAGAGATTAGAAGTTTCTTGGGATTAGCAGGATATTACAGAAGTTTTGTGGAAGGGATTTCAGCGTCAGCGTTGCAGTTGATTCGACTACTGAGGAAGGAGGAAAAGTTTGTATGGACAGATAAGTGCGAGCTTAGTTTTCAAAGGCCTAAGAAGAGGCTGACTACCGCACTATGCTGATCGTTCCATCTGGTCTTGAAAATTTTGAGATCTGCAATGATGCGTCGTTTAAAGGATTTGGTTGCTTGTTGATGCACCAAGATAGGGTTGTTGCATATGTGTCCCGTCAGTTGAGACCTTAGGAGTTGAATATAAAATGGCATCGCTGGATGGAACTCATTAAGGATTATGACCATGATATTTTGTGTCACTCTGGAAAGGTGAGCAAAGTTATAGATGCTCTAAGTTGAGAGTCTTTAGTTGCACAGTTGGTACTCAAGGATTGGATCTTATTTGAGAAAGTTCAAAATTTGGTTTTCAAATCTAAGGTAGGCCACCTTTTGAATCTTATGGTTACCCTCAGAATTGAGCTAAAAGTTCATATCAGAATCAAAATGCTTCAGTGGACAAATTCAGAAATTCAGAAGATTCTATAAGAGAATGCAGATGAGAGAGAAATTGATTTTCAGATTTCTGAAGACAGAACAGTAAAGTTCTGAGGGCGATTGTGTGTAATTGACGATACAAATATTAAAGAAGAGATCTTATGGGAAGCTCATCATAGCAATTTCAACGTTGTCTAGACAGTACGAGTAGATCTTTGTTTTGAGTGTGTAACATCCTGATTTTCAAACTCTGATTTCGATTGGTTAAATTGGGCATTTCATCGACGCAATTATAGTGTTTTTCTCTGAGTTGGCCACTTACGAGATAACTAGACTAGTTGGGTGAGTTGTCAAGAAATTTAAGGCAAATAGACTTAAGAATTTGACCAGGAATCGACGTATCGACCATGTTAATCTTTAGAGATCATTACGGCACAGTTAAGAATTGAATTAAGATCAGAGATAGGTCGGTTCGACTGAGATGAATGACTGATCGTGGGTGACTCCACTAAATTGGAAAACTCTCGTCGACTGATACTAATTTGATTTTATTGTCATTCTGGTATTCTGTGTCCGTATTTGAATCATCGAGATTTTCACGACCCTCGAGAGTCACCAATGTGTTGAGTGGGTTCATCGTGGCTCGAAGAAAATCGACCACGGGTCATTTGTCCTAAAAGGCTCCGAAAACTACCCAGTAGCCTAGATCACACTAAAAGCGTGTCGGAGTGAAATTAACCGCCAATCTAAGTTCGATTTCAGAAATTGGAGATTCTATCTTGTCACAAAGTGGGTACACCGAAGTGTGTGTGCATAAGATAATTCACCGGCATGGAGTGCCGAGGGTGAATTATATTTCAAATCTAGATAAGATGTTCTAAGTTGGCAGAGCTTTCAAATGATTCTTTCTTAAGCAGTGTACAGCAGAGAGTGCAGAATTTCAATTGCTGAGATGAAGTCAGGGAAAGAAAGATCACAAGCCAGGGTCAGTACAGTAGTTAGTGATTGCAGGGTCAGTACAGTAGTTAGTGATTGCAGTTGCCGACATCAGTGTCAGAGTTATATCAGACCTTGACCAGAGGTTTCCAGTTTCAGCAGATCAGTCAGATTGTTTCTTTTTAGTCAGTGTAGAGCAGAGTGTTCAGAACTTCAGTTGTTGAGATGAGATCAAAGATCAGAAAAGTTCAGAACTTCAGTTGTTGAGATGAGATCAAAGATCAGAAAATCGCAAGTCCAGAGTTGGTTCAGAAATCAATGATTCAGTCGCAGTTAGCAGAGATAGTCTTGAGACAGCTCAGAATCGCCAGTTTAGCTTCGCAGATTTTGTGTTGATGACCTTTGGAATCTTAAGTGGGCAAGTGTTTAGTATTTTGAATCCGAAGTGGTTTGAGCAAGATAGTAGTGATTTGGCAGTATTGGTACAAAAGGAGCAACCTGAGAAAGAGAAGCTTATATGAGACGACTGTACCCCCACCTTTTTGTCTAAGGATTGGTAAAGGTTTAAATTTCGAGGACGAAATTTTTATAAGAGGGAAAGAGTTGTGACATCCCGATTTTCCAATTCTATTTTCAATAAATTGAGACGGGCATTTCGTTGGCACGCATATGGTTCATTTCCTTGAGTCGGCCACTCATATGAAAACTAGTCTATCGGGTGCAGCTGTTAAGAGTTTCTAATGCATCAGACTCGAGAATTTGACCAGGAAGCGACCTTTCGACCGAGCTAATCTGCAAGGGTCATTACGGCACGATTAAAATCGATTAGAGATCGGAGATAGGTCGACTCGACAGAGGCATGTGATCAGGTGTGGGTGATTCCACCAGATTGCACAATTCTGGTCGATCGGCACTGGACCGACTCTTCTATCGATTGGATACCCTGTGTTCGTATTTGAAACCTTGAGATTATGCCGACAACCGAAAGTCGCCAATGTTTCAAAGATGTACATTGTGGCTTGAGATGATCAACCACAGGTCAAATGCGTGAAAATTTCTAAAGGCTACCCGTTAGGTTGGGCCACGCTAGTATGGTGCCAAAGTGAAATTAACCGTGGAATTGAGATCGAATTCAGAAATTGGAAGTCTGGGTGTGTCACAAATCATTTTAGGATCATTGGCCTATCTTTGGAAGATTTTTCATGCAATCCGAGTTTTTCAGCAATTAAATCAAAGAATGGCTAATTTGGCCCGAGAAATTAGTAGGCTCGTCTTTGGTCGCGCTTTTGGGACTTAAGTTGGTTCTATGGACAAGTGAAGATGTGAATTGAAGTGTGGTGACATTGGATTTATTTTATGGACTTCAATTGGACTTAATTGGAAGAGAATTAAATGGAATTGAAGAAATTAATGTACAAGATTTTATGCCCCGGCGGAAAAATAAATTGCACCCATTGAAGATTGTTGTGGGAGAGGAGATAGTGGAAGATGACATCATGTGGGTGATGTCATGCTAATTGAAGCCAAGCGAATGGGGTGTTGACAAGTGGCAGAGCCCATTGGCCCTCAAAAAGTGGGGTTTTTCCCTCTCACCCATCAACATCATCTTCTTCCTTTGGACTTTGGAGGAGAGAGAAAGAGAGGGGAGAGAGAATTCGGCCGGAACCAGCCAGCCCCGACGCCGCCCCGACGCCGCTCGACGCCGCCAGCCGGAGCTCGCCATCGCGGTCGCTCATCCGTTCGTCGCCGCCCAGCCAGCCGCCCGTCGCCGTTCCTCGTGCCGTCCGCGCGCCTTGCGTCTCCTCGCCGTCCCGCCCGTCACCGCCTCGCCCGCGTTCGCCCGCCGCTCGGCCGCCCGTCACCGGAGCCGCTCGCCCATCGCCCGTCGCTCCGTCGCTCGCCTCTCCGTTCCGCCTCCGCCCGAGTCCCCAGCCGCCTCCGCCTGCTCTGTTCGCGTGTCCCACGAGCTGCCGGAGCTCGTCCCCGCCGCCGTGAGGCCCGCCTGGCCGCCTCACCGTTCGAGCCACCGCCGAGCTGCAGCCGCCGCTTCTCCGCCGTTCCCCGCGCCCGAGCTGCCGCCGAGCAGCCTCCGTCGGCCTCCACCAGCAGCTGCAGAAAATGGGTTTTGCAGCCCCTTCTTGGCCCGTTTTGGCCGCCTTCCCGAGCCCGGATGCTCGGCCCGCCTTGAGGAAAGTTGATCCTCGCGTCGTCCCCGTCGTTTTGATCCGCTCGGTTTGTTAATCCGGTGAGTTTACCTCACCAAACCCTAATTAGAGGGTTAATGATGCTTTATGGGTGTTTAGTTTATGTTAAGTGTATTTAGGTGGTTAGTTTAGTTTATTTAATTGTGAATTAGATTAAGATGTTTGTTTAATTTAAAGTATGCTTAATTAAAGGTTAAGAGAGTTTATTTAATAATAAACCTTGACGGGACATAATAGGGTTTTATTTTTGAATTATTTAATGATTTCGAATTCTGGAAAATATAATATTATATTATATTCCGAAATTATTAAAATATTATTAAATAAAAAAAGAAAAGAAAAGAAAATTATTTTTGACTCCGGTTGCTCAGAATTTCGTGCCGATCGCTGCCGTGTAGTCGGATTTTGAAATTGATGATTGGATATCATGAATTGAGCGTGGATCGTGAAAAATATGGATATTATTATTATATTAATTTTCGGAATAAATTTAATTATTTAATAAATTCGAAAAATTATTTTGGGACCCTAAATTCTCAGAATTTCGTGCTAATCGCTGCTGTGCATTTAGAATTTGAATTTGAGGAATGGATGTGGCAAATTGAGTGTTGATTGTGATAAATATGAATTTTATTCATAAAAACCCAAGTGTTGGGTTTTAATGTAAAAATTGGATTTTAATAATTATATTAAATAGTGGGGTTTGAGAAAGTGAGATATTGGCTTTTTGATTCGAAATTAGCGTGTCCCCACACACGTGAGTAATTTCTGGAATATTTTTAATATGAAGAAAAATGGCCGGGATCACTATTTTAAGTGGAAGCATTGAGTGAAATATAAAGTGTCCTGGGGCCGAGTATGATTTGGCTATGTGATGATTAAGAGGAATCGTCCTGGGCTGTTGAGCCGGACTTGCCCCTATATGGGATGCCCACGCGGTGGTTGCGGGTCGCAGTTGATTTTGGGCCCATGCTCCTTCAGGAATGCCGTCGACGTACTGACGAAGCCGCGCTCCATGGGGGGAGGCGATGCCTGGCATTAGTGTCAGTAGATAGCCAAACTGCGAGTAAGCTATGCCCTTGTGTGGCAGTGATTAATAATTGGAATGCGTGCTAAATGCGATTGCGATTTATATGAAAGTGATGGCGTTCCAATTGTTTGAGTTCCTATTACTGTCTGTGATTGGGTGATTTGAATTGTGCTAACCTGCAGGATAGAACTGAGACGAGGTAAGTTCTCTGTGTGATGTGGCTAGGCCACCCGGGGCGTATTTTCTTTCTAATAGGAGTTTAGGGGGTTGAACTTGCTGAGACATTGTCTCATCCCGGTTTGGGGATTAAAATTTCAGGTCCCTGGTGGACGGAGCGGCTAGATAGCCTTGGTTGACCTTGAGGAGTTGCAGAGGTGAAGTCATGAGGATTGGAGAACGTGTCCGACTCGTAGGTCGTAGGACAGTTCATTTTTAAGAGTCAGTCTTTTGTAGACTTTTGGTTGTAGGCTCCTGTTTGTAATTCTGTTGAATTATGAAAGTGTTATGTGGTGGTTTTGCTTCCTGCTTTTCTATCCCGTATTTTATTGTCAGGGGTTTTATAATACGTTCCGCTTGCGCAATAATAAATGAATGGGGTCGGCGACACTACCTAGGAATGTCGCATTTGCATGACCATAGTGGAATGTTGGCGCGCTCGAGGTTCGGGGCGGGACCTTCTTCGCCCTCAAGGACTTCGACGCTCTTGATGGCTTGCAGGAGGACCCTAGGGATGAGGTTATCGGCGTCGAGGACAGCGGCCTTGAACATCTTGGCCGGAGGGATCTGGACGTTATCGCAGAGTCGTAAGTGATGACAACCATGGTTGGATCCGAACTGAGAAACTGAGAAGGGGGTGATGATCAGGAAAGACTGAGTAGCAATGATGAAGTCGGTCTCTAGGACTTGGGAATGAAGAGAACAGGCTGAACCGAAACTGATATATAGAGAGAGAGACTAAATGTGATGGGCTTTGATCAGTGAATATCTTGCGAAACAAACAAAGCTTAAGAAAAAAAAATTATTCCGTGGATTATTCAGATTATGACATGCCCCTTGTTCCTAATATAACAATGTCTATATGATGATAGAACAAAGCGTTGGACGATAATATTGGGGAGAACCGGGCAACAATTTACTAATAACAAAACACAATTTAGCATCAATTTCTCCTCTAAAACTAAACCAACCGAAATCAACTCAACCCCAGCAACCACCAGCAATATGTAATACCAAAATGACAATAAGACAGAGCCAACGATGACACTAAGGTTTTAACATGGAAACCAATACAGAAAAAATCACATACCCTACTCACTAACAGTAATAGGATACAAAAAGTGTTATTTTCTAATCACGCATTAGAGACTCAACATCAATAATATAACCATATTTCCTCACTCCAAAGATAGATTAACATAAACGGAGGAAGAAAACCCTAATCGGTTGGAGAATCTGGAGGGAGTTCTTATCGAATGGAATCAATCAATTTGTAGTCCTTGATTTTACGAAACAACATTCAAATTTGAGCAAATTCCGTCGGCATCTTGCGTTCCAATCGGGACCGAAAAGATTGTGCCCTTTTCTTTCGGAACGCTAAGAAAGAAGAGCCCAGGACACAGACAACAATTACCCACTCACTAAGTTCCGAAAAGCATAGACGAGCGAAATGCCTCGCGAATTAACCTAAGAGCAACAGAAACACGCCGAGATAGAAAACGGTAGAAGCCGACGCCCCAAATTGCAAACTTCTTCGACCCCCAAAAAAAAAAATTTGCAAACTTCGAGCTACAAAATGGCGATTAAGCACGGAGGCCGGAGAGGGGCTGGAGGGAGCACCTTGATGTCGAAATCGGCGCCGGCGGTGGCGAGGAGGGGAGAGGGGGTGGAAATCTAGGGTTAGGACAGGTTTGGTCTCGTGCCAATTCATCTGGACCGTGCCTCCCTTCATATCTCCTCCGCCCGCTCTGCCGCTTCCTTCCTTCCCCCTCTCTCTCTGAAATCGAAGCCTTCTTCCTTCATTTCTTAGCGAACGAAATCGATCAATTCGTGGAATTCGTGAGATTCGTGCGCTCTCCCCATTCCGCGGAGAGATTCCCGACAAATAGAGATTAGACTGTAGGCTTGTCCATCGTCGTTTCAGTAAAGCGAATGTAATGCCAAAAAAGGGAAATAAGGACGACACAATTGGCTCTGACATTGAATTGACAGTTTATTCCTGGCCTCCTACGTGAGCATATCACGTGGCCCACCCATCATGGCTCAAATTCATGAAAACAAACTAATAAAAAAAAGATCCAAAACAGACTCCACCACCATCCTCTCGGAAATCCAATCAGAAAAAGGAAAAGATAAAAAAAGGCAAATCATCCCAGACAAAACAAGCATGGCATTCGCCACACGCTACTAAAAATTAACCACACACAGATTCACAAGTCTCAGGGTTCGCGAGGCAAGCCTCGATGGCCCCAAACATAGTGAAAGCCTTCTCTCTCACAGCCTTGATCTTCTCCTCGGTGTTGTCCACGTTGCCCCTGGCGAAGTATTTGCTAGCGTTCATGCACACCGAACCTCCCTCCGGTGATGCACTGATCTTCAGCTCGTAGCTAGTGTTCTCCAAGGTGTTGGCCAGCATGTTGCTCTCGATGATTCAATTGGAGTAGGAGTAGCTCCCATTGTCCAGGACCTCGAGCTTGTGCTTCACTACCTTGTTCCGATGGCCTATAGAAAACGCAAGTCACATTTGAGACGCCACCGGTTTCGAAAATCGCAAGCACTGCTTTGAAACACCATTGACTCATGACATCGCCATGTTAATGGTCAGGAACATTTGAATTAACCAAGTAAATTTACTAAACTTCTTTGCCAGTGGTCTCCTCGACAAGCTCGGCACTCTTGAGGAAAGGCAAGAAGACTCTGGAGATGAGGTTTAAGGCCCTAACGATGGCCTCGAACGCCTGGGCTGGGAGGATGGAGGACTTGATCTCAGTCCTGAAGTATTCCATGATTCTCTGTCCGAAAAAAATCTGCTAAAAGCTGAAAGGGGATGATGAGAATTGCGAGTAGGAGTGAAGTCTTGATCTAAAATTTCGGAGCGCAGTTCCATATATTTATAGATAGGGTGCGAGAGTGAGATGTAGAGGAGTCCGTGTGTATCTAATGACTCTTTCGGGACGTTTGGGTGGACAAGGGGAACTTTTTTATGTTTTTTTTAGTTGCTTTACGGGTTACTTTTATTGGCACAGATCAGCCGGGGTTTCTTTCTGGATTGGGCGCTTCCAAGAGTTTTGGGTGGACTCGGGGTTTAAACGAGAGGTAGAAAAAGCCAAGGGAACAGGAGGCAGGTGGGACCCTTCAGCCCGTGCTTTTTCCTTTTTTCCATTGAGAGGACGGAGACGAGGAAAGCATATCCGGCCCGCTCGACTTTTGGCAATCGCAGAAGCTCTCTCGTTGATAAAGCTAGGCCGTGAGGTGAGTTGAGTCATGCACAAGTACACCAAATTGAAACTCTTCCGCACGTGGAGATAGCTTCATACAACTTAGATGCCGTGAATTGTGTCATTTCCTTGGAACTTCTAGGTCGTCATCCAGGATTGCGATCTTCTATTGACCCAACTAGAAGCAGGAATTAAACTAAAATAGGAATCCAAAGAAGCAAATCGTGTTGCGGATTGAGTAGTCAAGACCCGCCGAGTTAGAACCCTTCCATCCAATTGGGTTGTTTATCCCCCTCATTTTGTTTGGTAAATTTAAGTCTTGAATTTGGTACTGATTATAATTCATCTTTGAGTTAGTAATCAAAAGTTATTTTCGACCAAAAACAAAACAAAACACTAATGACATACCGACCCAAAAAAAAAAAAAACCACCAATGACGTGCTAATTCGATGTTGTTGATTTTGTGCGTACAAAGTCCAAATCAACATTAATGACGTCATATATGTTGTGCTAAAAGTTGTTCAAGAGTTGAATTTTTGCAATTACGTGCCCAATGAATTTTGACGCTCTTGAGTGGGAAATCACTAAATTGTTAACTTTTTCCAAATGCCTGACGGGTTTCATAGGATTAGTTTGGCGAGTAGAGATAAAAAGTTAGCACGCAAGTAATTTAAAAGCACGGTGTAAATTCGATTCTCCCAATTAACGAGCATAAACGAGAACATGGGGGCGAAAAAGGTTGTTACCAGCATTGAAAAAGTGGACTTTTGAGAAGCTCCAATCACTAAAATGTTGCGTATTCGGCAAGATGCAAGTAAGTCTATTCATCGAGAGTTAGTATTTAGAAAAATGCATAAACAGATATTAAATCAATAGATACGTTTAGAAAAATGTCATACATAGCTTTTTTAGCTCAGTTATATAGAGCTTACTTTAGTAACCAAGAGGTCTTGACTTTGATTCTCAACGAGATCCTTTGTCTTTTGACTTGTAATATTTCTTTTTTTCACATTCAATCTTCTTCCTAACAATTTTTTTGATAAACAAAACTTCAATCGAGCCAAAAAAAAATGAATTGCTTAATACATGATAGAGCCAACATATATACATACTATATATGTGTTTTTTCTCAGTACAAATGGTTATACGAGGACCCAATTAGTAAGAGGGAGATCTTGAATTTGACTCTCAACAAGAGCATTTGTCATTCAAACTTTCTCATAACAATTTTTTTACTAAAGAAAAAAATCGATTGAGCCAAAAAAATTGTCACTTAATACATCATAAAGCCAGCATACACATATAATTCATTTTTCTCAGTACAAATGGGTATACGAGCACCCATTTAGTAAGTGGGAGGTTTTAAGTTCGACTTTCAATGAGAGCATTTATCTTCTGACTTATAATTTTTCCTTGGGAAAATTTCAAAAAAGGACCTAAAGTGCCCTAATTTTCTTAAATAAGAACCCAAAGTGGAATTTGTTTTAAATAAGGACTTGAACTAGTTTTGGTTGTTTCAAATAAGGACCTGAAGTGGCTTTGGTTGTTTCAAATAAGGACCTGACCTTACCGATTGATTAAATTTTCTGATCGGTCTAGGTATTTTCATTATTTGCCATTTGCCCTTATCTTCTTCCTCTTTTTTTTTTTTTTTGGGTTCTTCTTCTTCCTCTTCGCCAGTGGTTGGCTGGCCACTAGTGATGCCCTTAAAGGGCTAGGAGAGAGTTGCCCTCACCAACGAGGGCCATCCACGTTGGCCACAAGTGAGGCAACCCTTGCCCATGGCCATCCATGAGGTCAGCCCTCGTTGGCCCTAGGCAAGGCTGACCCTCGCCAGATTTGGCGAGGGTGGCCTCACTCGCAACCGGCAAGGGTTGGGTGACTTTACCGATTGTAGGCGAGGCCACCCTCATTAGATCTGGCAAGGATTGGCCTCACTTGCCCTAGATTAAGGCTCGATCACTCTAGCCAGCGATTGGCGAGGTCATCTAGCCCTCGCCGACCACAGGCAAGGCCACCATTCCAAGCAGGCAATGGTCGGTTTGGTGTGGGTCGCATTGCCCAAGCGAGGCCATCCTTCACCTATGGCTAGTGTGGGTGGCCCTCGCGTAGCACTCTGTGGGCATCGTCGATGGTCGATCAGCCACCAGCAAAGAGGAAGAAGAAGAACCAGAAAAAAAAAAAAAGGTGGGGATGGCAAATGACGAAAATTCCATTGATTTTTAGAAAGTCAGGTCCTTATTTGAAACGAACATAGTCACTTCAGATCCTCATTTGAAATAACATCCATTTCAGGTCCTTATTTGAGAAAATGATGTTATTTTAGGTCTTTATTTGAAACAAGATCCACTTCAGATCCTTATTTGAAAAAATAATGGTACTTCGGGTCCCTTTCTGGAATTTTCCCTTTTTCCTTTTTGTAAATTGAAACTTCTTCATAATAATTCTTTTAAGATAAAAAACCTCCAAAAACCTCAAACTTTGCCCAAAGTGACAAATTTACCCCAACTTTTATATTTTGATATGAAAAATCTCGAATTTTGCCAACTGTGACACATTTATCTCAAACTTTTTTTCATGACACAAAAAATTCTTAACTTGTATTCATGTGACACATTTACCATAAACTATAAGGCATTTTGGTCTTTTACTTTTTAAAGTCTTTTCTTTTTCTTTTTTTCTTCTTCTTCTCTCTTCCTTCCGCCGGCAATGGCAGAGCCGGTGGAGGAAAGCCACAGTTAGGCGAGGGCCGCCCTCACCGGCGTCAGGCAAGGGCTGCCCTCATCGGTGTCAGGTGAGGGTCGCCCTCGGCTAGGCTGGCTAGGGCCACCCGACGCCAACGAGGGAGGTCCTCGCCCGACCCAACCGAGGGTGGCTCTCGCTCGATGCCGCCTAGTGCGGCCCTCGCCAGACTCTAACTTCCCTCTGCCATGGCCGGCGAAGGGAAGAGAAAAGAAAAAGAAAAAAGAAAGAATAAGATGAAAATGCTATTGGTGGGGTAAATGTGTTACGGTTTGCAAAATTTGTGGTTTTTTTATGTCACAAAAGAAGGTTTAGGATAAATTTGTCACTGTAGGCAAAGTTAGGATTTTTAGTGGTCTTTTCCCTTTCAATCGAGCCATAAAAAAGTCACTTAATACAACATAGAGCCAACATATATAATATATTTTGTTCCTTTTTCTTGGTATAAATGGGATACCAGCACTCGTTTAGCAAGCCAAAGTCTTGAGTCCGACTCTCAATGAGAGCACTTGTCTCGTGACTTATAATCTTTAATTCTTCTACATTCGAACTTTTCCGTAACAAATTTCTTGACAAATGTTCAAACTTCTGTCTTCTTGATGCCGTTATAATAAGGGATACGGAACTCTAGTGTGAATGGAACGCATTGATGTGATGCTAAAGGGAAGGCGATGCTGACGAATCCTACTGGAATATGCGGGGGACGGAAAATCTTAGAGCTGGCGGTTAGATCTAGCTGAGGTTACCAAGGGTTGATTCTTGCTTATCGCCCCGGAGTTGACTTACCCAGGTCATGCTCAGCCCTCACCCTTAGAAAAAGGAACTCAAGAAAAAAAAATTCAGTCACTGCTCCATAATGATTAATGTCCATCATGGTTCAATGTCCATCATGGTTCAAGTAAGGAGATATAAGCAAACGTTCAAACAATAAAATAAATAGATCAACAAAATAAATTGGATACCAGACTTATATGATTCAATCGCCGTGACCTACCTCTATAAGCAAAGTAATAACGAATTTTATTGTAGATCAAACAATATAACAGAAATTATAACTACAGTCGAGTTACTTTAATATTCTTAGTGTTTTCAAATTCCTAATTACATTCAATAACTCAAGTAATATATAACCTCACAATTTCTAACTAAATAATCCTTTAATCTCAAGAAGAAATTAACAAATCACGAATTAAACCCTAATTTCGCTATATGTAATTCACGGAGAATATCCAATGTCAAGCACGCCAACGGCACTACTTGCGGCTGAAAAACCCGTGATTAAGTCACCTCTCCGCACTAACACAGAGAGAGAGAGAGAGAGAGAGAGAGAGAGAGAGAGTGAGAGTGAGTGTGCATGTCTGTCTTTTTCCTTCGGCATTTTTGGCGGCTTCTTGCGTGGCAGTCATCTAAGTGACCGGTGAGAAGTTTCTGAAAGACCGATAAAAAAAAAGGGAGAAGAAGAAGAAGAATACTTTCTAAAAGAGAGAGAACAATCAATATTGACAGTGCGCTGTTCGGGGTACAAAGCAATGATTTCATCATTCTTGATTAGGGTTTTGAAAATATGGCTTTTCAATCCGTTTCATATATTCTCCCGTTCCCTTTTGGGAGTAGTCGTGCACTAGTCCCCGCTCCCTTCTCTCTCTCAACCGTCGTCTAGTTGAACAATTTTTAACAGTCCCGACGCGTGCTTTTGCTGTCTGTCCCTCCTTCCCGCCTCAGAATCTTGAAACGGTGTCGATGCGGACCTCTTCCTCCTGCCTCAGTTTCTTTGAATATAATTAGCCCGTTTCACTGTGTTTGCGAGTGGGGATTGGAGTGCGAGTGCGCTCCCCTTGTATATGCGCGCGCCCATCAACCAACCCCCCCCCCCCAACCAACCCAATCAAATCTCACTCCAGTCCACTATTGTCCTCTGGATTAATCACCACGGAAAGCGCCGATTTCACAAGACCGTCGCACCGAATTCCCGCCCTACCCTTCGGCACCTTCTCAGTAAAAGACAAGAAGAAAAGCTCACCATCGGACTTTATTTGAGCCCGTATACAGGGCCCAACTTAATTTGAGGACGTGCATCAGTTTGTTGAACCCGATCTATTAGGGGAAAAAAATACCAATATCACACTTTCATATTTAAATTAGAATTTATCTTGAACAGAATATTTACATGAGGAGTTTTGTAAGCATAGCAGTTTTTAAGTTATTATGAAAATAATATGAACTGCAAATTCTTGAAAAATTGGGTTTCATAACAATTTATAATTATTTATTTTTATGTATCATAATATACTATTATTCTCATATTAAATTAAAAGCGGTTGTTCAATTATTTATCTTCACATGAGGCGAGTATTTGGTCTTTGGAGAAATCTCTGGTGGTCATGAAAAGTGCGAATCCATTATACTCAGATTTTTTTTCTTCTCTCTTTTTTATCTGGCCAATTGAAAAGTTGGACAAAGCCGCGTCTCAGTGGGTTCTGTTTGTTACTTCAGCCACGCACAGCAAAGGGATTTCACGTGCCGCACAGTAGGTTTCGTTTCGTGGGAGCAAAACCATGTGATTTTCACGCGCCGCTCAGTGTTTACGCTGCAGGAATCTAGGTGGAACCAATTATACTGAAGTGATTTGAAAAAATTAAGATGCCGCGATTTTTATAAGATGTTTCACAAGCATCTTTAATTACAGCATTCAGAATTTCTACCACCTCAACAGTTGTCTCACCCACTTCGAAGGCGTCGCATCTATTACTGCAGACGAAAATTATAGCACATTACCTCAAAACATAGTTATAGTTCATTCACGATTATTATTCATCTTCAAGAGACGTGAGAATGGAGACATAAACCATGGTGGAGACATAAAGATTGAGCCAACACGCAACATCTAGTGAGCATCAGGGTTTTACAAGAGATGGGCGTCAACGGCCTTGAACATTTCCATGGCCCTTCTGTCTTTGCCGGCCGTGATCTCGGCCCCGTCCTTGGCATAGTACTTGCTCGAGCTCTTGCACACGCGCCCTCCTTCTGGACCCCACCTCGAACTTGATCTCGTACGAGATCTTCTCGAGCCCATCGCCCTCAACAGTGGTGCACACGAACGTGAGCGAGCTTCCCCTTGTTCAGTTCGTCAACCCGGTGCTTCGCCGAGTTGAGCTATATATCAAATTTGGGCTAACATTTAAAACTATCAATGTGGTATAAACTTTCATAAATAGTAATGCGTATGATCATTAATGAAAAGTACATTCCTATTATATGTCAAGAAATCTATAAATAAATAAATATATATATATATATATATATATATATATATATAGTTAATGTGTTTAGGGTTCGGACTTATCTTATTGTAATAGAGAAATTACCAAAAAGTTTTAAATTTATTGTAATTGTGCCAATTTAGTTATAAGCTTATTTTTACTAAGCTTATGACTAAATTAATGTGTTTAGGGTTCAATCTCGATTGTTATTGTTCTTGAAAGAGACACGAGAATGAAGACATAAACCATGGTGGGAGATAGATTGAGCCAACGTGCAACAAGAACTCAATTGTAAGCATCAGGGTATTTGCAAGAGATGGGCTTCAATGGCCTTCAACATTCCCATGGCCTTCTCTTTGCTGGCCTTGTTCTCTTCCCGTCCATGGCGAAGTACTTGCTCGTGCTCTTGCCCATGCACCCTCCCCGTCTGGCCCCGCCTCAGCCTTGATCTCATTTGAGATCTTCTCTAGCGCATCGCCCTCAACGATGGCATATGTGTGCGTGAGCTTTCCTTGTCCAGCTTGTCGACTGATGTTTCACCGAGTTGAACTGTCTAGCTGCGAGACACAAAAAACTGCAGTCAGCTCCCACGTTAGCCTTATCAAAGAATGTCAGCAAACATCTTCTTGACATCACATGTTAATGCGACACGATCAAAATGACTGAAATTGGAAGACAGCGCAAGCACTCGTCTTTGCCGAAAACAACGTGATGGTGCCGGGACCGCCATCACCTGCAAGGGTGACAAAATCCTCAGTGGCTTGTGGAAGGAGCTTGGGGATGAGATTGTCATCAAGAACAAAGGCCTTGAACATTCTTGCAGGTGGAATTGAGTGCATCTTCGCCTAACAGTTCCAAGTCCCTCGGCAAGAGATGTGTGAGATTATGTTAAAATGCCCTCTAAATGATTCTTAATTGCCTCGTTTAGTAATCTAGATCAACATCACAGTGGTCTAAATCATATAATAAAGAAAGAGGACAAAAGGCATGGATCTCAAGCCCAAATTATACTTATTAGCATGCAAGAGATCTTTGAACGCAGATACCCTTGAGGGTGGGAATTCATTAAATTATCATTTAAATATTCTAACAGAGCCCAGCGGCTCGGACAATTAAGCTTGAGTGCACGTAGATAATACTTGCACGATAAACGCGTGGTGGGTTGTGAATTGAGACTCATCCGCGTGCACACTGGTGCCACCATCACCATGAATACCACTTCCTCGACCAGTTGGACGGTCGAAAAAGGAAGACATGGGTCGAGCACATCCTTCATTAGCACATTTGAGTCTTCCAATAATGTCGACGTTTGTGTCATTCATAGGAAAGAGGGAAGATTTCCTGGATGCTTCCCCGTCATAAACTAGCTTCATTACTTTTACTGCTGACTCTGTTTTATGAAAGAAGAATGAGTCAATGTTTTGATCACAACGCCAAGTTGCCCACAAGTTCCAAATTTCTGCGATACTTCTAAAAGAAGCCACTTTTCAAAATCTATATTCCAAAAGTCTTGTTAGAATTATTTGACGAATCCAAATTCAATTTGTCTATCAACCATATGGTTACTGCCAACATTGTTTTTCAAGAAAAAAAATGAATCAAAGTCAAGGTCATAATGTCAAGCTGTACCCAAACTCCAAATTTGTGTGACACTCTGACACATACCACTTTTCAAAACCTTTACTTGCAAAGTCCTAAATGTCCTGTTGGACTTATTCAAATGCAAATTCGAGATGTTAATTAGAGCTATTTAATCAATCCAAGACCATTCGTACCTACAAAATGTTTGTTTAGATTCGATCATCTAACTTACCAGGAGCCATGTAGCCATAAGATCCAGCCACTATGGTCCAATTCGACGAGTCCAAATTCAAGAGTCTCACTGTCCTGAAGTCCGAAAGCGAGTGCTCGAAGTCCCACTCGAGCAAGATGTTGTTCAACATTATGTCCCGATGGATGATAGGCAGGGAGCAATTGCAATGCAAGTAGGCAATTGCGTAAGCCACGCCTTGGACAATCTTCACTCTTGTACCCCAGTCCAGTTATGTTCCTCCTTTTCATGTTGGACGCAAATTGCGCAATCCCAAGATCTCCATAACCAGAACAAGAACGTAATTGAGTAGAAAGATTAACGCACCTGTTTTGGGATCCATCGAACATAAAGCGGAAGCAGGAAAAAGGATTACCCACATATATCAAGGGGATCCACACATCAAGTCCTTCTCCTCTATTGCCCTCTGTATCACTAGCTCAATGAGGCGGCCCCCCTTCACATTTAGCGTTAGGTAAAACGCCCCTTATGTGAGGATACATGTGAGAATTAGGGTTAGAGGAGAGACTTGAGCACTATTTATAGAGTTTCCAGTCAGTCCCCCTCATTACGGGCCAGGCTCAACTCGGCCTATACTAGCCAGCCCATATTAGACTAATTAAGAAACCTTCTATCTCTCTTTAGACCAACCATGTTTTACGGTAACCGTAAAAATAGTAAATTACAATATCAATTAATTTAGTCCACATTAGGAAAACTCTAACATTCTCCCACTTAGACTATATTAATTGAAATCGTACCGTATGTGCGCACATTTGGTCTAGAGATAATTTTTAATAGTCAATCCTATCCCATAAAGTCTTAAACACTGAATCATGGCGGTAACTGCATGTATACACACAGAGCCTTCCATGATCACGAATGTTCTCAACTTTATTGATATGGATTTAATATGGTAGTGTGTCAAATGGATAACGTATCTCATAGAGAGATCCCATTTGTCAGTCGCTATTCTCTTACCTTAGGTGTCACAAAAACTTGTGCCACAAGAGAATGCATTATGGTTCCAATGAACCCACATATGTCTTGTCCTTATGGTTAACCTGTCTTTATGTATTACAAGACATATGCACAAGGCTAATAACCGGATGCCCGGATGCCCCTAGCCTTCACTCAAGGTTTATACAATCCCTTGAGACTTTATCAATATGTATTCAACATAATAACAATACATTCAAAAGGTTTTATTGAATGCAAAAGTTGATACATATCAAACCGTTACAAAGTGTAACGAATACAGATGAAATTTTTATCAGAGTAAAGCCAAAATAACTCCCACTAAACAACAGTATCCGAAGATACTCCTAGGCCCATGCTAATGACATGCCACTGAAATACACATGGGCGTAGGCCTTTAGTTAGTGAATCTGTAACCACATCATATGTGAAAATATGTTATATTATAAGTCACATTTCTGTACCGTTTCTTTATGGTAAAAAATATTTGATCACCATATATTTAGATCCCTTGAGACCTCTGTAGTAAATAAATAATACTACAAATTTGTTATCTCAACACAACCGTATGGGTCTATCCATAAAGTTAAAACAATCAACTCCTTTCATGAGATTCTGGAGCCTAAAAGCCCAAGTAACAGCCTAAAAGAATGTTACTAACACTACTTACATAGTAGAAAATGACATAAAACTTTATTTACTGCACTTACTGCTAACATAAATATGTATTCTGTTATTAATTGCATGTCATCAGAACAGCTAGCAAAGTTTACATCTAAATACCCTACTAACTGCAAGAATTGAACATGTCTATAAATTAGCATATAATCTCTTGTCTTCTTTAAGTACCTTTAAATCTTCTTGGCAGCAACCAGTGATCGCGTCTAGGATTTGATTGATATCTGTCTAGAAGTCCCGTCACAAAGACAACATTTAGTCTAGTGCAAATTCGAGCATACATTATACTTTTAAGTGTACTGACATAAGGTACACAATTTAATTAGATTTTCTCAATATCTAAATAAAGACAATGTGATAGATTTAGTCCATCACCCTTAACAACAGGAGCAATTCCTGGCTTGCAATGATGTATATTGAATATTTCCAATATCTAATCAGCAAATGTCCTCCAAGAAAATCTAATATAATATGGCAAAAACAATCATTACAGACCTCAGTACAAAGGATATAAGATGTCTCAAGGTCACAACTTGTAAGCAAAACATCATGTACATAAAGTATGAGAAAAAATAAATTTCCTCCCACTGACCTTGTAGTATATTGAATTACTTTGTTCTCAATTGAACAAAATAATAACACTATGAAACTTTAATAATATTATCTGGAAACTTGCTTAAGACCATGAATTAGAACTTTTCAGTCTACATACAAATTTACTTAAATCTGCTGCAAAATCATCCAGTTGCACTATATAGATTTTGTATCTATTTGGCGTAACTCCATATCAAAATAAATTATTAATGTCACGTTCACTCTGAAAGAATATTTAAAGAAATAATTATTTCTTCGCTATAAACTATCCACCCCTCTTTTAGAGTGAAAACTTTAGTTACCAATTTGGCTTTAAATTCCACAATCTTTCTTTGAAATTCTTTTAATTTTGAATGCCAATTTGCAACTAATAAACTTGTAATCTTTAGGCAAGTAAGTTAGTTTCCAAACACTATGATGTTTCATAGATTGTATATCGCCTTTTATGGCATCTAATCACATACTTGATTGAGAATAAGAAACGACATTTATAAATATGTCATTACATCAACCATATAGTGGATATTGTAATCATGCTCTCACAAATAGACTATATAGTCTGATGGTATAACTGATCATCTTTCCTTAACAAATCTCCTTAATAAAGCTGCAACCACTTCATTCTGCACTTGAGAGGTTTAAGAAATTTCATTATAAACTATATCAAGAATAGTACTTTAAACCTCAACAAGTTTAGTCTATGGTACAGGAGATTTCACAATTGTCTGTACCATAATTGTTTATATAGGCAAAAACAAAGACACGGTGATTTTCCATCGTACTTTTATCCTTAATAGTTTGAGAGCAGCTATCCTCGTCAAACTGTAGAAACTTTACAGTATGTGATACCATAATTCTTGTATCTTCTTTAGGGTCTTAAAATTAATATCCTTTTGAACAATCTAGGTAAGATACAAAATAATTCCGAGTGAATCTAAATTCCAACGCCTCTAATATTGGATTAGATAATCTCACTTCTGCATAACACCTCTAAATTTAATATGATTCAAATAATCTATGTCCAGTGTATAACTCAAAAGAAGTTTATGAAACAAATTTGATAAGAGACACCTTTTGTATGTGAAAAAAATTGCTTTCATAATATCAGCCCACAAAAAATCAGATAAATTAGTCTTACTAATCATACTCATCACTATGTTTAACATGGTGCATTTATGCTTTTCGACCAAATCTTTTTGTCAAGATTTTCAGGTATAGTAATTAAATTACCACCCCAGAATTTACCGAGTATTTGACAAATGACCCTTTAAGCAATTTAGTATTGTCATATTTGCCAAAATACTTACCGCTACTATTAGGCCTGACAACCTTCAAGACTAATTTGAACTAGTTTATTCTTTATCTCAATCAATTTCTTTAAATAGAAAACTTTCGGAAACAACCTTTTAATCATATACGAGATGTATATGTCATTAGGATTTAAACACAATCTTTGCAAATGTGTCCTAATTTCAAGATCATACAAGACATAATTTCAAGCAATTAAGGCTTCCATCATCTTATAGCAGTATAGTCCGCAGGCAAACCTCTTTTCAAGTGTTCTAGAATGGAACGCTTCATGGACAGTAAGCAAATTCAATTGCTTATTTCTCAAGCAACAAATCATATGTCCATAACTTAAAATTTGAAGCAGTAAAAACCTCAATAATAGTGAAGTTATTAATCACAGAAAATGTGACTGAAAACCAAGCAATATATATAATTAGCATCATATGAGTATTGTGTAACTTGACGTACAAGTACACATCTAGAGAGTTACATGCATAATCATATAATCACCTTTGGGCAGAATACATGACATGCAGTTGTATACTCCCCACATGATAAGGGTTATGAGAATATATTTCAATCTTCGTGAATTCATCACCTTTGGGCATACGAACCATTAGGATCGGTCACTCCTCCACCACACTATCATGTATCCCTTCATGAACTAATACACAATCACTTCCTTTGGGAGTATAACCACGCATTAGATCAGGAGACATCCCAATCATCATAGAAGACCGAAATTTCTCAAACCCAATCAAGCGTGCCACTTTGGCGGTCACTACTCAATTGAATCATTGAAATTCTCTCATACCAGGGATATAAACTTTACTCCTCACATACACCATATATATGTGATTTTAACTTTAGTGATAGGGGCAACATATCACCAAAATCACACATCATGCTAATTACATTGCTTTATATAAAAAAAAATTAATCATATATATATAGCGAACCTGAAAGACAGATTCCAATGAGATCATTGATCACAGTAACACAAGAAACTTCTCATAACAGAGAATAAAACATCTCTTATGCACCCCAATTACATATTACCAAAACAACATAAAAGAATGCCGATCTCTAATATCTCTCACAAATTAACATCAATAGTAATACAGGTACACCAAATCAACAAGCTTGATAACTAATCAACTATTGTTCATGAGTTTCATACGGCAAAACATGACTACAAGGCCAACATCTGATTTATTAGCCAATTTTAAGCAACAAATTATCATTGTAATCAACCAGTGGGCTATTGATTGAGTCAAATCAGAGAACCAAATATCTAAAATTTAACAGTAGATACTATTGCTCTGCGTAAATATTGCCATACTCATTTACCATAAAAAAATATTTAACTTGATAGACATTAATAAGTGACCAGATGAGTTCATGTACAATATGCAGTAACTTAATTGACATGCATTACCCACATTCAGCAAATGTATTAATCAGTACATCAGTTTGGTCACGAGTCCTTAAGTTGTCTATCATTCAAAGATTACCAGTGTGTAAATGAGTATACTTGAGTAACAAAAGTTTCATAATCTTTATTGTTTCTCATCAGCTCAATACATAGCTCAAATACAATCTCATACAAATTGTATCTCATTAAGCCAGCTTCAGTTCACAATAAAGTTTGATTTTTATTGATGAATCACACATTTTTATTATGTGATAACATACTAGTAACCCATCACCTGTATTTC
The DNA here is from genome assembly GCA_019915185.1 of Eucalyptus camaldulensis. Classification (NCBI taxonomy): domain Eukaryota; kingdom Viridiplantae; phylum Streptophyta; class Magnoliopsida; order Myrtales; family Myrtaceae; genus Eucalyptus; species Eucalyptus camaldulensis. Next base: position 6,566,716 of record JAHSVA010000014.1, on the reverse strand, counting down.
CAAAATCATAGAAAATACAAGAAAAATACGCAAAAATACATTTAAAATACACGTATTTAGGGTTCCATATGCAATTTCACATCAATAAAACCACCAAACATATAAAATAAATATACCACAAGATAGGAAATCACCATACGAGTCCAACGCCGCCGGCCACGCGCCGATCCGACGCTCCACGCGCTCACACGCGCCGCCTGAGTGCGCGGCGCGTGGAGCTCACACGCGACACGCGTTCGAAGCTCAGGCGGCGCGTGGCCGCGCGTGGGGGTGCGTGCGGCCTCCTCCGGCGACGCGCCGCCGACCCTCTTGCTCGTCTCGTCGACCCCAATCCGAATTTGTGATTTAATGTAATTTTTATTGAACAAAAAATCTCGAAAATCGCAAATTAGGGCAAGATCCGTACTAATTAGGGCCAATTCATACAAATTAGGACAAAATCAATTGCGTTCAAATTCTAAGGTTATGGAGGCTCTAATACCACATGTTGGACACAAATTGCGCAATCCCAAGATCTCCATAACCAGAACAAGAACGTAATTGAGTAGAAAGATTAACGCACCTATTTTGGGATCCATCGAACATAAAGCGGAAGCAGGAAAAAGGATTACCCACATATATCAAGGGGATCCACGCATCAAGTCCTTCTCCTCTATTGCCCTCTGTATCACTGGCTCAATGAGGCGGCCCCCCCTCACGTTTAGTGTTAGGTAAAACGCCCCTTATGTGAGGATACATGTGAGAATTAGGGTTAGAGGAGAGACTTGAGCACTATTTATAGAGTTTCTAGCCAGTCCCCCTCATTACGGGCCAGGCTCAACTTGGCCCACACTAGCCAACCCATATTAGACTAATTAAGAAACCTTATATCTCTCTTTAGACCAACCCTGTTTTACGGTAACCGTAAAAACAGTAAATTACAATATCAATTAATTTAGTCCACATTAGGAAAACTCTAACATTTCATCCATACAAGACCCTTGCCAAACTGTCTCTCTCCACAGATTCATAGGCCAAGTAAATGCAACCCCTCTTGAAACAGAACCCGTGGAGCTTAATCACATTGTGGTGCCAGACCTTTGTGGACATGCGGATCTCGTTCTTGAAACTCTGGTGGTCGACTGCAAGGACATCGCCGAATTCTAATGTTTTGAGCTTTTTGACGGCAGCGATGACTTGGCCGCTGGCCAGTTCAGCCTTGTAAATGTTCCCAAACCTGCCCTTTCCAATGCAGTACTTTTCGCTGAAGTCGTTGATAGCCTTCGCGATGTCATTGAATGTGAACCTTCCTTCCCTTTCCCATACGATCGACTCAGATTTCTCATACTTCATTGACTTCCTTGTTTCGCAATTGAAGCACCAGAATCACAGCAATTAAAGTCACCGGAAATAGCTCGCATCAATAAGAACTTTTTCGCTCTGGTCAGTTGATTTACTACTCATCCTACAAGGAGATAATCCTGTCGGATTTTCACACGAGCCCGGATTTGCAATAAAAGCACTTCATGGTGCTTGTTGGAAGAGGCAACCACTAGAAACCGCACCTGTTAGCTCGTTGCACGATAAGTCTATGGAGCTTAAACAAGCTATATTTCTATCTTTTTCAATGTTCATTATAATGTTCTGTAAGGTTGAAACTGCCTTGATCTAGAGCAATCCTAAGTTCCTAATACAGACGGACTAACCTTCGTCAAAAGTGATCAACTTGGTGGTCCCGGGACCTTCTTCACCCTCGAGGACTTCGAAGCTCTTGATGGCTTGCGGGAGGACCCTGGGGATGAGGTTATTGGTGTCGAGGACAATGGCCTTGAACATCTTGGCCGGAGGGATCTGGACGTGATCTCGAAATCGTAAGTGATGATACCCATGATTGGATCCGAATTGAGCTGTTGAAACTGAGAAGGGAGTGATGATCAGGAAAGACTGAGTAGCAGTGATGAAGTTGGTCTCTAGGACTTGGGAGTGAAGAGAAGAGGCTGAAGCGAAGCTGACATATATAGAGAGAGAGACTAAGTGTGAAGGGTTTTGATCAGTGAATATTTTCTTGTTATTAAGGTGCTTTGTTTCAATAGAAATAAATGATTTGGAATATGTAAATAATCATTAATATCATTTGAAACAATCAATTAATGAGAAATATTTTTAGTATCAACAATAACTTATGTCTAAATATTTTCGTAAATGATGAAAATATTTCTCATTCATTTATTTTTGCAAGCTATACAAGCGTTTTAGGAAAATGTTTTCCAAATCATTCATTTTTTGCAAAACAATCAAGACTTAAAGAACAAAAAAAGAAAAAAAAAAAAAAAAAACCTTAATTACTCCTTGGTTTGTTCAGATCATGACATGGCCCTTGTTCCTAAAATAAAATGTCTATATGATAATAGAGTATTAGTCAAAGAAGGTAGGCACCATATCCTAGAATGATACCAAACGTTATTGCATTTCCCTTTTATGTATGGACTTGATTCCATCCAAGATGGCTGAGATTTACTGATTTCTTACGGTCTTATTATCGTAGAAAATATTGATCACGATCCATCGAGATTCTGTCCTAAGTCATTTTGATTTGTTCGCAGAAGTAGCAATCTTAAAAGTCGGCAGAGGCCACGAGAAGAGTTTGATGCATATAGTAGAAAACTTGAAAAACCAAGTCACAATTTTTCAAATTGGGTGATTTGGGTACTACATGTTTGCATAGAGCTTCCATCAATAAGAAAAGTGTCGAGTATTCTCAATGTTGTACCAACATAATAGAGCAGAAAGAGAAAGGAGGGGTAGTTTTGTAAGTACAATTTATTAGTTTGCTGAAGCCGGAGTCCTATGAATAAAAATATAAATATATACGTATATAAATGAGTAGGTTTCAAGGTTTTATACATTTAGTCAACAAAGGCCGTTCTGAAAGTCAAGATGGACGTCTAAAAATTTTGATTTTTCCTCTTTCTTGCATATGTCCAGTCCTTCTAGATAATATTATTACAAATCCTTTTCTGCAAATTATATGGTGGAGGTGTGGTGGATCAGGGGACATTGGCACTCCGGTCACGTGCTAATTAAACATTTTTTTTAATGTTTCCTATGTATAATTCTTATCTAAATTATAGACCATAGCGCGGCCCCGTTAAATGCGCATCGTGATTGATTTCCCACACCTAAGTCTTTGTTCAAATTTCAGACTTAGAAATATGAATAAAGTAACGATTGTGTGTCAAGTACAAGCATATCATTTGACGAAGAAGCTTCTGGCCAACCTTCGAGCTATGATGATGAAGTCTGAACAATTTTTCTTCACCTTGCCGAGTCATTTTAAATGGGGAAAAGTACCAAAAAAAAAAACTATAGACTTATTGTTTTAATATCAATTCAGTCCTAAATACTTCAATTGAACCAATTTAGTCATAAATCTTTTTATATTAGTATCAATTGAGTCCATCTGACCAATTTAGGCTAAAAACTACTGACGTTGACATCGATGGTCCTACATAGTACGACCAACATTAACATAGACATATTTTATAATTTTTAATATTTTTTTCAGAATTATTTTTTCTGTTTTCTTTTCTTCTTTTTTTCCCCTTACCCTTTGGCCAGCGCCAACTGTCGATGGTCATGGTCTAGGCAAGGGCCTCTACGCCCTCGAATATATATAGTCCACGTCAAAATTAAGATATATGTAGGAGTAAGCAATTCTAAGTTCCATACAAATTTCGCCTAGAACCTAGAATCTATCATCGGGTACTAATTCTTCATTTTTTAGAACCTAAAACCTATTTGTTGGAACTTAGAATTTCGAAATCTACCCCGTCACAAGTTCCACGTTGGTTTCAGAGTCCAACATGTTCTTTTTTTTTTTTCATTTTTAATATGAATGCAATAATAATAAACAAGCTTATCATTTATCAAAGAGAATACAAAATGAATAAAATTATCAACAAAAGAAAAAGAATTCTTAGTAAGGAATTCAACTAAATAAAAATAAAGGTGAGTGGTTCCAAATTCCGTATAGGTTCCACCTAAAACTTAAAACTTACCTATTAGAACAAGTTCTTCATTTTTTGAAACCTAAAACCTACTTTGTATACCCTAGAACTTCAAACCTATCCTATCATAGGTTCCAAGATCTACCTAAGTCTCATTTATATTATTATTTAAATAATTACGATTCACTAATCATAATTTATATTTAGATATACGAAAAATATAAACATTAATAAAGTAAAAATATTAGTTATAAAATGAAAATTCAAACTAGTACTTCTAGATTATATACTCATCATCGAATAGTATCGAACAGTATGGAATATCGAAGAATCGCACAAAGACATAAATCAAGAAAACTATTCAAACTCATTCTAGATTCTATGTTCTATGTTCCAAGTTCCTCAAACTAAGAATCTAGAACCTACCTACTGCAAGAGATTTCTCATTTTTTGGAATTTGAAACTTATCCTACATTTGGAAACCATACCTTGGAATTTGGAACCTACCTAGAATCATGCTTACTCCTAATATATAGCCCTTGAATATATATAGTCCACGGGCTGGTCTAGTATGGTCTGGGCAAGGGCCTGACGTGCCGGCCCAGTCCGGGCTTCACTCTCCCTAATAAAGGCCCAACCGAGAAAGGGGGAAAAGAGAAACCCAGCCCAAAGCCTACTCATCCGAACAAACCAAATTAAGCCCCGAATTCAATATTCTTTTAGTGAAAACAAAGCCCAAAATTACCAATTTAGCAATTCAAGCCCACCCAATGACCTAATTTTTCCTTTTGCTTTCTCTTCAAACGTGCCTACTCACAACCTCGTGGCTTCACAGAAGCATCCCCACCCGCTTCTCTCTTCCCCAAGGACCGAAGACGTTGCTGGTTCGAGCAACCAGGTTTAGCCAAAAAAATTCAGGCACCATTTAAACCATGCCCGGCCATTACGCGGCTGTCATTCATGGCAATAACCACCACCGTCTTTCCTCTTCCCTCCTCGCCGGCCAAGAACCGGTTGCCCAGAAACACGACTCGCACAGAAAGAACGTCAAAACAAGAACGTGCAAAGTGAAGCATAGCAACGAGGATTTACCAAGATTCGTTTGACAAGCGACGAGCATCCACGACGGACGGAGAACTAAGAATCAACAGCACGAATCTTACTTGAACATTTCGTCGAACACGTGGAAGGCATCGGCTAAAAGGGAGCTCTAGACTTGCCTGACACGGACCCAAAATCAACAAACAACGGACTAGCAAAACTTGACTTCAACATGGGGACGACTCATGTGTGCTTAGTGTAGGCGTGAATGGAAAGCAGCAAACCTCAACCATGAAGAACACAAGTGGGCACCTAACTTTAGGCATTTTGTCGAGCATGTGGTATACACAAATTGGGAGTGAGGCACGGGGACGACCGCGCCCGGGCTCGAGCCAGGATTCAAAGAAATCGACACACTAGGCCTCAAGACATTAGTACGCACACAAATAAGGCCGGAACTCGCATGAACCGGAAAGCAGCAGCCCAGTCCGGCGAGCCCGAAACAGGGCATGGGCACAAAAAAGCGCTGTCGGCCGAGAGTCCCTACCCAGCTCGCGGCGTCGGACGGCGGACGAGCTCGATGGATCGGGCTTTGTCCGTCCGCCTTGCTCGTCTCCTAGCCGGGATCCTCAGGAAGCCGACCCCGAATCGGGAAAAACCAAGATGGCCCGAACGGGGACCTTACCATGGCCTCGAAGTGGACAAGGAGCGGCGGCGGATCATCAGTTTTGGTTCGGAAGTGGAGGCCAACAGCGGCTCTCTCAGTCGCGTTATCTCTCTCTCAACTCACGGGTCTCTCTTTTGCGGCCCTCTCTCCTCGGATCCGAATCCCTCTCGCCTCGTACTTGACCCCCTACGATTTCTCCCTCCTCCCCGACCTCTGGCCTTCTATTTACAGGCTGAGAAGGCCGGTCGGCGGAGGCGCTTCGGCCGCCCGTCCTTCGCGCGCCGACCGGCCCCCCTTGGCTGAACAGCATCACATCACCCGTCGCCTCCAGCGCCGCCTGCTCTACTTTGCGCCTGCTCTGCTCTGCTCCTACGACTGATTCCGTCCTCGCTGGCGTGAGGAAGAAGCGAGAAAGGAGGAAGGAGGGGCCGGGCCGGGCCGGGCCGGGGTGAGAAGCACAAGCAGAGTGGGCCCCGGGCCCACTCGGGGAAGAAAGGAAAAAAGAGGGGGCCTAAGGCGAAGGCCCAGCCGCCGTGGGCCCTTTTTTATAAATAATATTAAGTTGGGTTAAATAAGAGAAAATAAAACTTAAAATTAAAATTAAAATGAAAATAATATTAATGCTTATATGATGTGAAAATCGTTTTTATTAGTGTCAAATTGATTCCAAATTTTTATATAATTTTAATTATAGATGTTTAATCAAAATTTAAGTATCAATAAATATAAATCTCAAACTGCAAGAGTAAAAATAAAAAAGAAAAGAATTAAAGAAGAGACAAGTGCGGTTGCACCTCCTATCATGTGACTGAAATTGTTTAAGAAAGTAAAAAAATTGGGATAAGTGCATTAGAAATCTTAAAATTTATCATGAAAATGCAATTGAGTTATAAAACTCAAAAAGTGCAATTAAGTCCTAAAACTTGTCACAAAAGTTCAATCAAGTCCTAAAACTTTCAAAAGATTCAATAAAGTCTTAAAACTTGTTTCGAAAGTACAACCGAATCCTAAAACTTTCAAAAATGTAATCAATTGAAGGACTTAGATTGAACCACTTTAATAAGTTTTAGGACTGTATTGCATTTTTTGAAATTTTTAGGACTTAATTACATTTTGTGACAAGTTTTAAGACTTAATTACCTTTTTAAAAATTTTTAGAACTTAATCACATTTTCATGACAAATTTTAGGACTTCCAATGTACTTATCCCTAAAAAATTCAACAAACATCACATGCTCTAGCTTTAATTGAATTATTGTTGGGAGGGGGTTATTTTTGCCCTACAAAAAGAACTCACCACACGACGATAATTGGGGGTTTTAATTTTTTTTGGAGGACCTCGAAGGGGTTTTCTTTTCTCTCTCGGTTTCTAGGTGAAGAAATTCAAGAAAAAGAGAGAAAAATTCCCCTTCGTTGAAGGGAAAGTCAACCAAAGGGTTTTTCCCTTCTGGTTTTTTCCTTCTGTTGAAAGTACAACAGAGGGCAACAGAACTGAGAAAATATTGGGTACCTTAAAAGTGCCATGTAATTTGTGCTATGAACCATTTAGAGCGTGACATATGTCCGTGTGTCAATCCATGTCGTCCCACTTCTCGATTTCAAACCAATGCACAGGAGGTTCTCTCAGCTCTCTCAAGCATAAGCCCTGGCCCACCTCTTTGCACACTCTGATGCTCTCTTTCCTTTGCTCTCCTCTGCAGATCGTCTCTCTCCTCTTTCTCCTCTCTGTCTCTCTCCCCGTTCTCTGTTCCGTTGCGGGGAGAACAAAATTGCGGAGGGTTCAGAGGAAAACATAAAGGTTGAGCCCCTCCGCCTCCATTGGTTGCTTCCATCGCCTCCCTCTCACAACATCTGCTCTCCTCTCTCTCTCTCTCCCCTTCGTGAAGTCGTGCCTCTCTTCCAGCGAAATGCGACGCCGATGGTCCTCCACCTCCACCTCCACCGGTTGCCTCCATCGCCCTCGACTCCGACGCCGATGCCCCTCCGCCTCCCTCTCACAACCTATGCTCCGCCCTCTCCCTCTTTCCTCTACGGAGTGCCCTTACTGGCCAACCCTAATGCCAACGAACCCCTGCTCACGTTTTGGCCTCCCTCTCCACGAGTGAAGGTCGCTCGCTCTTTCTCTCTTTCCTCTGCGAAGCGCCCCCCACTCCTAAACGCGGACGCCGCCGACACCGATGCCGTCACCTCCCGCTGTCGCCTTCCCAAGCCCCACCGATAGCAACCCCATTGGCGATTCCCGTACGTCCGAAGGTTCTTTTTTTTCTTTCTTTCTTTTTGGATTCTACTTGGTAGAATTCGGTAACATGTTTAAGTTTATAGATACATCTGCATTAGGTACTGATTTATCTTACTTGTTGCTGACTTGCTGTGTTATTCAGATAGTGAAGATTGCAAGAAAGTGAAACGGTGGTATCTTTTGAGATTGTTTGCATATAGTCCTCCTAAGGGATTAGAGGCTTCTGAGCCTAAATTGGTCACTCCATGCTTTTATTTTCTCCCAAAATCGCGTGTCTGTTGGAGAAGTTGATCCTTGCGTGCTTCTGAATAGTCATTTGCGTTGCAATTCCAAAGGTGTAACTTAGTTGTGAAGGATAACATCAAAATATCTTTCTAAGATCTACCTTCTTGGTCCACTGATCTATCAGAAATAGGTAGTTTACTTAGGCAAATTCATTGCAGCTTGGGCTGTTTAAACCAACAAGTACCTCTTATTTTGTTCATGTGCCAACGAGAGATATGGTGGGACATCCTCACAAGCATGGAGTCAGAAGCTTATCTCTCTGTTTGCTTTGCGAGAGAACCACTGAAAATTACAGGTTTCTTGTGTTTAGCTGAATTTGACATACAGAGACTGACCAAATTTGTGAAGATGACTTATTTCACGTTGTTTTTTTTTAAGCATAAACAAAGGTTTGATTTGATGCTTATGGTTTTATCCTAATTCCACTTATTTAGAATCTCTTGGTTATTGGACAGGGCTCGACTTTCTTGCTTTATCTCGTGATAGTAGATGCCATGCACTGGATTATATTATTTAGCATGCGCCGTTTCTCTGTAATTAGAGCTGCCTTTTGTTCATGCTAGACTTTTGAACAACTTATTTGCCTTACCTATATGAACTACAGATCCTGATAGACCTAAGAATGACAAGGCAATCATTCTTACGGACACAATCCAGGTGCTAAAGGATTTAACCACGGAAGTTAACAAATTGAAAGCTGAATGTGCAGCTCTTACTGAAGAATCTCGTGAGGTGATCACTTAGTTGGCATGTGCTTAGCTCTTCTCACCGCATCGACTTGCTCGCGAAGGAAAATGTTATGAAAGGAAAATGCAAATCATGCTCTTGGGCTGTCTCTATTCTTTTAAGCTTTTAAAGCATTTGTCTTCGTAGTTTGTCATCTTCAAACAAGTTCTTAACATCTACATCTACATAAACAGAGTATCCTAGAAGCATCCATTTCGCGATCAGCATTCCATGCTAAATACAAATCAAGTGGTGCAATTCTCAGCAACCCAACATCAGGGGAACCAACTATAACAAGCAAATTCTCTAGGCTATGCCACAAATGAGCGCGCGACTTCACCTGCGTCCACAATTATCGGTATCAACGGAGCTGCCGTGCAGACCGACCTCGCAGTCACTGCCATTTCCGGCGGCCTGAAGACAGTCAGAAGAAACGGCTCAAGGATTCAAACTTTAGCATTCGAAACTCACGTACCCACTTCACATGCAAAAGCGGGGAATCGCAACCGGGCATCAGGACGACGCCCTGATCCTCTATCAGCCGGTGCACGCGCGTCTGCCGCGTCGTCATCCTGACCGTTGGGGAAGAATGAGAAGTGAGATGGGGCATGTTTGTGGCCGAGCGCAGCTTGAGGACAAATCAGTGAGAAAAGTGTCGGAAGAACATTGAAGTTGTTGACAAAGGTGGAGTGTGAAGGGTTGTTGTCTCGTGGGACAGAATACCCATAGAGAGAGAGAGAGAGAGAGAGAGAGAGAGAGAGAGAGAGAGAGGAGAATCAAGACCCATGAAGCACAGACAAAAAGTAAAAGAGCTTGTACACAAATCAATAATGTAAATGAAAATCATGACGGATGGATGACAGCAAGGGGAAAAAGTCTATGATGTAATGCTTAATGCTTGATCATATAGCACATGGTGATGCTAACACGTTGTCAATTTGTTTTTTGGATTGCGTATATGGCATTCGGAACGCTCAAAGGCAAAGAATGCAAAATCATTTAATTCAAGTGCATCGGGTTCCATATAAAAAGGCACCTGGTTGTATCTAAAGTTTTTTTAGGAGGAAGACATAATTCCAACAAGAAAATAACTATCGCATTTGCATGAAGCGTGTCTAATCATTTAGCCAATTATCATACCATCATCATTGAGGATTCACAAGATTCTTTGCTGTATTTAGAACTTTGCCACATTTGTAATCTCATGCAATCAATAAAGAGCATTCTTCTTCCAACAACCATGATATAATTGATTGGAGCATATGCCTGAAACTTGAACAATGAGGGCACGTTCATTACTTTTTTTAGGGTTTAGCTCCAGCAACCATGACATAATTGATTGGAGCTCAGATTTTGCATCCAAACTATCTTGCGACTTTTGACCTGCCATGAGGCATAAGCCAGGTTGTACTCCTGCATGAATCACTCGCATCGTGTAGTAGTGATGCCCCGGTGGTTATTAGATAAAAAGAGTCCCCAGAGATGCTGGCGTCAAGAGGTAACGGATCAGTGTACCGATGGAGATGCGAACTAGCATACGCTTTTGGGTATTCCCATCATCATTGACCGGAGCAGAAAAAGGCGAATTCCTACATTCGCTATTCTATTGGCCACGATTCAACGCGATGATGAATGGCTCTTGAAACCAAGAAGCGTCACCCTAAATAATATGATCAATTTATTTTCGTTAATGGCTGCTCAGCATACATCTCTAAATCCTTCACAGAAAAAGCAGGTGCATTGCTCATCTCTGAGGGAGACTGAAAAATGTTTACACTTAATTCATTTGCGATGCCAAAAAATTGGGAAAAGAGAAGGCCTTACAAGTAAAAAAGCATTGCCCATTCTGTAATAGAACAAACCCTTCATGAATGCTGTCACCAGCGACCTCCTCGATCGAAACGGCATCCGATATCTCTCTCACATCATCCTCTGCAAGATGGGGTTCACTTCACGTGAGACGAAATCGGCTTCTCCTTTCTTCACGGCCTTGTTAGCGGCTTCCATTATTATGTGTCCTAAGCTCGCTCCGAGAGAGAGAGAGAGAGAGAGAGAGAGAGGAAAAGGGTCAAGCAGGAAAGGGGGAGGAAGTTATGAAAGTATGGAGGAAGGCGGGAGGGGAGGGGAGATGGGCAAAGATGGTGGAGAGTGTGGCCTGCCCAGATACGCGCAGAGAGAAAGAGAGAGATGGTCAGCTGCAACCAAAACGGCAAAAAAAGACCACGATCTATTAACCCCTTGCGGAACATAAACAGATCAGCGAGTAGGAAAACGGGGTCGCAGTCCCCGGAGGGAGATCTCAGTCAAGACAGACCGACGGGCAAGAAGAAGGGGTCGCGGTCCTCGGAGGGAGATCTCCACCAGGTCAAATCGCACCTCGTGCTTCCGTTCGGGTCGCCATCGCGTTCCTTGATGGCCAAGGTCTGTTGCTGCTGATTCTGCTTACTCTGAGCGAGCTTCTCGCTTGGGTCGTTGCTGATGAGGAAGGAAGACGAAGGAAGGAATCCCCTGGAGGGAGATCTCCGCCAGGCCGAATTGCACCCCGTGCTTCCGCACGGGGTGTCGCCGATTAGGGTCACCATCGCGTTCCTTAAAGACCGGGCCCGTTGCTGCTGATACTGAGCAAGCTTCTCGCTTGGGTCGTCTCCGATGAGGGAGGAAGACGAAGGAAAGAACGTGAGGGGAGAGAGAGCCCTTGAAAATTGAAAAGAGGAAAGAGGTTTTTCTTGAGCGGGAGTGCGAAGGAAAGAATGTGAGGAGAGAGAGAGCCCTTGAAAATTGAAAAAAGGAGAGGTTTTTCTTGAGCGGGCGGGAGTGCGCTTTTACTGTTCTTCTTTTCTCCGTGCGCTCCCCAGAGGAGAGAGAGGGAAAGAAGGCTACGGTTCCCATGTGGACTCGCGCTCCCAGCATCAGCATCTTCTTGTTTGCGAGCGTAAGACGTACGCAATATTTTCTCTCACCTCTCACGTCTCCAAAAAGGAGAGGAAGAAGAGGGAGCCAGCCCCGAGCGTCGACGCCGCTGTTTCTGCTCCGCCCCCCAGCCGCGACGCTTCCGCCTGCCGGCCTCCGCTGCACCGGTTGCCACAGTCGCTCCTCCAGCAACCCGCAGGCCACCCTCACGCCGGTCACCGCGCCGGCTACCACCGCTCGTCTCCCCGCGAAGCCACCGTTCCCTTGCCGATCGCTGTTGTTGACCCGCGACACCCCTGCTCGACTCCAAACGTCGCTCTGCCGGCCACCGCTGCTCTGCGCCCCCGAAGTCGCGACGCCGCCTCTGCCGGCCCCGCCTTTGTCCAAATCTGCCGTGCCGGAACGCGACCCCGAGTCATCGCGCGTCCGCGCATCGCCACTGCTGCAATCCGACACCAGAAGCCGCCGCTCCCGCGCCTGAGCGACCTGCAGCGCCCAACGTCCCCCTCTCCTCTGCTGCTCGTACCGCGTCACCAACAGGGTTACCCCTCGCCCGCGAGCTCGCACCGCCGCCCCGCCGTGCCGATCCGTGACGATCTGACGCCTCCGCGCTGCTACTCCTGGCCACGTCTCCGCCAGCCACTGCCGTGCACCATCGCCGACCTGCAGCTTCTACCCGAGCCCTCTGCCGCCAGCCTCCGCCTTCGATCGACGCAGTTGCAGCCCAACGCCAGAAGCAGCAGCTCCCTGCTCTGTCGTGCCTCAGTCCCTGTTCTGCCTCGCCGTTCCCGTTCCGCCCCAGCCGCGACGCAGCCTCTGCCAGACCGACGCCTGCTGCCCTGCCCCCTGCACCAGCGCCGACGCCCGAGCTCTATCGCCTCGACTGCCGTCGGACCTCCCCACCGCCGGTCTCCTCGCACCACCGTGCCAGCGCTAGCCCGCCGAGCCGGTCCGCCTGCACGCCGGCTGCCGCCCTTCGCCGGAGCTCCGAACGCCGGCAGCTCCACCGCCCTTGGCCGTGCACCACCACAGCTGCCGAGCCTTGTTTGGAAAAAAAGAAAAAATCAAATTAGGTAGGTTTATTTTATTTTATTAGGTTGATTTATTTTATCTTATTTTATTTTTTGAAATATTTCTCCATGTATAATTGAAATTCCCGGCATACTACCTAATTCGCATAAGACTTTAGATGGGATAATTGATTGATATCTTGATATTTAAGGTTTAAGATCAATTTATTAATTTTATTAGCAAAATAATCAGGTTTAATTATATATCGTTTTTAAATTTGAATGATGGATAATATCTTTGATGACCATGGATGATTCGTTGTTTATTTTTTTAATTGCTTTGTTTATTGCAAAAAAAATTGTTTTTTGCATATCATGTAGATTAGAATTGTTTTCCTAGATAGAATTGCATGGTAGAATAGTTATATTCTTTTTTAGTTATATTAAAATGCTTGTAGTATCTAGGTTAGATAATATTTTTTGGATTAAATTGTATGACGAGATAATTTTCTAAGTTAAGATAGGATTCAAATTGGTCTATTCTTAACTTAAAATAGATAATATCTCACTTTAGTTAGATTTTTATATTTTAGTACTTTTAATTACGAATTTTTATAAAAAAATGCCAAAAAAAAAAATCATACACATGTCATATAGAATTAGGTTCATGAAATGCACATCATTTAGTGTTTGTTGCTAGGTTCATTTAATTAGAAATTGACCATCATTAGAATTAAATCATTTGGTTAATTTAGATTGCACATTTAATTATTGCATTTTTTTAATTTCGAATTCTTGAGAAAAATCCAAAAAAATTGTCTTTGAATAAATTAATTTCATTTTCTAGGATAGATTGCATGCTCATTAAGCAAACACAAAATATTTCACGTCATATAGTTTAGGTCATGTTACCATGTTATATCATTTAATGTTAGATTAGTGGCATGTATTGCATAAATAATTCTCATTAAATAAGTAAGAACAAAAAAAAAATTAATTGCGTGTTAATTAGAAATCATATGTAAGACTGTCGATGTGAATTATAATCTAACACTGCAGATGCTTTTGATGCCATAAGGTAAATCATGCAATTTATTCATTGCTTTATCTGGTTGTTAAATTAATGGTTTGCACACCCGCATGATCACGGAAATAAATTAAAATCAATTCAAGCTATTTGCCAAATATTTTTTTCAAAATAAAAGAAAATGTATCGAAATGGCATTAAAGAAATCTAACGTAACCAAGTCCCCAACTCATAATCTCTAGTTTGTAGAAGTAAAGTAAATATCCCGTTACTTTACTTGGGTTTCTAATCGACCCACCGAAAATAGATTAGTGGCAACTCTTAATTAAAATTTGCATATTAAGAACTTGAACTTAAGTAGCGAATTGGTATAGGTTAGGGAGGGCCCGAGCTATGTTTAGGCTTAATAATCCATTAGCCAAATCTTAGGTGGTGTATCTGAAATTTTGGTCGCGACAAATGTCATCAATCAACTATGAGATGCTGATGTCAATGGAGAAGTTACTGATATTAATGGTTGTCAATGCCGATATTCCAAAATTGATACCGATGATTTTGTTTGGTGAATTGATACCGCTGACTATTCGATGCTCGAGTTAATTAGATTCTTTATTGTAGCGTCGTTTTTGAGAAGTCTGTTCGTATTTTTATTTCATGACTGTTCATGTTTCTAAGTGTAATCAATGTTTTGTAAGTTCTTAGGATTTTATCACCTCAGAACATTAGCTATATTTATTAGTCATTAGTTTAAGAGTTATGTGTGAAGCATATAAAAGTGGAGGCCTGTAATTGTTTTCGATAAGTTGAAAAAAAGGTGAAATAAACAAAAATGATATATGTCTCATTCTCTTTTTTGTGTTGTGTTAATGAGTGTTTCACCTTTAAATTATCCCATCAAGATGTAGCTTGTGTTTGTCTTTTACAAAAACTCGAAATTTTCTAGTTTTGATGCCATATGAAATTATGAAGAAGCACTATTAGCTATTATAGAAGTTTGGATAATTAGATGGATGCATTATTCAATACTTAATTGATGTAACGTCTCTTTCACGACCCATGTTCCTTTTCAACAACTAGATTACTTGCGCAGCTTGGGCTCAATGGAAGGAGAGCTGTCTATAAAAGTGGAGGATTGTGGAATGAACAACTCGATCGCGGAGGAGGTAAAGAAGGATGAAAGAGGACCTTTAACGGAAGTGTCAAAAGATGAAAGGGATTCTGAAGAAGAAATCTGGAGAGGTCGACGGGAGATAATGAATAAAGCATTGGCGGCTTCCGCGGGGGGACAAGATCCAGAAAAAGCTTACGAACGTGCTCGAAAACTGGCGCGTGTCATCGATGGCGGCGGCAAGGTTGACGAGTTTCTTTCCTTGATCAATGATTTAAATGATCCATTGTTGCAGTACACCGATTGGTCTACCGTTTTAAATTCCCGATTTGAAGGCAACGAATCACTGCTCCACATGGCAGCAGCAACCGAGAACGACGACATCCTAAGGCTTCTGGTTGATTATGTTGGTGACCACCTCATAACCGCCCAAGATGATCGGGGAAATACCCCACTCCACTGGGTCGCTTGGTTGCCGGGATCTACTGGAGCTGCAGAGATGTTGATTCACCGCGCAAGAGGCCTCCCCAACGTCGAGGACAAGAACCTCCTATTGAGGATGAAGAACAAATGGGGAAACACCGCTTTGCACATAGCCGTGCACGAAGGTCACGCCAACTTGGTGCGCTATTTGTTGAGCGAAGATTTGGAGCCCGTGTACTGGAAGAACGCGAGTGAGAAATCTCCCCTGTACCTAGCCCTCGAGACTTACGACTCCGCTGTACATGAGGCTTTATTTTCACACTCGTTGGAACCATCAAGGATAGAAGGCTTGCCGCCCATTCATGGTGCCATTATACGTTCACGACACGGTACGTACATAAATCTATTTACGTAGAAATATATTTATCTATTTCTGGACTGACTCGTCCCAAATCTGTGCAATAACTTTTTGCTCTTACAAAAACCCCTTACCGATTTTTACTTAAAATTCCCTACCCTGCTTGTTAAAGTAGTTGGATACCCATCGGTTTAGCCGCATTATAAACGAATTATTCACATTAGAGCATAATAGATCGGCTTAAATATTACAAATACAACCATTTCACTAGAAACTCATGTGTTGTCGATCTTTGATTAGAAAAGCTATAAAGTGCAAATATTTAAGATTGATGACCATGAAAATCTGGAATCTAACAATGACGCTGTGTGCCATGAACCAAAATGAACAAATGAAAGTTTAGGGCATGAATTATAAACTGGTAGCAAACCTGTAGGCTGCGCAGGCGTGATTTTTTCATTGGAAAAAAAAGGAGGTGAAGATTCCATCACTCTCAGCAAATTGATGGAACATCGTAAACCATTAATTTGTTTGTGACAAACAATCAATAGGTTTTTAAGAAATTAAGAAAAGTGGATCTAAATAAAGAAATATATTTTTTATTTTTTATTTTTAAATTAATACAATTATCATAATCTTTGCAGAAAAAGCCGATACGGTAGTGTAGCCTATATTACCTTGACCATTAAAAATATTGAGATAAAATTCATCAAACACATGATAATCAATTATGTGAAATTTTTTGGCTGCTAATGCCATGTATCCCAAGTTTACTAATTGAAGTGCAGCTAACGTTCATTGATCATCAGATTGGTAGATGGCATTTAGGTGTTACAGTCTTATCGAATAGAGAGAATTGTCCAAAAAGTTATAAATGTGTCAATTGTGTCAATTTAACCTCTATTTTAGTCCTAAACTTTTTAAGGATTTACCAACTTAGTCCCTTCTAAACAATTTCTATTGGAAATCGCTAACATGGCGGTCTAGTCAAAGCTAGCCATCCTACATGATGTTGATTGCTTATGTGGCTTTTTTACAAAATATTTTTTAATTTTTTGCATTTTTTTCCTTTTCTTTTTTTTAATCCTTTTTTCCCTCTGCCAGCCTCAGGCGAGGGCTGCCCTCTAACCCTTGCATAGAGCAACCCTTGCCCTTGCTCGACCTCCATTAGGTGTCAACTATGGATGGTTAGAGAAGAGAAAAAGGAAAAAAAAAAGAAATTAAAAAAAGAAAATGATAAAGGTGGGCCCGGCGGATCCTAGGTCACCAAAAAAATAAAAGACAAAGGAAAAAGGAAAAAAATTGCAAAAATTATCCGCATTAGCATTGGCTATGCCATGTAGGATATTCAGTACTACTAGACCACTATGCCTATGATTTTCAACAAAATTGGCTAGAATGACTAAAATGACATATCGTTAAAATGTTTATAATTGAATTGGCAAGTTATTAAAATTGTTATGACTAAATTGACACAACTGAAAGATTTAAGACTAAATTAATCATTATACAATATATTCAAAACTTTTTGGACAATTTTCCCTATCAAGTATAATTACAACCCTAGATGCAGTAACTTTATTTTTATCCTGTCCCAATTTATTAATCCGAGCACATGTTATTATTTACATTGCACGACGTAACATGTTTGAGGCTCTCTTTTTGAACTGAACATGCAAAACAATTTCAAATAGACATAAAGTGAAAATGCGTAACAATGTATTGTGTGATGCAAATATTAAATTAGCATACCCAATAAACGTATGTGTCTAAACTTACGTTGCACTCGTTGAATAGATTATAGAAGTCGACCTGCACACATAACGTTCATAATCCATTTATAAATGGCTTAACTTATTTGTGATAACACAATTAAACCTAATGCTACCATATTTAACCACGTTCCATGTAGTGAACATGCATGTAGAAGGGCTGTTTCATAGTTTGTCAGCTCATAATTCTAATAAGCACTTTAGAAACTTTACAAAAGATCCCATTGAAATTGGATTTACTATATAATTCTTATTCTTACTGTCCAATATATAAAAATCCTTTTATGAAGTACTACTGATTGAAATCTCGTAATAATAGTTCAGTTTGTTCTTCATTGAATGTAAAAGTAGATGACATTGTGGAATGAATCGAGCGTTGACATGGGCTTTTGTAGATAGGTACTTTAATTAGGTTATCATGATAGGCACTTTTTTTAAGGTTCATATCAATTAAATAAGGTAAGGTTATTTCTTTAAATCTAGTAATATTCTTTCACTTGGGAAAATTATCCAAAAAGTCCTAAGTCTATTGCACTTTTGCCAATTCAATCACAAATCATTCAATTTTGTCAATTCAATACTAAACATTTTCACTTCTTGCCGATTGAGTGTATCCGGCTAATTTTGACTAGAATTTATTGACGGGGATAATTTTTAATAATAATTTAATTCCTTTTGAAATTTTTTGTACTTGTTTTTTCTTTTATCTTTCTTTCTTCCCCCATTTCTTCTTCCTTTCATCTGTGACTAGCTACCAACCACCGGTGATGGCTAGCTACCGGCCATGGCTGGGTGAGTTGACCTTGCCCGCCGTAAGTGATGCCTAGCCAGGCAAGCCCAGGCCCTAGCAAGGGTTGGCCTCACCTAGGTTAGGCAAGACAGCCTCACCTAGGTTAGGCAAGACCAACCCTTGCCCAAACTAGGCGAGATCGCCTAGGCGAGGGTGAGCCCCCTTGTTCGGCCACATCTTACCCGAGGCATGTGAGGCTAGCTGGCTCGGCCATAGTCGGTGGCTGGCACAAAAGGAAGAAGAAAGGAAAAAAGAAAATCAAAAAATATTTGTAAAAATTGTTTACATTAGTGCCGACCATCTTACAAGAAACCGCTAGTGTCCACGTCAGCGAATTCCTATCAAAATTGGTTGGATTGACTCAATTAATAAGAAGTAAAAATGTTTATGACTGAATTGGCATAAGCGCAATAGATTTAGAATTTTTTGGACAATTTCACTCTTTCACTAATGTATCTAGAATGTAACCGGTTACCCATATTGAAATTTGTGGCCTGAATTGCTTCGTCAATTTCAAGAATGACGGCATCTGTCATGCGAACACCTTTTTTTATATTTGTGTAAAATTGAAATATGTTTTTTATTATAAATAATTGGTGAAATATTTTTCTATTTCATAAAAAAAATTCTTCTTTTGAATAGAATAAATGTGAAATTCTTAATTCATGTTATATATTAATGTAAAATATAGGGGGCTCGACGACAATTAGAAAATTCCTAATTATCATTGTTAGATGACTCATGAAATTTGTATATGTACTTAACAATATTATTAGAGTATATTTTATAGGAAGTATTATAGAAATGTAAGAATTTTCAATAATTGCTCATTTGCAGTTTTTGAAACTCATTATAACTAATTTCAATAAAACTAATGCCTCTTTTGTTGAACAAAAGTCATGGTATAAGAGGCAAACATAAATCCTAATTTGAAGCAAAATAAAAGGAAAGTGGAAGAAAAACACTCTTTGTGAGGAAAATAATCAATCCCTTACAAATTAGAGCCCTATAAGTCACTTTTAGAGACAATTCTTAAAGAAAAAAATCATTATTTATTTATGTAGATGTTACAACGGTCTAGATTAATTTGCAAAGTTCACTGAACTTTTATTAGTATTATGGATGTAATTTTTCTGGTGGTAAAATGAGACTCCTTTTGTTTTGTGTTGTGTCATCACAGCTTAAATATGTGGTCGTTATAGCTAGGATATATATGACTCCATGCAATGCACATATAAGATAGAACATATAATGTGATTTATTGAGTAAAAATATCTTTCCCAGAATCACTAAAATTTCACAAAATATATTTGGTCCATTCACAAGATATAATGGGATTGAGTAGCACAATCCCCAAGGATGAGGTTATCTCTAAAGCACTCTCGCCTGTCTTTGAAGTCCAATGGCCACCCACAATCCTCAAACACCGTTGGAATATTCTCAAACAATTGAAACACCTCTCTCGCATTATTGAACCTCTTTACTAGCACCTCTGAATTTTCATAGTTGGGGCCAAAATAAATTTTCTTTTGGTGGAGCCTTTCCTTTCTGTAATTTGTGATTTATAAGCTCTACTATCTTAGAAATAGATTATGGTCACAAATTTTACTTAGATTTTACTCACAAGTTTTGGTAAATACATAATCTCTTAATTGAGCTGAATAAGTGCTGTATACCTTTACGAAGAAGATGACGTTCAATCTAGAGAGGGTGGAACAATTTTAAGGGGAATTTCGATACGGTGCTATGGAGGCTATTGCAATGTTCTCGACAATTAAATAAGTCTGCTTGATACTTGCTAGAATTCGACGGACATAATATGAAAATATCATTTTCCTTTTCTTGATCTTGCCCTAGCCTGCATTACGCTTGCCGACTGTATAAATAATTCATGGCGTGGAAATGCCATATAAATTGCTATGTCATTTAGTAAGATTTTTACAGTGAAATCTTAAGCACCTGTCGATGTCATTAACTAGTTTTGGTATTGCAATCTAATCTGTTATTGTCGACTATCAATACTAGTAGTGATTAAGGCACGTCAAAGATGTCCTTACTCCAAAATGGTTTTAAATATATTGAGACCAACCAAGCTCCAACCATCCTAATTTGGAGCTCCTGATCCCAGATTTATTCGACCTGATGCTCAAGAAAAACATGGAGCTATTTGCAATGACCGACTCCAATGGGGGCAATGTATTCCACTTAGCAGCTCACCTGAATCACGCCTGGGTATTCGAATTCTTACGACCAGCAACTGAATATTTGACCCGAGAACCGGACATGAATGGAGATCTCCCCATTCATATTGCAAGCAAGATGGGTTATGTTGAACATATTGAGAAGCTAAGGGAAGTATCACTTTTGCCAAATGGGCGAGGGAAAAACATTCTTCATATTGCCGCAAAATATGGTAGAGTCTCCGTAGTGAGATATATACTCAGCCATCCAATTCTAGGGAAGATGTTAAATGCAGCAGATGATGATGGAAATACAGCTTTGCACTTGGCTGCGATGCATTCACAGCCCGCTGCTTTGATTGATCTTTTGCGGACTGACGGAATTCTACCAAGCATTTTCAACAACGAATGCTTGCTTGCTGTTGACATTGCTCGACGACGACACCAGGCAGAGGGGATAACATTCGGCATGTAGGTAACATGAACAGTCACTATTTTATTTATTAACTTACTGGAGATTACGTAGACTAATGCATTAGTTAAGGCTGATCTTGTATTCAAATCATTATGTCTCCCAGCCAACTAGATAGTAGAAGTATTGATCAAATTTCTAGAATAGCCGAGACTCCTCTCGGATAAATGTTCTGCAAGTCCCTAATTTAGTCTTGACAGGAGGTAATTAAAATTTGTGATCATGAATTTCTCTGCAGTTAGAAACAAGTAACGTGTCTTTCATAACACGGAGATAACAATTTATATATATCGTTTAATTGAGCCTCTGAATACAGTCATGAATAAAAAGGCAGGGTTTGCCAAGGTTGCATTCTGTTTTTCATAAAAGGCCAGGGGTCAATGTGACAAATTTGACCGCTCCATATGTAGCACAATCTCGTAACATTATCATTTTGTCGACCTATGAAATGATTGCCCACATAAATTCCATTCATGCCTCTTTTTTCATCTAAAATGAACTTGGTAGTTTTGTGCTAATTCTTCAAAAAGAGCAGAAACTGCATCTTTAGAAGCAAACGTTTCCAGAGTTCATTCCCGTTATCAATATGGAATAATTTTGTTCTTATTTTCCTTTTTACATGCTTCCGATCTCAGCAATTGGCATACCTGGCGTTGGCTTGCTCGCTCGCGGGAAAAGGTCCACTTGGAAACCAAGAGTTACTCCTACTTAGAGCGAAAGCTCGAGATGAAGAGTTATCAGTAGTCCGCTCCCGCAAAAGCATGCCGAGCAGGGACATCGTCAAGGATTACATCAATTCCCGCATGGTGGTGGCAACGCTTGTGGCCACAGTGAGTTTGCAGCTGGTTTTGCAGTTCCTGGAGGATTTAACGGCTCGGACACAGCCTCCAAAGATGAGCGGGGCATGGCTACGATGCTGGACAATCGAATGTTCCAGGCTTTCGCGATTTGCAACACCATCGCGATGTTCTGCTCAATGACTGTGGTCGTCAACCTCATCTGGGCGCAGACAGTTGATGTCGACGTTTTAGTCGCTGCATTCGAGCGCACAACGCTACCACTACAAATTGCACTCCCGGCGATGTCCACCGCTTTCTTAACTGGTGTCACCTTGACCGCTGGCAAACTCCCATGGCTTGCTAACACCATATTTTATTTGGGACTCGTTTTCCTCCTCATTATCTCATTTGCTAAATTGTTAGGGGGGCCTATCTTCTTAGAAATCTTCGGTCATCCTCTCCGTCGACTAACATTCTGGCTTATTCTCGCTTACATTTATTTGGGGAGAGTTGAGACGTACATTTATGATGACGATGACGCGAGAGATAACAGAAGGGAGAAGAAGACCTTCGCTAGTCCGCCTGTGGATGTTGCCGGTGAATCGAGGACCGATGACTCGGCGAAAGCAAAATGTGAGAATTGTGGAGAAGTCTGGATATGTGATTTTCCTCCTCTGATCTCTGATTTTTATTTCAAAGCTGGTTGGTATTGACACGTAGAATATAACTCTAAAGTGATTCTGGACCTATTTATTCGACAGTGAACATAGATAATTACAAAAAATAAGAAGGATCCCATTGTACGAATGTCTATTGAGTTATAAACTTTTTAAATTAGTTGATTTAATTTTAAACATCTTGACGATTTGCCAATGTAATCATGTCGATCAATTTTGACCGAAAATCGTTAACATAGACACTAATCATCCTATGGCACATGACTAGTATTGAAGTAGACAATTTTTGTAATTTAAAAAAAAAATCTTAATTTTTTTTTCATGTTTTCATTTTCTTCAATTTCTTTTCTTATATTTTCCTTTTTTCTTTTCTTATTCCC
This sequence comes from Eucalyptus camaldulensis, assembly GCA_019915185.1. Taxonomy (NCBI): domain Eukaryota; kingdom Viridiplantae; phylum Streptophyta; class Magnoliopsida; order Myrtales; family Myrtaceae; genus Eucalyptus; species Eucalyptus camaldulensis. Next base: position 6,543,886 of record JAHSVA010000014.1, on the reverse strand, counting down.
CTTCGCCAGCCATTGGCCGGTCCATGGCTTCGGTGATTGATAGCAAGGGCCCAAATGCCCTTGCCAACGATTAGCAAGGGCTGATGGATTTGCTGGGGCCACAGACTAATGGAGGGACAAAGGAAGGGAAAAAAAATGACAGAAAAGAAACTAAAAAAAGGAAAAAAAAAGTTTTGAAAAAATTGTAAAAATTATTCACATTAGCATTGGCACCAAACCACTGGGGGTTCGCCCCAGTGGCCACCCTTTCAACATGGAAAGGGGAGGTGAGGGGTTCAAATCCCCACCTTCTCAGGGGGGATGAGGGATAGGGACGCGTAAGCTTCGAGAGTGGGTTGCGACTCCCACGCCCTGCAAGAGGCAAGGTACAAGTCTGCGAGTGAGTGTAGAGTAGGCATAGAGTAGGACTGACCAAAAAAAAAAAAAAAGCATTGGCACCAGATTTGGGCGAGGCCAATCTCGTGAGGCCAATCTCGTCATGGCTTGGCCTCAATCTGGGTGAAGCTGCCTCGCACGCGGCCCTGAGGCCTCATTCGTGGCCAATGAGACTTGTCAAAGAAGCAAAAGAATTAGGAAGAGAAAAAAATAAAAGGAAAAATATTTAAAAAATTATTAAAAATTGCCACGTCGGTGTTGGCCAAATGGCTAGTGTCCACATCAACGTTAACCGACCAAAATTGGCCAAATAGATTGAATTGACACAATCACAAAAATTTTATAACTAAATTGACACAATTGTAATGAATTTAGGATTTTTTTTTGTAATTCTTATAATCTATTTGTTATCTCCATTTTTAGATTGCGACATGTGTCCATCCAATTTTAATCCTCACCGCACCTCCGCACCTCATCTAAATACCATCAAACCTTAGCAGCGAGGATGGTACTTGGAGATCTATATAAGTATTTATATATAAAAATTACATTGAGAAAGTAAAGTGTGCTCACCATCATCATATCATCATCCATCAAGTCGATTCCACATAATGATCTATTTGTCACTTTCAACATCTTGGGGGATTAAATGTTTCAATTAATTAAGGTAGGATGAGAAGTATTTTCATAAAGAACGGACATTCAAGAAGTCTTGCTAGATTGATAGATTGATGTTGCAAAATGGTTCTCTTCTCAAGTAGCATGAAAAATTATGCTACTCAAATGTAGAGCCTCCTTTTTTCTATTTTTTCGGCAGATCTTCCAAATCAAATTACAAGGTTACGACTATGAAAACTCGCAGTACAAATACAAAAAATACCAAATCAATCACCTATGGACTTCTCAATGCTCATTAAATCTGATTCACAAAATAAGTTGGGACCCATTTTGCTAGCCCTACTAAAATCTAAACATTTTAATAAATTAAGGATTTATACGGCGTCCTAGTTCACACACATGTGTTGTTGCTGTTGACAAATCGACAATGATTGATTTTCATGAACTCCTCATCATATTGTCGACATTCCCATTATATATGAGCATAAGAGCGAACTTTGATTTTTGAGCATCAAGAGATAAGATTGACTTAAATAGAATGCCAAATAGCCCAAGTGTCACAATTAGATAAGTCCAAACCCCAAACACATTTTTTTTAACCCCAAACACATTCAACTATGATTTTTTTTCCTTATAACTTTCTTCACATAATATAAGAATTTAATTTATGGTTAATGATCATATATATCGCAGTTTATGAAAGATTGTGCCACATCGATAGTTTTAAATGTTTATTGGACATACAGCATTTCATTTATTACTCATGAAGTCTATCATTGCATGAAATTTACTGAAAATTAGAGAATCTCACAATACCAACAAAACATCAAGTCTATTCAACTTTTTTACCCTTGATACACTCCACATGTAGCCCAATTTACAAAATTCCACGAAAACCACTGCTCAGCAAAGACGAACAACAGCACCCATCGGCCCAACATGCTTAACTCCAAGCATAAAGTGACTCGAACTCTTCTTGTCTCCTTTTCAGTTTACCACAACCAGACATATCTAAAACAGTACCGTGAACAAGACAAGATAGCGATGAGATTGGCTCAATAGGCATCAGGGTTTGCCAAGAGATAAGCCTCGATAGCCTTGAACATCGCGGACGCCTTCTCTTTCCCAGCCTTGATCTTCTCCTCAGTTATGTCCGCCTCGCCAATGGTGAAGTACTTGCTCGTGCTCTTGCACACCGAGCCTCCCTCGGGCAATGCAGTGATCTTCATCTCATAGCTGATCTTCTCAAGGGTGGTGCCCAGCGCGTCACCCTCAATGATCGAGTAGCTATAGGTTAAGTTCTCCTTGTCCAGGGCCTTGACCTTGTGCTTCATTGTCTTGTACTGACTGTCTATCAAGGTAACAAAAATTAATATTCACATCACGAGCAATGATCTTGATGGTGTCAATTGGGCCATTTAGGATGTTCCAACTGCAATCTGATACGATTGACTTAGACATGGCCTGATTTCCCTTGATTGGAGTCAAGTCACGTGATCACTTGTGTAAATCATTGAGATGCTTGTTTCACCACCGAAGCACCAAAATCAGAGCAATGAGAGTCACGAGAAGTAGTAAGCAGCAAAGCAACAATCACATTAATCAGAACCTTTCTCTGATGGTCAGTCGATTTACTGCTCGATCCACATGGAGACATTCCGTCGCGTTTCCTCACAAGCCTGGATTTGCAATAAAAGCACTTCCCACTGATTGTTGGAAAAGGCGACCACTAGGAACTTCGCCTGTCAGCTTGTTTTACAAGAAGCCAATGAAGCTTAAACGGCTCATGCTGATGAGAGTAGCTGGGATCTTACCCGACAAATCATTATGCGAAACATTGAGATTTTCCAATTCAGTGAGCTTTGCTAAATTGGAAGAAATTGATCCTGCTAGTGAATTGTGGCTCAGGTCTAAGTGGTTCTGTAGCGTGAACGAGTTCCCCAGCTCTGGCGACATGACACCCAACAGATTGTTGTTGCTCAAGTTCTGGCTCAGTAAATTCTCACAATTTGCTAGCTCTTTTGGTATGCTACCGCTCAATGCCTTCTCCCCAAAAAACAAGATAATCTAGCTTCGATAAGTTTTCTAACAAGGTGGTAATATCTCCGACCAAATGGTTGTTGCTCAAGTTCAGCCTTATCAACTCCCCTAGATTTCCGATCTCGTCGAGAATTTTCCTGGTCAGTTCATTGCCGTAGGAAGTCAGAACATGCAACTGGGACAATTTCCTGAGCTCCGACGAGATGCGGCTGGCAATTTTGTTACCATCTATCAGCAAATTCGTGAGATTCATACACTCTCCCCATTCTGCAGAGAGATTCCCGACAAATCGGCTGTTGCTGAGGCTTATAAAGTCCAGATTCGGTCTGAACGCACTCATGATATCTGTAGTGAACTGATTGCTGTCCAGACGGACTCTCGTTAGCCCCGGAAAATTTCTCAAGCAGTCAGGCGGCAGCTCAGTGAAGTTATTCCCATCGACTGCGAGATATCCAAGAGCAAAGTCGCTGCATATATCTTGCAGCATTTCTCCGATGAAGCTGTTGTTCGAAAAGGTAACGATCCCCAGAGAAGGGCTGTACTTGCCGAAATCACGTGTTATGCCTCCCGAGAAATTGTTCTTGAACAAAGAGATGGACCGTAAGTTAGCAAGCCGAGAGATGGTCTCACAAGAAAATATTGTGTACACAAGTGATGCTACGTCATGGCTTTTCCTTCCCAGCCTAGATCTCCTCTTCTTCAACTCGAAGAGCCTTCTTGCTGTTGTCCTTGCTCGCCATCCTGCAGACCGACCCTCCATCGCTGGTGGCCTCAAACTTGACCTCGTAATCGATCAACTGGAGCTTGTCACCCAGTGAGTCGCCCTCGATCATCGTGTTCCTAGACATGATGTTCTCCTTGTCGAGCTTGTCGATCTGGTGCTTCACATACTTGAAAGGATTTGCTGCAATTACATTATGAAACTCCCTGCTCGATGAGTGTTGAGTGTACATACCTTCGGTGAAATTTAACTTGCTCAATGCTCCCGGCTCCACCGTCGCCTTGCACCAGCTCCACGCTCTTTATGAACTGAGGCAGGAGCTTCGGGATCAGGGTATTGGACTCGACAATCAAGGCCTTAAGAATGCGAGCCAGAGCAATCGGGTATGTGAGCTCTTGTGTGAAGCTGGTTGCACGCATGGCTATTGGCAATGAGAAAGAAATAACCCCAGAGAAGAGTGCTTCTGAGTCCTGTCAATGCCTCCTAATTATGGTTGGAATTATGTCAATAGGTAGGGTTGGTTTGGCAAGAGTCGCGCTCGAGGAAAATAGGAGAGTCAAGGATTTGCAGCCTAAAGGAATAGAAAAGAGGAATTAAGGTGGGTGGCCTCTTTTGTTCTTTTGGTCATGAAAATGATTTTGGTCCCTTTCAGATTCATGTTGAAATGTCAAAGTTTATGTTCCAAAAGATGAACATTCTCGTGCTCACATGGGCGGCCATCCCTTTGAAATGATTGTTGTGGAGTTCGATCTAACAATTTGCCGATTAGATATTATAACGGAATGTCCTTATTTGAAGAAAAGTGTATTAATTAAATTTTGTCTCGTTTAATATGTAGCAAATGAGAATACTTTATTAGTTGATGATATCACGTTAATTTGTCACGTAATATAAACATCACATAATATATTTTCTCATTTGTAATGCCCTAATGTCACGGTGGATCTGATTCAAATGTATGACGTAAGGCCTTTAGAAATCACTTTCATGGGTTGATTCAAACTTCACAAGCACCGATAGTTTGACTCAGTCAAAATTGGGTCGGCAATCGGGGTGTCCCAAGATCAGCTCATCCTCTTAAGTTTTGGGGGAGGTGGAGGCTGCTGCTTTTCCGTTATATTTTGCTTCTCTTTTTCTTTTTTATCATTATCAGTGTTGAAGCATTTGATCTCTAATCCAATGTCCCCATCAAAGAGATAAGATAGGATTAGCTTAAATAGAATTTCAAATAGCGCAAGCGTTACAATAAGATAAGTCCAAAACCTGAACACTTTAACTTTATTTTTCGATAGCTTTCTTGACATATAATAAGAATGTACTTTTCTTTAATGATCATATGCATAACAATCTCTGAAAAATTCTACCACATCGATAGTTTTAAGTGTTAATCCAAATTCGAAATATAAGTTTGGATTTATTCATTTGTTACTCATGAATTCTATTCTTTTATGGAATTTATTGAAAATTAGAGAATCTCATGAATCCAACAAAATATCAAGCGTATTCAACTTTTATTCCCTTGATACGCTATTTATGTAGCACAATTTACAAAATTCCACTAAAACCACTTCACCAGATTCCTGCCACACCTTTCATTCTCTTATTCTCAGCAAATACAAGAACAGCTACGCTCACCAGCCCCACAAGCTTTACTCCAAACACAGAGTGACCCAAACTCTTCTTCACTCCTTGTGAATTTAGCACAACCAGACATATTTCACACAGTACAGGGAAAAATCCAAGATAGCGATGAGATCTACTCAGTAGGCATCAGGGTTTGCCAAGAGATGAGCCTCGATGGCCTTGAACATCTCGGACGCCTTCTCTTTCCCGGCCTTGATCTTCTCCTCAGTGATCTCCACCTCGCCGATGGTGAAGTACTTGCTCGTGTTCTTGCACACCGAGCCTCCCTCGGGCGATGCAATGATCTTCACCTCGTTGCTGATCTTCTCGAAGGTGGTGCCCAGCATGTCGCCCTCGATGATCGAGTAGCAGTAGGTGAAGTTCTCCTTGTCCAGGGCCTCGACCTTTTGCTTCATTGTCTTGTACTGACTGCCTATCAAAGTAAGAAAAAAAAAATATTCCCGTTTAGAACTCGCCAGTTTCAACATCACGAGCAACGATCTAGATGGTGTCGATCGGGCCATTTAGGTTGTTCCAACTGCAATCTGATACAATTGACTTAGTAGACATGGCCTAATTTCCCTCGATTGGAGTCAAGTCACGTGATCACTTGTGTAAATCAATGGTTAGAAACATCTTTAATTAACCAAGTTGCATATCTATCTTTTTTAATGTTCATTATGATGTTCCATAAGGTTGAAACAGCCTTGATCCAGAGCGATCCTAACGCGGACGGACTAACCTTCGCCAAAAGTGATCAACTTGACAGTCCCGGGACCTCCGTCGCCCTCGAGGACTTCGACGCTCTTGATGGCTTGCGGGAGCACCTTCGGGATGAGGTTATCGGCGTCGAGGACAGCGGCCTTGAACATCTTGGCCGGAGGGATTGGGGTCGTGATCTCGGAGTCATAACTGACGACACCCATGATTTGGATCCGAATGGAGTTGCCGAAATAAAGAAGAGGGTGATCAGGAAAGGCTGACTAGCAGTGATGAAGTTGGTCTCTAGGACTTGGGAGTGAGGAGAAGAGGATGAACGGAAGCTTGACATATATAGAGAGACCGAGTGTGAACTGTGAAGGGTTTTCGTCATTGGATATTTTCTTCAAGTGTGTTCGTTTGGTACAAAATAAATAATTCAATAACTATTTGTATCATTTGGTATAATTATTTGACGAGAAATTTGTGCATTATTGACAATAATTTATATATAAATATTTCCATGAATGATGAAAATATTTTTTATTCATTCATTTTTAAGTTATATAAAAAAATATTTTTTTAAGAAACAAACGAAGCTTAATAAAAAAATATTAATCAGTCTGTGGGTTGTTCAATCATGACATGGACTTTGTTCATAAAATAAAAATTGTCTATATGTTAATGGAATATTAGTCAAAGAAGGCAGCATCCTAGAATGATACCAAACGTTATTCCATTTCCCTTTCATGTATAGACATGACTTTTGATCCACGAGCATTTGCTCAGCAAATTCTCTTGGCTGAGCTTCACTGATTTCTTACATAGTGTTACTATCATAGAAAATATCAAGCCCTTAGCTGCATATGGCCGCGATCCACGGAAATCTTGTCCCACTTCACTTCAATTCGTTCACGAAAGAAGCAATCTTTAAGGTTGGTAGAGGCCTAGGGAAGAATCATCATCGATTTCATACTCATAAATAATATTCGCTTATCTCTGTGCAGTAGAAAAACTCGAAAAATTGAGGCACGATTTTTCCTGCTGGGTGATCTCGGTACTTCATGTTTCTATTGAGCTTCCATCAATAAGAAAAAAGTACAGATTGATCTCAATGTTGTCCTCATCCAATTTAGCAGAAAAAGATGGGAAAGGTAGTTTGGTAATTACAGGGCTTTGTCACATTTAGTCAACAAAGGCTGCTCTGAAAGTCAAGATGGACGTCCATAGATTTTGAATTTTTCCACTTGGTTTCATGTGCCTAGTCCTTTTAAATGATATTATTGCAAGCCACTTTCTGCTACTTGTCTGGTGGGGGTGTGGTGGATCAAGCGAGATTGGCTCACGGGTCACTTGCTCATCAATGCTCCTTTTTATCTAACGGTACAGCGACGTAGATTTTTAGAAATTCTTTCTTCTTATTCAATTTTCTTATTTTGTCTAGTTCATCTTGTCTTAGTCACGGACCATGTGAACTTATAGGAGAATGCCCACGGGTGTCAGATCAGATTAATTAATAAATTTCGTCGCATCATTTAAACTTGTCATTCATCTCATGGCAATGGAAGATTCAGAAAATATTAACGCATAACAACAACATATATTTTCGGAGAAAAGTATTGGGGAAGGGCACGGATGTATTGCTGAAATTATTTAATGAGTATGTCGTATGTACCAAATTTTGCTTGATATAAATACAATGCTAGCTCATTTGATTCTCAAGTCTTTGTCAAAATTGTGTTTTATGAATGAAATTTATCTAAATCGTTAAATCGATGAGTTCATGTGTAAACCATATTGAAGTCACTAGAAAAAGTTCCAAATTCCACTTAATATAAATATGATCCTAGCTTATTTTCGAGTTCTGTGTTGTACGTACTAAATTAATTTGAACTGCTAGAAATGATGGGATCCATGTGAAACTCATATGAAACTCGCTTGAAATTAAAAGTCCATATTCCACTTAATGATATATGTTTAACGCTGGCTCATTTCTAAGTCTTCATCAAATGCCTTATCTCATTCTTTTAAAGCTTCCAATCGCACGTCACTCCGCAACATGGGAATTGTAATTGATTTTCCACACCAAGGTCTCTGTTAAATCTCAGACTTTAAAATATAAATATGAAGTACCAGTTGCGTGATCGAATCCGAGCAAATCCAACTCGGTTGATTTCGGGAACTAAAGTTGTGATCCTATTTAACGTGAAGCGGTCGACAGACGGCTGGACACAGATCCTGAAATCGTGGCCTGCAAGTGTAAACCGAAACCGGTACATGCCCTTGCGAAAGAGTTCGCCCCTTGGCCTTCGTTTTGCCAGCCTCGATCTGCTTCTCCGTCATCTCAACCCCGTCCCCGGCAGAGTTGCTCGTGCTATTGTGCGCGCACCCTCTGTCCGGACCCGCCTCAAACTCGATCACGTCCAAGATCTCCCCGAGCACGTCGGCCTCGTTGATGGCGTACAAACCGGTGCTTCACCGAGTTGAACTGGCTAGCTGCAACACAGAGCCAGAGACAGAGACAGAGTACACTCAATCAAGCATGACATTGCTCCGTTAGAACCTCCTAGCTCCATAAACCGCAATCAACTCCCAAACGTTAAGTCTCATCAAAATGGTCGATCAATGCGTTGACATCACATGGTCGGTTGACATCTGCACTGAGGAGTTGAGTAACCATCCCCTGCGCATCGGCCACCGTTGCCGTCAGACCTACAGTAACCCTCCTGGGGTCATTACTATCTGTATCATCCTGAGTACGTCCGAACACATTCGCCAGAGCACTCGGATCCGCTCGAATAATGTCATTTTGACCACTCTGATTCTGGTCATTCCCGGCGCCAGGCCTTTGTACTATCCTAATCGCCTGCAGTTGTCCCGACATTACCAGCGCCTTTGAACTAGGCGGAAGGAACTGCCAGAACAGGTCCTGCGGCCATTGTGGCGCCTTGACTCATTAGGGGTTAATTCAGCATTCCGACTTTTGACATCAACTCGGTCGCCAAATTCGTGAGTAATGAGGTCATCACTCTCGATAAATGATTAACCATATGATTAGTCAAATCATTTTGTTATTCTTCGAACATCCTTCTCATGGTGGCCACGAGAACCGGATCCGGGGCCAAACCTCTTCTTTGATCCTTGGTAAGACTACTTAGAATATTTGCCGACCCGTATTGCCATCATCAACCCAGTCAGCATTTACATCAAACTCCTTAGATCGAGAAGTTATGTCACCTATCCGCTGGGGGGGGGGGGCGGATTGTCCTCTACGGTAGTGATGCAACTCTCTTGGCTCTTTGTTTTCGCCATCAACGCCTTCTCAAAATGGAACACAATGTTCCCATGAGGTATGCCAAAAAGATGTTTCGCCGAGAATGTTCTCAGACAAAATATCTTTCACTGAAGGATGGTTCTTCGGTGTTTTGTTTGTATCGAGTCCTGTGTCGTTTCAGAAAAAAAAGCTGCGGCTACTACAACTATGATAAATAAAGGATAAATCTAATGTGATTGAAAGTAAATACGAAGAAAAAATAACTAAAAAAAGATGGTCGAAAATTGAGTATACTAGGGTTTTCTTGTTGAATTTCGTGATCCCTTACGATGGCGTTCTTTGGCTATTTATAGTCAAACTAAGAAAATAACTGCTCTGACGGTTGTGTGTTTAAATCACCTGGCTCGTGTGTTTGATTTGGGCCCAGTGGGCTTCATTGGTTGTCCTCAGCCCGATAAGCCATTTTTTTTATGTTAACACGCAGCGACGGACGATTAAAAAAATATTAGTGCCTAATAATAACCTTTGTTTTTGGAGAAAAGCATCGGAGAAAGACACAGGCGTGTCGGATAGTATTCTCAAGCCAAAGTTATTCGATGACCGTGTTATATGTACTAAATTAAACCGAGCTACCAAATCTAATAGGGTTCACGTGAATTCCTATGAAACTCACTCGTAATCAAAAGTCCTGATTCCACATGATATAGATTCCACATGATATATATTCGACGCTCGCTTGTTTCCAAGTCTTTGTCGTATGCCTTTTCTCGTCCTTTTGAAACTTCCAATCGCATACCACTCCATTGCATGTGAATCGGGATTGATTTTCCTCACCTAAGCCTTTGTTAAATCTCAAGCATAAAACTATGTTCCTACGGTAGTGATGCAACTCTCTTGGCTCTTTGTTTTCGCCATCAACGCCTTCTCAAAATGGAACACAATGTTCCCATGAGGTATGCCAAAAAGATGTTTCGCCGAGAATGTTCTCAGACAAAATATCTTTCACTGAAGGATGGTTCTTCGGTGTTTTGTTTGTATCGAGTCCTGTGTCGTTTCAGAAAAAAAAGCTGCGGCTACTACAACTATGATAAATAAAGGATAAATCTAATGTGATTGAAAGTAAATACGAAGAAAAAATAACTAAAAAAAGATGGTCGAAAATTGAGTATACTAGGGTTTTCTTGTTGAATTTCGTGATCCCTTACGATGGCGTTCTTTGGCTATTTATAGTCAAACTAAGAAAATAACTGCTCTGACGGTTGTGTGTTTAAATCACCTGGCTCGTGTGTTTGATTTGGGCCCAGTGGGCTTCATTGGTTGTCCTCAGCCCGATAAGCCATTTTTTTTATGTTAACACGCAGCGACGGACGATTAAAAAAATATTAGTGCCTAATAATAACCTTTGTTTTTGGAGAAAAGCATCGGAGAAAGACACAGGCGTGTCGGATAGTATTCTCAAGCCAAAGTTATTCGATGACCGTGTTATATGTACTAAATTAAACCGAGCTACCAAATCTAATAGGGTTCACGTGAATTCCTATGAAACTCACTCGTAATCAAAAGTCCTGATTCCACATGATATAGATTCCACATGATATATATTCGACGCTCGCTTGTTTCCAAGTCTTTGTCGTATGCCTTTTCTCGTCCTTTTGAAACTTCCAATCGCATACCACTCCATTGCATGTGAATCGGGATTGATTTTCCTCACCTAAGCCTTTGTTAAATCTCAAGCATAAAACTATGAACATGGACTTGCAGTACCAACTACGTGTTCAAACACAAGCAAGTCCAACTTGGTTGATTTCGGGAACTCAAGATGTGATCCTATTTGACACGGAGCGGTCGGCAGATAGCTGGACACAGATCCAGAAATCGTGGCCCCCCAAGTGAGAACTGAAACTAGTACATTCACATGCGAAAGAGCTCGCCCCCATGGCCTTCCACACAGAGATAGAGAGAGAGAGAGAGAGAGAGAGAGAGAGAGAGAGATTTGCTTATGAGTTCTAATTAGAAGACGCGCGAGCACTCGCCTTCATCGACGGCGCCAGGACCGCCATCGCCTCCAACCGTGACAACATTTGTAATTGGCTTGAGGGACGAGGTTAGGGATGAGAATGTCATCAAGGACCAAGGCCTTGAACATTTTTGCTGGTGGGATTTGAAGTGACGACCTCTCCATGTCATAAGGGACAACGCCCATGATTACTCTTTTATAGAGAAGGGGGAACAAAGCAGATGATACCATTAGCATGCGAGCGATCTTTTGAATTTCGACGCTCTTGAGAGTGGGAAGTCACTAAATTATTATCTTTTCCAAGACGTGGATCTCGTTTCATATAATTGGTTAAATGACATAATAATAATAATAATAATAATAATAATAATAATAATAATAATAATAATAATAATAATAATAATAATAAGTATGTATGATTTTAAAGTATTGTATAAATTCGATTCTTTAGATCAATAAATATAAACGACCTTAATCACGGGCAACATGCTAACAAGTCTACTTATCAAGACTTTTTTTTTTTTTGGAGAAATGCGCAAATAGAAGGGCAAGCATTTTCGTGAGGAGGTGAAGTTTTCCCTGCGGTATATTTTCTACTGCTGCATGTTCTATTAAAAAAAGTTAGAAAATAGTGGCCAACAGCTCTCGTAGCTCAGTTGGTTAGAGCACCCGTTTAGTAAGCGGGAGGTCTTGAGTTCGACTCTCAACGAGAGCAAAACCTTTTTGTCTCACTTTTTCTTCTTCTCCAATTCCCTTTTTCTTCTTTTCCAATCAATATATATATCATTTATGAAGAGAGTTAGACATAAATTATTATCAATAAATATAATTTTTTTTCTTCTTCTCCAATTCCGTTTTTCTTCTTTTCCAATCTATCTATATACCGTTCATGAAGATAGTTAGACATAATTATTGATAATAAAAATATTTTTTATTAACTAATTATCTCCACTCTATTTTTATATTGTTCATGAAAATTATTAAATATAAATTGTTGTCAAGCAATCATTTTTTAGAAAAATATAATATTTCCCAAAAGCATTCATTTTTCACAAAATAAATGAAATTTCAATGCATCATGAAGCTCAATAAAGTAGCTCTCGTAGCTCAGTTGGTTAGAGCACCCGTTTAGTAAGCGGGAGGTCTTGAGTTCGACTCTCAACGAGAGCATTTTTTTCTATTTTTGGTCTTTATAACTTGTGTAATCTTCCTTTCTTTCTGCATTCAAATTTCTTCATAACATAGTATTTTTTTTTAAAAAATATTTTCCAAAAAATGATTATTTGTATCGCTTACATAAATAAATAAATGTTTAGACATAAGTTTTTATCGATAATAAAATCATTTTTCATTAACTATTTATTTCAAGTAATATAAGTTAACATTTTTCCATAAATAATCACTTGTATTGCTTAAAATAAACTAATGAACGAAAAATATTTTTATTATTTATGAAAATAATTAGACATAAAATGTTGTCGGTAACAAACGTATTGTTTATTAGCTATTATTTCAAGCGATTATTTTTTTGAAAAATATTTTCTAAAATCATTTATTTACCTTACTACATCATTAGGCTCAATAGAATAGCTCTTGTAGCTCAATTGGTTAAAGCTCCCGTTTAGTAAACGGGAGGTCTTGAAATTGACTCTCAATGAGAGCATATTTTTGTCTTTATGACTTATATATAATCTTCCTTTTTTTTCTCCATCCAAACTTCTTCATACCATATTCTTTTTGACAAACTACGATTTGATTGAGCCAAAAAAAAAATTGTTTCCAAAGCTACATTTTATTTTATAAAAAAATAAATAATTTGGAAAATATTTTTTTTAAAATGACCGTTTGTATCGCTTACAAAAATAAAAAATATCTCCATTTTCTAAGAAAATATTTATATATAAATTAATATCGATAATAAAGACATTTTTCCATTGCTTACTTATTGATGATATCAATAACATTTTCCCAAAAATAATCTCATAATAAATGGAAATATTTTTATCATCCACGAAAATAATTAGACATAAAATATTATTGGTAATAAAAATATTTTTATTAACTGAATATTTCAAGTGATATGAGTAATCACATTGACACATTCTAGGAAAATATTTTTCAAATTATTTATTTTTAGTTAACCAAACGGGCCTCAATGCATTGTAGAGCTCGGCCGAACTGTGGATACCCAACCTCTTCGTTTGCTGTGACAAGAATCTGATGCAGAACGATCCGCAGCTCGTTCGGCCCACGAACGGCGATCCATCTAACACGATGGGAAAACCTTCTCTTCACTGGGCTTCAAAAGTTCGGCCGGACGCCAACATTAAATGACCATAAAACCAGAACGGAGCAGAGCAAACCCCCCTCCTCGATGAACAGTGAGATGTGGACAGGGCAAATTCAATCTGCCTGCCCTCGCCCACTAAATGCAGTCACAAGTTAAATGAGAGGCCCCCCTGCTCCTCCTCCTCCTCTCGGTTCCGATCTCAGATCCCATCCATCCATCTGCTCACCACTTCTCTCCGCGGCAGTACATCATGTTACGTAGTGGTCCACCGTACAGGGACAGAGAAACAGAGGCGCAGAGACAAAACGCAGAGGGGGGTCGTGAACCGTGATCAATTCCCACATTTAAAACCACCCCCGTTTTTTAAAATGGCCCTCGTCGCGCGCGGCAGGAGCCGACACTTGGGTCGCCACGTTTTCGGCGACGGCGGTCTCGGTGACCAAGCGCCTCGTGATTCCATTCCTAGGAGGTCGCCTTGGAAATGATTGTAAGCCGGCCGATCGAGTCCTGAATCGGAATCATGGTCTTTCCTAATTGAATGTAGGCATGCTTATGCACGAAAAGATTCTCTCATGTTCTGCTGTAGATGGAAATGAGAGTGGACAAGGAAGTGTCTTTTCTTTTTTTAGGAAATTTTCCATCTGGGTTATGGGCCAGGCGAGAGGAAATGATTTGACTTTGTTTGTTCTGCAGATGCTGACCCCGATTTCGAATTTTCCTTTTTACAGAACGCCCCAAGAAAAAGCAAAAAAAAAAAAAAGGAAAAAGAAAAGGAGGGAAAAGAGAAATCGTACCCTATCGTGCTCAGTGATATGTACCCCCAAGAACAGGTGATGGGGGAGGTGGCTATTTGACAGCTCGATCTCGTGAGACTATTGTCATCCCCCAATAATTAAAAAAACAGGGGAAGTCTTGTCAAGTGATCTGTAAAATTGCTGGTTTGCGGTGTGGGGGGTGTATGGTGATGAGACCCTGGGCCTGCGGGGGATGTGATTGAACGAACTCTCTGCAAAACAGTTCCTAAAATCTCTCCTATCCTCTGGTCTTCTCCCCCCTTTCCAGGGGAAGTTCCCAAAGTCTCAATGCACCGACATGCCTAGACAGAGACAGAGGGATTTAAACCTAAGAAGCTTCTCTCGAGAGAGAGCAGCCATGGTAGAAATTGGTGATGAGAATGCTCGGTTGAGCTTCATCCATCGAGTGAGGACAAGTAAAATCGATAAGAAATTCCTCGCGGCACACTTGAACGTGCAATTGAATCGGGTATTAGACAGAAATCCAACTGCATTAGAAGAAAGAAATGATCGAGCTAAGTTACTCCCGATGATCTTGAATGATATTAGATAATTGGGTTTAAAAGATCTTTGATAAATAAATCATGTCGAGTGTGATGTTTTTCTTCCTCTTAATGCTTTTCACCAGCCTGCTCGTCAAAATTAGGCTGAGTGCTAACCGCTAAGGTGCTGATGTAACCCATGTTGCATGTGTACTTTATTCTATCTTGCAAGCAAGACCAATTCGTCTAAAGTCATAACATGCCGTCAAATTGGCTTCTTATTGAAAAAAAAGAAAGGAATAATTGAAACCACGTATGTGACACTAGGATGATCAGTTCAAAGGTGAATAAGTTTCCACTCTTAAATCAAATACCAAACTAAAGATGGTTGGTCCCAATAATTCACTATGGAATTGAAAGTCATATCAGATATGGATCATTTTCAATTTATGGAATTGGGAATCAACCTTATCTATTTTAGGAGCAAACTAGCTAATCCAATATTTTGATTCTTGGGACAACTTGAGAACCGGTGCAGACTAAGTCAATTTTGCCAATTTGATCTGATCAGTGCTATTCCTTAATAAGAATTGGGAACTCAATCAATTTCCATGAAAATCACTCAAAATCAATCGGTCAATTCAATTCAATTTTCAAATTGGACTAGGATCGATACACACCCTTATGCCACCCTCTCTCTCTTCAGTCACGACGTGCCCGTCAATTCATGGAGAGAGAGAGAGAGAGACTCAATCATTTACTTCATTCTCGCCCTCAATAATTCAGAAGCAGTGAAAATGTTTCGATTTCATCAAATGAATGTGCGACGGAGAAAAGAAAGGTAGGATGTCGGGTGGGAGGGGCGGAGCAATCGACCTCCACGTGCTGATCCTCCTGTCCCTCCCCCCCTTTTTTTCTCGCACACTTGTCAAACAACTCGAACTGGAACTCCCCCGAAAATAGGGTTTCAAAAAGCTGGCGAAAGCAACCTTCCTCCCCCCCCAAGTCCCTCTTGATTTGTGACCCATCACCTAACCTAAACTCATAGAAAATCATTCTCATGTCTGTGACACTCGCACCCTCCTCCATTCATAGCATGTACCCCCTTTCGTTTCTTGACCACATTCCACATTCCACTATATTTAATATATACATGTACATGCTTGTTTAGACATCACTGAATCATACCCTTTTGAATAATATTTGCAGAAATTTCTTTACCCGAACTCTATTGCATCATATGGATACTTTGCCCGCACGCGTTTTCAGGTATGCCGTGGAGATGACATTCAATAGCGACCCTTCCATCGCCGTGGGCGATTCTGATTTGACTGTGCTCGCCGTGCATTGTTCTTGGCCAAGACAAGGTAGATTTCGTGGGTGGTATGAGGTTGTGAAGTCAAAAATAAATAAATAAATAAAGCGACGGAGAGAGACAAGGGGGAATGAAAAGAAAAGGAAGAAGAACGGAGCCTGAGAAACATCAAGACAAAGCAATCGCTATCGTCAAACGTCTTAAAACTCATTATCAAAATACAATTGAATCATAATACTTTCAATCGGTGGTGCGATTAAACCCTAATAATGTTTAATGAAAGAATTTGATTATGTTAATTCGATAAATTTTAAGATTTAACTGTACTTTTTGAAAGTTGCTATTGCAGTTTTGCCATGAATTTTGGAAGTCAAAAATAAATAAATAAATAAAGCGACGGAGAGAGACAAGGGGGAATGAAAAGAAAAGGAAGAAGAACGGAGCCTGAGAAACATCAAGACAAAGCAATCGCTATCGTCAGACG
The DNA here is from genome assembly GCA_019915185.1 of Eucalyptus camaldulensis. NCBI lineage: Eukaryota > Viridiplantae > Streptophyta > Magnoliopsida > Myrtales > Myrtaceae > Eucalyptus > Eucalyptus camaldulensis. The sequence continues at coordinate 6,527,154 of JAHSVA010000014.1, read as the reverse complement.
TCTTAAAACTCATTATCAAAATACGATTGAATCATAATACTTTCAATCGGTGGTGCGATTAAACCCTAATAATGTTTAATGAAAGAATTTGATTATGTTAATTCGATAAATTTTAAAATTTAACTGTACTTTTTTTAAAGTTGCTATTGCAGTTTTGCCATGAATTTTGGAAGGGTATGTGCAGATACACGTTACTCTCTCTCTCTCTCTTTCTAAGAAAGGCTCCAAATCATGAAGCTTTGGATTCAACCTACTCGCCTGCACCACCTACTCTCTCTCTTAAAAAGTGGAGAGACGGATGGGGACGTGCATGAAAGGCGCACGTAGGTTGGGAGCGGGTCCCACCTCCACCCCCGGGGGCCCGCTGCGGGGCCCGGCCCGCAAGCGCGTTGGTCCACTAAGATCACAGCTCATTGGCCCGTTCGTACACAACCCCCCGGGGAGGGCCCCACCCCAGTCGCTACAGGACGCCGCCACGTGGCCTTTCCTTTAATTTCCCTTTTTTTTTTTTTTGGTTTTTTCACGCCTTCTCGGAAGCGCCAGAGATCAGATCGCCCAGCACGTCACGTCGTCTCCCCACTCCGTCGCCGTTTTGCTGACGTGGACGCGTGGGGCCCCGGCCTGCGCTCGAGCTCGATTGCTGATCATCTTCCTTTAATGAAGGATTAATTATCTGCCTAAGTGCGTGGGTCTTTTCACTCCTTCCATCTGGTGACCTAATATTAGCTGGATCGTCAGGCCGTGCGATATCTTCCCTTTTTTTGGAATTTAAATATAGGTCCACTATCTTGCAATTTCCCCCCACCTCATGAAGAGGGAAAAATAATGTGTTAGGATTGCAAAGGTTTGATGGCAAGAGATAATTAGCATAACCGATCGAAAGATGGGTGGCTTTCACTTTTTTACTGGCTGTTCCCATTAGATATGAAGTGGACTCGAGTAAATAATCAAGTTGAATTGCAAATAAGGGATAATTAGTATAGCCAATCAAAACATGGGCGGCTTTCACTTTTTTACCGAGTGTTGCCATTGGCTATGAAGTGGACTCGAGTAAATAGTCAAGTCGTATTGTGAATAAGGGATGGCAATAATTTGAATAAATTTTTTATTTTGTGGGCAACTTTACTTCACCTGTGATCACCATGATATTATTCTACTTTGTCTTATCTGTACCGTTCTATTTTGCGAGACTTGTCAACAAGTGTAATTTGGCCATAGTGGCATCTAAAACACACCTAAGCATTAGCTCGGTCTAAGTTGGCTTCGAACTGAACCAAACACGATTGGTAAGAGATAGAGCCGTCACCCCTTGTCTAGGCGCAAACCCCAATGCTTGATTCTAGGCACAAGCTCGCCCAACCTTGCCTAGATGAGAAGTTAGTTTATTTTGCGGTAACCTAACTGTTATTATTTCTCAAGGCTACCATGCTTTAATTTAAGAGGCATTTAGAAATGGGACCGAGCAAGATCACGGGCAATTCTAATATGTGTACATACATAAACAAATCATTACAAAAATCCTATGGGTGGGGCCAAGCGGCCCCGAACCCTCCTGCCAAAGCAGTCTACCCAGCAACCCACGGTCCTGAAAATACTATCCGACCTACTCATCGGATGATTAGGTCTAATCTTAAAATCCCACACGTCTAACCGCTCCATTGCAGCTAAATTCCCAAATCGAAAACCCAAACCCTAATGTTCGAGGACGTTGCCTCGAAACAACAGTAGCAAAAAAACGTACAATCAGGCCAACTCCCAGTGACATTCAAAACGTGTCAGCTTAGCTTTAGTGTGTCACCGGCCACTGCCGCAACACACATGGACAAATTTTGGGTTTCCTTAAGGAGTAGGACTCCATATACTGTCACATTCCCATGCCAAAAGAGAGACCCTTTTCCATCTCTACCGCAAGCATTGGAATGGAAACAACGACACCTTGGGGATGAAAGTCTGAAAAAAGTAGGGTGGACTTTTCTCCAAACTCCCATGATTTGACACGTAGCAAGTACCCATCATCTCAAACCTCCAAGCAACAAAAACAACTGTACATATATATATATATATTTATTTATATTATATTTTATGCTCGACCCAAATTATTCCATTTACCTTAAAAGCATCTCTCCTCCCATAAAAAGCTAGACCCCTCAAAACCCAATAAATTACCCATACTACAAATGATTAACTTTAGGATTAAATTCAATTTAATTATCCCCCTCCTTTTGCTAAAGCAGCATAAAGCTTCTGCAATCCAATATTTTTTAAATTTTTTTTAAATTTTCTGATTTTTTAATAACTTTTGTTTTCTTGGGCTCTGGAGGAGGGAGGGAGCTTTGGCCATGGCGTGGTCTTGGAGCTTCATCGTAAAAGAGAAAAGCTCCCCCCGCAGGGGAATATGCGTTGCAGGGTCTTCTCTCGCTTTAGCTTAGGTCACAGCTTTATCTTATTTTACTAATTTATTTATTTATTTTCTAGCAACTGGGAGAGAAAGCTGTTTTCCGATTTATTTATTTTATTATCTGTCCAATATGATATACATGATGAGTAGGAAGGGGGAATTCGAGAGGCTTAAAGCTATCTCGCAAACCGAAGTTGGAAAACACTTTGAAATTCAAAGTTTGGCCGAGAGCACCTAAGAATTCATTGGTGACGGGCCGAAATTCAATGATAGTGGAATCGGGTCATTTTCCCTCCCATTTATGACTTTTTTTTGGGACTCTAATTTATGAATTTAATTCGGTAGTTAATATGCGATATTTCGCATAAATTACTCGCTTTGTAGGCATTTTTATGAAAATGAACACAAATAATTTTATGATTATTAATAGTTTTTTTTTGTTTTGTGAAAAATGAATGACTTCAAATTTAAAAACAATTGCTTATATCGTTACAAAAATAAAGGAGGAAAATATTTTCATTGTTTACAAATATATTTATGTATAAATTATTGTTGTTAATAAAAAAATTATTAAATAATTATTTTAAATGAAATAGATGATCATTATTTAAAAATATTTTTTGAATTATATATTTTTCAGGAAATAACTATATATTATCAATTAATTTAATTTTTTTTCCTATATGCGATAATAACGTCTGTTCGGAACTTTTTTTTTTTCAAAGGACAAGTGGCCATTTTGGATGGACATATCATTATCACTGAAGAAAACAACAGTGAAAACGCAAGCCAAAAGGCCTTATCTTTATATGCAGCAGCCAAACACGTGTCAATTGGGGGAAGTGGGAAGATGATGTGGCACGAGCAATTAAAAAAAGTTCCCAAAATGAAGAAGATGCAAAGATAAGTATTTATAGCGAATGTTACATTATGCGATAGTGACATGCAACTTTATATATAAGTTTAAATAAATTATTTAAAAAAAATTATGAATCACATAATAAGAGATACATATTGCACCAATAACGTGATTGTTTGTTCGATACACACAACATCAATTGTGTCGTCGAGAATTCTACAATTTCCATTTTTGAATTTCTCTTCATTTTTAGAAGAAAATTACCATCTAGATATGCAACTAATTGAATAATTATCCGCCAATGAAATTAGAAATTGCGATTACCTCCATAAACATAGCCATGGAATTTTCCTAGTTTCAAACAAACCCTAAATTAGCACTTGGCAATTAGTCTCTTTTTCAAATTTTCTTTTTGTTTCTTCTTGTCTATCATTACCACCAAAAAAAAAAAAAAAACAATCCTTTGTGCTTACCCTTTATAATTTTTGAAAGAAATTCGAAAAGAAAAATCAATAACCTATCATACTAGCCCAAGAAAATAGTTGTGCTTCTTTTCAAAGGGAATCGCCATCTACCATTTAACATAAAGTGACCATTTGTGCCTATTAGCAGGTCACTGAATCTCAAATCCTTTATTCTATTCATCATCATAGAGTTTAGATAATTATATTCTAGAAATAACAATGAACATTTAGACTCCATTTATTTAAAAAAATGAAAAATAAAAAACATTTTATTAAAAATGACCACTTATATCCTTTACAAAAGTGAATGATTAAAAAATACTTTCGTCGTTTGTGATAATGTTTAGACATAAATTTGTATTGATAATAAATTTTTTTATCATTAACTAATTATTTTAAACGATCCAAGCGATAGTTTTTTAAAAATATTTTTTTAATTTATTTATTTTCTGCGAAATAAATGGAGTATTAATTCAATTGGATCCTTTGTAAGGCCATCCTATGTCATAAAAAAAATTATCAGCTTAATCACCTCTTAAGTAAATTGAAGAAAAAAATATCACACTTCGTTATTAGATAAAGTTATACTTTTTTTTCGGTTTACTGATGCAGAGGGAAATTGCATTAGGGAGACAGACAGTCTTTGCTTGGGTGCATTCACCGTCAGCATTAAATGTGGAAGCGTCTTGTTTCATTGATTTAGCTATCTTCATGCTACACGTGATATTATCTTAATCGGTAGATAAAGCCTTCAACTCTATAAATATCTTTGTGCAAGTTATATCCATCTACATTAATTCACACGGTTGTATTTTATTAGTCAAAAATAATTTATATAATTTAGTTGGGTGATCCAAGCCGCCACCCAAAATCATAAATAAATAAATAAAAAACATTTCTAATTCAATGGGGATAGGAGCCATTTTATGCACAAACAAAATGTTTACATTATCTTGCACCACATAGAAGGGCCTATATAAACATCCCTTATACAAATAATCTCTCCTTGATTTAATTTGCATTTACAAATTACAAATACAGAAAATTTAAGTGGAAGTCACTTATTTTCACTTGTGATGAAAATTATATTCATCTATTTTTCGTATATATGATTTACCCATTTTATCTTTTTCCTACTTTGCTTACAACTCAATATTTGTCTAAAAGTGTTGAAATCGAATTACTATAAAACTATTTAAACTTCACCGAAAGCTCAATATGATAATATATGTATTTAGCAAGTTGAGATTTAACACATCAATATTAAATAAACCACTAGCAAGCTTAATCAGTTGGTTGGTTAATGCGTCTAATACAATTTAATTCTTTGAGTGGACGAAACAAAAAACAACCCATTAAATATTAGTTTTCGAAGGTGGGTAAACAATAAGATCCAACACTTAATCTTTATTAATAGGAAGAAATGTGCGAGTGTTGTACTTGCTCTCTCCACGATGGGTTCCGGTTAATTACGATCAATGCCCTATATTTTCTTATTTTTTTAGTAAATCAATATGCATATACGTCGCGTATGTAAAAAATTGACAATTATGAAGATCAAACAAAATCACTTTTACTTATAAATTAATTGCATATATATATATATATATATAAAGAAAAAACACTTGCTTGCTCATGATAAAAAAAGGTGAGCAAAAATATTCCAAAAAGAAGGCAGTAAATAGTGAAAGTTCAAAGGGATTGTCGTACATCTGATGGAGCAGAGTTAGATGGCGAGGGAGTTAGTTAAATCTTTTTTGATGAGCTGGATCCACTCTGATAGGAATGACCCACCTTTTGAATAAAAAAAATTCTGTTAAAAGTGATGTTAATAAATTAAAATAAATAGAATAGAATAAAATAAAATAAATAAAAATCTGCCCCCCTAAAAAAACAAAACAAAAACAAAAGTAGAAGTCGAACTCGGAGGAAGTAGAGCAAACCCTGTCTCTTCTGTTTTTTTTTTTCAATCCCGCAACGAATTCTCCTGAAATTTCTTTCCCGCATCAACGCCCTCCCAAGAATTTCTCTCCCTTTGTTTTCTGTTTTGCTGAGTGGGTTTTGAACTCGCCAATCAGTTCCGTAGGTGCTTTGGGCTTCGTTCTTGGAACAGAAATCTGTTACTTTGGCCTCGAACAATCGACACCCACCAAGCGATTTCTCGAATTTCTTCCTTATCTATAAGTTTCCTCAACTGGGTTTTTCAGATAATGAAGTGGGTGCTGCTTTCTTGATTGCCCCCAGCTCGAGGATGTGAGGATTTCTGGGTTTGGGGGTCGAAAGAGAGAAACCAACTCTCCAGTTCTTGATCCTGCTCTGCCCCCAATCTGAGAAGGGACAGCGGGAGAGGATCCATGTCAACGTTGACTTCGAGCTGCTCTTGGAAGGCCGGGGACGGGGTCTCCGATCAATTCCCGGCGGGTCTGCGGGTCCTCGTGGTGGATGACGATCCGACTTGTCTGAGGATCTTGGAGAAAATGCTCAAGACATGCCAGTATCAAGGTAGATTGATGGGATGTTCTTGTCCTGTGTGCATGATGCTCAATTCGTTTGTGGATTCTGAGAGATTTCGCTTTGTCGTTAAATTGGATTCGAATTCAGGAATTTGTTTCCCTACTTTTAAGTGAGGGTTTACTTTTGTCATTTCTGTGAAAAATTGTGGATTAGCGTCCAGTTTTGAGTCCTTACCGCTATAATTTGTTGCCCTTTTGCCTTTTCTTCTTTCTCTTTCCAGTTAGGAATGGTATGGTGAGTTAGGTTTTTAGCTTTTTATGGTTGATTTCTCGCCTCTACAAGTTGATTTGCTGGTGAGAAGTTCGAGTGCTTGTTCGAGCTCTCAGGAATTGAAGTCCTACAGTACTTAGTGCTTCGTTCTGGCTGATTCATGATTGTTTCTGTTTTGGAATATTTCAGTGACAACATGCAGTAGGTCAGATGTTGCATTATCCACGCTTCGAGATAACAAAAGTGGATTTGACATTGTGTTGAGTGATGTTCACATGCCGGACATGGATGGCTTCAAACTTCTTGAACACATCGGGCTCGAAATGGATCTACCTGTAATCAGTATGTACTCCACTTGAATTCTGATGGCCTGAAAATAGATATGCCAAACGCATGTTCAATGAAAAATGATTGATTTACTTTGGTTACCTGGCTTATCCAATTGAACAGTGATGTCTGCCGACGACGGAAAGCAGGTCGTAATGAAGGGCGTGACCCATGGTGCTTGTGATTATCTGATAAAACCGATAAGGATCGAGGCATTGAAGAACATATGGCAGCACGTGGTTAGGAAGAGGAAGAACGAATGGAAGGAATTGGAGCAATGTGGAAGTGTGGAAGATGGAGATCGGCCGCAGAAGCACTTGGAAGATGTGGATTACTCATCTACAGCAAATGAAGGAAGCTGGAAAAGTGGAAAGAGAAGGAAGGAAGAGGAGGATGATGCAGAAGAAAGGGATGATTCATCGACGCTGAAGAAGCCACGAGTAGTTTGGTCCGTTGAGCTTCACCAACAGTTTGTGTCGGCTGTTAATCAGCTCGGAATCGACAGTATGAACTCATTACTTCAACCCCTTCTAAAGTTATTTTACTAACTGGTCCCGTTATGCGCATCCATCGTCCATACTTGGCTACTTAGGGTCATCATTTAGTTAAAATAATATCAAGGTGAATGACCCTTCAATGTTTACAAAAAAGAGATGATGCATCATGGTGCTTATCCTCACATTTAGCTATGGGAGCATTTAGAATTCAGCATGGGCATTGAAACACCCAAACACGGATTAATTTGGTTCTTTGGGTATAAGACTATGCTAGATTGTATTACAATATCTCTGGTCTAGGGAAAGCAATACTTTTTACCCTATGTGTCATATCCAAACCACCCAATTTATTATCGCCTATGCAGAAATGGAACTTTTCATGTTCAATGAAAATCACATTCATGTGATATGGCAAATGAATGACTTGTGGAAAAATAGTTTGACATCAATGAGACTTTTATTTTTAACAAACCACAACTGATCTCAAGAAAACTCCAAGTTGATGAAATCCCTCCAAGGAAGCTGTTTGATCTGTAAATTTTTCGTTCTCTTTCACAAAATGTTTCCCGGAGTACAATGAGCACATTTTGCAAGATATAAGAGTTGTGGTTTAGTGGGTGTAGTTGTGAATTAATTTCCTTTGAGCTCTTATATGATCCCTGTCACCACCCCGTGTCCTTGAAATATTTATAATCAACTTTAACTGGAGTCTTGGATTTACCATTTACCCCTGTTTTTTTCTTTTTTTTTCCTTTGTCATCTCTTCCATTCTGAAAATATGTCTCGACTCATGAATGCAGAGGCTGTTCCGAAGAAAATACTGGAGTTGATGAATGTTCCTGGGCTGACAAGAGAAAATGTTGCTAGCCACCTTCAGGTATCCTGAATTTTACTAGATTTATTACATTTTTCCTGTGCTACATAATCTATTGTAGTTATTTTCAGCACCATCTAACTTTACAAGAATATGGTGCAGAAATACCGCCTGTACCTTAGAAGACTGAGTGGTGTGCCGCAGCATCAGGCCGGAGTAAATAGCTCCTTCATTGGAACACAAGACGCGGGTTTTGGGGCGATCTCCTCACTTAACGGGTATGAGATCCAAGCACTTGCTGCTACAGGCCAGCTTGCACCCCAAAGCCTTGCTACACTCCAAGCAGCTGGGTTGGGTCGGTCTGCCGGAAAATCTGGCATATCCATTCCCATGTTGGATCAAAGAAACCTCTTCAGCTTTGACAATCCAAAATTAAGATTTGGAGAGGGACAGTCGCAACAAAATCTCGGAACCAATAGTAAACAGGCGAACTTGCTCCACGGAATCCCAACCACAATGGAACCTAAACAACTCGTGAATCTTCAACAGTCTGCTCAATCTTTTGGAAGCATGAGCATGCCAGTCCATACACATGGAGCCCAGAGTAGCTCTCTGCTGATGCCAATGGGCCAACCACAGGCTAGAAGACACGTCATCAGTGAAAGTGGGAGCAGTCGTCCTCCTGTGCTTCAGGCCAATATGGGGCAGTCTATTATGTCAACTGGCCTTGTTGGCCAGGCCTTAGGCAGGAGCGGTACTGCTGAAAATGGGCGAGGTCTGGGGCACAATACGATTTTGCAGACATCATCTGCTATGAATTTTCCCATGAACCAAGTATCAGATGCACCGGTTAGTAGTTTTCCCATGCAAAGTACTTTTCCTACATCCAAAGGTGGATACCCAGAGGATGTGAACTCTAGTATTATTAAAGGGCCTGGAGGGGGTATGCCGAGCTATGATATACTCCATGACTTGCAGCAAATTAGATCCAATGATTGGGAGTTTCAGAATGTGGGTGTGACATTTGATACATCGCAACCAGGAAATTCTGTCCAAGGAAATATTGACACATCCGGATTGCTTTTAGTTCATCAGGGTTTATCTTCTGGGCAAAGCAGCAATGGACACAATAGAAACATCTCTGCTGCTGGCAAGTCCTTGCTTTCCGCTGACGGAAATCGGCAGGTGACCACTCCTAATGTTGGTCAGCCTCCAACCTCCCTTGTTGACAATCCAGTGCAAGTTAAGACTGAAGGTTTCCCTGATATGAGCTATCAGGCCGTGCTCTATCCAGAACACTACAGCCAGGAGGATATCATGAATGCATTTCTCAAACAGGTGCGTGATTTTTGTTGCTATAAACTACTTGCGTCCTGTTTTCGGATGTGTATTATCTTTGTCGGATATTCTGTTCTATGCACTTGCTATGATGTGACTTGCTCAAATACAAAGCCCTGACATGGAATTTCTCTTTTCCTACTGCAGCAACAAGGCATTGGGCCACCTGATAGTGAGTTTGAGTTTGATGGATTTTCCGTGAATAATATTCCCGTTTAGGATATGTTCCATGGTCAGCTGCAGTACAGTGCAAACCTGCGCGTACATAGTTTCTACCAGTTGGTTATTTTCCCCTCCTGTGATTGGACTGCAAATTCAAGAGGATTCTTGATTTGAAGTGGTGGTGCTGGACCGTGATGATTATCGAATGGACCAATTGTGGAGCACGGCAACAGGATTGTGGAGCACGGCAGGCACTGCTGCGTGATATGCAAAGGCGTACATGCTAGTTCTTTTTGACTGCTTTTGATAGAATAATACCTTAGCCAGAAGAAGCAACTAATTTAGTCTTGTCAAGTTATTGGTAGAATTTCTTAGGCACTTTGTTCAGCTGGACAAGGTTTTGTGATACTGGCAGTACTTTAGGTCTAGGAGCCTTTTCTAACTCCAATAACACAGCCAATGCGGTTCTGGTCCTGTATTCTATTTCCCCCTTGTTTATTGAGGTAACTCAATGTTATTGTAAGTATTTGCTATTTCATTGCTTTGGACAAGGATTTGTGCATTCTTTACTTGGTGCTTCTTGTATTTCATTGCCCTGTGCAAGGGTTTGTCCGTTTTGTATTAAGTTATCTTCTGGGCTGAATCTTCTACCGGGCTATTCGAGACAGTTTCTTGATCTCTGTGTCATTTTTAATGGTCGATATCATGATTCGAATGGTTGCTCCGTGGCCAATGCGATATGTTGCAGATAAAACCCTGCAGCAAAAGGCTGTTTTTCCTTCTTTGACTCGCCGTAATCATTTAAACAGGTTTACTTCAAGCGTGATTGATTTTGCTGTCTTTAGGGCTCAAAATTTTGATTGATTTGCTTTTGTGTTGGCGGTATCAAGTCATGTGGTTGTGAAATGTGCAGCATATACGACACCAAATGCAATATACTCGAAAAGTCACTTTTCTGTGTCGCAGGTACTTGGGATTACTTATCAAAAAATACTGCCCATTAGTTCTAGCATTAGCTAGGATAATTTGTCGGGAGGATTTTTCTTTTGTTCCTTCTTTTACTGCTTTTAGTGTCTGGCCTGTTGAAAATGTCTACCACTCCCTTTGAGGAGTCAAAATACACAGACGGGGAAAAGAGAAAACACAGAGAGAGAGAGAGAGAGAGAGAGAGATAATAAGGAAACAGGGCAAAGTCATTCAACCACATGATGCAGTGAAAAATCCATAATCAGGAAAAAGTTCATGCCCTTCAAAGGAAAAAACAGTTAAGTTGGCACGATGGTATTTTGGCTCAGAAAAGTTGCAGTCGGGAGTGACAAGCTCAATCTTATTGCTAATGTCCGTGGATCGATGCCTGCGACTACGAAGTTATGTATGCCTCCATTTCACTTCTGAGGTTCTTCTAAATATGACGTTATCTTTTTGCTTGATGAGTTATGACGGGTCTAGCTTCCTCAGCATAATTTTTTTCTCACGTAAAATGGCAAAGTTTGTGATTTCCGCCCTCGTCAAATGGGTGGCCGTGCGATGCTCCAATGAACCAACTTACGTCTCCCAGTAAAGCATAGGGTGCGATTGCCACTGTTTCAATATAGGACAGGCACCTACTCTCTTTCGCCTCACGTCACCATGAATTTGTTACAGGACGAACAGTCAGAGAGCATATTGAACAGTGTACGCAAGGGCCGCAATTAGTTCATGAACAAAGAAAGCCAGTCAGAATATAGAACTAAAGCATCATTCTTCAACCTGTAAACAACAACCACAACTACTGTTGTACTATGTTTAGTAGCAAAATATCTTGATCGGGCACATCTACTTTCAACGGTACCTACCTTTCTTAGGAAATCATACCGTTAACTGTCATTTCCCAGGAAATCATACTTGCGTGCATGCGCTGTATCTCTTGCGGGTGGTAGACAGTTCAATATAGAGATCTCACATGAAATTGGAGTAAAATGATCCGCACTTAACAAATGCACACTGATAAGTTGGTTCAGCAACTTTGGACCATTTAGCCTCAGAAATATATCAGCAACACGGTCACTGATTGATGCCCCATATTAGGGATTTGCAGTCACAGCAAAAAATATGAAATTCTTTCTGTGTCATTCACTAGTAGCAGTACCACTTACCTTGCAATCAAGCGAAAGAATAACAAAAATTGAGTGTGTAGCACAACCAATTAAACAGAAAATATCTCTACAAAGTTGTGCACAAAGTACAAATTCTATTTAATTCCACAAACATCATAATAAGTACAGTATCACGAAAGAGCATAAAAGAATGTAGAGAAGCACCAGGATCTAGAGTTATAACTTTCTTTTAACCTGCAGACGACAAATGCAGTGTGTGCAAACGCTCTTCTCAGCAAAGTAAAAGAGTGAGAATTCGGAACCTCCCGGTAAGCCGTATACAGTGACAGTCCACCAAAAGAATATAAAGAATCTGCAGCCATATATAATTTGGTCCTAATCATGCTATCGCTGCATCAACTTGAACAGAACTGATGCTAGAAGGACTGAGTAGACTATGTTCGACATTGATCGGCTTCCACTGCTTGTGGGGTAATAAGAAGGAAGCGCGCACTCGTCTCCATTAAAGAACACTTTAGTTGGAAAGCCATCTCCTAGTGGCACGTTTAACCCGGCAATATTTTTCTTGGTAAATGAGATCACAGACTGTTGTTTCCCGGGGACCCTAGGATCCTTCTGTGGATTAGCTCCGTCAGTTTCTGCTACAAGATAGTTCAATCCCGGGAGTCCTTGCATGAGGATGGTACTATTAACGCCATTTATTTCCAACATGGTCCCGTTGAACGAGTATGCCTTTTCAAACCCTGGTGCAGCTTTATCCATTTGAAATGCAGTGAACCAATCAGGAAAAGAGGTCTCGTCCCAGTTGAAGATCGTGACCCTCGCAGTCCAACCGCGGGTGTAGTCAGTGTACAAATGCCAATTGATGCTGACCCCGCAGTTATCGCCACAAGGAGGTGGCTGGGGTATTGTAAGATGCTTTAGACCAGCCCAAGCAGTTGCCAATGCTGAACGATTCTCGAAAGGAACAAGAAGTGCTGATGATGGAAGAAGAATGGCTGGAGCTGTGGTGCTACATGTTTGGCTGGTGCTGCTAGGGCACCCGCACGCGCAAGTTGGGCATGGGACAACTGACTCATTGTAATATGCAGAGAATGACACGCAACATCTAGGGCTCGACCCCTTGGCTTCAGTGATATTGCACACCACCTGCCAGCTGGCAACTGCAGTAGTGTTGGAGGGTAAGCCACTAGGGTCTGGGAACTGGCTTGGGCTCACTCGAATGGGTTGACCGCACTGGTAGTCTGGATTCAGTGTGCCGTTGATCTGCCAATTCTGCGGAGGCGAGAGCATCGATCTGTTGAGATTTGGTGGCATTTTGTAGACCTGCATCTGGAACACCGATGTCGACTTGCTTGGGTCCATTGACGGTGGCAAGATGGTGCCGTTTCTACAACAATTGGGAACCAAACCAACTGCAGTGTCATTGGCCTTGGTTGGAGGCAAATCAATTATGGTTGGCCGCTTCTCACAACTCAATACAGTCGAGAAATCCATGGCTGCGTAGTATGTGCCTTGGGTGCCAAATATGCAGTCAGTAGAATCGACGACGGATGGATAAGCCCCTTTCATCGTGAAGATGAACTCATCATTCTTCCAATCCCAGCTCAATTTCCAGTTATCAAGACGACCAAGAGGGTTGTGGTTGGCAATGGTGACCTGTGCCCAGTAGTTCGAGTCATATGTTCTAGTAACATCATACATGATCGTTAGATCGCCACTTTTTCGGGAAAGAAACTCATCACCAACAGTGACGTTGGCCTTGGAGTTGGCGTCCTTGGTGCAGCACACTTGCATCGTACTGTTGCCTGCAACAACCACAACGAGAATAAAGACCTTTTCTTGACAGTAAGGGTGAATTGCATACTGGCAAACGATCAATAGCAATAAGATCCCATAAAATTAAGCAATATGGCACCAGAAAAAACCACTTCCATTCACCAGTAATTATTGAAAATGGGGTTCTTGATTAGTAGAAAAGGATCTGTCAAAGCTTAAAGGTAAAATTCTGCCCAAGCATTCCTCACACTTTTTACCTCCTCCTCCAATAAAATAGATACAAATCCTATTTCTTAAAAGCACAGAAACCCCACATCTTAATACAAAGACATCTCCACCGACGAACGAAACGAGTTGAAAATTGCAAAATCTATAAAGAAAATCAAAGATGAATTTTCATCTTTAGTGCATAATCAAGAGTGGCAACGGTCCTTTTCCACAAGATCTCATTAAAGGATCACCATTCTATGTGTATGCAATATAGTTTCCCAAAATCCACGACATGAGACAGCACAAAACCACATCCAACCTCAACCAACAAGATCCATCTCATTTTCCTGCTCAAGAAAGCTAAGTACCAACTAATCCATCCCACTCAAATCCACTGACCCTTCACTTAGCCCCCGACAACAAAAAATCTCCATGGATAAACTTCACCAGGTCAGAGATCAAATGATATATGCTCATTAACAAGAAAAACATAGAGAAATCACATCAAGCACGAAACAGAGCGACGAACACAGATCAGCCGCAAATGGCGGTCACTCACCCTGCATAGTAGGAGCGGGACACAAGAACCCATCGTTCGCCAACGAGATATTCGCCGGCATCGGCACGGCCGGCGGCTTCACCCCGAACTGGGTCCCCACCAGATCGACGGTCAGCCCCATCTGCGTCGCATCGCCCGCCGTCTCGATCGCCGTCTTCAGATCGGTCATCGAGGCTCCCGCGAAGACGGTGCCGTTCCCGACGCTGGCCGGGAAGGACGACCCGTCGGCGAGGACGGCGTTGGAGGCGGAGACCAGGAGCTCGTCGTGCTGGAACCCGACGGAGACCATCCAGGACTTGAGCTCGTCGGCGCCCTGGTTGACGACGGTGAGAGTCGACTGGAAGCTGTAGGCCTGGTGGGTCGCGTTGGTCGGGTGGAGCTGCTTCCCGCCGGTGTAGGCGTAGGAGAGGAAGACGCCGTTGCAGGCGTCGGCGGCGGAGGGCGCGGGCGCGGCGGCGGTGGTCTGGGCGGAGGAGAAGGGCGCCGCCGCCGCGAGGAGGAGGAGGAGGATCGGGAGGAGGGTCGGCATTGCGCCGGTGGGTTGCCGGTAAAGTTCGAAACTTTGAACACGACAACGATGAAGATGAAGAAGAAGAAGAACGGACGCAGAGAGACAGAGGGAGAGAAATTGTGTGACGTTTTGTAGAGAGAGAAGGCTGGAAGAGCAGTGTGAAAGAAAAGGCGTAAACGCGTAAGAGAGAGAGAGAGAGAGAGACTGTGTACAGCTAGCTTTCCTAGTTAGAGAGAGAGAGAGAGAGAGAATTTTTTTTTTTTTTTGAAATGTAAGTGAATTATTTCTGTTCAAAATTTCAAACGACTCGGTTTCAATAGTGGCACCGCTAATCATGTCGTGATTATTATAATCCTGTCCTAATCTTTTCAATTTTACAGAACGAATTCTATATCCTATGTCAGATTTTACCTACTCGGGCACCCCTTTTCACTTAGCCCCCAAGTTTTCAATTTTTAGCACAAGCACCAAGATTTTTGACATATTTAAATCGATGAAAATATAACTACCATTTTAAATGTGAATTTCGAGTTTTATGACAAGTTGGTCGGAAGGAACTTGATCTCATGCATTTATTAGGAATATCTAAGTTGACCTAAACTCCCAAATATGTAAATTGAAGATTTCAATGAAACTATTGAATTATAATCATTCATAACACTCGTCATGAAACTCTACTTTCACGGATATATTTATTCTTATAGTTTGATCCGTGGATTAGTAAGATGCATAATCTCATCCAATGCATCTTGCATCTTTTTCTATTACTATAATCTTTTGCAATTTTCCCTTTGGGCCCCCTTCTGAACGATGAGCTAGGCCAGTTTCATCTATTCATAAAAAACGTTCTCCCCACACCATATTTCGGTGGCGGAAATCCTGCCGCCCTGTAATTTAATCTAGACTTTAATAAGGGCATCTCGAGTTCGATTCCATAGTGTACGCAAATACCTTAGGATTAAGTCGTGAAGAAGTAGATCCTTTTTTTTTCTTTTTCTTTTTTATCTCAAGCCTTCGGACCACGGCATGGATGACGTAGGATTCGATTGAAACGATCAAGCCTCCCGACCGAAGCGTGCTTTGATTTTTTCTCTTGCTTTCGTTTTTTATTTGTTTCTGGGACGGAGCTGATGCAGAGGAAAACGTCGCTGTCGGGAGAGCAGGTTGATGGAAGTTTCGACGGCGCGATTTCGGTTCAAATTGGAAAGCGTCGTGCTGGAATTCCGCGGTTGTTTTGGTGCATTATGAATCCATCGTTGACCGCCGTTACATCTGGGAAATTAATATATAGTACCGATCGACCCTAGGAAGCATGTGTTTGGCCTGTCCGTTGACATATAGGCTGAGATTTTTGCGACCGAGTACAGACCCGCGTGGCACCGAACGGGCCAGTTCCCCACCAACCCTCCTGGGTAGCGTGCAAATATAGCTCCTCATATAGCTCAAACATCTGGTTTTTATTAAGGATAATCGGTTTGAGGGTTAGTCGATTTCTACTCTAAAAACCAGCCTAGGCAAGGCTTGTGGAACCGAAAAATGACCCATCTTATCCTGTCCAGTTTTAGGGTCGATCCGAAATCTGGTGATTTTTCCTCCTCCTTCTTGCTTTGTTTTTGTTTTTCCTAATCCTCACGGGTAGGAATTCCCAGCATTAAAAGAAAGAGATAATTTAGTAAATAGAGCATGCTTTGAAATTGAAAAAGAAAAAAAGAAAAATGAAGTCTTAGCCTGTCTGTCGGTACACTTTTTTACGTGGAACTGGGAACAAACTAGTCTTCCTCGGAATCACCTAAAATCGGCCTGATTAGTCTAGTTCAATTCAATCCATTGCCTAGGTTGAACTGGGATCAATGCACACTCCTACTTTCTACTCTCACCTGTGCAATAAGTTATTCCAATTGATCATGGCCATTGTCGAGAGATCGACACCGACACACCCCTGGTTCGTGCCAAGGTGGCCAACCCCACACCCAGCCCTCTAGGAACATAGTCGCCTCATTCCTCCACTGGCATGGACGATGACATTATTTTCATGATTCAGTCGAGTTGTCTCTCGACATTAATACATACCAAAGCGAAAGGTTTCCAGTTGTATCGGGTCGAGTACGAAAAATTGCGCTGAGCATACCGGAGTGAACTTTGCAGTCTTCTCGATCAAAAAAAATTTCAAACGTCTACTCCCACTTTCCACTCCCTCTTTCAATTTCGGTTGACTTTTCCATGTAATTTGCCCTAATTTTTTTTTGGGTGCAATAGTCCAAAAAATGTCTTTTTATGACCTTGGCAATACCGCGGTATGCTATATGAGCATACAACCACATCTCGACATATAACAGTATACATGAATTCACATTACAGTGCACTTAATACAGCATTTATCCGATTTAGATTCTTTCTTTTTTTTTGGTAAGGTATATTCTTTGTTTATTCCTAACAAGAAATTAACAAAGTGTATTTCAACAGCATTGACATCAAAATTACATCTGTCGATCCTTCATTAATTTGACATCTTTCATGTCATCTATGTACTCCCGAGCTTATCAGACATAAAGACAATGAATTTCTTCCATTATAAAATAGGTTATTGCTGGATGTCTTTCGTAAAGTTTTGTAAAAGAGATGAAAGGATATGATCATGCTAAAAGCATATCCACTCATTTAGCCACTACAGCGGTGTAACTTTTTAACATTAAGTTGTTGTAAAGTACCAATCGTTCTTTGACAGAAATCAATAAAATTATAGCTTGCATATTGTTATTTTCTCAATGCAAGATGTTTATCAAAAGATTGTACTTGTTACATATTTTAATCTTAGGGTCCGTGCATTTTGTGGAGAATGAATGATTTGAAGAATATTTTTTTTGAAAATAATTGCTTATATGGCTTGAAACAATTAATCAATAAAAAATAATTTCATCTTCGACAACAATTTATGTTAAAAAATTTTAGTAGACAATGCAAAATATTTCATTTATTCATTTTATAAGCAATGCAAATGATTTTTTTTTTTAGGATATTTTTTTTCCAAATCCTTTATTTTTTGCAAAACAAGAACTCTTAGAAAAAAAAATTGACTAAAATAATAGTGTGTATTACCATAAATCGACAAACAATTCTTAGGGAGGTCCAATCCAAGGGGTTATGTTAGAAAGTTTAACTCAAAAACTTAAATTAATAAATTATGGAAATCACATAAATATAAAAAATATATAAAATTCATTATTAAGTGATGTGAAATAATACTTCAATAATATTCATATCCTAATATAAGGAGAACTTGCACGCGAGATTGAAAACACGTGTTAATGCGTGCCATGATGGCCGGCAATGGCGCCCTGGGTGCACCGATAATCACTCACTTTTTTGGGGGCTGTAGGGAATGACTGATCCCCGAAAAACCGAATTCGACATCGAATCGAACCCCTAAATCAATGCGGAAGACGAAGCCCGGGAAAACACACATCACCGATCGTAAAGCACACCACGGATTCGAGCGTACCTTGTTAGCCACAGATTAAATACCAATGTCGATGGAGGAAGAGAATCCGGTCGATGAAGCCTTGAAGGGAAGAAATTGGAAGCTGTATGCCTACTGTTCTTCGGGAGAGAAAACGCGCGGGAGAGAAAACGTAATTCTGATTCAACGTACATGACTTTCTCTCTCTCTCTTCCCTTTTATACCCCCTTCTTTCCACGGGCCTTATTCCCGTGGGCCGGGCTTCCTGGGCCCAACTTAGCCAGACGGGCCTTAAGCCCAATTACTAATTAAATAAATCCTTCATCTCCCACTCGCACATGGTGGTCCAAAACCAACATGGGCGGACAGGGCCTACTCAGCCCCATCAGAGAATAATCCATCATAGACTCTCTCTTAACATGGTGGGCCGAACAGAAATCTCTTTACCTCTCTTCAACATTCATACCGGTGAATAATCCGTGCGACCAGCATACTTTGAGAGCTCGTTGCTATACATCTGTTAGGAATATATAGCAGCTCAATAATGGGCGTCACACTCCGAGTAGATTTAGTATGCAGTACCCTAGATCGATCGATCACATTTATATCTCCCTTGATCTCTTTTAAACAATGATATATATATTGTATTCATAATTATAATTATCACAAAGACAGTCATAATTGGTCGACCAGTGAATACAAAACCACAATGTGATTCTCCAAAATCGATCTTCCTCTTTCCTTCAAACTCTCAATTTCAATTCAGCTTGCTTTTCTAGAAATGTCCCATTAGATCGAATCAAACTCATGACCATTGGCAACATTCTAAGATAGCAAACACTAAATAGAAATCTTGAGAATAAGTAAGAGTCCTGAGGGGACTAAGAAATTGAGGAACTCTCTTCCTCAAGAGTCTCACACTTCATAAAAGTTGAGATCAAACTTTTTGCCACTCTTATTGGTCGTCTTATGCATACGTAGTATGAAATACGTATTACGGTATTAACTCCTTTCCCATGGAGCGTATGTCTACATCTTTCAATACCGTACAGATGATAGTTCAGACATACCCAATGTCTAACTTGAGTTCACGTATCTACTCATTCACAAAATTCATCAGAACTCACATCTGGCATCTTAGACAGATAAAGTAAAATATGTGGGGTATTTTACTTTCGGACATCATAAGTATTATGTCCTCATCTTAACACTTAGTTAAGGCGACATGTGTATTTTAAGCATGAGCTCTCGATTATCACCTAGATAATAAGCTTAAATACAGTCTCATCTCTATTTATCACACAGTAAATAGAGGCGATTACCCGTGTGAGTGGGCTAATCTCTTATCTGTCCGACATACTTTCTCAACTTAAAATAATGCACTGAGCATTAGGATGCATAAAGATCACACAAAGATTCATAGGCATTAATCAATGAAAAAACAAAATTTCATAAATGTGAACAACTCAGGGAAATTACAATCCAGTACATCAGACTCTACGCAATCCTAGAGATTTTACATGACCACAAAACACATCTCTAGGTATTGGCTTTGTCATTGGATCTGCTACCATTCTATGCGTAGATATGTACTGCAAGTTCACATCCTTTCGTGCAACCATATCTTTTACAAAGTTATACTTGGTATCTATATGTTTGGTCTTGCCATGATACTTTGGATCTTTGGTGTACGCTATAGCTGCTTGGCTATCACAATTAACCAACAATGGATTTGCAGCTTTCTCAATAACACCTAAATGATCCAAAAATCTCTTAAGCCAAACTCCTTCTTGTACTGCTGCTGATAATGCCACGAACTCAGCTTCCATCGTGGATAAGGCTATGCACGTTTGCTTCTTATTACTCCATGATATGGCGCCATTGCTCAGTAAGAAAGCAAATCCTGAGGTAGATTTTCTTTTATCTAAATCTCCTCCCCAATCAGCATCTGAGTAGCCTTCAAGTCGCAGATCCTTTCCTTGGTAATTCAACTTGTAATCAGCAGTTCCCTTCAGATACCTCAGTATTCTCTTAACGGCCTTCCAATGTGCTGGACCTGGATTGGATTGGTATCTACTCACCATTCCAACTGCAAAACATATGTCGGGTCTTGTACACATCATAGCATACATCAAGCTCCCAACAGCACTTGCATAAGGAACATGTTTCATTTGTTCCTTCTCTTGTGGAGTCCCTGGACACAGTCTGTGGCTCAACCCTTCACCTTTTGCAATAGGAGTGTCTATGGGTTTACAATCTTGCATACGAAATCGTTCAAGAACTTTGTTTATATAAGTTTCTTGCGAAAGAGACAACGATCTCTTCGAACGATCTCTTGAAATCTTAACTCCAAGAATGTATGCAGCCTCACCCATATCCTTCATCTCAAAGTTGGAAGACAACCAACTCTTGACAGTCTTAACAAACTCCATACTGCTTCCAGCAATTAGTATATCATCAACATATAATGATATGATCACAAATTGATCCTTGGATCTTTTGATATATACACAATGATCCTCATCAATCATTGTAAAATCATATGCCACTATGGCATTATGAAAACGTATATACCATTGTCTTGATGACTGCTTAAGACCATATATCGACCTCAAAAGTCGACATACCTTTTCTTCTTGGCCTTTCACTATGAAACCATCAGGTTGTTCCATATATATTTCTTCCTCTAATTCTCCATTGAGGAAAGCAGTCTTTACATCCATTTGATGTAATTCAAGATCCAGACTAGTCGCTATTGCTAGAATAATGCGAATTGAGGTAAATCTGACTACAGGAGAAAATGTATCTTCATAATCAATTCCTTCTTGTTGATTATACCCCTTCGCCACAAGGCGAGCCTTATGCCTTTCTATTGAACCATCAGCCTTTCGCTTTATTTTGAGAACCCACTTGTTCCCAATAGCTTTGCGTCCTTTTGGCAGATCAACCAGTTCCCAGACTTGGTTTGATTTCATTGACTCCATTTCCTCTTCCATTGCATTAATCCATTTTTCTTTGCTAGGGCATTTCAGAGCCTCATTTATATTTCTTGGCTCATCCTCATCTTGTGGAGCAACCATAAAAGTTTCCCCTTCAATGTCAAAACGTCGACGGGGAATACTTTGGCGACTTGTTCCCCGTATGGGAGATTGCACACTTTGCACATCATTTCCCATCATGCTCCCACTTGGATTAGGTAATGATGATATCGTCACTTCAAATGGTTGCAATTGAGAATGAGTTGAATTCAATTCATCACTTCTCATATTACTCCCACTCGGACGAATTCCACTAACATCATTATCCTGATCCAAAGTCTCAAATAGGGAACAATCTTCCCCTATTTCGCCCTTCTTAGGAAACTCATCTTCTAAGAATGTGACATCTCGTGATTCAAACTCAGTTATACTCCCACTTTCCTGCTCACCTATGAACACATACCCTTTTGAGTGTTCTGAGTATCTTATGAAAATACTCTTCTTTCCTCTGGGACCCAATTTCCCAAATTTGTGAGAGGACTCATGTGTAAAGGCAGCACAGCCCCATGGCTTAAGAAAACTTAAGTCCGGTTTTCTACCTGTCCATAACTCATATGGAGTGGAAGTAACTGATTTGGAAGGCACTCGGTTAAGTATATAGGCAGCAGTTAACAACGCATCACTCCAAAAAGTGATAGGTAAGTTAGCATGCGCCATCATAGACCTAACCATTTCCAGTAGGGTTCTGTTTCTTCTCTCTGCAACACCATTTTGTTGAGGAGTGTATGGAATAGATAATTGTCTTTCTATTCCTTTTTCATCACATAATTTTCTGAACTCATCAGATAAATATTCTCGACCTCGATCGGATCTCAATGCTTTTATTTTCCTGTCTAATTGATTTTCCACCAGGTTCATGAACCTTTTGAAACAACTTATCGCTTCAGATTTATGAGAAATCAAATAGACATATCCGAATCGAGTATAATCATCAATAAATGTGATGAAATAAACAGCCCCATGCCTTCCTTTCATATTCATTGGACCACAGATATCAGTATGGATTAAATGCAGAGGAAATTCAGCTCTTTTTCCCTTTCCAAATGGTTTCCTTGTCGTTTTCCCTTCTAGGCAATACTTACATATGGGCAAATCGACTTTTTCAATATTGCCCAACAAGCCCTCTTTGGCTAGTCTATTCATACGCTGTTGGCCAATGTGACCAAGTCTAGCATGCCACACATTCACATCATTATCATATTTATTAGGAGACGTGAGAAGGGAATAACAAACATTAGTATTAACATAATCAATATCTAATACAATAAAACCATCCAGAAAATAACCACAACCATAGTAATTTGTATCTAAAAACAAATTCACACCTCTACTAAAGAAGTTCAAATTGAAACCTAATTTAACCAACACTAATACAGACACTAAGTTCCGACGAATCTCCGGAGCATACAGCACATCATGAAGGAACAAAGTGCGTCCACCACGCATATTCAGTTGGCATGTGCCAATTCCTTTCACTTCAGCTCTGGAGTTGTTTCCCACATAGATCCACTTAGTTCCAGTTGGTACTCGTCGGAATTCCACGAAGGATCCTCTATCCTTCGCTACATGGTCCGTCGCTCCTGAATCCACAGTCCACAAAGGATTAGACTCAGTTAAGAATACAGAACTCGACACAAAAGTAAAGTTCTGAAAAGTACAAGGGGTGCATACCTTCTTTGGCTCACGACAGTCGCGAGCATAGTGACTCTTCTTGTCACAGTTGTAGCATTTCACCCTTGCTAACTTCTTCATGTGAGGACGCTTTCCTCTATTATGTTGGTTAAACTTGGGTTTCTTCCCTGAAGGACCAGCTTCTTCCTTGCCTTTCCCCTTATCAAACCAGCTAGGGCGCTTGCGCTTGGAGCTCGAAGCTCCATTTGAGCTAGAACTTGCATGATAAAGTTCAGCATCCGGCTTAGCCGCCAACAGGCGGTCCTCTTCCAGCTCAAGATGACGCATTGCATCCTCAAAGGTTTTGATATTTTCATTGTGAGTCAGGTGTACCCTCATGTGCTCCCAACTTTGAGGCAAGGAACGAATCACTGCTTGCACCTGCTGCTCATCTGTGAGGACATGGCCAGCATCTCTCAGCTCAGTTATCATGTTTGACATCTTTCTAAGATGTTGCTTCATGGTCTGACCATGAGGCTTCTTATAGGAGTCAAACCTGATAGTGAGCTGCCTCAGTCTAGTCACCGAAGTATGACCAAATCTAGCTGTCAATGCCTCCCACATTTCCTTGGCATTGTCAAAACGCCGAAACTCTCGCATGACGTCATTTTCCATGCTGCTCAGCAACGTGATGCGAGCTAGAGAGTTCATTCTTTTCCACGCAGAAAAAGCTTCTTTGTCTCTTTTGTGCTGTGCAGTGGTTCCTTCTTCAGGTTCTACCATGGTCATGACAAGAGCCTCAAGTGCTTCTTGCTCTTCCAGCACATACTGGATTTTCATTTGCCAAATTTCATAGTTGTCACCATTGAGCTTTTCACCTTTGTTCAGCTCGGCAACTATGCTCTTTGTGGCTGAAGCCATTGATCTGAACAAATCAGACAAATATGCACGAATTATTAATGCCTATCATTTATACATCCCTAGTTGCATAGACCCATCATATTAATAAATAATTTTAAGTAAGGCTTCAGAATCAAAAGGTCACTACGTTTCCAATCATCCTCCAAAATCCTAACTTAAAACTATCATCAATATAATTGTCTTATGCAAAATCAATTCTAAGAAGCTACACAAACTTCTAAAACTACCCATAACTAATTACCCACAGCAACCAGCAATTACAGAAAGCAATAGATAATAGATATCGAATAACACAACAATGCTTTCATCTTTTAATACAATCAATACATTGGTTGCTACATCAACAACTATCAGGTAGTCAAACAGTACATAATATGTCCACAAACACATTTAGCAAAAAACAGTAAATACAACTAACATCAAGTCAGCACACGAACTGGGAAAGATCCTCTTTTGTTCAATTTCTTGATCTTTTCCCTTGTCATAATACAATAATATTCATTTACAAAATCCATCACAATTTTCTTATAGGAAGCAGCTCCGTTGACATCCCATATGCGATTCAACACATCTTGCCATTCAGGTGGAAGAGTGTTTATGAAAAATCGCACCATCTCTGACTGTGACATTGGACGACCATTCCATATGACCTGTTGAATTTTCCCGTTGACATCAAGGACGTGATCAATTAAGTCACCACTCTCCCATCGATGATCAGTCAGCTCAGCTATCAACTTAGATAGCCTTTCCTTTTGTTCATCGGTCACTGCGCGAATAGGTGTGCGCAACCTCAGGGGAGGCATTGTTCCTGCAACAAATGCAGAACAAATAAGGGATTACATATAATCCACATAGATTTAATTGAAAAAGAAACACATTCTTTTCCCTTTTTTTTTTTTTGGGTCAACGGTCAACGGTCGTCAACGGTCAACGGTCGTCGGACCGGTCGGACCGGTCGGGCCGGTCGAGCCGGACGAACCGGTCGGACCGTTCGGGCGGACCGGCCGCACGTGCCGCGCGCGTGCGCGGGCTGACGTCACGCAGACGTCAGCGGCACGTGCCACGCGCGTGCCACTGTCAGCGGGTCGGGTCGGGTCGGGTCGCGGGTCGGCTCGCCGCCCGGCCAACCGACGTCATCGATGACGTCAGCCCAGCGGTTACTGACCGTTGGGTGACGTCATGATGACGTCAGCACGCGTCGGTCCGTGGACCGGCGCGTGTCGGTTCGCCGGCCGGCGGCGAGCACGCGCCGATTCGCCGACCGGCGCGTGTGCCGCACGCGCCTGGCGATCGAACGCTTCCGGGCGCGTCGCGCCCACGCGCAGCGCCTTCCGGCCGCGCGTGTGGGCGCGTGTGGCGGCACCCGGCGGCGGTCGGCACATCGCCAGACTCGTCTCGACGTCTCGCTTCTTCCTATGCAATCAGAATTTGTTTTTGACATTCGAAAACTCATGAAAATGGCCTATGAAGTCTCGGGTGTCGGGATTGTTGTCCCAATCCGTACGGCCGAGAGTTTCTTCGCGAAAAATCAATCAAAAACACATCAAATTGATCGGGAAAACGTGAACTAGGGCTCTGATACCAATGTAGGGAATGACTGATCCCCGAAAAACCGAATTCGACATCGAATCGAACCCCTAAATCAATGCGGAAGACGAAGCCCGGGAAAACACGCATCACCGACCGTAAAGCACACCACGGATTCGAGCGTACCTTGTTAGCCACAGATTAAACACCAATGTCGATGGAGGAAGAGAATCCGGTCGATGAAGCCTTGAAGGGAAGAAATTGGAAGCCGTATGCCTACTGTTCTTCGGGAGAGAAAACGCGCGGGAGAGAAAACGTAATTCTGATTCAACGTACATGACTTTCTCTCTCTCTCTTCCCTTTTATACCCCCTTCTTTCCACGGGCCTTATTCCCGTGGGCCGGGCTTCCTGGGCCCAACTTAGCCAGACGGGCCTTAAGCCCAATTACTAATTAAATAAATCCTTCAGGGGCCTTTCAAACCTTCCGTTGGAGCTGTTGACTGATCAGTGAGCGGTAGTTCTTCCGAGTGCTCTCTGCTGTTTGTTCAACGTCAAGAAAACTTTTTGACCCAAGAATCTGTACCGAGGACTCTTTCGCGTTGAACCCGAGAAGATGTCCCTTCGTCTTTGGGCGTGTTGCTGACAAACGCATGCTAGAGAACTCAGAACTCATCGGTATAGCTTTGGAGGATTGTTGGTTTCGAGCTTGCGTCTAGATCTTACCGAAGTAGAGTGGAACGTAAAATTTACGTTCAATTAGCTTCTCGATTAGTACACAAATTGCATCCTTTGGCATTGCCGGTCGCAGTCATAACCATCAGGGGACTTTTCTGGATTTTCTGTACAGTAAGAAGACACTTTTGGTTTAATCTCGGCTTTGATCACTCGGTATGTTCGGCTCAGCTGAGATTCCTACTATCCGCATCTCGACGGGACTGATGGTGTTAATGTTCTTCCACTGGCTGTGTAAGTATTGCTTTTGTCATAAAGATTGAGGGATGGATCATAGGAGTGCACCATGATGCGGGAATCGAAGAATTTAGCTGCACAGCATGGCTAGAAATTCGTCCTACTGTAAAAACTTGATGCCGATACATTGGGTGGAAAAGCACCGTGGCAAGGTAGAGCAGTAAGCAGACTCAATGCGAGGACTCCGGCATTAGATTCTTGGGTGAACTTTCGATTTGTTTCCTTGCTCGTGATTCTTATTCTTTCTCAGACTTCAATACCAGTTTCGTGTATGATTTTGCTGTAAAAACCACTTCTAAATTTCATTTGCAGTTCCGACTTTTCTTTTTGTAGCCAGACTAGGAAAGAACTGAGCTTTGGGCTATGGAAAGTGGTGCCTTACGCTAGGAAATGAATGAAAGACGACATGGCACAAGGAAGCGGCACCTTGTCACTCGGCACATGAACACGCCTCTAGACCGCCACCAAGTCCTGCTTGGAAAGGTGGAACAACTACCTACAACCTCGCCATCGAGCTTCAGGCAAAGAACGGCAACAAATGGAAGAAGGTTGCTGCTGAGGTCGCTGGTCGTACAGCCAAGGGATTGGGAAGGTGGTGGGAGGTACTCAAAGAGAAACAGCTGATCGCCATTTCCAATGGTGGCTGTGTTCATTCTGATACCCGCTATTGCATCAGGTCTTCTACCTCTGGGGCTGCAGTCGAATAGAGGACTCGATAGCGCTCAAGGATCATTCGCTAGCTTGCCAAATCAGGGTGCTCTTCCTACTTCCGGAGAGGATAATATAATGTCCGACGTCACTGAGATCTGGAGGGAATTGGAAGAAGAGCATTGTGCCTGGGCGTCGCATCAGAAGAAAGCTATGTGGAGGTTGATCGGTTGCGGCGCAATTAGTTGGAGAAAGCATGCAGGAGTTGGCAGAAAATGAAGAAATAGAGGCCAAAGTAGATGCTCTCAGTGGAGCAGAAAGCTTTTCTGGATGAGATGGAAGCGGAGCACCCAACAGCCGGCGCAATTGAAGAGAGATGCAGATTCCTAGAAGAATAAGTTGGCCGAAGAGCGGATGGGGAAGCAAGTGCAGTTTTCTTGGATGGCTGACCAAGTTGAGGGTAGGATTCGGATTGCAGATCGTAACGGGCAGTGAAAAATTCGTTGAGACCTGCAGTTCATTTCCTTCGTACTCATGCTGATCGTATTGTGCCGTGCCCGTATTACTTCCAAGGCAAAAAAACACCTTGCCAGATGAGATATTTAGGTTGCGCATGACAATGTTTCTTGATTGGGGAAGAGTTTTTTTTTTTTTTTTTTCAGAAATAGTTCTTTTCTATTTTTATTCCGGGAGACAATTTTTGAGTAAAATAAGGTATTTGGTAACTACACAAAATTTCAACTCTTGAAATAGAAAAAAAAATAGAAATGCGTTTGATACGAAATATTTTCTCTTTTGTATTTATTCGTTTTTTATTCTTGCTCATGGATTGTCGACTGCCAGCTGCGACCACCCATCGCCGATCGTTGCTCATCGCCACTTGCCACCGCCGCTGCACAACCGCCGGCCTTTAACTGTCACCGCCGATCGCCGCCACACAGCCCATCAGCAGCTGCCGACCGTCGATCGCGGGGCGCCAGTCAATGGACTGTGTGGCAGCAATTGGCAGCGGTCGGCGGTGATGGTCGACGACCAGTGGTCATGTAGCGGCGGCAACGGTCGGTGGCAGTTGGAGGTGGCCGCGACAAGAGAAAGGAATAAAAAACAATAAAGAATAAAATTGACTTATTTCTAGAAATTGTTCCTAGAAACAATAATCTACTTTTTTTTTTTTTGTTTCTTATTTCTAGAGAAATTATTCCCAGGAATAAAAGTACCAAATAGATTTCTGTTCTTTTTTTGTTCCGGAAAACAAAAGAACATAAATTGAAAAAAACAGAAATGTTACCATGCAAACTCTTAAGTGTCAAAAGTTACGAAAGTAATACTTAAGTATCAAAATCGAAGTAAAATGGATCTAAGTGCCAACAACAAAAAAATCTTGCCAAAATGCTGATATGGCAATTTTTCAACGAGATAACTGTAAAACAACATTATTTTACTAAAGTGGCTAGATAATTAATTTGAATATTAATTAAATTAAATTTAAAACTAAATTTCTTATATATATATATATATATATTTCATTTTATTTTTAAAAAAAGATGAACATTACAAGCGGTTAGGGTTGCCATCGCCTGCCCACCGTCGTCGAAAAGGCTAATGATGGTAGGGGGAGGGTTGGTCGAGGGGTCGTTGCTCATTGGAACAACGGGCAGCCCTCGTTGCCAATGAGCCAAGGTCGCTTGCCCCTGGCCAAGGCCCTGCAATGATGAGGAAGTAGTGGTGAGGGCTTAGCCCTCTCCTTCTGCCTCTTCTCCTTTAAAAAAAATATATATATATATATATATATATTTGTATTTTTATAAGTATGAATATTTTAAGTTGAGGCCTAGATCTGATTATTTTCTCAAGGGACCCATAGGTTGGCTGGCGTCTGCTACTTTGGAATCGAGGTTGTCCTTCCTCCTCGTTTGAGGCTTGTTTGGTAGCTGGTTGTCTGTGCCTTGCTTCTCTTTTGGTGTTTGTGTTGTAGTGTGTGTGCCACGATTTGCTGGCTTTTACATCTCAGCACTCTTCCACTCCTTATGATATTTCATATGGAGTGTAAGTTTATGGTAACGAGATCTTTTGTACATTTGGCATTTCCTCAATATATTTATTATATTTTACCAAAAATATATATATTTCTTAATTTAATTAATATTTATATTTTAAATTAAAAAAAAAAAGACAAAACAATATTATTTTGGTTCTTCGTCGCTGATTAAGCTTTCTAGTATGCCACGTAAGCGAGTTCTATTATCAAAAAATTGCTACGTAGGATTTCTAGCCACCTTCATCGAACTTGGCTCTCATTTTTAAAAAAAAGTGGCACTTAAAAGTGTTATTTTCGTAACTTTTAACATTTAAATATTTCTCTGTGTCAAGTTTTGACACTCCGGATATCCGGCTCCATACTTCCAAGGCTCGTTTTCTCTTTGGACAAAGAAGTAAAGCATGTCAAGGGCATGTACGTCGTGGATGTTTTCATCGCCTGAGCGGTATATTTTGGATCAAAGGGTTTTGCATTCCAGCTTTTGGTTAAAACGAATTATAAGGGACATTTGTCCTCGTCCACTTCAATGGAGATCCGAAAATGAGAAGACGATGTTCAGAACGGGGCCTAGAAGAATGAAAGAAGAGCATGTCAGCAGCCTCAACTGGTGTTGTTCTGGTTCATTTCGTCACCAAAAAAAAAGGTAATGTCGACCAAAAAGAAAAAAAAAACAATTGAATTGTCCTTCACAGAATATCCTTGCTTTTCGGTCACTCGAAGTCGCACGCATGAAAGCTACTTCTCTCTTCACAATCAGAGAGATTGTGAAGCGACTAGTCGGCTGTGCCCGGGAGTGGCTAGTGAACAATTGATAGCGAACTCGAGCGTTGTTGCGACTTGCGAAGGATCGCACTAGATGTCGGACGGTTGGGGCAAAGACCTTTGTGAGCTGCCCTCGAAGCATCATTGAGCTAAAAGGTGCCATCACATTACTAGCTCCTCTCCTTCAAGGTCGGCGAGGTTGAGATTCCGACCCTTCATCGTAATTTTCCAAGTGTCCATATGCGAAGATAATCCTAGGAATTACCGACGGAATTTACGCTGTTATGATTGAGCAAATGAGTCCTCAAGGAGCCGTAAGAGGTCCCTACCAGTCCCTTTGTGTTGAAAATGTGTGGCTATCCCTTGCGGCTAGGCGAAACGGGTGGGTGTCATCCCTTCAGCACCGGACCTTCCCTTTTCTTTTCCGTAACTTTTTGACCCTTTTTCTCAATCTTTCACCTCATAAAGACATGGCCAACCCTCAAAGGTAAAGGGCACAAAACACTACACACTCCTCATCCTCTCCCTCCCTCTCTCCCTCTGAGTTGTGCTTTTCCATTCCATCATCACATTCCCACATTGAAGCTCTCAAAGTTTCACTTCCCCTGCACTTCACCCGGCCACTCTCTCCTGTGGCCAACTCCTTTCCCCGGAAAATGGCAGTCTTTCTGAGCACCGCCCTCCTCCTGTTCCTGTTGGCTTTCACCCCTCTATCACTAGCCACCAACATGTCCTCTTCACAGTCGCCCACCACGGACAACTCCACAACAACCCCCACCACATCATCCAAAGACCAAGTCGACTGCACAATGTGCTCTACCTGTGGCCCTTGTGGCAAAGCCCCGCCGGCACCGGTGCAGCCAGTGCCGCCGTCTCTGCCTCCGCCGACCCCCAGCGGGTCCTCCTACTACCCTCCTCCGCCGCCCGCCCAGCCCTCCTACAAGTACTATCCCCCGCCTCCGCCATATGGGGGAGGGGGAGGCGGAGGCGGAGGTGGGTACTACTACTACCCTCCACCCAACTACCAGAACTACCCGGGGCCACCGCCACCGAACCCGATCGTGCCGTATTTCCCATTTTTCTTCCACGTTCCTCCTCCCGGTGCTTCCGGCTCTCCTCCTGCAAATACCCACTTGACCATAAGCTCAGCCTTGCTAGGCAAAGTTGGCATGGCGCTGGTTTTGTTGCTCCTGATTTGAAGCAGCAGGGTTATGGGCAGATCAAGCAAATTGCAGATGAGACAATGTACTCTGTTTAAGGCTCAGTTGTTTACAGAATTGCCCTTCTCCCATGGGCCCAGGATCATCAATCACAAGATGGACGGGAGCAGAGACACAGAGAAGCCACTTGTATGGGGACTAGTTCCCAGCAATTACTACTTTCTCTCTGTATTCTATCTTCGCTAACATAATGTGTAGTGATGATCTGCAATTTGAACATTAAATTGTACCTACTTTTGTTTGGCTATAGAATTGTGGCAACGTGGCATAAAGTGAGAGAGAGTGGGTGGTCATTTTTCTTGGAATGCGATCATGAAATCCACCCCACTAAGCAATTTGTAATTCGTAGTGTGCTTTTTCACTTTTGCTGAACTGAATCGGTGGTAGGGTTGAGACTGTTGGCTACAGGGGAGTTTGCTCGATGATTCTGCGACTTTCGGCATTTGGCCAGATCTGAATTTTTCAGGTATCTTTATGCGCATGAAAACTAAAGAGCTTAGGATGTGCATATGCTCTGTTTGGTCATTCTTATTTGGTAATGCTAGAGATAGATAAGATCCCATCTCTTAGCAAAACCTACCTCACTCAATAATGTGAGAAATTTTAAATTTAGGGTTGAAATAAGTGGTAATACAGATCTAATGTAAGTTTGACAAGTCATTGAGTGAACTAGTCTTAATTAGGAGTCTTAATTTTTGTAAGACTGTGCTTTTTCCTTGGTTGAATTATGTCATTGTTTTCTCATGGCATTTGCAATCAAAGTGCAAAACCCCGATTCATGGCAATAAGGAGGCAAAATAGAAAGCCATTAGTGGTAGTACAATTATCATTTAGTGTGATGCCTCGTGATAAATTGGTCATTAGACAAGTTTCGACCCATGCCTCAAGCGAATCTCTCTGACTATTTTGCGCCTTGGTATATGCTACTTCATGTAAAGACACTCCTAGTACATTGACCAAACTGTAATGTCAGGCTTTTTAGTACCAAACATTAAAAGATGGCAATACAGTAAAAATCGGGTCCTAGAATAGGTTTTAAATCTCGTGAAGAGAAGCCATAGACCTTGACATTGGTTTGAAATTCTTTCCACAAGTAACTCATAATTCAAACTCACCTGCGACTATAACTAAAAGATTGTAAAAAGTAGTCAGGGAATATTTTGACAGGTTTCGTGCTGAAACAAGCATCGATTTTGTATCATATGACAAGAGAAAAAACTTGTACCAACTATATATTTAAGTGAATTTTACGTGAAAACTCTTGTTAAAATCACGACTCAAATTAAAATTGGATTTACCATATATTTTGATTTTGAATTTGCAGCAAAATTAGTCATTTCCAGATCCGTCCTCCTGTCATTCCTGTAATCACGAGAAAGTAGTAAAGGCATTGGTGGGGGTGGGCATAAACATAACGTTCCAAGATGCAATGATTTCGATTCTAGGAAAAGGGGGAGAGAGTGGGGAAAAGCTGCCCCAAGGGTAAATTCTTGGTTTGGTCACGAGAAATTCCATGGAAGTAGACAAAAAGCCTAATAAATTACGAGAAAAAGGAAATAAAAAGAGAGAGAGAGAGAGAAGACAATGGACGAAATGGGCCTTGAGTACGATGGGAACGTGCGTGGGTTTGTTTGTCTCTTATGTGTCGATTCCCTTCAGCTTGTGGGCCCCACGCGATACTCGAGCCGACCATCTTTCGTGCTCCCACACGGAAAAAGTTTTCCTTATTCAGGGGGAAAAAAACAGCACGTCTCTCTTTTTTCCCTTTGGCTTCTCAATGATAATATTTTCTAGTAAGTCTGAAAAATAAGCGAAAAAATATTTTCTTATTTGATTTTCCTAAATAGATATATATTATTTGAATGCTAGTGACTTATGTATAAGTAACTAAAGAATCATATAGGTGCCGATCCCATTGGACCTTGGCCCAGCTTCGATAGACCTGGGCTTGAGTGTTGGGGACTTAGTCCTAAGCCTAATCTTAATGAACCTAAGGCCCAATGCAAACGATCTAGGCACAAGTTCTGGGGCATCGAGTTCTAGAGCCTCAGCCTCGATGGACCTGAACGTAGACATGAGTACTAGCATCCCAGACCTTGCCAAGCCTGGTATTTGGGGTCCCAAGTTTGGCTTTCGTGGATTTGAGCTTGGCCTATATGGACCGAGGCACAAGTGCTAGGAACCCATGGCATGGGCATTGAGGAGTTGAGCTTGGCCTTTATGGACTCAAATCAGGGCGCTAAGGAGCCAAACAACTGTACTGAGGTCTTAGGCCCAAGGTGCAAGCACTAGGAACTCGTGGCATGAACATTGATGTCTCCACCTTAGCCTATGTGGACTCAGGTTGGGGCATCAGGGAGCTAAACAACTACATCGAGGTCTTAGGCCCAACCTCTACGTACCTAGTTTTAGGCATTGAGGACCTAACCATGGGCATCAAGGTGATAAACATGGGCACCAGTGTCCCAAGGCTCACCTTTATAGACCTAGGCCCAAGCTCTAGCATTCCAGGGCTAGCCTCTTTAGTCCCAAGCTTGGCCACAATGGACCCTCGCCAACTTGGCCTCGGCCTCTAAACCATGATTCACTACGAAAGACCAGAAAAAATGAGCTTTGGGGTTCTTGTGCTTAAGCACAAAGTTTCAGGTTTAAGTATCGATGTCCAATCATATGAGAAGAATGATTTTTGATTTTTTATAGAGGAAATCGTCTTCCTTGAATTTAAGCATAGTTTTTCGTTGGCGAAGAAAATATTTCTCATTAATTGATTTTTCTAAGCGATTCAAACGCCAAATAATGAGGAAAATGCTTTTTCACGAACAAACAAAACGTAACATGTAATTCGCGAAACAAATGGAGACTCCATTTGTTTCGCTATTAGGTCCCAAGTTTGGCCTTGATGGACCCCGACTTGAGAACTAGGGACTCGAGCCTAGCCTTGATGTACCTATGCATCAAGGATCAGGGCATAGGCTCCAGGATCCTAATAATGGCCTCAATGGACCTAAGCATGAGTGTCAGGCACTCGAGCTTGGGCACCAAGGTCTCGAGCCCAAGATTAATGAGCCTAGGCATGGACGCTAAGAGTCTTGAGCTTGGCCTTAATTGACTTGGGTAGGTGTCGGTGTCTTGTACCTAGCCTTGATGGATTGGGACCTCGAGACTTGGGCCGAAGCGTTCGGTATCTACGCAAGGACGATAGGGTCTGAGGCTCGACATCGATGTACATGGACTTGAGCACCAAGGACCTAAGTCCAATCTCGATAGACTAGTGCCTAAGCATATTGGTCTTGGGTGTGGTCTCAATGAACATGGGTGTGGCCTTGATGGATCCAAGCCCTAGCGCGTGGACCCAAGTACTAGCATGGGGGTCATGCTTGGCCTTGATGGACTCGGTCCCAAACTTGGGAGCCTAGACACTGTAGACCTAAGCCTAGCCTCAATGGACTCGAGCCCTAGTGTTAGAGATCTAGGCACAAGCATCGGTGTCTTAAGCCCTACCTTTGTGGACCCAAGTCAAGGTGATAGGGAGTCGAGCAATAGTATTCGAGTCCTAAGCACGGTCACAGGCGTCGGTGACCCAAGCCCAACTTTGTGGTCTTGAGCCCAAGCACTAGGGTTTCGGGCATGGCCTCTTTGGAGTTAGGCTTGGCCTCAGTGGACCTCGATAGACTCAATCTTAGCTAAGGGCAGCTGTTAAAGGCTAGAGAACAGGTGTTAGGGTCCTATGCTCAAACATAAAGTTTTTGGTCAAAATGTTGATGTTTAATCATATTTTGGAAAATATTTTCTATTATTTAAAAATAAATCATTTTTCTGAAGAATAAGAAGAAGAAGAAGAAGAAGAAGAAGAATGCAGCCAAGGGAACTCAGAACTCATTATTTAACAAGGGAACTTAGAACTCATCATTTAAGAAGTACACTAGTTGCATCATTTAGCAGAAGAAGAAGAAGAAGAAGAAGAAGAATGCGGCCAAGGGAACTCAAAACTCATCATTTAAGAAGTACACTAGTTGCATCCTTTAGCAGTGCCAACTCATCATTTAAGAAGTACACTAGTTGCATCCTTTAGAAGAAGAAGAAGAAGAAGAAGAAGAATGCAGCCAAGGGAACTTAGAACTCATCATTTAAGAAGTACACTAGTTGCATCCTTTAGCAGTGCCGGTCGCAGCCATAACCATCTGCTTTAGTTTGCAATTTGGGATCCTATCTAATTGCAGGGGGATTTTCTGGATTATCTATATAGTAAGAAGGTAGTTTTAGTTTAATCTCGGCTTTGATCAATTGTCACGTGCGGCTCAGCTAAGATTCCTCCTTCCCACATCTCGACCGTGTCGATGGGGTTACAATGGGGACAATGATATTCGATTTATTTAAAGAGGAAATCATCTTCCTTATATTTAAACATATGGTTTTCATTGACTAACGAATATTTCCCTTTAACTCATGTTCCTAATTTGTTCAAATGCCAAAAAATAAGGAAAATATTTCTCATGAACAAAAGGAGTCTAAAATATTTTTCATGAAATAAACAGAGTCTTTATACTCCACTTGTTTTGCCACTAGGGTCCCCCAAGTTTGGCATTTGATGGAACCCAACTCAGGCATCTGCAACTCAGGCCTAGCCTTGATGTACCCAGGCACCGAGGACTAGGGCACGAGCATAGGTTTCAAGGTCCCAATACTGGCCTTAGTGGACCTAAGCGTGAGTGTTGGGCACTCAAGTTTGGACACCAAGGTCTCAAGCCTAACCTTGATGAACCTAGACGTGGGCACTAGGGTCTTGAGCTTGGCCTTAGTTGACCTGTGCAGGCATTGGTGTATTGTACCAAGTGTTGATGGATTGAGAACCCAAGACCTTGGCTCGAGCATAGGGTATCTAGGCAAAGACGATGGGGTCTAGGGCTCGGCCTTGATGGACATGGCCATGAGCACCAAGGACCTAGGTCTGATCTTGATTGACCTAGGCCCAAGCATCTAGGGCTCAAGTGTGGTCTTAATGGACATGGGCGTCGCCTTGATGGACCCAAGCCCTAGCATTAGGTTCATGCTTGGCCTTGATGGACCTAGTCCCGAACGTGGGGGCTCGGGAACTATGGACCTAAGCCTAGCTTCAATGGATTGAGGCCTAGTGTTAGAGATTTAGGCGCAAGCACCAATGTCTAGAGCCTTGCCTCTAAGGACTTGGGTCAAGGTGTTGGAGAGTCTAGTGATAGTACCACAGTCCTAGGCACGGTCACAGGCACCAATGTCTTGAGCCCAACCTTTGTGGTCTTAAGCCTAATCTTTATGGTCTCGAGCCCAAGCACCAGGGTTTTGGGCATGGCCTCTTTGGACTTGGGCTTGGCTCCGATGGACCTTGATAGACGCAGCCCTGGCTAAGGGCTGCCGTCAAGGACCAAGAACAAGTGTTGGGGTACTGTGCACAAATGTAAATTTTTGGTCAAAATATCGATATCTAGTCATATTTTGAAAAATATTTTTTAATTTTTTAAGAGAAAGTTATTTCTTTAATTTAAGCATGGATTTTGCATTGACTAGAAAACATTCTAAGTGATCCAAAAGGCAGAAAATGAAGAAAATATTTTTCACGAAACAAACGAAGGCTAAATCTCGCAAACATATAAATGCAAAGAAGAAAAGAAAAGAAGGTAATTGGGGTGAATAAATGAAAGGATCTTAGAAAAGTAATGCAGGAAATTTATTTGAACAATCTTGGTAAAAACAATATAAGTAACTAGATGATTATCTCGACCATTTGCTGAAAAAGCAAAATATTAGTCATATAGACTTTAGGAATTTGGATCTAGATGTACCCCCATCTTATTCCAAAAGAAAACAGAGGCCCAAGCCCATTAATCTATTCCGCGCTTCTTCCCTGTTTCGTCAACCGATCGCCGCCGAGCAGAGAGCTCGACCTCGAGAACCGCCGCTCGCCGCCGCTCTTTCTCCGGACTCGCTTCCGTCTCGCGGCGGCTCAACCCCCGACGCCTGCCACCACCGTCGGCCGGCGACACGCGGCGACGCGACAACCCGCGCAGAACCCCGCCGCCGCCGCCGTCGTAGCCGGGACTCGGCCTCCGAAGTCCGGTTCCGCCGCGCCTCTCCCCGTTCTTCGCGTTTTTGCAGCTTTCCAAGACGCCGCTTCGTCTCTCTCTCTCTCTCTCTCTCTCTTGCTGGGATTCTCGCCCGCGACGGGGCGGCGCTTCGCGGGACGCCGTTGCCCCCCGCGCAAGTCCCTCCGCCCCGGCGCCGCCCGTCCCTAAACCCGGGGAGCACCATTGGCGCGCACTTGCAAGGCATTTCGAGATCGACCCATTTGAAGAATGTCCCTAAAGCTTCACGCTTTGGTTTGAATTATCCAGAAATTCGTTCTCCCTATACCGTATAGTTTGGCGTGCATTGTCTAGAGTGAGGATTCGCGTGCGATGACGAGTGCTGAGGGAGTGAAAAGAGACGAGCTCGCCGGCTTTCTGAAAGTGCTCCCGCCGGTGGAGTTTTCCTGTGTCTACGGATCGACTCTGCATCCTGACAATCGGGACAAGGTTTCTCTTTTTCGCGGTTATCTGTTTTGCTGTCCCCAGTGTTTGGTTTCAAAGAAATGCAGGTAGTTTTTTTTTACATTTGCGCGTGAATTTGAATTTTCAGTCATCCATGGTGGATTACATTATTGGAGTATCAGATCCTTTGCAGTGGCATTCTGAGGTACAGTTGAGAGTGCAATGTGTTCTAGATTTCTATTGGTACGTGGGAGATTATCTGAATTGTTGATAGCTTCAGTTCTCTTGGCATGTCTTAGAATCTCAAACGGAATCGAGATCACTATGCTTCCTGGATGGTCCATGCTGGTGGGGCAAAACTGGTATCTCTCTCTCTAATGCTTGATTGCTTGCAAGCGCAAAATAACAGGTTTTACTGAATAAGTCTTGTTTGTTTTGTCAGATTACGGAGATTGCAGATGAAATTGGTGTTGGGGTTCATTTCAACCCTTTTGTTACTTGGAATGATAAGGTACTGCTAACTATGGAGCCAAAACACCCCTGATTCTTTCACTACAGATGCTTATATTTAGCATAGCGAGCTTTAACATTTGTTCGTGTTTATCATATCAATGATTGTGTAGTGCCTCACGTTTAGGTACTTTTGATTAGATGCTCAAGTATGGAGTTGTTCGGATGCATGACCTGCTACAGGATGTGCTCAGGTGGGACAGATTCTACTTGAGTGGCAGACTGCAAAAACCTGTATGTTTTTGTTTTTTGCTGATGCATTTGTTTCCTTTACCTGCCATTCTGCTGATTTTTATGATATTATTTCCTCTTTATGTATTGTTGAGATGGAGTTGGAGTCTGTTCCTTCGTCAACTCTTTCATCAGAAACAATGTAGGAATGAGTTTGGAAGTTGCTATTTTTAATGCATTAAGTTTAGGACGCATGGGCATCTATCCCGTTGATAGATAATCATTTGCTGCCATTATTGAATTGTCTTTTCTTAAAAATTTCTTTTCTTTATTTTTGTAGAGTAATGCTATAGATACAATGACTAAGATACCAAACGCTTTTATTAAATGACGTGGCAAAACCAAGTGTTTATTTAGGGTAGTGAGCCCATTCAAGCACTCGATGGAAATCCGCCACATCATTTAGTTCATTTTTGTGATGGGCGAGATCATGAAAAGGAAGGCTAATGGTACTAAGAGAAAGTAGTTCTGTTAAGGAAAGGTTCCTGCAGTAATTCAACATTTAATACTGTACCAAGAAAAAAAAAAGTTTCTTTTTGCTTTAATAGGTGTTATCATTTTATTTAGTAGCATGGAAATATTTGTGAGCAAGTATTGATGAAGGTGAACACACCTTCGAAGGAGATGCTTGCTTATTCTTGTAGAAGTAATAGGTCGCGTTTTGGTGGTTGCTGCCCGAATTAGGTGCAAACTTTACCCAACCCTAAACTCTCGAAGTCAACTGGGAAGACACATAAACTCTGGAGCATAGACAACTACAACATTGAACCTATTGTGATTCTCTGTACATTTTTTTGTCATCCTAAGTCTTTTCTATTGTGAGTTAGATAAATCTTAAGTGAACTTCATTAAGAAGAATAAATGTTAGAATAGCAAGGCACAGAGTAAAGCATTTTGCTAAATGATTGGAAGCCGTAATCAATTAATAATGTTATGAGAGCACCAGGTGCATGTTAATTGAGTGCGTTGAATCAGTCTAGCTCACCTCGTCTTCTTGATGCTTCCTCCATTGATAAGGAAGGCTTTCTGTTGCAGCATACAGTGCATTCTACTGTGGCTTGTTTACTTAGTGTTGTAACTGATCACAAATTTTTCTGATGAAGCTTTTGAGCTAATTATACATTATAACACCTAAGAGAAAAGACATCAATATGTTGGATTTATCGAAAAAAGTTGTTGAGGTATTGATTGAAGTGGGTATAGATATTGTAATTCATATTCATTATTATCAGGTCACCTTGGTGATTAGGACACCTTAAACATGGTTTTAACATGATTGCTGTTCTTTTGAATTCACATGGAGAATTGAAACTATAATACAATTTTCATAATTTGACAAAAGGAGAATTTTTTTTCTGATTTTTTGCAATGAGTACCTTTGTGCTGTATTTCTAGTTCCTTGTCCTAAAGAAAAAGAGGAATACCTGCAATTGGTGCATGTAATAGCTGGTTTTGATATCTTTTATTTGTTTATTATGTGAACTTATTAAAAACAAGTAGAGAAGGTCTAAAAAGATGTGGAAAAATACAATGAAAAGAGATTTGTTTAATGCTTACTAAAGATTTGACACAAAAAGGGGTTTCAAGGGCGCAATAGTATCCACATAGGTGAATTTCATCAGTGGTATAATGCTGGTTGTTGTTGTTACTGTTGCCAGCGGACCTGATTTGACTGTTGGTTTTAAGTTTCCTGTTGACTGAAAGTTACTTTTTTTCTGACTCATTGACCTAGTTTGTTTAATTTTAGTTTCTTATTGCACTTGGTAAATCTTGCAGGTTCACATACTGCTCGATAACTTGGACATTGAAAATGCCAATTCTTCTAATCTGAGAGCTGCAGTCTCAGCTGCTCTTCTCCTCTTGCCTCATGAATTTTGTGAGGTTCAGTTCCTTGTCATTCTTTATCAGCTTTTCATAATTCAATGTCCATTTCTTTACATTTAATTTTTTTCACAGGAAGACCTTTATGCTAAGATATGCAGTCTGTCATACATGGGTGACCTACGTATGCTTTTTGCAGAGGATAGGAATAAGGTAAAGCATTATTATAGATCAAATATTGGGAACACTTGTCTCTATTTTATTAAGAGAAGGACGTATCCTAGTTCGAGGTATAACATGGGAAGCAGTTGAATTGGTGAGGCTAATTTCACCAGAGCACATGAATGTACATTGCATTGATTGGTGCAACCTGAAATTAATTGACTTTACCGAAGACTTGCCACTAAAATGGCTCTTTCTTGAACTATGGAGGCTTAGTTCCCAACATTTAAGTAGCAAACAGTTGCATTATTGCAATTCTTTATAGACTACAGTTTGACAGTAGCACGCTTACAAAATTTTACGTTCAATGTTTATTATTATATCTTCTGCTCATCTATGGCGCAACCCTTAGTGGATACTTGGTTCCTTTTTGAATTTGTAAAAGTTGGAACTTTTGATGGGCTAGTTTGCGATATTTAAATTTATGAGGTACATCTATACTTTTATTGAGGATTGGCCATTTCCTGGTTCTTTTATTCACTGTTTGTGAGCATTAGTTGTTGTTTAATTTATATGATGTGCTTCAGGTGAGGAAGATTGTACAAGGGCAATTCAGTCTCTTTCAGTCTATGTACAAGCCATTTCTTGAGGAATATGAGACAAAAAATATGATAAGATTCTCATCATGCGACAGTCATAAAGCAAATATATTTCAGGTGCGATTACTTTTACTGTCTTAATCAGTTCCAGTTGTTTACTCATATCAAACTGAAATCTCAATGATTGTCTATCCTGGAGGGAAGACAATCAATGTTGATAAGTAATATGATTGCAGTTATATCCTACATTTATGTGATGTCCAAGTTAGCGACTAAATGTTCACACTGTCGAAGCTTATCCTCTCCCGTCCTTTGTAATGCATCTCTCCTGTCTTCTGTTTGCACGTGTATTAGCCAAAAAAAGATTGAGTGTAAGGACCAGAAAAGCCATGCTAT
Source organism: Eucalyptus camaldulensis (assembly GCA_019915185.1). NCBI lineage: Eukaryota > Viridiplantae > Streptophyta > Magnoliopsida > Myrtales > Myrtaceae > Eucalyptus > Eucalyptus camaldulensis. Next base: position 6,486,005 of record JAHSVA010000014.1, on the reverse strand, counting down.
GAGCCACATTTAAATTTCCGGCCAAAATTAATCAACATTCTTAATTTAGTAAAAAACTGTGAAGCCTTTTGGGGTGTCTTAAGATGCTGATTTTGATACGTTTGTAAAGAGTTTAGGTGTTTGAATTAAAAAGGCGACACTTCTAACTTTAGAAGTTAAGCACAAAAGCCAAAAACAAAATCACACACCCACTAATTATGTATTATAATTTATAGGCCAAAGTCAGTATTTGGTGTTTGTGTTGTTTGAGAGACACACAGAGTTCTAGTTGGAGTGAGGCTTGGCTGTGACCACGAGCAAAGATTCCCTTGTTGTATCTGCTGTCATAATCAGATGAAGGTGGCGAAATCCATTTGGCCTTTGGAGCAATTTGATACTCCTTTTCTTCTAGGTCTGGAATCAGTTTACATTCATGTTGCAGCTGACTTTCTTTCACAGCCTTTTCTTTTCTTTTCTTTTCTTTTTTTGGCTAAATGAAGTAGGATATGTTATCTCTTTCTCTTTAACCACGTAGTACTTTTCTGATACTTTTTCATCTACGGTTGTTTCATTTCTTGACTTTCCTTGGCTTTCATTTTTCTTGTGGAGTACTAATGATATAGATTGTAGCAGTGCAGACAGGTAACCCGTGTCTGTTTTTGGTAATTTTTTTTTTCATAGAACTGTTTTTGGTCACTGAAAAGTGAAAACTCCATTTTTGGACCATTTTCTTTTGCTCAGCTTCTTGCCTTAGACGATCATACAGCACCCAGATGTATTGTACTTCTGAAATTAGAGGTTCTTCATGCACTGATTTCCCAAAATGACTTTGTAACTATCCTTCATCTGTCATTGTTAATTTATGTGTTCTGATTGTCTGCAACATAGATGGAACATCGATTTTTATGTACTTGAAGTTTTGCTTGCTAAGGTGCATATATTAAAAGTTATAAATCTTACAAGAAGCAACATTTGAGGCTGCTTTTTTATTTTAATCAATTGAGATATGAGGACTGAATCTCTCTGCAGTGTAACTGATCCAGCAGAATACTCTTTTGATCAGAATATAAATTTATCCACCACCTCTTCGCTTGTTTCCTTGCTACCGCAAGCAATGAAAAATCACATGGGAATGAAGCTAGGAGAGCAGAAAAGGATTGCTGAGTCAGGTACACTGTTAAATTCTCGTATCAATGGGTGGGATGTAGTGGTGAGCGTTGGGTAGGTCGGTTCCATGGTTTTCAAAATGGACAAATAACCACATGACCACTTTGACTAAGGACAGTTTTTAATAGTCAAATGATGCGACTTTCATACACCTAAAACCTTAAAATGGGCTTGTCAATTTTTAGTGCAATCATGGCATGTCGCTTGAAGACAGCACGGACACAAATTAATGAAGGATGGAAAAAGGTTGAAAACCGAGCCTGAAATTTATGTGCGTACTCTTTGCAGGTCGAGTAGTGTGCGATGTTATGATCAGCTCGAGAGAAGATGCGGCAAAATGCATGCAGAAGGTTCTCCGGCGGACCGTGATGATGTCAAGTGCAAGGCAGGCTGTGTCGGGTTTCCTGACGGCTGGTGGTCTCAATGCCGTTAGGTATCTCGGCAAGAAGATGGCCAAGGCCTGGAAGTCCCGGACCTGATCACTAATTCATCACTTCTCTTACCTAGGAAACCTAAATTTTGGCTAGAAGTTTAGGAGAAAGAGACACACAAAGATGGGTTTTTCCAGGGATGCTCACCTGCTTGTTCCTTTGCCGTTCGCACTAATGCAGAATGTCGGTAGTTTATTTGCTGTGTTATTTGAATAAGTGAATGATGGAACTTTTGCTGTGAAATATAGTTTGCTCTTTGTCTCTTTTTGCTGCCTTGTCAATTTTCTTGAAATTGTTCAGACGACTTAAGGTTAATGGAGGGATGACTCTGAGACTCACGAAGCGTTCCAGTGGTTTTCAGGGCAAAACGTTGCGAGAAATTATCCAAGATAATTGGCGAGCGTTGAAGCTTCCGAGAACTTCCCTCGAGTACTTTAAAACATAATTGAAGGCAGTACGGAAATGTATAAAGGGCATTTTAGAGTTTTTTTTTTTTCCGGTAAAATGGAGATATACTCATGTTTTAAAGATTCTTATCAATCTCCACTGTCAAATTTGATTGGAGATCAACTGTATTTTAAGTCATAGAGATAATGATCTACGCGTGCAACGATGCATGAATATTCCACGGAATGTACTCACACTTAAGTTTAGAACCAAAACGACATATTCGAAGCCCTTATGTAGATGTATATATAATAGGGTATAACAAATTAATCAAAAGTTGACTCTTTTCTTGAAAAACCATCTTGAAAAGTCATGAACTTTTTTTAATCATATATTGATTTTGCAGCATTTTCATATACTTGTTATGAGCCGTTGTATATTAGAGTTAGCTTCTCCATTGGACATCGATTGAAGCAAAGAGAACATGTTCCCTTTTGGTGTCATCCTCATCAAAGCTAGATGCGAACATGGCCCCAGGAATATCAACATCACGTGATCGATTAATTTCGATGACTCTTGAGTGCATTATTATTCACTATCGAAAGATCAGGTGAACACAACAAAAGCCCGACATATCATATCAGGGGAGATTGTCGACAAAACATGCAGATCCCGACCCATTAACATGCGATCTAATCGATATCACCTCCTCTAAAAAGCTTTAGCCATTGATTAAAGAGTCGATTTCCTGTTAACTGCTTTAATTTAAAGAGAAAAATGGGACAAATCTAAGCTTAAATATATCCAGCTGGAAAGAAGAAAAGCCAGGCCATGCCGTTGACATTTTTTGCAGCATTTACTAAGCAACAGTCGCAAAGTACACATGGAGTCATGTCTCCATGACCCGTTTTCGCAGGTCGTACTCGTGCCATGTCTCTTTTGCCCACATGATCCCATCACTCCCACAAGAGCAAAAAGGAAAATCTTCGTAAAGTAGAAATTCACTCGACCATAAAGTCATCGACGGCATTAAATAAATAACATGAGTTATGCCGTCCTCGTCGAATACTATTTTTGGCCCGATTTAATGATTGTTTTGAACAAGGATGCAATTCGATTTCCACATGTTTTACACGAATTTCGAGTTTTTTTGTTTTTGTTGAAAAGAGAATTTTGATTTCATATGAAAGAGAGGTACACATTTTCAAAACAAAGATACAAATCCCACAAAACAATTAAATCTGAAAAATGAATCAATTTAATATAACCTGCAAAAATAGATTCGTCTTTATAGAATAAGCACTTCCTTGCATAAATTTCAAGTTTAAAAGTTATCAAATCAACCATAAACCTATTATGTGGATGTTGATTTAATTCTAAAATTTATAATTCTACCAATCTTATCCTTATTCTTTATGAGAAATTTCAACGTAGTATCACTATTGCCATGCCGGTAATCCTAAATAGCACGTTGTCACATTAGTAATTTCTAATGAGAAATTGATAAGAAGGATTACATTAATATTTTGTGCAAAAATGTTTGATTAAATTGACAAAATCAATAAGTTTAAGATCGGATTGACATTTGTATAGTAGATTTATAATTGATTAAGTAATTTTTTTTTTTAATTTAGTGAAAACTGGATCCTTTAATATTGCAATTGTAGGCTGTAAAGTCGAGCGATTTTGCATGTGCATGAATTTTAGTGCAAATAATGCCAAAAAAAACTAAAAGTACCAAAAAAAAAAGAAAAAAAAGAGGAAGTGGAACAAGAGTCGTCATGAAGCGCATATGATATGTTGGCCACATGTAAAAGTCAAAGAATGAACAGAAACTAGCACAACAATTCGTGAATGCACTGACGGCTATCAAACTAAAGGTATATTCCAAAAACCTTCCATTCTTAGACTTCATTTCTCCATCCGTTGATACCAATTTAAGTATCGGAGAGTCGAGTGCCTCAACACTCACTTTTGTTCTCCCGCATCAAGCACAAGGTCCAAATCCTAGCCCCTTGACGGGATTCACCTCCTTTCACTTACAAATGCGAGACATGGATGTATGGTATTGGCAAAATATAATGTGTCTATTTCGCAGAAAGTAAATGATCTGAAAAGATTTTGTTATAAATAATGATTAGTATTTTCATCTTTCATGAAATTATTTTAAAATATTCAAGCGATACAAGTGACTATTTTTAGAAAAATAATTTTTTCAGATCATGGAGCATCAAGCGTATGTTTTAATCTTTAAATGGTAATAAATAATAATACGAGCATGCCAATATAACCTCGTCTTTCCATAACTTTCCCATTGAAAAGGATGTGCAGAGTCAACTTCGTTACTTTTCTACTAACGCATGCTGACTCCGAAAGATGTTCACTTTAGCTCCCTAATCTCATGGTGTGTTATGAACTTTCTGTATGCACTTCACCTTTATATCTCAAGCATGTGAATTATTATCAATTGTTAGAAATAAATGAAGCCTATTTGATGATATACTTCCGCGGAAAGTAAAAGCCATCTAGACCTTCTAAAATGGACTCACCGAGAAGAGAGATCTAGACAGCCTTACCCTTTACTAATCTCACGTGTTCACTGGGACATGCTACTGGCTTATCACTAATTGAAAAAGATAAAAAAAACCGAGATCCTTTGTTGCTATTAGCATGTCATTTTGACCGAGAATCTCACATGTTCACTCGAACTTTTCGAGAATAAATTTGCCCTAGTCATCACTACCCGCCTGATGTATTCCGGCGCGTGCGAGCTAAAAGGGACAACAACGCCATCAAAAGCATTATTAATGTCTTCGTATGGTATGGTAATATGTCGTTCTTGTCTTGTTATGTGCTGCAAAGTGAGGCCCTAATTCCTCCTCCTTTTCCTTATCTTTTTCCAAGCCAAGCAAGTGGTCAAGAACACACACACATAACTCTTCCAAAAATTGTCTGATCTTTTCTCACCCGACAGCCTCTCCCCACTATTCTATCAATCTATCATTAACATCACCTAAATTAATGGAAAAGAAGACCAGACCAGCAAGCTTGAAAAACCAAGCAGCGCAGGCTTGACTGAATCTTGAATCTTTCTGCAGCAGAGAAGAGCTCATAACGGATGGAATTAAATGTAGGAACATCAATATTAAAAATCGTTAGCACATTACAGAATACTTTTTTGCCTCTGCTACTACTACATGTTACACCTCACACCGACCTCATCTACTACTACTACTCCCAAGAACCCAAGAACAGTTAGTCAATCATCAGCAGATCTAAAATCAAAGATTACAAAGAACAGACAGTTTCCACCCAGCACCTACAAATTTCTGACAGACACCCGGAAGAAGAGGAGAAGGAAGAAGAAAAGAAGGAAAACCCTAGAAGAAAGATGGAATCTTGAGCAGCTTTCTGCTTTCTCTCGCCTTATTCCTAAAATCTTGATGGAAATCTAGGCGTAGACGGAGCCGTACGACAGGGCCATGAGGAGCACGGCGGCCTGCTCGACCTCCCCGAGCTTGGTCCTCTGCCTGTCGTCGCTCAGTCTCTGCATCAACACCTCCCTCCCCCAGGCCAAGACCCGCCGCTTCAAGGACCCGCCGTTGCCGCCGCTGCTGCTGCGCTTCGCCTTCTTGATCTCCACCCCGACCTTGTTCAGGCCGATCACGGCCCGCCTCTTCTTCCTGCTCCTGATCCCGCACGCATTGCACAGAGACTGCAAGAACGAAGCACAGATCGATCACGAAGCCGCGTCGGAAAACCCGGAACGGCGATCGAGCGATGGGGACCGACCGATCAAGCTTACCTTAGGGCCAGCCGGGCCGCCGCGCCAGAGCGGCGTCTTGGAGGTCCCGCAGTCGGCGCAGGTCTTCTTCCCCTCCGCCGCCGATGCTCCGTCGGAACAATCCGTCGATCCCTGCAACTGCAACAACAACAACAACCAGCCCGAACCCGAATCGAGCGACCGTCAGCTGCCTGACCAACGCTCAAGAATCCCAAGATCTCGACGACACGACACCAGCTGAGCTCGCAAGAAGCCGCGATCACTCCGACCCACTAACCTTTTCACCCGGATCCGGCATTTGCGTCAGCACCCAGCGAGATCTAGCAGCTCCCCGAGGCCGGCGAAGCACCAAGAACCCTAAATAACGGGCAAACAAGACGACCCCCGAGCGTCAGACGTCGGGATCGGGGACCAAGAACCGATCTTGCAGCGAGATCTGCTGAACCCAAGAAGACAAGAAGGAGCTAGAACCGAATCGAACCCAGAATGGGGGGAGATCAGAGGGAGAGGGCAAGTGATGATCTTGAGGGGGAGCTGGAAATGGAGCAGACAAGCGCGCAGCGAGCAAGAGAGAGTGAGAATCGAGAGAGAGAGAGAGAGAGGGGGGGAGAGGCAAAAATTGAAACAAAACCGACACGAGCCGCAGGCGGATGCAAATTTTATCCTTAAAAATCGAAAAACCCTAGTTTTCACACCGATGAAATGACGGAAACGCCCCCCGTTTTCGAACCGTTTCACCGAGATTGCCACCCGCCAAACCCCTCACGAGAGGGAGGGAAGAGGAGGTGGGAAAAAAAATGGGCGGAAAGGAAAAAATGGGAAAGGGAGGGCGCGCGCCAAACCACCGCCGCCGCCTTCCTTTGGATTTTCGCATCTTTCATGAATCGATCGATCTATTATATCTCCTCCTTTCTTCTCCTTGCTTTTAAAAGGGATGGGTCCAAAGATAAAAATAGGGACGGGTTTATCTTATATGAGATTACTAGTTTGCTTCGCATTGTAAACGAGCCTCTGGTAATGGCTCTTGTTGCGCTATTTGAATTACTTCATATCTCTCGTGGAGACTGACGAGCTTTGCCAAACTCGAACCATCGAATCGTGAGTAATATTAAATAGTTATGGCTTAAATCAACTATTATGTAGTAGGTTGGGAACTCATTATGATACTCAAATGGGTTGCTAGTGTTAATTGTCCACTTGACATTTACTTATCCAAAAAAAAAAAAAAACGCTATGTAATTAGGGTTGAACGTGGTATCGAGATAGAACTTGAAATCATAGAATCGAACATGTGTTTATTGTAAAAATATGACTTCGGATTGGATAGGACGATGGAGTCGAATCTTTAGAGCAATTAAGGTGGACTTTGAGGTGTGATATCGTTTTTCTTAAAGATTTATTTGCCTCATAATATTATTAATGGCCATCGACAAATTTCCTCCATGATATAATAAATTCTTAAAATAAGAATACTAGACAACAATTCTAGTACTTTATAAAGTCTCTCAAGGAAAACAATTATAAACAATGACTATATATTCTTTCAAAAGAAAACGAAAATAGAATAACAAAGTTATAATTGAATAGATACGTTTAGTAATTTATAACAAAAACGATAAGTTATATTTGAACAAACACAACTTCCTAAGAATTGAGAAGTTATCTCTAAACAGGTACAAACTCTAAGATAACTGTTGAAAGAAATAATAAAATTTAGAATTAAATAAATAAAAATATAAAAAATAACGGTTACTCATTCTGAATAATCGCACTGTTTCAAAAGGACACAATGGTTAATTTTGATGAAGATAAATCCGAATTTTCAATAAATAAAAATAAAAATTGTTGGTTAGTGCAAAATCTCATTCACGTGTGCACTTACATATTTTCAATGTGAGACAAGTATCTCTTTGTTTTTTTTACAAACAAACTACCAATAGTTCCCACAGGTCTAATTCTAGATTTCAGGTATACGAGATAGATTATATATTCAAAAAATAAGAAACTTGTTATGAAGGTTAGATTTTAGATTTCAAGTAGAACATGAGTAAAACTTGAGACCGCCCTCCTCTCTTTGCAAGTATCATTTTGCTACTTAAACTTAAATTGATATGCTGAAACCAAAACAAAGTTATGGACCATCAACAACTAGAAATAGCCCTTTACCAAAAAAAAAAAAAAACAACTAGAAATAGCCATTGAGACCTCTCGTGACACGCTTAAAAAGTCTAGAAAATTAAGTAACTCGTGTCCTTTTTTTCCATGTCAAAATAAAAAACAACAAATGACAAATTAGGCTTAAATAAAAATGAAACAAAAAAAGAAGAAGGAAATTGGCCAATTCCTAGAAAATTTTAGAATGTGTGATAGAATAAGTTCCAAATTTCAGAAAATGCATGATAGGTTTCGGTTTCAAAAAAATTAAGAATTTATTCTGACAATTGAGTCATAGGTTCCAAGTCTAAAACTACCTAATGTAGTCGCATGAAAAAAAGGATCTTGTTATGGCATAATCCGTTGCTAAGGTAGTCTCTCTCTCTCTCTCTCATCAGTAGTGTTGTACGTCTTATCTATAACACGATGTAGTACTTTCACGATGAATTATGACCTCGGAGAACACTATATATTGAGGTGACTTCAATAAACAACATAGGTAGATTTACAAAATGTTGTTCTTTTGTTTTTGTTTTGCACGAAAAATAATCGAGTTTTATATTTTTATTTTTTCTGACATTTGACAAGATTGTTGTTAGTACTTTTTATTGTTTGATTGAAGAGCAATACATAAGATCTAAGATTCTGATGTCTCCTCTTTTTAAATAGAAAAAAAGATTTTCAAAACTTAATTGGTACATGAATTCACTTTCACTTATCGCCGCTACCATAACCATTCATTAATTTACTTATCATATGAAAATTTCCCTTTTTATTAATTCACTTATCATATGTCTCCTCTTTTTTTTTTTTTTTTCTGACATTTGACAAGATTGTTGTTAGTACTTTTTATTGTTTGATTGAAGAGCAATGCATAAAATCTAAGATTCCGATATCTCCTCTTTTTAAATAGGAAAAAAGATTTTCAAAACTTGATTGGTACATGAATTCACTTTCATTGATTGCCACTATTGTAACCATTCGTTAATTCTCTTATTATATGGAAATTTCCCTTTTCATTAACTTAGGGACATGGATGCAATAACTCGGTTATCTAAAGGCTATGAAATAATCGGCGAGTCTCATGAAATGCCTTTGGTTTATATGAACGGCCTTGACCTAGACATTTGAACGAAAGACCTCCAACTTTTATCTTTATGAAAACCTAGGGGCATAGATGCAATGACCCGATTGTCCAAAGGTTTGTACGAGTAGCCCCGACCTAGAGATTTTAACAAAGGACCTCTTGTTCTTCTCTTTTCAATAACTCAAGGGTGTGGACAATGACCCGATTGTCTAAAGGCTATGAAATAGTTGACGAGACTCGCAAAATGCCTTTCGAGATGGACAAAAGACCTCTAGTTTTTCGAGCTGGAAACTCGAACCAACTAACGGGGATTCTCAAAGGTGTAATCAAATGGAAGGCGAACCCGAGTCAGGGTTGAGAAGACATGGAATTGGGGGACCTCAAAACACCCAAGATCCTAAAAAGGGACCACAAAAGGGAGGTATAGGAAGCAAACGAGGAGGAAAATAATGGTCTGGCCCTTCTTCTGCACGTTTCAAAGCGGACAGATCAAGCAAAACAGGGGTGGAGGCTGAAGAAGAAGGAGAGGAGGAAGAAAGGCTGCTGCTCTGCCCACAATCCGATGACAGCAACGTCTCTCTGCTGCCCCTTTCTTCGCAGCGTCAACTTCCCATCCATCCATCCATCCGCCGCTCACTACCCCGCCCCACCCCAAAAAAGGGGGATCCGAACCCGACGGCCCATTTCGAAATCCGAGCCCGACCCGAGGCACAAAGACAGATGAACGAGCCATACTAATATTATAGCTTTTTTTTATTTTGCTGTTGCTAGAATCAATGCTTCGATCGAAGATACACCAGCTGGTTCCTTGGTCCTTTTCCCCCTTGTCATCCTTCAGAACTTAAATTATTCACTTGGATTTTGTTAACCAATTAAAAATATATGCGGATCGTTCTTGTGTTATACACCATCAGTGCCTCGAAAAATCGATTTATAGTGAATAGGCGTATGTAGCATATTTTCAATTTTCATTATCTGTATCTTGTAGCTGCTGAGTTTAACTTTTGTTAGTTCAATAAAATTCTTCAGACTGCTTATTAAAATTGAAAAAGATGAACGTTACTTGCATAAATTATTGGATAAGTAAAAAAAAAAAAAGTTGAATATTCACAGACTTTAATGAAGCCTCTCACATTTTCACAGAGAAAGGAAAATTCCTGACTTGTATCTTTCCTAGAACTTTAGCGCAATAAAAACTGACTCCCAAGCCCAAGGGATATGCCACTTTGGCTCACACCACATCAGAGAACTTGCTGAAGACTGAATGGAACCCAAGAGTGGGATCTTGCTGGCCCTGGTGAGCACCCCCGCTCATGGGGGCCTCGCGATCGACCGCCGTGATGCGGGGTGGCGGCGACCGAGGCGGGGATGCGTACAGCACCGAGGCCTCGAGCATCTCCTGCCTTGCGATCTCTTGCTCTCGGAAGGCCTTCTCGGCACGTAGGGCGGTCAGGTATAGGCCCGCGGCCAGGAAGACCGTGGCCAAGGCGAAGACGCCGGCGGCACAGAAGATGCCCTCTCGGATGATGAGGCAGCTGGGCCTCGGCTTAGCCCAGTTCCTGAGGTGGCCCGACTCAACGCTCAGCCCAATCAGCAGTAGAATCTCCCCAACTGCAAAAGAAATCCTGCAAAGGCCCAAAGAAAGAAAAATATACTTTCATGATCCTAGCTTTGTGTTACATCAGTAACAGGCATGGTGGTTTCTTTCCAGATTCGGAACGACATAGTTCATGCCTCAATAATTCTTTCGCAATAGTCAATCTGATTTAATCGCGATCTCTTTGGTTTAGTTCTATTCCCTATAAATAGTCGAAATTCAATCCAGGAAAGTTCACATGGTTCATGTACTCCTTATGTTTCGATAAGTTTTCTGTAAAATTAGAATTTAACACATGAAATGCTCAATAGTTGATAAGGCTAGATGTTACTTGAAAGACAAGTAGTAAATTTATAGGAGATGGATTGCGACAGCTCGCATTGCAGATGGCATACCAAGCAAGCAAAATGGCATCCCAGGGCATATGCAGGACTCCTGGCCCTACAATTGCTTGGTCGGAGAGGTCATATGATCACGGCACGGGTGACCTTACGATCACGACGCGAAGGGCCGATGGTTCTCCAACAGAAGCACAAAATTGAAAGGGAGAGAGAGACCAGAGAGATAACAGCAGGTAAGAGTGATTGCTTACCAGGTGGAGACAAAGAAGAACGCCGCATGCCATGAGAGGGTCCTGGCAGCAAAAGCCGGCGAAGAAGGCGGCAATTTGCTGACGGCGACCAACAGGTAGGTGTGCTCGACCACGATGGCCATCGCCAATATCAGGAACGCACTCCCCGCCGCCAACAGCGGCATCTTCCCGCTCCCGCTGTACACACATTCGTAGTTGCCGGCCCCTCCATCTTCACTGCTATTAGGATTGGATTGCCAAGTCACCTGCAACACAATAGCCGACATCACTTGACGGAATTTTTTCGATCTCAAATCAAATGTGCGGTAACCTTCGAAACGGTCCGGCTCAAACTGAAATAGTCATACGAACTAATATTGTTCATTGCGTCGAATTTGAAAGAGACACTAAAGTTAGGAAAAGAATATAAGAACAACCAAGTGGCTTTGCCCTTTCTAGTGCTATTTACCATTCAACATGAATGAACAAAATTTCCAGGAGAACTACCTGCGAACGTGTAGCTTCGGCAACTAGGCAGAGAATGAAGCTGAACAGGCCGCACAGGATTGTCAAGACCACGAGGGCGGCGCCCGTCTTGCTACCCAGTTGGGTCCTCCCTCGCCTCGGCGCGAGGTCGGCATGCGTGACCGCCTTTCCTCGAGGCATTCTCTAGTCACGAAACCGCGCGAAATGCGCACGAGACTGATCAAGAAGAAGAGCGAAATCATCCTTTTGGAGCTTGTATAAATGGAAAGAGAGGTGGGAACGAGAAGAGAAGGGGGAATTGCTTGGGGCAAAGGTTGCTTAAAGGTCAGAGATTCCACAAGTTCGGAGCTTTAATGTTAAGTATTCCCTCAAAGGCAAGCGGACAACTTCTGTTCACGGTTCCACATTCTTGCTTTACGAACCTATCCAAGTAATCCTGATTTTTTAAGTTAAAGGCACAAAGTTTACCACCGCTCCCCGGTCGACACGTGTCAAATTCTCTTTGCTTTTTGCCCTCGCTTTGGTTCTTTTCCTTAAAGCTCAAAGTGCATTTTGGGGATTGATCTTAGAAAAATCCATGTGAAAAGACGCAGATCGGTTGCAAATCTGCTGTCTTTTGAATGGATGATTGCAGATCATGACATGATTGGCACCTTTAGCTGCTTGGTCCTCCTGAGGAAAGTCATCAAAGGGATCAATCCGTTCAGAATCGAAAATGCAAAAATATACCATCGGTGGTGAGTGCTTTCCACACCCCGCCTCCATTTTGAATTCACATTCCAAGTTGGGATTCTCTTGAAATCCTCTATTGGTATAAATATCGCGTGATATGTCAACATATCGTCGGTGGTGAGTGCTTTCGAGACCCTGCCCTCCATTTTGAATTCTCATTTCAAGCCGGGATTCTCTGAAAATTCTCTATAAATCTCATGTGATATGTCGACAAGTCGTCGATCATCCAATTATATGAAATGGGCACACATTTTGTGGATTGATCTTAAAATTTTTCATATGAAAACATGCAGATCGGTTGCAAATCTGTTGTCTTTTGAATGGATGATTACAGATCATGATATGATTAGCGCCTTTAGCAGCTTGGTCCTACTGAGGGAAGTCATCAAAGCAGTCAAACCACTCCAATCGGAGATATGCCGTCGGCGTCACCCTTGGCCTGGAGAGTGCTTTCGAGACCCGCCCTCCATTTTGATTTCACATTCCAAGCCAAGATTCTCTTGGAATCTTTGATATACCGATATGTTGTTGACCGTCCAATTATACGACACGGGCACGAAAATGGGTAAGGGACAGCATCTAGAATGCAGGAGGAACTCGTGGCTCTGCACATTTTTCTCCTCTTTTTCTCCTGACGGTACCTGCCTTTTCTCATGTCTAAATCTGCGGCGACCGTATGTTTCAGCGTGCAAAATGGAATAAACGGGAAACGACCAGCCTCGCGAGGGGCCCAAAAGCACGTTTTTGCACAAGATTTTCGAGATTAGACAGCTCTCGACATATGCCCAGTTCAACGCTGTGCAATCTTTAGCTGTTGTTTATGGTCTTCACGTCCTCTTCCTCAAGTTAAGGTCAGACAATTTTCTATTGAATTATCGCCCTTTGGTCCGAAAGGAGGAAAGCACGACATACATGTTCAACCTTCTCTTCTAGGCTAGAACGCCTTCCTCTCCGTGCCCATTTATATTCTCTCCCCAACTTCCCCTTGAAGGCCCCGTCCCGATCCAACCCCATTTCCCCATCTCCTTCCTCTCTTCCAAGATCATGGATGACTTCACATCGAGGTTTAGAGCTGTCGAGACAGACCAGAAGCTCGAGAGCCATGGCTATGGTAGCAGAGACATCACCACCCGGATGCACACCACCCAGATGCAGCGGCATGTGGGGACAGATCTACCCCGACCGAGCGGGGTCACCCCATCGAGTTCACCGTGGAACCAGGGCAGCGATGCGAGGGGTAAAGCTTCGTCTTCATCATGGTCGTGGGGTCTCAGCGACGCCGAATCTAAGAGGCGAAAAAGAGTGGTTAGGTACAAGGCATATGGCGCAGAGGGGAAGATCAAGGCTTCGATAAGGGGCAGCCTTCGATGGATCAAGAACAAGTACTCCGAGCTCGTGCATGGTTGCTAGCAAGAATTGATCAATTCTACAGCTAATGCTGTTCCACGAATGCATGAACGCCCGGTCGCGAATGAGCACCTCTTCATCATTTTCTTATGGCGGTTCCCTTTGCAATTTCTTTCTCTCCTCTCTTGTACATTTTCAAGCAACAACAAACAAGAATCGGACATTGATGAATCCGATTCGGGATGAAAACGGTTTATTCATGTCAAGGGGGTTCGTTAGGCTGGAAATTTTTTTGATTAAGGTTTCAAGGTTCGATTTTGCAGCAGAAACGAGTTATATTCTGCATCTCAAATCATTACGCTGAATAGAATATAAGGCAGCTTTTCTCTCGTACTCCTCGTCCATGGCAACTCGCACGGCTGAGCTTTGCCCTGTATATGAACCAGGATCATCATCAATCAATTAATTGATACGAAAGAAGCTGATATGATGGTCACAGTACAATGACAAGCTTTTTTCCTTTTGTGAACTCTTTGGTCATTGAAATTATACAAGGGCTAAACTTATAGAGAAGTTCTATGATCTGATGATGAGCCATTAACTAACAGTACTACCAAAAAAAATCCAAGTGGGCGGACACAGATTTAGATTGACCGAACACGCCAGGCGCATGTGCGCTATATGTGTGCCTACACCTTCAAACCAGGTGGATCTCACATGACCACATCAAATTAATTCCTCTCTTGACAAAGTTCTTTCCCTCTGCAACACCTTCAACTCTGTTTTTCACCCATTGGATCTTTGTAAATTCTCCACCAATATTAGATCTCAGTCTTGCATAATTACCCATAGCACCTGACACAGGAATACCTTATCAACACTTCAGGGACTTTGCAAAGCGAGCAGAGAGTATAACAAGCTGGATGGCGAAGTCTCGTGCAAATAATCACAACATTTAGCTTGGACTACAGATAAGACCAATAATAAATGGAAAGATTGGTTCACCTGTCCCGTGAGAGCTATTGTCCAAGCGGGTTAAATAAATTTCAAATGCTTCCGCACAGCATCGCAAATTATGTTGATACAACATGCAGCACTCAATGGATAGTTGGAAACTGTTACAAAGCACGAGGCAAAGTAAGATATACAATAAGCAAAAGATGGCAAGACTCGTATAGATAACATCAATTGCAGCAAAGATATGTTGCTGAAGAAAGACAGCGTCATCACACTGTCAATCAAGCAATACAATTTCTCTGCATATTTTAAAATGAGAAAAATCTTTTCTAAAAAGGAAAAAACAGAACAAAACAAAAGCATCCCTGACTTCCCCTTATTCTACATTTTGCATCCTCTACTTCTAAAATATCCATAAAGCCTATGATCCACACTGTTTCAAAATTCTATACAGTAAAAGATGCAACATGTAATTTTCTTTTTTTGGGAAATATGGGAGTCCAGGAAAGAGAAACTAAAGGATGCAAACTATAGGTTTAAAAACTGAAGGATGAAAAACTATTTTGTAATATCCCCAGTAACTGGTAATCTAACTTTCACCTTTAGCAAGGGCAGTGACCATTTTAAGGGGAAGTAAATTGTCAATGCACCAGCAATTGGCAGTAACAATCAACGGGGGTTTAATCTTTGACAAAAATCACCGCAGTGAAGCGATCTTGTACCATACTGCTAACCCAACATGATATGATACTAGGAAACGATTAGAATTTCTCGCTAAATTTGACAGACGGATAAAAAATATGATCTACTCACTTGAAAGAAAATCATCCGTATACTCCGTTTCAATTTTCCCGTGGGCCATTGCACCAACCTGAATGTGAATACTGTAAGGCATTCTGCTGAAAGATATAATATATTGTTACACAAACTAATACAAACTCACCACAAACACTAGAGGGGTATCATCACCGATAGCAGCCACATAGTTCTGCATTTCAACCAGCTTTTCTGAGCTGTGAGAAAATCCTGAGATACAGAAAGAAAGCAACAGATTTGTTTAATTCACTCAACATTTGAATTGCTTTTTTTTTTTTTTTTTTTTTTAGGGGGAGGTGGGGGGGGGGGGGGGGATTGATACCCAGTTCTTACCAATTCTTCTGGCATTGACAGGAAGATATTGTGTCACAGGGTTTTTGATCACTCGTAAAAGTTTCTCACGATTGCCAGCAGCTGTTATACTCAATTTTTGCAGTAATTGCACTGTAAAGACAAAAAATTATTAAAAAATGCCTTAAAAAGAATTGGCTGATAACAGTCAACATGCTATTAGGTAAAAACAATATGTACGTACACATTATGCCTGCGAAGCGCTTGTATGTCCTGGGGATACGGACATGAGGCTTGACTTCAAAGAGCACACCCTTTTCAGTCCTCACATAGACAGCACGAACCTTTCCTGCCTTATTAAGTGGGCTGTCTAGGATCGATAAAAGAGCCTGAAAGCAAAGTCAAGAGTTAAGTGAATTGGTGCAATAAGTAGACACAACAGAAAGCCAACTATTGACATGTAAAAAAAAAAAAAAACCAGTCAAATGTTAATTTGGTTGTTTACTAAATGTATCTGCTGATTGAGATGCCATTTGCCCATGAATCAGCATCAAAACCTATCTCTATGTCACCACCTGAGAATTCCTTATAGAAGCATGACCACCAACAGTTTCCATGGTAGGTCATAAAAGTAAAGATCATATGACTAGTTAAGCTATCATGAGCTATCAAATAAACTAGTAATAGGGAGCACTCGAATTTAGGGCCTATGAAACCCAAGAATGCAAATATACAGTCCTTCAGTAAAACTTTGTCTGTAAGTCTTCAAGAAAAGCACAAAATCCACAACAGTGAAGTTCACAAACCTGGTGAACGATGTCGGGTCTATAATCAGCTGGATTTCTACCATTCCTCTTCAAAAAGTTGGTATGATCATCTGAATTCAAGATCTGATAGGTCTGCAGATGTAACTAAGTCGCTTAGTTTAACGAGAAGCAAGAAGACAACCAAGAAAGACAAGGATACAGACATACACTTTTATTCCACATGTATAACCGTATCAAAAACCGATAAATACCAGAAATTTACAGATCTCTCGTACCACTGCAATGGACATTGCTTCTTTTAAAGAAAAATTTTACAATGTGCAAGTGAAGATTAAGTTGATCTGTAAGCATAAAAGTCACGACTCACGGTTCTGACAAACAGATGAACTGTACAATGGATAAAACTGATGGAGAAGGGGGAAAATAAGAAAGACAGATGATTGGCAGCCTAAGTTGAAAACCAATGCACTAAGATTAGAGCAGGGAAAGACCTTTCCAACTTTAGCGACTTCTAATGAAGCCCTCTCGAGAACAAAGGTAACCCCGACACTCTTGGAGCCTTGACTCTGGACAGGTCCAAGTGGTATGCCTTCAAGTTGATGAACCACATCATCCTCTGCTTCTTCCGATTGCTTCTCCTGATTTCCTGCCTCTTCTTCTCTCGATACATCATCCGTTTTTAGTTGCTTCGGCTGTGGTTCTTGCTCCTGTTCCCCTTCCTCAGTATGCTCATCGTACTTCTCCTTCCGCTTTTTGTTCCCTCGTTTGACTCCAAAAGGCCTCACCATCTTTCGAACTCACTATCGATCCTGCAACCAACACCCAAATTCTCTCCATCATTCTCTCCATCTTTCTAAAATCACACCCCCTTTGTCTTAGCGGTTACGCCAGCCGTAGAAACCGCCACGTGGGGCCCCGCGCATATGGCAGCGAGTGGATCGATCCGACGGCCCACGATCCATCTCCATCTCAGATAGGCCCAAAGCTAGACAACCATTCGCAATGGAATATCATCCAACATATCAAACAACAATTTTTGTCAAGTACCTTACCCGACAAGAAGATGATAACAGCAAAGATCAATTTGATCCAAGTTGGAGTCCTGATTGTTCACTCCCAGCCTGTTGATAACGGAAAGTATTGTTACAAATTTACTGGAGTCTAGAATCTCCCAAATGTGCTCATGTTAAATTGCCACCATCACGAGCAAAATATCCTAGGGAGATCTGATGGACAGTCCAATGACCCAAATTTGAGCCACATTGAGTGACAACGATAATTCCAGGCCAGTGAAAGACAACCTATTGGCAGTTTAGTGATCTCAAATCTAATTATTCATTCACCATGTTAGACTCACACCGAGCTCTACAAAAGAACCGAATATTACTGCTTAGCAGAGCTCTGTCATGGGAATGTTATGCCACCTGCATAATTTAGATCATCCCACTGATAACCACAGCGAAATCTGTACCCAAACTTCCCCAAATCGCTCTGAGTTTCCATATACCTAATTTTCGACTACGTGTTGACTTCAAAATCTACAATTCTCTTCTACGCGCATAATCCAGCCCTCAGAAGGACTGCCCTGAACATTTCTTGGCATGAATTTCAGAGAAAGGGCAGTAACATAATGCAGTTCCAGGAATGAAACGTCAAAAAACACAAAATACTCGCCAGCAACAACCAAATCAGCGGAAAACTAACCACAATGAGTTTTGCATGCAGCAACCGGATCAGCAGAAACGAACCACAATCAAAACAAAATGCAGCAACTACTCGAACGAAGAACTAAGAGATCAACGATGTACCTAGACAAAGATCAGTACCTAGATAAAGACCAGGAAAACGACCGCTCCAAGGACACCGATCGCCCTCGAGATGGGGCTGAGCTGCAGCCTCTCGCCGGCGGTAGCTGCCGCGAGTGCGCGACCGACGGAAGGACAGCCGGCGGCGACGGGAGGTAGCGGCAGACGGTGGGGCTGTGAAAGCTTGAAGGATGGGCGGCCGGGTTTAGGGTTTTTATGTCAACCAGAGGAAATACACGTATTAACCAAAATTTAATTATAAAAAAAAGTAATATTTCGTATGGTTAGTTCATCTATATATCATAAATTACTTCTGGTGTAAAAAATTTACGAATTTTTTTTTTCAGAAATTACTTATTATTTGCGATTGAGCTACTAAGGCCCTATTTGATAACCATCCAAACAGGGCCAAATTCTGATTCTTTGTTCCGAAATCGTGAATAAATCTCTTTTTTCCATTTAAGAAAGACTTGAAAACTTAGCATTTTATCAATCACCATGTAAAAGTTACTTTCTTAACTCACTGTTATTTCCACACACAAAAAAGAAAAAAGAAAAACTCATTGAAGTTATTATTTATTCAAAAATTTATTAACATTGGAGAATTTATAACTTAAGTTCTTTTTTCTTTTTGAAATTCTCTATTCACAAATTGATGTCCCTTCGCTAGTTCTTAAAATTTACTTTATTTTAGAGACATTACGATGGCGTTTGGTATATATAATTCATTGAGATTTCACTTTTCAAAGAAACGAAAATAGTCATTCGAAATTTTTTTATTAAATTTATCGACTTAAAAGACAGTGTTTTTAGAAATTTGAAGTCATCTTCGTATATATGCTAGCGTGATTGTTCAAAAGACCTCTCTTATATTGTAAACAAAAGAACCACAACTAATTGGAATTTTAGGTCAATTATTTTATAAGGTTATAATGCCTATCGAGGAAAATTAAACAAATTAAAAATTCAGAGATAACATTACACATTTAACCAAAGTTTTAATCATCAATCAACACCTGGTCGCTAGCGAGCAACCCTAGCCTCTTCTCCAGTCGAGATTCCCATAATACGTGTTGTCGAACTTGAACGGCGACGTGACATTGCTTACAGTAAAATCTCTGGAGTTGGGGGTCTCGCGGCGGGCAAATGGCACGTCGGCATTGGCCAAAGCTCAAGTCCATGGTTAGGCATTTATTATTTCAATTAGACAAATTCAATTATATTCCATCCCAATAATCCATTAAATTTGGAGAAAAAATAAGCAATCAACATTCCATTATTAAATTTAACATTTAACAATAAGTCCAAAAAAATCCAATTTTCACCATTAAATATAACAAGAAGCCATTCCCCCTTTATTATTACATTTTAATCTCTCACTTATTGAAATTTTCTTAAATTGATCATGTATTTGTCTGAATCGTATGTCAAAATTCTAGATTCATGTGTCGAAAAAGTTGATCATGTATTAAATTTTTCAATACCTATTGGTTGCATGTCGAAGCATGTGGAACACTTGTTGAAGTGTTCAACATGACATGAACACTTTTAAAGAGTGTCAGTGTTTCCTAACTTATAGCTAGGGAAGTCGATGGTGTGGCCCTTGGACAAGGCCACCATGTCTTGAGTAGAGAGGCCAAAAGAAAGTTGATGGGTGCATTTGATTTAGCTCAACGACAACTCTTTCTCGCCTCTCGTGCCTTGGCCTGATGAGATTACATCTTCTTTGTTTGGCCTAGACAGTAGACGAGGACTCAAAACTTGATCTCCTTAAGCTACATCCAGCTCGCGTTCCTTTTCTAGCTGACCAATATTCTACCTTGGTGACAAAAAGGGAACTGTGCGACTGAAAATCGAGAAGGGGTTGTTTGAATTTCAGAATTTGAAGAAACTGTTCTTACCGTTTAATTTTGAGATCAAGTATTGTAGTTTTGAGTTAAAAGAAGTATTACATTTTTGTTAATTCAGAGTTAGACTCAATTAGGACTTACCACTTGAAAATGAGTTACATATGTGTGTTTTGTGGAGAGCAAAGGCCCATGGTGCATTGCTGATCCGTTGCTTGCTTAAATTATAAGTAAAGTTATTGTCTAGGCTACTGAATTTTTTATGTGAAATTGCTAAGTGACCGGTTCTTAATTCTAGGATCAGCCGATTAGGTCCCTAATCTCAAAAATTGGAAATAGGTCCTTTCGGTCTAGTTCCGAATTTCTAGATGGGACCAAATCGGACCAAAAATTGATCACCCCTATTAAGCGCACGCTTGTTCCATAAGAACAGATCTATTAGGCAAAATTATCATCTTCAGTGATGAACATACGTCAAAAATTCCTTTTCCAATGATTACGGCGTTGCTCGTTGACAGTGCACACCTAAATTTGACTTCCTCTAGGTGGATATGGATTTTCATAATAAATGACCTGGGTATAAGTTGGGTCGGATATGAGTCGTTACATTTATATTTTATATAGATTAGTTAAAATGAGTTAAATAGGTTGATTTGAGTCGCATCATTTTTTATCCAATCCAAACCTAACTCGACACACCCATTTGACGGCCCTTGATTTCATTGGCAAAAATTGACATTTTCTATTAGATCATATTAGATCTTCGTTCTACCAAAAAAAAAAAAATCTATTTAAAATGAATTTTTGCTCGACAAAATCATAAATAAATAAAAGCTTGGGATCTGTCCGGTTCACATTACCGGGGACGGCGGCCCTTTTTTTTGTAAAATCTGGATCTCTCCAGAACCTCTTGGAAGACGAATTGATTTTGGATTCCCATCCTATAATTTTCCCCTTAGGATGAGAAAATCAATTTGTATTCCGACTGTATCTGAAGTTGAAAATATTAAATTTCTGATTTTTTGGAGTAAACCCAAACATTCCTAACAAATAATTTAAACA
Source organism: Eucalyptus camaldulensis (assembly GCA_019915185.1). Lineage (NCBI taxonomy): Eukaryota > Viridiplantae > Streptophyta > Magnoliopsida > Myrtales > Myrtaceae > Eucalyptus > Eucalyptus camaldulensis. Next base: position 6,464,738 of record JAHSVA010000014.1, on the reverse strand, counting down.
CAATCACTGTGGGCAAAAGACGCATGTACCTAAAAAAGTTGATTACAAAACTTAATAATATATATATTTATATGTGGTGAAGAAAATATATTAGATTCATCGGCATCTCAAGAAACTTTTTATGGCGATCGCATTGAAGGATCAACGTGGTATATACAAGACCTATTGAGAAAACTAAATTATTATTGTAAAAAGATTTTTTGTTTTATCGGTTCAAGACATTTAAATGTTAAATCGTGTGTTCATCTATCGGCTTGAATTTATCAAACAATCGACGGAGGTCCATGAAAGACCCACAAGATTTCATAAGCTATTGTCTGTCCTATGATTTATAAGGCGTGGTAATGAAGCGCTGGACCTTGCTTACAACTATCATACTCTTTTGGGAAGATTTTATAAAGCAATAGCACTGTTGTACAGCAAAATGATATTGTATTTCCATTTTAAGCGAGTCAAATAACACGTGAGCTATTATTCAAATGAGTGATTGTTGACAAGAAACTATTTGCACTCGATGGCTTCAATGATCGGATTCCTTTTAAGTGCCCCTAATCCATAGCACGTCCACTTTTCGTTGGCGCTTGATTGATATAAATTTGTCCCTTTTGATTCCCATGTGCTGTCATGGTGAATTTCAAATTTACCTAACACCATTTGGACGCTTTCCCATTAGATGCACCATCCATATATGCTTTTAGACATAACCAATCAGCAATCTGCATGTCAATTCAAAAGATTTAATCTCCACATAAACGACAAGACATATTATATCGTATCTACATTTTTTAAGGTCATTTCTGTAAAAGGATTCAGATTCTTGAATCGCCCCTACCTAAATTGGAGGTTCATTCAACACGTCTCTGTCCAACTCTTATTTGTACTCTCTTTCCTTTTTCCGTCTGCTATTTCCATAGAAAAATTGAGTTGCGCTACCCTTATATAATTATATTAATCCGCCTTTCACATATGTCTTGATCATTCGATTGCAATTTAAAGTGGTGGACCCAAATTTATTTACTTTACTTTTAGTTTTTAGTTTTTCTATACATCTACTCACCTAATTAAGAATGTCGCATAATATTGCATCACTTCCATAAAAGTTCATTTTGTTGAAAAGATAAATTTCCAAGAAACCTAGTTTTTTTTTTTACGTGGTTGAGCAGATTTATGGATTATTTGTCAAGTAGAATGTAGAACAAATTTGAAATATATAACTTTTTAACACAATGACTTCTTTTTTTTATTATTATATTTTTCACTTTTATTATGTATATATCATCAAATTGCTTCTTATCGATTTTATTTAAAATAAATAGGATGATTGCATGAAGAGAAAAACACCCCTTAGAAGATTTTCCATAAAAAAAATCACATGACATTCTCCAGCGTGACACTTTAGAAGATCAAATTTAATTAGATCTAAACATTTCATAAAATAAGATTATTTTTTTTTGGAAAATGCTAGTGAAATGGAAATATCATTATTTGAATTGACAAAAATTATTATCACCCATGAACTATTTACGAAAATAATGTTTTTAGTGTATTTTTAGATAATCCTCTTATATATTACATGTTTCGTGTAATAGTATCTCGCCAATATACTAAAGAAAAAATATAAAATTTTCAATTTAGTTAATAAATAGACTTGACATCTATTTAGACAAATGATGTTTAAAAAATATAAATAGTTTACAAAAAAAGTGAGTTTTTGAGATAAGATGGACAAAAAATAGATAAGTTGCTATAAGATCAATGATAAACAAAAAACTTTTCAATGTTTTGCTATATGAAAGAATGTTTTTTTTCCTTACTATTGGAAATACAATATTACACGAAGCATGTAAAACATTAAAAGAATATCTAAGAATACAATTTTTTCTTTAATATACTAAAAACAAAATATGTGAAATGTCCTGAATGGAAAAAAGAATAAATATAGAAAGAAAGAGGAATTGGCATCACTTTAAATGGAATTAAAAGATTAATGCTTGTCTTTGTCTTTTTACTATTAAAGGGGTGAATAAAAATTACCCAAATTCACGCCATGTCATCATATCCATCTTTATCCATCTCATTTTCCCCTTTTTTTCCTCTTTTCTAATTCAAAAACACGACACGTGATATTATTATTATATCAACTTTTTCTTTATATATGAAAAACAAAATACGTGAAGTGCTTAACTTTGGTAACTAAACCATAAACATCACTTTAAACTGCAATTGAAAGATCAAGGGATGTTTTCTCTCTTTACTGCAAAATGGACGGATTTAGTCATTTTATTAGGATGAAAAGGACGCTTGCAAAAAACATTATCCTAATCTACGCAACGTCATCATACCCATTATGCAGCTCATTCTCCCCCTTTTAACTCTTTACCATAACCACTGAAATTCGCTCCAGTGGTCACCCTTCCAATATGGAAGGAGGAGGTGGGGGGTTCAAATTCCCACCTTCTGGAGGGATGGGGTGAGGACATGTAAGTTTCAAGAATGGGTTTCGACTCCCACGCCCTGCAAGAGACAGGGCAAAAGTCTGAGAGTGAGCCTAGAGTAGGTATAGAGTAAAATTGACAAAAAAAAAACTTTTTATCATTTATTGACAAAAAAAGAAAAAAAAAATTCTTTACCATTTCAGGGACACCACACAAAATATTACCTATCCAAGAGACAACAAAGGTGCCTCCAAGCCATGTGGGTCGGATAATTTCAAGCCTTTGACAGTTACAGATTGCACAGCCACAATTTGTGACCAGCTGACTAATTCTAAGAGTCATTATCTCTCTCTTTTTTTTATATAATTTTTTTAGTATCGTCGTGAGCTGTTTTGTTCTATCCTATTATTTTAATTCATTCATGCGAAATCATTCTGGGATTTTGCCTTCTCTTACATTAAAAAAATTCGTGTCCTGTTCCATTTCTCTCCATCTCCCGGAAAGTCCTGCCTATAAATAAGGAGCGGAAGCGCATCATCAACCTCCATCGCGTTCGTGCGTTAGTCTCTTCACTCACCACCTTGCACCGAGAGAGAAAGAGAGAGAGAGATGGCGAGGGACATCGACGATCTGCCGAAGAACGCGGCCAACTACACGGCCCTGACGCCGCTGTGGTTCCTCGACCGGGCGGCGACGGTCCACCCGGACCGGCGGTCGCTCGTCCACGGCTCCGTCACCTTCACCTGGCGCCAGACCTACCAGCGGTGCCGCCGCCTGGCCTCTGCCCTGTCCAGGCGATCCATCGGCCTCGGCAACTCGGTGCGTTTTATCTCGTTCTCCGCTGTACTCGCGTGCTCTGTTTTTCTCTCTGTTTTCCATTTCCACGTTTCTGGCGATGATGATGACGATGACGAAAGTGAGTAGTTCGGCTTCTGGGTATGTAGACAGCAGAGAATTGCGAGCTCCTAGAGGGTGGTGAGCAGTTATGAGATCGGAAATCGAGATACTTGTCCTGTACGGTTATCTCGTGCTCTGTTTTTTTTTTTTTTTTTTTCCATTTCCGTGATTCTGGCGATGATGATGATGATGACGAAAGCGAGTAGTTCGGCTTCTGGGTATGTGGACAGTCGAGTGTTGCGAGCTCCTAGAGGTTGGTAATCTGTTAAGAGATTGGAGAACGAGATGCTTGTCCTTTCCCTTTCGGGTAAAGGTACGAGGACGCTTGTGTTCTGTTTATTTCGTTTTTGGATCCGACGAGGGATCGAGTTATATGTCCTGTATCGGCGTTGTTCGTCCGATCCAAGTCTTCGATTCCCCTGATTCGGGTACTGGCATGACGTTCTCCTGGTCTGATGCGAGTGATGGTGGAGAATCGGATGCGAATTTCTTTAGTAATGGTGATGTGATCCGTAGGGACTGGTTTTCTCTTTTTGAAAAGGAATCCGAGGGTTTAAATAGATGCTAAGTTGCTGTTTGAGTTCAGATGGCAGCAGAGTCCTGGGAAACGGGAAACCGATGATTTTATGTCCGCGATGTGGAGATTTTAAACTGTGAAATCAGAGCTGAACTGAGCTAGATACATAGAATTGAAGTATTGGGTCTCGCTTATGAAAAAAAGTAGGGTTTTTTATTAGGTTAGATGGTTCAGATTGCCAACTTGAATATGTGAAGTTTTCACGGCAGCAATTTTGCCGAATGTTAAGTTTTCATTTCTTTGTGGTGATGCGGGACATTGTCCAGATGCGATTGAGTTTTGTTTCTCACCAATTGACGGTTTGAAATTGTTCGAAATCCGCTTTGCTTGTTGTACATTCCATCATAATTCTGGGCGTGCAACATGATTCTTTGTGTCTTCTTCAATCCTTGCTGCTCGATGTCACTGTGCAGGTTGCAGTGATTGCGCCAAATGTCCCTGCCTTATTTGAAGCTCATTTTGGGGTTCCGATGGCTGGAGCTGTCGTAAATGCTGTCAATATACGCCTGAATGCAGCAGCTGTTGGTTTTCTCCTCGGCCATTCATCTTCTGAAGTCGTAATGGTGGACCAAGAGTTCTTCCCCTTGGCTGAGGAAGCTCTGAAAATAGTAGCGGAGAAGAGTGATAAAAATTATAAGCCTCCACTTCTGATTGTTATAGCGGATGAAAGCTGTGACCCAAGAACACTTACGCATGCTTTAGGAAAAGGGGCAATTGAATATGAGAAGTTTTTGGAAACCGGAGATCCGGAGTTTGCTTGGCAACCACCGGAAGATGAGTGGCAGAGTATCGCTCTTGGTTATACTTCGGGTACGACGGCCAGTCCGAAGGGAGTTGTATTACACCATCGAGGAGCATATCTCATGTCTATAAGTGCTCCTCTAGTCTGGGGGATGAATGAAGGAGCCGTTTACTTGTGGACTTTGCCTATGTTTCATTGTAATGGTTGGTGTTTCACCTGGGGACTGGCAGCCTTTTGTGCAACCAGCATATGCCTTAGACAGGTATCTTTAAGGTTCAGAAAATGCTGTTTTTCTACAAATTTGGTGGACAATTCTTTGCTGCCTAATAATATCTTATAAAGCATAATGGAAGGAATTGTTTCACTTGTGTTTATTACAAGGAATCTCTGTTCTAACTAGTTTAGCTTGGTTACTGAATGTGCTGATGTGTGACTAAATGCCTTTACTCTGTTAGACATCAAAACTTCTAGCTTGCTTAACAGAGAAACCTTTTTTGTCGTGTCTTTTCTCGCCCTCAGGTAACAGCTAAGGCAGTCTATTCGGCTATCGCCAAATATGGCGTGACTCACTTCTGCGCTGCGCCGGTGGTTTTGAACACAATAGTCAATGCCGCGCCTGAAGACACCATACTCCCTCTCCCTCACACAGTTCATGTAATGACCGCTGGTGCCGCCCCACCCCCTTCTGTTCTCTTTGGAATGTCCCAAAAAGGCTTCCGTGTTGCGCACACATATGGGCTCTCTGAAACGTATGGTCCTTCCACCATCTGTGCATGGAAGCCCGAGTGGGATTCGCTGCCTCCAGAAGAGCAAGCCCGCCTCAATTCACGCCAGGGCGTTCGTTACACAGGTCTGGAAGGTCTTGAAGTTTTAAGCACTCAAGACATGAAGCCCGTTCCTGCTGACGGGAAAACCGTAGGAGAGATAGTGATGCGGGGCAACGTTGTGATGAAAGGCTACCTGAAGAACCCAAAAGCCAACGAGGAGTCTTTTGCAGGGGGATGGTACCATTCTGGAGATCTTGGTGTCAAACATCCTGACGGATACATTGAAATCAAGGACAGGTCAAAGGACATCATCATCTCCGGAGGCGAAAACATAAGCAGTGTAGAGGTCGAGAATGCTCTATACGTGCATCCAGCGATTTTAGAGGTATCTGTGGTTGCCAGGCCTGATGTCCGATGGGGGGAGTCTCCTTGTGCCTTTGTGACACTGAAGCCGGGAGTGGATAAATCCGATGAGCGGCGACTGGCACAGGATATAATGAAGTTCAGCCGGGAGAAACTACCGGCTTATTGGGTTCCTAAGTCAGTCGTCTTCGGGCCATTGCCGAAAACGGCTACGGGAAAGATACAGAAGCATGTGCTGAGGGCCAAGGCAAAGGAAATGGGACCTGTCAAGACCAGTAAATTATGAGTGCGCCATGGTCGAGCTGGTTTTAGTCACTTCTCTTCGTCAGTACCTTGAAGAAGCCTGCTTTGCATGCAAATCTTTAATAACGGAACACCTTCCTTCCTACTTTTCTTGAGAAAAAACTATTCATTTTCCTGATGATACTGTTGGATTTGGAATATTGTCGGAGCTAATTTCAGGTCGCCAAGCCTGACTTTGCAAAAGGGTAGAATTGGGCCCTAGAGATGGCGACTTTCAAGGATGGTGAACTAGTGTACGAGTCCAAGTCGTTTTCGCTGGAAATGGGGTTGGGTTTTGCCTCCCCATCTCGCTCATCAAGTCAATGGATAAGCCTTAGCCATAAAATGATAAACAGGTGAATAAACATCGTCTAGACGAAAGAATGCTTATTAGTCTTGTCGGCTACCAGTCGGGTGTCGACACTTCGATATTATCTATTCGATTGGATTGTAGACTTTTTCATAACCATATGTGCACAAAGATTATCTTTTAAGCCTCGTGGAGGGAAAGAAACTGAGCAGGAGAGAGCGAGAGGAGACGTCAGCAAAGGCCAAACGGGTCGCTATTTGAATCCGTTATGTTGACTATACTATAGTCTCCATCGACTTTCAAGCTTTTCTTTATCACCATTCATATTTGCACAAAGTAGAAGAAGTTGGATGTACTTGAGAGGAACTCGCGATCTCCACCGGTCAAAATTAAATGGGGTCTGCCCTAATTATAAAACATTGACCAGCACGCCCCTTTAGGTCACTTGCTTACCCATTCAATCTCTCTCTCTCTCTCTGAAACACCCTCTTCATCTGACTTCGTTTGTCATAGGGTGAAACGTTAAGAAGGGTCGAAGGAAAGACATCATCATTGCAATTTTACAATTATACTATGGCTCCACTTGCCCAATTTAGGCGATGTTGAACTTGCTGGCCTCTGACGAAGCTCACTCCTACTAGTCATAGGTAAGGGTGAGCCTTGTTTGACCTTGTCGTCGTTGGGCGAGCTCAACCTAGCCTCGCCTGAGGTCAATGAGTTGACCTCACTAGCCCTCGCTTCTAGCTATCGTTGAAGCCCAATGATCAACTAGAGGAACAAGAGAAGAAAAATGAAAAAAAAGAAATTACAATTACAAAATTTCAAAAATGATGAAAAGGAATAAAAAAGAAAGATAGGTATAATAAAAAAAAAATGTAAATAAATATGATATAGGCAAGAGAGTCAAAGCATTATATTTCCCAAAATCGAGAAGGTGAATAATCATGGATTCTCTCTCTTACTGTATATGTTATCTCTATCCATATATTTGTCGTTTCTTTAGCGGTGAATTGAACAAGATTCCTATCATCTCCTTTGTGCATTTTGAAGTTCATTTACACTAATGCACAACATAGCAAATAATGGACATGATATGAAACAGATGGTCCATCTTCGTCAGAAATCCCTCACGACCCTGTTACTGATAAGCTTTCGTCACAGTAGGAGATTGATAGCTTTATTCGTGCCTTTCACAAAGCAAAAGACGGAGACAGCTCGGATAGCTCAACAAACAACACTAAAGAGGGATTTAGTAATAAGATAGGGTAGTGTGCTTTGCTAATGTACTAAGTGTGGAGTGTGCTTTGTATGTTTTGGACTGTACCACGTGCTTTAGCAGGTTTGTACTAGATATGGAGCGTGCTTTGTATGCTTTACCACGTGCTTTAGCAGACTTGGTGTGGAGTGTGCTTTGTTTGTAATGCTTTAAGCATCTTTTGTACTCTGTGATTTTCGTTTGTAGCATCATTAAAGGGACTTGTCCTCGTCTCCTCTAGATGCCTCGTGATGTTTGATGTAGCTCATACCTATACCTATATAAGGCAATGTATCTTGTATTGAGGAGACAGACTAGGCTTCCCTAAATAAACCTGTATTGTGATATCTCATGGCTTTCTAAGTCCTTTTTCTTCCTCTCATAGAATGGTTTCTTCTGATTAAGAACTTTGTTGTTAACTCGGTCAAATGGCATGGTTCTAAGTTTGCTCTCCACTTGTTACTTTGTGGAACTTGTGGATTAGAAAATATGATATTCCAAAGTCCATATTCAAGAGTAAAAGGTCAAGAAACTAAGAGGCGGTCCCCTAAAGAATGGCCTGTGGTGCCTTTTAGTTGGTGATGCATACATGTCTTGGCCTTTTGTTCTCAAGACTCTACCTTTGGTATAACTTTATTATCGCAATTCACTAAATAATGGAGGACATATATATATTTCTCATCCTACTCTCATTAAAAATCCAAATGATTAGTCGAGTAGTTTGAACATTTTAACACCCCCTCCACGGGAACTATAGCTTTGTCATAGGCAATCTCTCAAAAGTTGCGTAATTAGTCATCGAGGGACAATTACCAAGGGTCGACGATCGCTACAATTATGCCAGATCTGTAGGGTCAATGTAAGATTTAGAGAATCGAAGGTCACCGAGACATGCGTGATGCTGGCTAGGGGTGATTGGTTTTGGGTCTGATCCGGTCTCACATAGGAATTGAGAATTGGACTGAATACTAGTTTTTGGGATTAGGGACCGGATTGACTAGTCCGATCTGGTTTTATGGAATCGATTACTTAGCCAACAAAATTATATATATATATATATATATATATATATATATATATAAAATACTAGAGTTGTTACTATTTTAGAGTTTATTGCTGTTTTAAGAAATTAAAAAATATATATTTTTGAAAAAAGAGTTGGTCCGGTTTGGTTTAGTTCCCACCAGAACCGAGAACCGGATCGATGTCTCTGGGAATCGAATCAAATTAGTCAGTCCAATTAGTCTCGATTTGGGCGGTTCGATGTGCTTACCTCTAACACCAGCGGAGGGTCACATGACACTCGTGCTTAATTTGAAGCCCTAACCGACAGAGTCAAGCGAGCCCTACCCAACGCTTGTCGTCCTTGTCAAGACACGACTTGCCAGAGGTCGCATGAATGGAAGTCAACTTGCAAGGGTCGTGTGGCCTCAGATGACCGGTTCGGTTTTCTTGGTTATTCTATATTTACTTAAAATACATAACTAAAGTCCTCAATAATCGTAACTTTTGTTTCCAAACAACATCAAACCAAAGTTGATCTCCAAAGCAATCTTTAATCAAACTTCACCAAATGCACCGTAGGCGTCCGGACAATCTCCACCAAACATCCAAACTTTCGGGCAGATGTCGTGAACTAGGCCCTAAAGCGGTGGGCCTACCGTAAATCCGAGATGGCCCACGCGTCGACGGCCCGGAGCGACTGTCCGGACCGGAGAGCGTACCGTCCACGGTGACGTTATCGAAACCTACGACCGACCCCGCATGTCCGGAAATGCCACTCCTCTCCCTGTTCGGAATTTGAATTCTCCATCCCTCCTCCCCCAAAAAAAGAGACGTTACAATCGCCACCTTTTTTAAATATTGTCATTATACTCTCTCTCTCTCTTCCCCACCATTAAATGCTTTTGAACTGAGCAAGAAGACCAAGATAGCCCCCCCCCCTCTCTCTCTCTAAAACATCTCTCTGCAACGCAGCATTCACTTCTCTCTTTCTCTCTCTAGCTTTCTCTCTCTTGCTTGCGTCCGTTCCGGCCTTGGAGATCTTCTTCGCGGCTTCCCGTCGTCATTTACTTCTTCTTCCCCACACTCTCCCTCGCCGTGAGATGAACGTGCCCTGCCCGGAAACCGGCTGATCTCGCCCCGCCGTCGCTGGAAAACCGTGAGTACTACTATTGCAGTGAATGCACGGGAATTCTGGGTCCTCCTTTTCTTGATGTTTCGGTGATCGTCCGGTGCTTTTCGTGTTCCGATCGAGTCTCCGCTTGCGATTCTTGAATCGATTTTGCTTTGGGGAGGGGTTATTTCGTTGTCGTTCGTCGTGGCGTCTGATTAAGTACCTGTTTGCTGATTCTATTGGGTTGATTTGCTTGGAGAGGGATGGTGAGTTGGCTTTTCCTCCCTTTGAGCTTATTGTGCTTCCTGTTTCGGTATTTCGGTGACCTTTCTGTTGAGCATTTTGGGAAAGTGGAAAAAAAATTAAAATTTCGAATTGCCGTTTTCGCCTGAAGATGAACGTGCTCTGCCCGGAAACCAGCTGATCTCGCTCCGTCGTAGCTGAAAAGCCGTGAGTACTATTACAGTGAATGCACGAGAATTCTGGGTCCTCCTTTTCTTGGTTGTTTCGGTGATCGTCCGGTGCTTTTTTGTGTTCTGATCGGGTCTCCGCTTGCGATTCTTGAATCGATTTGCTTTGGAGATGGACGGGCTATTTTTGCTTCCTTTTGAGCTCGTTGTCGTTCTGGGTCCTCCTTTTTCGTCGTGGTATCTGATTAAGGATCTGTGTGCTGATTCTATAGGGTCGATTTGATTGGAGAGGGATGCCACATTGGCTTTTCCTCCCTTTGAGCTTATTGTGCTTCCTGTTTCGGTATTTCAGTGACCTTTCTGTTGGGTATTTTGGGAAAATGGAAAAAAAAAAAATTGAAGTGTGAGTCTCGCCCTGTAATTGTTAGTCTACTGGAAGTTCAGATCCTGTGCATCCATGTTTCGTTTGTCTCCTGCAAGTTCGGAAATTGAGTCCTGCAGCTAGAAGTTTAGTGGTTAATAGGCAAAACAAAGATAACATGATCCTTCTTGTGTGGAATGTTGCAGTGACAACTTATGAGGTGAATATTCACAGGAGTGCACAAAAGTTAAATCTCGGAAATGTTGGTGTCAGAGTTTTGGTTAGATCATTAGACATTTACATTTACATTGACATTGACATTCTCGCTGCTACATTTTGTGATCTATGCTGATTGCTGAGGCTTTTACTTTGAAACTACATTTTGAGTGATGGAAAGAGTAGCATTTGCTTTGATCATTCCATGGATGGATCTTGGTAGTCCATAGAAGTTTCACTTCATGATTCTTTTGCAGTCTTGATCCACAAAAATGGGTATTGATAAAGATGGTCAAAAAGGTGGCGGTTATGTAGGAGGTTTCTTTCAGCTCTTCGACTGGAAAGCAAAATCTCGTAAGAAATTATTCTCGAGCAGGTCCGAGCTGCCAGGTATGGATTTGCTCCTTTGTGCAGATACTGGGTATTAGGATATTTGTGTATTTGTCTATTCATAGTTTCTAGTTGTGTTCTCATTTCTCATTACTGATCACAAATTCCCTTTTTACTGTCTCTTTACACAGAGCACAATGCAAAGCAGGGAAAGCGAAGGGAAGGGAATTTGCCTATGACACGCGTCTTCCTGGTGGATATACAGCTTTGACATCATCATTTTCTGTCTATTTACTTGATTTATGATATGATATAAACTCAAACATTTTAAATGTCATTTGTATTTGCAGGTAGATGAGGATGAAACTGGGATGGCGTCTAGTGCCAAAGGGTATAGTGACTATAGTTGTGCGTCGTCAGTTACTGATGACGAAGGCTATGGAAGCAAGGCTCCCAATGTAGTAGCCAGGCTTATGGGATTAGACTCGATGCCAACTAATTCTTCAGAACCATACTCCTCCCCATTTTTTGACACTCAATCTCTCCACGATTCCCAACGTTACGGGAGAAATCTCGACTTTCCTCCCAACTACCAGATGATGTATTCTGAAAATCTAGCAAACAAAATAGAGGGTCCTGTCCGGAGAAATATGGAGTCGAAGCCACCACAGACTCAGAGGATTGTAAGTAGACCGATCGAGAAGTTCCAGACAGAAGTTTTGCCGCCAAAGTCAGCTAAATCTATACCCATTACCCAACACAGGCTTTTGTCTCCTATCAAGAGCCCTGGATTTGTTCCAAGCAGGGATGCTGCTCACATAATGGAAGCTGCTGCCAAAATTCTTGAACCTGGGCCTCAATCAATGAAAGGGAAGACGCCCATTTTTGGTTCCTCTGAACCCAGGGCTCAATTAACCATGAAGAGTAAAATGCGAACGCTTGATTCCTCTTCTGGTTATATGAAAATTAGGCATGCCAAAGAGAATGAAGAGATTGCGAAAAAAATGTCCCTGATAGACGAGTCTTCGGTACCACTTAAAGTGCGAGATCTGAAAGAGAAAGTCGATGTTTCTCAGAGAACATTCACACATGCTGAAGTTCCTCAAAGGCCAGTTGAGTCAAATGCTGCCAGGTTTCTTAAAGGACATTCTCTCAACAAAAGCTGGAATGGAGTAGACGCATCATCTTACCGAGGTCCTCCTGACAAAGAAGAAGCTTCTTCCAGTTCTAAGAGTAAAGGGAAGTCTGTTTCACTTGCAATCCAAGCAAAAGTCAATGTTCAACGCAGAGAAGGGCTATCGTCAGTTGACAGAAGTCTAGTACGCCAGCAGGAACTCAGTGATAATAAGTTAAGCCAGCCCTTCAGAAGCCAAGCACGTACACAGAAGAATTCCCAGAAGAAATCTACTCTGCATAGCGCCTCTGGAATTCTAAGGCAGAATAATCAGAAACAGAATTGCTTACCAGATAAAGAAAGGCTTCCCTCCAAGTCCTTCGTGCAGAATTCACAAGGTAAAAGAGTGTCGTCAGGGGATTCTTCTGGACGGCAAAAGACAGCTTGTAAATTGGTTGGAAGCTCCAAAGCGGGATCAAGGAAGTTGGATGTGATTGGCAGTGAAAAGGACAATTCACAGTCTAATACAAAGTACTTCCCAAGGAAAAAAAGGTCAATAGATGGGGAAGTTCATTTTGAGAAAACTCGTGCAGTGCAGGACGCGTCCATAGACAAAAACAGGAAGGCAGTCCAATCACAGCCGACTTTACATTTGCCTTCCAACTGGGCTGAAGAAAGTAGAAAGAATGGAATGGATGTCATTTCTTTTACTTTCACAGCGCCATTGGCACGATCTATGGGTGGCTCTGAGTCCTCGGGCCAGAAAAACTCAGATTATCTGGGTGGGAGGATCTTCTCCCAGTCAGACTGTACGAAATTAACACCTCAGGGTTATAACATGGTAGGCAGTGATGCTCTAAGCAAACTTCTGGAGCAGAAGTTGCGGGAGCTATCTTTTGAGATTGGGTCATCTTCACAAGATTCTACCATCGTAGATTCGCCTTCTAGTTCGGCATCAACCTTTCAAGATTCAGCACCCCCACAAAATGCAGTTTGCTCAATACTGAGGTCATGTGACAAGAGTGACCAAGGTGGGCTCTTTAGCAGTAGAATAGGCAGTGAGTACCAGAATGATCTTTTTCCCACTAATCAACCTCCATGCAGACTTAACCACAATCTTCAGGTACATGCTTATCTGTGCTATATTTCCAATAATGGAACATATTCAGAATTCTCTGAAAATGCGACTCTATAGTAAATTTATTTTAAAGGGTTCAAAGACACAAGTAATTTAAACATCTTTTGTCTGTACCTGGATGCTCGGCATATATCACTTCTTAATTTTAAGTGGATGACCTGCAGCAATTCAGTTGCAGTCATTTGCTTCGTTTATATGACTGCAATATTCTCATATGTCTTGATATAGAGAGTACTCGCTGAACCGTCTGTGTAGTACATTTGATCAATAACGAGGTATATATCAATGGTGAATACAACCTTGTTTTAATTGACAGACGAGAAGAGGCTTCTTTTTGTTTTTCAAAGTAGAGATATCTTAGCTCGAATGAAGAAGAAAAAAGTAGAGATCCCTTTATGAAAAAGGCCCTAGGTCAGGGTGTCATATGTGTGCTTTTTGGTTGTGTTAGCAATCTGGATCCGCACCAAGTGTCTTTTTGAACATTTTGGATGCAGATGATATGCCGAAATCTCCATCTGTAAGGCAATTCTTGGTAGCATTTGTTATGTCTGGTGCTAATCAACATATAATGTATGATTTCCAGGGAGTTGTTGAGAAAGAGGACTTTGCTACAAAAGCAAAACAATTACTTGACTACAGGCATCCTAGCCCCGTCTCTGTCCTTGAACCGTCTTTCTCTGCTGAAAGTTGCTTATCTTCTGACAGCATGGACAGTTCTTATACGGAAGGTAATAAAATCTCATCCTAATGAACAACTCGCCATACATTTGTCTATTCTCCATTACAAATTGAAAATAATATAAACCGAATGGCATCTAACATCAGGGACCAGGCAGCCATCTTCTCAAGCTGCAGAAATTCTAGGGTTGGGCTTTTCCAGAAAATCACATTCAAGTGAAGCTGATATAGACTTGTCAGATTCGGCTTCTTCTCTGTCAACGGGAAGAACAGTTGCGAGGAGGCATGCGACTGTTGAAATCTCTACAGGCTTTTCAGCTTCGAATGATTGGGAACTAGAATATGTGAAGGAGATTCTGTGTAATGTAGAGTTAATGTTTAGAGACTTTGCTTTGGGTCGAGCTCGTGAGATCATAAACCCACATCTCTTTGAACAGTTGGAAACTCGGAAGGGCTTTATGGAAAGTGATGATGCCACTGATTCCAGGCTGACAAGAAAGGTACTGTTTGATTGCGTCAGCGAATGTATGGATTCAAGATGTAGGCGTTGTGTAGGCGGTGGATGCAGAAAATGGTCTAAAGGCTTGGCAATGGTGAGGAATGAACGGCTTGCTGAAGATGTGTGTAAAGAGATTCTGGGTTGGAGAGGCTCGGGGGACTCTATGGTGGACGATCTTGTGGACAAGGATATGAGCACTCCGAATGGGAAATGGCGGGACTTTGAAGCTGAGGTTTTCGTAATGGGGCTAGAGATTGAGGGTGATATACTCAGTTCCTTGATAGACCAAGTAATTGCTGATGTTCTGCAATGAGGCACGGGGCTTATGATCTTCTAGTTCACTCTCCCTCTGTTAATACTGGCAATGAGCTTCTCATTTTTGACAACTTCTGAAGAACCTTGTTCATGGCACTGCTACAGTTCGCCCTCGAAGAGACAGAAGCAGCCACTGGGAAAGAACCTCTGCATTCTCAAGCGACCATTCAGCTCGGAATTTTATTTGATTTATTATTGGTTCCCATGAAAGGAACCCCTGATTTCGAAGGCGTGAGGTTGTCTGGTCTGATGCTTCGGTTTTATGATGCACAAGCCATCCTTGTACCTCAACCACGATGTTCTGTCGTTAGAACTGTTTGTGTGTCAGATTTTTTAAAATTATTGCCTGTCGAGCATCTTGCTTCTGCTGTGAAAAGAGGACACCCCCTCCTACTTTTGTTCGTGTTCTTGACGTGGTGTTTGCGCAATGGTGCCAGTAGGATCTCTTGGTGTGACCAGGCAAATCACTGCCGCAAACGGAAGCGCTAAGTAGAAATAGATGCGCATGGTGGAAGGCATTGAGACTAAAAGAAGAATGATACCCGACTAAGGTCTCAAAGCGGAAATAGATGCATGGTATGCTTCACTAGCCAATTGGTTGGACTTAACCAACGCTTTTTTCCGCAATTAGTTCAGCTAGGTTTCAGAACCAGCTTTACTATTCCAATTTATTGCCGAACTTAATCACGCTTTTTTTCAGCAATTAAGCTTCATTAAAGGTGCCTTAAAGATAAACTCGTTAGTGTTGGCAGGGGGAATTACTCAAATCATACAATTTCAAACACTTAAAATCATTTCCTCTGCATCCGGAGATTGCAACTTCATTTCCTAAGCATCATCCTAATCTGGAATAGATAGACGAAAGAAGATTGTATGATCAGTTTCATTATTTGACAAGTAACACGTTAGGAATCAGACTCGGAGTGATCGCTAAGCAATTTTCTAAATGATCACGGTGATGAACCTCATAAACATTCTTGACCTTGAAGTGAAATCCTGGAAACCTTTTCAGTAGCAAAGCCTTGTCATTCTTCTTCTACTCGGTCACATAATTGTCTCTCTTTTCATCGCTGCGGTACTATCACTGGCATTTTCTGCATCACCGTTGCCGCTGTCACATAACCAGGACAACGTTTTATCTTCATTTTCCCACTGATTACTGCCGCAACCGACTCCGCCTGCCCAATCCCAATCGAACCATTCATCGAACCCCGAGTCGTTATTGTACTTATTGTTGTTCACTGACGAAGAGGAAACGTACCACTCGCCCGTACTGCTCTCGGCATTCGATTTCGAGCTCCAAATGCTGCTCTCTGCCTCCTCCGTTACCGGCATCAACTTCTCCATCACCGCGAACTCGTTCTCGCTCTCCTCAAAGCGACCCACCACCCCATTCTCACCCTCCAATTTCAGAGCACCAGCATCCTCAATGTGCAGCATACAATTAAGTCTCATTATTTCCCTGTCCACCCACTCACATGGTCCCAAGAAAAGCCCCTCGGCCTCTGCCGCTACTTCATTATTGAGGCCAGCGTCCGTGTCGATACGAGAGCCGTGAACAACATCCTTGTTGCTCTCCTGTGCTGCTGTTTTCTTGTTTGGGACCCATGAGGGCTCTGAGCTCATGACTTGGCTTCCCCCAACTTGCCCTTTAATGGGTGCTTGTGCTTCTTTGCCTTTCTCACTTTTAGGAGCAGTACTGTGGTTGGGCCTCTCCGGTGGCATTGATGTGAAGCTGCTCTTTCTCATGCTTGACCTGCTTGTCCTTCCTCTCCGCTTGCCTGTGCCAGCTATCTTGACGGCATTCATGGGGGTAGGTAACGAGGGCTCGACCCTTGCTGATGTGGATGGCCGTGCGACATAAATTTTCCGGCTCAAATGGGAGTTCCAGTAGTTCTTGATCTCATTATCGGTCCGCCCCGGCAAGTGCCCGGCTATCAGAGACCACCTACATTATCAACCGGAATTATTTTCCCCTTAACTCGATCATGGTTAAAAACTAGCTGGAGACGGGCCTAGGATCGCCCAACGCTTTAGAAATCTTTATAGAATGGTTTGGACGTGGAGCTGAAGGCGACAATAAGCATGCCAAGGTGGTAAGATAGTAATATTAATTTCCAAGATTCATTAGCATTCAAACTTAGAAGCATGAGAATTAAAAGATCTGAACTGGGAATCTCCATTGATGAAGATGAATGAAAATTGTCCTTCATGCGAGAGAAGAAACAACCTTGCATTATCGAGCTCTGCCTCGAATTAAAGCCATATTCATAAACACAAAGCTTTAGCCGCTTTTGGGGGAATGGAGTGAAGCCCCACGATATTGCAATTACTCAACCTAAGTAGACGATCTACCCTTTTTTTTTTTGTGGCTAATCTAGTGACAAAGGCCAAGGATCATACTAATCTATGCCATGTGATAGAAGCTCTAAAAAATTACAAGTTCCATCTAGCTAGAATGCAATTTAACTCCGATGGTCCTCCATCGTGCATAAACAAGAAATTACAACTTTAGTCATGTAGACCATAGGATTACTTTCAACTTTAGGGCTATCACGATATGGTTATGACCGTGAAAGGCGGCTTACATAAAGCAAGTTCATGCCAAGATTGCTCTTGAATGCTTTACCTGATTTTTTGGGCCCGAAAGCGATTGGGATCTATTGTGGTCCCATTCAACATCTAATATTTTACAAAGTGGGGTGAGATAATATAAAAGTCAAAACTACTCTAGAGGGGGCAACCCTATAAATAAAAACTAGAAAAAATAAAAGAAGCAAAAAAGAGAAAGATGATGGTTAACGTGAAAGTTGCGGAATATAGGCCCAAAAGGAAGCAAGCCGAAAACTTGATTTTATCGGACCACCCCGCAAAAAGACGAATCACTTTTTATGAAAAATGATAAGGGCGTGTATCGGTTCCTGTCACTTGAGAACCAGATCGGTCGTCTCTGGGTGGTTCCTACTGGAATTAATCTAGTTCCGATTTCTGGGGATAAATCATACTAACTAATCAAACCAGATCTAATTAGCTGAGAGTATATCTTTTTTTTTTAATAAAAACTTATACCAAAAACCATAAAAATAAAAATAAATAATATCGTTGTTTCTTAAGATATCTTGATTTCGATTCCATGATAAATATGGTCGGTTCTTGATTCCACAAATTGGAAACTGATCCTTTTCAGTTCGGTTTCTGATTTTAAGATGGGAATTAACCCACCTTGAAGCCGATCATCTTTAGAAAAGGACAAACGAAACTTGAAGATGACTTGAAAGGGAGCGGTGGAAACACATATTCTTCAACTTTTGCGCCTCAACTAACTTCATTATTAGCAATCCCATCCAAGTACCTAATGCTAAAATACCTTGGTTTTAACGAAAATGGACTGATGTTGGCCCCCCATATCATTTTCGGAAAATACAGCTTCAAGAGTTCAACCACATAACATCCTTTCTGGAACATAAAATGTAATGGGGTAGCAGAACTGTGGTAGAAAGATGGTAGCTAGAGGATCAATGTTACCGGATTTGATCCCACGAACACCATAAAAACCCCTAGAATCAATAATGAGCGAAGAAAGATGGTAGCTAGAGAATGCTCACCGATTACCCAAAGTGCCATGCAATTGGACGATGAGTTTTTCTTCTTCAGCAGTGATGTTCCCCCTTTTCAAGTCAGACCTCAAGTAGTTGATCCATCTCAGTCTGCAACTCTTGCCACACCGCAGTAAACCTAATTTACAAGGGTTTTGCAGAACACCTTCATAAGCTTAAGCTCTAAGATGAATTAACGACGTTGTGGGAAGAACCATGTATAGTAATTCAACCAAGAAATCGAAAACAAGGAAGGCCCTGTAACATTCTGACAGTACCTGCATTCTTGGGGAGAGATCTCCAGGAGCCTTCACCATGGGCTTGAATGTAGTTGGTCAAGATTTCGTCTTCTTCTGCTGTCCATCTCCCCCTCTTCAACCCCACTTTCTCACAACATGGAGCTCTTCCCATCTCTCTCTCTGTCTCTCTCCTCTCTCTCTCTACACACACTCTTCACACACACACCGTCTCTCTCTATATATGGGTGAGTGTAATGTTTTGGTGCTCTTTGAAGTTAGCAAAATGTGCCTAATTCAGAGAGAGAGAGAGAGAGAGAGAGAGAGAGAGAGAGCGCGCTATATAGGTAAGGTGCTAAAGCCACCAATTTATAGTTCCAATAGCTTTTTCAGCTTCATAAGTACCACTGAATGTACACATACGTGCTTCAATTTTTGTCACCAATTTATGTCCTTGAAAGTTGGAGGAAGTTATGAAGATTACGTAAGGGAAAAATCACTTTCTCATCATAATATGATTAAATTGAGTAACGCATGAGAGATCCTAATGTGATGTAGAAAATTTTCAATCCAACATGACATGTGATCCTTATTAAAGTTAGGTTTGCAAGACTAAAATCAGTAAGACAGGTCATGTCCATTATACTAATCTCCGACACGATCTTTGAATGACATAGGCTCGAAAAGAAAATAAAATACAAAAATGATGATACTCTTTTTTATGTTTTAAATGTACATAAGCCACTTCACATAGTTCTACATGACTTGTTTAGTCCACAAGGACAAGGTGCATCCAATCATCTCTATTGGTTTTGAGAGTTGGAGACAAGTTAGGCATACCTCGTGAGAAAATTACCCAATTTTTTTAAAAATGTTTTCATATTTTGTTAATTGAGTCTATCCAACTAATTTAGGCTGGAAATCGTTGACGTAAATGCTAGTGGTTCTACACGGTATGGTTGGCACTGACGATAATATATATATATATATATATATATATATATATATTTTAAATAATAATTTTTTGGTTTTTTTTTTGTTTAAATGATCCTGTAAAAAATTTTAGCATTAAATGAACACCCTACAAAAATTTTGGCACTATTATAATACTCTTGGGAAAAATGATACATCTTACAACTATAAATGCAAATAGAAAAACTTGCTGGAATCTCCCGTGATAGTAGACAGAATAAATCCTAAATGTGAAAGTATGAAAAGGATAAACCCCCAAATATTGGTTGGCGGTATGAAGATAACGATGAATGCAAAGGGGTGATGGGCTTCTTCAAGATCCCATGTTTCGACGCTCCCTCCCACATTCTTTTTGTTCCCTCCCAATTAAATCCCCTTCTGGAAGACTCTCTGCTTTTATGGATTTGTGGAGGTATTGTGGCTGTGGATATTAAAGAGATTGCATGGGGTAAGAATTTGTGTATGCCCTAAGAGCATATTTTCAAGCCTTCGTCTCTCTCGCATTCGTGTTTTTGCAGGGAATCTGGGGCCACTTGGATAGAAATTACACAAAAAAAGAAACCAAGAAACGAAAGAGACTCACAAGATTATGTCAATGTCACTGGCTTTATCTTCCCCATCTTCCTAGGGAGAGATCTGCATGAGTCCTTCCCTCAAGTAATAAAGGCGAAAATGGCTTATCCAGGTTTCTTAATTCTTCTCTGTGAATCTTTCTTTCAATATATAAGAAAAGCATATTACGTATATGCGTGTGTGCAAGGAACTGCAGGCGAATCAACTCCTGCTACAAGCCTAAACTGTGAATAACCAAGTCATTAAGCACCATGATATCATACCTTAACCCCCCCATGTAAACCCTTATCTTCAGCTGGCGAAAGCACCATGATTATTGACATTCTTCAAACCCGAGATCGAGTGTTCTCAAGGTGGATTGGGGACGAACAAACTAATGAAAAAACCCCATTTCATCAGACTAGTGAATATCAGATGGCCAACTTCTAATGTTATCATAGAATCCAGGTCCTTCTCAAGAGCTGAGTCTCCATGGACAAAATCAATCCCTCCTCCTCTCCCTGGATCGATTAATACCGATCAGCTTCTTCCTTCTTATCATGCATGGAGAAAGTCCACGAAACAAGCACTTGCACCATAGTTTGGAGTCTATTTTTTGTTATCTTTCTAGAGATCAAAAGTGGGTTCTGGTCACCCGAAAGAGTTCAAAAGCGACCCATGAATTTATTGATCACCGAAAAAGTCCCAAGAGCATGTGAAAATTGACCCAAGGCTCCTCCCCTTTTCATTTTTATTTATTATTTACTTTTTGTCTGTGGCATTTAGTTCGAGATATATTTCGACAGTTGATATATTCTTACATGTCAGTGTCATTATCAGAAGAGAATTGAATTACGTCACATTAATACATAGGTGGAGAGAATGAGATGGTTCATGCATGTTGCCCATGAAAAGACCCGCTGGTTCTTGCACAACAATGCTTTTATTGCACATTAACCGCTCAGCGGAGGATTTAGATGAGCTAAGCTATAATCCAAGTGAATTGGGTAAATATTAAATTAAGTAAAAATGTATAAAAGGTCAAGCCTAATTCTTTTTGTAGTTAAGTTAATGTAAAACTTATAAAGCAATGATAAAATTTATAAAAAACCGATGTGAGATGATATTAGTAGAAAATATGAAACGTATCGCATCCACTTTGAGTAAGCTTTCAAGAATCACTGGGACTATTATATACGATAAAAAGGTCCTCGATTCTATTGGTTCTCTTAAAAAAAAAAAAAAAAGACAAGTTCCTTTCTAAATGAGGAAAATTTAATCAAAGTGAGCAAAAAAGATATACCATCTTTCGGCCATCGTTTTTAGTTCTTACATAATGTTCCACTCCGACATATGAGAAGTATTGTTGCAAATACAGAGTCCAAAGTGAAATGGTTTGGTTTAGCTTAGTTTGAAGACAACATAACCTCGTATAACAACAATATGAGGTACTAAGATATACGTGTGAATTGTGTTAAAAAAATCTCATATCGAAAAATTAGTATAGTGTAAAGAAATCAATATATCTTGGTTAACTAACTTAATAGATTAAGCTTTTGAGTGAAAGTTGGTCCAACTGGTTATATTGATGAGTTTAGACTTGAACTCATTCTTAGCGATCTTCTTGAGTGTGCTAGTTGATTGGTGGCCCACTCCTAGCCCAGTTTCCAGGCAGGTGAGCATTGCCACGTTGTGGTGCAACGTGATCCCGATGGTAGCCTTTGTCTTTAGAGAAAGAGATGGGAGATGAATGGAGATTTTCGAGCATATAGGTGGTGCAAGTAAAGGCATCGAACTTCTATTGTGCGCTCCCACGTCAGGTATGAAAGATCAACTTAAGAAATTGATCTGCAAGTAACGTGAGAAACTGTGAATAGACGTTTAAGAGGTGAGCCACATTTAATACCCACTAGCATGAGTCCGCACGCCGCCGAGGAAAAAAAATGATTTTCTTCTCTAATACGATCATATTCGAAGATTGATATTCATTTATCTTTAATTAAAGAATGCATGTGTTGAAATTCTTTGCTAGAAAAATTAGGAAAATAACATGTATATCGTATCACTAATTTTTGCTACATTAACAATCTGCATCCTTTTTCAAATATTTACATTAGTTTTTGTTGAAAATATCCATCTCCATTGATAAGAAAGATAAAATGGATCTCACAATAAAATGATACATTAGAAAATATAAAAATTAAAATTTGTCTATCAGATAATTGAAACGGAAATTGAAAACATTGAATAGAGGAAAAATAGCTTTTGTGAAAAGGAAATTACTTTTCCGACAAAGTAATAGAAAAAAATTGAAAAGAGAAAAAAGATAAGTTAAAAACCAGAAATAAGTATGAAGCCCTATTTAATTCGATAGGAAACGAACCCAACAACCTTTGAAAAGGGTAATGGTCCACATATATGCATACATCTATTAAAACTTGGGGAAATTATCAAAAAACAAAATTATAAACTTATTGTATTTATGCCAATTCAGTCTTAAACATTTCAATTTGACAAATTTAGACCTAAACCTTTCAAACATTTACCAATTTAGTTTTAAAGATTTTGATGATTTACCAATTTAATCATTTTGGTCAATTTGGCTGTAAGTTACTTACATGATTATTTAGTCAATGCAGTCCATCCTATATGACATAAATGGTACTGACATTGATAATTTTTTGCATTCTTTAAATTTTCTTTTTTCTTTCTCTCTTTTCCTCACGTAATATGGGCAAGGGAATCATGCCCCTTGTCCATGGTCAATGAGGGCATGGAGGCCCTTGCCTGTATCTAGGCAAGGGTTGACGCCCTTGCATGTGACTAGTGAGGGCTATGATGCCTTCTTCCAAACTAAGCGAGGGTCGCTGGTGAAGAGTTGGAACCAAAAAAAAAGAAAATGTTAGCTCAAACTATACCACGTAAGATGATCAACATTAACTAAATAGTCACGTTAATGATTTCTAGCAAATTTATTTGGCAAATCATTAAAATATTTAAGACTAAACTGGTATAATCAAAATGTATATGATTAAATTAACAAATCATCAAGAGGTTTAAAATTAAATTGACCAAATTGAAAATATTACGATTGAATTGGCACAAACACAATAACTCTAGAATTTTTTTGGTAATTTTCCCGTTAAAACTAATTATGGAAAAGTGAGACAATTTGACAAGCTAGTAATTAGTCAAACAAAATGAAGATATACTTATAATAGTATTTGACAACAATATGAAATCACTCTTTATTGACCAAGCCCAATTTTATTATTACTTGCACATTGAACATAATTATAATATGTTTTACGGAAGATGAATCATTAACCGATACATGGCAGGTCGTGGTGGACGATGAGGGCTGTCTCTTGGTATATAGTATTCTTTTTTTTTTTTTTGGGTAGAATTATATTTTACAGATTCTTCTTTTTGCTAAACATCAACGGATCTAATCACCTTTCTCAGATAATATTCTTGCATCTCATTCTTTGAAATTAAAAATATCATTTTTAAGTTTGAATTTGTTCATTTGATATCTAAGTTTTTCTACTTCATTTTTATTTAATTATTCTTTATATTATTTTTCTCTCTCTTTATTTTATTGCTTTTTTGAGGCAATGAAAGCCTTCGATATATTCTAAAAACAAAAGTAGCAGCAACATGACGAGGTTGCTGCAGCATAGCAGCTCCTGGTTCTTTGTACATATTCTCATAGCTTCATCAATAAGGCCCAAAATGTTATGGATCCAAGCAAAGTCCATGACCAAGCCCAATCTAATTCCTCATCCAAGTTGACATAGATTTCGACAATAAGAGATTCTTCTATTTTCAATATCTCCAATACCGAAGCCGCTTAAGCGATCATTTTTCTAAAAATTGTGCATCTAAACGATTGTTTAAAAAATTACGACATTAAAAAAAAAATGAGCGTTCTACAATAGTTATGGCACTTGTAACATCCTTTTATTCCTAAAAATCTCTCTCATTCGCCTGTACATACATGAGCATAAGAGAAAATAGAAGAAAAGAGAAGTCAGCATCAACAGCTCAACCAAGCTCCCACTTCTTTCCATGGCCACCTAAACATGTCCATCTAGTTTCACTGTACATACAATCAACAAGAAAAAAAAACTCGTGATGCCATTTCTTCTCTCCTTGGGAACCCGGAAATTTTTATTCGGCCTGCGAAAATAGCACGGAAAAAAAAATTAGTAGCGAGACATTTTACTACCAAAGTGGTGAATACTTCCATAGCCGATCTGGGTTTCGATGACTCACCGGACCATCTGGTCCCGACGTGCAAGTGGGTCTTCGAGGGGGGAGCCGCTGGTGCGGTGTTCTCTGTACAATAACTTGTTGATTCATGCCAATTTCTTGAATTTATCTTAACAGCAGCAGCAACAATAACAACACGAGAAATTTCAAGAACACGATTTAGCACGCGGATGACGTCCCGGTTCGAAAAACTGACCTGTAATTTTGGACGCAATGTCTCCGCTGGTGCTGTGGATTCTTGATTCACAACGGCTCCTTGCTGCACCAAAATCATTCATGATGAAATTAGGATTTAATTGGTACAATGGCATTTATTAAACATGTGATATATATATTATTTTTGGTTTTTGGGACTTTTACCTTGCCCAATGCCCAGTCTGCTGAATCAAAGAAGGCTCTTGCATGGTCCTGCACCCACATGATTATGTCATGGTTAATTCAAAATTAAGTGAATTGATCAAGAATTCTTGAGTTAATGATGCCCTGCCTTTGTAATCAAGGGCTTCTTCTTGGGCACGAGTCCCCCATACTTCTTCTCCGACGAGGCATCCTATCATGGATAAATCAAAGACGAATTCAAAAGACGACGAAAGGATGCGAATCTCTTCCATCGTCGTCGACGACAAGAAATTCTATCCACATTTTAATTGAGAGATTGATTCTGAGCGAGGTCGTCAATCGGGTGTTTCAAGTGATCCCGGCGTGGAATTAGCAGCCACAAATAAGCTGGATTAGCTCTAGAGTGTTCACTATACCTTAATAAAGCAAAAGCAAAAGCAAAGTGGAAGATAAAACGGCGCAAAAAGTAGTCGTTTTCTTCTTAAAGTAATTAATATCGTTGCGTGTAAATAATTCCTCGTATAATATTATATGTATATAACTTGATGATTAGGATCGAATTATAAAAAAAATTTAAGTAAGTTGTGCCAAAATTAAATATTGAAAATTACAACGTCAACTGTCTCTAGTCTTCTCTCTTTATTATTTATTATTGTTTTTTTTTTCTCAACTATTGCTGTGTGTTGGGCTTTTTCATTTTCCCTTTTAATTACGTGAGAACGTGGAATTGGCATAATTTGGCGCCTGCCGACACTATCATGGGGATATACGTACATCGGACGTACGTGGAACCAAGTTTACGTTACGTGTCCGTTTTGTAGCCGTTAGATGCGGGAACCACCTTGACTTAACCGTTCGATTAACATCCTAAGCTTCCGATGAAATCAAGGTAATGATTCTGGTAATAATGCCAGAAAGAAGAATCCCAGGAAAGCCCCAAGGAGTAAAAACATCCCGAATCTGACCTTCCTAAATATCTTTGGGGCATTTTGCTATTTATTATTTTCCTTTTTGCTAGATAAATTTTTCCAACAAAATGAAAGGAGTACATTTATCTTCTAGTCAATTTCGAGACATTTCAATTGGGAAATTTGCAAACTATAAAACCAACCCGAAAAATAATTATTTCTTCGGTCGCTAATGATGCCGATGAATTTAATGAGCAGACATGTCTTCTTAGCGAAATTTAGTAATGCCAACGACTAACTATTTATGTTTCAAGATGTTGACATTACACGGTGCAAATAGTACAAAGAAAATGGATGAATCATCTATGTATGATGAGAAATTATCTCCAGTGCATTCCCATTGCCTATTCGGCGTCATTTTCGAATCGGTTGCTCGGACTTGAGACTTATCCTCCGAGCCCACCTAATCAGAACCGCTAAATTCGATGGTCGACACATGTCATGCCAAATCTCCCTCTAAATTCAATGGTCGATACATATCATGCCAAATCTCTCTCTCTCTCTCTCTCTCTCTCTTCAAGCAATGAAGATTATGGTAATGAGCAAAGAGGTCCGGCGCTTGCCAGTCTACCTACTTCATTGAAGGAAATCAAGAAATGGGGGGCGTACCTCGTGTTCTGGGGCAGAACCGTAGCCCTCTCCTCTGCGGCTGTCCGCCATGTCTCGCTGCTGCAGACAGCAGTGGTCATTGCTCAGTTTCAGTCGGAGAGACATGGTAAACAAAGGAATTGCGTAGGAAACAGAAACGAAAGTACAAAAACCTTAATACCCTCTTTGCCCCTTAAGAGAGAGAGAGAGAGAGAGAGAGAGAGAGATTTGCAAGTACTGACAACACAATGGAGCCAAGGAACAGAGTGAGAAATGAAATGGGCAGAGGGCATGAGCTCAATTTATACAAGGCCAAACCCCAGCAAAGTACAGAGAGAGGGAGAGAGATTACCTTGCAGAAGAGAAAAGGGAGAGATGCAAGGAAAAGCAACACAGAAGTTTCCAACAGAAACAGATAAAAAGTGGGGGTAGAGAGAAAGAGACGGAGAGAGAAAGAGAGGAATCAAAGCGGGAGGGAGGATGGAGTGAGGAGGTGAGACAAGAATATGGGGGCATATATATGTGGAAGGTGAGATTGAAATCAGATGGAGAGAGTAAACTTGGAAGCAAAAATCTAACTAACTTGGCATATTAATAAATTTTAATTAACAAAAAGATTAATCAATGGGGGCGTGGGGGGGTTTGGTCACATGGTGGTTGGGGCGAAGGTGAAGTGTAGGAACCCTTCAAAAGAGCAACCCCCTTGGAATTTCAGTTTGCCTAGGTCTAATTCTTCGTCATCTTTTATTCTGATTTTTTGGAGAAGATTAGAGTTGATTTTTATATAATTGGGGGGACTTAGGCTGTTAGGACATCGCTATCAAAGCCGGTCCATGGCGAGGCCACGCCGTATCGAGCGATCATGTGCTCATCATCCCCATACCGACAGCCCCCCTCCCTCTCATCCCCACCGTCCTTCCCTCTAAATCTTGGGGTCATCCCTGAGAAATCGAGGGTGTGCGTTTCTAGGAAAACGTCAATAACCGGACGAGCGCGGGCGTGCACTTTGTCCCTCGTGGGAGGAAGATGCGGTGAGATCTCGATGATTGGCCTGGAGAAAGCATGGAGTTCGGCCCGAATTTGGGCAAGTGGGAGCCGTCGTTTTGTGTGGAACTTGCAATGATGATGTCTTTCCTCCCTCTCATCATTTCCTCCCTCCCGACCGTTCTCAACGTTTCACCTTTGACGGGATAAAGTTAAGACGAAGAGGGTGTCTTGGAGAGATGGAAAGAGAGATTGAATGGGTAAGCGAGTGACCTCAAGGGCCATGCTGGTCAACGTTTTATAATTACGACAGATATCATTTGAAATTAATCGGCGCAGATCGCGAGTTGCTTCAGAAACACTCAAAACTCCTTTCTACTTTGTTTCATGTATTGATGGTGATAAAGAAAAGCTCGAAAGTTGATGGAGAGTAAAGTGTGGTCAACCCACGGATTCAAAAACCGACCCGTTCGGGCTTTTGCGGATATCTCTCTCTCTCTCGCCATCGCTCTTGCTCGGTTTCCCTCCATAAGCTTTACGAACGTCCACAACCCCATCCAATAGATAATCTTTTTTACACCCCGCAGGCTTCAGTCCAAGTGTCGACACCCGATTGGTAGCCGGCAAGACTAATGAGCATTCTTTTCTTTCGTCTAGACAATGTTTATTCATCTGTTTATCATTTTCTGGCCAAGGCTTATCCATTGATTTGATGAAAGAGGAGGTAAGCAAAACCCAACCCCATGTCCAGCGAAAAACACACCGACTCGTACGCAAGCGCACCTTCCTCGAAACGTGAGGAGCCCAGCAAAGTAGCCATCTCGAAGGCCCAATTATGCCCTCTTGCAAAGTCAGGCCTTGCGACCTGAAATTAGCTCCGACAAGTGTCCAAATGTAACGGTATCATCAGGAAGATTACTAGTTTTCTCAAGAAAAGTAGGAAGGTGTACCATTATTAAAGATTACACGCAAAGTACTCCTGGCTTCATAGTACTAACAAGCAGAAGAGACTAAAGAAGCTCGACCCAGTTGCACTCATAATTTACTGTACTTGACAGGTCCCATTTCCTTTGCCTTGGCCCTCAGCACATGTTTCTGTATCTTGCCCGTAGCCGTTTTAGGCAATGGCCCGAAGATGACAGACTTTGGAACCCAATAAGCCGGCATTTTGTCCCGGCAAAACTTCATTATATCCTCCGCCAGTCGGCGCTCATCGGACTTATCCACTCCCGGCTTCGGCGTCACAAATGCACAAGGAGACTCTCCCCATCGGACATCAGGCCTTGCAACCACAGATACCTCTAAAATCGCTGGATGCGAGTATAAAATATTCTCGACCTCTACGCTACTTATGTTTTCGCCTCCGGAGATGATGATGTCCTTTGACCTGTCCTTGATTTCAATATATCCATCAGGATGTTTCACACCAAGATCACCAGAATGGAACCATCCCCCTGCAAAAGTCTCCTCGTTCGCTTTTGGGTTCTTTAAGTAGCCTTTCATTATAGCGTTGCCCCGCATCACTATCTCTCCTACTGTTTTACCATCAGCAGGAACGGGTTTCATGTCTTGAGTGCTCACAACATCAAGACCTTCTAGAGCTGTGTAACGAACGCCTTGGCGTGCATTGAGGCGGGCTTGCTGTTCTGGAGGCAGCGAATCCCACTCGGGCTTCCATGCACAGATGGTGGAAGGACCATAAGTTTCAGACAGCCCATATGTGTGCGTAACACGGAAACCTTTTTGGGACATTGCAAAGAGAACAGAAGGGGGTGGGGCGGCACCAGCTGTCATTACATGAACGGTGTGAGGGAGAGGGAGTATGGTTTCTTCAGGTGCGGCATTGACTATTGTGTTCAAAACCACAGGTGCAGCACAGAAGTGAGTCACGCCATATTTGGCGATAGCCGAATAGACTGCCTCAGCTGTCACCTGAGGGCGAGAAAAGACGCAACAAAAGGTTTCTCTGTTAAGCAAGCTAGAAGTTTTGATGTCTAACAGAGTAGAGGCATTTACTCACACATTAGCACATTCAGTAACTGGCTTAAAGTGGCATCAACCTAGACAAAGTTGAAAATCCAAACTTTTTGAGCTCAACTTTTGAGTTTCAGAAAGCAACTGTCTATCCATATCTAAGATTTCAATATCATGACAAGAAATAAGCTTGTGGATAAAGAAGCACGGACAGACAGATGTGTTGACAAGAGGGCGCAATTACCCCCATTGGTTCTCTGAAGCATATTAGCAAGTTTCCATTTCTCATGGGTAATATCACATAATTCCCCCACAAATTTTCTAGAAATACTTGGTTTAGCTACTGTCCGACAAATTGTTGCATCCCACCTTCAAGAAAACTTAGCAGACATTAAATAATTATGCCAGGTACAGAAGAAGTTTTATATTAATAATTGGAACAAATAAATTTAGACCGATGATATAGATTGTTATAAATTTGCCCCTATAACAAAATTTTCTCTAGTTTAGTCCTTAAAAATCTACTAAATTTACCTTCCATATCTGATTGTATGGCCCTAGCATATATCAACTGTAATAACCACCATGACCAAGCGATAGGCATGTATGTGGTTACCTACTAGAAGGGTTTTAAAAAGCTAGACTAGTTAGAACAAATTGTCCTTGTAATAAACACAAATGAAACAATTCCTTCCATTATGCTTTAAACGATATTAAGGCAGCAAAAATTGTCTACCGAATTTGTGGAAAAACAGCATTTTCTGAAACATAGATTACCTGTCTAAGGCATATGCTGGTTCCACAGAGAGCTGCTAGTGACCAGGTGAAACACCAACCATTACAATGAAACATAGGCAAAGTCCACAAGTAAATGGCTCCTTCATTCATCCCCCAGACAAGAGGGCCACTTACAGACATAAGATATGCTCCTCGATGGCTCAAAACAACTCCCTTGGGACTAGCAGTTGTACCAGATGTATAACCGAGAGTAATACTCTGCCACTCATCTTCTGGTGGTTTCCAAGCAAACTCTGGATCTCCAGTTTCCAAAAACTTCTCATATTCAATTGCCCCTTTTCCTAAAGCATACTTAAGTGTTCTTGGGTCACAGTTTTCATCAGCTATAACAATCAGAAGTGGAGGCTTATAATTTTTATCACTCTTTTCTGCTAATATTTTCAGAGCTTCCTCAGCCAAAGGGAAGAACTCTTGGTCCACCATTATGACTACAGAAGATGAATGGCCAAGAAGAAAAGCAACTGTCGGTGCATTCAGACGTATATTGACACAGTTTACTACAGCTCCAGCCATTGGAACTCCAAAATGAGCTTCAAATAGGGCAGGGACATTCGGCGCAATCACTGCGACCTGCAGAATGACATACAGACATTGAAAAAATGAGCAGCAAGCATAGAAGAAGACACAAAGAATCATAATGTACACGTCCTATTATGATAGAAAGTATAACGAGCAAAGCAGATCCCGAACAAATTTCTAAGTATCAATTGGTGAAAATCAAAACTTGATCACATCCCAACAATGTCCTGCTTCATCACAAAGAAATGATAAGTTAACATTCGGCAAAATTGCTGCCGTGAAAACTTCATGTATTCAAGTTAGCAATCTGAACCATCCAACCTAATAAAAATCCCTACTTTCTTCATAAACAAGACCCAATACTTCAATTCTACGCATCTAGCTCGGTTCAGCTCCGATTTCACTGTTCAAAATCTCCACATCGCAGATTTAAAACCATCAATTTCCCATTTCCCAGTACTCAACTACCATCTTAGCTCAAACATCGACTTCGCGTTTATTGAAACCTTCGCAGTCTTTTCAAAAAGAAAACGACGGTCCCTGCGGATCACACGACCAACACCAAAGTCAACCATTCATCATCGCTCAAGAAATGAACACCCAATTCTCCAACGACCCTCGCATCAAACTAAGAGAACCTCACATCAGCATTCGAATCAGGGTGAAATCGAAGACTCGGAACACGCGAACAACGCCGCCGATACAGGATTGATTCATCAGCCGATTCCTCGTCGAACTAAAAACGAAATGCACGAGGCTAAAGCGTCCTCGTACGGTTGCCCGACAGGGAAAGGACAAGCATCTCGTCCTCCAATCTCATAATCGCTCACCAACCTCTAGGAGCTCGCAACACTCTACTGTCTACACATCCACAAGCCGAACTACTTCACCGTCGTCGTCGTCGTCGTTTCATCGCCGGAAACGCGGAAACGGGAAAAAGAAAAAGAAAAAAGAAAACAGAGCGCGCGAGTGTAGCAGAGCACGAGGTAGCCGTACCGTGCTGCCGAGGCCGACGGAGCGCCGGGAGAGGGCGGAGGCGAGCCGGCGGCACCGCCCGTAGGTCTGGCGCCAGGTGAAGGCGACGGCGCCGTGGACGAGCGACCGCCGGTCCGGGTGGACCGTGGCGGCCCGGTCGAGGAACCACAGCGGCGTCAGGGCCGTGTAGTTGGCCGCGTTCTTCGGCAGGTCGTCGATGTCCCTCGCCATCGCTCCTCCTCTTCCTCCTCCTCCTCCCTCTCTCTCTCTCTCTCTCTCTCTCTAGAAGTGCGGTGGCGGGTCGGAGACTGGTTCAGTCCATGCGCTCTCGCTTGGTATTTATGGAGATGTGATGGAGAGAAGTGAAGGGTCCCCGACCGAAACCGCAGACGAATTTCTTAATGTAAGAAAGAAGAAAAAACTCCACACGAACCTCGCATCAATTATAGTAATAATTATTTATTAATTAATAAGATAAAACAACTCATGATGGTATTAATTTAAAAAACAACGTAAGATAGCATGCTCGTGATCGCCGTGCTCTTTGTCAAAGGCTCGAATTTATCCACGGTCGCTTTATTACTTTGCGAGTGGCTAAATAAGACGTGTTTGGTAACGCTTTTATTTTAGAAAATAATTTGTGCTTAGAAATGATTATTTTTTATTTTGTTCTCGAGAATAATTTCTAATATTTTAAGCCGTTTGATAACTATCCAAAATTTTAATTCTCGGAATAAAATTACGTTTAGTATCGTTCTAAAAATTTCTAATCTCAATCATTTTTTAATAATTTTATTATTTTTTCTTTTCTTTCTCTTCTATTTCTTCAACGTCCGTCGGTCACTAGCACTTGGGCGAGACTTGCCAGTGGCTGGGGGAGGCCCGGGTGAGGCTCGCCTGGCCAGCAGCGAGGCTCAGCCTCACCAGGTTAGTGGTTGGGTGAGCAAAAACAAGCACTATTTGGCAACTTGCCAAATAGGCCCATAGAGTGTGTCATGCTCCTGAATCGAGAAAGAAAAAGAAAAAAATGAGATGGAAATGCTGACCTGGCATCAATTCGGGCGACTCTCGAAAGAAAAGAGGCTACAAATTAAGAGTTGGACAGCCACAAGTAAGAGGCGTGTTGAATGAGCATACTCCTTGGGTGCATGAGTAGCGTACAGGGGTAATTTAGGAATTTGAACCCTCCTATAAAAATGACCTCCAAAACATGTAGCTACAATACATCATGTCTTGTCATTTATGTAGGCTTTAATCTTTTGAATTGACAAGCAAATTGCTGCTTCATTTATGTCTAATGACATATGGAGTGCGCATCCATTAGGAAAAGAGTCCAAATTGTTGTTAGGTGAAAATGACATTCATCATGAAAGCACATGGGTATCAAAAGGGACAAATGTATATTAATTGGGCACCAGCAAGAAATAATTTCT
Source organism: Eucalyptus camaldulensis (assembly GCA_019915185.1). Lineage (NCBI taxonomy): Eukaryota > Viridiplantae > Streptophyta > Magnoliopsida > Myrtales > Myrtaceae > Eucalyptus > Eucalyptus camaldulensis. The sequence goes on along the minus strand of JAHSVA010000014.1, from coordinate 6,431,724 downwards.
TGTACAAATTACTCTTTAAAGTTATAGCTCGCGTCTCATTTGACTTACTTAAAAAAAAAATACAAAATCATTTCGTGGTGCAATAGTGCTATTATTTTTTAAAATCTTCTCAAAAGAGCATGAAATTTGTAAGCTAGGTCCAATGCTTTATTAATATGCCTTCTGTATAGGACAATAACTTATGAAAAATCATGGGTCTTTTGTGGCACAACTATCAATTTTTCGATAAGTTTGAGCTGATAGATGAACGTGTGATTTAATATTCAAATGTCTTCAACCAATCAATGAATAAAAAAAAAAAAAAACTTTATGATAATAATTCAGCTTAGTAGGTCTTATATACATTGTGTCGATCTTTCGATGCAATCGCCATAAAATATTCCTCAAAATGCCGATGGATCTAATGAATTTCGTGCATCATGTATATTTGTTCTATAAGGTTTTGTAATATAGCTTTTTTTTTAAGTACACCTGTCTTTTGCCCACGGTGCTTGTGGTTTAAATTATTTGTTACGAATCTATGGGTTCACTCATGGAAGCCAAGTAAAACTTAACAAGATCAGAAATTTAATATTTTAAATTTCCAAATAGAGTAGGATTGCAAATTCATTTTCCCATCCACGGGTCATGTGGGTCTCATCGAAATTGGGAATCCAAAATCAATTTGTATTGAACCAAAAGTCTAATTCCCTTTGCACTGCTTTTCATGTGAGGTGAACAGTGGAGTAAATCGTGAGCTCAAAAAACAAGGTTCTGTTCGACAAAAAAAAAAAAAAAAAAAAACAAGGTTCTGGACCGACCCGTGTTTTTGAATAAAAGGCCGGTTCATTTGGGTTCAAAAGGATTCGGCGTCCCCGGTAACGGGTCCAACCTAACAGTCCCAAGCATCTTTCGATCTGTACTTTTGTCGAGAAAAAAAATCTTTTTAAGTGCAAACTAGCATAGATGTTGGGCCTCTCTTTAGCACATTGTTCTCGAAATACGAACAAGGTCGCCGACTCGCTTGCCAAAGCTCATCGATTGGGTTGTCTTCCTAGAAATTGGGTTAGTAACTCCCTGTATGCTCTTTTGGATTTGTTGTGTGCGGATAATACTGCTGTAACTACTTTAAACGTTACTTAGTAATGCATTTCTGTGTCTCTGTTAAAAAAAAAAAATGGATTGATTCTTTTTTATTGCAGAGGGAAGGTTTTAATACGATCTAATTTATAAAAAATTACCAAAAAAATCATAAACTTATTACATTGTATCAATCCAGTTATAAGTATTTCAATTTGGTCAATTTAGACTAAATTTTTTTAATAATTTTTCAATATAGTCTATCTAATCATTTTTTATTGGAAATTGATAATGTGTACTCTTATGTAGAATGGCTGATATTAACATGGAAATTTTTTGAATTTTTCTAAATTTTTTCATATATTTTCTTTGCTTATTGTTAAGGGCTGGCAAGGGGCTGCCAATCATTAGGTGAGGGTTGCGATCCTTACTCAATGGCTGATGAGGGCTCGCCACCTCGGACATGGTTGGTGACGGCTATGAGCCTTGCAAACCCCTGCTTAATAGCTAGCAAGGGCTTGTGACTTGCAATTATAGCCAAGCAAGTGCTTGCCAATCGTTGTCTAATGGCTAGCGGGGGTTGGTGGGCCTTGGTCAATAGTGGTAGCCCTCTGCAAGCCCTTAACAATAAAAATGTGTTATTGTCATGAAAAATCTCAAATTGATACTCTTATGACAAATTTACTTTAAACACATTTTTGTACCACTCAAAATCCCAAATTTGGTATACTTCTAAGAAATTCATCATAAACTAATTACAAAAATCTCAAATCAATACATTTGCAATAAATTTACTTTTATTTAGTTTCCATTAAATTATATTAATGTCACAAAAAACCACAAACAAATATAACTATAATAAACGAAGGGTAAAACCATAAATTGATATATTTATCAACTACCACGTGTCATCCAACTTAATAATTTGATGGTAAAATCTAACGAAAATTAATATAGTAAATTTTTCGCATGTATATCGATTTGAGATTTTTCATGGTATTAACTCATAAAAAAGGAAACAAAAAAGATTAACAAAAATTTGAACTTTACCATCGATTATGCCATATAGGATGGCTGAGATCCACGTCATCAATTTTGGCTAGATGGACTACATTGGCACATTGTTAAAAGTATATGACTATATTGCCTAAATTAAAAAGTTTATAATTGAATTGACACAATTGTAATAAGTTTATGGCTTTTTTGATAATTTTTCCTCTAATTTATAATGTTAGTTTTTTTTAGGGACATAATGAAGCAATAAGTGAAAATTTTACAAATTATATTTGAAAGGGGAGGGAAAATTACCAAACATATCCTACAGTAATGTATGGATGCTAATTTAGTCTAAAACATTTTAATTTGGCCAATTTATACGCTGTTTATTTTATGAAAAATGAATGTTTTGGAAAATATTTTCCTAAAAATCATTTGTAATATTTTTTGAAATAATTAGTAAATAAAAAATATTTTCATTATTGACAACAATTCATGTCTAAAAATTTTAGTAGTCAATAAAAATATGTTTTGTTCATTCATTTTGTGAGTAACACAAGTAATCGCTATTAGAAAAATAATTTTTAAATCATTCATTTTTTATGAAAATAAATAAAACCTTAGTTCTAAATCTTTTGACGATTTGTTATATTCTATGTGCACACTTCAAATTCGCCATTGGCAATTGAGATAGGGTTATCAGGAATGCCAGCTGGAGAACTCAAACGGCTGGTGGCCGAAATGACTCATGTGATAATGACCATGAACTATTTCCATCACCAGAAAGAAAGAGAAAAAGAAACAATTATTTCAATATTTTTCACATGCCATTGTCGTCTTCTCTATCTATCTATCTATATAAAATTATACGTTCACTACTTTTTCTAGCAAAAGCAGTCTCGTGAACCTTTTGTGTTGTGGTCATCCTAGGAGAAGAGGAGATTTATTGCTGCATCCTTTGTTGGTAAGTGAGTATTTCAATTATCAGACCCTACTTTTGCAAATTGAAGAAAAATAAAATTTTATGAATTATTATTATTATTATTCTATTTAACGATCTATCTATATCCATATTATGTATAAAGCAAACTTTCAGATATATTGTCCTCTTTTCATGGAGCCAAAGCATTCCCGTGCGATCTCAATACAATAAAAGTGAAGAAAATATTATGAATAGTTCGTTAGTAATCGAAATTCGATATATTATGACTACCATCAAGGAAAAGTCCCTATTGTGTTTTAAGAATAATAAAATATTCGAAGTACACTGACATATGTATTTGAGTGTCTATGGGATACTATCTCTATATAGACAAAGTCATATGTGTATGACTAGAGAGACCTTGCAAATGTTGAACATTGTATCGCACGAGTGACATGTTGATACTCAGCAGGCTTTGTGGATGGTGAACGAATTAGAGGATGTGTGATTTGTCAAATAGTCTGGATGGACCAATGCAAGGTAAAGGGACGAGAGGACATGAAGACGTCAATCAATGATTGGAATTTGCAAATGGTAAACGGACTAGAGGACGTGTGATTGTCAACAAGTATTGAATGGACCAAGGAAGAGCTACACAATCTACATAACATAAGGACGTCAATATACTTGAAGGTAAATGTAGAAGGAACACAAAAGTGGGTATGTAGAAACTTTGATGGACCTAAATAAAGAAGATATTTACGCTACAGGAAGAGTAGTGATTCTACTAGGAGCCTCTACCATCTCGGAAAAAAATAAATAATTTTATCTATTCGATCTGAATTCAAATTCGGTGTTTTATAGCTTATTTTATGCGTTCAAATCCACAAATAGTGAGTTAGAGAAGATTAGAACAATTTGGGAAACTTTCTTTATAGATTTGCAGAGTGGTATTTTGTGACTATTGATGGCAGATTCAACGGCTTCTTGTGAGGTTTGAATTTTCAATTGTCATTTTGAGATATCACAGCTATAAGATCAACGCACGAGGAGTAATACTCTGTAGAAGCTGTGTAAAACTGATTGTGTTTCTCTGTAGAAGTCTGAGTATGTGTAATTAGAGAAGGGAGCGTTAAGTCTAGCGTGGATAGTTTGCATTCGTGGAAGCAGAGTATTAAGTAGAAGATGCTTTAACATCTCAAAAATTACATAGTGGATTCCGGCCTCAAAGTTGAACTGTGAACTTCTATAAATTACGTGCTTTGCATTTCTTTTCAACCTTAAACTCTTTTGTATTCTATCGAACGGCAAAACTATCCATGCATAAGCAAGATCTTTCTATGGCACAGATGCGCGTTCCATGCTCTGTCCAACGCTTATTCGTGAAAAAGTTTTGAGTTTCCTTGAACAGCCGATTCATTTCTCTCTCGGTTTTTGTGCCTAATTCATTTATCAGCTCCCTAATGGATCTCACAATTATGCATATATCCTAACTTTGGAAATTCCCATCAATATTTTCTGCTGAAAATCATCTAAATCCATCTCGAATCAAGCATGCTTATAGCGCGTATGAAAGAACTAATTATTATAATGCCAGCTTTTGAATTTGGTATCCACCCTCCAGAATTTGATTCGAGAGATCAGACCTGTCGCGACCTAAATTTGTTAGGGCAATCCTAAAGTTTAGGTTAATGGATTACTAAGTCCTAAGACTTGGCACGGACCCTCCCAAGTCCTACCAATCGCGATTTGATGTTAAGAAATTAAACATGCAATTGTATTCAATTTGGAGCCGCCACTAACCAATTAGGGCGGGTTAGAAACCCAAGTAAAGTATGGAAGAATACTTTACTTTTGCGAACCAGAGATTCAGTAGGTCCGGGGACATGATTACGCTAGATTAGTCTAACGCCCTTTTGGTACCTTTTATTTTAATTTCAAAAAAAATATTTTGCAGGCAGATTAATTTTAACTTAAGCTATTAACATGCAAATGGTCATGCGAGTGCACAATCAATAAAGTAACATTCAAATAAAAAAATGCTAATAAAAATGTATGCCCTAAACGTGATTTCTAAATGACATGACACCTAATTTTTTTTAATAAATGTTAATTATATGCAATCTTAATCTAACTTTAATATGCATGGGTTTATTTTAATGACATGTGAGATGCAATTCATATGGTATGACTTAAACTTATCATTATGTGTATGCAATCTAAATTGTATAATCCTAAATATGCATGTGTTACGTGATATGTGATGAATGACATGATATTTCTACATGCATGCTCTTTTATGATTTTTTTTTTAATGATGATTCATTTTTTAATGCATATATGCAACCTATGCTAAATAATGATGATATAAAATTAATTATAAATTAACCTATTAACTAACCAAGGGAATGATCTTTTTTATTTTTTTTTATTTTTTTTATGACAAAATGCTTTTTATTGAAAAGAAAGTAACTTAATCGTGCAATGATCATCTTTTAGCATTTTCCTTTTTATTAAAGAAAATTAAACTATGACTCACATGGCATGCATAACATTTTTTGTTCCTCTTTTTTGTTTTGCTAAATGAAAATTGACTTAATCTAAAAATATCTAGGTGTGTTGCTTTAATATGAAATGCGTACGGACCTAAGTACCTAAGTTCTAGATATGACAATATTTTATTAATAAACAGATTCTAATTAAACCTATTATGCAAATTAACTAACATGTACCTAATATTTTTTGATTTTTTTATTGAAATTCGAAATTAATAAAGAATAATTAAACTATTTAAAGTGAATAATATTCTAATTTATTTTAGGAATCAATTTAACTTAAACTATATCTTATCTTAAAAGCTATATAAAAAATCAAGACATGCCAACATTATTTAAAATTAATCCTAACAAAAATCACCCATCTAAAAGTATTATCTAAAAATTATAATCCTATAATTGCAATTCTAATTTACTAACCCTAAAACTATAGTCCTATTTTACTAAACCTAAATGCTCTAATACAATATTTAGATTTTTATGCATTTTCTGATTTTTTTTATTTTAAATCTTTCCAAAGAAGATAAGAATTAAAATAACCGAAAAATAATCCGTTGTCTCACGGATTAAATTAACAATTATTTTAACTCTACAATGATTTAATGATTGAAATACTATTAAAATTTCCAAAAATTAAAGTAATAAAAAAATGACCCGACGTCTTACGGGCCAAATTAATAATTACCTTAATTTGGGATAAAACTCCTAATGTCTACAAGGTCTACATATATTACTACAATCCAAATAATTAAACTTAAAAATTAAGCTAACATAATATGAAATAAGTAAAAGATAAAAAAATATACTACCTAATTTCCTTTTCCTTTTTTTCTTTTTGTTTTCTCCTTTTTTCTTTTCCTTCCCAAGCACAGCTTGTGTTCGTGCGGCTGGTGAGGGGCAGCAGCAGGTGACGCAGGGACGCGGAGCGCGGCTACTAGGCGTCGCGGACGAGGCACCTGGTCGTCGAGTCACCGATCTGCTGCTCGTAGAGATTCGAGCAGCAAGGGGAGCGGAGCAAATGGTGAGATCGGGTACGGCAGGGCAGTCTCGGATGGCGACCAGTGGGCTTCGTGAGGAGACAGCATACGTGCGGCGAGAGGCGAGCTGCTGTGGCGCCGGTGCTCGGGCGGAGGGATGCGGGCGGAGACGCGGCGCGGAGATCCGAGAGCGATGGTGCGGCGCTGTGCAAGGGCACGGTGGTGCGACAACCAGCGGCGTGCGGGTAGCAGCGGTTCTGCCGGAGTCGAGCGCTCAAGCGGGCAGATCAAGGCAGCGGTAGTGGTGTCGTCTATCGGGCGCGGATCAGCAGCACTCAGAGCAGGGGCACGCGGTGATTGGTGGTTGGGCGTGGGCTGTGCAGGGCGCAGGAGCAGCGGCAACAGCGTGGAGGCGATGACCGGCAGGTTGTGGAGGCGCGGCTGTCGACGTCGGTAGCGGCGGTTTCGTCGGACTGGTGGAGCGGCTCCTCAGTAGCGAGCACGGCGAAGAAACTCCGGCGCGGGCGGCGGCGAGCGGGGGGGCGATCGGTGGCCGGCACGAACAGTAACAGCAGAGGAGCTTGCGTATGCGGGAGGTCGAGTAGCAGTGGCGAAGAAGACGATATGTTCTTCCTCTTCTTCTGTTTTTGCTTCTTTTTTTTTTTCTTTTGTCTTTTTCTCTCTTTCCCTCACACGTCTCACTCACCCTGCTGTCTCTCTCTCTTTGCTGCTGTCAACAGAAGGGAAAAAACCTCTGTTCTTCTTTATGCAGAACCTTTTCAGCTTTTGACTTTTTTTTTTTTTTTTGCTTTTGCTTTTTGCTAAGAAGAACCGAAGGCCATTTCCTCACCCTTTGGGTTTTTTCCTTTTTTCGGCGACGAAGAGAAAAGAGGCCCTCCGAACTATAGAATTTTTTTTTCCTTCAAAAAAAAAAAACTATAGAATTTTTTTTTGCTTCTGAATTTTTTCGAATTCCTCCCCCTCAATTCCGAAACCTCGCATTGCTTTTTATAGAAGAATCACTCGACTTTGTTTTTGCAGGTGAAGATTTGCACATATTTGCTCAACCGCTCAACAAAATAGTGGCTCCAAAATCCGACTGTTGAATTCGTTTGAATTCAAATTTTTTTCAAAATTTCCCTCTTAATCAAAGATTATCTTCTAATTCTATTTTCTAAAATTAAATGACGTGTCAACAAGACCCATCTCAACCATGATGCCAATCACGACTTGACGTAGCTGACAGGTTCCATTTCCTTCGCCTTGGCCCTCAGCAAGTTCTTCTGTATCTTCCCCGTCGCCGTCTTCGGCAACGGCCCGAAGACGACGGACTTGGGGATCCAATAACCCGGCATCTTCTCCCGGCAATACTTCATTATGTCATTCGCCAACCGCCGCTCGTCGGACGCGTCCACTCCCGGCTTAAGCGTCACCCACGCGCAAGGAGACTCCCCCCATCGGCTATCGGGCCTCGCCACCACGGACGCCTCCAGAATCGCCGGATGAGTGTACAGCGTATTCTCGATCTCCACGCTACTTATGTTTTCGCCTCCGGAGATGATGATGTCTTTTAACCTGTCCTTGATCTCGATGTATCAGTCCGGATGTTTCACGCCGAGATCCCCGGTGTGGAACCACCGCCCCGGCAAAGGCCTCCTCATTGGCTATCGGGTTCTTTAAGTAGCCTTTCATGACCGCGTTGCCCCGCATCACGATCTCTCCGATGGTTTTACCGTCGGCGGGGACAGGTTTCATGTCGCGAGTGCTTACGATGTCGAGACCTTCGAGCACCGTGCCACGAACGCCCTGGCGTGCTTGGAGGCGGGCTTGACGTTCCGGCGGCAGCGAATCCCACTCGGGCTTCCATGCGCAGATCGTGGAAGGACCGGATATTTCGGAGAGGCCATATACGTGCGTGACCCGGAAGCCTTTTTGGGACATCCCTTGAAGAACGGAAGGGGGCGGGGCAGCACCGGCGGTCATTACGTGGACGGTGTGAGGGAGGGGGAGAATGGTTTCTTCAGGTGCCGCGTTGACGAGGGTGTTCAAAACCACGGGCGCAGCGCAGAAGTGAGTCACTCCATGTTCGGCGATAGCCAAGTAAACTGCCTTCGCTGTTACCTGAGGAAGACAAGAAGACATGAAAACAAGGTTTGTCCCCCCGTCAAGAAAGCAAGAAACAAGAAGTTTGTTTATATATTACACAATCCATCCTAAACTATGTGTAAATTTCAAGATCTGTCCCTATGACTAGGGCTCAAATACGCACCTGAAGAAAGAATTATCTTGTTCGATCCAAACAAACTACCAGATTTGACCTTCCGTATCGGATCAACGAAGTACATGGATTATGACTCGGGCATCAATAAGCTAGAGTTGACACAACAATCAATCCATTTGACGTTCGAGATATTCAATTAACTATTAGGATTCCTTCTTGTGAAAACCGCGGTACCTAAAAGCAAATAATTCTCGATAAACCCAGATGAAACATTTCACTTGTGTGCATGCTATGTTATTTATTTCAGGCGGCAAATTGTCTACCAAATTTGTGGAAATAGTAGCAATTTCTGAACCTTGGAGCTTCACCTGTCTAAGGCATATGCTGGTTCCACACAAAGCTGCCAGTGACCAGGTGAAACACCAGCCATCACAGTGAAACATCGGCAAAGTCCACCAGTAAATGGCTCCTTCATTCATCCCCCAGACAAGAGGGCAATTTATGCACATCAGGTACGCGCCTCGATGGCTTAATACCACTCCCTTTGGACTGGCGGTGGTGCCGGAAGTATAGCCGAGGCTAATGCTCTGCCACTCATCTTCCGGTGGTGTCCAGGCAAATTCCAGATCTCCGGTTTCCAAAAATTCCTCGTACTCAATTGCCCCTTTTGCCAAAGCGTGTTCGAGTTTTCCACGGTCACAGCTTCCATCGGCTATGACGATCAGAAGTGGAGGCTTATAGTCTTTCTCACTCTTCTCCGCTATTATCTGCAGAGCTTCCTCAGCCAACGGAAAGGATTCTTGGTCCACCATTACCACGGCAGAAGATGAATGCTCGAGAAGAAATGCAATCGTCGGCGCATTTAGACGTATATTAACACAATTTATGACAGCTCCGGCCATGGGAACTCCGAAATGAGCTTTGTACATGGCAGGTGTTGGAGAAATGTTCTTGAAGTGTTTAGAAGTTGACAAAACATTTCTATCAGTCTAGTCTGAAGGCTTGCAGACTCTGTTATTTAAAGTCTGAAGACCTCCGGATAGCCAGACTCAAGACTCAAAGTCTATCCTCATTGACAGTCTCTAATCCGTTGAAGAAAGGTTATCCAGAACTGGATGTCTCGTTAAGGATTCAACCTTATCAACTGGAGAAGATCTCGTGGCTGGAAAAGACGCAACACCTTTGATTGATCAAGATTGATTTGATGATTGAAGATTCGATGATTGTCTAAATATTATTGGAAGGTTCTACTTATGGAAACCGAGATCCTGATTGTATGGGCGAACATGATTGATGGGCTATCAACATGTTCCTTTAATAGCTCGAACAATCTTCCTAATTGATTCCGTCCAACGGGTAGATTGGACGAATTCCTTGGGTAAGTGCCAACGGGTATGATGGCATAAAGGAGTATATAAGGAAGACAGTCTTAGTTGTTCGAGGAGTGCGTGATAAAAAAATTCCAAAGTCTGCAGCTCTTTTTTGTTTAGACAATTCCTTTGAGCAAATACTTGTATACAAAAGAGAGTCTATATTTGTGAGAATCCTTGAGGAGGTGTGATAGAACATCTACACTGTGGAATCAAGGCAAAGCTGTGCTGTAACTTCTCTTTTGATCATAGTGAAATCCAGCCGATGGGTTGTCAGTGCGGAAGAGTGGACGTAGGCTTGGAATAAGTCGAACCACTATAAATCCTGTGTTCAATTTTCTCTTTCTCTCTCTCTCTATCTCAATCGTATTTCATTTTGTTAATCAAGAGAGAATTTCCATTATATCGTTTGCCAAGAATCGCTTCTGTATCTCAATAAATTGTTTGTGCACCTATTCACCCTCCTCTAGGTGTTTATACTAGCTATCTCAGCATGCACATTCGGTGCAATCACTGCAACTTGCACAGCGCCACCCACACAGGCAAAGAATGAGCAGCAAGCATAGAAGAAAGGAGAGAGAATCACGATGGACGCCTGAAACGATAATGGATAGTATAACAAGCAACACGCAAGGACTTCGCATGATTCAAACGTTCCAAGTGAGTCCCTACGGATTTATATCGCCAAAGTCAACCAATCATCACCAAACAAATGAGAATCTGATCCTCCATTGTACTCGTATCCATCAAAGAGTCTTGAAAACCAGCAAAGAAATCGCGATTCATGAGAATCGTAGACGCAATTACATAAAATATGTACACATGACCTTCCTTATCGAATTAAAGCTGAAAGAAACAGGAGCTCCTGGCATTAGAACCATCTCTCACCATCATAGCCAGAAAAGTGGGAAATGTATGTCGCGACCCGATCTCGCCGCCCCCTTGAAATGGTATCCAAGGATGGGAAAGGTCGGGTTTAGGGGTACTTGATCTCAAGATCACGAGCTCTCCCAAGCTCGTACCCCGCATGACAGTAGGTTGTCGCGATCCATACCCACATAAGCGACACACCTAAAAAAGAGAGTCGAATGTGGATATCGAATTTAAGGGTACTTTTACCATGGTAGCCCTCTCGATAGTACGCTCCACCCATTAGGATGGCATCACTTCATCCTTTGGGCTACCCCCACATCGAGTATGCTAAACCATAGTGAGTTTCATCGAAACTCATACCCCGCGTGACAACGGATTTATTTATACGATCTACTTATTTATGACAACCTAAAAATAGACAGGAGTCGCCACTAGCCTCAACTTTGGGGGTCGGCTAGAAACCCAATCGAGGGTCGGGAGTGTTCCCTCGATTCCTACGCAACCAGATATCCAGGTTCGGGGACTTGGGTTACGCTAATATTGCTATTAACGCCCTTTCGGTACCTAAACAGTATGTTGTGTTTTTCCTAATATGTCCATACGTTTCTTTTTATATTTTCAGGATCATCAATTCCTATACTAAGTGATCATGCGTGGTTGATCATTTTCATGCTATTCTATTTAAAAAAAAAATGAAAAGAAAACAATCAATGAAATTGAAAGTGCAAGACATAAAGTAAGCAATCAAGGAAAAACAGTAAATCTATCAGGCAGTCCTAAAAAAAATAAAAGAGAAAACAATTAAAAAAGAAAGAAAGAAGACCCGCAACTCGTCGGGTTTTATACAATGCATGGAACCCGAGACATATGTCGGGAAAATGGGTTTTACATCAAAATGGTCGGAATGGACATCGACCTCCACCATCGTCACGCCTTCTCCATCTTCAAGGTCCTAATCTAAACCTAATCTAAGAAATTTATGACTAGGTGCATACAAGTGAAAGAAACAATCATCATTATTAAGATCAAAGCAATTGGTAGAACCCATGTATGATTGGCTCTAAGAAAAAGGCACAGAAATCAAGCACTTTATAAAGAGCAATTTTCATGAATGGAATTTCTTGAGGCGTATCAAATTCAAGTAAAGTCAAATTTATGGTCGAAAAGCAACAATTGCTAAAGCATGCAAATCAATCATAAGCAAATCAGAGAATGATGTATGATAACTGATTTGTTAAGCCACCTAATCAATGCATGAAAATCATGAAATTTGAACATGACGTAGGGTTAAATGTGAAGAAAATGTTTGATTTAGACATTTAACCCTAAATCCATATGCAAAAGGCCACACAAATTCACTAACATTGATATGTGACTTGTCATTAGGAGCAAAATGCATGACAATTTAAATTGTTGCATGTCAACTTGAATTCCAAAATTACTTGACTTTAAAAATTCTCAAATTTTAGCGTGGGATGGATATGGATATTATGGACAGCTTTCATTGAGAATTTATCCTCAAGATCATTATGTATAAGATCACACAAAATTGGTAGACAGTCAGATTCATAGAGACAAGACAGCACTGCAGGTCAAGACAAATTCAGACTTCAAAACTTGATCTAAAGAAAAGAAAAAAAAACAGGGCAAATGATGGGCAAACTGGACAAACTAGGCATCGTTAGAAAGCTCAAGGTGTCCTTTACGAATTCCTATTAGGTGACAATTGCAATTTAGGTCTTTTCCTAGCTCAAGTAAAGCCATTTGTATAAGTGGTCAGATCAGATCATAACAAGCAGAACACATCAGCAGATTAGTGTTCTTTGCAAGAAGCATCAGGCAGGGCAAATGATGACCAAATCGCAAATATAATATATCATTAGAAAGCTTGAGAAGTCTCCTATGAATCCTTAGAAGGTCATGAACACAATTAAAATCATTTTCTAGCTCAAACGAAGACATTTAGCAAAGAGGTCAGATCAGTAACAGAAATAACCACACAGACCAGAACAACTTTCCAGATTCTGGAGTAGACTTTTAAAGAAGATTTCATGTGGCTAATGATATCGGATCAGGACGTATTATAGCTCGTTAGAAAGATAATCAAACCATCTTTGACTTTCATGAAGACATCAAGCACAGAAAACCACAACAACCAGCTCATATCAATTCATTTTGCACAGAAGGTCATCCGAAATAGAGAAACAAATATTTGGCAGATTCTGGACCTAACTTTGGACAGGCAAAAACCATACTAATGAAGTCCGATTAGGGCGTTTTATAGACCATTGGAAAGATAATCGAACCATCTTCAACCTATATGAAGACTTCGAACACAGACAACCACAGCAACCCGCTCATATTAAGTCATTTGCATAGAAAGTTATTCAGTTACTAGAACAGCAAACAGTTAACAAACAGAAATGTGATCGGTTCAATGCCATTCTAATGCCAATCCCACATTCTCCTCTGTCCATTCTATCTATTCACTCTCTACGCAGCTCACAGAAGACCACAGAACAAGCACTGACCCTGCTCTTTTCTAATGACTGAAAAACATTTGATGGTTCGAGCAACTAAAGGAACCTAAGCCTAATTAGAATAATTCAGGTTTCATACAAACCACATCTAGCCACCATGCGAATGCCATTCATGACCACAAATACCACCAACCTTCAACTTTGACAGCTGAGAACTAGTTACGCTGAAGCATAACACGAGCACAAAATCGTCGAAACAAAAACATACAAAACACAAGGAGGCGGTAGACATGTATCAGAATTTATCTGACAAACTACGAACCCAAAAACAGACTAAGAACAAAAGCGTAGACTTTACTCAGGCATTTCCCCAAACATGTGATATGCATTTCCATCAAGGAGTTTATACAAGAATCTGAATCAACGATTCACTTTTATTTCCATCACAACAACATCAGAGCAAGCTTATTTTAGGTTGATCATGCTATTTAAGCACATCCTAATCTATGCCACCAGAATCGTTCAAATAGAGCACAGAAACACATACCTCGAAAGTGTAGATGTCGAGTGATGGGATTGAAGAATGTATATCCCGGAATCGTCAATACCACCGCTGTCTTTGCGGATGTCGCCACAATCGCGCAAACTTGAGAGAATCAGAGCGAGAGGGAGTCCGAGAGAGAAAACCCCAGCGAATCCCTAACCACCGGCCTTCGATCTTCGATCCCTCGCCAATGGAGTAAAAACCCTAACCGATCTAACCGTAGAGAGAGAGAACACTCGATCGAGAGAAAAACCGTTGGCGAACCTTCTCCGAACTCCACGTAGACCCGAGCCACCACAACCCTTAGGAACGTCAAAGACTGTCCAAAAGGGACTAAGATTGCCGGAGATGCTGAAGATGAAACCGAATTTGCTCCGGTTTGTTGCAGGACAGAACAGCCACCAGATTGGATACAAAAAAGATCACCGGCGACTTTTCCGATTAATCACAGCCACCTGGGACTTGAGGAAGGGCAGAAGAGCGTTGAGGGCGGTTGGCAACGCCGGAGAGTTCGCCGGCGAGAGGCTGAACGCCGACGAGGGGTGGTGCAGCCAAAGAAAAAAAACGCGAAGACGAGAAGGGAAAGTCGGTGGGAGAGAGAAACGTCGAGAGAGAATTTTAGAGAGAGATCAGTAAGAGAAAAACCATCTGGAAAAATGCCCCCCCTCTGTTACGATCGTCAATGGCCGCCCTTTTATATATATATTTTTTTCATTTTTCTCTTTTTTTTTTTTTCCGTTTTCCTTATTTCTTATTTATTTTTTTCATTTCATTTGTTTTCTTTGTTTTCTTTTGTTTTCTTTTTTTCTCTTTTTTTCTTTCATTGATTCTTTTACTTCTTTTTTTTTTCCTTTCTCTCTATTTTTCTTTTCTTCTTTTTTTTTTTTTTATGTTTTCTTTTTGTTTTCTTTTCTTTTTGGCTCTTTATTTATTTTTATTTTTATATTTTTGCAAAAAAATGAATGATTAAAATCTCGATGAAAATTTCGGGTGTCAACAATGTAGACAGACGAGTATTTTCAGAGAAAGATATAGCGCACCGTGCTACCAGCGGCGATGGAGCGCCTGGAGAGAGCGAAGGCCAACCGGAGACATCGCTGGTAAGTTTCGAGCCAAGTGAGGGTAATTGAGCCATGGATCAGTGATAGCCGGTTCGGGTGAACCAACGCAGCTCGCTCCAAGAACCATATGGGCGTGAGAGCCGAGAAGTTCGCCTTGTTCTTCGGCAGATCGTCTATGTCTCTCGCCATCGCCTCTCTCTTTCAAGACGTCTGTATCAATATCACCCTCACTCTGATTTTGGTGCAACACACTGTGCACTTGCCTAAATAGGCAAAGAGGCCTATGCATGAAAAACCTTAGTTCTAAATCTTTTGACGATTTTTTAAACAACTATTCTATGTGCACAATTTAATGTGAATCGTTGCTGAAGGATTGTTCTACGAAGGCTCAGATGGTGCAAAATACAAGCCTCAACCTCCAATCAAACTTGTGATTGGCAATCTCGGTATGAACATGACCTGTTGACGAATGCGTGTCAACCAACCAACATTATAGACGTCATGAGCGAAAGAATTCGCTGTCTCGCTCGATAAGTCGAATCAACCGTCACAAGGAACCTTGATTAGGTCAAGTCCTCAAAAGAACAATAGAAGAGAATCTCTCAATTTTTTTCTCAAAAATAAAATATATCTGTCACAAAGAAATTTGACAAATCCTTTATATAGGCTTTCTAGCCGCCACACAAACCCTAAAACCAACCCTAAAAAGCTAATCTGTTATATTCTAGAATATTCCTAAACAAGAAGATATATATTGACTCGGTCAAATATTTGGTGACCAGATAATCAAATTGCACAAAGATTTCCAAGATTCTTCAAGATTTGATCCAATGTCATCTCCACGCCGAATATCATGAACCATGATGCCAACAGTTTGCCTAAATTGCTTGGCCCGCACTTGAGTGATTGAACCAGTAGGAATAGACAATGGGTCCTTAGCACCTCCTCCTCGATATGGCTCGATGTCCACATCATTCCCTCTCCCGTGCAAAGGATTTGCCCTCAAATCATCATTGGCATAAAAAAGAGTCAAGTCAGAAACATTAAATGTGGCACTAACATCATACTTACTTGGAAGATCAAGCTTGTAGGCATTATTGTTAACTCTTTCCAACACCATGAATGGTCCATCCCCTTGCGGTAATAACTTAGAATGTCGTTGCTCAGGAAATCTCTCTTTGCGCATATGAACCCAAACCCAATCGCCGGGTTCAAACACCACTTCCTTGCGCTCTTTGTTGGTTTGCCTTGCATATTGCTCAATCTTGCACTTAATATTTGCGCATGTCTTCTCATGCAACGCCTTGAAAAATTCAACTTTCTTTGCTCCATCTAAATCCACACTCTCATCAATAGGTAAAGGGGTTAAATCTAATAGAGTTAACGGATTAAAACCATAGACAACCTCAAATGGTGTAAATTTAGTAGCAGAATGCATGCTCCTATTATATGCAAATTCAACATGTGGCAGACAATCTTCCCAAGATTTTATGTTCTTTTTAATAATAGCACGCAACAATACCCCTAAAGTTCTATTAACTACCTCGGTTTGACCATCAGTTTGTGGATGACAAGTAGTAGAAAATAACAATCGCGTTCTTAGTTTTTTCCACAATGTTTTCCAAAAGTAACTAAGAAATTTAGAATCTCAATCTGAAACAATCGATCTAGGCATGCCATGCATACGTGCAACTTCCCTAAAGAACAAATCAGCAACATGAGATGCATTATCAGTTTTATGACAAGGTATAAATTGAGCCATACTTAGACTTAGGCAATCCTAACACAAAATCCATAGAAATATCAGTTCAAGGATGCGTTGGAATAGGTAATGGTGTATACAAGCCATGCGGTTTAGTTGTAGATTTCGATTGCTTACAAACAATGCATCTCTCACAAACACGTGTGACATCTCTCTTCATATGTGGCCAATAAAAATGCTCATGTAGCACTTCATAAGTCTTATTAATGCCAAAATGCTCCATTAAACCACCACTATGCACTTCTTGATAACCTTAGTTAAAGGTGCGGCAATGGTGTTGAAATTTCTCACAAATCGTCGATAAAAACTTGCCAATCCATGAAAGCTACGCACGTCTCTTATGGTCTTAGGTGTTAGCCATTCACGGATTGCTTTAACCTTTTCTTCATCAACCTGTATACCATCAGCACTAACAACAAATCCTAGAAATACTAATTTGTTAGTAGCAAAAGAGCACTTTTTTAGATTAGCGTACAATTGCTCGGCCCTTAAAACCTGCAAGACAGCTCGCACATGCTCAATATGGTCATCAGGACTTCGGCTATATATCAAGATGTCATCGAAATAGACAACTACAAATTGACCAATAAAAGCACGCAAAACATGATTCATAAGTCGCATAAACGTGCTTGGTGCATTAGTTAATCCAAATGGCATGACTAACCACTCATATAATCTATACTTGGTCTTAAATGCAGTTTTCCATTCATCACATTCTTTCATCCTAATTTGATGATAGCTATTTTTCAAATCGATCTTAGTGAAAATGCAAGAATCATGCAACTCATCCAACATGTCATCTAACCTAGGAACAGGATGTCGATACTTTACCGTAATGTTATTGATTGCTCGGCAATCGACACACATTCGCCAAGTTCCATCCTTCTTTGGCACCAACAAAACAGGGACAACGCATGGGTTAAGACTCTCTCTCACATACCCTCGCTTCAATAGTTCGCTAATTTGCCGCTGAAGTTCCTTTGTCTCCTCGGGATTGCTTCGATACGCGGGTTAGTTAGGTAATGACACACCATGAATCCAGTCAATTTGATGTTCTATGCCTCGAATCGGTGGTATCTCTCCAGGAAGTTCATCAGGAAAGACATCTTCAAATTCCTGCAATAAAGACACAATAGGACTAGGCAAACTTGAGTCAAGATCGTCGGTAGAAAACAAAACCTCCTTGTACACAAGTACAAGCATTGGTCGATCTAGAACTAAAGCTCTCCTCACTTCACTTGATTTTGCATAAAAATTATTTTGTCTCTTTTCTTTCCTCTCTTCTTTTCCCTCGGTTTTTACCACAATTCTTCTCTTAGCCTCTCATTTTCCTTGTGTCTCAGACACACCACGCAAGCCCTTGGATTTCTCACATTTTCTCTCTCTCTCGGCTTCTCGTTGTAACTTTAACTGATCTTGATACACCTACTAGGTGTCATTGGTACCAAGGTATAATGTGGCATCCAAAAATTTAGATGATCCTCGGATAGGTGATGGTCACCGAACTGTGGCATTAACATTATTTACAGGCATTAAATTGTATTTGTTCATTTGAATTTATATTATATTTTATTTTTGAACTGAAAGGACGGAATTCGGTCTTGCGTGAGAAATATGCATGCTGAAATTAAAGAATTAGAACTTTGAGGATGTTGGACGGCACGCAAGAATTTTGAGTATATACTTATATAGGATGCAATTTAATTTTTGGGATATTAAATTAAATTCAGTAGAAATAAAATGCTAAGTTATATAAAAAGAAAAGGGGATTAGGGCCTTATTTTATGGACTCTTGGGCCCAAGCAGGCCCAAGAAACACAGGGTGTCACACGAACCAAAAGGGGAGGGGGCAGTGCATGTCCTCCAACACTTGTCTTCAATTTTGTCACCTGTTCTCTCCTTTTTGCCACTTGTCCTCCTCATGAGAACACTTGTCTCTTACATGCAAAAATAGAGATAAGTTGTTAATCAAAGAACAAAAAGGAAGGGGGTTTCGGAAGTGAGAGGGAAAGAGAGAAAGGGAGGTGAGCTGAGGGAGAGAGAGAGGGAGAGGGAGCGTGCGAGAGAAGAGGAGGAGGTCCGTTCACCGCCGCTCGTTCACCGCTGTTCCTTCGCTGCTTTGCCTGCCGTTTGTCGCTGTTTTGTGCTTAAATTCGAGGCAAGTGAAGTCCTAAAACTTACTCTTTGCATTTCTGTGTGTATGCTTAGTAGATGGTAAGTCTTGGTTGTGGTAGATGGAATGAAATTTCGGAGCTATGGAGAGAGATTCTTTGG
Organism: Eucalyptus camaldulensis; assembly: GCA_019915185.1. Taxonomy (NCBI): domain Eukaryota; kingdom Viridiplantae; phylum Streptophyta; class Magnoliopsida; order Myrtales; family Myrtaceae; genus Eucalyptus; species Eucalyptus camaldulensis. The sequence continues at coordinate 6,412,630 of JAHSVA010000014.1, read as the reverse complement.
CCATGCATGCTGTTTCTGGAAAGACCAGTGTGACCATTCTTGAGTTTGTGTGTTGCATGTGACTTTTTAGTCAAAATCTTGTTTCGATTTCTTCATGAACGTTGTAGAGAACACCTTGAAGAATAACATACTAAAATTTTAGGCAAAACAAACAAGAAATGGTTAGTAAAATGATTTTTCTTTGGAGAGACTAGATCTGGAATTCGTCGTGATGACCTTCAGTGGCTTCGTGGTCTGTAAAATAATCTTCTTGTTGAAATTTCACTTTTATTTCTTGACAAAAGTTGTAAAGGACATCCTGAGGTTTAACATATAAAAAATTTAGAGAAAAAAAACAAGAATAGGTAGTTGAAATTGTGGTCTTTTGGAGATGGTTAGATCTGGAAATTTCGGTAATAGGAACAGAGATTTTAACCGATCATATTTAATTATCTAGGACGAATTTGACTTCAATGTCTTCATGAAGTATCTACCTTATGGTCTTGTATCTCACATATTCGATTTTCATAAATTTTGAGGTTCATTTGGGTATTTAGTCGGAAATGTTTCTAAAACTGTGCAATCTGATGTGTTCGGATTTTGTAAGTTGCAATGCGTGGACTATATCATTTTGTATGAGGTTATTTTGGAAACTTGTTCTGCATGAAATATCTCTCTTCATGTCTTCCCTACAACATATTCAAATTTCGTAATTTTTGAAGTTCATTTTCCTATTTAACCAAAAATGTTTCAAAAACTGTGCAAGTTGAACTGTTAGAATAGTAGTGCTGTGATGCATGGTCTATACCGAATTGTATGAGGGTCTTTTGGTGTAGTGTTCTTCATGAAATATCTTCCTTTATGTCTGGACTATTATATGTTCGAATTTCATAATTTGTGAAGGTCATTTGGGTACTTAATTAAAATATTTTCTAAAATTGTGCAGCTGGATTGTGCGAATTTCAAAAGCTGTAATGCATGGACTATTTCTGTTTTGTATGAGCCCCATGAATTATATTGTTTTAAGTGATTAAATCTTGCTGCACATGTGATGATATTTGGCATTACATATAAAATCAAAAGTTGAAATTGACCTTGTTGCCATCACATCATGTGCTATGTTGATATTGAGACATAAATTGTGAATATGAGTTATGATAAATGAGGATACCGTCGGAGGGGTGAGCCGACGATGCCCCGGGAGTGTCGGGATGCTCGGAAAGAGGAGTGCTAGATGCCCGGGATGTGGGGCTGCCGGAAGCTTCGGAGGTGTATGCTGAGGGGATACCTCGTGATGCCAGTTGGGATGCGAGATGCCCGGAATATGAGAATGCCGGATGCCCGGAGGTGTATGCTGGAGGTTCCTCGCGATGCCAGGTTGGGTGCGAGCAATAAATTGTGGGATGCAAACATTGGTCTTTAGAAAGAAAAACTGATGAGATCATTGTGAAAGATAAGAATTGAAAATGAATCATGTGCATGGGTGTATGCATATGGCATGATTCATGATTTGCTTATGAAAATAAATTAATACTATTTGATATTGAAAATGCGATCATGAAGTCATGAATGGATCTCATGGTAATGTATGCTTGATAGCATAGATGATATGAATTATGGTGGTATATGCACGATGGCATGGTAAGATATGCATGACTGCATGGAGGTATATGCACATATGGCATGGTGATATATGCATGGATGCTTGATGATGCGTGCATGATGGTATATACACATATGGTATGATGATGTATGCATGGCTGCAGGGTAAGTTATGTTTGAATGCATGAATGATATGTGCTTTGTTATGATGCCTTGATTGTTCTGTGTGGCACAATGAGTAGTTTGGTGGATCTTTACTGCTGAGTGGTTGTACTCACCCCTTTTGGGGATTAACATTTTAGATTAGATAAGATTTCTCTATTGCCACTGCCACTAGTAGATGGATCAAGTGGTTGGATATGACCACGGGGAGGAGAATAGCAAAGGAAGAAATTTTTGGTCGCCGACACTGATCAATGGACTTCAAGTATACGACTGTTGGAGGAGATGTCGGTCATCTTTTGAAGTATAGCCTGTGGCATCCCAAAAATTCAAGTCACCCTCTAGAGGAAGCCTATAATTAGGTAATGAAATTACCTATGGTTTATGTTTTAGCCATTAGTTTTCTTAAGGCTAGGTGTTATATGCTTGTGTTCTTGAATTTTTTTAAATTAGAACTATAGGATAAATTAATGAGAATAATCTATGCTTGGCTATGCACCTCATAAAATTAAATCCCTATAAATAAATGTTACAAGATTTTGGCCATGTAGAATTTAGTAATATAATTCTTAAAATAAAGGATAAGAAAAAGGGGTAAAATTGATTTTAATTAGGATAGGCCTTAGGCCCATTGGCCTAAGCCTTAGTGGGCCAAGCTAGTCGGCCCAATAGAAGCCCACGGAGGGGCTGTCGCCGGCCCAAAGGGAGGCCCAAAAAAAGGAGGCCCAAGCCCATGCATGGGTCTTGCCAAGTGGCAAGAAGAACTCCCATGCATTGGCCAATTGAGAGGCAACCTAATCATTACAAATGATGAGGTTTGGGGGAAATAAAAGGGAAGAAGAGGAGAGAGAATGGCCGGTTAGCCATTTAGCCAAGAGAGAAAGGGAGAGAGAGAGAGAGTGAACCGTGCGAGAGAGGGAGAGGGTGCGGCCGAGAGGGAGAGGAAGGAGTCGTCGCCGTTCGCCGCCGTGTGCCGCCGTTCGTGTGGTCTAGAGGCAAGTTGGGAATCCATTTTCTACTCTTGCACCAATGTCTTGCATGTATAGTCGAAATCTAGGTTGTTTGGAGGCATGGGAGTGAAGCAAGTGTGGTTTGTTCTTGAGTTGCATGCTGTTTTCGCATGAACCGTTTGAGTCAGAATTTTGTGAGAGCTTGCATGCATGTTTTGAGTTCGACTTTGACTTTGATATATTCATGAAAGTTGTAGCTAACATCTTAAAATACAACATAATAAAATTTGGTGTAAAATTATGGAGATTTGAGGGGTCAAACTCTCATCCTACGGAGATGCTAGATCTGGAATGTTTTCGCATGAACCGTTTGAGTCAGAACCTTGTGAGAGCTTGCATGCATGTTTTGAGTTCGCTTTTGACTTTGATCTCTTCATTAAAGTTGTATCTAACATATTAAAAGACAACATACTAAAATTTGATATAAAATGATGGATATTTAAGGGGTAAAACACTCATCCTACGGAAACACCAAATCTGGAACGATTTCACTGACCTTTTGGTGGATTTGTGGTTGCATGCTGATTTCTACTAAGAATCTCTCTTTGACTTCTTCACGAAAATTGTGGAGAACATTTTTACGTTTAACGTACTAAAATTTGAAGCAAAATGAACCAGTGTAGCCTAGTGAATCAACTTACTCTTGAAAACCGTAGATCTGGAGACGCGGTACAGGTTACCCGAGACTTCATGGACCCATATGGAGACTGTCCTTTGAAAATATGACTTAGATCTCTTCATGGAAGTTGTAGGGGACATCTTGAAGTAAAACATATCCAAATTTCAGGGGAAAATAAGAAGTATAAGTGGGTAAAAAATCAGTATTTCGGAGAACCATGCACTGGACGTTTCGGTGTTAGATCCAGAAGCTTCGTGACTGTAGAAAATAATATAAAAAGAATTTGGCTTAGAAGTCTTCATGAAAAATCTACCTTAGTGTCTTGGCTATAATCTGGTAACATTTCATAATTTTCGAAGGCCGTTTGGATATTTTAATAAAATTAGTTCGGAAACTGTGCATTCTGTTTTTATCCGAAATTTCATGCTGTATTTGTGTGAATTATAAATCTTGTGTGGAAATTGATTGGCCTTGTGCTTTTCATGAAATTATTACCTATTGTCTTGTCTATTGTTAGCCTTAATTTCATGATTTTTGAGAATTATATGAGTATTTAATTTTAAATATTTTCAAGAATGATACAAGCTGAAATTTAAATAAATTTCAAAAAAAAAAAAAAAAAGAAAGAGAAAAAGAGGGCATGATAAATGGGCTATTTTAAAATTGTATGAATTCCATGAACTTTATCTTTATGGATGATTGTACCTTGATGCATGTATGATGATGACTGATAATGTATGTATAGATTGAAGGATGAAAGTGATTGTATTTGCCATTGCATCATGTGCCATGATAAGTGAGTACTAAATTGGTAAATGTGGACAATGAATAAATGAGGAAATGCCCTGGGAGTGTCAGGATGCCCGGGATGGGGGGTGCCGGATGCCCATAAAGTATAGAGATACATGGCTGGATGGCCTTGGGAGTGTTAGGATGCTCGGAATGGTTGGGTGCCGGAAGCCTCGGAGGTCTTTGCCCGAGGGGATGCCTCGTGATGCCAGTTGGGATGCGAGATACCCGGAATGTGGGGGTGCCGGATGCTCGGTGGCCTTGAGTGGCTGAATGCCGGAGGTTTTTCTCGCGATGCCAGGATGGGGTGCGAGTGTAAAGTTTGAGATGAAATTGATGATCTTGAGAAAGGGTGATGTGATGATCGAAATGAAAGTTAAAAAGTGGAAATTAAATCATGCATACATGATATGATATGATGATGATCACCTATGGCATGATGATATGCATGTATGATATGATATGATGATGATCACCTATGGCATGATGATATGCATGTATGATATGATATGATGATGATCACCTATGTCATGATGATAATATGCATGTATGATATGATATGATGATGATCACCTATGGCATGATGATATGCATACATGATATGATATGATGATGATCACCTATGGCATGATGATATGCATGTATGATAGGATGATGTCATGATGATGGTGATATATGATATGATATGATGATGCCATGATGATGATGACATGTGTATGACATGAAGATAATAACCTATGACATGACGACATGTATGTGTTATGATTGTGATGAAGATGTATGATGGTATATGTGTGGCTTCGAGGTAAGTCTGTTTGGATGCATGATTAACATGTATGATGTTGTGCTTGTATTGCATGTTGCAATGAGTGGTCATTGAATTTCTTTACCTGCTAAGTGGTTGTACTCACCCCTTCGGGGACTAACATTTCATATTAGCAGCATGCCGCTCCCTGCTGTCATGCGGGGTGTTTTCTACGGCCTACCTTCGGACGTAGAGGTCGAGTGCGAGGAGTTTGACTGTCCTTCTGTTTCTGGTCTTACGTATATTCAAGTGCGATGTTTAGTTATGTACGATGTGGGACTAGCTGGGGGCCCGGTTGTTTAGGAGTTCATATCCGTCCATGTTCGACGCAACGGAGCGATGTGTGGGATGCTACCACCGCCACCGCCTGATGCATTGGGATGGGTGTGAGGGCTCGTGCGTGTCGAGTAGACGCCGAAATTTTTTGGGATGGTTAGCCGACACTAGCAATGGGGGATCTTGCACGTGAGTTGTAGTGGGTCAACTGTTTCTTTTTGGGGTTTTAGGCCGAGTATGGCTGAGCTCTGGCATTCCTTTGGATGTACCGACCCAAGAAAACCCATATTGAAAATATGTAAATAAAGTGTGATGGCTGTCTTTTATTATAATGTGTAGTGGTGTGCAATTGTATCATGGTTGTTGGAGGGAGAGACGACGACGTTATATTTTGCTTCCGCTAATGAGTCGCGCTGGGACCGTTTTCAAAAAAAAAAAAAATGTATATGATTTTACGACGCTTCTTCTAAAAGGTATAGTTAGTGTTCCATTAGGTGTAATGCCAGGTGCCTGTGGCGACCCTAGGTGCTTTGGGGTGTCACATAGCCAAGTATAGAAAACCATGGCATTTTGATGTACCGATGAATGATGTCCATCTGGTTTAAGTAAATAAAAGTGTTCGGCTTTTACCTATAAATGTTTAGTTGGTGTGCATCGTTTTCTGAATATAGGGAAGGGAGTTGTTGGATATGCTTCTGTTATGTGAATTGCGGAAGGGACCGATCTAAAAGATGTAAACCCCCAGGTTGTATGGACCCGCTGCACAACGTAATGTTATCAGAGTGACATGTTATTAGGGAAAGTGAAAGGTAAGTGAACTGTGGCATCCCTAACGGATCGGGGGCCGTCGAGGGGTGCCACATATAAGTCTTTTGATTCATCACCAATGAATAACGATTAGTACACCCATCATGATGTACATTTCGATCATATTTCCATGGTCTTCCAAGTAAGATATGACCCGCTTGCATAGGTAAAACATCACACTCTACCTCGTCCTTATATCTCCCTATCTCAAATGGGATTCAGACTTGCTTTGACACTTTTACCTCTCCACTATCATTTAACCATTGAAATCTATAAGGCTTAGGGTGCTTTGTTGTATTCAAACCCAACTTATCCACCATAATACAACTTGTCACATTTGCACAACTACCTCCATCAATTATCATACTTCAGATCTTACCATTTACCACACATCTTGTATGAAACAAGTTATCTCTTTATTGGTGATGATCATCCTCCTTTACTTGCACACTCAGAGAACGCTTAACCACCAATAAGTCTCCTTTTATAGCCACTTCTCCATCACTACAACCTCCAATGGTGGCATCTCATCATCCTCTTCTTCCCTTTCACTTTCGGACTCAATAACACCATGTCTAGTCATTATCATCACCCTTCTATTAGGATGTTGACACCTAAATTTTGGCGACCCGTTTAGTCATTTATCGTATTAAAAAATTAGGAGTTAATTTTACCCCTAAAAAAAATAGTTAATCGCATAGCATATAGTTTTAGGTGCATTTATTTTTTATTTGCATTTACATTGGGCCGGTGACGGATGGATTCAAATTGATGGTTCAAAAACTTTAAGTTGATAAGTCGGGCTAAGCCCACGAAAAAAGCAAATCGGTCTAAGCCCGTATCCTTGAAGATATTTTACGGATTTATCTTTGTGAGATTTCAATTCAAAAGCAAATATTACGTTTGGAAAAAACAAATATTGCGTTTCGAAAAGAAATCTTCATGGATATGGATTTGGAAAATTTAAAAACCCTAATCCGTCTCTTATAAATATGTAAATAAATGTAGGGTTTAGGGGGCCACACATTGAATAGACGGCCACACAAGAGGGGTTGTCACTTTATTAGGGGGGATCAGCAGAAGAAAAGCCAGTGACGTGAGGGTGCTTCGAAAAAAAAGAGGAATTGGTTGGAAGGAAAATAAGCTGTGTTGATCATTGGAGGTGGCCGCGACCTCGGATCTGGCCGCTATTCGTCGTCTTTCATCGTTCCAAATTTTGCCCAGCGTCAAAAGCATTGCGGGAACCACACACGAATAGCTAAAAGACAAGCCTCAGTCCGATCACGTTGTTGTCCAGTCGTTTGTTCCTTATTTGCAGGTTTCTAGTGATCCCCAACGCTTCTTAGTCCTTGCTGTGCCGAGCATCGCTGTCCTCGACCTAGATGATGCTGCTGCCCTAGTCTCACCTGTCGATCACCATGCCAGAAGCCACGAAATTCACATTTTTATGGCTACAAATTGAAGAATTCTTGGCAAAGGAAGAACACGTGAACATGGTCAAAAGCACCACGTCAGTTTGGAGTCCAAGAGTCTTCCTGAACCAACCCCATCTCTTGAAACTTTAGGCATCCATCAAAATTCATGCCTTGCATGCACGCACGCCCTTGTTCATGTTTGGGTTTTGCTACCACGCGTTGCCACTTTGCCCACTATTACGATTCAACATCCCAAGCGAATCCCGGAGTTTCTTGGCCTTGAGTCATCGCAAGCAAACACCACCGCATGGAGCAATATTGATGAGCACAAATTTTCTCACATATATTGTCTAATATTGCTTGTTTTGTTTGAAGGAAAAATCCAGGGCAAGAGAAGGGCACACAATCTTTCGGTAAAAGAAAACATGGAGAGAGTTCTTGTCTTCTTTCTCTGCAGGTCAACAAAGGACATGCACAAAGGAGCTTGATACCTAAAGAGAGGAAGCAAAGCGGAGATTTTTGGCTTGGTTTGCTTAGTTCTCGCAGTAAAATCAGAATCTCCAGCAAGCCTTGCGGTGACACCTTGCCATATGCTCCAGTCACGCCCAGATCAGCAAGGTTGATATCATCGCAGGTTCTTGTCTCTGTGCCAAACTGCTCTTTGATCGACGTTCAACTATCGCGACGAGCCCCTAGTTCCAAGTCACCATCATACCGTCCTTAGCTGTGCCAAGCCTTAGGAAAAAAAAAAAGGAAAGCAAAGTAGGTAATTTTTCTTTCTATTTATTTTATTTTGTTTTTTTATTATTTTTTTAGTAGAATTATTCCTTAGTGTAAGGATGATAATTCACGACATGAAATTGCCTTTGAAATTTGTGATTGACAGTCTGATTTTTGCGCCCAAAATCTGACTCACAATCTCTTGCATAATCGTCAATCCGATCGCATGCCCGGGATTCGATTCGTGATTTAATTTAAAATTGGTCAACCCAATCTCATGCGCGAGATATGATTCGCCAATTTTTGAATATCAATCTTATCTTGCTTGATTTGCTGTCATGGTGTTTGAATTAATTTTATTTTCATAAAAGGAAAAATCCAAAAAATATTTCAATTAGGATTAGTTTGGTTTTAGAATATCTCTTGTTATCTTGCATATTTTGAATAGGGATTTATTTTGAATTTGTTAAAAAATAAAAATAGAAAATGCATTCATTTAGGATGTTAGTTTTAAATTTGAATTGCACGTTTAATTATTTGGTAGTTTTAATTTCGAATTTCATAAAAAAAAAAGAATTAGGTTCATGAAATGCATGTCATTTAGTGACTATTGTTAGGTTCATTAGAAATTACCCGTTATTAGATTAGGTCATTTAATAAATGTCGCGTGACATATAGCTCGCATATTAAATTGCATGTTGCATGTCATTTTAGTTGAAATAATTTTGTACGTCATTGCATTGCATTGCACGTCATCGCATTGCATTGCACGTCATCAGAATTATGTCATTTTGGTTAATTTAGATTGCATATCTAATTGTTGCATGTTCATTAAGAAATCATTAGTTTTTTTACTCATTTATATAGTTTAGGACATATTGTCATGCCATATTATTTCATATTAGATTAGAAGCATTGTATTGCATATGGATTATGTTCTCGTTTAAAAAAAGCGAAAACAAAAGTTGAGTGATTGCTTGTTAATTAGAAATCATATCTAGGATTGCTTGTATAAATTCTGATCTAACAACGCAGATGCTTTCGTTGCTATAAGGTAAGTCCTGCATTTTATTTATTTGATTTATTGGGTGTTAAATTGGTGGTTTGCGCATCTGTGTGATCATCTCACAGGTTAGGAAAGTAAATTAAAATCGATTCAAACTGCTTGCCAAACATTTTTTAAAGTAAAAGAGAAAGGTACCGAAAGGGCGTTAGATAAATCTAACGTAACTAAGTCCTTGAACTCACAAATCTTTGGTTCGTAGGAGTAAAGTAACACTCCCGTTACTTTACTTGGGTTTCTAATCGACCCACAAAAAATAAATTAGTGGGGACTCCTAAATAAAATCTATCTGCATGTTAAGAACTTAAACCTAAGTGGTGAATTGGTATGGGCTTGGGAGAACCCGAGTTAAGTCAAGACTTAACAATCCATTAGACAAACCCTAGGTGGTTCACACCTGAAAATTTGGTCACGACATAGGACATTGATTCGCCATATGACTTCTGCCCAAACACTTAAAACATTTAATCTCACAAGTCCTAATGTTAGGGTTTTCGGTTTTACCTGAAGCTGGATTCGTTCCAACTTTACCGTCTTTCTCCTTCTCCTTTGAGGTTTCGGTTTTGGTGTTGTTTCCTCTCCAATTTGGCTTCTCATCTCTTTTCCAATTGGATCTCCAATTTTGATTTGAATCTCCTCCACTCTTGTGATTTCGGTTCAACTTCAATTGCCGCTCGACTTGATGGCTTTGTCCACTAATTCCTCCAATTCAACATAGTGTTGCAGCTCCACCACCCTTGCTATGTCTCGGCTCAAACCACTCAAAAATCTTGACATTGTGACCTCACGATACTCTACCACATTAGCACAGATCATGGCAATCTCCATCTCCTTGTGATATTCTTCCACGCTCTTATTGCCTTGTGTGAGATTTTGTAACTTTTGAAACAAATCTCGGTGGTAATGACTTGGTACAAAACGCCTCTTCATCACCGCTTTCATCTCATCCCACGTCTCTATCGGTCTTTCACCATTGCGCCTCCTACTAGTCACAAGTTGATCCCACCAAATTATAGCATAATTAGTAAATTCAACAGCTGCAATTTTTACCTTTTTGAGCTCGGAATATTGTTGGCAATCAAATATCATCTCCATGCGTTTATCCCATTCTAGATACGCATAAGGATCATTCTTCCTTTGAAAAGAAGGAATCTTCATCTTGATATTGCCAAGTTCATTATCTTCTCGGTGTCTAAACCCTTGGGCTCCATTCCACTTTTCAAATCGAGCATCTCAATCATCCTCCATGTCGGCCTCATCATCATCATAATGCCACTGCCTTCTATGTCGTATTCTAGAGGTGTCTCGTTGATGTTGCGGCCTTCCCCGAGGTAGCTCTCGGTCACCATCAACCCTCATGCCATTCCCCATCATTCGGCCACTAAGCTCCTCCACAATGGCCCTCAATTGTTGGATGCTTTCCACGAGCGCTTCATCCCTTCGTATGGAGTCAACCTCCTTTTGATTCACGCTTTCTTCGCTCGACATATTTTAGACCTACAAGTAAACGTTATCACAAAAATCCTCACCAATCGCTCCCTCACGTGTTTCTCTCAAGGTGTTTGTCACTTCTCTCGTGTACTCAAGTTTAGGCTTTTTCCACCCTCAATTAAGCTTACACACTCTTGCCTTTTTCCTCTCGTATTCTCTTTTCACAAGCTCTTTATCGGACTCAAGTCCTATCTTTCAACCCCCTCACGACAATCAATCAAACTAATCAAACAAGATTAGATCACTATTGATTTTGTTTCATCAAGTAACAATTTCAAACCAACAAGTACAACTTTCGAAATTCCAATTGAAACACAAATCACTACTGATTTTGTTTCAATTCAGTCTACTAACAAGCGAGCCACCTTCTTGATTTTTTTTTTGTTCGGCTAATTTTTTTTTGCCAAATCTTTTTTTTTTCTTGCGCACCTTTTTTTTTTTGTGTGCGTTTTCTTTCTCTCCTTTTTTTTTGGATGAACTTTTTTTTCTTTTTTTTTGACAAACTTAGATACAATTTAAGATGCTAGAAAAAAAAATTAAAACTAACAGTAAACAACTACATATGGAAGAACAAAAGCAATCGGATCCCTAAATCGGCTAGAACTGAAACCCTAGCTCAATAAATTTCAAATTGCTGAATATAAACAGGAAATTAAAGATAAATAAACCTTGTAGAAGCAATCTCTGATACCAATTAATGTGAATCGTTGCGGAAGGATCGTTCTACAAAGGCTTAGATGGTGCGAATTGCAAGCCTCAATCTCTAATCAAACTTGTGATTGGCAACCTCAGTATGAACGTGACCTGTTGACGAACGCGTGTCAACCAACCAACGTTATAGACGTCACGAGCGAAAGAATTCGCTATCTTGCTCGATAAGTCGAATCAACCGTCACAAGGAACCTTGATTAGGTTAAGTCCTCAAAAGAACAATAGAAAAGAATCTCTCAACTTTTTCCTTAAAAATAAAATATATCCGTCACAAAGAAATTTGGCAAATCCTTTATATAGGCTTTCTAGCCGCCACACAAACCCTAAAACCAACCCTAAAAAGCTAATGCGTCATATTATAGAATATTCCTAAACAAGAAGATATATATATATATATATATATATATATTGATTCGGTCAAATATTTGGTGACCAGATAATCAAATTGCACAAAGATTTCTAAGATTCTTCAAGATTTGATCCAAGGTCATCTCCACGCCGAAAATCACGAACCATGACACCAACAACTTGCCTAAATTGCTTGGCCCACGCTTGAGTGATCGAGCCAGTAGGAATAGACGATGGATCCTTAGCACCTCCTCCTCAATATGGCTCGATGTCCACATCACAATTAGCATTGACATGGACTCTTTTTTTTTTTTTTTCTGAATTTTTAATATTTTTCCCCTTTTCTTTTTTCTTTCCCCTTCTTTAGCGGTCACCTATGGCCGGTTGGCTAGTCACTGGCCATCACTAAGGTGTGACGACTGGTGAAGGAAAAAGGAAGGAAAGGAAGGAAAAGAAGGAAAAAGAAAAATTCAAAAATTTATAAAAAAATCATAAAAATTAATAAAATGCAAAGAAAAACCATCAATTTCGATGCTGGTTGTATCACATAAAATGACCAGGGTCCACATTAGCGATTGTTGACCAAAATTGATCAAAATGACTATATTAATAAATCATCAAAAGACTCAAGACTAAGTTAATATAATTAAAAGTTTTAGGACTAAATTGACAGTTTCATAAGTTTAAATTCTTTAGATAGTTATTTCGAAAGAGGAAGAAGCAGTACCAAAGGCCACTTCCACTTCAAATGTAGAGTCTTTTAAAACGAGATTACCTCATTCTTCTAGCCACAACTTATATGCTCTCCACCCATATTCCAACCGTGAAATCTTTGAATAGAGATGAAAATAGAGAGCAAACATTTAGTAATTCAAATCCGCCATTGACAGTCGAGATGGGGTTATCAGGAATGCCAGCTGGACAACTCAAACGGCTGGTGGCCGGAATGACTCATGTGATAATGACCATATTTCCATCACTAGAAAGAAAGAGAAAAAGAAACAATTATTTCGATATTTTTCACATGCCATTGTCGTCTTCTCTATCTATCTATTTATATAAAATTATAAGTTCACTATATTTTCTAGCAATAGCAGTCTTGTGAACCTTTTGTGTTTTGGTCATCCTAGGAGAAGGGCAGATTTTTTGCAGCATCCTTTGTTGGTAGGTGTGTATTTCAATTATCAGATCTTACTTTTGCAAATTGAAGAAAAATAAAAATTTCATGAATTATTATTATTATTATTCTATTTATCGATCTATCTATATCCATATTATGTATAAAGCAAACTTTCATATATATTGTCCTCTTTTCATGGAACCAAAGCACTCCCGTGCAATCTCAATACAAGAAAAGTGAAGAAAAATACTATGAATAGTTCGTTTCTTTTCATGGAACTGAAACATTCTTGTGTGATCTCAATACAAGAAAAGTGAATAAAATATTATGAATAGTTTGTTCGTAGTCGAAATTCGACATATTGTGACTACCATCAAGGAAAAGTCCCTATTGTGTTTTAAGAATGATAAAATATTCGAAGTACACCAACATATGTCTTTGAGTGTCTATGGGATACTATCTCTGTATAGACAGAGTCATATGTATATGACTAGAGAGACCTTGCAAATGTTGAGCATTGTATTGCACGAGTGATATGTTGATACTCGGCAGGCTTTGTGGATGGTGAACGAATTAGAGGATGTGTGATTTGTCAAATAGTCTAGATGGACCAATGCAAGGTGAAGGGACTAGAGGACATGAAGACGTCAATCAATGATTGGAATTTGCAAATGGTGAACGGACTAGAGGACGTGTGATTGCCAACAAGTATTGAATGGACCAAGGAAGAGCTACACAATCTACATAAGGACGTCAATATACTTGAAGGTAAATGTAGAAGGAGCACAAAGTGGGTATGTAGAAACTTTGATGGACCTAAATAAAGAAGATATTTACGCTACAGGAAGAGTAGTGATTCTACTAGGAGCCTCTACCATCTCGGAAAAAAATAAATAATTTTATCTATTCGATCTGAATTCAAATTCGGTGTTTTATAGCTTATTTTATGCGTTCAAATCCACAAATAGTGAGTTAGAGAAGATCAGAACAATTTGGGAAACTTTCTTTATAGATTTGCAGAGTGGTATTTTGTGACTATTGATGGCAGATTCAACGGCTTCTTGTGAGGTTTGAATTTTCAATTGTCATTTTGAGATATCACAGCTATAAGATCAACGCACGAGGAGTAATACTCTGTAGAAGCTGTGTAAAACTGATTGTGTTTCTCTGTAGAAGTCTGAGTATGTGTAATTAGAGAAGGGAGCGTTAAGTCTAGCGTGGATAGTTTGCATTCGTGGAAGCAGAGTATTAAGTAGAAGATGCTTTAACATCTCAAAAATTACATAGTGGATTCCGGCCTCAAAGTTGAACTGTGAACTTCTATAAATTACGTGCTTTGCATTTCTTTTCAACCTTAAACTCTTTTGTATTCTATCGAACGGCAAAACTATCCATGCATAAGCAAGATCTTTCTATGGCACAGATGCGCGTTCCATGCTCTGTCCAACGCTTATTCGTGAAAAAGTTTTGAGTTTCCTTAAACAGCCGATTCATCCTTCTCTCGATTTTTTGTGCCTATTCATTTATTAGCTACCTAACAAATCTCACATTTAGGCATATAGCCTATCTTTGGAAATTCCCATCAATATTTTCTGCTGAAAATCATCTAAATCCATCTCGAATCAAGTGTGCTTATAGCGTGTATGAAAGAACTAATTATTATAATGCCAGCTTTTGAATTTGGTATCCACCCTCCAGAAATCTATAATGTACTGAAAGATTGCTTTGGAGGGAATATGGGCGAATTCTGTCTAGCAATTTCTTGTTATAGACCTTGAAGTCTCAAAAGATTTCCGTTGGATGCCTATACCCATTTGGTCAAATTTTATTTAATTTCAAACTTAATAATCTTGACCAACTGCAAGAATTTTTTTTTATTTAGATTTTATTCGTCAAGAGTACACAATAGATTGAGGTCTAGTTCTGTTTAAAGCCAGATAGAGTAGACCGCCAACTCCTCAGCCCGTCATTGCAACATTGGTGCGTTGATCAGCTTCGCATGTTAACGGTTATTTCAACCTTTTGATTTGCTCTTTGATTTTGATTTGATTCGAGAGATCAGACCCATCTCAACCATGGTGCCAATCACGACTTGACGTAGCTGACAGGTTCCATTTCCTTCGCCTTGGCCCTCAGCAAGTTCTTCTGTATCTTCCCTGTCGCCGTCTTCGGCAACGGCCCGAAGACGACGGACTTGGGGATCCAATAACCCGGCATCTTCTCCCGGCAATACTTCATTATGTCATTCGCCAACCGCCGCTCGTCGGACGCGTCCACTCCCGGCTTAAGCGTCACCCACGCGCAAGGAGACTCCCCCCATCGGCTATCGGGCCTCGCCACCACGGACGCCTCCAGAATCGCCGGATGAGTGTACAGCGTATTCTCGATCTCCACGCTACTTATGTTTTCGCCTCCGGAGATGATGATGTCCTTTAACCTGTCCTTGATCTCGATGTATCCGTCGGGATGTTTCACGCCGAGATCCCCGGTGTGGAACCACCCCCCGGCGAAGGCCTCCTCATTGGCTATCGGGTTCTTTAAGTAGCCTTTCATGACCGTGTTGCCTCGCATCACGATCTCTCCGATGGTTTTACCGTCGGCGGGGACAGGTTTCATGTCTCGAGTGCTCACGATGTCGAGACCTTCGAGCACCGTGCCACGAACGCCCTGGCGTGCATGGAGGCGGGCTTGATGTTCCGGCGGTAGCGAATCCCACTCGGGCTTCCATGCGCCGATCGTGGAAGGACCGGATATTTCGGAGAGGCCATATACGTGCGTGACCCGGAAGCCTTTTTGGGACATCCCTTGAAGAACGGAAGGGGGCGGGGCAGCACCGGCGGTCATTACGTGGACGGTGTAAGGGAGAGGGAGAATGGTTTCTTCAGGTGCCGCGTTGACGAGGGTGTTCAAAACCACGGGCGCAGCGCAGAAGTGAGTCACTCCATGTTCGGCGATAGCCAAGTAAACTGCCTTCGCTGTTACCTGAGGAAGACAAGAAGACATGAAAACAAGGTTTGTCCCCCCGTCAAGAAAGCAAGAAACAAGAAGTTTGTTTATATATTACACAATCCAGTGATCCACCCTAAACTATGTGTAAATTTCAAGATCTGTCCCTATGACTAGGGCTCAAATACGCACCTGAAGAAAGAATTATCTTGTTCGATCCAAACAAACTACCAGATTTGACCTTCCGTATCGGATCAACGAAGTACATGGATTATGACTCGGGCATCAATAAGCTAGAGTTGACACAACAGTCAATCCATATGACATTCGAGATATTCAATTACCTATTAGGATTCCTTCTTGTGAAAACCGCGGTAGTTAAAAGCAAATAATTCTTGATAAACCCAGATGAAATATTTCACTTGTGTGTATGCTATGTTATTTATTTCAGGCAGCAAATTGTCTCCCAAATTTGTGGAAATAGTAGCAATTTCTGAACCTTGGAGCTTCACCTGTCTAAGGCATATGCTGGTTCCACACAAAGCTGCCAGTGACCAGGTGTAACACCAGCCGTCACAGTGAAACATCGGCAAAGTCCACAAGTAAATGGCTCCTTCATTCATCCCCCAGACAAGAGGGCAATTTATGCACATCAGGTACGCGCCTCGATGGCTTAATACCACTCCCTTTGGACTGGCGGTGGTGCCGGAAGTATAGCCGAGGCTAATGCTCTGCCACTCATCTTCCGGTGGTGTCCAGGCAAATTCCGGATCGCGGGTCTCCAAAAATTCCTCGTACTCAATTGCCCCTTTTGCCAAAGCGTGTTCGAGTTTTCCACGGTCACAGCTTCCATCGGCTATGACGATCAGAAGTGGAGGCTTATAGTCTTTCTCACTCTTCTCCGCTATTATCTGCGGAGCTTCCTCAGCCAACGGAAAGGATTCTTGGTCCACCATTACCACGGCAGAAGATGAATGCTCGAGAAGAAACGCAATCGTCGGCGCATTTAGACTTATATTAACACAATTTATGACAGCTCCGGCCATGGGAACTCCGAAATGAGCTTCGTACATGGCAGGCACATTCGGCGCAATCACTGCAACCTGCAAAGCGCCACCCACACAGGCAAAGAATGAGCAGCAAGCATAGAAGAAAGGAGAGAGAATCACGATGGACGCCTGAAACGATAATGGATAGTATAACAAGCAACACGCAAGGACTTCGCATGATTCAAACGTTCCAAGTGAGTCCCTACGGATTTATATCGCCAAAGTCAACCAATCATCACCAAACAAATGAGAATCTGATCCTCCATTGTACTCGTATCCATCAAAGAGTCTTGAAAACCAGCAAAGAAATCGCGATTCATGAGAATCGTAGACGCAATTACATAAAATATGTACACATGACCTTCCTTATCGAATTAAAGCCGAAAGAAACAGTAGCTCCTGGCATTAGAACCATCTCTCACCATCATAGCCAGAAACGTGGGAAATGTAGACAGACGAGTATTTCAGAGAAAAAGATAGCGCACCGTGCTACCAGCGCCGATGGAGCGCTTGGAGAGAGCGGAGGCCAACCGGAGACATCGCTGGTGAGTTTGGAGGCAAGTGAAGGTGACCGAGCCATGGATCAGTGATAGCCGGTTCGGGTGAATCGTCGCAGCCCGCTCCAGGAACCATATCGGCGTGAGAGCCAAGAAGTTCGCCTTGTTCTTCGGCAGATCGTCTATGTCTCTCGCCATCGCCTCTCTCTTTCAGGACGTCTGTATCAATATCACCCTCACTTTGATTTTGGTGCAAGACACTGTGGACTTGGCTAAATAGGCAAAGAGGCCTATGCATGAAAAACCTTAGTTCTAAATCTTTTGACGATTTGTTAAACAGCTAGTTTATGTGCACAATTAGCATTGATATGGACTCTTTTTTTTTTCTGAATTTTTAATAT
Organism: Eucalyptus camaldulensis; assembly: GCA_019915185.1. NCBI lineage: Eukaryota > Viridiplantae > Streptophyta > Magnoliopsida > Myrtales > Myrtaceae > Eucalyptus > Eucalyptus camaldulensis. The sequence goes on along the minus strand of JAHSVA010000014.1, from coordinate 6,394,820 downwards.
TTTTTTTCTTTTCTTTTTTCTTTCCCCTTCTTTAGTGGTCACCTATGACCGGCTGGCTAGTCACTGGCCATGACTAAGGTGTGACAACTAGCGAAGGAAAAATGAAGGAAAAGAAGGAAAAAGAAAAATTCAAAAATTTATAAAAAAATCATAAAAATTAATAAAATGCAAAGAAAAACCATCAACTTCGATGCTGGTTATATCACATAAAATGACCAGGGTCCACATTAGCGATTGTTGACCAAAATTGATCAAAATGACTATATTTGTAAATCATCAAAGGATCCATGACTAAGTTAATATAATTAAAAGTTTTAGGACTAAATTGACCGTTTTATAAGTTTAAATTTTTTAGATAAGTATTCGAAAGAGGAAGAAGCAGTACCAAAGGCCACTTCCACTTCAAATGTAGTCTTTTAAAACGAGATTACCTCATTCTTTTGGCCACAACTTATATGCTCTCCACCCATATTCCAACCATGAAATCTTCGAATAGAGATGAAAATAGTGTAACAACTTGGGCCCACTGTGTGATATTGTCCGCTTTGGACACTGAGTCCTCACGGTTTTAAAACGCGTCACGCAGGGGCAGAGGGCCATCCCTCGGGCTTTCCTTCTCCCAAGCCATGATATTGTCCTCTTTGGGCCCCGCATTGGCGCAGACGCGCACCGCCATCCCAGTCGGGCCACCCTCAAGGCTTTGTTCTCAGCACAGCGGAAGCATGTGTGAAACGCGTCACACATATTAAGGGGCCCAAGCCCTTATAAATTAGCCCTGGACTCCCTCCCTAAGCGATGTGGGACAAGAGGGAGAGGACCCCTTCCTTGCGCACGTCCGGGGACCGAGGCGCGGACGCATTGCCATCCCTCCTCCCCGCGCACCGCCGCTCGGGCCGTCACACTCTCCCCCCCTAGCAGAACAGCGTCCTCGCTGTGGCCCCACACGCTGTCGGGAGTCGGCTCTGATACCATTTGTAATGACCTGGGCCCACTGTGTGATATTGTTCGCTTTGGACACTGAGTCCTCACGGTTTTAAAACGCGTCACGCAGGGGCAGAGGGCCATCCCTCTCCCAAGCCATGATATTGTCCTCTTTGGGCCCCGCACTGGCGCAGACGCGCACCGCCATCCCAGTCGGGCCACCCTCAAGGCTTTGTTCTCAGCACAGCGGAAGCATGTGTGAAACGCGTCACACATATTAAGGGGCCCAAGCCCTTATAAATTAGCCCTGGACTCCCTCCCTAAGTGATGTGGGACAAGAGGGAGAGGACCCCTTCCTTGCGCACGTCCGGGGACCGAGGCGCGGACGCATCGCCATCCCTCCTCCCCGCGCACCGCCGCTAGGGTCGTCACACTCTGGTCGATACAAATGCGACTTCCCAAGACACGTCGCCGACTCATTCAATTTTTATTATGCATGCGGAAGCGAAACAAATCCTCTGACAACAATTAACTTGGGATAGAAAAGCAGGCAATCAATCACAACCAAACAAGCTTTCTATAAACACATAGGTTTATATACAACACTGGATGGTCTACAAAATAGACAGACTCAACAACTAGGGAACTGTCCTATGACCAACTTGTCAGACACGTTCACCGATTCTTCAGCCTCCACCTTCCGAACTCCAGGACTTCCGGTCCTCCACGACCGTCATCTAGGGACCTGAAATATTATCCCATAACCGGGATGAGACTACGTCTCAGCGAGTCCTACCCTTTAAAACTCAATTAGGGAGAAAATACGCCTCAGGGCGCTCTAGCCACACAAATAGGATAGTGGGCTTACCTCGCCTCAGTCCATTTCCTGCACGTCAGTACAATTCATATTCAACAATACTCGCACAAGCTGAAACTATCGACATACCCATCGGTCTATCAATTCAGTCAATCCAATTGATATCATACGATCCACACATCTATCAATTCATACCATCTATTAAACCATACCATCTATTCATCCATCAATACAATTACGGCTCGCACAAGCTGAAATGGATGCAATGCTCTCACAAGCTGATATAGATGGTAGCTCGCACAAGCTGATATATACATAGATGATAGCTCGCACAAGCTGATATATGGATCGTTGCTCTCACAAGCTGATAAACGATCATTGCTCTCACAAGCTGATATATATATAGATCGTGCTCGCACAAGCTGATAAAACGATCTTAGCTCACCAGAAGCTGCCATATATATATGTATATGTGTATATCATAATTGCTCGCCCAAGCTGATACATATATATATAAACCAATGCTCGCCAAAGCTTATCATTCAATAATAAACCAACTCATATCTCAATTCAATCAATCAATCAATCCAATCGATTCAAACTAGTCATACAAACCAATTACGGTGCTAAAAGCCAACACCGGGTATTTTCAAGTTAAATACCACAACTTCATCAATATCACTGAATTCCACACTTTTGGAATTATTAACCATAATCATCAATCACTCAATTTCTCAATTTAAACATACAATTAACACAAACCGACCGCATTGCTGCGATCAGCGCGGAATTTTAACAACCAGCCATCCCGGCATAATTTTCGAAATTATTAAATTATTAAATTTAATTCCGAAAATTAAATAATTAAATATTATTTTATAATAATATAATTTAATAAAATAATATTTATAAATTCGAAATAATTATTTAATTAAAAATAATTAATTAGGGCTTAAACTAGATTACAGTAATTTAAACATACAATTAGCCCTAATTAAACACACCTTAAACTAATCATACAAATAATCTAATTTACATTAAAATAATCTAATTTAATCACATAAACCTAATTAGACTAATCTAAACACTCCTTAAGCATCATTAACTCACTAAGCAAGAATTAGAGGATAAACTCACCGGTTTTGCGCGCCGGTGAGTTCACGGCGACCACGACACCAAGGCGGTCGATAAACCCCAAAGCGGCGACACCAACGGAGGTCGGGAAGACACTGAAAACGGGCCTCGAAGACCTCACGGCTTTCTGGTTTTTTGCTTCTGATCTGGGCTGGACTGCAGAGAAGAAACCAGCAACTTCAATGGCGAAAACGGGCCGATCGGAGCTCCGGCAAGTGGGTGGTTGGCAACCAATGGCTCCCGGGGGTCTTGGGGATCTTGTAGGAGGTTGGGATGGGCAAAGGAAGGGTCGGAAAGGGGCGAAACAGCAAGAAAACGCGAAACAGGCGGAACCGGGCGGGTCCAGACGGTCCGGCCAGCGGCGGCTTCGGGCGGCGGTACGGGACGGCCGGAGAATCGTTCCGGCGAGCGGCGAGGTGCTCCGGAACGGTCTGGATGTCTTCTTCGCGGCTATGGGTGGCTCGTTCGCTGATTCAACCGGGAAGTTAACTTTTTACTTGGATCTTTGGCGAAAGGTCGGCTGGAGCATAAACTGGAACGAGGGGAAAACAAGAGAGGAAAACGGCCGACGATGGCCTTCCGGGCGTGCGACGATGGAGGGGCTGGTGAGCTCGGTTTCCTCTGGTTCTCTTGAGCTTTTCCTAAGCCTCAACCATGGAGAAAGCCATGAATAAAGGAAGAAGATGGTCTGCTGAAGAGGGGGCTTCCTTGGTGGCTCACTAGAGCTCAACACTTGTCTAAACCTCATTTGCTTTGCCCCCACCATGACATCACATGACATCATCCACTCTCTCTCCTCAATCTTCCTCCACAACCTTGCCAATAGGTGCAAAATAGCTCTCCCCCCATGGTATACGAATTTCATACATTTGTACATCAAATTCAATCAATTCTCACTCAATTCCATTCAATTGAAGTTCAATTAAATCAACCCATGTGTCCTCAGCCTTCTCATGACATTTCCCCGTCAAATGATCCAACTTGCATCCCGAAGATTCGATTAAAAACGGCCCTCTGACAATCCTGAACAAAAACGGCATTATTTTGCTTTTCCGCCAAAAATCTCGGTTTGTAGAAATCTTCTGGAGATGAGTCGACATTCCTAAAATGAATTGTGACTTGACAGAACTTCCAATTTCTGTAATCGAGTTCAATTTCACGGTTAAATTCAATCTGGCGCGACTTTAGTGCGTCCTAATCTACCGGGTAGCTTTTAGGAATTTTCTATGCAATTGACCTGTGGTTGATTATTTTCAAGCCACAAAGTGCATCTTCGACACATTGGCGACTCTTGATTGTCGTAGAAATCTCGAGGTTTCAAATACGGACACAGGGTACCAAAACGATAGAGAAATCGGTCTAGTGCCGATCAACAAGAATTGTGCAATTAGGTGGAATCACCCACACTGAATTACATGATTCTGTTTAATCGACCTATCTCCGGTCTCTAATCGGTCTGTGCCGTAATGACCCTTGCAGATTAGTACGGTCGAGCAGTCGTTTCCTGGTCGAATTCTCAAGTCTATTGCGTTTAGATTCCTTAACGGCTTCACCTGATAGACTAGTTATCTCATGAGTGGCCAACTCAGAGAAGAAAGCTATAGACATGAAGATGAAATGCCCGACTTATTTAATTGAAACCAGAATTGGAAAATCGGGATGTCACAAATAGAGAGCAGACATTTAGGGCGCGTTTGTTTGTGTTTCTGTTCAAAAAATGTTCCACGGAACAAAAATAGAAAAAACTATTTCTGTTTCGGGGAACAATTTTTGACCAGAAAGACGTGTTTAGTAAATTTGTTCCGGGAATAAAAAATAAATAGAAACACGTTTGGTAAATTTATATTATTATTTTTTGTTTCTTTTAATTTTTTAATATTTTTATTTTATTTTTCATTTCTTTTATTCTTTTTTCTTTTTTTCTTCTTTTGGGCGGTCGCCGGCCATGCCGAGGCCGGCGACCGGTCGACGGGGGCTGGCAGCCTGGCCCAGCCACGGCAAGGCTTGCCGGCCCCTGGCAAGGCCGAGCCTTGCCATGGCTGGGCAAGGCGAGGCCGAGTGTCGTCAGTGCGGGCGAGGCTCAGCCTCGCCTTGGCTGGGCGAGCTCTCGGCCTCGCCTTGGTTGAGCGAGCTCGAGCTTGCCCAGATCCGGCAACGCTCGGCCTCGTCGGGGGCCGGCGATGCTCCGGTGAGGTCGCTGGCCCTTGACGGCCGGTTGCTGGCCATGGCTGAGACCGGCGACCGGCCAAAGAAAAAGGAAGAAGAAAAGAAGAAGAAAAAAAAGAGAAGAAAAGAAAGGAGAGAGAAAAAATGTTCTTCAAAAATGTTTCTGGAACAAAAAAATAATTTTTTTTTGTTTCTCATTTCCATTCTAATTTTGTTCCGGGAACAATTTTTTTTTTGAACAAAAACGTAAACAAACGCGTTTATGTTTTTTTTTTCCCGGAAACAAAAAAATAGGATATATTCATGAACAGAAAACAAGAACACAAACATGCACGCCTTTAGTAATTCAAATCCACCATTGGCAGTCGAGATAGGGTTATCAGGAATGCCAGCTGGACAACTCAAACAGCTGTTGGCTAAAATGACTCATGTGATAATAACCATATTTCCATCACCAGAGAGAAAGAGAGAAAGAAACAATTATTTCGATATTTTTCACATGCCATTGTCGTCTTCTCTATCTATCTATTTATATAAAATTATAAGTTCACTACATTTTCTAGCAATAGCAGTCTCGTGAACCTTTTGTGTTTTGGTCATCCTAGGAGAAGGGCAGATTTATTGCAGCATCCTTTGTTGGTAGGTGTGTACCTTTTGTGTTTTGGTCATCCTAGGAGAAGGGCAGATTTTTTGCAGCATCCTTTGTTGGTAGGTCTGTACCTTTTGTGTTTTGGTCATCCTAGGAGAAGGGCAGATTTTTTGCAGCATCCTTTGTTGGTAGGTCTGTACCTTTTGTGTTTTGGTCATCATAGGAGAAGGGCAGATTATTACAGCATCCTTTGTTGGTAGGTGTGTATTTCAATTATCAGATCTTACTTTTGCAAATTGAAGAAAAATAAAAATTATGAATTATTATTATTATTCTATTTAACGATCAAGCTATATCTATATTATGTATAAAGCAAACTTTCAGATATATTATACTCCTTTCATGGAGCCAAAGCATTCCCATGCGATCGCAATACAAGAAAAGTGAAGAAAATATTATGAATAGTTCGTTAGTAATCGAAATTCGATATATTATGACTACCATCAAGGAAAAGTCCCTATTGTGTTTTAAGAATGATAAAATATTCGAAGTATACCGACATATGTATTTGAGTGTCTATGGGATACTATCTCTGAATAGACAGAGTCATATGTGTATGACTAGAGAGACCTTGCAAATGTTGAACATTGTATTGCACGAGTGACATGTTGATACTCAGCAGGCTTTGTGGAGGGTGAACGAATTAGAGGATGTGTGATTTGTCAAGTAGTCTGGATGGACCAATGCAAGGTGAAGGGACGAGAGGACATGAAGACGTCAATCAATGATTGGAATTTGCAAATGGTGAACGGACTAGAGGACGTGTGATTGTCGACAAGCATTGAATGGACCAATGAAGAGCTACACAATCTACATAACATAAGGACGTCAATATACTTGAAGGTAAATGTAGAAGGAGCACAGAGTGGGTATGTAGAAACTTAGATGGACCTAAATAAAGAAGATGTTTACGCTACAGGAAGAGTAGTGATTCTACTAGGAGCCTCTACTATCTTGGAAAAAAAAATCAATAATTTTATCTATTCAATCTGAATTCAAATTCGGTGTTTTCTAGCTTATTTTATGCGTTCAAATCCACAAATAGTGAGTTAGAGTAGAACAGAACAATTTGGGAAACTTTCTTTATAGATTTGCAGAGTGGTATTTTGTGACTATTGATGGCAGATTCAACGGCTTCTAGTGAGGTTTGAATTTTCAATTGTCATCTTGAGATATCACAGCTATTAGATCAACGCATGAGGAGTAATACTCTGTAGAAGCTGTGTAAAACTGATTGTGTTTCTCTGTAGAAGTCTGAGTGTGTGTAATTAGAGAAGGGAGCGTTAAGTCTAGCGTGGATAGTTTGCATTCGTGGAAACAGAGTATTAAGTAGAAGATGCTTTAACATCTCAAAAATTCATAGTGGATTCCGGCCTCAAAGTTGAACTGTGAACTTCTTTTATTTACGTGCTTTGCATTTCTTTTCAACCTTAAACTCTTTTGTATTCTATCGAACGGCAAAACTATCCATGCATAAGCAAGATCTTTCTATGGCACAGATGCGCGTTCCATGCTCTGTCCAACGCTTATTCGTGAAAAAGTTTTGAGTTTCCTTAAACAGCCGATTCATTTCTCTCTCGGTTTTTTGTGCCTAATTCATTTATCAGCTCCCTAACGGATCTCACAATTATGCATATATCCTAACTTTGGAAATTCCCATCAATATTTTCTGCTGAAAATCATCTGAATCCTTCTCGAATCAAGCATGCTTATAGCGCGTATGAAAGAACTAATTATTATAATGCCAGCTTTTGAATTTGGTATCCACCCTCCAGAACTTTATAACGTACTCAAAGATTGCTTTGGAGGGAATATGGGTGAAATGTCTAGCAATTTCTTGTTATAGACCTTGAAGTCTCAAAAGATTTCTTTTGGATGCCTATACCCATTTGGTCAAATTTTATTTAATTTCAAACTTAATAATCTTGACCAACTGCAAGTCATTTTTTATTTATTAGATTTTATTCGTCAAGAGTACAAAATAGATAGAGGTCTAGTTCTGTTTAAAGCCAGTTAGAGCAGACCGCCAACTCCACAGCCCGTCATTGCAACGTTGGTGCCTTGATCAGCTTCGCATGTTAACGGTTATTTCAACTTTTTGATTTGCTCTTTGATTTTGATTTGATTCGAGAGATCAGACCCATCTCAACCATGGTGCCAATCACGACTTGACGTAGCTGACAGGTTCCATTTCCTTCGCCTTGGCCCTCAGCAAGTTCTTCTGTATCTTCCCTGTCGCCGTCTTCGGCAACGGCCCGAAGACGACGGACTTGGGGATCCAATAACCCGGCATCTTCTCCCGGCAATACTTCATTATGTCATTCGCCAACCGCCGCTCGTCGGACGCGTCCACTCCCGGCTTAAGCGTCACCCACGCGCAAGGAGACTCCCCCCATCGGCTATCGGGCCTCGCCACCACGGACGCCTCCAGAATCGCCGGATGAGTGTACAGCGTATTCTCGATCTCCACGCTACTTATGTTTTCGCCTCCGGAGATGATGATGTCCTTTAACCTGTCCTTGATCTCGATGTATCCGTCGGGATGTTTCACGCCGAGATCCCCGGTGTGGAACCACCCCCCGGCGAAGGCCTCCTCATTGGCTATCGGGTTCTTTAAGTAGCCTTTCATGACCGTGTTGCCTCGCATCACGATCTCTCCGATGGTTTTACCGTCGGCGGGGACAGGTTTCATGTCTCGAGTGCTCACGATGTCGAGACCTTCGAGCACTGTGCCACGAACACCCTGGCGTGCATGGAGGCGGGCTTGATGTTCCGGCGGCAGCGAATCCCACTCGGGCTTCCATGCGCAGATCGTGGAAGGACCGGATATTTCGGAGAGGCCATATACGTGCGTGACCCGGAAGCCTCTTTGGGACATCCCTTGAAGAACGGAAGGGGGCGGGGCAGCACCGGCGGTCATTACGTGGACGGTGTGAGGGAGAGGGAGAATGGTTTCTTCAGGTGGCGCATTGACGATGGTGTTCAAAACCACGGGCGCAGCGCAGAAGTGAGTCACTCCATGTTCGGCGATAGCCAAGTAAACTGCCTTCGCTGTTACCTGAGGAAGACAAGAAGACATGAAAACAAGGTTTGTCCCCCCGTCAAGAAAGCAAGAAACAAGAAGTTTGTTTATATATTACACAATCCATCCTAAACTATGTGTAAATTTCAAGATCTGTCCCTATGACTAGGGCTCAAATACGCATCTGAAGAAAGAATTATCTAATTCGATCCAAGCAAACTAGAAGATTTGACCTTCCGTACCGGATCAACGAAGTACATGGATTATGACTCAGGCATCAATAAGCTAGAGTTGACACAACAATCAATCCATATGACGTTCGAGATATTCAATTACCTATTAGGATTCCTTCTTGTGAAAACCGCGGTACTTAAAAGCAAATAATTCTCGATAAACCCAGATGAAACATTTCACTTGTGTGCATGCTATGTTATTTATTTCAGGCGGCAAATTGTCTACCAAATTTGTGGAAATAGTAGCAATTTCTGAACCTTGGAGCTTCACCTGTCTAAGGCATATGCTGGTTCCACACAAAGCTGCCAGTGACCAGGTGAAACACCAGCCATCACAGTGAAACATCGGCAAAGTCCACAAGTAAATGGCTCCTTCATTCATCCCCCAGACAAGAGGGCAATTTATGCACATCAGGTACGCGCCTCGATGGCTTAATACCACTCCCTTTGGACTGGCGGTGGTGCCGGAAGTATAGCCGAGGCTAATGCTCTGCCACTCATCTTCCGGTGGTGTCCAGGCAAATTCCGGATCTCCGGTTTCCAAAAATTCCTCGTACTCAATTGCCCCTTTTGCCAAAGCGTGTTCGAGTTTTTCACGGTCACAGCTTCCATCGGCTATGACGATCAGAAGTGGAGGCTTATAGTCTTTCTCACTCTTCTCCGCTATTATCTGCAGAGCTTCCTCAGCCAACGGAAAGGATTCTTGGTCCACCATTACCACGGCAGAAGATGAATGCTCGAGAAGAAATGCAATCGTCGGCGCATTTAGACGTATATTAACACAATTTATGACAGCTCCGGCCATGGGAACTCCGAAATGAGCTTCGTACATGGCAGGCACATTCGGGGCAATCACTGCAACCTGCACAGCGCCACCCACACAGGCAAAGAATGAGCAGCAAGCATAGAAGAAAGGAGAGAGAATCACGATGGACGCCTGAAACGATAATGGATAGTATAACAAGCAACGCGCAAGGACTTCGCATGATTCAAACGTTCCAAGTGAGTCCCTACGGATTTATATCGCCAAAGTCAACGAATCGTCACCAAACAAATGAGAATCTGATCCTCCATTGTACTCGTATCCATCAAAGAGTCTTGAAAACCAGTAAAGAAATCGCGATTCATGTGAACCGTAGACGCAATTACATAAAATATGTACACATGACCTTCCTTATCGAATTAAAGCTGAAAGAAACAGGATCTCCTGGCATTAGAACCATCTCTCACCATCATAGCCAGAAAAGTGGGAAATGTATACAGACGAGTATTTCAGAGAAAGATATAGCGCACCGTGCTACCAGCGCCGATGGAGCGCCTGGAGAGAGCGGAGGCCAACCGGAGACATCGCTGGTAAGTTTCGAGCCAAGTGAAGGTAACCGAGCCATGGATCAGTGATAGCCGGTTCGGGTGAATCGTCGCAGCTCGCTCCAAGAACCATATGGGCGTGAGAGCCGAGAAGTTCGCTTCGTTCTTCGGCAGATCGTCTATGTCTCTCGCCATCGCCTCTCTCTTTCAGGACGTCTGTATCAATATCACCCTCACTCTGATTTTGGTGCAAGACACTGTGCACTTGCCTAAATAGCAAAGTGGCCTATGCATGGAAAACCTTAGTTCTAAATCTTTTGACGATTTGTTAAACAACTATTCTATGTGCACAATTAGCATTGACATGGACTCTTTTTTTTTTTTTTCTGAATTTTTAATTTTTTCTTTTTTTCCCTTTTCTTTTTTCTTTCCCCTTCTTTAGCGGTCACCTATGGCCGGTTGGCTGGTCACTGGTCATCACTAAGGTGTGCCAACTAGCGAAGGCAAAATGAAGGAAAAGAAGTAAAAAAGAAAAATTCAAAAATTTATAAAAAAAAATCATAAAAATTAATAAAATGCAAAGAAAAACCATCAACTTCGACGCTGGTCATATCATATAAAATGATCAGGGTCCACATTAGCAATTGTTGATCAAAATTGATCAAAATGACTATATTAGTAAATCATCAAAAGATCCATGACTAAATTAATATAATTAAAGTTTTAGGACTAAATTGACCGTTTTATAAGTTTAAATTTTTTAGATAATTATTTCGAAAGAGGAAGAAGCAGTACCAAAGGCCATTTCCACTTCAAATGTAGAGTCTTTTAAAACAAGATTACCTCATTCTTTTGGCCACAACTTATATGCTCTCCACCCATATTCCAACCGTGAAATCTTCGAATAGAGATGAAACTAGAGAGCAGACATTTAGGGCGCGTTTGTTTGTGTTTCTGTTCAAAAAGTGTTCTAAGGAACATAAATAGAAAAAACTGTTTCTGTTTCAGAGAACAATTTTTGACCAAAAAGACGCGTTTGGTAAACTTGTTTCGAGAATAAAAAATGAATAGAAACACTTTTGGTAAATTTATATTCTTTTTTTGTTTCTTTTAATTTTTTTAATATTTTTATTTTATTTTTATTTTGTTTTTCCTTTTTTCCTTTCTTTTTTCTTTTTTCTTTTTTTCTTCTTTTGGCCAATCAAGGTCGGCGACCGACTGACTGGGGCTAGCAGCCTCGCCCAGCCACGGCGAGGCTTGCCGGCCCTCGGCGAGGCCGAGCCTTGCTATGGTTTGGCAAGGCAAGGCCGAGCGTCATCGGCGCAGGCGAGGCTCGGCCTCACCTTGGCTGGGCGAGCTTGAGCTCACCTAGATCCGGCGTTGCTTGGCCTCACCGGGGGCCGGTGATGCTCCAGTGAGGTCGCCAGCTCTCGACGGTTGGTTGCTGGCCATGGCCGAGACTGACGACCGGCCAAAGAAAAAAGAAGAAGAAAAGAAGAAGAAAAGAAAGGAGGGAGAAAAAATGTTCTTGAAAAGTGTTTTTGGAACAAAAAAATATTTTTTTTTGTTTCTCATTTCCGTTCCAATTTTGTTCCCGGAACAAAAAAACGGATTTTGAACAAAAACGCAAACAAACACATTTCTGTTCTATTTTTTTGTTCCCGAGAACAAAAAAAAAACAAAAAATATGTTCATGAACAGAAAAAAAGAACACAAACATGCACGCCCTTAGTAATTCAAATCCACCATTGGCAATCGAGATAGGGTTATCAGGAATGCCAGCTAGACAACTCAAACGGCTGGTGGCTGAAATGACTCATGTGATAATGACCATATTTCCATCACCAGAAAGAAAGAGAAAAAGAAACAATCATTTCCATATTTTTCACATGCCATTGTCGTCTTCTCTATATATCTATTTATATAAAATTATAAGTTCACTACATTTTCTAGCAATAGCAGTCTCGTGAACCTTTGTGTTTTGGTCATCCTAGGAGAAGGGCAGATTTATTGCAGCATCCTTTGTTGGTAGATGTGTACCTTTTGTGTTTTGGTCATCCTAGGAGAAGGGAGAAGGGCAGATTTATTACAGCATCCTTTGTTGGTAGGTGTGTACATTTTGTGTTTTGGTCATCCTAGGAGAAGGGCAGATTTATTACAGCATCCTTTGTTGGTAGGTGTGTACATTTTGTGTTTTGGTCATCCTAGGAGAAGGGCAGATTTATTACAGCATCCTTTGTTGGTAGGTGTGTATTTCAATTATCAGATCTTACTTTTGCAAATTGAAGAAAAATAAAAATTTCATGAATTATTATTATTATTCTATTTATCGATCTACCTATATCCATATTATGTATAAAGCAAACTTTCAGATATATTGTCCTCTTTTCATGGAACCAAAGCAATCCTGTGCAATCTCAATACAAGAAAAGTGAAGAAAATACTATGAATAGTTCGTTTCTTTTCATGGAACTGAAGCCTGTGCGATCTCAGTACAAGAAAAGTGAAGAAAATATTATGAATAGTTTGTTAGTAATCAAAATTCGACATATTGTGACTACCATCAAGGAAAAGTCCCTATTGTGTTTTAAGAATGATGAAATATTCGAAGTATACCGACATATGTATTTGAGTGTCTATGGGATACTATCTCTGTATAGACAGAGTCATATGTGTATGACTAGAGAGACCTTGCAAATGTTGAGCATTGTATTGCACGAGTGACATGTTGATACTCAGCAGGCTTTGTGGAGGGTGAACGAATTAGAGGATGTGTGATTTGTCAAGTAGTCTGGATGGACCAATGCAAGGTGAAGGGACGAGAGGACATGAAGACGTCAATCAATGATTGGAATTTGCAAATGGTGAACGGACTAGAGGACGTGTGATTGTCAACAAGTATTGAATGGACCAAGGAAGAGCTACACAATCTACATAACATAAGGACGTCAATATACTTGAAGGTAAATGTAGAAGGAGCACAGAGTGGGTATGTAGAAACCTAGATGGACCTAAATAAAGAAGATGTTTATGCTACAGGAAGAGTAGTGATTCTACTAGGAGCCTCTACTATCTTGGAAAATAAAATCAATAATTTTATCTATTCAATCTGAATTCAAATTCGGTGTTTTATAGCTTATTTTAGGCGTTCAAATCCACAAATAGCGAGTTAGAGAAGATTAGAACAATTTGGGAAACTTTCTTTATAGATTTTCAGGGTGTTATTTTGTGACTATTGATGGCAGATTCAACGGCTTCTAGTGAGGTTTGAATTTTCAATTGTCATCTTGAGATATCACAGCTATAAGATCAACGCACGAGGAGTAATACTCTGTAGAAGCTGTGTAAAACTAATTGTGTTTCTCTGTAGAAGTCTGAGTATGTGTAATTAGAGAAGGGAGCGTTAAGTCTAGCGTGGATAGTTTGCATTCGTGGAAGCAGAGTATTAAGTAGAAGATGCTTTAACATCTCAAAAATTACATAGTGGATTCCGGCCTCAAAGTTGAACTGTGAACTTCTTTTATTTACGTGCTTTGCATTTCTTTTCAACCTTAAACTCTTTTGTATTCTATCGAACGGCAAAACTATCCATGCATAAGCAAGATCTTTCTATGGCACAGATGCGCGTTCCATGCTCTGTCCAACGCTTATTCGTGAAAAAGTTTTGAGTTTCCTTAAACAGCCGATTCATTTCTCTCTCGGTTTTTTGTGCCTAATTCATTTATCAGCTCCCTAATGGATCTCACAATTATGCATATATCCTAACTTTGGAAATTCCCATCAATATTTTCTGCTGAAAATCATCTGAATCCATCTCGAATCAAGCATGCTTATAGCGCGTATGAAAGAACTAATTATTATAATGCCAGCTTTTGAATTTGGTATCCACCCTCCAGAAATTTATAACGTACTCAAAGATTGCTTTGGAGGGAATATGGGTGAAATCTGTCTAGCAATTTCTTGTTGTAGACCTTGAAGTCTCAAAAGATTTCTTTTGGATGCCTATACCCATTTGGTCAAATTTTATTTATTTTCAAACTTAATAATCTTGACCAACTGCAAGTCATTTTTTATTTATTTAGATTTTATTCGTCAAGAGTACAAAATAGATAGAGGTCTAGTTCTGTTTAAAGCCAGTTAGAGTAGACCGCCACCTCCTCAGCCCGTCATTGCAACATTGGTGTCTTGATCAGCTTCGCATGTTAACGGTTATTTCAACTTTTTGATTTGCTCTTTGATTTTGTTTTGATCCGACAGATCAGACCCATCTCAACCATGGTGCCAATCACGACTTGACGTAGCTGACAGGTTCCATTTCCTTCGCCTTGGCCCTCAGCAAGTTCTTCTGTATCTTCCCCGTCGCCGTCTTCGGCAACGGCCCGAAGACGACGGACTTGGGGATCCAATAACCCGGCATCTTCTCCCGGCAATACTTCATTATGTCATTCGCCAACCGCCGCTCGTCGGACGCGTCCACTCCCGGCTTAAGCGTCACCCACGCGCAAGGAGACTCCCCCCATCGGCTATCGGGCCTCGCCACCACGGACGCCTCCAGAATCGCCGGATGAGTGTACAGCGTATTCTCGATCTCCACGCTACTTATGTTTTCGCCTCCGGAGATGATGATGTCCTTTAACCTGTCCTTGATCTCGATGTATCCGTCGGGATGTTTCACGCCGAGATCCCCGGTGTGGAACCACCCCCCGGCGAAGGCCTCCTCATTGGCTATCGGGTTCTTTAAGTAGCCTTTCATGACCGTGTTGCCCCGCATCACGATCTCTCCGATGGTTTTACCGTCGGCGGGGACAGGTTTCATGTCTCGAGTGCTCACAATGTCGAGACCTTCGAGCACCGTGCCACGAACGCCCTGGCGTGCATGGAGGCGGGCTTGATGTTCCGGCGGCAGCGAATCCCACTCGGGCTTCCATGCGCAGATCGTGGAAGGACCGGATATTTCCGAGAGGCCATATACGTGCGTGACCCGGAAGCCTCTTTGGGACATCCCTTGAAGAACGGAAGGGGGCGGGGCAGCACCGGCGGTCATTACGTGGACGGTGTGAGGGAGAGGGAGAATGGTTTCTTCAGGTGCCGCGTTGACGATGGTGTTCAAAACCACGGGCGCAGCGCAGAAGTGAGTCACTCCATGTTCGGCGATAGCCAAGTAAACTGCCTTCGCTGTTACCTGAGGAAGACAAGAAGACATGAAAACAAGGTTTGTCCCCCCGTCAAGAAAGCAAGAAACAAGAAGTTTGTTTATATATTACACAATCCATCCTAAACTATGTGTAAATTTCAAGATCTGTCCCTATGACTAGGGCTCAAATACGCATCTGAAGAAAGAATTATCTAATTCGATCAAAGCAAACTAGAAGATATGACCTTCCGTATCGGATCAACGAAGTACATGGATTATGACTCAGGCATCAATAAGCTAGAGTTGACACAACAATCAATCCATATGACGTTTGAGATATTCAATTACCTATTAGGATTCCTTCTTGTGAAAACCGCAGTACTTAAAAGCAAATAATTCTCGATAAACCCAGATGAAACATTTCACTTATGTGTATGCTATGTTTTTTATTTCAGGCGGCAAATTGTCTATCAAATTTGTGGAAATAGTAGCAATTTCTGAACCTTGGAGCTTCACCTGTCTAAGGCATATGCTGGTTCCACACAAAGCTGCCAGTGACCAGGTGAAACACCAGCCATCACAGTGAAACATCGGCAAAGTCCACAAGTAAATGGCTCCTTCATTCATCCCCCAGACAAGAGGGCAATTTATGCACATCAGGTACGCGCCTCGATGGCTTAATACCACTCCCTTTGGACTGGCGGTGGTGCCGGAAGTATAGCCGAGGCTAATGCTCTGCCACTCATCTTCCGGTGGTGTCCAGGCAAATTCCGGATCGCCGGTTTCCAAAAATTCCTCGTACTCAATTGCCCCTTTTGCCAAAGCGTGTTCGAGTTTTCCACGGTCACAGCTTCCATCGGCTATGACGATCAGAAGTGGAGGCTTATAGTCTTTCTCACTCCTCTCCGTTATTATCTGCAGAGCTTCCTCAGCCAACGGAAAGGATTCTTGGTCCACCATTACCACGGCAGAAGATGAATGCTCGAGAAGAAATGCAATCGTCGGCGCATTTAGACGTATATTAACACAATTTATGACAGCTCCGGTCATGGGAACTCCGAAATGAGCTTCGTACATGGCAGGCACATTCGGCGCAATCACTGCAACCTGCACAGCGCCACCCACAAAGGCAAAGAATGAGCAGCAAGCATAGAAGAAAGGAGAGAGAATCACGATGGACGCCTGAAACGATAATGGATAGTAGAACAAGCAACGCACAGGGACTTCGCATGATTCAAACGTTCCAAGTGAGTCCCTACGGATTTATATCGCCGAAGTCAACCAATCGTCACGAAACAAATGAGAATCTGATCCTCCATTGTACTCGTATCGATCAAAGAGTCTAGAAAACCAGTAAAGAAATCGCGATTCATGAGAATCGTTGATGCAATTACATAAAATATGCTAGTACATGATTTTCCTTATCGAATTAAAGCCGAAAGAAACAGGAGCTCCTGGCATTCGAGCCATCTCTCACCATCATAGCCAGAAACGTGGGAAATGTAGACAGACGAGTATTTCAGAGAAAGAGATAGCGCACCGTGCTACCAGCGCCGATGGAGCGCTTGGAGAGAGCGGAGGCCAACCGGAGACATCGCTGGTGAGTTTCGAGCCAAGTGAAGGTGACCGAGCCGTGGATCAGCGATAGCCGGTTCGGGTGAACCGTCGCAGCCCGCTCTAGGAACCATATTGGCGTGAGAGCCGAGAAGTTCGCCTCGTTCTTCGGCAGATCGTCTATGTCTCTCGCCATCGCCTCTCTCTTCCAGGGCGTCTGTATCAATATCACCCTCACTCTGATTTTGGTGCAAGACGCTGTTCACTTGCCTAAATAGGCAAAGAGGCCTGTGCATGAAAAATCTCAACGTCCATATTTTCATATTCCCATTGATACCCTCCTAAAATATTGTCTTACTCAAAGGGTAAATCACGTGACTTTGGCTCAATGTGCAATGTTATTCTTGAACTTTTAATTTCGTTCAATATGTTTACTGAACTTTTGGTACATATTCAATTTAGTTCATGAACTGTATTCAATATTATTTTTAAATTTGAATTAATAGAATGATAATACTGACCATTTTCATATAACTTATGGACTAAATTGAATATATACAAAAAGTTTAAAGATCGCATTAAACAAATTAAAAATGTATGAATAATATTATATGTTAAATTAAAGTTCATGGACTATATTACACGTTAGGTTAAGGTTTGTCTCATCTTTAGATGATATATTACCTCAAAAGTAGCTGTGCACGCCCATGCGAACTAGTGTATATATCTCTATTGTAGTGCACTCCCAAATTTATTGAAATATACCCAAGGTTCAGATTATTCTTGCAACAACAGAAATGGTAGTTTTCTAGAGTTGACTATGTAGTTGTGTCTAGGGGTGCTTACTCCCTTAAAACAGCTCTTGTAGAGATACCTACTTGTTAAAATTAAACATCAGTTTTTGTTTTCACCAAAAAAAAAAAAACAAAACAAAACTACCCACTTTCTTTGCATGCATGACCACCAAAAAGTGATTTTTGTTCCACTTATTGGCACTTCTAAATTAATCTTATATTGAATAATAGAAAAAAAATGATATAATTAAGATAGGAATTAGGTTCCCGTTTATTTTGCGGATAATGACTAATTTAGAAAATATGTTTCGAAAAATAATTGAAAGAAATGGTTTTCATTACCGACAATAATTTATATCTAGATATTTTCATAGGCGGTGAAAATATTTTTCGTTCATTCATTTTATAAGTTATATCTATAGTCGTTTTAAAGAATTTATTTTTTATATCATTTATTTTCCACCAAATGAATGAAATCTGAGCCCAAACCTATCTCTTTTCGTCTCATTTTCATCGAATAACAAAACCATCATAGCTTAAGCACATTTGACTCCTCTACATATCTCTAGAACTCCACGCAAACCTCCTCCTACCCTCGCAAAATCGCACACCCCACATTCAACTTCATCGAAGATCTCATTATAACTTCTTTGAGATCTTTAACATGCAAAATCTCATTCTTCTATATAATATTTGATTAACTTCTAGGGCGATATAATCTAATCACAGTTTACTCTTCTCAAATAATCTGATATGTAATTTCCCAATACATAACTTTATCGAACCATGTGCCAGAAAACAATTGCACACGCTCGCTCAAACGCTCACTTTAGGATCAACCCAATGGTAAGGGCATTACCGTACTTTCAGATAGCGATGTTTGTGGGTTCGATTCCTGTCCTGGGAGCTCAAATTTAAATAGGAGGCCATAATGATAGGTTGCTATGCTGGTTCCC
Organism: Eucalyptus camaldulensis; assembly: GCA_019915185.1. NCBI lineage: Eukaryota > Viridiplantae > Streptophyta > Magnoliopsida > Myrtales > Myrtaceae > Eucalyptus > Eucalyptus camaldulensis. The sequence continues at coordinate 6,376,132 of JAHSVA010000014.1, read as the reverse complement.
TTTTGAGCAGCTGACCAATTATGGTTGCACACCTGAATTATTAAAAGAAAACAATAATTGCACACGCGGATGGTGGTCTACATGTAATGTTAAGGCAAAATAAAATTCACCTAACTTTTTGTATTTTTAAAATTGCCTTTGCAATAATGTACGATAAGAGTAACTACTCACTTAGTTTCTATGCATAGGTTCAACAATTAAACATGTGTATCATACGGGCAGCCACCTCCCCTATATGCACATGCATAGCCCGTGCTATGCATAGCCCGTGCTTGAGCCGTAATTTATATTTTTAGTCTCTGTATTGTTATGTTGACTTTTTTTTTTTTTTTTTCCGTTTATTCACATGTTAAAAGATAAGTAGAGCAATTTCTACAAGTTTCAACCCATCAAATATTTTATGATCGAAGAGAACTTGAGTCACAAAAGTTGTTCATACCTTAGTTCTAGGTCTAAAATTAAGATCCTCTCCTCCAATTAGAACAGCTTAAGGCACCCACAATTAATAATTGATCAATGTTTCGGAAGTACATTAAGGAAACAATGGATTGATATTTTTTATATTGAACTATCATCGGTTTTCGGCATATTTGTTGGTTTTGGTAAATGAGAGGTATTCCGTCTGTTGGGATGATCAATCTACAAGATTAATCCTATAGGTAGAGAAAGATTTTTTTATATAGATAGAGCATATAAACCCCGAGTTAGGATAACGACATGTGGGATTTGATGAACCGGAAGCCGAATATGCAAAATAAAGCGGGACAAAACCCGAGTCTGATATAATTTTAGAATGTCAAACTTAAAAGTTTAAATTTATAAATTGAGATAGACCAATAAATATAAATAACAAGTAAGCTTTTTATACCTTAATGAAAATTTTCAAACCTTACTGATCATAAGTTGAGGAAAAATCGACAAAACTGTCTGTATCATTCTCTGTTTCTCGAATGCATTTTACATTCACTTGGAGAAATTGACTCCCTGTTCTCCAGACAGAATCTCATATTTATCTTTTTATATGTATGATTTTTCTATTTCATCGGGTTAGGTAAATAATATAAGATCACCAACCACGTCTATATCATAAAGCTAAACTACATATGCTACGAAAAGGCCTGCATGGCCTAATCGTAGCTGCATCAAAGGCTTAGGGCTAAACTTGATTGGGTTCAACATCAATATCATTAAGTTATTCTTAAATTCATTTGAATGAAGTATAAAGTCTTTTTTTTTTTTTTTTTTTTGCTAAGACTGAATGAAGTATAAAGTTTAGTTACACCAAATGGTTAGAACTCGCAGAAGTAGCATTCGATAGTATTAAAAAAATTTAACACTATTTTGTTAACTCTAAGCAACGCTATCGCCCTTTACTAGACGTGCGCATATTCTCATGGTTAAAAGATCGTACGAAGGTTTCAAAGGTGTTGATATAGCTATTACCCTCATGATGCGAGAGGAATTGCTACAGAGGGTAGCTATAACTGATTTACGATATCATCGCTCACGAGAATGGCAAACATGCTCATGGGTCAAATTGATACAGTGACAAAGAAAACTTTTGAGGTTGACAAAATTGATTGAAGTGTTGAGGGATTTCCAATTCAAAAACCGAAGGTCACCTATTCAAATTCAGTCAATTGCACAAAAATGCTCTGATTTACAGCCATCTGCACGGCTAAAGGTTGGAACTCAACTTGTTCGCACTTATGATGGCAAAGAAGAAATGTAGGTCCTTAATTTGAGAAATCTTTTGGTGCCAAGTTTCTCTTCATCGATCTACAATAACAAATACTCGAACTATAAAATGTTAACTTAAAAAAAAAAAAAATTAACCTCGTTTTATCCATAGTCATTCAAACAATGTGTTCACATGAAAAACCGGGGGGAAAATTATCCAATTAGTTATAAATATATTATACAGATGCTAATTCCACCATAAATATTCCAATTTCACCAATGTTATTCCTAACTTTTGCGCAAAATAACAATCAAGTCATTTTGACTAAATCACACTAGAAATCACTAACATGGCAATGTATCACATAGGATAGTCGGTAATGACTGGATCACTACATTAGCAATTACCAGTGAAATTGGTCGAAATGACTAGATTGAAATTTTGTGCAAAGATTCAAACTTGGCAACACCAGAAAGTTTAAAACTTCATTAACATCCATAAAATAGATTTATGACTAATTGGTTAATTTTTCCAAAAAAGCTGTTTTTACACTGTCCCTTTTTTTTGGGGTCAAAACGGGTGCTGTCCTCGGGTGGTCCAAAATGCTATGGTTAAGTACAAATGAACGCAATCTTTAGGGGCAAATCTTGGTCGCAGATCATTAAATCTTTCTTTTTTTTCTCCAATTTTTGCGATGCTACTATTTTTTTTTTAATGGGCTACGGATTCACCAACATTGATATCTACCAAGCCCTATATTTTCTACTTTAGGGGTTGGACGTCCTCGTCGCGAATAAACATTAATGTCTAACGGGGAAAGAAGATTCCCAAGCAGAGCTATCGAATGCGACCGCGCACGCCCCTGATCCGGTCAGCCATACTCGTGCAGATGACTCGAGTGATAAAAGCAGGAAGGTGAAATAGCTGCTGCCATAATTGAATTCCTGCTACTTAGAGCTAGATTACATAGAAGGATGGTGGGTCACGTCTATGAAGATCCTTAAGGGTAGAGTGTGAGTTGAGCTCCTTACCAACCGCTTCGCTGCAAGGAAATCATGGTATACGCTCATCACTTATGATAATGCTAATTATGGTGTGTGTTAATCACTCATGATAATGCGAAATTTGATGATTGATTGCAGTTTGTTCCATTGTGATGCCGATACGAATCCATTCTTGTGGGATGAAAATATGTTTATCATTATGGTTTGTACTTTCTTGTTCTACTATACTGTTTCAGATTTTCTTTGTTTTGAACCTTTCATGTATCATTTTTAGATATTAAGATATGAATGAAATGTTTACTTTTGACCAAAAAAGAACACTAATTTTTATTTTTATTTTAAATTGCAAATGTAGTTCAAGCCTTATAACGATTTTTCAATACAGTCCATTTGTTTTTATTTTTATTTTTTATTATCAAAAATCGCTAAAGTAGAGCGTTGCGGCACAAACGAGGACGATTATTGCAATCCTTTTTAAGTTTTTTGAATTTTTTTCTTTTCCTTTTCTTTCTTTTTTCACTTTTTGGGTTAGTGCTAATTATACCACAACGTCAGTAATTTTCAATTAAAATTGGCTCAAAAGACTATATTGAAAAATTGTTACAAGTGTTGGGGTATGGTTTATACTCTACACTGACAAGAAGACACTAGAGGACTTTTATAGTTTGAGCCGTAATTTGTTAGTAATTTGGACTCGGGCTGAAAAATAGTTACTACTACTTATATATATTTTCTTTACTTGTGATTGAGGGTTGAAATAGAGATACGAGAAATGTTAATTATTGTAGAATCCTCTGTTGGATGTAGTTCTAAGTTAAGGATAAACTAGGATAAACATTATGTCTCAATTTTTTTTTTTTTTTGCCTTTCACTCTCTATTTTCTTGTGTTTGTGCATCTAATCCAACAGTAAGGAAAATGTTTTTCACCTTTTAGAAAGGGTAAAACATTTTTCATATCTTTTTCACCTGACCCACTTTCACCAAACACATTTTCCTTTTAATTTTTGTGTTTTCTTTTTCTTTTTTACTATTTTAAAAAAATGAGTTTTCAATTATTTTTATTTTTTCATTTTCATTTTTTTTTCCTTAGCCAATCACCGGCAAGGCTCGAGCTCACCTATATCTAGTGAGCTTGAGCTTGTTGGCCTTGGTGGTGCTCGAGCTCGCCTGGATCGACCAAGCCTTTAGCTCGCCGACTCGCTTCTTGGCCGATTGTCGAGCTGCCAACCATTACTAAGGCACACGGCCGACAAAGGAAGGAGGAGGAAGAAGAAAGAAGGAGAAAGAAAAAGAAAAAATAAGTTAATTAAAAATAAAAAATAAAGAAAATAATAAAATTTCGATTTTTAAAAATTATAAAAATTATAAAATATATATTTTAAAAATATTTAAATATATAAATTAAAAGAATTCGATTTTTTTTGGTAATTCCCAGAAAATCAAATCAAATACCAATCGGTAGAATTTTTTTTAAAATTTATTTTCAAGTTTTAGCTGACTACCGAAAAATATTATCATTTTCCTGGAAAATGATTTCTTGAAAAATATTTTTCAAAAACATCACATTTTTCGTCAAATGAATGGATGCTTAATAAACAATTTTTTTTCTTCTTTCTCGTTATATCCTTATTTTACATCAATTTCTGAACACATAAAAGGATATGCACGTTATAGTGTACTGCTTTTTCCACTTGCCCTTGCTAACAGCCAAACTACATTATATCTCAATCCTTTCAAATCTTCTCTCTCTTATTTCCTCGCGATTGCTTAAATCCGTTCTTTTAATTTCCAATTAGCCCTTTCAAAGATAATATAAGGGTCGCACTTAACACCTAAGACGACATAGATAGAGAGGCCTTTTCTTGGTTGGAAGAATTATTTTGTTACATTCTCTACAAAGTGACCTGCCACTCAGACACCACCTAAGTAATTAATGAACTTTCCCATACTGGCTTTTCGACCAGAATCAATTATGTAATTCCCACCATTTCTTAATTATCTCTCCATAATGAGTTACAACATGAATGAATTTTTTTAACGCAATTTAATGTGTGATTTAGGAAAGTAATTGTAGTCAGTATAATATACTATTATGTTTTTATTGTAGTCAGTGTACCAATTGCATTCTAAAATCTTGCATCAACTTTACTTCAAGTATTGCTCGCAAAGGTATATGAAATATATAGAAAACATCTAGCTTTAATTGATAAACTTTTATAGAATATCAAAATATTGTATTTTCAAATGTTAAAGAAATTGTCTTATTTTTATAGTCTTTCCGCGTAAAGCGCAAGTTGCAATTTAGGCTTATAACACTACTTTAAAAACGTCGTATTATGAGAAATATTTACAAAGCTATTATGCAATTGTTTCACCAGATATGATGAAATATCCTTCAAGCATAAATGGATGAATCAACACAGGTTGCGAAAGGTCCTTTTTTGGTTTTGGATAGAAAAATAAATGATAAGAAAACTAAAAGTAAGGAGGTTAGAGAAAATCGTATTCATCATGTAAATTACACAAAAATAAAGATAAAGATAAATTTACAAAAAAAGGTTAAATTCCATGACTGATTGGTAGCTGCTTACCATGAATACACTAGGGGTAATCAACGATTACATTGAACGATTAATAAATTTGAATAAAAAAAATTATTTCCCGATCCACATGCACAAGAAGTTATACGATTTCCTATAATTTAACAATACTTATTCACGGAAGTTAAAAGAAATCCTAAATTAGTGACAATAGATTTAACTACAACAGTTATATTTTCATGTCGATTATTTATTGTCAATGACTGTCAATTAACGTCTCAACTCTCCATGAAGGCTCTCAACCATAACTTTCATAGTGTTGTCAATTACTTCTTTAGCAAGTTGTCAATTCCCTTCGAGTTGTCAATTGTTTTATTCATTGTTGACTAAGCTCTACTCCCATTGAATAAGTTTGATAGTTGTCAATAATAACCCAAAACTGGTCATTTTTTTTTTATTTCAACATATGTCCCTTTCAAAAAGAATATTCAATTCAATTAAACTAGATAATCAAAAGCCATCATATGGCTTCTTGTCATTGGCAAATTTGATTGAATTGCCTCTTGAATTGTTTTCTTGAAAATAACATAATTAACTATGTTATGGCGGAAATACTTAGCTCCTATGCCCAGGCCCATGTCTGCCAAATTTGGGCTCAAGTCCACATAGACCAAGCTCAGGACTCCAATGCATGTGCATCGATCCTTGCTAGCCATTTCTAGGTACCTGATACCTATGCTCACTTCATCGACACTCAAGACTTGAATCCATCAAGGTTGGCCTAGGTCCCCAATGCCCATGCTTGGGTACTCAAGGGCCAGGCCCAAAAAAATCAGGCTTCTACAACCGGGACCCCAGCTATTGAACATTTCATATACCACACGAATAACGTATGTCTCTTAGAAAACAAATTTTCGACAATGTTAAATTCTCTGCAAAATGAACAAACCAAACTCTTCCCCAGAAGTAATAGATCTTTGAAACAAACGGTTGCCCCCAAACGACTCCAACCATGGATTTATGTGAACTACGAACTTTTATGGCAATATAAGTAGAAGCCCCTATCCATTAGCCTTTCTTCGACCCAAACTTTTTGTTTGGAGCCCAAAGATCTCACTGAGGATCCTACTGGACCGCACCAAAGCCCAGCCGAGTCTAGCCGAGCACCACTGCCAACCGAGGAGGTGGCAGAAGATAGAGAGGCCTGTGTAAAACTCAGCTCCGCAGCCGACTCCTGATTTTTGTCTTGTTCTTGCTTTTGCTTAACCAGAGTTTCTCAATCTCTTAAAGCCTGCACAGGGAATGCGTCTAGAGCTTCCGAAGCACTTGTGCGCATGCTGAGTGAAATAGCCAAGTCTGTGAAAATAGCTAAGGTTTCTAGCTCTGCAAGTAAAATTCATAGACACGCAAATTGCCTTTGCTCCATGAGAAGATCACAAGAACTTGTTGAGCAAAAAGAGATGTCCCACCAAAATAGAGCGAGCCTACTATCAAAAGCTAAATGAAATGTAATATATATGCATCTATACACGCCAGTTTCAGCTTCTTACATCGAAATACACACCCCAGGAAGAGAGATACTCATTTGATGTACTGAGAGAGCCATCTGAAGCCCTCGCCGTAGCCCATCTTGCGCACAATGCTGCACATGAAGACCTCGAGAGGGCGGACGTTGGTACCGGCGAGGCTGACGTCGCCCTTCCCAGTGGTGAAGTCGGCAAGGCCCAAGTAGTACCGCAGTTCGTCCTCTGACACGGCGGAAGGGTAGTCGATCTTGTTTCCCAAGACGAGGAACGGGACATTCGCCAGCAACTCGTCCATGAGGAGCGCATCCAGCTCCTTCTTTGACTCGGCAAATCTATCCTTGTCGTAAGCGTCGACTAGGTACACTACCGCATCGACCTATATAAAAGTTCCAAAGCATTCATCATCTTCGACAGAGTGATTGCTTCACATGCTCCCATCATGTGCAAAAACAATATGAAACTACAATCATATGACATGATTGTTTGAAGTTTTACAATGCCAAGTGTGAACGAGTGCCAACCAATCCATGAAGGAAATTTTTTCAGCAAAACTTGGTTCCCCTATCGCGGCACCCCGTCATCATAGTATATCCCAGAAAAAAGGAAATTTTCTCAGCAAGGAAAAACCAGTACCAAATGATACACTGGCCAACACTTCTAGTTGATTAGATTAAATAGTAACATCTGCTTATAAACACCGCAAGTCAGCCACACCGGCTATATACAGTATCTTGAAAATGGAATAGCAAAGGACACAATGTTATCCGAAGAGAACTAAAAGGGGGAGAAAACAAAAATCAACAGTGTGCAAGAAAACCATAGCACCGACCACCAGATAACATGAAAACATGTCACTTGCCGACCCAGACTACTGAAAGTGAAAATCAGTCCCCGTAAATCCTTTTTTTTTTTTTTTTTTGCGACAATATAAAGCCCCTGTTTAGAAGCAATGCAAGTACAACTGGACGATGGCCAAGTTGCGGCGATTGCATAAGCATTCCCTCACCTCAATCCAACAAGGTCAAACCTGATCTCAAAGTAAACTAAAGGTTCAATTTCAGGGTTACCAGTTGAAAACTTAATGCAGTAAATAAAATCAGTGAACTGAAAGTTAAGAGGCCCGCATCTGACTATGTCAACTCAAAAGTCAAAAAACACATCCACAGACAAGAATGAAGCATTCGAAGTGATAAGTTTAACATGATTAATCAAAAGCATCAGAATACTCAGTAGGATGATCTGCCCCACATGCATCATGTTGCATAAAATTCAAAAACTGTTACAGAATTCATGAATGAATTGGCCATATGGCACGCAATTAAAGAGATGTCCCGAATCGGGAGCTTTCATAGGAGAGAAAGAGAGCAGAACTTTACCTTAGTGTAGTAGTCCCGCCAGACTCTACGAGCGATCTGGTGACCACCCAAGTCGAAAGCTTTGAACTTTATCTTCCCTATACTCAGTTCCTCTGAAGTCGGGAATTGGGTGGGTGGGTGCTGAACTAATCTCTGCCAGAACCAGGCCAAAATTTTCCAGTTAACTTTCAACAAGTGTGTTATCATCCTATGAACGCGCTACATATATCTACACATTGTATACTGAAGAATATACAATAAACCCATACCATGCGATCGCAAGAGTCATGCAATCAACTCACCAAATGGTGTGCAGAGAGGCCTCGAGAAACAAAAGGAATAGATGACGAAAGTAAGAACAGACTAAAAAAGCACAATTTTCGACCACGATAAGAGAAAAAGCAACCCCAGAGCTGTCTGTTTCCATCGAAGGGAGTCTTTAGTAAAACGAACGTACCTCGTCCTTCAACATGCGAAGCAGAGTGGTCTTCCCTGAATTATCCAATCCCAAGAACAATATCTTGGCTTCCTTCTGCCCCAGACCCAGATACGCCAGAGCTCCATAGAACCAATCCACTAGAAACATCACTACCTCTTTTTCCCCCTACTTTCGGCAAAAACTCAAATGAAAATTCGCCGAAATCTCAACCGACAATGAGAAAGAATCAAGAAAGTTGAGAGCTTGAAGCAACTTCAGCCGGAACCAGTTTTGAATTTATACTCTCCGTTTGAAGCTTGGCGCACAAGCAGTTTACCGGAGGCGCTGGTGAAAAGAGTCCTCATACCCGGTTGACTGCACACGTGGCGCGTCGGGAGGGAGCGGGTGACTGGCTATCCGCGGTGGATGTTGCTGCTCGTCCACGTGGGAGGTGCTGATTGGGTGGGTTGCGTTTCGCGAAGGAGATGACAACGTGTTCGACGCGGGAGACGAGGCGCGACGGATTGTACGGTCGGGATGCGTTTGACGTTTCTGGCGATCGGCGAATCGGACGGACCAAGATGAGGGGATGAGGTGTGGCTCCTTGATTGGCAGGAAAGAGGCAAGGTCATTAAGAAGCTTTCTTTTTTTTTTTTTTAAACTATTCTTTGACTTCCGGGCATTTTATACTTGCAAAAAAAGGAAGAAGAAGAAATTTCCAATTTAATGTACAGATTATCATCACATATGCAGATTAGTGGTTTAAATATCAGGAAGAATTATGCAAATCTCCTGCTGACTTTAGGGTAAATGCATTGTTTTATTAAATTTTTATTTCATTACGGTCATTAACCATTGATTGCATTTTTTATGGACAAATGTAATGTACATGACTTCCAAAGTAATGGCGTATCTTCCCTATATTCTTTGTTAATATCATTCATTATTTTAATTTGATAAATTCAACTCTATTCCAATAATTCATAAAATTTGAAAAGAAAAAAAACATGCAATTCACATTTTGGATTAGTGTATTAAAGCGTGTTGGGAGAGAAGAGAAAAAAAAAATTGAGAAGTGAATTGTATATCACGAGAAGTAAAAGTCATAAGAGAAAATTGAGTTTTCCCCATTTACTTTTACTTTTATTTTTTAACATATTTTTACTTTTTGCCCCTCATTTATTGAAATTTTTTAAAATTAACCCTATATGTGTGAGAATCACATGTTGAAATTCTGAACTCGAGTGTTAGAATTTCGGACATGAATGTCGAAGAGTGTTGGGAGAGCTAACCAAGTGTTGGATTTTCCGACGCGTGCTGATTGAGTATCGGAAAATGTTGAAGAGTGTTCAAGATTATCAGACACGTATCAATGTGTAACAAGACAGGAAGACTTCCAAAGAATGTCGGTACTTCCTAGTCATCAAATTCCTTTTATTTCTCGTTAGCAAAGTGTAATTCACATGACTTTTAAGGGGGTAAAAAAAATGCATTTTCATCTCATTTTCTTGAAAGAAATATCATTTTTACACTTAGTTGATTTTAAAAAAATGGAAGCAAAAAAAAAAAAAAAACGCTGGTTAAACAAATAGGAAAAAAAATCTCAATAACAAAAGGGTTATATGACACAAATTGATGACTCCTTATGTTTGTTTTAAAGGTTTAATTGATGTAAAATATGATTGATAATATTTTTAAAAAATATAAAGATGAAATGACAGCTTCAACTGAAAAAAAAAAATTACGACAAAAAAAAATGATGAGCCGAATCTAAGGATATTTTAAATATTATTGTCAATTTGCATTGTTTAACCATTTTTGTTTTCTGAAATTTACCTTTTTGTCTGTGAAGCCTTTTTGGCCCTTTTTCTACTTAATTATGTTTCTTTTCTATAAAATATATCCTCCTGACTTTAGGGTAGTAAACATGCACGACTACTATGCAGTATTTTATTGAAATTTTCATTTTATTATAGCCATTAACTCTTGGTTGCATTCTCGGTTTACAAATTCAATGCACATGGCTTCTAAGGGGTAGTGTGTATTTTCATGTCTTTCGCTCTCTTTCTGTCTTTTGAAATAAATCTCACGTTTGCCTTTGACTTCAAGGGAGAAAAAAAATAAAGTAAAAGAAAGGGGGTGCAATAATAAACCAATATATCGGAAGAAGTGACTCTCGATGCCAACATAACAAGTAAAGACCGCTAGGAATTCGTGGAAGTATTTAAGAACTAATCGGACATTTTAGAGAAAAGAAACATTGTTAAGTGGAAAAGGAAAGAAGGCTTCGCCAGCTAACAAAAAGTAAAAGGTCAGATAACAAAAAAAAAAAAAAAAAAGATTGTGAATATATTTATTGATTAACTATTCCAAGAGAATGGGTTTTGGGTAAAATCTCCTAAGATATATATATATTTCATTTTGATAGAGTTTTAGTCCGCAAGTTCCTTTGACGAATGAAGTGGTTTACATAGCCCAAAATAAAAATAAAAATAAAATGAAAAGGAAAAGGAAAGCAAAGAAGAGGAAAGGCTCCGTAAGAATGGGAAGTTGACATATCCTGCAAAACCATTACCAAAAGCCCATGACACAAGAACCGGCTAATTCGCTTTCCAACCTTAGAGACATGATCAATTTGCCCAGAAAATAGTTTGATGAATTGAGGGGCCATTGATGTGTTACATAGCTGCTAAATCATTAGGTGATAACATGACTGCGTGTATAATCGATGCAAGCTTGGCTCTTCATACCTTGTCCGACCTCGCGACCCTTCGCAGGCAAGAAATAATGGCAATTGAGAGGCGGAGCGGAACTCTCTCATTCACTCCGGACCGAGCGTGAAACTTTTATCCAATTGCTAAACCTAAATCTAATGCATGACCACCTCACTTGTACTCTTCCCTGTTAGGCTATGGCAGTTGAAATTGCCGTAGGAGGGACAAAAGCCAGCCTGGTGTCGCTTCTGCAGAAGGCCTAATATTTCGTTAGGAGTTCAAGAGCACTGGATTTTGGGGGGCAGAATATGCCACCAAAGGAAGTACCGATTCCACCTCCGTCGCTACTCATTTTCAAGAACTCGTGTACCACTTCCACCTCTATCACGACCATTACCGTTGATGGCCAACGAGCACAGCAAGCTGCGATGTACGGTCATGTCAAATCTTGCCCTACAATTCTCTTCGATCCCCAAAAGCCATCGGACTAGCGACTGGAGAGCCATATATTCTAGCCTGATCGAGTATCGAGCTCAAAAAACCCTCCAAGAACTTACATCCCCCAACGCGCACATCAAACACCGGAAAATCTACTCAGGCTGGCTCTTTCCCATGGAAAGACTAGTGTTTTCCTCCCAAAGGCGGATTCTTTGTCACAAGACTTTCCTCACAGATTCTCTTTGATACTTGCTAATAAATTGGAAGCGCAAAATGGATATATTGATGTGCAATTACCAGTTATGTGGTGATCAATCCGCGTCGAGTAATGTACAAGAGGCCAATGTCTCCTTTTTGCTTGAAACATCGGAACTATATTTGCAAATTGCTAAATTTACTTTCAGAACATCAATGTGACAGCACAAGAAGCTCATAAGTAACAGTAGAATGCTCAGTTGAGACATATCCACCATAAAAAAGAAACTAACAGAGAAATGTTTGCATTGTTCATGCTTAATGACCAAAATTAAGTTTGAGCTTTTGACCCTCGAAAAGACCATAATACCAGCTTTATTATTATACACTAATACTCTAGATAGAGTTCTTCATTTGTGGAGCAATTAGTGTCATTTCGGTACCTAATCTTGTTTGTTTCAAAAATAAATTTGTTAGGCAATTTGTATTGATTTTAGATTAATCCACTAACATGTAAGGTGATTACGCGGGTGCTCAATCATTAAAATAACAATCAACAAGCGGATGAAGTATTAAATAAATTGCAAAGGAAATTAAGCGTCTAATACTAAGAGATAAATAAATGCCAATCCTAACTTAGTTAAAAGGAAGTCATAATCATATCGAGAGTGCGCAATTAAGGGCATTTGTCTCTAAAGACAATTGAAATAATAAGGTAGAGCCTTAAGGGCTCGTACAATTTTGAGCACAATCTTGAGCACAATCTTAGATCAAAAGGCTCCCACTTTTTAAGAGAAGATTACTTAAAAACTCTTTTTAAGCTTTTCAAGGAATTCTAATTTTTTTTTGGAAATTTTCTTAATTTTTGAGAAATTTTCGGATTTTTTAATATTTTTGAATTTTCTAAAGAAATTTATTTTTCGAATTTTTTAAATTTTCCATGGAGTTTTCTGAAATTTTGAATTTTTAAGATTTTTCTGAATTTTTAATATTTTTATGATTTTCTGAGTTTTTAATTTTTTTAGAATTTTTTGAATTATTGATATGTTTAATGATGTATTAATTAATATTTTTTTGTGATTTTTTATATTAGAAAAAAAGGAAGTCAAAATGGGCCGGGTTGGACTACGAACCGGGCTGGCTCTAAGGCCCACTCCGAATTTATTAAATTGGCACATGAATTGTTTTAAAGATAGCCCACTCAGACTCCAGCCCACTTCCATTTTCTATTCTCGGCTAATAAGCCCGAAGCCCATTTTCCGTTTTCTATTTTTCTATCTTTGGCTTTTTCTTTTCATAGTTGTTTTTTAATTCTTTAATTCTTTTTTTTTTCCGCCATCTTCTTGCCGAGGCTCCCCTCCTTCTCGTAGCCTCCCCTTGTCACGCCTAGAATCTGAACAAATCTACATGTTCGCTCATCTTCCATCGAGCTTACTGAAGACGCAGAACTAACATTTCTCCCTCATCCATCATCCACCCTCACCCTCGGCAAGAGCCACGGTTGGCCACCATCCATCGCCGGAACGGAGAACGCAAAGCATGCCACACATATTGTAACATCCCGGGTCCCAGTTGTGTGATATTATCCACTTTGGACACTAAGTCCTTACGGTTTTAAAACACGTCTCACAAGTTTAAGAAGGACCAAGCCTTATAAAGGCTTCCAGGAGCTCCTCCCTAAGCGATGTGGGATAAGAGGGAGAGGAATCCCTTCCCCTTCCCTTGCGCACGAGGACCGGAGGCGCGGATGCACCGCCATCCCTCCTCCCCGCGCACCGCCGCTCGGGTCGTCACACCACAGGACGCTGTGGCCCCATACGCTGTCGGGAGTCGTCTCTGATACCATTTGTAACATCCCAACAGCGTCCTCGCTGTGGCCCCACACGCTATCGGGAGTCGGCTCTAATACCATTTGTAACATCCCGGGTCCCACTTATGTGATATTGTCCGCTTTGGACACTGAGTCCTCACGGTTTTAAAATGCGTCTCACAAGTTTAAGAGGGACCAAGCCTTATAAAGGCTTCCAGGAGCTCCTCCCTAAGCGATGTGGGACAAGAGGGAGAGGAATCCCTTCCCCTTCCCTTGCGCACGTCCGAGGACCGGAGGCGCGGACGCACCGCCATCCCTCCTCCCCGTGCACCGCCGCTCGGGTCGTCACACATATGCACACGATTGTAATGAAGAAAAGATGCGAATAATCACGAGAGTGACGTATGAAAACCAACAGAGATGGACAGAGGGGTCTACGGTTTCGGCAAGACAGACGCGACTTTTGTGAGCATCACAGAGACGTTTCGTCGAACACCCGCTGGGCGTCGACTGGAGGGCAGACAATAACTCGAGGGGACATCAAACCGAGACCGAGATAGCTCTAGGCAACGAAGCGCAGCACCGCGGGGGTCGGGACTCGAACGAACCGAAGAACCGCGAACCCAGCCGGCGAGCTAAAAAATAGAGCAACGTGGAGCGCGCCAGTGCGCTTGGGTAACGGGGCCCTACTCGGCTTGCCGACGGCGGCAGGCAGGCGACCGTGAGACGGATCGAGCAGTGGCCGGCCGCCGCCCTGGTGTCGTCGAGACGAGATCCTCGGGTCAAAGGGGATTGAACCAAAAAAAAACCAGAAAAAGGGCGCCGGGGAGCGGGATCTCGAGCACGGTCGCGCTTCTCTCTTGCTCTCCACTCTCTCTCAAGTAGTTCTCTCCCTCAAGCTCTCTCCCGGATCTCCTCTGTCGAGCAACTCTCAACCGAAGAAAAGAACCAGGCCTCTCTCTCTCGGACTCTCGCCGAAGACAGAAGCCTCCCGAAAATGAGCGAACCCCCTCGCTTTTAAGGGCGACCGACAACGCGCATGGCCTCTGCCACCGCTGGCTTGCCGGCCGGACTGATCCCGACCTGCGGACCAAGCTGCTACTTGCCCTCCTCGCAATCCTCTGCTTCATCTGGCCTTTTCTTCTTCTTCTTGTAGAGGCGTGACGGGGGGGAGACGACGCGCGACAGTTGTCCGATTACGTGGAGGAATTGGAGGGCTGCGGATGTGAGACGGATTGTACGCTCGGGATGCGTTTGACGTCTTAGTGATCGGCGAATCGGACGGATCCAGATGAGGGGATGAGGTGTGGCTCCTTGATTGGCACCAAAAAGGTAAAGTCGTTAAGAAGCTTTTTTTTTTAAAAAAAAAAAACTATTTTTCGACTTCCGGGCAATTTATACTTGCAAAAAAAAGAAAAGAAGAAATTTTCAATTTAATATACCAATAATTAACGCATCTATAGATTAATTGTTTGAAAATCGAGAAGAGTTCTGCAAAATCTCCTGCTGACTTTAGGGTAAATGCATTGTTTATTTAATTTTTATTTTATTACGGTAGTGAACCATTTGTTACATTTTTTTTATGTACAAACGTAATGTGCATGACTTTTCAAAGGTAAGTGCGTATTTTCATATTCTTTTATATCAAAAAAAAAAAATCTCTACCTTCAATTTTTGCGGAGAAAATAAGGAAAAAAGGAGTACATAAATTAATTAAAATATTGGAAGAAGTGATTATCACTAACATGAAAATAAAGATATTTTAGGGAAAAGAAATATAATTAAGTAGAAAAGGGAGAAAGGCTTCATTGGCAAAAAGTTAATGGTAAGGTAACAAAAAAAGGCTTTTGTCTATTTTAAATGGTTAAATAATGCAAATTGACAATAATATTTAAAATATCATTATAGATTCAGTTCATCATATTCTATTAAGTTAATGCGAAAATACCAAATGAATAAATAACGACCGCGGTAGCTCCGCTGGAAAAGGCTCTGCTAATTCTCAGCTCAGAATTGAAGGGTTCAAAACCTATGAGAGGCGCTAGGTGTATTAAGTGTGACTCAGGGGTGGTGGGTCCTCCTGCTTAAGTGTCACCTGGGGGTTACGGCGCGGTTGTCGGCTGTCGGCTGCAAGCCAGTTCCTCTAGCAAAAAAAAAATAAAAAATAAAATAATAATAATAATAATATGACATTAGAAATTTATATGATTCGATCCAAGTATTAAATCGATATTCATGAGGAGAGCGAGTAATAAATTATTAAGTATAAACTGATAATCAAAGTCATAATTACTTCGTGTGTCTCTCACACTTAAATTTAAGTTTAAAGTTAAAATATATAAAAAGTAAAAATAAATAGATATAAACTCATAGCACAGATATTCGATGTTCAAGCCCTAAGCAATCCGCTCGCTCGCGTGCGGTGAGAAACAAGAACCGCGCTCTTTCTTCCATGCTTCGTACGGCGGCTTGCTTTTCAGTTGCGTCACTTCTCGGCTTGTGTGCGGCACCTTTTGTGTTTTACCTTCTCGCTGAAGAAGTCAACAACTTTGTCCTGAGCCCCACCGTGTTCAGCTTGAGCAAGTGCGGCTCCTCTCTCTATTAGAAGAAGACGTTTCTGCCCCCACAAATAAATAAATATATGAGCCCGTCTTTTGTCTTTTAGTGGCAAACTCTTCCACGGAGAAATTCTAATCCATTTGGAACAATCATTTTCAACAAATCTAATTTAACAATTCATTATTTAAATTTAAATTCGAAATACAACTTTAACATTATCGATCATTTTCTACATCAATTAACCCTTTAAAATATGCATAAAGATTAATCAATTTTGGTCATTTGGCCTTCTTGGTTTTGAGACTTTTTTCTATTTATTTAATTAGGGGGTTGTTAATTTATTTTTCTTCCATTTTTTTTGGTAAAGTATTTTTCTTCCGTTTTTTACATCAACTAAATGTAAAAATGATATATCCTTTCGAGGAAACAAGAATAAAGTATATCTTCACCTCTTTAAAGTCATGCACACTACAATATGTTGATGAGAAATGGAGGAGGGTATTGGGTATTGGTTAAAAATTCGAGGGTCAAAGGTTAGCTATAGCTAAAGCTCTTACGGTTTTTTTCTCATATCTCCTAAATACTATGCAAAAAATTTTCATTTAACCAAGTAGTAGTCAAGTTCCTTTGACAAGTAGGGGTCTAGACGACCAAAAAGAACAATAAAACAATAGAAAAGCAAAGGAAAGGCTCCATATTATATGTAAGAACAGGCATAATCATTGTGAAAATGCATAATGACACAAATAATTTCTGAATTTTTGCTTAATGTCCAATGTGTCAATAAATTTTTAATTTATTTAATATGATTCCTGAACTATATGAAAATGAATTAAAAGTTCAGGACCACATCGAAAATTAAAAGTTTCAAATGACATTACATAATTATTAAAATTCATAAATCGCATTGCATAATAAACCAAAATTCATGAATTTTCCGTGTCTTTCCTTTTATCGAAAAGTCCCCGACACAAGAACATGCTAATTCGTTTTCACCCTTAGGGACATGATCAATTTGCCATTTACCAGAAAATAGTTGGGTGAGTGGTGGGGCAATCGATGCATCATAACTAGGGAATTATTAGGCGATGACCGAAAAAAAAAGAGGGGTGATGACGTGAATGTGGGTATTGTCAATAAGAAAATTCCATGGCGCAGATATAGCTTCAGTCCTCATAATTCGTTCGACCTCGCAAACCCTTCACGGACACGAAAAGATAGAGATCGAGAGGCGGAGCGACTGTCTCCTGTTAATTCCGGACAAAGCACAAAACTTTCATCCGATCGCTGAACCTAAACCATAACCACGACAACCTCAATTGTACTCTTCTCAGTCAGGCCATCCAATCGAACTCGGTGGCCCAGTTGAAATCGCCGTCGGAGGGACAGAAGCCAGCTGGGCATTGCCTCCGCAGAAGGCCGAGTATTTCGTTTAGGATCTCAGGAGGTCTCGATACCGTACTGGGTTTTGGCGGGCGGGATATGCCATCAAAGGAAGTACCGATTCCACCTCCGTCGCTACTCATTTTCAAGAACTCGGGTATCTGTCTTTGATTCCACCTCCATAAGGATCATTGCTGATGATGGCCAACAAGCACAGCAACCTGCGACGTACAGTAAGCTCTAATCGCTTCCTGGGCAAACTCTCGCCCTGTGATTTTCTTCGATCCCCAGAAGCCGGCACTGGACGGTCCTGACTGATGAGCCACATAGTCTAGCCCTGATCGAGTATCGAGCTTGAGAAATCTTCCAAGAACTAACACTACCTTACGACCACATCAAACGCCAGAAAATCTCGTCAGGTGGCTTCACTTTCCTCGCATATTTTCTGGGAATGTTGCTGATAAATTAGATGACAATTTACGTTATGTGCTGAGGAGGAGAGGGGAAAGCTCTCTGTTTACTAAGAATGGATCGTGGATAGCAGTTCTAACTCGAGAAGGAGCATATCGGAGCAAAGGCTTTCCTTCATATCGAATCATTTCGTTTAGGTTGGAGGCGATGTGTGAGTTAATGACTTTCTACTCCTTTTGTCATCTAGTTTACGAATTTAACTTGGGACAGCTCTTCGGCACACATTTTCAAATGAGATTTTTATCGAACGATTGATCTTCCACTTTTTTATCTAGGTGGATGCAGTGGTATATGGTCGACATTTGCAACAAGAGAGCTTTGCGGAATGCCTGCTTTCAGATGAAGCTCTTGCTAAGCTACCTTTCCTCGTGCTCGGGAACAAGATAGATATCCCGCATGTGGCTTCGGAGGACGAGCTGCGATATCATCTCGCCCTCACCGACTTCACGACTGGCAAAGGGAAAGTGAATCTGGCAGATCAGACTGTTAGGCCCCTTGAGGTGTTCATGTGCGGTGTCGTGCGCAAGATAGGCTACGGCGAAGGGTTCGAGTGGATGTCGCAGTACATCAAGTAGAGAGCAGATTTGACGCGGTACTTCTTTCTCTCAGAAAGAAACCGAATCGTGTGATTGCTTTCAGATTGGGAGTTCATGATTTCTGGATTGACATGTTTTCGTTATATGAGGACAACACACTATCGCTTGCTTTTGTTCCGCGTGTTTTGAATTCCAGTCGTTGCTCCCCAAATGAAGTACTCTGCCTGGATTGTAAGCTTATAATAATACAGCTGGCGTTTCTGGTCTTTCTGAGGGTCCAAAGCTCTGGACCTATATACCAGTCATTGAGCATGAACTATACAAATATTTCTATGTCGATTTCCTCTTTTAGTGGTGTTGGAAATTATATCCAGAGAAAACACAAACTTGTTGTAATCAGAATATCAATATAAAGAATACGATAACAATTATATAATATCATTCTTTTTATATAAACTTACAAATCTTGGAGAAAAATAAAATAAAATATCACTGAAAAATAACATAAAATTGGAGGTGAGGTACAGACTATGAAGCACGTTGTCCGACACGTGTCGGACACGTTGACACGCTCGAACACGGTCAGACACGTGGTCAACGCGTGTCGGATTTTCCGACACGCGGTCAACTTTTATCGACACACGTGTCGACGTGTGTCCGGAAAACTGATGGAGGGTGGAAGCAAGGCAGGGCGAGGGAGCAGAGGCCGCGAGCGCCGGCGAGACGAAGCCATGAACGGACCACCGCGACGGCGAGAGACAGCTAGAGAAAGAGCCGAACAAAGAGAAAGAAGAGAGAAGGCAAACTCCCGCCGGCAAGACAAAGCCACAAACGGACCACCACGACGGCGAGAGACGGCCAGAGAGAGAGCAATGAGGGCCGCCACTGTTGCGATGGATTGGCGACGAGAGGAAGAGGAGAGAAGGGAAGGGGATCGTGCGGCGAGTGGCAAGGAGGATAGGAAAAGGAGGGCGTGGCGGCTTGCTAGGTTTTTCGTAAAGAAATCCAAAAAAAATAAGAGGAAGGAGGTCTGATGGCGTGAGGGGGGAAGTGACAGCTCACCTGTCACTGTCGAGTGGTGGGAGGGAAAAATGTAAAACGTATTTGGGGTGGAGGGAAAAAGATGAACGAAAGAAGGAGTGGAGTTTGGGGATTTTTTTTTTAACCGGAAAATTAAATAAATGAAATTAAAAAATGATTTCGAAAAATAAAAATATTAAATTTTGGATAATGATAAATTTTGATTATTGTAAAAAATCATAGATTTATTAGTTTCATTGATAGCTTTTGTTAAAATTAAAAAAATGTTTCGCATTAATTATGAATATATCTTTTGAATTTCAAATGAATTGATTTGTTAATATTATTAGTGTAAATTTATTATAGGCTCTTTTTTTTTAATTAATTAATTATTTATGAATTTGAATCAAATTAATTAAAAATAAAAATATTCGTTTAATATACAACGTGTTGCAACGTGTCGGGATTTTCTATTTTTTAGAAGTGACGTGTCGACGTGTCGTATCATGTCGGATACTCGTGTCGGTGCTACATAGGGTACGGGTAACCAAATCTCCTTAAGGCCATTAGTTCTTACCAAAGGTGCTTCTCAGATTCACAAACTATGCTTCCCAAGATACAACATCTTGAACCTGTTTGGATTAGCACTGTGCAAACAGGACTCAGTCGAACCGTTCAATTGAACCAGCACACTCAGAAAAAATAGAAGAATAGAAAAGTACATCAAAGTACTTTTAGAATCGAGTTGGAAAAACTAAAACCAAAAAATCCTTGAAGCTCTATGTTCCTATATATATATAGCTTTTTAATTCATGTACTACAGAGATACATGAATTAAATAGACGCGTGTATCCACGAGATTCATGGATAAAGAGATACATGAATCCAAGGGATTCAAGTATCCAAAGATACGTGAATTCAAGAGATTTATGAACTCAATAAATACATAAACTAAAAGATACATAAATATAGGAAATTCATGAATTCGATAGATACATGAACAGAAAAATTTAGGAATTCTTGAATCCAAAAGAGATACGTGAATAGAAAAAACACATCTTATTGGTTTTTGTTGATCTATTAACCATAATTATAATCATAATTATAACAAGGGGAACATGTCTCGACCTAGCATCCCAGTACTTATGAACTTCTTTTGCTGTTGCGTTCATGTTCTGGAAATAAAGCTAGCAGTTTGCGAGCCTAGGTCAGACGTTTCAGGCGAAAAGAGATACTGGCCTCTTGTACGTTACTCGAGACCGATTGATCATCGCATGGCTGGTAATTGTATGCCTGTATATCCATTTCGCACATCCAATTTGTCAGCAAGATAAGATTTTCTGGCGTTTGATGTGGGCGTAAGGTAATGTTAGTTCTTTGAAGATTTCTAGAGCTCGATACTCATCCAGGCTAGACCATGTGGCTCTTCAGTCACGACGTCCTTTGCTGGCTTCTGGGGATCGAAGAGAATCGCAGGGCCAGAGTTTGCCCAAGAAGCGATTAGAACTTACTGTACGCCGCGGCTTGCTGTGCTTGCTGGCCATCGTCGGTAATAGTCGTGATGGGAGTTTGAATCGAGAGAGATACCGAGTTCTTGAAAATGAGTAGCGAGGAGGTGGAATCGGTACTATCTCTGGTCGCATGTTCTGCCTGCCAAGACCCAGTACGGTATCGAGACCTCCCAAGATCCTAAACGAAATACTCGGCCTTCTGCGGAGGCGACCTCCGGCTGGCTTCTGTCCCTCCATCGGCGATTTCAACTGGGTCACCGAGTTCGATTGGATGCCCTGCACCGAGAGTAGTACAATTGAGGCCGTCGTGGTTATGGTTGAGAATGAATGAGAGAGTTTCGCTCCACCCTGTGGTCACAATCCTTTTGATGTCCGCAAAGGTTACGAGGTCGGAGGAGGTACGAGCAGTGAAGCTATATCTATCTGCGTATGGAAGTTTCTCATTGATGATATTCACATTCCCGTCGTCGCCTAATGATTACGTAATTATGATGCATCAATTGCTTGACAATTCATCAGCTATTTTCTCGTAATTGGCAAGTTGATCATGTCTCCAAAGTTAGGAAACGAATTAGCGTGTTCTTGTGTACTGGGATTTTCATAGAAGAAAATGACACTAATGATACTTTAACTTTTGTGTAATGTGTAATGTGTAATGTAGTCGTTGAAATTTAACATAATATGCAATATCATCTATAAACTTTCAATTTATTTAATATGATCCCTAAACTTTTGATACATGTTCAATCAAATTCCTAAACTATATGAAAATGTCTAATGTTGTCCCAAAACTTAAATTAATGGAAGGATAACAACTTGAACATATTCCAAAAATCCAAGTATTATAGTGAACAAATTAAAAATTCAAGGATCACATTGCATACTGAACCAAAGTTTAGGGATTGCATTGAACAAATTAAAAACTTATGGACCATATTACGCAATTAGTCAAAGTTGTCATTATCCCTTTTCACAATGATTATGTAGGATGAGTGAGCTCCCCTATCATAACATGGAATATGGAGCCTTTCCTTTTCTTTTCTTTTGGCCATCTAAACCACTTCATTTGTCAAAGGAACTTGTTAACTAAAACGTAATTAAATGAAAAAAAAATATTCAGGAGAAATTAGGCAAACCCTTACGAGCTTTAGCTATTGCAAAACTTTGCCTTCAAACTTTTAACCAATACACAATACCCTTCTCCACTTTCATTTTGTTATAAACCGTCAACCTCCTTTTATTTCTCATCAGCAAAGTGCAGCGCATGTGACTTTTAAGGGGTAAAAAACACATTTTCATCTTATTTTCTTGAAAGAAATATTGATTTTACACTTAGTTGATTTAAAAAAAAAAATGGAAGGAAAACAACCAATTAAATAAATAGGAAAAAATCAATAACAAGTAGGTCAAATTACACAAATTGATGAATCCATATGTATGTTTAAAGGGTTAATTGATGTAGAAAATGATTGATAATAATATTTTAAAAAATATCCAGATGAATTAATAGCTTCAACTGAAAAAAAAACACGACCAAAAAAAAAAATAACTCAAAAGAAGAAGAAGATGATGATGAGCCGAATCTAATGATATTTTAAATATTATTGTCAATTTATTTAATCATTTAAAATATACAAAATCCATTTTTTGTTATCTGACATTTACCTTTTCGTAAATGAAGCCCTTTTTTTTTTTTTTTTCCCTTTTCCAACTTAATTATGTTTCTTTTCTATAAAATATCTTTGTTTTTATGTTATCATTAATAATCACTTCTTCCGCAATTTATTGTACTCCTTTTTCCTTATTTTTTTTCCTGAAAATTGAAGGCAAAGGAGAGATTTATTATGATAAAAAGGATATGAAAAAACACACTCACTCCTTAAAATTTATGTACATTGCATTTGTAGATAAAAAATGTAACTGAGGACTAACGACCATAATAAAATTTAATAAAACAATGCATTTACCCTAAAGTCAGCAGAAGATTTGCATAATTTTTTCCGATTTTCAAACCACTAACCTGTACATGCATTCTTTATCGGTATATTAAACTGAAAATTTCTTCTTTGTTTTTTTTTTTTGCAAGTATAAAGTGTCTCGGAAGTCGAAAAATAGTATGAAAGCTTCTTCAATGACCTTTTCTTCTTAGTGCCAATCAAGGAGGCACGCCTCATCCTCCCATCCTGGTCCGTCAATTCGCCGATCAACGCAAACATCAACCGCAACCCGACTGTACAGACCGTCTCGCACCTGCAGCCCTCCAATTCCTCCACTTAAGCGTCCCACGTAATCAGACAACCGTCGAGCCTTATCAAGAAAATATTAGATGGTCCGGGAATGCCAAATCAGCGTGCGCCCTGACCAATTAGCAAGTGATGTGTGGCTCCACATATCCACAAGCGGCCCGAAAGAAAGCCAATTCAAGAGGATTCTAAGGGACGGCCGTGACACATCCCTGGATCAAGCAACCCTTGGCTTGTATCTCAAGACCTAGGATTTTCTCGAAGTCTTCTAGAATACTCCTAGGGCAGGTGATACAGTAATTGTATTTGTATGTAATAAACGTGGATAATTGGTAGTTGGGGAGATGTGATCTCCACCGTTAGATCGAGGAGAGATCTGTTTGTATATATAGGGATCTCCTCCCCTCATTGTACTCATCTCAAGTAATACAATCTAGAGCTTCTGGCCGCACGAGCAAGAGAACGTTAGATCGATCGGCCTAGTGATTTCTCTCTCCTCCTTTCTGAAGAATGAACACCCACGCCATAGCTTCCCTTCCCTCCTTTCTTTCGATCTCAATTCAAAATTTTGGATGAGATACGTTGCAGTGCTTCTACGGCCTCTACCCCAAAACTCGTTGCTTCCTTGGCCTACGTCATTGTATTCCGTCTCCACCTTGCTCTGGTGTGGTTTCCCTACACAAGATGGCGAAAAATGTTCTTGCTGTAATTCGCGGACTCTAAGCGATAAGAAGTTCCAGCTCTCTCCGATTTGGCTTTGGATTGTAGGGTCCCAGTTTATAGATCCGGTTCATCATATTCTTCGTGAGTGGCACCACATTTCCTTTCAACTATTTTATATATATATCAAAGAACCCTCTACATATACATATAACGATTAATCAAATTCTTTTATCCGACTTTCTTGTTATTGAGACTTTTTCCTATTTATCTTATTGTTGTTGTTGTTTTTCTTTTTTCCTTTTTCTTCCTTTTTTTCCATCAAGGAAGCGTAAAGAACATATTCCCTTCAAGAAAACTAGACAAAAATGTCTTTCTGCCCTTTAAAAGTCATAGACACTGTACCGTGCTCGCAATTAAGAAAAGGAGGTCACTGGCTATAACAAGAAGAAAGTGGAGGGGTATTGTTTGTGATTAAGAGTTGGATGGCAAAGATTTATTGTATCTACAGGTTAATCTCATAAAATAATTTTTTTTTTCCTTTTTCATTTAAAGAAACTTTTACTCGGCAAGAAGCAAGTTTGGGTGGGTCCTGGAACTCTCAGTTTCTAAATTCATATCGTGTCGGTACCAACAGAGCTTACTGGCCGGAGGATCCCACTTTTCATTATTCAAAGGACTACTTTCCAAAGTGAAGGAAATGGAAATGGAGGGATCGCGCGGGTGAGCGGAATTGTTGTATGGTGAGGATGCATTGCGGCGTTTATGTGGTTGGCAAATCGGACGGATCAAGAATGAGGGAACCGGGCGGGCACAACTTCATACGTGCAAAGAAAGCGAGAGATTTTCGATCTAATATGCCGGTGACTATACT
Source organism: Eucalyptus camaldulensis (assembly GCA_019915185.1). Classification (NCBI taxonomy): domain Eukaryota; kingdom Viridiplantae; phylum Streptophyta; class Magnoliopsida; order Myrtales; family Myrtaceae; genus Eucalyptus; species Eucalyptus camaldulensis. The sequence goes on along the minus strand of JAHSVA010000014.1, from coordinate 6,351,193 downwards.
CACAAATTTATAGATTAGTGTGTTGAAAATCAGGGAGAATTACGCAAATCTCCTCCTAACTTTAGGGTAATACACATGCGCGGCTACTATGCATTTTTCATTGGAACTTCCATTTTATTATAGTTATTAAGAGCCTACTTGGTAACATTTTTATTTCTATATTTCTCTGTCCCATGGACATAAAAAGAACAGGAATTTGTTTGTGTACATTAATTGATTTTTCTATATTTTGGAATAGATCAATGGCCAAAGAATATATTTACAATAAAAACGAGAAGTGAAAAAAAAAATCTTATATTTTGTTCCCAGTAGCAAAAGGAAAAACAATATCATTTTAGAGAAACAAATTTAGCAATAACCTAATGCCCATCTTTACACAATCGGCACATAGGTCGAAGTGAGACCCACATCTAGGCCGCATCTCCCAACCTGATTTGAGTCCTATTTCGGAAAATAAAATAAAAACTTAGAAATTTACAAAAAAAATTGAAAATTAGATTTGAATAGTTTTACTACACTTAAGTGTTAATTCTAGTTTAAAATTAGTTTAGCATAAAAAAATTGTGAAAATCTTCTGATGAAAATTGGATTCAAAATTGAATAAGCTTTTAGGGCTTTACTATTTAGATTTGTGAATGTCGTTTTATTTTAGAGATAGTGCTAACCCGCGACAACTTGGCAACTCAGCTGAGGGAAGACGTCTTCTTCCTTTAAGATTCTATTAGTGAAAGCCTCTAAGATTATCTACAATTCAATTTTAATAGAAAATTAGATGGCCCTGAGTGAGTCCTTTGCATTACCATTTGTTTTGTCTTTATAACAATTGAATAAGCTTGTGCCTCAAGCTGGTGGTTCATGGATTTCCAATGGCATTTGCTTGAAGTTTTGATAAGTTTTTGCAAATAAGCACCAATTTTAGGATCTACTCCATCCTCAGTTGTTTCGTCCTTGCCCATGCCACGGGGCAACATTTGCTCTTCTTCTTGTAGCTGAAAAAGCTCAAAAGGTCTATGTACCCGTTTATTGTGATGCACAAAGATTTACTGTTAATCTCCTCATATTGTGAGTTATAAACCAATAGGTCTCTTTGTTGCCATTTTCAACCATCCACTTTGTATTAATTATTATGTTGAATTTTCTCAAGCCACCTTAGAATATTTTGATCAGTTAAATCCTTACAAAAATCCAATTTTATCCAAACGTGAATTGTTAAGTTTCCACTAAAACTTTTATAATTAGATGGAAAAAATTGGGAACATAAATTTTTAGGATCATACCAAATACATTTCTATTCTATTTCAATTCGGGAAAAGAAATTTTGTACTATTACCAAATACGTTCTTTTGCTCAAAAACTCGTCCGGGGTATAGAAATATAAAAAAATTATTTTTGAATAAAAATTGTTATTGAGAACAAAAATGTCATAATATGCACCCTAACTCTTGGTTACATTTTCAATTTACCAATGTAATGCACATGGTTTGTGAAGGGTAGTGTATATTTTCATGTCTTTCTTATTTTTTTTTTTAAATAAATATCTCGCCTTAGCCTTTGACTTTAGGGGCAAAAATAAAGAAAAGGGAGTAGTAAATTAACTAATATATCGGAGGAACAACTCTCGAGGATAGCATAATATGTAAAGATTATTAGGAATTCACAAAAGTATTTATGGAACTAATCAGATTTTTTTTTTGTTGGTAAATTGGAACTAATCAGATATTTTAGAGAAAAGAAATATAGTTAAGTAGACGAGGAAAAGGCTTCGCTAGCTAACAAATAGTAAAAGGTCAAAAAAAAAAAGTTTTTGAATATATTCAATGATTAACTAATGCAAAGAAAAAAAATGATTGACAGTAGTTAATTTTTGAAATATCATTATAGATTTGGTTCATCATTTTCTTTTTATTTGAAGCCGCCATTTCCTTTCAATTATTCTTTTTCTCTAAAAAAGAATATTATCAATTAAACCTTTACATATGCATGACTAAAAGCCAATTTCTTCATCTGAGCTTCTTGTTATTGAGACTTCTTCCTATTTGTCTAATTGTTGTTTTCTTTTTTCCCTTTTATTCCTTTTTTTTTTACATCAAGAAAGCGTAAAAACGGTACTTCCTCCAAGAAAATGAGATGAAAATATATTTCTATCCTTCAAAAGTCATGCACCCCTAGTTGATCGGTTGCCGGCTAGTGCGAAACGAAAGTGGAAAGGGGTGTTGTGTAGTGATTAAGAGTTCGAGGGCAAAGGTTTGCCATTGTCGACACCCCTAGTTGATCGGTTGTCAATATATACATATGCTTAGCATTAGGATGAGAAATATCCAATATTTGGGCAAAGCTTGGTATTTGGGTAGAAATAAGCTGCAGTCATGTACAAAACGCATGAATGTCATCTTCTGTGCATTGGACCATCAAAAAGCGGGAGAACGGACGCACGGCAATTGACCAGGTGTCCAGTTATTAAAATATGATGACGAACGGGACCAGTGTAAGCACTGGCAACATATATTTTATGAAGAATGCTCCAAATATTATTCAAATTACCAAGGTAGTTGACATCGAAGACGCACGTTGTAGAAAGAACAATTGTCATTTGGAAACCCAAACATGGAAGGGTCATCAAAAACTGCACAATTCTCAACAGATAATGAAGACGTTATGTGAAGCATGGGTGCAATGGGTATATGAGAATAAAGGAATATGGGCAAAGCCAACGGTGGTTACTTGAGAAGACACAACTGCTGAGTGGTTATCACAACTTCACTATAAATACCACCAATCGTCCATTAAGAACCCTTGACAAATCAATCAAAATATTATCTTATATATTTACTTTCTCTATATTGCACTTTAAATTCCTTAATTATAGCTTGCAGATTCTCGTCGTCGATTAAATTCCGACATGTTTCTTTATTTCGATACCTCGTCGTTGATTATATTCCAATGTTATTTCTTACTATCCTCAATTTGTGACATTGATTAAATTTCGGCTTGGTCTAAGATAATATAGTGTTGTTTAGATTAAAAAAGTTTGATTCCTTATTGTATGAGATATCTTCTATCCGAAGTTAGCATAGAACCCTCATCCCCTTTAAGAAAACCAAAGAATAAATTTTGATGAAAGATATTTCATTGTAGGAACTGTTGAAATTATGTCTCGAGTTTTTTGCTGAAAAAGAAGAAATATATAAAAATAAAATAAAAGAAGGGAAACTTTCTTTTATGCTCCTGTGGAAGCCGAATTATTTAGTGGAATCCGAAACGCCGAAGCCAATGCACGTAAAGAAGGAAAGTTACGGTGGGCTCAGAGTCAACTTTATTGAGGTCTTCTTCCCTTCTCTGAGAAGCCGCGTGAAACAAAATAGGTGGGCCCAAGGTCAAACTTTTGACCTTGGGGCACACTCGCAACTACGCGTATAAAAGCTGAAAGAAGTATTACGTAGGGTTTGTCTTTTTTTTTTCTCGGTGGGTGGCAGCTGTACGTACGAGCCGCAAGAAGCCGCATGCTGCCGAGAAGAAAAGGAGCCGCACGTTAGAGGAGTTTTTCGCACATCCGCACCGCTTGACAAAGCCGTGAAAGAGGTCTTCTTCTTGGGTGTTGCTGTTGCACCCGTCCGAGAGAAAAGGAGGAGCCACATATCTTCAAGCTGAAGCGCGATCAAGAAAAGGAGTTCCTTTTCAGCGTTTGTTTTGAGCTTGTGTGATAATTTTATGCCGTGACTTGGATTTGGATTAAATTGGGGTTTGGAAAACACTGAGAGAGTGTTTGAGTAGTTGAGTGTGTAATCTCCTTGTATCGCTTGATCTATAGTGAAATTCGCTGCTGCTCTCCCCGTGGACGTAGGTCTTTACGACTGAACTACGTAAATCTGGTGTCTGATTTTTTTTTTTCTTCCGTCTATATTTTGTTCAATCGCTCGCCCCATCGCAACAGGAACAATTCTGACAAAACAGCTATAGCTAAATCTGATAGGTTTTGAGTAAAATCTCCTAATTTTTTTTTTCTTTTTCATTTTGATAGAGTTTTAGTCGACAAGTTCCTTTTGACAAATGAAGTGGTTTGCATAACCATCACCAAAGGCCCATGACACAAGAACAGGTTAATTCGCTTTCCAACCTTAGAGAAATGATCAATTTGCCCAGTTACGAGAAAATAGTTTGATTAATTGTGGTGCAATTGATGCATTACACAGCTACTAAATCATTAGGTGATAACGTGAATGCGTGTATCACAAGCTTTGTTCTTTGTACCTTGTCCGTGACAAAATGATGGCAATCGAGAGGCAGAGCAAAACTCTCCCGTTAACTCCAGACCGAGCACCAAACTTTTATTTGATTGCAAAACCTTAATCTAATGCATGACAGCCTCACTCGTACTCTTCCCTGTTAGGCTATGCCAGTTGAAATTGCCGTCGTGGGGTACTGCCGAAGGAAGGAAAAATAAACATTAAAATGACAAACCCTTTTTTTTTTGGTAAAGTGTGACAACCCCATTTTATTCTTAAGAAGATGCACAAATTTTATTTTATTTGGTTGGGTGACGTCAGGGAGCAGATATATCATGTCATCCCACCCAAGAGGTGGATTTGACCCTTGGAAGAATCAGGAGAGGGGCGGTGGAGCTTCATTGATGGTGGCCGAGGAAATTGTTGACCACCTCCTTTTCTTTCTTATAATTATTTGGATCAATCTTGATTTAATACATCCAATCTTTATTTTGTTCCACCAAAGTGGTCAATGTCTCTATTCTATAGATCGAACCGATTTGGACTCTAAATTGATATTTTAAGATGGGTTGGAGTTTCACAGATGGTGTAAAATTTGTCCAGTCAATCACGATATCAGGAAAAGAAACTTGCATCTTGAGGCCGAAAAGAACCCCAGGTATATATTTCCTTTATTACTTTGAGTTGGTCTCTTAGCTTAATTGGGTGTCAATGTTTTCTAAAGTTTTCAATATTAAACATCGTTTTCAACTAACCCCTTAAACTTTTAAAATTACTGGAATGTGTCCCACAAGATTTATATATTTTCAGGATTGGGAGGTCTTGGAGTTGACGCTCTAAAAAAAAGATAAACACGGATTTATCGATCCGTAGATACGAGTAAACACTCGCAACAGTTAAGGTACTGCATGCACACAAATTCAATTGAGAGAAACTCTCAATTTATTTATTTATTTTGGCTAAAGAACTCTCAATTCCCATTGATTTATTAAAGGATAGTCCAAATTACAAGCGAAGACAAAACGAAGAGATGCTAGAAAATGGCAATTTACTATATACAAATCTCCTATTAGATAACACTTAAGAAAGGGAAAAAAGACATATACTAAATCATAAAGATTAATTAAATATCTAATCAAATAATTATTCAAAGTAAAAATCAAATCACGTAAGATGCTAGAATACTATCTAAAATTTTTAAGACTCCTATAATTAAGTTTAAAAAAACAAAAGAAATGAAACTTTCAAGAATAAATGCTAAATATATTATGTAAAAATTAAAATTTAATTATAAATTCTCTGCATTGTGACTTCACATCTTTCCAAGCTTCATTTCCCTTCACCATGATATCAAAAAATAATCCATTTTGCTTTCAAATGTTAGAGCTTTGCATTATGTCATCATTAAACATGAACACATATCTTAATATGAATGCACTTGTGTTTGAGGACCTTATAAGATAAGTTTTAGGTTTCTAAAACGTGGAATTGAAATCATTAGGGTGGGTTGCAAGGCAAGGCAAATACTCTCCTCACTCTGCAACATGCACCCCCACATTATTATATCTTTTCATATTTTAGTTTTAGGCCCAAAATTTGGCCTTATGTGTGAAAGGATGTGTTTGAACATTTAAGTATTAAATAATGTATCTATCTGACGGTCTTTTTTACAAAATTTTTGAGTGATCTCATAAAATTTTACATCAATAGTAACATTCGACTTTTTGAATAGATGCAACCCTTTACGTGCTAATATTAAAGAAATCATATGATAGATAATTCTTTTATCTAGTATCGATGAGCAACAATGATGACTAAGAGGGTCTTAACTTTCGAATGCATCTCATTCCACTTAACTATGCACCAGGCAATCCCATACATGTTTGAAAGTGAGACTCAAGTGACCTAATTTACAAGGGATCTTTTAAAATATTTAGCACGTTTCATATGTATGTGTGTGTGTGTTTTTTTTACAACCAATTATTAGATAGCCAAAAAAGTGGGGACGGCGTCAGCGACCAAAAGTGGAGAAACAGCCGTCCTTAGGGGAGACCAATTGCATGCCTTTCCCTGCAACACTCGCACCTTATTAGCCGACCCGATCCAGTTGGTCAAATCATGGTGCCTCCTCATCGACTGCCGCGCCAACGAGGCTGGTGATCGTGGAAGAGTTGGGAAAACGATGAGGCAGTCCACATCATCGTTTCGGTTCGTCAATTGCCGACGCAACAGTTCACGCAAAAGAGAAATCTGGATGTTTCAGTCTCACTTTTATGCTCGTTTGAATGTATCCCACATGTTCGACCATGACATCACATATTCACATTTGAATATCAGAGCACACCTTTATTCTCGTTTGGGTGTACGGCCGGGCGAATCCATATGCGCGACTACCATACATTGTTTTATTCAACTCTTCATTTTATTATAGCTAACATGGAAGAATAGCGTTCTAAGCCATGAGCTTGTTCATGCCAATTACCGCTCTCTTATGCACTTAGTTTAGCCATTCAAAAAATCAGAGATCAGAATTGAATGACTCTCTGTCTCTCTCGTAGGCCAATCAAAGTTACATCTCGCAGGGAAAAAGCCAAGGATTGGCTCGTGGGGGACAAGTTTATGCTGATGGGTACTACAGAGATGGGACGCCCATTGACCAAGAGCACAGTATGATTGCCTCTCTTCATGAATAAATATATTGACCATTTCAACTATCCTTTTTTACTAACTATTTCGTTGGATTTTCTAAGACTATATTTATATATTTTGATCAGTTAAATCCTTACAAAAGTAAATTTTTATCCAAACATGAGTTATTAAGTCTCTATCAACATTTGTATAATTAAATAGAAAAAAATGAGAATAGAAACTTTTATGGCCATACAAACGCATTTTTATTCTTTTCCTATTTTAAGAATAAAAATATTATGTATACCTAACACGTTCTTCTGCTTAAAAACCCATTACGAATATTTCTGAACATAAATTATTCATGGAAACAAAATTATTATTATACCCACTCTTAACTATTGGTGACATTTTCGGTTTACAAATGTAACGCGCATAGCTTGTGAGGGGTAGTGTGTATTTTCATGTCTTTCCTTTTTGTTTTTTCAAAATAAATGTCGCCTCTGTCTTCGACTTCAAGGGGAAAAAAATAAAGAAAAGGGAGTGCATTAAATTAACTAATATATCGCAAAAATGGATTCCCATTGTCCGCGGGGGGTCGTAGTCGTAGGGTCCCAGTCAAAGTCCCACTTTTTTCATTTTCACACGAGGGATCGTAGGATCCCTGTCAAAGTTCCACACGTGGCGCGTTTGAGAGGGGTCGTCGGATCCCTGCGAAAGCCCACACGTGGCGCGTTGAGAGGGACTGGGTGACGTCCCTGTGAAAGTCGGAATTATGAGGAAATGGCTACTTAGTGGAAATGGAGATGGAAATGGAGGGATCACAATGTTGTGCGGTGAGGATGCATCTGACGTTTTGTGATCGACGAATCGGACGGATCAAGATTAGGGGAACAGGAGCGGCTTCCTTGAACGGCAGGTCAAAGACTCGTTTGGACAACCGAAGAGAGAGAGAGAGAGAGAGAGAGATTTTCAATCTAAATAGGTTCGTTGCTACACTCGCTCGTTCGACTACATTGCGTTATTTCATTGAAGCTTCTGGTTCACAAATGCAATGCCCTTGACTTGTGACGGGTGGTGTGTATTTCTAGGTCTTTCCCTGTCTTTTTTTTGAAATAAATCTTGCCTTTGCCTTGACTTCAAGGGAGGAAAAAAAAATAAAGACAAGGGGTACGATAAATTAACTAATATATTGCAAGAAGTGACTCTCATTGGTAACATAATAAGTAAAGTTTGTTAGGAATTCGCCGAAGTAGTTATAAAACTAATAAAATATTTTAGAGAAAAGAAATGTAACCAAGTAGAGAAGGGAAACAAAAGGCTTCGCTAGCTAATAAAAAGTAAGGGTCAGCTAACAAACGGAAAAAAAAAAAAAACATTTTTATCAATTGTGGGAAAAAGAACAAGAAAAAGGAAAGTAAGAGAGAAGGCTCCGTGTAAGAATAGGGGAGGTGACATCTCCCGCATAACCATTACCAAAAGCCCATGACACGAGAACAGAGTAATCCGCTTTCCAACCTTAGAGACACGATCCATTTGCCATTTACCAGAAAAATAGTTTGATGAATTGCAGGCCAATTGATGCATTACACAGCTACTAAATAATTAGGTGATAACGAGGATATGTGTATAATTGATGGCAAGCTTCGCTCTTCGTATCTTGTCCGACCTCACGACCCTTGGCGTAGACGAAAGGATGAAAATAGAGAGGCAGAGTGAGACTCTCTCGTTAATTCTTGGACCGAGCGGCGCAAAACTTTTATTTTGGCAAACTCAAACCTAGTGCATGATGACCTCACTTGTACTCATCTCTGTCAGGCTATCCCAGTTGAAATTGCCGTCAGAGGGACAAAAGCCAGCAGGGCGTCGCCTCCGCAGAAGACCGAGTATTTCGTGTAGGATCTCAGGAGGTATCGATACGTACTGGGCTTTGGCGGGCGGAATATGATCTACTGAAGATGGTACCGATCCCACCTAGGTCGCTACTCATTTTCAAGAACTCGCCTATCCCTCTCGATTCAAACTCCCATCAAGACCATTAGGACCCCAACCTCCCATTATTATCGATTGAATCATTGGAAACACGTTGGTTCATTTTTGACCAAATGAACCACAGTGGTTGAAACGATAATAATCAATTTTTGATATGGTGCTTAGTTTCTGCTCGTTTCTGTTTCTGCTCTTTCAAGATCATAGCAACGCAGCAACAGAAACGGGCAGAAAATGAGCACCATTTCACCGAGGTGGTGACGTTGGATGGTCGTACTAGTCCCCTCGCTTCCTCCACCGTTTCCACGTACCCCTCTCTCTCTCTCTCTCCCTTTCTCTCTCTAGAAGTCATTTAGAGTTATACTAGGTTCAATATCATGTAGAGTTATACTAGGTTCCGTACTGCTCTCATAAGCTGATGTGCAAAAAGGGCTCTCACAAGCTAATAAAGTATACTACTATCATAAGCTAATATATTAAACGCATATAGGCGGATATAGTATACTGCTCTCATAAGCTGACGTGCAAAAGCGTTCTCACAAGCTGACGATAAATGCTCTCACAAGCTAACATGCAATATATTTCTTTAAGAAAATCTCACTATTCATATAGTCCACAAAGAAATTATCGGCATTAAAAATTGGTGCCCGGTATTTTCTAATTAAAATACCGAAATTCCATAAATTTAGAATAAATAACCAAAATTACCAATTTCACTCAATTTGCACAAATTAGCATTCAATTAAATAAACTAAGCACTTAATTGCAATCGGCACCAAATTCCAGTCACAGGTTATCCAGGTATAATTTTCGGAAAATAATAAATAAATAAATAAATAAATAAATAAATAAATAAATAAATAAATAAATAAATACAATTAAATGTCAAAAATAAAAACTTAGGCCAAAAATGCCTAATTAAACACCGAGACGGGCTCGGAAAATTTCCAAACCAATCAAGATAATTAACACAACCTATCTAGTCTCTAATTAGGCTATTCTAACCACCTAACATGCATAAACACATATTTAAATCACTAATCCGTTCTAATTAACCACATAAATCATACTTAGCCTAAACTAATCAACCCTTAAGCATCATTAACTCTATAATGAGAGTTTAGTGAGTAAACCCATTGGTTTTGCGATCCGATGAGTTCATGGTGACAGCGTTGCGGAGACGGGTGACAAACCTCCTACCGGCGAAGCCAAGCAGGGCTCGAAAGAGGTTTGAAACGGGCCTAACAGTACACGGCTAGGGCTAGTCTTAAAAAAAAAAGCATCCGGGCGGGGCTAGGGCCAGTCTTAGCCCAGCCCTCCCTTCATTTCCCATTTCTTTTTCCCCAACTGGGCCGGCCCAGCTCACTTCTTCTTTTCCCTTTTCCCTGGCCCGGCCCTCTTTTCTTCTCTTCTCCTTCTCAGCCGGTGGACATTGGCTTCCTAGAAAATGACAAAAAGGGAAGATAAGGACGAGGCGAGGACAATATGATTGGTCTACGAGAGGCAGTTGTTGTTGTTGGAATAGAAAAGGGGGAGCATGCTTGCTGCGTGAGGCAGAGGAGGGGACGCTATGGTTTTGGTGGTTTTTGGTCAGGCTGGTTTTGCGAGAAAAAGAAGGAGAGTTCTTGCTGGTTTTGGTGGGTCTTCGAAGAGAGGGGGTGAGCGGGGAGTCTAAGGGAGAGAAGGAAAGAGAGAGTGAGTAGGGGGGCGAGTTGTCTCCTGAAATCCTCCACTAAGTCGTCCAAGCCATCTCCACCATCTCCATCCATCTTCCCATTGCTCGCATCTCAGTTCGGATGCCACGAAGAATAGTTTCTTGTGTCTAGTCCTTGACCTTGAAGGCTCCAAATGGATTCTCTTTCGAAGCCTGCATTCGTCCTCAAGAGTGACGTCTCCTGGACTCTGCCCGCACCGGTTGGCCTTGTGATTTAAGCTAAGAACCGCTTCAAGGTAACACTGTTGAATCTGTTATACCCTACTCTAGCCTAGGAGGAATCCTTTTTTTAGCTTTTGTCTTTGAAGCAGTTAGGGTGGGACTGAGATGAGATTGGCTTTTCGTTGGTTTTGTTAGATTGAGCGGTTGTCATGAGTTCATCAACATGTCTTTTGTCTTTTGATCAGATGCCCGCTACATGTTTGACGAAATGTTAGCACTAAAACTGCATGAACTTATCTCCAATCAGTAGCTGGCTGGAACACGAACCATTATCCTTTTAATTTCATGGTGTTTGTTTTGGGGTTACTGAGCTCTATTACTAATGCATTGGAACATTTGTCAAATGTCACTCATTCCATCTTTCCTTTCCCTTACTTTGTGCCTGTATGTTATGGTGGTCACCGATGGCATTTGTGGGCGAGTGGACGACGCTGTGCCCATGACATAAGCATTGACCATTATGAGCATTTACTCTGGTTTGCTTATGACATCACCCCCCCTTTTTTCACTTGCTTGTTCTAACAATGCCATGTTCGCATGTCTGCTCGGATGTTATGACGTTAGGAGTAAATCTTGATAAATGATGGTCTGAGTGGAGTAGATAGGTGTAGGGAGCCTAAATTATTTTGATTAAGCCTAGGCTTTTTTAATGTTTTGAGTCATTAAGGCTGCGCATGACAACGCTTCTGTTCCAGGGAAGAGTTTTTTTTTTTTTTTTCCAGAAATAGTTCTTTTCTATTTCTATTTTGGGGAACAATTATGAATAAAAGAATTTGTTTGGTAACTACACAAAATTTTTGCTCTCGAAATAGAAAAAGAATAGAAATGCGTTTGGTAACGCAACAATTTTCTTTTTTATATTTATTCAATTTTTATTTTTGGTCACGGATTGCCGCCGCCGCTGCCTGCCGCTTGCTACTGGCAAACGCCACTACTTGTTGCTGCTGCTGCATGACCACCGGCCGCTGACCGTCACCGTCGACCACTGCCGCAAGCCCATCGGCCACCCCCTCTCATGGCCGATGGGCTTACGGCGGTGGTCGGCGGTGACGGTTGATGGCCGGTGGTCGTGTAGTGGCAGCAGAAGGTGGTGGTGTTCGGCGGCGGCGAATGGTGACAAGTGATCGGCGGCGGCAATGGAGACCGATCACCGGCGGCGGAGGTGGCTGGCGATCGGTGGCGACGGTGGCGGCGGCAAGTGACCGGTGGCGGTGGTGGCGGCTGGCGGTGGTGGCGGCTGGCGGTGGCTCTGGGAGGTTGACGGTGGCTGCAGTAGGAAAGAGATATAAAAGAAAAATATAAAAGAAAATTAGCTTATTTCTAGAAATTATTCTTGGGAATAAGAAGCAACTTTTTTTGCTTTTCGTTTTTGCTTCAAATCTATTCCCAGGCTAATTTTCTATTCCCGAGAATAAAAAAACAACTTAGCGTTACCAAATGGGTTTCTGTTCTTTTTTTGTTCCGGGGAACAAAAGAACAGAAACCATGAGAAACAGAAACGTTGCATTGCCCAAATGTTTTTAGAAACAAGGTTGGCATATTCTGGAGATCTTCGGTGAGTTGTAGGACTAATGCTAAAGAGGATAAGACAAAATGGAAAAAAGACAAAACAAAGAGAAAATAATTAAAAGAAAATAAAAAAGGCAGAGGAAAAAAATGAAAAGTGCGTTGGGGGATTCTGTTGTGGGCCGGGCTCATTTCAATGTGGGTCGGAAAAAGAGTTAAAAAATAAAAAAATAAAAAGTTGGGGGGCTTTTATAATTAATTCCGAGTGGCCATTTAGGGTTAATATTTTTGGTCCAACCCGATCCAATAGGATTCGGATCGATTTAGTTGGGTCAGTTGGGAACGTGGGTGTTGAGAGGCCGATGCACAAGTTAGTTGATCAGTTTTTGAAACTGAACCCGCCAAGGTTCACAGGTGCATGAGACCTCGAGGTTGCAACACTTTGGGTTCAAGACTTGGAGAAGGCCTTTGTACTACTGAGATGCACTGAAGAAGAGAAGGTTGTCATTACAGTATATCAATTGCAGGGCAACGCAAGTACCTAATGGAGGGCCACCAGAGGCAGGGTATTCCTAAAAGGCGTGGTTTCAATGTGGAACGCCTTCCTTGGAGCCTTTAATGGCAAATACTTCTTTGATAGTGCAAGGGAACAAAAGATAGAAGAATTCCAGTGCTTTTGTCAAGGTCTAATGTCTATAGACCAGTATGAGGCCAAGTTTGTTGAATTGTCGCAGTATGCCCGAAGGTGGTGGAAGATCCAGAGGACAGACCTAAGAGGTTCAGGAATGGCCTCAGACCGGAGCTGAAGAATCCATTGGTATCGTTCAATCTGAAGGACTGCAACGACTTGTATGAGCGGGCCCAACTGATAAAGAGGAACCTGAATGAGCAAGCTGCTGCATTTGGGTCGAGGTTCAATTCAAATAGAGATGGTAATCGGTTTGGGAAGAAGCTAATCGTTGGAGGAAGGTACCCTATTCCGTCCAATAGGAAGGGTGGGTTAAGAAAGTTAGCGTCGAGTTTTAATGGCATGTGTCGCTTCTGCGGAAGGCGACATGGATCGACCCTGTGCCATTTTAGGATGTGTGCTTGCTATGAGTGTGGCCAGCAGGGTCACTAGGCCAAAAACTATCCCAAGAAGTTGATGGGACCACAGCCGTTGCTGCCACCGCCGCCACCAATGGGTCAGAATAGAGGGTACGCACCGCAGAATGCACCGTATGGTGGTACGAATAGACCTCCAGCTCAGGAAAGGGTGTACGCCGTCACCAGAGGATAGGCAGAGGACTCGCTTGATGTGGTCACAGGTACTATTTCACTAAATGACCATACTGCTTATGCTTTATTTGACCCTAGCACTACTCATTCGTTTATAGCTGAACAATTTGTTAAGCTGGTAGGGTTGAGTCTTGAATTGTTGAAGTTAGTGGTTAATATATCTACTCCATTAAAGGATAAGGTGTTGTCTACAATAGGTTGTCCTAGTTGCAAGTTGGTTATTGGTGAGCAAGAAGGAAAGATAGATTTGATAGTCCTAGTCATGTATGATTTTGATGTAATAATTTGTATGGACTGGCTCACCAAACAACCAGTTACAGTAGACTGCTATCATAAAGTGATTCGGTTTAACACGTTAGCGGGTGAAAGTTTTGAGTTTGTTGGGTGTTGAAGAAGACCCTCGATTACTTTAATGTCGTCGCTTGAGGCAACTCGTTTGTTAGACGGGGGTTGTCAAGGTTACTTGGCAACTGTCGTGGATACGCCAGTTAAGGAGTCAAAGATGGAAGATATTGCAGTGATGCAAGAGTTTCCAAACATGTGTCTGAAGGAATTTCTCGGTTTGCCGCCAGAGAGGGAGATTGAGTTGAGTTGGCCCCTAAGACCGAGCCAATATCTAAGGCTCCTTACCGGATGGCATTATCAGAGTTGAAAGAATTAAAGGTGTAGATGTAGGAGTTGTTGGATAAGGGATTCATACGTCGCAGTCCATCACCTTAGGAAGCACCAGTTCTGTTCGTGAAGAAGAAAGATGGTTCGTTGTGCCTTTGCATCGACTATCGTCAACTTAATCAAGTGACGATCAAGAACAAGTACCCACTGCCAAGGATCAACGATTTGTTTGGCGAGTTATAGGGAGCGTCGATATTTTCTAAGTTTGACTTGAGGACAGTGTATCATTAGCTGAGAATAAGGAAGGAAGACATACCAAAGACGATGTTTCATATGCAATACAACCATTATGAGTTTACTGTAATGCCGTTTGGTTTAATGAATGCCCTCCCAGCTTTCATGGATCTGATGAATCGTGTATTCAAGAATATCTTGATCAGTTTGTGATCGTTTTCATTGATGACATCCTGGTATACTCGAGAAGTCCAAAGGAGCACGAAGGGCACTTAAGGATGGTGCTTCAGACTTTGCGAGATCATGGACTGTACGCTAAGTTCAATAAGTGCGAGTTTTGGTTAACTCGTGTGGCGTTCCTAGGTCATGTGATTTCAAGCGAAGGAATCTCTGTGGACCTAACTAAGATCGAAGTAATTATCAACTAGCCAAGACCGATGACAGTGATAGAGATCAGAAGCTTCTTGGGTTTGGTAGGGTATTACAGACGATTTGTGGAAGGATTCTCAGCATTACCTCACCGTTGACTCGACTGCTGAAGAAGGAAGAGAAGTTCGTGTGGATAGATAAGTGCGAGTATAGTTTCCAAGAGTTTAAGCAGAAGCTGACTACCACACAAATGTTGACAATTCCATCTGGTCATGGAAGATATGAGATCTTTGGTGATGCGTCACTTAGAGGACTGGGTTGCGTGTTAATGCAACATGGCATAGTTGTTGTATACGCGTCCCGTCAGTTGAGACCTCATGAGTTGAATTACCCGATGCATAACTTAGAACTCACAACAATTACCTTTGTTCTGAAGACTGGAGACATTATTTGTGTGGAGAAAGGTTCTAGATCTTCACAGACTATCAGAGTCTCAAATATTTATTCTCTCAGAAGGAGTTGAATATGAGACAGCGTCGCTGGGTGGAACTTCTCAAAGATTATGATTGTGATATTCTATATCTTTTTGGAAAAGCTAATAAGGTCCCAGATACGTTAAGTCGAAAGTCTTCGATTGTGCAGATGGTGATTAAGGAGTGGGTTTTACTCAAAGGAGCTTGAGATTCGGTTTTCAAATTTAAGGTAGGTCACCTTTCAAATCTTATGGCCATCCTCAGAATTGAACTGAAAGTGCAGATCAGAATCAAGACGTTACAAATGACAGACCTAGAGATCCAGAAGATTCTACAAGAGGATCTAGATAAGAGAGAGGCTGATTTTTGGATTTCTGATGACGGAACACTAAGGTTTCGTGGACGATTGTGTGTACCTGATGACGTAGAGCTTAAAGAGGAGATTTTGTCAGAAGCTCATCGTAGCAATTACAACATTCATCCAAGCAACACGAAGATGTATTAGAATTTGTGTCAACACTTTTGGTGGACTGGTTTGAAGGCGGATATCGCCAAGCATGTTGCCAAGTGTCTAACGTGTCAGCAAGTAAAGGCATAACACTATAAGCCGAGAGGACTTCTGTAGCCTTTTGAGATTCCCGAGTGGAAGTGGGAATACATCACAATGGACTTTGTGATGGGCTTACCAAGTAGTCAGAGGGGTAATGATTCCATTTGGGTAGTGGTTGACAGATTGATGAAGTCGGCTCATTTTATTGCCATACGAAAGGACTTTGCACTGGATAGATATGTGGAGTTATACGTGTACCAGATAGTTCGTCTGTATGGAGTGCCAATGAAAATTACATCTGATCGAGACCCGAAGTTTACAACAGCCTTTTGGAAAAGTTTACAGACTACCTTAGGAACAAAGCTGCAGTACAGTACAGCTTATCATCTGCAAACAGATGGCCAGTCTGAGAGGACGATTCAGACCCTTGAGGACATGCTAAGAGCTTGTGTTTTAGACTTCAAAGGAAGTTAGGAGGAACAGTTTCATCTCGTCAAGTTCTCCTACAACAACAACTACCGGCAGAGCATTCAAATGGCATTGTTTGAAGCATTGTGTGGCAGAGCATGCATGACTTCAGTTTGTTAGGATGAAGTTGGAGAATGAAAGATCACATGCTTAGAGTTAATCCGGCAGTTAGTAGATGTAGTTGTAGCTATCAGGGACAGATTAAAGACTGCTCAGAGTCGTAAGAAAAGCTATATAGATAAGCATCGAAGACTTTTAGAATTTCAAGTTGGTGAGCATGTCTTTTTGAAGGTGTCACCGATGAGGCGTACTTCACGCTTCGGTAAGAAAGGGAAGTTGAGTTCGAGGTACATTGGTCTCTGTGAGATTCTGGAAAGAATAGGGACTTTGGCGTATCGTCTTGCCTTGCCGCTAAGATTGGTACAGGTGCATGATGTCTTCTACGTGTCGATGTTGAGAGAGTATGAGCCTGACCCGACCCACGTGCTGAATTTTAAAGAATTAGACATGGATGACAGAGTGTTGTATGTGGAGAGACCAGTTTAAATTGTGGATCACAAGGAGCAGTTTCTAGGCACTAAGACGATCTCGTTAGTCAAAGTGATTTGGCAACACCACAGGATAGATGGAGCAACCTAGGAAAGTGAAGACTCGATGAGACGACAGTACCCCCACATTTTTGTTTAAGACTTGTAATGGTTTAAATTTCAAGGACGGAATTTTTATAAGAGGAGGAGTTGTGACAACTTGATTTTCGAGTCTGTTTTCGATTGAATGAAATGGGCTTTTCATCGATGCACCTATAGTCTTTTTCTCTGAGTTGATCACTCACGAGATAATTAATTTATCTGGTGAAGCCGTTAAGGAATCTAAACGCAACTGACTTGAGAATTCGATCAGAAATCGACTACTCGACCGTGCTAATTTACAAGGGTTAATACAGTACCGTTAAAATCGACAAAAGATCGGAGATAGGTTAGTTTGTTAGAGGGATGTAATTGAAGTGTTGGTGATTCCACCTAATTACAAAATTCTCGTCGTGGCACTAAATCGATTTTTCTGTCGTTTTTGTACCCTGTGCCCGTATTTGAAACCTCGAAAATAATTGACCACGGGTCAATTGTGCTAAAAAATTCCTAAAAGCTACCAGATAGGTTAGGTCACGTTAAAATCGTGTCTAGTTGAAATTAACCATGAAATTGAACCCGATTTTAGAAATTGAAAGTTCTGTCATGTCACGATTTATTCTAGGAATGTCGACTCATCTTCTGAATAATTTTTGGCGAGTCCGAATTTTTGGCGAAAAATCAAAGTTTGGCGAAATTGGACCTGTAAATTCGGAGGCCCGTTTTCGAGTGCGCTTTTGGCATCCAAGTTGGATTATTTGGCAAGGAAAATTGTGGAAAGTAGTGTGGGCATCCTCCTTAGCAAGTTGGCCATTAATTTGAGTCCAATTGTAGATGATTTGAATTGGAAATGGAAGGGAAATGTTACAAATTCGTAGGCCAAGGGAGGGTGCAACATTTTAGCACCATCTTAGGGAAGATTGGTGAAGGAAAATGGGTAGGGGATAGGGCTAAAGGTGGTGGGGGCAGCCACTTGAGTTCTAAGATATTTATCTAAGACTTTTGAGGCTTTGTGGTCCCCCTCTAGTTGTAGCTCTTTTTCTTCTTCTTCCTTGATGCCTTGATCTCCATTGTTACTATTTTGAGAGCTTAAGAACCAGTAGAAGACCAGTAGCACCTAAGCCAAGCCGCCTCATGCTCGTCTGAGCACCGTCAAGTCTACCGAAGTGGTCACGTCGCGCTTGCATGCCTGTCTTGCTCGCACACCGTTGCCCATGCCAGCCTATTGTCTCGAGCCTTTGTCCAACCCATCGAGCCTTCTCCGCTGCCCGTCCAAGCTGCCGTCGTGTCCTCGAGCCACCAGTAGCCTCGCTTGGTCTCATTGCCACCGCCTGGCCACCCAGCTCCACCCGCCAAGCGACTGACCACCATTTCCAGTCTTGGACAGAACCAAAGTTCCAGCTTAGAGTTGAGACTTTGTGGCTCATTTCCAGTCTCTTCCGGACCTCATTGGGTGTTGCCGTAGGCCCGTGTTTCGCTCGCCTCCGTGTCGCAATCGCCATGAACTCATTGGCTCACTAATCCGGTGAGTTTACTTGCTAAACCTTGCTTAGGGGATTAATTATGCTTAGGGAATAATTAGATTAGCTTAAGATGGTTTTAGGTGGTTAGTTTAGATTAATTAGTGGTTTAGTTGATTAATTAGGCTTATTAGGTGGTTAGATTAGATTAGTTAACGGTTAATTAGATTGTATTATTTAATTAGTATAATGCGTTATTTTTTAAGTCCAATTAGGTTGTTAAATTAGCATATTTAGCTTAATTAGGCATTTATTCAATTAATTTGCATTTATTTAATTAATCTTGCAATTTATTTAATTATTTAATATTTTCCAGAAATTATATCGGAATAGCCAGTTGTCAAAATTTCGTGTTGATTGCCATGGTGTAATTAGTTTGTGCAATTGATTGTTAGATTATGCAATTGAGTGATGATTTTTAATTTTTAATTTTTAATTTTAAAATTATGAAATTTTGGTATTTAATTAGAAAATACCGGGTGTCGGGTTTTGATATCAAAAAAATATTTCTAAGTACTATATCAAATAGTGGGATTTTAAAAGGAGGGATATCAATTTTTAAGATTCAATCTGACTATGTACCCACACACGATTATTTTACCGAGTGTTTTTAATACAAAGAAAATAGGCCATTCACATTATCTTAATTGAGGCATTTAAGTGCAAGCAAAATGTCCTTGGTCGGGATTAAATGATCATGTGATGGTTATGAGAACCCATCCCTGATGTGCGTCGAGTGAACGATGCTCCTATATGGAATGCCCTTAACAACGGATGCTGGATCGCGGTAGAGGCCGGACTGAAGCTTCTTCGGGAATGCCGTCTAGAGGTAGATGTTGCCGTGCTCAAGAGATGAGACGATGCCCGGCTACGCCAGAAGATCGATGTGCGTAGGTAGAACTTGTCTATGGGGGCAATAATCAATTGTAACACATGAATGATTGAAATAAACACGCCTGATTATGGGACAAAATTGTGTGGCACGGAATAAGACGTGTCATAATGATTTGGTCTTATAATTGGGACACTGTGATTGATTGAGATATGAGTGGACATTCTAATTGATGTGTGCATTTATTATATGCATTTGTAATATAAATTGTACTGACGTGCAGGAAGGAACTAAGGCGAGGTGAGTCTTTTATGATGTGTGATTAAACTGCCTCTTGGTGTATTACATTCCTAATCGGGATTTAGGGTGTGAACTGGCTGAGACATTGTCTCACTCCATCATGGTTTAACTGTTTACAGGTCCTTAGATGGAGGTGAGGTTGGTTCGTTTTGAACAACCGTGAGGGTATACCGAGCTGAGTACCGACGTCCCTGTCCTCAGGAGTCCCTAGCTCCATGAGCTCATCGTGACCACTATCTTGGTTGATGAGGGCCTATCACACTTGGTACCTCATCAATTCAAGGCGTGGTTTCACCATGGGTTTAATGGGGTACGGGAAGGTCCCCTGCAAGGTTTTGACGTCCTCGCCGTTGCAGTCAACGTTGCTATGGGCGAGGGGGTGGCTGATCCACCTAACGGTATAATGGTAGACTTGGATCCCAAGTAGATAAGGCTTGGGTTGGGGTCCGCTAGAGACTTCTTTTTGAGACTTCGACTGTTGTATATATAACTTGGTAGGCTGACCTTGGTTGTTTATAAAAGTGTGTTTGTAGAATTTGGTTTCCTGCTCTTCTATCCTATGTTGATTGTTGTCTGGGGATTGTTTATTGTATGCTTTCGCATGTGCATAATCGATTGGGTTGGCGACACGTCTTGGGACGTCGCAATTTTATCGACCACCGAGGGATGTGCGTGCACTCGAGGTTCGGGGCGTGACATTCTCACTTTTATTTAATAATTTATTGAGTGACACAACATCGTTTCATTTATCCTTAATGCATGTCACCTAAATTCAAGAGGTGTAAGCACATGTAGGCTGACATGCCAAATCTCTAACAACTCCTATGGATGGATGCTAGAAGGGCATACTTTTTTGGGTTGGAAGCTGGATAGAATTTGACTTTATCATTAGTAGATGTAATTTAACTAAATTGACAATAACAATGGTTGTAGATCTATCCCCTCAAAAAAGTGACTTAGGGATAGGACCATTCGTTCAATGAATTAATAGTAGAGGGAGAGATAGTAAAGAGAGAGAAGAGATGAAATTTTGAAAACTCTAATGAGTAGGACACATTTTGGACACGTCATAATCAGCGAGTGGAGCTGGTGCGGAAAGCCACAACTATAAGTAGTTTCTCACTTTTATTAAATAATTTATTGAGTGACACAACATGTCACTTGAATTCGAGAGATGCAAACAGTTTTCGATTGACATGTTGAATCTCTAATAGCTACTATGGATGGATGCTAGAAGGGGGGGGGGACTTTTTTGGGTTGGAAACCAAATTTTGTGTTCTTTTGTGAGACATTTGAAAGTTCTCAAATAGAACCGACTTTATCATTAGTACATGTAATTTCATTAGAGTAACTATAACTATGCTCCTAAATTCGTGCTATTAAGATGGTGACTTTTGTATAGGACCCCTTCCTTAAGCTTCAATTGGAGCTCATCCATGGACAATGACTATGCATTTTGATCATGATTTCCTAGTCTATTTGTGGGCGCTGTATGACACCACGTTCGATGGAGAGGGAGTCTGGTGGAGTCCTAGTTTTAATGGGAGACATATCCTATTATTCAAAGCCACCCTAACCAAACTTGATTTTGTACTAGCGATGCCCCATTTGATTTGGAGTGGCTGGATTTTGGGGGCATTAGTTTTCGCTTATTCAAGGGGATTTTGTGACATTTGCAATTGACAGCAAATGACCTTCATCTTCAAGAGCGGAGACATGAAAGCACGAGATTGTATTTATTCCCAACCCGATGTCGCAAAAACATTATATTACGTTTTTGTTACTGTTTCATCTTGAAATTTGGCTAGTCCTCACTTTCTTTCATATTTTTGCTTTATCTTTTTGTGTATATTTAAAGGTCTCTGGGAGAATGTTTTATAATTTGAGATACCGATTTTTATGAAAAGGAAAATAAAAAGTTAAAGGCTTTTCATTATATTTGGCCTTCAAATTATTTCTACTTTGTCTACTATTGCTAATACTTATATTAGTTTATCTTAAAGGAGACAACATTTTTTAATGACTTTTTTTTTCTTAGAAAAAATTAAAGTCGGAAGATGCGTAGTTGGGGACAATCGGTATAGGACCCCTTCGTTAAGCTTCAATCAGAGCTTCTCCATGGACAACGACTTCGCGTTTTGATTATGATTTGTCAGTATCAATAAACAACAACCATCAAAAGTTACATGTGAATAGCATATTCTTTTATTTGTGGGCATGGTACGACACTACGTACGATGGAAAGGGGCTTTGGTGGAGTCCTTGTTTGAGTGGGAGACATGTCCTATTAGTCAAAGCCACTCTAACCAAACTTAAATTGGTTTTGCACTAGCGACGCCCTATTGATTAGGAGCGGCTGGATTTTAGGGCGTTAGTTTTCGTGTCTTCAAGGGGATTTTGTGACATTTGCAATCGACATCAAACAACCTTTGGCTTCAGGAGCGGAGATCTGAAAGCACAAGATTGCATTTATTCCTGATCTGACGTCGCAAAGATGTTATATGACGTGTTTCGAGGTGCAAACATCAAAAATATAAAAACTTGGTATAGAGGGACACTTAAGTGTCAAAAGTTTCAAAATGTATATATAAGTACCAAAATCAGAAAAAAAAAAATGTAACACTTAAGTGTCGATGGCAAGAAATTTCAGCCAAATTATTGACATAACATTTTTCTAGCGAGATAAGTGGAAAACAATGTTGTTTTTAGCATTGGCGTGGCTAGATAAGTGCAAAACAATGTTGTTTTTAGCATTGGTGTGGCTAGATAAGTGCAAAACAATGTTTTTTTTAGCACTGACGTGGCTAGATGAATCTAAAACGACGTCGTTTTGATGTTGATGTTACCTCAAAATTGAATTTTAATATAAATATTAATGAAGATAAATTTAAAAAAATAAGAAGAAGAAGAAGAAGAAAAGGGAACACGTTTGGCAAGGGTTGAGGCCCTTGCTACCGCCACCCCACCGTCATCAGAAAGGGCCAATGATGGTGGGGTGAGGGTCAGTTAGGGTTGTTGGCCACTGGGCAATGGCTGGCAACCTTGTCCAATTGTTGGTGAGGGCCTATAGGCCTTGGCCTTATTGGATGAGGTGACCCTTGCCGGTCGTTGGCAAGGGCCACAACCTCTCACTTAGGCAGCAAGGCTTCTTCGGCCATAATGAAGAAATAAAAAAAAAGTAAAAATAGTAAAAAAAATTAGAAAAAAATATTAAAAGATTATCCATGTCAATTTCGATTGTGCCAAATAAAATGGCGGCCAATGTCAATGTTAGCAATTTTTGGTGAAAATTGATCGAGTGGACTCAATTGACACATATGCAAAATATCACAATACCATAAATAAATTAGTTCAAGCGTCTTTTGGAAATTATGTTACAATACTAGAAATAGTTTTTGAGTGATAATTGTCCAAAGAGTTCTAAACCTATTTAACAACCAATATTGTCTTACACTTTCAATTTTATCAATTTAGTTCTAAACATTTTGATGATTTTCTAATGTAGTTCATATGGCTAATTTTGGTTAGCAATAGCTAATGTGATCCTCTAATTAGTGCTAGCTGTCCTACATGGTAGCGCTAACGTGGAATATTTTTGGAATCTTTTTAAATTTTTGATTTTTAATTCTTTTGTTAGGTTTTTGGTGGTAAAAAAAATTAGTTTAGGGTAAATTTATAGCGTATGTATCAGTTTCGGGGTTTTTTTTTTTTTTTTTTGTGGTATTAACCTAAAGCATTTTGATGGTGAACATAACAATATGCTAACTAGCGAACAACACTTTTTACATGAAATAAATCAATTCAAGGGTCTTCGGGAATTTGTGTTACAATACTAGAAACAATTTTTGAGTGATGATGGTCCAAAAAGTTTTAAACCTATTTAATGGCTAATATTGTCCTAATTTTTTTAGTTTTATCAATTTTTTTAAAACATTTTGACGACTTTTCAATGTAGTCCATATGGCTAATTTGGGCCAATAATAGCTAATGTGACCCTCCAGTTAGTGCAGGCTGTCCTACATGGTAGCGCTAATGTGGAAGTTTTTACAAATTTTAAATTTCTTGAATTTTTTATTCTTTTCTTTTTCTTTTCCATTGTCGATCTTCCTAAAAGGGCTAGTGGAGGCTGATAGGGCCTTGAAGATGGCCCACACAAAATTAAAAAAAAAAAAGATCATATATTTTAAAAAAAATTACAAATGTAGGTGTGACGTCCTAAATTTCGAGTTCTATTTCAATTGAATGAGTCAGGCTTTTCATCGATGTGCCTATAGTTCTATTCTTTGAGATGATCACTTATGAGATAACTAGTCTATCTGGTGAAACTGTTAAGGGATTTTAATGCAATAGATTTGAGAATTCAACTAGAATCGACTGCTCAACTGTGCTAATATGCAAGGGTCATTACGGCATAGTTAAAAATTGAATAGAGATTAGAGATAGGTCGACTTAATTGAGTCATGTGATTAAGTGTGGGTGATTCCACCTAATTGCAAAATTTCCGTCAATCGGCACTATACCGATTTTTCTGTTGTTTTGGTACCATGTGTTCGTATTTGAAACCTCGAGATTTTTATGACCATTGAGAGTCGCCAATGTGTTGAAAATGCACAATGTGGTTTGAAAATAATCGACCATGGGTCAATTGCACAAAAAAATTGCCAAATTGAAATTAACTGCGAATTTAAACCCAATTTCAGAAAATTGAAAATTCTGCCATGTCGCAATTCATTTTAGGAACATCAACTCATCTTTTGAAGATTGTTTTGCAAATTGAGATTTTTTATGGAAATTCAAAGTAGGGCCATTTCCAATTGGAAAAATCAAAGGACTGTTTTTGGTAGCATTTTTGGGATTCAAGTCGGTTCAATTGATGAGGAAAAATGTGGATTGTAATGTGGGCACCTTGGCTGAATTGTTTGGACTTCAATTTGATGGATTTGAAGAGGAATTGAATGAAATTGATGAGCAAATGTCCAAAATTCGTAGGCCAAAGGGGGAGCAACATTTTGGACCATTTCAATAGCTTGTTGGGGAAGCTTGGGAGTGGATAATGGCTGAGGATGATGGCTGAGAAGTGGTGAGGGCAAGTGATGAGTGATTTGGGCATGTGTTGAAGCCTTGGAGGCCATTTGGGGTCCCCCTCTCTTTAGCAACTTCTTCTTCTCCATTGGGGCCACTTTATCCATTGTTACACCACCTTTGGAGCTCTAAAAATCAGAGAGAACCAAAAGCCCTTCCCCTTAGTCGTCGCACGCCCGCTTAAAGCCACCGGACCGCTGCTCGTCAGCTGCTCGTGTTGCGCGTCCCTTGTGAGTGCTATCTGCCTGTTTTGCTCGTTTCGCACCCAGCCACCATTCCTTGCATGCCCTAGTCACCATAGGAGCTTAGCCGAAGCTCTACCATCGCCGTCCAGCATCCGCCATCACCCGTTGCTATTGCCCGTTTGCCAGCCCAAGTTAAGCCCACGCCAGCTCTCTCGACCTAGCAACCGGAATTGAAGCTAGCAAGGGATCGTAGATTTCAAGGCCCATTTTCAGGCCCATCCGATCTTCGTTTGGTGTCGCCGTAGGGTTGTTTGTCGCCCATCTTTGTGTCACCATTGTCGTCGACTCATTGGAACGCTAAACTGGTGAGTTTACTTGCTAAACTCTGCTTAGTGAGTTAATGATGCTTAAGAGGTGATTAGTTTATGCTAATTAGGGATTAGGTGGTTAGTTAGATTAGATTCGTGATTTAATTATTCAATTATGCATGATAGATGGTTAGAACGGCTTAATTAAGGACTAAATAGACCGTGCTATTTATCTAGATAGGTTTGGAAATTTTCTAGGCCTGTTTAGGTGGTTAATTTAGCATTTCTGGCCTAAGTTGGTATTTTTGGTATTTAATTGCATTTATTTAATTATTTATGATGTTTATTTAATTATTTATTATTTTCCGGAACTTATATCAGGATAGCTAGTAACTGGAATTCGTGCTGATTGCAATGGTGTGTTTAGTTTTTGCAATTGAATGCTTTATTGTGCAAATTGAGTGGAAATTGTAATTTTGAGTATTTATCCCAAAATTGTGTAATTTTGGTATTTTGTTCAGAAAATACCTAGTGTCGGTTTTTAATGCCAATTTACGTCAACTTGTGTGAGTAATTCATGTCAGCTTGTGTGAGCAATTCATGTCAGCTTGCGAGTGCATTGAATTGTTAGCTTGTGCGAGCATTATTGTACGTTAGCTTGTGAGAGCAATGAATCGTCAGCTTGTGAGAGTAATATACTATATCGGCTTGTGCGAGCTACCATCTATATATCAACTTGTGAGATCAATAACCATCTATATATAAGCTTGTGAGAGCTATAATCTATTTCAGCTTGTGTGAACAGTAATGATATCGATTGATTGATAGATGGTATTGATTGACAGATGCTATTGATTAATAGATGGTATTGATGGTATCGATGGTATCGAATTGATTGGATTGAATTGATTGCTTGAGAATATAAATTGTATTGACATGCAGGAAGGAATTGAGGTGAGGTAAGTCTTCTGGCTTGTTTGCATAGACTGCCTTTAGGCATATTTTCTTCCTAGTTGGAGTTTAAGGGGTAAACTTATTGTGACATTGTCTCACCTCGTCATGAGCTCAACCTTTTCAGGTCCTTAGATGGCAGTTCCTCTGAAATGTTTTGGTCAGCCCAGGAGGATTATTGAGCAGGTCACTAATATCCCTGTTCCCAGGGGCCATGGAGTTTGGGTCTATGAACTCGTGAGGATCATCGTCTAGGTCGATGCGGGTCTACCTCATAGGGTATCCCATCAATTCAGAGCGTGGTATCATCGCAAGCTTAGTGGATACAGAGTGGGTCCCTAGTAAGATTTTGAGGTCCTGGTATTAGTGTTAGAAGTCACTTTTGGCGAGGGTACAGCTGACTCTCTTGGTGGTGCAGTGGTGGACCCAAATCCCTAGGAGACCTTGGAGTTTTTAGTTGGGGATTTGAGTGCTTAGAGGACTTGCAAGCTTTTTTGTTTGAGTAGACTTTTGTCTTTAGTCTAGCCTTGTATATAAACTAGGGTGTTTATAAAAGTGTTTTGGTTGTGAATATGTTTCTTGCTTTTCTATCCCGTGTTGGTTGTTGTCAGGGATAATAGTTCGTTTCCGCATGTGCACTAAAAATGAATGGGTCGGCGACATGTCTTTGGATGTCACAAATTTGTCAATTACCGAGGGATGGGCACGTACTCGAGGATCAGGGCGTGACAGTAAGACAGTCGATGTCAACGTCAATGATTTCCAACCTATATTGACTGAAAGGACTATATTAAAAAAAATTTCAAAATTTTTAGGATTAAATTAATCAAATTAAAAAATTTAATATTGAAGTAGCATCATATAGTAGGTTTAGGACTCTTTAATTAATTTTGCCCTATTTTTGGGTAGATAAAAAATGGATAAATGTATTAGAAGTTCCAAAACTTATCACAAAAGTGCGATTAAGTTATAAAAATTTCAAAAAAGTGCAATTAAATCCTAAAATTTGTCACCAAAGTGCATCGAGTCCTAAAACTTTCAAAAATTGTAATTAATGAAGAACTTTATTGGACCAATTTGACCAGTTCTAGGATTCGGTTGCATTTTTTGAAAGTTTTAGGATTCGATTGTACTTTCTTGACAAGTTTTGGGACTTAATTGCATTTCTTGAAATTTTTAGGACTTAATTACACTTTTATGACAATTTTTAGGACTTTCAATTGACTTATTCCGATAAAGAAAGTCAATAGTCATAGGATTTTCATGATAATTGGCCATCAAACTATTTCTCTTTTGTCTACTAATGCTGATTTCTTTTTATACAACAGATTTTATGGACTCATTTTAGGAAAAAAAGATTTAGTCGAAAGATGCATAGAGATTTCTTATCACAATGATATTTGAATCCATGCGTGGGATCCTTCGAGAAATTCTGAATGGATCCTAAGCACGAGATTCTTATTTTTGCAAATCAATAATCGCATTTCCAAGGCTATAGACTTTTTTCCATGACCGGTGCTTAACAACACCACCATCTATATAAAGCGGGGTTAGCATACTGAGAGATTCGCTACAATTTTTGCAATGGCTCTTCCTGCTTTGTTCACAAGCTTCGTCCCCTCCTCAATCAGCCATAACCAACCCTCTCTCTTGTCTTTTAGACACCCTCGCTGCTCCTCCTCCTCCTCCTCCTCCTCCTCCTCAGGCGCTAAATCAGTGACATGCGCCGTGACGATCGAAAATCCAGAGATCGTGAGACGTTCGGCAAATTGGAAACTTAATGTGTGGGACTACCAGTCACTCAGAGTTGATTACATGGTAATGATCCTTTTTGCTTCGGCACAATACCCAGCCTGGCTATGTTCTATGGAAAATGTTCACATCTCGGTCCTGAACTTTGTATTCCTTTTTTTTTTTTTTCCAATCTTGTCCTTGAACTTGTGGGAATTCCCTATCGAATTTCTTGGTCAATGGTTCTGGCAAATTGAAGCTCATGCGTGTGTCAATGCTAGCGGAAAGTACGATGCAGAAAACTCGATACAAGTTTTAAGTTCAAGGATCATGTTGAGAAGGGGAAAAAAGCAACATAAGTTGAGGATCGTATTATTGCTTTTCCCTAATTTCTTTTTACTCTGATGAGATAGAGTCCACAACACCCAAAATGGCATAGAACAAAAATGAAACTGTATTCTGAATTAGATATAAGGATGTATACTACTTGAGTACTCTTGTATACGACCAACCACTACCACTCTATCAAATACGACCGACATAACAATATTCCATAGAGATACTAATAAACTTGATCAAAATGGCATATTCTCAACAATGCTTAGTCTGCTTATGTATTACTTTTGATTAAGATCTCATTTTTCTGATGTTTTCCATGCCTAGGAGGATAAATATGCCGAGCAAGTCCAAAGGTTGAAGGAAGAAATCAGGGGTCTATTCAACAGGGAGATGAACCGGGTGGCCAAGCTCGAGTTCATTGACGCGGTTCAAAGACTCAGACTAGGATACCATTTTGAGATGGAGATAAAAAATGCTCTCAGTTCCATCTATGACAACACCGGATTTGCTCAGCTTTTGAATGATCTCTATGCAGTTTCCCTTGGATTCCGATTACTCAAACAACATGGATACAACATACGGCAAGGTATCCGCCGTATGGTTACCTTTTGCAAATCATGTTGATGCATCAAAAGTTACCTAACCATTCCCTTTTTGGGACATATAGATGTGTTTCAACAATTTATGAACAAGACGGGCATGTTCAATGAATCACTCAATAAGGATGTGAGGGGACTTCTTGGTCTCTATGAAGCTTCTTTTCATGGATTGGA
Source organism: Eucalyptus camaldulensis (assembly GCA_019915185.1). Taxonomy (NCBI): domain Eukaryota; kingdom Viridiplantae; phylum Streptophyta; class Magnoliopsida; order Myrtales; family Myrtaceae; genus Eucalyptus; species Eucalyptus camaldulensis. The sequence goes on along the minus strand of JAHSVA010000014.1, from coordinate 6,322,280 downwards.
AGGTGAAACCACACTTGATGAAGTGAGGAACTTTGCTTCTAAGCATCTAAAGGATCTAAACCTCAACAAAGTTCCCGCTATGTTAGCGAGCTACATGAGCCATACATTAGATATGCCGATCCATTAGAGGCCAAATAGGTTGGAGGCTCAGTGGTTCATGGACATGTACGAGAAACAGCAAAACATGATCCCTTCCTTGCTGCGATTGGATAAATTAGACTTTAATTTAGTGCAATCAATCCACAAAAAGGAAGTTAGCAATATGGCAAGGTATAAGGAAGCACTCTATATATAAACACCAAACCTGTAGGAGCGCATTTAGATCGACTTAGTTGTTGCATGGTAAATTTCTCAGGTGGTGGGTTAAACTTGTCATGAACAAGATGACCTTCTTCAGAGACAGATTGGTGGAACACTATTTTCGGAATTGCGCCATGGTTTTCGAACCTCAATATACAGCTTACAAGGAAACGATGACGAAGCTCACTTGTATGGTGACACTTATCGATGACATAGAAAGAACTCAAGCTCTAAACAGATTTTCTTGTTTGGTTGGTGTAATATGATTACTATCATCATTTTCGCTCGTAACTAGTGTTGCCCAAAGAAACGATAAGCAATTAAATAGTCTCTAAATGACACAAGAGATACAACAAATTTTGATAGTTCTATGATATAAATTCTCCAATGTATTTTGAACATATCACTTTTTAAGTAAGATTTATTTTTCCTCTATATAATTAATTGGTTGGGCAATTAAAGTAGTAGTAAGTACTAACTTTCATTGTTATTACTAAAAGTGTATTGGGTGCTGGTAAAATTTACAAAATGTTGAAATGTTGATATCTTATCCAGGTGGGACATCACAGAAATCGATAAGCTTCCTCCAACAATAAGGGATAGTTATATGGCCTTGTACAACACGACCAATGAAATTGGTTATTGGACGATGAGAGAGATAATAATCAACACCATTCCTTACATGCAAAAAGTGGTAATCTCGCTGAATCTTTCACCTAATAATTTCTAGCCCGTGCAAGGCAACTCAGTTTTCTACTTCTGACTTTCGTAATGAAACTTCTATTTAAACATTTGAGAATTCAAAAAATGTACGAGAGAAGAATGTCCCTCGGCTTTGTCATTGACACACTTTTTTCGAATTTCAATCCTCTAGTGGGCGGATGAATGGAAGGTGTACATAAAGAAGGTCCATTGGTACAACAAGGCCATCAAACCGACACTGAAGGAGTACATGGACAATGCGGTGGATTCAATCGGAGGGCTGATTATGCTGTTGGGTAGCTACTTCCTAACCACAGACAAATTGATGGAAGAGGGGCTTGATTACGTGTGGAAAATTCCGAGTGTCATGCATTGCTCTACCAAGATCCTTCAACTCAACAATGATCTCAGTACCTCATCGGTAAATTACTTTGACGTTTACCTTTCTCCTTTTGTATAATTGCTTACGAAGAGAAAGCACATCATTGATGGATTCAAAAATACGTGCTATTCTTTTTAATATATTTGATGAGAATCCTGTGACTTATGTTTGTGAAACATCAATCTCATTCAAGGTCAGTATGAATTGGCACGAGGAGACAACTTCAAGGCGCTAGAATGCTACATGAATGAAACCGGTGCCTCGGAAGAGGCCACGTGTGAGCATGTCAGGCAAATGGTGCACGAGACCTGGAAGAGGATGAACAAAGATGTGTTTGAGGACTACCCATATTCTGGGTTCAAGCCTTTTCTTGGCGCTTGTCTGAACTTGGCACAAGCTTCTTAGTGCTTTTACCAGTACAAAGACGGACACGTCCTTCCCAACAGTGAAACAAAGGACCACCTTGTGAGGGCACTATTCGACCCTGTGCCCCTCGATTAGGGATGCATATTACCAACATAGGTGTCGCTGTTGGAGAGAGCCTATCGACTTACGTGTTACTTTAGCTTTTGTGGTGGGTGGCTTTGGAAGCTCTAAGACTTTGAAATTGTAGTAATTGAAGCCTATACGATAGAAGGGCGTTGTACGAGCTCCATAAAATTCGCCGGGAAACCTCATGCTATTTGGGGCTTTTTTTTTTTTGGTTAGAAATGGAAATATTTCATTAAGTAAGCAAAGATGAGAGGCCCGGTAAATGGGCATCATTACATAAAAGGTCCAATAAAGTTTGAGGAGGGGACAAGACCCAATCCAGAAATAATTAATTTTTCTTGTGGGCTTTAGCTACCCAGTCTGCAACAAGATTGGCCTATCTAGAGCAATGGACTATCTGAACATTTAAGAATGCCCGCATTTTTTCCTTGCACTTATTGACAAGAGGCTGTATTTTCCAACTCAAATGATCTGAACTGTTCATGGCTTTGACTAGTTGCAAACTGTTTGACTCAATAATAAGCACTTCGTGTCTTTTAGGGAAGAAATAGTTGAGGGCTTCCCATAAAGGTAGGGTTTCGGCCATCAAGGGAGAAGAGGCTTTAATCGCTTCAGCCGCTCCTCCCACCATCCTCCCCCTCAAATCTCGGCAGATGCAAGCTATGGAGTTCCCCAATGAACCAGGTACGTACATCCCATCTATATTGATCTTCAAAGCTTTTTCCAGTGGTGGAATCCATGTTTGAGATGGTTTAGCTTCGTGAGTTCCAAATCTGTTGATTTCATGGATCCTCCAGCTAGTAGCGCTTCGATGGTCCATAGCTCTGTGTCGAGGTCGCAGCTCCCCACTTCCTACTTTGCTCCCTGAACCGGTATCTCCTTCTGTTTCTGGCGCTCTGTTACCCTATCTCGGCTCACCGCTCAATCCAAGGCGTAGCTCTCCGTTCGGCTTGCTTGCTCTCCTTCCCAATCTATCATCCTCTCTAGCTCCCTCCACTCGGGTATGAGATCGTAGCTCACCCTTCGACCCTCTGTTCCCAGATCCACCTACTTTGCACCCAAATCCACCAGCATCTCGATGGTTCAAGGTTCTGAGCCAAGATCGCTCATCTCCACTTCTTGTTTTGTTGCATGATCCGGCGTCTACTTCTGCTCTCGGCGCTTTGTTACTCAAGCTCAGCTCACCGTTCAGCCCTAATCACAGCTCTCTGCTCGACTCATCTACTTTGCTTCCTGATCCATCATTTGTTCTAGCTCCTAGCGTTCGGTTACTAGATCACAGCTCACTGTTTGGCCCTTTATTCCTAGATCCGCCCACTTTGCACCTAGATCCACCAGCATTTCAATGGTTTGAGGTTCTGAGTCGAGGTTGCTCTTCTCCACTTCTTGTTTTGCTGCATGATCCAGCATCTACTTCTGCTCTCGGTGCTCTGTTACCCAGGCTCAGCTCATTGCTCAGCCCTAGTCGCAGCTCTCTACTTGACTCCTCTACTCTACTTCCCTATCCATCATCTATTTTGGCTCCCAACGTTTGATTAGTAGGTCACGGCTCCCCACCCGGTTCTCTATACCCCTGTCGTAGCTCTACATTTTGCTCGCTAATCCCTATTCGGGCTACTTTATTTTCAGATCCGGCGTCTACTTTGTCTCTAGATCCACCCATCCTTGGATTCCATCAATTGTAGCTTTTTAGTGCCCCTTGTGCTGAATCAATGATGGCCGACGCCTCTGGTTCTCTACCCCGAAAGATGGCCTTATTTCAGGCCTTCCAAATAGTCCACAACGTTATAGCTACCAAGTGCAAGTTTGGAGGGCTAGTTGCCTTCTCTTTGAGTTTACAAAACCATTCTTCTATTCTTGCCAAGCCTTGACTTGATATCTTAATGTTTAACACAAGGTTGTCCCATATTTGTCTTGTCCATGAACACAACATGAAAAGATGTTCAATCATTTCCCTCTCATAATTGCATAATGGCCATATAAGGTCAGGTGATATTTTCCTTCAAAATAGGTTATCCTTTGTTGGGAGAGCGTTTTGGCATAAATTCCACGTAAAAATTCTTATCTTGAGTGGAGTGTGCAAATTCCAAATATCTTTCCAGAGTGAGGGGGGAGGTTGAAATGAAGTTGTGGCTTGGTTCACTTGACATTGCTCTGTATCCTCCTTAATGTAGTTATACCCACTTTTTATTGTATATTTGCCTGCCTGAGTACTAGTCCATACAAGCTGATCTGTTTATGTTTGAGGCTTAATTGGGATAGTCAGAATTTCTTCAGCTAAATGTTCATCAAGTGTGCTACTATGGTCATTTCACCCCATCTGCCTTGCTCTTGATCTATGAGTTCTGATACTAATGAGGGTTCATTAACATTCACTAGACACTCAATAATACCTCTTTGCAACCATTTATCTTCCTTAATTTTAATCTTAGATCCATCTTCTACTTTCCACATGACTTGAAATACTATCGAATCCCTCCCTAAACTAGGCTTTGCCATTCCCATGAAGGTCGAAGGCCCTTTGTTGCATGCAAAAAATCCGTATAGGGATAATATAGTCTCTTAAACAATATACTCCAAAAAGAAGATGTTTGTTGTCCTAGCCGCCAAGCTTGCTTTCCTAACGTTGCTTTATTGAAAGAGAGAAAATCTTTGAAACCCATTCCACCTTTATTTTTGCTGGTCTTCAATATATCCCATCTCTTCCAATGAATGCCTTCTTTCTTTTCATTAGTCTTCCACTAAAATGAAGCAATTTTTGGTTCAATAGCCTTGTAAATGGAAACCAGGATTTAAATACTGACATTGTGTACTGTGGTAACGCTTGAACCACCATTTTTAGTGGGACTTCTTTTCCAGCTTTAGAGAGCAGCTTCTCCTTCCAACTTTCCAATTTTGAGCTGATTCTCCCAAGGATCCATGCAAACATTTGTTTTTTCGACTCTCACCAATCTGAAGGAATACCCAGATATTTGCCAGTTTTGTCAGTAATAGGAACCCTTATTCCCTTGCATATTATCTTTCAATGATTGAGAGCAGACCTTACTAAATAATATTCCCGATTTGTTCAAATTAATCTCCTATCCAGCAACTAGGCAATATTGATTCAGAATCATGGCCAGATTTTGACATTCTAGAATGGTGCCATTCATGAAAAAAAATCGAATCATCGACAAATAATAAGTGAGAGCGATTAGGACGTCTTTGATTTAGCCTAATTCTTATAATGCTTCCATTATCCACAGCTTGCTTCATCAATGAGGACAAGACATTTGCCATAATAACAAAGAGATAAGGAGATAAGCGATCCCCTTGCCTGAGTCCTCTTGAAGGTTGAAAGTACTGAAGAGGGTCTCCATTGAATTTAATACTAAATGTGACCGTAGTAACACAGTGCATTGCCCATCTCACTCATATCTCATCAAAACTAGTCTTTAATAGGCATGCCTTCAAAAAAAATCCCATTCCACTCAATCATAGGCCTTCTTCATGTATAATTTAAGAACTACTTGGAATTTCTTTTTTCTGCTCCTAATTCTAATTTGATGCAGTACTTCTTGGACAATAAAGATGTTATCCTGGATTTGCCTCCCACCAACAAAGGCACTTTATTTTGGTGCTATAATTTCTGGTAATAAGGGTTTGAGTCTGTTAGCTAGCACTTTTCTTGTAGCCAAAGTTGCATAAACTAATTGGACGATATTGATCCAATCTCTTAGGATTTGGAACCTTCGAGATAAGGGAAATATTTGTTCGATTCAGAGTTTGTGAAAGAGAGTTAGTGGTCAAAAAGTTCTCCATCTCCTTAAATATGTCCCATTTAATGTCTTCCCAATGATGGTGATAGAATAGTCCATTAAGACCATCTAGGCCGGGAGCTTTAGTGGCTCCTAGTCGAAATGCTGCTTCTATGACTTCTTCTAAAGTAACTTTAGCAAGTAATACTTGTTGATATCATCTGTTACCACTGCAGGTATTTGGTCTACCACTGGTGCAAAATTCAGGGGCCCATGAGACTGATATAACTCTCTGAAAAATTGCATGGTATGTTCTCTCAACTGATCCTGCTCAATTAGCCATGCATTTTCTGCATTTCGTAACATAGAAATCCTATTTCTCTGTCTTCTTTGGATGGTTGTCGCATGGAAGTATTTTATGTTATGATCTCCCCATCTCAGCCAATTAATTCTAGAGCGTAACCCCTATTACATTTCTTCTTGCCTCCCAAGCTCGTCAATTTCACCTTGTAACCTTGTAACTTTTGAAATTGTACCTTGTTGAAGGAATCTGAAATATTATTTGTTAGGCACTCTAGCTCCTGCTTCAACATGCTGATTCTCTTCTTTCCATTCACAAATTCTATTTACTCCATTTAGAAAGTGCATTTTGAATAGCATGAAGCTTCCCAACTAAATCTGTTTGGTGCTGATTTGTAGTTTCCTAAGACTTTAACACCACTTCTCTGCATTCGGCACTCTTAAGCCAAAAGGCCTCAAATCTAAAAACTCATTTCCTTCTAGCATGATTTGTTTGAAGAGAAAGGATGATAGGACTATGATCCGATCCTATTGTAGGAAAGGCATAAGCTTTAGCTTTAGGGTACATTAGCCACCATTCTATCGTGCACACCACTCTATCTAGTCATTCTTTCACATATTCTTCCCCTTCCTTGTTATTGGCCCAAGTAAATGCACAGCATGCATCCAAGCATTCCCCAAAAGCAGTCATCCTGAAATTTTTAGCCAATCACTTCCCCAATTTTTCCCAATAAAATCGCACTTCATTAAAATTCCCCTAGCACACCCAAGGCAGAGTATTTGTAGAGCTTATATGTTGCAAACTCTCCCAAAGATGCAACCTCTTTGGGTATGTATATGGAGCATGAACAAAGGTAATCCTCATTTTTTTACCCTTAACCCCCTTTTAACACTTCAGATTCACAAAGCTTTCAATCATTGAATCAATTTCCAATGAAATCCGATCATCCCACATAAGAGCCAAACCTCCCCTATACCCACTGGATCAACCACTAAACAACTTTGAAATTGAAGTCTTCTTTTTACTCTTTGCACAAACTCAATCTTATTTTTTGTTTCCATTAGAAAAACTAAAGAGGGCATGAATTGAGCTGTTAAGGCTCTCAATTCTTTGACTGTCAAGGATGTGCCCAACCCTTGACAGTTCCAACTTAAAATATTCATGGTTCACTTGGTGGCTTATTAGGGCTAGCCACCATAGCCCATGCTACAACTTCTTCAGTCATATGAATGGAGTTGGTGTTGCTTGAATGCTAACTCTTCTTTGTTTCTTGGTAGAGGGAGTTTTTGGTTGTGAGAGGATTTTCTTTCTAATGCTATTAGAGGTAGTTGTTGGCTGAAAATTAGGATTGTTTAAGTACTCTAGACCAGTGAGCATAAGTGCTCTTTTTCCTGAGTTGTACATAGTTATCTCGTTTGTAATGTTGGGGTTAGGATCCATTAGCATCTATTCAAGACCTCCCTGTTGAATATTCTAGTTAATGATGAAAGGGATAGGCTGACCATCTTCCATAACTTTAGTTTGTCTTGGCTACTTAGGGGTTTTAGGAACAACCTCTTGTACATTTTCTACTGATGATACTTCATGGTAAAACACTTTCCAGAATGGGCTATGATCAGAAGTTTCTGCTTTCAGCCAGCCTCCAAAGCACCCTCCCAACTCAGTTGTGAATTTTTCCTCGTCATAAGGTATGTTTTTACAATATTTAGCATAATGTCCAATTTTGCCACATGAGTAACAGAAATCACTTATATTTAAAGTCCAGCCAAAATTTCTTATTCCCATGACACATGAATTGTCCTACTCACAATTCAGCCTCCACATCATCTAACTCCACTCTTGCTTTCCCAATTTTCTGAAAAAGCAGGGCCTCTAGCATCTGTTTTCACATCCAGAACCTTCCCCATTGAACTTGCTATTTTCTTTATCATACTTTCATAATTCCATTCCAGAGGAAGCCCAAATATTCTAACTCAAAAGGCACATGTCTTAAATTCATAACAATGTGGAGGGATATCCGGCTCCCAAGCTTTTAACAACAGTAAATGGTTAGAGAATGACCAAGGACCTCCCTTTAGTACTCGGTTTTTGTCCCCTTCATTACGAAATACGAAGCTAATTTTCCCATTTTCTAAGGGTTTTACTTCCACATTCTCATTTTTCCACACCTTTTTTTCATTGCTATTGTAAGAGCTTGGAAGTTGATGTTAGGGTTCTTGTAGAGTTGCCCAACAAGGGAGAAGTGACACTCTTTAATTTTTTCTTCTGATATTTCATCATCAAGAATATGCATATCATTCTCACAAATTACTTATCCAATTTATTGTAGAGATGGGCAAGATGACCCACTGCTTCTTCCTCCTTTGCCATGGTCGCTAGGGATCTCCTCCTTTGCCATGGTCGCTGGGGATCTGCCGCTAAGATTTGCTAACTGAAGAACCTATTCTTCTCCCCCGATCTAGAAGAATAGCACCTTAGGTGGCGAGAGGAAGAGTTCGCCTCGAAATTCCCTTGAGGAATAAACCACTGTCACTGGTGTTCGAGGGTATCGCTCCTAGATTGGTGGGAAAGGGATGAAACAGTGGAAAACTAGTGAGGATTCTACAAGGTCAACTGATTGAAAAAGGTGCGGTTTTATGGGTGTGAGGGCTAAATTATGGTTGGGGGATTAGGGTTTGAAAGGTGAGGGTGGGGGCTGCCATAGCTACACAATTGGTAGAGGAGAGCTCCGAATGAGGGGAGACTTAGCCTTAAAAGGTGCTATTCGGGGCTTTGAGTTGTGGTTGAAATACATAATTGATAATAAAATTTGTGGTGATTGTTGATACTTAATTTTTAATTGATGCATCGAAAAGGTAAAAAAATCAAGATTTAGGTTTCCGATTGTGATGGAGCCCGTTTCTCACTAAAAAAATATCGTTTCTCACTTATTTATTTTGTATTGTTACTTTTAAGCAATTTCCAATCCATTTTTGAGAAAAATTAGAAAAGTCAAATGGTTGACTTTCGAGTTGACTTTTTGATCAATTCTTTGATCAAAAGTCAATCCCGAGTTGAAAATCAACTTTTCACTTAAATTTCACTTTCATCAAATCAATTTTTCAAAAATTCAAAGATTTGACCAAAAAATCAACATTTTAAAAAAAAAAAAGTCAACTAAATGGTTGACTTTTGGTCAAACCTTTGATTAACAAATAGAAAATAAAAAATCCATAAAAGCACTTCTTTTAGCATCGATTTGATTTGTATGTCAAAAATTTCACAAAATTCAATTAAGAACCTTGTTTTCCAAATTTTTCGATTTTAGGTTCTATATTGACCAAAAATAAAATTAATTTTATTCTAGTTACAGCTAGGTGTAGTTACTTTTACGACATTTGGTCTGGGGACTATTTTGAGCCCATTCATTCACATGATTTTGCAAATTATCACATTGAAAGACAAGTTGCCATTTTGAGCCCTACTTAGAGGGCCAAAATCTATTCTTCATGATATACAAACGGATAATCAATTTTCACTCATTTTCTTAAGATGGGTTCGAATCCAAGACTAATTTTGTGAAAATTACATAAAAACTCCCCGATTTGAGGAATTTTACTCTCTTGAGTATAAGAAAATTAAGCAATTGAGTTTAAATTAGAGAAATTCAAGTTAATCCAATCAAGTCTATGGTTCAATTGTATGGACCTAGGTCCAATTTTAATATTGGATCTAAGTTCATTTTTAACTTGAGCTTGGATGCTTCAATTTAAAGCCAATTTGAATACATTAGATGATTCTACACATGGGAAATTAGTCAAATAGGTTTATTGCAACATTAATTCAATCCAATTTCAATTAATTTGCAATTTCGACCATTAAATTGCAAAATTGTTCATTTTAGCCCTTAAGGCTCAATCTAACGAACCCATAGTATTAGTTCATTGTTTTTTACAATAATCGATTAATTAAGTCAATAGGGGGTCCATAGGTCATATTTATAAAATTTAATTGACTTAATCAAAATAAAATTAGAAAATTTCTCCTCAAATCATGCAAATTTCCTCTTCAATTTGGTCCTTGAGAGACCAAATTCATAAATTTTGAACCCATAAGAGCCACTAATGCGTGAACCAGCTAGAACCAGTTTGAACTAATCAAGTACCAGTCAAACTAGCATGAATCGGTTTGACCGGTTGTTGACGGGCTGGTGCACTAAACAAATCGGATTTGACAAGCGCTAAAGTAACACATGCTTAGAAAGTTGACATATCTTCGTCATACAACCTTTATAGGATTGTGTGGAAACCTGACTTGAATTGCGGCAAACTAAACTGCATCACCCCATTGTGCTTATCTTTGACTACTTGATAAAGTGTGCTTAACTCTAGCGCTCATAGCTACTTGGATACTTGATGACATCACCCTATCGTGCTCATGTTTGGTGGCCCAATGGAGGTATGCTTGACTCCAATGCTCATAGCTACCTAGATATTTGATGGCAATTTCACTCATTAATGTTGCTTGCAATTAGAAGAGAGTACCACAACGAATAACATCCATAGTAGCATTGTTGAGTGTTGACAAAATTGGGAAGTTACTGAAGATGAGATGACTAAAGATAGAATAAAGGGGAAAAAATAGCTAATGTTTGATTTAATTCCTTCTTTTTTGGTAGCTTTGATACCATGTAAATATTATTGGATCTTCAGAGAGGGAGAGACAATAAGTAAAGACTACATCTTTACTTAATTGGCTTAATTTTACAAGTTATTAAAGAAGGGCATTTATACCCAAACAATATGCATAAGAAAGGAAATTAGCTATATTAGAGAATCACAAAACATTAAAAAATTTCCCTAATAACTAATAATATCTCTAATGATATTCTCTAGTAAGGAAAACTCTAATCTCCATAAATATACTTCATCAAAAGGCTTGAATGGTGAGATGCATGTGGTTTTACTTTTAGTAACTCCATCTAGTCAATGGATAGATAAATTTCCTCCTCTTAGAAGATCGCATGCAAGACATTCCCATTAGGCCAACCTTGGTCCTCCTATTGCTGTGCATGAGTAGGGTAGGTCGAATGCTAGACATTCACGTTAGGCCAACCTAGGCCCTCTTATTGCTCTTCACGAGTGGGGTCTGATTTACGATGTTTGACTAAAGAAGCACCGAGTCTTCGGTGTCCTTGGCTGGATGGACCTGGGGTAGAACAAAGAAGACTTTCCAAACGACCTGGGTCAAGGCCAAGGTTGTCAGGCTCGTGGTTTTAGAAGTGGAGGCCGGTTTCGAAGGTGGAGGTGTGGAAGCTTGGGCCATGGTGGGTGGGTCACGAGAGAGGAGAGATCTTGAGAAGGAGCTAGAAAAGTGGGGCATTTTGCGACGGTCGATGAAAGGGTTGAAGAAGAGCGGTCGAGTGTAGAGTGAAGTAGGCGATTAGGAAGTGTAATGACCAATGTCAGAAAGAGATGATTTGCTTTGCCTAAAGGGGCAAGCTAAGGAAGCGGAGAAAAAGAGACGAAGCGAAGAGGGAGAGAGAGAGTGTGTGACATTTTGAAATTCGACCCCGTCTTGATAATATGAAATTGTTGTTTCGTTGATGCACCTATGGTCATTTTACTCTGAGTTGGCCACTTATGAGTTAACTAATCTATTAGGTGAGGCCGTTAAAGGATATAAACGCAATAGACTAGAGAATTTGATCAAAAATCGATCGCTCGACTGTAATAATTGGCAAGGGTCAATATGACACTGTTATAATCGAATTGAGATCAAATATAATTCGATTCGATGGAATGGCATAATTGAATTGCGAGTGATTCCGCATGAGTATGAAATTCGCATCAAACGGTACTACCCCGATTTTCTATCGATTTTATACTCAAGACACATAATTGAAACCTTGCGATTTTTACAACAACCGAGAGTCGTCTACGAGTTAGAGATGCACAAACATGGATAAAAAATTATTGATCACGGGTCAAATGCGCTTAAATCCCTAAAAGCTACCCGATAGGTTGGGTTGTACTAAAATTGCATTCGGTCGATTTTAACCATAAAATTGAATTCGGTTTCGGGAATCGGATGTTTGAGCATGTTGCGATTCATTTATAGCACATCCTCTCATCTTTTGGAGAATTTTCATTGGGCTCGGAATTTTGCGGAAAAATCAATTTCGGCAAAAAGAAAATAAATGAAATTCGGATGGGCAGATTAAAGGACTTAATTGGCTGTCAAAATGGTTTATTTTAGGTAAAATGAGAGCTAAATTCTCATTGGAGGCCAATTGACCCTAAGGGCTGAAGACTTTTGAGGCCAAACAATGAGTGTTTGGGATATTTTGCAAGGCCTTTGATTGGCCATAGCCTTGACTTCCATTCCCTTTGTTGACACCTAAATTTTGACGACCCTATCATTCATTTATTGCATAAAAATTAGGAACTAAACTTTAGCTCCTAAACAAAAGTAATAAATCACATTACATACAGTTATTAGGAGCATATCTCAATATACTTGCATATCTATGGACTGGTAGCGGATGGGCTTAAGTTCTGAACATAATTGCATTGGATCGGGTTGGCGGTGGATGAACTCGGGTAAATGGTTTCGAGCTTTATTGAAGTTAAGCCCGTGGAAAGTGAAAGATTGGAGTAAGTTTCGTAATGTAACCAAGTTTGACACGAATTTGGGAAAGATTGAGCACAATTTTCACATGGGGTCTTAACAAGGCATGAAAAATCTTTGAGGAAGAATAAATATCTTTATTAATAGAAGATATTCTCGGTCAAATAGGTGCAGAGAAGTGTGATATTTCTAAGCCAAAAGAAGGATTGGGACATATATTTCTTGTTTTAAAACAAGAAAGTGCACCAATAAAGAAAATTTCATGCATCCTACGCATCCAGGGGCGTGAGCAGAAAAAGGAAAGAATTCGTGGCCGAAAATCATGAATATATGGTCAAAGTTGGGAGTATTCACACATTTGAGGAAAGGAAAGAAATAAAATATATTATATTGGGTCCTTTCGTTTGAAGGCCTTGGTTGTCCTATAAATAAAGAGAACGCTAACACTGTTCGGGGGCCGGCAATTCATCATTCAAAAGGTCCACACAATTGAAAACACATTGCTGCAATCGAGAGAGAAAATAAACTAGGAAAAAAAAAGGAGTTGTCTTCCTTGAGGCCCGCTCAATCTCCGAGACCGCTAATGCTTCTTCCCCGTGCATCATCATTGCGCGGAGCCTTGTCCGTGACGATGCTATTGCTTATTGATCCTCGCCGAGCCTCTGTCCATGCCTGACCCGAGTTAAACGTTGCAGCTTTCAGTCCACACCGTTGCCTCTTGCATCAATGCGGGGCGATGTTGCTTCTGCCTCGACCCGCAACAGTCCCTGCTGTACCAACGACGACTTGCTGACCAGTGGCTGAGAAGTTCTACGCCGCAAGCCCCCACATCAACGACAAAGTAGCCGCGTGTCGCTCAAAACCGCAGTGCTATTGCAATACCCCCGTAGTGACAACTCGAGCAATGCTAGCTTTTCTTTAAAGGAAGTCAAAGTTTGATAGTCAAAGGAAACCTTTACGAGACCAGTCAAATTCGGTCATTGAGGGATCATCAAGGTGACCAAAGGAAATTTCCTTTGGGATCATTCGGTGGATCTTCCTTGAAGACGTTGCAGCGGCTCCTCACGTCATCGCATTTCCAGCAAGCTTGTCTCTTTATTGTCATGATTGATCTTTCCACTGCAGGTTTTCTTTATTGTCATGATCGATCTTTATTGTCTCTTTATGTCCACTGTGGGCGTCGCCACCGTCAACAATCGTGAGCCGAGCAAACTTGCTTTGCCGTCCCCGTCCTTGTTCGCAACAGAGCAGTTGATTTGTCCTTTGCTATTGACATGCCTCGACGAATTGAAGACATTGACGAGCCACTTGCGATCCACCACGAGACAACCCATTGTCCTAACACCGTGCCAAGCCTACCGCCGCCGTTGATCTCACCTGTGAACTGGGCCATCCCATAAAGTTTCTGTTTTTGTAGGTTCATTTGCCACGAACTGCCCATGGCCGTCAAGGAGTCGATCATGATCTCGGTCACAATTGCACTTGGTCCAAATTTGGAAAGAATATCCTCAAATTAGGTAAGATGCACATGTCTAGTATATTTGCATATTTTATTGCCTAATATATGTCTATTAGTATCTAATGTGCATATTTATAAGTGATAGACATATCTCCCAATTAGGATTTATTGCATAATCTGCAGCCGCACCTCGATTTTTTATTCCATCTATAAGGCTTTAGATGGAATAATTAATCAAGCAAATTTGCAACTGCACTTTGATTTTTTTATTCCATTTATAAGGCTTTAGATATAATAATTAATCAAGCGGGAATAAACTTGATATTTTGATATTTAAGACTTAAGATCAATTTATCGATTTTATTAGCGAGAAAATCAAGTTTGATTTAGATATTATTCCTTGATTTGAATGACATATGGTATCTTTGATGATTATGAATGGCTTGGTGCTTGTCTCATCTTGATTGCTTTATTTATCTTGAAATATGTTTGAGTTAGAATATTACATGCTTTAGGGTTATTTGCATATTTAGACTAAACATTTTATTTATCATGAATTTTCAAAATAAAAAAGAAATTTAAAAAAAAACATAAATTTAGGATGTTAGACTTTTGTTTCATTAGCTTAAATTGCATGTTTAATTATTTGACATTTTTTTTAATTTCGAAATTAATTTTAAAAAAGAAAAAAACATCATGCATATGTCATGAAGAGTTAGGGTATCATTTGTACGTCATTGCGCATTAGAATAAAATTGCATATTTCATTTTAAGTTTAGATAGGCTGCATCTTAGGTTAGAGATTGCTAAGTTAAGATAATATCTTGGTTTAAATTAGGGTTTAGCTTGACCTAATCCTTGATATAAGTTGGATAGAATCTTAATTTAGATAGATAATTTTCACATTTTTCTAATTTCGAATTTCATGAAAAATACAAAAAAATGTCTTAGGATAAATTAATTACATTCTCTAGGATAGATTACACTTTTATTAAGAAAACACAGAAAAAATATATTATGTGCATGTCATATAAAATTAGATTCATGAAATGCATGTCATTTAGTAATCCATTTAATTAGAAATTGTATGTCATTAGAACTAGGTCATTTAGTTATATTGCATTGCATAAAGCATGATTCTCATTAATTAAATGAAAACAAAATAAATTGTGTATTAATTAGAAATCATATCTAGGGTTGATGATGTGAATTCTAATTTAACAATGCAGATATTTTTGTTGCTACAAGATAAGTCCCATAATTTATTCATTGCTTTTTTAGGTGTTAAATTGGTGGTTTACGTACCCGCATGATCACCTCACATGTTAGGGAAATAGATTTAAAATCAATCCAAGCAGCTTGCAAAAAAAAAAAAAAAAAACGTTTTTCAAAATAAAAAGAAATTGTACCGAAAGGGTATTAGAGAAGTCTAGTGTAAGTAAGTCCCCGTACCCAAAGTTTCTGATTCGTAGGAGTAAAATAATTCTCACATTATTTTACTTAGGTGTCTAATTGACCTACCATAAACTGATTAGTGGCGACTCCTAGATAAAATCCATTTGCATGTTAAAAATTTTGAATCTAAGTCGCAAATTGGTATGGGTTTAGGAGGACCCGAGTTGAGTTTAGGCATAACAATCCATTAGCCAAATCCTTGGTGGTTCTCACCCGAAAATTTGCTTGCGACACCCTCCTTCTTCCCTCTCTCCTCCCCTCATGCACATCCCCCAACTCAGCTGAATCCTCTTCTGCTTCTTCTTCATTTCTTCTTATCCATTTCCACAACAACTCCATCCTACTACAGCTCCCTCCATTTTCCCTTTTCACCGCCCAGCCGTTCACCCACCACCAAAACTCCAGTAGCCACACCTCACTGTCTGCTCGCGTCAGCTTAATCAGTCTTGCGTCTGCCAAGTAGCAGCCCCCATCTTAAGCCGTCGTCCACCTTAGTCCTTCCAACACTAGCCCACCAAACCGCCTACAATCGCCACAGCCAGCTCACCCTTAACCCGTCCATCCGCTAGCAACTGCCCAATCTAGCTGCCTGTTCCAGTTGCATCCACAGCTCCGACCAGCCCTCCACAGAGCCGAATCTCAGCCTTTGGCTGAGACTTGTTGGGCTATTTTCCTCAGCCATTTGAGTTTCGTTGGAGATATGGTAGTTTCGAGTCTCCATCGCCTTTGCATTGCCATAGCTGTGAACTCACCGCCGCCCAAATCCAGTGAGTTAACTTCCTAATCCTCAATTAGGTTGTTAATTGCGCTTAGGGGTTAGATTAGTGCTAAGTGGATTAGTGCTAATTACTTAGTTAGATGAGCTAGTTAGTTAGGTTGGTTAGTTTAGTTAGGTTAGCCTACCCTAGGTTAGATTAGTTAACAGTGGTTATTTTAATTAATCATGGTTAGGTTAATTAAATTAGATTAATTTAATTAATCATAATTTATTTAATTAATTTTAATTGGTGCAAATTGTGATGGATTAGTCATTTAGTGAAATTTTATGCTAATTCTTGTGGTTGAATTTATATGTCAATTTGATGGTTTATTTATGTTATTATGTGTAATTGAGTGCTTGGTGGTAGTTATTGATTATTATTACAAAACTTGATTTTATGGTATTTAATTGGAAAATACAGGGTGTCGGTTTTTAACGCCAAAATTTTATATACTATATAAAATCACAGAATTTTAAATTGGGAGCATACTATGTTTAATGGTTCGATTTAAATATGACCACGCACAATTAATTTACCGGAGATTTTTAATACGAAGAAAAGTGGCCAAGTTCATTATTTGAATACGAGATGCTTGAATGTAAAGCACGGTGTTTTTAGCCAAGTATGTATGCGCATGTGGTCACTATCGAAACCCGTCATCCAATGAGAGTTGGGGAGGTGATGCCTGATTAAGTTCAAATGCCCTATATCAAAGGATGTCGGTTGTGGTGGAGGCCGTGTCGATGCTCCTTTATGGAATACCGTCTAGGTGGGTAGTGCTAAACGTTGCCATGCCCGATAGAGTGGGACGATGCCTAGTTACGTTAAGTGACCGCCGATTATTGAGTTGGCCATGGCCGATGGGTCGTAATAACTGGAATATGCCTGAGTGGTTGCTATAGTTGCACCTGATTATGGGACAAAATTGTGTGACACGGTATGGGACGTGTCATAACAGTTTAGCCTTATAATCAAGACCCATGTGATTGATAATAGCATATGTGATGAGCTAACGTGTAGGTACGTGTCGAGATGAGGTAAGTTCTGTATGGTGCATGTTTAGGACCACCTTCGAGGCGAATTTGTGTCATAATCGAGGTTTAGGGTTTGGACTTACTGAGATTTATCTCATCCCATCGTGGTTAACCCTTTTTCAAGTCTTAGCATGGAGATATGTCATCTCCATTTTGGGATGCCGTGACACATGGATTCTGAGTCTACTTTCTTCCTTATTCTCGGGACCACCTCAACTTGTGAGTTAGTGGTGACCATGATTTGGGTCGACGAGGACCTCTTTCACTTAGTGCCTCATCGATTCAAAGCATGGTTCATTAACGAGCCAATGGGGCTTGAGAGGGTCCTTTGTAGGGTTTTGACAGGCCTACCGTCGAAACCGAGGATGGGGAGGTAGCTCACCTCATTGACATCGACATCTTAGATGGTGTCGTGGAGGACCTAGCGCTGGAGTCATAGGGATCCGAGGTGTAGGCTACCTAGGACTTCTTTTTGGAGATAGACTTGTTTATAAACTTGTAAGGTTAACTTGGTTTGTTTATAAAGAGTGGTTTGTGAAAATTGCTATCCTGCTTTTACCATCCCTATGTTGTTGGTTGTTCGAGGTTTATTTAATTCGCTTCTGCATGTGCTTAATTGAAAGATAAAAAGTAAGGGTTAGCGACACGTCATGGGACGTTGCATTTTTTTTTCAACCGCCGAGGGATGTGCGCGTACTCAGGGTTCGGGGCGTGACATCCTCGCTCGAAGTGGTATCAGAACTAGTCAGTGTCTAGAGTGATAAGGTGTGATGGGCCTTGGAATAGTTAGTAGGAAATTCCTTACACTAATGCTTGTGATTGATTGATTGTTTTGTGTGGGTCGCTCATACTTCTAATTCTGTGTTGGAATTAGAAAGCAGGTTCTATGAAGATTGTGTAGTATGAGCATTCCTGAGTAGAGGACTCCTCGAAAGAGGATAGTTGCGTTTATTACTTGGGGTAGGACGCCGATTAGGGTTGGTGCCTGAGGTAGAGCGTTGGCTCAAGCCAGTGCGAGAGAAAGAGTACCGCCACAGGTTGGTACTGATGGAGTAGCACTTGGTGATCCTAGAATAGATGGGATCGTTCAGGCGCTGGAGACCTTGGGAAATATGATGGGACGGTAGGCCTAGAATCAAGTTGCTGCTATCGCCGCCGCCACTATCGCCGTCAATGCCATTGTCAATGTTGCCACCGCACCTGCTGAAGTCTCGCTTAGGAATAGGATTGGGGAGCGACCGATACACAATTTGGTAGAACAATTCCTGAAGCTGAATCCGTTGAGATTCTCTAAAACAGGCGATCCCGAGGCTGCAACCCTTTGGATTCGAGAGTTAGAAAAGGTCTTGGTACTATTGAGGTGTCCTTTTGTAAGATGTTTGAAACTTAGGGGGGCGGACCTTTTGGGTTCGAAGCCAAACTTTGTGTCCTTTTGTGAGATGTTTGAAACTTTAGACTCTGACTTTATCAATAGTAGATGTAATTTCACTAAATTGACAATAACAATAGTTGTAGATCGGTCCCATTAAAATTGTCACTTAGGTATAGGACCCCTCGTTCAACAAATTAATGATAGAGGGAGAGATAGTAAGGAGAGAAGAGAGAAGATTTTGAAAACTTTGATGAATAAGACTCATTTCGGACATGTAATAATCAACGAACGGAATTAGTGCGGAAAGTCACAACTATCCAATAGTTTCTTACTTTTATTAAATAATTTATTGAGCGACACATCTTTTCATTTATCTTTAATGCATGTCACCTAAATTCGAGCGGTGTAAGGACATGTTGACCGACATGCCAAATCTCTCAAAACTACTATGGAGAAGAGATAGTAAGGAGAAAGAAGAGAGGAAATTTTGAAAACTCTAATGAGTAGGAGTCATTTCAGTGTTAATCAATGAGTGGAGCTGGCATGAAAAGCCACAACTTTCCAATACTTTCTCACTTTTATTAAATAATTTATTGAGTGACACGACATCTTTTTGTTTATCATCAATGCATGTCACCTAAATCTGAGAGGTGTAAGCATTTGTCGGCCGACATGTGAAATAGCTAACGTCTATTTGGATGGATGCTGGAAGGGGGGGACTTTTTTGGATTGGAAGCCAAATTTTGTGTTCTTTTGTGAGATATTTGAAAGTTCTCATATAGAATCTGACTTTATCATTAGTACGTGTCTAGATTGACAATAACTATGTTCCTAGATCCATGTTAATAAGATTTTGACTTTGATATAGGACACCTTTGTTAAGCTTCAATTGGAGCTCATCTATGGACAGCATCTTTGCGTATTGATTATGATTTCTAAGTCTTTGTGTATTGATTATGGACAGCGTCGTATGTATTGATTATGATTATTAAAAGTTACATGTAAAAAGCAAGTTTTTTTATCTGTAGGCATTGTACGACAATACATATGATGGAATGGGAGTTTGGTGGAGTCCTAGTTTAATGGGAGATATGTCCTGCTATTCATAGCCACCCTAGCCAAAATCACATCAATTTTGAACTAGCGACGCCCTATTGATTAGGAGTGGCTGGATTTAGGGCGCATTAGTTTTCACTTCTTTAGAAGGATTTTGTGACATCTGCAATGAATAGCAAACTTCCTTCGGCTATGAGAGCAGAGATATGAAAGCACAAGGTTTCATTTATTATTATTATTATTTTGGTAAGTACGAGGTTTCATTTATTCTTGACTTGATGGTGTGAAAATATTCTATTACGTTTTTCTTACGGTTTCTTTTTGAAATTTGGCGAGTTCTCACTCATTTTCTTTAATATTCCTTCTTTATTTTATTTTTTTTGTTTACATTCGATGATATCTGGGAGAACATTTTATAATTTGAGAACTGATTTTTATAAAAAGGAAATTAAAAAGTTAAGAGGCATTTCATGATATCTGGGGGACCTTTTGGGTTGGAAGCCAAACTTTGTGTCCTTTTGTGAGATGTTTGAAACTTAGGGGGAGACCTTTTGGGTTGGAAGCCAAACTTTGTGTCCTTTTGTGAGATGTTTGAAACTTTAGACTCTGACTTTATCAATAGTAGATGTAATTTCACTAAATTGACAATAACAATAGTTGTAGATCGGTCCCATTAAAATTGTCACTTAGGTATAGGACCCCTCGTTCAACAAATTAATGATAGAGGGAGAGATAGTAAGGAGAGAAGAGAGAAGATTTTGAAAACTTTGATGAATAAGACTCATTTCGGACATGTAATAATCAACGAACGGAATTAGTGCGGAAAGTCACAACTATCCAATAGTTTCTTACTTTTATTAAATAATTTATTGAGCGACACATCTTTTCATTTATCTTTAATGCATGTCACCTAAATTCGAGCGGTGTAAGGACATGTTGACCGACATGCTGAATCTCTCAAAACTACTATGGAGAAGAGATAGTAAGGAGAAAGAAGAGAGGAAATTTTGAAAACTCTAATGAGTAGGAGTCATTTCAGTGTTAATCAATGAGTGGAGCTGGCATGAAAAGCCACAACTTTCCAATACTTTCTCACTTTTATTAAATAATTTATTGAGTGACACGACATCTTTTTGTTTATCATCAATGCATGTCACCTAAATCTGAGAGGTGTAAGCATTTGTCGGCCGACATGTGAAATAGCTAACGTCTATTATGGATGGATGCTGGAAGGGGGGGGGCTTTTTTGGATTGGAAGCCAAATTTTGTGTTCTTTTGTGAGATATTTGAAAGTTCTCATATAGAATCTGACTTTATCATTAGTACGTGTCTAGATTGACAATAACTATGTTCCTAGATCCATGTTAATAAGATTTTGACTTTGATATAGGACACCTTTGTTAAGCTTCAATTGGAGCTCATCTATGGACAGCGTCTTTGTGTATTGATTATGATTTCTAAGTCTTTGTGTATTGATTATGGACAGCGTCGTATGTACTGATTATGATTATTAAAAGCTACATGTAAAAAGCAAGTTTTTTTATCTGTAGGCATTGTACAACAATACATACGACGGAATGGGAGTTTGGTGGAGTCCTAGTTTAATGGGAGATATGTCCTGCTATTCATAGCCACCCTAGCCAAACTCACATCAAAGTTAGTGATTTTCGGCAAAAATTGACCAGATGAACTCAATTGTCATAAATGCAAAATGTTTATGACTAAATTGGTCTAATTGAAAAATTTAATACTTAATTAAAATCAATGTAATAAGTTTAAGAATTAAAAAAAAAATACTTTTCCATTTCACTGTCTTGTTAGTCACAAAGGGGCCATTCCCGCTTCAATACTCGTCAAATTGGAAGAGAAATTCCTTTGATAGTTACCAGTAGATCCCTAAACGGGAACACACATGTGGCTTCGGCTTCACATTGCAGAGCAACTCCTAGCCTCCACCACTTTGTCCTGACCAAGTTGACATGATCGAGAGCCACTTGTTTAGCTCCTGCTCTCCATTGCAACTTTCAACAACTAATTTTGCCTTAGTTCATTGTTTGTGGAGTTAGGGTTTCAAGAGCACAATAACTTAATCTAAATTGTTAATTTAAGGCAAACAAATGTGACGCAAGACTTCTTTTCCAATGATTTTATTTTGTCAGCAAGCTGCATTGAACATTATATACTAAAATAAGGTTATGTCAGATTTTCAATATACACAAATCGCCAATGGCACTGAGGTGATTAATTTTTCGGCAAAATTGCATTGAAGTGATTGGGAAAAAGGTTGTGGCACTTAAACGAATATTAGGTTATGACACTTTAAGCATCATTTTCTTGAGTTTTTGTTGTTTGACGAAGAGTCCATTGAGCCTTTTACACAACATTCGTAGCAACAATACATGAGTCACGTCGATGTCGTTTTCCACCAAACTCGCCACTCGAGTGCTGTTCTGCCGATTTATGTTGCTTGTTTCGAAAAACAAGCACAACCATTAGATGAGCTGGATTCGGAAATTTCGTTGCCATTCGCTGCCACAAGTGCCCTCATGCGCCTCTGCCCCATTTGGGTTCACACGCCTTGTGCCTTTGTGCGCCGAAAGCTCCTTCGCGTGTATTGTTGACACCCAATCTGATTGAACTTTAAATTTTTAGGTTCATTTTCACCTTACCTTTTAAATGTTTAAACAACCCATGTACGACCTGATTGTAAGAATATGAGTCAAACAAAGGTTTTGTGTCATGTTTCGACACCAATATTTTTAAAGCACGGGGCTTTTATTTATCTAAATTAAACATGGTGTGTCGAGGATAACCATTTTAGGAGGGAAAAAAAAAATAGGCAGGTGAATTACAATGCTTGTAGAATGGCTCGCGTAAATAGAAACATTTGCATCGAAAACAACTAAAAACTATTTCCATGACGGCCTCCACAACAACCCCTATATAAAGGATGATTAGCATACTAAGAGACATGCAATAAATTTCAGAATGGCTCTTCCAGTTTTGTGCCCAACCTTCCTCCCCTCCACGATCTGCCATAATCAACCCTCTCTCTTATCGTTTAGACACCTTCGCTCCTCCTCCTCCTCCTCCTCAAGCACTTCCTCCGGCGCCCAATTCGTGACATGTGCTTCGAAGATTGAAGATCAAGAGATTGTGAGACGTTCGGCGAATTGGCAACCTAGTGTTTGGGATTATGACTTTGTGCAGTCACTCAGTGTTGATTACACGGTAATGATTTT
Organism: Eucalyptus camaldulensis; assembly: GCA_019915185.1. NCBI lineage: Eukaryota > Viridiplantae > Streptophyta > Magnoliopsida > Myrtales > Myrtaceae > Eucalyptus > Eucalyptus camaldulensis. The sequence continues at coordinate 6,299,378 of JAHSVA010000014.1, read as the reverse complement.
CATTTTTTGCCACAAAACCCAGCCTAGCTTAAGTACTCTGAAAAATATTCACATTAGGTCCTGAATTTGCATCCTTTTTCCAATTTGGTCCTCAAACTTGCAAAAATTCCCTATTGAACTTTTTGGTCTATGGTTCTGACAATTTAGAGCTCATGTTCATGTCAATGCTAGCTGAAAGTAAGATGTGGAAAAACTCGCCATTATTGTGGATATTCAACTCGTGAAACTACAAAAACAATAACCCGAAGATAAATTTCAGCAAATTTCACTGACACTTTATTCCATGATGGCACTCATTATTTGAATATTAGCCTTCTGTTGGCATCAATTAGTGCCTCGGCTTCACTTTGCTGTGTTCAAGTTTTAAGTTACTCTATTCACAAAAAAAAAAAAAAAAAAAAAATTATCAGTGAGCTAACCGCACTTTTTCCCTATTTTCTATTTACTTTGATGGGATGGGTCCACAAATTCCAAAACGACATAGAACGAAAGAAAAACTGTACTTTGAATTAGATATATAGATATATACATTTCTTGTGTACTTCGAGATATGGAACATCAATTTACATGTTCATCCAATGCCATAGTATCAAACGTATGACCAACCACAACAATATTATATAGAAGATATCGACAAACCTGGTCAAAATGGCATATTCTCAACATATAGGCAAGAGCTCAACAATGCCTATTAAAATGTGTCTGCAAATATATTGAGAATCGATCTGTTTTAATACGAGAGGCAATATTCTAGTCTGCTTGTGCATTAACTTTGATTAAGATCTCATTTTTTTTTCGTTGAGTTCTTCATGTACCTAGGAGGATAAACATATGGAGCAAGTTCAAAGGTTGAAGGAAGAAGTTAGGGGTCTATTTGACAGGGAGATAAATCAGGTGGCCAAGCTCGAGTTCATTGACGTGGTTCAAAGACTCGGACTGGGATACCATTTCGAGATGGAAATCAAGAATGCTTTAAGTTCCATCTATAACAACGCTGAAGATGCTCAAATTTCAGATAATCTCTATGCTACTTCTCTTCGATTCCGACTACTCAGACAACATGGATACAATGTACCACAAGGTACTTGCCAACTAGTTTACCTTTTGTAGAATATGTTGACGCATCAAATTTTACCCTACCATTCCTTCTGTTGGACATGTAGATGTTTTTCAAAGGTTTATGAGCAAGATGGGCACATTCAACGAATTGCTCCATGAAGATGTGAAGGGCCTTCTTGGTCTTTATGAAGCTTCTTTTCACGGATTGGAAGGTGAAACCATACTCGATGAAGGTTGGAACTTCGCTTCTAAGCATCTAAATGATCTAAACCTCGACAAAGTTCCCACTAATATAGCGAGCCACGTGAGTCATGCATTAGATATGCCAATCCACTGGAGGCCAAACAGGTTGGAGGCTCGGTGGTTCATGGACATGTACAGAAAACAGCAAGACATGATCCCTTCTTTGTTAAGATTGGCTAAAATAGACTTCAATTTAGTGCAATCAATCCATAGGAAGGAAGTCAGCAATCTAGCAAGGTATGCACAAGCACTCTATAGTTCATGCAATTTGGCAAAGTAGGAGCGCATTTTGATTGATTTACTCATCATATGACAAAATTTTCAGGTGGTGGGTTGAACTTGGGGCGAACAAGATGACCTTCTCTAGGGACAGACTAGTGGAAAACTATTTTTGGAGCTGTATATTTGTTTTTGAACCTCAATATACAGCTTTCAGAGAATTGAGTACAAGGATTGGTTGTATGGTGTCACTTATCGATGACATTTATGATATATATGGGACGCCAGAAGAGCTTGAGCTCTTAACAGATTTCATTCTCAGGTTATCACTACCATCATAAATTTCTCTCGTAACTATTATGACCAAGAAAAAAGATGGAAATAATTAGTATATGAACGTCTTGCCCAGAACAAATCCTGAAAATTGTATATTATGAAATAGATTCTTCGATGTGTTTTGCTCATATAATGTTTTATGTCGGCTTGTTTTTCTTCTATGTAATTGTTTGGTTTCGGCTAATAAATTTATGGTATGCACTAATTGTCATTGTTATTACTAAAAAGCATATTGAGTGACAGTAAAATTGATAAGATTGTTGAAATGGTGATTACTTTTCTAGGTGGGACATTACAAATATAGATAAGCTTCCTCCAACAATAAGAGATGGTTTTATGGTCTTATACAACACGACCAACGAACTTGGGTATTGGACGATGAGAGAACGAGGAATCAACCCCATCCCTTACTTGCGAAAATTGGTAATCTCGACTTGCTAAATCTTTCGCCTTATAATTTCAAGCCCCCATCAATTAACTCATTTTTCTACTTCTAGCTTTCCTTATGACTTCTCTTTGAACATTGAGAATCCATGAAGGTGTGAGAAAAGAAGGTCCCTCGACTTTACATTGACACCTTTTTCGAATTTTAATCCTATAGTGGGCCGATGAATGCAAGGCGTACATGAAGGAGGTATATTGGTACAACAAGGGCATTAAACCCACACTGAAGGAGTACATGGACGTTGGGGTGGATTCAATCGGAGGGCTGATTTTGATGTTGGATAGCTACTTCCTAACCACGGACAAATTGACGGAAGAGGGACTTGATTATGTGTCAAAAATCCCGGGCGTCATGCATTCTTCTGCCAAGATCCTTCGATTCAACGATGATCTCAGTACATCATCGGTAAGTTACTTCGATAGTTGTGCTTTCTTATAAATTATCTCTTATAAAAAAATATTCATTATTGGAATATCCACGGTGATATACTATTCATTTTATATATCTCTTATACAAATGTGAAATGAAATTGCGGACTTATGTTTGTAACCGATCATCGTCGTCCATGCTTAGCATGAATTGGCACGAGGAGACAACCCCAAGGCGTTGGAATGCTACATGAATGAAACCGGTGCTTCGGAAGAGGCCGCACGAGAACATATCAAACATCTAGTGCGCGAGACTTGGAAGAAGATGAATAAAGAAGTGTTTGAGGACTACCCATTCTCCGGGTTTGGGCCTTTTATTAGTGCTTGTTTGAACTTGGCACGGGCTTCTCATTGCTTTTACGACTATGGAGACGGACACGGCCTTCCCGGTCACCAAACCAAGGACCATGTTGTGTCGACCATATTTGAATCTGTGCCCCTCGAGTAGGGATGCATTGTTGACCAAGGTCTTGCTATTGGAGAGAGCCTTTAATCTTATGTGTTATTGGACATATTGAAACTATTGTAATTGAAGCCTATTGAGGGGTGTTTGTACAAGCTTCATAAAATTGGGCAGAGGAGCACATATGCTATTCCGTGCTTTGCGTGGTGGCTGATTACATAATTGCCGATCGTATTTGTGGTAATTGATTTCTATTTTATGTTATAAAAAAAAAAAAAACATAGCATTTTATATTGGAGAAAAATTGAAAAGAAAAAGAACCAACAACAGAAAATAGTTTATGTAAAAAATATAGCATTATTTTGCCAAGATTCTTTGACTTACCAATGATTTTAGTACATCATTGGTAACTTACTTTTGTATTGTTCCTCTCCTTGTAAAGAGTGGCTATAAGAACAAAGAAGTACATCATCGGTATATTAGTAGCAGTAAGCTATTGTTTTTAATTTCATCAATGTGAAAGTGAGATGATTATTTGGACATATATTTATAGCCCAACAATATTGTCCATGCTTAGTATGAATTGGCACGAGGAGACAACTTTAAGGCGCTAGAATACTACGTGAATGAAACCAGCACTTCATACGAGGCTGCGTGGGAACACATGAGGTATACGGTGCATGAGACCTAGAAGAGGATAAATAGAGTTGTGTTTGAAGACTCCATGCCTTTTCTTGGTGTCTATTTAAACTTGGCACGAGTTTCTCATACTTGCTAGTGACAAAGCCAGGGATAATTTTGTGTTGGCTATATACAAACCTTTGAGTACCACATCGATTACTACAGTGGCTTTGGTGAGACATTTGGGTGATTGGTCTTTCATGGCTTTTCAATGAATTTTTAAATCTGATGTGCCATTTAAAAAAAAAAAAAAGTCTGGATAAAGCACGAGAGGACATGGCACTTGTGAATAAATGAAAGCCAAACGAGGAGAAGGAGCGGAAGAAGAAGACTTGTGACATCCTAAATTTCCAGTCCTGTTTTCGATTGAATAAGTTGGGTTTTTCATCGATGCGCCTATAATTCTTTTCTTTAAGTTGGCCACTCACGAGATAACTGGCCTATCAGGTGAAGCCTTTAAGGGGTTTTAATGCAATAGACTTGAGAGTTCGATTAGGAATCGACTACTCGATCGTGCTAGTCTGCAAGGGTTATTACGGCATTATCAAAATCGATCGGAGATAAGAGATAGGTTGATTCGACTAAGATATATGATCAAAGCGTGGGTGATTCCACCCGATTGCAAAATTCTCATTGATCAGCACTAAACCAATTTTTCTATCGTTCTGGGTATTTTGTGCTCGTATTTCAAATATTGAGATTTTCCCGACAATCGATAGTCACCAATGTGTCAAAGATGTACATTGTGGTTTGAAATAAATCGACCATAGGTCAATTGCATTAAAAATTTCTAAAAACTACCCGGTAAGTTAGGTCACGCTAAAATCGCACCAAATTAAAATTAATCGCGAATTTGAATCCGATTTCAGAAATTGAAAGTTCTGTTATGTCACAATTTATTGTAGGACTGTCGACTCATCCTCCAAAGATTTTTCTGTAAACCAAGATTTTTGGCAAAAATTCAAAATATGGTCATTTTTGTCCAAAAAATTTATAGGACCGTTTTTTATCTCGTTTTTGGAATGCAAGTTGGCTCTATTGGCAAGGAAAAATGTCAATTTGGTCGAGGACGCCTTGGTGGAATTTATGGGGACCGAATTGAATCCGTTTGAGGAGAAATTTGGTTCAATTTAGGGAAATTGGCACAAAATTCGTAGGCCATGGCCTCGACCACCTTTTGGACCACTTGGGGAGTGTTCTAGGGAGAATTATGTGCACAAAATTGGCTGAGGATAGGTCTGAACCGGTGGGGACCAAGGCAATGATCAAGAGGAAGATATTTGAGGCAAAGTGGCCCTCTCCAATCTTGCAATTGGCCTTTCTTCTTCAGCAAGACTTGCTTTCTCCATTTTCAAGCTTGGAAGCTCTGAAAAATTGCAAAAAACCGAGCAGCCTCCCGCCCCTGCCCATTGCACACCCGTCCAACCGCCGCCGAGCCGATCGCTCGCTCGCCGATGTTGCTCGCTCGCACACCCAAGTCTGTGAGTCCCCTGCTCATGTCTGTGCCCTGCTCGCTGTCGTCCAACATTGTCTAGCGTCATCCAGCTGTTGTGGTGCCCTAAGCCACCATCCGCCGCTACATAGGCCCATGGCAGTCTACGCCAATCGGCTTCGCCATTTCCAACTCAACTCATCGCCTTGCCCTCTCTCTCGGCCCACCAAGCAGAATCTCAATCTTGCAAGCCTCCATGGGCTTCAAGGCCCATTTCGGACCGCTTCCGGGCCTCGTAGAGTATTGTCACTTCGAAGTTTGTCACCCGTCTCCGTGTTGCCGTTGCTGTTGCCGTAAACTCATTGGATTTGTGTTTTTGGCCTAGGCCAACTGTGTACTCACACACGATTATTTTTATCGAGTATTTTTAACTCGATGTTTTATCAGTTTGTGAGAGCATATATTATCAACTTGTGTGAGCATATTTATCGTCAACTTTTGGAACTTTTTGCACGTAAGCTTGTGAGAGCAGTATACATTTTATCAGCTTTTGAGACCCTTTGCATGTCAGCTTGTAAGAGCAGTATATTGTATCAGCCTATGTGCTTCAATATATCAGCTTGTGAGAGCAGTATACCTTATCAGCTTGTGTGAGCTAAGATCGTTTTATCAGCTTGTGCGAGCACGATTTAAATATTTATGAGCTTGTGCAAGCTACTTTTTATCTATATCAGCTTGCAAGAGTTAAACCATATATTGTAGCTTATGAAAGCAAAGATTGTCTATTTTAGCTTGTGTGAGCCGTGGTTGTATCAATTGAATCGATAAACGGAATTGAATTATATATATGGTCTGGATTGATAAGACAGTTCTGAAATTGCTTTTTTCTCTTATCGTGATCGAGAGTTTCTTTTCCCAATCCGTTATTGTTTCCGTCATCGATTCCTTTTGTTGAGTATGTAGAGGCCACTAGACCACTTCATTTATCAATGGAACTTGTTGAGTAAAACTTTCTTTAAATGAAAAAGGAAAATACTTATTATTTTATGGGATCGAGATGGAGCGATAAAAATATCTGCCCTTCAATTCTTAATGACTACATAATAACCTCTTCTACTTTCTTCTTGTTATAGCCAGTGACATGACTTTTAATAGATAGAAATATATTTTCGCCTAATTTTCTTGAAGAAAATATCATTTTCACGCTTTCTTAAAATTAGAATATATATAGAAGAAAAGGGAATAAGAAAAAACAACAGCAATTAGACAAATAGGAGTGAGGGTTCTGAGCCGAAACTTGATGTTGGTAATGACGATGACGAATTGCGTTTGAATTGCCAAGCAATAGAAGGTAGAAGCAAATGGAATCCCAGTGCAACGCCAACCAAAGCAACAGCAATTCGAGCTCCAACCACCGCAAGAAGCATGACGCCGCCCCCACCGCTCGTCTGCAGCTGATCCTTCTCTCTTCTGCCTCCAATTCCGCCGCCGAGCCGGGTCACTCCAACGGGTCAAACCCTCCATGGCCCATTCATGGGCTCCATCTCTGTCCAACCCGCTAAGCCCCCAATTCCCCTCCTCTCTACCTCCCAACCTAACCACCCTCTGCTCCAACCCCCAACCGCCATCTTTCCTTTTCTTTTTTTTTTGGGGATTCAAGGCGCACGTTCGCCGACCAAGCTCGATCTCGATGACAGAGGACTGAAACGGTGGCGAGGTTTGGATGGAGACAGCGGTGGGTTGATGCTGGTGGAAGGGGAGAGGAGAGTCGGTGGCGCGAGGTGAGGGAGGCTTCTGGCGCAGAGGGCGTTGGATGACACGCGTCTTTTGGAGAATCAAGCGGGATTTTGACATACAGGAACCCCGCACCTCCCACCCGATGTTATCTCGTCCCAAGTAGGGGAAAAGCAGGGATGACGCAGAATGTACTGCGAGGATCCATTTGACGTTTTGTGACTGGCGAATCGGGAGCCGGCTCCTTCGTTCTTCTTTCGGGAGCTCGGATGTCAAGACAAAAGGCTTGTTCGGACATCCACGCACACCTTGGTACTCGCAAAAAAGGAGAGATTTTCAATCTACTATGCTGGTGATTGTACTCACGAATATATAGATTATGTTTTGAAAATCGGGGAGAATCACGCAAGCCCACCTCCTGACTTTAGGGTGGGTAATACGCAGGTGCGACTACACTATCACGCATTATTTTATTGAAACTTTCATTTTATTATGGCCGTTAACTTTGGGTTACATTCTTGGTTTATAAATACAATGCCCCTTGGGTGTCAAGGGGTGGTGTATATTTTCATGTCTTTCATTCTTTTTCTTTTTCCAAAATAAGTCTCGCCTTTGCCTTTGACTTCGGGATAAAAAAATAAATTAAAGAAAAGTGGGTACAATAAATTAACTAATACATCGGAAGAAGTGTCCCTCGATGATAACATAATGAGTAAAGACTATTAGGAATTTGCTTAAGCATATATAGACATTTTAGAGAAAAGAAACAGAGTCAAGTAGAAAAAGGAAAAAGGACTTTGCTAACAGAAATTAAGGGTCCGTTTGTTAACACTTCTATCTTTTTGTTTTTTTTATCCTTTGGCTTCTTGAAAATTGAAAAAGAATATAAATTCGTTTGATAATATCAATTAATTTTTCTATTCTTTAGAATAGAAAAGTGGTCGAGGAATAAATTTGGGAAAGAACAAAAAAAAAAATATTTACTTCTTCCTAAGAATAATTTTTAGAAATAAGTTATTTTTACTTTTTTTCTTCCTCACCACACGCCCACCCCGCTCGCTACCACCCATCGCCACAATTGCCACTCCTCGCCGCCGCCGCACATGACCTTTAAGGAGAAATTCCGTAGACCCTTACGAGCTTTAGCTATTGCAAGCCTTTGCCTTCAAACTTTTAACCAATGCACAGTACCCTTCTCCAATTTCATTTTGTTATAAACCGTCAACCTCCTTTTATTTCTCATCAGCAAAGTGCAGCGCACATGACTTTTAAGGGGTAAAAAATAACTTTTCATCTCATTTTCTTGAAAGAAATATTATTTTTACACTTAGTTGATTTAAAAAAATGGAAGGAAAAAACATCAATTAAATAAATAGGAAAAAATCTCAATAACAAGGTCAAATGACACAAATTGATGAATCCTTATGTATGTTTTAAAGGGTTGATTGATGTAGAAAATGATTGATAATAATATATAAAAAAATCAAGATGAAATGATAGCTTCAACTGAAAAAAAAATAATTACGACAAAAAAATCAAAAAAATTATGAACCGAATCTAATGATATTTTAAATATTATTGCTAATTTGCATTATTTAACCATTTAAAATATACAAACTCATTTTATGTTATCTGGCATTTACCTTTTTGTTAGTGAAGCCTTTTTTTTTCCTTTTTTCTACTTAATTATGTTTCTTTTCTATAAAATATCTTTATGTTTATGTTATCATTAATAATCACTTCTTCCGAAATTTATTGTACTCCTTTTTCCTTCCCCCCCCCCCCCTGAAAATCGAAGGTAAAGGAGAGATTTATTTTGATAAAAAGAATATGAAAATACACAATCACTCCTTAAAAGTTACGTACATTGCTTTTGCAAATCGAAAATGTAACTAAGGACTAATGATCATAATAAAATGAAAATTTAATAAAACAATGCATTTACCTAAAGTCACCGGAAGATTTGCATAATTTGTTCCGATTTTCAAACCACTAATCTATATATATGTTTTGACCAAAAAAAAAAATCTATGTATGTGTTATTTATCGGTGTATTAAATTGAAAATTCTTCATTCTTATTATTATTATTTATTTTTATTTTTTTGGTGCAAGTATGAGGTGTCTCAAAAGTCCAAAAATGGTACGACCGCTTCTTGGATGACCTTTCCTTCCTAGTGCCAATCAAGGAGCCACGCCTCATCCCGGCATCTTGGTCCGTCGATTCGCTGATCGCGCAAACGTCAAACGCATCCTGATGGTACAATCCGTTTCGCACCCACAGCCCTTCAATTCCTCCACGTAAGCATCCCACGTAATCAGACAACTGTCGCGCCTTGTGGAGAAAATATTGAGTGGTCCTAAAGTGCCAAGTCAGCCTGAGCCGCAACCAATCAGGAAGTGACGTGTGGTTCCACGCCTGCTCAAGTGGGCTCACTGATTTTTTTTTGCAAAAAATATATCATTTTCCCTTTTTCATTTAAAAATTTACGACCATTAATAGGCTTGTCGCTACTTTTTTCTCTCCCCTCTTTTGGAGTAGGCGTACATGCACTAATGGTGCTTTCTCTCTCCCTTTTGAAGAATGAATGCCCGCACTACAGCTTCCCTTCCCTCCTTTCTTTCCTTCTCAATTCAAAATTTTGGGTAAGAATTTGCCTTCTACATTGCAGTGCTTCTCCGGCCTCTGCCCCAAGCTCGTTGCTTCTTCGGCCTCCATCGTTGTGTTCCTTCTCCGCTCTGCTCTGGTGTGGTTTCCTTGCACAAGACGGCGAGGAATGTTCTTGCTATAAGTCGTGGACTCCGAGCGATAAGAAGTTTCAGTTCTCTCTGATTTGGCTTCGGATATGCTACATCAATTCGGCTTTGGTTCATAGGGTCCCACTTTTCAATTTCCACAATATAGATCCAATTCATCGTATTCTTTATGAGTGATGCCGCATTTCCTTTTGAATATTTTTTTTTATAAAAAATATTATCAAATAACCCTTTACATATGCATATAACAATTAATCAAAATTCTTTATCCAACCTTCTTGTTATTGAGACTCTTTCCTATTTGTCTAATTGTTGTTATTTTTCTTTTTACCCTTTTCTTTCCTTTTCTATTTTTACTTCAAGAAAGCGTAAATACGATATTCCCTTCAAAAAAAACCTAGACGATAATGTATTTCTACCTTTTAAATGTCATGGACACTGCACCATGCTCGCAATTAAGAGGAGGAGGTCACCGACTATAATGAAACGAAAGTGGAGAGGGCATTGTGTTGTGATTAAGAGGCTGCCATCATTGCAAGATGTGCGCCCAGGTAACCCTAGGGAAGTAGAGCTTGCTCAGTCCCGAAGGATGGGTGGTTCAAACCCTAGGGGTCCCCCGGAGGTTTGCCATTACCCGTTTTAACGCCTTTTGGTTGGCTCCGACAGGCAAGTCAGTTTAAGGTCATTACCGGGACCAAGAGAGGACATTGTGTTGTGATTAAGAGTTGGAGGGCAAAGATTTGTTGTAGCTACAGCTCAATCCTATAAAATATTTTTTTTTCCTTTTTCGTTTAAAAAAAAAAAAATTACTCAGCAAGAAACAAGTTTAGGTGGGTCCGGGAACTCTCAGTTTCTAAATTCATACTGTCTGTTCGATCGTGGCACCAATGGAGTTTACTGGCCGTACGATCCCACTTTTCATTATTCACAGGACTATTGTCCAAAAGGATGGAAATGGAAATGGAGGCATCGCGCGGGTGAGCGGAATTGTTGTACGGTGAGGATGCATTTCGGCGTTCATGTGGATGGCGAATCGGACGGATCAAGAATGAGGGGAACAGGAACCGGGCGGGCACGACTTTATACGCGCAAAGAAAACGAGAGATTTTCAATCTAATATGCTGGTGACTATACTCACAAATATATAGACTAGTGTTTTGAAAATTGGGGAGAATTACGGAAATCTCCTCCTGACTTTAGGGTAATATACATGTGCAACTCCTGTGCATTTTTTCATTCAACCTTTCATTTTATTATAGCCATTGAGAGCCTACTTGGTAACATTTGTATTTTTCTTTTTTTATTTTCCAAAACAGAAAAAGAACATAACTTTATTTATATACACCAATTAATTTTTCTATTCCCTAGAATAGATCAATGGCAATTTTCATGGAAAATTGCCAGCCTAATGAGATGTCATGATGCGCGCGAGAGAATGTCGTTCTTGGAAGATTTTTTTAGCACAATACTCGATTAGGGCTAGAATATATGGCTCTTCGTTGTGTGGAAGGGAGGTACGTGTATCATCGATGGCAAGCTTCGCTCTTTGTACGTTTAGTCGATTGATCGAGGATGACATTATATCAAAATATCTTCACGGATGGAGCGATCCAAGACAATCATTGGTTTTTTAAGTGACTTTCCATCTCAAATCTTGATTCCTATAAAATGGCTGGTTTTACTTCCATATTAGAGTGGCGACTGCGGTTCTTTTTCTCTGGATTCTCAGTTGAACTTGTAGGTATTAAGGAGAGAAGTTATGAATGAAAGCACCGACTAATAGCGATTGAAATGGAGTCTGAGAGAGAGTAGTGTTATCAAGTTAAAATATTCTGATGGCATCCAGATTTCGCCATTTGTTGCTTGATTTTCCATCATTCATTTCCGGAGTTGATTAAAGCGCCTGTCGATAGTTTTTGCCATTTCTCATCTGATTGAAAACCAGGAAGCTTCTCTGAGTATTCTTCATAGCATTCCCGTCATGTTTATGTAAGCCATTTGGCGCAATATACGAAGAGTAGTAATTATCACTCCCAGACTGTAAGTCAAAACTGTTCTTCAAACAGCTCCTCGCAGTACTGAAATCTTTCTCTGATCGCCTGGAGATGTTCTTCAAATTCCCAAGCCAGGCGCTGAAGATTGAGGGACTGATCACTTCTTGGGCAAACTCTCCCCTGCAATTCTCTTCAATTCCCAGAAGCCACCGGACGTCTCGACTGAAGAGCCGTATATTCTAGCCCTGATCAAGTATCGTGCTCCAAAAATCTTTCAAGAACTAACATTCCCTTATCCTCAGATCAAACACCAGAAATTTTCATGAGACTGGCTATTTCCCATGGAAAGACAAGTGTTTTCCTTCCAAAGGCGGCTTCTTTGTCACAAGACTTTCCTCGCAAATTCTCTTCGATATATGTGTTAGGAGAAAGAAGGGTAAATGAGTCAATACCACTTTTAGGGCTTATTTTATATATCTATATATTAAAATTGATTGAATAATATGAACTCCATTTTCCTCACATGGTATCAAAGCGTGGGGCTTAACCCTATACAACGGAGCAGCCACTTGCCGCCATCGACTCGCCGGAATAGTTGGCTGTCACCGCCGCTCACCGGAATAGGGTTTCTCTTGCTTCTTCGCGCAACTCACGCGGCTCGCGTAGCAAGTGCGGCTCGCTCGCGCTGCCCGCACGGCTTGATCGCGCTGCATGCACGGCGCGCTCGCACTCGCGCTGCTCGCTCGTGCGACTTGCTCGTGCTCGTGCAATTCACTGCCTTACCAGGGGTTTTGACGATCCTGTGTTGGTTGGACTTGGTGGTGTAGCTGTGCCGCTTCCTGTACGTGAGACGCTGCACCATCTCTCCCCGCTTCTCTCTCTGCTAAAAGGTGGAAGCAAAGGTCGGTGAATGAGAGGAAAAAAACCTAGAGAGAGAAGGCAGAGAGAGAGAACAGTAGCCGAGGAACTTGATGGGGAACAGAGAGCAGCATCGATTGTCGGGATGATTTTGTGGGTTAGAATTTTCTTTTAAGTCACTGATTTTTGGTCGTTGAGATGTTGGGTCATCGATTTTTAGGTTGCTGGTTTCTGTCATGCTAATTCTTGTTCACTCAGCTCCCTAGTGCGACTCTTGTGGATGCTGGACGCTGATTTTAGTTATCTCCAGTGTTGATTATTGGTATTTGGTTGCTGACTTTTGGGCGGAGGTTTGTTGATTGCTGATTTCTGGGTTGCTGTTTCTTGATGATATATTAACAATTTTGTTGAGTTATTGATTTATTGAGGCTGAGTTGTTTGACGGAAGCTAAGGTCAGAGTTTGCTTATTTTTATTTGGAAAATGGGCGATCACTCGAAGAGTACAATTGAAGTAGATCCTGAGTAGAATAATACTGTGATGACTGAGGTGATTTCCTCTTTATCTAATCGAATTACTGATAAGAAGTTCGCAGGTAGTGCTAACTTCCACCAATGGAAGAAAATCGTGAAGCTTACTCTGACAAGCAGGAATCAACATAGACACTTAATTGAGTTTAAGCCCAGAGATGATGTAACTTGAGATGGTGTAGATGCACGTATTCTTGGTCAAATGCTGAATTCTATGGAGAGTAATGTAGTTGACATGGTAACTCGTATTGATACAGTCAGAGAACTATGGGAGGATTTGAATGTGGTGTATTCTGGCCAAGATAATTTGTCACGAATTTATGAGCTATCGCAGGAGTTTTATCGATTTGAAAGGAATGGACGCTCTATTACCCAGTGCTTTGCAAACTTTAAGAGATTGTATGAGGAGTTGAATGTCGTTCTCCCTATTTCAGCTGATGTTCAACAACTGCAACGTTAAAGGGAACAATTGGCTGTAATGGGATTCTTACGATGTCTTGGTTCTGAATATGAAAATGTTAGGTCTCAGATTCTTGGAGGAGAGAATATAGTGTCACTCACAGATACATTTGCTCGAATTCTTCGAGTATCTCGTGAGTCTTCTCAGGATACTACATCTATGGTGGGGAGTTCAGCTCTTGTGTCCCAAACTCGAATTGGTAGTGGTAATAGGAGTGATGGAGGAAACTGTGACGGATATAGTGGGCGTGGTGTCCGAGGAGGAGGCCGAGGCATAGGAATAGGGAGAGGTCAAGGTAATCAGCATCCTTATGGACAATTCCACATATCTGCTGATAATTCAAGAACTACACGAGTTTGTCATTATTGTGGTAAACCTGGTCACATTCAAAAAATTTGCTACAAGCTACATGGAAGACCAGGGCAGCAGCGCCAGTTTGCTAATACAGTGTCTAATATTAACTCTACTCCACAGTCATCTAAAGACAAGGTAGTGGTTATGACTGGTGAGGAATATGCTCGGTACAAACAATCTCAAATCTCACAGCCTGTTTCTTCCACTATTACTTTGGCACAAATAGGTAATGCTACCGCATGCCTTTCGGCTACTTCTCATCCTTGGATCATTGATTCAGGGGCTTCTAATCACATGTCAAGTCTTTTAGGTACTTTCCTTTTTTTCTCCGTCTTCGTCCATAGTTACTCTAGCCAATGGGTCACCTACACATGTTAAGGGAATTGGCACAGTTAACCCAACTCCTTCATTGCCATTGTCCTCAGTGCTTTATCTTCCACAATTTCCATTTAACCTCATGTCTGTTAGTAAGTAAACCAAAAACTTTCAATTTTCAGTAACTTTTTATCCTGATTCTTGTGTCTTCTAGGATCTGGCTACGAAGAAACGATTGGTAGAGGGCGTGAGGAAGGGGGTTGTATGTACTTGAAGATGCTTCTTCAGTTGCTTGCACAAGTGTTGTGTCCCCACATCAAATCCATTGTCGTCTTGGTCATCCTTCTCTACGTAGTCTTCAAAAGTTGGATTCTAGCTTTCAATCTCTTTCTAGTCTAGAGTGCGAGTCATGTCAACTTGGCAAATTATATCGTGTTAATTACACACCTCGAGTCATTAAACGATCAGCATTTCCTTTTTTTATTAGTTTATTCAGATATTTGGGGTCCATGTCATGTGGTTTCCAATTCAAGTTTCAGATATTTTGTTACTTTTGTCGATGACTATTCCAGAGTTACTTGGTTATATTTAGTGAAAGATCGTTCAAAATTATTTTCTATTTTCCATGCATTTATATCTAAAATTTATACTAAATTTGGCATGCATGTTAAAGTTCTCCGTTCTGATAATGCTAAGGTGTACTTTTCCACATCTTTTTTCTGATTTTATGACTCAACATGGTATGATCCATGAATCTTCCTGTCTTGATACTCCACAACAGAATGGTGTTGCCAAACGGAAGAATAGGCATTTATTCAAAGTTACTAGATCCATGTTATTTGAGATGAAGGTCCCGAAAACCTTTTGGTCTAATGCTGTTCTAACTACATGTTATCTCATTAATCGCATGCCTTCTTCTGTTCTGCAAGGTGGTATTCATTTTTCCACCTTGTTTCCTAGTGAACCACTATTTGTCCTACCACCCCGTATCTTTGGTTGTGTCTGTTTTGTTTGTGATCATCGACCTGGAGTATCAAAACTTGATCCCAAGGCACTCTTCATGAGGAAGTTTATATGGAGCAACCTCTGGGGTTTGTTGCTCAGGGGGAGTTTGGACTAGTTTGCAAATTAAAAAAGTCTTTATATGGTTTGAAACAATCTCCACGGACATGGTTTGGAAGATTTTCTGAGGTTGTACTATCATTTGGGCTATCAAGATGTGAAAATGATCATTCTTTCTTTTTATAAACAATTAGGGGGAGGCAAACTATTTTTGATTGTGTATGTTGATGATATTATCATCACGGGAGATGACTTGGTTGGTATAGCTGAGCTAAAAACCTGTCTTCAGCAATAGTTTCAAACTAAGGACTAAGGAAAATTGAAATATTTCCTAGGAATCGAAGTGGCGCAATCACAGAAAGGTGTTGTTCTGTCACGGCGAAAATATGTCTTGGATTTGCTCATTGAGACAGGTATGTTGGGATCAAAGCCTCTTGATTCACCCATGGAACAAGGGGTTAAATTAGTTGCTGATGGAGGAGAAATTCTTAATAATCCTGAAAGATATAGAAGACTAGTAGGTAAACTAAATTATCTTACAGTTACTCGACCAGACATTGCTTTTCCTGTCAATGTAGTAAGTTAGTTTTTGTCTTCCCCTCGTACATCTCACTAGGATGCAGTTATTCAAATATTGAGGTATTTAAAGAAAGCTCCGGGAAAATGAATTATCTACCAAAACCATGGTCATATCAGGGTTGAAGGTTTTTCTGATGTTGATTGGGCTGGGTCTCCAGATGATAGAAGATCAACTACTGGGTGGAAATCCGGTATCATGGAAAAGTAAGAAATAAAGTTTTGTTGCTCGCTCTAGTACTGAGTCAAAATTAGACCCATGGCACAAGTGACATGTGAATTAGTGTGGATTCGACAATTATTGACTGAATTAGGCTTTGAAGATTTAGTATCCATGACTCTATGGTGCGATAATAAAGCTGCAGTACATATAGCTTCCAATCCCGTGTTTCATGAGAGAACAAAACACATTGAGGTTGATTGTCATTTTATCCGAGAGAAGTTGCAAAGTGGAGTAATTCTTCCTAGTCATATTCGAACCAGCGAACAACTTGCAGACATCTTCACTAAATCCTTGGGTAATGGGAGGATAGAACATATTTATAACAAGCTGGGCATGATTAATATTTATGCTCCAACTTGAGGGGAAATGTTAGGAGTAAGAAGGGTAAATGAGTCTTTACCACTTTTAGGGCTTATTTTTTATGTATGTATATTAAATATTATTGAATAATATGAACTACGTTTTCCTCACATATTGGAAACACAAAATGGATATACTGATGTACAATAACAAGTCATGCAGTGCTCAATCGGTGTCGAAGAACGTACAAGAGGCCAGTATCTCTTTTTGCCTGAAACATCTGAACTATCGATGCAAACTGTTAAATTTACTTCCAGAACATGAACGCGGCAACAAAAGTTCATAAGAAGTACCGGGATGCTCAGTCGAGACATGTCCATTCTGAAAAAGAGATCAACAGAGAAAAGTTTACATAGTTTATGCTCAATGACCAAAATTAAGGTCAAGCTTTCGACCCTCAGAAAGACCAGAAATACCAGCTTCATTATTATAAACTAATAATCCAGGCAGAGTTCTTCGCTTTGTGGAGCAACGACAGATTCAATACAGCTTGAACAAAAGTGAATGAAAATCTATTGTCCTAATATAAAGAAAATATGTCTATCCGGAAACAGGACCAGTGATTAACATAAATCGTGAAATGTCATGGATCACGAACTCTCTATCTGATTATGTTTCCAATAAAAATTAAAAGCAATCAGATGATTTGGTTTCTTTCTCATTAAAAATTGAACCTGCAATATTGCAGAGAGAAAGAACTGCTACATGAATACACCCCATTTACTAAGCCCATCGAATCTGCTCTCTACTTGACGTACTGCGACGCCCACTCGAACCCATCACCATAGCCCATCTTGTGGACGATGCTGCACATGAACACTTCGAGGGGTCTAACAGTTTGATCTGCAAGATTCACTTTCCCTTTGCCAGTCGTGAAGTTAGTGAGCCCTAGATGATACCGTAGCTCATCCTCTGAAGCCGCATACGGGATATCTATCTTGTTCCCCAGTAGGAGGAAAGGTACGCTAGCAAGAGCTTCATCTGAAAGGAGGGCATCGAGCTCCCTCTTGGATTCCGCAGACCTCTCCTTGTCACGGGCGTCCACCAGATATACCACTGCATCCACCTAGAGAAGAAAGTCCAGAAGATCAATCGTTATCTCATTTGAAAATGTGTGCAAAAGAGCTGTCCAAGTTAAATTCGTAAACTAGAAGACAAAAGAAGTTTAAAGTCATCGACTCGCACATCGCCTCCACCCTAAATGAAATGATGGGACAGGAGGGAGCTCAGCAACATGGATGGAGGAGCGAATGCCATCAATATGAACGAAAGTCCTTTGCCTCTATATGTACCTTCTCAAGTTAGAGCAGCTATCGATGATCCATCCATCCTTACTACATAGAGAGCCTTCCCCTCTCGTCCTCAGCAGATAATGTAATGAACAGCTATCGGTGATCTATAACTAATGTAGTCGACAGAAAACTCCTTTTTCAGCTTTTTCGTGCACGCACAGTTACATTTTAAGTATAGATTCATGGCGGCGGCATACTTGACCCTATCGACCACTTGCTTAAGATCGCTTAAAGTTCAAGCATTCTATCTGCTGCATCCATCGATCGTGGTCACAAATGACCACCTTTCAACCCAACAAAGAACTCTCTTCACCGGTATTAGTTTTTCTGGTTGAAGAAAAGTTTTCCCGTTAAAAGCATCCAACTACTCTCGGTGGGATGATCCACATTGCCACATCATTTTTTGCATGACATTTAGAAACTATTACAGAATTTGTGAATGCATCAACCAAATAGCATGCGAGTGAAGGGGCATCCGAAATCAGGAGCTTTCCTAGGAAAGAAAAAAAGAGAAAAGCTTCACCTTGGTGTAGTTGTCCGGCCAGGCTCTGCGAGCTATCTGGCGACCACCCAAGTCAAAAGCTTTGAAGTTTTCTTCCCTATATGCAGCTCCTCCGAAGTCGGGAACTGGGTGGGTTGGTGGAGAACCAACCTCTGCCCATCACAGAAACATATCAGAATTGTTCAGCTTACTTTCAATAAGCATGTGTACTCCAACCAACGCGCTACATATATCTACACATTATTGACTAAGAAATATATGAGAAACACATACCACAACAAGCGCAAGAGCCGTCAACTCACTTGACGAAATGAAGAAAGGAGGTTTTAAGAAACGAAAGGAATCAATGACAAAAACAAGAATGGATTGGAAAGAGAAACTCTCGATCATGGGAAATAGGCAACTTCGGAACTGTGTATTTCTATCAAAGGGAGTCTCTAGAAATTCAAACGAAAGTATCTCGTGCTTCAGCATGCAAAGCAGGGTGGTCTTCCTGCATTATCCGGCCCCAAGAACACGATCTTGGCTTCCTTCTGGCGCAGAGAGGCCAGAGCTCTATAGAACCAATCCCCCAGACACATTACTCCTCTTCTTTACAACCGAAAACAAGGACTTAAGAAAGCGGAGAGCTTCGGAGGAGCTAAGTCAAGCTGTTGTCACCAGTTTAAAATCATACCGTCTGTTCGATCGTGTTGGCACCAACAGAGTTTAGAGGGCGGGTTATCGGTCGACGTCAACGTCGTGTTGGCTGAGCGGATCCCACTTTGTTTAGTGTTCGTTTCAGTAGTTCTTCTGCTTCCAGGATAAATTCTCCCGTTTGTGCAACTTTAATTGGCGCACCTCTATGCTCTTTTAGAGAATCCGACAAAACCGAGCACACGTTCACACTCGTTTGAACATTCCGAGCAGGCCTATCCACATGCGCGACTACCATGCACTGTTTTATTGAAATTTTCATTTTATCGTAGCAGTTAACTCTTGGTTACATTCTCGGTTTAACAAATGCAATGCCCATGGCATGCGCGGGGTAGTGTGTATTTTCATGTCTTCCCTCTTTTTCTTTTTCCGAAATGAATTTCGCATCTGCCTTTGACTTCAAGGTGAGCGAAAAAAAGAAAAAGAAAAGGGGTGCAATAACTAAACTAATATATCGAAAGAAGTGACTTGATGGTAGCACAACAAGTAAAGATTGTTTCTTTTTGTAATTTTAAAAATAAAACTAAAAAATTTAATTTTTTGAGCTTTGCATCTAATCTAAATCAAATTATTTTAATATAATTTTTAAATAAATTTACTAATATATATCTTTTATATTACTCTTAACATGAAAATGTAAAATGTTATATAGTCATTGTTTCCTTTTTGCAATTTTAGAAATACTAAAACTAAAAAACTTAATTTGATCACATTAAAGGGTTTTTCAAATATATGTTTACCAAACAGTTTTGCATTTCCCTAAAACACTTTTCAGTTATAGTTTACCAAACAGTCTACTATTTTAGAAAATCCTTTTACCTCAAAGGTATTTGCATTCTCTTAAGGATATTTCCCCAAAGTTGAACTAAACGGGCTCTTAAAGAAAGCAGAGAGCTTCGGAGCAAGAATGGAGTCCTAGAACTCAAGCCTCTTACACATACCCTTAAAATAATTACTTCGAGCATTTAAAAAAAATTATATATATAGAGGGAAATGGGTAGGAGAACAAAAAGCGATGGAGATATAGGGAAAAGGGTAGGAGAAAAAAAAAGCGATGGAGGTCTCTACCATCGCCACCATCGCTTTTTTTTCTCCTAACCTTTTCCCTCTTTTTATTTATTTATTTATTTTTCCTCTTCCAAGTGACTTGAGCTGACGCCACGTGGCTCAAGGGGATGATAAAAAGCGCTTCGTCCCGTCACATGCATAAGTTGTTAGAAATCTAGTTGCATGTGCTATAACGCACGGTAGTAATCACTAGATGTCTAGCCATTTTTCCTAAATAGAAATGCCTGGCCCATCTGTCGCTCTCTAAATTTATGGGAACAATATAATAAATTAAACTTAGACATGCATGCTTGCCCGCGCCTCATTTTGTAAATCACAAAGGTAAAGGGGCATTTATGCTAATTTTCCTTTTTAGGTAGCCGAGTGTTGTTGCCTTATATGGAAGGGAACAACAAACAAAATTGTTAGGCAGATTCTCTCCCTCTCGCCTCAAAAACAACCGACAGCCTAAGCTTTTCTCTCTCTCCACTGTGTCCGTATTGTATTGTGATGAGAGAACCAGTTAAGACAATATAATAGTTTTGAGTTACTGCGAAAATAATAATTACAAATTTTTGAAGGAGTGATCGACACAATAATTTTTAATTATTTGTTATTTACTTTTTTTGTGACACAAAATAATCAGTTATTCTCACTGTAAATTAAAAAAAAAATCACATAAACATTTCTCTTGGTAGATATATAGCAAGATAAGGAAAAAAAATCAATAAAAATAGGCATAACCCAAAAATAAAAAAGAGAGAGAAATAAGGGGGGAGAGGAACTTCTACAATAGCACACGGTAAAATGATCAATGAGAATCTAATCCTTTTTTTTTTTTTCTTTTGGTCTATTTTTACAAGAACCACTCAGGGAGAGAGGAGCGATATCTGCAAAAATGGAGGTCTCCACCATCGCCACCATCGCTTTTTTTTCTCCTACCCTTTTCCCTCTATTTTTTTTATTTTTATTTTTCCTCTTCCAAGTGTTGAATATACATTGGATATATTATTTTTTCTCCTCTTTTTTTTAATTTTAATTTTCCTCTTCCATTTTTATTTTATTTTTTTTGTCAAATCTGGTTCGTCGCTCGGCCCCTTAAACGTGACCTGTCCAGCAGCTGCACCCAATAGAGCGACCTCCATCGCTTTTTTTTCTCCTACCCTTTTCCCTATATCTCCATCGCGTTTTGTTCTCCTACCCATTTCCCTCTATATATATATATATATATATATATATATATATATATATATATATATATATATATATATATATATATATATATATATATATATATATATATATTATTTTTATTTTTAAAAATGCTCGAAGTAATATTATTTTAAGGGTATGTGTAAGAGGCTTGCGGAGGCTTGCGTTCCAGGACTCCATCCTTGCTCCGAAGCTCTCTGCTTTCTTTAAGTCCTCCTCGTTTCCAGTTCTTTAGAAGAAGAAAAACTGAGGAGGGATGTCTCTGGTGGATTGGTGCCGCGAAGCTCTGGCGCCTCTGGGGCCGCGGCATTAGGAAGCGAAGATCTTGCTCTTGGGGCTGGATAATTCAGGGAAGACCACCCTGATTCGCATGCTGAAGAATGAGGTACTTTCGTTTGACTTTGTAGAGACTCCCTTCGATGGACAGACACAGTCATCGTGAAGTTGCTTTTTCTTTTATCGTGATCGAGAACTTGTCTTTCCATTCTTGTTTTCGTCATTTATTGCTTTCGTTTCTCGAGGCCTTCTCTCTTCATTTCGTCTAATGAATTTATTACATAACTCTTAAAGCTTGGACAATCGCAAACATGGGTTTATAGTATATTTCCGAGTCTACAATGTATGTAAATAGCGTGTTCATAGGATGGTAACATGCGCGTTGAAAGTGAGCTGAACAATTCCGGTCTGGTTCCGTGATTAGCAGAGATTGGTTCAGCACCAGCCCACCCAGTTCCCGACTTCAGAGGAACTGCGTGTAGGGAAGACAAAGCTCAGAGCTTTCGACTTCAGTGGTCGCCAGATTGCTCGCAGAGCCTGGCTGGAATACTACACTAAGGTGAAGCTCTGCTCTTTTTTCCTCTCCTCTGAAAGCTCCTGTTTTAGGATGCCCCTGTAATTGCGTGGCCTTTGGTTGATTCTTTCATGGATTCTGTAATAGTTTTTAAATGCTATGCGAAAGTGATGCATGCGGGGTGGATCATCCTACTGAGAGTAGTCGGATGCTCTTTGCCCCCTGAGTTTGGAAAACGGGAAAACTTTTTCTTCAACCGAAAAACTAGTAGCGACGAAGAGAGTTCTCTGTAGGGTTGAAAGGTGGTCATCTGCAACGACGACTGATGATGGATGCAGCAGATAGAATGCTTGAACTTTTAAGGATCTTAAAAAGCGTTGATGGGGTCAAGGGTGTTGCCATCATGAATCTATACTTAAAATGTAACTATGTGCGCATGGAAAAGCTGGAAAGGGAGTTATCTGTCGACTACATTAGCTTACGTTATCTGCTGAGGACGAGAGGGGAAGGCTCTCTGTTTAGTAAGGATGGATCGTCGATGGCAGTTCTAACTCGAGAAGGTACATATAGAGGCAAAGGGCTTTCGCTCATATCGATGGCATTCGGCCCCGCATCCATGTTGCGGAGCTCCCTCCTGTCCCATCATTTCGTTTAGGTTGGAGGCGATGTGCGAGTCGATGTCTTTCCACTCCTTTTGTCATCTAACTTACGAACTTAACTCGGACAGCTCTTCAGCACCCATTTTCAAATTAGATTTATATCGAACGATTGATCTTCCGCACTTTCTTGTCTAGGTGGATGCAGTGGTATATCTGGTGGACGCCTGCGACAAGGAGAGGTTTGCGGAATCAAAGAGGGAGCTCGATGCGCTCCTTTTGGATGAAGCTCTTGCTAAGGTGCCTTTCCTCGTGCTCGGGAACAAGATGGATATCCGGCATGCAGCTTCGGAGGATAAGCTGCGATATGACCTCGGGCTCACCGGCTTGACGACTGGCAAAGGGAAAGTGAATCTTGCAGATCAGACTGTTAGGCCCCTCGAGGTGTTTGCGTGCAGCGTCGTGCGCAAGATGGGCTACGGCGAAGGGTTCAAGTGGATGTCGCAGTACATCAAGTAGAAAGCAGATTCGATGGGGTTAATAAATGTGCTGTATTGATGCGGTACTTCTTTCTTCTCTCGGAAAGAAACCGAATCAACTGATTGCTTTCCATTTATATTGGAAACGTAAGCACATAGAGAGTTGATGATATCTGGATAGACAAGTTCTCGTTATGAGGACAATACATCATTGTTCGCTTTTGTTCCATATGCATTATGTTGAGGTTGTCCCACATGACTTGTCAAAGGGAATGGTAGTCAGTTTATTAGTGTGAAGGGAAACTATTTTCTCGGTTAGCTTTTGGGGTCAAACAACTCTCGAACTAAATATTGCTCATCGAATACGAACTAAACAAATCTTCCTATGTCGATTACCCTTTTTAGGAGGATACGTCTTGATCGAGCATTTCCGGTACTTCTTATGAACATCTTTTGTGGTTGCGTTGTGATGTTCTGGAAATAAATATGAACTTCTTTTGTGGTGGCGTTGATATTCTGGAAATAAATCTAGTAGTTTGCAGGTACAATACAGATGTTGCAGGCAAAAAGAGATACTGCCTTTTGTACGTTACTCAACACGGATTAATCACCACAAGATTGGTAATTGTACATCACTATATCCATTCCGCACATCCGATTTATCAACAAGTATCAAAGAGAATCTGCAAGGACAGTGACAAAGAAGCTGCCTGATGAGATTTTCTGGTGTTTGATGTGTGCGTAAGGGGATGATCGTTCTTGGAAGATTTTTCAAGCCCGATACTCGATCAGGGCTAGAATATATGGCTCTTCAATCGGGACGTTTGGTGGCTTCTGACCAAAAAAAATCGGGACGTTTGGTGGCTTATGGGGATCAAAGAGAATCGCAGGGAGAGAGTTTGCCCAGGAAGCGATTAGACCTTACTGTACGTCGCAGCCTGCTGTGCTTTTTGGCCATCATCGGTAATGTTTGTGATGGAGGTGGAATCGAGAGAGGTACCCGAGTTCTTGAAAATTGAGTAGCGATGGAGTTGGAATCGGTACTATCTTAGTGGCGTATTCCGCCTGCCAAAACCCAAGAGGGTATCGAGACCTTCCGAATTCCTCAACGAAATACTCAATCTTCTGCGGAGGTGACACCCAATTGGCTTGTCCCTCCGATGGCAATTTCAACTGGGATAGCCTGACAGGGAAGAGTATTAGGGAAGTCGTCGTGCATTAGGTTTAGGTTTAGCGATCAGATGAAAGTTTTGTGCTTGGTCCAGAATGAACGAGAGAATTTCGCTTCCCCTAGTGATCACCATCCTTTTGATGTCCATAAAGGTTGCAAGGTCAGAGGGGACTCAACAGGTGACGGCGGGGCTCGGGGAGGCAGAGGCTGGTTCATGAGCAGAGAGCCCGTTTCGCGGAGGTTGGGAGAGTGAGGGGAAAACGCGACGGCGGGGTTTTGGGAGGCATTGGCTTCGGTGACGGCGAAGGCAACTGGCAGAGGCGTCACGTTGGAGGAAAGAGAGAGCAGAGTGGAGGTGAGGAAAAAACGTGAGCTTCAGAGTGATTTTTAGGGTGCGAAAGGTAACATTTTTGTCCCGATGAACTTTTTTTTTTTTTTTTTGAGAAATAGTTCTTTTTAATTTTCCTGAAATAATTTCTGAGTAAAATAAGGTATTTGGTAATTACACAAAATTTATATTATTGGAATAGAAAAAGAATAGAAATACGTTTGGTACGATCCACAAATTTTTATATTTTCTCGTTTTTTCTTCTTATTCATGGATGGTCAAATGCCAACTGCTGATTGTCGGGGTTATCGCTTGACCACCACTCACTGCCTATCGCCGTCGCCCACCGTTACTCGACCACCGCCCATAGCCCACCGGCCGCCGCTGCCGATTGCCATCCGGCCAGTGGGCTATGGGCGATGGTCCGATGGCGGCGAGTGACAGGGATAGGCAGCGAGTGGTAATCAAGCGGTAGCCCTGGAGGTCAGCAGTCGGTGGTAAACGGTGGCGGTCGACGACTTGCGGCAACAGGCGATCGGAAGACGACGGTGGCCAGTGTCGGCGGCAACGGCCGGTGGTCAGAGGACAGTGGTGGCCAGTAGCAATTGTTGGTGATGGCGCTATTGATTGGAGGTCGGAGGTCAGTGGCCAGCAGTTGGCAATGGCTCCGGGCAGTCGGAGGTGGCCTTGCGATGGCCACAACAAGAAAAAAAAAATTAAATAAAAAAGAAAATTGACTATTATTCCCTAGAATAAAAAGTTACTTTTTTTGTTTCTTGTTTATATTCCAAATATATTCCTTAACTAATTTTCTATTTCAGAAAATAGAAAAATAAGTTACCCTTACCAAACAGATTTATATATATATATATATATATATATATTTTGTTTCGGGAACATCAGAACAAAAAACAAAGGACTAGAAACGTTCCATGCAGTGCCTTAACCGAGAGCGAGAGAGAGGGTCTGCTGCAAACGTGGGTCCGGATCGAGAAAGAGATAGGAGAGATAGATGAGAGAGAGGGTTTGCAGTAATTTTGAATATTTTCTATGTGGATCCGGACCAGACCTGTCCGTCGTTGAATGGTTTTCTGCATGGCCTCCCATGGAGTACTTCACTCACCCAATATTTTCCCGTCATTTTCCCCCGGACGCGACCCACCCAATCAGCACCTTCCACATAGACGAGGCCCGAAATCCACCGTGGATAGCTGGTCACCCACTCCCTGTCCCGACGCGCCACGTGTCCAATCAACCGAGGATGCGTACCCCTCTTACCGGTGCAGCTGGTAAACTCTGCTTGTCCTTAAAGCATCCGAACGGAGAGTACAAATTCAAAACTGGTTCCGGCTAAGGTTGCTTCAGGCTCTCGCCTTTCTTGATTCTTTCTCATCGTCTGGTGAAATTTCTGGGAATTTTCAATTGAGTTTTTACCGAAAAATAGGAAAGAAAAGGGAGCGATGTTTCCCGTGGATTGGTTCTATGGAGCTCTGGTGCTGTGGCAGGAGGAAGCGAAGATCCTGCTCTTGGGGCTGGGTAATTCAGGAAAGACTGCCCTGCTTCGCATGCTGAAGGATCAGGCTCTTTCGTTTGACTTCGTAGAGACTTCCTAAGATGGACATACACAGCTCCGAAATTACTTTTTTCTCTTATCGTGATCCAGAGTTTCTCTTCGCAGTCTGTTCTTGTTTTTGTCATTAATTCCTGTAGTTGAGTATATAGAGGCCACTAGACCACTTCATTTGTCAATGGAACTTGCTAAGTAAAACTTTATTTAAATAAAAATGGAAAAAAATTATTATTTTATAGGATTGAGATGCAGTGACAAAAATATTTGCCCTTCAACTCTTAATGACTATATAATAATCCCCTCTACATTCTTCTTGTTATAGCCGGTGACATGACTTTTAATGGGTAGAAATATAATTTTGTCTAGTTTTCTTGAAGGGAATATCATTTTCACGCTTTCTTAAAATTAAAAAAATATAGAAGAAAAGGGAAAAAAGAAAAACAACAGCAATTAGACAAATAGGAGTGAGGGTTCCTGTTCGTCAGCCCAAACTTGATGATGGTGATGACGATGACGATGAGGAGGAGTTGCGTTTGAATTGCCAAGCAATAGAAGGTAGAAGCCAATGGAATCCCAGAGCAACGCCCACCAAAGCACGGGCAATTTGAGCTCCAACCACCACAAGAAGCATGACCCCGCCCCCACCGCTCCTCTGCAACTGGTCCTCTTCTCTCTTCTGCCTCCAATTCTGCCGCCGAGCCGGTCACGCCAACGGGTCAACCCTCCATGGCCCATTCATGGGCTCCATCCCCTCCTCTCTCCCGCCCAACCTAACCACCCTCGGCTCCAAACCCCAACCGCCATCTTTCTCTATTTTTTCTTTTTTCATTTTTTGGGATTCAAGGCACAAGTTCGCCCACCAAGCTCGATCTCGATGACAGAGGACTGAAACGGTGGCGAGGATTGGATGGAGACGGCGGTGGGGTGATGGTGGTGGAAGGGGAGAGGAGAGACGGTGGTGCGAGGTGAGGGAGGCTTGTGGCGCAGGGGCGTTGAATGACACATGTCTCTTGGAGAATCGAGCGGGATTTTGACATACTGGAACGCCGCACCTCCCACCCGATATTTTCTCGTCCCGAGTAGGGGAAAAGCAGGGGAAGAGGAGGGATGACGCAGAATGTACCGTGAGGATGCATTTGACGTTTTGTGACTGGAGAATCGAACGGATGGAATGGGAGCCGGCTCCTTCGTTTTTATTTTGGAAGCTCGGTAGTGGGCTCCTTGAATGTCAAAGACAAAAGGCTTGTTTGGACATCGGGGCATACCTTTCCACTCGCCAAAAAAAAGGAGAGATTTTCAATCTAATACGCCGGTTACCGTATTCACAAATATACAGATTATGTTTTGAAAATTGGGGAGAATTACACAAATCTCCTCCTGACTTTAGGGTGGGTAATGTGCACGTGCAACTATACACTATCACACATTATTTCATTGAAACTTTCATCTTTTTGTGGCCATTAACTTTGGGTTACATTCTCGGTTTATAAATACAATGACCTTGCGGTGTCGGGGGTGGTGTATATTTTCATGTCTTTCCTTCTTTTTTCTTTTCTGAAATAAATCTCGCATTTGCCTTTGACTTCAGGGTAAACATAAATAAATTAAAGAAAAGTGGGTACGATAAATTAACTAATATATCGGAAGAAGTGACCCTTGATGATAACATAATGAGTAAAGTCTGTTAGGAATTCCCTAAAGCATTTATAGAACTAATTCCGCATTTTAGAGAAAAGAAACATAGTCAAGTAGAAAAAGGAAAAAGAGCTTCGCTAACAAAAATTAAGGGTCTGTTTGTTGACGTTTCTATTCTTTTGTCTCTCAAGAATTGAAAAAAATATATATAAGAATCCATTTGGTAATATCAATTATTTTTCTATTCCCCGGAATAGGAAAGTGGTCAGGAAATAAATTTAGAACAGAAATAAAAAGTAGAAAAAAATCTTGTTTCCAAGAATAATTTCTAGAAATAAATTATTTTTTCTTTTCTTCTTCCTCGCCGCACATCCCCCCCCCCCCCCCGATTGGTTGCCATCGCCGCCCGCAGCCATTGCTCGTTGCTGCCACAAGGAAGAATAAGAAAAGAATAAAGGAAAAAAATATTTAAAATATTATTAAAAAATTAAAAGAAATTTTACGTTACAAAAAAATTTGTCTATTGTACCAAACACATTTCTATTTTTTCCAATTCCGAGAATATAAATTTTATATAGTTACTAAATACATTTTTTTATTTATAAATTGTTCTAAGGAATAGAAATAGAAAAAGACTATTTCTGAAATGAAATTGTTCTCCAGAACATAAGTGTTACCAAACAAACCTTAAATAGTCAAATAACCGCAAAAAAAAACAAAAAAGGAAAATAGATTTTAAATATACTCAATGATTAACTACTGCCAAAAGAAAAAAGATTGCCAAAAATTAATATTCAAAGTATCGTTATAGATTGGGTGCGTCATTTTCTTTTTGAGTTGATGAACAATTTCCTTTCAATTATCCTTTCTTTTTAATATGATCCATCATTTTTTTTACATCAATTAGCCCTGTAAAACATACATATTATTTTTTTGTTTCATATTTATTTAATCGGTCTTTTTAAATTTTTCTTCCATTTTTTTACATCAAGGAAAAGTGAAAAAAACGATATTTCCTTTGACAAAACGAGATGAAAATAAATTTCTACACTTTAAAAGTCATGCACGTTGCAACTTGTTAACAGTTAAGAAGAAGTTAAGAAGAAGCTATAACAAAATGAAATTGGATGGGGATACTGTGTAACGATTAAGAGTTCGAGGGCAAAGGTTTTACTATAGTTA
Source organism: Eucalyptus camaldulensis (assembly GCA_019915185.1). NCBI lineage: Eukaryota > Viridiplantae > Streptophyta > Magnoliopsida > Myrtales > Myrtaceae > Eucalyptus > Eucalyptus camaldulensis. The sequence goes on along the minus strand of JAHSVA010000014.1, from coordinate 6,270,412 downwards.
AAGCTCATAGGGTTTTGTGTAAAAATCTCCTAAAAATAATTTTCTCTTTTTCGAGGGCAAAGGTTTGCTATAGCTAAAGCTGATAGGGTTTTGTGCAAAAAACCTCCTAAAAACACACGCTATCTGCTCACAAGCCATGTACATTTCATTTGTAAACCGCAAGAGTTACCGGCTATAATAAAATGAAAAGAATGTTACCGGCTATAACGAAACGAAAGTGGAAGGTGTTATTGTGTGGTGATTAAGAGTTGGAGGGCAAAGATTTGTTGTTGCTACACCTCAATCCCATAAAATAATTTTTTTCCTTTTTCATTTGAAGAAATTTTTACTCAGCAAGAAGCAAGTTTAGGTGGGTCCTAGAACTCTCAGTTTCTAAATTTATAGAACTAATAGTAGAGGTGTGCATGGTTCAGTGAGCGGTTCTCGACCTAGAACTGGGAACCGCTCGCTAAGAACCGGTTCCGAAAAATTGGAACAGGAAACCGCCCGCTAAGAACTAGTTTCAAAAAATTAGAACTGGGAAGCATCCATTAGTTGCATGAATCCTCCTGGAAACCAGATCGCCAGCCCGGTCTGGTTCCTAGGTGAATCCATAGAATCGGTCCACCCTCCACGCCTTCCCCTTTTCACCCTCCCCACATCTACTTATTATGGCTCTCCCGATCATGATAACTTTATTCTCCTCAAGTACTAGCGCCGCCGCGGCAGCAGTCACGACCCTCACGCCGCTTCCGTCCCAACCACCACCACCATCTTTGCCACCACCCCCACCGTCTCCTGCTCCTCTCTCGAGACTGACAATGAGGAAGACAATGGGGACGATGAGCCATTCTTAGACTTGGAGTTCGCCCTTGTCCCCAAAAATGAGGACAATGGGGGGAGGCCTAAGGAGGGGGAGAAGGAAGAGGGGAGGTAGAAGCGGGACGAGCCCAACAATGAAGAGGACGATAGTGATAGTGAATGCGAAGGTGGCAACAAGGATGGCGACGATGTGGAGAGAGAGTTCAAGTTCGAGGGGGAAAAGAGAATCAATTCACTGTTTCGCCAAGTTCGAACTAGGACTCGAAGGGAGATGAGTAGATCTGGAAGTGAATTGGAGAGAAAGAAGAAGCTCGGGGAGATTTTGAACTAAGAGAGACGAGATGGAGTAGGAGTGTAGTGAATTGAGATAAGATGGTGATTGGAGTCCTAAATTTTAGATTTACTAATTTTGAATTTTTTAATATTAAAAATTAATATATTATTATAATATAACTAGTCCGGTCCGGGTGAGTAGGTGGGCGGATCCGCCCGTTCTCATAAATTGGAATCGGGAACCAGACCAGTTCTCTTAGGAACTATCGGTTTCGGGCGGTTCCAGTCCGGTTCTGGGTGGTCCGGGTGGGTCCCGGTTCTTTTGCACACCCCTAACTAATTAGATATTTTAGAGAAAAGAAACATTAATACGTAGGAAAGGAAAAAAAAAAAAAAGGCTTCGCTAGCTAACAAAAAAGTAAAAGGTCAAGTAACAAATATATTATATAAATTGAATATATTTAATAATTAACTAATTCAAAAAAATAAAAATGATTGACAATAATTAATATTTGAAATATCATTATAGATTCGGTTTGTTATTTTCTTTATGAGTTGATGCAACCATTTTCTTTCAGTTATTTGAAAAAATATTATCAATTAACCCTTTACATATGCATAATGATTAACCAATTTTTTTCATCTGGCCTTCTTGTTATTGAGACTTTTTCCTATTTTTCTAATTTTTGTTTTCTCTTTTTCCTTTTCTTCCAATTTTTTTTTAGATCAAGGAAATCTAAATCGATATTCTCTCCAAGAAAACGAGACGAAAATATACCTCTACCATTTAGAAGTCATGCACTTTGCACAATGCTAACAGTTAAGAAAAGGAGGTTGTCGGCTATAATGAGAAAAGTGGAGGGAGAGTGTTATGTGCTGATTAAGGGCGCGCATAATCAAATTTCTCGAACATAAATCAATTTATATTCCCTTGACGAGTTTATAAGTAAAGAAACGTATTTAATAACGATTCAAAATTTCTATTTTTGGAGTAGAAGTACATTTGATAACATAATAAAATTTCTATTTTTAGAGGCAGTAATGGCCAATGTCCGGCGTACGGTGACGGATGTCCGGCATCCCATGAGTGGCAGGTGGGCAATGGGTGGCGACGAGAATGAACGATGAAAAGAGTTTTAATTTCTCACTTTTCTTTCAAAAATTAAAAAAACAAACTAAAAATTTTAGTTTCTGATTTCTACTCTAAATCTATTTTTGAAATAGAAATATGTTCCAAAAATATAAAAATAAAATTGCATTACAAACAAATTTTTATTCTAAATCTGTTTCGGAGAACAAAAAAAAAATTAAAGAAATAAAATTTTTTTCATACACATCTTAAGAGTTCGAATATGCTTACGATAAATGAAGTTGTTTAGATGGCCGCTGCTCGATTTTCTTGCCTTTCCACCAAGCATTGAAGCGAACTTGAAGCGAACCCGTCGAACACATGCGACAAAACCGAGCCCGCATGTGAACAGTGGCACACCTATATGCTCGTTTGGAGAATCCGACAAAATCGAGCACATGTTCACACTCGTCTAGACGTTCCGGGCAGGCCTATCCACATGCGCGACTGCAATGCATTGTTTTATTGAAATTTTCATTTTATTATAGCCGTTGACTCTAGATTACATTCTCAATTTAACAAATGCAATGCCCATGGCATGGCATGGGAGGGGTAGCGTGTATTTTCATGTCCTTCCCTCATTTGACTTTAGGGGAGAAAACAATATAAAGAAAAGGGTTTCAATAAATAAACTAATATATCGAAAGAAGTGACTCTCGATGATAACATAATAAGTACAAATTGTTACGAATTTGTGAAAGTATTTATAGAATTAATTGGATATTTTAGGGAAAAGAAACACAGTTAAGTAGAAAAGGAAAAAGGGTTAATACCCTGAAAAACCCTAAACTGGTACACTTGTGACAAATTTACCCCAAATTATTTTTTTGACCATGAAAAACCCTAAATTGGTATGCATATGACAAATTTACCCCGACTGACTATAAAAAAACCCTAAACTGGTACATTTATGATAAATTTACCCCAAACTAATTTATTTGACTGCAAAAAAACCTCAAAATGGTAAATTTGTGACAAATATACTCTATGCTAAATTGGATTAATACCACAAAAAAAATCACAAAAATTGTAAAATGTGACAAACAGAGCGTAAAATCCTAAATTGGTATACCGGTCAACTATCACGTGTCATTTAACTTAATAATTTGATAATAAAATTTAACAAAATCTAACATAGGGTAAATTTGTCACAAGTGTACCAGTTTGGGGTTTTTGGTGGTCAAAAAAATAGCTTGGGGTAAATTTGTCACAAGTGTACCAGTTTTGGGTTTTTCAAGGTATTAACCCAAGGAAAAAAGGGCTTTGCTAGCTAACAAAAAGTAAAAGGTCGGGTAACAAAAAATATATACACACATATATTTTGAATATCTTCAATGATTAACCAATGCAAACAATGATTTCCATTAATTAATGTTTAAAATATCAATATAGATTCGGTTCATAATATTCTTTCTAAGTTGACACAGCCACATCCTTTTGATTATTATTTTAAAAAAAATATTATCAATTAACCCTTTACGTATGCATATAACGATTAATTAAATTCTTTTATCTGACCTTCTTGTTATTGAGACTTTTTCCTATTTGTCTAATTGTTGTTGTTAATTTTGTTTTTTCCTTTATCTTCCAATTTCTTTTTACATCAGGGAAGCGTGAAGACGATATTTTCTTCAAGAAAACGAGAAAAAAAAATATATTTCCACCATTTAAAAGTCATGCACATCGCACCATATCCATGGTTAAGAAAAGGAGGTCACCAGCTATGATAAAAAGAAAGTGGAAGGGGTTTTTACTCAGCAAGTCCCTTTGATAAATGAAGTGGTGTAGGTGGCCCCACCACCTTGGAAAAAAAAAAATACTAGAATTTTTACTATTTTTAAGGTTTATTGCAAACACTGAGATTCGCCCTAGTGGCCACCCTTCCAACATGGAAGGAGGAGGTGAGGCGTTCAAATCCCCACCTTCTCAGGGAGGGATGAGATGGGGACGCGTAAGTTTCAAGAGTGGGTTTCAACTCTCACGCCCTACAAGAGGCAGGACAAAAGTCTGAGAGTGAGTGTAGAGTAAGAATAGAGTAGAACTGACAAAAAAAAAAGTTTATTGCTATTTTTTAAAAATAAATATTAAAAAAAAAAGAATTGGTCTAGTTCGGTTCGACTTCCCCCTCAAAACCGGGAAGCAAACCGACAATCGCTGGTTTTATTTTTATGGAACTGAGAATCGGACCAAACCGAACGGCCCGATTCGGTCCGGCAGTTCCTGGTTCGGGTGATCTCACATGCTCACCCCTAACACGCCTCTAGATGCCATTAGATCTTCCAAGAATCAACATTCACTTTGCATGCATCAGATGCCATTAAATCTCATTAGGCTGGCTATTTCCCATGGAAATAACTTTTGAATACATCTCATTCCACTTAACTATATGCATTGGGCAGTTCCATACATGTTTGAAAGTGAAACTCAAATCACCTAATTTATAAGGAATCTTTTAAAAATTTTAGCATGTTTCATATATATATATATGTGTGTGTGTGTTTTTACAACCAATTATTAGGTAGCCAAAAAAGTGGGGACGGAGTCAGCGACCAAAAGGGGAGAAACAGCCGTCTTGAGGGAGAAAATATTGGGTACGCCTTATGTATCAACGTGGCAAACAAAAAGGCGGTGGGAGCGCGACACGTGTCCTCGTGGGCCCATAATGTCAGGCGTCTGTTTCTCGACTCAGCGCTCCTCTCTCTTCTCACTCTCTCCCAAATAACTCACGGCTGGTGGCTGGTGGCTCGGCTCGGCTCGGCTGGCAGAAGAAAGGACGGCCATCGAGTAATAAATGCGGAAACGCTCCCGCTTAAAATTTCTCTCTCCTCACACTTGAATATTTTCTGGGCGCTTTCTCTCTCCTCGTGACGAGCTGCACTTTCTCTGTTTCTTCTCAGCGCATCCCACCCTCACCCCCTCCGCCTCCGCCTCCGCCTCTCAAAAAAGCCTCGCCGCCGGTCATCTACCTCTGGCACGTCGCCTCCTCCAAGAGCCCCGCCAGTCGTAGCTGGTTCCCGACCCCCTTCGCCTCCGACTGTTTCCAACGCTGAGATCGAGCATAAGTTTTGTGCTCGCGTTGGTCTCTCGGCAACTTCTGGACCTCCGTCCGATTTCCTCCCTCCGACAAACTCGTCATCAACTCCGACTCCGAGCCGCCGCCGCCGCCGTTGCCGACGGCGTCCTCCGTCTCTGGCATCTGCTCGTCCTCCCCCTCCCTCAGGCCGAAGACGCCGCCGGCCTCCGCCGCGAAGCCGTCGGTCTCCGGCAGGAGGGAGGCGGCCTCGGTTTCGTTCCCGAGCGGCGCCAGGCTCCCCGCCGTCGACCGGGTGCTGTCCTTGTCGCTGGCCCGATCGGTCGCGAGGGAGATCTCGGTAGACCTGGGCAGGGTCGACAGCGCGGCGAAGGAGAGGCGCGGGCTAAAGGGCTGGAGAAGGATTCCCGCTCGCTGTGGACGAGGTACGTGGACTGGCTACACCAGCACCGGACCGAGGGCTTTTCCTTGGACGTGAGCCGAATCGGGTTCACGGACGAGTTCGTGGAGGAGATAAGGCCTCGGTTCCAGGCCGCGTTCAAGGCGATGGAGGAGCTGGGGATGGACGCCATCGCGAACGTCATCATGTGCACATCAGATGCTGTGCTAAGGAAGAAAGCTTTTGATGTACTGGAAAGGGTTAGTGTTTTTGACTTAAGATCGTTTGCTTTTGCATCACTAAACAGCTCGTCGCTCTTGTAGTCCGTTTCTCTCTTGTTTAAGTTGTGCAATTATTTCCCAGTCTCCACATGCTTGCTGATATTGCAATATCTAAAAGGTTTGATGTCTTAAAGCCCTGATTACAAATTGCAACTCTTCCTTTATGGCAACTACATTAAAGCCTGCTTAAATGACATAAGGGTGTCTTTTCTTTACATGGAAGGATGCATAATGTTACCTGATTGCCTACAACTTGTGTAGGTTGCCATCTTTCTAGAAACGATAGAGCACATTTTTTAGTAGTTTTTGAGTTCGATGGTCCTCTGTTGCGGATAAGAGTGGCAGAGTGCCATACTCTTGTCAGGATTCTAACGGAATCTACCTGTTCAATTTCAATCTCCGTTGTTTATGCTTCAGATAGGCTGCCGTATTCTATTAGGATTCTTCTGAAGTTGGCCATTCGGAACTGCGACGAGTTCCGGGTCAAGAGCAAGGATGTCGAGAAGATCATCGACTGGGAAAACACTTCTCCTAGACAAGTCGAGATCCCATTTAAGCCAGCTAGAGTGCTGCTGCAGGTACATGGAGTTGCGCATCATGTGTCATTGATGCTGATTGGGGTTTTGAAGAGTTGCGATGTTTGATATTTGATGATGCGTCGTCATTTGTATCAGGATTTTACTGGGGTGCCTGCTGTTGTTGATCTTGCTTGCTTGCGTGATGCGATGAATAGCCTTGGGGGAGATCTGAATAAAATCAACCCACTGGTGAGCTTTATATGTCAGCATGTCGCTCGTTCCAGCTACTCGTGGGTGGTGAAGGAACTTTATCTTTGTGTGCGCAAGTAGTTGAACTGTCATTTGTGAACATGTCAATCATCGTGCAGGTTCCAGTGGATCTTGTTATCGACCACTCTGTTCAGGTTGATGTGGCAAGGTCAGAAAATGCTGTCCAGGCTAATATGGAACTTGAGTTTCATCAGAACAAGGAGAGATTTGGCTTTCTCAAGTGGGGTTCAACTGCATTTCATAATATGCTTGTTGTTCCGACTGGATCGGGGATTGTCCACCAGGTAGTAAAACATATAGTGCCTATATACTGATCATATGTATGACTTTAGCATAAGAAGTGGAAAAAACTGTATATACCCGTGGTGGAACTATTACATGCTGTGTCCTTTGAGAATATGCAATTTTCTTGCTTTACCAGAATATTGGCCTGTATCATTGAGTTGACAAACTGAATTGGAATCTATTTGCAAGTTAATCTAGAATATCTTGGCAGAGTGGTCATCAACACAAATGGCTTGCTTTACCCTGATAGTGTTGTTGGTACTGATTCACATACAACTATGATAGACGGATTAGGAGTTGCTGGTTGGGGAGTTGGAGGAATAGAAGCAGAAGCTGCAATGCTTGGCCAGGTAAGAGAATTCAATATATTGTTATTATTATTTTTTTTTTTACTGTGGATGGCTGATAAAGTAGTGTCATTTGACACTAGTATGTCCTTTTCAAGATGTTATGAAGTATGAACATACATCCATTAATTTTTTCAGTCATTTCTTAGCATTTCTGTTTCATCTCTTATTTTGATGCAGCCGATGAGCATGGTCTTTCCTGGTGTGGTTGGGTTTAAATTAACTGGGAAGCTGAAAGATGGGGTAAAAGCAACCGATCTGGTCTTGAACGTAACACAAATGCTGAGGAAGCATGGCGTTGTGGGCAAATTTGTTGAGTTTTATGGTACATCTTCTGATTCCCCTGCATCGTTAATCCTTTCTGTTCAAGATATTCCACAGCCACCGAATCCTTCTTGTTACTGCTGTTTTTAAATGTTGTGTCATGTTTGCAGGGGAAGAAAAAAGCGAATTGTCATTGGCAGATCGTGCCACCATCGCTAACATGTCACCCGAACATGGTGCCACTATGGGCTTTTTCCCTGTTGATCATGTCACTCTGCAGTATCTTAACTTGACAGGCAGAAGTGAGGAAACTTTAAGTAATCACAGAGATTTTCGTCATAATTTGTATTGAGTACTGAGTACTTGCTTGTGTTAACTTAAGCAACTTCATAGGTTGCTATGATAGAATCTTACTTGCGGGCGAACAAGATGTTTGTGGATTACAATGAGGTGAGTTTTATGAATGTTTTTTACTTTAAGAGTACATCATTATTTCTTGCTAAGAATCTTTGTGTTGGAAGCAGCCCCAAGTGGAGAGAACATACTCCTCTTATCTGGAACTGGATCTTAAGGATGTAGAACCATGTTTTTTGGGTCCCAAAAGGTAATCCCAGTGGATACAATACTGTTGCCATGAAGTAGGTTTAGGTTTTGCCCCCCTCACCCTTCTATTGGCTAAGAATCAACGCTTTCCAGGCCACAGGATCGAGTCCCACTGAAAGAAATGAAAGCTGATTGGCATGCATGCTTGGATAATAGAGTTGGATTTAAGGTCAGGCTTTCTGGAATCTTGTATACTCTTTATAAGTGATCGTGCATGGTCATGGGGCTCTTTGTTGGTTCCAAAATTTGGGAAGTGAATTGCCCTTCGCATGCGCTTGTACTTTGGTAAATATACTAGAACAAAATAGTTAACTATGTGTTGACTTGTGCTTACTACTGACATTGATTCTACCAGCTTTTCTTTTTCTTTTTTTGATTTGTGCTGCTTTAACTGTGCAGAAGTTGATTGATGAGCAACTTTGTTTGTCGAAATCTTAATGCAAGCTCCTCTTATGTACATTGAATTTTTGAACTGTGTTGTTAAAGAGTTTAGGAGCCTTTAGATGGGCAAAATGGCATGCTTCATTAAGTATTATTGATATTGATTTTTTTTTCTGTGTCTTAACTTAGGATTTTGACTGATTTTCATCCATGTCTTTGCTTTGCTGTGCCAAAGGAATCACAGGGAAAGGTTGCAAAGTTCACATTTCATGGGACTCCAGCTCAGCTTCGGCATGGGGATGTTGTTATAGCAGCTATCACTAGCTGCACAAATACTTCAGATCCTAGTGTAATGTTTGGTGCTGCTTTGGTAGCAAGGAAGGCTTGTGAATTAGGATTGGAGGTTGGCTGACAAAAACTCTTCTTCTGACAAAGTAGAATATATTAAGCAATACATTTAGATGTTCATATGGATTTTGCTACACCCGTCACCTGATAGTATAGGCTCATGTGCATCTGCATGTACCTCTGCAAAAGTTTACTTCACCTGCTGTCCACTGAATTGATTCTTCGCTCATGTATAATATCTTTAAGCATTATACAGTTGCAGCTGGAATCAATGCAGCATATTTTAAATTTTTAACAGAAAAATTTGATGAGTTGCTACATTTGATTGTAGATGACTTAGTTTTTTTTTTTATCTGAACAAAATAAATCTTGTGTCAGGTAAAACCATGGATTAAGACAAGTCTTGCTCCAGGCTCTGGGGTTGTGACCAAATATTTGCAGAAAAGGTGCCTTTAATCGACCCAAGTATTCTTCCCATGTTAGCAACCATGGATCTTCTTGCTAAGCTAGACATGTTTTTGCAGTGGTTTGCAGACATATTTGAACCAATTAGGATTCCATATTGTTGGCTATGGATGCACTACATGCATTGGAAACTCAGGAGATATTGATGAATCAGTTGCATCAGCTATTACTGAAAATGGTAGAGATTAATTCATAATCCTGCATAATATCATCAAGAAAATGTTATAAGCTCACTTAACTGTTGAATTTGCACAATGTCAGATCTTGTAGGTGCAGCTGTATTTTCTGGAAACAAAAATTTTGAAGGACGTGTTCACCCCCTAACTAGGGCTAACTATCTGGCTTCTCCTCCTCTTGTGGTTGCCTATGCTCTTGAACGTGGGGTTGATAGAAGAGACTTCAACTCTTACGGAAGTCGCCGTGGGAATGATGAGATCATGGCAAGAGGAACCTTTGCTAACATTCGCCTTGTCAACAAGTTTCTTAAAGGAGAAGTTGGACCTAAAACAATCCACATCCCCAGTGGGGAGAAACTATCTGTTTATGATGTTGCCATGGTAATTTTCTTCACTCTGCAGATCCAATACAGACACCGCATCATAAATGACAGTGTCATGAGTGATGGGGCCTCAGTATTCATAGTTGTTGGTTGGATAAGCCATTCTATTTAGATTGGCCCTGAGAATTATGCTACTTACCATGTCTATTGCTAGTTCTTTCCTGCAAATTTTTGTTTAAGTCTGAAAGAAGCTGATTTTTTGTTTGGTCCATTCATGCCAGCTAGATCAGCCTCCTAGCAACATCCTTCTGGGTCATCCCACTGTTAGTTGAGATTCATTTGACAGGTCAATGTGATATCATCTTAATTGGGAGAACTTTTTAAAGAAAATAATCTGATTTTAACTGTCAGCCTGCTGGTTAATATTCTATTAGCTGAGTATGGGCTCCATCAACGACTCATTATCTGATTGCTGGTGCCATTGTGGCTCATACTAGCTTTGTCTCTTGTATGGCAGAGGTACAAGAGTGAGGGGCATGCTGCCATTATTTTGGCTGGTGCTGAGTATGTAAGTGGAAGTTCTCGCGATTGGGCTGCCAAGGGTCCAATGCTGTTGGTGAGCATTTTCATGTTTTTTTATTCAATTTTTTGTCCAATTTTTTCCCTGTAGGCCTAAGCTGTAATTCGTGTCAGGGCACGAAAACTGTCATAGCAAAGAGCTTTGAGCAGATTCACAGAAGCAATTTAGTGGGAATGGGTATCATTCCTCTATGTTTCAAGTCTGGGGAGGATGCAGAAACACTCAACTGACTGGCCATGAATGCTACACCATTAATCTTCCGAATAGCGTGAGCAAAATAAGGCCTGGTCAGGATATCACGGCGGAGACAGATAATGGCAAGTCATTTGTGTGCACACTACGGTTTAACAGAGAGGTAACGATATTGATCTGTCACTTCTCTATATCCTTGGAAGATTTATCATCTTTTCATCTCTTTGCTAAGTTTCGGTGGCTTCCATATGTAGGTTGAGCTGGCCTATTTCGATCATGGGGGCATCCTGCAGTACGTCATCAGGAACTTGATTGGAGGTAGACATTGAGCGACCAGGCAGGTTCAACAGCCGGCTCTTCTCGGTGTTCCTAGCATTTCCATCCCATCCGGTCAACATGGCTGGAGTAAATCTCTATGTCGGAGAGTTCTTCCTCCAGCTGTTATGGGAATAAATTGGGGGAATAAATGGGACGATTTCTGCGTCCTTGGATGATTATCATTCTAACTCTGGGCGGCAGATAAATTAACATTGCAAGGTCTGCGATAGCGTTCATGATATGTGGACAAACTATTGTTGGCCTCTCATTTTGTTCAAAAAGCTTTGGGTTCGGTTTTCATCGGACAAATGATTTGGATTTTAGAAATCTGCAAGATTTTTCAACTATGTCCCGAAATGTGATCTACTCAAGCAGTTTGCCTCTTTCTAGTGTAAGATGGTGGTGTAGAATTTTTGCCTAAGAGAGGATCTCTTTCAAAGCTATAAAGACAAACGCATTTAGAGAGAGAGAGAAAGAGAGAGCATGAAATTCATTATTTGAGGTGGTGGAGTCCCATGTTTACGTGTACTGGGAGTCACGTGTCGGGGTTGTCCGTGTAGAAGTTCCAAATGACAACCTGACCACGTGACCATTCGTCTTGCTAATAGTCGAGTGAGAACAAAATGAGATTTTCCGTCTCATTGGTTTGGTTTGGGTCGAAACCGATCAAACCATTACAAGGCCAAATTCACAAAGAGACTTTGTACAATGCGTGGAACGCTTTTTGTAGAGACAATTTCATATGGGAATGGCTATTTGGATGCATGCCGATCCCAGCTCATGCTATCATCAGGTCGTATCTTTGGCTAGAACAGCAAATGACTATTCACAACTCGTGATAATATCGGACTCAGTATATAAAGGGCAGGTGGGGAATGCAAAACGCGCCACCCATAGCTTTCAAAAGTTCATGATAATAGCACTCATCAGCATCCTCATGTTCTTATGCTCATCTGATTCCCAGAAAGAGGGGAAGGAAGTGAGGAAGAAAGGTGAACCGCTGTACAGCCGATCATTCTGTACTACGGTAGAACTACAAAGACAATACAAAATTGCGAGTCATGGCATGCTGGTTGCTGACGTGAAAGGTGCACATGAGACCCGGAAGATGGGGCCTTCACCTGAGAATTCAGACATGTCACAGCAGTAGGAATTTACGAACTTTTGGACCTGCAAACGAACGCGGGTGCAAGATGGAGTAGTTACAGGCAACAATCGGCACTGATATTTAAAATCTAGGTAATTTCAGGAAGGAAAATCACGAGACCAATAGTTCAGTTTTACTCAGTGCTATATTTACTGAACTGAAAGTACATCTGATCAGGAAATCTTCCTTATCTGTAGCATGACCAACATACTAAATGAATGAACTTATCCAGCCAACGGTTACCTGAACCATTTCTGAACATTCCTAAATGTATAAGGACAACCTCAGCAAACTTTATACCTTCCAGACAGTAAACATATTGGACTCATTCAACCTAGAACTGAACATAACATCAGCTATAAACTGACGTAGCCTGATATCTGTCTTCATTAAATAAAGTCACATAGGTGTAAAATAGTGCAAGAGAGACCAGAAATATTTCATCCATCATGCAATTAACAGATGGTTAGACACTAGTAATGAAATTTCTATTACCTTACTAACGTCCAGGGTGAGACACTTAGAGAAACTATCTCTAAATCATATATTGCTAATGATTGCTACTGCAAGGAAACATGACCATGAACCACTTCACATTGAAAATGACAGTTATACTGAAAAACAGCATTTGTATCCTAATCATCTATTCCCAGCAGAAAAAAATTTACCTTCTGCTCAGTATCTCAAACTTTGTACTCATGCACACGCAGCCACTTAGTAGATGACCATTTGTTCCCCTTAATAACAGGGCAACCACCTGACATGAATCAGAATGGCTAAGTAAATGGTGACAGAAACTAGAGAATAAATTTGATAACTCATTTACAAGATCGACATATAATTTTAGTAAAATTGTATAGACTTTGACATGCTATCATATTATGAACTCTAGGCATGACCAAGTACACATAACAGCTGAATAGAGAGCACAACTAACCATGCAAACTGGATTTATCCAGAGAACCATCAGGTTTCATACTCCAAAAAAGAAGTGCATCACCCATTTTCAGTTTAAAGGAAAGTCCTATCTGTCCGTTTCGCAGGAATATTACATACACTAATTTATCAGGAAGAAGCTGCTCATTGGTACATATCATGCTCTATCCAGAAACGATAAAGCACATTTTTGGTGAAAGGAATGTGATCACCAATTCCAATATTAGTATTTTCATGTGCTATTCAGAATCAAAATGAGCAGGCATTCGCGTATATGACAGAATGCCTATTCATAATCAAAACGAGACACTTTCTGACCTTGCCACATCAACCTGAACAGAGTGGTCGATAACAAGATCCACTGGAACCTGCACGATGATTGACATGTTCACAAATGACAGTTCAACTACTTGCGCACACAAAGATAAAGTTCCTTCACCACCAACGAGTAGCTGGAACGAGCGACATGCTGACATATAAAGCTCGCCAGTGGGTTGATTTTATTTGGATCTCCCCCGAGGCTATTCATCGCATCAATCTGTGCAGAGTGAATCCTCCACAAATCATCACCTAGATATGGAGGCTCTCTGCTAACGCGAGAGATGAGAAAACTGTCGGGTGAAAACTCGTGAGCAGGAGTGTCCTGTCTTCAATGAAGGAAGATCACCTTCCTGATCATGAAGAGGAATTATACTGAGGAAACCTGAAACAAAATGCGTTCAAAAAGCTGAACAAGAACAGCAGAGCCCAAGGATTCGATCGAATGAAAAAGGGTTCGGGGATAAATTGGAAAAACAGTGAAAGTTCAAACACTAGCAATGCCTTCATCGTAACGATGCACAGTGCATGCAAGATCAAAACTCCCGAGTTTCGTCTCTCTTCAAGTGCAGAGCACTCTCGCAAGGCTTGTCTGCTCGACTAGAATTGGTAAGGCGCATTTCTACGTCAGTTCAGCAATTTGATATCGAAAACTGCAATTTGATATCAAAAAATGCGATACATAAGTCGATTGAGAACTTCGTTTAGAGGGGAAATGGTGAACTTCTCTAGGCGAAGATTCTGGGAGGAAACCTGAGTATTCTGTCAACATGAGTAGGGCGGAGGTAATTTTAAACTTAAGATTTTATGCTGTTCTTATACCATACTTTTGTGATGCAAGACGATAAGTAAACACGAATAATAAAGCACAACTAATGAAACATCCATAGTCAAGTAAGAATTTTTCCAACGAATTGAAGTATAAAATAATTCCTTTATATTCTGAGTAGCGTTTTAGGTGAACGGAAGTGTTTTTACAGGAAAAGTTTATCAGAAGTCCTAAGCCTTGGGTATAAAATCAAATTCCAGGACTCCAAGGAGACAGTAAGATATAATTCCGCACTCATGCAACCGAGGAATCTGGCGAAACTTACCGAAGTTGCTCCCACACACAGAGGATCACTTTACATGTTCACTGCCAGTAGAAGGCTTTCCATCACCAACTGAAGTTATGGTGATAGCCTTCACAGCTGCCACAGCTGAATTTCCCCTTTTAATAATCTTCTCGAGCTCTTCAACCTTCTCTAACAGCAATCCAGCATTCCCGTGTGTCGATTGGACCAACTTATTAGCCACTTCCAGAGAACTGCACAACTGCAAATTTTATGCTAAGTAAGAACATTAAATGCCAAAGTTGACTGAAATAGCTAAAACACCCAAGTTCATGTGAATGGATTTTTCAAAAATATACTGATGGTGAATAGAAATAACAAGCACCAAGTCGATGGACGAGAAGGAAAATTACACCTTTCCTCAAAGAAATCATTTCATATAATAGAGAGATGTCTCAAATTACATCAAGCCCTCTAAATAACTCATTCTGTGAAAACTGTATTGGATGGAAATCGGGAGTGCTATCCACATATAGAGGAGGTAACAGAGTATGGTGCAGGAAAATGGCAAGGAAATATGCAATGAAGCATGCATAGTTAGCGAAACCCACCATATGAGCTCTGAACTAACATAAGAGGGATGGAAAAACAGAGAACTAACTAATGCTCATAGACTAACTCCAGCACGGTTTTGCAACAATAAACTGAAAACGGGCTAATTGCTAATGCAGATCAATGAATCATTTCTTAGCCAGGGAACATAACATCATCACCTTTAATGTTAGGGCAGTCCATGAGTGGTCTCCTCTTGCAAGTGTTTCATTCAACTTGTCATAGTTTTCCTACAGGATGACAAGTGGATTCACCAATTCAAATTATTGATAGAGTCAGCATACAAACTAGCAAATACGCAAGGCAGAGTGGCACAATACAATGACATATGATTTGAAAAAAGTTCCTGCAAATTATGAGTTCACATCATATCTAGGACATTGTTGTTATAGGGTGATGCAGGCAAATAAGTGGTAACAATCATTTAGTCGAGCCAGATGATCAGGATATGACTTAAAGCCAAATGCTCTGTCATTCAGATTCAAGACATCAACAGGATATCAAGCAAATTATGTAAGTTGATGTAAAATTCAGGGACAAAGCAGAGGACAATAACAAGCAGATATTTAACTGATACAGCCATTCATGTTCGACAAGTAATTTATGGGTGTCCCTTGCACTGCGGGGTCTGGGAGGTAGTTGATGCACAAGCAACGAAGACAGCACTCAGAAATTCTAATGCAGTTTGATTCGGATTGCTAGAAAATCATTCAAATCAAAACTCTACAGGACTATACAATCTCGCAATTATCTATCTCCACGTAAGAAGCCTCATCCACATAAAATAGCAGCCGAGGAGGCAAAACCTCATCTGCTGTAAGACTTAAGATCATTTGTCACACTTGCTTTCCGAGACATGGCTCTGAGTCTACGGCATTTGGCTTCCAGCCTAGCTACCTCTTTATGCTCTCCAAATGCTGTTTGCTGGCTGTTTCTGCTGCTTGGGTGCTCAAATTACGCTCAATAATCCTAAGTTCTAGCTCCTCCAACATAGAAAGGACTTTGGCTTTGAGGGCCACATTCTCTTTTTCAGCAGCATCAAGCTTAGGGGCGAGATCAGAACATATAACTGAAGAAGCTTCACTCTTGGCTGCTTGAAGCTAGCATGGACATTGGAAAGCTTAGTCTCAAGCTCGGCCTTTGTTGATTCCCACTCACGAGTTTTCTTGACCACAGCTTCTTGGATCTTCTGCTCTTGCTCATTCCTCACCTGTCTAAGCTGCCTCACACATTCCTTAAGTGCTCTATCAAGATGACTGATTCGATCTTCTAGTGTCTAGTTCCTTTGTGTTGCAGCCTCCAGTTGTTTCTTTAGCACCAAGACTTCATTTTCAGCCTTCTCCCATCCTACCATTGAATATCAAAAGGAAAAAATTTACAATGAAGTACATAGGCCCAAAAATGCAAATCCGAATGCAATGTCAAATAGATTTAACGCAGGAACGGTTGAAGTAGTTGTCATCCTCAATTCTGAAACTCCATGTGATTTCACTCTTGCTCTGATTGAAAGCTTCCAATCTCCCTCCTACA
Source organism: Eucalyptus camaldulensis (assembly GCA_019915185.1). Taxonomy (NCBI): domain Eukaryota; kingdom Viridiplantae; phylum Streptophyta; class Magnoliopsida; order Myrtales; family Myrtaceae; genus Eucalyptus; species Eucalyptus camaldulensis. The sequence goes on along the minus strand of JAHSVA010000014.1, from coordinate 6,253,853 downwards.
TTCTCTGATATCTTGTTACTATCCTCATTAATTTGCTACAGCTTTGGATATTAAATGCAGACATCGAGAAACTAAATCATTATAAACTAAACCTTCAAAAATAGATTGGGGAGAGAGCTTAGAGGTGTGCACTGGAAGGGGGATCTTATGTCCAAGGGCGTTAAGGCTTGTTGATTGAACGAACCCGGCAAGGTCCTCCTTATTAGCATCCCAAGCTTATGTTGAATCGAGATAGGATAGATGGATGGATCTATCTTTCTATTCATATAGATTACTAAACAGTGGCCCCTTTCGCCCAGGGGACATCGTCGGAGAACAATGTCGGGGACAGGGTGAGAACCTTCCGTTGGTTACGGATGATGCTACAGTACTATGAGAATACTATGGACTCCTTATCGTCCAAGATGAGAATTTCCCCATCATCAGCAAAAGGAAATAACTGAATAAGTAATGTTGGGTCGGCATTACCATTTTCTGCGATGCATGGACTTGGCGAAGGGGCGTCGGCGTCGGCGTCGGTGTCAGGCACATAGGCGGAGGCCGAGGCGTCGGCGTCGGGGGCGACGGACTCTGACACCGACGGAGGCAACCGGCGAAGGGGCGTCGGCGTCAGAGTCGGGTTCAGGGGAGGAGGCTGCGTTGGCGTCGGCGTCGGAGTCGAAGTCGAGGGCGACGGAGTCAACCGGCAGAGGTGGAGGGCCGTCGGCGTCGCGTTTCGCTGGAAGAGAGGCACGACTTCGCAGAGGGGGGAGAGAGAGAGCAGAGCGGACGTCGCGAGAGGGAGGCGGAGGAGCGTCGAACACGACGAGGCAGCTCAGCACCAGCTTCTCCAGCAACCTATGAAGTTGCTTAAGTTAACACAAGCAAGTACTCAGTACTCAATACAAATTATGACGAAAATCTCTGTGATTACTTAAAGTTTCCTCACTTCTGCCTGTCAAGTTAAGATACTGCAGAGTGACATGATCAACAGGGAAAAAGCCCATAGTGGCACCATGTTCGGGTGACATGTTAGCGATGGTGGCACGATCTGCCAATGACAATTCGCTTTTTTCTTCCCCTGCATACATGACACAACATTTAAAAACAGCAGTAACAAGAAGGATTCGGTGGCTGTGGAATATCTTGAACAGAAAGGATTAACGATGCAGGGGAATCAGAAGATGTACCATAAAACTCAACAAATTTGCCCACAACGCCATGCTTCCTCAGCATTTGTGTTACGTTCAAGACCAGATCGGTTGCTTTTACCCCATCTTTCAGTTTCCCAGTTAATTTAAACCCAACCACACCAGGAAAGACCATGCTCATCGGCTGCATCAAAATAAGAGATGAAACAGAAATGCTAAGAAATGACTGAAAAAATTAATGGATGTATGTTCATACTTCATAACATCTTGAAAAGGACATACTAGTGTCAAATGACACAACTTTATCAGCCATCCACAGTAAAAAAAAAATAATAATAACAATATATTGAATTCTCTTACCTGGCCAAGCATTGCAGCTTCTGCTTCTATTCCTCCAACTCCCCAACCAGCAACTCCTAATCCGTCTATCATAGTTGTATGTGAATCAGTACCAACAACACTATCAGGGTAAAGCAAGCCATTTGTGTTGATGACCACTCTGCCAAGATATTCTAGATTAACTTGCAAATAGATTCCAATTCAGTTTGTCAACTCAATGATACAGGCCAATATTCTGGTAAAGCAAGAAAATTGCATATTCTCAAAGGACACAGCATGTAATAGTTCCACCACGGGTATATACAGTTTTTTCCACTTCTTATGCTAAAGTCATACATATGATCAGTATATAGGCACTATATGTTTTACTACCTGGTGGACAATCCCCGATCCAGTCGGAACAACAAGCATATTATGAAATGCAGTTGAACCCCACTTGAGAAAGCCAAATCTCTCCTTGTTCTGATGAAACTCAAGTTCCATATTAGCCTGGACAGCATTTTCTGACCTTGCCACATCAACCTGAACAGAGTGGTCGATAACAAGATCCACTGGAACCTGCACGATGATTGACATGTTCACAAATGACAGTTCAACTACTTGCGCACACAAAGATAAAGTTCCTTCACCACCCACGAGTAGCTGGAACGAGCGACATGCTGACATATAAAGCTCACCAGTGGGTTGATTTTATTCAGATCTCCCCCAAGGCTATTCATCGCATCACGCAAGCAAGCAAGATCAACAACAGCAGGCACCCCAGTAAAATCCTGATACAAATGACGACGCATCATCAAATATCAAACATCGCAACTCTTCAAAACCCCAATCAGCATCAATGACACATGATGCGCAACTCCATGTACCTGCAGCAGCACTCTAGCTGGCTTAAATGGGATCTCGACTTGTCTAGGAGAAGTGTTTTCCCAGTCGATGATCTTCTCGACATCCTTGCTCTTGACCCGGAACTCGTCGCAGTTCCGAATGGCCAACTTCAGAAGAATCCTAATAGAATACGGCAGCCTATCTGAAGCATAAACAACGGAGATTGAAATTGAACAGGTAGATTCCGTTAGAATCCTGACAAGAGTATGGCACTCTGCCACTCTTATCCGCAACAGAGGACCATCGAACTCAAAAACTACTAAAAAATGTGCTCTATCGTTTCTAGAAAGATGGCAACCTACACAAGTTGTAGGCAATCAGGTAACATTATGCATCCTTCCATGTAAAGAAAAGACACCCTTATGTCATTTAAGCAGGCTTTAATGTAGTTGCCATAAAGGAAGAGTTGCAATTTGTAATCAGGGCTTTAAGACATCAAACCTTTTAGATATTGCAATATCAGCAAGCATGTGGAGACTGGGAAATAATTGCACAACTTAAACAAGAGAGAAACGGACTACAAGAGCGACGAGCTGTTTAGTGATGCAAAAGCAAACGATCTTAAGTCAAAAACACTAACCCTTTCCAGTACATCAAAAGCTTTCTTCCTTAGCACAGCATCTGATGTGCACATGATGACGTTCGCGATGGCGTCCATCCCCAGCTCCTCCATCGCCTTGAACGCGGCCTGGAACCGAGGCCTTATCTCCTCCACGAACTCGTCCGTGAACCCGATTCGGCTCACGTCCAAGGAAAAGCCCTCGGTCCGGTGCTGGTGTAGCCAGTCCACGTACCTCGTCCACAGCGAGCGGGAATCCTTCTCCAGCCCTTTAGCCCGCGCCTCTCCTTCGCCGCGCTGTCGACCCTGCCCAGGTCTACCGAGATCTCCCTCGCGACCGATCGGGCCAGCGACAAGGACAGCACCCGGTCGACGGCGGGGAGCCTGGCGCCGCTCGGGAACGAAACCGAGGCCGCCTCCCTCCTGCCGGAGGCCGACGGCTTCGCGGCGGAGGCCGGCGGCGTCTTCGGCCTGAGGGAGGGGGAGGACGAGCAGATGCCAGAGACGGAGGACGCCGTCGGCAACGGCGGCGGCGGCGGCTCGGAGTCGGAGTTGATGACGAGTTTGTCGGAGGGAGGAAATCGGACGGAGGTCCAGAAGTTGCCGAGAGACCAACGCGAGCACAAAACTTATGCTCGATCTCCGCGTTGGAAACAGTCGGAGGCGAAGGGGGTCGGGAACCAGCTACGACTGGCGGGGCTCTTGGAGGAGGCGACGTGCCAGAGGTAGATGACCGGCGGCGAGGCTTTTTTGAGAGGCGGAGGCGGAGGCGGAGGGGGTGAGGGTGGGATGCGCTGAGAAGAAACAGAGAAAGTGCAGCTCGTCACGAGGAGAGAGAAAGCGCCCAGAAAATATTCAAGTGTGAGGAGAGAGAAATTTTAAGCGGGAGCGTTTCCGCATTTATTACTCGCTGGCCGTCCTTTCTTCTGCCAGCCGAGCCGAGCCGAGCCACCAGCCACCAGCCGTGAGTTATTTGGGAGAGAGTGAGAAGAGAGAGGAGCGCTGAGTCGAGAAACAGACCCCTGACATTATGGGCCCACGAGGACACGTGTCGCGCTCCCACCGCCTTTTTGTTTGCCACGTTGATACATAAGGCGTACCCAATATTTTCTCGTCTTGAGGGGGAGACCAATCGCACGCCTTTCCCTGCAACACTCGCACCTTATTGGCTGACCCGATCCGATTGGTCAAATCATGGTGCCACCTCATCGACTGCCGCGCCAGTGCCAACGAGGTTGGTGATGATGTTGATGATCATGAAATAGTTGGAAAAACGAAGAGGCAGTCCACATCATTGTTTCGGTTCGTTAATTGCCGACGCAACAGTTCACGCAAAGAGAAATCTAGATGTTTCAGTCTCACTTTTATTCTCGTTTAAATGTATCCCACATGCTCGACCATGACATCACATATTCCCATTTGAATATCAGAGCACACGTTTATCCTCGTTTAGGCATACGGCCGGGTGAATCCACATGCGCGACTACCATACATTGTCTTGGTCAAATTTTCATTTTATTATATTGTATGAATAGCATACTAAGCCATGAGCACATCCATACATGTTACTACTCTTTTATGCACTTAGTTTAGCCATTTAGAAGATCAGAGATCGTGTTGCCTGATAAAAGACGTGTGATGTCTCTTGCAGATTATGCATGGGCACTCATCCTTATAGATGTTCCTCCTAAGAATCTCGACAGTTAAAATGTTTGACATGAATGCCATGCTTGCTAATATTAGTGTTGGAGATATTAGTAGCATTTAGATATGTTTAAGGGGTTATGATTGAGATGAATATGGCATATGTGCATTTCCAAATTATTTATTATTATTATTATTATTATTATTATTATTATTATTATTATTACAACGCACTTTAAATAACCCAAAAGGAAGATGGACATCAGTTAAAACTGAGCAATCTCGAAGCACGCACGTTAATCAGATCGCAAATAGAGAATGTTGGTGGACCAAACGGAGGCCAAGTCATATGTCAATCATGAATTGAATGACTCTCTCTCTCTCTCTCTCTCTCTCTCTCTCTCTCTCTCTCTCTCTCTCTCATTCGTCATCTTCCATGACGAATCAGGAGAGGCCAATCAAAGTTAGATCTCGCAAGGAAAAAGCCAAGGACCGGCTCGTGGGGGACAAGTTTATGATGATGGGTACTAGAGAGATGGGATGCCCATTGACCGAGAGCACAACATGATTGCCCTCTCTTCATGAAGAAATATATTGACCATTTTCGACTATCCTTTTTTACTTAACTATTTCGTAGGATTTTCTGATACTATCTTTATATATTTTGATGAGTTAAATCCTTACAAAAGTAAAGTTTTATCCAAACATGAGTTATTAAGTCTCTATCAACATTTGTATAATTAAATAGAAAAAAAAATGGGAATAGAAACTTTTATGGCTATATAAACGTATTTTTATTCTTTTTCTATTTTAAGAATAAAAATATTATGTATACCTAACACGTTCTTCTGCTTAAAAATTCATCTACGAATATTTCTAAACAGAAATTATTCATGGAAACAAAATTATTATTACACGCACTCTAACTATTGGTGACATTTTCGGTTTACAAATGTAATGTGCATAGCTTGTGAGGGATAGTGTGTACTTTCATGTCTTTCGCTTTTCTTTTTCAAAATAAATGTCGCCTCTGCCTCCGACTTCAAGGAAAAAAAATAAAGAAAAGGGGGTGCATTAAATTAACTAATATATCGCAAAAATTGATTCCCATTCTCCGCCCCCGCGCCCCGGGGGGGGGGGGGGGGGGGGGGGCGTACTTGTAGGGTCCCTGTCAAAGTCTCACTTTTTTCATTTTCACACGAGGGGTCGTAGGATCCCTGTCAAAGTTCAACACGTGGCGCGTTGAGAGGGCTCGTTGGATCCCTGTCCAAGCCCACACGTGGCGCGTTGAGAGGGACTGGGTGACGTCCCCGTGAAAGTCGGGATTACGAGGAAATGGCAACTTTGTGGAGATGGAGATGGAAATGGAGGGATCACAATGTTGTGCGGTGAGGATGCATCTGACGTTTTGTGATCGGCGAATCGGACGGATCAAGATCAGGGGAACAGGAGCGGCTTCCTTGAATGGCAGGCTAAAGGCTCGTTTGGACATCCGGGCACAACTCTTTACGCACAAAAAAAAAAGAAAAAAAAAGAGAGAGATTTTCAATCTAAATATGTTGGTTAGTATGGTTACTACACTTGCTCGTTCAACTACGTTGCATTATTTCATTGAAGCTTCCATTTTATTGTAGCGGTTCACAAATGCAATGCCCTTGACTTGTGAGGGGCGGTGTGTATTTTCATGTCTTTCCCTCTCTTTTTTTTCTAAATAAATCTTGCCTTCGCCTTTGACTTCAAGGGAGGAAAAAATAAATAAATAAAAGGGGTACAATAAATTAACTAATATATTTCAAGAAGTGACTTTCATTGGTAACATAATAATTAAAGTTTGTTAGGAATTCACAGAAATATTTATAGAACTAATCAAATATTTTAGAGAAAAGAAAGGTAATCAAGTAGAGAAGGAAAAAAAAAAGGCTTCGCTAGCTAATAAAAAGTAAAAGGTCAGGTAACAAACGGAAAAAAAAAAACATTTTTATTAATTGTGGGAAAAAAAAAACAAGAAAAAGGAAAGTAAGAGGGAATGCTCCTTACAAGAACAGGGGAGGTGACATCTCCCGCATAACCATTACCAAAAGCCCATGACACGAGAACAGAGTAATCCGCTTTCCAACCTTAGAGACACGATCAATTTGCCATTTACCAGAAAAATAGTTCGATGAATTGCAGGCCAATTGATGCATTACACAGCTACTATATAATTAGGTGATAACATGGATATGTGTATAATTGATGGCAAGCTTCGCTCTTCGTATCTTGTCCGACCTGACGCTTGACGGACACGAAAGGATGAAAATAGAGAGTCTGAGTAAGACTCTCTCGTTAATTCTGGACCAAGCGGGGCGGAACTTTTATTTTGGTAAACTCAAACGTAGTGCATGATGACCTCACTTGTACTCTTCTCTGTCAAGCTATCCCAGTTGAAATTGCCGTCGGAGGGACAAAAGCCAGCAGACCGTCGCCTCCGCAGAAGACCGAGTATTTCGTTTAGGATCTCAGGAGGTATCGATACATACTTGGCTTTGGCGGGCGGAATATGCTCTACTTGAAGATGGTACCGATCCCACCTCGGTCGCTACTCATTTTCAAGAACTCGACTATCTCTCTCGAGTCAAACTCCCATCAAGACCATTATCGATGATGGCCAACAAGCACAGCAAGCTGCGATGTACAGTAACGTCTAATCGCTTCCTGGGCAAACTCTCGCCCTGCGGTTCTCCTCGATCCCCAGAAGCTGCCACTGGATGTCGTGACTGAAGAGCCACATAGTCTAGCCCTGATCGAGTATCAAGCTCCAGAAATCTTCCAAGAACTAACATTACCTTACGGCCAAATCAAACGCCAGTAAATCTTATCAGGCGGCTTCTTTGTCACAAAACTTTCTTTGCAGATTCTGTGAATCTTGCTGATAAATCGGAAGCACGAAATGGCAATACCAGCATACAATTACCAGTCACGCAGTGATCAATCGGTGTCGAGTAACGTATAAGAGGCCAATATTTCTTTTTGCCGGCAACATCTGTACTGTATTTGCAAACTGCTAGATTAATTTCCAGAATATCAACGCGACTACAAAAGAAGTTCAGAAGAAGTACGGGAAATGCTCGGTTGAGACATATGCACCCCTAGAAAAGGAAATCAACAGAGAAAGATTTGCATAGTTCATGCTCAATGAGCAATATTTAGGTCGAGAGCTTTCAACCCTCAGAAAGACCAGAAATGCCAGCTGTATTATTACAAACTTACAGTCCAGGCGGAGTACTTCATCTGGGGAGCAATGACTGAGTTTCAATACACGCGGAACAAAAGCGAACGATAATAAATTGTCCTCATATGACGAGAACAAGTCCATCCAGAAATAACCAACTATGTGCTTACGTTTCCAATATAAATGGAAAGCAATCGGTTGATTCGGTTTCTTTCCGAGAGAAGAAAGAAGTACCGCATCAAAACAGCACATTTATTAACCCCTTCAAATCTGCTCTCTACTTGATGTACTGCGACATCCACTCGAACGCTTCACCATAGCCCATCTTGCACACGACGCTGCACATGAACACCTCAAGGGGTCTAACAGTCTGATCTGCAAGGTTCACTTTCCCTTTGCCAGTCGTGAAGTCAGTGAGCCCAAGATGATATCGCAACTCATCCTCCGAAGCCGCATGCGGGATATCTATCTTGTTCCCAAGCACGAGGAAAGGCACCTTAGCAAGAGCTTCATCTGAAAGCAGGGCATCGAGCTCCCTCTTTGATTCTGCAAACCTCTCCCTGTCGCAGGCGTCCACCACATATATCACTGCATCGACCTAGAGAAGAAAGTGCGGAAGATCGATATTCCGATATAAATCTAATTTGAAAATGTGTGCCAAAGAGCTATCCGAGTTAAATTCGTAAACTAGATGACAAAAGGAGTAGAAAGTCATCGACTCACCCATCGCCTCCAACCTAAACGAAATGATGGAACAGGAGGGAGCTCGGCGACATGGATGCAGGGTCAAATGCCATCAATATGAACGAAAGCCCTTTGCCTCTATATGTACCTTCTCGAGTTAGAACTGCTATCAACGATCCATCCTTACTAAACAGAGAGCCTTCCCCTCTCGTCCTCACCGGATAATGTAAACTGTCATCTTCACCCTTATGATACATAACTAATGTAGTCGACAAATAACTCCTTTTTCAGCTTTTTCATGCGCACATGGTTACATTCTAAGTGATGGCAACATACTAGACCCCATCAACGCTTTTTAAGATCCTTAAAAGTTCGAGCATTCTATCTGCTGCATCCATCATCGGTCCTGATCGCAGATGACCGCCTTTCAACCCCGCAAAGAACTCTCTTCGCCGCTAGTAATTTTTCGGTTTAAGAAGAAGTTTTCCCATTTCCAAACTCTGGGGGCAAAGAGCATCCGACTACCCTAGTATGATGATCCACCCCACATGCATCATTTTTGCATAACGTATAAAAAACTATTGTAGAATCCATGAATGAATCAACCAAAGAGCACGCAATTACAGGGGCATCCGAAGACGGGAGCTTTCGGAGGAGAGGGAAAGAGAGAAGAGCTTTACCTTAGCATAGTAGTCTGGCCAGACTCTGCGAGCGATCTCCCGGCCACCCAAGTCGAAAGCTTTGAACTTTATCTTCGCTACACGCAGTTCCACTGAAGTTGGGAACTGAGTGGGTTGGTGCTGAACCAAGCGCTGCCAATCATAGAGCCATACGAGAATCGTTCAGCTTACTTTCGATAAGCATGTATCCTCCTAAGAACGCGTCATATATATCTACACATTGTAGACAAAGAAATATAATAAAAACCCATACCACAACAAGCGCAAGAGTCGTGCAATCAACTCACTCACCGGGGAAATGAAGAGAGGAGGCCTCAAGGGAAACGAAAGGAATCAATGACGCAAACAGGAACAGATTGGAAAGAGAAACTCTCGACCACGATAAGAGGAAAAAGCAACTTCGGAATTGTGTATTTCCATCGAAGGGAGTCCTTGAAATTACCTCATCCTTCAGAATGCCAACCAGGGTGGTCTTCCCTGCGTTATCCAGCCCCAAGAACAAGATCTTAGCTTCCTTCTGCTGACCCCCCCAAAATAGCAGAGATTCACAGAACCTATCCACCAGAGACATCACTCCTCTGTTTTTCTTCTTCTTTTCAACCGGCAACGAGAAGGAATCATGGAAGCTGAGAGCTTTGAAGGAAAACGCAAGTTTGGCTGTAGCTTGAAAGAACGTCCAGTTTCTAAATTACAATGTCCTACGTTCGATCGTGTGGGTCCCGATCCCCACTTTCAATTTATATAACTGAAAATGGGTTCCTGCCTATACTTTCGACATTGACATTCTGAGGCTCAGTCGAATTTTAAATTCCACATGCCTTTGAATGTCGAATGAGCGAGTGCCCTGTACTGGTGAGCGAGTAGAGCCACTCTAGTCGCTCTACTCGCTCTACTCGCTCAGCAGTACAGGGCGCTGAGTGGCTCTACTCTCTCAGCAGTACAGGGCACTCGCTCACCTGCAGGTGTGTTGGATAAAAATATTTTTCCAGAAAAGGGTCAATCGCAGGTGGACACGTGCCATGGCGTCCGTCAGCTAATTTGTCTGAACTCGGCGAATGGGTAGAGGGGAGTGGCGGGGACGGTAATTAAAATGATCTCTCGCGACTCCTTGACCGTCGCGCCACCTTGCCCTTTTGCCCCTTCATGGAGTCCAACCCTTTCTTCTGGGAATGTTCTTCGTAGCATAGAATTTTCGGGTACATAATTCCTGGCTGCGGAGAAAATACGTATAATTCGTTCTTTTCTTTCTCTTGCTCTTATCTAATTTTCAACTCGATTTACAAGCAGTCATCTTATCTTCCTTTGGCCCTGTCAAGTTGCCTATACAAACACATATCATGATTTATTATAGCATATATGGCTACATGAGTTACCCCTTAAATTTAAGTAAGCTCCTAAAATGCTTCATCTTAGCCCTTTGAGCCTTGCCAGCTCAATTAAAAATGTGAAATAGCTTTATTGATCAGAAACTTTGAGCCTTGCCACAAGCTCAGAAGCGACAATTAAGCTTTTTGATTGATCAATTATTTTTAATTGCGTTTCTGATCAATTAAAAATGCGCATTTTTAATTGATCGAAATCCCGATCAATTAAAAATTGAAAATTAGGATCCTACGGCCAGTAAGCGTAGGGGCCCACACAATCGAACGGACATTGTAACGTAGAAACTGGAAGTTCTTTCAAGCTTCAGCCAAACTTGCGCCTTCCTCCAAAGCTCTCAGCTTCCCTGATTCCTTCTCGTTGCCAGTTGTAAAGAAGAAGAAAAACAGAGGAGTGATGTCTCTGGTGGATTGGTTCTGTAGATCTCTACTATTTTGGGGGTGTTAGCGGAAGGAAGCTAAGATCTTGTTCTTGGGACTGGATAATGCAGGGAAGACCACCCTGCTTTGCATTCTAAAGGATGAGGTAATTTCAAGGACTCCCTTCCATGGAAATACACAATTCCGAAGTTGCTTTTTCCTCTTATCGTGGTCGAGAATTTCTCTTTCCAATCTGTTCATGTTTTCGTCATTGATTCCTTTCGTTTCCCTTGAGGCCTCCTCTCTTCATTTCCCCCGGTGAGTGAGTTGATTGCACGACACGTGCGCTTGTTGTGGTATGGGTTTCTCTTATATTTCTTCGTCCACAATGTGTAGATGTATATGGCGCGTTCGTAGGAGGATACAATGTTATCGAAAGTAAGCCGAACGATTCTCATATGATTCTGTGATTGGCAGCGCTTGGTTCAGCACCAACCCACCCAGTTCCCGACCGCAGTGGAACTGCGTGTAGGGAAGATAAACTTCAAAGCTTTCGACTTGGGTGGTCGCCGGATCGCTCGCGGAGTCTGGCCGGACTACTATGCTAAGGTAAAGCTCCTCTCTCTTTCTCTCCTCCGAAAGCTCCTGTTTTCGGATGCCCCTGTAATTGCGTGCCCTTTGGTTGATTCATTCACGGATTCTGCAGTAGTTTTTTATACGCCATGCAAAAATGATGCATGGTGGACCATCCTACTGAGAGTAGTCGGATGCTTTTCGCCCCCAGAGTTTGGAAATGGGAAATTTTTTTCTTAAACCGAAAAACTAATACCGGCGAAGAGAGTTCTTTGCGGGGTTGAAAGGCGGCCATCTGCGACCACGACAGATGATGGATGCAGCAGATAGAATGCTTGAACTCTTAAAAAGCGTTGATGGGGTCAAGTATGTTGCCATCATGAATCTATACTTAAAATGTAACCATGTGCGCATGAAAATGCTGAAAAAAGAGTTATTTGTCGACTACATTAGTGTGAAGATGACAGTTCACATTATCTGCTGAGGACGAGAGGGGAAGGCTCTCTGTTTAGTAAGGATGGATCGTTGATAGCAGTTCTAACTCGAGAAGGTACATATAGAGGCAAAGGGCTTTCGTTCATATTGATGGCACTTGCCCCTGCATCCGTGTCGCCAAGCTCCCTCATGTTCCATCATTCCGTTTAGGTTGGATGCAATGGGCGAGTCGATGACTTTCTACTCCTTTTGTCATCTAGTTTACGAATTTAACTCGGAGAGCTCTTCGGCACACATTTTCAAATTAGATTTATATCGGAATATCGATCTTCCGCACTTTCTTCTCTAGGTGGATGCAGTCATATATGTGGTGGACGCCTGAGACAAGGAGAGGTTTGCAGAATCAAAGAGGGAGCTCGATGCCCTGCTTTCAGATGAAGCTCTTGCTAAGGTGCCTTTCCTCGTGCTCGGGAATGTTGGAGAAGGAATCTGATTTAGTCTGAAGATTGATTTAGAAAATCATAGATAATCGTAGATATGCTTTACTTTAGGAAAGTTAATATTGTGTAGATATTTTCTGATTCATTTATTGTACTACAAATATACCTGTACATTAATATGCAAAATATACAGAACAGAGAAAATTACTCTTCATCTTCACGAATTCTGTCATGGTATCAGAGCGTTCGGTTCTGATATAGCTTCCGCAAAATTGTTCGAATTGTGGATTCCAACTGGAGATTCGGATTCCGCCTCCCCGAGTCAAAGACCCGAATTCATTCCGGGTGGAATGCCTTCTGCTAACTCATACCCAAATTTTCCACCTGGGTTCGTTCCGCTCTCTTTTCCGAACATCGCCGGTCGTCCAGAACTAGGCGACCCGCTTTATACTTCACCAGCTGACGGTCCAGAATTGAAGTTGATCACGCTTCAACTTGCTGGACCAGACCATTACTCGACATGGGCAAGGGACTTCCGCCGGGCTCTCGTTACAAAAGACAAGGACGGATTCCTTGATGGATCCGTCCCTCTTCCGGCCGACAACCGCATGCAACACCACTGGCGGAAGTGCAACCACTTGGTATGAACCTAGATCGGGAACTGTGTGACGGTAGAGGTCGCCGCGGGACTTTTTTTTTTTTTTTGGTAAAGGTAATAAATATATAAATAGAGTTAAGGCAATATACAAAAGATCGGCACCAAAAACCTACACTCATTCCTCAAAAGGAGACAAAGTGTAGGGGAGCCAATGTAAGAGGCCACATAGGCAAACAAGGAAGCCACAAGGGCACGGCAACAAAACAAATAAGCGGGAAAGAGATAACAACAAGGCTGACCAACCCTCAGCCCCCTAAGGAAGCGGCTAAGAACGGAGAGCCAAGAAAGATAGGAGCAACTCGTGCAAAGCAGCAACTAAGGAGCACTAGTCAGCCGAGAGAACATCGCAGGGTCGAACCCCCAACCACGCTGAAGCCTTTTATTCCTCGGGGTAGGAGGAACATCTTTGAATGTTATAGCTTTATCCCTCACAACCTTAATAAGGTGGTTTTTTAGAGCCGAGACCACTAAGGATTCTCCCTGAAATATAATCGCATTCCTCTTTTTCCAAATAAGGTGACACATAGCTCCAAACGAGAACCGCACAATGCAATGGAAGAAGTCCTTACCAGATAAGAACTTTAAGGCCCAACTGAGGATATCTTTCCAACATCTATTCCGCCATGGGAGGTTACACCTAGCGGCCCAAAAGTAGGCCAGAGAAGCCGAGGTGCGACACCCGAAGAATAAATGTTCGACAGAATCTGGAACATCATTGCATAAGGCATAAACATTATAGTCGATCCTACCATGAGAAAGAAGCAGCATCTGGGTCGGCAGGCGATTTTTGGTTATAAGCCATAAATTAAACTGGAACCGCGGGGCTACAGCATTGTCCCAAACAAAAGACGCCCAATCAACACGATCCTTCTTGACTCTAATGGAATTCCATGCTGAAGTTACAGAGAATGATCCAGAAGCGTCACGGCACTAGGTAAACCTGTCACGAGCCGAAGCGAGGACCGGAAGAGAGATCCCCCATCTTTCCAAAAAGGATTTAAATAAACAACCCATAGAGGTAAACAGATCCGCAACAACAGCATTGTCAGGAAGACACAAGCCTTCACGGAATGAGCAAGGGATAAAGGCATCAAGCGGGCCACAAGAAAGCTAGTGATCATGCCACAGAGACACTGATAGTCCATTTCCAATCTTCCACACAAATGATAAGCGAAAGTAATTCCTTAGTTGAAGGATTTTTTTTCCATGCCCAAGAACAACAACGAGGCTGGGAAGAAATCCAAAAGTTTCTTCTCTTTAAGAAGTTAAAGTGTACCAACCGACACCACAATGATTCTTTATCAGTGAAAAGAATCCAAATAAATTTGAGCATGGAGGCTTTGTTGTAATCCTTAAGTTTCCGAATGCCTAGACCGTCCTCAACCTTTGGGAGACAAACATCATCCCAGGAAACTTTGGCCCTACCCCGGCCAAGGGTCGTGCCTTTCCATAAAAATTGTCTCAAAATGCGCTCAATATTATCTATAACCGATGACGGAAGGTTGAAGATACTAGTCCAATATGTTTGAATTGAAAAGAGTACTGACCTTATTAGTTGCAGCCTCCCAGCAAAGGACAGAAAGCGTTGCGCCCAAGATTGAACCCTGGCAGTAATACGATCAGTCAATGCAACACAGTCTGCTTTGCCCAATCTAGTAGTAATAATCGGAACACCCAGATAGCGAACCGACAATTTCCCTTCTTGAAAATCGAAGGCCTGTAGCATCATATTACGAAGAGATGAATCCCCTCCTGAGATGAAGATCTCACTTTTGTTTTTATTTGGGTAGAGGCCGCTCCAAGAGGAGAAAATGTCCAAACCCTTTTTTAACAACGTCACCGACGCCCAATCAGCTTGACAGAAAAGGAATACATCATCGGCGAAAAAGAGGTGAGTCAGCTGCACAGATTTGCATCTCCAGAAATATTTGAAGTCATTGCTAGCAGTACATGAGAGCAAGATTCTAGAGAAAATTTCCATGACTAAGGTAAATAGGTAAGGTGACATAGGATCACCTTGCCTAAGTCCTCTTCCAGCAGGGAAAAAACCATGCAAATCACCATTGATAGAGATGGAATATTTTGGCGTACGTACGCAAACCATAATTAGCGAAATAATCCACTCAGGAAAACCGAAGGCACGGAGAGCAAGCTCCAAGAAATCACAATCAACCATGTCATAGGCCTTATGGAAATCAACTTTAACAGCACATTTGGGCAGATAAGGCTCTAAGTGAAATCCAGCAAACAACTCTTGAGCGATGAGGATATTATCTCTAATCCTCCTACCCTTTACAAAAGCATTTTGTGAAGGGCTTATCAAATCATTTAAGACAGCAGCAATGCGATTAGCAAGGATTTTCGTAATGACTTTATAAATGGTATCGCAGCATGCGATAGGCTAAAATCAGTGACTGCACTTGCGTTAGGGACTTTAGGAACTAGGGTGAGGATAGTGGTATTTACCTCCTTTAGGAGCAGTCCCGAAGAGAAGAAATCCTGGATTGCTTCCACCACCAATGGCCCCACTAAGTCCCAATTAGTCTTGTAGAACTCTACCGAGAATCCATCAGGACCTGGGGCCTTGCCTTTGGCAAGTGAGAATAGAGTATTCTTAATCTCAGAGGGAGAAACCGGCTCACACAAGGACCGCACCTGAGCATCAGAAAGTGGGTGACGAACAAACGTCTTCAACTCCTGAAGCGAAGGTTTAGATAAAGCCTCATGATGAGAGAGCAGATTCGAGAAAAAAGGGACAAAAACTTGCGGCACAAGAACAGGATCAGTGATAATAGCCCCCTACTGATCCTTAACGGAAAGGATCCTATTAGTAAGCTACCTCCTCTTCACCGAATGGTGGAAAAACTTAGTATTCCTGTCACCTTCTTTTAGCCATCTCACTCTCGACTTTTGTCTGAAGAAGGATTCTTCTTGATTCCTCAGATCAATAAAGACACGATGCTGAGATTTTTCCAACTCAGCAAGAGAAAGGTTGTAAGGGTCCGATTGAAGGCTAACCTGAGTGCTTCGAAGGGCTTCTCTTGCTTCGGCCGCTCTCACAGAGATATCCGAGAAGGCGTCTTGGTTAAGTAACTTAAGTCGAGCTTTCACAATTTTCAGCTTGGAAACAAGAATGTACATTGGAACGCCTATGATGGAAGAGTCCCAAGCCTGACGAACAATTGAGTTAAAGTCCGGGTGGTCAGCCCAAAATTCAAAATACTTAAACGGCTTCCTCCTTTGGACCTGCTGAAGAACTCTGATGATCATAGGAGTATGGTCCGAGATACCAGGGTTCAAAAACGAAGCCTCAGAGAACGAGAAATGAAGGTTCCATTTGTTGTTAACCAGAACACGATTGATCTTCCTCATCTTCCTGGCGTCTCTTGTTGAGGTAGACCAAGTATAACGGAGGCCAACATATCTGAGATCCATCAATTCTGTTTGTGCTAAGCATTGGGCAAACTCATCAAAATAAGGGATCCAGTCGTTGGAACCTCCAACTCGATCGGATGGGTCTTTAATGGCGTTGAAATCCCCAGCAACAAGCCAAGCCGAATCCTGCATCAAGTCATTAAAGTGGAGGAGGTCCTCCCACAAAGGTCTACGACGTAGAAAAGTATGTACTCCATAAATAGCAGAGATACAGCAGCTCACACCAGACATATTATGCTTCAGACTACCATGCACAGCCTGGTCATTAATAGAGATAGGCACAAAAGAAACAAGATCCTGGTTCCAACCAACCCAGATTCTACCACGAGAAGAATACTCATAGTTTGCAATCCAATTCCAACCACCAATTAAGAAAGCCGAGATAGAATCAAAATGTTCCTCAGGAACTTTAGTCTCAAAAAGGCCAATCAGGCAGAGTTTATTAACAGCAGCAAATCTCCTGATCTCTGCCCGCCTAAGAGGGTTGACCATGCCTCTAATGTTCCAAAAGCCAAAAAACATATCAAAAAATGATAGAGAGTAGAATTACCTCTTCTTAGGCCTGCAGCCTGTGACAGGCGCTTTTGAAGCCACCGAGGGTGGTGGATCAGGAAGAAGCAAGAGGAGCTGTTCTTGCATACTTTTAACACCATCCGGAGCTAGGCCTTTTGGCAAAGGGGAACCCACAGACAAAACATCTTCATCATTTACTTCCATTTGAGTACTAGAGTTGCATATTTCATCCGAGCTTCCACCCTGAAGTGAAGAGGAGGGAGCTCCCTTCTCAGCATGCTTTTTCTTTTTCCTACCTTTCCCCTTCACCTGCTTCCATTCTGGATTAGCAGCAGGAGCTGAGGACATAGCCACCAATTCACCACCATCCTCAGATGTAGAAACCTTAGCAGTAGAGATCTTCAAAGGCTTAGGAGGAACAAGTGCAGTTGCCTCCAGTTGCAGCTGAGAATCAATCTCAAGATCAATCATGTCCATGCCTGGGGTAGTAAGTGGAACTTGTAAGTCCACCATAGCCTGTTTTTGACAATTCTGAGGGAGAGCAGGATCATCTGGACAAGTAGGGGAGTTAGGATGCACAGACTTGTCTTGAGCAGGATGGGTTCCAACACTAGCATTGAAGACCTGATTAGCTTCTGCAGAAGGAACAACAGAGTTTGTAGGAGCAGCTATTTTACAGCTGTGACCAAAGATACCGCACACAGGGCAAGCAAGCGGTTTCCATTCATACTCAACTTCCACTTCCACTGATTTACCATCAAGGAGCAGCTCAATAGATTTACAAGTTGGTTGCTGGGCTGTTATTTCAACACAAACCCTGGCGAACGTTAGCATTGTCATCTGCTCTGTCCGCTGATCCACATAAAGTGGTTTACCCACTGCACTAGCCACCTTTCCAATGGATTGAGCTGACCAAAATGAAAAAGGTAAGTTCCGAAGTCTCACCCAAACCGGAACTGAACGATGGATGTCTTTACTGAGTTCCAAACCTGGTTTCCATTGCTGCAAAACCAGAGAAATCCTTGCAATTGTTATATGGCCTCCTTTAAGGATTTTCCTTCGGAACTCCCTATCTGGTATGCGCAAAACAAATAGTCCCCGCCCATTAGACATGACTTCAAGCAGATTCGGACCCCAGGCTTTTTTAAGAGCCTCTTCAATAACTTTAAACGGCAATCGCCTTCCAATGAAATACCCCACAAGATACTCAAAGAGCTTGGGATCAGCAGCTTCAAGATCAGATTCTGTCATCTGTATAACTGGTTTATTGTTCACAAAGGTCGGAAGAGTATATTCAAGATCATATCCTTTATGTACTCCATTAGCAACAGCAGCCCAAGATCGAGTTACCGGGTTTTCCGACTCACCCCTGCGTTGAGGGCGCTTGGATGTTGATCTACCTCTACTCTTTCCACGCGCCTTAATAGGAGCAAGAGGAGGTCGCGAGTCATTGTTCTCAATCGCAGCAGATGGGGGCGAAGGATTCGGCCTCTGTTTGCTCAAAGAAGGAGCAGTCAACGAGGGTTGCCCATGAACAGGATGAACAGGAGGGGAAGGGCTTCGATTACTCGGCCCCTCATCTTCAAAACAGGCCCGGAAGGGTCCGGACTCCATCAATTCAGCAGATTCGAAACAGCAGAACCGCGAACTAAATAAACCCTAACCCATTGCAACCAAATTAAACCCACAGGAAAGCACGTACCAAGCAGCACTTAGAGGGTTTGAAGAGCAGTCAATGGCGCCCAAGATCCCCGAAGAACAGCTCCCTCCCGGCGGTAGACGAACGGAGCTCCGGGGCCTCACCACTCGTTGCTTCCCACCCCGACGCTGGTCCTCCGTCTCTCCCTCCTCGTGATCTTCAAGGCTTAGACTGCGGAGTGGCGTGGACGGCTTCGGTTGCGAACGTGAGGGGGGGGGGGGGGGAGTCAATCTCTCAAGGCTCGGGCGACGTCGGTCCCGGAAGACCGGGAGCGGGCGAGGACTTAAACACCGCAAACTCCCAAAGTCACGCAGTAGCAGAACCCAAGAGGCTGAAATGGCTAGATCCGGACTTGTAGGCCACCTGCTGCAAAACGGTTCGGTGGGGATGGAAAGGGGTGCAAGGCGACCTCACCCTCCAAATTTGAGCTCAATACAACCACGGGAACTTCCTCAGCAACCGAAACACCAGAACACAGGCCTGAACTCGCGAGCACACCTAAAGAAGGGGAGATCTCGAGTTGCAGGTCGACCCACTGGAATTCCTTCGGTGGGTATCAAGAGGAAGGTCAGAGGGACCTGTCCTCCAAATTTGACGCCCAACCAATGGCTAGAACTCCAGGAATGATCGAAGGAGTATTCTGGTGAACAGTGTCATATTTCGCTCGGAAGAGAGAAGGAAGTTTTTTTTTTCTTTTTTTTCTTTTTTTTTCTTTTTTTTCTTCATCGCCGCCGGACTTCCTCCTACAGAAGATACAAAAACAATGTGGGAAAACATTATAGAAATGTATGGGAAACTTGATCGAGTTAAAGTTTTTTCTTTGACCCAAGCCCTCGCGGAGCTGAAGCAAGGGAACCTTTCGGTTACCGCTTGCTTCGGAAAGGTTCCCTTGCTTCAACCGCCTATCAGCCCTTTGGAACGAGATCGAAGCCGCGGAGGAGCAGCTTGAAGGCCCAAAGACAACAATTAGGTAGTATAGAGAGATTAAGGAAAGGGAGAAAGTAACTCGCTTCCTATTAGCCCTAAATGATAGATGGATACCTTTTCGCTCATAGATCCTCGCCATGGAGCCGGTGTCGCCGCTCGGTCGTATTTTTCAACTTGTTGTCCAAGAAGAAAACCAGCGCCTTGCGACCACTGGACAAGAGAAGGGAGGAGAGAGCATCACGCTTGCTACATCCGGGAAGAACTTGGGCCGCTTCCATGGTGTTTTTCGCGCATCACAGCGAGGAAGCAGCTTTGGGTTGCGTTCGGGAGGAAACACTCGACTAACCAAAGGGGGAGAGGAAGAAGACGATTCTTTTGGGAACCCTAGCACTTACCGATCCAACGGTCTAGATCAGAAGCAGCGATCGGACGGTTCCCATGCTTTCCGAATTGACGGTGGAGATTACAGGCATGGAAGAGCATCCGACGGCCCTTATGTTGCGCGATCCGACGGCCATGATCAACACCGCCCACATGGATCCGACAGCTCTTATGCTATGCGATCCGACGGTCAAGATCAGCGCCAATCACACGAATCGAACGGCCCCCTTTCACTGCCCTATGGTGCCGAATTATATAGAGGGGGAGGACAAAATTCTAAATTCAAGGGTAAGTATTGTGAATATTGCCGTCGTCCGCATCATAATATTGAAACATGTTGGAAATTGCATGGTAAGCCTGCTGACAAAGAAAAGAAAGGGAAATAATTTTCTGCTTATCAGGTATCTGCACATGAAAATAATCCAGCTCACCAACCAGTTACCTAGGATCAGTATGAGCAAATTATGAAGGCACTAAATCAGTTGAGGGCAATTGACAAGAGTGCCAAATTTTCAGGTACTTCATTATGTGACACTAAGAATTTTTTAGTTGATGCATGGATTATTGATACTGGCGCCAGTGACCACATAGTTTGCAATGAATGTCTATTCTATGATGTCCACACAAAGCCTCAATCCTCCATATCTGTTCGTCTTCCAAACGGAACTGTCACTGATGTCAGAAAAATTGGGACTGTATATGAGCAAAAATATTGTCCTAAGAAATGTGCTGTACATTCCTGAGTTCGAATTTAATCTCATATCAGTTTCCAAAGTTTGTGAGGACAATCATTGTCAAGTCAATTTCAATTCTGAAAATTGTTCTTTTCAGGACCTTTCGACTGGGAAACTGATGGGCTTGGGTAGAATGGAACGAGGACTCTACTTTTGGGTCAATCTTTCTAGAAATTCTAATTTATTTATGTCTTGTAATGCTATCTCTAGAAATAAAATTTCCCTTTCTCATAAGCGTCTTGGTCATAGTGCTTGTTTTCCTTGTCCTGATTGTAAGATATGCTCTTTGGCAAAACAAACACGAGCAACATTTCAAAATAGCACCTCTCGTGCCATCAGTGTCTTCTCACTAATTCATATGGATATTTAGGGGCCTTACCATACACCACACCGTGATGGATCCCGTTATTTTCTCACCATCGTTGACAATTACTCTCGTGCTACTTGGATATTTCTCATGCAATCCAAGAGTCAAACCTTTTCACATTTGTCAAAATTCTTGTCCATGATCAAAAATCAATTCAATAAAGGTGTTCAAAGGATTCGAACGGATAATGGCAGTGAATTCTTCTCCCATGAATGCCAATCTTTTCTATCATCTCAAGGAATACTCCATGAGAGTTCTTGTGCATACACTCCTCAACAGAATGGTGTTGTTGAACGTAAACATCGACATCTTTTAGAAGTTGCCTGAGCACTAAAATATCAAGCTTCCATTCCTGAATCTTTTTGGGGAGATTGTGTGGTCACGGCAGCCTATTTAATTAATCGCATGCCAACTAGAATATTAGAAGGACGCACCCCTTTTGAAATGCTTTTTGGAAAAGAACCGATGATTGATCATCTTCGGGTATTTGGCTATCTTTGCTATGTGACAAATATGAAACGTCATCATAAAATGGATCCCCGTGTTCTTCCATGCATCTTTATGGGATATCCAGTTTTGCAGAAGGGTTATCACGTTATGGAGATATCTACAAGTCGCTTCTTTGTTAGCCGTGATGTTATCTTCCATGAAGATGTATTCCCTTTCCAGAAGAGGGAATCTGCACATGAGTCATCAATATCAACATCGAATCATCGACAATTCTTATCAGTAGAGGATATATCTATGCCGCCACAGTTTTTTTGGGATAGCTCGAATCAGTCATGTTCTGGATCATGCCCTGTAATGGCACCCGTCGAATCTCCTGTTTTACCTACCAGATCTCCGAATTACTCCCCTGTGATGGATTGATCCACCATTTCATCACCTCAACAAAATGATAATGGGTTCTTCTCTTCACCAATTGCTGAACAAACACCTGTTCCAATGCCTAGGCGCTCACGACGAGAGGTGCGACCTCCAACATGGACACAAGACTATATTTGTCCAACGTTGGAAACACCAAGTACGCAATACCCAGTGTCCTCTTATGTTTCCTTTAGTAAATTATCGCCAGAGCACACATGCTGCATCAGTAGAATATCTGAAGAACTAGAACCATCTTACTATGAGGAAGCAGTGCATGATATTCGATGGCAAAAAGCTATGAAGGAAGAATTAGCTGCTCTTACAGCAAATGATACTTGGGATGTTGTTGCCCCGCCTTCTCACAGAAAACCCATCGGTTGCAAATGGGTCTACAAAATAAAATATAAGGCAGATGGTTCAATTGAGCGATACAAAGCTCGACTGGTCGCTAAAGGATTTACGCAACGTGAAGGTTTTAATTATCATGAGACCTTTTCTCCTGTTGCTAAAGAAGTGACTGTTCGTTCTTTTTTATCTGTTGCTGCAATGCGTAATTGGAACTTACATCAAATGGATGTGAACAATGCATTTCTTCATGGAGATTTAGATGAAGAAATTTACATGGAACTTCCACCGGGATTACGTAGACAAGGGGAGTCTCGAGTATGTCGTCTCCGCAAATCCCTCTATGGACTCAAACAGGCTTCTCGACAATGGTATGCAAAGTTTATTGCAGCACTCACAAATGCAAGTTTTGTGCATTCCAAATATGATTATGCATTGTTCACATGGACCAAAGGTACTTCATCGATCTACTTATTGATTTATGTCAATGATATACTTATTATGGGAAATGATGATGTCCCAATTCAGCAACTCAAGGAATATTTGCATACGATTTTTCATATTAAGGATTTGGGACCTCCCAAATATTTTCTTGGTATTGAGATAGCTCGATCCAATGAGGGAATTTGTCTCAGTCAGAGAAAATTTATCTTGGAAATCATATCGGATGCAGGATTATCGGGATGCAAGCTAGCTGCTATACCTATTGAGCAGAATGTCAAATTGACAACATATGACTATGATGCGAATTCTCCTTCTCCAAATGATGATCCATTGCTCAAAGATCCATCAAGTTATCAGCGACTCGTTGGGAAATTGATTTATCTCACTATGACTAGGCCTGATATATGTTATGCAGTACAAATACTCAATCAATTTATGCACAATCCAAAGTGATCACATATGGACGCAGCACTGAAGGTTGTGAAGTATTTGAAAGGATGTTCGGGACTTGGAATTTTGCTATCTCGCGACTGCAATATGAAGATGGCGGCCTATTGTGACACAGATTATGCCACTTGTCCAATGATAAGAAGATCCATTACTGGTTTCTGTATCAAGCTGGGAAAGTCTTTAATTTCATGGAAGACGAAGAAGCAATTGACAGTTTCATTGTCATCAGCTAAATCAGAATATCGAGCCATGGCGAAAACCGTGTGCGAAATAGTTTGGATTCGAGGGTTACTTTTAGATCTGGGTGTGCAAGTCGACAGTGCAAGTGAATTGTTCTGTGACAATGACGCGGCTCTTAAATTGGCTGCAAATCCAATTTTTCATGAAAGAACAAAGCACATCAAGGTTGACTGTCATTTTACCCGAGAGAAAATTCGAGAAGGGATCGTTGCCACTCGAGGAATCACAACTATGAAACAACCTGCAGATATTTTCACTAAGCCCTGATGCCAGAGACAGCACAGATATCTATTAAGCAAGCTTGGCGCCTTCGATATTTATAAGCCGCCAGCTTGAGGGGGAGTGTTGGAGAAGGAATCCGATTTAGTCTGAAGATTGATTCAGAAAATCATAGATAATCGTAGATACACTTTACTTTAGGAAAGTTAATATTGTGTAGATATTTTCTGATTCATTTATTGTACTACAAATATACATGTACATTGATATGCAAAATATACAGAATAGAGAAAATTACTCTTCATCTTCACGAATTCTGTCAGGGAACAAGATCGATATCCCGCATGCGGCTTCGGAGGACGAGCTGCGATATCATCTCGGGTTCACCGACTTCACAACTGGCAAAGGGAAAGTGAATCTTGCAGATCAGACCGTTAGGCCCCTCGAGGTGTTCATGTGCAGCGTCATGTGCAAGATGGGCTACAGCGAAGGGTTCGAGTGGATGTCGCAGTACATCAAGTAGAGAGCAGATTTGATGGGGTTAATAAATGTGCTGTATTGATGCGGTACTTCTTTCTTCTCTTGGAAAGAAACCGAATCAACCAATTGCTTTCCATTTATATTGGAAACGTAAGCACATGGTTATTTCTGGATGGACATGTTCTAGTTATATGAGGACAATTTATTATCGTACGCTTTTGTTCCGCATGTATTGAAACTCAGTCATTGCTCCCCAGATGAAGTACTCTGCCTGGACTGTAACTTTGTAATAACACGCTGGCATTTCTGGTCTTTCTGAGGGTCGAAAGCTCTCGACCTAAATATTGCTCATTGAGCGTGAACTATGCAAATCTTTCTCTGTTGATTTCCATTTTTAAGGGTGGATATGTCTTGACTGAGCATTTCCCGTACTTCTTATGAACTTTTGCAGTCGCGTTGATGCTCTAGAAATAAATCTAGCAATTTGCAAATACAGTACAAATGTTACAGGAAAAAATAAATACTAGCCTCTTGTACGTTACTCGACACCGATTGATCACTGTGTGACTGGTAATTGTACACCCGTATTTCCATTCCGTGCTTCCAATTTATCAGCAAGATTCACAGAGAATCTGCGAGGAAAGTCTAGTGACAAAGAAGCCGCCTGATGAGATTTTCTAGCGTTTGATGTGCACGTAAGGGAGTGATCG
Source organism: Eucalyptus camaldulensis (assembly GCA_019915185.1). Lineage (NCBI taxonomy): Eukaryota > Viridiplantae > Streptophyta > Magnoliopsida > Myrtales > Myrtaceae > Eucalyptus > Eucalyptus camaldulensis. Next base: position 6,229,065 of record JAHSVA010000014.1, on the reverse strand, counting down.
TTCATGGAAGATTTCTGGTGCTTGATACTCAATCAGGGCTATAATATATAGCTCTTCAATCGTGAGTCCGGTGGCTTCTGGGGATTGAAGAGAATTGTAGGGCAAAATTTGATGCGACTGTATGTTGCAGCTTGCTGTGCTTGTTGGCCATCATCAGTAATGGTCGTGATTAAGGGTGTGCAACTGGACTAGATATATTCGGGAATCAGATCGGCCCACCCGAAAAACAAGGTTGGGAACTGGTTCCTATTGAAATTAGTCCGAGAACCAGTTCACAAAATTCGGAACTAGTTTGAATTGGTCCAGGTACCGGTTCCAAGTGATTACCCACCTGGGAACCGATTCCCAAACTGATTTTGGAACCCGTTCCAAAATCCTATTTTTCCCATGATTTCTGTTCTTACTCCCGTAATCACACGGTGTTTTTTCCTCTCGGCTTTCTCAGACATGCATAGCGCTCCTCCTTCGTCGTTCCTCTATCTCACTTGCATCCCTCCCTCGTTGGCTCGCCATTGCATTGTCCATTGCCGACTCACCGTCACACCATCCATCGCCAACTTCCTCTTGCATTGTCTGACGGACAGCATCCATTGTCGCCAAATTCCTGTAATCTGATTCATACTGTTGCAGGACCAACGAGGCAAGACCTACCTCGCCAAGTACTACGTCCCTCTCAAGGACTCTGAGAGGCACAAGCTCGAGTATGAGGTAGCCCTCCCGTTCACTCGATTTTTTTGCTTTTTCCCCATTTCTCGAGGCCAAATTGGCGTTTTGCTTGGCTCTAATCTTTGTCTTCTCTTATGTGCATGGTTTGATGGATTTCTAGGTTCATTGGTTGGTAGTCAATAGGGATCCCAAGTTCACCAATTTTATTGAGGTTAGGAATCTTAGATCCTTTTTATCTCAAATTTGTTAGGCTCGTTTGTGCAAATGCACCATTAGCATGCGTTATACGGATTGTTCCCATTAATTATTTTGTCAATTGGTGAATCTTCGCTTAGCCACTCCAAAATTTAGTGTTGACCTCAGTCTCCCTTTAAAATGTTCTTGTGTATTAATGTAAAATTCAAAACCGTATAGGATATCGGGGAGTTGCAAAATAGGTTTCAATGAAAACAAGATTGACCATAAAATCGGACCGAAAAAAATGTGGTTCAGGTTGAAGGTCTAGTGCAAACAGGGTTGGATATAGAGTCAAAAAAAAGAAGAGAAAATCGGTTATAACGGGATCCGGTACAGGATTCAGGTCTAGACCCTACCCACCCTAAATCTGTTCACCCCTAGTCATGATGGAGGTGGACTCGAGAGAGGTATTTGAATTCTTGAAAATGAGTAGTGATGGAGGTGGAATCGGTACTCTCTTTGGTGGCATATTCCGCCTGTCAAAACCCGGTACGGTATTGAGACCTCCCGAATTCCTAAACGAAATACTCAGCCTTCTGCAAAGGCGACAGCCGATTGGCTTGTCCCTCTAATGGCAATTTCAATTGGGATAGCCTAGTAGTGAAGAGTACGGATGAGGTCATCGTGCAAAACTCTATCCAGGATGAACGAGAGAGTTTCGCTCTGCCTTGCGATCACCATCCTTTTGATGTCCGCAGAGGTTGTGAAGTCGGAGGAGGTACGAGGAGTGAAGCTATATCCGAGCATGGAAGTTTCTCATTGATGATACTCACATTCCCGTCGTTGCCAAATGATTATGTAGTTACGATGCATCAATTGCTTGACAATTCATCAACTATTTTCTAGTAAATGGCAAGTTGATCATGTCTCTAAGGTTGGAAAATGAATTAGCAGAGGCCGGTTCATGAGCAGAGAGCCCCATTTCGCGGAGGTCGGGAGAGTGAGGGGAAAACGCGACGGCAGGGTTCTGGGAGGCGTCGGCTTCGGTGATGGCGAAGGCAACTGGCAGAGGCGTCACGACGGAGGAAAGAGAGAGCAGAGTGGAGGTGAGGAAAAAACGTGAGCTTCGGAGCGATTTTTAACCGAGAGAGAGAGAGAGCGATTTCTTCTTTTAACCACTCCGTAACGAAAGGGAGCGATTTCAACGGGGAGAGAGAGAGAGTCTGCTGCAAAGGTGGGCCCGGATCGAGATAGAGATAGAGGAGAGAGAGGGTCTGTAATAATTTTGAATATTCTTCATGTGGGTCCGGACGAGACATGTCCGTTGTTAAATGGTTTTCTGCATGGCCTCCATGGGAGAAAATATTGGGTGGTCCGGGACCACCACGTCAGCGTGGTCCCCGGCCACTCACGAGATGCCATGTGGAGGGGTGGGCCCCACTTGTGTCTTCTGCCTTCTTCCCCTCTCTCTCCTCTTCCTAGCCTGTCGATGCCCTCTCTCCTCCTAGCCTGCACACACACTCTCTCTCTCTCTCTCTCTCTCTCTCTCTCTCTCTCTCTCTCTCTCTCTCTCTCTCTCTCTCTCTCTCTCTCCTATCAGAGCATTTATTGCGGATGTTTTTCTCTTTCCTTCGTTTGAGAAAGAAAACGCCGTTCGGACGCACGTCCCTCTCCATTTCTTTCCTTTCGAATTTTTGAATCTGAAATTCTCTCTCCGCGCTCGTTCCCCTGTTGTTGCCGAGCATCAAGCGACCGTTCCCCTGCCGTCGCCGACGAACCACAGTACGGCCGCTGCTACTCCGGTGCTCGCTCGCTTCTCTCTTCGGGCTCGTTGCTGCTCCGTCGTTCGTTCCGGCGTTCCCGGGGTCGCAGATGCAACACGCGGAAGGCTCGGAGGCGAGGTTGCTGGAGAAGTTGGTGCCGTACGTGAAACGCGAGGCCGACGCCCCTCCGCCGGTTGCCTCCGTCGGCGTCGGAGTCCGTCGCCCGTGACTCCGATGCCGACGCCCCTTCGCCTCCCTCTCGCGACCTTCGCTCCGCTCTCTCCCTCTTTCCTCTGCGGAGCGCCCTTACTGGCCAACCCCGCGAGCAACCTCTCTCCGAGTCTCCCTCTCCTTCGCGGCCAGGTAGACGTCGTCCATCTCTCTCTCTCCCTCTTTCTGGTGTCACGGATTCTTCTTTCTTATTTTTGTTCCAGGTTGATGAGCAAGTGTACTCTAGCTTGATGATGCATCATGGGTAGGTTCGTTTCATGAGATTGAGATTAAGCTACACTGGTGCGGAGGTTGTTCGTAATGGGATGTGCGTCTCTTGTGCCGAATAGAGTATTGGGTCGTGCCTTGGAAGCTGAAAAGATGAACTTTAGTTGTCTCCTTGTTCTGATTATGCTATTAGTCTGTGATATCACAAGTTCATTCGATGTTGTGATTGAAATTTTGGTGTCGGGTTATGTTAATATTGGGAAGGTTCATGCTCTGTGTTAGTTTTTGTTCACACACTGGATTCTCTCTGTGGTGGGTTTGAAACTTCGGTTTGACCAATCGGCTGGGGCGTGCTCGAGGGGCTTTGATCAACTCAATTATTGCTCTGCTGGCCATCCTTTTAGAAAAAAGGCGGCTCGTAATTAGTTGTGTCTTGGCTTTGTAATGGACCAAGAGTCCCGAGTGGATGAGGACTTCCCCCTCTTCCAGAAATGCTCCAAACAACCTAAAGCGCCACCATCATCATCGATAGCTTCTTCCTCCTCCAGTCTTGCAGCCGAGACGTCAATAAAGCAAGTGGAGAAAGTGAAGGAGGATACTAGCCTTACTAGCACTAATGTCTGGGTAACAAGATTTGAAGCTTTCAATCAGAGCAAGAGTGAAATCGCATGGAGTTTTAGATTTGAGGATGACATCTACTTCAACCGTTCCTGCGTTAAATCTTTTTGACATTGCATTCGGATTTGCATTTTTGTGCCTATGTACTTCGTCGTAATTTTTTATCTTCTGATATTCAATGGTAGGATGGGAGAAGGCTGAAAATGAAGTCTTGGTGCTAAAGAAACAACTGGAGGCTGCAACACAAAGGAACTCGACACTAGAAGATCGAATCAGTCATCTTGATGAAGCACTTAAGGAATGTGTGAGGCATCTCAGACAGGTGAGGGAAGAGCAAGAGCAGAAGATCCAAGAAGTTGTGGTCAAGAAAACTCGTGAGTGGGAATCAACAAAGGCCGCGCTTGAGACTAAGCTTTCCAATGTCCATGCCCAGCTTCAAGCAGCCAAGAGTGAAGCTTCTTCAGTTATATGTTCTGATCTCGGCCCTAAGCTTGATGCTGCTAAAAAAGAGAATGTGGCCCTCAAAGCCAAAGTCCTTTCTATGTTGGAGGAGCTAGAACTTAGGATTATTGAGCGTGATTTGAGCACCCAAGCAGCAGAAACAGTCAGCAAACGGCATTTAGAGAGCATAAGAAGGTAGCTAGGCTGGAAGCCGAATGCCGCAGACTCAGATCTTGAAAAATAAAGCAAGTGCGACAAACGATCTTAAGTCTTTCTCTGCATCATCGGTTTGTGTAGAGTCCTTCGATGATAGCCAATCAGATGTAGGGGATAGGTTGGTAGCAGTTGAGAATGACGTGCAGAAAGCGAGTTGCTTGGAGCCAAGTGATTGTGAGCCGTGCCACTCTGAGTCATGGGCATATGCTCTAATAACTGAACTCGACCATTTTAAGAAAGAGAAATCCTTCGAAAAGAATCTCATGGTCTCTTCAGGAGAACTTGATTTAATGGATGATTTTCTGGAGATGGAAAGGCTTGCAGCTCTACCAGACGCAGAAAGTGGAAGCTGCAGCCATGGAGTGGGGCCTGCTCTGGATCAAAACAGATCTGATGAAGTCACTCTCAAATCTGAGCTTGAAGCCATGATCAATAGAACGGCAGAGCTGGAGGAGGAATTACAGAAGAAGGAAGAAGAAAAGGAGAAGCTAGAGATGGCTCTAAGTCAATGGCAAAAGCAACTTGAAACGTCATGGAGTCAGCTTAATGAGGTTGAGATGAGATTGACAGAACTCAACAACATGTTGTCTGCAGCACAAAAATCGAAGCAAGCTGCAGAGGAGGAAGCAAGGATTACCCATGAGAGGATGGAAGTAACAGAGTCAAGACTGATGGATGTTGAAGAGGAGATGAAAAACTTGCTCCTTAATGACAAATTACTACAAGAAGAGGTTGAAAGAGAGTGTGCTTTATCTGCTGAAAATGAGGCAAAATGTGGGGAGCTGGAGTATGAAAATCTAAATATGAAAAGGGATGCTGAACTGCAGCATGAGATCGAGCTTCAGCGTGTGTCTGTCTCTGATGAACAGCTTAAAGTAAAGCAGGTTAGTTCTCTATGGCTTGTGGATGTTAGTCTATATCGAATGGAAAGCATGATAACATGAGTAAATTATTGAGATGGTATTGCTCCTTTTACATAATTTATCAAGTTTGCCGACAAACCTGCTACTACATTTTGAGTGGCAATGTTACAGTTGCATGTAGAGTGAGTTCCATCTGCATGAGAAAAGAGAGATGCCTCTCTTGGTACATTCACATCCTGTGTCTAGACATCTGATTTGGGTGCTTTTTTATGAGATATGACTTCAATCTCCCGGGTCAATAGTTATTTATTTATAGCCATCTCAAGGAAGATGAAATGATTATTTTCCAGTAACGCAGTGTGGTTTTGATCTTCATATTGACATATAGCTATGTTAGAAATAGGAGGGCCGCATCAGCATCTTGTACTTTATTAGTACAAACTGTATGATTGGGACACAATCTAAACAAATCTCAAATTTCACCGTAGCATTGAAGACATTAAGAAGTTAATATAGAATTTCAAAGCACTTGACCTTTGATGTAATGTAATTTTCGAGCTTAAAAAGCACTTACAGTGCTGCGATAGGGTGCTTCTAAACTAACTTAACCAGAAAATTCTCATGCTAGGTGAACTTTTGTTTTTTTGTTTTTTGGTTTTTTTGTTTTTTTCTGTGGGTTGTGGTGCTTTGAGCAACATTGCGCTTGCTGACACCATCGACTATCTGATAGGATCAGCTTACCAATGTTTTATTCATGCTAAATGGGCGATCATGACTTAGTCTGAATTTAGTTTTGTTATGTAAAACAGGAGCAAGAGCTAGCAGTCGCTACTTGCCAGATTGCAGGTGCCAAAAGACTATTTCATCTCTTGCTCAGCAATTAAAATCTCTAGCTGCAGTAGTCGACTTCTTCGCAGATTCCGATCCAATGTGCAATCACACGGATGAAGGATTACTAAGCCGCGAAAACAAGCTGCACCATTTAAACAGCCCACCGGTCCTCATTTCTGCTGAACAAAGATGAAATAATCATGGTTTAAGAATTTGATTATTCAACTAGCTGAGGCAGGAAGATGAAATGAGTGAGGTGAGATAGGAAGAGTGTCTACTTTGATTTTTGCCTTGTGAATAAACAACCATCATTGTAAATGCATTCATGACATCTCTAAAACCGACACTTGTGAATCTCAACTGTAGCGGTACATAACTCAGATTTTTGAATAATATAAGGTTTCAATTCCTCTATAGCATGTGGATGTCCAGATTGCTTAAAGCTGCCAATTGTCTTGTTTGGTGTTATTGAGTTGTAGCAAAGGTCGTAAGCTTTCGGAAATAAATTCGTACGTGTTTCCGTATTCAAAATTAATCTATCAGACTTTGCACGCACTTAATTTAAAATCTTATTGTGTTATTGAGCAAAAAAAATTTGGCGTCCAAACCCGATATCTCATTTTTTTTTTCTATTTCTTGCCTAATAACCCTTTTCGACCTCTTTTTCTTTTTGTTAAAGTTTTCGGAAATAAATTCGTACGTGTTTCCGTACTCAAAATTAATCCATCAAACTTTGCACGCACTTAGTTTAAAACCTCATTGTGTTATTGAGCAAAAAAAATTTGGTGTCCAAACCCGATACTTCATTTTTTTTTTTCTATTTCTTGCCTGATAACCCTTTTCCAACTTTTTTTTTTGTTAAAGCTTTCGGAAATAAATTCGTATGTGTTTCGGTACTCAAAATTAATCCATCAAACTTTGCACGCACCTAGTTTAAAACCTCATTGTGTTATTGAGCAAAAAAAAATATGGCGTCCAAACCCGACGCCTCATTTTTTTCTCTATTTCTTGCCCAACAACCCTTTTTCAACTTTTTTTTCTCTAAAGCTTTCGAAAATAAATTCGTACGTACTCCCGTGCTTAAAATTAATCCATCGAATTTTGCATGCACCTAGTTTACAACCTCGTAGTGTTGTTGAGCAAAAAAAAATTGGCGTTCGAACCCGACACCCCATTTTTTTTCTATTTCTTGCCCAACAACCATTTTTCAACTTTTTTTTTCTTTAAAGCTTTCGAAAATAAATTCGTACATGCTCTTGTGCTCAAAATTAATCAATCAAATTTTGCACGTACCTAGTTTACAACCTCGTAGTGTTGTTGAGCAAAAAAAAAAAAATTAGCATATGAACCCGACACTCCATTTTTTTTTCTATTTCTTGGCCAACAACCAATTTCCAACTTCTTTTTTTCTTTAAAGTTTTCGAAAATAAATTCGTACGTGCTCCTGTACTCAAAATTAATCCATTAAACTTTGCACGCACCTAGTTTACAACCTCATTGTGTTGTTGAGCTAAAAAAATTTGGCGTCCAAACCCGACACCCCCTTTTTTTTTTCTATTTTCTTGTCCAACCACCCTTTTTGGAAATAATATTGGGTTGTGTTGGATGGCATATCATACGACTAGTGAAGATAAAAGGAAATTTAGATCAGTTCATCAAGACGTCTAATACGAGTCTTCATCAATACAAACATTAGACGCGTGGGATGTCTTTGGGAAACATCACAACATTTAAGCACAGAAATTGCGCATTCCATGTAAAGAACAATGATCAGGAGATACACGCAATCAAAATTAATCGAACATTATAAAAACGAGAAAAACTAGTTGCATCACAACTTCAAACATCCCTCCGACAAATTCTGTAGTCAAAGAACGTTTCTTATTTATCAGAACATCTCTGTAGCATACATGGAACATAAGTAAAAACTAAAGTAAACATAACCATCAACTAGTATTTTGAGTGCCTGTGACCAAAACCATCCGAAAAATGAACCTCCTCAGAATCAGAGGTAGACGCCAAAGCCGACTTTAACTGCTAGTATAATGTGCCGAAAGATACTTGTACCAAAGCGCTCTGCATCATCGGCTCATGATACTTGAACAAACTTGTCTAAAGTGGATGTATCCAAAGCTGCAAACTCCTTAACAGCCCCAAGCACGGCAAGTCCAAGTTTTACAGCGTCATCGTGAGTTGGTGCCTACAGCAGGTAAATTTTGAATTGAATTCTTAATCCAATAAAATCATTTTTATGGCAGCTTGTGTAAGAGATTCCTCTACCTCAATGTTAAGAGGAAGAACAGGATCATGAAGCAAGAGACTCAGAAGGAACCATCCTCCAAACCCAGATACCCGGACCTGTTTAAGCAGCAATCAGACTAGAGATCAGCATCACATGCAAAATGCAAAGCTCACCCAGTGTCTTGCGCTATTCAGGGAGAAAAGAAGAGAGGAATTAACTAGATAGCATGATGGACCTGCATTTTCTTTATAGTAAAATACTCCTCTGAGGTCACTAGTTCAGATATTATGTTGGTAAGCCCACAGCATTTTGCTCAACTCATTGTGGACTATAATTTTGACTCCTCTTGTAGATACAAATCAAGAACCAACATGGACTCCATTGCGACGTTTAACTCTCCTTCTTGCTCCCATCCCCAGGAGCATTCAGAACGTATGTACTTTAATTGAGAATTAGAGCATTAACTTGTCTCCTCATCATACGAACAAGATAATACACAATATAAATAGCTGCTGAAATGATGAGGTCCAATCTATTAAGAATAACTTCATCGATTCAAAACTTACTCCTTCATAATTTACTGGAGCTTTCTGAAGCTTTGGGTCTAAATCAATAGAGTTCTCCAAGAGCTTCAACACTGCCTCTCCATAGTCTCGGAAAGATCTGTAACCTCTACACCATCAGGATCTTAGAGAAGGAAAAAGAAAACGACATTGCTAGAAACCAAGAAACCAAGTACCCTCCCTTTAAGTCCGGAAGACTCTGGTTGATCTTCAACCTCAATTCTAAAGCAACAGCTGCTTCTTCTAGACCCTCTACCAAATCTGTTAAGACTCTGCTGCCACTACCTGCTCCTGAAGCTCGAGCTGAAGCAAGTTTGTTGAGAACTTTGACCTATAACAAAATCCTTAATAATTATGACTCAAAGCTTCAAGCTCATGCATTGCAGTTGGGGGCATTTAGAATTCATCTCTGCAACGCTCATCTATTTCAAAAATTTTAATAGCAATTTCCATCTCAAATTGTACTTTATACAATTAAATCACAGAGATCATGCAATTCGAAATAACATTAGAATTAAGGATACCACTTCAAAAATGTTTTAGAACAAAATGCTGCCATAGAAAAGAGTGATCAACTTTCTGGCGACTCAATGATTCTAACAATCATCTCATTCAACTAACCAAATCATCTCGTTCAACTAACCAAAAGAACTATACACAGAAATTTAAATTAGCAAATGGTAGCAACCAAAGAACTAAAAAGTGAGCATCTATTATCAGCAAATTTTACAAACAAAAGAAGACCAGGAATCATCAAAAAGCACAATTGTAAAAGCTTAATACCTTAATTGTCCAATCTGCAGAGCCAGTGCAGAATCATTAATTGCTAGGATCAAATGCGATAGATCTCACCTATCCCAAATGCCCACTTATGACCTTGCACATACAAAAAGGAGAAAACAAAACACATAACAATCCAAGTAAGCGAGCAAATAACTGCAGATACAATAACATGGACAAGACACAGCTGTATGATAAATTCAAATGTATAATTATCAAATGACACCATAACTATTACTGAAACAAAACAATAACTTTCTTCTAGCTGCCAGAAAAATTAGGCCACAATTCTCACCCTGTAGTTTTTCCATGGAGGATGCCACACAGGACGTGGTCACCTGCTTGGAATTCTTTCCATAATGGCTGAGGTAGACAAATTCCTAAAAACAGAGTGAGAGCATGAGGCCAAAGCAGATTAAGTACCTTAGAGCAGAACTTAAGATGACTCAGTGATCCTTGAATGCATGAGTCGAATTATGAGAATCCATGAAACAGCTTTTCAGAAACCATTAAGAAATGTTCTGATGTTATGAAAACCAAAACACAACTTCCCCTCGAGAAAGAGACGCTTTAATGTGATGAAAACCATATAGAATCTTTCAAGCAATTTTCCCTTGGCGTGAAAGATTTAATCTGATGATCAACATACTGAAACTTCAGGAATTCCTAAGTGGGGTGATAATAGTATCTATGGTCACCACTTAGGGAGACATAAGTCACTATGACGTTGGATTGGATGAATCTTCAGGTCATCAAACAACAATCCAATGTAGTAACAAGCCAAACTGCAGGAACTTTTTGAACTTTCGGAGGAAAAAATACCTTTTCATATCACCAAAGACAGTTAAATGTGAGAGATGACCCATACTTTCTAAACGTGAACGGCACAGCAGAGAGTCACCCAGGCATTCAAGAATTCATTGAAGAAGCAAAAATGCAGGTGCATCACCTCTCTCTCTCTCTCTCTCTCTCTCTCTCTCTCTCTCTCTGTGACTAATAAATGAAACGCCGGACTGAACTGAAGACAGGTCAAGAAGGGTACCCAGTTGGGAAAACATTGCCATGGAGTGGAAAGACAACGGATGACCCGACCCGATTGAGAACCAGCGACGACGACGCCAACCCAAAAGTCAAAGGCGCCTTTTGCCTCTGCTCAGATCACCTCTGAAAGAAGAAGAAGAGGAGTAGGAGGACGACAATACACACCAGCTCGACACAATTATCAGCAACGCGACCAAACCCGCTTTCTCTTTCCCCATTCTTCCTGCCTCTCTCTCCCTCTGTCTGTATTACAACTGACGAATAAGCAAGAAGGAAATGTTCTTGGCAAAACTCAAACCCGTCCCTGTTCTTGTCTGATTATTCAGACACAGCAGCAGAAAGACCAGGTCGAGGGCAATTATAGGGCCGGTTTCTTGCATGATGGAGCAAATGATTGGCGAGGATTTATGCTGATGTCTGTACTAATTGAGGAACCATTTTCTCTAGGAAATCCAGGCTCCTACCTTAACTCGATAATCAATGGTAAACAGCTTTCGTTGGTTGTCAAACTTGGACTCGCAAATGAACAATCAGCCACCAAGCGACATGCCTCTACAACTTTATAAACTCCTAGTACTGAGTTGCATTTTCTGTTTACTGACCAATATCATAACAATACACGTAAAGCCTCCAAATCGCACTTTCACAATGCATAATTGACCAAAAATTCTATACTGTTCTGATCAAAATTATTGGTCAATGTAGCTTTACCGGTCCTGTTGAGCCAATGATTTCATTTTGTGATAAGCACTTAGCAAATAGGGAAAAAAATAGTCAATTGTATTTATCACTTTGTTTCATTGGATCGACAAAATTGAATGCAAAGTGACAGCATGAGTTCACAGCAAGCGCTCGTTCAGAAACTGAAAAGACAAAACATCCGCACCATTTAAACATATAGCGATTAACTAATCCAACATTGTCAGAAAAACCAAAAAACTCTCTCATTCAAACATTTAGAAGTGCCTATAACCGCAGTCTTCTGACTTGAACGTCTCGACAATATGGAAAGGAACTCATCAGCGTGAAGATCCATATATAAACATCAAACGCGAAACGTTACTGTAGCGCATCAAACGAACAATGATTACATAATAAGTAAAATACAACTATCAAAAGCAGCATGAGACCAATAATGCACTCCAAGTGTAAACAGATCGGTCTATAGACACAAACAATCACATCTCATAGTAAGAACACATGTCGAAGAGATAAAATGCACATCTCGGATTCGCAATCCACTCTATGAGGCTAACCTTCGTGCCGAAAGGACCGACAGGATAGTTGGCCGCGTTCTTCGGCAGGTCGTCGACGTCCCTCGCGGAGGCGGAGGTGGAGGCGTACGCGTCGGAGTCGAGGCGACGGAGGCAACCTGTGGAGGCGGAGGCGGAGGCGGAGGGGCGTCGGCGTCGGAGTCGGGGCCAACGGAGGGGCGTCGGAGTCAGGGGCGGCCGTAATGTGGTTTGTCGGTGACGGCAGGGGAACGGCCGCTTGATGCACGGTGGAGCAGCAACGAGCGCGGGGAGAGAGAAATTTTCAGATTCAAATTTTCAGTTTGTCGGCGACGGACTCCGACGCCGACGGAGGCAACCGGCGGAGGGGCGTCGGCCTCGCGTTTCACGTACGGCACCAGCTTCTCCAGCAACCTCACCTCCGAGCCTTCCGCGTGTTGCATCTGCGACCCCGGGAATGCCGGAACGAACGACAGAGCAGCAACGAGCCCGAAGAGAGAAGCGAGCGAGCACTGGAGTAGCAGCGGCCGTATTGTGGTTCGTCGGCGACGGCAGGGGAACGGCCGCTTGATGCTCGGTGACAGCAGGGGAACGAGCGCGGAGAGAGAATTTCAGATTCAAAAATTCGAAAGGAAAGAAATGGAGAGGGACATGCGTCCGAACGGCGTTTTCTTTCTCAAACGAAGGAAAGAGAAAAACATCCACAATAAATGCTCTGACAGGAGAGAGAGAGAGAGAGAGTGTGCAGGCTAGGAGGAGAGAGGGCATCGGCAGGCTAGGAAGAGGAGAGAGAGGGGAAGAAGGCAGAAGACACAAGTGGGGCCCATCCCTCCACATGGCATCTCGTGAGTGGCCGGGGACCACGCTGACGTGGTGGTCCCGGACCACCCAATATTTTCTCGCCTCCATGGAGTATTTCACTTACCCAACATTTTCTTGTCATTTTCCCCCAGACGTGACCCACCCAATCAGCACCTTCCACATAGACGAGGCCCGAAATCCACCGTGGATAGCCAGTCACCCACTCCCTGTCCGACGCGCCACGTGTGCAATCAACCGGGGATGCGTATCCCTCTCACCGGTGCAGCCGGTAAACTCTACTTGTCCGCCAAGCATCCGAACGGAGAGTACAAATTCAAAACTGGTTCCGGCTAAAGTTGCTTCAAGCTCTCGCCTCTCTTGATTCTTTCTCATCGTCGGGTGAAATTTCCGGGAATTTTCACTTGGGTTTTTGTCGAAATAAAGGGAAAAAAGAGGGAGCAATGTTTCTTGTGGATTGGTTCTAGGGAGCTCTGGCGCCTCCAAGTCTGTGGCAGGAGGAAGAAAAGACCTTGCTCTTGGGGCTGGGTAATTCAGAGAAGACCGCCCTGCTTCGCATGCTGAAGGATCAGGTACTTTCATTTGACTTTGTATAGACTCCCTTCGATGGACATACACAATTACGAAGTTGCTTTTTTCTCTTATCGTGATCAAGAGTTTCTCTTCCCAATCTGTTCTTGTTTTCGTCATTGGTTCCTTTAGTTGAGTATCTAGAGGCCACTAGACCACTTCATTTGTCAATGGAACTTGCTACGTAAAACTTTCTTTAAATGAAAAAGGAAAAACATAATTATTTTATAGGATTGAGATGTAGCGACAAAAATCTTTGCCCTTCAATTCTCAGGGTATGTTTGGTAACAAGCTAAACAATATCTAATTCTATTCTTTTATTCCCTGTAAAAAGAAAAAAAATAGAAATTCATTTGGTAACATTTTTGTTTATGGGAATAATTTATTCCTAAGAATAAATTTGGAACAGAATCAAGAATTAGAAAAAAATTATTTTTTTTTTTGTTTTTGAGAATAACTTCAAATTCAAACCCAATCATGTTCTTTCTTTTTTTTCTCTTTTTTTTTTCCTTCTTTTCCTTTTCTTTTATCTTCTTCTTCCTTTAGCCGATCACAAAAAATATAATAAAATTAAATAATAAATTATATTAAAAATATGAAAAAATTATACAATACGATATAAAAATATATAATAAAATAATTAAAATATAATAAAACTATATAATTAAATTATTAAAAAATTAAAAGAAAATTTAAAATATTATAAAATTATAACATAAAATTGTATTTAAAATATGATAAAATTATATAATAAAATTAAAATATATAATAAATCATCAAAAATAAAATAAATTGTATAATAAATTTATTTTAAAAATTAAAAGAGAAAAATATAATAAAAGTATTCAAAAATTAATAGAAATTCTAAATCACAAAAATATTTAAGGGTCGTAACAAACGCATTTCTACTTCGGGAATATAAATTTTGGGTAGTTAGTAAATGCCTCCAAATGCTCATAAATTTGTTCAAAGAACAGAATAGAAAAAAAAATCATTTTTAAGCAAAAATTGTTCTTGGGAATATAATGATTACCAAATGCACTTTTAATGACTACAAAATAATCCCCTCCACTTTCTTTCTTTTTTTATAGCCAGTGAGAATGGGGGAGCTATCTCCTGCTTAACCATTACCAAAAGCCACACAAGAACAGGCTAATTCGCTTTCCAACCTTAGAGACATGATCGATTTGCCCATTTACCAGAAAATATATTGATGAATTGTATCATCGATGGCAAGCTTCGCTCTTTGTACCTTGTCTGACCTCGTGACCCTTCGCCAACACGAAAGGATGGCGATCAAGAGGCTAAATCTAAACCTAATGGATGACGACCTCTCTGGTACTCTTCCCTGTCAAGCTATCCAATCGAACTCAAGACCCAATTGCAATTTCTGTCAGAGGGACAGAAGCCAATTGGGCATCACCTCCACAAGAAGGCCGAGTATTTCGTTCGGGAATTCGAGAGGTCTCAATACCGTACTAGGTTTGGAGGGGCAAATGGTGCCAACAAAGGAGTATCAATTCCCTGTCCGTTGCTACTCATTTTCGAGAACTCGTGTACCACTATATTCTGCCTCCATCACAACCATTATCGATGATGGCCAGCAAGCACAACAAGCTGCATGTAAGAATATGGAAGAGAAGAAAAAAGAGAGAAAGGTTTTTTGTATTCTCTGTATATCACTATACGTACAAGATCAATGTTTATATTACAAGACATGTATAATGAAAAAAACAACTATATAATGTACAAACTAGATTTGATATTGATCTTGATTGATCTGAGGAATATTCAATGTGATCTGGAGATATCTTGCGTATCTTCCAACACTCCCCCTCAAGCTGGTGGCTTGTAGATATCCAAGACACCGAGCCTGCTTAAGAGATACACATGCTAACTTTGACATAGAGGCTTGGTGAAGACATCTGTAGGTTGTTCTTCTGTTCCAATCCCCCGTGTCTCGATTATACCTTCCTGAATTTTCTCTCGAGTGAAATAGCAATCCACAATGTGATTTGATGCTAGTTTGAGAGTTGCATCGTTGTCACAAAATAATATGGTTGGTCCCTCGACTCGTACTCCAAGGTCCCGAAGCAATCCTCGTAGCCATACTATCTCACATGTCGTTTTTGTCATAGCTTAGTATTCTTCTTCTACCGAGGATAAAGAAACGGTTGGTTGCTTCTTGGTCTTCCATGAAAGTAAAGAATCCCCTAATTTAATATAGCAAACCGGTTATGGATCTCTTGCTCATCGGACATGTCGCATAATTTGCATCACAATATGATGTCATTCTCATATCACACTTCCTGGAAAGAAGAATCCCAAGTCCAAGACATTTCTTCAAATACTTCTCGACTTTCAATGCAGCATTCATGTGAGACTGCTTTGGCTTGTGCATGAATTGGCTGAGTGTCTGTACGACATAACTAATATATGGCCTAGTCATAGTCAAATATATGAGTTTCCCGACAAGTTTCTGATAACCCAGTGGATCTTTGAGTACTAGATCGGCTTGTTAAGACACTTCAGCATCATAATCTGCCGTAGTTAGTTTAATATTTTGCTTGATTGGAATCACAGCTAGCCTACATCCTGATAAACCTGCTTCTGATAAGATTTCCAATGTAAACTTTCTCTGGCTGAGAGATATTCCTTGGTCTGATTGTGTAATTTCTATTCCAAGAAAATATTTGGGTGCACCCAAATATTTTATGTGGAAGGTAGAATACAAGTATTCCTTGAAATCTTTGATAGCTACTTCATCGTTTCCCATAATAAGTATATCATCTACATATATCATTAAGTATATAGATGACGTACCTTTAGTTCGTGTAAAAACAACATAGTCAAATCTGGACTATTGGAAACCAACAGCTATCAGGGACTCAGCAAATTTTGCATACCACTCTCTAGAAGCCTACTTAAGTCCATACAGAGATTTGTGGAGATGACATACTCTATTCTCCCTCTGTCTCCGTAAACCCTGTGGCACATCTATATAAATCTCTTCGTCTAAATCTCCATGTAGGAAGGCATTGTGAACATCCATCTGATGCAACGACCAATCCTGAAAAGCTGCTACTAAGAGAAATGAGCGTACCGTAACGTCTTTGGCAACGGGAGAGAAGGTTTCGTGATAGTCAAAACCTTCCCATTGTGTGAAACCCTTAGCCACTAATCGAGCCTTGTACCTTTCAATCGATCCATCTGCTCGATACTTGATCTTGTATACCCATTTGCATCCAATTGTCTTCCTGTCTGGAGGTAGAGAGACAAGTTCCCATGTCCAATTGTCCACTAAAGCTTGCAATTTTGCTTGCATAGCTTTCTGCCATCTCGGATCAGTGCTCGCCTCATCATAGTCAGATGGTTCTTGCTCCTCAGAAATGCGAGAAATGCAACAACGATGCACCGCCAACAGTCAATCAAATGACACATAAGAGGAGATGGGAAAAAGAATACCTGGCAAGTTCTTGACGCCACATACGTAGTCTTTTGTCCAAGTTGGTGGACGCATGGTTCGCCGGGAACACCTTGGTGGGGTGTTCTCAGGGGATAAATGATCCGCGCCAGTATCGACAGGAGTGGATAAATGATCTGTGCCAGTATCGATAGGAGTGGAATCGAGCACAACTTCATCATCCAAGGTTTGGTTCGT
Source organism: Eucalyptus camaldulensis (assembly GCA_019915185.1). Taxonomy (NCBI): domain Eukaryota; kingdom Viridiplantae; phylum Streptophyta; class Magnoliopsida; order Myrtales; family Myrtaceae; genus Eucalyptus; species Eucalyptus camaldulensis. Next base: position 6,212,144 of record JAHSVA010000014.1, on the reverse strand, counting down.
GATTTCCAGCGAAGGTGTTAATTCTATGGCTAATGCAAGGGGGTTCCTTTTATCTGCTAATGTAGGAAATAGAACATATCCTGGATTATTTGTGGTTTCCTCAACATGAGTCGAAGAATGATGTCTTTGGCTATCTGTGCTTGGTTCTTGTGCAGCAAAAGGAAAAATATCCTCCTAGAACAAAACATCTCTACTAACAAAAAATTCTCCTGTAGATGAATCATATATCCTGTATTCCTTTTGTAAGGTGGGATATTCCATGAATGTGCAATGGCGAGCACGGGGACCCATCTTATCTCTAGGTCCTACTATAGTGGCATAACATTGACAGCCAAAAATCTTCAGATGACTCATATTTGGCTTCTTCCCAAAAAGCAATTCGAAAGGACTTCGACTGTCAAGAATCTTGGTCGGCATGCAATTGATTAAATAAGCTACAGTCAATACACAGTCTCCCCAAAAATTGTCGGGGATGGAAGCTTGAAACTTCAAGACACGAGCAACTTCCAATAGGTGACGATGTTTCCGTTCCACTACTCCATTTTTCTATGGAGTATACATACAGGAGCTCTCATGTAAGATCCCTTGAGACAAGAGTAGACCAGTACATTCATTGTTAAAAAATTCCTTCCCATTGTCTGTCCGTATTCGGTGGATTGTTTTCTCGAATTGAGTTTTTGATGGAGAAAGGAAGGTCCGTAAATGAGATATGACTTGACCCTTAAACTGCATAAGAAAAATCCATGTGGCCCTTGAATAATCATCCACAATGATAAGAAAAAAACAAGACCCATCATGGTTCGGTGTATGATAGGGTCCCCAGACATCAATATGCAGCAAGGAAAATGAATCATCTGCACGATTTGTGCTCAATGGAAAAGGAATACGGGATTGTTTGGCAAGTGGACAGATATGACATTGCGGATAAGGAAATAAAGAGTTATGACCCATTCTAGAATGCAAAATGAATTTTTTTATCATTGGTAGTCAAATTACACAATGATTGTTTATTACAACGAAATTGATCAAGATTTGCTTAATTTCTCCAGAAATATAATCCTTCAGACAAATTACCGTAGCCCATTGGTTTCCCAGTGGAAAGGGCCTGAAAGAGATAGCTATCAACAATGAAGGAAACCTTACACAAAATTTCCTCACAGGCTCTAGACACAGAGATAAGGTTAAATTGAAACTCTGGAACATAAATAACATTTGTGAGAGTAAGCTGAGAGCTAAGATTGACTGTCCCTGTTGTAGTCACACGAGTAATATTTTCATTTGGCAATTGCACAATAATGGGACTATCCAGTTCTTCATTAACAACAGTAAATAGCTTCTTGTCACAGGCAATATGATCACTAGCTCCAGAATCAATAATCCAAGTATTCCTCAATATGGTATTTATTAGACAATGAGAAACACCTGTAAAGCTGCTCCCCCTTTTTGGAAAATCCAATTTTTACAGTGCTTGCATCAATTGTTGATACTCAGCATGTGTGATAGATTGATCAGTTGATCCCATGAGTTGATAAGCTACTGCTGCTGATGTTTCCTTCATTTTTTCTCCCGGTCGGCCACGCAATTTCCAACAACTGTCAATTGTGTGGTGGGGCCATTTGCGATAGTCACAAAATAGCTTTCCTTTATTCTTCAAATTCGACCCATAATTCGGCCCATAGTTCAGCCCATAATTCGGCCCAAAATTCTTCGAAAAAAGAGGACCGTCGGATCCTTTTGATCCGGAGCCATCTCTATCGTCCAGATCATCCGAGTATCGTGCCCCTTTAGAACCGTCAGATCGCTGCGCGCGATCTTGGCCGTCGATCGCAAGACCTTTAAAAGGTCATTGCTCAGCAAACCCTAGCGACGGGTTCTGCCTCTTCTCTAGGGTTTTCGTTCCTCTCTCGCTCCTTGCCGCTAGAGCCAAGCCCTCCGTCATTTTGCTTTCCGTAGCGGTGAGTCTTTGGCTCTCCTCCTACACAGCAAGCTGGAAAATCCGTCCAATCGTGAGCGGAGGTTCCATGGCTAGGATTTGTGACCTGAAAGTAAGGTAAGAATCGTTGAGTATTAGCAAAAATCCCATTGCCTTCTCTCTGTCCTTCATCCCCTTGTACTGTTGGAGGGTTTCTTCGAGTCCAATGAGTTTTTCTTCAGCAACCTCTCGCTCGTTCCAGAGAGCCAAGAGCCTGTTGAAGCAGGCCGTCATGGTCATGTTTCCTTGCTTCAGTTCGGAAAGGGCTTGATGCAACGAGAAAATCCTTGCCCGATCTAATTTCCCGTACATCTCTCTTATGTTATCCCAAAAAGATTTTGAGTCCTCTGTTGGAGGTAAGCCAACGGCTATTTCTGGACTCATACAATTCCCTATCCATGTCCTAACCAGCTGGTTGCATTTTTTCCATTGTCACCCTAATTTTTCATCGGTTGGAACGGGAACAATTCCGTTGATAAACCCCTCTTTGTCTTTTGTGATGAGGGCTCACCGAAACTCGCGCGCCCAACTCGAGTAGTTCTCGAATCCTGTGAGATGGTTGCTAATGAGCCGCAACTCGGGTCCATTGACGATGGAAACATATAGCACGTCGCCGTGTTCTGGCCGACCCATGGCGGCCGTGAAGGGAAAAGGGAGAAAGCCTGTTGGGAATCTTGTGTTGTTTGTTGTCTTACTCGAATTGAAAACACCCGCATTCGAATTTCTTGAACCGCCCGTCTGCTCCGGGCCGATGGTTGAGTCTGCTCCAGTGTTGGTTGGTAGGCCTCCATCGGCTCGCACGCTCTGGTAGCCTGGCTATGATGTATTTGGATTCGATCCATGAATCCATGGGTATGGCATCCACTGATAAGGATACCCCAAGAAGGGCAATCTTGGATTGAATTGAACCAGAAAATGTTGCTAGGGCGTGTGATGTGCGTGAATTTGCCCTTGACTAGGCTGGTGTTCAACCATGGAAGTGACAGTAGTCGATTCTGGATTGGGGGAAGCAAGTGGCGTTGCATTCCTTCTTGTTTGATCTTCGGAGGTTGAGGTAGGTATTTGCAGTTTGTCATGATGAAGAGTGTTTAAAGAAATATGCAGCAACTCTATTCTGCAGGTTGGTTTTTCTGTGGCAAAAAAAAAACGAAGGCTGAAAGATGAATTCCTACCGGAGGCTGCTTTGCTTTGCAAGTGTTGCAACAGCAAAAACAAGGAAGAGCCGAAGGCAATTCGAAAAAAAAAGGTTGCGGAAGCTATACCAGGATCAGAAGATGCTCTGATACCATGTAAAAATATGAAAGAAAAGAAAAAAGAGAGCAACGTTTTTTGTATTCTCTGTATATCACTGTACGTACAAGATCAATGTTTATATTACAAGACATGTATAATGAAAAAGGCAACTATATAATGTACAAACTAGATTTGATATTAATTGGTCTTGATTGATCTTGATTGATCTGAGGAATATTCAATGTGATTTAGAGATATCTTGGGTATCTTCCAACACTGCAACCTACAATTGCGTCAAATCATTTACTGGGCAAACTCTTGCCCTGCAATTCTCTTCGATCCCCAGAAGCCACCTGATGTTGCGACTGAAGAGCCATACATTCTAACCCAGATCGAGCATTGAGCTCGAACAAGAACGAACATTCCCTTAGGCGCACATCAAACACCAGAAAATCTCATCATGCTGGCTATTTCCTATGAAAAATACTAAGGCGGCTTCTTTGTCACAAGACTACCCTTCTCATTTATAGCCCTCCTTATGAACGTAAGTGTCGATACATTAAATAAAAAGAACAAAAAGAGAAAGGTGCTTTGTATAATTTTTTCTTGCGATTGATTTAGGAATGGTATGGTCGGGACCCATCCTAGTTCCATTCGAGCAACCAATTCGCGGCGGTAGGCGACGAACTATGGGACGGGGGCAGTGTGCAGCAGGGAGTTTGCGGTGTGGGGGCGCAGTCTGGCCCTATCCCGAGCAAGATCAAGATCATCGACTACACCTCGTCAGCCTCTGCCACCGCCGCAGCGTACAAGCAATCCGGCGCTGCGATGGTCCTGTCTTAGGCCGCGTTTGAGGTCATTGCCAATTCGTTCGGGGCTTCGATCGTCGTCGAATCTCAAGAGTAAGCAAACTTCATTTCTTCTGCTTGTTTTGGTTCACTTGTAGCCGACTATCTGGCTGAGCCGACTACCAGAATTTCTGGCTGAGCCGACTATCAATTCTGGCGGTAGGATCCCAATTTTTAATTTATATAATCGAAAGTGGGGATCCTACGACCAGTAAACGCAGGGGCCCACACGATCGAATGGACTTTGTAATTTAGAAACTGGAAGTTCTTTCAAGCTACAGCCAAACTTGCGTCTTCCTTCAAAGCTATCAGCTTCCCTGATTCCTTCTCGTTGCCGGTTGTAAAGAAGAAGAAAAACAGAGGAATGATGTCTCCGGTGGATTGGTTCTGCGGATCTCTGCTATTTTGGGGGCGTCGGCAGAAGGAAGCTAAGATCTTGTTCTTGGGGCTGGATAATGCAGGGAAGACCACCCTGCTTTGCATTCTGAAGGATGAGGTAATTTCAAGGACTCCCTTCGATGGGAATTCACAATTCCGAAGTTGCTTTTTCCTCTTATCGTGGTCGAGAGTTTCTCTTTCCAATCTGTTCCTGTTTTCGTCATTGATTCCTTTCGTTTCCCTTGAGGCCTCCTCTCTTCATTTCCCCCGGCGAGTGAGTTGATTGCACGACTCTTGCGCTTGTTGTGGTATGGGTTTCTCTTATATTTCTTCATCCTAGATATATATGGCGCGTTCGTAGGAGGATACAATGCTATCAAAAGTAAGCTGAACGATTCTCATATGGTTCTGTGATTCGCAGCGCTTGGTTCAGCACGTTCCCACTCAGCTCCTGACTTCAGTGGAACTGCGTGTAGGGAAGATAAACTTCAAAGCTTTCGACTTGGGTGGTCGCCAGATCGCTCGCAGAGTGGCCGGACTACTATGCTAAGGTAAAGCTCCTCTGTTTTTCTCTCCTCCGAAAGCTCCTGTTTTCGGATGCCCCTGTAATTGCGTGCCCTTCGGTTGATTCATTCACGGATTCTGCAATAGTTTTTTATACGTTATGCAAAAATGATGCATGTGGGGTGGATCATGTTGCCATCTGAAACTTAAAATGTAACCATGTGCGCATGAAAAAGCTGTAAAAGGAGTTATCTGTCGACTACATTAGTTATAAATCATAAGGGTGAAGATGACAGTTTACATTATCTGCTGAGGACGAGAAGGGGAAGGCTCTCTGTTTAGTAAGGATGGATCGTTGATAGCAGTTCTAACTCGAGAAGGTACATATAGAGGCAAAGGGCTTTCATTCATATCGATGGAATTTGCCCCTCATCCATGTCGCCAAGCTCCCTCCTGTTCGATCATATCGTTTAGGTTGGAGGCAATGGGCAAGTCGATGACTTTCTACTCCTTTCGTCATCTAGTTTACGAATTTAACTTAGACAGCTCTTTGGCACACATTTTCAAATTAGATTTATATCGGAAGATTGATCTTCCGCACTTTCTTCTCTAGGTGGATGCAGTGATATATGTGGTGGACGCCTGCGACAAGGAGAGGTTTGCAGAATCAAAGAGGGAGCTTGATGCCCTGCTTTCAGATGAAGCTCTTGCTAAGGTGCCTTTCCTCGTGCTCGGGAACAAGATAGATATCCTGCATGCGGCTTCGGAGGATGAGCTGCGATATCATCTCGGGCTCACTGACTTGACGACTGGCAAAGGGAAAGTGAATCTTGTGGATCAGGCTGTTAGGCCCCTGGAGGTGTTCATGTGCAGCGTCGTGCGCAAGATGGGCTACGGCGGAGGGTTCGAGTGGATGTCGCAGTACATCAAGTAGAGAGCAGATTGATGCGGTACTTCTTTCTTGTCTCGGAAAGAAACCAAATCATCTGATTGCTTTCAGATAGAGAGTTTATGATCTCGTCATATGAGGACAATAAATCATCGTTCGCTTTTGTTCCGCATGTTTTGAATTTCAGTCGCAGCTCCCCAAATGAAGTACTCTGCCTGGATCGTAAGTTTATAATAATATAACTGGTATAATATTTAGGTCGAGAGCTCTCGATCTAAATATTGGTCATTGAACATGTACTATGCAAATCTTTCTATGTTGATTTCTAATTTTAGGGTGGACATGTCTCGACCTAGCATCCCCAGTACTTCTTATGAACTTTTGCTGTCGCGTTCATGTTCTAGAAATAAACCTAGCAGTTTGCAAATATAGTCCACATGTTGCGGGCAAAAAGAGATAAAGGCCTCTTGTAAGTTGTCCGACACCAATTGATCACTGCATGACTGATAATTGTACACCAGTATATCCATTTCGCGCATCTAATTTATCAACAACATTCACAGAGAATATGCGAGGAAAGTCTTGTGACAAAGAAGCCACCTGATGAGATTTTCTGGCGTTTGATGTGGTCGTAAGGTGGTGTTAGTTCTTGGAAGATTTCTCAAGCTCGATACTCGATCAGAGCTAGACTATGTGACTCTTCGGCCATGACATCCAGTGGTGGCTTCTGGGGATCGAAGAGAATCACAGGGCGAGAGTTTGCCCTGGAAGTGATTAGAGCTTGCTGTACGTCGCAGGTTGCTGTGCTTGTTGACCATCATCAGCAATGATCATGATGGCGGCGACCGACAACCGGCCACCTATGGTGGCGACGATCGGCGACTAGCAATTGGTTTTGGCAGCTGGTCACGAGGAGTGGCGACAATGAATGGCGAATGGTGGCTGATGACGACAAATGAGCAACCGACTAATAGCGAGGATAAATAATGAGAAGAGTTTTTATTTCTTATTTTTATTCTAAAAATAGGAGAGTGAAAAAAATTTACTTTTAATTTATGTTCCAAACCTATTTCTGGAGTAGAAATATATTCCAAAGATAGAAAAGTGAAATAATTTTATTAAACGGATTTTTATTCCAGAAATAAGTTTGGAATAGAAAAATAGTTGTGGAACAGAAATATAATGGTTATCATGTGTGCCCTTAAATGACAAAAAAGAACAAGAAAAGAGCAGAAAAGCAAAGGAAAGGATCCATATTGCATGTAAGATAAGTCAAATATTTTCTTCTTCTAGAGGGTGGAATAGTAGACTCCCCGGTTTTACATTAATTTCGTTTTGCTGGAACAATTTTATGTCAGTTAAAAATCAAAACACAAATCTATTTCATGAAGTACTTAATTTTAATTCACAAAAGGTGATTATTCTCCCTTACTAATATATAGATAAATACTTTTAACTTTATTACTCTTTAAAAAATGCCCATAAATTGTCATACTTATGCATATTTAGTATAGTTCTACTTCTATCTAGCTATGTCAGATATTAAAGTAAAATTTAAATTGCAATTCTAATTTAAGGAGGCTCAAAATAAGCACTTCACGTGCCGTCAATATTTCACGTTCAAAACAAGTAACATGTTGTTCAAAGTTATGTGCATCATGTACATTAAATAATTTTAATGGAAAAAAATATTTTCTACAAGATTGGGACAAAAATTTAATTAACGAAATCAAACAAAATGAAAAAAAAATGTAAGAATTATCAGTGCATAGATATTACCCATGCCGTGATCCTTTTTTGAAAAAAAAAAGATTTATATGGTATGTGAAGTAAATATGGTAAGTGATTATTATAAGATTTATATTTAAATTCCTTCACAAGTCCCCTTGTTGCCAGGGACTTATTAAACCAATTTGAGGTCGCAATTTTCAAAATTTGATGTGGCAAAACCTAAGAGAGAGAGAGAAGTATATTTGCTCACATGGAATTTTCTGAAAACCCCATAAGTCTCCAGATTAGCCCACAGATCAATATATGCTTCCATTCTATGGAGTCATATAAATAAATAGAGAGAGGTCACAAGTTTCACTTATAATACGTGGTTGTTACATTCTTTAGTTGCGAGAACTAGCAAAAGGCGATCCCCATTTTGGATTTACGCATATCGAACACATCTACATCTATACGAATGTATATACACGCACAAGTTTGCAGTCCTGAAATAAGGTCAACGGAAATATGACGTCACCTGACAACGCGAGACCTGATAAACCGATCCTACCTTCTATTTTTGACCGTTGATTAGTTGGCCGGGACGAATGGTACGTTGTTATCATCGCCGGCCCTAAAAATCAAAGGAAAATGTTGGAAGAAACAAAGAAACCACGCCGGGTTAAAAAAATAACGTCGGTCCCACATACGCCTACCAATGGGCAAGCATTAAAGAAATAAATAAAATTTACAAGATTAGATAAGTATCCAAACTAGCCAATGAGCAATCATCCATGGCCGCCAGCAACGAAGGTCTCTCTCTCTAATGGCACCAGCAACGAAGGTCTCTAGTGTCCAGCTCAACACCCAGTCACCGTCTCTCTCTCTCTCTCTCTCTCTCTCAGCTGGAGTAATGGAACCGTTACGGAAATGAATGATGACATAAATAATATTTAAATTTTAGTTTAATATGTAATATAATTTCTGAATTTTAATTTATTCAATGTGATCCCTTAACTATTTAAAAACGAATTAAAATTTTAAGATCATACCGAAAATTAAAAGTTTCGAATAATATTATACATTTACTAAAATTCATAGACCGCATTGTACGTTGAGCCAATATTCATAAATTACTTTTGCCATTTTCTCTTATCAAAAGGTAAATGACACAACAACAGGCTAGTTTGTTTCCAACCTCAGAGTGATCAATTTGCCATTTTCTAGAAAGTCGTTGGATGAATAGTGGGGCAATTAATGCATCATAACTAGTGAATCATTAGGTGATGATGGAAAAGGGGGCCAAAAAAAAAAGAGGCGATGACGTGAACGAGTGTATCGTCAATGAGAAACTTCCGTGGCGCAGATATAGCTCCACTACTTGTACATCCTTCGACCTCGCGCCCCTTCACGGACACGAAAGGATAGAGTTCGAGTGGCGGAGCGACCGTCTCCCGTTAATTCCGGAGCAAGCACAAAATTTCCATCCGATCGCTAAACCTAAACCACAACCATGACGACCTCAATTGTATTCTTCTCGATCAGGCCATCCAGTCGATCTCGGTGACCCAGTTGAAATCGCCGTCGGGAGGAACGGAAGCCAGCCAGGCATTGACTCCTTAGAAGGCTGACGGTTAGGAATTCGGGAGGTCTTGATACTGTACTGGGTTTTGGCGGGCAGAATACTGAATATGCTACCGAAGATAGTACCAATTCCACCTCCGTCGCTGCTCATTTTCAAGAACTCGGGTACCTCTCTCGATTCCGCCTCCATCACGACCATTACCACGACCATTACCGATGATGGCCAACAAGCACAGCAAGCTGCGACGTTCAGTAAGGTCTGATCGCTTCCTGGGCAAACTCTCGCCCTGCGATTCTCTTTGATCCCCAGAAGCCGGCACTGGACGTCACAACTGAGGAGCCAGATGGTCTAGCCGTGATCAAGTATTGGAGCTCGAGAAATCTTCCAAGAACTAACACTACTTTACGCCCACATCAAACGCCAGAAAATCTCTTCAGGCGGCTTCTTTATCAGAGTACTTTCCTGGCATATTCTCTGTGAATCTTGTTGATAAATTGGATGCGTGAAATGGATATACCGTTGTACAATTACCAGTCATGCAGTGATCAATCAGTGTCGAGTAATGTACAAGAGGCCTGTATCTCTTTTTGCCCGCCACATCTGAACTATATTTGCAAACTGCTAGATTTATTTCCAGAACATGAACGCGACAGCAAAAGTTCATAAGAACTACTGGGATACTAGGTCGAGACATGTCCACCCTAAAAGTAGAAATCAACATAGAAAGATTTGCATGGTTCATGTTCAATGACCGATATATAGGTGGAGAGCTTTCGACCCTTAGACCAGGATATACCGGTTGTATTATTATAAACTTACAATCCAAGCAGCGTCCGAAATTCAAAACACGCGGAACAGTTGTATTGTTATAAACTTGCAATCCGGGCAGGGACTGAAATTTAAAACATGCGGAACAAAAAGCGAACGATGATGTATTGTCCTCATATGACTAGATCACGAACTCTCTATCTGAAAGCAATCAGATGATTCGGTTTCTTTCCGAGAGAAGAAAGAAGTACCGCATCAAATCTGCTTTCTACTTGATGTACTGCGACATCCACTCGAACCCTTCGCCGTAGCCCATCTTGTGCACGACGCTGCACATGAACACCTCGAGAGGCCTAACAGTCTGATCCACAAGATTCACTTTCCCTTTGCCACTCGTGAAGTCGGTGAGCCCAAGATGATTTCGCAGCTCGTCCTCCGAAGCCGCATGCGGGATATCCATCTTGTTCCCGAGCACGAGGAAAGGCACCTTAGCAAGAGCTTCATGTGAAAGCAGGGCGTCGAGCTCCCCCTTTGATTCCGCAAACCTCTCCTCATCGCAGGCGTCCACCAGATATACCACTGCATCCACCTAGAGAAGAAAGTGCGGAAGATGATATAAATCTAATTTGAAAATGTGTGCCGAAGAGCTGTCCGAGTTAAATTCGTAAACTATATGACAAAAGGAGTAGAAAGTCGTCCACTCGCACATCGCCTCCAACCTGAACGAAATGATGTGACAGGAGGGAGCTCGGCGACATGGATGCAGGGGCGAATGCCATTGATGTGAACGAAAGCCCTTTGCCTCTATATGTACCTTCTCGATTTAGAACTGCTATCGATGATCCATCCTTACTAAACAGAGAGCCTTCCCTCTCCTCCTCAGCAGATAGTGTAAACTGTCATCTTTACACTAACGTAGTCGACAGAAAACTCCTTTTTCAGCTTTTTCGTGCGCACAGTTACGTTTTAAGCATATATTCATGATGGCAACATACTTGACCTCAACGCTCATTAAGATCCTTGAAAGATTCTAATGGAGAGAACAAGCCGCAAAGTGCGGACTTATATTATAGGACTACTACTTACCCAAGACTAGCTTCGCCATCTTCTAATAATTCAAGATTAATGAAATCATCCAGGCTTTTAAAAGTTCAAGCATTCTATCTGCTGCATCCATCATCGATCGTGGTGGGCGCAGATGACCACCTTTCAACCCAGCAAAGAACTCTCTTCGCCGCTATTAGTTTTTCGGTTGAAGAAAAAGTTTTCCCGTTTCCAAACTCGGGGAGGAAAAAGCATCCGACTACTCTCAGTAGGATGATCCACCCCGCATAAATCATTTTTGCAGACGCAATTACAGGGGCATCCAAAAACAGGAGCTTTCAGAGGAGCTAAAAAAAAAGCAGAGCTTTACCTTAGCGTAGTAGTCCGGCCAAGCTCTGCGAGCAATGTGGCGACCACCCAAGTCGAAAGCTTTGAGCTTTATACTCCCTAGACGCAGTTCCTCTGAAGTCGGGAACTGAGTGGGCTGGTGCTGAACCAATCTCTGCCAATCACGGAACCAGACCAGAATTGTTCAGCTCACTTTCAACAAGCATGTTATCATCCTATGAACACGCTATATACAAATATTGTAGACTCAGAATATAGGTCAGGATTTCCAAGCTTACGAGTCATGTAAGACGAAATGAAGAGAGGAGGCCTCGAGAAACGAAATCAATAAATGACGGGGACAAGAACGGATTGGAAAGAGAAATTCTCGATCACGATAAGAGAAAGAGCAACTTCACGGCTGTGTACGGCCATCGAAGGGAGTCAAGGTCAAACGAAAGTACCTCATTCTTTACCTCATTCTTCAGCATGCAAAGCAGGGTGGTCTTCCCTGAATTATCCAGCCCCAAGAACAGGATCTTCGCTTCCTTCTGCCACAACCCCAGGGGCGCCAGAGCTTCACCGAGCCAATCCACCAGAAACATCACTCCTCTATTTTTCTTCTTCTTTACAACCGGAAACGAGAAGGATTCAAGAAAGCAGAGAGCTTCGGAGCAAGAACTACTGGAACTCAGCCTGTAAAACGTGCACTGTTCGATTGTGGAGGTAGCAAAAAGTGTTAAATATGCCTTACCAAAAAAAAGTGTTAAATATGTATATGAGCAAAAAAAAAGTCAGTGTGAAAAGAAATAATGTTAAATGTCATTTTAAACGATTACGTAACAAAAAGCCTGCTTGCGTAATCACGCAAGCAGGCCTTTTGGTACGATTCAGTATGTAAATGAATTTAAATGAAATGGACGGGTGTCTATATTAAAATATGAGCAAACAAGCCTGCTCATATGGAGGGGAGATATACCATATGTTTTGCTACGTATGGACACAGCCTGCTTGCGTAATCATTATCATTTTAAGTATGAGCTAAACATACAGGAATCGTAGCAAACTTGCGTAATCGTTTACGCGAGCAGGCTTTTTAGTGCTAGGATTTAGCAACCATCATTTAACGTAACAGCCTGATGGATTTAGCAACCATTATTGGATATTGGTTAAAATTTCGAGGGTCAAAGGTAAGCTGTAGCTAAAGCTCGTATGGACGGGATACGGGAATCTTAGCAACCATTATTCAACATGTTTGCCACGATTACTATTAATGTTTTGAGGGTCATGGTTGCTAAATCCATCAGGTTGTTATGTTAAATAATGGTTGCTAAATCCTAGCACCAAAAAGCCTGATTACGCAAGCAGGCTTTTGGTGCGATTCCCGCATGTAAATGACTGTACAAGAAATGGACCGGTGTCTATATTAAATTTCGAGGGTCAAAGGTAAGCTGTAGCTAAAGCTCGTATGGACGGTATACGGGAATCTTAGCAACTATTATTTAAGATATTCGCCACGATTACGCAAGTTTGCTACGAATGTTTTGAGGTCATGGTTGCTAAATCCATCAGGTCGTTATGTTAAATAATGGTTGCTAAATCCTAGCACCAAAAAGCCTGATTACGCAAGCAGGCTTTTTGGTGCGATTCCCGCATGTAAATGACTGTACATGAAATGGACCGGTGTCTATATTAAATTTCGAGGGTCAAAGGTAAGCTGTAGCTAAAGCTCGTATGGACGGTATACGCGAATCTTAGCAACTATTATTTAAGATATTCGCCACGATTACGCAAGTTTGCTACGAATGTTTTGAGGGTCATGGTTGCTAAATCCATCAGGCTGTTATGTTAAATAATGGTTGCTAAATCCTAGCACCAAAAAGCCTGCTTGCGTAATCGTTTACGCAAGCAGGCCTTTTGGTACGATTCCCATATGTAAATGAATTTAAATGAAATGGACGGGTGTCTATATTAAAATATGAGCAAACAAGCCTGCTCATATGGAGGGGTGATATCCCGTATGTTTTGCTACGTATGGACACAGCCTGCTTGCGTAATCATTATCATTTTAAGTATGAGCTAAACATACAGGAATCGTAGCAAACTTGCGTAATCGTTTACGTAAGCAGGCTTTTTAGTGCTAGGATTTAGCAACCATTATTTAACATAAAAGCCTGATAGATTTAGCAACCATTATTGGGTATTGGTTAAAATTTCGAGGGTCAAAGGTAAGCTGTAGCTAAAGCTCGTATGGACGGGATACGGGAATCTTAGCAAACATTATTTAACATATTTCCCACGATTACTACGTATGTTTTGAGGGTCATGGTTGCTGAATCCATCAGGTTGTTTTGTTAAATAATGGTTGCTAAATCCTAGCACCAAAAAGCCTGCTTGCGTACTCGTTTGTAACATGAAATGGACGGGTATCTATATTAAAATATGAGGAAACAAGCCTGCTCATATGGAGGGGTGATATCCCGTATGTTTTGCTCGTATGGACACAGCCTGCTTGCGTAATCAATATCATTTTAAGTATGAGCAAAACATACAGGAATCGTGGCAAACTTGCGTAATCGTTTACACGAGCAGGCTTTTTGCTACATAATTGTTTGGTAACAATTCTATTCCGAGAAATAATTTTTAATTAGAAATGATTTTTTTTTATTCTGCTTTCGAAACATTTTCTGAGTAAAAGAGTGTGTTTGGTAATTCCACAAAATTCCTATTCCCGGGACAGAAATGTTTTTGGTAGGATTCTTAATTTTTTTTTGTTATTTTTATTATACTTTTATTATTTTTTTCTTTTTTTTTCTTTTTCCTTTTCTCTTTGGCCGGTCGCCGGCCACACCAAAGCCTCGCCGGAGGCTCGCCTAGCCACTGTGAGCGTCGACCTCGCCTAGGTGGCACAAGGTCGGCCTCGCCTTGGCCTGACAAGAGAGGTTGTGATGTCTCCCTTAGCAGATCAATGTCCCCTTATGGGATGGCTTTCTGTTCAATTTCATGCGGAGTCAAATTCTCATCGATTCCCACAGAGGGAACGGCCAGGATTCTCCCTTCAACCCTTTTAACTTTTTAAACGTGCACAGTGATGAGACATCATTGCCTCTCTTTTTCTTTTTTTTTTCTTTTCTTAGTTTTGTTTTCGGATCTGTCCGATTCCGCCACGTTGCGATAAAAAGTTGCAAATAAGACGGATCAACATTCATTCATGCAATGCCCATGGCTCGTGAGGGGCAATTTGATACAGTAATTCGGACAATTACTTCTTGCTTCTGGTGTAGATGAATTTAAACAGGCTCTTTTTGCTTCTTGCTTCTTCCTCCCAAGCTCCCTGCTTTCCTCATCCCTTCTTGTTTTCGGTCGTAAAGAAGGGGAGAGAGAGAGATGTGTTTGGTGGATTAGTTCTATGGAGCTCTAGCGTCTCTGGCTCTACGCCAGAAGGAAGCGAAGATCTTGTTCTTGAGGCTCAATAATGCAGGGAAGACCACCTGCTTCGCATGCTGAAGCGTGAGGTACTTTCGTTTGAATTTGTGGTGACTCCCTTCGATGGAGATACACAGTTCTGAAGTTGCTTTTTTTGTTGGAAATTGTATCTAGAGAAAGCAACTTGTTTGTTGTAATCAGAACATCAATGTAAAAGGATAATAACAGCTTTATAATATCATTCTTTTTATGTAAACTTACTGTTGACACCTAAATTTTGGCGATCTATTTAGCCATTTATTACGTAAAAAATTAGGGGTTAATTTTTATCACTGAAAAAAATATTAAATACATAGCATATAGATTTAGATGCATTTATTTTTAATTTGCATTTTTTTACATTTATTTACTGGACCGGTGGCGGATGGGTCGAATTAGTGGTTTTGGGTTTTAAATTAGTAGGCTGGGCTAGGCTCACGAATGGAGAAAATTAACCCAAGCCCGTCGTTATTTTTAATTGATTATCTTGTGAAAAATTAAGATTTGATGCGATATTATGGTTTTTGAAAATTAAAAAAATCACATTGTAACTTATTTTTTTTTTATCAATAGATAATGAAATTGGGGAGAATATTTTTGAGATAAGGATTTGGGTAATCGGGAGGTTATAGATTATCTTCGTGCATAATGAAAAAAAAAAACGAGATAAAATATTCTACGAAGATTACCTATTTTTTACCTATAAAAGCAATCGGGTACGGAGAGAAAAGGAGGGAGTTTCTTTGAAAAAATTCAGAAATAAGTGGAGAGGAAGGTCAAGAGAGGTTTTGGCTTCTGCAAGAAAAAAGTAAAAAAGAAAAGAAAGGGTCTGACAAGGAAAAGAGACAGAGGAGAAGCGGAAAGGCAAAAAAAAGGGAGGGGGATGATTTGACCCCTACTGTTCATCGTCTTCCCAATTTGCTGCCCACGTTGCTGCTCCGTTCGTGCCCTTCCCATTGCACCATCACCAACGCCCGAGCTTGTCGCGGAGCCTGCTCAGAAGCCCGAAGCCGTCGTGCGCTGCGATCTGCCTGCAGCCCGCGCCGGTCCGTCGCTCGCCGTCGCCCACAAGCTCGTGACACCGGCACCGCCGACCCAACCCTTCCGCGAGCACAGCCTTGCAGAAGCTCGTCGAAGCCGATTAACGCCACCTGGAGTTTCTGCCAACGCCGATCTGCCCATCGCCGACCCGCGGCTTCTACCCGAGCCAAGTGATCCACAGCCGTGCCTCCGTTTCCGTCGCCCTTGCCCTGTGAAGACGCTTCTGCCCCGTCTCGCCTGAAGCCAGCAACGCCGCGTGACCCAACGCTCCTGACCTGTTGCTGCCAGAGCTTCCCCTTCACCGCACCCGCTCAACTCGCACTGACCCGCGACGACCAGGTGCTCCTGTAGCTGCAGCCCGAACCCCCACGATTTCGATCGCCCGCTGCCGCCCGAGCCGCCGCGACACCACCACCCGTTGCTCGACGCCGCTACTCATCCTCCTGCCGGACCGACGCCAGTTGCCTTAGGTGCCCCGCCACGAGCAGTCCGTGCCTGGAAAAGAAGAAAGAAGCAGAAAAACAAAAAGCAAAGAAAAAAGGAAAAAATCCAATTAGGTAGTTTTACTTATTTATTTATTTTATTGTTCATTATTATTTTACTTATTCTGTCTTTTAGTGAAATTGTACCTTTAGGTATATAATTGATATTCCAACATGAATTGGCCCCTCAAATAAGAGATTGACAGTCCGATTTTCGCGCCCGAAATCCGACTCGCAATCCCTTATAAAAATCGACAATCCAATCTCAAGCCCGAGATTTGATTTGCGATTTAATTTAAAATTGGCCAACCCGATCTCATGCGCGAGATATGGTTCGTCAATTTTTAGATATCAATCTTATCTTATTTGATTCGCTGTTGGTTGAGTCAATCTTATTTTCATAAAAGAAAAATCCAAAAAATATTTGAGTTAGGATTAGATTTGCAGTTTTAGGGTTAAAATTGCAATCTTATCCTGAGTTAAATAAGAAAATCCAAAAAATGTTGAATTAAGATTAGGTTTGGCTATTATCTTTTACATTTAAAATAAGAATTTTATTTTGAATCATGGAAAAGAAAACCAAAAGAAAAAGCACATTCATTTAGGATGTTAGTTTTATTTGAATTGCATGTGGAAATTTCAATTTCAAAATTAAGATAAAAAACACAAAAAAATCATCATGCATATATCATGTTGAATTAAGACGTTCTTTGCACGTCATCGCATATTAGATAAATTGCATGGTAGATTAAGATAATATCTTAGTTTAAATTAGGATTTAATGTGACTTAATCCCTAGTTTAAATTAGATAGAATCTTAATCTAGCTAGATCATTTGAAATTTCATAAAATTTGTCTTAGGATAAATTAGTTGCAATTTCTAGGATAGATTGCATTTTTTAAAATAAAAAAATGTCATTTGCATGTCATAAAGAATTAGGTTCATGAAATGCATGTCATTTTAGTGATTATTGTTAGGTTCATTTCTAATTAGAAATTGTCCGTCATTAGATTAGGTCATTTAATGAATGTCGCGTGACATATAGCTCGCATATTAAATTGCAATGTTGCATGTCATTTTAGTTAAACTAATTTTGTACGTCATTGCATTGCATTGCACGTCATTAGAATTAAGTCATTTTGGTTAATTTAAATTGCATATTTAACAATTGCATGTTCATTAAGAGAACATAAAAATTTTATATGTTTAGGACATGTTGCCATGCCATATCATTTCATATTAGATTAAAAGCATTGCATTGCATATGGATTATAGTCTCGTTTAATAAGTGAAAACAAAAAGAAAAGAAATTGCGTGTTAATTAGAAACCATATCTAGAATTGTTGATGTGGATTTTAATTTAACACTGCAGATGCTTTCGTTGCTTTGAGGTAAGTTCTGCATCATTTAATTGCTTTCTTGGGTGTTAAATTGGTGGTTTGCGCACCTGCATTAACACCTCACATGTTAGAGAAATAGATTTAAAATCAATCCAAATTGCTTGCCAAACATTTTTCAAAATAAAAAGAAAGGTACCGAAAAGGCGTTAGAGAAATCTAACGTAATCAAGTCCCCGTACCCCTAGTCTCTGGTTCGTAGGAGTAAAGTGAATCTCCCGTTACTTTACTACGGTTTCTAATCGACCCACCAAAAATAGATTAGTGGTGACTCCTAATTAAAAAATTTTCATGTTAACAATTCAAACCTAAGTCGCGAATTGGTATGGGCTTGGGAGAGCCCGAGTTAAGTCTAGGCTTAACAATCCATTAGCCAAACCCTAGGTGGCTCACCCCCGAAAAAATTGGTCGCGACACTTACAAATCTTGGAGAAGAAGAAAATAAGATATCACTAGAAAAATAACATAAAATTGGAGGTAATATATGGATATCCGAATCTCCTTAAGGCGATTAGTTCCTACTAATGGAGTTTCGCATATTCACGAACTATGTCTCCCAAGATACAATACCTCGAATCTGTTTGGATTAGCACTATGCAAACATGACTCAATCGAACCGTTCAATTGAACCAGCACACCCGGAAAAATCAGAATAGTAGAATAATATATCAAATCTCTTTTGGAATCGAGTCGAAAAAACATTGTAATGAAGCTATATGCTTCTATATATTTATAGAGCTTTTCAGTTCATGTACAGAAGAGATACATGAATTAAATAGACACATGTATCCATGAAATTCATGAATCAAGAGATACGTGAATCCAAGAGATTCATAAATCTAGAGACACGTGAATTCAAGAGATTTGTGAACTCAATAAATATATGAACTAAAAATACATGAATCTAGGAAATTCATGAATTCAATAGATACATGAACAGAAAATACGTATATTAATTTGTTGGCTTTCATTGATCCATTAACCATAATTATAACATTTTTCTCTTATCGTGATCGAGAGTCTCTCTTCCCAATTTCTTCTTGTTTTCATCATCGATTCCTTTCATTTCTCGGGGCCTCCTCTCTTCATTTCACCTGGTGAGTGAGTTGATTGCACGATTCTTGCGCTTGTTGTGCATGGGTTTCTCTTATATTTCTTAGTCTACAATGCGTAGATAAATGTTGGAAATAAGATTGAAGATCTTGGAGCCGATTCTGATTGTGATTGATTTCAGTAGATCATTTATTAGTGTAGTAAATAGTAAATAGTGATTCATGTATATTATTTTTCCTATTTTATTCTTTCATTCTTATATTATAAATGGCTTAATGTACTTGCATATAGAAGAAAATACAAGAAAACATTTTCCCAAATCTCTTTTCCCTTTCTATAATGGTATTAGAGCCTTCTCTTCCTAGCCTAGCTTCTGCAACCCCATAATTGCTGTAGTTTTTTTTTTTCTCTGATTTGTTACTGCAAATCTCTTCTTACATAACAAATCAGCAAAACGATTAGGAATTCATTTTTTTTAATACCAGGGCAAAGGATAAGAATATTGCAAGTACCAGTGGACCACTGGGTTGGGACAGACATGAGCCCAATACCCATCCGGAGAGGAAAATGTTGCGGGTTTTCAGCCCAACAGAAGAGGACTGATCCCCTCCGCATATGGGATTGACCTAACTGGTGAGTCGGGCCAGACGACTGTAGGTCACAGACCCAGATCCATACCGGGTCAGGAAATGGAGCCCTACCCGGTTCAACACACACTCATGCCTTACGTATTTCCGGTCAACGACAACAGCCGCCCGGAGCTTAGAGATTCACTTTACACATCGGCGGCAGACAGGCCGGAGTTACGCCTAATCAGCCAACAACTTACCGAACTAGCGAACTACCACTCTTGGGCACAGGACCTCCGAGAGCGCTTGTCACTAAGGACAAGGAAGGTTTCATCGATGGAGTTGTGCCCTACTCGATGGGCGAGTGACTGCAGAGGCATTGGCGACGTTGCAACTAACTAGTACACACTTGGATTAGGAACTGCTTGGCACCCGATGTCATGGCTAGCCTTCCTCCGACAGAAGATTTGAAGAAGTTCTAGGAAATTATACGAGAAATGTACGGGAAATCAGATTGGGCAAGATTATTCACGTTGACCTAGGCCTTGTTCGAACTAAAACAAGGTAACCTTTTGGTCATCGAGTGTTTCAACTAGCTATTGGCCTTGTGGAACAAAATCAAAGCAACAAAAGAAAAATTGGAGGGGCCGGAGGCCACTCTCCGACAGTATTGTGCCATCAAGGAGAAAGACAAAGCGACCATATTTTTACTTACCCTTAACGAATCATACACGACGTTTTGATCGCAAATCCTTGCGAAGTTAATTTTGGATGAGATGGTTCGCGGTGAAGTTAATTTTGGGAACAAATCCAAAGTTCTTGTAATGGGTAAAGGTGATGTTAATATCAACTCAAAAGATGGTACTAATGTTACTGCTGTAGATGTTTCTTTTGTGCCAGGACTTTTTTGGAACTTATTAAGTGTTGGGCAACTTTCCGAAAGAGGCCACAAAGTCCATATTGAAAATGGAGTTTGCACTATTATGGGGGTAAACAATAAATTGATCATGACAATGTAGATGACAAAGAACTGGATGTTCCCTCTTACTCTTCAAACAAAGAATCTTTTGAACTTTCAAGCGGTGGTGAAAGATAGCAACTAGTTGTGGCATCTTCGATTTGGTCATTTAAATTTTCGTGGACTAAAATTACTGGTCCAGAAAAAGATGGTGACCGGCATGCCTTTGATTGCCCATGCAAAGGATGTCTTGTTGGAAAACAACATCGAGAATCCTTTCCAGTTGGAAAAGCCAGAAGAGCAAAACAACCTTTGGAGTTGGTACATACAGACATATGTGGCCCTGTTGAGGTGGAATCATTCACACAAAAAGGTCATTCACAGAAAAAGGTATACATTAATTTTTGTGGATGGTTTTACTAGAAAAACATGGGTATATTTTCTTAGAGAAAAATCTGAAGCTTTTTCAAAGTTTAAAGAATTTAAAGTCTATGTTGAAAAGTATAGTGGCTTTATTTTAAAGACGTTAAGATCGGATAGAGGGGGAGAATTCACTTTGAATGAATTTGATAAATATTGTAAAATTCATGGAGTGAAACATCAATTGACTGCCAGCTATACTCCTCAATAAAATGGTATAGCATAAAGAAAGAATAGGACAATTTTTTGAAATGGCAAGAAGTATGCTAAAGGCTAAAAATTTGCCCAAGAAGTTTTAGGCAGAAGCCGTCGCGTGTACAATATTTCTGCTAAACAGGTGTCCAATAAGGAGTGTTTTGGGAAGAACATCGGAAGAGGCTTGGAGCGGCAACAAGCTAGATGTTCCGTTCATACAAGTATTGGGTGTGTAGCATATCCCTATATACCAGACAAACAGAGGAAAAAATTGGATGACAAAAGCCAAAAGTGCATCTTCATCGGCTATAGTGACATGACTAAGGGTTATAAGCTATATAATCCGGTCACTAAGATATTTATCATCGGCAGGGATGTCCAGTTTCTTGAAGATGAAGCCTGGAACTGGAACCAGAAGATTGACTAGAAAAGCATCACCATTGAAGATGAATCATTGGCGAGAGAGACAAAAAAATCTTCAATTGAAGATCCATCATTTTTGCCTAGTAGTTCAATTTCTTCACCAAGAGCAGTTTCAGAACCACCAATACATCATTCATAGCAATTGCGAGAGACGCCATCAAGATTCAGGGATTATGTAATCACAAGAGATGATCATAGTGATAATGAAGGAATCACTGATGAAACTATGATAAATTTTTGTTTATTTGTGGAATGTGACCCCCTATCCTATGATGATGCAGCAATAGATGAGAAGTGGATCCAAGCAATGGATGAAGAAATCCGCTTCATTGAAAAGAATGACACATGGGAGCTAACTTCTCAACCACTCGATAAGAAGCCCATTGGTGTCAAGTGGGTGTACAAGACGAAGTACAAGCTAGATGGTTAGGTGGACCGATATAAAGCTAGGCTAGTCGTAAAAGGCTACAAGCAAAAACCATGTATTGATAATTTTGAAGTATCTGCACCAGTGGCTCGAATGGTTACCATTCAGATGATTTTAGCACTCGCAGCTCAAAATCGTTGGAAGATCCACCAAATGGATGTGAAATCAGCGTTTCCTAATAATGTTCTTGAAGAGGAAGTCTACGTGGAGCAACCATGGGGTTATGAGAAGAAAGGGCATGAAAATCAAGTTTATAAACTAAAGAAAGCATTGCATGTTCAGGCACCTCGAGCATGGTACACAAGAATTGACATGTACCTGTTATAGCGTGGTTTTCGAAAGTGCCCATATGAGCCTACACTATATATCAAGTCAAACACTAACGGTGACATAATAGTTGTGTGCCTTTATGTTGATGATTTGATATTTACAAGGAGTTGTGAAGAGATGTTTGTTGAATTCAGGGAGGCTATGACTAGTCATTTCGAGATGACAGATTTAGGATTAATGTCATATTTTCTAGGCCTTGAAGTAAAGCAAACAAATGATGGCATATTTATTTCACAACAGAAATATGCTAATGATACTCTAAAGCGATTCAAGATGGAATCGCTCAAACCAATACGGACTCTTGTAGCAGAACGGTTGCAATTGAATAAAGAAGGAATCGGAAGCAGTGAACCCCACTTATTTCAAAAGCATTGTTGGTAGTTTAAGATATTTGGCTTCTACAAGGCTAGATATTACTTATGGTGTGGGAATTATTGGTCGATTTATGGAGAAACCATACCAATCACATTTGCAAGCAGCAAAAAGAATTATACGGTATGTCAGTGGAACTCATGATAATGGGATTTTATATTCTCATATTAACAATTTAATTTGGTGGGATACACAGACGGTGATTGGGTAGGTGATACTGAGACTCGAAAGAGTACTTCTGGATATACTTCTTTTCTCGGATTAGGAGTAATTTATTGGTCCTTGAAAAAACAACAAGTTGTTGCACTCTCGACTACTGGAGCAGAATACATAGCGTTAGCTTCGGCAGCATGTCAAGCAATATGGCTTCGTAGGATACTATGTGAATTGATGCAGAAACAGACAGGTCCTACGAAAATGTGTGATAACAAATTAGCTATGGCTTTGGCCAAGAATCCTGTTTTTCATGGCAGGAGCAAACACATCAATATTAAGTATCACTATATTCGCAAGCAAGTCAAAGATGGCAAAATTGAGCTTTAACTTCTACAAATCGGAAGATCAAATTGGAGATATTTTGACTAAACCATTGAAGGCAGATTTGTTTGAAAAATTGAAGATGATGCTTGGAGTTGTTGAATTCCAAAATCAATTTTAAGGGAGGCTGTTTAAATAAAAATAAAATTGATTATCGGATGACGATTGCTAGATGAAAAACTTGCAAGCATTGAAGAAGCCATAAAGACTTCACGATGACTATGTTTTTCTTCGACATTGGGCTGTTTCGTTCTCTTTCTTAATGGTATGTGGTTGTTATGTTTTTCTTTATTAAATGTAATGATTGGCATTTGTGAGATTCAGTTCCTATATAAAGGAATGGGATTAGGAGTTGTAAGTCTAGCCACAAGCCATAGTCCACAAAGACACAAATAAGAGAAATCATTCTCAATAAAAATTTCTCCATCAAATTTCTAGTGTTCTTATTCCAAGTTTCCAAAGTTTATTATCATTCTTTTGGTTCCAACACATCACAGAAACGTTTTGTCGAACACCCGTGGGCGTCGACTGGAGGGCAGACGATAATTCGAGGGGACATCAAACCGAGACCGAGATAGCTATAGGCTATGAAGCAAGGTTGAATAGGCAACAAAGTGCAGCATCGATCGGGTCGAGACTCGAATGAACCGAAGAATCGCAAACCCAATCCAGCGAGCTAAAAAATAAAGCAACGTGGAGCGTGCCAGTGTGCTTGGGTAACGGGGCCCTACTCGGCTTGCCGATGGCGACTGGCAAGGGGGCGTGAGACGGATCGAGCTGTGGTCGGTTGCCGGCCTAGTATCATCGAGACAAGATCCTCCGTTCAAAAGGGGTTGAACAAAAAACAAAAATTACCCAGAAAAAGGGCGCCAGGGAGTGGGATCTCGAGCACGGTCGCGCTTCTCTCTTGCTCTCCGCTCTCTCTCAAGTAGTTCTCTCCCTCAAGCTCTCTCCCGGATCTCCTCTGTCGAGCAACTCTCAGTCGAAGAAAATAACCAGGCCTCTCTCTCTCGGACTCTCGTCGAAGACAGAAGCCTCCCGAAAATGAGCGAGCCCCCCTCGCTTTTAAGGGCGACTGGCAACGCGCATGGCCTCTGCCATTGCTATATCTTGCCGGCCGGACTAAACCCGACCCGCAGATCATGCTGCCCCATGCCCCGTGCCCCCTGGCGATCCTCTGCCTCCTCTAGCTCTTTCTTCTTCTTGCAGAGGCGTGATCGACGTGAGGGGGAAGACAACCCATGCGCAGGCCGGGCCAAAACGAAGGGAGATTTGCCACATAGGGGAAATAAGAAGGAAGCTGGGCCCGAGCCCAATCGGAGAGGAATAACAGAGGGAGAAGAGAAGCATTTTTAATGCTAATTTCCCTTTTTTTAATAATAATTTTTCTATTTTTTGAATTTTTTTTTTAAGAATCTTTAATAATTAATGCTAGCAATGCAAACATATCTAATATATACGTGATGCATGAAAATTATTTACTTAACTCTTTTCTTTTATTAGCTAATCCAATAATAATTTTTTAATTTAATTTTTTTTAAATCCAGTTTAAAAAAATTAATTAATACTAGCGATGCTAATGCTCCTAATGTGTATATGTGATGCAATTTAATGAAAATTAATTTTTATTTAGGGGTTAAAAATTAATCTTTAAATTTCTACGTGATAAAGCCCTTAATAAAATAGTCAAATTTAAAAGCCAATTGGCTTGAGCTCGTTTGGATTTGGTGAGCTACAAGCTCATTGGCCTCGGTGAAGCTCGAGCTCGCCTAGGTCAATTGAGCCTAGCTTGCCAACCTACGTCTTGGCAGTTGTTGAGCTGCTAGCCATCATCAAGGTACACGACCGGTGAAGGAAGGAGGAAGGAAAAGAAAAAGAAAAAGAATAAAAAATAAAATGTTGATTTTGAAAAATAAAGAATAATTTTTAAAATAAATTATAAAAAATATTTATATTTAAAAAATTAAAAAAATCGATCTTGTTTTTTGTAATTCCCAAAAAAATCAAATCATATACCAATTGATGGAAAACATTTTCTAGTTTATTTTCAAGTTTTAGCAAATTACTCACAAATATTGTCATTTTCCTATAAAATGAGAAAATGGCTTTCTACAAAATATTTTCCTAAGAAGTAATATTTTTCACAAAATGAATGGAGTCTTAATAAGCAAAATTTTTCTTCATTATGTTTTATATCCTTATTTTACATCAATTTCTAAACACACAAAAGGATATCCACGTTATAGTGTACTTATAGCCAAACCACATTATATCTTAGTCCTTTCAAATCTTCTCTCTCTGATTTCCTCGTGATTGCTTAAATCCTTTATTTTAATTTCTAATTAGTGTTGATGCCTAAATTTTACCTTTTTACTTAAGACTTAATTGCGTAGAGAATTATAAATTAGTCTCTAAAAAAAGATAAAGTAAATAATTTTCATTAAAATGGATAGTTTTAAAAAAAAATTGCATCGAATATAGGCATTAGGAATTTTGCATTACTAGTATTAAAAAGAATTAAAAATTAAACTAATTTTTTTTTAAAAGCATGTCCGTAAGGCTAGGGCCAGTCTTAGCCCAGCCCCTCCTTCATTTCCCTTTTCTTTTTCCCTAACTGGACCGGCCCAACTCCTAGGCCTAGGCCGGTGTCCATCAAATTCGGGCCAAGTCCACATAGGCCAAACTGAGGACTCCAATGCATGAGCTTGGATCCCCGCCAACCATGTCTAGGTATCCAATTCCTATGCCTACTTCACCAACACTCAAGCTCAAGTCCATCAAGGTTGGCTTGCCCCAATGGCCATGTTTGGGTAATCAAGGGCTAGGCCTAGGAAATCAAGTTTCGACGATAGGACCTAGTTATTGAACATTCCTTATATCACACGAATAGTGTATGTCTCTTAGAAAACTACTTTTTGATAACGTTAAATTCTCCGCATAACAAATGGAACAATCCGAACTCTTCCCCAGATGTAGTAGATCTTTAAAACAAATGGTTGCCCCCCAAACGACTCCAACAAACGATTAATGTGAGCTATGAACTTTCTTGGCATGACTTCAATATAAGCAGAAGCACCTATCTATTAGCCTTTCTTCGACCCACACTTTTTCTTTAGAGCCCAAAGATCTCATTGAGGATCGTCCCGGACTGAACCAAAGCCCAGCCGAGTCTAGTCGAGCGCCATTGCCAGCCGAGTCTGTGAAAACTCAGCTCCACAGCCAACTCCTGATTCTTATCTTGTTTTTGCTTTTGCTTAACCAGAATGTCTCAATCTCTTAAATCCTGCACAGGGAATGTGTCTAGAGCTTCTTGTTAAATATGACTCGAGTTTGAGCGTTTGCTAAAATGCGAAATTTGGTGGACTCGCGAAGGAATTACAAAAGAATAAAATAAAGAAGGAACCCCTGCAGTTTCAAATTCCTTTGAAAAAGGAAATCTGGGCACATGTATTATAATAAAATAGGTTTCCTTTTTTTGGCGTGAAGTTCCTCCGTGAAGATTGAAATTGGTGGGGCCCAAGGTCAAACTTTGACCTTGGGCATACTTATATATATATACAGGTTTTCTTTCTCTGCGGCTGCTGCACAAAGACCTACGTAAAGAACCCTACGTAGAGAGGAGCCGCATATTAGAGGAGTTTTTTGGCACATCCGCACCGCTTGCAAAAGTCGCGAAAGAGGTCCTTTTTTCGGGGTGTTGCTGCTGCACCCGTACGAGAGAAAAGGAGGAGCCGTATGTCTTCAAGCTGAAGCGCGATCAAGAAAAATAGTTCTTTTTCAGCGTTTGTTTTGAGCTTGTGTGATAATTTTGTGCCGTGACTTGGGTTTGGATTAAATTGGGGTTTGGGAAACACCGAGAGAGTGTTTGAGTGACTTGAATGTGTAATCTCCTTGTATCGCTTGATCTATAGTGAAATTCGCTGCTGCTCTCCCCGTGGATGTAGGTCTTTACAACTAAACCACGTAAATCTAGTGTCCGATTTATTTTTCTTCTTCCGTCTATATTTTGTTTGATCGCTCGCCCACAACAAGTGGTACCAGAGCTAGGTTTGGCTGAGTTGAAGCGAATCGATGGCGACCGAAGAAGTAAAAGTGAAAATCAACAGATTTGATGGGAAGGATTTTAGTTTCTGGAAGATGCAGATTGAAGATTATATTTACCAGATGAATCTGCACTTGCCTTTATTTGGAGAGAAACCAGAGATGATGAAGCAAGCTGATTGGGATTTACTGGATAGACGAGCTATGGTTGTTATTCAGCTGACGTTGGCTCGTAACGTTGCGTTTAACATCCTGAAGGAGAAGACCACTACTGATTTGATGCAAGCCCTGTCAGATATATACGAGAAGCCTTCTGCGATCAACAAGGTCTGTTTGATGTGACGTCTGTTTAACTTGAAGATGAAAGAAGGTGCGTCAGTTGCAGATCATATCAATGAATTCAATGTGATTGTTAGTCAATTGAGTTCAGTTGAGATTGATTTTGAAGATGAGGTACGTGCTTTGATTCTATTATCCTCATTGCCTGATAGTTGAAATACTACCGTTACTACTGTTAGTAATTCCTCTGGGTCAACAAGTTTGACGTTTGATGGGGTTCGAGATTTGATTCTAAGCGAGGACATTCGTAGAAGAGAATATAGCGAA
This sequence comes from Eucalyptus camaldulensis, assembly GCA_019915185.1. NCBI lineage: Eukaryota > Viridiplantae > Streptophyta > Magnoliopsida > Myrtales > Myrtaceae > Eucalyptus > Eucalyptus camaldulensis. The sequence continues at coordinate 6,184,569 of JAHSVA010000014.1, read as the reverse complement.
TCTGTATCTACTGCTCTAGTAGGTGAAAATAGAGGAAGATCTGTAACACGTATGGGTAATGATAGTACTAATATGAACAGACGTAGTCAATCTAGGATTGCTAATGTTGTCTGTTGGAGCTGTGGCAAGAGGGGGCATCTTAGAAGGGATTGCCTTAAGCTAAAGAACGAAAATGGTAAGGGAATTATGGTTGATTCTGCAGATAATGTTGCAGTTGTAGCAGATAATGCCGATTATGTCTTGTCTATCACTGATTATTCATCGTTTGATGCATGGATTATGGATTCTGGTTGTTCTTTTCATGTCACACCAAATAAAAATTAGTTTATCACTTATCAATTCTTTGGACCTAGACTTAGAACCAGGGAAGCAGAGTAAATTTCCAGCAGGTATGCATCCCACAGTGGGTGAACAACTCACGTTCAAGCCCTTCAGGGACAGCCTTTTAGCAGAAAACCACTTAGCCCTTTAGTTCAGAGCCTAGAGACACTCAGAGATGCCAAGATGGAAACGTTTCTAACCTACCCAAGCTGCATTTCTTGGAGGATCCTACCAGGCTGGAGAAGAAGAGGAATTTAGAAAGCCATGGAGAGATTTTCACAAAGCACACACTTTACTTCAGGGGACTCTACCCAAAACAATACACTCTCCTTGCCTTATATAGGCAATAAGAGGTCATAAAGACACACACAAGGACCTTACTCACGGGTCCATATACAAATAGAGGCACCGGAAACTTCCAGGAGGGAATTATTCGCACACTATGAACAGTAAATGTACTGTGAACAGTACTTTCCCTAGCCTAGTGCTACAGTAAAAGTGAACAGTGACCTTGCTATAGTGAAATTGTACGGACTCAACGGTCTCGTCCGTCACGAGCATTGTAGCTACAGACTGAGTCATCTGAGCTGTCTTCTAGGAGATGTGCATCGTATTTCTGTTCAAGGGCTTCAAGGTCTTCAAGTGAGAGGATTTGATTCAGCCTTCGTGATGAGGATGCTTGGTCATGAGCCCAATGTGATGCTTCTTCTTCAGCCCAGTTTGTATTTTCATCTTCTTGAGGGTCGGCAGGAATTCTTGGCTGAGGCCAGTTGGATGGTTGTGCATAGAAAGATGTGTCCATGCTTTGGAATTGTTCGTAGAGATCCTATGACAGAGGTCCTCCAAAGCGTGCATAGGGGTCCTGGGTGGATTGGACAATGTCATCTTTGCTTGTCATTTCAGGCTCTTGGGACGATGTGGCTTGTTTGTATTGTTCGAGTGCTTCCTTAGCTTCTGGTGCTAGCTCATAATGATCCCACATAGTTGGTACATTATTCCAAACATCTTCGGGAATAGTCTTGTTTTCCTGGCACATGATTCTCTGGAGTTCTCGGTATTCATGTTCACAAAGTCTAATAGATCTTGGATAAGATTTGTAAATTCGGGCTTCTCGGCTGTTCAAGTTAGGTTTATAGGATGTGGTTCCTATTTCTAGTGGTGCATCGAGAATACTACCATTATTTCTGCAAAAATTCCATGGACGTCAGAAAAACAGGATGGTGTGGACCTTAGGATTCGGCGTCATGGATCTCAGTTCTTTTTCCAAGTCTTGTTTCCAACATGTAGGATGATAAAACTAATTTAGAAAATCTAAAAGATTTCTATCACATTCTTTTTCGATGTTTCTTCCGAACAGGAATATCCTTGTGAGGTTGGCAATGAATCTTCTGGTTGGAATATCAAAAGCTATTAGGTACTTATTGGTTAAGTACCACAATAACGTTTTGAGTTGTTCAGGGAAATCATCCTCCTTCCAGATAAGAGGATGAATGAATGGATACTCCATATTTAACCCAAAATGATAAAGAATCGAACCTCCATTGAATCTGAATAGGTTTGTGTGGCTTTGCCACATGAGGTTCTCCAGGTTCTCAACAAGACTATCATTCTGGATTTGCTGAATAATCTCCTGGGGGTATTTCCAACTTTGCGAATCTTTGATGTTCTCAATTTTGTATTTCACTCCATGATTGAGCATATGGAGAGCAGGCCTCTTGATGTATATGTTGATTTCGGCTGGTACTTTTGACCTTGATAAGAAGTCAGCAAGTACATTCTTCTTTCCAGGAATATGCTTAGTTTCAAAGGAATATTTTGAGAACCATTCAGCCCATCGAAGCAATTGGGAATTTGGAATATGTTTTTGTTTAAACTTGGTCATCTGAGGGAAAGATGCCATATCTAATTCTACCAGGAAGTGGTGGCCGATGAGATGAAACTCAAACTTTTTGATTCCATTTTTTACTGCTAAGATTTCTTTGAAAATGGAATGGTAATGCATTTCAACTTGAGAAAACTTTCCACTTTTGTGAGCACAAAGATGTCTCTTACCATCAATTTCTTCGAACAGGATGGTTGCCTAGTATTCATCACTGGCGTCAGTTTAAAGAATTCTTTTGCATGTCGATGGTATTTGCAATGGTGGGAGATTCTGCATAATCTCCTTAAGTTTAGCGACTCCTTTGGTCTGAGCTTTTCCCCAAGGTGGGGAATTCTTCTTTAGCATGGATTGCGAAGGAATCAGAAGCTTTGCAATGTTTGGGACAAAAACCCCAAGATAATTAATTATCCCAAGAAATTGCTGAACTTGCTCTGTTGTGAAGTTGTCTTGAGGAAACTTCAATAATTCTTGAGCAATATGTGGCCCTGGATAGTATGTACCTTTGTTAAGGTGCATATCGAGAAATTCGATTTCTGTCTGGGCAATATTCATCTTTTTTTTAGAAAGCATGATACCATGTTTCTTCACAATTTCTGCAAATTGCTCAAGGAGTTGACAGTGTGACTGCTCATCAGGACTGTAGAGCAAAATGTCGTCAATGTACACTACTGCACTTGATAGGATTGGTTGGAAAATGCGACACATGGCCTTTTGGAGAAGAGATGGTGCTACCTTTAAGCCAAAAGGAAGAACTTTCCACTGAAAATGCTGGTTCGGGATACAGAATCCTGTTTTGGATCTGTCTTCAGGATGGATGCACAATTGCCAAAATCCGGCTTTGAGGTCGAATTTGGAATAAATGTGGGCCTTGGTTAGACCACTAAAGAGAGAATCTCTAGATGGTAAAGGGAACTTATCATCTTGGAGGAAAAGATTGAGAGGTTGATAGTTGATCACCAATCTCATTTTTCCTCTGTTTTGCTCGGCGCGCTTATTGACATAAAAAGCTTCACAAGCCCATTGTGAATCGGAGATTTCAATAAGGCCTTGTTGCAATAGTTCCGAGCATTCCCTTTGAGCTAAAACTAGATGTTCTGGCTTCATTCCCATGTGGCTCGCCCTGGTTGGGTTTATATCTTCATTTTTCTTGAAAGGAAGGCGAACAAAGAACTTTGGGTTTTCCCATAAAGGATGGGAACACTTTTGAGCGAATTCTGAATGGAATTCTGAACAAGATTCTAGCAACTTTTGCATAATTGGATCTAGTAGACTCATCTTGATGGAAAAGAGTCTCTGAATATTAACGAACTCAGAGAATTGATCTTTATATCTAAGACCTTTTCCAGGAATGATGCGAAGCTGAGAGATTTGAGTCATGATGTCCCACCCAATTATCAGGTCCTTATTGGGAAGGTTTGATCCAAATATTTTTGCAGTTATGGAGCACTAAGGGAAGAACTGGACAGTTACAGGAGCGGTTCTGACATTTGTGGAGAAAGTATCTCCTGAAGCGGAATTGAAATATCGGATGTAAGGAGTCCAGAATTCTTCAGGAAGAACTTTGGTGTCTAATATTGAACAACTTGCTCCTGTGTCAATGAGAGCAATAACAGTGATGGGTTTGGCAAACTTTGAAGTGAAGATTTTTACAGGGAAATGGGGACAGTGAGTTTGACTTGAAAATATGTCAAGGTTTGGTTCTGGGGATGATGATGATATATGAAAAATATCTTCAGACTCTAAGTCTGACTCAGTCTCACTGGAAGTTTGGTAAGAGGGGATGACACAAAGAGTTTGTTCAGATGGCTCTTCATCAGCAGAGAATAGGGATTCAATATCATCATTTTCAAGAGAAATACCTGTTTTGTTCTCAATGTGATGAATTAGATGATTCTTACATTTTCTCGCTTGAGGACAGTTCTTAGCAAAATGTCCTTTCTGATTGCAAATGTAGCAACGGTTTGATTTTTTGTGGCTTGTGCGATCCTTCTTTTTGCGTAGGTATCGCCATTTCTTCTTTTTCCGGAAATGCTTGGAGCCATGTTTGGATTTCTTTATCCAAAACTTCTTGTAGTGTTTTTTCTTCCGGGAATACTTGCCACATGTACCATCACAGTCTTTCTTGGAACATTTGATTTTTAACTTCTGATGAGAACAAGCTGATTCAAGGCGCTTGTCGGCTGTGATGTAAGTACGGACCATCTGGCGCTTTAAGCACAATTCTTCAAGACATAAATGAACTTCTTGTTGTATTTTGCCTAAGGGAACATCTTGTATTCTCCTTTGTTTTCTGAAGAAAGATCTTTCAACCATCTGGGATAGTTCTTTAGGGATGGAAGTAAGGAAAACATGCTTCAGATTTGGATCTGCTCCGACTTGGTAAAAAAGCTGAAGCATTATTTGATAATGCTTATCAAGATGTTTTTCCTGGAGGGAGCAGCACCTTCTTTCGAAAAAACTCTCTTCTTTTTATCTCTATGAGATCAGTGGGTTTTCCCACAAAGACATGATATAAGAGAGTGATGGCATGGCTGAAATTAGGTGACATCAGAAAATGGATCTGGTCTTGTTCTGAAATTGATTGCCACCAGAGTTTGAGGCTTCCTGTGAACCTTGTAACAAAGTTGTATAGGACGTCATTCATATTATGGTTAGTGATAGACTGGGTATTCAACCAAGTATGAAATTCTTCAAGCCTCATCGGCCATTTGTGATAAGGAATATCATCAACGGTGAAGAATTATTTTGATGCTATGGACACATGCTGAGCAGGATTGCTTGTTTGGTCAATTTCTGGGTCAGAATAATTTGATTCCATATCATCATCTAGGGGGTCAGCCATGAATATTGATGAAGTTATTGGTGCAATGGGGAGGGAATCAACTGTAGGAATTGAGAAGGATGAAGAAGAGGATAGGGATACTGAAGAATCTGATTCAGTATCACGAGAATTTTGTTTTATAGGGAGCATAATTTGTTTTTCTGGAATGACAGGATCAGGCTGTTCAGGCTGTTGGATAACAGGGTCAGGTTCCTAGGTGCCTAAATCTTTTAGAAAAGATTCTAATGGATTTGATAGCATCATCTGATCTGGCCTTTCTCTGATAACAATGGAACTTGATTCCGTAGGTGGTATTTTTTCTTTCCCCTTTTCCTTCTGCAGGGCTTTGAGGCGATTTCGTATTTTTGCCATATCCGGTTCTCGTCTGTAAGGATCTGCTGGAATAGTGGCAAAAATAGACGTTTGTGGCGGTGGGGGTAAATACCCGGTTTTAATAGGAAGTGCTAATGGGTCAAACGGTCTGAACCTTCCTTCTTCAAGAAGCTGGATTTGCCTCTTGAGCTTCTCTATTTCTGGCTTTGGACTTTCAAGATAATGGTACCCAAGATGTTGTCCTGATTCCAAGGCGTGAAGCCTTTTCTGGAATTCAGAAAGTATCTTTTTGGTACTTTCATCATACCTTTAGAGATCTTGTTGCACATTTCCAATTTTGGAATCAATTGCCTTGAAGGCATTGTTGTGTGCCAACAGAGTTTCTGATTGCCAATTTAGAACAACTTCAGCGGCAGAGGTTTTTTTCTGTCTCCCATGTTCGCCCACTGTGGGATGCATACCTGCTGGAAATTTACTCTCCTCCCCTGGTTCTAAGTCTAGGTCCATTCATGGTATCAGAGCCATGGCTTCGTTTTTGATATTATCCATTCCATGCGCTTGACAGGTGAATCCAGAGCTGAGAAGATCTCTTCTCGTCATGTCTACAGAACCAAAAATCCTCGAAGCACCAGTTTCTCTTGCTCCCTCATCTTCATCTTCAACACCTCCAGAATTTCGTGTTTCTAATGCTTCTAAGATAGATTATCTTTATGAAGTCTCTCTTGGCGATGAAACCAAGATTTCTGAAACCCAGCTCCCCCTCATGAACCCTTATTCTGCTTTTGCCAAACCAAACTCGTCATTTTCACCCATCCGCTCCATCCGCCAGCTTATTCACCAAACCCCAAAGCAAGTAAAGGAGTACGTCCAGTCCTCCAAATTCGACCAGCATCCTATTCCTGCTACTGAAAAGGAGTACTTTGTTACTCTCCAGATCCCTCTTGAATTTTCCAGACAATGGGCTCAACAAGGATACACTCATGTCCATTATGGAGCTGTTCGTCTTGCTCTCACTTTCCATGGTCGTAAAGGTTTGCCGGTTGTGGCAAGAATCGCATTGTTAAATACCAGATTTCTACAGTACCAGCATGCTTGCATTGGTACTGTTCAAACTACTTTGAATGTCGGAACAGTCTTTATCACTCTATATCCAAACTTCAACATCGCCCTTTCAGACCCCCAGTTACTTTCTTTTTTGAAAGTCCAAGTCCAGCTCACTGGAGCCCCTCAAACTGCTGACTCTGTAGCTGCAACACTACATTACCAAATGGTTTATCGAGTGCAGAACCATGCACTTGACCTCAAACTTCAATAATGGTAATGAAGATGCTTTGTTTATCTCCATGCAGAATGACCAAGCATCATGTATCCACGTTCCTAGACAGATTCCGAATGATACATTGGCCAAGCTCCTTCTAGAGACTTGGATTACCAACTACGAAAAGCTACATCAGCACAACAAGCCTTTCCAGTCTACGGACTCAGAATTCGTACGCAAAAGAAGATGGAACTGTTTCCATCAAATTTGACAAGGAAAAGGAAAAAAGCCCTTCTATCTTCCAGACCCTCTTCATGATTGAACCATGTGTTCCTCAATCTATTTCCGAGCCAGATCCAAAAAAGCATGTTCGACACTTCGATGGTGATGGACATCATGTTCATTACTATAAAGATGACTATGGTCATTGTTTTTGGGATCCCTTTTGTCAATGTTCTTATTGTACAAATTCTCCTGACGAGGTAGATCCTTTTGCAAGATCTCCACCTCGACAGAAAAGGCCAAAGGATAAGATGTAACAAAGGTACTTAGACGAAGATTCCTCCGTTGATACTCTCGGTGAATGTGACAAATACCAATTCATGGTTTCTTATGCACCACCTCCACCACCAAAGTCCAGTACTACATCCCAAGCCTTACCAGATCCACCAAAAACGCCACCACCATCTCCTCCCCAGAAGAAGCAAGCCCTCTCTCCATTTTATAAGCCAATAATCAAATGGGTTAAGAAGCACTCTTACCCCCTCGAAGTCCCAGAAGAAGCACCACCCACTTCTTTTATCGCTATGTTCCAGGATACCAACTTTCCTCCTCTTGTCAAGGAAAGCTCTAAACTCTCGTTCCCTGCTGCATAAGAGTTTATTGATCCCCATGGTAGATACCGCCATGTTCCTAAAATCCCTACACCCACTGATGTGGCTGTCCCTGAAGGGCTTGAACGGGAGTTGTTCGCCCACTGTGGGATGCATAACTGCTGCACCACCTCCACCACCAGAGTCCAGTACTACATCCCAAGCCTTACCAGATCCACCAAAAATGCCACCACCATCTCCTCCCCAGAAGAAGCAAGCCCTCTCTTGGTAAAGTCTAGTTAGGGAACAACGTTGAGTGCGATGTTGTGGGTGTTGGTGATGTTAAAATCAGAATGCATGATGGTATTGTGAGGACATTGACTGGAGTGAGGCATGTTCCAGAATTGAAAAAGAACTTAATTTCCTTGGGTGCCCTAGATTCAGCTAGCTGCAGGTATTCTTCAAAAGGTGGAGTTCTGAAGGTTGTTCGAGGTGCCCTGGTGATAATGAAAGGAATCAAGCACGATGGCCTGTATAAACTTCAAGGTGAGACAGTGATAAATTTCGCTGCGGAGACGTCGGATGCATCTTCTTGAGAGTCTTTTGACTGCTCGAGGAAGACTTGCGTGTTTGTGCCAATGCACAAGTTTGATGCTGGTGTCAGGATCTCGCAGTCAAAAGCTTTGATCGAGATGGAGACTGGTAAGTTGATCAAGCATGTGCAGACTGACAATAGCATGGAGTTCTGCTCGGAGCCGGCAAATAAATTATGCATGAAAGAGGGCATAATGAAACACCGCACTAATGCCAATAAATCACAACAATTTGCAAAATTGACGAGCAGAACATTACTAGAGATGACCCGAAAAATTATCTCTAGTGCTAGTATGGCTAGGAGATTCCTGGTTGATGTGATAAGTACGGTAAGCTGCCTGATGAATAGATCCCTATCAACTGTTATTGAATGGAAGACTCCTGAAGAAGTGTGGTCTGGTAACGTTGCTGATTATTCTATTCTTAGAATGTTTGGTTGCCCGTGTTATTTTCGAGTAAGTGATGATAAGCTTGATTGGAGGGTAATGTGCATATTCCATGGCTATGCACAAGGTGAGCGGGGTAATCTGTTGTGGTGCCCAGATATAAATTCACCTGTTAACAGCAGAGAAGTTACCCTTGACAAGTCTCCAATACTTCTGGTTAGGAGTGTTTATGGCAATGTTAATACAGATCTGGACGGTGTTCAGCTTGAGGTGGAGTTGCGGCCAGAGACTCTTGAGGTAGCGAGTATGAGCATTAGCAAAGTAATCGACACGGATGGTGTTTATAGCGAGGTGGAGCTTATAGAGCCAACGGTTGCTGTAACTGTTGAAATTAACAAGGTACGTGTTCGATCTCCTGATAGATATGGATGCAATAATGGTTTTGCTTTATCTACGATTAAGGAGGTTGCGTCAGAAAATCCTTGCGGAGCAGTTAAAGGTGCATGTGGAGTTGGTATTCTGATGAGGTCCTCAGTTATGGTGAAGTTTAAGCGATGCTTGGACTTGGATGATATTTGTGGCGGTTGAGCCCATCGGGGGCTATGGGAAAATAGCAGCAGAATTTGAATTTTTACGAAGCGATTGTTATTTGGCTAAAACGTCGAGCTAAGGTGGAGATTGTTAAATATGACTCGAGTTTGAGCGTTTGCTAAAATGCGAAATTTGGTGGACTCGCGAAGGAATTACAAAATAATAAAATAAAGAAGAAGGAACCCCTACAGTTTCAAATTCCTTTGAAAAAGGAAATCTTGGCACATGTATTATAATAAAATAGGTTTCCTTTTTTTAGCGTGAAGTTCCTCCGTGAAGATTGAAATTGGTGGGGCCCAAGGTCAAAGTTTGACCTTGGGCATACTTATATATATATATATATATATATATATATATATATATATATATACAGGTTTTCTTTCTCTGCGGCTGCTGCACGAAGACCTACGTAAAGAACCCTACGTAGAGAGGAGCCGCATATTAGAGGAGTTTTTTGGCACATCCGCACCGCTTACAAAAGCCATGAAAGAGGTCCTTTTTTCGGGGTGTTGCTGCTACACCCGTACGAGAGAAAAGGAGGAGCCGCATGTCTTTAAGCTGAAGCGCGATCAAGAAAAATAGTTCTTTTTCAGCGTTTGTTTTGAGCTTGTGTGATAATTTTGTGCGGTGACTTGGGTTTGGATTAAATTGGGGTTTGGGAAACACCGAGAGAGTGTTTGAGTGACTTGAGTGTGTAATCTCCTTGTATCGCTTGATTTATAGTGAAATTCGCTACTGCTTTCCCCATGGACGTAGGTCTTTACGACTGAACCACGTAAATCTGGTGTCCGATTTATTTTTCTTCTTCCGTCTATATTTTGTTCGATCGCTTGCCCCATCTCAACACTTCTGAATCACTCGTGCGCATGCTTAGTGAAATGGCCAAGTCTGTGAAATAGCTGAGGGTTTCTAGCTTTGCGAGTAAAATTCATAGACATAAAGCAATTTGCCTTTGCTCCATGAGAAGATCACAAGAACTTCTTGAGCAAAAAGAGATATGTCCCACCAAAATAGAGCGAGCCTACTATCAAAAGCTAAATGAAGTGTAATCTATATGTATCCATACACGCCAGTTTCAGCTTCTTACATAGTAACACACACCCCAGGAAGAGAAATACTCATTTAATGTACTGAGAGAGCCATCTGAAGCCCTCGCCGTAGCCCATCTTGCGCACAATGCTGCCCATGAAGACCTCAAGAGGGCGGACGTTGGTGCCAGCAAGGTCGACATTGCCCTTCCCAGTGGTGAAGTTGGTGAGGCCCAAGTAGTACCGCAGTTCGTCCTCTGACGCAGCGGAAGAGAGGTCGATCTTGTTTCCCAAGACGAGGAATGGGACCTTCGCCAGCAACTCGTCCGTGAGGAGAGCGTCCAGCTCCTTCTTTGACTTGGCGAATCTATCCTTGTCGTAAGCGTCGACCAGGTACACCACCCCCATCAACCTATATAAAAGTTTCAAAGCATTCATCGACAAAGTGATTGCTTCACATGCTTCCATACATGCGCGGCAACAATATGAAACAAAACCACCGAGGTTTACCCCAGTGGCCACCCTTCCAACTTGGAAGGGGGAGGTGGAGGGTTCGAATCTCTACCTTCTCAGAGGGGGTTGGGGTGGGGACGCATTAGTTTCGGGATTAAGTTCGAATTCTCACATTCTCAGAGAAGGTTTGGGGTGGGGACGCATTAGTTTCAGGAGTGAGTTTCGATTTCCACACCCTGCAATGAGGCAGGGCAAAAGTCTGAGAATGAGCATTAGAATAGACGTAGAGTAGGATCGACAAATAATATCCCCGTGTGAACGAGTGCCGGGCAGTCGATAAAGGCCACATCATGCTAAACTTGGGTTTCCCTACCGCAGAACCCCGTCATCGTAGTATATCCCAGAAAAAGGAAATTTTTGCAGCAAGGAAAAACCAGTGCCGAATAATACACTGGCCAACATCTTTGCTGATTAGATCAAATAGTAACATCTGCTTATAAACACTGCAAGTCAGCCACACCGGCTATATACAGTATCTTGAAAATGGATTAGCAAAGGATACAATGTTATCCGAAGAGAACTAAGAAGGGGAGAAAACAAAAACCAACAGTGTGCAAGAAAACCGTCATACCGACCACCAGATAACATGAAAACATGTCACTTGCCGACCCAGACTACTGAAAATGAAAATCAGTCCCCGTAAATCCAAGTTATTTTCTTTGGGCCAATATAAATGTTGGATATTGCGGAAGCGTGTGTGTGCAAGTGTGTATGAAATATGGCAAGGGAGTGAGAAATGAATGAAAAATAAATGATGGCACAAACTGAATTTTATTCAAGAACTTTTGAGGTACAAAGGATAATGAAGTGGCTGTTTCTTAGTTTCTAGTTTTTGGTTCTCTCATCTCACGTTCTCTCTCATTTTTCTAGTTTTCGTTCTTCTTTCAAGGCTGAGTACTCTTGCCTATTTATAGACAAGTTCACCGACTACAAGCTGCAACTGACTTTGACACTGTACAAGGATCAATATAAAATTCAGCTTGCGTTCTTTAGCTTCTCCTTGTTGCGGCTTCTCCCGATTCGTGTAGTTGCTTCTCCCTTATTCTTCATTTTTATATTCTTTGCAACTCCCAGCCACTTTTGTTGACTTTTCAACCAACTTCCAGCTGGCTTTCTTCCTTCTTACGTATACTTAATTCATAAGCAAGTGTAGTCTAGTGTAGTCTAAAATTTTCATAAAATGGATCATATGTTAACACTCCTCCTTGATCCATTTTTGTGATACACCAAGCATGCCTCTCAAAGTCTCAAATTTTGTTGATGGCAATGCTTTGGTGAATATGTCTGCAATTTGATCTTCAGTTTTGCAATACTTCAACTCGATCTCTCCTGTGCTTTGCACTTCACGAATGAAATGATATTTTATATCAATATGTTTCGTTCTTCCATGAAAGACTGGATTTTTTTATATTGCTATTGCAAACTTGTTGTCACAAATATTGGCGTTGATTCCATTTGTGGTTCTCCAATGTCTTCCAGAATTCTTCGAAGCCATATTGCATGACTGGTAGTTGTAGCAGCTGCAACATATTCTGCTTCTGCAGTAGATTGTGCCACTGAGTCTTGTTTTTTTTAAGTCCATGAAAATATTCCAGAACCTAATGTGAATGCATAACCAATGGTGCTCCTCCTGTCATCAGATGATCCTGTCCAATCGCTATTAGTGTAACCGATCAACTTAGCTGTTGCACTAGGTCGATACCAAATACCATAATCAGTGGTTCCTCGTAAGTATCTTAGAATTCTCTTGGCTGCTCCAAAATGAATTTGGCTTGGACTCTGCATGAATCGTGATAATAAACTTGTCGCGTACATAATATCTGGCCTTGTAGCAGTAAGATATAGTAGACTCCCAATTAGACTTCTGTAGAGTGAAGCGTCTGCTTTTTCTGCTCCCTCTTCTTTCAGTAGTTTCTCATTCATCACAAGTGGTGTTGCCACTGTTTTACAATTATTCATCTTGAATTTTTCAAGGAGCTTTTCTGCATATTTCTTTTGCAAAATGAAAATTCCTTCATCTTGATTGACTTCAATACCGAGGAAATAGTTCATCAAGCCCAAGTCCGTCATCTCGAATGTCTTCATCATTTCTTCTTTAAATTCTCGGATCATTGTCTCATTGTTCCATGTATATATGAGATCATCCACATATAGAGAGACAAGAAGTGTATCAAAATTACCTTGTGTCTTGATGTAGAGTGTTGGCTCACTCATGCTCCTCCTGAATCCTTGCTTGGTGAAGTATTCGTCAATCCTGCTATACCATGCCCGTGGTGTTTGTTTTAACCCGTATAGGGCCTTCTTAAGCTTTAAGACTTTTTCTTCATTGCCTTTGACAGTAAAGCCTTTTGGTTGAGCTACATAAATTTCTTCTTGGAGGTATCCATTTAGAAATGCTGATTTTACATCAAGTTGATGAATCTTCCACTCTTTTTGAGCTGCTAAAGCAATGAGTGCTCGGATAGTATCAAGGCGAGCAACAGGAGCAAAAGTTTCAGTATAGTCAATACCTGGTTGTTGCAGGTTTCCTTTCGCTATGAGTCTTGCCTTGTGCTTCTGAATTGATCTATCCGCATTAAGCTTTGACTTGTAGACCCACTTTATGCCTATGATTTCTTTGTCTTTGGGACAATCAACGAGCTCCCAAGTTTCATTTTTCTCGATCATTTTAATTTCTTCCTCCATGGCTTTAATCCAAACTTCTTCTTTGGAAGCGTCTTCATAGTTTTCTGGTTCTAAGGACATAAAATTGCACGTTTCATAGACTTTCCTTAGAGACTTTACCCTTAGTATAGGAGACTCAGAAGTAGATTCCTCTTGTGTTGGGCTTGGAGAGGATGGTGGTGTTACTTCTTGAGTAGAGGAATTTGATGTTCTGCCTTCTTCTTGAGGTGTTGTTTCCTCACATGCACGAGGTATGTCTGGTAAGTTGACATACTTCTTCTCAACCTTATCTTCTTCCCAATTCCAAGCAGCATTCTCGTCGAACTCGACATCTCGACTGATCATGAGCTTCTTAGTTTTTAGGTTGTAAACCCGATAGCCTTTTGATTGATCGCTATAGCCGATGAATATTCCTTTTTCGGTCTTCTCATCGAGCTTGCTCCTTTTTTTATTAGGGATGTGAACGTAGCAAATACATCCAAACACTTTGAGATGCTCTGCTGAAGGCTTCCGTCCACTCCATACTTCAACTGGTGTTTTATTTTGAACAGCTTTAGTTGGACACCTATTTAACAGGTATACTGCAATATAAACTGCTTCTGCCCAGAAAGTGTTGGGAAGGCCTTTCTCCTTTAGCATGGATCTCGCCATCTCCATGACGGTTCTATTCTTCCTTTCTGCTACTCCATTTTGCTCTGGAGCGTAACCAACAGTCAATGATGATGGACTCCTTCATCTTCACAGAATTTGTTGAACTCCCTTGAATTATATTCCATGCCTCTGTCACTTCTTAGGACTTTGATTCTGCAGCCACTTTGATTCTCGACACGGTTCTTGAATTTCTTGAAAATAGAGAAAACTTCCGATCTTTCTCGAAGAAAGTAGACCCACGTCATTCTAGTGTAATTATCAATGAATAGGATGAAATATTTATTCTGGCTGGGTGTAAGTGTCCTCATCGGACCGCACACGTCCGTATGGACAAGTTCTAATGGTTTCTTGGCTCTCCATGTGCCTCCAGACGGGAAGGACTTCCTTTGTTGCTTTCCAAGAAGACAGCCTTCACAAACATTTGAAATTTCTGTAATGGCTGGAAAATCTCTCATCATATTTTTCTGATGGAGAATCTTTAGCCCATAAAAGTTGAGGTGGCCAAATCTCCGATGCCATATCTTTGACATATTTCCATCGAATAGGAAAATTCTTGTTCTCCATTTTCACAAAGGCAATAACATGATTCTTATATTTATCATAGACAGTGCATGTATCTCCTTTAAAGTATAAAGAATAATCATTCTGAATCATTTGTCCCACACTGAGTGGATTTTGTGCAAGACTAGGAACCAAATATACTTCATTAATGTACTTTGGTCCTTTCTTAGTTTCAACAGCTATAGTCCCCTTTCCTTTCACATCAACCGATTCATCATTACCCAATCTCACTTGTGTTTTTACTGAAGTATCAATATTGGTGAATATAGATTCATCTCCCGTCATGTGATTGCTACATCCACTATCAATATACCATGGATCATTCTTCTCATCTTTTTCCTCTTGGCCTGTATAGAATAAATTATCTAAATTTTCTTCTTCCTTTTCTTTTCCTTTTTCTTCTTCAACATAATTCGCTCTATAATCTATTTTAGAGCGACAAAATTTTTCTATGTGTCCATATCTTTTACAAGAGCGGCATTGTGGTTTATTTTTAAACCAGCAATCCTTCTCCAAATGATTATTTTTCTTGCAAATACCACAAACTGGATATTTTTCCTTCCATGTAGTTTCTCCTCCTCTTCTATTTTTCCATGAGCTTCTTCCACTATTTCTAGGATTATGAGACTGTATGTTCAATTTTGACTGAAAAGCACTTTCAACTGTATCTTCTTCCTATACTTGCAATCATTTTTCATATGCTTCTAAAGAGCCAATTAGCTCACTCACTGAGAGGGTTTTTAAATCCTTTGATGATTCTATAGTAGTGACAATAGAATTGTATTTTCTAGTGAGTGTCACCAATATTTTTTCAACAACCCTCTGATCAATGATATCATCTCCATAAGATCTCATCTAATTTACTAATTGTTTTAATCTACCACAATATTCTTGAACAGTCTCAAAAATTTTCATCTTAGAATTCTCAAATTCCCTTCTCAAAGTCTGAAGTTGAATAGTTCGTAGCTGTTCAATGCCTTGAAATTCTTCTTGTAATGTCTCCCAAGCCTTCTTCGCAGTCTTCACTCCAATTATTCTCGGGAATGCTATTTCCGAGAGTGCTTGCTGAATAAAATATAGTACCCTTGCATCCTTTTGTAGTTGATCCTTTGGTACACTTGCACCTTCTTGCGAAATCTCATAACCACTTTCGACGATGTCCCATAAGTCTTGGGCCATCAAGAACGTGGTCATTTTGATGCTCCAATAATCATAATTATTCCCATCAAATATAGGAATAGGAAATGAGGATGAGGTCGAATTGACCATAGTTTAGTTGTTTGGAAATTTGGATGGATAATTTTGGGAACGGATGCTTAGGACAAACGTCCTATACCAACCAAAGACGTGGCTATGATACCATTGTTGGATATTGCCGAAGCGTGTGTGTGCAAGTGTGTATGAAATGTGGCAAGGGAGTGAGAAATGAATGAAAAATAAATGATGGCACAAACTGAATTTTATTCAAGAACTTTTGAGGTACAAAGGATAATGAAGTGGCTATTTCTTAGTTTCTAGTTTTTGGTTCTCATCTCACGTTCTCTCTCATTTTTCTAGTTTTCTTTCTTCTTTCAAGGTTGAGTACTCTTGCCTATTTATAGACAAGTTCACCGACTACAAGCTGCAACCGACTTTGACACTGTACAAGGATCAATATAAAATTCAGCTTGCGTTCTTTAGCTTCTCCTTGTTGCGGCTTCTCCCGATTCGTATAGTTGCTTCTCCCTTATTCTCCATTTTTCTATTCTTTGCAACTCCCAGCCACTTTTGTTGACTTTTCAACCAACTTCCAGCTGGCTTTCTTCCTTCATACGTATACTTAATTCATAAGCAAGTGTAGTCTAGTGTAATCTAGAATTTTCTAGAATTTTCATAAAATGGATCATATTTTAACAATAAAGCCCCTGTTTAGAAGCAACGTAGAATATAAAAGATAGAAGTACAAGTGGACGATGGCTTAGTTGCGGCGATTGCATAAGCATTCCCTCACCTCAATCCAAGAAGGTCAAACCTGACCTCAAAGTAAACTAAAGGTTCAATTTCAGGGTTGTCTATTGAAAGCTTAATGCAGTAAATAAAACCAGTGAACTGAACGTTAAGAACCACGCACCCGACTATATGTCAACTCAAAAGTCAAGAAACACATCCACAGACAAGAATAAAGCGTTCGAAGTGATAATTTTAAAATGATTAATCAAAAGCATCAGACTATTCAGTAGGATGATCTGCCCTGCATGCATCATGTTGCATAAAATTCAAAAACTGTTACCGAATTCATGAATGAATCGGCCACACGGCACACAATTAAAGAGATATCCAGAATGAGGAGCTTTCATAGGAGAGAAAAAGAGAGAAGAACTTTACCTTAGCGTAGTAGTCCCGCCAGACTCTACGAGCAATCTGGTGACCACCCAAGTCGAAAGCTTTGAACTTTATCTTCCCTATACTCAGCTCCTCTGAAGTCGGGAACTGGGTGGATGGGTGCTGAACCAATCTCTGCCAATCACAGAACCAGGAATTTTTCAGTTAACTTTCAAAAGGGGTGTTATCATCCTATGAACGCGCTACATATATCTACACATTGTCCATTAAGAAATATACTATAAACCCGTACCACGCAAACGTCATATAATCAACTCACCAAACGACATGGAGAGAGGCCTTGAGAAACAAAAGAAATCAACGACGAAAATAAGAACAGACAAAAAAGCACAATTCTCGACCACGATAAGAGAAAAAGCAACTCTAGAACTGTGAGTTTCCATCGAAGGGAGTCTCGTAAAACGAACGTACCTCATCCTTCACCATGCGAAGCAGAGTGGTCTTCCTAAGTTATCCAGCCCCAAGAACAAGATCTTCGCTTCCTTCTGTCACAGACCGAGAGATACCAGAGCTCCATAGAGCCAATCCACCAGAAACATTGCTCCCTCTTTTTTCCGCTTCTTTTGACAAAAACCCAAGTGAAAATTCCCCGAAATCTCAACCGACAATGAGAAAGAATCAAGAAAGGTGAGAGCTTGAAGCAACTTCAGCCGGAACCAGTTTTGCATCTATACTCTCCGTTCGAAGCTTGGCGCGCAAGCACTTTACCGGCAGCGCCGGTGAGAGGGGTACGCATCCCCGATTGACTGCGAACGTGGCGCGTCGAGAGGGAGCGGGTGACCGGCTATCCGCAGTGGATGTTGGGCTCGTCCACGTGGGAGGTTCTGATTGGGTGGGTTGCGTACAGCGTGGTCGACGCGGGAGACGAGGCGCGACGGATTGTACGGTAGGGATGCGTTTGATGCTTTTGGTGATCGGCGAATCGGAGGGACGAAGATGAGGGGATGAGGTGTGGCTCCTTGATTGGCCGGAAAGAGGCAAGGTCATTAAGAAGCTTTTTTTTTTTTAACTATTTTTTTGACTTCCGGGCACTTTATACTTGCAAAAAAAGGAAGAAGAAGAAATTTCCAAATTTTAATGTATAGAATATCATCACATATGCAGATTAGTGGTTTGAATATCGGGAAGAATTATGCAAATCTCCCGCTGACTTTAGGGTAAATACATTGTTTTATTAAATTTTTATTTCATTACGGTCATCAACCATTGATTGCATTTTTTATGTACAAATGTAATGTAAATGACTTCTAAAGTAACGGCATATATTCATATTTTTTTTATCAAAATAAATCTCTACCTTTGATTTTTTGGGGGGGGGGAAATAGGGAAAAGGGATACAATAAATTAACTAAAATGTTGGAAGAACTGATTATCTATAACATGATAATAAATATATTTTATGCTAATTCGTTCCCAACCTAGAGACATGATCAATTTGCCATTTTCTAGAAAGTCGCGGGATGAGTAGTGGGGCAATTGATGCATCATAGCTAGTCAATCATTAGGTGATGACGGAAAAGGAAAAAAAAAAAGGCGATCACGTATGGCGCGTGTGTTTATATTTCTGTTCAAAAATTGTTCCGTGTAACAGAAATAGAAAAAACTATTTCTGTTCCGGGGAACAATTTTTGACTAGAAAGACGCATTTGATAAACTTGTTCTGGAAATAAAAAATGAATAGAAACACTTTTGGTAATTTTATATTCTTTTTTTATTTCTTTTTAATTTTTTAATATTATTATTTTATTTTTCCTTTTTTTCTTTCTTTTTTCTTTTTTTCTTCTTTTGGTCGGTCGCCGGCCTCGGCCATGGCCGTCGACCGGCCGACGAGGGTCGACGGCCTCGCCTAGAGCCTCGCCGGATCTGGGCGAGCCTAAGCTCGCCGAGCCTCGCCCCGTGCTGGCAACGCTCGGCCTCGCTAGGGGCCGGCGACTGGCCAAAGAAAAAAGAAGGAAAAAAGAAGAAAAAAAGGAGAAGAAAAGAGATGAGAGAGAAAATATGTTCTTCAAAAGTATTTCTGGAACAAAAAAATAACTTTTTTTTGTTTCTTATTTCTATTCTAATTTTATTCCCAAAAAAAAAAAAAAGGTTTTGAACAAAAACGCAAACAAACGCGTTTCTGTTTTTTTGTTTGTTCTCGGGAACAAAAAAACAGAAAATTTGTTCATGAACAAAAAAAAGAAATACAAACATGCAGGCCCGTAAATGTGGGTATCATCAATGAGAAACTTCATTGCACAGGTATAGCTCGACTCCTCGTACGTCATCCAACCTCGCAACCCTTCACAGCCACGAAAGGATAAAGATCAAGAGGCGGAGCGACTCTCTCCCATTAATTCCGAACCAAGCACAAAACTTTCATCCAATCGCTAGACCTCAACCATAACCACGATGACCTCAATTGTACTCTTCTTGGTGCAGGCCATCCATCCGAACTCAGCGACATAGCTGAAATCGCCGTCGGAGGGACGGAAGCCAGCCGGCCATCGCCTCCGCAGAAGGCCAAGTATTTCAAGCTAGGAATTTGGGAGATCTCAATAATTTAGATTTTTAATGTCTTTTACAGCATCAAAAGTCATAATTTACGAATGAGGAAAATATTTTCGTGAGAAGTCCTTATGATATCCAAAATGGCATAGACAGCTCCTTACGGCATCCTCTTCTAGTACTTATTTTCTTTTGTCTTATTTGTCTTCTTAGTCTTCAATTTGCCAAAATCGAGATAAACAACTTCTTCGCTCGCCACTCAACACTCGCCTCGCTCGCTTTGGGTCACTCATGCCGCTTGTCGCTCACCGCTCGATGCTTGCTTGGCTTGCTCCTCGCTCGATACTTGATGCTCATTCTGTTCGACGCTCACTCCACTCGACCCTCACCGCTTGCCTTTTTTAGCTAACATCGCTCGTCATTGAACCCATTGGGTCGGTCTGATCCTCGATTGTCATTTTAAGGAGTACAAAAAATGAAATAAAAAATTATTGTTTGGTCCCGAGTTAACCTTGGAAATGAACTGAACACATTGGGTCAGTTCAGTCCTCAATCGCTTTTTCGATGAGTATTAAAAATGAAATAAAAAATTATCGATTGGTCCCGGGTTGACCTTGAAACCGAACTGAATCCACTGAGTCGGTCTAATTCTCGGTCCCAAGCTCAATAGAGTCAGTTCTCGGTCTCAAAAATTGAGGACCAGCACTATGCAGGTTGATGCTAAGATTAGAAGATGGACCAGCTCAACTCGGACCATGCTCACCCCTAAAGTACCCAATATTTTCTCCCTCATGACAAGGTAGAGAAAAATGCTGCTCTACACTGGAGTGATGTTGAACACTTTTCGCTACCTCAATGTTGAGGTAGCGAAAAGGGTTGAACGAAGTGTTGATGTGGCTTCTGGGGATCAAAGAGAATCGCAGGGCAAGATTTTGACGCGACTGTACGGCGCAGCTTGCTGTGCTTGTTGGCCATCATCGGTAACGGTCGTGATGGAGGTGGGATTGAGAGAGGTGCCCGAGTTCTTGAAAATGAGTAGCGATGGAGTTGGAATTGGTACTATCATCGGTGGCATATTCCGCCTGCCAAAACCCAGTCCGGTATCGAGACCTCTCGAATTCCTAGACGAAATACTCGGCCTTATGCGGAAGCGACACCCGGTTGGCTTGTCCCTCCAACGGCAATTTCAACTGGGATAGCCTGACAGGGAAAAGTACAAGTGAGGTGGTCGTGCATTAGGTTTAGGTTTAGCGATTGGATGAAAGTTTTGTGCTCGTTCTAGAATGAACAAGAGAGTTTCGTTCCGCCTTGCGATCACCATCCTTTTGATGTCCGCAAAGGTTGTGAGGTCGGAGGAGGTACGAGGAGTGAAGTCATATCTACACATGGAAGTTTCTCATTTATGACACTCACTTTCCCGTCGTCGCCCAGCGATTATGTACATGTTATCAACTATTTTCTCATAAATGACAAGTTGATCATGTCTCTAAGGTTAGAAAACAAATTAGCATGTCCTTGTGTCATGGGCTTTTCATAGAGGAAAATAACACAAATGGTTCTTAAACTATGATATAATATATAATGTAGTCTTTGAATTTTAACATAATATGTAATATCGTCTATGAATTTTTAATTTATTTAATATAGTCCCCGAATTGTTGATATATGTTCAATCAAATCCCTAAATTATATGAAAATGTTCAATGTTGTCTCAAAACTTGAATTAATTGAAAAATAACAACTTGAATATGTTCCAAAAATTTAAGGATTATAGTGAACAAATTAAAAGTTCGAGGATCATATTGTACATTAAACTAAAGTTTAGGGATCGTATTGAATAAATTAAAAGTTTATGAATTATATTACGCAATGAGTAAAAGTTCATGGCTATTTGTGTCATTATCCATTTTCGTAATGATTATGCAAGATGAGTCTGCTCCCCTATCCTAACATGCAATATGGAGCCTTCTCTTTTCTTTTCTTTTGGCCATCTAAAACACTTCATTTGTCAAAGGAACTTGTTAACTAAAACGTAATTAAATGAAAAAAAAATTAATTTTCAGGAGAAATTCCGTAGACCCTTACGAGCTTTAGCTATTGCAGGCCTTTGCCTTCAAACTTTTAACCAATGCGCAATACCCTTCTCCAATTTCATTTTGTTATAAACCTCCTTTTATTTCTCATCAGCAAAGTGCAGCGCACATGAATTTTAAGGGGTAAAAAATACATTTTCATCTCATTTTCTTAAAATAAATATTATTTTTACACTTAGTTGATTTAAAAAAAATGGAAGGAAAAAACACCAATTAAATAAATAGGAAAAAATCTCAATAACAAGGTCAAATGACACAAATTGATGAATCCTTATGTATGTTTTAAAGGGTTGAGTGATGTAGAAAATGATTGATAATAGTTAAAAAAAATCAAGATGAAATGATAGCTTCAACTGAAAAAAATAATTACGAAAAAAAAAATGATGAGCCGAATCAAATGATATTTCAAATATTATTGTCAATTTGCATTATTTAACCATTTAAAATATACAAAATCTTCTTATGTTATCTGGCATTTACCTTTTTTTCAGTGAAGCCTTTTTTTTTCCTTTTTCTACTTAATTATGTTTCTTTTCTATAAAATATCTTTATGTTTATGTTATCATTAATAATCACTTCTTCCGAAATTTATTGTACTCCTTTTTCCTTGCCCCCCCCCCCCCCCCCCCCGAAAATCGAAGGTAAAGGAGAGATTTATTTTAATAAAAAGGATATGAAAATACACACTCACTCCTTAAAAGTTACGTACATTGCTTTTGCAAATCGAAAATGTAACTAAGGACTAATGATCATAATAAAATGAAAATTTAATAAAATAATGCATTTACCTAAAGTCACCAGAAGATTTGCAGAATTTTTTCCGATTTTCAAACCACTAATCTATATATGTTTTGACCAAAAAAAAAATCTATGTATGTGTTATTTATCGGTGTATTAAATTGAAAATTTCTTCTTTTGTTTTTTTGTGCAAGTATGAAATGTCTCAAAAGTCCGAAAATGGTACGACCGCTTCTTGAATGGCCTTTTCTCCCTAGTACCAATCAAGGAGCCACGCCTCATCCCCGCATCTTGGTCCGTCGATTCGCTGATCGCGCAAACGTCAAACGCATCCTGATGGTACAATCCGTCTCACAACCGCATCAGGAAAAGTGCCGAAAAAGTCCTAAACCTTTTGGCTTTGTGCTTATTTAGTCCTAAACCTTTTTTTGGTGCCGATTTAGTCCTAAACCTTTTTATGTTGTGCCAATTCAGTCCTTTCGGGCCAATTTTGACCGGATTTTGCTGACTGGACACCGGCCGGCTGATGTGGCCTGATCGGCGCTGACGTGTACAATTTTTAATAATATTTTAATATTTTTATTTTTATTTTTTTATTTTTTATTTTTATTCTTTTCTTTATTCTTTTTTTTTTTAATTTTTTCTGCTCATCCTCTTCCTCCAGTCGGTCGCCGGAGCTCGGCGACCGGCCAGAGGCGACGGCCGGCGAGGTCGAGACCTCGCCGGGCACCTCGCCAGTGGCCGCGAGGGCGGCCTCGCGCCGGGCGGGCGAGCCTCGCCGCCCAGGCCTCGAGGGCGACCTCATGCCGGGTGGGCGAGGCTTGCCCTCGCCGGATTTGGCGAGGCTCGACCTCGCCAGATTCGGCGCGAGGAGGAGCTGGCGAGGTCGCCCTCGCCGGCCGTGGGCGAGGCTTGACCCTCGCCAGATCCGGCGAGGGCGAGCCTCGCCGCCAGGTCTCGAGGGCGGCCTCGCACCAGGCGGGCGAGGCTCGCCCTCGCCGGATCTGGCGAGGGTCGAGCCGGCGAGGCTCGACCTCGCCGGATCCGGCGCGAGGAGGAGCTGGCGGGGCTCGCCCTCGCCGCCCAGGCCTCGAGGGCGGCCTTGCGCGAGGGCGAGCCCTGCCCGCCCCGTGCGAGGCCGCCCTAGCGGCCACTGGCGAGGTGGCCGGCGAGGTCGACCTCGACCTCGCCGGCCGTCGCCTCTGGCCGGTCGCCGAGCTCCGGCGACCGGCTGGAGGAAGAAGATGAGCTAAAAAAAAAAATTAAAAGAATAAAAATTAAAAGAGAAAAATATTAAAAATATTAAAAAAATATTAAAAAAATATTAAAAATATTATTAAAAATTGTACACGTCAGCGCCGATCAGGCCACGTCAGTCGGCCGGCGTCCAGTCAGCAAAATCCGGCCAAAAGTGGCCGAAAAGGACTGAATTGGCACAACGTAAAAAGGTTTAGGACTAAATCGGCACCAAAAAAAGGTTTAGGAGTAAATCAGCACAAAGCCAAAAGGTTTAGGACTTTTTTGGCACTTCTCCCCACCCGCATCCCTTCAATTCCTCCATGTAAGCGTCCCACGTAATCGCACAACTGTCGCGCCTTGTGGAGAAAATAGTGGTCTCAAAGTGCCAAGTCAGTATGCGCCGCAACCAATTAGGAAGTGACTTGTGGTTCCACACGTGCTCGAATGGGCTCACTGGTTTTTTCTGCATAAAATTTATCATTTTCCCTTTTTTATTTAAAAATTTACGACCATTAATAGGCTTGTCGCTACTTTTTTCTCTCCACTCTTTTGGAGTAGGCGTACATGCACTAACGGTGCTTTCTCTCTCCCTTTTGAAGAACGAATGCCCGCGCTACGGCTTCCCTTCCCTCCTTTCTTTCCTTCTCAATTCAAAATTTTGGGTAAGAATTTGCCTTCTACATTGCGGTGCTTCTCCGGCCTCTGCCCCAAAGCTTGTTGCTTCTTTGGCCTCCATCGGTGTGTTCCTTCTCTGCTCTGCTCTGGTGGGGTTTCCTTGCACAAGACGGCGAGGAATGTTCTTGCTATAAGTCGCGGACTCCAAGCGATAAGAGTCTCTCCAATTCAGCTTCGAATCTGCTACGTCGATTCGGCTTTGGTTCATAAGGTCCCACTTTTCAATATCCACAATATAGATCCAGTTCATCGTATTCTTTATGAGTGACGCCGCATTTCCTTTTGAATATTATTTTAAAAATATATATATATCCATTAACCCTTTACATATGCATATAACAATCAATCAAATTCTTTATCCGACCTTCTTGTTATTGAGACTCTTTCCTATTTGTCTAATTGTTGTTATTTTTCTTTTTACCCTTGTCTTTCCTTTTCTATTTTTACTTCAAGAAAGCGTAAATACAATATTTCCTTCAAAAAATCTAGACGAGAATGTACTTCTACCTTTTAAAAGTCATGGACACTGCACCATGCTCGCAATTAAGAGAAGGAGGTCACCGACTATAACGAAACGAAAGTGGAGAGGGGTATTGTGTTGTGATTAAGAGTTGGAGGGCAAAGATTTGTTGTAGCTACAGCTCAATCCTATAAAATATATTTTTTTCCTTTTTCATTTAAAATTTTGTTTATTCAGCAAGAAACAAGTTTAGGTGGGTCCGGGAACTCTCAGTTTCTAAATTCATACTGTCCGTTTGATCGTGGCACCAATGGAGTTTCCTGGCCGTACGATCCCACTTTTCATTATTCACAGGACTATTGTCCAGAAGGATGGAAATGGAAATGGAGGCATCGCGCGGGTGAGCGGAATTATTGTACGGTGAGGATACATTTCGGCGTTCATGTGGATGGCGCATCGGACGGATCAAGAATGAGGGGAACAGGAACCGGGCGGGCACGACTTTATACGCGCAAAGAAAACGAGAGATTTTCAATCTAATATGCTGGTGACTATACTCACAAATATATAGATTAGTGTTTTGAAAATTGGGGAGAATTACGCAAATCTCCCCCTGACTTTAGGGTAATACACATGTGCAACTCCTGTGCATTTTTTCATTGAAACTTTCAGTTTATTATAGCCATTGATAGCCTACTTGATAAAATTTGTATTTTACTTCTTCTTTTTTCCGAAACAGAGAAAGAACATAACTTTATTTACATAAATCAATTAATTTTTCTATTATCCGGAATAGATCAATGGCAATTTCCACGGAAAATTGCCAGCCTAATGAGATTTCATGATGTGCTTAGGGAATGTTGTTCTTGGAAGATTTTTCGAGCACAATACTCGATTGGGGCTAGAATATATGGCTCTTCAGTCGTGACGTTTGGTGGCTTCTAGGGATCAAAGGGAATTGCAGGGCAAGAGTTTGCACAATAAGTGATTTGACCCAACGGCGATGTCAATTGGGATAGCCTGACAAAGAAGAGTACAAGTGACATCATCATGACTGGGTTTAGGTTTAGGTTCAGTGATCGGATAAAGTTTCGCGCCACTCAGTCTGGAATCAACAGAATAGTTTCGCTCCGAGCCTCTCGATCGCCATCCTTTTGTGTATGCAAAGGATCGCGAGGTTGGACGAGGGATGAAGAGCAAAGCTTGCCATCGATGATACACGCATTCATGTTATCACCTAATGATTAAGCAACTACATAATGCATCAATTGCCCCCACAATTCATTAAACTATTTTCCGGTAAATGGGCAAATTGATCATGTCTCTAAAGTTAGAAAGCAAATTAGCCTGTTCTTCTGTCGTGGCGTTTTTGGTAATGGTCATGCAGGAGATGTCAGCTCCCCTATTCTTACACAGAGCCTTTCATTTTACTTTCCTTTTTCTTGTTCTTTTTTTTTTCTTTTTTTCTTTTTTTTGGGGGGGGGGGGGGGGGGGGGTGGTGTTTGGGTGTGGGGGAAGGGAAGTGCGTGTATCATCGATGGCAAGCTTCGCTCTTTGTACGTTTAGTCAGTTGATCGAGGCTGACATTATATCAAAATATCCTCACGGATGGAGCGATCCAAGACAATCATTGGTTTTTTAAGTGACTTTCCATCTCAAATCTTGATTCCTAGAAAATGGCTGGTTTTACTTCCATATTAGTGTGGCGACTGCGGTTCTTTTTCTCTGGATTCTCAGTTGAACTTGCAGGTATTAAGGAGAGAAGTTATAAATGAAAGCACCAACTAATACCGATTGAAAGGGAGTCTGCGAGAGAGTAGTGTTATCAAGTTAACATGGACTGATGGCATCCAGATTTTGCTTGATTTTCCATCATTCATTTCCGGAGTTGATTAAAGCACCTGTCGATAGTTTTTGCCATTTCTCATCTGATTGAAAACCAGGAAGCTTCTTTGAGTATTCTTCATAGCATTCCCGTCATGTTTGTGTAAGCCATTTGGCGCAACATACGGAGAGTAGGAATTATAACTCCCAGACTGTAAAGTCAAAACTGTTCTTCAAACAGCTCCTTGCAGTACCGATATCTTTCTCTTATCGCCTCGAGATGTACTTCAAATTCCCAAGGGAGGAGCTGACGATTTAGGGACTGATCACTTCCTGGGCAAACTCTCCCCCTGCAATTCTCTTCAATCCCCAGAACCCACCGGATGTCTCGACTGAAGAGCCATATATTCTAGCCCTGATCAAGTATCGTGCTTGAAAAATCTTCCAAGAACAAAGATTCCCTTATGCACACATCAAACACCGGAAATTCTCATCAGGCTGGCTATTTCCCATGGAAAGGCAAGTGTTTTCCTTCCAAAGGCGGCTTCTTTGTCACAAGACTTTCCTCACGGATTCTCTTTGATAAAGCAGATTCTCTTTGATATATCGGAAACACAAAATGGATATACTGATGTACAATTACCAGTCATGCAGTGCTCAATTGGTGTCGAGTAACATACAAGAGGCCAGTATCTCTTTTTGCCTGAAACATCTGAACTATCGATGCAAACTGCTGAATTTACTTCCAGAACATGAACTCAACAACAAAAGTTCATAAGAAGTACCAGGATGCTTGGTCAAGACATGTCCATTCTGAAAAAGAGATCAACAGAGAAAAGTTTACATGGTTTATGCTCAGAGAAAAGTTTACATGGTTTATGCCCACAATTAAGGCGAGCTTTCAACCCTCAGAAAGACCCAAAATACCAGCTTCATTATTATAAACTAATAATCCAGGCAGAGTTCTTCATTTGTGAAGCAACGACTGAGATTCAATTCAGCTTGAACAAAAGTGAATGATAAAGAAAATATGTCCATCCGGAAACAGGACCAGTGATTAACATAAATCGTGAAATGTCATGGATCACGAACTCTCTATGTGATTATGTTGCCAATAAAAATTAAAAGCAATCAGATAATTTGGTTTCTTTCTCATTAAAAATTGAACCTGTAATATTGCAGAGAGAAAGAACTGCTTCATGAATACACCCCATTTACTAACCCCATCGAATCTCCTCTCTACTTGACGTACTGCGACACCCACTCGAACCCATCGCCATAGCCCATATTGCGGACAATGCTGCACATGAACACTACGGGGTATAACAGTTTGATCTGCAAGATTCACTTTCCCTTTGCCAGTCGTGAAGTTAGTGAGCCCTAGATGATACCGTAGCTCGTCCTCCAAAGCCGCATACGGGATATCTATCTTGTTTCCAAGTACGAGGAAAGGCACGTTAGCAAGAGCTTCATCTGAAAGGAGGGCATCGAAGTCCCTCTTGGATTCCGCAAACCTCTCCTTGTCGCAGGCGTCCACCAGATATACCACTACATTCACCTAGAGAATGCAAAAGAGCTGTCCGAGTTAAATTCGTAAACTAGAAGACAAAAAGAGTTTAAAGTCATCGACTCGCACATGGCCTCCACCCTAAATGGAATGACGGGACAGGAGGGAGCTCAGCAACATGGATGGAGGAGCGAATGCCATCAATATGAACGAAAGCCCTTTGCCTCTATATGTACCTTCTCGAGTTAGAACAGCTATTGATGATCCATCCATCCTTACTACGTAGAAAGCCTTCCCCTCTTGTCCTCAGCAGATAATGGAATGAACAGCTAATCGGTGATCTATAACTAATGTAGTCGACAGATAACTCCTTTTTGAGCTTTTTCGTGCACGCACAGTTACATTTTAAGTATAGATTCATGATGGCGGCATACTTGACCCTATCGACCGCTTGCTTAAGATTGTTTAAAGTTCGAGCATTCTATCTGCTGCATCCATCGATTGTGGTCGCAGATGACCACCTTTCAACCCAGCAAAGAACTCTCTTCACTGATATTAGTTGTTCTGGTTGAAGAGAAGTTTTCCCGTTAAAAGCATCCAACTACTCTCAGTGGGATGATCCACCTCGCACGCATAATTTTTTGCATGACATTTAGAAACTATTACAGAATTCGCGAATGCATCAACCAAATAGCACGCAATTAAAGGGGCATCCGAAATCAGGAGCTTTCCTAGGAAATAAAAAAGAGCAGAGCTTCACCTTAGTGTAGTAGTCCGGCCAGGCTCTGCGAGCGATCTGGCAACCACCCAAGTCGAAAGCTTTGAAGTTTATCTTCCCTGTACGCAGCTCCTCTGAAGTCAGGAACTGGGTGGGTTGGTACAGAACCAACCTCTGCCCATCAAAGAAGCATATCAGAATCGTTCAGCTTACATGTACCCTCCTACGAACGTGCTACGTATATCTACACATTATTGACTAAGAAATATACAAGAAACCCATACCACAACAAGCGCAAGAGTCGTCAACTCACCAGACGAAATGAAGAAAGGAGGTTTCAAGAAACGGAAGGAATCAATGACAAAAACAAGAACGGATTGGAAAGAGAAACTCTCGATCACAGGAAATGGGCAACTTCGGAACTGTGTATTTCTATCAAGGAGTCTCTAGGAATTCAAACGAAAGTATTCAGCATGCGAGGCAGGGTGGTCTTCCCTGCATTATCCAGCCCCAAGAATAAGTTCTTGGCTTCCTTCTAGCGCAGACCCAGAGAGGCCAGAGCTCTATAGAACCAATCCCTCAGACACATCACTCCTCTATTTTTCTTCTTCTTTACAGCCGAAAACAAGGACTTAAGAAAGCAGAGAGCTTCGGAGGAGCTAAGTCTAGCTGTTGTCACCAGTTTAAAATCATACCGTCTGTTCGATCGTGTCGGCACCAACAGAGTTTAGAGGGCGGGTTATCGGTCGACGTTGATGTCGTGTTGGCTGAGCGGATCCCACTCTAATTAGTGTTCGTTTCAGTAGTTCTTCTGCTTTCAGGATAAATTCTCCCGTTTGTGCCACTTTAATTGGCGCATCTTTATGCTCGTTTAGAGAATCCCACAAAACCGAGCACACGTTCACACTGGTTTGAACATTCCGAGCAGGCCTATCTACATGCGCGACTACCATGCACTGTTTTATTGAAATTTTCATTTTATTGTAGCCGTTAACTCTTGGTTACATTCTCGGTTTAACAAATGCAATGCCCATGGCATGCGAGGGGTAGTGTGTATTTTCATGTCTTCCCTCTTTTTCTTTTTCCGAAATGAATTTCGCATTTGCCTTTGATTTCAAGGTGAGCAAAAAAAAGAAAAAGAAAAGGGGTGCAATATAAAAACTAATATATCGAAAGAAGTGACTTGATGGTAGCACAATAAGTATAGATTGTTAGGAATTCACGGAAGTATTTATAGAACTAATCAAATATTTTAGAGAAAAGAAATATAATCAAGTAGAGAAGGGAAAAAAAGGCTTCGCCAGCTTATTTTGAATATTTTCAATGATTAACCAATGCAAAAAATGATTTCCAATAATTAATGTTGAAAATATCAATATAGATTCTGTTCATCATATTCTTTCTAAGTTGATGCGGCCACATCCTTTTGATTATTATTTAAAAAAAAATATTATGAATTAACCCTTTACATATGCATATACACAATTAATCAAATTCTTTTACCCGACCTTCTTGTAATTGACTTTTTCCTATTTGTCTAATTCTTGTTGTTTTTTTTTTCTTTTTTGCTCCTTTTCTTCCCTTTTTTTTTTCACATCAAGGAAGCATAAAGACAATATTTTCTTCAAGAAAACGAGACAAAAATATATTTCTACCCTTTAAAAGTCATGCACATTGCACCGTGCTCGCAGTTAAGAAAAGGAGGTCGCCAGCTGTTAAAAAAAAAGGAAAGTGGAGGGAGGGTATTGTGTAGTGATTAGGAGCTGGAGGCAAAGATTGGCTGTTGCTACCAAACGCCAAAAAGGAAAGAACGAGAAAAGGGAAACTAAGAGGAAAGGCTCCGTGTAAGAATGGGGGAGCTTTCTCTTCGATCCCCAGAAGCCGCCACGGGACATCGCGACTGAAGAGCCACATAGTCTAGCCCTGATCGAGTATCGAGCTCGAAAAATCTTCCAAGAACAACATTCACTTGCGCGCACATCAAATGCGATAAAATCTCATCATGCTGGCTATTTCCCGGGGAAAGACTAGTGTTTTCCTTCCGGTGGTGGCCTCTTTGTCTCAAGACTTTTCCTCGCAGATTCTCTGTGAATCTTGCTGATAAATCGGAAGCACGAAATGATATACAGGTGTACAATTACCAGTCATGCGGTGATCAAATGGTGTCAAGTAACGTACAAGAGGCCAGTATCTCTTTTTGCCTGCAACATTTGAACTGTATTTGCAAACTGCTAGATTTATTCCCAGAACATCAACGTGTCTACAAAAGAAGTTCATGAGTACTGGGAATGCTTGGTCGAGAGATATCCAGCCCTAAAAAAGCATATCAACAGATGAAGATTTTCATAGTTCATGCTCAATGAGCAATATTTAGTTCGAGAGCATTCGACCCTCAGAAAGACTAGAAATGCCACCTGTATTATTACAAACTTACAGTCCAGGCGGGGTACTTCGCCTGGGGAGCAATGACTGAGTTTCAATACATGTGGAACAAAAGCGAACGATAACGTATTGTCCTCATATAACGAGAACATGTCTATCCAGAATATAAATGGAAAGCAATCAGTTGATTCGGTTACTTTCCCAGAGAAGGAAGAAGTACCGCATCAATACAGCACATTTATTAGCCCCATCAAATCTGCTCTCTACTTGATGTACTGCGACATCCACTTGAACCCTTCCCCGTAGCCCATCTTGCGCACGACGCTGCATGCAAACACCTCGAGGGGCCTAACAGTTTGATCTGTAAGATTCACTTTCCCTTTGCCAGTCGTCAAGCCGGTGAGCCCGAGGTCATATCGCAGCTCGTCCTCCGAAGCTGCATGCGGGATATCCATCTTGTTCCCGAGCACGAGGAAAGGCACCTTAGCAAGAGCTTCATCCGAAAGGAGGGCATCGAGCTCCCTCTTTGATTCTGCAAACCTCTCCTTGTCGCAGGCGTCCACCAGATATACCACTGCATCCACCTAGAGAAGAAAGTGTGGAAGATCAATCGTTCGATATAAATCTAATTTGAAAACGGGTGCTGAAGAGCTGTCCGAGGTAAATTCGTAAGTTAGATGACAAAAAGGAGTGGAAAGACATCGACTCGCACATCGCCTCCAACCTAAACGAAATGATGGGACTCTCCGCAACATGGATGCAAGGCCGAATGCCATCGATATGAGCAACAGCTCTTTGCCTCTATAGGTACCTTCTCCAGTTAGAACTGCCATCGACGATCCATCCTTACTAAACAGAGAGCCTTCTCCTCTCGTCCTCAGCAGATAATGTAAACTGTCATCTTTACCCTTATGATCTATAACTAATGTAGTCGACAGATAACTCGCTTTTCAGCTTTTCCATGCGCACATAGTTACATTTTAAGTATAGATTCATGATGGCAACACCCTTGACCCCATCAACGCTTTTTAAGATCCTTAAAAGTTCAAGCGTTCTATCTGCTGCATCCATCATCAGTCGTGGTTGCAGATGACCACCTTTCAACCCTACAGAGAACTCTCTTCACCGCTACTAGTTTTTCGTTTGAAGAAAAAGTTTTCCCGTTTTCCAAACTCAGGGGGCAAAGAGCATCCGACTACTCTCAGTAGGATGATCCATCGCTTTCGCATAGCATTTAGAAACTATTACAGAATCCATGAACGAATCAACCAAAGGCCACGCAAGCAATTACAGGGGCATCCTAAAACAGGAGCTTTCAGAGGAGAGGAAAAAAGAGCAGAGCTTTACCTTAGTGTAGTAGTCCGGCCAGGCTCTGCGAGCAATCTGGCGACCACTGAAGTCGAAAGCTCGGAGCTTTATCTTCCCTACACGCAGTTCCTCTGAAGTCGGGAACTGGGTGGGCTGGTGCTGAACCAATCTCTGCCAATCACGGAACCAGACCTGAATTGTTCAGCTCACTTTCAACGCGCATGTTATCATCCTATGAACATGCTATTTACGTACAACTCGGAAATATACTATAAACCCATGTTCGCGATTGTCCAAGCTCAAGAGTCATGTAATAAATTCGCTAGACGAAATGAAGAGAGAAGGCCTCGAGAAACGAAAGCAATAAATGACGAAAACAATAACAGATTGGAAAGATAAGTTCTCGATCACGATAAAAGAAAAAACAACTTCACGACTGTGCATGTCCACCGAAGGGAGTCTCTACAAAGTCACACGAAAGTACCTCATCCTTCAGCATGCGAAGCAGGGTGGTCTTCCCTGAATTATCCAGCCCCAAGAACAAGATCTTCGCTTCCTTCTGCCGTGGCCCCAGAGGCGCCAGAGCTTCACGGCACCAATCCACCAGAGACATCCCTCCTCTGTTTTTCTTCTTCTTTACAACTGGAAACGAGGAGGACTTAAAGAAAGCAGAGAGCCTCGGAGCAAGAATGGAGTCCTGGAACTCAAGCCTCTGACACATACCCTTAAAATAATATAACTTCGAGCATTTTTAATTTTTATTTCCTCTTCCAAGTGACTAGAGCGGACGCCACTTGGCGCTGTGGGGCCCGGGGATGCGGCCGCTCGTGGCAACCCGAATGGGGCCCGGGCGAACGGGTCTCCCATCCGCTCGCGATCTCCAACACGTTTTCTCAGGGGGGGATTACTTGTACTATGAAGCAGACAAGTGAAGAAAAAAACCTCCTTTTGTCGTTCTGGCCTTCCGGCGTTGACCAGGACCTGATTGGCTAGCCGATCGTTGTGTCTTTCTTGTCCACGTCATAAAGGGAAAGGGCGCGAAAATTTACGTGTGGAAACGATGGGATTAGTCTCGGATAGAAAGGACGCCGACGTCGCGACTTCTCTTCTCCGTGGATCGCCTATTGACAAATTGAGATTAACACAAAAATTTTATCGATTGAGTTTGAGAAGATAGTGCCTTGTATTATTTTTGGTTAAATTTCTTGAAAATTATGACTGGCTTTATTAAAACTATTGGGATCATTGATCAAAGTAACCAAATGAAGTGAATATTTATATATTCTAATGCGCATAATGTCTGTTTTCACAATGCGCATATATGATGCTTTAAAAATCAGACATTTCTTTATTTTTAGGGCACTTGTTATTCGCTCATTGACAAATTGAGATTAACACAAAAAATTAACCGATTGAATTTGAGAAGATAGTGCCTTGTATTATTTTTTGTCAAATTTCTTGGAAGTTATGACTGACTTTGTTAAAAGGAAAAGCTAAACAGTTAATTGATTGGTAGCTGCTTACCATGAATACACTTGGGGTAACCGACGATTACATTTAACGATTAATAAATTTAAATAAAAAAATTATTTCCTGATCCACATGGACAAGAAGTTACACGATCTCCTATAATTTAACAATACTTATTCACGGAAGTTGAAAAAAAATCATAAATTAGTGGCAATAGATTTAACGACAATTGTTATAATTGATTATTTATAGAAGATAAGTTAGTA
Organism: Eucalyptus camaldulensis; assembly: GCA_019915185.1. NCBI lineage: Eukaryota > Viridiplantae > Streptophyta > Magnoliopsida > Myrtales > Myrtaceae > Eucalyptus > Eucalyptus camaldulensis. The sequence goes on along the minus strand of JAHSVA010000014.1, from coordinate 6,150,605 downwards.
CTCTTTATTCGAATATTGTGATTTACCTCCAAAGTCTCCTAAGGTTGAACTTGTGCAGGCATGCTCTTTTACGCACATGCATTGGGTTTACATTCTACCAATCAAACAATAATGAACACAATCAAACAATAATGCCATTGGTCTCCAAAAACGTGGTGCTCTGTCTATGATTTCCCAAGTAACTGTTCGTGAGTCTTCAAGCCACATCCGTACTGCTGCTGCTGCTACCAGTGTAAGGGCTTCAATCATCGTCTTTGAACTCTCTGTCCACCCAAAATATATATGAATTACATGAGCATCACCAACCTTATAAGGACCAATTTGTAGATTCAATCCTGATACTAATGGAAAATGCGCATTATGGTTCCGTGAACATCCCATGGCTGATAGAACTTCATATCCTACAATCACGCATGCTCTGTCATAAATATATCAATTTAAGATTTTTCGTTGTAAAAAATAATAATTTTGGGTAAACTTGTCATGAATATATTAATTTGAAATTTTTTGTACTTAAAAAGTTATTTTTTGGTAAATTTATCACAGATATACCAATTTCAATTTTTTTGTGATATTAATTAATTTTATAAATCAATTTTATACATAGAAATCAAAGAAAAAAAAGACAAGTGTCAATGATATTATTTCGTCACAAAATATTTATGATTTTTGCCCATGGCCAACGTCACCTTTCTAGAAAGAAGTAAATCTACTAATTTTATGTATAAAAAAAAAAAAAAAAAAAAAAAAAAAAAAAAAAGGCCTACAATAGCCTCCATTGATGAGTAATTCTAACATATAGAGTCGATCCCTTGGAGAGTTTGAGCTTCGGCAAATGATCCATGAAGAACCATGGAGGAGCGACAAATGACGGGAAGCGACAGCTCGCTACATACGTAAGCGCCGCGAGCTCTGATGACGTAAGTCATGACAGCTCAGCAAAAGTGACCCTTTGTACACGTTTGAATGTAAATAATAAAAAAAGGGAAAAAGTTCAAAAAAGTGCCGTCGGACTTTCCGCTTTTTGTCTGTTGCTCTTCCCTCTAGGGAGTACAGGCTAGGCACAGCCTAATGTCAAGTCTCTTGAAAAAAATCAATTTGACAATAGTTAATATCACTGAGTATCTCGTGCCCCATTATCACTGAATTTTATGATTAATTTGTAGTTGCTACCATGAATACACTTGGAGTATCTATAACCCTATACCGACGATTACATTGAGCAAGTTTTTTTCTTCTAAGCTTGCTCTCACTAGTACATTAACATTCCTATTTTACCCGCTTGGACAAAGACAAAGCTATGAAGCTTTTGCGAAGGACGTCGAGGGAAGTCGGTTGTCGCCTGACCTAGGGTCGCGAGACACCGGCGTGGTCTCACCAAGGATCGCCATGCAAGATGGTTGAGGAGGCGGCGGAGGCGACGAAATTGCTTTTTGAGCGTATTTCGCATTAATTACGAGAATAATATTTGCAGTTAGTAAAACACCGTGGACTCAAATTCCTTCCTCCCCATGTAAAGTCAACCTCTAGAACCCTTACTGCAGGATGGGAACCCACTCTGGAGTCTCGCGACGTCCTTATCCTAGTAGACTAGGCTGGGTACAGGACAATGAAAGAGGCCTCCCTTTGGCAAAGAGGGAGGTGGGCCGAGGATGACACCATGGTCCATTGCGAAGGAGGAGAACTGGGGTTGCTCATCTTGATCCGTCTGATCGTGGGCGGACTGATCGGACGGATCAAGATAAGCTAGGGAAGGGAAGGCTTTTCACCGGTTTTAGCCGGTAAACAACTGCCACGTCCCCAAAACGCTCAAATGATCGCTCCATTCGCAGATATGATTTAAACCGTGTAGAGCTCAACTTGGTCTCCCAATTTTCCCTCTTGTTTTTCGTCGTAAAAAAAGAAGAAAAACAAAGGGAGTGATGTCGCCGATGGACTGGTCCAATCGAGCACTGGCGTTTCTGAGTCTGCGGAAGAAGGAAGCCAAGATCTTATTCTTGGGTCTGGACAACTCGGGGAAGACCACCCTGCTTCGCATGCTGAAGCACGAGGTACTTTCGTTTGAATTTGTGGAGTCGTTCTGAAGTTGCATTTTTCTGTTATCATGATCGAGAGTCTCTCTTCCCAATCCGTTCTTGTTTTTGTCATTGATTCCTTTCCCTCCTCTCTTCATTTTCGGCTGGTGAGTGAGGTGATTGCACGATTCTTGCGCTTGTTGTGTACTGGCTTCTCTTATATAGATATATGTAGTGAGTGAGAAGATGGAGAACCAGATGGAAATATGAAGATGAACAAATGTAGATGGAAATGAAGAATAGAATCTAGGATAGAGTGATTGATTCTGGAAGGGCTTTGTATTTCATTGTATCAATGTGTCATTGTAGTACAAAGTATTTGAAATAGCAATGAGTACGGATCCTCTGTTCTACCTCCTTTGTTCTATCTTACTTGTAACTTCTGCATCAAAACCTTCTGCCATTGATCATTCCTTCGAAGCTTTCATTTGATACATTATGCCGAGCATTCATAGATGATACCTCTTTCTCTCTCTCTTTCTCTATATCGCATCTATCTTCTACCTCACTTCTTCTTATATAGAAGAGGAAGCACTTTTGCCGAGGAACTAATAAAACTGAATCTAGTTCACAAGGAAAACATAATACAGCTACAACTAACAAAATACACCCAACAGATTACACCTCATAGCACACGTGTTAGTTTTATATGACTTGGTGATCCATGTCATTCTCCACTTCAGACATCTCCTTCATTGATGTCGATCCAAGCTAGTCTTCATCATGAGTTCTTCACCGTTGATCATTATTTCTTTGTAGTTTGCTGCATCGCCAAGTCCTCCGCTTCCTTTTGTTTATTGTTTTCCAACACGTGCCGTTGTTGTTCTTCTTCGTCAACTCTTGTTCCTTTGTATTTAACATCCCCCCTCAAATTGGGAAGGGTGAAGGATCCCGTTCCCAATTTGGTGCGTAGAGATATATGAGCTGATCGGGAGAGGGATTTAGTAAAAATGTCGGCTAACTGAAGATGGCTAGGAATATGTTGAACCTGAATGGAACCAGAAGACACACTTTCACGAACGAAGTGAAAATCAACTTCTATGTGCTTTGTGCGAGCATGCAATATTGGATTTGCTGTGAAGGAAGTAGCTGATCTGTTGTCACAAAATAAAGATGTAGCTACTGCAAGAGGAATACCAATATCACGTAATACAAAGCTGATCCAAGTTAGTTCAGCTGTTGTAGAAGCTAGTGCCCGATACTCTGCTTCTGTGGAAGACCTTGAAACAGTGGATTGTTTCTTGGCTGACCAAGAAATCAAATTAGAGCCTAGAAAAGTGCACAAACCTGTAGTAGATCATTGAGTGGTAGGACAACCTGCCTAGTCAGCATCTGAAAAACCATAGAGACTTGTCGAACTCCTGGAGTGGAGATAGAAGCCAAGGTGGACAGTTCCTTTGACATATCAAAGAACTCTTTTTAATTGATGAAAGTCTGCCACTGTGGGATGTTGCATCTTTTGACAGAGAAGATTTGTTGCAAAAGCTAGATCTGGTGGAGTTATTGTTAAGTATTGAAGACCAACCTACTAGGCTTCTGTATTCAACATGATTTGTTAGTTGAGTTTCAGCATTGGCCATGAGAACTGATCGAAGTGGCAAGCGTGTTGAGATTGGTTTGCAATCTGTCATATGAGCTCGTTTAAGTAAGTCAATAGCATATTTTGTTTGACATAGAAATAAACTCTGTAAGGTGCGTTTGGCTTCAATGCCTAAGAAGTAGTGAAGATATCCAAGTCTTTCATATGGAACTGAAGATTGAGATTTTGAATCAATGTGGTTAAAAGTTGAGGTGAGTTACTTGTCAAGATGATATCATCGACATATAGCAGCAACAATACTGTATGCGACTCAGTATGAAGAACAAATAAGAAGGGATCAGCTGTACTACAAAAAAATCCAATTTCAAGAATAAAGTTGCTGAATTTATCAAACCAGGCTCTTGGAGCTTGTCGAAGACCATATAAGGACTTGTGAAGAAGACAGACATAACTCGATTTCTGAGGACATATGAAGCCAGGAGGTTGTTCCATATAGACTGTTTCATTCAAGTCTCCATGAAGAAAAGCATTTTTCACATCAAGTTGGTGTATTGGCCATTGTTTCATTAGAGCTATGGACAGTACTATGTGAATTGTTGCATGTTTCACAACAGGGTTGAAAGTCTCAGTAAAGTCAAGTCCTGCTTCTTGATGAAAGCCTTTGGCTACTAGTCGAGCCTTTAGCCTGTCTAGACTACCATCAGGTGCCAGTTTGGTCTTAAAGACCCACTTACAGCCTATGACATTCATCTAGTTTGTTCTTGGAACCAGTGTCCAGGTGTGATTGGCATACAGAGCACTCATTTCTTCTTGTATTGCACTATGCCAAGCTTTATCAGCCAATGCTGACTTCATGGATCTTGGTTCCATGGGAACTCGATACTTAGCCAGACAAGCATATTTTGGATTTAGCTTGATAATACCTGATTTGAGTCGAGTCTGCATATGATGAACAACGGGATTACTTTGAGAAGAGGATAGGCCAGGATTGTGTTGTTCTGGTTCAGGACTAAGATTAGTAGGTAGTACATTTTGCGAAGATGAAGAACCAGATACTGGTTGTGTTTCTGTGATGAAGTCATTCTGCATTAGTGCTGATGAAGTAGCTTGTGGCATCTGTTCATTGTCATAACTATCCATATCAGGATGATATTGACTTTTGCTTACTGACTGATGAGGAGAGCTATTGTTTGTTGTGTCAGTACTTGGAGGTTCGAACAATTGAACTTCTTCAACCCATTGTCTATATAAAGGTGTATACTGTCCATATTCGTTGATCACCCTCTTTGTGAAAGGAAAAGATGTTTCATCAAAAACCACATGTCTACTAATATATATGCGATTATCAGTAGGTACAAGACATCTATACCCTTTATGTAGTTCACTATATCCCAGAAATACACAAGTAAGGGATCGAGGATCAAATTTATGTTTTGAGTATGGTCTTAAGCATGGATAACATGCACAACCAAACACCCTCAAATGATCATACTGTGGCTGACTATTATGAATCTTGTTATAGGGTGTATCCATCTTTAGTTTTGGTGTTGGAATTATATTTACAATGTAGTTTGCTGTGACAAAGGCATCCACCCAAAATTTCGGTGGAACCTTGGAGTGATATAACATGGATAATCCCAGTTCTACAATGTGTTTATGTTTTCTCTCTGAAACCCCATTCTATTTTGGAGTGTGTGGACATGATAGATGTTTTATGCCACAATTTTGCAGATGAGATTGGAATCTGTTACTTACAAATTCTCCTCCTCCATCACTTTGGAAAATTTTGATTTGATGATTGTATTGTCTCTCAACTAATTTCTGAAATCGAACAAAGATATCATAGAACTCAGACTTCAACTTCATTGGATATAGCCAGCTATATCATGAGAAATTGTCAACAAAAATCACATAGTATCTAAACTTCTGAAATGAATTGACTGGTGAGGGTCCCCAAATGTCATGGTGAATCTTTTCTAGTGGCGAATTTGATGTAGAATCTGACAATGAAAAGGATAGAGCTGTACTTTTTGCTATTTGACAGCTGTTGCAAACATTCAAAGAAGTTGAATTAAAGCGGATCAGCTTCTGATGTTGCAGATGTTTCACTATCTGAGAATTTGTATGAGCCAGCCTCTGGTGCCATATGTCTTCATTCACTGTTTTCTGTCTTTGAGTAAAAAAGGCTGCTGCAGTCTGTGTATCAACTTGATAAAGACCTCTAGTCTTCCTTCTGAGCTTGACTGTTACTTTGTATTGTTGTCCTTTACATAAACACCAAGTTTGTCAAAGATAAATGAGCAAGGATAGTCATCTGTGAGCTTAGAAACTGAAAGAAGATTCTTCTTTATTTCTGGTACTATGAGAACATCATTAAGAGGTAATGTATTTCCTTTTGTATTTAGATAGGTGTTACCAATATGTGTAACAAGTAAACATGATCCATTTCCTACCATCACAGTATCGAGTCCTTGGTATTTAGAAAAAGTATGAAGAATATCAGGATTAGCACTGATGTGAGCTGTAGCACCAGTATCAAGGTATCATTCACTTCCTTTAGGATCTTCAATATGCATTGCTGTCAGTGCTGCTGGAATATCTTCTACTTGATAAGAGTTGTCAAAGCGATACCAGCAACGAAGAGCATCATGCCTAGGCCGTTTACATATTTGGCATTTTAATCTAGCAGTACCTATGTCTTTCTCATCCTGTAGGTTTTTACTTGAGTTTAGTGAGAAAGCAGGATAAGATTTGGTATTTTGGTACCTTTGAGAGTAAGTGGCATAGGGTCGAAAACCCTGATTAGCTACAGAGAAGGTATTCCTTTGCCTGAGATGTTGATCTCCTTGCCCTTGAATTGGTACCTCTCCTCTGTAATTCTGATTTCTTTCAGCATAATCAAATCCTCAACCTCTATTATTAGCAGCTCTGCCTTGACCATAACTGCAGCCACCCCTATAACTTCCTCTTTGAGCTATAAATCTAGAGGTTTGAGAAAGATATTCTCCATCAGTATTCTCTTTAATATGCATCTGAGATTGTCTCTGCCCAAAATAGGCTAAATTGGGATTGAACTGACTTCTAGAATAAGTCTTCATTCTTGATTCAAACCTTTCTAGCTGAGCAATAACCTCATCATAATCAGGTTGAGGCTTTAAACAATATATGGTGGTTCGAAGATTCTCATATTCATGGCCTAAACCTTCCAGCACACCAAAGATTTTGGTTATTTCATCCACAGGTTTACCTATTGCATTCAACTGATCACATATAGATTTGTATTCTCTAAGATAGACAGAGAGGGTTTGATCAAGCTTCTGACAGGATTTTAGTTTCCCTCTAAGTTCAAATTCCCTAGCAATTGATTTCTGTGTAAATCGCTTTAGAAGAGCCTGCCATACTTCAAAGGATGTCTCTAAACCAATTATTAGGCTCAAAATACTCTCAGTGACAGCTCCACTGATCCAAGATGATTTCAACTGATCTGTTCTTATCCAATCAGTATAGTTAGGATTAACAAGTTCAGATTCACAACCTTCAACATCATTTTGCAGCATTCGATGAGGTGAAGGAATATCACCATTAATGAAACCAGAGAGCTCTTGGCTTTTCAGAAATCTTTGGACCTGAGCTTTGCCATAACAGAAAATTATCTTCGGCAAGTTTGATTGTGACAAAATTCAAGATGTTCACATGTATTGGGAAAGGATACTTTGGTGTTCTTATTGCCATTATCACAAACTTTCAATTTGAGAGAAGATATCAGTAACACTGATGAATTCTTATATGTTTATCATAAAACTTGAAATTGATGTTGCTTCAGCTTCTCCATTTTGACATGAATAACAACTTCTGAATAAAGCTTTCCATCAGATACAGTCAATCAACCAGCACTATGATACCATGAGAAGATGGAGAACCAGATGGAAATATGAAGATGAACAAATGCAGATGGAAATGAAGAATAGAATCTAGGATAGAGTGATTGATTCTGGAAGTGCTTTGTATTTCATTGTATCAATGTATCATTGTAGTACAAAGTATTTGAAATAGCAATGAATACAGATCCTCTGTTCTACCTCCTCTGTTCTATCTTACTTGTAACTTCTGCATCGAAACCTTCTGACATTGATCATTCCTTCGAAGCTTTCATTTGATACAATGATGCCGAGCATTCATAGATGATATCTCTTTCTCTCTCTTTTTCTCTATATCGCATCTATCTTCTACCTCACTTCTTCTTATATAGAAGAGGAAGCACTTTTGCCGAGGAACTAATAAAACTGAATCTAGTTCACAAGGAAAACATAATACAGCTACAACTAACAGAATACACCTAATAGATTACACCTCATAGCTCATTCTCAGTTCGGACGCCACGAAGAACGATTTCTCGTGTCCAGTCCTCAACCTTGAAGGCTCCGAACGGATTTTCTGTCGAAGCCCGCATTCGTCCTCAAGAGCGACGTCTCCCGGACTCTCCCCACACCAGCTGGCCTCGTGATTTAAGCTAAGAAACGCTTCAAGGTAACACTGCTGAATTTGTTATGCCCTACTCTAGCCTAGGAGGAACCCTTTTTTTTAGCTTTTGTCTTTGAAGCAGTCAGGGTGGGACTGAGATGAGATTGGCTTTTCGTCATTTTTGTTAGATCCAGCGTTGGTCATGAGGTCATCGACGTGTCTTTTGTCTGTTGATCGGGCGCCCGCTACATGTTTGACGAAATGTTAGCTCTAAAACCACATGACCTTGTCTCCGATTAGTAGCTAGTTTTTTTTTTTTTTTGAACAGGATTAGTAGCTAGTTGGAACACGAACCATTATCCTTTTAATGTCATGATGTTCGTTTTGAGGTTAGCGAGCTCTATTACTGATGTATTGGAACATTTGTCAAATGTCACTCATTCCATCTTTCCATTACTTTGTGCCCGTATGTTCTGGTGGTCACCGATGGCATTTGTGCCCATGACCTGAGCATTGACCACCGTGGGCATTTACTCCGGTTTGCTTATGACATCTTTTTTTTTTTTTTTTTAATATACTTGCTTGTTCTAACAATGCCATCTACGCTCGGATGTTATGACGTTAGGAGTAAATCTTGATGGATGATGGTCTGAGCGGAGTAGATAGGTGCAACTAGCCTAAATAATTTTGATTAAGCCTAGGTTCTTTTAATGGTTTGAGTCATCGAATGTTTCTAGAAGCGACGCTGGCATATTCTGGAGATCTCCGGAGAGTTGTAGGAGCAGTGATGAAGAGGATAAGACAAAACAAGGAGAAAAGAATTAAAAGAAAATAAAGAAGGGAGAGGAAAAAATGAAAAGTGCGCTGCGGTTTTCTGTCGTGGGCCGGAAAAAGATTTTAAAAAAATAAAAAAAAAGTTCAGGGGCTTTTATAATTAATTCCGAGTGGCCGTTTAGAGTAAATGCTTTTAGTCCAACTCAATCCAATAGGGTAAGTTCGGTTTAGTTGGGTCGGGTCTCTTGACCCGGTCCGAATCCCTTTTTTTAATTAATAATAAATAAATAAATAAATAAATAAATACTAATAAACGAAAAAAGTCAATAATTTTTTTAAAAATAATTAAAAAATTAAAAATTGAAAAAATATTTTAATAAAAGGTTTTCAAGAACTTCCAAAATATCCCCCAAAAAAAAAGATTAAATTAAAATTCCTCAAAAATGTTTAAAATAATCTTTTAGGTTATCTTCTCCTTAAAAGTGGAAGTCTTTCAATTTAGAGTTATGTTCAAGGTTGACCAAGCACTTTAAGATTTCAATTGTCCTTAATGACAAATGCCATTGATTGCACAACACTAATACGTTGATTTCCCTTTAGCTTAGTTAGGATTAGCATTTATTTTTTCCTTTGTATTAAGTCTATGTTATCACATGAAATGTATTTAATGTTTTCATTAGCTATTGATTGTTACGTTAATGATTACGCACTTGCATGATCATCTCATATGTTAGTAAATTGATATAAAATCAATTTAAACTACCTGACAAAAAAAATCTTTTTTTTTAAAAAGAACAAGATTAGGTATCGAAAGGGCACTAATTGGTTAATTAGTATAATCAAGTCCTAATTAAAGATTTTTTGATTACGTAGAAAGTGAATGATACTCACATATCTCACTTTGTTTCTAATCGACCCCAATAGGTTAGTTGGGACTCATTCTTTAGAATTCATATCCTCAATTTGAACACCCAATTTCAATGAGGTATGGGCTTGGGAGAGTCTGTCTGTGCCTGATCATGAGTCATAGGCGCCCGTATTTTAGGTAATACCCCTAAAACCATTCCTTTCCCCTGAAGGGTAGGTTGCGACAATTAGCCCTTTCAAAGATAATACAAGGGTCGCACTTAATACCTAAGACGACATAGACAGAGAGGCCTTTTCTTGGTTGGAAGAATTGGTTTCGTTACATTCTCCACAAAGTGAGTTGCCACTTGAACACCACCTAAGTAATTAATGAAGTTTCCCATATGGTCTTTTCGACCAGATTCAATTATGTAATTCCCACCATTTCTTAATTATCTCACCATAATGAGTTACAATATGAATGAATTTTCTAAGTGCAATTTAATGTGTGATTTAGGAAAGTAATTGTAGTCAATATACTATACTATTATGTTTTAATTGTAGTCAGTGTACCAATTGCATTCTAAAATCTTGCATCAACTTTGCTTCATGTATTGGTTGCATCGGTATATGAAATACATAGAAAACATATAGCTTTAATTGATAAACTTTTATAGAATATTAAAATATTGTATTTTCAAATATGAATGAAATTGTCTTATTTTTATAGTCTTTCCGCACAAATCACAAGTTGCAATTTAGGCTCATAATACTAATTTAAAAACGTCGTATTATGAGAAATATTTAAAAGCTATTCTGCAATTTTTTCACCAAATATGATGAAATATCCTTCAAGTATAAATGGATGAATCAACATAGGTTGCCAAACGTCCTTTGTTGGTTTTGGATAGAAAAGTTAATGATAAGAAAACTAAAAGTACGAAGATTAGAGACAATTGCATTCAGTCATGTAAATTACACAAGAATAAAAAAAAAATTGTAAAAAAAAAAATGTTGAATTCTATGATTGATTGGTAGTTGCTTACCATTAATACACTTGGGGTATCTATAACTCTATACCAACTATAACATTGAACAATCAATAAATTTGAATAAAAAAAAATTATTTTCTAATCCACATGCACAAGAAGTTACACGATCTCCTATAATTTAATAATACTTATCATGAAAGTTAAAAAAGTCCTAAATTAGTGGCAATGGATTTTACTACAACAGTTATATTTTCATGTCAATTGCTTATTGTCAATGACTATCGATCAATTTCTCAACTCTTGATGAAAGCTCTCAACCATAACTTTCACAGTGTCATTAATTACTTCCCTAGCGAGTTGTAAATTCCCTTCGAGTTGTCAATTGTTTTATTCATTGTTGACCAAGCTCTACTCTCATCAACTAAGTCCGATACCTGTTGCTAATAACCCAAAACTAATCATTTTTTGGTGTCAACATATGTCCCTTTTGAAAAGAATATTCAATTCAATTAAATTAGATAATCAAAAGCCATCAAATGGCTTCTTGTCATTAGCAAATTTGACTGAATTACCTCTTGAATTATTTTCTTGAAAATAACATAATTAACTATGTCATGGCAGAAATACTTAGCTCCTATGCCCGGGTCTGTGTCCATCAAATTCGCGCCCAAGTCCACATAGGCTAGGCTTAGGACTCCAATGCATGTGCTTGGATCCTTGCCAGCCATGTCTAGGTACTTGACTCCTATGCCCACTTCACTGACACTCAAACTCAAGTCCATCAATGTTGGCTTGTCCCAATGCCCATGCTTGGGTATTCAAGGGCTAAGCCTAAGAAATCAGGTTTCAATGACAAGACTCAGTTATTATTGAACATTCCTTATATCACACGAATAGTGTATGTCTCTTAGAAAACAACTTTTTGACAATGTTAAATTTTCCACATAACAAACAGAACAAACCGAACTCTTCCCTAGAAGTTGTAGATCTTTAAATCAAATGGTTGCCCCCCAAACGACTCCATCAAACGATTCATGTGAACTACGAACTTTCTTGGCATGACTTGAAATATAAGCAGAAGCACCTATCCATTAGCCTCTCTTCGACCCAAACTTTTTCTTTAGACCCAAAGATCTCATTGAGGATCGTCCTGGACTGAACCAAAGCCCAGCCGAGTCTAGCCGAGCGCCATTGCCAGCCGAGTCTGTGAAAACTCAGCTCCGCGGCCAACTCCCGATTCTTATCTTGTTTTTGCTTTTGCTTAACCAGGATGTCTCAATCTCTTAAATCCTGCACAGGAAATGATGGTGCATTTGGGAAGACTTTTGGGGAAAGTGTTTAAGAAAATGTAAAGGCCTTTGAGCTAAAAGAATTTTTCGAAATGCAAATTGTGTTTGGTAAATTGTATTTGTAAAAGTCTATTGTGAAGTATTTTTTAGTAAAATAGTGTTTGGACAAATTAACTTTGCAAAAGACTTTTGTCATTAAAAAAAAAGGAAAAAAAAGGGAGAATTGGCTGGTTATTGCCAGCAAGAGGTAGGCAGTCCGGCGAGGGTCGCCGTGCGGAGGACGCAACGGCGAGGGTCGCCACGATCGGGGTCGCCGCAAACAGAATGAGCGGCCCTAGTGACCTCCACACGGAGGTCGCTACTCAGCGGGTCGTGTGACCTTCCGGTGAGGGTCGCGATGATCTGTTCGCAATCGGGGTCGCTGGAGGTCACGCGGCCTAGATCTAGGTCGCGGCGACCTCTAGCGACTCATCTACGCACGATTTGGGTTGCTGGAGGTCGCGTGGCCCAAATTTGGGTCACGGCGACCCAGATTTGCCAGGGATCGTAGCATCAACAGGGTTGTAGCGGTTGTGGCGACCTTGATGCGACACATATCTGGGTGGCCGCTAGGGGTTGCAACGGTCGCGGTGACGCGACTCGCAGGGGGTCGCCGAGGTCATGCGACTGGCTGCCGACGGTCACCATGACACACCGGCCTCATGCCGACCTCTATCCAGCTCGTTGCCAGCCCCTTGCAGCTTCGCGCAACTTTGCCGGTGATCACTCGCGAAGAAGAAGAAGAAGATGATGAATAGTGAGGGCAAAATCGGAAAAACGAAAAACCAACGAGGATAATTTAGGAAGAAGAATTTTTTATTTAGCCCCTCCTTAGCATGTTGAGAAGGATGAAAGCTCAAGGCAGCCTACCTTGGGCTTTCAGCCTTCACAAGGCTGGCATTCTCCAAATAGGGATTGAAATTTCTTTACCAAACACCCTTACATTGGCCCAAAGATCTTTAGGGGCTCAAAGTGGCTTCTCAAGGCCACTCCCAAACGCACCGTGAGTCTAGAGCTTCTGGAGCACTCGTGTGCATGCTCAGTAAAATGGCCAAGTCTGTGAACTAGCTAAGGGTTTCTAGCTCTGGGTTTCTAGCTCTGCGAGTAAAATTCACGGACATAAAGCAAATTGCCTTTGCTCCATGAGAAGATCACAAGAACTTCTTGAGCAAAAAGAGACGTCCCACCAAAATAGAGCGAGCCTACTATCAAAAGCTAAATGAAATGTAATCTATATGTATCCATACACGCCAGTTTCAGCTTCTTACATAATAATACACACCCCAGGAAGTGAAATACTCATTTGATGTACTGAGAGAGCCATCTGAAGCCCTCGCCGTAGCCCATCTTGCGCACGATGCTGCACATGAAGACCTCGAGAGGGCGGACGTTGGTGCCGGCGAGGTCGACATTGCCCTTCCCGGTGGTGAAGTTGGTGAGGCCCAAGTAGTACCGCAGTTCGTCCTCTGACGCGGCGGAAGAGAGGTCGATCTTGTTTCCCAAGACGAGGAATGGGACCTTCGCCAGCAACTCGTCCGTGAGGAGAGCGTCCAGCTCCTCCTTTGACTCGGCGAATCTATCCTTGTCGTAAGCGTCGACCAGGTACACCACCCCATCAACCTATACAAAAGTTCCAAAGCATTCATCATCTTCGACAAAGCGATCGCTTCACATGCTTCCATACATGCGCAGCAACAATATGAAACAATAATCATATCACACGATCGTTTGAAGTTTAAAAATGCCACGTGTGAACGAGTGACGGCCAGTCAATAAAGTCCACATCATGCTAAACTTGGGTTTCCCTACCGCAGAACCCCGTCATCGTAGTATATCCCAGAAAAAGGAAATTTTTGCAGCAAGGAAAAACCAGTGCCGAATAATACACTGGCCAACACTCTAGTTGATTAGGTCAAATAGTAACATCTGCTTATAAACACTGCAAGTCAGCCACACAGGCTATATACAGTATCTTGAAAATGGATTAGCAAAGGATAAAATGTTATCAGAAGAGAACTAAGGGGGGGAGAAAACAAAAAACAACAGTGTGCAAGAAAACCGTCGTGCCGACCACCAGATAACATGAAAACATGTCACTTGCCGACCCAGACTACAGAAAGTGAAAATCAGTCCCCGTAAATCCTTTTTTTTTTTTTTTGGGACCAATATAAAGCTTCTGTTTAGAAGCAACGTAAGTACAACTGGACGATGGCCAAGTTGCGGCGATTGCATAAGCATTCCCTCACCTCAATCCAACAAGATCAAACCTGATCTCAAAGTAAACTAAAGGTTCAATTTCAGGGTTACCTATTGAAAACTTAATGCAGTAAATAAAATCAGTGAACAGAAAGTTAAGAGCCACGCATCTGACTATGTCAACTCAAAAGTCAAGAAACACATCCACAGACAAGAATGAAGCATTCGAAGTGATAAGTTTAACATGATTAATCAAAAGCATCAGAATACTCAATAGGATGATCTGCCCCACATGCATCATATTGCATAAAATTCAAAGACTGTTACAGAATTCATGAATGAATCGGCAATATGGCACGCAATTAAAGAGATGTCCCGAATCAGGAGCTTTCATAGGAGAGAAAAGGAGAGAAGAACTTTACCTTAGTGTAGTAGTCCCGCCAGACCCTACGAGCAATCTGGTGACCACCCAAGTCGAAAGCTTTGAACTTTATCTTCCCTATACTCAGTTCCTCTGAAGTCGGGAACTGGGTGGGTGGGTGCTGAACCAATCTCTGCCAATCACAGGACCAGAAAGCGTGTTATCATCCTATGAACACGCTACATATATCTATACATTGTATACTAAGAAATATTCTATAAACCCATACCACACAAGCGCAAGAGTCATGCAATCAACTCACCAATGGACGTGCAGAGAGGACTCGAGAAACAAAAGGAATAAACGACCAAGATAAGAACAGACAAAAAAGCACAGTTCTCGACCACAATAAGAGAAAAACAACTCCAGAACTGTATGTTTCCATTGGAGGGAGTCTCTGCGAAGTAAAATGAACGCACCTCGTCCTTCAACATGCGAAGGAGAGTGGTCTTCCCTGAATTATCCAGTCCCAAGAACAAGATCTTGGCTTCCTTATGCCACAGACCCAGAGATGCCAGAGCTCCGTAGAACCAATCTACTAGAAACATCGCTCCCTCTTTTTTCCCCTTCTCTCGGCAAAACCCAAGTGAAAATTCCCCGAAATCTCAACCGACAATGAGAAAGAATCAAGAAAGTTGAGAGCTTGAAGCAACTTCAGCCGGAACCAGTTTTGAATTTATACTCTCCGTTTGGGGTCCTCATATCCGGTTGACTGCGCACGTGGCGCGTCGGGAGGGAGCGGGTGACTGGCTATCCGCGGTGGATGTTGCTGCTTGTCCACGTGGGAGCTGCTGATTGGGTGGGTTGCGTCTCGCGAAGGAGATGACAACGTGGTCGACGCGGAAGAGGAGGCGCGACGGATTGTACGGTCGGGATGCGTTTGACGTTTCTGGCGATCGGCGAATCGGACGGACCAAGATGAGGGGATGAGGTATCGCTCCTTGATTGGCAGGAAAGAGGCAAGGTCATTAAGAAGCTTTCTTTTTTTCTTTTTTTTTTTAAACTATTTTTTGACTTCCGGGCATTTTATACTTGCAAAAAAAAGGAAGAAGAAGAAATTTCCAATCTAATGTACAGATTATCATCACATATGCAGATTAGTGGTTTGAATATCAGGAAGAATTATGCAAATCTCCTGCTGCCTTTAGGGTAAATGCATTGTTTTATTAATTTTTTTTTCATTGCGGTCATTAACCATCATTTGCATTTTTTATGTACAAATGTAATGTACATGACTTCCAAAGTAAAGGCATATATTCATATTCTTTTTATCAAAATAAATCTCTACCTTCATTTTTTTGGAGGGAAATAAGGAAAAGAATACAATAAATTAACTAAGATGCCCGAAGAAGTAATTATCTATAACATGATAATAAATATATTTTATGCTAATTCGTTTCCAATTTAGAGCCATGATCAATTTGCCATTTTCTAGAAAGTCATGGTTTGAGTAGTGGGGTAATTGATGCATCATAGCTAGTCAATCATTAGGTGATGATGGAAAAGGAAAAAAGAAAAGAGAAAAGAAAGAAAAAGGCGATGACGTAAATGTGGGTATCGTCAATGAGAAACTTCATTGCGCATATAGCTTCACTCCTCGTACATCGTTCGACCTCGCAACCCTTCACGGACGCGAAAGGATAAAGATCGAGAGGCAGAGCAACTCTCTCCCGTTAATTCCGGACCAAGCACAAAACTTTCATCCAATCGCTAAACCTCAACCATAACCACAACGACCTCAATCGTACTCTTCTTGGTGCAGGCCATCCATCCGAACTCAGCGACACAGCTGAAATCACCGTCGGAGGGACGGAAGCCGGCCAGCCATCGCCTCCGCAGAAGGCCAAGTATTTCAGCTAGGAATTTGGGAGGTCTCGATATCATACTGGGTTTTGGCGGGCGGAACATGCCATCAAAGGAAGTACTGATTCCACCTCCATCGCTAATCATTTTCAAGAACGCGGGCATCTCTCTTGATTCCGCCTCCATCACAACCATTACCGATGATGGCCAACAAGCACAGCAAGTTGCAACGTACAGTAAGGTCTAATCGCTTCCTGGGCAAACTCTCGCCCTGCAATTCTCTTCGATCCCCATAGGCCACTGGACATCCTAGTTTAAGAACCATATATTCTAGCCCTGATCGAGTATCAAGCTCGACAAACCTTCCAAAAACTACATTCCATTAAACGCCAGGAAATCTCATTAGGCTCTATTTCTCATGGAAAGACTAGTGTTTTCCTTCCAAAGGCGGCTTCTTTGTTACAAGACTTTCCTCACAGATTCTCTTTTTTACTTACTGATAGATTGGAAGCGCAATACACTGATGTACAATTACCAGTCATGTGGTGATCAAACAGTGTCAAGTAACGCACAAGAGGCTAATGTCTCTTTTTGCCTGAAACATCTAAACTATATTTGCAAACTGATAAATTTACTTTCAGATCATCAATGCGACCATACAAGTTCATAAGAAGTACCGGAATGCCCGGTCAAGACACATTGACCCTTAAAAAAAGAAATCAACAGAGAAAGATTTGCATGGTTCATGCTCAATGACCAATAGTTAGGTCGAGAGCTTTTGACCCTCAGAAAGACCAGAATACCAGCTGTATCATTATAAGCTTACAATCCAGGCTCAGTACTTTATTTGGGAGCAATGACTGAGTTCCAATACAGGTGGAACAAAAGCAAACAATAATGTATTGTCCTCATAAAACGAGAGCATGTCTATCCAGAAATCATGAACTCTCTATGTGCTTATGTTTCCAATATAAATTGAAAGCAAACAGATGATTCGGTTTCTTTCCGAGAGAAGAAAGACGCACCGCATCAAAACGGCACATTTATTAACCCCATCAAATCTGCTTTCTACTTGATGTACTGCGACATCCACTTGAACCCTTCGCCGTAGCCCATCTTGCGCACGACGCTGCACGCAAACACCTCGAGGGGCCTGACAGTCTGATCTGTAAGATTCACTTTCCCTTTGCCAGTCATCAAGCCGGTGAACCCAAGATGATATCGCAGCTCATCCTCCAAAGCGGCATGCGGGATATCCATCTTGTTCCCGAGCACGAGGAAAGGCACCTTAGCAAGAGCTTCATCCGAAAGGAGGGTATCGAGCTCCCTCTTTGATTCCACAAACCTCTCCTTGTCGCAGGCGTCCACCAGATATACCACTGCATCCACCTAGAGAAGAAAGTGCGGAAGATCAATCAATCGTTTGATATAAATCTAATTGGAAAATGTGTGCCGAAGAGCTGTCCGAGCTAAATTCGTAAGCTAGATGACAAAAAGAATAGAAAGACATCGACTCGCACATCGCCTCCAACCTAAACGAAATGATGGGACAGGAGGGAGCTACGCAACATGGATGCAGGGGCAAATGCCATCGATATGAGCGAAAGCCCTTTGCCTCTATATGTACCTTCTCGAGTTAGAACTGCTATCGATGATCCTTCCTTACCGAACAGAGAGTCTTCCCCTCTCGTCCTCAGCAGATAATGTAAACGGTCATCTTCACACTAATGTAGTCGACCCTTTTTCAGCTTTTTCATGCGCACACAGTTACATTTTAAGTATAGATTCATGATGGCAACATCCTTGACCCCATCAACGCTTTTTAAGATCCTTAAAAGTTCAAGCATTATATCTGCTGCATCCATCATCAGTCGTGGTTGCAGATGACCACCTCTCAACCCTGCAAAGATTTTCCCGTTTCCAAACTCATGGGGCAAAAAGCATCCGACTACTCTCAGTAGGCCGCATGCATCATTTTTGCATAGCATTTAGAAACTATTACAGAATCGGTGAATGAATCAACCAAAGGCACGCAATTACAGGGGCATCCGAAAACAGGAGCTTTCAGAGGAGAGGAAAAAAGAGCAGAGCTTTACCTTAGCGTAGTAGTCCGGCCAGGCTTTGCGAGCGATCTGGCGACCACTGAAGTCGAAAGCTCTGAGCTTTATCTTCCCTACACGCAGTTCCTCTGAAGTCAGGAACTGGGTGGGCTGGTGCTGAACCAATCTCTGCCAATCACGGAACCAGACCAGAATTGTTCAGCTCACTTTCAACGGGCATGTTATCATCCTATGAACACGCTATTTACATACATTGTAGACTCAGAAATATACTATAAAAACATGTTCGGATTGTCCAAGCTTAAGAGTCATGTAATAAATTCATTAGACGAAATGAAGAGAGAAGGCCTCGAGAAACTGAAGCAATAAAGGACGAAAACAAGAACAGATTGGAAAGTTCTCGATCACGATAAAAGAAAAAGCAACTTCACGACTGTGTATGTCCATCGAAGGGAGTCAAACGAAAGTACCTCATCCTTCAGCATGCGAAGCAGGGTGGTCTTCCCTGAATTATCCAGCCCCAAGAATAAGATCGTTTGCCTCCTTCTGCCACAGCCCCAAAAGCGCCAGAGCTTCACTGGACCAATCCACCAGAAACATCACTCCTCGGTTTTTCTTCTTCTTTACAACCGGAAACGAGAAGGACTTAAGAAAGGAGAGAGCTTCGGAGCAAGAACTGGAATCCTGGAACTCAGCCTGTGAAACATACCCTGTTCGATTGTTGAGGTAGTAAAAAGTGTTGCGACATTTGCGATATGTCTAATAATATTTTATCACATGGCGAATGTGAGACAAATTCACTTGGCGAGCCAGCCAAGTGCATTGACTCCTGGTCAAGCTTCGCGGGAAGACTGCTGGCGCTGCGGTCAAAGTCAGCCAATAACTGAAAGCAAATGAATTTGTCTTACATTTGCGATTTGCCGATGACTCAAATGTGATAAAATATTATTAGACATATCGCAAATGTCGCAACACATAAAATATTATAATTTGCTGGGTAAAACTTTCTTTAAATGATAAAGGAAAAAAAATTATTTTTTTAGGAAATTTTACACAAAATCCTACCAGGTTTAGCTATGGCAAACCTTTGCCCTTGAAAAAGAGAATTATTTTTAGGAGATTTTTACACAAAACCCTATGAGCTTTAACTATAGTAAAACCTTTGCCCTCGAACTCTTAATCATTACACAGTGTCCCCATCCAATTTAATTTTTTTATTGCTTCTTCTTAAGTGTCAACAAGTTGCAGCGTACATGGCTATTAAAGTGTAGAAATATATTTTCATCTCCTTTTCTTGAAGGAAATATCGTTTTCTTACGCTTCCTTGATATTAAAAAAAAAGGAAGAAAATTATAAAAAAAAACCGTTTAAATAAATAGGAATCAAAAAATTAACATGTATTTTTTCAGGGCTAATTGATGTAAAAAAATGATTGATAATATTAAAAAGAAAGGATAATTGAAAAAAAAAAAAAAAGCGGCATGGACTCAAAAAGAAAATGACGCATTGAATCTATAATGATATTTTAATTATTAATTATTGGCAAGCATTTTTCTTTTGGCAGTAGTTAATCATTGAATATATTCAAAATCTTTTTTTTTTTTTCCACATGACCATTTAGTTTTTGTTAGCGAAGCCCTTTTTCCTTTATCTAATTGACTACTGGAATGCGCCTGTGCTGACACCTGGATCTGGAGGCTGCCCCACCCCTCCTCCCCGTTGGTCCCACAGCGAAACGGGCATGCGCGGAACCTCGAGTTTGCCCTCCTCTCTCCCCCCTCTATCTCAGGGAGTCCGGGTGTCGGCTTGACGAGAATGCCCCCACCACGGCCACGGAACCTCGAGTTTGCCCTCCTCTCTGCCCCCTCTCCCAAGGAGAGGGGGGAGAGAGGAGGGCAAACTCAAGGTTCCGCGGCCGTGGCGGGCATTTCCGTCAAGCCCACCCCCCAATTCCCTGATTGACTACGGGGAGAGAGGAGGGGGCATTTCCGTCAATCCACCCGTTTCAGGCGCCACAAGGCGCATTCGTTCGAGTCTGGCAGCCAGACTGCTTCTTCCTCCCAAGCTCTCTGCTCTTAATCCTTTCTCGTTTCCGGTTGTGAAGAAGGAGAAAAACAGAGGAGTGATGTCTCTGGTGGATTGGTCCCGTGAAGCTCTGGCGCCCTGGGGCGTCGGCAGAAGGAAGCTAAGATCTTGTTCTTGGGGCTGGATAATGCAGGGAAGACCACCCTGCTTCGCATTCTGAAAGATGAGGTACTCTCGCTTGCCCGTTGAAAGTGAGCTGAACAATTCCGGTCTGGTTCTGTGATTGGCAGAGATTGGTTCAGCACCAGCCCACCCAGTTCCCAACTTCAGAGGAACTGCGTGTAGGGAAGATAAAGCTCAGAGCTTTCGACTTCAGTGGTCGCCAGATCGCTCGCAGAGCCTGGCCGGACTACTACACTAAGGTAAAGCTCTGCTCTTTTTTCCTCTCCTCTGAAAGCTCCTGTTTTAGGATGCCCCTGTAATTGCGTGGCCTTTGATTGATTCATTCACGGATTCTGTAATAGTTTCTAAATGCTATGCGAAAATGATGCATGCGGGGTGAATCTGCGAATACAGTTCTTTGCTGGGTTGAAAGGTGGTCATCTGCGCCCACGATCGATGATGGATGCAGCAGATAGGATGTTTGAACTTTTAAGGATCTTAACAAGCGTTGATCGGGTCAAGTATGTTGCCATCATGAATCTATATTTGAAATGTTGTCTGTCGACTACATTAGTGTGAAGATGACAGTTCACATTATCTGCTGAGGAGGAGAGGAGAAGGCTCTGTGTTTAGTAAGGATGGATCGTCCATAGCAATTCTAACTTGAGAAGGTAAATATAGAGGCAAAGGGCTTTCCTTCATATCGATGGCATTCGCCCCTGCATCCATGTCGCTGAGCTCCCTCCTGTCCCATCATTTCGTTTAGGTTGGAGACGATGCGCGAGTTGATGGCTTTCTACTCCTTTTGTCACCTAGTTTACGAATTTAACTTGGACAGCTCGCTGGCACACATTTTCGAATGAGATTAATATCGAACGATTCATCTTACGCACTTTCTTTAGGTGGATGCAGTGGCATATCTGGTGGACGCCAGCGACCAGGAGAGATTTGCAGAATCAAAGAGGGAGCTTGATGCCCTACTTTCAGATGAAGCTTTGGCTAATGTCCCTTTCCTGGTCCTCGGGAACAAGATCGATATCCCGCATGCGGCTTCAGAGGACGAGCTGTAAGAGTTTTTCCTAATGTGGACTAAATTAATTGATATTGTAATTTACTGTTTTTACGGTTACCGTAAAACAGGGTTGGTCTAAAGTGAGATAGAAGGTTTCTTAATTAGTCTAATATGGGCTGGCTAGTGTGGGCCGAGTTGAGCCTGGCCCGTAATGAGGGGGACTGGCTGGAAACTCTATAAATAGTGCTCAAGTCTCTCCTCTAACCCTAATTTTCACATGTATCCTCACCTAAGGGGCGTTTACCTAACGCTACACGTGAGGGGAGCCGCCTCATTGAGCCAGTGATACGGAGGGCAATAGAGGAGAAGGACTTGATGCGTGGTCCCCTTTATATGTGGGTAATCCCTTTTTCTGCTTCCGCTCTATGTTTGATGGATCCAGGTGCGTTAATCTTTCTACTCAATTATGCATGTTCTTGTTCTGGTTATGGAGATCTTGGGGTTGCGCAATTTGCATCCAACATGTGGTATCAGAGCAACCATAATCTTAGAACTCGAACACAATTGGTTTTGCCCTAATTTGTACGGATTTAACCATAATTAGTACGGATCTTGCCCTAATTTGTGATTTTCGAGACTTTTTATTCAATAAAAAATAAATTAAATCACAAATTCGGACTGGGCTCGACGAGACGAGCAAGAGGGTAGGCGGCGCGTCGCCGGAGGAGGCCGCACGCGCCCCCATGCGCGGCCACGCGCCGCCTGGGCGTCGAACGCCCGCCGCGCGTGAGCTCCACGCGCCGCGCACTCAGGTGGCGCGTGTGGGCGCGTGGAGACTCCGATCGACGCGTGGCTGGTGGCGTTGGACTCGTACGGTGATTTCCTATGTCGTGGTATAATTATTTTATATGTTTGATGATCTTATGGATGTGAAAATACATATGGAATCCTAAATACGTGAATTTTTAGTGTATTTTTGCGTATTTTGCTTGTATTTTTTGTGATTTTGGAAATACAGGTGATGAGTTACTAGTATGTTATCACATAATAAAAAAGATGTGATTCATCAACAAAAATCAAACTTTATTGTGAATTGAAGTTGGCTTGATGCGATACAATTCATATGATATTGTATTTGAGCTATGTGTTGAGCTGATGAGAAACAATAAAGATTATGAAACTTTTGTTACTTAAGTATACTCCTTTACACATTGGTAATCTTTGAATGATAGATGACTTAAGGACTTGTGACCAAACTGATGTACTGATTAACACATCTGCTGAATGTGAGTAATGCATGTTAATTAAATTACTGCATATTGTACATGAACTCATCTGGTCACTTGTTAATGTCTATCAAGTTGAATATTTTTATGGTAAAGGAGTATGACAATATTTACGCAGAGCAATAGTATCTACTGTTAAATTTTGGATATTTGGTTCTCTAGTTTGACTCAATTAATAGGCTACTGGTTGATTACAATGATAATTTGTTGCTTAAAATTAGCTAATAAATCAGATGTTGGCCTTGGAGTCATGTTTTGCCTTATGAACTCATGAGTGATCATGGATCAGCTGTCAAGCTTGTCGATCTGGTGTACCTTGTATTACTATTTATGTTAATTTGTGAGAGATATTTTAGATCAACATTCTTTTTATGTTATTCTGGTGATATATAATTGGGGTGCATAAGAGATGTTTTATTCTCTATTATGAGAAGTTTCTTGTGTTACTGTGATCAATGATCTCATTGAAATATGTCTTTCAGGTTCGCTGTATATATATATATATATATATATATATATATATATATATATATGTATGATTAATTTTTATTAATGAATAAAGCAATGTAATTAGCATGATATGTGATTTTGGTGATATGATGCCCCTATCACTAAAGTTAAAATCACATATATATGGTGTATGTGAGGAGTAAAGCTTATATCCCTGGTATGAGAGAATTTCAATGATTCAATTGAATAGTGACCGCCAAAGCGGCACGCTTGATTGGGTTTGAGAAATTTCGGTCTCATATGATGATTGGGATGTCTCCTGGTCTAATGCATAGTTATACTCCCAAAGGAGGTGATTGTGTATTAGTTCATTGAGGGATACATGATAGTGTGGTGGAGGAGTGACTGGTTCTAGTGATTCATATGCCCAAAGGTGATGAATTCACGAAAAATTGGAACATATTCTCATAACCCTTATCATGTGGGGAGTGTACAATTGCATGTCATGTATTCTGCCCAAAGGTGATTATGTGATTTTGCATGTAACTCTCTGGATGTGTACTTGTACGTCAAGTTACACAATGCTCACATGATGCTAATTATATACTGTTTGTTTTTCAGTCACCTTTTCTGTAAATGGTAATTCCGTCATCATTGAGGTTTTTTACTGCTTCAAATTTTAAGTTGTGGACATATGATTTGTTGCTTGAGAAAAGAGCAATTGAATTTGCTTATTGTCCATAACACGTTCCATTCTGGAACACTTGAAAAGATGTTTGCCTGCGGATTGCACTGCTATAAGATGATGGAAGCCTTAGTTGCTTGAAATTATGTCTTATTTGATATTGAAATTAGGACACATCTGCAAAAATTGTATTTAAGTCCTAATGACATATACATCTTGTATATGATTAAAAGGTTGTCAGGTTTAACAGTGGCAATGAGTATTCTGGCAAGTATGACAATGCGAAATAGCTTAAAGGGTCATTTGTCAAATATTTGGTAGATTCTTGGGTGGTAATTTAATTACTATACCTGAAAATTCTGACAAAGAGATTTGGCCGAAAGGTATAAATGCGCCATATTGAATATAGTGATGAGTATGATTAGTAAGACCAATTTATCTGGTCTTTTGTGGGCTGATATTATGAAAGCAAGTTTTTCATATACAAAAAGGGGTATTGATTTTATGACCCTAAAGAAGGTATAAGAATTATGGAATCACATACTCTAAAGTTTCTAGAGATTGACGTAATTGTAGAGGATAGCTACTCTCAGACTATTAAGGATAATAATGTGATGGAAGATCACTGTGTCTTTGTCTTTGCCTATACAGACAATTGTGATACAGACAATTGTAGAATCTCCTATACCATAGACTAAACTTGTTGAGGTTTAAGGTACTATTCTTGATATAGTTTATAATGAAATTTCTTGAACCTCTTAAGTGCAGTAAATAAAGTTTTATGTCATCTTCTACTATGTAAGCAGTGTTAGTAACATTCTTTTAGGCTGTTACTTAGGCTTTTAAGCTCCAGAACCTCATGACGGAATTGATCGTTTTAACTTGATGGATAGACCGATATGTTTGTATTGAGATAACAAATTTGTAGTATTATTTATTTACTACAGAGATCTCGAGGGGTCTAGATATATGGTGGTAAAATATTTTTTTTTACCATATAGAAACGGTACAGAAAAGTGACTTATAATATAATATATTTTCACAGATGATGTGGTTACAGCTCCACTAACTAAAGGCCTACACCCATGTGTATTTGAGTGACATGTCATTAGAATAGCCAGCAAAGTTTACATCTAAATACCCTACTAACTGCAAGAATTGAACATGCCTATAAATTAGCATGTAATCTCTTGTCTTCTTTAAGTACCTTAAAACCTTCTTGACAGCAACCTAGTGATCATGTCCTGAATTTGACCAATATCTGCCTAGAAGTCCCGTCACAAAGACAACATTTAGTCTAGTGCAAATTCGAGTATACATTATACTTTTAAGTGCACTGACACAAGGTACTCCCTTTAATTAGATTTTCTCAATATCTAAATAAGGACAATGTGATTTAGTCCATCACCCTCAACAACAGGAGCAATTCCTGGCTTGCAATGATGTATATTGAATATTTTCAAAATACGATAAGCAAATGTCCTCCAAGAAAATCTAATATAAAATCCGATATATATATGACAAGAACAATTCTTACAGACCTCAGTACAAAGGATATAAAATGTCTCAAGGTCACAACTTGTAAGCAAAACATCATGTACATAAAGTATGAGAAAAAATAAATTTCCTCCCACTGACCTTGCAGTATATTGAATTACTTTGTTCCCAATTGAACAAAAATAACAACACTATGAAACTTTAATAATATTGTCTTGAAACTTGCTTAAGACCATGAATTAGAACTTTTCAGTCTACACACAAGTTTACTTGAATCTGCTGCAAAATCATCTAATTGCACAATATAGATTTTGTATCTATTTGGCGTAACTTTATATCAAAATAAATTATTAATGCCACGTTCACTCTGAAAGAACATTTAAAGAAATAATTATTTCTTCACTATAAACAATCCACCCCTCTTTTAGAGTTAAAACGTTAGTTACAAATATGGCTTTAAATTCCACAATATTTGTTTGAAATTCTTTTAGTTTTGTACGCCAATTTGCAACTAATAAACTTGTGATCTTTAGACAAGTCAGTAAGTTTCCAAACATGTTTCATAGATTGTATATCGCCTTTTATGGCATCTAATCACATAATTGAGAATAAAAAAAAACGACATTTATAAATATGTCATTACATCAACCATATAGTGGATATTGTAATCATGCTCTCACAAATAGACCATATAGTCTGATGGTATAACTGATCGTCTTTCTTTAACAAATCTCCTTAATAAAGCTGCAACCACTTCATTCTGCAAAGATTGTGTTTAACAGTGTTAGTAACATTCTTTTAGGACACTTGCTGATTGAGGTTTAAGGTACTATTCTTGATATAGTTTATAATGAAATTTCTTGAACCTCTTAAGTGCAGAATGAAGTGGTTGCAGCTTTATTAAGGAGATTTGTTAGGGAAAGACGATCAGTTATACCATAAGACTATATAGTCTATTTGTGAGAGCATGATTATAATATCCACTACATAGTTGTTTTAACGACATAAATAAATGTTGTTTCTTATCCTCAATCAGGTATGTGATTAGATGCCATAAAAGGCGATATACAATCTATGAAACATGTTTGAAAACTTACTGACTTGTCTAAAGATCACAAGTTTATTAGTTGTAAATTGGCGTACAAAACTAAAAGAATTTCAAAGAAATATTGTGGAATTTAAAGCCAAATTGGTAACTAAAGTTTTAACTCTGAAAGAGGGGTGGATTGTTTATGGTAAAGAAATAATTATTTCTTTAAATATTCTTTCAGAGTGAACGTGGCATTAATAATTTATTTTGATATAAAGTTACGCCAAATAGATACAAAATCTATATTGTGCAACTGGATGATTTTACAGCAAATTTAAATAAACTTGTGTATAGACTGAAAAGTCTTATTTATAGTCTTAAGCAAGTTTCCAGACAATATTATTAAAGTTTCATAGTGTTGTTATTTTGTTCAATTGGGAACAAAGTAATTCAATATATTGCAAGGTCAGTGGGAGGAAATTTATTTTTTCTCATACTTTATGTACATAATATTTTGCTTACAAGTTGTGACCTTGAGACATCTTATATCCTTTGTACTAAGATTTGTAAGGATTATTTTTACCATATTATATTAGATTTTCTCGGAGGACACTTGCTGATTGTATATTGGAAATATTCAATATACATTATTGCAAGCCAGGAATTGCTCCTGTTGTTAAGGGTGATGGGCTAAATCTATCACATTGTCCTTATTTAGATATTGAGAAAATCTAATAAAATTGAGTACCTTGTGTCAGTGCACTTAAAAGTATAATGTATGCTCGAATTTGCACTAGACTAAATGTTGTCTTTGTGACGGGACTTCTAGGCAGATATCAATCAAATCCAGGACATGATCAATAGGTTGTCAGGTTTAACAGTGGTCATGAGTATTTTGGCAAGTATGACGATGCGAAATAGCTTAAAGGGTCATTTGTCAAATACTTGGTAGATTCTGGGGTGGTAATTTAATTACTATACCTGAAAATCCTAACAAAGAGATTTGGCTGAAAGGTATAAATGCGCCATATTGAATATAGTGATGAGTATGATTAGTAAGACTAATTTATCTGGTCTTTTGTGGGCTGATATTATGAAAGCAAGTTTTTCATATACAAAAAGGGGTATTGATTTTATGACCCTAAAGAAGGTATAAGAATTATGGAATCACATACTCTAAAGTTTCTAGAGATTGACGTAATTGTAGAGGATAGCTACTCTCAGACTATTAAGGATAATAATGTGATGGAAGATCACTGTGTCTTTGTCTTTGCCTATACAGACAATTGTGATACAGACAATTGTAGAATCTCCTATACCATAGACTAAACTTGTGCCACAAGAGAATGCTTTATGGTTCCAATGAACCCACATATGTCTTGTCCTTATGGTTAACCTTTCTTTATGTATCACAAGACATACGCACAAGGCTAATAACTGGATGCCCGGATGCCCCTAGCCTTCACTCAAGGTCTATACAATCCCTTGAGACTTTTATCAATATGTATTCAATATAATAACAATACATTCAAAATGTATAGACCATATAGTGTTAGTAACTTTCTTTTAGGCTGTTACTTAGGCTTTTAAGCTCCAGAACCTCATGACGGAATTGATCGTTTTAACTTGATGGATAGACCGATATGTTTGTATTGAGATAACAAATTTGTAGTATTATTTATTTACTACAGGGGTCTAGATATATGGTGGTAAAATATTTTTTTTTACCATATAGAAACGGTACAGAAAAGTGACTTATAATATAATATATTTTCACAGATGATGTGGTTACAGCTCCACTAACTAAAGGCCTACACCCATGTGTATTTGAGTGACATGTCATTAGCATGGACCTAGGAGTATCTTCGGATACTGTTGTTTAGTGGGAGCTATTTTGGCTTTACTCTGATAAAGTTCACATCTGTGGTTCGTTACACTTAGTAACGGTTTGATATGTATCAACTTTTGCATTCAATAAAATATTTTTAAATGTATTGTTATTATGTTGAATACATATTGATAAAAGTCTCAAGGGATTGTATAGACCTTGAGTGAAGGCTAGGGGCATCCGGGCATCCGGTTATTAGCCTTGTGCGTATGTCTTGTGATACATAAAGAAAGGTTAACCATAAGGACAAGACATATGTGGGTTCATTGGAACCATAAAGCATTCTCTTGTGGCACAAGTTTTTGTAACACCTAAGGTAAGAGAATGGTGACTGACAAATGGGATCTCTCTATGAGAGACGTTATCCATTTGACACACTACCATATTGAATCCATATCAATAAAGTTGAGAACATTCGTGACCATGGAAGGCTCTGTGTGTATACATGCAGTTACCGCCATGATTCGATGTTTAAGACTTTATGGGATATGATTGACAATTAAGAATTATCTCTAGACCAAATGTGCGCACATACGGTACGATTTCAATTAATATAGTCCAAGTGGGAGAATGTAAGAGTTTTTCCTAATGTGGACTAAATTAATTGATATTGTAATTTACTGTTTTTACGGTTACCGTAAAACAGGGTTGGTCTAAAGTGAGATAGAAGGTTTCTTAATTAGTCTAATATGGGCTGGCTAGTGTGGGCCGAGTTGAGCCTGGCCCGTAATGAGGGGGACTGGCTGGAAACTCTATAAATAGTGCTCAAGTCTCTCCTCTAACCCTAATTTTCACATGTATCCTCACCTAAGGGGCGTTTACCTAACGCTACACGTGAGGGGAGCCGCCTCATTGAGCCAGTGATACGGAGGGCAATAGAGGAGAAGGACTTGATGCGTGGATCCCCTTTATATGTGGGTAATCCCTTTTTCTGCTTCCGCTCTATGTTTGATGGATCCAGGTGCGTTAATCTTTCTACTCAATTATGCATGTTCTTGTTCTGGTTATGGAGATCTTGGGGTTGCGCAATTTGCATCCAACACGAGCTGCAATATCATCTCGGGCTCACCGAGTTCACGACTGGTAAAGGGAAAGTGAATTTTGCAGACCAGACCGTTAGGCCCCTGGAGGTGTTCATGTGCAGCGTCGTCCGTAAGATGGGGTATGGCGAAGGGCTTAAGTGGATATCGCAGTACATCAAGTATTGATGCGGTACCTCTTTCTTCTATCGGAAAGGTTTGGTTTTAATTAATTAAGGAAGAATAAGCTCATAGAGAGTTCATGATTTCTGGATTGACGTGTTTTTGTTAAATGAGGACGATGCATCATCGTTCGCTTTTGTTTTGCGTGCATTGAAACTCAGTCATTGCTCCCCAAATAAAATACTCTGCCCGGATTGTAAGCTTATAATGATACAGCTTGTATTTCTGGTCTTTCAAAGAGTCGAAAGCGCTCGACCTAACCATTAGTCATTGAGCATGAACTATGCAAATCTTTCTCTGTTGATTTCTTTTGTAAGGGTGGATATGTCTTCATCGGGCATTCTGGTACTTTTGATGAACTTGATTGATGTTCTGAAAGTAAATTTAGCAGTTTGCAATAGTCCAGATGTTTCATGCAAAAAGAGACATTAGCCTCTTGTGCGTTACTTGATAGAGCGAGGAAAGTCTTGTGACAAAGAAGCCGCCTTTAGAAGGAAAACCCTAGTCTTTCCATGAGAAATAGCCAACCTGATGAGATTTCATGATGCGCGGGAGAATATTGTTCTTGGAAGACTTTTTTGAGCTCGACACTCGATCAGGGCTAGACTATGTGGCTCTGTAGTCGTAACGTCCGCTGGCAGCTTCTGGATAGGGGTGAGCATGCTGGAACGCCCAAGTGAGAAACCGTTTGGACCGGACCGAACCAGCCAGTTAGGTCCGGTTCCGGTGATTGTTGGTCCGGTCCTCAGTTCCGGGAGAGAACCAGAGAACCAGACCGGGCCAGACATACCCTTTATATATTTAATTTCTTAAATATAGCAATAAAACTTAGAAATAGTAACAATTCTTGTATTTTTCTTTATCTTTTAATTTTTTTTTGCTAAGCAATTGGTTCCTAGTCCTAGGTCGGTCCGGTCCAGTTCCCGGTCCCAAAAATTGGGAACCGGTCCTCCCTGTCCGGTTCCCGGCTCTTAGATGGAACTAGACCGGATTGAGAACCAATCACCCCTACTTCTGGGGATCAAAGAGAATTGCAGGGCAAGAGTTCACCCAGGAAGCGATTAGACCTTATTGTACGTCGCAGGTTGCTATGCTTGTTCGCCATGATCGGTAATGGTCATGATGGAGGTGAAATCGAGAGAGGTACCCGAGTTCTTGAAAATGTGTAGCGATGGAGCTGAAATCCGTACTATCTTCGTTGGCATATTCGGCCTGCCAAAACCCAGTACAGTATCGAGACCTCCGGAATTCCTAAACAAAATACTCAACCTTCTGCGGAGGCGACACCCGGTTGGCTTGTCCCTCCAACGGCAATTTCAACTGGGATAGTCTTACAGGGGAGTGTACAAGTGAGGTCGTCATGCATTAAGTTTAGATTTAGCGATCGGATGAAAGTTTTGTGCTCCGTTCAGAATGAACGACAGAGTTTCGCTCCGCCTTGCCATCACCATCCTTTTGACGTCCGCGAGGGTTGCGAGGTCGAAGAAGGTGCAGGGAGTGAAGCTATATCTGCGCATGGAAGTTTCTCATTCATGATACTCACATTCCCGTCGTTGCCTAATGATTATGTAATTATGATGCATCAATTGCTTACAATTCATCAACTATTTTCTCGTAAATGGCAAGTTGATCATGTCTCCAAGGTTGGAAAATGAATTAGTGTGTTCTTCTATCATGGGCTTTTCATCGAGGAAAGTGACATAAATAGTTCTTAAATTTTAGTTTAATGCATAATGCGATCCTTGAATTTTAACACAATATGCAATGTCATCCCTGAACTTTCAGTTTATCTAATGTGATCCCCGAACTTTTGATACATATTCAATCAGATCCCTAAATTATATGAAGATGTCCAATATTATTCCAAAACTTGAATTAATGGAAGGATAACAACTTGAACATGTTCAAACAATCTAAGGACCATAGTGAATAAATTAAAAGTTCAATGACCACTTTGCACATCAAATCAAGGTTCGGGAATTTTATTGAACAAATTAAAAGTTTATGGACATTAGACAATGAGTCGAAGTTCATAATTATTTGTTTCATTATCCATTTTCTTAATGATTATGCAAGATGAGTCAGCTCCCCTATCCTAACATGCAATATGGAGACTTTCATTTCCTTTTCTTTTGGCCATCTAAACCACTTCATTTGTCAAAGGAACTTGTTAGCTAAAACGTAATTAAGATCGAAAAAGAAATTCAGGAGAAATTAGCCTTAGCTATTGCAAACCTTTGCCTTCAAACTTTTAACCAATAGATAATGCCCTTCTCCACTTTCAGTTTGTTATAAATCGTTAATTTGTGACACGACGTGACACAATACGACATGACACATTGACACTTTATTTCTCAAAAGATAGAAAATTTCAATACGTTGGAACGCATTGTGTATTAAATGTATCTTTATATATATAAGACAAATTATCTTTTTTATTATTATTTCAATTAACTTAATTTGATTCAAATTTATAAATAAATAAATAAAGAAATAAAGAGTCTACAATAAATTAATATACTAAAAATATTAATTTACCATTTGTTAATATCATTCATTATTTTAATTTGATAAATTCATTTCTATTCCAATAATCCATAAAATTTGAAGGAAAAAAAACATGCAATTCACATTCTAGATTAGTGTATTAAAGCGTGTTGGGAGATAAGAGAAAAAAAACTTGAGAAGTGAATTGTGTATTACGAGAAGTAAGAGTCGGAAGAGAAAATTGGGTTTTTCCCCCCTTTATTTTTATTTTTATATTTTTAACATATTTTTACTTTTTGCCCCTCATTTATTGAAAATTTTTAAAATTGACCCTATATGTGTGGGAATCACGTGTTGAAATTTTGAACTCGAGTGTCAGAATTTCGGACATGAATGCCGGAGAGTGTTGGGAGAGTTAACCAAGTGTTGGATTTTATTCAAATTTATTAATTTATTAATTTGTGATTTAGGAAAGTAATTGTAGTCAGTATAATATACTATTATGTTTTAATTGTAGTCAGTGTACCAATTGCATTCTAAAATCTTGCATCAACTTTGCTTCAAGAATTGCTTGCAAAAATATATGAAATATATAGAAAACATCTAGCTTTAATTGATAAACTTTTATAGAATATTAAAATATTGTATTTTCAAATATTAAAGAAATAGTCTTATTTTTATAGTCTTTCCGCGCAAAGCGGAAGTTGCAACTTAGGCTTATTACACTAATTTAAAAACGTCGTATTATGAGAAATTTTTAAAAAGCTATTATGCAATTGTTTCACCAAATATGATGAAATATCCTTCAAGTATAAATGGATGAATCAACACAGGTTGCGAAAGGTTTTTTTTTTTTTTGGTTTTGGATAGAAAAATAAATGATAAGAAAACTAAAAGTACGTAGGCTAGAGACAATCATATTTAGTCATGTAAATTACACAAAAATAAAAATAAAGATAAAGATAAAGATAAATTAAAAAAAAAATGTTAAATTCTATGATTGATTGGTAGCTGCTTACCATGAATACACTTGGGGTAACCGACGATTACATTGAACGATTAATAAATTTGAATAAAAAAATTATTTCCTGATCCACATACACAAGAAGTTACACGATCTCCTATAATTTAACAGTACTTATTCACGGAAGTTAAAAAAAAAAATCCTAAATTAGTGGCAATAGATTTAACTACAACAATTATATTTTCATGTCGATTACTTATTGTTAATGACTGTCAATTAACGTCCCAACTCTTCATGAAGGCTCTCAACCATAACTTTCACAGTGTTGTCAATTACTTTAGCAAGTTGTCAATTCCCTTTGAGTTGTTGATTGTTTTATTCATTGTTGACTAAACTCTACTCTCATTGACTAAGTTTGATACTTGTCAATAGTAACCCAAAACTGGTCATTTTTTGGTGTCAATATATGTCCCTTTCAAAAAGAAGATCCAATTAAATTAAACTGGATAATCAAAAGCCATCATATGGCTTCTTGTCATCGGCAAATTTGACTGAATTGCCTCTTGAATTGTTTTCTTGAAAATAACATAAATAACTATGTCATGGTAGAAATACTCAGCTCCTATGCCCAGGCTCATGTCCGTCAAATTCAGGCCAGGCTCAGGACTCCAATGCATGTGCCTCAATCCTCTCCAGCCATCTCTAGGTACCTGACACCTATGCTCACTTCATCATCAAGGTTGGCCTAGGTCCCCAATGCCCATGCTTGGGTACTCAAGGGCCAAGCCCAATAAATTAGGCTTCTACAACCGGGACCCCAGCTATCGAACATTCCTTATACCACACGAATAATGTATGTCTCTTAGAAAAAAAAATTTCGACAATGTTAAATTCTCTGCAAAATGAACAATCCGATCTTTGAAACAAATGGTTGCCCCCAAACGACTCCAACGGATTAATGTAAACTACGAACTTTCTTGGCATGACTTCAAATATAAGTAGAAGCCCCTCTCCATTAGCCTTTCTGCGACCCAAACTTTGTGTTTGGAGCCCAAAGATCTCACTGAGGATCCTACTGGACCGCACCAAAGCCCAGCCGAGTCTAGCCGAGCACCACTGCCAACCGAGGAGGTGGCAGAAGATAGAGAGGCCTGTGTAAACTCAGCTCCACAGCCGACTCCTGATTCTTGTCTTGTTCTTGCTTTTGCTTAACCAGAGTTTCTCAATCTCTTAAAGCCTGCACAGGGAATGCGTCTAGAGCTTCCGAAGCACTCGTGCGCATGCTGAGTGAAATAGCCAAGTCTGTGAAAATAGCTAAGGGTTTCTAGCTCTGCAAGTAAAATTCATAGACACAAAGCAAATTGCCTTTGCTCCATGAGAAGATCACAAGAACTTCTTGAGCAAAAAGAGATATGTCCCACCAAAATAGAGCGAGCCTACTATCAAAAGCTAAATGAAATGTAATATATATGTATCTATACACGCCAGTTTCAGCTTCTTACATCGAAATACACACCCCAGGAAAAGAGATACTCATTTGATGTACTGAGAGAGCCATCTGAAGCCCTCGCCGTAGCCCATCTTGCGCACAATGCTGCACATGAAGACCTCGAGAGGGCGGAAGTTGGTGCCGGCGAGGCTGACGTCGCCCTTCCCGGTGGTGAAGTTGACGAGGCCCAAGTGGTACCGCAGTTCATCCTCTGACACGGCGGAAGGGTAGTCGATCTTGTTTCCCAAGACGAGGAACGGGACATTCGCCAGCAACTCGTCCATGAGGAGCGCATCCAGCTCCTTCTTTGACTCGGCAAATCTATCCTTGTCGTAAGCGTCGACTAGGTACACTACCGCATCGACCTATATAAAAGTTCCAAAGCATTCATCATCTTCGACAGAGTGATTGCTTCACATGCTCCCATACATGTGCAAAAACAATATGAAACAACAATCATATGACATGATCGTTTGAAGTTTTACAATGCCGAGTGTGAACGAGTGCCAACCAATCCCTGAAGGAAATTTTTTCAGCAAAACTTGGTTCCCCTATCGCAGCACCCCGTCATCATAGTATATCCCAGAAAAAAGGAAATTTTCTCAGCAAGGAAAAACCAGTACCAAATAATATACTGGCCAACACTTCTAGTTGATTAGATTAAATAGTAACATCTGCTTATAAACACCGCAAGTCAGCCACACCGGCTATATACAGTATCTTGAAAATGGATTAGCAAAGGACACAATGTTATCCGAAGAGAACTAAAAGGGGGAGAAAACAAAAATCAACAGTGTGCAAGAAAACCATAGTACCGACCACCAGATAACATGAAAACATGTCACTTGCTGACCCAGACTACTGAAAGTGAAAATCAGTCACCGTAAATCCATTTTTTTTTTTTTTGGGGCTAATATAAAGCCTCTGTTTAGAAGCAACGTAAGTACAACTGGACGATGGCCAAGTTGCGGCGATTGCATAAGCATTCCCTCACTTCAATCCAACAAGGTCAAACCTGATCTCAAAGTAAAGTAAAGGTTCAATTTCAGGGTTACCTATTGAAAACTTAATGCAGTAAATAAAATCAGTGAACTGAAAGTTAAGAGCCCCGCATCTGACTATGTCAACTCAAAAGTCAAGAAACACATCCACAGACAAGAATGAAGCATTCGAAGTGATAAGTTTAACATGATTAATCAAAAGCATCAGAATACTCAGTAGGATGATCTGCCCCACATGCATCACGTTGCATAAAGTTCAAAAACTGTTACAGAATTCATGAATGAATCGGCCATATGGCATGCGATTAAAGAGATGTCCCGAATCAGGAGCTTTCATAGGAGAGAAGAAGAGAGCAGAACTTTACCTTAGTGTAGTAGTCCCACCAGACTCTACGAGCGATCTGGTGACCGCCCAAGTCGAAAGCTTTGAATTTTATCTTCCCTATACTCAGTTCCTCCGAAGTCGGGAACTGGGTGGGTGGGTGCTGAACCAATCTCTGCCAATGACAGAACCGCGAAGTGTGTTATCATCCTATGAACACGCTATGTATATCTATACATTGTATACTAAGAAATATACTATAAACCCATAAGCGCAAGAGTCATGCAATCAACTCGCCAAACGACGTGCAAAGAGGACTCGAGAAACAAAAGAATAAACGACCAAAATAAGAACAGATGAAAAAGCACAATGCTCGACCACGATAAGAGAAAAAGCAACTCCAGAACTGCATGTCTCCATTGAAGGGAGTATCTGCGAAGTAAAATGAACGCACCTCGTCCTTCAACATGCGAAGGAGAGTGGTCTTCCCTGAATTATCCAGTCCCAAGAACAAGATCTTGGCTTCCTTCTGCCACAGACCCAGAGATGCCAGAGCTCCATAGAACCAATCTACTAGAAACATCGCTCCCTCTTTTTTCCCCTTCTCTCGACAAAACCCAATTGAAAATTCCCCGAAATCTCAACCGACAATGAGAAAGAATCAAGAAAGTTGAGAGCTTGAAGCAACTTCAGCCGGAACCAGTTTTGAATTTATACTCTCCGTTTGGGGTCCTCATATCCGGTTGACTGCGTACGTGGCGCGTCGGGAGGGAGCGGGTGACTGGCTATCCGCGGTTTGATGTTGCTGCTCGTCCACGTGGGAGCTGCTGATTGGGTGGGTTGCGTCTCGCGAAGGAGATGACAACGTGGTCCACGCGGGAGGCGAGGCGCGGCGGATTGTACGGTCCGGATGCGTTTGACGTTTCTGGCGATCGGCGAATCGGACGGACCAAGATGAGGGGATGAGGTATCGCTCCTTGAGTGGCAGGAAAAAGGCAAGGTCATTAAGAAATTTTCTTTTTTTACTAATTTTTGACTGCCGGGCACTTTATATTTGCAAAAGAAAAGGAAGAAGACGAAATTTCCAATTTAATATAAAGATTATCATCACATATATAGATTATTGGTTTGAAAATTGCTGACTTTAGGGTAAATGCATTATTTTATTAAATTTTCATCT
Source organism: Eucalyptus camaldulensis (assembly GCA_019915185.1). NCBI lineage: Eukaryota > Viridiplantae > Streptophyta > Magnoliopsida > Myrtales > Myrtaceae > Eucalyptus > Eucalyptus camaldulensis. The sequence continues at coordinate 6,113,429 of JAHSVA010000014.1, read as the reverse complement.
ATTACAGTTGTTAACCCTCTTACGTTTTCAATTTACATACGCATAAATGTGTATTTTTTTTTATCAAAATAAATCTTTCATTTGCCTTTGATTTTCAAGAAAAATAATAAAGAAAAAGGAATGCAATAAATGAACTAAATAATTGGAAGAAGTGATTATCAATGATAACATGAAAATAAGGGTAAAAGCTCCCAAAAGCCCTAAACTATACTCACTATGATAAATTCAGGGTACAAATGATAACCATTTTGCTCTTATTCCAGAATTATTTTTCTATTTCAAACTTGTTTTTGGAATAAAAATTCGTATGCCAACACAATTTCATTTTTCTATTTATAAAAAAAAACTTTTAGTATAAAATTAAGTTTGGAATAAAAATGAGAAGTAATTTTTTTTACTTCTTTATTTGTAAAATCAAAATTCTTTTCATCTAATACATCATATAGAGAATGAAACGGGTATTTCTCTTGAAAATGATGATATCGAATCTTTATTCTCTGCGGATAAAGAATCATCTGAACAAACTCTTGGAACTATTATAGCAAGGCTTTATTGAAATCTCAAATTCTCAATAGGCTTGTGAAACCTTCTATGTCAACAAGCGTGCCAAGCATAACAGAGAAAATATGAGACTGGTAATTAATTATCAGCCTCCTAATCTTTTTCTCCAAGATAACAAATTCCCTTTACCCTCCAGAAATATGCCTTCCCACAGTCGAACAACTCCTGTTCAAGACCTTTAGGGACAACTTTTTAGTAGAAAACCATGTTCTTTAGTTCAGAGCCAAGAGACACTCAGAAATGCTAGGATGGTAACATTTCTAATTATCCGAGTTGCATTTTTCAGAAAATCCTACTAGGCTGAAGAAGAAGAGGGGTTTAGCCGGCCGCCCACCCGTCGTCTAGCACCGCTCACCATTGGTCGCCCATCATCAGTAGCCATTCATCGCTGCTCATTGCCGTTGGTCGTTGGTCACTGTCACTACCGCCATTGCCACCTGGGAAGGAAAAAGTTTATGTTGTTATTAAACGAATTTCTAGTATGAGAATAAAAAAAATTTGTTGTTATTAAACGCGTATTTTTTCTTAGAAACTCATCTAAGAATAGACATAGAAGAATCTATTTCTATTCCAGAAATCAATTTCTGGTCAAAATGATTATCATTTACACTCTTACCCTAAACTTTTTTTTGTAACACTGAAAATCCAAAGCATGTACATACATGACATATTTATCCCAATTTTTTTTTTTTTGTGATACCAAAAATTTTAAATTTGTATCCGTGTGATGCATTCACCCTAAAAATTTGGTGTAACAAAATTTTAGAGTTTCTTGTGTCACGAAAAAGAAAATCTCTCGTAATACTATTCCTTAATTTTTTCCTCTTTTTTATATTATTTTATTTATTATTTCTTTTTCCCCTTTCATCATTATTTAATAAAATTTTATCAAATAGTAAACTGCACTAACATACCTAAAATACAAAAATATCTAAAATATATAATAAATATAAATATTTAATTTATAGATTGAATGTTTATTATAAAATAGAATTAAAGTTGAATATATAAATTAAAATATGATTAATTAAAAATGAATTTTTATTTTTTATTTTTAATTTCTTAAATTATAATTCATATTTTATTTATATCGAAATATAATTTCAATTTTATTAATTTAATAAGTTTTGTTATTCGAGTGAAATAACTTTCCTAGTATGGACATTAGAAATCCTATCTACCTTTATCCCACCTCCCTCATGGGATAATTTTATCCTATCTATATCCTCATTATATTCGATTTTATCCTGTCCAGAGTGAGCACCAAATGTAGGATAGGATAAATTATATCCTATCCCAAATTTTATTCCGACTGCGAAACATCACCTTACGGTTTTTTGTCATATCTCCTAAAAAAATATACAAATTTTTTTCATTTAATCAAGTAGTAGTCAAGTTCCTTTGACAAGTGGTGGTCTAGATGACCAAAAAGAACAATAAAACAATGGAAAAGCAAAGGAAAGGCTCCATATTATATGTAAGAACAGGCATAATCATCATGAAAAATGTATAATGACGAAAATAAATTCTGAATTTTTGCTTAATATGCAATGTGTTAATAAATTTTTTATTTGTTCAATATGATTCCGACATTCACGTTAGGCCAACCTAGGCCTTCCTATTGCTCTTCACAAGTGGGGTCTGATATACGATGTTTGACTAAAGAAGCACCATGTCTTCGGTGTCCTTGGCTGGATGGACCTGGGGTAGAACAAAGAAGACTTTCCAAATGACCTGGGTTAAGGCCGAGGTTGTCAGGCTCGTGGTTTTAGAAGTGGAGGCCGGTTTCGAAAGTGGAGGCGTGGAAGCTTGGGCCATGGTGGGTGGGTCACGAGAGAGGAGAGATCTTGAGAAGGAGCTAGAAAAGTGGGGCATTTTGCGATGGTCGATGAAAGGGTTGAAGAAGAGCGGTCGAGTGTAGAGTGAAGTAGGCGATTTGGACGTGTAATCACCAATGTCAGAAAGAGATGATTTGCTTTGCCTAAAGGGGCAAGCTAAGGAAGCGAAGAAAAAGAGACGAAGCGAAGAGGGAGAGAGAGAGGGTGTGACATCTTGAAATTCGACCCCATCTCGATAATATGAAATGGTTGTTTCGTTGACGCACCTATGGTCATTTTACTCTGAGTTAGCCACTCACGAGTTAACTAATCTATTAGGTGAGGCCGTTAAATGATATAAACGCGACAGACTAGAGAATTCAATCGGAAATTGATCGCTTGACCGTAATAATTGGCAAAGGTCAATATGACACCGTTATAATCGAATTGAGATCAAATATAAGTCGATTCGATGGAATTGCATAATTGAATTGCGGGTGATTCCACATGAGTGCGAAATTCGCGTCAAACGGTACTAACCCGATTTTTTATCGATTTTATACTCGGGACACATAATTGAAACCTTGCAATTTTTACGATAACTGAGAGTCGTCTACAAGTTGGAGATGCACAAACATGGATAAAAAATTATCGATCACGGGTCAAATGCGCTAAAATCCCTAAAAGCTACCTGATAGGTATACTAAAATTGCGTTCGGTCGATTTTAACCATAAAATTGAATTCGGTTTCGAGAATCGGATGTTCGAGCGTGTCGCGATTCATTTATAGCACATCCTCTCACTTTTGGAGAATTTTCGTTGAGCTTGGAATTTTGCGGAAAAATCAATTTTGGCAAAAAGAAAATAAATGAAATTCGGATGGTCAGATTAAAGGACTTAATTGGCTGCAAAAATGGTTTATTGTAGGTAAAATGAGAGCTAAATTCTCATTGGAGGGCCAATTGACTCTAAGGGCTGAAGACTTTTGAGGCCAAACAATGAGTGTTTGGGATATTTTGCAAGGCCTTTGATTGGCCATAGCCTTGACTTCCATTCCTTCTGTTGACACCTAAATTTTGACGACCCTATCATTCATTTATTGCATAAAAATTAGGAACTAAACTTTAGCTCCTAAACAAAAATAATAAATCACATTACATATAGTTATTAGGAGCATATCTCAATATACTTGCATATCTATGGACCGGTAGCGGATGGGCTTAAGTTCTGAACATAATTGCATTGGATAGGGTTGGCGGTGGATGAACTCGGGTAAATGGTTTCAAGCTTTATTGAAGTTAAGCCTGCGGAAGGTGAAAGATTGGAGTAAGTTTTGTAATGTAACCAAGTTTGACACGAATTTGGGAAAGATTGAGCACAATTTTCACGTGGGATCTTAACAAGGCATGACAAATCTTTGAGCAAGAATAAATATCTTTATTAATAGAAGATATTCTCGGTCAAATAGGTGCAGAGAAGTGTGATATTTCTATGCCAAAAGAAGGATTGGGACATATATTTCTTGTTTTAAAACAAGAAAGTGCACCAATAAAGAAAATTTCATGCGTCCTATGCATCCAGGGCGTGAGCAGAAGAGGAAAGAATTCGTGGCCTAAAATCATGAATATATGGTCAAAGTTGGGAGTATTCACGCATTTGAGGAAAGGAAAGGAATAAAATATATTATATTGGGTCCTTTCCTTTGAAGGCCTTGGTTGTCCTATAAATAAAGAGAACGCTAACACTGTTCGGGGGGCGGCAATTCATCATTCAAAAGGGCTACACAATTGAAAACACATTGCTGCAATCGAGAGAGAAAATAAACTAGGAAAAAAAAAAGTTGTCTTCCTTGAGGCCCGCTCAATCTCCGAGACCGCTAATGCTTCTTCCCCGTGCATCATCATTGCGCGGAGCCTTGTCCGTGACGACGCTATTGCTTATTGATCCTCGCCGAGCCTCTGTCCATGCCTGACCCGAGTTAAACGTTGCAGCTTTCAGTCCACACCGTTGCCTCTTGCATCAATGCGGGGCGATGTTGCTTCTGCCTCGACCCGCAACAGTCCCTGCTGTACCAACGACGACTTGCTGACCAGTGGCTGAGAAGTTCTACGCCGCAAGCCCCCACATCAACGACAAAGTAGCCGCGTGTCGCTCAAAACCGCAGTGCTATTGCAATACCCCCGTAGTGACAACTCGAGCAATGCTAGTTTTTCTTTAAAGGAAGTCAAAGTTTGATAGTCAAAGGAAACCTTTACTAGACCAGTCAAATTCGGTCATTGAGGGATCATCAAGGTGACCAAAGGAAATTTCCTTTGGGATCATTCGGTGGATCTTCCTTGAAGACGTTGCAGCGGCTCCTCACGTCATCGCACTTCCAGCAAGTTTGTCTCTTTATTGTCAAGATTGATCTTTCCACTGCAGGTTTTCTTTATTGTCATGATCGATCTTTATTGTCTCTTTATGTCCACTGTGGGCGTCGCCACCGTCAACAATCGTGAGCCGAGCAAACTTGCTTTGCCGTCCCCGTCCTGGTTCGCAACAGAGCAGTTGATTTGTCCTTTGCTATTGACGTGCCTCGACGAATTGAAGACATTGACGAGCCACTTGCGATCCACCATGAGACAACCCATTGTCCCAACTCCATGCCAAGCCTACCGCCGCCATTGATCTCACCCGTGAACTGGGCCATCCCATAAAGTTTCTGTTTTTGTAGGTTCATTTGCCACGAACTGCCCATGGCCGTCGCTCGCTGCCGCTCGTCGCCTCATCGTTGAGGAGCCGATCGTGATCTCGGTCACAATTGCACTTGGTCCAAATTTGGAAAGAATATCCTCAAATTAGGTAAGATGCACATCTCTAGTATATTTGCATATTTTACTGCCTAATATATGTCTATTAGTATCTAATGCGCATATTTATAAGTGATAGATATATCTCTCAATTAGGATTTATTGCATGATCTGCAACCACGCCTTGATTTTTTATTCCATCTATAAGGCTTTAGATGGAATAATTAATCAAGCGGGAATAAAATTGATATTTTGATCTTTAAGACTTAAGATCAATTTATCGATTTTATTAGTGAGAAAATCAAGTTTGATTCAGATATTATTTCTTGATCTGAATGACATATGATATCTTTGATGATTCTGAATGGCTTGGTGCTTATCTTGTCTTAATTGCTTTATTTATCTTGAAATATGTTTGAGTTAGAATATTGCATGCTTTAGGATTATTTGCATATTTAGACTAAACATTTTATTTATAATAAAAAAAAAACATCATGCATATGTCATGAAGAATTAAGGCATCATTTGTATGTCATTGCACATTAGAATAAAATTGCATATTTCATTTTAAGTTTAGATTGATTTAGATATACTGCATTTTAGGTTAGAGATTGCTAAGTTAAGATAATATCTTGGTTTAAATTAGGGTTTAGCTTGACCTAATCCTTGATATAAGTTGGATAGAATCTTAAATTAGTTAGATAATTTTCACATTTTTCTAATTTCGAATTTCATGAAAAATACAAAAAAATGTCTTAGGATAAATTAATTACATTCTCTAGGATAGATTGCACGTTTATTAAGAAAACACAAAAAAAAAAAATATTATGTGCATGTCGTTGTCGCGACCTACCCTCGGGAAGAAGGAACAGGTTTAGGGGTATTGCCTAAAGGACGGACTAAGACTCATGATTAGACGCGGACTCTCCCAAGCCCATACCCCGCGTGACGTTAGGATATTTTTAAGAATTTTGCAATAAGGAGTCGCCATTAGCCTATTGGGGTCGGCTAGAAACCAAGTGAGGCATGAGAGCGTGCCTCACTTCCTACGCAACCAGAGAGTCTAAGATCGAGGACTTGATTACACTAATTAACCAATTAGTGTCATTTCGGTACCTAATCTTGTTCATTTTAAAAGAAATGATTTTTGTCAAGCAGTCTGGATTGATTTTATACCTATCCACTAACATACGAGGTGATTATATAGGTGCGCAATCATTAAAGTAACAACCATGGCTACCAAGGTCCTAATTGCGGCAAAATTAAACACGTGCAATTAAACATAATAGATATGTAAATTAAACACATGATATAATCAATATGCAAGAAAATAAAGGCCTAATTATACTAAAAAGGCAAAACACGACAGTTCCCAACCAAACCCTACAATTTTTAGATTTTCGAAATTTTTAGAGTTTTTTTTTAAAATTTTTAAATAATTTTTTAAGATATTTTTTTAAGATTAAGAAAAAGGTCGAATTTTTTAATGTTTTCTGAGTTTTTGAATTTTCGGAATCTTTTTAAATTTTTTATTATTTTTCGAAATTTTTATTTTTGATTTTTTTAAAAAAATTGAAATTTTAATGTATTTTTTTAATATTTAATATTATTTCACTTCAAGAAAAAGGGTTCGGACCGGGTAAACCCAATCCGGCCCGCAGATCCAACCCAAGCCCGGATCCAACACTTTTAGATTTTTTTTTAAAAGAAAAATAAAAAAAAAAACATTTTCAATTTCAATTTTTCTTTTAAAAAAAATCCTTCTTTTGTCTTTTCTCACTGTGCACTCCCCCTTCTGCGATTCCTCCTTTCCAAGACCAACTTTTGCCATCTTTTCTCTATTATTTTTTTATTTTCTGGTTTTTCCTTTTTCCTTGCTTTTTTTATTTTTTTATTTTTCCCTCTGGCATTCTTCTTCTTCCCCGATGCTTCTTCCTCAGTTTGCACCATTTTCACCAAACTAAAAAACAACACCGCGGCAAACCCTCACCGGTGTTTGGAGGGTCGCCAAGCTACCATCTGGTGCTGGTAATTCGTTTCGACCGATGATGACCACTGTTTGACACCCATTCCAATGACGACAAAGTCATTTTTCGGCGCGAAGAAAAACATCATCGACTCAAATACGCATGAATATTTCTCATGAACACTACGAAAACACCACAAATATGAGCAAAGCAAGCAGGACTCAGTAGGTATGGGAGCAAAAACGAGTTGGTCTCGCGTTAAAACATACACTACTCTTCGGTTTTTGTTAAGGTATTTCATCAAACACACAAGACGCACTAACTAGAGAGGTAAGCATAGACTCGATCGGGGCTCAGGTTTAGGCCAAGATTATCACCCGATACACAAGCACTATTCTGGATCGGCTCAGGGACAAGTTTATCAACCTTTAACTTGAGTTTAAACAAAATAACAAGTCTCGACCATGACACCAAACACAAACCAATATTTGCATAAAACACTACAATAAGCACGCATAAGCTATGTGAGGAATAAACACGAGCACAACGGAATTTTGGACGAGGATTGAGACTGAAGCTTGTGCAAACTGGTCAACCACGAGCTCCAGCCTAACGCCCCACCAACAAAAGGGCAAACGTACTCTTGAATGACCTACCTGGTTCGAAGTGGAGTGCTGCGGTGGACAACGGCTCTTGGGCGGACGACTAGCGACGGCCAAACCGTCCTTCAGTCTCGCACTCTCCCTTTTTTCTCCCTCTCTTTTCGGCTCGTCTCCCTATATTTCTCGGTTTCTCTCTGGTTCCTCTCAGCTCCTCCTCGGCTCTCTTGGTTTCTCACAGTTCCAAAAGAAGGGCGTCGGAGAGCCGGATTCTGTGCACGGTCGAGCCTCTCTTTGGCTCTCCACCCTCTCTCAAGTACTTCTCTCGCTCCAGCTCTCACTCTCAAGCACCTCGTTTTTCCTCTGCTACGCCTGCTTTCTTTTCTCTCTATCTTTTGTTCTCGTTCTTTCTCCGTCTACTTCAGATTCGAGTTTCGGGGAAACGAGTGGCGGCTGGTGTGATCAGTGGGGGCACGGCTCGAGGGAGCGACACAAGCGAGGGGGGGCTCAGAGCGGCGATGTTCGGCGGAGGAGGGCTTCGACTACTGGCGTGGTGGTCGTCGCAGCTGCAGGTGCTGCAACGGCGTCGTGACTTCGAGCTGCTAGTGGTCGCTGCAGCGTCAGTGACGAAGCTGGTTGCAAGAGCAGTGGTGGCACGACAAGGGGACTAGGAGCGGCGGCTCGAACGACCTCGGGTTGAGGCGACGAGGCCTCCCTTCTCGGATTCTTCCCCAACCTGATTTCTCTCTCTCTCCCTCCGGTTCCTCTCTCCCCTTCAAACCCTCCCCCTAATTCTCTCTTTTTTTTTTCTCCTCGTGTGTCCACTCCCCCTTTTTCTCTATTCATTGTCTTCCTTTTTCCTTTTCCCCGGTCTCCGATGCCCCTCTATTCACTATCCTCCTGCCACTCCCCTGCTGCCCCTGTTTCTGTTATGTTTTGCAGGTCCGCATGCGAAGGAGGAAGACAGCCAGGCATGGGCTGGAGGGGAAAAGAAGCTGGGCCGGGCCTAGGCCAGATTAGGCCCAACTCGACCCCCTTAAGCATTTTTGTTTTTTTGTTTTTTGTTTTTTTTATGGCAATTTTTTTTGGATTTTTTTTAGCAACTAATTCCTAGTTTTGTATGTGATTAAGTTTTAAGTAAAATGGCGAAATTTAGGTGTCAACAGTCGTATAAAATTAGATTCATGAAATGCATGTCATTTAGTAATCCATTTAATTAGGAATTGTATGTCATTAGAACTAGGTCATTTAGTTATATTGCATTGCATAAAGCATGATTCTCATTAATTAAATGAAAACAAAAGAAATTGCGTATTAATTAGAAATCATATCTAGGGTTGATGATGTGAATTCTGATCTAACAATGCAGATACTTTCGTTGCTACAAGGTAAGTCCCACAATTTATTCATTGCTTTCTTGGGTGTTAAATTGGTGGTTTGCGCACCCGCATGATCACCTCACATGTTAGGGAAATAGATTTAAAATTAATCCAAGTTGCCTGTAAAAAAAAAATTGAAAATAAAAAGAAATGGTACCAAAAGGGTATTAGAGAAGTCTAGTGTAACCAAGTCCCCATACCCAAAGTCTCCGATTCGTAGGAGTAAAATAATTCTCTCATTATTTTACTTATGTGTCTAATCGACCTACCATAAACTGATTAGTGGCGACTCCTATATAAAATCCATTTGCATGTTAAAAAAATTAAACCTAAGTCGCAAATTGGTATGGGCTTGGGAGGACCCGAGTTGAGTCTAGGCTTAACATTAGCTAAACCCTAGGTAGTTCTCACTCGAAAATTTGGTCCCGACACCCTCCTTCTTCCCTCTCTCCTCCCCTCATGCACATCCCCCAACTCAGCTGAATCCTCTTCTGCTTCTTCTTCATTTCTTCTTATCCATTTCCACAACAACTCCATCCTGCTGCAGCTCCCTCCATTTTCCCTTTTCACCGCCCAGCCATTCACCCACCACCAGAACACCAGCAGCCGCACCTCACTGTCCACCCGTGTCAGCTTAATCAGTCTCGCGTCCACCAAGTAGCAGCCCCCATCTTGAGCTGCCGTCCACCTTAGTCTGTCCAACACTAGCCCACCAAACCGCCTACAATCGCCACAGCCAACTCACCCTTAACCCGTCCATCCGCCAGCCACTACCCAGTCTAGCCGCCTATTCTAGTTGCGTCCACAGCTCCGACTAGCCCTCCATAGAGCCGAATCTAAGCCTTTGGCTGAGACTTGTTGGGCTATTTTCCTCAGCCATTTGAGTTTCGTTGGAGATATTGTAGTCTCGAGTCTTCACCGCCTTCGCATTGCCATTGCCGTGAACCCGCCACCGCCCTAATCCAGTGAGTTAACTTCCTAATCCTTGATTAGGTTGTTAATTGCGCTTAGGGGTTAGATTAGTGCTAAGTGGATTAGTGCTAATTACTTAGTTAGATGAACTAGTTAGTTAGGTTGGTTAGTTTAGTTAGATTAGCCTACCCTAGGTTAGATTAGTTAACAATGGTTAGTTTAATTAATCATGGTTAGGCTAATTAAATTAGATTAATTTAATTAATCGTAATTAGTGCAAATTGTGACGGATTAGTCGTTTAGTGAAATTTTATGCTAATTCTTGTGGTTGAATTTATATGTGAATTTGATGATTTATTTATGTTATGCTGTGCGATTGAGTGCTTGGTGGTAGTTATTGATTATTATTACAAAACTTGATTTTATGGGTATTTAATTAGAAAAATACTGGGTGTCGGTTTTTAACGCCAAAATTTTATATACTATGTAAAATCACAGAATTTTAAATTGGGAGCATACTATGTTTAATGGTTCGATTTAAATATGACCATGCACAATTAATTTACCAGAGATTTTTAATACAAAGAAAAGTGGCCAAGTTCATTATTTGAATACGAGATGCTTGATTGCAAAGCACGGTGTTTTTGGCCAAGTATGTGTGCGCATGTGATCACTATCAAAACCCGTCACCCAACGAGAGTTGGGGAGGTGATGCCTGATTAAGTTCAGATGCCCTATGTCAATGGATGTCGGTCGTGGTGGAGGCTGTGCCGATGCTCCTTTATGGAATACCGTCTAGGCGGGTAGTGCTAGACGTTGCCATGCCCGACAGAGTGGGACGATGCCCAGTTATGTTGGATGACCGCCGATTGTTGAGTAGGCCATGACCGATGGGTCGTAATAACTGGAACATGCCTGAGTGGTTGCTATAGTTGCACCTGATTATGGGACAAAATTGTGTGACACGGTTTGGGACGTGTCATGACAGTTTGGCCTTATAATCAGGACCCATGTGATTGATAATAACATATGTGATGAGCTAACGTGTAGGTACGTGTCGAGGTGAGGTAAGTTTTGTATAGTGCATGTTTAGGACCGCCTTCGAGGCGAATTTGCATCCTAATTGAGGTTTAGGGTTTGGACTCACTGAGATTTATCTCACCCCATCGTGGTTAACCCTTTTTCAAGTCCTTAGCATGGAGATACGTCATGTCCATTTTGGGATGCTGTGGCACATGGATTCTGAGTCTACTTTCTTCCCTATTCTCGAGACCACCTGGACTTTGAGTTAGTGGTGACCATGATTTGGGTCGACGAGGGCCTCCTTCACTTAGTGCCTCATCATTTCAAAGCATGGTTCATTAACGAGCCTAACGGGGCTCGAGAGGGTCCTTTGTAGGGTTTTGACGGGCCTACCGTTGAAACCAAGGATGGGGAGGTAGCTCACCCCATTGACATCGACATCCTAGATGGTGTCGTGGAGGACCTAGCGCCGGAGTCGTAGGGATCCGAGGTGTAGGCTACCTAGGACTTCTTTTTGGAGACAGACTTGTTAATAAACTTGTAAGGTTAACTCGGTTTGTTTATAAAGTGTAGTTTGTGAAAATTGTCGTCTTGCTTTTACTATCCCTATGTTGTTTGTTGTTCGAGGTTTATTTAATTCACTTCTGCATGTGCTTAATTGAAAGATAAAAAGTAAGGGTCAGCGACGCGTTTTGGGACGTTGCATTTTTTTTTTCAACCACCGAGGAATGTGCGCGTACTCGGGGTTCGAGACGTGACATCCCCGTTCGAAGTGGTATCAGAACTAGTTAGTGTCTAGAGTGATTAGGTGCGATGGGCCTTGGAATAGTTAATAGGAAAGACATTTTCCTTACGCCGATGCTTGTGATTGATTGATTGTTTTGTGTGGGTCGCTCAGACTTCTAATTCTGTGTTGGAATTAGAAAGCAGGTTCTATGAAGATCGTGTAGTATGAGCGTTCCTGAGCAGAGGACTCCTCGAAAGAGGACAATTGCATTTGTTACTCGAGGTCGGACGTCGACTAGGGTCGGTGCCTGAGGTAGAGCGTTGGCTTAGGCCAGTGCGAGAGAAAGAGTACCGCTGCAGGTTAGTACTGATGGAGTAGCACCTGGTGATCCTAGAATAGATGGGATCGTTCAGGCGCTGGAGACCTTGGGAAATATGATAGGGCGGTAGGCCTAGAATCAAGCTGCTACTACCGCCCCCGCCATTGTCGCCGTCAATGCCATTGTCGATGTTGCCACCACACCTGCTGAAGTCTCGCTTGGGAATAGGATTGGGGAGCGACTGATACACAATTTGGTAGAACAATTCCTGAAGCTGAATCCGTTGAGATTCTCTAAAACAGGTGATCCCGAGGTTGCAACCCTTTAGATCGGAGAGTTAGAAAAGGTCTTCGCACTGTTGAGGTGCTTTAAGGAAGATAAGGTAGTCTTGGTGGTGTACCGGTTGTAGGGGAATGCAAGCACGTGGTAGGAAGCCACCAGAGGGAAAGTGTTTCTCGAAGGCACGGTTCCGGAGTGGAATGCCTTCATTGAAGTCTTTTATGGGAAGTACTTCTCGGATCGTGCCAGAGAGCAGAAGATGGCAAAATTTCAGCGTCTTCGTTAGGGTCTGATGTCTGTAGACCAATACGAGGCAAAATTTGCAGAACTCTCTAAGTATGCACCTTGGCTGATCGAAGACTCGGTGGACAGAGCAAGGAGATTTAGAGACAGATTGAGGCCAGAGATGAAGGATCCATTGGTGTTGCTAAATCTGAAGGATTACAATGATCTGTACGAGATGGCACAACTGATCAAGAGGAACTTGAATGAGCGAGCTGCCGCATCTAGGTCGCAATTCAGGCCCAATAGAGACAACAATCGGTTCAGGAAGAGGCCGATGACAAGAGGCAGGTATCCCATTATGCCCAACCATAAGGGTGGGATCGGAAAGCCGACACCTAACCCGAACGATGTGTATCGACATGGATCAGCCTTGTGTTTTACTAGGACGAGAGCTTGTTTTGGATGTGGTCAGCACATCCATCAGATTAAGGACTGTCCACACAAGCCTATGGGATCACAGCCGCCACTACCGCAAATGGGATAGAACAGAGGGAGTGCGTCTCAGAACACATCGCAGGGTGTTTTGAATAGGCCTCCAATGTAGGGAAGGGTGTATGTTGTCACTCGACGGGAGGCAGAGGACTCATCAGACGTGGTTACAGGTACGGTCTCGCTGAACAACCATGCTGCTTATGCTTTATTTGACCCTGGAGCTACGCATTCTTTTATTGTTGAGCAGTATGTTAAGTTGGTAGGATTGAGTATAGAACCGTTGAGACAGTCATTATTATATCTACCCCGTTAAAAGATAAAGTGTTGTCTACGATAGGATGTCCTGGTTGCAAGTTAGTTATTGGTGAGTGAGAGGAAATGATAGATTTGAATGTGTTGGCCATATTTGATTTTGATGTAATCATTAGCATGGATTGGCTCATCAAGCAACAAGCTACTGTAGACTATTATCGTAAATCGATTCAATTTAACCTTGTTAATGGGTGAAAGTTTCGAGTTTATTGGAAGTTGAGGAGGACCCTTGATTACCTTAATCTCATTAGATTGTTAGATGTGGGTTGCCAAGGTTATTTGGCAACTGTTGTGGATACGAAATTTGACGAGCCGAAGATGGAAAGTATCACCGTGGTACGAGAGTTTTCTGATGTGTTCTCTTAGGAATTACCTGGTTTGCCCCTAGAAAAGGAAATCGAGTTCGTGATTAAGTTGGCCCCTGGGACAGAGCCAATTTCTAAAGCTCCTTACCGTATGGCGTTGTTAGAGTTGAAGGAACTGAATGTGCAAATGCAAAAATTGTTGGACAAGGGATTTATCCGTCCTAGTGCATCAACTTGGGGAGCGCCAGTTCTGTTTGTAAGAAAGAAGGATGGTTCATTGCGTCTTTGCATCAACTATCGGTAACTCAATCAGGTGACGATCAAGAACAAATATCCGTTACCAAGGATTGATGACCTGTTTGACTAGCTACAGGGAGCGTCAATATTTTCCAAGATTGACCTGCGGACAAGATACCATCAGTTGAGGATTAAGAAGGAAGACATACTGAAGACGACTTTTTGTACGTGTTACGGCCATTATGAATTCACTGTAATGCCGTTTGGTTTGACCAATGCCCCAGCTGCTTTTATAGATATGATGAATCAAGTGTTCAAGGAGTATTTGGATCAGTTCGTGATTATGTTTATTGATGACATCTTGGTGTACTTGAGAAGTCCAGAGGAGCACGAAAGATATTTAAGGACAGTGCTTTAGACTTCGCAAGAACATGGACTGTACACCAAATTCAATAAGTGCGAGTTTTGGTTGACTTGTATAGCTTTCTTAGGTCACGTGATTTCTAGTGAAGGGATTTCCGTAGACTCAACTACGATTGAAGCCGTGCTAAATTGGCCAAGACTGACGACAGTGACAGAGATTAGAAGTTTCTTGGGATTGGTGGGTTATTACAGATGGTTCATAGAAAGGTTTTCTATAATAGCCATGCCTCTGACTAGATTGGTGAAAAAGGAAGGAAAGTTCGTGTGCACAGATAAGTGTGAGCGTAGTTTCCAAGAGCTTAAGCAAAAGCTGACTACCGCACCCGTGCTGATGATTTTGTTTGGTCCTGGAGGATATAAGATCTTTAGTGATGCGTCGTACCGAGGACTCGGTTGCGTTTTAATGCAACATGAAAGAGTTGTTGCATACACGTCTCATCAGTTGAGGTCTCGTGAGTTGAATTATTTGACGCATGACTAAGAACTCATAGCAATCATTTTCACTCTGAAGATTTGGAGACATTATTTGTGCGAAGAAAAGTTCCAGATCTTTACAGACCACCAGAGCTTAAAGTACTTATTCTCTCAGAAGGAATTGAACATGAGACAGCGTCGTTGGATGGAACTTCTCAAGGATTATGACTGTGACATCCTGTACCATCCAAGAAAAGCCAATAAGGTTGTGAATGCATTGAGTCGAAAGTCATCGATTGCATAGATGATGGTTCGGGAGTGGATCCTACTTGAAGGAGCTCGAGATTTGGATTTCAAATTTGAGGCAGGCCACCTTTCAAATCTTATGGCCACCCTCAGAATTGAACCTAAAGTGTAGATAAGGATTAAGACATTGCAGTTGACAAACCCTGAGATCTAGAAAATTATACAGGAAGATGCAGAAAGAAAAAGAAAAGGAAGGCTGACTTTCAAGTTACCGAGGACGAAACCCTAAAGTTTCGTGGGTGATTGTGTGTACTTGACGATGCAGAGCTTAAGGAGGAGATCTTGTCAGAAGCCCATTGTAGCAATTACAATATTCATCTAGGCAGCAAGAAGAATGCATTAAAATCTGCGTCAACATTATTGGTGGACCAGTATGAAGATAGATATCGCCAGACATGTCGCTAAGTGTCTAATGTGCCAACAAGTGAAAGCACAGCATTGCAAGCTTGGAAGACTTTTGCAACCTCTTGAGATTCTTGAGTGGAAGTAGCAACATATCACAATGGATTTTGTGATGGAACTACCAAGGAGTTAGTGAGGTAATAATTCCATATGGGCTGTAGTCAATCGATTGATGAAGTCTGCTCACTTCATCACCGTACGAAAGGACTATGCATTGGATAGATATGTTGAATTGTATGTGCGACAGATAGTTCGTCTTCATGGAGTGCTCGTGATGATCATATTGGATCGAGACCCGAAGTTCATGGTAGCTTTCTGGAAAAGTTTACAAACTACCTTGAGGACGAAGCTGCAGTACAATACGACCTATCATCCACAAATGGATGGTCAGTTTGAGAGGACGATTCAAACCCTTAAGGGCATGCTGCGAGCTTGCGTACTAGATTTCAAAGGAAGCTGGGATGAACAACTTCATCTAGTTGAGTTCGCCTACAACAACAGTTATCAGCAGAGTATCCAAATGACACCGTTTAATATGAAGAAAGGTGACCAAGTTCATTATTTGAATATGAGATATTTGAATGCAAAGCACGGTGTTCTTGGCCAAGTATGTGTGCACGTGTGGTTGCTATCAAAACCTGTCACCCAACGGGAGTTGGGAAGGTGATGTTTGATTAAGTTTGGATGCCCTATGTCAACGGATGTCGGTTGCGGTGGAAGCCAGACCAATGCTCCTTTATGGAATGTCGTTTAGGCGTAGACGTTGCCGTGCTCGACAGAGTGGGACGATGCCCGGTTATGCCATATGACCGCCGACTGTTGAGTTGGCCGTGGCCATTGGATCATAATAACTGGAACACGCCTGAGTGGTTGCTATAGCCGCGCTTGATTATGGGACAAAATTGTGTGGCACGGTATGAGACGTGTCATAATGGTTTGGCCTTATAATCAGGACCCATGTGATTGATATAATGTGTTAAGGTTATTAAACTGTGCTTGCTACATTGATAATAGCATATATGATGAGCTAACATGCAGGTACGTGCCAAGGCGAGGTAAGTTTTCCATGGTGCATGTTTAGGACCACCTTCGAGGCGAATTTGCATCCTAATCAGGGTTTAGGGTTTTGACTCACTGAGATTTATCTCACCCCGTCGTGGTTAACCTTTTTCAGGTCCTTAGCATAGAGATACATCATGTCCGTTTTGGGATGCCGTGGTACATGGATTTTGAGTCTACTTTCTTCCCTATTCTCGGGACCACCTGGATTCATGAGTTAGCGGTGACCATGATTTGGGTCGACGAGGGCCTCCTTCACTTGGTGCCTCATCGATTCAAAGCGTGGTTTTTGATGGGCCTACTGTCAAAACCGAGGATGGGGAGGTAGCTCACCCCATGGACATAGACATCCTAGATGGTGTCGTGGAGGACCTAGCGCCAGAGTGGAGGGATCCGGGGTGTAGGCTGCCTAGGACTTCTTTCTGGAGACAAACTTGTTTATAAACTTGTGGGGTTAACTCGATTTGTTTATAAAGTGTGGTTTGTGAAAATTGCTATCCTACTTTTACTATCCTTGTGTTGTTTGTTGTCCGAGGTTTATTTAATTCGATTCCACATGTGCTTAATTGAAAGATAAAAAGAAAAAGGTCGGCGACGCATCCTAGGATGTCGTATTTTTTTTTTATCGATCGCCAAGGGATGTGCATGTACCCGGGGTGTGACAGAGTGTGTGTCAGTAAGGAAGCCCGCTTTAAAGAAAGAGAAGAGGAATTTTATAGAGAAAATGACACAAATGATATCTAAATTTTAATTCAATGTGTAATGTGGTCCTCAAACTTTTAACTTGTCCAATGTGGTCTCTAAACTTTTGATAGATATTCAATTTAGTCCATAAACTATATGAAAATGTTCAATATTATCATTGAACTTGAATTAATGGAAAAATATCATTAAACACTTCATACAGTTTAAGAACTAAATTGAACATGTACAAAAAAATTTAAGGACTACATCGAACAAATTAAAAGTGCTAGAACACATTACATATTTGGATAAAGTTTAGGAACTATGTTGAACAAATTAAAAATTCATAGATTACATTATTCAATAGTTTAAAAATTAAGGAATCATATATATTATTATTTTTTTGAAAAGTTTGAAACCCTCTGAACATGTGTTGATTAGTGAGTGGAGTGGCTTATGACTGGTGTGGAAGCCATGACTATTCAATATTTTCTCACTTTCACGAAGGAATTTGTAGACTGATGTGACATCTTTTTGGTTGTCCTCCATTTGAGGCATATGGTACACTTTTTTGGCGGCAACTATAGATAGAAGCTAAAATAACCACAAGGAACCCCCGGGGGGAGGGGGGTACCTTTTGGGTTGGAAGCCAAACTTTGTGTCCTTTTGTGAGATGTTTGAAACTTCAGGGGGGGACCTTTTGGGCTGGAAGCCAAACTTTGTGTCCTTTTGTGAGATGTTTGAAACTTCAGACTCTGACTTTATCAATAGTAGATGTAATTTCACTAAATTGACAATAACAATAGTTGTAGATCTGTCCCGTTAAAATTGTCACTTAGGTATAGGACCCCTCATTCAACAAATTAATGATAGAGGGAGAGATAGTAAGGAGAGAAGAGAGAAGATTTTGAAAACTCTTATGAATAAGACTCATTTCGGACATGTAATAATCAACGAACGGAATTAGTGCGGAAAGTCACAACTATCCAATAGTTTCTTACTTTTATTAAATAATTTATTGAGCAACACATCTTTTCATTTATCTTTAATGTATGTCACCTAAATTTGAGCGGTGTAAGGACATGTTGACCGACATGCTGAATCTCTCAAAACTACTATGGAGAAGAGATAGTAAGCAGAGAGAAGAGAAGAAATTTTGAAAACTCTAATGAGTAGGACTCATTTTAGTGTTAATCAATGAGTGGAGCTGGCATGAAAAGCCACAACTATCCAATTTTCTCACTTTTATTAAATAATTTATTGAGTGACACATCTTTTTGTTTATCATCAATGCATGTCACCTAAATCTAAGAGGTGTAAGCAGTTGTCAGCCAACATGTGAAACATCTAACGTCTACTATGGATGGATGCTGGAAGGGGGGACTTTTTTGGATTGGAAGCCAAATTTTGTGTTCTTTTGTGAGATATTTGAAAGTTCTCATATAGAATCTGACTTTATCATTAGTACGTGTCTAGATTGACAATAACTATGTTCCTAGATCCATGTTATTAAGATTTTGACTTTGATATAGGACACCTTTGTTAAGCTTCAATCGGAGCTCATCTATGGACAGCATCTTTGTGTATTGATTATGAGTTCTCAGTCTCAATAAACAACCATCATTAAAAGTTACATGTAAAAAGAAATTTTTTTTTATCTGTAGGCGTTGTATGACAATACATACGACGGAAAGGGAGTTTGGTGGAGTCCTAGTTTAATGGGAGATATATCCTACTATTCATAGCCACCCTAGCCAAACTCACATCAATTTTGTACTAGCGACGCCCTATTGATTAGGAGCGGCTGGATTTAGGGCGCATTAGTTTTCACTTCTTTAGAAGGATTTTGTGACATTTGCAATGAATAGCAAACTTCCTTCAGCTATGAGAGTAGAGATATGAAAGCACGAGGTTTCATTTATTTATTATTTTTGGTAAGTACGAGGTTTCATTTATTCTTGACTTGATGTTGCGAAAACATTCCATTACGTTTTTCTTACGGTTTCTTTTTTAAATTTGGCAAGTTCTCACTCATTTTCTTTAATATTCTTTCTTTATTTATTTTTTTGTTTATATTCGACGATATCTGGGAGAACATTTTATAATTTGAGAACTGATTTTTATAAAAAGGAAATTAAAAAGTTAAGAGGCATTTCATGATATTTGGCCTTCAAATTATTTCTATTTTGTCTACTATTGCGAACACTTCTATTAGTTTATCTTAAAGGAGACAACATTTTTTAATGACTCTTTTTTAGAAAAAATATAAGTCGGAAGTTGGGGATAATCAGTACATTTCCTCAAATGTCCATATTTCTAGGATAATATATATATATATATATATATATATATATATATGTCTCATTTAACTGTACATATCCTCGACTGAATGAACTTATTAGACTTGTGTATTTTTCATTACAAGAGAAACAATAATTCTCTCTTCCACAGATTTCTTCTCTTGCTATAGACCTTTTTGTGGGGAAAAAAAGATACATAAGTGACATATGACTTTTTTGATCAGTTTGGTCCTATATCGCCACGTTGGTCGAATATTGATTGCTACAGTGCTTCCCGTGAGAAATTTCGGCGATTTGTTTTATGTGGTTTTTTAATAAATTTTTAAGTCTGGTGTGGCATTTTAAAAAGAAATTGAAGTTTGGACAAAGCACAAGAGGACGTGGCACGTGTGGTACTTGATTTTGCGCTGAGTTTTTTGCAACTCCAGGAAAATTATTTAAAAAGTCTTGAACATTTAGTACCAATTTAATTCTAAACATTTCAATTAAATCAATTTAATCCTAAATGCATTTGTGCCAATTGAGTCCATTCGACCAATATTCGCTAAAAACCGCTTACACGAATGCCGGTTGTCTTATGTAGCATGATTGGGGTCAAGATGGACAAATTTTTAATATTTTTTTTTCTGAATTTTTACTATTTTTATTTTCATTGTGGCCAGAGAAGCCTTGTACGACCTGATTGTAAGAATATGAGTCAAAGAAAGGTTTTGTGTCATGTTTCGACACCAATATTTTTAAAGCACGGGGTTTTTATTTATCCAAATTAAACATGGTGTGTCGAGGATAACCATTTTAGGAGGGGAAAAAAAAATAGGCAGGTGAATTACAATGCTTGGAGAATGGCTCGCGTAAATAGAAGAAACATTTGCATCGAAAACAACTAAAAACTATTTCCATGACGGCCTCCACAACAACCCCTATATAAAGGATGGTTAGCATACTAAGAGACATGCAATAAATTTCGGAATGGCTCTTCCAGTTTTGTGCCCAACCTTCCTCCCCTCCACCATCTGCCATAATCAACCCTCTCTCTTATCGTTTAGACACCTTCGCTTCTCCTCCTCTTCCTCCTCCTCCTTCTCAAGCGCCTCCTCCGGTGCCCAATTCGTGACATGTGCTTCGAAGATTGAAGATCAAGAGATTCTGAGACGTTCGGCGAATTGGCAACCTAGTGTTTGGGACTATGACTTTGTGCAGTCACTCAGTGTTGATTACACGGTAATGATTTTCATTTTTCGCAACAAAACCCAGCCTAGCTTAAGTACTCTGAAAAATATTCACATTTGGTCCTGAATTTGCATCCTTTTTCCAATTTGGTCCTCAAACTTGCAAAAATTCCCTATTAAACTTTTTGGTCTATGGTTCTGACAATTTAGAGCTCATGTTCATGTCAATGCTAGCTGAAAGTAAGATGTGGAAAAACTCGCCATTATTGTGGATATTCAACTCGCGAAACTACAAAAACAATAACCCAAAGATAAATTTCAGCAAATTTCACTGACACTTTATTCCATGATGGCACTCATTATTTGAATATTAGCCTTCTGTTGGCATCAATTAGTGCCTCGGCTTCACTTTGCTGTGTTCAAGTTTTAAGTTACCATATTCACAAAAAAAATCAGTGAGCTAACCGCACTTTTTCCCTATTTTCTATTTACTTTGATGGGATGGGTCCACAAATTCCAAAACGACATAGAAACGAAAGAAAAACTGTATTTTGAATTAGATATATGGATATATACATTTCTTGTGTACTTCGAGATATGTAACATCAATTTACATATTCATCAAATGCCATAGTATCAAATGTATGACCAACCACAACAATATTATATAGAAGATATCGACAAACCTGGTCAAAATGGCATTTTCTCAACATATAGGCAAGACCTCAACAGTGCCTATTAAAATGTGTCTGCAAATATATTGAGAATCGATCTGTTTTAACACGAGAGGCGATATTCTAGTCTGCTTGTGCATTAACTTTGATTAAGATCTCATTTTTTTTTCGTTGAGTTCTTCATGTACCTAGGAGGATAAACATATGGAGCAAATTCAAAGGTTGAAGGAAGAAGTTAGGGGTCTATTTGACAGGGAGATAAATCAGGTGGCCAAGCTCGAGTTCATTGACGTGGTTCAAAGACTTGGACTAGTATACCATTTCGAGACGGAGATCAAGAATGCTCTAAGTTCCATCTATAACAACACCGAAGATGCTCAAATTTCAGATAATCTCTATGCTACTTCTCTTCGATTCCGACTACTCAGACAACATGGATACAATGTACCATAAGGTACTTGCCAACTAGTTTACCTTTTGTAGAATATGTTGACGCATCAAATTTTACCCTACCATTCCTTCTGTTGGACATGTAGATGTGTTTCAAAGGTTTATGAGCAAGATGGGCACATTCAACGAATTGTTCCATGAAGATGTGAAGGGGCTTCTTGGTCTTTATGAAGCTTCTTTTCACGGATTGGAAGGTGAAACCATACTCGATGAAGGTTGGAACTTCGCTTCTAAGCATCTGAATGATCTAAACCTCAACAAAGTTCCCACTAATATAGCGAGCCACGTGAGTCATGCATTAGATATGCCGATCCACTGGAGGCCAAACAGGTTGGAGGCTCGGTGGTTCATGGACATGTACGGAAAACAGCAAGACATGATCCCTTATTTGTTAAGATTGGCTAAAATAGACTTCAATTTAGTGCAATCAATCCATAGGAAGGAAGTCAGCAATCTAGCAAGGTATGCACAAGCACTCTATAGTTCATGCAATTTGGCAAAGTAGGAGCGCATTTTGATTGATTTACTCATCATATGACAAAATTTTCAGGTGGTGGGTTGAACTTGGGGCGAACAAGATGACCTTCTCTAGGGACAGACTAGTGGAAAACTATTTTTGGAGCTGTATATTTGTTTTTGAACCTCAAATATACAGCTTTCAGAGAATTGAGTACAAGGATTGGTTGTATGGTGTCACTTATCGATGACATTTATGATATATATGGGACGCCGGAAGAGCTTGAGCTCTTAACAGATTTCATTCTCGGGTTATCACTACCATCATAAATTTCTCTCATAACTATTATGACCAAGAAAAAAGATGGAATTAATTAGTATATGAACGTCTTGCCCAGAACAAATCCTGAAAATTGTATATTATGAAATAGATTCTTCGATGTGTTTTGCTCATATCATGTTTTATGTCAGCTTGTTTTTCTTCTATGTAATTGTTTGGTTTCGGCTAATAAAGTTATGGTATGCACTAATTGTCATTGTCATTACTAAAAAGCATATTGAGTGACAGTAAAATTGATAAGATTGTTGAAATGGTGATTACTTTTCTAGGTGGGACATTACAAATATAGATAAGCTTCCTCCAACAATAAGAGATGGTTTTATGGTCTTATACAACACGACCAACGAACTTGGTTATTGGACGATGAGAGAATGAGGAATTAACCCCATCCCTTACTTGCGAAAATTGGTAATCTCAACTTGCTAAATTTTTTGCCTTATAATTTCAAGCCCGCATCAATTAACTCATTTTTCTACTTCTAACTTTCCTTTTGACTTCTCTTTGAACATTGAGAATCCATGAAGGTGTGAGAAAAGAAGGTCCCTCCACTTTACATTGACACCTTTTTCACATTTTAATCCTATAGTGGGCCGATGAATGCAAGGCGTACATGAAGGAGGTCTATTGGTACAACAAGGGCATTAAACCGACACTGAAGGAGTACATGGACGTTGGTGTGGATTCAATCGGAGGGCTGATTTTGCTGTTGGATAGCTACTTCCTAACCACGGACAAATTGACGGAAGAGGGACTTGATTATGTGTCAAAAATCCCGGGTGTCATGCATTCTTCTGCCAAGATCCTTCGATTCAATGATGATCTCAGTACATCATCAGTAACTTACTTCGATAGTTGTGCTTTTTTTTTATAAATTATCTCTTATAAAAAAATACGCATTATTGGAATATCCACGGTGATATACTATTCATTTTCTATATCTCTTATACAAATGTGAAATGAAATTGCGGACTTATGTTTGTAACCCATCATCGTCGTCCATGCTTAGCATGAATTGGCACGAGGAGACAACTCCAAGGCGTTGGAATGCTACATGAATGAAACCGGCGCTTCGGAAGAGGCCGCACGAGAACATATCAGGCATCTAGTGCGCGAGACTTGGAAGAAGATGAATAAAGAAGTGTTTGAGGACTACCCATTCTCCGGGTTTGGGCCTTTTCTCAGTGCCTGTTTGAACTTGGCACGGGCTTCTCATTGCTTTTACGACTATGGAGACGGACACGGCCTTCCCGGTCACCAAACCAAGGACCATGTTGTGTCGACCATATTTGAATCCGTGCCCCTTGATTAGGGATGCATTGTTGACCAAGGTCTTGCTATTGGAGAGAGCCTTTAATCTTATGTGTTATTGGAGATATTGAAACTATTGTAATTGAAGCCTATTGAGGGGTGTTTGTACAAGCTTCATAAAATTGGGCAGAGGAGCACATATGCTATTCCGTGCTTTGCGTTGTGGCTGATTACATAACTGCCGATCGTATTTGTGGTGATTGATTTCTATTTATGTTAAAAAACATAGCATTTTATATTGGAGAAAAATTGAAAAGAAAAAGAACCAACAACAGAAAATAGTTTATGTAAAAAATATAGCATTATTTTGCCAAGATTCTTTGACTTACCAATGATTTTAGTACATCATTGGTAACTTACTTTTGTATTGTTCCTCTCCTTGTAAAGAGTGGCTATAAGAACAAAGAAGTACATCATCGGTATATTAGTAGCGGTGAGCTATTGTTTTTAATTTCATCGATGTGAAAGTGAGATGATTATTTGGACATATATTTATAGCCCAACAATATTGTCCATGCTTAGTATGAATTGGCACGAGGAGACAACTTTAAGGCGCTAGAATACTACGTGAATGAAACCAGCACTTCATACGAGGCTGCGTGGGAACACATGAGGTATACGGAGCATGAGACCTAGAAGAGGATGAATAGAGTTGTGTTTGAAGACTACCCAGTTCCTGGATCCATGCCTTTTCTTGGTGTCTATTTAAACTTGGCACGAATTTCCCATACTTGCTAGTGACAAAGCCAAGGATAATTTTGTGTCGGCTATATACAAACCTTTGAGTACCACATCGATTACTACAGTGGCTTTGGTGAGATATTTGGGTGATTGGTCTTTGTTGACACCTAAAATTTTGATTAGGTTTAATTAGGCCTTAATTTCTTTTATTTTTCTTTTTTTAGATAATAAATAACAAATAACAAAAACAACAAAAAAATCAATAAAAACAAGAAAAAAACAAAAATTGGCAGCCCATCGGGGCTAGGCCTTCGCGCCCAGCCCCCCTCCTTTTTCTCTCCCCCCCACATGGGCCCTTATGGCCCAACCTTCTTCTCCTCCAGCCCAGCCCTCTCTCTCTTCTTCTTCTTCCTTCTTCCCTCTTCTTCCCTTTCACCTCTACAACTCACGCACGCGAACGAGCCTACGGCCGAGGAGTGTAGGCCGACGTCGGCCGGAAGAGACAGATCTCAAGCGCCATCATTGGCTTCCTTCAATGCCGAGCATGCGTTGTTGGAGGAGCTCGGATGGGACGCCAGTTCAGCCACGGGGGTCCGGTCGGTGTGCGAGGGCCGGCGGCCGAACCTCCATCGACCGGCCTCCTCCTCGCCTATAAATAGCGGAGCACCTCCATCGTTGAAGGACACACAGCGAACTCCAAGATCTTCCCCTTGAGAGACTTCAAGGGGGAAATCAAAGAGCGAGCGAAGGATCGGGTCGCAAGCTAAACGACCTCCCACCGAGAGACATTGGGGGAGGCCGGCGGCAAGCGAACCCAGATCCGCGAGAAGGAGAGCACAGCGAAGTGAGGGACCTCCGGTAGCAAGCTTCGAAGACCTTTCCCGAGAGACTTCGAGGAAGGTTTGAAGGCAAGCCACCAGTGATCTTAGATCTGGCCGAAGAGGGAGAGATCTAGTCGAATCGGAGGGTCTGGTTCCGAGGGAGTCCCAGATCCGCGAAGAAGAAGACTTGAGAAAGGGCAGATCTGGAGGAGAGGGAGCTGACTGGGAGCGGACCGAACCCTTGCCGTCGTGTCGAGTCGCCCCGAGCCAGGCCGCCGCCGTCACTGTGATCGAGCACCAGCCCCAACGCCGTCGAACCGTGCTGCCACCCTCGCGTTTCGCCGCTGCTGTTTCTCCCGACACCGGCCACTGCTTCCCCGACGTAGACCTGCAACTGTTCGAAGACTCGGCCGAATCAAAGCCCTACATCGCGAAATCGACCGAAATAGGTATGAGCTTAGTCGCCGTCTACCGCCGTACGCCATCACCGCCCCCGTCGCCGCCGCTCGGAGGCTTCGCCCCTATCTCGAAACCCTAATCGTCGTTTCTCCTTGCATCTCAACCCGTGCGGTCGCCTCCGTCGCCGCCGTTCGGAGGCTTGCCCCCTTTTTTGTCGAGACCCTGGCCTCCGTCACCGCCGAACGCCGGACCGCCGCCGTTCGACCTCCTAGCCCCTCCATCCGTGCCGCGAATAGACGAGGAGGGAAGAAGCATTGCGTCGGACCCAGCCCGGGTCGGATCCGGGCCACTGTTCGGGTAGGGTTTCGCAAATTGAGAGGCGGATGAAAGCCGGGTCTTCGGGTCGGGTAGGGTTTCGCAGAAACCGGGTAATCGCTGGAATTCGGGCCGAATCCGGGTGGGGTTTTTCCGGGTCGTCGGGCCAGGTTGGATCCCTCCCAAAACGACGGGCCATCGGGCCGTTTTGATAAATAAAAGAAAAGAAGAAAGAAAAAAAGCTGAGTCGGGCCCGCGTTGCGGGCCCGTCCGCGTTTGGGTCGTCGACCCGGGTAGGAGCCAACCCGCGGATCCGACCCGGGTCGGCTTTTTATTATTTTATATAATATTTTAATAAAAAATATTTAAAAAAAATCAAAAATAATTTATTTTCGAAAAAAATTTAAAAATATTTTAATTTCCAAAAAAACCAAAAAATATTGAAAAATATTAAAAAATATTTTATTTTCCGAAAAATCAGAAAAATCAAAAATATTCTATATTTTCCAAAAAATGCCAAAAATCAAAAAAAAAAGCCAAAAATTCATGAAAAAGCCAAAAAAAATTTAGAAAAAGCCAAAAAGACTTGTATTTTTCCAAAAATACCAAAAAATCCCTTTTGTGTCCAAAAAATTAGAAAAAGACTAAAAAAAAATGTTTTTCCTCCCAAAAATGTATGGAAAATCCCTCGAACATCCAAAAAAAAAAAACCTCAGGGTTTAAACAAGATTAGGTACCGAAAGGGCATTAGTGATTAACTAGTGTAATCAAGTCCCCGATCCTAATTTCTCTGGTTGCGCAGGAGCGAGTATTTCTCCCGATACTTCGTTTGGATTTCTAATCGACCCACTCCAAACCGATTAGTGGCGACTCCATTTTAAAATTAATTTACAGGTTAAAAACTTGAACCATTAAGTCGTGAATTGGTGGACTTGGGAGAGTCCGGGCTTAATAAATTCAGCCGAGCCATTAGCCTCCTTTAGGCGCTCGCCCCTGATGTGGGCGCCGAGAAAAAAGAGGTCGCGACAGTTTGGCGACTCCGCTGGGGAATTTGAAGACTTAGGCCATTTTTGTCTTGTTTAAATTCTTTATTGACTTAGGTTTTTTTCTTTATGCAGGTCAAAAGCTTCGAAATTTATTTTAATTTTGCTTAAAATAGATTATCTTGTGATTATAAATTGTTGTGCATGCTTTACTGTTTTAAACACTACACATGGCACACACAACCTGGCCGCCGGACCTGGGCCGCCATAGGATTTCTAGGATGGTGTTAAGAAAGATACGGCTTCGGACGCGAGACTGCGTCATGAGGTTGCCTTTCTTTTCCCCGAATTTCTTTTGCCGAGGTTAAGAGGGTATGCTGCTAACGCGAGACTGCGACCGGTGGATACCTTTTTAATTTCAACAAGCCTTTCTCAATTAGAAATCGAGCCGCACATATCATGCGCATGTCTATGTGATTGCCATCAATTTTCTCATGTGAAGTAAGTTTTTATCTCGTGTAATTTACTTACCTCCCTGTATATATTGAGTGGTCCATGATTAGTCTAGGATTTAATACCACGGTCATTTAAATTTGAAAGTAATTGTTATAAAGTTAAAAAAAAAACTTTTGCAAAAAAAATTTACTTTCAGTTGATGTTTTTATTCTCAAGCAAGTTACAAAATTCTTTTCCGCAAGAATTTTCATTTGCCTAAAAAGGGGGATAGAAACCTTTTTAAAAATTTGTTGCAACTCATGCTTTCTTCGCCTTTCAAATTGAAAATCTTTTTAGCTCATGTTAACATGTCACGTGCCCTTTTTCAATCCATGTTTAGGAAATCATCTACCTTTTCATGAATAAACAAAAATAGTAGGATTAGGTTGTCATCATGGACTGACTCCCTATTTACGCCTTGTATTCCCACACGTTTGTTTACTCATGACTAGGTAATCACGGAACGTCAACGTTCGCCGATCCATACTCGTTCAAAAGCAAGAGCAAGAATGGCCGAAGAAAATGTACCAAGCCGTATTGCGGTCATGGAAAGTGAAATGAAGCAAGTCTTCAATGTGCTTCAACAACTTTCAAAGCAGATAGACTCCATTCAGGGCAAACTCACTCCCGCCCCGGCCTCAATCGAGGTATTGTTGCCACAATCATCTACTAGGGGTGATCAAGGTGGAGATACCGACGATAACATGCCCGAATTGGAGGATGATCCGCACCCAACCATGATCGAGAAAGCTAGGCCAGACAGTTTGTCTAAAACTAAGCATGACAAACGCCTCGAAAAGCTTGAGGAGAAGATGAAACAACTGCAAGGCCTCCAAGATCCTACTTTGACGGACCTCTCCATTTATTCCAATGTCAAAATGCCGGAAAAATTCAAAATGCCCAAGTTTGAGAAGTACGATGGCACGACTTGCCCTAGGGCTCATTTGCAAATGTACTTGGTTCGAATGACCCAATACGTTAATAATGCACCATTAATGATCCAGTTGTTCCAATCAAGTCTAATAGGCCCTGCCTTGAGGTGGTACATTACAAAGAACATGAATCTCCTCGAAACATGGAGCGAGGTGAGTGAGGCATTCCTCAAGCAGTATAAGTTCATAATGGACATTACCCCTTCTCATGAGGACCTTGAGCGAACCGAAAAGAAAAAGCATGAATCGTTCAAAGAATATACTATCCGATGGAGGAATCTGGCCGCCCAAATCAGTCCTGAACCAACCGATTTTGAGCTGAGAAAGATGTTTATCAAAACCCTCCCTTACGAGTACTGCAATCGAATGGTAACCACGATCGCTGAATCATTTAATCAACTCATTCCAGTAAGGGAGCAAATCGAGATAGGGTTGAGGGATGGTTGGTTCATTGAACCTACATCCACGGGCAGGTTCAGCATGAAAAAAGATAAAGAACCCCTGGTAGATGTCAATGCGACCTACAATCATTCTCCAACAATTCAGACAAATGCAAGACAGCAACAGACCACCAGCCGTCAGCCATCTCAGCGTTACAACAACAAGAGACAATTTACTCCTCTTCCTGGAACTCCATCACAAGTACTGGCAATCCTCCGGAAGAAGAACCTCCTTTCGATTGAGCCAAAGCGGCCCAACGCTGAAAGTTTTTCCAACTATGACCCGTCAAAGACATGCGACTATCACATGAAAGAAGTGGGGCATTCGACTGATGAGTGTTTCGCCCTCAAAAGTCGAATCCAGAACCTGTTAGACACTAAAGCTTTCTCATTCCAGAGCAATTCGCTCCCTGATCACACCGACAAAGTAAATGCGGTATTCAGTTTTGAAGATAGTCAGAGCAAAAATGTCGAAGCACATACTGCTGACATTCATCAAGGGCTGGTGAAGGCCGGGTATTATTCAGGCAATGAAGTGCCACCCTTAGCAATAGAGAAAGAAGGGCCAGATGACATGACCACGATGTTTGGAGACCTTTTCATGGACACCATCAATGAAGGACCGTAAGGGGAAATGGGTGCAAGCCCGCTCGAGTAGAACCCTTTTTAATTTCTTTCGTATTCCCCTACGTGGGAACTTGTACCTCTTTCTTAAGTCTGGCTTGTTTTTATTTTCAACATCAGTTCCACTTGAAGAACTAACTTTTGAAAACACTTTTCCAAAATGTAAATCCACCTAGTAAATAAAGTTGAAAATATTTTGAGAGCATGAGGCGGTACTCCAAACCAGCTCAGTGATGTTATCCAACCATGAAAAGAAAATATCATCCAAGGAGAATACTGAGGGCTGGGCTTCCTCATGCTTTTTCTCCCCCGAATACATATTTTGAAAACAAAAAAAAACACTTCATCACCAAAAGCTTTCGTCAAAACAAAATGTTAGATTTAATCATATTTGTCTTTCTGACTCACTCACTTTGTGTCTCAGAATATCATCCCAATCCCCCTTGACTTAGTGTGACAGGGGGGGCATTTGAAACTGGCACATCATGTGAACTCACCGAATTCAAAGACACTCTTCCAAGAAGACAGTGGGGCAAATAAAAAATCATCCCACTCCAAAAGAGGGTAAGTCTTATTCTCTGAATGTAATTTAGAAATGATGTCCTTTCTCTTCTATTTATAGGAAACGAAAAATAGGACGTAATAGGTACAGGCATACGGTTGGAATCAAGCCGTTCCCAAGAGCTCTGTACACTCCATCTTGCTCCTGCCCAACTCCTTCACAAGCCAGAGCAATATCCTTTCCCCACAATGTGCCTGAGCAACCAGATGCTGTGGTTTCATCAACGGGACTTCCAGCTTCGACAAGCTCAGAAGCACAAGGAGGGGTTCTTTTCTCTTTCTTTGAATTGGCTACTGTCAACAGGGAAGAAATCCAGACAGTTGAAGCGGTCTCTAGCCCCTATTCAAAATGAGGACCTAGAAACCTGACTTCCTATTCAGACGCATGCTCTCGCAAGAAGTAATTGCCATCAGAGAATTGGAGGTTTTGATTGTCCATCTCAGATTCCATAGAAGCTTGAGGTACATGACTTTCGCCCAATGATGCTATAGTTAAAGACATAAGGAGAAATTCCACAGAAGGAAGGCGTTGAAGATGAATCAACGACCAGCCATCATGCATACATGGTCACAAGTGAGGAAGGCCAATCGAAAGAAATGTCAAACTATGCCAAGATGAAAAGGCTGTCATCGACATTCAAACATCATCAGGAGTCAGCAAATACAAACTTTGGAGAAGAGTAATTTGGTATCGTTTCCAATACTCCCCCCTCTTTGAACTCACTTTTGACATGTTTTCTCCTATTGACAGGAAGCATAGGATTCAAGAAACAAGCTTAATGGTTAATTTGGGCAAATCAAATGATCCATATCAATTTACCTAACTTGGTATGAAAGGAAGTGTCGTCCAAGAGCCGGTTCGGTTAAATAAAAAAAGAAGCGCCCTACGGACACCATCGGCGCCTTTAGCCGAGTGGTATCCGGGAAGAAGCGAAATGGTCCGAAGTCGGGGGTTCAAATCCCCGACGCGGCAGTTAGCCGCTTAGTAGAAAAAAAAAAAAATTTGCTTCTCTTGCGCTTGCAAATTACGAGAAAGCAGGTGACTTAACAAAGCAAGGGACATAGGACTTCGTGTCCCCATCTCACTTCAGGTTCACCCAATCATCTGCAAACCAGTGAAGGGTTAAATTGTATCGATTCCAGTTATTCGACTCTTGAAAGAGTTCATGACTAACACATTCCCTCTTGTTTGTTGCAAGATCACTTGACTGTCAAAAACAAAGTTAACAAATTAATGAGAGGCATGACAAACTCTCCCAAGCAAAATGGCGTCTCAAGTATCGCTAAAGCAAATGACAGAGATCCTTCAGGCCTCAATTCACCTTTAATTTTGGCCCTGATCCATTTTCATCTTCTCTTCTGCAGGGGCAAAAGCAGAGATGCCCGATCAGATTCCCAACCCCGACTGATCATTCATGTGTCATATTCCTAATCAATAGGGACAACCATCGACGTCCATTTGCGAATAACCCTTTTGATGTTCAAAATTTAACATATTTGGAAACACCATTATGTTAGCCCCTAAAGTTGTCGATAGGTTCCTTTTTGAGTCAAAACCATTCATTTGTTTTGAGAGTACAAACTCTCTCATGATTAAAATGCTGCATGCCTTTTCTAAATGGATTTTTTGCATGATGATTTTGTCTGTCTAAATCACTGATTCCATCAAGGATTATTAGAATAGACAACTAAGTGAAGAGTACAAGATTAATTGAGCATGCTAGATGAGGCGCGTCAGAATGATGAAAGGCAAGCTATATCCTACACACAGTCCCCCATCTATACACTTGTGAGATGAGTGCAGAAGATTCCATGACTGTAAGGTAAAGAGTTCTCTCGTGAATGGTACGATAACCAAAACAGGGAGAGGCATTTCATTGCTCACCCCATTGAGCCCCATACACTGGTGAAGCTTCTCTCATACCTCCGTCAAGAGCCACCCCACACTGGGGCAGATCGGAGGCGAAACAACATCACAAGGTGAGAAGAGAGATAGAAATTTTCTTGCTCGCACTTGCATCAATCTTCGGGTGTCTTTATTGCATATGAACACTCACGTTAGTTTAAGTGCCCTAGAGTCATGAAGAGCAATTCTTTCTTTACGCACTTGTATCTATTGTACAACTCAATTGAGTCTGTAAACTCACCCTCACATGGAGGCAAAGCAGAAGCTACTGCCGTTTGAGCAGCATAATCAAAAGCGCCGACAAAAGATGAAGACTCAATAGTCTAACAAAGGCGTTTGCTTGAACTTGTCAAGATCAGCTCTCAAGCAACAAGAATGAAAAAAAAAAAACATGGGCATAAAAAAGCAGTGTACCTGGTAAAAGCAAGGTCCATGCCCATAAAAGAAGAACTGGAATAAAAAATAGGGGCATGAAAAAGCAGTGTGCCTGGTAAAAGCAATGCCAATGCCCCCAGTCAAAAATGCAGCCAAGAAAATGTTGCTAGTGTGGTCCATAGAACCTCCATTTGACGGTGAGAAGAAAGACTGGTGACAAATGCCAAGGCAATCACCAGCTCTACCTTTTTACATATGAATCAAGCCTACGTTGCATCCCATTGTAAAAGTCTCTTCAGACTAGGGGCACTTCAATTAACATAGGATTTCATATGTCTATAAGCATCGCTCGAAGAAGTACGAGCAAGATTACTCTATCTCTTTTCGCAGGACTCTTGACTTGCAAACCTGGAGATGATCGTGCGGCACTTCGTTCATGAGCCTTGACCTCGACGGTCCCATTTGATGAGCTATTGACCAAGTCTTCATCACAATTTCAACAAAGACCTCTCACATTGGTAAAGTCGTACCACTTGCGAAAATACTCAGACCCCTGCTGACATGATGACAGTGAGAAGTGTGGTCCTTATAAATCCTGCATCGATGGTCAGGATAGCCTTTTCCATGAGAGAGAGTGGAAAGTCCTTTCAAACTGAAAGTCCCTCATCCGGCATGCTCAAGACATCTACATTCTAAATGAAGGTTGTCTTTCAAAATCTTCCCCAATTGAAATCAGATGATGCAAAATTGACAGAATTATCATGCATGAATCTCATTTGAACTCATGTGTGCATACTATGCAAATAGCAGACATACTTTCAGAGATAAGAGATATTGCCAGGTAAGCATATCCCTATCCCCATTTGTCTTAAGGTACCTACCACTGTCTAGGTACTCTCTTCTTGACACTCAACCTATTTGAGTCGTCCCTTGAGTTTGGGTGCTTACTGATGTTTAGGTATCCCCATTATCTTGGAGTACCGGCCATCGTTCAGATACTCCCTTTTCCTAACACTCGACCTATTTGAGTTGTCCCCAGAGTATTGATACTTGTGACTGACCAAGTATCTCTTTATCGTTGAATACCTACTACTGTCTAGGTATCCCTGTTGTCTTTGAGTACCAGCCACCGTTCGAATACTCCCTTTTTCTGACACTCGACCTGTTCGAGTTGTCCCCAGAATATTGATACTTGTGACTGAATACCTACTGCTGTCTAGGTATCCCCATATCGTCAAGTACCCATCGTTGTCCAGGTACTTCCTTTTCATGACACTCAATTTGCCCAAGTTGTCCCCAAATAATAGCAGCTGTTCAAGCATTCCACTGCTTTGTGTGCCTGCGCCTACCCAGGTATGCTTTCTTACACTTGGACCAACTAAGTGGTCCCAGGTTGTATCATTAAATACTTGTGTTCATCCAAGTATTCCAGTACTTTGTACACCTGTGGCTATCCAGGTGTTCCACCCCTTTTAAGTACCTGCGGCCATCCAGGTAAGCCTCGTGCTACATTCAAGTTTATATTACCAGGAGGTGAGAAACCTTCATGAATATGCGAGGTACGTCCTCGATATTCCAATTACTAGGAGGTAAGAGACCTTCATGAATATGCGAGGCACGTCCTCGATATTCCCCATACCAGGATGTGAGAGACCTTCATGAATATCCAAGGTACGTCCTCGATATTCCAATTACCAGGAGGTGAGAGACCTTCATGAATATGCGAGGCACGTCCTCAATATTCCCAGTTACCAGGAGGTGAGAGACCTTCATGAATATCCAAGGTATGTCCTCGATATTCCAACTACCAGGAGGTGGGAGACCTTCACGAATATGCGAGGCACGCCTTCGATATTCCCAATTACCAGGAGGTGAGAGACCTTCATGAATATCCAATGTACGTCCTCGATATTCCCAATTACCAGGAGGTGAGAGACCTTCATGAATATCCAAGGTACGTCCTCGATGTTCCCAATTACCAGGAGGTGAGAGACCTTCACGAATATGCGAGGCACGCCCTCGATATTCCCAATTACCAGAAGGTGAGAGACCTTCATGAATATCCAAGGTACGCCCTTGATATTCCCAATTACCAGGAGGTGAGAGACCTTCATGAATATCCCAAGTACGCCCTCGATATTCCCAATTACCAGGAGGTGAGAAACCTTCACGTATATGCAAGACCCATCCTCGATATTTCCACACAAATATCTCAGGTATGCCCTTGATTCTCCAAGAGTTTGTACCTGTGATTGTCCAGGTACCCCTTCGATACTTGTGATCATCCAAGTATCCTCCAAGAGTTTGTACCTGTGATCATCCAGGTACTTCTTCGATACTTGTGATCATCCAGGTATCCCCAAAGAGTTTGTACCTGTGATCATCCAGGTACCCCTTCGATACTTGTGATCATCCAAGTATCCTCCAAGAGTTTGTACCTGTGATCATCCAGGTACCCCTTCGATACTTGTGATCATCCAGGTATCCCCAAAGAGTTTGTACCTATGATCGTCTAGGTACCCCTTCGATACTTGTGATCATCCAGGTATCCCCAAAGAGTTTGTACCTATGATCGTCTAGGTACCCCTTCGATACTTGTGATCATCCAGGTATCCCAAAAGAGTTTGTACCTGTGATCGTCCAGGTACCCCTTCAATACTTGTGATCATCCAAGTATCCCCCAAGAGTTTGTACTTGTGATCATCCAAGTACTATCTCCCAACAAGCAGATGCCCTGAGAAAGGTCGGTGCATCTCCCGGCAAGGCGACCGAAGAAAGGTTCGGGTCCTAGACAAACCAACTTATTGCTCTAACAGGCGACCGAAGAAAGGTTCGGGTCCTGGAAAAGCAATTCCCCGTCAAGGCGACCGAAGAAAGGTTCGGGTCCTAGACAAAACAACTTATTGCTCTAACAGGCGACCGAAGAAAGGTTCGGGTCCTAGAAAAGCAATTCCCCGTCAAGGCGACCGAAAAAAGGTTTGGGTCCTAGACAAACCAACTTATTGCTCTAACAGGCGACCGAAGAAAGGTTCGGGTTCTGGAAAAGCAATTCCCCGTCAAGGCGACCGAAGAAAGGTTCGGGTCCTAGACAAACCAACTTATTGCTCTAACAGGCGACCGAAGAAAGGTTTGGGTCCTGGAAAAGCAATTCCCCGCCAAGGCGATCGAAGAAAGGTTCGGGTCCTAGACAAAACAACTTATTGCTCTAACAGGTGACCGAAGAAAGGTTCGGGTCCTAGAAAAGCAATTCCCCGTCAAGGCGACCGAAGAAAGGTTTGGGTCCTAGACAAACCAACTTATTGCTCTAACAGGCGACCGAAGAAAGGTTCGGGTCCTGGAAAAGCAATTCCCCGTCAAGGCGACCGAAGAAAGGTTCGGGTCCTAGACAAATCACTTATTGCTCTAACAGGCGACCGAAGAATGGTTCGGGTCCTGGAAAAGCAATCTCCTTATGCAACAGGTAAGATGATGCCTTGATACTTGCCAAAACTCGAGGTTCACACCCTATCTCACTCACTCCCGGTAAGTAACTACAGGTATCTTCTTATCTGTCTTAGTATGTGTAATATTATATTGCTCATTTTCTGCATAGGACAATAGGTGCCAAATAAAATATAATCTATTGCATATGTATAGACAAAATTTAGGTATCAGGTTTGTCTTTGAATGCAACCTCTGCAAACTCACCTTCAAAGAGGGGCAGCTGTTGACACCTAAAATTTTGATTAGGTTTAATTAAGCCTTAATTTCTTTTATTTTTCTTTTTTTAGATAATAAATAACAAATAACAAAAACAACAAAAAAATCAATAAAAACAAGAAAAAAACAAAAATTGGTAGCCCATCGGGGCTGGGCCTTCGCGCCCAACCCCCCTCCTTTTTCTCTCCCCCCCACATGGGCCCTTATGGCCCAACCTTCTTCTCCTCCAACCCGGCCCTCTCTCTCTTCTTCTTCTTCCTTCTTCCCTCTTCTTCCCTTCCACCTCTGCAACTCACGCTCGCGAACGAGCCTACGGCCGAGGAGTGTAGGCCGACGTCGGCCGAAAGAGACAGATCTCAAGCGCCATCATTGGCTTCCTTCAATGCCGAGCATGCGTTGTTGGAGGAGCTCGGATGGGACGCCGGTTCAGCCACGGGGGTCCGGTCGATGTGCGAGGGCCGGCGGCCGAACCTCCATCGACCGGCCTCCTCCTCGCCTATAAATAGCAGAGCACCTCCATCGTTGAAGGACACACAGCGAACTCCAAGATCTTCCCCTTGAGAGACTTCCAGGGGAAATCAAAGAGCGAGCAAAGGATCGGGTCGCAAGCTAAACGACCTCCCACCGAGAGACATCGGGGGAGGCCGGCGGCAAGCGAACCCAGATCCGCGAGAAGGAGAGCACAGCGAAGTGAGGGACCTCCGGTAGCAAGCTTCAAAGACCTTTCCCGAGAGACTTCGGGGAAGGTTTGAAGGCAAGCCACCGGAGATCTCAGATCTGGCCGAAGAGGGAGAGATCTGGTCGTATCGGAGGGTCTGGTTCCGAGGGAGTCCCAGATCCGCGAAGAAGAAGACTTGAGAAAGGGCAGATCTGGAGGAGAGGGAGCTGACTGGGAGCGGACCGAACCCTTGCCGTCGTGTCGAGTCGCCCCGAGCCAGGCCGCCGCCGTCGCTGTGATCGAGCACCAGCCCCAACGCCGTCGAACCGTGCTGCCACCCTCGCGTTTCGCCGCTGCTGTTTCTCCCGACACCGGCCACTGCTTCCCCGACGTAGACCTGCAGCTGTTCGAAGACTCGGCCGAATCAAAGCCCTACATCGCGAAATCGACCGAAATAGGTATGAGCTTAGTCGCCGTCTACCGCCGTACGCCATCACCGCCCCCGTCGCCGCCGCTCGGAGGCTTCGCCCCTTTCTCGAAACCCTAATCGTCGTTTCTCCTTGCATCTCAACCCGTGCGGTCGCCTCCGTCGCCGCCGTTCGGAGGCTTGCCCCCTTTTTTGTCGAGACCCTGGCCTCCGTCACCACCGAACGCCGGACCGCCGCCGTTCAACCTCCTAGCCCCTCCATCCGTGCCGCGGATAGACGAGGAGGTAAGAAGCATTGCGTCGGACCCAGCCCGGGTCGGATCCGGGCCACTGTTCGGGTAGGGTTTCGCAAATTGAGAGGCGGATGAAAGCCGGGTCTTCGGGTCGGGTAGGGTTTCGCAGAAACCGGGTAATCGCTGGAATTCAGGCCGAATCCGGGTGGGGTTTTTCCGGGTCGTCGAGCCGGGTTGGATCTCTCCCAAAACGACGGGCCATCGGGCCGTTTTGATAAATAAAAAAAAAAAAGAAAGAAAAAAAGCTGAGTCGGGCCCGCGTTTGGGTCGTCGACCCGGGTCGGACCCAACCCGCGGATCCGACCCGGGTCGGCTTTTTATTATTTTATATAATATTTTAATAAAAAATATAAAAAAAATCAAAAATAATTTATTTTCGAAAAAAATTTAAAAATATTTTAATTTCCAAAAAAACCAAAAAATATTGAAAAATATTAAAAAATATTTTATTTTCCGAAAAATCAGAAAAATCAAAAATATTCTATATTTTCCAAAAAATGCCAAAAATAAAAAAAAGCCAAAAATTCATGAAAAAGCCAAAAAAAAATTCAGAAAAAGCCAAAAAGACTTGTATTTTTCCAAAAATACCAAAAAATCCCTTTTGTGTCCAAAAAATTAGAAAAAGAATAAAAAAAAATTTCCTCCCAAAAATGTATGGAAAATCCCTCGAACATCCAAAAAAAAAAAAGCCTCAGGGTTTAAACAAGATTAGGTACCGAAAGGACATTAGTGATTAAATAGAGTAATCAAGTCCCCAATCCTAATTTCTCTGGTTGCGCAGGAGCGAGTATTTTTCCCGATACTTCATTTGGGTTTCTAATCGACCCACTCCAAACCGATTAGTGGCGACTCCATTTTAAAATTAATTTACAGGTTAAAAACTTGAACCATTAAGTCGTAAATTGGTGGACTTGGGAGAGTCCAAGCTTAATAAATTCAGCCGAGCCATTAGCCTCCTTTAGGCGCTCGCCCTTGATGTGGGCGCCGAGAAAAAAGAGGTCGCAACAGTCTTACATGACTTTTCAATGAATTTTTAAATATGATGTGCCATTTTAAAAAAAGAAGAAGTCTGGATAAAGCACGAGAGGACATGGCACTTGTGAATAAATGAAAGCCAAACGAGGAGAAGGAGCCGAAGAAGAAGACTTGTGACATCCTGAATTTCCAGTCCTGTTTTCGATTGAATAAGTTGTGTTTTTCATCAATGTGCTTATAGTTCTTTTCTTTGAGTTGGCTACTCACGAGATAACTAGCCTATCAGGTGAAGCCTTTAAGGGGTTTTAATGCAATAGACTTGAGAATTCGATTAGGAATCGACTACTCGATCGTGCTAGTCTGCAAGGGTTATTACGGCATTATCAAAATCGATCAGAGATAGGAGATAGGTCAATTCGACTGAGATATGTGATCAAAGCGTGGGTGATTCCACCCGATTGCAAAATTCTCGTCGATCGGCACTAGACCAATTTTTCTATCGTTCTGGGTATCTTGTGCCCGTATTTGAAACATTGAAATTTTCCTGACAATCAATAGTCGCCAATGTGTCAAAAATGTACATTGTGGTTTGAAATAAATCGACCATGGGTCAATTGCACTAAAAATTTCTAAAAACTACCCGGTAAGTTAGGTCACGCTAAAATCGCACCAAATTAAAATTAATTGCGAATTTGAATCCGATTTTAGAAATTTAAAGTTTTTTTATGTCACGATTTATTGTAGGACTGTCAACTCATCCTCCAAAGATTTTTCTGTAAACCAAGATTTTTGGCGAAAATTCAAAATAGGGTCATTTTTGTCTGAAAAATTTGTAGGGCCGTTTTTTATCGCGTTTTTGGAATGCAAGTTGGCTCTATTGGCAAGGAAAAATGTCAATTTGGTCGAGGACACCTTGGTGGAATTTATGGGGACCGAATTGAATCCGTTTGAGGAGAAATTTGGTTCAATTTAGGGAAATTGGCACAAAATTCGTAGGTCATGGCCTCCACCACCTTTTGGACAACTTGGGGAGTGTTCTAGGGAGAATTATGTGCACAAAATTGGCTGAGGATAGGTCTGAACCTGTGGGGACCAAGGCAATGATCAAGAGGAAGATATTTGAGGCAAAGTGGCCCCCTCCAAGCTTGCAGTTGGCCTTTCTTCTTCAGCAAGACTTGCTTTCTCCATTTTCAAGCTTGGAAGCTCCCAAAAATTGCAAAAAACCAAGCAGCCTCCTGCCCCTGCCCATTGCACACCCGTCTGACCGCCGCCGAGCCCATCGCTCGCTCGTCGGTGTTGCTCGCTCACACACCCAAGTCTGTGAGTCCCCTGCTCGTGTCCGTGCCCTGCTCGCTATCGTCCAGCATTATCTAGCGTCATCCAGCCGTTGTGGTGGCCTAAGCCACCATCCGCCGCCGCATAGCCCCATAGCAGTCTACGCCAATCGGCTTGGCCATTTCCAACTCAGCTCATCGCCTTGCCCTCTCTCTCGGCCCACCAAGCAAAATCGCAATCTTGCAAGCCTCCATGGGCTTCAAGGCCCATTTCAAACCGCTTCCAGGCCTCGTAGAGTATTGTCACTTCGGAGTTTGTCACCCGTCTCCGTGTTGCCGTTGCCATTGCCGTAAACTCATCGGATTTGCGTTTTTGGCCTAGGCCAACTGTGTACTCACGCACGATTATTTTTATCGAGTATTTTTAACTCAGTGTTTTATCAGCTTGTGAGAGCATATATTATCAGCTTGTGTAAGCATATTTATCATCAGCTTTTGGAACTCTTTGCACGTCAACTTGTGAGAGCAATATACTATATCAGCCTATGAGCTCGATATGTTAGCTTGTGAGAGCAGTATACATTTTATCAGCTTTTGAGACCCTTTGCATGTCAGCTTGTGAGAACAGTATATTGTATCGGCCTATGTGCTTCAATACGTCAGCTTGTGAGAGCAGTATACATTATCAGCTTGTGTGAGCTAAGATCGTTTTATAAGCTTGTGCGAGCACGATTTAAATATTTATCAACTTGTGCAAGCTACTATTTATCTATATTAGCTTGCAAGAGCTAGACCATATATTGTAGCTTATGAGAGCAAAGATCGTCTATTTTAGCTTGTGTGAGCCGTGGTTGTATCAATTGAATCGATAAACGGAATTGAATTATATATACGGTCTGGATTGATAAGACAGATCTAAAATTGTTTTTTTCTCTTATCGTGATCGAGAGTTTCTTTTCCCAATCTGTTATTGTTCCCGTCATCGATTCCTTTTGTTGAGTATGTAGAGGCCATTAGACCACTTCATTTGTCAATGGAACTTGCTGAGTAAAACTTTCTTTAAATGAAAAAGGAAAAAACTTACTGTTTTATGGGATTGAGATGGAGCGATAAAAATCTTTGCCCTTCAACTCTCAATGACTACATAATAACCCCTTCTACTTTCTTCTTGTTATAGCCGGTGACATGACTTTTAATAGATAGAAATATATTTTCGCCTAATTTTCTTGAAGAAAATATCATTTTCACGCTTTCTTAAAATTAAATATATATATATATATATATATATATATATATATATATATATATATATATATATATATATATATATATAGAAGAAAAGGGAATAAGAAAAACAACAGCAATTAGACAAATAGGAGTGAGGGTTCTGAGCCGAAACTTGATGTTGGTGATGACGATGACGAATTGCGTTTGAATGGCCAAGCAATAGAAGGTAGAAGCAAATGGATCCCAGGGCAACGCCAACCAAAGCAACAGCAATTCGAGCTCCAACCACCGCAAGAAGCATGACGCCGCCCCCACCGCTCCTCTGCAGCTGGTCCTTCTCTCTTCTGCCTCCAATTCCGCCGCCGAGCCGGGTCACTCCAACGGGTCAAACCCTCCATGGCCCATTCATGGGCTCCATCTCTGTCCAACCCGCTAAGCCCCCAATTCCCCTCCTCTCTCTCCCTCCCAACCTAACCACCCTCTGCTCCAACCCCCAACCGCCATCTTTCCTTTTTTTTTTTCTTTTTTTTCTTTTTTTTTTTTTTTGGGGATTCAAGGCGCAAGTTCGCCGACCAAGCCCGATCTCGATGACAGAGGACTGAAACGGTGACGAGGGTTGGATGGAGACAGCGGTGGGTTGATGCTGGTGGAAGGGGAGAGGAGAGTCGGTGGCGCGAGGTGAAGGAGGCTTCTGGCGCAGAGGGCGTTGGATGACACACATCTTTTGGAGAATCAAGCGGGATTTTGACATACAGGAACCCCGCACCTCCCACCCGATATTATCTCGTCCAAGCAGGGGAAAAGCAGGGGAAAAGCAGGGATGACGCAGAATGTACTGTGAGGATCCATTTGACGTTTTGTGACTGGCGTATCGGGAGCTGGCTCCTTCGTTCTTCTTTCGGGGGCTCGAAATTGGGCTCCTCGGATGTCGAGACAAAAAGGCTTGTTCGGACATCCAGGCACACCTTTGTACTCGCAAAAAAGGAGAGATAGATTTTCAATCTAATATGTTGGTGACTGAAATAGATTATGTTTTGAAAATCGGGAAGAATTACGTAAATCTCCTCCTGACTTTAGGGTGGGTAATACGCCTGTGTGACTACGCTATCACGCATTATTTTATTGAAACTTTCATTTTATTATGCCGTTGACTTTGGGTTACATTCTCAGTTTACAAATACAATGCCCCTGGAGTGGCGGGAAGTGGTGTATATTTTCATGTCTTTCCTTCTTTTTCCTTTTCCGAAATAAATCTCGCATTTGCCTTTGACTTCGGGGTAAAAACAATTAAATTAAAGAAAAGTGGGTACGATAAATTAACTAATATATCGGAAGAAGTGACCCTTGATGATAACATAATGACTAAAGACTATTAGGAATTCCCTAAAGCATTTATAGAACTAATTTGGCATTTTAAAGAAAAGAAACTTAGTCAAGTAGAAAAAGGAAAAGAGCTTCGTTAACAAAAACTAGGATCTATTTGTCGACGTTTCTTTTCTTTTGTTTTTCAGGAATTGAAAAAGGACAAGAATCTATTTGATAATATCAATTATTTTTCTATTCCCCAGAATAGGAAAGTGGCCGGAGGATAAATTTAGAACAGAAATAAGAAATAGAAATAAGAAAAGAAAAAAGGAAAAAAAATTATTAAAAAATTAAAAGAAATTTTACTTTACAAAAAAATTTGTGTATTATACCAAACATATTTCTATTTTTTTCAATTATGAGAATAGACATTTTGTATAGTTACTAAATATGTTCTTTTATTCATAAATTGTTCCAAGGAATAGAAATAGAAAAAACTATTTTTGAAAAGTAATTATTTCCAAGTGTTATCAAACTGACCATAAATTGTCAGATAACAAAAAAAAAAAAGGAAAATAGATTTTGAATATATTCAATGATTAACTATTGCCAAAAGAAAAAAGAAAGATTGCCAAAAATTAATATTTAAAATATCATTATAGATTTGGTGTTATTTTCTTTTTGAGTTGATGCGGTCATTTCCTTTCAATTATCCTTTCTTTTTAATATTATCAATCATTTTTTTATATCAAATAGTCCTGTCAAACACACATATTAATTTTTTGTTTCCTATTTATTTAATCAATCTTTTTAAATTTTTCTTCCATTTTTTACATCGAGGAAATGTAAAAAAAACGATTTTCCTTTGACAAAACGAGATGAAAATAAATTTCTACACTTTAAAAGTCATGCACGCTGCAACTTGTTAACAGTTAAGAAGAAGCTATAACAAAATGAAATTGGATGGGGATACTGTGTAACGATTAAGAGTTCGAGGGCAAAGGTTTTACTATAGTTAAAGCTCATAGGGTTTTGTGTAAAATCTCCTAAAAATAATTTTCTCTTTTTCGAGGGCAAAGGTTTGCTACAGCTAAAGCTGATAGGGTTTTGTGCAAAACCTCCTAAAAACACACGCTATCTCTCAGTACATTTCATTTGTAAACCGAAAATATGACCAAGAGTTACTGGCTATAATAAAATGAAAAGAATGTTACCGGCTATAACGAAACGAAAGTGGAGGGGGGTATTGTGTGGTGATTAAGAGTTGGAGGGCAAAGATTTGTTGTAGCTACAGCTCAATCACATAAAATAATTTTTTTTCCTTTTTCATTTAAAGAAATTTTTACTCAGCAGGAAGCAAGTTTAGGTGGGTCCAGGAACTCTCAGTTTCTAAATTTATAGAACTAATAGGATATTTTAGAGAAAAGAAACATTGTTACGTAGAAAAGGAAAAAAGGCTTCGCTAGCTAACAGAAAAGTAAAAGGTCAGGTAACAAATATTATATATATATATATATATATATATATATTTATTTAATGATTAACTAATGCAAAAAATAAAAATGATTGACAATAATTAATATTTGAAATATCATTATAGATTCGGTTTGTTATTTTCTTTCTGAGTTGATGCCAACATTTTCTTTCAATTATTTGAAAAAATATTATCAATTAACCCTTTACATATGCATAAGGGTTAATACCCTGAAAAACCCCAAACTGGTACACTTGTGATAAATTTATACCAAACTATTTTTTTGACCACCAAAAACCCTAAACTGATATACCTTTGACAAATTTACCCCAAACTGGTACACTTGTGACAAATTTACCCTCTGTTAGTTTTTATTAAATTTTATTCTCAAATTATTAAGTTAAATGACATGTGACAGTTGATCAGTATACTAATTTAGGACTTTATGCTCCGTTTGTCACAATTTACAATTTTTGTGATTTTTTTGTGGTATTAATCCAATTTAGCAAAGGCTATATTTGTCATAAATTTACCATTTTTGGATTTTTTACAATCGAATAAATTAGTTTGGGGTAAATTTGTCATAAATGTACCAATTTAGGGTTTTTTATAGTCAGTCGGGGTAAATTTGTAACAAGT
This sequence comes from Eucalyptus camaldulensis, assembly GCA_019915185.1. NCBI lineage: Eukaryota > Viridiplantae > Streptophyta > Magnoliopsida > Myrtales > Myrtaceae > Eucalyptus > Eucalyptus camaldulensis. Next base: position 6,068,998 of record JAHSVA010000014.1, on the reverse strand, counting down.
ATACCAGTTTGGAGTTTTTCATGATCAAAAAAATAGTTTGGGGTAAATTTGTCACAAGTGTATCAGTTTATGGTTTTTTTTCAGGGTATTGACCCTATGCATAATGATTAACCATTTTTTTTTATCCAGCCTTCTTGTTATTGAGACTTTTTCCTATTTGTCTAATTGTTGTTTTCTCTTTTCCCTTTTCTTCCATTTCTTTTTTGTAGATCAAGGAAATCTAAAATCGATATTCTCTTCAAGAAAACGAGATGAAAATATACCTCTACCGTTTAGAAGTCATGCACTTTGCACGATGCTAACGGTTAAGAAAAGGAGGTTGTTGGCTATAATGAGAAAAGTGGAGGGGGAGTGTTATGTGCTAATTAAGGGCATGCTTAACCAAATTTCTGGAACATAAATCAATTTATATTTCCTTGACGAGTTTTTGAATAAAGAAACATGTTTGATAACGATTCAAAATTTATGTTTTTGGAGTAGAAGTTCATTTAATAACATAATAAAATTTCTATTTCTAGAGGCGGCAATGGCCAACGTCTGGCATCCGGCAATGAGTGTCCGGCATCTCACAAGCAGCGGGTGGGTAGCAAGTGGTGACAGGAGTGAACGGTTAAAAGAGTTTTAATTTCTCACTTTTGTTTCAGAAATAAAAAAGCTACAAATTTTAGTTTTTGATTTCTACTCTAAATTTATTTTTGAAATAGAAATATGGTCCAAAAATAAAAAAAATATAAAATTGCATTATCAAACGGATTTTTGTTCTAAATCTATTTTGAATAACAGAAAAATAAAGAAATAGAGAAATAGTAATTTTGTCATATGCGCCATAAGAGTTCAAGTCTGCTTACAACAAATGAAGTTGTTTAGATGGCCGCTGCTTGATTTTTTTTTTGCCTTTCCACCAAGCATTGAAGCGAACCCGTTGAACACATGCGACAAAACCGAGCCCGCAAGCAAAAAGTGGCACACCTATATGCTCGTTTGGAGAATCCGACAAAACCGAGCACACATTCACACTAGAGCTGGCAAAATGGGTCATAAACCCATATTATGACCTATTTTTAGTTAAATGGGTCATATATGGGTCAAGTGAAAGTTAAATATGAATAAAAAATGGGTTAAGTGAAAGTTAAATATGGGTCAAAATGGGTCTGAGAAAGTAAAACACAAAAAGAAATTAGACTAAATGGGTTATTAGGAAACTCGCTTTAAAGTTTAAACCCATGGCCTTTTTTAACTTTATAAAAATGTTTTTTTTAGTAAAAAATCGAAATTATAATTATTTTCATATTTCAATTTTTTTTTCTTTCTTTTTCTCCTTCCTTAGCCATGGGTTGGCAGGGAGATGGCTGGTCGCCGGCTGGCGACAAGCCAGGAGAGGCTCGGGTAGTCAATGGTATGTTCACTTCAAATAAGCGAAGCATGTGCATAATCTAATTTTTTATAAATATTTCAATTTATAGGTTTTTTTAAAACTTTTTTTTTCATTTTATTTACTATTTTTAATTTAATTTGAATTTTTAATCCAATTAGCATATAGTAGAAGTGGGTTTTCCTAGAATATTAATAGGTTTTAGCAATATGGGTCAAGTCGGGTATGGGTCGGGTATGGGTCGGGTATGGGTATGGGGCACTATATTTACACTACAAGAATATTGGTCAAAACGAGTTAAATGGGTCAAATATGGGTCGACCCATTTTCGATCCGACCCACCCATTTGCCACCCCTAAGTCACACTCGTCTGGACGATTTGGGTAGGCCTATCCACATGCGAGATTGACATGCATTGTTTTATTGAAATTTTCATTTTATTATAGCCGTTAACTCTGGATTACATTCTCAGTTTAACAAATGCAATGGCCATGGCATGGGAGGGGTAGCGTGTATTTTCATGTCCTTCCCTCATTTTCTTTTTCCAAAATAAATATCGCTTTTTTACCTTTGACCTTAGGGGAGAAAACAATATAAAGAAAAGGGTTATAATAAATAAACTAATATATCGAAAGAAGTGACTCTCGATGATAGCATAATAAGTAAAGATTGTTGGGAATTTGCGAAAGTATTTATGGAACTAATTGGATATTTTAGAGAAAAGAAACACAGTTAAGTAGAAAAGGAAAAAAGGGCTTTACTAGCTAACAAAAAGTAAAAGGTCAGGTAACAAAAAATATAGATACACACACATGTATTTTGAATATCTTCAATGATTAACCAATGCAAAAAATGATTTCCGTTAATTAATGTTTAAAATATCAATATAGATTCGGTTCATAATATTCTTTCTGAGTTGACACGGCCACATCTTTTTGATTATTATTTAAAAAGATATATATTATCAATTAACCCTTTACGTATGCATATAACGATTAATTAAATTCTTTTATCTGACCTTCTTGTTATTGAGACTTTTTCCTGTTTGTCTAATTGTTGTTGTTATTTTTGTTTTTTCCTTTCTCTTCCAATTTTTTTTTTTTTTTTACATCAAGGAAGCGTGAAGACGATATTTTCTTCAAGAAACGAGAAAAAAAATATATTTCCACCATTTAAAAGTCATGCACATTGCACCATATCCACGCTTAAGAAAAGGAGGTCACCAGCTATGATAAAAAGAAAGTGGAGGGGGTTTTTACTCAACAAGTCCCTTTGATAAATGAAGTGGTGTAGGTGGCCCCACCACCTCGGCCAAAAAAAAATTAAAAATTAAAAAAAAAAATACTAGAGTTTTTATAAGGTTTATTGCTATTTTTAAAATATATATTTAAAAAAAAAAAAGAAGAAGAGTTAATACCCTGAAAAACCCTAAACTGGTACACTTGTGACAAATTTACCATAAACTATTTTTTTTACCACCAAAAACCCAAAACTAGTATATTTTTGACAAATTTACCCAAAACTAATATACATGTGATAAATTTACCTTCTGTTATTTTTGTTAAATTTTACCGTTAAATTATTAAGTTATGACATGTGAAAGTTAACTAGTATACAAATTTGGGATTTTACATTCCGTTTGTTACATTTTACAATTTTTGTGATTTTTTTATGATATCAATCCAATTTAACGGATATTATATTTGTCACAATTTACCAATTTGGGGGTTTTGCAGTCGAATAAATTAGTTTGGGGTAAATTTGTCATAAATGTACCATTTTATGATTTTTTATGATCAATCGAGGTAAATTTGTCACAAGTATACTAGTTTAGGGATTTTCATGGTCAAAAAAATAGTTTGGGGTAAATTTGTTATAAGTATATCAGTTTGAGATTTTTCAGGGTATTAACCCAAAAAAGAATTGGTCCACTCCGATCCGACTTCCCTCTCAGAACCGGGTAGTAAGTTGGATCGGAATGGACCGACAATCGCTGGTTTTATTTTTATAGAACTGAGAACCAGATTGATCCTTTCGAAAATCGGACCAAACCAAACGGTCCGATTCGGTCTGGCAGTTCCTAATTCAGGTGGTCTCGCATGCTCACCCCTAACGCACATCTAGATGCCATTAGATCTTCCAAGAATCAACATTCACTTTGTGCGCATTAGACGTCACTAAATCATTAGGCTGGCTATTTCCCATGGAAATAACTTTCGAATACATCTCATTCCACTTAACTATATGCACTGGGCAGTTCCATACATGTTTGAAAGTGAAACTCAAATCACCTAATTTATAAGGGATCTTTTAAAATTTTTAGAATGTTTCATATGAATATATATTTGTGTGTGTGTGTTTTTAAAACCAATTATTAGGTAGCCAAAAAAGTGGGGACGGAGCCAGCGACCAAAAGGGGAGAAACAGCCGTCTTGAGGGGGAGACCAATCGCATGCCTTTCCCTGCAACACTCGCACCTTATTGGCTGACCCGATCCGATTGGTCAAATCATGGTGCCACCTCATTGACTGCCGCGCCATTGCCAACCAACGAGGTTGGTGATGAGGTTGGTGATCATGAAATAGTTGGGAAAACGATGAGGCAGTCCACATCATCGTTTCGGTTCGTTAATTGCCGACGCAACAGTTCACGCAAAGAGAAATCTGGATGTTTCAGTCTCACTTTTATGCTCGTTTGAATGTATCCCACATGCTCGACCATGACATCACATATTCCCATTTGAATATCAGAGCACACGTTTATCCTCGTTTGGGCATACGGACGGGCGAATCCACATGCGCGACTACCATACATTGTTTTATTCAAATTTTCATTTTATTATAGCTAACATGTAAGAATAGCGTTCTAAGCAATGAGCGTGTCCATGCCAGTTACCGCTCTCTTATGCACTTAGTTTAGCCATTCAGAAAGAAATTGTGTTGCCTGATAAAAGATGTGTGTTGTCTCTTGCGGATTATGCGTAGGCACTCATCCTTACAGCTGTCCCTCTTAAGAGTCTCGACAGTTAAGATGTTCGACACGAATGTCATGCTTGCTGATATTAGTGTCGAAGATATTGGCAGCATTTAGATATGTTTAAGGGGTTATGATTGAGATGAATAGGGCATATGTGCATTTCCATATTTCTTTTATCATCATCATCATCATTATTACAATGCACTTTAAATAACCCAAAAGGAAGATGGAAAGCAGTTGAAACTGAGCAATCATCGAAGCACGCACGTTAATCAGATCGCAAATTGAGAATGTTGATGGACCAAATGGAGGCCAAGTCATATGTCAATCACGAATTGAATGACTCTCTCTCTCTCTCTCTCTCTCTCTCTCTCTCTCTCTCTCTCTCTCTCTTGTTCGTCATCTTCCATGACGAATCAGGAGAGGCCAATCAAAGTTAGATCTCGCAAGGAAAAAGCCAAGGACTGGCTCGTGGGGGACAAGCTTATGATGATGGGTACTAGAGAGATGGGACGCCCATTGACCGAGAGCACAGCATGATTGCCCTCTCTTCATGAAGAAATATATTGACCATTTTTCGACTATCCTTTTTTACTAACTATTTCGTTGGATTTTCTAAGACCATCTTTATATATTTTGATCAGTTAAATCCTTACAAAAGTAAAGTTTTATCCAAACATGAGTTATTAAGTCTCTATCAACATTTGTATAATTAAATAGAAAAAAATGGGAATAGAAACTTTTATGGCTATACAAAACGCATTTTTATATTTTTTCTATTTTAAGAATAAAAATCTTATGTATTTACTTAACACGTTCTTTTGCTTAAAAACTCATCCACGAATATTTCTGAACAGAAATTATTCCCGAAAACAAAATTGTTATCATACGCATTTTAACTAGTGGTGACATTTTTGGTTTACAAATGTAATGCACATAGCTTGTGAGGGATAGTGTGTATTTTCATGTCTTTCCCTTTTGTTTTTCAAAATAAATGTCGCCTCCGCCTTCGACTTCAAGGAAAAAAATAAAGAAAAGGGAGTGCATTAAATTAACTAATATATCGCAAAAATTGATTCCTAATGTACGCGAGGGGTCGTACTCGTAGGTTCTCTGTCAAAGTCGCACTTTTTTCATTTTCACACGAGGGGTCGTAGGATCCCTGTGGCTGTCAAAGTTCCACACGTGGCGCGTTGAGAGGGGTCGTCGGATCCCTGCCAAGGCCCACACGTGGCGCGTTGAGAGGGACTGGGTGACGTCCCCGTGAAAGTCGGGATTATGAGGAAATGGCAACTTTGTGGAAATGGAGATAGAAATGGTGGGGATCAATGTTGTGCGGTGAGGATGCATCTGACGTTTTGTGATCGACGAATCGGACGGATCAAGATTAGGGGAACGAGAGCGGCTTCCTCGAACGGCAGGCCCAAAGGCTCGTTTGGACATCCGGGCACAACTTTTTACGCGTAAAAAAAGAAAAAGAGAGAGAGAGAGAGAGATTTTCAATCTAAATATGTTGGTTACTACGCTCGCGCGTTCGACTGTGTTGCGTTATTTCATTGAAGCTTCCATTTTATTGTAGCGGTTCACAAATGCAATGTCCATGACTTGTGAGGGGTGGTGTGTATTTTCATGTCTTTCCCTCTCTTTTTTTTTTTTTTTTTTCGAAATAAATCTTGCCTTCGCCTTTTGACTTCAAGGTAGGGAAAAAAAATAAAGAAAAGGGGTACACTAAATTAACTAATATATCACAAGAAGTGACTCTCATTGGTAGCATAATAAGTACAGTTTGTTAGGAATTCGCCGAAGTAGTTATAGAACTAATCAAATATTTTAGAGAAAAGAAACGTAATCAAGTAGAGAAGACAAAAAAAAAAGGCTTCGCTAGCTAATAAAAAGTAAAAGGTCAGGTAGGGCCTGTTTGGCAACGTGCCAAACAGTGCCAGATTCTGATTTTTTGTTCCCAGAATCAGTTTGGGACGAAAATCGCGTTTGGTAAAATTTTTGTTCCCGGGAACAATTTTGGACAAGATTTGAGAATAAAAAAAAATATGATTCTCCGTCCGAGAATCAGAAAAAGAATCAAAACGGTGAAACCCTCGCTCTTCCCTTTCGTCATCCCGGTTGCCGTCCGCCACCGCCCGCCATTATCCGCCGCCGCCGTCCGCCGCCGGTCGCCGGAGGCTCGCCAAGCCAGGGCGAGGTCCGGCGACCTCGCCGGTGGCCAGGCGAGCCTCACCGGCAGCTGGGCGAGGCTCGGCCTCGCCAGATCGGGCGAGGTCGAGCCTCGCCGGTGGCTGGGCGAGCCTCGCCCAGCTGCCGGTGAAGCTCGCCTGGCCACCGGCGAGGCTCGGCCTCGCTAGATCTGGCGAGGCCGAGCCTCGGCGGGGCTGGGCGAGCCTCGCCCAGCTGCCAGCGAGGCTCCGCCGACGAAGGCTGACCTCGCCGGCCAGATGAAGAAGAAGAAGAATAGGAAAAAAGGGGGAAAAAAAGGAAAAAAAAAAAGGAAAAGAAAAAAGTAAAAAAATTATTTAAAAATTAAAAGAAATTAATTTGGAACGGAATCAATTAACACGGTATCAAACGCAATTCTATTCCATAATCAAAAATTTTGAACAGTTACCAAACGTGCTTTTTTACTCAAAATCAGTTCCTGGGAACAAAATCAAAAATAATCATTTCTAGTCAGAATCAGCTCCCGGGAACAGAATCGTTACCAAACGCCCCCGTAACGAACAGAAAAAAAAAAAAACATTTTTATTAATTGTGGGAAAAAGAACAAGAAAAAGGAAAGTAAGAGGGAAGGCTCCGTGTAAGAACAGGGGAGGTGTCATCTCCCGCATAACCATTACCAAAAGCCCATGACACGAGAACAGAGTAATCCGCTTTCCAACCTTAGAGACACGATCAATTTGCCATTTACCAGAAAAATAGTTTGACGAATTGCAAGCCAATGGATGCATTACACAGCTACTAAATAATTAGGTGATGACATGAATATGTGTATAATTGATGGCAAGCTTCGCTCTTCGTAAATTGCCCGACCTCACGACCCTTGGCGGACGCGAAAGGATGAAAATAGAGAGGCAGAGTGAGACTCTCTCGTTAATTCTGGACCAAGCGGGGCGAAACTTTTGTTTTGGTAAAACTTAAACCTAGTGCATGATGACCTCACTTGTACTCTTCTCTGTCAAGCTATCCCAGTTGAAATTTTCGTCGGAGGGACAAAAGCCAGCAGGGCGTCGCCTCCGCAGAAGACCGAGTATTTCGTTTAGGATTTCAGGAGGTATCGATACATACTGGGCTTTGGCGGGCGGAATATGCTCTACTAAAGATGGTACCGATTCCAACTCGGTCGCTACTCATTTTCAAGAACTTGGCTATCCCTCTCAATTCAAACTCCCATCAAGACCATTACTGATGATAGCCAACAAGCACAGCAAGCTGCGATGTACAGTAACGTCTAATCGCTTCCTAGGCAAACTCTCGCCTTGCGGTTCTCCTTGATCCCTAGAAGCCGCCACTGGATGTCGTGACTGAAGAGCCACACAGTCTAGCCATGATCGAGTATCAAGCTCGAGAAATCTTCCAAGAACTAACATTACCTTACGTGCACATCAAACGCCAGAAAATCTCATCAGGCGGCTTCTTTGTCACAAGACTTTCCTTGCAGATTCTCTATGAATCTTGCCTTGCGGTTCTCCTCAATTCTGGCCGTAGGATTTAAATCCACGTAGGATTTAAAGTTCCACTGCCACGACTAGAGAGAGAGGGACCCAGGACATGTACGAACCCCCTCTCTAAAGTTCCACTGCCACGACTAGAGAGAGAGGGACCCGGGAGATATCCGGGAGGGGATATCTCCCGGGTCCCTCTCTCTATGTACGAACCGGGATATCTCCTGGGTCCCTCTCTCTCTAGTCGTGGCAGTGGAACTTTAGAGAGGGGGTTCGTACATATCCTGGGTCCCTCTCTCTCTAGTCGTGGCAGTGGAACTTTAAATCCTACGTGGATTTAAATCCTACGGCCAGAATTGATCCCGCAGTGTGAAACTGGAAGTTCTTTCAAGCTACAGCCAAACTTGCGTCTTCCGCCAAAGCTCTCAGCTTCCCTGATTCCTTCTCGTTGCCGGTTGTAAAGAAGAAGAAAAACAGAGGAGTGATGTCTCTGGTGGATTGGTCCCGTGAAGCTCTGGCGCCTCTGGGGCTGCGGCGGAAGGAAGCGAAGATCTTGTTCTTGGGGCTGGATAATGCAGGGAAGACCACCCTGCTTCGCATTCTGAAGGATGAGGTAATTTCAAGGCCTCCCTTCGATGGAAATACACAATTCCGAAGTTGCTTTTTCCTCTTATTGTGGTCAAGAGTTTCTCTTTCCAATATGTTTCTGTTTTCGTCGTTGATTCCTTTCGTTTCCCTTGAGGCCTCCTCTCTTCATTTCCCCCGTGAGTGAGTTGATTGCACGACTCTTGCGCTTGTTGTGGTATGGTTTCTCTTATATATATGGCGCGTTCGTAGGAGGATACATGCTTATCGAAAGTAAGCTGAACGATCTCATATGGTTCTGTGATTGGCAGCGCTTGGTTCAGCACCAACCCACCCAGTTCCCAACTTCAGTGGAACTGCGTGTAGGGAAAATAGAGTTCAGAGCTTTCGACTTGGGTGGTCGCCAGATCGCTCGCAGAATCTGGCCGGACTACTATGCTAAGGTAAAGCTCTTCTCTCTTTTTCTCTCCTCCGAAAGCTCCTGTTTTCGGATGCCCTGTAATTGCGTGCCCTTTGGTTGATTCATTCATAGTTTTTTATACGTTATGAAAAAATGATGCATGTGGGCTGGATCATCCTACTGAGAGGAGTAGTCGGATGCTTTTTGCCGCCAGAGTTTGGAAATGGGAAAACTTTTTCTTAAACCGAAAAACTAATACCGGCGAAGAGAGTTCTTTGTGGGGTTGAAAGGCGGTCATCTGCGACCACGACCGATGATGGATGCGGCAGATAGAATGCTTGAACTTTTAAGGATCTTAAAAAGTGTTGATGGGGTCAAGTATGTAGCCATCATGAATCTATACTTAAATTGTAACCATGGGCGCATGAAAAAGCTGAAAAAGGAGTTATCTGTCGACTACATTAGTTATAGATCATAAGGGTGAAGATGACAGTTCACATTATCTGCTGAGGACGAGAGGGGAAGGCTCTCTGTTTAGTAAGGATGGATCGTTGATAGCAGTTCTAACTCGAGAAGGTACATATAGAGGCAAAGGGCTTTCGTTCATATTGATGGCATTTGCCCCTGCATCCATGTCGCTGAGCTCCCTCCTGTTCCATCATTTCGTTTAGGTTGGAGGCGATGGGCGAGTCAATGACTTTCTGCTCCTTTTGTCATCTAGTTTACGAATTTAACTCGGCCAGCTCTTCGGCACACATTTTCAAATTAGATTTATATCGGAAGATTGATCTTCCGCACTTTCTTCTGTAGGTGGATGCAGTGATATATGTGGTGGACGCCTGCGATAAGGAGAGGTTTGCAGAATCAAAGAGGGAGCTCGATGCCCTGCTTTCAGATGAAGCTCTTGCTAAGGTGCCTTTCCTCGTGCTCGGGAACAAGATCGATATCCCGCATGCGGCTTCGGAGGACGAGCTGGGATATCATCTCGGGCTCACCGACTTCACAACTGGCAAAGGGAAAGTGAACCTTGCAGATCAGACTATTAGACCCCTTGAGGTGTTCATGTGCAGCGTCGTGCGCAAGATGGGCTATGGCGAAGGGTTCGAGTGGATGTCACAGTACATCAAGTAGAGAGCAGATTTGATGCGGTACTTCTTTCATCTGATTATCTGAAAGTTCGTGATCTCGTCATATGAGGACAATACATCATGTTCGCTTTTGTTCCGCATGTTTTGAATTTCAGTCGCTGCTCCCCAAATGAAGTACTCCGCCTGGATCGTAAGTTTATAATAATACAACTGGTATAATATTTAGGTCAGAGCTCTCGACCTAAATATTGGTCATTGAACATGAACTATGCAAATCTTTCTATGTTGATTTCTAATTTTAGGGTGGACATGTCTCGACCTAGCATCCCAGTACTTCTTATGAACTTTTGCTGTCGCGTTCATGTTCTGGAAATAAATCTAGCAGTTTGCAAATATAGTTCATATGCTGCGGGCAAAAAGAGATACAGGCCTCTTGTACGTTGTTCAACGCCAATTGATCACTGCATGACTGGTAATTGTACTCCGGTATATCCATTTCGCGCATCTAATTTATCAGCAACATTCACAGAGAATATGCAAGGAAAGTCTTGTGACAAAGAAACCATTTTCTAGCGTTTGATGTGGTCGTAAGGTGGTGTTAGTTCTTGGAAGATTTCTCAAGCTCGATACTCGATCAGGGCTAGACTATGTGGCTCTTTGGCCATGACGTCCAGTGGCGGCTTCTGGGGATTGAAGAGAATCACAGGGCGAGAATTTGCCCTGGAAGCGATTAGAGCTTGCTGTACGTCGCAGGTTGCTGTGTTTGTTGGCCATCATCAGCAATGATCATGTTGGAGGTGGAATCAAGAGAGATACCCGAGTTCTTGAAAATGAGTAACGACCGAGGTGGAATCGGTACTTCCTTTGATGGCATATTCCGCCCGCCAGAACCCAGTACGGTATCGAGACCTCCTGAGATCCTAAACGAAATACTCGGCCTTCTGCGGAGGCAACGCCCGGCTGGCATCCGTCCCTCCCACGGCGATTTCAACTGGGATAGCCTTACAGGGAAGGGTACAAGTGATGTTGTCATGAATTAAGTTTAGATTTAGCGATCGGATGAAAGTTTTGTGCTCGGTCCAGAATGAACGAGAGAGTTTCGCTCTGCCTTGCGATCACCATCCTTTTGATATCCGCAAAGGCTGCAAGGTCGACGGAGATGCGAGAAGTGGAGCCATATTTGCGCCACGGCAGTTTCTCATTGATGATACTCACAATTCCCGTCGTCGCCTAATGATTACGTAATAATGATGCATCAATTGCTGGACAATTTATCAACTATTTTCTCGTAAATGGCAAGTTGATCATGTCCCTAGGGTGGAAAATGAATTAGCGTGTTCTTCTGTCATGGGCTGTTTATAGAAGAAAATGACACAAATGGTTTTTAAACTTTGGTTTAATATATAAAGCGATCCTTGAATTTTAACACAATATGTAATATTGTCTATGAACTTTCAATTTATTTAATGTAATCCCCATGTTCAATCAAATCAATAAACTATATGAAGATGTCCAATATTGTTCCAAAATTTGAATTAATGGAAGAATAACAACTTGAACGTGTTCCAAAAATCTAAGGATTTTAGTGAATAAATTAAAAGTTCAAGGATCTTATTGTGCATTAAACCAAACTTCAAGGATTGGATTAAACAAATTAGAAGTTTATGGACCACATTACACAATAAGTCAAAGTTCTTGATTATTTGTGTCATTATCCCTTTTCGTAATGATTATGCAAGATGAGTCAGCTGCCCTATCCTAACATGAAATATGGGGACTTTCCTTTCCTTTTCTTTTGGCCATCTAAACCAATTCATTTGTCAAAGCAACTTGTTAACTAAAATGTAATTAAATGGAAAATAATTAATTTTCAGGAGAAATTACGGAAACCCTTACGAGCTTTAGCTATTGCAAACTTTTGCCTTCAAACTTTTAACCAATACATAATACCCTTCTCCACTTTCATTTCGTTATAAACCGTCAACTTAAATAGCACCAATACTAACACACAACATGTAGCACGTCACAACACAACATATTATGATATGTCGACACATTATTTCTCAAAAGATAGAAAATTTCGATACGTTGGAACGCATTGTATATTAAATGTATGTTTTTATATATACATAACAAATTATCATTTTTTATGATTATTTTAATTAAATTAATTTGATTCAAATTTACAAATAAATAAATAATAATAAAAAAGAGTTTACAATGAATTTACACTAAAAATATTAATTTATAATTTGTTAATATCATTCATTATTTTAATTTAACAAATTCAACTACATTCCAATAATTCATAAAACTTGAAGAAAAAAATAAGCAATTCATACTTTAGATTAGTGTGTCTGAGCATGTTAGGAGAGAAGAAAAAAAAAAGGATGTCGAATGGGCCGAGTTGGATTACGAACCGGGCTGGCTCTAAGGCCCACTCGGAATTTACTAAATTGGCCCATTAAGTTTTTGAAAGATAGCCCACTCAACCTCCAGCCCACTTCCATTTTCTATTCTCAGCTAACAAGCACGAAGCCCATTTTCCGTTTTCTATCTTCGGCCTTTTCTTTTTATAGTTTTTTTAAATTCTTTTATTCTTTTTTTTTTTTTTCCCCTTTCTTGCCGAGGCTCCGCTTCTTCCCGTATCCTACCCTTGTGACGCCCAGAATCTTAACAAATCTACATATTCGCTCATCTTCCATCGTGCTTACTGAAGACGCAGAATTAACATTTCTCCCTCGTCCATCATCCACCCTCACCCCTCGGCAAGAGCCACGGTTGGCCACCATCCATCGCCAGAAGGGAGAACGCAAAGCATGGCACACATATGCACACGATCGTAATGAAGAAAAGAAGCGAGTAATCGTGACAATGACGTATAAAAACCAACGGAGATGGACAGAGGGGTCTACGGTTTCGGCAAGACGGACGCGACTTTTATGAGCATCGCAGAGACGTTTTGTCGAACACTCGGTGGGCGTCGACTGGAGGGCAGACGATAACTCGAGGGGACATCAAATCGAGACCGAGATAGCTATAGGCAACGAAGCAGGGTCGAATAGGCAACGAAACGCAGCACCGCCGAGGTCGGGACTCGAACGAACCGAAGAACCGCGAACCCAGTCCGGCGAGGAAAAAAATAGAGCAACGTGGAGCGCGCCAGTGCGCTTGGGTAACGGGGCCCTACTCGGCTTGCCGACGGCGGCCGGAAGGCAGGCGTGAGACGGATCGAGCAGTGGCCGGCCGCCGCCCTAGTGTCATCGAGACGAGATCCTCGGGTCAAGGGGGGTTGAACACAAAAAATAAAAAATAAAAATAAAAAAATTACACCGAAAAAGGGCGCTGGGGAGCGAGATCTCGAGCACGGTCGAGCTTCTCCCTTGCTCTCCACTCTCTCTCGAGTAGTTCTCTCCCTCAAGCTCTCTCTCGGATCTCCTCTGTTGAGCAACTCTCAGTCGAAGAAAAGAACCAGCCCTCTCTCGCTCTCGGACCCTCGCCGGAGACGGAAGCCTCCCAAAATGAGCGAGCCCCCCTCGCTTTTAAGGGCAACCGACAGCGTGCATGGCCTCTGCCACCGCAAGCTTACCGGCCGGACTGATCCCGACCAGCGGACCAAGCCGCCACCTGCCCCCTCGCAATCCTCTGCTTCCTCTGGCCTTTTCTTCTTCTTGTAGAGGCGTGACCGGCGTGAGGGGGAAGACGACCCACGCGGGGGCTGGGCCGCGTAGGGGAAATAAGAAGGAAGCTGGGCCTGGCCCCAAGCGGAGAGGAATAACAGGCGGAGAAGAGAAGAAAAGGGCCGGGCCAGTCTTGCCCCGGCCAGCGGTCCACTTTTTTTTTTCCCTAAGTTCCCTTTTTTAAATAATAAATTTTTGAATTTTTTTGAAAGTTTTGTTGGCAATTTTAATAATTAATGCTAGCAACGCAAATATGTCTAATATATACGTGATGCATGAAAATTATTTACTTCACTCTTTTCTTTTAATTAGCTAACACAATAATAATTTTTTAATTTAAATTTTTAAAAAATCCAGATTTTTTAAAAGTTTTTTTAATTAATAGTAGCGATGCTAATGCTCCTAATGTGTATATGTGATGCAATTTAATGAAAATTAATTTTTATTTAGAGATTAAAAATTAATCTCTAATTTTCTACGTGATAAGGCCCTTAATAAAATGACCAAATTTAAGTGTCAATAAGCTCGAACTTGCTTGGATATGGCAAGCCACGAGCGCGCTAACCTTGGTGGAGCTCAAGCTCGCCTACATCAATTGAGCCTCAAGCTTGCCAACTTGTGTCTTGGCCAATTGTGGAGCTGCTAGCCTGCTAACCATCGCCAAAGTACACGGCCGGCGGAGGAAGAAGGAGGAAGAAGGAGGAAGGAAAAGAAGAATAAAAAATAAAAATTCGATTTTTAAAAATAAAAAGTATTTTTTAAAAAATACTTAAATATACAAAATTAAGAAAAAAAAAATATCTTCTTTTTTGTAATTCCCAAAAATCAAATCAAATATCAATATGTGGAAAATGTTTTTTAGTTTATTTTCTAGTTTCAGCAGACTACTGGAAAATATTGTTATTTTCCTGTAAAATGACAAAATGACTTTTTAAAAAGTATTTTCCAAAAACGTAATATTTTTCGCGAAACAAATGGAGCCTTAATAAACAAAATTTTTCTTCTTTCTCTTTCGTATCCTTATTTTACATCAATTTCTAAACACGCAAAAGGATATCCACATTATAATGTACTTACTCTTTTTTCCCCTTGCCCTTGCTAATAGCCAAACTACATTATATATCAATCCTTTCAAATCTTCTCTCTCTAATTTCCTCGTGATTGGGTAAATCCTTTATTTTAATTTATAATTAGTGTTGATGCCTAAATTTTACCTTTTTACTTAAGATTTAATTATGTAGAGAATTACAAATTAGTCTAAAAAAAAGAAGTAAAAAGTAAAGTAAATAATTTTCATAAAAGGAATAGTGTTTTTTTTAAAAAAAAAAATTGCATCACATATAGGCATTAGGAACATTTGCATTACTAGTATTAAAAAAAAAAAATTGGATTTATTTTTTTAATTAAAAAAAAAAGCATCCGAGCAGGGTAGGGCCAGTCTTAGCCCAGCCCCTCCTTCATTCCCCTTTTCTTTTTCCCCAACTGGGTCGGCCCAGCCCATTTCTTCTTTTCCTTTTTCCCCGGCCCGGCCCTCTTTTCTTCTCTTCTCCTTCCCTGCCGATGGATGCTGACTTCCCAGGAAATGACAAAAAGGACAGAGAAGGGCGAGGACGGTACGATCGGTCTACGGGTGGTCGACGCGGGAGACGAGGCGCGACGGATTGTGCGGTCGGGATGCGTTTGACGTTTCTGGTGATCGGGCGAATCGGACGGACCAAGATGAGGGGATGAGGTGTGGCTCCTTGATTGGCAGGAAAAAGGCCAGGTCATTAAGAAGCCTTTTTTTCTTTTTTACTATTTTTTGACTTCCGGGCACTTTATACTTGCAAAAAAAAAAGGAAGAAGAAGAAATTTCCAATTTAATATAAAGATTATCATCCCATATGAAGATTAGTGGTTTGAAAATCGGGAAGAATTATGCAAATCTCCTGCTGACTTTAGGGTAAATGAATTGTTTTATTGAATTTTTATTTCATTACGGTCTTTAACCATCGGTTGCATTTTTTATGGACAAATGTAATGTACATGACTTCCAAAATAATGGCGTATATTCATATACTTTTTATCAAAATAAATCTCTACCTTCGATTTTTTGGGGGGAAATAAGGAAAAAGGACACAATAAATTAACTAAAATGCCCGAAGAAGTGATTATCTATAACATGATAATAAATATTTTTTATGCTAATTCGTTTCCAACCTAGAGACATGATCAATTTGCCATTTTCTACAAAGTCGCGGGATGGGTAGTGGGGCAATTGATGCATCATAGCTAGTCAATCATTAGGTGATGATGGAAAAGGAAAAAAAAAAAAAAAGAAAAGGCCATCACGTAAATATGGGTATCTTCAATGAGAAACTTCATTGCGCAGATATAGCTTCACTCCTCGTACGTCGTTCGACCTCGCAACCCTTCACGGACGCGAAAGGATAAAGATCGAGAGGCAGAGCGACTCTCTCCTGTTAATTCCGAACCAAGCACAAAACTTTCATCCAATCGCTGAACCTCAACCATAACCACGACAACCTCAATCGTACTCTTCTTGGTGCAGGCCATCCATCCGAACTCAGCGACACAGCTGAAATCACCGTCGGAGGGACGGAAGCCGGCCAGCCATCGCCTCCGCAGAAGGCCAAGTATTTCAGCTAGGAATCTGGGAGGTCTCGATATCATACTGGGTTTTGGCGGGCGGAATATCCGTCAAAGGAAGTACTGATTCCACCTCCATCGCTAATCATTTTCAAGAACTCGGGCCCCTCTCTTGATTCCGCCTCCATCACAACCATTACCGATGATGGCCAACAAGCACAGCAAGTTGCAACGTACAGTAAGGTCTAATCGCTTCCCGGGCAAACTCTCGCCCTGCAATTCTCTTCGATCCCCATAAGCCAATGGACATCCTGGTTTAAGAACCATATATTCTAGCCCTGATCGAGTATCGAGCTCAAAAAACCCTCCAAGAACTACATTCCCTTACTTGACATTAAACGCCAGAAAATCTCAACAGGCTGGCTATTTCTCATGGAAAGACTAGTGTTTTCCTTCCAAAAGCGGCTTCTTTGTCCCAAGACTTTCCTCGCAGATTCTCTTTTTTACATACTGATAAATCGGAAGCGCAATACACTGATGTACAATAACCAGTCATGTGGTGATCAAACAGTATCAAGTAACGCACAAGAGACTAATGTCTCTTTTGGCCTCCAACATCTGGACTATATTTGCAAGCTGCTAAATTTACTTTCAGAACATCGATGGGACGACACAAGAAGTTCATAAGAAGTACCAGAATGCCCGGTCGAGACATATCCACCCTGAAAACAGAAATCAACAGAGAAAGATTTGCATAGTTCATGCTCAATGACCAATAGTTAGGTCGAGAGCTTTCGACCCTTAGAAAGACCAGAAATACAAGCTGTATCATTATAAGCTTACAATCCAGGCAGAGTACTTTATTTGGGGAGCAATGACTGAGTTTCAATACATGCGGAACAAAAGCGAACGATGGTGTATCGTCCTCATTTAAAAAAAACACGTCAATCCAGAAATCATGAACTCTCTATGAGCTTATTCTTCCTTTATAAATTGAAAGCAAACCTTTCCGAGAGAAGAAAGAGGTACCGCATCAATACTTGATGTACTGCGACATCCACTCGAACCCTTCGCCGTAGCCCATCTTGCGCACGACGCTGCACATGAACACCTCGAGGGGCCTAACAGCCTGATCCGCAAGATTCACTTTCCCTTTGCCAGTCGTGAAGTCGGTGAGCCCGAGATGATATCGCAGCTCGTCCTCCGAAGCCGCATGCGGGATATCGATCTTGTTCCCGAGGACGAGGAAAGGCACCTTAGCAAGAGCTTCATCTGAAAGCAGGGCATCGAGCTCCCTCTTTGATTCCGCAAATCTCTCCTTGTCGGAGGCGTCCACCAGATATACCACTGCATCCACCTAGAGAAGAAAGTGCGGAAGATCAATCGTTCAATATAAATCTCGTTTGAAAATGTGTGCCGAAGAGCTGTCCGAGTTAAATTGGTAAACTAGATGACAAAAGGAGTAGAAAGTCATCAACTCGCGCATCGCCTACAACCTAAACGAAATGATGGGACAGGAGGGAGCTCGGCAACATGGATGGAGGGGCGAATGCCATCGATATGAAGGAAAGCCCTTTGCCTCTATAGGTTAGAACTGCTATCGACGATCCATCCTTACTAAACAGAGAGCCTTTCCCTCCCCTCCTCAGCAGATAATATAAACTGTCATCTTCACACTAATGTAGTCGACAGATAACTGCTTTTTCCCGCGCACAGTTACATTTTAAGTATAGATTCATGATGGCAACATACTTGACCCCATCAACGCTTGTTAAGATCCTTAAAAGTTCAAGCATTCTATCTGCTGCATTCATCATCGGCCGTGGTGGGCGCAGATGACCACCTTTCAACCCAGCAAAGAACTCTCTTCGCTGGTATTAGTTTTCCGGTCGTTTTCCCGTTTCCAAACTCAGAGGCAAAAGGCATCCGACTACTCTCAGGAGGATGATCCACCCCGCATGCATCATTTTTGCACAGCAAACTATCACAGAATCCGTGAATGAATCGACCAAAGGCCACGCAATTACAGGGTTATCCAAAAACGGGAGCTTTGAGAGGAGAGGGAAGAAAAAAAAGAAAAAAAGAAAAAAAAGAGAGAGCAGAGCTTTACCTTAGCGTAGTAGTCCGGCCAGGCTGTGCGAGCGATCAGGCGACCACCCAAGTCGAAGGCTCTGAACTTTATCTTCCCTATACTCAATTCTTCTGAAGTCGGGAACAGGGTGGGTTGGTGCAGAACCAATCTCTGCCCATCACAGAACCATATCAGAATCGTTCAGCTTACTTTCGACAAGCACGTATAGTCCTACGAACGCGCTACATATATCTATGCATTGTAGACTAGGAACTATAAGAGAACCCATACTCAGCAAGCGCAAGAGTCATGCGATCAACTCACTCACCAGGCGAAATGAAGAGAGGAGGCCCCGAGAAATGAAAGGAATCAATGACGAAAACAAGAACAGATTGGGAAGAGAGACTCTCGATCACGATAAGAGAAAAAAGCAACTTCAGAACTGCGTATTTCCATCGAAGGGAGTCTCTACGAATTCAAACGAAAGTACCTCGTCCTTCAGCATACGAAGCAGGGTTGTCTTCCCTGCATTATCCAGTCCCAAGAACAAGATCTTGGCGTCCTTCTGGCGCAGACCCAGAGACGCCAGAGCTCCATAGAACCTATCCACCGGAGACATCACTCCCTCTTACGACCGAAAACGAGAAAAGATGAGCAGGAGCTTGCGAAGAAGAAGCAATAAGCAAGAAGAAAGAGCTCGCGCGTTCTTCTCGAGTTGTATCGGACGGTCATCTTCATCCGTCCAAT
Source organism: Eucalyptus camaldulensis (assembly GCA_019915185.1). Classification (NCBI taxonomy): domain Eukaryota; kingdom Viridiplantae; phylum Streptophyta; class Magnoliopsida; order Myrtales; family Myrtaceae; genus Eucalyptus; species Eucalyptus camaldulensis. Next base: position 6,049,816 of record JAHSVA010000014.1, on the reverse strand, counting down.
CGGACGGTCATCTTGATTTGTGCGGGTTCATCTTGGTCCGTCCGATCGTGGTATCCAATCGGACGGTCATCTTGATTTGTGCGGGTTCATCTTGTGGGACAATATCGGACGATCGGACGGTCATCTTGATTTGTGCGGGTTCACCAAGTGAATTAGCGTGTTCTCCTGTCATGGGCTTTTCATAGAGGAAAATGATATAAATAGTCTTTAAACTTTGGTCTAATGCATAATATGATCCTTAAATCTTAACACAATATGCAATGTCGTCCCTAAACTTTTAGTTTATCTAATGTAGTCCTTGAACTTTTGATACATGTTCAATAAAATACCTAATTTATAAGAAGATGTCCAATGTTGTTCCAAAACTTGAATTAATGGAAGGATAACAACTTGAACATGTTCCAATGATCTAAGGACCAGAGTGAACAAATTAAAAGTTCAAGGTTCATATTGCACATTGAATCAAAATTTAGGAATCACATTTAACAAATTAAAAGTTTATAAACCACATTAGGCAATGAGTCAAAATTCATAATTATTTGTTTAATTATCCATTTTCGTAATGATTAAGCTCCCCTATCCTAACATGCAATATGGAGACTTTCCTTTCCTTTTCTTTTGGCCATCTAAACCACTTCATTTGTCAAAGGAACTTTTAACTAAAACGTCATTAAAATGGAAAAAAATTAATTTTCAGGAGAATTTATGGAAACCCTTGCGAGCCTTAGCTATTGCAAACCTTCGCCTTCAAAGTTTTAACCAATACATAATACCCTTCTCCACTTTCATTTTGTTATAAATCGTCGACATGTGACACGATACGACACAATACGACATGATACATCGACACATTATTTCTCAAAAGATAGAAAATTCCAATACGTTAAAATGCATTGTATTTTAAATGTATATTAATATATATATATATATATATATATATATAACAAATTATCGTTTTATGATTATTTCAATTAAATTAATTTGATTCAAATTTACAAATAAATAAATAATAATAAAAGAGTCTGCAATAAATTTATAGTAAAAATATTAATTTATCATTTGTTAATATCATTCATTATTTCAATTTGATAAATTCAACTTCATTCCAATAATCCATACAATTTGAAGGAAAAAAATATGCAATTCACATTGTAGATTAGTGTATCAAAGTGTGTTGGGAGAGAAGAGAATAAAACTTGAGAAGTAAATTGTATGTCACGAGAAGTGAGAGTCAGAAGAGAAAATTAGGTCTTTTCCCCCTTTATTTTAATTTTATTTTTTATTTTTTTTACATATTTTTACTTTTTGACCCCTCATTTATTGAAATAAAATTGACCATATATGTGTTGGAATCACAAATTGAAATTCTGAACTCGAGTGTCAAAATTCTGGACATGAATGCCGCAGAGTGTTGGGAGAGTTAATCGAGTATTGGATCTTCTGACACGTGTTGATCGAGTATCGAAGAGTATTGAAAAGCGTCCGAAAGTGTCAACCACGTATCAAAATATGCAACATGACACAAAGCCTCTCCAAGAGTGTCGGTACTTCCTAACCATCAACTTCCTTTTATTTCTCATTAGCAAAGTGCAGTGCACTTGACTTTTAAGGGGGTCAAAAAAATGCATTTTTATCTTATCTTTTTTACACTTAGTTGATTTTAAAAAAATGGAAGCAAAAAAAACCGATGAACTAAATAGGAAAGAAAATCTCAATAACAAAAGGATTAAATGACACAAATTGATGAATCCTTATGTGTGTTTTAAAGGGTTAATTGATGTAGAAAATGATTGATAGTATTTTAAAAAATATCAAGATGAAATGATAGCTTCAACTGAAAAAAAAAAAATTACGACAAAAAAAAAACTAAAAAAATGATGAGCCGAATCTAAGGATATTTTAAATATTATTGTCAATTTGCATTATTTTACCATTTTTTATCTGAAATTTACCTTTTTGTCAGTGAAGCCTTTTTTCCCTTTTTCTACTTAATTATGTTTCTTTTCTATAAAATATCTCCTCCTGACTTTAGGGTAGTAAACATGCACGACTACTATGCATTATTTTATTGAAATTTTCATTTTATTATAGCCATTAACTCTTGGTTGCATTCTCGGTTTACAAATGCAATGCACATGGCTTCTGAGGGGTAGTGTGTATTTTCATGTCTTTTGCTCTCTTTTTGTCTTTTGAAATAAACCTCACGTTTGCCTTTGACTTCAAGAGAGAAAAAAGAATAAAATAAAGGGGGTGCAATAAATAAACCAATATACCGGAAGAAGTGACTCTCGATGCCAACATAACAAGTAAAGACCGTTAGGAATTCGTGGAAGTATTTGTAGAACTAATCGGACATTTTAGAGAAAAGAAACATTGTTAAGTGGAAAAGGAAAGAAGGCTTCGCCAGCTAACAAAAAGTAAATGGTTAATACCCTCAAAAATCCCAGACTGGTATACGTGTGACAAATTTAGCTCAAACTATTTTTTTAATCATGAAAAGTCTCAAACTAGTACACCTGTGACAAATTTATCCCAACTGATCATAAAAAAATCCTAAACTAGTATATTTATGATAAATTTACTCCAAACTAATTTATTCGACCACTAAAGATGCCAAACTAGTATATTTATAACAAATATACCACATGTTAAATTGGATTAATATCACAAAAAAAAATCATAAAAATTGTAAACTATGACAAACGGAGAGTAAAATTCCAAATAAGTATACCAATCAACTGTCACGTGTCATTTAATTTAATAATTTGACAGTAAAATTTAACGGAAACTAACATAGGGTAAATTTGTCACAAGTGTACTAGTTTAGGGTAAATTTATCAAATGTGTACTAATTTAGGGTTTTTGATGGTCAAAAAATTAGTTTGTGATAAATTTGCTACATGTATACCAGTTTGGGGTTTTTAAGGGTATTAATCAAAAAGTAAAAGGTCAGGTAAAAAAAAAAAGATTGTGAATATATATATATATATATATATTCATTAACTATTACAAAAAAAAATGATTGACGGTAATTAATCTTTAAAATATCATTATAGATTAGGTTCATCATTTTCTTTCTAAGGGTGTGTTTGTTTTGCGAAAAACAATTTCCGAGAAAACGTTTTCCTCATTTTCCGGCGTTTGGTTCATTTAAGAAAATGAGTTAATGGAAAATGTTTTCCTAGTCAACGGAAAATGTTTTCCTTCCAAAGCTTAAATTCAGGAAAACGATTTCCCCTTTGAAATAACCGGAAAACGTTTTCCAAAATATTTTTAAGGTCCTTGCTTAATAAAAAAATTATTATTAAAAATAATTTCTAATTAATTTTTTTAATTTATTATTATTATATCTTTTATTTTCTTTTTCTTTCTTTTTTTCATTTTATTTTTTCTTTCTTTTTTTCCTTTTCTTTTTCTTTCTTTTTTTTTTCTTTTCTTTTTTCTTGTTTTCTCTTTTCTTTCTTTGCATGTGAACGTAAACCCTAACTCCTCCTCCCCTCTCTCCTTCTCCTTCACCCCCTCCCTTTCGTTTTGACTTGCTCTTGTAACCGAAAATCATGTTCATTTTCAGAAATAAAATAAAATATGTGTATGAATTCAAGTTTCCTTTTCAATTTGCAGCTTCAAATTCTAGATTTACTAAATTGATCGAGAAAAATCCATTTATTAAGTAATATGGACTCAACAAATTAATTTGGAAGTAAGAAGCACAATATTGTCAATTATTAGGTCAAATGTCATTCAATCATTTTTCAAATACAATCCAAATACCAGAAAATACTTTCAGTCACGTATCACAAAACAAATGAAAACTAACCATTTTCCTGGAAAATGGTTTCCCGAAAAACATTTTCCAAAAATGTTTCGCTTTTCGTGAAACCATTTCCTTTCAAATATTCCTTTTAAAAAAAAAATGAAACTAACCCTTACATATGTGTAATGGTTAACCAATTTTTTTTTATCCAACCTTCTTGTTATTGAGACTTTTTCCTATTTGCCTAATTGTTGTTTTCTATTTTCCCTTTTGTTTGTTTGTTTCTTTTTTTTTTTTTTTTAGATCAAGGAAGCGTAAAAACGATATTTCCTTTGAGAAAACTAGACAAAATATATCTCTACCCGTTAAAAGTCAAGCACACTGTGCCGTGCTAACAGTTAAGAAAAGGAGGTTACCGGCTATAACGAAATGAAAGTGGAGGGGGGGTGTTGTGTAGTGATTAAGAGTTCGAGGGCAAAGGGTTGCTATAGCTAAATATACGGTTTTGGGTATATATATATTCCTTTTCGTTTTGATAGAGTTTTAGTCAGCAAGTTCCTTTGATGAATGAAGTGGTTTACATAGCCCAAAATAAAAATAAAAGGAAAAGGAAAAGAAAGAAGAGGAAAGGCTCCGTAAGAATGGGAAGTTGACATATCCTGCAAAACCATTACCAAAAGCCCATGACACAAGAACCGGCTAATTCGCTTTCCAACCTTAGAGACATGATCAATTTGCCCATTTACCAGAAAATAGTTTGATGAATTGAGGGGCCATTGATGCGTTATGTAGCTGCTAAATCATTAGGTGATAACATGACTGCGTGTATAATCGATGCAAGCTTGGCTCTTCATACCTTGTCCGACCTCGCGACCCCTCGCAGGCAAGAAATAATGGCAATTGAGAGGCGGAGCGGAACTCTCTCATTCACTCCGGACCGAGCGCGAAACTTTTATCCAATTGCTAAACCTAAATCTAATGCATGACAACCTCACTTGTACTCTTCCCTGTTAGGCTATGCCAGTTGAAATTGCCGTAGGAGGGACAAAAGCCAGCCTGGTGTCGCTTCCGCAGAAGGCCTAGTATTTCGTTAGGAGTTCGAGAGGTCTCGATACTGCACTGGGTTTTGAGGGGCAGAATCTGCCACCAAAGGAAGTACCGATTCCACCTCCGTCGCTACTCATTTTCAAGAACTCGTGTATCACTTCCACCTCTATCACGACCATTTCCGTTGTTGGCCAACGAGCGCAGCATGCTGCGACGTACGGTCATGTCAAATCTTGCCCTGCAATTCTCTTCGATCCCCAAAAGCCATCGGACTAGCGACTGAAGAGCCATATATTCTAGCCCTGATCGAGCATCGAGCTCAAAAAACCCTCCAAGAACTTACATCCCCCAACGCGCACATCAAACACCGGAAAATCTACTCAGGCTGGCTCTCTCGGACTCTCGCCGAAGACAGAAGCCTCCCGAAAATGAGCGAGCCCCCTCGCTTTTAAGGGCGACCGACAGCGCTCATGGCCTCTGCCACCGCTGGCTTGCCGGCCGGACTGATCCCGACCTGCGGACCAAGCCGCTACTTGCGCCCCTCGCAATCCTCTGCTTCCTCTGGCCTTTTCTTCTTCTTGTAGAGGCGTGACCGGCGTGAGGGGGAAGACGACCCACGCGGGGGCTGGGCCGAGAGGAAGGGAGATGGGCCGCGTAAGGGAAATAAGAAGGAAGCTGGGCCTGGGCCCAAGCGGAGAGGAATAACAGGCGGAGAAGTGAAGAAAAGGGCCGGACCAGTCTTGCCCTGGCCAGCGGTCCACTTTTTTTTTTTCCCTAATTTCCCTTTTTTAAATAATAATTTTCCGAATTTTTTTGAAATTTTTGTTGGCAATTTTAATAATTAATGCTAGCAACGCAAATATGTCTAATATATACGTGATGCATGAAAATTATTTACTTCACTCTTTTCTTTAAATTAGCTAACACAATAATAATTTTTTAATTTAAAATTTGAAAAAATCCAGATTTTTTAAAAAATAATAATTAATACTAGCGATTCTAATGCTCCTAATGTGTATATGTAATGCAATTTAATGAAAATAAATTTGTATTTAGATGTTAAAAATTAATCTCTAATTTTCTATATAATGAGGCCCTTAATAAAATGACCAAATTTAAATGTCAATAAGCTCAAACTCGCTTGGATATGGTGAGCCACGAGCGCACTGACCTCGATGGAGCTCAAGCTCGCCTACATCAATTGAGCTTTGAGCTTGTCGACTTACGTCTTGGCCAATTGTGGAGCTGCTAGCCATCGCCGAAGTGCACGACCGGTGAAGGAAGGAGGAGGAAGAATGATGAAGGAAAAGAAGAATAAAAAAATAAAAAATAAAAATTCGATTTTTAAAAAATAAAAATTATTTTAAAAAAATACTTAAATATACAAAATTAAAAAAAAAAATAGATCTTCTTTTTTGTAATTCCCAAAAAATCAAATCAAATATCAATATGTGGAAAATGTTTTTTAGTTTATTTTCTAGTTTTAGCAGACTACTGGAAAATATTGTCATTTTCCTGTAAAATGACAAAATGGATTTCTAAAAAGTATTTTCCAAAAACATAATATTTTTCCCGAAACAAACGGAGCCTTAATAAACAAAATTTTTCTTCTTTCTCTTTTGTATCCTTATTTTACTTCAATTTCTAACACACACAAAAATATATCCACGTTACAATGTACTTACTCTTTTTTCCCCTTGCCCTTGCTAATAGCCAAACTACATTATATCTCAATCCTTTCAAATCTTCTCTCTCTAATTTCCTCACGATTGGTTAAATCCTTCCTTTTAATTTCTAATTAGTGTCGATGCCTAAATTTTTCCTTTTTACTTAAGATTTAATTGCATAAAGAATTACAAATTAGTCTCTAAAAAAAAGAAGTAAAAAGTAAAGTAAATAATTTTCATTAAAAGGAATCATGTGTTTTTTTTTTTGGTAAAAAAAATTGCATCACATATAGGTATTAGGAACATTTGCATTACTAGTATTAAAAAAAATTAATATTAGATTTATTTTTTAAATTAAAAAAAAAATCCGAGTAGTGCTATGGCCAGTCTTAGCCTAGCCCCTCCTTCATTTCCCTTTTTCTTTTTCCCCAACCGAGCCGGCCCAGCCCACTTTTTCTTTTCCCTTTTACCCGGCCCGGCCCGGCCCCTTTTCTTCTCTTCCCCTTCTTTGCTGATGAACGCTGGCTTCCCAGAAAATGACAAAAAGGGCAAGGGCACTTCTTTTGTATATGTGTGCAAGTGGTCTGTCCATCTTTTAGTTAATGGGCATCCTCTCGGCACAAGAATGAAGTGCACATTTGGTAGTCTTTGAATAGTTTTTTAATAATGATTCCAATAGAAAGGGAAAAAAAAAATCAAGTATTAATGATATGGAGGCAATGGTAGAGTTATCTGAAAAATAAAATTGATTGGACATCACAACTCGGTTAAATTTGGGAAAATTGAAATAGGGTAAATGTGCCGCACGTGTACCAATTTAGGTCTTTTATGATCGAAAAAATTAATTTAGAGTAAATTTGTCGTAAATATACCAGTTTAGAGTAAATTTGTCATAAATATACCAGTTTGGGGTAAATTTGTCATAAATATATCAATTTGGGGTTTTTAATGGTATTAAACTTATGAATTTCCACATGGCTTGCTACGTAAACAACCACGTTAGCAAGGTTAACGGAAAAATCAAACGGAAGCTAACGGAGAGTAGATCTGTCACATATGTACAAGTTTGGGGTTTTTTGTGGTAAAAAAAATAGGTTGGGGTAAATTTGTCACAGGTGTATTGATTTTTAATTTTTTAGGGTATTAATCTTTTATTTAAGTAGTCTTTTTAAATTTTCTTCCATTTTTTACATCGAGGAAATGTAAAAAAGATGAAAATAAATTTCTACACTTTAAAAGTCATACACGCTGCAACTTGTTGACAGTTAAGAAGAAGCTATAACAAAATGAAATTGGATGGGGATACTGTGTAATGATTAAGAGTTCGAGGGCAAAGGTTTTACTATAGTTAAAGCTCATAGGATTCTGTGTAAAAATCTCCTAAAAATAATTTTCTCTTTTTCAAGGGCAAAGGTTTGCTACAGCTAAAGCTGATAGAGTTTTGTGCAAAACCTTCTAAAAACACACGCTATCTCTCACAAGCCATGTACATTTCATTTGTAAACCGAAAATATGACCAAAAGTTACCGGCTATAATAAAATGAAAAGAATGTTACCGGCTATAACGAAACGAAAGTGGAGGGGGGTATTGTGTGGTGATTAAGAGTTGGAGGGCAAAGATTTGTTGTAGCTACAGCTCAATCACATAAAATAATTTTTTTTTCCATTTTCATTTAAAGAAATTTTTACTCAGCAAGAAGCAAGTTTAGGTGGGTCCTGGAACTCTCAGTTTCTAAATTTATAGAACTAATAGGATATTTTAGAGCAAAGAAATATTGTTACGTAGAAAAGGAAAAAAGGCTTCGCTAGCTAACAGAAAAGTAAAAGGTCAGGTAACGAATATATTATATATATTGAATATATTTAATGATTAACTAATGCAAAAACTAAAAATGATTGACAATAATTAATATTTAAAATATCATTATAGATTCGGTTTGTTATTTTCTTTCTGAGTTGATGCCACCATTTTCTTTCAATTATTTGAAAAAATGTTATCAATTATGCATAATGATTAACCAATTTTTTTTATCCTTCTTATTTGTCTAATTGTTGTTTTCTCTTTTCCCTTTTCTTCCATTTTTTTTTTTTAGATCAAGGAAGTCTAAAATCGATATTCTCTTCGAGAAAACGAGACAAAAATATACCTCTACCGTTTAGAAGTCATGAACTTTGCACGATGCTGACAGTTAAGAGAAGGAGGTTGTTGGCTATAATGAGAAAAGTGGAGGGGGGGGGGGGGTGCTATGTGCTGATTAAGGGCACGCTTGAATAGAAATCAATTTTTATTCCCCTGACAAGTTTCTAAGCAAAGAAACATGTTTGATAATGATTCAATTTTTTTTTTTGGAGCGGAAGTTCATTTGATAACATAATAAAATTTTTATTTCTAAAGGTAGCGATGGCCAACGTCCGGCGTCTGATGACGGGTGTCTGGCATCCCACAAGTGGCGAGTGGGCAGTAGGTGGCGATGAAAGTAAACGATGAAAAGAGTTTTAATTTCTCACTTTTGTTTCAGAAATAAAAAAGTTAAAATTTTTAGTTTCTGATTTTTACTTTAAATCTATTTTTGAAATAGAAATATGTTCCAAAAAAAAAAATATTACTAAACAGATTTCTATTCCAAATATGTTTCGAAGAATAAAAAAAAATAGAGAAATAAAAATTTTGTCATACATGCCCTAAGAATTTGAGTCTGCCTATGACAAATGAAGTTGTTACGACAAATGAAGTTGTTTAGATGGCCGCTGCTCGATTTTCTTGCCTTTCCACCGAGCATTGAAGCAAACTTGAAGCGAACCCGTCAAACACATGCGTCAAAACTGAGCCCGCAGGTGAACAGTGGCACACCTATATGCTCGTTTGGAGAATCCGACAAAACCGAGCACACGTTCACACTCATCTGGACGTTCCCGGCAGGCCTATCCACATGCGTGGCTGCGATGCATTGTTTTATTGAAATTTTCATTTTATTATAGCCGTTAACTCTGGATTACATTCTCAGTTTAACAAATGCAATGCCCATGGCATGGGAGGGGTAACGTGTATTTTCATGTCCTTCCCTCATTTTCTTTTTCCAAAATAAATCTCGCGTTTACCTTTGACTTTAGGGGGAGAAAACAATATAAAAAAGGGGTTACAATAAATAAACTAATATATCGAAAGAAGTGACTCTCAATAATAGCATAATAAGTAAAAGCTTAGGTAACAAAAAATATATACACACATATATTTTGATATCTTCAATGATTAACCAATGCAAAAAATGATTTCCAATAATTAATGTTTAAAATATCAATATAGATTCGGTTCATAATATTCTTTCTGAGTTGACACGGCCACGTCCTTTTGATTATTATTTAAAAAAAAATATTATCAATTAACCCTTTACGTATGCATATAATGATTAATTAAATAACAACAACAATTAGACAAATAGGAAAAAGTCTCAATAACAAGAAGGCCAGATAACGAGAAAAAAGAATATTTCTACCATTTAAAAGTCATGCACATTGCACCATATCCACAGTTAAGAAAAGGAGGTCACCAGCTATGATAAAAAGAAAGTGGAGGGGGTTTTTCCTCAGCAAGTCACTTTGATAAATGAAGTGGTGTAGGTGGCCCCACCACCTTGGCAAAAAAAAAAATTAAAAAAATTAAAAAGGGTTAATACCCTGAAAAATCCCAAACTATTTTTTTGACCCTAAAAAATTAAAGTGGTGTAGGTGGCCCCACCACGTATGACAAATTTATCCCAAACTATTTTTTTGACCATGAAAAATCCTAAACTAGTACATCTATGACAAATTTACCCTGATCGATCATAAAAAAAACCTTAAACTGGTACCCCAAACTAATTTATTTGACCGCCAAAAATCCCTAAATGATACATTTGTAACAAATATACCCCATGTTAAATTGGATTAATACCATAAAAAAAAATCACAAAAATTGTAAACTGTAACAAACGAGGAGCAAAATCCTAAATTGATATACCAGTTAACTATCACGTGCCATTTAACTTAATAATTTGACAGTAAATTTAACGAAAACTAATAAAGGGTAAATTTGTCACAAGTGTACCAGTTTTTGGTAAATTTGTCAAATATGTACCAGTTTAGGGTTTTTGGTGATAAAAAAATTAGTTTTTGGTAAATTGTCATAAGTGTACCAGTTTAGGGTTTTTCAGGGTATTAACCTAATTAAAAATACTAGATCTTTTACTATTTTAAGGTTTATTGCTATTTTTAAGAAATTAAATATATATTTTAAAAGAATTGGTCTAGTCCGGTCCGATTCTCCCCTTGGAACCAGGAAGTGGACCAACAATTGCCAGTTCCATTTTTATGGAACGGAGAACCAAATCGATCCTTTCGAGGACGGACCAAACCGGACGGTCTGGTTCAGTTCGGGCGATTCCCGGTTCAAGCAATCTCACATGCTCACCCCTAACGCACATCCATATGCCATTAAATCTTCCAAGAATCAACATTCACTTCGCGCACATTAGATGCCATCAAATCTCATTGGACTGGCTATTTGGCATGGAAATAACTTTCAAATACATCTCATTCCACTTAACTATATGCACTGGCCAATTCCATACATGTTTGAAATTGAAACTCAAATCACCTAATTTATAAGGGATCTTTTAAAAAATTTAGCATGTTTCATATGAATATATATATTGTGTGTGTGTGTTTTTACAACCAATTATTAGGTAGCCAAAAAAGTGTGAACGGAGTCAGCGTCCAAAAGGGCAGAAACAGCCGTCTTGAGGGGAGACCAATCGCATGCCTTTCCCTGCAACACTCGCACCTTATTGGCTGACCCGATCCAATTGGTCAAATCATGGTGCCACCTCATCGACTGCCGCGCCATCGCCAACGAGGTTGGTGATGAGGTTGGTGATCGTGAAATAGTTGGGAAAATGATGAGGCAGTCCACGTCTTAATCGCCGACGCAACGGTTCATGCAAAGAGAAATCTAGATGTTTCAGTCTCACTTTTATACTCGTTTGACCGTATCCCACACGCGCGACCATGACATCACATATTCCCATATGAATATCAGAGCACACCTTTATCCTCGTTTGGGCAAGCGGCCGGGCGTATCCACATGCGCAACTATCATGCATTGTTTTATTCATATTTTTATTATAATATAGCTAACATTTAAGAATAGCGCTCTAAGCCGTGAGCACGTCCATGCCCTTTACCGCTCTCTTATGCACTTAGTTTAGCCATTCAGAAGATCAAAGGTCGTGTTACTGATAAAAGACGTGTGTTGTCTCTTGCGAATTATGCGTTGACACCTGTTTTTATAGATGTCTCTCTTAAGAGTCTCGATAGTTAAGATGTTCAATGCAAATGCCATGCTTGTTGATATTGGTATCGGAGATATTGGCAGCATTTAGATATGTTTAAGGGGTTATGACTGAGATGAATAGGGCATATGTGCATTTACAGATTTCTTTATTATTATTATTATTATTATTATTATTATTATTATTATTATGGACTTTAAGGACGCATTTGGTAATATTTTTGTTTAAAAATTGTTCCAGGAAACAGAAATAAAAAAAAAAGTGTTTCTGTTCCGGGGAACAATTTTTGAACAAAAAAACGCATTTGATAACTATATAAAATTTCTGTTTATGGAATAGAAAAAGAACAGAAACAAGTTTGGTAACTGTACAAAATTTCTGTTTCTGGAATAGAAAAAGAACAGAAACACGTTTGGTAACTGCACAAAATTTATGTTCCAATTTTTTTAAGTGTTTTTTTTAATAAAATGTAAACTTGGTATTGAATTATCATTCTCATGAAATGCTCATCAATTTAATTATGTTCATAGTAAGTGAAAACAAACATTCTAAACATGATCATGTTTGCTTACTTGGAAGAAATTTTTTTAAGTTTGTACCAAAATTTTCCCAATTGTTTTTTTTTAATAAAGTGTAAACTTGGTTTTAAATTCTCATTATCATAAAATGCTCATCAATTTAATTTTGTTCATAGTGAGTAAAGTCAAACATTCTGAACATGGTTATAAGTGCATATTTTGAAGAAAATTTTATAAATAAACTTTGTACCAAATTTTTGTCATGTGCCTTTTCTTTAAATAAAGTTGAAACTTGGTATTGCATTATCACTTTAATGAAATTCTCATCAATTTAATTTTGTTCATGGTGGGTGAAGACAAACATTCTGAACATGGTCATGTGCATACTTGGAACAAAATTTCGTAAGTAAAATTTGTACAATAAGAGCTAGCTAAAAGAAGAATATCTTATAGATCTCTCCATAGACCTTTTCATACATAACATCACAATAATGAAGTAATATAGTTCATTGTTCAACTTCATCACATTGAATTTGATAAGTGAGTACTTAAAAACAAAATTACAAAAGTCAAAAACACAAAATCATGAAATCTCAGGCATATTATGATCCATCGCCATTTTATTTGCAATCCTTGTCCTAAGCATGTTTATTCCAAGTGCATTATGCAATGTATCATCTGCAACCTCCACTTTTGTAGGTCCGCATGGATACTCCGGATCTCCATATAAGGAAAAGTTCTATTCATCGCATCTTATAGAGCTAGCTAAAAGAAGAATATCTTATAGATCTCTACATAGACCTTTTCATACATAACATCACAATAATGAAGTAATATAGTTCATTGTTCAACTTCATCACATTGAATTTGATAAGTGAGTACTTAAAAACAAAATTACAAAAGTCAAAAACACAAAATCATGAAATCTCAGACATATTATGATCCATCGCCATTTTATTTGCAATCCTTGTCCTAAGCATGTTTATTCCAAGTGCATTATGCAATGTATCATCTGCAACCTCCACTTCTGTAGGTCCGCATGGATACTCCGGATCTTCATATAAGGAAAAGTTCTATTCATCGCATCTTGATCACAAATGTAATTATGGAGAGCACAACAAGCAATTACAACAAGTGCTTGCTTCCAAATTGTAAATGGAGGCATCTGTCTCAAAATGGTGAAGCGATTCTTTAATGCCCCAAATGACCTCTCAATTACATTTCTTAGTGAAGAGTGCTTCTTGTTGAACAATTCTCTTACTGTCCTTGGTTGTCCCCCATTCCCTCTATACTCGCTTAGATGATACCGATCGCTTCTAAATGGAGTTAAAAATCCTGGAAGTGATGCATAACCCGAATCTACCATATAATATTTCCCTATAGCATGATATATATAAATTTGTTGTGATAGTCAACCATAATATATAATCATAAAATTGTCTTCATAAACAAAGTAAATACCAGGTGGTGGTCGGGGAAATTGCAGTTGAGGATTTTCGAGTGCTGCTGAAAGCACTCGACAATCGTTGGCAGATCATTCTCATCCAGCATACACGAAAGTAAATTTCATATCAAAAGAGCAAACACATAGCACATTCTGGGTTGTTCTCCCACTCCTACCTCTAAATGGAATCTGCTAAGACACAGGGACGGTAGCATCTATAAGGGTGCCATCCATAGCACCTACGCAGCCCTGTCAATATATTAACAATCTAATATCATATAAGATTATCAACTACATGTATTTGACGGTATAAAATCAATATAAAAATCATACCTTGAAGTAGCGTTTATGACTAGGATCAATAAGAATTTCTTGTGGAATGACGTCAAAGGACGGTGGTTTGATTATCTCCTTTGAAAGTTTGATCATTGCTTTCAACACTTTGTTGAAATACTTGCTTATTGTTTCTCCTGAATGTTGGAATCTCTCACATAAATCTCTATTTGAGTTATTGTGAGTAACCACACTTAAGAATATCCCAACTTGTTCATCTATTTGAACATATCGACTATCTTTCAACCAACCCCTTACCCTCATTAAGTCACATAAATTCAGAAAAACATGTCTCTCCATCCTAAATACTTCATATATCCTATCTGAATGTCCATGAACAATCTCCCTTATCCATTCTGCTCCTGATAATTGACTGTCCCTAATAGGTTCTCTCGTATGCAGGGACGTGTCCATCGCAGCTAAGCAGAACCACGCTATTAATATGTTAATATCATCATCCAAGAATTGTTCAACTGGTTGTACTTGCTCATTAGACACACTATTTGATCCCCCTTCCATAGTACCTATACAATCACAAAAATGACCAAAACATCAATATAGATTTTGAAAACACATCCCGATAACATTTAATAACATAAGTCATAAAATCTCAATAAGATATGCCATTACATATAAGTACAAGAGTTTCAACACTAATCATATTTGAATAAACTAAATATTAATAGATAATATAAGTTATACAATCTAATGAAACTCCATGCAATTCATAATATATTTCCAAACATCTACTAAAGGAATTGAAGAAGTCCAATCCTCCTTTCATGTGTGGATATAATGAAAGCCTCCCTCCATTGAGAACTAGCACATGCTCGTTCCACTGCTTTATTGTAAACATCTTACTCTATCTCAGGCATACTCAGTAGAATCTGGACCACAGTAGATACAGAGAAAGGGTCTACAGGTGGTTGTGTAGTCCCTGAGCTCGCAGAGCCACCACCAGATTGACTTGATGACCTAATTTTCAGAAAATCTTGTATGGCTCTACAAGTTTCAGCAATACCGGATTGGTTACTCTTTCTTTTCCTCCGCTTACTATTTGAAGTTCTATCCAATTTGTGCTTTCCACAAACTGAAGTTCCAGCATCGTCTATTTTAAAGAGTCTGTCATCACTGTGGTATCCAATGAAATCATTTGCATTACTACTATCATAGTCACCACCTGCATTGACACCATCTGCATTGCTACCACTGTTGTCACCACCTACATTGTCATCACCATTGTCATCATCATTCGACACATTCACATCTTGAGCACTTCCTATAGCATGATCCCCAGTAGCATATGTACCACTGAAAACGATACAAAGCTCAGGATACTGAGGAAATCCATTCTTCTTGAATCTTACCCACTCGACATTATCCTACAATTTTCACAATAATGACATTTCAGCAATATAATCATACATTTTAAAATTGACATCTGTAATGATATCAAAATGACCACAAAGTTAAGAAATACCTTGATATGAGATTCCCATATACTTGGATCGTCGACAAAAACTCTTTTGTTCACATTATCCCAACCAAATTCGGACTGAGAAATGAGTTTGTGAAAACTGCCATACTGTTTTTTCAGTTTGTTAACCTTGTTCCTCAGCTGTACCATGGTAAATTGGAATCATGTTTGTCTATTGAGTTCAGACAGTACATTCCTCCACCCCGCTTTGTTGAAAGTGGAAGAGGTGCGGTTTCCCTTTTTTACCTCATCCACCAATAAATCGATAAGTATATTGGATACAGACCCCGTCCACTTTGCATTGAATGAGTGTCTCTTAGATGCCATTGAATCTTCGACCGGTTGAGCATCATATGAGTTATGAATTAAATCAATAACATAATACCATAAGAACTACATGCCATACACAGAATCAACATGGTAACCTATATGGATCCGTATACCCTATCTTATTTTGTACACGGTCCAACTAAATTATAAGATCTCTAAGATTAAGACAATGAAAAAAGAAGTTGAAAGGCCAACCTTAGCGTGCGGATAACTGTTTCCAAAGTCAGCAAATTGTGATTTATGTGGCAGGGACTAACAAATTGTGGACAGAGCAAGGGAAAAAAAATATGTCTTCGTGGATTGGCACTGGCAATGCGGAACTTTGGATGGATCCACCGAAGTTCTCAAAGCATCAGCATCAATAATGGATCCACCAACACCAGCATTGTTCACCTGGGAAGGAGACAACTAATTGAGATAGAGTGAGAAACAAGGAAAAGAGAAGGAAACAGTTACCAAAATGAGTGCAAATATGCAAGAGGCTTCCACAATACAGGATAAGTTTTAATTCCACATTGCAACAAAAATCAAATGATGGAGACTGATATTATCATTGCCAAAAATCACTGTACCAAGCCTATTTTGGCCAAAAAAAAAAAAAAATACTTGGTAGTCATCAAACAATACTCTCTCTGTTTAATGTGTCATTCATACAATCATGTTACCTTATCGTTTGATCAACAGGATTGACACCAATACATGAATTAACAGTATTAGGATGCAACCACCTATGCATCAATCTCTCTTAGTTGCAACACAATCCAAAGATCTTCAATAAGTTCAATAATCAATATCATTAGGCGCTCGCTACTCTGCTCGCTTGCAGCTCGGAGCTCGCTTGAGCATGAGCAGCAGCGAGCGAGCAGAGAAGCAAGCGAGCAGACGCTCGCTGCTGCTCACGCTCGAGCGAGCAGACGCTCACTGCTGTGCTCGCTCGAGCAGAGAAGCAAGCGAGCAGATGCCCGCTGCTATGCTTGCTCGAGCGTGAGGAGCAGCGAGCAAGTAGACGCTCGCAGCTCGCTCGAACGTGAGCAGCGAGCAGAGCAGAGCTCGCTGCTGCTCACGCTCAAGCGAGCAGACGCTCGCTGCTCTACTTGCTCGAGTGTGAGCAGCAGCGAGCAAGAGCATCTGCTCACGCTCGAGCGAGCAGACACTCCTGCTGCTCCGCTCGCTCGAGCGTGAACAGCAGCGAGTGAGCAGACGCTCGCTACTCTGCTCGCTCGAGTAGAGAAGCAAGCGAGCAGATGCTCACTGCTCTGCTCGCTCGTAACTCGAGCAGGGCCTGCTGCTCTACTCGCTTGAGCAGAGAAGCAAGCGAGCAGACGCTCGCTGCTGCTCACGCTCGAGCGAGCAGAGCAGCGACCGTCTGCTCGCTCGAGCAGAGAAGCAAGCGAGCAAACACTCGCTGCTCTGCAGCTAGCAAGCAGAGTAGGGCTCGCTGCAAGCAAACGCTCGATCTAGGGCACCGTTGCTCGCTAGATCTGGGTGAGTGTGCTCATCCAGATCTCGAGCGAGCAGACGAGCCACTACCACAGATCTGGCAAGCAACGGTGCCCTAGATCTGGGTGAGCAACGCTCGCCCAGATTTGCGAGACTCGCTCGAGCAAGCGTCTCGCAGATCTGGGCGATGGCTGCTCGGAGCTCGAGCGGCTCGAGCATCCGACTATTCTCAGTAGGATGATCCACCCCACATGCATCATTTTTGCATGGCGTATAAAAAACTACTGCAGAATCCGTGAATGAATCTACCAAAGGCCACGCAATTACAGGGCATCCGAAAACAGGAGCTTTCGGAGGAGAGAAAAAGAGAGGAGCTTTACCTTAGCATAGTAGTCCTGCCAGACTCCGCGAGCGATCTGACGACCACCCAAGTCGAAAGCTTTGAAGTTTATCTTCCCTACATGCAGTTCCACTGAAGTCAGGAACTGGGTGGGTTGGTGCTGAACCAAGCGCTGCCAATCACAGAACCATATGAGAATCGTTCAGCTTACTTTCGATAACATTGTTTCCTCCTACGAACGCGCCATATACATCTACACATTGTGGACGAAGAAACATAAGAGAAACCCATACCACAACAAGCGCACGAGTCGTGCAATTAACTCACTCACTAGACGAAATGAAGAGAGGAGGCCTCAAGGGAAACGAAAGGAATCAATGACGAAAACAGGAACAAATTGGAAAGAGAAACTCTCGACCACGATAAGAGGAAAAGGCAACTTTGGAATTGCGTATTTCCATCGAAGGGAGTCCTTGAAATTACCTCATCCTTCATAATGCAAAGCGGGGTGGTCTTCCCTGCATTATCCAGCCCCAAGAACAAGATCTTTGTTTCCTTCCGCCGCAGACTCAGAGCCCCAAGAGTTCAAGGGCAAAGGTTTGCTATAGCTAAATATAGGGTTTTGGGTAAAATCTCCTAAAAAATAGTTTTTTTTCCTTTTCGTTTTGATAGAGTTTTAGTCAGCAAGTTCCTTTGACGAATGAAATGGTGAGAAGAGGACAAGCTCCGTAAGAATAGGGGAGTTGACATAGCCTGCAAAACCAATACCAAAAGCCCATGACACAAGAACCGGCTAATTCGCTTTCCAACCATGGAGACATGATCAATTTGCCCATTTACCAGAAAATAGTTTGATGAATTGTGGGGCCATTGATGCGTTATATAGCTACTAGATCATTAGGTGATAACTTGAATGCGTGTATAATCGATGCAAGCTTGGCTCTTCATATCTCGTCCGACCTCGCAAAGCAACCCTTCGCGGGCACGAAACAATGGCAATCGAGAGGTGGAGCGAAACTCTCTCGTTAACTCCGGACCGAGCGCTAAACTTCTATCCAATTGCAAAAGCTAAATCTAATACATGACGACCTCACTTGTACCCTTTCTTGTTAGGCTATGCCAGTTGAAACTGCTGTCGAAGGGACAGAAGCCAGCCCGGTGTCGCTTCCGCAGAAGGCGTATTATTTCGTTTAGGAGTTTGAGAGGTCTCAATACCGTACTGGGTTTTGGCGGACGAAATATGCCACCAATGGAAGTGCCATTTTCACATCCGTTGTTACTCATTTTCAAGAACTCGGGTACCGCCCTCGATTCCACCTCCATCACGACCATTACCGATGATGGCCAACAAGCACAGCAAGCTGCGATGTACAGTCGCGTCAAATCTTGTCCTGAAATTCTCTTTGATCCTCAGAAGCCACCGAACTCGCGACTGAAGAGCCATACATTCTGGCCCTGATTGAGTAACAAGCTTGAAAAACCTTCCAAGAACTTACATTCCCCTATTCGCACATCAAATGCCAGAAAATCTCATCAGGCTGGTTCTTTCCCATGGAAAGACTAGTGTTTTCCTCCCAAAGGTGGCTTCTTTGTCACAAGACTTTCCTCTCAGATTCTCTTTGATACTTGCTGATAAATCGGAAGCGCAAAATGGATATACTGACGTGCAATTACCAGTTATGTGGCAATCAATCGGTGTCGAGTAACGTACGAGAGGCAGATGTCTCCTTTTGCATGAAACATCGGAACTATATTTGCAAACTACTAAATTTACTTTCAGAACATCAATGCGACAGCACAAGAAGCTCATAAGTAGCAGCAGAATGCTCAATTGAGACATATCCACCATAAAAAAGAAATCAATAGAGAAACGTTTGCATGGTTCATGCTCAATGACCAAAATTAAGTTCGAGCTTTCGACCCTCGGCGAGGCAGAGTTCCCCATTTGTGAAGCAATTAGTACCATTTCGGTATCTAATCTTGTTTATTTCAAAAAGATTTTTGTTAGGTAGTCTGTATTGATTTTATATTTATTCATTAACATATGCGGTGATCAAGCGAGTACTCCATCATTAAAATAACAATCAACAACCAAATGAAGTATTAAATAAATCGCAAGGGAAAATAAGCATCCAACACTAAGAGATAAATAAATGTCAATCCTAACTAAGCTAAAAGGAAGTCATAATTATGTTGAGAGTGCGGAATTAAGGGCATTTGTCTCGAAAGACAATTGAAATCATAAGGTAGAGCCTTAAGGGCTTGTACAATTTTAAAAGATTACCTAAAAACTATTTTTAACCTTTTCAAGGAATTCTAATTTTTTTTTGGAAATTTTCTTCTTTTTTTTGAGAATTTTTTGGATTTTTTAATATTTTTGAATTTTCTAAATAAATTTATTTTCGGATTTAAAAAAAATTCCGTGGATTTTTCTGAATTTTTGAATTTTCAAAAATTTTCCGAATTTTTAGTATTTTTATAATTTTCTGAGTTTTTAATTTTTTTAGAATTTTCTGAATTCTTGATATGTTAAATGATGTATTAATTAATAATTTTTTGTGATTTTTTAATATTAGAAAAAAAAAAGGAAGTCGAACTGGGCTGGGTTGGACTACGAACCGGACTGGCTCTAAGGCCCACTCGGAATTTACTAAATTGGCCCATTAATTTTTTGAAAGATAGCCAGCCCACACAGCCTCCAGCCCACTTCCATTTTCTTTTCTCAGCTAACAAGCCCGAAGCCCATTTTCCGTTTTCTATTTTTCTATCTTTGGTCATTTCTTTTTATAGTTTTTTTTTTTAATTCTTTTTTTCTTTTTTTCCCTTATCTTCTCTCCCTTTCTTGCCGAGGCTCCGCTCCTTCACGTAGCCTCCCCTTGTCACGCCCAGAATCTTAACAAATCTACGTATTCGCTCATCTTCCATCGTGCTTACTGAAGACGCAGAATTAACATTTCTCCCTCGTCCATCATCCGCCCTCACCCTCGGCGAGAGCCACGGTTGGCCACCATCCATCACCGGAACGGAGAACGCAAAGCATGCCACACATATGCACACAACCGTGATGAAGAAAAGAAGCGAGTACTCGCGACAATGACGTATGAAAACCAATATAGATGGACAAAGGGGTCTACGGTTTCGGCAAGATGGACGCGACTTTTATGAGCATCGCAGAGACGTTTTGTCGAACACCCGGTGGGCGTCGACTGGAGGGCAGACGATAACTCGACGGGACATCAAACCGAGACCGAGATAGCTATAGGCAACGAAGCAGGTCGAACAGGCAACGAAGCGCAGCACCGCCGGGGTCGGGACTCGAACGAACCGAAGAACCGCGAACCCAGTCCGGCGAGCTAAAAAATAGAGCAACGTGGAGCGCGCCAGTGCGCTTGGGTAACGGGGCCCTACTCGGCTTGCCGACGGCGGCCGGCAGGCGGGCGTGAGACGGATCGAGCCGTGGCCGACCGCCGCCCTGGTGTCATCGAGATGAGATCCTCGGGTCAAAGGGGTTGAAAAAAATTAAGAAAAAAAAAATTACCCGGAAAAAGGGCGCCGGGGAGCGAGATCTCGAGCACGGTCGAGCTTCTCCCTTGCTCTCCACTCTCTCTCGAGTAGTTCTCTCCCTCAAGCTCTCTCCGGGATCTCCTCTCTCGAGCAGCTCTCAATCGAAGAAAAGAACCAACCCCCCCTCTCTCTCTCGGACTCTCGCCGGAGACGGAAGCCTCCCGAAAATGAGCGAGCCCCCTCGCTTTTAAGGGCGACCGGCAGGCGCGCATGGCCTCTGCCGCCGTAGCTTCCGGCCGAACTGATCCCGACCCGCGGACCAAGTCGCCACCTGCCCCCTCGCAATCCTCTGCCTCCTCTAGCTTTTTCTTCTTCTTGCAGAGGCGTGACCGGCGTGAGGGGGGAGACGACCCACGCGCGGGCCGGGCAAAAACGAAGGGAGATGGGCAGCGGAGGGGAAATAAGAAGGAAGCCGGGCCCGGGCCCAAAAGGAGAGGAATGACAGGGGGAAAAGAGAAGAAAAGGGCCGGGCCAGTCTTGCCCTGGCCCACGGTCTGCTTTTTTTTTTTTTCTAATTTCCCTTTTTTTAATAATAATTTTTCGATTTTTTTGGATTTTTTTTTTGGAAATTTTAATAATTAATGCTAACAATGCAAATATATCTAATATATACGTGATGCATGAAAATTATTAACGGGTCACTCTAACGGGTCAACCCACCCTAAAGTCAGGAGGAGATTTGCGTAATTCTCCCCAATTTTCAAAACATAATCTATATATTTGTGAGTACAGTCACCAGCATATTAGATTGAAAATCTCTCCTTTTTTTCCGAGTGGAAAGGTATGCCCGGATGTCCGAACAAGCCTTTTGTCTTGACATCCAAGGAGCCGACAACCGAGCTTCCAAAAGAAAAACGAAGGAGCCGGCTCCCGTTCCCATCCGTCCGATTCGCCAGTCACAAAACGTCAAATGCATCCTCACGGTACATTCTGCGTCATCCCTGCTTTTCCCCTACTCGGGACGAGAAAATATCGGGCGGGAGGTGCCGGGTTCCAGTATGTCAAAATCCCGCTTAATTCTCCAAAAGACCAACGCCATCTGCGCCAGAAGCCTCCCTCACCTCGCGCCACCGTCTCTCCTCTCCCCTTCCACCACCATCACCCCACCGCCGTCTCCATCCAACCCTCGCCACCGTTTCAGTCCTCTGTCATCGAGATCGAGCTTGGTCGGCGAACTTGCGCCTTGAATCCCCGAAAAAACAAAAAAAGAAAGATGGCGATTGGGGGTTGGAGCCGAGGGTGGTTAGGTTGGGAGGGAGAGAGGAGGGGAATTGGGGGCTTCGCGGGTTGGACAGAGATGGAGCCCATGAATGGGCCATCGAGGGTCCAATTCGGGCCGAATTGGACTACACTATCACGCATTATTTTATTGAAACTTTCATTTTATATGGCCGTTAACTTTGGGCATTCTCGGTTTATAAATACAATGCCCTTGGGGTGTCAGGGGTGGTGTATATTTTCATGTCTTTCCTTCCTTTTCTTATTCCAAAATAAATCTCGCATTTGCCTTTGACTTCGGAGTAAAAAAATTAAAGTGGGTATGATAAATTAACTAATATATCGGAAGAAGTGACCCTCGATGATATAACATAATCAGTAAAGACTGTTAGGAATTCCCTAAAGCATTTACAGAACTAATTTGGCATTTTAGAGAAAAGAAACATAGTCAAGTAGAAAAAGGAAAAGGGGTTTCGCTAACAAAAACTAAGGGTCTGCTTATCAACATTTCTATTCTTTTGTTTTTTTGTTCTTTTGCTTTTTAAGAATTGAAAAGAAACATAAATCCGTTTGGTAATATTAATTATTTTTTTATTTCATGGAATATAAAAATAGACGAGTGATAAATTTATAACATAAACAATAAGTAAAAAAATGTAACTTCTTGTTTTCGAGAATAATTTTTAGAAATAAATTATTCTTTCTTTTCTTCTTCCTCATTGCATCTCCCCCCCAGCGCTCATCGGTGTTCGGCCACTGTCGCCTCCCGCCACCACTTCTCGCTACCGCCGCAAGGAAGAATAAGAAAAGAAAAAAGAAAAAATTCTTTAAAAAAAATTAGGTCACAAAAAAATTTGTAGATCGTACTAGACGTATTCCTTTGTTTTTTTTTTTCCAATTCCGAGAATATAAATTTTGTACAGTTACTCAATACGTTTTTTTTTATTTAAAAATTGTTCCAAGAAATAGAAATTAAAAAAAGATTATTTCTAAAAAGAAATTGTTCCTCAGAACAAAAGCATTACCAAATGGACCCTAAATAGTCAAGTAACCAAAAAAAAAAAATTATTTTGAATATATTCAATGATTAACTACTGCCAAAAGAAACATGATTGCCAAAAATTAGTATTTAAAATATCATTATAGATTGGGCGTGTCATTTTCTTTTTGAGTTGATGCCGTCATTTCCTTTCAATTATCCTTTCTTTTTAATATTATCAAAAAATATGTACATTAATTAGCCCTGTAAAGCATACCCATTAAGTTTTTGTTTCCCATTTATTTAATCGATCTTTTCAAATTTTTCTTCCATTTTTTTACATCGAGGAAATGTAAAAAAATTGATATTTCCTTTGAGAAAACAAGATGAAAATATCTTTCTACACTTTAAAAGTCATGCATGCTGCAACTTGTTGACAGTTAAGAAGAAGCTATAACAAATTGAAATTGTAATGGGATAGAGATCGAGGGCAACGGTTTTACTATAGTCATAGGGTTTTGTGTATAAATCTCCTAAATATGATTTTTCCTTTTTAGAGGGCAAGGGTTTGCTATAGCTAAAGCTGATAGGGTTTTGTGTAAAGTCTTCCAAAAATACACGCTACCTCTCACAAGCCATGGGCATTGCATTTGTAAACCGATAATATGACCAGGAGTTACCGGCTATAATAAAATGAAAAGAAGATTACCGGCTATAACGAAACGAAAGTGGAGGGGGGCATTGTGTAGTGATTAAGACTTCGAGGGCAAAGGTTTGCCATGGCTAAAGGTGGTAGGGTTTTGTGTAAAATTTCCTTAAAAAATAATTTTTTCCCTTTTTTCATTTAAAGAAAGTTTTACTCAGTAAATTACTTCGACAAATAAAGTGGTCTAAATGCCCTCCCTCTTCCCTGCCTATAGTCATTCCTCTCTGGTAGAAATTCCTTCCCTCCCTGCTCCCAAACAGTCTAGGCCGATGGGAAAACTGAAGCTTGCGAGATTGCTTGGTACCCCTTGCTAGCTTACAGCCCAAGCTAAGTAGGCGCATTAAACTCATTAAATATCAAATTATGGGATGCAATGGGATGAGTTCTTTTTGTTTCTCTTTGTAATGATAAATGTCCTACTTAACTCAGTGGTTAAAAAATTGCTTTTATATGGCGAGAGTCATTGGTTCAAATCCAATTGTAGATAGAACTTATTGAATACCAGAGTCATGGTATCTAATAAGCCAACCCCCTCCAAAAAAAAAAACAAGAAAGAAAGAAAAAGAGAAAAAGAATAAGAAAAGGGAAAGAAAGGCCATGTTTAATAATATTTCTATTTCTCCCAATTAATAGAAATCCGTTTGATAACGCCCATTAATTTTTCTATTCCCCATAATAGAAAAGTGGCCAGGGAATAGATTTGGAACAAAAATAAAAAGTAGAAAAAAGTAACTTCTTGTTCCAAAAAACAATTTCTAGAAATAAGTTATTTTATCTTATATTTTTCTTTTCTTCTTATTTGCCGGCTGCCACCCCCCTTTACCGCCTACCGTCGGCCAATCGTTGCTGCCGTTGGCCAATCGCCATCCCCGCAGGTGGCGATGGTTGGCAATAGCCAAAGGTCAACAATTGGCGTTGGCGTAGTAAGGAAGAGCAAGAAAAAAAATTAACATAAATTCTACATCACAAAAAAAATTGTGAATCGTACCAAACTCACTCTTATTCGTTTTTCATTCCGAGAGTAGAAATTTTGTATAGTTACCAAACGTGTTCTTTTATTAAGAAATTATTTTGGAAATAGAAATAAATAAATAAAGATTTTTTCTAAAAAGAAATTATTTTCCGGAACAAAAGTATTACCAAACATATCCTACGAGGAAAGCCTCCGTGGAAGAATGGGGGAGCTGACATCTCCTGCATAACTACCACAGCTCATTACCATCACCGAAAACCCATGACACGATAACAGGCTAATTAGCTTTCCAGCCTTGGAGAAATGATCAATTTGCCCAGTTCCGAGAAAATAGTTTGATTAATTGGGGGGCAATTGATGCATTATATAGCTACTAAATCATTAGGTGATAACATAAATGCGTGTATCATCGATCGCAAGCTTCGCTCTTTGTACCTTGTCCGTGACAAAATGATGGCAATCAAGAGGCAGAGCGGAACTCTCTCGTTAACTCCAAACCGAGCAAGAAACTTTTATCTGATTGCTAAACCTAAATCTAATGCATGACAGCCTCGCTCGTACTCTTCCCTGTTAGGCTATGCTAGTTGAAATTGCCGTCGTGGGGTCCTGCTGAAAGAAGAAAAAATAAACATTAAAATGACAAACCCATTTTATTCTTAAGGAGATGCACAAATTTTATTGGGGTAATACATTGAAAAACTCCAAACTAGTACACCCGTGACAAATTTACCTCAAACTATTTTTTTGATCGTGAAAAACTCCAAACCGGTACATTTGTGACAAATTTACCCCGATTAACCATAAAAAATCATAAACTGATATATTTATGACAATTTTACCCCCAAACTAATTTATTTGATCACAAAAAAAAAAAAAAACCCAAATTGATAAATTTGTGACAAATACACCCTCCATTAAATTTGATTAATACCACAAAAAAATCACAAAAATTGTATACTGTGACAAACGGAGCGTAAAATCTCAAATTGGTATACCAATCAATTGTCATGTGTCATTTAACTTAATAATTTGACAGTAAAATTTAACGAAAACTAACGAAAGGTAAATTTGTCACAAGTGTATCAGTTTGGAGTTTTTTGTGATCAAAAAAAAAATTTGGGGTAAATTTGATAAATTTACCAGTTTGGGATTTTTCACGATATTAACCCAATTTTGTTTTTGGTAGGGTGACGTCAGGGAGCATATATATACCACGTCATCCCACCCAAGTGATGGATTTGACCCTCGGAAGAATCCGGAGAGGGGCGGTGGAGCTCCATTGGTGGTGGCCGATGAAATTGTTGACCACCTCCTTTTCTTTCTTATAATTATTTCGATCAATCTTGATTTAATACATCCAATTGTTCCACCAAAGTGTTTAATGTCTTTGTTCTATAGATCGAACCGATTTGGACTCTAAATTGATATTTTAAGATGGGTTGGAGTTTCACAGATGGTATAAAATTTGTTCAGTCAATGGAAATATCAGGACAAGAAACTAGTATCTAGAAGCCGAAAAGAACCGTAGATATCTATTTCCTTTCTTCCTTTGAGTTGGTCTCTTAGCTCAATTGGAAGTCCATGTTTTCTAAAGTTTTCAATATTAAATATTGATTTCAATTAACTCCTTCAACTTTTAAAATTGCTGGCAATGTGTCCCACAAGATTTTAAATAATATCAGAGTTAAGAGGTCTCGAAGTTGATGCTCTAAAAAATAGATAAACACGGATTTATCGATCCGTAGATACGATTAAACACTCGCAACAATTATGGCATTGTCTGCGCACACAAAATCAATTGAGAGAAACTCCCAATTTTTTTTATTTTTTATTTTTGGCTAAAGAACTCTCAATTTTCATTGATTCATTAAAGGAAAGGCCGTATTACAAGCGAAGACAAAACGAATAGATGCTAAAAAATGGCAATTTACTATATACAAATCTCCTCTTAGATAACTCTTAAGAGAGGAAAAAAAACATATACTAAATCATAAAGATTAATTAAATATCAAATCAAATAATTATTAAAAGTAAAAATCATATCACGTAAGATGTTAGAATACTATCTAAAATTTTTAAGAATCCTAAAATTAAGTTAAAAAAAAAAAGAAATGAAACTTTCAATAATAAATGCTGAATATATCACGTAAAAAGTTAAAATTAAATTATAAATTCTCTGCATCATGACTTTACATCTTTCCAAGCTTCATTTCCCTCCTTCATGACATCAAAAAATAATTTATTTTGCTTTCAAAGTTGTTAGAGCTTCGCATTATGTCATCATTAAACATGAACACATACCTTAATATGAATGCACTTGCGTCTGAGGATGCTATAAGATAAGTTTTAGATTTCTAAAACTTGGAATTGAAATCAATAGGGTGGGTTCCAAGGCAGATACTCTCCTCACTCTGCAACATGCACCCCCACATTATTATATCTTTTCATACTTTAGTTTTAGGCCCAAAATTTGGCCTTATGTGTGAAAGGATGTATTTGAATAACATATCTATTTGACAGTCTTTTTTAGAAAAAAATTTAGTGATCTCATAAAATTTTACTTCAATAGTAACATCTGACTTCTTGAATAGATGCAACCCCATTACACGCTAAATTTAAAGCAATCATATGATGGATTATTCTTTTATCTAGTATGATGGCTAAGGGGTTCTTAACTTTCGAATGCATCTCAATTCACTTAACTATGCACTGGGCAATCCCATACATGTTTGAAAGTGAAACTCAAATCACCACCTAATTTATATGGGATCTTTTAAAAATTTTAGCACGTCTCATATGAATATATATAGCCAAAAAAGTGGGGACGGCGACAGCGACCAAAAGTGGAGAAACAGCCGCCTTGAGGGGACCAATTGCATGCCTTTCCCTGCAACACTCGCACGTTATTGGCTGACCCGATCCAATTGGTCAAATCATGCTGCCACCTCATCGACTGCCACCCCAACGACGACGACGAGGCTTGTGACGAGAAAATATTGGGTGGGTTTTACCCTCCACGTAGGCGGTGGGTAAAACCACTCAGTGATCGACATGTGGCGCCACGTAGGCGAGGACGTCAGAGGAGAAAATAACTCTGTCTCTCTCCTCTCGCGCGTCTCTTCATCTTCTGCGCTTCTGTCTCTCTCCTCTCTCTGAAATAACTCTGGGCTGGTGGCTCGGCTCGGCTCGGCTGGCAGAAGAAAGAACAAAGGACGACTCCCGCTTAAAATTTCTCTCCTCACTTGAATATTTTGGGTTTCGTCTCTCTCTCCTCGTGAAGAGCAGAGAACGAGCTGCACCTCCTCTCTGTTTCCTTTTCTCAGTGCATCCCACCCCCACCCCACGAGCGGCCCCCGCCTCCGGAGGGGCAGCGCCTGAGCCGTGCGGCCGGCGGAGGAGGCGGCGGCGTTGTGAGCGAGGACGGGAAGGCGGAGGAGGCCAAAGCGGCGCGGCGGCCGTGGAATCTGAGGCCGAGGAGGGCGGTGAACCCTCCGCCGCTGTCGTTGAGGAACGGCGAGGCGTTTCACGACACCGCGGGCGGCACGCTCAGCGGGGACAAGGAGAATTACGCCGCGCAGCAGCAGCAGTTGCAGCCGCAGCCGAAATCCGTGTGGTTACGAGACTTCGTGGGGGAGGGCGAGAGGAAGGAGAAGAAGAGGCTTCTCTGCGCCCTCCCTCTTTCCGACCGGCAACCGACGAACCACCGCACCGGACCGGCGAGAGGACCGCGAGACCTAGCTCCCTCCCTCTTTCCGACCGGCGAACCACC
This sequence comes from Eucalyptus camaldulensis, assembly GCA_019915185.1. Lineage (NCBI taxonomy): Eukaryota > Viridiplantae > Streptophyta > Magnoliopsida > Myrtales > Myrtaceae > Eucalyptus > Eucalyptus camaldulensis. The sequence continues at coordinate 6,020,930 of JAHSVA010000014.1, read as the reverse complement.
GCACGGGACCGCGAGAGGACCGCGACCTCCTCCCCTCTCTCTCTCTGCCCTCCCTCTGTCCGACCGACGAACCACCGCAGGGGACCAGCGAGAGGACCGCGAGCAATCGACGAACCACTACACGGGACTGGCGAGAGGACCGCGACCTCCCTCTCTCTCTGCCCTCCCTCTTTTCGATCGGCGAACCACCGCGAGCAAATCAGATGTTTTTGTAGAGATCTCCCATCGTCGCCTTCATCTTCTTTTCCCCCCTTTTTTGTTTTGTTGGTTTTTTCCCCTAGTGTTCTGATGATGGATCTGGAGTTGCATATGCTCGACGGCTTCTTCGGCGACCTCCCTGAGGCCAGCGACGTCATCGGCGCTTGCTCCTCGACGAACGCGTTGTCATCGTCTCCAGACTCGGGGCTCTCGTGGTTCATCGAGAACATCCTGATGAAGGACAACGAGGACGGTAGAGTTGCCGGTGGCGGGATTAGGGCTGATTCGAGCCAGGAGTTCTGCGATAGGTTCCTCGCTGACGTGCTCGTTGACTCCCCCGGAGATGGGTCTGCGGAGATAGCTGACGGGTCCGGCGACAAGGAGGAGCCTGGATCGTCATCCGACGGCTGGGTCGAGGCTGCGAAGGTTGATGGGGCTAACGTTGGTGGTGAAGCCTATGATCCTACTTCTAAGAAGCTCAGGAGGTACGTTGATTAGGTTCTCTTGCACTTCTCGTGTGATTATTAATCACTAAAACCTGAGAAGGCAATTTCTAATGCCATTTTACGACAAGCAAAAAGGCCTTGCAATTATTACTGTTGTGAAAGTTGGTATGATGGTACCGGCCTTGTGGTTGCTCGTAGGGGAGACGGCTCATGGTCTCCACCTTCTACAATTTCTTCATGTGGAATAGGGTGGGGAGCAAAGGTAGGCTCGTTTTATCGTATCCCTGGATTTTGATTTCATCAACCTTAAGGGCCAAGCGTCGAAACCAACAAGTGTTTTTGGCTTTCATGCAATCTGCAGATTAACCACGTGTATCAACGTGCTCAAAATGATTGTTTAGATAATAAACATCAATTTGATTTTTTACTCCATCCGGAATGCTTGACGTATTGTCTGCTTCATTTCCATGGTCTCTGTGAGAATTTTCCTTTGTAAACGTCTGGTCTGTCATCCTTCTATTTCATGGAATGTGCCATTTGTTTCTCCTTTCTGGAACTCTATCTAAGAACAGTATTTCTCAGGATGAGATTTGGACTTTTTGTTTGATTACCATGTTGCCATTGAGTTTTCAAGTTCCTTTCTGCATCTCTGTTCCCTTTCTCTGAATTTGTGTTTTGCTTTATTGTGGAAGTGGGAGAAGTCCCTGAATAACGACACAAGTTGGTTGACACTCTATCCTCTTAAAACATACTCAAGAAAAGAAATCTAGTAGTAATATCAGAAAACCAAGTTGTACTATTTTCTGTATTCATAGCACTCAATAAAAAATCCTGTCTTTTCCGCAATAAAATTGATGAAGAGGATTTTTTTTTTGGTTATAGCATTTGTAGCGCCCTATGCTTTTGAAATCTCAAATGAAAACAAAACAGTAGATTCTACAAAAGAACTCTAGAGAATCAAGTTCGTGGGAATCAATATAACAATGAAATCAAAGGTTTAGCGTTTCTCTGGAGATTAGAAATCAACCTTTGCTTATTAAGGAGGGAGCAACTGCCGCATAAGTTAGCCTCTATTGGAGCTACAAGGATTCCAGGAAAATTAAGCATTGTAGGCATGCAAAATGCCACACCCTCCTGCTCTATAAGCAAAATGGATATTTGGTCACAGTGTAGCTCGCTGATATATGCTTATCACAGAGGAATTTTTGTTTTTTTGGCTCTTTATTGCACACTACATCTCGTGCCTCAAATGTCAGTTTAGCTGTCAATAGTTCCCATATTTTTCATTAATCCTCTCCCTGCAGAACCATTTAGCTGTATAGGACATGGCATTTCTAAATTATTTGTTTATGGAGTGAGGAATTTTTTCTTACAGTACTGCGTGTGGGGGATTACAAATCGATCTGACTTTGACAATACCCCTGCTTGGCTGCACAGAACTTTGCTTTAGATTGTTTTCTTGAATTCAAGTATTGCGCTTGCTGGCTTTTCTAAATTGATTTACTATCCAAGACGTATAGGAAATTTTCGTCTGATCTCTCTATCTAATTAAATTGTAGTGGAAAAATTTAAGTGCAAATCATCTTTTCAACTATGATACCATCTGCAAAAAAAAATGCAGCGCGTTTGACGCAGTCCATCTCCATCTCCATTGACATTGTTCAATGCTCTGTTTTCCCGCTTGATATAATGGTGTTCAATGCTCTGTTTTTCCGCTTGATATAATGGTGTGTTTTTAATGCCTGTTACTTCTATGCATTAAATTGAGATAATCATTTACGCTTTCAATCAAACCATGAACATATTCTTTACATTATCATTTATTGCAGATAATTTATTTGTCTGGTGCTTCCAGTTCCAGTGTTATAAACAGCTAGTACTCAGTTAAATAACACCTAATTTCAAGTGATATTGGTTTCCAGGTGAGAGATGAACTGGAAGAACTTCTTGACGATGATGACGACATGGCAGACCTTTATTTGTCGAGGAAACTCACTGGAGGGTCTTCTCCTGTCAGCTGGTCTGGAGCTCCAGATTGGTTCTTTGCCTCTCCTACAACTGGCTCAAAATTATCCAGAACCAGTAGGGCAAGTGCGGTAACAGCTCGCGAGGAAAATGATGTTGAGGAGCTTGAAATGTTGCTGGAGGTTAGATAAATCCAATCAATGGTCTCATTTTGCTCATTGAGAGTCCATAAGTAATGCTGCTGCTTTTCTGCAGGCATATTTCATGCAAATTGATGGCACTTTAAACAAATTGTCAACGGTATGCATTGTCATTGATATCCTTGTACGAGTTTGTTTGATTATGTTGCCTCATAAATTCTCCTGCAGCAATTTAAGGAAAATTTCTTAGAAGATAATTATCTTGGTAGACTAAACTGTACTATTCCTACAAGCTAATTCTTTGTATTCTCTTTCAGTTGCGCGAATACATTGATGATACTGAGGATTACATCAATATTCAGGTAAGCTTTTGGAGAATTTGGAACCATATCCTCAACTATGTGACACGTAATTTAAACTATTTTTCTCTCACAGAACATCATTAGACTATGTAGTAGTAACTAGTGACATTTTGATCTGTTTTTTTGTCTTGTTACAGCTTGATAATCATCGGAACCAGCTTATACAGGTAGGATTCACAAGATACACAAAGCTCCACTAGGTATTTTGGAAATTGACTAATGTTGGCACCCTATGTTATCAAACAAATGAATCTCCATTGCACGAAAAATTCATGCTCATTGCTAATTTCTACTAAATTTGAACTGGCCATAGCTAGAGCTCTTCCTCAGTTCAGGAACTCTCTGCTTGTCTGTATATTCTCTGGTAGCAGCGGTATTCGGCATGAATATTCCCAACGTGTGGCATGAAGGTCATGGTTATGTCTTCAAATGGGTATGTAAATCTCATCCCGATTGCCTTCCCTGCGAAAGCCTAATCCTTAAGTCTCACACGACATTTTGTCTGAGTGCAAGACATGATGGATGGTCTGGTTTTATTCATGTTAACGTTCACTGGGGAAACTCTCAGGTGGTCATTCTCGCCGGAGTTTTGTCTGGATCCATTTTCCTGTCAATAATGTCCTACGCTCGGCACAAAGGTCTGGTTGGTTCTTGAAGCCAAATTGATTCATTCGGGAGGGAGGTTTCTGCAAAGCTTGAAATGTCTTCTCAGGCTACCGAATTTAGGATCCATCCGATGCGCCAGCTCTAGGACATCATGTGGACGACATCACCCTATTAGTTTCCCACAAATTGTACCAACCCACGCCAACAATGTCCACGAGATGGATGAGATGGAATGGACGCATATCTCCCGGTCAAACTCACCATTCCCTGCATGTGGTTAGAAACTAGCTGCCATTGAAAAGTCCAAAGTAGCAATTGGGGTCAATTCAAGTGAAGACGAGTCGTTGACGTTGTGCCATTGATGCTGTGCTGCTTGTTATACGTACAGCTACAGTAAAGGTACTCATCTATATAGCTATTTTTCCTTTTAATCTGTGGAGTTGTCCTCTGGACTGGTTTTTGGGGTATGTATACATTGCTATGCAAAAAAACATTGATAGTATCCTATGATATTAACCGTTTTAATGTGATAGTAATTTCTCTATTTTTATTAAGTCCTAAGTGGATGCAATAATAGTCTCGGGACATAGAAAAACTGCTCATTTTGCAAAGGATCTTGTTCACTCTCTTTCTTTCTTCCTCATTTGTCTCTGTTGCTGAGGTGTGCTATGTAGTCTAGCTTGTATGGCATGGGTATCTGTCCTTAGGCAGTCATGTAAAAGACTATTCTCCGATTACTTAAAATACTCTTCTAGTTATATATTCAATAAAATGATGATACTCTTTACCTCTTCAAGCTATGTGAAGCTGTTTTCATTAGATCATTGTTTGAAAAAGTTTCTACAAAGAGCATTTCTTGAGAAGCTTGCTTGTTGCCCATTTCTTAGTGCCAAAGAAAGGGGAAAAGGGAGAGACATTAGTTGAGAAAGCTTCTGCAGGGATATTTTTGAATAAGCAATCATTTGAGAGAACACCGAGCTTGATTCATCATAGATCCTACTTAAATTGAGATGCTCATAGTAAAAAGTTGGAGAGGTTTAGAATTTGTATTTCTCATTTTCCTATCATTTCATTGCCAGCAGTCTGTGGGGGCTCGTTCCGCTTTCTGAAGTTCTTTAATTGTTCTCAACTTTTTCATAAAATAATTGGCAGGTGCTTTTGTTGGATGCTCCCTTCAAGGCAGTGTGGTGACAACGTGGACAAGAGAAAATTGCCAATTTTATGGCAGCCCGTCTATAAATGCATTGTACATACTACTTGGTTCATTGCCGAGGCCACCAGCTGCTGCCATCCTTTTTAACGCACTCGCAGACATGTATCAGAAGCTGGAGTGGTCATCACCATATTAGTGCCGTACAGCTTGGCCAATTGTCTCCGATACTGCCTATGGAAGTTCTTAACTGCAATTCTTGCCACTGTAAAGTTGTCTATTCTTATCAAGTGTATAGCATGTTCAAACTCATTGCTTCCCTCTCTTCGCCAGGGGGTTTCGGGAGAGGAATATGTAAATAGTTATAATTGCTGGGATCAATCTTTGGAATGTACATATAGCTATACATTTCATATTTGGTGTTTACTCAGGGTATTGGGGAAGACAAGCAAAAACCACCCTTCTTTTCAAATTACTTTGAAGATTGCTTGGGCATGTCCTAGATGATGGAGGAAATTTTATGTGATTGTTCATGATGAACCCAGAAAAACAGGTTGCGTGGTCACGACCTGATATACAGCTCTTCTATGGATCTTGTTCGGTACTGCACCGAGCATTAGACTCGAGTCAATGCAGTGTAATGGAAGTCCACCTCCCCCCCTGTTTCGAAGTAGTGCATACAGATCATTGCGATTTCTTGTTAATTATCTTGTTGTGCTAGATCTATGTTCCCATGCAATTTCTCGTTAGTCGTCAAATGGTGGGGGAACCGAGTGTGATTAGGAAGGTGGTAATGTGAAGAAGGATTAGGAAGTGGCTCAATAAATAGACCAAGACTAGGCGTCCAAGAAATGAACCCTACAAAAATTTATGTCCTGACCTAACGTATAATCGAAGATTGACCTGAGAAACCAAAGCGAGAATGGAGGCATGAGGTTGCGGAGAACCTGTGGTTTGTTGCTTGTTAAATTCATCTCATTGAAGACAATGGCAATGAGAGAGGGAACACGGTTTGCTCCGGCAAATTTTCCATCTAGAATTGAGAGCCCGATTGTTCGGATGGTTAATGGCCAGAAGCCTTTTTCATCTACCTCTCCAACACGGCACATGTAAGCACTCTTAAGATCATATGGATTGAGCTTCGCAACCAACGGCCCAAAGGCCGGCCACGCACAAAGCGAAAACAAGGGAAAATTAAAGATTCTGAGCTTCTCGGCTTGCACAAATTTGAAAGAAAATGTGGACCAAATGATCCTACTTCTAAGAAGCTCTAGGACAACAGCGACATCCTCCTCGATGGCGGGCAACACCAACACCACAACAACCCCCATGGTGGTGGTCGTCTCCGTCGCAATGGTCACTTAAGACCGCCGTAATTGAGTCTCCAATTCCAACTCCAACTCTCACTCCGGTATTGAACCATGAGAGTTCGCCATCTTCGTATTCCATGAGTTCCGACCTCCACCAGTACATGCTGTAGTCCTCATCAAACAGTACATGAGTATTATGCAAGATTTATTGCCAAGTTAATAGGTAAGAGCAAATAAAAGCTATAGAAATTCGCAACAGGATGGATAAATACCTGCATTCCAGGTCTCAATATAAGAACACTCCTTCCATAACGATCATGAAAACTTGCTCTGTATACTTTTCCAGTTTCACCTTCAATAGCAACTTCTTCCTGTTTTAGTAAGCATCACATTGTCAAATGGAAGCATTATTCAGCGTCCCAATAAGTACTATTGCATGTCTAACACAACCTGCTCATTAGCCATATTGTCAACTAAAACGGTCTAAATGATGATTTTGGAAACAGCATGAGTGAAAAAATATATTGGGACACTTAGTGTCCCTTGAACAATAAACTCCCCAACACCTAATGCTTCATATCACTGCATCATGGCAGTCTCATAGAAGACACAAAAGTTGAGAGCCACTCAATTATTGTTGACTAACACCAATCCTGCATTCGCATTCATTCAGAAAATCAGTTCTTTTCCATACCAGGAACTTAGTCTACAAAATAAAATTAATTATCAGGTCAACACAATAGTTAGGGTAACAAGGATCGGATGTCTATTGAAGTTTAACAGGCAACAGCCATCAGCATAAATTATCTATCACAATACTCGCGCAGGTATTCATTCACCAGGACACTTAGCCATCTTACCCAGCTGATTTCCTCAGGCTTAAGAGTTGATCTCCATTTCAGTGTCTCATCTCTTTGCTTTATCTATGTTCCAGTTTCAAGCTTCCAAGTATCTCCTCAAGCATGCATCATCACAATACTTCAAACTTCGCCCAAAGAGTGGTCCCATAGCTTTCTTAAGCTCATTCACCTACATGCAAATGGACTTAAAATGTAACTGTATTTCTCCAATATTCTAGGAAGGAACATTGATTATCATTCCACAACTCTAGAAAATCAATGCATCATGAGACATTAAACACAAATATGAAAGGGGTACACATCTCTGGCTCAGGGACTTCTCCCACTTCCACAATAAAGCAAAACACAAATTCAGAGAAAGGGAACAGAGATGCAGAAAGGAACTTGAAAACTCAATGGCAACATGGTAATCAAACAAAAAGTCCAAATCTCATCCTGAGAAATACTGTTCTTAGATAGAGTTCCAGAAAGGAGAAACAAATGGCACATTCCATGAAATAGAAGGATGACAGACCAGACGTTTACAAAGGAAAATTCTCACAGAGACCATGGAAATGAAGCAGACAATACGTCAAGCATTCCGGATGGAGTAAAAAATCAAATTGATGTTTATTATCTAAACAATCATTTTGAGCACGTTGATACACGTGGTTAATCTGCAGATTGCATGAAAGCCAAAAACACTTGTTGGTTTCGACGCTTGGCCCTTAAGGTTGATGAAATCAAAATCTAGGGATACGATAAAACGAGCCTACCTTTGCTCCCCACCCTATTCCACATGAAGAAATTGTAGAAGGTGGAGACCATGAGCCGTCTCCCCTACGAGCAACCACAAGGCCGGTACCATCATACCAACTTTCACAACAGTAATAATTGCAAGGCCTTTTTGCTTGTCGTAAAATGGCATCAGAAATTGCCTTCTCAGGTTTTAGTGATTAATAATCACACGAGAAGTGCAAGAGAACCTAATCAACGTACCTCCTGAGCTTCTTAGAAGTAGGATCATAGGCTTCACCACCAACGTTAGCCCCATCAACCTTCGCAGCCTCGACCCAGCCGTCGGATGACGATCCAGGCTCCTCCTTGTCGCCGGACCCGTCAGCTATCTCCGCAGACCCATCTCCGGGGGAGTCAACGAGCACGTCAGCGAGGAACCTATCGCAGAACTCCTGGCTCGAATCAGCCCTAATCCCGCCACCGGCAACTCTACCGTCCTCGTTGTCCTTCATCAGGATGTTCTCGATGAACCACGAGAGCCCCGAGTCTGGAGACGATGACAACGCGTTCGTCGAGGAGCAAGCGCCGATGACGTCGCTGGCCTCAGGGAGGTCGCCGAAGAAGCCGTCGAGCATATGCAACTCCAGATCCATCATCAGAACACTAGGGGAAAAAACCAACAAAACAAAAAAGGGGGGAAAAGAAGATGAAGGCGACGATGGGAGATCTCTACAAAAACATCTGATTTGCTCGCGGTGGTTCGCCGATCGAAAAGAGGGAGGGCAGAGAGAGAGGGAGGTCGCGGTCCTCTCGCCAGTCCCGTGTAGTGGTTCGTCGATTGCTCGCGGTCCTCTCGCCGGTCCCCTGCGGTGGTTCGTCGGTCGGACAGAGGGAGGGCAGAGAGAGAGAGGGGAGGAGGTCGCGGTCCTCTCGCGGTCCCGTGCGGTGGTTCGCCGGTCGGAAAGAGGGAGGGAGCTAGGTCTCGCGGTCCTCTCGCCGGTCCGGTGCGGTGGTTCGTCGGTTGCCGGTCGGAAAGAGGGAGGGCGCAGAGAAGCCTCTTCTTCTCCTTCCTCTCGCCCTCCCCCACGAAGTCTCGTAACCACACGGATTTCGGCTGCGGCTGCAACTGCTGCTGCTGCGCGGCGTAATTCTCCTTGTCCCCGCTGAGCGTGCCGCCCGCGGTGTCGTGAAACGCCTCGCCGTTCCTCAACGACAGCGGCGGAGGGTTCACCGCCCTCCTCGGCCTCAGATTCCACGGCCGCCGCGCCGCTTTGGCCTCCTCCGCCTTCCCGTCCTCGCTCACAACGCCGCCGCCTCCTCCGCCGGCCGCACGGCTCAGGCGCTGCCCCTCCGGAGGCGGGGGCCGCTCGTGGGGTGGGGGTGGGATGCACTGAGAAAAGGAAACAGAGAGGAGGTGCAGCTCGTTCTCTGCTCTTCACGAGGAGAGAGAGACGAAACCCAAAATATTCAAGTGAGGAGAGAAATTTTAAGCGGGAGTCGTCCTTTGTTCTTTCTTCTGCCAGCCGAGCCGAGCCGAGCCGAGCCGAGCCACTAGCCCAGAGTTATTTCGGAGAGAGGAGAGAGACAGAAGCGCAGAAGATGGAGAGACGCGCGAGAGGAGAGAGACAGAGTTATTTTCTCCTCTGACGTCCTCGCCTACGTGGCGCCACATGTCGATCACTGAGTGGTTTTACCCACCGCCTACGTGGAGGGTAAAACCCACCCAATATTTTCTCGCCGGTGACAGTGAAAAAGTTGGGAAAGCGATGTGGCACTCCACGTCATCGTTTCCGGTCGTTAATTGCCGATGCAACAGTTCATGCAAAGAGAAATCTAGATGTTTCAGTATGACTTTTATGCTCGTTTGAATGTAGTCGAGCATCACATCACATATTCCCGTTCGAATATCAGAGCACACCTTTATCCTCGTTTGGGCATACGGGCAGGCGTATCCACATGCGCGGCTACCATTCATTGTTTTATTCAAATTTTCATTTTATTATAGCTAACATGTAAGAATAGTGCTCTAAGCCATGAGTGCGTCCATGCCCCTTACTACTCTCTTATGCACTTAGTTTAGCCATTTGGATATGTCTGATGAAAGATCTGTGATGTCTCTTACGGATCATGTGTGGGCACTTGTCTTTATACATGTCTCTCATAAGAGTCTCGATGGCTAAGATGTTCGATGCGAATGCCATGCTTGCTGATATTGGTGTTGGAGATATTGGTAGCAATTAGATATGTTGGGAGTTATGATTGAGATGAATAACGCATACGTGCATTTTGAGATATTTTTTATTATTATTATTGTTGTTATTCTCATCATCATCATTGTTATTGTTTTTATTATTATTATTATTATTATTATTATTATTATTATTATTATTATTATTATTATTATTATTATTATTATTATTATTATTGTTATTATTGTTATTATTGTTATTATTGTTATTATTGTTATTATTATTATTATTATTATTATTATTATTATTATTATTATTATTATTATTTAAAGTCCACTTTTAATACCCCAAAAGCCAAATGGACAACAGTTGTCAAAAGTAAGTAACCATCCAAGCATGCACATTAATCGGATCGCAAATTGAGAATGATGGTGGACCAAACAAAGGGTAAGTTATATGTTAATCACGAAATGAATGACTCTCTCTCTCTCTCTCTCTCTCTCTCTCTCTCTCTCTCTCTCTCTCTCTCTCTCTCTCTCTCTCTCTCTTCCTTCTTGTCATCTTCCATGACTAATCAAGAGAGGCTAATCAAAGTTAGATCTCGCGAGGAAAAAGCCGAGGACTGGCTCGTGGGGGACAAGCTTATGATCATGGGGAGTAGAGAGATGGGAAGCACATGGGCCGAGAGCACTACATGATTCCCCTCTTTTAATGAAGAAATATCTTGATCATTTTCGGCCATCCACTTTTGCTAATTATTAAGTTGGATTTTCTGAGACTATCTTAATGTATCTTGATCAGTTACATCCTTACAATAGTCCAGTTTTATCTAAACATGAATTATTAAGTCTCTACCAACATTAGTATAATCAAATAGAAAACATGGGAATATAAAATTTTATAGCCCTACCAAACACATTTTTGTTCTTTTTTTAATCTAAGAATATAAATTTTATGCAGGTATGTAACATATTCTTCTACTCAAAAACTTGTCCAATGAATATTTCTAAACTGGAATTGCTACTAGGAACAGAAATGTTATCATACGCACTCTAATTCTTGATAACACTTTTGGTTTACAAATGTAATGCACATTACTTGTGAGGGGCAGCGTATATTTTCATGTCTTTCCCTTTTCTTTTTCAAAATAAATGTCGCCTCTGCCTTCGACTTCAAGGAAAAAAATAAAGAAAAGGGAGTGCATTAAATTAACTATTATATCGCAAAAATAGATTCCCATTGTCCGCGGGGGTCGTAGTCGTAGGGTCCCTGTCAAAGTCCCACTTTCTCATTTGATTTTCACACGAGGGGTCGAAGGATCCCAGTCAAAGTTCCGCATGTGGCGCGATGAGAGGGCCCGTTGGATCCCTGTCCAAGCCCACACGTGGCGCGTTGAGAGGGACTGGGTGACGTCCCTGTGAAAGTCGGGATTATGAGGAAACGGAACGGCTACTTGGTGGAATGGAGATGGAAATGGAGGGATCACAATGTTGTGCGGAGAGGATGCATCTGACGTTTTGTGATCGACGAATCGGACCGATCAAGATAAGGGGAACAGGGGCGGCTTCCTTGAACGGCAGGCCAAAGGCTCGTTTGGACATCCGGGCACAACTTTTTACGCGCAAAAAAAAGAAAAAAAAAAAAAAGAGAAAGATTTTCAATCTAAATATGTTGGTTACTACACTCGCGCATTCAACCGTGTTGCGTTATTTCATTGAAGCTTCCATTTTATTGTAGCGGTTCACAAATGCAATGCCCATGACTTGTGAGGGGTGGTGTGTATTTTCATGTCTTTCCCTCTCTCTCTCTCTTTTTTTTTTTTTTCGAAATAAATCTTGCCTTCGCCTTTGACTTCAAGGGAGGAAAAAGAAAATAAAGAAAAGGGGTACGATAAATTAACTAATATATTGCAAGAAGTGACTCTCACTGGTAGCATAATAAGTAAAGTTTGTTAGGAATTCGCCAAAGTAGTTATAGAACTAATCAAATACTTTAGAGAAAAGAAACATAATCAAGTAGAGAAGGAAAAAAAAGGCTTCGCTAGCTAATAAAAAGTAAAAGGTCAGGTAACAAATAAATAAATAAAAAACAAAACATTTTTATTAATTGTGGGAAAAAGAATAAGAAAAAGGAGAGTAAGAGGGAAGGCTCCGTGTAAGAATAGGGGAGATGACATCTCTGGCATAACCATTACCAAAAGCCCATGTCACGAGAACAAAGTAATCCGCTTTCCAACCTTAGAGACATGATCAATTTACCATTTACCAGAAAAATAGTTTGATGAATTGCAGGTCAATTGATGCATTACACAGCTACTAAACAATTAGGTGACAACATGAATATGTGTATCATTGATGGCAAGCTTCGCTCTTCGTATCTTGTCCGACCTCACAACCCTTGGCGGACACGAAAGGATGGCAACCGAGAGGCAAAGTGACACTCTCGTTAATTCTGGACCAAGCGGGGTGGAACTTTTGTATTGGTAAATTTAAACCTAGTGCATGACGACCTCACTTGTACACTTCCCTGTAAGTCTCTTTCTACTGTGCATGTTTGCAAACATGCACAGTAGAAGGAGACTTTCTAAGGAAAACAGAAAGTCTCTTTCTACTATGCATATCGGACTGTCTACTGTGCATGTTTGCAAACATGCACAGTATGAAAGATGCACAGTAGAAAGAGACTTTCCAAGGAAAACATGCAAGTCTCTTTCTACTGTGCATGAAGTTCATGCACAGTTTCCTTAGAAAGTCTCCTTCTACTGTGCATGTTTGCAAACATGCACAGTAGACATCCTCGTCCGACATGCACAGTAGAAAGAGACTTGCATGTTTTCCTTGGAAAGTCTCTTTCTACTGTGCATCTTTCCTACTGTGCATGTTTGCAAACATGCACAGTAGATATCCCTGTCCGTCTACTGTGCATGTTTGCAAACATGCACAGTAGAAAGAGACTTTCCAAGGAAAACATGCAAGTCTCTTTCTACTGTGCATGAAGTTCATGCACAGTTGCCTTAGAAAGTCTCCTTCTACTGTGCATGTTTGCAAACATGCACAGTAGACATCCTCGTCCGACATGCACAGTAGAAAGAGACTTGCTTTCTACGGAAAACATGCAAGTCTCTTTCTAATGTGCATGAAATTCATGCACAGCCTTTTTAGAAAGTCTCCTTCTACTGTGCATGTTTGCATGCACAGTAGATATCCCTGTCCGACATGCACAGTTTAGAAAGTCTCCTTCTACTGTGCATGTTTGCAAACATGCACAGTAGACATCCTCGTCAGAGACGTCACTCCCTCTCTTTTTTTTTAGCTCTGTTTTCGGATCCGTCTGCCATGTTGCGAAAATACGTGGCGAATCGGACGGATCAAGATTCATTCATGCAATGCCCATGGCTCGTGAGGGGCGGTTTGCTGGTATATGGTAACTCGACAATTACTTCTTGCTTCTGATGTAGATGAATTTAAACAGCCTCTTTTTGCTTCTTGCTTCTTCCTCCCAACTCCCTGCTTTCCTCATCCCTTCTCGTTTTCCGTCGTAAAGAAGGGGAGAAAAAAGAAGAGAGAGAAGAAGTGATGTCTCTGGTGGATCGGTTCTATGGAGCTCTGGCGTCTCTGGCTCTGCGCCAGAGGGAAGCGAAGATCTTGTTTTTGGGGCTGGATAATGCAGGGAAGACCACCCTGCTTCGCATGTTGAAGGATGAGGTACTTTCGTTTAAATTCGTAGAGACTCCCTTCGATGGAAGTTGCTTTTTTCTCTTATCATGATCGAGAGTCTCTCTTCCCAATCTGTTCTTGTTTTCATCATTGATTCCTTTCATTTCTCTGGGCCTCCTCTCTTCATTTCGCCCGGTGAGTGAGTTGATTGCACGACTCTTGCGCTTGTTGCGTTTCTCTTATATTTCTTAGTCTACAGTGCGTAGATATATGTAGCGTGTTCGTAGGAGGATACATGCTTATCGAAAGTAAGCTGAACGATTCTGATATGGTTCTGTGATGGGCAGAGATTGGTTCTGCACCAACCCACCCAGTTCCCAACTTCACAGGAATTGAGTATAGGGAAGATAAAGTTTAGAGCTTTCGACTTGGGTGGTCGCCAGATCGCTCGCAGAGCCTGGCCGGACTACTATGCTAAGGTAAAGCTTTGCTCATCTTTTTCTCTCCTCTGAAAGCTCCTGTTTTCGGATGCCCTGTTATTGCGTGCCCTTTGGTTGATTCAATCACGGATTCTGCAATAGTTTCTAAATGCTATATAAAAATGATGCATGCGGGGTGGATCATCCTACTGAGGGTAGTCGGATACATTTCGCCCCTGAGTTTGGAAACGGGAAAACTTTTCCTTGCTGGGTTGAAAATTTGCGCCCACCAGGGCCACCACCACCATGCAGCAGACAGAATGCTTGGATCTTAACAAGCGTTGATGGGGTCAACTATGTTGCCATCATGAATCTATACTCAGAATGTAACTGTGCGCACGAAAAAGCTGAAAAAGGAGTTATCTGTCGACTACATTAGTGTGAAGATGAAAGTTTACATCATCTGCTGAGGAGGAGAGGGGAAGGCTCTCTGTTTACTAAGGATGGATTGTCAATAGCAGTTCTAACTCGAGAAGATACATATAGAGGCAAAGGGCTTTCGTTCATATTAATGGCATTCGCCCCTGCATCCATGTCGCCGAACTCCCTCCTGTCCCATCATTTCGTTTAGGTTGGAGCCGGGGGTGACTTTCCACTCCTTTTGTCATCTAGTTTATGAATTTAACTTGGACAGCTCTTCGGCACATATTTTCAAATTAGATTTATATCGAACGATTGATTTTCTGCACTTTCTTCTCTAGGTGGATGCAGTGGTATATCTGGTAGATGTCTGCGACAAGGAGAGGTTTGCGGAATCAAAGAGGGAGCTCGATGCCCTCCTTTCGGATGAAGCTCTTGCTAAGGTGCCTTTCCTCGTGCTCGGGAACAAGATGGATATCCCGCATGCGACTTTGGAGGACGAGCTGCCGTATCATCTCGGGCTCACTGGCTTGATGACTGGCAAAGGGAAAGTGAATCTTGCAGATCAGACCGTTAGGCCCCTTGAGGTGTTCGCATGCAGCGTCGTGCGCAAGATGGGCTACGGCGAAGGGTTCGAGTGGATGTCGCAGTACATCAAGTAGAGAGCAGATTTGATGGGGTTAATAAATGTGCTGTATTGATGCGGTACTTCTTTCAACTGATTGCTCGTTATATGAGGACAATTTGTTATCGTTCGCTTTTGTTCCACATGTATTGAAACTCAATCATTGCTCCCCAAATGAAGTACTCTGCCTGGACTGTAAGTTTGTAATAATAATTCAGCTGGCATTTCTGGTCTTTCTGAGGGTCGAAAGCTCTCGACCTAAATATTGCTCATTAAGCATGAACTATGCAAATCTTTCTCTATTGATTTCCTTTTTTAGGGTTGGATATGTCTCGACTGAGCATTTCCCGTACTTCTTACGAACTTCTTTTGTAGTCACGTTGATGTTCTGGAAATAAATCTAGCAGTTGGCAAATACGGTACAGATGTTGTAGGCAAAAAGAGATACTGGCCTCTTGTATGTACTCAACACCGATTGATCACCGCATGACTGGTAATTGTACGCCAGTATATCCATTTCGCGCTTCCAATTTATCAGCAAGATTCACAGAAAATCTGCGAGGAAAGTCCTGTGACAGAGAAGGCGCCTGATGAGATTTTATGGCGTTTGATGTGGGCATAAGGTAATGTTAGCTCTTGGAATATATCTGAAGCTTGATACTCGATCAGGGCTAGACTATGTGGCTCTTCAGTCGCGACATCCAGTGGTGGCTTCTGGGGATCGAAGAGAACCACAGGGCGAGAGTTTGCCCAGGAAGCGATTAGACCTTACTGTACGTCACAGCTTGCTGTGCTTGTTGGCCATCATCGGTAATGGTCTTGATGGGAGTTTGGATCGAGAGAGATACCCAAGTTTTTGAAAATGAGTAGCGACCGAGGTGGGCTTGGTACTATCTTCAGTAGAGCATATTGCGCCCGCGAAAACCCACTACGGTATCGATACCTCATGAGATCCTAAACGAAATACTCGGCCTTCTGTGGAGGCGACGCTTGTCTGGCTTTTGTCCCTCCGACGGCAATTTCAACTGGGATAGCTTGACAGAGAAGAGTACAAGTGAGGTCATCATGCACTAGGTTTCAGTTTACCAAAATAAAAGTTTCCCCCCGCTTGGTCCAGAATTAACGAGAGAGTCTCACTCTGCCTCTCTATTTTCATCCTTTCGTGTCCGCCAAGGGTCGTCAGGTCGGACAAGATGCGAAGAGCGAAGCTTGCCATCAATTATACACATATTCATGTCATCACCTAATCATTTAGTAGCTGTGTGTGATGCATCAATTGGCCTGCAATTCATCAAACTATTTTTCTGGTAAATGGCTAATTGATCGTGTCTCTAAGGTTGGAAAGCGGATTACTCTGTTCTCGTGTCATGGGCTTTTGGTAACGGTTATGCGTGAGATGTCAACTCCCCTATTCTTACACGGAGCCTCCCCTATTCTGACACAGTATTGAGACCTCCCGAATTCCTAAACGAAATACTCGACCTTCTACGGAGTTGACACCCGGTTGGCTTGTCCCTCCAACGGCAATTCCAACTGGGATAGCCTTAGAGGAAAGTGTACAAGTGAAGTCGTCATGCATTAAGTTTATATTTGGCGATCGGATGAAAGTTTTGTGCTCGGTCGAGAATTAACGAGAGAGTTTCGCTCCGACTTGCGATCACCATCCTTTTGATGTCCGCAAAGGGTGCAAGGACGGAGGAGGTACGAGGAGTGAAGCTATATCTGCGCATGGAAGTCTCTCATTGATGATACTCTCATTCCCGTCGTCGCCTAATAATTATGTAATTATGATGCATCAATTGCTAGACAATTCATCAACTCTTTTCTCGTAAATGGCAAGTTGATCATGTCCCTAAGGTTGGAAAATAAATTAGCGTGTTCTTCTGTCATGGGCTTTTCATAGAGGAAAATGACACTGGTTTTTAAAATTTGGTCTAATGTATAATGTGATCCTTGAATTTTCACATAATATGTAATGTTGTCCGTGAACGTTTAACGTGATCTCCAAACTTTTGATACATGTTCAATCAAATCCCTAAATTATATGAAGATGTCCAATGTTGTTCCAAAATTGGAATTAATGGAAGAATAATAACTTGAACATGTTCCAAAAATCTAAGGATCTTAGTGAATAAATTAAAAGTTTAAGGATCACATTGCGCATTGAACAAAAGTTTAGAGATAACATTAAATAAAGTAAAAGTTTATAGACCACATTACACAATGAATTAAAGTTCATGATTATTTGTGTCATTATCCCTTTTTGTAATGATTATGCAAGATGAGTAACCTCCTCTATCTTGACATGCAATATGGAGACTTTCCTTTCCTTTTCTTTTGGCCATCTAAACCACTTCATTTGTCAAAAGCAACTTGCTAACTAAAACGTAATTAAATGGAAAATAATTAATTTTCAAGAGAAATTACGGAACCCTTACAAGCTTTAGCTATTGCAAACCTTTGCCTTCAAACTTTTAACCAATACATAATACCCTTCTTCACTTTCATTTTATTAAAAACCATCAACTTAAGTAGCACTGACACTGACCCACAACATGTGATACGATACGACATAACATAATGTGACATGTCAATACGTTATTTCTCAAAAGATAAAGAATTTCGATATGTTGGGACGTATTGTATATTAAATATATATTTATATATATACATAACAATTTATCATTTTTATGATTATTTCAATTAAATTAATTTGATTCAAATTTACAAATAAATAAATAATAAAAGAAAGAGTCTACAATGAATTTACACTAAAAACATCAATTTACCGTTTGTTAATATCATTTATTACTTTAATTTGACAAATTCAACGGCATTCCAACAATCCATAAAACTTCAAGGAAACAAATAAGCAATTCATATTCTAGATTAGTGTGTCAGAGTGTGTTGGAAGAATAAAGAAAAAACTTGAGAAGTGAATTGTGTATTATGAGAAGTGAGAGTCAGAAGAGAAAATTAGGTTTTTCCTTCCCATTTGTTTTTTTTTTCTATTTTTTACATATTTTTACATTTTAATCCCTCATTTATTAAAAAATTTTAAAATTAACCCCATACATGTCAGAGTCACGCGTTGAAATTATGACCTCAAGTGTCATAATTTTGAACTCGAGTGTTGAAGAGCATTAAGAGAGTTAACCAAGTGTTGGATTTTACGATGCGTATTGATCGAGTATCATAGAGTATTGAAGAGTGTTTGAGAGTGTCAAACATGTATCAAAGTATGCAACACGACACGAAGGCTCCCAAAGAGTATCGATGCTTCCTAACCGTCAAATTTCTTTTATTTATCATCAGCAAAGTGTTGTGCACATGACTTTTAAGGGGGAAAATGCATTTTCATCTCATTTTCCCAAAAGAAATATTGTTTTTACACGTAGTTGATTTAAAAACATGGACACCAATTAAATAAATAGGAAAAAATCTCAATAACAAGAAGGTCAAATAACACAAATTGATGAATCCTTATGCATGTTTTAAAGGGTTAATAGATGTAGAAAATGATTGATAATATTTTTAAAAATTAAGATGAAATGATAGCTTCAACTGAAAAAAAAAATACAACAAAAAAAAAATGATGAGCCGAATCTAGCGATATTTAAATATTATTGTCAATTTGAGTTATTTAACCATTTTTTATTATTTGAAATGCAGCTTTTTGTCGTTGAAGCCTTTTTTTTTTCCCTTTTTCTACTTAATTATGTTTCTTTCCTATAAAATATCTCCTCTTGACTTTAGGGTAGTAAACACGCACGACTACTATGCATTATTTTATTGAAATTTTCATTTTATTATAGCTATTAACTCTTAGTTGCATTCTCAGTTTACAAATGCAATGCACATGGCTTCTAAGGGGTAGTGTGTATTTTCATGTCTTTTGCTCTCTTTTTGTCTTTTGAAATAAATCTCACATTTGCCTTTGACTTCAAGGGAGAAAAAAATAAAAGAAAGGGGGTGCTTTTATGAAATACATGAATGAATTAAATACATAAATGAATATTCATTATATTGATCTTATCTAATGTACTTATTATGATATATTTGTATCATACATTCTAAGTACATCTTCATATACAATGAATATTTATCTCCCTATCCAATACATGTATCATTCGATACATTGATATTAATGATAAGTACATTTTTATTTTCCTATAAATAGGAGTTTAGTTTTTGTCATAGACATAACTGTGATACACTTCAAATAAAATTCTCTCCTCTGACTTTCTCTACGATCTTTGGTGTCTGATTTTCTCTACTCAATCTCTCTATTCTCTCTATTTTATATTTGCAACGCAATATTTTACAACACGTTATCAGCACGAAGATCTACCGACTGAGTAAGTAATTTTTGGAAGGTGGGTGTTCTTTTTATTAATCAACTTATACTTCATCTTCTTCTATCAATTCTTCATTTTTATTTTTCTTGGCCTGAAACTAAATTTCAAATCTAAAAGTATCATTCTGCTCCTGAAATGGCAGTGGATATTTGGAAATCCTTTTAATTAATTTAAGGATTTGTTTTTGTAAGGATTATAATAAATATTGAAAAGCCCAAATTCCACATCGTGGAAGTGAGTGGAAAGAATTATCTATCATGATGCCTTGACATAGAAATACACCTCGAAGGGCAATGTCTCGCTAATGCAATTACAGAGGATGAAACCTCAAATGTAAAAGATAAAGTAAATGCGCTAATTTCATCGTCATTTGCATGAGAGCCTGCAGACTCAATATTTATCCGTTCGAGACCCTCAGATCTTGTGAAGGAGGTTGAAGAATAGGTATGATCATACCAAGACTATTATCCTCCCTCAAGTACAATATGACTTGCAAAATCTCATACTGTAAGATTTTAAATTAGTGTCTGACTATAACTTCGCTTTATTTGATATTATTTCTCGGCTTGAGTTATGTGGTATCAAACTCGCTAATGCGGAATTGTTAGAGAAAACTTTCTCCACCTTCCTTCCATGCTTCGAATATTGTATTGCAATAGCAATACCAACAACAACAGTTTGCCACATACTCTGAATTAATTTCTTTAGACCTGCTGGCTCAAAAGCATTGGCTGAAGCACATGCTAACTTTGAGAAAAATACTAGCCATTTTAAAGGCTATAAGCGCAGGCAAAAACATAATTCTAGAAAGGATGGTAAGAAATTTAACCGTATTAGGAAATCTAACTTTGGCCTAAATCATGGCAAAAAAAAAAAAGCCAAAGAAGGTAATTAATGAAAGTATTTGTCATCGCTATGGCATGACTATGCACTGGTCATGTACTTGTCGTACGCTAAAGCACTTTGTTGACCTATACCAGGCATTTTTTAAAAATACGGGCAAGCGTGGTGAATCTCATGCCATTGAAATCAATCCTACTATTATAACCACTGTTGATGCCAACAATATTTCCGTTGGTGAGACTCCTCCTAGCATATGCATATTTGGATGTCTCTAATTTTTTGAGGACCTCTGATTACTTTGATGAGATATCAAATTGGTGGATGTGGATGATAATTTGAACTTAAAATTCTATGATTCTAATAATTTCTTTTTTTAATTATTTTGCTTTTTTATTATTCTCTAATATGATTATGAAATGCTTAAAAACCTTATATAATATTTATTTTGAAATTCTATTTGACTCTATAACTAATATGCAAATTTTATAATACTTGACACCTGAAGTTGTCAATATAAATACAAATGGAAAATATTGAGAAAAATGAAGATGTTTGTTTGCTTGATAGTGCAACAACACATACTATATTTCATAATAGACATGTTTTCTCGAGTATGACATTGTGTAAGGCACAAATCCATACAATATTAGGTCATGCTCCGATTATTGATTGTTTTGGGAATGCCACAATTGTTTTGCCAAATGGCACCATCCAGCACATTGAGGAAGTGTTTCTAGGCATTAGATCAAAAATTAAATCTGCTAAGTTTTAAAAATGTACACCGTAATAGATACCATATTGAGATTATTTATGAGCAAGATAAGGAATATATTGACATTTCCTCTTATAAAATGGGCATGAAGACCATGGGTTGATTAAGGCTGTTGAAACCTACGCCACCACATCCTGAAAATCGGTAAATCCTTATTAGTTTGGACCGTGGCATGATCGCCTTGGTCACCATGGCGCTTCAATGATGCGTAGAATAATTCAAAGTTCAAAAGATGCAAGATTGACTAGCTCCAACAATGGCTATATGGCTCAATTGAGGGGGAGATATTATGAACTATGCATTGCACTCTTTTTTTCTTTATGTTCGGTGTTTTCCCACAGGATTTTTTCGGCTTAAAATTTTTGACGAGGCAATTAATACATTCATAAAATGGAGATATCATAAAATTTGTGCTCTGCACTCTTTTTCCCTTTTGTCCGGTTTTTGTCCCACTGGGTTTTTCTGACTTAAGATTTTTAATGAGGCAATATCATTCGATGCACATTCGTAATGGATACAATGAATATTCAAGGGGGAGTGTTATGAAATACATGAATGAATATTCGTTATATTCATCTTATCTAATGTACTTATTATGGTACATTTATATCATACATTCTAAGTACATCTCCTTATACACTGAATGTTCATCTCCTTATCCAATACGTATATCATTCAATACATTGATATTAATGATAAGTACATTCTTGTTTTCCTATAAATAAGATTTTAGTTTTTGTTGTAGACATAATTGTGATACACTTGAAATAAAATTCTCCTCTCTGACTTTCTCTACAATCTCTGGTGTTTGATTTTCTCTACTCAATTTCTCTATTCTCTCTATTATATATTTGCAATGCAATATTTTACAACAGATGCAATAAATAAACCAATATACCGGAAGAAGTGACTCTCGATGCTACTAGCATAACAAGTTCAGACCGTTAGGAATTCGTGGAAGTATTTATAGAACTAATTGGACATTGTAGGGAAAACAAAGATAGTTAAGCGGAAAAGGAAAGAAGGCTTCGCCAGCTAACAAAAAGTAAAAGGCAAGGTAGCCTAGGAAAAAAAAAAAGATTGTGAATATATTTATTGATTAACTATTCCAAAAAAAAAATGATTGATAGTAATGAATATTTAAAACATCATTGTAGATTCGGATCGTCATTTTCTTTCTGATGCCACCATTTTCTTTCAAATATTTTTTTTTAAAAGAAATATTATCATTTAACCCTTACATATGCATAATGGTTGACCAATTTTTTTTATCCAACCTTCTTGTTATTGGGACATTTTCCTATTTGTCTAATTGTTGTTTTCTCTTTTACCTTTTCTTTCTTTTCTTTTTCTTTTTTTTGGATCAAGGACGCGTAAAACGATATTCCCTTAAAGAAAACTAGACAAAAAGTATATCTCTACCCTTTAAAAGTCATGCACACTGCACCGTACTGACTACTGACGGTTAAAAAAAGGAGGTTACTGGCTATAACGAAATGAAAGTGGAGGGGGGTGTTGTGTAGTGATTTTTGCTATAGCTAAATATAGGGTTTTGGGTAAAATCTCCTAAAAAAACAAGAAACAGGAAAGGAAAGAAGAGGAAAGGCTCCGTAAGAATAGCTGAGTTGACATATCCTGCAAAACCATTACCAAACGCCCATGACACAAGAGCCGGCTAATTCGCTTTCCAACCTTAGAGACATGATCAATTTGCCCATTTACCGTAAAATAGTTTGATGAATTGTGGGGCCATTGGTGCGTTATATAGCTACTAAATCATTAGGTGATAACATGAATACGTGTAGAATCGATGCAAGCTTGGCTCTTCATACCTTTTCCGACCTCGCAACCCTTCGCGGGCACGAAACAATAGCAATCAAGAGGCGGAGCAAAACTCTCTCGTTAGCTTGGGACCGTGCGCGAAACTTTTATCCGATTACTGAACTTAAATCTAATGCATGACGACCTCACTTGTTCTCTTCCCTGTTAAGCTATGCCAGTTGAAATTGCTGTCGGAGGGACAGAAGCCAGCCCGGGGTCGCTTCCGCAGAAGGCCTAGTATTTTGTTTAGGAGTTCGAGAGGTCTCGATACTGTACTGGGTTTTGGCAGACGAAATATGCCACCAAAGGAAGTGCGAATTCCACATCCGTTGCTACTGATTTTCAAGAACTCGGGTACCGCCCTCGATTCCACCTCCATCACGACCATTACCAATGATGGCCAACAAGCACAGCAAGCTGCAACGTATAGTCGTGTCAAATCTTGCGCTGTAATTCTCTTCGATCCCCAGGAGCCACCGGACTTGCGACTAAGGAGCCATATATTCTATCCCTGATCGAGTGGCGAGCTTGAAAAACCTTCCAAGAACTTACATTCCTCTACGCGCATATCAAACGCCAGAAAATCTCATCAGGCTGGCTTTTTCCCGTGGAAAGACTAGTATTTTCCTTCCAAAGGTGGCTTCTTTGTCACAAGACTTTCCTCGCAGATTCTCTTCGATACTTGCTAATAAATCAGAAACGCAAAATGGATATACTGATGTGCAATTACCAGTTTTGTGGTGATCAACCGGTGTCGAGTAACGTACAAGAGGCCAATGTCATTGGAACTATATTTGCAAACTGTTAAATTTACTTTCAGAACATCAATGCGACAACACAAGAAGCTCATAAGAAGTAGCAAAATGCTCGGTTGAGACATATCCGCCCTAAAAAAGAAATCAATAGAGAAAAGTTTGCATGGTTCAGCGTCGAGCTTTCGACCCTCAGAAAGACCATAAATGCCAGCTTTATTATTATAAACTAATAGTCCAGGCAGAGTACTTCATTTGTGGAGCGATGACTGACTTTCAATTCAGCTGGAACAAAAGTGAATAATAATCTATTGTCCTTATATAAAGAAAAAATGTCTATCCGGAAACAGGACCAATAATTAGCATAAATCATGGCTGTCATGGATCATGAACTCTCTACGTGCTTACGTTTCCAATGTAAATTAAAAGCAATCAGATGATTTGGTTTCTTTCTCATTAAAAAATGCCAAATCCAATACATTAATCCCATCCAAACTAACAGACAGAAAAATAAAGATTGCTTTTCCAGATATTGGACAGAATGACAGAGACAGAACGTAGTCTACTGGACAGCTAATACTGGAAGAACGCTAGCAAGTCCAAGAGTCGCCATTATTGGAGCCTCAAGTGTCCTCATTGGCTACCATGAAAGAGGAATCCAAAGATGGAACGGTGATACTTTAAGGTCCAATCAAGACAATTAGATTCAGACACGACACGAGCTACCAGATCTATGTACAGGATCACTTTCTTCATTTCAATTTCAAAAGGCCGAAAATTGAAGTGGAATATAATGAGCACGAAACCATCAGGGTCCACAGAAAAACACTCTTGTAACCCCATAAATAGGAAGCATCCCAAAACCTGTGCATCCAGCCGAATCCAAATCAACCCACAGCTAAAAATTCATATGAAAATGCATAGAAATGTTTCATATTTCGCATTCGTCAATATATTTTTGTCATTAGCAAACACTTCGGTCCGGATCAGCAACATAACCTATGGACTAAGTGTCGCGACCAATTTTCGGGTGTGCACCACCTAGGGTTTGGCTAATGGATTGCTAAGCCTAAACTTAGCTCGGACTCTCCCAAGCCCATACCAATTTGCAACTTAGGTTCGAGTTCTTAACATACAATTGATTTTCAATTAAGAGTCGCCACTAATCAATTTATGGTAGGTCGATTAGACACCTAAGTAAAATAATGGGAGAATTATTTTACTTCTACGAACCAGAGATTTTGGATACGGAGACTTGATTACGTTAGATTTTTCTAACGCCCTTTCGGTACCTTTCTCTTTTATTTTTGAAAAAAATGTTTGGCAGGCAGCTTAAATGGATTTTAATTCACTTCCATAATATGTGAGGTGATCATACGAGTACGCAAACCACCAATTTAATACTCAGATAAAGTAGTGAATAAATTGTAGGACTTATCTCAAAACAACGAAAGCATCTGCGTTGTTAGATCAGAATTCACATCGGCAATCCTAGATATGATTTCTAATTAACACGCAATCACTCAATTTTTGCTTTCGTTTTAATGAGAATCATACAATGCAATATTACTAATCTAACATGCAATGATATGGCATGGCAATATGACCTAAACTATATGACATAAGTAAAAAATTGATTTTTTTTGGTGTTTTCTTAGTGAACATGCAATAATTAAATATGCAATCTAAATTAACAAAATGACCTAACTCTAATGATGAGGAAGTTCTAATTAAATGAACCTGGCAATTACTAAATGACGTGCATTTCATTAACCCAATTCTATATGACGTGCACATGATTTTTATTTTCTTAATAAGCATGCAATCTATCCTGATATACAATGAGGTACAAAGAATGCCCTAATTCTAATTTGTCTTTTTCTTTTATGAAATTCAAAATTAAAATGGCCAAATAATTAAACATGCAATTCAAATTTAAAACTAACATCCTAGATGAATGCAATCTAATTCAAAGATATCATCTAACCTAGATATCATCTAAACATGCATTTAAAAAAAAAAAAAAAAACTTACTAACTAACCTATCATGCAATCAATCCTAATCTACATGGGATGTGAATGCAATTTTTTGTATTTTGGGATAAATGGAACAATTAAAAGATAAACACTAAATCATCCATGATCATTGAAAATATTATCCACCATTCAGATTGAAATTCAAACTTGACTATCTCGCTAATAAAATCAATAAATTGATCTTAAGCCTTAAAGATCAAGATATCAATTTTACTCCCGCGTGAATAATTATTCTATCTAAAGCCTTATAAATATAATAAAAATTCGTGCGGTTGCGTTTGGATGTTACATCAGGGAATCTCAATCATGCATTGGAAAACACTTCAAACAAAGAGATAAAATACTCAAAAACTAAAACAAGATAAACAAATCTACCTAAGAAATTAAATCTACTAAATCTTCCTAATAAAATAAAATAGATCTATACCTATATTTGAATTTCTTCCAAAAACCCAATCGGTAGAACGGACCAATGATGGGCACGGCACAGCTTGGCTCGGCTTTAGGGCAACGCTTGTGGCAATATCTCGGCTTGGCTTGGCACAATTTGCGACAATTTCGATGGGCTAACGTTCGTAATACCAATGTGGCGTCGAGTTAAACATGGAACAGTTGACGCACCAAAATCAGCAAGCTTCACCCATATTGGGTTGGGTCGTGATGGGCACGATTCAAGTCTGAGGAACTCACGGACACGCCTACACCGATACTGCTCAGTCCACTTTGAAGCACACCTGGACACCTGGACGTTGGCAGCAATTGGGACCGCAAACTAGTCAACGTTTGAAGATCCAAATATTTGCTGGAGAAGTTGAGGAATTTGCTGTGATGCTCAGCCCTCCTTGACGCGCCCTTGGACTAACGTGGCAGAACAATGGGAACAGCAAATTAGTTGACGTTGGGCGGCCTTCACAGACAAGACACCGGCACCGAGAAGGAGCTGCAGGCACACGTGAAGATCACCGATGTCGATGGAGCTTCCTTTGAACTTCCGAAGGTAAAAGGCACCGAGAAGGAGCTGCAGGCACGCGTGGGGATCACTGATGTCAATTGATCACCGAAAGTCAAAGGGCAGCACACGTTCGCCAACGATTCTCCCTCACGATCCGTCCCTCTCTCTCGATTCTCAACTTTTCGTCCTCAATTGTCCGGCCCCTTCCTTCTGTAATATAGCCACCTATTTATAACCGAACAGATTAGGGCTTTGTTTCCTACTTCAAGTCAATATCCACGAAGATCACCTCCCAAATTTAGGATTGCAAAAGGATTATTCTCAAATTTGAAATCTCGCAAAGATAAATTCATAAAATCTCTCCGAGGATGTGGGCTCGGCCGATTTGCAGGCTTAGCCCAGTCTGTCAAGTTAAAGCTCAAAATGACTAATTCAAATCCACCCATCACCGTCCAATAAATAAATGCAAAACATGTAAATTAAAAAGTAAATGCACTTACATCTATATGCTATGCAATTAACATATTTTTTTTTTAGGGATAAAATTAGCCCATAATTTTCTATGCAATAAATGACTAATCGGGTCGCCAAAATTTAGGTGTTAACACTAAGCAACAGCACAATTTTCCCAAAAGTCAACAAATCCGGTTCTATCGTGTGAGGGAAAAAAATCGAAAAAGAAACGTAAAGATATCACCTTTGCATAGTAATCTTTTCAAATTCTGCGAGCGATCTGATGAACCCCCAAATCAAAAGCCTTGAACTTGATCTTCCTGATGCTAAGCTCCTCCGACGTCAGGTGCTGGGTCGGCTGGTGCTGCACCAATCTCTGCAATCCATCAAAGAAAACAATAAAAAAAAAAAAAAAACCCACATTCCGAAATCATCATTTGAGATGGCCAAGGCCGCCTTGCCGTCGCTAGGCAAGGCTTACGACTGGCGAGGCTGACCTCATCAGTGCAAGAAGAACAAAATAAAAATAAAAAATTCGAAAGAAATAAAATTATTAAAAAATTATTTACGTCAACTCTGACTAACTAAAATTTGCCGGAGGAACTGAAAGGTTTGGCCCCCTTTAGGACTGAATTGGAAAAAAAAAAATTGCTTCGGACTGAATTGAAGATTTATGATGGTTTTGATAATTTTCCCCTTTAGAGGGGCACCATCCTTTCGTTAAAGGTCATTCAAGCTTTTTTTTTATTTTTTGAGTATGTCAAGGGTTACTTTAGCGCCATAGCGTCTAGTACTCGAATATTGGCTCAGAGCATTTTCTCTACCCCTTCTTACGCTAAAAAAGTAGGGGCACCTTGCATCCTTAAATTGATAACTATCTTTCGACCAACCTAGCCTCCTTCGTCCCTTAAAACCAACAAAGGGTAATATAAGAATATTCAGCTGTTGTCCATCGATTACGTCTTTTGGCCTATATGTATTTTCATATTCTTTTTCATCAAAATAAATCTCCCCTTTGCCTTAGGGAAAAAGAAAAAGGAGTACAATAAATTAACTAAAATATCGGAAGAAGTGACTATCAATGATAACATAAAAATTAAGATTGTTAGAAATTTAGGGATGCATTTATAGAACAAATAATATATTTTAGAGAAAATAAACATAATTAAGTAGACGAAAAAAGGTTTCGCCATGCAAAAAGTTAAAGGTCAGATAACAAAAAATGGATCATATGTATTTTAAATGGTTAAACAATGCAAACAATGATTGAAAATAATTAATATTTAAATTATTATAGATTCGGTACATCATTTTTTCTTAGTTGAAGCTGTCATCTCATTTTAAAAAAATTTATAATATTATCAATCATTTTTATCCTAAATTAACCCTTTAAAACATACATAACGACTAATCAATTTGTGTCATTTGACCTTCTTGTTATTGAGATTTTTCCTATTTATTTAATTGGAATTTTGTTTCTTCCATTTTTTACATCAACTAAGTGTAAAAATGATATTTCCTTCTAGAAAATGAGATGAAAATAGGTCTCTACCCTTAAAAGTCATGTGCACCGCACTATGCTAATGAGAAATAAGAGGAGAATAACGGCTATAACAAAATGAAAGTGAAGAAGGGTATTGTGTATTAATTAAAAGTTCAAAGGCGAAGATTTGTTACAGCTGAAGTTCGTAAGGGTTTGCGCAATTTCTCCTAAAAATTTATTTTTTCATTTAAATACGTTTTAGTCAACAAGTTCTTTTGACCAACAAAATGGTTTAGATGGCCAAAAGAATAAGAAAAGAAAAAGAAAAGCACCGGAAATGCTCCATACTGCACGTAAGAATAAGGGAGCTGGCATTTCCTGAATGATATAAATAGTTATTGAACCTTGACTTAATGCACAACAAGATCTATAAATTTTTAATTTATTTAATATGAACCCTAAACTTTATCCTAAGATGCAATGTAATCATATAACTTTTAATTTGTTCAATGCGATTTTTAAACTTTTGGTATATGTTTAAGTTAGCCCCCAAATTATATGAAAATAATTAATGTTATCCTTCCATTAATTCAATTTTAAGGACAATCTTATACATTTTCATATAATCTAGGGACTTGATTGAACATATATAAAAAATTCATGGATCAGATGAACAAATTGAAAGTTAATGAATGATATTGCATATTGGGTTAAAATTCATAGACTACAATTAACAATACACATTACATCAAAGTTTATGAATCATTTATGTCATTTTTTTTAATGAGAAGCCCATGACATAAGAACAGGCCAATTCGTTTTCCAACCTTTGAGACACAACCAACGTGACATTTACGAGAAAATGGTTGATGAATTGTCAAGCAATTGATGCATCACATCAACTGAATCATTAGGTTATGACGTGAATGTGTGAATCATCAATGAGAAACTTCCATGCGCAGATCAATCCTCGTACATCGTCCAACCTCGCAGCCCTTTGCAGACATCGAATGGATAGTGATCGAGGCAAAACGAAACCCTCTTGTTAATTCCAGACTGAGCGCAAAACTAAACTCTCTTGTTAATTCCAGACCAAACGCAAAACTTTCATCAGATTGCCGAACCTAAACCTCATGCACGACGACCTCAATTGTACTCTTCTCGGCCAGGCAATCCAATCGAACTCGGGGACCCAGTTGAAATCGCCGCCAGAGGAACAGAAGCCAGTCAGGCATTGCTTCCACAGAAGGCCGGGTATTTCGTTTAGGATCTCGGGAGGTCTCGATACCATACTAGGTTTTGGCGGGCGGAATGAGCCACCAAGACTCCATCACTACTCATTTTCAAGAACTGGTGTACCCTCTCGATTCCACCTCCATCACGACCATTATCGATGATGGCCAACAAGCACAGCAAACTGCAATGTACAGCCAGGTCAAAATACTTACTGGGCAAACTCTCTCCCTGCAATTCTCTTCAAGGCCCAGAAGGCACCCGACGACACGGTTTAAGAGCCTTATAGCATTGATCGAGTATCGAGGTCGAAAAATCTTCCAAGAGCTACATTCCCTTACGCGCATCAAGAAATCTCATCAGGCTGGCTATTTCCCATGGAAAGACTAGTGTTTTACTCCTATAGGTGACTTCTTTGTCACAAGAATTTCCTCGCATTTCTCTTTCACACTTGCTGATAAATCAGAAGCGCAAAATGACTGTACAATTACCAGTGATGTGGTGATCAAATAGTGTCGAGTAATGCACAAGAGACTAATGTCTTTTTGCCTGAAATATCTGAACTATACTTGCAAATTGCTAAATTTACTTTCAGAACATCAATGCGACGACACAAGAAGTTCATAAGAAGTACCAGAATGCTTGGTTGAGACATATCCACCCTTAAAAAAAATCACAGAGAGAAGTTTGAATGGTTTATGCTCAATGACCAAAATTAAGGTCGAGCTTTCGACCCTCAGAAAAACCAGAAATACCAGCTTTATTATTATAAACCTAGAGTCCAGGCAGAGTACTTCATTCGTGGAGCAATGACTGAGTTTCAACACAAGCTGGAAAAAAAGTGACTGATAATCTATGGTCCTTAGATAAAGAAAATATGTCTATCCAGAAACAGGACCAATAATTCGCATAAATCATGAATGTCATGGATCATGAACTCTCTATGTGCTTATGTTTCCAACATAAATTAGAAGCAATCAGATGATTTGGTTTCTTTCTCATTAAAAATTGAATCTGCAATATTGCAGAGAGAGAAGAACTACATGAATACACCGCATTTACTAACCCCATCACATCTGCTCTCTACTTGATGTACTGCGACACCCACTTGAACCCCTCACCGTAGCCCATCTTGCGGACGATGCTGCACATAAACACTTCAAGGGGTCTAACTGTCTGATCTGCGAGATTCACTTTCCCTTTGCCAGTCGTGAAGTTGGTGAGCCCTAGATGATACCGTAGCTCATCCTCTGAAGCTGCATACGGGATATCTATTTTGTTTCCGAGCACGAGGAAAGGCACATTAGCAAGAGCTTCATCTGAAAGGAGGGCATCAAGCTCCCTCTTTGATTCTGCAAACCTCTCCTTGTCGTAGGCGTCCACCAAGTATACCACTGCATCAACCTAGAGATGAAAATTCGGAAGATCAGTCATTTAATATTAAACTCATATGAGAACATGTGCAAAAGAGTTGTCCAAGTTAAATCTGTAAACTAGAAGACAACAGGAGTTGAAAGTCATTGACTCGCTCATCGTCTCTGAACTAAATGAGGAGGAAGCTGGGCAACAGGATGCAGGTGCAAATGCCATCAAATGAACAAAAGCTCTTTGCCTCTACATGTACCTTTTCAAGTTAGAACTGCTATAGATGATCCATCTTTACTAAATAGAGAGCCATGAACATTTCCACTTTGTAGTGCATATCCTTCTCCTCTCAACCTCAGCAGATAATGTAATCTATCATCTTCACCTGTATGACCTATAACTAATATAGTTGACATATAGATCCTTTTTCACTAAAAGTTCAAGCACTCTATCTGCTGCATCTGTTGGTCATGGTTGCAGATGACCGCCTTTTAACCCAGCTCTTCACTGATATTAGTTTTTTGGTCGAAGAAATAGTTTTCCCGTTTTCCAAACTCATGGGGCAAAGAAGAAGGATGTCCATAAATATAACCTAGTCGATTCAAATGCAACATGTCCGTTTTTGAGAAACCAGCTCTCACAAGCATTTTGCCAAAGGCACAACTGCCACACAGCAATTGTCGGTTCACTATATAGGAAAGAGTCCCAAATCCAATACCTTAGTTGCATTCAAAGTAAAAAATAAAGATTGTTGTTTCTAGGTATTGGACAGAATGACAGAATGTAGACTTCTGCTAGACAGCTAATAGTGGAAGAACGCTAGCAAGTCCAAGAGTTGCCATTGGTGGAGCCTCAGTTGTCCTCATTGCCTACCGTGAAAGAGAAATCTAAAGATGGAATGGAGATACTCTAAGGTTCAATCAAGACAATTAGATTCAGACACAACACGAGCTAACAGATCTATATATCGCTTTCTTTTTTTTCGGTTTCAAAAGGCCGGATATCAAAGGGGAATATAATGAGCACCAAACCATCAGCGTCCACAGAGAAACACTCTCGTAAACCCATAAATAAAAAGCGTCACAAGACCTGTGCATCTAGCCGAATCCAAAGCAACCCACAGCTAAAAATTCATACAAAAATGCATAGAAACGTTTCATATCTCGCACAAAGGAAAAAGTCAAATTGGTCAAAACATCCGTGTCATTAGCAGACACTTTGGTCCGGATCAGCAACATAACCGATGCACTAAGGAACAGCATAATCTTCCCAAAAACTAACAAATCCGGTTCTATCATGAGAAAAAAGATTTGATCAAAAAAGAAACGTAAAGATCGCACCTTTGCATAGTAATCTTTCCAAACTCTGCGAGCGATCTGATGACCACCCAGATCAAAAGCCTTGAACTT
This sequence comes from Eucalyptus camaldulensis, assembly GCA_019915185.1. Lineage (NCBI taxonomy): Eukaryota > Viridiplantae > Streptophyta > Magnoliopsida > Myrtales > Myrtaceae > Eucalyptus > Eucalyptus camaldulensis. Next base: position 5,988,389 of record JAHSVA010000014.1, on the reverse strand, counting down.
GATCTTCCCGATGCTGAGCTCCTCCGACGTCGGGTGCTGGGTCGGCTGGTGCTGCACCAATCTCTGCATCCCATCAAAGAAAACATTAGAAGAAAAGAACCCACATTCCGAAATCATCATTCGACGATCCCAACACAAAAAAGAACCGCATCAAAATAGCGGGCACGACCTCGTCCTTCAACATGTGGAGCAACGTGGTCTTGCCGGCATTGTCGAGGCCCAGGAAGAGGATCTTGGCCTCCTTCTGCCAGAGGCCGAGGGAGGCAAGGACCCCGTAAAACCAGTCCAGAAGGAACATGGCGGTTCTTGATCCGCCGATGGGGCGGGGGATCAAGGATGTTTCTGGGTTTTCAAGAAAGAGGAGCAGAGCGGAGCGGGGGGGATTATGGCGATTGAGAATCTTGCGATCTAAGCACAGCTGTCATGCTAGATGGAGGAGGAAGATCAAAGCAGGTCAGGAAATTGAATGCGGTTGTATTTATTTGTTTTTTTTCTTTTCGTTTTTTTTCTTTTTTTTTTGGCCCATTTATTAAATTAATTTATTTAATTTCTTGTGTTTTGGTGTGAGAGTCGCAAGAAGTGGCCTAGGCCAGCTATAGCTTGGAGCTTACAACTGGTGATGGCAGGAGATGGGTTGGTACTTGGTAGTTGTTGACTTGTCGAGCTGTTGTTCCTCTTCTCCTTTTTATTTATTTATTTATTTATTCATTGTTTTTTTTTTTTGACCGGGTATTTCTATGGTAGTTTCACTTATGTTGGACAACCGTAAGATGTGTTGTCATGATTAAATACAAAAATGTTGTAATGCATCGTAAAATTATTTTATCGCATCATAATGTGTTGTTGTAATCGAATACTAAAAGATCTCATATGAGGCGGCCTGCTACTAGACCTTAGGAATTTCTAGCTCTGATAGCTTGAGTAACCCATCTTTCATTTCGCTATCAAAGTTGATATGCCTTTTCAAAAGTGCTTTATAGTGAAATCAAAGTAAACATTCTCCTCTCCCTTTGTGCATAAAATTAATTTATGACATCATGATGTAATGTTATGTGACCATAGTATTGAGTTATTATCCTAATGACCACGATGGTTGATTATGAATAGCAATGGATATGAGTCTAAGCCAATTTTAGTTGCAAACTCATAGTATTCAAGTATGTACTCATATATAAGTATATGATTATTGAGTAATGTTTGTCTCGCGAAAAATGGATGATTATCTAAATATTTTCCTTATAACATTTACAAAAATTAATGAAACCAAAAATATCATTATCGTCCCCAAAAATATTTTTGTTAATAAATTTTACTTTCATTGATCAATTATTTTAAATTATAGAAATTATTATTTTTAAGCAAATATTTTTCAATTCGAGCAAACCAAACATCGACTAAAATTGATTTTAGTCGTGCATGCATGACACGAGTTTCTTGACCGTCAGTTTGCTTCTGGGGACCAGGGAGAGGAGGACCGAACTTTTGGGGGTCAAATTAAATGTCATTGTCCAATCTGATTTCTACATTGTACCACTCTTGACTCAGGACATGATCATGTGCAAGTCAGACTTTCAAATCTGTCCACCTGGTCGGCCAAATTCTAGTTGTTAGGTGGGTAGGTGGGCATGAATGGGGTGCAAGAAGTGGGTGGCCGTTGCCGAAGTTTCCATCTCTATATGGATTTTATCGTCAGTAGGTGGAGGCGGTCATCGGAGGCAGTTGTGCAAACAGGCCATTGTCGGGGGTTCAGTGTTAACCCCCCACGAGCCTCGGCTCGTCGGCAGTTCCCCAGTGATAAATCCGCATCGAATCCGGAAAATGTGTTCACGTCAGTGACAACCAACTACGATGAACCCATTCGAAGCGTGCCTACCACGTGGGGTGCAGCACCATTGCACCACATGGCCATCAAAATTAAACGCCGAAAATACCGCTGACCTAGCAACGACGTATACATGTTTGGATCCAAGTTTCTCTTCCCCTTATTCAATTATTATTGTCTGTATTTCTAAAGAAGCTTGGCAATGAGTCTAAATGACGCTTCAATAAATACAAGCATCTCAGATATGCAATAGATAACAAAATCGTGAAACAAATTACTTTTAAGCCTGGCCCGCCTTGAGACATTCCCAAAACCTCTGAAGATCTTCCCTGGTTTGGCATGTTGGTTTGTCGTCCCTCCTGGGGTTGAACAATCTGTCGAATCTCCCTAATTCAAGCACATCTTTCAAAATTTTTATATTTTAGGGTGTGTTTGTGAATCTTAGACTGCAACTGGTTCACTTACAGAGCTTGCAACTGGATGATTCACCTGTTAACACGTCAAGCCGAGGTTAGTCTTCTACATAGACTCTTGTGGTGAGACATCATGACCGATATCATTTGTGGGTAAGGAATGTCACCTTTGCTGATTTAAAGAGTTCGTCCAGAACTTCAGACAAGGTAGGATGTGCATGAACTGCGAACTTTATGTCCTGCGTGATATCAATTAATGGTAAGTGTCAGAAGAGCATTGGCAAGTTTTTGAGAATCATGACTGCACCATGTCAAGCAAGAGAGGACGGACTGCTAACAATATCAAAGACCAAGATTAAGAGCAGTAGTTCAGACAGTTGTAGCATCTTTGATGTAACCAACTTACGTTGATACTTGTGCCTAATGCTATCGCATTCGATGCTTCATGAATGAGATCAGCTGCATGAAGGCCAAAGATGTGAACCCCAAGGATTTCTCCATTGTCTGGTCTGTATATCATCTGCGGTTAAATCACGAGAGAGGTAAGCAATTGCTATCTAGAGACAGAAATAATATTCTTAAAGACACTTCTGGAAACAATAATGGACGGCTCAATCCATAGTAAAGGGAGAAAATAGTTTCGAAATGAATCTGTGTATGCATCTATTTCAGAGCCAATGGAGTGTGTTGGGATGTACAGAGATGGAAGAGGAGCAGCATGAGAAGGACAATCATTTTGTGAAATTCTTAGGACTCGAATAACAAGCTTATAGGCTAAGAAGGACAACTAGGACAACTAAGTGCAGAGATGACCTTTGCAAGCCCTTCCCCTTCGTTTTCTGCCAAGGCTTTAGTATTGGCCTTAAAACTTGTCTTGGCAACACTAACTTCAAATCCCTCCTTTTGACCCTTTTCTCTGGCTTGAGGCTGCAAACAGAACAATCTGGTTAGGACATTGCATCAGGAATCACAAATAAAGGGAAGAAATACATCTTGATTATAATGAGAAGATATACTAATGCTCGATATCATACATATACAGTTCTACAAAAGGTAAATTTAGGGTCAATTTTCTTGTCTCCAGAACAACACATATTTTGCTATTATTTTTTCTTTCCCTCCAGGATTTTAAAATTGAAACAAAAGATCAATAGTTGAAATTTATCAAAAGAAAATTATAAATGGCTCTTCATGTCTACATTTGTATGTTTGAAAGGTTTCATGCATTTAACATTGAACAATAGTCAAATTTCGAACGCTAAAAGAGAAAAGGAAAGATGAAAGTGAAAAATAGAAGTCAACAAAAAATGCAAAGAGAAGAATTGAGTCGATTTTCTATTAACTTGACATGCCGTGCTGTTGTTATGAGGCTGAGAAGTCACTAAAAACAGAACCTCAATTGAAAGTCTCCACATCATAATAGAAAACAAAGAGGTTCAAAAATTCTTTCCAAATTATTGAAGCAATAAAAAACCAGACACAGAAAACAATACTTATAAATTTACATTTTACAATTAGAAAACAAACATGATGAAAAGATAATGATAACTTCGGAAGTCTCAGGAAATTGTTGACTGTAAATCACAAAATAAAACAATTAATTCCAGTTCAAACAAAAGAGTTTCTTCACATCATGCCGCAATGCAAAAATTCAAGTTTTCATATGGTGAAATTTCATTCATCCCGGCTTCAAATATTTTATGAGCAATCCCATACCATAAATTTCAAGAACTCCAAAAGAACTTCAAAAACATAGAAAAGTTGATATCATCTTTATGTGCTTTACTAACGGTCAACATCACCTATGCACACTGTTTCTATCTTCTCAGCCTCAAGCCTGCTTAATAGCATTCAAATTTAAAGTGTGATTACCTTAAATTATCTTTCTTTTGAAAGTCTATTCATGCAACAGTATCAGGTCATTATAGAAGACTTATCCATCTCAAATCAGCACATCAAAGTGCGACAATTGGAATGAGAATTTAAGACAAGTGCAAACGGTTTCTCAGTGCCTACTCAAAAGGGCAGACAACAGCAGAACTTCAGAAGAGCTCAATTAAAACACAAAAATGCATGGTCAAATTCATGACAAACGCTGGACTGCTAGAATGGTATGTGTTCTTCAAGTTTCAAATGGAAAAAAAAAAATATTTGAAGGACCAAAAGAGAGATGTAATTCTTTCGGTAATTTCTTCAATTTGCAATGTAAAATGTTGCTCATAATGACGGATAAATAAAAAAAGCTTAACCCTTGAGTGCTGGGTAACTGCTCAGCAGCATTAAAAAGGAAAAGAAAAATTCACAAGTTGAGAGTAGTATATATTCATTCATCAGTTGAAAAGGTCCAATTGGAAACTTTGTTTATTACTCTCTCGATCAATTACAACACAAATCTTATGGAAGGAGACACAAACATAAAACTATGATTCGAAGAAATAACACTTACCTCTGTCAGTCCAACCATACTGATTTCAGGGTGGGTAAAACAAGCAGCTGGAATGCTTAGATGATTAAGGACATGATCCCTTCCGGTGACTTGTTCAACCACTGATTTACATACATGTCAAAGCAATACAGGCGTAAATGAGACTGGAAGAACTCTAATTGTGTTGTTCTGCTTAGTTAAATTGAAAGTATACGTCTCAGCAACTGACCTGAAATTCCTTGTGCACTAGCAGCATGAGCAAGCATCATTTTACCATTTGCATCACCAATGCAATACACATGGGGAACCTGAGGAAGTCGGTACCTATCAGAACTGGAAGAAAAGTCTTTTATATCGATTTGGTAATAAAACAACGTACCAGATTGCCTTTTGCATCAATCACTTGCATACGTTCATCGACAGGAACAAATCCACGCTGCGTCTCTACATTGATCTGTGGAGGATCTCGCGATACATAGAACTTTATGAGAATAAAGAGCCAAGAGTAACAGATATAAACAAACTAAATTAATTTTCATTATGTACATACATTTTCTAAGCCAAGACCTTTTGTGAATGGAGCTCTCCCAGTTGCAATTAGTGCTGCATCTACCTATAGCAAGTACCATAAGTATATTAGATCACCGTGGTAGGAGTACATATAATGCAGGAAGAAGAATAAGGAAACAATCAATTTGCAAAGTCAATGATCCTCTGAGCTATGTGGATGATGTGATAGAAGTTTGGTCCTGGAAATTAATTATCCAAGTTGCATAATTACCGAAGCAGGAAATGCCTGGAAATATATATGTATATCTGAAAATTTTGTTGACTTCCAACAAACTATGAATGGTGACTTGAACTCCTATCATCCTACTGGTTGATTAAGTTATTTGTAGGATAACAAGTCCATAAGCATATAATTAGTATGACCGATTAGATAAATACGTATGACAACTACAAGGTAACTTTTTCTATTTCACAAATGTTATAGAGGGTGGATATGCTACTTGGACAGAATGTGTATAAATGATCTAATCAACTATGGATGATTGGTTTAGACCCAAAAAGAAATATATGAATAATTGGCTGTGAGATCATGGAATTGGTGATTATCACTAAATGATGAAGAGAGAACACCAAAAGTTCATTCACTTTTACTATGCAATGTTTCTAAAAGAAGATTAAGGATTGATGACCTCGAATATTCTGCTTTTTTAGAGACTCGTTGACTTTTATATGTAAACATAAGGGTAATATTGTTAAAGGATATGAACACATCCAGCTATCTGATATAGATGTATGCCAAATCAATATCACAGTCTTGCAGAGTGATGCATCCCAGATGCCATTCCATCGATGAGCATTATTTACTTTATTAAAGGAGCAACAGAAATCAGTTCTATTATGCATTTTGAAGCCACATTAGTTAGTTTACCTCCAATGTATCTTTCAGTTCCTTTGTCTTAGCATCAATAAGCTCAATCATGACTGGTTTACCATCCTTTGCTGGAGTTATCTGCGAAGGGATATGATGGAATATAAATTTCCAGATTCGATTCCATAATCTACACAGGTAATAATAGCCAATAAGATCACCTTGCTGGCAAAAACTCCAGTATGATAGTCGATTTTCCTGGGATTTATTAGAACTCTTTGGGCCAATTTGCCTATTTCTGGATCAAATCCAGGCATAAGCTGATCTAGAGCTTCAACAAAAGTAACCTGCATAGAATTTCAGCCATCAGATTATGCTGTTTACAGGAGATTTAAAATGCTGGTGTATATCATAGAGTAGAAAAAACTAAGAGAGTTCAATTAATGGTACTGCTCAGACAACTCGATGGAATTCAGGTTATGCCATTAAATGTCACAAGATTCACCCAGTCAACTCTCAACTCTCATTGAATAAGCTGGAAAAGTGTGAAAGCACACAATCTTTGTTATTAAATCCTTAGGTTCTGATACGATACAGGCTTCCTGTGCAACAGTCATATCAAGCACGTGTATTTTTCCATTAAAAACACAACTAAAATTTATGGCACCTGCAAGTTGGACCTATATGACAAGACATATTCAGAAACTGGATATAGTGACCTTTATCTCAGTCAGTTGATGAAGCATCAATACTTATATATATGAACAGCATCCTCATAAATGTCAAATATAAGATAATTAGTCATTTTTAGAAAGTCCAATTAAAAGCTTCAGCCACTAGGTGGTGGGACACGACTTAACATAAGGAGCACATAAACCCTCTCATGTGCCAACTGGGAGCACTCACGTGCGAAATATGTCTAGGGTAGAACCTCATTCTGATACCATATTCAAAAGTGCAACATAAAGACGTAAGCCATTAGATGGAGGGAACCCATATGTGTACAAAAACAATATAAAAAGGTTTTGCGGGAAACTTCAACAAGCACTAAACTAAAATGAGGAGGATGATCACATAATCTCATGTCATGTAAATGCAGCTTATACACAAAAATAACAAACAAAAGTGATACTGGAGAAGCTATTCCTCTCAAATAAATTGCAAAACAGTGTCTTCCAAGTCAAGGATAATATGAAAAGCAAGAGCAGGGAGCTACCTCACTCCCAAGTGCAGTATACACATCACTGAATTCAAGACCAATATAACCACTGCCAACAATAGCAATCCAGTCAGGTACAAACTCCAGCTTGAGTGCATGGTCGCTGGTGATTACAGTCTTTCCTGCAAATTGTTAGACAAATAGAAGTATAATTACATCAAAGATCAAGATAAATTTGCTGGAGCTTAAGCCCAGGTACTTAGTAGGGAGCACCATGCAGTAGGGCCACAGATCCTAATCCTGGAAATGAGAATATGAACGTGCAAAAACAAGTGTGCCTATCATAATGATTTAGTGGTCCTGATAAATAATATGTTCTTTGTAGAGGGCATCAACGAGACTGGATAAAGCCAAATGGTACATAAGAAAAAAGTTGGACAATAAATTACAAAAGTAATGGTGCTCAATGAAATCTTCCACTGTTCCAAACATCACTTCAGCGTTGATTCGAATATAAAATGATAATAGTAAGACATAACTTTCAGAAAACTAATTGTTTCAAATAAACTCCAGTAAGGTTGTTGGGCAATGGCCACAATACCTCACGTATAAGAAACAACAGATGGATATATATATAAAAAATCATTCTTAATTGGAAATTTGCGAACTTAATCCATGTGATCCATAAATTATGCCCTTCCCCATTGCATGAAGCACAGTGTAACATGAGTTTCTCTTGACTAACAGGAATTATAAACTAAGTTTCCTATATTTAGACAATACAACATGTAAGTAGGTCTGCAATGGAATCAATATGATAAACCATATTCTTAAAGAGGCCATACACTATGCTTCCAAGAAAAAGTTCTTTTTCGATCACACTTCAGACAAAAATTCGATGATGTATACAAGGAGCATTACCATCAACTTCAATCCCCTTGGGAACAAAGGGTACAGAACCAGTCGCGATGATGATATCTTTTGCAGTTATTATGTTGTCGGAGAAACCAACTTTTCCATATTTGACCTTTTGAGGACCCTGAATGTTCATATAGGATAGCAAGATGACATTAATTAATATGAAGTGCATAAAATAGATTGAGATGTAGAAATCAAACATGTTCATGCTCTCCTCAGCAGAGAGCTAGAGGGCCGGCAACAACTCACCAGAATTGTGCCTACACCAGTCAATATGTCCACGCCAAGTGCTTTCATTGAATTAGTCAAATTGCTACGAATTTTTGAGGCCAGATTATTTGCATGATCAGCAACTCCCTGCCTATCATAGCCAGCAGCTGCAACCTATAATGATGAAATCAAAAGACTGGGTCATTTCTTCCATTAGAATATGAGCTCATTTTAGCATGAGCCATGTTAATTAAGTCATAGTTCCACTAGACACTGTCGTTCACTGATTCAACAAGTACCTGCAATCCCAAAGCCTTCAAGTGATGCTCGCTCTGAAGTTCGCGCATCCTACCACTCACAGCCAACAGAGCTTTAGAAGGCACACAGCCTCTGTTTACACAGGTTCCCCCCACAACATCTCCTTCGATGATGGCAGTTTTTAGACCCTAAATTTATAGCTTTATGCAACACAATTAGCAAACAGGAATTGAAGTTTATAACAACAGTAATAATCAAGATTTGGACGATGCTCTAGCAGATTAAGAGCTCACAATCAGCAGGATAACATAAATGATTGGATCAAAGGCACGCATTAAGGCCAGGTGGGGCAGTAAAAAGAAATCTGCAAAGCTACAAGCACAAGAAGCAAAATGTCCAAAGGTTGTAGTGCATATTGTTACAGGCAAATTTACTTCATCCGCAAGAAGACAATTCAATCAGATCTTATGCTTTTCACACTTTAGCAGAAAAAATATATTTACAATTTTGCAATGAAGTTACTTTTCATTGTCATAATTTGGTGTGTTAATTATTCACAGCAAGAGGAATAATCTTCTCCCTTAAACCATTTTCTCGTAAGTTATTCCAATATATGGTGTAGATTTTACTCATGGAAGGTTGACAAAAATTACAACTAGAATAAACCTACTCATGAGCTTTTAATGGCAGTTGAAGATAACAATATACACCTGCCATTTCAAGAAGAGGAGTTTACAGATTAAACAACGTGGATTCTCTTCCCAGCGTAAGTGGCGAATATACAGATTAACCAGACTATGCTCTAGGCACCAATTTACCAAACACTCAACAGGGAATTGCATCGATGGGCATCTGTTTGTCGACCCATTTTCCAAGCAACATTGCAGGACGTCCTCAAGCAGCTAGGTGTCAAGTGACAGAATCGCAAGAAACGCTAATTGATGACGTCATTAGCAACTTGAAGGTACAGAGGAAAGGCGAGTTTTTTGGAGGCGCCGCCACAAGTAGGCCCCAAGAATGACACGGGGGTAATCGTTTCCTTTTAATAAACATCATTCGAAGCTTCATTTTTGAAGCAAAATTAACTTCCGAAGAGCCCATAAACGTCAAACTATGAATTTCCCGATGTCCAAAACGTCAAGCAACGAGTCAAGACCAAAACATACACCGGCCTGAAGGTAGGCACAAGCGATATCTCCAAAGTTAAAAACACGCGCATTTCCACAGCACATAGTGGGACTAATCGACGATGCCACCTCCTCGTCCCAGCTAGAACAAAGCCATTCCTCACTCAAAATAGAAGCCGAAACCGCAGGAAAAACAAACCGGGGGGAGGGATCACCGACGATACCTTCTCGACGGCGTGGAGCGCGGCGCCGTGGCCGCCGACGCCGGCCCCGATGATGACCAGATCGTAGTCGAACGACTTGGGCGCGCTCCCGTTGTCGGACGACAAGGCCGAGGCCTTGAAGCCTCCGCCGCCGGACCTCCTGCCGAGGACGGGGGCGCGGCGGGAGGCGGGGTGCCGGAGAGGGGTGAACCCGAGGGCCTCGCGGCGGAGGCCGCAGAACCGGAGGTTGATCGGAGCGGCGGCGGAGGCGGAGGAAGGCGAGGGCGAGGATCTAGGGGAGGGGGCGGCGAGGCGGGAGGAGGCGGGGCCGAAGGAGAGGGAGAGGGAGGACTGCATTTTTGGCTGCCCCTTAGAGAGAGAGAGAGAGAGATCTGAAGGAGTTGCAGAGAAGGAGAGAGAGTTTTGTAATGTCGGGAGAGGAAGCGGGGGGGAGCTTCGGGAGGTCCGTTGAGTTATTGAGCGAGGGGGAGGCGGAGATAACAAAGCGCGGCGGATGAACCACCTTTCCCCTTCCGTGCTGTCCTGTCCTGTCCCCACTTCGGCTCTTGCCTTGCCGATTGGGACCCCGTCCACGTGGCGCTCCTGTGGCAGGCCTCTCCCTCGGACGGCTCTTTTCGGGTGCCGTTGCCAGTAAGGTAGGATTGAAAATCTTTTGAAAAGACTTCGACGCTTCAATGTTCCCGCTGACGTCTACGGTCTCTCCGGCCGCCCCTCCGGCAAGCCAAATCGCCTCGCCTCCGTCGCACATTGATCATTGGCCTCGTCCCTTTCCCCTTTGCTCCTTCCGACCGTGTCTCTTAGTGTCCTGACAACAACATAATCACAGCGATCTAGCCATGCCCCCCTTGCACACCAATTGCCCCCTTTATCGCACATCGATCGGTGGCCCCATCCCTCTCCCCTTCCCTCCTCTTGGCCATGTCTCTTCGCGTCTCAACAGCAATGTGATCGTGCGATGGGGGTTGTTGTTGGTAGTAGCAGAAATGGCGATGGAGGAGCAGATGACATGGTTGAATTGGGAGAAACTAAAAATGAAGAATTGTCGAAGAAGATTGACAATGTGATGGTTATGACAAGCAATTGGGTCTGATCGACGAGAAGTGGTCGTTGAGAAGATCAGTTTCTATAGATTCTCTATTTTGGGTAATCAAACTGCAACAGTTCAAAATTGCTATCGTCTGATGCAAACACAAGTGAGTTGAGAACGAATGACAAGTCCTTTATGGATTAATTAGAGAGCAAGGAGAAATCAACAAAAAGTGTCGAGAATTGTAGGTTTGTCATTGAATTTTGTCAAATACATCACTCTATCACTCAATTGTTGGAAGATAACATAGATTGCTATTAAATTTTTTCATCCAATTCGGGTTTATCTCACACTTTGTGCCAAATTTCTTATCCGACATTTTATCTGAGTATATCTCAATTCATCCGGTCCATATTAGGTTGCCAAACGCCATGTATGATAGTTTATTATTCTACTTAGTCTTAAGTTCAAATTACCAAATGTTGCCTAAAAGGTGATTATCATAGTGAGACTCTAATCTTCCTTATTTTTCCAATAGAGACATTCTTCATTTCATAGACACATTTCATTTAAGCACGTGAAATGGGCTTTGGACATGGTAGATTCCACGTAGCTCAAGGGAGATTCGAAACCCAACTAAAAAGAAGTTTTCTATTAACTTGGGCTTTGCCGACCTAGTTTGTAATTTTATTTTGTTCTCTAAAGAAATGGGTCAAGTGCATAACCTTAAACGTGATTTGACATTCACTGAGGGCTCACCCGAGGAGACTTGAACAAAGGTTGTCTAACTAGAGTTAGATAATCCAACTGAGCTAAGACCCACTCATGCCCAAACTTACTTGAGAGCCTCAAGGACAGCAAGGGTTTTGACTTGGAGAGCCGAACTCGCCGTCACCAAGTGAGCAAAGATCTTGTTAGAGGAGTCATAACATACATGAATGGGGGAGCCATGACAAGGAATAATGACAATTGGAGAAATTCTCATGTGGACTTAGAGCCATGACTCAAAATAATGACAAATGTTTATCAAATCACATGAAGTGTATGTGGTTAACAGTTAATAATAGAGTAAGTCTATAACATCATTGATTTCACTCCTTATTTTGGTCTCGACTAGTAGGCTAAGAATTGGTATGCGGATGGTGGGAATAGGCCATGAGGATCGATTATGGACCAAGGACTAGCCATATGGCCGGCCGAACAACTGGCTAGCAGATCGACTAGAGGACCACTTGACTAGCCCAAGGCTTGGCCCTTGGACCCAATCGCAAGCCTTTTACACGGTAAATGAGAAGTCCAAACTCGGTCTCGCTTGTTGAGCCTAGCTACATCTGGCTTCGTTCGATCATGGCTTAGGCATGTTTGTAAAATTCTAAATGCAAGTGCACGTGTCGAACAAGTAATATAATGATGAGAAAAAGTATCGTCACACAGAGATCAATAATTAATAAACCAATTAAATACTAAAATAGACTACTTCTAAAATTTATCTAACAGATTAAAATATTATTAAGAATAAATTAAAAATGAAATTTGTAGACTAAATGCAGTAAATCGATCAAATAAATATGTTAGAGTATCTGATTTCACCATAACCACTAGATATGGATTTCAAATTGTTGTGGATACAAGAACGATATTAAACATATGATAGCGAAATTTCCTAATATATTTACTATCATATCTCTAGGTATAGCAAACCTATTTAGCTTATTAATCCACTATATCTCTATATGAATTAAAATAAGCATAAGTGCATTAAAAACTATGAATATTCCTAACTTACAATGAGTCTTTTGGATCACCTTATCACCGAAAACTACACAAATAATGCGGTATATCTCTATCCACATTTAATTCATGGTTATATATTATAATGAGCAATTGCGTATTATCACTTCTCAGTCTCAAACATGCACATCAGATCATTCAAGTGGTGGCCAGTCACTCAGAAGCATTAAGCATAATAATATATAACTCACATGAATGAAATCAGTTGTAAAACATAGAAATCATGAAATTCACATCATCATGGTTAGGCTACATCGTAGCCCTAACAAAAGAAAATTAAAACATAGTAGAATAAGAAATAAAAATATAAATCAAACCCAGCATCTTGAATTAAAGAACAAGAATTCTGTCATCACTTTGGTCTTCTCTTTAAAATACTTGAAAAACTCTCAAAAAAATGAAAAACGATCTAACAAAAACCTCACTTCTCTCTCTCTTTCTATGTTCTCTTATTTATAGGATATATCCAAGATATCTATCTCCCAACGCTTGTAGATAACATTAAGGAACAAAATCAAGAATTTCCTGATTTGATATCCATCTTCCATTGCTTTTTTTTTATTTGAATTCCTTATATTTGTCATTCTTTTCCTTATCTTCTTAATATCTTATTATTCTGCATAAACAAGGAAAATTCAAACAATTAGAAGGAAATTCAAATATTTTTCTCATAGATATTGCATTAATTTTTGCCTAAAATAGGTCAAATACCTCTATTTTTATAGAGTTATCAAGGCACGAACCTTAGGCCAAATAAAATAATCGGTTGTGATTAGACTTGATTAACTCCCATCCAATGAGATGGCCTTATAACTTAGATATTTTCCAAGTTACCTTTAATGCCTTCGTCACGTAGTAATTTAAGGAGTGTAGACTAAGCATGGACACTTGGCATGTTGGGTCTTTGCCTTAAAAGATAAGTTTGGACTTGGACTTTGAACCATTAATGAATGAAACACCTGAATCTTAGATTAGCCGAATCTTCCCTAAGTGTGAATAAGTGTGAATGAGTGTAAACACAATTAGATGAGGATAATGAGTATGAAGGCCTATGTGTCCCAAGTAATTAAGACTCCTGACCTAAGGGAATGATGGCAAGTAATCTTGGAGGGCACCACCTCTCTCCTTCATAGATTTGCCACCTTTGGGCTCCTTAGATTTTGACTTTGATTTCTAGTCTTTTTTTGAAATTGCTTGGACCTTCACTACTTTCTAATTTTCTAGAGTTTTTTATGGCTTGAATCTCGTAAAACTTCCTTCATGTATATTATTTAAAATATCTTAATCTATAACATACATAATTTTTTTTATTTTTATGAGATGAAATGATTGGGACGAAGGTGCAATCATTTATCGTTTGGAACCTACCCAATGTAGCTAAAACAGTGACCAGTTTGCTTTCTAGAATTTTTATAATTTTTTCCTTTCGAACTTGGACATACTTCCTTCAGGAAATTTTAAAGGATATCCATGTATACAACATATAAAAATTTCAAAGAGTTTTGTAAAGATTTGGATTTTAAAATGGGTTCTTATTTATGGTCGTTGGATCTGCTCAATGAGCAAATTGTTAGGTTGTGTTCAGTGATTTCCTGCTCTTTTCACAACACAAATTGGACTTGGTTTCCTCTATAAAAAATGTTATTTAAGCTCTTATTTACAACATAATAAAATTTCATAAAAGTTTTCAATTTCATTTGATAAGGTAATAACATTTATTTCGAAAGTTACTCAAAACTGTTTTCATCTTGGAATGGAGAGCCACGCGCCCCAAACTTGGGGGGAAAGGGGCTACATGCCCAACTTGACAAGTAAGCCCATCTAGAATTTTCTTGTATTAGGATAAAGATGCATTAAATACTTTTGGACCCTAGTGCATTAATGTAAGAGATAAGTCATATGCTTAAGTGTCCCCTAAAAGAATAGGCCATAATGACATATAATCTAAAACTTGGAGAGCAAGTATTCATTTCATCATTACAAGACTCGAGTGACCTAATAAGAGAATGAACAAGTGTGGCCCTAGGAATTAGGTTTGCCACATCTTTTTTCTTAGCCTTGCCACCCTATCAAACTAAGAAAATATCGGGTACACTTCATGTTCCAGCGTGGCAAATAAGAAGGCAGTAGGAGGGCGACATGTGTCCTCGTGGAACCCACAATTTCAGGCGCTATTTTGAAAATTTTTCTCTACTGTAGCTTCTGGGGAGAGGGTTTTCTGTTGCGAGTTCTTTATTTGTGCCTCTCTCTCTCTCTACCCTTGCTCTCTCTCCCCGACGAACTCCCTTTCTCTCTTTGCCCTCCCTTTTTCTGACCGGTGAACCATCGCGAGCAACCGACAAACCAAGAGGATACTGGCGAGAGAACCGTGAGCAACCAATCGGCGTGTGACCTCCCTCTCTCTCTTTGCCCTCCCTCTTTCCAACTAGCGAACCACCACGAGCAACCAACGAACCAGGAGGATATCGGCAAGAGGACCACAAACAACCGATCGACGTGCAACCTCCCTCTCTCTCTCTACCCTCATTTCTGACTGGCGAACCACCGTGAGCAATCGACGAACTAGGAGGATACCGGCAAGAGGACCCCGAGCAATTGACCGGCATGCGACCTCCTTCTCTTTCTTTGCCCTCCCTATTTTCGACCAGCGAACCACCACGTTGCCCCTCTAGCTTTAGATCTAGCCCCAACTCATCCATCCCCTACTCTTTCTATCCCCTTGCATCTCTGTCTACCCTCCCTCTCTTCACGGCGAACCACAGCACCCCCCTCCGACTCTAGATCCAACACTGGCTTTTCTTGTACGTTGGAACATTTGTGATCGACCGCCTCACACCTACCACCTTATTGATCTCCAGTTTGGCACTAATCACAATCCCTACAGTCGCTCGCCTGACCTCCTTCATCAAGTCCCCAGCCCTCCTCTCCAACATCCAGGTAATTTCTCGCTTTTGCTTTTCTCTTTTTTTCTTTGATGGCGTGCGTGTTTTCCTCTAATGGGTTTGCGGCAATATTTGGATGTTATATTCTTATGTCAATGATAAAATTTGATTGTTATGAATGTGTGGACTAAGTATATCATATATGTTTAACGATTGGTTCTAGTTTATTTGAGGGTAGGTTGTTAGGACTTTGTTTTGTACATTTAATTTTCAAACAGTAAAACAAACGAAATCAGCATGCTCACGGATGAATTAACATAATCTTCAATGTGATTTACCCACCTTGTGAATTTCCATAGTGCTTTGGTAGAGTGATTGAAGTCATTCCCTATGCTATTGCAATTTTTGTTCATACATGTGAATAAGTAATTCGTTTTTTGAACATTTGTTTTGAATCTAGTTGATTTTAGCAATTATGGATTTTAGCTTTAAATGGGAAATTGAAATTGTTGAGGGGTAATTCTTTTTATGTTGACCTAGTTTTGTAGCTGCCTTCTCCCATTCGTGCATGTGCTACTATCCATCCGTTTTTTTTTTTTCATTTAAATATTATGTATGAGGAAAACCAAAGCATGTAAAAACATGGTTTTTGACCGCGTACTACCACTCTTTCTAGATAGAGATGCCACTATTTCTAGACAATTGTGAGAAAAAAAATTATCTCATTCCACTATCTTTCTCTATGGACATTGTGTTTTAGATAACTCATTTGCTAGTGTGGCATGGACAAGATTATCATTCTCTTGGTTTTCAGTTTGGTGTATACAATATTTTCTACTTAGGATGTATGTGAATAGGCAATTGTTCTTCCTTGATAGGAGGAGCTTGCGATTTGTAGCCAAACTGGCTCTTCACCTAGTGTGGATGAACCTTCGTCAAGTTAACATCAATATTCAAATCCTCACCTCTGAATTCTCTCATTCAAATTGTTGAAATTTCTTTGGTAATGGTCCTTCAAGTGACGCTCGAACTCAACAACCTCTTAACTGAAAAATGGTAAAGCCCAAATAACCTACGAAAACATCAATCTTGTTCTTTAGTATGCAGTTCATTTGCCCCATAGGCTATTTTGTGAAACCCATAATATACAATGTTAAGGGTCCTTAATCAGACGTTTATAATTTGAATTTAAGAATCCTCAATCAAACATTTATAATTTCAAGTAAGAATTTGATCGAAATTTCAAGAAGTAGCGACATGGGAAAATATGCAATAGCAAAACAAATTTAGTGATATGCCAATATAAAGGTTCACTTTATTAATCCTACAAACAAAATGCACATACATTTACAAACGACAATTAAAACTCATGAACAACCCAACCAACATCTTCAAGTTTGTCAAATCTCACAACATGTTAAGGTTTAAAGCTAAAATTACCATAAACAACAACACAACTAACATTTTCAATCTAGAATTTTCTTTCTTCGATTTTGCCAAATCTTGCTTCAATTTTGCAGCCGTAGTATCTTCTCCCTTCGTTGTCCTTCGACCTTGCCGTTCGTAGAGGACATTTTAGGCCATAATAGCAAAACACGAACATATTGTTGTTGATTAGAGGGGTTGACATCATTAATTGTAACGAATACTCTGCAAAAAAAAAAATTGAGGATAGCCTAATGAAAACCTTCTCTTTTGCACTGTATGCCACAGAAACACCATACAAGGAATGTTATATAAAAACACGCAATTACTATTGACAACTGTGAACCAGCAAGGAGATAATCGCAAAGTTATGTTTAAACATCACTTGATTACTACTAACAACTATGAACCAGCAAACAGGTGCTACAGAATGATTGCTTCAAGCGGTCGCAAAGTCGTGTTTAAGCGAATTTAGACGAACTTCAAAAATCGAAGATTCATAACTTAGGACAATGTCATCTCACAACATTATATGATGAACTATTATTTATCATGACAATGAAAATGAAAAATATTAACTTGAAGGCCATAATACATATGATGCTTCTATAACTTATAAACTGATTCTTGCTTTTTGCCTTCTTGAATTTACAATATTTGTACAATGGTGAAAAGTGATAGGGGTTATATGCCGCTATCAACTAGCTATAGGACTGTGTGATTTTTCTAAATCTCCTACAGATGTTTAAGAATTAGGTTTGTTAAACTGTGGTTTTGAAAAAGACTTTCTAAATTTCTTCATATTGTCTGCAATTTGCCAATAAAGTGAATAGTTGTGTTTATGTCAAGATAAGAACAATTGATGCGGTTATGATTACTCATTCTCATGTTGATGCCATTGGAGGTCTCTGAACAATTCCTAGTGTCTTTTTTGATGACCTCATTGAACTATACAAAGAAACTGGCGTGGTTAAAATGGTGGGGCAAACTTTCATATGTATAGGAACAAAAAAGTTGACCTTAGCCAGATGATTGTAATATCCATCTAGATATGAAGAGAGAAGGAATTCTACCTATAAATTCCAGGAGATGAAAGAAGAAAGCATTCTGATGTGTCGACTTCTATATATCTTCAGAGGACAAATTGTTTTGATTGAGCTGCATTAAATTATTTTGCGTTAAATTATTTTTCCATCTACTTGGTAAATCAGATTAAAGATTATGTTAATTCATCCTAGAACATGTTGATTTCTTTTGTTTTACTGTTTGAAAATTAAATGCACAAAACATAGTGCTAACAGTCTACCCTCAAATGAACTAGAACCAATCATTAAGTATATACGATATACTTAGTCCAAACATTCATGACAATCAGATCTCATCATCGACATAAGAATATAACATTCGAATATAGCCACAAACTCTTCAAAGGAAAACACGCACGCCATCAGACAGAGAAAAAAAAAGAAAAGCGAAAGCGAGAAATTACTTGGACGTTGAAAAGGAGGGTGGGGACTCAATGAAGGAGGTTGGGCAAGCGACCGGCCAGATCGTGAAATGGGCGGAACTGGAGATCAACAAGCCGGTGGGTGTGAGGCGTTCGAGCGCGAACATTCTAGCGTACAAGACAAGTCGGTGCCGGATCTAGAGCCAAAGGAAGGGCGCGGTGGTCCACCACGAAGAGAGGGAGGGTAGACAGAGACGCAAGAGGAGAGAAAGAGCAGGGAACGGATGAGTCGGGTCAAATTCGGAGCTGGAGGGGCGGCACGGTGGTTCACCGGTCGGAAAGAGGGAGGGCAGAGAGAGGGGAGGAGGTCGCACGCTGGTCGCACGCCGATCGGTCGGAAAGAGGGAGGGCAAAGAGAGAGGGAGGTGGCACGCCGTTTGGTTGCTCGCGATCCTCTTGCCGATATCTTCCTAGTTCGTCGGTTGCTCATGATGGTTCGCTAGTTAGAAAGAGGGAGGGCAAAGAGATAGAGGGAGGTCGCACGCCGATTAGTCGGAAAGAGGGAGGGTAGAGAGAGAGAGAGAGAGAGAGAGAGAGAGAGAGAGAGAGAGAGAGAGGGAGGTCGCACACCGATCGGTTGCTCGCAGTCCTCTCGTCGATATCCTCCTAGTTCATTGGTTGCTCGTGGTGGTTTGCCGGTCGGAAAGAGGGAGGGTAGAGAGAGAGAGAGGTGTGAAGAAAGAAAACTTTGCAGAAAAAACCCTACTTTCTTCTGTTGTAGCTATAGGACTGAATTTTTTTTCAAAATGGCACTTCATTTTCTCTCCAGATTGTGGGTCTTACGAGAACACGTGTCACCTTCCTATCGTCTTCTTATTTGCCATGCTGGCGCATGAGAGCCAGCCTATATTTTTTCTATCAACCTAGGCTTGCTACCTAAAGAAATCTTATTGGTCCATTTAAAGGGTAATGATAAGAAATTTGCCTATAAATAGGACATTCCTCCCACAACCACACGACACCACCTTACTTCTCCCTCACTTACTCTCTCTTTTTCTCTCACGCCCTCTTAGTATTGCCCTCTCTCTCTCTTTCACCCTTGCTCGCCCACCGCCTCATCGGACGGCCCTCTATTAGTAAAATCACCTATAGTTTATTGAGGGTCAGTGAAGGTAAATAGAATCTCTAACTCTTGGTTAGGGTGATAGCATACATCGTCGAGTTTGGTGGTGTGCTCATCCGTGTAAGCCGCATGTATGTTGTAATGTTCTTTTATATAATTTGCTCATGTTTGTATGTTTGAGTGCGTTCATGCCCTAGAGCGAGGTTGAGGTTCGCTTGGCTTGGAATCGACGTCAAGTTGCAATGGCCTAAGTTGCAAGGGCTCAAATCAGCATTGAAGCGTGTCAATTCCAAGTCTTGCTTGGTGTGGACATCGGCTTAGGCGCGCGGCTCAAGCCACGAACTAAGAATTGTGTCCAGCATATTATATAGTATGATGTAAAGAGTTATGGCACACTCACTTGCATGAGCACACATTTGGGCTACATATGAGTCAACTAAGAAGAAAAGTAAAAAACTGGCTTGTATGATACACTTAAAGTGAAAAAAGCGCTCGTCACCATATCGCGTTGGTGGCGATACCTCGTTCATTAAACGAGATACCCTGGTTGAGCTAGAATGCTTGGGATTGACCCTAGATGCCTTAGGTAAGCTAGCCTTAGGATGCCCTGGTTGAGTCAGGATGGTTGAATTGAGCTTGGATGCCTTGGTGAGCTAGCGCCAAGATGTTTCAATTGAGCCGAGATGCCCTAGTTGAGTCGGGAAGCCTAGCATGAAGCTAAAAGCCTTAGTCGAGCTGAGAGGGCTTGGTCAAGTCAAGACAACGATAAGAGAATCATGTTATAAGTGTCGGTATGTGCATAAGCATGCTATATTGATGTGTTCATTGAAATGATGAAGGTAAGCTTGCATTGAAGTATGTGGTAATAGACATTTGCATGTAATCGAGGTGTAGCAACAAATTTGTCATTGATCTGCCATAAACATTATATCGCGAGTATTGTACCTACTAGATTTTGATGATGAGATGTCCTCCTAGTAGAGAATTAAAGGTTTTACTTACTGAGTTCATGACTTACCCCATTATTTTTCAGAATTGTAGGTATGGAGGAGTTGTAGTCTCGCTAAAAGAGCTAAGGTTTACCATAGCTTTTGAGCATAAAACATTTAGTGGTTGTAAATATAATGGCTCGTGACAAAAAAATGTTGTAAATATAATTGATATAATTGTATATTCGCAAGTTGTTGTTTTTCCTGGCTGTTTGTTATTATCTGGGTATTGTATATACTCTTTCACATGTGCTTAAATCAAAGATTAAAAAGAAAAAGGACGGAGACACGCTTGTGACATCGCGAAAATAACCCTGCCGCCGAAGACCCTAGAGATGGAGTTGGGGTCGTGACAAAGTCCATATTAATCCAATCTCGACAAAAATTTTGTCTTTCGAGTAAATAAGAAAAGATGTATGATATAATTACTTTAAAGACATCATTTCACTAGTTTAGCTAGTAAGGGCGCGTTTGGCTGCCACTTGTTTATGTTCCCAGGAACAAAAATTTCTGTTTTTTTGTTCCTGGGAACAAAAAAGGAACAGAAACGCGTTTGTGTGCGTTTTTGTTCCAAAACTATTTTTTGTTCCCAGAAATACATTTGGAACAAAAACAAGAAACAAAAAAAAGTTGTTTCTTGCTTCTGAAACAAAATCTAGAAACACTTTTCTTTTTTCTTTTTTTTTTCTTTGGCCGGTCGCCGGCCCCCGGCGAGGCCGAGCCTCGCCGGATTTGGGCGAGGCCAAGCTCGCCCAGCCAAGGTGAGGCGAGCCTCGCCCCACCACGGTAAGGCTCGGCCTCGCCGAG
Organism: Eucalyptus camaldulensis; assembly: GCA_019915185.1. Classification (NCBI taxonomy): domain Eukaryota; kingdom Viridiplantae; phylum Streptophyta; class Magnoliopsida; order Myrtales; family Myrtaceae; genus Eucalyptus; species Eucalyptus camaldulensis. The sequence goes on along the minus strand of JAHSVA010000014.1, from coordinate 5,966,964 downwards.
GGCCGGCGAGCCTCGCCGTGGTTGGGCGAGGCTGTCAGCCCCCGTTGGCCGGTCGCCGGAGGCCGGCGACCGGCCAAAAGAAGTAAAAAAGAAAAAAGAAAAAAGAAAGGAAAAAAAGAAAAATAAAAGAAAATTATTAAAAAATTAAAAGAAACAAAAAAAGAATTGTTCCCGGAACAAGTTTACCAAACGCGTGTTTTTGGTCAAAAATTGTTCCTCGGAACAAAAACACTTTTTTTTTTTTATTTCTGTTCTCTGGAACAATTTTTAAACAGAAACGTTACCAAACGCGCCCTAATTCAATGAGAAAAAAAAAATCGTGTGTAAACTTTGCTAGTTTTGAGATTGGGATAAACTGTCCAAAAAGTCTTAAATCCATTATGCAACCAGTAATTTAATTTTAAACTTTCTAATTTGGCTAATATAATCATAAACTTTTTGATGATTTTTCATTATTGTTTTTTTTTTTTTGGTAAAAGGTAATTATATAGAATGAGAAAGGCCAATACAAAAGATCGGAACCATAACCTACACTCTAAACTGAAGAGTGAAGGGGATCCGATGTAAAAGAGAACAAGCAGAAACAAGAAAACAAACAGCCAGCAAACCGGCGGGACACCATACAGCAACGGCGACCCTCCGAATTCAGCAAGAAGGCAAAGAAAGGAGATCGAAAGGCAAAGCGAGTGGCTGGACGATTAGTGAGTAGAGAATGCCACCGGATCGAATCCCCAACATCTTTGGAGCCTTTGATTCCTCGGAGAAGGCGTCATTATTGTTGATCCTACCAAATTTTACGTGAGAAGTCACTGATGTGGAATCAACACTAGCTATTTTACGTGATATAGTCGACAACTCACATGGATGATTTTAAATGAAATGACATCATTTTGCATTTCTTAAAAAGAAAATTCTAAACTTTTCCTTTTCCCTTTTCTTTTATTTCCTTCTCCAGTGTTCATCTTTCTCCCTCCACCAATGACCCCCAGGGGAGATCAAAAAATTTATAAAACATTCATAAAAATTATAATTTTTTTTATTAAAATGACATCATTTTGAGTGGATTTGGACATGTTATACCATTGACCATATTACATAGGACAATCAATGCCGACTGAAACGTCATATCAGCAATTTCTAACTTAAATAATTTCCCCTAGGGTTGAGATAATGAATATAACTACATTGAATGATGTGATGATATAACAATAATCACATTAGAATATCTCAATTTTAGTTTCAAAGTTAGCATGTCATTGGAATTACAATTTACATCGGGGTGTTACTTGGACAACTTTACTTGGACCACATTGTTCGATAGAAAATTTTGATAAAATCTATGAAAGTCAAAATCACTATGTAACCTTCCATAAAACTAATGGTCGTTTATAACTAAGAATGTTATTTATCTAAATAATTTTTCTTCTAATAGTTTTCTCATAAGCCCTGTTTAGTTATCAAGATTACCTTGGAAAGGAAAATTTTCTGTCTTGAAAATTCTGAAAAACGAAAATTGTTTTTTCCTGAAAATTCAGCAAAGGACAAAGAGATCATTTACAAGCAAAATGGTATGATGGTATGCTTACCTCACTTTTTATTAATGAAACATTTTTTTTTTGAACGGTATTGTAATGATTACCCTAGAGATCAAATTAATGTTATGAAAGTTGCACAAGCATGGCAAACTAATAATGAATCTTTAGTTCAAGTGCATCTCGTATATAAGAAAAAAAGTTTCATTATTAGTAATAAAGCAATAAAAGCTGCTCCTTCTAGATAGACTGGAATAACGAACATTAAAAATTTGTCTTAAAAAAATGATCTTTCATTTCCTGTGGAAGAGAAATGTAATAAACTATCCAATCCCTTCCAAATTATTTAGAAAGTCTGGCCTTTCCAATTTTCATTTGAATTGAACTAATGTTCACGGGACTCGAATCTTCTATGAATATATTTTAGTGGGTACCATTGGTGTAAAAATCAGTCATTAAATGTGAAAATGATTAATCAGTCATTAAATGTGAAATGATTCTTGTAAGAATGCCTTTTCAAAAAGTGCCTGACAAAAAAAGTTCTTGATTTGACATATTGGAAACGAGCGACGTACAGTGTAAAGACATTATCACGAGAGTTATGATACGAATTGGAAGATCTATAAATCTTAAAGAATTTTTCATCCCGCTCATTTATGGTGACTTTTATTATTAATTTTCTGGCTTTTTTATAAATCTAGGGGCTCATATATCTTGACCTTATTTAACTTGATTTTTCCAAAAAAATTTATATACATGTATAATTATATAATTTTTAATTTTTAACTTAATATAAGCATTTCATTTTAAAAGATTGAAAGGAAAGTCGGGAGCCGTAAGTGAAAATGAGAGATAATTCCAGTTTTGGCCTTGCGGTTCATGAAAATTGCACATCCAAGTCCACTAAATTTTAATTTGTGCAATCGAGGCACACAATTTATCCGATTCATGTAATTAAAATTGTTTATCATCAGTGCACGCGATTCCAATAATATTGTGACTTTCAATATCGAAAAAATAAATAAATGGAAGGCTTTAGAAATTAAAACACAATTTCAAATCAATCTAGAAACACACAAGAAAAAAGAACGTGCGTGATGCTTGCGACCTTGACAAACGCCGATGAGAACGCACTGGGCCGTGGGGGCTGACGTTGTGTCCCCGCTCAGATTTTTTCTGCAATAATTTGAAAGATTTTACAATCCATCGTGTTGACCTAAAATACAAGTCTTGCCCCCATGAATTTTTCAATACACACATATATATATATATATATAGCTAAGTCAACGTCAAGTGTTTTCTCTTTCATTTGCCCCACAAATTGATTAAGTTTAATAATTAATTCTCAAATTCATAAGGACGCTATTGATGTTAGAATGCACGTGTGACTTGTATTAAAATAATAGCTCATGACTCATTGATTTAATTTTTTAAGTGAATATAGGTCTAGCTAGATTTGTCATGGGTTTGGATTTGAATTTGAGCTCTTCTTTGATGATCTCTCCCAGAAGAAAGTATTAGATTTCTGTTGCGAGCTGCTAACAAATAGTATCACAGCTAGATCGGTGGGCCCCCATTCTACTCCGGTACCCAATGACCAAGAGATTAGGCAAGATATATGAATTAAAGGGGAGCAATACTAAAACACGGAGCTCGCATGTGAGAAGGAGATTGTTAAGATGCACGTGTGAGAGTTAAATGTTAAGATACATATATGAGTCGTATTAGAGAAATGAGAAGATTGTTGAGATACACGTGAGGTTGATTATTTATATGCATGTATAAGTTCAAGTTGATTCATAACTCACTGATGTAAATTTTTTGAACTAAATATATTGATGGTTTTGGACTTAAATTCTCATTTGGAGATTTCTTCAAAAGAAGGTATTGGAATTTTATTGTGTGCTCCCAACTTGCACTAATCGTTGAAATGGTCATAGTTTATTTATTTGCAATTGTTGATTAATTTATTTTTTCACTAAGGTCACTCGACCTCACGAGCACGAGGGATGGAGGCAGTGGTGTCATCGAGTTGCCTTTCACTTTATTATATGAAGTAACTTTATGTACAAATAAATCGAATCATCATTGGCTGGCTCACTAAATTATTTATTAAAGAATTGTGCATGTGCTCGATTCTACTAGCGTGCTACTCGTGAGCGAAGATAGTTAAAGCATTGTGGCTTTTGAGCGAGATGAGGTCTTTCAGCCACCTATAACAAGGGTGAACATGCTTTCATGATAGAACCTAGAACTTGAGAATTAGATTGGTGGGAATTTGTAGTTTCCGATTTCAAAAAATGAGAAATTTATTTTGACGGGTAGGTTTTAAGTTTTTTATTGGAGAAACCTGAAATCTGTAATTTGTAACCTAGATCTTAAAATAAATTATAATGTTTGTCTTAGTCCATATCTTCGTGCGATCTTGCGATATTTTATGTCGTCCGATGATGAATGTATAATTTAGAAGCACTAGTTTATGTTTCATTTTATGACCGAGACTTTTATTTTATTTATTTTTATATTTTTCGTGTGTCTAAATATAAGTTATGGATAATTAAAGGTTTTAATTCATTGCAATTATTCAATTGATAATTTATGTGGAATTTGGATAGATGTTGGAATCGACCTTGAAACCTATGACGGGGTATGTTCTAAATTCTAAGTTTAAAAAAATGAGGAACCTATTTCAATTAGTATGTTTCGAGTTCTACATTAAACCTGTAAGGGATTTGAAACCTCTCACTCTTACCTGTAACCTTACTTACCGATGAAATTGAATCATTGTTGGCCAGCTAAATAAATTATTTACTAAGAAATCACGCGTGTGCTCATTCATGTTGCTGAGGCATTGCAAGCTATCAGCATGCCAACCATGAGCCGAGATGGTTCTAGTCCCGTGGTTCTCTAGTGGAGGGATTTTTAGTCTCGATTGCGACATTTTGAATGCTACCGCTCATAATGTTATCTCCATTAATTATCACTCCCTTCCATCGCATTTGGTCGGATCCCTGTTCTTCTCCCATCATCAGCTCTCCCAGAAAAGCAAACGGGAATGGAAAAATATCAGCCGCCGCCTCCAACCCCAGCCCCGCCGCATCCATCCGGAGGAGCCCCGCCGGCGGCGTACGTGCCGCCACGTGGCGCTCCGATTTCACGCACGTGGATTTTGCGGTCCCCCAACCGGAGGAGGAATCCGGGACCATCCGGTACCCGGCCGAGCGCGGGAGCCAGTGGCGTTTCCGCAATTAAGACCAAAACCCAGGGGCGTCTACGAACTCCCCACTCATTTATATTTCCTTTTATAATTTACCAGTTTTTTAGAGAGAGAGAGAGGGAGAGACTTTTTTTTTTTTTTTTTTGGGTTTTTGCCTTTTCTTACTCTTCTAATCGAAGAAGCTCTTGCACGAAACAGGAAAGGGAGAGACCGAAAAAACTCGAAGAGAGAGAGAGAGAGAGAGAAGGAAGAGAGAGAGAGAATCGAAGGTTGCAGCAGCGTCAATGGCGGCCTGAGTGATTTCCTTCTCGCCCGATTCTCCGGGAAGCTCTCGGTCTCTTCGTCAATCCGGTGGGGCCCGCCTCTTCCTCCCTTTCCTGTCTCTCTCTCCCCGTTGCCTCCGCAAACCCTAATTCGCCCCCCGCGCGCGCGCGCCCCCCGCCCCACCCCCTTCCCCCGGGCCCGAAATTCCGCCCGCTGCCGTATCGCGTCGCCTCGGCGGGGGCGGGTTCGGGCGTCCCGCGGTCTCGGCGCTCGTCGGGGCGCGGCGATGGGCGGGCAAGAGAAATCGTCCTCGAACTCGAATTCGATGCAGGTGAGTGGTCGTCTTGCTTTCCTCCTTTCGTTTCGTTTCACTGTTGTATAGAGGCTTCCCTCTCTTGTGGCGGCGCGGATCGTTTGGGGAATTCGGCGCGGCCGGATAGGGTTTAGAGCAAGTTAGGGGCGGTCCGGCGGTTCGCGGTTCGGTTCTTGATTGGCGGCGGGGTTGTTTGAGATTCAGTGGAGTGAGTTGGAGTTCCGTCAATTTGATTCAATTAGGTTTTGCGAACAGGGGCTTCGTCCCATGGGTTACTTTGGTGGGGGCTAGGGCTTCTATTTTTGGTGCACTGACATGAGGGGATGGCTTCTTATCCTCTCAATTCAAATGAGTAGATTATGAATGAAAGGACAGGCTAGATAGCTCCCTTCTGCAATGGAGGGGTTCCGAGCGCTTTCTAGCGCGACTTTAGGAATGGAATGCTGGTTTTGGGAAGATACTTTCTGGGGATGCAGTTTGTGTAGCGAGTGTTAATGCTGGGTGAGTTAAAAGGTTAAGTTTGCATGACCATTGGTGCTTTGATTTCAGCGCGTTAAAGTATATCAACTGAATGATGAAGGGAAATGGGACGACCATGGTACTGGGCATGTCACGGTCGACTATTTGGAGGTTCGTTCTCCGCTATCTTTGAGATTCTGCCGCTCCTAGATTCCCAGAAAACTGATTTATTTTTTGTTCACCTAAAGCTGAGTGTGTTTTGAACTTAAATACTGGTACAGAGGTCGGAAGATCTGGGTATATTTGTGTTTGATGAAGACAACGAAACATTGCTTCTGCATCGGATCAGCTCAGAGGACATTTATAGGAAGCAAGAAGGTCCTAGTTCCTTTTGTTTCTCATGATACATGTGAGCTTTATTTTTGATTACAATGATATGATTCGACTGCAGTTTGAGTTTATTCTGTCCTACAATGTGTACTTTCAGATTCCATCATCTCATGGAGAGACCCTGAATACGCTACTGAATTGGCCCTTAGCTTTCAGGAGACATCTGGTTGCTCCTACATATGGTAACAATTGGTGGTTTTATGACATTGATAGACGAACTTTGTTCAGTTCTGTTCTCTCAGTATGACAATATACATTTCATGCTTATACACTGTCGACTTTTTACAGGGATCATATCTGTAATGTACAACGGAATATGCATTTTAGCAGTCTTAACAGTAAGTACCTGCGCATCCAGCCTAGTTTCGGATACTGTTCTGTTCATTTATTCCATCTTAAACACTGGATATTTTAAAGCTAGTTCTTTCCTGGAAAATGGAGTGTTTGATGCTTTTGAATGAACCCAGAGTATACGTTATTTGAGTAGCTTTCTGAAATTTCAAGATCTTTGTCTGTCTACTTTTCGGTGACATGAATTAAATCTATTTGTGCGAACTGCAGTATCTTTTTAGAGAGCTTTTGATTCATTTCTGACTTCTCCATCTTGTTAATTGTGGGTTTTTGTTGCTGTTGTTGCATTTTACGATGGAAGATCTTTACTTGCAATCATGCAGCACCTCGCGTTTTGTTGAATGTATAGATATGTCTTAGAGTTTCTAAGTATCAAGGGATGTTGACATGCTTTTGGGAAGGCTTAAGCATGAGTACAATGATTTGGGGAAAACACAAAGGAAGGTTCTTTCCATTTGGAAATGCATGAACTTTGGTAGGATGTGACGACCTCTACTAATGAACTTCTATGTCTTCCTCAGCATTTATTTATAGATCCCTATTGTCCTGTGAATGCCTTTGTATTACTTCTCAGGCAAAACGTTAGCCTTTACCCCATTAACCTGACAATGATATTAGATAAACCCCCCCCTCCATACATCTACCAAACAGTCTCCCATTTTACCTTCTTTCTATTGTTGTCACTGAAAGGTATGGCCTTCATTAGAAACCGTCTTTTTTTCTTTGAAAGTCAAGTGCCGCCTTTTCTCCTTTTCTCTTTCTACTTGAAGAGCCTTCCTATCTCATGCATTATGCCTTTCCTCTTATGCCATTGCCACTTGTCCTAAACCTTTTTGTTTGAAAAAGGATAAATTATGGATTATTTGTGTGGGATTTAGCAAGATTATAGATTGGGTTCATTGATTGAGAAGAGAATGTACACAAGATTATGGAGAGAATGGCTTTTGACCTAACTCTGGAATGAGGGCTCTGTCAGTAATTTTCAAGTTTGCCAGGGGAAGATGTAGGTCCACTGCAAAGTTCTTTTTGATGAGTTTCACAAGATATAGAGGGGCTAGAGATATGTGAGGGGTTTGATGCAGGGTGAGGGTGGTTTTTTGAAGAGGTCCTTGAGTTGAGCAGTATGGCAATCTCTAAGTCTATAAGTTGGTTGATTTTCGCAAGTTACTGCATAGGAGCTGGAGCTGGCTTGTCTTGAAAAGGTTTTTGCTTTTTGGCAATTGCCCAAACTGTGGATATTGTTTCTAGGGTTCACGAATTTTCACAGCCTTGAAAGACAATTGTCAACAAGATGCTGTTGTCAGAGTCCATCTTTGAATTTTTTTTTTTTTTTTTGGTAGAAAGCTGGTATAGATGAAGCTCTGACACTTTGGTACCCCACTTGTTTGATGAAGAGAGGGATTTTCTCTGACAAACCTGAGGTTAGGCTACTTTTCTGGTTTTGAAAAATAGGATGGTAATGATGATCTCCACGAGAAGTTGAATTGGAGTTTAGGATCCGGAACCAGCCTTTGAAAAGACTCTTGTTCTATCAGGTTTTCTAGGAAATTTTTATGTTTGTTTTGTTCGACAAGGAAATTTGTCGTCCATGGTGGATTTGATTTTGTGTGGTCCAATATGATAAATTCAATTTAGTATTCAAATTGAGGACATTGTAAAGTTGCACATAGGTGATAAGCTGTAAGGGTAGACCTTCAAATCAGATCTTTAAGAATTCCTAAAAGTGGTTTAGCAAACAATAGTTTAAAGTACCTTTTGAATTAAACACTCAAACACAGATTGAATTTTATTTTCTGATATTACTAGACATGCAACTCAAATGTCAGGATGAGTTGTACTTATGGTAGCAAAGCGTACATCTTAAAGCGTACATCTTAAGATAAGTGTAACTAAAAAATATCATGCATAACTGCACCCTCTTTTTATAAGCAACATGAGTTGTGGATGTATGTTTTAAAAGTCACATCTGTTTGGCTTCTGTTCATCCTCTATAAGGTTCGCCATTCTAAGAATTAGCATGGTAACATGAGCCTTTGGAAACTGATATAGGTTAATCCTGAGATTTTTTCCTTTCCTTCTCCCAAATAGATTCACCCACGACTTGAAGCAATACTCTTTTCTCCTGAACATTACTGGAAGATCTTTATACGTACTAGCATAACAGCCCCCTAGGCAATCATCTGCATCTAGTAGGGTTTGAAGAAAGCTTCTTGGTGCATATGTCGGATTTACTTACTGCTAACCTGTTTGAACTGGGGTTTGTAGTCGAAATGCGAGGAAGTATTATTGTAAATATCTGAAGTAGTGTTTGAAGAGTGTTGTCTGATGCTTGATTGGCACTTGCTGATGACCTTTTTGGCTAGAACTTTGTGATTGTAGAGTTGTGAGAATCTATTAATGTTGCTGCTGGTGTCAATCCCAATTGTTGGTTACATAGCTTCTTACCCAACAGCAGGGGTTTGGTTGTAAAAACATATAACAAATCTTGGGTCACATACCTCAGCTAAAAAGATACTTGACTTGTTAAATTTGGTCTCTTGGTATCTTAGTGAAATAGATGAATTCATGTGATATAAGGTGAGTGTGACTTTAGTTCTGAAAAGGAACCATGGATTCAAGTAAAATATTTTCAGTTACCCTAGAATTTGAGACCTACACAAAGATATTATATGAAAATGCAAAAAGCATTTGTAATGTAGAGATTTCAGATTTTATTTGCCTCACTAGGCATTGGTGGTAGGATAGTCAGTGAATTGGTTTCTTCTCTTCGGACAGGAATCTAATTTTTCTGATTTTTGTCCTGAACATTTCGAAATTCACATAACATACATCGATATTGTAGTGAGTGTGATTCCCAACCCTGTTAGTTTTACCACTTTTTCATTTTTCCTTGCTCTTGTTTTCTTCGAACCATGTTAGTAGCTGCAATTTTATGTGTCCCTGAGTTTTTCTAGTTTTTCTTCCACAGATAATACGTTTCATAGCGTGAATAGCGAGTTGAGGGAGTTGCCGCCTGTTGAGCTATCCACTCTTCCTCTAATACACAAGGTACTGCTCTCCCTCTCCCCCCTTCACTCTCTCTCATACTTTTAGCTGCACTGTTCCATCTTCCTGTGGCTACTGTTGTTTGAGGTGGAAACATAAGGGGTGGGCTTTATGAGGATTAGCTGGTCCCTTTGTGATTAACTGTTTGTGAAATCAGATTGAGTTGCAAGTTCCTCTCCATCTCGGTCATCTTGCAAAACAACCCTAGGGGGTGGAATTAAGTGCAAGATGTTGATGCTTTATCTTAGCTACTTGTTTGACATAATAAGGGAAGAAGGTAAATCCCCCCCCCCCCCCCCCCCCCAAAAAAAAAAAGAAAAGAAAAAAGAAAACAATGCACAAAAAAAATAAAATGAAAACACAAAAACGCGCATGTGCATGCAGGCAGAGCTCCCTTTGAGGCACAAAATGAGCAATTCTTCTTGGTTGTGATCACTGATGGTGCTTATTAAATTGCAATTAGTATCTCAGATGTATTTCTATACTTAGTCAAGAGTTTAGAGCTAGTAATCATAAAAAAAAAATATATCTTTGGAGGCTTTTGTGGTAGTTTCATTCTTCAGTTTTACTTGAAGGATGCGTATTTACTTATCTTAGGGTTAGAAAAGTTATACCTTTTCTGTTTCCATTTAGCAAAAGCTATTAGTTTCTGGACTTTCTTGTGTCTCAAATTTCCATTTACTTATAATCTCATTGACTGCACGACTTATCTCAGTTGATTTCTGTCTTGCAGACTGTGTATGAAGGCCGGGTTACTGATAAGATGCAGCTGATAGATCTTATTCTGAATGATGTAAGCTTCTGTTAACTTTGCCAGTCCAATGGACATCAATGTAGGTGTGGTCATGGTAGGCCTTTTTATTTTGAGTTTATCTGGTATTTAGCCTACATAAATAAATATTAAATTATAAAGTTTTTGCAGTTTATGTTAGTAGTTTTGTTCTTCCATTATCATTGCGCGTCAAGTTTATTATCAATTTCCTTGCTGTTGTACATATGCATATGAATACTACAGTAGTCTTGTGAGTTGTGGTGGGCATTGGACATTGCTTTTATTACAAGCCTTTTCATTCTCTATCAGTCCTTTGATGTGTACGCAAATTCTGATGTTGAAAACCATTGTTGTTTAATGGAAGTTACTATCTTAATGCAGCAAGAGTTTCTCCGGAAGCTAATGCACTTATTTAGATTGTGTGAAGACTTGGAACACCTCAGTGATCTTCAGATGATCTGTAGAATAGTCAAAGGGATAAGTAAGAATTTTTAGCTAGACACCATTTTCTCAGTCCTTAATTTGTTGGCCTCTTCATAATTTTTTTTCCTCAGCCTGACTGATTTCCCTCTTTTTGTGCAGTTTTACTCAACAGCCCTCAGATCTTTGAGAAAATTTTTGGAGATGAGCTGATTATGGACATTATTGGCTCCCTCGAATGTAAGTTCCTTTTCATGAGAAAATCTGTCAAAAGCTTCTAGAGAATTATTAACGTCTGCAATAATGAGATGACACTTACATGGACATATGATGTTATTGGAGTTAACTATACCATGGCTCCACTAGCATCCCTGCACCTATGCGAGACACTTTGAAGTGCCATTCGCACTATTTTAAATAGTAATCATTAGGAAGGAGAAAAAAAAGTACGGAAAATATTCTGATCATACTGGAGAAGGGACAGGACTGTTATGACCTTAACTAGCCATAACTAATACACTTGTTTGATCTTGTTGCTTCTTTAGCTGGTTATTGAATCATCTTCTTGCTGTTTTAAAAAATTGTCTTATTAAATGTATATGTTGAATGTGCTGTTCATTTTATCATAGACCATTTCCTTTCCTTTTTTAAGTTAATATCATGTGACAACTATGATGTTCTGTATTTGTTTGCAGATGATCCTGAGGTTCCTCATGTCCAACAGCATCGCAATTTTTTGAAAGAACATGTTGTATTTAAAGAGGTGAGATGTTATATCTGGCAGTGGTGCAACAAGTTCAAGTTTACTGATCCATACTGAAAATTTTGCTTAACAGGCTATTTTCCTTTTTTAGGCAATTCCAATTAGAGATCCAATTGTCCTATCGAAGATACACCAGACATATAGAGTTGGTTACTTGAAGGTGTGTTTCCATATCAACTACTGTTTCAAAGGATTCCTTTTGTGGATCCTTTTCTGACATTGAATTGTCTTCCTTAGGATGTTGTTTTGGCTAGAATGTTGGATGACACAATTATTGCAAACCTCAATTCCATCATCCATTCAAATAATGCCATTGTAAGTATAAAAAAGATGTCTTTTAAATTTGTTTGTATATTTCTGTATTGAATTTATGTTCTCTCTTGTAGGTTGTTTCTTTGTTAAAGGATGACAGTACCTTTATCCAGGAACTGTTTGAAAGGTTAGATAATCCGGCAACCCCATCAGAGTCGAAGAAAAATTTGGTAAGTATATTGTCAACATTATTCATTGGTCTGTGACTTCCTTTGGATTAACATCTGGGATTTGAATGATGCATCAGATTTTTTTATGTAAACCTGAACTTTTCATTGTACTTTGCTAGAGAGGTTAATGGTTTCTTGTGTTTTTGTTGTTAGTCGGTTCTTATTGATTACAGTTGGACAACCTTTTAATGGTTAAGTCATGTTGAATGGCTTTAACTCTGATTGTAATTTATTGAATGCCTTTGACTAGATTCGATAAACCGTACAGTAGGTGCAATTTTATTATGAGGTTGGAATTGGATGCTCCAGTCTGTGGAATGATTAAAGTAATACGAACATGCCTTAATGTAGAATGTGTGTTTTAGACTATGCTTAAGAAATCACTACTTTTTATAAGAAAATGACAGGAAGGATTTTGGGAACATCCCTCGGGATATTAGTGTCCATTTCTGCTGTTGCCCTAATTCCCCCTTTTCTCTATCACTGGTCTCATTTTTTATTTTTGGAAAAGATTTTTGCTGATCATTTTTCAGCTACTATTACTCAAGAGTTACGCAGTATTTGCTTGCATTAAATAGTAAAATATTTTGTTCCTATTAGTGCATCCATTTTTATGATTACATGAGGAATAAATTTATTGCCTGATCATGAACTCGTGATTTTCTATAGTATGATGATAATCAGTACCATTAGCTCTCTTTAATGATCAATATCCTATTCTGAAGTTGGTTGCTGCAAGACAGTTGAATTTCTTCAATTTCCATATGGAAGGTTATAAATAAGCAATGCCATGTTCCACGAAACACACTCCTTCTGAATGTTTTGACCGTATACACTTTAGTTGAAATTAAATGTAGTCATTGCTATTAATCATGTGGAAGAGTTTTGTGTGTGAATCTGCTCAAAGTAGTTTTGTTTTTAAAGGGAGCTCACCTCTAATTTGATATGTTTATGATAGGTTGACCTCTGTCTTTATCTATAAAAAATTTCGGTATGGTAGGATGACAAGAAATTAGATTATTCCTGTCTTTGCTCCACCGCAGCATGCAAGCTTTATTAGGATAACTTGGAACGTGCAGGATGCACATAGGACCATTAGACCATGTTGCATGTGAAGTGAGAGATTATGTGTATCTGGATTCATAGTACTTGTTGGCTGATGGAAATATATGTACATTTATTTATCTGGAAACTTTGATGTTATTTTGTAAGATGGTTTGAAATGTTGATTTTAATGTTCTAGCTCTCACACAGCCAATTAAGCATCTAATCTAGCTTAAGTGCTGTTTGGGCTTAATTTTTTGGTGTTATGGATCAGTTTGTTTGTGAGAATGGTTTATATCATGCGACTTTTTTTCGTTTGTACTTCTCAAACATTTTGACCTCTATATTTGTTTGTACAATACAGAATTTTTTCCTGCATATTCGAGATTTCTACAATAATAATGGGAGTGTGCCTGGATATGACGACCAAACAAAATATCTACTCTAAGTCTTAGCCATTCTCTCCTAGATCTGAATCCCCTATGTTCACACTGTTGTTACTCTCTTGATGTAGGTGTATTTCTTGCATGACTTCTGTAGTTTAAGCAAGAGCTTACAAATGGTCCAGCAGCTCCGGCTTTTCAGGTACAATTTGAGCAGGATTTTATTTTTCTGAAGATACTTGTTTTCATTCTCTAATTTGAGATTACAGTGGTTCATGCATTATTTTTTGATTTGCCCTTGTTGTTGCTATACATGTATCTTATTTGACAAGACTCGTATTTTGTAGGGATCTTGTGGGCGTGGGCATTTTTAAAATCATTGCCGATGCTTTGCAGAGTGACGACAATAGGCTTATACTAACTGGGTAAATACTCCTAGATGTAATTCCATCCATCACTCACATAGATAAATATGCACACATGACAAAAGAAAGAGATGGCAAACTGAAGACAGATGCACTATTGAAAATGTCATCCTAATTATGTGCCATTTTGGTGGATGCAGGACAGATATTATTATTCTTTTTATGAATCAAGACCCAAATCTTTTGCGTTCGTATGTTGTACGCCCAGAAGACGGTGACGGAGCGAAGCTTTTGGGACTTCTGGTATTGCTTTCATGAGGATATGTCAATGCACCGCATGAGATGATATTTTTGAAAACTGAAGTTATTCAACCTAAAAGTCTAAGTGGGTTGAAGGTCGATCTGTAATAGTTGTAAAACAGAGTACATTTTGTATTGTTCTAGTGCAATCCTTTTTGTATGATCAGTAATACTAGGACCAACGAGCTATGAGCACTGCAAGCATTTCGTGAATGAATTTGAGTGGCTTTTCTATTTTTAGGTAATGGGTAGTTTTCTAATTAAAAAGTGATTGGTAGTTTCCAGTTTTTGAAGCTTTTACAATTTAGCCCTTGAAAAGGTTTTTTGATGAGAACAATAAATTAAAGTATAACAAGGAGATTTTTCCTTTAAAAGATAGTAGATAATGCTAGGGTAAATTTGGAAAACGAAAAGTGAGACAAACCTTACTTTTGGCTTAAATGTATAGAGTTATGGTTGATTTTTACCTGTCACAGTGAATTTGGTTCTGTATTAAGAGTAAACAATTATAGTGTTCCTGCTAAAATATAGCTTGTGGCTTGTAGGTTAAAGGAATGGTGACAGATTTTGGTGATGACATGCATTGCCAGTTTCTTGAGATTCTTCGAAGTTTGCTTGACTCATACACTCTATCAGGAGGACAGGTTCTGCCTAATCATACACTTCCCTCATCTGATTTTTATTTTCCTAGTTTGTCATGGTGGTTGGATATTCTATGAATTCAAGGTTTCTTTTTTGCCTTTCGGTTGTTCTCTCTAAGTCCCTTGCTAATTTTCCCCTCAATTTAATAAGTACATCCGTCTCTGAGGTTTTATCTCATCAGCCAAGTGTGTTTTTATTAGGTTGATCTTGATATTATCAGTAAGGAATTATATGTCAACTTTTGACTGGATTTTTTGTGAATCACTGTACTTTGCATCTTTTTCCGTATGATCAACTGATTATGAGCTCTTGGCAGTGGAAATATAGATAAGTAGTATGATTAAAAAAACTAGAATTGGTTATCAAATAAATTTAGCTGGGGAATTGCTGGTAAAAATTTTCAAAAAGTAGAAAATCTTGTTGTGGTGGTTCATTTGAATGAAAATGCACAACATGTCTATTCTAATGTAATTAAATCGACGAACTAAAAGCAATTTGTTGGCTGAATTTACCAACTCAAACCCCAAACTTCCACCACAATTAACAGCATGAGGCAACAATGTCATTGCTGCTCTTGTCAAAATTTTGAATCCATAAATTTAACCGAAGAACCACAAATGACAACTATAGGATTGGACCCCAAGAGCTCTTACACTATTTAGGAGAGCATTCGCATTCTTGGGCTGATTTACATGATCATAGAAATACTAATTTCCCATTAAACTATTTAGCTGAACAGGGTAGATAAACATGTTCAAACTTCATCCTGTGAGCCAACAGTCTGAAAATGAAGTTGCAAGTTTATTGTGTACCAGAAAAGACTTTGCCATCAACGCTAGTGCCAGTAATTGAACCATTGGGCCTTTTGTTTTCTGTATGACTTGATTGGACTACTCAAAGGGGATAAATACGTATGTTGCACTGTCCTATTTGTCTGTCATCCTATCTCGTATATATATATTCTGCTTTGTGCCAAGGATAGGCTGCTCAATTTTTGCACGGTGAAAGCTCTTTGAAAAATTTGTTTCTCTGAACCTGGACTGATCTTGCTTTTTCTTTGTTCAGAGGGACAGTGTTATTGAGATATTCTATGAGAAGCATCTGGGGCAGTTAATTGACGTCATTGTAGCATCTTGCCCCTCGGTCACATCTCATTCATTGAGAAATGAAACGGGTTCTGGAAGAGTCAAAAATCAGCAGAGAACGAAGCCTGAAATACTATCAAACATATGTGAATTGCTTTGCTTTTGCGTTCTGCACCATCCATATAGGATAAAGTACTTATTTGTACACCCTTATGATTGTGTTAATTCATTAATCTAGTATGTTGATCACATATAATTTTAACACTCCAATGATTAGACATGAGAACTAATTATGTCTTCTCTTCTCTGGTTGCAGATGTAACTTTCTTCTAAATAACGTGGCAGATAAGGTTTTGTTGCTGATGCAAAGAAGAGAAAAGTACCTTGTAGTTGCTGCTGTCCGGTTTTTTCGTACTATCCTCTCTCGCCATGTAGGTGGTCCTTTGTTGTTGCCCATGTTGATGTTAATTTTTGTGGTAGAATAGAGCAATAGATGAGTAGTGTCACGGGATTTCTCCTTTGATCTATAATTTTGAGCATGAGGCAGGCCTTGCATTGTATCAATGAAAGCACTAGGATCGTGGATAGAAGTTTTAACATAGAATCTGAAAGATACATAAGCAATGAACTACTGATGAATTTTATGATGTGTCTTATGTGTTTTCTTGTGGCAACTTGGTGATGTGTTTTCAATTTGCAGGATGAGCATATTATAAGCCATATAGTTAGGAACAACCTTCTCAAACCAATTGTTGATGCTTTTGTGAGAAATGGTGATCGTTACAACCTGCTAAACTCCGTGGTCTTAGAACTTCTTGAGTACATCCGCAAGGTTTGTATGCCTGTACGATGTTTTCACTCATTCAGTCTCTTCTCCGCACAAAAAAGAGTGCTTTGAATAAGCAAACAGCATCATTTACATGTGGTGATCAAGTTGACGCCCTTTTCATGCAGGAAAATCTGAAACTGTTGGTTAAATATACAGTTGATTCGTTTTGGAACGAATTGGTTAAGTTTGAGCACCTGCCATGTATTCAGTCCTTCAAAGTCAAGTATGAGCAGGTATGATGTATTGTGCCTATCCCTCTTCTCTGCTTTCGGAGGAAACTAGTCAAGTATAAATCTCTAACTGGTTTTCTTCCAGTGCTTGGAGAATGGTGGAACTAGAGGCCCTATTAACGTGTCAGATCCCCGGAAAAGAATAGATGAGCGTGCTTTGGAGAAAGAGGAGGAGGACTATTTTAATGAAGACAGGTCTATTTACACACTCTGTATGATATTTTGTCCTTTCGTTTGCTTAGTTTTCTCGTTCATGACCTTTTGTTTTTACTCAGTGATGAAGAAGATACAGCATCAGCATCCGCGTCTCAATCTCGGAAGGTACAACCGCAGCCTGTTCTATCCAATGGAGTTTCAGCAAGCCATCAATCAATAAGGTGCTTGGATGCCTTAAATTTCAGAATTTTCTAGAATGTCATACACTACGTTTATGCTCTAATGCATACATTAACCTTGGTTTATAGTCGAAGAACTGGTGGGCTGGTTGATTACGATGATGATGAAGATGATGAAGACTACAGACCACCACCTAGGAGACAGAAAGATAACCCAGATGACGAGGAAGCGACCATGGATTCCATCAGGTTGAAAAGAAAACTGGCTCCTAAGGATAAGGAGCCTGATATATCGAAGAGGCCACGGCTGAACAAAAACCCCAAATCAAAAGACAACAGTGTGTTTGCAGCTTTGTGTTCAACACTAAGTCAAGCAGTGCTACCGAGTAAGAAGACTGCAAGCAACATGCATAGTTCTCCACAGGCCGGGGATGCAGACAAAAATGCCCATGAACAAAATCATGAGGACTTTGCTCCTACTAGAGGCTCTTCAGATAGTAGCAGTTCAGATGATGAGACCCATAAGGAAAAGGAATCTGCCAGTCCTCGGAGCTGTTTGGAGTGTGTACAAAGCACCTCGGATAATAGACAGTTGGGGAGCGAGGACACCCCATTGGTACAGCCAAAATCATCACCAGAGATGGCTGTGAATGGATCCTAGCTCACATTTAGTCTCGAGAGAAAATCTTATCATTCATTTGACTATGGAGCTGCAACAAGGCAAATCGGCCCCAGAGTTGTTAAGCAGCATTGGCCAAGAATAGCAAAAGAGAAGGGTATATACAGAATATACGGTTTTGATCTCTCCGGTCGATGTTGGAATAGATGCTGTTTTGGTGACGCAGGGCGAGAGGGGGGAGGGGACTTCCATGGTTATGTGGCGAATCGCCTGTCTTACCTACGTGTTGCGTCGGCTAATGTACTTGTTGCTTCTATAAAATACTCAGGCAATTGTTTCTCTTCCTCCGAACGTGTTTTGTCGCGATTTCCCTGTGTATTTCGCCCTGTGGCCTGAACATGCGATGTGGTTGGGGCATCGATATAAGCTCTGTTCTTGTAGCGTCTCTCTTTTTTAATTATTTTCCCCCCTTTTTTTTTCCAGTTTCGGTGGTGGGGTATGATAATCAAGGGGTTGGCTTAGAGGAGGTTGAAGCTTTTTTCCGCGCCTTTCTGTTGTTTCCTCCGCTCCCTCATGCCAAGAGCTCAAAAGTTTTTCCTCATTGTAGTCTTTACATTCTCATTCATGAAATGATGTAAATTGTAATTTGGAATTTGTCTTCTCTTAAGAAAATTTTGATAGCTCTTCCGTATGATTTCAGTGCATGTTTTGAGTTGCGCAATCATCGTGTGTTCAGTTCATCTTCTCAGCTTTTTCATGGAGCTCTCTTTGAATGAAAATACCTAAAAACGTCCAAAGGCGTGTGATGATTCCGACAAAGATCAGTTAAATTCATTTGCCCTTGCTTCTTATTACAGCTTTTTTGGTTCTCTCGTGAAGGAACTCACTGAACGAGTTTTACCGCGTCATGAGTCCGGATTCAGTTGGGATTAGCTGGGATTGAGTGTTGCTGCCGTTCTCCATCGTAATATTTATAATACAGTGTGTTAGAAAGTGCTACGTGAGGGGATTGAAGAACGGTGTAACTGAGGGGGAGAGAGCTAACTGGTAGGTGGTCTTAGACCTCTTTTATTCTAAAAGCTAGCTCAAGAGATAAGGTTTTTTTTTTCATACTTATAAGCTATTTCTTCCGCAATCAATGTGGGACAATCTTAACAGCCTCCTCTGTTGGTCAGGGCCGATACACATCGGGATTTGGGTTAGAGCCGCAACAACCCCCTCCGAGTGACTATTGGGTCAAGACTTAGACAATCTCAACAATCTTCCTTTTACACATCGGGATTTGGGTTAGAGCTGCAACAACCCTCACCGGTGTTGGGTAGTCTTAGAACTCTCTCATCCCTAAAACTAGCTTAAGGGATGAGATTTTCCCTCATATTTATATATCGACTACTTGCCCTTCATATAACTAGCGTGGGATAATTTCAACACCAACTATAATTGAATTCAGCTTCAAAGGCCTAGCCCAAAATCAAAAAATTGGGCCTGTGGTGGCTTACTATAGAAATGGGCAAACCATGCCCAAATCCAGTTAGGCTCGTGCCCAACTCGACTTGATTCATGATGTTATAATCAATTTTGAAAATGAATTTCCGCTCGAGATCTGTAAAGTTGTAACTCCTTTACTTATGTTCATATATATGGGTGCCCCATATCATTTTGTAGATTTCATGCCTTTTCACAATAGTCGAGCCGAGTATCGACCAACTCGAACTTGACATCTTATTATCTTAATCAAGCAGTTTGAGCTCGAGCTGATCTCGAAATCGCATATCGATAGTGCTTGAGTAGCATGTCTCCCGCCTTTTCTTCCCTCTCATATTTTATCTTTTTAGTTATTTCAACTCTTTATTCATTATTCGGAAATAACCGAATTTGCTCTGTGTTAATTTTTTTTTTTCTAATTTCACTTTTTAAATTTTTTATTTGCCTCTACCTTTTCTTTCGCTGCCGCGACACGTGGCCCACGAAACCGATTCCCCAAGTCGCCACGCCGCTCGCGTGCTCGTCGGCCAAATAACCGACGCGTGTGCGCGGAAGCGACACGTGTCCCCTCCCCTCTCTTTCTCTCTCTTTCCGCTCTTCTCACTCCTCACTTTCACTCGCCATCGCTCCGTCGCAGCGAAACTGAAAAGGAGAATTCTCTCTCCGATCGACGAAGAAGGAAGAAGGAAGGAAGGAAGAAGAGGAAGAAGGAAGAAGGAGATCAAGGGAGGGGAAGATGACGACGAGCAACATGGAGGCGCGGACGCAGTCGCTGCTGAGCGAGCTCAACTTCGACAAGGGCGGCTTCTTCGACCTCGGCCACCCTCTCCTCAACCGCATCGCCGAGAGCTTCATCAAGGCCGCCGGCGTAATGAATCTCCGTTTTCTGTTGCTGCTGCCGCTAGCGAACGACTAGATTATATGCTTAGGTTGCGATCGCAGCCGCGTTTGCCGGAGCATCGTCGAGTAGATTTCTCGATCGCCTTTCTTTCTTTTTTGTTGTTACTAGCGGGATGAGCGGACTCGGACGCGTAGTGAACGGCCGGATGGATGTCTTCTGTTCGCGCTGCGTCGCGGCCGGCGTGCGTTAGGTTGAGATCGTGTCCGTGTTTGCTTGAGTATCGTTGCGTCGGTGACGCGCGAGGTCTTCGTAGTAGCACCGCGTGTTTTAGATTGCGCGTTCGTTTTCCTGGAAAATTTGGTGAACTTTTTTCCCGTGTGATCGAAGGAGTTGGAGTTTGCGTCTTGCGTCGGCTTTTTTCGTGATGTTCGGAACTTTTCTCGCAGATTGGAGCGATTCAGGCCGTGTCGCGGGAAGCCTACTTCACGGCGGTTGAAGGTATGATGAGTTCCTAGTTTCCTTTGGGAAGCGTTGAGCCGGCGGTGTTGTGTGTTGAATTTTGAGGAGAGGAAGAACGGGATGTCGTTTAGGTGTGTTGCGATAGCGTCCATTTCTGGTTGAGATGACAAACTAACGGCCGATGTTGAATTTAACAGGCGCAGGACTGGATTCGAGCAATGACGTTCCGGAAATTCCAGGTGCAAAGAAGCATCGGTTCCCCGAGCTGAGAGGTATACTACGCTCGAGTGCTGAATTCCTGTCTATTTGCTTATCTCTAATCTGTCAAATGGAGATCGAAGGCTAATTGCTAGGTGGATGATGACTCTCTTTCCATATAATTGTACTTCGATCCTAGATTACTGGTAAGTTTGCCTTACTCTAATCGTCGTTCTTGTGTGCTGTGTAGGAGCAACCAACAGGAATTCCCTGGAGGCCATGGTGAGTCTTATAAGCATAATCTAATGTGATTTGCTGTGTCATCTCAAATTATTATTGATTAATGTTTCTCGTTTGGTTCGTCTAGGTGAAGAGCACTGGTAAAGAATCCCTGCAATGGGGTAAGCATGTTTCAATTTCTTGATTCTGTGTCTCAGCAATTTTGTAAGTTGAGGATCTAGGGATGGTTGGGAATATAAAATGTTCAGCTCGAGAATTGTTCGTCGACATTCATTGACATGGGCTTGGCTTGAAAATCCTGATCGAGTGAAAATATGTGAATTCAGCAACAATAGTGACGAGATGGTTGTTTGATCTGCTGTCCAGGACTGGCTGCAGGGGTGTACTCGGGTTTGACATATGGGTTGAAGGAGACCCGCGGAGCTCATGATTGGGTAATGAGTCTGACTTTTCATTGATTATTCAACACTTAGCGTGCAGTGCATGATGGCTCGTAAGTGCAAGCGAGCTTTTATATGTTCTTTTCGTAGCGGTTTGCATTTGTGCCGTGTGCATCAGATGAGGACCTCGCATCTGTTGTTGAGCTTAGGATGGCATATTGGCTTTACCATTAAAACTTCTGATGTTCAATTGTTAACAAATTGTTTTTCACAACTCCGGTTCTTAATGGTGTATTGTTATAGAACTGTGTTTCTCTGTAGATGCGGCAACTTATCAAATGGTATGTTGCAGAAAAACAGCGCAGTTGCAGGAGCTATCACGGGTGTGGCGCTCGCACTCACGGCCGATGACACTTCCCACGAGCAGATTGTGCAGTGTGCCATCACCGGAGCTGCGATTTCTACCGCTGCAAACCTCCTTTCAGGGATATTTTGACGTGCCCAGAGGCGGGCCTATCTGTTTGGAGAAGAATCTTGGTTTCCCCTTCTGTCTTCTTTAAATAAGCGTGGACCATAGGATCTTTGTAAAGTTTGTTCTGTCCGGGACTGTATACACTTCTAAAGCAGTCTCGATTGCGAACTTGGCAACGTTTGTGTGTTCTCGGCGGAGAGTTTAAGATGGCAAGAGATGGCTAGAGTTAGTTTGAAACATGGCAAGAGACGGCTAGAGCTAGTTTGATGTTTCAGTTCCTGTTGATATTGAAAGCATTATGTTTCACTTCTTCGCTTTCTTGGTTTCACCTTTCTCAGTGCGGCTGATCTCGCGGTTCAAGGGAAAAGGAGTGAATCGTGATCTTTACATATGATTAAGTTCTTCAGCAATCCATGCCTTTGTTGTGACTGTAGGTCTGCGCAGATTGGACAGAGTCCGATCGACTTAATGAGGAGATTGTAGAAGTATATGCAGTTATCTGCTTTTGAAGTCTATTACATGATTGGCAAGACGGTGTCTATGAATGCCTCTATTGTCAGATTTTGGTTCAATTTGATTAGATGGTAGATTTAGCCAACAACCCACATTTCATAACTTTAAAAAGAATACAACTACTTTTGGGTTAGCGGGTGAAAATCACAATTTGTCCACCTTTTTAAGACCATCTGCGTAAACATGCGGGGGGAAATGAGTCGACAATGGTACAGAAGAGGAAAGAAAAACCTGAAGATGGTGAGAAGGTGAAGACGAGGATGGCGTAGGAATTAGCATGATTGATGTAGTAGATTGGCTAGCAAAACCATTCATCAAAGTCTATTAACATACCTAGCTGAGTCGTTATGCTTGGCAAGTTTGGCCGGAACGGGGAGGTGGATTAGGTCAGGCGCATAAATCCAACATCTAGTCGAGGTTACACGATAAATAAATAAATCTAAAAAATACTTTTCTGAAAATGATTGTTTATATCATTTGAGAAATGCATAAACGAAAAATATTTTTCTCATTTAAAAAAATAATTTAACATAAATTATTATCAACACAAGTTCAGTCCGCGATCTTAGATTTTTTTTATTTAAATAATAATCATTTTTCCCTTTCACAAGAATATTTAGATATATATTATTTTTGATAATGAAAATAATTTTCATTAATTGATTATTTTAACGAATGCAAAAAATCATTTTAGAAAAATTGATTATTTTAACGAATGCAAACAATTATTTTAGAAAAATATTTTTTTGAAATATTTATTTTTTAACGAAATAAATGGAGCCTCACTAATTATGGGCCCAGCCCAGTGATAGGACACGAGCCCAGCCACAGTCTCAGGTTCTCACTTGTCCTAATGCTAATCCTCTTCCTAGCTGTTTGCTCATTTTGTCACACCCCGATAAAAATCTCCATCTCCCTCTCTCCAAAATCCTGTAATTCTCTGCTTCTCTAGGGTTTCAGATCCGCTCCTCAGAGCTCCGTCCTCAGGTACGCCCCCCTTCGACTTCCCCTCCCGAGTTGCTCCCTTTCATGTCCGTCGAAATCCGGTGGTCGCCGGGGCTGCAGTTTTAGGGTTTTTACCTCGTCTCGCCGCGTGGTTCGGAATCGAGGGTTTTGCTCACATTTGATTAGGGTTGCGGCGAATCGAACGCGTCCCTTCTTGTGCAGCAAGATGAAATCTTAGGCCCGGAACTGCAGTAGCGAGTTCGTGTGCATGCGATCGATGGTTCTGGGCCGTTTTTAAGCGCTTCTTGGTGTTTTTTTTTTTTTTTTCTGATTTCGATTGTACTTGTTTGGTCATTGTTGGATTTGATCGATCGATCGATCTCGGTGAATGGTTTTTCGTGGGTGAATTGGCTGTGAGCCTGTTTCCTGCTTAAGAATTTCGGGCAATCTTTTTTTTCTCACTGTGGGCTGGAAAAAATTACATTTTGTTGGGCCTGGGAGATTTAAGAGGATTCTGACCTAAAGAATTGTGCTTTAGGGGATGTCGAGTAAGGATGATGAGAAGGCTCAGGATGCGGCCGAGCGAATCAAGGCTGCCGCCATGAGCGCCGCGAAGGGTCTTAGCCGTGCTCAGGCTGAACGAGCTGCCGCGGCCGCCGCGCGTAATGTCAATGCTTATGGGCAAAAAGAGGAAGGGCCCAGTAGATGGCAGGAGAAAAGGGAAGCGAAGAGGCAGATGTATTTGATGAGTACTGAGAAGGCCGTTAAACTAGGGGAGCGGAAAGACTTGAAGGCTTCGGTGTCTACTGTTGGTGGCTCGGGGCAGTGCCAGAAGTGCTATCAGTCGGGGCATTGGACTTATCAATGCACTAATGAGCGCGTCTACATTTCACGGCCGTCGAGGACCCAGCTGCTTAAGAATCCCAAATTGCAGGCGGAAGCACGGTTATCTTATGAACCGGAAAATCCGGATATCAAGGAGGAGAAGACTGAGAAGCGCTCTAAGAAAAGTAAAAGGAAATACAAATCTGATTCGGATTCTGCTAGTGACAGTGAGGCTTCTGTTTTTGAGAGTGAGAGTGAGTCAGCATCTGCATCGGATTACTCTTCCAAGGAGAGTAGTTCAGCTGACAGTTCATCATCTGATTCGGAGGAAGAGAGGAGGCGGCGGAGGAAGAAGAAGAAACAGAAGAGCAGGAGGCGTAGGCGGTACAGTTCATCGTCTGAATCATCTGATTCTTCCTCTGCTTCGGAATCGGATTCTGATGATGATAGCAGCCGAAGGAAGAGCAGAAGGCACAGGAAAAGGCGCTGAAGGTGCAGTATGGATTAAGGGAGTTGTGCATGACATGACTGTGGCATGTGATGTGATTGTTTTTAAGCACGCACAAGCTCCATTGGTCCCTCGGCTATGGTTAATCTCATATCTCCTTTGGGGAGGCTCTGAAAGGAGGTTCGGTAGATCCTGCAGACTGGGAGGTTCTAAGATGCATAGGTGTTTCCTTATCTTTTGCTTATAGATCCAGTAGTTGATGGAAATGTTATTCTGGGATTGCATGTTGTGATATCCCGATACATCTTTTCCTGGTTTTTTTTTTTCATGCTGTAAAATGTCAAGCAGGTATTTGCTTTATCTCAGAAGTACAATCTTTTTCTGGATTTTAGCAGTTTCTACAACGCTTGCCTGGTTTTGATGATTGTTTCAGTTTCAGGTGATATCGTTGACATTGTGTTTGCTGGTGCGGCATATTTGCTGTTAGTTCTACTTAATGACATATGCTAGATGACTTCCGTTTATACCATTAGATCATCTTCTATATAGTGTCATGAACTTTTCTAGATTACTTGATCAGCAGGAGTTTGTCTGATTGATTGTGCAATCTTTCCATTGAACCAGTCAGTTTCTTCTTGAACCATCCTTTTTGGATAGTCTTATCAAACATTTAGTCCCCTGCTATCTTCTCTCCTCATTGTGTTGACTTCTCTTGAATTGCTTCATTGGATTCCCATGAAGTTCCCGAGTGTGTTTGGACATGTCTGAATACAGAGCGTTGATCTTTGAGCATGTGATGATAAAAGTATCGTTTCAGTAGTTTATCAGAAGCAAAAGCATACTACTAGACAGAGGATGAAGTTCCTGAGTGTTTTTGGACATGTATGAATACAGAGCATTGATCTTTGAGCATGTGATGATAAAAGTATCGTTTCAGTAGTTTATCAGAAGCAAAAGCATACTGCTAGACAGAGGATGGTATATATATGTGCCGTGACCACGATATTTTTCAACTTTCTGATGTGGTAATTTACCTTTATTGCTGGAACCATGAGAAAGTTCCAGGCATTGCTGTAATCTGCCGTTTAGTGTTACTTTTCCTTTGATGAATATTAGTCTTTTACTACTAGTCTATTGCCAAGGGATGATTGGTTTCACCCTGGAATGTGGAAGGGTCGGTTCTCAAATCTTGGAATCGGTCCCAGGACCCATCAGTCGGGTTTGGTTCCTGGGTGGGTTTAGGAATCGGCGGTGATATCTTTATTTATTTTTTCTTGTTAATCCTTGCAAGGTTGCAAGTGTTGTTGCATGGTGTGAACACTATTTTTTAGTGTTTTGGATCTTTGATCAGTGAAATAACGATGGGAAGACATTAAAGGAGTGATAAAATATGATTAAGTATCATTAACTTGCTAATAAAAAAAAATATCGGTGTGGTCCAGGTGGTTAGGTCCGCATTTGGAATTGGACGGATAATCATTGGTTTCAAATTTTAGGAAACGGCGATCGGGACAGTTCAAAAGCGATCGGGTTGGTCCAGTTTCAATGCTCGCTCCTACTATTGCCTGTTAAAATAGACTCATAATTTGCACAATAGACACAAAATCAGTGGCTGATCAGAGTGTACCGAGAGACTCATTGAAATATAGTGGGTAAGTTTAGAATTTTTGACTATACAAAAAAAAGTTTGGGAAATTGGTGTTATAGTGGACATAAATTTAATTTTTATTTTGTGGAATTTTATCTAGGATTTAATTTGATGCATATGTATTTGTGTCACGTTTAGTCACACTCAGAGAATGGCATTCATTGTCATACATATCAAGTGGCATACAGTGATAAAAGTCACAAGCTAAATGTAGGATATTCGTGATGATAGATATTCAAATGATTATTAATTTGAATGCAAGTACATAGCATGGAGCGTTGACAACACATAAAAAAACAAGTAAAAATGAATGGTTTAAAAACTAATTATTTTAAGATAGATATTTTATTAAAAATTATTGATATTTTTAAGATAGATGTTTTATTAAAAATTATTGATATATCGATTGAATTTACTTAACATAAAAGAATGTTGAGGCCATATTACTCCTGCTCTTTCCAATCCAATACATCAAGAAAGCCAACTTTAAAAAAAAAAGAAAAGAAATAGATGGTTGCATTCTTGGGGGGACAAACCTAGGGCCAATTCCCAAGACGCAACCTTAAGGTTCTATCCTAGCAAATACAGTGAACTTGCCCGGATGTTCTGTTGTCAGTCCTTTTCACTGACAGAGATGACTCCCAAAAAGAACAGACCCCAAGTGGCTTACATCCACTTTCCTAGTACCCCTTTTTCATGCTCAAGTTGGAGCACGCGCGATGTAATGATACAGCTGAGTTTTCGTTTTCTTTGTTGCTATACCTGTCTGCTGTACCTACATTTTCCAGTTCTTCCTTGCTCTATGTAACATCATTCCAATCTCCGACGAGCTATCAAAAAGAATGTTTAGCTCAATGCGTTCAAAGAAGCCCCACTGTGCATGTATATATATATATATAATGTTTAGCTCAATGCGTTCAAAGAAGCCCCACTGTGCATGGATATATATATATATATATATATATATATATATATATATTTTTTTTTTTTTAGGGGGGGGGGGGTGTTGGTGCCTTATCCTCGCCAGCCAGTTGTAAAGGGGTTCAAAAGTTCCAAAACAAGGTCAGGTTTCATCAGCAAAAGCAGAATTTTAAGTCCAAAATGGCTCTCAAATACGTATAGATCAGCCGCCTCTCTGAATCCCACGTTCACAATGGAACATTTATTCAGACTTTATTCCGATAGGAGCCTCTTTTGTCTTCATTAACTTTTTTTTAAGCACGATATGTACCTAATCTTTTCTCTTCTCAAGAAGATGTGTCGCCCCCCATATAAACATGAAGGGGGCGATGGCACGGCACATGCTGAGAAGAAGCAGGGTGTATGACTTGGCTGATCAGCTGAATATCACCGTAATTGTTTGGCTTTCGAATCGAATTCCATGTCTGCAGTTGATGGATCCCATGTCATCGAGCTTGTGCTCGAGGCGGTCGTCATCACAACTCAAATGTCGCCGCAACGGCATTGTTTGTTGCCTTTAAAGATAATCGAGCGCGCTCCAAAGCCGTTCCTTTCGAAAATCCACGCGGGTTACTTCAGGATAAGCCTGTCGTTGTGTAGCCAGGCCTTGCTGTGGAGGACCCTGGGCGAGCCGACTGCCGATGCCCACAGTTTTATCCGCCGTGTCTTCCACGTAGTGCCCTCCACTTCGAGATGGTGAGTCCATTTTTGACTCTCATTGAAATATAGTTTTCACCATCAATATGTGAAATTTGAATTTCACACCCTCATTGCAGTTTTACTTCGTGCAAACGCAGAAAATAAAAGAAAGATACTTATGCATTTGGGAAAATACATAAAATATTTTGAAGCCCGCTTTAAGAAATAAACTTAAGGGAAAAAGCCATAAAAAACCCTGAACGTTGCTCAAAGTGACACATTTACCCCAAACTTTTTCTTGTAATGTGAAAAACCTCAATCTTTTCAAACCATGACACATTTATCCCATCAAAGACATTTTTGTTTTTTTATTATGTTTTTTCCTTTTTTTTCTTCTTCTTCCCTCCGCTGGCGTCCAGTGAGGGGCGAAGGCCGCCCTCGCCTAACCCCGACGAGGCTCGCTCGATGTAGGTGAGGGCGGTTCTTGTTAGTGACGGGCAAGGACGGCAAGGACACTCTTGCCCTACGTAGGCGAGGGACCCCTCGCTTGACGTAGGCGAGGGTTGCCCTAACCCGACGCCGGCGAGGGCAGCCCTCGCTGGACGCCGGCTTCTCTCCGCCGGCTGGCTGGCAGAGGGAAGAGAGAAGGAAAATAAAAAAAATAAAAAAAAAGAAAAAAATTTTAAAAAATGAAAAGACAAAAATGCCCAATAATTTTGGGGTAAATGTGTCACGGTTGGCAAAATTTAGGGTTTTTCACGTTACAAAAAAAAATTGGGATAAATGTGTCAATTTGGGCAAAATTCAGGATTTTTCCTGGCTTTTTTCTTAAACTTAATTATGATAAGAAGTAGAGGATTTTCACAAAAAACAACCTATAGGAATTTTTATTTTGAATTTTTTGGCGTTTGGCTTTATTGAAAAGAAATTAGTCAAGAAAATTATTTTCTATCAATGGAAAAAAATATCTTCAAAAGTGGAGAGAATAATTTTCTCTCATCTTTTTTTCACCGCACCTTCTCTTCCATGCAATCATTTTAATCATTTTAATTATTTTTTTTATTTTTCCTTTTTATTCCTTTTTAAAGAAACTCAGAATTTTAATTATTTTCTTATTTTCTTTTCTTTCATTTTTATTTCTCCTTTAGTTGGTAGTTGGCCATGGCAACAAGTGAGGGATGAGCTCACCGGCCTTGGTGAGCTCAAGCCTCTTGGGCAAGGTCGTCCCTAATCTATGACTAGTCGTTGGCTATCGCTATGGTTGGCAACCATCCAAGGAAGAAGAAAAAGAAAAAGAAAAAAAAAAGAAAAAAAATTCGAATATTTTGGTGTCTTTTTCTAGAAAAATCAAATTAGATTTTCTATATCAACTAAGGACAAATATTTTCTAGTTATTTCTAGGTTTTAGCCAAATATCGAAAAAATATTATTAGTTTCCTAGAAAAATGGCCTCTTCTAGAAAAATCAAACTAGATTTTCTATATCAACTAAGGATAAATATTTTCTAGTTATTTATAGGCTTTAGCCAAATATCAAAAAAATATTATCAGTTTCCTAGAAAAATGGACTCTTGGCAAACATTTTCTAGAAACGTCATATCTTCTATGAAACAAACCGCGATTAAGATCTTCTTTGTCAAAATATTTGGCTCTAATTTGAGAGATGAATATAGATTTGTGTGGAATAAGAAAGTTCTAACTTACCATAGATAAGAAGGGTATACATTTAAATTTTGGAAAGTGTTAGAGATCGAGGAAATCATAATTTAAAGTGGTACAGATCATTTTACTTTTGAATTAAAATATGATTATAATTCACCATTTTCATGAAATTTATGATAAATGTGTTTTATTAAGAAAAAAGTTTAATGAAAAGACAGTTTTAACATCAAACTATGAGTTTAAATTTCAATGAAAAATCTGGGATGAGATCATAATTTATAAATAAATCGAACATCTAACACTTCACACCATGATCCCTTAAATCTCTGCCATTATTCAAACTTAAAAGGTCTTAATATTATTTCGTGAGTTGAATCTAAAAAGATTGAATTCATCATCTCTCAAATTGGACCAATCTTTGATAAAATACTTTCCCAAATATTTAATTCATCAATGTTACCCAAGAAATGCACGTACTCTTTTGCTAATTATTATTGGAGAAGGAAAACCGTGATTTGTGTGATTTCAGGAAAGAAATATATATTGTTTCTAGGGTTAGCAATACCTATTTTTCGCATTTAGATTTTAGAATCCATGAGAGATAAATGGAAGTTATACATAATCCTTTTTTGAATTACTATTTTATCTTTTAATTAACAATGCAATTAAGATTTACTAGTTCTATCAACAGGCGTGATCTCTAATTTGAATTTCGGGTATAAATTTGAAGGCTGGTGAACATAAGTTGATTGCCCTCTCGTCCTCTTCTCAGAAGCTCCCCATCAGGATTGAAGGACAATCAGAATATTCAATGGAGGTACGTTTCATAAATAGTTAAATTAGCAAAAAATTTATGTTGCATACAACCCAATCTTTGTTTACTGTCTGTTCATATGACTCTGTTCGTGTTGGTTGCGATCGTTCAAATTTCATGTTTGCATGTCTGAAAGTTTTCGACATTGTCGCGTCGCGTCGCGCCTAGATCATCGATGACCCCACTGCTTGTAAACCTGGAATAGGATATGGAAACATGATTTTGTTGTGAACTGGGCAATCCCGGTGTCGTCGACGGCGAGGAAGAGATGGCTGAAGGGCGGGAAGATAAGACAGCCGGGTACCGCAGGGGGAGTAAAAGGAAGCAGCAATCCGAATCCAGCACCGATTCTTATAGCACCGACGACTCGGGATCGGGCGAACCGTCTTCCCCGAAGAGTAGCTCGAGCAAGAGGTGCAGGCGGGACCGCTCGTCCTGCGCACCGCCAGTTTCCGATTCAGCTTCGGAGGACAGTAGCTCAACCGACGTCTCCTCGTCGGACTCGGGGGAAGAGACCTCGCGACAGATTCCTGTTCAGCACAGCTGGACGTGGTCGGAGTCGTCCGGTCCTCATGCAGCCTCGGAACCATTTTCCGCGGAGGACAGCTCGACCGACACATCCTCGTCTGATTCGGGGGAAGAGACAACGCAGCATCGATTCGTTCAGTACAAGTCACCGTCCTCCGTCTCAATGATCAGATCGGTTTTGGACACGAGTAGTTCGGGTTCGAGCTCAAGCGACAGTTCCTTATCTGATCCAGCCGGAGGGATGCAGCACCGGCGCAGGCCGTTGTATGTTTTCGATTCCGATTCTGATTCCGATTCGGATTCGGATTCGGATTCGGATTCCGATTCTGATTTCGAATAGCATTCGAAGGAAGAGGAAGAAGCAGCAGCAGTTAGGGAGTTACAGATTCATGCTATGTGATGGTGGTGTTTTTTCGACATCTTCTTTTTTGTCTAATAATCACGATAGGACATAGAGAATCGGTTTCACTTACTTAAAATGATTAGTTGATGAGATTTTCTTTTTGTCAGCTCGAGATAATAGTTCATGTCATGAAATTTGCTTTCGTCTGTCCACTTTTATAATCGATAAAAGAAAAATATTCTTTTAATTATTCATGAACGGTGCCTTAATTACGAAGCAGTCCATGTGGAACCGAATAGGGTAAGTGATTTTAGCATATATGGAGAATCTCTCCATTAGCATTAGCCTCTCTTATTTTCTTTCGAAGCCAGCGCATCAACTAATCTTTCATTTGGGAGAAATGATATGTCATAATCTTAAACTAATAATAGTCTATTCTCGATTAAAAAAATAATAATAAATAATTATAATTATGGATCAATTTCTTCAAAAATTTACGGTTTCCAACAAACTGTTATTTTTATAATAATCCAAAGATGGTTATGCTAGCAAGGCCCATCCAATATTGGTTGCGTTTGAGAACCACTTTGTCAGTGATCTTTGGGGGGTAAAGGTTTTTGGGCCAAATATGGGGTGTTTGGCAAAATTTTTTCAAATCCCTTTGCAAAATGTCAGCCTTCACAAGGTTGAAAGCCAAGGGAGGTTCTTGCCTTGGGCTTTTAGCATGCCGAGAATGCTGAGCTGAGGGGCTAAAAAAAAAAAAAATTTCTCTCAAATTATGGCGAATGTCGCCCAGATGACCGTCGTCGAATCGGGGTTGCCGGAGGTTGATGGAATCGGGGTTGCTGGAGGTCGTGCGACGCATCCTCGTTGGTTTTTCATTTTTCCGATTTTACCCTCACTATTCATCGTCTTCTTCTTCTTCTTCTTCTTTGCGAGCGGTTGCTAGCGAACGTTGCCTAGATGACCGTACCATTGGGGTTGCCGGAGGTCATGGCGGCAGCCCTCCCCACTCGTCTCTAGGGCTACCTGAGTTAGATGTCGTCCATCGGCGATCAGCCGGCAACAAATTCCGATTGCTGGTGGTCGTTGCCTTGCCGGCCAATTTTCTTTATTTTTCTTTTGATAATTTTTTTTATCATAAAAGTCCTTTGTAAATATAGTATTTCCAAACATTATTTAGTTCGAGTCCCACATAATGGACTTTCAAATTACAATTTACCATACACAATTTACATTCTGAAAAACATCTTCAACCTAAAGTCGTTTGCATTTTTCCAATGGCTTTCCCCCAAAGTCTAACCAAATGCACCCACCATGGAATCACATGTAGCCAAACAACTTGAAAGATTGGCACTAGGGATTTTAGTGGATTTTCAAAAGGCAAGATTCATAGATTTCACCGTTTTCTCATATTTGATTTTCCAACTTCCTTTAAAAGAAAATTCCCATGTTAGATCCATGTTAGATTTATTTATATTAAATTTTCATGTTAGATTCATGTTATAAGCCGATCATCCAAATTGCTTACCACATTTAGCAATTTATTTGGGAAAATCGTCAAATAAATCTTAAATATATTATATTTTGGCCAATTTAATTTTAAACCTTTTAATTATACTATTTTCATCCTATTGTACCCGGAAATCGCTAACACGAATATTAGCCTTCATACGTGCCACGTTGGCACTAACATGTACAATTTTATAATTTTTTTGGATTTGAATTTTTTTTATTACTCCTTATTTTTTCTTTTCTTTTTTACTTTTTCTCTTCGAAGCCTAGCATGGGCTGGCCAACCTTTGACAATCACAAGCAAGGGCTCGTCGACCTTGTGGGCCATTGGGCGAGGGCCATGGGTGTGACTTCACCCAATTGCTAATGAGGGTAATGTTGGAGTTTCATGAATCATCATGTATAGGTAAAATTAACAAAAAGAACGCAGCGGAAACAAAACTATATTTTATACATGATTCTTCGAAGGCGTTGTTTGTGTGTTTTAATCAAAAATATGAATATAAAAGGGAGTCAAACGAATTACCTCTCTTGAAACGCGCTTTAAAATGAATCAGTTAAGATTTATTTAGTTCGAGTCCCACAAACGTTGAATCTCTAGTTCAGACACACCAACAATGAATGCCGAATGGAAGAGAGAACTTTTGGATAATCACCACTTTGATTATCCTAGCAATCTCGTGAAGCAATTCTCCGTATCCTTTATGTATATTAGTCACGGCCTGGATGAGAAAAAAATCCTTTTCTTTTTACGTCTCAAAGACAACAAAAACTCTCAAAAACCACATGAACACACACGGTTTTTCTCTCTATCTTCATCAACCCGCTCTTGTCTCTAAAACACAAAACACACGCCCACCATAACCCTCTCTACGTTGCAACCTTTTTGCAGCCTTTCTTTTAAAATTTATACACGAATCAGCAACGGTTGCCGATCGTGGGATCAGCAACCGTTGCTGATCCTCATTTTTCATGCACAATCGAGCACGATCGTGCATGAATGAAACGGTTAGTAACTGCTGACCGTTCATGCACAATTTCATGCGTGATGGTTAGCAATTCATGCATGATGATCAGCAACGGCTGACCATCATGCACGAATTCACGCGTGCATGTGCACAATTGCTAACCATTTCCACTTTAAATAAATAAATAAATAAATAAATAAATACATAATTAATTAATTAAACCCCTTAAAAATAAAAAGAACATAGTTTTTATATGTACATTTGGAATATGTTAACATGTATCCACTTTGGGCATGCATGTGCATCATATACAAATAGGCTCGTGATTTTAATACAAATTAAATTAAATTTCATTTAATTTAATTTCAAATCGACATAATTCGATTGCAATAATTGCCAACACATTTACAATGATATTTCCCTCTTCTTCGACGTTATCCTAATTGTTTATGGTGTGTGGCATCCCTAGGTTAAGCACTAAACTGTTTATGGTGTGTGACATCCCTAGGTTCATCATTAAGCTGGTAGTAAGACTTGTACTAACACATTAGTACTCCCAAAAGAATTAATTATCCCGATTAATTTTTAAGGTCTTACAAGCCATGATTGACATCTAGCAATATGTCATGACTACCCAGATAATGTGAATATTTTAAGAACATAATGAACCTGTTAGATTCGATTACAGTGTAATTCAATCCCTTTGTCTTACTATGTCCCGATCAAACAAAGACCCTGGAATATTTGCCAAGTCACTAATTCGATCATATGCACAAATCTAATTGACATACATTTTATTTGAGACATAGATAATTTATTCTTAGTTACAACCCCGGTCGAGGATTTCAATCTAGTGTCATAATTAGATCGCATAAAACATCATTATTATATATTACATGTAACAAGGAGACAAATTCCATATTGCGCACACGTGCAACTTCGTACATGAACGACCTATGACCATCAGGTATAAAGACGGATCAATGACCCCGCATTATGTGCACTCGTGAACCATAGTTGTTCAATACACAAGTTAACACCGTGCCTCAGGTTTAAGGATTATTTACATAAGACCAAAGCATGAACAATTAGACATTGACCACGCTAAAAGCTTCCATGTCGCTAATCGTTCCATATGTGTCATGTTTGGTGAACTTGTCTAATACAAACACCTGTGTTATAGCTCAAGCATCATGATACCCAATGACATGTGACTCATCATTCTCTTAAGTATCCAATACTTAATGGTGAAGTTAAGAACACACCGATCTCAACAAGATTATTAATATCCACTCAATAATCCATCGATCGGGAACGATTTAAAGATTTAGTCTAACTATGAACCCATCACATATATTCTTGATGTCTCAAGAATAGGTTTAGTTGCAACTGATCTTATGGAACCATTCATAAATATAAAATAATTGGACAAATGAATGAATATGTCATTGCCATTAATTAAATAATAATAATGAAAGTACAAATGAAATCCCTAATATATAACCATTACATAATAGCTTTAGGGCATACATCCAACAGGTAACT
This sequence comes from Eucalyptus camaldulensis, assembly GCA_019915185.1. NCBI lineage: Eukaryota > Viridiplantae > Streptophyta > Magnoliopsida > Myrtales > Myrtaceae > Eucalyptus > Eucalyptus camaldulensis. The sequence goes on along the minus strand of JAHSVA010000014.1, from coordinate 5,931,697 downwards.
AGCCCTTGTTTGTGGTCAGTGAGGGTTGTTGACTGACGTTGCTAGCCAATCTTTGTCAGTCACAGGTAAGGGCTAGTTGACCCTTGCCAGACTTAACAGAAAAAAGAGAGAGGAAAATATAGAAAGGAAAAGGAAAAAGTAAAAAGTTTTTTTTTTAAATTTATAGAAATTTATTTACGTCAATGCCAATCATTCTATACGGCACTCAATTGACAAAACATGAATATGCTTATGAAATTGGTATGATTGAAAGATTTAAGATTGAATTAATCAAAAATATAATAAATTTATAATTTTTGGATAATTTTCCTCAATTTATTTTATGGGATATTAGACATGTGAGCTATTTATTTTATGGGATATTGGACGGAAGCTGAGGATTCTCACTTGCGTAAGTTCTAAATTTTTTGTTATTTTTGGTATCATACCAATTTAAATTTACTTTCTCGACTTCTAAGCTCATCTTTTTTTTATTTTTATTTTTTATTATTATATAGGGGGAGATTCGATTATCCCGTTTGAGATGCCCTTTTCAATCTTTGACTTGTCTATGTCACACCCCCGATTCAGAAGAAGAAGGGGCATGACACGGCCGTCCTTTTTCCAAAGGACGCAGCCTCAACGTAACCAAAATTTCAACCCGATATCAACATATATACATCCAAATATATATATTTGACAAAAATGGGCACTTGGTTACAAAATCCATATCAGAGTATATCTATAATCCATAAAAATCAAAACACAAACTTTCTACAAGGACTAACTTATAAACCCATTAACTATGCACAAGTCATACCAAAAAGTTCCACCACAAAAGTCCTCCCCGAGCGAACACTCATGCCTACTCGCGACTCGCTGAAGAACCTGAAAAACAAGTATAATAAAGGAGTGAGCTACTACGGCTCAGTGAGTAACACATTTCTTCTAAGCGGATCGAGAAATCATTATGCACATTTTAAAACACTAATATCAAATCATAACTCGAATACCGAAAATACCAATGGTCGAGTCCATTAGTCAATCTCGTAAAACATGCATCAATGGTCTATTCCATTGATTAATCTCATCAAATCACATCGATGGTCCATTCCATCGACCAAACTCAAATCACACGTCAATAGTCCACTCCATTGATCAATTCATGCTCAAATGTCTAGCCATGGTCACGCGTAACGCCCGTGACAAGACGACCAAAATTCCCCCCTTGGCAAGGTCTCCACATATTATTAGCCGGTGGCTCGGCCCACAAGGATATCCTAGAATAGTATGCGCATACCCACACCCCTCAGGGTCCATAGAGACATTGAGCACAATAACAACTCAAAAGAGAATCATATCACAATATCCAGTAATCCAACATTAGAAAGAGAATCATATCACAACTCAAAATTTGATATATAAATATCAAAGCATTCTCCAAAACATTTCAAGATTCTTTCACAAAGAATTTCACAAATCATTTTTCAAACAACTATTCAAATCGAAGTCGAAATATAACTCCCTTCGAATAACAAAAATGTTAGTAATAGCTCGATCCTGTTTAATGCAACAAAATATGCTTTTTATCAACTCATGGAATATATAATCCACCACGTTTCTCAAAACATAAGTTTAAAATATAAAGAAGAAATAGTGTCACTCACCTGGGAAAAGCCAAAAATCAACTACGACGCTTACACGAACCAATGTATTCGGATTCCTAACAATTAATGGGAAAATATCAAAAAGCCGAGTAAAAATGATATTCTTATAACGACTCATCTATACTAGGCCTATTAGTTGATAAACGACACCTACGCGCCCCAAAAGTTCACAATTTAGCATAAACCCATCATTTTCAGCTAGGCGCGGCCCATGCGCCAACTTCGTCACGCCATAATTTCCTCCACAAAATTCCGTTTCAAGCCGTCTTATAGTCTTTAGAAAGCTCTCTTAACGTACAACAACAACCCCAACTCAGCCGCCCCAAAACAGTACCGGAAATAACAAAAAAAGAGACTCGAAGCCACTGTTCGCTACAGTACCAGATTGCGCCTCCAACTTCAAAATTCCGTTCCGAACAAACCGCAAGCTCAAATCACGATCTGAAAGATGCTATAGCTTCACAACATCCCAAAGTACCACTTCTAAAAAAATTTACAGCTTAACAACTCAAAAATTGGGCTTCGCCACACAAATACCCAAGAAATCCGAATTTCAAGCCCTAATTGCGGCAATTGTTTCAAGCAAGTGATTAAAGGCTTCAATTTCTTACCGGCCTTGCAAAACACACTTGAGTCGGCTTGATGAGGTGTCCGGATCACGAGTGCACCAAATTTTTTTTTTTTTTCCTTTTTCCTTTCTCTTCTTTCTCTCTTCTCCCCTGTTTCTTTTGTTCCCCTGTTTCTGCCCGTGCTCCTCTTTCCCTCCATCTTTCTCTCTTTTTAAAGCCCAGCCGAAGGTTCCAAGGTTCTCTCCAGCCTCCCTTTTTTGACTTTTCAAACCTTTCTTTTCTTTTCTTTTTTTTTCTTTTCTTGTTTTAAAACCCATATATTACAGTCTAAACGTCAACATCCAATGCTGTCACGTCGCCACCGTTCCGATCCATTCGCCACCCCGGATCGCAGTAATGAATATGGAGCCAAGCGAATTCATAAGCAAACACCACCACGTGTTTTGACTCTTCTTCAAAGCGATCCGCAGCCCCACTTTCCTCCCACTTTCCATTGCAGAGACTTCGTATCATCACCCAACATGCGGAAAAAAAAAGGTGTCGAGCCGTGCCATCGCCATAGCCGGGTTGGTCACGTCATTTTTCGAATTTGCCCGATTATCTTTTTCTGTAAATATGATGACTTGATCCAATGAGGATCAGAGTGATCACCGAAACTAGAGAGGACTTGACTATGATACGGCTCCGACTTTAGGATGGCATGGGATAAGAATAAATCTAATCACATATTACTTGGGTCTAGTGAGGTAAGGTGTTTACTTATCTTAATTTGTGAAGAATCATTTTCTAAATGAACCTCAGAAAAATAAAGTTGTGGACAATATCATCACAATCGGGACCTAAATAGATGAGATTGGGTCGAAAAAGGGGACGGTAGATGGAGGTGACAAGGTAGACCAGTGAATCCTAGAACGTAACGGGCATGAGGGAACCCTCCTAGGCGGCTCTAGGAGTTTGGCGTGTCTCCACCGTCCTGGAAAGAGGGCGATTGTTTAACGACGTCTACTCGCTCGCGATATCAGTTTCTGCATAATCAAATTCGATCCCACCAGTCCGCATCTAGATAACTCGAGAGCGACGTGCGTGAATCAATTGGTTTGGAAAGTGTAAAAAAGATGGGGGGAAGAAGATAAGCATGGCTTGAACCAGTCAAAGCTGTGGAATTTTTCGACTTCCTTGCTAAGAGCAAACATCTCAGACGATTAGGCCACTACAGTGATTTGGCTCCTTTATAAATAAAGAGATTCAGGAGTTCTAGTTCAGACCATAATCCATCATCCTTCGTTTCTTCCTTGCCTTTCTTCCTATCTCTTCACATGGCTAAAATCATCTCCATGGCGAGCGGTTGCTCGTCGGCTCCTGCCGTTTGTCTTCTGGGACTTCTGATAGCCAGTTTCTGCACGGCAGGTATGGTGATGATGCTTTCATTTTCGATGTCGATTTGGATGAATACCGACAAATTTTCTCTAACAAAAGCTTCGTACGATTTCTTCGTCCTGAAGTAGCGAGTTTTCATGTGTTTTCGAAGATCTTACTGAATGCTTGCATCCATTTTAGAACATGCTTTACACACGCGAATTCTCGGTATCACTCAATTTTATCAACACATCTGATTCTAATGCCCGACAAGCCGGCTTCGATTCACGGAGCTGAACTCTAAAAGTCTCTCTATGTTCTTCAGTAAGCATTGGATCACTTCGATTTCGAGAAATGAAGTGCTTAGATGTTGAACAAAGTGACACTTGCTAAAGGCATTTCCAATGAATCATAAGTCCAAGATGCCGATATGAATACCTGATCGCGCATCGAAAACTTTCTGATCTTCTCTTTCGCAGCTAACCCTTTGGATTTTGCAAACAGGTGTGCAATCCATAGGAGTTTGCTATGGGATGCTCGGGAACAACCTGCCGTCCGCGTCGGAAGTCGTCGCCCTCTACAAGTCCCGCGGCATCACGCAGATGAGACTCTACGACCCTAGCCAACCAGCTCTACAAGCCCTGAGAGGCTCGAACATCGAGCTCATCCTCGGCGTCCCCAACTCGGAGCTCCAGGCCCTTGCTTCCAACCCCGCCAACGCGAACTCGTGGGTGCAGAGGAACGTGAAGAACTACTCGCCCGGCGTCAGGTTCCGCTACATCGCCGTCGGCAACGAGGTGAGCCCTGTCAACGGAGGCACTGCACAATTCGCCAGGTTCGTCCTCCCTGCGATGAGGAACATACAGGCCGCGCTCAGATCGTCCGGCCTGCAGAACCAGATCAAGGTCTCGACCGCCATCGACATGACCCTGATCGGGAACTCCTACCCTCCATCCCAAGGTGCATTCCGCGGGGACGTGAGGTCCTACCTGGACCCGATCATCAGTTTCCTGGTGAACAACAACTCTCCATTGCTAGCCAACATCTACACCTACTTCAGCTACGTCGGCAACCCGAAAGACATCAGCCTGCCCTACGCCCTATTCACCTCGCCGTCGGTCGTCGTCCGAGACGGGGCCCATGAGTACCGGAACCTGTTCGACGCGATGCTGGACGCCCTCTACTCCGCACTCGAGAGGGCTGGCGGGGCTGCCCTCCGGGTGGTGGTCTCGGAGAGCGGCTGGCCATCCGCGGGCGCGTTCGGTGCGACGGTCGACAACGCGAGGACATACAACGGGAATCTGATCAAGCACGTGAAGGGCGGCACGCCGAAGAGGCCGAACGGGGCGATCGAGACCTACATATTCGCCTTGTTCGACGAGAACCAGAAGCAGCCGGAGCTGGAGAAGCACTTCGGGCTCTTCTTCCCCAACAAGCAGCCCAAGTACCCGCTCAGCTTTGCGCAGGGAAGGATTTGGGATGTCTATGACAATGTCACAGGTCCCCTCAAAAGTGACATGTGAGCAGTAGGTGTGGAGCTTTTGCATCTCCCAGAAGATTTGAAATAAAGAGGATCCCTCTGGTTTGCGTTGTAATCTTCAAGAGCTGTGAAATTTGTTCCTCATGCTTGGTGAAATAAAAGTATTATGTTGCTTTAAGGATATGGTAAAAGTTTGAGATTTAATTGACCAAACAAAAAAGGAGCAAATGCCACAAAACCATCTTGAATTATACCTGCTGTGATACAAATATCCAAAATACTTTTTCATACCATCAATTTTTTTTTTTGTTGCTTTAAATTCCAAACTTGTACATATCTCACGTATATACCTGCTATTTTAATTTTATCTCAAATATATGTATCACAAATTTTTTTATAACAAAATAAGTTTGAGGTATTTATGGGGTTTTAATGACAGAAAATAATTTAGGATTTTTAACTTCATAATTTTCTTTTTTGTAGTATTAACAAAAAAAGAAGTTGAGAAATTATGTAACATATATATCCTCTATTTTAATTTCATCTTAAATATATTTATCACATTGATATAATTTTGAAATTTTTTAATGATAAAAAGGATATAGATTATTTATGTAACGATAGACAAATTTAGGGTTTTTAATGGCCAAAAACATTCGCTTTCTGTGGCTGCTGGGATTCGAGCCCAGGTCTCCACGGCCACAACGTGGAATTCTTACCACTAAACTACAGCCACATTTGACAATTGGTTCCACACAAAATTTTATAAAAAGACTACCTCAAACTTCAAAGCCCCCAAGCCATATTGGCTGCTGCTTCTTAACTTCGTAGATCTAAAAGAGAAATTAACATGATGCATTGAACGCACAGGACACTAAGAAAAACTCCCACCACACCGAACGTGATCACACAACAGTCCACAAACATGCACAAGATCGATCAACATCCAGGGCCATGCCCTTTTGAAAACTGTGGAAGAGCTACATATATTATTTGGTTTCATCCCTGGCTCATGTTCCAAAACTCCACTGCGTGCTCGAGCACGCGGAGCAGCGTGGCCTCGGCCTTCTTGAGCTCCTCGCTGGTGGCCCTCAGCAACCGGCGGTTCGCGATCTTCTGCAGCGACCAGCAGTACTGGCCGAAGCCTTCGTTTCCCCATCTCTGGCACGTCTCGGCTAGCTCCAGGGGAGTCCTGGAGCCCTCCTCGAGGCAGTGAGCAAAGCTCTGTTGGTAGACCAGCTCGATAGCCCAGAGCGCGGTTATCGCCACTGTGTACTCGACATTTGGTCCCATCAGACTCTCCAAAAACCTGTTGCAGCGACATGTGAAAATCACGCTGTGGATCTCGCGACCTCTTAATTTTGAAGCCGTAAGAGTGTTTTTGCGCAATGACTCACCTGCAGTAGTCTTCGTTCACCTTTTGAGGGGCAATGGAAGATAGTACAACACCCCACTTGGAGGCTTCTTTCTTGAACCATTCGATCTCGTCGTTCAGAGCCGCCAAGCCGCTTAGAAAGACTTCCATGTCGGAGTTATTGTCAGACTCGTGGCAAGCCTTCAGCAGCACGCTCGATACGAAAGGAACAAAAGCTCTAACAAACAAGTAATCCTGTCCCTGCAATTTTGTTTTTCAACCCAGCTCAGAAATTTAGTAAGTTTTTCAAGAAAACAAGTAAATGTCAAGGAAACACAGCAACTGTGCTTGAGATCTGCAACTTCATCAAGTTGGTATTCGTTTCGCTCCATGAATCAGCAGAAATTCACAAGAAAATGAACTCTAACAAGCAATTCTTGATCTAAAGTCTCGCGTTAGAACAAGTGCAGATCGTGGTGCATTTGGATTGCCTCAAGATTCTCAAGTCTCACATTATAAATTCTCGCAGACAGTCCCATTATTGTCCGGTTTTAAGCAACGAAAAGCTACTATATTACAGCGAAGTACCGACAGATCAGGATGAAAATTGAAATGTAAGATCCTTTCATGTTCTTTCTTGAAAATCAAATACTTCACTAAATTAGATTCTGCAACTGTTTGTTCCAAAAACAAAGCTCAAACAGGCTCGGCTACAGAGCCGCATGTCCATCCCGATGTCAACAATCGACACCGAATTGACAATCGGGTCAGGCCGCCTAGCCTAGTCACGACTCACGTCGAGACAAATCTCCACCGTTTCCTCATAGCTTGTGAAAACAACCAAGAAACATACATCAGCCTCCGACACACAAGAAATCGGAGACATCTCGCAATTCCTCTGCTATTTAACAGAGCACATACAATCCTAACCCGAAGTCTAACAAGAAAGAACCATCGGTACATCTAATCCGCGTCATCTAGTATCCATGGTAAGCGCGATTTTCGCATAATCAACGAAAATTCTGCACAAACCAGTCACGTCTCAAGAACGCCAAAAGCTCACATCTTTCGCCTCAACAGACATTCATCAGCAGATTATCAAGACAACCCAGAAGCTCAAAGTCAGAACATCACCAACGCGTGACTGAATGGATTGATGGGATGGTTTAGAATGGGTGTTTCGAGATGAAACAGCGGACGAGGCGATTTCTGCAGAGACGAAGTGAACGAAGAAGCACGAACGCGACCGTACCAGCCACCGCTTGAAGGAGTTGAGGTCGATGGACCCATCTCGGATGCTGAGGATGAAAGGGTGCCTGGTGGCCGCCGTGTACACCAGGCGGTGCTTCTTCAGCCACAACGCCGTCGTCCCCTCCACCTCCGCCAGTTGCTCCAGCCCCGCCTCCATGACTTCCCAGCCACTCTATCAGCTTCTCCTTTGACTTGCCCGTCTGAAAAAAAGTTGGATTTTTTGTTGGCTTTTTCGGGACGGGACCGCTTGGTGCTCGGGCAGTAGGGACTTGCTGGCACGTACGTGGCGATCTGCGCTGTTTTATCCTTTCCTTCGTTTTAGCAGTACTTGCATTACCTGTGCCCATGAGCACGGTTGCTTCCCAGCCGATCGATCGGGCGAACACGATCGCGACTCGGGCCAATTGGGTGCATATCACTCAATTGCGGCCGTTAAATGGTATATAAAGTTTGACTGAAATGATTTTGGCTCTTGTGGTAACTATTCGGTTCTCAAAAATAATTTTTACTTATAAAAAAATTTATTTATTTATTTTATTCACTGGAATAATTTCTGAATCTTTCAAAATGTTTGGTAACTATCAAATTTCTATTCTTCTTAATTTTTTTTAAATTTTTTAAAACTTTTATTATTATTTTATTTTATTTTTACCTTTTTTTATTCTTCTCCCTCCTTCTTTGTAGCCGATCACTAGAGCATCACTCAGTCAGGGCGAGAATCTGGCGAGCTAGCTGGAGACTTGCTTGGCCATTGTGAGGCTTGACTTTGTCCAGCCAAGGGGAGATTGAGCCTTGGCTCGGGCCAATGAGCCTTGCCATGGGATAAATTTTTTTATTCTTGAGATAAAAATGCCTTTGGTAGGAAAATTTATTTATTTTTTCCTATTCTTAATGCTTTTGTTATATATTTTTTATTTTTCTTTTCTTCTTCCTCCTTTGTGGCTGGACGCTAGAGCCTTGCTAAGCTAGGACAAGATCTGGTGAGCTCGTCGGAGGCTCGCCTAGCCACCATGAGACCAAGCCTTGCCATGGCTAGGCGCCGCTAAGGGCTGGCGATTCTGGCCTTCGTTTGGCTAGTCATTGACCATGGCTGAGGTCGATAACCGGCCAAAAGGAAGAAGAAGAAAAGGAAAGAGAAGAATAAAGAAGAGAAAATAAAAAAATTATACTTGATTCTAGGAATTGTTCTTGAGAATAAAATGTAACTTTTTTTCTGCTTCTTGATTCTGTTCTAAATCTATTTCTAGAAACAAAAAAATAAATTTTTGTTCCCGAGAATAAAAAATTTACCAAGCAGATTACTATTCTTTTTTTTGTTTTGTTTCTGAAAATAAAAAAATAGAATCAATTGTTTCCAGGAGAGAGTATCAAGAATAAATAATGTATCATATTCCACAAAAGTAAGAACTATAGCTCAAATCAAGTGTTTCGAATGACTTGGTGGAATTCTGTGCAAACTGGTTTCCAATCATAAGGTGTAGGATTGGTGAAGCAGCCGAAGAGATTTTCCAGTTTAGCAATAGTGAAGCTAGTGCGAAAAATGGTTACTTGCAGCTGAAGGAAGCCGGTCGAGCTTGGCTACTGGTAGCAGTTCAGCATCGAGAACGAAAAACAGTAATACCCATTTGGACGATGAGCTGCTGAAGGTTACCGTTTATGATGGATGACCCTGAATAGATTATGTATAAGGACCGCATTCAAAGCCGGAGATGAGCATTACTGGAGGCTCCTACTATAACTACTAAAAGAATTTTGCGTCGGGAATCAACAGCAGCAAAAGATTACTCCAGCTGCTGAATCTCGGGATCTTTGTGGATTCTGAGTCAGTTTGGTGTTTCGCCCAACCGATGAGGCTGTGAACTCAGCCATTATGGCTAAGAAACACAGGAGGCCTATTAGTAGAAATGGAATTCTAACTAGAAGATGATCTCATGTCTTGAGGCAACGTCCTGAAACACAGCGACATTATCCTTGGAGTTAAGAGTAGATGAGCAACATCATCTTTGTCGAGAACCCCATCAACACTGTATTTTCTAACTTGAAAATGATGTCTAGATACTCAGTTTAATCTGTTGAAGAGATGCGCTCGGAGAAATAATCTGGGTTCATCAAGTTTTAGAATCTCATATGCTTCTTCCAGAATAGACTAAAGTTCTACTTCATTAAGCGAGAATTTCAGCTGTTTTCTTCAGTGGTTGTGCTTGGATGGAAATTGGAGACACCACTTGTGATCTCCATTTCTCCAATTTCATATCAAAGTAGTGACTGATCTTCCAATTGTGTGAATTCCTAAAATTCAAAAGCTTTAAGATGTTTAGCTTCATTCATTATGCACTTCATGTCGCTTCAGTGTCATGTGCAAATCTCAGAACTCAAATTCTCTCGCCTGGCGTAGTACCTAGAGGTGTTTCTGTTCTTAAAAGTAGTGAATTGCTTCGTGGTCATCAGCATGCTGACTGCAATCTTCTGTGATATCTCAAACCATTCAGAAATTGACCCACACTAAAAGCATGGTTAACGGAACATGTAAAAAGGAAAATGCACAGCCACATCTGCATTCTGCAACACGGGTAGCAATTACAGGAAATTCAGACCGCAAAGATACTTGCAGAATATCCACAACAGTGGATAACACATAATAATCATATAATATCAGTAAGAAATCTTTAATTTTCTTGTATCGCACATGAACAAGAAAGAAACATGATATCATACTTCTCTCGGGATTGTTTGGGAAGCGACATATCATAGAGATTGCGATCTTGTCGTGGTACTGCACACCTTGAAGAAGGAATCTCCAACCAAAGATAGGCTAATATAAAAAGCTCTCCTATTACATTCGAACAGAGTAGAACAGCCAAGCCAGCATTCTTATTGTCCAACAGGAAATGTTCACCACCCCGCACTTGCAAGAATATGAGCAAAGGTTATAAAGATGAGTTTGTCGCCAGATTAAGCAACGGCAAACAAGCACTAAGCAAGTATGCAAAACGCACCCCTGCAAACACTTGTTATTTGAATCTCCAAGCTGAAAGAGAAAAAAGAGGCGTGCCCTTCCACCCCATAATCAGGCATTTTCCATTCATGCCAAGCGTGCAAGAACTTCCACTTGGAAATTTCTTTGCCATCAAATCTGCTTGATATAGTGATGCCATGCCCAAATCTACCTCGACCATTCCAAACCGACTGAAGAAAGCCCTCCAGACATCAATTTTTACGCTCCGGATAGTCCTTTCCTCTCCTTCATCAGCCAGTGCGGTCCTAATTGCTTGGCCATAGTACATAGATTCGAGGAATGTTCTGTTCTCATCAGCTCGTTCCATACACTCTTTAAGACAGTCAAAGTACGCACTATAGAAGAAAAGCACTTCGGCAAACCGATTTGAGAAATCTGGTGAGTTGTGGTTTGAATCTACTTCGACAACCACCATCACACATGGGTTTAACTTTTTAATCACTTTCATGATGGACTCAAGCCTCTCGGGCCGAGGAATCATCGTTTTAAGGAGGCACTGAGCATAGACGACAATGGATTCCTCCTCATCCAGATTGAAAAGATCTTCCTTGGGTTCTAGCATGTCCTGCAACAAGATTATTTTGAAAGAAAATGGCACATTGAACAGTTGAGCGAAAGTCTCCAACCTTTTACCTGTGTCCTCGATCACTTGCTGCGAGTGAGTACCTATTGCTGTTTCCTTCAACAACTCAAGGGAGTGTTCACGTCGAGCCACGAGGGCTTGCATTAGGACAGTCCATTGGATGCCGCTCCGTATTGCGAAGTCAAGCACATGAACTTTCTTAGCGCCAGCCACGTTGTCCACGATGGTCTGTATTGCGGAGAATTGCTGGATCTGAGAGAACGGGACTAGTTGGTGATATGCGATGATTGGAGGGCTCGGGTTCATGTTTTCTTCTTCGACATCGAGGGTCATCCTCTTTCCCAGGCCCCTTATGCTGATTCTCCCCGTTTCCCGATCAATCTTCTCCCTAAGTGCTTCAGAAAAATAGTACACGACCCGTTCCACCGGATTTCCTGTGCTGCAGCACAACTCATCACACTGGTCAAGCCAGGCGCTTGCCGCATTAAACTGCTGACATCCCACTTTGTCAGCAGCAGCTAGGAGGATCTCAGCAAGTCGCACGTTCCTTATCTTATCTTCCGATAAGCAAGAGAAGTATCCTGGCAACGCAAGATCATCACCTGCCCCAGAAGACGACTGGATATATTTGGCGCTAGCAATCCTCATGGTTTCAGAAGTTGACAGCTCTGCCTTTCTGTGCTCAGTGTGTGGCTCGAGTACCCCATCCCTGGCCGTTCGTTTAAATTTGCATCCATCATTCCTCAGAAGTTCGAGCGATGATATAGAAATCTGGAACGGCTTGTCCTTCCTAGCCTCATCAATATCTTGCAACTCGGTTGACATTCTAGCGAACTTATTGATTTCGTCTAGACAAGTTTGGACTGGCAGAGAGGGAGCATCACATCGCAGATTATCGAGGCGCCCATAATCCGAAAAAGATTGTTGTAGCTGCTTGTTGTAGCTGCTCTTGCTGCTGATTCTCTGAAAAAGGAGCTTGCTTCCTTGTCAAGTCACCGTGATGAATTCCATAGTCGGAAAAAGAGCTGATGCCCCCAGACTCTCCCCAATCCTCGGCTTCAGAAAAAGGGACTTGCAATCCTTCTCCTGCGATGATTCTTCCATAGCTTCGGCTTGATGAACTCAATCTGTCCTCGACTCCAGAAAAGCTGTATTCTGCAGAATCAGACGCTGAACTTGCCATCTAAAACTGCAAACTTTGCTCACGGTTTGTCATCCCCATTGTACCTGTGACATTATATTGATATTTGTACACAATGCATAGTGTTGTGTACTCCTACACAACAAGAAGCCACAAGAGTATTGATTTTATACGTCAAGATTCCCTTTGAGATGTCTTTTATTTAGGGAGAAAAAAAATCCTTGGAAGATTCTCAGTTAAGAAGAACTGTTTCATTAGCCTGGACTTTTGACATTATCGAGACAACCTGCATAGTAGGCGATAGATTTTAACAGTGTGGTTTTTGCACCGTGAAATTTTATGGGACCATAATCAACTATCGAAGACCTAAGCTGATAGGTAGAGCGACACTACATGATCATAAGGTTTACTGAGCCTCAGACAAGTGAGATGAGATAATTTAACACCCATTTCATGTGCGAACCAGACTGAGAACTGCACACGGAATTGGCGAATGAGGGCCTCCTATCTGAAATTTTCTCGTGGATACAAACCTAGTTTCGATATCGTGTTGGAATGTCCGACCTAAATTCTTCACCTGATTTGGCTCATTGAAACTCCATCCATAAATAATGTGTGACACTTTAACACGCACGGTGACAATTATGTATTCCGTGAATCTTGAAATAATGGTTTTTGCTCCTAACACGCATTTCTGTGAAGAAATTGGGGGCGAGAAATAGTTTGACTTGCAGTTTTCATTTGGTAAAGTAAAGGAGATTAACTGAGTAAAAGTCAGGGAGTGGGAACTTACATTTTTTGGAAAAATTTGAATCAGCTATTACAGCAACTCAGACACGCTTTGCCAATGGATAAAACCAGGCAAAACATGAAGATAAAAACCAGGCAAAATATAGGACATGATTATAGCTAGGTGAGTATTATAATTAGTTCTAGAGGCCGCTCTTTTTATCAATAAGTTGGCCTAATAGACATCCATTATGTTCCAATGCTTCAAGTCTCTGGACTAATTTTTCATCCCATATGGTGTGATCTTCTAGAGTCTGCTGTGATATCATGCAGATTTTGTGTGGCTCAGCCGGTTAGACCACTGCTGCAATGTACAGTTCAGATCACGATGTGTTTGAGGGCCAAACTCAATCAAGGTCATGAACCAAAGAATCGATAATCGACTTGCATTCCATGATGATGCGATGGCCATTTGCGTCTTGCACACATTAAACTAACTAGTCCTTCCTTGTGTACAAGCCGAACGTAAGGAACCGCAACAACTGGAAGAGACAAAACATCTTGAAGGACTGGAAATGCTGACCCGAATTGCAATACCTTAACATTTGTCCTGCAAGGTTTTCCTGCCGGAGTTTCGGATGAATGTTCCTTAAACAATTCAGTAAGGAATCTTTCTGAGAACAAGCCTTGCCGAACTCAAGCCACAATAGTAATATTCACCCCTTAATTGCTAAGTCAATGCTAATTAATTCTCTAACTTGAGAAAATATTTCCAACTTGGATAATACATTTTTGGGATCTAAAAGAATAAGGGATCTAAGAATGAACAAACAGGAAAAGAACAGATGGCTCACGGAGCTTAATTTTCTCCAAAATCGCAAGGACTCTCGTATACTTCTCTTCGTCGGTTCCTCGGACATTACCCCAACAGGACGGCCAAACCCAACTTAGATTCGATATTGGTAAAAACAAAAGTGACTTCGGTTTAGCCTGAGATCGAATGTGTCGATCAATAGTTGGATCGTCTCAAATGAGCATGGTCACTTTCTCTTCATCGCTTCCTTGGACATTGCCCTGACAGGACGGCCATTTTTGACATTTGAATCAATGTCGGTAAAGACAAATGTGACTTCGGTTTAGCCGGAGATTGGATGTGTGGACCAATAGTTGGATTATATCAAACAGGTACCTTGGCCGTCTCTCTCTCTCTCTCTCTCTCTCTCTCTCTCTCTCTCTCTCTCTCGGCAAGGCTAGACCAGACAAAATGCTTGTTTTCGTTATGAGATACCATTTATAATCACATGATAGAAACTTACTAAGAAAACTTTGTACAAGCTCTCCCCCCGTTCTGACTGGGCGTGATGCGTATATTTATAAGCCATTCATCACAGGTTTGGTCTCCAATAAAAGGAAAAAAAGAGAGCAAAACACTCCCCTCCTTATACTGAAGAAAGATATTGTGACTAGAGAATCGCCCAAGAGGTTTGATATGAGAGATTGAGTGGTGTTAGATCCACTGTGGACATAAGGCCAAGGGTTCACGGTACCTTTACCTTGAAACTTACCCAAGCACATAAATAAAATGTAAATTATGAAATTACTGACAGGCTCCAAATCACGAGATGGTAGAATTTCAAATATATAAGAAGGCCTATTCAAGTATAGCCCGTCAAAATAAATGCCCAGTTTATGCTGAACTAAGAAATTTCCCTCCCGCTTCTCTTTTACTAGGAAAAAGTGCTTTGCATTTACATCTCTTTTTGACCTTTCAAAACTATATGTTTCACTCTCTATCTTCAACAACATTCCATACTGTATTTTAAAAATTTCAACGAAACCCAGATTTTGGTTGTCGATATAGCTTACATAGTTTATTATATGGTTTCTTTAAAAGTTCACAAGAAAAGAAAATGTTTTTTTTTCTTACAAGAATATGTTATTTAAAAGCCAAATTTAATTTTATCACACCAATATAAATTTGGAGATTTTGATGACACAACAAAAATTGATATATTCATGAGACGATAAGCAAAATTTAGGATTTTTAGCGACATAATAGAAAATTTAAAATATTGATGCTAGAGTGAGCATGACTTAGGCTCTGCTTGTCTTATAGAAAATGAATGATTTGAATAGTATTTTCCTAAAAATAATTTCTTATATTGCTTGAAATAATTAGTAAGTAAAAAGTATCTTCATTATCGATAATAGTTCATGCCTAAACATTTTCATGGACAATGAAAATATATTTTGTTCATTTATTTTTGTTAACATACAAATAATTATTTTTTGAAAAATCTTTTCCAAATAATTTATTTTCCACAAAACAATCAGAACCTTAAAAATTTTGCTAGCAATTGATGATTGGGTCGTACTTTTTTTCTCAATACCAGCTCTTAAGTTAGCCCAACCAATGCAAAGGAAAATATCATCATCCTCACAATCCAAATCACCACTCACGTGTAATTGACACAACTCTCTGGATTTGAGCTCGGAGTCGGTCGGGAAAGTTCCAGTCGGGCTTGTCAACGGCGAGCCATGGTGAAGGACAAGTATGACCTGGAGATTTTCCGATTTAGCAATGGTAAAACTAGAGAGGAAACGGTTACTTAGGACTGAAGGAAGCCGATTGAACTTGGCATCTGATAGCAGTAGGGGCATTTAGCTGCTAAAGGTTACTATTGTTGTTAAGTGGAAACCCTAGACAGATTCTAAGAAACTAGGTGTTTGTGAAATATAAATTAAGCAGATAAATTACAATATTAGACCGGGTCAAAAGGGTGGCTGTCTACACTCAGTTTAATTGTCAAAGAGCTGTGCTTGAAGAAATCATCTGGGTTAATTAAGGTTTAGAATCTCATATGCCTATTTTGGAGTTGGATGTGAATTGGTGATACCACTTAAGGTGTCCATTTCAGATCAAAGCATGACTCATTCCAGTCTCACTATGCTAGCAAGAACCGTCTTCCAATTGGGTGGATTCCTTAAATTTAGAAGCTTTAAGATGTTTCGCTTGATATATGATGCACTTCATTCGCCTCCGAGTCATGTGCAGAGCTCAGAATTCAAATTCTCTTGCCTGCCGGAGTGCCTAGAGGTGTTTCTATTCTTTAAAGAAGTGAATTGCTTCACGATCAGCATCCTAACTTTTGTTCCTTACCAAGTCATGATCTTTTCCCTCATCTTGATGGATCTTGATAACTAATTTGCTTGAGCCTGATTACCAAATAGTCAGTGCGGTAACTTCGGCATCGTTGATGATATTTGGGAGTGCTTTCACCTATCATTTCCTACTCTACACACACACAAACACACATGCCGCCGTCGGTGCATGCACATATTCAGGGAGTCAATGCGAACGAATGGAATTTGGTAGGAAGTCGAATCATAAGAACTAGTGTTAAAAAGAGTAAGTGGAACACTCATAGGTACTGCAATGAATATGCAGATGCTCCTAAAGGAAATCGTTGCATTCTTGATCTGAACAATTAAATTCTTCTTTTGGTAAGAACTACCTTGATTCGTGACAGTTTGGGTTCATCAACTCTATCCTTGGTTACATCTAAATTCGATGTGCATCCTGGTGATCAAGTGTGCAGTAAAGGCAAAAGAAGAAACAAAGACAGACGACTGAAAGCCTAATTTTTTCCATGATAATGTACACAAAGAGCTTATGGAAAACCCTCTCTTCTGTGATATGTCAAATCCTTCAGAAATTTGCTCAAAAAAAAAAAAAAAATCCTTCAGAAATTGACCCACACTAAAAGCATGATCAATGCAACATTTAAAATGCAAATTCACAGCGATCTGCGACACAGGTAAGAATAAGTAGAACTCAGACAAGGAAGATCCTCGCTTAGCACACTACAGTAGATAACACACATCATAGTCATATATATCAGTAAAAGATTTAACATTTCTGGTATCACACACGAACAAGAAAGAAACGCGATATCATACTTCTCTTGGGATTGTTTGCAAAGTGACATATCATGGAGCTTGCAATCTTGTCATGATACTGCAGAACTCAAGGAAGGAATCTCATAACCAAAGGTACACTAACAAAATAAGCTCTCTTGTCACATTCCAGCAGAGTAAAAACAGCCTCAAGAACATTCTGGTCATATAACGAGATATGTTCATGTTGGAAATTGGTGTTTCATTTTCAACAAAGTCTAGAAATCACTAGCTTAATGGAGAAGAAATGAGTCGGCAACATTGCACGTCCATGCAAGAAAAAATGAAGAGTCCAAGTTGAACTTGAAGACTCTGTGAAGAAGCATCAAAGAAAAATCTAGAATAAGCTAGAGAAATCTACGTGCATGAGAAACACGTGAAGAAGCCACAAACTGATCAAGAAAAGGAAGGGGCACACATTAAAATAATATTATTGCTGCTGCTGGAGTTTTCAAGAGAAGAACAGGAAGCAAGCTTCAACTTACTAGCTTGAACGTGAAGCAAAAGTGCAGCCCACAATTGTTGACTCTTAACCGTGAAGAAAGAAGGATCAAGAGTACGTGGGCAGCAAGTGTACTTGGAGAAGAAGGAAATTAGCTGTCTAGGGCGGTGACTAAGTCGGTTGTAATTGCCTATAAATAGGCTTGTACTTGATCATTTGGGAGTGTGCGAAGGGGAAACCCTCTACCATGTGAGAGGTCCACCTTGTGTGGGAAAACTCTCTATCATGACTATCTCCATCAAACTATTTTCTTTAATTAATGAAATTATTTTCCTTCGTATTCATTTTTTATTCTTGAAGTATTTTATTTTATTCCTTGTTCATCCTTCATAAATTATACCATACACTTGCACACATCACAAACCAAAAACTATAACTAATATACACATACTTTCGCAAAATCCAACAGTTCCCTATCCAACACTTGGAAGAATATGATCAAACGTTATAAGAAGAGTTTGCAACTGGATTAAGTTATGGCAAAAAGGTATGGAGCAAGTATGTGATCACGCTACTGTAAACACTTGTTATTTGAATTGCCATGCAGAAAGAGAATGAATAGGCGTGCCCTTCCACCCAATAATCAGGCATTTTCCGTTCATGTCAAGCGTGCAAGAACTTCCACAAGGAAATTTCGTTACCATCAAATTTGCTTGATATAGCGATGCCGTGCCCAAATCTACCTCGACCATTCCAAACCGACAGAATAATGCTCTCCAGACATGATTTTTATGTTCCGAATATTCCTTTCCTCTCCTTCAGCCGCCAGTATGGTCCTAATCCCTTGGCCCAAGTACACAGATTCGAGAACTGTTCTGTTCTCATCATCTCGCTCCGTACACTCTTCGAGACAATCGAAGTATGCACTGTAGTAGAAAAGCCCTTCAGGGAACCGATGTGTGAAAGCTGGTGAGTTGTGGTTTGACTCGACTTCGGTGACCACCATCACACATGGGTTTAGCTTTTTAATCACTTTCATGACAGACTCGAGCCTCTCAGGCTGAGGAATCATCGTTTTAAGGAGGAACCGAGCATAGACAACAATGAATTCTTCCTTGTCCAGATCAAAAAGATCCTCCTTGAGTTCGAGCATGTCCTGCAACATGATTATTTTGAAAGAAAACGGTACATGGAACAGTCGAGCGAAAGTCTCCAGCCTGTTACCTGTGTCCTCAATCGCTTGCTGGGAACAAGTACCTATGGCTGTTATCTTCAACAGCTCTAGGGAGCATTCACGTCGATTCATGAGGGCTTGCATTAGGACCGTCCACTGGACGCCACTCCATATCCCAAAGTCAACCACATGAACTTTCTTAGCCTCCGCCACGTTCTCCATGATGGTCTGTATTGCGGAGAATTGCTGTACCTGAGAGAACGGGACTCGTTGGTGACTCAACATGATAGGAGGGCTTGGCCTCATGATGTCTTCATCTAGATCAAGGTTCATCTTCTTTCCCGGGCCCTTTATGCTGATTCTTCCCGTTTCCCGATCAATCTTCTCTCTAAGGGCTTCAGAAATATAGTACACTACCCGTTCTACCGGATTACCTGTGTTGCAGCATAACTCATCACACTGGTTGAGCAATTTGCTCGCTGCATCGAACTGCTGACATCCCACTTTCTCAGCAGCACCTAGGAGGATCTCAGCAAGTTGTACGTGTAACATCCCGGGTCCCACTTGTGTGATATTGTCCGCTTTGGACACTGAGTCCTCACGGTTTTAAAACGCATCGTCACAAGTTAAGGGAACCCAAGCCTTATATACAAGGCCCATGACCTCTCCCTAAGCGATGTGGGACAAGAGGGAGAGGAATCCCTTCCCCTTCCCTTGCCTTCCCTTGCGCACGTCCGAGGACCGGAGGCGCGGACGCACCGCCATCCCTCCTCCCCGCGCACCGCCGTTCGAGTCGTCACACAATGGTATCAGAGCCGACTCCCGACAGCATGTGGGGCCACAGCGAGGACGCTGTGCTCCCAAGGAGGGGAGAGTATCAGAGCCGACTCCCGACAGCGTGTGGGGCCACAGCGAGGACGCTGTGCTCCCAAGGAGGGGAGAGTGTGACGACCCGAACGGCGGTGCGCGGGGAGGAGGGATGGCGGTGCGTCCACGCCTCTGGTCCTCGGACGTGCGCAAGGGAAGGCAAGGGAAGGGGAAGGGATTCCTCTCCCTCTTGTCCCACATCGCTTAGGGAGAGGTCATGGGCCTTGTATATAAGGCTTGGGTTCCCTTAACTTGTGACGACGCGTTTTAAAACCGTGAGGACTCAGTGTCCAAAGCGGACAATATCACACAAGTGGGACCCGGGATGTTACAGTACGTTCCTTACCTCGTCTTCTGATGAGCAAGAGAAATGATAATCATGAGGATGGCCAGGCAGCACAAGATCAACGGCTGCCACAGAAGATGACTGGATAAATTTGGCGCTAGCAATCCTCATGGTTTCGGAAGCAGACAGCTCGGCCTTGTTGTTCTCAGTGTTTGGATTGAGTACCCCATCTCCGCTCAGCCGTCACAACCTGCTTCCACAGTTCTTCAGAAGCTCGAGTGATGTTAAAGGAAACTGGAACGGCTTGTCCTTCCTGGCCTCAATGATATCTTGCAGCTCAGTAGAGATTCTGCTGAACTTTGCGATCTCATCTAGACTAGTCTGGATAGGGGGAGAGGCAATATCGTATTGCAGATTATCAAGGAGCCCATAATCTGATAACAATTGTTGTAGCTGCTCTTGCCGTTGATACTCGGAAAAAGGAGCTTGCTTCTTCATCATGTCACTGCCATGAAATCTGTAATCTGAAAAGGAGCTGATGTCCTGGGACACTCCCCAATCTTCCGCTTCTGAAAAAAGGATTTGCATTCTTTCTTCTTCGACGCCTCCATAGCTTCGGTTTGAAGGACTCAACTTGTCCTTGACTCCGTAAAAACTGTGTTCTGCAGAAGCAAACGGTGAACTTGCCATCTAAAACCGCAAATATTGCTCACAGTTTGTTATGCGGAATGTACCCCTGATATGATGCTGAATAAATACACGATACAAGTGGCGTGTAGTCCTACGTAACAAGAAGCACGCCAGTGCTAAGGTTTCACTCAAGGTTCCCTTTGAGATGTCCTTTATTTTAAGAAAAATAACCTTCAGAAAATGATTCTTGCAGAAAAATAAAAAACAAAAAAAAATGAACAAATATGATTTCTCTCCTATAACTCACTTTAATCTTTAAGTTATTTTATCTGATAGAGGATTCAATACAACTTTCGTTGTTATGGGGAAAGAGAGTACCAGACCCTATCTTTCAATTAGGTGCAATAAGTGAGTACAATCATTAGATGGATTTAATGCGTGCCTTCCCTTGAAGCACGTTATATCTTCATGAGATTAGCAAAGTTGCAACTTCTTTGTTGGTACTTAAATTAATATTAACCTATTGATTAATAATATCAATAAGTGCATTCAATAAGCTCGTTGTAACTTCATAACAGTTGTGACTTTTCAGTCTTTTATCTTTTAGTCTTCCATCGGTTTTCAGCATGTAAGTAATTATTAAGCCAACAATTTATAATAGCTTGTGGGCCATAATTATTCTTACATAAACTATTCACGCAGATACTCTGTCGAATGATCATTTGTCTTGCAAACGTTAAACTAGTCATTGTGTATTAGCCGAACGCCATGAATTGCCAAACCAGGAAGAGACAAAACATCTCGAAGGACTGAAATGCTGAATTGCAATATCTTAGCGATTGTCCTGCAAGCTTATACTGCCGGAAATCAGATTAATGTTCCTTAAACTATTCCGTAAGGAATTTTCCTGAGAACAAGCCTTGCCGAACTGAAGCCACAACAATGATCTTCACGCCTCAAATCTAATTTTTTCTCAGCACCTCTTGAGTCACAACTAGTGAATTCATTGAAGTCTTGATGAGGAATAAGGTCCGAGCTTAACTCAGAAGTGAGTCTAAAAGCCAGGAAGCCAGTAGCCCAAAGATGTTGACTTTTTCATTTGGTGGTTCTAATGGATCGAGTCAAACAACATCCACGCATATAATTCACTCCTTAGCTGCTAAGTCGAGAAAACATTTCCAACTAGGCTAAAATCACGCAAGAGATGACAAACATGGTAAAACCGATGTTCTTTTCTTTTTCGTTCTAGAAGAATAAAGGGACCTGAGAAGAAAGCAAGAGGTAAAGGACAGATAGCTCCTGGAGCACTTAACCTTGTCCGAAGTTTTGCAGAAAGTGAGCTGAAGGAATTGCATATGCGACTTTTGTCTTATTCTCTTCGTCGCATCCATGGACATTGCCCCGTCAGGACACCAAAATCAACGCAGATTCGATGGTGGTAAAGACAAACGCGACTTCGGTTTAGCCCAAGACTGAATGTGTGGATCGATAGGAGGATTGTCTCAAAGGGGCAAGGTCACTTTCCGTGGCGGTCTCTCTCCCTCAAGGCAAAGGCAAGACCAGACAAGATGCTTGTTTTCATTTTGAGATGCTACTTAAATCACACGATAGAAACTTACAGGCACATGCTCTTCCCCCCGTTGTTTTGGCTGGGAATCGTGGGAGCTAAAACCACTGAGAATAATGGAAATAATGGAGTTGGATGGACTGTACCAACCCCCTTAATGTGTGTAGATGAATCATTAGCTAGGGTAACAATAGATGATGATGGAGTAAGAGAGGAAAATATACCTGAAAGACTTGACATGTGATTGGAGCCCTTGAATCAATGATCCAAGGGTGAGCAGCAACTAAAAGGCATGCAGTAGTATTATCTATTTGTACCAGTGCAGCAGTGGAAGAAGAAGGCCGTGAAATTTGCAAACTGTTGTTGTTGCCCTGATCTCCCATGTAATTTGTAGCAAAATTTCTGAATGTGACTAAGTTTGTCAAAGTAATTACATGTCCAAATAGCCCCTAAGCTATCAATAGAAATGTGAGACTTTCCATAAAAATATTGTTGGCCTTCGCCTCTCCCTGTTCTTGTGCCTTGGCCACCACCATGGCTATCATGATCATTATGTCCTCCTCACTCCTATCACCACCACTTTTTTGAGATTGGCACATAAAAGTTAAACTATCTATACCATTGACGTGGTGTCTTGAGAAGAAAAATGAGAAACTCGAAGAACTTGAGCAAATGTATTTGTGAGTGGTGCAATAGCCTCTCTTCCAAGACTCTAAGATCTAATAGTTTCATAGTTTGGACTTAGACCTCTTAGGAATCCATTATAGCCAATTGTTCTCTCTAGAGTTACATTTGCTAGACATTGATTGAAATAGGGAGAAAAGCATTAATTTCCTCAGACATCCTCTTAAAATCAGCAAATTATTATGTAATGAAATGCCCCTTCCTTTCAAATTGGTAAAACTCATGCGATAGCTCATAATCCATGAAAGGTTAATTTGGCGATAATACAATACCCCTAAATACTCTCATGGTTCTTTGATTGTTTCAAAGTGAGTTAGTAGATCAACTATATTACTCTCCATAGAGTTCAATATTTGACAAGGAATACATGAATCAACAATATCTCAAGTTGCGTCATCATTAGGTTAAGGCCAAGTCAAGTATATATGCTGGTTTCTACTTGTTAAAGTTAGCTTCACAATTCTCTTCCGTTGTTGAAAGTTGGCACTAAGCTCAAGCTTCTTAGCGGTAATTTGACTAGAAGAAGTGGAAATCACTTCAATCTTCTCAGGATTACACATTCGCCAATAATAATAATAAAAAATATCATGGTTATCATGCCCAGACCCAAGCACGCACACATCTCTCGGTGGTCAACTACAATGCAACATCCCATGATGCGTCGCCGACCCAATTAATTTATGCACATGCGGAAGTGAACTAATAATCTCCGGATAACAAACAGACACTTGGGATAGTAGAAGTAGGATAGCTAATTAACACAAAACATATTTTATAAACATACTAGGTTAGCCCTACAAAGTTATGTGCAAAAGGTCTAGACCCAAAAAGGAGTGACTAAGCTAACTCTACCTTGGACCCTACCTACTTGGGATTTGGGTATACCATGACACCGTTAGGGATGTCGATGTCTAATGGGTCAGCTACCTCTACTGTGGACTCTTCAACCTTGTGTCCTTGGTTCACCTCGATATCAGCCAAAATATTGGCGTCCACGATAGGGTCGAGTACCTCCACATACTCATCATTGATGACAGGCCCATCGAAACCATTCAAGGGGCCCTCCAGAATCCCGTTAGGCTCGTGACGGAACTACGCTTTGAATCGATGAGATACTAACTGAAGTAGTCCCTCATCGACCCAAATGGTGATAACAACGAGCTCATGGGTCTAGTTGGTCCTATGGATAGGGAGTGTGGTACGCTGGGTCTTCGCCTCTCGTGGCCACCAAAATGAATGTGGTGCATCTCCATCTAAGGACTTGTAAAATTATAAACCACGATGGGGTGAGATAAAGTCTCAGCGAGTCTACATCTTAAACCCTGATTAGGACGATAATTCACCTAGAGGCAGCCTAACATGCAACATATAGGACTTACCTCGCCTTCGTACCTCCCTGCACGTTAGTACATCTCATATATCATATATAAATGCAGCAAGCGTAAGCTATTAATTGGAACACCTTAGATCATATATCAATCAATCACACGTGTCTCGATTATAAGGCTAAATTGTTATGATACGTCTCATTCCGTGTCACAAAATTCCGTCCCATAATCAGGCGCGGCTATCTCAATCATTCAAGTGTGTTCCAATTCATTACGACCCAATGGCCATGGCCAACTCATCAGCTGGCAGCCATCTAGTATAACTGGGCGTTGTCTCGCTTTGTTAGGCAATGTGATGTCTACATTTAGACGGTATTCCTG
The DNA here is from genome assembly GCA_019915185.1 of Eucalyptus camaldulensis. Classification (NCBI taxonomy): domain Eukaryota; kingdom Viridiplantae; phylum Streptophyta; class Magnoliopsida; order Myrtales; family Myrtaceae; genus Eucalyptus; species Eucalyptus camaldulensis. Next base: position 5,907,256 of record JAHSVA010000014.1, on the reverse strand, counting down.
AATGAGCATTGATTCAATATTCACTGCGACCGACATCCGTTAACGTTGGGCATTCTTGAAGGAGCATCGTCTCCCCGCCTTTCATTAGGTGACGGGTTCCGATAGCGATCACACACACATTTATGCTCGGCCAAGAACATTGTGCTTTGCACTTAAATACTTCCATTTCAAATAATGGATTTGGAACATTTTCTTCGTATTAAAAATATTCAGTAAAATAATTGTGTGTGGTCACACCGTTAAATCGATTTACAAAACGTAATACTTTCCCATTTAAAAATTTCACAATTTTATATAGTACTTAAAACGTTTTCGGTGCAAAAAATCGACACCTTATATTTTTCTAATTAAATACAAAAATTTCATATTTTTGAAATAATAATTAAAAATCATCACCAAGCACCCAATTACATAATTTATGTGATATCCTGATTTTCAATCATGCTTTCAATTAAATGAAATGGGTTTTTCATCGACACGCTTATAGTCTTTTTCTCCGAATTGATTACTCACGAGATAACTAATCTATCGGGTGTAACTATTAAGGTATATAAATGCGACTGATTTGAGAATTCGATAAGAAATTAATTGTTCGACCGTGCTAATTTATAAGGGTCAATAAGGCATTGTCAAAATCGATTAGAGACTAGAGATATGTTGATTCAACAGAGGCATGTGATTAAAGTGTGGGTAATTTCACGTGATTGCAAAATTCTTGTCGAACATCATTAAACCGATTTTTCTATTGTTTCTGTTATCTATGCCCGTATTTGAAATCTTGAGATTTTTATGACAACCGAGAGTCGCCTATGAGTGGAAGATGCATAATGTCGATAAAAAATAATCGACCATGGGTCAAATGCGTTAAAAATTTCTAAAAACTACTAGGTGGGTTGGGTAATGCTAAAATCACATTCGGTTGAAATTAACCATGAAATTGAACTCGATTTTAGAAATTGAAAAATTCTGTCATGTCACGATTTATATTAGGAACGTCAACTCATTATTCAAAGAATTTTTGGCGAGTCTAGATTTTTGCCGAAAATTCAAATTTGGGCGATTTTGGACTGAGAAATTCATAGGGCTGTTTTTGTGTAAATTTTTAGCCGTCAAGTTGAAGGAATTGGCAACGAAAATTGTGAAATTGAGTGTAGACTTCCTCGGCATTTTTTCCATTGAATTGGACGAAATTTGAGTGGAATTAAGTGGAATTGAAGGGTAAATGGGTGAAATTTGTAGCAATGGGGGAATTGCAACATTTCAACAATATCCTTGGTTTGTGGAGGAAGATTTGGAGGGATAAGAGTTGCTGGGTTATGGTTGAAGGCTGTGGGGCCTTATACTTGAGTGTTGTAGATATTTAGAGAAGACTTTTGTGGCTTGTTGTTCCCCCTCTAGCTGCAGCTCATTCTTAATCTTCTTCCTTGCCTCAATTCCCTCCATTGTTACTGTTTTAGAACCCAAGAACTAACAGAGATCAAGCTAAGACCAGTCAGCCACTGCTAGGCCCCTTCACTGCTGTCTAAGCCGCGCGCGAGTCGCTCGAGCCTGCTTGCCATCCCACTTGCCTGCGTGACTCCAACCTACCTCAAGCCGTCCTCATTCGCGCCCTGGCCACTTGTCGTTGTTCGCCTGGCCATCCCCATTGCGTTCTCGAGTCGCCATTGCAGCCATTCACTGTCCCCAAGCCGCTGCCGTCGTCGCTTGGCCTCACCAGCCTGTCCTAGCCCCTCGGTTCGGCCCTTTCTAGCTAGCCACAGAGTCGCTCATAGTTGGGCCATGAGCTTCGTGGCCTGTTTCCGACCCTTTCCAGACCTCCATTGGTGTCGTCATAGGCTTGAGTCTCGCTTGCCTTCGGGTCGTTGTTGCCGTGAAGTCATCGGCTCGCAAATCCGGTGAGTTTACTTGTTAAACTCTTTAGGAAGTTAATTATACTCAGGAGAGGTTTATGTTAGATTAAGATTGGATTAGATGGTTAGATTAGTGTAATTAGTGGTTTAGTTGGTTAATTAGGCTAATTATGTGGTTATATTAGTTTGATTAAGGGTTAATTAGATTGTGTGATTTATCTAGCTTAGTATGTTTTTTAATTAGGTCTAATTTGGTGATTAAATTATTGTATTTGGTTTAATTAGGCATTTATCTAATTATTCTGCATTTATTTAATTAATTTCGTAATTTATTTAATTATTTAATATTTTTGAAAATTTATACCGGGATAGCCGTTCGTTAGAATTTCGTGCTAATTGCCATGGTGTGATTAGTTTATATAATTGAGTGTTAGATTGTGCAATTGAATGATGATTGTGCTTTCTGATTTATTATTTTGAAAATATGAAATTTTGGTATTTAATTAGAAAATACTGGGTGTCGGGTTTTAACACCAAAAATGTTTTTAAGTACTATATTAATTAGTGGGATTTTTAAAATGAATGGTATCACTTATTTTGATTCAATTTGACCGTGTACCCACATACTATTATTTTACCGAGTGTTTTTAATATGAAAAAAATATGTCAAGCATATTATTTTTAATTGAGAATTTGAGTGCAAAGTACAATGATTGGATGGTCATGTGATGGTTATGAGAACTTGTCGCGAGCATTTACGCCGGACGATACTCCTATATGGAATGCCATTGTCAATGGATGCCAGTTGTAGTAGAGGTTGGGCCGATACTCCTTCGGGAATATTGTCTTGAGGTAAACATTGCCATGCTCAATGGGGCAAGACGATGCCCGGCTATGTTGGAAGACCGTTGAACGTCGAGTAGGCTGTGATTGTGGGGTCGTAATCAATTGGAACACATGAATGAGTGTTTTAGCCGCGCTTGATTATGAAATGAAATTGTGTGGCATGAAATGAGATGTGTTATAGTGATTTTGTCTTATAATCAGGACCCTTGTGATTGCTTGGTTTAAAAGTGAGATGTTCCAATTGATAAGTGCATTTACTATATGCATCTGTTATATGAACTGTATTGATGTGCATGAAGGTGCTGAGGCGACGTGAGTGTTCTGTGATGTGTGATTAGACTGCCTCTAGGCGTATTACCTTCCTAATCGGGGTTTAGAGCGTGAACTCGTTGAGACATTGTCTCACCTCGTTTTGGGTTTCATCTTTTTACAGGTCCTTAGATGGAAGTACGTCCAGTTCGTTTTGGGCAGCTGCGAGGGTATAGCGAGCAAAGTACCTTCTTCCCTGTCCTCGGGAGTCCTTGGACTTGTGAGCTTGTCATGACTACGATCTTGGTCGATGATGGCCTACCTCAATGAGTACCTCATTAATTCAGGGCGTGCTTTTGTTACGGGCCTAATGGGGAATGGGAAGGTCCCATGGATGGTTTCGACGGATCCGCCATTGAGGTTGAGGGTGGGGAGGTACTCAACCCTGTCATGCACGCCGATGTTTTAGCTGATATTGCGGTAGACCAGTTGCCTGAGGATGAGCAAGAGCCTGAAGTTGAGGAAGTAGCTGATCCACTAGACATCGATATTCCTAACGGTGTCATAGTGGACCTGGATCCTAAGTAGGATGGTCCGGGGTAGGGTCAGCTAGGTAGTTTTTTTTTTTTTTTTGGGCCTTGACTTTTGTATATAACATTGTACGGCTGACCTGTTTGTTTATAAAGTGTGTTTGGTTTGATTTGATTGTCCTATTTTTTTTTATCCCATGTTTGGTTGCTGTTTGTGTATTGCTTATTTTGCTTCCGCTTGTACATGAATCGATTGGGTCGGCGACACGTCATGGGAACGTCGCAATTTAGTCGACCATCAAGGAATGCGCGCGCGCTTAAGGTTCGGAGTGTGACAATTTAGTAATCAATTGCACAAATTAACACAACCACGATGATCAACATAAAATTCTGACAACCAGTTATCTCGGTATAATTTATGCTAAATAATAATTAATTAAATAAATTACATTTAATTAAATAAATTGCATTTAGTTAAATAAATTGCAAATTATTTTAATTAAACCCTTAATTAGTCTACATATTCTAATCTAACCACTTAATTGAATTAATTAAATTAATCTAACAAATCTAGTTACATAAACCTACTAAGCTAACTAATTAGCTAGCCTAACTGAATAATCTAACTAACTAATTAAGCTAACTAAATTACACTAATTTTAATTAAGACTAACTAATCCCCTAATCCTCACTTATTCTAAACTAATCCAACTAAGTGTAGTTAACCCCATAATCAGAGATTAGGATGCTAACTCATCGGATGAGTGAAATAACGGGTCTATGGCAACGGTGATGCGACGGCGACCAAGACTTGGGCTTACGGCGACTCCAAAGGAGGCTTGGAAAGGGTTGAAAACAACCTTGCAGCTCACGACTTGGAACTGGAAGACCAATTTTGCTTGCTAGACTTGGTTCGGTCTTGGAGGGTTGCTGGTCACGGCTAGGCTCGGTTGGACATGGAGACGGCACGGCCAGGGGTGGCTAGAGGTAGTGATAGCGGAACAGGTCAATGGCGGCAGTAAGCTGGCGAGTTGGCGGTCGAGCAAAGCTGGTGGTAGCTGGTCGAGCAAGGGCTGGTGTTAGGCTTGGATGGGGATAGGCGGGTGAGTTATGGCAAGACGCGACAGCAGGAGGCTAGGTAGGGTCAAGGCAGCAACTAGATGGCTAGCTAGCTCTAAGTTGCAGCAAGGAAATGGAGGATGAGGAAAGTGAAGTGAAGAAGAAAGCATAAACTCTTTTGTAGGGGTCTGGTCAAGCAAAAGGAAGGAGGAGGGGGAACAAGAGAGGACAAGGGTCTTGAAAGTCTTCAAGCTAGCCAATGAGGTTGCAGTAGAAATATCTCCCACTTGAGCGCTACAACCCCAAAGTCTTTTGCCCTTTCTATCAAGACTTTATTCACAAGCCAATTTCCCTTCAAATTCTTTACAAACAAAGGCAAATTGAAGGCCAAATGTAGCCGGCCAGCAGCCCCTACGAATTTCTTGGTTTTCTTCTTCAATTCCCCACTAAACAACTTTAATTTGATGGCCAAAATTGCTGAGGAGGTTGCCCATACCAATTTTCACAATTTCCTTCACAAACTAGTTCACTTTGAAGGCTAAAAAGTCGTTCAATTTTGCTCATCCAAATTTCCTTGGAGACCTTAAAAATAAATCGTGACACGCTCAAACTTTCAATTCTCGAAATTGAGTTCAATTTTGTGGTTAAAATTAACCGGATGTGATTTTAGCGTGACTTAACCTACCAGGTAACTTTCAGGGATTTTATTGCGTTTGGCTTATGGTTGATAATTTTCAATCCACGTTTGTATATCTTTGACTCGTTGGTGACTTTTAATTGTCGTAAAAATCTCAAGGTTTCAATTACGAGTATCGGGTACAACATCGATAGAAAAATTGGTTTAGTGCTGTTACATGAATTTTGCAATCAGGTGGAATTACCCATAATTTAATTATGTGCTTTTATAGAATCGACATATCTTTTGTCTCTAATCGATTATAACAATGCCATATCGACCCTTACCAATTATCACAATCGAGTAGTCAATTTCTAATCGAATTCTCAAGTTTGTCACATTTATATCCCTTAACGACTTCATCTAATAGATTAGTTATCTTATGAGTAATCAGCTCAGAGAAAAATGACCATAAACGAGTCGATGAAAAGCCCATTTCATATAATCGGTACAAGATCGAAAATTCAGGATGTCATAACAATATTTTCCTTCAAGTAACTTGACCTCAATAGTTCAATAATTCAACACAATTAAAAAATAACACATCAATAAATCACTTCATACTAATAACATAACAACATTGTCACAACATTGGCAACGGATCGAACCAATAGCATCCTCTGCCATCCCAAAGTTTTTCATAGGATGAGGAGCTCGATCGGTGTCAAATTGTGGTTGGTCAACACCTGAACTAGGATGAACGAGATTACATGACACTGGACAATGCGAGATCTGAGTTGGATGATGCTAGACGATGTAAGTGGTTTGATTTTTTTTTTTTTAAAGAAATTTCGACGATGGTGGGTGACTGTTCTAATATCATGTGGAGAATAATAGCGAGGAAGAGAGCAATTCAGTATATTTTCAATGTCAATAGAAAAGAATACATATAGTCTATTTATAGGCTTGAATAGATGATGATATAAGGAAATTAGATTGGACATGAAGCCAAAATAGTTATGGAAAATAAAAAGAAATACCCCAAATATCTTTAACACATGCCATGACGATGCAACGTAAAGGAAGCAAGCAGACAAATGACGTACGCACTGACCAAAAAAAGAAAAAAAAAAGAAAGAAAAACAAATGTTGTACCCGGTACACATAAATAAAAGAACACCATTCTCGTGACATCGCCAACAATAACACTGGGGAGAATTACCAAAAAAGTCATAAACCTATTGCGATCGTGCAAATTCAGTCCTAAATTTTTTATTTTGACCAATTTAGTCTTAAACCTTTTACAATTGAGTCAATTCAGTCCATTTGACCAAATTTGGTTGGCTGGTGCTGACGTGTACGCCGGCCAGGGACAGTGGGCTAGCGAACACTGATGTGGCATTTTTTAAAATATTTTTAATATATATTTTATAATTTTTATTTTTATTTTAGAATTTTTTTTCTTTTTTTTTTCTTAACTTCTTCTTCCTTTGGTCGGCTGGCGTCGGCCAGAGGCGAGGGCCGGTGAGGTCAGCCTCATCGGCCATTGGTGAGGCTTGCCTTCGTTGGCCACTGGTGAAGGCGAGCCTCGCCTAGCGACGGCGAGGCCATTGTCACCAAATTTGACGACCTCTCACGCTTTTGGTCGTTGGTGACCCGGGCTAAGGCCTTGCTACCCCCTTCGGACTCGTTTGCCATATGCACCTTCTTTGGGGACGCCCTTGAGATTTGGCAACAGTCCTCGCTGGTGGCCAGCGAGGCTGCCTTCGCCAGATCTGGCGAGGCTCGCCTTTGCCAGTGGTCGACGGGGGCGAGCCTCGCCAGTGGCCAGCAAGGCTGACCTCACCAGCCCTCGCCTTTGGTTGGCGTCGGATGGCCTAGGGAAGAAGAAGGTGGGGAAAAAAAAGAATATATAAATAAATAATTCAAAAAATATTAAAAATTTGAAAAAAAATATTAAAAAATTGTCATGTCAGCGATTGCCGGCTAGCTGTCCCCGATCAGTGTCCACGTTAGCGCCGGCTAGCTAATTTTGGGTGGATGGATTGAATTGACACAATTGTAAAATGTTTAGGACTAAATTGACCAAAAAAAAAAAATTAGAACTGAATTGGCATAGTTGCAATAGGTTTATAACTTTTTTTGGTAATTCTCCCATAACACTGATAAACAAAACAATCTCATTGTCATGCTTGTGAAAACTTCAGAAAAGAAAAAATGTTTTCAATCAAAAGCTCAAGTTAATTCTTCATCCAGTTTAAAATATTTGCAAGCCGGGAATGTGAGAATAAGCTGTTGACACAGATATTCTGTGAGACAACCATTTGTGTCTTGCGAACATTAAACTAATCCTTGTGTATCAGCGGAACGCCATGAATCGCAAAAAAGATCAGGAAGAGACAAAACATCCTGAAGGACCGAAATGCAGACCCGAAGTGCAATACCTTGACTAATTGTGCTTGGACAGGAATTGACGACACCACTTAAGATCTTCCTTTTAAATCTAAGTAACACTTGTTCCAGTCTTACCATGCTGGGAAGAACTGTCTTCCAATTGTGTATAGAAGCTTCAAGATGTTATGCTTCATGTATGATGCACTTTGCATCGCCTCCGTGTCATGTGCAAAACTTGGAACTCAAATTCGCTCGCATACTGCAGTACCTAGAGGTCTTTCTGTTCTCTAAAGAAGTGAAGTGCTTCATGGCCAGCATGCTGCTCATTTCACTGTCATTACGCTTTCCCTTATCTTGGTTAATCTTGATAAGTCAATTTGGTTGAGCATGATTAACAATGCGAACAGACTGAACTTGGTTGGAAGTATAATCATAAGACCGAGTATTGGAAAGAGTTAGTGGTTCACTAATAGGTATAGTGAGTAGTTAGAGATGTCCGATTTGACGAAAGATGAATATGCATATGCTTCTAAAGGAAATCATTGCATTCTTCATGTGAACAATGCATTCAATTTTTTTTTTTTTTTTTCTGGTAGGGATTAACTTGATTTGTGATTGTATGGGTTCGTCAACCTCAAACTCTGTTACATCTGAAGTCCACGCGCATGCTGGCAAACAATCGTGCATGAAAAACCACAGAAACGACAGACAGACGACGACTAAAAGCCTAATTTTTCCCTGATGATGTGCAAGAATAACTTTTGCGGACCCAAACGTCTGTGATGTCTCAAACCATTCAGAAATTGACCCACCTTAAAAGCATGGTTAATGCAACATCTAAAGGCACATACACAGCTATATCTGCAACACAGGTAGCAACGACGCGAAACTCAGACCACAAAGGTCCTAGCTAGCGCATAAGTCAAACTACAATTGATAATGCATGTCTTAATCATATAATATCCTTAAAATATCTTCAATTTTCTGGTATTACACACAAGCAAGAAAGAAACCCGATTTATCTTACTTGTCTCAAGATTGTTTGGGAAGTAACATCCTAGGGAGCTTGCTATCTTGTCACGGTCCTGCAGACCTTGAAGAAGTAATCTCATAACCAAAGGTAGGCTAACAAAAGAAGCTCTCTTATCACATTCCGGCAGAGTAAAAACAGCCTCACGAACAGTCTGATCGTATGATGAGATATATCCACTATCCAACAATCGGAAGAACATGAACAAGCATTATAACAAGAGTTTGCCACTGGAATAAGGAGTGCTGGATACCTGAAATGTCAAAACTTGGCACGGAGGAACACTTAAGTATCAAAAGTTAGGAAATTGACACTTTAAGTGCTAAAATTGGAGTAAAGTGGATTACTTAAGTGCCAACGACGAGAAAATTCAGCTAAAATGCTGATGTGGCGATTTTCCGGTAAGGTAAGTGCAAAATGGCGTCGTTTTGCACGCTGACGTGGCTAGAGAAATACAAAGACGTTGTTTTGTTTCTGATGTGGTAAATAATTAATATAAAAATTAATTAAATTATATTTAAAATTAAATTTATTTAAAACAATTAAAATTGAGAAAAAAAGGGGGTGACAAGGAGGAGGCACGCGGAGGGCTGAGCCTGGCCAACCAGCGATGAGGGCCCGTGAGCCCTCGCCCAAATCTAAGGCGAGGGTTGCGGCCCTCTCCCATATCTAGCAAGGGTTGGCGGCCCTCACCTGGCTTTGTCAAGGGCCGTCGCCCATTGGGGCCATAAATGAAAGAACACCATTCTCATGACATCGGCGATCACAAAACAGACAAAGGGAATGATCTCATTTTCATACTTACAAAAACTTAAGAAAAGAAAAAAAAGGGTTTGAATTGAGAGCTCGAGTTAGTTCTTTGTCCAGTTTAGCATATTTGCAAGCCGAAAAATGCAAGAATAAACTATTCACACAGATATTCTGTTGGACGACCATTTGTGCCTTGCTAACATTAAACTAGTCCTTTGTGTATCAGCCGAACGCCATGAATCACAAAATGACGAAGAGACGAAACATCTCGAAGGACTGAAATGCTGACCGGAATTGCAGGTACTTCAACTAATCCTTGTCCTGCAAACTTTTACTGCCGGAAATGCCGAACTGAAGCCACAATGATGATCTTCACGCCCCAGATCTAACTTTTTCTCAGCACCTCTTGAGTCACAACTAGTCAAGATTGATTGAAGTCTTGACGAGGAATAAGTACCGAGCTTAACTCAGAAGAGAGTCTAAAATCCAGGCAGCCAGAAGCCCAAAGATGGCAACTTTTTCACTTAGCAGTTCTAATGGATCGAGTCAGTCGACGTCCACACATACTTATTCGATCCTTAGCTGCTAAGTAGATCCGAATTAATTCTCCAAGTCGAGGAAACATTTCCAACTTGGCTAAAACCACACAGGACAAGACAAACATGGTAAAGCCGATGTACTTTTCTTTTCGCTCTAAAAGAATAGAGGGGCTTGAGAAGAAAAGCAAGAAGAAAAAGGACGGACAGCTCCCGGAGCACTTAACATCGTCCGAAGTGTTGCAGAGAGTGAGCCGAAAGAATTGCATATGGGACTTTCCGTCTTCTTCTCTTGGTCGCTTCCTCGGACATTGCCCCGACAGGACACCCGAAATCAAAGGAGATTTGATGTCGGTAAAGACAAATGCGACTTCGGTTTAGCCCAAGATAGAATGTGTGGATCATCAATAATTGGATTTTCTCAATTGGGCAGAATCACTCTCCTTGGCCATCTCTCTCTCTCTCTCAAGACAAGGCAAGACCAGACAAAATGCTTGTCTTAGTTACGAGGTGCTACTTAAATCACACGATAGAAACTTACTAAGAAAAACTCTCACATGCGTGCTCTTCTCCCCTCTGTCCTGGCTGGGAATTCTACCCAAAAAGAAAAGTCATTGGACATCATCTCTGTTTATTTTCGTATGAGTGTACATATTTGTAAGACATTGATCACAGGCTTGGTCTCCAACCAAGAATAGAGCAAAAAAATCAACTAGAGAGATTGGGGCTAGGGACATAAGGCCAAGGATTTACAGTACCGTAATCTTGAAACTTAGCCAAGTTTGTAAATGAGGAGTTGTGAGACATAGGCGCACAGGGAATCTATTATACGTATTAAACTGTATCTATAGCATTTCAAATAGCGGATCTCATGTGTATCTAGATCCATTTAATGATTCAGACACCGTCTCTCTATCTCTCTCCATGACCTAACAGACAGGTACTAGAGATCAATTTTTTTTTAATGCGGGTACCAAACAGGGGACGAACAAGCCTAAGCTTAACTTTCTAGCTAATTTAGCCCTCTCTCTCTCTCGACCACATGACCTATGTAAAGATACTGGAGATCACAATTATCTAATGTGGGTACCGAACAGGAGACGAGCAAGCCTAAGCTTAGCTTTCTGGCTAATTTAGCCCCCTTTTTCGGGACAACAAAAGAAGAGGCCCAATAACTTGTTAAGAAGGCCCTAGCCCATCCATCAAAACGAATGACCGGTTAATGCTGAGCCCAGCAATTTTCCATCGGCTATTCCTTTAATTGGAAAGATTGCATAAACCATACAATTTTACTTTTTTAAAAATTTTATTAAAATTTTTTTGTGTTTCATGCTCTCTATTTTGAACAATATTCCGTACCATATGTTGAGAATTTCAAAGAAAAGCCATTCGCTTATTCTGTCTATAGATTACATAGTTTCTTAGATTTTTCGGCTTGGAGTTTTTACTTTATCTTTTGAAAATTCACAACAAAAGAAAATGTGCATTTAAAAGGGAAGGCCATAGGGAATTTAAGGATATGAGGGGGGATTTTTTTAACGGGAAACATGTTACCAAAAAAATCCTGAAATATGCTCGTTATGATAATAACGCTCCAAATTTTTTTAGCATCACCAAGTTCCTGAATTTGTACTAATTTGACGAGATTTCTTTTTTCTACTTCTAGAAAAACCTAAATTTTGCTAGCTTGACAACAATGCACACTATTACTTTGAACATATAAAAGAGGATATAATTTAGAGGATTTAGCGACAAAAAAAGGAAAATTTTGGAGTATCACTATCAATTGGGTATAGTTGCACAAAAAGAATTGGGTTATTAGTGTAACAATGGGCATAGTTTTAGAGTGGCATTAGCCATTTTTCAAGAATGTCTCACTTTTCATTTATGGCATGTTTATTTCGCAAAAAATAAATGACTTTTATATTGTTTATAATAATTAGTTAATAAAAAAATCTCATTATCAATAAAAATTTATGTCTAAATATTTTTTTGAAAGCTTTTTTTTTAAATTTATTTTTGTGAACGATATAAATTATCATTTATGAGAAGTTTTAGTATTTTTTTAACTATAAAAAATTGAAATCGGAGAAAATATATTCATGGGGACTTCTAAAATGATTGATTATATTACAGTCGGCCTTTTGCGAGCAAGCGGCAACCGACGATTTCCGAGTTCACTCGCCGCGACCAGTAAAACGAGAGAGGCGTCGCCCGGCTGTCCAATCACGCCCCGCCACGTCACCTGTCTTACCACCACCTGACGTGTCGAGTCAAGACGACGGGGTCCCCTCTCTCTCTCTCTCTCTCTCTCTCTCTCTATCTACAGCAAGCTCGCAGCTCAGAAAAAATCCCCCAACCGAAAAGCGGAGCCCGCAGAAGAACATCGATCGATCGATCGCCACCGCTCCTCCCCGGCCTCGCGCGCGATTCGAGTCGATCGGGACCGTCGTCGGCGGCGGCGGCGGCAGCGGCGAGCGGACATGGCGGAGGACAAGTACAACCGGAAGAACCCGGCGGTGAAGCGGATCCTGCAGGAGATCAAGGAGATGCAGTCCAACCCCTCCGACGACTTCATGAGCCTCCCCCTCGAGGTCCCCGCTGCTCCCGATTCCCCGATCTCTTCCTTACGTACATCGTCGAGGTGTTAGGTTCGATTCGGGTTAGGGAGGGAGATCGGGCCCGGAAACGTGATCGTTCCGGCGTTCCGGCGCCGATCCGATTGCTTTTCGGGGTTTCGTTCGATCCGTCTGTGCTTCGGATGATTTCGGTTTCTGTCTTGAGTTTTCTACGCGAGGTTGTTGGGATCCAGCGACCGGAAACGTATCGTTCCGGCCGCCGCCGCCGATTCGATTGCTTTTTCGGGGTTTGTACGGCGAGCGAGGTGTGTCGATTTCGTTTGATCCGTTTGTGCTTCGGATGAATTCCATCTGGAGTTTTTAGGCGAGGTTGTCGTGATTTGACGACCGGCCTCCATAAGTGGTTCAATTCGGTCGCCGCCTGATTGATTTGTTGTATGACAGTCGAGGGATTCGCGCAGAATTGCTGCTTACATGTTGATTTTCCTTACTCCTGACCCTCTCGAGCTTCTTGATTCTTGGTTATTTTAGTGATAGTCGATGCGAGGTTGGCTTGGATTGGCTTTGGTTTTTCTCCTGGGCAATTGTTCAGTGGTGGGTTTGCTTAATCTTCTGGATGTCTTCTCTGCTTGCAGGAGAACATCTTTGAGTGGCAATTCGCTATCAGGGGACCGCGTGACAGTGAATTCGAAGGCGGTATTTACCATGGCCGCATCCAGCTCCCTGCGGAGTATCCGTTCAAGCCACCGTCGTTCATGTTGTTGACGGTAATGTTTTCGTTCTGTATCTTGTCTCATTTTATTTTACCCATCGGGCAACTTCATGTTCCTTTACTTTGTTTGACCTTACTGTGCGATTCACTCATGTGTTTTTATCATGCTACAGCCCAATGGTCGCTTTGAGACACAGACGAAGATATGCCTGAGCATATCCAATCATCACCCTGAGCACTGGCAGCCATCATGGAGTGGTAAGTTTTTGATTGTCATGGGTTATGAGGCTAGTGTAAAATTGCAAATCTCAAACCCAGAGGCATTGCTTGGGTATCATTCTTTTGCCAGGCATTTGGTTGCTTGTCAAACTACTAAAGGTCTGCTAAAAAAATACTCTACAGTTGCATGGAGTAGAAATTTTGTCATCTTTTCATTCTGCTTTTATTGGGCTAAATTAGGTGCTTGGGATACAGGTATCGTTTGGCTTTCTCTTAAGGAATGTGTGCAACATCCCCAATTGATTTCACCAGCTCCCGTAAATTATTTTTCTGGATTCCTGTCATTTTTAACATAATTTGAGTGGTGCTAGGATTAGATAATTGTAGAATATGTCGGACACTTCTACCTGATAAGGTCTACTCAGGCAGTTTTTAGATTCTTAGCATGCTGATCACTGGAAGCTTCAGAGTCCAATCCATACTAATTTCTTCTTTGTTTTGGCAGTACGGACTGCTTTACTGGCACTCATTGCGTTCATGCCAACCAACCCTAATGGTGCATTGGGCTCCCTAGACTATAAGAAGGAAGAAAGACGTGCCTTGGCTATTAAATCTCGTGAAGCAGCACCCCGATGCGGTAACGCTGAGCGTCAACAGCTGATTGAGGAGGTATAATTTGCTCTTGCACATGTACTGCTTGATCATTTGGAGCAAAAATTCTTATTGAGTTTACTCTCTTGACAGATTCATGAGTATATGCTGAGCAAAGCACCGCCTGTTCCTCAAGTTCAGCCTTCTGATGGCCATTCTGCTGAAGCACGGAGCAATGAGGGAAGTTCTTCTCCTGAAGAGCCTCCACGCGATGCAGGTGATAGGGTTATTGAAGAAGCACGAGAATCCCCCACTAATTCAAACCCTGTCGTGGAGAGAGCAGAGCCGTCTAGGCATAGCCCAGCAAGAAGTGAACAGCTTCAAACAAGGGTTCAAAAACCAGCTGATGACCGCTTGTTCACGTGGGCTGCGGTCGGACTTAGCATAGCAATTATGGTTCTCTTGTTCAAGAAAATCATGAAGTCTATTGGACATGGCGCTGTTTTCATGGATGAATCCTAGACACAGGAGTATTGATGCTAGAATTGCATCAATGCATAAACCTTGATTAAAAGGAGAAAACTTGTCAATTTCCAAGATTGAAGTATTTGTAATATATTATATATTTCACTTCTTTCACTTGAGGGGGTGTAATTAATAAATGGATGTATAAAACGCCTAGATTTTTGCAACCTGATCTTGTAGTTACCAGGCTTGTAAGTATTCATTCAACTGTGCAAGTTCGCTTTCGCCGCTATATTTTTTCCGTCAATCTTGTTCAATGTGAAATGATACGAGCGATTGTGCTAGCTTGGTTTCTCAAGTGCATGTACACTTCTCAGGTAAGCCCTTGGTTTAGGCCAATTTCTCAATCTAGTTTTTGGATTGAAGTTTCTAACAAGGGGAGAGAATGCCAAAGATGCTACTTGGCTGATTCCAGTGGCTATTTGAGCGTCGGTGGTGGTGGTTTTGCTGCAGTTCGTGTTACGACAGGGAAAGAGTAGTGTTTCCGTTAATGGGTTTGGTCCAGTTAAGTTTCTTTTCAAATTAGATTGTCAGTTTGACCGGATGGTGTTCTTGTAAGATGACTACTTTAACGGATTCAATTTGAACCAGTAGTGTCGATATTGGTTAATATGTGGATTGTTCAACCCAGAACGGTATTAACTTGATTTCTGCAGATGATGATCTTGAAAGATCAAGAATAAGCATAGGCATTGGCTCAACACTGCATGCGAATAGCAGAACTCTACGAAACTTGTAACGCTCCATTTTAGTTTAGTTGAGAAGTTTCTCGTATAAAAACGTACATGTTATCGAAGTAGTGTCCTTGGGATGCTTGCTAAGCGACCAAATAAAGAAATATCACAATTTTGATCGCGTTGATTGATTTTGTAGTGAGTGCTATCGATGCTTTTTGGAAAATTTCTTCATCAAGTACATTTCACGACTGATCCGACAGTACTCATTAATAAAATCCATCTAGCTCTCGCTAGCATAAATAGCTCTCACGTAGTTGAGGTAAAATCTAACAAATTATTGGAGAAGTGATCACCACCAATGATCTCATCAAGACCAAATTCTACGAACACATCACCGAACTCTTCTGTGATAATTTCTTTCTCCTGTCGCAATAGACAGCAGTGCAGGAGCCATTTCAAAGCCGAAAAACAAGTGCAAACCTCGACCTTCAAACATAGTTTGTCTCGCAAAACATGTCACCATGCTAAGAAAACCAACAACTTTTCACCCGTAAGTTACAGAGTAAACTCGAAGGGAATATCACATTTAACCTCTGAATAGGAGGGGCAAATACCAAGGGTTAAAACTGCACACGAAAGAGTTCTCTCGAATAACGCATTGGACATCTTTAATTATGAGAATTTGTTTGTCTCAAGTAATGAACAACAAGTTCCTCACAGGTGGGGTGAAACTTGTATGCTCCAGGCAGAAAGTCATGCATTTGTTCATTGAAAATATGACGGGAATGAGTACGACATTCTCAAGTCTTGAAAACTTCACTTTCAGACTCAATATTTAGTAACTTCAGTAGGTGAATCTGAAGCAGACTGACCCTTGAAACACTAGCTTGAGCTTTATTTATTTATTGGTCTAATGAGCTTTATAAATGGCGTTTTTTGGGTGCTATGGCAAAAGCATTGAGTTGACTCTGTCTGGCTGACGAATGTTTTACTGGGTCCTTCCCTTGTTTCAGAAGAGAAATTTTTAAGGTAAAATTGGACAGGACGGCTGAGAGTGACAACTTTCTACCTACAAGCGTTCGATTCGCCAGAATTGAATTTCCATTTTTCGCAATCGTTCGTTCACAGTTGATTAATTGTAACTATTATTTCTGGTTATTTGTATTTGTAATGCTCGGACCACACTAAAGTCATCTTTCAGTCTTCAGATCCAAGGCTCTTCTCGCAACTGATAATATTTCATAATCAGGGGGTCATGCAGTAACTTTCCTTTCCCATCTTATTGTTTTCAAATCAAACACAAACGGCATGAAAGTCGAAACAATTAAAAGGGACGAATCCAATCCCATCGAAAGAACGGTCAATCGGGAACGAGTTCAATCCCAAATCAATATACCTCATATATACAAAGCATGTGAGTGCGAAACAAGTAGCTACGAGCAAATCCAAATAACTGTTTGTACATTTCCGGCGAATTTCACGTTAAAAATTCACCTACTGCTATGACAAATAACTGATCTTAAGCAGCTTGGAATAAAAAGCTCATTAAGCAAATAATGTGCATCATGAATGCATTTGATCCATGTACATTATTTTCCACATGGGCAGACTCTTTATCAGCACTTGAAGAGTGTGCTTCCAGGCCAGCGGATGTACACCAATTACCTAACAGTAAGAAAGCTTATATAATAATTTTTTCGGAGGAGTGTTCATACTAGAACCAGCTTACGGGGTCATCATTTCTAGTATCTCTTGGAGTAGTTCAGTATCAGCAAAATAAGACTCCAAATCCTGACATCCCGGATCAGGAGTAAATTGCTCCCTGGCCACTGTGGGAGGCTGTGGAGCTGCAGAGAAATCACATTGTGATGAGTTCCATTCTGGCGAGAGAATTGGCATTTGTGGTTGATGTACGTTCTCTTTTAAACATTCCTGTTGTCAAAACAATAACAGAAACAAGAAGAAAAATTAGTTTGCTAAACATGCTATAATGATCTTTAACAGGCGCCATTTTGATGCTTCTTCTGACCTTCGGAATCTCTTCAGGTACCATGCTTTTGGCAATTACTAATGTGTTGGAGCAACTTGTGTTGTTGACTTCATCAGGGCTGTTCTGGCTACTTCTGCTGCCTTCTTGAGGCATAATAGGGATACTTGTGTTGTTGACTTCATCAGACAAGTTAGGGTTACTTGTGCTGCTTTCTTGAGGCATAATAGAGATACCTGTGTTGGTCTTCTGAGTCTTTGAATTTTTCATACCCTTCTCATCAGGGTTTTTCTTCAAGTGGTAAAGAACAAAGTCACTCTGATATAGAAAGACAAAAGACAAGTTAACAATTTGTTCAAGTCCAATCACTGATCTCTAAAAATTCTTCGCGGTTTAATCCCAAAAGAAAAATAAAATGGACCTCGAAGAATCAAATATCAGTCAAAATAACAACTTTGGCAACACATCATGCTCAACTTATAGGACTCCTTTTAAAAAGAGAGACTCCTTACTCAGCTTCAAAATAGAGTGAATGGTGCACTTCATAGTTATAGCAACAGCAAAATTGGAAGCGAAAAAAGAAGAAAAAGTCACGGTATTTTACTTGGAAAAATTGTGTTAATTGAAAACCAATCAACAGAAGTTTATAAGAGCTTATTTCATTTCAGGGGGGAAAGAAAGGGCAAAAGTCAGAGCAACAAAAAGTAAGCTGCTACGTCTCAACTTCAGAAAAATTGCGTTGGAGAAGAAAATGAAATCGAAGGGCTCTTAAATGAAAGTTCCTGGAATGGAGAACATTCATTTAGCGACCTTAATCACACATGAATCCTTAAATGATGTAAATATGGTTTGCACAGAAGTTCACTGCGAGAGGAAGGGAAAACAAGAAGATTGAGTACCTGGTCATTGAGGATGCTGTATTCATGCAGTACCCATTTGGTATGGGCATTTTTGGGACTATGACGTTTTTTGAAAACCAAAATTTTCTTTAGACCTAATGTGTTCTTTTTGTCTTGTGTCCTGATTTTATGAGTTTTGCCGGTTGGCTTCCAAGAGCCATAATCATTTGTCCTTCTTGCTCGTTTACTTTGAGGGTATTTATTTTGCAGACGGCTGAAGAAGAACCATTCATCACCATCTGACTTTATCCTTGACAGTTCTGCATATTTCCACAACAAAAAATCTTCAAACTACTGATGCAAACCAACAGATACAGAATCCCAGAAGGCATAGCATGGACCAACCATGAACTCATCACATTTTTTAAAGATGAACAGGACAGTTTTTATTGTGTCATACCATTTATCTTGCCAGGTAAATCCCAAGGTGGCAATTGATGGACATCAACCTCGGGAATTATCTGTTCAACTGTTTTGTTGCCAAGTGTCTTCAACTTCAAGTATTGATTGACAAGTTCCTCATCTGTTGGTCTGAATCGGAATCCCACCGGCAGATCAACTAATGAAATTTCTACACTTTCCATCTAAAAAAAAAAAAAGAAAATTTTTACCCAAAAAAAAAAGAAAAAAAAAAGAAAAAGAAAAAAAAGAACAAAAATACTAACTACAAGCAGAGAGAGAAGGAAATTTCAAGAGAGCAATACTGCCTTGCTTCGGATTGCTTCATCCCGGAGTTGTATCCATTCTTATTTATAATAGAGATGCCATGGGTCTTACCCTGGCTAGGAAGTTGTTTGACCGTTTGGTGGATCCCACATCTTGACCTCTGCATATCCTGTGACTGAGCATATCGATGGATAGCTGCTTTTTTCATACCAATGGGTATGTCTATAGTCCCGTATGAACAGTAATTTATGACAATAACCTTTGCAATTTCCTCATTTTGGGCAAAAACAACCGTTGGTACCTTTCATTATCAAGGTAGTAACTTCGCAAGCAAAATCAGTGATGGTTGGGGGACTGTAGAAAGACCCCATACAAATACACAAGAGAATCCCATTAAAAATTCGTAAATTCTTAATATTCTACAAAAGACACTTCTATTATTCAATTTTCCAAGCCATATGTTCAATCATTCAAAGCAATCTCGATGTGAGATTCTTCATGATTTTTTATGTTCCCTCAAAATCAACAAGGACTAAGGTGGTAAAGGGCAGAAGAAGGGAAAAGAAAAATCTTAATTTTTCCCCACTTATTTTTATCATATTAACAAATAAAATGTTCATGGCTCAGCAAAAAATAAAATAAAAGTAAAAATAAAAAATAAAAAGTCCATCAGAAAAGCATCTGCATACAAGCAAAAGAGCTACGATAAAGACATAAGGGATTGCCACTAACATGGTAAAGAAGGGAGGAAAAACAACTGTTCTCGACTGAAAAATTTCGGACTTGTTCTCCAAGTTTCAAAACTTCTTTGGAAAGTTTACTTCTTCTTCGGACTCTACCATCACACTACCCAATTAAAAGTTATTCACTCAAGGTCCATAGCTAAAAGCAAGGTCTTTGGCTCCCTCATGCATTACTTCCTGTCAAATTTCCACTTACGATAGTATTTATCTATTACGACTTCTAATAAACTTTTAGCAGGCCTAGAGTAATCAAAAGAGCTTGTTATCCAAGCCCAGTTTTATTCTTTTGAATATTTTACTGCATAATAGGAGCTCACTTAGTTTCAGGATCAAGATATATATGACATTGACACATCGCTCCTACAAATCAACACACAAGCACCATTTAAACCAATCAGCTTCAGTTCAAACTTCTTCTGACAGTTTGGGTGTTTAGAGAAGTGTTGCTAACTGATGAAATATATTTATTACCAAAGTAATTGTCATGCTAACCATTTCCCAATAAGCCATCTTCTGATGTAAATGAAGGAGGCTTGCCAGTTGCAGCACTTGAGGAAGCGATTCCATCATTTCTCCAAACGAATTCTGGACTCAGGGAAAAACATTAAATGGGAGCTAAAACTATAATTCTCACGCCTGTCACGATTCTTCCAAATAAATGATTTCCAACTGCATCAAAATGTAGAGAAACGCCTGAATCGCCTTTGCCATAAGTTAATTCATCACCCATCCACTTTTTCCTCTCCCTCGTTTCAAGGTTCACTTTAGACAACATAGACAAGGCAATGCACCCGCAGATTCATAAGAGGGACGAGCATGTATCTACGATATTAAACAATTCAGAGCATGCCAATATCCCAGGAAGAGTACAAAGCAACAAGAACCGTGTCAACTGCCTCCCAAATATGCAAGAAGAGACAATCGCAACCTACACTGGGGCCGTGCTCGATATTGTAGTTTCCGAACATAACCGCGCGAAAGAGTTGAAAACCATTTCGAAAAGGAGAAAAATTTCAGCCATCGAGAACTACCCAGCAATGGTTGCAACTACCGGAATCGCAGCATAGGAACCAAAAGATCATTCGTGGCTCTCTCCCACCTTAAGTTTCTTTTTCTTCCAGGTGAAATTTGCAACCTTGTTTAGATTTTCGGAACACATGGCAATGTCCAAGTCAGACCCAATTCAGAACACGAAACAGAAACCCTCCTAGAAAAGCAGGGATCCCAGAAACTCACTCCACGCAAATGGGAAACTTGCCCAAGTGCAGAACGAGGAAAATGGAAGTCGATTATTACCCGCAATCCGAGGCCGAGGCCGAGGCCAAGACAAGAATTGATTTTGAATCCTGAAGAACCCACGACCCATGAAGGACTCGTCAATAATCGCTCGGGTAATTCGATTCAGCTCCAACCCGATCGGCGCCGGATCTTGAACGAGAAATCGAGCCGACAAAACCGAGCAAGATTGACGAGTTCGTAATGGATCGCAGTGAAATCTTGATCGAGCAACGTCGTCTTCTCCAACTCTTCGGTAGGAAGAAGCAAAAGAAAAAAGATATGCGCCCATCTTTGTATTTCTCCCAATTGCCTCCACAAAAGTTTATATGATTTTTCTTTTTAGTCCACCCCCACTGATCAGAACCTTTTTTTTTTAAGACAACTTGAATATATTTAGCATTGCTTTTTCGTTTTTCAATTAGCAGGTTTAGTATAATTTGTTCACCATGTGATATTCTCTATTATCTTTTTAATTTTTTATGTTCAATAAAAGGTGACCTTCCATAAATTTTAAGATTAATTATATGTTTTTTTTTTTGAATTATGATTTTACCCATTCAAAATGGAACTTTTGCTCATTGTCATTCTATATGGATCAAAAGGTGAATTGAGGAGATGGTAAAGATTCATTCTCTATGTAGGTATTATCCTTTTTACTTTAATAGCGATCGACGAATTAATATTTTTAATAAGAAATTTGATGACTTGATTTAAAATAAACTTCAGCAAGCTCTATCAAATTCAATAAGTCCATAATCATGTAAGCATGATATTAATTTTGATGTCATACATCTACTATTAGTCCGTATTGCATTCAATCATAGAAAACTTTAAGATGTGGATTATACATGTATAACTACATAGTAAATGAAAAATGAATTAGGTTTTTCAAACTTTGAAAGTTGGAATTGCTTTGTGTAAGGATCTTATCAATGTAAATTGCTAGTGTCATTAATTGATCGCAATTGATATGGACTTTTTTTAAAATATAATATTGAGCTAATTTTCATTACCAATTGGTAATTTTTATTACAAACAAATGACAAATTTTTGTAGTGAATTTCCATTTTGTAATGAATTTTCTTTTACGTTATGAGTCTTGCAGTCTTGCACAAACAATGTGATTCTTTTTTCCAAAACTCTCTATCCAAGAAAATAATTATACAGATTGTTACATTGTTGTCAGAGTGAACTAATTATAGTTTTAGTAAAATTATGAGTTACAGTAAATTTAAAAAAAAAGTTGCTTTAAAGCTGACCAAAATTTGATTTTCTGGGTAATAACGGCCACTGGTGCCTAAGACACCTACAAAACATGAAGCCGTATGTTTCCCTTCACTAAGCCACACCAAACAATAATACTAAATAATACATCACAAAGTAAACGACCAAAAAAAAAAAAAAATACATCATAAAGTGAAAAAACACACACACTACGCTCATCGCAAATTATGATAAACTATCTTCGCGTGTTGTAGTAGAGAAGTCCCCAGACATTGCCCAGTCGGTATTGGAATAGTTTGCGAAATTGCTGTATGGAGATTTCATGTAGCCATAGTCAAGCTCTTCGCCATAGTTGTCATATGCGAAATCAAATAAGGAAGACCATCCTTCCTCTGTTCCTGCCTGGGCCTGATAAGTTGGAGTGATGTTGTAGTCTGATAAAATGTCATCCAGTGGGTGCAATGGAGGGAGCGATTCCATTAAGTCTCCCACCGACATCTGCATCCAAACCAATGCAGATCATATTAAGCAACCCATATTAAGTCTATCTACAGAAAATACTCCCAGTGATGTTGCTTATATGATAATGCAATCATTAGTATTTTGGCTCTAGAAAACCAGTGAGTCTTTTTGACTTTGATATACTCTATAGGTCTTGGGACTGAACCCCATGCTAAGTAAGTTCTACAAAATAAAATGCGCCTCTCTCACCTCGGGTTGAGCATCGACTGCTTCTTGGTTATCAGGAACTTCGTCGCTGGGGGAGTTACAGAAGCTGGAATAGTCCCCTTCTTGATTCACAAGGGTCTCCGATACGTTGCTATTGTATGCGTGAGGGCTGCTAGAATAAACTTCAGGGCTGACTGTTGGAGCTTGAGGGCTGCTTGAATAAACTTCAGGGCTGACTGTTGGAGCTTGACCCATCATCAGCTTCTTCTCCTTTTTGTTCTTGATCCGACAAGCCACGTAAGGCAGCATCTGCATATATATCATGAACAACATTAGTTACAGAGAGACAACCCGTAAGTAAAAAGCATGTCTCGAATGTTGCTTATAATCAGTTCAGTTGTGCAGATGAATGAGAACCAAAACGTTACCTCGTCTTCGTTATGGCCCAAACACTTAGGATTAATGTGGTATTCATGTGAGACCCAGTTGGTCCTTTTGCCTTTAGGAACGCGGCCTGCGTAGAACACCAGTGTCTTCTTGATTCCTATTGGCTCATTGGCTTCCTCGCTCATGATGGCGCGTTCCTTGCCGGTCACTTTCCAGTAACCGGCTTCGGTTGTCCGGTCGGAGCGCTTGCTGTTTGAGTACTTGCGCTTCACACGACAAAAGAAAAAGAGCTCCTTACTGTTGAACCTGTGACTAAACATGGCGGGCAATTGCCAAGGTTCGAATTCGCATATATCGATCTCCGGTATCATGTCGTAGTAGCGTTCGCCGGGTTGTCCAAGTATCTTGGGCTTCAAGTAATGAATCAGCAGCTCCTCGTCAGTGGCATGGAATCGGAATCCTGGAGGAAGTGCTCTCATTGCTTCAGAGATTGTGTTTTCCATTTGTATCACTAACTTGTGCAAGCAGAGAGAGGGAGAACAAGACAGAAAGACTGAGATTTTGTTGGAGGGTTTGAAGTGAGGTAGGACTAACATTGGCCAAGGGTGAGGAATTTATAGTGTGGACCCGTGCATTGACTCAGAGACTGACATTGTTTTTCTTTTCTGTAGTCTTCCCTTCCCTTCCCAACTGAGTTGTCTCGCTTGCTTGAGAAGGGTAAAACCACACTTTTCAGTATTGCCTGGACCCCTCATCCTCTGTCTGATATGTTTTAGCTTCCTCCTTGAAGTTGACTGCAGAACCCCATGCATGATCGAGAACAAGCCAAAAGTCTAATGACTCTCTCTCTCTCTCTCTCTAGGCATGCATGAATCTTTTTTCTCAACCCATAAATCAAAAGCTAGGGATTTATATATTGCATCAAGTCTTTTCCACTAGTGCAGCATTTTCTACAAGATAAGTATCGTTGATCTCATGATACCAGTTGAATGAGTTACTTATGGTGATCGAATCTGCCCAAATTCCTCATATAATCAATGGTTCCTATGCATTAAAACTCTCGAACATGGATGATTTTCCTAACATCTCGAAAACCCTAACTTTATTCATTTTTTTTTTTGTTTGCCAGAAGGGAACCATTTCCATTTTCCCTTTTCGAGTAAATAGTATGTTTATATGGGCGAAAAATTTAGTGTGATTTTTGGTGGTTTGTCTCTAATGATTTAGAATTAATCAAAATCGTTATCGATATTCATTGTTACGTAATCACAAAATTTATGAACCTTTAGGTTTGGGGATTAATCTAATATGTTTAGACATTCTAACATGCATGCATGGACATGTACTCGATTTAAGGTATGATATATAGAAGTCTCTGGAATTCATCAAACAAAGAATTTCAGCCTATGATCTGAGCTTCAGCAAGAGCAACTATCTTATTTTATTAATTTTGTTGGGGGAAAAGACAACGCTGCACACTTTAATGATTGAGATCTTATGGAAATATAAATAACAATAGCTTTTGGGCCTTCTTGCTGAAGTTCAACCCTTGTTCCCAAAGGGTTGCACTTTTTATCCGGGACCTACATGGCGATGGCACTTTCATTTACTCTTTCCCCACACGTTTCATCGTTCACTGCTTTTGGCTCCCTATTTGTCTCTCAGATAGATAAGTAACAAGAAAATGGGGTAGAACAGTTCATGGGTAAGCCACATCATCATAAAGCTCCTTTGCTTCCCACTTCCCTTAAAATTAATTGGACATGTTTCTTTACATCAATTAGAAAAAAAATCATCTCATGTAATTTGATATTACGTTTGTAGAACAATATATAAATATCTGTGGAGCATGCATGAATCTTTTTTTCAACCTATAAATCAAAACTAGGAATTATGCATCAAGTCTCCACCACTAGTGGAGCCTTTTTTATTAGATAAGCATCATTACCATTATCCTTATATCCACAAAACTCTAATTATGTTCCGACTTTTCTATTTGGGAAATGATGCTAATAATCCTTAAATTATAACCTAATGTACAATATAATCTTTGGTTTATAATTTGTTCAATGTGATTCTTGAATTATTCCTAAATGTTCAATCTAATATTTGATTTTAAATTTGTTCAATCTAATTCCTCAACTTGTCAGAAAAAAAAATATTTATTTTTCCCCTTGTTTGTTGAGGGTATGTTTGAACAAGGAGGTGGGAATTTTTGGGCAAGATTTTGCGATTTGTGTCTAACAACTAACGATAATCAAAACCAGCAAGTATCAATATTCAGTGCTACATAATCACAAAGTTCATTTAGAGTGGGGATTAATCCAGTTGGGACACCAATGAAGTGTAGATATCATAACATTCATGCATGAACTTAAACTTGATGTAAGGTATGATATATAGAAGTTTTTAGAAATTTATATGGACATTTAATAAGTATCGATATATACTTACTATTTTATTTCATTAATACTGTTTGGTAAAAACAATTTGCACGCTTTAATGATTGAGATTAGACCTCCATTAGTGTCCTCATATGGCAATAGAAATGACAAAACCTTTTGGAACTTCTTGCTGAAGTTCTAAGCCTTGTTCCCAAAGGGATTGCACTTTTCAACTATACCACCGCGCGAATGGCGATTTCAGTTATGCTGTTCTTTCCCCCACATATTTCCTTAGTCACTCCTTTTCTCTTACTATGTTGTCTATAAAATTCTAATACATATATCTATAAGTAATTAGAAAAGATTGAGATTTCTTGGTTGAGTCACATCATCATAAAGGTCCATTGCCTCCCACTTCCCTTAACATTAATTAGAAAAAAAAAAGTAATCATTTTCTTAATCTTATACAATGTTTCTAAAGCAATATATTGACATCGATTTGCCCTACTTATTAATCTGGATGTCGAATATTTTCTGCAATACGAAAAATGTTTGGGGTTATTAGAGCATTGGGTATTTGTTTGGATCATACGAAAAATGTTTGGGGTTATTGGAGCATTGGGTATTTGTTTGGATCATGGTATCAACTCTTGATATTTTGATACCTACAGTTGGTGCTTCTCTTGGATTTTGGAGTTAGGGAAGCAAAAAGTTTAGGAAACATATGAAGTGTATTTACTCGTATGATATTTTTGTAAGAAGGCTAATCCGTCACCGTTACTCTTACTGGATCGATTGAGCCATCTCTACCCTTTAATTTCCCCATGAAATCAAGTAACTTGATTATTTCATTTCGAAGGGAAACAAATTTTGCTGTATATTGTCGCAACTAAGTTGGGCTTAAATTATATTATTTTACAAGGATAGGACATGCGCCATTTTCATATTACTTCACACTTTTGGCAACGAAAGCTCATCATCTCATTTAAAATGGTCAGTTGTGTCAACGCTCGTCAAAATCTTGCTGACATTGTATAGTAATCAAGTGCAAGATGTCAACCGTGAATTCTTTATTTTATGCTATATCGAAAATGGTATGTAATATTACGTTGAAACACGATATAGAATGTTGTAGAATACAGATTTTTAACTTTAAGACGCTTTTACAAGTATTTACTACATCTAATTTTATTCAAGTCCAAAAAGTCCTAAAGCACAACAAATTCTACTCCGCATTGTTCACAAAATTTCGGGTCCTCTTTTTCATCTCCGATTACTCGATAATTTCCACAAGCACAAATTCCACTTTTTTATAGGACCGAAAATTCTTTCTGACTCATAACATGGCGCCCGTCTGAAACTTAAAAAGAAAAACATTATCAAATATTTTTTGTCTTTTACAACGTCACAATGTTTAGTTGCAATTAAGTGCAAATGGGATTCTTTTGTGTGTATTATGATAATTTACAGAGGCTCATGGTGTTTCTACCAGCAAGTCCGAAAACATGGTAAAAAAAAGCAATTTTTTATAATTTATGATGTCGTGACGTTTCATGATATACGAAAAGTATGAATGATATTAATCATACGAGGCCATGCTGATTTCTCATAACCATAATGAAAATGTCATAAAACAAATATAAAAGATTGTACGGTACAATAAACTTCCCATTTTATAATTTTCAAAACTCTTCCACCTGCCCATTCTTTAAAAGAGATTTTTGCGGTCACGATTCCACCGTTCTTCATTGGAGATAATAGGAGGTCCCTTTTTTCTTGGCAAAAGAACACTTCAAGTGCCAAAAGTTGGTATAAATGGACACTTAAGTGCTAAAACTTACGAAGTGTCACTTTCAAAGAAAAATGGGACACTGAGTGCCATATCCGGCGAGCCTCGCTCCCTAGGATTGCATAAGATTAAGAAAATGATTTGACTTGAGGCTTTCCCGATTGCACTGTACGAGGTCTTGTATTGAAGCAAAGATTTGACTCGAGGCTTTCCATCGCTGCCTAGGATTGCTCAATTGATGAGGGTAGGGCAAAGGCAATCAGAAGTACAAATGGCAAAATCCACCTCTTGAAATTTCAAAGCATGAAACCCTTTTGAATGTTCGACTATCCAGTTCCAACTTTCCTATTTTTGCATCCACCAAGTCGAGCAAGTAACTCCAATTCGGGACCAGGACTCCCCCTTCAATTTTCGATGTGCTTTGACGCTTTAGGCCAGGTTTTATGTGTTGGGAAAAATCCCGATGTTGTTTTGAAGATGATAAAAACAGTCAAAGGTTATTAATGTGTGTTTTGGTTGAGTAGTGCTAGGTAATATATGCACAAGTCGGTATGTAAATGATGTTACAAACAACACCATAAATTCTAATATGATGAGTGCTTTATCACTATTTAGAGTGCTTTGCTGATATCTAAGGTGAACATATATTAGGCGTTGAAGATGTCTTCAAGTTGGAAGGAAGGATCTTCAAATAAGGTGAAAATTTGAAAGAACCTTAATAGAGAGTGAACAAGCCGTGAAGAACGGTGACGTTCGTAATGGCTTGGAGGTACAAAGATCGGGTGAACAATTGGATAGACTTGATCAGGTGAACAAGCTTAGAATAGAGATGTTTAGTAAAGCTTGGAAGGATTATGAAGAAGAATAGCTTGGTAGAGTCGAAATTGCTCATATGCTTGGAAGGAGCAAAAAGATTAGCTTCGCTATCAGGTGTAGTGAATTGTTATTGGAATAGTAGATTATTGGTAAAGTGTATTTGCCCTATATAGATGAGGTTGATGACTGTGATGATATCAATGATCATGTCATTGGCGACGTTTGAATGTTTGAACAATGATTATGTGAGGAAGTTCGTTAGAGAAAAGATTATCACCATTACTAGGTGGAAATGCGTAGCGGAAGATATCGGGGAATAGGAATAGGCATTTGTTAGAAATGTCAGAGTAGTTGTCGTCAGAATAGTAGCTACAAGCCTATTTTTGGATAGTTTGCAAATGCTCGGGAAAAAAGTATTATATGGGCAGTATCATCTTTGTCAATAGCACGAACAGATCTCTAATGGCTAGTTGGACTTCTGAAGCATCTCCAATGGGAAGATTGAAGATGGCTATTTAAGAGAAGAGCTTTTAGGCCAAAATGTTATAGAGCATTTAGAATCCAAATATTTGCTTTAGGCTACTTTCTTTGTTGATATTGTTTTGTTTTCTCGAAAGATCTTCACTAGTCTTGCTGTATAGTAATTGTGTGAAAGATCAATTGTATAAAAGTAAGAGTAGTAGCTATGTCTTGATAGTATGATTTATCATGTAATAGATAAGTGCTTGCCTATTATAACTTGTTGAACAGATTATTAGTGCAATCTTGCTTGACTTGCGGCTAATAGTGTGGAGAGTGGATATAGGCTTGGGGACAAAGCCGAACTGTTATATATCTGTTTGCAGATCTTTTATCTCTTTATTATTTATATTATCGAACCTTTACTATCACAATTTGTTAAACAGCAGCACACGCACCTAATTTCTACAATTTGTTTCTGCTAACATTTGAAGTTGAACTTATTATCTTCCACAAAAGTTTTTTATAGTTCTCATACAATCTATTCACCCCCTCTAAGTTGTATTGTTAGCCCCAACAATTGGTATCAGAGCCTCGTTGCTTATTATTTGAGGCCAGGGCATAAAGATCTTGTTATGGCTAACGGCAAAAGAACCTTTCAAGTGTCATAACTTGGCACAAAGAGACACTTAAGTGCCATAACTTACGAAAGGTACACTTAAGTGCCACATTCAAAGAAAAATGGATCACTTAAGTGCCACTCCGGCCAAAATGCCAATGTGGCATTTTTCTAGCGAAGCGAGTGCAAAATGATGTCATTTTATACGCTGACGTGGTAAAAAAAATTTAAAATTAAATTTAGTTAAAATATTAAAATAATAATAATTTTAAAATTAAATTTAGTTAAAATATTAAAAATGATGATTTTAAAATTAAAAAATATTAAAACAAGAAAAGAGAAAAAAAAAAGAAGGGGGGGTGGTTGAGGGCCACCGCCTCCTTGCCGTCGCCAAGAAAGGTCGGTGACGAAGGGGGGAGGGTTGGTGAGGGCTTGCGAGCTCTCACCCAGATTCGGCGAGGGAAGACAGCCTTCGCCCAGCCAGGCCAAGGGCCGCCGCCGCTGGGTTGACCCCCAGCCGGTGGTGGCCCTTGGCCTGGTCGAGTGAGGGCCACCAACCCTCGCCGGATCTGCACAAGGGCCACAAACCCTCGCCACTTGCCCCAGATTTATGTGAGGGTCGCGGCTCTCACCCAGATTCAGTGAGGGTTGGTGGCCCTCGCTCTACTGGGCCAAGGGCTGCTGCTCGTTGGGAGTCGACTCGGCGGGTGGTGGCCCTTCGCCCAGCCGAGCGAGGGCCGCTGATCCTTGCTATCGGTCGGCCAGGGTCGCTAGCCCTTGGCCAGGGCCCTTCTCGACGACGGCGAGGAAGCGGCGGCCCCCCCTTATTTTTTTAAATTTTTTAATTTTCAAGTCATTATTTTTTAATATTTTAACTAAATTTAATTTTAAAATTATTATTTTTAATTTTTATATTTTTTTACCATGTCAGCCCAAAACGACATTGTTTTTGTCTATGTCAACGTGCAAAACGGCGTCGTTTTGGGCTCGCTTCGCTGGAAAAATGTAGCATATGCAATTTGGCTAGATTTTGGCCGGATTGGCACTCAAGTGATCTATTTTGCTTCGATTTTGGCACTTAAATGTACATTTCGTAAATTATGGCACTTAAGTATCCCTTTCTGTCAAGTTATGGCACTCCAGGGATCCTTCTGCCTATGGCTAACTTTATTAGAGGCAATTTTTCTAAATTTCTATTTCTTGATGATCTATTCTTTCAACTCAAGCTTTTTGGAATTACTTGTTTTTAAATCGAAGTCTATGAGATTTGCATTTTGAAAGTATTAAAGACCCTTCTTTAATACTTTCAAAATTTTACGAACTCTCCTTCTTGGCTTTGAAAAATATCTTGATTACTTTGATTAAGTTCTTTGAACAGAAGATTATCCTAATCCAAATGAGCAGTCTTTCTTTTATAGTATTGCTTCTTATATGGATTCTTCTGAACAAATGGATTCGTTCTATCTTGGAGTTCTATGTTTGTCTTGTTTATTTCTCATTCCACTAAATCTCATCACAAGCAAGAAGAAAGACAACCTGATTTCTAGCTCATCAATGTGTTCATCCACGACAATCAGCACATCTACTTTATTCTGAAATGAAAGGTGCAACAAAAGCAATAGTTGTGATGAATAAGCAAATGGTTGATGCGATTGAATATGGAATAGCAATTCCAACATCAGCAAGACCTCCTGTTCAAGCAATTAGAAAAGAATCACAACTAGCTCTACATGCTCCTGCTCATGACGATGTTTGATAAGACTTGCACTTATCTCTTAAAGCTTTTCACTTCATACATTGTGCATTTCTTATATGAAATTTATGAGTATTTCTTTTTGTGTGATAGTTAAAGAGATTTGGGATCTACTCCAAAGTCAAATTTGAAGGAATGGAGTAAAAGGAAATGAAGAGGAAAGCCTTACTTGGTGAAATGAAAAGGATAGTCTTACAAAAGACTTGAAGGTACAAATAGTTAGAACATAAAAATATGAATAGACTTCTTAAAAGTAATGCTGCAATGATGACTCTTCTTCAACATGTATACCGAGCATTTTTCGGTATTAAGTCTAGAATATTGACATCGTGGTAACCAATTGACATTGGCAACTCTTCCATTGTCATCGTTAACTTGGTAATCTCGACATTTTAACAAATTTGATTTAATTTCTTACACTCCCTCAAAGCAAATTTTTTTTCTACAGATCATTCCAAGCAAACTCTTAAACTTTCGAAAAACATTGATCTTGGGGGGTTTAGTAAAAATGTCCGCTATTTGAGCTCTTGTCTTCACATGCAACACTTCGACTTTCTTCTTTCTTACCTATTCTCAAATGAAGTCGAACATCGATATGTTTGATTCATTCATAAAAGACTAGATTTTTGGCCAAAGCAATAGCAAAAACATTATCGACAAAAATCTGTATTGTTTTTTTTTTTTTTGCTCCACAATAATTTCTTTGAGTAGACTTCTCAACCATATTGCATGACAAACATAAGATGATGCCACCATATATTCAGTTTCACATGTCGACGGAGTAACACTAAATTGCTTCTTTAATGACCATGTGAAAGTAGTGTCACACATGAAAAATACAAACCCTATAGTGCTTTTTTGATCATTGATCTCTACCATAATCACTATCTGAATAAACTCTAAGCCAAAAGAATTTAGACCGATATTATTATAAGTCACGAGTAATAGTACTTTTTATGTAGTGAAGTATCCTCTTTGCCACTTTAAGATGAGCTGACTTTGATTGTTCCATATATTGACTCATAATTCCAACATTGTACATGATATCCCATGTCATACATGTCAAATATCTCAAACTTCTAATCAAGCTTCTATAATACTTTGAATCAACATCACATCATCATTATACTTCGAAAGTTTGGTTCCGCACTTCATTTGTGCATTGATTGCTATACAATTCTTCTTGTTGAATTTTTCAAGGATATTTTTTGTATATCCTTTCTGGCAAAAAAAAAAAAAAAAACCCATATGCAATTTGCTTCACTTCAATGCCAAGGAAATAATTCATTAGTCCTTTATCAGTCGAATTCCTTCACCATCAATGCCGTAAAAACATCAATTGTCGTTAGATTATTTCCTAGAGAAACATGGTCATTGACATATAAATAAGCGAGTAGAACAACACCTTTTTCTTTCCTC
The DNA here is from genome assembly GCA_019915185.1 of Eucalyptus camaldulensis. Classification (NCBI taxonomy): domain Eukaryota; kingdom Viridiplantae; phylum Streptophyta; class Magnoliopsida; order Myrtales; family Myrtaceae; genus Eucalyptus; species Eucalyptus camaldulensis. Next base: position 5,875,001 of record JAHSVA010000014.1, on the reverse strand, counting down.
AAATAGAGTGCATGCTTACATAGACATTGTAAGTATCCGTTTGTCTTGTTATATATATATCAATTCTAGAATTCCATGCTTTTGGTGCTTGTTTAAGCCCATATAGATTTGTCTTCAACCTCAGCACTTTAGCTTCATGACCTTTCACTAGAGGTGAGTATAGTCCGGGTTGGGCCGATCCACTCTTTAATTCTAGAACCAACTCGCACAGTGCTGGTCCGCAATTTTTAGGACTGAAAACCGACTTTATTGAGCTTGGGACCAAAGATTGGACTGACCTAGTGGGTTCAGTCCAATTCTAGGGTTAACTTGGGACCAACTGATAATTTTTATTTCATTTTTTGTACTCTTTAAAAAAGCAATTGAGGACTGGATCAATCTAATAGGTTTGGTTCAGTTCTAGGGTCAACCCGAGACCAACCAATAATATTTTATTTCATTTGTTGTACTTCTTGAAAAGGCAACTGATAACCGGACTGACTCAATAGGTTTGATGACGAGTAAGGTCAGCTAAGAAAGGTAATCGGTGAGGGTCGAGTGGGGTGAGAGTCGAATAGAGTGGGCATTAAGTGTCGAGCGGGGAGCAGCAAGCCAAGCGAGTATCGAGCAGCAAGCCAAGCGAGTATCGAGTGGTAAGTGGCATGAGTGATCCAAAGCGAGCGAGGCGAGTGTTGAGTGGCGAGCGGAGAAGTTGTTTCTTTCGATTTTGGCAAATTGAAGACTAAGAGAACAAATAAGACATAAGAGAATGAGTATTAGAGGAAGATGCTGTAAGGAGACTGTTTATGCCTTTTTGGACGCCGTGAGAACTCCTCATAAAAACATTTTCTTTCTTCGTAAATTATGATTATTGATGCCGTAAAAGACATTAAAAATCTAAGTTATTAAAGAACAATATAAAATTGCTTGAACTCCTCACTAAAGAGTTGTTTAATATTGTTGATGCCGTTTATTTTAAGGTTTTCTATATATATATATATATATATATATATATATATATAGTTAGGGTTGGTTCGGGTTGGACCGATTCCGAACTCTTAGGATCGAGGACCAACCTGCACAGTGCTGGTCTAGAAATTCTAGGACCAAGGACTGACCTGGTCTCCTTGGAAATTGGACTAGGATCGGTAGGGTTGGGCCAGTCTAGGGTTGGTCTAGGGAACCTTGGACCAATGCTCACCCCTACCTTTCATAACAAATCCCTTAGATTGTTCGATATAAAATTCTTCTTCAAGAATGCCATTCAAATTGCTGATTTGACTTCCATTTGATAAATTCACCAATCATTTTGAGTAGTTATGGAAATGATAAATCTAATTGTTTCCATGCGGATGACAGGGGGAAAAACTACATCATAGTCAATTTTAGCCTTTTGCTTGTATCCCTTTACAACAAATATAGCTTTGTATCTCGTCACTTCTCCTTTCTCATTATTATTGGCCTTACACACCCATTTGACACCGATCACTTTCTTGTCCTTCGGAAGATCAACAAGTTCTCATGTTTGATTCTTCTTAGTGATTTCAATTTCTTTATTCATGGCTTTCCTCCATTTTTCTTCTTTAGTAGCATCATCATAAACAAGTGGTTCCAATTTGCAAGAAGACATACAAGGTGAAGCTCATCAAAAGCTTCATAAATGTTAGACAATCTCCTTGATCTTGACACTATTTGAATAAGTTAGTGATGATGAACTTAATGAATATATTGTAGAAAAAAAGGTGTAGAATGATCCTTTAACTCCATTTAGTTCAAACCACCATTAGCATTCACTTCATCTTTTAGATTGTCTTCCCATGTGCCATCTTCATCAAACTTGACATCTTAGCTTATGTGCAATTTAGAAGTGTTAGGATCAAATAATCAATAGGTTTTGGATGATGAGTCATACTCAATAAAGATGAGTCATATTTGGAAAGCTAATTCTAGAATGCTTGCCAATGACACATCCTTCACATAATTGATCGGGATGATCAATATGTGGTAAACTATAAACCATCTTCTTGCAGGAAAACAAATTGAGTCCACCGAAATTGAGATGATCGAACCTCAAATGCCATAACCATGAGGGATCATCCACACACACCTTTAGGCATCAAGACATTTCATTCTTTATATTGAGAGTAAACATCATGTTCTTCGAAATCTTCACATTTGCAATCAATTTATTATTCCGGTCTCTTATCACAAGGCTAAGATCTTTCATCTGAACAATATAGCCTTTCTTTAGAAGTTGTCCCAAACTCAAGGTATTGCTTGACATTTTTGGAACATAATAAACATTAATAATAAACTGTCATGCACCATTCTTCAAACGAATCAAACTTATACCTTTGCATTGGACAAGAAATTTGAAGTTATCAGCAAACGAGATTTTTCCTCTAATTGTCTCATCTAACTTGACAAACATCTCCTTTTGCCTGCATATGGGGTTGCTTGCACCAGTATCCAAGTGGCACATATCATTTTGTCCTCTTCCATCTTCTTTGAATGCCAATAAAAGAACTTGCTCGGCATCATTCACTAGCTTTACCTCTTTGCCTAGTGCACTTCTTTCTTTGTTCCACTAGTCATAAGCATAATGACTAAGTTTATTGCAATAATAAAATCGAATTTTAGATTTATCATACGGTTGGCCTATTGAGTTCTTTTCTCTTCCACGAATACCTCTTTGATACCGGTATCTACCATCAATTCAAGCAGCATCTCCTCTACTTCTTCCATGACCTTTTCCTTGAAAGTAGCGTCGCCCTCGACCTTGATCATGATCTTGACTTGCCCCTTGAATATGCACAAGATCTCTTCTTTGCTCCTTCTCATCTCGGATGGTCAATCGCGTTTGGAGAACTTCCTCCATTGGGTCAATCTTTTTCTTTCTAAACCTTCATGGGCTTGTAATGAACCCGAAAGCTCATCAATCATTATGGCATCCGGGTCTTTGGATTCTTCTATTGCAACATCAATGTGGTTGTGTCACGCCCCAATCCTCGAACACTCGCACATCCTTCTACTTGGTCGATTTATTGATGCGATATCCTAAGACTATGTATCGCCGACCCTTTCTCTTTATTAAGCACATGCATAAGCAATTATAAATCCCCAGACAATAAAACAATGGGATAGGAAAGTAGGCCATATTTTTCATATTGAAATTCATAACCACACTTTCATTAACAGCACAACTCATAGCATATTTATAATACTATTCACAACGTACTTGTCTCACACCTATTTACACTAAGACAGGGTTGACAAAAGGGATGGGATCTCAGTCCACATCCGAGTTATACTCAAGATCCCTCTTTGGATCATCTTCTTCTTCAAAAGTCTTTCTTCTCTTTAGGTTCCTCCTCCTCAGCTTCTCCTTAGGGTCCTGAAATGGTTATTCAATAACCAATGAGACCTCGTCTCAGCAAGTCCTACCCCTTAAGACTCGATTAGTAAGTCAATACGCCATACGGTTGCCTAAGCACAACACGAATTAGAGGACTTACCTTGGCCTTAGTTCCAACCTACGATTCAAGGTTAAACGCAGATATTCAAACAATTCATGACATCCGATCAAGCACTGGTCAGTCGACTAAGTCGATTACATGTTAGTCAAACCTTCTCTAGGTCATTCCCTCTCATACCACGATTTCCCAGTGGTATACTCATTCACCAAATCACATGTGTTTCTCGGGCGTCGTTTTCGCCAATGACATACCAATCACCGACACCGTGCGTTCTTTAAGGCGCTGTTTTCACCAGTGATATCCTCGATCACCGAATCACGTGTCCTTTCTAGGGCGCCGTTTTCGCCAAGGTGACATCGGCTATAGACAACATCGTAAGTTCTTTAAGGCGTCGTTTTCACCAGTGATATTTCCTTAATTACCGAACCACGTTTGTCCATAAGTCATTTACGTGCGTTCTTTAAGGTGCCGTTTTCGCTAGTGATACTTCCAATCACCGAACCACGTATGTCCAATAATATCGTACTTGATTGGTCTTAGCCAATAACATTCTCAATTAGCTCTCACCGTTCTCTCTACTATATAGCCCATCAATGTACTGGCGCTATATATCCATGCTCGGCCACTACCAACCAAATACTCAATAACAAACAATTTAGGACAATTCATCAAATTTCACAATTTAAATCAATTCCATAAAAATTAAAGCTCAATTAAATAAACGGACTTCACCACAACAATCGGCACGAAATTCCGGTCACCGGCCATCCCGGTTGAATTTCTGGAAAAATAATTAATTAAATAATTAATTTCGAAAATTAAATAAATAAATAATAAAAATCCAATTTAGGCCCGTATTGCCTAATTGGAGCCCAAAACGGGTCGGGAAAAATCCCGAGATACATTCAATAAATATTAGAGGCCCTCTACTTGCTAATGACTAAGTCTAACCACCTAACATGCATCATTAAGTCACTAATTTAATTGTTTTACCATAATCTAACCATCTAATTGCACTTAATTAAATCTAACCAACCCTAAGCATAATTAGCAAACTAATAAAGCATTAGTGAGTAAAACTCACTTGATATGAGCAAAGATCGGATCACCGCAACGGCAACGCGATGGTGGCCGAAATCAGACTTTCGACAACACCGACGGGCTTGGACTAGGCCTTGGACTTGGCCCAACAAATCTCAGCCCAACTGAGATTTGTTCCTGCTTTTGGGCTAAACCCAAGTTGGGTTGGGCCTGCTGAATTTCTGAACTGAATTTACTTGAGCTTCAAATTGTGGGCCGGACTTCAATGGATTGCTGGAAACTGGGCCTTGCTGAATTGGGCTTGCGAAATTCACTTGGGCTTCAATTGAGCTGCAACTTCATGGGCTTCAATTTACGGGTTGCTTGACTGACCTTCACGGTTTTTCTAGGCCCACTTGAGCTAAGATGGCTAACGACTTGGGCTACTGGACATCTCGAAGATTGCTATGCCGAGAAGTTTCTTCGCTGGACTAAGCTTCGTTGGACTGCTGGCCTTGATCGGTGGTGTTGGTAGCTGCTCAGTTGAAGCTGGATTCGTGACTTGCGGGTGTCGAGCTTAGGGAAATGAGGGCGACGCGGATGTTGTTGATGTTAGGGCAGGCGCGGCCAAGTGGCAGCAAGGCACGGCCACTCGGTCAAAGTAGAAATCTCGGTGGGCTCGTTGTTGACCGAAGCAAGTGGAGCCGTTGCTGGCGTGCGCTGGCCGCGTGGATGCTTGGAGCAGCTTCATGGACGATCAATCTTCAACGAATCGAAAGAAAGAGAGCTTTGGTGGAGCTGCTGCAGGGGTCTTCGCTGGCAGACGAGGCGTGGGCTTCAAGCGGTAAATCAACAGCTTCGCTGGTTCATTTGTTGACCGAAGCAGAAGGAGAAGCAAGCAAGTGGCAGTGGCGGTGAGGAGAGACCACGATCCTGGTCTTCGGTTTTGGAGAACTTTGACTGAACAGCTTGAAGATTCGGCAGCTTGGAGGAAAAAATCGTTGGGCTTTGAGCAGCTTCGACCGTGGGCATGAGGGAGAGCAGAAATGGAGAGAGAGAGATGAGTAGATGGCGTGAGGGACTCGCTCAAGAAAAGCGGCAGAGAGAGAGAGAGGATTGTGATGAGAGGTGAGGGCCCCCTCCAAAGATCATTATAGGCCATGTATAATTACTTGGTCTTCAATGATCCAACATGACCCCCTCTTCTAGAAGCCAAAATGATCCAAATGTTGTGGCTAGGTGGGGGTACACCAATTTGGGGGAGATGGCTTAAATTGCACAACCATTCTCTCTTGATTCCATCTCAATTTGATTCTCACAAATTCAATTGATCATTCATTGATCGTCTCTGCATTTTTCCTCATTCGAGAATCTACCAAAAATCCAAATCGATACCAATGTTGCACACCCCCATCTTAAGATTCGATTTTAACTAAGTGCGAACTAAATTTCAATTCCAATCTCTCCAAATTGAGGTCTAAATTGTGATGTAGAAAAATCCCAAGAAATTTTCTATAAAACTCCGACACACATAGGCTCAACCTCAAAGTCAAATTTCCCATTAATTTAGCCAATTTGAACTTCGGCCAAATTTCTGCGACGTCCGAACCCAATTTCCGTAAAATTTCCCGAATCTCCGAAAAATCTTCTGAGACTAAGTCAATGCTCCTAAATTTATTGTGACATGGCCAAAAGTTCAATTTCTGAAATCGGACTCGAATTGGCGGTTAATTTTCATTTGGCATGTTTTTAGCGTGACCTATACTATCGGGTAGTTTTCAGAACTTTTTAAGGCAAGTGACTTGTGGTCGATTTTCTTCGAGCCACTATGAACCCACTCAACTCAATGGCGACTCTTGATTTTCGTGAAAATCTCGAGGATTCAATTATGGACACAGGGTACCAAAATAATAAGAAAATCAGTCTAGTGTCGGCCGACAAGAATTTTCTAATTCAGTGGTGTCACCCACGATTAGTCACATATCTCTATCGATCCAGTCTATCTCTGATTTCAAATCGATTTTTAACTGTGTCATAGTGACCTCTAAAGATGGACACGGTCAAGAAGCCGATTCCCGATCGGGTTCTCAAGTCTATTGCCTTAAAATTCCTTAATAATTTCCCTAGATAGTCTAGTTATCTCGAGAGTGATCGGCTCTGAGAATAACCCTATAGACTCGTCAATGAAATGCCCGATTTATTCAGTAGAAGACAGGGTTGAAAAATCTGGATGTCACAGGTTGTACTTCTTGTCTAAGGATCAAAGTATTTTCATGACAACATGAACATCTTAAATGTCTTCTCCATTTCTTTTCATCTGATTGACAATCGCCAAAACTCTTGTGAAATAGGTAGCAATTGATTCAAATTCTTTCATATGAATTACCTTGAATTCACCTCTCAAAGTTTGAAGGCAAATCTTATGAACTTTCTATACCTTTTGGTGTATGTTGTGAAGAATCTCAAATGCCTCCATAGCAATGGTGGCGTTCAACACATTTTCAAAGATGGAATCACCTAAAGCTTGATATGTGATTGATAGGGCATAATGATCTTTTGTTCAAACCTTCTCCAAAGCATTCCTTTTGTTTTGTTTCAAGGTGGCTTCATCCTCTAACTCATCATAGTTAGTGTTAACAAGTTCCCACACATAGTAGGTGTTGAGTAGAGCTTTTATTCTAGGGACAAGTGCATTGGAAGTCCTAAAATTTGTCATGAAAATACAATTAAGTCTTAAAACTTTCAAAGAGTGCAATTAAGTCATAAAACTTATCATAAAGTGTAATTAAGTCCTAAAATTTTCAAAAAGTGCAATCAAGTCCCAAAACTTATCAAAGTGGTTCAATCTAAGTCATTCCATTGATTGCACTTTTGGAAAGTTTTAGGATTTGATTGTACTTTTGAAACAAGTTTTAGGACTTTATTGAACATTTTGAAAGTTTTAGGACTTGATTGAACTTTCATGACAAGTTAGAGGACTTAATTGCACTTTTTGAAAGTTTTAGGACTCAATTGCCTTTTCATGATAAATTTTAGGACTTCTAATGCACTTATCTCTTTATTCTAACAGCTTAGTTATGTCTTTGGCAAGACAAGGGTATTGAAGAGAAAGTCGATCGTTTGTTGAGGCTATGATCACAAGCCATAAGCTCTAGTACCAATTTGATGGAAGAAATTGAAGGTGAAATACTCGCAACTCACAAAGAAGAGAAGGAGATAGATAGCCTTTTCATTTAATTCACCTTATTTCTCCTCAACAAGAACAATTACAAGACTCTCCTATTTAAAGACTTGTTACTTGACTTTTACTCTTCCTTATAAATATAGTTAGTGTTTTCGGGAGATAAAGTCCTAACAACTTACAAAAGACCTCAAGATACAAATAGACATATCATAGAAATATGAACATACTTCTTAAAAGTAACGCCATAATGATGACTCTTCAACGCATATACCAAGTAGTCTTTGATATCAAGTTTGGAATATTGACAACATAGTAACTAATTGACATTGACAACTCCTCCATAGTCATTGGTAACTCGGTAATCTCGACATTTTAATAAATTTGGTTTTCCAGCCTCTGTGGCACAACCAAATGACATGAGGATAAGATCAAGTCTTGCAAAATCCATTGCTTTTATAACAACCTTCCTCATTTGGCCCAAACAACTGTTCACCTGTAGCACTAGCAAACATGCAATTCATCCATCAACTAAGCCAAAAAAAAAAGGGCCACGAAAATATCAAAAATTATATTAAGATGTTTCGGTAACTTATGATTCAAATTATTTATAATAGAGAAAAAAACGCATAAAAGATAGGTAGAAATGAGGAACATAGCTTCCAAAGTCAATCACTAATCAAAGGATTTTGCAAAAAAAAAAAAAAAATCTCTACATAAGGATGTTTGCCTAATTATTATATTGTTGTTTTACTATTTGGAATTTGAAAATAAAATTAATTACTAAAGGGACGCCTTTAAAAAAAAGGGAGGGAAAAAGGCATTTAGGAAAGAATTCAAATGCAAATAGAATTAAATAAATGGCAACAAAAAGAAAATTCAAAAATGGATTTCAAGTGCCCTAAAATTAGATAATGACTAGATTTGGTTACCAATAAATTGGTCAAAAAATTAATATATAACCGTATAAGTTTATAGCTAATTAGGGAAATGAATAGAATACAACAAGCTTGAACTTATCCAGTTAGCCTTGACGAAGAAAAATGAATGCACGAAGATATGTTATGAGGTTTATTGTTGGATATGTTTGTTGGTTCGTGTGTGAGCAAGTTGTCCCAAATAGACCTATCTAAAATGGGCAAAAGAGAGTATATGGTAAAATATCTTTTGTTTTTCCCATAAAAAGGTCAATGTGTATGATTTCTTGCAGTTATATAGTTTTATTTTCTTCAACAATTTTATTATTATGGGATTTCCTTCCACCAAAATGCATGAGGACAAATAATCATCTTATGAACCATTGACAGCCATTTTATTTCCAGAAGTTTTTCTTATTCTCTGGCTAAAAGAAGTAGGCTTGCATTTTTAATTAGTAAGCCATATCTCGTTAATAATTGAATTGCAATTTAATTTTTTGTATCTAATTTGAAATTTGGAATAATCACTAAAAAGATGACTTCTTATGTCACTGTTGTAACAATATCAACTTTACATACTTAACAATAACGAACAAATTCAAATTGAGAAAATATAAAATCACCGTTAACGGTTGCCAACGAGAATAATATATAAATAGGTAGATGAAAATTAAGTAATTTTAACGGTATGCACAGTCAATTAGTAACTAAGTTAAAAGATCCATCAATCAACCATTTTAAGAAATTAAATTAACGAACTTAGATATATCGCTTACCAATAGGATAACAAGTACGTATTTAACTTACAAATCTCATACTAGATTATGGACCTTACTACCGTTTACATCAGATAAGAAAATTATTACCGTTTACAAAGAATGATATGAAAAGACCTTGCGCTCTTTTGGTGGATTAGTTTGAGAATCTATGAAAAAATTGTGATTAGCTAAGATCACATAGTTTTAAAATTGAGGGAGAGAGAGAATAGTAGACCAAGAAAAGAATTAATTCAATAAAATGAGACTAATTCAAGAATGAAATACAAATACAAATGTAAGATGACAATTCGAATTGGGATTTCTAAGCAACTAAAAAGAGATTTTAAATTGAGAAAGCTCTCCAATATGGTAAGTTGGAATTTACTCAATTAGGCATGAGGAAGGATAATATAAATAGAGGCAAGTTCTGCACTGTCAATTTGTCTTCTTGATGTTTGTCTTCATTTTGTATCATCTCGTCTCTTTGTCATAGTCTATGCAAATTACATCAAAATTCTCTTGAACTCTCACGTTGGTCTAGATCTTCCAGGTTATTTTTCATATGTTCTCTTGCTCTTTTTTCCCCTTTCATATCCTTTTTTTTCTCCTTAGCATATGGTATGATATAGGTAGTTTTTCATCTTGTGCACTATGATTTTTTCTTTCTCTTTATTTCAAATGTGAAAAAGAATTTGAAGAGTATCTATACTACATCCATTGTTCAGATCTTGGATTTTTTTTTTTAATAGATGAAGCATATTTCTTCAAGTTATTTTTTATTTATTTTTTAATCTATATTTTCGTTAATGTATCGATGTTTGTAACAATCTATATGCTTTCTCTTTTTCCTTGCCAAAGTCTTTTTTGTCACATTTTACAAATTTTGTTTACAATGATAGAGAGATTGTCTGAGAAGTATCAATTTCAAGGGTAAATAATTGCATTGACACGATCTAATAGATCGTTGTATCTCGAGGGTGTAGGATATTTTACTAGCAATCATATTATTTGGATGTTATAAACCCATTTCTTATATTTGATTGTTAAGACAATCATACTCGTCGATTCACATTCTAAAATTTATTTCACATGATCAATTCAATGATCAATCGGCGACCTTTGTTCGTTCTCTAGTAAATCTATGATTATTTGCTCACCTTTTGTCATATAAATAATTTTTTACATGTATTTATCATTTTTTTCATGGATGGCCTTTTTTTGCAGGCTAATTTCGATCAAGGTTACTTCTGGCTGGTGCTTCTCAGATCAAGTACGTATATTCTCTTTTTTTCTTTTCCATTCCATATGGGATTGAATTTATTTAAAAGCCTTCATAAATGGTTATGGGCTGTCTTTGCTTCTATGCTTGTAGAGTTCATTCTAGCCATTTCGTTTGATTATTATTAAGGTTTATTTTAGCCATTTTTCTTGGGGTGGGTGACCTTGAGCCCCAATCACGCTCACTTAGATCTGGGGTAAGGGTTATGCTCTCCCCTATATTTGGGCCACCAGGCCCTTGCCGGGAGTCACCAAGGCCTCGCTTGGGGCTAGCAAGGGTGACCTTTGCTAGTACTTCACGATGGTTGTGACAATGGCTACTGGCAAGGGCTTGGCCAAGCCATGAGTGATTTTGTGTTTATTTTTTAATAAAATTCTTAGCTTTTTTTTTTTAATTTGAGTTTGTTTATATTTATAATTGTATAATGCTCTTTTCTGACGTGGTGCTTGGTAGGTGCCACGTCATAGCCACGTGTCTTAAGAAAGCAATGAAATAAGATATATTAGCATTTTCTATTAACTTCATCCACTTTGACAAATTTTAAAATTTTATTGCACTTTTTACAACTTTAAGGAGTTAATTATACTTTTATGATTAGTTTTATAACTTTTAGTGAATTTATCCCTAATATTTATTCTAGAATTTCATCAAAATCACGATGTATTTATTGCGTATGAGTCTTAACAAAATTATCCTCAGTGACCAATTAGAAAATTATCGTTTTATTATGATATAATGTCGACTAGCTATTATAAATATGATAATTAGGTTGGTTTGAAGTTTTTTAGATCCAGTTTCCAAAGTTTGCTATTTCAATCTCACTATGTGTAAGTTAACTACTTGTCTTACTCATTCTTCAGCGATAAATCAATTAAAAAAATGTGTGGGCACTGAAAGAAAATCTACAGCATTTTGAATTTTTTTTTCTTGTTTTATATATACCACGAGAGCAATTATAGTCCAACTTAGTCCCTCCAATACTTTGAGCAGGAATTCATCCCTCGATAGAAACAGACTTTTTCGATGGATAGAACACGTACCCCGCCTCTACTATATCGATTTAAGTTTCATAAGGAGTTTTAATACACATGCTAAATGGTCATTACATAGTCGATCATACAGGTTTGGTCTTTTTGTTTAGATGTAAAATCACTAAAAGAAGGAATTATGCGCACTTAGTGGGTTGAGTCACCATTTGACAACAAATGTATGCTTTCGTATCCATAATGGGTTTAGTATAAGCATAGAGAAATAATTCGAAATCCATTCATTCACTAGAAAAAAAAACTAAATACTTTTTCCTTGAGGTAATCTTATCCTTTTTCTTATGATTTACCCAATGATTTGTTAATATTTCATCGGGAAACATATAGGATTCATATCTTTAAAGCTATTTCGGCATAATGAACAATGTATACCCACACACATTTATATACAAATATTTTATTGTTAATACTCTGACAAAAGAATTTACATTTACAGATCTCTACAATGGAACAAGACAACAATACAAGGGATCAAAACGATAGTCAAGCAATTGAACATAACTCTATTTCGGAAAATGTTGTGCTTTCTGAAAGAAACTTGGCGAGATTACACGGCCAAGAATCATTACATCCAACTGGCCAATTTACTTCTACGACATCTGGAATGCTGAGATGGGCGAGTAGAGGGGTGAGGCGAGCTAGACCTCATCCTGAGGTTTCATCTCCATCACCATGGGCCACCATCCAAATCAGAACGCGTGAGGTATGCTTTGAAAAATGTAATATTATTATATGTTTGTGTATTCATGTTTCATCCTTGAAATGGCGAGGTAGTATTTATAGTGCTAGACTTGAAAACTCAAAAGATTTTTTGCATAATTCTCAATTTGGTTCCTTAATTAACTATGGTAATATCTTTGGAAATTTTGTTAATAAATTTCCTTTAAAAGAGTATTCGAAATTGAGAGCTTTAAATCTAGACCGATTTTTACTACCAATTGTGTGGTTCATTTCCATATACCTCACGCTCTTGATGCCAAAAGATAATCGCAACTTATTAAACTCATGATTCTCATTTCTATGTTGGATATGAGATTTAATTTACAAGTCATGTAATGATAATATGAAACTAAATATGCATTTTTTAGAATTTCATAAAATATATGAATTTCCGTGTCTAGTAGAAAGAGGTAATGCGTTATGGACCTTTCACAGGAATTTTTTTTTGGGGCAATGATTACTAACGACAATCTAGTAATGTCATAATTGTCATTACCTCTTATTGTGTCTCCCTGAAGATTCATACTTGCTTGCATGTATTTTAAATTTCCACCTAAATGATAGTCTAAATATTTTCATGGACGATGAAAATATTTTAATTCATTTATCTTTTTAAGCAATCAAGCAATCATTTTGAAGAAAATGTTTTCTAAAATATTACTTTTTTGTGATAGAGCATTAGTATATACATTTTATAGTATTATGAACCATAAAAAGTTCAACTAAACAGAGATTGCTGCTTGCATATGATTTTGAACATTTGTAGTGGTGTCATGAGTTTTATAGTGGACATAGATGTTTTCGAGTAATAATATTTGTCACCCTAGATCTTGAGTTTCATTATATGCTTGTTTTCAAGTTTTATCTCTCATGCTAATGTCGAAATGTCTGAATTAGCAAAATTGTTGTATTTCATCTTCGTGGGTATATATATGCTTGAGCCCCTTCACTACATTTATGTGCGCTATTGTGTAATTTGCATTCAAACAACTAAAAACCAATCCTAGCGTGCATTGATGTAGACATTGGTCGAGATGAAGGGACATCTATTTGCAACTTTAGTTAGCCCTCGATTGAGCAATATTTTCGATACTTGAGAAATAAATTACTTAAGGAGAGGTGACTGTGAAATACTTAGGTTTTCCTCATATGCTTATGATTAAGAGTTGGTCCACCTTGATGAATAGGGTGGAGATTTTTCCGTAGGATTGAGTGAGGAAGCCATCTCCACTCACCTGAGGTCGCAGCAATATCAACCCCAACCCTCTACTTCGGAAGGATCCAATGTTGAAGCTGAATCTTGTTGTATTTGTTTGGTAAGAACCACTTTGTTTACTCAAGAACATATTAAGATAGAATTGAGGAACAATTATGTTGTTCATAAGTAATTTTCTTAGCTAAACTTAAACTAAAATTATGCATATATGTTACTAAATCACACATTTTATTTTACTGGACTATTTGTAGGATGATTACATTGTTGAAGATAAGCTTGGAGAGTTGGACTGTGGGCATCGCTTTCATTGTGGCTGTATTGAGAAATGGCTCATGAGGAGGAACCTTTGTCCACTTTGTAAAAGGAAAGCTATAAAATTATGAATGAGGCATGTTTCCTCTTTGAAGTAGTTCATGTAATGGTTTCTAAGGAGATTGATTGATTTTCAACTGAATTTGATATATTTAACATTGTTGAATATTTAATTTGTTTGTGTCTAACTTTAAGGAACTAAATAGAAAGCAATATGATTGCATGCGCCAATAATAATGATGCGATATCAACGCTAGTAATAATTAACTAAAATAACAAATAAATTGGTATCGAAGAAAACTATAAAACCTAAATAGTAATGCTCCCATGTCTGTTTTGACAATGAGAAGATATAAAGCAACTTAAATAGATTAGTTCATTTCAGCCTTCACCCCGACATCTTTGCTTGTATATGCCTCCGTCGCAGCCTTGGTCGCACTGAGTTCGAAATTTTTTAACCATTTAGTCACTTCAAAGGGAGGTTCAGTCCATTGAGTGAGACTGTTCGTTGTTTCGAGGAAGAACATTTTCGTATGAAATATGAAGGTGCATGAAATGGAACTTATATTTGTGAGATCAAAGTTGTTTATATTTGAGCTTGGATTGGGATGACGCGACCTTGATTCATTCCGGTAGACTGCAATTCCTAACCGCTTCTAATTTCATGGACTCAATTTGCAGCCTCTTGGAAGAGTTCTTTCGGGAACAGTCCGAGGACCTTGGTCTATTGAATGGATACCGTTTTCCTTGGCAACACCGCTGCGAGTGGCAGCTGCCTACGGAAGGTTGGTTGAAGCTGAATTTCAGTGGTAAAGCCCGCAATGGGGTCTTGCCTGCGGGCTTTGGCGTGATCCTCCGTGATGAGTACGAGGACGTGGCCGTGACGTACAGCTGCAGCCTCGGCGAGCTAGCAGACGCCACAGTGGCGAATGCGGAGGCCCTGAGAATGGGCATGAGACTGCTGGAGGACGTTCCTGGAGGAGTGAAACAATTGGTGGTGGAAGAGACGGATCTCAGCGTCGCAAGATGGGCCACCTCCAGGCTGGAGCCGCTGGAGAAGGTCAAGGAAGCGGTGGACGACGTCCTCGAAGCCTTGGCACGGATGAAGATGGTGATTCATCGCGTGTACGAGGAGGCCAACGAAGCCGCGATGGTGTTGGCTAAGGAAGGTGCAACCACGCAAGATCGACGTGTTTGGATTTCCTCCAAGATAAGAGGTGAAATGGGCTAAAAGATCTCGCCAAGCCAATCAATAATTCGGTTGAAAGAACCTGTGGATTTAAGCAACCGCTAACGTTTTCAGCGTTATAATCTCTGTTCTCTTTTAATTTTTATTTTCAATAAAGGTTGACCTTCTATAAAATTTGAAATGAATTATGTATTTTTTTTTCTATAAATTATGATTTAAGCCATTCAAAATGGATTATTTGTTGTTCCGTCGTTCAAAATGGATTTACTCGTCGTAAAAGAAGCCGCTCATAATCATGGGCCAGTCCATGAGGTGGTAACGATTTGTTTTCAACGTAGGTACTGTCATTTTTTTATTTTATTTTAATAGTAATCATCAAATTAATATTATTTATAAGAAATTTTATGACAATTTAAAGTAAATTTGAGTGAGCTCTATCAAATTCAATAAAATGATGATTATGTCAGCATAATATTAATTTTGATCTCATACATCTGTATTAGTCTGTATTGCATTCAATTATAGAAAACTTTAAGACGTAGATTATACATTCTACATAATAAATGGAAAATGGATACGAATTTTCAAATTTTGGAAGTTAGAATTGTTTTTTTGTGTAAGTTTGTTGCGCGAAAAGACAATTTTGCACACTTTAGTGATTGAGATTAGACCATTAGTGTCATCATATGAAAATAGAAATAACAATAGCTTTTAGACCTTCTTTGTGAAGTTCAAACCTTGTTCCCAAAGGGTTGCACTTTTTACCTTGGACCTACATGGCGTTGGTACTTTCAGTTGCTCTTTCCCCACATGTTTCATCATTCACTCCTTTTGGCTCCCTATTTGTCTATGAGATTTTAATATATAGAGAAGTTACAAGAAAATGGGGTAGAACTTTTCATGGTCAAACCAGATCATCATAAAGCAACATTGCTTCCCACTTCCCTTAAAATTAATTGGACATGTTTCTTTAAATTAATTGGAAAAAAAAATCTCATGTCATCTAATATTACGTTTGTAGAACAGTATATCAATATCAGCGGAGCATGCATGAATCTTTTTTTCAACCTATAAACCAAAACTAGAAATTATGCATCAAGTCTCCACCAGTAGGCATAGCCCCGCAAGAAGTGAACTTCAAACGAGGGTTCAAAAACCAGCTGATGACCGCTTGTTCACGTGGGATGCGGTTGGACTTAGCAGAGCAATTATGGTTCTCTTGTTCAAAAAAATCATCATAGTCTATTGGACATGGTGCTGTTTTCATGGATGAATCCTAGACACAGGAGTGTTGATGCTAGAATTGCATCAATGCATAAACCTTGATTCAAAGCAAAAGCCTGTCAATCGCCAAGGTTGTAGTATTTGTAATATATTATATATTTCACTTCTTGCACTCGAGGGGGCGTAATTAATAAATGGATGTATAAAACGCCTAGATTTTTGCGACTTGATCTTGTAGTTTCCTGGCTTGTAAGTATTCATTCAGCCATGCAAATTTGCTTTCCCGCTCTTTTTTCCTGTCAATCTTGTTCGATTTGAAATGACACAAGCAATTGTGCAAGTTCGGTTTCTCATGTGCATGTACTCTTCTCGGTTGAGCCCTTGGTTTAGGCCAATTTCATTACCAAATTTTTGGATTGAAGTTTCTAAAATGGGAGAGGATGCCAAAGATGCTACTTTGCTGATCCTAGTGGCTTCTTGAGTATTAGTAGTGCTGGTTTTGCTACAGTTCGAGTTTAGACCGGGAAAGAGTAGTGTTTTCGTTAATAGGTTCAGTTTAGTTTAAGTTTCTTTTCAAATTAGATTAAGGAAAATTGTCCAAAAATTCCTAAACATATTACACTTTTGTCAATTTAGTCATAAATTTTTCAATTTTGCCAGTTAAGTCCTAAACGTTTTCACTTCTTTGCCAATTCAATCTATCCGATCAATTTTGGTTGGAATTTGCTAATGCGAATACTAGTCATCCTACGTGGCATGACAAGCGCTAATGTAAACAAAATTTATTAATTCTTTAATTTCCTCCAAATTTTTTAAAACATTTTTTTTTTTTTATAATTTTCTTCTTTTTTTCTTTTATTTTTTTCTCTCTTCTTCCTCTGGCCGGTTGCCCTTGTTGGGATCTGACGAGGGACAACTTTGGGGGCCTTGGGCGAGGCTTGCCCTCGTCGGATCTGGCGAGGGCGAACCTCACTCGCAGCCGGCGTGGTTGCCCTTCACCTGAAGAGAGAAAAAAATGAAATGAAAGATTAAAAGAATTTAAAAAGTAAAAAATGTTTTAAAAAATTTAAAAAAAATATTCATAGATTAATAAAGTTTGTCCATGTCATCACCAGCCATGCCACGTAGGATGGTTGACATCCACCTCAATGAATTCCAGCCAATTTTGGCCGGATGGACTCAATTGGCAAGAAATAAAAATGTTTATGAATTAATTGGCAAAATTAAAAGGTTTATGACTGAATTGACAAAAGTGTAATAGATTTAGGACTTTTTGGATAATTTTCTCAATTAGATTGTTAGTTTGAACAGATCATGTTCTTGTTAGATGACTTCTTTAACATATTCAAGTTGAACCCGTAGTGTCAATTTTGGTTAATATATGGATTGTTCAACCTACGACGGTATTTACTTGATTTCTGCAGATGATGATCTTGAACGATCAAGAATAAGCACACGCATCGATTAATTTATCTTAATAGTGTCCCCAGGAAACTTGCTAATTGACCAAATAAAGAAATATTGCAATTTTGATCGCACTAATTAATTTCATAGCATGTTTTTTTTGGAACATTTCTTCACTAAATATGTTTAACGAGTGATCCAATAGCACTTGTTAACAAAACTAATCTAGCTCTCTCAGGCATAAACAGCTCTTCTCACGTAGTTGAAGTGAAGACTAACAAATTTTTGGGAAAGTGGTCACTGCCAATGATCTTGTCGAGACCAAATTCTCCGGACACATCGCCGAACTCTTGCGTGATCATTTCTTTCTCCGTCGCATTAGACAATAGTACACGAGCCATTTCAAAGACACGAAACAAATGCAAACCTCAACTTTCGAACATAGTTTGTTTCCCAAAACAGGGTTACCATGCTAAGAACACCAATATCTTATCACCCTTAAACTGCAGAGTAACTTGACGAGAGTGTCACATCATACATCTCAATAGGAGGATCAAAACTGTACACGAAAGGGGTCTCTGGAATAATGCATTGTTCATCTTTAGATATGAGAATTTGCTTGTGTCAAGCAATGACCGAGAAATTCCTCGTAGGTGGAGGGAAACCTGCATCCTACAGGCAGAAAGTTATGCATTTGTTCATACAACATACTAACGAGAATGTAGTAGGATACTCGTAGTTCTTGGCGAACTTCACTCTCAAACTAGACTTTTGTAACTTCAGTGGCTGAATCTTGAAGCAGAGTGACCCCTGAAACACTAGTTTGAGCTTTATAGATGGTGCTCTTTTGTTGCCATAGCAAAAGCATTGACTTGACTCTCTGGCTGATCAATGTCTTTATGCAGCCCTTCCATTTTAGCAAAACCCCAGAAGAGAACTTTTTAAGTTAAAAAATGGACAAGATAGCTGAGATTGACAACTTGGTCTACCTGCTAGCGTTCGATTAGCCAGAATTAAATTTCCATTTTTCGCAAATGCTTGTCTACAGTTGATTGATTGTAACTACTAATTCTGGTTATTTGTATTTGTAATGCTCAGACCACAGAAAAGTCATCTGTCAGTCTTCAGATCCAAGACTGTACTTGCAACTGAAAATATTTCATAATCAGGTGGTCAAGCCAATCACTTCTCCTTTTCCATTTATTATTTTCAAATCACATGCAAACTGCATGAAATGCAAAACAATTAAAAGGGACAAATCCAATTCCATCGAGACAACAGTCAATCGAAAGAGAATGAATTTGATGCCAAATCGATATGCCTCATATATACAAACAGAATTTGAGTGCAAAACAAGTAGCTAAGACATATCCAAAGATCCGTTTGTACATTTCTGGCGAATTTCACAATAAAAATTCACCTACTGCTATGACGAAATGCTCATATTAAGCAGCTTGGAATCAAAAGCTAATTAAACAAACAATGCGCATCAATGAATGAACCTGATCCATGTACATTGTTTTCCACAAGGAAAATATCTTTCTGCAGCCCAACACAGGCGTACTTATATCAGCACTTGAAGAGTGTCCTTCCAGGCCAGTGGATGTACACACCAACTACCTAGCCCCCCAAAAAAAGCTTATAATGTAATGCTTTCTATAAAAGAGTTTAGACTAGTACTAGCTTATGGGGTCAACATTTCCAATATCTCTTGGAGTAGTTCAGTATCAGCAAAATAAGACTCCAAATTCTGATATACCGAATCAGGAGAAAATTGCTCCCAGTCGCTGTGGGTGGCTGTGGAGTTGCAGAATCACATTGGGATGAGTTCCATTCTGGTGAGAGAATTAGCGCCGGTGGTTGCTGTATGTTTTCTTTTAAAGATTCCTGTTGTCGAAACAAAAACAAGAAGAAACATTAGTTTGCTATACATGCTATAATGGTCTTTAACAGGCAACATTTAGATGCTTCTTCTGACCTTCGGAATCTCTTCAGGTATGCTTTTGGCAATTACTAATGTGTTGGAGCAGCTTGTGTTGTTGGATTTATCGGGGGTGTTAGGTCTACTTCTGCTGCCTTCTTGAGGCATAATAGGTATACTTATGTTGTTGACTTCATCAGACAAGTTAGGGCTACTTCTGCTGCCTTCTTGAGGCACAATAGAGATACCTGTGTCAGTCTTCTGAGTCTTTGAATTTTTCTTACCATTCTCATCAGGGTTTTTCTTCAAGTGGTAAAGAACGAAGTCACTCTGATATAGAAAGACAAAAGACAAGTTAACAATTTAATCAAGCCTACTCACTGATCTCTGAAAGTACTTCATGGTTTTATCCCAAAGGAATAATAAAACCAACCTCAAAGAATCAAATATCAGTCAACATAACAACTTTGGTAACACTCCATGTTCAACTTATAAGACTCCTTTTAAAAAGAGAATCCTTGCTCAGCTTCATAATACAGTTAATGGTGCAATTGATAGCTATAGCATTAGCAAAATTTGGAGCGAAAAGAAGAACAAAAGAAGAAAAAGTTAGGGTATTTTACTTGGTAAAATTGTGTTAGCTGAAAACCAATCAATAGAAGTTTAATAAGAGCTTAGTTCATTTCAGGGAAAAAAATAGAAGCAAAAGTCAGAGAAACTAAAAATAAGCTGCTCAGTCCCTACTCCAGAAAAATATGTCACAGAAGAAATTAAAATCAGAAGGGCTCTGAAATGAAAGTTTCTGGAATGGAGAACATTCATTTAGTGACCTTAATCATATATGTATCCATAAATAATTCAAATATGGTTTGCGCCAAAGTTCACTGCAAGAGGAAGGGAAAGCAAGAAGATTGAGTACCTGATCATTGAGGATACCGTATTCATGCAGTACCCATTTGGTATGAGCATTTTTGGGACTTTGACGTTTTTTGAAAACCAAAATTTTCTTCAGACCTAATGTGTTCTTTCTGTCTTGTGTCCTGATTTTGTGAGGTTTGCCCGTTGGCTTCCAAGAGCCATAATCATTTGTCGTTCTCGCCCGATTACTTTGAGGATACTTATTTTGCAGACGGCCGAAGAAGAACCATTCATCACCATCTGACTTTATTCTTGATAGTTCTGCATATTTCCACAGCAAAAAATCTTCAAACTACTGATGCAAACCAATAGACACAGAATCCCAGAAGGCATATAATGGACCAACCATGAACTTCTCACATTTTTTAAAGATGAACGGGACAGTCTTGATTTTGTCTTACCATTTATCTTGCCAGGTAAATCCCAAGGTGGCAATTGATGGACATCAACCTCAGGAATTATCTGTTCAACTGTTTCGTTGCCAAGTGTCTTCAAGTATTGATTGACAAGTTCATCATCTGTTGGTCTGAATTGGAATCCCACCAGCAGATCAACTAATGAAGTTTCTAGAGATGCCACGGATCTTACCCTGGCTAGGAAGTTGTTTGACTGTTTGGTGGATCCCACATCTTAACCTCTGTATACCCTGTGACTGTGCATATCAATGGCTAGTTGGTTTTTCCTCTGAGTCATACCAATTGGTATGTCTACAGTCCTCCATGACAATAACCTTCGCAATTCATTTTGTGCAATAACAAGCGTCAGTACCTTTCATCATCAAGGTAGTAACTTCGCAGGCAAAATCAGTGATGCTTGGAGGACTACAGAAAGACCCCATACCAATACACAGCGAATCCCATTTAAAATGAGTAAATACTTAAATATTATACATAAGACACTTCTACTATTCAATTTTTCCAAGCCATGTGTTCAATCATTCAAAGCAATCCCAATGTGAGATTCTTCATGATTTTTTATGTCCCCTCAAAATCAACAAGGACTAAGGCGGTAAAGGGCAGAAGGAGGGAAGAGAAAAATCTTAAATTTTTCCCCACTTATTTTTACTCATATTAACAAATAAAATGTTCATGGCTAAGCCAAAAAAAATAAAAAGTAAAAGTCCATCAGAAAAGCATTTGCATACAAACAAAAGAGTTATAGTAAAGACATAAGGGATTGCCACTAACATGGTAAAGAAAGAAGGAAAGAACTGTTCTCGACTGAAAATTTTCAGATTTGTTCTCCAAGTTTCAAAACTTCTTTGGAAAGTTTACATCTTCCAACTCTACTATCATGCTACCCCCTCAAAATTATTCCCTCAAGGTCCATAGCTAAAAGCAAGGTCTTCAGCTCCCTCATGCATTACTTCCTGTCAAACTTCCACTAACAATAGTATTTATCTATTAGGATTCCTAATAAAAAAATTTAGCAGGCCTGAAGTAATCAAAAGAGCTTGTTATCCAAGCTCAGTTTTATTCTTTTGATATTTTACTGCATAATAGGAGCTCACTTAGTTTCAGGATTAAGATATATATGACATTGACGCATCACTCCTACAAATCAACACATAAGCACCATTTAAACCAATTAGCTTCAGTTCAAACTTCTGACGGTTTGGGTGTTTAGAAAAGTGCTGCTAAGTGATGAAATATATTCATTACCAAAGTAATTGTTATGCTAACCATTTTCCAACAAGCCATCTTCTGATGTAAATGAAGCAGGCTGGCCAGTTGCAGCAAGTAATTCCATCATTTCTCCAAACGAATTCTGTACTCAGGGGAAAAAACCATTAAACAAGAGCTAAAGCTATAAAGTCTTGCGCCTGTCGTGATTCTTCCTGTTCTTGTAGTTGCATCTTTTCCTATTAAATGATTTGCAACTGCATCAAAATATTGAAAAATGCCCGAATCAACATCATGGTAAATTAACACATCACCCATCCAATCTTTTATCCCCCTCATTTCAACATTCACTTTATGCAACATAGACAAGGCAATGCACCTGCAGATTCATAATAGGGGCAAGCATAAATCTTTGATAGTAAACACTTCATAGCATGTCAATTTCCCAGGAGCAAAGCAACAAGAACCGGGTCAACTGCTTCCCAAATATGTAAGACGGAGAGGGAAGGCGGAGTGGGGAGAGAAGAGACAATCACAACCTACACCGAGGTCGTGCTCGATATTGTAATTTCCAAACATAAAGGCGCGAAAAAAATTGAAAACCATTTTGAAAAGGAGAAAAATTTCAGTGATCGAGAACTACCCAGCAACGGTTGTATCTATCGGAATTGCTGCATAGGAACCAAAGGATCATTCATGGCTGTCACCCACCTCAAGTTTCGTCCGCTTCCAGGTTAAATTTGCAATCTTGTTTAGATTTTCGGAATACATAGCAATGTGCAAGTCAGACCCAATTCAGATCACGAAACGGAAACCCTCCTAGAAAAGCAGGGACCCCAGAAAACTCACTCCACGCAAATGGGGAACTTGCCCAAGCTCCAGAACGAGGAAGATGGAAGTCGAATTTTACCCGCAATCCGAGGCCGAGGCCAAGAAAATAATCGATTTTTAATCTTGAAGAACGCACGACCCATGAAGGACTCGTCAATCATCGCTCGGGTAATTCGATTCGGCTCCAACCCAATCGGCGCCGGATCTTGAACAAGAAATCGAGCCGACAGAACCGAGCAAGATTGACGAGTGATTCTTGGTTCGTAATGGATCGCAGTGAAATCTTGATCGAGCAACGCCGTCTTTCTCCAGCTCTTCGGTAGCAAGATGGAAGAAAAAAAGATGATGCGCCCAACTCTGTTTTTCTCCCAATTGCCTCCACAAAAGTTTATATGATTTTTCTTTTTAGTCCACCCCCATTGATTAGAACTTTTTTTTTTAGACATTTCGAATATATTTAGCATTGCTTTTTCGTTTTTGAATTAGCAGGTTTAATATATGTGTCCATCATGTGATCTTCTCTGTTCTCTTTTTTTTTTAATATATATATCTTCAATAAAAGGTGACATTCCATAAATTTTAAGATTAATTATCTATATTATTATGAATTATGACTTTACCCATTCCAAATGAAACTTTTTCTCCCTATCATTCAAAATGGATCAAAGGTGAATTCACGAGATGATAAAATTTTATTTTCTATGTAGATATTATCCTTTTTATTTTAATGGTGATCAATGAATTAATATTTTTAGTAAAAAATTGGATGACTTGATTTAAAATAAACTTCAACAAGCTCTATCAAATTCAATAAGTCAATAATCATGTTAGCATTATATTAATTTTGAACTTATACATTTACTATTAGTCTGTATTGCATTCAATTAAAGAAAACTTTAAGACATAGATTATACATGGATAGCTACGTAGTAAATGAAAATATGGATAAGATTTTTCCAACTTTGAAAGCTGGAATTGCTTTTGTGTAAGGATCTTATCAATGTAACTTGCTAGTGCCATTAACTCATGGCGGTTGATATGGACTTCTTTTAAAACTATAATATTGAGCTAATTTTCATTACCAATTGGTAATTTTTATTACAAACAAAGGACAAATTTTTGTAGTGAATTTCCTTTTTGTAATGAATTTTCTTTTATGTGGTGAGTCTTGTACAAATAACGTGATTCTTTCTTTCAAAACTCTCGATCCAAGAAAATAATTATACAAATTGTTACATTGTTGTCGTAGAGAAGTGAACTTAATTACGAGTTACAGTAAATTTAAAAAAAGTTCCTCTAAAGCTGACCAAAATGTGATTTTCTTGGTAATAACGGCCACTGTTGCCTAAGACACCTACAAAATTTGAAACTGTCTATGTTTCCCTTCTCTTCAGAAAGCCACACTAAACAATACTAATCTCAAAGTAAACGACCAAAAAAAAAAAGAAAAAAAAGGACATCACAAATTAAGAAAACACGCACACTCATTGCAAATTATGATCGACCATCTTCGCGTGTTGTGGTAGAGAAGTCCCCAGACATTGCCCAGTCAATATTGAAATAGTTTGCGAAATTGCTGCATGGAGATTTCATGTAGCCATAGTCTAGCTCATCGCCATAGCTGTCATATGAGAAATCAAATAAGGAAGACCATCCTTCCTCTGTTCCTGCCTGGGCCTGATAGGTTGGAGTAGGAGTATAGTCTGATAAAATGTCATCCAGCGGGTGCAATGGAGGGAGCGATTCCATGAAGTCTCCCACCGACATCTGCATCCAAAACAATGCAAATCATATTAGGGAACCCATCTCTCACAATGCAAATCATATTAGCGATTCCATGAAGTCTATTTACAGAAACAATCTTGAAGTATGAAAAGAAAATACTCTCACTGATGTTGCTTATATGATAATGCAGTCAATAGTATTTTGGTTATAGAAAACCAGTGTCTGTGACTTTGATATGCTTTATAGGTCTTGGGACTGAACCCCATGCTAAGTAAGTTCTACAGAATAAAATGCGCCTCTCTCACCTCGGGTTGAGCATCGACTGCTTCTTGGTTATCAGCAACTTCGTCGCTGGGGGAGTTACAGAAGCTGGAATAGTCCCCTTCTTGATTCACAGGGGTCTCCGATACATTGCTAGTGTATGCGTGAGGGCTGCTTGAATAAACTTCAGGGCTGGCTGTTGGAGCGTGAGGGCTGCTTGAATAAACTTCAGGGCTGACTGTTGGAGCGTGACCCATCATCAGCTTCTTCTCCTTTTTGTTCTTGATCCGACATGCCACGTAAGGCAGCATCTGCATATATATATATCATGAACAACATTAGTTATAGAGAGATAAGCCGTAAGTAAAAAGCATATCTCGATTGTTGCTTATAACCAGTTCAGTTGTGCAATGAATGAGAACCAAAACCTTACCTCGTCTTCGTTATGGCCCAGACACTTGGGATTAAGCTGGTACTCATGTGAGACCCAGTTGGTCCTTTTGCCTTTAGGCACACGGCCTGTGTAGAACACCAGTGTCTTCTTGATTCCATCGGCTCATCGGTGTCCTCACTCATGATGGCGCGTTCCTTGCCGGTCACTTTCCAGTAACCAGCTTTGGTTGTCCGGTCAGAGCGCTTGCTGTTAGAGTACTTGCGCTTCACACGACAAAATAAAAAGAGCTCCTTACTGTTGAACCAGTGACAAAACATGGCGGGCAATTGCCAAGGTTCGAATTCGCATATGTCGATCTCCGGTATCATGTCGTAGTAGCGTTCGCCGGGTCGTCCAAGGATCTTGGGCTTCAAGTAATGAATCAGCAACTCCTCGTCAGTGGCGTGGAATCGGAATCCTGGAGGAAGTGCTCTCATTGCTTCAGAGATTGTGTTTTCCATTTGTATCACTAATCTGCGCAAGCAGAGAGAGGAAGAACAAGACAGAAAGACAGAGATTTTGTTGAAGGGTTTGAAGCGAGGTGGGACTAACATTGGCCAAGGGTGAGGAATTTATAGTGGGGACCCGTGCATTGACTCAGTGACTGACGCTGTTTTCTTCTTTTTTTCTGTAGTCTTCCCTTCCCAACTGAGTTGTCTCGCTTGCTTTTTCTTTTTTTTTTTTTTGGGTCGAAAGTTGTCTCGCTTGCTTGAGAAGGGTAAAATCACACTTTTCAGTGTGCCCTGGACCCCTCATCCTCTGTCTGATATGTTTTAGCTTCCTCCATGAAGTTGACTGCAGAAGCCCATGCATGATCGAGAACAAGCCAAAAGTCTAACGTCTCTCTCTCTCTCTCTCTCTCTCTCTCTCTCTCTCTCTCTCTCTCTAGGCTAGGGATTTATTTATTGCATCAAGTCTTCATCACTAGTGCAGCATTTTCTACTAGATAAGCATCGTTGATCTCATGATAGCAGTAGAATAAGTTACTTATGGTGATCGAATCTGTCCAAATTCCTCATATAATCAACGGTTCTTATGCATTAAAACTCTCAAACATGGGTGATTTTCCTAACATCTCCAAAACCTTAACTTTATTCAATTTTTCTTTTTTGGCAGAAAGTAACCATTCCCGTTTTCCCTTTTCAAGTAAATAGTACGTTTATATGGGCGAAAATTTTAGTGTGAGATTTGGTGATTTGTCTCTAATGATTTAGAGTCAATCAAAATCGCTATCGATATTCAGTGCTACGCAATCACAAAATTTGTGAACCTTTTAGGTTTGGGGATTAATCCAATATGTTCAGACATTCTAACATGCGTGTATGGACGTGTACTCGATTTAAGGTATGATATATAGAAGTTTTGGAATTTTATGTGCATCAAACAAAGAATTTCAGTCTATGATCTGAGCTTCAGCAAGAGCAACTATCTTATTTTATTAATTTTGTTGGGGGAAAAGACAATGCTGCACACTTTAATGATTGAGATCTTATAAAAATAGAAATAACAATAGTTTTTGGGCCTTCTTGCTGAAGTTCAACCCTTGTTCCCAAAGGGTTGCACTTTTTATTCGGGACCTACACGACGATGACACTTTCATTTACTCTTTCCCCACATGTTTCATCATTCACTCCTTTTGGCTCTCTATTTGTCTATGAGATAGATAAGTAACAAAAAAAATGGGGTAGAACATTTCATGGGTAAGCCACATCGTCATAAAGCTCATTTGCTTCCCACTTCCCTTAAAATTAATTGGACATGTTTCTTTACATTAATTAGAAAAAAAAATCATCTCATGTAATTTGATATTACGTTTGTAGAACAATATATAAATATCCGTGGAGCATGCATGAATCTTTTTTTCAACCTATAAATCAAAACTAGAAATTATGTATCAAGTCTCCACCACTAGTGGAGCCTTTTTTATTAGATAAGCATCATTAACATTATCCTAATATCCACAAAACTCTAATTATGCTCAGACTTTTCTATTTGGGAAATGACGCTAATAATCCTTAAATTCTAACCTAATGTACAATATAATCTTTGGTTTATAATTTGTTCAACGTGATTCTTGAACTATTCCTAAATGTTCAATCTAGTATTAGTTTTTTAATTTGTTCAATCTAATTCCTCAACTTGTTAGAAAAACAAATATTTATTTCTCCCCTTGTTTGTTGAGGGAATGTTTGAACAAGGAGGGGGGGAATTTTAGGGCGAGATTTTGCAATTTGTGTCTAACAACTAATGATAATCAAAACCAGCAAGTATCAATATTCAGTGCTACATAATCACAAAGTTTGTCATCCCTTTAGAGTGGGGATTAATCCAATTGGGAGACCAATGAAGTGTAGATATCATAACATTCATGCATGAACTTAAACTTGATATAAGGTTCGATATATAGAAGTTTTTAGAAATTTATATTGATATTTAATAAATATCGATATATACTTACTATTTTATTTCATTAATATTGTTTGGTAAAAACAATTTGCACACTTTAATGATTGAAATTGGACCTCCATTAGTGTCCTCATATGGAAATAGAAATGACAAAACCTTTTGGAACTTCTTGCTGAAGTTCTAAGCCTTGTTCCCAAAGGGATTGCACTTTTCAACTATACCACCGCGTGAATGGCGATTTCAGTTATGCTGTTCTTTCCCCCCACATGTTTCCTTAGTCACTCCTTTTCTCTTACTATGTTGTCTATAAAATTTCTAATACATATATCTATAAGTAATTAGAAAATTTTTTGGGTAGATTGAGATTTCATGATTGAGCCACATCATCATAAAGCTCCATTGCCTCCCACTTCCCTTAACATTAATTAGAAAAAAAATTAATCATTTTCTCCATCTTATACAATGTTTCTAAAGCAATATATCAACATCAATTTGCCTTACTTATTAATCTGGATGTCGAATATTTTCTGCAATACGAAAATTGTTTGGGGTCATTGGAGCATTGGGTATTTGTTTGGATCATGGTATCAACTCTTGAAATTTTGATACCTACAGTTGGTGCTTCTCTTGGATTTTGGAGTTAGGGAAGCAAAAAGTTTAGGAAACATATGAAGTGTATTTACTCATATGATATTTTTGTAAGAAGGCTAATCCGTCACCGTTACTCTTACGGGGACCAATTGAGCCATCTCTACCCTTTAATTTCCCCATGAAATCAAGTAACTTGATTATTTGTTTTCGAAGGGAAACCAATTTTGCTGTATATTGAACATCGCAACTAAGTGGGGCTTAGATTATATTATTTTACAAGGATAGGACATCCGCCATTTTCATATTACTTCACACTTTTGGCAACGAAAGCTCATCATCTCATTTAAAATGGTCAGTTGTGTCAACGCTCGTCAAAATCTTGCTGACATTATATAGTAATCAAGTGCAAGATGTCAACCGTGAATTTTTTATTTTATGCTATATCGAAAATGGTATGTAATATTCCGTTGAAACATGATATAGAATGTTGTACAATACAGATTTTTAACTTTAAGACGCTTTTACAAGTATTTACTACATCTAATTTTATTCAAGTCCAAAAAGTCCTAAAGCACAAATTTCTGACTTATAACATGGCGCCCGTCTGAAGCTGAAAAGCAAAACATTACCAAATAACTTTTGTCTTTTACAACGTTACAATGTTTACTTGCAATTAAGTGCAAAGGGATTCTTTTGTGTGTATTATGATAATTTACAGAGGCTCATGGTGTTTCTACCACGAGCAAGTCCAAAAACATGGTAAAAAAAAGAGTATTTTTTATAGTTTATGATGTCGTGACGTTTCATGATATACGAAAAGTATGAATGATATTAATCATACGAGGCCACGCTGATTTCTCATACTATAATGAAAATGTCATAAAACAAAAATAAAAAATTTTACAATAAACTCTTCCACCTGCCCATTCTTTATAAAAGATTTTTGCGGTCACAATTACACCGTTCTTCATTGGAGATAATAGGAGGTCCCTTTTTCCCTGGCAAAAGAACACTTCAAGTGCCACAAATTAGTATAAAGAGACTTAAGTGCCAAAACTTACGAAAGTGAAATGCCACTTTTTATGAAAAATAGGACACTTGGGTGCCACATTCGGCGAGCCTTGTCGGAATTCCTACGTGGCATTTTTTTTTATTAATTTTCTCACTTACGTGGCTCCCCGGAATACCAAATCAACAAAACACACACAAGAACGACGTCATTTTGACATAATTTAAATTTTAATATAATATACAAATTAATTAAATATAATAATAATAATAATATAATAATAATTTATATTTATTTTTTAAAAAATGGAGGAGGAGGAGGAGGAAGGCAGCCAGCGGTTGAGGGCTGAGCCCTCACCGCCGCCACCTCCCCGCCATTGTTGGAAGGTGGGGGAGGGTTACCTCAGTGGGCGGCAACCCCCAACAAGTGGCGGCCTTTGGGTTGGCCGGGTGAGGGCTAGCGACCCTTGCCCAGATCTAGGGCGAGGGTACGTAGGCCCTTGCCACCGGTTGGCTAGGGCCCTCGGCCCTTGGCCCGAGCTCGGTGGCCTCGGCCGACACTCCCCCACCTCCTCAAAGACGGAGGGGAGGCGGCGAGGGTTGAGCCCTCAACTGCCTACTGCCTCCCTCCTCCTTCCCCCTTCATTTTTTTTAAAAATTAATTAATTTAATTTTTAAAATTTAATTTAATTAATTATTATATTAAAATTCAAATTATACCAAAACAGCGTTGTTTTGACACTTTTAGCCACATTAGTGTATAAAACGACATCGTTTTGCGCGTAGTTCGCCGGAAAATTGCCATGTCAACATTTTGGTCGGATTTTCTTGTTGGTGGCATTTAATTGATCAATTTTGCTCCGATTTTAGTATTTAAGTGTCACTTTCGTAACTTTTGGTACTTCAGTGTCTATTTGTGCCAACTTTTGGCACTCCAAGGATCTGGGTGTCCTTTTTCCCGATTACATTGTTCGAGGTCTTATATTGAAGAAAAGATTTGACTAGAGGCTTTCCATCGCTCCCTGAGATTGCTCATTGATGAGGGTAAGGCAAAGGCAATGAGAAGTACAAATGGCAAAATCCACCACTTGAATTTTCAAAGCATAAAACCCTTTTGAATGTTCGGCTGTCTAGTTCCAACTTTCCTATTTTTGCATCCATCGAGTCAAGCAAGTAACTCTAATTCGGGACCAGGACTGCCCCTTCGATTTTCCATGTGCTTTGATGCTTCAAGTTAGGTTTTATGTGTTGGGAAAAATTCCTATGTTGTTTTGAAGATGATAAAAACAATCAAAGGCTATTAATGTGCATTTTGGTTGAGTAGTGCTAGGTAATATATGTACAAGTCGGTATGTAAATGATGTTACAAACAACACCATAAATTCTAATATGAGAAGTGCTCTATCACTATTTAGAGTGCTTTGTTGATATCTAAGGTGAACAAGATATTAAGCGTTGAAAATATCTTCAAGCTGGAAGGAAAGATCTTCAGATAAGGTGAAAATCTGGAAGAACCTTGATAGAGGGTGAACAAGCCGAGAAGAACAGTGATGTTTGTAATGGCTTGGAGGTACAAAGATCGGGTGAACAATTGGATAGACTTGATGAGGTGAACAAGCTTAGAATAGAGATGTTCAGTAAAGCCTGGAAGGATTATGAAGAAGAATAGCTTGTTAGAGTCGAAATTGCTCATATGCTTGGAAGGAGTAGAAAGATTAGCTTCACTATCAGGTGTAGCGAATTGTTATTGGAATAGTAGATTGTTGGTCAAGTGTATTTGCCCTATATAGATGAGGTGGATGACTGTGATGATATCGATGATCTATATGAGTTCAGCGAAAACTAGGTACAAGGATGAGGATCTCGACTAGGAGGAGAACAAGTTAAAGATGGCAAGGTGTTCATGAATACTTAAAGGTACCATGTTCAATCTATCATCAAGGTGACGTCTTTGGAAGTTGAGATACTCAAGAGGATAATTGGATGATTAATCTCAAGTTGTCCAGATGGTTTTTCGTGAACAACACCGATGGATCTAAAGATAAACTAATGGCAATATTTGTGTCAATGTTGGAGATATCATGTCATTGGCGATGTTTGAATGTTTGAACAATGATTATGTGAGGATGTTTGTTGGAGAAAAGATTATCGCCATTATTAGGTGGAAATGCGTAGTGGAAGATATTGGGGAATAGGAACAGGTGTTTGTTAGAAATGTCAGAGCAGTTGGCGTCAGAATAGTAGCTACAAGCCTATTTCCAGATAGTTTGCAAATGCTAGGGGGAAAAGTATTATATGGGTAGTATCATCTTTGCCAATAGCACCAACATCTCTAACGGCTAGTTGGACTTCTGAAGCATCTCCAACGGGAAGATTGAAGATGGCTATTTAAGAGGAGCTTTTAGGCCAAAATGTTAGAGAGCATAATATAGAATCCAAATATTTGCTTTAAGCTACTTTCTTTGTTGATATTGTTTTGTTTTCTCGAAAGATCTTCACTAGTCTTGCCATATAGTAATTGTGTAAAAGATCAATTGTATAAAAGTAAGAGTAGTAGCTATGTCTTGATAGTATGATTTATCATGTAATAGGATAAGTGCTTGCCAATTATAACTTGTTGAACAGATTACTAGTGCAATCTTGCTTGACTTGCGGTTGGTAGTGTGGAGAGTGGATATAGGCTTAGGGATAAAGCCGAACCGTTATATATTTGCTTGCAAATCTTTTATCTCTTTACTATTTATATTATTGGACCTCTATTATCACGATTTGTTAAACAGTAGCACATGCACCTAATTTCTACAATTTGTTTCTGCCAACGTTTGAAGTTGAACTTATTATCTTCCACAAAAGTTTTTTACAGTTCTCATACAACCTATTCACCCCCACTAAGTTGTATTGTTAGCCCCAACAATTGGTATCAGAGCCTCGTTGCTTATTATTTGAAGCTAGGGCATAAAGATCTTGTTATGACTAACTTTATTAGAGGCAATTTTTCTAAATTTTCTATTTCTTGATTATCTATTCTTTCACCTCAAGCTTTTGGAATTACTTCATTGCTTTTGAGGATTTCTTTGTTTTTAAATCAAAGTCTATGAGATTTGCATTTTGAAAGTATTAAAAACCCTTCTTCAAAATTTTACGAACTCTCCTTCGTGGCTTCGAAAAATTTCTTGATTACTTTGATTAAGTTCTTTGGACAGAAGATTATCCTAATCCAAATGAGTAGTCTTACTTTATAGTATTGCATCTTATATGGATTCTTCTGAACAAATGAATTTGTTCTATCTTGGAGTTCTATGTTTGTCTTGTTTATTTGTCATTCCACACAATCTCATTACAAGCAAGAAGAAAGACAACCTGATTTCTAACTTGTCAATGTGTTCATCCACGACAATCAGCACATCTACTTTATTTTGAAATGAAAGGTGCAACAAAAGCAATAGTTTACCACCCGCTTAGGTGGCGCTGCTGGCGGCGAGCTTCTCCCCCTAATGCAAGGGGAGGAGTTCGATTTCCGGGCATTGCAAGGGTGACTTACCCGGGGCACAAGGGGTGGTGGTGACTCATGTGCCTCCCCAGGGTTTACTCCGCCATGCTGCCGGTGTACGGGGCTTCCCTGGGTCATAAAAAAAAAAAAAAACAAAAGCAATAGTTGTGATGAATAAGCAAATGATTGATGTGATTGAATATGGAATAGCAATTCCAACATTAGCAAGACCTCTTGTTCGAGCAATTATAAAAGAATGATAACTAGCTCCACATGCTCTTGCTCGTGACGATGTTAGAGAAGACTTGCACTTACCTCTTAAAGCTTTTCACTTCATACATTGTGCATTTCTTATATGAAATTTATGAGTATTTCTTTTTGTGTGATAGTTAAAGAGATTTGGGATCTACTCCAAAGTCAAATTTGAATGAATGGAGTAAAGGAAATGAAGAGGAAAGTCTTACAAAAGACCTGGAGGTACAAATAGTCATAACATAAAAATATGAATAGACTTCTTAAAAGTAACACTGCAATGATGACTCTTCTTCAACATGTATACCGAGCATTTTTTAGTATTAAGTCTGGAATATCAACAGCGTGGTAACCAATTGATATTGGCAACTCATCCATTGTCATTGGTAACTTGGTAATCTCAACATTTTAACAAATTTGATTTAATTTCTTACACTCCCTCAAACCAAATTCTCTTCTACAGTCATTCCAAGCAAACTCTTAAACTTTCGAAAAACATCGATCTCGAGGGATTTAGTAAAAATGTCCACTATTTGAGCTCCTGTCTTCACATGCAACACTTAACTTTCTTCTTTCTTACCTATTCTCGAATGAAGTCGAACATCAATATGTTTGATTCATTCATAAAAGACTAAATTTTTGGCCAAAGCAGTAGCAGAAACATTATCGACAAAAATCTCCATTGCTTTTTTCAGCTCCACATTAATTTCTTTGGGTAGACTTCTCAACCATATTGCATAACATAAGATGATGCCACTACATATTCAGTTTCACATGTCGACGGAGTAACACTAAATTGCTTCTTTAATGACCATGTGAAAGTAGTGTCACACAAGAAAAATACAAACCCTATAGTGCTTTTTTGATCATTGATCTCTACCATAATCACTATTTGAATAAACTCTAAGCCAAAAGGATTTAGACCGATATTATTATAAGTCACGAGCAATACTACTTTTTATGTAGTGAAGTATCCGCTTTGCTACTTTAAGATGAGATGACTTTGATTGCTCCATATATTGACTCATAATTCCAACATTGTACATGATATCCCATCTCATACATGTCAAATATCTCAAACTTCCAATCAAGCTTCTATAATACTTTGAATAAACATACATCATCATTAAACTTCGAAAGTTTGGTTCTGCACTCCATTTGTGCATTGATCGCTATACAATTCTTCATGTTGAATTTTTCAAGGATATTTTTTGTATATCCTTTATGGCAAAAAAAAAAAAAAAAACCATATGCACTTTGCTTCACTTCAATGCCAAGGGAATAATTCATTAGTCCATTATTAGTCATCTCGAATTCCTTCACCATTAATGCCTTAAAAACATCAATTGTCATTAGATTATTTCCTAGAGAAACGAGGTCATCGACATATAAATAAGTGGGCAGAAGTACAGCGCAAGTGCCATAACTTGGCACGCCGGGACACTTAAGTGCCATAACTTTCAAATGGTACACTTAAGTGCCACTTTTTTTTTCGAGTGGGACACTTAAGTGCCACCTCCGGCGACCCTTGCCGGAAATCCTACGTGGCAATTTTTTATTATTATTTTTTGCCTACGTGGCTCGCCGGAGCTCCAAATCAGCATAAAAATAATAAAAATTTAAAAATTTAAAAATTTTAATTTTAAAAATTTAAAATATTTTAATTTTAAGAAATTTAAAAAATTTAAAAAAATAAGAAAATTTTAAAATTTTTAATTTTAAAAAAATAAGAAAATTTAAAAAAAAATTAAAAAAAAGGGGGGGGGGGTCGAAGGGGCGGCTGAGGGCTGAGCCCTCGCCGCCGCCGCCGCCGCCCCGCCGTCGCCGGGAAGGGCCGGCGACGGAGGGGGGAGGGTCGGCCGGGGTCGCCGGCCCCCGGCCGACCGACGGCGAGGGCTCGCAGCCCTCACCGGATCGCGGCGAGGGCCGCGACCCTCGCCCCAGATCTCGGCGAGGGCTCGCGGGCCCTCGCCACCGGTCGGCCTCCTCCCCGCCTCCGCCGGGAAGGGCCGGCGACGGAGGGGGGAGGGTCGGCCGGGGTCGCCGGCCCCCGACCGACCGACGGCGAGGGCTCGCAGCCCTCGCCGGATCGCGGCGAGGGCCACGACCCTCGCCCCAGATCTGGGCGAGGGCTCGCGGGCCCTCGCCGGCCCCTAGCCAGGGCCCGGCGACCCCGGCCGACCCTCCCCACTCCGTCGCCGGCCCTTCCCGGCGGCGGCGGGGAGGAGGCCGACCGGCGGCGAGGGCCCGCGAGCCCTCGCCGAGATCTGGGGCGAGGGTTGCGGCCCTCGCCGCGATCCGGGGAGGGCTGCGAGCCCTCGCCGTCGGTCGGCCGGGGGCCGGCGACCCCGGCCGACCCTCCCCCCTCCATCGCCGGCCCTTCCCGGCGACGGCGGGGCGGCGGCGGCGGCAAGGGCTCAGCCCTCAGCCGCCCCTTCGACCCCCCTTTTTTTTTTCTTAATTTTTTAAAAATTTAAAAATTTTCTTAATTTTTAAATTTTTCTTAATTTTTTTAAATTTTTAAATTTTTTTTAATTTTTTGAATACTTTATAATTTAATTAATTTTTATATTATTAATTACACGTAGACACGAAACGGCGACGTTTTTGCGTTTTCTCCGCCACGTCAGCATGCAAAACGACGCCGTTTTGGACTAAACTCGCTGGAAAATTGCCACGTCAGCCATTTGGCCGGATTTTCGCCGGAGTGGCACTTAAGTGTCCCATTTTGCTCCGATGATGGCACTTAAGTGTACCATTTTAAAGTTATGGCACTTAAGTGTCCCGGCGTGCCAAGTTATGGCACTCCAGGTGTCCTCACCTCTAAATAAGTGAGTAGAACATCATCTTTTTCTTTCCTCAAATAGAGTGGATGCTTATATAGACATTGCAAGTATCTTTTTGTCTTGATATTATATATATACATACATATATATATATATATATATATATATATATATAATTCCATGCTTTCGATGCTTGTTTAAGCCCATATAGATTTGTCTTCAACCTCAGCACTTTATCTTCATGACCTTTTACTAAAGGTGAGCATAGTCCAGGTTGGGCCGATTCACTCCCTAACTCTAGAATCAACCCGCACGATGTTGGTTCTCAATTTTTGGGACTGAGAACCGACCCTATTAAGCTTGGGACCAAAGATTGGACTGACTCAGTGGGTTTGGTCCGATTCTAGGGTTAACTCGGGACCAACTGATAATTTTTTATTTCATTTTTTGTACTCTTTACAAAAGCAATTGAGGACCGGACTAACCTAATAGGTTTGGTCTGGTTCTAGGGTCAACCTGTGACCAACCAATAAATTTTTATTTCATTTTTTGTATTCGTTGAAAAGGCAACCGAGAACCAGACCGATCCAATGGGTTTGATGATGAGCGAGGTCAGCTAAGAAAGGCAAATCGTGAGGGTCGAGTGGGGTGAGCATCGAACAAAGTGAGCATTGAGTGTCGAGCAGGGAGCAGTAAGCCAAGCGAGTATTGAGTGGTGAGTGGCAACGAGTGACCCAATGCGACCGAGGCAAGTGTCGAGTGGCGAGCGGATAAGTTGTTTCTTTCAATTTTAGCAAATTGAAGACTAAGAGAACAAATAAGACATAAGAGAACGAGTATTAGAGGATGATGCATTAAGGAGCTATTTATGCCTTTTTGGACGCCGTGAGAACTCCTCATAAAAACATTTTCCTCCTTCGTAAATTATGACTATTGACGCCATAAAAGACATTAAAAATCTAAGTCATTAAAGAACAATATCAAATTGCTTGAACTCCTCACTAAAAAGCTGTTTAATGTTGTTGATGCCGTTTTTTTTATATAAAAAATATAAAAAATTATGTAATATATATAGACATAGTCAAAGTTGATTTGGGTTAGACCGACCCTAAAATCTCAAGACCGAGGACCAACTTACACAGTGCTAGTATAGGAATTCTAGGACCAAGGACTGACCCAGTCTCCTTGGGAACTAGACTAGTACCGGTAGGGTTGGGCCAGTCCAGGTCGGTTTAGGGAACCCTAGACCGATGCTCACCCCTACCTTTCATAACAAATCCCTTAGATTGTTCGATATAAATTTCTTCTTCAAGAATGCCATTCAAAATTGCTGATTTGACTTCAGTTGATAAATTCACCAATCATTTTGCGTAGTTATGGAAATGATAAATCTAATTGTTTCCATGCGGATGACAGGGGTAAAAACTACATCATAGTCAATTTTAGCCATCATAGTCAATTTTAGCCTTTTGCTTGTATCTCTTTACAACAAAATAGCTTTGTATCTTGTCACTTCTCCTTTCTCATTATTCTTGGCCTTCCACACCCATTTGACACCGATCACTTTCTTGTCCTTCGGAAGATC
The DNA here is from genome assembly GCA_019915185.1 of Eucalyptus camaldulensis. Taxonomy (NCBI): domain Eukaryota; kingdom Viridiplantae; phylum Streptophyta; class Magnoliopsida; order Myrtales; family Myrtaceae; genus Eucalyptus; species Eucalyptus camaldulensis. The sequence continues at coordinate 5,837,451 of JAHSVA010000014.1, read as the reverse complement.
AACAAGTTCTCATGTTTGATTCTTCTTAGTGATTTCAATTTCTTCATTCATGGCTTTCCTCCATTTTTCTTCTTTAGTAGCATCATCATAAACAAGTGGTTCACAATTTGCAAGAAGACATACAAGGTGAAGCTCATCAAAAGCTTCATAAATGTTAGACAATCTCCTTGATCTTGACACTATTTGAATAAGTTAGTGATGATGAACTTAACGAAGATATTGCAAAAAAAAAAAGGTGTAGAATGATCCTTTAACTCCATTTAGTTCAAACTACCATTAGCATTCACTTCATCTTTTAGGTTGTCTTCCCATGTGCCGTCTTCATCAAACTAGACATCTTAGCTTATATACAATTTAGAAGTGTTAGGATCAAATAATCAATAGGTTTGGATGATGAGTTATACCCGATAAAGATGAGCTTTTTGCTATTGTCTTCCAACTTTGATGTTTTCTAGTTTGCGACATGAGCATAGGCAATGCTCCTGAAAATTCTCAAGTGTGAAACACTTGGTGTTCTCCCAGTCCATCCTTCTTATGGAGCTATGCTTTCAAGTTTTTATGTAAGACATTTATTTTGAAAATAGACCGCACATGAAATAGCTTTAGCCCAAATCCTTAGACAAATTTTTGCTCTTCAACATGCTTCGAACCATGTCAAGAATGGTTCAATTTTTTTTGTTTAGCTACATCCTTTCGTTGAGGAGAATACGAAGCCATCAAGAAATGCCAAACACTACGGTCTTAACAAAATTTGTTAAATATTGCTAAAGTGAATTATTTTCCACGATCAATCTTCATACCTTTGAGAAAATAGCCACTCTTCTTTTCATCCAAGTTCTTGAATTGTTTGGAAGTATCAAACACTTCCGTCTGTTAAAAAATACATCCAAGTTTTTCAAGTAAAATCATCAATATAAGTGAGGAATGATTGAGCTACACGCATCAAAATAAATCAACTCTAGTGGTTGCTTCACTCAATAAGTTGTTTCCTTTGGAAAACTAATTCTGGAATGCTCACCAATTACATCCTTCACATAATTGATTGGGATGATCAATATGTGGTAAACCATAAACCATCTTCTTGCAGGAAAACAAATTGAGTCCACCAAAATTGAGATGATCGAACCTCAAATGCCATAACCATGAGGGATCATCCACACACACCTTTAGGCATCGAGACATTTCATTCTTTATATTGAGCGTGAACATCATGTTCTTCGACATTGTCACATTTGCAATCAATTTATTATTCCGGTCTCTTATCACAAGGCTAAGATCTTTCATGTGAACAATATAGCCTTTCTTTTAGAAGTTGTCCCAAATTCAAGGTATTGCTTGACATTTTTGGAACATAATAAACATTAATAATAAAATGTCATGCACCATTCTTCAAACAAATCAAAATTATACCTTTTCCTTGGACAAGAAATTTGAAGTTATCACTGAACGAGATTTTTCCTTTAATTGTCTCATCTAACTGGACAAACATCTCCTTTTGCCTACACCAGTATCCAAGTGGCACATATCATTTTGTCCTCTTCCATCTTCTTTGAATGCCAATAAAAGAACTTGTTCGGCATCATTCACCAGCTTTACCTCTTTGCCTAGTGCACTTCTTTCTTTGTTCCAATAGTCAGAAGCATAATGACTAAGTTTATTGCAATAATAAAATCAAATTTTAGATTTATCATACGGTTGGCCTGTTGAGTTCTTTCCCCTTCCATGAATACTTCTTTGATACCGGTATCTACCATCAATTCGAGCAACATCTCCTCTACTTCATCCATGACCTTTTCCTTGAAAGCAGCGTTGGCCTCGACCTCGATCATGGTCTTGACTTGCCTCTTGAATATGTACAAGATCTCTTCTTTGCATCTTCTCATCGGATGGCCAATCGCGTTTGGAGAACTTCCTCCATTGGGTCAATCTTTTTCTTTCTAAACCTTCATGGGCTTGTAATGAACCCGAAAGCTCATCAATCGTTATGGCATCCACGTCTTTGGATTCTTCTATTGCAACATCAATGTGGTTGTACTTCTTGTCTAAGGATCAAAGTATTTTCATGACAACATGAACATCTAAAATGTCTTCTCCATTTCTTTTCATCTGATTTACAATCGCCAAAACTCTTGTGAAATAGGTAGCAATTGATTCGAATTATTTCATATGAATTACCTTGAATTCACCTCTCAAAGTTTGAAGGCAAATCTTCTAAACTTTCTATACTTTTTGGTGTGTGTTGTGAAGAATCTCCAATGCCTCCATAGTAGTGGTGGTATTCAACACCTTTTCAAAGATGGAATCACCTAAAGCTTGATAGGTGATTGATAGGGCATAATGATCTTTTGTTTGAACCTTCTCCAAGGCATTCCTTTGGTTTTGATCCTCTAACTCATCATAGTTAGTGTTAACAAGTTCCCACACATAGTAGGTGTTGAGTAGAGCTTTTATTCTAGGGATAAGTGCATTGGAAATCCTAAAATTTGTCATAAAATTGTAATTGAGTCTTAAAACTTTCAAAAAGTGCAATTAAGTCCTAAAACTTATCACAAAGTGCAATTAAGTCCTAAAACTTTTAAAAAGTGTAATCAAGTCCTAAACTTATCAAAATTGTTTAATCTAAGTCATTCCATTGATTGCATTTTTTGAAAGTTTTAGGATTGGATTGCACTTTTGAAACAAGTTTTAAGACTTTATCGAACATTTTAAAAGTTTTAAGACTTGATTAAACTTTCATGACAAGTTTGAGGACTTAATTGCACTTTTTGAAAGTTTTAGGACTCAATTGCATTTTCATGATAAGTTTTAGGGCTTCTAATGCGCTTATCCCTTTATTCTAACAGCTTAGTTATGTCTTTGGCTAGACAAGGGTATTGAAGAGAAAGTCAATTGTTTGTTGAGGCTATGATCACAAACCGTAAACTCTAATACCAATTTGATGGAAGAAATTGAAGGTGAAATACTTGCAACTCACAAAGAAGAGAAGGAGATAGATAGCCTTTTCATTTAATTCACCTTATTTCTCCTCAACAAGAACAATTACAAGAGTCTCCTATTTATAGACTTGTTACTTGACTTTTACTCTTCCTTATAAATATAGCTAGTGATTTCGGGAGATAAAGTCCTAAGAAGTTACAAAAGACCTGACATATCATAGAAATATGAACAAACTTCTTAAAAGTAACGCGATAATGATGACTCTTCTTCAACGCGTATACCAAGTAGTCTTTGATATCAAGTTTGGAATATCACCAACATAGTAACTAATCGACATCGACAACTCCTCCATAGTCATTGGTAACTTGGTAATCTCAACATTTTAATAAATTTGGTTTAATTTCTAACATTTGACAAAACTCTACAGTTTTTCTAGCCTCTTTTGACATAACCAAACAACATGAGGATAAGATTGAGTCTTGCAAAATCCACATCTTTTATAACAACCTTCCCCATTTGGCCCAAACAACTGTTCATCTGTAGCACCAGCAAACATGCAAGTCATCCATCAACTAAGCCCAAAAAAAAAAAGAAAAAAAAGGCCAAGAAAATATCGAAAATTGTATTGAGATGTTTCAGTAACTTATGATTCAAATGATTTATAATAGAGAAAAAAACATGCATAAAGGATAGGTAGAAATGAGGAACATAGCTTCCAAAGTCAATCACTAATAAAAGGATTTTGCAAAAAAAAAAAAAAAGAAAAAAAAAATCTCTGCATAAGGATGTTGCCTAATTATTATATTGTTGTTTTACTCTTTGGAATTTGAAAATAAAATTAATTACTAAAAGGACGCCTTTAAAAAAATGGGAGGGAAAAAGGCATTAAGGAAAGATTTCAAATGCAAATAGAATTAAATAAATGGCAACAAAAAAAATTCAAAATGGATTTCAAGTGCTCTAAAATTAGATAATGACTGGATTTAGTTACCACTAAACTAGTCAAAAAATTAATGTATAGCCATATTAGTTTATAGCTAATTAGGAAAACGAATAGAATACAACAAGCTTGAACTTATCCAGTTAGCCTTGATGAAGAAAAATGAATGCACGAAGATATGTGATGAGGTTTATTGTTGGATACGTTTGTTGGTTCGTGTGTGAGCAAGTTGTCCCAAAGTAGACCAATCTAAAATGGGCAAAAGAGAGTATATGGTAAAATATCTTTTGTATTTCCCATAAAAAGGTCAATGTGTATGATTTCTTGCAGTTATATAGTTTTATTTTCTTTAACAATTTTATTATTGTGGGATTTCCTTCCACAAAAATGCATGAGGACAAATAATTATCTTCATATGAACCATTGACGACCATTTTATTTCCAAAAGTTTTTCTTATTCTCTAGCTAAAAGAAGTAGGTTGTATTTTTAATTAGTAAGCCATATCTCATCAATAATTGAATTGCAATTTTTTTTTTTTTGGGTATCTAAGTTGAAATTTGGAATAATCACTAAAAAGATGACTTCCTATGTCGCTATTGTAACAATATCAACTTTACATACTTAACAATAACGAACAAATTCAAATTGAGAAAATATAAAATCACCATTAACGGTTGCCAACGAGAATAATATATAAATAGGTAGATGAAAATTAAGTAATTTTAACGGTATGTACAGTCAATTAGTAACTAAGTTAAAACATCCATCAATCAACCATTTTAAGAAATTAAATTAACGAACTTAGATATATCGCTTACCAATATGATAACAAGTACATATTTAACTTACAAATCTCATACTAGATTATGGACCTTAATATCATTTACATCGGATAAGAAAATTGTTTCCGTTTACAAGGAATGATATGAAAAGACCTTGCGCTCTTTTGGTGGATTAGTTTTAAAATTGAGGGAGTGGGAGAATAGTAGACCAAGAAAAGAATTAATTCAATAAAATGAGACTAGTTCAAGAATGAAATACAAATACAAATGTAAGATGACAATTCAAATTGGGATTTCTATGCAATTAAAAAGAAATTTTAAATTGAGAAAGCTCTCCAATATGGTAAGTTGGAATTTACTCAATCGGGCATGAGGAAGGATAATATAAATAGAGGCAAGTTCTGCACTATTGATTTGTCTTCTTGATGTTTGTCTTCATTTTGTATCATCTCATCTTTTTGTCATAGTCTACGCAAATTACATCAAAATTCTCTTGAATTCTCACATTGGTCTAGATCTTCCAGGTTATTTTTCATGTGTTCTCCTACTCTTTTTTCCCCTTTCATATCCCTTTCTTTTCTCAGCATATGGTATGATATAGGTAGCTTTTCATTTTGTGCACTATGATTTTTCTTTCTCTTTATTTCAAATATGAAAAAGAATTTGAAGAGTATCTATACTGCATCCATTGTTCAGATCTTGGATTTTTTTTTTTTTTTTTATAGATGAAGCATATTTCTTCAAGTTATTTTTATTTTTTATTTTTAATCTATATTTTCATTAGTGTATCAATTTTTGTAACAAGCTATACACTTTCTCTTTTTCCTTGCCAAAGTACCTTTTTGTCACATTTTACAAATTTTGTTTACAATGATAGAGAGATTGTTTGAGAAGTATCAATTTCAAGGGTAAATAATTGCATTGACACGATCTAATAGATCGTTGTATCTCGGATGGTGTAGAATATTTTACTAGCAATCATATTATATGGATGTTATAAACCCATTTCTTATATTTGATTGGCAAGACAATCATACTTTTCGATTCACATTCTAAAATTTATTTCACATGATCAATTCAATGATCAATCGGCAACCTTTGTTTGTTCTATAGTGAATCAATGATTATTTGCTCACCTTTTGTCTATATAAATAATTTTTTAAATGTATTTATCATTTTTTTCATGGATGGCCATTTTTTGTAGGCTAATTTCGATCAAGGTTACTTCTGGCTGGTGCTTCTCAGATCAAGTACGTATTTTCTCTTTTTTTCTTTTCCATTCCATATGGTATTGAATTTATTTAAAAGGCTTCATAAATGGTCATGGGCTGTCCTTGCTTCTATGCTTGTAGAGATCATTCTAGCCATTTCGTTTGATTATTATTAACATTTATTCTAGTCATTTTGTTTGGTGGGCGACCTTGAGCCCCAATCACGCTCACTTAGATCTAGGGTAAGGGTCATGCTCTCCCCTATATTTGGGCCACCAGGCCCTTGCCGGGAGCCACCAAGGCCTCGCTTGGGGCTAGCAAGGGTGACCTTTGCCAGCACTTCACGATGGTTGTGACAATGGCTTCTGGCAAGGGCTTGGCCAAGCCGTGGGTGATTTTGTGTTTATTTTTTAATAAAATTCTTAGCTTTTTATTTTTTTTAATTTAATTTTGTTTATATTTATAATTTTAGAACACTCTTTTCTGACGTGGTGCTTGGTAGGTGCCACGTCATGGCCACGTGTCTTAAGAAAGTAATGAAATAAGATATATTACCATTTTCTATTAACTTCATCCACTTTGACAATTTTAAAGATTTTATTGCACTTTTTACAACTTTAAGGACTCAATTATACTTTTGTGATTAGTTTTATAACTTTTAGTGAATTTATCCCTAATATTTGTTCTAAAATTTCATCAAAATCACGATGCTTGTATTGCCTATGAGTCTTATCAAAATTATCCTCAGTGACCAATTAGAAAATTATCGTTTTATTACGATATAATGTCGACTAGCAATTATAAATATGATAATTAGATTGGTTTGAAGTTTTTTAGATCCCGTTTCCAAAATTTGCTATTTCAATCTCGCTATGTGTAAGTTAACTACTTGTCTTACTCATTCTTCAGCGATAAATCAATTAAAAAAATGTGTGGGCACTAAAAGAAAATCTACAGCATTTTGATTTTTTTTTCTAGTTTTATATATACCACAAGAGCAATTACAGTCCAGCTTGGTCCCTCCAATACTTTGAGTAGGAATTCATCCCTCGACAGAAACAGGCTTTTTCGATGGATAGAACACGTACCCCACCTCTAGTATATCGATTTAAGTTTCATAAGGAGTTTTAATATACATGCTAAATGGTCATTGCATAGTTGATCATACAGGTTTGGTCTTTTTGTTTAGATGTAAAATCACTGAAAGAAGGAATTATGCGCACTTAGTGGGTTGAGTCACCATTTGACAACAAATGTATGCTTTAGTATCCATAATGGGTTTAGTATAAGCATAGAGAAATAATTTGAAATCCGTTCATTCACTAGAAAAAAACCTAAATACTTTTTCCTTGAGGTAATCTTATCCTTTTTCTTATGATTTACTCAATGATTTGTTAAAATTTCATCATGAAACATATAGGGTTCATATCTTTAGAGCTATTTCGGCATAATGAACAACGTATACCCACACACATTTATATACAAATATTTTATTGTTAATACTCTGACAAAGGAATTTACATTTACAGATCTCTACAATGGAACAAGACAACAACACAATGGATCAAAACCATATTCAAGCAAATGAAAATAACTTTATTTCGGAAAGCGTTGTGCTTTCCGAAAGAAACTCAATGACATTACACGGCCAAGAATCATTATATCCAAGTGGCCAATTTACTTCTATGACATCTGGAATGCTGAGATGGGCAAGTAGAGGGGTGAGGCGAGCTAGACCTCATCCTGAAGTTTCATCTCCATCACCATGGGCCACCATCCAAATCAGAATGCCTGAGGTATGTTTCGAAAAATGTAATATTATTATATGTTCGTGTTTCCATGTTTCATCCTTGAAATGGTGAGGTCGTATTTATAGTGCTAGACTTGAAACAAAAGATTTTTTTGCATAATTCTCAATTTGGTTCCTTAATTAACTATGGCAATCTCTTTGGAAATTTTTTTAATATATTTCCTTCAAAATAGTATTCAAAATTGAGAGCTCTAAATCTAGACCGATTTTTACTACCAATAGTGTGGTTCATTTCCATATACCTTGTGCTCTTGATGCCAAAAGATAATCGCAACTTATTAACTTGCGATTCTCATTTCTATGTTGGATATGGGATTTAATTTACAAGTCATATAATGATAATATATAATTAAATATAAATTTTAAGAATTTTATAAAATATATGAATTTTCGTGTCTAGTAGAAAAAGGTAATGTGTCATGGACCTTTCACAAGATTTTTTTTTTTTTTTGGGGGCAATGATTAACGACAATCTAGTAATGTCATAATTGTCATTGCCTCTTATTGTGTCAACCTAAAGATTCACACTTGCTTGCATGTATTTTAAATTTCCACCTAAATGATAGTCTAAATATTTTCATGGATGATGAAAATATTTTAATTCATTTATCTTTTTAAGCAATACAAGCAATCATTTTGAAGAAAGTGTTTTCTAAAATATTACTTTTTTTTTTTTTTTTTGTGATAGAGCGTTAGTATATACATTTTATAGTATTATGAACTATAAAAAAAGTTCAACTAAACAGAGATTGCCGCTTGCATATGATTTTGAACATTTGTAGTGGTGTCATGAGTTTTGTAGTGGACATAGATGTTTTCGAGTAATAATATTTGTCACCCTAGATCTTGAGTTTCATTATATGCTTGTTTTCAAGATTTATCTCTCATGCTAATGTCGAAATGTCTGAATTAGCGAAATTGTTGTATTTCATCTTCGTGGGTATATATATGCTTGAGCCCATTCACTACATTTATGTGCACTATTGTGTAATTTGCATTCAAACAACTAAAAACCAATCCTAGCGTGCATTGATGTAGACATTGGTCGAGATGAAGGGACATATATTTGCAACTTTAGTTAGCCCTCGATTGAGCAATATTTTCGATACTTGAGAAATAAATTACTTAAGGAGAGGTGACTGTGAAATACTTAGGTTTTCCTCATATGCTTGTGATTAAAAGTTGGTCCACCTTGATGAATAGGGTGGAGATTTTTCCATAGGATTGAGTGAGGAAGCCATCTCCACTCACCTGAGGTCGCAGCAATATCAACCCCAACCCTCTACTTCGGAAGGATCCAATGTTGAAGCTGAATCTTGTTGTATTTGTTTGGTAAGAACCACTTTGTTTACTCAAGAACATATTAAGATAGAATTGAGGAACAATTATGTTGTTCATAAGTAATTTTCTTAGCTAAAATTAAACTAAAATTATGCATATATGTTACTAAATCGCACCTTTTATTTTACTGGACTATTTGTAGGATGATTACATTGTTGAAGATAAGCTTGGAGAGTTGGACTGTGGGCATCGCTTTCATTGTGGCTGTATTGAGAAATGGCTCATGAGGAGGAACCTCTGTCCACTTTGTAAAAGGAAAGCTATAAAATTATGAATGAGGCATGTTTCCTCTTTGAAGTAGTTCATGTAATGGTTTCTAAGGAGATTGAATGAGTTTCAACTGAATTTGATATATTTAATATTGTTGAATATTTTATTCTTTGTGTCTAACTTTAAGGAACTAAATAGAAAGCAACATGATTGCATGCGCCAATAATAATGATGCGATATCAACGCTAGTAATAATTAACTAAAATAACAAATAAATTGGTATCGAAGAAAACTATAAAACCTAAATAGTAATGCCCCCATGTCTGTTTTGACAATGAGAAGATATAAAGCAACTTAAATAGATTAGTTCATTTCAGCCTTCACCCCGACATCTTTGCTTGTATATGCCTCCGTCGCCGCCTTTGTCGCACTGAGTTCGAAATTTTTTAACCATTTAGTCACTTCAAAGGGAGGTTCAGTCCATCGAGCGAGACTGTTCATTGTTTCGAGGAAGAACATTTTCGTATGAAATATGAAGGTGCATGAGATGGAACTTATATTTGTGAGATCAAAGTTGTTTATATTTGAGCTTGGATTGGGATGACGCGAGCTTGATTCATTCCGGTAGACTGCAATTCCTAACCGCTTCTAATTTCATGGACTCAATTTGCAGCCTCTCGGAAGAGTTCTTTCGGGAACAGTCCGAGGACCTTGGTCTATTGAATGGATACCGCTTTCCTTGGCAACACCGCTGCGAGTGGCAGCTGCCTACGGAAGGTTGGTTGAAGCTGAATTTCAGTGGTAAAGCCCGCAATGGGGTCTTGCCTGCGGGCTTTGGCGTGATCCTCCGTGATGAGTACGAGGACGTGGTCGTGACTTGCAGATGCAGCCTCGGCGAGCTAGCAGACGCCACAGTGGCGAATGCGGAGGCCCTGAGAATGGGCATGAGACTGCTGGAGGACGTTCCTGGAGGAGTGAAACAATTGGTGGTGGAAGGGACGGATCTCAGCGTCGCAAGATGGGCCACCTCCAGGCTGGAGCCGCTGGAGAAGGTCAAGGAAGCGGTGGACGACGTCCTCGAAGCCTTGGCACGGATGAAGATGGTGATTCATCGCGTGTACGAGGAGGCCAACGAAGCCGCGATGGTGTTGGATAAGGAAGGTGCAACCACGCAAGATCGAAGTGTTTGGATTTCCTCCAAGATAAGAGGTGAAATGGGCTAAAAGATCTCGCCAAGCCAATCAATAATTCGGTTGAAAGAACCTGTGGATTTAAGCCAACCGCTAACGTTTTCCGCGTTATAATCTCTGTTCTGTTTTTATTTTTATTTTCAATAAAGGTTGACCTTCTATAAAATTTGATATGAATAATGTATTTTTTTCTATAAATTATGATTTCACCCATTCAAAATGGATTATTTTTTGTTCCGTCGTTCAAAATGCATTTACTCGTCGTAAAAGAAGCCGCTCATAATCATAGGCCAATCCATGAGGTGGTAACGATCTGTTTTCAACGTAGACACTGTCATTTTTTTATTTTATTTTAATAGTAATCATCAAATTTATATTATTTATAAGAAATTTTATGACAATTTAAAGTAAATTTTGAGTAAGCTCTATCAAATTCAATAAAATGATGATTATGTCAGCATAATATTAATTTTGATCTCATACATCTGCTATTAGTCTGTATTGCATTCAAGTATAGAAAACTTTAAGACGTAGATTATACATTCTACATAATAAATGGAAAATGGATACGAATTTTCAAATTTTGGAAGTTAGAATTGCTTTTTTGTGTAAGTTTGTTGAGCGAAAAGACAATTTTGCACACTTTAGGGATTGAGATTAGACCATTAGTGTCATCATATGAAAATAGAAATAACAATAGCTTTTAGAGCTTCTTGCTGAAGTTCAAACTTGTTCCCAAAGGGTTGCACTTTTTACCTTGGATCTACATGGCGATGGTACTTTCAGTTGCTCTTTCCCCACATGTTTCATCATTCACTCCTTTTGGCTCCCTATTTGTCTCTGAGATTCTAATATATAGATAAGTTACAAGAAAATGGGGTAGAACTTTTCATGGTTAAGCCACATCATCATAAAGCTCCATTGCTTCCCACTTCCCTTAAAATTAATTGGACATGTTTCTTTACATTAATTGGGAAAAAAAAAATCATCTCATGCCATCTAATATTACGTTTGTAGAACAGTACATCAATACCAGTGGAGCATGCATGAATCTTTCTTTCAACCTATAAACCAAAACTAGGAATTATGCATCAAGTCTCCACCAGAAGGCATAGCCTCGCAATAAGTGAACAGCTTCAAACGAGGATTCGAAAACCAGCTGATGACCGATTGTTCACGCGGGATGCGGTTGGACTTGGCATAGCAATTATGGTTCTCTTGTTAAAAAAAATCATCATAGTCTTATTGGACATGGTGCTGTTTTCATGGATGAATCCTAGACACAGGAGTGTTGATGCTAGAATTGCATCAATGCATAAACCTTGATTCAAAGCAAAAGCTTGTCAATCGCCAAGATTGTAGTATTTGTAATATATTATATATTTCACTTCTTGCACTCGAGGGGGCGTAATTAATAAATGGATGAATAAAACGCCTAGATTTTTGCGACTTGATCTTGTAGTTTCCTGGCTTGTAAGTATTCATTCAATCGTGCAAATTCGCTTTCCCGCTCTTTTCTCCTGTCAATCTTGTTCGATTTGAAATGACACAAGCAATTGTGCAAGTTCGGTTTCTCATGTGCATGTACTCTTCTCGGTTGAGCCCTTGGTTTAGGCCAATTTCATTACCAAATTTTTGGATTGAAGTTTCTAAAATGGGAGAGGATGCCAAAGATGCTACTTTGCTGATCCTAGTGGCTTCTTGAGTATTAGTAGTGCCGGTTTTGCTGCAGTTCAAGTTACGACTGGGAAAGAGTAGTGTTTCCGTTGATAAGTTCAATTTAGTTTAAGTTTCTTTTCAAATTAGATTGAGGAAAATTGTCTAAAAATTCATAAAATTATTGTACTTTTGTCAATTCAGTTATAAATCTTTCAATTTTGCTAGTTGAATTCTAAACATTTTCATTTATTTGCCAATTCAGTTCATCTGATCAATTTTGGCCGGAATTTGCTGACGTGAATGCCAGTCATCTTACGTTGCATAACCGGCGCTGACGTTAACAAAATTGATTAATTTTTTAATATTCTTCCGAATTTTTTAACACAATTTTTTTTTAATTTTTCTTATTTTCTTTTATTTTTTTCTCTCTTTTTCCTCTGGCCGGTTGCTTTGTAGACCTCGGGCGAGGCTCACCCTCACCGAGGGTGAACCTCACTCATAGCCAGTGAGGTTGCCCCTTGCCTGAAGAGAGAAAAAAATGAAACAAAAAAAAAATTAGAAAAATTTAAAAATGTTTTAAAAATTCAAAAAAAAAATATTCACAAATTAATAAAAAATTTCCACGTCATCGCTGGCGATGCCATGTAAGACGGCTAGCATCCACATTAGTGAAATCCGGCCAGTTTTGGCTGGATGAACTCAATTGGCAAAAAGTAAAAGAGTTTAAGACTCAATTGACAAAATTAAAAGGTTTATGATTGAATTGATAAAAGTATAATAGATTTATGACTTTTTGAACAATTTTCTCAACTAGATTGTCAGTTTGAACAAATCGTGTTCTTGTATTAAATTTGAACCAGTAGTGTCGATTTTGGTTAATATATGGATTTTTCAACCTAGAACGGTATTTACTTGATTTCTGCAGATGATCTTGAAATATCAAGAATAAGCATACGCATCGGCTCATAACTGCATGCAAATAGCAGAACTCTACGAAACTTGTAATGCTCAATTTTAGTTTAGTTGAAAGTTTCTCGTATAAAAACATATATTTTATCTTAAAGGTGTCCCTGGAATACTTGCTAATTGACCAAATAAAGAAATATTGCAATTTTGATTGCGTTGATTAATTTCATGGCATGCACTATCCATGTTTTTTGGAACATTTCTTCACTAAATACGTTTAAAGAGTGATCCAACGGTACTCGTTAACAAAACTAGTTTATCTCTCGCAGGCATAAACAGCTCTTCTCACGTAGTTGAGGTAAAAGCTAACAAATTTTTGGGAGTGGTCACTGCCAATGATCTCATCGAGACCAAATTTTACGGACACATCGCCAAACTCTTGCGTGATCATTTCTTTCTCCCGTCGCAATGGACAATAGTACACGGGCCATTCCAAAGAAAGAAAACAAATGCAAACCTCAACTTTCGAACATAGTTTGTTTCCCAAAACAGGGTTACCATGCTAAGAACGCCAATATCTTATCACCCTTAAACTACAGAGTAACTTGAAGAAAATGTCACATCGTACATCTCAATAGGAGGATCAAAACTGTACACGAAAGGGTTCTCTGGAATAATGCATTGTTCATCTTTAGATATGAGAATTTGTTTGTCTCAAGTAATGACCGACAAATTCCTCGTAGGTCGAGGGAAATCTGCATCCTACAGGTAGAAAGTTATGCATTTGTTCACACAACATACTAACGAGAATGTAGTAGGACACACGTAGTTCTTGGCGAACTTCACTCTCAAACTAGACTTTTGTAACTTCAGTGACTGAATCTTGAAGCAGAGTGACCCCTAAAACACTAGTTTGAGCTTTATAGATGGTGCTCTTTTGTTGCCATAGCAAAAGCATTGACTTGACTCTGTCTGGCCGATCAATGTCTTTATGCAGCCCTTCCCTGGCTCCAGAAGATAACTCTTTAAGTTAAAAATGGACAAGATAGCTGAGACTGACAACTTGGTCTAACCGCTAGCGTTCGATTAGCCAGAATTGAATTTCCATTTTTCGCAATTGTTTGTCTACAGTTGATTGATTGTAACTACTAATTCTGGTTATTTGTATTTGTAATGCACAGACCACAGAAAAGTCATCTTTCAGACTTCAGATCCAAGACTCTACTTGCAACTGAAAATATTTCATAATCAGGTGGTCATGCCAATCACTTCTTCTTTTCCATTTTATTATTTTCGAATCACACGCAAACTGCATGAAATGCAAAACAATTAAAAGGGACAAATCCAATTCCATCGAGACAACAGTCAATCGAATGAGAATGAATTTGATGCCAAATCGATATGCCTCATATATACAAACAGAATGTGAGTGCAAAACAAGTAGCTAAGACAAATCCAAATATCTGTTTGTACATTTCTGGCAAATTTCACGTAAAAAATTCACCTACTGCTATGATGAAATACTCATATTAAGCAGCTTGGAATCAAAAGCTAACTAAACAAACAATGTGCATCAATGAATGCACCTGATCCGTGTACATTGTTTTCCACAAGGAAAATATCTTTCTGCAGCCCAATACGGGCGTACTTATATCAGCACTTGAAGAGTGTCCTTCCAGGCCAGTGGGATGTACACACCAATTACCTAGCCCCCCCCCAAAAAAAAGCTTATATAATGCTTTCTATAAAAGAGTTCATACTAGTACCAGCTTATGGGGTCAACATTTTCAATATCTCTTGGGAGTAGTTCAGTATCAGCAAAATAAGATTCCAAATCCTGATATACTGAATCAGGAGTAAATTGCTCCCCAGTCGCTGTGGGTGGCTGTGGAGCTGCAGAATCACATTGGGATGAGTTCCATTCTGGTGAGAGAATTGGCGCCAGTGGTTGCTGTATGTTTTCTTTTAAAGAGTCCTGTTGTCAAAACAAAAACAAGAAGAAACATTAGTTTGCTATACATGCTATAATGATCTTTAACAGGCACCATTTAGATGCTTCTTCTGACCTTCGGAATCTCTTCAGGTATTATGCTTTTGGCAATTACTAATGTGTTGGAGCAGCTTGTGTTCTTGGATTCATCAGGGGTGTTAGGTCTATTTCTGCTGCCTTCTTGAGGCATTATAGGGATACTTCTGTTGTTGACTTCATCAGACAAGTTAGGGCTACTTCTGCTGCCTTCTTGAGGCACAATAGAGATACCTGTGTCAGTCCTCTGAGTCTTTGAATTTTTCTTACCATTCTCATCAGGGTTTTTCTTCAAGCGGTAAAGAACGAAGTCACTCTGATATTGAAAGACAAAAGACAAGTTAACAATTTACTCAAGCCTACTCACTGATCTCTGAAAGTACTTTGCGGTTTAATCCCAAAGGAATAATAAAACCAACCTCGAAGAATCAAATATCAGTCAACATAACAACTTTGGTAACACTCCATGTTCAACTTATAAGACCCCTTTTAAAAGGAGAATCCATGCTCAGCTTCAAAATAGAGTTAATGGTGCAATTGATAGCTATAGCATTAGCAAAATTTGGAGCGAAAAGAAGAACAAAAGAAGAAAAAGTCGGTATTTTACTTGGTAAAATTGTGTTAGCTGAAAACCAATCAATAGAAGTTTAATAAGAGCTTAGTTCATTTCAGGGAAAAAAAATAGAAGCAGAAGTCAGAGCAACTGAAAATAAGCTGCTCAGTCCCTGCTACAGAAAAATATGTCAGAGAAGAAAATAAAATCAGAAGGGCTCTGAAATGGAAGTTCCTGGAAAGAGAACATTCATTTAGTGACCTTAATCACACATATGTATCCATAAATAATTCAAATATGGTTTGTGCCAAAGTTCACTGCAAGAGGAAGGGAAAGCAAGAAGATTGAGTACCTGGTCACTGAGGATGCTGTATTCATGCAGTACCCATTTGGTATGAGCATTTTTGGGACTTCCATATTTTTGAAAACCAAAATTTTCTTCAGACCTAATGTGTTCTTCCCGTCTCGTGTCCTGATTTTGTGAGTTTTGCGCGTTGACTTCCAAGAGCCATAGTCATTTGTCCTTCTCACCCGTTTACTTTGAGGGTACTTATTTTGCAGACAGCTGAAGAAGAACCATTCATTACCATCTGACTTTATCCTTGATAGTTCTGCATATTTCCACAGCAAAAAATCTTCAAACTGCTGATGCCAACCAACAGACACAGAATCCCAGAAGGCATAGAATGGACCGACCATGAACTTCTCACATTTTTTAAAGATGAACGGGACAGTCTCGATTTTGTCTTACCATTTATCTTGCCAGGTAAATCCCAAGGTGGCAATTGATGGACATCAACCTCAGGAATTATCTGTTCAACTGTTACGTTGCCAAGTGTCTTCAAGTATTGATTGACAAGTTCCTCATTTGTTGAGCATCGACTGCTTCTTGGTTATCAGCAACTTCGTCGCTGGGGGAGTTACAGAAGCTGGAATAGTCCCCTTCTTGATTCACAGGGGTCTCCGATACATTGCTAGCGTATGCGTGAGGGCTGCTGGAACAAACTTCAGGGCTGACTGTTGGAGCGTGAGGGCTGCTTGAATAAACTTCAGGGCTGACTGTTGGAGCGTGACCCATCATCAGCTTCTTCTCCTTTTTGTTCTTGATCCGACATGCCACGTAAGGCAGCATCTGCATATATATATCGTGAACAACATTAGTTATAGAGAGATAACCCGTAAGTAAAAAGCATATCTCGATTGTCGCTTATAACCAGTTCTGTTGTGCAATGAATGAGAACCAAAACCTTACCTCATCTTCGTTATGGCCCAGACACTTAAGATTAAGCTGGTATTCATGTGAGACCCAGTTGGTCCTTTTGCCTTTAGGCACGCGGCCTGTGTAGAACACCAGTGTCTTCCTGATTCGTATCGGCTCATCGGTGTCCTCACTCATGATGGCGCGTTCCTTGCCGGTCACTTTCCAGTAACCGGCTTTGGTTGTCCGATCAGAGTGCTTGCTGTTAGAGTGCTTGCGCTTCACACGACAAAAGAAAAAGAGCTCCTTACTGTTGAACCTGTGATAGAACATGGCGGGCAATTGCCAAGGTTCGAATTCGCATATGTCGATCTCCGGTATCATGTCGTAGTAGCGTTCACCAGGTCGTCCAAGTATCTTTGGCTTCAAGTAGTGAATCAGAAGCTCCTCGTCAGTGGCGTGGAATCGGAATCCAGAAGTGCTCTCATTGCTTCAGAGATTGTGTTGGAAGATATGATTTAGCAAATCATATCAAATTGTAAATTGATATGTAATATTGTCTATCTTAGGCCTAGAAAGATAGGCGATAATTATTTTCCTTTATTATTTCTTTCTTTAATTAAATACAATGTATTGTGTACAGATTATAATCAATAGAGAGAATACAACTTTTCTCATATTTCTTCTTTCGCATACTTTTCTTTGATCTTCTGACATGGTATCAGAGCTTCTGACGATTCTGGCATAGCTTCCGCTTCCATCTTGATTGCCTTGAGGAACTATAACCTGCAAAACAGTTACCAAAAGGAATCAACTCCTTTCAATTCTTTTTCTTTGCTACAATGAACAAATCAGAAGCCCTCACCTCCAAATCAGATGACCAGCCAGCAAGAGATGCGACGCCACAAACTACCCACAATCCAGATTCAACTGTCGTGACAACTATGGCCGAACAACAACTTAGTCAAAGCCAAATCCAAAGCCAAATCCAACCTCAACACGTGCAATGGCAGACTTTTCCGGCTTAGTTCAATCTGGGGCAGCCCTTCTCGGGCCATCCTTACCAGTGGATGTTGTATCCATGGATCCATGGGACAAACCCATATACATCACAGCTGGGCTACCAAAGTAGCGTGCGGACCGACGGAGGCCCACCAACCAATGGTGGGGCAGGCTCTACCTTCGGCCCGGAGCAGACGGGCGGATCAGGTGAATCAGGGGGAATGAATCCTTACCCGAATTTTTTCAATGCGGATCGAGGAAACGGGTCAAATACTTCGAATGTAGGGGTGAATACCTACCCGACTTCACCTGGTTTCTTTCCATATCCGATCCTTGCTGCTGGAGGACGGCCGGAGCCTGGTGACCCTCTTTACACGACGAATGCCGACGGACCAGAACTGAAACTCATCAATCATCAATTAACGGGTCCAGACAATTACGTGACTTGGTTGCGGGAGCTCTGGCGTGCCCTGGTAACAAAGAATAAAGAGGGTTTTCTCGACAAAACAATTCCGGTTCCGACCGACGAGCGAATGGCCCAATTTTGGAAAAAAATGTAACCAACTCGTCAGAATTTGGATCGGGAATTGTATCACAACCGAAGTGGCAGTAGGGTTTCCCCTGACAGAAGATACGAAAGAGATGTGAGATAACATTAAGGAAATGTATGGAAAGCTAGATAAAATCAAGATCTTTTCCATTACATAGAAAATTTCAAATCTGAAATAGGGCAATATGAGTATCGCGACAATCTATAACAAATTGTCGGCGTTGTGGAATGAGATGGAATCAGCCGAAGAAAAATTCAACTGGCCCGAACCCATTCTACAGCAGTACAAGATCATGCACGAAAGAGAGAAGGCGATTAGGTTTCTCCTAATCTTAAACGAGACATACCTTTCATTTAGATCTCAGATCCTGACCATGGATCCTATGCCAAACCTTGGCTGGATCTATCAGCTTGCCGTCCAGGAGGAGAGCCAATAGAAGACGGCGATCTACGGAAAAGGGAGCGAGGCAATGGCTTTGGCCGCAAGAGGCCATTTTCGCTCTCCATCGAGGAACCCAGGAGATGGAGGACGAAAGGGGGCGAATGTGGGGTTGAGAAACCCTAGCCCTAATTTCGGTGAGGAGATGGATGGCTCTGATTTTGTTGATCAATCGGATGGCTCCCATATTTTTTTGACAAGGCCCCTCTCAGACGGCCCACGGAGTAGCTTCGCTGGAGCAAATGGGCTGCGTGGAATCAATGGGCCGCGAGCAAATGTTTATGGACCAGATGCTGCTCGCGAATTTCAGCCCATTGGATTAGAAGGGTCATATGGGCCTACTTCGGCCCAAGCTTCTCAGCCCGGCAACAGATTTCATTCAATTGCAAAAACAATGGTAAAAAAGGAAGAGGTAAATTATATTGTGACTATTGTAAACGTCCGCACCATACAATTGACAATTGTTGGAAACTACATGGGAAACCTGGAGAAAAAGAAAAAGGGAAATCTTCACAAGTTTTTCAGGTGTCGGGTCAGCCAACAGAAAGATCGATTATCTATGAGTAGTGTCAGGAATTTATGGGAGCTTTAAAAAGGTTGGATGCCTCTGATAAAGTTGGGAGTTTCACAGGTACATCTTATTGCTTGATGAATTCAATTTCAAAGAATGCATGGATTGTAGGTTCAGGTGCTAGTGATCACATTGTCTGTGATAAGGGCTTCCCTTCCAAAATCAAGATATTATCTTGTCCTATATCAGTGCAACTTCCTAATGGAAATTCCACACAAGTTGCCATAACCGGCACTGTGAATCTTAGTCCCCTAATTATACTTCGAGATGTGCTATATGTGCCTGACTTCCAATTCAACCTCATATCAGTTAATCGACCTTCTAAAGAAAATTCATGCCATGTCATGTTCACTCCCGATAATTGTTTCTTTCAGGCCCTTTCTACTGACAAATTGATGGGCTTGGGTAAAGTTTATCAAGGACTCTATTTTTGGATGGATTTTCCCAGAAGTTCTAAATTGTCCTCCATTGAATTCAATAAATCATTGTGTAACCATGTTATCAATGACAAAAATTTTCTTTATCATAAAAGATTGGGACATAGTGCTAAATTTCCTTGTCCTCAGTGTCCTATCCGTGCTTTGGCAAAACAAACATGTGCTCCTTTCCCAAATAGTAGTTCTAGAGTAAATGACATTTTTTCATTAACCCGTGCTGATGTTTGGGGACCCTACCATACCGTGCATCGTGATGGATTGTGATATTTCCTCACAATTGTTGATGATTTTTCTCGTGCAACATGGATATTTCTCATACAATCCAAGAATCAAGTCATTTCCCATCTAAGGACATTTTTTTCCTTATCCAAAAATTAGTTTGGAAAAACAATCCGTCGCATTAGAACTGATAATGGAAGAGAGTTTTTCAATGGTGAATGTTCTTCTTTATTTTCACTGAATGAAATCTTGCATGAGAGTTCTTGCACTTATACACCACAGCAAAATGGTGTTGTTGAGAGGAAACATCGTCACCTCTTGGAAGTAGCACGCGCTCTTAAGTTTCAAGCATCTATTCCCGAGAATTTTTGGGGAGATTGTGTGATCACAGCAGCATATTTGATTAATCACATGCCATCACGCATTCTACAAGGGAAGACACCATTTGAGGTGTTGTATGGAAGGAAACCAAATCTGAATCATCTCAGAGTTTTTGGGTGTCTCTGTTATGTGATACAGTGGGACACAGGGATAAGATGACACCACATGCTAGTGAATATATATTCATGGGGTATCCCAACTTAAAAAAGGGATATTGGATTTACACACCATCCACAGGAGAATTTCTTGTGAGCAAAGATGTTGTTTTCCATGAGAATATTTTTCCCTTCCAAACTGTTGTTTCTTTATCTGAAGATGAGAAGGCAGCCGATTCAAGATTCTTGTTGGAAGAAGATTTACTTTCGGGAGGAACATTCATTGCTACTTCTCCACCAGGACCAAATGGTCAATTGCCTACATTGCCTATTGAGACATCTACAAGTCATTCCACTGAAGAACCTCATATAGGAGAACCAGCACAGTTCACAGAACTTCCAGCACCAAGCCTTGTTATAGAAGAGTCTTCCTCATTGCAAAAAGAGCCTACACGGCGTTCTAGTCAAGTTGCACGGCCACCAGCTTGGACAAAGGATTACATATGTGGTTCTTCCAGATTATCAGGTACTCGTTATCCTCTCTCGTCTTATATCTCATTCGATAGGATATCACCAGAATATCTATGTTGCATGAGCCGTATTTCTGAAGAACGAGAACCTTCTAGCTATAATGAGGCCAAAGATGATCCTCGTTGGCAAAAAGCCATGGAGGCCGAGTTACATGCTTTGATAGAAAATCATACTTGGGATGTCGTGCCAATGCCTACTCATCGCAAACCCATTGGATGTAAGTGGGTTTTCAAGATCAAGTACAGGGCAAATGGTTCTATAAAGAGATATAAGGCGCGATTGGTGGCCAAAGGATTCACATAGCGAGAAGGTTTTGACTACCATGAAACATTTTCGCCTGTTGCAAAGGATGTCACAGTTCGATCTTTCTTATCAGATGCCGCTTTTCGTGACTGGCCATTGCATCAAATGGATGTGCATAATGCTTTTTTACATGGTGATCTGGATGAAGAAATCTACATGGATCTTCCACCAGGATTACAGAGACAGGGGGAGTCTAAAGTATGTCATCTCCGTAAATCTCTTTATGGACTAAAGCAAGCCTCTCGACAATGGTACACCAAGTTTACTAATGCACTTATGACCGCTGGATTCAAGCAGTCCAAATATGACTATGCTCTATTCACTTGGACAAAAGGTATGTCATCTATTTACTTGATGATTTATGTTGATGACATACTTATCATGGAAAATGATGATTCTGCTGTGAAGAAACTTAAAGTACATCTACATTCCACCTTTCATATCAAAGATTTAGGGTCACCTAAATATTTTCTTGGAATAAAGATAGTTCGTTCATATCAAGGAATCTCTCTCAGTCAGCGGAAATTCATAATGGAAATCATATCAGAAACAGGATTGTCAGGCTGTAGACCAACCATTATTCCTATTGAGCAAAATGCCAAGTTGACATCTGTCGACTATGATACTGGCATATCTTCTCCTTCTGATGATCCATTATTAAAAGATTCGTCAGGATATCAGAGACTTGTAGGGAAACTTATATATCTCACTATGATTAGGCCAGACATCTGCTATGCAGTGCAGACTCTTAATCAATTTATGCACGATCCAAAGCAATCTCACATGAATGCAGCCTTGAAGAACGTGAGATACTTAAAGACATGTTCGGGCCTAGGGATACTCCTTTCTCGAAAATGCAACATGGAAATGACGGCCTACTGTGATGTAGATTATGCCATGTGTCCAATGAGCAAGAGATCCATTATCGGATTTTGTATCAAATTTGGGGAATCATTACTTTCATGGAAGACAAAGAAGCAGTCTACTGTGTCTCTATCTTCAGCTGAAGCCGAGTATCGATCCATGGCCAAGACTGTCTGTGAAATAGTTTGGTTAAAGGGTTTACTTCAGGATCTCGGGGCACGAGTTGAAGGACCGACTACACTCTTTTGTGACAATGATTCAGCACTCAAACTTGCAGCAAATTCTGTATTGCATGAGAGGACAAAACACATAGAAGTTGATTGTCACTTTACTCGAGAAAAGATTCAAGAAGGAGTAGTCGAAACAAGAGGGATCAGAACCTTAGAGCAACCAGCAGATATATTCACTAAACCTCTTTGCCAAAGACAACATGCATATCTTCTAAACAAGCTTGGAGTCTTGGACATCTATAAGCCACCAGCTTGAGGGGGAGTGTTGGAAGATATGATTTAGCAAATCATATCAAATTGTAAATTGATATGTAATATTGTCTATCTTAGGCCTAGAAAGATAGGGGATAATTATTTTCCTTTATTATTTCTTTCTTTGTAATTAAATACAATGTATTGTGTACAGATTATAATCAATAGAGAGAATACAACTTTTCTCCTATTTCTTCTTTCGC
The DNA here is from genome assembly GCA_019915185.1 of Eucalyptus camaldulensis. Taxonomy (NCBI): domain Eukaryota; kingdom Viridiplantae; phylum Streptophyta; class Magnoliopsida; order Myrtales; family Myrtaceae; genus Eucalyptus; species Eucalyptus camaldulensis. The sequence goes on along the minus strand of JAHSVA010000014.1, from coordinate 5,814,610 downwards.
ATACTTTTCTTTGATCTTCTGACAGATTGTGTTTTCCATTTGTATCACTAACTTGCGCAAGCAGAGAGTGGAAGAACAAGACAGAAAGACTGAGATTTTGTTGGAGGGTTTGAAGCCAGGTGGGACTAACATTGGCCAAGGGTGAGGAGTTTATAGTGTGGACCCGTGCATTGACTCAGTGACTGACATTGTTGTTGTTGTTGTGTTTTTTTTTTCTGTAGTCTTCCCTTCCCTTCCCACCTGAGTTGTTCGAAAGTTGTCTCGCTTGCTTGAGAAGGGAAAAACCACACTTTTCAGTGTTCCCTGGACCCCTCATCCTCTGTCTGATATGTTTTAGCTTCCTCCATGAAGTTGACTACAGAACCCCATGCATGATCGAGAACAAGCCAAAAGTCTAACGACTCTCTCTCTTTCTCTCTCTCTCTCTCTCTCTCTCTCTCTCTCTCTCTAGGCATGCATAATCTTTTTTCTCAACCCATAAATCTAAAGCTAGGGATTTATTTATTGCATCAAGTCTTCATCACTAGTGCAGCATCTTCTGACAGATTGTGTTTTCCATTGCCGCCCACTTCCCTCAACATTAATTAGAAAAAAAAATCAATCATTTTCTTAATCTTATACAATGTTTCTAAAGCAATATATCGACGTCAATTTGCCCTACTTATTAATCTGGATGTCGAATATTTTCTGCAATACGAAAATTGTTTGGGGTCATTGGAGCATTGGGTATTTGTTTGGATCATGGTATCAACTCTTGATATTTTGATACCTACAGCTGGCGCTTCTCTTGGATTTTGGAGTCAGGGAAGCAAAAAGTTTAGGAAACATATGAAGTGTATTTACTCGTGTGATATTTTTGTAAGAAGGCTAATCCGTTACTCTTACTTGACCGATTGAGCCATCTCTACCCTTTAATTTCCCCATGAAATCAAGTAACTTGATTATTTGATTTCGAAGGGAAACAAATCTTGCGGTATATTGAACATCGCAACTAAGTGGGGGCTTAAATTATATTATTTTACAAGGATAGGATATCCGCCATTTTCATATTACTTCACACTTTTGGCAACGAAAGCTCATCATCTCATTTAAAGTGGTCAGTTGTGTCAACGCTCGTCAAAATCTTGCTGACATTATATAGTAATCAAGTGCAAGATGTCAACCGTGAATTTTTTATTTTATGCTATATCGAAAATGGTATGTAATATTCCGTTGAAACATGATATGGAATGTTGTAGAATACAGATTTTTAACTTTAAGACGCTTTTACAAGTATTTACTACATCTAATTTTATTCAAGTCCAAAAAGTCCTAAAGCACAAATTTCTGACTTATAACATGGCCCCCGTCTGAAGCTAAAAAGCAAAACATTATCAAATAAATTTTGTCTTTTACAACGTCACAATGTTCAGTTGCAATTAAGTGCAAAGGGATTCTTTTGTGTGTACTATGATAATTTACAGAGGTTCATGGTGTTTCTACCACGAGCAAGTCCAAAAACATGGTTAAAAAAAAGTAATTTTTTATAGTTTATGATGTCGTGACGTTTCATGATATACGAAAAGTGTGAATGATATTAATCATACGAGGCCACGCTGATTTCTCATACTATAATGAAAATGTCATAAAAATAAAATAAAATATTGTACAGTACAATAAACTTCCCATTTTATAATTTTCAAAACTCTTCCACCTGCCCATTCTTTATAAAAGATTTCTGCGGTCACAATTACACCGTTCTTCATTGGAGATAATAGGAGGTCCCTTTTTCCCTGGCAAAAGAACACTTCAACTGCCAAAAATTAGTACAAAGGGATACTTAAGTGCCAAAACTTACGAAAGTGAAGTGTCACTTTTTATGAAAAATAGGACACTTGAGTGCCACATTCGATGAGCCTCGTCGGAAATCCTACATGGCATTTTTTTATATTAATTTCCTCGCTTATGTGGCTCCCCAGAATGCCAAATCAACAAAACACACACAAGAATGATGTCGTTTTGACATAATTTAAATTTTAATATAATATAAAAATTAATTAAAATAATAATAATAATAATAATAATAATAATAATAATAATAATAATAATTTATTTTTATTTTTATTTTTATTTTTAAAAAAAAATGGAGGAGGAGGAGGAGGAGTAAGGCAGCCGGTGGCTGAGGGTTGAGCCCTCACCGCTGCCACCTCCTCGCCATTGTTGGAAGGTGGGGGAGGGTTGCCTCAGTGGGCGGCAACCCCCAACAAGTGGTGGCCTTTGGGTTGGCTGGGTGAGGGCTGGCGAACCTTGCCTAGATCTGAGGCAAGGGCACGCAGGCCCTTGCCACCAGTCGGCTAGGGCCCTCGGCTCGGGCTCGGCGGCCTCGGCCAACACTCCCCCACCTCCCCAAAGACGAAGGGGAGGCAGCGAGGGTTGAGCCCTCAGCCAGCGGCGGCCTCCCTCCTCTTTCCCCTCTCATTTTTTAAAATTAATTTAATTTAATTTAAATAATTATTATATTAAAATTCAAATTATACCAAAACAACGTTGTTTTGACACTTTTAGCCACATCAACATATAAAACGACGTTGTTTTGCGTGTAGTTCGCCGGAAAATTGCCACGTCAACATTTTGGTCAAATTTTCTTGCCAATGGCACTTAATTGATCAATTTTGCTCCGATTTTGGTACTGAAGTGTTGCTTTCGTAACTTTTGGTACTTCAATGTCTATTTATGCCAACTTTTGGCACTCCAAGGATTTGGGTGTCCTTTTTCCCGATTACACTGTTCGAGGTCTTATATTGAAGAAAAGATTTAACTAGAGGCTTTCCATCGCTCCCTGGGATTGCTCAATTGATGAGGGTAGGGCAAAGGCAATGAGAAGTACAAATGGCAAAATCCACCTCTTGAATTTTCAAAGAATGAAACCCTTTTGAATGTTCGGCTGTCTAGTTCCAACTTTCCTATTTTTGCATCCACCGAGTCGAGCAAGTAACTCCAATTCGGGACCAGGACTCCCCCTTCGATTTTTTATGTGCTTTGATGCTTCAAGTCAGGTTTTATGTGTTGGGAAAAATTCTTATATTGTTTTGAAGATGATAAAAACAATCAAAGGCTATTAATGTGCATTTTGGTTCAGTAGTGCTAGGTAATATATGTATAAGTCGGTATGTAAATGATGTTACAAACAACACCATAAATTCTAATACGAGAAGTGCTCTATCACTATTTAGAGTGCTTTGCTGATATCTAAGGTGAACAAGATATTAGGCGTTGAAAATATCTTCAAGCTAGAAGGAAGGATCTTCAGATAAGGTGAAAATCTAGAAGAACCTTGATAGAGGGTGAACAAGCCGTGAAGAACAGCGACGTTCATAATGGCTTGGAGGTACAAAGATCGGGTGAACAATTGGATAGACTTGATGAGGTGAACAAGCTTAGAATAGAGATGTTCAGTAAAGCTTGGAAGGATTATGAAGAAGAATAGCTTGATAGAGTCGAAATTGCTCATATGCTTGGAAGGAGCAGAAAGATTAGCTTCGCTGTCAGGTGTAGTGAATTGTTATTGGAATAGTAGATTGTTGGTAAAGTGTATTTGCTCTATATAGATGAGGTGGATGATTGTGATGAAATCGATGATCTATGCGAGTTCAGCAAAAACTAGGTACAAGGATGAGGATCTTGACTAGGAGGAGAACAAGTTAAAGATGGCAAGGTGTTCATAAATACTTAAAGGTACCATGTTCAATCTATCATGAAGGTGACGTCTTTGGAAGTTGAGATACTTAAGAGGATAATTGGATGATTAATCTCAGGTTGTCCAGACGGTTTTTCGTGAACATCACCGATGGATCTAATGATAAACTAATGGCAATATTTGTGTCGATGTTGGAGTAATCATGTCATTGGTGATGTTTGAATGTTTGAACTATGATTATGTGAAGATGTTTGTTGGAGAAAAGATTATCGCCATTACTAGGTGGAAATGCGTAGTGGAAGATATCGGGGAATAGGAACAAGTGTTTGTTAGAAATGTTAGAGTAGTTGGCATCAGAATAGTAGCTACAAGCCTATTTCCAGATAGTTTGCAAATGCTCGGGGAAAAAGTATTATATGGGCAGATCATCTTTGCCAATAGCACCAACATCTCTAATGGCTAGTTGGACTTCTGAAGCATCTCCAACGGGAAGATTGAAGATGGCTATTTAAGAGAAGCTTTTAGGCCAAAATGTTAGAGAGCATAATATATAATCCAAATATTTGCTTTAAGCTACTTTCTTTGTTGATATTGTTTTGTTTTCTCAAAAGATCTTCACTAGTCTTGCCATATAGTAATTGTGTGAAAGATCAATTGTATAAAAGTAAGAGTAGTAGCTATGTCTTGACAGTTTGATTTATCATGTAATAAGATAAGTGCTTGCCAATTATAACCTGTTGAACAGATTATTAGTGCAATCTTGCTTGATTTGCAGCTGGTAGTGTGGAGAGTGGATATAGGCTTAGGGATAAAGCCGAACCGTTATATATCTGCTTGCAAATCTTTTGTCTCTTTACTATTTATATTATCGGACCTTTATTATCCTGATTTGTTAAACAGTAGCACATGCACCTAATTTCTACAATTTGTTTCTGCCAACGTTTGAAGTTGAACTTATTATCTTCCACAATTTTTTTTTTTTTTTTTATAGTTCTCATACAACCTATTCACTTCTGTAAGTTGTATTGTTAGCCCCAACAATTGGTATCAGAGCCTCGTTGCTTATTATTTGAAGCTAGGGCATAAAGATCTTGTCATGGCTAACTTTATTAGAGGCAATTTTTCTAAATTTTCTATTTCTTGATGATCTATTCTTTCAACTCAAGCTTTTTGGAATTAATTCATTGCTTTTGAGAATTTCTTTGTTTTTAAATCGAAGTCTATGAGATTTGCATTTTGAAAGTATTAAAGACCCTTCTTCAAAATTTTACGAACTCTCCTTCGTGGCTTCAAAAAATTTCTTGATTACTTTGATTAAGTTCTTTGGACAAAAGATTATCCTAATCCAAATGAGCAGTCTTACTTTATAGTATTGCTTCTTATATGGATTCTTCTGAACAAATGAATTTATTCTATCTTGGAGTTCTATGTTTTTCTTGTTTATTTCTCATTCCACAATCTCATTACAAGCAAGAAGAATGACAACCTGATTTCTAACTCGTCAATGTGTTCATCCACGACAATCAGCACATCTACTTTATTCTGAAATGAAAGGTGCAACAAAAGTAATAGTTTACCACCCGCTTGGGTGGCATTGCTGGCGGCGAGCTTCTCCCCCTAATGCAAGGGGAGGAGTTTCATTCCCGGGCATCGTAAGGGTGACTTACCCGGGGCACAAGGGGTGGTGGTGACTCACGTGCCTCCCTAAGGTTTACTCCGCCACGTTGTCAGCGAATGGGGCTTCCCCGGGTCATAAAAAAGAAAGAAAACAAAAGCAATAGTTGTGATGAATAAGCAAATGATTGATGTGATTGAATATGGAATAGCAATTCCAACATCAGTAAGACCTCTTGTTCAAGCAATTATAAAAGAATGACAACCAGCTCCACATGCTCTTGCTTGTGACGATGTTAGAAGACTTGCACTTATCTCTTAAAGCTTTTCACTTCATACATCGTGCATTTCTTATATGAAATTTATGAGTATTTCTTTTTGTGTGATAGTTAAAGAGATTTGGGATTTACTCCAAAGTCAAATTTGAAGGAATGGAGTAAAGGAAATGAAGAAGAAAGTCTTACAAAAGACCTAGAGGTACAAATACTCATAACATAAAAATATGAATAGACTTCTTAAAAGTAACGCTGCGATGATGACTCTTCTTCAACATGTATATCGAGCATTTTTCAGTATTAAGTCTAGAATATTGAAAGCGTGGTAACCAATTGACATTGGCAACTCATCCATTTTCCTTGGTAACTTGGTAATCTCAACATTTTAACAAATTTGATTTAATTTCTTACACTCCCTCAAACCAAATTCTCTTCTACAGATCATTCCAAGCAAACCCTTAAACTTTCGAAAAACATCAATCTTGGGGGGTTTAGTAAAAATGTCTGCTATTTGAGCTCCTGTCTTCACATGCAACACTTCAACTTTCTTCTTTCTTACCAATTCTTGAATGAAGTCAAACATCGATATGTTTGATTCATTCATAAAAGACTAGATTTTTTGCCAAAGCAATAGTAGAAACATTATCGACAAAAATCTCCATTGCTTTTTTCAGCTCCGCATTAATTTCTTTGGGTAGACTACTCAACCATATTGCATGACAAACATAAGATGATGCCACTACATATTCAGTTTCACATGTCGACAAAGTAACACTGAATTGCTTCTTTAATGACCATGTGAAAGTAGTGTCACACAAGAAAAATACAAACCTTATAGTGCTTTTTTGATCATTGATCTCTACCATAATCACTATTTGAATAAACTCTAAGCCAAAAGGATTTAGACCAATATTATTATAAGTCACGAGCAATAGTACTTTTTATGTAGTGAAGTATCCGCTTTGCCACTTTAAGATGAGATGACTTTGATTGCTCCATATATTGACTCATAATTCCATCATTGTACATGATATCCCATCTCATACATGTCAAATATCTCAAACTTCCAATCAAGCTTCTATTATATTTCGAATAAACATACATCATCATTAAACTTTGAAAGTTTGGTTCTACACTCCATTTGTGCATTGATCGCTATACAATTCTTCATGTTGAATTTTTCAAGGATATTTTTTGTATATCCTTTCTGGCAAAAAAAAAAAAAAAAAAACCCATATGCATTTTGCTTCACTTCAATGCCAAGGAAATAATTCATTAGTCCATTATTAGTCATCTTGAATTCCTTCACCATTAATGCCTTAAAAACATCAATTGTCATCAGATTATTTCCTAGAGAAACGAGGTTATTGACATATAAATAAGCGAGTAGAACATCACCTTTTTCTTTTCTCAAATAGAGTGCATGCTTATATAGACATTATAAGTATCTGTTTGTCTTGAAATATATATATATATATATATATATATATATATCTAGAATTTCATGCTTTCGGTGCTTGTTTAAGCCCATATAGATTTGTCTTCAACCTCAGCACTTTATCTTCATGACCCTTTACTAGAGGTGAGCATAGTCCGGGTTAGGCCGATCCACTCCCTAACTCTAGAATCAACCCGCATAGTGTTGATTCTCAATTTTTGGGACCGAGAATCGACCTTATTAAGCTTATGACCAAAGATTGGACTGACTCAGTGGGTTTGGTCCGGTTCTAGGGTTAACTCGGAACCAACCGATAATTTTTTATTTCATTTTTTGTACTCTTTACAAAAGCAATTGAGGACTAGACTGATCTAATAGGTTTGGTTTGGTTCTAGGGTCAACTCGTGACCAACCAATAATTTTTTATTTCATTTTTTGTATTCTTTGAAAAGGCAACCGAGAACCAGACCGATCCAATGGGTTTGATGATGAGTGAGGTTAGCTAAGAAAGGCAAGTTGTGAGGGTCAAGTAGGGTGAGTGTCGACCATAGTGAGCATTGAGTGTCGAGTAGGGAGCAATAAGCGAAGTGAGTATTGAGCAGTGAGCGGTGAGCGGTACGAGTGACCCAAAGTGAGCGAGGCAAGTGTCGAGTGGCAAGCGGATAAGTTGTTTCTTTTGATTTTGGCAAATTGAAGACTAAGAGAAAAAATAAGACATAAGAGAACGAGTATTATAGGAGGATGTATTAAGGAGTTGTTTATGCCTTTTTGGATGCCGTGAGAACTCCTCATAAAAACATTTTCCTCATTCGTAAATTATGACTATTGACGCTGTAGAAGACATTAAAAATCTAAGTTATTAAAGAACAATATACAATTTCTTAAACTCCTCACTAAAAAGCTGTTTAATGTTGTTGATGCCGTTTATTTTAAGGTTTTCTTTATATAAAAAATATAAAAAATATATTAGATATGTAATATATATATAGACATCGTCACAGTTGGTTTGGGTTGAACCGACCCTAAAATCTCAGGACCGAGGACTAACTTACACAGTGCTGGTCTAGGAATTCTAGGACATAGGACTGACCCAGTCTCCCTGGGAACTAGACTAAACCGATAGGGTTGGGCCAATCCAGGGTCGGTCTAGGGAACCCTAGACTGATGCTCACCCCTACCTTTCATAACAAATCCCTTAGATTGTTCGATATAAATTTCTTCTTCAAGAATGCCATTCAAAATTGCTGATTTGACTTCCATTTGATAAATTCACCAATCATTTTGCGTAGTTATGGAAATGATAAATCTAATTGTTTCCATGCGGATGACAGGGGTAAAAACTAAATCATAGTCAATTTTAGCCATCATAGTCAATTTAAGCCTTTTGCTTGTATCCCTTTACAACAAATACAGCTTTGTATCTTGTCACTTCTCCTTTCTCATTATTCTTGGCCTTACACACCCATTTGACACCGATCACTTTCTTGTCCTTCGGAAGATCAACAAGTTCTCATGTTTGATTCTTCTTAGTGATTTCAATTTCTTCATTCATGGCTTTCCTCCATTTTTCTTCTTTAGTAGCATCGTCATAAACAAGTGTTTCACAATTTGCAAAAGACATACAAGGTGAAGCTCATCAAAAGCTTCATAAATGTTAGACAATCTCCTTGATCTTGACACTATTTGAATAAGTTAGTGATGATGAACTTAATGAAGATATTGCAGAAAAAAAAGGTGTAGAATGATCCTTTAACTCCATTTAGTTCAAACCACCATTAGCATTCACTTCATCTTTTAGGTTGTCTTCCCATGTGCCATCTTCATCAAACTTGACATCTTAGCTTATATACAATTTAGAAGTGTTAGGATCAAATAATCAATAGGTTTGGATGCTGACTTATACTCGATAAAGATGAGCTTTTTGCTATTGTCTTCCAACTTTGTATTTTCTAGTTTGCGACATGAGCATAGGCAATGCTCCTGAAAATTCTCAAGCGTGAAACACTTGGTGTTCTCCTGGTCCATCCTTCTTATGGAGCTATGCTTTCAAGTTTTTTTATGTAAGACATTTATTTTGAAAATTGACCGCACATGAAATAGCTTTAGCCCAAAGCTCCTTAGACAAATTTTTGCTCTTCAACATGCTTCGAACCATGTCAAGAATGGTTCCATTTTTTTGTTTAGCTACATCCTTCCGTTGAGGAGAATACAAAGCCATCAAGAAATGCCAAACACTATGGTCTTCACAAAATTTGTTAAATATTGCTAAAGTGAATTATTTTCCACGATCAATCGTCATACCTTTGATAAAATAGCCACTCTCCTTTTCATCCAAGTTCTTGAATTGTTTGGAAGTATCAGACACTTCCGTCTTTTCTTTTAAAAAACATATCCAAGTTTTTCGAGTAAAATCATCAATATAAGTGAGGAATGATTGAGCTGGACACATCAAGATAAATCAACTCTAGTGGCTGCTTCACTCAATAAGTTGTTTCCTTTGGAAAGCTAATTTTGGAATGCTTGCCAATTACACAGCCTTCACATAATTGATTGGGATGATCAATATGTGGTAAACCATAAACCATCTTCTTGCAGGAAAACAAATTGAGTCCACCAAAATTGAGATTATCGAACCTCAAATGCCATAACCATGAGGGATCATCCACACACACCTTTAGGCATCGAGACATTTAATTCTTTATATTGAGTGTGAACATCATGTTCTTTGACATCGTCACATTGCAATCAATTTATTATTCCGGTCTCTTATCACAAGGCTAAGATCTTTCATGTGAACAATATAATATAGCCTTTCTTTAGAAGTTGTCCCAAATTCAAGGTATTGCTTGACATTTTTGGAACATAATAAACATTAATAATAAAATGTCATGTACCATTCTTCAAACGAATCAAAATTATACCTTTTCCTTGGACAAGAAATTTGAAGTTATCACTGAACGAGATTTTTCCTTTAATTGTCTCATCTAACTTGACAAACATCTCCTTTTGCCTGCATATGGGGTTGCTTGCACCAGTATCCAAGTGGCACATATCATTTTGTCCTTTTCCATCTTCTTTGAATGTCAATAAAAGAACTTGTTCGGCATCATTCACCAGCTTTACCTCTTTGCCTAGTGCACTTCTTTCTTTGTTCCAATAGTCAGAAGCATAATGACTAAGCTTATTGCAATAATAAAATCAAATTTTAGACTTATCATATGGTTGGCCTGTTGAGTTCTTTCATCTTCCATGAATACTTCTTTGATACCGGTATCTACCATCAATTCGAGCAACATCTCCTCTACTTCATCCATGACCTTTTCCTTGAAAGCAGCGTTGGCCTCGACCTCGATCATGATCTTGACTTGCCTCTTGAATATGTACAAGATCTCTTCTTTGCTCCTTCTCATCGGATGGTCAATCGCATTTGGAGAACTTCCTCCATCGGGTCAATCTTTTTCTTTCTAAACCTTCATGGACTTGTAATGAACCCGAAAGCTCATCAATCGTTATGGCATCCACGTCTTTGGATTCTTCTATTGCAACATCAATGTGGTTGTACTTCTTGTCTAAGGATCAAAGTATTTTCATGACAACACAAACATCTAAAATGTCTTCTCCATTTCTTTTCATCTGATTGACAATCGCCAAAACTCTTGTGAAATAGGTAGCAATTGATTCAAGTTATTTCATATGAATTACCTTGAATTCACCTCTCAAAGTTTGAAGGCAAATCTTCTAAACTTTCTATACTTTTTGGTGTGTGTTGTGAAGAATCTCCAATGCCTCCATAGTAGTGGTGGTATTCAACACCTTTTCAAAGATGGAATCACCTAAAGCTTGATAGGTGATTGATGGGGCATAATGATCTTTTGTTTGAACCTTCTCCAATGCATTCCTTTGGTTTTGATGCAAGGTGGCTTCATCCTCTACCTCATCATAATTAGTGTTAACAAGTTCCCACACATAGTAGGTGTTGAGTAAAGCTTTTATTCTAGGGATAAGTGCATTGGAAATCCTAAAATTTGTCATAAAATTGCAATTGAGTCTTAAAACTTTCAAAAAGTGCAATTAAGTCCTAAAACTTATCACGAAGTGCAATTAAGTCCTAAAACTTTTTAAAAAGTGCAATCAAGTCCTAAAACTTATCAAAATGGTTCAATCTAAGTCATTCCATTGATTGCATTTTTTGAAAGTTTTGGGATTCGGTTGCACTTTTGAAACAAGTTTTAGGACTTTATTGAACCTTTCGAAAGTTTTAGGACTTGATTGAACTTTCATGACAAGTTTGAGGACTTAATTGCACTTTTTGAAAGTTTTAGGACTCAATTGCATTTTCATGATAAGTTTTAGGGCTTCTAATGCACTTATCCATTTATTCTAACATCTTAGTTATGTCTTTGGCTAGACAAGGATATTGAAGAGAAAGTCAATTGTTTGTTGAGGCTATGATCACAAACCGTAAGCTCTAATACCAATTTGATGGAAGAAATTGAAGGTGAAATACTTGCAACTCACAAAGAAGAGAAGGAGATAGATAGCCTTTTCATTTAATTCACCTTATTTCTCCTCAACAAGAACAATTACAAGAGTCTCCTATGACTTGTTACTTGACTTTTACTCTTCCTTATAAATATAGCTAGTGATTTTGGGAGATAAAGTCCTAAGAAGTTATAAAAGACCTCAAGATACAAATAGACATATCATAGAAATATGAACAAACTTCTTAAAAGTAACGCCATAATGATGACTCTTCTTCAACGCGTATACCAACTAGTCTTTGATATCAAGTTTGGAATATCACCAACATAGTAACTAATTGACATCGACAACTCCTCCATAGTCATTGGTAACTCGGTAATCTCGACATTTTAATAAATTTGGTTTAATTTCTAACATTTGACAAAAACTCTACAATTTTTCTAGCCTCTTCGACATAACCAAACAACATGAAGATACGATCGAGTCTTGCAGAATCCACTGCTTTTATAACAATCTTCCCCATTTGGCCCAAACAACTATTCACCTGTAGCACCAACAAACATGCAAGTCATCCATCAACTAAGCCCCCCCCCCCCCCCAAAAAGGCTAGGAAAATATCAAAAATTGTATTGAGATGTTTTGGTAACTTATGATTCAAATTATTTATAATAGAGAAAAAACACGCATAAAGGATAATGAGGAACATAGCTTCCAAAGTCAATCAATAATCAAAGGATTTTGTAAAAAAAAAAAAAAAAATCTCTACATAAGGATGTTTGCCTAATTATTATATTGTTGTTTTACTCTTTGGAATTTGAAAATAAAATTAATTACTAAAGGGATGCCTTTTTAAAAAAGGGGAGGGAAAAAAGCATTAAGGAAATATTTCAAATGCAAATAGAATTAAATAAAATGCAACAAAAAGAAAATTCAAAATGGATTTCAAATGCTCTAAAATTAGATAATGACTGGATTCAGTTACCACTAAACTGGTCAAAAATTAATGTATAGCCATATAAGTTTATAGCTAATTAGGGAAATGAATAGAATACAACAAGCTTGAACTTATCCAGTTAGCCTTGATGAAGAAAAATGAATGCATGAAGATATGTTATGAGATTTATTGTTGGATACGTTTGTTGGTTCGTGTGTGAGCAAGTTGTCCCAAAGTAGACCAATCTAAAATGGGCAAAAGAGAGTATATGGTAAAATATCTTTTGTATTTCCCATAAAAAGGTCAACGTGTATGATTTCTTGCAGTTATATAGTTTTATTTTCTTCAACAATTTTATTATTGTGGGATTTCCTTCCTCCAAAATGCATGAGGACAAATAATCATCTTCATATGAACCATTGACGACCATTTTATTTCCAGAAGTTTTTCTTATTCTTTGGCTAAAAGAAGTAGGTTTCATTTTTAATTAGTAAGCCATATCTCATCAATAATTGAATTGCAATTTTTTTTTATCTAAGTTGAAATTTGGAATAATCACTAAAAAGATGACTTCCTATGTCGCTGTTGTAACAATATCGACTTACATACTTAACAATAACGAACAAATTCAAATTGAGAAAATATAAAATCACCGTTAACGGTTGCCAACGAGAATAATATATAAATAGGTAGATGAAAATTAAGTAATTTTAACGGTATGTATAGTCAATTAGTAACTAAGTTAAAAGATCCATCAATCAACCATTTTAAGAAATTAAATTAACGAACTTAGATATATCGCTTACCAATATGATAACAAGTACATATTTAACTTACAAATCTCATACTAGATTATGGACCTTAATATCATTTACATCGGATAAGAAAATTTTTACTGTTTACAAGGAATGATATGAAAAGACCTTGCGCTCTTTTGGTGGATTAGTTTTAAAATTGAGGGAGAGGGAGAATAGTAGACCAAGAAAAGAATTAATTCAATAAAATGAGACTAGTTCAAGAATGAAATACAAATACAAATGTAAGATGACAATTCAAATTGGGATTTCTAAGCAACTAAAAAGAGATTTTAAATTGAGAAAGCTCTCCAATATGGTAAGTTGGAATTTACTCAATTAGGCATGAGGAAGGATAATATAAATAGAGGCAAGTTCTGCACTGTTGATTTGTCTTCTTGATGTTTGTCTTCATTTTGTATCATCTCATCTTTTTGTCATAGTCTACGCAAATTACATCAAAATTCTCTTGAACTCTCACATTGGTCTAGATCTTCCAGGTTATTTTTCATGTGTTCTCCTGCTCTTTTTTCCCCTTTCATATCCCTTTTTTTTTCTCAGCATATGGTATGATATATAGGTAGTTTTTCAACTTGTGCACTATGATTTTTTCTTTGTCTTTATTTCAAATGTGAAAGAGAATTTGAAGAGTATCTATACTACATCCATTGTTTAGATCTTGGATTTTTTTTTATAGATGAAGCATATTTCTTCAAGTTATTTTTATTTTTTATTTTTTAATCTATATTTTCATTAGTGTATTGATGTTTGTAACAATCTATACACTTTCTCTTTTTCCTTGCCAAAGTCTTTTTTTGTCACATTTTACAAATTTTGTTTACAATGCTAGAGAGATTGTTTGAGAAGTATCAATTTCAAGGGTAAATAATTGCATTGACACGATTTAATAGATCGTTGTATCTCGGAGGGCGTAGGATATTTTACTAGCAATCATATTATATGGATGTTATAAACCCATTTCTTATATTTGATTGGCAAGACAATCATACTTTTTGATTCACATTCTAAAATTTATTTCACATGATCAATTCAATGATCAATCGGCAACCTTTGTTCGTTCTATAGTGAATCTATGATTATTTGCTCACCTTTTGTCTATATAAATAATTTTTTACATGCATTTATCATTTTTTGCAGGCTAATTTCGATCAAGGTTACTTCTGGTTGGTGCTTCTCAGATCAAGTACGTATATTCTTTTTTTTTTCTTTTCCATTCCATATGGTATTGAATTTATTTAAAAGCCTTCATAAATGATCATGGGCTGTCTTTGCTTCTATGCTTGTAGAGATCATTCTAGCCATTTCGTTTGATTATTATTAACATTTATTCTAGTCATTTTGCTTGGGGTGGGCGACCTTGAGCCCCAATCACGCTCACTTAGATCTGGGGTAAGGGTCATGCTCTCCCCTATATTTGGGCCACTAGGCCCTTGCCGGAAGCCACCAAGGCCTCGCTTGGGGCTAGCAAGGGCGACCTTTGCTAGCACTTCACAACGGTTGTGACAATGGCTTCTGGCAAGGGCTTGGCCAAGCCGTGGGTGATTTTGTGTTTATTTTTTAATAAAATTCTTAGCTTTTTATTTTTTAAATTTAATTTTGTTTATATTTATAATTTTATAACACTCTTTTCTGACGTGGTGCTTGGTAGGTGCCACGTCATAGCCACGCGTCTTAAGAAAGTAATGAAATAAGATATATTAGCATTTTCTATTAACTTCATCCACTTTGACAATTTTTAAGATTTTATTGCACTTTTTACAACTTTAAGGACTCAATTATACTTTTGCGATTAGTTTTATAACTTTTAGTGAATTTATCCCTAATATTTATTCTAAAATTTCATCAAAATCATGATGCTTTTATTGCCTATGAGTCTTATCAAAATTATCCTCAGTGACCGATTAGAAAATTATTGTTTTATTACGATATAATGTCGACTAACTAATATAACTATGATAATTAGGTTGGTTTGAAGTTTTTTAGACCCCGTTTCCAAAATTTGCTATTTCAATCTCACTGTGTAAGTTAACTACTTGTCTTACTAATTCTTCAGTGATAAATCAATTAAAAAAAATGTGTGGGCACTGAAAGAAAATCTATAGCATTTTGAATTTTTTTTTTCTTGTTTTATATATACCACGAGAGCAATCACACTCCGACTTAGTCCCTTCAATACTTTGAGTAAGAATTCATCCCTCAACAGAAACAGACTTTTTTTATGGATTGAACACGTACCCCACCTCTAGTATATCGATTTAAGTTTCATAAGGAGTTTTAATATACATGCTAAATGGTCATTACATTGTCGATCATACTAGTTTGGCCTTTTTGTTTATATGTAAAATCACTGAAAGAAGGAATTATGCGCACTTAGTGGGTTGAGTCACCATTTGACAACAAATGTATGCTTTAGTATCCATAATGGGTTTAGTATAAGCATAGAGAAATAATTTGAAATCCGTTCATCCACTAGAAAAAAAACCTAAATACTTTTTCTTTGAGGTAATCTTATCCTTTTTCTTATGATTTACTCAATGATTTGTTAATATTTCATCAGGAAACATATAGGGTTCATATCTTTAGAGTTATTTCGGCATAATGAACAACGTACACCCACACACATTTATATACAAATATTTTATTGTTAATAGTCTAACAAAAGAATTTACATTTACAGATCTCTACAATGGAACAAGACAACAATACAATGGATCAAAACAATATTCAAGCAATTGAACAGAGCTTTAATTCGGAAGGCGTTGTGCTTTCCGAAAGAAACTCGACAAGATCACAAGGCCAAGAATCATTACATCCAACTGGCCAATTTACTTCTACGACATCTGGAATGCTGAGATGGGCGAGTAGAGGCGTGAGGCGAGCTAGACCTCATCCTGAGGTTTCATCTCCATCACCATGGGCCACCATCCAAATCAGAACGCGTGAGGTATGTTTGAAAAATGTAATATTATTATATGTGTGTGTATTCATGTTTCATCCTTGGCAAGGTAGTATTTATAGTGCTAGACTTTAAAAGTCAAAAGATTTTTTGTGTAATTCTCAATTTGGTTCCTTAATTAACTATGATAATCTCTTTGGAAATTTTGCTAATATATTTCCTTCAAAATAGTTTCAAAATTGAGAGCTTTAAATCTAGAGTGATTTTTACTACCAATTGTGTGGTTCATTTCCATATACATCACGCTCTTGATGCCAAAAGATAATCGCAACTTATTAAATTTGTGATTCTCATTTCTATGTTGGATATGAGATTTAATCGCAAGTCATATAATGATAATATATAATTAAATATACATTTTAAAGAATTTCATAAAATATATGAATTTCCGTGTCTAGTAGAAAAAGGTAATGTGTTATGGACCTTTCACGGGAATTTTTTTTCGGGCAATGATTAACCACAATCTAGTAATGTCACAATTGTCATTACCTCTTATTGTGTCTCCATGAAGATTCATACTTGCTTGCATGTATTTTAAATTTCCACCTAAATGTTAGTCTAAATATTTTCATGGACGATGAAAATATTTTAATTCATTTATCTTTTTAAGCAATACAAGCAATCGTTTTGAAGAAAATGTTTTCTAAAATATTACTTTTTGTAATAGAGCGTCAGTATATACATGATCTCTTTTATAGTATTATGAACTATAAAAAGTTCAACTAAATAGGGATTGCTGCTTACATATGATTTCGAACATTTGTAGTGGTGTCATGAGTTTTGTAGTGGACATAGATATTTTTGAGTAATAATATTTGTCACCCTAGATCTTGAGTTTCATTATATGCTTGTATTCAAGTTTTATCTCTCATGCTAATGTTGAAATGTCTGAATTAGTGAAATTGTTGTATTTTATCTTCGTGGGTATAGATATGCTTGAGCCCCTTCACTACATTTATGTGTGTTATTGTGTAATTTGCATTCAAACAACTAAAAACCAATCCAAGTGTGCATTGATGTAGACATTGGTCAAGATGAAGGGACATTTATTTGCAACTTTAGTTAGCCCTTGATTGAGCAATATTTTCGATACTTGAGAAATAAATTACTTAAGGAGAGGTGACTGTGAAATACTGGAGAGGTTTTCCTAATATGCTTATGATTAAGAGTTGGTCCACCTTGATGAATAGGGTGGAGATTTTTCCGTAGGATTGAGTGAGGAAGCCATCTCCACTCACCTAAGGTCGCAGCAATATCAACCCCAACCCTCTACTTCGGAAGGATCCAATGTTGAAGCTGAATCTTGTTGTATTTGCTTGGTAAGAACCACTTCGTTTACTCAAGAACATATTAAGATAGAATTGAGGAACAACTTTGTTGTCCATAAGGAATTTTCTTAGCTAAATTTAAACTAAGATTATGCATATATATAACTAAATCGCACCTTTTTTGCTGGACTATTTGCAGGATGACTACATTGTTGAAGATAAGCTTGGACAATTGGATTGTGGGCATCGCTTTCATTATGGTTGTATTGAGAAATGGCTCATGAGGAGGAACTTTTGTCCACTTTGTAAAAGGAAAGCTATATAATTATGAATGAGGCATATTTTCTCTTTGAAATAGTTCATGTAATGGTTTCTAAGGAGATTGATTGAGTTTCAAATGAATTTGATATATTTAACATTGTTGAATATCTAATTTCTTTATGTCTAACTTTAAGGAACTAAATAGAAAGCAACATGATTGCTTGCGCCAATAATAATGATGCAATATCAGCGCTAGTAATAATTAACTAAAATAACAAATAAATTGGTATCGAAGAAAACTATAAAACCTAAATAGTAATACTCCCATGTCTGTTTTGACAATGAGAAGATATAAACTTTGACGATAATTAATGGCAATACGATGCTAAGTAGAATAAAAGCCAACAGATTTCTAAATTACAAACACCATCCGTCAATATATTTTGGATAATGAACGCGATTAAAACCTTTTATATGTGGTGGGAGATTTAATTTATATAAGCAAAGTGAAAATTAGACTATGTAGGAGATCTTAATAATGAATGGGGATATATATGGCGATTTGATTGGGCAAAGATATATTAGTTATATTGGCGGGGATACCCTCTCTCACTTAGACACACAAACACGCAAAATTTCTTAACCTTCGAGAAATTTTTTTTCTTTGTGGAAGTTATTTTTATTTTTTTTACATTAATAACATCGATTTTTTTTTTTTTGGTCACCGTAAAGGGTCATCTATTTTAAATGGTACCTTTTTGGGGATCTCATAGTATAGATCAAATAAGCACCTTGTTAACCCTAAGTGACACTAGAAACCAAAAAGTTACATTGACCAGTAAAGCATTCGGAAAAATAAATAAAAGCCTAATATAACGCAAAAAAGGGCATACAACTAGAAAAGTGCTCCGAAGCATGCCTAATCAATGGAATTCAAGGCCCAAAACATAATTTATTTGACTTAAAAGAGTCACTTTGTTATGTAAGAATGTTGAGATAAAAGAAGAATGACAAAAATTTTCTATCAGTACATAACTTTTAAGATAAATCTAGGCTAATTTGTATATATCTGCCACTCGTTATACTCTCAGTTTTGCTAACATCATTTGAGGATGCCTATCCTGATCCAGATTGGCTTGGAAAGTTGGATTGCAGCAATTGCTTTTGCTATGCTGCATTGCAAAATGGCTCAAGGCGAAGATTATTGTCCAATTGGCATAGTGGCAGCCGCAGCACTAGCAATATGAATGAGAGAGAACTCAGGAGTTCACGTATGATAAATTTCAAATTTATGATGAGATTTATCGTCTTCTTTTTTTTTCTTTTGCGTAGACAATCTAATTTGTAATTAACTACGTTCTTGTTTTCCATCTCATCTTATTCGTTGACCATCAAACACTTTACAAGTTTATAGGTCTTCCACACATGATCATCTCTCCTAGTAAAAGCAGTAATGCATATTCCATGGAGAACTTCCATTTTGAACCATTAACGCCTGGGGCGTGTTTCGTGCGTGGACTCAAACTCAAAAGACGATTTAACAATTAGAGACATGTTGGCATAGAATTTCTTCTTGCTCTCAAGTATGTAATAGTGATTTCAATCCGTTGCGAGAGCCTTCCCAGCTTCATCCTCCAAGACGATTATTGAGTGAAACCCCCTTGAAATGCATACGATTCATCGATGAAGGATTAACGGAGTCTGAGCATGCTGATTCTGAAACTGGTACACCTAGAACCATCATGAACAGCAAGTGAATATTCATATTCTTAAAAAATGATCAAAGATCACCATGTGGATTGCCGGACGATTTGGTATGTAAGAGGACATTTTCAAGTGCTTTCAAAGTAGTTTCATCAAAGCAAAGCGTTTACCTTTTCTTTTTAAAAGCTCAACGAGATTATTTTGATTTCTGTGGTCTTGTTATGAAATTGCTGATGGACTTGGCCTCCTCCTTGTAGATGATTTTAAGCAAAGGAGAAAAGAGAAGCAGCAGGAATCCGATGACCAGGAGGAGTGCCTTAATAATCACGAGGATGTAAGAAAGAAAGCAACGTCAATCTTAATGTGTCACATGTGAACAGAATCCCTGCACATCAAGGTCTCCTAATCTCTTTCACCACAACATCTTCGCTTGTTTATGCCCTTGCAAACATATACAGCAACTTAAATAGATTAGTTCATTTCAGCCTTCACCCTGACATCTTTGCTTGTTTATGTTAAGAAAACCAAGAAGAACAGAAGCTCCTCAACTGATGCTATCACTGATACCAGTAAGAACAGGGGAAGCAAGATATACAAGAGCAATAAAGAGAATACATATGAAGAAGAGGAAGTAGAGTATGTGTTGGAGAAATCTTTCCAGAATATTTTGAAGCTGACAAAACATTTCTATCAGTCTAAGTCTGGATATCGATAGTTAAAGTCTCAAGATTTTATAGTTTCAAGACTTTGTTATCTCAAGACTCAAGACTCAAGACTCAAGACTCAAAATTATCCTCACTGACAGTCTTTCTAATCCAGTGTTGAAGGAAATCCAAAGTCGAGGTTTATGATTGAGGATTTGATCCTATCCTCTGGAATAGATTCTTTGGTTGGATAATCATTTCGGATTCTTTAATTCTTATCTAAGATCGATTGAAGATCCGATGGTCGACGAAATAATCTTGGATTATTCTATTCTTGGAAACCGAAATCCTGATTGTATGGGCGAACAGGATTGATGGGCTATCATCAGATTCCTTAAATAGCTCGGATGATCTTCTTGATTGATTCCGTCCAACGGGTAGATTGGAGGAATTCCTTTGGTAAGTGCCAACGGCTATGATGGCATGAAGGAGTATAAAAGGAAGACGTTCTAGTTGTTTTAAGTGCGTGAACGATAGAAAAATTCCAGAGTCTGAAGATCCTTGATTGTTAGTTGAGACTGAGCGAAATTGTATACTGAGAGTGTTTATACTTGGTGACGCCTTGAGTGAGTGTGGTAGATCATCTACACCTAGAAATCAAGGAAGATCAACACTGTAACAACTCTTTGATCATAGTGGAATCCAGCCAATCGGCTGTCAGTGCAGAAGAGTGGACGTAGGCTTGAATCAAGCCGAACCACTATAAACCGAGTGTTCAATTCTCTCTTTCCCTTACTCAGTCTTGCGATTGAATTTTTAACTGTTAAAAATTCTCTAATTGTTTAAATATCGTGCAAGCTTCGAGAAATTTTTTGTGTATACCTATTCACCCCCCTCTAGGTACTCGTACTAGCTATCTCAGTATGTACATGCTACTGAGAAGAATGAGAAGAGAACCTGTTTCAAATACTTTGTATAGTGCTGCAAGTCCTGGCTAGTCTCGGCAGTTAGTCTAGTGAAATTCAGTTCTGGAAGTTAGTCAGTTTTTGCTTCAATTAGTTAAACTTTCTTCAACTGATTCAATACCTATAAACAAATTTCAGAGATAGTCCTTGTATATAAAAGGCTAACTCTCGATTGAATGTAATACAATGAAAAACAGAATATACAGAAGTTCTTCATCTCAAGATCTCTCTACAGATTCTTCATCCCAATTTCTTCTTTGTGCATAAACTTCTTCATGGTATCAGAGCTGCTGCATCCTGAAGAAATCATCTTGATGCTGTACAAAATAGTGAGATCTACACCAGATCGAAGTTAGATTCGAAGCTTCTTTGATCTCTGAAGATATTTGTATCTTCCAACAAAGATCTGTGAGTTGGTATTTTTCATTCACATCTAAATCTTCATCAACAATATTCTCGTTGCAGCATACTGCAAATCAGTAGAGTTTGTGTTTGCAACTAGAGTTGATCCGAGATCAGGAAGAATAGAATGGCAGCAAGAAGTTTGAGATATCCTTTTCCTATTCATGTTAATATCTCGAATTTCGTTACCATCAAATTAGCTGAGGATAATTTCCTCTTGTGGCAAGCTCAATTCTATAGATTCTTAAGAAGCCATGATCTATTCGGTTTTGTGAATGGGGAAATTTCACCACCTGCAAAGACAGTACAGGTTGAAGAAGGAGGTCAAATTTCTGAGATCCCTAATCCTGGTTATAATGATTAGATAAAGACATACCAACTTGTATCTTCCTGGATTAGTGGTGCAGTATCAGAAAACATACTCAGCCTGATAATTGGTTTAAACACTGCTTATGAAGTTTGGCAAACTCTATTAAATCGGTTCACACAAAAATCAGTAGCTATGGAGTTCGAGTTAAGAGGAAAACTGCAGGCTTGCCAGAAACGTGAACAAACATTATCAGCATATCTCAGGGAGTACAAGTCAATATGTGATCAATTGAATGCCATAGGGAAACCAGTTGATGAAATCACAAAACTATTTGGAATTCTGGAAGGACTGGGATCTGAGTATGAAAGTTTTAAAACTACAATCTATTGCTTGAAGCCTCAACCAGAATATGATGAAGTAATCTCACACTTAGAAAGATTCGAAGCCAGGTTACAGAATTATTCTTTAAATCAATTCAGACCTAACCTAGCTTACTATGGCCAAAGGAAAACTGAGGCTATACATAAAGAAGAGGCTGACAGAGAATATATACAACAAAATGCTATTCTTAGAGGATCAAGAGTAAATAATCATGGAGGAAGAGATTATGGAAGAGGAAGAACATATAATGCCAGATATAGGAACTCTGGTTATCCTGGAAGAAATATGAGTTACAGAAATAATAACTCAAACTATGAACAAGAAAATCAGCAGTTCAAACAAATCAATACCTCCTCTGGCTTGGGCTCTGTTCAAGGATTTAGACCATACAATGTATCAGCACAAAGGTATTCTGATATCAGGTCATATCCTGCACCAAATTCAACTCTTCACAAAAAGGTACAAGTGGAGAAATCAGCAGAACACACTCGACTTGAGTGTCAAATCTGTAAGAGGCCTGGTCATGATGCCTTACATTGTTGGTATCGGTTTGATAATTCCTATCAAGCTGAGGATATACCAACAGCACTAGCAGCACTACATATCGAGGAGGCAAATGATCAAGAATGGTATTCAGACACTGGAGCAACAGCCCATATTACCTCCAATACTGGTATACTTCATAGTCTTTCTAAAAATAACAATGCTGATACAGTCATGATAGGTAATGGTCTGTGTTTACCTGTCAAATACATTGGTAATGCAATATTGAATACTGCAATTACTGCCTTGCCTCTAAATGATGTGTTGATTGTTCCTGAGATTAAGAAAAATCTTCTATCAGTGTCAAAATTCACTGATGATTACCCCTGTTCCTTTATTTTTGACAAAACTAGTGTGTACCTCAAGGACAGCACAACCAACACAACCATGAAGCTAGGAAGGAAGGTTAGAGGGTTGTACAGAGTAGACCCTCATGCTGCAAAAGTCTATTTCACACAAAGACAGAGGATTGTTGCTGAGAGTATCTGGCATCAACGACTAGCTCATACAAATCAAAATATCTTGAAGCATTTGAGGAATCAAAATCTGATTCAGTATAACAAAGAACCACAGTCTGTATGTAGAAGTTGCCAAATAGCTAAGAATACTGCTCTTCCTTTTCCATTATCAAGTTCTACAGCTACAAAACCTCTAGAACAGATTCACTGTGATATCTGGGGACCTTCTCCAGTTAAATCTTTTCAGAATTTCAAGTACTATGTCATTTTTGTTGACAATTTCTCTCGGTTTAGTTGGATATATCCACTAAGGCTGAAGTCAGATTTCTACAGTATTTTTCTCATGTTTCAAAAGTTAGTAGAAAATCAGCATAACTGTAAGATCAAGATCTTTTAGTCTAATGGTGGAGGAGAGTTTATTAGCCAAAAATTCAAAACTCACTTACAGAACTGTGGCATTCAACAACATATCTCCTGTCCATATACACCTGAGCAGAATGGGATACCTGAAAGGAAGCATCAACATATAGTTGAACTTGGTCTGGCTACGCTATACCATGCAAAAATTCCATTAAAATTTTGGGTAGATGCATTTGTAACAGCCAACTATATTGTTAACATTCTTCCTACTCAAAGATTACAGATGCAGTCTCCCTTCAGCAAATTATATCAGCATAAACCAAGATATGACCATCTCAGAACCTTTGGCTATGCTTGTTATCCCTGTCTTCGACCATATGGACAGAATAAGCTTGATCCACGGTCACTAACTTGTGTCTTTGTTGGATACATCAATCACTATAAGGGATATTGATGCCTTCTCCCTACTACTAGTCATGTCTACATTAGTCGCATGTAGTGTTTGATGAAATTTTTTTTCCCATTATCTCATAAATTAGCAACAATTTACCCTTCCTACACACACTTGTATAAATTGTGGACAGAAGAAGAGCAGTTCCTAGCTCCCTCCACTGCAAACCACATAAAACATTATGCTTCTCAGTATACAGATTGGGAACAAGAAGCCACAGCTAATCAAACAAATGGAGTAATCTCACCTGAATGCACAGAACAAGCAGTTTCTGTCTCACCAGCTAAAATTACTATGGATCAAGTATCCACCACTACTCAGGATAGTCCACAACAAGTTGAAGAACCTGTTTCCATAACCGAGACATCAGATGAACCAAATATGGAACAACACACTTCAAATAATCAGACAGATTCACAAGGTACATTACCTACTCACCCTATGCAGACTAGGTCTAAGTCTAGCATTATCAAGACCAATCCTCAGTATGCATGTCTTGCTGTATATGAAGTACCTACTGAACCAAAAACAATCAAATCAGCCTTAGCACATAAAGGCTGGTATAAGGCAATGACAGAAGAGATGGATGCACTTTATCAAAACAAAACTTGGGAATTAATTCCTCGAACTGGTCAAATGAATGTCATTGGCTGTAAGTGGGTATTTAAAACAAAGCTTGCAGTTGATGGTAGTCTTGATAGCCTTAAGGTTCGACTGGTTGCTAAAGGATTTCATCAAGAATAGGGCATTGACTTTACAGAAACATTTAGTCCAGTCATCAAACATGCTACAATTCGCATAGTTCTATCTGTTGCCATGATGAAACACTAGCCAATCCATCAACTAGATGTCAAAAATGCATTCTTACATGGTACATTGAATGAGATAGTTTACATGGAGCAGCCTCCTGGTTTTCAAGATCCCAAGAAACCTCATCATGTATGTCTACTCAGGAAATCTCTTTATGGACTTCGACAAGCTCCTCGAGCCTGGTTTGACAAGTTCAGCAACTTTCTGCTTGAATATGGGTTCTTTTGCAGCTCAACTGACCCATCCTTGTTCATTAATCATAATGATACAGACACTATTCTTCTACTACTATACTTTGATGACATTATCCTGACTAGAAGCTCCTCTCACTTACTTTCCAACCTCATCCATTCTCTAAGTCTTCAATTCTATATGAAAGATCTTGGCCCTTTACACTACTTTCTTGGCATTGAAGTCAAAAATACTTATGATCATCTATTTCTTTGCTAGACTAAATATGCTAGAGATCTTCTTACTCGAGCTCATATGCTTGAGTGCAAACCAATTACTACTCCTATAGCACTAAAACCAACTGTTCTGATAAATGACTCTGCTTCACTACCCAATCCTGCTGAGTATTGAAGCTTAGTGGGTGGCCTTCAGTATCTGACTTTAACAAGACCTGACATTGCACATGCCACAAATCAACTATGTCAGAAATTATAGAAACCCACTATTGCAAACTTACATAAACTCAAGAGAGTTTTAAGATATGTCAAAGGCACTATAAGCCTTGGAGTCTTTATTCACTCTCGAAGCTCTCTCCATCTGTATGGGTTCTCAGATGCAAATTGGGCAGGATGTGTTGAAACAAGAAGATCAACAACAGGTTTTTGTACATACCTTGGCTCCAATCTCATATCTTGGCCAGCAAAGAAACAATCCACAGTCAGTCGATCCTCTACAGAAGCTGAGTATCGTGCTCTTTCTTCTACATCTGCTGAACTTACCTGGATAAGCTTTGTCTTACATGACATAGGATGCTCATTGACTCGTCCAACACAGCTCTTTTGTGACAATAAGTTAGCCATTTCTCTTACTATCAATCCTGTTCTTCATGCTCGCACCAAACACATTGAGATAGACTTTCATTTTGTTAGGGAAAAAGTCTCATCAGGGTCCCTACAAGTGAAATATGTTCCAAGTAACTATCAACTTGCTGATATATACATTGAGATAGACTTTCATTTTGTTAGGGAAAAAGTCTCATCAGGGTCCCTACAAGTGAAATATGTTCCAAGTAACTATCAACTTGCTGATATATTCACAAAACCTTTCTCTCGTATTACACATTATCAGCTACGAATCAAATTAGGAATCGGTTTCTCACCCATTCCCAATCTGAGGGGGGCTGTTAAGAAAAGCAAGAAGAACAGAAGCTCCTCAACTGATGCTATCACTGATACTAGTAAGAACATGGGAAGCAAAGAACATGGGAAGCAAGATATACGAGAGCAATAAAGAGAAAACATATGAAGAAGAGGAAGTAGAGTATGTACATGCTACTGAGAAGAATGAGAAGAGAACCTGTTTCGAATACTTTGTATAGTGCTACGAGTCCTGGCTAGTCTCGGCAGTTAGTCTAGTGAAATTCAGTTCTGGAAGTTAGTTAGTTTTTGCTTCAGTTAGTTAAACTTTCTTCAACTGATTCAATACCTGTAAACAAATTTCAGAGATAGTCCTTGTATATAAAAGGCTAACTCTCAATTGAATGTAATACAATGAAAAACAGAATATACAGAAGTTCTTCATCTCAAGATCTCTCAACAGATTCTTCATCCCAATTTCTTCTTTGCGCATAAACTTCTTCAGTTTATGCCTCTGTCGCGGCCTTTGTCGTACTGAGTTTGAAATTTTTTAACCATTTAGTCACTTCAAAGGGAGGTTCAGTCCATCGAGCGAGACTGTTCATTGTTTCGAGGAAGAACATTTTCGTATGAAATATGAAGGTGCATGAGATGGAACTTACATTTGTGAGATCAAAGTTGTTTATATTTGAGCTTGGATTGGGATGACGCGAGCTTGATTCATTCCGGTAGACTGCAATTCCTAACCGCTTCTAATTTCATGGACTCAATTTGCAGCCTCTCGGAAGAGTTCTTTCGGGAACAGTCCGAGGACCTCGTTCTATTGAACGGATGCCGCTTTCCTTGGCAACACCGCTGCGAGTGGCAGCTGCCTCCCGAAGGTTGGTTGAAGCTGAATTTCAGTCGCAAAGCCCGTAATGGGGTCTTGCCTGCGGGCTTTGGCGTGATCCTCCGTGATGAGTACGAGGACGTGGTCGTGACGTACAGCTGTAGCCTTGGCGAGCTAGCAGACGCCACAGTGGCGAATGCGGAGGCCCTGAGAATGGGCATGAGACTGCTGGAGGACGTTCCTGGAGGAGTGAAACAATTGGTGGTGGAAGGGACGGATCTCAGCGTCGCAAGATGGGCCACCTCCAGGCTGGAGCCGCTGGAGAAGGTCAAGGAAGCGGTGGAGGACGTCCTCGAAACCTTGGCACGGATGAAGATGGTGATTCATCGCGTGTACGAAGAAGCCAACGAAGCCGCGATGGTGTTGGCTAAGGAAGGTGCAACCACGCAAGATCTACGTGTTTGGATTTCCTCCAAGATAAGAGGTGAAATGGGCTAAAAGATCTCGCCAAGCCAATCAATAATTCGGTTGAAAGAACCTGTGGATTTAAGCCAACCGCTAACGTTTTCAGCGTTATAATCTCTGTTCTCTTTTTATTTTTATTTCCAATAAAGGTTGACCTTCTGTAAAATTTGAAATGAATTATGTATTTTTTTTCTATAAATTATGATTTCAGCCATTCAAAATGGATTATTTTTTGTTCCGTCGTTCAAAATGGATTTACTCGTCGTAAAAGAAGCCGCTCATAATCATGGGCCAATCCATGAGGTGGTAACGATTTGTTTTCAACGTAGGTATTGTCATTTTTTATTTTATTTTAATAGTAATCATCAAATTAATATTATTTATAAGAAATTTTATGACAATTTAAAGTAAATTTGAGTGAGCTCTATCAAATTCAATGAAATGATGATTATGTCAGCATAATATTTATTTTGATCTCATACATCTGCTATTAGTCTGTATTGCATTCGATTATAGAAATCTTTAAGACGTAGATTATACATTCTACGTGAAAAGACAATTTTGCTTTTTTGTGTAAGTTTGTTGCGCGAAAAGAAAATTTTGCACACTTTAGTGATTGAGATTAGACCATTGGTGTCATCATATGAAAATAGAAATAACAATGGCTTTTAGACCTTCTTGTTGAAGTTCAACCCTTGTTCCCAAAGGGTTGCACTTTTTACCTTGGACCTACATGACGATGGCACTTTCAGTTGCTCTTTCCCCAGTGTTTCATCATTCACTCCTTTTGGCTCCCTATTTGTCTCTGAGATTCTAATATATAGATAAGTTACAAGAAATTGGGGTAGAACTTTTCATGGTTAAACCACATCATCATAAAGCTCCATTGCCTCCCACTTCCCTTAAAATTAATTGGACATGTTTCCTTAAATTAATTGGAAAAAAAAAATCTCATGTCATCTAATATTACGTTTGTAGAACAGTATATCAATATCAGCGGAGCATGCATGAATCTTTTTTTCAACCTATAAACCAAAACTAGAAATTATGCATCAAGTCTCCACCAGTAGGCATAGCCCCGCAAGAAGTGAACTTCAAACGAGGGTTCAAAAACCAGCTGATGACCGCTTGTTCACGTGGGATGCGGTTGGACTTAGCAGAGCAATTATGGTTCTCTTGTTCAAAAAAATCATCATAGTCTATTGGACATGGTGCTGTTTTCATGGATGAATCCTAGACACAGGAGTGTTGATGCTAGAATTGCATCAATGCATAAACCTTGATTCAAAGCAAAAGCTTGTCAATCGCCAAGGTTGTAGTATTTGTAATATATTATATATTTCACTTCTTGCACTCGAGGGGGCGTAATTAATAAATGGATGTATAAAACGCCTAGATTTTTGCGACTTGATCTTGTAGTTTCCTGGCTTGTAAGTATTCATTCAGCCATGCAAATTTGCTTTCCCGCTCTTTTTTTCCTGTCAGTCTTGTTCGATTTGAAATGACACAAGCAATTGTGCAAGTTCGGTTTCTCATGTGCATGTACTCTTCTCGGTTGAGCCCTTGGTTTAGGCCAATTTCATTACCAAATTTTTGGATTGAAGTTTCTAAAATGGGAGAGGATGCCAAAGATGCTACTTTGCTGATCCTAGTGGCTTCTTGAGTATTAGTAGTGCTGGTTTTGCTACAGTTTGAGTTTAGACCGGGAAAGAGTAGTGTTTCCGTTAATAGGTTCGGTTTAGTTTAAGTTTCTTTTCAAATTACATTAAGGAAAATTGTCCAAAAATTCCTAAACATATTGTATTTTTGTCAATTTAGTCATAAATTTTTCAATTTTGCCAGTTAAGTCCTAAACGTTTTCACTTCTTTGCCAATTCAATCTATCCGATCAATTTTGGTTGGAATTTGCTGACGTGAATACCAGTCATCCCACGTGGCATGACAAGCACTAACGTAAACAAAATTTATTAATTCTTTAATTTCCTCCAAATTTTTTAAAACATTTTTTATAATTTTCTTCTTTTTTTCTTTTATTTTTTTCTCTCTTCTTCCTCTGGCCGGTTGCCCTTGTTGGGATCTAACGAGGGACAACTTTGGG
Organism: Eucalyptus camaldulensis; assembly: GCA_019915185.1. NCBI lineage: Eukaryota > Viridiplantae > Streptophyta > Magnoliopsida > Myrtales > Myrtaceae > Eucalyptus > Eucalyptus camaldulensis. The sequence continues at coordinate 5,785,164 of JAHSVA010000014.1, read as the reverse complement.
GGCCTTGGGCGAGGCTCGCCCTCGTCGGATCTGGCAAGGGCAAACCTCACTCGCAGCCGGCGTGGTCGCCCTTCGCCTGAAGAGAGAAAAAAATGAAATGAAAAATTAAAAAATTTAAAAAGTAAAAAATGTTTTAAAAAATTCAAAAAAAAATATTCATAGATTAATAAAGTTTGTCCATGTCATCGCCAGCCATGCCACGTAGGATGGTTGACATCCACCTCAATGAATTCCGGCCAATTTTGGCCGGATGGACTCAACTGGCAAGAAATAAAAATGTTTATGAGTTAATTGGCAAAATTAAAAGGTTTATGAATGAATTGACAAAAGTGTAATAGGTTTAGGACTTTTTGGACAATTTTCTCAATTAGATTGTTAGTTTGAACGGATCATGTTCTTGTAAGATGACTTCTTTAACATATTCAAGTTGAACCCGTAGTGTCAATTTTGGTTAATATATGGATTGTTCAACCTACGACGGTATTTACTTGATTTCTGCAGATGATGATCTTGAAAGATCAAGAATAAGCACACGCATTGATTAATTTATCTTAATAGTGTCCCCAGGAAACTTGCTAATTGACCAAATAAAGAAATATTGCAATTTTGATTGCACTGATTAATTTCATAGCATGCAATATCCATGTTTTTTTTTTGGAACATTTTTTCACTAAATACGTTTAACGAGTGATCCAATAACACTTGTTAACAAAACTAGTCTAGCTCTCGCAGGCATAAACAGCTCTTCTCAGTAGTTGAAGTGAAGACTAACAAATTTTTGGGAAAGTGGTCACTGCCAATGATCTTGTCGAGACCAAATTCTCCGGACACATCGCCGAACTCTTGCGTGATCATTTCTTTCTCCGTCGCATTAGACAATAGTACACGAGCCATTTCAAAGACACGAAACAAATGCAAACCTCAACTTTCGAACATAGTTTGTTTCCCAAAACAGGGTTACCATGCTAAGAACACCAATATCTTATCACCCTTAAACTACAGAGTAACTTGACGAGAGTGTCACATCATACATCTCAATAGGAGGATCAAAACTGTACACGAAAGGGGTCTCTGGAATAATGCATTGTTCATCTTTAGATATGAGAATTTGCTTGTCTCAAGTAATGACCGAGAAATTCCTCGTAGGTGGAGGGAAACCTGCATCCTACAGGCAGAAAGTTATGCATTTGTTCATACAACATACTAACGAGAATGTAGTAGGACACTCGTAGTTCTTGGCGAACTTCACTCTCAAAATAGACTTTTGTAACTTCAGTGGCTGAATCTTGAAGCAGAGTGACCCCTGAAACACTAGTTTGAGCTTTATAGATGGTGCTCTTTTGTTGCCATAGCAAAAGCATTGACTTGACTCTCTGGTTGATAGAGGTGTGCATGGTCTGGGCGGGCGGTTCCCGACCTAAAACCGGGAACCGACTGCTAAGGACCGGTTCCGAAAAATTGGAACCGGGATCCACCCATTTGTTGTATGGATCCACCCGGGAACCGGACCGCCGGTCCGGTCCGATTCTTGGGTGGATCCATGAAACCGATCTTGACGCAAAACAATTTTGATTTTCAACATAAAACGACTATGTGACATCAAAGCAAGCCAAAAAAAGAAAAACAAAATTTAAGTACGTGGAACAAAAATTCATTTGTTGCAACTATAAATGCAACCAATGAAGGAATAGATGTACATAAGTTGATATAGAGGCAGAGAGAGTAGTAAGTGTTTAGGAAAAATGGGTCTCTCTTAAAGCTATGAACTGAACATATCCCTCATTAAGTTCGGCAAAATATCACAAGTCGCACAAACAAATCAAAGGAGGTGAAATGAGGCACCATCCAAACACAGGAAAACAAAGGAAGTGCAACTAAACAAGACTTTATTGAATATATCACCTTCATCATTATATTAATAAATAAACTAAACAATGAAAAAGCATAAGAATTCCCTAATATTTAGCTTTGTATTCATCCTGCAACAAAAACAATTGCCACAAAACAATTGCTTTGTATTCAATTTTAGTATTTTTTTTTAATATTAAAAGGGAACCGGTCCGGTCTGGGTGGGCGGATCCGCCCATGAAACCGGGAACCGGTCCGGTCTGGGTGGGCGGATCCGCCCATGGAACTGGGAACCGGACCGGTTCTCTCAAGAACCGCCGGTTCCGGGCGGTTCCGGTCCAGTTCCGAGCGGTCCGAGCGGTTCCCGGATATTTTGCACACCCCTACTAGCTGATCAATGTCTTTATGCAGCCCTTCCCTTGCTCCAGAAGAGAACTTTTTAAGTTCAAAAATGGACAAGATAGCTGAGATTGACAACTTGGTCTACCTGCTAGCGTTCGATTAGCCAGAATTAAATTTCCATTTTTCGCAAATGCTTGTCTACAGTTGATTGATTGTAACTACTAATTCTGGTTATTTGTATTTGTAATGCTCAGACCACAGAAAAGTCATCTGTCAGTCTTCAGATCCAAGACTGTACTTGCAACTGAAAATATTTCATAATCAGGTGGTCAAGCCAATCACTTCTCCTTTTCCATTTATTATTTTCAAATCACATGCAAACTGCATGAAATGCAAAACAATTAAAAGGGACAAATCCAATTCCATCGAGACAACAGTCAATCGAAAGAGAATGAATTTGATGCCAAATCGATATGCCTCGTATATACAAACAGAATTTGAGTGCAAAACAAGTAGCTAAGACAAATCCAAATATCCGTTTGTACATTTCTGGCGAATTTCACAATAAAAATTCACCTACTGCTATGACGAAATACTCATATTAAGCAGCTTGGAATCAAAAGCTAATTAAACAAACAATGTGCCTCAATGAATGCACCTGATCCATGTACATTGTTTTCCATAAAAGAGTTTATACTAGTACCAGCTTATGGGGTCAACATTTCCAATATCTCTTGGAGTAGTTCAGTATCAGCAAAATAAGACTCCAAATTCTGATATACCGAATCAGGAGAAAATTGCTCCCCAGTCGCTGTGGGTGGCTGTGGAGTTGCAGAATCACATTGGGATGAGTTCCATTCTGGTGAGAGAATTAGCGCCGGTGGTTGCTGTATGTAGAGAATTAGCGCCGGTGGTTGCTGTATGTTTTCTTTTAAAGATTCCTGTTGTCGAAACAAAAACAAGAAGAAACATTAGTTTGCTATACATGCTATAATGATCTTTAACAGGCAACATTTAGATGCTTCTTCTGACCTTCGGAATCTCTTCATGTATGCTTTTGGATATTACTAATGTGTTGGAGCAGCTTGTGTTGTTGGATTTATCGGCAGTGTTAGGTCTACTTCTGCTGCCTTCTTGAGGCATAATAGGTATACTTATGTTGTTGACTTCATCAGACAACTTAGGGCTACTTCTGCTGCCTTCTTGAGGCACAATAGAGATACCTGTGTCAGTCTTCTGAGTCTTTGAATTTTTCTTACCATTCTCATCAGGGTTTTTCTTCAAGTGGTAAAGAACAAAGTCACTCTGATATAGAAAGACAAAAGACAAGTTAACAATTTAATCAAGCCTACTCACTGATCTCTGAAAGTACTTCATGGTTTTATCCCAAAGGAATAATAAAACCATCCTCAAAGAATCAAATAGCAGTCAACATAACAACTTTGGTAACACTCCATGTTCAACTTATAAGACTCCTTTTAAAAAGAGAATCCTTGCTCAGCTTCATAATACAGTTAATGGTGCAATTGATAGCTATAGCATTAGCAAAATTTGGAGCGAAAAGAAGAACAAAAGAAGAAAAAGTCACGGTATTTTACTTGGTAAAATTGTGTTAGCTGAAAACCAATCAATAGAAGTTTAATAAGAGCTTAGTTCATTTCAGGGAAAAAAAATAGAAGCAAAAGTCAGAGAAACTAAAAATAAGCTGCTCAGTCCCTACTCCAGAAAAATATGTCACAGAAGAAATTAAAATCAGAAGGGCTCTGAAATGAAAGTTCCTGGAAATGGAGAACATTCATTTAGCGACCTTAATCATATATGTATCCATAAATAATTCAAATATGGTTTGCGCCAAAGTTCACTGCAAGAGGAAGGGAAAGCAAGAAGATTGAGTACCTGATCATTGAGGATACCGTATTCATGCAGTACCCATTTGGTATGAGCATTTTTGGGACTTTGACGTTTTTTGAAAACCAAAATTTTCTTCAGACCTGCAGCAAATAGAAAGATTTCGAGAAAGGTCGCGGGGTACTGTTCATGTATGCTCTCAACCGGGCGACTGCTTCACTGTAGCTCCGATTCTGTGGTGTGAGCTACTGCGATCCATCCGGCCGTTCGTTAGGCGCGATTTTTGGTGGGAAGGCTCGCCTATACCCTCCTTAAATCCTCACCGAAGCGATTAGTCTGGCTTGGCTCGTATTTGTGGATCTCATCGTTCGCGAGTAGGTTTTGGTGCGAACCAGTTCTACTTCTGGTGTCCGAGCTGTTGCGACTCAGCTGGCCGTCGATCAGCTGCGATTTTTGGAGGGAAGGTGCGCCTTTATCCTTGTCAGAGACTGACCGAGGCATTTTAGCTGGTATACTCTGGATCATTGAATCTATTAGTTGTGGGTAGGGTTCTGGTGCGAGTCTGTTGTCTGATTTGAATCGAAGTCCCCTACCTTTGGCTAGTAGCGACTTCTGGAGGTGAATTTGGTATAATCCCTTCATTTATAATCTAGCTATGGCCTATGTGTGGTATAATTGGTGATCTGTGGTCTGGTGCCTGTGAGAGTTCTCTGGTTCGTTCTGTCCTGAATTGATGGCATCATCCTCTGATCCAATGGGGCCGGGAAAGGGCAGGCCGCAGACTACCAATGGTCGTAGTCGCAGTCGTGCTAGGAATGCCTCTCGAGGCTGTGAAGGAAAGCGTCCTGATATGCTGAACAGAGGTAGATCTAAAGCCCCACAGACCCGGTCTTGGGCTAATGTTGCAAGTTTGTCTGCGAAAGGCTATAATCTAGACTTTGCACCCCCTGTATCGGTTGGAAAGAAGTCTATTGTGCGGTTATCGGATAATGCTAGGTGTGCTGGAGACCCGAAATGGAATAATTGCCTAGTTGGGTACTTTGTAGGAAAGAATGTGCCGTTTAGAATCACAGAAACGGTTCTGAAGCAGACTTGGGGCACCCATTTATCAGAAGTTCTGGCTAATGATGATGGTTTCTACTTCTTCATTATCCCGGATGAAGAATTCAGGATGAGATTGTTGGATGAAGGTCACGTAACTGTGGCTAGAGTTCCTCTAGTCCTGAAACAATGGCATAAGGATATGGAGTTGAAGAAAGAGCTCCAGTCGACGGTCCCTGTTTGGATTCGTCTGAAAAATATACCATTCGCGTATTGGTCAGCCCCGGGCATTAGTGAGATTGCTAGTGTAGTAGGGAAGCCTTTGTATGTTGATCCGCTAACTGAGAAAATGAAGCGTCTATCATTTGCTCGAGTGTGTGTAGAAATCTCGGCAAAATTGGAAAGGTTTGAGGAGGTTGAGGTATGGGTGGAAGAGAAGGTTTTCTCTGTGCAGGTCTTGTATGAATGGAGACCAAACTCTTGTATGAAGTGCTGGGTGTTTGGCCATAATTGCTTGGCTGAAGAGATCCCCAAACAAACCCCTGTATCTGTGATGGCCCCATCTGGTGCTGCAAAATCGGCTGTTCCCCCTGGGAATGAGGAGCAGGATCAACTTATGGGTTGGAAACAAGTTATGAATAGGAAGAAGAATCATCAACAGGGACAAAAGTTGGACTCCACTCCGCCTTTCACAGCATTGGAAACTAATAATGCTGCGGAACTAGTACCGTCTTCTTCGGCAGTTGATGCTCAGAATAAGCAAATCATGATGGAAGCGGCGAGCGCAGGTCAGTCTATGGCCCTTGTCATACAGAATATTGATTCCACTGTGATCCCATCCTCAGAGGAATCGGAGGAAGAGGCAAGTGCGGTAAATAGCAGCAGTGAAGAGGAAGAAGACCTAGTTCCTGCGGAGAGTCAGGAACAGAATCAGGAACCTCATGACACTCTCTCTAGCCAACAGGAAGATCCTATACCTGCTGAAGCCACCCCCTCGAAAGGTGGCCAAAAAGAGAGATCTAAGGGCATCTCTCCTATCGCCTCTACCAAAGGGACGAAAAAGAGGAAGCCCCCTAGACGTCGGTAATTCTCTCGCCTATCCCCTGTTTTTGTTATGATTATCGGTATATGGAATATTAGGGGCCTTGGGGACCCCATTAAAAAGGCTGAAATCAGAACTTTTGTTAGGACTAACAATCTATGTTGTGTGGGAATTGTCGAAACGAAAATTCCCCAAGCTGCTTTTAATACTATTATCTCTGTTTTACTTCCGGGTTGGAGTTGGTCGAATAACTATAATCACTCTCATAAGGGGAGAATTTGGGTGGGGTGGAACCCCCGGGAGGTCACTTTTTTGGTTAATGCCTCCTCGGTGCAAGCTATTCATGGTAGCCTTACTTGGCTCGCTTCTGGAAAATCGTTCTTTATCTCGGTTGTTTATGCGGAACACAGCTTTGTTTTGAGACGGTTGCTGTGGGAAGATCTCATTCGAACTAGTGGAATGCTTTCTTCTTCGCCGTGGATCATTGCTGGTGACTTTAATGCTATCCGTGATCCCTCTGATAGGATGGGTGGTTCTAATGCTTGGATTCCTGCTTTTGATGAGCTGAGAGACTGCCTTGTTCAGGCTGGTTTGGATGATCTTCGGTACACTGGCTATAGGTATACATGGGCTACTTCGTCTGGGTCTAATCGTAAGCAAAGAAAAATTGACAGAGTCCTTGTCAATGCCCAGTGGAACTCTGAGTTTTCCTTCTCGGAAGCCTCCTTTTTAGCTCCTGGCATCTCGGACCACACCCCGATGGTGGTGAAAATCATGCCTGTCCCTAGGTCGACCAAACCGTTTAAGTTCTTCAACTATTGGATGTCTCACCCGGACTTTACCAATCTGGTTTCGGAAGTGTGGGCTTCCTCCACTTATGGGTCGCCTATGTTTATTTTATGTGCCAAGCTTCGCCTCCTTAAGTGCAGACTCAAGCAGCTCAATAAGGACTCTTTTTCGGAATTATCGGCTAGAACTGAGGAAGCTAGGCGGAACCTTCAGGTTATTCAAGATGCTATTCAAGCTGATCCTATGAATCCTTCCCTTGCTGAGACTGAAAATTTGCAGATTCAAGCCTTTTCAGTGTTAAGGCTCCAAGAGGAATCGTTCTATCGTCAAAAATCTAGAGTTCGTTGGCTGAAAGATGGGGATCTAAATACTAAGTTCTTTCACCAAGTAGTGAACAGAAGGCAGCTTCAAAATAGAATTATCTCATTGACCAATGGTAGTGTCACGACCTCTGAGCCGGCAGAAGTTCGAAAGTTATTTGTTGATCACTTCAGCAAACTTTTGGCTGCTCCCCGATCCTCGGCTTCTCCATCGTTGGATCAGATTCGGGCGGTCCTGAAGCATTCGCTCAATGCAGACCAGGTATGTTATCTGTCTAGACCTATCTCGGATATGGAAATCAAGGATACTCTTTTCTCTCTTTCGGTAGGCAAAGCCCCTGAGCCTGATGGTTTTAACGTTGAATTTTTCAAGCATTCTTGGGATATTGTTGGTGCTTCGGTATTACTGGCAGTGCGAGATTTCTTTGAAACGGGCGAGTTATTGAAACAGATTAATACTACCATTCTTGCTCTAGTGCCCAAAATCCCGAATGCCTCAAATGTCCATGACTTTCGGCCAATTGCCTGCTGCAACACCATATATAAATGCATTACTAAACTCATTGCAAACCGGATGTCTCATGTGCTGCCTAGTATCATTAGTCCTCCCCAAGGTGCTTTTATCAAGGGAAGGCTTATAAGTGACAATATTTTGCTCGCCCAAGAGCTGTTTAGTGGTTTCCATCATGACCCATACCGGGCCAAATGTGCTATCAAAGTAGACTTTCGAAAGGCATATGACACGGTGTGTTGGGAATTCATTGAAGTTTGTATGCGAGCGTTCGGATTCCCCCAGATTTTCATAGACCGAATTATGATATGCATTAAATCTCCGAGATTCTCCATATCTCTGAATGGTGAGCTTCATGGATTTTTCGGAAGTGGAAGAGGTATACGTCAAGGAGATCCAATGTCCCCCTATATATTCACCTTAGTAATGGAAGTATTCACTGGTTTGCTGGATATCCAAACAAGTCATCCATTGTTTCGGTTCTTTTGGAGATGTAAATCCACCAAGCTCTCCCACTTATTCTTTGCCGATGATGTGCTGTTATTTTCTGAAGCAAGCATCGCCTCGGTAGACCTTTTGAAAGCTGGCATTGACTCCTTCTCTAGTTGGAGTGGTTTGGAGCCGAATCTGACGAAAAGTGAGGTATATTTTTCCGGTGGATCGCCTACCCTGCGTAATGACATCGTCAGCAAGCTGGGATTCCAGGTTGGTACCCTCCCATTCCGGTATCTTGGAGTCCCTGTGATTTCTTCAAGATTAGCAAAAGCGGATTGTGTGGCTTTGGTTAATGCAATTACAACGCGTGTCCAATCTTGGACTCACAGATTTTTGTCGTTTGCCGGTAGAATCCAGCTTATAAAGTCGGTTCTCCACTCTATTCAAGTGTATTGGGCAAGTGTATTTATCCTGCCTTGTGCTGTGTTAGAGCGTATTGAAAGAATTTTTCGTCAATTTCTGTGGAAAGGACCTATGATGGGTACCGGGGGAGCTAAAGTCTCCTGGAGTGATGTCTGCTTACCGAGGGAGGAAGGTGGACTTGGGATCAGGTCTTTGAAGGAGAATAACATTGCCTCGATGCTCAAACACATTTGGATTCTCTTCTCGGACAAAGAGTCCATGTGGTGCAAGTGGATTCACTCCACTTTTTTAAATCGCAAGAACTTCTGGGTGGTCCCTATTCCGACGTGTTGTTCCTGGGCCTGGAGAAAGCTCCTCCAGATGCGGGACCTCTATCAGCCGCATTTCAGATGGGATATTGGTAATGGTCGCTCTGTTTCTTTTTGGTTTGATCCGTGGCATTCTAATGGACCGCTTTATAAGGTCTTCTCTAACCAGGACATTTATCGTTCTGGTATTCCCCGGTCTGCTTCTGTAGCTGAAGCCTTCTCGTCTCCATTGGGCTGGTACGTTGTTAATATTAATGCCGGGTGGTGGGATCCCCTTCCTACCTTCAACCATCGAGAAGACCGGATCCAATGGATCCGCAACCCCTCTGGTCGTTTCTCTACAGCATCGGCATGGGATCTCCTTAGGCCCAAAGCAAATGCTGTTCCCTGGTCTTCCTTTGTTTGGAATTCAGCTATGCCTCCGAGATATCAATCCCACTTGTGGCTTATAACCCGCAACAGATTACCGACCCAGGTCCTGCTCGCTTCGGTTGGTAGGCTCGCTTCTGTCAATTGTCCATTCTGTTTGAGTAGGCCGGACTCTGTGGATCATTTATTTTTTGCCTGCCGTGTCCCTGGTGATCTTGCCAACCATTGGGCGTCGAAGTTTAATATTACCTGGCATAACAAACCGTGGCGTGAGAACTTGGATTGTGTGGCTAGTCGCTTCTCCACCGAAAGCTTCTATGATGTAATGGCCCGGTTTAGCTTTGGAGCTCTCTGTTATATCATATGGAAGGAGCGTAACAACATCATCTTCCGTGATCAAACACTTTTTGTCCCGGCAATGAAGATGCATCTCCAGAAAGCCTTCAAGGATAAATCGTCGACCCTGAAGAATATTGTGGATAACCCTAGGAATAGAAGACTGCAGCAGAGCTGGGGCTTGAGTCCGTCTATTTTCCAGTAATAGAGGGTCTTTAGTTCTAGTTTAGTCTTTTCTTTCTTTGTTTCTGTGGTCCTTAGTTCTAGCCAGTTTTTTGGCGCTTGGCACCCTTTCACTCTCCCGCGACTCTGTTCCTCCTGAGTGTTTGTTTTGTTGGTGCCAAGCTTCTTGTGTATTTTGTGCAAAATCAATACAAATCTTACCTTTACCAAAAAAAAAATTTTCTTCAGACCTAATGTGCTCTTTCTGTCTTGTGTCCTGATTTTGTGAGGTTTGCCCGTTGGCTTCCAAGAGCCATAATCATTTGTCATTCTCGCCTGATTACTTTGAGGGTACTTATTTTGCAGACAGCCGAAGAAGAACCATTCATCACCATCTGACTTTATCCTTGATAGTTCTGCATATTTCCACAGCAAAAAATCTTCAAACTACTGATGCAAACCAATAGACACAGAATCCCAGAAGGCATATAATGGACCAACCATGAACTTCTCACATTTTTTAAAGATGAACGGGACAGTCTTGATTTTGTCTTACCATTTATCTTGCCAGGTAAATCCCAAGGTGGCAATCGATGGACATCAACCTCAGGAATTATCTGTTCAACTGTTTCGTTGCCAAGTGTCTTCAAGTATTGATTGACAAGTTCGTCGTCTGTTGGTCTGAATCGGAATCCCACCGGCAGATCAACTAATGAAGTTTCTAGAGATGCCACAGATCTTACCCTGGCTAGGAAGTTGTTTGACCGTTTGGTGGATCCCACATCTTAACCTCTGCATACCCTGTGACTGTGCATATCAATGGCTAGCTGGTTTTTCCTCTGAGTCATACCAATTGGTATGTCTACAGTCCTGTACAAACAGTAATCCGTGACAATAACCTTCGCAATTCATTTTGTGCAATAACAAGCGTCAGTACCTTTCATCATCAATGTAGTAACTTCGCAGGCAAAATCAGTGATGCTTGGAGGACTACAGAAAGACCCCATACAAATACACAGCAAATCCCATTTAAAATGAGTAAAAACTTAAATATTATACATAAGACACTTCTACTATTCAATTTTTCCAAGCCATGTGTTCAATCATTCAAAGCAATCCCAATGTGAGATTCTTCATGATTTTTTATGTCCCCTCAAAATCAACAAGGACTAAGGCGGTAAAGGGCAGAAGGAGGGAAGAGAAAAATCTTAAATTTTTCCCCACATATTTTTACTCATATTAACAAATAAAATGTTCGTGGTTAAGCCAAAAAAAAAATAAAAAATAAAAGTCCATCAGAAAAGCATTTGCATACAAACAAAAGAGTTATAGTAAAGACATAAGGGATTGCCACTAACATGGTAAAGAAAGAAGGAAAGAACTGTTCTCGACTGAAAATTTTCAGATTTGTTCTCCAAGTTTCAAAACTTCTTTGGAAAGTTTACATCTTCCAACTCTACTATCATGCTACCCCCTCAAAATTATTCCCTCAAGGTCCATAGCTAAAAGCAAGGTCTTCAGCTCCCTCATGCTTTACTTCCTGTCAAACTTCCACTAACAATAGTATTTATCTATTAGGATTCCTAATAAAAAATTTTAGCAGGCCTGAAGTAATCAAAAGAGCTTGTTATCCAAGCTCAGTTTTATTCTTTTGATATTTTACTGCATAATAGGAGCTCACTTAGTTTCAGGATTAAGATATATATGACATTGACGCATCACTCCTACAAATCAACACATAAGCACCATTTAAACCAATTAGCTTCAATTCAAACTTCTGACGGTTTGGGTGTTTAGAAAAGTGCTGCTAAGTGATGAAATATATTCATTACCAAAGTAATTGTCATGCTAACCATTTTCCAACAAGCCATCTTCTGATGTAAATGAAGCAGGCTGGCCAGTTGCAGCAAGTAATTCCAGCATTTCTCCAAACGAATTCTGCACTCAGGGGAAAAAACCATTAAACAAGAGCTAAAGCTATGAAGTTTTGCACCTGTTGCGATTCTTCCTATCTTGAAGTTACATCTTTTCCAATTAAATGATTTGCAACTGCATCAAAATGTAGACAAATGCCTTAATCGACATCATGGTAAATTAACACATCACCCATCCAATCTTTTCTCCCCCTCATTTCAACATTCACTTTACGCAACATAGACAAGGCAATGCACCTGCAGATTCATCATAGGGGCAAGCATAAATCTCTGATGGTAAACACTTCATAGCATGTCAATTTCCCAGGAGCAAAGCAACAAGAACCGGGTCAACTGCCTCCCAAATATGTAAGACGGAGAGGGAACGCGGAGCGGGGAGAGAAGAGACAATCACAACCTACACCGGGGTCGTGCTCGATATTGTAATTTCCAAAGATTAAGGCGCGAAAAAAATTGAAAACCATTTTGAAAAGGAGAAAAATTTCAGTGATCGAGAACTACCCAGCAACGGTTGCATCTACCGGAATTACTGCATAGGAACCAAAGGATCATTCATGGCTGTCACCCACCTCAAGTTTCGCCGCTTCCAGGTTAAATTTGCAATCTTGTTTAGATTTTCGGAATACATAGCAATGTGCAAGTCAGACCCAATTCAGATCACGAAACGGAAACCCTCCTAGAAAAGCACGGACCCCAGAAACCTCACTCCACGCAAATGGAACTTGCCCAAGTTCCAGAACGAGGAAGATGGAAGTCGAATTTTACCCGCAATCCGAGGCCGAGGCCAAGAAAATAATCGATTTTTAATCTTGAAGAACGCACGACCCATGAAGGACTCGTCAATCATCGCTCGGGTAGTTCGATTCGGCTCCAACCCAATCGGCACCGGATCTTGAACAAGAAATCGAGTCGACGGAACCAAGCAAGATTGACGAGTGATTCATGGTTCGTAATGGATCGCAGTGAAATCTTGATCGAGCAACGTCGTCTTTCTCCAACTCTTCGGTAGGAAGATGGAAGAAAAAAGATGATGCGCCCAACTCTGCTTTTTTCCCAATTGCCTCCACAAAAGTTTGTATGATTTTTCTTTTTAGTCCACCCCCATTGATTAGAACAATTTTTTTTCATACAATTTAGATATATTTATCATTACTTTTTCGTTTTTGAATTAGCAGGTTTAGTATAATGTGTCCATCATGTGATCTTCTCTGTTCTCTTTTTTATTTTTTATTTTCAATAAAAGGCGACCTTCCATAAATTTTAAGATTATTATCTTTTTTTTTTTTTTTATGAATTATGATTTTACCCATCCCCAAATTGAACTTTTTCTCCCTATCATTCAAAACGGATCAAAGATGAATTCAAGAGATGGTAAAGATTCATTTTCTATGTAGATATTATCTTTTTTATTTTAATGGCGATCAATGAATTAATATTTTTAGTAAGAAATTTGATGACTTAATTTAAAATAAACTTCAACAAGCTCTATCAAATTCAATAAGTCAATAATCATGTAAGCATTTTATTAATTTTGATCTCATACATCTACTATTAGTTTGTATTGCATTCAATTAAAGAAAACTTTAAGACATAGGTTATACATGGATAACTACATAGTAAATGAAAAAATGGATAAGGTTTTTCCAACTTCGAAAGTTGGAATTGCTTTTGTCTAAGGATCTTATCAATGTAACTTGCTAGTGTCATTAACTCATGGCGATTGATATGGACTTATTTTAAAACTATAATATTGAGCTAATTTTCATTACCAATTGGTAATTTTTATAACAAACAAATGACAAATTTTTGTAGTGAATTTCTCTTTTGTAATGAATTTTCTTTTATGTGGTGAGTCTTGCACAAATAACATGATTCTTTCTTTCAAAACTCTCAATCCAAGAAAATAACTATACAAATTGTTACGTTGTTGTCGCAGAGAAGTGAACCTAACTGTAAATTTAAAAAAAGTTCCTCTAAAGCTGACCAAAATGTGATTTTCTGCGTAGTAACGCCCACTGTTGCCTAAGACGCCTACAAAATATGAAACTGTCTATGTTTCCCTTCACTACGGAAGCCACACTAAACACTACTAAATAATACATCACAAAGTAAACGACCAAAAAAAAAACAAGGACATCACAAATTAAGAAAACACACGCACTCATTGCAAATTATGATCGACCGTCTTCGCGCGTTGTAGTAGAGAAGTCCCCAGACATTGCCCAGTCAATATTGGAATAGTTTACGAAATTGCTGTATGGAGATTTCAATGTAGCCATAGTCTAGCTCATCGCCATAGCTGTCATATGAGAAATCAAAGGAATAGACATCTCATGTAATTTAATATTACGTTTGTAGAACAATATATCAATATCAGTGGAGCATGCATGAATCTTTTTTTCAACCTATAAATCAAAACTAGGAATTATGCATCAAGTCTCCACCACTAGTGGAGCCTTCTTTTATTAAATAAGCATCATTACCATTATCCTAATATCCACAAAACTCTAATTATAATCCGACTTTTTTATTTGGGAAATGATGCTAATAGTCCTTAAATTTTAATCTAATGTGCAATATAATCTTTGGTTTATAATTCATTTAACATGATTCTCGAACTATTCCTAAATGTTCAATCTAGTATTAGTTTTTTAATTTGTTCAATCTAATTCCTCAACTTGTCAAAAAAAAATATTTATTTTTACCCTTGTTTGTTGAGGGTATGAACTTATGCTTGATATAAGGTACGATATATATAAGTTTCTAGAAATTTATATGGATATTTATGATGTATATACCTACTATTTCATTTCATTAATAATGTTTGTTCAAAACAATTTTACACACTTTAATGATTGAGATTGGACGTCCATTAGTGTCCTCATATGGAAATAGAAATGACAAAACCTTTTGGAACTTCTTGCTGAAGTTCTAAGCCTTATTCCCAAAGGGATTGCACTTTTCAACTGAACCACCGTGCGAATGGCGATTTCAGTTATGCCGTTCTTTCCCCCACATGTTTCCTTAATCACTCCTTTTCTCTTAGTATATTGTCTGTAAAATTTCAAATACATATATCTATAAGAAATTAGAAATTTTTTAGGGTAGATTGGGATTTCACGGTTGAGCCACATCATCATAAAGCTCCATTACTTCCCACTTCCCTTAACATTAATTAAACATATTTCTTTACATTAATTAAAAAAACTTAATTATTTTGTCAATCTTACACAATGTGTCTAAAGCAATATATCGAGATCAATTTGCTCCACTTATTAATATGGATGCAATTTGAATATTTTCTGCAGTACAAAAATTGTTTGAGGTCATTGGAGCATGGGGTACCTATTTGGATTTTTTCATGGTATCAACTCTTGATATTTTGATCCCTACAGTTGGTGCTTCTTTTCTTGGATTTTGGAGTTAGGGAAGCAAAAATTTTAGGAAACATATGAAGTGTATTTACTCGTGTAATATTTTTGTAAGAAGGGTAATCTGGATGGAGCCATCTCTACCCTTTAATTTCCCCTTGAAATCAAGTAACTTGACTATTCGTTTGTCAAAGGAAGTCATCTGTGCACATCTAAGGTTGCAGCAATATCAATCCCAACCTTCTGCTCTAGAAGAATGTAATGTCGAAGCCGAATCCTATTGTATAAGTTTGGTAAAAACCACTTTACTTACTCAATAGTATATTAAGATAGAATTAAGGAACGATTTTGTTGTCCGTAAGTAATTGTATTAGCTAAATTTAAACTATGAGTATGCATATATGCTACCAATTTGTACCTTTTATTTTGTTGGACTAATTGTAGGATAACTACATTGTTGAAGATAAGCTTGGAAAGTTGGGCTGTGGGCACCACTTTCACTGTGGCTATATTAAGAAATGGCTCATGAGGAGGAACTGTTGTCTATTTTGCAAAAGGAATGCCACGAAATTATGAATAAGGCATATTTCATCTTTGAAGTAGTTCTTGTCATGGTTTTGAGGAGATTGATTGAGTTTCTTCTCATTTTAATTGATTTAACATGCTGAATATCTAATTTCTTTCTATCTAACTTTAAGAACTATATAGAAAGGAATATGGTAGTGTCACGGGCCAGCAGTTTCTTAACTACAAGTTAGCTCGTGTGGCGCCTGGTGGGCTGATAAGACCAGGCTAGCCTTTCTTCTCTAGTTGTTCTCAAGAGTAGTGCGGCGAATAGCATCCTTGTATCGGATTATAGCATGCCCAGCTTAGGTTGATCATTTCAATCCATCGAGCCAGATAGCAAAACACTTTAGGCATGGCAACTAATCTCGGCCTGCCATAGCCTCATCAAGAGAGTGGTAAAAGCTTCCAACCAATTTGTACACTAGAGGCCAACC
The DNA here is from genome assembly GCA_019915185.1 of Eucalyptus camaldulensis. Classification (NCBI taxonomy): domain Eukaryota; kingdom Viridiplantae; phylum Streptophyta; class Magnoliopsida; order Myrtales; family Myrtaceae; genus Eucalyptus; species Eucalyptus camaldulensis. Next base: position 5,769,084 of record JAHSVA010000014.1, on the reverse strand, counting down.
CCACTTTTAGAGCTCCATAAAGATATAATTGTTCTATCCTAAAATTCATAGCATGAATAGTCCTAATGCCACTCCGATGAACCAATTATATTCATCCCCTCTGCATCACTCACTCTGCAACCAATAACCCCAATCTCTACTCACAAGGGTACGTGAGTACAGGATAACCACGAGTCGTGACATTAGCCTTTGATATCAAGTTTACAATATCAACAATGTAGTAACTGATGGACATCGACAACTCCTCCATTGTCATTGGTAACTCGGTAATCTCGACATTTTAATAAATTTGGTTTAATTTCTAACATTCCACACACCTCTACGGTTTTTCCATCCTCTTCAGCATAGCCAAATGATACGAGGATAATATCGAGTCCTGCTGCTTTTGTAACAACCTTTCCCTATTTTGACCAAACAACTGTTCACCTACAGTAACAACAAATGTGCAATTCATCCATCAACTAAGCCAAAAGAAGAAAAAGAAGAAGAAGAAGAAGAAGAAGAAACGGCTGGGAAAATATCGAAAATTGTATTGAGATGTTCCGATAACTTGTGTATCAAATTAATTATAATAGAGAAACAATCACACGTACAAAGAGAGGTAGAAATGAGGAACATGGCTTCCAAAGTTAATTACTAATAAAAAAAATTTGCAAAAAAAAAAAAATCTTTCCAAAAGGATGTTTGCCTAATTATTATATTGTTGTTTTATTCTTTGAAATTTGAAAATAAAATTAATTACTAAAGGAATGCATTTTAAAAACAACGAGGGGGATGTCATTAAGGAAAGAATTCAAATGCAAATAGAATTAAATAAATGGAAACAAAAAGAAAATTCAAAAAGGGAATTCAATTGCCCTAAAAATAGATAATGACTAGATTCGGCTGCCACTAAATTAATCAAAAAATTAATGTATAACCATATTAGTTTATAGCTAATTAGGGAAACAAATAGAATACAACAAGCCTGAACTTACCCAATTAGCCTTGATGAAGAAAAATGAACTCACGAAGATATGTTATGAGGTTTATTGCTAGATACGTGTGTCATTGCATGTTTGGGCAAGTTGTCCCAAAGTAGACATATCTAAAATGGGCAAAAGAGAGTATATAGTAAATATCTATTGTATTTCCCCACAAAAAGGTCAATGTGTATGATTTCTTGCATCCGTATACTTCTCTTTTCTTCAACAATTTTATTATTGTGGGATTTCCTTCCACCAAAATTCATGAGGACAAATAATCATCTTTATATGAACCATTGACAACCATTTTATTTCCAGAAGTTTTTCTTATTCTTTGGCTAAAAGAGGAGGGTTAAATTTTTAATTGGTAAGCTATATCTCATCAGTAATTGAATTGCAATTTTGGTGGGTCTACGTTGAAATTTGGAATAATCACTACAAAGATGACTTCTTATGTTGCTGATGAACAATATTGGATTGATATACTTAACGATAACGAACAAATTCAAATTGAGAAAATATAAAATAACCACTAACGGTTGCCAACGATATGTACGGTCAATTAGTAACTAGGTTAAAAGATCCATCAATTGACCGTCTTAAGAGATCAAATTAACGAAGTTAGATATATCGCTTACCAATATAATAACAAGTACGTATATAACTTACAAGTCTCATACTAGATTCTAGGCCTTAATACTGTCTACATCAGATAAGAAAATTGTTACTGTTTACAAGGAATGATATTAAAAGATCTTGTGCTCTTTTGGTGGATTAGTTTGAGAATCTATGAAAAAATTGCGATTAGCTAATATCACACCGTTTTAAATATTGTGGGGGAGGGAGAGTAGTAGACCAAGAAAAGGATTAATTCAATAAAACGTGACTAGTTCAAGAATGAAATACAAATACAAATGTAAGATGACAATTGGAATTGGGATTTCTCAACATCTAAAAAGAGATGTTAAATCGAGAAAGCTCTCCAATATGGTAAGTTGGAATTTACTCAATCAGGCATGAGGACGGATAATATAAATAGAGACAAGTTTTGGACTAATCACTTGTCTTCTTGATGTTTGTCTTCATTTTGTATCATCTCATCTCTTTGTCATAGTCTATGCAAATTACATCAAAATTCTCTTGAACTCTCACATCGGTGTAGCTCTTCCAGGTTATTTTTCATGTGCTCTCTTGCTCTTTTTTCCCCTTTCATATCCCTTTTCTCTCCTTAGCATATGGTATAGTATAGGTAGTTTTTCAACTCGTGCACTATAGTTTTTTTTCTCTTTATTTCAAATGTGAAAAAGAATTTGAAGAGTATCTATACTACATCCATTGGTCAGATCTTGGATTTTTTTAATAGACGAAGCAAATTTCTTCAAGTGATTTTTTTATTATTATATTTTAATCTATATTTTCATGAGGGTATCGATGTTTGTAACAATCTAATGCTTTCTCTTTTTCCTTGCCAAAGTCTTTTTTGTCACATTTTACAAATAGCTTTAAGACATGATCTAATAGATTGCTATATCACAGAGGGTGTGGGATATTTTATTGGCAATTATATTATTTGGATTTTATAAACCCATTTCTTATATTTGATTGTTGAGACAATGATACTCGTCTAAAATTTATTTCACATGATCAATTCAATCATCAATCGGTGACCTTTGTTCATTCTCTAGTGAATCTATGATTATTTGCTCACCTTTGGATTTGACCACTTTTTTAATGAATGGCCATTTTTCACAGGCTACTTTCGATCAAGGTTTACTTCCGGTTGGTGCTTCTCAGATCAAGTACGTATATTCTCTTTTTTTCTTTTCCATTCCATATGGTATTGAATTTATTCAAAAGCCTCAATAAATGGTCATAGGTTTTCTTTGCTTCTATGTTTGTAAAGTTCATTCTAGCCATTTGATTTGATTATTATTATTAAGGTTTATTCTAGCCATTTTGCTTGGGGTGGGCGACCTTAGGCAACGCCCAATGATTTTTGCTTAGATCTGGAGTGAGGGTTGTGCCCTTCTCGAGATTTGGGCTACCAAGCCCTCACCAAGAGCCACCAAGGCCTCACCTAGGGCTGGCAAGGGCAAACTTTGCCAGCCTCATGACGGTTATGGTGGCGGCCACAGGTGAGGGCTTGGCCAAGCCGTGGGTGAGTCTTTTTTTTTTTTAATAAAAAAATTAGATTTTTATTTTTTAATTTAATTTTTTTTGTATTTATAATTTTATAATGCTTTTTTTCTGGCGTGGCTCTTGGTAGGCATCACGTCATTGCCACATGTCTTAAGAAAGTAATGAAATAAGACACGTCAGCATTTTCCATTAACTTTATCCATTTTGACCATTTTTAAGATTTTATTGCACTTTTTACAACTTGAATGACTCAATTGTACTTTTGTGATCAGTTTTAGAACGTTTAGTGAACTTATGCCTAATATTTGTACTAAAATTTCATCAAATCCTCAATGTTTTTATTGCCTATAAGTCTTATCAAAATTATCCTTAGTGACCAGCTAGAAAATTATCATTTTATTATGATATAAGGTCAACTAGAATAATTTTTTTCAAGCTTTTACAAATACGATAATTAGGTTGGTTTCAAATTTTTTAGATCCCATTTCCAAAAAGTTTCGATTTCAATCTCACTATGTGTAAGTTAATTACTTGTCTTATTTATTCTCCAGTGATAAATAAATTTAAAAAAATATGTCAGCACTGAAAGAAAATTTATAGCATTTTTGAAAAAAAAAATCTCTTGTTTTATATATACCATGAGAGCAATTACATTCCAACTTAGCCCCTCCAATACTTCAAGTAGGAATTCATCCCTCGATAGAAACAGACTTTTGCGATGTATATACCACCGATTTGGATAGAATAGGCACACCTCCTCTAGTATATTGATTTAAGTTTCATATATAGTTTTAATACAAATGCTAAATGGCCTTTACATAGTCGATCATAGAGGTTTAGCCATTCTGTTTATATGTAAAATCACTGACAGAAGGAATTCTGCGCACTTAGTGGGTTGATTCACCATTTGACAACATATGTATGCTTTGGTATCCATAACAGGTTTAGTATAAGCATAGAGAAATAATTTGAAATCCGATCATTCACTAGAAGAAAAAACTAAATATTTTTTCATGAGGTAATCTTATCCTTTTTCTTATGATTTACTAAATGATTTGTTAATATTTTGTTAGGAAACATATTAGGTTCATATCTTTTGAGCTATTTTGGCATAATGAACAATGTATACCCAAGCACATTTATATACAAAATTTTCATTGTTAATACTCTGACAAAAGAATTTACATTTACAGATCTTTACAATGGAACAAGATAACAATGCAATGAATCGAAACAATAACGAATCAATTCAACATAACATTTTTCCACAAAGCATTGTGCTTTCTGAAGGAAACTCGGCAAGATTACAAGGCCAAGAATCATCATATCTAACTAGCCAATTTACTTCTGCAACATCTGGAATGCTAAGATGGGCGAGTAGAGGGGTGAGGCGAGCTAGAGCTCATCCTGAGATTTCATCTCCATCACCATGGGCCACTATCCAAATCAGAACGCAGGAGGTATGTTTCAAAAATTGTAAAGTTATTATATCTTTGTGTATTTGTGTTTCATCTGCGAGGTCGTATTTATAGTGCCGGACTTGAAAACTCAAACAGATTTTTTGCGGAATTCTCAACTGGGTTCCCTAGTAAACTATGGTAATTTCATTGGAAATTTTGTTAATGCATTTCCTTGAAAAGAGTATTTGAAATTGAGAGCTTTAAATCAAGACCGATTTTTACTACCATTTGTGTGGTGCATTTCCATATACCTCACGCTCTTGATGCCAAAAGATAATCGCAACGTATTAAACTTGTGATTCTCAGTTCTATATTGGATGTGAGATTTAATTTACAAGCCATATCATGATAATATGTAATTAATTATACCTTTTTAGGAAACTCATAAAATATATGGATTTATGTGTCTAGTAGAAAAAGGTAAAGTGTTATGGACTTTTAATGGGAATTTTTTTTTTTTGGGGCAATGATTAACCACAATCTGGTAATATCATAATTGTCATTACCCACTTATTGTGTCTCCTTGGATATTCATACTTGCTTGCATGTATTTTAAATTTCCACCTAAATGATAGTCTAAATATTTTCCTAGACAATTAAAATATTTTTCATTCATTTTTTTTTTAAACAATACAAGCAATCGTTTTGAAGAATTTTTTTTCTAAATTATTATTTTCTGTGAAACAAATAAAGAACATAATCTCTTTTATGGTACTATGAACTATAAAAAAGTTCAACTAAATAGAGATTGTTGCCTATGTAATACTTCAAACATTTGCAGTGGCGTCACGAGTTTTGTAGTGGACACAAATGTTTTCGAATAATAATATTTGTCACTCTAGATCTTGAGTTTTGTTGTGGACATGATTTTTGAGTTTTATCTCTCATGCTAATGTTAAAATGTATAAATTAGCAAAATTGTTGTAATTCATTTTCGTGGGTATATATATATGCTCTAGCCCCTTCACTACATGTATGTGTGCTATTATGTATATTGCATTTAAACAACTAAAAACCAATCCAAATGTGCATTGATGTAGACATTGATTGAGATCAAGGGGCATCTAGTTCCAACTTAGTTAGCCCTCGAGCGAGCAATATTTCGATACTTGAGAAATAATTTACTTAAGTAGAGGTGATTGTGATATACTTAGGTTTTCCTTATATGCTTATGATTACAAATTGGTCCATCTTGAAGAGCAGGGTGGAGATGTTTGCATAGGATTGAGTGAGGAAGCCATCTCTACTCATCTCAAGTCGCAGCAATATCAACCCCAACCCTCTACTTCGGGAGAAGCCAATGTCGAAGCTAAATTATGTTGTATTTGCCTGGTAAGAACCACTTCATTTACTCAAGAACATATTAAAATAAAACTGAGGAAAAATTTTGTTGTCCATAAGTAATTGTCTTAGCTAAATTTAAACTACAAGTATGCATATATGTTACTAAATCACACCTTAAATTTTGCTGGACTATTTGTAGGATCATTACATTGTTGAAGACAAGCTTAGACAGTTGGACTGTGGGCATTGCTTTCACTATGGCTGTATTGAGAAATGGCTCACGAGGAAGAACTTTTGTCCACTTTGTAAAAGGAAAGCTATAAAATTATAAATGAGGCATATTTTGTCTTTGAAGTGGTTCATGTAATGGTTTTTGAGGAGAATGATTTGAGTTTCTACTAAATTCGATATATTTGACATTGTTGAATATCTAATTTCTTTGTATCTAACTTTAAGGAACTAAATAGAAAGCAACATGATTCCATGCACCAATAATAATGATTTAATAGTAGCGCCAATAATAATTAACTAAAATAACAAATAAATTGGTATTTAAGAAAATTATAAAACCTAAATAGTACTACTCCCATGATTGTTTTGACGATGAGAAGATATGAACTTCAATGATAATTAATGACGCTTAATGGTTGATTAGTTTAGGTTAAGCATGGATCATGTGGTTAGTTATATTAGATTATTGAATTTAATTAATTACCGATGCATGTTAGGTAGATAGTTAGTGCAACTAGAGCCTAGACAAGCTCTAGTATTTAATTAGAGTGGTTCGGTAATTTTCCAAGCCCGTCTCAGCTTCCAATTAGGCTTTACCGAGCCTAATTAATTTTCGTAATTATTTAATTATTTATTTATTTTTTTGGAAATTAGACCAGGATAACTGGTGGCCAAAATTTTATGCTGATTGCAATGGTGTGGTATGTTATTTAATTGAGTTCTAATTTGTATTGATTTGGTGTGAATTGTGATTTTAGGATATATTCCTAAATTTAATTATTTTCAGTATTTGATTGGAAAATAACCGAGCCTCGGTTTACAACGACATAAATATTTTGGTGGACTATATAAAATAGTGTGATTTATAGAAAGGAAATTAATATATTTTAGCTAAGGCTGACCGTGTACCCACATATGATATTTTATCGAGTATGATAAATTGTGGAAATACCGACTCGGTGACTCTATATATCATTTTGGAGAAAGAACAATATACTTTATCAACTCGGTGACTTTTTATGTCATCTTGGATAAAGAATAGTATACGATATCGGTTCGGTGACTCTATATGTCATCTTGGAGAAAGAACGATATACTATATTAGCTCGGTGACTAGATAGGTGATCTTAGAGAATGAACAGTATACTATTTATTAGCCTTGAGGCTAGCTACTATCTATCTATCTTTTAGCTTAAAGTAAGCTGTCCGCAAGGTGGTCGGGCTTTATAGATAGTATTGATTGAAATAACTAGGGAATAGTCTTGTTAACATGGAATCGACTAAGTCGATTGATCAATGATTCGATATGATTGGTTGAAATGATTGTTTAGTTATTTGAAATGTATCGATTTGCAAGAAGGAAACTAAGGCTAAGGTAAGTCTTCTGACTCATGGTTGTGTTTAAGCAACCCTTAGGGCGTATTTTCTTTCTAATCGAGTTTTAGGGGGTTAAACTTGCTGAGACATTGTCTCACTGGTTATTGTATAACTTTTTTCAAATCCTTAGATGGTGATCGTGGAGGACCGAAGCCCTGAAGCCTGTGGGGGTGGAGTCTGAAGGTTTGGCGTCTGTGTCCAACTAGTTATCGTAGGACAGATTCTTTTCGAGAGTCGATATTTTGTAAACCTTTACCTAGACTCTGCTTGTATATAAACTCAGTTGTATATATAAGTGTGGTTGGGTTTTTAGTTAGAAAAATATGACCCTACTTTCCTGTCCCATTGTATGTTGTCTGAGGATTATTATTTGCTTTTGCATGTATATTTAAAATGAATGGGTTGGTGATGCGTCCTGGGACGTCGTTATTTAATCGACTAGTGAGGGATGGACGCGCGCGCTTGAGGATCGGGGTGTGACAATTTGGTCTACTTGCTAGCGTTCAATTAGCTAGAATTGAATTTCCATTTTTCGCAAATGCTTGTCTACAGTTGATTGATTGTAACTACTAATTCTGGTTATTTGTTTGTTTGTTTTTTTTTTTTTTTTGGTAAAGATGGTTATTTGTATTTGTAATGCTCGGACCACAGAAAAGTCATCTGTCAGTCTTCAGATCCAAGACTGTACTTGCAACTGAAAATATTTCATAATCAGGTGGTCATGCCAATCACTTCTCCTTTTCCATTTTTTTTATTTTCAAATCACATGCAAACTGCATGAAATGCAAAACAATTAAGAGGGACAAATCCAATTCCATCGAGACAACGGTCAATCGAATGAGAATGAATTTGATGCCAAATCGATATGCCTCATATATACAAACAGAATGTGAGTGCAAAACAAGTAGCTAAAACAAATCCAAATATCTTTTTGTACATTTCTGGCAAATTTCACGTTAAAAATTCACCTACTGCTATGACGAAAAACTCATATTAAGCAGCTTGGAATCAAAAGCTAACTAAACAAACAATGTGCATTAATGAATGCACCTGATCCGTGTACATTGTTTTCCACAGGGAAAATATCTTTCTGCAGCCCAATACGGGCGTACTTATATCAGCACTTGAAGAGTGTCCTTCCAGGCCAGTGGATGTACACACCAATTACCTAGCCCCAAAAAAAAGAGCTTATATAATGCTTTCTATAAAAGAGTTTATACTAGTACCAGCTTATGGGGTCAACATTTCCAATATCTCTTGGAGTAGTTCAGTATCAGCAAAATAAGATTCCAAATCCTGATATACTGAATCAGGAGTAAATTGCTCCCCAGTCGCTGTGGGTGGCTGTGGAGTTGCAGAATCACATTGGGATGAGTTCCAGTCTGGTGAGAGAATTGGCGCCAGTGGTTGCTGTATGTTTTCTTTTAAAGAGTCCTGTTGTCAAAACAAAAACAAGAAGAAACATTAGTTTGCTATACATGCTATAATGATCTTTAACGGGCACCATTTAGATGCTTCTTCTGATCTTCGGAATCTCTTCAGGTATTATGCTTTTGGCAATTACTAATGTGTTGGAGCAGCTTGTGTTCTTGGATTCATCGGGGTGTTAGGTCTACTTCTGCTGCCTTCTTGAGGCATTATAGGGATACTTCTGTTGTTGACCTCATCAGACAAGTTAGGGCTACCTGTGTCGGTCTTCTGAGGCACAATAGAGATACCTGTGTCGGTCTTCTGAGTCTTTGAATTTTTCTTACCATTCTCATCAGGGTTTTTCTTCAAGCGGTAAAGAATGAAGTCACTCTGATATTGAAAGACAAGTTAATAATTTACTAAAGCCTACTCACTGATCTGTGAAAGTACTTTGCAGTTTAATCCCAAAGGAATAATAAAACCAACCTCAAAGAATCAAATATCAGTCAACATAACAACTTTGGTAACACTCCGTGTTCAACTTATAAGACCCCTTTTAAAAAGAGAATCGTTGCTCAGCTTCAAAATAGAGTTAATGATGCAATTGATAGCTATAGCATTATCAAAATTTGGAGCGAAAAGAAGAACAAAAGAAGAAAAAGTCGGTATTTTACTTGGTAAAATTGTGTTAGCTGAAAACCAATCAATAGAAGTTTAATAAGAGCTTAGTTCATTTCAGGGAAAAAAATAGAAGCAGAAGTCAGAGCAACTGAAAATAAGCTGCTCAGTCCCTACTCCAGAAAAATATGTCAGAGAAGAAAATAAAATCAGAAGGGCTCTGAAATGAAAGTTCCCGGAATGGAGAACATTCATTTAGTGACCTTAATCACACAAATGTATCCATAAATAATTCAAATATGGTTTGCGCCAAAGTTCACTGCAAGAGGAAGGGAAAGCAAGAAGATTGAGTACCTGGTCATTGAGGATGCTGTATTCATGCAGTACCCATTTGGTATGAGCATTTTTGGGACTTTCAAGTTTTTTGAAAACCAAAATTTTCTTCAGACCTAATGTGTTCTTCCTGTCTTGTGTCCTGATTTTGTGAGTTTTGCCCGTTGACTTCCGAGAGCCATAGTCATTTGTCCTTCTCGCCCGTTTACTTTGAGGGTACTTATTTTGCAGACAGCTGAAGAAGAACCATTCATCACCATCTGACTTTATCCTTGATAGTTCTGCATATTTCCGCAGCAAAAAATCTTCAAACTGCTGATGCAAACCAACAGACACAGAATCCCAGAAGGCATAGAATGGACCAACCATGAACTTCTCACATTTTTTAAAGATGAACGGGACAGTCTCGATTTTGTCTTACCATTTATCTTGCCAGGTAAATCCCAAGGTGGCAATTGATGGACATCAACCTTGGGAATTATCTGTTCAACTGTTTCATTGCCAAGTGTCTTCAAGTATTGATGACAAGTTCCTCATCTGTTGGTCTGAATCGGAATCCCATCGGCAGATCAACTAACGAAGTTTCTATGCTTTCCATCTCAAAAAAAAAAAAAAATAGAAAAAAAATAGAAAAAAAGAAAAAGAAGAAGAACAAAATTACTAACAAAAAGGTGAGAGAGAAGGAAATTTGAAGAGAGCAATACTGACTTGCTTCGGATTGCTTCATACCAGAGTTCTACCCATTCTTATTTACAATAGAGATGCCATGGATCTTACCCTGGCTAGGAAGTTGTTTGACCGTTTTGTGGATCCCACATCTTAACCTCTGTATAACCTGTGACTGTGCATATCAATGGCTAGCTGGTTTTTCCTCTGAGTCATACCAATGGGTATGTCTATAGTCCCGTACAAACAGTAATCCGTGACAATAACCTTCATATTTCATTTTGTGCAATAACAAGCGTCGGTACCTTTCATCATCAAGGTAGTAACTTCGCAAGCAAAATCAGTGATGGTTGGAGGACTACAGAAAGACCCCATACAAATACACAGGAGAATCCCATTTAAAATGAGTACATACTTAAATATTATACATAAGACACTTCTACTATTCAATTTTTCCAAACCATGTGTTCAATCATTCAAAGCAATCCCGATGTGAGATTCTTCATGATTTTTTATGTCCGCTCAAAATTAACAAGGACTAAGGCGGTAAAAGGCAGAAGGAGGGAAAAGAAAAATCTTAAATTTTTCCCCACTTATTTTTACTCATATTAACAACTAAAATGTTCATGGCTAAGCCAAAAAAAAACTAAAAAATAAATAAAAAATAAAAAAATAAAAGTCCATCAGAAAAGCATTTGCATACAAACAAAAGAGTTATAGTAAAGACATAGGGGATTGCCACTAACATGGTAAAGAAAGGAGGAAAGAACTGTTCTCGACTAAAAAATTTTGGACTTGTTCTCCAAGTTTCAGAACTTCTTTGGAAAGTTTACATCTTCTTCCGACTCTACCATCATGCAACCCCCTCAAAAGTTATTCCCTCAAGGTCCATAGCTAAAAGCAAGGTCTTCAGCTCCCTCATGCATTACTTCCTGTCAAACTTCCACTAACAATAGTATTTATCTATTAGGATTCCTAATAAAAAAATTTAGCAGGCCCAAAGTAATCAAAAGAGCTTGTTATCCAAGCTCAGTTTTATTCTTTTGAATATTTTACTGTATAATAGGAACTCACTGAGTTTCAGGATTAAGATATATATGACATTGACACATCACTCCTACAAATCAACATGTAAGCACCATTTAAACCAATTAGCTTCAGTTCAAACTTCCAACGGTTTGGGTGTTTAGAAAAGTGCTGCTAAGTGATGAAATATATTCATTACCAAAGTAATTGTCATGCCAACCATTTTCCAACCAGCCGTCTTCTGATGTAAATGAAACACTGGCCAGTTGCAGCAAGTAATTCCATCATTTCTCCAAACGAATTCTGCACTCGGGGGAAAAAACCATTAAACAAGAGCTAAAGCTATAAAGTCTCGCGCCTGTCACGATTCTTCCTATTCTTGTAGTTGCATCTTTTCCAATTAAATGATTTGCAACTGCATCAAAATATAGAACAAAGCCTGAATCGACATCATGGTAAATTAACACATCACCCATCCAATCTTTTCTCCCCCTCATTTCAACATTCACTTTACGCAACATAGACAAGGCAATGCACCTGCAGATTCATAATAGGGGCAAGCATAAATCTTTGATAGTAAACACTTCATAGCATGTCAATTTCCCAGGAGCAAAGCAACAAGAACCGGGTCAACTGCTTCCCAAATATGTAAGACGGAGAGGGAAGGCGGAGTGGGGAGAGAAGAGACAATCACAACCTACACCGAGGTCGTGCTCGATATTGTAATTTCCAAACATAAAGGCGCGAAAAAAATTGAAAACCATTTTGAAAAGGAGAAAAATTTCAGTGATCGAGAACTACCCAGTAACGGTTGTATCTATCGGAATTGCTGCATAGGAACCAAAGGATCATTCATGGCTGTCACCCACCTCAAGTTTCGTCCGCTTCCAGGTTAAATTTGCAATCTTGTTTAGATTTTCGGAATACATAGCAATGTGCAAGTCAGACCCAATTCAGATCACGAAACGGAAACCCTCCTAGAAAAGCACGGACCCCAGAAAACTCACTCCACGCAAATGGGGAACTTGCCCAAGCTCCAGAACGAGGAAGATGGAAGTCGAATTTTACCCGCAATCCGAGGCCGAGGCCAAGAAAAGAATCGATTTTTAATCTTGAAGAACGCACGACCCATGAAGGACTCGTCAATCATCGCTCGGGTAATTCGATTCGGCTCCAACCCAATCGGCGCCGGATCTTGAGCAAGAAATCGAGCCGACAGAACCGAGCAAGATTGACGAGTGATTCATGGTTCGTAATGGATCGCAGTGAAATCTTGATCGAGCAACGTCGTCTTTCTCCAACTCTTCGGTAGGAAGATGGAAGAAAAAAGATGATGAGCCCAACTCTGCTATTCTCCCAATTGCCTCCACAAAAGTTTATATGATTTTTCTTTTTAGTCCACCCGCATTGATTAGAACTCTTTTTTCTTTAGACATTTTGAATATATTAGCATTGCTTTTTCGTTTTTGAATTAGCAGGTTTAGTTTTTTTTTTTTTTTTGTCGAAGAGGCAAATATATATAATTAAGGAAGAGTTACACCGTTTGCAAGTAGATCCGTACATATTATATCCAAAAGCGGAGGGGGGATAGACGAGGGCCAATTTAAAGGAAGACATCTTGAATGATGGGCCTTGGCGGCCCAGTTGGCTGCCTCGTTCGCGTCTCTGCTGCAATGGACAATACGCAGATTGGTGAATCCTTGCAGGAGCGCTGCAGCCTCAGCAAGCAGAGAGCGAAGCTCCCATGGCGGAGGGCAAGATTTGTTGACCGCATCCACCAGCTTCTGGCAATCCGATTCCATGGTAAGAGCGCGATTTGTGTGTCCTTTCTGCATCAGATCTCGTCGTGTGAGGGTTAAAGCTTGGGTTTCTGTCTGTAGAGCGGAAGATGCAGCAACATGGCTTGAGAAATCGTCCACGATTCGGCCAGCGTGATCTTGAGTAATTGAAGCCACCGATCCTTCAGATGATGCAGGGATAAAAGCTCCGTCTATGTTAACCTTCCAGGTGCCAGGAATCGGAGGATGCCAAACACGATCAAATGGGAAGGATCGATGCTGAGATGCCGGACTCGCTGAACAGAGACGACAATTTGTCAGTGCATTAGCCAAAGCCGTTCGCACCACCTATATTGGATCAGGATGAGCTCTGCGAAATACAAAGCTGTTTCTGGCCTTCCAGATTTGCCACAGCGTATGCACAATAATGTCCAGATCAGGTAAGATATTGCTATTCATTATAATATCTGTTATCCAAGCATCCATACGTTGAGTGTTATAAGCCGCCGGATTGATATTTAGCTGCGAATGCGACCAAACCTTTGCTGTCCATGGACATAATAAGAAGATGTGTTCTGTAGATTCTGGGGTATGTGTGGTGCATAACTTGCATAGAGAGTTAGAAATAACATGTCGACGGTAGAGATTCTCACATGTGGAAAGAGCATTGTGGCAGAGAGACCACAAAAAGACACGGAGTTTTGGAGATGTTTTGAGCTGCCAGATCTTACGCCAAAGGGTTGTAGGGGCTTGGTAGGAAGATGATGCATTGTTGCTGTCATTCATATTTGCTTTTGCTCTAAGGTAGTTATAACAACTCTTGACTGTATATTTGCCATCTTGAGTGCCTTTCCATATGATCTTATCAGTTAGACATTGGGGCCGAAGTTGAATAGTTAGGATCTCAGTCACTGTTTGGGCATCAAAAGATTGACGCAACAAGGGTTCATCCCAAATATACTGACTTGGTAAGATAAAACCAGCAACTTGCTTCGGTTCACCTTGGGGCGCAGGGCCACCAATGGTTCCTCTTGAGAGCCACCTATCTTCGCGGATTGAAATATCTTGCCCATTACCAACAGCCCAATGAATGTTATCCAGAATTGAGTCTCTGCCAAGCAGTAGACTCTGCCAGCCCCATGAAGGTCTAAAGCCTATATTAGCATGCAAGAAATCCGTAGAATGATAGTAAAGACCTTTAAACAATTTAGTCCATAGGGAAGAGGGGTTATTTATTAGACGCCATGCCTGTTTGCCTAGTAAGGCTTTGTTAAAAATGGTAAGGTCACGAAAGCCCATCCCTCCAATATCCTTTCTCTGAGTTAGAAAATCCCACTGTTTCCAATAGATACCAGTCTTAGTACTGCTATTCTGCCACCAAAATCTGGCAATTTTCTATTGAATAGACTTGCATAAAGAAACAGGGATCTTGAAAATAGACATCACATATTGAGGGATAGCTTGAACAACGGTTTTTATTAAAAGTTCCTTACCTCCTTTTGAGATGAACTTCTCCTTCCAGCCTTCTAGTTTAGAATGCACACGAGCTAAGATCCAGGCAAACATATCCCTTTTTTATTTTCCCCAGTCTGATGGTATACCAAGGTATCTACTACATTTAGTTAGAATAGGAACCCGGATTTCTTGGGCCAAATTCTCTTGTAATTGGATAGGACACGCCTTGCTGAAAAGGATACCAGATTTGTTTCGGTTAACAGTCTGGCCAGTAGCTAAGCAGTATTGATTTAGCAAATTCGCTAGATTCTGACATTCCCGAAGTTTGCCATCTAGGAAGAAAACAGCATCATCAGCAAATAATAAGTGAGAGACGGTTGGACACCACCTATTCAATGTGATACCTTTTAGATTTCCCATGAGCAGGGCTTGCTGGATAAGGATAGAAAGCACATTTGCTACCAGGATAAATAGATATGGTGATAAAGGATCACCCTGACGGAGTCCTCTAGTAGGGTGAATATATGGAAGATTTTCACCATTAAATCTGACACTAAGGGTAGAAGTTGTAATGCATTCCATAACCCTTTGGACCCATATTGAGCTGAAACCCAATTTAAGCATATAATCCCGAAGAAAATCCCATTCCACTCGGTCGTAGGCCTTCTGCATGTCTAACTTTAGGACGGCTTGAAAATGTTTCTTTCTTTTCCTAATCCTAAGTTGATGAAGGACCTCTTGCACGATCAAGATATTATCTTGAATCTGACGACCACTAATAAAAAGCAGATTGTTCCGGGGAAATCAGCATTGGTAGCCACGGTTTGAGACGGTTGGCCAAGATCTTTGAAATAATCTTATAGATATAATTGCAAAGACTGATTGGGCGATACTGATCTAGTCTTTCCGGGTTAGGGACTTTGGGTATTAAAGTGATAGTTGTTTGATTGAGTGTAGGTTGCAAGACACCAGTGCAGAAAAAATGTTGTACCAAGCCAAAGAGATCTTCTTTCAAGATGTCCCAGTAATGCTGGTAGAAAAGCCCATTCAGTCCATCTGGCCCTGGCGCTTTAGTTGCCCCCAACTGAAAGACAGCCTGTCTTAATTCTTCTTGAGTGACAGCTCGTATGAGGTCAGTATTCATATCTTCCGTGACCATCTGAGGGCACTGCTGCAATATAGGTTCATAATTACGATGTCCCATAGATGTATATAAAGATTGAAAATGATGAATGATCATATCCTTAAGTTGTTGTTGATCCCTCACCCAATGTTGATCTGTATCCTGAAGCATGCTAATCCGATTCCTTTGTCTCCGTTGGATAGTAGAGGCATAGAAGAATTTGGTGTTTTTATCACCCCACCTGAGCCAGTTAATACGGGATCGCAAGGCCCAATACTGCTCTTCCTGTTGCCAGAGGTATTGAATTTCCATCTGCAGGCGAGTCATCTCTTCATTATCATGTTGGTTGTGGGGCATATTCATTATGTCTTGGAGTTGTAGCGTCAAACCACTAAGTTTTTCTCTACCATTAGCGAATTTTCTTTGACTCCATACAGCAAGAGCACCTGAAACAGACTTAATCTTCTATGAAATTGTAGAGTTGGACCGCAGATTGGATCGCCAGTTTGCAGCAACAATTTGATCACACTCCTGATCTTGAATCCAGAAGTCCTCAAAGGTAAATCTTCTTCTCCTTTTTTTGTTTGTGGCTTCTGTGGAAAGGAGGAGTGGGCTGTGATCCGACGCGAGAGCAGGTAAGACAAACACCTCTGCTGATGGATAAGCTAAATGCCAGTCCATTGTGCAAAGAGCCCGATCCAGTTTTTCCTTAATTAACTCCTCTCCCTCTCAATTATTGACCTAGGTATATGCACAACCTTTACTTGCCACCTCCAAAAAAGAACAGGATTCAACAAAAGCACGAAAAGATCGCATCCGATAGGGATCAGCTTGTCGCTTACCTGTTTTCTCCCAGTGGTAAAGGATTTCATTGAAATCTCCAACACACACCCAGGGTAGAGTATTATAGTCACTGATGTGGCGTAACTCATTCCATACATTTTGTCTTTGATTGTAGACTGATGGGGCATGGACACAGGTGAGTCGCATGACCAACATAGATTCCTTATCCGTACATAACATATCCAGGAAGTCTGAGGATTGGTGTACAAGTGACATAGACACACCTTCATTCCAAAACACAGCCAATCCACCTGCTGTCCCAACAGGTTCTTCAAGAAAACAGTGTGAGAAGTTGAGTCTCTTTTGGATTCTGATTAGAACAGAACTCTGGTTTTTTGTTTCCATCAAAAAAATTATTTAGGGCTTTTCTTGGGCCACTAGGACCCTTAAAGCTCGTACTGTCGGGGGATTGCCCAAACCCCGACAGTTCCAGCTTAATATCTTCATCTATCATGGGGTGGCTGATTCGGGCTAGCCACCACAGCCCATCTGGTAGGTTCTTCAACGGTAAGAATTGGGGTGTCCATTAAATGTGAGTCGTCAAAGTTCTCTCGGATTTGAGTGCGAACATCAGGGCTAAATAGTTTTTTAGCCTTCTTAATAGGTCCAGATCGAGCAGTAAGACGAGAATGCTTACCCTTCTTAGATTGTATATTGCTTGCTGTGATGCTGTCAGCTAGAAGTTTGTGGTGCACAGTTTGATTCTCTGATACGGATGGAACCATAGATTGCCATTTAATAGGAGTTGCAGCAATAATAGGAAGATCAGGCTCCATTACTGCCATTGTCTGCTTACCCTTATCCTTTTGAACAGGAATAACGACCGAAGGGGATGGAGGAGTCTCTAGGACAGTCTCATCATCTGCAGTTGGAGAAGGATTCGTCTCATAATAGGTACGCCAGAAAGGGCTGTGGTCCCTGACCTCTGCTCGTAGCCATGAGCCATATAAGAAATTCTCATTCTTGTCCATATTACTTTCATCATAAGGAAACTGTGCACAATGCGTGGCATAATGGCCAAGCTTACCACATGAAAAGCAATAGTGCGAAAGTTTTTCATATTTGAAATCGAGCTAGAAACTCTGTCCTTCAATTTTGATTAATATCCCTGTCATGAGTGCCTATTGAAGGTTAAATTCAACCCTGACCCTTCCAGTTTTTAGCATAGAGCCATCTTTACTTGCGATGCGCACATCCGTTACTCTCCCTATGTGAGCAGCAACCTTACGAAGCATATTTTCAGTACATCTTTCCAATGGCAAACCATAAATTTGGACCCACAACTCGCAAGTATTGAAATTGTAGCAATGCAGAGGTGTATTGGCTTTCCAGGGTTTTAACATGACCAGATGGTTAGCAAAACGCCAAGGTCCATTTTCATACACCCTTTGTTTTACCTCCTCAGATTGGAATTTAATGATATATAAACCAGAGTCGCCCAGAGAAATATCAACAAGTTCTGTGCGCCATACCCTTTTCATAGTATTCTGAAATGCCTGGAAGTTAACTGTAGGATTATTTGAAAGTTTACCAACTAAAACTAACCGACATTCTTCAATTTTGTCAACAGGTACTGCTTCGTCCCAGATCTCCACTGCTTTTGCCGACCATAGCCGACCCATTCGATGACATAAAGCCCCCAGGCCAGCATCTTCATCAGTAGTCGTTGATTCCATAATTCGCTTAAGACCAGAGGAATTCTGAAGAAACCCTTAGCAGGGGGAGGGTGAGCACTGGAATTAAGATGGACTCACCGAAACCTCTCCTCAGCCATCTGGGAAGGAAAAAACAGACCGAAGCAAGATGAAAGGGATGTCATCAAACGCCCGATCATGACATGCAAGCCGCTAGAAAAGATCGGGGGAGGACGATGAAGATGGG
This sequence comes from Eucalyptus camaldulensis, assembly GCA_019915185.1. NCBI lineage: Eukaryota > Viridiplantae > Streptophyta > Magnoliopsida > Myrtales > Myrtaceae > Eucalyptus > Eucalyptus camaldulensis. The sequence continues at coordinate 5,750,495 of JAHSVA010000014.1, read as the reverse complement.
GGTGAGGAGGAAAAGAGGTGAAGATGGGAAATTGGTTCGATTAAGAGGTTCAACAGGTGAGCTTCGAGATGAGACTGGAAAATATGCAAAGAAACTACCAAGAATGGTAGAGAGACTCTACATTGCGTAGAGAGAATTTTTGGCATCAGTGCAATTATTTCTTTCTAATTGAGAGTGGCGTTTTGGGTGGTTCGTGTTAATGTGTCTATCATGTGATCTTCTCTGTTCTCTTTTTTATTTTTTTATCTTCAATAAAAGGTGACCTCCCATAAATTTTAAGATTAATTATCTGTTTTTTTTTATGAATTATGATTTTACCAATCCCAAATGAAACTTTTTCTCCCTATCATTCAAAATGGATCAAAGGTGAATTCACGAGATGATAAAGATTCATTTTCTATGCAGATATTATCCTTTTTATTTTAATGGCGATCAACGAATTAATATTTTTAGTAAGAAATTGGACGACTTGATTTAAAATAAACTTCAACAAGCTCTATCAAATTCAATAAGTCAATAATCATGTAAGCATTATATTAATTTTGATCTCATACATTTACTATTAGTCTGTATTGCATTCAATTAAAGAAAACTTTAAGACATAGATTATACATGGATAGCTACATAGTAAATGAAAAAATGGATAAGGTTTTTCCAACTTCGAAAGTTGAAATTGCTTTTGTGTAAGGATCTTATCAATGTAACTTGCTAGTGTCATTAACTCATGGCGATTGATATGAACTTCTTTTAAAACTATAATATTGAGCTAATTTTCATTACCAATTAGTAATTTTTATTACAAACAAAGGACAAATTTTTGTAGTGAATTTCCTTTTTGTAATGAATTTTCTTTTATGTGGTGAGTCTTGTACAAATAACGTGATTCTTTCTTTCAAAACTCTCGACCCAAGAAAATAATTATACAAATTGTTACATTGTTGTTGTAGAGAAGTGAACTTAATTACGAGTTACAGTAAATTTAAAAAAAGTTCCTCTAAAGCTGACCAAAATGTGATTTTCTGGGTAGTAACGGCCACTGTTGCCTAAGACACCTACAAAATATGAAACTGTCTATGTTTCCCTTCTCTACAGAAAGCCACACTAAACAATACTAATCACAAAGTAAACGACCCAAAAATAAATAAAAAAAGACATCACAAATTAAGAAAACACACGCACACTCATTGCAAATTATGATCGACCATCTTCGCGTGTTGTGGTAGAGAAGTCCCCAGACATTGCCCAGTCAATATTGGAATAGTTCGCGAAATTGCTGTATGGAGATTTCATGTAGCCATAGTCTAGTTCATCGCCACAGCTGTCATATGAGAAATCAAATAAGGAAGACCATCCTTCCCCTGTTCCTGCCTGGGGCTGATAGGTTGGAGTATAGTCTGATAAAATGTCATCCAGTGGGTGCAATGGAGGGAGCGATTCCATGAAGTCTCCCACCGACATCTGCATCCAAAACAATGCAAATCATATTAGGCAACCCATCTTAAGTCTATTTACAGAAACAATCTTGAAGTATGAAAAGGAAATACTCTCACTGATGTTGCTTATATGATAATGCAGTCAATAGTATTTTGGTTATAGAAAACCAGTGTCTTTGTGACTTTGATATGCTTTATAGGTCTTGGGACTGAACCCCCATGCTAAGTAAGTTCTACAAAATAAAATGCGCCTCTCTCACCTCGGGTTGAGCATCGACTGCTTCTTGGTTATCAGCAACTTCGTCGCTGGGGGAGTTACAGAAGCTGGAATAGTCCCCTTCTTGATTCACAGGGGTCTCCGATACATTGCTATTGTATGCGTGAGGGCTGCTTGAACAAACTTCAGGGCTGACTGCTGGAGCGTGAGGGCTGCTTGAATAAACTTCAGGGCTGACTGTTGGAGCGTGACCCATCATCAGCTTCTTCTCCTTTTTGTTCTTGATCCGACATGCCACGTAAGGCAGCATCTGCATATATATATCATGAACAACATTAGTTATAGAGAGATAACCCGTAAGTAAAAAGCGTATCTCGATTGTTGCTTATAACCAGTTCAGTTGTGCAATGAATGAGAACCAAAACCTTACCTCGTCTTCGTTATGGCCCAGACACTTGGGATTAAGCTGGTACTCATGTGAGACCCAGTTGGTCCTTTTGCCTTTAGGCACGCGACCTGTGTAGAACACCAGTGTCTTCTTGATTCCTATCGGCTCATCGGTGTCCTCACTCATGATGGCGCGTTCCTTGCCGGTCACTTTCCAGTAACCAGCTTCGGTTGTCCGGTCAGAGCGCTTGCTGTTAGAGTACTTGCGCTTCACACGACAAAATAAAAAGAGCTCCTTACTGTTGAACCAGTGACAAAACATGGCGGGCAATTGCCAAGGTTCGAATTCGCATATGTCGATCTCCGGTATCATGTCGTAGTAGCATTCGCCGGGTCGTCCAAGGATCTTGGGCTTCAAGTAATGAATCAGCAACTCCTCGTCAGTGGCGTAGAATCGGAATCCTGGAGGAAGTGCTCTCATTGCTTCAGAGATTGTGTTTTCCATTTGTATCACTAATCTGCGCAAGCAGAGAGAGGAAGAACAAGACAGAAAGACAGAGATTTTGTTGAAGGGTTTGAAGCGAGGTGGGACTAACATTGGCCAAGGGTGAGGAATTTATAGTGTGCATTGACTCAGTGACTGACGCTGTTTTCTTCGTTTTTTCTGTAGTCTTCCCTTCCCAACTGAGTTGTCTCGCTTGCATTTTCTTTTTTTTTTTGGACAGAGTCTCGCTTGCTTGAGAAGGGTTAAATCACACTTTTCAGTGTGCCCTGGACCCCTCAATCTCTGTCTGATATGTTTTAGCTTCCTCCATGAAGTTGACTGCAGAACCCCATGCATGATCGAGAACAAGCCAAAAGTCTAACGACTCTCTCTCTCTCTCTCTCTCTCTCTCTCTCTCTCTCTCTCTCTCTCTAGGCTAGGGATTTATTTATTGCATCAAGTCTTCATCACTGGTGCAGCATTTTCTACTAGATAAGCATCGTTGATCTCATGATAGCAGTAGAATAAGTTACTTATGGTGATCGAATCTGTCCAAATTCCTCATATAATCAACGGTTCTTATGCATTAAAACTCTCAAACATGGGTGATTTTCCTAACATCTCCAAAACCTTAACTTTATTCAATTTTTCTTTTTTGGCAGAAAGTAACCATTCCCGTTTTCCCTTTTCAAGTAAATAGTACGTTTATATGGGCGAAAATTTTAGTGTGAGATTTGGTGATTTGTCTCTAATGATTTAGAGTCAATCAAAATCGCTATCAATATTCAGTGCTACGTAATCACAAAATTTGTGAACCTTTTAGGTTTAGGGATTAATCCAATATGTTCAGACATTCTAACATGCATGCATGGACTTGTACTCGATTTAAGGTATGATATATAGAAGTTTCTGGAATTTTATGTGCATCAAACAAAGAATTTCAGTCTATGATCTGAGCTTCAGCAAGAGCAACTATCTTATTTTATTAATTTTGTTGGGGGAAAAGACAATGCTGCACACTTTAATGATTGAGATCTTATAAAAATAGAAATAACAATAGTTTTTGGGCCTTCTTGCTGAAGTTCAACCCTTGTTCCCAAAGGGTTGCACTTTCTATCCGGGACTTACATGACGATGGCACTTTCATTTACTCTTTCCCCACATGTTTCATCATTCACTCCTTTTGGCTCCCTATTTGTCTATGAGATAGATAAGTAACAAGAAAATGGGGTAGAACATTTCATGGGTAAGCCACGTCATCATAAAGCTCCATTGCTTCCCACTTCCCTTAAAATTAATTGGACGTGTTTCTTTACATTAATTAGAAAAAAAAATCATCTCATGTAATTTAATATTACGTTTGTAGAACAATATATCAATATCAATGGAGCATGCATGAATCTTTTTTTCAACCTATAAATCAAAACTAGGAATTATGCATCAAGTCTCCACCACTAGTGGAACCTTTTTTATTAGATAAGCATCATTACCATTATCCTAATATCCACAAAACTCTAATTATACTCCGACTTTTTTATTTGGGCAACAATGCTAATAGTCCTTAAATTTTAATCTAATGTGCAATATAATCTTTGGTTTATAATTCATTTAACATGATTCTTGAACTATTCCTAAATGTTCAATCTAGTATTAGATTTTTAATTTGTTCAATCTAATTCCTCAACTTGTCAAAAAAAAAATTATTTTCCCCTTGTTTGTTGAGGGTATGTTTGAACAAGGAGGGCGGAATTTTAGGGTGAGATTTTGTGATTTGTGTCTAACAACTGATGATAATCAAAACCAGCAAGTATCGATATTCAGTGCTATATAATCACAAAGTTTGTCATCCCTTTAGAGTGGGAATTAATCCAATTGGGACACCAATGAAGTGTAGATATCATAACATTCATGCATGAACTTATGCTTGATATAAGGTACGATATATATATATATAAGTTTCTAGAAATTTATATGGATATTTATGATGTATATACCTATTATTTCATTTCATTAATATTGTTTGGTAAAAACAATTTTGCACACTTTAATGATTGAGATTGGACCTCCATTAGTGTCCTCATATGGAAATAGAAATGACAAAACCTTTTGGAACTTCTTGCTGAAGTTCTAAGCCTTATTCCCAAAGGGATTGCACTTTTCAACTGGACCACCATGCGAATGGCGATTTCAGTTATGCCATTCTTTCCCCCACATGTTTCCTTAATCACTCCTTTTCTCTTACTATATTGTCTGTAAAATTTCAAATACATATATCTATAAGAAATTAGAAATATTTTTGGGTAGATTGGGATTTCACGGTTGAGCCACATCATCATAAAGCTCCATGGCTTCCCACTTCCCTTAACATTAATTAAACATATTTCTTTACATTAATTAGAAAAAAAAATTAATTATTTTTTAATCTTATACAATGTGTCTAAAGCAATATATCGAGATCAATTTGCTCCACTTATTAATATGGATGCAATTTGAATATTTTCTGCAGTACGAAAATTGTTTGAGGTCATTGGAGCATGGGGTACTTGTTTGGATTTTTTCATGGTATCAACTCTTGATATTTTGATACCTACAGTTGGTGCTTCTTCTCTTGGATTTTGGAGTTAGGGAAGCAAAAATTTTAGGAAACATATGAAGTGTATTTACTCGTGTAATATTTTTGTAAGAAGGGTAATCTGGATGGAGCCATCTCTACCCTTTAATTTCCCTTGAAATCAAGTAACTTGACTATTCGTTTGCCAAAGGAAGTCATCTGTGCACATCTAAGGTTGCAGCAATATCAATCCCAACCTTCTGCTCTAGAAGAATTTAATGTTGAAGCCGAATCCTATTGTATAAGTTTGGTAAAAACCACTTTACTTACTCAATAGTATATTAAGATAGAATCAAGGAACGATTTTGTTGTCCATAAGTAATTGTATTAGCTAAATTTAAACTATGAGTATGCATATATGCTACCAATTTGTACATTTTATTTTGTTGGACTAATTGTAGGATAACTACATTGTTGAAGATAAGCTTGGAAAGTTGGGCTGTGGACACCACTTTCATTGTGGCTATATTAAGAAATGGCTCATGAGGAGGAACTTTTGTCTATTTTGCAAAAGGAATGCCACGAAATTATGAATAAGGCATATTTAATCTTTGAAGTAGTTCTTGTCATGGTTTTGAGGAGATTGATTGAGTTTCTTCTCATCTTAATTGATTTAACATGCTGAATATCTAATTTCTTTCTATCTAACTTTAAGAACTATATAGAAAGCAATATGGTAGTGTCACGGGCCGGCAGTTTCTTAACTACAAGTTAGCTCGTGTGGCGCCTGGTGGGCTGATAAGACCAGGCTAGCCTTTCTTCTCTACTTGTTCTCAAGAATAGTGCGGCGAATAGCATCCTTGTATCGGATTATACCATGCCCAGCTTAGGTTGATCATTTCAATCCATCGAGCCAGATAGCAAAACATTTTAGGCATAACAACTAATCTTGGCTTGCCATGGCCTCATCAAGAGAGTGGTAAAAGCTCCCAGCCAATTTGTGCACTAGAGGCCAACCCCACTTTTAGAACTCCATAAAGATATAATCATTCTATCCTAAAATATATAGCATGAACAGTCCTAATGCCACTTCGACGAACCAATTATATTCATCCCCTCTGCATCACTCACTCTGCAACCAATTACCCCAATCTCTACTCACAAGGGTACGTGAGTACAGGATAACCACGAGTCGTGACATTAGCCTTTGATATCAAGTTTGCAATATCAACAATGTAGTAACTGATGGACATCGACAACTCCTCCATTGTCATTGGTAACTCGGTAATCTCGACATTTTAATAAATTTGGTTTAATTTCTAACATTCCACACACCTCTACGGTTTTTCCAACCTCTTCAGCATAGCCAAATGATACGAGGATAATATCGAGTCCTACTGCTTTTGTAACAACCTTTCCCTATTTTGACCAAACAACTGTTCACCTACAGTAACAACAAATGTGCAATTCATCCATCAACTAAGCCAAAAGAAGAAGAAGAAGAAACGGCTGGGAAAATATCGAAAATTGTATTGAGATGTTCCCATAACTTGTGGTTCAAATTAATTATAATAGAGAAACAATCACACGTACAAAGAGAGGTAGAAATGAGGAACATGGCTTCCAAAGTTAATTACTAATAAAAAAATTGCAAAAAAAAATAAATAAATCTATCGAAAAGGATGTATGCCTAATTATTATATTGTTGTTTTATTCTTTGAAATTTGAAAATAAAATTAATTACTAAAGGAATGCATTTTAAAAACAACGAGGGGGAAGTCATTAAGGAGAGAATTCAAATGCAAATAGAATTAAATAAATGGAAACAAAAAGAAAATTCAAAAAGGGAATTCAATTGCCCTAAAAATAGATAATGACTAGATTCGGCTGCCACTAAATTAATCAAAAAATTAATGTATAACCATATTAGTTTATAGCTAATTAGGGAAACAAATAGAATACAACAAGCCTGAACTTACCCAATTAGCCTTGATGAAGAAAAATGAACTCACGAAGATATGTTATGAGGTTTATTGCTAGATACGTGTGTCATTGCATGTTTGGGCAAGTTGTCCCAAAGTAGACATATCTAAAATGGGCAAAAGAGAGTATATAGTAAATATCTATTGTATTTCCCCACAAAAGGTCAATGTGTATGATTTCTTGCATCCATGTACTTCTCTTTTCTTCAACAATTTTATTATTGTGGGATTTCCTTCCACCAAAATTCATGAGGACAAATAATCATCTTTATATGAACCAGTGACAACCATTTTATTTCCAGAAGTTTTTCTTATTCTTTGGCTAAAAAAGGAGGGTTGCATTTTTAATTGGTAAGCTATATCTCATCAGTAATTGAATTGCAATTTTGGTGCGTCTACGTTGAAATTTGGAATAATCACTACAAAGATGACTTCTTATGTTGCTGATGAACAATATTGGATTGATATACTTAACAATAACGAACAAATTCAAATTGAGAAAATATAAAATAACCACTAACGGTTGCCAACGATATGTACGGTCAATTAGTAACTAAGTTAAAAGATCCATCAATTGACCATCTTAAGAGATCAAATTAACAAACTTAGATATATCACTTACCAATATAATAACAAGTACATATATAACTTACAAATCTCATACTAGATTCCAAGCCTTAATACTGTCTACATCATATAAGAAAATTGTTACTGTTTACAAGGAATGATATTAAAAGATCTTGCGCTCTTTTGGTGGATTAGTTTGAGAATCTATGAAAAAATTACGATTAGCTAATATCACACCGTTTTAAATATTGTGGGGGAGGGAGAGTAGTAGACCAAGAAAAGGATTAATTCAATAAAACGTGACTAGTTCAAGAATGAAATACAAATACAAATGTAAGATGACAATTGGAATTGGGATTTCTCAACAACTAAAAAGAGATGTTAAATCGAGAAAGCTCTCCAATATGGTAAGTTGGAATTTACTCAATCAGGCATGAGGAAGGATAATATAAATAGAGACAAGTTTTGGACTGATGACTTGTCTTCTTGATGTTTGTCTTCATTTTGTATCATCTCATCTCTTTGTCATAGTCTATGCAAATTACATCAAAATTCTCTTGAACTCTCACATCGGTGTAGCTCTTCCAGGTTATTTTTCATGTGCTCTCTTGCTCTTTTTCCCCTTTCATATCCCTTTTCTCTCCTTAGCATATGGTATGATATAGGTTATTTTTCAACTCGTGCACTACAGTTTTTTTTTTCTCTATATTTCAAATGTGAAAAAGAATTTGAAGAGTATCTATACTACATCCATTGGTCAGATCTTGGATTTTTTTTATAGACAAAGCAAATTTCTTCAAGTGATTTTATTATTATTATTATATTTTAATCTATATTTTCATGAGGGTATCGATGTTTGTAACAATCTATATGCTTTCTCTTTTTCCTTGCCAAAGTCTTTTTTGTCACATTTTACAAATAGCTTAAAGACATGATCTAATAGATTGCTATATCACGGAGGGTGTGGGATATTTTATTGGCATTTATATTATTTGGATTTTATAAACCCATTTCTTATATTTGATTGTTGAGACAATGATACTTGTCTAAAATTTATTTCGCATGATCAATTCAATCATCAATCGGTGACCTTTGTTCATTCTCTAGTGAATCTATGATTATTTGCTCACCTTTGGATTTTACCACTTTTTTAATGAATGGCCATTTTTCACAGGCTACTTTTGATCAAGGTTTACTTCCGGTTGGTGCTTCTCAGATCAAGTACGTATATTCTCTTTTTTTTTCTTTTCCACTCCATATGGTATTGAATTTATTCAAAAGCCTTAGTAAATGGTCATAGGTTTTCTTTGCTTCTATGCTTGTAAAGTTCATTCTAGCCATTTCATTTGATTATTATTAAGGTTTATTCTAGCCATTTTGCTTGGGGTGGGCGACCTTAGGCAAGGCCCAATGATTTTTGCTCAGATCTAGAGTGAGGGTTGTGCCCTTCTCGAGATTTGGGCTACCAAGCCCTCGCCAAGAGCCACCAAGGCCTCACCTAGGGCTGACAAGGGCAAACTCTGCCAGCCCTTCATGACGGTTATGGTGGTGGCCACAGGTGAGGGCTTGGCCAAGCTGTGGGTGAGTATTTTTTTTTTAATAAAAAAATTAGATTTTTATTTTTTAATTTAATTTTTTTTTGTATTTATAATTTTATAATGCTTTTTTTTCTGGCGTGGCTCTTGGTAGGCATCACGTCATTGCCACATGTCTTGAGAAAGTAATGAAATAAGACACGTAAGCATTTTCCATTAACTTTATCCATTTTGACCATTTTAAAGATTTTATTGCAGTTTTTACAACTTGAATGAGTCAATTGTACTTTTGTGATCAGTTTTAGAACATTAGTGAACTTATGCCTAATATTTGTACTAAAATTTCATCAAATCCTCAATTTTTTTATTGCCTATAAGTCTTATCAAAATTATCCTTAGTGACCGGCTAGAAAATTATCATTTTATTATGATATAAGGTCAACTAGAATAATTTTTTTCGAGCTTTTACAAATACGATAATTAGGTTGGTTTCAAAATTTTTAGATCCCATTTCCAAAAAGTTTCGATTTCAATCTCACTATGTGTAAGTTAATTACTTGTCTTATTCATTCTCCAGTGATAAATAAATTAAAAAAAAAAATATGTCAGCACTGAAAGAAAATTTATAGCATTTTGAAAAAAAAAAAATCTCTTGTTTTATATATACCATGAGAGCAATTACATTCCAACTTAGCCCCTCCAATACTTCAAGTAGGAATTCATCCCTCGACAGAAACAGACTTTTGCGATGTATAAACCACCGATTTGGATAGAATAGGCACACCTCCTCTAGCATATTGATTTAAGTTTCATATATAGTTTTAATACAAATGCTAAATGGCCATTACATAGTCGATCATAGAGGTTTAGCCTTTCTGTTTATATGTAAAATCATTGACAGAAGGAATTCTGCGCACTTAGTGGGTTGATTCACCATTTGACAACATATGTATGCTTTGGTATCCATAACAGGTTTAGTATAAACATAGAGAAATAATTTGAAATCCGATCATTCACTAGAAGAAAAAACTAAATATTTTTTCATGAGGTAATCTTATCCTTTTTCTTATGATTTACTAAATGATTTGTTAATATTTTGTTAGGAAAAATATTAGGTTCATATCTTTTGAGCTATTTTGGCATAATGAACAATGTATACCCAAGCACATTTATATACAAATTTTTCATTGTTAATTCTCTGACAAAAGAATTTACATTTACAGATCTTTACAATGGAACAAGATAACAATGCAATGAATCGAAACAATAACGAATCAATTCAACATAACATTTTTCCACAAAGCATTGTGCTTTCTGAAGGAAACCCGGCAAGATTACAAGGTCAAGAATCATCATATCTAACTAGCCAATTTACTTCTGCAACATCTGGAATGCTAAGATGGGCGAGTAGAGGGGTGAGGCGAGCTAGAGCTCATCCTGAGATTTCATCTCCATCACCATGGGCCACTATCCAAATCAGAATGCAGGAGGTATGTTTCAAAAATTGTAAAGTTATTATATCTTTGTGCATTCGTGTTTCATCCGCGAGGTCATATTTATAGTGCCGGACTTGAAAACTCAAACAGATTTTTTGCGGAATTCTCAACTTGGTTCCCTAATAAACTATGGTAATTTCATTGGAAATTTCGTTAATACATTTCCTTGAAAAGAGTATTTGAAATTGAGAGCTTTAAATCAAGACCGATTTTTACTACCATTTGTGTGGTGTATTTCCATATACCTCACGCTCTTGATGCCAAAAGATAATCGCAACGTATTAAACTTGTGATTCTCAGTTCTATATTGGATGTGAGATTTAATTTACAAGCCATATCATGATAATATGTAATTAATTATACCTTTTTAGGAAACTCATAAAATATATGGATTTATGTGTCTAGTAGAAAAAGGTAAAGTGTTATGGACTTTTAATGGGAATTTTTTTTTTTTTGGGGCAATGATTAACCACAATCTAGTAATATCATAATTGTCATTACCCTCTTATTGTGTCTCCTTGGATATTCATACTTGCTTGCATGTATTTTAAATTTCCACCTAAATGATAGTCTAAATATTTTCCTGGACAATTAAAATATTTTTCATTCATTTTTTTTAAACAATACAAGCAATCGTTTTGAAGAATTTTGTTTTCTAAATTATTATTTTCTGTGAAACAAATAAAGCACATAATCTCTTTTATGGTACTGTGAACTATAAAAAAGTTCAACTAAATAGAGATTGTTGCCTATGTAATACGTCAAACATTTGCAGTGGCATCACGAGTTTTGTAGTGGACACAAATGTTTTCGAATAATAATATTTGTCACTCTAGATCTTGAGTTTTGTTGTGGACATGATTTTTGAGTTTTATCTCTCATGCTAATGTTAAAATGTATAAAATAGCAAAATTGTTGTAATTAATTTTCGTGGGTATATATATATATATATATATATATGCTCTAGCCCCTTCACTACATGTATGTGTGCTATTATGTATATTGCATTTAAACAACTAAAAACCAATCCAAATGTGCATTGATGTAGACATTGATTGAGATCAAGGGACATCTAGTTCCGACTTAGTTAGCCCTCGAGCGAGCAATATTTCGATACTTGAGAAATAATTTACTTAAGTAGAGGTGATTGTGATATACTTAGGTTTTCCTTATATGCTTATGATTACAAATTGGTCCATCTCGAAGAGCAGGGTGGAGATGTTTGCATAGGATTGAGTGAGGAAGCCATCTCTACTCATCTCAAGTCGCAGCAATATCAACCCCAACCCTCTACTTCGGAAGAAGCCAATGTCGAAGCTGAATTCTGTTGTATTTGCTTGGTAAGAACCACTTCATTTACTCAAGAACATATTAAAATAAAATTGAGGAAAAAATTTGTTGTCCATAAGTAATTGTCTTAGCTAAATTTAAACTACAAGTATGCATATATGTTACTAAATCACACCTTAAATTTTGCTGGACTATTTGTAGGATCATTACATTGTTGAAGACAAGCTTGGACAGTTGGACTGTGGGCATTGCTTTCACTGTGGCTGTATTGAGAAATGGCTCACGAGGAAGAACTTTTGTCCACTTTGTAAAAGGAAAGCTATAAAATTATGAATGAGGCATATTTTGTCTTTGAAGTGGTTCATGTAATGGTTTTTGAGGAGAATGATTTGAGTTTCTACTAAATTCGATATATTTGACATTGTTGAATATCTAATTTCTTTGTATCTAACTTTAAGGAACTAAATAGAAAGCAACATGATTCCATGCACCAATAATAATGATTTAATAGTAGCGCCAATAATAATTAACTAAAATAACAAATAAATTGGTATTTAAGAAAATTATAAAACCTAAATAGTACTACTCCCATGATTGTTTTGACGATGAGAAGATATAAACTTCAATGATAATTAATGACGCTTAATGGTTGATTAGTTTCGGTTAAGCATGGATCATGTGGTTAGTTAGATTAGATTATTGAATTTAATTAATTACCGATGCATGTTAGGTAGATAGTTAGTGCAACTAGAGCCTACACAAGCTCTAGTATTTAATTAGAGTGGTTCGGTAATTTTCCGAGCCCGTCTCAGCTTCCAATTAGGCTTTACCGAGCCTCATTAATTTTCGTAATTATTTAATTAATTATTTATTTTTCTGGAAATTAGACCAGGATAGTTGGTGGCCAAAATTTTATGCTGATTGCAATGATGTGATCTATTTATTTAATTGAGTTCTAATTTGTATTGATTTGGTGTGAATTGTGATTTTAGGATATATTCCTAAATTTTATTTTTTTCAGTATTTGATTGGAAAATAACCGAGCGTCGGTTTACAACGACATAAATATTTTGGTGGACTATATAAAATAGTGTGATTTATAGAAAGAAAATTAATATATTTTAGCTAAGGCTGACTGTGTACCCACATATGATATTTTATCAAGTATGATAAATTGTGGAAATACCGGCTCGGTGACTCTATATGTCATTTTGGAGAAAGAACAATATACTTTATCAACTCTGTGACTTTATATGTCATCTTGGATAAAGAATAGTATACGATATCGGTTCGGTGACTCTATATGTCATCTTGAAGAAAGAACGATATACTATATTAGCTCGGTGACTCGATAGGTGATCTTAGAGAATGAACAGTATACTATTTATTAGCCTTGAGCTTAGCTACTATCTATCTATCTTTTAGCTTAAAGTAAGCTGTCTGCAAGGTGGTCGGGCTCTATAGATAGTATTGATTGAAATGACTAGGGAATAGTCTTGTTAACACGGAATCGATTGAGTCAATTGATCAATGATTCGATATGATTGGTTGAAATGTTTGTTTAGTTATCTAAACTGTATCGATTTGCAAGAAGGAAACTGAGGCTAAGGTAAGTCTTCTAACTCATGGTTGTGTTTAGGCAACCCTTAGGGCGTATTTTATTTCTAATCAAGTTTTAGGGGGTTAAACTTGCTGAGACATTATTTCACTGGTTATTGTATAATCTTTTTCAAATTCTTAGATGGTGGTCGTGGAGGACCGAAGCCCTGAAGTCTATGGGGGTGGAGTCTGAAGGATTGGCATCTGTGTCCAACTAGTTATCATAGGACAGCTTCTTTTCGGGAGCTGATATTTTGTAAACCTTTACCTAGACTCTGCTTGTATATAAACTCAGTTGTATATATAAGCGTGGTTGGGTTTTTAGTTAGAAAAATATAGCCCTACTTTCCTGTTCCATTATATGTTGTCTGGGGATTATTATTTGCTTCTGCATGTGTATTTAAAATGAATGGGTTAGCGATGCGTCATGGGACGTCGCTATTTAATCGACTAGTGAGGGATGGGCGCGCGCTCTTGAGGATCGGGTTGTGACAACTTGGTCTACCTGCTAGCGTTCGATTAGCTAGAATTGAATTTCCATTTTTCGCAAATGCTTGTCTACAGTTGATTGATTGTAACTACTAATTCTGGTTATTTGTTTTTTTTTTTTTTTGGTAAAGATGGTTATTTGTTTTTTTGTTTTTTTTTTTTGGTAAAGATGGTTATTTGTATTTGTAATGCTCAGACCACAGAAAAGTCATCTGTCAGTCTTCAGATCCAAGACTGTACTTGCAACTGAAAATATTTCATAATCAGGTGGTCATGCCAATCACTTCTCCTTTTCCATTTTTTTATTTTATTTTCAAATCACATGCAAACTGCATGAAATGCAAAACAATTAAGAGGGACAAATCCAATTCCGTCGAGACAACGGTCAATCGAATGAGAATGAATTTGATGCCAAATCGATATGCCTCATATATATACAAACAGAATGTGAGTGCAAAACAAGTAGCTAAGACAAATCCAAATATTCTTTTGTACATTTCTGGCAAATTTCACGTTAAAAATTCACCTACAGCTTTGACGAAAAACTCATATTAAGCAGCTTGGAATCAAAAGCTAACTAAACAAACAATGTGCATTAATGAATGCACCTGATCCGTGTACATTGTTTTCCACATGGAAAATATCTTTCTGCAGCCCAATACGGGCGTACTTATATCAGCCCTTGAAGAGTGTCCTTCCAGGCCAGTGGATGTACACACCAATTACCTAGCCCCCAAAAAAAAAGCTTATATAATGCTTTCTATAAAAGAGTTTATACTAGTACCAGCTTATGGGGTCAACATTTCCAATATCTCTTGGAGTAGTTCAGTATCAGCAAAATAAGATTCCAAATCCTGATATACTGAATCAGGAGTAAATTGCTCCCCAGTCGCTGTGGGTGGCTGTGGAGTTGCAGAATCACATTGGGATGAGTTCCAGTCTGGTGAGAGAATTGGCGCCAGTGGTTGCTGTATGTTTTCTTTTAAAGAGTCCTGTTGTCAAAACAAAAACAAGAAGAAACATTAGTTTGCTATACATGCTATAATGATCTTTAACAGGCACCATTTAGATGCTTCTTCTGATCTTCAGAATCTCTTCAGGTATTATGCTTTTGGCAATTACTAATGTGTTGGAGCAGCTTGTGTTCTTGGATTCATCGGGGGTGTTAGGTCTACTTCTGCTGCCTTCTTGAGGCATTATAGGGATACTTCTGTTGTTAACCTCATCAGACAAGTTAGGGCTACTTCTGCTGCCTTCTTGAGGCACAATAGAGATACCTGTGTCGGTCTTCTGAGTCTTTGAATTTTTCTTACCATTCTCATCAGGGTTTTTCTTCAAGCGGTAAAGAATGAAGTCACTCTGATATTGAAAGACAAGTTAATAATTTACTAAAGCCTACTCACTGATCTGTGAAAGTACTTTCCGGTTTAATCCCAAAGGAATAATAAAACCAACCTCAAAGAATCAAATATCAGTCAATATAACAACTTTGGTAAAAAGAGAATCCTTGCCAGCTTCAAAATAGAGTTAATGGTGCAATTGATAGCTATAGCATTATCAAAATTTGGAGCGAAAAGCTGAAAACCAATCAATAGAAGTTTAATAAGAGCTTAGTTCATTTCAGGGAAAAAAATAGAAGCAGAAGTCAGAGCAACTGAAAATAAGCTGCTCAGTCCCTACTCCAGAAAAATATGTCAAAGAAAATAAAATCAGAAGGGCTCTGAAATGAAAGTTCCCGGAATGGAGAAAATTCATTTAGTGACCTTAATCACACAAATGTATCCATAAATAATTCAAATATGGTTTGCGCCAAAGTTCACTGCAAGAGGAAGGGAAAGCAAGAAGATTGAGTACCTGGTCATTGAGGATGCTGTATTCATGCAGTACCCATTTGGTATGAGCATTTTTGGGACTTTCAAGTTTTTTGAAAACCAAAATTTTCTTCAGACCTAATGTGTTCTTCCTGTCTTGTGTCCTGATTTTGTGAGTTTTGCCTGGTGACTTCCGAGAGCCATAGTCATTTGTCCTTCTCGCCTGTTTACTTTGAGGTACTTATTTTGCAGATGGCCGAAGAAGAACCATTCATCACCATCTGACTTTATCCTTGATAGTTCTGCATATTTCCACAGCAAAAAATCTTCAAACTACTGATGCAAACCAATAGACACAGAATCCCAGAAGGCATATAATGGACCAACCATGAACTTCTCACATTTTTTAAAGATGAACGGGACAGTCTTGATTTTGTCTTACCATTTATCTTGCCACGTAAATCCCAAGGTGGCAATTGATGGACATCAACCTTGGGAATTATCTGTTCAACTGTTTCATTGCCAAGTGTCTTCAAGTATTGATGACAAGTTCCTCATCTGTTGGTCTGAATCAGAATCCCACCGGCAGATCAACTAACGAAGTTTCTATGCTTTCCATCTCAAAAAAAAAAAAAAAAAAGAATAAAAAAAAAAGAAGAAGAACAAAATTACTAACAAAAAGGTGAGAGAGAAGGAAATTTGAAGAGAGCAATACTGACTTGCTTCGGATTGCTTCATACCAGAGTTCTACCCATTCTTATTTACAATAGAGATGCCATGGATCTTACCCTGGCTAGGAAGTTGTTTGACCGTTTTGTGGATCCCACATCTTAACCTCTGTATATCCTGTGACTGTGCATATCAATGGCTAGCTGGTTTTTCCTCTGAGTCATACCAATGGGTATGTCTACAGTTCCGTACAAACAGTAATCCGTGACAATAACCTTCGCATTTCATTTTGTGCAATAACAAGCGTCGGTACCTTTCATCATCAAGGTAGTAACTTCGCAAGCAAAATCAGTGATGGTTGGAGGACTACAGAAAGACCCCATACAAATACACAGGAGAATCCCATTTAAAATGAGTAAATACTTAAATATTATACAAAAGACACTTCTACTACTCAATTTTTCCAAGCCATGTGTTCAATCATTCAAAGCAATCCCGATGTGAGATTCTTCATGATTTTTTATGTCCGCTCAAAATTAACAAGGACTGAGGCGGTAAAAGGCAGAAGGAGGGAAAAGAAAAATCTTAAATTTTTCCCCACTTATTTTTACTCATATTAACAAATAAAATGTTCATGGCTAAGCCAAAAAAAAACTATAAAAAAATAAAATAAAATAAAAATAAAAGTCCATCAGAAAAGCATTTGCATACAAACAAACGAGTTATAATAAAGACATAGGGGATTGCCACTAACATGGTAAAGAAAGGAGGAAAGAACTGTTCTCGACTAAAAAATTTTGGACTTGTTCTCCAAGTTTCAGAACTTCTTTGGAAAGTTTACATCTTCTTCCGACTCTACCATCACGCAACCCCCTCAAAAGTTATTCCCTCAAGGTCCATAGCCAAAAGCAAGGTCTTCAGCTCCCTCATGCATTACTTCCTGTCAAACTTCCACTAACAATAGTATTTATCTATTAGGATTCCTAATAAAAAATTTTAGCAGGCCCGAAGTAATCAAAAGAGCTTGTTATCCAAGCTCAGTTTTATTCTTTTGAATATTTTACTGTATAATAGGAACTTACTTAGTTTCAGGATTAAGATATATATGACATTGACACATCACTCCTACAAATCAACATGTAAGCACCATTTAAACCAATTAGCTTCAGTTCAAACTTCCAACGGTTTGGGTGTTTAGAAAAGTGCTGCTAAGTGATGAAATATATTCATTACCAAAGTAATTGTCATGCCAACCATTTTCCAACAAGCCGTCTTCTGATGTAAATGAAACACTGGCCAGTTGCAGCAAGTAATTCCATCATTTCTCCAAACGAATTCTGCACTCAGGGGAAAAAACCATTAAACAAGAGCTAAAGCTATAAAGTCTCGCGCCTGTCACGATTCTTCCTATTCTTGTAGTTGCATCTTTTCCAATTAAATGATTTGCAACTGCATCAAAATATAGAAAAATGCCTGAATCGACATCATGGTAAATTAACACATCACCCATCCAATCTTTTCTCCCGCTCATTTCAACATTCACTTTATGCAACATAGACAAGGCAATGCACCTGCAGATTCATAAAAGGGGCAAGCATAAATCTCTGATAGTAAACACTTCATAGCATGTCAATTTCCCAGGAGCAAAGCAACAAGAACCGGGTCAACTGCCTCCCAAATATGTAAGACGGAGAGGGAACGCGGAGCGGGGAGAGAAGAGACAATCACAACCTACACCGGGGTCGTGCTCGATATTGTAATTTCCAAACATAAAGGCGCGAAAAAAATTGAAAACCATTTTGAAAAGGAGAAAAATTTCAGTGATCGAGAACTACCCAGCAACGGTTGCATCTACCGGAATTGCTGCATAGGAATCAAAGGATCATTCATGGCTGTCACCCACCTCAAGTTCCGTCCGCTTCCAGGTTAAATTTGCAATCTTGTTTAGATTTTCGGAATACATAGCAATGTGCAAGTCAGACCCAATTCAGATCACGAAACGGAAACCCTCCTAGAAAAGCACGGACCCCAGAAAACTCACTCCACGCAAATGGGGAACTTGCCCAAGTTCCAGAACGAGGAAGATGGAAGTCGAATTTTACCCGCAATCCGAGGCCGAGGCCAAGAAAAGAATCGATTTTTAATCTTGAAGAACGCACGACCCATGAAGGACTCGTCAATCATCGTTCGGGTAATTCGATTCGGCTCCAACCCAATTGGGGGCCGGATCTTGAGCAAGAAATCGAGCCGACAGAACCGAGCAAGATTGACGAGTGATTCATGGTTCGTAATGGATCGCAGTGAAATCTTGATCGAGCAACGTCGTCTTTCTCCAACTCTTCGGTAGGAAGATGGAAGAAAAAAGATGATGCGCCCAACTCTGCTTTTCTCCCAATTGCCTCCACAAAAGTTTATATGATTTTTTTTAGTCCACCCCCATTGATTAGAACTCTTTTTTCTTTAGACATTTTGAATATATTAGCATTGCTTTTTCGTTTTTGAATTAGCAGGTTTAGTATAATGTGTCTATCATGTGATCTTCTCTGTTCTCTTTTTTATTTTTTATCTTCAATAAAAGGTGACCTCCCATAAATTTTAAGATTAATTATTTGTTTTTTTTTTTTATGAATTATGATTTTACCCATCCCAAATGGAACTTTTTCTCCATATCATTCAAAATGGATCAAATGTGAATTGATAAATATTCATTTTCTAGGTAGATATTGTCCTTTTTATTTTAATGGCAATCAACTAATTAATATTTTTAGTAAGAAATTTGGCGACTTGATTTAAAATAAACTTCAACAAGCTCTATCAAATTCAATAAGTCAATAATCATGTAAACATTATATTAATTTTGATCTCATACATCTACTATTAATATGTATTGCATTCAATTATAGAAAACTTGAAGACATAGATTATACGTGGATAGCTACATAGTAAATGAAAAAATGGATAAGGTTTTTCCAACTTCGAAAGTTGAAATTGCTTTTGTGTAAGGATCTTATCAATGTAACTTGCTAGTGTCATTAACTCATGGCAATTGATATGAACTTCTTTTAAAACTATAATATTGAGCTAATTTTCATTACCAATTGGTAATTTTTATTACAAACAAAGGACAAATTTTCGTAGTGAATTTCCTTTTTGTAATGAATTTTCTTTTATGTGGTGAGTTTTGTACAAATAACGTGATTCTTTCTTTCAAAACTCTCGATCCAAGAAAATAATTATACAAATTGTTACATTGTTGTCGTAGAGAAGTGAACTTAATTACGAGTTACAGTAAATTTAAAAAAAGTTCCTCTAAAGCTGACCAAAAAGCGATTTTCTGGGTAATAACGGCCACTGTTGCCTAAGACACCTACAAAATTTGAAACTGTCTATGTTTCCCTTCTCTACAGAAAGCCACACTAAACAATACTAATCTCAAAGTAAACGACCAAAAAAAAAAAAAAAAAGACATCACAAATTAAGAAAACACACGCACACTCATTGCAAATTATGATCGACCATCTTCGCGTGTTGTGGTAGAGAAGTCCCCAGACATTGCCCAGTCAATATTGGAATAGTTTGCGAAATTGCTGTATGGAGATTTCATGTAGCCATGGTCTAGCTCATCGCCATAGCTGTCATATGAGAAATCAAATAAGGAAGACCATCCTTCCTCTGTTCCTGCCTGGGGCTGATAGGTTGGAGTATAGTCTGATAAAATGTCATCCAGTGGGTGCAATGGAGGGAGCGATTCCATGAAGTCTCCCACGGACATCTGCATCCAAAACAATGCAAATCATATTAGGCAACCCATCTTAAGTCTATTTACAGAAACAATCTTGAAGTATGAAAAGGAAATACTCTCACTGATGTTGCTTATATGATAATGCAGTCAATAGTATTTTGGTTATAGAAAACCAGTGTGTTTGTGACTTTGATATGCTTTATAGGTCTTGGGACTGAACCCCATGCTAAGTAAGTTCTACAAAATAAAATGCGCCTCTCTTACCTCGGGTTGAGCATCGACTGCTTCTTGGTTATCAGCCACTTCGTCGCTGGGGGAGTTACAGAAGCTGGAATAGTCCCCTTCTTGATTCACAGGGGTCTCCGATACATTGCTAGCGTATGCGTGAGGGCTGCTTGAACAAACTTCAGGGCTGACTGCTGGAGCGTGAGGGCTGCTTGAATAAACTTCAGGGCTGACTGTTGGAGCGTGACCCATCATCAGCTTCTTCTCCTTTTTGTTCTTGATCCGACATGCCACGTAAGGCAGCATCTGCATATATATATCATGAACAGCATTAGTTATAGAGAGATAACCCGTAAGTAAAAAGCATATCTCGATTGCTGCTTATAACCAGTTCAGTTGTGCAATGAATGAGAACCAAAACCTTACCTCGTATTCGTTATGGCCCAGACACTTAGGACTAAGCTGGTACTCATGTGAGACCCAGTTGGTCCTTTTGCCTTTAGGCACGCGGCCTGTGTAGAACACCAGTGTCTTCTTGATTCCTATCGGCTCATCGGTGTCCTCACTCATGATGGTGCGTTCCTTGCCGGTCACTTTCCAGTAACCGGCTTTGGTTGTCCGGTCAGAGCGCTTGCTGTTAGAGTACTTGCGCTTCACACGACAAAAGAAAAAGAGCTCCTTACTGTTGAACCTGTGACAAAACATGGCGGGCAATTGCCAAGGTTCAAATTCGCATATGTCGATCTCCGGTATCATGTCGTAATAGCGTTCGCCGGGTCGTCCAAGTATCTTGGGCTTCAAGTAATGAATGAGCAGCTCCTCGTCAGTGGCGTGGAATCGGAATCCTGGAGGAAGTGCTCTCATTGCTTCAGAGATTGTGTTTTCCATTTGTATCACTAACCTGCGCAAGCAGAGAGAGGAAGAACAAGACAGAAAGACTGAGATTTTGTTGGAGGGTTTGAAGCGAGGTGGGACTAACATTGGCCAAGGGTGAGGAATTTATAGCGTGGACCCGTGCATTGACTCAGTGACTGACATTGTTGTTGTTGTTGTTTTTTTTTTTTTTTTTTTTCTGTAGTCTTCCCTTCCCAACTGAGTTGTCTCGCTTGCTTTTTCCTTTTTTTTTGGTCGAAAGTTGTCTCGCTTGCTTGAGAAGGGTAAAACCACACTTTTCAGTGTTCCCTGGACCCCTCATCCTCTGTCTGATATGTTTTAGCATCCTCCATGAAGTTGACTGCAGAACCCCATGCATGATCGAGAACAAGCCAAAAGTCTAACGACTCTCTCTCTCTCTCTCTCTCTCTCTCTCTCTCTCTCTCTAGGCATGCATAAATCTTTTTTCTCAACCCATAAATCTAAAGCTAGGGATTTATTTATTGCATCAAGTCTTCATCACTAGTGCAGCATTTTCTACTAGATAAGCATCGTTGATCTCATGATACCAGTAGAATAAGTTACTTATGGTGATCGAATCTGTCCAAATTCCTCATATAATCAACGGTTCTTATCCATTAAAACTCTCAAACATGGGTGATTTTCCTAACATCTCCAAAACCCTAACTTTATTCAATTTTTCTTTTTTGCCAGAAAGTAACCATTCCCGTTTTCCCTTTTCGAGTAAATAGTATGTTTATATGGGCGAAAATTTTAGTGTGAGATTTGGTGATTTGTCTCTAATGATTTAGAGTCAATCAAAATCGCTATCGATATTCAGTACTACATAATCATAAAATTTGTGAACCTTATAGGGTTGGGGATTAATCCAATAAGTTCATACATTCTAACATGTATGTATGGACATGTACTTGATTTAAGGTATGATATATAGAAGTTTCTGGAATTTTATGTGCATCAAACAAAGAATTTCAGCTTCTACCGAAAAAAAGAAGAAGGAAAAACAAAGAATTTCAGCCTATGATTTGAGCTTCAACAAGAGCAACTATCTTATTTTATTAATTTTATTGGGGAAAAGACAATGTTGCACACTTTGATGATTGAGATCTCATGAAAATAGAAAAAACAATAGCTTTTTGGCCTTCTTGCTGAAGTTCAACCCTTGTACCCAAAGGGTTGCACTTTTTATCCTGGACCTACATGGCGATGGCACTTTCATTTACTCTTTCCCCACATGTTTCATCATTCACTCCCTTTGGCTCCCTTTTTGTCTCTGAAATTCTAATATATAGATAAGTAACAAGAAAATGGGGTAGAACTTTTCATGGGTAAGCCACATCATCATAAAGTTCAATTGCTTCCCACTTCCCTTAAAATTAATCGGACATGTTTCTTTACATTAATTAGAAAAAAATAATAATCATCTCATGCAATCTAATATTACGTTCATAGAACAATATATTAATATCAGTCGAGCATGCATAAATCTTTTTTTCAACCTATAAATCAAACTAGGAATTATGCATCAGGTCTCCACCGCTAGCTGACCCTTTTTTTATCGGATAAGCATCATTACCATTATCCTAATATCCACAAAACTCTACCTATACTCGACTTTTTTATATGGGAAATGATGCTAATAGTCCTTAAACTTTAACCTAATGTGCAATATAATCTTTGGTTTATAATTTATTCAATGTGATTCTTAAACTATTCCTACATGTTCATTTTAGTCTTAAATTTTTTAATTTGTACAATCTAATTCCTCAACTTGTCAAAAAGAAACTATTCATGTTTCCCCTCGTTTGTGGAGGGTATGTTTGAACAAGGAGAGGGGGGGGGGGGGGGAGGAAATTTGGGGTGAGATTTTGTGATTTGTGTCTAACAACTGAAGATAATCAAAACCAGCATGTATCAATATTCAGTGCTATATAATCACAAAGCTTGTCATCCTTTTAGAGTGGGGATTAATCCAATTGGGACACCAATGAAGTACATATATCATAACATCCATGCATGAACTTATACTTGATCTAAGGTACGATAATAAAAGTTTCTAGAAATTTATATGGATATTTATGATATGTATCAACTATTTTATTTCATTAATATTGTTTGGTAAAAACAATTTTGCACACTTTAATGATTGAGATTTGACCTCCATTAGTGTCCTCATATGGAAATAGAAATGACAAAACCTTTTGGAACTTCCTGCTGAAGTTCTAAACCTTGTTCCCAAAGGGATGGCACTTTTCAACTAGACCACCGTGCGAATGTTGCTTTCAATTATGCTGTTCTTTCTTCCACACGTTTCCTAAGTCACTCCTTTTCTCTTACTATACTGTCAATAAAATTTCTAATACATTTATCTATAAGCAATTAGAAAAGATTTTGGGTAGATTGAGATTTCATGGTTGAGCCACATCATCATAAAGCTCCATTGCCTCCCACTTCCCTTAACATTAATTAGACATATTTCTTTACATTAATTAGAAAAAAAAAAGTTAATAATTTTCTTAATCCTATACAATGTTTCTAAAGCAATATATCGACATCGATTTGCTCTACTTATGTATCTGGATGTCGAATATTTTCTGCAATACAAAAATTGTTTGGGGTCATTGGAGCATGGGATACTTGTTTGGATTTTTTCATGGTATCAACTCCTGATATTTCGATACCTACGGTTGGTGCTTCCCTTGGATTTTGGAGTTAGGGAAGCAAAAATTTTAGGAAACATATGAAGTGTATTTACTCGTGTGATATTTTTGTAAGAAGGCTAATCTGTCACCGTTACTCTTACTAGATCGATGGAGCCATCTCTACCCTTTAATTTCCCCTTGAAATCAAGTAACTTCATTATTTGATTTCGAAGGGAAGCAAATTTTGCTGTATATAGAACATCACAACTAAGTGTGGCTTCAATTACATTATTTTACAATGATAGGACATCCGCAATTTTCATATTACTTCACACTTTTGGCATCGAAAGCTCATCATCTCATTTAAAATGGTCAATTGTGTCAACGCTTTGTCAAAATCTTGACATTATATAATAATCAAGTGCAGGACGTCAATCGTGAATTTTTATTTTATGCTATATCGAAAATGCTATGTAATATTCCGTTGAAACATTATACAGAATGTTGTAGAATACTGACTTTTAACTTTAAGACGCTTTTACAAATATTTACTACGTCTAATTTATTCAAGTCCAAAAGGTCCTAAAGGACAAATTTCTAACTTATAAGATGTTGCCCGTCTGAAACTAGATAAGCAAAACAGTATCAAATAATTTTTGTCTTTTACAACGTCACAATGTTTAGTTGCAATTAAGTGCAAATGGGATTCTTTTGTGTGTTTGATGATAATTTACAGAGGCTCATGGTGTTTCTACCACGAGCAAGTCCAAAAACATTGTAGAAAATGCAATTTTATATAGTTATGCAATTTCGTATAGTTTATGATGTCGCGACGTTTCATAATATACGAAAGTATGAATGATTTTAATCATACGAGGCCACGCTGATTTGTCATAACTATAATGAAAATGTCATAAAACAAAAATAAAAGATTCTACAGTACAATAAACTTCCCATTTCATGATTTTCAAAAATCTTCCAGCTGCCCATTCTTTAAAAAAGATTTTTGCGGTCACAATTGCACCGTTCTCTATTGGACATAACAGGAGGTTCCTTTTTCCCGATTGCACTGTCCAGGGTCTTGTATTGAAGAAAAGATTTGACTCGAGGCTTTCTATCACTCCTTGCGATTGCTCAATCGATAAGTGTAGGGCAAAGGAAATCAAAGGCAAAATCCACCTCTCGGATTTTCAAAGCACGAAACCCTTTTGAATGTTCGACTGTCCAGTTCCAACTTTCCTATTTTTGCATCCCACCGAGTCAAGCAAGTAACTCCAGTACGGGACCAGGACTCCCCCTTCGATTTTCGATGCGCTTTGTCGCTTTTGGGCAGGTTTTTATGTGTTGGGAAAATCCCTACGTTGCTTTGAAAATGACAAAAACAATAAAAGACTATTAATGTATGTTTTGGTTGAGTAGTACTAGGTGATATAAGCACAAGCTGATATGCAGATGATATTACAAACAACACCATAAATTCAACGTGCGGACCTCTCAAGTGCCATAACTTTGTATAAAGGGACACTTAAGTGCCATAACTTACGAAATGTACACTTAAGTGCCAAAATCGGAGTAAAATGGATCACTTGAGTGCTAATCCGGCCAAAGTCCGGCCAAAATGCTGACGTGACATTTTTTCGGCGAACTGAACCCAAAACGATACCGTTTTACATGCTGACGTGACCAAATAATGCAAAAACGGCGTCGTTTTGAGCTAACGTGGTAAAAAAATAAAAAAAATTAAATTAAATTAAATTTAGTTAAAATATTAAAAAATAATAATTAAAAAACTAAAAAAATTAATAAAAAAATTAATAAAAATGGAACAGGGGGGAGGCGGCTGAGGGATTAGCCCTTAACCGCTGTCGCCGCCGAGAAGGGCTGGCGACGGCAAGGGGAGGGTTGGCCCAGGTCGCTGGGCCCTGGCCAAGGGCCAGCAACCCTGGCCAATCGGCGCCGAGGGCTCGCAAGCCCTCGCCCCAGATCGGGGCAAGGGTCGTAGCCTTTGCCCAGATCCGGCGAGGGTCGGTGGCCCTTGGCTCGGCCGAGTGAGGGCCACCGACCCTCGCCGGATCTGAGCGAGGGCCTCAAGCCCTTGCCGCTGGCCACAGATCTAGGGAGGGTTGCAGCCCTTGCCGCCTGTCGGCCGGGGTCGCCGGCCCCCTTCCAGGCTACAGCGGGGCGGCGGTGGCCTTAGCATCCTCACCCCCCCCCCGGTTCCCCTTTTTTTAAAATTTTTTTAGTTTTTTAATTATTATTTTTATTATTTTAACTAAATTAATTTGAAAATTATTATTTTTAAATATTTTAACTAAATTTAATTTTAAATTTAATTTAATTAATTATTATTATTTTTTTAGCACCTCAGCAAAAAACGACGTCGTTTTTTCATTATTTGGCCACGTTGGTGTGCAAAACGATGTTGTTTTGGGCGCGCTTTGTCGGAAAAATGCTACATCGGCATTTTGGCCAGACTTTGGTCAAAGTGGCACTCAAGTGATCCGTTTTTCTTCGAATGTGGCACTTAAGTGTACCTTTCGTAAGTTATGGCACTTAAGTGTACCTTTCGTAAGTTATAACACTTAAGTGTCCCTTTGGGCAAAGTTATGTCACTTGAAGCATTCTTTTGCCCCATAAATTCTGAAATGAGGAGTGCTTTGCTACTGTTTAGAGTGCTTTGCCCAAATCTAAAATGAAAAAGAAATTAGGCATTGAAGATGTCTTCAAGCTAGAAGAAGGAAGGATCTTTAGATAAAGTGAACATCTAGAAGAATGAGGGTGAACAAACGTTAAGAACGGTGATGCTTGTAATGGCTAGAAGGTATAAAGATTGGGTGGACAATTGGATAGACTCGACGAGGTGAACAAGCTTAGAACAGAGATGTTCAGTAAAGCTTGGAAGGATCATAAAGAAGAATAGCTTGGTAGAGTCAAATTGCCCATATGCTTAGAAGGATTGGAAAGATCAACTTTGCTATCAGGTGCAACGAATTGTTATCAGAGTAGTAGATTGTTGGTAAAGAGCAGCTGCCCTATACATATGAGGTGGACGATTGTGATGATATCAATGACCTATGTGAGTTCAGCGAAGACTAGGTACAAGGATGAGGATCTTGACTCGGAAGGGAACACGTTAAAAATGACGAGGTGTTCATAATGACTTAAAGGTACCGTGGTCGATCTATCATCAAGGTGACGTCTTTGGAAGCTGAGATACTCAAGAGGATAATTGGATGATTAATCACAAGTTGTCCAGACGGTTTTTTGTGAACAGCACCAACAAATCTAAAGATCAGCTGATGGCAATATTTGTGTTGATGCAGGATATATCATGTCATTAGTGATGTCTAAACAATGACCATGCGAGGATGTTCATTGGAGAAAAGATTATAGTCGTTACTGGGTGGAAATGCGTAGCAGAAGATCAAGAAGTCTATCAGGGAAGAGGAACAGGCGTTTGTTAAAAATGTCAAAGCAATCAATGTCAAAACAGTAGCTACAGACCTAATTTCCCGATAGTTTGCAAATGCTCGAGGAAAAAGTATTGTATGAGCAGTATCATCTCTGACAGTAGCACCAATAGATCTAATAGCTAGTTGGACTTCTGAAGCATCTCCAACGGGAAGATTGAAGATGGCTATTTAAGAGAAGAGCTCTAGGCCAAACTATTAGAGAGCATGACTTAAAATCCGAATATTTGCTTTAAGCTACTTTCTTTGTTCATATTGTTTTATTTTCTCGAAAGATCACTATGATAGTCTTGCCGTATAGTAATCATGTGAACGATCAAGTGTAGAAGAGTAAGAGTAGCAGCAAAATCCTAATAGTGTGATTTATCATATAATAGGATAAGTGCTTGTCAATTATAATATGTTGAATAGATTATTAGTGTAATCCAGCCCGACTTGCGACTATTAATATGGAGAGTGGATGTAGGTTTGGGGATAAAGCTGAACCATTATATATCTACTTGCGAATCTTCTAGCTCTTTACCATATGCATTACCAGACCTTTATTATTAGGATTTGTAAAATAGTAGCGTGCACACCTGATTTCTACAATTTGTTTTTGCCAATGTTTGAAGTTGAACTTATTATCTTCTGCAAATGTTTTTCATAGTTCTCAAACAACCTATTCACCTTCTCTAAGTTGTATTGTTAGCCCTAACAATTGGTATCGAAGCCTCATTGCTTGTTATTTGAAGCGTTGTGTTTCAGAGTATAAAGATCTTGTTATTGCTAACTTCATAAGAGGCAATTTTTCTGATTTTCTGTTTGTGATGATCTATTCTTTCAACTCAAGATTTTTGGAATTACTTCATTGCTTTTGAGGATTTCTTTGTTTTTAAATCGAAGTCTATGAGATTTGCATTTTGAAAGTATTGAAGACACTTTTTCAAAATTTTATGAACTCTCCTTCTTGGCTTTGAAAAAATTATTGATTGCTTTGGTTGAGTTCTTTGGACAGAAGATTATCCTAATCCAAATGAGTAGTCTTACTTTATAGTATTGCTTCTTATATGGGTTCTTCTGAACAAATGAATTTTTCTATCTTGGAGTTATGTGTTCATCTTTCTTTCTTTCTTTCTTTTTTCTCATTCCACACAATCTCATTACAAGCAAGAAGAAAGACCACCTAATTTCTAGCTCATCAATGTGTTCATCCACGACAATTAGCACATCTACTTCTTCTAAAATGAAAGGTGCAACAAAAGCAATAGTTGTGATGAATAAGCAAATGATTGATGTGATCAAATATGGAATGGTAATTCCAACATCAGCAAGACCTCCTGTTCAAGCAATTAAAAAATAATCACAACTAGCTGGACATGCTCCTACTCGTGATGATATCAAAGAAGACTTGTACTTATCTCTTAAAGCTTTTCACTCCATACATTGTGCATTTCTTATATGAAATTTATGAGTAATTCTTTTTGTGTGATAGTTAAAGAGATTTGGGATCTACTCCAAAGTCAAATTTGAAGAATGGAGTAAAGGAAATGAAGAGGAAAGTCTTACTTGGTAATTATGAGACATTCAAGATGGAGCCACATGAAGATATTAAAGAAAATCTCATGCGCTACAATGATATCATGAGTGGACTTGCTAATCATGGCAATATCTACACAAATGAGGAAAATTCAAGCAAGATTCTTCGAGCTCTACCACAACAATGAGTTCATATAGCAATCGTCAAGCTCAAAGATCACGACACTTGATGTTAGATGAGCATATTGGAACACTCGGGGCTTACAAAATCAAGTGCAACAATGAGTCAAGTAGATTACAAAGCTAGAACGTCTATTACATATATTGCTAACACTTTTCATGTAGATTTTGAAGGATCGTCCTCCAAAGACAACGGCAATAATGATAACGATGATGAGGATTTAGCTTCTTTGATTTAAGAACTCCAAATGTTCTTGAAGAAAAAGAAGAAATCCAACGGCAATCATATCATCTATCCGAAGCTCAAAAAGACGAAGAAAATATGGAAAAAAAATGTTTTGTGCGAATCGGATTGAAGATCAACTAATATTAGTAACCGGCTTGTATATCACTGGAAGTAAAAATCTGCATTGCCAAGATCTTCAAAAGATTACCTAATCTGATCCTATCCATGTCCTGACACTGTCAATGAAGGATCTCAAGTAAGTTTTGATAGACATTATATTCAAAGGCATGATATTTGTTATTCATCATCATTGGGTAAAGGTTTACTTCTGGCTGGTGCTTCTCAGTCAAGTACATATATTCTCATTTTTTTCCCATTCCATATGGTATTAAATTTGTTTAAAAGTCTAAATAAATGGTCATGGGCTGTCTTTGCTTCTATGCTTGTAAAGGTCATTCTAGCCATATTGTTCAATTATGATTAAGGTTCATTCTCGCCATTTCGCTTGAGGTGGGCAACCTTAGGCAAGACTTGTTGATCCTCACTCAAATCTAGGGCAAGGTTTGCATCCTCCCATAGATTTGGGCTAGCAAGCCCTAGCCAAGGCCTCACCAAGGCCAGTGAAGGTTGCTAGGCTTTGGGAAGGCCTAAGTGACCTCTGTTGGCCCTTCTCGTTGGTTGTGGTGGCAGCCATTGGTAAGGGCTTGGCCAAGCCATGGGTGAGTTTGTGATTTTATTTTCTTTTAAATTTTAGCTTTTTAATGTTTAATCTAATTTCGTTTGTATTTTTAATTTTTAAATTTTTTGACATGACGATCAGTGGGTGCCATGTCATCACCACATGCTTTAAGAAAGTAATAAAATATGACATGTCAATATTTTCTATTAGCTAAATGGGACAAAGTTAACGGATGACTCGATAAAATCAATTTAACAAATTTTATAATTTGATTACACCCCTTATGACTTTTAGGACTCAATTGCACTTTCAGAATAAGTTTTAGAACTTTTAGTGAACTTATTCCTAATATTTATTCTAAAATTTTATCAAAACCTTAATGCTTTTATTGCCTATGAGTCTTATCAAAATTGTCCTTAGTGAACCATTAGAAAATTATCATTTCATTAGAAAATTATCATTTTATCATGATATGAGCCTCATGATTTAAAAGCATCGAGTAGGAATTCATCCCTCGACAGAAACAAACTTTTTCGATATATATACTACTAGATTAGATAGAATATGTACACCCCCTCTTTATATTGATTTAAGTTTCACATATAGTGTTTAGCATTTTTTTTATATGTAAAATCACCAAAAGAAGGAATTCTACGCACTTAGTGGATTGATTCACCATTTGACGACAAATGTATGCTTTGGAATCCATAATATCATTAAGATAATGTCGCGACCTCCTTTTTCGACACCCCATTCTGCGGAAGCTAATGGCTCGTTAATTCTATTAAGCTTAGTTTGAGCTCTTCTAAGCTCACCAATTCACGATTTATGGTCCAAGTTTTATAATTTGCAACTTTATTTTAAATGAGTCACCACAAATAAAAGAACTTCAGTGGTGGGCTGCAGCTCGGCAGGGACGGTGTCTGGGGATGGCGGCAGCAAGCTGCTCGGCCAGCCGAGACTGAGATGCAGGGGGCGGCTGCGACAAGGGTTTTGGGGGCAACGCCGATGGAGGCGGGCAACGGCAGGGACGACGCGTCAGGGGATGGCGACAATGGCGACACGGCTCAAGGGACCAACAGCTCGGCACAGGGATGGCGTCAGGAGATCGGAAGCCGTGGCGGCGAGGTGAGTAGCAGCGAGCCTAGCACGGCGGGGCTCGTGGCTGGTCGTCGGGGACGGCGTCGAACTAGGGAGCCGAGGTGGGATAGCAGCAGGCGTTGCGAGCGGCAATGGGCGGATCGCGACGACGATCAGAGCACCAAGCTCGGTCGTCCTCGGCTCGGGCGGTGGATCGCGGACAGCAGCGACTTGGGCTTGCCGTGACGGTGTCGGACGCTAAACAGCGGCGGCGTCAGGCCAGGCGTTACGCGCTGTGACGGGGCTTGATCCCGCGGACCCTCCTCCCTCAAATCTGGTTCTCAAGACCTCCGCCCTCCCCAGATCTCGCTCACTCTCTCTCCGTTTGGTTTCAGCCACCCTCTGCTCAGATCTGGCCCTCCTTCTCCGGCCGACCTCCCCTCCTTCGATCTCCGGCTTGCTTACTCTCGGTCCTCCCCTGATGTCTTCGATCTCTCTCTCCTCGTGCGTCTGTTGCCTTCCCCCCCCCCCCCCCCCCCCCCCACGCCCTATTTATAGGCGAGGAGGCCGGTCGACGGAGGTGCTCGGACCACCAGTCCTTCGCGCTCCGAGCGGCCTCCCCCGGCTGAACCGGCGTCCCAACTGTCGAGGTGGCTCTAGCTAGGCCGCCTCCTCTATCGCATTGAGACGCGTCCCCTTCGTCTGCGCCGCTCCACGTGCATCGCTGTCTCCTCCTCCATCCGGCATCGCGAGCGTCCGGCCTCCTCTGCGCATGTGTTGCAGAGGCAAAAGGAGGAAGAAGACAAGAAAAAAGGGGGCCGGGTCGAGAAGAAGAAAAGAGGGAGTGGGCCTGGGGCTCTGGCGGGGAAGAACAAGAAGAAGGGGCCGGGCTTTCACGCCCAACCCCATAAGAACCCTTTTTTTTTTCCTTTATTATTATTATTATTATTATTATTATTATTATTATTTAAATATTATCCGAAAAAAGTGAAAAATAAAGGAAGAAAAAAAGGAAATAAAGCGTAATGGATGCAACTAAAAATTAAGGCCTAATTGATGCGAAAATCATTTTTGTTAGGGCCAAATTGTTCCCTAACTTTCTTATGCAATTTTATCATAAATACTTAGTCAAAATTTAGGCATCGGTATATAAGCATAGAGAAATAATTTGAAATTGGTTCATTCACTAAAAAGAAATATATAATATATTTTCCCAAGGTAATCTTATCCTTTTTCTTATGATCTAATACATGATTTGTTAATATTTCCCTAGGAAACATATTGATTTCATATCTTTAGAGCTATTTTGACATAATAAACAACGTCTGCCCACACACACACATATATATAGATATTACTATTGTTAATACTCTGTCAAAAGAATTTACATTGATAGGTCTCTATGATAGAAAATCAAGGGAACAACGCAAATGATCAGAATGATAATAGATTTGATTGATCAAACATTTTTTTCAAGAAGTGGTACGCTTTCTAATAGCCATGGCCATTACAACAGAGACCTCGACAAGACTCAATGATCACGAATCTTTAACTTTGTTCAGTCGATTTACTTTTAAGACATTTGGAATGCTGGGATGGATGAGTGGAGGGGTGAGGCGAGCCTGGGCTCATCCCGAGACATCATCTCCATCGCCGTGGGCCACCATTCAAATGAGGTATGTTCCGAAAAGATGTAATACTATTATATTTTTATGTATTCACGTTTCGTCTTGGGAACGATGAGGTCTTATTTACAGTATTAGACCTGAAAACTCAACAATTTTTTGTGCAACTCTTGACTTGTTTCCTTAATAACTATGATAATCTTGTTGGAAATTTCATTGATATATTTCCCTAGAAAGAGTATTTGAGATTGAGAGCTTTAAATAGGGACAGATTTTGACTACTGATTATGCAATGCATTTCCATATACCTCATGCTCTTGATGCCAAAAGACAATCGCATAGTATTAAACTTGTGATTCTCATTTCTATATTGGAAATGAACTTTAACTCACAAGCCATATGTAATTAAATATACCTTTTTAGGAATTTCATAAAATATATGAAAATCAGTGTCATGTAGAAAAATGTAATGTCTTATGGACAGTAAATGTAGAGGTATCAAAATAGGTCTTAGACTCATATTTGACCCATTTAAATCATAAATGGATAGTATATGGGTCACTTACATTTTAAAATGGGTCATTTACATTTTAAAAAGACTAGTTAAATGGGTTGGACTTAAAACCGCATTTCCAACCCAACTTCTCATTTAATTTATAATTATTTTTTATAAAAACAGAAATTATAATTATTTTTTATATTTCATTTTCTTTTTCTTTTTTTCGTTTTTTCTTTCCTTTTTTTTTTTTCTTTCTTCTTCCTCCTTCCATAGTTCGTGGCTGGCAACCACTTGGGTGAGGCTCGAGCCTCACCAATTGTCGACGAGGCCAAAGCTTGCCTGGATTTAGCAAGTTGCGAGCTTGCCAGTCTTGGCGAAGCCAAAGCTCACCTAGATATGGCAAGTCGCGAGCTCACCAAACACAACAGAGCTCAGGTTCGCCCAAATCTCACAAGTTGCAAGCTCGCTAGGATCAGGCGAGCTCGAGCTGGTCATCGCCAGCGAAGGAACAAGGGGGAAGAAGAAGGAAGAAGAAGAAGAAAGAAAAGAGAAAAGAAGATAAATAATAAAAAAATTAAAATTTTAAAAATAGTTAAGAGATCGATTTTTTTTTAAAATATTTTTTATAGATAGATATCCATATACATACTAGAGAAGTACTTTTAAAGGAAGCTTGATGTTGTCTAGCTCAAAATTCAATCAATATCGAAATAGAAATTCTAAACATTATAATGTAATTTTTAATTTGGTAAATCACAATTAAGAAGTTACGCATTCTCGTATCCTATAAAATCTATTATAAACAAATACTATTTTCATGTCAATAATTAACTGATCAAACTTTTTTTATCAAGAATTTCTCAAAAGTATTTCCATTTAAGGTTTCTCACTTTTTATTTTATTTTATTTACTATTTTTATTGCTTAATTTACTTTCTTAATTTGATGTGAAGTTTTATTCAGGTAACATGTGTGTGTGTGTGTGTGTGTGTGTGTGTGTGAAGAGCTTAAAATGGATTAAATGGGTGGGAGTGGGTTTTCTTAGATTGAGTTAAATATTAACGTGTCTCGATAATATGGGTCAGGTTGGGTATGGTATGAGTCAGGTCGAATATGGGTCGTTAAATTTACATTGCATGAAAATGGGTCAAAATGAGTTAAATGAGTTAATATGGATTTGACCATTTTTGACCCAACCCGACCCGACCCGACCCATCCATTTCATGGCCCTAAGTAAATGGGATATATATATCAACAACAACTAACCACAATCTAGTAATGTCATAATTGTCATTACTTCTTATTGTGTCTCCTTAGAGATTCGTACTTGCTTGCATGTATTTTAAATTTCCACCTAAAAGATATTGAATTTTTACTTAGTATATTGATGATCTCTTTTAGAGTACCATGACTATAAAAAGTTCAACAAAATAGAAATTGCCGCTTGTGTTTGACTTCAAACATTTTGTGCAGTGGCGCCATGAGTTTTGTTGTGGACATGATTTTTGAGTTTTATCACTCATGCTTATGTTGAGATCTCTAACTTAGTGAAATTTTTAGTGTCTTCACAAGCATATACAGCTGAAGCCCTTTCACAACATTTATGTGTGTCATTGTGCATTTTGCATTCAAACGACTAGAAACCAAACCAAATGCGCATTAATGTAGACATTGATTGAGATCAAGGGTGATCTTGTTACAACTTTACTTATCCCTCGAGTGAGCAATATTTTCTCGATACTTGAGAAATAATTTACTTAAGGAGATGTGATTGTGAAATACTTAGATTTTTCTTGTATGCTTTATTATTAAGAATTGGTGCAATGAACAAGGTGGAGATGTTTCCATAGGGTTGAGTGAGGAAGCCATTTGTGCACATCTAAGGTCGCAGCAAAATCAACCCCAACCCTCTACTTTAAAAGAATTTAATGTCGAAGCTATATCCTATTGTATATGTCTGGTAAGAACCTCTTTACTTACTCAAGAATATATCAAGATAGAATCAAGGAATGATTTTGTCCTTAAGTAATTGTGTTGGCTAAACTTAAACTATGAGTATGCATATATGCTACCAATTTGTACCTTTTATTTTGCCAAACTAGTTGCAAGATGGCTATATTGTTGAAGATAAGCTTGGAAAGTTGGGCTGTGGGCACCACTTTCACTATGGTTGTATTGAGAAATGGCTCATGAGGAGGAAATTTTGTCCACTTTGCAAAAGGAAAGCTATAAAATTATGAATGAGGCATATTTAATCTTTGAAGTAGTTCTTGCCCTGGTTTCTAAGGAGATTGATTGAGTTTCATCTAATTTTAATATATTTAACATTGTTTAATATTTAATTTCTTTCTGTCTAACTTTAAGAACTACATAAAAAAGCAATATGGTAGTATTACGGGCTAGCAATTTCTTGATCGCAAGATAGCTCGTGTGGCGCCTAGTGAGTCATAACACTAGACTAGCCTTTCTTCTCTAGTTGTTCCCAATAATAGTGTAGCGAATAGCATCCTCATATCAGATTATACCACACCTAGCTTAGGTTGATCATTTAGTCCATTGAGTGAGAAAGCAAAACACTTTAGGCATCAACAACTAATTCAGCCTGCAATGGCTTCATCAAGAGAGTGGCATAAGCTCCCAACGCTACTTTCAGAGCTTAGTAGAGATGTAATCATTTTATCTTAAAACTCATAGCACGAACCGTCTTAATGTCACTTTCGTAAATCAATTGTATTCATCCCCTTTGCATCACTCGCTCTTCACGCGGTAACCTCAATCTCCACTCATAAGGGTATATGAGTACGGGAGAATCACAATTCATGACAATAGCATACACTAATAACAATGACATAATATTAACGCCAATAATAATTAGCTAAATCAACAAATGAATTGGTAATGAAGAAAACCATAAAACCTAAGTAGTGAAATACTCCCATATCTATTTTGACAATTAGTAGATATAAATTTTGATGATAATTAATGACAATACAATATTAACTAGAATAAAAGCCAGCTATTTTTTAGTTACGAACACCATCCCTTGAGACTTTTCAGATAGTGAACACGATTAAAACCTTTATATTTGGTAGGAGAGTAAATTTATAGATGCGAAATGAAAATTAGACTATATAGCATATCTTGGTAATGAAATGGGGATATATGGTGATTGGACAAGACAAAGATTATATCAATTGTATTGACCATAGATAATGTTGCTCTCTTTTTATTGCGACTTGATCTCACCATCATCCCCTCATGAGGAAAGGAAGGGGAAAAGTTGGGTTTAGGGATACTTGACCACGAAAGTTCCCTCACAATTTTCAACCATAGGAATGTCATCATCTCACCCCCTGAATGAACCTCTTATGAGTTCACTTAATCGTGAACAGTTCTCCCAAGCTTGTATCCCGCGTGACAGCGGAATGTATCATGACCCTATCTTGACGTCGTAGTATGTCCCAATCGACTATTTTAAGGTCGAAAGGGATTTGAACATAAAGGTGAGTGTAAATGTATTTTTGTAACAACCATGATAGCCCTCTCGAGATGTACATCCATTTAAGATGGCATCACTTCATCTTTATTGGCTTCACCATCTCAAGTATGCTAAATTACAATTTTGAATATTTTCTTAAGGTTCATACTCCTCATGATGAATTCATTTATACGATTTAGTTGTTTAAGACAACCTAAAATGAGACGGGAGTCACCACTAGCCTCATTTTTTGGAGGTCAGCTAGAAACCCAATTGAGGGTCAAGAGTGTTCCCTCAATTCCTATACAATGAGATATCTAGGTTTAGAGACTTGGGTTACGCCATTAATTATATTAGCGCCTTTTCGGTACCTAACATAATGTTGTATTTACCTAATATGTCCATGTATTTCTTCTTTAATTTTTCAGGATCGTTTGTTCTAAACTAGGCGATCATGCATGGTTGATCATTTTCATGATATTCTATTTCTAAGAAAAGTTAAAAGAAAACAATCAATTAAATTGAAATTGCAAGACAGTAAATAAACAACTAAGGAAAACATTAAATCTATCATTCAATCCTCCGAAAGATAAAAAAGAAACACAATTAAAAGAATGAGAAAGAAAAGAACCCGCAACTTGTCGGGCTTTTATATAGACAATAAGAAACCCGAGACACATGTCAGGGGTGAATGATACAAAGATATCATCGGATTGGACATCGACCTTTCATCCGTCTTCTCATCATCTTCATCTTCAGGATCTTACTTTAAATCTAATCTAAAAACAATAACTACGTACATACAATGGAGAGAAACAAACATTCACTTAAAAACACCAAAAAACACAACAAAGTTACTATCACATGCTTCAACGAGACAAAGTTTAGGATCAATTGAATTTGGGCCTCGGGTCGGCCTTTAGAATTCATGCATAGGTTCTCTATAGAGACCTACCCAATTCATTTTGTTACTTACAGTTATTATTGATTAGTTGTGTTCTTGCATGGCCAATAACACTTATAAGCCTCGTAACCAAGTGATCTATGTGATCCTAGGGTTTTTCCTCGATATTATGCATCGGCCCTAGCATGTATCTTGAAATTACATGCATTATAGGAATTAAACATGCATGTAGGTCTTTTGGATCTTATTTCTTAACCACATGTGTTGTCAAAGATTGTTGAAGCACCGTATCAAGTGCTTGGGCAGCGAGCTAGGGTTTGTTCATGAATTACATCCAAGAAGATACAAGTGTTCAAGACAATTAAATCTTATGAATTTAAGATTTGTTAATTATTTCACGAGATTGAGAGATTATTTTGCTCGAAATTATGGGGCTAAATACTATGTGCATTATTGGGTGTAATTGGAGTTTGTGAAATATCAATATAGTGTTTGAGTGACTCGAGTGTGTAATTTCCGTCTATTGCTTGATCTATAGTGAATTCGTCAATACTCTTCCTATGAACGTAGGTCTCTATGACCAAACTACGTAAATCTCGTGTTCGATATTTTTTTTTCTGTCTATTTAATTGTTTGATCGCTTGCTTTCCTCAACATACTTTTCATTGCATTTGACACAGTGTAGTCAACCACGATCATATTTGGGTGTTCATGAAAGATCGAGGCCAAAATGCTTTCTCTATTTGAAGGTCTATGCATCTTAATCTCTTTTCCACACACCTCTACGGTTTTTCCATCCTCTTCGAACAAGCCAAATGACATAGGGATAAGATCGAGTCTTGTAGAATCCACTGCTTTTATAACAGCCTTCCCCATTTTGCCCGAACAATTGTTTCACTTGCAGCAACAACAAACATGCAATTTATCCTTCAACTAAGCCCCCAAAAAACAAAACAAAAAATAAAGGGGCCAAGAAAATATTGAAAATTTTATTGAGGTGTTTCATTAACTTATGATTTAAATTATTTATAATAAAGAAACAAATGTGCATACAAAAAGAGGTAGAGATGAGGACATAGCTTCCAAAGTCAATCGCTAATCAAAGGATTTTACTAAAAAAAATAAATCTATACATAAGGTCATCTACCTAATTATTATATTATTGTATTACCAATTGGAATTTGAAAAAAAAATAATTATTAAAGGAATGCATTTTAAAAACGACGGGAGGGAAAAAGGCATTAAGGAAAGAATTCAAATGCAGAGAGAATTAAATAAATGCAAACAAAAAGAAAATTCAAAAGCCCTAAAATAAATAATGACTAGATTGTGCTGCCACTAAATTAATCAAATAATTAATGTATAATCATATAAGCTTATAACTAATTAGGGAAATGAATAGAGTACAACAAGCTTGAACTTACCCGATTAGCTTTGATGAAGAAAAATGAACACACAAAGATATGTTATGAGGTTTATTGCTGGAAACATGTGTCAGTACATGTGCGAGCAAGTTGTCCCAAAGTAGACCTATCTAAAATGGGTAAAAGAGAGTATATGGTAAAATATCTTTTTTATTTCCCATGAAAAGGTCAATGTGTATGATTTCTTGCATCCATATACTTTTCTTTTCTTCAACAAATTTATTATTGGGGATTTCCTTCCACCAAAATTCATGACGAAAAATAATCATTTCATATGAACCATTGACAACCATTTTATTTCTAGAAGTTTTTCTTATTCTTTGGCTAAAAGAAGTGCAATTGCATTTTTAATTAGTAAGCTATATCTCATGAATAATTGAATTGCAATTTTTTTTTTTGTGTCTAAGTTGAAAGTTGGAATAATCACTAAAAAAATGACATCTTATGTCGCTGATGTAACAATATCGGCATTATATGCTTAACAATAATGAACCAATACAAATTGAGAAAATATAAAATGACCGTTAACAGTTGCCAACAAGAATAATATATAAATAAGTAGATGAAAATTAAGTAATTTTAACGGTATGTACGATCAATTAGTAACTAAGTTCAAAGATCCATCAATCGACTGTTTTAAGAATTCAAATTAACGAACTTAGATATATCATGTACCAATATGATAACAAGTACATATATGACATACAAATCTTATACAAGATTCTGGATCTTAATAGTGTCTACATCGGATAAGTAAATTATTATTGTTTACGATGAATGATATTAAAAGGTCTTGCGCTCATTTGGTGGATTACTTTGAGAATCTATGAAAAAATTATGATGAACTAAGGTCAAACCATTTTAAGTATTGTGGGAGAGGGAGAATAGTAGACCAAGAAAATAATTAATTCAATATAACGAGACTAGTTCAAGAATGAAATAAGAATACAAATGTGAGATGGCATTTCGAATTGGGATTTCTTAGCAACTAAAAAGAGATGTCAAATTGAGAAAGCTCTCCAATATGGTAAGTTGGAATTTACTCAATCAAGCATGAGGAAGGATAATATAAATAGAGACAAGTTTCGCACTGCTGACCTATCTTCTTGAAGTTTGTATTCATTTTGTATCATCTCATCTCTTTGTCATAGTCTATGCGAATTACATCAAAAAATTCTCTTGAACTCTCACATCGGTCTAGATCTTCCAGGTTATTTTTCATGTGTTCTCCTGCTCTCTTTTTTCCC
Organism: Eucalyptus camaldulensis; assembly: GCA_019915185.1. Lineage (NCBI taxonomy): Eukaryota > Viridiplantae > Streptophyta > Magnoliopsida > Myrtales > Myrtaceae > Eucalyptus > Eucalyptus camaldulensis. Next base: position 5,710,153 of record JAHSVA010000014.1, on the reverse strand, counting down.
TTTCATATCCCTTTTTCTCCTTAGCATATGGTATGTAGTTTTTCAACTCATGCACCATGGTGTCTTTTTTTTTTTCTTTATTTCAAATGTGAAAAAGAATTTTAAGAGTATGTACTACATCCATTTTTCAGATCTTGGATGTTTTTGATAGACAAAGCATATTTCTTCAAGTGATTTTTTTTTTTATTATTTTGTAATCTATATTTTCATTAGGGTATCAATGTTTGTAACGATCTATATGCTTTCTCATTTTTCGTGCCAAAGTCTTTTTTGTCGCATTTTACAAATTTTGCTTACAATGATAGAGAGATTGTGAGAAATATCAATTTCAAGTGTAAATAATTGCATTTCGAAGCTTAACAATAGATCTAATAGATTGTTGTATCATGGAGGACGTGGGATATTTTACTAGCAACCATATTATTGGGATATTGTCAAGACAATCATATGTGTAGGTTCACATCCTAAAATTTATTTCACACGATCAATTCAATTATCAATAGGTGACCTTAGTTTGTCCTCTAGTGAGTCTGTGGTTATTTGCTCATTTTTTATCCATACAAATAATTTATTTACATGTAATTATCATTTTTTCATGAGTGGTCATTTTTTGTAGGCTAATTTCAATCAAGGTTTACTTCTGGCCGGTGCTTCTTAGATCAAGTATGCATATTGTCTCCTTTTTTTTTTTTTTTGCCATTCCATACAGTATTTATTATGTTTAAAAGCTTTAATAAATGGTCATGGGCTGTCTCTGCTTCTATGCTTGTGAAGTTCATTCTAGCCATTTATTATTATTATTATTATTATTATTATTATTATTATTATTATTATTATTATTATTATTATTCTAGCCATTTGCTTGGGGTGGGTGACCTTAGGCAAGGCCTGATGACCCTTGCTAAAATATGGCGTGAGGGTTGTGCCCTCCCCTAGATTTGGGCCAACAGGCCCTCGCTAGGAGCTACTAAGGCCTTGCCTGGGTTAGTGAGGGCAACCTCTGTCGACCCTTCACAACGATTGTGGCAGTAGCCACTAGTGAGGGCTTAGCCAAGCCGTGGGTGAGTTTCTGTTTTTTGTTTTTTTTTTTTGTTTTTTTTTTTAATTTTTAGCTTTTGATCTTTTTTTTTTTTTTTTGTATTTACAAATTTATAATGCTTTTTTCTGACGTGGTGCTTGGTAGGTGCCACGTCATTGCCATGTGTCATAAGAAAGTAATAAAATAAGGCACATCAGAATTTTTTGTTAACTTAGTCTACTTTGATAAGTTTTAAGATTTTATTTACTTTTTATAACTTTCAAGACTCAATCACACTTTCATGATCAGTTTTAAAACTTTTAATAAACTTATCCGTAATATTTATTCTAAAATTTCATCAAAACCTTGCTGCTTTTATTGCCTATGAGTCTTATCAAAATTGTCCCTAGTGACCAACTAGAAAATTATCATTTTATTATGATATAAGGTCAACTATAATAAAAAAAAAAATTCGAGCTATTATATATGATAATTAGGATGGTTTGAAAAATTTTAGATCCCGTTTCCAAAATTTCCAATTTCAATCTCACTATTTGTAAGTTAATTACTTGTCTTACTCATTCTCTAGCGATAAATCAATTTAAAAAATGTGTGGGCATCGAAAGAAAATTTTTAGCATTTTGAAATTTTTTTATTGTTTTATATATACTACGAGCAATTACATTCCAACTCAGCCCTCCGATACTTCGACTAGGAATTCGTCCCTCGACAGAACCAGATTTTTTCGATGTATATACCACTCATTTGGATAGAATACGTACGCCCCCTCTGGTATATTGATTTAAGTTTCATATATAGTTTTCTACAAGTTTAGCCTTTTTGTTTATATGTAAAAGTTAGTGGGTTGATTCACCATTTGACAACAAATGTAAGCTTTGGTATCCATAAAAGGTTTAGTATAAACACAGAGAAATAATTTGAAATCTGTTCATTCACTAGAAAAAAAAAAAAAAGAAGCTAAATATTTTTTCCTGACGTACTGTTATCCTTTTTCTTATGATATGGTCAATGATTTGTTAATATTTTGTCAAGAAACATATTGGGTTTGTATCTTTAGAGCTATTCCAGCATAATGAATAATGTATACCCACACATACATATATATACAGATATTTTATTGTTAATACTCTGACAAAAGAATTTACATTTACAGGTCTCTACAATGGAACAGGGTAATAGGACAATGGGTCATAATAATGATGAATCAATTGAACAGAACGTTTTTCTAGAAAACGTTGTGGGAAACTCAGCAGGAACACAAGGCTTAGAATCTTTAAATCCAACAAGCCAAATTACTTCTGCAACATCTGGAATGCTGAGATGGGCAAGTAGAGGGGTGAGGCGAGCTAGAGCTCATCCTCAGATATCATCTCCATCACCATGGGCCGCTATCCAAATAAGAATCTATGAGGTATGTTTTGAAAAATGTGATATTATTATATATTTGTGTATTGATGTTTCATCGTAGGAATGGCGAGGTTGTATTTATAGTGCCAAACTTGAAAACTTGATAGATTTTTTGTGAAATTCTCAATTTGGTTCCTTAATTAACTACAGTAATCTCGTTGGAAGTTTCATCATTATATTTCCTTGAAAAGAGTATTGGAGATTCAAAGCTTTAAATTGAGACCGATTTTTACTACCAATTGTGTGATGCATTTCCATATACCTCATGCTCTTGATGCCAAAAGATAATCGCAACGTATTAAACTTGTGATTCTCTTTTCTATATTGGATATAAGATTTAATTTACAAGCCATATCATGATAATATGTAATTAAATATACCTTTTCAAGAATTTCATAAAATATATGAATTTTTGTGTCTAGTAGATAAAGGTAAAGTGTTATGGACCTTTAATGGAAATTATTTTTCTTTTGGGCAATGATTAACCACAATCTGGCAATTTCATAATTGTTATTACCTCTTATTGTGTCTCCCCAGAGATTCATACTTGCTTGCATGTATTTTAATTTTCCACCTAAGTGATAGCCTAAATATTTTCGTGGACAATGAAATATTTTCATTCATTTATCATTGTAAACAATACAATAAATCACTTTGAAGAATATGTTTTCTAAATTATTATTTTTTGCGAAACAAATAGAGCATTAGTATATAAATAATCTCTTTTATAGTACTATGAACTATAAAAAGTTCAACTAAACAAAGACTATTAACTGTGTATGACTTCAAACATTTCAGTGGCATCATCAGTTTTGTAGCGTGTCATGAGTTTTTTAGTGGACCTAGATGTTTTTGAGTAATAATATTAGTCACCCTAGCTCTTGAGTTTTGTTGTCGACATGATTTTCCAGTTTTATCTCTCATGCCAATGTCGAAATGTGTGAATTAGTGAATTTGCTATAATTCATGTTCATGGGTATATATATATATGCTTGACCCCCTTCACTACATTTATGTGTGTTATTGAGTATTTTGCATTCAAACAACAAAAAACCCATCCAAACGTGCATTGATGTAGACATTGATCGAGATCAACGGACATCTAGTTGCCTCTTTAGTTAACCCTCAGGCGAGCATATTTCCGATACTTGAGAAATAATTTATTTAAGGAGAGGTGATTGTGAAATACTTAGGTTTTCCTCATATACTTCTGATTAAGAATTGGTCCACCTCGACGAACAGGTTGGAGATGTTTCCTTGGTATTGAGCGAGGAAGCTATCTTTACACATCTCAAGTCACAGCAATATCAACCCCAACCCTCTACTTCAGAAGAATCCAATGTCGAAGCCGAATCCTGTTGTATTTGTCTGGTAAGAACCACTTCATTTACCCAATAACATATCAAGATAGAATTGAGGAACAATTTTGTTGTCCATAAGTAGTTGTCTTGGCTAAATTTAAACTAAGAGTATGCATTTATGTTACTAAATTGCACCTTTTATTTTGCTGGACTATTTGCAGGATGACTACATTTTTGAAGATAAGCTTGGACAGTTGGATTGTGGGCATCGCTTTCACTATGTCTGTATTGAGAAATGGCTCATGAGGAGGAACATTTGTCCACTTTGCAAAAGAAAAGCTATAAAATTATGAATGAGGCATATTTCTTCATTGAAGTAGTTCATGTAATGGTTTTTGAGGAGATTGATTGAGTTTCAATTGAATTTGATATATTTAACATTGTTGAATATCTAATTTCTTTGCGTCTAACTTTAAGGAACTAAATAGAAAGCAACGTGATTGCATGTGCCAATAATAATGATGTAATATTAGCGCTAGTCATAATTAAGTAAAATAACAAATAAATTGGTATTGAAGAAAACTATGACACCTAAATAGTAATACTCTTATTTCTCTTTTGACAATGAGAAGAAATAAACTTTGATCATAATTAATGACAATATGATGTTAGCTAGAATAAAAGCCAACCGATTTCCGAGTTACGAACAACAACCGTCGAGATATTTCGGATAATGAACGTCACTAAAACCTTTTATATTTGGTGGAAGATTTAATTTAATAAGCAAAATGAAAATTAGACTATGTAGGAGATCTTGATAATGAAATGAGGATATATATGGCAATTAGATTGGGCAAAGATATATTAGTTATATCAGCAGTGCATACTCTCTCTCACTTAAACACACAAACACACAAAGTTTCTTAATCTTCGAGAAAAAAAAATTCTTTGTGGAAGTTCTTATTTTTACATTAATGACACTGAATTACTTTTTTGTCATTACTAAGGGCTGTCTCTATTTTAACCAACGCCTTTTTTTTTTTTTTTGGGATCCCAAGTGATACAGTTAACTATAGGTAAATACAAATTCATCGATTTGCCAGCACACACTAAGACAACACACGCTGACATGTGTGATAATAGAGAGAAATCACTTTTCTTTTTCATTATGTGAAATATGACAAAAAGCTACCTCATTCATAGAATAGATCAAATAAGTACCTTGTTAACCCTAAGTGACACTAGAAAACCAAAAGTTACGTTGACCAGTAAAGTATTTAGAAAAATAAATAACAACCTAATATAACGCAGAAAAGGGCAACAACTAGAAAAAGTGCTCCAAAGCACACCTAATCAATGGAATTCAAGGCCCAAAACATATTATATTTGACTTGTAAGAGTCACTTCGTTATGTAAGAACATCGAGATAAAAGAAAATTAGCAAAAATTTTCAATCAATACATAACTTTTAAGACAAATCTAGGCTAATTTGAATATATCTACCACTTGTTATACTCTCCGTTTTGCTAAAATCTTTGTAGGATGCCTATCCTAATCTAGATTGGCTCAGAAAGTTGGATTGCAGCCATTGTTTTTGCCACTACTGCATTGCGAAATGGCTCAAGGTGAAGATTATTATCCAATTTGCATAACGGCAACTGCAGCACTAGCAATATGAATGAGAGAGATCTCAAGAGTTCACAAATGATAAATTTCAAATTTATGACAAGATTTATCAACGTTTTTTCTTCTTATTCTTCTTTTGCTTTGACAATCTAAGGGATAAATATATTAGAAGTGCCAAAAGTTCGGTAGAAAACTCACTTTAGTGCCACAAGTTTTTTTTGGATCACTTAAGTGCCACTTTTTTTTTTTAAAAAAAATAATCATTTAAGTGCCACTTTTTTTTAAAAAAAAAAATCATTTAAGTGCCAACTCTGGTCTAGGTTATTGGAAATCCGATGTGGCTATATTTTATTAATTTTGCAGTCTTATTTGGCTCACCGATGTGCCTAGTCAACATATAATCCCTAAATAACGTTGTCAAAAAGTTGTAACTAGTGATCATTTAAGTGCCAAATTTTATTTAAAGTGATCATTTGAATGCTAAATTTTGTTGAAAGTGATATCTTCAGTTTCCAGTTATTGTTAAAAAGCAATTACTTCAATGCCAAGTATACCACACAAAAATGCCACGCAGATTGGAGTTTTAAAAAATTTTCCAAGTCATATTATAATTTTAATTATAAATTACATGTAATCAATTTGATTGGAATTTCTCATCGTTGATACTTAAGTAATCATTTTTTTCTCCAATTTAGCACTTAGATGAGTCGGCGAAAACTTTTGGCATTAAAGCAAGCGTTATACATGACTTTTGATACTTGTAGTGTATGGGAGCTCAACACCTAGAGTGTCAAAACTTGGCATAGGAGACACTTGAGTGGTAAAAGTTCGGAAACATACACTTAAATACAAAAATTGGAGCAAAATTGATAGTTAAGCGTCAATGGTGAGAAAATCCAACCAAAATGTTGACGTGGCATTTTTCTAGTGAGGTAAGTGCAAAATAACGGCATTTTGCATGCTAACATGAAAAGAAAAGCCAAAAATTACATCGTTTTACCCTGGATTTGAATTTTAATATAAATATTAATTAAATTAAAATATTCAAAAAAAAAAAAAAAGCGAAGTAGATCACAAAAGACGAAGGCTATGCAAGCCCTCACTACCCCTCCCCATTGTCATTGGGAAGGGCCGATGACGGTGGCCAAGGCTAGCAATCCTTGCCAATTGGTGGCGAGGGCCTGCAAGCCCTCACTCGACCAAGCCAAGGGCTGCCACTAGCATGATAACTATTTTATTTCTATTTTAGAACTATTTTCTATTTCAGATTTGCTTCTGGAATAGAAATCTATTGACACTTGATTTTTAGTCAACACATCGAAAAAGGTTTAAAAAATCGAGATTTAGGTTTTTTATTGCGATGAAGCCCCATTTCTCAGTCAAAAAGTGTCATTTTTCATTTTTTTTTTCTTTTGCATTATTATTTTTAAGTAATTTCTAGTTCAATTTCAAAAAAAAAAAAAACCCAAAAAGTCAAAGTGTTGACTTTTGAGTTGACTTTTTGATCAATCTCAAGTCAAAAGAGGGAGCCCAAGTTCGAACTCGTCAACATTAAGGGTGAGTATGGTTTCATAGTAGAACTTGAGAATTGAGAATCAGACTAGTGAGAATTTACAAGTTCCAAGTTCCAAGATATCTAGGATAAGTTTCAGGTTTCAAAAACATAAGGAACCTATTTCAATCGGTAGGTTCTAGGTTCTTAGTTGGCAAAACTTGAAACTTGAAACCTCAAACATAGAACCTGGAACCTGTAACCTAAAATTTGAAACAAGTTTTAATGTTTTTCTTGTTCCATGTCGTTTGATTAAGAATATATAATTTGAAAGCACTAATCTGAACTTCCATTTTATGATTGACACTTTTTTTTTTTTTGTTGGTAAAAGGTAAGAAATGATTGACACTTTTACTTTATTAATGTTCACATTTTTCATGTATCTAAATATAAGCTATAGTCAGTAAATTGTAGCAACAAATGATGATCATTAAATATTTTAATTTACTGCAATCGTTTAATTAATTATATAGGTGGAATCTGAGTAGACCTTGGAACTGACCCTAGAATCTATGATAGGGTAAATTTCAAGTTCGAGCGTATGTAGAGTATGTTTTAGGTTTCAAAAAATGAAGAACCTATTTTAACAGGTAAATTCCAAGTTCCAAGAGAAACCTGTAGAGAACTTGAAACCATTCATCCCTACCTCACTCAAAAGCTTTAAACCTATGACTTATGGGCCAACTAAGATATATTGATAACTCAACACCACATTAGTCCTTTGATGTGGGACTTTTCTAACATAGCTCGCATGTGTATCCTATCACTATGGTTGGTGCTTCTCTTGGATTTTGGAGTTAGGGAAGCAAAAAGTTGAAGAAACATATGAAGTGTATTTACTCATTGATATTTTTGTAAGAAGGTTACGTACGTAATGGCTTCGTCACTGTTATTCTTACCAGGGTGATGAAGCCATCTCTTCTCCTTAATTTCCCCAAGAAATCAGGTAACTTGATTATTCGGTCTCAAAAGGAAAAATATTTTGCTGTATATTGAACATTGCAACTAAGTGGGCCTTACATTACATTATTTTACAAGGATAGGACATCCGCCATTTTCATATTACTTCACATTTTTAGTGTCGATAGCTCATAATCTCATTTAAAACGGTCAATTGTGTCGACGCTCATGAAAATCTTGCCGACAATACATAGTAATCAAGTGCAAGACATCAACGTGAATTTTTTATTTTATGATATATTGAAAATGGTATATAATATTCCGTTGAAACCTGGTATAGAATGTCTTAGAATACATATTTTTAACTTTATTACGCTTGTACAAGTGTTTACTACATCTAATTGTATTCTAGTCCAAAAGGTCCTAAAGCACAAATTTCTGACTTATAACATGTTGCCCGTATGAAACTAAAAAAGCATAACATGATAAAGTAATTTTTGTCTTTTACAAGTTCACAATGTTTAGTCGCATCCAAGTGCAAATGCAATTCTTTTGCGTGTTTTATGATATATTACAAAGGCTCATGGTGTTTCTACCGCGAGCAAGTCCAAAAACATTGTAAAAATGCAATTTTGTATAGTTTATGATGTCGTGACATTTTATAAAATATGAAACATATGAATCATTTTAATTAAAAAAGGCCACGCTGATTTGGCATAACTATAATGAAAACGTCATAAAACAAAATTGAAAGATTCTATAGTACGATAAACTTCCAATCGTTTAATTTCCAAAATTCTTCAGATTCCCAAAGAGTTTTTTGTTGTAACAATTGCACCATTCTTTATTGCAAAGAACAGGAGGTTGCCTTTTACCAATTGCACTGTCCAGGGTTTTCTATTGAAGAAATGATTTAATTCGAGGGTTTATATTACTCCCCGGGATTGCTCAATTGACGAGGGTTGGGCAAAGGCAATCAGAAGTTCAAAAGGCAAAATCCACCTCTTGAATTTTCATAGCAGGAAACCCTTTTGTATGTTCGACTGTCCAAGTCCAACATTCCCATTTTCGCATCCATCGAGTCGAGCAAATAAGTCCGATTCTGGACCAGGACTTTCCCTTCGATTTTCGACGCGCTTTAGTGCCCGGGGCCAGGTTTCAAGTGTGGGCTCAAACATAAGAGACGATTTAACACTAGAGACATGTCGGCGTGGTAGAATTTCGTCTTGCTCTCAAGTCTGTAATAGTGATTTCGATCTGCTGCGAGAGCCTTCCTAGCTTCGTCCTCCAGTGTCATCTCAGGCGTTTGTAAGGAAGTATCTGATCTTGGAAGGGGGGAAATCCGAAGACCTCCAATGACAACAAATATATAGAAGAAGATGAAGCTGGTAATTCCCAAAAAAAAAAAATCCTCTTCTTGCACCAGTTACATTTCATATGTTAAAATAGACTAGACCATATAATGAACAAGATCCATCAAAATTAACAAAAAGTTAAAGTGCGCATGTTACAAGAGTTAATTGTCAACCTAAAACACGACAAGTTAAAATTTAAGATGCTCGGAGAAGGATACACCATGTACATAGAATTAGGACTAAACTACTTAAATAAGTGATGGGTAGAACTTTGATTTAAAACTTGAATTCAAATAAGGGTTAATACCCTGAAATACCCAAATTTTATACACATGTGACAAATTTACCAAAAACTAATTTTTTAATCATGAAAAACCCCAAACTGATATACCTATGATAAATTTACCCCAGTTGACCACAAAAAATCTTAAACCGGTATACTTGTGAGAAATTTACCCATAACTAATTCATTCAACCACCAAAAACCATAAACCGGTACATTTGTGACAAATATACCCTCCATTAAATTGGATTAATACTGCAAAAGATCACAAAAATTGTATAACTGTGACAGACAGAGAGTAAAATCGCTAATTGGTAGACTAGTCAACTATTACATGTCATTCAATTTAATAATTTGACAATAAAATTTAACGAAAACTAACATAGGATAAATTTGTCACCAGTATATCAATTTGGAGTAAATTTGTCAAAGATATACGAGTTTGCGATAAAAAAATTAGTTTATAATAAATTTGTCACAAATGTATCAGTTTGAGATTTTTAAAGTATTAACCCTTCAAATAATGATTCAAATAAAAAAGAATCCAAAGCCTAAAACGAGAGAATGATTAATATCTTCCCGTATCATCCATATATGGTAGTCTATCCATCTCACGCACATACATAATTCTCGTCGAAGCGAACTTGCTCTCCTGAGAAACACAAAAGCAAAGACGCAGGAGGCAACGGAAACATGGATAACCCCGAAGTCAAGGATGAAGCGACAAGAATCCAGCAGGAGATCCTGATCACCGCCCATGACTTGGCCAAGACCAAGTACTATGGCCACGTTGCCGGCCTATTCCGAGACGACCCGGAGTTCCAAAGTCACCTGGATCGGGTCCTTGGGCCGGACTTGAAGCCAATCCTGATGGTCATCTATGCCCTCGGCAGCCCCGAGTTGAATCACAACTCGCAGTACCAGCTCGCACTCGCGATCCTCCTCAAGCGCGACTTCCCTGACCGGATTGGAGACATCGAGCTGTACGATCCGGTGTTCTCGCCTGCGGACCTCTTGGCCCTGGAGATGCTGGACCTCCAGGTCCTGCCTTCCAACGAGCACTTCCGGAGGCCTGCCGACAAGCCGACCCTGTTTTTCTTGCCCTATGCGAACATTTGGCACGTGGGAAACTTGCTTGAGGCTAATTGGTGCGCGTCAAGGTCGAACCGGATGATGATTTTCTCAAGCTCAATGTATCCTAGTAACCCGGATCCGGAGCTCGCAGATCGATGTTGGCATCAACGAGTGTACACAGGCATACTCAGCAAGTATGCAAGGAGATTCGATATCCCAACCGATTTTCATGGCTATCATCACAACGTCTTTGGCCACCTCTCTTTCAACTTCTTCGACGTGGACCCTAATGTTGATTTGGAGAGCCTCTTGCCAGGTATCTCTGAGTTTCTTAACTCGATTATCATACATGTTTCATATCGGCTTCTAATCAATCGGTGCACGGTTTCATTGGTGTGTGTTAATTTGTCAATGATTGGCATTTGAATTCGTTACGGACATACTGAAGGACTTTATAGAACTTGTTCTTGATAAACAACTAACTGCAATTACCGGTGATTATCGAGTGAAACACACTTGAAATGTGTACGATTCATCAACCTAGGATTTACGGAGTTCAAGCATGCTGATTCTGAAACTGTCACACCTAGAACCATCATGAACAGGAATTTAAATGACTTCATTCACCTTGTTTGGGAGATATTTTCTTAAGAAATGATCAAAGATCACCATGTGGATTGCCGGATGATTTGGTATGTAAGAGGGCACGTTCATGTGCTTTCAAAGTAGTTTCACCAAAGCAAAGCGTTCACCTTTTCTATTTAATAGCTCAATGAGATTATGATGATTTCTGTAGTCATATTCTGAAATTGCTGATGGACTTGGCCTCCTCCTTGTAGATAATTTTAAGCAAAGGAGAAAAGAGAAGCAGCAGGAATCCGATGACGAGGAGGAGGAGTGCCTCAACAATTACGAGGATCTAAGAAAGTAAGCAACGTGAATCTTAATGTGTTACATGTGAACAGAATCCCTGCACACGAAGGTCTCCTAATCTCTTTCACCCCCACATCTTCGCACGTTTCTGTCCTTGCAAACATAAACAGCAACTTCAATAGATTAGTTCAATTCAGCCTTCACCTGATTTACATACACTCTTGAAAAATGATCTGTAGTGCCTTTGTCGCACTGGTTCGTAAGTCTTGACAATTTGCACATGTGTGAACCGTGTCGGATTGAGATTTCAAGCGATTTTATTCATTTAGTGTTTTCAATGGGTAGTTCAGTCAATTGAGCAAGACTGTTCATTGTTTTAAGGAAGAACATTTTCATTTGAAATGTGAATGCGCATGAGATGGAACTTATACATGTAAGATCGATGTTATGTATATTTGAGCTTGAATTGAGATGATGGAACTATTCATTCCGGTAGACCGCAATTCCTAACCGCTTCTAATTTCATGGACACAATTTGCAGCCTCTTGGAGGAGTTCTTTTGGGAACAGTTCGAGGAATACGGTCAATTGGAAGCATACCGCTTTCCTCGAGAACACCGCTGCGAGTGGCAGCCGCCTCCCGAAGGTTGGTTAAAGCTGAATTTCAGTGGCAAAGCCCGCGACGGGGTCTCGCCAGCAGGCTGTGGCGGGATCCTCCGCGATGAGTACGAGGACGTGATTGCAACGTACAGCTGCAGCCTCGGCGAGCTGGGGGATGCCACGGTGGCGAATGCGGAGGCGCTGAGGATGGGCATGAGGCTGCTGGAGGACGTTCCTGGAGGAGTGAAACAATTGGTCGTGGAAGGGACGGATCTCAGTGTCGTGAGATGGGTCAGCACCTGGCCAGAGCCGCCAGAGAAGGTCAAGGAAGCGGTGGACGACATCCTCGAAGTCGTGGAACGGATCGAGACGGTGATTTATCACGTGTACGAGGAGGCCAACGAGGCCGCGATCGCATTGGCTGAGGAAGGTGCAACCTCACAAGATCGACGTGTTTGGATTTCCTCCGAGATAAGCGGTGAAATGGGCTAAAAAATCTCACAATGTGATTCGGTTGAGAGAACCAGTGGATTTAAGCCAACCGCTCATGTTTTCAGTGTTATAAGCTCAATTCAGACGTTCACTGCATGTTCTGTCCGCTGACATATGACTTGCTTTCTTGAATAAGCTGAGACCCTTGTTTTACCTACCCAACCCACTTTCATTTTCCTTTCCTTGAGCAGCTGACGCAAATTGAATAACAGACGACAGAAAAGAGAGGAGAAGAAGAAGTGGGCAAAAGCAACAAAGAAAAAGAGGGAAAAACTGTGGAGAGTGAGAGAGAGAGGACAGAAAAACACTAGAAGTGCCAAAATTTTATGTACACCACTCAAAAGTTTCGCATGATCACTTAAGTGTCAAATCAGAAAAAAAAAACAATCACTTAAGTATTAATTGCAAAAAACTCCGATAAAAAATAATACGTGACTTTTATAATTAAAAATTTTATATGATTTGGCATACTATTTAAAAAAATCCAATTCACATGGAATTTTCACGTGACCCACTGAAGTGGTCGTTTTTAACAACAATGGGTACCAAAGTGATCACTTTAAAAGAATTTGGCACTCAAATTATCACTATTTATAACTTTTAGATGACATTGGTTAGGGGTATATACTAATTGAGCATGCTAGCAAGCCACGTATGGTTGAGAAATTAATGAAATATAGCTACATCATATTTAAGGCGATGCAGATCGAAATTGGTATTTAAGTGATCTTTTTTTTTTCTTTTTTAAAGTGGCACTTAAAGTGATTCGGAAAAAACCTTTTGCCACTAAAATGAGTGTTATACACAATTGTTGGCACTTCTAGGGGATGCATAACAAACCAGAATTTCTGTTCTAGAAACAATTTTTCTATTCTAGACTTGTTTTCGGAATAGAAATCTGTTTAATAAAATTATTTCATTTTTCTATTTTTGAAATAGATTTTTGTTCTAGAAATATGTTTGGAATAGAAATCAGAAGTAAAAATTTTCTACTTTTCTATTTCTGGAACAGAAATGATAAATAAAAATTATTCTCATTGTTTGTCCTTACTACGAACCAGTCGTCCATCCGTCACTGCCGACCACCATCCATTGATGGTCGCTGCTGCCATTTGTCGGCCGCTAGTTGCTAGCCACCGCCAGTCGTCAGTTGCCGTCCACCACCGGTCGCCGCCCCCCGCCGCCCGCCATCCACTGGTCCGCTGTCGCCGCCACCACCGTCCGCTGATCACTACCGTCCGAAAGGGAGAAATTTTGTATCGTTATCAAATGGGTATTTTTGCTTAGAAACTCATCTAGAAATAAAAATAGAAAAATCTATTTCTCTTCCAGAAATTAATTTATGGCCATAATGATTATCATTCGCGCACCCAGTGTCCTTCTCTAAAGAGAGAGGACCTGGTTTTTGTTGCATTGCATGTTTTAGAGGTCTCGTCGAGCGAAAATGATATCCTTTCGAAGAATCCTGCAAGAATTACAAAAGGGTAGAAAATGTATTTGTTCATTTTTTCAAAGAGAGGAAAGCAGAAGAAGACAACATTTCATTTGCAAAAACTACTTTATGAAATAAGGCGAGGGACATTTTCGTTCTTTCGGTTGTTGAATGAACAGATTTATTTTTTCTTGTTTTGGAGCTTGGAATTATGTTCTTGATCCGATCCCACTGAATTGCAAGTTATCCCGATGAAGAGAAACTTACGAGATCTTGATTGGGAGCTTAGAATCTATCAATAAAGGGTTATACTCAGTTACTTCGACCGGATATTTTCCTCTTTATTACGATTAATTTGTCTCATTCATTCTAAAAGTTATGATTAATTGTCCTAATATTGGTGCGTCATTGGCGTACACAACGATAGATAAAAGTGTTAGGTAGAATGACTCCATGGTTGAGCCACATCATAATAAAGCTCCATTGCCTCCCACTTCCCTTAACAATAACTAGACATATTTCTTTACATTAATTAAAACAACTTAGTTATCTCATTTAATCTTACACAATGTTTCTAGAAGAATACATCAACATCAATTTGTTGTACTTATCGATTTGGATGTAATTTGAATAAGCTTGCAATTTTAGTGATACGAAAATTGTTTAGAGTAAATGTGGTGCAGGGTACTGGCTTGGATTTTTTTTCATGGTATCAACTGTTGATATTTCCATAGCTATAGTTGGTGCTTCTCTTGGATTTTGGAGTGGGAAGCAAAAATTTTAGGAAACATATGCAGTGTATTTACTCATGAGATATTTTTTAAATAAGATTAAGTACGCAATGGTTCGATCACTGTTACTTTTACTAGAGCGATGCTGGCATCTCTACCCTTAATTTCCCCTTGTAATTGGGTAACTGGACTATTCGGTTTCAAGGGGAAATAGAGTTTACTATATATTGAACATTACAACTAAGGTTTTTAGAAAAGCAAAGAAGGTAAATATAATTAAATCGTGAGCCAATAGCTTATATTACTTTATTTTACAAGGATAGGATATCCACAATTTTCATATTACTTCATCTTTTTACTAACGATGGGATAGGATATCTTTTTTTAATGTGCTTTCTCTTAGGGTGCATTTAGTAACACTTCTATTCCCGGGAATAATTTTTTATCAGAAATGATTCTTTTTGATTCTGTTCTCGAGAACAATTTCTAAGTATTTTAAGCCATTTGGTAACTATCCAAAATTTCTGATTCTAGAATAGAATTGCATTTGGTACCGTGTTCAAAATTTCTATTCCAAATCATTTTCTTTTAATTTAAAAATAATTTTATTACTTTTTTCATTTTTTCTTATTTTCTTTTTTTCATTTCTCTCTCCTATTCTTCTTCTTCTAGTAGCCGGTCGCCGGTCTGGGGACCGGCCTGACGAGGGCCGGCGACCTCACCTGAGCATCGCTGACCCTCGGTGAGGCTGGCCCTCATCGGCTAAGCCTCGCCAGTGGTTAAGCTTGCCTTCAACGAACTCACCAGACCTCGCTCTTGCCTGGCGAGCCTCCGGCAACCAACGGCAATGGGCAGCAGACAACAACCATGGTGGTGGATGAAGAAGAAGAAGAGAAAATATGGACTCGATTCTAGAATTATTTCCAGGAACAAGAATCAACTTTTTTTTTTATTCTTGATTTTATTCCAAATCTACTTCCAGAAACAAAAATTTTACCAAACACGATTCTGTTCCAAAACTACTCTTGGAAACAAAAGAATAGAATCTAGCATTGTTTGGCCGATTATCAAGCAGGCCCTTAGCGAGTCTCAAAGTGTATACTGAGTTTACCTAGAATTCAAGAACATGTAGAGATTGGGTATAGTAGAAGCTTGATATCTTCATTTAGGGAGATCTCCAAGAAGGAGCTTACGTCCAAACCCGTCAACATATTTTGTTGGATCTAGCTTCAATTAAAAGTTTAAGCCAATGAGTTATGGGCCAACTGCAATATATTAGTTGCCCTCTATCATATCAATTCTTTGATGTGAAATTTTTCTAACAAAACTCCCTCACGTGTGAACTCAATGTTAGGTCCACTCTATCATATTCAAGCATTCTTCTACATCAACTTTCTACGAGCCCGCTTTGCTCACCACAATGCCCACCTACTCAGAAACTGTAACCATGCATTCTAATACAATTTTTAGGAGTGCATAGCAGAAACTCAATACCTTCACTTAGGAGATATCTTAAAGAGAGCTCAAATCTGAGCTCATCAACATATCATGTTGGACCCACTTCCACTCAAAAACTTAAATCAATGAGTTATGAGTTAACTAAAATATAGTAACTGCTCTACACCACATCAATTCTCTAATATAATTATTTTTTAACACAACTCGCTTATATGTGCACCTTAACATTATTGATAAAAAAAAAGTGTTGCACATCCTTTGATTTTCTAATCATTTGTTGATGGTCTACTATCGATGGTATGAAATTACTAATCACTTTTTCTAGCTAAAGTACACCACAAATGCCAAAACTTGGCATGGGTAGACAATTAAGTGTCAAAAGGTACACTTAATATCATTTAAAAAAAATTGGGACACTTCAGTGTAAACAGTTAAATGTCAAAAGGTACACTCTGATGAAGGTAACTATAAATCCAACGTGGCTTATTTTAATAATAAATATGGTCTATGTGGCTTACTGAAGTTGTCTACTCAGTAATCAATGTGCAAAACGACATTATTTTCTCCAAAAAAACTGATTTTTAATATAAATATTAATTAAATTAAATTAAAAAATAAAAATAAAAGGGGGTGCAAAATTTAGCAAGGGCTTTTATGGCCCTCACCGTTGCCGCAACCCCACCATCGTCAAAAAGGGATGGTAACCAGGCCTTGGCCAGTGGCTGGCAACCTTAGCCAACCACCAGCGAGAGTCTAAGGTCTAGGGTGAAGACTCATGGCTCTCCCCCAAGATTTGGAGATGGTTGTCCCCTGCCATAGCAAGTGGTGCCCTTGGCCCCTCTAGGTGAGGGCAAACAACCTTCATAGGATCTGGGGAAGGGTTGTCGCTAGCAGTCGGCCAGGGTCCCTAGCCATTGGCTAGGGACCGGTGACCCCCACCAACCTCACCCCACCATCATTAGCTCTTTTCGACGATGGAGGGCCAACAGTGGTGGCGAGGGTTGTAGAGGCCCTCGAAGAATGTTGACCCCTCCTTCTTTTCAACTTAGTTTTTTAATTTATTTAATTAAAATTTATATGAAAAATCAATTTTTGGGGGTAAAACAACATCGTTTTGGGACAAACTAGCCACATACATAATTTTTTTGAAAAATAATTGACATCAACAATAAAAAGGCAACGGAAAATGCAACATCAGTATTTTGGCTGAAACTTCTTGCCGTTGACACTAAAGTGTCACTTTCTTTTTCGATTTTGTCACTTAAATGTATCTTTTGGAAATTTTAATATTTAAGTGTCCATTAGTGCCAAGTTTTAGCACTTGGGGTGTGTGACACTATTTTTTCCGTTTACAAATTATTAACCTTTCTTATCTTCACAAATTTGTTTATATATTTTTTATCAACACCTTAAATATACCTTGTCATATAATTATTTAGCAATCTCTATTTGGATGACTCAGTGACCCCTACCGGTAAAATAACCAACTAGTTTTGTTGGGATAAGTACACTATTAGTGCCAAAAGTTGTGTACGCCGCTCAATTTGGTGCCAAAAGTTTCCATCGGATCACTTAAGTGCCAAAGCGGAGAAAAAATGATCACTTTGGTGCCACCAGTGAGAGATTCCGGCCAAAATAATTACGTGGCTTTTATATTTAAAAAAAAAATCGACATGGCTTTTAAATGACGTTGTTTTCCGTCCTCCTTAAGAAAACGACGTTGTTTTGCCATCCTAAGTGGATGGCCTCACAAAAAACGACGCCACACAACTCATTTAGGAATTTTTTTTTATTTGGGGATTAAAATTAGGGTTTTTTTTGTCTGATCCTCACCCAATGCCGGCCTAGCTCGCTCAGCCGCCGTCACTCGGCACGTGAGGTTCCTGCACTTGAGTGAGATCAACACGAGTGCATTGTCGCCGATGCTCAATGACTTGTGGTTGCACTTGAGTGCAAGCTTCATGACTGAGTCGAACCGCACGAACAGTGCCAGGACCACGTCCAGTAGCTTCGAGTGGGTGTGGAGGGCAAGCCTCTGGCGGCTCTAGCCTTCAATCGCAAGCCAGCAGCTGCACACGAGGGAGCACCGGCCCCAGTCGCCGAAGCTTAGGTACTGGAAGATGCAGGCCAGGCACTCATCAAGGAGATCGGAAATGGAGAGGGAGAGGTTAGGGGTGGCACACTCGTCGGCGGCCTCCCTGAGCATCGGCAAGATCACAACCTTCGACTTGGCCGCTGAGTGGCCGTCGTTGGGGTCGGGGTCGGGGTCGGGGTCAGGGTCGCCAAGCGCGGGGGCCGTCAAGGATGGTGACTGGCCTATCGCCGACGGAGGGAAGATTCAGGTGGCTTATCTTCTCTCTCTCTCTCTCTCTCTCTCTCTCTCTCTCTCTCTCTCTCTCTCTCTCTCTCTCTCTCTCTCTCTCTCTCTCTCTCTCTCTCTCTCTCTCTCTCTCTCTCGATTTGGGGATTTAGGGTGGGGGGAGAGACACCAAACGACATCGTTTGTTGTTTAAATGCTGACTATACTATCCGAAAAGCCACATCGGCTTCAAAAATTAATAAAAAAAACGCCACGTTGGATTTCCGGCCAACCAAATCGGCGTTGGTACTGAAATGATCATTTTTCAAAAGTTTTGGCACTTAAGTGATCCAAAATAAAGTTTTGGCACCAAAGTAAGCGCTGTACACAAGTTTTGGCACTAATAATGTATTTACCCCAGTTTTGTGAGGCAAAACTCCAGTTGATTGATTTCCCCCAACTATAAGGTGCTTTTGCTTTGAACTCATTTAATTAATAGTAATTTTAATTTAAAAATATTACTAAGTAATCAAGTATGTTTGCTCATTTTAATGATTAGAAATTGGAGCAATTTTTTATGGATGATTGAGGATTGAAGTTCTATAATTTAGATTTTATGCTACATGTTTTGAACTTTTTATTGTTTATGTTATTTTACATGTTCAATCTTTTATGGATTTTTACTATCCATGGATGAGGATTCTTGTTGTTACGTTCCCTTTGATTTTGCTTAACTGAAAATGAAATAAAAATAAAAAAGAAATTGGCCTGTTCTCAAGTAGACTCTAAAGTCGACTCTGAAACTGATTGACAGAGTTGGTTCTATATTTCAGAATATGTAGGATAGGTTCTAGATTTCGGATATAATTGGCTTCAACCCTAAAACCGCTCACCTCTAGGAAAAAGACTAGGGTTCTTGTTGCTTCAATAAGGATCCTTGTGGATTGCACGGGTACGCCGCCATTTTTGGTGAAAGGCTGCACCTTGTGGCAGGTTGATCCAAAGGCTTATAGTGCAGATGACTGGAGGAAATTTCTTGAATTTAGAGGTATTTTCAAGCCATTTATTGTAGTTTCACTTGCCGTGCCTTTCGCATTCTCAAGCCATTTTCCCAAGACAAAGATTAATACAAGAATGCGGACCAGAAGATAGAGGGACGAATATGTTGAAGAAGATAAATAAAAGGCAAAAAAGAAAATCCTCTTCTAACATCTCAGTAACATTTCATAATTCAAAATAGAATAGACAGCATGTTTTCCTATGAACAAGATTAAGCAAAAGTAGAATACATATATATTGAATATGCTGTATAATGTTCCGTCGAAACCAAGCACAAAACGTCTTAGAATACAGATTTTTAACTTTATGATGTACGTACAATTGTTTGCCACATTTAATTATATTTATGTCCAAAAGATCCTAAAGCGCATATTTCTCACTTACAACATTTTGCCCGTTGAAACTAAAAAAGCAAAACATCTCCAAGGCAATGCTCAGACAGAAATCAAGCTCAGAAAGTTGTTCATGTGATGAGTTTAGGGCAAAGGCAATCAGAAGGCAAAATCTATCTGTTGAATTTCAAAGCTTGAAACCATTTCGTATGTTTGACTCTCCAAGTCAAACTTTCCTGTTTTGCATCCACCGGGTCGAGCAAGCAAGTCCAGTTCGGGACCGGACTTCCCCTTCGATTTTCCACACGATATCCAGTTGGATTTCCACGCGCTTAAATGCCTGGGGACGGGTTTCATGTGTGGGCTGAAACTCGAGAGACGATTGAGACATATCTGCATGAAATTTCGTCTCTCTCTCTCTCTCTCTCTCTCTCTCTCTCTCTCTCTCTCTCTCTCTACTCTTTAACTGTGATTTCGATCTGTTGCGAGAGCCTCCTAGTTTCATCCTCCAGTGTCATCTCAGGCGTTTGTCAGTAAGTATCTGATCTTGCAAGGGGGGAAATCCGAAGACCTCCAATGCCAACAAACTATATAGAAGAAGATAAAGCTGGTAATTCCCAAAAAAAAAATCCTCTCCTTACACCTCAGTTACATTTCATAAGTTAAAATAGACTAGACAGCATAACGAACAAATAAAAAGCGAAAGTTAAAAATAAAAAATAAAAAGGGGGGGGGGGGGGGGAGGGGAAGATTTCGCTTTCTCATCAAAATTTATTATAATAGTCAAATTTCAAATAAATCGAAAAGATGATAACAATTTACATACAAACATTTGCACGTGGTGAAAGTTCTAAGTTTTTTTTTTTTTTTTGGGTTAAATTAACGAAAAGTTAAAGTGCACGCGTTGTAAGAGTTAATTGTCAACCTAAACACAACAATATAAAATTTAAGATGTTCGGTGAAGGATATGCCATGTACACAATATAGGACTAAATTACTTAAATAAGCGATGCGTGAAACTTTCATTTAGATCTTGAATTCAAGTTGATTCAAATAAAAAAAGAACCCAATTAAAATAAGAGAATGATTAATGGTACATTTGGTTCAGCATTTTGAAAGCTCATCAGGGAAATGCAAAATAGTTTAGTCTAAAAAACTTTGGGGGAAATGTTTGGGGAAATGCAAACACTATTTTAGTAAATTCTACTTTAAAAAACAACTTTAAGAGAAATGTTGTTTGGTAGAAAACACAATTGAAAAGCTCATTTGGTGATTAATCTAACCTTTTTTAATTTGTATCTATTTAAAATTAAAAAAATGTTTACAACTTTTTAAATTTATATTTGACAACAATGCTAAAGATGTTGTGTAAACAATTTTGTTAAAATTAAAATTTCTTTTTTGCTAAAAAATCAAATGGAAAAAATTTACTTGCTCTCTTTTCTCAATTACAAGAAAAATACTTGCATTGCAATAAATATGGTAACATATGATTTGAGGAAAGAAACTTATTATCCTTAAAAAAAATTATAAATATTTTAAATTTATAGCTATTTGATCATGTAAACATGTCATATCAGATGCTATATCATTTTTTTGAAGCATTATCCTCCTCATTTATATCATCGGAATTTGTTGTATATAAATTGGGATCTATATCCACTCTAGCAAAATATGCATCATTCTAAAATTCTTCGTATATAATCGTGTAAAGTTATTATTGCTATCATAATTTTCACCTACTTTGTAAATGGATAACTTGACATACTTTTTAAAATCTTCCGCTTCTTCTTCAATACACAAAAAGTTCGCTCAATTTCTAATTGTGGCGAGAATGAGCACGGTTGAACACTTCTTTATAACATGTCGGTTGAGGACCTCATTGAAACTCAGGCGAATGATATCTAACTTCTTTATATGGCCCTAAATAACCCGTGGGATTTGAATATCCAACATTTACTAAATAATATTTACCTATACAAAAATGTTGCAAATTTAATCAACATATAACACGCGCGCGCGCACACACACACACACACACATATTAATGCGTAATTGTAAATCATGTCTCCTAATGGGTTCATAAAATATCCGAGTATCATGAGTTGTTCCTTCCCAATTGGTCTAAATATAAGTAAATTTCATGTTAAAATTACACATGGCCATTACATTTTGCATCAATGTTCTTTTTCGACCAATAAAATAAAGTTACTCATCCGTAAGTACCACTGCCGGAATATAAGTATCATCTATAACTCTTATGTAATCCTAAAAAAAAAAAAAAAACCCCAAATATTACTTTATTTATATTTAGTTCATCTTTTCTATTATATAATCGTAACTTACCTTAAAATGTGAAAAAAAAATTGCACTATTCCTCATGAAATCCCAAAAGCCCAGGAGCATCTGACACTAACGAACCCAAGCCGGCACGACTCTATCAACAAATCAAGAATTTTTCCAACACTACGACAAAATCTAGGCACAACCAGCAACCAAGCTCACAGATTTACCCAAAAGTAAACAAGTTCACCCCCAAAAAAAGACGAAAAAGAAAAGCCACAAATGAGATGAATGAGAGATTGAACCTGCAGAGGTGTAGTTGCAAGCATGAGGGGACTTCGGGAGGATTCACAAGGTTCGCAAGGGAGAGCAAGCGTGAGAGGTAGTAGGCAAGACGCAAGCAAGGGAAAGCAAATGTGAGGGGCAGGGAGCAAGACATGAGCAAGGAAGAGCAAGCCGCAGTCATTTTCTAGAGGAGCCGTAACGAAGAAGGAGAGTGTGACATCCCAAATTTCAGTTCTACTTTCAATTAAATTAATCGGGCTTTTCATCGATGCGCTTATAGAGTTATTCTCAGAGCTAATCACTCCTGAGATAACTAGACTATCTGGAAAAGTCATTAAGGAATTTTAACGCAATAGACTTGGGAATTCGACCATGAATCGATTACTCGACCATACTCATCTGCAGAGATCATTACGACATAGTTAAAAGTCAATTAGAGATCAAAGATAGGTCAATTTGATAGAGACGTGTGGCTAAATGTTAGGTTAGTTTGATAGAGACGTGTGGCTAAACGTGGGTGATTCCACTAAATTACAAAATTCCCGTTGACTAGCACTAGACTGATTTTTTTGTCGTTTTAGTACCCTATGTTCGTATTTGAAACATTGAGATTTTCATGACAACCAAGAGTCACCAATGAGTCAAAGAGGTTCATTGTAGCTCAAAGAAAATCGATCACGGGTCATTTGCAGTAAAAATTTCTTAAAACTACCCGGTAGCTTAGGTCACACTAAAATCGCGCCATATTAAAATTAACTGTGAATTTGAATCCAATTTTAAAAATTGAAAGTTCTATCATGTCACGAGTCATTTTAGGAATGTCGACTCAGTCTCCAAAAATCTTTCTGCAAACCGAGATTTTGGCGGAAAAAGTCCACATAGGGCCGTTTTCGATCGGAAAATGCAGAGAACCGTTTTTTATCGTGAAATTGGGATATAAGTGGGATCAATTAACGAGGAAAAATTCCAATTTGATCAAGGACTTGTTGGTTGAATTTATAGAGGTCAAATTGATTTGATTCAAGAAGGATTTGAAGTGGAATTGAGCCAAATGTTGTGCAAATTCGTATGTCCCCCTTGCTTACAACATTTGGACTACGTCAAGGCTTCTAGAAGGAGTTTTTGTGGCTGGAAATTGAGCTGAGGAGGCCAGCTACAAGGTAGGACTGGTCAAGGAGACAAGGGGGATAAGAGAGAGACCAAGAGGGACCCTCCAAGTCAAGTTAGTCCCCTCTCTCCTTCCTTCTCCCTCCCACCGTCAACCAGCCCCCATCCCAGCAGCTTGAAGACTCTAAAACTTCCAGAGAAGAACCAATGGCCAGCCCAAACCACAGCGCCAACTGTCCGAAGCTAGAGCCACTGCCGTTCGCTGTCACGCGCCCCTGCAAGCCTCACTGCTCATCCCGCCGTCCCGCACGTTCCTGGCCACCGTCTTGCCCAGCTCGTGTGTCCAGCAGGTCACCAGGATGCCGTGTGTCACCGTTGTGGTCCCTGGAGCCGCCATCTGCCACCGCCTCCACTTGTCCAAGCTATAGTAGCTCCACCAATTTCGTCCCTGCCCATTTCCACCCTAAGCCAGCATTGTCCAACCCTCTCTTGGCGAAAGACAAAAGCCGAACAGTGTGGGTTTCCAGCCACTGTTTTGGCCCATTTTCAAGGCTTTCCTAACCTCGTTTGGCGGTCTCGCTTTGGAGTTTCTCGACCCCCTTCGCATCCGCGTCATTTTGATCCAAACAGATCTCTAATCAAGTGAGTTTAACTCACTAATCCTTACTTAGTAAGTTAATAACGTTTAAGGGTTGATTAGTTTAGACTAAGTATAGATTAGGTGGATAGTTAGATTAGATTAGCAATTTAATTAATCGTTATTGCATGTTAGGTGGTTATAGTAGTAAAATTAAAGCCTAGACAAGCTCTAGTATTTATCTAGAGTGGTTTGGAAATTTTCCGGACCCGTCTCGGCTTTTAATTAGGCTTTACGGGCATAAGTGTGCATTTTTAGTATTTAATAATTAATTTTCGTAATTATTTAATTATTTTTTTTTCAAAAATTAGATTGGGATAGCCGATGATCGAAATTTTATGCTAATTGCATTGGTGTGATCTATTTATTTAATTGACTGTAAAAATTGAGTGTGATTTGTGATTGGGGGTATTTATCCCAAAATTAATTAATTTCAATAATTAATTAGAAAATCACTAGGCGTTGGTTTTCAACGCCAAAAATGGATTTAAAGACCGTTGAAAGTAGTGGGATTTTAAAAGGTAAAAATATTATATTTTGGCTAAGGTTGACTGTGTACCCACACACAATTATTTTTATTGCGTATAATTAAAATGGCAAAATTTTTAGATGATCAGGATAATATACTATATCAGTATATCTGGCAGCTTCTAGCGAACATATTTAGTATACTATATCAGTTTATTTGGTAGCTTCTGTTGAGCATGATGAGCATTATTTAGTATATTATATCAATACATCAGCTATACTTTTTATTATCAGCTTAAAGTGAGCAGTTCTGATTATAATCGGACTTTATAGATAGTATTGATTGAGATGACCAGGGGATGGTCTTGTTGATATGGAATCGACTAAGTCGATTGATCAGTAATTCGATCTGATTAGTTGAAATGATTGAATGGTTATTCAAATTGTACTAACTTACAAAAAAAGACTGAGGCTAAGGTAAGTCATTTGACTTATGTTTGTGCTTAAGCAACCCTCATGGCGTATTTTATTCCTAGTTAGATCTTAAGAGGTTGAATTTGCTGAGATATCGTCTCACCCCATTGTGGGATAATATTTCAAGCTCATAGAAGGCAGCTCCTCCTAAGCATTTTGGATAGCCGAAGAAGGTCACAGAACAAAAGTCTTACATTCCGCTACATGGGAGCCCTAGGGGCTGGACCTATGAGCCGATGAGGTCCATGGTCTGGGTTGATGTGGGCCTACCCAAAAAGGTACCCCACCGATATAGATCATGGTACCGCCAAGCTCATGATGGCGAGAGAGAGGGACCCATACCGGAATCTAAGATACATCTGTATGTGCTGGAGGTTGCTTTTGAGAAAGGCACAGCAAATCCTCCTAAAGGCTTAATCATAGACGCAGTAGACCGGGATCTTGAAGACCTTGGAAGTCTGGTGTACTCGGCTACAGGCTCCAATGTTAATGAGGATGTGGAGCAGGAGGAAGATTATTAGCTATTTGAAAACCCCCCCCCCCCTCTCCTTGTTTTGTAGACCTGATATATATATATATATATATATATATATATATATATATATATATATATAAGCGTGGTTTGGTTTTGAAAAAGTATGACCCTACTTTTCTATCCCATATTATTGTTATCTAGGGATTATTTATTTGCTTCCGCATGTGTATTAAAATGAATGGGTCAGCGATACATCCTGGGACGTCGCTATTTAATTGACTGTAAAGAGATGGACACGCTCTCGGAGGATCAGGGCGTGATAGAGAGAAACGAACCCTAGATTTGCTTCTTCTTCTTTTTAAAGGGTTAAACTTAGATTTCTAACAATTTTTTGAGGGCAAAAAAGGAACTCCACAAAATTTCACTAATAGAGCCCCATAGCATTCCGATGAGCTTTTAGCATTCTGAAGGCCAACTTTCAAACCAAAGTTTCTTAGGAAATGATTGCCAAACACCCCAAGTTTTCTCCAAAGGGCTTTCAAAATGCTGAACCAACCGCATTCTAATATCTTCTTGTATCATCCATATATGGTAGTCTATCCATCTCACGCACATACATAATTATCGTCGAAGCGAACCTGCTCTCCTGAGAAACACAAAAGCAAAGACACAGGAGGCAACGGAAACATGAATAACCCCGAAGTCAAGGACGAAGCAACAAGAATCCAACAAGAGGTCCTGATCACCGCCCACGACTTGGCCGAGACCAAGTACTATGGCCACGTTGCCGGCCTCTTCCGAGATGACCCGGAGTTCCGGAGGCACCTTGATCGGGTCCTTGGGCCGGACCCGGAGCCAATCCTAATGGTGATCTATGCCCTTGGCAGCCCTGAGCAGAACCACAACTCGCAGTACCAGCTTGCGCTCACAATCCTCCTCAAGCGCGACTTCCCCAACCGGATAAGAGACATCGAGCTGTATGATCCCGCGTTCTCGCCCGCCGACCGCCTAGCCCTGGAGATGCTGGGCCTCCGGGTCCTGCCTGCCAACGAGCACTTCCGGAGGCCTGCCGACAAGCCGACCCTGTTCTTCTTGCCCTCCGCGAACATTTGGCATGTGGGTAACTTGCTTGAGGCCAATTGGTGCGCGTCCAGGTCGAACCGGATGATGATTCTCTCAAACTCACTGTATCCTGGGAACCCGGATCCGGAGCTCGCAAATCAATGTTGGCATCACCGAGTGTACACAGGCATACTCAGCAAGTATGCAAGGAGATTCGATATCCCAACCGATTTTCATGGCTATCATCGCTACATCTTTGGCTACCTCTCTTTCAACTTCTTCGACGTGGACTCTAATGTTGATTTGGACAGCCTCTTGCCAGGTATCTCTGAGTTTCTTGACTCAATTATCATAGATGTTTCGTGTCGGCTTCAAATCAATTGGTGCGTGGTTTCATTGGTGTTTGTTAGCTTGTCAATGATTGACATTTGAATTCGTTAATGACATACGGAGAACTTTATAGAACTTGTTCTTGATAAATAACCAACTGCAATTACCGGTGATCATCGAGTGAAACCCGCTTGAAACACGTCCAATTGGTTGACCAAAGATTTACAGAGTCCGAGCATGCTGATTCTGAAACTGTCACCCCTAGAACCATCATGAATGGGAATTTAAAGAGCCAATTCCATAAAATAAAATAAAAAGCACAAACTTTAGGTGTTGTCTCAAATCTGGCCTGAACTTTAGGTGTTGTCCCAAATCTGGCCCAAACTTTATTTTGTCTAAAAAAAAAAACACAAACTTTCACTTGTGTCCCAAATCTGTCCCTCCGTTAACCTTCATTCCACGTCAGCAATAATATCCAACACAACAAAATGATGCTGCGTTCAAGTGTTTGGAGAAAGTGTTAGATTTAAGTCTGCCCTCCAATGAGGTGAACTTTACAGATGATTCATATGGAAAAAATAATTCAGCAATTTTAGTTCCAAGGAACGAGGCACATAGCTAGGGCCATTAGATCAATTAACAATTGGCAAGCTGTTTGCAATGTTAGAAGCTGAGTTGGAAGTAGAAGATTACATTGCCTTAAAACGAGATATTAAAAGCGTGTGCATCTTGTAGTTAAATAGAGATGGGAAGCATATTTGCAATAGACTTACTTTATTTTGTCTCAAATAATGTTCGGACCAGATTTGGGACAACACCTAAAGTTCGTGCTTTTTTTTTTTTAGACAAAATAAAATTTGGGTCAAATTTGAGACAACACCTAAAGTTTGTGCTTTTGTTTTTAGACAAAATAAAATCCAGGCCAAATTTGAGATAACACCTAAAGTTTGTGCTTTTTTTTATGTAATTGGCCCGAATTTAAATGAGTTCATTCAGCTTGTTTGGGAGATTCACATATTTAAAAAATGATCAAAGATCACGATGATTTGGTATGTAATAGGGTATTTTCATGTGCTTTCAAAGTAGTTTCATCAAAGCAAAGCGTTCACCTTTTCTTTTAATAGCTTAACGTGATTATTATGATTTCTGTGGTCTTATTCTGAAATTGCTGATGGACTTGACCTCCTTCTTGTAGATGAGTTTAAGAAAAGGAGAAAAGAGCGGCAGCAGGAATCCGATGACGAGGAGGAAGAGTGTCTAGATCACGAGGATCTAAGAAAGTAAGCAACGTCAATCTTAATGTGTTACATGAGAACAGAATCTCTGCACATCAGGGTCTCCTAATCTCTTTCAATCCGACATCTTCTCTTGTTTATTTCCTTGCAAACATAAACAACAACTTAAATAGATTAGTTCAATTCAGCCTTCACCTAAGTCCAATACCCACTCTTGAAAAATGATCTGCTGTGCCTTGGTCGCTGCCTTTGTCGCACTGAATTCATATGATTTTAACCATTTAGTCACTTCAAAGGTAGGTTCAGTCTATTGAACGAGACCACTCATTGTTTCGAGGAAGAACTTACTCATATGAAATATGAATGATCATGAGATGGAACTTCTACATGCGAGATCAAAGTTGTGTATATTTGAGCTTGGATTGAGATGATGCGAGCTTGATTCATTCCGGTAGACTGCAATTCCTAACCGCTTGTAATTTCATGGACAAAATTTGCAGCCTCTCGGAGGAGTTCTTTTGGCGTCAGTTTGAGGACCTCGGTCAATTGAGCGGATACCGCTTTCCTCGGCAACACCGGTGCGAGTGGAAGCCACCTCCCGAAGGTTGGTTGAAGCTGAATTTCAGCGGCAAAGCCCGTGACGGGATCTCGCCTGCGGGCTGTGGTGGAATCCTCCACGACGAGTACAAGGATGTGGTCGCGACGTACAGCTGCAGCCTCGGCGAGCTAGCAGACGCCACGGTGGCAAATGCAGAGGCGCTGAGAATGGGCATGAGGCTGCTGGACGACGTTCCTGGAGGAGTGAAACAATTGGTCGTGGAAGGGACGGATCTCAGCGTCGTGAGATGGGCCAGCTCCGGGCCGGAGCCGCCAGAGAAGGTCAAGGAAGCTGTGGACGACATCCTCGAAGTCATGGCACGGATCGAGACGGTGATCTATCACGTGTATGAGGAGGCCAACGAGGCCGCGATCGCATTGGCTAAGGAAGGTGCAACCTCGCAAGATCGACGTGTTTGGATTTCCTCCAAGATAAGAGGTAAGATGGGCTAAGTAATCTCGCAAAGCTAATCAATAAGTGACTGGGTTGAGAGAACCAGTGGATTTAAGCCAGCCGCGAACCTTTTCAGGGTTATATAACCTAAATTCAGACGTTCATTACATGTTCTGTCGGTTGATATATGACTTACTTTCTTGAATAAGTTGAGACCCTTGTTTTGCCAACTCAACCCACCTTCATTTTCCTTTCCTCGAGCAGCAAAAGCAAATTGAATAAACAAAGGAGAGTGATTCTAGGTTCTGATCGAATT
The DNA here is from genome assembly GCA_019915185.1 of Eucalyptus camaldulensis. Lineage (NCBI taxonomy): Eukaryota > Viridiplantae > Streptophyta > Magnoliopsida > Myrtales > Myrtaceae > Eucalyptus > Eucalyptus camaldulensis. Next base: position 5,680,678 of record JAHSVA010000014.1, on the reverse strand, counting down.
CCACCTGGAACCTAGAATATACTCATCAAAACAAGATTTCTAATTTTTAGAGCTTGAAACTTATCTTACATACCCTGGAACTCAAACCCTACACCGTCACATGTTATGGTGTCAATTTTGGGATCTATCCAATTTTCACCTATACTTTCAATTGAATGATTGCAGTGGATCATTACATTCAATGATCATCATTTACTACAATCTATTAATCATAATTTATATTTAGACATATGAAAATTATTAAATACTAATCAAGTAAAAGTCTCATTCATGTATATAGTTGGAAATGGAAGCTCAAATTAGTGATTTCATATTACACGCTCATCATTAGACGTCATAAAATATCATAAGATAGCACAGCAATATAGAACAAGAAAAATACAAGAACTTGTGCCAAGTTCCCAATCTGGAACCATGCTCGCCCCCTAAACAAAGAAAAGAGAGAGAAGATGAAGTGGGCAAAAGCAAGACAAAGGAGATTGAGCTGCAAGAGGAGAGAGAGAGAGAGAGAGAGAGAGGAGGTCGGCTTCGTTGCATTGGGCGCTTCGGGGGTCTTGTCAAGCCGGAATAATATCCTTTCGAAGCACTCGGCAAGAATTAGAAAAAATATTTTTTTTTTCCCTCTATGCAAAGAGAGAAAAACGGAACAAGACACCATTCCATATGCAAATCCCCAAGGGACATTTTCGTTCTTTCGGTTGTTGAATGAGGAAATTCACTTTTTAGTTGATTTGGAGCTTGGAATCGTGTACTTGATCCGATCCAACTGAAGTGCGAGTTATCCGATGAAGCGGTACATACGAGTTCTTGATTAGGAGCTTAGAATAATCTATCAATATAAAGGGTCATACTAACTTACTTTGACCGGAGATCTTCCTCTTCACTACAATTAATTTGTCTTATTCATTCTAAAATTTGTGGTTAATTGTCCTAACATTGGTGCATTATTGGCACACTCATCATCAACAACAACAACAACAATAATAATAATTGGGTAGAACGAGATTTTATGGTTGAGCCACATCATTATAAAGCTCCATTGCCTCCACTTCCCTTAACTTTAATTAGACATTTTTCTTTATACTAATTAGGAAAAAACTTAATTGTCTCATTTAATCTTACAAATTGTTTCTAGAACAATATATCAACATCAATTTGCTACACTTTTTGATTTGGATGTAATTTAAATAATCTTGCAATTTTTTGTGGCATGAAAATTGTTCGGAGTAAATGGGATGTGGGGTATCGGCTTGGGGTTTTTCATGGTACCAACTATAGATATTTCGATTGTTACAATTGGTGCTTCTCTTGTATACTGGAGTGGGGGAAGCAAAAAGTTTAGGAAACATATGAAGTGTATTTATTCATGTGATATTTTTGTAAAAAAGTTAAGTACGCGGTGACTCGGTCACTATTACTTTTACCGGAGTAATGCTGGCATCTCCACCGCTTAATTTCTCCTTCTAATCCGGTGACTGGATTATTCGGTCTCAAGGGGAATCAAAGTTTGCTATATATTGAACATTAAAACTAAGTGGGGTTTTTTTTAAAAAAGCAAAGAAAGTAAATATGATTATTTCGTGAGCCAATAGCTTACATTACTTTATTTACAAGTATAGGATATCCACCATTTTCATATCACTTTAACATTTTTAGTGTCGGTAGCTCATCATCTCATTTAGAATGATCAATTGTGTTAGCACGTGTCAATATATTGCCAACATAATATAGTAATCAATTGCAAGACGTCAAACATGAATTTTTCATTTTATGGGATATTGAAAATGATATGCAATATTACGTCGAAATCAAGCATAGAACATTGTAGAATACAGATTTTTAACTTTATGACGTTTGTGCAAGTGTTTACAACATCTAATTGTATTCAAATCCCAAAGGTCGCTGACTTACAAAAAAATTTCCCTTTGAAACTAAAAATTCAATAACCGAAGAAGTGGGAACCAAACCAGTAGTTTGGGTTTAATCAAATGTCGCATAGAATTTGTCTCGTTTAGTCAAAATGTGCGCGAGTTTGTTTTTGATGTCTAGTTTGCCATTCTCAACCTCTGCCGATTGCGCTTATATTTTGAATCCGAAAGGCATATCTTTTTCTGAATGTACCTTCTCTAAACTGGCCTCGGAGTGTATGCTGAGTTTAGTTGGAATTCAAAGAACGTGTGGAGACCGGAACTCTTGAGTTTGCTTGGGTTTATCCAAAGTCCTTGAAGACTAGGAAGACTTTTCTCAACCTTTGCCCGAGTACTCTCCTTTTTTTTCTTTTTTCTTTTTCCTGTGGGCAATTCTATTGTTCCATTCTAAAAATAAACGAATTTCTTTCCATCATAATAAATTTCTGAAAGAATTACCAAGTGTTAAAAAATTATTGATAAAATATGTTACATGTCCTTCAATTTTTCAATCGCTTGCTGATGACTTACCAACACTCGTACGAAATTACTAATCTTTCTGTCTGGTTTACAAATTACTAACCTGTCTTATCTTCACTAATTTGTTTCTATCTTTCTTGTCAACACCTTAAATTTCCCTTGTCATATAGTGATTTAGAAATCTCTATTTGAATGACTCAGTTTCCTTCCGATAAATTGACCAACTAGTTTTATGCGGCAACTCTCACTGGAGTTACATACTGGTGCTTTTTTGTGTTTGAGTTTTAGAGGCGGTGATTTAGTTGATTGATTTCGCAAAACTATAAGGTGCTGTTGCTTTGAACTCCGTTTAATTAAGAGTAATTATAATATGAAACTATGATTAAATGATCGACCAAGTTTGTTGTTTCTTTCAATTTCAGGTAATTAGAATTTGGAGCAATTTTTTATAGATGATTGAGGAATGAAGTTCTATAATTTAGGTTTTATGTTATGTGTTTTGAAATTTTTATTTTTTTCAACCAAAAAAATTTTCTTTTATCGTTTAATTTATTTACGTGTTCATCTTTTTTTATGGATTATTGCTATTGATAAATTGGGATTTTGATTGTTATGCTCCTTTTCATTTGCTTAATTAAAATAAAACAAAAATAATAAAATAAATTGGTCAGTTATCGAGTGGATCATTAAACCAACCTCAAACCAATTAACGGAGTTCGTTCCATGTTTCACAGTATACAGGGTAGCTTTCAGATTTCAAAAATTAAAAAATTGATCCTGACATGGTTGATTTTAGGTTCTAAGTAGAATTTAGACCAACTCTGGAATCACTTGCCCTTGAGAAAAAGGACTTTGGTTCTTGTTGCTTCGATCGGGATTCTTGTGGATTGCACGGGTACACCGGTATTTTCAATTGGGGTAAACCGCTAGAAAGGCATTAGCTTTTGGCAGCTGGATCCGGAGGCTAATAGTACGCACGCTTGGAGGAAAATTCTTGAATTTAGAGGCATTCTTAAGCCATTTATTGTAGTTTCTCTTGCGGTGCCTTTCCCATTCTCAAGCCATTTCCCTACGAAACAGATTGATACAAGAATGCGAACCAGTAGATAGAGGGACGAATATATAGAAGAAGATAAATAAATAAATAAATAAAAAGGAAAATCCTCTCCTTCCATCTCAGTAACATTTCCCAATTTAGAATACTACTCAAATTTCAATATATATATGATAAGAATCTGCACACCAACGTTTACGCGTCGTGAAAGTTCAAATGATTTGAATTGATAAAATGTCAAAGTATGTGGGTCGCAAGAATTAATTGTCGATCTAGATGCGCCATTCAAAATTTAAAATGTTAAGTGAAGGATGATACATCATGTACACAATATTAGGATTAAAGTTCTTAAATAAGCGATGCGTAGAACTTTCATTTAGAACTTGAATTCAAATAATGATTTAAATAAACCTATGACGTTTCCTACAACCCAAAAGAATAAAATTTCAAGGCCAATGGAAATATTGAAATAATTAGTCAATGGAAAATGTTTTCATAATAGACAAAAATATTTCAATTCAAAGCCAAGACTACACATTTGCTATGGAAAATATTCTCGCTGAACCGTTAGTCTAGAAATTCCGGATTAAGCAGTGTAGCGTTTTTTTAGGGTTTTGGGGTCCTAAAAGTTAGAAATTTGTTATAGTGATGAATATGAAGTATTAAAGGACTTCCTGAGCCTTCGGACGAGGTAAATTACATATTTGCTGGGTCGGTCTGTTCTCTGCACTCCACAGGTCTCAGGATCAGTTCTGAACCTGCAAATATGACAAACTTCAAAGTCTTCAAAAGCTTTCCAACCGCATAATTTCATACTTTTCTGGGTTGGTTTGATAGGTAAAAAAGTGTGTAAAGAACCGGTTTAAATGCAGGGCACGATCTGACCGTGTGGGCTTGATCTTCGATTTCGGGAAAATTTAGGCCTAAGTTTGAAAAGTTGACGACTAATGAATTGAAGTGGACATCTTAAGCAACAAATCCATGGGTGAATCATTAAAATCAAAGTCGATTTGATTAGGCCATGACCGATGAACATAATGGTCAGTTTAGGATGAAACACGGCACTTAATTCGAAAATTTTTACCAAGTGTGAAATGATTCCATCTTCTTGCTATGATTGATAGTGTGGCTTGGTGAGTGTAGATTGTACATTTCAATGCTTAATTGATGATGTGAATGTCGAGATGATGACTGTTAAATATAGATCAAGATGTTTTCAATGTGATGTTGGGAGAACCGTGACTTCGAACTGGAGGATCTTAGAGAGATCATGCGATTCTATTAGCATTAGGATTATTCTCACAGTTTGTATTCTATATTTACTAAGGTATAGATCTAGCTTCTTAGGCTCCATCCGTTTCACAGAAAATAATTTCCAGGAAAACGTTTTCCGGATTTTCCGACTTTCATTTTACGGAAAATAAATTCTTTAGAGAAAATATTTTTCATGAAAGGAAAAAAGTCTTCTAAATTAAAGAAAAATATTTTCCATTTTTGAAAAGTGAAAAACATCTACTCACTTGATCTCTCTTATCTCACAACTCTATAAATCATCACTTCCTCCTCCCCTTTCTTCTTCTTCTTTTCTTTTAATATTCGAATTATTTTTTAAATTTTCTTTTTCTTTTTTAATTCGAATTATTTTTAATTCCCTTTTTCTTTTCTATTTCTTTTCTTTTTTTTTCTTTTCTTTTTCTCCTTTTCTTTTCTTTTTTCCTTTTCTTTTCTTTGTTTCCCATGTTCTTCTTTCATGGCTAGTCGTCAGCCATCGTTAGGCGAACCTCGAGCTCATCGATCTCGAGCTCGCGCTCGTTGATCTAGTGAGCCTCAAGCTCGACGCTCGCGCTCGCCAATTTGGGAGCAGCAAGCCTCATGCTCATTAGCAAGCTCGAGGCTTGTCGGTGGCCAATCGCGGGCCATTGCCATGGTCGGCGACCGACCAAGAAAGAAGGAGATGAAAAACAAAGAAAAAAGAAAAGAAAAATAAAAATGAAAAAATTTTATAATAGATTTTAAAAATTCAAAATAATTCAAAATCAATTTTTAAAAAAATATGAAAATTTCATTTAAAAAATAAATTAAATGAAAAAAAAAGTATATGAAAGAAAAGATTTTCCTTACCGTACAGCGAAAAATATTTTTCACTTCATTTTCAGGTTTTATCTGAATATCGAAAAATAATTATATTTTCCTGGAAAATGACTTCCTAAAAAATATTTTCCAAAAACGCCACATTTTCCGCGAAACGAACGCAGTCTTAGTTTGAATAACCCAAGAGATAGGTTTAGTTTGAATAAGTTCACTTTGACCTAATTCCATGGATTAGGATTGTCACTTCAAACAAAACAAAAAAATGGTAGTAGTTGTAGTTAAGGCTAACCCCAAGTAAATGGATTAGGAATAGATATCATATCAAGTTAGCTTAGAATAAGCATTATGTTTATATAAATAGAATTTATATAGATTAGTTTAGGCTTAATTAGTTTTCTTTAGTTTAGGACAAGTATCTGAAATCAAGTTCCATGTGGAATCATTTTTGGGGCTCCAAACAAGGCTATGTAATATTCTTTGCTCAACTTATATCAGGTTATTTTTCTGCACTTTATTCTTACTCATATTTTCTTACCATTTTGATGTGTTGTCTTGATTTTCGTATATTGTTTTTATGTTTTGATTCGTTTAACTTCATTTGTTGATTAAATCACACTTTAGGATTAAGATCAATCAAATAAAGTGCATTATCACTAGGTGGAAATGAACCTTAGGACTCACAACTTGGCAAAGATCACCCGACTCCCCTTAGTTGACAAACAATTGAGTTAAGGTATCAAAAAGGGCACTACTATTAAAAAATAATGTAATCAAGTTCTTGATCTTAGATTTCTGATTACGTAGGAAGACTACGTTCTAATTGGTTCCTAATTGACTTAAATAGACTAGCAGTGACTTTAATATAGGATAGAATCTCATTAATAGATCAAATCAAAAGAACTTCCCAACATCACACGGGAAAGGATTTGGGGGAACTTGCATCAAACGAGGGTGAGCACCTCGAACATAAGGGTCATCCATTCTCACTCGACATTACCTCTACACCGGCATAATCACCATATAAAATATTAAATAAAAATAAAAGTGGTCGAACGATCAAATTCCATGTGACTGTTTGGCTATATAGTTCAACTCCTCTTTCTTCTCTCATTTTCACCTTCATTTGTTTCTCCTTATTTATCCTCTCTTGTAAATTCTCAAAAATCTTAATTTCTATATGTGGTCTTTTTTATTTTTCAAATTCACAATGGGCGGAATTAGCAATAGTAGGGATGAGCAAATTGAACTGATTGAATCGGACTTCTCGGTCCGATTTTCAATTCTATAAAATTAAAATTGATGAATTTTGAACTGATTCTCGATTTCAGGTGGAATCGCGCACCAAGAAGTCTGACACAAAGAAAAAAGAGATCATGGAAAGACGAAGGTTTTCACAAGCGACAAAAGAGAAAAGCAGCTTTGGCGCCTCGCTCTTGTTCTTGCACACGGCCGAAACTAGCGGAGCGTCCGACCAGTCGTAGCCTCCCGTCGCAGCCACCAACCTCCGCCAGGCACCACCTGTGGCCCCAGTGATGTTGTTGCTCTCTGCCCAGTGCCGCCCAATTCTGGTGAAGATCCCTGTTGGCCGCACCGACAAGCTTCTTGGCATTCCCGCATTCCATTCCGACACGCCAGTCCAGCCGCTAGATGTCGGGACCGAAGCTTGTTCTTGCATTTCCTGCCACCGCGCTGCCGATCGCCCGAGATTAGCATTGAAAACCCAGCTCTGTCGTGTCCTTCCGACGTCGGCAAAGCCCAACAACAACAGCAAGCAGAATCAACGGAACGCTTTTCCACTCCACTAGTCCGCCCGCGCCAATTCCGACAAGGCTTCTTGCTGACTTTGCAGCTCCCGGCATCATCCTCACAGCAGCCGTCATGCTAGGGGTGAGCATGGTCCGGGTTGGTCCGGGCCACCCCCTAACCCTATGACCAACCCGTACAATATCGGTCCTCAATTTTTAGGACCAAGAACTGATCTTATTGAGCTTGGGACCAAGGACCGGACCGACCCAATAGGTTCGATCCGGTTCCAGGGTCAACCCGGGACCAATTGATAATTTTTTTCGTCTTATTTTTTATACTTCCTAAAAAAACAAACCTACAAATTCAAACTACACATCCATCAACAATGCGGCATTGTGCAACTAAACTATAAATACCAATACATATTTAGCAAATTTAAGATGATACAATAATAGAAATTTCGTACTTGCTAACTGTTCATCGAGATATGGGACAAGATGGAAAGTTCTTGTAATCATCTATCTTTAATATTCATAACACCATATGCAAAAGTGTTTTCCTGCATTTGATCACGTAGAGTCAACTCAACCAAAAAATGAGCTTCACACCACTTGACTAGCATTTGATCATGTAGAGTCCATTCAACCAAAAAATGAGCTTCACACAACTTGACTAGCAAATCACCATAGCAACTGTAGTACTACTCTACTCTTCAAAAACTTCTACCATTTGACACAAATTGAAAAGCAAAGTGCAGCTGAAATTCATTAGTAAAATACAATTAAACCATAAAAAGTTCAAAATACTTAATATAAACCATGAATATATAACTTTACATCTTGTTAATTCACTTGAATTTCTAAACTCCTGAAAACAAAACAAACGATACATAAATAATACTCAACAAAAGTTTTAAATTGAAATTATTATTAGTGCTATTGATAGAATATCTCAATATAATGTAATATAACAGACATTTTACTTAGGTTTGAATATATAAAAGAATTATAAATAATATAATATAATATACAGGGTTGGTCCAGGATTTGACCGACCAAAAACTCTTAGGACCAAGGACCAACCCGCACAGTGTTGGTCCTGGAATTTCAGGACCAAGGACCGACCCAGTCCCCTTAGGAACCGGACCAGAACTGGCAGGGTTGGGCCAGTCCAAGGTCGGTCCAGGGTCGACCCTAGACCACTGCTCACCCCTACGTCATGCTTCCAGGTCGCCAGCCACCAATTCTATTACCCACTCCAATTCGGACCATCCCGGTTATAGGACCAAATGATTCAATTCCTGGTTTAGAGAAATGGGAATCAGTCCCACTGGTCCAGTTCCCAATTTTTGGATGAGAACCGGACCGTCCAAAAACCAATCATCCCTAAGTGATAACTCCCAACCTACTTCCTAAGTGGCTTGCCAATTCCGAAAAATTTTCGCAGGTGAGAGCCCAATGTTTGGAAAATGTTCAACAACAACTCAGTGCACCAAAATAGACATCAACAATGCACTTGTTCAAACTGGCAAAGAAAAAGTGAGGAGAAGTAGGAAGGGGGTGAAACCGCACTATGGCATTTTAAGGACATAAGATGTCCCCCAATCAAAAATATAAGACTTTAACAAAAGGGTAACTCCAGAAAACCCAGAGGGACTCAAATTGCCACAGGTTTCAGCTCTCGTGCTTCCCAAGATAGCAATATAAAAAGTTTATTTCTCACCAAACAAAAAATCTTTTTTCTCCCTCATTTGTTCCCTTGAGCTTCAGCAAAGATAGTGGTTCAATGTATAAGCACCCGAACTCCTATCTCATTCCCCATTTTGGTTAAAGGGTCACTTCACAACAAATGGCGAAGTACTCAACCATCATTCAACTTGATAACCAAGCAAATGAACATGACGAGTTAAATGATAACAGGTAAAATACAACAAATCTAACTGAGGATAGAAACTATATAAAGATAAGCTTACGGGATAGAATCAGACCTATATCAGTAAGATTAACAGCACCTAATCTACCTTGAGTCCCACATTGGCTTAGCAAACCAACGATGAGTCACCTATAACCGCACTCGCCACCGTCTTTTTTCTGCTTTGTGATTTAGGTTGTGTCCTGTTTGTATCATTGTGTTTCCATTTTATCTTTGTGTTGATATAATGCAAAAAATAAAGAGATCAATAGTACTTAATTGACAAATTGTAGGACAAAACTCACTGAACTCCCATTCTTAGTATCTTATTTTATTTTTTTATTGCATAGTTGATCTTACAACCAATGGCTCTCTCGAAAGTATCTAATCCAACAGTGGTGAGAATTCTAATTTTAACATCAGCTACATGTGCATTTAAACATCCACGAAATCATTAATCGAGACCTAGTCAAAAGAATGAACCATACAAAAATCATTAATCGAGACCTAGTCAAAAGAATGAACCATACAACACAAAGCAAAGTGAGAAGCAGAGGGGAAAGCAGATGCGGAAGAATGAGGATTGAACACCTTTAGAGGATACCCAGAAAAGGCTCCTGGAAATTGCTCTGCCATAATATCCGTCGCTACAAGAAATGCCACAACCTACCAAAAACTAGAGAATAATTAGGACAAAATAAGAAAGTGCATAGATGGCTAAAACTAAACATGGATTGTGGGTTCTGTCAGCTATTTCCCCGTTTGTTGGGAAATTACTGCATATAAATTTGAATCTTCGACAGTTTAGTAAAGCCAATCCTTGTATCCTCCAGTAGTTCCCATTACAAATGGAACACCAACATTGCAATACAGCTCAGCGCTACCTTCATAGTAGAGAGAATTTAATTGAACTTATCAAGCAAACAGTGACATATTGCCTCATGCAGTATCCTGTTAAGGTTTGCAAATTTCAAAAAAATTACTGGATTTCCAAACAATCAGATGATCCTCCCACCCATATATTAATGGAACTTTGAAAAATGAGACCTCTCTTTCGGCAAATGAATTTCTATCAATACTTTCTCTAAAGATGTGTTATTGCTCATTGTATCAAGCATATTCGGGTGTTCACAAAAGACCAACACCGCAACGCTTTCTCTATATGAAGATGCGTGCACCTTAATCTCTTTGCCACACACCTCTGTGGTTTTTCTAGCCTCTTTGGCACAGACAAACGACATTGGGATAAGATTGAGTCCTGCAGAATCCGCTGCATTTATAACAACCTTCCCCATTTTGCTTGAACAACTGTTCACCTGCAGCAACAACTATTCTCAATAAAATTTAAAACATCTCAATGCATCTATCGACTAAGCAAAAAAAAAAAAAAAATGGCCAGGAAAATATCGAAAAAATTATTGAGATGTTTCAATAACTTATGATTTAAATTAATTATAATAAAGAAACAAACATGCATACAAAGAGAGGTAGAGATGAGGAGCATAGCTTCCAAAGTCAATCACTAATCAAAGGATTTTGCCAAAAAAAAAAAATGAATCTATACATGAGGATGTCTACGTAATTATTATATTGTTGTTTTTCTCTTTGGAATGTGAAAAAGAAAAATTACTAGAGGAATGAATTTTAAAAACAACGAGAAGGAAAAAGGCATTAAGGAAAGAATTCAAATGCAAATAAAATTAAATAAATGGCAAGAAAAAGAAAATTCAAGTGCCCTAAAAATAGATAATGATTAGATTGTGCTGCCACAAAATTAGTCAAATAATTAATGTATAATCATATAACTTTATAGCTAATTAGGGAAATGAATAGAATACAGCAAACCTGAACTGACCCAATTAGCCTTGATGAGGAAAAATGAACGCACAAAGATATGTTATGAGGTTTATTGTTGGATATGTGTGTCAATGCATGTGTGAGCAAGTTGTCCCAAAGTAGACCTATCTAAAATCGGCAAAAGAGAGTATATGGTAAAATATCTTGTATTTACCACTAAAAGGCCAATGTGTATAATTTCTTGCATCCATATACTTTTCTTTTCTTCAACAAATTTATTATTGTGGGATTTCCTTCCACCAAAATTCATGAGGATAAATAATTATCTTAATATGAACCATTGACAACCATTTTATTTCCAGAAGTTTTTCCTATTCTTTGGCAAAATTTGGTAGGGTTGCATTGTTAATTAGTAAGCTATATCTCGTCAATAATTGAATTGCATCTTTTTGTGTCTAAGTTGAAATCTGGAATGATCACTAAAAAATGACATCTTATGTCGCTGATGTAACAATATTGGTTTCATATACTTAAAAATAACGGACAAATTCAAATTGAGAGAATATAAAATAACTGTTAACGGTTGCCAACGAGAAAAATATATAAATAAGTAGATAAAAATTAAGTAATTCTAACGGTATGTACAGTCAGTTAGTACCTAAGTTAAAAGATTCATCAATTGACTATTTTAAGAAATCAAATTAACGAACTTAGATATATCACTTACCAATATGATAACAAGTACATATTTTAACTTGCAAATCTCATAGTAGATTCCGGACCTTAATACCGTCTGAATCAGATAAGAAAATTGTTACCGTTTACAAGGAATGATATTAAAAGGTCTCGCTCTCTTTTGGTGGATTACTTTGAGAATCTATGAAAAAAATTAAGATTAACCAAGATCAAACCATTCTAAATATTGTGGGAGAGGGAGAATAGTAGACCAAGAAAAGAATTAATTCAATAAAAGGAGACTATTTCAAGAATGAAATACATATACAAATGTAAGATGACAATTCGAATTAGGATTTCTTAGCAACTAAAAAGGGATGTCAAATTGAGAAAGCTCTCCAATATGGTAAATTTGAATTTACTCAATCAGGCATGAGGAAGGATAATATAAATAGAGATAAGTTATGCACTACCAACTTGTCTTCTTAAGTTTGTCTTCATTTTGGTATCATCTCATCTTTTCATCTTAGTCTATGCAAATTACATCAAAATTCTCTTGAACTCTCACATCAGTCTAGATCTTCCAGGTTATTTTCACGTGCTTCCCTGATCTTTTTTTTCCCTTTCATATCCTTCTTTCTTCTTAGCATATGGTATGATATAGGTAGTTTTTCAACTCGTGCACTATGGTTTTTTTTTTCCTCTTTATTTCAAATGTGAAAAAGAATTTGAAAAGTATGTATACTAGATCCATTTTTGATAGATGAAGCATATTTCTTCAAGTGATTTTTTTATTATTTTTTTAATCTATATTTTCATTAGGGTATCGATGTCTATATGCTTTCTCTTTTTTTGTGTCAAAGTCTTTCTTTTTGCATTTTGCAAATTTTGCTTATAATGATAGAGAGATTGTATGAGAAGTATCAATTTCAAAGTAAATAATTGCATTATAAAGACTAACAACATAATCTAATAGATTGTCATATCTTAGAGGGTGTAGGATATTTTACTAGCAACCAAATTATTTGGATATTATAAACCCATTCATTATATTTGACTGTCGAGACAGTCATACGCGTAGATTCAAATTCTAAAATTTATTTCACGTGATCAATTCAATGATCAATCGGTGACCTTAGTTTGTTTTCTGGGGAATCTATGATTATTTGCTCACCTTTTTATCTAAATAAATAATTTTTTTACATGTACTTATCATTTTTTTCATGAATGGTCATTTCTTGCAGGCTAATTTCCATCAAGGTTTACTTTTGGCTGGTGCTTCTCAAATCAAGTACGTATATTCTCTTCCTCTTCTTTTTTTTTCCATTCCCTATGGTATTGAATTTGTTTAAAAGCCTTAATAAATGGTTAGGACTATCTGTGCTTCTATGCTTGTAAAGTTCATTCTACCAATTTCGTTTGATTATTATTAAGGTTCGTTCTAGCAATTTTGCTTTGGGTGGGCAACCTTGGGCGAGGCCAAATGACTCTTGCTTAGATCTGGGGTGAGGGTCAAGCCCTCGCCCAGATTTGGGCCAGTAGGCCCTTGTCGAGAGCCACCAAGGCATCGCTTGGGGCCGGTGAGGGTGACCTTCGCTGGCCCTTCCCAACGATTTTAGCGACAGCCACTAGCAAGGGCTTGGCCAAGCCATGGGTGAATTTGTGTTTTTTTTTAATATTAATTTTTTTCTTTTTATTTTTAATCTAATTTTGTATGTATTTATAACTTTTTAACGCTTTTTTCTGATGTGGCACTTAGTAGGCACCACGTCATTGCCACGTGTATTAAGAAAGTAATAAAATAAGGCATGTAAGCATTTTCCATTAGTTAAAGTGGACGAAATTAATAAAATGACTTGTTTAAACCAATTTGACAAGATTTTATTGCACTTTTTACAACTTTCAAGATTTAATTGCACTTTCATGACTAGTTTTAAAACTTTTAGCAAACTTGTCCCTAATATTTATTCTGCAATTTCTTCAAAACCTCAATGGATTTATTGTCTATGAGTCTTATCAAAATTGTCCTTAGTGACCAATTAGAAAATTATCGCTTTATTACGATATAATGTCAACTACAATAATATCTCTGCAGGCTATTATAAATATGATAATTAGGTTGGTTTGAAAATTTTTAAATCCTGTTTTCAATCTCACTACGTGTAAGTCAATTACTTGTCTTACTCATTTTCCTATGATAAATCAACTAAAAGAACGTGCAGGCATTGAAAGAAAATTTATATCATTTGAAATCTTTTTTCTGGTTTTATGTCTACCAAGAGGGCAATTGCATTCCGACGTAGTCCCTCCAATACTTCGAGTAGGAATTCCTCCCTCAACAGAAACAAACTTTTTCGATGTATATACTACTAATTTGGATATAATACATACACCCCCTTTGGTAAATTGATTTATGTTCATATATAGTTTTAATACAAATGCTAAATGGTCATTACACGGTCGATCATACATAGTTTAGCATTTTTTTGTCTAAGTAAAATTTTCCAAACGAAGGAATTCTACGCACTTAGTGGATTGATTTACCATTTGACAACAAATGTATGCTTTCGTATCAATAACATCATTAATGTAAGCATAAAGAAATAACATGAAATCCGTTCATTTGCTAGAAAATATTTTATATTTTTCCCCGAGGTAATCTCATCCTTTTTTCTCATGATTTAGTACATAATATGTTAATATTTCGTCAATAAAACATATTAGGTTCATATTTTTAGAGCCATTCTGGCATAATGAACAGCGTATACCCATGCACATATATATACGAATATTTTTATTATAATTCTCTGACAAAAGAATTTTACATTTACAGGCCTCAACAATGGAAAATGAAAATAACCACACAGTTGGCCAGACCACAAATGAACAGTCTGAATCAAATGGCCATGTTACAACGGAGAACTCGGTAGGGCGACATGGCCAGGGAAGATTGTCTATAAACAGTCAATTTACTTCTGCGACATCTAGATTGCCGGGATGGGCGAGTAGAGGGGTGAGGCGAGCTAGACCTCATCCCGAGATATCATCTCCATCACCGTGGGCTGCCATCCAATTGAGAACACACGAGGTACGTTCCAAAAAATGTAATATTATTATGTCTGTGTATTCACGTTTCATTCTAGGAATGACGACATCTTATTTATAGTACTAGATTTGAAAACTCAACAAATTTTCGCATAATTCTTAATTTGGTTCCTAAATTAAGTATGATAATCCCATTGGAAATTTCATCAATGTAATTCCTTAAAAGAGCATGAGATTGAGAGTTTTAAATTGAGACTGATTTTTACTACCAATTATGTGATGCATTTCCACATATATCATGCTCTTGATGCCAAAAGACAATCGCATTGTATTAAACTTGTGATTCTCATTTCTATATTAGACATGAACTTTTAATTTACACGCCATATCAAGATAATATGTAACTAAGTTTACCTTTTTAAATATTGTTTAAAATATATGACACTCTGTGTCATGTAGAAAAAGGAATGTCTTATGCAATGTTGATGGATTTTTTTTTTTTTTTTGACAGTGATTAACCACAACCTAGTAATGTCATAATTGGCATTACCTCTTATTTTGTCTCCTCGGAGATTTGTGCTGGCTTGCGTGTATTTTAAATTTCCACCTAAATGATAGTCTAGATACTTTCATGAACGATGAAAATATTTTTCATTCATTTATCTTTATAAACAATACATGCAATCGTTTTGGAGAAAACGTTTCCTAAATTATAACTTTCTACAAATGGTATATACATAATACCTTTTATAGTACTATGAACTATAAAAAGTTCAACTAAACAGAGATTGCTGCTTGTGTATGACTTCAAACATTTGCAGTGGCGTCATGAGTTTTGTAGTGGACATAGAAGTTTTCGAGTAATAATATTTGTTACCCTAAATCTTGAATTTTGTTGTGGACGTGATTTTCGAGTTTTATCTCTCATACTAACCAAAGTTGAAATGTCTCAATTAGTGAAGTTGCTGTAATTCATTTTCGTGGGTATATATATGCTCAAGCCCCTTCACTACATTTATGTGTGTTATTGTGTATTTTGCATTCATTCAACTAAAAGCCAATCTAGACGTGCATTGATGTCGAATTGATGTAGAGGGACATCTATTTTTGACTTTGGTTAGCCCTTGAGCAAGCAATATTTTCGATACTTGAGAAATAATTTACTTAAGGAGAGGTGACTAGGAAATACTTAGGTTTTCTTCATATGCTTTTGATTAAGAATTGGTCTACCTCAACAAACAGGGTGGAGATGCTTCCATAGGATTGAGTGAGGAAGCCATCTCTACACATCTCAGGTCGCAGCAATATCAACCCCAAACCTCTACTTCTGAAGAATACAATGTTGAAGCCGAATCCTGTTGTATTTGTCTAGTAAGAGCCACTTCATTTACTCAATAAACTATTAAGATAGAATTGAGGAACAATATTGTTGTCCATAAGTAATTGTCCTAGCTAAATTTAAACTATGAGTATGCATATATGTTACTAAATCGTACCTTTTATTTTGCTGGACTATTTGTAGGATGACTTCATTGTTGAAGATAAACTTGGACAGTTAGACTGTGGGCATCGCTTTCACTATGGCTGCATTGAGAAATGGCTCATGAGGAGGAACTTTTGTCCACTTTGTAAAAGGAAAGCAATAAAATTATGAATAATGCATATTTCGTCTTTGAAGTGGTTCATGTAATGGTTTCTATGGAGATTGATTGAGTTTCAACTAAATTTGATATATTTAACATTGTTGAATATGTAATTTCTTTGCGTCTAACTTTAAGGAACTAAATAGAAGGCAACATGATAGCATGCGCCAATAATAGTGATGTAATATTAGTGCCAATAATAATTAACTAAAATAACAAATAAATTGGTCTTGAAGAAAACTATGAAACCTAAGTAGTGAAACACTCCCATGTTTGTTTTGACAATGAGAAGATATAAACTTTGTTGATAATTAATGACAATATGATGTTAACTAGAATAAAAGCCAACCGATTTCTGAGTTACAAACACCATCCGTCAAGATATTTTAGATATGAACGTGATTAAAACCTTTTATATATGGTGGGAGATTTAATTTATATAAGCAAAACAAAAATTAGAATAAGTAGGAGATCTTGATAATGAAATGGGGATATATATGGTGATTAGATTAAGATGTATTAGTTATATGGGCATTGGATACTCTCTCTCACTTAAACACACAAACACACAAATTACATTAATAGCATCGACTTATTTTTTTTGATCGCTACAAAGGGCCATCTATTTAAAGCAGCACCTTTTTGGGGATCCTAAGTGATACAATTAACTATAGGTAAACACAAATTCATCGATCTGCCAACATGCACTAAGACAACACTGCTCACTTGCGCACTAACAAAGAGAAATCACTTTTCTTTTTCATTATGTGAAACATGACAAAAAGCTACCTCATACATAGAATAGATCAAATAAGTACCCTGTTAACCCTAAGTGACATTGTAAAACCCAAAAAGTTACATTAACCAATAAAGCATTTAGAAAAATAAATAAAAGCCTTAAATAGCACCAAAAAGGGCATAAAATTAGAACAGTGCTCGCAAGCATGCCTAATCAATGGAATTCAAGGCCCAAAACATATTGTATCTGACTTGTCAGAGTCACTTCATTATGCAAGAACATCAAGATAAAAGAAGAATGGCAAAAAATTTCGATCAGTACATAACTTTTAAGACAAATATAGGCTAAATGGAATATATTGACCACTCATTATACTCTCGTTTTTGCTAATATAATTGCAGGATGCCTATCCTGATCAACTCGGAAAGTTGGATTGCGGCCATTGCTTTTGCTACCACTGCATTGCGAAATGGCTCAAGGTGAAGATTATTGTCCAATTTGCATTGCGGCAATAGCAGACCTTAGGAAGGGTCACAGCAATCACCGTATAAAGTATTTAAAAAAAAAAATTGGTCAAACAATCACATTGGCTACATAGTTCAACTCCTCTTTCTTCTCTCATTTTCACCATCATTTGTTTCTCCTTCTTATCCCTCTCTTGTAAATTCTCAAAAATCTCAATTTCTGTATATGGTCCTTTTTATTTTTTGAATTCACAATGGGTGGAATTAGCAATAGTAGGGGTAAGCAAATAGAACCGATATGTGTAGTTACAAGGTCATCAGTCCGATTTCCAATTCTATAAAATTAGAATAGATGAATTTCGAACTGATTCTCAATTTCAGGTGGAATCACGCACCAAGAAGTCTGACACAAAGAAAAAGAGTTCATGGAAAGAATAAGGTTTTCACAAGCGACAAAAGAGAAAAGCAAGAGAGAGGGAGAAGAAGAAAAACGGCATCTTCTTCCCTTAGCCCACTCCGTACGTCCCGCAGCTTTGGCCCCTCGCTCTTGTACTTGCACACGGCCGAAACTAGCGAAACCTCCGGCCAGTCGTAGCCTCCCGTCGCAGCCACCAACCTCCGCCGGGCACCACCTGTGGCCCCGGTGATGTTGTTGCTCTCTGCCCAGTGCCGCCCAATTCCGGTGAAGATCCCTGTTGGCCGCACCGACGAGCTTCTTGGCGTTCCCGCATTCCATTCCGACACGCCAGTCCAGCCGCCAGACGTCGGGACTGAAGCTTGTTCTTGCATTTCCTGCCACCGCTCCGCCGATCCCCCGAGATTAGCATTGAAAACCCAGCTCTGTCGTGTCCTTCCGACGTCGGCAAAGCCCAACAACAACAGCAAGCAGAATCAGCGGAACGCTTCTCGCCTCCGCTCGTCCGCCCGCGCCAGTTCCGACGAGGTTCCTTGCTGGCTTTGCAGCTCCCAGAATCGTCTTCACAGCAGTCGTCAAGCTTCCAGGTAGCTAGCTACCGGTTCCATTACCCACTCTGAATCGGACCGGACCAGTTCCAGGACCAAATGGTCCGATTCCTGGTTCCAGAGAAATGGGAACCAGTCCCGACGGTCCAGTTCCCGATTCCTAGATGAGAACTAGACTGCCCAATAACTAATCATCCCTAAGTGATAGCAGCCAGCCCACTTACTAAATGGCTCGCCTATTCTGAAAAGTTTTCGTAGGCGAGAGCCCAATGTTTGGAAGATGTTCAATATCATGGATCTCTCCAATGGCGAGAAGAAGGCTGTATGCCCGGTATGTGCTGCGAAATTATCCTTAAAATCTAGTAATAGGACAGGCCACTTAAAGAGGCACCAACACAGATAAATCTCTGAAATGGCCTAGCCGGACGGTACTCCACTACCCTTACTGCATCCGGCCATTGAGGTTTGTATTTTCCCTTAAAGAAATATTTGTTTGAATCTTAGTGGTACTGTTACGTAGGTGTTTGTTGTGATGAAAAGATGTATTTCTATTTTTAAAAAATATGAAAAAAGATAAACCCCCCTAGCATAACGTTCCCACTTCAACTTCTAGCTCCAAATTCCACGGCTTTTAACCATTCTGCTAATTGCATCTATCTTTTGAGAGTCCTTCAACTCATCCATTGAATATCTTCATTAAATGAGGACAAGAACTAGGGATAGCCTGAATAACATAACACTATCAAAAGTATTACATCTCAATTATCAGAAAACACAATCTGAACTTTATATTTTAAAAAAAAAGGAGCACGACTCTCAATCTAGGACAGCAAGAAAGTACGAAACTGCGTATGTTTCGCTTCACTCCAAAAGCCACTCACGATACAAAATACATCACAAGCAAAAACACACACATACACACAAACTCCTTGCAAATTATGATCGACCATTGTCGCACATTGTAGTAGAGAAGTCCTCAGACATTGCTGCAGTCGAAACCAGAATAATAGGCGGAATTGCTGTATGGAGATGGCATGTACCCGTGGCTGAACTCATTGCCATCGTTGTCATGTGAGAAATCAAAGAAGGACGATGATCCTTCCTCTGCTGCTGCCTGGGGCTGATAGGCTGGAGTGGTGTTGTAGTATGATAAAATGCCATCCAGTGGTTGAGATGAAGGGAGCGATTCCATTAACCCTTCCACTGACATCTGCATTCAAGACAATGTCGATCGTATGAAACAAATCATCTTGAGTACTCTGCATTTTTTGTTGTAGAAACAATCTTGAAGTATGAAATGAAAAGAGTCCCACAGATGTTGCTTATATGCTGATGCAAGCATTACTAATTTGGCCATGGGAAACCAATGAGTCTCTGGGACTTTGATATGTTCTATAGGACTGCGGACTAAATCCAATCCTAAATAAGTTCCACATAATAGAATGGGGGTCTTTCACCTCGGGTTGAGCATAAACAACTTCTTGGTTGTCAGCAACTTCATTGTGCAGGTTGTCACAGAAGCTCAAGTAGTCCCCTTCTTGATTTATAAGGGTCTCTGATACATTGCTAGTGTCTGTGCAATGGCTGTTTGAATAACCTCCAGGGCTGATCGTCGGAGCGTGACCCTTCATCAGCTTCTTGTCCTTCTTTTGCTTTATCCGACATAACGCATAAGGCAGCATCTGTATATAAATTCATGAACAACAGAGAACAAACCATAACTAAAAAAGCATGTCCCAAATGTTATTTATAACCAATCGCGTTGTGCAGATGAATGAAAACCGGAATGTTACCTCATTTTCATCATTATTGTTGCCCATACACTTGGACTTTAGGTAATATTCGTGCATCACGAAGTTGGTCCTTTTGCCTTTGGGCATGCGGCCTTCGTAGAACACTAGTGTCTTCCTGATTCCTATCTGTGCCTCAGTGTCCTCGCTCATGATGGTGGGCACCTCGCCGGTCGGTTTCCAATAACCGGCTTTGGTTGTCCGGTTGGAGCGGTTGCTGTTCAAGTACTTGCGCTTCAAGTGACAAAAGAAAAACAGCTCCTTACCGCTGAACATGTGACCGAACAGGGAGGGCAATTGCCAAGGTTCGAATTCCAGTACATCAATCTCCGGTATCATGTCGTAGTGGCGTCCGTCGGGCTGTCCGAGAATCTTGGGCTTCAAGTAGTCCAACAGAAGTTCCTCATCAGTGGCCTGGAATCTGAATCCGGGCGGGAGTGACCTCGTTACTTCTGAGATTGTGTTCTGCATCTGGATAACCAAATTGTGCAAGCATAGAGAGGAAGATCGAGACTAAAGGACTCGGATTTTGTGAGTGGATTCGAAGTGAGGCAGGATTAACTTTGGCCAAGGGTGTGGAATGTATAGTGTAGATTCGTGCGTTGACTCGTTGACTCGTTGACTGACCTAGCTTGATTCTCACGTCTGCTTTGTCTTTTGCGGTCTTCCCCTTCGTTCACAGGTGACGTGCCTCGATTGGTTGAGAACAGTAAAACCACACCAGTCAATCTTCCCTGGATCCCGTTCATTTTGTTTTGCGAAAAAATTGATTTTTATGACATTTTCTTAAAGATATCGCTTATATCTTTATTAAATTAACTGAAGAAAAATTATTTTTATCGTTCGCGAAAATATTTAGATATAAAGTATTATCGATTATAAAAACATTTTGTATTGGCTCATTGTTTCAATCAATATAAATGGTTATTTTTAGAAAAATGTTTTTCAGATCATTTACTTTTCATGAAACAAATGGAGCCTAAATGTTTGTTTACCATACATTTTATAGTTTTACTGCTTGACCCCATGCGTAATCAAGAACATTCCTATGAAATGCCAAAGTCTAATAATTCTCTCTATCTCGGCATGCATGAATCTTTTTCTCGACCCATAAATCAAAGGGACAAGGGAAATTTTACTGTGGGATTTTATGATTTGTCTCTAACAATAAAGATAACGGAAATCAGTAATTATAATCACAAAGTTTGTCAACTTTTCAGAGTGGGGATTGATCCAATTAGGACACCACCAATGAGAGGTATCCCAACACGCATGCATGAACATATGCTTGATTTAGGATGTTTTTATTTCACTGAAAATTTCGTAATATCAGAAATTTATTTTACATGAAATTTATTTTCAAGGAAAAGGGTAGTTTTCATTTGTCAGTACTTTAGAGAGAGTGAAATCCTTCTTGCTAGAAAGGGAAGTTGTTTTCTTCCAATCTAAACTTATTATTTTCAATACATGAAAAATGTTATCTATAAATCGATTAGGTTTTCCTGTGTGGGTTTGTGTTCCATCAATCAAGGAATTTCAGCCTATGGTCTGAGCCTCAGCAAAGAGTAGCTTTGTTATTTCATTGGCCCTATCGTGGGAAAGCAATGTTGCTAGGTGCTTTAGTGGAAAAACAAAGCTGCACAACTTTAATGATTGAGAATAGACCATCGGTGTCCTCATCGAATAAGTAACTTCAAGAGGAGTGCCATGCGATGACACTTTCACTTTCCATAGTGGCTCCCTTTTGCTTACCTTTTTGTTTATGAATTTCTAAAACATGTAATTTAAACGTAATGAAAAAAGTCGGGTAGAATGGAATTTTGTGCTTGAGCCACATCGTCATAGAGTTTCATTGCATCCCCCTTTTTTCTAAATTAACAAGAAGGGGGAAAATAAAGCACTTAATCATTTCATTTAATCTAATGTAATGTTTCTAGAACAATAAATCGACATAGATTTGCCTTACTTGTTAATTTGGATGTAATTTGATATATAAGCCAATAGATGTAGTCTCACCAATCGAGAATATTACTTCTCTCATGTAAGTCTCGCCAATTTGCTGGCTATTGTACTTGACATAGGCAGTGATTGACATGGACAAACAATGTTGTTTTGCAATATTTTTTTTAATTTTATTAATTTTTAAATTTTTTTTTCCTTTTTCTTATTTACCTCTCCTCCCTCTGCCAATCATCAAGACATTGGTGATGGTCGGCAAGGGCCAGCGTCAACCATAGGCAAGGTTTGACTATGGCCGGTGAAGGTCGCCGGCCCTCACTTGTGACCGGGGATATCCTCAAATGCCCAGTCTTTCTCGCCAGCCCTCACTTGTTCGCACATCGATAATTATTGGAGCACAATGGTTCATCTCGCCGGCCCTCACTTTGTGGGTGGGATTATCCTCAAATGCGCAATTTTTCTCACGGGCCCTCAAATCTTCACACATCAATAATATCTGGAGGACATGGTTCATACACATGAAGAGAGTGCACAATTGCCGCGTTTGGAACCTAAATTTTGAGTGGATAAGACAAACACGTTTGGAACCTAAATTTTGAATGGATAAGACAAACACGTTCATCACTCAAGCAACCCGTTTGGGTCGGACTCCTAATCTTTAATCACTTAAAGAATGGGGATAAATTTAATGGCCTGAGAGTGATTTTCATCTGCTAATCTCAATCAATCGCCCAATTACACCATAACATAAAAATTTCTACAATTTCTCATATATAAAAGAGCCGATTAGCATGTTGGTTAGTTACATAAAAACCGCTTTCACAAGGTTACAATACTCATCATAAAAATTATAATCTTATAGACCCATACAATTCCTGTAAAGTATGTATTTGCTTCTTATTCCTAAAGACTCATTATCCTATTTAAAGGAATGGAAAAGTTTCTTTTTTAACTTAAGTGGCACTTTGGATCTTATATTACAGGACATCTCAATAGGCATCCAACAGCTAACTCATTTGATCAAGGAAGCAATGGCCAGGCAATTATCAGCCATACGGCTAAGCTTATTATCCCGGCTGGCCATCGGGGAGCGCCTCCCGGAGAACTCATCCTCGCACGTCTCGTAGTCCGTCACCGCCGCGCTCAGCATGGTGTTTATGGTCCCTATGTCCCAGTTCGGGATCGCGTCCGTCGCGGCCTGGTAGTTGTCCAGCGCGTCGCTGTAGTTGTCATGGCAGTCCTTGAGGATCATCAAGGTCCTGGAGTCTGCACCCGATGTCTCGATGAGCCTGCCTAGCACCATCATCGCGAGCTTGGTCTCCGCGGTCGCCGCCTTGATGGCCGCGTGGAGCAGCACAATGGGCCCCTCCAGCAGCGTGCTCCCGACCAGGAACGGGGCGAGGGTGGAGATGCAGAGGGCGGGGTAATCGGTCGTGTCGCACACCTTTTTTAGCGCGAGGTTGGCCGCTCCGGCTTGTATTGGGTTGCCCCTATGCATGGTGGTGGCCTCTGCATTGGTTGATGGAGGATCGGCATCCGTGGCCTGTGAGCTTTGTGAAGGAGCCACCGCGGGGGGTGGTGGAGGAGGAATTGATTCTGGCGAAGAGGACGATTCGTGGTATGGGGACGCATTGGAGTCCAGAGGAGAGTTGAGCGACGGAGATGGTCCGACCTGTGAGCTTTGAGGAGGAGCAGCCGTGGATGGTGGAGGAGGAACCGATTCCGGTGATGGAGACGGTTGGTGGTATGGGGAGGCACTGGGGTTCAGGGGAGAGTCGGGTGACGGAGATGGTCCGACGGTAGTGGCGTTGCGAGGGACACAGATTGCCCCGGCGGGGTTGAGCAAAACGAAAGAGAAGGACATTGTGAGAAGGATTCTAATGTTCCTGTTTTCCATTGGTGGCCGCTTTAGTTTTGCGCCGGTCAATTGATTCGGAAGGAGGAGAAGGGAAAAAATGGAGCATCAGAGATTTTGCAGAGATTAGATTTCTATCTTGCTCCTCCTAAAGAAGTAGCTGAGCATGAATGCAGGACGAGGAGGACCATGTCGGTCTCAGGTTTTCTGAGATGTTTCAGCCTCATTTCTCGGAGACTAGCAATGGTGTTCATGTATTCAGCTTGTATGCATTAGTCCCAGAATATACCTACTAAATTTAACCGAAGTACATGGGACGAAACTCACACCAAGATTGTCCATTTTAAGACCAATACAGGTCGGATTTCCCTAGATCATATCTAGGCATATAGCCAAACGGGTGGATCGGGCCACGAGTTTGACGGTAACTTGTTGCCCGAGCCAGCTTCTAGTCAATAAGTCGGACAAATTTTCAGTCTCACCCGAGCTAGCAAATTGCCGAGAAGTTCATGATCCAGTCTAATTCCATTGGCCAAAATCTGCACACATGGCATCTTTCGACACCAAAAGAGAAGACTTCCGGCAAGCTACCTTGCCGGAACAGCTAAACTCCGAAGCCTCCAAAGATCGGCTAGCAACAGGTGCAAACATGATAAAGAGCATGGCGCCAGAATGGCAGTCACCTACTATCTCTAACAGCGAGTTAGTGCTTTGCAGAATCACCTATTCAAGTCATTTCATTGATTATATGAATGGTTCGAGTCCTCTAAATTTTCATAAAGAAAAGAATTTGTGCAATTTTCCCTCCTCAAAGTTACTTCCTAAATCCATTTTGACATCCCTCTCATCACCATATATACATAGATTCACATAATAAGAACTTAAAATAAGACGAAAAGCCATGAAGAGCAACTCCGAGATTATAACCAAGGGCTACACCTCTGCAAATTAGATGCCAGTATTAAACATCCAAAGTGTCCAAGATCAAATGTTTTTGGCCCGACGAAGTTTTACTTTGCAGAAACTGAAGAATGACATGTACAAGAACCATGAAATTCATACAACTTTGCCACAGCATCGAAACAGCATTAACTTACTTTCCATGGATTCCATCCTGTATATCCTCAAGGACTAGGGACCCAATCAGCTAGAGAATGCAGGTGAATTTATTTCTTGATCAAACACTGGAAGAGCATGCAATCCATTTAGGTCTCGTGTTCTGTGCCCTTCACGACAGTCACGGGGCAAGATCCATTGTTCACAACATAGTTGCTCACACTCCCCAATATGGCCCTGCACCGGTACAGCAGAAAAACTGCATCAGTCTTTTCAGCAAAACATTCAAAGGGAGGAGGAGAAGCATCTCAATTGCATAATCAACTCGAGGCCACTTAGTCTAGAAGGGAAAATCGGACGCTACTTCTTCACCTCAAAATAATCCCCCTTACAGCCAAATTGAGAATAAATAGCACTGCTAGGGAAAATTTTCTCTTGTTCTACAAGAATGATGTTAGCTACTAAATGTCACCTTTTGAATATGATAAAATTGTGTTAGCAAGCAGACTAAGCTGGTAAATAATCATTAATGACACCTGCACTAGATTCCACGAGAAACACTAGCTTTTCCATTCCTTGCCTGCATCGTGCTTTGTCTTGTCAAGACATATAAGCAGAGTGGATCTTCACGATATCTTTATCAAGTTCAAGCCAATCAATTGAGCCATAAGCCAAAATTAACCATTTTTATCCTAGCACATATTGGTGCACATTGCCAATGCATATTCAACAGCACCAAGGGGTATCAGTTGGATGCAATCGAATTGTTACCTCTTCAGCTTGCCAAGGCCCCTGTTTCCAATGATGAGGCAGCTCAGAGGGAATTTGTCGATCGCTTCACAGATCTTCTCGCGAGCATCTCCCCAGTAGATCTTCATAACCACCACAACCTGCACAAATAGACATCTAATCAATTGTCACTTTTCTATAAGACAGATATACAGCTTATGCAAAAATGCGAGGTCAGATTACAATTTCACATCCAGAATTTTACCTCCTTCTGCCTAGCGATAGTGCTGACGATGTCGATCGTCTCTGGGTCGGGCTTCACCCCATATTTCTTCATGATAATGGGATCAGAGAACTCACTCAGAGGGATAAGAGCTGCCCAAGAAACAAAATGAGTGAACCCCGAACGACAGACACTCACACCCAGAGAGCAGTGAACTAAACTAATCCAAAATGATGACAGATTCAAGAAACAGATCATTTCTCAAGATAAAGACTCCTTTTTTAAGGGTCCATTCCAGGTTTATCTGAACTTATTTCCCAAGAAATCCAGATATCATAAACAAGAACCCATTAACAATTATCAATTCATCTGGGAAAGGAACTTCAGAACCAAACCACTAAAAATGAAAAAACCCACGATGAAAAAAAAAACAAAAAGAGTACATTTTTATATGTGATCTCTATCCAATCGATCTTCTGTCCCACTTTCTTGAAAACCATCTCTTCCAGCCGAAGAAGAAGAACAAGAAATTGCAAAAGCGGAACACATCACATGGATCAACATCATATAAACTGTGATCATTACACACACACAAACATAGAGAGAGAGAGAGAGAGAGAGAGAGAAGATTGTATTACGAGAGCCGGTGGCTTCCCAGAGCTGCATCTCGCCTTCCTCGTAGTTACCCTCGGGGCGGACGGTGATGAGGATGAGGTGGTCGCCGTTGCGGGCGACGTTGTCCACCGCCCACTTCAGCGCCTTGTGGCTGCACGGCGAGAAGTCCACCGCCACCCCGACTCTCCTGTCCCCTTCCATCTCTCTCTCTCTCGATCAAGCTCGACCACGCCTCACTTCCAAGAAATTCCTGCTTCTGGGTTTCCTGGATTCGGCCGAGAAAAGCAGATCGAGAGGCCGAGCGAGAGGAACTGATTTATCAAGAACAGAGACTACCACCCCACGGGAAGGTGCCTTTTCAAGGGACGCACCGCGCCAAATGCGGCAATGCGCTGGCCCGTTTCGACAGCGCGACGTGATGCGATCCTGCATCGACCGTTGCGTGGGGATCGTTCGGAGGATCCGACGGCGGAGAGAGGAGGGCGTACGTGGTGCCGGAGATGTAGGGGATGATTTCCCCTGCCTGGGGACGGGGCTGAATAATTAGCATACGACACGACCGTGCAATGTGGTACGTGAGTCTTGTCGGAACGTGATCTGTCCTGCTTCGCTGCGGTGCTGCTTGGTCCGAATGCGTGTCGAGTGGGGCCCACGTGTGGAGCCCCCTCCCCCCCAACTTGGGCTAAAATTTTATTTTCCCTTTAGCTATGATCCCCCTCCACTAGTATAATTTTATTCCCTAGTCCTACTCTAGAAGTTTTTTTTTTTTTTTTTTGGTAAAGCTACTCTAGAAGTTTTGATCTTTCTTTTCTTGAAAAGAGTTGCTAGCAAAAAATAGAAAAAGTTTCTGGGTAGGACGAGATATTCATCAATTGCATAAGTACCGGGATCCCTCTTTTGAGAGCAAGAGAAGAAAAAGAAAAAGACCACCGTTCTATGACGATTAGAAATCCTCGATTCTAAAATGGGAATTCTTCCCTCGAGAGTTAAATATATGGATTTATTAACTCTCTTATAAAACTTTTTTGTTTCCTGACAGCTTCAATTATGAAAAAAGGTGTTGCAGTTTTTCATTTTGATGGAAACATCTATAACTATAATACCTCCAAAGTTGCAGCAGCTGATATTGGTTTTGAAGATTCTTAATTCAATCCAAGTCATACATCATGTTCGATTCTAGATTTTCAATGACCAAATTGACCCACCATCCCACCATAATCTTATCTGCAAGTGCGAATCTTCGGGGATCACATGGGACTAAATTGAATCAAAAGGAAAGAGCTAAAAGTTCTGGGCTTACGCTTTGATGTTGACTTTGGCTACGGCTGCTACCCCCATTGAATAATTCACTTGAAAAATGTAAAAGCATCATCTGAAAGACAATTTCAAAGTGAACAGCCCCTATTTTCAATACATGATAAGACTAACAAGAGTTGAACAACATTCAAGTCCATTGAAGGATGCCCAAAAGCCAGTTTTTTAATTTTCAGCAGTAATGATTGCTTAGATGGACAGCTAGGTTGGCCCAAGCTGATCATTAATATTTTTTACAAAAAAATAAAAATTGAAGTTGATCAGTGATCTGTGATAGCACGATTAAGCAATTTGGATCAGCCCACTACCACCACCTCCAATTTATCTATTTTTTATTCAATTTTAAGCCTTTTTAATTTTTTTTCCCAACAAGGAAGTGAGTTTTAGAATTATGGTTGTTCAATTCCAAATCAAAACCTCGAACCTATTCTTTCAAAATAGGTTCCCAATTTTTTACAGCAACCGTTTTTAGGGTAAACTTGAGAACTAGACCTAACTTTATGTAGCATAACTGCTATATTAGGGAAAAAGAATTCATGTGAATAATCCATAGCACAATGATTGGAGGCATCGATGGATTTCCTACATTTTCTACTCAAAATCCATCTTTAACATGTCTATCTTTTCTTATAAATAAAGTAAAAAAAAAAAAGCTAAAAACCGATCAAAATCAATTCTACCAAGGCCGGTTTCCCAATTCTTTTAAACTTGAAATCTACCCAGTCTCCGTATGAACCGACCCGGACCTGGTTGAATGTTGGTTAGTTAAACTATTTTGTTAAATATCTTGAAAATATAACAAGAAATGGAATATTTATTTTACATAAGTTCAAAAAGGCCAAATTTGTTTTTGCAACTCCACTGTGCTTTTTTGGCCATAAGATGACATTAAAATGAGAGCATTCTTGTAAGCAATGTAAATGAAACAAGGGCCACTGCTTCTCTTTCAGCCAGAACGATTGCTTCAGCGGAAATTCCTGCAGAACGAGATGACAATGAACTCGCGACGCCGTTATCCGCTGATTATATCGATCGACTTTCTAATCACGGATGTGCAACATCCGCCCCGACACTTGACTTGTGCACGAAGCAACAGAAAATTGAAACCATATCAGAAGAGAGGAGCTTGACATAATGTGACGATAAAGCAGACTCATTCGCCCCCATGGGGGTGCTAGTTATGGTGGAGGAAGAACGACAATGCAGAGAACAGCGTCCCGATGAATATCATGAATAGGACGATGATGGCCACGACGACGAGTGCGCGCGGCTTCCTTGCTAGTTGATCACTATGATCAGTCTTCTGGTCGCACTTCAATGGACTACACTTTTTACTCTTGATGTACTCGTTCATCTGTACGCGGAGGTCTTCGTAGTGGAAATCCTCTATTATCGTATCCTTGCACAGATCTTCAAACAGTCTCGAAGCCCTTTTGTTACTGTCCGGGTAGTTTGATACCATACGCCGTTCGGAGAACAGCTTCTCGTCCTTCTCCGACGGCATCAGGTCGTGAATGAGATGAGCATAAGAAGTCACGCACTGCGTGTCGATGCACTGCCGTTGCTCAAGGGCGATTAGGTTCCTCAAAAGGGTCTCGGTGCTCTGATTGATTCTCACAGCCGGGACATGGAGGACGCCCTTGCTAAATTCGATGTCTAACATGCTTTTAGTCGCCGATCTTTTGAACTTGATTCCGGCAGCCTGAAGTTCGACTGCAGACTTATTCAGACCTTTTGGCGTCGGTGCATCTTTCTTTGTGTAATTCGCTGGTATCAACCAGTGGTGGATTAAGTCCAGCAAATGATGAGCTTCTTCGCTGAGCTTTTCTCGGAGATATTCCTGTTCTCCGGGGATCATGCTCTTGAAGAACCGAAAGGCAAGATCGATTAGAGAATGCGAGCATTGTTTTGGGATCGGCACGATCTGAAACAACCGCTGAAGAACGAACAGAGGAATCTGATTCTCCAGCAGCACCAGATCACACCTCAAGATATAGAGTTTCCCCGGAGTACAAAAGAGAGGATCATTCCTACGTCGGAGGGTCTTGCTCGAGCACTTGATTAAGAGTTCGATGATGAAACACCCGTCAATAAGCATCATTTCAACGAACTCGTCACTGGAGAGCTCAGAACCTCCTTCATAGGACTGACGCGCTCGGTTCTCCAGCTCCTTGAGCGATTTCACACACTTGTCCAAGGTCAATCCTATGTCGGGGTTTCGATTTAGGAGTGTAAATAAGTAGCGCAACTTGTGATTCTCCATATCCATGGGACTCCGTATGCCTCGGTGATAAGGTCCGATAGAGACCAATTCCGGGGAGTAGTACATCTCATTTCTACTGCGCAGTTGGTCTGGCACTCTGCGGATATTAGAGAAGGATGAAGCGTCTTCCATCTTTTTCTGAATGGTAGACACAAGTCCATCATCAGTGTGAGAAATCCCGAGCGAAACTTCGAGCGAAACATGGTCTCGGGCCGCTGACGGTGCCTGCATTTGATTAAGCTGTTTTGATCGCCCGCTGGAGGAGCTGTTTCCACGCGGTTTTGATTTGAGCTTTCAGTTCTTCTCAGCAAGTGTTGTCTGAAGGACCCTATATATGCTTCTGTTAGGATCGAACGAGGCATGTCAAATAAATCGATACATGCTACCATTAAGTGGGAGAAATGAAAGCAGCTGGTTGCACTACATCTAAGTTAATGCGTCAGTTTAAGTACTTATGGATTAAGCAGAGGTAAAAAATTTGATTATTTAGGTTAAGTACTCTGGATTATCGTATGCAGAAGAACCGGCTCGAATAGTTCCCTCAAATCATATCGATTATCAATACCACTGCATGATCCAAAAATCTACTGAAGCCCCAACTACAACGCATGATGCAGCAAAGTACCGCGATTACCACATTAGATTTACAGCAAAGCCAAAAAAAAAACGGCATTCACCATTGTGAAACGAATAGCAATAAAATCAATAAGACAAATTTCACAAGAAGACGCCAAGTAGTTCATTAACATCATGGATATCATAAAATGGCATGAGAGAGAACAGAAATTGCTTCGCATGATGGAGCTTAAAACTAGAAACCAAACGCCTGAACTGAAACTCAAAGCCAGTTGAAGCCACTTTGCTGAAATAATCCACCAAACAACAATCAGACCTGACCTGGTCAACACGTCATGTTACGCCCTGTGTGAAATTCGAGGAGCCGTTGTCCCGAAATAGCTTCAGGATAGAGGTCAAATCGAGGACATTAATATGCAAGATTACCGTGAAAAATGCTCAAAGATGGGTAGGAATCAAAGGTAACTTGAGTAGATTGATTTAGACAAACAAGAAGGAACCTCTAATCCCTTCTCAAAAGTTTGTCAGATAGAGCTAGAATGTGACTTTATACAATTTAGAAGTATCCGATTACTTGAGGAGAACTAAGAACTAATGTGTTGATTTGTTAAAGCAAAGAATGTGGAAATTGGAATGGCATCTCACTTGAGTAAGTGCAGTAATGAGAAATGAACAAATCCGGCGTAGCATGTCTCAAGGCTGCAATTGATACCACTACCGTACCACAGCTTGCTGTGACTCAAAGCCAAGAATTGCCTCTTTTCAGTAAGTAGGATGGTTTATAAAGAAATAAGCTGGCCCGAATCGAACACGCTTTGCCCCTTCAAGTGATAAAACCAGTTTGCTATGTGGAACTGCTAGTTTTGCAACTAAATTCCATTCAAGAATCGGATTTTTTTTTTTTTACAATCCTCTGGCAAGATTATTATTAGTCCTTAAAAATCTGATTATTCTCTTCGAAAAGAGTGTCATTTGCACCCATTGTACTTTGCATCTTCAGTAGAATGCTACATCTGCTATTACCTTTGACTTTGAAGGTTAAGCGAGTGCTCCTAGCTCTCTCACATAGAAAAGGCTCATAACCGTGGATTCAATGAAGTTCCAATTACAGAAAATATAACGCTCATCAGGGAAGGACCACCAAATCAGTCGTTGAAATAGGTTTTGTTGGAGCATACACATCTCCGTGACCCATTAACTAGAAAACAGTTTGGAGCAAGGAACAGCTCGCGTATGTAATTGGGCTGACCTTGGATAATGGACTCTCTAAGTTGAACCAAAACTTATTAAGTAATAAGCAACTAAACTAGTCCATGTTCTTGATAATTCTGAACCAGAGCCAAGTCCCATCCGCTTTCAAATTACTCCCTTCGCTCCATTGAGGAGCTTACAGACAAAAAAAAATAAAAAATAAAAAATTCCTCCTTCAAAACTAAAATTGCAAAGCAGGTTCCGATAGATATTTTCCACAGCAAGGAGGCAACATAAGAATTCCGTGGTTTCAGAGTCATATCTAGAAAGAACTAAGAACTTAATAGAATATAGTGATAAAATTACAAGCAAAAAGATGCAGCAGCACATTGTTCGTGTAATGCTGGACCTAACTCTGCATTCCTGCACCCTCCACAAATCAAAGCTCCATGTAATTTTTACTGAAAAGAGAAATTAATCCTACCGCAACCCCACCCCGGAAAGGAACAAAAAGAAGAAAAAGAAAAGCGCTACAAATCCAAAAGATCCCTGAAAACAACAAAGCAAGTAATACACCTGTCGGAGAAGATAAAACAACAGTCCTGAGGAATGTGGTCTGCCTCAGAAAACATGTATCCTGGTTAGCAAAATCTCAGAGAAGCACATGTTAAAAACACACGGCACCTGTTTGGCTAAAGCTTCATACTTCACGT
Organism: Eucalyptus camaldulensis; assembly: GCA_019915185.1. Lineage (NCBI taxonomy): Eukaryota > Viridiplantae > Streptophyta > Magnoliopsida > Myrtales > Myrtaceae > Eucalyptus > Eucalyptus camaldulensis. Next base: position 5,647,879 of record JAHSVA010000014.1, on the reverse strand, counting down.
TTGAGAATTACATCTTTTATCAATATATTGGACTTGGGCCGATATCGTTCATCTGTATCCACCTCTTCAATTTCCTGGTAGAAAACAAACATGATGGGCCAATTGCACAGTTATTTCTCGAATTGGAATAAAAAACAAGTAACTCTGGAACAGAGATGTGAAATTACCTGTACTACATCTTGTCCCTTGATTACCCGTCCAAAGACAATAAGCTTCTCATTCAAATCTGGTATGGGAGCAGTTGTGATGAAAAGCTCAAATTTCTTGCTGTCTTGCTTACTCTTTGAAGTACCAAGCGTAAAAGCCTCATGCTTAGGACTTCACATCAAGAGAAAAAAATAAGTGATCACGTAAAATACAAAACAAAAGTTAAATAGACCTTACAGTGATGGTTCACATAAAATCAAGATACCTCGTCACAAGCTTGCCCCGAAGCTTTCCTCGGGAAATCCAATCTTCTGCAGCCCCAAGTCCTTCAGAATCCCCACCATGAATAAGATAATGTTTAATCACATGATGGAAAGGCATGCCTTTGAAGTGCCCTTTTTGACTGCAAAAATCCAAGCTCAGGCTGTTAGTGCGCATAACGTGAGTGTTCATTGAAAACATTGGCTAGACTCAAATAAATATTGCCTTTGTCATTCTCCTTAGGCAGTAATTCTAATAATTTGAAAGTGAACTACATTCACCAAAGGACTCAAAAGGAAGTTTCATCAAAGAATTATGTATTCAGTAATCACACTGCACAAGAACCAAATAGTCATCCAATCACAGAGTACAAAACCTATAGTAGAAGAACAGTACGAATGCAGCAGCAAAAGCATTTAGCCACTCTACTATAACCACAGTTAGACGACTAATCTCACAGGAAACATTCGTGATTGAATCGAGATATATCACACTCTGAACAGACTCAAGAAGTAGGAGAAAATAGAGAGATATTCAAGCAAATGAACTAAAAATCAGTCAAGATTAAACAGCCATCAAATCAGCTGATGAGCATTAATGCACTCATTGGGCTCTTCATAAGTCCTAAGTTAAGCCTTGACCACCAAGCATGACTAAATATTCAGATACACACTCACCACAAGTCAAGAAATTTATCCACAATCTCAGGGGCATTATCCTTGAAGAGCTCCACAAAGATAGCACCTTTTGATGTATTCAAAATCTGCACACAAAATAGGAAAATTTAATCAAAAAAAAAAAGAATAGGATAATAATTCTTGCATTTTGCAGGAGGGACCACACAAGTTCAGCAATCTTGCAGAGTCTGGAATATTGCTAAAGGAGAGATACACATGTTTCAAAACGCCACTATTCTCAATATCAAATCCTTAGAACCATTAACTACAGTGAGGTAGAGTGACACTCCACTCAGAAAAGGGGCCGTAACTAATCCTCTCCCTTTACATTAGGACAGGTTGACATCGTGCAGGGTATGTTGCAAACTAGACAAAACAAGACAGCCCCATGCTCAGGGGAACACAGACAGGTTTGAGAAGTCACTGTGCATGATACGTTGTTAAAGATCTCCACTTTATTAGCTCAATGAATATAACCTTAAAAAAGTATCTCGGACATTTAGGCAACCTGAGCATGAGACTCTGACTTGAATATAACACATTCAGGCCTGGGATGGATACGATTTTCTTTTTTTTCCTTTTTTCCTTTTCGAGATCTGTTCATACACAGACAGGTTTGAGAAGTCACTGCACATGATACGTTGTAAAGATCTCCACTTTATTAGCTCAATGAATATAACCTTAAAAAAGTATCTAGGACATTTAGGCAATCTGAGCATGAGACTCTGACTTGAATATAACACATTCAGGCCTGGGATGGATACGATTTTCTTTTTTTTCCTTTTTTCCTTTTCGAGATCTGTTCATAATAAGGGTACCTTATTGCATTGCTTGAACAACATACGATGCGCTTTCAATTATCAATAGACTTGACTAATAAACCTGTTTGCCTCCGCTCCATATTCCACAAATTACATATAATCAAAGAGTTCCTCATCATCTCATATAAAGCTATGTTTATCTTCAGCATTAACATAAAAAAAAGTTCAAGATTCGTGGGTTTTGTATAGTTTACACTGTTAAATTAGCATACTTGTAGGGTAAGTTGTGTGTGATTTATTCCTGTGGAGTGGGGGTGGGGCTTCAACAAAAGCTCCACGCGTGCCCTACCACGCATGGGGCAGTTGCTGAGCCAGCTTATTGAGGTGCAGGGCGGGAATGGACACAGTGGTTCCCATCTCAACTCGCTCCATAGAGAAGTCATCCAGGTCGAGAAGCAGTAAGTCTCATCATGACAAAATGTATGAAGGTCATGTCATGTGATAATTCTTCCTCTCTAAATGCCATAAGTCCTACGAGCATGTTCATGCAGAGAATTACAAAAAAAACTTACAGCGAAACCGGGAAGATCGTACTTCTTCGAATCTACATATGTGTCCTAAAATACAAAAACCATAATAAATCAAACACATTTCATGATATCAATATGAAAGCAGCAAACTGCAAAGATTAACTTCAAGATTGTTTCTCGTTAAATAGTTGAAAAGAGCTGATATTACCTCGAAATTTGGTAAGCCAGTGCCCATCCGTTCCACAGACCTGCAAAACGATCATCAGTTTGACCTCAGTAGCAGGCTATAAGTAACCTATAGACAATATCATTTTAAGAAACTGAACCATCAAAGGGGGGAAAGGTGTAGAACCCTACCTTCTTGACCAGTGCCTATATGTTGCAAACAACGAAAAAACAACCAACCCAATGAATAAGCCATACAGAATCATCATAGGAACACTGACGCGAGAAGGGCCCTTCTTCTTTTTACTCTGAAGAAGTAGAGTTTGGGGTTTTATTCTCGCCATTTGATGCAAATTCCCACTGAACTCTTCACCCCAACGCCAGTCAACAAACACTGCAAGACAACAAATTCTGATATTGTAAATAAACTAGCATAAACAAGTTCACAACACGGGAACAGTCCACAAACAGTAGGAAAAGGTGCCAACTTCCACTCCATAGTTGCCCAGATTTCCACAAACTCTAGAACTAAATTTAGTAAGTTCAACATGAGAATTCGGAAAACACCTTCACTCAATATATGCCACCCCAACCCAACACTTCACATCCACAGGGCTCGTGCAAAGGCAACGATAACGAATCCACATAACACGAGAGCATACGTCCTAACCATCCATACACGACTTGACAAACGGAATCCGAGATTTCGCGAAACTTATAAACCCAGACGACACCAATTCTCCGAAATTTGGTCACTTCCGATCGAGAAATCACGAAATCGAGAGAACTAAAAGCAGTCCAACAAGGCTATGCGGGGTCCTAACCTCTCCGGACTCACCAACTCCAGATCCGAACCGACTAAAATCCGCGCTAACAAAACGGAAGCCGCCAACGAGCAGCACCGGGAGACATCGATCCGCGACCCGGTCAACAACTAACGAACGAACCAGGTACGAAGCTCTAGCCCGAACCGACCCCCCGGCGCTTAGAATCGGATCGGCCGACGACTTTTCCCACCTCAAACCGCGCCCAAAAAAACAAAAAGGAACAACCGACGCTCCTTCCGCCAGCAATCGGGAGGCGACGCGGAATCCAGCAACGAGAAAGCGATCGCCGGAGGAAGGCGTACCTGAAGGCCGTCGGAGTCACGGCCGTCGCCGCCGTCGCCGCCGCCGCCGCCGCCGCCGCCGCCGGTGTTGTTGGTGGTTCCCCTTCGATTCAGGGAGGGGAGGGAATCGGAGATGGGGTTGGTGAGCGAGCGAGCGGAGTGGTTTTCACGAAGAAGAAGAAGACGACTCTGTTTCGCTCGCGGCTTCTTTCTCCTTCCTCTTCCCATTTGCCGTTTTCAATTTTTTTTTTCCGACCTTTTTTTTTTTTTGAAAAATATGGTGGACCACTGGACCCCACTTTGCAGATGCTTCGTCTCGCCGTCGCCGTCATCCGGCTGCGGAAACGGACCGGCGTGATGAATTTGATGTTTCTCCCAATTTTTCTTCTTATTCTTTTTTTTTTTTTTTTTGCTGACGGTGCTCAATCAATATATTTGAGTTAGGGTTTTCTTTGGGTTAATACTTTGAAAAATCACAAATTAATACACATGTAACAAATTTACTCAAATTAATTTTTTGACCACAAAACCCTAAACCAGTATACATGTGACAAATTTATTCAAATGATCGCCAAAAACTCCAAATTGACAAATTTGTAACAAATTTACCAAAAACTAGTTTGTTCAACCGCTAAAAATCTTAAAATAGTATATTTGTAACAAATATATAATTCATTAAATTGGATAAATACCATAAAAAACCACAAAATTTGTATAATTATGATAAACGGAAAGTAAAATCGCAAACTGGTACATTAGTTAACTCTCACATGTCATCCAACTTAGTAATTTGATAATAAAATTTAATGGAAATTAACAGATAGTCAAATCTGTCAAATTTGTCAAAAGGTGTACCGGTTTAGGGTTTTGGGTAATCAAAAAATTAGTTTAAAGTAAATTTATCTCAAGTATATCAGTTTGAGATTTTTCAAGATATTAATCCTTTTTTTTTTTGGAGAATTTCACGAAATTCTTTCCGAATTTTGGGTGTCATGCGTATTTATCATCCAACTTTTTGATCATTACATATTAGTCCTCTAAGTTTTATTTTATTATGATTGTTGACCATTCAGGCCCTGTTTGGCAACCATCCAAACAGTGCCTGATTCTGATTTTTTGTTCCCAGAATCAGTTTGGGAACAGAATCGCGTTTGGTAAATTTTTTGTCCAAAACTGATTCTGGGAACAAATTTACTCCCAGAATCAGTTTTGGACAAGAATTCAGAATCAGAAAAAATATGATTCTCCGTCCGAGAATCAAAAAAGAGAATCAAAAGTGCCGAATAAAAAAAAAGTTTTATTTCTATATTTTATTTTTATTTCTTCCTAGTATGAAATATATATTTGTTGTATATAGAATACATATTTAATTTTATGTTATAATTTAGTATTTTTATTTATTACATATTTTGTAGGGATATTAGTATAGTTTATACTATGGTTTATTATTTACTATATAATAAAAATTGATTAGTTAATATTTTTATTACTTAGTATAAAAATATAATTAATCAGTGAATGGTTTATGAAAATTCAATATCAAATTTATTTTAATCTAAAAAGGTAATTAAAAAAGAATTGAAATAGAAATTTTATATAGTTACCAAACGCGTTTCTATTCTTTTTCTATTCCAGAATCAAAAATTTTATTTGTTACCAAACGCGTTTTTTTACTCAGAATCAGTTCCCGGGAGCAGATCAGAAATAATCATTTCTGGTCAGAATCAGTTCCCGGGAACAGAATCGTTATCAAACGCGCCCTCAACAACTTTTATATCAGCATGAAGGGTGAACATATGCTTGGAATTTCTCCCTTTTCCTGGATCGCACTAAGGCTGTGTTTGTTAATTAGAAATGAGGAATTGGAATGGGACAAGACTTTTGTAGATGTTCTTTATGATGTTTGGTAACCTAAAATGAGAAGAAATAGAAATAGGTACCAGGCATGGGAAAAAGGTTTTATTCCTATGTTTCGTTAATGTAGAAAGAGGTGAGAGTGAATTAGAAGGAATGGGTATGACCAAAACAAGAAGCAAATTCCATAAATGGGGGAATATTTACGAAAAAAAAAGGACAACTAAAGGAAGAAATATGGCATAAGAACATTTCTCTCATTCCTTTTCTTTTTTTTTTTCTTTTTTTTTTCCATTTTCCTTTCTTTGGCAACTTTTAAATTAATTTATATTATAAAAATTTATTAATAATTCAAATTTAAGGTTAAAAAATAAAAACCCCACATTCTATTTCCAAGGTATACCATTGCTGATATCGAATATATATTATCATTCCATTTGACTCATTCCAATCGTTTCCATACCACTAAACTAAATGAGAAAGTGAACAACAAAACCACAAATAACATATAAGAGACGAAATTAATAATAAGCTAACAAAAGGCTAAATTAAAACAAAAAAAAAAAATTGACTGAATTTATAAGGAACAATCTGACTTTTTGGTTTTCTTTTTGCATTTCGAGAAAATTCATAGTAAATGACAAAATCCTGAATAGTAAATGACAAATGATAAATGATAACTTCTTTTCCTACTTTTCAACTTTTTTTTTTTTCAATGCATGAAACATTTGCGAACGTGCATATCTTAATTAGTTACCTCCTCATTAGTCATTATTATTGTTTTTTCATTTTTGAAAATTCTTGGGCAATATAGTATTTTTTTTTTAGGTTATTAGAACCTTTTATCGCCATATATCATTTATTTATTTATTTTCATTGTAGTGCAAAAGAGGAATTTCATTAAAGAAGGAAAGCCACCCCATTTTGATTGACTCATTATTTTAAGTAATATAAACGATCATTTTCAAGAAAGTATTTTCCAAATTATTCATTTCTCGCAAAACAAACGAAGCCAACATAACAATAAATTTTTCATTAACAGCATGACTGTCTCCCCTCCATGAATACTGATTTGACCAATCCTCACTGCCAGTGAATCAATGAATATCTCATTGTGAGATCAGACTTGAACACATTTAAACTTAAGAATGCAACTGTATTCCAAGAAAACTTGGGAAGTTCCTCTGAAACCTATGCAATTTCACCCAAGTGTAACCAACAACTGTCTTGTCCCAGTTAGGAGGGTCGATGATATGAATGTCTCATTGTACCTGCAGTCTTTGGTAGAGTTCAGATACTCCAAGCCCTTCCTTGCTGTCTTCAACTTCATGCAGCATCTCGAATGCAGCGAAGTTTCCTCATAGCTTCCTCGAGAAATATAAGGAGCAGAGCAGTTGCTTGTCGTGCGGAGAAAGCTTATAGAGTCTCACATTGACTGCAGACTGTTTCTGCAATCTCGGAGGGGATTGCTCATTGTCGGGTTGGAAAGGACAGAGCCCGACATTAGTTGTAGACTGTCTCCACAATCTCGAAATCTAGAGAATTTCCAACACGGATGCAATTTAAGCATCACACTGATCAATAGAGATCTTAGAACCATAGAAGACGATGGAAGTTTTTAGGCATTTAATCCCCCCGAAGGTAGAAAATGGTAAACGACGATTGAGACAAAGAATTCAACATTACCTGAATCTCCAAGACCCGTCCTGTGTAATGTGTGTAGCAACGATATCTGAAATGAAGCCCATGTTATGAGGTGTTCAACTTCCACCCCAGCGCCTCTTGCGAGCTGGTCGCTCATGCTTCGTTTCAGTCACTTCCGGCATCAAATTAACTTGGCGATTGGTTTTCACCTCGACTTCCATTTTGTAAGCAAGGGGTTCCTTGAACCGCTCTTTTCTTCTTTCCATCTTTGCTATTGTCTCAACAATCCGTGTTTCATCAATTCCACCGATAGCCTTATCCATCTCGGGACTTTTTTTAGGTCGTTCTTTTTTATTCTTCACGTTGCAGGTCACAGCTATGTCACCAGGAACATGATTCTTCTCCCAAGCAATATCAGTACCTGGCTCTTCCATCCCAATCTGGTCATCCTCAATTTCCGAATCTTCAATTTTTGCACTAACCGGCAATTTGTGAACCCATTTCTTACCAGCCTGATGGCTCACAGAGTTTGCCAAGTCAGATTCAGCTGCCTCTCTCCTCTGTGATGTATTTCTGTACCTCAAAGTCGGATCCGTCCCAGCTACTCTGAGATCCATGATTTCGCTACTAACATGGTGCCTTCGATTTCTCTGTTTGTTGTATCTTCTGGAGGACTGCATCCCATATTGCCATGAAGAAACACCAAATGTTAAAATAAATAAATAAATAAATAAATAAACCTCAGTAGAAATATCAAGCCATGTTAAAATAACAAGTGGATTATTTGAAAAAACAAATAAAAATTGAGTGTGGGACTCTTTCAAAAGCTTGCATCAAAATGATTCTGCACAAAGTACAGAATTAAATGATACAGCAGAATGGCTAGGCAAAAAAACTACCTAATTTTCAAAATTAATGACCAGTACACATCCACTCTTTGCAAGAGAAAACTACAGGGATGCCAAAAATGTATAGCGGAATATCGTTCCTAAACATCTTCCAAATATTGTCCTGAGGTAGATGCATACATTTTGCTAACCTAATCTCATATATTGAGAAAATTAAACATGATAAACCTGTCTTTTTATGTTTACAACTCCAAATCAGTTAACAACTGCCCTAAGGGAACTTGTCAATTGTATACATACATAAATATTAGACCATGTAACATTCAGCACTGCAAGATACAAATACTGCAGTCATCGTGGACACCCAGCTAATCAAACATATGTTAGAAATTGCTTGTAGACTTCTATCTTTCCTATGAACAAGCCCACGAGCAGACACTTGTCTACACGAAAGACAATTCAACATTAAAAGTTTCCAGTACAGTAACAATACTCGCAGATTAATCGTTTGATGATAATGACTATACGAATTCATAGGACCAAGAATTGAAAATCTTCTCCAGTTCAACTATATCCTAGCAAATTACTGAAGTAAAAGACCAATGCCTCTCATGCTGGCAATGAATAACAATAGTGAAAGGAGCTAGGAGCTAATTGAGGAACAAATGGAGTGAGCCACACTCATGACACAAGAATAATATTCTCCGTTCATTAACTCAACCTATCTAATATAGCATTTTGGACACGAAAGAGCAGGAAGAACAAACTGATCATAAAAGAAGAATGAATTATAAAAGGTGTTCCTGAAATCTGAAAGGAAACCCTACTCTGTTACTCTAAGTGAGCTCATCCAGCTCATTTAGCAGGCCAGCGTTACCTATCAAAGCATCCAAGGGGCAGGGTTCAAGTCCTGTTGTGTGACTAGGGATGGGCAATGGGGTGGACAGGGCAAGGCAGTCTGCATGGGGCAGCAGCGCCCCACCCCACTTTGGTTAAAATTCCAACATATATTTCTTCCGTAAATCTTCTCAATGTATCCCTCTTTTGCCATTATTTTAAGCATCAAGTTAACAAAAACTATAAATTAACATAGCAATTTCAGATTTATCACAGCAACCCCTATATAAAAGAGAAAAAGATATGTCTGCACCAAAACTAAGTTAACAGGGAAACCCTGGAGCACCCTTGAAAAAGGGAATGAAGTGAGAAAGACAAGGACTGCACTCGAAAAGGCTTATCAAAATATAGAAAATTTCAAACCACGGATACACATAATAGGGAAGTGTTATAGAGAACTATAAAGCCACCTCAACCATTTTAAACATTTCGAGGTTAATATGTGGGGCAATCAAAAGAGAGAAGCAAGAGGCATGCAGTGAAAATTCAAAACGAATGAGAAGCCCTTTTTTTTAAGTTGAAACTGTATACAAGGATAACAATACATAATTCTAACCTCAGTTTCCCCAACTTTACCTTTCCTTCCCTGACAAACCAGTTAACTGGATTCCCAGACATTGACATGGTCTCATCATGCTTAGTCTTATCACTAACAGGAAATCCTTCATTCAGAAAGAAAGCACTATTTCCTCTGCCTGACCTTCTGAACCAACTCCTCTCTTCTTTGATACCATCATCAACCATCCCACAATCGGCATCTTTATATTTAAGATTCACGCATCTATTTATTGATCTTCCACAAAATAATGACGCCTCTTCAGCATGTAATTGATCGTCTTGATGCTTCAGATGGAATTTATCATCATTCCTCCAAGGCAGTGATTTCTGGAATCCATATTTTCTTCTCCCCACACACGTATGATTTCCAGAAAAAGTAATACCATCATCAGCGCCATCAATCTTACTATAAACATGAGACCGACGACTTTCTCCTCCTTCATCAGAATGGGATTGCCTCGGGAACTTCCTGTACAGTCCAAATAATCTGGAGTGATTCAGTTCATCCCTTGGTGACATGGTATCATCCCATCTTCTTTTCTCAGGTGCACGAGATTCTCCATACAGCTGGGAGGAGAGGCGCTCATGATCTCTGTATTCCTGGCATTCATCTTCCGATTCCATGAGCCAATCATTACCATATGGGGGATTGCCTCTATGTCCACCTCTTCTCTCAAAGTTCTTCAGTTCTCTCCAGTAAAGTAATTCTCTTCCACAGTTATTCTCCAAATAATCCCCTTCCCATTCCATGGGAGAGAGAGAGGTTCTACAGTTTTCAAGCATGAACTCTTCCTTGCCCCTAGCAAGAAACCTACCATTATGATTGGTTCTCTTATTGCTTTGAAGATCTTCACTCTTCAGCTTTGATCGAGTGTCCTTTCCCTTAGCAGTGTCAGTGGAATACCTTGAAACTAATTGGCTCAACTCTTTATGTGAATAAGAATTCCTCTCCTCCATGCGTTTACATTTCGCTTTATGGTTCCCATCCCTTTCGAGATCTTTGCCATTTTTACTAAACCTGCCTCCAAAAAAGTTTTCCCCTTCACCTTGACTCCTTCTGAAATGTTGATCTAGCTCGTTTCTTGATGTATGCTGACCTCTGCTCAACAACTTGTAAAAAGTATGGATGGAATGGTCATCAGACCTTTCACTACCATATACCCTCTCTCTAGAATATGGAACATGTTCTTCACAAGAATGATCTATGGCACCCTGTCTCCTATTCCATCTGCTATGATCAACCACCAAGTCATCCCACTCATTGATGCCCCTAGAGTCAGAAAAGTTGGATGCAACATCATCACTATCACTGAAAGCATCTGGTTCACCAACATTTGCCACTCGAAAGTGAGTTCTGCATCTCAGATTATATGTACCATGGGTTGGCTTGGTTTTGATTGAAGCTTTGTCACAGGTACTTGAGTCGTGAAAGTCATTGCTTGAGCCAAAGGACAGGTTTCTATGATAAACATCATCTTTTTTTCCAAGATCAACAGAAACACTATCTTCAGATGCTTCAGATTCACTTTCAAAGCATAGTGAAGACAAACTAAGCTGAATCCGGTCCCCTAGAGAAGATTCAGCCTGAATTATGCATGAATCTGCTATAAATGAGGTGCCACAGACCCCTTGAGTAGCTTTTTTCATTGTTTCTTCAGTTACAGCTTTTCCTTCTGCATCTTGGATATACGCCTTTTGACCGTCCCAGTCATCACCATCAGAGTTCTTCCTGTCTCCAGATGTCGATCCATCAATGAGACTAGATGCATTTGTCAGCTCAAAGCACCTAGGGAGATCAAAGAGATTTTCCAGAGTTCCATAACTTGGACAATGTTTAGATTAATGTAAAAATTACTGAATAGCTCAGTAATTGAAAAAATCTGAGGAGCCAAACCCTACCGTGCATTAGTACACATAAAAGCATAGACGCAATGACTCGATTTGTTAACGAGTGCTTATCCTCTTAATTTGTTAACAGGTGCTGATACAATATTAATGTTCTTTTTTTTTAACACTCAGAGAATGTGATAGACCGTATTATGTTCCTTTCATCCACCGATGGAAGTAAGTTCTTAATTGCTCTGCCCAGCTCTACATTTCTTCTATGATTTGAAAGGGACATATTCACTGACGGCTGTACAAAACAACACCTAGAGGTGTGTTCAATAATTTTCTGATCAGTGATACACTAGGCACAAAGGTCCAGAGTTATCAGTGATTTTAAGCTCACAGGCTTAGGGGATTCAAAAGTGTGTTCCATTATGCTCTCTAAAAACAACTTCTCGAAAAGTCGGATGTAGCTTCCCATACCTTGTCCCTTTAACTGACTCTCTGAACCTTCTAGCATTTTCTTCCAGACCATCTACAGATAGGTCCTCATCCACAGTATGAGGCATCAATGCATCTTTGTTGTCAGCTTTATGAGGCTGGAAAGCATTTCTACTATCATCCACATGCAGGTTCCCACTATCCAATTCTCTGGAGAACGTATTGTGCATGAAATTGAGCCCATTTTTGTTTGACATAGAATAATCCTTGGGGGGATCCGGCAAAGCAACCTGCCCCAGAAATAAATTAATAAGGATTTGTCAAACTTGCCACCAAGACTAAATGAAACTCTAGACACACCTCTATTACTACATCAGCATCGTATGATCGCAGGCGCCTTAGAACCATAGATGGCTGTCGTTCACCAAGGCTTTCTGCAACCTCAATTGCTTTGCCTTTTTGCTGGAGAAATACAGACATGACACGACATAGTCATTTACACTGAAACTCAGATGAAATCTAGTGGATGGTAATTAAATGGAGATCAAGTCAAATAAATTATACACACCATTGTCAAGAGGCTTTGTCTATCAAGAGATACTGTAGTTGAGGGTGCATGTGTCCTTCCTGATCCAACTTGACCAGCTCCATCAGCCATACCTTCCTGAACTAACTCCTCCTGTTCATAAATCGCCGTAACAATTGCTAAGGATATTTTCTTAAGGTTTAATTAAACTTTGTAGCCTTTTCATGTCTGTTTCATTTTTCCCCCTGCTATTTCATTTTCCCAATTTACAACTTAAAATTGTCAAAATTATCATAATGCACCTCAAATAATACTGTAACCCTTCTTGCGTAAAGAAACTGTTAAAAAAAAAGAAAAAAAAAAACTTATTTAGAGGTTAGACGGTCATTTTGGGAATTGCAGTCACTCTTAATTGATATTTGGTCTTTGCTATGATTTTAGCAATTTTCTTGGAATAAAATGCAAGTGATTTTAGAAGGCTACAGAAGTAGCAAGTCAATGTGAGGATATATGAGCTCCTATAACAAATTTCGGTAATTTTGCTGTTGGTTTCAGATAAAATTTGAAATGATTTTGTTAGATGTAACTTGGGCGGAAAATGAAATAGTAGGGGCAATGAGGCAAACCATTTTTATACAGAATCTAGTCCTAAAAGAGTTGAATATTCCATCAGTGAGATTCGAAGGAAGGCATCACATAGGCCAATCAGATTTAGTACCTGATTGAGGCTTGAAGACTCGTAAGTGGGGATCCTAGATAGCAAAAAGCTCTGCTGCCTTACTTGCTCCTGCAGTCAGTTTCAGTTTAATTACTCTATCTGAATTAATCATACTTAAAGAGAAGAGTAAAAAGTAATGCTTTAAGAAGGTCTGACATCAGTAGAATTGAATGAACCACAGGCCATAAAATTACCAGAGAGCTACAGTATTGTTTCCAGCTTTCCTCATCAAGACCGAAGTTGAAATAATCAGTTATATCCACTCCTGGATACCTCCATGGCTTCTCCTTGAGTGCATTGATATTTACATCTAGTATGTTCCTGGGAATATGAAAGAAGCTGCATAATAGAAGCATACTTGACCATACTCTAGCTATTACTCTAATTCCTCGAGTATAATCATCAGGAAAGGAAATCAGACATATAGTACAAGCATCATTAGTTAAGATAATGCTCTTCCGCTGACTCCAGGGACAAAACGCATGCAGAATGAAGCCATCTAACAGAATACATCCACTTGTAATCAACATTGCCCAATCAAAACACATACAAGAGGGGAAAAAAGCACAGAGAATGAGATGAAACTGTAACACATCTACTGACCTATACCAGGGAAGAGAAAAATTATGTCCTTTTCGAGGTACTGCTAAATTAGATGGAGCACGAGCATGGACCATGCCACTGACTTCCTTATGATCCCGGTCCTCATTTTTCTCGAAATCACCTCTTGCTGACTTGGATAATGCCATCATCCCCCCAGATTTGTTAGCTCTCAAATAGTTTGCACGTGTATATCCAGTCCTGCGAGGTTCTCTAAACTGCAACACGGCAATGGCAACTCAACAAGAGAGTAGACTTTGTTGAACATGCTAGCCATAAAATCTACCAGATCAACAACTATTCTATCTTCGACCAAAAAACGAAACGGAACTATTCTACCAAAGGAGTACTAAAGGTAACATTATAATTTATTTATCCAAGAGTTAAAGAATACATCACGAGCCCAAATAATAAACTTCATTAGTGCCGAAAAGAGCAGAAGAAAGATTCATCTAACCCATGGTAGTTGAGAAAGAGCAGGGGCAGAATAACAGAGATGTTCATTTGGAAGGCTAATATCAATGTGGCAGCAGTTGATTTTCTTGCATCAGCTAGGAACATAATTACTACTACAAACAAGCAGATATTACTGGGATCTTGAACAGGGTATCGTGGATAGAGAAAAGACAAAATCAAAGAGAGAAAAAATGGAAGATTGCAAAAGACTCTGACTACTTCTCTCTTTCATCCTTTTGAATCCTTCTCATGAATCCTCATGAATAAACTGCGAAATCCTAAACCACTGTGACTTTTTGTACTTTTATTTAGTAAAAAGCATCTTCAATACCATTCACTGGAACCAGTAAAAAGTGGAAAGCACCAACTACTATGATAGGTCCCAAAACAATATTCACAAACTATTCATATCTCCATAGCTGAGGAACCGAACAAAAGTCGGTGAATTGAGGCAGAATTTACAGATACCACCCAAAAAACAAAATCTACCACTTTATAGCCTACAAAATGCGCGAAAGACTACTTCAAGAATCATAACCAATGACAACCTTCAATTGCTTAAAGTCGGTGAATTGAGGCAGAATTTACAGATACCACCCAAAAAACAAAATCTACCACTTTATAGCCTACAAAATACGCGAAAGACTACTTCAAGAATCATAACCAATGACAACCTTCAATTGCTTAAATCCAGTTCCTCTCTCACTGGGTGCACCGTCGCAATCCCGCCCTCCATTCATTAACTGATCGCTCCGCCTTCCGTTCATCCCCACACCATTCTGGGCGGCGACACCGTCGCCACCGCCGTCAGCATCATCACCGAACCTGCCTCCGTCCCACGCGCTCCGCATGCTCAAACCCGCGAGTGCTCGGCAATCCTCATCGTTCACAACTATGTTCAAATCTTCCTCGCTGTCGCTCCCGCCACCCTCCTCCTCCTCCTCCTCCTCGCGCCTGCCACCGTCCTCTCTCAAATCACTCACCTCAAACCGTCTCACCTCGGAACCACTTTTCGGCTCCGACCCAGTACTTCCACCAGCATTTCCAGCTCCCCCACCATTTCCGCTCGGTTCCTCTCCGCCCACAGCCCGAACCCACGAATCGGAGCAGCCGAGCAGGCCGCCGGCGGGCTCGCTCGCTGCGAACTCAACGTCGTCGACGTACAGAGCTCCGAAGCCGTCGTCAGCCTCCTCCATTGCCGGTGCGGACGCCGGAGCAAGCGCGGCTACAGAGCACGAGCTGGCGCGCTGCGATCAATGCAAAGAGCCAGCGATGGCAGCGAGAGCTCGAAGCATGGCGAACGTCAGAGCTCGTGAACAGCTAATGCTCTAAAACCCCTTGTAAAAACGACGACGCAGGCCACCAGTCCTTAAACCCTATCTCGTACCATTTCCTACATTGATTTTTTTTTTCTTAAATTAGAGATAGTGTAGTTAATATTTTGGAAGAATCACATAAATAGTCTCCGAATGTTGACCAAATATATAATATGGTCATGAAACTTTTGGTATAGATTCAATTTAGTCTATGTATAATATAAAAATATTCAATATTATTCTTAAACTTGAATTAACAAAAAGACGATATTTGATATTTTATATAGTTTATGGACTAGAATGAATATTAAACAAAATTAAGAAATCTCATTACACCTTGAGATAAAGTTCAGAATCCACATTAAACAAATTAGAAGTTTAGAGAGCACATTAACATTTAATCAAAGTTCATGAATTATTTATATAATTATTGCTTAATATTTAGATGAAAGAATCCATAAACTAAATTGAAATGTCCACTTCATTCATTGATATTCTTAATATGTCATAAATTCATACTAAATATAATTTTTTTAAATACTCTTAGTAGTTAAAAAAAAAAAAGAGGAAATACTCTTACTTGATTTACTGCTAAATCAATGATATTTCTTGGAGAATATGGAAGCGTCAATGAATGGAAGTTGAAGAGCATCCGCAAAGAGCAGGAGAAAAAAAAGAGTGAGAAAAACAGAAGGAAAAGGGAAAAACAAAAATAAAGATTATTAAAATATTACTAAAGAATGTTTACAATAACATCAATTGTGTTACATAAATCGATCGACATCCATGTTAATAATATCTCGTTCAAGTTAGCCGGAGGGACTGAATTGGCTCTTGAATCTTCCGAAAACAAATTTTGAGTACGTTTGTCAAAAGTGAAATGGCTTGCTATGGTCAAGCAATAATAGTGTTGTGGACGGACAGCCACTCATTCTAGCGGAGTATTACCCTCGAAGCCATTCACAAGGGCGTTCCACGGCTCCATGTCGTCTTGGCCTTGTTGACATGAACTTGAGCCGTTTCAGCTTATTCTCCTTTTTATTGCAAGATTTACCTCTTAATTTTATCTCTAAATCGTCGGTATGAATTAGGATTTCAAGGAGAGTCAAACTTTAGACAAATCTTGCAAAAGCATTCTGTCAGGTTTGAAAGAACAAGGAAAGTTGGAACTTTCCATGCCTAGCCACATTGTTTAAGTACTTTTTCATTAAATTTTGTCTTGTCAGATTTCCAACAAGCCACACCGGCCAAAGAAAATAAACATATTGGATATCCATCTTTGTAATCTTGTGGCGGTACCGCCGTGGCTGAATTCAATCTAAATTACACATTCCTGTATATTCCAAAAATCTAAACAAGATTGCAAATTTTTACCGGAAGCAGATGAAACTCAAGGTGGGAAATCAAGCCAGAATTATCAATCAACATTCATATTTTTTTCCTCTTTTTTCTCCTCAAGCCCTACCTAAAAGGATAAGTGAAAACTCACTTTTTTTTTATTTATCGGTCCTATTTCATCTATAGTTTAACTCCTCACTTTAAGACTTTTGCACAGCATTCGCTTGGAAAGGCTGTCCTTTTTAAGGGTTCTTTTGCCTTATCCATCTTGCAGAATGTAAACATTCAAACGAGGGAGTCACTTCCTCAAGTGCAGCAGCAACTGGCCATCCTCCTTCATTTTTCATCAGTGAAGATGGCTTCTCATGGCAATGACTCTGGCAACGAATACATTCCATCGTGTAGCAGCGCTCTTCTAAAACACCCGAATTGACGGAACTTTGAACTGACCTAGCTGACTGGTTGAAATGCGGCTTTCTGCACGGTTCGCGCTCTTTCCACAGAGGCAATCCTGTTTCAGATGTCGAGCTCAATGAGGGCATCCGGGAGTTTAATCATCTGTATGCTTTGGAGTAACGAGTGCCATAGGCATTGAGAAAATTTCCTTGAGTCTGGTTTGGTAACGCTCCAGTCGATGTTCTTTAGAACATAAGAAAGATCTGAAATTATCAATCAACATTCCTCCACTGTCCATGCGACTGAGCATAATCAAACTGAACTTCACATGCATGATATAAAAGCTGAAATCTGAGACTAGTCAGCTCAACCAAGTAATGGATAGCTGCACCTACCGCAGAAGAAACGAGCCGGTCCCGAGGGGACTGGCCACTTAAAGCCCCAAGCAAGAATCACAGATGAAGAGAAGCTGAGTGCTGTTGAATGCAATCCTTAATGGCCTCCGACAGATTAACCCCACTGTTGCATTCCCCGTCGCATTTATCCTGTCACAGAAAGTCTTGTTCCTAGATCATCTCGAAATGCACAGGAAAAATTACCTGATCATTCCCCTAGATCGGCACCATCAATGTGGCATAAGCCCAAGCGCAAAATGTTCTTCAATTCATAAAACATATGGCTACTGAAGATAAAAATCTATCAATTATACTGTAGTTGCACAGAAGAGAAGTCCAACAGATAGTGCAACTGCAGATGGGCCATCTTAGGTCCCATATAAGGATATGCAGATCAGTCTGCAATCCTCACCCAAACTTAGCAGGAGTCATTACGCAACGACGGCAAAAGACGATAACCGGTGGTTGAGATTTGCAATAGGATAGGATGTAAATGATCCCGTTTCGTGTTTGGTGACGTGCTCTCAACCGGAGAAAAACTCCGTGTGAGTACGGGTCTAACCCTTATTGCGAGTCCGGCACTGGAGATGGGATTAGACCACATAGGATTTCCCCCATTGGGAAAAATGAAAAAATCACTTGGAGATGGGATTAGACTGCATGAATAATCCGAGAAATAATGTACAGAAATGAGTTGAATATATCAAAAAAAAAAAAATAGAAGGGAGTTCATCTTTTACTAGGATTCACTAGCTGCGAAAACACTGCTTTCAGATTCGAATCAAGGATCTCTCCGCTCATGGCGGTCTCTCCATCTGTGCCCGTCATGGATCTCTGCACGTCGTCCTCATGTTCCACTACGAACTTGGCCGACGTGCCATCGGGATTCTCCTGCAATTGCAGCGCCAGCTCAAGACTCCAGAGCACGTCGCCCATGGGTGGCCGGTCGAGCCCCTGGTCGGCCAGGCACTTCCCGGCCGTCTCCGCGAACTTCTTGTAGCACTCCGGGGTGACCTGCCCCTTGACGCACGGGTCGATGATGTCCTCCAGGGTCCCCTTCCTTTGGCAGTGCCGAGCCCAGTCCGCGAGGCTGACCTGTTCTTTGGGCAAGCTCGGGTTGAGGGCGGGCCGGGCGCACAGGACCTCGAACAGGACTACCCCGAAGGAGTAGACGTCGGATTTCTCGGTGAGCTGCTGCCGCCTGAAGTACTCGGGGTCCAGGTACCCGAAGCTGCCCTTCACGACGGTGCTGACGTGCGTCTGGTTCATGTTCGGCCCGGTCTTGGATAGCCCGAAGTCGGAGACCTTCGCCACCCACTTGTCGTCCAGCAAGATGTTGGTCGTCTTCACGTCGCGGTGGATGATCGTGTACTGCGCCCCCGTGTGCAGGTAGTGCAGCCCGCGGGCAGCGCCGATGCAGATCTCCAGCCTCTGCTTCCACGACAACGGCGGCTCGTTGCCTTTGTATATGTGTTCCCTGAGCGTGCCGTTGGCCATGTAATCGTATACCAGGATCATCTCGCCGTTTTCTTCGCAGAACCCAATCAGCGAGACCAGATGCTTGTGCCGCAGCTTCGAGAGCATCTCGATCTCGGTCTGGAACTCGTCAACTCCTTGCTCCGAAGAAGGGTTCGAACGCTTGATGGCAACTGCGGTCGACCCTCCATCGATCATGCCCTTGTAGACCTTCCCAAACCCTCCCACTCCAATGACCCGCGACTCGTCGAAGTTTTTGGTAGCCTGCTTGATCTCGAACAGCGAAAAGTGTCGGCACAGGCCTGCCGCGAGCGACGAGAGGTGGGTACTGGCATTGCTCTTGCCGGAAATTGTCGATCTGCTGTGGGAACTTCCATGGAGCGGTAGCCATTTACCGACTCCAGGGGTCATTCCGTCAGCCTCGTACATCCGATACCTCACGAAAAGACATACCGAAACGACGATAGCGAATCCGAGAACCCCTCCGACAATCCCACCAATTACTTGGCCGGTGCTCGAAGGACCTGAAGGAGCGAATTTCTTGTCGGCCTTGGCCTCGGCCTGGAGAAGCATTTGCGATGGAACCGGGTTAGGACCAGCCAAATTCCCATTGCTGTCATTCACCTTGAAGATCTCGAGTCCATTGAGGATCGCATCGTAGTACTCGGGATTCATCGAAACGCTCGGATGCAAAGCCACCCACAGCTGCTCGTCACCAGGGCCATCGCTAACATAAGTGGCGAAATCTTTATAGACCGGCGCTCCCTTGGAACCGGACCACGCGATGACATCGGCGGATGCCTGCGCCGTCTGGTTGTTCACGAAGATATCGAACACGCGCTGGTTAACTTTATCGAGGAGGAAATCGCAGAAATGGAACCTGACGATATAGGTGAAATTTGCGTCGATCTGGAAAACCCAGGTGAGGTTGTAGTTCTTGTTAACCTTTGGATCCGGACCCATCGTCCTCGCCGTGCGGTACACATCAAGGGGCGCGACGTATTCCGGAACGTCGGGAGGATATCGAACTTTCACCTTCCTGTCGGCCTCAGAAGTGACCCCAGCCGCGGCGCCAAATAAGTAGGGGGTGTCGTCGTACCATGTCCTCGTGAGGCCGGAATCATTGGTCGGTGGAATGTATTGTCCGCCCACGTTAAGCCTATACAATGTCTGCAAAGAAGATCCCCCGACGGAGACGGCCTGATCGCTGAACCCGACCATCGTTGCCGCCTCCTCGAATATGTCGGGCATCCGAATTATCTCGATTCCATTGATGAACGCATATGCCCCTCCATGTTCCACGGAAGGCGTGAAAGTGATGTTGAGGTCGCCGGATCCAACTGGCGCGAGCGAGAACTCTCGGATGATATACGCCTGCGTGAGCGCCTGCGCCGTGATGGAAGCGCTGAAATTGTTCAGGAGCGTGAACCCGTTCACGCCGACCGCGAAGTAGGAGTCGGACGGATCGAGGTTGCTGTAAGAGGAAGGATAGAAATGGAGCCGGAGCCACAGCCGAGCCCTCGGCGGGACCGAGAATCTGTAGGAGGCCGGGGCAGTGAAGACCCTGGCGAACATGTACGGGACGGGGGAAGGCAGGGAAGGGTCCTGGAACTCGGCCTCACCAGGCACCGTATCGGCCACTGCAGGCGAGGCAAGGAACCTGGGATCCGGCGACCAGGCCCGGCCATCCGAGTCGGCGCCTCGTTTCGAGGCACCGCATGCGATCATGTATGGCGGCTCGGAACGTCTTCCTAGGACGTGAACAAAGTTCAGGGCAGCGCAAATGCACACGAGACGGAGGAAGAGACGAGAACGGAGCTTGCCTTCCATATCCGAGGAGACATTACCGACCGGAATCGGAGGGAATAGGCTAAAAAGGAGGACGGAGGATGAAGAATGAAACCTGGGATTCCCCGAATGTTCTTTCTTTGTTTTTTTTTTTTCTTTTCTTTTCTTCCTGAGGTGGTGGGGATTGTGGCGTTGAGAGGGGACAGAGCTAACAAAAAAATAAAAGTTAAAATAATTAATTACGCATTGATTTTGTGTTAATCCCTCCTGAGCGTTTCTTCAGGGTTTCTTAATCCCTCGTGCATGCGCCACGTCACGCTTTGCATGATCGAGTCAGCAAGGATTAACTCGCCAATCACAAATTTTTAGGAGGATAGCGAAAGTACCATATAGCAGGCGTCGATAGAATTCGTCAATGTTGCTATGTTCTTGGACGAAATAGGATTGGACATGCAGAGTTCACATGCTAAATTAGTCAGGGGACCCAGGCGCTCGACGCCGACACTCGGCGACTGGACCAGGAACCTCAAGGGTCTAGACCCGACTGCCGCCCCAAAGCTTCGAGCTCGAGTGACCAAGCAAGATCCGAGTCTCTAGTGCTTTGGAGATAGCCAAGCTCGAGGACTCAAGGCCGGCCGAGGACCCGAAGATCCTCGCTGTCTGAACCAGAACCCCAGAACCCACCTCATATCGGCGATCCAGGTAGCAACCGATCCCGAGTCCCGATCCGTTCGTCAAAATTACCAATAGGGTATTTATAACTAACGTTGAAAATGCACAGATCATTAAAAGTTTAACAGCTTAATCAGTTCCTGCCAGGAATTAGCGTATCTTAATCCACTTTTCAGTAGATAGATCGTTCGGTTCTTAGAAAGAGATAACAGCCATAACACTACCAGGGCAAAAGACTGAAAGAAAAGCTCATATGCTAGAGCACCTGATGTGTTGCAGGACCGAGATGAGAGATCCTGGTGCGGTCATGGGTTCTAAATCACAGGTCGAATGACTAGTGCGTCTTCGATGCTCTCCGCCTCGCCAGGAAATAAGAATCGAAACTGGACGAGCAGTCAATTATAATCAAGAAAGTATCCAAAATGGACGAATTTCAGGGAAAAAATTCCATCCCAGGTCCCGAAAACATCTCATTTAGAGTAAACAAAAATTTCAAGGGGGGTCCAGCAGCAAACAGAAGAAGAAAAAACAAGAACTTCTAACTATGGACTACAGAGACCGCATGTTTGCGCCTATATCCACGACACGCACGTTTGTAAGCAAAAATCGCCATCTGCATTCTTAATCAAAGAGACTGAAGCCCATATCCTGCAGCAAAGAGAATGTCCGAGTTAGGTTAAATCGAATGGCGACCAAAAGACAAAGATCTTCGGCATGAAACAAGCTCAAGAAACCAGAGAGATGAGTAATAGTGCTTACGTCGTCAGACTCTTCCTTCTCCTCGACTTTCTCCTCCTTCTTTGCCTCAGCAGCTGGGGCAGCGCCTCCGGCGGCGGCACCACCTCCTGGGGCTGCAGCGACAGCCACGGCACCACCGCCTCCAGAGGGCACGGAGGCCAGCTTTTCCCTTCCAGCAGCAATCAGCTCAGTGATGTCCTTTCCCTTGACTTCGGACAAGAGCAACTCTATTCTATCGTCATCGGCCTCAGCTCCAACTGTTAAAAATCCACAAGGCAATCCTTCAGCACAACGGCAAACTGTTGCTCCCCTCGAAAGGGCTATAAATCTGGAAAGATCTTAGTAACAACATTGCACACCGAAGACTCCCACATCCCATAAAACTAAATTACAGTTTGAAATTTCTTCTTTGTTCCCGATACGCCATAGTCTACTATCCCTACAGAACGATGACCAGCAGCAGAAGATTCTATCAGCAGGTCCAACATACACCCAGCAACATCGCAAAATCAAGCAATGAACATCTTTTGCCTACACATAATTACTGTAATCCACATCCGCCACGACGGCTAAAACCATTCGAACGCGACAATCGGATACCGGAGATCTCATCATCGGGGCCTAAACTAACAAACTGATCATTTAAAGCATCTGAAAGAGCATCAAAAGCACACTACGACAGCAAATCCCAAATCCCCGGGTGCCAAAACCCTTCACCAGATACGCATCAAGTAATCCCAACCCTTCTCTTCACATGCAGAAAGATCCAAACTTGAACACACCCCGGCTAACATCGTCCCTAAATCAATCGACCCATGAAAACTTAAGGACTGCTAAACCCTTGACCACCTCTAGCGCCGTCGTCAAATGAGTGAAAACATCGAGAGAGAGAGAGAGATGTAGAGAGAGAGGGAGGACCTGATCCTAGAATGTCCTTCAAGTCGTCGGCGGAGGGGCAGGTGTTGCCTCCCAAGACGGCCAGCAAGTACGCGGCGACAACCTTCATCTTCGCTCCGACAGAGCTTGAGGCGGGCGCGAATGGAGATGGCGGAGGCACGCGTTTAGCTTCGGGAGCTTCTGGTTATGGCTGCCGAACAGGGAGGGAGCTCTGAAGTTTATATGGCTAGGGTTTTTGAGCCCTGGGGGAGGCTGTATCAATCCTGGCCGTTCATCGGGTCGAATGGAATTCGTTGACATCGGCTTCAGGCCGGGCGTATAGGGCCTGATGGGCCCAGGCCCAGCAGGCATTCTGCTTCAGACCGAGCTTATAGGGCCTGATGGGTCCAGGCCCAGGCCCAGCAGGTGTGACAGAAGGGAGCAGGAAGAGAAAGTTAATGCAATTGCAAGTAGAAATGAGCGATTTCTAGTTCCGTACAAATTTCATGTAAAATTAGGAACCTACCTATTCAAATAAGGTCTAACTAGATCCATATTATTAATTAAACGATTACGATAAATTATCACCCTTAATAACCACCATTTGTTACTATTATGTATTGATTATAACTTATATTTAAATACATGAAAAATTAGCAAAATTAGCAAAGTAAAAGCCACAATGATAAGATACCGTAAGATTACGAAAAGATATAAACAAAGAAAAATATGAAAACTTGTTCTAGTTTCTAAGTTATAGATTTCAGGTTCTATCAAGAACTTGAGACCAAGCCATAAAAACAAATTCCCCAATTTTTGGAACCTAAGAAAGTAGTATGAATAGGTTATCATCAATTCAGTTCTTAGATTTGAGGTTTTACTTCGAAAATATACTTACCCTTAATTGCATAAAGGTGAGTGATTTATGTAAAAATCGGAACCTACTCATTGGATCAGATTTCCTAATTTTAAGAACTTCTATAATTTTTAGAATCTATAACCTATTTTATCATAAATTTTAAAGTCAGTTTCAAAGTCTACCGAATTCCTTAATTGAACTGTTACAATAAATCATCACTAATTCATTGATCATGACTTTTTTATACATACAAAATTATGAAAATAAAATACATCGACACATAGAATGATAAATATACAAAAACTTATTTGAGGATTTGGATTTATACATGTTAAAATAGATTTTTCAATTTTTAGAACCTAAAACTTATCTTAGATGTCCTAAAACTTCATCGGTCCAATCCAGTCTGCGGTGTTCAACTCTATCCTAAAATCATGCTCTGAGTGCAAACTCGTCAATCCTCTCGTCTCCCTGGGTTTGCCTCATGAACTCGACCGTGTACGCGCCCGCCGCCGGAGCACCGCCGGCTCGCCACCACCCCTCGTCCCTCTTCCCCCATATCACGAGATGCAGGTCCATGGCCGACCTCAGGCAGGTGCACGCCCGCATGATCAAGACCGGCGAGGTCCAGGACCCCCTCGCCGCCGCCGAGATCCTCCGCTTCTGCGCGCTCTCCGGCCGCCGCGACCTCCGGTACGCGCGGGCGGTCTTCGCCCGGATGCCCCGCCCCAACTGCTTCTCTTGGAACACCATCATCAGGGCTCTCGCCGAGAGCGACGGCGACGCTCTGCAGCAGCTGGAGGCTCTGGTCCTGTTCCGCGAGATGGTCCGGGACGGCGACGTGGAGCCCAACGGGTTCACGTTCCCGTCGGTGCTGAAGGCCTGCGCGAGGCTGGGGAGGGTGGAGGAAGGGAGGCAGGTGCACGGGATGGTTGCCAAGCGCGGTTTGGATGGGGACGAGTTCGTTCTTAGCAACCTCGTCAGAATGTACGTGCTCTGCGGTGCCATGGACGATGCCTACGTTCTGTTTGATGAGAGAATTGTTCGGAGCGATGGCGCGGGGAAGGAAGCGAATCTCAGGAGGCAAGAGGGGGATGTGGTTTTGTGGAATGTGATGGTTGATGGGTACGTGAGAATGGGGGATTTGAAAGCTGCTCGGGAGCTGTTTGATAAAATGCCTCAGAGAAGTGTGGTGTCGTGGAACGTGATGATATCTGGGTATGCGCAACATGGGCTTTTTATGGAGGCCGTCGAGATGTTCCGCGAGATGCAGATGGGGGATGTTTGTGCGAATTATGTGACATGGGTTAGTGTTCTTCCGGCGATTTCGCGCTTGGGGGCACTGGAGCTGGGGAAATGGGTCCATTTATATGCAGAGAAGAAAGGGATTGAGATTGATGACGTTCTTGGTTCTGCTCTGCTCGATATGTATTCAAAGTGTGGGAGTATTGAGAAGGCACTTCAAGTTTTTGAGGCGCTGCCAAAAGAGAGCCCGAAAACTTGGAATGCCATAATCGGAGGGCTCGCTTTGCACGGTAGAGCAAAGGATGCTCTTGATTACTTTTCGAGAATGGAACGGTCCGGAGTAACACCGAGCGATGTTGCCTACATTGCTGTATTAACAGCTTGCAGCCACGCGGGTTTAGTAGAGGAGGGTAGATCATTCTTCAACCATATGACTAATGTAGTTGGATTGGAGCCTCGGATTGAGCATTATGGTTGCATGGTCGATATGTTGGGCCGCGCTGGGCTATTGGATGAGGCCGAGGAGCTTCTACAGAACATGCCCATGGAACCAGATGATGTGATACTAAAGGCCCTGCTAGGTGCTTGTAAGATGCACGGGAACGTCGAGATGGGCGAACGAATAGCGCAACGGCTAATGAAGTTATCTCCTAACGACAGTGGATCTTACGTGGCTCTCTCCAACATGTTTGCTTCTCAAGGAAACTGGGAGGGGGTGTCTGACATTAGATTGAAGATGAAGGAGATGGACATTAGGAAGGACCCCGGGTGCAGCTGGATCGAGCTCGATGGAGCGATTCATGAATTCCTAGTGGAAGACGAGGCTCATCCGAGAGCCGAAGAGATCTGCTCGATGTTGGAGGAAATCACTAGCATGTTGAGATCATTAGGCTATAGCCCCGACACCACTCAGGTCTTGCTCAATTTCGACGAAGAACAAAAGGAGAGCACATTGCACTATCACAGCGAGAAGATCGCTGTGGCTTTCGGGCTCATCAGCACCCGCCCAGGAACTCCGATCCGGATCGCCAAGAACCTACGGATATGCGACGATTGCCATGCCGCCATGAAACTGATCTCGAGGGTCTACGAGCGCCCGATCACCGTGCGAGATAGGAAGCGGTTTCATCATTTTCAGGATGGTTTCTGCTCATGCGGGGACTTCTGGTGAAGGTGTTGCGAGATTGAAGCATAGCTATGGGCCTATGGCCTTTCTCGACATAATTTCTGGTGCTCCGGATGATTGGACTGGACTTGTATTTGACCCAAATTGAAGCTGGAGAATATGGAGTTGGGCTTAGTTTCGTACGACCCAACATAGAAACTACAACAAAATATTGAAATTGGAAGAGAGTCAAACAAGACTTTGACATAAATTTATATCTAAATGTTGTTTTTGTAAATAACAAAAGCATTTTGTGGAGGCTTATTTTGTAAGCGATACAAACAACAATCAATTTGAAAAATATGTAATGCCAAAACTATGGGTGAATAACAAACATCAAAATAAAAAATCAAATCAATTTAAGGGTCCGTTTGTTTAGCTAAAAAAGAACGATTTTGAAAATATTTTTTCAAAAAATAATTGATTATATCTATAAAAAAAACCAGTCAATGAAAATATTTTTCACATCAACAAGTATTCATGCCTAAATAGTTTCATGGATAATAAAAATATTTTTCATGCATTCATTTTCATAGGCGATACAAATGATTTTTTATTTAAATGTTTTGAAAATCATAGGAATTCCATGAGATAAATGCACCCTAAATCTAATTAAATTGATAATTTTTATTTTTATAAGGGACCTCTTTGAATCCAAATGTCGCGGTCGCAATTACTAAGGTTAGGAAACAAGAGTTCTTTTCGTGCCTTGGAATTTGCCACGAGAAGTAGGTAATCAATACGCTTAATCTATGTGATGACATCATGCTAATGACCTGTGACGACGTGGGATCTAAATGTTGATTAATGCCCACAATAATATCCAATTGCATTAGAGGTAGTTAATCAACGTGACTTGCGAGGATCCAAAGTTTGATTAATGTCCATAGTAATTTCCAATTGCATAACTTCAATCCTTTTTTGTGAAGTAAGTAATCAACATATTTAATTCATATAACAACATGTGACTCACATGATACAAATGTTATAATGTGTATAACTCAAATCCTTTATGTTGAAGTAAGTAATCAGCACATTTAATTTATATGACAACGTGTGACTCGTAGAATACAAAGATTGATTAATGCGCGTAGTAATTTCCAATTGCATAACTCCAATCTTTTTTGGTGAAGTAAGTAATCAACACATTTAATTCATATAACAACATGTGACTCACGTGATACAAATATTATAATGCGTATAGTAACTCCAATCTTTTATGTTGAAGTAAGTAATCGGCACATTTAATTTATATGACAACATGTGACTGTGGGATACAAAGGTTAATTAATATGTGTAATAATTTCCAATTGCATAACTCCAATCCTTTATGGTGAAGTAAGTAATCAACGCATTTAATTCAAATGACAACATGTGACTCAAGGGCTACAAAGATTATAATGCGTATAGTAATTTCCAATTGCATAACTCCAATCCTTTATGTTGAAGTAAGTAATCAACACATTTAATTTATATGACAACGTG
This sequence comes from Eucalyptus camaldulensis, assembly GCA_019915185.1. Taxonomy (NCBI): domain Eukaryota; kingdom Viridiplantae; phylum Streptophyta; class Magnoliopsida; order Myrtales; family Myrtaceae; genus Eucalyptus; species Eucalyptus camaldulensis. The sequence continues at coordinate 5,620,112 of JAHSVA010000014.1, read as the reverse complement.
GGAATAAAAAGGTTGATTAATGCGCGTAGTAATTTCCAATTGTATAACTCCAATCCTTTATGGTGAAGTAATTAATCAACACATTTAATTCATATGACAACATGTGACTCATGTGATACAAATATTATAATGCATATAGTAATTTCCAATTGCATAACTCCAATCTTTTATGTTGAAGTAAGTAATCAGCATATTTAATTTATATGACAACGTGGGAATATAAAGGTTGATTAATGCGCGTAGTAATTTCCAATTGTATAACTCCAATCCTTTATGGTGAAGTAAGTAATCAACACATTTAATTCATATGACAACATGTGGCTCATGTGATACAAATATTATAATTTTCAATTGCATAACTCTAATCCTTTATGTTGAAATAAGTAATCAGCACATTTAATTTATATGACAACGTGGGAATATAAGGTTGATTAATGCGCGTAGTAATTTCCAATTGCATAACTCCAATCCTTTGTGGTGAAGTAAGTAATCAGCACATTGAATTTATGTAACAACGTGTGACTCGTGGGATACAAATGTTGATTAATGCCCATAGTAATTTCCAATTGCATAACTCCAATCCTATATGGTGAAGTAAGTAATCAACACATTCAATTTACGTGATAACTCATGAGATATAAATATTAATTAATGCTCATAGCAATTTCCAATTGCATGACTCTAGTAATGTGGTTGGAGTGTGACTTCACTCACTAAATCACATCATTCAATATCGCTATTAACCTACAGTAACCCTCCATTCAATTCTTAGAAAAGATTCCTTAAACAAACCTACGTGGCTAAAACACTTAAATCTTGTGTGGATGCCTCTAGGATGCATGATCTAACCCCACCTCGTACTATGATCCTCCACATTGAGACATAAAAGGGGCATGTCCATCTAAATAATTAGAATTTGAAATTAGTCCCTTAGAATTCTACAAGAAATTATAAATATTTTCATATTTTCTTAGAGCCATCTCGAAAGCATTAACTACAATATTTTCGTGATTTTTTAGTGTATGCTGAATAAGAGATCGTTACGTTTGGTTAGATTGCTTGTCAACTGGACATTCATATAAATAACACATCAAATTTCTTATTAGAATTGGAAAATAGTCCCTTGAAATTACGATCGTGATAAGCCTAGAGGAGCTAATTTGGAAATAACCATTTTTCTTTGATTTTCTTAAGATCATCTTAAAAGCATGAATTAGAACATTGTTATGATTGCTTGGGGTGCACGCGGAGCAAGAGGTTGTTATGTCTATTTGATTTCCCTGTCCATTACGCATTCGAAATCTCTATATTAAGGAAATAAAGAAAGAAAAAAAAAAATCTCTTTTTGGAAAGTGATATCAAACTTTTTGTCAAATCAATAATGCAAAGGATAAATGGAGATGGGCAGACCAAGAAAAAAGGTGGAAAAAAGGAGACCAATCGCTTCATCTCATCTCAAATAATTCGACTCTCTCTCTCTCTCTCTCTCTGCATTTGCCCCCACGCCTGCCCAAGTTCACTGCCAGCTCTGACCGCGGTCCATCCATATGAGGTTCGCTCAAGCCTATCAACCAGGGATATAAGTTGAGCAGTCGATTGATAGGCCTAAGCAAACCTTGTGGTTGATGACACCATCCTAAATCCCTCTAGAGGTGAAGAGCTACTATTTTCTCTTATCTGATGGTAGCTAGCACTGAAGTACTGGAGTGGTGTTTGCTTTCACCATCTTTAAGCTTCTTGATTCCCACCCAATTTTTTCTTCTCGGGTGAGTAGAAATACAAGATCTGATATCATGAGGTCTCTCACCTTAGGATAGACCTCCTGTCCCCTTGAACCTTTCAAGGACATGTTAAAGTGCACATTTCCTAGTCATTAGAAGAAGAAAAATGAGAGGATGTGGGATGCAAAGCTTGGAACATGAACATCATCATTGTCTTTTGGATCTTCTCATGCAAATAAAGATCTACCTCAATCATGCTTGGCTACCAGCTGCTGATCGTCCATGTGCACCACACCAAAAGAAGCAAATGCCACCCAACATTGGATTATGGCAAAATGGGATCGGCCTAAAGCATAAAAATTGTTCAATCAATTATAAACTTATTGTACAAATATTAATTTGATTCTAAACTTTTCAATTTTACTAATTTGATTTGAAACTTTGATGCAACATTTCAATATCATTTCAATTCATTTTTATTGAAAATCATTGACGTGATAGTATATCATGTAAAACGTTCGGCGATAACTAGACTGTTACATTAGCAATTTTTTGCAAAAAAAATCACCAAATTGGAAATTCGTGCAAATGTATTGGATTAAATTGACAAAATTGAAGAGTTTATAACTAAAATGATACCCGTACAACAAATTTAGGATTGATTGGATAATTTTCCCACATAAAGTATGACTTGTTCAAGCTGAACACAAAAAAGTAAGATCTTTTTCTAATTCTATCCCCAAAGTTGGGTCTTGAACCATGATTTTCGGTAGCAATTGAGCTGAAAAATTCAAGAGGAAAATGGGAATAACCAAACACATTTGAAGCTGAACTATGAATCTTGTCGTATGGACTAAAGCTTAGCTCCCAAGCATCACATTCAAAAGCTTGGGAGTTCAGCTAGCCACTATGGTAGTTTACTGTCCGATTCTTCCCAATTTATCTCATAATGCGATCCTCTCAATGCTAGTTGTTCTAACCACAGTGGTCATGCGAGTTTAACCACCACCGTGGAGAAGCCAACGAGGTTGTCGATCAGATGTCGATGTCGACTAGAGGAAGCAAATCGTGCCCCTCGTAGTTACGTGACGGCGCGGCTTTTGGAGACGGGCGAAACACGAAATCTCCAAGATAACGTGAGATCCAAATCGTGATTATGTAAGAGGAGAAGGCACTTATGACCTAAAGAATTGAAGGGAAACATAACTCCAATCCTTGGTGGTTGGAGCTGGAGTGTGACCTTGTGACCTCACTTCGCTAGGTCACTCACTCCATTGAATGTCACTATTGACGAATGGGGAGCCCTCCATTCAATTTGCCCAAAAAGATTCTGCAAACAAGCCCACGTGGCCGCGGCTTCAACTCTTCTATAAATGCCAAGAAGAGGCATGGCTTTTCAGCCCCACCTCGGACTCACAAATCTTCAATCTTGAGATATATTGGGACAATGTACATAATCTCCAAATAAGACAAACAGACCCCTAATTAGGATTGGAAATTAGACCCTCCCCCTTAAAGTAGCTAGCCCAGAATCCACCCGTGAGAGTTGCTTCTTAAGTCATAATCTTTTTTTTTTTTTTTTTTGTATTTTATCGGTGTAGTCTCGAAGGGCATGTGAGCAAACATTACGTCTAGTCAGATCGCGTGATGGTCGGACACTTGTTTACCATGCATTCGTTTGAGATTTCTTCGTGAGACAAGAGTCAATGTGAGGGTCCACGCGTCACGGGGCTTTGTCTCAATGATATTAATTAAAAAATATATATAGAGAGGAAGGAACTCATTATTTAAAAGTTGATTTAAAGAGGGAAAATGACATAAATGATTTTTGAATTTTTGCTCAATATGCAATGCAATCCCTAAACTTTCAATTTATTTAATATAGTTCATGAACTTTAGTTGTTTCAATTTGTTTAACATTGTTTATGAACTTTTGATATATGTTTAAGTTAATTTATGAATATTATGAAAACCTTCAATGTAATTCTTAAATTTAAATTAATGAAAAGATAATATTCAACATCTTCGTTTAGTCCAAGAACTAACTTGCATACATATCAAAAGTTCATAGACCTCATTAAATAAACTAAAAATTCATGGACCGCATTATACATTGAATCAAAATTCATGTAGTATTTGTCTCATCATCCTACTTAAAGAAAAAAAAAACCCATTGACATTGCCAAATTCAGGGTGGGAACAAATAAAAATGAGCTGGGGTGGGGGAAGGGAAAAGAAAAAAGAAAAAAAAAGAAAAAATAAAAGGTACGTCCCAATTTTGCTCTCATACCTCATCTCATCTCATCTTAAATAATTCCTCTCTTTCTCTCTCTAGCTTCTCTCTCTTGCTTTGCGCTTCGCCCACGTGGCCGCACGCGAGCTTCACTTCCAGCTCGGACAGGGCGGATAGCGAAGTCGCACGTGAACAAAAGCAACGCGACATTACCCGAAAAAGAAAGGAGAAACCTAAATTAATAATAAATAAAACCGGAAAATAGATAACACAAAATAAAAATAAAAATAAATAAATAAATAAAAGAGACAGAGACAGAGAATCAACAGCACAAGGCACGAACATCGCTCCATTCTCTCCTCCCCGCAGCAGCAGCAGCAGCAGCAGCAGCAGCAAAACCGAGATTTTCTCCACTCCCACTTTCTCTCTCTAGAAGCTAGAGTGAGAAAGTAGAGAGAAGAAGAAGAAGAAGAAGCTGGAGAGGCCGCCGCGCCACCCGCATAACCGCCACCGCCATTTCTGCCGCCGCGGAATGCGAGATTCTCCGGCGATTCCGCGCCGCCGCACGCCGTCGCTTCAGTAGAGCGGAGGGAGCGAGGCGGCGGCGGAGGCGGCGGAGGAGGAGGATGGCGTCGACGAGCAAGGCCGCGAGTTCGCAGCCTCCGGCGGCGGCGGCGGGGGCGGGGGCGGGGCGGGGGACGCACCCGGCGACGGACTCCGTGAGCAAGGCCATTGCGCAGTACACGCAGGACGCGCGGCTCCACGCGGTGTTCGAGCAGTCCGGCGAGTCCGGCCGGTCCTTCGACTACTCGCAGTCGGTCCGGACCACCACGCAGTCCGTCCCCGAGCAGCAGATCACCGCCTACCTGTCGAAGATCCAGCGGGGGGGCCACATACAGCCCTTCGGCTGCATGATTGCCGCCGACGAGTCGACGTTCCGGATCCTCGCCTACAGCGAGAACGCGCGGGACATGCTGGGGCTCACCCCGCAGTCCGTGCCGAGCCTCGAGAAGCCCGAGGTGCTCGGGATTGGGACCGACGTCCGTACGCTCTTCACCCCCTCCAGCGGTGCTCTGCTCGAGAAGGCCTTCGGCGCGCGGGAGATTATGCTGCTGAATCCCCTCTGGATTCACTCCAAGAATTCCGGGAAGGCGTTCTACGCGATTCTGCACAGGATTGATGTGGGCATTGTGATCGATTTGGAGCCCACCAGGACAGAGGACCCTGCCCTGTCCATTGCTGGGGCCGTGCAGTCGCAGAAGTTGGCGGTGAGGGCGATTTCGCACCTGCAGTCGCTTCCGGGCGGGGATATTAAGCTGTTGTGCGACACCGTGGTCGAGAGCGTGAGGGAACTTACTGGGTACGATAGGGTTATGGTGTACAAGTTTCATGAAGATGAGCATGGGGAGGTTGTGTCTGAGAGCAAGAGGGCGGACTTGGAGCCATATATTGGCTTGCACTATCCTGCCACCGATATTCCGCAAGCATCGAGGTTCTTGTTTAAGCAGAACCGAGTTAGGATGATTGCGGACTGCCATGCTATGCCGGTTCTTGTCGTACAGGACGAGAGTCTGATGCAACCTCTGTGCTTGGTTGGGTCGACACTCCGTGCCCCTCATGGTTGTCATGCGCAGTACATGGCTAACATGGGCTCCATTGCATCGTTAGCTATGGCTGTCATTATAAATGGCAATGATGAAGAAGCCATTGGAGGTCGAAACTCGATGAGGCTATGGGGTCTGGTGGTTTGTCATCACACGTCGGCCAGGTGCATCCCTTTTCCACTCCGATATGCCTGTGAGTTCTTGATGCAGGCCTTTGGACTTCAATTAAACATGGAATTGCAGTTGGCATCTCAATTGTCTGAAAAGCATGTTTTGAGGACCCAAACCTTGTTGTGTGACATGCTTCTTCGGGATTCCCCTACTGGAATTGTCACTCAGAGCCCTAGCATCATGGACCTGGTGAAATGCGACGGTGCGGCACTCTTTTATCAAGGAAGGTACTACCCACTTGGTGTGACGCCGACGGAAGCCCAGATAAAGGATATTGTGGAGTGGTTATTAGCATTTCATGGAGACTCAACTGGTTTGAGCACGGACAGTTTGGCTGATGCCGGATACCCTGGGGCAGCCTCACTTGGGGATGCAGTATGTGGGATGGCTGTTGCTTATATCACTAAGAGGGATTTTCTGTTCTGGTTTCGGTCCCATACAGCAAAAGAGATAAAATGGGGTGGTGCTAAACATCATCCCGAGGATAAAGATGACGGGCAGAGGATGCACCCGCGTTCTTCTTTTAAGGCATTTTTGGAAGTGGTCAAGAGCCGGAGTTTGCCATGGGAGAATGCAGAGATGGACGCAATTCACTCTCTGCAGCTCATTTTGCGTGACTCGTTTAGAGATGCTGCGCCCAGTAACTCCAAGGCTGTCGTCAATGCTCCAGAAGTGGATCTTGAGTTGCAAGGCGTGGATGAATTAAGCTCGGTTGCAAGGGAGATGGTTCGTTTGATAGAAACTGCGACTGCTCCTATATTTGCTGTGGATGTTGATGGTCGCATAAATGGGTGGAATGGAAAGATGGCAGAATTAACGGGGCTCTCGGTTGAAGAAGCGATGGGGAAGTCCTTGCTTCACGATCTTGTTTTTAAGGAATCAAAAGAGATTGTTGACAAACTTTTGCAACATGCCCTACAAGGTAAGCCTTTTTACAATTTGATGCCAGTTGTAAAGTTCGTAGGAGATGTTCTGCATGACATGATAGAGCATCTAGGTGAAGTTCATTACTTGTTTGATAAAGGATGATAACTGTCCACCCACATAGTAGATACATCCCTTGAATGGGAAGACATTTTTCCTATATCTTGGTTAGGAGTTGACTATGTCTTGACCTGGATTGAGCCTAGCTACTCCTGAAAATTTACCAGTGGTAGCTGATCCATATTTTTTTTACGAGCACCTAATGAGAGCTTCAATTTGAATCAAGACATCATGTCTTGCGCAACAACATACTTGACAATCACATCAACTTGTTTGCTTCAAGCTTGTAGTGGAACTTACTCCTGGAATATCTTTTTGGCCGTTGCTTACTCCTTGAAATTAGCAAGCATGGTGTACATCTCGTCTTTATATTTATTCATGCAATCTTCCCTTGAAACTATGTAGGGAATGTATAAAAATATCTCTAAAGTCTAAACCATCAAAATTTGCTAGAGATTTCAGCAAAAATCTCACTAGCAGTAACTTCTAGCCTATAGCATTTCAAACGGATTCCAACTCCCTAGATGCTGTCATCCTGATTGTTTACATATCACCTGGGGATGCTGTTGCCATGATTGATTGCAGTTCAAATAAAACCCAAGATGAGTCAAACATTGCCTTATAAATGTGCAGATTCTTTTCATCACTGATTGCTACTTAATATCTCATATATTGCTTGAATAAGTCATCTTGCATTTGTCATCGTCATGAATAGCAAATAGTATACTGAAATCCCCCTAGATGATGCGTGTCATTTTGTCACCGTACAGAATATGAACATGAGGCCTTAGCATGATATTATAGAAAGGCGGAATTCACATGGTTAGCAACGATTCCAATGCTTGTAATTTATGATTCTTCTTGACACAGGCACAACACTGCCTTAAGTATGCTTAGAACACATTACTTTTCATCTCCAAGAGTAAGGGTATCACAGAATCTTGGCTCTAAAATCTTGTTACAACCGGGAACTGTGTGACTGCAACATTCCTATCAGCAACATGCTATTTAAGACTGTAGTTTGACCTGAAATAAAATCTCATGTCATTCTTGGGATTCCAAAAATACTTTGGGGCCTCACCAACTCATCACCACAGAATATCGTTGGTGTATAGCCCCAACGACAACTATTTGGTAGATTTCACTCACATCTCTATTTTTAAGTTGACTTTGACTGGCAACAAAATGGGTAATTTTCTTGGGCCAATCATGCTGTAATGTCGAGTATTTCATTGAATTGTGGGGGCATTACTTGTGCAGGTGAAGAGGATAAAAATGTAGAGATAAAGTTGAAAACGTTCGGGGTGGAACACCACAAGAAGGCTATTTTTGTGGTGGTTAATGCTTGCTCTAGCAAGGATTATATGAACAACATAGTTGGAGTTTGCTTTGTTGGTCAAGATATTACTGGTCAGAAAATAGTAATGGACAAATTTATACACATCCAAGGTGATTACAAGGCTATCGTTCATAGTCCCAATCCTTTGATCCCTCCAATATTTGCTTGCGATGATAATACTTGCTGCTCTGAATGGAACACTGCCGTGGAAAACCTCACTGGTTGGACGCGTGGTGAGATTATGGGAAAGATGCTTGTTGGGGAGGTCTTTGGCAGTTGCTGTCGGCTCAAAGGTCCAGATGCATTGACGAAATTCATGATCGTTTTGCATAATGCAATCGGAGGTCAGGATGCAGACAAGTTTCCTTTCTCTTTCTTTGACCGACATGGTAAATATGTGCAAGCGCTCTTGACTGCTAATAAGAGGGTCAGCATGGATGGGAAGGTAATTGGAGCCTTCTGCTTTTTGCAAATTGCAAGTCCTGAGCTGCAACAAGCTCTGAAAGTTCAGAGGCAGCAGGACAAGAAATGTTTTTCAAGAATGAAAGAGTTGGCTTATATGTGTCAAGAAATAAGAAATCCTCTGAGTGGCATACGTTTTACTCACTCACTCTTGGAGGCCACAGGCTTGACTGAGGATCAAAAGCAGTTTCTGGAGACTAGTGCTGCTTGTGAGAAGCAGATGATGAGGATAATAAATGATGCTGATCTGCGAAGCATTGAAGATGGGTGAGTTTGTTTGACCATTTTGAATAAATCATTGAGGTTTTGGTCTTTCCTAGGAGAAGCTAATGCATGAAGATATTTGCTTTGAATTACTCCTGCTTTTTGTCTGCGGGCATGTACCTTTTGTCTTATACTTGGAAGGTTTGGAATGTAAATTTTGTTTATGAATGTTGTTTGAACAGGACCGGTTTTAGAATCTAAACTGGAAATGGTTGCTGAGTTTTATAAAATACCACAGCTTTATTGATGAGACGAACTTTGGCTGTGTACTGTTATTCATCTGTGTAACCTTTTAAATAAAATGAAAAAAGTAATGTTTTTGAAAAAGTTTGACTGCTTTCTTCTTCCTTTTTTGACCTAGCTCTAAGCTAAGCCCTCATGCTACTGACTCAATGCGGTTCGCTTATTTAAGATGACCTATTCACTTAATTCCTAATTCCCATTATGACTTGGAGTACAAACTAAGTATGATGAATCTTTACACTCCCTCTTATTGTTATTTAGTCAGTTTCGTGTGTCGATAGATGTGTTTTAGAAATATTTTGGTCTCATTGGTTTGGCTGCTTTGAAGCATTCTGAACAAATAGTCGTTTAACAGTCTTATCTTTTTTCATTGACATGAAGAAAATTAACTTTAGAGTAACATTGTTTGCTGCATCTGAACTGCTGCGGCAAAGGGAATCTTAGTTTCTCATCTATTGGCTCAGCACAATTCTGCTATTGGTGAAAACGTGGTCTAATCAATTCTTTTCTTCTAATTAGTTCATTGGAGCTTGAGAAGGCTGAATTCTTTCTTGGAAGTGTTATGAATGCTGTGGTTAGCCAAGTAATGATATTGCTGAGAGAACGGGGTTTGCAATTGATTCGTGATATTCCAGATGAAATCAAAACTCTGGCTGTCTGTGGTGATCAGCTGAGAATTCAACAAGTATTGGCTGATTTCTTGTTAAATATGGTGAGACATGCTCCATCTCCTGAGGGTTGGGTGGAGATTCACGTGCGTCCAAGTCTGAAGCAAACTGATGGAGGACTAACTCTTGTGCACAACGAATTTAGGTATTCTTTTTATAGGTTTTTATCTGTTTTGAGTATGTTCTGTGGATAATGCATTGTCTAATTCTGAAATGGTTTCCTGATACGGCTTTCTTTCCAAAATTCATCTCTGTTAACTCTTCAGTGTTCTTGAGGGTTAATTAGTTCCAGAAACTTAATGGTTATCAGATTTGATGCATGATTTAGATCCTAGAATGATGAATTGCTGTTATCATGGATTGTCAGTGTGGGATACTGACAACTTTTAAGGTTCTGTTTCTCTCTATCAATGTGTGTTTATCAAATGACCATCCAGTGTCTTTGGTGATCATCACCAGTTGTGGAGATTGAAACTCTGTCTTGTTTTGAACAAATTTGTTTTGACCACTACGAGCTTGCTTGAGGCGATTTGTGACCTTTCTGGTTTTGAAAAGTATTGTACTTTGCTGTGTATTCTATTTTTTAGACTTCTACAAACTTCTATCGTACAGGGAGGCAAGCTGGGCAGTGAAGTCATGGGAAATAAATTGTAAATTTGTTTGTTTACTTGATAGATAAATGAATTTGCTGCTCATTTATCTTCTTTCACTCAGTTATATTGAATTATGGCATAGTCAGCATTAGGGGAAAAACATATTCTTTGAGATATATGCTCTGTTGGATAGCTTTATACTTATCTACGTGGTATTCCTTGACAGACACCAGATATTAAAGAACTCTTGTCTATGTCCTGTCTTGGATGTAATCTGGGGAAATGATGGCCTATCTTATTATAGGGGGACTAAAAGAAGCTTCTCAATCTCTTCAAACCTTTCAGTGTAGTTGCCCTATAATGAAAGTGAATGCTGATTTTCTTAATAGTTTTCTCAATAGTGGTAATTATGTGAATCCTGCAATATCACCGTGCATGCCTCTTTGGCTGATTGAGAATGCACTGATCGGTCCCTATATTCGTATACCTCATGAGCAAATTAGCCTCGGTAAACAAATAGTTGCATATGTCTATTTAAAATTTAGCAGCATTCAACAGTGCATATGGAAAAAAGCTGTGTGGACTTCTTGTACCTTAACCTACCGATTGGATCTTGTGGCATATATGATGAATGTGAATCTAATTATATCATTTTTGTTCCCTTTATGAAGGATCGTGTGTCCTGGTGAAGGTCTACCTCCTGAGCTGGTTCAAGACATGTTCCATAGCAGTCGTTGGATGACCGAGGAAGGTTTGGGGCTGAGCATGTGCAGGAAGATTTTGAGGCTTATGAGTGGTGAAGTGCAATATATTAGAGAGTCGGAAAGATGTTATTTCATCATAACTCTTGAACTTCCCATGCCTCAGAGATCAAAGGATATTGACTAGCTTTCTGGACCTCAAAATCACATTTCAATTGCCTCTCAACTTCAACCAGTCCCTCTTGGATGGACCGAACATGGAACTGAATTCTGCAAATGGGCACTCGATCAGTCAACTTCCATGACTGAATTTGGGAGATATCACTTCTTAAGGTCCCCAACTTTAATCTCAACTTCTCAAGAGTTGGAAGATGATCTTTTAGCCTGAGATGTAACCTCAGATCTCTTCAGACCTCCTACCCTAATGCAACAACTGTATGCTGCGCCTTTGAGACCAAGAATTGCTACCTGATTGCTATGTAATCAAGGCTGCCATTTGGAAAAGCTGTCTCCCACGTAGATTTGTGATTGAAGTGCGTCATATGGACAAATTGAGTTGCAACGTGCTCCCACTGTAAGCATGTGTCGTAGATACATATTGTCTATACGGTGTTACAGAGTCAACAATGATGGTAACGGTATCTCCTTCTCAGGGTTACTCTCTAAGTTTTAGTACGTAATATACCATGTAATAAAGCCAACAGTCTGGCTTTTAGGAAAGAGGAGGTCTCGGGCGAGACAATCTGATCCACAGATGGTTCCTCTTTGCTTGGTGAGGAATTAATACGAAGGTCATGTCTTTGAAGTTAACTAATTGCCATCATGCTTCCTGCTTTAAATTTTTTTGGTACTTTATCCATAAATGATGCATGTGAAAGGGCTTGCACAGGGTGATAAAATTCGTTACTCTTTGACCCCGAATTTGGAGTATCCTACTTTCACGCGATTAATGGGGTGTGAAGTGGGTACTGACTCATCGTACCGTTGCAGCGTCAGGCAGTCTAGATGTACTGGCTGGGTATCAGTACTTGCACGGGTAAAATAATCCAAAGCTCTGAGGGTGCAATGATTGGATTCGTTGGGATTGGCTGAACGTTTTCAAGGTGTGAATTTGGTCGGCTTCTTTCTCAGCTATGCTTTTGTTTGCATGAGGAAACGGCGAACACCATTTCTTCTTTGCTTTCCAGTACCTTCTAGATTTTGATCCTGGAAGTTGTTGTGGACTTGTTCTGCAATTGGCGCCCCCCCGTGGCCCCTGACCCGGTGGCTTGTTCATGAAGAGCTGGGTTGGAATTAATCGTTAATTTCGAACAAGACCCTGTCATCTTGAGTTTAAATTGCATCTAACAACTTGAATGTCTCTAATTAGGAAAGTTACAATGAGGCCTTAACACACGCATTCATGTATAAGGGGAAGCATCTCAATGGACACTAAATACTAGCTAATAAGGGGACACGGCTATGATAATATTCACTGGCCTCTGTAAATACTCCGCTTCTAAATATGCTCGACTTTGTCCTCCTTATGTTGTGGTGGGGGCGAGTGCGAGTAGCCCACGAAACGCAGGGACAGGGAGCGTCTCGGATGGCACCATTGCTCATCCCCTATATTTGCTCGTATGCCGTACTAAAAGTAGGACCAAGCACCTCGAAACCGTACGTTGTGCAGGTGGTGCTTTTTCTCCCTTTCTCAACAAAGCTGTTGGAGTAATCTGTGCGGTCTATAATGGTCTGACAACACTGGAATAGGCTTGGGTTGTGGTGCTGAAGGAGGTGTAGTTGTAGGTTTCATAAGGATGGTGGAGCAAAAGATCAAGTGGCGGAGCCGGAGGAGTATTTGATCAGGTTGTCGATCTAGGAGTTCGGGGTGGCTTTGGAGTAGGGTAGGAAACTGGCGGTGGGAGTGGGTGGATGAGGATTTGGTGGAGCTGGGGGTGGCTAGGAAAGTGTGGCGTGCCGTGAGTTGGAGGTGGCGAAGGTGGTGGTGCCGGGGGAGGCACTGATGCCTTTCCGACATGGAAAAAGTGATGCTATAGGAATTGGAGGCGGCACTGGTGGTTTTGGAAGCGGAAAAGGTGTTGGCAGAGCTGGCGGTGGCGAAGGTGCCGGTGGTAGTAGAGAAGGGGTTGGCAGTGGCTCTGGAACGCAAAGAAGGTGGCGTAGGATTTTGGAGGGATGAAAGGGTGGTTGAGTCGGAATTGAACCCGGAAAAGGCAATGGTGCTGGAGTGGGATTTTTTTTTGGGGTGGAAGCGATGCAGGTAGGAGTGTTGGCAACGGCCTAGGAGGTGGCAAAGTGATGGGGAAGGCGATGGCGTTGGGGGAGTAGTCGGTGGCGGAAGTGCCAGTTCCGGTGGCGGCAAAGGTGGCTGAGGTGGTGCTGGAGGAGGAGAATCCAAATGTGGCATTGGTGATGGGGAGGTGGTGGACTTTGGTGGACTTTGGTGGTGGTGGTGGTCCAAGTTATCGCTTTGGAAGGATAGGTGGGGGACAGTTGGTGGCTGTTTTTTGTGGCAGAGGTGGTGATGTAAGTGGAGGCTATGGAGGTGGAGGAGGAGGAGGAGGAGGAGGTGCCGGTGGCGATGCTAGCGGCGGCGGCGGCAGAGGTGCGCCTCAAAGGTGGATCTTAGCCGTGAAGTCCAGCAACTTGCATCTTAGCTTCAATGAGAAGGCACTGACCTGATTGCTAATTCACATATTTTGTAGCGACAAACCAATTCTTTACTTTGATTTTTAACCTTGTCGATAATGCATCTTTAAAGAAGCCAAATTCTGAATTTCTTTCTCTTTCGCTCAATTATGTTAATCTCGTTCATAGGAGTGAAATGGACACATAGGTGTTCGATTATTCTCCATCTGGTGGAGACTGCTGGGCATAATTTGCTCAGTGCTCTAATTATACAGAGACTTTCAGAATTGGATTTTATTATTTTTATCTTATTCAATAAACCCAATCCGCATGATAAATAAAATAGAATTTCATATAAAATTCTATGTTTAAATGCACGCAATCCCTCCGCCTTTGGTTTGCCATACACCCCCAATTTAAGGATAATTATAAATAAATGGTCTAACCCAAATTAACTTATTAATTCGTTTATGATCAATTTATTCATAATAAATTTTTTTATTCATATACCTAACTCAACTCATATTACTAACACACATTCATATTGAATCCAATTTAGAATAATTTGTTTCTTATTATTTTCTAAAAAGTTATGTTGCTAAAACACTTTCTCATCTAGCGAATAATTTTTCAATTTAAAAATATGATTTTTTATTTTTTATTTTTCTTTAGTGATTTTCCTTTTTTGTCTGCTATGTCTACCGATCAACTTCTGCGTAGATCTAGCGAGGACCACGGATCCCTGGCTCAAAAAAAGAAAGGAAAAGAAAGAAAAAAGAAAAGAATAAAATTTATAAAAGTTAGCCTGACACATCTCCATATGTAATACGAAGTGACTTGAAAAAGTAGAGGCCTCTTAAATGGGTTAAGCCTTAAGTGGCTTGCAAATGAGTTCGCAATGAACCCATGTCTTGTGAAATTTTTATGACCCATTTAAATGTTTTTGGGTTATTACATGAGTTTTGGACCCATCAAAATGGGTCCAATTTTGGTACACTAAATTTGTAATGAAATATAAGTAATGGTGTGAATTATCATGGTTGGTATGCAAACGAGTGGTCATAAACGCAAGCGCTAAGATGCTCAATACACATAGCCATCGGTATGCTCATCAATTAAGACGTTCTATAATCTTGCGACGAGAGAGGGCCCCTAAGCAATTGTATGCCCCCTTAGGTTTGCTTGTATACATTATTCTCCAATAAATAGCGATAAAAAAAAAAAAAAACACTTGTTAAGTAACCAAATATGGAAATATTGCAAATCTCGACACACTGACTGTCCTCATGAGATAACCTTTTTTAACTATGTGTCCGAGGGCGCTCGTCTACAAGACCCGGGCATGGAACAATGCACAGTGACAGTTCACGTTTCTTGAAAAATTCAAGGTGGGGGAGAACAATAGCAGCATGAACTGAATCGGCAGAGCAATCATTATGATGTAGTGATGGGCTAGCACGCACATGCACGCAGTAACTCTTCCAACCAACCCATCCAGCGATGGCCTATGAATCATGCATTACAGACGCAGTCGGATACATTCAATGTTGCTGCTCTAAGTCAAGCTTTTTTGCTGTTGGTCGAAGAACAGCAGCTCAGCTTTAACGGTGTGGCCGTCCTATTCTTCTTCCTTTTGCCTTTTCTTTTCTCAGTTTCCGGTCAGGATTTACTACTTCAAGTACAAATGCATGAATGCAGCAATGGGCGCGACTTGCTATTTTTAAGCGACAGGCATTAACTTCCGAGATCGATTCGGCAAGTTGAATGGGAGTCAGGTCCCGTTGGCAGTTGAGCGAAGTAAACAGTGCACGGACTCCAACATTTTTTTCTTCCTCATGTTCATTTAATAATGCTGACGCCGCGTCGTCCGAAACTACCTTAACCGGTCCCATCTCACGCCGGCCTCGGATCGAGTATGGTTTCTTAGCCATGCCCCAAGTGGTTAATAGAAAACTGCGTGCATTGGAACTCTAATGTGAGCTTTGTTTTCACGGGTTGGTGCTGATTTCGCAGTGACATTTAATGTTGACATAGTAGACTACTCTAGATAGAATACAGATCACTCATCGTTCATCTGAATGCGAATCTTGACCTTTCATCCGTCCCATGTTAAATCAGTATTGATTCTTTCACTGCATTACAAAGCCTTTCTTTTCCTCAGGCTCTCTGGGTATACTTGTTCTTTGGACCCATTATTACAGATACGGCAAGTTCTTAGCATTAGCAACCTGTCAAATCAAAGATTATTGTTGTTCTTGGTTGTTCTCATCTTCGGTTGCGAGGTGTCGGAACTGCGTCTAGGAGCAGTGACTGTTTCTTCACTGAATTCATCGGCATTTTCATGAAGAAATGAACAACTTTTGATTCTTACACGGTGTTCAGCATTGAGTCATTCTGTCAAATTATTCCTGCACCAGAATCACATCCTTTTGGCCATTAATTCTTTGGCTTTGAATTTACTGAGATAAAGGGAAAGCATAGAAACTTACCAGTTCACATTGATAGAGCATACAAATTTTGTCGTACTTTGCATTTCTACTTCCCTTTTTCACGATGAGAAGATTCTCGGCTAGACAGCCATTCATCGGGTTAACTTTTAGGACTTCGATTCTCTTGTTCCTACTCCGAAGTTGCTTCGCCAAGAACGTTTCGGCAAATTTCGTTTTCGGAGATTCCTTGGTTGATGCTGGAAACAACAACTACATCTTTTCACTTTCAAAGGCCAACTACATCCCCAATGGGATCGACTTGGGCGGCCCGACGGGACGGTTCACAAACGGAAGAACAATCATTGACATCATAGGCAAGTTTTTCGATCTTGCCAAACTGTAGACACAAGGCTGGATTCTCTGACGATCGTATTCTGAACTGCTCATTGTTTTCCACTCGCAGGCGAAGAGTTGGGTTTCAAGGATTATACTCCTCCATACCTGGCTCCGACAACGGTTTGGCCCGTCATCTTGCAGGGGGTCAACTACGCTTCCGGTGCAGGCGGAATCCTTAACTACACTGGACATTTATTTGTGAGCATTGTTATCTTCTCGAATCATTATTGTAGTTATCAAATCCATGACACAATTATACATAATCTTCGTTCTGCAGTTGAGCAACTATCCAACAAAAATGCGAACATCAATACTCAATTGATTAGTTAAAGTAACACTATTTTAACCGGATGACAGGGCGGTCGGATAAACTTGGATGCGCAGTTAGATAATTTTGAGAATTCGAGGCAAGACATAATCTCGGGCATCGGCATTTCTGCAGCCACGGAGCTGTTTAAGACAGCCCTCTTCTCGGTCACCATCGGATCGAATGATCTCATCAATAACTACTTGACGCCGGTGATCTCCGTGGCTAAGCAGAAATTGATATCTCCAGAAGTTTTCGTAAACGCAATGATCTCCAGATATAGACAGCAACTTGTGGTAGCTTTCGCGCATTCTTATTCCCGAAAGTTATATTCGTAATAATCCTTTATAAAGATGGTTAATGTTATCTGCAGAGACTTTATGATCTGGGTGCAAGGAGAATTGTCGTAGCAAATGTAGGACCGATAGGTTGCATACCGTTCGAAAGGGACACCAACGGAGCTACCACAGATTCTTGCATCGACTTCCCGAACCAGATGGCTCAGTTATTTAATACCCAATTGAGAAGCCTTGTTGTAGACCTTGGCTCAAGTCTGCAAGGATCAAAATTCGTCTATGCCGACGTGTATCGCATCGTACAAGACATTATTGACAATTACGTTTCATACGGTACAGCACTACACTGCAATCTCTAGTTCTTCCTTACATCTGTCTAAGATTCGCTAACTAACGATGATCGATTCTCAATTTCATTGGAAAACCTTTCTTGCAGGTTTTGAAAACCCATATTCGTCATGCTGCTACGCTGCAGGTCGGTTTGGGGGTCTGATACCTTGCGGTCCGCCTTCTAGTGTTTGCCCGGACAGGTCGAAGTATGTCTTCTGGGATCCATACCATCCTTCGGATGCTACGAACGTCATAATTGCGAAGCGTCTTATTGATGGTGGAGTTCAAGATATCACGCCGATGAATATCCGGCAACTCGTTGAAACCTGATCAAATAAGCAGCAGAAAGTAAGACATATATGCATGGATATAGCTAGTGATCGATTCGGATTTCGCCTAATTGGACTAGAGAAAGGGTATTACATAGAGGAAACAGTAAACCATCCACAGATATTCAACGCTATTCATTTGAAATAATATATGTAACTTGACACATGGGGAAAAAGATGTTCTTGTCTCAGCCAAGGAAGCTCAAAACAATGTGTTTCATCAGATTGTGCTCATTGCTCCATGGAAGCAAGAAATTGCAGTTGCAAGTGCCCATTTTGACTGATACTTGTTGATTATGGCAATTCGTTGAGTTGAGATGTTTAAGAAGCCGAACTCGAGTAAACATTGAGAGCGGCCATGTACCTTTCGCACTCGAATATCACTGTCTGTAAGGATCTCTGGGAGTCCGGACTTACATGATTTGAACTGCCCTCCAGATGTTCTGGCCATCCTTCAACTGCGGCTTCGCTTTGTAACCCAAATTTCGAATGAACTTGAGACTGCGAATTCAAGCGAAAATGAAATGGCAAAGAGAACACTATTCCATGCTTCTAAAATTATGAAAAAGGAGGTGAATGTCAAATGAAGTTGGTAACAGAAAAATGACTGGTAAATTACTTATATGATAACTTATTATCAACTCACATATTAAATTACCGACTTCTGTTTGATAATTTATAACATATTGGTTTGCTTATCATGTTAAAGTTGCCCATTTTTATATTTAATGATCAATCTTAGTTTGAAAGGATTGCCAATTTTAATTGGATTAAGTTATGGCCTAGTTTTAGGTTACCATTTGTTTAAGGGAAAAAGTGTTAAAAAAGTTAAAAATCTTTTACATTTGTGCTAATTTAGTCCTAAACCCTTTTTTGATGTCAATTTAGTCCTAAACATTTTTACGTTATGCCAATTTAGTCATTTCCAGTCAATTTTGGCTAGATTTTATTGATTGGACGCCAGGCGACTGATGTGGCCTGATCGACGCTGACTTGGACAACCTTTAATAATATTTTAATATTTTTTTTCCTTCTCCTCCTCCTTCCTCCAACCGATTATCGGACCTTGGCGACCAGCCAGAGGCAACGGCTAGCGAGGTTGACCAGAAGTGACAGCCAGTGAGATTGAGGTCGAGGTCGACCTCGTCGGATCTAGTGAGGGTCGAGCCTCGCCCATGGTCGGTGAGGCTCAACCTCGAGGCCTGGGCGACGAGGCTCACCCTCATCAAATTTGGTGAGGTCGAGCCTCGACCCTCATCACCCAACACAAGGCCACCCTCGTGGCATGGGTGGTGAGGCTCACCTTTGCTAGATTTGGTGAGGTCAAGCCTCGCCAGCCATGGATGAGGCTCGACCCTCACCACCTAGTGCGAGGCCGGCCTCGAGGCCTAGTCAATGAGGCTCTCCCTTCTCGCCCAAGCCTCGAGGGTGGCCTCGCATAGGGCAGGTGAGGCTCACCCTCGTCGGATCTAGCGAGGGTCGTGCCTCGCCATGATAGTGTTGGGCGGGCGAGCCTCGCCAGCCATGTGCATTGGAGTAACTTACTAACTCCAATAGAAATTTACCAACTTGAGTTACTTATTGATTTTTTTTTTTCAGCTTACCAACTTTTATTCAAGGCACAAACCAAATTTATTCGGTTTAATTGATTATGATTTACCAATTTTTTTGCTGATGAAATTTATTAACCAGCTCTATATCATCAGCTCTTACTTGAGGTGTTTACTAACTTTCATTTAGTTTAACCGTACATGAATTATAATTTAAAAAATCAAATTATCAACTTATCTTCTGAATCCGATAACTTTCCTCATCATGTACATAATCGATGTTTCGAATATAAAACAATTCCACAACAAGCATGTTTCGTAAGTGTCTTAGAACACTCGTCAACAAGATCCCATGGATAAAATACTTCGACCTCGAAGTTCCCATTTCTTGAAAAGTTCAAGTAGGGAAAAACGATATCAGCACGAATTGGAGAGCAGCCATTAAGATGTAGTGATGGGCTAGCACTTGCACCCAATAACTCTCCAAAACCAACCCGATCTAGAGATGGTCATTGAATCACGGATTGCAGACGCAGCCAATACATTAAATGTTGCTGCTCAAATCAAGCTTTCACATGAGCTCTCCAGCTATCTTATTCTTATACTTCTGCTCCTTTTTTTTTTTGTTTTTTTTTTTCTGTGTCTCCAGTCAGGATTTACTATTTTAAGTTCAATGACATAAATGCACTTGCAGTCATGGGCGGGACTTACTATTTCGAGTGATCTGCATCAACTTCCAAGATCGATTACAAGAGTTGGAGAGGAGTGAAGGTTCGTGGGGGGTCGAGTGTAAGTAAACAATTTCTCTTTTGATTTGTGAAGGAACCGGGTCGGCCGAAATTCCCGCAATGAGTCCCTTCTCAAGCCAGGTAATCGGTCGAGTACAGTTTCATTGATCAGTGACAATAAGGGCTTGTTTGTTTATTTTTGTTTCTGTTTTCCGGAACACAAATTTCTGTTCACCGGAACATAAATTTCTGTTATTTTGTTCCGAGAAACAAAAAAAGAACAGAAACACGTTTGTTTATACTTTTGTTTCCGGAAATCAAAAATCTATTTTTTTTTTTTATTTTTAAGAAAAAATTTAGAACATAAATAAGAAACAAAAAAAAAAAACTTGTTTATTATTCTTGGGAACACTTTTTGAAGAAACAAAAAAACAAAAACATAAAACTTATACTACCGACCGCGGTGGTTTCGCTGAATAAGGCTCCACTGATCCTTTGCGAGGAGGTGAGGAGTTCGAGTCTCAGGGGAGGCGCTAAGTGTCGTGGGTCCTCCCGCTTACTTAGTACCTAGAGGTTTACGCTTAGTTTACTGGCTGAGGTGATTCCTCTAGCATAAAAAAAAAAAAAACACAAAACTTATTTATTTTTTTTCTCATTTTTCTTCTTCTTTTTTCTTTTTCATTTCTCTTTGGTTGATCGTCGGCCTTGGCCATGGCCAACGACCTAGCTGGAGCGTCGCCGGGCCCCAGCGAGGCTCGGCCTCGTGCAGCTACGGCGAGGCTTGGCCTCCCCAATTGGCACGAGGCCAATCACGCGTCGCCTGGGCGAGGTCGAGCCTTGCTGAAGCCTCGCTAGGCCAGGGCGAGGCCTAGGGAGCTCGTCGGAGGCCAGCTTGGCTAGGCGAGCTCGCCGGAAGCCAGCTTGGCTAGGCCTCGCCCTGGCTTGGCAAGGCTCTAGTGAGCTTGTCGGACGTCACCTAGCCAGTTACCGACCACGGCGGTAGCTGGCGATCGGCCAAAGAAAAAAAGAAGAAGAAAAAAGAAAATAAAAATACTAAAAAATTAAAAGAAATAAAGAAAAATTATACAATTTTACCAAATGTGTTTCTGTTCTTTTTCTATTTCAGGAACAGAAAGCGTGTACTATTTTTGTTCCGGAAAATAATTTTTTAGCAGAAATGTTACCAAAGGCAATCTAAGCAAATGCGTGGATGTGAAGCCGACTATTGAGCGAGGAAGGTGGACACTTTCAGTATTGACGGTGGAATTCTTGGGCATACCCCAGAGGTTATTAGAATATCGTGCATTGGAATTCTAATCCGAGTTCTACGTTCGCGGGTTGGTTCTGATTTGACAGCCACATTCAATGCCACCTACCCTTGACGCAATAGGCTGAGAGCCCCAAAGCAAATGGCTTTTATTCAGTAGCGTAGCCTGCATTGGATACAGTATTATATCACTCATCGTTCATCTATATGCTCACCATTGACCTTTCATTTGTCCCCTGTTAAGTCACGGTCTTGATTTGTTCACTGCAATTTATACAGATATAGCAAGATTTTTAGAATTATTAACTTGTAAAGTCAAAGATCGTAACTGATCTTCTCCGCCTCCAATCCAGGTATTACGGTTGATCTTATGGTGAAGCATCGTGATTATTCCTTCGCCGAATTCATCGGCATTTTCCTGACGAAATGAACTAAGTCTTTACTTCAAACACACTATACATCATCATGTCATTCTGTCAAAATTCTTCTTTTACCAGAATCACATTCTTTTGCCATTTTCTGCGCCAAAATCATCGGTTTTGAATTCAGTGAGAGAAGAACAGAGAGCATAGGCACTGGCCAGTTCCAGTTGATATAGCATACAGATTTTAGGATACTTTGCAACTCTACTTCCCCTTTCCACAATGAGTAGATTCTCTACTACACAGCCATTCATCGGGTTCCTGAAAGTCATTCGTTATAAATGTTTCATAAAAATGGCTGATGTTATTCGCATAGACTTTATGATCTTGGGGCGAGGAAAATTGGCGTAGGGAATGTGGGGCTGATAGGTTGCGCACCGTTTGAAAGGGACATCAATGGAGCTACCCCATATAGTTGCATCAACTTATTCGGTTATTTAATACCCAATTGAGAAGCCTCGTTGCAGACCTCGGCTCTAGTTTGAAAGGATCGAAATTCATGTATGCCGACATGTATTGCATCAGGCAAGACATCATTGACAATTACATTTCATACGGTACGGTGCCACATTGCAATCTCTAATACCTTCTTCCTTTTGTCTGCATAAGATAAACTAACGAAAGATGATCCATTCTCAATTGCAATTGCTAAACCTTTCTCGTAGGTTTCAAAAATCCAAATTCGTTGTGCTACTACGGTACAGGTCGATTTCGGGCTTGATTCTGTTAAAATATATTTCGAGTTTGAACCTAATACAAAATTACAAATATTCCGAATTGGATATATTGCGGAAGCAAGTAAAGAAGATCCGAATATCAACTTCCTAAATTTGAATATGCGTTGGAGAGCTTGGCCGCTAAAATAGGAAAGTTCAACTTTGACTTGGATTTGGATTTTGTTTAAAATATATAGAGATATGTTTTAGATAAAATCGTTTTAGATAAGGAAACAGAATCTTATGACAAGTTGGCAAAAGAATAAGGGTTTTACTTATATATAGACTTATGGCCGCGGCTAGTAGAGGTAGATCACAAATTGTCTTGAAGCGTCGCGTGAGTGCTTGGTGTTCCACTGTTGATCATGAAGAATTGTTCTTGAAGTGCCGTCTAGTCATCGAGTGCTTGGGAGGGATTTTCTTTGTCGTTCTTGTTCATGAATTACATCCAATGAAGTTTAGTGTTGAAGCCAATTAAATCTTGTGGTAAGATTTGCGTGTAATTCCTTCATGAGATTGAGAGATTATTTGTTGAGGAATTTTGGGGCTAAACACCGAGTGTGTTATTGGGTATAATTGGGGTTTGGGAAACACTAAGAGAGTGTTTGAGTGACTTGAGTGTGTAATCTCCTTGTATCGCTTGATCTATAGTGAAATTCGTTGCTGCTCTCCCTGTGGACGTAAGTCTTTACGACTGAACCACGTAAATCTAGTGTTTGATTTATTTTATTTTTTTATCTATATTATTGTTTGATCGCTCGCTTTTTGCAACAGATTCCATGTTTTTTGCCTTGTAGAGTTAATCTGGACAAGTGAATCCATGCCATCTTTCCAATGCTACGAATGACGTGATCAAGAAGCATCTTTCTGGATGGTGGAGTTCAAGATATTACGCCAGTGAATAATCGACAACTCGTCAAATCCTGATCAAATAAGTAGCACCAGGTAAGAGATATATGCATGGGTATTTTAGCTAGTGACTGATTCGGATTTCACCTAATTAGATCGGAGAAAGAGTATATGGAGTGTGATTACATAGAGGAAACAGTAAATCATCCACAGTATTCAACACTATCCATTTGACATGATATATGTTACTTAATACTTGGGAAAAAAGATGATCTTTCCTCAGGCATGGAAGCTCAAGACAGTGTTTCATCAAGATCTTCATGGAACTTAGACATTATTGTTATTCAATACCGGTTCTGGTCGATAGTTGATTATGGCAAAGCAAAAATGCGATGTTGAATGTTGGACGAGATCGATAACAGAAAATCGTCTGGTAAATTACTCATCTGATAATTTGTTGACAAGTTACCAATTATCATATTAAAAAATTACTAATCTTTATTTGAGTATTTATTAAATTTTGGATAGCGTACTAATATTGGATCTTGTTAAACTATGGATCTCAATTTGAAAGAATCATCAACTTCTTTCAGCATGAGGCTGACCATCTGCCGCTTGGGTGAGGCCGAGCCTTGCTAAAGCCTCGCTAGGCCAGGGCGAGGCCTAGTGAGCTCGCCGGAGGCCAGCCTGGCCGGGCCTCACCTTGGCCTGGCAAGGCTCCAGTGAGCTTGTTGGACGTCGCCCAGCCAGTTACCAACCACGGCGGTAGTTGGCGACCGGCCAAAAAAATAAAAAATAAAAAAGAAAATAAAAATATTAAAAAATTAAAAGAAACAAAAAAATTATATAAGTTTACTAAATGTGTTTATGTTCTTTTTCTATTCTAGAAATAGAAAGTTTGTGTACTTACTAAACGCGTTATTCTGTTTAAAAATTATTATCCGAAATAAAAATAGTAAAAATTATTTCTATTTTCGAAGAATAATTTTTGAACAGAAACATTACTAAACGCAATCTAAGCAAACGCGTGGATGTGAAGCCGGCTCTTGAGCGAGGAAGGTGGACACTTTTAGTATTGACAGTGGAATTCTTGGGCATACCCCAGAGGTTATTAGAATATCGTGCATTGGAATTCTAATTCGGGTTCTACGTTCACGGGTGACGGGTTGGTTCTGATTTGACAGCCACATTCAATGCCACCTACCCTGAAAGCAATAGGCTGAGAGCCCCCCAAAGCAAATGGCTTTTATTCCGTAGCGTAGCCTGCATTGGATACAGTATTATTATATCACTCATCGGTCATCTATGACCTTTCATTTGTCCCCTGTTAAGTCACCATTGACCTTTCATCTGAAAGTCATTCGTTATAAATGTTTCATAAAAGTGGCTGATGTTATTCGCATAGACTTTATGATCTTGGGGCGAGGAAAATTGGCGTAGGGAATGTGAGGCTGATAGGTTGCGCACGTTTCAAAGGGACATCAATGGAGCTACCCCATATAGTTGCATCGACTTATTCGGTTATTTAATACCCAATTGAGAATCCTCATTGCGGACCCCAGCTCTAGTTTGAAAGGATCGAAATTCATGTATGCCGACACGTATTGCATCAGGCGAGACTTCATTGACAATTACATTTCATACGGTATGGTGCCACATTGCAATCTCTAATACCTTCTTCCTTTTGTCTGCATAAGATGAACTGACGAAAGATGATCCATTCTCAATTGCAATCGCAAACCTTCTCGCAGGTTTCAAAAATCCAAATTTGCCATGCTATTGTAGTGCAGATTGATATATGCATGGGTATTTTAGCTAGTGACTGATTCGGATTTCCGTATACAGAATGTTAAATTTTAGCAAGTTACCAACTGTTGTCAAAATAACCAGTTGTCATTTCAATTTATTGGCTTCATTTGATTTACTTGGTCATATTTTTAAAAGTATTTACCAACTAATTTTAGCAAATTATCGTTTTTTTAAAATCAAATTATCAACTTTCATAAGAAACGGCTAACATTATTTAGGGCACTTACCATCTGATCAACCACAGGTTACCCACTTTACCTTTCAACTTTTTTTTTTTTTTTTTTCCATATTGTACTATTAAATCTATTCGAGTTATTATTTAATTAATGTTAGGGATGGGCCTGGTCACCCATCCCCGGCACGCACATCGACGCACGGAATCGCATCGGCAAATCCATTCCCGCATAAAGAAACGCATTTCCTCTCGAACTCCTTCCGGCCGACGGCGGCGATGGCGGACCCCCAGCCCCTGATACTCGTCGAGCGCCGCCCGGACGGCGTCGCCTCCGTCACCATCAACCGCCCCAAGTCCCTGAACTCCCTCACCCGGCCGATGATGGTCGAACTCGCCGGGGCCTTCCGGAGCCTCGGCGCCGACCGGTCGGTGCGGGCCATCGTGCTGTCCGGGTCGGGCCGCGCGTTCTGCTCCGGCGTGGACCTCACGGCGGCGGAGGACGTGTTCAAGGGCGACGTCAAGGACGCGGAGAGGGACCCGGTGGCCCAGATGGAGCGGTGCCCCAAGCCCATCATCGGCGCCATCGGCGGGTTCGCGGTGACGGCCGGGTTCGAGATCGCGCTCGCCTGCGACATCCTGGTGGCCGCGAAGGGTGCCAAGTTCATCGATACCCATGCCAGGTGATCGATTCGTTGACTTTCTCCCTGTTTTGCTTCGGGCAATTGGCCATCGCTTTCGGGTTCATGCGAATTGCTGTTGCCAACGTGCGTGTGTCCAAGTTCCTGCAGAATTTGTGTCCCGTAGAAGGAGGTTTGTCGTCAACTTGTCGTGTCGCGGCTATCTTACCTCGGCGTCTTGGTTTGATAGGATCAGTGATGATGTGCTGAGCTCGCTATGCTTGTTTTGTAAAATCATGGCGACAAGCCAAAATTTGTCGCGAGTGGTTCGCAAAATTCGTTGCCAAGAGCTTGGATGGGGTTTTCTGTGGTTCCTCGAGAGACCAATTTCTCTTCGTAGCTTGTCGCATCGCATCGAAGTTGCATTTATCGTAATTGCTATGCAAAGTGTAGCTCTCCGTAAATTTATCGTAATTTATCTTACTTTGTATTGTTGGTGGGGCTGCTTGTGTACTGTCTGTGCTCCCTGTTTTCGGTTTTTCTTTGCTTTTGCCGCTGTTTTGGCTTTCCTCTGCTCCTGTGCAGGTTGCTCTCTCTTTCACCTTGGCACCCTTCCACTCACTCTGACTGTTGTGTTCGTGAGTGCAAGTTTTTGGTGCCGAGTTCTTCCTGTATAGCTTCTTACAGCTTTTTGGTTTAAAGTCAATATAATTCTCACCTTTTACCGAAAAAAAAAACTTGGGTATGACAAGCTACGATGAAAGATCAGTTCTTCAAGGGACATAGGAGTGCTCCCAAGAGCTTCAACTTCTATTCTTGCGAAAGGAAATACTTTCCTGGTGTTTGGCTAGAGGGAAGAGCACTCGGTGGTTTTACCCTTTATTGTGGCAGAGCACTCTTTTCGGTGTTTTGTTCTCGCTCCTTTGCCATGGTCTACCTTCTGAGTAATTCACAGAAGCAGCTTCTTCATTGGTTGCAGTTCTTGAATGCGTGTTGTTGCAGGTTCGGAATCTTTCCTTCGTGGGGTCTCTCTCAGAAGCTCGCGCGCATCATAGGACCCAATAAAGCTCGTGAAGTTTCTTTTACGGCCACACCTCTTACTGCTGAGCAGGCTGAGCGATTGGGTCTCGTAAATTATGTGGTTGAAGAAGGTCAGTTGCTGAAGAAGGCACGAGAAATTGCCGAGGCCATCATCAAGAACAACCATGACCTGGTTTTGAGGTACAAGTCGGTCATAAACGATGGCTTGAAGCTGGACCTAGGCCATGCGCTTGCATTGGAGAAGGTAATTACATCTCTTAGTCTCCAGCATCTTTGGATCCATTAATTCTATAATGCATCTTTTGTGCGTATCAAGTCTGTTAAGAAAGAGCTGATCTTCAGGTCTATTTGTCTGTGGAAAATACCAAAACTAGCTAATGAAACTAGAATTCTGAAAGAGGAGATATTTGAAGACCAAGTCAAGAGTAACATTAAGTTCTCCACATAACTGGCTAATGTGAGCCGTGCGGTAGCTCTTGTTACTGCCGTACACCTTCTTGAATTTTGTCTTCTACTCTTGGCCTCTTTGTTCGATCGTACCATGTTTCTGATGGGGGCACTATGGCACTTAAGACTTCTGTTAAAGTTGTCCCTAGCAGTAAGTCAATTACCAACCAGTCTTGTTTGTCTCTCAACTCAACACTGTCAAACTGAGCACCCTTTTTACGCGTGCTTCTCGCCTTGAATATTCGTTGTGATCACATATTTCCGTTTGCTTCCACAGGAAAGGGCCCATGAATACTACAATGGAATGACCAAGGAGCAGTTCAAGAAGATGCAGGAATTCATAGCAGGACGGGGCTCAAAGAAACCTGCTGCCAAATTGTAGAGGAGGACAGCAGACCATGCATGTTTGTAACCTCTCGTTTTGGTTTGAACTTTCCAATAAAAGTAGCCATGAGATCTGTTTCGATCTCAAAGGCGGTCGGACGATTCGATGCTTTGTGTACTTCCATTCCCCCGCCGGTATGGTCGATGCATCGGTCCGTCCGGCGCTGTAGAGGGGAATGGGACCTAGCGCAGGTCGCCCCTCCCCATCCTTTATCACCGAATGAGCCGTCGATTGAGGTTGCATTTTGGTCGGACTCCAAATGACATTATCAATGCAAAGAGCCTTCCGTCGAAGGCGGGCCGGCCGGCCAGCCGGCCGAATAAGTTCTCCGCGCTTTGCTTCTCCTTTTCATATTGAACGAATTAAGTATACTTGAAGATGGAAGAGCTTCCAGATGTGCCTAATCATGCTTAACATTTATAAGATTCGACATTTATTTAATCAATGAAACGACAGAAGTATGATCCACATTCCAGAATTTAATAATAGCGGTCGCCGATCATGCTTGAATATTTAGTATGATACGAATCTGCAAATCATAGGAGGACATTGGGTCTTGCACGATGCGACATTGTACCCAACGTTATTATGGTATTTTAATTCAATGGTAATTGAGTATGAAACATCATAATATACTTAAGGATTAATATCATGGATAAATTAGTGGATCTATGATAAAAATATGAGAAATGATTGGATAACTATTTTTAATATATCGTAACAATAAGTTTTGGATCACAAAATATCAAATTATAAATAATCATAAATTTTTGTAAGTCTCACCCTTTCTAAGCTTCATCCCTTCAAAAATTTATAACTCCTAACAAATTATTATTCTCACAAAAGACTATTATACTTCCTAAAATTATATTAAATTAATTTTTAAGTCATTGAAAACTCCAAATTAGTACACTAATAATATACTAACCCATCGTCAACTTCTGTCAAATTTTATCATAAAATTATTGAGTGGCAATGAGTTAATTGACATGGCAAGTCGTGCATAAATCCTTACGGACATATTAATTAGGGTTTCTAATGACTTGAAAATTAATTTAGAGTAAATTTGTTAGAAGCGTATTTGTTTGAAGTTTTTAGGAGTATTAACCCAATACATAAACCATACATACATACATACAGACTTGAATATGTTTTTAAATTGTTTTGTCTTAGCTCTAGGAGTCTAGGAGTGTACTCGTATCAAATAATTAAGGTGACTTGAATGTGTCCTTAAATTGCTTCGTCTGAACTCTAGGAGTCTACTCCTACGCAATAACTAAGGGGGCTCACTTATGTCGGGAGGGTTCGTTCAACCGAATTGTTGGCCTAATATCCTAGTCGGGAAGACATCGTGCTATATTTATATATATATATCTATATATATATATATATAATATTATATATATATATATATATAAATATATATATTTACAAATCGCACGAAGCGTCGACGCACGCGCGCACGCGCGCACGTACATCCCCCCTCTTTCTCTCTCTACACGACAGAGGAGAGAAGAGAGAGAAAGTCAGTAAGCGATGAGCTCTTCGTCTTCTTCTTCCCACCCGACGCGCCACCGCTAGAAACCTTCAGAGAGCCCTGGAAAAACCCCCGATCTCCCCGGCGGCGACCCACGACTCCGGCGACGTCGACACCTCCGGATCCGACGGCGGCGGCGGCGGCGGCTGCGGCGGCTACTGCATTGGCGTCGACGAGCGATGTGGGATGCTCGAGGCCTTGATGAGCCTGCTCTCCTCGTGTTGGAACCCCTTCGGGACCAACAGTAATGCCGGCTCCGGCGGCGGCGGCGGCGGCGGCGGCGGTTGGGGGAGGGAAGGGAAGGACGGGCTGCTCTGGTTCCGGGACCTGGGGAGGTGCGCGACCGGGGAGTTCTCCATGGCCGTCGTGCAGGCGAACCAGGTGCTGGAGGACCAGAGCCAGATCGAGTCCGGTCGGTTCGGGACGTTCGTCGGCGTCTACGACGGCCACGGCGGGCCCGACGCCGCCCGGTACGTGTGCGATCATCTGTTCCGGCACTTCCAAGGTCCGTTTCTTGATGATGAACTTTCCCCGAGGTTGAACCCTTTGATTGATCGGAATGTTGTTGATGAATTGAGGATTTTTATGTGGTGGGTTTTCTCATTTGTTGGAAGTTTCGTGTCGAAGTTGTGCAGAGATTTCTGGGTTTGCTGAAATTTTTATTGGGTTCTGATCGTTTGGCTTATAGAGGTTGGCGCACATAGCCATTTTCGTTCTTGCCGACTAAGCATACCCTTTGTGAAGTACTGCATGCAGATTTTATTAATTTACTTATTTTAGTTTTGGCTCATAATTATGTTCAATTTGTATTGAATCTTGGATTAGCAGACTCATTTCGAGTAGGATGTAGCTTGGTCCAATTTGGTAAGAGAATTCGAGAGAGAACTTTGCTCAACTTCTGCTTTTGAACTTTCAGAAGCTTATATCAGGCACAGTTAAATGCATCCGGATCTGAATCATCTCTCCTGTGTGAGTGCACATGTTCTTCATCTTATTAAACTTAGCTATGCCTGTAGGATGGGCCTAGTTGAAACTGGGATTGAGAGAAAGACCAGTGGATGTCATGGTTAATGGGGAGGCATCCATAGCTTTTTTTTGCCGTATCTTGTCTTTTCCCTTGTTTTGTGTAATTGTGCTATTTAAGGAGGGGCCTTCTTATCTTGGCGCTCTTAGGCTTTGTGTTGATGCAGCATTATCAGCTGAAGCGGAGGGAGTTGTGACATGCGACACCATTCAAAGGGCATATCAAGAAACGGAGGAGGGATTTACAGCCCTTGTGTCAGAGTTATGGAGTACTCAGCCAAATATAGCTTCCTGTGGTTCCTGCTGTCTAGTTGGAGTGATACATCAGAGGACCCTCTTTGTAGCAAACCTTGGCGACTCTCGGGTAGTGTTGGGCAAGAAGGTTGGCAATACAGATGGCATTGCTGCCATACAGCTATCAGCAGAGCATAATGCGAGTTTTGAGTCTGTCAGGCAGGAACTTAAAGAGCTACACCCAAATGACCCCCAAATTGTTGTTCTTAGACATGGAGTTTGGAGAGTGAAAGGCATAATTCAGGTATTTGTCTCTAGCTCAACAATTCATGCGATGCTGCTGGCTGATTGAAAATTTTCTCTTTGTTTTGTTTTAGCTTGTACCTAGATCCAATTTTCAAATTTTTAAACAGTGTCTGGAGTTGATCTTCAGTTAATTATGGTATGAAGATCTGAATGTAAGCCTGATTGGGAAGATCTTCTAATTTTTATAAATGAATTATATCTTTTATGGAGAAAGAAAGCACTCCATTCTGTCTCTTTCTCTTCTTAATTAAGCTTCCAAATGGAGGATCGTTTGGACAGATTTCCCATTAATTCCCTCAGTCTTTAAGTATCACAATAGCATTGGGCTCCACCTTCTCGCAACATGTGAAGAAATCTTTTAAATGATGACCTGCTGTAAATTTTGCTATTCTAAGTTTTCGGGTTCCGTGGTGGTTAGAGCATGAAACTTGTCGTTGTTGTCATCTTGTTGGTTTTTAACTTTTTATGTAGTGAAGAGTAGACGAAATTGCGTGCTTCTAATTATGGGTTGAAAATTTATTGTCTATTGGAAATTCTGGGACAATCTAGATACTCCTTTCCTCGCGACCAATGACAAACTAGATAACTTTTAATTCTGTAGAATCACGCAATTCATACTTACCCCAAATCCACGATTAAAGTCGGTTTTGACATGTTTATGCGTAATGGTAAAAAATTACTATGATAAATATGTTTGGAAGGGTATATGGATTTATATTGAGAATTGAAGCTGGTTCAGATTATTGAGTACTATTTATCAAATAGCTGACAAAAGGTAGTTATGTTAAGTGGTCTGTGGATAGCTTAAAAGAAGCGAGAGATGCTATTTAGTTTTTTATATGAAAAAATAATAGAGAAACTTGCTAGCTAGTCACATGGGGGAAACTTGATACCTTCTATGATGATAAGTGGAAATCTTGTGGAATCACAACCAACTGCTCCAAAAGTTTAAATTGTTAGATAAATGTAAGATTTAATATTTAAATATTCCCACAGTAAGTACATCTCAGCCATGGAGTTTATGTACGACTTGATATTGATGTCATTGGTTGCCTTTTGCTGTTGATGTCATCTTTTGATTCGAAAAAACCAATATGAATCTCATCTGATTATGCACCTGAATGCACTTGATATTCCTACTATAAGTACATTTCAGCCATCGAGTTTATCTACAAATTGATATTGATTGCCTTTTGTTGTTGATGTCATCTTTTGAATAGAAAAAAGTGGTATAAATCTGATCTGATTGTGCACCTAAATGCACAGATTTCTAGGTCTATTGGTGATGTGTACCTGAAGCATGCACGGTTCAACAAGGAACCGCTTAATCCAAAATTCAGACTTCCTCAGCCTTTGAATATGCCTATTTTAACTGCTGATCCGGCAATTATCTCTCACCCTATTCATCCAAATGATTCTTTTCTTATTTTTGCATCTGATGGCCTATGGGAACATTTGACTAATGAGAAAGCAGTAGAGATTGTCAACAGCCATCCTCGGGCGGTAAGATTTTCTCTTTGTAGAACTTTCATGGCCATTTTTCTTCTGTGGAGACTTAACATTTGTTATGACAGTTTTCGCATGAGCATTGAGATTGCTTCTTCTTATTATTTTGCATGAATTTTACATTACTAGGCATTCTGATGCGGTCCATCTTTATTTTATTTTAGAAGTGTTGGAAAATAAATTAGCTCTGTACTCTGAACTGACTTATCTTCCTGAGTATTTATGGGCAAGTTTCTGTGTTTCTTTTTCTTTTTTCACCCCCAGGGAAGTGCCAAAAGGCTGATTAAGGCTGCTCTCCAAGAAGCCGCAAGAAAGCGAGAAATGCGTTATTCAGATCTTCGCAAAATCGACAAGCAGGTTCGGCGGCATTTTCACGACGATATAACAGTCATTATTTTATTCTTGAACCATGATCTGATATCCAGAGGCTCTGTGCTAGATTCACCAATCTCTATTCGAAGTGCTTTACAACACTGATAATCAAAATGAATTAATGTTTCTTCTGATTTTGGCCAAATCCAAGGAAATTGCGTTTTTATCATTGTCTAGACATCTCATGATGCGCGGCTGGGAGCAGCATTTCAAACTGACATGCCGCTGGAGCACTATACTAAAACACCAAAAGAGTGTATTCAGTTCTACGATTCTTGTAAGAGTAACAATTTTACCAGCTCTGAAACGATTATGAACTTAGTGTTCTTGTTATACCTTCAATTGAAATACATGGGAAAACCGAGTAGATACCTTGCTGCATTGGCCATGAAGTTTGGGCAACTCAAGTCTGATATGAAAATGTTCTGAAGGTTCTCACTGCATGTAAGGTTCTTAAATTTGATATTGTTGATGAGTTTATCCTACTTGGCCAAGTCGGGGTAGATTTCCTTCCCCTTCCTTTGGCTAATCTTCCAAACCTCGTGTCTACCTTTCTGATCCAAGATAACGGTTGCATCGTGGGTTCAGAACCCAGATGGTACGATGAGCTTGGTGTCGGGGCTTTCTTGCTTGATTCGCCAGAAGTCCTCATGTCACACAGGACTCACAGGAAGAAATGCAGCGCCGATCCAGCGTGTCATTTTCAGCACAGACACACTAATACAATCCGGACACAACATCAAAGTGGGAATTTAACCGACAAGTTGGGACGTGGCATTTTTAGTATCCAACAATTGCTTAGGAGCCAGCAAAATTGCTGTGTTGCAGACTGCATTCACTCCCATAACCACCTCATATGCTATGATTGAAAAGTATAATTATGCTATGAAATGACAAATCGATCATAGTATCCACATAACACGTTTGTTCTACCAATATACTTTCTCTAAGTCAAAATTGATACTCTCCATCTTCATTTCTGAAACTGGCCTCGAGCACATTTCTTGTATAGAATAAAAAGTCGTTTCGATGTCATTTTTGATTACCTTCCTTATGTGTCAAAGACCAAATCCATTTGATACTCTGCTTTAACAGTCTAGCCATCGCCATGTCTTCCTTTTCTTCTTGTTAGAAGGCTTCCAAATGCCACAACCATCAAAAGGTTTGGCCATTGAATATCACATGACAAAGGACACCAGGAAATGCTCAGCAAAAGCCGCACCCCGGTCTCATCATTAATCCTGGTTGTGTGTGTCTGTCTTCATTGAAGGCTCTACTGGCAGGTCCGTCTTTGTCCTCTGACCTGAAGGACAGTATTAAGAGACGATACATGGATTAAATGGCAGGTCCAACTTTGAAAAATATAAGAGATGCGAAATGCTATATGCTCAGAGAAGTTTCAAAAGGAAAACAGCTCAACAGAACCATCGATGTTGAACACTCAAAAGAACATGTATCACATGAACTTTTCGGGGAATTTGAGCAACGGTATGCATAGAATTTATTATCACCACACCAATATTAGACATCACAACACCATTGGCAGGAAAACAAATCCCATCCACAACTTTGATTTCACATACATGAACCAATACGAAATTCTTTCTTTTGGACTCGAGATGATAAATTCACTACCATCATATATTGGCTCCAATCAGCACCATTTGTTTTCATTACACAGAAATTAATCTGCGAGATTTGCATATGACTTTAATATTTGAGTATGGCGACGGTAAATAATATATTCTTAGATTACTGACCTGATTTCTTCCCCTTCTTTGAAGTGGATTTGGTATGTTTCAAGAAGCCTTTGGGTGATTCGGTGAAAAGATAATCATATTTCTCTAAAATTCTCGTTTTCTCTTCAACTAGGCCTGAAACCTCGTATGCATCTGCCACCTTCTGAATTATTGACTTCTCTGGTGGCTTCCGATCAAAGGATTCAAGGCCTTTGAAAAGCTTCACATTTAACAAGGTAAAATGTATAAGGTTCAGGGAGTTGTAGGAAAACAAAAAGAAAAGCCATCTCCTAACAAGCTAGAGATGGACTAATTAATCATAATCACCTAAACATAATAAACAAAATAGATAGACAACGGACAACTATACAAAAGTCACTGAATTTTTTAAATTTAAATATTCTTTAATAGTTGTTCCAAAAAGGAAATGACAGCTTGGTGTAGCAAAAGATGGTATTTGAGAGAGACGGAGGGGAGGATGCAATCCAAAAATCATTTCCATATGAACCTTCTTAATATGAGATTGAGCGGCAGAAACTCTCTTTTAAGTAGTCCACAGGAAACTTGATGTAAAATTTAATTTTTCCATGCTTATGCATAAAATTTCCTCTCAGAACTTCGCTGAGGCCTCATAGATTTGGTAGTTATCATTATCAGGATGTCGCCGCAAACATCTCGTGAATTCAAGAATTTCTGAGAATCTTCTTGTCAAAGACTAACATGGTCTTGTAAGTTAAAGATTAGCTCGTCGGTCAGAGTTTCACGTCATAATGTCCTTTTACTCGAAGCATGTGAATTTTAAGTTCCACAGAATTCCTACCTTTATAAGATGCTCCAGCATATTGTTTCGATAGTAGATCGCTATCATGCTGGTGCATAGACTCCATGGTACAGAATGTAGATCACTACCGATTTTCTTCACCCAAAATCTGTGGGCTTCTTCTGCTCTATGGTCCATGTCTAGAGCCCGGATCAACATTCCATATGTACCCATTGTGTTTCCCTGTCCTTTGCTCAGCATCCATTTAATTACCTAAAAGTGCAAGGCAAAACCAGGTCTAAAGTCAGACAGACTGACTGCTCATAGTGCACTACCTTTTGAGTGCGGCAAGCTCAAAGAACAAAAATAGAAAAGAACTACAAAATCTCACACTTCTTCTGAAACAAAGATCAACAAGACATTCATCATACAAAATTTAACAATTTTAGCAGCTCACAGCAAATGTTTCTCAGGGAAATTCTACTGAGATTACCTGGACTATCCTATGCCACTGGTGTTGTTTCTCAAGAACAATCAATGCCCTCCTAATTGAAGCAAGCGGAAATTTTTGTTCCCATGCAACCCAGGCATCCAGAGCACCATAAACTGATTGTTTGCTGTCCTTCAGATCAAAGAGCTGTCATTTTTAAGAAGTAAAGCAATGAGAAAATGCACAAATATATTACCTGAAGAAATGTCTATAAAAATTCTTCAATAAAGTCAACAAGTGGAAGAAGATTATGTTGCTACACAAAACCAAGAGTGCATTTGCAAACCGAAACCATTCCCAATGGCTTTGCATGTCAAAATTTATTTGGGGGTTCTGATTAGGCACAGTTGTTGATAAGATGAAGTCAAATGGATTTTAAATTATAGCAGGGCCTTCTGAGGGTGATTGACAAAGCTAGATACTACCAACGGAAGCTAGACTAAGTATATGACAAAGTATATTGAGGAAGAAGTTATGCAATAAAGAGCGACCAGTTGCAGCTCAGCATTTCAGCCGCCGGTCATAACATGAATGGAATGAGGATCTTGGAAGGAAGAATTAGGGAGAGTATATAGCATGATGATGCAGCAAACGAAATGAAACAATTTGCTAGTGAGATGATGATGGACCTATGTTTCAATAGTAAGAGTTTTAATAGATTAATAGTCTTATCAGTTGGCTTTGATCCAAGTCATTAAGAATTTAGTCAAGTTCCTTTTCTATTTAAACAGGACATTAGGTTTCTCATTTCTATTTGAAGTAGGATCTATGTTTTCTATATAAGTATCTGCTTTCAAGTTGGAATACATTATAACAGAATTTTTAAATATGATATGATATTAATGATAAATTTTGACATTTTAGCAGTTGTTTGCTATGGAGTTGTGTGATGAAATTCATTCATTGAAATGATGCTTAAGAACCCTAGATTATGATGCTTAGGAGGTCTTGAGCACAGTGCCTAAATAAAGAACAGTAAATTCTTTTAAACATCACACATAAAGCTCATAAACACCACACCTTAAGCATCATGCTTAAAATATAAAACCGCCTCACAATAGCAAAAAAGGCATAGGAGTTATAATACTTCAATAAACGTGATGAATTAATAATGTTATTAAAAAGCCCTTCAAATCCTATACCAAGTAGCAATAGGAACCTAGAACCCAATTCCAGTATAAATAGAAACCCAAGAAATCTACTTGATACTACAACTCAAGCTAAAAGAAGAATTGTAAACCCATTAGGTCTCTTATTTGAGTTGTTGAAAATACAATGCCTATTTACAAGAAAACTTGATTCTAGTACAGCTATTTCCACTGATGATGGCTCTCAGCTTGCTTGGTTATTCGTGCTGCA
Organism: Eucalyptus camaldulensis; assembly: GCA_019915185.1. Taxonomy (NCBI): domain Eukaryota; kingdom Viridiplantae; phylum Streptophyta; class Magnoliopsida; order Myrtales; family Myrtaceae; genus Eucalyptus; species Eucalyptus camaldulensis. The sequence continues at coordinate 5,583,082 of JAHSVA010000014.1, read as the reverse complement.
TCATTTACCTAAATTGACAAAGTGACATGAGACATTCATCACATGATTTTCATGCCAATTTACCTTCAGTGTATGACAAGCTTTCACACAATTATACTAACTCACACTCCAAAATTTCCTGGAATATAATTAGATTCTACTTATCAGTCAACTTCCTGCTAATGTGATTTTCTATCCAAATATATGGCAAATTAGAGGAATAACTCTCATATTAGCTTCATTTACAGAGCAGCGTTCTACGAAGTTTCATGTTCAAGAACTACTTCCATCCAGTAATACTTACTGTGCTAATTAGAAAATTGAACCTGTCGTTTCTTGAAACATTTTCTCCGATCCTGGGCTTCTGTGATCTTTCTATTTCCTGCCCACCATGTAAGGCAGCATGAGCATCACCCTCTACCTGCAATACAATCACCAAGTTCAAGTCAAACAACCGCAACTACGAAAAAAGAAACTTAAGACAGATATGATTGCAATGAATTTTGAAGTTGGTTGAGGTGAAGGATAAGCTGGAAGGCTAATCATCAGGGAACATCCTGCACATACAGGTCTGTCCATACACCAACAGTTCTAAAAATTTGCAATAGACCACTAAATCTGCATATGCCATGGGAACTTCAAAATGAATACTTTTCTGACGTGATTTGGGGATTAAAAGAAGACAGAAGAGCGTAGAAAGGTAAGTTGTATGATACAAATTACACCCAATACATATGTCTTGATTATCAATATGACACTACCTAATATTACAAGTCAGCCAACCACCAAAAAGAAAAAACCCTCTTGGTATGCCCCCCTCATGATGGAGGCTAGATAGTTTCCATGCCCATCTTGCAAACAAGGGAATAAAAATGAATATACTCTTAGCCCAAGGTGAAAATATCTACCAGTCACTTTATGGACTTCACAAAAGATCTACAAATGAGCCTGTTGTCTAGTTTCACTTGAGAAATTCTTGTTAATTTCAATATATGTCCTGTTCTAACACACTGAACCAGACTGTGATCAATGCCAATAGCAGTCGCTTTTTCATCAAAATAGAGTAAGATCAGTTGCTCAACTTTTAGTCCTACAACTTCAACTAATTTCTCAGGTAAAATAAGTCTGATAACATCTCCTGTCACAACTGTATACTCAGCATCTGCACTTGATCTAGAAGTTTACTTCACTAATAAACTAGGTTACCACCAATGCCAAATGTGAACCTTCTAACATCAGCAGACCTAGCGCATTCTGTGTCAACATATTCTTCTGTCTTCAATGACCATCATAGGAGAGCAGCTTCTAAATGAAGCCTTCAAATATCTCAAACCACAAAAGAGAATTCCATATGAGTGAGCAAGGAAAGTTGACTGAAAAGGCCATCTATCTATCAAGGAGGTTGAGGAGATATACAGTTACAGCAGATGTTATTTTTAGATATTGAGAAGCACCACAGAGAAAAATTATGTCAAGGATTTTGGATGAAAAGCGTACAAGTCGAATCAAGCAAGCCATGGAGCACATTTAATTGAATCGTTACATTAAAAAGCACAAAGGGATTCCTAAGAAACTCTCTACAGCAATAGGCCTACATTAAACTTCACCTTTTCAATCCTATCATTTTCCCTTGTTAAATAAAAAGCTTACAAGGCACATTCAATTGCAGTACCTGCTGCATGTTTTCTACAGATGGTATAGTAAAGGTGCATCAACCTAAGAGTAAATGCAAAGAATATGAAAGAGTAAACACAAAGAATGACTTAAAAAGGCACCTGCAAATCTAAGGTTAAAGGCATATATACGATCAATAATGGGGTTGAATACACAAGAAACAGAAGCTCCATCAAAAAAGATTAATCCCTAATTCCTTAAACAAGCAATAAGCCATTCTCCAAAAACATGTTATTATTACTGGACCTACAAGGATACATTGACAGGAGGGGACAACCTCAGGCCTCCCTTAAAAAGAAAGAGGGCAGAACTTGTGTTTTCTTATGTTTATCGCTTATGCTACTTCATTTCCAAGGACAAGTTAACCTAAAAAAGTGGGCCGATTTTACCAATCAGAGCACACAAAAAATGATTTAGTAAGCACCTTTAATGATGACTCTTCTGCTCCACCAGTGCAATTTCCATATATATGAGACTGGACCATTGTAGTGTAACTGGAACCAAGTTTCTCGACACGAACCACTCCATATTGAGTTAAACGTCCAACCTGTGCAAAGCAACCATATCAGCATATGTTATAGTCTCCAATGTATCATTAATCAGTTCAAAGACAAGTCCCCCTCATAAGCCAATTACAAAGAAAATTGCCATCAAATGCAACTTCTGGAAATTGACAATGATTCAAAGCATGTAACAACAGGGAAAAGTCCTCTACAAGTCATTGCAAAGTTTAGGACTCTATATTATGGGTTTCAAGGAGCAGAGAACTCAACAGAACTACATCGGTATCATCAGGAAGGACAGTGGAGATGAAGACCACGGCAAGATTAACTAAGTTTTACTGGATCAATTATTAAAAGCGTCAATGCCCAAATATAATTCAAGTCTCAATTACTTAGACAAGTGACACAAGGCCATCCGTGCAGAAGCAATTATGATATTGAGGGGAGAATGAAAAGAGAAGGGCTCACCAGGGAGGATATTGCCAATGATCTCCGCATCGGTGGGGGGTCTCTTGACTCAACCTCACAAATTCAGGGGATACTCCATCTCCAGGTCCTGTGGAAGAACAACTCCTGAGTCAAGTACAAAGGAGCACCGACAGTAACCATGGTCCAATCATCACAAAACACGCAAAAAGAATTCTCATCATGTAACTCTTCTAAGAGTCATCACGCCAAAAACAAACACACCTCAATGTCGACGACAGAGAGCCCCCATACTAACGCTTGCATACTAACTGAATGGTGCTTGCATACTAAGCCCGGTTCACTTAATTGGTACAATGCGACGCGGCAAGCTCGTATTAAGACCTATTCGCAGTCTGCTGCAACTAGCATCACTTAACGTACCGATTTAGGAGACCCATCTTAGCATACCTAGCATTGCTCTATGAAACCATCTAAGATCATAACTTTGTCAGCAAAATCAGTCGAAAACATCTAACTGCATTCCGGAGGCTAAAATAGCCAAGGGCTGGCACGCCGCCACTCATCCTGCACTACTGAACACCAACTAGGAATGGCCGCGGCACCAGACCAATTCATGCGAAAAGGTTCATAGTCGCAGTTCAACGGTAAGTCGCGGTATGAAAACCACTTGAACGAGAAGTCGCTGTAGAGAGAGAGAGAGAGAGAGAGAGAGAGAGAGAGGGCGACGGACTCAGGGGCTGTGGCGGCGGCCGCGAGCGCTCAGCCGATGCTGCGGTGGCTGCGTACGGTGGAGCGCGGCCGCGGCGATTGCGGCGGTCGCTGCTACGCGGCGTGAAGTGCGACTGCGGTTGCCACGGAGCCGCCGGTCTACGGCGGCGCCGATGGGGCTTCCGAGGCGGCGGCCGATGGTCGGTGGCGGAGGAACGAAGGGCTTTGGCAGGAGCGTTTGGCGATTCCAATTTCACTCTATGCTTTCTGGGGGGAAATGTGGATATTCAGAAAATGGAGGGGTGGAAAATCGGAAATATAAACGGCGGCTAAATAAAATGCATGAAAATTTGAGGAATTCTAAATTTTTACGGTAGAGAAATTAATGGTGCGTTTATTTGTGTTCTTTTTTTCTCTAGTCATGAACATAATTTCTGTTTTTTTTTTCTAAATTTCGGAGAATAAAAAAAAAACGCATTTGTTTACGTTTTTATTACCGAGACTTATTTCTGTTTTAGGAAATAAATTTGAAACAGAAACAAAAAATAAGAAAAACTTATTTTTTGTTCTCAGAACCCTTTTGAGAAACAAATTTTCTCTTTCCTATTTTTTCCTTCTTCTCCTTTTCTTGTATTTTTTCTTTGACTGATTGCCAGCCTCAGCCATGGTCGGCGACCGACCATTGAGCGAGCTTGCCCAGCCAAGGCGAGGCAGAGCCTCGTTGACCGGTGTGAGGTTGGCCTCACCTTGGTTGGGCGAGGCCGACCTCGCGCTGATCAATGAGGCTATGATGCCCAAATTCTAGTTTCGTTCCTCGTTAGTTAGATTGAGTATATTTGATATTATTTCAAAAATTAAATTAAATTAAATTAAATTAAATTAAATTAAATTTTTAGCAATTGAGTATATTTGATATTATTTCAAAAATTAAATTAAATTAAATTAAATTAAATTTTTAGCGATGACCCACTTCGTATGTGGGGGAAAGAAAATTATAGTGAGAGGAAATTTTTTTCTTTTACCTCCACGTAGTATCCAGGTGTAGCTGAAAAAGGAAGGGGAAGGCTACACCTATATTTTTATTTTATTTTCTTTCTTTTATCTTTTCCCTCTTTTGTTCTCTCTGAAACGGCTACTGCGGCAACTATTTTCCCTTTTGTGTTCTTTTTCTCTCTCAATGGAGACACTCACTTCTTCTCTCCTCTGTTCTTGCTTTGTCCCGCCAAAAGTCCAATCCGATCTTTGCCCTTCTTAGCCTTGTGCCTTCGTCCAGCAGTGGAATCATTGTTGCCTTGTTCCTTTCGGAGCCCTGCCGCCGGCCCCAAGCCCCATCTCGCCCAACACCTCCTCCCTCTTCTGCCGGTGAAAGATCCAGGCAAGTGGGGATGTGATTAGAGTCCTGGGTTCACGAAATGGCTGTGCCTAGCCGTGCATATGAAAATCGGGGTAGATTACTAGGTTGGGTGCGAGAAACTTAGGAACCAAAGCTCGTTTTGGGAGCTGGAATGTGAGCGACTCAAGTTTAATTCCTTTGCACTAGACTAAGGAAATCCTTTGGTTTCTAGGTGAGGTGCTGTCGCACGTTATCCAGTGGGTCTTCCTCTCCTTCGGTTATGTTTTGGTTCGGCTTCACCAATGGTATGCTTTTTGTAAGTTGCCTGTCGGATTAATAGCCAGCATAGGTGTCGAAACTTTGTAAGGAAGCTGTGATACGTTATTTTACTTGGTAAAAGGCCATGCATATTGTGAACATTTGCTTTGTACCGAGTTGTGGAATATTTCTTTGTAAGTAAAGACCTACTATGATAATTTTTAGATGATGTGGAAGAGAATTGAGGTTTGTAAAAGAGATTGGTAGAGAAATTTACGATTTGGTTGAGCTAGAAATGAAGAAAACGGTATAAGATGTTTATGTTCTAGAGATATATAGATGAGAAGCTTTTTATTTTGTGTCGTCTTGATTTCTAATGATGAAGAAAAGAAAAAGAACCATTTTACTTAAGAGAACATCCATTAGATTGAGTTCAACTTTTAGTTATAGTTATATGAATGCAAAACCATGTAAGTAGAAGTATTTCTTTTGAAATAGTAAGTTGTCTTGTAGAAAATAGCAAGACTTCGATGGCTCTCTGAATTTTTTGTAATTATCAAGATAGAATTGGACTTTGAACCCTTCGTGAAAGTTGTAGGACACATCCTTAAGAATAACATATTAAAATTTGAGAACAAATGAACAAGGTTTGGCTAGTGAAACGATTTTTCTTCTATAGGTACTAAATCTAGAAGCTGCTGCAGGATTTTAGAAAGAAGACAGAAATTACTGCTCTTAATACATTGAGATATAGACTTAGGTTTCTTCATGTAAAATGTTAATCTATGTCTCTTCTATAACATACTGAAATTTCATAATATTCCGATAAGGTTAGATATACCTTATATATCTGTGATTGAAATTGTTCATTTTAGTCCATAGACTGCTTTGATCCGAGAATATGTAATAGTTGTTGTGTCTCTTGTACTTGATTCTCATGACACATATGGAGTCTAGTGTCTCAGTAGCCTTTACCTAATTCTGTCCAGGTTAGTAGATTATGAGTTTTATGCAAGAAAATGTTGAACTCTTACTTTGTCGCCTCTAATGAGGGTTATTGTATACCTTGTAGTAATTAATAATGTATGTTTAGACCTTGATGTGATTGTTAGCATATGGAGTTGTTGGTGCTGTAACAAGGCGGAATTATGAATGTGTGGTTGGCTAAATAGCCAATGTGAGACATCAGGTGTTGAGATGTCTAGAGAGGAATGAAAGGAAGTAATGGTGTTCTCTTCAGAGGTCTGAGAATGGTTGAACAGCTTCTTAGGGGATCTCGTGGTGCCAAGTTGGGTGCGAGGGGTTCAGAGCGGAGTGTTGTCTTCCCCTGGGTGATTGTTGCAGCTATACTTCTATGGTTCAACAATTTGACAGTTTGTTTACTTATTTGTCATGTTATTAGCCAAATCCAAGTTAAGACTAACCGCCCACTTGTTGAGTTTTTATTTTAAAAACTCACACTTATTTATTATGTATTTTCTTTAGACTAGAAAATATCTTTTGCAGTGACTGCTGTCACAACGACCATCCCCTTGCCGATTTTGTATGGCGGCAAGAGGAAATCCATGACCGACACTTCCCGGGCGTAATCTTCATCAAATGCACATCCTATTTGACGGTAGAATGGGGCACCTGTAGAGCCGGCATACATGGCCTTCTTAGCACTCTACATGCGTGTGGATGGTCGGTTGGTGGGGCCCTTGGCGCTGTGCGACGACGGATCAAGCCATGGTGGTAGTCCCACACTGTAGGAGGTGGCTGAGGAGCACTCGGTGCGTGGGAGAATTTTGTTTTTTGTTATTTTGACAGCATGTACATACTCGACGAGAGGCGGGATGTTTAGTGTTTGTGGCTAGATGTTTAGTGTTTGTGGCTACTAGTATTTTTTTGTAGGAATCCCCTTTTAACCTCATCTCCCTACATGTAAAAAAACAAAGTTTTATGATAAATGGAGCCGAGTGCAATTTAATTTCTTACGATTCAGTTTGATTGAAATTTATTTTATAAAACCTGAAATTAAAGCAAGTCATGTGAAATCATGTGAGATCCAAGGGTTACATTCTCACATGATTTCACATGACTTGCTTTAATTTCAGGTTTTATAAAATAAATTTCAATCAAGCTGAATCATAAGAAACTGAACTGCACTTGGCTCAATTTATAATGAAACTTTGTTTCTTCTTTACACGTAGGGAGATGAGGTTAAAAGTGAGATTTCTAGAAAAAAACACTAGCCACAAACACTAAACATCTTGCCTCGCGTCGAATATGTACATGCTGTTAGAATAACAAAAAACAAAATTCTCCCACACATTGAGCGCTCCTCAGCCACCTCCTGCACCGTAGAACTGCCACCATGGCCCGGTCCGTTGTCGTACAACACCAAAGGCCCCACCAACTGACTATCCACATGCGCGTAGAGGGCTACGAAGGCCATATATGCCGGCCTTGCAGGTGCCTCGTGTCTACCATCAAACAAAATGTGCATTTGACAAAGAATATGCCCAGAAAGTGTCAGTCATGGATTTCCTTTTGCCGCTATACAAAATCTGTGGGGGCGTCATTTAGGATGGTCGTTGTGGCAGTAGGGAGTGCAGAACATCTTCTAGTTTGAAGAAAAGATATAATAAACAAGTCTTGAGTTTTTAAAATAAAAACTTAACAAGTGAGCGGTTAGTCCTAACTTGGATTTGGCCAATAATACAATAAATAGGTAAACAAACTATCAAATTGTTAAATCTAGACGACACTCTGCCCTGAACCCCTCGCACCCAACCTGACATCACGAGGTCCACAATCACCCAGAGGGAGACAACACTTCACCCAGTACCTCTTGCACCTAACCTAGCATCACGAGATCCTCTGAGAAACTATTCAACTCTTCTCAGTCCTCTGGAGAGAATATCACTACTCCTCGTCATTCCTCTCTAGGCATCTTGACACCCGGTCTCTCGTTGATTCCTTAGCCAACAATACACATTTATAATTCCGCCTTGTTGCAGCACTGATAACTCCAGTATGTTAACAATAATGTCGAGGTCTAAACATACATTGTTCAATACTGCAAGGTATATAACAACCCTTATGAGAGGCAATAAAGTAAGAGTCTAACATTTTCCCGTAGAAAACTCAGAAACTACTAATATGGACAGACGAGAAATCTCAATATTGAATGATTTACTGAATGCTAAAGCCATCGTTACTAGGTAATAAACCAAGATTCCTTCACCTTCAAGATAAATTTGAGCAAATTCGGAATAAACGCAACCAAAATCAGAATATATAGTTTCAGTAATAAATTTGGAAGAGCCAACAAATGAACTCAGAAAATTTTAAACTTCTAGTATGTTATAAATAAGACCTAAAGGAAATAATTTCATGAAGGACATTAAGCCTAATTAGTCATGTACAGAGAGCAGTAAATCACACAACTCAGCCCCAGATTTCTACCAACGACCAGAATTCACAATCACAAAAGAAACGCATTTCAACCTTCTCAACTTAACAAAATAAACTCAAGTTTTTTATATATTGCACGTACAAAGGTATATTACGATTTCACTGAAGAAAGTATTGCTCGAATCAGCTCCAAATTTTTTATAAAAGTTTAATAACACACTCAGGTTTTCTGTTTTCACACTCCAGCAGAAAAGCGCTGCACACTAAAATAAGTTCGTGCCAACTATATTGATCCAGAAAATCTGACAAAAATATATGTCATAGTTTAAACAATTTCTCACAACCTCCATGAAGAAGTCGAGACCAAATTCGTACTAGAAACCTCCGTAGAAATTTACAAAACTACAGAGCTACACACGAGTCGTGCTGGGCAGTATGGATTCGGTAGAAACCCACGCCCACACCTTGGCTACTTTACTTCCAAAAGTCCACCAAAATCACTATGAAGAGAACTCAACCTAGATCTCAACCTAATGTGCAACACAAAATCGACAAACCAAAGAGCATTCGTCTGTCTTCATGTCTAACCCATGCACGCCCAAACAGAAGCATCAAGAGAAGATTCTCTTATGACCAGCTCCAAAAGGAGCTTCGGTTCCCAAATTTTCTTGCACCCAACCCCGAAATCTACCCCAATTTTCACATGCACAGCTAGGCACAGCCATTACATGAACCCAGGACACTAATCACAGCCGCACTTGCCTGGATCTTTCACCGGCGGAAGAGGGAGGAGGTGTTGGGCGAGCTGGGGCTTCGCGGCCGGCAGCGGGGCTCCGAACGAAACAGGGCAGCAACGATTCCGCTGCTGGACAGAGGCACGAGGCTAAGAAGGGCAGAGAGCCTCGCCGTGGCTAGGCAAGGCCGTTGGTCCTCGTCGGCCGATCGCCGGCCATGGCCGAGGTTGGCAACTGGCCAAAAGGAAAAAAAAAAAGAAAAAGGGAATTTAAAAAAAAATTAAAAAGTTAAAAGAAATAAAAAAATTATACAAGTTTACGTAACTTTTTTTTTTATTCTTTTTCTATTTTAGAAATAGAAATTTTGTACAATTACCAAACACGTTCTTCTATTCAAAAATTATTCCCCGAAACAGAAATAGTTTTTTCTATGTCTGTTTCCTAGAACAATTTTTGAATAGAAATGTTACTAAACGCACTCTAAAAGATGTATTATCTGTGCAAAAAATAAAATACCAATTAATTTTATCATGAAAATTTGATGAATAACGTACACAAAAATAATAATTACGAATAAGTAGCCATCATTTTTTATACAAATGACAACTCTTAAGAGGAATTAGCACGTTTTAACACAATTATATAGCAAAGTTAAAAACGACAACAGTTAGACGTACATATATTTTATAATTTAATTTAACAAACATGTGATGTTTTTCAGTGACACGACTTGATAAAGATACTAAAACCAAACTATGTATGTAAATATGGATCCTCAATCTTCTTTGTTTAATATGGAGATATGTATACATTATTTGGACCTTTTTAACATATGATAACCTCAATATCATAATAAATAAATAAATATAATGTAATGTTTCTAGTATAACGTAATATTTCTAGTAATCTTCTTCTTAGCAAGGATTTAGTTGGTGCAATAAAACCATAGACAACTTTAGTCTATCGATTAGAGTCCTCAGAGTAAGAGTTAGGGAGCTGGAATTGAAAATACTCTAAAGATAATGAACAGACTTAATTGGATTTTGCGTGTATTTAAAACCTCGAAATCGTGGATCCAATGATATAAATCAAAATGATGAATCACATTTCTTATTTTTTTCATGAAATTTTTAACTAATAGTTGAAATTATCCTTAAAAAATATAATAATTGAGCTTAAAGAAATGATTATGGGATAGTTTTTACTATACTATCAGAATAGCAAAAAATCAAATAACAAGTAATTGTGAAGACAATTGTACCTCACAACATGTTCTTATTCTCACAACAATCCAAAGACAATTGTGCTAGTAAAAACCTTCAACTCCAGAGTTCCATCATAAGAGACTATGCCAATGGAAAAGGTACAACAAGTGACTCATTCGCGAGCAACCAGGACCACTTGTTTCCCGACATTGCGGCCGGAAAACAGCCCGACCAGGGCCGCCGGACCGCTCTCGAGCCCTTTGACGGTGTCTTCAATATATACAATCCTTCCCTCTTTAGTGGGAGGCAAAACCATCTCCAAGAACTTCGGGTAGAGATGATAATACTCAAGCGCATTGAAACCTTCCATTCGAACTCGCTTTGTGATGAGTTGCATCAGGTTGTGCACGCCTTCGGGCTGCTCAAGGTTGTACTGCGAGATCATTCCACATACCGCGATTCGACCATGAAGCTTCATGTTGAGTAGCACCGCATCCAACGTCTTTCCCCCGACATTTTCGAAGTAGATGTCAATCCCCTCAGGGAAGTACCTGAAAGATTTCAAGATGGATAATCGTCAGCTGGAGTCGGCTTTGTGCTCGTGCGCATACATGTAAGGTGGTTGATTCGCTCAATCGTCATAAGTGTGTTCCGAACTAACCTTTTCAGTGCTGCATCCAGATTTGATTCTTCCTTGTAGTTGAAAGCTTCGTTGAATCCGAGCTTGTTCTTCAGCAAGTCGACCTATTTTGCAGAAACGAAAGAGGAAATGAAGAGATTAGTTAACAAAGGGAGTACTTCTGCATTTATTTTAGCAGATTGATGAGGATATACATCCGACACGGCGATCCTTGCAGATGCTAAATGTGATCGGAAAACCGAATTAGCGCCATGTCGGAGGGGGAATGTTCCCAAAACAACTGTCATTCGAGGAAATTCAATATGTCGGAGAAATGTGAGAAGATTACCTTTTCCTTGCTGCCGGCACTGCCAACAACATAGCAACCGAACAACTTCGCAAGCTGGCCAACAAGCTGACCAACCGCCCCTGATGCGGCCGATATAAAAACAGTTTCTCCTTTCTTAGGAGAGCATAACTCAATAAACCCGCCATAAGCAGTAAGGCCTGGCATGCCTGCAGAGTTCAGGTTTGTAGAAACTAGACTGAGTGCCAAAATTTTGCCAAAGCTAAAAAGCAGGAGCGCTACGGCTACGGCTAACTATCATGAAACAACGTTACTTATCCAGAAGAGAAGCTATCAAGAAGTTCCTGAATTACACACTCGTTGCATAATTCAATCAACTAACAGTGCTGCAGAACTTGCGATAGAACTGTTGAAAGTGTGCATCAACAGGAAGACTTAGAGCGAAAAATATAGTTCAATAACATTGAAAGAGCAGATACTTTAGACAATGGAAGAGTGTACCCAAAAGACCAGTGTAGTAAGAGAGAGGAACGTCGGTGTGTTCGATCTTAAAGCAAGTCTCTGGCGCGGGAAGTAGACTGTACTCCTCCCATCCGGTGGGGCCCCAAACCAAATCGCCTTTCTCGAAATTCGGATGCCCAGATTCCAGGACTCTTGCCACTCCAAATCCGGTAACAGGCTGCACAGATATGTCGACACACACAAACGCATTTGGTGAACATAAATTTCGAAGCGATTCGTCAGAATCACAAGCACAATGCTTACAGAGCCATGTTCAATGTTGTTTCGTTTCAAACAATTATGTACTTTGTTCTATACCCTGTGCAAGCTACTTTCATCAGTCATTATCCTAACCCAGTGAATGGAAGCGATGAAAGCAAGCCGTGGTGGCTTGTAAAATGTGATTTTATCGGACAGCCCGATTGCAAGACGTGAAAGCTTCTCTACCTACGAGCATAAACTCGGTTCTTTGAATTCACCAAATCCTCCAGCACATTTTTCAGGAACTATTGGGACACAATTAGAGCAATGGGTATGCTTTAAAAGACGCCTTGAATCGGGTCGTACCTCAGAGATTACAAGAACTCAACCCATTAACAATAATAGGATATAAAGAAAGAAACAATCCTTTGATAGAATCGCAGTTGTGACAAAAATGCAGCCTGAAATACTATTTAGCCAGCCTGAGAATCAACAATCCAAGAACAGTAGCAAGCAAAAGCATGCACAGTCAAATTCTCAGAACCAATGTAAAACGACACAAATTTTCACAAGGAACAAAACAAAAAGAAGAGTTGAGCCGGGCTCACCGAACCAGGTTGGAAGGAGGGGATATAGCTCTCAGCCGGGTCGGTGAGCTTCCGCATACGGCCCCTCATGTAAGGATCACAGGAGAGGTAGAGATTCTTCACCAGCACTCCCTTGGAGCCTTCGGCGACCGCACTCGTCAGTTCAATGGTCGACTCCGTCACCTCCATGTTTGACTCTTTGGGGAAGGCTCCCTTCGCAACAAAGTCCCTGAATATCACCTGCTTGTTCCTCATCCTTTCTTCTCTTTGCTTCTCTCTCCTCTCGACAGAATGCGCGAAAGATTCAAGAAAGCTAAAAGCTTAGGAGAGGTGCGGGGTGTTGGAGCGTCTCTATATGCAGAGATGGAGTGATGTTTCTCAGCTGTGATGGGGTGGAAATGCTAAGACCTGCTAGAACAGACAAGTCTCGCAACAAGAATCGCACACGGCAATGGTGCTAGGTAAAGCAAGAACCTGACAAACTCACGCATCAAGCAAACAAACCAAGCGAGTGCAGCCACTCATGCATCAGATCAACACAGAAGAGCAGGCGCTCATGCTCGGTTTGACCGCCTCAGCCTGCCAAGAAGACAATGATGTCGGACGTCCACGGTCAACCGCGAACAGATAGCGTTGATACTGTCTGAGCCACGTGTGCACGATAGCATCCACCCATTGCTCCATAAGGAAGACAGCAGGATAAATCTTTTTATGAAGGTCGTTTTCCCGAATGGGGTTGCCATCTTGGACAGATTCAACCCCCCAGTCTTTATCACTGTCGATCGACTTCATTGAGACGATCAAGTCCATTGCATGATGTAAATATCTTCCTCCACGTCACAGATTCAACCCCTAGTGTTTAAGCCCCATTAAGTGATTTTCCGCCAACATTGTGAGATAGACTTATTAGCAAAACGTGAAAATATTTATGACTCAATTAGCACAATTAAAATAATTATTGTTGAATTTGCAAAAGTGCAATAAATCTATGACTTTTTCGTAATTTTCTCAAATTCAATTTAGTATGTATACAATACTTTATGTAATGATTGTTCCATTTTGTCTTTCTTTCTCTAAACTCTTACTCGAAAAATTCAAGGTAGCCTAGCCTAGCACGAAACCACCTTATTTTATGCATGCACCAAACTTATTATGAATGATGTTTTCTCCTTGAGCTTTTGGGCCGGAACCAATTATTCTTCACGAGCGTGAATCTATAACCAAGAAAAGATGAGACCCTTGCGAAGCAGGGAGGCTGAAGCGCTGTGTGGTGCCTTGCCCGAGGTGCGTGGGTGGTGGTTTTCTGCGTGCTTCCCCAGGGTTTACTCTCTGGCTGCCGGCCGTGCGGGGGTTCCCTGGGTCACCAAAAAAAAAAAACTTTTAAAAAGGAGATGATGGCAGCTGCATGAACATGTTACTTATGTTGACAAATTTTATTAATTTTTTGATATGTTAGTCAATTTTTTTATTATCTTTTTTCTTTCTTAAAAAAAAAAAATCTTTCTTTGCCGGTTGCCTAGCCTTGGTGATGGCCGGTGACCAGCCACAAGCTACAATTAGCGAAGGTCGCCCTCATCAACCTCAAGCAAGGTCACCCTCACTAGGATCTAGCAAGGGGCGATCTCATGACCTCGAGCAAGGCTAGCCCTCGCTGGCCTTCAAGGAGGGTCAATCTCAACCTTTCTATTCAAATCAAAGAGACAAAAGGGCTCCGCATTTCTCCAAAAAGGCTCAATCTCAACCTTGATTCTCAGTGGAAGAAGTCTTAAAAGAAGTCTTCTTGCCTCAGACCTGACCTTGCTAAAGGCTAATGATGGTTGGCCTTGCTAGTTTCAGGTGGGGTACCAACCTAAAAAACTCTAAATTGGTATTACTGTAATAAATTTATCGAAAAATAATTATTTTGTCACAAAAAACTCTAAATTGGTTTACCAATGATAAGTTTACCCTCCATTAGTTTTCATTAAATTCTACCGTCAAATCGTTGAGTTGGATGACACATAGCAATTGACGACGAGCATGTCGATTTGAGGTTTTCCCCTCCATTTATCACAAGTGTACCAATTTGTGATTTTTCGTAATATTAATTCAATTTAACGAAAACTAACCTAAGGTAAAATTATCATAAATGTACTAGTTTAGAGTTTTTTTTGTGTTAAGAGCATTGGTTTGAGGTAACTTTGTTACATATGTACGAGTTTGGATTTTTTCATGTATTAACCCAAAATAAAATACCAATTAATTTTATCATGAAAATTTGACAAATGGAGTACAAAAAATAATAATTTTAAATAAGTAGTAATCTTTTTTTCATGAATGACTACTTTTAACACGAATTAACATGTTTAAGCACAACTATATACCAAACTCGAAAATTACACCGATTAAACATACATACATTTTAAAATGAAATATGTCAAAATATACGAACACTAAAATCAATTTATGATACATAAACACGGAATAATATATATATATATATATATATATATATAAATATATATTACATATGGAGTAATCTGTATGAAATAAATATGACGTAATGTTTCCGGTAATCTTCTTCATCTCAACAAGGATTTAGTTGATGCAATAAAACCAAAGACGACGCATCTATTGATTGGATTCCTAAAAAATAGGGGCAACAAATGAAAATACTCTTAATGAAAATGAATAGACCATAATCAGATTTTGCGTGTATATAAAAAAATGAAATTGCGGAACCAACTATATAAGTCAAAACGATGAATCGTATTTCTTATTTGTGACGCACCGATCCTCGGGCACACACACATCCTTTTCATTTGGTCGATTTTATAATGCGATATCCCAGGATTATGTATCGCCGACCCTTTCATTTATTAAGCACATGCGGAAGCAGTTATGAATCCCCAAACAGTAAATCGATAGGATAGGAAAGGAATGCCATATTTTTCATATTGAAATCTACAACCAAACCTTTATACATGCAATTAGACGGAGCGCTTGACAAACTATTCACAACTTCAAAGTCTCACTCTATCTACACATATATAAAGGGTTCACCAAGAGATGGGATTTCAATTCTCATCCGAGTCATACTCAGCATCATCCTGACCCTCTTCTAACTTTTCTTCACTGATCTCACATCCTTCAAGCTCTTCATCATTTTCCGACTCATCGCCATCTTCTGGTTCCTCCTCCACAGGTTCATCTATGGGCCTGAAATGTTGTCCCACAATTGGGATGAGACTACGTCTCAACAAGTTCTACCCCACCAAGACTCGATTAGGAAACCAATACGCTAACCGGGCTACCTATGCACACACAGGTCAGAGGACTTACCTTGACCTCAGATTCCACCTGCATATTAACACAGTTCAATGGGCATCCAAGTAATCACATTACATATCAATATCTTGATCAATCGACCTAGTCGATTTCATGTCAATCTGACCATTCATCGGTCATTTCAGTTCAATCAATCAGATTACGACATTAAATCAAAGCAATGATCAATTGACCTAATCGATTACATGTCAGTTGGACCATTTCTAAGTCATCTCACTCCACACTATATAATCTCCAATAGTACACTCAGTCACAAAGCTATAGTAATGCTCTTGGGCATCTATTCGCCAAGGTGATGTACAATAAACACTTTATGTGCATGCTCTTGGGCATTCCAATTATCTTCAACCACACGGGCACGATACTTGACACACATAAATACGGCCACGCAGGCACAATCTACGCCACACATGCATGATCAATTATCGTCACACAACCATGATCAACTATCGCCACATAGGCATGATCAACTATCGCCACATAGGCATGATCAATATTTAACAATTTACGTGCATTCTCTAAGGCATCATATATGCCAAAGCGATGTAATAATCGTTGAGCCACATCACACAGCATTTCTTCTCATCTTTTATCATCCTTGATAAAATATCGTGCGTGGGCACACGATTGGCCTTAGCCAAAATAAAATAATTTCGTTTCCACAAATCTCACCATTATTTGCATCCACCAAAACACTTTTGATGCTGTCAACCGACACCTGGTTATTTTTCAATTAATTATCCAAATTAATTAATCCAGGAAAATAATCTTATAATCACAATTAATTCATTTCAGCACAAAATAAAGCTCAATTAAATAAATGGACTGCACCACGACGATCATCATGAAATTTTGGTCGTTGGCCATCTCAACCTTAATTTCTGAAATTTAATTAATTAATTTCAAAAATTAATAATCAATTACGATAAATCCAAGTTAAAAGTTGGAGCTCAATTAAATAAATTAACTTCACCATGAACATCATAAAATTCCGGTCACCGGCCATCCCGGTTGAATTTTCGGAAAATAAATAATTAATTAAATTAAATTCGAAAAATAATATTTAATTACTAAAAATTCCAATTAGGGCCGAATTGTCAAATTGAAACCTGATAAGGTTCGGGAAAAATCCCAAGCTACCTTCAATAAATAGTATATCACGTCTACTTGCTAAATGCACACTCAATTCGTCTAATTCGCATAAATAGTATATCACGTCTACTTGCTAAATGCACACTCAATTCGTCTAATTTGCATCACAATTGACTAATAAACACTAATCCATACTAATCTAACCACCTAAACCTAATTAATTAAAACTAATCAACTCTTAAGCATCATTAATCTACTAAGCAAGGATTAGTGAGATTACTCACCGGATTTTAGCGCCAATCGAATCAATCCGAAGGGGACGACACAAGGGTCGATTCCTCCCAAAGCACGATTTGGGTTCAGGGCCCGGAAACGGCCCAAAACAGCCCACAAACCCGTTGGAAACCCACTCGATGGGGTGGCTGGAATGGCTGGAAAAAGCCACAAAGCAGCGACAAGCAACTTCAGCTAGGGCGGCCAAGCTCGAGGGAAGGTAGGCGGCGATCCAGCGGGGTTGAATAGCGGTCAGAGGTGGCCGGACAGAGTTGGACAGAGGCGACGGAAGGCTGGGGACACACGGCGGGGCGGTGAGAGGAGCAGCCAAGAACGGCTGCACGTGTGTGCTCACGGAGAAGGGCGACCGGCGACGATGACAGCTCCAAGTGACATCAACTGCAGCTTCTGCTTTGGCGTCCTTCCAAATATGGTGGGACGTCGAGTAGCAGGCTGAGAGGGAGAAAGAAGGCGTCAACGGCAGCTAAGGAGGGTGAGGGAGAGGCGGAGGGCGAACGGTGAGCGGCGAAGCGCACGGGCAACATGCATGTGGCGGAGTGTGGGCGGCGACGGCGAGCTGCTCCTGTCTTCGTGTAGCTTCTACTTCCGTCTTTGTCTTCTATTTTCGTTCGAACAGAGGGGGCGAGAGAGAGTGTCGAGGAAGAGAGAGAGAAGAAGAGATAAGAGAGAGAAGAAGATAAGAGTTGAAAAGTCAAAAGTAAAAAGGGAGAGAGGGAGAAGCAAAGTTGAAACCGGCAGAGGGGGGAGTCGGTGGAGGGATTTTGCATGAGAGAGAGAGAGAGAGAGAGAGAGAGAGAGAGAGAGAGAGAGGAAAAGGAAGAGAGAGGGAGAGAGAGAAATAAAATAAAATAATACCATTATTCTTTTTTTTTCTTTTCTCTTTCCCTTTCTATTTTCTTTCGGTCTTCAATTTTTCCTCCGATAATTTATTTCATGAAATTTCGTACTTGTCAATAATTTGACAGACGATAAGACAAGGTCCTAAAAATGAATTATGACACACTCGAATATTTGATTCCCGAAATCGAATTCAATTCCGCGGTTAGAATTTGTTTAACGCGATTTTAGTCCAATTCAACCAATTAAGTAGCTTTTAGGGATTTTACCGCGGATACATCCCTTAACGGCTTCACCCAATAGGTTAGTTAACTCATGAGTGATCAACTCAGAGAAAAAGGACCATAGGCACATCGACGAAATACCCATTTCACTTTATCGAAACGGGGTCGAATTTCAGGATGTCACATTATTTATTTACGAAATATAAGTAATTGAACTTATTCTAAAAAATATTAGAGTTGAACTTAATAATTCACAGAGCTCTATCACAAGAGACTGCCAATGGAAAAGGAGAAGATCCTATCGGAAACACAAGTAAAAGAGACTATGCCAATGGATAAGGCACAACAAGTGACTTATTTGAGAGAAACCACGACCACCTGTTTCCTGACATTGCGACCGGAAAACAGCCCGACCAGGGCTGCTGGACCGTTCTCGAGCCCTTTGAAGGTGTCTTCCACATATACTATCCTTCCCTCTTTTATCCGAGGCAAAAACCATATCCAGGAACTTCGGATAGAGATGATAATAATCAAGCACAATGAAACCTTCCATTCGAACCCGCTTCATGCTTATTTGAATAAGGTTGGGCACGCCTTTGGGTTGCTCGAGGTTGTACTGTGAGATCATTCCACATACCACGATTTGACCATGAAGCTTCATATTGAGTAGCACTACATCCAATGTCTTTCCCCCAACATTTTCAAAGTAGATGTTGATCCCCTCAGGGAAGTGAAAGAGTATAAATTTGAGTTTGATTGCACATAATTAGTGTGGGGATTTGTATTATATTTATAATATGTACATGAGTGAGAAAAACACAATTAAAAAGATTTTACACAGATAACAATCTACATTATTAGTGATAGCAATCTACAATATCAGTACAGATTGTGAAAGATTTGCTCTATCGACGGAATTGACACAAATCGTGGAAGATCGACTCAGTCAATGGGATTGGCATAGATTGTAGAAGATTGTTGTATCATGGGAGATTTGCTTTATCACACCCCCTCAAGCGAAATGGTGACGAAGTCACTGTGAGCTTGTCGTGTAAAATAAGAAACCAAGAGATGGATAGAGGCTTTGTCATGATATCAGCCGTTTGAACTTATGTAGGAATGAAGCAAACTTTCAATTGCTTCTTTTTAATTAAATCACGAACAAAATGACAGTCAATTTCTATATGCTTGGTTCAGGCATGAAAGATGGGATTGGCAGCCAAATAGATTGCCCCTACATTATGACAAAGAACAAGTGGTGGATCAAAGATCTCGAAGGAGTTGTGGTAGCCATAATAATTCAGAGGCTATGTTAGCTACCCCTTTGTATTCTGATTTAGTGTTGGATCTAACAACGGTTGGTTGCTTTTTAGAACTCCAAGAAACCAAGTTGGGACCAAAATAAATGCAATAGCCATTAGTAAATTTTCAATCATAAGGGCAACCAACCCAGTTAGCATCTGTAAACGCAATAAAGGTCAATTGGCAAATAGGTCGCAAGGTAATGCCATAATGAAAAGTAGCATCGAGATAGCGCAAAATCTGTTTGACGGCTGACCAATGATCTTCAGTTGGACAATGCATAAATTGGCATACTTTATAGACGGCAAAGGATAAATTTTGGCCTAGTAAGAGTGAGGTATTGCAGTGCCATAACCGTACTTCGATAAGTGGAGACATTAGTTAATGATTCACCACTTTGTTTCAACAACTTAGAAGCCGAGGGAGCCATAGGTGATGAGCAAGGTTTTGAATCAGCCATGCATGTACGAGTTAGAAGAGTGGTGGCACACTTGGATTGAGTGAGGGATAGCCTAGTAGAGGATTTTATGGGCTTCGATGCCAAGAAAGTAGGATAAATTTCCCAAATCGGTGATTGCAAAACTTAGTGGCAAGGCGAGTGATTAATTCGGTGATGGAGGAGGTAGAGCTCCAAGTAATAATAATATCGTCCACATAGATGAGAAGAAGGAGAATGTAGTTGGAGCAATGCTGTATGAATAATGAAGAATCAACAGTGGAGGCCACAAACCCGATAGATAACAAATATGAACTTAGCCAAGAAAACCATGCTCTTAGGGCTTGTTTTAGCCCATATAGAGCTTTCCCAAGATGACATACATGGCCAGCAGATCAACAAATGCTTGGGGTTGCTTCATGTAGACTTCTTCTTTACGGTGCCATGGGGAAAGGCATTCTTAATGTCCAATTGACGTAGAGACCAATTATATGTGATAGCTAAGGAGAGAACAACTCGAATCATTGTCGTTTTGATAACCGAACTAAAAGTTTCATCATAGTCCAAGCTAGCCTGTTGAGTAAAGCCCTTTGCAACGAGTCGTGCCTTGTATCTATCAATGGAGCCATCAGACTTGGTTTTTAGGCAATAAATCCACTTGCAATTGACCACATTCATAGAAGGGTGATGAGGAACCAATTCCCAAGTGCCATTTTGAATGAGAGCATTAAATTCATTGGCCATAGCTGGTTGCCAGTTGGGGTCTTTGTTTGCAACGAAAAACAAGTGGGTTCACTTGGTGTCAAGCTTGAGTGAAAACAAGAATAAAATGGGTGCTTAATGGAAAGAAAAACCTTTGGTTTACAAATGTTATTTTTTAGACGAGTGACCATTGGATGGGTAGAAGTTGGCGGTTGAGGTTGAGAAGATTGTAACGGTGGAGCTTCTGGAGAAGAGGATCCAAAAGATTGTTGAATATGTGATGAGGAGTCATCCATTATAGTAGATGGACTTGATGGAGTTGATGCGATGGTGGACAACCCCTGAAACTGCAGGGGCTTAGTAGAGGAATAATCAATGCAAACAGGAGAACTAGACAATGGTGATGATAATTGACCAGATTGTGATTTAGCAAATAGGAAGAAGTTCTCCTGGAAAATCACATGGCTAGAGACATATATTCAGCCAGTGCTACGATGAAGACAATGATAGCCACGGTGATAAGGAGAATAGCCAATGAAGATACATTGCATTGTTCTATCATTAAGTTTATTGTGAGCATAAGGGCGCAGCCAAAAACATGCAATTGTAAATAATCGGGTTTCTAGCCAAACTATTTCTCATAAGGAGACAATCCACTCAAGACCGTTGTAGGCATGTGGTTAATTAGAAAGACCGCGGTGAGGAAGGCATCATTCCAATATATACGAGGAACAAAAGCTCGAGTAAGCAATGTGATGCTAGGTTCCACAATATGACAGTGTTTGCGCTCAACCCGACCATTTTGTTCTTGCGTGTGTAGGCATGAAAGATGATGTAGGATGCCATGAAGATGGAGATAAGGATCAATCTTATACTCACCATCTCCATCAGTTTGAAGGGCCTTGATCTTACAATTGAAATATTTTTCCACTTAAATTACACAAAAGTAGACAATGCATCAGATTTCACAATAAGTGGGAAAAGCCATGTATATCCACTATAAGCATCGATAAAAATGATATAATAACGAAAACCATTAACTGAAGTAATGAGAGATGGTCTCCATAGATTAGAATGAAGTATCTCCAAAAGAGCATTACAAATAGTTGATGATCTAGTAAAGGGAAGATGAAGTGACTTGCCTAAGTGACATGATTCATAGGAACTAGATGAGGAGGACAGAGATATCGACAAGTCATGCTTTGAAATAACTGAAAAAATAATGCAGGCAGTTGGATGACCCAAGCACTCATGCCAATTAGAAGTAGAAACTCGTTCACCAATGAAGCAGGATGGAATGGTGGTGATTTATTTGACTGCAGATGGACCTTATTGGTGGTACGTGCATTATTAAGATAATGAAGTCCATTCTTATGCTGGCCTTTGAGTAGGAGGTTACTTGAGGATCGATTCTTAACACAAGAGAAAGCAGGATGAAATTCAAATACCACATTGTTGTCTTTGGTAAATTGAGAGACTGATAATAGATTTTTCTTGATAGAGGGAATGTGATAAATATTTCGTAGTTTAAAAGAACTAGTAGGAGAATGTAAGATGGAAGAACTGATAAATGATATTTGCAAACCTAATTCATTTGCAGTACGGATTATTAAAAACGTCAATGCCCAAATATAATTCAAGTCTCAGTTACTTAGACCCAGAGAAACATCAAGTGACACAAAGCCATCCATGCATAAGCAATTAAGATATTGAGGGGAGAATGAAAAGAGAAGGGCTCACCAGGGAGGATATTGCCAATGATCTCCGCATCGGTGGGGGGTCTCTTGCCTCAACCTCACAAATTCAGGGGATACTCCCTCTCCAGGTCCTGTGGAAGAACAACTCCTGAGTCAAGTACAAAGGAGCACCGACAGTAACCACGGTGCAATCATCACAAAACACGCAAAAAGAATTCTCATCGTGTAACTCTCCTAAAAGTCATGATGCCAAAAACAAACACACCTCGACGACAAAGACGACGACGACAGAGAGCCCCCACACTAACGCTTGCATACTAACTTAATGGTGCTTGCATACTAAGCCCGGTTCACTTAATTGGTACAATGTGACGCGCCAAGCTTGTATTAAAACTCATTCGCAGTCTGCCGCGACTAGCATCACTTAACGTACCGATTTAGTAGACCCGTCTTAGCATACCTAGCATTGCTCTATGAAACCATCCAAGGTCATAACTTTGTCGGCAAAATCAGTCGAAACATCTAACTGCATTCCCGACGCTAAAATGGCCAAGGGCTGGCACGCCGCCACTCATTCTGCGCTACTGAACACCGACTAGGAACGGCCGCAGCACAGGGCCAATTCATCCCAAAAGGTTCAGAGTCGCAGTTCAATTACTTGGATAAGCAAGGCTTGAAAAAGGTGACGAATTCAGTTCGACAGGAGTTGAACGCGAAGTCGCTGTAGAGAGAGAGAGAGAGGGTGACGGACTCGGGGGCTGTGGCGGCGGCCGCAAGTGCTCAGCCGAAGCTGTGGTGGCTGGGGACAGTGGAGCGCGGCTGCAGCGATTGTGGCGGTTGTGGCTACTCGGCATGAAGTGCGGCTACGGTTGCCACGGAGCCGCCGGTCTATGGCGGCGCCGATAGGGCTTCTGAGGCGGCGGTCGATGGTCGGTGGCGGATGAGCGAACGGCTTTGGAAGGAGCGTTTGGCGATTCCAATTTCACTCTATGCTTTCTGGGGGGAAATGTAGATATTGAGAAAATGGAGGGGTGGAAAATCGGACATGCAAAGGGCGGTTAAATAAAATGCATGAAAATTTGGGGAATTCTAAATTTTTACAGTAGAGAAATTAAGGGATGCATTATCTGTGCAAAAAAATAAAATACCAGTTAATTTTATCATGAAAAATTGACGAATGACATACACAAAAATAATAATTACGAATAAGTAGCCATCCTTTTTTATACCAATGGCAACTTTTAAGAGGAATTAACATGTTTGAACACAATTATGTAGCAAAGTTGAAAACGACACCAGTAGGTAGACGTACATATATTTCATAATTTAATTTAACCAACATGTGATGTTTTTCAGTGACACGACTTGATAGAGATGCTAAAACCAAACTATTATATATAAATATGAATTCTCAATTCTGTTTGTTTAATATGGAGATTTGTATACAT
This sequence comes from Eucalyptus camaldulensis, assembly GCA_019915185.1. Taxonomy (NCBI): domain Eukaryota; kingdom Viridiplantae; phylum Streptophyta; class Magnoliopsida; order Myrtales; family Myrtaceae; genus Eucalyptus; species Eucalyptus camaldulensis. The sequence goes on along the minus strand of JAHSVA010000014.1, from coordinate 5,559,286 downwards.
TATTTGGACCTTTTTAACATATGATAAACCTGATATCATAATATCTTTTTATAGATGGAGTAATTTGTATGAAATAAATAAATATATATAACATAATGTTTCTAGTATAATGTAATGTTTCCAGTAATCTTCTTCATCTTAGCAAGGATTTAGTTGATGCAATAAAACCATAGACGACTTTAGTCTATCGATTAGAATCCTCAGAATTAGGGGGCTGGAATTGAAAATACTCTAAAGATAATGAACATACCATAATTGGATTTTGCGTGTATTTAAAACCTCGAAATCGTGGATCTAATGATATAAATCAAAATGATAAATCATATTTATTATTTTTCTTTCATGAAATTTTTAACTAATAGTTGAAATTATCCTTAAAAAATATAATGGTTGAGCTTAAAAAAATGATTATGGGATAGTTTTTACTATACCGCAAGAATAACAAAAAACCAAATAAAAAGTAATTGTAAATTATTATAAGGCCTCATTCTTTCGAGAATTTGTACCTCACAACATGTTATTCTCACAGTAATCCAAAGACAATTGTGCTAGTAAAAACCTTCAACTCCAGAGTTCTATCATTAGAGATTATGCCAGTGGACAAAGTACAACAAGTGACTCATACGCGAGCAACCAGGACCACCTGTTTCCCGACATTGCAACCGGAGAACAGCCCGACCAGGGCCGCTGGACCGTTCTCGAGCCCTTCGACGGTGTCTTCAATATATACAATCCTTCCCTCTTTAGTGGGAGGCAAAACCATCTCCAGGAACTTCGGGTAGAGATGATAATAATCAAGCACATTGAAACCTTCCATTCGAACTCGCTTCGCGATGAGTTGCATCAGGTTGTGCACGCCTTCAGGCTGCTCAAGGTTGTACTGCGAGATCATTCCACATACCGCAATTCGACCATGAAGCTTCATGTTGAGTAGCACCGCATCCAGCGTCTTTCCCCCGACATTTTCAAAGTAGATGTCGATCCCCTCAGGGAAGTACCTGAAAGATTTCGAGATGGAAAACCATCAGCTCGAGCCGGCTTTGCGCTCGTGCGCATACATGTAAGGTGCTTGATTCGCTCAATCGTGTGTTCCGAACTAACCTTTTCAGTGCTGCATCCAGATTTGATTCTTCCTTGTAGTTGAAAGCTTCGTCGAATCCGAGCTTTTTCTTCAGCAAGTCAACCTATTTTGCCGAAATGGATGAGGAAATGAAGAGATTAGTTAACAAAGGGAGTACTTCTGCATTTATTTTAGCGGATTGATGAGGATATACATCCGACACGGCGATCCTTGCAGATGCTAAATGTGATCGGAAAACCTAATTAGCGTTATGTCGGAGGGGGGATGTTCCCTAAGCAACTGTCATTCGAGGAAATTCAATGTCGGAAAAATGTGAGAAGATTACCTTTTCTTTGCTGCCGGCACTGCCAACAACATAGCAACCGAACAACTTCGCAAGCTGGCCAACAAGCTGACCAACCGCCCCTGATGCGGCCGATATAAAAACAGTTTCTCCTTTCTTGGGAGAGCATAACTCAATAAACCCGCCATAAGCAGTAAGGCCTGGCATGCCTGCAGAGTTCAGGTTTGTAGAAACTAGACTGAGTACCAAAATTTTGCAAAGCTAAAAAGCAGGAGCGCTATGGCTATGGCAAACTATTGCGAGACAACGTTACTTATCCAGAAGAGAAGCTATCAAGAAGTTCCTAAATTACAAACTCGTTGCATAATTCAATCAACTAACAGTGCTGCAGAACTTGCAAGTGCATCAACAGGAAGACTTGGAGTGAAAATATAGTTCATTAACATTGAAGGAGCAGATACGTTAGATGATTGAAGAGTGTACCCAAAAGACCGGTGTAGTAAGAGAGAGGAACATCGGTGTGTTTGATCTTAAAGCAAGTCTCTGGCGTTGGAAGTAGACTGTACTCCTCCCATCCTGTGAGGCCCCAAACCAAATCGCCTTTCTTGAAATTCGGATGCCCGGATTCCAGGACTCTCGCCACTCCAAGTCCAGTAACAGGCTGCACAGATGTGTTGACACATGGTAACGCATTTGGCGAACATGAACCTCGAATCAATTCATCAGAATCACAAGCACAATGCTTACAGAGCCGTGTTCAATGTTGTTTCATTTCAAACAATTATGTACTTCTTTGTTCTATACCCTGTGCAAGCTACTTTCATCAGTCATCATCCTAACACAGTGAATGGAAGCGATGAAAGCAAGCCGTGTTGGTTTGTTAAATGTGATTTTATCGGACAGCCCAATTGCAAAACGTGAAAGCTTCTCTACCTACGAGCATAAACTCGGTTCTTTGAATTCACCAAATCCTCCAACACATTTTTCAGGAACTATTGGGACACAATTAGAGCAATGGCTATGCTTTCAAAGACGCCTTGAATCGGGCCGTACCTCAGAGATCACAAGAACTCAACCCATAAACAAGAATAGGATATAAAGAAAGAAACAATCCTTTGATAGAAGCACAGTTGTGACAAAAATACAACGTATAACCAGTCCTGAAATACTATTTAGCCAGCCTGAGAATCAACAATCCAAGAACAGTAGCAAGCAAAAGCATGCAAAGTCAAATTCTCAGAAACCAATGTAAAACGACACAAATTTTCACAAGGAACAAAACAAAAAGAAGAGTTGAGCCGGGCTCACCGAACCAGGTTGGAAGGAGGGGATATAGCTCTCAGCCAGGTCGGTGAGCTTCCGCATACGGCCCCTCATGTAAGGATCACAGGAGAGGTAGAGATTCTTCACCAGCACTCCCTTGGAGCCTTCGGCGACCGCACTCGTCAGTTCAATGGTCGACTCCGTCACCACCATGTCTGACTCTTTGGGGAAGGCTCCCTTCGCAAGAAAGTCCCTGAATATCACCTGCTTGTTCCTCATCCTTTCTTCTCTTTGCTTCTCTCTCCTCTCGACGGAATGCGCGAAAGATCCAAGAAAGCTAAAAACTCAGGAGAGGTGCGGGGTTTTGGAGCGTCTCTATATGCAGAGATGGAGTGATGTTTCTCAGCTGTGATGGGGTGGAAATACCAAGACCCACTAGAACAGATATTGGCAATATTGGCGAGATTTGCTCTCCTATTCAAGGAAAGGATAGATTGTGGGCAAATATCTGTATTGATAGTTTTCCTATTTTTGAAATTTCCCTTTTTTCAGCTGTGATGGGGTGGAAATGCTAAGACCTACTAGAACAGACAAGTCTCGCAACAAGAATCGCACACGGCAATGATGCTAGGTAAAGCAAGAACCTGACAAACTCACGCATCAAGCAAACAAACCAAGCGAGTGCAGCCACTCATGCATCAGATCAACACAGAAGAGCAGGCGCTCATGCTCGGTTTGACCGCCTCAGCCTGCCAAGAAGACAATGATGTCGGGCGTCCACTGTCAACCCGCGAACAGAGCGTTCATACTGTCTGAACCACGTCTGCACGATAGCATCCAAGCATTGCTCCATAAAGAAGACAACAAGATGGATTTTTTTATGAAGGTCGTTTTCCCCAAAGGGGTTGCCATCTTGGACAGATTCAACCCCCCAGTCTTTATCACTGTCGATCGACTTCATTGAAACGATCGAGTCCATTGCATGATGTTAATATCTTCCTCCACGTCACAGATTCAACCCCTAGTGTTTAACCCCCATTAAGTGATTTTCCGCCAACATTGTGAGATAGACTTAATTAACAAGACGTGAAAATATTTATTACTCAATTAGCACAATTTAAAAAATTATGATTGAATTTGTAAAAGTGCAATAGATTTTTGACTTTTTAGTAATTTTATCGAATTCAATTTAGTATGTGTACAATACTTTATGTAATGATTGTTCCATTTTGTCTCTCTTTCTCTAAACTCAGGTTAATTACTCGAAAAACTCAAGGTAGCCTAGCCTAGCACGAAACCACCTTATTTTATGCATGCACCAAACTTATTATGAATGATGTTTTCTCCTTGAGCTATTGGGCCTTCACGAGCGTGAATCTATAACCAAGAAAAGATGAATTTTTTAAAAGGAGATGATGGCAGCTGCATGAACATGTTACTTATGTGGACAAATTTTATTAATTTTTTGATATGTCTTTCAATTTTTTATTATCTTTTCTCTTTTTTTTTTTATTATTTTTTTAATTTTCTTTCTTTGCTGGTTGCCCAGCCTTGGTGATGGCTAGTGACCCCACAAGCTACAATTAGCGAAGGTCGCCCTCATAAACCTCAAGTGAGGTCACCCTCACTAGGATCTAGCAAGGTGCGATCTCATGACCTCGAGCAAGGCGAGCCCTCGCCGGCCTTCAAGGAGGGTCAGTCTCAACATTTCTATTCAAATCAAAGAGACAAAAAGGCTTTGTATTTCTCCAAAAAGGCTCAATCTCAACCTTGATTCTCGGTGGAGGAAGTCTTAAAAGAAGTCATCGTGCCTCTGACCCGACCTTGCTAAAGGCTAATGATGGTTGGCCTTGCTAGTTTCAGGTGGGGTACCAACCTAAAAAACTCTAAATTGGTACTACTGTAATAAATTTACCGAAAATTAATTATTTTGTCACAAAAAACTCTAAATTGGTTCACTAACGATAAATTTACCCTCTACTAGTTTCCGTTAAATTTTACTGTTAAATCGCTAAGTTGGATGACACATAACAATTGACGCCAAGCATGTCAATTTGAGGTTTTACCCTCCATTTGTCACAAGTTTACCGATTTTTTTTCATGGTATTAATTCAATTTAACGAAAACTAACCTAAGGTAAAATTATCATAAATGTACTGGTTTAGAGTTTTTTGTGGCAAGAGCATTGGTTTGAGGTAACTTTGTTACATATGTAGGAGTTTGGATTTTTTCATGTATTAACCCAAAATAAATTACCAATTAATTTTATCATGAAAATTTGACAAATGGAGTACAAAAAATAATAATTTTAAATAAGTAGTAATCTTTTTTACATGAATGACTACTTTTAACACGAATTAACATGTTTAAGCACAACTATATACCAAACTCGAAAATGACACCGACTAAATGTACATACATTTTAAAATGAAATATGTCAAAATATACGAACACTAAAATCAATGTACTTATAACTTCTGACCAAAAAAAAAAAAATCAATGTATGATATGTAAACATGGAATAATATATATATTATAGATGGAGTAATTTGCATGAAATAAATAAACAAATATGACGTAATGTTTCCAATAATCTTCTTCATCTCAACAAGGATTTAGTTGATGCAATAAAACCAAAGACGACTCGTCTATCCATTGGATTCCTCAAAAATAGGGGCCACAGATGAAAATACTCTTAACGAAAATGAATAGACCATAATCAGATTTTGCGTGTATATAAAAAAATGAAGTTGCAGATCCAACTATATAAGTCAAAACGATGAATCGTATTTCTTATTTATTTACGAAATATAAGTAATTGAACTTATTCTAAAAAATATTACAGTTGAACTTAATAACTCACATAGCTCTATCACAAGAGACTGCCAATGGAAAAGGAGAAGATCCTATTGGAAACACAAGCGAAAGAGACTATGCCGATGGAAAAGGTATAACAAGTGACTTATTCGAGAGAAACCAGGACCACCCGTTTCCCGACATTGCAACCAGAAAACAGCTTGACCAGGGTTGCTGGACCGTTCTTGAGCCCTTCGAAGGTGTCTTCCACATATACTATCCTTCCCTCTTTTATCTGAGGCAAAACCATATCCAGGAACTTCGGATAGAGATGATAATAATCAAGCACACTGAAACCTTCCATTCGCACCCGCTTCATGCTTATATGAATTAGGTTGGGCATGCCCTCGGGCTGCTTGAGGTTGTACTGTGAGATCATTCCACATACCATGATTCGACCATGAAGCTTCATATTGAGTAGCACTGCATCCAACGTCTTTCCCCCAACATTTTCAAAGTAGATGTTGATCCCCTCAGGGAAGTGAAAGAGTATGAATTTGAGTTTGATCGCACACAATCGGTGTGGAGATTTGTATTATATTTATAATATGTACATGAGCAGGAAAAACACAATTAAAAAGATTGTACAAAGACAACAATCTACAATATTAGTAATAGCAATCTACAATATCAGTACAGATTATGAAAAATTTGCTTTATCGACGAAATTGACACAAATCATGGAAGATCGGCCCAATCAATGGGATTGTCACTTATTGTAGAAGATTGTTGTATCATAAATCACACCCCCCTCAAGTGAAATGGTGGCAGAGTCACTGTGAGCTTGTCGCGTAAAATAAGAAACCGAGAGATGGATAGAGGCTTTGTCATAATATCAGCTGTTTGAACATGTGTAGGAATGAAGCGAACTTCCAACTACTTCTTTTTAATTAAATCACAAACAAAATGATAGTCAATTTCTATGTGCTTGGTTCGAGCATGAAAGATGGGATTGACAGCCAAATAGATTGACACTATATTATCACAAAGAACAAGTGGTGGCCAATGTAGAGTGTATCGAAGATCTCAAAGGAGTTGTGATAGCCATAAAAATTAAGAGGCTACGTTAGCCACCCCTTTGTATTCCGATTCAGTGCTGGATCTAGCAACGGTTGGTTGCTTTTTAGAACTCCAAGAAACTAAGTTGGGACCAAAATAAATGCAGCAGCCACTAGTAGATTTTTAGTCATTAGGGCAGCCAGCCCAGTTGGCATCTGTAAACGCAGTGAAGGTCAATTGGTGAATAGGTCGCAAGGTAATACCATAATGAATAGTAGCCTTAAGATAGCGCAAAACCTGTTTGACAGCTAACCAATGATCTTCAGTTGAACAATGCATAAATTGACACACTTTATTGATGGCAAAGGATAGATCTAACCTAGTAAGAGTGAGGTATTGTAGTGCCCCAACCATACTTCAATAAGTGGAGACATCAGTTAGTGGTTCACCACTTTGTTTCAACAACTTAGAAGCCAAGGGAGCCATAGGTGATGAGCAAGGTTTTGCATTACCCATGCCTATACGAGTTAGAAGAATGGTGGCATACTTGGATTGAGTGAGGGACAGCCCAGTAGAGGATCTATGGGCTTCGATGCCAAGAAAGTATGATAAATTTCCCAAATCGGTGATTGCAAACTCAGTGCCAAGCGAGCGATTAATTTGGTGATGGAGGAGGTAGAGCTCCAAGTAATAATAATATCGTCTACATAGATGAGAAGAATTAGAATGTGGTTAGAGCAATGCTGTATGGATAATGAAGAATAAGTAGTGGAAGCCACAAACACGATAGATAACAAATATGAACTTAGCCAAGAAAACCATGCTCTTGGGGCTTGTTTTAGCCCATATAGAGCTTTTGGAAGACGACATACATGGCCAGGATAATGTGGATCAACAAATCATTGGGGTTGCTTCATGTAGACTTCTTCTTTAATGGTGCCACGGAGAAAGGCATTCTTAATGTCCACTTGACGTAGAGACCAATTATATGTGATAACTAAGGAGAGAACAACTCGAATCGTTGTCGGTTTGATAATTGGACGAAAAGTTTCATCATAGTCCAAGCTAGCCTATTGAGTAAAGCCCTTTGCAATGAGTCGTGCCTTGTATCTATCAATGAAGCCATCAGAATTGGTTTTCAATCGATAAATCCACTCGCAATTGACCACTTTCATAAAGGGTGATAAGGAACCAATTCATAAGTACCATTTTGAATGAGAGCATTAAATTCACTGGCCATAACTTGTTGCTAGTTAGGGTCTTTGTTTGCAACGGAAAAACAAGTGGGATCACTTGGTGTCAAGCTTGAGTGAAAACAAGAATAAAGTATTGCTTAGGGCCTGTTTGTTTGTGTTCTTTTTTGGTTCCCCGGAATACAATTTTTGTTCTTTTGTTCTGGGGAACAAAAAAAAAAAAAAATGTGTTTGTTTATACTTTTGTTCCTGGGCACAAAAAATCTATTTTTTTGTTCCTGAAAATAGATTTGAAATAGAAACAAGAAATAAGAAAAATTGTTTATTGTTTCTGGGAACACTTCTTTCTCTCTCCTATTTTTCATTTCTCTTTCTTTTCTTCTTTTTTCGTTGGCCGGTCGCCAACCTCAACCATGGTCGGCGACCAGCCGTCAAGGGCCAGCGACCTCGCCAAAGTGTCGCTGGCCCTTAGTGAGGCTTGGCCTTGCCTTGGCTGGGCGAGCTCAAGCTCACCCAGATTCAATGAGGTCAAACCTCGCCCAGCCAACCTCGTTAGGGGTTGGCAAGCTTCGTCGTGGTTGGGTGAGGCCGCTGACCCTCATCAGCTGGTCACTAGCCATGGCCGAGGCCGGCAACTGGCCATAAGGAAGAAAAAATAAAATAAAATATTAAAAAATTATACAAGTTTACCAAACGTATTTCTATTCTTTTTCTATTCCAGGAACAAAAATTTTGTGCAGTTACCAAACACATTCTTCTATTAAAAAATTATTCCCTAGAATAGAAATAGTTTTTTCTATTTATGTTCCCTTGAACAATTTTTGAACAAAAACGTTACCAAACGTACCCTTAGTAGAAAGAAAAACCTTTGGTTTACGAATGTTATTTTTTAGATGAGTGACCATTGGATGGGTAGAAGTTGGCGATTGAAATTGAGAAGATTGTAATGGTGGAGCTTCTGGAGAAGAGGATTCAGAAGATTGCTAAATATGTGATGAGGAGTCATCCATGATAGTCGATGGACTTGATGGAGTTGATGTGGTGGTGGACACCTCCTGAAACTATGGGGGCTTAGTAGAGGAATAACAATACAAACAAGAGAACTAGGCATTGGTGATGACAATTGACTGGATTGTGATTTAGCAAATGGGAAGAAGTTCTCTTGGAAAATCACATGGCAAAAGACATATATTCGGCCAGTGCTACGACAAAGACAATGATAGTCATGGTGATGAGGAGAATAGTCAATGAAGATACATTGCATTGTTCTGTCATCAAATTTATTGCGAGTATAAGGGCACAGCCAAGGGTAGCATGCACATCCAAAAACACGCATTTGTAAATAATCAGGTTTTTGGCCAAACAATTTCTCATAAGGAGACAATCCACTCAAGACCGTTGTAGGCATGTGGTTAATTAGAAAGACCACAATGAGGAAAACATCATTCCAATATATACAAGGAATAGAAACTCGAGTAAGCAATGTGATGCTAGTTTCCACAATATGACAGTGTTTACACTTAGCCCGACCATTTTGTTCCTGTGTGTGCGGGCATGAAAGACGATGTAGGATGCCATGAAGACGGAGATAAGGATCAAATTTCTTATACTCACCACCTCGATCGGTTTGGAGGGCCTTGATCTTACAATTGAAATATTTTTCCACTTGGGATTTAAATTGCACAAAAGTAGACAATGCATCAGATTTCACAGTAAGTGGAAAAAGCCATTTATATCCACTATAAGCATCGATAAAAATGATATAATAACAAAAACCATTAACTAAAGTAATGGGAGATGGTCTCCATAGATTAGAATAAAGTATCTCCAAAGGAGCATTATAAATAGTTGATGATCTAGTAAAGGGAAGATGACGCGACTTACCCAAGTGACATGATTCACATAAACTAGATGAGGAAGACGGAGATATCAGCAAGTCATGCTTTGAAATAACTGAAAAAGTAATGTGGGCAGTTGGATGACCCAAGCACTCATGCCAAATAGAAGCAGAAACTCATTCACCAATGAAGCAGGATGGAGCTAGTGGTGTGACATCCTGATTTTCGAGTCTGATTTCGATGAGATGAAATTGACTTTTCATCGACGCGCTTATGGCCTTATTCTCTAAGAGGGCCTCTCACGAGATAACTAGCCTATCGGGTGAAACCATTAAGGGATTTTAACGCAATAGACTTGAGAATTCGACTAGGAATCGATTACTCGACCGTGTTGATCTGAAAGGGTCATTACGATACTGTCAGAAATTGATCAGAGACCGGAGATAGATCGATTCGATTGAGATATGCGATCAAAGTGTGGGTGATTTCACATGATTGCAAAATACTCGTCAATTAGCACTAGACCAATTTTTTTTTTTTTTATCGTTTTGATACCTAGTGCCCGTAAATAAAATCTCGAGATTTTCATGACAATTGAGGGTCGCCAATGTGTCGAAAATGTACAATGTGACTCGAGATAAATCGATCACGGGTCAATTGCACCAAAAATTCCTAAAAGTTACTCGGTAGACTAGGTCACGCTAAAAGCGCGTCGGATTGAAATTAACTGCGAATTTGAACCCGATTTTAGAAATCGAAAAGTCTGTCATGTCACAATCTATTTTAGGAACGGCGACTCACCCTCCGAAGAATTTTCAGAGATTCCAAGATTTTTGTAGAAAACCGTTTCAGACGTCGCAGAAATTAGTGGAAATTTGGATCGGCTAAATTAATTGGATTTTTGGCCTCTCTACCAAGCCTTTGGGTGTCGAGGACTTGTAGAAATGGTATGGCCTTTTTCTTCTACAACAATGGACATCAAATTTGAGAAATTTGATAAAGAAATTAAAGACCAAAAATGAGTGAAATTTGGAACTAGAAGAGGGCAGTAATTTTGGGCTTCAAAATTGGATTATTGGTAGAATTATCTTATAAGAAAGTAATGGGGGACAATGCATTTAAGTGGGTGGATAACCCTTGTGAACTTTCTTTCCCTTGTCTTCTCTTACAAGCTGGCCGACTCCCCCTATCCATTCCCTCTCTCCTTTCTTTGTTGCTTCTCATTCCCTTTTTCATTCGACGAAGCTCAGCTTTCATTTTCATTTTCCTCTGCAATTTCGCTTCTTCACCGAGCCAATCGCTGCCCCACATCAGCGGTCAACCTCACTGCTTTGATCCTTTGCAGCAGACCGCACCATCTCCCTCCACGAAGTTGAGGCCATCATCATCCCGGCATTCTCGTTTTCTCTTCATCAACGCCAGCGAAGACCAACTCCCCTGCTCCACCGCCTCTGCCAGCGTCGCCCGAAGCTGCTTCTTCTCTTTGCCGCTTCTCCACCCACACGGCCACATGGTCTTTTTCCCCAGCAGCTTTCGTCTTCAGCTCCGTGGCACACGTCTTCATGGTCATCAACCTGCATTGAAGACCACCGAAGCTTACCACCCTCAGCTCCACGCGGCCAGCTCGCCTTCAGCTCCTTGGACACTAGAGACGCTTACTCATCCATGCGTCTTCAACTTTGATCAAACGGCCCCAATTCCACTGGTTTCCTCAGCTGAGAAGCCCAGCCCACCGAGTCTCCATCCTCTCACTGCCAGCACGCCTCCGCCAGTGAAGTCCAACAATTCTTCAGCCCAATCTGCGAGTGTCTTGAGCAGCCCATTGGATTTTGGCCCAGTCCAGTGAAGCCCAACAAGATTAGAAGCCTGCAATTTTGAGGCCCAAGCCCGTGAAGTCAGCCTGCTTCAGGCCCAGTCCAATTCAAAAGCAAATCTCATATTGGACTGAGATTGTTGGGCCCGTTTTAGGCCTGATCCGAGTGTCCGTCAACGTCACCAAAAATTCAGATTTCAGCCGCCGTCATGCTGTCGTCACGGTGAACCGGTTTCCCCAATTAACCAGTGAGTTTATTTACTAAACTCTTCTTAGTAGACTAACGACGTCCAATGGGTGTTTAGATTTATTTAATTAGGAATTATGTGGTTAGTTAGATTAATTTAGTGATTTAATTATGCAATTATGCATGTTAGGTGGTTAGATTAGATTAAGTGAGGCCTAGATAAATAGCTAGAAGGGTTAGGGAATTTTTCGGGTCCGTATTGATATTTAATTTAGTGATTTTGGCCTAGGTTGGCATTTTAGTATTTAAATTGATTTATTTAATTAATTTTAGAAATTTAATTATTAATTATTTTCTGAAAATTAGTCCAGGATAGCCGGTGACCGGAATTGCATGCTGATTGCAATGGTGTGTTCAATTTCTGTATTTGGATGTTAATTTGTGCAAATCGAGTGCTTATTGGAAATTTGAGTATTTAATTCCAAAAATTATGAATTTCAATATTTATTCAGAAAATCCCGGGTGTTGGGTTTTAACACCAAAAATAGTTTTATACACTATGGATTTTAAATTGGAGGATATCAATTTTTCTAGTGTGAATTGACCATATATCCACACACGACTATTTTATCATATATTTCTAATACGAAGAAAATAGGCCAGGTTCACTATTTTAATTGAGACATTTGAGTGCAATGCACAGTGTCCTGGGCTGAGATTGATTGGTTGTGTGTTAATTAAAAGAAACCGTCTTGGGCTGTTAAGCCGAACATTACCCATTCATTAGGACTCGGGTTACAGTAGATTCTCGACCTACACCCCTTCGGGGAAGCCGTCTAATTAAGAGACGTCGCCGTGCTCATGGTGGGAGACGAAGCTTGGCTATGCCAAAAGACACCGAACTTATGAGTAGGTTGTACTCGGGTCGCAGTAGATTCTAAACCTACACCCCTTCGGGGAAGCCGTCTAATTGAGAGACGTTGTCGTGCTCAAAGAAGGTGAGATGACGCCTGGCAATGCCAGAAGACCGTCAATTTTGGAGTTGGCCATACCCTTGAGGGGTGTAATTAACAATTTGAATACATGATGGTTGAGTTTGATGCACCTAATTATGAGACCAAAACTGTATGGCATGGAACGGGTTCCTGGTGATTAATTGAATTGATGAGGTGTTTCAATTGTTATGTGCATTAATTATATGCATTGCGATATAAACTGTACTGACTTGCAGGAAGGAACTGAGGCGAGGTAAGTTCCCTGTTCTAATTGTGTGGTTGTGTGACTGGAGCGCCCTGAAGCGTATTTCCCTCATAATCGAGGTTTAGTGGGTGGACTTGCTGAGACATTGTCTCACTGGTTATTGAATAACCATTTTCAGGTCCTTAGAATGTGGTCATGGAAGACCAAGGTCTCGAAGTCTAAGGAGGAGGAGTATGGAGGATCGGTGGATATGTCTTATTAGTATGTCGTAGGATAGCCTCTTGTGAGAGTCGACCCTTTTGTAGGCTTTCGACTAAACTCGTTTTATGCCTGAATCTCGTTGTTTGTAAAAGTGTGCTTTTATGAATTGATATCCTACTTTTCTTGTGACAGCCTGAATTTTCATAATTTGTTTTTGATTAAATAAATCAGGCCTTTCATCGAAACGCTAATAGTGTTATTCTTTGAGCTGATCACTCACGAGATAACTAGACTATCTTGGGAAACAATTAGGGAATCTAAATGCAATTGGACTTGAGAATTCGACCAAGAATCGACTGCTCGACCGTGTTGATCTGCGAGGGTCATTACGGCACCGTCAGAAATCGATCATAAATCAGAGATAGATCGATTCGATTGAGATATGTGATCAAATTGTTAGTGATTCCACTTGATTGAAAAAAAAAATTCTCATCAATCGGCATTAAATTGATTTTCTGTCGTTTTAGTACCCAGTGCCCGTAATTGAAACCTCGAGATTTTCACGACAACTGAGAGTCGCTAATGTGTTGAAGATGTACTTTGTGACTCGAGATAAATCGATCACAAGTCAATTGCACCAAAAATTCCTAAAAGTGACCCGGTAGACTAGGTCACGCTAAAAGCGCACCGGATTGAAAATAACTGCGAATTTGAACCCGATTTCAGAAATTGAAAGTTCTAATGTGTCACAAGCTATTTTAGGAACATCGACTCAATCTTCGAGAAATTTTCAGAGATTCCGGGATTTTTGCGGAAAACCGATTCAAACGTCGCGGAAAATAAACGGAAATTCATACGGGCTGAATTTAAGCAAGTTTTGACTTCCGAGCCAAGCATTTGAGTGTCAGGGATTCACATAAAATTATGTAGGATTTTTCTTCACCAAAAGTGGACCTCGAATTGGATAACCGGAGAGAAAATTGAAGCCAAGTTAATCAAGAGGCTGAAATTTTGACATTTAAATTGGCTTATTTGTGGGATATTCTTATTGTAAAGTATTGGGGGGACAAGCATTAAATTGAATGGCTAAGTCTTGATTTTTTGGCCCCACCGTGACTTCTCCAACACGTCGTCCAGCTGCCCCCATCTTCTCGCCGACTTTATCTCCTCCGGTTCCTGTTTTGTTTTCATTTTATTTTTCATTTTACAATCACCGAAGACCACAGCCCCACGATCTCTCTCCTCTCGCCCATCTCCACTGAGTTTTGTCTTCCCACCACCATCATCATCATCCAACATACACCATCATCTAACGCCATCACCATATTTCCTCCCCTCAGCCCATCTCCAACAGATTTTGAAGTCCAAGTTCATGCCCAAGTTCAGTTGGTTTTAGCAGCCCATTTTGGGCCCAAGAAGAAGGCCTAAGCCCGCGACCAGCAGCCTATAGAAGCCCAAGACCTAAACTCAGCCTTGCTGAGTTGTGTTGGGCCAAGTTTAGGCCCGGCCCAAGTTTGTCGACGCAGCCGAAAATTAAGGTTTCGGCTGCCGTCGCATCGTCGTCGAGGTGAACCGGTTTCCGCAATTAACCGGTGAGTTTATACTCTAAACTCTATTTAGTAGGCTAATAACGTTTAAGGAGTGTTAGATTTACTTTATTAGGAATTAGGTGGTTAGTTAGATTAAATTAGAAATTGAATTATTTAATTGAGCATGTTAGGTGGTTAGCATGATTTAGTTAAGGCCTAAATAAATTGTACTATTTATCTAGAAGGGTTCGAGAATTTTCCGAGTCCGTATTGGTTATTAGTTTAATGATTTTGGCCTATGTTATTATTTGTAGAATTTAAATTGATTTATTTAATTAATTTCAGTAATTATTTAATTATTAATTATTTTTCCGGAAATTAGGCCGGGATAGCCGATGATCGGAATTTTGTGCCAATTGCAATGGTGTGGTTAATTTTTGCAATTGATTGTTAAATTATGCAAATTGAGTGCTGATTTGATTTTTGGTATTTATTTCCAAAAATTGTGAATTTCCAATATTTATTCAGAAAATCCCAGGAGTCGGGTTTTGACACTGAAAATGGTCTTTAGTACTATATGAAATAGTGGGATTTCAAAAAGGATGAATATCAATTTTTATGGATCAAGTTGACCGTGTACCCACACACGAGTAATTTCATGTGAATTTCTAATACGAAGAAAAATGCCAGGCTCACCATTTTAATTAAAGCATTTGAGTGCAATGCACGGTGCCCTGGACCATATTCGAGTGATTGTGTGATGGTCAAGAGAAATTGTCCCGGGTTGTTGAGCTGGACGTTATCCTTATTTGGGATACCCCCTAGACAACGGGAAGCCAGTCGCAGTTGATTCTGGACCCTATGCTCATTTGGGAAAGCCGTTTGATAAAGAGACGTTGCTGTGCTCAATGGGGTGAGACGAAGCCTGGCAATGCCAAAAGACCGCCGAACTGAGAGTAAGCTGTGCTATATGCCGAGATCAAAACTAGAAACGCATGATTAATTGAGTGTGGCGTTTCAGTTATTGGAACTTATTTGTTGCTCATGCTCCCATGTTGTTTGTGAGATAAATTGTACTAACCTGCAAGGTGGATCTGAGACGAGGTAAGTCTCCTTGATTGTATGCTTGTGTGATTATGACACTTTTGGGCGTATTTCCCTCCTAATTGGGGTCTAGAGCGTAGACTCGCTGAGATGATATCTCACCCCGTTGTGGGACAACATTTTCAGGGTTGTCGAGTGGAGGACCTGGAGCTGAGAGGAGGTGATCGGAAGCGTAGGTCAGTTAGGACCGCTTCTTTTTTAAAGGCCAGTCTTTGTAGTCTTTTGGCCATAAACTTGTGTACATGACTCAGTGTATATATAAAAGCATGTTTGTTTGTGAATCTATTGTCTTGCCTTTCTATCCCGAGATGATTACTGTCAGGGGATTTCTTTTCGCTTCCGCATGTGCAATAAAATGGAAAGGGTCGGCGACTCGTCCTGAGAAGTCGCAAATTATTATCGACCAGATAGGGATGGACACGCGCTCGGGGTTCAGGGCATGACATTTCTATCCCGAGATGATTATTGTCAAGGGATTTATTTTCGCTTCCACATGTGCTTAAAAATTAATGGGTCGGCAACTCATCCCGAAAAGTCGCAAAATATTATCGACCAAAGAGGGATGAGCACGCGCTCGGGGTTCGAGGCGCGACACGTGGTGATTTATTTGATTGCAGAGGGACCTTATTGGTGGTACATGCATTATTAAGATAATAAAGTCCATTCTTATGCTGACCTTTGAGTAGAAGGTTCCCCGAGGATCGATCCTTAACACAACATAAATCATGAAATTCAAATACCACAATGTTGTCTTTGGTAAATTGAGAGACTAATAATAAATTCTTCTTGATAGAGAGAACATGATAAATATTTTATAGTTTGAAAGAACTAGTAGGAGAATGTAATATGGAAGGACCGATATATGATATTTGCAAACCTGACCATTTGCAGTACGGATTATTAAAAACGTCAATGCCCAAATATAATTCAAGCCTCAATTATTAGACCCACAGAAGCATCAAGTGACACAAAGCCATATCCATGCAGAAGCAATTAAGATATTGAAAGGAGAATGAAAAGAGAAGGGCTCACCAGGGAGGATATTGCCTATGATCTCCGCATCGGTGGGGGGTCTCTTGCCTCAACCTCACAAACTCAGGGGATACTCCATCTCCAGGTCCTGTGGAAGAACAACTCCTGAGTCAAGTACAAAGGAGCACCCACAGTAACCACCGTCCAATCATCACAAAACACGCAAAAAGAATTCTCATCGTGTAACTCTCCTAAGAGTCATCATGCCAAAAACAAACACACCTCGACGATGACGACAGAGAGCCCCCATACTAACGCTTGCATACTAACTTAATGGTGCTTGCATACTAAGCCGGTTCACTTAATTGGTACAATGTAACGCGCCAAGCTTGTATTAAAACCCATTCGCAGTGTGCCGCGACTAGCATCACTTAACGTACCAATTTAGTAGACCCGTCTTAGCATACCTAGCATTGCTCTATGAAACCATCCAAGGTCATAACTTTGTCGGCAAAATCAGTCGAAACATCTAACTGCATTCCCGACGCTAAAATGGCCAAGGGCTGGCACGCCGCCACTCATTCTGCGCTATTGAACACCGACTAGGAACGGCCGCAGCACAGGGCCAATTCATCCCAAAAGGTTCAGAGTCGCAGTTCAATTACTTGGATACGCAAGGCTTGAAAAAGGTGACGAATTTAGTTTGACAGGAGTTGAACGCGAAGTCGCTGTAGAGAGAGAGAGAGAGAGAGGGTGACGGACTCGGGGGCTGTGGCGGCGGCCACAAGCGCTCAGCCGAAGCTGTGGTGGCCGGGGACAGTGGAGCGCAGCTGCGGCGATTGTCGCGGTTGTGGCTACTTGGCATGAAGTGCGGCTACGGTTGCCACGGAGCCGCCGGTCTACGGCGGCGCCGATGGGGCTTCTGAGGCGGCAGTCGATGGTCGGTGGCGGATGGGCGAACGGCTTTGGCAGGAGCGTTTGGCGATTCCAATTTCACTCTATGCTTTCTGGGGGGAAATGTAGATATTGAGAAAATGGAGGGGTGGAAAATCGGAAATGTAAAGGGCGGTTATATAAAAGCATGAAAATTTGGGGAATTCTAAATTTTTACAGTAGAGAAATTAAAGGATGCGTTATATGTGCAAAAAAATAAAATACCAGTTAATTTTATCATGAAAAATTGACGAATGACATACACAAAAATAATAATTACGAATAAGTAGCCATCCTTTTTTATACCAATGGCAACTTTTAAGAGGAATTAACATGTTTTAACACAATTATGTAGCAAAGTTGAAAACGACACCAGTAGGTAGACGTACATATATTTCATAATTTAATTTAACCAACATGTGATGTTTTTCAATGACACGACTTGATAGAGATGCTAAAACCAAACTATTATATATAAATATGAATTCTCAATTTTGTTTGTTTAATATGGAGATTTGTATACATTATTTGGACCTTTTTAACATATGATAAACCTGATATCATAATATCTTTTTATGGATGGAGTAATTTGTATGAAATAAATATATATATATATATATATATATATATATATATATATAACATAATGTTTCTAGTATAACGTAATGTTTCCAGTAATCTTCTTCATCTTAGCAAGGATATAGTTGATGCAATAAAACCATAGACGACTTTAGTCTATCGATTAGAATCCTCAGAATTAGGGGGCTAGAATTGAAAATACTCTAAAGATAATGAACATACCATAATTGAATTTTGCGTGTATTTAAAACCTCGAAATCGTGGATCTAATGATATAAATCAAATCATATTTATTATTTTTTTTTCATGAAATTTTTAACTAATAGTTGAAATTATCCTTAAAAAATATAATGGTTGAGCTTAAAGAAATGATTATGGAATAGTTTTTATTATACCGCAAGAATAACAAAAAACCAAATAACAAGTAATTGTAAATTATTATGAGGCCCCACTCCTTCGAGAATTTGTACCTCACAACATGTTATTCTCACAGTAATCCAAAGACAATTGTGCTACTAAAAACCTTCAACTCCAGAGTTCTATCATAAGAGATTATGCCAGTGGAAAAGGTACAACAAGTGACTCATTCGCAAGCAACCAGGACCACCTGTTTCCCGACATTGCGACCGGAGAACAGCCCGACCAGGGCCGCTGGACCGTTCTCGAGCCCTTCGACGGTGTCTTCAATATATACAATCCTTCCCTCTTTAGTGGGAGGCAAAACCATCTCCAGGAACTTCGGATAGAGATGACAATAATCAAGCACATTGAAACCTTCCATTCGAACCTGCTTCGTAATGAGTTGCATCAGGTTGTGCACGCCTTCGGGCTGCTCGAGGTTGTATTGCGAGATCATTCCACATACCGCGATTCGACCATGAAGCTTCATGTTGAGTAGCACCGCATCCAGCGTCTTTCCCCCGACATTTTCGAAGTAGATGTCGATCCCCTCAGGGAAGTACCTGAAAGATTTAGAGATGGAAAACCATCAGCTGGAGTCCGCTTCGCGCTCGTGCGCATACACGTAAGGTGCTTGATTCGCTCAATCGTCATTAGTGTGTTCCGAACTAACCTTTTCAGTGCTGCATCCAGATTTGATTCTTCCTTGTAGTTGAAAGCTTCGTCGAATCTGAGCTTGTTCTTCAGCAAGTCGACCTATTTTGCGGAAATGAAAGAGGAAATGAAGAGATTAGTTAACAAAGGGAGTACTTCTGCATTTATTTAGGCGGATTGATGAGGATATACATCCGACACGGCGATCCTTGCAGATGCTAAATGTAATCGGAAAACCGAATTACGCCATGTCGGAGGGGGGATGTTCCCTAAACAACTGTCATTTGAGGAAATTCAATATGTCGGACGAATGCAAGAAGATCACCTTTTCTTTGCTGCCGGCACTGCCAACAACATAACAACCGAACAACTTCGCAAACTGGCCAACAAGCTGACCAACTGCCCCTGATGCGGCCGATACAAAAACAGTTTCTCCTTTCTTAGGAGAGCATAACTCGATAAACCCAGCATAAGCAGTCAGGCCCGACATGCCTGCAGAGTTCAGGTTTGTAGAAACTAGAATGAGTGTCAAAATTTTGCCAAAGCTGAAGAGCAGGAGCGCTACGGCTACAGCTAACTATCACGAGACAGCGCTACTTATCCAAAAGAGAAGCTGTTAAAAATATTTGGATGTGTACGTGCAAAAGCATGGTTTTGATATTAGTTATAGTTTTTGGTTAGTAATGTGTGCAAGTGTATGATATAGGATGGACAAGGGACAAAATAAGATAATTGAAGGATATAAATTACGATATGTGGGGGAAAATAATTTTATTAGTTGAACAAAATAATTTGATGGAGGTATTGGTAGACACTCTCCATATAGTTATGGTGAAGGTCTAAGACCTCTCATGGTGGATGGTTTTGATATTAATTATAGTTTTTGATTAGTGAAGTTGTGCAAGTGTATGATATAATTTGTAGAGGATGGACAAGGGATGAGATAGGATACTTCAAGATCGTATATTCTCATGCTCCTGCTTCTCTCACTCTCTTACATCAATGGGTTAACATTTCCACCGACAAAGTACAGCTGCCTTAGAAGATTCTGGACTTCCCTTGAATGTTGTCATTTTCTTCTTTCTTCCTCTAGAGACTTCTATATTGGTGCTTCTACACTTTTCTTTGCCACCTAAGCTAGATTTTCTTTTTTATGGATTTTTCTTGATTTTTCTAGCTAATATCAATCTTGAAGTTTTTAGAAAGTTTTAGAGAAAATGTATCACAATTTCTAACAGAAGCTATCAAAAAGTTCTTGAATTACAAACTCATTGCATAATTCAATCAACTAATAGTTCTGCAGAACATGCAATAGAACTGTCGAAAGTGTGCATCAACAGGAAGACTTGGAGAGAAAAATATAGTTCAATAACATTGAAAGAGCAGATATCGAAGAGGGTACCCAAAAGACCGGTGTAGTAAGAGAGGGGAATGTCGGTGTGTTCGATCTTAAAGCAAGTCTCTGGCACGGGAAGTAGACTGTACTCCTCCCATCCGGTGAGGCCCCAAACCAAATCGCCTTTCTTGAAATTCGGATGCCCAGATTCCAGGACTCTCGCCACTCCAAATCCGGTAACAGGCTGCACAGATGTGTTGACACACGGTAACACATTTGGCGAACATAAATTTCGAAGCAATTCATCAGAATCACAGGCACAATGCTTACAGAGCCGTGTTCAGTGTTGTTTCGTTTCAAACAATTATGTACTTTGTTCTATATGCAAGCTACTTTCATCAGTCATCATCCTAACACAGTGAATGGAAGCGATGAAAGCAAGCCGTGTTGTCTAGTTAAATATGATTTTATCGGACCACCCTAATGCAAAACGTGAAAGCTTCTCTACCTACGAGCATAAACTCGGTTCTTTGAATTCACCAAATCCTCCAACACATTTTTCAGGAACTATTGGGACACATTTAGAGCAATGGATATGCTTTCAAAGACGCCTCGAATCGGTCGTACCTCAGAGATTACAATAACTCAACCCATAAACAATAATAGGATACAAAGAACGAAACAATCCTTTGATAAATCACAGTCGTGACAAAAATGCAACGTATAACCAGTCCTGAAATACTATTTACCTGAAATACTATTTAGCCAGCCTGAGAATCAACGATCCAAGAACAGTAGCAAGCAAAAGCATGCAAAATCAAGTTCTCAGAAACCAATGTAAAACGACACAAATTTTCACAAGGAACAAAACAAAAAGAAGAGTTGAGCAGGGCTCACCGAACCAGGTTGGAAGGAGGCGATATAGCTCTCAGCCGGGTCGGTGAGCTCCTGCATACGGATTCTCATGTAAGGATCACAGGAGAGGTAGAGATTCTTCACCAGCACTCCCTTGGAGCCTTCGGCGACCGCACTCGTCAGTTCAATGGTCGACTCCGTCACCTCCATGTCTGACTCTTTGGGGAAGGCTCCCTTCGCAAGAAAGTCCCTGAACATCACCTGCTTGTTCCTCATCCTTTCTTCTCTTTGCTTCTCTCTCCTCTCGACAGAATGCGCGAAAGATCCAAGAAAGCTAAAAACTCAGGAGAGGTGCGGTGTTTTGGAGCGTCTCTATATGCAGAGATGGAGTGATGTTTCTCAGCTGTCATGGGGTGGAGATGCTAAGACCTACTCGAACAGACAAGTCTCGCAACAAGATTCGCACACGGCAATGATGCAAGGTGAAGCAAGAACCGGACAAACTCACGCATCAAGCAAACAAACCAAGCAAGTGCAGCCACTCATGCATCAGATCAACACAATACAGCAGGCACTCATGCTCCGTTTGACCGTCTCAACCCGCCAAGGAACTTCAAGAACCCCAGAAAAAGACAACGACAATGACGTCGGGCGTCCACTGTCAACCCGCGAACAGATAGCGTTCATACTGTCAGAACCACGTCTGCACGATAGCATCCACGCATCGCTCCATAAAGAGAAGACGACAAGATGGATTTGTTTATGAGGGTCGTTTTCCTGAATGGGGTTGCCTTCTCGGACAGATTCAACCCCCAGTCTTTATCACTGTCGATCGACTTTATTGAGACGATCAAGTCCATTGCACCTCCACGTCACAGATTCAACCCCTAGTCTTTAACCCCCATTAAGTGATTTTCCACCGACATCGTGAGATGGACTTAATTAGCAAGACGTAAAAATATTTAGAACTCAATTGACACAATTAAAATAATGATTACGCTAGATTAGTCTAACGCCCTTTCAGTACCTTTTATTTTAATTTCAAAAAATATTTTGCAGGCAATGTTAATTAATTTTAACTTAAGCTACTAACATGCAAATGGTGGTTATACGGGTGCTCAGTCAATAAAAATAACATTCAATGAAAAATATTAACACAAGTGAATGCCCTAAACATGATTTCTAAATGACCGGACACCTAATTTTCCTTTTTTTTCTTTTTTAAAAAAAAATGTTAATTATATGCAATCTTGATCTAAATTTAATATGCATGGATTTTACTTTAATGATATGGAAATGCCATTCGTATGGCCTAACTAGAACTATCACTACATGTATGCAATCTTATTTCTATGATCCTAAATATGCATGTGTTTCATGACATGGGATGAATGACATAATAATCCTATATGCATGTTCTTTTTGTGATTTTTTTTACGATTTTTTTTTATTACACATATGCAACCTATATTAAACAATGATGACATGACATTGGATTAACTATGAACTAACCTATTAATTAACCGAGTAAAAGACTTTTGTGTTTTTTTTTTTTTATTTTAAATGACCTAGTAATTTTTATTAAAAAGAAAGTAACATAATGATGCAATACTAATTTTTGGCATTTTTTTTATTTTTGATTTTTTATTTTTTTTATTAAAAAAATTAAACTATAACTCATATGGCATGCATAACATTTTTTTTGTTCTTCTTTAGTTTTACTAAATGAAAATTGATTTAATCTAAAACTAATTAGACTAACTAAAATGAATGATATTCTAATTTATTTTAGGAATCAATTTAACTTAAACTATATTTTATCTTAAAAGCTATATAAAAAATCAAGACATGCCAACATTATTTAAAATTAGCCCTAATAAAAATCACCTATCTAAAAGTATAATCTAAAAATTATAATCCTATAAATGCAATTCTAATTTACTAACCCTAAAAATATAGTCCTACTTTACTAAACCTAAATGCTCTAATGCAATATTTAGATTTTTATGCATTTTCTGATTTTTTTTTATTTTTTTAGTCTTTCCAAACAAATATTTATCTTAAAAGAATGAAGATAAGAATTAAAATAACTGAAAAAAATAATCCGTTGTCTCACGGATTAAATTAACAATTATTTTAACTCTATAATAATTTAACAATTGAAATATTATCAAAATCCTAAAAATTAAAGTAATTAAAAAAATGAGCCGACGTCTCACGGGCCAAATTAATAATTACCTTAATTTGGGATAAAACTCCTAATGTCTACGAGGTCTACATATAATACTACAATCCAAATAATTAAACTTAAAAAATAAGCTAACATAATCTGAAATAAGTAAAAGATAAAGAATATACTACCTAATTTCCTTTTCCCTCTTTTTTTTTTGCTTTTCCTTTCTTCTTTTCCTTCCCAAACGCAGTTTGTGTTCGTGCGGCTGGTCACCAGCTCTAATGAGGGGCGGCAATGCTGGTACAGTGGAAACGCCGGTGCGGTGGCAGGCGTTAGACAGATCCGGTTCGGGTCCGGTTTCGGCAGAGCTTCAGCAGGAGGGAAACAACAGATCGGTGGCGCTGCAGGTGTCGGGCCAGAGGCGTCGGAGGAGGAGCGGTCGCGGATGGGCAGGGCCGGCGTTGGGCGAGTTGGCGTCACTCGGAGGGGAGGGTGGCCCGGATCGTTGCGGCGATGCTACAGTCGTTGGATGGGCGTCGGAGCTCGAGCAGGGGCGTCGAATTCTGGTGTCGCTGGCAAAGAGCACGTCGGAGGAGGAGCGGTCGCGGATGGGCAGGGCCGGCGTTGGGCGAGAGATGGCAGCGGGGCGTCGCGGGTGTCAACGCAGACCACCGGCGAAGGGCGTCGCGAGCCGAGAGACTCCTGGTGTAGGTGCTGATCGGAAGCAACGCCGCCGTGGGACTGGCGCAGCGAGATCTGGTAGGCGGCTAGGCGGACTGGGTCGCTGTGGCAGTGCGGTGAGTTGCTGGCGTGCCGGCGACGACGAACGGAAGCGGCGGAGCGGTGTAATGGCGCGGCAAGGAAGCTGCTGTGAGTTGCAGAGAAAAAAAATGCGGGCGGCGAGTGCAGGGGAGGAAGACGATGCCCCCCTTTTCTTTGTTTGACCGGTCACTCTCACCTCTCTCTCTCTCTCTCTCACGTCGCTTTCACGCCTTCCCCTTCTGTCTCTCTCTCTGCCTCTGTACTTTTTCTCTCTTTCTCTTCAATTTTCTATTTTTCCCCCTTTTCACTTTTCACTTTTTTTTTGGACGAAGAGGAACCCCTTAAACCGAAGCCTCGGCTTCTCTTTTATAGAAGAAAAACTTGAAATCGTTGAAGATTTGGCGATATTCATTCAACCTCTTCGACAAAGAAATGGCTCCGAAATCCGGACGTTGAATTATTTTGAATTCAAAATTTTTTTCAAAATTTCCCTCTACAACCAAATGCTATATTATTATTTTCTAAAAAATAAATTAAATTTTAAAATAGGTGTCAAAAGTTATAGATCTAGGACTTTTTAATAATTTTCTCGAATTCAATTTAGTATGTCTATAATAATTGTTCCATTTTATCTCTCTTTCTCTAAACTCAAGTTAATTACTCGAAAAATTCAAGGTAGCCGAGCCTATCATGAAACCACCTTATTTAACGTTCCAAGCCCGAACTTATTATGAATGAGTTTTTCTCCTTGAGCTATTGGGCCGGAACCAATTATTCTTCACGAGCGTGAATCTATAACCAAGAAAAGATAAGCCTTTAAAAAGGAGATGATAGCAGCTGCATGGATATGTTACTGTGGACAAATTTTATCAAATTTTTAATATTATCTTGCAATTTTTTATTAATTTTCTTCTTTCTTTTTCTTTTTTGTTTATTAAAAAAAATCTTTCTTTGCTGGTTGCCCAACCTCGATGATGGCCGACCACCAACCACAACCTACAATTAACCAAGGTCACCCTCATCAACCTCAAGCGAGGTCACCCTCCCTAAGATCTAGTGAGGGGCGACCTCATGACCTCAAGTAAGGCTAGACCTCGTTGACCTTCAAAGAGCATCAGTCTCAACTTTTCTATTCAAAGCAAAGAGACAAAAAGACTCTGCATTTCTCCAAAAAGGCTTGATCTCAACCTTGATTCTTCGTGGAAGAAGTCTTCTCACCTCATACCCAACCTCACTAAAGGCTAGTGATGGCTAGCCTTGCTAGTTTCGAGTGGGGTATCAACCTAAAAAACTCTAAATTGGTATTATTGTAATAAATTTATCACAAACTAATTATTTTGTCACAAAAACTTTAAATTGGTTTACCAATGATAAATTTATTCTCTATTAATTTTTGTTGAATTTTATCATCAAATCATTAAGTTAGATGACACATAACAGTTGATGATAAGCATGTCAATTTTGGGTTTTACCCTCTATTTGTCACAAGCATATAAATTTGTGATTTTTTTTATGTTATTAATCCAATTTAATGGAAATTAGTATAAGGTAAAATTGTCATAAATGTACTGATTTAGAGTTTTTTGTGGCAAGAACATTGGTTTGAGATAACTTTGTTACATATGTATGAGTTTTGATTTTTTCGTGTATTAACCCAAAATAAAATATCAATTAACTTTATCATGAAAATTTGACAAATGGAGTACAAAAGATAATAATTTTAAATAAGTAGTGATCCTTTTTACATGAATGACCACTTTCAACACAAATTAACATGTTTAAACATAATTATATACCAAACTCGAAAAATGACACCGATTAAACGCACATAAATTTTATTATGAAATATGTCAAAATAAAGTGTTTTTCACTAATACGACTTGATCGAACACTAAAATCAATATATCATATGTAGACATGAAATTATATATATATATATATATATATATATTCTTTTTTTTTGCATATGGAGTAATTTGTATGAAATAAATAAACAGATATGACCTAATGTTTCCGGTAATCTTCTTCATCTCACCAAGGATTTAGTCAATGCAATAAAACCAAAGATGACTCGTCTATCGATTAGATTCCTCAAAAATAGGGGCCACAAATAAAAATACTCTTAACGATAATGAATAGACCATAATTAGATTTTGCGTGTATATGAAAAAAAATGAAATTCAGATCCAACTATATAAGTCAAAATGATGAATCGTATTTCTTATTTATTTGCAAAATATAAGTAGTTGAACTTATTCTAAAAAATATTACAGTTGAACTTAGTTACTCCGTAGCTCTATCACAAGAAACTGCCAATGGAAAAGGAGAAGATCCTATCGGAAGCACAAGCGAAAGAGACTATGCCAATGGAAAAGGAACAACAAGTGACTTATTCGCGAGAAACTAGGACCACCTGTTTCCCGACATTGTGATCGGAAAACAGCCCGACCAGGGCTGCCGGACCGTTCTCGAGCCCTTTGAAGGTGTCTTCCACATATACTATCCTTCCCTCTTTCATCTGAGGCAAAACCATATCCGGGAACTTCAGATAGAGATGATAATAATCGAGCACACTGAAACCTTCCATTCGAACCCGCTTCATGCTTATTTGAATCAGGTTAGGCACGCCTTCGGGCTGCTCAAGGTTGTACTGCGAGATCATTCCACATACCGCGATTCAACCATGAAGCTTTATATTGAGTAGCACTGCATCCAATGCCCTCAGGGAAGTACCTGAAAGATTTTAAGATGGAAACCGTCAACTCAATTCGGCTTCACGATCGTGTGCATATGTGTTACAGCAGTTGATTCGCTTAATCATCATTAGCGTGTTCCAGACTAACCTTTTCAATGCTGCATCCAGATTTGATTCTTCCTTCTAGTTGAAAGCTTCATCGAATCTGAGCTTGTTTTTCAGCAAGTCGACCTATTTTGCAGAAGTAAAAGGGGAAATGAAGAGACTAGCTAACAAAGGGAGTACTTCTGCATTTCTTTTAGCAGATTGATGAGGATAAACATCCGACACGGCGATCATTGCGGATGCTAAACGTGTTTAGGAAACAAAAATTAGTGCCATGTTGGAGCGTTCCCTAAACAATTGCCATTCGAGGAAATACGAGATGTTGGACGAATGTGAGAAGATTACCTTTTCTTTGCTGCCGGCACTTCCAACAACATAGCAACCAAACAACTTCGCAAACTGGCCAACAAGCTGACCGACTGCCCCTGATGCCACGGATATAAAAACGGTCTCTCCTTTCTTAGGAGAGCATAACTCGAAAAACCCAGCATAGGCTCTCAGGCCCGGCATGCCTGCATAGTTCAGGTTTGCAGTAACTAGACTGAGTACCGAAGTTTTGCTAAAGCTAAAGAGTAAGAGCAATATGGCTAGGGCTAACTATCACGAAACAACGCTACTTATCCAGAAGAGAAGCTATCAAGAAATTCTTGACTTACATACTTGTTGCATAATTCAAGCGACTAACAGTGCTGCAGAACTTGCAAAAGAAACTGTTGAAAGTGTGCATCGACAGGAAGACTTTGAGGGAGAAAAAACATAGTTCATTAACATTGAAAGAGCAAATACGTTAGACGATCGAAGAGTGTACCCAAAACATATGTAAGGATCGCAGGAAAGGTAGAGATTCTTCACCAGCACTCCCTCGGAGCCTTCGGCAACAGCTCTCGTCACATCAACGGTCGACTCGGTCACCTCCATGTCCGACTCCTTAGGCCTGCTTGTTCCTCATCCTTTCTTCTTCTCTTTACTTCTCTTTTCTTTTCTCTCGATGGAACGAGCGAATGATCCAAGAAGCTAAAACCTTCAGGAGTTGGGGAAGTTCGCAGCGTCTCTATACGTAGGGATGGATTGATGTTTCTCAGGTGTGGTCGGGTGGAAATAGCAAGACTAGGACAAGGCGCCTCGTGCATGCTAGAACAGGCAGAAGTCTCGACAAGACTCGTGCACGACATCAATACTAGGTGAAGCAAGACGCTGACGACTCACGCATTAAGCAAACGACCAAGCGCCGCATGTCAACCCGCGAACCTAAAACAAGATGTCATCAGTGACCTCTAGGCGCCTCCGTTGGGTCCCCCTCTCTATCGTCTCGACGAGTCATAGCTCGTGGAGATTGATTGGCTCCGGCCCTATAGCTCAACGAGAGAATACAAAACAAGATGTTTTCGTGCTAGTCTAGAGTGCCGTGAATTTTTTCTGAGTAATTAGCTTAGGTCTAGAGATAGAGAGATGAAATGGAATAATTATGACATAAGTGTAGTATGCGACTAAATTGAATTTAGATTATTGAAAATAGAGTTTGATTCCCTAAAAAAAAATAAACCAACTTTAAATTTAATCTCAATTTTGTTGTAAACTTTTTGTTTTGAGTAAAAAAAATCACAAACTTTTAGGGAAAATTACCAAAAAATTCACAAACCTATTATATTAGTATCTTTTTAGTTATAAACCTTTCAATTAAACCAATTTAGTCATTAACTTTTTCACTTTACCAATTTAGTCCATTTGAGCAATTTGGGCTAGAAACTACTGACGTAAATGACAGCCATCCTACATGGTATAACTAGTGCTGATGTAAACTTTTAAAAAAATAAATATTTTTGTTAATTAGTCTTTTCTTTTTTCTTTTTTTTTTCCTTCTCTTTTCCTTCTTTTATTTTTTTCTTTCCTTTCTCTTTTTTTTTTCCTTCCTTTTTCATTATTTTCCTTCGCTAGTCACTAGCCTCTATGCTGGTCAGCTAAGGTCACTAGCTACAGGTGAAGGTGAGGGCTGGACAAGGCCACACATCGCTAAATCCGATGAGGGGACCATTCTTTTAGAATTTTCATTTATTATTATTATTGTTGTTGTTGTTGTTGTTATTGCTGCTGCTGCTGCTGTTGTTATTGTTATTATTATTTCTATTCTTTCTTCTTCTTCTTTTTACCTTCCCTTCTTTCTCTAGTTCATCGTCAAGATGGTCGACAACTGGCCAATGATGAGGGCCGATGAGGTTGACCTTGGGAGAGGCTTGCCATTGCCAATGACCACTGGAGGCAAGCTTCGCTAGAGGTCAACAAGGTCAACATTTCCGATCCTCACCTCTCATCGATCACCTACTAGAGAAAGAAGGGAAGAAAAAAGAAAAGGAAAAATAATAAATAAAAAAGATAAAAATTCAAAAAATATTAAATATTATTAAAAATTATCAACGTCAATGCCACATAAAATGCCAAGTATTCACGTTAGTGATTTTCAGCCTAAATTAGTAAGATGAATTCAATTAACAAATACGAAAAGGTTTAGGATTGAAATTATAGAAGTGCAAAAAATTTCAAACTTTTTTTTTTATAAATTTCTCTTCCATGAGTAACATTTTCGGTATGAAATGAAATTGAAGATTGATACTTTCTTCTTTAACTAATAGCCAGTAAAAGATCATAAAATTCAGTTAAATCAAATTTAAAGAGGTTAGTAAACGTTAACTTTGTCGGCAAAATCAGTCGAAACATCTACTGCATTCCAGATGCTAAAATGGCCAAGGGCTGGCACGCCGCCACTCATTCTGCGCTACAGAGAACCAACTAGGAATGACCGCAGTTCAATTACTTGGATAAGCAAAGCTTGAAAAAGGTGACGAATTCAGTTCGATAGGAGTTGAACGCGAAGTCGCTGTAGAGAGAGAGAGAGAGAGAGAGAGAGAGAGAGGGTGACGGACTCGGGGGCCGTGGCGGCAGCCGCGAGGGCTCAGCCGAAGCTGCGGTGGCTGGGGACGGTGGAGCCAGCTGTGGCAATTGGCGGCAGTCACTGCTACACGGCGCGAAGTGCGGCTGCGGTTGCCACAGAGTCGCCGGTCTATGGTGGCACCGATGGGGCTTCCGAGGTGGCGGTCGATGGTCAGTGGCGGAGGAGCGAAGGGCTTTGGCAGGAGCGTTTGGCGATTCCAATTTCACTCTATGCTTTCTGGGGGGAAATGTGGATATTCAGAAAATGGAGGGGCGGAAAATCGGAAATATAAAGGACGGTTAAATAAAATGAATGAAAATTTGAGGAATTCTAAATTTTTACAGTAGAGAAATTAAAGGATAAAATACCAATTAATTTTATCATGAAAAATTGAACACAAAAATAATAATTACGAATAAGCAGTCATCCTTTTTCTTATAGGAATGGCAACTTTTAAGAGGAATTAACGTGTTTTGACACAATTATGTAGCAAAGTTAAAAATGACACCTAGTTAGACGTACATATATTTCATAATTTAACTTAACCAACATATGATGTTTTTCAATGACACGACTTGATAGAGATACTAAAACCAAACTATGATTGTATTTCTTTTTTTTTTTCATGAAATTTTTAACTAATAGTTGAAATTATTCTTAAAAAATATAACAGTATAACTCAAAGAAATGATTATGAGATAGTTTTTACTACACTGTAAGAAAAACAAAAAATCAAATAACAAGTAATTGTAAATTATTACAAGGCCCCACTTCTTGAAAAAAAAATTTGGTCAAAAGATACGGACTTTTCATTCATATGTGAGCAAAGGTACATCCCTTAAACAGGGCATCAATACAGAGTAAGTCCAACATAAGCTGAGGAAGAGAAGAAGCCTAGTTATGTGGAAGGTTGCCTTGGCCATGGGCCTTCGCGGCCTAGTCAGCTAGGGCATTTGCTTCCCTTCAGCAGTGCAGCACGCTCAGATTGGAAAACAGCGTCTTCAAGGCTACGCATTCAGCAAACAGAGCTTGACAGTCCCAAGGTGGTTCGCGGCATCCGTTGATGGTCTCAACTAGGATGAGATTATCCGATTCAATAATGAGGTAGTCTTCCACCTGTTCTTGCTGTAATAGCTCCCGAAAAGTGTATAACAGAGCTTGGGTCTCTGTTTCTATGGCAGATCGAGCCCTAACGGTACGGGCGAATCCTCCAATAAACTTGCCAGAAGAGTCCCAAGCGATGCTAGCAATCGCGCCTTCATGGTGTCCACTGGGAAAAGCCCCGTCGAGATTGATCTTGATTATCCCCTGTGGCGGAGGTTCCCTCCGGTTAGGGTTCAACCATGTCTTCCGGGTAGGTTTTTCAATCTGTGGAATTCGACTGCCTACCTGAGCCATATTAATTGATGCTTGAACCAGGTGATCCGGGTGTGTCCGCTGATGCAGAAAAACAAAGAGGTTCTAGGCTTTCCATAAATGCCAAAGCAAAGCCGCGATCTGCTCAAACATAGGTACACCTCTCGGCTAATCCTTCTTCTGGTTAATATGCATATGAAGCCATGTGTCGATGCGCTGTATTCTGTGGTGTGTAACATTAATTTGCACGCTGGGGTGATTCCATATGTATTTTGTCCATGGACATAGAAGGAATAGATGTTCCGGGGTTTCGGGTATGTCTGATGAGCAAAGTTTACAAAAAGGGTATGGGATAATCTTCCTACGATATAAATTATCTGCTGTAGGTAGAGCATTCTGGCACACTGCCCAAAGAAATACATGAACCTTTGAAGCTATTTGAGTTTTCCAAATCTGTCTCCATAAGTTAGTAGGGGGCTGATAGGAGGATAAAGGCTGAGACTGTAACTTGAGAGATGCTATTTGTTTAATGAAATGATAACCACTCTTAACGTAATAACAACCATCTGAAGTGTCTGTCCACACAATTTTGTCCTCAGATGAGGCTAGCGATAGAGGAATAGATAGTATTTCGGTAGCGATGTGGTCCTGATAAAATTGACGCAGTCGTTCCTCATTCCACTCATTCTGATTAGGCATAATAAGTTCCTGCACTTTTTTCGGTTCTGTCCTGTTGTATGGTCCACCTAGAACTCCCATTTTCAGCCATTTGTCTTCTCTGATTCTAATCTGGGTGCCATTCCCTACTGACCATTGGAGCTTTTCAATAATAGAATCCCTACCTAGAATAAGACTTCGCCAGCCCCAAGAAGACCTCGTCCCCTTTTTTGCAGACCAAAAACTTGTATGAGGGAAGTATAAAGCTTTAAAAACAGTGCTCCACAAAGAGGAAGGATTAAGAAAAAGTCTCCATGCTTGCTTACCCAAAAGAGCTTTGTTAAAGAAAATTAAGTCGTGAAAACCTAAACCTCTTTGATCTTTACTCTTTTTGAGAGTTTCCCAGTTTTTCCAATGAACGCCTGATTTGTTGCTACTGTTTTTCCACCAGAACCTTGCTGTTTGTTGTTCCACCGCCTTACATATGGATATAGGAAGCTTAAAAATCATCATAGCATACTGCGATTGTGCCTGAACCACCGATATCAACAAAACCTCCTTCCCTCCCTTAGATATGAGGTTTTCCTTCCACCCCTCCAGCTTAGTATTAACTCTACTTAAGATCCATGCAAACATGTCATGTTTAGAAGATCCCTAATCAGACGGAATGCCTAAATATTTCCCTGTTCTGTCCAAGATTGGAACTCTAGGATCATTAGCCAGATTAAGTCTAAGAGAATAGGGGCAGTTTTTACTCATAAGCAAGCTAGATTTGTTTATGTTTATCTCTTGACCAGTAGCTAGGCAATACTGATTGAGAATGTTCGATAAGTTTTGGCTCTCCCTTAGTCGACCATCAATGAACAGGATGGCGTCATCGGCAAAGAATAAATGTGATAACGTAGGACACCATCTGTTGAGTTTAATGCCTCTTAAATGACCCATAGTAACAGCATTCTGGATAAGAGTAGATAATAAATTTGCCACGAGTATGAATAAATAGGGGGATAGAGGGTCACCTTGCCTTAAACCTCAGGATGGGCGAAAATAATGGAGAGATTCCCCATTCAGTTTTACACTAAAAGAAGTCGTTGAAACACACTGCAGCATCCATTTCACCCATTGAGCATGAAATCCAAGTCTGTGAAGGTAATCTTTTAAGAAATCCCACTCCACCCTATCATAGGCTTTCTTCATATCCAGCTTGAGAATTCCCTGAAATTTTTTCTTTCTAGCTCTAGATTTCAACTGGTGTATAACCTCTTGAACGATAAGAATATTGTCCTGGATTTGTCTACCAAAGACAAACGCACTTTGTTCTTTAGAAATTAGCACCGGCAGCCAGGTCTTTAGACGGTTAGCCAAAAATTTTGATATGATCTTGTAGATAAAATTACATAAACTGATGGGGCGAAATTGTTCTAACATCTCGGGATTCTGGATTTTCGGAATAAGGACTATGGAAGTCCAGTTAATTTTCGATGGCATGTTGGCTGTAGCAAAGAATTGTTGAACCGTAGAGAAGACATCTTCCTGTATAATGTCCTAGTGATGACGGTAGAATAATCCATTTAACCCATCCGGTCATGGCGCTTTAGTTGCGCCTAGTTGAAAGGTGGCTTGTTTGACTTCCTCCCTCGTAACTTCTGCTGTTAGATGTGTATTCATTTCTGCTGTTACTATTGGGAAGCATTGCATTAGAATAGGGCTATAGTCCCTTTGACCTGCAGAAGCGTACAATTGCTGGAAAAAGTTGAGTGTCTCATGCTTCACTTGATCTGGATCGCCAATCCATTCCCCATTATCGTTATGTAAAATGCTGATTTTATTCCTTTTGCGCCTTTGTATTGTGGTAGCATGGAAGAATTGCGTATTACGATCACCCTAGCACATCCAGTTAATGCGAGAGCGTATGGCCCAATATTGTTCTTCTTGTGCCCATTTTTCTTGAATTTGAAATCTCAAGGAATTGACCAGATCTTTGTCATAATTACATGCAGGCTCATTAATAGAGTGCTGAAGTTGCTATTGCAAAAGATATATTTGATGCTGAGCTGCCTTAAACTTGTTCCTGCTCCAGCTGGCCAGTGCCGTAGTGGTGTTCCAAATCTGCTGCGAAATTTGGAGCTGATCGGTGGAATGATGAGACCAAGATTTGGATATCACCTCTCGACATTCTGCATCTTGAAGCCAAAAAGCTTCAAAGGTAAAGCGCTTTCTTCTCTTGACTGGCATTACATTAGTGGTTAATAAAATCGGGCTGTGGTCGGAGCCTATGGCAGGAAGGGCAAGAACCTCTGCCTCTGCATATTTTAATCGCCATTCGATTGTACATAATGCACGATCGAGTCTTTCCTTGACAATTTCCTCGCCATTTCTGTAATTAATCCAGGTGTAGGCACAACCCTTTGTCTCTAGGTCCAGCAATGCACAGTCATGAAGAAATTCTCGAAAAGCATGCATTCGGTAAGGTTGAGTTGGTCTCTTGCCTACCTTCTCCCATGGATGTAATATGTCATTAAAGTCCCCTATGCACACCCAAGGTAAGGTATGCAAGGTACTGAGCCGCCTTAAATCTACCCAAAAAAGGTGTCGGTGTTGAAAGACCGACGGCGCATGTAAACAGGTAAGACCCATAGGTGAGCCACTACCAATTTCAGTGCATATAGTATCTATATAGTGCGCAGTAGAGCTATTAATGTGAAGAGAGATCTGATCCGTCCAAAAAATAACCATGCCTCCAGTCAAACCTATAGGATTAACAACAAAACTGTTTAAGAACTTAATTTTGCCTTGGACACGCTAGATAAGAGATTCTTGATTGCGAGTTTCCATCAAAAATAGAACATCGGGCCGTTCTTGGGCCACTAAGGCCTAAGTGCTTGAACTGTCAAGGAATTGCCCAATCCTTGACAGTTCCAACTCATAATCTTCATTTATCCTTGGGTGGCTTATTGGGGCAAGCCACCTCAGCCCAATCTCTAACATTTTCAGCCATTAAGATGGGAGTTTCTAGCAGTTGACACTCTTCAAAAACTTCTAGAAGAACAGGATAAGATCCATATGGGGAATATCGCTTGACTTTCTTGACCGGAGAGGTCTTAGTCGGCAACCGAGGTTTTTTAACCTTTTTGGAATTGGTAACTGACTGTATAACTTTTGTTACAACATTGGAATATTTCAGACCTGGACCTTCAAGGGAAAACGAAGTGGATTCAAGAATTGTCTGACCAGTGACAGGAATGGGATATGTTGGCTGCATAGATGTGGTGGGATAAGGGAGATGATGAGCCTTGTGAGGGTCTCTTTCTACTAGCTTAGTGCTGGAATCTGATGGACCAGGTGGGAGCAATAGCAAGCCTTGTGGAGGAGTTTTAGGTACTGATTCCTCTCCATCTTCCATA
Organism: Eucalyptus camaldulensis; assembly: GCA_019915185.1. Lineage (NCBI taxonomy): Eukaryota > Viridiplantae > Streptophyta > Magnoliopsida > Myrtales > Myrtaceae > Eucalyptus > Eucalyptus camaldulensis. The sequence goes on along the minus strand of JAHSVA010000014.1, from coordinate 5,523,933 downwards.
AATGGTTTTGTTTCATAGAAAGCCTGCCAAAAAGGGCTAGGGTTCCTAGCTTCAGCCTTTAGCCATTGGCCATAATACATCTTGTCACGCTCATCAAAATTTGCCTCTTCATAAGGGATATCTTTGCAATAGGAAGCATAATGACCGAGTACGCCACAAGAATAACAGAAGGTCGGTAATCTTTCATATCGAAAGTCTAACCAGATTGATTTGCCTTCCACTCGAATAAGCTTTCCCGGTTTGAGGGGCTTCTGAATATGCAGGTCCACCCTAGCTGTTCCTATTTTAAGATTGGAGCCCTCTTTCGCCTCAATTTTAACATCCAGAACAGGTCCAAGATCACAAACTGCCTTACTTATCAACTGCTCTGTGCATCGTTCTAACGGTAAGCCAACAACTTGGACCCATAATGCACATGTGTTGAATTCATAGCAATGCAAGGGAGTATTAGGGATCCACGGTTTGAGAATAATCAGATTATTTGAGAATGACCATGACCCACTATCTAAAATACACTGCTTTGCCCCTTCAGAGGGAAATTTAAATACATAAAGACCTGCTTCTCTTTGTGAAATATCAACATTATCTACACGCCATACCTTCTTCATCGTACTCTGAAAAGCCGGGAAGTTTATAGGAGAGTTTGCAATAATTTTGCCTACGAGTGTTAACTTACATTCCTCAATCTTCTCTGCAGGAGGGGCTTCATCCCAGACCTCAATTTGCTGAGGAGACCACAGTCGACCCAGGCGAGTACATAAAGCATTAAGTCTAGCTTCCTCTTCCTTACTACCAATATCCATAAAGAGGAGACTCGGCAAAGGATGGAGCAGAGTTTATAAAGACTAAAAAATCACATGCAGAATACCAGTCCGATAGAAGTTGGGTTGTGGATTAGACATGCAGATGAATCGGTCGACCCAGCATCCAAATTAGAGAAGAGAAGACCAAATTCAACCGAAAACAGTATGAAGAAGAGCGATGGAAAGGGTGGGAACAGAATTAAGAGGAAGATGGATGAAACAGAGAAGAAAGGGAGCCGGTACTTGAAGATAGGGGGTTGCGCCTCCTGAAACGAAGTTCATAAAAGGAAGACGTGGGATATGCCGTTGAAAACGCCATGCGAGAAAGCAAGCTTGATGTGGGAGTTCTAGAATTTGGGGTTAGGGTTAAGAAGGGAAGATGAACACAGAAGCTACCAAGAGGTAGAGGGCGACTCTCCAAAGCGAGAGAGATATCATAACGTAAGCTCCCTGAAAACTGCCTCCTTGAAAAATTTGTACCTCTATTATTCTCACAATAGTTCAAAGACAATTATGTTAATAAAAATCTTAAACTTATAACTCCAGGGTTCTATCATAAGAGACTATGCTAGTGGAAAAGGTACAACAAGTGACTCATTCGCGAGCAACCAGGACCACCTGTTTCCCGACATTGTGGCCGAAAAACAGCCTGACCAGGGCCGCCGGACCGCTCTCGAGCCCTTCGACGGTGTCTTCAATAAATACTATCCTTCCCTCTTTAGTGGGAGGCAAAACCATCTCCAGGAACTTCGGGTAGAGATGATAATAATCAATCACATTGAAACCTTCCATTCGAACTCGCTTCTTGATGAGCTGCATCAGGTTGTGCACGCTTTCGGGCTGCTCGAGGTTGTACTGCAAGATCATTCCACATACCGCGATTCGACCATGAAGCTTCATGTTGAGTAGCACCGCATCCAGTGTCTTTCCCCCGACATTTTCGAAGTAGATGTCGATCCCCTCAGGGAAGTACCTGAAAGATTTCGAGATGGAAAACCATCAGCTCGAGTCGGCTTCGCGCTCGTGCGCATACATGTAAGGTGGTTGATTCGCTCAATCGTCATTAGTGTGTTCCGAACTAACATTTTCAGTGCTGCATCCAGATTTGATTCTTCCTTGTAGTTGAAAGCTTCGTCGAATCCGAGCTTGTTCTTCAGCAAGTCGACCTATTTTGCGGAAATGAATGAGTACATGAAGAGATTAGTTAACAAAGAGAGTACTTCTGCATATATTTTAGCGGATTGATGAGGATATACATCCGACATGGCGATCCTTGCAGATGCTAAATGTGATCGGAAAACCAAATTAGTGCCGTGTCAGAGGGGGGATGTTCCCTAAACGACTGTCATTCGAGGAAATTCAATATGTCGCACAAGTGTGAGAAGATTACCTTTTCTTTGCTGCCGGCACTGCCAACAACATAGCAACCGAACAACTTCGCAAGCTGGCCAACAAGCTGACCAACCGCCCCTGATGCGGCCGATATAAAAACAGTTTCTCCTTTCTTAGGAGAGCATAACTCAATAAACCCGGCATAAGCAGTCAGGCCTGGCATGCATGCAGAGTTCAGGTTTGTAGAAACTAGACTGACTGCCAAAATTTTGCCAAAGCTAAAAAGCAGGCGCGCTACGGCTATGGCTAACTATCACGAGACAACGTTACTTATCCAAAAGAGAAGCTATCAAGAAGTTCCTGAATTACACACTCGTTGCATAATTCAATCAACTAACTGTGCTGCAGAACTTGCAAAAGAACTGTGGAAAGTGTGCATCAACAGGAAGACTTGGAGCGAAAAATATAGTTCATTAACATTGAAGGAGCAGATACGTTAGATGATTGAAGAGTGTACCCAAAAGACTGGTGTAGTAAGAGAGAGGAACATCGGTGTGTTCAATCTTAAAGCAAGTCTCTGGCGCGGGAAGTAGACTGTACTCCTCCCATCCGGTGGGGCCCCAAACCAAATCGCCTTTCTTGAAATTCGGATGCCCAGATTCCAGACTCTCGCCACTCCAAGTCCAGTAACAGGCTGCACAGATGTGTTGACACATGGTAATGCATTTGGCGAACATGAACTTCATATCAATTCATCAGAATCACAAGAACAATGCTTACAGAGGCGTGTTCAATGTTCTTTTGTTTCAATCAATTATGTACTTCTTTGTTCTATACCCTGTGCAAGCTACTTTCATCAGTCATCATCCTAACACAGTGAATGGAAGTGATGAAAGCAAGCAGTGTTGGTTTGTTAAATGTGATTTTATCGGACCACCCAATTGCAAAACGTGAAAGCTTCTCTACCTACGAGCACAAACTCGGTTCTTTGAATTCACCAAATCCTCCAACACATTTTTCAGGAACTATTGAGACACAATTAGAGCAATGGGTATGCTTTCAAAGACGCCTCGAATCGGGTCGTACCACAGAGATTACAAGAACTCAACTCACAAACAAGAATAGGATATAAAGAAAGAAACAATCCTGAATCACAGTTGTGACAAAAATGCAACGTATAACCAGTCCTGAAATACTATTTAGCCAGCCTGAGAATCAACAATCCAAGAACAGTAGCAAGCAAAAGCATGCAAAGTCAAATTCTCAGAAACCAATGTAAAACGACACAAATTTTCACAAGGAACAAAAGAAAACAAGAAGAGTTGGCCCGGGCTCACCGAACCAGGTTGGAAGGAGGCGATGTAGCTCTCAGCCGGGTCGGTGAGCTTCCGCATACGGCCCCTCATGTGGATCACAGGAGAGGTAGAGATTCTTCACCAGCACTCCCTTGGAGCCTTCGGCGACCGCACTCGTCAGTTCAATGGTCGACTCCGTCACCTCCATGTCTGACTCTTTGGGGAAGGCTCCCTTCGCAAGAAAGTCCCTGAACATCACCCGCTTGTTCCTCATCCTTTCTTCTCTTTGCTTCTCTCTCCTCTCGACAGAATGCGCGAAAGATCCAAGAAAGCTTAAAACTTAGGAGAGGTGCGGCGTTTTGGAGCGTCTCTATATGCAGAGATGGAGTGATGTTTCTCAGCTGTCATGGGGTGGAGATGCTAAGACCTACTAGAACAGACAAGTCTCGCAACAAGATTCGCACACGGCAATGATGCTAGGTGAAGCAATAACCTGACAAACTCACGCATCAAGCGAACAAACCAAGCAAGTGCAGCCACTCATGCATCAGATCAACACAGAAGAGCAGGCGCTCATGCTCGGTTTGACCGCCTCAGCCTGCCAAGAAACTTCAAAAACCCCAGAAAAAGACGACGACAATGACGTCGGGCGTCCACAAGATGGATTTTTTTTATGGAGGTCGTTTTCCCGATGGGGTTGACATCATGGACAGATTCAACCCCCCAGTCTTGATAGTGATAAAGTCCATTGCACCTCCACGTCACAGATTCAATCCCTAGTCTTTAACCCCCATTAAGTGATTTTCCACCGTGAGATGGACTTAATTTGCAAGACGCGAAAATATTTAGGACTCAATCGACACAATTAAAAAAATTATGACTGAATTTGCAAAAGTGCAATAAATCTAGGACTTTTTAATAATTTTCTCGAATTCAATTTAGTATGTATACAATTCTTTATGTAATGATTGTTCCATTTTGTCTCTCTTTCTCTAAACTTAGGTTAATTACTCGAAAAATTCAAGATAGCCGAGCCTAGCACGAAACCACCTTGTTTAATGCATGCACGTTCCAAGCCCAAACTTATTATGAATGAGGTTTTCTCCTTGAGCTATTGGGCCGGAACCAATTATTCTTCACGAGCGTGAATCTATAACCAAGAAAACATAAACCTTTAAGAAGGAGATGATAGCAGGTTGGAAGGAGGCGACATAGCTCTCAGCCGGGTCGGTGAGCTTCCGCATGCGACCCCTCATGGAAGGATCGCAGGAGAGGTAGAGATTCTTCTCTAGCACTCCCTCGGAGCCTTCGGCAACAGCTCTCGTCACATCAACGGTCGACTCAGTCACCTCCATGTCCGACTCCTTAGGGAAGGCTCCCTTCGCGAGGAAGTCCCTGAATATCACCTGCTTGTTCCTCATCCTTTCCTTCTTCTCTTTACTTCTCTTTTCTTTTCTCCCGATGGAATGAGCGAATGATCCAAGAAGCTATAAACTTCAGGAGTTGCGGAAGTTCGCAGCGTCTCTATACGTAGGGATGGATTGATGTTTCTCAGGTGCGGTCGGGTGGAAATAGCAAGACTAGGACAAGGCGCCTCGTGCATGATAGAACAGGCTAAAGTCCCGCAACAAGACTCGTTTTCTCCAACGACGATACTAGGTAAAGCAAGACGCTGACGACTCAAGCATTAAGCAAACGACCAAGCGCAGCATGTCAACCCACGAACATAAAACAAGATTGATTAGCTCGTGAAGATTGATTAGCTCCATCGCGCTAGTGTAGACTGCCATGAATATTTTTTGAGTAATTAGCCTAGGTTCAGAGATAGAGAGACGAAATGGAATTTTTATGACACAAGTGTAGTATGCGACTAAATTGAATTTAGATTATTGAAACTAGAGTTTAATTCCCTTAGAAAAAACCAACTTTTAATTCAATCTCATTTTGTCCTAAACTTTTTTGTTTTGAGTAAAAAAAAAAAAAACCACAAACTTTTACGGAAAAGTACCCAAAAAAATTCATAAACCCATTATATTAATATCTTTTTAGTTATAAACTTTTTAATTATACCAATTTAGTCATTAACTTTTTCACTTTACTAATACAGTCCATTTGGGTTAAAAACTACTGATGTAGATGTTAACCATCATATATGGTACAGCTAATGTTGATGTAAACTTTTTAAAAAAATAATAAATATTTTATTAATTTGACTTTTCTTTTTCCTTTTATTTCTTTATTTTCTTCTCTTTACTTTCTTTTATTTTTTTTCTTTCCTTTCTCTTTTTTTTCCTTTTTCATTATTTTCCTTCACAAGTCACTAGCCTCTATGCTAGTAAGCCAAGGTCACCGGCTGTGGGTGAAGGTGAGGGCTGGACAAGGCCACGCATCGCCAAATCCGATGAAGGGACCCTTCTTTTAGAATTTTAATTAATTGTTGTTGTTGTTGTTGTTATTTCTATTCTTTCTTCTTCTTCTTCTTTTTACCTTCCCTTCTTTCTCTAGTTGGTCGTCGAGCCTTGACAATGGTCGACAACTAGCCAATGATGAGGGCTGATGAGGCTGACCTTGGGAGAGGCTCGCCATTGCCAATGACCACTGGAGGCAAGCTTCGCCAGAGGTTGACAAGGTCAACCTTTTCGATCCTCACCTTTCATCAATTGCCTACTAGAGAAAGAAGAAAAGGAAAAAGAAAATGAAAAATAATAAATAAAAAAGATAAAAATTCAAAAATATTAAATATTAAATATTATTAAAATTTATCAATGTCAACGCTGACTATGCCACATAAGATACCAGATATTCACGTTAGCAATTTTCGGGCTAAATTAGCCAAATGAATTCAATTAGCAAAATATGAAAAGATTTAGGATTGAAATTATAAAAGTGCAAAAAAATTCTGACTTTTTTATTAATAAATTTCTCTTTCATGAGTAACATTTTTGGTATGTAATGAAATTGATGAGTAATACTTTCTTCTCTAACTAATAGCTAGTAAAAGATCATAAAAGTCAGTTAAATCGAATTTAAAGAGGTTAGTAAACGTTAACTTATTGTTTAGACGACATGTTCCCCTCAATTAAATTGGCCACGCACGCATAAGTGAGTTCACATTACATAAAGATGAATCCGAACTAGGCCCACCTACCCATTTCTCAACCCATATTGATGTTAAATTAAATGGGTTAGTTATATAACGTACATGGATCATTAATAAGTTTAAACATAATATAAGTGTTAAATTGGTCATAAATGGATTCATAACTTATTTAGACCCAACCCACATTTACAACTCTTTCTTCATTTTTTCTCGTCATCACTCAATCTCACACTTGCTCACTCCACACTCTCACCCCGGTTTGGATATAAGCATAGATTAGATTAAATATAGATGTGTTTTAACAAAACGGGTATAAGTCAGGTATGGTTCAAGTTGAGTAAAGTCACTAGATCTGTATTGCCTGAAAATGCATCAAAAAGGGTTAAATGTGTTTATTTATGTCAGACCATTTTTTGCCCAACCCACAACATTTGACAAGTCTACCAAACATCAATCCAGTCAAGTGGGTGGGCATAGTCTTAACTCTAATTGAATTATATAACCAAATGAATTAAAGAAAAAAAATTTCATTATCGAATCAAATTGTTTAACATAAATTGTTATTAGTTATGTAGAGATATTTCAATAATTCGTTTCTCTAAGCATTAAAAATAAGTAAAATTAAAAAATGCTTATTAAATAATAATATGCGTTTATCATATTTACAACAATTAGGTATTACACCATTGACTTCAGTTGCCTAGTGATATAGATTAATATTCAACGTACTTGAGATCCAAGAGCTTTGAATAACACTTGCAGAAGTAGTGCATGTGCTAATTTTGACGAAATGGGTTCTGGATCTCTGGCAGCATGTAGGGCTATGGTTAAAGTATTCACGGCTTAGGCTAAACATTTTGTAGTGGAAGTGAGACCTTTATGATAATGCTCATCAAACATGGCTACTTCAACTATCAATCCTTTAACCAAAAATAAAAAATAAAAACCATCGATCCACTCTCTTTCATTCTACTAGAAAGGAAGATCATATCCCGCTAAGTTACCTTTTTCTCTTTATCTTTTGTGTTGGGAAGGATTAACTTTGACAATTTATATCACGTGACAGTAATAATGTACTATTCCAAATACATATATGATTTTGGAGACAGCACATGTGCCTTCATTCTAATAAACACTTGAACCTAACAACTCAATTAGTCAGTGACGCCATGCTAGCAACACGTGAAATAATACGAGCTTTTTATGTTTAAAATGATGTTAGAATATCAGACTAAAAACCTAAACCATTAGATAGAGGGAGACTACATCATAAAAGACACATTGTAACCATGTATTTAGCCTACTTAAGCATTGCGAAATTACAATTATCCCTCTCCCGGACACGTGAGACCCTCGTTCAAGTGGTGGTAGACTAAGGGTATGTTTGGTAACTATTCTGTTTCCAAGAATAATTTTTACTCATAAATCGTTTTTCTTAATTTTGTTCTCGATAATAGCTTCTGAGCATTTGAAAGCGCTTAGTAAACTGCCCAAAATTTTTAGTCCCAAAATAGAAATGCATTTAAAAAAAAAACCCTTTAAATTTCTAATCAAAACCATTTTCTTCTAATATTTTAATAATTTTATTAAATTTTTCTCTTTTTTCTTTTCTTTTTCCCTTTTCATCTTGTTCTTTCTCCAGTCGTCAGCCATGGCCGGCGATCGGCCAAGCAAGGGACAGTGAGCTCCCCAAAGCATCATCGGCCCCCTGAGCCATGGCCAAGTCCAAATCTAGCGAATCGAGCTCGCTTAGCCACCGATGAGGTTTGCCAGGCCACTGCCAAGTCAGCGACGCCTAGCCAAGGTGAGGTCAACTTAGGGGTGGCCGAGCAAAGCTTGCCCCGCCACCAACAAGGCTTGGGCCAACGAGTCTCACCCAACCACAATGTCTCCGGGGACTGGCAACGCTCCGGCAACTAGCCAAAAGAAGAAGAAGAAGAAGAAGAAGAAGAAGAAGAAGAAGAAAAGGAAACAGAAAAAAGAGAAGAAAAGAAGAAAATTAGGTTTGATTATAGGAATTGTCATTAGGAACAAGAAGTAACTTTTTTGGTATTTATTGATTTTGTTCCAATTTTATTTTCGAATACAAAAAAAAAATGAATTTTTGCCTTTAAGAACAAAAAATTTACTAATAGATTTTTTTTTTTTTTTGAGAGAATGAAAGAATAAAATCAGTTGTTTCTAGAAGTGTTACCAAACATGGCCTAAATATTTTTATAAGGCATATCATAATCGCGTATGTAAGTGATGCAAGATTACACTTACCGAGAAAAAGACCCAAATCGGCGGTGCAATACCCTCTATCAAACACTTGGTCGGTCGTTGAAAAAGGGGAGATAAACGCGTCCTATTTGCGACTTAATTCATTATCCAAGTCAATGGCTGTCAATAAATAATCACGTAATCAAAAAATTAAACGGGGAGGAGATCGATCTCGAACTCGAAGTTGGCCACTCCCTATCCGACGACGGGCAAGTAGGTCGGTCCAAATTAGATTAGAATTAATTAAGGGGGAAAAAGGGTATTTAAATTAAGGGCATGAACAAGCACGACTCTCAATCCCCCAACATTTCTTAGCTGTCCCTCCTTTTCATGTGCCCTTTTGACCCGTAGAGATGCGTGTCTAAATCGAATTCAAGATTTGACTAACTTCAATTTAATACCATTATTCTCAAGTCCATGCTATAGATGTGGACAATTATTTAAATAAAAAAAAAATAAAATAATTCGGCCAACGAAAGTGAAAGGGACGTCCCACGTTCCTCGATCCGCCGTTGCCGTTACAAGTATAAATGCTATTATTTCCCCGTGTAATTAAAAACATTAATTAAGAGATTCTTAAATGGTTCTTTCTGCTAAGAGAAATAGATTGGTCCTATTCGCTTTATGCAACAAAAGATCGAAAGCATTGAATGTGAAGGATCCTGAATTGGAATCACACCATACTTGAAACAATGTCGACGAGGTTATATATCACCACTAACTCTATAAGATAATTCGCATGCCTCAAAGTGGTCGAGGATTGTAATAGGAAAAAATTACATGTGACAGATCTGAAAGCATTAAATGTGATGAAACCCTTATTGGAATCGCATCATACTTAAAGTAATGTCGAGGAGGTTAAACATGGAGGAAGCTATACCCTTCAACTCTATTAGGTGATTCACATTATTTCTGATGGATTATATATTAAAATTGTATTAAGCTCGAAGTAATTATCGAGGAGGCTATATCTCCTAACTTTACCGGGCGATTCCAGTCACATCGAATGCGAATCAATCAAGTCGGAAAATTCGAATGCCGTTCCCACAGGGGTAGAGGGAAAAAAATGGTTGCGTACAAAAGGAGCGGCTTTGATATGTCAAATGGCGTGCTTGACACAATAGAAAGATAGAGGGGGCCAGTTCAACATTCCCTGTATATACTGGACTTTCTTATCTTTTTTTTTTTTTTTTAAGAAAAAGAATAAAGCCAAAAGAAGAATAATAATAACGGAAAAAAAAAGGAAAATGAAAAAGACAACCAAGAACCGGGGATTCGAAGTCAACGCTCCCTTCTCTCTCTCTCTGTTCACTGCACAGAACGCATAAACTGACGCGGATAAAAAAATCAAGAAAATCAAGAAAAGACAATCAAGAAAATCAAGAAAATCGGAGAGACCGGGGGAGTTGCCAAATCTCACTCGCTCCCACCGACCGGCCTCCCCTCCATATCATCACCCCCTCCGCAGGCATCGAATCCTCGCAGTCGCACCACGAACCCGCCGGAGAAGACGACGAAGCAGTGGCGACGGCGGCGGCTCTCCGGTGACGCGTTGACCGCCGACTGAAGGAGGACTCCGGATCGTCCGTCGAGATGCACGCCATGAACCACTGGGGCGGGTCCTTCGAGATCAACGGCGGCGACTCCTCCGCCGCCGAGGACGACCAGCGGAGCCGGGAGTGGGACCGGGCGGCGCTGCAGCCGCAACAACACCACGAGCTCGACGAGACGCAGCAGAGCTGGCTCCTCGGCAACCACAACCAGCGGCCCCAGAAGAACAAGTACGTCGACCTGGGCTGCGTCGTCTGCAGCCGCAAGGCGCTCAAGTGGACCGGCTGGGCCTTCGTCGCCGCCTTCTTCCTCATCGCCCTCCCCGTCATCATCGTCAAGACCGTGCCCCGGCACAAGCCCCGCCCGCCCCCGCCCGACAACTACACCGTCGCCCTCCACAAGGCCCTCCTCTTCTTCAATGCCCAAAAGTGTATGTTTCCGTGTTTGCCTCGTCAAGTCGAATCGACTACGTTACAAGGGTTTGACCGATAGATAATGTCGCGAAGTGTTTTTGAATTCCTTTCTTTCTTTCTTTTTTTCCGGTGCAGCCGGGAAATTGCCGAAGAACAACCCCATATCTTGGAGGGGCAACTCGGGGCTGACGGATGGGAACGGCACGACCGACGTGAAGGGAGGGCTGGTCGGAGGGTACTACGACGCCGGCGACAACACCAAGTTCCATTTCCCGATGGCCTTCGCCATGTCGATGCTGAGCTGGAGCGTGATCGAGTACAGCCACAAGTACGAGGCCGTCGGCGAGTACAACCACGCCCGCGACCTCATCAAGTGGGGCACCGACTACCTCCTCCTCACCTTCAACTCCTCCGCCTCCAAGATCGACAAGATCTACAGTCAGGTAATGTCCGATATGTGCCGCCGGAAAAAAACTCCGATCGTCTTGTTCGCTCCTGCTGGTCTCTGATGCTCGAGATGATAGACGGCGCGGTCAGATGGTCTGATCTTTATTGGATTTGATTAGATTCACGGACCTTGGAGTGCTGCGATTCAGCTTTAGGAATGCTCATTCTTATGGAACTCCATTTGATGCTGTTGTTCTTCTTCCAGGTGGGCGGATCTCAGAACGGTTCGAAGACCCCGGACGACCACTACTGCTGGACTAGGCCGGAAGACATGGACTATCCACGGCCGGTGCAGACCTGTAACTCGGGGCCGGACCTCGCCGGGGAAATGGCCGCAGCCCTAGCCTCCGCCTCGATCGTGTTCCGGGACGACGCCGCCTACTCCAAGAAGCTGGTCAAGGGCGCCGCAACAGTCTTCGCCTTCGCCCGGGACTCCGGGAGGCGCACTCCTTATTCCCGCGGCAACCCTTACATCGACCCCTACTACAACTCGACCGGCTACTTCGACGAGTACATGTGGGGCGCGGCGTGGCTGTACTACGCGACCGGGAACAAGTCCTACATCTCCCTGGCGACGAACCCGGGCATCCCCAAGAACTCCAAGGCGTTCTACATGGTCCGGGACCTGAGCGTGCTCAGCTGGGACAACAAGCTGCCGGCGGCGATGCTGCTGCTGACGCGGCTGCGCGTGTTCCTGAACCCAGGCTACCCGTACGAGGACATGCTGAGCATGTACCAGAACGTCACCGGCCTCACCATGTGCTCGTACCTTCACCAGTTCAATGTGTTCAACTGGACTAAAGGTAAGCGTGACCAATTCGCTTCTGATCCGATCGGAGGTCGGCTTTTCCGACCGAGAACCGAGTCCGATTTTAGTCGGGTCATCATCGCCTTTCGATTTGCAGGAGGAATGATAGAGCTGAACCACGGGAATCCGCAGCCGCTGCAGTACATGGCCAACGCCGCGTTCCTGGCGTCCCTCTACGTCGACTACATGAACGCCACCGGCGTCCCGGGATGGAACTGCGGCCCGAACTTCATTACGTCCGACACTCTCCGGAGTTTCGCTACCTCTCAGGTGACTGCTCATTCTTATCGAAATCGACTCCGAATCGAGTTCTGATCATACTTCTGATCGCTAATGTGTTTGTTCTGGTCGGGGCAATTGAACTCAGATCGACTACATCCTAGGCAAGAACCCGATGAAGATGAGCTATGTGGTCGGGTTCGGCGCCAAGTACCCGAAGCACGTGCACCACCGCGGCGCGTCGATCCCGAACGACCACAAGAAGTATTCGTGCACTGGGGGTTGGAAGTGGCGCGACACCCGCAACAACAACCCCAACACAATCAACGGGGCGATGGTCGGGGGCCCGGATCGGTTCGACAATTTCAAGGACGTGCGCACGAACTACAGCTACACCGAGCCCACCTTGGCCGGGAACGCGGGGCTCGTGGCGGCCCTCGTGTCGCTGACAGAGAGCGGCGGCCGCGCCATCGACAAGAACAGCATCTTCTCTGCCGTCCCACCGCTCTACCCCGTCAGCCCCCCTCCGCCGCCGCCATGGAAGCCCTGAGGGCGGCGCCGTGGCGAGAACAACCTCTAATTGCTGGAGTGGATGTGTCCGATACAACTTGTCATAGCCCTTGTTTATATGTCGTAACATTTTAATATTTCAACGGGCGAAATCAGTGGAGCTTCGGAGTTATATATGAAATATTTAATTATTTTTCTTGCGAGTTCGATTGAGAAATATGACTTTCTCCACATGTTTGCTGATTTTCTTTTATAGAAAAAGAAAAGATGAACTGATAATATTTTAGTTCTTTTTTATATATATGAAATATTTAATTTGTTCTATGTGGCACGATTACATAGACATTTTTATATAAAATTTTTATGTTTTTTTCATTATCGTTTTCTTCGTTTTTTTCGATTTTTGGAATTAGGGGCTGGGACTCTCACTAGTCACATTGTTTTTTTTTTTAAGAAAATCTTTTAACTTAATAAAAAGTTGTGGTAATTCTATTTATTGACGGATTGAACATTTATTACAAAACATGAAAGGAGTACAGTATAAAATAAAAGTTTATGACTAATAGCAATATATCCTAAAATGGTAACACCATCCAAAACTTAAAAAAGATAAATAGAAAAACCACCATCATTTAAATATGTAAGTTTATGTGAGAATCCGCCCCACTCTTATGAGAATATGAACTAAAATGTATCACAGTAAACATAGTTGAACCTATCACACGCGTGCACGAATGAAGTTAGAGATTGGTGATTAATCAAGCTTTTCACTTGTATAAATGTGAAGATTTCACAAAGAAAAAAAGGAATTCAAGAGTTTATTTAAGAAATGTCATACAGGACCCTGTACCTAAGGTACAGGACATAGGCTAGTATAACCATAAACCTTGAAATCCACTCCACGCTATTGATTCCACAACTTCCACATATTTTAGAAATTTTCCGGTACACTCCTAATTATAATATAAGTGTTGTGGTGCACCTAAATATAATATAAGTGTTGTGTCATGTCAGATCATTGATACTCACGGAATTTAGCAACAGCCAATATTTTCTCACGATTTGCATCAATTTTCCAGTAATAAAAGAAAAATGCATTCCATCATCGTGCTCTCAAACGCGGCATCGAATTTTTACGAAATGATCAAAATCAAAGTCGAAATTAACAAATTAGTAACAAAAATTATTTTCTTAGGGAATTAAACTAAAAAAGAATAAATATAATGAAAATCTTAAAACTCGATACTAAAGTGCAATCAAATTTTAAAATTTTAAAAATGGTAATCGGATCCTAAAATTTATCATAAAAGTACGATTAAATACAAAAAATTTCACACCACCACCTTGGTGGCCGCGATGATTTGGGTTCTCTACCCTTCACGAAAGAGAGGGGTTCGTATCTTTTCACGATCGCTTGGAGTCTTAAGTGGGTCCTCCTAGGTCACAAAAAAAAAATACTAAAATTTCACAAAATTTAATTAAGTGTTAAAACTTGCTATGAAAGTATAATCAAATCATAAAACTTTCATAAAACCCAATAAAGTAAATGAATTGATGGGATGAATATGATAAATTTTAAGATTTAATTATATTTATTAAAAATTTTAAAATTTAATTGTACTTTTATATAAATTTTAGGATTTTCAATTCATGTACCCCAGCTAAAAAAAATATATAAACAATTTATCATCTTATGTTATAGACTTAAAATTTACCTTTATGAAATGAGCCGAACGCAGATGATGTGCGCACTTGGAATCCTCGGATAACGAGATAACGGCGTCTCCCCTCACCGATCAGAATGGCGCCGATGGCCGCCGTCAGCAACGTCGCCAGGTGCGGCGGCCTCCTCCTCCTCTCCACCTGCCGCCGCCGCCAGCTTCGGCCGCCGCCGCTGGCCCTCCCCACGGCGGCGCCGGCGCCGGCGACCGTCAAGGGCGGCGCTCTCTTCGCGTCGAGAGGCGGCGGGGGAGCCGCGCTGCATTTCTGCCGGGCTTCTTCGAGCGCGAGCGCGAATGGCGTGGAGGCCGCCGCCGCCGCGAGCTCCTCGGATCCAGCGGCGGCGGAGGCGAAGGGAGCGGAGCCGGAGCCGGAGCCGGAGTCGGAGGAGGAGAGGATGAGGAAGATAGGGGAGGCGGCGGGCGCGCTGGACATAAGGGTGGGGCAGGTGCTCAAGGCGTGGAGGCACGAGGAGGCCGACACGCTGTACGTGGAAGAGGTGGACGTCGGCGAGGCCGAACCGAGAATCATCTGCAGCGGCCTCGTCAAGTACGTCCCTCTCCAGGAGCTTCAGGTACTACTCCTCTTCCTTGTCTCTGTGTATTGCGGCGGCCTGGCGCTGTTCTTGAAGGTTGAGGATGAAGTAGATGGTCCGCGCGTATGTTTTGTACTCTCGATTTCAGTGGATTGCCTGGGAGGTTTCGGATGGTTGCTCGATCGATCTGTTGTGTGGAAGGCAAGAATGAACCTGGTCTGACATGACAGATGCACTTTTCGTGGTCTTGGATTGACGGCTTCTCCTCTGTTGTTTTTGCGATTTCTTCACATTTAGTTCTGTCAATTCACCTGCTGACTAATGAGATTCAGTTTAGGTTACTTTTTTTCAGTTTTTGGAGTTCTGCGCTTTTAATAGGTAGGAGTCATATGCTGCTCAGGCTTCAAAGTCGAAGAATTTATAGTTAGCAGCTTGAGCAAGTTTTTGAAGAACAGAATGACTGATCTGTTTAGTTCATGTCTGCAAGTACATTCTGCTTAACCTTATTGAGAAGTCTGAAAAGCTGATTCAGTAAGTGTAATGTGTGAAGTACCATGTGCGGCAATGAAATGAGCATGACTGCTCTGTTAGTTGGAGCTACTTGGATTATAAAGAGCTGCTTGGTGCAGTTATGAATGAGAGGCTTGGAAGCATAGCCTTAGAAAAGGAGTCCTATCTATTTTTGCACTGATGCCTTAAAGAAGGAGTTGGCTGACTTCATTATATCAACGAATCTCTGAAGGATGAAATTTAGGGCTCTTTAGTTGGAAGCTGGAGACAAAAGCAGTTCTTTCATAAGTTATTCACCTTTATAAGATCAAGACGTCTGAATAAATACAAGACTGGAAGTGGTGTTGCAATTTACGGGAGTCCTGCAAAGGTAATCTGCGACTTCCACTGGGGGTTACATCAAGAAATGTAGATGAGGGTGGAGCTGGAGGTAAGTTGGGGGTTTGTCCTGTGACACCTTAAGATTAGAAGGGACAAATTAGACATCCTTCTGATGATGTGGAGCTCTCATACACCATTAGAAATTGCAATATAGATAAAGGCTCAGTCAGATAGTGATCCTGTGTCATTCTTTACGTTTCTCGAGACTAATGGTGTCATTTATTGAGTCAAAGTAATATAGTCTACCATCTTAGCTTGTCACTTATTACTCACAAGTTTCTCGTTCGTTTAATTTATCTTTATCCTGACCTCTGTAGAATCCTCTATCTCATGGAGGTCTTCTAGATGGAACTGTGGTCTTGCCATAGGAAATATGAAATGGCCAATTGTATTGCCTGGTCTGACGAAGCTTTGAGTAGTTCTTCAGTTTAGTATCTGCAGTAAATGGCCTATCATGGTGCCTTCTCCCTTTCTTAGGGAATTGTATTGTCGATGATCTGACCAAGTAGGCTCTATGATTTTGAAGTGACTTTTCTCGAATAAAACATAATTTCAATCCCCACTTTTAATGAGCTTGTAGTCAGAAGTGGATCTCCTACTTTGAGGTTTAGCAAAACAGAATTGATCTCCTACAGGAAAGGAATTTCAGGATTTTGGATCGACTGGTGTACACTTCCATTGTAATAGATATGAAACTAGAAACTTCATAACTAATTTAATATTATTATGACCTTTCACAGCAAAATTAAGTTAACATGTCATATAAGGAAACCTTAGGAGGTTGCTCAAGTGGCAAACGTATTCATCCTTCTCACTCAAAACTTGGTTTGCTTGCACATTCTCTTGGGGCCACCTAGGGGTATAAACCTCCCTGGTAATAACGCGCTGAGTGTATGATGGAGGACTGTCACACGCAATGGGTATTAGTTTGGTGCTCAAAGGGCCCCGGGCACCCATTGATATAAAAAGAAAATTAACGGCTGATATAACAACAGCCTTTACTTATTTTTATTTTTAAAATTCGAGCAAATAAAAGCAACGCATTACTTTCAAAGAAGGTAAAAAATTCGAGGACTGAAATTGTAGCGAACTAAAAGTGACTTCCCTCAATATTAATGAGTTATAGGTCCACTATCAACTGGACATAGCCCTAAAGGTTCTTTTCATCAAATGGCAAGGAATGTTGCTAGATTTAGAAAGTGCAGTTTGCCTTTTGTGCGTAGAGCATGTCCAAACAGATCCAGTTTTTTGCACATGGCATTTCAGGTCCTCTTCTCTTCAACACTTTTAAGTATTAGACAGGTTTGATGCTCAACACCCTGCAAACCTAGAGTACAAAACATAGTTATCATTTTGGAAGTTTCGATTACTGACCAGATTTGGGACAATAAAACAGGCTATGACTTGGAATGCTATCATTTCTTTTATTCGTTGTCAGGATGAGTCATGTTAGTGATGTTTGTTTAAAATTTGCAGGGCAGAAATGTAGTTGTACTAGCAAATCTGAAGCCAAGGAATATGCGTGGAGTTAAATCAAACGGAATGCTTCTGGCTGCTTCTGATGCATCTCATGAAAATATTGAGCTTCTTTTGCCTCCTGAGGGCTCGATCCCTGGTGAGAGAATATGGTTTGGCTCAGAAGAAGAGAGAGAAAATCAACCTCCTCCTGTGACACCTAATCAGGTACCTTTCTATTTACTATCTCTGGGAGTAATGCATGATGCTTTACAATTGTCAAGTAGTCTCTCTTTTTTGTTTCAACACTGTTGTAATATAATTCTCTAGAAAGATATATCTTGTGATGCATTGGCCATTGAATGTGTGGTCAATCGTTCCCCACAAAAGTTTCAGCCTCTGCGTGTGTCCACCTTTGACCATTGTCATGGTGATTCCAGGCCTACTAAAGGAACTGGAATGAGCTTAGAATTGACGTATCACCAGAGCACTACTTTTTCTGGTCATGTTTGGTGTTGATTTAGTACCATAAGCAACATTTAATTGAACAGCATTATTTTTTGAGCACAACAATTTGGTTTTTGAGATAGTTGATTCAGTTAAAGGTGGTTTTCATCTTGATCAATCTGTAACATTGGCCCTCCAGGAATGAGATCTTTACTCTATGAAGCATATTCTCAAACCTTTGCCCATTGCATGCTACCTATAACGTGTCCTGTGATTTCTTTCTCCCTTTTTGGAATATGAGTAAGTGGTCTTTACATAAACAGAAAACGAAGTCAGAGGACTAGCCCCACTACTAGCTTATTTGTTAGAACCCAAAAATAAAATATCAATGCCAAAGTTCCTGCAAGTACTGTCAGGGTGTCATAAATAAATTCTCATAGCAAAACTGGGAAGGGAAAGCTTGTGATATCATTGACCTCAATATATTTGGGAATCTTGCCTTAGGACAGCTCAACTAAATTAATTCTCATTTTCAAACCCGCTGGAGTTGGTTGAGTGGGTTCTTTTAAATTCCTTTTGGACTCAGATGACTTTCCTTGGAGATTTTGATATATAGTTTTCTTGCCTGTTAACAAGTACTAAGTCATTAGCTGATTTTTATTACAGTTGTCTGCTGTGAAGACCTTTTCGTTTTTATCTTGTTTAATTGGTTATTCTTCCTTCTCTTGCCGAGTGCTTTAGTTGCTTTTGTTTGTAATGCTTCCAGCGCATGCATTGATCATCTGCATATGACTTTGCTAGTATCTTCCCCTTTTTACATCAATATCAGGAATAAAATAGCTTGTCTTACAACATTCTTTTTTGCCCCCTTGCATCAGTCAAAACCAATATTTCGTTACTTGCATACCAAGAGAGAGAGAGAGAGCAATTCCCATGTTTTTATCAATTAGAAAAGGCTACGTTGAAGGTTTAGTAGGTTATGCGTTATTTTTATCATGTAATCGCACATTCTTGCTGTAGTTTATCATGACATCAGTCGATCTTGCCTTCATGTCCCGAAACATCCTGTCCAGTAATAATTACATTATCTAAATACTAGCAATCAGAGAAGCTTGAAAAGCTCAAAAAGCAAAAAGCTTTCGATTAGAAAAGGCTGCGTTGAAGATGTAGTAGGATTTTCCCATTGCATGCTTCTTTTATCTGTGAAGTATGATATTTCTGCACTCACAACAACACAAATATTCCAAGGGTCACAGGCCTTTCAGCCTGTCAGAAGGGTAACAAAAAGTAAAAATATGTGTACTCGGTGGACTAAAGATTATAATGAGCAAGAAACAAAAAATATAATATATACATCTTGTCTTTTTTCTTGATTGTTCCGCACAAAAATTGTGCAGGTTCAAAAGAAAAAGATTTGGGAGTCAGTCCAGCCTCATCTTAAGACCGATGCTTCCTGTAATGCTGTGCTTGGAGATCGCTTTATGCGGACATCTCTAGGTGTGGTAGTATGCAAATCTCTAAAGAATGCCAATGTATCTTGATCGTGTGTGGCAATGTGCTTCTCATTCTTGAATAATGGGCAGTAGCATCCTCTCAGCTAATATCATTACACTGTAAAGTGCTAGAGGGCTAGAGGGCTAGAGGTGATATTTTTCTTCAGTTCTTTCATGAACACATGTTACAGGCAGAGACCTGCCATTTTTCGATGAGAATGATTTTGAATGGAGATGCAATTATAATGCTGGCGACGATGAGGAAGCAAGATGCTTCGAGCAGTCAGATTTTTGACTAATCAATTTTGGTTTGGAGGATATAGCGCTTTTTTTGGCATTCTCCTGTGCTGATATACGTCTGTAATGGCTTTTCAACGAATTTTTATAGCAGAAAATTTCCTAAAGCTGCGAGGGAAGACCCTAACATACCAGTGCTTCTGTGTTACGTCAGGAAACTGTTACCCAGGGGTCATAAGCAGCACTGTCATGATACAAACCATCTTAACTTCTTTCGCGCGATAAAACATCTTGCAATTTACAAAATTTACAAGTTCAATGTTTGCCAGACTAGAACCACGTAAAATCCAAGGAAATTTCGCCGTATATCATTTCGCGGCATATCATCATTATCATCATAAGACCCTGCGTCGTTCATGCTGAGAATGCTGATGGACTATGTCGACCTGAACTGCATGCAAGTATGAAAGGCTGAGAAAAATTATAAATCAATATTTCTAAGAATTGAAAGACAAAATCATCTGCTGGATTATCTAGATTACAACTTCGGGTGGTAAATTGCAATACCAGATCCCCAACAGGTTATTCCCACAACAATCACCTTAGGGAAATTTAAAATACAGGCATCTCCACTGCAACTCAACCGTAGCAAGCAACACACTTCATATATCTTCGAACACAGCGAACAAATCGCTCTTCACGTAATCGTTATCTACCAAGCTTACTAAGAAGTAACTGCTCTGTATCTGCAAAGATAAACACATTTGTTGTCATCACAAAAGTTCCAAAAGGGAGGGAGAGACAAAAAAACGAGAGAATGTACAGGCAGGTAAATGACGCGGTCTATATACAAAAGGCGTGTATGATGAGTGCGCGCAAACCTCTTGAAGCAATTTTTGGGTCGGGTCGCCTTCGGGGTACAGACAAGCCCAGCCCCTCGACCAGATTTCGAATGCCTCATCCTTCCAGACCAAAAAGCTGGCTGGATCAACCACCGTCGGTTGGATGATCTCCTTCGCTGGGAAGACTCCCCAAGTCACTGCATTCACATCGGAGTCCCCGGCGTTGGATATCCATTTGTCACCTCCTTTATTAACAGCCATGTAGGTCAGGTTTGGGAATCCCTTGCACTTCTCCACAAGGATGTTTAATTTTTCTGGAGAGCAGAATAACTCCAGATAGGCCTTCTGGTACACGTAACCCCCAGGCCCACCCCATCCTGAATTAAAATCGCGCCAAAACATCAGTTGCGAGGCATTAGAATGGCAAGAGAAAGACACGAGAACATAGTGATCCGCAT
Organism: Eucalyptus camaldulensis; assembly: GCA_019915185.1. Classification (NCBI taxonomy): domain Eukaryota; kingdom Viridiplantae; phylum Streptophyta; class Magnoliopsida; order Myrtales; family Myrtaceae; genus Eucalyptus; species Eucalyptus camaldulensis. The sequence continues at coordinate 5,503,116 of JAHSVA010000014.1, read as the reverse complement.
CCCTAGTGCATCTAGTTTTCTTTGGAAAATCATCTTCTTTTATCTTGACCATAACAATTACAATTGACAGGAGCATTAAGCAAACCGAACTCGAGCAATGTGAAGTAGTCCTTGACTACTTAATAACAGATGCAGAAACAGCACAAAAATCTATGGAAAATCAAAACTTAAGTTTCTCTGCAACACTCCAAGGTTCAAGATGTTTTAAGCTTCTTAAATTTGCTAAACAAAGAGAGCCAGTTCTCAAAAGCAAGAAAAACCAGGCATTTTTTTCACTAGATTTTTCTTTTTTTTTGGCACTATATGTCATGATCTTCAACCTCACTAAGTCCATGTGTCCTTAGTAAGATCTACCGTGTCCTGGAAATTTCTCTAATATTTTTAGCTTGTCACTTACTAGCCCTTTCTTCCCCCTTTGCATGTAAGCCCTCTCACAGACCCAGATTCTACCAATGCATCTCAAATTCCTCAACTCGATATCTTCTCATTCAAGACAAATTTTACTCTGCCTCTCAGTATGTACCTCTGACGTGTCCTCGTAATAAAATTACTTTAAAAGAACTGCATATTACCATCATCACCCAGCCTTTGTTGGCATAAAACTTCGATAAGTTTAAGACCATCCACCAACATACAACATATGCATTTTTTCTATATTCAATAACAAAGTCCTTAAACCAAATGCTGTATTCCTCTGTTTCTCTCTTAAACCATATGCTGTATTCCTCTGTTTTTCTACTCAAAATTTCCAGGACACTGGAGAAGCCCACTGTTGAGTACCTACCAGTACAAGATCCTAACCCTGCTTGCCTTTTCCAACAAATTCTATATCTCATATACTAGGCATAGTTACTACAAAAGTAATTGCTCATAATTTCAGATCGAACTTCGCAAATGCCCTAATGAGATAAAATATACCACAGAAGGACAACTCAACAAATAATGGCTTGAAGCACAATGATTGTCGATGACAAACTCACAGCTTAATGCATGTAACAGCTTAAAAACCAAACCAATTCAAAAAATTGCTGTGCACAACTAATCTGAATCTTTACAGCTCATAATCCATTATCTAGATAAGTAAAATCATGGTTTCTACCAGCTCAACTTATCTAGAAACAATGATAAACAGGGAACTCAAAGAAACACCATGGCATGTCTTCTTACCAACAGAAGGAGAATCAGATCTTTCCCCATTAACCGCCGGTTGGCTGTTAATTGTTAGGAAACCTTTCAAATTAATTTTTCCCAGTTGTTCATTGATGATTCTTGTCTCTGGCTGAAGGCCATCCAACTCGGACCAAGGACTACTTCTGAACTTCCCAAGGCAGAATTTCTTAAATTTCTGGTGCACAATAATACAAAATACACAAATTCAGACCCAATATGTTCTCATAATTCAGAAACAAAAAGGAACAACAAAAAATACAGCAACTTCACCTCATGAACATCTTCGATACTATTCAAGGGAACAACCCATTCTTCATGAAGTTTCTTATCACGGGCACGTGGACGCATGAACTGGTACCCAAAAAGGACAATTTACAGAATGGTTAGTGCCACTTATAGATCATAGTGAGTGTAAGCCTTACAAAACATCATAAACAAAATAACTGTACATATCTTTAAAGCAGAACAAACATTGTAAATAAAGGAAATCACAAGGAAGGGTGAGTAATCTCTATATTAGCAACTCCATAAGAACTCAAAAACTGCAGAACTCAATTAAATTTACTGAAGATGCAGCAACATCACAAATATCACATTAAATGCTCATGTAGCGACAGAAAAGTATAACAAGAATTTTCTACTACTTCAACAATCATCAAAAATCAACCACATGCATAATTGATGGCACGCTATACCTGGTAGTCAGTCAGTGTCCCATACGCTGCACTCCGGGAATCACCCCATCGTCCACGAGGGTATTGGTCCCACCCCATGGTCCTTGAAATATAACTCTTTGGACGATTTGCCCTGCCATAGTCCAATCATCCCATCATACAAATAATAATCCCTACTTTACATATAACTTAACAGTAAATTTCTCATCCATCTAATGTACCAGAATATGGGCCGAACATCTTCCTTAACACGGAAGACGTTTGTAGGACGTCTCCAAGGAAGAGACCTTGAAACTTTAGACTCCTCAATCAAGCCAAGATTCTGATGACATACTCAGTATACGTTAATAAAAGCCTGAAGAGATCAAAGCTACTCCAACAATGTAAATATTGTTAAAGGCTCAAGGATATTGGAACAACCATTAATATAGCCAATGCTGACTTCTCCATGTTGAGTGTGTAAAGATGTAGCGTCTTGATTCCATTAGCCAAAATTTTCTTGCACATTTCAGTTCCAAGGTGAATCCCGTAGTTTCTAACAGCTTCTTCATTGTCCTTGATTGGCTCCAGGGCAGCAGTTATTTCAGCTGGTATCTGCAACATACACCATTCAAACAGTTAATGATAATCGAACTGGAAAAATCAGCAAATACTTAATTCTGCATTGCATCAAGATTATCATCATCTTTTGATTTTATTCATCATTATTTCCTTTTAGCTAAGTTCGAGCCACGAGATAAGAGTTGCCTCTCTCCCTTTCATCCGATCTTAAAAAAAGAAATCCACACCACAATAGTATTACCAAGCATGATAAGGTTGCCTCTTTTCCTTGCATCTAAAAGATGGTCCAAACCATAATAATTTCATAAAATATGCTGCCACATTAATCTTCCATTTAATTAAGTGGCAGCCAATTTTGTCAGATTTAAAATTTCACGTTCTCATCTGTACTTATCCTTACATCATTTTCCTGCTCCGCAAAAAGACAAATATTACAAGAGAAGGATATGAGTCCGCATACTCAAGTATTTTCTCAGCCACTTTAGAAAACTCTATACAGAATTGGTCTTAAAAGTTCGATCTTGAATCAGGAGAGAAAAAGAAAAAAAATTGGTGAACAATTCTAGTTGCATACTAAATTAACTCAAGAAAAACTCATATTATTCGACTGAATAGGACATGGACAGGGAGAATGTGTCAAGATTCTATCCAAGTGAATTACTGTACTTCCCATGCAGAACACCGGCTTTCCCCAAACCATATCAGCATCAGCAATATCCACAAACACCAGTAGAGCAAATGGAGCACATACAGAAGAAAGTCACACACCTTTGTTTTGCAGAAACCAGTCATGCGAATGAAACCCTTATAATTGTTTATTGGCATGATGCCAGGAACAATAGGACAATGGATTCCAACTTGGCGACAGTCATTCACGAACTTGAGGTAAATATCAGTGTCATAAAACAGTTGAGTAATGATGAGATCTGCTCCAGCATCCACCTACACAAAATCATCGACATGAAGACATGCCCACGGAAGTCACAAACTCATATGACCACTAGATCAATCCAAATTGGCGCGATGCCACCATACCTTACTCTTCAAATAGGCAAGCTCATTCTGGTAAGCCTGCAATGTAGCCAGGCCATCCTGTCCGATGACATCGGGATGGCCCTCTGATTCCACAAAATAGTACGACATTAGATCCTCACACCATGCTTACAAACCAATCAATAGCATAAGATTTTCACGAAACATGTGAAGAGAGCAGAGCAAATTAAACAACCTGGATAGCCAGCAACAGTAATGCCAAAGTAATCGCCATATTTGGCTCTGATGTGTTTCACCTGCATTTTAATCCTAACAAGTAAGCAGATCCGGAACGAAATCACGACGACACGACACGGGACGATCTAACATATTCAGAATCTAGATACCACATTGCCGAAACCAATCAAGCGCAAGTGCATCAATCACAAACTCCCGAATTGCACAAGAAAAAGAACGGAGGAACGAACCAAGTCGAGGGCGCAGGCGAACCCGCCCTGGACCTGGACGAACTTGTCCTGGCCGTGCGGGGGGTCGCCGCGGAGGGCGAGGACGTTCTGGATCCCGTTGGACTTGATGGTGGTGAGGGCGTGGTCGATCTTCTCGACGGGCATGTTGGTGCAGGTGAGGTGCATCATGGTCTCGACGCAGACCATGTTCTGCATCCGGTTCGCGATGTCGAGGGTCAGGTCGGCGGTGGAGCCTCCGGCGCCCCAGGTGATGTCGCAGAAGGTCGGGTTGTGGACCACCATCCGGTCCATCCGCTCGAACAGGTTGTCCACGCCGTCCTCCGTCTTGGGCGGGAAGAACTCGAACGAGAACACCACCTTCCCCTCCCCGCCGTTGGCGTCGCCGTTGCACACGCCGGCGGACTCTCTGATCTTCTCGATCACCTTCATTGCGCTTCTCCTTCTTCTGGGTCGTGTTCAAAGGAGCGAGATCCGGTTGGTTCCTGGGGGTGAAGATAAAAGCAGAGCACCGACAGGCCTGAGAGAGATATTCGGTGGGGGAATGTGACCAAGAGGCTGAGGTTCGCCCACTACTCTGCCTCACGCATCAATGGCTGTGAGAGAGAGAGAGAGAGAGAGAGAGGACGAATGGAGATCTGGGATTCAGTGTCTATATATACAAGGAAAGAGAGCAGGGGACTCCTAATGGGAAAAAGAGTTGGTGAGAAGGCCCACATCAGCATTCACCCAAACCCAAGCACATCCATCACCCAACCACCACCCTCCCCTCACTCACCACTCCTCAAAGCTTGACCTTTTTTACAGGCAACTCCAACGCCAAAGTTCCATTGCATGACAGTGGCTGGTCCATTCCCATCTCTAACGGGTGAAAAGACTGGATTTTTAATCTTTTTGCATTGCACCCACTAGAAGATTGACTTTTTACAGACAACTCCTCAAAGCTTGACTCTTTTTACAGGTACCTCCAACACCAAGGTCCATTGCATTACAGTGGCAGGTTCATTCCCATCTTGAACTGGTGAAAAGATTGGATTTTTTTTGTCCTCTTGCATTGCACCCAATAGAAGATTGGCTTTTTTAAAGACACCTCCTCAAACCTGGACTCTTTTTCACAGGCAACTCCTATACCAAGTTCCATTGCATTACAGTGGCCGCTACATTCCCATCTCAAACTGGTGAGAAGATTGGATTTTTAATCTTTTTGAGATGCACCCAATAGAAGATTGGCCTTTTTACAGTCACTCCAACGCCAAGTTCCCATTACATTGCAGTGGCTGCTGGTTCATTCCCAGCTCAACTGGTAAAAGCTTGGATTTTTAGTCCTTTTTAGATGCGCCCAATAGAAGATTCATTACTCTCCTCAAAGCTTGACCTTTTTTTCCAGCCACTCCAACACCAAGTCCCATTACATTACGGTGGCTGCTTCACTCCTATCTCAACTGGTGGAAAGATTGGATTTTTAATCCTTTTTAGATGCACCCAATAGAAGATTCATTCCCATCTCAACTGGTGAAAGATTGGATTTTTAATCCTTTTGAGATGCACCCAATTGAAGATTCATTAAACTTTCAACAACCAAAAGCCAGACCAGAACACCCTTTTGAGATTTGGGTTCTAGGATGGTCCCACTTCTTGCCATGAGATTTCACAGCTTCCACTTTTCCATCTCTAGATTAGATCTGTAGACCTGAGATGGTCTCTGAGAATGTCACCAACCCAACTCTTATCCTTCCTCGCATCTCTACTTTTGTGTCTCACGGAGAAGACAATACTCCAAAAGCTAACTTAGTTCTTAATCAAATTAAGATGGTCGCGGATGAACACATTGAAGCTCCTGTTCGGTCCAAGGACTAGACTACGCTACATACTCGGCCGAATCTCCACGCAAATAGTTCCACTAATTACAGAATCTACAGATGCAGCATTACGGGCTTTTTTACGAGCATTTTGACACCGACTAATTATAACGCTCGCAAGGATGATCCTGAGGAAAAGCACAAACCCATTAATTTGCTAAAGTCAAGGTTAAGTCTAGATGCAGGGAGGACAAACATAGATAGCAAATCCACGGCTCTCTCTGCCCACCACCAAAACCTTGGAATGAGAATGCTTGGATCAGGGGTTGTTGGAGAGGGCCCCACTATACCAACCCCCGGTTTATTCGCCGAATGATGTTTCCACTCCGCGAAAAAAATAATTATAACGAGAGAGGGATTCAACTAATAAGGATTGAAGAAATCAGATTGCAACTGGTCAACAGTTTAATATGAGGCTTTGTGTCCAATCATATTGGAAAACTTGTTGGATCTACAGACATGGTGATTTTCGGAGTCATCAACAAAATCAGACACGAAGTACACGAAATTGAGTTTCAACAAAGACAGTGCCATGCATTTGTACGTCATGTGTCCTAAATGGAACATGTTTGCCTATTTGCATTTATGAGTCCTGTTAACTCATACCAACCACGAGTCTAGACCACAGCTTCCATTTTTCCTTCTAACCATGGTCCTAAATGGAACATGTTTCCTATAATCTAGATCGTACATTTAAGAGAATTCTCAATCAGCTAATAGTGCCTTATATCTTTCTATCAATTCGTTTGATCAAGATTTAAGTTTATAAACCTACTAATAAGATATAGGACGTACCTTTTTAGATCTTGACATCAAATCTCATGTCTGATTTTTCCTTAGTGCTTGGATCTCTTCTTCCATGGCTTTCTCCATTCCGCATCAAGTGAGGCTTCCTCGTATGTAAATAGCTCAATCACTTCGAAATCTTCTGTCAACGTCACATTTGCATATTTGGGATTTAGTTTTCTTTGCCCTGTTGAGTTGAGGTACCCACCCTTCGGGTTCATGTACCTAACTTGTTCAAAACTCTTCTATCATTCTTGGCATACACCAGTTTGCCATGGCCTTTGATTTTTCTGATGACTATGCTCCGACTTCTCTTCCAGCTACAGGTTCATTTTCTTTGTCAATCAGGGGGTCCTTACCAAGCTCATCATTCTCTTCCATTCTTTCATTCTTTCATGAACTCTTTTCCGATTTGTTTTGAATTTGATAGTTCATGGTCACAACACTTCCACCCATTCCTTTGATCATCATAGCCCACAAATGTGGAGAGAACTGCCTTCTTATTGAACTTACTATGTAGATGGCCTAGCACTACATAGTATACACATCCAAATACTCTAAAATGACTTACCGTGGACTTGCAAATTCTTATAATTTCTCGGTGACAAAAAGCCAAGCCTTCTAGGGATAATCTGTTGACCAAGTGCATTGCTAGCTTTATACATTCAGCCCAAAATTTTTGGGGACATTCTTTGCATGTAACATGCTCCTGCATGACTCCACCAAATGCCGATTCTTTCTTTCGGCAACTCTGGATTGTTGTTGCATATTCAAGCAAGTGAATTGTCAACCATTGCAACTTGGCATGTCCGTCCTCGCAAACAATGCTGCTAAGTACCTCCTTTAGGGTCTTTGTGCTCTTGACATGCTATAACAACTAATATTCAATAGTCACAACAAGAACATATAGTGCCTTACCTACTTTGATGTTCCATTTTTTTTTTCAACTTGACATCATCTATGGGTGGTGTGGTGTTGCCACCGCCAACAATATACCACAAGTCTTGACCCATCAAGTAAAACTGCATGCGGTACTCCAATTATTATTATTGGAGTTGTTCAGCTTCTCAACATTGTTATCAGTCATCTCACTTGGATATATCACGATCTCTAACTGCACATGGACAAAACTTCAATGCACTCCACTCCCCGACTGCCTACTCACGTACAATGATCCCTAATCACTGTCTTCGTGTACCACGCTCCTGATTGCTAGGTTCATCTCCACCAGCTGCCTTGCTCCAATACCAATTGTTGGATTATGAAAATGTAAATCTCTAATGTGTATGTGTGTGTGAGACAAGAATTTGGCAAGTGATCAAGTGAAGGAGCACTAGAGGCAATGAAGAGAAATCGTGTTAAATGGTGTAATTGTATTACAATAATGGAATTGTTGGTCTCAAGTGTACATCTCTAAGACAGAGCACTCTTGTTTATATGTAGGCTCTTACCACCAACATAGTACAGAAGGAGTGCTCTACGAGAGCTCAACATGGACTCTTCTACAATTACAAGCTTTAACCTCAAATGGTTTTCCAAACACACATCTCAACTGACACTGAACGACTTAGACACCACAAGCATCAACTACCTATTGTAGATATTTAGTCCAATATAAATTTAGAATTGAAGAGAGAGAGAGAAATAAATTTATTTCAAAGTATATCAATGATACAATGACCTGAATCGGAACGAGAACCTCTCTGGTCCCAGTTGCTCCTCTATCACCCCCATTTGAGAGGGCATCGGTCCCTTGCCGTGGTCCTTGAAATGTTAGCCCTTTGGATGACTCGCCCTATTAGTGAGATGCTGATAATTTGCTGCATCGACGAAACACCAATATACTGATGCTAAAACTTCTTTTCGGCCTCCGTAGTATTTGAATTCGGGTGTTGATCTTCCTCAACAGGAAGGACTTTCGCAGGATGTCTCCGGGGAAGAGACCTTGAAACTTTGGCTTCTCCAATCAAGCCAAGATTCTGATTAAGATATGCAGTGCAAGTTAGGATAAAAGCCAGAACATACTGGACTGTCTGTCAAAATTTCTAAACAGTCAAAGGGTATTCGGAACAACCATTAGTACTGCCACGGCCGAGGCTTCCTTGTTGAAGGTATAAATGTGAAGAGTCTTGATTCCACTAGCCAAAATTTTCTTGCACATTTCTGTTCCAAGGTGAATTCCATAGTTCCTAACAGCTTCGTCATTATCCTTTATTGGTTCCAAAGCAGCGGAAACTTCAGCCGGTATCTGCAATACCGAAACATTTAGTGATCACAAAACTAGCAGAATCAACATAATTAACTGATTCTACACTGCATCGTGAACGCCTGAAACCATGCAAAAACACGAGCAATATCTGAAAGTACTGGAAGAGGATATATATCATGATAACATAGAGAAGAAGGTGACTCTAACCTTTGTTCTGCATATACTAGTCATGCGCGCAAAGCCTTTATAGGTGGCGATCGGCATGATGCCAGGAACAATGGGACAAGTTATTCCGACTTGGCGACAGTCGTTCACAAACTTGAGGAAAATATCTGTGTCGAAAAACAGTTGAGTAATAATGAGGTCCGCTCCAGCATCCACCTACAAAAAGATTCAGGGGAGACATGAGAAACCATGCACCAATTGGGACACACACAACAGCAACATTCACCGAAGAAACCGGACCTTTCGCTTCAAGTAGGCGAGCTCATTCTGGTAATCCTCATCCGAGGCCATGCCATTGCTTCCTATGACATCAGGATGGCCCTCTGAACACATTAAACAACAGTGTATTATGATATAGTGGCCTCGACTAATGAAACAAAGGGAAATATGCAGGAATGTAACAATTGAGTAAAGCAGATCAAAGAACCTGGGTAGCCAGCAACAGTAATGCCAAAGTAATCCCCATATTTGTCTCTGATGTGTTTCACCTGCAATTATAAAACCAGATCCAGTTGCTCAAAAAAAAAAAAAAAAGAAACCAGATCCAGAAAAAAAAAAAATTATAAAGACCGATACAGAGCCACATACAAAGCATGGTACGCAAAAGCATTAATTGTTACATATGATTTGTTGGTTCTGCAGTTCAAAAAGACACGCCTCTTTCATCAGAAAAGACGGCTCATTTTTGCACGAAGATATTTTGGACCTAACTTCTGAATGATTAGGATATCTAACATTTTTCGAAAAGGGAAAAAATGGATATCTAGCATTTCTCTTTCCTAGGTTTTAAATGCCTAGTGGGTGAATATTTAGGGCCGTACATGGGTAAATGAAGCTGTCAATCATTGAGATTTGAGGCAGAAATCACAACAAATCAAAACTTTTGAGCACGTTCGGTAGGAAATGCTATCGTTTTCGCAATGACAAGAGTCAAACGGGTTCGATAACCCCGAAGTCGACACGTGAAACATGCATCGTCGCCCCGTTACTTACCAAGTCAAGGCCGCTGCCGTAGCCGTCCGGGACCGGGACGAACTTCAGCTGGCCGGTCGGCGGGTCGCCTCGGAGCGCGAGCACGTTCCGGATGCCGTCGGACTTGATCCTGTCGAGCGCGCGGTCGATCCTCTGGACGGGCATGTTGGTGCAGGTGAGGTGCATCATGGTCTCCACGCCGACCGCGTTCTGCATCTTTCCCACCATGTCCAGGGTGATGTCGTCGGTGGCCAAGCTGCCGGTCCGCCACGTGAGGTCGCAGAACGCCGGCCCGTGGACCACCAGGCGGCCTATGAGGTCCAGCAGGGCGTTGACGTCGGCCTTCTTCCTAGGCGTGAAGAACTCGAACGAGAACACGGGCTCCCCCTCGTCCCCGCGGCCGTCGAGAGCCTCTCTGATCTTCTCTATCGCCTTCATCTTGATGGACGTGAAGATATGGACAATGTGGTTTTCTCAGGGACGATCAAGCCCTACCGACGGCAGCGGCGGAGACAGAGAGAGAGAGATGGAGGAGACGAATGTGAAAGATGCAAAGCAATGTCCACGGAATATATGCAAAGCTAATATGCACCGTTTAATAATGCTCGCACATGGTGTGGAGTTCACGAATCAAGACAGCGTGGCCAGAACGTCAAGAAAAGAACAGTGAGGAATAAAGAAAAGGCACGCACTAGGAAGTGACTTGGTCTTTAGCTATTTAAAGAACAAAAAATGATCTGGCTCCGGCCACCGTCGCTCGAGCCACGGCCCTCGCCTGGTGCCGGTAGTCAGATCTGGCGTGGCCGGCTACGCCGCCCGAGGACGAAGTTAAAAGAGCAAAACTGTATTAAGCGTCCCGAAAAATGCTAAAGCTCGAGAGAATCTGCCGACGGGTCTTGGAATAAGAGCCTTTCTCAGAGGACTACGATTAAAGGAATGAACACCTCGGCGAGCAAATCGGAAGATCAACGTGCGCATTTATCATGCGCGAGGTACGACCGGACGATGGTCCCCACCAGCCGCAGGTCGCTAGCTGGAAAGTTGGTAATGAGTCATGACAAAGGGCACAAGATCTCCACGAATGTCGTGACACCACGAGATCCACGGTTTCCCCCACGTTTGAGAAAGAACACGGTACATCTAAAACCACGCGAGCACGGCTCGCATCGGCCGTTCGATCAAGTGGATCTCACCTCATCCAAAGGTGCATAGATGCGAGCTCACGCAGAACCGACGCGGTCATGATTGCGTCCCCCGATTCCGCCCGAGAAGATTTGAAAATTCTCGTGGGGGTTGTTGGCAAGAGGGCGGCACACCAACCCACCTTCCCTTTGAGAGAGAAAGAGAGAGAGAGGGGGGTGGGTGGAAGAAGAGGTGGTCAAACAAGTAACGAGGCTAGTTGTGTTAAAAAAACAAGTAACAAGGCTTCAGGTTCAACTGGGTTGAAAAAGTTCAGCCTGTACAGAGGCAAAAAATTGCAGATGCATCACAGAAAGAAGAACGGCTTTCTAATCCAATTATTGTTATCTCACCTAATGTCACAGACCGGGGTGCTCCCCGGACCGTCAATCAAATTGGAGACCTAAAGTTTGCTGGAATCGAACTTTAACAATGGTAACCAAAGTAATTTTAATTGTTACACAACTGGTACAACAACATTCTTGAGAGAGAGAGAATGGGATTTTCATCTCGGACGCATATGCATTGGGTGAGGTCGGCACGATATTCTCATGCATCCTGCCAGAAGTGCTTATGCACACTCTTCATTGCAGGTGGCATGGGGAGTTGGTTTTTAGCATCGTCGATCTCGAATAGTCCACGACCTGAAATTCAGCTCGGAAAGGTTAGCCCATCAGCAGCAGCAAAGCGGGCGCTGGAAGAACAGCATGCTCCAATCAGCAAGGGGCACATGCGGGAAGACAAGTTATTTTCTTTTGAAAACGTGCCACATAAGTATCACAAGGAAACGCAAAAAACAAACGTAGAGCATTATTACTCGTACAATCAACCAATAATTCAAAAGAGGAGCATTGTAAGAACAAAATAAAGGAACTTCCTGCTTAATTTTAAGCCAGATACAGTCACCGAGGAAGCATCCTGAGGCAAGTTCAACTACCCCTTTAGATGGAAGAATAAATTGCTCTAGCCATGAGATAAAGGGTATACTATATGTCCAATAGAGAACGGTAGTTCATTAATAGTCCGGGAACCCTATTGACAAATAGTAATCTAGACGTGAAGATAGAAATTACAGACCCATGCGTCATGGATTCAAATGGAATGGAGGTGGTTTTGCTCCTTCTACCAAAGACAACAAATTCATTTCCAGCTTCTAATTTAGAGAAGTTCACATGATCAAGAATATTAACCCTGTGGATCAGTATTTGGCCCATTAATAACATACAAGTTCTAGTGCTTTTTTTGGGGAACACGGATCGTCTAACCACACTATTGTAGTGTTGACAATGCTACCATACAGTAGGGGGGGGGGGGGGGGGGTGGGCAACAAGCCCAAGCAACACAGTCTATAATCAATTAAATGACATCTCACCAAGACATTCTGCATCCAAAAACTAGCATTGGCAGTAAAGCATAATCTCATCGCAGATTACGAACCATTTTCAGACAAAAATCTGAGTAGCTAGATTGTGTCCTTTTGTAGATTAAAATGACAGGCTTCTTTATTTTGTCATCTCAAACACTTTTTTTTTAACTTCAGTGCCACAAAGATCTTTATCAATCGTGGAGAATCTGCTTCCCATACATTATCAGTTCCTTATTCTAGAGATTGCTTAACATGGGAAGCATGCACTTGAAAAAATTAAGGCTAAAACATACTAATCACATGCCAAAAAAAATTGTTTACTCAGAAATACAGATAGCATAATAGTAACAGGCTAAGTAGAATACTTACCGATACAAATGGTTACAAAGTCACAAATTCCCAATCTTCTTTTGACATATCAAGAAATTCGACAGCACCATCTTCAAACATTATCTGCAGCAACCAAGTGGTTTCATATAAGATCATGCAGTAGATTCCATTATGCTAAAAAGACTTGATTACGCAGTAGATTTCATTATAAAGGGACTTGATCTTACAGAATGTTTCCTGGAAAAGTTATCAAAGCGTCTGATAATCCCAAAAGTCCTGGAGATCAAATCAGACAAAATTTACATAAGGAAATACAGTAGAAAACAAATAAACGTGACCAGGCTGTCATATAATTCACTTTGAAAATTCACCATTTTGTCATTGCAGACAAGGGAATGAAAAAGAGAATAAATCAATGAAAAAAGAACGGTTCAAGTAAAACTGGATCAAGAAAGACTAACCAACCTCTCATTCATTGGACGAGTAATTCTGATGACTTCCCCTACGCAGTTGTGAGGAGATCGTTGACAGCGAATGTACCTTGAATTTCCTAATAGAAAAAAAATCAACTTGAGAAAATGGATGCTGGTGATTTAAAAGCTTTAGCAAAAATATATAGAGAAAAGTTTGCAAAACCTGCATGCAGACCTCCATTCTGGCAAACCTTCCAAAATCAATAACAAGAAGTCAGTCTGCTGTCTGATCTAGTGAAATAAATGTAATGTGCACAATATAATTAAAAAAAAAAAAAGAAGAAGATGAAAACAAGTATTTGGAGGGAAGTACAAGAGATATACCTCCAGAAAAGAGAATAAAATAAGGATGCCAAAGCTATTTTATAGATAAAACAATGTCAATAGACAGGAACTAAAATAATGTGTAAAGTTCTACAAGAATAAATGTTCCTTTTCCTTGAACTTTGAACTCCCCACGTATGATTTCACAAAATCTCAAACTTAAGCCCTTGTAAAACCAGGAGAATGTGTAAAGTGCTACAAGAATTTATCACCAACAAGTGGCATGTACATACATCATTTCTGGATAAGACTCCCTCCAATTTGGGTGCAACCTGGCATGCCACTAACTTCAATGCTGCTTCTGAACACATCTTAGGCTTGCTAGGCTTGACACCAAGCTTTCTCCTACAACCTACAGCGCCACAGTGACAATCTTGATCTGCACCAAACTGGACAAACCTGCTAGACATATTAGAATGCTACAAGAATCTAAGTAATTTAAGACCATTCTCACAAAATAGCACAGAAAAACAGGATGCTCCTGATATAACACCAAAGCATAGTGAAAGTCTTCATACTGATAATCATAGGTAAGATGCTCGCCCTTTTTGATGTCGCGAGTCGCAAAAATACCAATTCTCGTTTCACCATCGATTATCCTGTAAAGAAAAAGTTTAACATGCTGTATTTTTCTATGAGCAAAGTGGAATACAAGCAAGGAAAAAGAATGAGTGGAAAACCATTTCTGCATCTCAGTATTGGGACAACAACTATGGTTGATATATCTCGACTTGTTTCCCTTGTATGTTGCATCAATTACCATGTCTCGATTTATTTCGCACAGGTAGAAATTTGTTTCACCCCGATGTTTCATATTCCAAAGCCTTTCTTCACAAGTTTTGTCATCAATGACTGCATCAAAGAAGATCGACATGCTGCTTAATCTTTTAAGCAATTGGTTTATTTAAAGAGGTCAGTTCAAAAGGCATACCCAAGAAGACAATGTAAGTTGGTAAAATAAACAGACAGTAACCAAAAGTTACTACACATCTGGAAGAGCTCCAGAGTTCTCAAAACGTTGCTTCTGAAGATAAAACATAAAAATCTTCCACAGCAGCTTTTACTCACAAAAGATATTGTACTTTAAATATAATTTTTCGAGTGAAAAAAATCAACATTCTTCTTATACTGATACTTCAGATTAACAATTAGTATCTATAGATTGCTCATTTTTACTTTTGTTTCCTCGAAACTCAAAAAGTTGGAATATCTAATAACATCATTTCTGTATTCTGGGAAGCAGGCAATTTTGGCACAATATAATTACCCAAAAAGAACAAAAGGTATGAATAGAGTCTTTAAAATTTTTACTTTCCAAAGAACATACAATCTTCAGCAGCAACTTCAAGGCCTTACCTTCTCCAACATATTCAATGACAAACTCCCCCTGCTTGATATCTTCATCTGCTACTATTCCAGAACCGCATTTTTCGGTCTACACCCATGGATAACTTAAATTTAGCATATCACATGGCTTATAACGAAAGCATTAAAGATTCAGGTTAGAATATGAACACATGACCAAGCAGTTCCTGTAGGTTGACAGACATGAAAGAACAATGCCTACTTTAAGAAAAATTGACAAGTCTTGAGTATAGTAGAGCTGTTAAAACAACCAAGATGGAAACAATTAAAAAGAAAAACAGTTTTGCCGTCATGCAGAAGAGCAGATATAACAACAAATTGAATATCCAGCAGTAAAACAAGAAAATCGCCGGGCAGCAACAATTGTATTTATCACATTCCACATTAAGCAAACTCATAAATATACCTGTCTGCTGAGCTATGTTTAAATAAAATACACAATATAGTCCATGCCAAAACTCTTAATCCCAGACATGGGGCCCACTTTTATCCTCAGGCTATGCCAATACACTGCAAGAATTAGGTCGTGGAAAATAGCGGAGTTGACTATATCTGGTTGCCTTCTCAATGAGTTCAATAGATTAATAGCATTAGTAAATTTCCTGTTGGCAACTATAAGATCATCTTCCTTGCTCTTATAATCACCTCGTATAAAAGGAATACCTGCACAAGTTTCATTTTCTTCATCGGCCGATTTTGAAAAGGTTTATTAATGCACGAGCTTCCACATTTGCATCCTGAGGAGCAGCTAGAGAGCAGCATCCTGTATATAAAAAGCATTCACCTTTAATTCATGAAATCACATTGGGTTAAAAATTTCTGGTTCGCAGATGATCACTAGCCATATACTGTCCAAAAACACTTATTGTTCTTAAAGGTAGCTGACTATAAATGGTTGATACACATAATTGTTAGCAAACAACCCATGTGAGGTCGGTTAAGGTTGTCATCCTTAGATATAGGATAGGAAGGAAATTGCACATCTTCATATTGAAGGGGGCATTACCGAAAATAGAAAAAGAGGCTCGATCTCAAGTCCAGGCACAACTTCGCCCAATTGTAAGAAACAATATTCTGCATGAGCATAACCAATTCAAAATCACAGATTCTCATCTAACTCTTGCAGTAAGCTAGAGGAAGAACTACTCAAGCCAATTCTCTGCATTACTTTGAGTCATTTCATGGCTATGGACGCCGAATAACGTGCTAGATAACCCAAAGATGAAACTTGTATTGACTAAAACTTGTATTGACTAGAGCATCATTTTTGTTGTCTGCCTAAGAGAACCATGAAACTGTAACACGTCATCGCCAGAAAATTAGTAGCTTGATAATTCAAACTTGACAGTCAATTTAAGTATCAGTAGCTCATTAATTTGTCGACATGCACTGGCAACAAATAAAAATGAGACTTGAAAGACTATATTCTTACATGGATTTTACTAATTAGAAGCATCACAGCTAGAGTAAAGACTTTGACTGCACCCAAGTCAGAGAAAAGGATTAATTCTTACCCACAATGGCAATCTTTATTGCACACAACAGAAGAACCAGGAGATGGGCTGCAAGAGCAAAATATGCCATCATCGTCAAGACGCCTCTTCATCCTCTTGGTGAGATATATGTCTTCCATTAGTCAAGTCAACAAAGCACAATGTCCAGGAGACTCCAAAGGAAAGTTCACACATATAATCCAGCATAATAAAGTCCATAGGGAGCAACTGAATATAATAATTAAGATGGAAAGGAGGGAAATTAAGGAAGTAATGAGTTGCGGCCATCAAATTTGGTAAACAAGAGGGAGGGAAGGAGGTGAATTGAATCACAACCAAGCAAACTAAAACGTTTTTCATATGATAGAATATAATTTAGGCAAGAAGTAGAGAAAAATTCCAAGATGACAAAAGAGAGCTATTTGCTGCTCCTATCCTCCCATGCAGCATGACTCCCAACAGACACCCAAAAAATCGAATTCCTTAATTAGTCTTAAAGATGCAGTAGTCTTTTCTTTTAAAAACTAAAGTGACCCAGGAGGTGATAAAAACTAACATGAAACGTTTAAAAAATGAACTCCAAAATTTAAACAACCTTTTTGTATGCTTCCTACAAGTAAGATGTGATGCTATAAGATTTAGCTTTGAGTTAAACTATAGAATCATTTAATTCACCACAGGATCAGTAGTAAAAGAGCTTTGATTTGAGTGAAGTCAACAACAAAAGAGAAGACCATATCTGTCCTTCATCAGCTGTTAGGCTCACCTGTTGTTCTGCTTATTTTGTAAAGAATCTAGTCTGCTGTCAGAAACATCACAAACGGGTAGATAGCAGCCAATGTTGTGAGTCACTCTAATCTCATGTTGCTCGTTTTGAAAAAAATTGCTACCCACCTCATACCCCTTTCAATGCAATTTAATTACTCGAATTAATATCATCGACAGTACATTGCATCACTTAGACATGAAATGTGAAGGGAGAACATAGCAAGAACTGCATTTCACTAGTGGATACTGCGCCTTATAAAACTGTATGGTGCAGGCTTCTCCTTAGTGAACCATTCTGGAAGTTCAAAGTCCTTAGGAGTTCCCATCTGCTTCATCAACTTGCCAAACACTTGCCCAATCTGGCTACATTCTGAATTCTAATGCAAGAGAAAACAGTACTATCAAATACATTTCAATTGTAACATCACATCCAAGCTTAAAGAGAAATGGACCACAGACCAACAGACCTTCCTTTCATTTTGGGGAGAAAAACATCATCAAAAGATGGTATGTGGGCACTGTCCTTTTAATAGACATCGGGAAAAACAATTTCAAGCATCAAGATCTTAAAAGTGTGACATCCATTAAGGATAAAATAGATGTATCATCTTTTATAGAGGATATGCCCTGTCAAGGAATAATTTTTCACTGCCGTCACAAGGACATTGACAATAACCAATCCTTATGCCACTAAGTGCGGTCAGCTATGTAAAAAATCTTACGTGATTGCACTCCATTTCGTATCAAACCATCAATAAATTCCAGATATTCAAAATCTCTCCTTCACAACATTGCAAAAAATTTATGCATGCCTAGAACCTAGATGTGCCAATATGGACGGGTACAAAAAATGCAAAAGCTTCTGAAAAACCTTCTTAGTGACGGGCATTGACTCAAATAGCCTCAGCACCAGACTTCCCAACGACAATACTCTGCACAAATAGGAGCAAAAGCAAATGCTAAGTCCGAAAGATACGTCACAAGGAAAGTTCGTGCAATGCAACGGCTCAGCGGAATACTTAAAAGATCAAAAATTGGAAAAGTCAAAGAATTCATACAATCATAAAGAACCCAAACGGCCAAACCAATCACCATTAAACATTCAAACTGCACAACAAAACAAACTGGAAAAAAAAAAAAAAAAAAAAGACCATGACATTCAAACGCCCAACAGGATCCCGGCCAAAAAGCCCTAAATGAGAACAATTCACATACATCCACAAGCAGAAGGCGAGAACAGAGACATCCCGGCGGATCTCAAGAACCGACGTTGACTTGCAAACAAGTAAGAAGAAACAACCAACCGAAGATGCAGCAACTTGAATTTACTCACCCGAATCCCCGGAGCCGTCTCCGCGCTTCCGCCGGAGTGGACGACAAACCAACCCCGCAATTCACTGACAGCGGGCAACCCGATCGGAGACTAGAAGAAACGGGGGAAAGCAGAAGGGCGGGCGGACCGCGCCGGTGTCCGACCGGGGCCGCTCCCCGTCGGACGAGGAGCCTTCGCCGCCGTCAACCGTCACTTCGGGGGGGCGCGCGCGGCGAAGAAAAGCCCTCGATTCCGCCGGTCCAAAACCGCCGCGAGGCTCGAAGGAGTCGAGCACGCCGGGAAACGGGGGCGGACGGAGGCGGGACGGCGGCTCCGTCGTCCGGGGGGAGGCGGGGCGGAGGCGGCGGCGGTGGCCGGAGCTCGGCGGCGGCGGCGGCGGCGGAGGTGGCGGAGCAGCGGCGGTTGGCGGCAGCGTCGTCGGTGGAGGGGGCGAGCGGGAAAGGAAGGGAGGAAGAAGAGGGGGATAAAAATCGAAAATTGTCCTGTCCCCCTATTTTGTACTTTTTCAAATCTACCGCGTCGCTGAATTAACTTCTCACGCGCGCACCCCGCGCGTGCGCAAACTTATTTAAGTTATACTGCCCAAAAAAAAGGCAATATCATAAATTACTGCCCAGAAAAAGAGTAATATATTGGGATTTATTAGATAAGATTAAGAACTTCCTATATCTGCATTATTAATTACTCAAATTTGAAGTGCAAAAAAGGGTATCGCTTTCGATTTTGTATTAAGCATTATTATATCCAACGCATGCGTAGTCAGGTCAAATCTAGTGCCCACCTGCGCAGTCGGACCGTATCATGCACGCGCGTGTCGAGAACTAGAAATAATAGGGTCTTTAATTTCTCGATCTCAGTAAGGTATGACATCAGTACTTGTGTAAAGGAAGACAAATACGGTAGTCATGCTTAGAAAAAAAGTGGGTGGCTACTTAATAAATTGGTATTATATAGTGCAAAGTTAAAAGCGACACAAATAATGCTTCTTATTTAACATGATTTAAATTGAAAATGTGGAAACGAGTCTCGCTTTCGATTTCGTATCATGCATTATCGTATCTAACACACGCACTATCGTATCATGCATGTGCATGTCGACAGTTAATATGTAACTATTAGAAATTAAAGGTTAAACATATATGGATAGAATAATACCTCTAATTTCTCGATATCGGCGACGTACAAAATCATTACTAAGCGAGATGAAAATGGTAGTCATACTTAGAAAGAAAGCAGGTGGTTACTCAATAAATTGGTATTATATAGTGCAAAGTTAAAAGCGACACAAATAATGCTTCTTGCTTGATATGATTCATATCGAAAATGTGGAAACGAGCTTCGCTTTCAATTTCGTATTGTGCACGATTGTATCTAACGCGCGCGCACAATCATGTCATGCATGCACACGTCTAGAGCTAATATGTAACCATTAGAAATAAAGGTTAAACATATATGTATAGAATAATAGCGTCTTTAATTTTTTGATATCAACGACATATAATATCGGTATTCGTATAAAGCGAGACGAAAATGGTAGTCATGCTTAGAAAGAAAGCGGCTGGTTACTCAATAAATTGGTATTAAATAGTGGAAAGTTAAAAGTAAGACAAACAACTCTTTTTGCTTAATATGATTCAAATTGAAAATGTGGAAAGGAGCCTCGCTTTCGATTCCATATTGTGTTGTATCCAACACACGTGCACAATCGTAACATGCATAGTTCATGGTCACAATAGTCCAGAGTCGACCCTAGACCACTGCTCACCCCTAATAAATAATGGTTCTTGCTTAATATGGTTCAAATAAAAAATGTGGAAATGAGCCTCGCTTTCGATTTCATATCATCCATGATCGTATCTAACACATGCTCACAATCGTAGTCATGCATATGCGTGACAAGAGCTAATATATAACCGTTAATAATTAAAGGTTAAACATATATGTATAGAATAATAGCTTATTTAATTTCTCAATATCGGTGATGTATAATATCGATACTTGTATAAAAAGAAAGCAACCGATTACTCAATAAATTGGTATTGAATACTAAAAAGTTAAAAGTAAGACAAATAATGCTTCTTGCTTATGATTCAAATAGAAAATCTGGAAGCAAGCCTCGCTTTCGGTTTCATATCATGCATGATCGTAACTAACACGTGCACACAATCGTACCACATGCGCGTGTCAAGAGCTAATATGTAGTTGTTAGAAATTAAAGGTTAAATATATATATATATATATATATATATATATATTTATATATATAGAATAATAGTGTCTTTAATTTCTCGATATGGGCGATGTACAATATCGGTACTTGTTTAAAGCGAGATGAAAATGGTAGTCATGTTTAGAAAGAAGGTGGGTGGTTACTCAATAAATTGATATTAAATAGTAAAAAGTTAAAAGTAAGACAAATAATGCTTCTTGCTTAATAAGAATCAAATCAAAAATGTGGAAATGGTCTCACTTTCGATTTCATACTATGCATGATCTTATTTGATATGCGCGCACAATCGTGTCTCGCACATCCGTGTAGAGAGCTAGTATGTAGCTGCTAAAAATTTTAGGTTAAACATGTAAGAGCGCGCGTGCACATATATATGTACATGATAATATTGTCTTTAATTTCTTAATATGGTTTAGATGTCTCATACGATATTGGTACTTCTGCAAAGTGAGACAAAAATAATAGTTATGGCTAGAAAGAAAATACTGAATAAAATTGACATTATATAGTGCAAAGATAAAAGTGAGATTGCAATAATTAATACTTCTTGGTTAATAAGATTCAAATCGAAAATGCGGAAATGATCTCACTTTCAATTTCGTACCACACACGATCGTATCTAACACACACACACAACCATGTTGTGCAAGCGCGTGTAGAGAGCTATTATGTAGCTACAAAAATCTACCATCCCTTTCTCATCACATAATAAAACAAATACAAAAACCTAACATCGTAAATCTACCATCCCTTTCTCATCATGTAATAAAACATAAAGTAACTATGTGCAAGATAATGAAAAGAAATTAGTATTCAAGCGTTTGTGGATCTCAAGATTAGCAAGCCAATTACCACAACAATTTCTTTCTTAAAAGTTATATTACACTTTAAACTCAGAAAGAGGGAGAGAAATTAGCAATCTTCTTATATCTTTAAGAAAAGTAAGGCCAACATTATTAATCTAAGCTTTGGACTAAGAAAATCCATGACAGTTCTAGAGTCAATCTTAATGATGATCCTATGAAATCCAATTTGTTTTGCAAAGTTGAGTTCTAATCACAAAACCCAAAGTTATGCTTCTGTCAACAAATTGTCTTTAGATGCTCCATCAATATTCATTTTAATCCACCCAGAAGGTGCAAGATTCCATATGACCAAAATCGGAGAAGCGCATGGTTCACTTAATATCGAGTTATTCATAGACTTAACTCGACGAAACTTTGATGGTTTCCTTTGTGTGTAATCAAATTATTTGTGTTAGATTTGAAGGGAAAACAAAATAATCCTAGAAACGAAACTTGTTTCTCCGATACTAAAAAAGCCATACCCCTACTTTAATTTATCTATATGGTTGAGGATGTCCAGTGTGATACCGGCATTTGTGCAAAGTGAGACAAAAATAGTAGTTATGCTTAGAAAGAATGTAGGTGGTTACTCAATAAATCAACATTATACAAAGTTACAAGTGAGAGAATTAAAACTTCTTAGTTAATGCAATTCAAATTGAAAATGTGGAAACGACTCTCACTTTCGATTTCGTATTGTGCACAATTGTATCAAACGTGCACACAAACATATCGTGTATGCACGTGTGCACGTGTAGAGAGCTAGCATTTAACTCCGAAAAATTATAGGTTAAGTACATATATACATAATAATATTGCCTTAATTTCTCGATATGATTGAGGATGTCCGGTACTATATCAGTACTTGTGCAAAGTGAGACAAATATAGTAGTTATGCTTAGAAAGAAATGGTTACTTAATAAATTGACATTATATAGTGCAAAGTTAAAAGTGAGACAAATAGATTTCTTGTTTGATATGATTAATTTATTTTTTCTTTTTGGGCAGCTGGTAATGTTTTAATTTGAAAAGTCATGGGTAGTTTTCTATTTATGAAGGTTTTAGAGGCTTAGCCTTTGAAAGGTTTTTGACAAGAAAAATAAATTAAAGTGGAGAACAAAACGGAGCCATTTTTCTTTTAATAATTAGTAATTTATGCAATGGTGATGTCAAAAAGCCATAAATGAGATGAACCTCCCTTTGGGCTTGAACATGTATATAGATATAAATAGATAATGGTAAAAAGTGAGATAAATGGTGGCTATGCATGGAAATAAAATGTGTGGTTACTCAATAAATGGGTATTACATATTTGAAGGGTATTTGTGAAAAACAAAAAGCAAGAAATAACTATTAACCTTCGTTATTTTTTTTTTCAATATAAAGGAGAAAAATCTTATTTGAGTTTTAAAAGAGAATTCTATTTCTAATATAAACATACTGCTTGAATATGACAATATTCTTGAAGAACTGGGCTTAATTAGCCCCCACTGAAGAATTGGGTAGTTAAAATAATTATCCTCGATTAATTTTTAAATTAAAATTTGTATCATTGAATTTCAAAACTCAATTTTGCGTCCCCTATTCTCGAAATCATACTATATATTTAAGAAGACACACACTTTCATCCCATTACAAAACAATCTTAATGCTAACAAAATATGAAAAATGATCCTTAGATTCTCAAAAATCACGCACACAAAACGCTGTTACATTAGGCGCAACTAAGCCTCGTGTCTTAGGCCTGAACCTCATGCTTACAAAAATAAGGTTTTTAAAATCGTTTTACTTATTAAATTTCGTATTTCACGGTGTACTTTTACGTCTTGACTATATATTTACCACCTTATAATTGAGATAATCTCTACCACTTAGTAAAGATATTTGAAACGATTCAATCCCACGGAAAATAGTGACAATTAGTAAGAATGGGTCATGATATTGTGTACAATGCGTCATCCTCCTCTTCTTTCCCCCTTCCCCCTTAAGTGAACACATGAATATGGGTTTTGCCCATGAGAGCGAAAGGAAAGTGAGAGCGGGGTCGAGGATAGATGGGTGATGAGAAAGCGGATGAGTGATTCGGGAACCGATCATGATAACGACTCGTTCCATCAATTGTTTTCGACAAGGAAAATTTCTTGCGTCAACGCGATCATGCAATTATCAATGTGCAATGTGCGATGAAAGACACGACCGTGTGTAGCCGACCAACTTCAAAAATGGAAGGATCGATTGACTCGATGCTTACACAGGCCTAACTGAGGTGGGTTTTGCCTGGCGGGTCCCTATCCGCAGCGAGCCATGAAGAGGGGCTTCGTAGAAGTCTCGTCTTTGTCTGACTTCTTCTCCATTTAGCAAATTTTAGCCAAGTTGGAAAAGCCACTTCGCAAGACTGATGCGACAAATGATGAAAGGGATGTTCAAAAAATAGGTTAAATTGTGATACCCAAAAATGATTCATTGCTATATTTTTAAGGAAAACAAAATTTGTGCGACTCTTTATGCGTATTGCTAGGTTCAATGTTAGTGTGAAAATAGTCTTATACCTTTAAAGTCAAACGAGTAAAATTCGCGTTTAAAATTGATTTTTTAATTAATTTTTTTCTTCACATATTAATTATCCAACGATAATCGTTATTGATTTATTTTGTCGTCTACAGTGGTTCTCATGAAAATCTAGGAATAGTTACGCACGTCACTGTCCTGATTCATACCCCTGAAGTTGCTACTGTCCCGACTCCCTAGTTCGGTTTTCCACCCCTCCGAAAGAAAAGACACTGGTTTGTTGACTTAAAGCCTGGACACGATGCAAATGGAAGGCCTATCTTTGGAGATTTTTCCAGCTTTTTATAATTTTCATTTTATGACTTTTTCTCTGAAAGTTGAAAGTAAAAATAAAAAAAAGTACTTTGGAATTTTGAAAAGTTATGATAAACTTTTTCAAGATTTTGCATATCAATTTATAAAATTTTATAAGATTACATTGGTTTTGTTCAATATAGAAATCAAATCATAAGTGCCACGTAAATTGTTTCGAGGCTTTTTAACTTTTTGCTTTTGGCTTTTTTCATATTTTATGGTGAAAGCACTTTCAATTTTTTTTTTCAAGTAAAATACTTGATGACTCAAAAATAGTCTTATATTGACATGTGTATATTTACACATCATGTTTTGAAATTTCTGATGGTATTTTAAATTTGGGAAAATCCTAAATAGGGACCCAAAGTGCATACTTTTTCTCAAAAGAAAACCTAAAATGGAGTTTGTCTCAAATAAAGACCAAAAGTGGTCATTTAGTCTCAAAGAAAGATTTCACTTGCCGGCTGGTGAATATATGCATCTCTAATGCATATTCCGATAACCTGATCAGGGATATTTTTGTCCATTTATTTTTTATTTTTATTTTTTTATTTTTGATTTGTTCTATTTTTTATTTTTTTTGGGTCGATGGTTGCAATGTTTATCATCTTCTTCTTCCCCTCTTCGTCTTCTCCTTACCCAGACCAAGAAGATCGGACTTGGGAAGGGTCGGCGATGGGCGTCGACGTCGGGCAGTGGGTGAGGGCCGCCGAGCCCTCACCAGATCTGGGGAAGGTGGCCTCGGCCGGGGTCCAGTGCAAACCCGTATAGCGTCATCCTGCCGTTGTTCTGCTCCAACTACGCCACTGCACATACAGTACCGAATGAGAGATGGTATTGAAGTGAGGTTTGAGCTTCAATGATGGATTTCATGTGTATGGATATGTGTGGATATGGACTGACCTAGTGCTTGTTGGATTTGGAATGAGCTAGAATCCGAGAAGGTGGAGACCGGGATGAGGAGATTTGAGTTGGTGTCACTGTGCGAGTCGTCATGTTCCACAGTTTCGGGTTTCAGGCGGTTCGAACCAGAAGTAGAAGCAAAAGTCACTAGCATGTGCCATCTAGTGGCCAAAGAGGCAATCCCTTGAGATCTGTGGGTGATTCTTGCAGCCCCCAACAAGCACAAGAACAGACCACTCAGCTCAACAATCGAACACACTTGCAACAAATGCATTAGGAAAACAAACATATTCCGGGGAACGTAATTGAAATTGTTAAATTCACTCACTACAATATCTCCGGAATTGAAGGAATTCTTCTCGGTCTTTGATGCCAGGACAATCAGCAGTGTTGCAAACTGGCTCACTATCATCGTCAGGAGGCAATTGATGATGAAGAAACGGTACCAGTGGCTAGTTGTGGACAGCTGCTTCGAGCTCTCTTCTCCGTCTCGAGCTCGCCCAAATCGAGCGTGCCAATCGCAAATTTCCAGGCTTTTGGACCAGCAGAGGTGCTCAAGAAGGTGGGCACTTCGTTTTCCTTCCCCTTTGCTTGGTGTCATTACCGTCTTGAGTGAACAGTTCAGGGTTCTGCGTGTTTTGGATATAATGGTGTGTATGCTCGGTCGGTGTTTGTTGGTATTCCTAAGTGAAGGCAGCAAATGGGTGCCTTTCGAAATGCATAATTGCAGCTTGTTGTTTCATGGGCGAAATCAAAGGGGACGTGCCCTGAAGAAGATGATGAGTAGGACAACCAAAAAAAAAAAAAAAAAAAAAGTTGGACAAAAATACCCTAATTAGGCCACCGGAAACTGCATAGGAAATGTAACTATTTATTAGCCGACGACTGAGGTCCTTCTTTGAGACTAAATAATCATTTTGGGTCCTTATTTGAGAAAGATTTCACTTTAGGTCATCTTTTGAGAAAATGAAGGTACTCTAGGTCTCTATTTGAGATTTTCCCTTTAAATTTTGACAGGAATTAAAAGATTGTTTTTGACTTTACGAAGTCCAGATAAACAATCGGTGAAAATCGTTCTAAACAGGCTAACTTCTACTTCTACTTGAATTTTATCATACAAAATATTATTAAAGTATCAAAAAGCTATGAAAAATCTTAAAGATTCTTAGTGCTGACATTTCATTCTTTTGAAAGATTTTGTGTATTTTGGGTTCCATATAAATTTAACTCCGTGTTTAGGTGTGAAAATATTATGATAAATAAGCCAAGCAAGATGCGTGGAGATTTGATTACTTGATTTTATGCTAAGGGCATGCAACGATAGAGGTCAACACACCTAGGTCAACAAAATCTTTACTCAAAATATAATCCATGCATTCAATTATAATTCAACCCAATATTTTAGTTGCTTCATTTCTAGCAATTATATAATACGGAATTACAATTCATGATCACTTTCGCTCATTTTCGAATTTGAAAATCACAGGACAAGTACATCATCATGAAAGTCTAGCAGCAGTGTGAACCGATCATAAATCCAACCAAATCCGTTCTCATATCGAGTCAAATTTTTAGAAATGGAAAAAAGAAAAAAAAATGCAGAGATTTTCTCAAGAAAAACTTGACCCACCAAATAATTTCAGGCATACTTTTAGGGAAAGAGTTGGTATTCCGGTCTTTAAAAAAAATGCATTTTTCGACCTGACTTATGTGTGAATTCCAAAAGATAAATTTGCGTATGATATGATGGTCATGCTCAGTATATTGTCCACAATATTGCAAATATATCTCGAGTTTGGGCTTGTGAAGGAAACTAAATCCAAGAATATTTTCTCGTTTGCCCGTTCGGTTCGGCTTTCGGGAAATGCCTTTGGCCAAATACAAATACTTTTGAGGTAAAGGGGGTTTCAAGAATGCTTGAATGTTTGGCATATTATAATTTAAAGGGCATTGGAAAGTGACTTTAGTGTAGATACCGTTTAGTAAACCCAACATTTACAAATGGCTTTTATTATATTTTAAAGAGATAAAAATAAAATCCGATGAAACTCCATCACCGATCAATGGTGAGTCAACCACCGGCGACCAGATTTGGTCGCCAGCGAGATTGGCCGAGGTTGCATGAACCAAGATTTTGCCACCGGGGAGGTTGCTTGAGGTCGCGTGACTTTAGGCACCGCCGCCTAAGCCTCACCGAAGGCTAGATCTGGGTTTGCATGACCCAAGCGAGGTTGTCTGGGTCACATGACCCAAGTGTCGCCGCCTGAGGTCGCACGACCTAGGCTGGCATCGCCTGGGTTCCCTCGACCTCAGGCAGTGTCGCTTGGGTTCCCTTAACCTCAGGCGGCGGTGCTTGGGTCGTGCAAGCCTAGATCTGGTCATTGATGAGGCCCAAGCGGCGGTGCTTGAGGTTGCGCGACCACAGGTAGCCTGGCTAGTGGCCAAATCTAGGTTCCTTGGACCATGAGCAGCCTCACCAGTGGCTAGATCTGGCCGTTGGTGGTTGGGATATGGGGAAGATGAATGCTCGGTAAAAAAAGAAGAAGAAGTCAATGGATGAACAGTAGAAGTGGACTCGCATTTCCAAAATACTGACATTTGGCCAATGGACTTCCAACAATGCTTGCCAAATATTTAATATTTTCCCCAAGGGGCTTTAGGGGCTCAAAGTCCATTGGGAAAGCTGAACCAAACAGGGCCTAAGTAGGTTCCTAATTTGGCTAGTTGTCCTATTGTAATGACCAGCGTTATGTATATATGAGGGATGGAATTTTACGCGGTGGACACGTTGGGGCGAACAAGATAGTGTTGGGATTTTTTCTCTGGTGATCAGATGCAATAATGGTATATATCTAAAGTTTGAGCTTGTGAAGGAAACTAAACCAAGCATATTTTCTTGTTTGAGTAGGTTTTTAATGACTAGCTTTCCTAAGTGGATATTTATAAGATGGTATTTTACGCGGTGGACACATTTGAGCGAACAAGAGAATGTTGAGACTTTTTCTTTGTGATCATACACAATAGTGGGAATATATCTCGAGTTTGAGTGCATGAAGGAAACTAAATCCAAGTATATTTCCTTATTTAAGTTGGTTTTCTAAGTTGACTAGCTTTCCTATTTATAAATATGAGATGGAATTCTACCCGGTGGACACAGAGCAAACAAGAGATATATCTATGAAAATGGAATTTACGCGGTGGACATTTAAGCAAACAGGAGAGTGCTGGAATTTTTTCTCTGTGATCATCCCCAATAGTGGGAATATATCTCGAGTTTAGGAAACTAAATCGAAGTATATCTGCTTGTTTGAGTAAGTAATTAAAGTTGGCTACCTTTCCTATGTATATATACGGGATGGAATTACACTTGGTGGACACATAGAACACAAAAGAAATAGTTAGGATTTTTCTTTCTATGATTTTCTGAATGAGTCCACAGTAAAAAGTTGTGTGATAACAACATTTGTGGATTTTTTTTTTTTTTTGGGAGGTAGCTAGGGATGAGAAACACTTGTGTGATCGATCAATTGTGGACTCCATGCTCTCCAGATTCATAGCGAATTTTTTGGCGACTGGTATTCCCTGCATAGTACTGATCTTCTGATCGAACCCCACTCCTGTCTTGATAGTTCGTCATTCATTTCTTCGGTAATTTCTTCTTCTTCTTCTTCTGTTAGACTTGAACTGTACTCTCGCGTGGAATGTCAATAGAAAGATGATAGAATCGTGTAAGATTAGGTCTAAAACACATAGGAACTTCCAAACTGGAGAAATCTTAAGAGGTCAAACACCGACTGCAATCTTGTTAGACCAAGTCAATCACATGTTCCGATCCGAACTTGTCCGAGTACCAAGATTGATTTTTTCTTGTCAAACCAGACGAGAATATGTAGTTTCTACATGGTATTCTTTAAAGGGGTCTACGTCCTAACAAAACATTCTGAGGCATTTACCATTTCAATGATGCAATCCTACCTTCACCACTCGTGACCGTAGTCAAACGCTAGTTTATTGATCAATCTGAGAGCAACCATCCCATTTTCTTAGTCCAGCGTATACTCTTTCAGCCTCCCATGGCACATCGTGTTTAGTCACATACGTATACATATAGACACGCACATATCACATTCATATCAAATTTCTCAACAGAGAGAGAGAGAGAGAGGATGGCAGGAGGAGCGGAGGGACCGACGTTGGAGTTCACGCCGACGTGGGTGCTCGCCGTTGTTTGCACTGTGATAGTCGTCATTTCTCTGGCTGTCGAGCGGTTTCTTCATTATGCCGGCAAGGTGCCTTTTCTTCTCGTTCTTTTCCATCGAATTGATATATTTGTGCATCGACTATGGCATGTCTGATAACTCCGCATGTCTCTACTGATGAGAATATGTGACCTTCCTCTCTCTCTGATTTGGCAAATGCAGTATCTCAAGAAGAGGAACCAGAAACCGCTCTTTGACGCCTTACAGAAAATCAAAGAGGGTTGTCCTTAACCACACAGCAGATTTTGTTTCATTTACCATATGTTATGGTTCATTTTACGTGTCCTTATAAACGGAGAAATTACAATTATGTTTCTAAAGCTGTTGAATTTTATGTGCGGATGATCATTCATGGCAGAGCTAATGCTGTTGGGTTTCATATCGCTCCTGCTCACTGTGTTCCAAGAAAGAATAGGCAAGATTTGCATTTCGGAAGAGCTCGCGGATAAGTGGCTACCTTGCAAGAAGGAAGCTGCCGACAAGCACAGCGGTACCACTGCTCATTTCCTGACTAATTTCTTCCCTCCTGGAGGACGCCACCTTCTCGCCGAAGATTCAGCAGCTTCCTCTGACTACTGCATTGGCAAGGTAACTAAGCTTTCAATATCCCAAATATTCATCTCTCTCTCCCTCTCTCTCCTTGTTGATATATCCCCAGTTTAAACTTTTGGGTTGTACTTATAACAAGGTATCAAAGCCAGATTCTATCCCTTTCGCATGTGTTCGTTTGTCGTGTGCATTTTCCTTTGTCCTTTCATCATTGTGTTCTCTTTTATTTGGTTTTTCTTTGAGTTGAGAGAGAGAGAAGTTCTTTAATATAGGTTGATGGTGTATGTACGCACCCCCTGCCTTGATTGGGCACGAAAAAGAGAGATTGCGGGCTTCATCATGAGCAAAGT
The DNA here is from genome assembly GCA_019915185.1 of Eucalyptus camaldulensis. Lineage (NCBI taxonomy): Eukaryota > Viridiplantae > Streptophyta > Magnoliopsida > Myrtales > Myrtaceae > Eucalyptus > Eucalyptus camaldulensis. The sequence continues at coordinate 5,472,574 of JAHSVA010000014.1, read as the reverse complement.
GAGCTCCCACTTTTTGCAGATTTTCAACAGTTGTGGCGATTACTAGTTTTCAGAAGCTTACTAATCAAATCTTACTAATAAACTCTGTAAAAATTAGGGTTTTTAGAAACTTGCTAATCACTATTTTAAATGATGAGGTTGTGTTGTCTTTTGGGGTTTGTGTGGTTTTTCGACTCCTTGGCCAAAATAAGCAGAGGAGAGGAGAATGAACAGGAGAGAGGAGAATGAGCGGAGGAGAGACTGATAAACCCATTCCTAGCCTGAGATCATGAGAGAAAATGAGAGGGAGAGGGAGGGAGGTGGATTCATGGCCGCCTGAAACACCATCGTGGCCAACAAACGACCCTGCAGTATAAGCTGTATCATGTTTTCCGGGGGGCTTCTGCTCATTCTCCTCTCCCGCTCATTCTCCTCTGCTTATTTTGGCCGAGGAGTAGAAAAACCACACAAACCTCAAAAGACAACACAACCTCATCGTTTAAAACAGTGATCAGCAAGCTTCTAGAAGCCCCGATTTTTGCAGAGTTCATGAGTAAGGTTTGATTAGTAAGCTTCTAGAAACTACTAAGGTTTGGACATCCTGTCTACAATGGTTGTGTTTTCCTTTAAAAGTTCATAGACATGGTTTATACAGTGAACCATGACTTTGGCTTTTAAAGTATTCTCAATTACTGTTTTCGTTTCATTTTAAGGCGAGGTTCATTTTTCTAGATTGCTCGGGTGTCTTTTTATTCCCCTTTCATTTTGGCATTTTTTATAATGAACATTTCCGTTTATATATCCCTTTTCATTATTTTTGTCCAAGTCAAAGAGCTCATTCGACGTGAAAAAGCTTGTGCCATTAAAAATTATACAGAAACAGCTGTTAGATGTTTTCTCGGTTCTGATGCCGTGACTCCATTCGAGTGAGATTTACATCTGTTTGGAAGGAGATAACAAAATGTACCTTGAGGCTTAAGCCATGGAGCAAAGTCAGAGATTGAGTGACGGAATAACGCTGTAATTATTGTTTCAGGGGAAGGTGCCATTGTTGTCTCTCACGGCGCTTCATCATCTGCACATTTTCATCTTCGTGCTGGCCGTTGTGCATGTGGTTTTCTGCGCGTTAACGATCCTATGTGGAGGAGTACAGGTAACTTCAAGTCATGCCAGGAGACTTTCTGTGATCTGTCATTGTTGGTCTCTTATCTCTCAAATGTGTCTTCAATCATTTGTCTAAGTGCTTGATCTCATCTCCTGCGCTTTTAGTTACGCCTATGGAAGCGATGGGAGGATGCCATTCAGAAGAAGGAGTTCGACCCCAAACAGGGTAATGTCATTCAATTCAAAAGTGGAAAGTTTTGCTGTGGTATATTCATCTGCACTATATTCCGAGTTTCTAGTCTCAAACACTTCAAAATTGATGCACAGCTTTGCAAACAAAGTTCACAAATGTTCAGGATCACACCTTCATCAGAGGACGTTTTCTTGGCATTGGCAAGAACTTATCTGTACTCAGCTGGGTGGTAAGTCTTGAAGGGCTCCTCTTCATCTGCCTTGTTCATGTAACTTACTTTTCACTAGAAGTCTTGGCTAACAACTGGAGACATCCAGCATTGTGTATTGATATTTCGATGTGGCATTTGGCTGTCTTCTATTATGTCCAAGTTCATATTCAGGCAATTTTCATGGGCCTCGGCTCATCCTTGACCCATTTTCCTATTTGTACAGCATTCCTTTATCAAGCAGTTTTATGGTTCTGTGACCAGGTCGGATTATACCACGCTTCGTTTGGGTTTTATCATGGTACGATATTCCTCTAAACATAATTTTTTAGTCCATAAGCTCCTGTGATGACTATATATGATGAGGTGATCCTAGTAGAATTCAACACTGGCATTTATTACATTCATTTATATAGGCTCACTGTAGAGGCAATCCGAAATTCAATTTCCACAAGTACATGATACGCGCTCTGGAGGCTGATTTCAAGAAAGTTGTCGGTATAAGGTAAAAGGAAATTGCCTTTTGCTATTTACCTTTTACTTCAAGAAAGAATTTGGGCATGCATTTTCGCCAAAAGAAAACTTTGTAAACGCTTTGGCTAGAAAATAAAAACAGGAGAATATTTTAGCTCGTTCTTCCTCAGGCTATTTACTAAATGATAGACTCCTCATCGCAGTTGGTATCTTTGGCTATTCGTTGTGGTCTTCTTGCTGCTCAATGTTGCCGGTAAGTTGTCTAAGCACTCTGTCTTAGTTAGAGCATATAGTTGAGCAGAAGCTGTACTAGTGACATTATTTCCAATTAATAAACTGTCTCGGAATAATTTGTACAGGTTGGCACGCGTACTTCTGGATATCTTTCATCCCGTTGACTGTAAGGAAACGGAAATCCCTAACTCATACGCAGAAGGTTCTCTTATCTAAATGGCTTATTGCTTCTGTGCAGCTTTTGCTGGCGGTTGGAACCAAACTGGAGCATGTGATAACTCAGTTGGCCCAGGACGTTGCCCAGAGGCATATAGCGATTGCAGGGGACTTGATCGTTCAGCCTTCCGATGACCATTTCTGGTTCCATCGGCCTCGGCTCGTCCTCGTCCTGATTCACATCATTCTGTTCCAAAACTCCTTTGAACTGGCTTTCTTGTTCTTCATATGGGTAAGGATAAGTGGGGCTAATTGTCAGTTAAAATTGGAAATTCCCAACGCACAAACAGGACTTCGACTAATGCTCTGCCGTTCTGCAGATCCAATATAGATTCAAGTCCTGCATAATGGGCGAGGTCCGTTTTATCATCCCGAGACTTGTCATTGGGTGAGGCTGAAACTAATCTCTTCGATCCATGCATCTTACAACGACAAGTCTTTGACTCCTGACAGCAAAATTTCGCTCATGTTCTGCAGAGTGTTTGTCCAGCTCCTTTGTAGTTACAGCACACTACCTCTATACGCAATTGTAACACAGGTTAGAGTTCCGTCATACGATTGTTATATCATTATACATGTGATTTTGGTAAACAATGAGACTGATGTGCTTTTCATCTGTTTGTGTTGCTGTAATTAAGATGGGGACTTCGTTCAAGAAGGCGATATTTGATGAACACATACAACAGGGGCTCGTTGGCTGGGCCTGGCAGGCGAAAAAGAACAATAATTTAAGAAAAACAGCCACTGATGGGTCTACTGTTCGAACGGGTTCAAAACAGGGATCGGTTGGAGTTGAGCTGACCAAAAATGGCAGAGATCGTACTGCAATGGGAGATGTAGAAGCGCAGGAAATCGAGCAATCTCCATCTCCAACCTCCACAACCTCCTCTGAGACGCGGACACTGACGAAGACATAAATTAGTTCTTAATTAACATACCGTTCACAAACAATCGATTAAGAAGAGCAAGACTGTTCTGTACAGTACATTATCATCTGTATGAGTACAGTTATTCTTTTCCTGTGTCAATTCATCATCAGTCAGCATAGTGAGATTCTATTGCCGGTCGACCACAAAACCTGAAACTTAAAAAATAACTGGACAAGAGACATCCGGCGGATGGGGTGATGAATAGGACGATCATCAGATTTCAATGACCCAAAAGCGAACCATAATGAAACCATCAGTTGCTGCACATTGGGAAAACAACCTGCCCATTACAAATTTGCAGTGTGAATATCTTACTAACTCATTATTTCAAGTAGAACACAACTGATATCATCCCCGAATGTCATCAGCAACTCCAGCGTGCTGTGGTAATCTGGATTTGAGAAGCACACCAGAATGACATTTGGAGGAATGTGCCAAAAAGATGCTCCCGGCATTGAAGATAAGTACTGCACACCAAATACAATCATGACTAACTTTCAAGGGATCGAACGATGAAATTAACTAGTAAACAGGAGTGTCACAAACCGGAACATTCCAAGGTGAAAAGAAACTTGGAAAAAGCTGAAGCCCTCGTCTGGTATTGCCAGCGGACACAGCATACAAGCGTAGTCATATCTTGTCGCAGAGAGACCAAGTGGATAATCTTGTGGATTTTTGTGGGCTAAGTCATGATGAAATTGATATTTTATCTTGACTTTTGCCTCTTCTTCTTGAGCTTGCCGTGTACGCCTCAGCCCTCTCCATCTTCGTGCATTCCATTTCCCCCGACCCTTCTTCGGTTTTACCTTTTTTCTCTCTTTCATTGGCTTCTTTTGTTTCTTTCATTTTTCCTTCGATTTCCTCCTGCCAGTCAATTGAAACCCTACGCCCATGACCGTCTCTTCTTCAGCCTCTGCCGCTTGCCAGCACGCCTCATCACCACCAACTCTTGTTCCCTCCAATCAACTAACTTCAAGCTGTTCCTCGTTGTTGACCGAAGCTTGCTGTTCCACCATCGATCCCATCTTCTCTCTCTCGGCTGTCACTTCATGCCACCTTCACGTGGCGTTGCTTACCGAGTCAACAACTCCAAAGAATTTCGCCATCTTTGACCCGCCAGCTGCCATCCCCTCGTGCAGCTCCATTCCACCGAAGGCTCACGCCACCACCACCGAAGCAGCTGCCAACCACACCAGCCTGCTTCCTCTTTCTCTGCTTCGTTTCTCTGCTGCCAGCATCGCCCGAAGCTGCTTCTCTTCTTCTCTGCTCAGTTCAATCCAACAAAGTCCACGATCGACCAACCGCAGCCCAACATCTTGTCTTTTCCTCGCGCCAGCAATCCATGTGTAGTTCAGCCCAACTTCAGCCCAAGAATTCAGCAATCAAAGCCCGTGAATTTCAGCAATCCAGTCCACAATTGTTCTATGCAGTCCAGCCCAAGTTTCAAGCCCATCTTCAATTACATTTCAGCAGCCTTGTCTTGGAGCCCAAGCTCGCGAAGCCAAGCCCAAACAGCAACCCCAAGCCCAGATCAACCCCAGCCCAGTTTAGCAACATATCTTAGTTTGGGTTGAGATTTGTTGGGTCAATTTCAGGCTGGGTCCATGCCCCCGTTGGCGCCGTCATTTTGGGGTTTATCGGCCGCCCTCGCATCCCCGTCATTTTGATCCAAACAGATCGCTAATCAGATGAGTTTAACTCACTAATCCTTGTTTAGTAGGTTAATGATGCTTAGGGGTTGATTATATGTAATTAAGTATGACTAGGTGGATAAATTATATTAGAGTAATTAAATTAGAGATTTACCGATGCATGTTAGGGGGTTAGTTATAGCAATTAGCAAGGAAATAGGTTCTAGTATTTATTGAACAAACCTCGGGATTTTTCCGAGTCCGTTTCGGTGTTCAATTAGGCATTACGGGCCTAAATTGGATTTATTGCATTTATTTAATAATTTTTGTAATTAATTATTAATTAATTATTTTTTGGAATTAGGCTGGGATAGCTGACAACCGAAATTTTATGCTGTGGTGCAGTCTATTTATTTATCTGAGCGTTAATTTGTGCTGAATTGAATTAATGGTGATTTTAGGATTATTTTTCTAAATTAATTAATTTTGGTAATTAATGGAAAAATAACCGGGCGTCGATTGATAGCGCCAAAAATATTTTGGTGGACTACAGAAAATGGTGGGATTTGTGGAAAGGAAATTATAGTATTTTGGCTAAGGCCGACCGTGTACCTACACACGATTATTTTATCGAGAATGATAAAAATATTGAATGGATTGTAATGGTATACTGTATCGGCCTACAGGCGATATGTCAATTTAACAGAGAGCAGTATACAGCTTAGTAGAAAGTAGTATACCTTATTGCAACGTTAGTATACTATATCAACTCACGGGCGATATGTCAGTTTAGTAAAGAGCAGTATACTATTTATCAGCTTAGATTAAGCCTTGTCGGTATACTATATCAGTCGATGGACGATATGACAGCTTAGCAGAGAGCAGTATACCCGACCATCTTAGAAGCGAGCTATACTATTTATTTAACGGCTTAGCAGAGAGCAGTCCTGATATAAGCGGACTTAATAGATGGTATGAGATGAGCCGACCAAGAAAGGGTCGTGGTGATATGTAATCGACTAGATCAATTGATCAATGATTTGATATGATATTATGAATTGATTGATTGATGTGATTTGAGGCATTTGTAAATGATACTAATTTGCAGGATGAAATTGAGGCTAAGGTAAGTTCTCTGACCTGTGTTGTGCTTAAGCAGCCCTTAAGGAGTATTTGCTTCCTAATCAGATCTTAGGGGGTTGAATTTGCTGAGACATTGTCTCACTGGTTATTGTATAACCGTTTTTAGGTCCTTAGATGGTGTCGATGAAAGAACGAAAGTCTTGAACTCTGAAAAGGTGGATAGACCAAAATCGGTGAACAGGTCTGACTAGTAGGTCATAGGACGGTTCCTTTTGGAATGAGTCGACCTTTTTGTAAATAGTCTGGTCTTGTAAATGAACTTGGTTGTTTATAAAAGGTTTGTTTTGGTATGAAAAATTGGCCCTACTTTCCTATCCCATTGTTTTATTGTGTAGGGATTATTTATATGCTTCCGCATGCGCATTAAAAATAATGAGTCGGCGACATGTCCTAGAATGTCGTAGTTTAATCAACCAAGGAGAGATGGGCACGTGCTCAGAGGATCGGGGCGTAACACTTAGCATGGACTTTCTCAAGAACATACCAATTGCAACTTTGGGTGGATTTAATTTAATCATCTAACCATGCAAATCAATTCAAGTTGGAGTTGTCACTAATCTATTATGGGTCAATTAGAAACTCAAGCAATTTGTAAACTAGATATTTATGCATACGAGGACTTGGTTATGTAGGGTAAATATAACATCATTTCGGTATATTTTCTCTTTATTCAAAAATATTTTGCAAGCAATTTGAGTTAATTTTAAGCTTAACCACTAACATGCAAGATATGACCACGTGGGCCTACAAACAAGAAATTAATACTCAATAATTTAAGCAATAATTAAATTACTCGTGGAGATGGAAAAACCTTGATGTGCTAAGCAAAGCTTCCAATGAATGTTTTGCAAAATATTAATTGAAGACCAAGCAACCACTTGAATTTGATTTATGCATGACTTAGACATGATTTCTAGATATGATTAAGAGATGCCAATTTACTCCTTTTGCATTTTTCCACATAGACATGATATCTAGATATGATCAAGGGATGCTGATTTACTCTTTTTGCATTTTTCTTGTTTAACATGAACATAATTAAACTTAAATGCTGTGACTACGTGAATTCTAATTTAGCATGTATTGATGAACTAACATGAAATCCCGAATGACAAGTATGCTACATTGGAAAATCTGCACAAATTATCCGGAAAGACTTACATGGAATTTGGCGTAGTATTTTTTGATTTCATTAATGAAGTTGAAAAATTTATGGTTGAATTGGCGTTCGTATGATAGGTTTAGAATTAATTTGGGAAGTTTTTCCCTTCTTTGTTGATGGCAATGGGACTTGCACAATGTACGACGTACAACAACCAAGAAAAACAATGCATGCATGGAGACTGGCCAAGATGTTCCGCTTGCAAATAATGGAGAAGACTTGACTTGCATGAATAGAAATGAAACAAAAAGCATTACAATGACAACTCAGTGGATACAAGTTGGCCTCCCTTTCTCTAAAGCCACTTTTCCCCCTTATAAGGTTGCCGTACATAAAATAAAATGTGTCGGAGAATACTTTTGCCATTGAAAAACAGATATTTTGATGTGGGATATGAGAGTGTGTGGTCACCAAGAGTCATTTCATGTTGGGAATGCAATGACGATATTCTTGCTTTTTATGTTCCACCAACTCGTACATAATTGAATTCTCAAATCATTCAATACGCTTAATTGGACAAAAACGTTATCTGATTTTATGCCAAGAAATTTTGTTTGAATAGATGAATCAAGAAATTTTTATTTACTTTTCTGTAATATCTATCTTTAAACTTCACTCTTTGGACGCGACCTAGGTGGTGTGCAACCCAAGTGACCGTTGCTTGCTTGCAGCCTTAGGCGGTCCTCGCTTGGGTCTCGCAAGGATCACGTGACCGTGAGACCCAAGCAACAATCACCTAGGTTGTGCAACCTCCAATAACCTTTGCTAGGGTTGTGCGACCCTCACCGTAGGTCCCTTGACATCAGGCGACCTCGATCGATGACCATTGGAACTAGATTTAGCTCGCTAGCGGTTGTAACCCTTTGTCGGACTGACAAAGGGTGTAGTACTTTTTTAATAAAAAGAGAGATGAGAGACAAAATTGGAATTTTGAAGAATTGATAAGGGTAATTTTGGAAAAAAATGAGTTTTAGTATTTGGTCAAATACTAAAAGCCCAATGTTAATTTCTACTAGTATTGGGCTTTAAGCCTTTCTAATGCCGGCTTTCACTTGAAAGCTTCTTTTAAATTATTGCAAAACGGTTCAACATTTCCCTAAGAGACTTTGAAAGCTGAAAGTCCACGAAGAATATTGAACCAAATGCATCATAAGTAACTTTATTTTAGCTATGAGGATGATGACCTTGGTTTCTGTTCTTGCGTTGCTTTCACATTAGAAAGTCGAAAGGGATGAGCACCTAGCTAAGAGTAGCAGACAAAACTTCTTTCATTATTCCAAGTAAAGCATAGAAATGAAGAATTTCTAACTTACTTTTTGCCTTTGGAAAGTAAATCTATACTTGTGAATTCACGTCATGCTGGACTTAGTGAGAAGATCATTCAAAACACGTGTTCCCCACGAAATCATCTTTTTGGTTGGAAAATATATCCCAAACAACTTTAATAATGTGATAGGACAACACAGGATTCTCTTCTCATCAATAAGGTGAATAATAAGTATTATTGACCATGTGGTCTACATTGTGTTCTTCCCATCCATTCAAATGCAAGTCAAGTCTCCTCCATTATTTAAGCTTGAATAATCTCAGCAAATAGATTGCTTTCTTCGTGTGGGATTGTAGGTTTTGTGGGTAAAGGTAGATTCCATTTTCATGGTGGAGATTTTTCATATCTATGATAACATTCTCGTCAATTCCTATTAATTGTCAAATGTAAGATTTTGTTAATTTGAAACAAAGTCGAAAAGTTCGTAGTTATTTGTGTGGGCACAAAAAAATGATCAACTTCTTTTATTATCATCAATAAGTGACAAGTTCAGTCGATGTTGTCAATGAAGAAGGCCCCCTCAAATCTGAATGGATCCACCATACCTTGGTCATCTGAACTGTCGTGCTGAACTGCACTCTATGCTCCTTGCCATGAAGGTGCTTTCTAAATCATCGTGGCAATGGTGCAACCATTTTCAAGCAGGGGTGAGATATAATGCTGCAACCATTTGCTTATTTAGAAATTTGCCCATACACGTAGTAAAGCCACATTCATGATATTTTGGGCACAACTCTTACCAATTGCTTACGGTGGAAACTTGGTTTCTCTAATTGGGTATTATGATGACTCTAAAAAGGATGTCGTTAATCTATAAACTTATGTTTAACGGAAACCTACAACAACACTAACCAGGCACTTCATTGTATTCTTGCATGTTTTAATTTCCTCCAAAATAATTTCACGAATAGCTGTTTCTTTCTCATGTAGGATGCAAACATATGCTGATCTATAACATAGGCAATGCCAAATGTCTTGATGTGGAGTAAGAGATTGCAAATTGCTACAGATGTAGCACAAAGTATATAAATGACATATCCATCATTACCACTTTTGCCTCTTCAGATTGGCATTATTAAAGAAGATTTTGGAAGAATTGCAGGTTTGGATTACTTGCATAACAGTTTATACTTCACTTCTCTAAGGACTTGGCGGAATAAAGGTTATATATAACATTGATAAAGGGCTCAAGAACTCGAGGAGATTCCTTATCTATGACCTGGAAATTGCCTTCTCATCCGCGTTCTGATGTTTCTGTTGCAGGAATCAATCAGTTGGGCTATACAAGAAAAGTGATATTTGTTGTTTTGGAATCGTCCTATTACCTATTAAAATTTATTGTTAGGGAAAAAAATCTTATTTTCTAGACATGAAAAAAAAGAATATTGGAAAACTCTCTTAGCATGAAAAGAAGGACAAAAGCCACTAAAAAACTCCAAAATATGCTAATAGTGATACATTTAAACTAAACTTTTTTTTTTGTGACACAAAAAAACCCAAACTTGTATTGGTGTGACATTTCATCAAAATTCCATCAATGAGGACCGTCAAAAATTTGCATACGGTGACACCAAAAAGCAAACATTGTTGAAGGAAAACGATGTTATTTTGATTGAAAAATCATTTGATGGAATCTTGATGGAGGGTAAATGTTTTGGGTTCTTATATCACAAGAAAAAAATTTAGGGTAAATGTGTCAAAGTAAGTATAGTTTTGAGTTTTGATATACAAAAAAAGGTTGAGAGTAAATATCTCACATGGAATATAATTTAAGATTTTTTGTGATTTTTTCTCTAAAAATAAGCGTGAAAAAATATGGACACTTGATTAGCGGCATGGTGGTAGAAGTCAATCCTTTCTCTAGTTGCCTTAAGATCAATCTTATTCCATTGTCGTACGTAAATCTATCATTTGGGGTCGGCATGAAACATGAACAATTTCAAAAGCAAATCATTATCACAAATGCACAAGTCGTTCATCTCATATTACACTCCTACTTTCGTCTTATCACTATCCAAAGAACTTTATATCATATCCGTGGGACCCGGAATTTCTGCTCTTGGGCAGCTTTCACTTTAGAAAGTTGAAAGCGATAAAGCACCACCATGCTAAGAGCAATAGACGAAACTTCTTTCATTATTCCAAAGAAAGCAGACAAATTAAGAATTTCTAACTTCCTTTTTGGCTCAGGAAAGTAAATCTATACTTCTGAATTCACATCATGCTGGATTTAGTGCGAAGATTATTCAAAACAAAGAATCCAATCATTATCACAGTAAAAAATTAAATTAATTCTGATTTACCTTGCTCTCGAGCTCCCCACCGAGATCATCTTTTTGGTTGAAAAATTTATGTCTGAACAACTTTAATAATATGACAGGACGAAGTAGGAATAAGGTGATTCATCATGGGGCTTGCGTTCCGTGTTCGTTCTTCCATCGATGCAAGTGCAAGTCAAGTCTCCTCCATTATTTAAGCTAAAAGGATCTTTGCAAATAGATTGCTTTCTTCCTGTGGGATCATATGTTTTGTCAGTAATTATAGATTCCATCTCCATGGCAGAGATTTTTCATATCTAAAGTAACATTCTCATCCATTCTTGTTAATTGTCATGTGCCGGATTTTGTTAATTTGAAAACATAAGTCTAGAAATTCATATTTCTTCATGTCGACACAAATAATTGGCCAATTTATGTATTTATTTATTATTATCAATAAGCGGCAAGTTCACTCAACCTCATCAATGGAGGTTAGTATATACAGGGGCACCTCCTTTTGGTTGCACTTGAGAAGGACCCCCCGAGTTTGAATGAATGTAATCTATTGTACCTTGGTCCTGTGAATTCTTGTGCTTAGCAGTAGTTTGTGCTACTTGTCGAACATGCAATGTTTGCAAAAGTCCATCTTCCAAATTTCAAGCCTATACAGAAGACCTGCTCACTTAAAATGTTCATACCTCTTTCAGACATGTGGATGATAACTTTCAAAGCCCTAGACTTTGAAATAAATCGACATCCTCGATAGACTAGTAATCTGAAAACCAATCCCTATATGATGTAATGTGATATGTGAATCAAGAATTCATGATCCACTCCTCTCTGGCGTTATTTACCAGATTCAGCAGTATCACACACCTAGGCTTTTTCAAAATATCAACTTTTTCTTTTGCCTTCATAGTTTGAGGAAATTTATCATCTCCCTCCAATGCTAAATCCATACGCTATGGCTCTAACATTACACACATCTTAATGCACCACAGATTAAAATCATTCACGCCAGTAAATTTCTACAACTCAAAATTTAATAAAATCCATAATGATAATTGCATACAGATAAAATTTTCGTAGTAATTGATTGATAATAAACCGTTACAATTAACGTGAAAGCGTGAACAAATGAACGATTCAAGCATGAAATAAATTGTAGAACTAAAATTTAACCACATTAGATCGAGATGGTTCCACAATAGAAGATTACAATCACTTGAAGGCTCAACTATCAAGTGTTTCCTGATCTTAGAAATCCAATTCACGAGGAACAATCACAAGCAAGGAGATTTATTTACTTATTTATTTATTACGTTCTCAACTCTTTTGAATGATGGCTCTTAAAAAATTTCTAGGGTTGTCATAAGTTGTGGTTTATAAGGACTTCAAAATAGGGTTTAAAACATGTTTGGATTCGAGACCCGCATTGTTGGGTTGGGTGTCTAGGTGGAATGCGCTCGGACCATCGGACACTACGTTGGAAATTGCATTTGAGCCTTTGAGATTTGTTGAGTGCCCAGTCGGTCTTAGCTGGCCACCCAAGAATGGGCAGAACCCCGACTACTTAAAGTAACGTTTGGTAACATTTCTGTTCAAAAATTGTTTCTGGGAACATAAATAGAAAACTATTTATGTTCCGAGAAACAATTTTTGACTAGAAAAACGTGTCTGGTAACTGCACAAAATTTCTATTCTTATAATAGAAAAAGAACAGAAACACGTTTAGGTAAACTTATGTAATTTTTTTGTTTCTTTTAATTTTTTAATATTATTTATTTATTTATTTATTTTTTCTTCCTTTTGGCCAGTCGTTGGCCTCGGCCATGGCCGACGATCGGCTGACGAGGGCCGATGGCCTCGCCCAGCCATGGCGAGGCTCGCTGGCCCCCGACGAGGCTGAGCTCGCCTAGCTGCTGGTGAGGCTCGGCCTCACCGGGCCATCGCTGGGTGATGCTGACCTAGCGGTGGCCCGATAAAGCCGAGCCTCGCCGGTGGCTATGCGAGCTCGGCCTCACAGGATCTGGGCGAGCTCAGGGCTGGTGATGCTTCGGTGAGGTTGCCGGCTAGTCGTCGGCATCGCTAGCCATGGCTGAGGCCGGCGATCGGCCAAAGAAAAAAGAAGAAGAAAAGAAAGAGAATGAAAAAATAGGAGAGTGAAAAATTGTTTCTTGGAAGTGTTCTTGAGAACAAGAAACAAGTTTTTATTGTTTCTTGTTTCTGTCTAGGAACACAAATAAAAATAAAAATAGATTTTTTGTTCCCAGAAAAAAAAAGCCAAACAAACACTTTTATGTTCTTTTTTTGTTCTTCAGAACAAAAGAACAGAAATTGTGTTCCGGGGAATAAAAAAGAACACAAACAAACATGCCCTTATTTGCTAGGTGCCCACCTAGTGGTCGGACATGTTTGCACTAGGCGGGCCTTCTTCTCGCATCCCCCGATCATCCGTGTCCATCTTGAAGTTGCTTGGCAAACACTTTTGAGTGTCCCGAGAAACGTTGAACTCATGTCAATTTCAAATTAATCATAATTAATTTCGAGCCAAAACCAACTAATGCCATTTTCTCAAACTAATGTTTGAGTTCAATTTGAATGCATTACCTTGCTAGAGAGAGAAACGTCGAAACTAAACTTTGGGGACTTTAAACTAAGAGAAAGAGCTCTTGTTAAAAAGTAGTTTAAATTTTGTTAAGCTGAGAAAATTTATTCAAAAAGTCTTAAATTTATTACATTTTTGGCAATTTAGTTTTAAACCTTTCTATCATGCCTATTAAGTCCTAAATTTCTCACGTTCTACCAAATGATTTAATTTGGCCAATTTAATTGAAAAATCGTTAATGTGGACAGGTACGTCGCCTAGCATGATTGTAAGAATTAACAGCTTCAATAGGAATCTCGTTCGGATGTGATGGGATATCAAGCTGCGGCCGTCGCTCGGCTTGCTACGAAGACACTAGGAAGCGTGGTGAGGCGGTGCCATGGCTGGACGTTGCTAAAAAAAAAAACGATGGCAAATTGGCACGGCAGCAAGGCGCCACGGCTCACGTTGGCTTGAGACTGGTTGAAATTTCGAGCGACTTCGCGGCTAAAGTGATGCTGGCCACGATGATTTGGGATCAGTAACGACGTTGGATTTGCTGCAAATGGTTGACCGAAAGACCACGTGGGTCTACTAGTGCAATTATTGAACCGAAGTGGAGGAACGCTGCTAACTCAAATCGGCAAGTGTGGGACCTTTGCAGGTCACGTCAATATGGCTGGTCCGAGCTATGCGATGAAAGGAACTGCAGCAAGCCATCCTTGCTGAACCGGACAGCAAAAAGAACGGCGTCGTGAATGGTGACGGCACGACTATGGTGACAGTGCCACGAGGGGTTCTCGTAGAAAGCTTACTTTAGAGCTCTCTCTCTCATGTGATCGTGTCTCTCAATTGGGAAGCCCCATTCACGTTTTTCTTGTTTTTCTCTCAATGGCCGTATGTATCAATGTCTGGCCAGAAACCCTACACGAGTAACTTTTTTATAGGCCAAAGATTAGGGTTTTAATTTCATTTTCAAATCAACATCCGCGAAGATCACTTTTTATTTTCCACACCTATTCTAGATTTCCTTTGCAAAAATGAATATTCTCTATTGATTTTTTCAAAAATTGCAATAGGATTTTTTTTTTTAATACGGGCTTGGGTCAAATTGCTCTCTTCGTGGGCTTAGTCCGACTTGTCAACTTAAAGCTCAGAACCACCAAATTAAACCCATCTGTCACCAACTCAATGTAAATGCAAATTAAAATAAATGCACCTAAAATTATATGCTATGCAATTAATTAATTAACTAATATTTTTTTAGGGGTTAAAATTAATCCCTAATTTTTTAATGCGATAAATGACTAAACGGATTGCCAAAATTTAGGTGTGAACACGTCCTAACAAAACATTCAGAGGCATTTACCATTTCAAGCATGCAATCCTACCTTCACCACTGGTGACCGTAGTCAAACGCTAGTTTATTGATCAATTGGAGAGCAACCATCCCATTTTCTTAGTCCAGCGTATACTCTTTCAGCCTCCCACGCCACATCGTGCTTAGTCACATACACATACATATAGACACGCACATATCACATTCATATCAAATTTCTCAACACAGAGAGAGAGAGAGAGAGAGAGAGAGAGTGAGAGAGGATGGCAGGAGGAGCGAACGAACCGACGTTGGAGTTCACGCCAACGTGGGTGCTCGCGGTTGTTTGCACCGTGATAGTCGTCATTTCTCTGGCTGTTGAGCGGTTTCTCCATTATGCCGGAAAGGTGCCTTTTCTTCTCGTTCTTTTCCGCCGAATTGATATATTTGTGCATCGACTATGGCATGTCTGATAACTCCGCATGTCTCTACTGATGAGAATGTGTGACCTTCCTCTCTCTCTGATTTGGCAAATGCAGTATCTCAAGAAGAGCAACCAGAAACCGCTCTTTGACGCCTTACAGAAAATCAAAGAAGGTTATCCTTAAACACGCAGCAATTTTTGTTTCATTTACCATATGTTATGGTTCATTCACGTGTCCTTATAAACTGAAAAATCATAATTATGTTTCTAAAGCTGTTGAAGTTTATGTGCGGATGATCATTCATGGCAGAGCTAATGCTGCTGGGTTTCATATCGCTCCTGCTCGCTGTGTTCCAAGACAGAATAGGCGAGATTTGCATTCCGGAAGAGCTCGCGGATACGTGGCTACCTTGCGAGAAGAATGCCACCGAAATCCTGACTAATTTCTTCCCTCCTGGAGGACGCCGCCTTCTCAACGGAGATTCAGCAGCTTCCTCTGACTACTGCAGTGACAAGGTAACTAAGCTTTCAATATCCCAATATTCATCTCTCTCTCCCTCTCTTTCCTTGTTGAAATATCCCCAGTTTAGAATTTTGGTTTGTACTTATAACAAGCTATCAGAGCCAGATCCTATCCCTTCGAATGTGTTCCTTTGTCGTGTGCATTTTCCTTTGTCCTTTCATCATTTTGTTCTCTTTTATTTGTTTTTTCTTTGAGTTCAGAGAGAGAGATGGTTTTTAATATATGTTGATGGTGTATGTACGCACCCCCTGCCTTGATTGGGCACGAAAAAGAGAAAGTTGCAGGCTTCATCCCGAGTAAAGTGAGCTCCCACTTTTTGCAAATTTTCAACAGTTGTGGCGATTACTAGTTTTCAGAGGCTTACTAATCAAACCTTACTCATAAACTCTGTAAAAATCGGGGTTTTTAGAAGCTTGCCAATCACTATTTTAAATGATGAGGTTGTGTTGTCTTTTGGGGGTTTGTGTGGTTTTTTGACTCCTTGGCCAAAATAAGCAGAGGAGAGGAGAATGAGCGGGAGAGAGGAGAATGAGTGGAGGAGAGACTGATAAACCCATTCCTAGCCTGAGATCGTGAGAGAAAATGAGAGGGAGAGGGAGGAAGGTGGATTCATGACTGCCTGAAATGCCATTGTGGCCAACAAAACGACCCTGCAGTATAAGCTGTATCATGTTTTCTGGGGGGCCTCCGCTTATTTTGGCCGATTAGTCGAAAAACCACACAAATCTCAAAAGACAACACAACCTCATCGTTTAAAACAGTGATCAGCAAGCTTCTAGAAACCCCGATTTTTTGCAGAGTTCATGAGAAAGGTTTGATTAGTAAGCTTCTAGAAACTAGCAAGGTTTGGAGATCCCATCTACAATGGTTGTGTTTTCCTTTAAAAGTTCATAGACATGGCTTATACAGTGAGCCATGACTTCGGCTTTTCAAGTATTCTCAGTTACTGTTTTCGTTTCATTTTAAGGTGAGGTTCATTTTTCTAGATTGCTTGGGTGTCTTTTTATTCCCCTTTCACTTTGGCATTTTTTATAATGAACATTTCCGTTTATATATCCCTTTTCATTATTTTTGTCCAAGTCAAAGAGCTCATTCGACGTGAAAATTAGAAATTTATTGTGCCACTAAAAATTATACAGAAACAGCTGTTAGATGTTTTCTCGGTTCTGATGCTGTGACTCCATTCGAGTGAGATTTACATCTGTTTGGAAGGAGATAACAAAATGTACCTTGAGGCTTCAGCCATGGGGTAAAGTCAGATTGAGTGACAGAATAACGCCGTGATTATTGTTTCAGGGGAAGGTGCCGTTGTTGTCTCTCACGGCGCTTCATCATCTGCACATTTTCATCTTCGTGCTGGCCGCTGTGCACGTGGTTTTCTGCGCGTTAACGATCCTATGTGGGGGAGCACAGGTAACTTAAAGTCATGCCAGGAGACTTTCTGTGATCTGTCATTGTTGGTCTCTTATCTCTCAAATGTGTCTTCAATCATTTGTCTAAGTGCTTGATCTCATCTCCTGCGCTTTTAGATACGCCTATGGAAGCGATGGGAGGATGCCATTCAGAAGGAGGAGTTTGACTCCGAAGAGGGTAATGTCATTCAATTCAAAAGTGGAAAGTTTTGCTGTGGTATATTCTTCTGCACTATATTCCGAGTTTCTAGTCTCAAACATTTCAAAATTGATGCACAGCTTTGCGAACAAAGTTCACAAATGTTCAGGATCACACCTTCATCAGAGGACGTTTTCTTGGCATTGGCAAGAACTTATCTATACTCAGCTGGGTGGTAAGTCTTGAAGGGCTCCTCTTCATCTGCCTTGTTCATGTAACTTACTTTTCACTAGAAGTCTTGGCTAACAACTGGAGACATCCAGCATTGTGTATTGAAATTTCGATGTGGCATTTGGCTGTCTTCTATTATGTCCAAGTTCATATTCAGGCAATTTTCATGGGCCTCGGCTCATTCTTGACCCATTTTCCTGTTCGTGCAGCATTCCTTTATCAAGCAGTTTTATGGTTCTGTGACCAGGTCGGATTATACCACGCTTCGGTTCGGTTTTATCATGGTACGATATTCCTCTGAACATAAATTTTTAGTCCATAAGCTCCTGTGATGACTATTTATGACGAGGTGATCCTAGTAGAATTTAATACTGGCATTTATTACATTCATTTATATAGGCTCACTGTAGAGGCAATCCGAAATTCAATTTCCACAAGTACATGATACGCGCTCTGGAGGCCGATTTCAAGAAAGTTGTGGGAATAAGGTAAAAGGAAATTGCTTGTTGCTATTTACCTTTTACTTCAAGAAAGAATTTGGGCGTGCATTTTTGCCAAAAGAAAACTTTGTAAACGTTTTGGCTAGAAAATAAAAACAGGAGAATATTTTAGCTCGTTCTTCCTCAGGGTATTTACTAAATGATCGTCTCCTCGTCGCAGTTGGTATCTTTGGCTATTCGTTGTGGTCTTCTTGCTGCTCAATGTTGCCGGTAAGTTGTTTAGTTAGAGCATATAGTTGAGCAGAAGCTGTACTAGTGACATTATTTCCAATTAATAGAACCGTCTTGGAATAATTTGTGCAGGTTGGCACGCGTACTTCTGGATATCTTTCATCCCGTTGACTGTAAGGAAACGGAAATCCCTAACTCATACGTAGAAGGTTCTCTTATTTAAATGGCTTATTGCTTCTGTGCAGCTTTTGCTGGCGGTCGGAACCAAACTGGAGCATGTGATAACTCGGTTGGCCCAGGACGTTGCCCAGAGGCATATAGCGGTTGCAGGGGACTTAGTTGTTCAGCCTTCTGATGACCATTTCTGGTTCCACCGGCCTCGGCTCATTCTCATCCTGATTCACATCATTCTGTTCCAAAACTCCTTTGAACTGGCTTTCTTGCTCTTCATATGGGTAAGGATAAGTGGGGCTAATTGTCAGTTAAAATTGGAAATTCCCAACGCACAAACAGGACTTCGACTAATGCTCTGCCGTTCCGCAGATCCGATATAAATTCAAGTCCTGCCTAATGCACGAGGTCCATTTTATCGTCCCAAGACTTGTCATTGGGTGAGGCTGGAACTAATCTCTTCGATCCATGCATCTTACAACAACTGGTCTTTGACTCCTGACAGCAAAATTTTGCTTATGATCTGCAGAGTGTTTGTCCAGCTCCTTTGTAGTTACAGCACACTACCTCTATACGCAATTGTAACACAGGTTAGAGTTCCGTCATACGACTGTTACATCATTATACATGTGATTTTGGTAAACAATGAGACTGATGTGCTTGTCATTTGTTTGTGTTGCTGTAATTAAGATGGGGACTTCGTTCAAGGAGGCGATATTTGACGAACACGTACAACAGGGGCTCGTTGGCTGGGCCCAGAAGGCGAAAAAGAACAATAATTTAAGAAAAACAGTCACTGATGGGTCTAGTGTTCAAACGGGTTCAAAACAGGGATTGGTTGGAGTTGAGCTGACCAAAAATGGCGGAGATCGTACTGCGACGGGAGATGTGGAAGCGCAGGAAATCAAGCAATCTTCATCTCCAACCTCCTCCAAGACGCAGACACTGGCGAAGACATGGAGTTAGTTCTTAATTAACATACTGTTCGGAAACAATCGATTAAGAAGAGCAAGACTGTTCTGAACAGTACATCATCATCTGTATGAGTACAGTTATGCTTTTCCTGTGTCAATTCCTCATCAGTCAGCATAGCGAGATTCTATTGCTGGTCGACCACAAAACCTGAAACTTAAAAAATAACTGGATAAGAGACATCCGGCAGATGGGGTGATGAATAGAATGATCATCAGGTTTCAATGACCTAAAAGCGAACCATAATTGTTGCGACCTACCCTTAGGGGGAGGGAACTTGTTTAGGGGTATTGCTTAAATAATAGACTAAGGTCAATGATTAGGTGTGGGCTCTCCCAAGCCCACACATTGCGTGACGTTGGAATATATTTTAAGAATTTTGCACAAAAGGAGTCATCACTAGCCTATTGGGGTCGGCTAGAAACCAAGTGAGGCATGGGAGTGTATCTACGCAACCAGAGAATCTAGGATCGAGAACTTGATTACACTAATTAACCAATTAGTGCCATTTCGGTACTTAATCTTGTTCATTTTAAGAGTATTTTTTTTAGGTAGTTTGGATTAATTTTATACCTATCCACTAACATGCGAGATGATTATGCGGGTGCGCAATCATTAAAGTAACAATCATAACTACCAAGATCCTAATTGCAATACAATTAAACACATGTAATTAGACTTAATTAGATATGCAAATTAAAGATACGACATAATCAATATGCGAGCAAATAAATGTCTAATTACACTAAGAAAGCAAGATATAGCAATTCCTAACCAAACTCCATCATTTTTGGATTTTCGAAATTTTTAATATTTTTTAAAATTTTTTTAAATAATTAATTTTTTATTTTTTATTTTTTTTTAAAATTTTTTTAGATTTTCGAAATTATTATTTTTAAATAATAAAATAATTTTTTTGGGACCCGCTCAGGTTCAGCCCGAATAGGGCCGGGCTGAACCGGCCCACTCGAAAGGCGAGGCCTGACTAACCTTGGTCGAGCCTTTCCTTGGCTCGGATTGGGCCCAACCAGTGGGCCCAATCTGATCTAAACTTTTCTATTTCAAAAAAAAAAAAAAACAAAGCCCACAAGCCCACTACTTAAACCAACCTAAACCCAGCCCTAGTACTCGGCCCAAATTACTCAAAACCCTACCCGATTTGCAACCCTCGCTTGACTCGGCCACAACTCGATTTGCATACCTCTTCTCCTGGGTCTTCTCGGCGGCGTTGACATCGGGCGAACAGACAGTGACGGCGGTGACGAGCTTGACGACAGTGGCAACGTGGCGGGCGGCAGCGGCAACACGGCGTTTGCGAGGACGGGCGGCAACGGTGCGGTGTTGGGTGGTTTGAGCAGAGATAGTGGTAGCGGCGGCGGTGTCGCGGCTAGGCAAAGGCAGGCTGCTGTGGTAGAGCAGAGGCGAAACGAGCCTGGTAGGGGCGGCGTTGCAACTTTAGGCTGTAGGGGATAACATTCGGAGGGTAGCGGCTCGGACGACGTCTGGCAGCGTCACCGTAGCCCTATTCCTCTAGATTTGGTTTGTTCGGGCAGTAACGGCATCGGCTTCGCGAGTTGCTGGTGTTGCAAGGGGCCGAGTAGCGGCGGCTGGCAGCTCGGGAAGTAGGGGACGTCGGGTTGGAGGCGTAGGCACGACGGAGGGGGCTCGGTAGACGCAAAATCTACAGGCTGCAGGTGAGGCGGAGTAGATGCAGGTCGGCGCTGGGCAGTCGTGAACGATTGGCGGAGCGACGGTAGGAAGGGTTGGCGGTTAGGAGACGCAGCGATGGCAATGGCGGCGGTGTTGGGTTGAGGCAGTGAGGCCTCCTTTCTCTCTTGAGCTCCCCTCTCTCTCTGTCGAGTTCCCTTCTCCCTCTGTCTTGCCATTTTTTCCCCTCCTTCGGTTCCTTGGTTTACCCCCCCTTTCTCTAGGGTTTCTTGCGCGAAGATGGAGGAGGGAGAAGGCTGGCGTGGGCAGGACAAAGGGGAAATGGGCCTGGGGAAATGGGCCTAGGCCACGCAAGGGAAAAATAGGCTTTTTTTTGTTATTTTTTTTCCTCTTTTTCTCTTTTTCTCTAATTTTTCTATGTATTGGAAAACAAAAATTAGGTGTCAACAGCTACCTCTCTTTGAATGTAGTCTCGAAGATATTGCATTCAAAGACAAATGATACCTAAATTATTACAGTGGTAGAGAGACCTTGGGTGCATAGGCATGCGTCAGGTCGACAGAAAGGACTCATAACTATGGAAGCGCGTTTTGTCAATAAGAGGAAGAAAGGCTCTGAGCTACAGAAGCCCACCGGGTCATAAGAAGAGAGAAGACTCCGGGTTACAGAAGCTCACCGGGTCATAAGAAGAGAGAAGAGTCCAGGATACAAAGCTCTTTAGGTCATAAGAAAAGAGAAGACTCTAGGATACAAAACTCTCTGGGTCATAAAAAGAGAGAAGACTTCGGGCTATAGAAGCCCACCGAGTCATAAGAAGAGAGAAGACTCCAGGATACAAAGCTCTCCGAGTCATAAGAAGAGATCATAAGAAGATAAAAGACTCCAGGATACAAAGCTCTCCGGGTCATAAGAAGATAAAAGACTCCAGGATACAAAGTTCCCCGGGTCATAAGAAGATAAAAGACTCTAGGATACAAAGCTCACTGGGTCATAAGAAGAGAAAAGACTCCATGATATAAGGCTCTTCGGGTCATAAGAACAGAAAAAGACTCCGGGATACAAAGCTCTCCGGGTCATAAGAAGAGAGAAGACTCCGGGATACAAAGCTCTCCGGGTCGTAAGAAGAGAGAAGACTCAAGGATACAAAACTCTCCAGGTCGTAAGAAGAGAGAAGACTCTGGGATACAAAGCTCTTCGGGTCGTAAGAAGAGAGAAGACTCCAGGATACGAAGCTCTCCGGGTCGTAAGAAGAGAGAAGACTCCAGGATACGAAGCTCTCCGGGTCGTAAGAAGAGAGAAAACTCCAGGATACGAAGCTCTACGAGTCGTAAGAAGAGAGAAGACTCCAGGATACGAAGCTCTTCGGGTCGTAAGAAGAGAGAAGACTCCAGGATATGAAGCTCTACGGGTCATAAGAAGAGAGAAGATTCCAGGATACGAAACTCTCCGAGTCATAAGAAGAGAGAAGACTCCAAGATACAATGCTCAAAGCTCTCTGGGTCATAAGAAAAGAAAAAGACTCAAGGATACAAAGCTCTCCAGATCATAAGAAGAGAGGAAGACTTCGGGATACAAAGCTCTCTGGGTCGTAAGAAAGGAGGAATGAGGTCTCACCGTGTAACAACGGATTTTGATCGGGTATGATAGTCTCACCATGTAGGGTTTCGACAGAGCTAAAAATAAATGGCTAGAGGAAAGTCCATGAACCTTTAGAGATAATATGGTTTAAGGCTGACCATGAACCTTTGGTTTATAGGGAAACACCCGCTAACCCCTTGAAAATTACATGGCTTCACCAAGGGATCTTGTCAAACTTAACTTGAGCAAATGTCATTAGAGACGTCATCAAGAGACGTATTGGCAATATTGCAACATTAATTGAACATGCTAATCAAGCTAAGTCCGACTACTTTTAAAAAACATTTGATGTCAATCAACATCATGTGACACAAAACTGTCATCTTGTTCGGAAATGTATCATTAATCATCAAATTCTTCGGGAGTCAAGTTCTTATCAGAACGGCTACGACTCATGAAAAAGACTCATTAAGTATGCCAAACTAGAGCTTCTTAGTCAGAAAAGGTTTCTCACACACTCTCGATAAAATGGCTACTTGATCCCATCCATTCATGTGGGAAGTAACTGATTGTTGAGGGTATCTCACATAACCCGTCTCAAAGGCTTTTAGAAACATTCGCAATGAGCACAATCTGATTGATCAAAAAGGTCTTTTTGAAAGGACCGCAATATAGGCTCGGTTAGGGCTCACACAAAGGAATTATTGCTTTGAGGCCAATAAAGGAACATTTGTCACTATCTTCAACAGGTTTACAAGTTGAGAACTTGGGAGATAAGACAAGATAAAATTACTTTTACTCCCTCAAGCAGTAGATTCTTGGTGGTATTCTCATTTTCACTTAAACCATCTCAATTAGAAGAGACTTCGGAAGACGGTTGTAATGTTGGCTCGGGCGAGGCTCAAAAGGCTTAAAATCTTCAAGAGAGTTTTTAAGAGTCGGTGATCATCATGGCATCATGACCAGATCACTCGATCTTTCGAAATTATTTGACTTTTGAAACATAGCACATCTCGAAAGTCCTTTGACTAATCTTTTATGCATGGGAGTTTTGCTCCTTTCTCTGATGTCCTTTGCTCTTGCGATGAATTTTTTTGCACAGGCATTTGGACTTTGATAATTTTTCTCTTCTACATAAGATGTAGCCTTTTGTTTTTTTTTTAATAGGCATTGGCCTTGCTTTTACTAGGCACACTGCTTTTTCATGCCCCCTAATTTGTCGAACTTTTTGCTCTTTGAACTTTTGTAGCTCTTATGACTTTTGAGATGTTTTTCACATTTTCTCATGACTGTTAATTATATTTGGTCAATTCTTATGCTTTGCACTAATGAAGGGAGATGATCACCACTTGATGTTCAGAAATGAATAATCAGGCTAAAATTGGTTAAAGCAATGGGTATCAATGTTTGGGTAGAGAAGGAAATACTCTTCTTCACATTGGGATGAGTCAAGCTTTAATGAGAATTCCTCCAAAGCTATCACCAGAAGATTGATGCAAGTGAAAGTAATAAAATCTTTTTCAATCCTTCGCTCTACAACACGATTGTAACCTCCTATACTGCCCCAATGTAGGGTCGTTATTGATAGGGGTGTGTTGAAGGATCATCTTTACTTGGCCCAAAGGGCTAGCAAGAGATTAGCATGGTGCTTAGGATTGATGAAGGAAGTGCCTTTATCATTTTGATCTTTGCGCTCAATGCGAATGAATCCTTTGTCCTAAGAGGATGTTCTTTTTCACTTAACTCTCAAAAGTGTTTGAAGGACATGTTTGGAAATGGCTTACCTTTCTTCATCCTAAACACATTCTGTTTGGCATGGTTAACGTCTCCATCTTACTCTATCGAGATTATCTGAGTAGATCAATCTCCATAGGGAAATTCGATTCAAAATGAATAACCGACAAAACAAGAAAACAATTTTGAGATAAAAGGATGCTCAAAAAGTTTGTAGAAATTTTTTTTTCAACTATTCATTTTGTGCTTCTCTAGGAAAGCGCCAAAGGTTCTTTTTTGTAATGGAAATTCTTTTTTTTTTTTTGCCCAAAAAAAAGGACTGAGAAGAAGGGTACTTACCTGCAGCATGGCGACCCGGTAATCCTGTAAAGAATGTAAAAGGATATGTTAGTGCAAAGATCTTTAGGGATTAAAATTCTGGAAACGATACATTATTACCCTTCACTCGCTTTCATCCTTTGGGCGCTAACATCTCTTGGATTCACCTTCATGGATATTTGGTAACTCGACAATACCCTTCTCTTGCATTCACCTTTTAAGTGTTTGATGTTTTCTTGATTCCTTGGTAGAAGGCGTCGCTTCTATGGTCAGGTGCAACCTTCTTCTTATTTTTTTTTTTCATTTATCACCCTGTAAGAAGGGGAGATGAAATGAGTTATCTCTATTCTTAGTTAGGTTCAACTAAGGAACGATACATCATTCTTGATGAATTTGATAATGTTGTTCCAGCACACTTTATTGGTGGGGAGATGAGAGATT
The DNA here is from genome assembly GCA_019915185.1 of Eucalyptus camaldulensis. Taxonomy (NCBI): domain Eukaryota; kingdom Viridiplantae; phylum Streptophyta; class Magnoliopsida; order Myrtales; family Myrtaceae; genus Eucalyptus; species Eucalyptus camaldulensis. Next base: position 5,447,529 of record JAHSVA010000014.1, on the reverse strand, counting down.
TTTTTTTTTTTTTCTAAATCAAACATTGTTCTGCCACTCTTTATTTGACAATCCTTTGGTATGTTTGAACCCGTCTTGTATCAAAGAAAATGACATGTCATTTTTTATGCTGAAGAGAATCAAGTTTAGGAATGAGATACATTCTTTTCAAAGTCGGGCAATCAACATCCCAAGGTATCTCTCATGGAGGAAGGGATAATATTGCGCCTCTGTTTCATCATTTGAATAGTTCTTTATTTAAGATGAACATGACTCAATAATGCTCCATCGCGTTTGTTGGAACGTTACAAAACTCGGTGCTCTTGGTGTCTCCTTGACAATGAAAAGGAAGTCATGTCAGAAACGGTATCAGAAATGGATAATTGGAATCGATATAGTTTACTCTTTCTTCGAATTCGCTTTTTTTTTTTTTTTTTATATGCTTGGTAACTCCCTTCATTTGTCTCATCATGCAAAGTGAATGAGATTGATGGGTTGTTTTGGCATTTAAGGCATTTGCGAATAACAAAACTTCCCAGAATGAAATTCAACTTCGTTCCGCCTCTATGGAAAATTGGCACCGAGGATGCTTTGACGCATGCTTACTCCTCAAGCTCCATGAGCCTGCATTTTAATCTTTTAGAATGAGCAAATGTTGATCTCAAATAAATTCATCATCCTACCGGAGAAAGCGATTTCATGAAGAGAAAGGCTTAAGCAAAGCTTTTTTGAAATTCATTTTGGAAGGTAAACATAAAAATTCACTTGAAACACTTTTGAATTCATTTTTTTTTTTTTAGGGGATGATTTTCATGAAGTTGAATTCCATCATAAAAAAAATGAGTTGCATGATTTACAAAAGCATAAATTGGATTCACAGTCAAAACCCAAAACGGAAAACATGGTTCTTAACAAGAATAAAGACAACGATAAAATACAAGAAACTCTTGCACAAATTAAAGTAAAAATCAACTCATGTCCTAACTCTATAATTCACTTCTTTATGTGGTCAAACATGAGAATGTCATGGAGCATCACGCATAACCTACAAAAAGGTAACAATATGAGTATGTGAATATGAAACTGATCTCTCAATGAGATCACTTCTTACAATAAAATCGAGGTGATGGTACATGCCCCATAGTCTTTATTACGGGGTTTTGGTATTTCGCCAATATTTTATCATAAGAGAAGACATCATTAAAATAATCAATCCACGGCCATCAATCGAATGTCCACTCTATTTCAAAAGTTTCATATGCAAAAATGACATTGATTTTTTGAAAGAAGTGACTTCCATTTTGAGAAATTTGTACATGAAATGTGATTTGCATTTCAGCCCAAAATGTGAGAATGAGAAAGTTTGATAAAAATGCAATTTCAATTTTTGTGCTCCATTATAAAATCACAATTTGCAAGTTTTTTTTTTTTTCAAAATGATTTTGGGCCCATAACTAGAAATTTAAACAAAACTATGTATTCAACATGGCCAAATCAAAGTGTTTAGAACTTGCATTCAATGTTCACTTGTCAAAAGTGATTGCCAATTTTTTCAATTATAAGCCTATAGCACCGAGGGCAATCGATTGATGCACATGAATTTTAAGATGAAAGTTCAATATAAAATGAGCAAATAAAATGGAAATGATACTTACAATAGATGTTGACCTTTGTCTCTCTTTTTTTTAAAAAAATAAAAAATTACATTGACATGCACATGGGATATAGTTCGATTTCTACTCTATCCGACCCAAAATTGAGCCATAGGATCACCGGACCGAACCAGCATGCTCGCAGCTAGGTTGTGTTACCCATAACTCCGGCTTCGTCAAAGAACTGACCCATGTCGCATGCTCGTAGACCCAGGTGGGTACCTTCAACATGAAAGAAATTTCAGGGTAAAGATGGGCGACCCGTACTACATGGTTGTAGTCGGAGTGGTATCCACCTCAACACCATCCTAGATGATCTTATGCGGCCTAGGTCCAGCGGCAGGTTGTGCGTGCTAAGGTGTAGTGCAATGCAAATGATACATGCATGACAATTTATAGGCAAACAACACTTCATATATAAAAAATAAACTATACATTCCTACACCTCCCTGCAAGGCAAATGTGAGTAAACACTTTCCCTTATACCTCCCATTCTGCAAAAACATTTAACACCTATAATGTTAGGGGCGTACCTAGAATCCTCGTTGCCAAACAAAAATATTTTTAAACAAGATTAATTTTGGCTTAAGTCCTCTAAGATTTAAAATCAAGTCCCAACGGAGTCGCCAAGTTGTTGCAACCTACCATCAGGGGGAGGGAATATGTTTAGGGGTATTGCCTAAATAACAGACCTAAGGCCCATAATTAGGCGTGGGCTCTCTCAAGCCCATACCTCACGGTTGGGATATATTTTAGGAATTTTGCATAAAAGAAGTCGCTACTAGCCTATTGAGGTCGGCTAGAAACCAAGTAAAGCATGAAAGTGTACCTCACTTTCTACACAACCAGATAATCTAGAATTTGGAACTTGATTACACTAATTAATTCGGTACCTAATCTTGTTCATTTTAAGAGTAAAATTTTTTTCAGGCAGTTTTGATTAATTTTATACCTATCCACTAACATGCGAGATGATCATGCGGGTGTGCAATCATTAAAGTAACAATCATAACTACCAATATCATAATTGCAATACAATTAAACATGTGTAATTAAACTTAATTAGATATGCAAATTAAACATACGGCATAATCAATATGTGAGCAAATAAATGTCTAATTACACTAAGAAAGCAAGATATAGCAATTCCTAACCAAACTCCATCATTTTTGGATTTTCGAAATTTTTAATAATTTTTTTAATTTTTTAAAATTTTAAAATTTTAAAATTTTTAATACTTTTTTTTAGATTTTCGAAATTGTTTTATAAATAATAAAATAATTTTTTTTGGGATTGGACCGGGTTCGGTCCAATCAAACTAAACCCAACCCGATTTGGTCAGGGCGGGTTGGTTGGACCCGCTTGGGTTCGACCCGGATAGGGATGGGCTGAACCGGCCCACTCGAAAGGTGAGGCCCGACTAACCTTGTTTGGGCCTTTCCTTGGCTCAGATTGGGCCCAACCAGAGGGCCCAATTTGATCTAAACTTTTCTATTTCAAAAAAGAAAAAGAAAAAACGAAGCCCACAAGCCCACTACCTAAACTAACCCAAACCCAGCCCTAATACTCGGCCCAAATTACTCAAAACCCTACCCGATTTGCAACCCTCGCTCGACCCGGCCACAACCCGATTTGCATACCTCTTCTCCTAGGTCTTCTCGGTAGCACTAACATCGGGTGGACAGATGGCGACAGTGGTGACAAGCTTGACGGCAGTGGCAACGTGATGGGCGGCAACGGCAATGTGGCATTTGCGAAGACGAGCGGTGACGGTGCGGTGTTGGGTGGTTCGAGCAGAGACGGTGGCAGCGGCGGCGGTGTCGCGGCTGGGCAGAGGCAAGTTGCTGTGGTAGAGCAGAGGCGGAGCGAGCCTGGCAGGGGTGGTGTCGCGACTTCAGGCTGTAGGGGACGGCATTCGGAGGGTAGCGACTTGGACGGTGTCTGGCAGCACCGCCGCTGCCCTCTTCCCTCAGATCTGGTTTGTTCGGGCAGCAACGACGTCAGCTTCGTGGGTTGCTGGTGTTGCGAGGGGCCGAGTAGCAGCGGTCGGCAGCTCGGGAAGTAGGGGACACTAGGTCGGAGGCGCAGGCGCAGCGGAGGGGCTCGGCGGACGCAGGATCTGCAGGCTACAGGTGAGGTGGAGCAGATGTAGGTTGGCGCTGGGCGATCGCAGACGACTAGCGAAGTGGTGGCAAGAAGGGTTGGCAGCTAGGAGACACGGTGACAGCAACGGCGGCGGTGTTGGGTTGAGGCGACGAGGCCTCCTTTCTCTCTCGAGCTCCCCTCTCTCTGCCGAGTTCCCTTCTCCCTCTGTCTTGACCTTTTTTCCCCTCCTTCAGTTCTTTGGTTTCGCGCCCCCCCCCCCTCTTTTCTCTAGGGTTTCTTGCGCGAAGATGGGAGAGGGAGAAGGCCGGCGTGGGCCGGGCCAAAGGGGAAATGGGCTAGGCCACGCAAGGGAAAAATAGGCATTTTTTTTGTTATTTTTGTTATTTTTTTTCTCTATTTTTTTAATGTATTGGAAATCAAAAATTAAGTGTCAACAATAATGAATCTCGTTCGGATGTGATGGGATATCAAGCTGCGGCTGTCGCTCGGCTTGCTACGAAGACACTAGGAAGCGTGGTGAGGCGGTGCCATGGCTGGACGTTGCTAAAAAAAAAACGATGGCAAATTGGCACGGCAGCAAGGCGCCACGGCTCACGTTGGCTTGAGACTGGTTGAAATTTCGAGCGACTTCGCGGCTAAAGTGATGCTGGCCACGATTTGGGATCAGTAACGACGTTGGATTTGCTGCAAATGGTTGACCGAAAGACCACGTGGGTCTACTAGTGCAATTGTTGAACCAAAGTGGAGGAACGCTGCTAACTCAAATCGGCAAGTGTGGGACCTTTGCAGGTCACGTCAATATGGCTGGTCCGAGCTATGCGATGAAAGGAACTGCAGCAAGCCATCCTTGTTGAACCGGACAGCAAAAAGAACGGCGTCATGAATGGTGACGGCACGCCTATGGTGACAGTGCCACGGGGGTTCTCGTATAAAGCTTACTTTAGAGCCCACCCACGTTTTTCTCTCAATGGCCATATGTATCAATGTTTGGCCCCAAAAACACGAGTAACATTTTTATAGGCCAAAAATTAGGGTTTTAATTTCCTTTTTAAATCAACATCCGCGAAGATCACTTTTTATTTTCCACACCTCTTCTAGATTTCCTTTGTAAAAATGAATATTCTCTATTGATTTTTTCAAAAATTGTAATGGGATTTTTTTTTTTAAATATGGGCTTGGGCCAAATTGCTCTCTTCGTGGGCTTAGTCCGACTTGTCAACTTAAATCTCAGAATCACCAAATCAAACCCATCTGTCACCGACCCAATGTAAATGTATATTAAAATAAATGCACCTAAAACTATATGCTATGTAATTAATTAATTAACTAATATTTTTTTAGGGGTTAAAATTTTTAATGTGATAAATGACTAAACGGGTTGCCAAAATTTAGGTATGAACACGTCCTAACAAAACATTCAGAGGCATTTACCATTTCAAGCATGCGATCCTACCTTCACCACTGGTGACCGTAGTCAAACGCTAGTTTATTGATCAATCTGAGAGCAACCATCCCACTTTCTTAGTCCAGCGTATACTCTTTCAGCCTCCCATGCCACATCGTGTTTAGTCACATACACATACATATAGACACGCACATATCACATTCATATCAAATTTCTCAGGAGCGAGAGAGAGAGAGAGAGAGAGAGAGAGAGAGGATGGTAGGAGGAGCGAACGAACCGACGTTGGAGTTCACGCCAACGTGGGTGCTCGCCGTTGTTTGCACCGTGATAGTCGTCATTTCTCTGGCTGCTGAGCGGTTTCTCCATTATGCCGGCAAGGTGCCTTTTCTTCTCGTTCTTTTCCGCCGAATTGATATATTTGTGCATCGACTATGGCATGTCTGATAACTCCGCATGTCTCTACTGATGAGAATGTGTGACCTTCCTCTCTCTCTGATTGGGCAAATGCAGTATCTCAAGAAGAGGAACCAGAAACCACTCTTTGACGCCTTACAGAAAATCAAAGAAGGTTATCCTTAAACACGCAGCAATTTTTGTTTCATTTACCATATGTTATGGTTCATTCACGTGTCCTTATAAACTGAAAAATCATAATTATGTTTCTAAAGCTGTTGAATTTTATGTGCGGATGATCATTCATGGCAGAGCTAATGCTGTTGGGTTTCATATCGCTCCTGCTCGCTGTGTTCCAAGACAGAATAGGCGAGATTTGCATTTCGGAAGAGCTCGCGGATAAGTGGCTACCTTGCGAGAAGAATGCCACCGACGAGAAGAATGCCACCGACAAGCACTGCTCATTTCCTGACTAATTTCTTCCCTCCTGGAGGACGCCGCCATCTCACCGAAGATTCAGCGGCTTCCTCTGACTACGGCAGTGGCAAGGTAACTAAGCTTTCAATATCCCAAATATTCATCTCTCTCTCCTTGTTGAAATATCCCCAGTTTAGAATTTTGGTTTGTACTTATAACAAGGTATCAGAGCCAGATTCTATCCCTTCGAACGTGTTCCTTTGTCGTGTGCATTTTCCTTTGTCCTTTTATCATTTTGTTCTCTTTCATTTGGTTTTTCTTTGAGTTCAGAGAGAGAGAGAGAGAGAGAGAGAGAGAGAGATGGTTTTTAACATATGTTGATGGTGTATGTACGCACCCCCTGCCTTGATTGGGCACGAGAAAGAGAGTTGCGGGCTTCATCATGAATAAAGTGAGCTCCCACTTTTTGCAGATTTTCAACAGTTGTGGCGATTACTAGTTTTCAGAAGCTTACTAATCAAACCTTACTCATAAACTCTGTAAAAATCGGGGTTTTAGAAGCCTGCTAATCACTATTTTAAATGATGAGGTTGTGTTGTCTTTTGGGGTTTGTGTGGTTTTTCGACTCCTTGGCCAAAATAAGCGGAGGAGAAGAGAATGAGCGGGAGAGACTGATAAATCCATTCCTAGCCTGAGATCGTGAGAGAAAATGAGAGGGAGAGGGAGGGAGGTGGATTCATGGCCGCCTGAAACGCCACCGTGGCCAACAAAACGACCCTGCGGTATAAGCTGTTTTATGGGGGGCCTCCGCTCATTCTCCTCCGCTTATTTTGGCTGAGGAGTCGAAAAACCACACAAACCTCAAAAGACAACACAACCTCATCGTTTAAAACAGTGATCAGCAAGCTTCTAGAAACCCCGATTTTTGCAGAGTTCATGAGTAAGGTTTGATTAGTAAGCTTCTAGAAACTAGTAAGGTTTGGACATCCCATCTACAATGGTTGTGTTTTCCTTGTTCATAGACATGGTTTATACAGTGAGCCATCACTTTGGCTTTTCAAGTATTCTCAGTTACTGTTTTCGTTTCTTATTAAGGTGAGGTTCATTTTTCTAGATTGCTCGGGTGTCTTTTTATTCCCTTTTCATATTGGCATTTTTTATAATGAACATTTCCGTTTATATATCCATTTCCATTATTTTTGTCCAAGTCAAAGAGCTCATTCGACGTGAAAATTAGAAATTTCTTGTGCCACTAAAAATTATACAGAAACAGCTGTTAGATGTTTTCTCGGTTCTGATGCCGTGACTCCATTCGAGTGAGATTTACATCTGTTTGGAAGGAGATAAAAAAATGTACCTTTAGCTTAAGCGATGGAGCAAAGTCAGAGATTGAGTGACGGAATAACGCCGTGATTATTGTTTCAGAAGGTGCCGTTGTTGTCTCTCACGGCGCTTCATCATCTGCACATTTTCATCTTCGTGCTGGCCGCTGTATGAGTACAGTTATGCTTTTCCTGTGTCAATTCCTCATCAGTCAGCATAGCGAGATTCTATTGCTGGTCGACCACAAAACCTGAAACTTAAAAAATAACTGGATAAGAGACATCCGGCAGATGGGGTGATGAATAGAACGATCATCAGATTTCAATTACCTAAAAGCGAACCATAATGAAACCATCAGTTGCTCACATTGGGAAACAACCTGCCTATTACAAATTTGCAGTGTGAATATCTTACTAACTCATTATTTCAAGTAGAACACAACTGATATCATCCCCGAATGTCATCAGCAACTCCAGCGTGCTGTGGTAATCTGGATTTGAGAAGCACACCAGAATGACATTTGGAGGAATGTGCCAAAAAGATGCTCCCGGCATTGAAGATAAGTACTGCACACTGAATACGATCATGACTAACTTTCAAGGGATCGAACGATGAAATTCACTAGTAAACAGGAGTGTCACAAACCGGAACATTCCAAGGTGAAAAGAAACTTGGAAAAAGCTGAAGCCCTAGTCTGGTTTTGCTAGCGGACACAGCATACAAGCGTAGTCATATCTCGTCGCAGAGAGATGTGCTAAGTTGCTTAGTATCAGGTAATATGTCCAGGACTGCTTGTTAGATCTTCAAATCCTGAAATTCACATTGACAACATCTAAATTTGTCTGTGCAATATCCTGCCTCTCCTTTTGGAACTCTCTATAGGTAATAAGTCATTTTCAATTGACTAATTATTTCTAGCGATATAAACAGTCATTTTAATGGTTTCCAAATCGTTCATTTTCCGTGAAACAAATGGAGCTTAAATTTTCTCCAATCTAGTAATACATGTTTTTGCCAAAGCCATTGCTTTCAATTGTTAGAGAGAGAAAAAGAAAAAAAGTACTTACTCACGCTTCGAAACGATGTATTAAGGCAAAAGGGAGTAGGGACACCCCTGGACCGCCCTAGGCCTCTAAATGAACCAAATTAAGAATCCGAAACCTGCTGTTCAGCACATAAACATATCAGAATGAGCATATGAACACCGGATCCACGGGACCACCCGCTTCCGGATGCCCTGAGAAAGCATAAGCTGCTCCTCAACACACCGAACCAACCACAGTTTCGTCATGGATGGAGGTGAGTTGAGGAGTCCTTCAAGGAACCAAGGCCGCTGAAATTATTTCGAATGCTTCTGTTGCGCAGATGCGATGTAGTATTGCCATTGTTGACACCTAATTTTGGCCACCCGATAAATTAGGGATTAATTTTTAACCTCTAATAAAAAATGAAATTAAATTGCGTAGCATATAACTTTAAGAGCATTTTTTATCATTGCATTTGCATTGGACCGGTGACGGATGAGTTTGAATTGATGATTCTTAGCATTAATTTGATAAATTTGATTAAGTCCACAAATAAAGCAAATTGGCTCAAGCTCATTATTCTCTGAAGACCGAAAATTGACTTAGGAGGAATAATAATTTGATATTTTCGGAAAGGATTCATATTATTCTTTCAATATTCAATAAATCTTGTATTGAGTGATATATTTCAGAGTAGAGTGGAAAGTTTTGAATGAAATATTGAAAAAATGAAAGAGAATATTACACGTAGAGGCATATATTTAGGGCCAAACCAACCACCATTAAACATTCAAACTGCACAACAAAACGAACTGAATAAAAAGAAAAAGAAAAAAAGACCATTACATTCAAACGCTCCAACAGGATCCCGGCCAAAAAGCTCTAAATGAGAACAACTCACATACATCCACAAGCAGAAGGCGAGAGCGGAGACATCCCGGCGGATCTCAAGAACCAACGTTGACTTCCAAACAAGTAAGAAGAAACAACCAAACGAAGATGCAGCAACTTGAATTTACTCACCCGAATCCCCGGAGCGGTTCTCCGCGCTTCCGCCGGAGTGGACGACAGACCAACCCGGCAATTCACTGACAGCGGGCAACCCGATCGGAGACCAGAAGAAACGGGGGAAAACAGAAGGGCGGGCGGACCGTGCCGGTGTCCGACCGGGGCCGCTCCCCGTCGGACGAGGAGCCTTCGCCGCCGTCAACGGACGGAGGCGGGACGCCGGCTCCGTCGTCGAGGGAGGAGCGGAGGCGGAGGCGGCGGTCGTGGCCGGAGCTCGGCGGCGGCGGAGATGGCGGAGCAGCGGCGGTTAGCGGCAGCGTCGTCGTCGGAGGGGGCGAGCGGGAAAGGAAGGGAGGAAGAAGAGGGGGGATAAAAATCGAAAATTGTCCTATCTCCCTTTTTTGTACTTTTTCAAATCTACCGCGTCGCTGAATTAACTTCTCAGGCGCGCACCCCCGCGCGTGCGCAAACTTGTTTAAGTAATTTCATAAATTACTGCCCAAAAAAAGCGTAATATACTGGGATTTATTTAGATAAGATCAAGAACTTCCTATATGTGCATTATTAATTATTCAAATTGGAAGTGCAAAAAAGGGGTATCGCTTTCGATTTTGTATTGCGCATGATTGAATCCAACACATGCGTAGTTAGGTCAAAGCTAGTGCCTGCCCGCACAATTGAATCATATTGTGCACTCACATGTCGAGAACTAATATGTAATTGCTAGAAAATATGGGTCAAATATATATGTCTAGAAAAATAGCGTTTTTAATTTCTTGATCTCAGTGAGGTATGACATCGGTACTTGTGTAAAGGGAGACAAAAATGGTAGTCATGCTTAGAATGAAAGTGGGTGGTTACTTAATAAACTGGTATTATATAGTGCAAAATTAAAAGCGACATAAATAATGCTTCTTATGTAACATGATTCAAATCGAAAATGTGGAAACGAGCCTTGCTTTTGATTTTGTATCATGCATGATTGTATCTAACACGCACGCACTATCGTATCATGCATGCACATGTCGACAACTAATACGTAACCTTTAGAAATTAAAGGTTAAACATATATGTATAGAAATAATAACATCTCTAATTTCTCGATATCGGTGATGTACAATATCAGTATTTGTGTAAAGTGAGATGAAAATGGTAGTCATGCTTAGAAAGAAAGCAAGTGGTTACTCAATAAATTGGTATTATATAGTGCAAAGTCAAAAGCGACAGAAATAATGCTTCTTGCTTGATATGATTCAAATCGAAAAATGTGGAAATGAGCCTCACTTTCAATTTCGTATCATGCACGATTGTATATAACACGAATGCACAATCGTAACATGCATGCACATGTTGAGAGCTAATATGTAACAGTCAAAAATTAAAGGTTAAACATATATATATAGAATAATAGCATCTTTAATTTCTCAATATTGGCGATGTATAATATCGATACTTGTGTAAAGTGAGATGAAAATGGTAATCATGCTTAGAAAGAAAGTAGTTTGTTACTCAATAAATTGGTATTAAATAGTGGAAAGTTAAAAGTATGATAAATAATGTTTCTTGCTTAAATATGATTAAAAAAATGTGGAAATGAGCCTCGGTTTCGATTTTATATTGCACACAATCATATCCAACACATGGCACAATCGTATTATGCATGCGTGTGACAAGAGCTAATATGTAACTGTTAAAAATTAAAGGTTAAACATATATATATATATATATATATATATACATATATACATATACATATATACATATATATACATATAATAATAATAATAATAATAATAATAATAATAATAATAATAATAATAATAATAATAATAATAATAATAATAATAATAATAATAATAATAATAATAATAATAATAATAATAATGGCGTATTAAATTTCTCAATATCGGCGACGTATAGTACTTGTGTAAAGTGAGATGAAAATGATAATCATGCTTACAAAGAAAGCAGCCGGTTACTCAATAAATTGGTATTGAATAGTGAAAAGTTAAGAGTAAGACAAATAATGCTTCTTGCTTAATATGATTCAAATAAAAAATCTGGAAACAAGCCTTGCTTTCAATTTCGTATCATGCAAGATCGTATCTAACACGTGCACACAATTGTATAATGCATGCGCGTGTCGAGAGCTAATATATAGTCGTTAGAAATTAAGGTTAAATATATATGTATAGAACAATAGCGTCAGTAATTTCTCAATATCGGTGACGTACAAATGATATTAAATAGCGAAAAATTAAAACTAAGACAAATACTACTTCTTGCTTAATATATTCAAATCGAAAATGTGGAAATGGTTTCACTTTCGATTTCATACCATGCATGATCTTATTTGGTATGCGCACAATTGTGTCTTGCACATGGGTGTAGATAGCTGGCATGTAGTTGCTAAAATTTTTAGGTTAAACACGCACACATATACATATGTACATAATAATATTGTCTTTAATTTCTTAATATGGTTCAGATGTCCGGTACAACATCGGTGCTTGCGCAAATTGAGACAAAAATAATAGTTATGACTAGAAAGGAAATGGGTAAATTCTAAATAAATTGACATTATATAGTGTAAAGATAAAAGTGAGATTGCGATAATTAATACTTGTTGGTTAATATGATTCAAATCGAAAATGTGGAAATGATCTCACTTTCAATTTCGTACGGCACACGATCGTATCTAACACACACAGCCATGTTGTGCAAGCGCGTGTAAAGAGCTATTATGTAGCTAACAAAAGTATTGGTTAAATATTTATATAAATAATAATATAGTCTTTTTTTGTATGAAAAAAGGCTAAAGACAAATACAAAAACTTAACTTCATAAATCTACCATCCATTTCTTATCACGTAATAAAACATAAAGTAACTTTGTACGAGATAATGAAAAGAAATTAATATTCAAGCATTTGTGGATTTCAAGATTAACAAGCCAATTAACAAAGAAATTTCTTTCTTAAAAGTTATATTACACTTTAAACTTAGAAAGAGAGAGAAATTAACAATCTTTTGATATCTTTAAGAAAAGTAGGGCCAACATTATAAATCTAAGCTCTGGACTAAGAAAATCCATGACGGTTCTAGAGTCAATCTTAATGATGATCCTATGAAATCCAATTTGTTTTGCAAAGTTGATTTCTAATCACAAAACCCAGAGTCCTGCTTTTGTTGATGAATTGTCTTTAGATGCTCCATCAATATTCATTTTAATCCAACCAAAAGGTGGAAGATCCCATCTAACCAAAATCGAAGAAGTGCATGGTTCACTTAATATCGAATTATTCATAGACGAAACGTTGATGGTTTCCTTTGGAGGTACAGACACCTGGAGTGCCAAAACTTGGCATGGAGGGACATTTAAGTGTTAAAAGTTTGGAAAGTAATATTTAAGTGCCAAAATCAAAGCAAAATGAATCACTTAAGTGCCACATCGACCAAAATTTAGTCAAAATGCTGACGTGACGATTTTCTAGCGAAGGAAGTGCAAAACGATGCCATTTTGGTGCTGACATGATAAAAAAATTAATAAAATAAAATAAAAAAATTTAAAAATAAAATAAAAATATTAAAAAAACTAAAATTTAAAAGAAAAAGAAAAAGGGGGCGGGGGGGGGGGGGGGGGGGGCCTGGCGGCTGAGGGTTAAGCCCTCGCTCCCGCCATCTCCCTACCACCGTCGGAAGGGCCGACAGCGGAGGGGGGAGGGTCGGCCGGGGTCGTTGGGTCCTAGCCCTTGGCCTAGCTGAGCGAGGGCTGTTGACCCTCGCCGTATCTAGGTGAGGGCTCGCGGGCCCTCGCTGCCGATCGGTTGGGGTCATCGGCCCTTAGCTAGGGCCTGGCGACCTCGGCTGACTCTCCCCCCTCTGCTGTCAGCTATTTCGACGACGGTGGGGAGGTGGCAGCGGCGAGGACTCAACCCTCAGCCGCTTGTGCCCCCCTCCCCCCCCCCCCCCCCCCTTTTAATTTTTAGTTTTTAAATAATTTTATTTATTTTTAATTGTTTTAAATAAATTTAGTTTTAATTCAAATTTAATTAATTTTTATATTAATTTTTTCCACATCAGCATTAAAACGACACCGTTTTTGTATTGTCTAGCCATGTCAACGTGCAAAACGGCGTCGTTTTGCACTTTCTTCGTCGAAAAATCGTCACGTTGGCACTTAAGTGTTATTTTCCAAACTTTTGACACTTAAGTATCCCTTCGTGCTAAGTTTTGGCACTTGGGATGTACTTCTGCCGTTTTCTTGTATGTCATCAAATTGTTTGTGCTAGATTTGAAGGAAAACAAAATAATCCTACAAAAGAAACTTGTTTCTCCACTACTAAAAAAGCCACACCCCTATTAATTTCCCAATATGGTTGAGGATGTCTAGTGTGATACCGACATTTGTGCAAAGTGAGACAAAAATAGTAGCTATGCTTAGAAAGAAAGTAGGCGATTACACAATAAATCAACATTATATAGTATAAAGTTAAAAGTGAGAGAATTAATACTTCTTACTTAATGCGATTCAAATTGAAAATGTGCAAATGACCCTCACTTTCGATTTCGTATTGTGCACGATTGTATCAAACATGTGCACACAATCATATCGTGTATGCACGTGTAGAGAGCTAGCATTTAACTTCTAAAAATTATAGGTTAAGCACATATATACATAATAATATTGCCTTAATTTCTCAATATGGTTGAGGATGTCTGGTACTATGGGTGCGTTTGCTTCAGCATTTGGAAAGCTCATTGGGAAAATGCAAAGATTGTTTAGTAAGTTCTACTTTGAAAAGCAACTTTGAGAGAAATGCCGTTTGATCGAATACATATTTGCAAAGCCCATTTGCTGATTAATGTAAATATTTTAATTTTAATTTGTTTAAAATTAAAAAAAAATGTTTGCAAATTTTTTAATTTATATTTGAAAATAATGTTAAAGATATTGTGTAGACAATTTTATTAAAATTAAAATTTCTTTTTTTTTAAACATCAAATGGAAAAAAATTATGTATTCTCTTTTTCAATTACAAAAAAAAAAAAATACTTTTATTACAATAAAAACATGATGATATATGCTTTGAGGAAAGAAGCTCATTATCCTTAAAAATTACAAACATCCTCAATTATTTCCTAAATTCATAGCTATCTGATCACGTAAACGTGCCATATCAAATGTTACATCATCATTTGAAGTATTACCTTCCTCATTTACATCATCAAAATCCGTTGTATATAAATTGGGATTTAAATCCACTCTAGCAAAATGTGCATCATTCACGGTATTTTTTCGTATATAATTGTGCAAAGTCATCGTTGCTATCACAATTTTTCACTTACTTTGTATATTGATAACTTGGCACACTCTTTAGAATCTTTCACTTCTTCTTTAATATGCCAAAAGCTCGTTCAATTTCTGATTGTGGTGAGGAGTGAGCACAGTTGAACACTTCTTTATAACTCGTCGGTTGAGAACCTCGTCGAAACTCAGGTAAATTATATCTAACTTCTTTATATAGCCTCAAATAACCCGTTGGATTTGGATATCCAGCATCAACTAAATAATATTTACCTACATAAAAAAGTTGTAAGTTTAATCAACATATAACACATACATAAATTAATGCGTAAAAACCATTAATTAACGAACCTTTCAGAGGATGAGAAAATTGTAAATCATGTCTTCTAATGGTTTCATAAAATATACGAGTATCATGAGCTGTTTCCTCCCAACTGATTCACACAAAGTAAATTTCATGTTAAAATTACACACAACCATCACATTTTGTGTTGGTGTTCCTTTTCGACTAATAAAATAAAGTTGCTCACTTGTAGTTATTACCGCTAGAATATGAGTACTATCTATAGCTCTAATGTAATCCTAAAACAAGAACACAAATATTATTTAATTTATATTTAATTCATATTTTCTATTGTATAATTGTAACTTACCTTAAAATGTGGGAAAAAAATCTTGTATTATTCTTAATCTTTTTTGGAACTTCCTTAAATTGCTGATCGGATAGTTGTATCAAATCTGCTCCAATTTCACATACTTTATTCAAAACTAAGCTAAATAGCCTGCATATGGTTTCCCTAGAGTGCTGAAAGCACTCTTGTGCTAAACTATTACCTATATTATGTCATAAAATATGAAGAAACAATCCATGCATTTCTGCAACATCAATATTTCTAGATCGTTGAAAACCATATCGTGTCACTAAATCATTCATTAAATTTTTAAACACAGTTCTATCTATTTTAAATATTCGATAAAATCTTTCAGGATTAGCATCCATTTCCATCAACTCTCCTAATCATGCATTTCTTGTATATGATGAGGTTATGCACGGTATTTTTTGA
The DNA here is from genome assembly GCA_019915185.1 of Eucalyptus camaldulensis. Taxonomy (NCBI): domain Eukaryota; kingdom Viridiplantae; phylum Streptophyta; class Magnoliopsida; order Myrtales; family Myrtaceae; genus Eucalyptus; species Eucalyptus camaldulensis. Next base: position 5,431,850 of record JAHSVA010000014.1, on the reverse strand, counting down.
CCATATGTTGCCTGATAAATATTGTAGGTATGTGCAGCTGCACAAAGTTGCCAATATTCTTCTTCCTCTTTTTTGTAGTTTTCCCTTTCAGGATAATCATCCATAACTGATGAAGTAACAAAATAGAATTAAAATAAGAGATATAACAAATTATTTAAATCATTCATCAACAAAAAACATTTATCATATATATATGTGTGTGTGTACATATGTAAATATGTATGTATGCAAACTCCACTCAATAAAAAGAACACCAATTAGACGTCCATCCTTCTTTCATTAGCTCATTGTATCAGCAAATGAACTATATAATTTTTATTCAACAACACAAGCCGTAGATCTAAGAGTGATTCCAACAAATTCAATATGCAAACTCGACAAAAAACACATCAGATTCAATCCAATTCCGTACAAGAGATTCTTGCCCCAATCCAGAATACTCAAAATTGGATTTGTGCTGCAAGAACACTGAACATAGATCTAAACCAATGTAGAAATGTATTGAAGTGCATACCTCCTGGATTCATTCTTAATGAAAGACAAAAGAACTTAGGGAATGCTTATATAGCAAAAAACGATCAACATAAATCCCATATTCAACAAGGAAATCGAGGCAAGTGAATGTTAATTAGCTAATTTCATAATGGGAAGGTCTCGGTTATGGACACAAGATGCGATTAAACATTGTAATGCAGCAAATTTCCTTCGTTCAGCATCCCCAGTGCACAGGCATGAGTTCGTTTCCAACATTCAGAGCGATAGAGAGAGAAAGATAGTGGGGAAGATGGGGGCCAGTTCCAATGAGGTGGATCAAGCTTAATTCAAATCTTTATGGGTTTGACCGAATTGGGCTTACTCGGTTTTATTAGAATTTGATGGGCCTGGTGTGGCCTAGGCTGCTCTTGTGGATCTAATGGGTTGAGGCGAATTGGGCTAGGTGCTTAATGAGCTTTGCTAGTGGTCTGGGCTACTCTCATGGTTGGGTCAGGCTGGAGTGATGAGCTTTGATGGTCTTGGTGCTTCATCTTTTTATTCGCTTTTTAAAAAAAAATCTTTTTATCATAATTTCTCACCATCATTGTTTTATTTTATTTTTACAAAAAAACGTATGTTTGACTTTTCAGCTATAATTTGGGTGTCAATGCTGCCAGAACGCAAATGGGCCTTTTCCCAGAATATTACAAATAACCAAATGAGACGGTACTATTTTCACAAATCCAAATTCGATGAGAATGTCAAGTATCAAAATACAACAAACTTAGATTCTCTTTTGTAAATTGAAAGTTATAGAAAATATACATAGATTTAGTCTCCTAGTAATGTGATAGACATAATTAATTAAAGTGAAGAGGCTATATGAAAATTATTAGTAAGATCCAGCATAGGATTTAGAGATTCTTAAAATGTGATTACCTTGATCTAGTAAATTTAATTTATGCAATAATCACTCGTGCAGTTGTGGCTATATGTTAAGCGTACTTTTCATGTAGTTATACTAGTTTAACACTTGCGGGCTTGGGCCTAAAAGGATGTTAAATACCAAATTGCACTTGCATGATCATTTCATCGTCATCATCATCATTATTATTCTTACTCTCTTTCAGCATTTTGCTAGGTGAGAATTGAAGGAAACAACGATAGCCAAAACTTACAAATTGATTAATAAGCACCCTAAAGGTAATTCCTTCAAAAGACAAGTCGTGGTTGCGGTGTCAATTTTGAAAAAGAAAAGGAAAAAAAGAGACAATTATTGTCCTCTAGGGCTTGTAGGGGACAGTGGACTTCAAACTTCATGTCTGAATAAAAGAACGGATAGACATGTAAGACATGAAAAGATAAGGAGGGTCCTAACCAATCCAACGTCTCATGTCCATGTGAAACGCATCACGTTTCAGTTGCAAATGGTTTGTGACATTAATGTTACTTTAGGGAAAAAGCAAAAGGAGGAGACATTATTGTCCACTAAGGACATTTAGTGGACTGTGGAGCTTATTATAGATAAGTAAAAAAAATTAGGGGTGAGAACATGCAGATTAGCAACTAAAAACTATGCTTCCCTTAACAATTGACTCCATGCTTAAAAATAAAGAGGATAGATAAAAAGTAAAATTATATAATATCGAATATCGACATTTTCTTTATGTAACGAGCTTTATTGAGATGCAAATGAACCTTTCTCTAAATATTTTGAATAACCAAATGAGATGGTAGCATTTTTATTGACTCAAATTCGATGAAATTGACAAGTGTCAAAGGATTACAAAGTCAAAATTCTCTTCCATAAGATAAGGTACCATATTGAATGAACTCCTTGCGGATCTACGAAGTGCATCATCTAAAAAAGTCTTGGTTTCGGTGAAATTGGAGAAAATATCTGTAGATTTTAGTCTTTGGATAACGTGGTAGGTAGAACAAATTTATATTTCAATAAGATCCATGAGGATCTAGAAGTTCTCGAAATGTGATTACTTTGCTTTAGTAGTTTAATTTATGCAATGCTTACTCATGCAATTGTGCCCATGCCTCAAGGCTAAAAGGATGTAAAACACCAAATTGCACTTTTGTCGTCGTCATTCTTACTCTCTCTTTCAGCATTTTGCTGGGCAAGTATTGAAGGAAGCAGCAGCAATCAAGACTTAAAAGAACTCCTGGATCTTGATACATATGGTCACCTCAAGACCAAATCTCTTTCTGTTTTCTTCCAATGATAGTTATAAATAATTTAACTCAAGCCTCTGTGGATCTCACAAGTGACGTTACTTGAGTCGCCTCTCAGTTGGACCGTAAGTTAAGTCATGCAATGGACATGAAGAATAAATACATTGTGGCACATTGAGTCTTGGCAAGATTATTTTGGGTAGATCTATGATCCGGGAATGGACTGGACAGCCGATCCAAGAAAGTGGCGAATGATTGCCATGATGTGTAAGCTTGAAAAAGTGCGACTCTTAGTAGTTTGCGACATTTCAAATCTCACATAAAATAGAAAAGAACTGAAGATGTAAGTTGAAATCCACCCCCAAAAATACCACCTAAAATCTTTTCTAGGGAGCTTCACCCGCATTGAACGCTCCAAGTAATTTTATGTTTTCATTCATATTGAACAAATTTGTATTGCCTTGTAATATTTGATGAAGCATAATTATGATAAGAAAATGAAGAATTATCAAAAAAATCCTAAACCTATTGCAATTGTGCCAATTCAGTCATAAACTTTTTTTTTTTATAGTAAATTTAGTCTTAAACCTTTTACAATTGTGCTAGTTTAGTCTATCTGGCTAAAATTGGCCGGCTGGTGCTAACGTGGACACTGGTCGTTCGGCGAAAGCTGGCATGGCAAATTTTTATTTTTATTTTTAAATTTTTTTGAATTTTTAATTATTTTTGAATTTTTGAATTTTTTTTTTTAGCTTCCCCTTCCTTTGGTTGGCCAGGCTAACCTCGCCGGCCAATGGTGAGGCCTCACCCATGGATGGCGAGGTCGACCATCGCCTTGGCTAGGTGGGGCCGAGCCTCGCCAGCCATGGTGATGGTTGATCTCGCCAGTGCCGGCTAGCTCGGCCCTCGCCATGGCTAGGCGAGGCCGGCCTCGCTAGCGACTTTCGTGAGCACGGCCAGCACCCTGTTCATTGCCTCCATTTTCAGAGCTTGCCAAGGGCCTGAGGGTTTTTCGACGGTGGTTTTTCAGCTCGTTTTGCAGAGGGTGGATTGGAGAAGACAACAACCCAACTCGGCTTCTGTAGCAACGAACCGCGGAAGTCGGAGTTGTTGGAAACGCGGAGCAACGGGTGGGACCATCGCCTTGGCTGGGCGAGGTTGACCCTCGCCTTGGATCTGGCGAGGCTCGACCTCGCTAGATTTAGCGGGGACTCGCCAGTTCTGGTGGGGCCTTGCCCAGTGACGGCGAGGCTGGCCTCGCCATTGGCCGGCGAGGTTGGCCTCACCAGCCCTCACCGCCGGCCAGAGGAAGGAGAAGCTGAAAAAAAAAAAGAATTAAAAAATTCAAAAAAATTTAAAAATTCGAAAAAAATAAAAAAAAGATTAAAAAAATTGCCATGTCAGCTTTCACTGGATGACTGGTGTCCACGTCAGCGCCGGCTGGCCAATTTTGGCTGGATGGACTAAACTGGCACAATTGTAAAAGGTTTAGAACTAAATTGGCTAAAAAAAAAGTTTAGGACTGAATTGGTACAATTGTAATAGATTTAAGACTTTTTTAGTAATTCTCCGATAAGAAAATCCTATAGCTCATGCTACTCTAGCACATCAGAAAGTTAATTCTAATCCCAATTGACCTACATGCCTCATAACCTTGAGTTCATTGAGCAGTTCAATACCTATTCCATGCTAATGGTCTGAGCCAGGAATGATAGGAGATGGCATTTTAGTTAGAAATGCAAAATCGTAGTCCCAAAGTTAAGAACAAAAAAAAATGTCATGTCAAAATAAAACGAAGTTAAGAACATGAAAAACGTCGCGCCGAAATGAAACTAGTATTTCTCAATTGCATCATTTGGGCTCCTATAAAGTAACTCGCGTCATTGTTTGCTAATGAGTAGCGAATGCCTCAACTTAGTTTGCAATTATCATATGTTCCACTTCCAGGGTAGGCTGTTTCTAGTGTGCTTTTTTGTCCAAGTAAAGTGGGCACTTCAACCACAGTATGCAAATTTCATGCATATGTTTGTCAATTAGATCCAGAGATAATTAATCACGAGTTTTTGATAGCTGTGAAAATCTTCATACTATTTCTGTAATTCATTTGTGAGATTTATTTATTTTTCACTAGAAATTGTATAGACTAAATACTGTGTAGGTTATGGATTGCGGGTTGCAAAAACTTGGGAGTGCTTTAGTGACTTGGGCATGGTTATAACATTTGTTGTATTACTTGACTAATGGTAGGCCGTTCTCCCCTTGGACTAGAGCATATCGACTCAACCACATGTATTCGGCATCTGATTGACTTTTCTATTTTCTGGTTTATTGTTGCTATTCCTTTCTTTTGCAACAAAACTCAAGATAAATGTACTGACATGTCTATTTTTAGTTTCACTTATATTTATTTTCTTGTATTGGCTTTTTTTTTTGTTGCTCCATCTAGTATTAACATATTTAAATATTTTGAATATTATGTTCTACAATAAGGGAACAAATTCTAAGAAATAAAATGTATGTGTTGAGGTGCAAATTTCAATTGATCTTGTGCAACCGTATGGCTCAATTTCTAGTTGTTTTGAAACCGAGGGCAATTATTAGGTCCATATATATATATATATATGTTCATTTTACTTAATTATGTAATATCCATTTGAAAAAAGGTAATCCTACATGTTTTGGGGAAAAATTAGTACAATAAAACGTTAATAATTGTTTTGATTGATTTGTAAGCACTCTAAAGGTAATTCCTTTAAAAGGCAGTCATAATTGTTTTGATTGAAAAAAATCGTGGTATTCCCCAACTATTTTGTGCCTTATGTACTCCTACAATGCCGAATTAGTAATAAAATATCATTAATTTTGAAAAGAAAAAGGAGAAAGTATAGTGGTGTCACTTTTCGAAAAATCAAAAGGAAAATGAGATATCATTGTAATTGAGGGTGGATCTTATTTCGGAGACTTTTGCTGCTCCTTGTCCGAATAAAACAAAGGACGGACATCCATTATTGATAGTGGTGTCATTTTTGGAAAAAGCAAAAGGAAAAGGAGGCATCAGAGGCTTCATTGTCATTTAAGAGACTTTTGCCACTTCTTGTCCGTCCGACAAAAGCAAAGGATGGATGTGCAAGTTGTGAAAATACCAAGATCGTCCTAATGTGAAACACATCACGTTTCTCATGCAAATGACTCGCGATAATAATGTTACTTTGGAAGAAAAAGCAAAAGAAGCAGTAGACATTATTGTCCTTGTAGTGAACTGCGGACATTTAAAACAAATAATTGATGTATGGGATGCGTAAAGACCACTATTCTTACGCGACAAATTGCCAAGAAAGTCAACCGCATTGACTTAGCATTTACTTGAAACTTTATAGGCGAGTCTGAGAAGATTCTCAAAATCAATTTTAGACTGCAAAATTCAGATCAAAACATTGCGGGTTTCATTCTAATTCTTCTTCTATATTTGGGTTGGTTAGTGTTATTTTGATTTCAAATCCGAATTCCAACCAACTCGAATCAAGAGTTTCTTGCTTTATCTAATTATTCTTTTCTTTTTTCAAGTTTTAACTCAATGAAGTATAAAATACCAATGTTTTCTTGGAAATTCTCTCTCTCAGGTGAGTCTCTAAATCCTTGGTATCCAATTACAATTCAATGGAAAATTGGGTCGCCATCGCACTGTTGGCAAGTTTTTGTCACCACTTATTGAAAACCGCAGGGGTAAGTATACCATTAGTGCCAAAATTTGTGTACGGTGCTCACTTTAATGCTAAAATTTTATTTTGGATCACTTAAGTGTCAAATCGGAGGAAAAACGATCACTTTCGTGTCATTGGCGAGAGATTCCGGCCAAAATAATTACATGACTTTTATATTTAAAAAAAAAAATCGACGTGGCAAAAACTGAAGAAGACTATTCATGTGGAATGGCATAAAATGACGCTGTTTTCCTTTCTTCGTAAGAAATGACATTGTTTTATGCCATTCCACATGGACTCACTTACAAAACGACGCCGCATTGCTCTATGGCCAAAATTGCATCGCTGAAGAGGGAGTAAATTAGGGTTTGTACCATATGAACTACGATTCTCACTCAAGGTCGGCCGTAGCTTGCTCAGCCATCGTCGTTTGCTCGCTTGTCATCCTCACCCGCCGTTGCTCAGCCACTTTCGTAGTTGTGCCGTCGTTTAGGGTTGTTCGCTGGCCGTGTCCCCAACTGTCACTCAACTCAGGTTTGTCATGTTCTTTACATAGGTCAATTTAGTGAAAAATTTAGGGTTCTGATGGGCAAGTTAGGATGCGGAGGGCAAATTGAAGGGTTGGCTTAGGGGGAAAGTGGTGGGGATCTCACTTTTATGGGGACCGAATAGAAAAATTTAAGGTTCCGTTGTTCTCTTTCTTTTATGGGAACCGAATAGAAAAATAGGGCGTAGAGGGGAAAATGGGGGCTCGACTCGAAGGGAAATAGTGGTTGGACCTTACTTTGTTTAATTAGTTGGACTGCTTCTGTGGGGGACCGAATATGATTGAATTGAAAAATGTGCAGTGGGGATCTCACTTTGTTTATTCAATTCGGCTTTCGTTGTTTCTGTAAAGGGACTGAATTGAATAAATTGGTCGCATTTGTTTCTTTCAACAAAACCACGTGGTCCTAAAAACTAGCGACTTTTTTTTTTCCTTAGGTGCAGCATTGACATGGACAAGAATCAGGTATGTTTCATTGTTTGCTACAGTGGAGAGTTTGTTATTGGCGCCGAGGACTGGGAATATATTGATGGAAATGAATGTACTATTTATGTCAATGTTCGGAAGCTATCATATATTGATTTTGTGAGGGATTTTGTGTATTTTTAATTATGCAAAGTGCAAAAATTACATTACTGTGTTCCTGGGAAGGAATTGAAGGATGGCTTGAGATTTTTTTAATGACGATAATGGTATTAAGGATATCATTTACTATTATCTTCATGGCGATGAAGCTAGGGTATATGTTGAATATTATAGTGATGATGAGGACGATGAGGATGAGGATGAAAATGGGGATGAGCAGACTACCACCGAGGGAGAAGTGAGGAATTCTACTCAAGTGAGTAATCAGGTCAGGGATGATGTTAAGTTAGATGAAAGGCAAAATGAGAGGGAGAGAAGTCATATTGATAAATATGAACAAATATGGAGATGTCCTAAAATCATGGGTGAAGATGTGGGCGATGAAGACTTCATCGGATTAGAATAGGAAGTTGCTTTATTCAGTGAATCAGAAGATGAATATTTGGTTTCAGTAAGTTTCCCAAGTGACGAAGATAATGATGAATTCGCACAGTTAAGGAAAAAGTAAATGGAATTTCTTAGAAAAAAATTTGCAGCTTCAGGAAAGAGGCCTGAGCCAGTAAATAGGGATGAAACTCTAGCTGAAGATAATAGAAGTGAAAATGAAGAAAGTTGTGGCGATGATATTGCCGATTCAAAGAATGACAATGATAATGAAGAACTTGCTCGTTGAAGAAAAAGTAAGTACCCTTGTTATGATCTAATTGGTAATAAGCCTGTTTTGTTTGTGGGCATGAGATTTGACGATGCCAAACAGTTAAATGAAGCTGTTGTGAAGAACTACATTACTAAATAGAGGAGCGTTGAATTTTATAAGATTACATTTGTGACATCCTGATTTTTGGGTTCTATTTTCGATTGAATAAGTTGGGCTTTTCATCGATGTGTCTATAGTTCTATTTTCTGAGTTGATCACTTATAAAATAACTAATCTATTTGGTGAAGCCGTTAAGGAATTTTTACACAATAGACTTGAAAATTCGACCAAAAATCGATTACTCGACCGTGTTTATCTGCAAGGGTCAATACGCAACTATCAAAATTGATCAGAAATCGGAGATAGATCGGTTTGATTGAGATATTTGATTAGAGTATGGGTGATTCCACCTAATTGCAAAATTCTCGTTGAATGGCACTAGACCAATTTTTCTATCATTACTGTACCGTGTATCCACATTTGAAATCTTGAGATTTTTACGACAACCGAGCGTCGCTAATGAGTTGAAGATGCACAATGTGGCTAAAAAATAATCGATCACAAGTCAATTGCACAAAAAATTCCTAAAAATTACCTGGTAAGTTAGGTCACGCTAAAATCGCGCTAGGTTGAAATTAACCGCAAATTTAAACTCGATTTCAGAAATTGAAAGTTTGTCATTTCACGATTCATTTTAGAAACGTCGACTCATCCTCCGAAGATTTTTTTGCAAACCCGATATTTCGACGAAATTTCAAATTGGGGGCCGTTTATCGAGAAAATTGGAGGGCCATATTTGAGCGCATCGTTGGCCTTCAAGTTGATTCAATTGACAAGGAAAAATCATGAGATGAGTGATGGCATCTTGGTTGAATTTATGGGGGTCAAATTGAGCTCAAATGGAGAAGGATTGAAGTGAAATTGGAAGGGAAATTGAATAAAATGGGATGGCAAGTGTCCCAAAATTCGTTGGCCTTGTGGGAAGCAACATTTGGACCATTGCGAGGCTTGTTTGGGAAGCCAAGGTGCTGCGAATTGGCTAAGGATGACAACCATGCATGGTGGGGGCATATAACTCAAGTGCTTTGGATATTTTGTGGCCCCTCCTCATCTTCGGTAGCCTCCTTCTTCCTCATTGCTCCTCTTTTATCCATTGTTGAAGTTTTTTGGGAGCTCAAAGAACCAAAGAAACTAGCCCCCACATCTCTCTCTCTTCCCTCTTCAACCCTAAGCAAATTCATAGCATTTTCTCCCATGTTTTTCTTCTCTGCCTATTTATGCTCTAGTTGACTTTTCTCTAAAAACTTGAGTTGTTCATTGCCTTCCTATGAGAATCAGCCTTCGTGCCACCCACCATCGCACTTAGAAGGCCGAAACTATTCAAGAGGGCTTGGCCGCTCGCCAAATGAAGCCGTTGACCGACTCGTATGCTAGCTGAAAGAAACCAGTCGCCGATCCGTCAGTTTGCTTGGCAACTTGCACTACTTTGTCTGTTTTGCCCGTTTTAGCCATTTTTCTTCCATTTCAACCCCAACTCCACTCATACCAACCACTAGCAGGTCCCTCTCGACCCCCAGGTGCCGCCGGTTGCCGACCAACCCCTCTTTAGAGCTTTGGCCAAGCCATTCAACCTTTCTCCTCCTTTGGCTGTTCGATTTCTAGAGTTGCTGTGGGAAGTAGAGCTTGTGGCTACTGTTCTAGCCCTGGGACCGCCTTAGATCATCGTGGTTGAGGTTCTCGAGCGTAGCCTCTGTCATTGCCATTGTCATTTCTCCGGCCCGTTTAATGGGTGAGTTTAGCTCTTAATCCTTTGATTAGTGCCTAAACTTGCTTAGGAGGTTATTTTATGCTTAATGGTTGTTTAAATTAGCTTAATAATGAATTAATGATAATCTAAAATGGTTATATTAGCCTTATAATTGATTAGTGTTAATCTAATTAGTGAGATTAGCATCGTTGAAGTCGGATTAATCCAATTTAGTGGACTTACGGTTGACCCTCACCATTTGCCATTTTAGTAGATCAAAAGGAGTTGTGAATTTGAGGTCGATTCTTTCTAGAGAAATGTTTTAGACATCTTCAGCTATAACATACATTTTACCCACAATTTTTAGACATTTCAAAGTATGATATTTCAGCTCTGTCATTTGCAAACAGAATCTCGGATTGTGTTGGAATTTGTGACCTTTTGGGATTCTATGGGTTTTTATCAACTCTTAAAGTTTGAATTTCAAAATGGTTTCTTCACAAAAGTTTTTTGTCACATCTTTTAGTTTAATATAGTCAAATTTCAGATCAAATAGACAAGTTTTGGATATCGAATCAAACTGATTTCGGAAAGTAGACTTTTTGGAAACGGACACAGTTTCTGTGCTTAATCTAGAAGGATCTAGATTTAGGTGTCTTCATGAAAGATGTTTGTTTATGTGTCCTTTACAACATATTCAAATTTGAGAATTTTCTAAAAGTGATCTAATTTCATGTGTGTTGATTTTATTAAATGAATTGGATGTGTTATTGCAAAAACATCCGCATGAAATGTATGTTTTCCATAAGGAGGGTAAAAGGGTTGTCTGAGGGACATGGGAGATGAACTGCTTTTATGAAAATGTGAGTTATGTTGAGAAAATCGATTGGTTGTGAGCCGGTAAATAACTAAGTGCTACACGAGAATGAAACCTCGTGTGAGCCACCTCTAGTACCTTGTACCGTTGCTTATTGTAGTTAAGGTCTGAGTGTTACATGGTGACTTGAATCACATGGGAGCTATCTCTAGAAGCCTTGCAGCATTGTCATTCATAGTAAATGAGCAAAGTGCTACATGATAGCGATATTTCGTATGAGTTACATTTAGAACTATGTATTAGTGCTTTTTATAGTCAAGAATTAAGTGTGACACGATAGTGTGAATTCATGGGAGCCACCTCTAGTACCTTGTACTATTGCTTAATATAGTCAAGAACTAAGTGCTACACGATAGTGTGAACTTGTGGGAGCCACCTCTAGTCAGGGACTAAGTGCCACACAATATTGGAACTTCGTGAGAAGAAGGCACCTCTAGAACCTTGAGCTTGGTATGGAGTATTGAGCAAGATAGTTTTTTTTTTTTTTTGGTAAAAAGTATTGAGTGAGATAGTTGCGCCTTATTATGGGGTAAAATTGTGTGGCGCGGTATAAGACATATCATAACGATTTTACCTTATAATCGGGACGCATGTGATAGATTAATGCGTGATAGGTGGCGCACTAAAGTGCAAGAACACATGAGAATCATAGCATCATTGGTTCCGATCATGCATGAGTTGATCACCTTTTTATGGCACGAATGCATGAATCAATAACGTGTAGGGAGTGGCAATGGCCAGGTGAGATCGCTTATGACGCGACTTGTATGTGATTGATGAACTGCATCATCTAATGTCCTTGTGCATTGCGTGTATTGTGCTGAATTATAACATGTAAGGTATGGCATATTAGGTAAGGTTGCATGTGAATCGACTATTGAGTGTTGGTTGTTGATATTTGGTTTGTTTGTGGGGGTGTTTTTGAAGAGATACCCTAAGTTGAGTTGGTGTTCTAATCGGGGGCTTAAGGGAGGACTTGCTGAGATTTATGTCTCACTGGTTATTATATAATCATTTTCAGGTCCTTAGTGTGAAGAACCCGAAGTTTGAAGCGAAATGGTCAGGAGCATAGGTGACTCAGTAGTTCTTTTTAAGATAAAAACCTTTTGTATAAGCATTAGGTGTTTATAAAAGTGTATTTTTGATTTGAAACTGGTTGTCCTACTTTTCTATCCCCTGTATGTTGTTGTTAGGGGATTAGTTAATTCAATTTCGCATGTGCAATAAAATGAAAAGGTTCGGCGACGAGTCCTGGGAACATGCAAAATTTTATCAACCACCAAGGGATGTGGGCACGTTCCAAGGGATGTGGGCACATTCGAGGTTCGGGGTGTGACAACATCGATTTTGTTCTATATAAAAATCAAAGCTTAAGTGCCACGTAAATTGTTTTGAGTGCTTTTTAATTTTTTACTTTTGGCTTTTCTCATATTTTATGGTGAAAGCACTTTCAGTTTTTTTTTTTAAGTAAAATACTTGATGACTCAAAAATAGTCTTATATTGACATGTGTATATTTACACATCATGTTTTGAAATTTTGGATGGTATTTTAAATTTTGACGGGAATTTAAAGATTGTTTTTGACTTTACGAATTCCCGATAAACAATCGGTGAAAACCGTTCTAAAGAGGCTAACTTCTACTTCTACTTGAATTTTATCCAAAGTTTCGAAATAAAAAAATATTATTAAAGTATCAAAAAGTCATGAAAAATCTTAAAGATTCTTGGTGCAGACATTCATTCTTTTAAAAGATTTTATGTATTTTGGGTGAAATTCAAATTGTCATTCCACATAAATTTAACTCCGTGTTTAAGTGAGAAAAATATGATGATAAATAAGCCAAGCAAGATGCGTGGAGATTTGATTACTTGATTTTATGCTAAGGGCATGCAACAGTAGAGGTCAACACACCTAGGTCAACTAAATCTTTACTCAAAATATAATCCATGCATTCAATTATAATTCAACCCAATATTTTAGTTGCCTCATTTCTAGCAATTATCTAATGGGGAATTACAATTGATGATCACTTTCGCTCATTTTCGAATTTGAAAATCACATGACAAGTACATCATCATGAAAGTCTAGCAGCAGTGTGAACCGATCACAGATCCAACCAAATCCGTTCTCATATCGAGTCAAATTTTTAGAAATGAAAAACAGAAAACAAAATGCAGAGATTTTCTCAAGAAAAACGTGAACCACCAAATAATTTCAGGCATATTTTTAGGGAAAGAGTTGGTATTTTGGTCTTTAAAAAAATGCATTTTTGGACCCAACTTTTGTGTGAATTCCAAAAGATAAATTCTCGTGTGATATTGTCGTCATGCTTAGTATATTGTCCACAATATTGCAAATATATCTTGAGTTTGGGCTTGTGAAGGAAGCTAAATCCAAGTATATTTCCTCATTTAAGTAAGTTTCCTAATTTGGCTAGTTGTCCTATTGTAATGACCTGTGCTATGTATACAAGGGATTAAATTTTACACGGTGGACACGTTGGAGCAAACAAGATAGTGTTGGGATTTTTTCTCTGGTGATCAAATGCAATAATGGTATATATCTAAAGTTTGAGTTTGTGAAGGAAACTAAACCAAGCATATTTCCTTGTTTGAGTAGGTTTTTTAATGACTAGCTTTCCTAAGTGGATATATATATATATATATATATGTATATGTATGTATGTATGTATGTATGTATGTATGTATGAAAGATGGTATTTTACGCGGTGGACACATTTGAGCGAACAAGAGAATGTTGGGACTTTTTCTTTGTGATCATACACTGGAATATATCTCGAGTTTGAGCATGTGAAGGAAACTAAATCCAAGTATATTTCCTTATTTAAGTTGGTTTTCTAAGTTGACTAGCTTTCCTATGTATAAATATGAGATGGAATTCTAGGCGGTGGACACAGAGCAAACGAGAGATACATATTATGAGATGGAATTTTACGCGGTGGACATTTAAGCAAACAAGAGAGTGCTGGAATTTTTTCTCTGTGATCATTACCAATAGTGCGAATATATCTCGAGTTTGGGAACACTTGTGGGTTTTTTTTTTTTTTTTTGGGAGGTAGCTAGGGATGAGAAACACTTGTGTGATCGATCAACTGTGGACTCCATACGCTCCAGATTCATAGCAAATTTTTTGGCGACAGGCATTCCCTGCGTAGTATTGACCTTCAGATCGAACCCCACTCCTGTCTTGATAGTTCCTCATTCATTTCTTTGGTAATTTCTTCTTCTTCCGTTAGACTTGAATTGTAGTCTCGCGTGGAATGTCATTAGAAAATGATAGAGTCGAGCAAGATTACGTCTAAAACACATAGGAACTTCCAAACTGGAGAAATCTTAAGAGATCAACACCGACTGCAATCTTGTTAGACCAAGTCAATCACACGTTCCGATCCAAACTTGTCCGAGTACCAAGATTGATTTTGTCTTGTCCAACCAGACAAGAGAATATGTAGTTTCTACATGGTTTTCTTTAAAGGGGTCTACGTCCTAACAAAACATTCAGAGACATTTATCATTTCAAGCATGCAATCCTACCTTCACCACTGGTGACCGTAGTCAAACGGTAGTTTATTGATCAATCTGAGAGCAACCATCCCATTTTCTTAGTCCAGCGTATACTCTTTCAGCCTCCCATGCGACATCGTGTTTAGTCACATACATATACATATAGACACGCACATATCACATTCATATCAAATTTCTCAACAGAGAGAGAGAGGATGGCAGGAGGAGCGGAGGGACCGACGTTGGAGTTCACGCCGACATGGGTGCTCGCCGTTGTTTGCACCGTGATAGTCGTTATTTCTCTGGCTGTCGAGCGGTTTCTTCATTATGCCGGCAAGGTGCCTTTTCTTCTCGTTCCTTTCCGCCGAATTGATATATTTGTGCATCGATTATGGCATGTCTGATAACGCCGCACGTCTCTATTGATGAGAATATGTGACCTTCCTCTCTCTCTGATTTGGCAAATGCAGTATCTCAAGAAGAGGAACCAGAAACCGCTCTTTGACGCCTTACAGAAAATCAAAGAAGGTTGTCCTTAACCACACAGCAGATTTTGTTTCATTTACCATATGTTATGGTTCATTTCAAGTGTCCTTATAAACGGAGAAATCATAATTATGTTTCTAAAGCTGTTGAATTTTATGTGCGGATGATCATTCATGGCAGAGCTAATGCTGTTGGGTTTCATATCGCTCCTGCTCGCTGTGTTCCAAGAAAGAATAGACAATATTTGCATTTCGGAAGAGCTCGCAGATAAGTGGCTACCTTGCAAGGAGAGAGCCGCCGACAAGCACAGCAGCACCACCGCTCATTTCCTGACTAATTTCTTCCCTCCTGGAGGACGCCGCCTTCTCACCGAAGATTCAGCAGCTTCCTCTGACTACTGCAGTGGCAAGGTAACTAAGCTTTTAATATCCCAAATATACATCTCTCTCTCTCCCTCTCTCTCCTTGTTGAAATATCCCCACTTTAGACTTTTGGGTTGTACTTATAACAAGGTATCGGAGCCAGATTCTATGCCTTTCGCATGTGTTCCTTTGCCGTGTGCATTTTCCTTTGTCCTTTCATCATTTTGTTCTCTTTCAATTGGTTCTTCTTTGAGTTCAGAGAGAGAGAGATGGTTTTTAATATATGTTGATGGTGTATGTACGCACCCCCTGCCTTGATTGGGCACGAAAAAGAGAAAGTTGCGGGCTTCACCATGAGTAAAGTGAGCTCCCACTTTTTGCAGATTTTCAACAGTTGTGGCGATTACTAGTTTTCAGAAGCTTACTAATCAAACCTTACTCATAAACTCCGTAAAAATCGGGGTTTTTAGAAGCTTGCCAATCACTATTTTAAATGATGAGGTTGTGTTGTCTTTTGGGGGTTTGTGTGGTTTTTCAACTCCTTGGCCAAAATAAGCAGAGGAGAGGAGAATGAGTGGGAGAGAGGAGAATGAGTGGAGGAGACACTGATAAACCCATTCCTAGCCTGAGATCGTGAGAGAAAATTAGAAGGAGAGGGAGGAAGGTGGGTTCATGGCTGCCTGAAATGCCATTGTGGCCTACAAAACGACCCTGCGGTATAATCTGTATCATGTTTTCTGGGGGGCCTCTGCTCATTCTCCTCCGCTTATTTTGGCCGAGGAGTTGAAAAACCACACAAACCTCAAAAGACAACACAACCTCATCGTTTAAAACAGTGATCAGCAAGCTTCTAGAAACCCCGATTTTTGCAGGGTTCATGAGAAAGGTTTGATTAGTAAGCTTCTAGAAACTAGCAAGGTTTGGAGATCCCATCTACAATGGTTGTGTTTTCCTTTAAAAGTTCATAGACATGGCTTATACAGTGAGCCATGACTTTGGCTTTTCAAGTATTCTCAGTTACTGTTTTCGTTTCATTTTAAGGTGAGGTTCATTTTTCTAGATTGCTTGGGTGTCTTTTTATTCCCCTTTCACTTTGGCATTTTTTATAACGAACATTTCCGTTTATATATCCCTTTTCATTATTTTTGTCCAAGTCAAAGAGCTCATTCGACGTGAAAATTAGAAATTTCTTGTGCCACTAAAAATTATACAGAAACAGCTGTTAGCTGTTTTCCCGGTTCTGATGCTGTGACTCCATTCGAGTGAGATTTACACCTGTTTGGAAGGAGATAACAAAATGTACCTTGAGGCTTCAGCCATGGGGTAAAGTCAGATTGAGTGACGGAATAACGCCACGATTATTGTTTCAGGGGAAGGTGCCGTTGTTGTCTCTCATGGCGCTTCATCATCTGCACATTTTCATCTTCGTGCTGGCCGTTGTGCACGTGGTTTTCTGTGCATTAACGATCCTATGCGGGGGAGCACAGGTAACTTAAAGTCATGCCAGGAGACTTTCTGTGATCTGTCATTGTTGGTCTCTTATCTCTCAAATGTGTCTTCAATCATTTGTCTAAGTGCTTGATCTCATCTCCTGCTTTTTTAGATACGCCTATGGAAGCGATGGGAGGATGCCATTCAGAAGGAGGAGTTTGACCCTGAAAAGGGTAATGTCATTCAATTCAAAAGTGGAAAATTTTGCTGTGGTATATTCTTCTGCACTATATTCCGAGTTTCTAGTCTCAAACATTTCAAAATTGATGTACAGCTTTGCAAACAAAGTTCACAAATGTTCAGGATCACACCTTCATCAGAGGACGTTTTCTTGGCATTGGCAAAAACTTATCTATACTCAGCTGGGTGGTAAGTCTTGAAGGGCTCCTCTTCATCTGCCTTGTTCATGTAACTTACTTATCACTAGAACTCTTGGCTAACAACTAGAGACATCCAGCATTGTGTATTGAAATTTCGATGTGGCATTTGGCTGTCTTCTATTATGTCCAAGTTCATATTCAGGCAATTTTCATGGGCCTCGGCTCATTCTTGACCCATTTTCCTGTTCGTGCAGCAATCCTTTATCAAGCAGTTTTATGGTTCTGTGACCAGGTCGGATTATACCACGCTTCGTTTGGGTTTTATCATGGTACGATATTCCTCTAAACATAAATTTTTAGTCCATAAGCTCCTGTGATGACTATATATGACACGAGGTGATCCTAGTAGAATTTAATACTGGCATTTATTACATTCATTTATATAGGCTCACTGTAGAGGCAATCCGAAATTCAATTTCCACAAGTACATGATACGCGCTTTGGAGGCCGATTTCAAGAAAGTTGTCGGAATAAGGTAAAAGGAAATTGCTTTTTGCTATTTACCTCACTTCAAGAAAGAATTTGGGCGTGCATTTTTGCCAAAAGAAAACTTTGTACACGTTTTGGCTAGAAAATAAAAACAGGAGAATATTTTAGCTCGTTCTTCCTCAGGGTATTTACTAAATGATCATCTCCTCGTCGCAGTTGGTATCTTTGGCTATTCGTTGTGGTCTTCTTGCTGCTCAATGTTGCTGGTAAGATGTTTAGTTAGAGCATATAGTTGAGCAGAAGCTGTACTAGTGACATTATTTCCAATTAATAGAACTGTCTTGGAATAATTTGTGCAGGTTGGCACGCGTACTTCTGGATATCTTTCATCCCGTTGACTGTAAGGAAACGGAAATCCCTAACTCATACGAAGAAGGTTCTCTTATTTAAATGGCTTATTGCTTCTGTGCAGCTTTTGCTGGCGGTCGGAACCAAACTGGAGCATGTGATAACTAGGTTGGCCCAGGACGTTGCCCAGAGGCATATAGCGATTGCAGGGGACTTAGTTGTTCAGCCTTCTGATGACCATTTCTGGTTTCACCGGCCTCGGCTCATTCTCGTCCTGATTCACATCACTTTGTTCCAAAACTCCTTTGAACTGGCTTTCTTGCTCTTCATATTGGTAAGGATAAGTGGGGCTAATTGTCAGTTAAAATTGGAAATTCCCAACGCACAAACAGGACTTCGACTAATGCTCTGCCATTCCGCAGATCCGATATAAATTCAAGTACTGCATAATGGGCGAGGTCCATTTTATCATCCCAAGACTTGTCATTGGGTGAGGCTGGAACTAATCTCTTCGATCCATGCATCTTACAACAACTAGTCTTTGACTCCTGACAGCAAAATTTTGCTTATGTTCTGCAGAGTGTTTGTCCAGCTCCTTTGTAGTTACAGCACACTGCCTCTATACGCAATTGTAACACAGGTTAGAGTTCTGTCATACGACTGTTACATCATTATACATGTGATTTTGTTAAACAATGAGACTGATGTGCTTGTCATTTGTTTGTGTTGCTGTAATTAAGATGGGGACTTCGTTCAAGAAGGCGATATTTGATGAACACATACAACAGGGGCTCGTTGGTTGGGCCCGGCAAGCGAAAAAGAACAATAATTTAAGGAAAACAGCCACTGATGGGTCTAGTGTTCAAACGGGTTCAAAACAGGGATTGGTTGGAGTTGAGCTGACCAAAAATGGCGGAGATCGTATTGCGACGGGAGATGTGGAAGCGTAGGAAATCAAGCAATCTCCATCTCCAACCTCCACAACCTCCTCTGAGACGAAGACATGGAGTTAGTTCTTAATTAACATAACGTTCAGAAACAGTCGATTAAGAAGAGCAAGACTGTTCTGAACAGTACATCATCATCTGTATGAGTACAGTTATGTTTTTCTTGGAGATGCGGACCCCTGGAGCGCCATAACTTGGCAGAAATGGACACTTAAAAGTGCCAAAATCGGAGTAAAAAATCGGAGTAAAATTGATCACTTGGGTGCTAATCTGGCTAAAATCCGGCCAAATTGCATACGTGGCATTTTTCTGGCGAAGCGAGTGCAAAATGACGTTGTTTTGCATGCCGACATGGCCAAATAACGTAAAAACGACGTTGTTTTGGGCTGATGTGGTAAAAAATAATATAAAAATTAATTAATTTCAATTTAAATTTAGTTAAAATATTTAAAAATAATAATTTTAAATTAAAAAAAAATGTGGGGAGGCGTCTGAGGGCTTAGCCCTCAACCACTGCTATGCCTCCTCACCGTCGCTGGGAAGGGCCGACGACAGAGGTGGAGGGTTGGCTGGGGTCATCAGGCCTTGGCTAGGGGCTGGCGACCTCGGCCGATTGGCGGCGAGGGCTTGCGAGCCCTCACCCTAGATCGAGGCAAGGGTTGCAGCTTTCGCCCAGATCCGGCAAGGATCGGTGGCCCTCACTCGGCCAGGCCAAGGGCCATCGCTCGCTAAGGTGACCCCCAGTGGGCAGTGGCCCTTGGCTCGATCGAGCGAGGGTCGTGACCTTCACCCAGATCCACCAAAGGGGGGGGGGGGGGGAGGAGGACGAGAAGGGGAAGTAGTCGGTGGCTAAGGAGGAGGAAGAAAAAAAGGGGGGTGGGGAAGGAGGAGGAGGGAGGCAGCTGACGACGAGGGCTGGGGCCGTCGAGCCCTGACCGAGGGTCGGCAGCCCCAGCCGATCGGCGACGAGGGCCTGCGTGCCCTTGCCCCACGCAGGCCCTCGTTGCCGGCCCTCGGCCTAGCTCGGCGACCTCGGCCAACCCTCCCCACCTTTCGGCGACGATGGTAAGGCGGCGGCAACAAGGGCTCAGCCCTCAACCATCGGCTGCCTTCCTCTTTTGTCGTTTCTTCTCTTTTAAAAAATAAAAATAAAAATAAATTATATTTTTATTTTCTTTTAAATTTAATTTAATTAATTTTTCTATTATATTAAATTCAAATTATGCCAAAACGACGTCGTTTTGGCCGATTTAAGGTTTCTATTTTGGCCAACACCCGAAACGACGTCGTTTGGGGTGAATTAGAGCTGACTTAGCTCTCTGGTGAGCCACCTCCGCGAGAAATATTAATATTTAAATGCCACATATGATTTTCGGCTAGTTTCGTCGGAAGTAGCACTCAGGTGTCCCACTTTTCTTCAAATGTGGCACTTAAGTATACCTTTCGTAAGTCATGGCACTTAAGTGTCCATTTGTGTCAAGTTATGACACCTGTAGTGTTCTTTTCCTGCTTTTCCTGCTTTTCCTGCGTCAATTCCTCATTAGTCAGCATAGCGAGATTCTATTGTTGGTCGACCACAAAACTTAAAACTTAAAAAATAACTGGATAAGAGACATCCGGCGGATGGGGTGATGAATAGAACGATCATCAGATTTCAATGACCTAAAAGCGAACCGTTATGAAACCATCAGTTGCTCACATTGGGAAAACAACCTGCCCATTACAAATTTGCAGTGTGAATATCTTGCTAACTCATTATTTCAAGTAGAACACAATTGATATCATCCTCGAATGTCATCGGCAACTCGAGCGTGCTGTGGTAATCTGGATTTGAGAAGCACACCAAAATGACATTTGGAGGAATGTGCCGAAAAGATGCTCCTGGCATTAAGTACTGCACACCGAATACGATCATGACTAACTTTCAAGGGATTGAACAATGAAATTCACTAGTAAACAGGAGTGTCACAAACCGGAATATTCCAAAGAGAAAAGAAACTTGGAAAAAGCTGAAGCCCTGGTCTGGTATTGCTAGCGGACACAGCATACAAGCGTAGTCATATCTTGTCGCAGAGAGACGTGCTAAGTTGCTTGGTATTAGGTAATATGTCCAAGACTGTTCGTTAGATCTGCAAATCCTGAAATTCACATTGACAACATCTAAATTTGTCTGTGCAATATCCCGCCTCTCCTTTTAGAGCTCTCTATAGGTAACAAGTGTTGAGAAGCAAATGGATGTAGAAGTAAAATAATTATTATTCTTATTAAACAATTTTTTCAAACTCTCTATACCATCATACTCTCACAACTACTCATTGTACTTGCTCACCCACTCAGTTCACAAACCACACACAAACACAACTCTGCACACACCCACTCACTTCCTATCGCCCTACACTTACACTTCACAAGACCCCTACACACACCCACACACCTCACGTGTCACGCCCCAAACCTCGAGTGCATGCACAACCCTCAGTGGTCAATAAAATTTCTCGATGTTCCCAGAACTCATCCCCAACCCTTTTTTATTTTATTGCACATGTGGAAGCGAATTAACTAATCCCCTAACAACGACATACATGGGATAGAAAAACAGGACAACCAATTTTAAATCAAATACACTTTTATAAACTCTTCAAGCTCATACAAAAGGTTTATGTCATAAAGAACTACTAAGCTACTTGTGCTCTTGACCCTTCCACTTCAAGCTTCTGGCTCTTCACACTAAGGACCTAAAAATGGTTATTCAATAACCAATGAGATATAAATCTCAGCGAGTTCCACCCCTAAGCCCCGGTTAGTACACCAACTCAACTCGGGGTATCTATCCAGAACTACCCCATCACAAGCAACAACCAACAGTCGATTCGCATACAACCTTACCTGGTATGCCATACCCTGCACGTTATAATTCAACACGATACACGCAATTCACATGGCCATTAGATGATATACTTCATAATCACATACGAGTCACATCACAAGTGATCTCATCTAGCCATTGCCACACTCTGCATATTATCAATTCATGCGTGTGCGCCATAAACGGTGTGATTCACTCACGCATATAATTAATGCTTATAACAATTTCACACATCAATGCATCAATTCAGATCGAGCTACATGTCATCACGACCATCTCTTAGTCATCTCATTTACTCAATCCCAACGCTGAATTACGGCTCAGCGAGCAAGACCTACTAAATCTTTGGCGGTAATGCTAAATTATGGCTCAACGGACATAGCCTACTAAATCTTTGGCGATAATGCTGAATTACGGCTTAGTGGGCACGACCGATTCCATATTCGGTGGTAATACTAAATTATGGCTCAGTGGGCACAACCTAAATTATGTGGTAATGCTAAATTACGGCTTAGCAGCACAACCTAAATAATGTGGTAATGCTGAATTACAACTTAGCGGCACAACCGATTCCAAGCTCGGAGGTCATGCTGAATTACGGCTTAGCTGCACAACTGATTACCAATTCGGTGGTTATCTTGATCTAATCGACAACAACATACTCAACAACTCTCAAATGCCCCACAATCACTACTCACACTCAAATTGCACAATCTGGTATTTAATTCATGCGGATGCCCATGCATTTACACTTCCATTTACTTCATAAAATCAACACACATGAATTTTAGACATTTTTTGCATTCTAGATGAACAGTGCACGTGAACAATACTCGTGAACAGTACTCGGTGAAACGGTGCTCGTGAACAGTAAATTTGTGAATAGTATCGCGTGCATAGTAAATGTGCAAAATTCAATAAACAATAAATTATATTCGGAAATCATTAAAACAATGAAATTAAGGAAACCAATCAATTAAGATAAACATATTTAATTAACCACATAAGCACAGTTAAGCAAATAAATCAAGATTAAGCTAAACTAATATAATCCATCCATCTAACCACCTATCTTATGGCTAATACAACTTAATTAAATCTTCTAAACTAGAATTTTTAATTAAACCAACCCTAAGCAAGTTTAGGCACTAATTGAAGGATTAGGAGCTAAACTCACATGTTAAGTGGGCTGGAGACACTGACACAGCGACAACGACGGAGGCAATGCTCCGGGACCTCTACCACAACAATTCAAGGCGGTCCCAAGCTCAACACAACAACCACAGCTCAGACTCCCTTTGAAAACATTGAAAAACAACCCTGCCGAGGAGAAAACAAGTTGAACGGCTTGGCCAGAGCTTCGGCGAGGAGGGTGGCTGACAACCGGTGACACCCAGGGGTCTTGGGAGTCTTGTTGGAGGTTGGGATGAGCAAAGGAATGGCTGGAATGGAAGAAAACGAGTTGCAAAGTCGAAACAGGCGAAGCAAGGTGGAACTAGGTGGTCTGACGATCGGTGTCTTCGCGCTACCGTATGGGACAGCCGGAGCATCGTTTTGGGAGTGACGGGGCTCGTTAGAACGATTTGGATGTCTTCTTCACGATGGTGAGTGGAGCATAAGTTAATTCATCAGGGAAGGAAACTTTTAACTCGGATCTTTGACAAAAGGTTAGCTGGAGCAGAACTGTTCTAGGCGATCGGACTGCCGTTGGCTTCTGGCCGGCGGGCGGGTCAAACAGTGGCTCAAACTGGTGAACGGCTGGGTCCAGAAGGATGATCTGGATCTTCTGAAGACAACGGTGGGTGGCACGGAGGTTGACTCATCCGGGAAGCCAACAATTAACTCGGATCTTCACAAGGAGGTTTGCTGGAACAAAAACTGGAAGAGAGGGAGAACGAAGGAGAGAGAGCCGAATGAGGGGAGAGAGTGAGAGTGATGTGAGGGCTTTCAAGGCCTCATCAAAGCCATTGAAGCTTGCTTCAAGTCCCCATGCATGACATCACATTCTCTCTCTTCCTTTGCTCTTATCCACTAGCTTATAGGGGCAATTTGGTCATTTCACCTTGCACAAATTGCAAATTTGACCTTGTGCTAAAATTGGTGGATTGGCCTAAGGATTGGGCTTGGCCATGAATAGGAATGGACTTGGGAATTGGTTGGGCTTGAAATTGATAAGAATTGGCCCTTGGGCTTAGAAGATAAATAGTGGATTTGGGCCCAATGGGCTCATTTGCTTGCTTTAGGCCCACTATGGTGGCTGTCCCACCTTGGAACTAAGGCCCATGCTGACTTGGCCAGGCCCATGTCCTCATGGGCTCGCTTCCTCGGTTCGAAAATCCCTTTTTCAGTTGCTCGGCTTATCTGGTGCTGTCAACTATCGAAGTAACTTCATCCAAAGTTTGTCCCGGACATTCCCGTTAATTCGAAGCCCAATCGTTAGTTCTCATGCCATGTCAATTTCGTCTGATGCCATTTTGGGTATAACTCAGACTGGCAAGTGGCCTCAAGGATTCCCGCGTAATCGACTCGTGTCAAATCACGTTCAAGACATCTTGACGCATCGACGTCCTTGACTACATGAAATTATAGATGATAGATTATTATTTCAAAATACACGATTATTGAGGATTGACATAGGTTCGTTTGTGGATTCGATAATAGTAAATGGAATCACCCGTCGTTCCATTATGTTTTGTCCATGAATCGACTTTTAGTCGTCCTTAGAATCGGCCTGCCTATCTACAGGATCGTCCTACGTAAGTCTCATGGTCAAGTTGTTTTCCCACGTCGAGTCATTTAGTTGTACGAGTTCTGTCCTCATTAGCTTTTCCCCTCAAGGTCAGTATCTCAAGAGTGATCAATTCTAAGTGAGATCAACCAACAATGCATTGACGAAATTCACATTCATTCATCCCTTAGAGGGCTCGAATTTCTGAATGTCACATCACGTACACACCCCCACACACTTTACGTACACACTCCACTCACACACTGACACAAGACTCACTTCCCCCTATTTATAGGCTGCAAAGGTGGTGGAGCCATTAAACAATTATGTGATCGAGAAAAGTTTGGATAGAGAGAGAGAAGTCTAGAGGAGTATAAAGAGAGAGATATTTGGAGACAACCACAGAGAGAGAGAGAGAGAGAGAGAGAGAGAGAGAGAGAGAGAGAGAGAGAGAGAGAGAGAGAGAGAGAGAGAGAGAGAGAGAGAGAGAGAGAGAGAGAGAGAGAGTTGGTGCTTTTTCTGACACGCCCCCTCACTAACTACTCTCTCTTAGTCTGGATCATACCGAGTTGCCTTCGAAACTCTTCGAATTTTACAACTCCAAGACCTTTGGTGAAGATGTCTGCAACTTGATCATTTGTTTTGGCATACTCCATCTTTATTTCTCCTTGTAATACTTTTTCCTGCAGGAAATGATAGTGCACTTCTACATGCTTGGTCCTCGCATGGAAAACTGGATTCTTCGCTAAGCTTATGGCTTACATATTATTACAATATATCAATGTAGATTGATTTATTGGTTGACGAAGATCGTCCATTAGCTGTACCAGCCATGTACTCTCTTGTGTCGCCATTGCTGCTGCTTTATACTCAGCTTTTGTCGTAGATAGTGACACAGTTGCTTGTCTTTTGCTACACCATGACACTACTGCTGACCCGAGGCTAAACATATATCCAATAGTTGATCGTTGCGTGTCACTTTTTCCAGCAAAGTCAGCATTGCAATGGCTTACAACTTCACATGATGCTTCTTTTTTTATACGTAAGCCCAATATCAAATGTACCATTTACATACCTTAGTATGCGCCTGATTGTATCTAAGTGGGGCTTTCGCGGCTTCTCCATGAATCGGCTTGCTACTCCCACTACAAAGGCAATATCAGGTCGTGTTATGGTTAGGTAAATGAGGCTATACCTACCAATTGCTTGTACATAGTTGAGTCTTCCAATTCTTGTCCTTCAATTGCACATAGCTTTACATTTCCATCAATTGGAGTAGATATAGGTTTGCAATCAAGCCTCCCAAACTTGTCTAGGAGGTCTCGTGCATACTTCTGCTGACATAGGAATAATCCTTCATTGGTCTTCTTAATCTCGAGTCCCAGGAAATGTTTTAATTCTCCGAGCTCTTTCATTTGAAACTGTACTGAGAGGTTGGTTCTGATTTGGCATATCTCCTCTTCATTATCTCTAGTGATGATTAGATCATCCACGTAGATTAGTACTATTGCAAGCTTGCCATCTTCTGCCTTCACAAACAAGCTTGAGTCTGCTAGGGCTACAAAGTAACCACTTTGTACAGAAAATTCAGCAATCTTCCTGTACCATGCTCTCGGGGCTTGTTTTAAGTCATAGAGGGATTTCTTTAACTTACAAACATAATCTGGATGAATCCTACTTTTGAAACCATTTGGTTGCTCCATGTATATATCTCGATCTAGTTCTCCATGTAAGAAGGCATTCTTCACATCCATTTGCCATAATTTCCATGCTGCAAGTGCTAGTAAGACTCGAACTGTAGTGATCTTTGCTACTGGACTAAAGGTCTCATAATAATCTAGGCCATACTTTTGAGAGAATTCTCGAGCAACTAGTTGTGCCTTATATCTTTCTATCGACCCATCTGGTCGAGTTTTAATTTTATAAACCCATTTGCAAGATATAGGATGCACCTCTTTAGGTCTCGGCACTAAATCCCATGTTTCGTTCTTTCTTAGCGCTTGTATCTCTTCCTCCATAGCTTTCCTCCATTCCACGCCTTGTGAGGCTTCCTTATATGTGGATGGCTCAACTACTCCGACATCTTTGGTCAGCGCCGCATTTGCATATTTGGGATTTGGTCTTCTTTGTCTTGTTGATCTCTTAACTTGAGGATCCCGTTCTTCAAGTTCTTCCATTTGACTTGGTTGAAGCTCTTTTGTAGTTCTCAAATGTACATTAGTTCGCCATGGGCTCTTTGATTTTTTTTGGTGATTGTGCTTTGACTTCTTTTCTTCCAATTACATTATCATTTCCTTCTTCAATTGGCTGGCCCTTATCAATCTCGTCATTTTCTTCCATTCCTTCACGAATCTCTTCTTCAACTTGTTTTGAATTAGGTTGTGATGTCCACCAAGATGATAATTCGTCGAACACCATATTTCTGGAAGTGTAACACCTCCCTGTTGTAGGGTCACAACACTTCCGTCCTTTTCTTTGGTCATCGTAGCCCACGAATATGCAGCGAACTGCCTTTTTATCGAACTTATTGCGAAGATGGTCTAGCACGAATGCATAACATACACACCCAAATATTCTAAAGCAAATTACTGTGGGCTTGCGATTCCACAACTTCTCATAAGGTGACATAAAGCCAAGCCTTGCTTGAGGTAGTCTATTGATCACGTGCGCTGCTGTCTTCATACACTCAGCCCAAAACTTGGGTGGAATGTTCTTTGCATGCAACATACTCCTGCATGTCTCCACCAAATGCCGATTCTTTCTTTCGGCAACTCCATTTTGTTGTGGCATATTTGGGCAGGTAAATTGTCAACGTATCTTCCATTCTTGAAGAAATTTTGTAAAGTCATAAGACTTATATTCTCTCCCATTATTTGTGTGAAGGCATAGTATTTTCTTGCCTACTTCATATTCTACTTTTGCTTTAAACTCCTTAAATTTGCTTAATGCCTTAGATTTTTCTTTCATGAAGTTGACCCAGACGTAACTGGAGAAATCATCGATGAATGTTATCATGTACTTTGATCCTCTGATCAACGGTTGCTTCACTGGTCCAAATACATCTGAGTGGATAAGATCTAGAGGCATCTTAGCTTTGAGTGCAAACTCCTCATATGGAAGTTGATGTGCCTTCCCATACTGGTATCCGGCGTAGATGACATTTTCTTGGACTTCCATGTGGGGGAGACCTTTTAGCATACCTTTCTTCATCATCAACTTTAATTTATGGTTGCTCACGTGCCCAAGTCGTGCATGCCACAAATTGGGCTTTTCACTCCTTCGAGTTTTGTCCACATATGCTGTCTAAGCTGACATCACGTAGACAAACTCTAATCAACGCCCCTCCATGATTGGTGTACCAGTAGGTTTCAAGTTGCAGTACACCCTAACGTCTCTAGGACCGAACACAACATAATTGCTTGAGTCTGTAAGTTGTGCCGCAGACAATAGATTCTTCTTCATTCCTGGCACATGGTACACATTTTTTAGTTCAACTTGATGCGACCTGAATCAGGGTGTTATCATCATTTGGCCGACATGGGTAATCGGCAACCTTTAAGTTGTCTGTGGTGACAACTACTCGTCCTCCTTTGTACTCGAACATATTTGATAGCTTGCCTTGATCTTCAGTCATGTGATTTGAGCACCCCGAGTCAACTATCCAATCTTTATCATAATCAATCAATTTATCACTTCCTGTGATGAGGGCCATCGCATCTTCTAACTCTATGATGGAGGAGCTTGCAAGCTCATCTTGTTCCTCCACTGCAAAGGATGCTTGGAAATCCCACTCTTCTTCGCTATCATTTTCCTTAGATGCCACAACATTTCCTTCAACTCTTTTTAATCGGTAGTCCCTGGCAAAGTGACCTACTTTGCCACACGTGTAACACTGTCCATTACGCCTTCTATTCTTCATTTCTTCATTGTCGTCCTTATTACAGTTTTGACGAGCTCCTCCTGGCCGAGGTCCAATTCCTTCTATTCACTTTTGTCATTCTCCATGACTTTTCCATCGTTTGCTATCTCTTGCACTTGCTCTATTTCTATTATGGCCCTTGAACCTTCTTTTGTTACTGAAGAGAGCACTTTCATCCTCCTTAATTGTGACCTTAGAAATTTGTTTATCTAAGGCTTCTTGGTTCGCCAATATATTCTCCGACTCTATTAGAGTTGGCTCATTTGCCCATCCACGGGTGGCCGTAACAATACCATTATATTCTGGCCTTAACCCGTGAATTATTATTCTTCTCATTCTTGTCTCAAAGATGGCATTCTTAGGATCTAATTTTGAAATTTCTTCGCAAATAGATTTAACTTTATAAAAGTATTGACTCACTGTCATACTTTGTTGCGAGATTGAGAGGAGCTCGTTCTCCAGGCATGTAACTTGGCATCGTTTGTCCTCGCAAACAACGTCGCCAAGTTATCCCAAGCCTCCTTTGGGGTTGTCGTGCTCTTTATGTGTTGCAATAATTCATCTTCAATAGTCACGGCAAGAATGTAAAGCACCTTGCCTGATTTTATATTCCATTTTCTTAATTCGCTCTCATTCGTGGGTGGGGTGGTGTTGCTCCCGCCAACAATATCCCACAAATCTTGACATAGCAAGTAATATTGTATGCTGGTACTCCAAGTATTATAATTTGAGTTGTTGAGCTTCTCGATGCCACTTACCGAACTCGAGAAATCCGCCATTGTGACTTGAGTATAATGCCCCGCACTATACCAAGTAAGCCTAGCCCCAGACCAACTGACTTCACAATCCCAGATTGTGCATTGACAGAACTCCGATGTACTTCGCTCCTTGGCTCGACGAACCTGATCGCCTATTCACTTACAATGGTCCTCGACCACTGTCTTTGCATGGCCTCCGACAATCTGCTGGTACAATCTGCTCTGATACCAGTTGTTGAGAAGCAAATGTATGTAGAAGTAAAATAATTTTTATTCTTATTAAACAATATTACAAACTCTATACCGTCACACTCTCACAACTACTCATTGTACTTGCTCACCCACTCACTTCACAAACCACACACGAATACAACTCTGCACACCCACTCACTTCCTGTCACCCTACACTTACACTTCACAAGACCCCTACACACACCCACACACCTCATGTACACACCCCCACACACTTTACGTACACACTCCACACACACTCACACAAGACTCACTTCCCCCTATTTATAGGCTGCAAAGTTGGTGGAGTCATTAAACAATTATGTGATCGAGAAAAGTCTGGATAGAGAGAGAGAAGTCTAGAGGAGTATAGAGAGAGATATCTGGAGAAATCTAGAGAGAGAGAGAGTCGGTGCTTTTTCTGACAATAAGTCATTTTCAATTGACCAATTACTTTTGGTGATAGAAAGAGTCATTTTAATGTTTTCCAAATCGTTTGTTTTCCGTGAAACAAATGGAGCTTAAAATTTTCTCCAATCTAGCAATACATGTTTTCGCCAAAGCCATTTCTTTCATTTGTTAGAGAGAGAAAAAGAAAAGAAAAGAAAAGAAAAGAAAAAAACACGCACTCACGCTTCGAAACGATGTATTAATGCAAAAGGGAGTAGGGACGCCCCCGGAGCACCCTAGGCCTCTAAATGAACAAAATTAAGAATCTGAAACCTGCTGTTCAGCACATAAACATATCCGAATGAGCATATAAACACCGGATTTTCGAGACCACCCACTTCGGGATGCATTGAGAAAGCATCAGCTGCTCCTCGACACACCGAACCAACCATGGTTTCATCATGGATGGATGTGAGCCAAGGAGTCCTTCAAGGAACCAAGGCCACCGAAATTATTTCGAATGCTTATGCTGCGTAGATGCAATGCAATATTGTCGTTGTTGACATCTAAATTTTGACAACTCAATAATCCGTTTACTGCATAGAAAATTAGGAATTAATTTTTAACCTCTAAACAAAAAAAATGGAATTAAATGGCATAGCATATAGTTTTAGAAGCATTTTTTATAATTGCACTTGCATTGGACCGGTGACGGATGAGTTTGAATTGATTGTTCTGAGCTTTAACTTGATGAATTTGATTAAGCCCATAGAGAGAGTAAATTGGCCCAAGCCGGTTATTCTCTAAAGACCGAAAATTGGCTTAGGAGGAATGGCGATTTGAAATTTTCGGAAATGATTTGTATTATTCTTCCAATATTCAATAAACCTTTTATATATACATGTAATATATACATTGAATGATATATTTCACAATAAATTGAAAGGTTTCCGATGAAATATTGAAAAAAATGAAAGAGAATGATGCACGTAGAGGCGTATTTTTGGGGTAATATATCATCAATGTACGTGAGCATGAAAGAGTTGATATATGCAATATGTGAATTTATTCTCTTTCCTTGAAGAGCTTAGCCCCTTTCTCGGCCATATAAGGAGGCCACACGATTTAATACACGGCCAGAAAAAAAGAGAGAAAAATTTTCTGTTCTTCCTGCAGGTTCTGAAGGTACAAGGAGAAAACTCGTTCACAGGAGACTACGCCAAAAAGGGACTCATACGCTGCCAGAGAAGAATCCACACTTTGAAGATGATCACGTCCCCACTTGGTTCCCTATGACGATTCCATCTGCTCATCTCCCTAGACTTCATCTTATCGAGAACACACAACGTTGATCTCGACATCTCTACCGAGGTGACTTGCAGGAATCTCTAGTTGCGTCCCCAGCTCAGCAGCTTCATCGCGCAAAGCTAGCGCTCAACTGCGCATCGACTGGTCCTTCGCCGTGTTCAAACAGGTCCTCAGATTCCTTTGCAAACTCCAGTCTTTTTCCAATTCAATTTGCAGCATCCCGTAAGTTCTAGCGATCGTCCTATCCACGCTGCTCCCTTGCGACGACCACGACTGCAATATGTATTGTCTGTGAGCTGAGCCCATCGTTGCGCCGCCTGTGACCCGCAACCATGCTAGCTGCTTACTGCCGTCTGAGCCACCTGTGGAGTTTGACGATGAGCTGCTGTCCAAACCGCCGTTGGCCACCTGCGTCGTCAATCACTGCTTGCAAGCCGACCATTGACAAATTCGAATTTGGAAGCATGTCCACAAATTAGGTAAAACTCTCATCCGAATTCGATTTAAATATCATATTGCTTGGATTGATGAGATTAATATCATTTTGAGTGTTAGTATCTTATCTATTAAGATGTCTTTTCTAATTCGCAACCGCATATAAACTTTGATTTTATTTATAAGGCTTTAAATGGAATCATTGATTATGTGGGAATTTATAAAATTGATATTTTGATTTTTAAGGTTTAAGATCAATTGATCGACTTTATTTGTGAAATTTTAAGTTGAATCGATCGGATGCACATATCATGTAGGTTAGAATTGATTTCTAAGTTAAGAGGGATTTAGGTTAGTCTATTTTCTAATTTAGAATAGATTATATATCAGTTTAGGTAGATTTTTATTATTAGCAATTTTTAATTACGAATTTCAATAAAAAAAATACAAAAATATCATGTCTATGTCACATAGAATTAGGTTCACAAAATGCATGCCATTTAGTGATTATTGCTAGGTCCATTTAAGTAAAAATTGTCCTTCATTAGAATTAGGTCATTTGGCTAAAATGCATTGCACGTAGATTGGATTTCATTAAATAAGGTGAACTCCTAAAAAAGATTGAGTAACTGTTTGTTAATTAGAAATTTTATCTAGATCCGTTAATGTGAATCTTGCATTAACATTGTAAACGCTTTCATTGCTAAGGTAAATCTCATAGTTCTTTTTTTTTTTCTTTTGGTGAAATTAAGAAATATATTGAGCTTTAAACCAACTTGTACAACACGATCATGACACCAAAAACTTACACTCAAAATGTCCAGACATTATGAGTGGAAGGGTGC
This sequence comes from Eucalyptus camaldulensis, assembly GCA_019915185.1. NCBI lineage: Eukaryota > Viridiplantae > Streptophyta > Magnoliopsida > Myrtales > Myrtaceae > Eucalyptus > Eucalyptus camaldulensis. The sequence goes on along the minus strand of JAHSVA010000014.1, from coordinate 5,399,589 downwards.
TGAGATGTAAAAGAGAAGCCAACAAAGAGGCAGACCAGCCAAATGGCAACGCACAATCACATAGTTTATTTATTGCTTTCTTGGGTATTAAATTGGTGATTTGTGCATTTGCATGATCACCTCACATGTTTATGTAAGGAAAGTAAATTAAAATCAATTCAAGCTATCTGCAAAAAAAAAAAAAAAAATTGAAATAAAAGAGAGAAGGTGTGACATCTCGAAATTTGATCCCATCTCGAATATATGAAATGGTTGTTTTGTCGATGCGCTTATGGTTAATTTACTTAGAATTGATCATAGTTAACTAATCTATTAGGTGATGCCGTTAAAGGATATAAACGCGGTAAACTAGAGAATTCGATTGGAAATCGACTACTCGACCATAATAATCAGCAAGGGTCAATATGAGACCGTTATAATTGAATTGCGATAAGATATAAGTCGATTCTATGGAATTGCATAGTCGAATTGTGGGTGGTTTTGCACTATTGCGATATTCGCGTTGACGGCTATAACCCAATTTTCTATCGATATTATACTTAGGACGCTAATTGAAACTTCGTGATTTTATGACAACTGAGAGTCGTCTACGATTCGGAGATGTACGAATGTGGATCGAAAATTATTGACCACGGGTCGAATGTGCTAAAATTCCTAAAAGCTACCCGATATGTTAGGTCGTACTAAAATCGCGTTTAGTCGATTTTAACCACGAAATTGAATTCGGTTTTAGGAATCGCACGTTCGAGGGTGTCACAATTAATTTATAGGATGTCGTCTCATCTTTTGTGAATTTTTGTCGAGTCCGGAATTTTTCAGAAAAATCAAGTTCAGACCAAAAGAAAAGAATAAGAGAAATTCGGATGGCTAAAGAAGGGTATATTTTTCTACCCCAAAATGGTTTAATTTGTGAGAAATGAAGGTTAATTTGTGATTGGAGGAGCACTTGACTTAGGGGCTCAAGACTTTGGTGACATTGTGATGACGAGGGAGATATTTAGCTAGGCATTTGATTGGTTAATGCATTGATTTCATGGTTTTCCCTCTCTCTCTCGCCCATCTCTTTCCTCCCGTTCAGCCCCCATCACCTGCAGAACAGCCCCCATTTCCCTCAGCTTCTCCCTCACGTCTCCTTCTCTTTCACCTCAACTCACGCCAGCAGCCTCATCCCTTTTCCCCTTCACGTTTTCTCCATTTCCCCTCCATTTTTCTTGCTGCCGCTGCCCCATCTTCCATCCCCATAGCCGCACAACACCACCCCCACCACTTCACGCTCAGCTCACCTTCACCGCCAACAACACTCCAGCACCACACGTCCCACCACTTGCCAGCAGCCACCACCCCCACGTCTGCTTCTTCTCACGCCCAGCTCACTCGTCCATCACTCACCATCCGCTCGTCCAGCACCCGCCACCGAACAGCCTCCACGCCCATCCAGCAACCACCACCTCAGCCCAAGCCAAGCCGATACTAGCCTTCCACAGAACCGAACAGCCCTTGGCCAAGGCTTGTAGGGCTGTTTCCTTCGTTGTTGAACCTCTGTTGGAGACACGGTAGTCTCGGGTTCTCACCGCCGTCACGTTGTTGTTGCCGTGAGCTCGCCACCGTCCAAATCCGGTGAGTTAACTCCCTAATCATTGTTTAGGTTTTTAATTGCACTTAGGGGGTTAGATTAATGTTAATTAGCTTGGTTAGATTAGTGTTAAGATGTATTAGCTTAATTAATCGCAGTTTACTAGACACTCGCCGTTTGTTATTTTCATGGGTCAAAATGTGCTATGATTTTGAGGTTACTTCCTTCTTGAAAAATTTTCTAAACATTTTCATTTATGACATAAGTTTTACTCAAGATTTTATGGATTTAAAAGAATAAGCTTTCAACTTTGTTACAAGCAAAACAGAATCTCGGTTTATGCTAGAACTAGTGACCTTTTGGTGTTTAAGGGATTTTTATTAACTCTTAGGGCTTGATTTTCAGAAGAGTTTCTTCACAAAAGTTTTTCATCACATCTTTTAGTTTAACATAGTTAAATTTCAGATCAAATGGACGAGTTTTGGACTTCAAACAAAGATGGTTTTGGAAAACGTAATTTCTGGACACAGACACAGTTTTGGTAACGATTTGGGTGATTTACTGCTCTCATTTTAGGAAGATCTGGATCAAGGTGTCTCATAAAAAGTGTTCGCTTAAGTATCCTTTATAACATATTCAAATTTGAGAATTTTTTTAACTCGTTTGGTTATGTTTCTGGAATTAATCTTGGAGACGTGCGGGTTGACCCGGTTTCTACCGATTAGGGCCAGTTATGGTTTTGCAATTGTTCTTGGTGTCTTGCTTGCTAGAGAATGTATATTTTGTGATGTGATTGACTTTTGGCATGCTTAGAACTTATGCGTGATGTGATGAGGTTGATTGCTCTATGTTGGTTCTGGTTTGTAGGTCAAAAGATGACCTTATAAACTTTTAAATAGAAAAACAATGAGGTGTCAGGTTTGGACATCAAAACTTATTTGCTCAATAAAACAATGAGGATTTAAACTAGGTGCGTACAAAGTTTAACAGATTAATTTAGAGTACGTGAGCACCTACAGATTTATTTCTAAAATTTTTAAACAAAAAAAAAGGGGGTTACTAAAGATTGTTTTCAGAAGGGATGGTTGTGCAAGAAAAAGGAAAAACAAATGAGGTGTCGGGTTGGACACGAGGTTTTATGTGCTCAATAGATCCGTGAAGTTTCAAATTAGATGCGTGCAAAGTGTGGCAAATTGATTTCAAATACGTGACCCCGTACGAATTTATTTCTGAAAACTTTAAAGAAAAAAAAAAGAGTTGCCAAGTTGATTTTTTGAAAAAAGGATTTTGGTGTTCCTGGCTAAATGATGGCATTATGTGTGGTTTTAATGGCTTGTACGTGTGTTGTTGTGCAATTGATTCATGGATGGTAGTTGCCGATTATTACTACAAAACTTGGTTTTATGGGCTTTTAGATGGAAAATTGTCAGGTGTCGGGTTTTGATGCCAATCTTTATATATTATATAAAACTGTGAAATTTTAAACTAGGAGCGTACCAAGTTTTACGATACTCTTTTGAATATGTGACCACGCACTATTATTTTACTAGGATTTGTAATAGGAAGAAAAATTGCCCAAGTTTATTATTTGAAAACAAGGAATTTGAATGTAAAGTATGGAGTTTTTGGCTAAGTATGTGCTCATGTGGTCACTAAGTGAACCCGTCTCGATGTGTATGATTACGCAGGACAATGCTCCTGTGTGGAATGCCGTCTAGGTGGAGGATGTTAGATGTTGCCGTTCGCAGATGAATTTCGGAATGAAGCTCGTGTGTGGAATGTCGTCTAGGCGGGGGTTCTAGATGATGCTTTGTCCGACGAGGCGGGATGATGCCCAGTTACGTCGGATGACCACCGACTTTTGAGTTGGCTATGGCCGTTGGGTCATAATAACTGGAACACGCCTGAATGGTTGTATAGTTTCACTTGATTATGGGGCAAAATTGTGTGGCACGGTATGAGACGTGTCATAATGGTTTTACCTTATAATCGGGACCCACGTGGATGTTTGAAGAGTGAGAACATGTGTTCTGGTTATTAATTATGCTTGTTGTATCTATAAATGCATATGTGATGTACTAATGTGCAGGGATGCGCAAAGGCGAGGTGAGTTCTGTTTGGTGTGTGTTTAGGACAGCCTTCAAGGTGAATTTGTGTCATAATCGGGGTTTAGGGTTTTGACTCGCTGAGATTTTTTCTCACCCCATCATGGTTAACATTTTTCAAGGTCGTAGTGTGGAGATCTGTTGAGTGCAGATGTGGTGGGCGTGATATGCGACACCTTTCGACTGGTCCTGCCATTAGTGAAGTTAGGTTGACCTTAATCCCTGAGGATTGTTGAGAGGGCTGATAGGAAGTGGCCGAAGGCTTGTGAGTATTGAACTTCCTAGGGTTAACAATTGATAAATGAATAAGTTGTTTTTGGCAATTTTTGTTGTGTTGTACTATCCTTATGTTTGTTTATTGGCTGGGTGTTGTATTTAATTCACTTCCACATGTGCTTAATCAAAAGAAAAAAAAGAATGAGTCAACAATGCATCCTAAGACATTGCATTTTTAATTGACCGTTGAGGGATACGTGCGTACCTGGGGTTTGAGGCGTGATAGAAGGCACCAAAAGGTTGTTAGAGAAATCCAGCGTAATCAAATCCTTAAACTCACAATCTAATAAATCTCTCATTACATTACTTGGATTTCTAATTAACCCATTAAAAATATATTAGTGGCGACTTCTAATTGCAAAATTATTTATATGTTAAAAAAATTGAACCCCAAATTGTGAATTGGTATGGTTTTGAAAGAGTCGGAACTAAGTTTAGATTTAGTAATCTATTAGTCAAATCTTAGGCAATGCACTCAAGGTTAGGTCGTGACAATTGTCCAATGACTATAACATGCCATTATTTTCTAATACGGAATTAGATAACACAAATGACAATATCAATAGCTTTGAGAAACATCCTAAATTATAGTCTTTAGAGCCGGTTCACTTATTAACACAATTCAAACATACAAGGCTCTACTACCACAAAAACACAACATCACGCTCTAGATTATCATTAATAATGACGTAAAATGAACTAACTCGTGACGCAAGCAAGATTCCTATATTCACACAAACGAATAACATGAAAAATTGAAACGAGCAAACGAGGATGCCATACTAGGATTGCGATTCCTAAAATATCTTTAGAAATGGTATGTTATAAGTAAGAACATTACAGAAAGTAAAAAAAAAAAAAAAGCGATTGCGATTTCTTAAAATATGAGACTTTCTTTACTTTGTACAATAGTATAGATAAATTAATATCAATTCTTTTATGCATATCATAGATTAATCCTTCAAAAGATTGGCAATCCTTTTGTTTTTTTTTTTTTTTTTTGGTGCTGGAGGAACTGGCTTGCAGCCGATAGCCGCGCCGTAAACCCCCGTGTGATATTTAAGCAGGAGGACCCACCACCCCTAAGTCACACTTAATACACCTAGCGCCTCCCCTGGGTTTTGAACCCTTCACCTCTTCGTTGAGGATCAGCAGAGTCTTATCCAGTGGAGCCACTGCGGCCGGTGGTTAGCAACCCTTTTGTTTTTTTTTTTGTTTTTTTTTGTCCTCCATTTTCTTGACAAAAAGAAAAAGGTTAACACACCTAGGTCAACTCAATCTTCACTCAAAATATAATCCATGCATTCAATTATAATTCAACCGAACAATTTACCTAATACGAAATTACATTTCTAGTAATTACCTAATACGAAATTACATTTCACGATCACTTTCGCTCATTTTCGAATTTGAAAATCACATGACAAGTACATCATCGTGAAAGTCTAGCAGCAGTGTGAACGCATCACAAAGTCCAACCAAGCCCTTTCAAATAACCAGTCAAATTACCAAGCAAAAAATAGAAAAAATTGCAGAGGTGTTCTCAAGAAAAATGTGACCCACCAAAATTTCAGGCATATTTTTCGGGAAAGACTTGGTATTTCACCCAACTTATGTGTGAACTCCTAAAGAAAACAGCAGTACCTATCTTTGTCTGAAATAAACAAATCCTTCATTACGTTGACCCCATCTTTTTGCTCCATTACATATTGCCCAAACTTAATCCCACTTAATTAAACCATCACAAAGTAAGAAATATCATAATAATGGACACACAATTGGGGCCCACAAAAAAAGAAGAAGATAAATTCTCGCGCCGGCCATAGATGGCCATAATCATTAGATCATCTATATTGTGAGAAAATATCTTGAGTTTGAGTCTATGAAGAAAAATTGAGAAGAGTATATCTTATATTTGATCAGGTTTCCTAAACTGACTACCTTTCAAGAGAGTTTAATTTATTTATTATTTTTTTCGTGAATATTCTGAATGAGTTCATTGGAGCGATGACAAATGCTTGAGCCCAGATTTACAATGAATTTCTTGGTGGTCAGCTCTGCTCATGGAGTGTGTCTTTATAGTTTCTTGTTGATTTTTTTGGTAATTTCTTTTTCTCGCTGTAGACTTAAATTGCAAGATCCGTTAACTTCCCTTTTATTTTCACAAACACATAATTCGAGTTCATTTAACATTTTTTTTTTCCGAGCACAATTCAGGTCCCTATTTTCTTCATTTCTAATCACCACACAAGTCAAATGAATTAGGGTTATCTGAAAGGGGGACGTAAGTGAGTTCCCAAATCTATCCATGGACGAATCCAAGGTCCCTCGTGTGGAAATGTCATCAGAAAGACATTTGAATCGTGCACGGATTAGCGCATAGAAACTTCCAAACTGGAGAAGGCCTAAGAGGGTGACTATAGTCATTCCCCGTAGAAAGTTATGGTGGACACCCACCGCTATCTTTTTAGACCCAGTTAATCACATGTTCCGATACGAAGTCCGAGTACCAAGATTGATTTTGTCTTGGAATATCTTCCAACCAGACGAGAGTATAGTCATACAAGAGTATAGAGTCTGTATGGTTTTCATTTTCTTTAAAGGGTCTACTCCTAACAAACATTCAGAAAGATTTACCATTTCAAGCATGCATGCTACCTTCACCGCTTGTGAACTTAGTCAAACGCTAGTTTATCCATGCTTGCTACCTTCACCGCTTGTGAACTTAGTCAAACGCTAGTTTATCCATGCATGCTACCTTCACCGCTTGTGAACTTAGTCGAACGCTAGTTTATCGATCAATCCGAGAGGAACCTTCCCATTTGCTTAGTCAAATGTATACCCTTTCAGCCTCCCATGTCTTATCGTGTGTGTATATATACATCGCATTCATATCGACTTTCGAGAGAGAGAGAGAGAGAGAGAGAGAGAGAGAGAGAGGAAGAGGATGGCAGAAGGAGCTGAGGGAGCGACTTTGGAGTTCACGCCGACGTGGGTGGTCGCCTGTGTTTGCACCGTGATTGTCGTCATTTCTCTGGCTGTCGAGCGGTTTCTCCATTATGCCGGCAAGGTGCCCTTTCCTCTCCTTCTTTTTTGCCGAATCGATACATTTGTGCATCAACTGTGGCATACTTAATATGATAACTTGGCTCGTCTCTCCTCGGATTCCTTTCGTGACCCATGAAAATGTGTGACCTTCCTCTTTTGGTTTGGCAAATGGCAGTATCTCAAGAAGAGGAACCAGAAACCGCTTTTCGATGCCTTACAGAAAATCAAAGAAGGTTATCCTTGACTACACAACAATTTCTGTTTGATTATCTATCTATTATGGTCCATTTCATGTGTCGTTATGTACTAGACATTGCAATTTCATGTGTTCATCTCTAAAAGTCTGAAGTGTGCACGATCATTCATGGCAGAGCTGATGCTGTTGGGTTTCATATCGCTGCTGCTCACCGTGTTCCAAGTTAGAATAAGCAAGATATGCATTTCGGAAGAGCTTGCCAACAAGTGGCTCCCTTGCAAGAAGGAAGCCTCTGCTGCCGCCGGCAGCACCACCGCTCACTTCCTGACCAATTTCTTCCCTCCTGGAGGACGCCGCCTTCTTGCTGAAGCTTCGGCCGCTTCCGGTGACTACTGCAGTAGCAAGGTAGCTTAGCTTTCTCTATCAAAAAGCTTCATCTCTCTCTCTCTCGCCCTAGCTACATGCATGTCCTAGTTCCTTTGTTGAGTGCATTTCCCTTTGTTCTTTCTTTATTTTGTTTTCTTTTACTAGGTCATTGAATTGAGAGAGAGAGAGAGAGAGAGAGAGAGAGAGAGAGAGAGAGAATGTTTTTTTATTAAATATTGATGTGTATATACGCACGACTTGCCTTGATCCGGCACGACAGAAGAAAGTTGCCTGCTCCATCATGAGTAAAGTGAGCATATGCTGAACACGTCTTGTAGATTTTTCCGAAGGCTATGTAATCTTTCATTTTGGAGATCCGATCTATAATTGTTGAGACATGGCTAATGCAGTGAGCCATGAATTGGCTTTTCAAGTATTCAAATCCCGTTTTCGTTTCATTTCTTGGTCAAGGTTCCATTTTCAAGATTGCGTGAGTGGTTTCGTATTCCCTTTTCATATTGGCATTGCTTATATATATGCTTTTTCATTATCTTTCTCCAAGTCAACGATTGAGTAATCAGCGCCACGTGGAAGTTTAAAATTTCTCACGCACAAAATATTACCCAGAAGCAGCTGTAAGATGTTTTCTCAATGCTTAACGATCCTTCCTGTCCAGAAAAAGTTATTAGATACCTCGAAATGCATATTTTGTCGTTCTCACAAGTGATGCTGTGGATCCATTCCTGTGAGAGAACCGTTTGGTAGGAGATAACATAATGTAGCTTGAGGCCTTAGCCATGGAGCAAAGTTGAAGATTGTGCGGCAGAATAACGCGGTTATTATTGTTCTCAGGGGAAGGTGCCGTTGTTGTCTCTCACGGCGCTTCATCATCTGCACATTTTCATCTTCGTGCTGGCCGTTGTGCATGTGGTTTTCTGCGCTCTAACGATCTTATGTGGAGGGGCACAGGTAACTTTATGTCATGCCAGGAGACTTTTTGTGATCTGTCATTTTTGGTCTCCTGTCTCTCAAATGTGTCATTAATCAGTTGTCTAAGTGCTTGATCTAGTCTCATGCGCTTAGATACGCCAATGGAAGCCGTGGGAGGATGCCATTCAGAAGGAGGAGTACGACCCTGAAGAGGGTAATGTCGTTCAATTCAAAAGTGGAAAATTTTGCTGTGGCATATTCTTCTGCACTATCATTCCGAGTTTCTAGTCTCAAACATTTAAAAATTGATGCACAGCTTTGCGAAGAAATTCACACATGTTCAGGATCACACCTTCATCAAAGGACGTTTTCTCGGCATTGGCAAGAACTTATCTGTACTCAGCTGGGTGGTAAGTCTTGAAGGGCTCCTCTTCAGTTGCCTAGTTCATGTAACTTAATCTTCACTAAAACTCTAAGCTAATATCTGGAGACATCCAACATTGCAAATTGAACTTTCAATATGGCATTTAGCTATGTCCAGGCTCATATTCAGGCAATTTTCGTAGGCCTCGGTTCATCCCTGAACCATTTTCCTGTTGGTGCAGCATTCGTTTTTCAAGCAGTTCTATGGTTCTGTGACCAAGTCGGATTATATAACGATTCGTTTGGGTTTCATCATGGTACGATATTCCTCTAAACATAAACTTTTAGTCCATATGCTCCTGTGATGCCTACATATGGCGAGGTGATCCTAGTAAAATTCAATACTGACATTTGTTACATTCATCTCTTTAGGCTCACTGTAGAGGCAATCCGAAATTCAATTTCCACAAGTACATGATACGCGCTCTGGAGGCTGATTTCAAGAAAGTTGTCGGTATAAGGTAAAAAGGGGCTTGCTTTTAGCTATATACCTTTCACTTCATGAATAAACTTGTGCGTTTATTTTTTCCAAGAGAAAACTTGGTACACATTTGGGCCAGAAAATAGAACACAGGAAGTTTTTAGCTCGTTCTTCTTCAGGCTATCTACTAAATGATCGTCTCATTGTCACAGTTGGTACCTTTGGTTATTTGTCGTGGTCTTCTTGCTGCTCAATGTTGCTGGTAAGTTGTCTAAGCACTGTCTGTCTTAGTTAGAACGTATGGTTGTGCAGAAGCTGTACTAGAGACATTATTTTCAAGTGATGAACAGTCTCGGAATAATTTGTGCAGGTTGGCACGCGTACTTCTGGATATCTTTCATCCCGTTGATTGTAAGTAAATGGAAATCCCAAGGTAATATGTAGAGGGTTCTCTTATCTAAATGGCTTGTCGCTTCTGTGCAGCTTTTGCTGGCGGTTGGAACCAAACTGGAGCATGTGATTACTCAGTTGGCGCAGGAGGTTGCCCAGAGGCATGTAGCAATTGCAGGGGACTTGGTCGTTCAGCCGTCCGATGACCATTTCTGGTTCCACCGGCCTCGGCTCGTCCTCGTCCTGATTCACATCATTCAGTTCCAAAACTCCTTTGAACTGGCTTTCTTCTTCTTCATATGGGTAAGGACAAGCGGGTCTAATTGTCAGTTAAAATTGATAATTCCGGAAAACAGGACTAATGCTCTGCTGTTCTGCAGATCCAATATAATTTCAGCTCCTGCATAATGGGTGAGGTCGGTTATATCATTCCAAGACTTATCATTGGGTGAGGCCTACACTAATCTCTTCAATCCATGCTTTGTACAAAGACTAATCATCGACTCCTGACATCAAAATTTTGCTCATGTTCTGCAGAGTGTTTGTCCAGTTCCTTTGTAGTTACAGCACACTACCTCTATACGCAATTGTAACACAGGTTTGAGTCGCATCATACGGCTGTTACATTATTATACATTTGATTTGGGTAAACGATGAGACTGATGTGCTTTTAACTTGTTTGTGTTGATGTTTAAGATGGGGACTTCATTCAAGAAGGCGATATTTGACGAACACATACACCAGGGGCTCGTTGGTTGGGCCCGGCATGCAAAAAAGAACAAGAATTTAAGAAAAACAGCCACCGATGGGTCTAGTACTCAAACGGGTTCGAAAGAGGGATCAGTGGGAGTTGAGCTGACAGAAAATGGCGGAAACGGTACTGAGATGGGAGATGCGGAAGCGCAAGAAATCAAGCAATCTCCACCTCCAATGTCCCCAATCTCCGACACGCAGAGACTGATGAAGCCGTGAAGTCAGTTCTTTTATACTTGACATTTACAAACAATCAATTAAGAAGAGCAAGACCGTAACGTACAATAATTCATCATACGTATGAGTATAGATTTTCTTTTTCTGTGTCAAATCATCATCAGTCAACATAGCAAGATTCGATTGCCAGTCGACCACAGAACCCAAATCTTTGAAAATAATTGGATAGACACATCCTGTGGATGAGGTGATGAATAGAACAACCATCAGAATTCAATGACCCAAATGCAAGCGAACCATAAATGTCTCAATTAATGAAACCATCGGTTGCTGTACTTGGCAGAACAACCTAACCATCACAAATTTGCAAAGTGAATATTTACTAGCCCGGATGTCATCAGTAACTCCAGCAAGCTGAGGTAACCTGGAGAAGCACACAAGGATGACGTTTGAGGAGGAATGTGCCGAAAGGATGCCCTCAGCATCAAGAGATAAGTGTTGCACCGCCGAATTCGATCACAAACAAGACCGACTTTCAACGTCTTCCTGTGAATTGTGTGATGTATCGTTTGGTGTGATTTAATTCTAAACCGTTCCCGCCCTTTGTCTGGACGATGAAATTCGCTGGTAAACAGGAGTGTCCCAACCGGGTACATTCCAAGAGGAAACAAAACATAGAAAAAGCTGAAGCACTTGTCCAATATTGCAAGTGTAACATCCCGGGTCCCACTTGTGTGATATTGTCCGCTTTGAACACTGAGTCCTCACGGCTTTAAAACGCGTCTCACAATTAAAGGAACCCATGCCTTATAAAGGCTCTCAGGAACCCCTCCCTAAGCGATGTGGAACAAGAGGGAGAGGAATCCCTTCCCCTTCCCTTGCGCACGTCCGAGGACTGGAGGCGCGGACGCACCGCCATCCCTCCTCCCCGCGCACTGCCGCTCGGGTCGTCATAGCAAGTAAACACATTACGTCACACACCCCAAAACCATCAAGGATAAGGGATGATACAGCTGTCTTTTTATACGAAGGATGAAGCCTCAAACTACCAAAATTCACCTTCCAAAAGTCTCGTCTATATCGCTTTCGCACTACTCATCACTGGCTGAAGATTTTGAAAAAGATTGGAAGTAATGAGGTGAATAACCATAGCTCAATGAATAATACATCTCTTCTAAGTGAATCGAACACTCACTAAATGCTTTACAAAACATGATATTACCATTCATCAATCCCAAAGCTAGAGTACCATATGCATAAAATATCAAAAGTAGATAATATCTTTCGAACAAGCGTTTTTATATATAAGATCAATAACAATATTAATTCACAATAACAAATTAGCTATCATTGGTCTATTCTATTAATTAATCTCATTTAACCATACACTGTTAGTCCATTCTATCAACTAATTTCAAATCACATGTAAATGCTCTACTCAATTAACCAAATGTAAATAATATGTTAGTGGTTCACTTCATTTATCAAACTTGTGCTCAAATATCAAACACCGATCATGCATAACGCCTTATGACAAGGCAACCCCCTTGGCCAAGTCTTTAGTCGTAATGCTGATGGCTCGACCAACAAGGATATCTTAACTTGAATGAGCGCATACCCACAGACTCTCAATAGGGTTCGTAGCGATATTGACCATCCGACTATTATCCTCTAATACAAAAAATCCAATTTAAAAACTATCTCATTGTCACACCTCGACTCGCTTTAAGCGTGGCAACCCTTGCTTCCATTATGACATCTTAAATTTTTGACCCTATTTCGATAAAATGAAATGGGCTTTTCATTGAAGTGTCTATGGTCATTTTTCTCTAAGCTGACCACTCACGAGTTAACTAACTTATTAGATAAAGCCGTTAATGGATATAATCACGGTAAAATCCCTAAAAGTTACCCGGTAGGTTGGATTGGACTAAAATTACGTCTGGTTGATTTTAACCACGAAATTGAATTCGGTTTCGGGAATCAAATGTTCGAGTGTGTCACGATTTTTTTTTAGGACATCGTCTCATCTTTCAGGGAAATTCCGTCGAGTCCGAGATTTTGCGGAAAAATTGATTTCGGACAATTCGGAAAAATAAGTGAAATTCGGATGGGAGAAGTGATGGCCTATTTTGCTGTCCAAAATTTGTTAATTGTGGGAAATTATATTCAAGAATGAAATTGGGAGACCAAAGGGATAAAGCTTGAAGATTTTGGGGCAAAGTAGAGATTGTATTCCTATGGGTACACATACAATTGCGTGTGAATGGTTATGTTCATTGAGCATAGTATCCAGTAATTTAATGAAAGGACTTCAAATATTAAGAGTAGATAGTAGCTCAACATCATCAAATAAAGGCATTTCCAACAGGCTACTTATTTGCAAAAAACCATGACCACCTCTTTCTCGAGATTGCAACTGGAAAACGGCTCTAACCAGAGCTCCGGGATTGTTCGAGACCTTGGGTGATGTCTTCTACATAATTAATCCTTCGCTCTTTGATTTGATGCGAAAACCTTCACCAGGAACTTGGGATAGAGATGATAGTAGTCAACCATGTCGAAAACCTTCCATACGAACCTGCTTCAGTATAACAAGGATCGAGTCATGTACACCTTTGGATGGCTCAAGATTAGGGAAAAGTGTCAAAAAAAAAAGAAGTCATAAATCTTTTGCATTTGTGCCAATTTAGTCATAAACCTTTTATTGGTGATAATTTTTTCTAAATATTTTCAGTTTGTGCTAATTTAGTCCTAAACATTTTTTTTGAACCAATTCAGTCATTTCTGATTAATTTTAGTCGGATGTTATTGACTGGATGTTGGTCAGTTACATGGCACGATCGGCACTGATGTGGACAACTTTTAATAATATTTTAAAATTTTAGAATTTTAGAATTTTAATTTATTTTATTTTTTCCTTTTCCTTTTCATTTTCTTTTTTCCTTTCTCCTCCCCTTTCTTCCAGTCGATTGTCGAACCTCCATGACCGGCCAAAAGTGATGGCCAGTGAGGTCAATGACTTGTTTGATCAGCTGCAAAGAGTTTTGGTATTTTCCGAGATCGACCTAAGGATAGGTTACCATTAGCTGGGAATTAAGAGTGAGGATATTCAGAAGATGTTATTTTGTACACGTTATGGTCACTACGAGTTCATCGTAACGCCGTTTGGCTTAACCAATGCCCTAGCTACTTTCATGGATTTGATGAATTGAGTGTTTAAGAAGTACGTAGACCAATTCGTGATCATATTCATCTATGATATTTTGGTATATTTGAAGAATGCATAGGAGTATGAACAGCACTTGAGGATAGTACTTCAGACCCTGCAAGAACAAGAGCTATACATCAAGTTTAGTAAGTGCGAGTTTTGGCTAACTCGTGTAGCCTTCCTAGGTCATGTGATTTTAGGTTAAAGGACTTCCGTAGACCCAATTAAAATTGAAGTTGTTATGAACTGGTCGAGACCAAAGATAGTGACTATGGTTCGAAATTTTTTGGGATTAGCCGATTATTATAAGCAATTTGTGGAAAGATTCTATGCAATAGCCAAGTCTTTGATGCGATTTCTAAAGAAGGATGAAAGGTTTGAATGGACAGATAAGTGAGAGCATAGTTTCCAAGACATTAAGTATAAGTCGACTACCACATCCTTATTGGCGATTCCATTCGGTAATGGAGGATATGAGATTTACAACGATGCATCATATAAAGGATTGGGTTGCGTCTTGATGTAACATGGGAGAGTAGTAGTGTGCACATCCCATCAGCTGAGGCCTCATGAGTTGAACTGTCTGATGTATGACTTGAAATTGGCAACAATTATCTTTGCCCTGAAGATTTAAAGACATTATTTGTGCAAAGAAAGGTTTTAGATTTTTATGGACCGTCAAAGTCTCAAATATTTGTTCTTTTAGAAAGAGTTGAACATGAGGCAGCGTCATCGCAAGGAACTTCTAAAGGATTACGATTGCAACATCTTGTATCATCATGGGAAAGCCAATAGGGTCGTGGATGTGCTGAGTCGAAAGATGTTGATCGTGCAAATGATGGTTCAAGATTGGATTCTACTCAAAGGAATTCGAAATTCGAATTTCAAATTTGAGGTAAGCTATCTTTCAGGTCTCAAGGCTACCCTCAGAATTGAACCAGAAGTGTAGTCGAAGATTAAGAAGTTGTAGTTGATAGACCCTAAAATCCATAAAGTTATCGAAGAGGATGCAGAAAAGACGAAAGCTGATTTCCAATTCATTGAGGATGGAATATTGAAGTTTCGAGGATGATTGCATACCCAACGATGTTGCCAAGTGTCAGATGTGCCAATAAGTGAAGGCACAACATTGCAAGCCTAGTGGACTTTTGCAACCTCTCGACATTTTTGAGTGAAAATGGGAACATATTACAATAGATTTCGTGATGGAATTGCCGAGGAGTCGGCGAGGTAACGATTCCATCTGAGTCATGGTTGATAGGTTAACGAAGTCTACGCACTTCGTCATTGTATGAAAAGACTTTGCATTGGATAGATATGCTGAATTGTACGTGCGATAGATACTTCGTATTCATGGAGTGTCGGTGATGATCACGTCAAATCAAGACTCAAAGTTTATGGTAGCCTTTTTGAAAAGTTTACAAATTGCTTTGTGAACAAAGCTACAGTACAGCACGGCCTATCATCTGCAGATAAATGACTAGTCTAAAAGGACTATGCAAATGCTCGAGGATATGTTGCAAGCTTGCATGTTGGATTTCAAGGGAAGCTGGGAGGAGTAGCTTTATTTGGTTAAGTTCGCCTACAACAACAACTACTAGCAGACCATCAAGATGGTGCCATTTGAAGCGTTATTTGGCAGGACTTGTAAAACTCCTATATGTTGGGATGAAATTGGTGATCGCAAGATTACGGACCTTAAGTTGGTTCAACAGTCAGTGGATGATAATAATGAATTTGTGGGGATAAAAACAATAGAAGCGTCTTATAGAAAAATCATTGCATTCTGCTTTTGTTATTTATTTATTTTATTTCTCCCCTCTCATTATTTGTTTATGCTAGTAATGTTTTGCTGACGCCCATCTGACCGTTGAACGCGATGCAAACATTACATCATTCAATGAATTTAAGAATAAAATAACGTAATTAAATTGGACCCAATGTGCGACAGAAGAGATTTATATCGATCAAATTTGAGAGGAAGCCTGGGACGAAAGAAATATTACCAAAATGTCGTATTACACCAAATTAATCACATAAAACATGGAGAAAAGTTGTATGATGCATATTGACTTTTACCATAAAACAACGGTTTCCATACTCCTTTCCACCATGTATCAGGAACAATTAAGGTAATCGCCGAGCGGTCTAAGTGTTAAAATCTGTCTTTTCGATCAAGTTTAGCTTGAATATGACGTGGCATCAATTATGCAGTAAAAGGTGCTTTGCTCGTAGTAATCTTGATGCCCACACTCGCCACTCATGACTCACCAGTCACCACTGAATCGACCATTATCCGGTAAACGATGACGGAGCAATTTATCTGCATTCATGGACATCATTTGAATCTAGAGTTTTGTACCACATTCGAAATAGTACTACATACATCACAATGCTATTCTCTTAACTTTGCCTCCTGTTTCAATACCCTTTTGGCAATGTTCATAGTCAACTCCCTTCTCTTTGGATAATTGCAGCTAAACATCGATAACTGTTTCCACCATTCTATTCTATCCCACTGAAATTCATTGGACAGTTGGATTAACAATAAAAATTTGACTAATTGACATGGACCAACTGTCTTTTTGTTTCCCCTTAACATTGACCGATAAAGTTGGCAATCCATACAAATATTCCCCAACTAACGTTATTTGAAGCTGAAGTATTTTTTTTTTCATTTTTGTTTATTGGTCACAATCTAATTACTTTTAATTATTACATGAAACCCTTCACCTCATATTGATAAACTACGAATTCATCAATGCCCCGCCAATCATCATTTAATACATATGAGCAAAGAGTTCGAATGAGTGACCTAAGCGTGAAATTGACATAGTCAAACATTTTTTTCTAAAGAAAATAAAAAATAAGATAACTTTTAAATGATGAACATACCTGGTTGAGGGTTCAATTATAACTTGTATGTCTTCAGTCTTTCCATCCGGGTCTTTTTTTAATCCTCTGTTTAGGTGATAGGACGAAAAACATAGAGGCAATAAAAATTGTAAGCAGTGTCTTAAGTCTTTCCAGCCGGGTCTTTTTTTAATCCTCTGTTTAGGTGATAGGACGAAAAAACATGGAGGCAATAAAATTGTAAGCAGTGTCTTAAGTCTTTCCAGCCGGGTCTTTTTTTTAATCCTCTGTTTAGGTGAGAGCACGAAAAACATGGAGGCAATAAAAATTGTAAGCAATGCAGGGAAAACAAGAAAAGATAATTGTTTTTTTTTTTTTTCTGATGACCCGGGAACCGCCGTCGACCGGCAACCTAGATGTAAACCCAGGGCGAACTTAGCCACCACCACAGACCCAGCCGCCTTTAAGTCGCGTGAACGCGATGCCTTTGGGATTCGAACTCCTCCCCTTCATGAGGGGGAGAGGGCCCAAAGCTAGCTACGCCACCGTGAGCGGTGGTAAAAAGATAATTGTTAATCCTCATAGCTGGCTGATTTTTTTTTTTTTTTAGTTATAAAAAAAGGTTATAAGCGCAAGAATCCTGAAAAGATTATGGTAAATTGTTAGCTAAAAAAATCACCATAAACCTCGTAACTAAATAGCACTGACACACGACACAACATGATACGTCAACGTGTCATTTCTCAAAAATAAAGAATTTCGACACGTTATGACACCTTATATATTAAATAATTTTTTTATTAATTTGATTCAAATTCATAAATAAATAATAAAAAAGCTAAATTTAACAAAAATATTAATGAAACTAATAACTAATAAGAGATTAGAAAAGACTTATTTAAATAAATTTATGATCTTTTACAATGACCAAAATTTATTATATTTTAAAATTTAGTGCTTTTATTTTTTAAAATCACCTTTTAGTCTTATTTATTTATTTATTTTTGACCAACCCTCCACCCTCCTCTCATTTATTGATGAAAGTAATAACAAATAAGAGATTAGAAAAGACTTATTTAAATAAATTTATGACCTTTTACAATGACCAAAATTTTTTATTCTTTAACATTCAATGCTTTTATTTTTTAAAATCACTTTTTAGTCTTATTTATTTATTTTTTTGACCAACCCCCCGCCCTCCCCCTCATTTATTTATTTTTTTACCAACCCCCACCATCCCCCCCCCCCCAAAAAAAAAATCATTTCAATGCTTTTATTTTCTGACGCAAAAATGTTCCCCCACCCATTTATTTCGCTCCCTCCGTGCCGCCTTCCTCTCCCTCGTGTCAGTTCATTCCACAGTCCCCCCCCCCCCCCTCTCTCTCTCTCCTCTCTCTTCCCCTTACGCCAAGTCCCATCAAAATCCCCACTTTTAATTTCTTTTTACTACTCTTCTTTCTTGCTAAAACCCTAAACTAAAAGTGCAACAAACTTAGACCCTGATTGGTTCTCAGTATGGGAAAATGCCTTTTAAAAAATGTAAATATCTTTGAATTAAGAGAGTTTTTCGAAATGTAACTAGCATTTGGTTAATTGCAATTTTAAAGTGTATTGCGAAACAATTTTGGCTAAAATGCCATTTGGTAAAAATTACATTTGTAAATGATTTTTATTATTTTTTTTAAATTGTAATTTGTTTTTTTGAATCTAGTGTTGACTAGCTAGATCTAGCTACCGGACCGCTGGATGGCCTCACTTGAGGTTGCGCAACCCTAGGAGATGGTCGCTTGGGGTTGCCTGAGGTCGTGCGACCTCAGGCGGTTCGCCTGGGTTGCGTGATTCAGGCCATCAGTTGCTTGGGTCGTGCAACCCAGGTGTCGCCTGAGGTCGGGCGACCCTTAGGTGGCGGTCGATAGTGCGCACAATCCCTTGATCAGCGGTCGTCGGCCTCCAATCGGCTTTCCCTATGGCGGTCTTTGGAGAAGATGAACAGTAACTGATGCCAATATTTGCATTCTGAAAATGTAACTTCCCAAAATATCTTGAGACCTACTCTAGATTAAAGGCCCTTAAAGCCCTTTGAAGATGTAATTGTATTTTCCCAAAGTTAAGCAAAAACATGAACCAAACGTGCTTGCATTTGGCCAAGGGACTTTGAAGTCCCAAAGCCCATTGCAAATACTGAACCAAACGGGGCCTTAAAAACCCTAGTAGCTAGCGACTCCTCCTCCCACAACCTCTATCTCTCAATCTTTGCTCTCTCTTAGTCGCCTGCTCGCAATTGCTCACCTCTGGCCCTCTCTCCTTTGCAGCTGCATCCATAGCCTTGCCTCTTGCCCTCCATGGCGACATTGTAGTCACGGCTCTTTGAGTCACCTCGGTTTCTATTCTTCTTCTAGCCCTCCCTTCCAGTAGTAACCCGCCATCACTCATGACCTCACCTCCGCTCCCTCACCCTCACCTCCACTCCATCGCCTTCTTCAATGACCTTTGCACTTGCAGACTTGCCTTGAAAACCCATGCCTATCGCAATTCCAAACACGTGTATCGGGAAGAGTTGACCACGTGTCGGAAAATCTGAAACGTGTTGACCGTGTGTGGAAACTTGTCCAGGCGTGTCGGAGCGTGTCAGACACATGCTGGGATGTCCAACACAATGCGAAAGCTCCTAGAATGTGTCTGTGCTTCATAGGCTAGGAATCCTGGAATAGTGAGCCAATGAAAATAGATAACACGCAAGTTGACACAATTACTTAGGAAATCTTAAATAAATCCTGTTTGCCATAGCAAAAGGCAGGATAATATGCATTAAACACTACAAAATTAGAAAACCACCCGAATCATGTCAAAAAGATGGATTTTGAGGCCAAAAACGACCTCAAATGTATGTCTTGATTTGGCCGAAACATTGCATTCTGAGCCAAACATTTCCATTTGGTATTGCATTCCCCATGACTATCTAGATCGAACATTACAACTCAGCTCATCGAAATATTGTCGAATTGATTTTTCAATTCGAGCCCAGCTTTTGGACTGCGTTCCATAAAGTCTTCAACAGTTACATCAGTGTCAAATAGGAACAAGAACTCCAAATTACACCTAGAATACCGAAATCAGATGATCGCAACCATGGAGGAACAAGAACAAGACTGCATAGATTACTACGAATGCGAGCTCAAATTGCACATTCTCGTGTCAGAGGCCTAGATTAAATCAATTTTGCATGAGCTGCCTCGTCTCCGTCCCAGTAAAGTATGCATTACAAAATTTCCCCGCTTTTTAGTGATCAACCGGAGTCAACGGGAGGAGGTGTCATTTGGGGCATCGGAAGATCGATTTTCAAGTTCTTTATTGCCATGTTCTCGTCCGCTGGTATTCTATTTAACAAATGAGAGGAGCACATGCGTACACATTTACACGTCAATGTCATCCTATATATGGTTGTGTGAGGACAGGAAGGCGGGCACATCAAAAACGCGGAGAAAGAGAGAGAGAGAGAGAGAGAGAGAGAGAGAGAGAGAGAGAATGGCGTATAGCGGAGTAGAGGCGAATTCGCTGGAGTTCACGCCGTCGTGGGTGGTGGCTCTAGTTTGCTTCAGTATAGTCCTGATTTCTCTTGCTGTCGATAAATTCCTAAAGTGTGTTGGCCAGGTGACCGTCTTTTTTCGCTCGTATCACCTTCTTGAAGACTAAGCTTTAATACTCCTCTTGATATCAAAGAATGCTTGCGTAACTTAACTTTGAGTTTACCGTCGAATTGATGCAGCTTTTAAACAAGTCCGAATGGAAGACGCTTGTCGGTGCCTTTCGAAAGATCAAAGAAGGTGAAGGATCTATTTTTGTCCCCTTCCTTTGACAACGCCGAATTCTTACGGATGTGTGTTGACACCAAAATTTTGCCCAAAAATATTTCATTCCGGCATATAGATTATCTAGGTGTTTAATATCGTGTTTTAAATGAAAGATGTTTTTCCTATAAAAATAATAATAATAATTTAAAAAAAAAGAAAAAAAAGAAGAAATCGAAAAAAAAGAAAAAAAAGAGAGAGCAAGTTGGGGCCAACGATCTAAATGTGACTAGCCAAGCCTAGGAGGTCAGATTGGAATTTAAATGACAAGTTGGGGCCAAAATGCAATTTCCAAAAGTCGAGGGACCAATTCGCAAATTTTGCAAAATTTGTGCCCGAGCCCTTAAATCATCATCTTGGTCATCAATTAAGTTGAAATTGAATTTGGGCCAAGTAGAATCAATCAAATTGAGCCAAAAAGACTACATTTGTATTGAATTGGGTATTTTCGGATAAGAAAATGGCCATCTTTGAGGGATTTTTTTGCAAAATTGGGTAGGCACAATTGCGAAATTTGATCGAGATCTTAAACTACTATACATGAACTTGCTAATTGATAAAAAACCACAGCCAAAGTGATGGATTAAAGCACCCACACCAGCTGCCAAATCTCAGTCCACGATTAAGTCTTAATTCGGAGCTGCTAAGTAGCCATATTGGTGGCCCCACCATATCCCACTCAGCCGCCCATTTAGCTCGATCTTTGCACGTGATGGAAGACCGTATATAGTAGTGCAAGTGGACGAAAATTGGCTAGGGATAAGCTGCTGACAACACAGGAAAATCGCAGCAAAATCCGCACACTCAACAACTGTAGAATTGAAAAAATTGGCCAAGTCAGAGAGTGGGTGAAGTAGGCTTGTTGATAGGCTTGGTAGGTGGACAAAAGGCTGACCAAAAATCCTCTAATTCAGGGGATAAGATCTATGAAATGAGTTATTTTCGGGGATGAGAGAGAGGAGACGAGAGGGAGAGGAGAGAGATCGGAATCGTCCCCCAAAGAAGCCCTCAGAAGCAATTCCAGAAGAGAGACCCAGAAATTCCAGACCGACCTGGAGAGAGAAAAGTGAGATTTTCACACACCTGTAGCCAAAATTAGCCAAAATATTCAACTAGAGAGTGAAATTTCATTCAAATATCTTTCCAACCATAGGTCGCACGTCCAAAATGGAGATCGGGAAGGCCTCCTAAAGCCCCTCGAAACAGTGCCCTCCTGGCGGGCCAAGAAAGTTCGAAAATTTTTCTTAAGTGTTGAGACTGGTTGGTCACGAGTGAGAGAAAGCGAGTGTTTTTGAGAAAGTTGAGAGACAAATGAGGAAAACCATGAGTTCAAACCCAAACTAGAATATATATATAGTTTGGATTGGTGTCAAGTTTTTCAACAAAAGAGGTCATAAAGCTTGATTTTGGAGGTCAATGAAAACCTTCGTTATCAGTTCTTTCTTTGCAGATCTTGTTTTCCAGTTGAAGAAGCCAATTTCCACGTACCTCCCGAGGATAAGTTCTTCGTTTCGTCGGCCAAGAACCACTTGTAAATGAAACTAGGAAGCAAGGTAAGTATCCTAGATGTATTTTTGTTTGAGTTTGAATGTGTTTTAATAGTGAAAAGTCAAGAGGAAAACCAGCCCGGAAAACTGATTTCTGAGGCCGTTTTTTTCTGAGTGTTGAAATTTCTTCAAGAGTTTTGTATGTGTGTTTCTTGGAGAGGCCGTTTTGATGCGTTCGTTCGGTTATTCTGTGTGATGCTCATTATATTTGAAAGCTCATGTTACCTACTTTCACTTGGACTAAGTAATGTTTCCCTTAGATCTTGCATGTGATAAGTGATGGGGCTTGAATATGGGCATGCAACCTGTTTGTTTGATTTGGGTTCAAACCCAGATTTGTAAAATCAGATCAAACCCGCATATTTGATGACGATTCCAGCTTGGTTTTCGTGTGTTTTGAGCTGTGATTTCTATCTAATCTTATTCTTTGCATGTGGTAGTTTAACCTTGATGTTTTAGTTCCACATAATATTGCTCATGCGTTGAGATTGAAGGCCGTAAACGTGGCCCGAGGAAGCTGGTTTGAGATGATTTAATGCACGCCAAGTGTTTGACGAAATGCGCAAACCAAGTTTCGATCTTGAAACGGTCGATTTGAGCTTGGTTCTTGTTATATTCATGTGCTGGGCAATCCTAAATTAGTGTAAATCGGCATATATCGGTTTAGAGAATTAATTTTAAATAAAAAATAAAAAAATAAAAAAAATGAAATTCCAAAAAAATTATAAAAATGATGGATGACATCAAATTAAGGCAAAAATGACATCTAGGAATTTTTTCTTTTTTTAAAAGGTCATTTTCTTAATTTAATGATATTTTGGTATTTTATAACCATTTTTGTAAATAATATATTTTTGTGTAGATTAAAATTATTTAGAGTAATTTCATGCATATTTGAATTCTCATTTTGCTCATGGGGGTCCTATCCCAGGGCGTGATAACAATGCCATGTAATATTATTTGCCCGACTTGTATCGGGTTTACCTTTTCCGCGTTTATTTTCAAGTCATTTCAATTTCTTGGATGTTTACTTACGCGCCACTTTTCATTAATTTGAGTGTAAATTTCTCTTCTAAATTATGTTAGGATTAGTCTAGACACTAAAAAAAAAAAGTAGAAAAAACATTTGCATTGACACTTAGTGGTTCCATAAAGATTATAATTGGTAATTAAGATTGTGTGGCAATTTAGATAAACAACCTTCCAAGTTAGTGGTACCGCAAGGGCGCTAATAGAAACATTGGCGTAAACAAGTCTCCGTTCCTAAAAATCTTTGGTTGCGTAGGAATCGAGACAACACTCCTGTGTCTTGATTGTTTTCTAGCTGACCCTAATAAGCTAGTGGCGACTCCTAGAATTACATAGATTGTTAAGAACTAAAATTCAAAATCCAATGTCGCGCGAGGTATGGGCTTGGGAGAGCCCGCGCCTAATCTAGGGCCATTGGTCCATCCCTTTAGGCAAATACCCATAAACCTTCTTCCTTTTCCCTCGGACGGAAAAAAAAAAAAAGAGGTCGTGACAACTTGGCGACTCCGCTGGGGACTTGGTTGCAAACCTTAGAGGACTTTGGCCGTAATAACTTGGTTGGTTGTTCACTAACATGGTCTTCATTTAATAGCGCATGTCAAAGTCGCGTGGAAAACAAGGTTAGTCTGCTAACAATGTGTTAAATGTTTTTGTAGGTTTGGAGTAATAAGGGGTGGAGTGTTTGTTAACCCATCTCTTTTGTAGGGAGGCGTAGGAATGTATGCCTATATGGATGAAATTGAAGTGTTGTTTGGATATCAATTGATGTGTGTGCATTTATACTTATCTTAGCACTACACATTTACACACACCACCCGCGATCTAAAACCCCGATCGCATTAGGAAGCCCATAGAAGGTGCCAAAAGATGGAACCCGTGCGGGGAATGACCCATGGTTATCCACTTTTGGTCCCGCTCATTTTGATTAATGATAAAGAGAACTGTCCGACGTAAGTGCGGAGTGGAGAAAACTCTTTTGATCTAATCAAAATGGGGACCTTAAGCCTTTAGAATTCCGCCTTTATGCGTCAAACCTCACAAGTTTACATCTGCATGTCTATGTGATTTAAAAAAAAAAAAAAGTCTCTTCACCCATTGTAAGTATGATTTCTCTATCTACTTGCTCACCTCGGATTGAAATTTTCATTTTTTGGAGATTCGCGGAAATCAATGGAATGCCCTTGAAAATATAGGCTTGGCACTGACTTTTGATAAATAAGCATTTCAAATACCACATATGTTTTTGTTTAAATTCTCAATTATGAACTTAAAGTCACATTTTGTATAAAAATTCTTCCTAATCAAGATTACATTTTGGGGCATAGAATTAAAATCAAATTTTCAATAAAACTCTTTATTGGTCACATTTCAAAATTAAAATTCAAATCCCATTTTGTATATTGATTTTTCAAAATAAAAATCACCTCACCTTTGCATGAGTGAAACCACAAATTAATTTTTCAAAATCAATGCCCCATTTGTGTATGAAACTTTTGGAACAAAGTGGGCATTCAATTGATAGTCGTGGATCGATCTTTTAATGAAATCTCCTCTTACTAATAAAATCTTGACGAAATACCAAATTCTCGTAAGTGGATACTACGGAGAAGGTATTGTCGCCTTGATTTCATTGTAAGAGGCGGCTTTATTGAAAGATCAATTTTTCATTCATATACTGACATTATCTTCCTTTCGCAAGTCATGTGTGACAACCATTCCTTGAACTCCTCTTGCTTGGCCATGCCAAAAGTGGACTTTAAAGCTAGGACGAGAATTGTGCTTATTATGCTCCTCTGCGAAAGAGCTTCTTGTACTTTATCCTTGTCATTATTCCTATTAGGAACCGTGTTTTACGTTTGAGTTTTGATTGTGAACCCAATCAAATGCTTTTGTAAATCATACAACTCACATTTTCTAATAATAAAATTAGAGTTCATAAAAGTTATATTAAAACACTTGAAGTGTTTCAAATGGACCTTCTGGGCTGAGTTTTATGCCTTAGCTTCAAAATGTTTGAAAATGAGTTTCAAGAAGAACATGCAAAATATTTTATCTCTTCACTTAATCGCTTTCACAGGTTGATCTGCAGAATGATGCTTTGAGGGGGTAAGGTTGTAATCGTTCCAATAGGAATTTCTTATTCAACAACTAACTCGACCATCCATTTTTGTCAAATAGGTAAAATGACGGTTTTTTTTCAAGGTTGACAAAAGCACGGGCCTTTCCCTCACCGAGCAAGTCATGAGATGCACTAATTCATGCTCATTTATGGGCATAAGTGATTGAGCCACGGACTATAGAAATATTTTCGCAGCATATGAATTCAAACATTGTGATTAAATGTGAAAAGAACCGTCAAAGCCTCGAAGATCACAAATCTACTGGCCTAATGAAGTTCTGCATCCTGAACAACCTCATATTAATTTGACATTCTTCTTGGAAGAAGAAATCTGTAGACATTCTTTCACATCAAACTACTCCATTGGTTGCAAACATGAAAAGCAACTGCAATCCCTACACTTCCAATGCTGTCTTAGCATCCAATCCTATATGAAGATAATTATTGGTGGTCTGCAAGACAACACTTCAAGATGTAGATGTACACAAACAAGAATTGGTCATCAAATGTTGCCTTCAAATAAAAGGTGGTAATCATTTCAAGTTAAATTCGATTTATTTTAGGAATGATTTGTCCTTGCACTTTGTGCAGATTTTAGTGAAGCAAATTACTGGCAAGCAACAAGATTACACAGGAAGGACAACCTGGTCTAGAATCACACGATCTCTAAAAGAAAATGGTGTGTTCGTTCCAAAAGTCAAAACAACTCATTCATAAACTGACATAGCCACCCATGGTTACAGATTGTGAAGTGGGAAATGCATTGACGCAGCAAAAATGGCGAAAAATCACCTAGCCTAAAAGGGGTATGCGGGAAATTGAGTAAAGCATGAAGGGTTCAAATGAAACAGAGATTCATCAATCAAACATGATGAAGCTGCATATGGACAAGTTATCTAACCCAGTGTAGCATGCATTTGACCATAAGGACAATGTCTTGCCTTCTTCCACAAAGCTACAATGAGATGCTGAATTGCCCGACTTTGAAAAAGGGTGTACTTCGTTCCTAAACCTAATGTACCTAAGAATAGAAATAATACATTGTTTCCATATGTGTAGGAAATTTTAATTGGGGCAGATGGCCACAAAATGGATCGGGGGCACGCAATGCCTGAGTCACCCGACTTCTAAAAGGGGAAAATTTCAAATGGAATAGACATTTGCCAAGTGAATTACTGCCAATCATGAAAGCAAATCCCTCTCCATAGCCAAGGAAGCGATATAGAATGCAGTCATCAGATATGCCGTAAAAGAGAGTATCCCGTTCCTAAAATGAATCATGTCGAATATGAAAATAACATATTATGTCTCTTTTTCCTTGCAATTGATAAATGGGGCAAGTCACTCAAATTAGGGTAACTCTCACTCATGAAGCAAGATGAAACAAAATCAATTGATTCGGCACAAAAAGTGCACTTTGACCAATGGAGCAACACCTTATACCAAGAAGGCATGCTAAGGCCCAACTATCCATTTTGATGGAATAATGGAGCAAAACATCCAAGGAGCAATGCCCTCATGTGTCGAAACAAGGAGTACCCCTCTCCTTTCATCTTTGACGCCCACTCAGAATGAGTGAATTCGATAACATCTAAATGGCCCATTTGAAAGCAAGATCTTTAAGGAAATGTTAACACCTGAGGAGCAAAAGCACATGAAGAGGAAACATAAGACATTTAAAGTCAATTGCAGGAGAAGGGTAATTCGGTATCGTTTCCAAAATGCCCCTCTCTAACTTCATTATTTGACGTAGTTCCCTTGTTTGACAGGAAGCGTCCGTATTCGAGGACCAAACTCGAGAAATTAATTTAAGCATAATCCATATCGACCAAGCAAGCATGTGGAGCCAACACATGTCAAAGTCACCTAAGTTGGCTTAAAATATGTGTCGTTCTGGAGTCGGTTCAATTAAATAAAAAAGAAACACCCCATGGACACTACCAGCGCTTCAGCCTAGTGGTATGGGGAATGAAGTGGTCCAGAAGCGGCCAGGGTTCGATCCCTGGAAACGGCAACGAGTTTGCCATAAAATGTAAAAAAATAAATACAAAATTTTACATCTTTTACTTTTGCAAAAGGAGGAAAGCACTCGAACTAATGAGACCAAAGACCTGAGAATCTCTTCAAGCCTTACAATAATAGGTTCATGCTGCTATTTGCTACCCAAATCGTGAAACTGACCAAGGGTAATGTTGTATCGTTTCCATTTTTACGATCCCTGAGGATTCATGTACTAACACATTCCCTTTTGTTCTTTGTAGGGTCGCCTGACTACTAAGGCACAGGTAAGTACCCTTCTTCTCAAAATCAATTGGAAAACAAATGGAGAATTTCCATCACAAAAAAAGAACATCTAGTCTTTTTCTAGAAACGAGCACAAGAAATGGAAATTGAAGAAAAAAAAAGTTTTCCACGAAGTTTGCAAAAATCTTCTTTATCTTTAAATTGTCCATCCACTCAATGGATCACTCATTTCGAATCAAAATTCTCTATGGAGGTTGATCCACTCAGATGATCTCAACAAAAATGAAAGGCGATGTTACTTATGCCAAGCGAGAAACACTTAGGATGACGAAAGGCAACCCATTTCCAAACATGTCCTTTAAGCACTATGGGATTCGAGTGAAAAAAAGAAAACCTGTGTCGGTTAAGGTCAATGAATTCATTCGCAAGTAGTACATAGATCAAGATGATAAGAGGCATTTTTTTTCCTCTATCATACACACTACAGGTGACAATAGTTAGCCCATTTGAGCCTTTTAATGTAAAGAATTTTCTACAAAATACCCCTGTCAAGAACCACCCCATGATGGGGCAATTATGGAGGTTTGGGTTGACATTATTTGGAGAGGGAAGATGAGAAAAGTTTCTTTACTCTCACTTGCATAAATCTTTTTTGTGGTAACTTCAGGTGAATTCTTATGGAAGCTCGAAGCATCCCAATGTGAAGAAGAGCATTATTTTCTCTACCCAAACACCGATACCCTTTGCTTAAACCATATTGAGCCTAACTATTCATTTCTAAAACCCGAGTGGTGATTATCTCCCCACATTGGGGCAGGGCACATGATTTACCAATGCAATTGGTGTTTATATGAGAATATGAAAAGCATCTTGAAAGTCCCAAGAGCTCTAAAAGTTTGAAAGAACAAAAGTCAAGTGAAAATTAAGGAGCACGAAAAAGCAGTGTGCCTAGTAAAAGCAAGGCCAATGCCCACAAAAAAAAAGGAGGGAGAGTGGAAGAAAAACAATTGCATCAAGAGGAATATCTCTGTGAAAACAAAAATGGCAAAAAAAAAAAATGCCTGCATTGAAAAGAAAATCATTGCAAATGCAAAAGCCATATGTTAAGATGATTAGTCAAAGGACTTTTGAGACAATTTGAATTCTAAACATTGAGTGCTTTAAAAAAAAAAATGGATGATATGGTAATGATGCCATGATAATCACCAACTCCCAAATCCCCCTTTGACAAAAAGTTCTAAGCCTTTTGAGCTAAGCCTTTTGAACCTTTCCCCGAATCAACATTGCAACCCATTTCCAAAGTCTCTTCAGATTGGGATAATTCGAAGTGGAAATAAGGACTTCCTAAAGAAGATGCCGCTCGAAGAAGTGAGAGTAAGGTTGTCTTATCTCATCTTAAGGTTTCTTGACTTGTAAACTTGGCGGAGATGTCAATCAGTGATTAATTTATTTCATAGCCAATGATGCTTATCCATTGCTAAAACCATGACCAAACCTACACTACGGTCCTTCTAAAAAACCTCTTTGATTGGTCAATGTGTACTTATTGTGAATGATTCAAAGCCTTGCGCAGTGGAAGAGTAAGGTTGAGTGATCGGTTTATTTCCCACATGAACAGATGGGATCAAATAGCCATTTTCTTGAGGATATGCAAGAAGCCCTTTCTGACTAGGGATCCTTGCTTGGCATACTTAACAAACCTTTCTCACAAGTCAGGGTCGTTTCGACAAGGACTTTTCTCCTAAGAGAATTTGACGATTAATGATATCATTCAAGCGTGATGACAGTTTTGCGAGTTTGTCAAGTTGTCGGAATTAGTTTGATTTGTTTATGCAATCATTGCTTTCTCATTACCGATACACTTTTGATATTGTTTCTAATGACATATGTTAAAATTGACCTCATTTAGTATGCTTTCGCTACTAGAATACTTGTTATAATGAATACTATTTGATGTGCAGTATCCATTTCAGAATATTTTCGAATGACAGGTTCCTCCAGTGAAACCACACAATTTCAAACGGTTCATGGGTTAGCCTTAAACCATGCAATTTCAAAAGGTTCTTGGTTATCCTTAAACCTTGCAATTTCAAAAGGTTCATGGATTAGCCTGAAACCATGCATTTTCAAAGGGTTCTTGGTTATCCTTAAACCTTGCAATTTCAAAGAGTTTTTGGTTACCCTTAAACCATGCAATTTATCCTTAAACCTTGCAATTTTCAAGAGGTTCTTGGTTACCCTTAAACCATGCAATTCACAGGGTTCATGGGTTAGCCTTAAACCATGCATTTTCAAAAGGTTCTTGGTTATCCTTAAACCTTGCAATTTCAAAGGGTTCATGGGTTAGCCTTAAACCATGCATTTTCAAAAGGTTCTTGGTTATCCTTAAACCTTGCAATTTCAAAGGGTTTATAAGTTATCCTTAAACTATGCATTTTTAAGAGTTTCTTGGTTATTCTTAAACCATGCAATTCTAAAGGGTTCTTGGATTAGCCTTAAATCATGCACTTTCGAGAGGTTCTCGGTTACTGTTAAACCATGCAATTCTAAAGGGTTCATGGGTTAGCCTTAAACCATGCATTTTCAAGAGGTTCTTGGTCATCCTAAAACCATACAATTTACAAGGTTAGTGGGACTACCTTAAACCACAAGGTTAGTGGGACTGCCTTAAACCACACGGTTAGTGGGACTGCCTTAAACCACAAGGTTAGTGGGACTGCCTTAAACCACACGGTTAGTGGGACTGCCTTAAACCACGAGGTTAGTGGGATTGCCTTAAACCACGAGGTTAGTGGGACTGCCTTAAATCACACGATTAGTGGGTTTGCCTTAAACTATACGGTTAGTGGGACTGCCTTAAACCACACGATTAGTGGGACTGCCTTAAACCACAAGGTTCGTGGGACTGCCTTAAACCACACGGTTAGTGGGATTGCCTTAAACCACAAGGTTCGTGGGTATATCCTTAAACCACACTTTTCAAATTGTTCACAAGTACATCCCTAGATCACTCTCTTTACATTAAGCTTACTTGCATTTTCATTTTACAATTGTAAAAAAAAAAAAAAAAAAATTAGGCGTCACCTTATCTTTAAAAGAAACCTCTTTGAGTTTCATTCCAAAGAGGGGCAGCGGTTGACACCAAATTTTTGCCCAAAAATATTTCATTCCGGCATATAGATTATCTAGGTGTTTAATATCGTGTTTTAAATGAAAGATGTTTTTCTTATAAAAATAATAATAATAATTTAAAAAAGAAGAAGAAGAAATCGAAAAAAAAGAAAAAAAAGAGAGAGCAAGTTGGGGCCAACGATCTAAATGTGACTAGCCAAGCCTAGGAGGTCAGATTGGAATTTAAATGACAAGTTGGGGCCAAAATGCAATTTCCAAAAGTCGAGGGACCAATTCGCAAATTTTGCAAAATTTGTGCCCGAGCCCTTAAATCATCATCTTGGTCATCAATTAAGTTGAAATTGAATTTGGGCCAAGTAGAATCAATCAAATTGAGCCAAAAAGACTACATTTGTATTGAATTGGGTATTTTCGGATAAGAAAATGGCCATCTTTGAGGGATTTTTTTGCAAAATTGGGTAGGCACAATTGCGAAATTTGATCGAGATCTTAAACTACTATACATGAACTTGCTAATTGATAAAAAACCACAGCCAAAGTGATGGATTAAAGCACCCACACCAGCTGCCAAATCTCAGTCCACGATTAAGTCTTAATTCGGAGCTGCTAAGTAGCCATATTGGTGGCCCCACCATATCCCACTCAGCCGCCCATTTAGCTCGATCTTTGCACGTGATGGAAGACCGTATATAGTAGTGCAAGTGGACGAAAATTGGCTAGGGATAAGCTGCTGACAACACAGGAAAATCGCAGCAAGATCCGCACACTCAACAACTGTAGAATTGAAAAAATTGGCCAAGTCAGAGAGTGGGTGAAGTAGGCTTGTTGATAGGCTTGGTAGGTGGACAAAAGGCTGACCAAAAATCCTCTAATTCAGGGGATAAGATTTATGAAATGAGTTATTTTCGGGGATGAGAGAGAGGAGACGAGAGGGAGAGGAGAGAGATCGGAATCGTCCCCCAAAGAAGCCCTCAGAAGCAATTCCAGAAGAGAGAAACCCAGAAATTCCAGACCGACCTGGAGAGAGAAAAGTGAGATTTTCACACACCTACAGCCAAAATTAGCCAAAACCTTCAACTAGAGAGTGAAACTTCATTCAAATATCTTTCCAACCATAGGTCGCACGTCCAAAATGGAGATTGGGAAGGCCTCCTAAAGCCCCCCGAAACAGTGCCCTCCTAGCGGGCCAAGAAAGTCCGAAAATTTTTCTGAAGTGTTGAGACTGGTTGGTCACGAGTGAGAGAAAATGAGTGTTTTTGAGAAAGTTGAGAGACAAATGAGGAAAATCATGAGTTCAAACCCAAACTAGAATATATATAGTTTGGATTGGTGTCAAGTTTTTCAACAAAAGAGGTCATAAAGCTTGATTTTGAAGGTCAATGAAAACCTTCGTTATCAGTTCTTTCTTTGCAGATCTTGTTTTCCAGTTGAAGAAGCCAATTTCCACGTACCTCCCGAGGATAAGTTCTTCGTTTCTTCGGCCAAGAACCACTTGTAAACGAAACTAGGAAGCAAGGTAAGTATCCTAGATGTATTTTTGTTTGAGTTTGAATGTGTTTTAATAGTGAAAAGTCAAGAGGAAAACCAGCCCGGAAAACTGATTTCTGAGGCCCTTTTTTTTCCAAAGTGTTGAAATTTCTTCAAGAGTTTTGCATGTGTGTTTATTGGAGAGGCCGTTTTGATGCGTTCGTTCGGTCATTCTGTGTGATGCTCATTATATTTGAAAGCTCATGTTACCTACTTTCACTTGGACTTAGTAATGTTTCCCTTAGATCTTGCATGTGATAAGTGATGGGGCTTGAATATGGGCATGCAACCTGTTTGTTTGATTTGGGTTCAAACCCATATTTGTAAAATCAGATCAAACCCGCATATTTGATGACGATTCCAACTTGGTTTTCGTGTGTTTTGAGCTGTGATTTCTATCTAATCTTATTCTTTGCATGTGGTAGTTTAACCTTGATGTTTTAGTTCCACATAATATTGCTCATGCGTTGAGATTGAAGGCCGCAAATGTGGCCCGAGGAAGCTGGTTTGAGATGATTTAATGCACGCCAAGTGTTTGACGAAATGCGCAAACCAAGTTTCGATCTTGAAACGGTCGATTTGAGCTTGGTTCTTGTTATATTCATGTGCTGGGCAGTCCTAAATTAGTGTAAATCGGCATATATCGGTTTAGAGAATTAATTTTAAATAAAAAATAAAAAAATGAAAATTCCAAAAAAATTGTAAAAATGATGGATGACATCAAATTAAGGCAAAAATGACATCTATGAATTTTTTCTGTTTTTAAAAGGTCATTTTCTTAATTTAATGATATTTTGGTATTTTATAACCATTTTTGTAAATAATATATTTTTGTGTAGATTAAAATTATTTAGAGTAATTTCATGCATATTTGAATTCTCATTTTGCTCATGGGGGTCCTGTCCTAGGGCGTGATAACAATGTCATGTAATATTATTTGCCCGACTTGTATCGGGTTTACCTTTTCCGCGTTTATTTTCAAGTCATTTCAATTTCTTGGATGTTTACTTACGCGCCGCTTTTCATTAATTTGAGTGTAAATTTCTCTTCTAAATTATGTTAGGATTAGTCTAGACACTAAAAAAAAAAAGTAGAAAAAACATTTGCATTGACACTTAGTGGTTCCATAAAGATTATAATTGGTAATCAAGATTGTGTGGCAATTTAGATAAACAACCTTCCAAGTTAGTGGTACCGCAAGGGCGCTAATAGAAACATTGGCGTAAACAAGTCTCTGTTCCTAAAAATCTCTGGTTGCATAGGAATTGAGACAACACTCCTGTGTCTTGATTGGTTTCTAGCTGACCCCAATAAGCTAGTGGCGACTCCTAGAATTACATAGATTGTTAAGAACTAAAATTCAAAATCCAATGTCGCATGAGGTATGGGCTTGGGAGAGCTCGCGCCTAATTTAGGGCCATTGGTCCGCCTCTTTAGGCAAATACCCCTAAACCTTCTTGCTTTTCCCCCGGACGGAAAAAAAAAAAAAAAAAAGAGGTCGTGACAATGTGCATATGAATTTGACATTAACGTTGTTGGTGGGGGCATAGAGTTGATGCTGCTGGGGTTCATATCGCTGCTCTTGGCGGTGTTCCAAACTAGAATAGAGAAGATTTGCATACCGGAGAGGCTTGCCAACGGGTGGCTTCCTTGCAAGAAGCACGACTCTTCTTCCACCACAGCCCCTTTCACTAATTTCTTTCGGTCCAGTGAAATGTGAGGACGCCACCTCCTCGCCGAGACTTCTCCTTCAACTGATTTTTGCGCTGAAAAGGTGATTTTATGGTCCCGCCCTGCCCCCTTGAAGCTCTTTCTTCATTAACGCTCTTTTTTGTGTATTGTTCTTCCCCTGACGATGGAGATGATATTTAGTAATGCTGGAGATGTAAATGCCAGTTTCCTGATCTGTTTATGAATAGGGTATTGCATTGTAAATTGAACATACTGAATAATCGGATCATGTATTTCAAGCATCCATCAATAGTCCAACATATCTTTAAATATGTTGGATTAATAATGTCTCAATTGCTGTTTTATGTTTCTTTTTTTCTGTTCTATTTTTTTTACTCTGTTTTCCTCTGTTTTTTTATTAAAAAACAGCCAAGTTCAATTTAGTTATTTATTTAGTGTTTTTGTTATTTTCTAGGAAGTTAATAGCACGTTTCTGTGCAGTTATATGTTGCACGTACGTGAGCAGTTTTTGCTTTGTTTAAGTTGTTCTGTACTTGACAGTTTCCTTTAGAATAGACGTATGCAAGTTTGTGTTCTGTTTCTCTGCGCTTCTCTTCCTCATCACAAAAATATAGCTTCTGGTTTTCTATTTTCTTGTTTACTGTTTTGATCAGTAACAACAGTGGTATCAGAGCATGTGTGATCTTAAGGGACTGTGAAGTGAAGCAAGTATCGAAGTGTAAAAAAGTTAAAGGGTGATGGAGACAGGGTCGAGTGGTTTCTCTGCGATGGCTTCTCCAGTATTTACTGGAGAGAATTATCAAGCATGGGCTGTCAAGATGACGGCATTTTTGGCGGGTCATGATTTGTGGGAAGTTGTGGAGGATGATTATGAGGTTGCTCCACTTCCAGACAATCCAACTTTGAATCAGATAAAGTACCATAAAGAGAGAATCACAAGGAAGGCCAAGGCAAAGTCATGCATGTACGCTGCTGTTTCACCCATTATCTTCACAAGGATCATGAGATGTGATTCTGCAAAGGCAATATGGGATTTCTTGAAGGTTGAATACGAGGGAGATGAGAAGATAAGAGGCATGAAGGTGCTGAATCTCTTGAGGGAGTTTGAGAGACAGCAGATGAAGGATTCAGAGTCAGTGAATGAGTACTTTGATAGGTTGGTTGGGATAGCTGAAAAAATCAGAGTTTTAGGGACTGACTTGAAGGATGAAAGGCTTGTTCAGAAGATTCTGGTGTCTCTTCTAGAGAAGTTTGAAGCCACCATAGCGTCTCTGGAAAATACAAGAGACTTATCTGATATAAAGCTTGCAGAATTGTTAAATGCTCTGCAGGCACAGGAGCACAGAAGACTGATGAGAAGAGAAGAGTTTGTAGAGGGTGCGCTGCAAGCTAGAGTGAAGTCAAATGATGGAGGCAAAGGGAAGAAATGGATTCAGTCCAGAGAAAATGCTGGTGACTCCAAGTTTGTAGCAAAAGAAGGAAATTCTAGTGGGTCTAGCAAATGGAAGATGAACAAAAAGCCTTGTCAATACTGTGGTGGAACTAATCATCAGTTTTTTAGATGTTAGAGAAAGCCTGATGCTAGATGCAGAAGATGTCACAAGTTGGGTCACATGGAAGCCATCTGCAAAGAAAAAAATTACCAGCAAACAGGAAAAGCCCAGGTAGCAGTGAATGAAATTGAGGAAGAGCACTTGTTTGTAGCTTCTTTTTCTGAATCTTCTATTGGGAATGATGCATGGCTGGTGGATAGTGGCTGTACCAATCATATGACTGGCAATTCGAAGTTGTTTAGGAGTCTAGACAGGTCAGTCAGGTCCAGAGTCAAAATTGGCAACGGACAGTATATTGAAGTGCAAGGGAAGGGTACAGTGGCTATTGAAGGAAATCAAGAGGTGAAGCTGATCAGTGATGTTCTCTTTGTGCCAAATATTGACCATAATCTGTTAAGTGTTGGTTAATTAGTTGAGAAGGGCTATAAAGTGAAGTTCGAAGGGAAGGAATGTCTTATTAATAATGCAGATAGCAAAGAAGTGCTAAGAATTCCAATGGAGGACAAGAGTTTCATGTTCAAGCCACAAGAGATGCAACAAATGGCTTTAAAGTGCAAAGAAGAAAATGCAGAGATATGTCATAAAAGACTTGGGCATGTTCACAGGAAGAGCATGTCGTTTATGCAGAAAAATAGCTTGGCAGATGACTTGCCAAGTTTGGAGGAGGAATTTCCACAGTGCAGAACTTGTCTTCTTGGCAAGCAAGCCAGATTTCCTTTCAAAGGAGGAGGCTGGAGAGCATGTGAGAAGCTGCAATTGGTCCACACAGATCTATGCGGACCTATGTCTGAGTCTTCTCTCAATGGTAGCAGGTATTTCATTACCTTCACTAATGATATGACTAGGATGAGTTGGATTTATTTTCTGCGAGCCAAGTCTGAAGTTGCTGATGTGTTTGTGAAGTTTAAAGCCTTAGTTGAGAATCAGAGTGGGAAGAAAATTAAAATGCTCAAGTCTGATAATGGTTCTGAGTATACTGCTCACAAGTTTAAGTTGAATTGTGAGCAAGCAGGAATTGTGCAGCAGTTCACTGCTCCCTATTCACCTCAACAGAATGGGGTCAGTGAGAGGAAAAACAGAAGTACTATGGAGATGGCCAGATGTATGATGCAGGAGAAGATGTTGCCTAAGAAGTTATGGGCTGAAGCAACTAATACTGCAATGTTCTTGTTAAACAGATTGCCCACAAAGGCCTTAGAGAGGTCAACACCTTTTGAAGTCTGGTATGGTGTTAAACCTTCTGTGAAAAATTTGAAGGTTTTTGGGTGTTTGTGTTACACTCATGTTCCTAAGGTCAAGAGGGACAAGCTGGATAAGAAGGTAGAGCTAGGAATCTTCATTGGGTACAGTCTCCAATCAAAGGCTTACAGAATTTTTCACCCTATGACAGGGAAGGTGACTGTAAGCAGAGATGTTGTTTTTCTAGAGGAAGATGAGTGGAATTGGATGGAAGGAAGGAGTGCAGAAAAGCAGCAGTTCGAAAAACAACCTGGAACAGATGTAGAGGTTGATGAAGTTATAGATGGATTGGAAGACAGTGTGGATGATTTACCAGTGAGGGGCACAAGGTCACTTGCTGAAATCTATGAAAGAAGCAATGTGGCAATGCTCGAACCATCTAACTTTGTGGAAGCTAAGGAGGATCAGAGATGGATTGCAGCAATGCAAGAGGAGATTGCAATGATCCAGAAAAACCACACATGGGAGCTTGTTGACAGACCATCTGATAAGAATGTGATTGGGGTTAAGTGGGTGTTTAGAACAAAACTTAATCCTGATGGTTCTGTTAATAAACACAAAGCTAGACTGGTGGTGAAAGGTTATGCACAAATATGGGGAGTAGACTATTCTGAAACATTTGCTCCTGTTGCACGACTTGATACAATAAAGCTACTGTTAGCTATTGCGGCAGAGAAGGGGTGGCCTATATTTCAGTTAGATGTCAAGTCTGCATTTCTGAATGGAGAGCTTGAGGAGGAGATTTTTGTTAAACAACCTAAAGGCTTCAGTATCAAAGGGCAAGAAGAGAGTGTATACAGGTTGAAGAAAGCTCTATATGGACTGAAACAGGCTCCAAGAGCTTGGTATGGGAAGATAGATCGATATTTGCAGGATTTTGGCTTTGTAAAAAGCTTAAGTGAGTTCACTCTTTATGTCAAAAAGGTGAATCACAGTGTTGTAATTCTGTCACTTTATGTAGATGATCTATTAGTGACGGGGAATGATATGGAATTGATAGAGAAGGTGAAGCAAGATCTATTTGCAGTTTTTGAGATGTTAGACTTGGGAAAGATGTCTTATTTTTTGGGTTTGGAAGTCAAACAGGCTTCATATGAGATCTTCATTTGTCAGAAAAAATATATTAAAGAAATTCTAAAGAAGTTTCAGATGGAAGATTGTCGAAGTGTAAGCACTCCTATGGCTGCTAAAGAGAAGCTGCAGAAGAATGATGGAACTGATGCAGTAGATGCTTCTATGTATAGAAGTCTGATTGTGTGTCTCATGTATCTTACAGCAACCAGACCAGATATTCTATTTGCTGTGAGAGTTTTATCCAGATTTATGAGTAGTCCTAGTCGGTTACATTTAATTGCAGCAAAAATGGTCTTGAGATATCTCAAAGGAACATTGTTTTTTGGTGTGAAGTTTGAAAAAGGTCAGAAGTTTAATTTGCAAGGATTTTCTGATAGTGACTGGGCTGGTTCAGTGGATGACATGAAAAGTACATCTGGGTATTGTTTCAGTCTTGGTTCTACTTGTTTCTCCTGGTGTTCTAAAAAGCAAGAAATTGTAGCTCAGTCTACTGTAGAGACTGAGTTTATAGCAGCTACTGCAGCTGCAAATCAAGCTTTATGGCTGAAGAAGATAATGAATGATCTGTGGTTGAATTCTAGTGATTGCATTGAAGTTAATGTGGATAATCAGGCTGCGTTAGCAATATCTCAGAATCCAGTTTTCCATGGCAAAACCAATCATTTCAAAGTCAAATTTTTCTTTCTGCGTGAGGTGCAACAAAGTGGCGAAGTTAAGTTGGTTTATTGCAGATCTGAAGATCAACTTGCAGATATGTTCACAAAACCACTTCAAGCTGGAAGATTTGAAGTATTAAGAAAGAAAATTGGAGTATGCAGCAGCAACTGATCTAAGGAGGAGTTTGTTGGATTAATAATGTCTCAGTTGCTGTTTTATGTTTCTTTTTTTTTCTGTTCTGTTTTTTTTACTCTGTTTTCCTCTGTTTTTTTATTAAAAAACAGCCAAGTTCAATTTAGTTATTTATTTAGTGTTTTTGTTATTTTCTAGGAAGTTAATAGCACGTTTGTGTGCAGTTATGTGTTGCACGTACGTGAGCAGTTTTTGTTTTGTTTAAGTTGTTTTGTACTTGACAGTTTCCTTTAGAACAGACGTATGCAAGTTTGTGTTCTATTTCTCTGCGCTTCTCTTCCTCATCACAAAAATATAGCTTCTGGTTTTCTATTTTCTTGTTTACTGTTTTGATCAGTAACAACAAAATAAATCGACATAATCAAGTCTCTGCACATCTCTGGGCTTATGAGAGACTGTTCCGAAGATTATACGAGAAACAGATATAATATATATCTTATGATGGATATTTCTGGTGCAACTTCTACTTTTCCAGGGGAAGGTGCCATTGCTGACGGCTGAAGCTCTCCATCACCTGGACATCTTCATATTTGTGCTAGGTACCTTCCACGTGATTCTATGTGTGGCCAAGATAGTTCTTGGATACGAAAAGGTATGGCTTGCATACTACATTCCAAATCTCTACTTATGTTTATTGGACTAATTCCGTGATGCTCGCCTTCCACGTTGCTGTGTTCATTAGATACATCAATGGAACACATTGGCCAATCATGATGACTATCACAAGCTGCAACAACGTAAGTGAAGACCCTCACACTAGACTTATTTACTTCGCGAATTTCTGGTATGAAGCGTCTGCGTTTCTTGCGAATCTGATTGAAGTGGTCATATCTATATCGTTTGGAGCTGCAGAATTACTAGAGAAGCAGAAAGACCGAGGGTGTCTCGCTAACCTAGGAAAAA
Organism: Eucalyptus camaldulensis; assembly: GCA_019915185.1. Lineage (NCBI taxonomy): Eukaryota > Viridiplantae > Streptophyta > Magnoliopsida > Myrtales > Myrtaceae > Eucalyptus > Eucalyptus camaldulensis. The sequence goes on along the minus strand of JAHSVA010000014.1, from coordinate 5,360,111 downwards.
AATCGAAAGGGCTTGGCTGGATGGTAATAGTCTCTACGAGTCTCTTGATATATAATGCGACAATACTCTTCATTGAAGAAGTTCATGTCGAGCTATAGATTTCTCTTTATACATTTTGGTATGTTGCAGTGTTCGTTTTTCAAGCAGTTTTATCCTTCTGTGACCAAGTTCGAGTATCTCGCGCTTCGTTTGAATTTCATGGTATGCCATTCTTCTACAAACTTGTAACTCATCTCATGCCCTATTTCTTCGAAACGGCTTGCGCAAAACTTACGTCTTCTCTACAGGCACAAGATATCGATAAGACGAGGGAAGATTCTCAGTCTTCTCCACAGGCATGCGATTTGCATCGGCCGAAAGAAGAATTTCAGAACTACATAATCGATGTCGTGAGAAAGGATTTTGAGAAAATTGTTGTAATCAGGTAATTACTGATTAGTTCCCCTCTCTAGCTATCTAAGCGTTCTTTTGATTTTGAAAAATATATCTCGACGAGCAAATAATGGAATAGAAAATGATGGAAAAGGGGAAAGGAGGTATCTTACTATACTGACAAGAAGAAATCTAATTCATTGGACACTCTTGCTATTCTCTTTCTAATCTGGTCCCGAAAAATGGATTTTTTTTCTTCGTGTCCATGGATTTATGAAAGAGTTGATAAGTGTAAAAAATCTTTTGGTTAAAAAGAAATACTATTTCCTAATTTTGGGTAACTTGTTGGTAATGCACTGATACTTTTATAAAATTATTAACTCATTTTTATAGTTTACAAATTACCAACTTTTATGAATTTATTAATACTTTTTGGTAACTTACCAATTGTTTTTTGATTAAATTATCAACTAGTTTCAAGTTACTTACCAACATTTATTTGGCTTTTTTGATTTATAAATCTTTTTACCGACCTTTTTCGTCTTTCTTACAAACTTCTTGAATTATCAGCTCTAATATGAATTTACCAATTTTATTTATTTATTTATGTGACTTACCAACTTTTCTTCATTAGTCTAGCAACTATTTTTTATTTACCATCTCTCATTTGAGTTGCTTACAATCTTGCAATTATATATTTTCTTAGATTTAGCAACTTCTCTATTGAGTTGCTACCTGTTATTAGCCTTAGTTACAACCCAGTTAAATTTACCAACTATTGAAATGCGAATCTTAATTGTACTGATTACCAACTTTTAATTATCTTGCTTACCGATTCTTTATATTTACTATTGTTTTCAGAAATTACCAATCTTAATTAGAGTGATTACCAAATTTTTTCATTAATTTACAAACTATGGTTTTGTGAACTCTTGCTTGGATTAGTTACCGATGTTTATTTAGTTTAAATCAAACAACTAACTTCTTTCATCTCCAACCAAACAAAAAAAATTTCTAGGGTGTACCAACTTTTTTTTATTTGTGTCACTTACCAACTTTTCTAAGATTAAGTCCCGAATAATTTTGGGTTGCCGACTCCATTTAGGTTTCTTACCAACGTTTATTTGTTTACGTTATTAAGTTATCAGCTTTTCTATTGAGTAGTTACATTTATTGGCCTTGCTTATTTTACAATTTACCAAATCCTTTTAGAAACTACCAACCTTAATCAAAGTCACTAACAACTTTTCTCTGATTAAGTTATTATGATAGTGACAATATTGAGGATAGTTTATTCTTTTTTCTAGTTACCAACTTTTATTTACTTTTGTTATTAACATCTTAGATTTACCATCTATTATAACAAACAGTAAACTATTTTAGTGTGATTATCAACTATTATGAGTTGACAATTAATTTTGGTTTATCAACTCTTATTTGAGTTACCTACCAACATGAGATTTTTTTTCTTGATCAAAAGAAATTTGTTTTTTTTTTTCAAATTTTACAAACTTTACCATTGAGTTATCAATTTCAGTTATACTGCTTAACAACATTTTTTTTTTAAATGTAATGACTAGGTTAGCTGTTAGTCTTACGTTACCAATTTTTTTTTTCAACTTATTAACTTCTCTTATTTATGAAAAAGAAAAATATTTTATCTTTGGAACAACTTTACCTTTCTTAAAAATGCCTATAAATTCAACTATTATATGAAATTATCAACATTTCATTTGAGTCATTTATCAATTCTTTTCCCCAGTTAAATAACCCAATTGAAAAGTTAGTAAATTAAAAAGAACCAAATAAATATTAAAAACTTACTCAAATTCTTGGGAACCCCAGCAAGTTGAAAACCTAGATTGAGAAAATTAGTGAACACTAAAAGTTAAGTCAGTAAATATATTTAAGAATTGATAAGTCCAAGTTGTAGTTAAGAAAGGTAAATAAAAGATGGTAAAATATTAAAAATATTTTTAATCAAAAGAAAAATAGACTTGGCAAGTAACTTACTGAGAGTTGGCAAGCCAATACTATGTGTTAACTTAATTAGAAAAAAAGTGGGTGAGTTACATAAATTTACATCGGTAATTTCTAGCAAAAGTTAATAAATATATGGGTTGCAAACCAACGCAACAGTGGATGACTCAATAGAAAAGCTAGTAAATGAAAAAATAATTAAATCTGTGCGTGTAATTCACTTTAATTTGGGGTGGTGATTTCATATGAGAGTTAGTATATTTGAAATATCCATAAGATATACTGATAAAAGTAGGTAAATTAGTACAAGGATTGGTAAATTCTAAACTATAAGAAATGTTGGTAAATTACTAGCAAGTTACTTAAAACAACAGTCAGCGGTCATTTTTTTTTATTTATTATTATCAATAGTTTATGGACAATGGGGAATAAAAAAAACACCGGTATCTTTGGCACGGAACAATAGAAATCTGCTATTTTAGTTTGCTTGCCCTTTGGAACGCGGTGGAAAAAATTGTCACTTCTAATGTCCAACCTCTTCCCGTAATTAAGCACCATTTGTTCAATCGAAGAGAGTGAAAATAATTAAAGCAGTAGTAAACAGAAAGTGCTCTATGGCTTATCAAAAGAAACAGAAAGTGCTGAGCTCTTGGCTTGTTGGTTTCTGTTTTTGGTCATTGCAGTTGGTACTTGTGGATATTCGCAGTGATCTTTTTGTTGGTGAATGTGGCCGGTGAGTGACTCAGACACATGTTACGCAGCATTATATTGTTGATGATAGTGATAATATTCACTTATCGAATGACGCTGAAATTGATATTTTCTGGTCCATGAAGTGATATTCCCTTACTATCATGTAGCGCATAGAACCCGGCGAACTTGTTAGCATGAGGACAAACTGCCAATCGATTGACCAGAGAGAGTGCATATGAAATTTAATGGTCCGGTAACGAATGAAATTGATTAGACACTACAACCATCTCTAAATAAAAAGTGACATCTGAAAATAATTCATCATAGGAAGGATGATGAAGGTCAACACAGTTTGTTCCAAATGTCTATTAACCAAAGATTTTCCAGTGGCGGATCTTGGGGAGCAAAAATTCCTTCATGAAGCTCTCATATCATATTTCCATTTATGTCTTGACAATTTTTTTTATACTTTTGCAGGATGGCATGCGTACTTTTGGATAACTTTCATTCCGTTGACTGTAAGTAGTGATAAATTACGGGTGATTATGTTTGTTGGCCCTTGAAGATATGGCAATTTGCTCATCCTAGAATTCATTCCAAAGACTGAGGGGCTATTTGGCAACTTGCCAAACAATATTTGTTTTTTTTCTTTTGTTCCCGAAAGTAGATTTGAAACAGAAATGCATTTGGTAAAATTTTGTTCTCGGAAACAAATTTATATTTTTTTGTTCCCGAAAGTAGATTTGGAACAAAATCGAGAAGTAGAAAAAAATTGATTTTCTATTCCTGGGAACAATTTTAGAATCAAATCAACCTATTTTTTTCCTCTAATTTATTCTTGTTCTTCTTCCCTCTCTCTTGTTCTTCAAGTGTTGCCGTCGCCCCTTGTTGTCCGCCGTTGGTTACTAGCGAGCTCGTCGGGCCAGGGTGAGGTCCGGTGAGGCCTGGGGAACTTGCGTCGACCTCACCAAATTTGGGCGACGAGCCTTAACTAGGCAAGCGGAAGAAGAAGAAGAAGAAGAAGAAGAAGAAGAAGAAGGGGAGAAAGAAAGGAAAAAACAGAAAAGAAGAAAATAGAAATAAAAAATAATTTAAAAAATAATAAAAAATGATTTGAAGTAGGAATTGAAATTTTGCTATATATAGAATACATATTTAATTTTTTATTTTAATTTATTAGTTAGTATTTATATTTATAGTTTATACTATAGTTTATTATTTACTATTTAATAAAAAAATTGATTAGTTAATATTTTTATTACTTAGTATAACTATAATTAATCAATAGAATTTCTATGATTTGATATAATTTTAGAATGGAATAGAATTCTAAATTTGAATTCTTTTGAAATTGAAAATATAATAAAATATAATATGATTTCTTCACTCATAAGAAGACAATTATATTGGTGAGTGGTCCATGAGAATTCAATATCAAATTTACACTCATATAAAAAAATAATTGAAAAATAATTGGAATATAAATTTTATGTAATTACCAAATGCATTTATGTTCTTTTTCTATTCTAGAATCAGAAATTTTGTGTAATGTCTAAACACGTTCTTTTAGTTAGAAATTGTTCCCGAAAACAAAATAAAAAAGAATAATTTATAATAAGAAATTGTTCTTGGGAACAGAATGGTTACCAAACGCGCCCTGAGTGTCCCTAAGAAACATTTCAATCTAAATAACAAGACGTGTCATACTGTAAATTTCCAAAAAGATATGTTTATTTCTCTAATGAAAATAAAAAGACTCCACATCTAACTAGGTTTCTAGCTTCTGTGCAGCTTTTGCTTATTGCCGGCACCATACTGGAGCACATGATAACACGACTTGCAGAAAAGGTCGCCAAAAAGCATTCAGCAGAAGACGGTTCTTGTAGTGAAAAAAGCGAAAAGGAGTTGGCTGTCAAATTTCCAAGTCATTATTTCTGGTTCCGTAGGCATCGATTCGTCCTCTACTTGATTCACATCGTGCTATTTCAGAACTCCCTAGAGCTTATCATCATTGGTATTAATCTAAGTTTATTGCCGTACTGGGGCAATTCCAACTATATAATGCTTTCTCATATCTCTATGCAGTTCCAATATAATTTTCACTCCTGCATCATGGGAAAGGCTGGTTTTGCAGTTCCAATCGGGTAGGCTACTGATTGCTCATATCCTTATCCTTCGATTATCCCTGTGTGCCATATTAGATCGATTATACGAATGCCTATGTCAATCAAATTGACTTTCTTGGCATGTTTTGCACAGAGCCTTTATCCAGTTCATGTGCATCTACCGAACGCTACCCCTATATGCAATTATGAAACCGCAGGTATGACAAACCTACGACATGCTTATGAGTTGTGATAAGCCAGAGTTTAATATTGTATACTAATGATTGGACTCGATATGCGAACCCTTTTTTTGGTTCAGTGTCGAGATAAAACTAAGATTCATCCGGGCAAGAACCACTCGGGCGAAGAGGAAGACATGTGGATTGTGACCCAGATTTGGAACTGTTATGAGGGATGGAAATCAAAGAGGGTGGCCACAAATGAATCCGCTGAAAATGGTTCCAGACATAGGTCAGCGGGAACAACCGAGCAGATGAAAGGTGGTGAAGTGGAATTAGAGACCAAAGCAGACATCGAAGCGCCAAGAAATCCAAGAATGTACATCAGAGACGAAAAACAATTGAGAGCTGAAATGGATTTAGTCCAAACGTGTTTCCGTCTATTTTTTTCCTTTGGTATTACTCTATATGTACACGTGACGAGAGCAAGTCTCTTCGGACAATCATCCTTTTTTCTCTCAATTGATACTGCTTAACTATTTTGGTCATCATCTTTGAGGCTACTCTGATATGAACGATTTGATTGATGACAGTGGAGGTAAAAATGTGATTTCTCACTAAAAAATTGGATTTAAACAGAGAACAAAAACAATTAACTTAATTTAACAGCAATAGTCAATTTTTTTTTTGTTCCACTCCTCTCTTCTATATACATATGTGTGTGGTGCTCACGGGGATCAAATCCTAAACCTAGTATTCTCTGGCCCCACCCTTGCAGTCCCTTTACCAGCAGAGCCGCATGCCTATTGGCCAGTAGCCAATTTGCATGCCTTGGATTGCTAGAGGATCAACCACAACATGTATAGTTTCGCTGGAGATCAAAGTGTTCCTTTCATAATGATACTACGGTTTCACTTTTTTATCTATTTATGTTCACCATATCAACAATTTTCACATTGATGTACATTTGATTTATACAAATAGACATGACAATAATGAAAACTTTTATAAAAATCAAACTTCATAATACAAGCAAAACTACCAAAGATAAGATATACATGGAATAATATATAGTTGCGTATATTCAAGTATCCGATAGTAAAACTTTGTTAGAAGAGTACAAATAAAAGTTGTTGACCCCTAAATTTTGGTTATCAAAATTTAATTATTTACCGCATGAGAAAAGTAGGAGTCGACCTTGACCCCTAAACGAAGGTATCATGAAAATGGTTCGCATTTTCATTTAATAATTATAGGTCCACATAAATTGTGTTTAAGTCGGTCCAGTCATAAATTGCGTTGGATTTAGCCTTGAGTGCTGCATGGGTTTAAAAAGGGAAGCCCCAAACTTAATTGATTTTCCAGGACTTAGCCCACATGAAGTAAAATTCGGTCAAGGCCATAATCCCTATAGTGGCCGAAAATCCCCATGTATTATGGGTGCTCCAAACTAGGAAGTTTATCCTTTGGTCAATTTGGGAAGAAATAAGGTTATAGAAATTTCGGTCACATGTGAATAGAAGAGAGGGATATCTTAATTTCCTAGCATGGATGGATTAATATATTCTTGCAATCTAAATTACGAAAGTATGATTCCGAGAAAGCCTCAGTCTCATGCCTATATTAGCGCTCTTTCTCCCAAATGACAAGACACAGCACATACAATATCGTTTCTTTGAAGTGTCCCAATTGACAAAATATCTTTGCCAATATTGGACCTCAGTTTCACTAAGAGAAGATGGGTTTTGCGATGATTCTTAATAGGATTCTCGATCATTCTTATAAACACTATAAATTTACCACCTATTAGGAAATCACAGACCCTTTTTTTGTTATTACCGATTTTTCTTCGATTAAGTTGACAACTGGTTTTGGTTTATCTACTCTCATTTGAGTCTCTTACCAATAGGTTTATTGTTTTCTTTTTTAAAATTTTACAAACTTTACTATTGAGATGTCACTTTTAGCTTGCTTACTATCCCTTTTTTAGGATTAGGTTGCTAAATAGTCTTTCGTTACCAATTCTTAGTTGGGTTTTTGTTTTTTGGTTTGTAACTCTTATTTGAGTTAGTTACCAACATTTTACTTTATTTTTCCAAATTATTTTCTTAGTTTTGACAAAAAATATAAAAAATTATATTTGTCTTTTACCACCTTTTATATACTTTTCTTACCAATGCATTATCAACCTTTAATTTGAGAGGAAAATCGTTAAATTAGTCTTAAACCCTATTGCACTACTGTTAATCTAATCCTGAATTTCTACACAAGATTCCAATATAGCCGTTCCGGTAAACTTTTTCTAGAGATCACTGATGTTGTGTCATGTAGAACGATTAGTGATGACCGGACTACCACATTAGCAATTTCTAGGAAAAGATTAGCCGAAATACTACATTGGATTTTTGCATAATAATTTAAGACTATATTGGCAAAATTGAATAGTTTAGGACTAAATTTGCATTTGTACATTTGAGTAATTTTTTTTCTAGTGATTTGCAAATTTTTTTCCTGGTCAAATAAATCAATGGAAAAATTGGTAAATTAGAAAGAAACAAAAAAAAAAATGGAAACTGAACTAAATCTGTGGTAACCCAAAACTTATTGATAGCTTAATTTGAGAAAATTGGTAAATCACTTAAAATTAGATTAGTAATATCATATAAGAGTTATTAAAATTTAAGGTGCAATTAAGAAAGGTAAACAAAAGTCAGTAAGCGATAAGAAAAGTGGGTAAAAGAAGAAAACTTGGTACTACAAAAAATAAATTTGATAAGTAATTCAATTTAGAGCTGTTATCTAAATCAAGTTGGTAACTTAATCACAGAAAACTTAATAAGTCCCTCTAAATGATGTTGGTAATATCTAAAAATAGTCAGTAAATTTAAGGTGTGGTGAACAATTGCAAATAAAAGTTTGTAAACGACAAGAAAGTTGGCAATGCAAAGGAAAAAACAAATCAGTGTCAACTAGTAACTCAATGAGACGATTACTACATATTATATGGTAATTTTGGAGAAAAGTTGGTGAGAGTTCGTAAATGTACGGGGTTAAAAACAAACGCAAATAAGGCTTGTTGACCCTATAAAAAGTTGGTAAATTAAAATAAAAAATAAAAATTTAAACGTCGGGGTTGGTACGATAAATGAAGTTTATAACCAAAAAATAGTTAATAATTTAATTTTAAAAAATTGGTGAATAACTTCAGTTTATGTTGGTAATTTCAACTATGCAAATAGACATAGGTAAGTCGATTTAAAGATTGTAATGTGCAAACTATAAAAATGTTGATAATTTCGTTAACCTGGAAAATAAAGTCACTAGTTACTCGATACTAGAAAAAGTCCGTATTATGGCCAGAACAATAAAAGTGGGCGACTTAAGCGAATATTACACAGCATTTTAGTGATAGTCATAATGTTTACAACGAATAGTGCTGAGATTATTTCTTCTGGTCCATTTTCAGTCTCGATCACGCAATCCTAGCGGCAAACCAGGGCGTACTAGAAGGCAGACCAGGGCACGTCTCAATCACGGACCAAGCTGCGTCTCGGTCGCAAACCAGCCCCTGTTTAGTGGTCGCTCAGTACTGTGATAGCCGTCATTTGAAGGAAGTTTTCAAATCTTAATTCCCTTTTTCCTCTCAAAAAGTCTTAATTCCCTCCGGCTTTTCTATCTTCTGGCTCGCATGTACTGCCCAGTGTGCCCGGAATTCTCTCGAAGTTTGCCCAAGAACTCTGTGCGAGAGGTTGCTGTCTGTGCCATGAGTTCTCTGCTACGCGTGTGCGCGTGCTCTGCCCCCGGAGCTCGTCCTTTCTGCTTTTGCTCTCTCTTTTTTCGGTAGCTTCCTGCGACCGAGGATATCTCATTCCCCTTGGCCGATTGTCATCTCTCCTTTGTATCTCCGAACTGCACCGCTCTCTTCTCTTTCTATCTCTGCCTCTTTCTGCACCAAGGCTCTACCTCTTTCCTCTGTTCAGTGCCTATTTCCTGCTATCTCTTTGCTTCACTCAACCTTCTTCTCTTTCTCTGTTTTCTTCTTCTATTGGCTTATCCTCACCTGCACAAATACCGAATACTCTTCGTTGTTCTCTGCTCTTGCCAGCACCGACTGAACGTTCCCACTTTGTTTTTATCAAATTGGTCAAAAGGGACCGGTTGTGAGACTAAACGATGATCCAGCTTCTCAAATTGGTCAATCCAACACTGTAAATACCTTCATTTATGCTCATTAAAAAGGTAAATAAGACCACGATGACAGAGAAACAATCATATTTAGGAGGAAATGTTTCAGGAATATCACTTAAAAAGGTATATAAGACCAATGACTCGATTGCTGAAGATTCATTAGATCTTAACATGATCTTTCTCCACTTCTGCAATTAAACTAAAAAATTATGAGAAATGATTCAGACTGGAAGCCGCCATCAAACACCAACATGCATAAATAAGAGACATAGACGCATTCCCAAAGCCAAAATCAGAACACATATATCCTATCAAGGGACAAAGGAGCCTCAGCAGAACCCACGATGATTTTGTACATTTGATTTTTTTTATAATATATATTCACACCATAATGCGTCTTTTTTAGCGATATTAATCCTTACGTGGAGATTTTTATTTGATTTTTAATGTACCTTGCAATGTCTATATTCTCCCACACCTCCCTTTTTTTCAATATATGTTTGTTTCAGCTTTACTACGTAATCCGGGTAGAAAAGGAAAACATATTGTTATACCAAGAAAATAATTTTTGTTTGATGCCTTCAAAAGGAAAAGAATTGATGCGATCATAGCCATACCCGGATTCACAATAATCGACGAAAAAGAGGATCAAAACCAGTACAGCACAGACGGTCGAGGCCGGCGCTCGCACGATCCAGACAACGGCGAAGCCCGAAACCGGGCAAAACAGGGCACAAAAAAGGCGTCAGTCAAGGGTCCCTACACGGCTCGAGGGCGGCGAAGGGTGGGCGAGCTCGATAGATCGGACCACGTCCGGTCGCCTCTCATGCCTCCCAACCGGGATCCTCGAGGAATCGACACAATTCGAAACAAATCAAAAAGAAACGCACCGAGACCTACCGTGGGGAGACGCACGCGTCGGCGAGGGCCGGGGGCCGAGATCCAGGCGCGGTAGCTATTGCCGACCATTGCAAGCTGCTTCGTCTATCGCGAGCGTGAAGGGGTGAGAGGAGGAGGAAAGGAGAGGCCGGGCCGGGGGAAGAAGAGAAAATGGGCCAAGCCCAGGCAGGGGGAGGAAAAACAAAAAGAGGAAGGCCCCGCCCCGAGTTTCTCTCTCGCTCTTTTTAATAATAATAAATTAATACTTTTTTCTTTTTAAAAAATAAATTTTATTACTATTACTGAAAAATGATTCTAATGGCTATATATTATGCAATTTAACGAAAATTATTTTTGTTTAAGGATTGAAAATTAATTCTTACTTTTCTTTGCAATTAAACCCTCAAGAACAAGCAAAAATTAGGTATTAACAAAGGAGGGAGCTTAAGCCTGTGCTCGTTAACTTATCCAATGGAATCGACATTTGCCAAAAAAACTTACACCAATGAATTATAGGTCAACTAGAAAATACTTACTACTCCACACCATGCAAGTTATCCGATATGGGGCTTTTTCAACACAATCTAGATGTGTATCTCAACAATTTCTCCTTCAGGTGTGAGCATGGTGTTAGGTTTGGATAAAGAGGCTAGGGATGAAGGCAGGGATTGATGGAGATTTAAGTTAAGATATGTTGGTATAAAAGGATACTTGAATTAAAGAAAAACGGACCTAATAGCGAGCTCTTGGCTTGTTGTTTTCTGTTTTTCGTGGTTGCAGTTGGTACTTCCGGCTATGTGCAGTGAATTTTTTTTCTCGTGAATGTGGCGATGAGTGACGTAAGCATGTATTACACAGCTTTGCATTCTTAGTGATAGTTATAATGTTTATAACGAATAGAGCTGAGATTCTATTTTCTGGTCCGTTTTCTCATAATAAATGAAAAAAATTAGACATTCAAGCCATCTGTAAATATGGGATGACTTCTGAAAATAATTCACCGTCAGAAGGATAATGAAGTTCAACATTTTGTTCCAAATGTCTATCAACTACCTATTATGCTAGAGGAGATCTTACTATGGGAACAACGATTCCTTCACGAAGCTCTCACATCATATTTCTGGTTTTGGTTTTTTTCTTGTTTAAAATAAGTAAGGCTCTAATAATATATCAGAAAATGAATTCATGTCAATTAAATTTATCTCTTGGATTTTTTATTTTTCTGTTGCGGGATGGCATGCAGTCTTTTGAATATCTTTTATTCCGTTAATTGTAAGTAGTGTTGAACTTTCCGAGTCCTTATTTTTGCTTGCCCTTGAAGATATGGCATTTTGCTCATCCCGGAATTTACTCCAGAGATGAGTGCCTGCAAGAAACACTTTAATCTAAACGACAAGATGTGTCATAGTGTACATTGAAGCAAGTTTTGATTCAGACTAATTATCCTCAGAGTCTGCTTGAAAGTTATCATTTTCTACACATTATCATATTCCCATGTGACGTTCAGGATGGATTACTCGTTCTCCTACGTGGACGAATACTATGTCTATGCCTCCCTCTCAACTCATTAGGCACCTCATATCCTATCTCCTCTTATGTTTCGTTTGATCGCTTGTCTACGAAACATATGTACTGTATTAGTCATATTTCTGAAGAGATAGAATCCGCATCCTATGATGAAGCAGTTCATGATCCATTGTCACGCCTAGACGCTCGGATGCACGGCATTCCTCAATCACTTCGGTCATTTGATGGTAACGTTCCAAGAGGCATCCCTGACCCATTCTTTTAATCGTTTATTTAAATGCAAGAGGAAGCAGAAATAAAACCATTCACGAACAATAGTGATAGTAACAAACATATATAACAAAGGACGATATCTACATATGCATTAGTCATCACATGCCACTCTTTTTATATCCAAAAAGCTCAGCTGTACACACATCCAAAAAAGGGTTTGGTGGTACACCTAACACTTCTAGTACTACAAGGATAACCTCAAAAGTGATATCCCCTATGCCTTTAGTATGCATCTATTGTATACTACCACGTCTCAGGCTAGGGGTTCAACTCCGGATCTAGGTCCACCTCCGAATCAGTGACCTCACCATTGGGGGTATCCATAACCATTGGGTCCCAAACAATACCCTTAGATCCCTTGCTTTGTGGTCCATCAAATCCCCGAAGAGGGCTCTTGGTGCTCCTCTCTAAACTAAACGTACTGGACTGCAAACTTATGGGGCACTGGGTTAAGTAGTCCCTCATTCACCTAAATGGTGGTCACACGCTTCTCATATCTAATGTCACGCCCCGATCCTCAGGGACACACCCATCCTTCTACCAGGTCGATTTTAAAGTACGGTAACATAGGACTAAGTATCGCCGACCCTTTCTTTTTATTACGCATGCGGAAGCAGTTATAAATCCCCAGACAATAAAACAATAGAATAGAAAAGCATGCCATACTTTTCATATTGAAATTCACAACCACACTTTTATTAACAGCACAACTCATAGTATATTTACAATACTATTCACAGCATACTTGTCTCACACCTATCTACACTAAGACAGGGTTCACAAAAGGGATGGGGTCTCAATCCACATTCGGGTTGTACTCAAGATCACTCTTTGGATCATGTTCTGCTTCAAAAATCTTTCTCCTCCTCAAGTTTCACATTAGTGCTCTCCTTCTCAGGTTCCTCTTGCTTGGCTCCTCCTCAGGGTCCTGAAAAGGTTATTCAATAATCAATGAGACAACGTCTTAGCGAGTTCTACCCCTTAAGACCCAATTAGTAAGCCAATACACTATGGGCTGCCTGAACACGTATAGGTCAAAGGGCTTACATTGGCCTCGGATTCCACCTACAAATTAAGGTTAAACACAAATATTCAAACAATTCATGACATCCGATTAAGCATTGATCAATCGATTTACTTGATTACATGTCAATCGGACCATCTCTAGGTCATTCCCACTTGTACCATGATTCCCAAATGGTGTACTCATTCACCAAATCACATGTGTTTCTCGAGCGTCGTTTTCGCCAATGACATACCGATCACTGATATCGTGTGTTCTTTAAGGCGCCGTCTTCACTAGTGATATCCTCGATTACCGAACCACATGTTCTTTCTAGGGCGCTGTTTTCTCCAAGGTGACATCGGCAATAGACAACATCGTGAGTTCTCTAAAGCGTCATTTTCACCAGTGATATTTCCTTAATCACCGAACCACGTTTGTCTTAAGTTATTCATGTGCGTTCTTTAAGGCGCTGTTTTCGCCAGTGATACCTCCAATTACCGAACCATGTATGTCCAATAACATCGTACCTAATTGGTCTCAGCTAATAATATTCTCAGTTAGCTCTCACCATTCTCTCTACTATATAGCTCATCAATGTAACTAGCGCTATATACCCATACTCGGCCATCTACCAATCAAATATTCAATAACAAACAATTAAGGACAAATTCTCAAATTTCACAATTTAATCAATTCTATATAAATTAAAGCTCAATTAAATAAACGGTCTACACCACGACAATCAGCACGAAATTCCAGTAACCGACCATCCCGGTTGAATTTCCGGAAAAATAATTAATTAAATAATTAATTTCAAAAATTAAATAAATAATATTAAAAATCCAATTTAGGTCCGTATTGCCTGATTGGAGCCTGAAACGGGTCGGGAAAAGTCCTGAGATGCATTCAATAAATATTAGAGGCTCTCTACTTACTAATGACTAAGTCTAACCACCTAACATGCATCATTAAGTCACTAATTTAATTGTTCTAACCTAATATAACCACCTAAGTGCACGCAATTAAATCTAACCAACCCTTAAGCATATTTAGCAAACTAAGAAAACATTAGTGAGTAAAACTCACTTGGTAAAAGCGAAAACCGAATCACCGCGACGGCGGCCGAAATCGGGCTTTCGACAATACCGGCGGGCTTGGACCGGGCCTTAAACTTGGCCCAACAAATCTCAGCCCAATTGAGATTTGTTCTTGCTTTTGGGCTGGACCCAAGTTGGGTTGGGCCTGCTGAAGATGGGCTTCAAATTGATTTGTTGGAGGCCTCTCTCTTGGGCTTGGGCTTGAAGACTGTAGAATTAGGCCAAGTTGCTGGCTTTGCTGGTCTGATGAGCCGAACAAAAGCAGCAAAGGCCGCTCGAGCGTGGACTGAATTTATTCGAGGAGGCTCGTTGGAATCACGAACGAGTTGGGCTGCACTACTTCAAGCTTCACTGGTCTTCGAGCAGGCGTGCACTGGCCACGTGGAACTGAGGGCATCGACTGAAGACTCACGGCCAAATGGCAGCAAGCCAAGGCTGCTCAGTCAACTAGTGAATCTCGGTGTTTGCTGCAATTAACCGAAGGAGACGGACTAGTGGACGCGTGGGCTGGCGTTCGTTGGGTTGATGGGTCGAGAACGCCTGGCAACAAGAGAACGAGAAGCAGCTTCGCTCGGTGGTCTTCACACCAGTTTGTTGACTGAACCCAAGGCAGGCGTTGCCAAGTGGCGACGAGACAGGGCATCTTGATCAATTGAGAAGCTCCGGTGGCTCGCTTGTTGATTGAAATAGGCCAAGAAGCTAGCAGGTGGCAAAGGCAGGGGAGTGAGACCGACGGAAGTGGAGATGCTGGCTGCTTTTGCTTCTGCTGGTTCTTCCGTTGTTGTCGCATGTGAGATAAGCGGGGATGAGGGTTTCAGTGGAGCTGCTTCGTTGACTTTAAAGGAGGACGGACGAAGGGGCAGCAACAAAGAAGAAACTGCTTCGGTGGAGGCTTCACTCGGTGGAGTTTCGGTCTTCAAAATCAGCAATTGTTGGAGGTGTCGCAAGAAGAAATAGGGAGAGAAAGGATGGAGGTGGACGGTGGGTGAGAGAAGGCAAGGAGATAGAGATGAGGAGTGAGGTGGGCCCTTGGCTTTATATTATGCAAAAATATCCTCCAATAATCACTCTTGGCCAAGTAAAAACACTTGACCTTCACTAAACCATCCAAATGACCCCCATAACCTCTCAAGTAGTCCAATATTGCTAGGGTGAGGGGATGATACGAATTTCTTAGCCAAGGCTTCAATTGCTCTTCAATTCTCTATTGATTCATTCTTAATTGGCCACCATAATTTCAATTGATATATCAATTATCAAATTGATAATTTTCCTCACACAATTACTCATCTTGCATCTCAATTTTGCGATCAAAACCATCTTCAACCTTATTTGCACAAAAATGACCCCGTGACGACTTTTTCCCAAAAAGTTTCGGTCGTCAGAAAAATCTTCTGAGATTGAGTCGACACCCCTATAACTTATTGTGACATGACGACAACTTCAATTTCTAAAATCGAACTTGAATTCTCAGTTAATTTCAACTTGGCGTGTTTTTAGCGTGATCTAGACTACCGGGTAACTTTAAGATATTTTTAAGTGCAAATGACCCGTGGTCGATTTTCTTCGAGCCACTATGAATCCACTCAACTCATTGGCGACTCTCGATTGTTGTGAAAATCTTGATGATTCAAATACGACCACAAGGTACCAAAACAATAAGAAAATCAATCTAGGGCCAGTCGACAAGAATTTTCTAATTTAGTGGGGTCACCCACAATTAGCCACACATCTCTGTCAAACCAATCTATCTCTAATTTCAAATCAATTTTTAATTGTGCCGTAATGGCCTCTAAAGATGGACACGGTCAAGAAGCCGATTCCTAATCGAGTTCTCAAGTCTATTGCCTTAGAATTCCGTAATAATTTTCTCGATTAGTCTAGTTATCTCGAGAGTGTTTGGCTCCGAGAATAACCCTATAGGCACATCAATGAAATGCCCGATCCATTCAGTAAAAGACAGGGTTGAAAAATCTGGATATCACATCTAATGTTTGTATCCTTAATTGGATAGAAGGTTACCTGATATCCTGATCCACAGGAAGCCCTAAATGAACATAACGGAACGACTTAGACATTCTTAGGCCTAAAAACATTTAGACAGTAGCAATGAGATAAAGCTTAGTAAGTAAGCTCCTTAATCATCACGCAAGGAGGTAATTCATCTCGAAATTGCCCTAAACATTCAATTTATTTATCAATGCTAGATCAATAGCAAAACTATTGCTTTGCTTTATCTATTAACAAGAAATAAATAACTTATCCTATCAATGTTCTCAGCACATAATCACATAGGCAGTTCTCACAATAATCCACATATTCAAGAGGCATAACAAGAATGTGCAATGTCTCATAACCATGCACAAATGTCATTTAATAATCCAGACGTAATCAAATATTATTCTCATGCACATTGCACATAGACAACTCAACATACAATACCTTACCAACATGCCCAATCATTACATAATCAATTCCCAATGTGACCACACCATTCCGATAAGCATACGTTAATCATATTTCTCAATCATAAATAAGGTTAATTAAAAGTATGCACATGCCACATAATATATAAATATATATATATATATATATATATATATATATATCCATGCTATACATGTACAAGTCATACATCACTCATAATATACACTCAACCACTCAACACTCATGTACTTTGCACACGTGGTGTTTCGAAAATCGCATGGCATTTCATACTACCATGCTATCATCGAGACCATGCTTTCAGATTATTAAAACTACTCTCGGCCATGACCAACTTGAAGGTCTGTGGTTTTCTAGCATGACTAAGCATCATCCTGCACCATTGGACACAGTATCGTCTTGCGTATGCATACGCCTTAGACGGGCATTCCAGTTAAGGAGTTTTGTTTCGAAATTTATCCACGAACAACATCCTATTGATGTTGAGGCATCTGAAACTCATTAAGCAAGCATCGTCCCACATAATCATACGCATTAGGAAGAAACTATTATCCTGCATAATCATACGCATTGGGACCATTATGTGATCACACGAGCATTCCACCAATCAAACCCATTTTTTATCGTCTTTATTAGTCAATGCAAGAATATGTAATGCTCATACCATATGCAATAGCATTAATCGTATGCAATCATGTCACCACGTGATCACATCCCAATTAACTATTCATCAAAGTAATTATGCATCCCTCTCATAATGTATTGCACCGCAATTTTACTTGAACACTTCAACGATTAATCTTATAAAGTAACCTTCCATAAACACTCATTAATTATAATCTTTGAGTACTATGTATACTTACTATTTTTCAATTTTAGGGATTACATAAGGACATGCCATATTTAAAATTAACATTCACCAAGCACTAAGCACTTAGGAATTTATAACATAAAGAAACCTTATCAAAATCAAGATAAGTTATTGCATCAAAAGATAACTTATAATTATAGCTTATCATAACGTATCATAACTTATTACAATAATTTGTTGCGTTTAAATATAATTTATCACGATAACTTATTGCATCTTATATTAACCTATCACGATAACTTATCACATCCTATAATAGTCTATTACGATAGCTTATTACATCCTATGATAGCCGATCACAATGGTTTGTCACATCGTATAAGAGCCTATCATGATAACTTATTGCAATTAAGCATAGCTTATCATGGTAAATTATTACGTCTAACTATCATTTATCATAATAACCTATAGCTACTACTTATCACTTATCATGATAACCTATCATTACTAATTATCACTTAACATGATAACCTATCACTTTAATCTACTTATCACTTAAACTAATTACCATTTATCTAATCATAGTTCTAAATGCAATTATAACCCTAAACAAGGGTTAGAAAGCCACTTACATTCGAATCTAGGCTCGGGAAGTAATGGCTATGGCAGCAAAGGGCTGACGATGGCAATGGCCCATGGTGGTGGCTAGACGGTCACTAGATAACCCATGGCAAGAGCCGTGGACGGTGGCATGGGTGGTGAATGGCAACAACAAGGGGACGTGCAGCCTCTGGTGGCTCACGGTAGCTCCAACCAAAGGAAAAAGAGAGAGGGAGGATGGCGTGAGGGTGCTGGATGTGCACAACTCGAGACCAAAACTCAGCACAGCGGTGAGGACAATGGCACACGAATGGCGAGCTTGAACAATGGACGGTGGATGTTGGATGGCAAGGTGAGATCCAAGAGGGAAAATGATAAAGAAATGGGTGTGAGATGAGGGAGAAAATGGGGGTAAGAGGTTTTCACCGGCAAGGGAAAAAGGGAGAGAGAGAGAGAGAGAGAGAGAGAGTGAGGGAAATGAGAGAATGAGAGAAAGTGAGAGAAATGAAGGAGAGAGAAGGGCTAAATGAGCTAGAAGAAATGAGAAGAAAGAGAGAGAATGGGAGATATACATTAAATGGGCTTCGTACTAAAATCTCCTAAAATCCTCATGCTCATGCTATTACTTGGCCAAGAATGGCTCTTGAAGATTGCAAATCCAAGGCAATTGATGCTTGGAATATCCACATGTGAGAATAGGGAGTAGGCTAGGCTAGGTGGTGATGTCACTCTCTGTCTCCTCCTTAGCTTGGGTGTCCATCTCTTCTTAATGCCCATCTTCCTTTGTTTTATTTGTCTAAGGCTTCTAGAAGAGGATAGAATGGTAATTACAAAGCCACTTTACTATTCACACATCTGGAGTCATAATTGTGCCAACTTTCAAAGACGAAAATGGGCTTGAATGGCCCATGGACTTTCTTGGGCTGCCCATGCTTAGGTATAAGGCTCATTGGGCCTCTCCAAATTTGTGGGCCTCCAATTTCCGGCCCGAATTTCACTTATCCAAAAATTCGGGGTTTATCGATATATAAAGAATTTGATAAAGCAATGTACAATAATTGTCTTTTAATCCTCTAAAGTCCAATACCCTTAATCGGATTAGAATTTGTAGTTGAAATCGATCAAATGCGGCTTTCGCATAATTAAAACCAACATGTGGCCTTTAAGGGTTTCGTAAGTTTGACTCATGGTTGAGTTCATATCAATCCACATTTAGGCCTTTTCAATTTATGGACGATCCTCGGTTGCTGTTGTGTAATCATGAGGAGTCAATTGCTCCTTTCGAAGTACATGATCATTCAAAATTGGTTTAATATCATTCATAATTAATATAATAATTGTGTGGAATCATCCGCAACCCGATTATATACTATTGTCGAATCAATCTATAACCATTCTTGGATCGGTTTGAAATGACTTAATATTGTCCCCAATCGATCCTTATGGTTGATTTATCAATCTGTAGTTGAGTTCTCTGGTCGTGCGCATCATTATCCTAAATTACTTTTCCCAATAGCTTTAACCTCTTGAATAGTTCACAAATCAATTCAAAGTCTAATTCTATTAATTGCGCATTGATAAAATTAAACCCTTTATTATATCCAAAATAGGGTTGGATTTTAAGGATGTCACATCCATGGTGGCAGAAGGCCATTGAAGCAGAGTTGCATGCGGTAATAGATAACCACATATGGGATATAATTCCATTGCATGCTCATTGGAAACCCATTGTTGCAAATGGGTATATAAGATCAAGTACGAGGTTGATGGATATGTTGAATGGTATAAGGCCCACTTAGTGGCCAAAAGCTTTACACAACGTGAGGATTTCAATTATCACAAGACATTCTCTCTGATTGCGAAGGACGTCACTATTCACTCCTTTCTTTCCATTGCTACTTTTTGAGATTGGGATTACATCAAATGGATGTTTAGAATGCCTTCCTTCATGGTGATCTTGATAAAGAAATATATATGGACCTTCCATCGAGATTACAGTGATAGAGGGAACTTGGAGTGTGTCCTCTCCATAATTTCCTTTTTGGGTTCAAGCAAGCTTCTCGATAGCGGTATGTAAAGTTTACTATAGCTCTAACAGCCATTGGTTTCAAGCAATCTAAGCACAACTATGCCCTCTTCACTTGGATAAAAGGTACGTTGTCAATCTACTTGATGACATATGTTGATGATAAATTTATTATAGGGAACGATGGATTGGTCATCAAGAGTCTCAAAGAATATCTATATTAACTATTCATATTAAGGACTTGGGATCTCCTAAGTATTTCTTTGGTATTGAGATTACTCGCTCAGACCTAGGAATATCTCTCAACCAATGGAAATTTATGTTAGAAATTATATATGAATATGGCTTATCATAATGTAAACCAACTACCATTCCTATTGATTAGAATATCAAGTTAACTACCATTGATTATGACATCGGATCATCTTCTGAGATTGATGACCCATTAGTCAAAGATCCATCCCACTATCAAAGGCTTGTAGGTAAACTTATATAACTCACTATGATCAGGCTAGATATATAATAAGCAATGTTGAATCTCAGTCAACTTATACATAACCCATAGGAATCTCACATGAATGCAGCCTTGAAGGTTATAAAATATTTAAAAAGAGTCGAAGACTTGGAATACCCCTCTCTCAAGATTGCAATTTGGAAATGAATACTAATTATAATACAGACTATGCCACATGTCCTATGAGTCGAAGATCAATTACCAGTTCTTGTATCAAATTGGGAAAGTTGTTACTTTCATGGAAGACGAGAAGAAGTCAACCGTAACACTATCATTTACTGAAGCTGAATATCGTGCCATGGCCAAAACCGTTTGTGAAATAATTTGGATACAAGGCTTGCTTTCAAACCTTGGGATACGAGTCAAAGGGCCAATGAACTTATTCTATGACAATGATGCAGCACTCAAACTTGCGATGATTCCCATATCTCATGAGAGAACGAAACACATTGAAGTAGATTGTCACTATACTCAAGATGAGATCCAAGAAGGAGTAATCAAGACAAATGGAATTGAAACCACAGAACAGCCTGCAGACATCTTTATTAAACCATTATGTCAAAGACAGCACGCATATTTGCTAAGCAAGCTTAGCGTCTTGGATATATATCAGTCACCAGCTTGAGGGGGAATGTTGGAGATATGTGAGGATTGGACCAAAGATTGTAATTGGACTGAAAATTGTGATTGATATCGATCCAAGATTGTAGACAATTGTAATTGATAGATTATATCAATCCGTGATTGGATTTGATTTAATGTATCTTCATTTATTTTTTCCTCAGTTCAACATTCATTGTACTATAAATAGGAGTTTGGACAATGTAAAAAGATACGATTGAATATATAGAAATTACAAGTCATTCTCACTTTCTTGGCATATTCCTCTTGATTCATCGTGCTGTTTGGAAACTCCCTAGAACTTGCTTTCTTCTTCTTTATATTGGTGAGCAATCATATAGCTCAAATTGTCTTTTTTATTTGTATTAAGCAATGTTTCTGGTCGTATTGGTGAAGTTCCAACTGTAGAGTGTTACTTCATATCTCTACGCAGTTCGAATACCAATTTCCCTCTTGCATTATGGTAAAGGTTGGTTTTGTTGTCCCAAGAATAGTGACCGGGTAAGGCTACTGATTGCTCATATCCTCATCCTTCGGTTTTCCCTGTGTGCCATATTAGATCGATTATACAAATGCCTATATCAATCAATCTGACTTTTGTGGCATGTTTTGCGCATAGTGTTCGTCCAGTTAATGTGCATCTACAGGATGCTACCCCTAAATGCGATTATGAAATCGCAGGTACGGCAAACCCACGACATGCTCATGTGTTGCAATTGGCCAGAGTTTAAGCTTGTATACTAAAGATCGGACTCGATATGCAAACCCTTTTTTGGGTTCAGTGTCGAGATGAAACTAAGATTCATCCGGGCAGGAACAACTCGGGCGAAGAGGAAGATATGTGGCTTTTGACCCAAATGAGGAACTGGAATGAAAGAAGGAAAGCAAAGAGGGTGGCCACAAATGAATCCGCCGAAAATGGTTCCAGACATAGGTCTGCAGGAACAACCGAGCAGACAAAAGTTGGTGAAGTGGAACTAGAGACCAAAGTAGACATCGAAGCGCCCGAAACCAGATAATTTGTACATCAGACAAAAGAAACAATTAGAGCAGAAATTGATTTAGTCAAAACATGATTCGTTTATTTTTCCGTTGGCATTATCTAGTTTGGACTCTTTTTTATTTCAATTCGTACTGCTTAACTATTTCGGCCACAATCTTTGGGGCTCCTCTAATTCTGGATGATCTGATTGATGACGGTGGACAGTGGAGTAAAAATGTGATTTCTCACTAAACAAACAGAAAAAACGATAATTACGTTAAATTTAACAACAATAGCCAATTTACCTGCCTCGAGTTTCTAGAGGATCAACCACAAAATGCATAGTTTTGCTAGAGACCAAAGTGTTTCCTTTCATAACGATACAACGGCTTCAGTTTCTTTTATATTTACGTACATTATATCAAGAATTTTCACATCGATGTACATTTGATGCGTACACATGACCTGAATAGCAGTGACGGAGTCAGAATAAATTCACTAGGGTCAACTGAATAAAGGCACAATTTTTTTTTCATGTATTAATAGGCATAGTGATCATTAAAACTTTTATAGAAATCACTTTCAAAATACGAGCAAAACTACCAAAGATAAGATATGCACGGAACAATATATAGTTGCATATATTCAAGTGTCAAACAGCAAAACATTTTCAAACAATAAAAATAAATGTTGTTGACATCTAAATTTTTTACTGGTAAATTGCTCATTGTCAATTTGTTATATTAAATTACCAACGTTTATTTAATTGTCTACAAATCACTAACAGTTCCAATAAATTATTAACTTTTATCAGTGAAACTTAAGAAAGTATTGAAGTTATCAACTCTTATATTATATTACCAAAATTAATGAGTGATTATTAGCTTTTTCCCCAATAAAATTGTCAATTAGTTTTAGGTTATCAACTTTCATTCGAGTCACTTATTAACAGGTTGGCGAAGTCCCAATTTCTTTCAGCTCAAAAGTCTCATTTCCTGAGAAGTTTTTCTAATTTTGTCCATATGGGAAAATATTGATTTACAATTTACTTGGAAAAATTATCTCTCAGGGGTCTGCACATGAAGGCACTGCCATCGACAAATTTGTGCTCTCTCGTTCTTCCTCTCATCCTCCATCCGTTGTTGGATGTCCCCATTGTCTCTGTCCCTCTGGGCTTTGCTGTGTTGCATAGTGACAAAAGGGTCAATGTGAATTGGAATTCATTTAATTATTGAGGGGAGCAGAACTTTCATGCCACTTCTTAATCTCACCTACCAACTTTTAAGTCCGCTCCCTCTTGATAGGAAGATCCAATGATCTCTCTCTCTCTCTCTCTCTCATGAGAACTATTCTTCCGACAGAAAACTCGGTTTGGATGATTGTCACTGTACAATCATGTGAGACACGTCTATTTATATTCATCTTTTCTACTATGATTGGTTTTATCCACTACATCAATAATGAACATGATTAATTTGAGCATCTACTCTTCGTGTCAATATAAAAAATCAATGCGTATTTAGTAACTTTTGGTGGACCACTAGTTGTCATTGCTGACCTAGGGGTCTACAAGAAAGTAAAAATGTATTCCTTGTGTGCACTAAAATCATATGTGAGATGGTTACACCGAATGATCATGTTATCCAATGATTTAATAGAAGGGCTTAGCATGAAATAAAGGAGAGAGTTATCAAGTTGAATATTAAATAGATTATATGTTCAAAAAAGCAATGAAAATTGAAAATATATATATATATATATATATATATATATATATATATATATATGAAAGGAGGTAAACGGGAAATGGTGGCTTTAATTTAATATACTTTAAATGTAAAAAAAATACCTTAAATAATAGGAATGAAAGGTCACGCGGTAGCAATTTCTTGAACGGTAGGAAAATTTGAAGTGATATGATCTTATTATAAACATGTATAAATAAATGAATAATTACTTATTCGAACGTGAGAGAATTTCCGTAATTACCTGTTCAAAAATAATTTGAAAGACACGTGTTTTGAACGGATTGTGATGCATTTTGAAGGCGCAACCCTTGAATGAGCATACTACTTCACCAATAGACGCAATTCTCTATGAAAAGACACAGCTTTACCAATAAATCTTGAAAGCACATTAGTTTATTATAACAAAAAATACAGTAATATATAGATTTTGAAAAATTGTACCATGGTGCGACAACGTCCAATGCGTGAAACACGATATTGCTCAATTAATGAGGCCACGTTTGTCATCATCCATTACGGCAAGTCAAATCCCTCGCACAATCACAGCGAAATATCAATTCTTATAATTGGTCGCTCTTAGGCATTCCTTTCCACCATAAATCCATAAAGACATTGACTTTTGTCAATTGAACGGTTAAATCGGCTATTTAAGGGGTCGTCCGCAGGTGCGATTGATTAGCCGTCAATTGAACGGTTAAATCCATAAAGACATTGACTTTTGTCAATTGACGTAAGTAATTTTTAATAATATTTTAATATTTTAATATTTTTTAAATTTTTTGTTATTTTACTTTATTTTATTTTTCCTTTTATTTTTCTTTTTTTCCTTCTCCTCCCCCTTACTCCAGGCAGTCGTTGAACCTTGACAACAAGCTATAGGTGACTTTCGGCAAGCTCAACCTCGCCGGCCACTGGCAAGGCTCGAGTCCTCGTTAGAGGCTGCAAGGGTGGCCTCGCGCTAGGCAGCGAGGCTCGCCCTCGCTTGCCATGGTGAGGCTTGACCTTGCCAAACTCGGTGAGGCTAGCTTGTGGCAGCCCAAGCCATGAGGGCAGCATCACAATGGGCTAGCAAGTTGGCAAGGTTGAGCCTATCCAGCCATTGGCAAGGGCTCAAGCCCTTGTAGGGCTTGTAGGCACAACCTCAAGACCTTTGGCAAGGCTCGTTAGCCATCGCCTCTTGCCGATCATCAAGGTCCAGCGATTGGCTAGAGTAAGGAGGAGGAGAAGGAAAAAAGAAAATAAAAGATAAAATAAATTAAATAAAAATTGAAAAATTGAAAAAACATCAAAATATTAGTAAAAGTTGTCAACGTTTGCTTTGGTCGTGCCACGTTAGCCAATTGGTGTCCACGTTAGCAAAATCTGGCCAAAATAAATCGGACGGACTGAATTGGCACAAAATCAAAATGTTTGAGACTAACTCGGCACCAATAAAAGATTTGAGACTAAATTGTCACAAAATCAAAATGTTTGAGACTAACTTGGCACCAATAAAAGATTTGGGACTGAATTGTCACCAATATGAAAGATTTAGAACTTTTTTGACACTATTCTTGAAATAAAACATAGAAAAAGCTAAAGCACTCTAGTACTATTGCAAGCGGACAAAGCATACAAGCATAGTCATATCTCGTCGAAAGGAGATACATTAATGAGCTCGGTATCTGTAATATGTCCAGGACTTCTCGCTTAAATATTCAAAACTGTAATTCAACATTGACAACATGTAAATTTGTCTATGCAATATCCTACCTCTCCTTTTAAAGCTCGCTATGGCCAAATCTTGGTGCTTTTTTTCTTTCTCTAACCATTAGAAGAGCGATGGCTTTGGCAGACAAAACGTGGGTAGTTAGATTGGAGAAACATAGAATGTAACTGGGTGGGACGATTCTCTCGTTCCGTTTGCAAACGAAAAGGACAAAAATTCCCAGTCTTATGTAAATTTGTGAAAACCGTGGTAAGTTTCATATTTTTTTTCAAGAAAAGATGTTGCTGGTAAATTGCTTATTGTTTATTTGTTATAGTAAGTTACCAACTCTTATATTAAATTACCAATATTTATTTAATTGCTTATAAATTACCAATAGTTTCAATAAATTATTAACTTTTATCAGCGAAGCTTAGGAAAGTGTTGAAGTTATCAACTCTTATATTAAATTACCAAAACTAGTTTGAGTGATTATTAACCTTTTTTCCGATGAAATAGTTCTAGCTTATCAACTTTCATTTGAGTCACTTACCAATAGGTTGGCGAAGTACCAATTACTCCCAGCTTTTCAAAAATCTCATTTCCTGAGAAGTTTTTCCAATTTTTTCCATATGGGAAAAATGTTAAATTACAATTTATAGGGAAAGATTATCTCTCAGGGGTCTGCACAAGAAGGCACTGCCATTGACAAATTTGTGCTCTCTCGTTATTCCTCTCCTCCTCCATCCTTTGTTGGGATGTCCCTGTTGTCTCTCTGTCCCTCTGGACTTTGTTGTGTTGCACAGTGACCAAAGAGTCAATGTGAACTGGAGAATTCATTTAATTAGTGAGGGGAGTAGAAGTTTCATTCCACTTCTTAATCTCACCTGCCACTTTTAATTCCGCTCCCTCTTGATTGGAAGATCCAATGGCCCCTTTCTCTCTCTCTGAAAACTCAGTTTGGATGATTCTGTCACTGCACAATCATGTGAGACATGTCTATATGTATTTATCTTTTATATTGTGATTGTTTTTATCCACTACATCAACAATGAAATATGACTGATACGAGCATTTACTGTTCGTGTCAATATGTAAAATCTATATGCATTTAGTAGCTTTTGGTGGACCGCCAGTCGTCATTGCTGACTTAGGGTTCTATAAGAATATAAAATAGTATTCCTTGTACATACAATTGTATGTGAGATGATTACGTTGATTGATTATATTATCCAATATTTTGCGGGAACGGCTTAAAATATGAAGAAAGATGAAAGCTTATTTATGAATAATAGATGGTTACTCTGCACCATCAAATAAATGCAATTCCGTCAAGGAAATAGGCCATTTATACATACATACATACATACATATATATATATATATATATATTATAAAAGAAAGCATGAAATAAAGGCATGAGAGAGAGAGAGAGGGAGAGAGAGAGAGATTTATTTATTTTTGGTCGGTAGAGAGAGGGACTTATCTAGTTGAATAATAAATAGATTGAAAAAGAGAGAGAGAGAGAGAGAGAGAGAGGGGGGGAGAGAGAGAGAGATTTATTTATTTTTGGTCGGTAGAGAGAGGGAGTTATCTAGTTGAATAATAAATAGATTGAAAAACAATATATGAAAGGAGGTAAACGCGAAATGGTGGCTTTAATTTAATATAATTTAAATGTAAAAAAATACCTTAAATCGTAGGAATGAAAGGTCAAGTGGTGGAAAATTTCTTAAGCGGTGGGAAAATTTGAAGTGATGTGGTCGTTTCATGATGTTAGTATTATAAACAAGTATAAATAAATGAATAATCACTTATTCGAACGTGAGAGAATTTCGCATAACTATTTGTTCAAAAATAAATTGAAAGACACGTGTTTTGGACGGATTGTCATATCATGCTTTTTAAAGGCGCAATTCTTGAATGAGCATACTACTTCACTAGTGGACACAATTCTCTATGAAATGACACAGTTTTACGAATAAATCTTGAAGCACATTAGTTTATTATAATAAAAAAAATACACTAATATATAGAGTTTGAAATATTGTATCATGATACCAACGACAACGTCCAATGTCTGAAACACGATATTGCTCAATTAATGAGGCCACGTTTGTCATCATTCATTTAGTCAAGTCAACTCCCTCCTTCTCGTACAATCACAGCTAAATATCAATTCTTATAATTGGTCGCTCTCAATTCCTTTCGACTATAAATCCATAAAAAACATTGATTTTTGTCAATTGAACCATTAAATCGGCAATTTAAGGAGTCGTCCACAGGTGCGATAGATTAGAAGTCCTTTTAATGTTTTGCAATTGCGATGTGTTGTAAGTTACGATGCGTGCAATGATATTTGTGTTTGATGATGTATATTTTCAAGGCACAACGCCTCAAAATCGAGTGTGGCCACTTCTTAGAAGTTGTTGAGGGTACTGCACCATGGGGGCGTTCTACCATCACATGTTTGTCAAAAGTTAGAAGTTGTTGAGGGTACTGCACCATAGGGGCATTGCGACTTCATGACTGTAACGACCACAGAAAAGGTGCGCCTATAATCTCTAAATACTCTTCGAGGAGTGACATCTTATCATTATTCGGGATTCTCATATTATTCAACTTAAATGCATTAGAACTGTTGCTGAAGAAACCAAGCAATACAATGCAATAAACTAAACAAGGAAATAGATCGGATACTGGATTAAAGTGGTTTAGTTGAAGTGACCAGTGTCCACGAACAGAGTAGCAAAAGATTTTACTATAGGTTAAATAATCCAACAGAGATTATAACTATATCCAAGTCACTCAAACTCTCTTAATGTTTGAATAATGAATAGATTATTTACTCAGAAAAGCATTGAAAATTGAAATCAATATATGGAAGGAGGTAAGCGGGAAATGGTGGCTTTAATTTAATATAAATTTAAATGTGAAAGAGTATTTAAATCGTAGGAATGAAAGGTAACGTAGTGGTAATTTCTTAAATGGTAGGAAAATTTGAAGTGATGTGATTGTTTTGTAATGTTAGTATTATAAACAAGTACAAATAGATGAATAAAGACTAACTTGAATGTGAACGAACTTCCCGTAACTGTTTGTTAAAAAAGATTTTTATTTAGTTTATGGTAAAAAAATAGATGTGTTGAAGCACACATTTTTGAGCGAATTGTCACGTCTTTTAAAATATACAACTCTCGAATGGGGCATACTATCGCACTAATGGACGAATTCTCCACGAAAAGACTTTATCAATTGATTTTGAAGCACATTAACTTATGATAACTCTAGCAAAAAATACATTAACTTATAACGACAGAAGTACAATAATATATTGAGCGAAAATTTATAAAACTGATTTGAAATGTTGTATCTCGTGATTCAGGAAATTTTTAGAATGTAAGGATAAATTAGAAAATGCACGCAATAATAGTTATGATACCAACTACACCATCCTATGTGTGTAACACGATGTTGCTCAACTTGAGTAGCTTTAGCTAAGCTCCATTTGTTTCGTGAAAAATAAATGATTTAGAAAATATTTTCCGAAAAATTGATTATTAGTAATGCTTACAAAAGTGAATGAATGTAAAAAAATTCACTGTTCACGAAAATATTCAGATATAAATTTTTGTCAATTATAAAAATATTTTCATTGGCTTTTTATTATAAACTATACAAGTAATCATTTTTAAATAAATATTTTTCAAATCATTTATTTTTCGTAAAATAAACGGAACTTTAATCACGCCACATATCTCTTCATCTACTTAGTCAAGTCAATTCCCGCCTCTTCGTACATCACAGCTAAATATTAATTCGCTATTTAAGAGTGGTCCCCAATTCAATGAGGTCGAACCCCACGCAGCCCAGTGACAATCTTGATACGTCCCACACCATAATCATGCTATTGATTAGCTGTCCGTTTGATATATTGGTCAGGGTTCTTACTTTGTCCGTTTCAAACGTACAATCCCTTGAATCGAGTGAGACTTCTTAAAAGTTATTGAGAACAGCAATATCATGCGGATGTTAAAACTGTCTCTTGTATGCCAAATAACCTAAAAATGTCGAAACACGCAGAAGTTGTACCAAATAATCTCTAAGTGCTTCTCGGGGAGTGATATCTTATTAGGAGTGATCATTCTCGAACTATTTGCTGTCGTGGTTACATGATAATTATTTATAGGTTACACATACATTGAAAATAGTTGTCCAAGGTCTAATATACTCATATCTTATTCTTTGATATAGCTATAACTAGGGGTGAGCATGTTCCGGAGTTTAACTTGAAACTAGAGAATTGGACTGGTAGAAATATGTCTGATTCCAAATTCCGAAATATGCATAATAGGTTTCGAATTTCGAATTCTAAGTAGATAGGACCTGGAATTTGGAACTAGTTTTTGTGTTTTTCTTGGTTTGTCTTTATGCAATCCTGTGATATTTCATGGTATTTGATGATGAGTGTATAATTTGGAATCACTAGTTTGTGTTTCCATTTTATGACTGAGACTTTTATTGTGTTACTATTTTATATCTTTTGTGTGTCTAAATATAAATTGTGATAAGTGGATTACAATAGCAAGCGGTGGTCATTAAATATGATAATTCACTATAATCGCTTAATTAATAATACATGTGGAGCTTATGTAGATACTAGAATCAACCCTAGAACCTATGACAAAGTAGATTCCGGGTTTTAAAGTATACATGGTAGCTTCTAGATTCCGAAAAATGAGGAATCTATTTCAACGGATATGTTTCAAGTTACTGGTGGAATTTATACAGAATATGAAAACGCTCACCTCTAGTTGTAACTACTTGTATATTTTTATGTCTGTATTTGTCGATGTATTATCGTACATTTCTTAAAAAATTTATCTAGGTCATTTTATGTTAATCCTCTGTATCGGTCACACGAGAATAATTGAGGCAAAGAGTGTTGCTAGCATCGGTGGCTACGTTTGTGAATTCTCTCTCCCTACAGGTACCAACACTAGTGTCTCTCCCGCTTGTTAGTGACTAGCTGGAATCAACGAGAGGTATTACTATGTCTTGACTGTCATTGTCGACTGAAATACACCGCCTTTTCCCATTCCAAGCAGAATAATAAATAAATCAATAAAAAAAAACAGAAGGAAAAAAAAAAAAAGATCTCCTTTTTCTCAATATGATACATAGTTTTATTCGAGATAAAGGAAGAGCCATTTGATGTTTTTATTGCCATGTTTCTATTTGATTAAGTCCATCTTCGTCATAAAGAATCGCACTTGCTTACGTGTTTGCGCATTCATGTCATCCTATAAATACGGGTACGTGTGGACATGAAGGCAGGTACATCAAAAACACGCAGAGAGAGAGAGAGAGAGAGAGAGAGAGAGAGAGAGAATGGCGGGCAGCGGAGTGGAGGGTAAGACGTTAGACTTCACGCCGTCGTGGGTGGTAGCTTCAGTTTGCTTCGGTATAGTCCTGATTTCTCTTGCTGTCGAAAAAATCCTACTTTGTGTCGGCCAGGTGACCATCTTTTTTTCGCATCACTCTCCTAAAGACTAAGCTCCAATACTCCTCTTGATATCAAAGAATGCGTAACTTAACTTTGAGTTTACTGTCGAATTAACGCAGCTTTTACGGAAGTTCGAACGGAAGATGCTTGTCGGTGCCTTTCAAAAGATCAAAGAAGGTGAAGGATCCATTTTTGCTCCCCTCCTTTGAAAACGCCGAATTCTTACTGATGCGCATATGAATCTGACATTATCGTCATTGGTGGTGGCGCAGAGTTGATGCTGCTAGGGTTCATTTCACTGCTCCTGGCGGTGTTCCAAACGAGGATAGAGAAGATTTGCATACCGGAGAGGCTTGCCAACGTGTGGCTTCCTTGCAAGAAGCCCGGCCCTTCTTCCACCACCGGTAGAACACGAGGACGCAGCCTCCTCAATGAAGCTTCTGCTTCAACCGATTTCTGCAGTGAAAAGGTGATTCTATTGTCCAGTCCCGCCCCTAGGGCTCTTTGTCTTCATTCTGATTTTTGTGTATTATCCTTCCCGTAACAACGGAGATGATATTAAGTTTCAAGGATATGTATGCCAGTTTATTAATCTGTTTATACAATAGCATGACGCGCTGCCTCGTGAACATGTCAAATAATCGGATCATGCATTATTCCAAACATCCGCCAATAATCCAACACGTTCTTTAATAAATCAACACAACTTAGTCTCTGCACATCTATGACGTCACGAGAGAGAGAGAGAGAGAGAGAGAGAGAGAGAGGTCAATCCGAGAGTAATATGAGAAAAATATACAAGGTCTCACAAAGAACATTTTGGTGCAACTTTTATTTTTCTAGGGGAAGGTACCACTGCTGACTGCTGAAGCACTCCATGACCTGGACATCTTCATATTTGTGCTAGCTACCTTCCACGTGATTCTATGTGTGGTCAAGATAGTGCTTGGATACATAAAGGTATGGCACGCATACTGCATTCTAAATCTCTCGAAACGTATCTCAGACCAATTCCGTGACACTCGCCTTCACGTTGCCGTGTTCATTAGATACATCAATGGAACAAATCGGCCAAATCGGCCAAATCGGCTGCTCATGATGTCGAAAGCAACCCCTCTTTATGCGAACTGCAACACAGTAAGCGAAGACCCTCGCACTAGACTTATTTGCTTCTCGAATTTCCGGTATGAAGTGTCTCCGTTTTTGGCGAATCAAACTAAAGTGGTCATATTGTTGGTGTTTTTGCGAAAGCGTGTGTGTGCAAGTGTTACGTGTGAATAAAAAAAAGGACTACAATGGCAAAGGGAGAATGGATAAAAAAGAGAGCTTTTATTATGAAAATTTTTATTATAAAGAAAGGAGTGTGTGTAATTTTTCCTATAACTTAAAACACACACCCAACCTTTATTTATAGGCGTGTCACCGCCATTCCTTCACCGACATTGAGTACAAAAAGTAATATAATATTACAAGTTTGCTTTTTATCTCCTGCTTGTGCGGCTTCTTCCGCATCTTCTGGTGTCTTCTCCATTTTTCTGCATTTTTCTATTTTTCAGCAGCTTTTGTTGACTTTTCTTTGGCCTTTTTGCTATCCACGCGTTCTGCTGCCCACGTACCAAAAAATTCTTCAGCGTTGGAGAGTCTTCTAGGCTTGCTTTCTGCCGGTTTGTTTCCGCCAACTTTTTCTGTTTTGTGTAGTCAGTGTAGTCTAGAATTTTTTAAAAGTGGATCACTTTTTTAACACATATCTCTATCGTCTGGAGCTGCAGAATTACAAGATATGCAGAAAGATGGAGGTTGTCTCGCTAACCTAGAAAATAAGCCGAAGGAGCTTGGCTGGATGGTAATAGTCTCTATGAGTGTCTGGATATATAATGCGACAACATTCTTCATTGGAGAAGTTCATGTTGAGCTATAGATCTCTCTTTATACATTTTGGTATGTTGCAGTGCTCGTTTTTCAAGCAATTTTATCCTTCTGTGACCAAGTTCGAGTATCTCGCGCTTCATTTGAATTTCATGGTATGCCATTCTTCTGGAAACCATAACTCTTTCCATGCCCCATTTCTATTTTAAGCAAAACTTCCGTCTTTTCCACAGGCACAGGCACGTGATTTCAATAAGCCGAGGCAAGATTCTCAGTCTTCTCCACAAGCACGCAACGTCGATAAGCCGAGGGAAGATTCTCAGTCTTCTTCACAAGCACGCAAAGTCGATAAGCTGAGGGAAGAATTTCACAACTACATAATCGATGTCGTGAGAAATGATTTTGAGAAAATTGTTGGAATCAGGTAATTACTGATTAGTTCCCTTCTCTAGCAATCTAAGCATTCTTTTGATTTTGGAAAATATAACTCGACGAGCAACTAATGGAGTAAAAAATGATGGAAAAGGAGAAAGGAGGCATCTAACTATATTGACAAGCAGGAAATCTATTTCATTGGACACTTTTGCTATTCTCTTTCTAATCTGGTCCCGAAAAGCGTATTTATTTCTTCGTGTCAATGGATTTATGAAAGAGTTGATAAGTTTAAAAAAATCTTTTGGTAAAAAAGAAATACTGTATCCTAATTTTTGGGTAATTCGTTGGTAATTCACCGATACTTTTATGAAATTATTAACTCATTTTGATAGTTTACAAATTACCAACTTTTCTTATCTTTTACAATCTTTAATTTTGCCTTTCTTATTAACATTTCAAATTTACCAACTCTTTTATGAATTTTTTAATAATGTTTGGTAACTTACTAGTTCTTTTTTTATTAAATTATCAACTACTTTCAAGTTACTTACTAACATTTATTTGGCTTTTTTGATTTATAAATCTTTTTACCAACATTTTTCGTCTTTCTTACAAATGGCTTGAATTATCAGCTCTTATATGAATTTACCAATTTTAAAAAAAATTATTTATGTGATTTGCCAGCTTTTATTCATTAGCCTACCAACTATTTTTGATTTACCATCTCTCATTTGAGTTGCTTACAATCTTGCAATTGTTCATTTTCTTAAATTTAGCAACTTCTCTATTGAGTTGCTATCTGTTATTAGCCTTAGTTAAAACCCAATTAAAGTTACCAACTATTGAAATACAAATATTAATTGTACCGATTACCAACTTTTAGTTTTCTTGCTTACCGATTCGTTAAATTTACTATTATTTTCAGAAACTACCAACCTTAATTAGAGTAATTACCAAACTAAGTTTTTTTATTAAACTCCGTTCATTTCATGGAAAATAACTTCCAGAAAAACGTTTTTCGAATTTTCTGATATTCGTTTTACAGAAAATGAATTAGTTGGGGAAAACATTTTCTATGAAGGGAAAAAGTTCTTCTAAAATAGGGAAAAATGTTTTCCATTTTTGAGAAAGAGGAAAATATTTTCCTCACTCACTTTCTCTTATCTCACACTATGTTAACCTTTTTATCTTTTCTTCTTCTTTTTTTTAATCTTTTTTTTAAATCGAATTTTTAATTTTTAATTTTTTTTGTTCTTTTTTTTTTTCCAATTTGTCTTGGCTGATCGCTAGCCATGATGACTGCCAATCACTGGCCAAGGCGAGTTGTGGCTAGCCATAAGCGAGCCTTGAGCTCGCTGGCCTCAAGCCACTTGTTGCTCGCCAAGCTCACCAATCTAGTGAGCGGTGAGCTCGAGGCCTCAACGAGCCCCTTGAGCTCGTCGCTCTCTAGATCAGCTAGCTTGGGCTCTACCAGATCGACAAGCTTGGGCCTCGCCAGATCAGCGAGCAGGAACCTTTAGCTTATCGATTTGGCGAGCGGTGAGCTTGAGCTTGCCTCAAACTAGTTGTGGGTCGTCATGGATCGGCTGAAGAAGAAGAAGAAGACAAAAACAGAGAGAGAAAAAAAAAAGATAAGATAAAATATAAATATAAAATAATAAAAATATTTTTAAAATATATATTTTAAAATAAAATAATAAAAAATATTGAAAAAGAGTGCATGAAAGCAAAAATTTTCCTTACCAAACAGTAAAAAATATTTTCCCATTTTTTTTTTAGGTTTCAGCAGAATACTAGAAAATAATTATATTTTTTCTGAAAAATGGCTTCTTGAAACATATTTTTCAGAAATTTTATTTTTTCCACAAAATGAATGGAGTCTTAATTTACAAACTATGGCTTTGCCAACTCTTGCTTGGGTTTGTTACCGATATTTAATTTTAATCAAATAACTATTCTCATCTCCAACCAAATGAAAACTTCTTCTTGGGTGCACTGACTTTTAATGATTTACTTTTCTTTCCTATGGCTTAAACACCAACTACTATGTGACATTACCGATTTTAATTTGTGTCACTTATCAACGTTTCTACAATTAAGTCCCAAATAATTTTGGGTTACCGACTCCATTTAAGTTTTTTTTTTTTTTTACCAACGTTTATTTGTTTTTGTTATTAAGTTATCAGCTTTTCTATTGAGTTGTTACATTTATTTTCCTTGCTTATTTTAAAATTTACCAAATCCTTTTAGAAATTACCATCCTTAATTAAAGTGACAACAACTTTTCTCTGTTTAAGTTATTATTTAGTTTTTTAATGCCAAATTTTATTTGAGTTAGTTACCCGCGTTTATTCTGTTTTTTTTTTAATTACCAACTTTTGTTTATTTTTCTTATTAATGTCTCAGATGTACGACCTATTATAAGAAGCAATGAACTGTTTTTGTTTGATTACCAACTATTCTGAGTTGCCAATTAATTTTGGTTTATCAACTCTTATTTGAGTTGCTTACCAACATGTTGATTCTTTTTTTTTTTTTCCAAATTTTACAAACTTTATGATTGAGTTATCACTTTCAGTATACTGCTTAACGACATTTTCTTCTAATGACTAGGTTAGCTACTATTACCAACATTTTTTTCAACTTATTAATTTCTCTTATTTATGAAAAAAAAAATATCTTATCTTTCGAACAACTTTACCTTTCTTAAAAATGCCCATAAATTCAACTATTATATGAAATTATCAACATTTCGTTTGAGTTATTTATCAATTCTATTCCCCCAGTTAAATAACCCAATTGAAAAGTTAGTAAATTAAAAAGAACAAAATAAATACTGGAAATTTACTCAAATTCATGGGAACCTCAACCTAGTTGATAACTTAGATTGAGAAAATTAGTGAACACTTAAAGTTAAATTAGTAAATTCATATAAGAGTTGATAAGTTGAAGTTGTAGTTAAGAAAGGTAAAAGAAAGTTGCTAAAATATTAAAAATATTGGTAACCAAAAGAAAAATAGACTTGGCAAATAACTTATTAAGAGTTGGCAAGCCAATACTATAATCAGAAAAAAGTTGGTAAGTTACATTAATTTAGATCGATAATTTCTAGCAAAAGTTAATAAATATATGGGTTGCAAACCAACGCAATAGTGGATGACTCAATAGAAACGCTAATAAATAAATAAATAATTATATGTGGGCGAGTAATTCACTTTAATTTGGGGTGGTAATTTCATGTGAGAGTTAGTATATTTGAAACATCCGTAAGATATGCTGATAAAAGTAGGTAAATTAGTACAAGGAATGGTAAATTCTAAACTATAAGAAATGTTGGTAAATTACTAAGAAGTTACCTAAAACGAAAGTCAGCGGTCATCATTGTTTTTATTACCAATATTTTATTGACACCAACCAACATTTAGTGAAATTTAGTGGTATGGTATAAAATAAAATAAAAAATACCGGTAACTTTGGCACGGAACAATAGAAAGCTGCTATTTTAGTTTGCTTGTCCTCTGGAACGTGGTGGAAAAAATTGTCACTTCTAATCTCCAAACTCTTCTCGTAATTGAGCACCAATTGTTCAATTAAAGAGAGTGAAAAGAATTAAAGCAGTAGTAAAAAGAAAGTGCATTATGCTGAGCTCTTGGCTTGTTGGTTTCTGTTTTTGGTCATTGCAGATGGTACTTGTGGATACTCGCAGTGATCTTTTTGCTCGTGAATGTGGCCGGTGAGTGACTTAGGCACTTGTTACGCAGCATTATATTGTTAATGATAGTTATAATGTTTAGTTATCGAATAACGCCAAACTTGATATTTTCTGGTCCACGAAATGATAGTCCCTTGATATCATGTAGCGCATAGAATCTGGCGATTGACCAGATAGTTTGTGTATGGTATTAATGGTCTGGTAACAAATGAAATTGATTACACATTACAACCATCTCTAAATAAAGAGTGACATCTGAAAATAATTCACCATCGGAAGGATGATGAAGTTTGCAGACCTTGGTGAACAATTTTTTTTTTCATGAAGCTCTCCCATCATATTTCAATTTACGTCTTGACAACTTTATTTATACTTTTGCAGGATGGCATGCGTACTTTTGGATATCTTTCATTCCATTGACTGTAAGTAGTGATAAATTACGGATCATTATGTTTGCTGGCCCTTGAAGATATGGCATTTTGCTCATCCTGGAATTTACTCCATAGACTGAGTGTCCCTAAGAAACATTTCAATCTAAACAACAAGACGTGTCATACTGTAAATTTCCGAAAAGATATGTTTATTTCTCTAATGGAAAAATAAAAAGACTCCACATATAACTAGGTTTCTCGCTCCTGCAGCTTTTGCTCATTGCCGCACATGATAACACGGCTTGCAGAAAAGGTCGCCAAAAAAAGCGAAAAGGAGTTGGTTTTCAAATTTCCAAGTGATTGTTTCTGGTTCCCTTGGCATCAATTCGTCCTCCTTTTGATTCACATCGTGCTATTTCAGAACTCCCTAGAGCTTATATCCTTCTTTTTTGTATTGGTAAGCATTAATGTACCCCAGCTTATCATCATTGATTTAAGCAAAGTTTCGGGCCATACTGGGGCAATTCCAATTATATAATGCTGGAATCATATCTCTACGCAGTTCCAATATGATTTTCACTCCTGCATCATGGGGAAGGCTGGTTTTGCTATCTCAAGAATAGTAATTGGGTAAGGCTACCGATTGCTCATATCCTTATCCTTCGATTATCCCTGTGTGCCATATTTGATCGATTATAGGAATGCCTACATCAATCAAATTGACTTTCGTGGCATGTTTTGCACAGAGCCTTTGTCCAGCTCATGTGCATCTACAGAACGCTACCCCTATATGCAATTATGAAATCGCAGGTACGAAAAACCTACGACATGCTCATGAGTTGTGATGAGCCAGAGTTTGAGTTTGTATACTAATGATCGGACTCGTTATGCAAACCCCTTTTTTTGGTTCAGTGTCGAGATGAAACTAAGAACCACTCGGGCGAAGAGGAAGATATGTGGATTGTGACCCAGATTTGTAAGTGGTATGAGAGAATGAGGGAGGCCACAGAATTGATCCGCCGAAAATGGTTCCAGAACATAGGTCTGCAGGAACAACCGAGCAGATGAAAGGCGGTGAAGTGGAATTAGAGACCAGAGCAGACATCGAAGCGCCAGAAATCCGAGAATGTACATCAGACACAAAAAACAATTGAGAGCTGAAATTGATTTAGTCCAGACATGTTTCCGTCTATATTTTTCGTTGGCATTACGCTATATGTACACATGACGAGAGCAAGTCTCTTCGGACAATCATCCTTTTTTTTTATCTCAATTGATACTGCTCAACTATTTTGGTCATCATCTTTGAGGCCGCTCTGATTTGGACGATTTGATTGATGATAGTGGAGGTAAAAATGTGATTTCTCACTAAAAAATTGGATTTAAACAGAAAAAAAAAAAAAACAATTGCGTTAATTTAACAACAGTAGTCCAATTTTTTTTGTCCCACTCCTCTTTCTATGTACAAATGTGTGCAGTGCTCAGGGGATCGAATCCTAAACCTAGTATTCTCCGGCCCCACCCTTGCAATCCGTTTACCAGCAGAGCAGCATGCCTATTGACCTGTAGCCAATTTGCATGCCTTGGGTTTCTAGAGGATCAACCACAACATGTATAGTTTTGCTAGAGATCAAAGTGTTTCCTTTCATTATGATACTACGGTTTCACTTTCTTATCTATTTATGTACACCATATCAACTATTTTCCCATTGATATACATTTGATGCATACGCATAGACATGGCAATCATAAAAGCTTTTATAAAAATCGAACTTCAAAATACAAGCAAAACTACCAAAGATAAGATATACACGGAATAATACAAAGTTGCATATATTCAAGTATCAATAGTAAAATTTGTTAGAAGAGTACAAATAAAAGTTGTTGACTCCCTAAATTTTGGTTATCATAATTTATTTATTTATCGCATGAGAAAATTAGAAGTCGACCTTGACCTCTAAACAAAAATATCATGAAAATGCCTTGCATTTTCATTTAATAATTATAGGTCCACATAAATTGCATTTAAGTCGTTCCAGTCATATATTGCCTTGGATTTATCCTTGAGTGCTGCATGGGTTTAAAAAGGGAAGCCCCAACCTTAGTTGATTTTCCAGGACATAGCCCACTTGAAGTAGAAATTCGGTCAAGGCCATAATCCCGATAGCGGCCGAAAATCCCCATGTGTTATGGGTGCTTCAAACTGGGAAGTTTATCCTTTGGTCATTTGGGAAGTAATAAGGTTATATATCATAAAAATTTCGGTCACATGTGAATAGAAGAGAGGGATATCTTAATTTCCTAGCATGGATGGATTAATATATTCTTGTGATCTAAATTACGAAAGTATGATTCCGAGAAAGTCTCGGTCTCATGCTTTTATTAGCGCTCTTTCTCCCAAATGACAAGACATAGCACATGCGATATCATTTTGCTAGAAAGTGTCCCAATTGACAAAATATGTTTTACCAATATTGGATCTTAGTTTCACTAAAAAGGAGATGGATTTTGTGGTGATTCCGAATAGGAGTCTCGATCATTCTTATTAACACTGTAAAGTTACCACCTATTAGGAAATCACCCGCCCTTTTTGTGTTATTACCAAATTTTCTCTGGTTAAGTTGACAATTGGTTTTGGTTTATCTACTCTCATTTGAGTTTCTTAACAATAGGTTTATTGTTTTCTCTTTTAAAATTTTGCAAACTTTACTATTGAGATGTCACTTTTAGCTTGCTTACTCACCCT
This sequence comes from Eucalyptus camaldulensis, assembly GCA_019915185.1. Taxonomy (NCBI): domain Eukaryota; kingdom Viridiplantae; phylum Streptophyta; class Magnoliopsida; order Myrtales; family Myrtaceae; genus Eucalyptus; species Eucalyptus camaldulensis. Next base: position 5,319,802 of record JAHSVA010000014.1, on the reverse strand, counting down.
TTTTTAGGATTAAGTTGCTAAATAGTCTTGCGTTACCAATTCTTAGTTGGGTTTTTGTTTTTTGGTTTGTAAATCTTATTTGAGTTAGTTACCAACATTTAATTCTTTTTTTCCAACTTATTTTCTTATTTTTCACAAGTATTATGTGAAATTATAATCCTTTAATTTGAGAGGAAAATCGTTAAATTAGTCTTAAACCCTACTACACTACTGTTAATCTAATCCTTAATTTCTACACAGGATTCCAATATAGTCGTTCTGGTCAATTTTTTCTAGAGATCACTGATGTTGTATCATGTAGAACGATTAGTGATGACCGGACTACCACATTAGCAATTTCTAGGAAAAAATTAGCCGAAATACTGCATTGGATTTTTGCATAATAATTTAAGACTATATTGGAAAAATTGAATAGTTTAGGACTAAATTTGCATTCGTACATTTGAGTAATTTTTTTCTAGTGATTTGCAAATTTTTTCCTGGTCAAATAAATCAATGGAAAAATTGGTAAATTAGAAAGAACCAAAAAAAAAAAATGGAAACTGAACTAAATCTGTGGTAACCCAAAACTTATTGATAGCTTAATTTGAGAAAATTGGTAAATCACTTAAAATTAGATTAGTAATATCATATAAGGGTTACTAAAATTTAAGGTGCAATTAACAAAGGTAAACAAAAGTCAGAAGCGATAAGAAAAGTGGGTAAAAGAAGAAAACTTGGTAATACAAAAAATAAATTTGATAAGTAATTCAATTTAGAGCTGTTATCTAAATCAAGTTGGTAACTTAATCACAGAAAACTTAATAAGTCCCTCTAAATGTTGTTGGTTATATTTAAAAATAGTCAGTAAATTTAAGGTGTGGTGAACAATTGCAAATAAAAGTTTGTAAACGACAAGAAAGTTGGCAAAGCAAAGGAAAAAACAAATCAGTGTCAACTAGTAACTCAATGAGACTTGATTACTGCATATTATATGGTAATTTTGGAGAAAAGTTTGTGAGAGTTCGTAAATGTACGGGGTTAAAAACAAACGCAAATAAGGCTTGTTGACCCTATAAAAAAGTTGGTAAATTAAAATAAAAAATAAAAATTTAAACGTCGGGGTTGGTACGATAAATGAAGTTTATAGCCAAAAAATAGTTAATAATTTAATTTTAAAAAATTGGTGAATAACTTCAGTTTATGTTGGTAATTTCAACTATGCAAATAGACATAGGTAAGTCGATTTAAAGATTGTAATGTGCAAACTATAAAAATGTTGATAATTTCGTTAACCTGGAAAATAAAGTCACTAGTTACTCGATACTAGAAAAAGTCCGTATTATGGCCAGAACAATAAAAGTGGGCGACTTAAGCGCATATTACACAGCATTTTAGTAAAAGTCATAATGTTTACAACGAATAGTGCTGAGATTCTGTCTTCTGGTCCATTTTCAGTCTCGATCACACAATCCTTGCGGCAAACCAGGGCGTACTAGAAGGCGGACCAGGGCACATCTCGATCACGGACCAAGCCGCGTCTTGGTCGCAAACCAGCCCCCGTTTAGTCGTCGCTCAGTACCGTGATAGCCGTCATTTGAAGGAAGTTTTCGATCTTCTCGTGTGAAAACTCATCAACAAGAAATAGTGTTCGATCTACATAAGATGGAAGGACACGAGTGACGCTTTGAACCAATAATTTCAATGACTGAAACGATATTTTACCTAGCACAAGCAATTAGTTTGAAGATAAAATCTGGAAAGCCGGTTGCTGCTCTAGAGTGGTTGCTAAAGAATTCCGAATCCTCCTCGAATCGGATGCACCATTCCTTTTTTCCTCTCAATGTCTTTATTCCCCTTCGGCTTTTCTATCTTCTGGCTCGCATATACTGCTCAGTGTGCCGAGAATTCTCTCGTAGTTTGCTCAGGAATCCTGTGCGAGAGGTTGATGTCTGTGCCATGAGTTATCTGCTATGCATGTGCGTGTACTCTGCCTCCGGAGCTCGTCCTCTCTGTTTTTGCTCTTTTATTTTCGGTAGCTTCCTGTGACCGAGGATATCTCTCTCCCCTTGGCCGATTGTCATCTCTCCTTTGTATCTCCGAACTGCACCGCTTTCTTCTCTTTCTCTCTATCTCTGCCTCATTCTACACCAAGGCTCTACTTACCTCGTCTGTTCAGTGCCCATGCCCTGCTATCTCTTTGCTTCTCTCAACCTTCTGCTCTTTCTCTGTTTTTTTCTTTTTTTTTTCTATTGGCTTATCCTCACCTGTACAAATACCGAATACTCTTCGTTTTTCCCTGTTCTTGCCAGCACCGACTGAACGTTCCCACTTTGTTATTATCTCCCTCAGTTTTTCTTTCACGATTGTCTTGCTGAAAGTGGCCTAAACTAGGGCCATTTCGATCAACGGGGAGGGAATGGTGAGGATGAATTCTGAGAGATGGACAAGGAGGTCGGGCTTGTGGGATCGACCTAAAGTGACCGAATGGGCTTAGGCTTCGCCCGGATGTTAGGGCCTTATCCAAAACCTTCATAAAAACTCTTGTTTAAATTCATGAAAAACTCCGGTTCAGGTCACCTAATAGGCCTGTTCACAAGATATTCGCGATCTCGCCATAAGTCCATGTTCGATACGGAGATGCCATTCTAGAAAAATGTGCCTAATCTCTAAATGTCGAAAATGCAATAAAGAATGCGAATGCAAGATTATGCAATGTCGGAATTTTTTTTAGGGTCAAATTATATCGTTTTGACAAATTCAATTCCCACTTTTCTTATGAAATGCATGAATAGTTTACTAGAAAAAATTTAGCTGCTAACACACAATATAACACATCAACGTGACGAAAAGTTTTTGGATGATTCAGGTGTTTATGAGTCTATTGCATTTGTTGATGAGTTATTTGGACCTCAAATGAGGCTCACGTGATTCAATGGCTGAGAATGACTAGGCTCATGTGCATATATTAAAATAGATAATTTGATGTAATACAGACAACTTTAGATATGGAGATGCAGAGAGCGAAGACAATCATAATGTTGTGCATGACTGGAAGGAGTTACGTTAGGAAAGCATTGAGGCACTTAACATGCAATTGAGACCCTACTTGTTGCATTACATAAATTATCTACATTGTCACTATGTACTTAGATGGAGGTGGAGCATTGTACTATGCTTCAAATGCTAGTATTATTGGTTGTCTAAGTTTTATTATGGATAATACTAAGCTTGATCTATCACGTGTAGTCAGGAGAATAAATACGATTAATTTAGGTATACATCATGATTCTGTCGAGTGCATCCTCTTAGTTTTGTTGGAGAAGACAGACGTTGGGGTATGTTTCAGAGCATGCAATTCAGAATAACTGGGTTTGCGTAGCTGAATTGCGTATGGATTGAAAAATGGTCGATTTCTAAGTAATTATGCCTTTGTTTATTGGAAGATTTCATTAAGAGAAACAACAATTTCGCCCGTGATTGAGGCAAAAAATACGCTGACAATGAAAGGAGCTGAAGTGGCGATATGGTCTAATGATTTGGTCGATGATGTTGGCATGGGACATCAGGTTGTGTGGTGTTTTGTGGAAGTTGAAGATATCATTATAGAATTGAGCACATTGGGGATCGACATTGCTGCGTAAAAAATAACATGTCAAGAGAAGTTGTGACAGTGAAGAAGCTTTTGCCAAGGTGAATCGGACATGTGGACCGAGTTATTCCTCTAAACAAGTATGAGTTCAACTTGAACTTGATAGACATCTATGATAGTTGAGTGCCCATTGGGTTGTTGGGAGAGTCACCTTGAATGATGAGCACTATGACATGGCTACAAAGTTGAACTAAGCAAAGAATTATTCAATAATGTCTTGAATTTGAGCTTGTATAAATTTTAGTAGCGTAGGTCGTATTCTATATGACTAGGATCTCATCTCTAAGCAAATTTAGTGGAGCCCCACCTTTTGGTGATGGCTGATCTTGGATTAAAGACATAAAAAAAAAAAAAAAAAACGGAAGAAAGTAAGGTTTCACAGTTTGAGTTGGCAAGTTACATAAGAATATACAAATTTTCACACTAGAGAAGACAGGAGGAATTTTAGAGTTTCTCCGTGAGTATTCTGAGTTAGAGCTTATGAGATAAAATTGTGTGTTTTGCTTAGAATCGTGAAACACTTGAGCGACTTAACGATTATAAATTATGTGTTCTCTAGATTCATAGCGGGTTTTTTGGCGCCCAGCTATTCTCGCGGAGTTGGTTTTGACATTTGGAATAAAACATGTGAGTCCCTGATTTAAAAAAAAAAAAAATTGTTTGTCGTTGATTTTCTGATATTTTATACCTTTTGCATTAGACAGCAGCGACGCTAGGCATGACGGATGCACGCGGCTTGGTGATGGTGGTTTGCATATGATCATCATGACTCGCGCTGTGAAGAAAGAAGACGGAGAAGAACGAAGGGAGAAGGAAACAAAATGAAGAAGAAAATAAGAAGGAAGATTCGCGGGGTGAAGAAGGAAGTGATGTGGAGAGAGGGAGAGAGTTGGATTTGTCCGTTGATGGAATTTGTACCCAACAATCCCGTGGAGAGGGGGGAAGAAATGTGGATGTAACAGGTCAAAGAAAGATCATATGTGAATTGAGATCTTTTGAGTTTTCTCCATTAGAGTCGGGACACGACTCTCCTAATAATAGAACTTCAGTTCGGGTCCACCTCCCTTAATTTCTTGCCTTCCAAACCTTTGTTGCGTTGACTGACTTGGTCATTTCTATATAGGACAAGGCGGCTCCCAAGTCTCCAATCAAAAAGGGACCGTCATATCTTTATTTTCTGAAAATCTTTTTATATTGTGCATTCTCCACACATACTCAGCAATTCTTTACCAGTTTCTCTATGCCAAAGACAAAAAAAAGACCTGATCAATGCTCTCAGCTCCATGAATATGCATCCAACTGTTGCCACTCATTCTTGTTCTATTGGAAGCGATAACTAGCAATGCCATGCTGAGTAATCGGCATGTTTAGATTTTTTTTTAAAAAAAAACTCGGCATGCATCGCTTCATCCTAAGGACACTCTCTCTTTTTTTCCCATTAAGTTTTGGCTTTTTTGTTTCTTTTTAAGTTTTGGTTTATTTTTTTATGTCACACCCAGGTGTCCTCGAAACGTAAAAAGAAATACCTCGCCAATATTTTCTGCCACCCAAATTTGATGGAGCTAACATAAGTCGTCAATCACACTAATTTGAAAAATTTTAGCATTTAATTGTGATTTTTGTAAATTTTAGATCTTAATTGTACTTTAAGCAAATCGAGAACACCCACTAATCATGTTTTTGTCAGGAACAAGGCCATTTCTCATGTTTATTCGTAAATGAAATTTGGAGGATCGACGAAATAGAAGATAAATAAAGCATTCCCATCACATAGCAACGATGAGACTTTACTCTGTATACGATATTGACCGCATGTTACCTAGGGAAAGAAGAGAACTCAATTTCTCTAATGAGAATTTCCTTGAAATGGGAAATGCATGTGTCATACGAGGAACAAATATCCATCTTCTCTAGCTGTGACTTTGCTGGGGCTTTTAAAAAAAATGCATACTTCATAAATAAAATTTCTAGTACTCTAATTTCAGCCGTCTATTTTGATTTTTATGTGTATTTCAATATTCGGCATACATTTATGATTATAATTAGATTTATATTTGCTTCCAAAGCAAGCATCCTCCTTTCACCTTTCTAAATTGTACGTTATAAATTATGGACATCACTAGCACATGAGTGATATATATATTTGAAACCCACCAATTAGAAAGATATTGAGAGGAAAACATGGCCCTTGTAATTACTCTTAAAATACCAAAATCTTACTTAATTGCAAAGATCAAATAGAACAAAAAAAGATATTATATAATCTGCAGGCCATATGGATGAAGACCAGGACATGGACCTCATAATGAAATTCACATAATTAACAGTTGATATGCTATTAATTCACTTGCCGTACCGTGTAAGCAATTATTTCTCCCTTGGGCCACAGACGTTCCATGACAACGAAAGCTCCACTTTCTTCACTTTGAATGGCTCTTGTCATTGCTTGACTTGGGCTTCTCAAAGGACGACTCCTCCACGGATGCTTCATTTTCACTAGAAACTGCAGAGATGTTTCCTTCCTAACTAATGCGTGGTCCTCCACGCAAGTTGCTTTTCTTGACTTGACTTTGTGTTACTGATTGACTTGGACATTATTGACAGATGACCCCCAACTGATCTATTCTATTATATGAACCATTCCTTTATTGAGCCTCCACCACGATTACCAAGCTAAAACTTCCATTCCTGCGTTAAACAGTGGAGAGATGAGTAATTCTCTCGGCTCCGTATTGATGTACCGTGTATTTATGCTCATATTGCATGTTTTACTTCTAGGGACGAGTTGTGGTGCGAAGAAGAATCAGTTGTGTGCTGCTTCATCTTGCGGCGAGGTTCGTAACATAAGCTATCCATTTCGTTTAAAAGGCGATCCAAAAGATTGCGGCCTCTCTAAGTATGAGCTAGTTTGTGAAAATAATCACACCGTTCTATATCTGCATGCTGGCCGATATTATGTGAAGTCGATCTCTTATGATCGTTATAATGACAAAGATTTCTTCTCCGGTGACATCACGGTAGTTGATGATGGATTGCAAAAGGGTAATTGCTCATCCTTGCCTCATTACTTATTGATGCGCTCCAACTTCAGTTTTCATGATAATATATATCATATATACGATATATATGATATATACAGAGATAGTTTTATATCCCCGGCAGTAGCCTTTTTGAAGTGCCCACAATCTGTTAATTCTACTTCGTATGTCGAGACGAAACCATGCATCGAGGGATCATATTCTGCCGACACGTCTCCCAATATTTCCCAGATGAAGGGGTACTCATATGCTGTAAAACTACCTCAAGTAACGGACATCAAGGACTCTTGCACCATAACCATGATGGCATTAGCATCAAGTGATACCTGGGGGAAGGAAGGGGATTGGTATAATCGTGTGAGCTTACCATACAAGGACCTCCACAACATGATGGCCGAAGGAGTCAATCTATTCTATATGCCACAATTTAATCCAGGAAGAAGATATCGATTTTGCTTCCTAGGTTCGAGATACCGACGAATCGGACGGGAGTTGTGCAGGCACTATTACGATACCTCCCGTAAGCTGACTTTCCCTGAAGCTTTCCTTTCTTTCTTCTTCATCATCCTCACTACTAAGGGATGTTGTCAAAATTTATTGACAGATGTGACATGTTTCAATTGGATATTGTATTTCGTGAATAGAACAATTGCCACGTCACTTAAGTAAAGTGGTGAGATTTTTTAGTAGATTGTTGTGTATTGCTCCTTTTTATTTTACAACCATAAAGCTTTTCTGGACTCTATTCCATTACATTTGTAGGGGGAAAATGTCTGATTTGATAGTAACTCGTATCCCGTGCCCGGCGGTTACTATTGCGTGGATGAATTAGTTGCCCACACATTGGGCGATGTTTGTAAATTGGTACTGCGCGTGAGTTATGAATTCATGAATAATGTGATACATCTAGGGTTCCATGAGTGAATAAAACAAAGTTGACACGGACTGCTATCTACTAAAGTGAAACTTATTCACCCTTCCTCAACTCTAGAATTCTTCACTTGCAACTTTAAATGAATAAAAGTCGTTGTATGAATTTATCTTTGACTTGGGATATTGCTTAAGGTGAATTATTATTGTGGGAAAAATACCAAGAAAGCCCTAAGCATATTGCATTTATACTTATTCAGTTTTAAATCATTAAATTAGACAAATTGAGCTCTAAATTTTTTTCACAATTTGTCAATTGAGTTCATCCGACCAGTTTATGCCAGAAATTGCTGACGTGGACGTCGGCTATCTTACATAAAATTGCCGGCATTGCTGTGAAATTTTTTTATAATTCTTTATAATTTTTTTTGAATTTTTCCTTTCTTTAGTTTTCTTTCTTTTTCCACAAGCCATGGAAGAAAAAGAAAGAAAGAAATTAAAAAAAAATTCAAAAAAATTATTAAAAAATGTCAACGTTATACTAATCATGTAATGTAGGATGGTCGACTTCCATGTTAAAAATTTTCAACCTAAATTTACCTGATGGACTCAATTGGTGAAAGTTGAAAATGATTAGGATTAAATCGGTCAAATTAAAGGTTTAAGATTGAATATGTATCAATGCAATAGGTTTATGACTTTCTTGATACTTTTCCTTTGTTACTAGTAATGATAGATTTACTTCTTCATTGATTGTTGTTAATACTAATTAATCATTAACAGTAATCTCAAACGAATTCTCTTGCTTTTTACAGGCAGTCCTACATGGGGTATTATAGTTGATGTTGCGTTTAATGCAGCTACAAATTTCGCCTTTGTCTTGGGTATGACTAATCCTTTTCTCCTCACACTTATGAAGATATCAAGCAGCAAAAAAGTGTATGTGTTTCAGTTTTATTACACTACGCTAATAAATGGCCAAATTTTTGTGCAGCCCACTTCTTGGCAGCAAAATTCATATTTGGAGCTCCGTGTGTGTTCATACTTCTTATCTATAGGTGGATGAGAAGGCATCAAGCGATCGACCCAAACATCGAAGAATTCTTACGAGCTCACAACAATTTTTTGCCCATAAGGTATTCTTACTCAGATATTAAGAAGATCACAAAAAATTTCAAACACAAACTAGGTGAGGGGGGATATGGTTCTGTGTATAGAGGAATACTTAGAAGTGGCAATGAAGTTGCGATTAAGATTTTGAACAAATCAAAATCTGACGGCCAAGATTTTATAAGCGAAGTGGCCACAATTGGAAGGATCCACCACATTAATGTGGTGCAACTTGTTGGTTTTTGTTTCGATTACTCCAAACAAGCTCTTGTCTATGATTTCATGCCGAATGGATCTTTGGATAAACACATTTCCTATAAGGATGGTGATAATTCTCTTGATTATAAGAAAATGTATGAGATCTCTCTTGGCATAGCTAGAGGAATAGAGTATCTTCATCGGGGATGTGACATGCAAATTTTACACTTTGACATCAAGCCTCACAACATTCTTTTAGACCGAAGTTTCACTCCGAAAGTTTCTGACTTTGGACTTGCAAAACTTTATCCCACTGATCATAGCATAGTATCATTGACTACAGCAAGAGGAACCTTGGGATATATGGCACCCGAGCTATTCTATAAGGATATTGGTGGCATTTCTTATAAAGCTGATGTTTATAGTTTTGGGATGATGTTGATGGAAATGGCCGGTAGAAGGAGAAACCTAAATGCACATGCAGAACATTCAAGTCAAGTTTACTTCCCTTTGTGGGTTTATGATCAACTTGGCAAAGAAAATGAGGTTGGAATGGTAGGTGTCCTGGAAGAGGAAAGAGAAACAACAAGGAAGATGATAATCGTTGCTCTATGGTGTATACAATTGAGCCCTAACAATAGGCCATCGATGAAGAGAGTCCTAGATATGCTTGAAGGAGATATGGACAAGTTACAATTGCCTCCAAAACCGCTTTTGTATCCGATGGAGATGCCGATTGATGATGTTGATGATGAGATAGAACTCGAAACAGTCTCATCTTCGTCAAGTACTCCAATAATTTCCAACAACTACCAGTTTCAGCATCACAATGAGTTTATAAAGTCAGGCATTGTTTGATTGTTCCCCTGTTGCAAAAACTAGATGCAAGATAAAAATAGTACTGTTAACATATATCACAATTCACTATGTAATTTATGAAGTTGTTACATGATTTTTATATAGTACTAGTATTTTCTAGTAGACTCCCCATGGCCATATTTTGAATGACATTAAAGTGTCGTATGGCATTGATTCTATTTTCGTTTAATGTGAATCTTCCTCGTATAACATAGTACGTTTTTCTTCGCGTCTCCTTCCCACCCAAACCTCTCACCCCGACCCTTGGATCCCCGCCTGATCACCCACCTCGCCAACAGCCACCTCCTCAAGCAATCTACAACTTCGAACATGTCTTAGAGGAAAAACATAATAGGCCCACTATTTTTCCTTTACGATGAATGGAATGAGCAATTTGTGTGATCAGAAGTGGAGGATGTTGAGTAAGACAATTTAAATTTTAGGGGTTGACTAAGATAATCATGAGATTACAGGGGCCTAAGTGGAATGAGCCCAGTAATGTTGATCAGGATAGGTGATTTATTTAAATACGGCGACAGTTTAACAATTAGCAAAGGTAGGTATTACACGACCACAACGCAATATTGGTATATTGAGTTGTCAAGATGGTTATCCACGGAGAAAAATGATAAGTAAAAAGGGACAAGGTTAGACGAGACTTTTGAATAGTTGATGTACAAGATGAATAACATGTGAAAAAAAAATGAACTTGTATCGAACAAGATATTACGAACAAAGAGAAATGCCAAATTTTGGATTGCGACTAGTTTTGGTGATGATGACATGTTTGACCTTCATACCAGCTTTGCCGGACATCTCGATGCAGGGAAGGGATGGGTTAAAAAAATCATTATATAAAACTTTATGAACAAAATGTTAGTATCATCAATATTAATATCTTTTTTCTTTTCGTTTTTACAATTTAACGAAGAGATGCTTATGAAATATTGGACTTGAAATAAAATAGAACATTAGATGCCATCACTCAAAAGGACTTTTATTCAATTTTGGGTATAATTACCATAATACGTCAAATCTAGAAACAGCATAGAAGTTTCTTTCCCAATTAATGTGAAAGCAATCCATAAGCTAATCTGCCATCACGTTATGTTAGCTTGACTGCAAGTACAACAATTTCTACATAATTCCCTCTAATATAATAAAACTTTCGTCGGCCACATATACTACTTTTTTTCGCTTGCAACAAATCTGTCTTACATCTATGTGCTGATTAATATTATGTGAAATCGATTTCTTATGATCTCTTATTAAACAAACTCCTACAAAGATGGTTAAATGGCAGTTGATGATGAGCCGCATGTCACATATGAAGAAGAAGAGCGACTCCTTTCCTTGATCACTATGTTTTAATTAATTGCGGGTTTAATTAAAATTGAGCATGTAATGTCACGCACGTCGCATTTTGCACAGGTGGAACTTGGATCGGATAAAGACAAGATACCTAAGCATGCGGTGTTGACTGAGCAAAGAACTAACAAGGGATTGACTGAGACAACCATGAAATTATAGAAGGCAAGTTGGAATTAGCCACAAAAAGTAGAGATCATCATGATAAGGGATTCGAATGGGGAATAAAGGTTACCATTACTAACACTATATTTTTTTATGACTAGTTTACAATAATTGTGTATTAAATTATTAAGGTGCTTGTTGATAGAGGAAAATGATGAGTAAATAACAAGGTTAGACATGATCAATACGGAATAGTTTAACTTTTGAACTCCGAAAATAAGCAAGATACTAGAATTAATTTTTTAAATGAATGTAGGTTTAATTGAATATATTAATAGACTTAGACTTGGCTACCTCTCAACAATCTTCCTATGAAGATATTGGGCTTTTGTTGTACACTCCCTCCACTCATAAACCTGTCTTTCTTCCTTTTGCACAATTGAATTGTTTAGTCTTTCTTACTATGTTTGGTGTTTGGAGAACGTATTCCCTGGGTTCACTCTATGAAAATTCTAACTAATCCAATAAATCACATTTTAACGAAATCACTATCTTGCTTTCTTTACGAGTTTCTACAGGATGGGAAACATGCGACAAAACAGACAATTGAGACTGTCGGCCGTTCTCACTGAACTTTAATTTTATTCACTTGACGCTATGATGTTCATATCACTTTCGATTAATCACTTTAATCGTAATCTAGCCAATTTCCTAATGTCATACCAAGTTAAGATTGCACTTGGTCGAATTCAGTTTGAAGGACATTTATATGCTACCTGCTAGTAAGTCAAAGTGCAATATATTCGTAAATGCATAGCAGATTATATGCAGTTCTTCATTGCAATTACAGTCATGTCTAACATCGGATTGAATGGATAGCAAATGATATGCAGTACTTTTTATTGCAATACGAGCGACACAAACAAATGTTTCATATATGCTAATCTGGACTTTCTAGGTGGTGCTCGTCTCTCTGCGAAAGCAGCTTTCTCTCTCGTAGGAGAGCTTCCTTGCCTCTGGGTAGTCTTGACATCCAAAACCCTAACATAAACACTGCAGTCTTTGCTGTTTCTTTGTGAAATCATGGCCTTCCCACTCAAAAACGAACCAAAAATCACATTTCCCCCTTAGAATCACCATCTCCTTTCAACCACAAAACCCTAACCCTCTCTCCTACCTTCATCCCCTTGTGACCCGCTTGCTCCCAGCCAGCGGTTTTGAGTTCAGAGTTGTCAAGAGCAATCGTAATGGACGACTTGGAAGAATCTGAAGTCCGCCTTGCTGCCCTCTGTAAGCGATTGGGAAAGCTGTGGACAAAGAACAATATTACCACAGTGGATGATGAAATACCCCCAGAGAAGATTGAAGAATGCAAGTTATCGCTAATCGGCCAACTATATCAGAATCCGAAGGTAAACATTCAAGCATTTCAGAATACGATGCGTCGAGTATGGAAAATGGACAATGTGGAAATATCTCCAATAGCCCAAGGCATTTTCGAATTCCGATTTTGGTCGGAAACAAATAGGGATAGGGTTCTTCAACAGGGTCCCTGGTCTTTTGCAAATCACTTACTCTTGCTGAATTTATGGGAGCCTAATATACCCCCTGCATGTTACAACTTTAAAACCTGTGAATTTTGGGTGCATATACATGGGCTGCCAATCGAATGGATATCGGAGAAGGTGATAGCAAAGGTGGCGGGGGAAATAGGCAATGTCTCGGAGGTCAAAATTGAATCGAAGGGATATACATCCTACAAGATAGGGAAAGCCAGGGTAAAGCTAGATATCTCGAACCCTCTAATCTCAGGGTCGATTTTTAGCAATAGAGGAAAGAAATTATGGCTGGACTTTAGATATGAAAGATTGCCTCACTACTGTTATTCATGTGGGCGCATGGGACATTATTCTCAATACTGTGAAGAAGTTCCTTTTACTGAGGACAGATTTAAAAACAGGAAAGAACTACCTTTTGGCCCTTGGTTGAAGGCGGAAGTCAATGAAGTTAGCCCTTATTGGGATCTCTTTTACGGGAAGTCAATAGAGGAATTGATGGCAGAAGAAATCACACCTGAAACTCCACTGGATGCAGCACCTATTGTGGTGTATAAGGGCAACCCATCAGATTTGAAGCAAACAAACACCAGCAGGGAAAATGAGCATCGAAAGGCCAAGATGAAGGAACCCATGGTTTGGGAAGAGAATATGGAGAGGCTGAACCCTTCACAGGAATTGAGAGAGAGTGGAGGAGCACTTCTAGAAGGAACCAAGCAAGGATCTCTGGAAACTCGGAATCTAAAAATATGCAAAAACATGAAAACGCATGTCAATAAAAAACATAAGAGATACTCTCCATATGAAGTGCAACAATCAAACAATGAAATTTTAGATGCGACTCAACTGATGGAAACTCCTATTCAGACATGGGAAGAAGCACAACAATGGGCTCTGGTGGCTAGCCCTAATAAGCCACCGGGTTACACATGAAAGTTATATGCTGGAATTGTCAGGGTTTAGGCTCCCCCCTGACAATTCAGTCTCTACGAGCTTTAGTAGCTCAAGAAAAGCCTACGGTTCTCTATTTATTGGAAACGAAAAATAGAGAGGATGTCGTTAAAAGAATGCAGAAAAGACTAAAATTTCAGCATGGCTTCACTGTAAATCCACGAGGCTTGGCGGGGGGATTAGCACTTTTCTGGAATGAACAGGTCATTATTTCCATTATATCTAGCAATATGTCTTTTATTGACTTAAATTGCAATTTGGAAGAGACAAATTAGAGCATGCGCATCACCTTTGTTTATGCACCAACTGATTTTCAGCAAAGAGTACAGCTATGGGAGGAAATTTATCAGATGACCAGGCTGAATCGAGATCCTTGGCTGTGTATTGGGGACTTTAATGAAATCTTATATCAGTGGGAAAAAGTAAGGGGAAGAGTGGCTGAATACTATAGATGTAAAGCTTTCCAAGACTTCACAAATGCTTGTACTCTCATGGATCTAGAAAGTAAGGGTTGTACATATACTTGGGCAAACAATAGAGATGGAGATGAGCTGATTAGGAAGAGGCTGGATCGAGCTTTATGTAGTATGGATTGGAGGGTATCTTTCCCTTCTGCAGAAATTGTTGCTTTGCCAGCTATAGGGTCGGATCATAGCCCTCTGTTATTAAACCTTTTTCCCCAACAAGTCAAGCGCAAAAAAGAATTTAAATTTGAAGCTTTCTGGGTTGATGATGACGAGTATGAACATCTGGTATTGGAAACCTGGAATTCTTTTGGAGGGGAGAAAGTGCCTCTCTCAATTAGATTTAAAAAGGTGGCTGATGAGTTAGCGGGTTGGAGTAGAAGGAAGTTCAAAAATGCAGAAAAACAACTCTCAGTGCTGAAAAGAGAGATGCAAGTCATCACGAATCAACCCAATTCACATTATGACACACATAGAATGAAGTGGCTGAAAATGGAGATAGAGAGGCTATGGAGACAGGAAGAAGTATATTGGGGCATGAGATCCAGGATCAATTGGCTTAAATGGGGAGATAAAAACTCTAAATACTTCCATGCAACCACAGTGCAAAGGCGCCAAAGAAACAGAATAGTAATGTTGAAAAATGAGCATAATGAATGGTGTCGAGACCCCATACAATTAAAGGAGATGACAGCTACGTATTTCAAAGAGCTCTACACTTCTACAGGGCAAAGAAACTTCCAACCAGTCATTGACCAAGTATCATGTATTGTAAATGAGGAAATGAATCAAAGCTTGATCGAAGAAGTGACCCTACAAGAGGTTACTACAGCAACTTTTCAGCTTGGTGCACTCAAAGCCCCTGGCCCAGATGGTTTGTGTGGAAAGTTCTATCAACATCATTGGCAAGATATTCATGAAGAAGTTTTTAGAGAGGTGAAGTCCTTCTTTTACTCAGGAACACTCAACCCTGAGCTGAATCACACCTATATCACCCTCATACCGAAAGTACAAAATCCAGAGAGGTTGGAACAATTTCGCCCTATCAGCCTTTGTAATTATGCATATAAAATCATATCAAAGATTATGGCGAATAGACTAAAACAGTGGCTGCCCGATTTGATTTCAATGGAGCAAAGTGCTTTTGTAAGTGGGAGACAAATACAAGATAATATACTTATAGTGCAGGAAGTGCTTCATCAGCTACGTATCCGGAAACGAAAAAAGAAATTTCATGCAGTGCTGAAGGTAGATATGAAGAAAGCATATGATCGAGTGGAATGGGATTTCCTCAAAGCAAGCATGCTTAAAATGGGTTTCTGTGATACCTGGGTCTCATGGGTCATGGAATGTGTCTCTACAGTGTCATTCGGGGTTAAAGTAAACGGCGAACCTTCAGCCTCCTTTAAGCCTACTCGCGGGATAAGACAAGGTGACCCACTCTCTCCATATCTATTTATTATTGTCGCAAATGTTCTATCTATGATGCTGAAAAGAGAAATGGAGAATGGCAACATTAAGGGAATTAAACTGAATAGATTTTGTCCCCCATTGTCTCATCTACTATTTGCGGACGATCTAATCTTATTCTTGGAAGGAAAAGTGGTCGAATGTCAAAATGTAGCAATGACCCTAAACTAATATTGCTTTGTGTCGGGACAATCTATAAACTTGAACAAATCAGGGATGTTATTTAGTAAAGACTGTCCAAGATTATTGAGAAATAATTTGACAAGAGAAATGAGAGTACCGGAGTTGGAAAAAACGGGGAAATACCTCGGAATACCTTCTGATTGGGGTGGATCTAAAAAGCAGATGTTCGATTGGATTCTTGCAAGAGTTAACATGAAACTTCAGGGCTGGAAAGAGAACTTTCTATCGAAGGCAGGGAAAGAAATTCTTCTTAAAACGGTGGTTCAAGCTCTACCGCAATATGCTATGTCCATTTTTAAGATCCCCTTATCTATTTGCAGAGCCATTGAAAAGAAAATGGCAGCCTTTTGGTGGAAAAACAATGAGAACAGGGCAGGTCTGCATTGGAAAAACTAGGACACTCTGAAATCAAGAAAGGATCAAGGTGGGCTAGGCTTTCGATACCTAATTAACTTTAACGAGGCATTATTGGGTCGGCAAGCTTGGAGGCTAATTCAAAATCCGAATTCCCTTTGGAGTCAAATTTTCAGAGGATTATACTTCCCGCACACAGATGTATTACATGCAGGGAAAGGCTCAAGACCATCATGGGGTTGGCAAAGTCTAATCTTGGGAAGAAATGCTATAAGTCATTTATCTCAGTGGGTTGTTGGAAATGGTGAAAAAATCAGTATTAGGAATGATCAATGGTTGCCCAGAGGTTTAATCGGAGGACCTCAAAACAGAGATGATCCATCTCAGGTTTCAGAACTTATAAACAGAGACTCTGCAACATGGAAGGAAGATAGAATACGACAACTTTTCGACCACGAAGTGTGTAATGAAATTCTAGCTATCCACCTTAACCCCCAATTTCCAGAGGACAAACTAGTATGGAAGCCAACCAAAACAGGTCAATTCACAGTCAAGAGTGTATACAACAAGTTCAAGGCGCAAGGAGAAAATCAGCAGCAAAACCATGCCTCATCATCCTATCAAGCACCAAGAGCATTGTAGAATAAGATATGGCATGCCAAAATTCAGCCCAAAGTCAGATTCTTCTTATGGCAAATTTGTCAAAACGCCTTAGCAACGAAGGAGAATTGCATCGCAGACATATCATACCTGAGGCCACATGCACGATTTGCAAAAGACATCCAGAATCAATCGAGCATCTCTTTCTCCTTTGTCCATGGACGAACCAAATCTGGGACGGCACTGGTGTGAATATACAAAAAGATGGTCACGGGATAACTCGAATGGAGGAATGGTTGGCAAATTTTAAACATACATCAGTTTCTTTCGAGCAACTCGCCATCTTACTGTGGCAGATATGGAAATCCCGCAATGACTGGTGTTTCAGAGCTAAACCGGTGAGTCCTCAGCACATCATCACCTCAGCAGTAGCCATGGAAGAAAATTTTAACAAGTGGGTGGGAAAACAGAGCAAGGAAGAGTAGATGCAGACCTACCCACCTCAGATCTGGACGCCTAACTCGGTTCAGACTTCGATTCATTCAACGCAAAGCTTGTCGCAGACCCGGAATACCTTGCTGCAAGGCTCGCCTCCAACAGGGCTCCCTCCAATGCACAGCTCGCCGTGGACAGAGACGAACCCGCTCAGCTCGCGTCGGAAGGGGACACATCAAACGGTAACCTCACCTCCGACCGAGATGGCTCGGACGCACAACTCGCGTCGCACAGGGACTGCTGTGACGCCCGGCTCGCACCAGCACAGCAACCCTCCGATGAACGGTCCCCCTCAGATCTGGAAGCCTCCAGCGCATGGTGTGATAAAGATCAACGTGGATGGCTCCTTTCTTCAAGAAACAGGGGAAGCGGCTGTGGCTTGTGTCTGCCGAGACAGCAGAGGTGCCCTCATTGATGGATTAGCGCGCACGGTCAGAGCTTCTTCAGCAATCCAGGCGGAGGCACAAGCTATATTACAAACCCTAAAGCACTTCGAAGGGAAAGAAGAACATGAGATAGAGTTGGAGTCAGACAACTGGGAACTAGCGAAGTCTTTGATGGAAAGTACACCGGTCAATTGGGAAATAGAGGCGTTGATTTCTGAAGTGCAGAGACGTGTGAAATCTTTTCCAAGGCTTAAAATAACCCATTTCCGGAGAGAATGCAACAAAGTGGTAGATTGGGTTGTTAAGGCCCATCGGAGAAAGGCCCTTCCAGCTAATTGGGTTTATTATCCCCCTTCCTGTCTTTTAGATTTATTATGTTCTGAAGCTTCTGCTTCCACTATCCTTACTTGAATGAGAATGATATGAGTATTTTGACCAAAATATATATATATATATATATATATATATATATATATATATATATATGCTAGTCTATTTGGAATACTCTTTGCAGCTCGTTGTAGCGCAACAACATTCATACTCTAAGCTCCATGCGTGTTCATAATCTTAATCTATAAATGCATGAAAAGACATCTAGTAATGGACGGCAACATCATAGAATTTCTATAAGCTCATAACAACCTTTTGCCTATAACATACTCTTACTCAGATATTCAAATAATCATAAAAAATTTCAAGCACAAGTTAGGTGAAGAAGAAATGATTATGTATATAGAAAAATACTTAGAAGTGGTAATGAAGTTGTTACTACGACTTTGAATAAATCAAAATCTATCGGCCAAGATTTCATGAGTGAAGTCACGAGGAAGGATCCAGAAGTTCATGCGGTGCATCTTGTTGATTTTTGCTTCCTTCCTAATCAATGTGAAAGCTATCCATAAATTAATTCACTACCGTGTTATGTGAGCTTGGTTGCATGTACAATAATCTCCGCGTAATTTCCACTGATGGAACCTTTGATTGGTCCCTACAAGTTACTTTTCTTGACTCGACTTTGTCTTGTTGATTTGGAAATTTCAATGACAGATGACCCGCAACTAATCTTTTGATCATATACAGTCTGTCAGAGGGGAGCCTTCACCACAATTACCAAAGCTAAAACCTCCATTCTTGCATCGAGCAGTGGAGAAATGATTAATTCTCTCGGCTCCATATATTTGTATCATGTGTTTCTGTTCATCTTGCACGTTCTACTATTAGGGACAAGTTGTGGTATGAAGAAGAATTACTTATGTGCCACTTCCTCTTATGGTGAGATTTCTAATATAAATTATCCTTCTCGGTTGAAAGGCGATCCCAAAACTGCGGCCATTCTAAAAATGAGCTCACTTGTGAAAATAACCGCATTGTTTTCTATGTACATGCTGGTAGATATTATGTGAAGTCAATCTATTACAATTTTTATAGCGACAAAGTTAACTTTAGAGGCGACATAACAATAGTTGATGGTCTACAAGAGGGTAATTGCCCATCCCTCCCCCGTTACTCATTGGCAGACTTCAACTTAAGTGGAATTAGTCCCTACTTTCTTTCTTTCAGAGACTCAGTGGTCTTCATGAAGTGCTCATTGCATGTTGTTTCTATTTCGTATGTTGATACCAAACCGTGCATTGAGGGAGCAAACTCTGCCGGCAAGCCTCCAAATTTTTCCCAAACGACGGAGTACTCATACTATTGTACTGAATTAGTACGTCCATGATGGGGTGCGATGAGAACGCATCATTTCACCTTGATACGCTACAATGGAAAGACATCATTTGAAGGGGTATGATGGAGTCATATAAAAGACTCCAGAACAAAACTGTTGGCACGGTTGGCAAAACGTACGCTCAAAATTCTCTCCTTATCTTGTCCCATTTCCATCAAAAGAAAAGGAAGCGTTACAGATCTCCTTTACAAGAACAATCGGCATTTACGCTATGGAAATTGGGTGTGTTCCTCGTGATTGCATTCAGAGCAACGTAAGGTAATTTTGTTCATGATTCATCCGCAATTCAACGTTCATTCTGGGGTTAATTGTTGTTTGCGTATTGGATAAGAGGTAAGTCGTCTTCGACCTACTTGAATTCCAACATTGGTATCAAAGCCCGATTATGATTTCTGCCTTATTTTTCATTGAATTTTCTTGTTTACCATTTGATATCAAGATCAAGAATATAAAATTTGCACTGTTTGGATGTCTATTGGTCGAAATTGCTATCTGAATCGTCGAAAACAAACCGAAGCAAAGAACGGGTTCGGGGTCGCATATACCTGTACGTTTTTGGCTAATTTTCGAAATATTTTTTCGACCAAAATCAATTTTTAAATATTCAGGATGAAAGTACTCATCAGGACGAGTCCAACAGCAGATCAAGCGCCGCCAGATGAGGTCGGACGTGCCCACATGCACTCAAAGCACTGGGAAAGCCAGAGCGTGAGCGTTATGCGTGCATTGGCGAACCAACGCGTGTTGATGTCACGGATGACATCATCCAACGGTTGGTAATCGCCGGATGATGTCATCGATGACGTCACTGCCGGCGGTAGTTGGCCAGCCGGCAAACTGACCAGAGACCCGACTCGACCTGAGGCCCGACCCGTTTTCAATCTCGATCACACAATCCTAGCGGCAAACCAAGGCGTACTAGAAGGCAGACCAGGGCACGTCTCACTCACGGACCAAGCTGCGTCTCGGTCGCAGACCAGCCCCTGTTTAGTGGTCGCTCAGTACTGTAATAGCCATCATTTGAAGGAAGTTTTCGATCTCCTCGTGCGAAAACTCATCAACAAGAGATAGTGTTCGATCTACATAAGATGGAAGGACGAGTGACGCTTTGAAAGAATGATTTGAAGGAACGAACCGATATTTTACCTAGCACAAGCAATTAGCTCGAAGATAAAATCTGGAAAGCCGGTTGCTGCTCTAGAGTGGTTGCTAAAAAATTCCAAATCCTCGTCGAATCGAATGCACCAATCCCTTTTTCCTCTCAAAGTCTCAATTCCCCTTCGGCTTTTCTATCTTCTGGCTCACATGTACTGCCCAGTTCTCTCGTAGTTTGCTCAAGAATTCGGAGAGGTTGCTATATGTGCCATGAGTTCTCTGCTACGCGTGTGCGCGTGCTCTGCCCCCGGAGCTCGTCCTCTCTGCTTTTGCTCTTTAATTTTCGGTAGCTTCCTGTGACCGAGGATATCCCATTCCCCTTGGCCGATTGTCATCTCTCCTTTGTATCTCCGAACTGCACCGCTTTCTTCTCTTTCTCTATCTCTATCTCTTTCTGCATCAAGGCTCTACCTCTCTCCTCTGTTCAGCGCCTATGCCCTGCTATCTCTTTGCTTCTCTCAACATTCTGCTCTTTCTCTGTTTTCTTATTCTTCTAGAATACTCTTCGGCTTTCTCTGTTCTTGCCAGCACCGACTGAACGTTCCCCCACTGTTATTATCTCCCTCAGTTTTTCTTTCACGATTGTATTGCAAGAAATGGCCTTAACCGGGGCCATTTCGATCAACAAGGAGGGAATGGTAAGGATGAATTCGGAGAGACGGAGAAGGAGGTCGAGCTTGTGGGATCGACCTAAAGTGACCGAATGGGCTTAGGCTTCGCCCGGATGTTAGGCCATTATCCAAAACCTTCATAAAAACTCTTGTTTAAATTCATGAAAAACTCCAGGTCAGGTCACGTAATAGAAAGATGTGCCTAATGTCTAAATGCCGAAAATGCAATAAAGAATGTGAATGCAAGATTATGCCATATATATATATATATATATATATATATATATATATATATATATATATATATATATATTTAGGGTCAAATTATATCATATCCACAAATTCAATTCCCAATTTTCTTACGAAATGCAATAATAGTTTACTAGCAAAAATTTAGCTGTCAACACATAATATAGCCAATTGACGTGATGAAAAGTTTTTGGATGATTTGAGTGTATATGAGCCTATGGATTCAAATGAGGCCCACGTGATTATACGGCTGAGATTGACTAGGCTCACGTGCACTCAATTTATACAAGTATCGCTCCAACGTGACTTACAAATTGTAGCAAAAATTGAAAGAAGAAAAAAGCAACTCACAAGTCATGTGCAAGTTAAGAACATTTCATGGGGTCTTTGTAAGAAGACAACATAAAAGAGGAACATTATCTACTATCCAAGTTGAAAAAAATGGATGAATATGAAAATCACACCTTTTCTTTTACCCATTACCAATTATACACATCTACATTAGAATATACTAAACACCTAGTTAAGTAAACTTTTGAAGGCCACTTTGTACTTTCATGCCAATTTCCCTTGCGTTCCTAAAATAATGAAAATCCAAGCCCAAATCCTAAATACTTACCCATCCAAAATATTCAGACCTAAACCCCAAACCACCCAAATCCTTAGAAATATGCTAAAATGAGTGTGCAAGGAGGGACAATTTAGTCTTTCTAATGTGGGGTTTTGCTTAAAGGCATGTGAATGTTGTCTACCAAAATAGAGATTGTAAGTAGTCATTGGATAAATAGAAAGATATGTTTTTGGTTTTTTGGCTAGTGCTAACACCTAAATTTTATCATTTTATCATTTTATTTATAACTTAATCACATACAAAATTAGAAATTAGTTGCTAAAAAAACAGAGAAGTAAAGCCTAAAGTAAATAACTTTCATTAAAATGCATTGTGTATGTTTTCATTAAAATCCATTATGAGTAGACATTAGGAGCATTTACATAACTATCACTAATTATTAAATCTAAATTTTTAAAAAAAGAATAATGTTTTTTTTAAATCGAAAATTATATTTAAAGAGAGAGAGAGAGAGAGAGAGAGAGAGAGGACCGGGCTAGGCCCGGTCCTTTTCTGTTCTCCTCTCCTCTGGATCTTTTTTTCACTTGGGCCCAAGCCCAGCCTCATTTTTCTCCCCAAGCCCGGCCCCTCTCTCTTTCTTCTCTTCCTCAGGCCCTCATGCCGGTCTTGCTTTGGCAGAAAAGAAACGTATGCTCCATTAGCGACGATTCTGGCTGCTCTTCGTTGCTACACAAGTGACGTTGCTGCTCTTCGTTGCTGGTCGTTTCCTGAATCGCTCATCATTGCCGGAGGCCAGCCCGCTAGTCGCCATCCGCCACAGCGCCCCACTCGAACCCGGTAAGTCCCCTCGGCCTTTGTGTGTGCTCTCTTTCTCGGGTACACCAGGCCAGAGCTCGTGGCCGTCCGGTTCGCGCGAGCTCCAGCCTGCATCGCCTTACTTTTTTTTTTCGATGTCTTTTTTGTCGCGTGTCGAAGATCCCGTTATGGTTCGAGCTTCGGTTGAGCCAAAAACATCTCGTTATAGTAGCGCACCTCATGTGTTTGACAAAATATCCCAGAGAGAACCGAGAAGCAACCCAGGTTGAAACTTGATTTGATTCGTGCTTGCTCCGAGCCTTTCTTTTATGTTTCCATTGCAATTTCATGCGATTTTCGTGGAGCAATCGTATATTCTTGAGCCGAGGGGATTTTTGTGCCCGAAAATGGTTTGGCTGCCGGAGTTCGTGGCCGACGGTGGTCATCGCCAGTCGGGATAGATAACCGGTAGACAGTGGTGGTTCGGCGGTGGAAGGGTCGCTGGTTGCTCTATGCCGGTGTTGCTGTCTAGGTGAAGTTTCGGGGGGAAGACGTGCAAGGAGGCGTCGGGGAGAAGAAGACCGCAGGGGAAGAGACAAATAAAAAATAAAAAGAAAAAACAAAAGTAAAAGAAAAGTACAGAAGAAGTAAAAAGTAAAACAAAATATGGAAAAAGAAACCGAAAATTTGCTTTCGGAAGGAAGTGTGCGGAGAAAAGGTGCAGTTGAAAAGACAAAATAGGGAAGAAGACAAAATGGTGGAAAATAAAAAAATTTACGAAAATCATTAAAAAAAATTTAAAAATTAAAATTAATTTTTTTCAGTCGGGACCCCTTTTTCCCGAATATAATATTAAATATTAAATATATATTTCAAAAATTAAAAATTTTCAAAAAAATTTAAAAATTCGAAAAATAATAAAAATTCAAAAAAAAATCCGAAAATTCAAAGAACTTTCAGAGAAACAAAAAAAAAAATCAAAATATTTTAGAAAATTCTATTTTTTTTCAAAAAGTAATAATTAAAAATTAGAAAAATTAGAAAATTCAAAAAAATTTCAGAAAATTCAAAATTTCATTTAAAAATTTTAAAAACAAACTTTCTGAGCTATTCTCTTAAAAAAAATGGAAGTTTCTTAACTCTAAAGTGTGCTAAAAATAGTGAGTAAGCCTTTAGGGCTCTACCTTAGGGTTTCAATTGTCTTCAAAGATAATTACTCTTGTTTGCATGCTTTTTTGTTGTTTTGATCCATTTAGTCTAGTTAAGATTAGTATTTATCTTTTCCTTAATGTTAAATATTTGCTTTCCCATGCAATTTATTTAAACATTTTCCTTGGGTGCTAACTGTTATTTTAATTATTGTGTATTCATATGATCACCTTGTGTGTTAGTGGATTGATCTAAAATTAATTCAAATTGCTTGATAAAATTTCTTTCTAAATTGAACAAAATTAGGTACGAAAAATGCACTAATTCTTTAATTAGTGTAATCAAGTTCCCGATCCTGAATTCTTTGGTTGCATAGGAAGTGAGGTATATTCTGCTACCTCATTTGGTTTCTAGTCGACCCCAATAGGCTAGTAGCGACTCATTATTATAAAATTCTTATAAATATCTCAATTTTGCGCAAGGTATAAGCTTGGAAGAGTTTGTGCCTGATCATGGGTTGTAAGCATATCTTTTAGGCAATACCCCTTAATCTATTCCCTTTCTCAAGGGGTAGGTCGCGACACCTAAAAGAAAAGGACTCAGTCTAATATCAATGTAATGCCCGCTTTACAAAATTGAACAACAAAATGACACACTAATATATAGGAGAAATGACGCAACAAACTTTGATTAGCTACTTGAATAAGTGAGTAATGTTTAAATATTCAATAAAGATGTATCACATTGTTCACATCTTAGTTTAAAAAACTAGTTGTAAATTTCTATTATTAATAAAAAGAAGAGACAATACCAACATTTAGTTCTGCACCTCTTAATCAATGTTCAATTTGGTCTTAAATTTAATATTGGTCAAATTAATCCTTGTGTTCTATGATTCGAATTAATTTTTATTTTTTTTATATGGTTTTGCAAACGAGGAATTAATCCTTATATAATAAATTATGACTAATCTGATTAGACAATTCCGGCCCACTCTTTAGCAAACATATAATTTTTTTTAGATGACATGGATTTTTTATTTTTCGGATCAATATACTATTATGAATGCATGCAAACTACCCTATTTGTGTGTATTAATTATATAGCATCGTATAAGAGTCCTTTTATAAAATGGCAAGCACATTCCTTAGATTATTCCAAGTGAGAAACACTCGGGTTTGGATATGATTCCATTGTATCGTTACAAAAGTAACTATTAAGCAAATTTATCAAGTACTGAATGATTTTGTTAATTCTCAACTTAAATATTTATTTGGCATTTTGCTGAACTATTGAATTCTTTGACTAGGTTGATCTATCTTGCATTGACGTGAATTCATTGGATATATAAAGAGAGTAGCCCATATATAATTATAAATTTGAACCATTAATTAGTCAATTTTTTTAATGCTTGATAGGGTGAGGAGACGCAATTAGCGTGATTACCTCCTCCGTATGGATGTAACCCATACATAATTATAAATTTGGCTTAATTGGGGTTCTCAATTTAAGTTTTTTTAAAAAAATGACTTTTCTAGATATGGAGGATAACCTACTTAACCTATACAAGCACACGCTAATTTGACTTGCTAGATAATATCATATTCGTCAATAACATCAAGTGCCTTGTAAACTGTGGTATCACCAAACATTTCAGCATACTAAAGTTTCATAGATGGATGTGCAAACAGACTTAAGATAGTGTCAATTTGACGATAAAACATTAACCCGACACAAAGCAATAAGCATCATCCATGCATGAGATACTTTTCTTCTATCTTTCAATGCATAAGATACCTTAGTTGTCTTCGTTAGTAGAATACTTGGTTCACAATTCTTTTGCTTTCTTGGCTTTTGGAATAAAACTTTTTGATAAACAAGCAAGGGATCATTTCAATATGTACATATATAGGATGATTACCCAAATAGTCTTGGATGCCAATTAGGTCCTGATTACTTTATTTCTGCCAATGTAGTTTTATGCTTTTGCGGGAATTTTTGATGTCGTCCTTTCGACTGATTGCAATCGGAAATTATAGACGTGGAAACTCAATATTCTTCAATTGCCGCTGCAAATTCTAATATAGTCCTAAACATCATAATGCTCGTTCCTCAAGTGCTGCGTGAATTTTTGTTCTGGCCCATCTTTTGGAAACTCGAGATTGCTCGACTTGAGCAGCTTGTGTTCAGTCTAATAAAACAAAAAAGAAATCGTCGCCGTGTGTGTGAACATTTCCGTCGGTGCATCATTCTATATATACGAGTGCACGAAAACATACCATATGAGAATTCAAAGGAGAGGCATAATAGAGAGAGAGAGACAGACAGACAGACAGAGAATGGCGGTTGCGGGAGTAGACGAGAATTCGTTAGAGTATACGCCGACGTGGGTGGTGGCTGTAGTGTGCTTCAGCATATTGTTCATTTCTATCGTTGTTGATAGATTCATTCGCTGCGCCGGCCAGGTGATTACTCTTGCTTCCTAAGGTCCGAGAGTACGGACCTCTCCAAAGTCTAACTCGGGCATGTCAATTACGATGCCGGCAATTCTTTAACTCGAGTTTCCTTGTCGAATGCAGTATTTGGAGGATAGCAAATGGTGGCCGCTTGTCGGCGGCTCAAGGAAGATCAAAGATGGTGAGGGATCTCTCTCTTTGGTGCTTTTTTTTTTTTTTTTTTTTTGTGACTATTTCACAATACTAATGCGCATGCACATAAATTCTCTCTTCTTCTTCTTCTTCTTCTTCTTCTTCTTCTTCTTCTGTGTTTTTTTTTTTTTTGCCTGTTTGGGTTACGATGAAAATGGAAGAATTGATGCTATTGGGTGTCATATCGCTTCTCTTGACGGTGTTCCAAACTAGAATAGTGAAGATTTGCATATCGGAGCGACTCGACAACGTCTTGCTGCCTTGCAAGAAGCTCGACTCTTCTTCTGCCGTCGCCAATTTCATTACTAGTTCCTCCGCTTCCAGTGCAACACGAGGACGCCACCTCCTCGCCGTGGCTTCTGATACCACAGATTACTGTAGCCAAAAAGTAACTTTACCAGAGCTGTTGCTGCTGCTGCTTGACTACAGCGAATTGGTACGAAGCGAATATTTGGTGCGACTGTTTTCTTTTGTTTTCTTTTCAGGGGAAGGTGGCATTGCTGTCTGTTGAAGCAGCCCACCAGCTGGACGTTTTCATCTTTGTGCTAGCTAGCTTTCACGTGATCCTCTGTGTGCTCAAAGTACTATCTATGGTGTGCTACGACATCCTTGTCACTTCAACTCCATCTTTCTGTTACTTTCTATTATTTATGCTTGCGACTTTCCCTCCAATATCCTAGAAACATATATCGCATTTAAGTTTCGAAAAAACATGAAGGAATTTGTGTGTGATTCCAATTGTACATTGGTTGATATTTCAAAAGGCTTCGAGTGTTTGAGTATTTCTTTTTGCGAGTTATCCAATATTTACAAAAAGTTATAATTGAAAAAGTAAAATTTGTCCAGATTAGAAAAATCACTAAAAACAAATAGAGGTTTCTCTTGGATCAATTTTTTAACGTTAGTTATTTTCGTCCTTCGATGCTGTTAGATAATTCAATGGAGCATGCTGGAGATATACGACGAATGGAGCCAAAAAGATGACATCCAAAATGGTAACATTGTTGAATTCATCCTTCTCCAGCAAATATGGTAAAAGGGAGGAGAAGATGAGTGATCTCACTCCTCAAAATTTCTTGTACAGTCTCCAAAGGAAGTTCCTAATTTGATTGAGGTGTTTCTATTCTGTTTATATCCACAGTACTCACAGAAATTCTGGAACGTTATAAAAACCCACTTGGCTCGTTCAGATATATGGTAAGTCATTGAATCTCTTGAAGCTCCCCGCGACTGCAAAACGGGAGAGTTTGGTGGCTCTTGCGAAATCGAGCATATCTTTGCGACCTTAACTATCATACAATTTTCAAAATGTTCCACATTATAATTTCAATGGATCATACTACACTTCAACGTTAGTTATATGGATTGTAATGATTTTCTCTTTTAGAATATTTTAACTATCCGTCTTTGTTCACGGATATCAATTCAAGGAATGAGCAATAATGTAATTTATGTAGAGATTCTAAATTAAATAATCTTTGATCTTCATGTAATTGCTAAAAAGAAATTTACATCTTACCTATTACCAAAAAAAAAAAAAAGATATACCTTTATTGACAATAATAACTTTGAAAAAATGATTGTTGCAAAAATAGGAGAAATGAAGAAATAATTATTAAATTTTTAATTATTAATATCATGTGGATCATAATTATTCTTACTGCGGGCGGGTGTTCAGAAAAGTGGAATGAGCACTACATTTTCTATAATTGTTATGGAATGCGATATTTATGATTTACCTGGAAGGAAGAGTTGTTTGACGAGAGGCCCAACATTGTCTTGCATTTTCCTCTTCAGCTCGTGTCGACTGTGGAGAAAACGTTTACTTCCTTGAGCGAGCATGAATACGTCGCTCTTCGCCAGAACTTCATCGCGGTACGTAGGGGACATTCTTCAGCTGAAATTTAGTTTTGGTCCGCGTTGTAATATAATTTGCCTTGAAATGGTTAATTTACTTGTCATTTCTGTCGTGCCCACAGGCACGTCATCCCGAGAATCTAGGGAATCCCAAGAATTCAGGGAAAGATTTTCAGAAGTACATAATAAGGACATTGCAAGAGGATTTTGAGAAAATGATGGGAATCAGGTAAAACGATACCCCTTCATACAAAGCTATTTGAGTAGGCTTGGTGAGCAATAAGTGGAAAAGAAAAGGGTGAGCTAAGACAAAGGAATATTTTCCTTTTGCCTTTACAAGAAAGAACTATTTCATTCGAACATGTCAAATTACTCATCCTCATCTAAAGGCCCCATTACATATGTTAATTAATTCGCCCCATTTTTGGCCGAAAATATTATCACATCAATCGATCGTTCTTTGGCAGTACTAAATTCATGAAAAACTATACAATATGACTTTCTTCACGGAAATAATACTTAAAATATGAGAGAATATTTAGTGATTCTTCAGGCATATTGATTTGCACTTTTATCACTATCACATATGGTACTTGTGGGTGTGCGCTGTGATCTATTTGCTCGTGAATGTAGCCGGTAAGCATATATGTGAATACTTATTCTACGTTATAACTACTTCTAAATTTGTTACTCTTAAATTATGTCTCACGTTTGAGCTCATGAAAGAAACATGATCCGGATAGTATTTACACATCCAAATTGGACTTGTGGTATGATATTCAAACAAGCAAGAAACTATCGAAATACTTTCCACATTGGAGTTGAACTCATACTATGAGTTAGTTTTCTAGCTTGAGTGAGCAAGTCATGTAAGAACGTATAATTGAGTGAGCATGACACGTAAGAACGTATAAAAATAAATTCTTATTTACCCACTTTAGCAAACAAGTTGAGTGTTAGTGTTTTTCTCTCTATAATTTTTCTATTGAGTTCTCAATGAGTAATTGTGAGATCACACTTACGGGTTTTACTTTAGATGTAACTAGAGTTTAGGAAACACTTGATTAGTTGAGTGATTGTAAAAACCATACTTTTCGGATTCATAGCGGATTTTATTGCAATTAACTCTCCCCATAGGTTAGATATTCTAGTGTCTCTTGTTGATTTCTTTGCTAATTTCTTCCTATCTTCTTAAACACAGACTGCAAGATTCGTTAGCTTTGACATCATTTCATAAGGGTAACTATTATAGAGCAAAAGATGTTTGGTAAAACAACTATGGTTTATAAGGATTAGGTGCATGAAAAATGAACTGTGTGAAACAGTGTTTACCTAATACAAGGAAACTTGCCATTAAGGATGAGCAACTCATTATTATTGACATTAATTTTTTCTTTTTTTTTTTTGGATCTTAATATTACTGTATTATAAATCATATGAACACAGTCGACAGCGGGTCTTCCAACTGGAAACCAGAAATATGCATGTCAAACTCGTTTCGTCTGAGTGTAAGCGGAAAAGCAGTAATGTTTTTCCGCAATCAAAGTTCAACTTACCGCATAAAATCCCCATTAATCCTGATTAAGCTCGATTGTATATCTCTCTCTTTATTCGCCTTCAACAAGATAGACAT
Organism: Eucalyptus camaldulensis; assembly: GCA_019915185.1. NCBI lineage: Eukaryota > Viridiplantae > Streptophyta > Magnoliopsida > Myrtales > Myrtaceae > Eucalyptus > Eucalyptus camaldulensis. The sequence goes on along the minus strand of JAHSVA010000014.1, from coordinate 5,289,768 downwards.
CATTGTGGCAATCCATTTCTTAATGCATTTCTTGCAGGATGGAATGCGCACTTTTGGATATCTTTCATTCCATTTACTGTAAGTAGTGATAAAAACTCTCCTTTGAGTCATTATGTCTTGCCATTCCAAGTGAATCTTGATGGGGGGGAAAAAGATGAGCCTTTTTTTTGTATCTAATTAGGCGTGCTCGCTAATTCTGCGCAGCTTATGGTCATTATCAGCATCAAATTGGAGAGAATGATAATGCAACTCGCAAAAGAAGTAGCCGGCGATGGAGGGGGCGGCTTAGCAGGCGTCATTAATGCCGCCAAATGGAGCAGCACAAGATCTGGCGAGCCAAGGAAAAACACATTCGAAGAGAGAGATCTGAGGGGTTTTCTTCGGAGAGACATCCAAGAAGCCCGAGAGAGTAAGCGATATCTGAGAGAGATCCCGCTGTGAAAGAGAGAGAACGCAACTGAGAGTGCCGCCGTTGGCTGCCACTTCCGAACCAAAACCGACGATCCGCCGCCGCTCCTTGTCCGCTTTGAAGCCACTGTAGGCCCCGCTCGGGCGGTCTTGGTTTTTTCCGATTCGGTGTCGGCTTCCCGAGGATCCCGGCTCGTGGGCTAGCGAGGCGAACGGACGTAGCCCGATCTATTGAGCTCGTCCGCCGTCCGACGCCGCGAGCTGGGTAGGCACTCTCGGCCGACCGCCCTTTATCTTCACGGCCATGCTCTGTTTTGGGCTCGCCGGACCGGGCAGCCGTTGTCCGGTTCGTGCGAGTTTCCTGCTTTATTTGTGTACGTTCTGTGGTCTCGGGGCTTAGCATGTTAATTTCTGTGAGTCGCTGCTCGAGCTCGGGCTCGGTGGTCCCCGTTTTTCACTCCTTGGTTTGCGAATATTAATTGTTTGCTGAAATGCTCGAGTTGGGCGTCCGTTTGTGTCCTTCGCTTATGGCCGAAGCTTGCTGACTCTCATATTTATATTGGACGTAAACGAATCGTCCCCGTGTTGAAGTCAAGTTTTGCTGGTCCGTTGTTGTTGATTTTGGTCCGAATTCAATGCCGAGCAAGTCTAAGGCTTCCCTTTAGCCGGCTTCCCTCCATGCGTTCGCTAAAATGCCCGAACCAAGCTTGTATGTATTTCCTGTGATTTTGGTTTGGTTCTGAGCGCTTGTTGATCATTTGACATGTTTGTGGACCTTCGTTCCCATCCATGGAGTAGCGCGCGGTTTATGTGCATATCGTGTGTGTTGCAGCAGGCGATGACGAAAGCGGGGGGTTGGATGTGGCCAACAGTGTTGGCTTGGTCCACAAGATTGACAGATGGTTGTACGGTTGAGCGAGGGTTGGAGGCTAGCTAGCTCATGGCCGTTTGTTTGCCACAATGGAGAAGGAAGCATGCATTTGTGCTAGGAAGGCCTCTACGAGTCGTGGGGTGTAGGGGTGAGATCGGCCCAACCCTGCAGGTCTTGGTCCGGTTCCTAGGAAAACTGAGTCAGTCATTGATCATAGAATTCCTGGACTAGCACTATGCAGGTCGGTCATCAATCCTAAAAGTTCCAGATCGGTCCAATCCAAGCTAACCCTCACTATATATATAGAAAATTTTAAAATAAATAGCATCAATGACATTAAATAGTTATTTAGTGAGGAGTTCAAGTAATTTTATATTATTCTTTAATAACTTAGATTTTTAATATTTTTTACAGTGTCAATAGTCATAATTTATGAATGAGAAAAATATTTTTGTGATGAGTCATCATGGCGTCCAAAAAGGCATAAACAATTCCTTATGGCATCATTCTTTAGTATTCGTTCTCTTTTATCTTATTTATCCTCTTAGTCTTCAATTTGCCAAAATCGAAAGAAATAACTACTCCGCTCACCACTCAACACTCGCCTCGCTCACTTTGGATCATTTGTGCCGCTCGCTGCTTGATGCTCGCTTGACTTGTTGCTCCCCACTCGACATTCGATATGGAAAGAGGTTTCAACATCCTTGTACTAGAGAATTTTAATAGTTTATTAAGGACTAGTCGAGTCAAAAGCTTGGATTCCTCGTACTAATAGAAATAGAAATTGATAAGCATCGAAATTAGGGCTCAAACTTAATTATGAATCGAACTCTCCTGAAAGAAGAGCTTTGAATCTCAAAAGAAGGAAGGGCGATAATGACCCCTCACGCAAGGGAAAGGAAACACAATGGCTTCCGATTCATTCATAAAGAGAAGAAGTCCTCCTCATGATCCAGCTGACAAGCTTGTCCGATCTTGTTTGGCTTTATCTGGCTCTCTCTTCTTAAATCGATTACTAAAATATGGATGGATGACCCTGGATTCATAAGGGACTATGAACAACTCCTACTGTTCATGCCAGAAAGAGGTTTCAGCATACTCATACGAGACAGTTTCAATAATTTATTTAGGACTAGTCAAGTAAAGCTTGAATTCCTCATACTAATATAAAAAGAAATTGATAAGCATCGAACTTAGGGATCAAACTTTGCGTTTGTTTCACAAAAAACTCGATGATAAAGGAGAATGCTTTTCAGGAAAGCATTTTCCAAGAATACGGTTTGTTTTCCTTTGTTTGGTGATGTATAATTGAAAATGTTTTATGCCGTTTGGATCCCATTAAAAAATAATTTCGCACTTCATCGCAGGAAAAAAAATGAATTTTTAATGTTGTTTTTTATTTACTTTTATTTTCTTTCTTTTTTATTTCCTTTTTCTCTTTTCCTTCTTCTTGTCCTTCACTCCCTAGCTTCCTCACGCCATCCTTCTGCTTCATTTGGCAATTTGTTCCTGGTTGGCTTACAAAGGGTGAGCTCCAGCTATTGTCGAAGGTGACTAGCTCATCAGCTGGTTGCTAAAGGCTACAGGCTCACCCAATCTGGCGAGGCTTGAGTCTAATCGGATGGAGGCCACAAGCTCATATGATTTGGCGAGGTTTGAGGCTCATCGACCTCGGGCAAGCTCAAGCCTTGTTGTTGAAGACCATGAGATTGCCCGATCTGGTGTGGCCAGAACTCATTGGCCATCCTTGTGGCCGATGACGGGTGGAGAAGAAGCAAAAAGAAAAAGGAAGAAAAGAAAAGGAGGAAATTTAATTTATTTTTATTTTTATTTTTATTTTTATTTTTATTTTTATTTTTATTAAAACGTTTTCCAAATTTTATTTTAAAAAAAAATAAAAATCCAAATTCAATTTTTTTATAAATATAATTTTATAAGAATAATGGTTTACAAACCAAGCATCAAATCTAAGCTTTGATAGATTCAGAAAACGTTTTCCGGTCCTTTCATAGGGAAAATCATTTTCCTGAATTTAAATTTTGTTAGGAATACGTTTTCTGTTGACTAGGAAAATGTTTTCCGTTGACTCATTTTCCTGAGTGAACCAAACGTCGGAAAATGAGGAAAATGTTTTCCCTGAAAATGTATTCCGCAAAACAAACACACCATAATTATGATTCAAACACTCCCAAAAGAAGAGCTTCGAATCTCAAAAGGAGGAAGGGATAATGAGCCCTCACACAAGGGAAAGGAAAAGTAATGGCTTCCGATTCGTTCATAAAGAGATGAAGTCCTCCTTCCAGATTTTGCTTTTCCTTCTCTCACCGTTCTCGTGTTCCAGCTAACAAGCTTGTCCTCTGCGAGCATCATGCATTGAGACGAAAGCTGACATCCGCTCTTGCATTCTGAAAAACGACGCGGGCACAGAGATTCCAGAAGTCGATAGCAAGTCATTCTTTAGGCCGTAAAAATGGACAGCTAGTAATTATTTTTTTGGGAGTAATTCTAGCGGATGCTATCAATGCGAAGATAACTTTACACAAGTGATTTTAGTCACCCTTGAGTTGATGGCTAGTGAGAAAATTATTAGATGGATTCGATCTAGGTAGACCAAAATCTGGATCCCGCACTTTCGATGGCTATGACGATTTTGGTCTACTTAGAGTGAATCTTTGTAATATCTGTTCCTTAGATTGAGGAGAGTATATAAAGATATTTGGGTGATATTTTCTTTACGGTGTTTTTGTTTGTATGAAAAAAAAAAGCTACAAAAGTTGACTTATTGAAATTCTTATAAAAAAATGGTCAACTGCTTGATATTTACCTATAATTTCACCGTAGGAAAAGTTCAGAAACTAAAGGTCTATCTGTTTCGTAGAAAATTCAAGTTTTAGAAAATATTTTCCTAAAAACGATTGTTTATATTGCTAATAATGAATGAACGATAAATATTTTTATCGCCCACGAAAGTATGTCAGTATTAATTATTGTCGACAGTGAATATATATTTTGTTAGCAAATTTTTCCAAGCAATATAACTAATTATTTTTAAGAATATTTTTCAAAATGTGAATTTTCTACAAAACAAACGGACCTTAAAGTTAATGCAACACACTCCTGACCACTGAAACCTAATTAACCACATGGATACATTTTCTATTATCAATATTTTGAGCAAAGATTATGTGGGAAAAAACTACTGGCTCTATTTATTTTTTGAAATAAATGATTTGGAAAATATTTTATTCTGAAAATAAAACATTAAGGTATTACTGATTTGACAGTGAAACATTAACTCGACACAAAGCAATAAGCATCATCCATGCATGAGATACTTTTCTTTTGACATTCAATGTATGAGATACCTTAGTTGTATTTGTTAGCAGAATAATCAATTCACAATTGTTTTGTTTTGTTTTTTTGTTTTTGGCTTTTGGAATAAATACTTTCTTTTGATAAACAAGCAAGGGATCATTTCAATATGAACATATATAGGATTATTAGTCAACCAGTCCTAAACTTATTTATGGATGTCAATTAAGTTCTAAATATTTAATGCTTACGGGAAATTCCAATATAGTCCTTTTGGCCAATTGCCGCCGAAAATTACAGACATAGAAACTGAATATTATTCAATTGTCCCCGCAAATTTTAATATAGTGCTAAACATCATAATGCTCATTCCTCAAGTGTAGGGCGAATTTTTGTTCTCGCCCTTCTTTTGGAAACCTGATATTGCTCAACTTGAGCAGCTTCAATTTATTAGGCCACGTTTTCATTTTCCATTTACTCTATTCTCTCCTCCTCGGACAATCACAGTTAAATATCAATTCGTGTAATTGGTGGAATAGGCATTAATTTCCACTATGAAGTTTAAACTAGGTCCTCACATTCCTAAAGTAATATTGACTATTGGCGTTTAGCAAGGCTAAACCCACTCCACCGGATGTTTACTTGAGAAATATAGTTTTTTTTAGGCATCGGCAAAGCAAGTCATGTTCCTCGTCGGTTCGCTTGTGTTTTGTCTCGTTGAACAACAGGGAAATCGTCCACGTGCGGGTGAACATCATGTGTGTGAACATTTTCGTTGATGCATCATTCTATATATATATGTGTGCGACGAGAATTCGAAGGAGAGGCATAATAAACACCCTCATACACGGGGAAGCGAGAGAGAGAGAGAGAGAGAGAGAGAGAGAGAGAGAATGGCGGTTACGGAAGTAGACGAGAATTCGTTGGAGTACACGCCGACGTGGGTGGTGGCTCTAGTGTGCTTCGGCATAGTGTTCATTTCTATCACTGTTGAGGAACTCTTTCATTGTGCCGGCCAGGTGATTACTCGTGCTTCCTAAGGTCCGAGTAGTACGGACCTCTCCTAACTGTAACTCGGGCATGTCAATTGCGATGCCGCCAATTCTTTAACTCAAGTTTCCTTGTCGAATGCAGTATTTGAAGAAGAAGAAGAGCGAATGGTGGCCGCTCGTTGGCGGCTCACGGAAGATCAAGGATGGTGACCTCTCTTTGGTTTTTTCTTTTTCTTTTTATTTTTTCGGACTATTTCATAATACTGATGTGCATGCGCATGAATTCTCTCTTCTTCTTTCTTTCTTTTTTTCTTTTGGTTTTCTGGGTTATGATGACAATGGCAGAGTTAATGCTGTTGGGTCTCATATCGCTTCTCTTGACGGTGTTCCAAAGTTGCATAAGGAAGATTTGCATATCGGAGCGACTCGACAATATCTTGCTTCCTTGCAAGAAGCCCAACTCTTCTTCTGCCGTCGCCAATTTCAATACTAGTTCCTTTGCCTCTAGTGCAACACGAGGACGCCGCCTGCTCGCTGTGGCTTCTGATACTACAGATTACTGCAGTAAAAAAGTAACTTTACCTGCTTCTTATTCTTCTTCTTCTTCTTCTTCTTCTTCTCTTAAAAATACAAAGGTAAGTTTAAGAGATTGATATACAAAATTATATGAAACCGCAAACGGGAATTAAATTAGTTCGATAGTGTTTTGTAACTGATTAAGAGTCGACCACATTATTCATTACACCATTTGTCTATGCAAGTCTTTGCATATATCCAGTGTTAAGAGAGATCTGAAGACTACAGCGAATTGGTACGAAACGAATATTTAGTACAACTATTTCCTTTCCTTTTTCTTTTTACAGGGGAAGGTGGCATTGTTGCCTGTTGAAGCAGTCCATCAGCTGGACATTTTCATCTTTGTGCTAGCTACCTTTCACGTGGTCATCTGTGTGCTCAGAGTACTATTTATGGTGTGCTACGACATCCTTGTCACTTCAACTATATCTTTCTGTTACTTTCTGTTACTTCAGTTACTGACCTTCCCTCAATATCGCCCCCCCCCCCCCCCCCCCCCCCACCCGGCCGCTAAAAAAAAAGGTATTGTACCGTACCGAAGTTTTGAAAACATGAACATTTTTATATGTGATTGCACGTGTACATTGTTTGATATTTTGAACATTTTCAACTGCCTCGAGAGTTTCTGTTAGCGAATTTTCTAATTTTTTACAAATAGTCGCGAGGGAAAAGTAAAACTCGTCCGAATTAGAAAAATCAGTAAAAAATCAAAGATATCTCTTGAATCAATTTCGTAAGGTTATTTTCATCCGCATGATGTTAGAGAATCCAGTGGGGGCGTTTGGAGACATATGATAAAGAGATCGGAAGTGCTGATAAACAGAAACAGCGAGAAGGTAATTTCCTCGAACTCATCCTCCTCAGGCAGTGTCATAAAAGGGAGGAGACTCTGCTCGAAATTCTCCTACAGTCTCCAAAAGAATTTTCTAATTTGATTGAGGTATTTCTATTCTGTGTATTATCTGCAGAACTTGCAAAGATTCTGGAATGTAATAAAAAGCCATCCCGATTCTTCAGTTATATGGTAAGTCATTGAGTCTCTTGAAACTCCCCACGATTACAAAACGAGAGTTTAGAGGCTTTTGCGAAATTGAGTGGATCTTTACTGACCCTAATTATATCGTGAAATCTTCAAAACGTTCTTCAGTGTAATTTCATCGGATCTTACCAAACTTCTACGTTAGTCATTTATTTATTTTACATGATTTTCTCTCTTTTGTTTTTTTCTATTTCCATCTCTGTTCCGAACACAGCATGTTTAGATATATCATACACCTAAGTTAGGAGGCCCAACATTGTCTTGCATTTTCCTCTACAGGTCGTGTCTAATATGGAGAAATCGATTTATTCTTTGACCAAAGTGGAGTACATCGCTCTTCGTCTGAACTTCATCGCGGTACGTCCAGCGCATATTCTTATTGCTCAATTTTTTTAGTTTCGCTCCTCGTTGTGATATAATTTGCCTTTGAAATGGTTAAATTATCTCGCGTTTCTGTTGTGTCCACAGGCACGTGATCCGAAAGATGCAGGGAAAGATTTTCAGAAGTACATACTTTGGATTTTGGAAAAGGAATTTGAGAAAATGATTGAAATCAGGTAAACCGATATCCCTTTATGCAAAACTATTTAATTAGGTTATTTCAGTTTGCTAGGATGAAACAGAAAAGATTAATTTTCCTCTTCTCGTTTACAAGAAAGAACAATTTCAGTTTGCTAGGATGACATAACGAGTTGCGGCTTTTACTCACCCCACTCTGCTCGACACAGGATGTTATAGAAGATATAAATATGCATCGATGTTTAGCTCTTCTTCAGGCATACTGATTTGCATTTTTACCAATATCACAGCTGGTACTCGTGGTTTCTCACAGTGATTTATATGCTCGTGAATGTAGCCGGTAAGCACGTATATGCATAACTATTTGGCATTGCAACAATTTCAAAATTTGTCACTTTTAAATTATGTCTCGAGTTTTGGCCCATGAAAAGAACATGATCCAATATATGATGCCCGAACAAAGAAGAAACTTCTAAATACGTGAAATTGGATTCATAGTTTGAGTAGGTTTTTCTTTCCTTTTCGCCGGTGGCTGATCTCATGCAATGGCTGGAGAGAGCTGGGCGAGGGACGGCCCTGACCTATTAGGGCGAGGCTGACGCGGCCCTCGCCCAAGTTTTGATGGGGTCGTGGACCTCACCCGTGTCAAGAAAGACAAGAAATCTCTCTTTTTTTATTTGCCTTTGACAAGAAATACATCAATGTTCCAATCCATTTCTTGGTACATTTCCTGCAGGATGGAATTCGTACTTTTGGATATCTTTCATCCCATTTACAGTAAGAACTAATAAAAACTCGCCTTTAAAGTCATTATGTCTTGCAAATTCCAAATGAATCTCGATTGAAAAGAAAGAAAGAAAGAAAGAAGTTGAGTCCCTTATTGTATCTAACTAGACATTCTCCTTAATTCTGCGCAGATTTTGCTCATAGTTGGCCTCAGATTGGAGTTTATGACATCGCAACTCGTAAAATGGGTCGCCGAAAACCATAGAAAAAACGAAAATGCATCTAGCGAAAATGGTGCAAAGGGGACGGTTTATAAAATTACAAACAATTATTGCTGCTTTCGTTTCATCGACATCCTGATTCACATCATGCTATTTCTGAACTCTCTGGAGCTTGCTTTCTTCTTCTTTATGTTGGTGAGCCTGAATAACTCAAGTTATCAACTACATTATCATTTACATGGCGAAAATTCCAAACATTGTGCTGTGGTATCTCGATGCAGATCCAATATGGTTTTCACTCCTGCATCATGGAAAAAGTTGGCTTTGTTGTTTCAAGAATAGTAATGGGGTAAGACCTATTGCTGATGTAAATTATATCATTGTTCTATAATCTGAGTGCTGTACATGATCAATGACTTTTGGGCCTGACGATCAATTGCATCCGTCACGCTCTCAGAGGGTGCTTGCAGATCGTGTGCATGTCCAGAATATTACCACTGTATGCAATTATGACATCACAGGTGAGTTGAACTTACAACCTATTATGCACTCAAGATTTGGGTTCAAATCATGGAACTGAAGATGCCAGATTCTTTTTATTTGTCTCGATGAAATTCAGATGCGTTTGGAGCAGCAGCAGCAATTGGACAAACACAACAAAAAACGTGAGATTAAGATTTATTTGGAGGAGTACCTGTCTAACGAACATGTAAAAAAGCGTCTCGATGAACTCGATGAAATTAAGACGCAGTTGAAGGAGAAGCAGATGGACGAAGTGGAAGAGATGCAGATCCCGACCTGGATTTCAGAGTTGATCGATCATAGAAAGAACCGAAGAGAGCAGCCAAACTCACCGGAGGAGTCCACAAATACTGAACTGGATGGACGGAGTGGAGCAGGGGATATCGAAGCACAGAATTGACAACCAAGCCTACACCGACGTTTTAAATAAATGAGATCATGGGTTGATTTATCCATGGAATCGCGAGTTAATTCTTCTGTCTCTAGGCAACTACTATTATCAGGACGAAATGTGACTATCACAGGTTGCATAGCTATCTTAGGCAAATGCGAGTAAATAAGGAACTATCACTCCATATAATTCTCTAGTTACAGTAGGCAAAAGAACTGAAGCTACACAGTAAGAAAGGTCAGGTATTTTCCCAGTGTATGGACAGCTGAAGTTGGATGGGAAAAACACTTCAGATTTGTTCCAGTAGTCGCCACGCTCGATCAATTTCAACAGGAAGACCCACCTGTCTTTCTTGGCAATATTGCATTTTCTACTCAATAGGACATCTATAGATGTCACTTTCTAGAATGAAAGAGACAGGCAAAAGGACCGGTTATGAGACTAAACGATGATCCAGCGTCTCAAATTGGTCAATCCAACACTGTAAATACCTTCGTTCATGCCCATTAAAAAGGTAAATTAGACCATGATGACACAGAAACAATCATATTTAGGAGGCAATGTTTCAGGATTATCGCCTAAAAAGATAAATAAGACCAATGACTGGATTGCTGAAGATTCATTAGATCTTACATGATCTTTCTCCACTTCTGCAGTTAAACTAAAACATTGTGAGAAATGTTCCAGACTGGAAGCAGCCATCAAACACCAACATGCTTAAATAAGAGACATAGACGCATTCCCAAAGCCAAAATCAAAACACATATAGCCTGTCAAGAGACAATGGAGCCTCAGCAGGACCTATAATGATTTTGTACGTCTGATTTTTTTTTTTTTTATAATATACATTCACACTATCGCGACCTCCCTTTTCGATGCCCACATACGCGCGAGCATGTACGGAGGCTAATGGCTTGACTAAGTATTGGGCTTAGTCCGGGCTCTCCCAAGCCCACCAATTTATGACTTATAGTTAAAAATTTTAACATAAAAGTCAATTTCAAATAGAAGCCGCTACTAATCATTTTGTGGTGGATCGATTAGAAATCTGAGTGAAATATCGAGAGAAATACTCATTTCTGCATAATCAGAAAAACTAGAATCGAGGACTTGATTGCAATAGTTAATCACTAATGCTATTTTGATACCTAATTTTTGTTTAAACATCAAGTAAAATATTTATATAGCATTTTATACCAATCACAAATTTTAGGAAAATTCCTAACTAGATTAAGAAATTAAAAATCCATGCATCATAAAGACGTGATTGGAATAAGTCAATATTTGCTCCCAAGAACTTAAAAAGGATTTTTTTTTTTTTTTTTGGATTTTCTGTTGGGTATTTTCACACAATTTAAAAAATTCAAAGACTATTTCTAAGTTTTTCTGATATTTCTTGGAATAAAAAAATATTTTTTTTATTTTTTGATTATTAAATTGTTTTTAAAATCAAAAATAGTATTATTATATTATAAAAACAACCGGGTCAGAACCGACCCAGGTTGGCTTTGCCAGGCCGCGCGTCTTCCCCCATTTTAAACTATTCTATCCCTCTCTCTCTCTCTCTCTCTCTCTCTCTCTCGTCTTTTCTCTCTTTTTGTCTTTTTCCTCACTTCTCTCTTCTTTCCCACTTTTTCCCATCTTTTTTCTTTTTAAATCTTTTTATCCTTTTATTTATATTATTTATATTATTTTTCTACTTTTTCTTTTTCCTTATGCAACCCGAGCGCCTCTCCTTCCTCGACTCCCTCTCGAACTCTCGCCGGCCTCTGTTTTTTCACGATTTGGTCGGCCGAGACGGCAGCGCCGCTTGTCGCCTCGACTTAGCCGTGTACCCTTGTCGGCGTCGCTTGGGCCAACTCAGACGGAGGTTTCCCAGCACCACCGCTCCTGGCCTCGACGTTCAAACTATCTCTCCTGGGGCCAGCCACGGCAGCGACAGCTCTCGTCAACCCCAACGTTGCCGGTCGAGAGGCCAACCAACACCCAGAACGGACTATTCCCGAGAGAAAGAAAACGCAACACGCTCGGGCATTCTGTCGAGCACCTAAGACAAAAAGGCAAAAGGAGGAAGGAACCGGCCCGGCTGAAGACTCGAGATCGGAACCTACCAAGGCTCGGCGAGAGGAAAGAGGGGGGAACGTCCGCAGACTATCGATTTCGGCGAAGGCATGGTGGTCATCGGGGGCTCAGTCGCTCTCCGCTTTCTTCCTCTCCCCGGAACATCTGAAAAGTGACGTCTCTAAATAAAAAGTGACGTCTGAAAATAATTCATCATAAGAAGGATGATGAAGGTCAACACATTTTGTTCCAAATGTTCATTAACCAAAGATTTTCCAGTAGCAGATCTTGGTGAGCAAAAATTCCTTCATGAAGCTCTCATATCATATTTCAATTTATGTCTTGACAAGTTTTTTTTTTTTATATACTTTTGCAGGATGGCATGCGTACTTTTTGGATATCTTTCATTCCGTTGACTGTAAGTAGTGATAAATTAGCGCACCTCATGTGTTTGACAAAATGTCCCAGAGAGAACCGAGAAGCAACCCGGGTTGAAACTTGGTTTGATTCGTGCTTGCTCTTATATACGTCGGACCGTGCTCGTCTTTTTATGTTTCCATTGCAATTTCATGCGATTTTCGTGGAGCAATCGTGTATTCTTGAGCCGGGGGGATTTTTGTGGCCGAAATTGGTTGGCCGCCGGAGTTCGTGGCCGACGGTGGTCATCGCCGGTCGGGGTAGATAACCGGTAGACAGTGGTGGTTCGGCGGTGGAAGGGTCGCTGGTTGCTATGCCGGTGTTGCTGTCTGGATGAAGTTTTGGGGGGAAGACGTGCAAGGAGGCGTCGGAGAGAAGAAGACCACAGGGGAAGAGACAAATAAAAAATATAAGAAAAAACAAAAGAAAAAGAAAAGTACAGAAAAAGTAAAAAGTAAAACAAAATATGGAAAAAGACAGCGAAAATTTGCTTCGGGAAGGAGGAGTGCGGAGAAAAGGTACAGTGGAAAAGACAAAATAGGGAAGAAGACAAAATGGTGGAGAATAAAAAAAAATAACGAAAATCATTAAAAAAATTTAATAAAATTAAAATTATTCTTTTTTCAGTCGGGACCCCCTTTTCCCGAATATAATATTAAATATTAAATATATATTTAAAAATTTTCAAAATAATTACAAAATTTTAGAAAAATAATAAAATTCAAAAAAATTTCCGAAAATTCAAGAACTTTCAGAGAAAATAAAAAATTCAAAAAATTTTAGAAAATATTGAAAATTCTATTTTTTTTCAAAAAATAACAAATAAAAATTAGAAAAATTTAAAAATTTAAAAAATGTCAGAAAATTCAAAATTTCATTTGAAAATTTTTAAAAACAAATTTTCTGAGCTATTTTCTTGAAAAATGGAATTTTCTTAAATTTAAAGTGTGCTAAAAATATTGAGTAAGCCTTTAGGGCTCCACTTTAGGGTTTCAATTGTCTTCAAAGACAATTGCTCTTATTTGCATGCTTTTGTTGTTTTGATCCCTTTAGTCTAGTTAATATTAGTATTTATCTTTTCCTTAATGTTAAATATTTGCTTTCCCACGCAATTTATTTAAACGTTTTTCATGGCTACTAACTGTTATTATAATTATTGCGTACTCATATGATCACATCGCATATTAGTGGATTGGTCTAAAATTAATTCAAACCGCTTGACAAAATTTCTTTCTAAAATGAATAAAATTAGATACCGAAAGGGCACTAAATAGTTAATTAGTGTAATCAAGTTCCCGATCATAAATTCTCTAGTTGCGTATAAAGTTTTGGTTTCTAGCCAACCCCAATAAGTTAATGGCGACTCTTTATTATAAAATTCTTATAAATATATGCTTAGAAGAGTTCATGTCTGATCATGGGTCATAGGCAAGCAATACCCCTTAACCTATTATCTTCCCCAAGGGGTAGGTTGCGACACACAGAAGAAAAGGACTCAATCTAATATCAATGTAATGCCCGCTTTACAAAATTGAACAACAAAATGACACACTGATTTATAGGAGAAATGACGCAACAAACTTTGATTAGCTACTTGAATAAGTGAGTAATGTTTAAATATTCAATAAAGATGTATCACATTGTTCACAGCTTGGTTTAAAAAACTAGTTTTAAATTTCTATTATTAATAAAAAGAAGAGACAATACCAACATATAGTTCTGTACCTCTTAATCAATGTTCAATTTGGTCTTAAATTTAATATTGGTCAAATTAAGCCTTGTGTTCTATGATTCGAATAATTCTTTTTATATGGTTTTGCAAGCGAGGAATTAATCCTTATATAATAAATTATGACAAATCTGATTAAACAATTCCGGCCCACTCTTTAGCAAACATATAATTTTTTTTTTTTTAGATAACATGGATTTTTTTATTTTTCGGATCAATATACTATTATGAATGCGTGCAAACTACCCTATTAGTGTGTATTAATTATATAGCATCATATAAGGGTCCTTTTATAAAATGGCGAGAACAATCCTTAGATTATTCCAAGTGAGAAACACTCGGGTTTGGATATGATTCCGTTGTATCTTTACAAAAGTAACTATTAAGCAAATTTGTCAAGTATTGAATGATTTTGTTAATTCTCAACTTAAATATTTATTTGGCATTTTGCAGAACTATTGAATTCTTTGACAAGGTTGATCTATCTTGGATTGACGTGAAGTCATTGGATATATAAAGAGAGTAACCCATATATAATTATAAATTTGAACCATTAATTAGTCAATTTTTTTAATGCTTGATAGGCTGAGGAGATGCAACTAGCGTGATTACCTCCTTCGTATGGATGTAACCCATACATAATTACAAATTTGGCTAAATTGGGGTTCTCAATTTAAGTTTTCTGAAAAATGACTTTTCTAGATATGGAGGATAACCTACTTATCCTATACGAGCACGCTAATTTGACTTGCTAGATAATATCATATTCATCAATAACATAGTGCCTTGAAAACTATGGTATCACCAAACATTTCAGCATACTAAAGTTTCATAGATGGATGTGCAAACAGACTTAAGATAGTATCAATTTGATGATAAAACATTAACCCGACACAAAGCAATAAACATCATCCATGCATGAGATACTTTTCTTCTATCTTTCAATGCATAAGATACCTTAGTTGTCTTCGTTAGTAGAATAATTGGTTCACAATTCTTTTGCTTTCTTGGCTTTTGGAATAAAACTTTTTGATAAACAAGCAAGGGATCATTTCAATATGAACATATATAGGATGATTACCCAAATAGTCTTGGATGCCAATTAGGTCCTGAATACTTTAATTCTGCCAATGTAGTTTTATGCTTTTGCAGGAATTTTTGATGTCGTCCTTTCGACTGATTGCAATCGGAAATTATAGACGTGGAAACTCGATATTCTTCAATTGCCGCTGCAAATTCTAATATAGTCCTAAACATCATAATGCTCATTCCTCAAGTGCTGCGTGAATTTTTGTTCTGGCCCATCTTTTGGAAACTCGAGATTGCTCGACTTGAGCAGCTTGTGTCTAGTCTAATAAAACAAAAAAGAAATCGTTGCCGCGTGTGTGAACATTTCCGTCGGTGCATCATTCTATATATACGAGTGCACGAAAACATACCATATGAGAATTCAAAGGAGAGGCATAATAGAGAGAGAGAGAGAGAGAGAGAGAATGGCGGTTGCGGGAGTAGACGAGAATTCTTTAGAGTACACGCCGACGTGGGTGGTGGCTCTAGTTTGCTTCAGCATATTGTTCATTTCTATCGTTGTTGATAGATTCATTCGCTGCGCCGGCCAGGTGACTACTCTTGCTTCCTAAGGTCCGAGAGTACGGACCTCTCCTAAGCATGTCAATTACGATGCCGGCAATTCTTTAACTCGAGTTCCCATGCAGTATTTGGAGGAAAGCAAATGGTGGCCGCTTGTCGGCGGCTCAAGGAAGATCAAAGATGGTGAGGGATCTCTCTCTTTGGTGCTTTTTTTTTTTTCTTTTTTGTGACTATTTCACAATACTAATGCGCATGCACATAAATTCTCTCTTTTTCTTCTTCTTCTTCTTCTTCCGTTTTATTTTTTTGCCTGTTTGGGTTACGATGAAAATGGAAGAATTGATGCTATTTGGTGTCATATCGCTTCTCCTGACGGTGTTCCAACCTAGAATAGCGAAGATTTGCATATCAAAGCGACTCAACAACGTCTTGCTGCCTTGCAAGAAGCCCGACTCTTCTTCTGCCGTCGCCAATTTCATTACTAGTTCCTCCGCTTCCAGTGCAACACAAGGACGCCATCTCCTCGCCATGGCTTCTCATACCGCAGATTACTGTAGCGAAAAAGTAACTTTACCAGACCTGTTGCTGCTGCTGCTTGACTACAGCGAATTGGTACGAAGTGAATATTTGGTGCGACTGTTTTCTTTTCTTTTCTTTTCAGGGGAAGGTGGCATTGCTGCCTGTTGAAGCAGTCCACCAGCTGGACGTTTTCATCTTTGTGCTAGCTACCTTTCACGTGATCCTCTGTGTGCTTAAAGTACTATCTATGGTGCGCTACGACATCCTTGTCACTTCAACTCCATCTTTCTGTTACTTTCTATTATTTATGCTTGCGACTTTCCCTCCAATATTGTAGAAACATATATCGGATTTAAGTTCCGAAAGAACACGAAGGAATTTGTATGTGATTCCAATTGTACATTGGTTGATATTTCAAAAGGCTTCGAGTGTTTGAGTATTTATTTTTGCGAGTTTTCCAATATTTACAAAAGGTTATAATTGGAAAGTAAAATTTGTCCAGATTAGAAAAATCACTAAAAAAATTAGAGGTTTCTCTTGCATCAATTTTTTAACGTTAGTTATTTTCGTCCTTCCATGCTGTTAGATAATTCAATGGAGCATGCTGGAGATATACGACGAATGGAGCAAAAAAGATGACATCCAAAATGGTAACATTGTTGAATTCATCCTCCTCCAGCAAATATGGTTAAAGGGAGGAGAAGATGAGTGATCTCACTCCTCAAAATTCTTGTACAGTCTCCAAAGGAAGTTCCTAATTTGATTGAGGTGTTTCTATTATGTTTTTATCCGCAGTACTCACAAAAATTCTGGAACGTTATAAAAACCCACTTGGCTCGTTCAGATATATGGTAAGTCATTGAATCTCTTGAAGCTCCCCGCCACTGCAAAACGGGAGAGTTTGGAGGCTCTTGCGAAATCGAGCATATCTTTGCGACCTTAACTATCATACAATTTTCAAAATGTTCCGCATTATAATTTCATTGGATCATTCTACACTTCAACGTTAGATATATTTAAACATACTTTGATGAAGTACCTTTAACCATAATGATAACTTTAAAAAAAATGATTATTGCAAAAATAAGATAAATGAAGAAATTCAATTTCTCTTCTTTAATTTATTACGGATAGAATACAACCTCTCGTTGTGTAGGGTGGAGAGAGGACCATACTTTTAATATAGGCTATCAATAAGTGTACTTCATCAAAGTACATTCTATCTTCATAAAAGTAACATCTTTTCATAAAGGTTGTACCTTTTCATAAGAGTTGTACCTTCTCATGACTAATAAGTTTTTAGCATTTTAATAATTATTAAATTATTAATTAATAATATCATGTGGGTTGCAATTATTCCTGTGAAGGGTGTTTAGAAATGTGGAATGAGCAATAAATTTTCTGCAATTGTTGTGGAATGCGATATTTATGATTTACCTGGAAGGAAGAGATGTTTGACGAGAGGCCCGACGTTGTCTTGCATTTTCCTCTTCAGCTCGTGTCGATCCTGCAGAAGACGTTTACTTCTTTGACCGAGCATGAGTACATCGCTCTTCGTCAGAACTTCATCGCGGTACGTAGAGGACATCCTTCAGCTGAAATTTAGTTTTGGTCTTCGTTGTAATATAGTTTGCCTTGAAATGGTTAATTTACTTGTCAATTCTGTCGTGTCCACAGGCACGAAATCCCAAGGAACCAGGGAAAGATTTTCAGAAGTACATAATGAGGACTTTGCAAAAGGATTTTGAGAAAATGATGGGAATCAGGTAAAACGATACCCCCTCATACGAAGCTATTTAAGCAGGCTTGATGAGCAATAAATGGAAAAGAAAAGGATGAGCTAAGAGAAAGGAAGATTTTCCTTTTTCCTTTACAAGAAATAACTATTTCACTCGAACATGTCAAATTACTCATCCTCATCTAAAGGTCCTATTGCATAAGTTAATTAATTTGCCCTATTTTTGGCTGAAAATGTTATCAGATCAATCAATCGTTCTCTGACAGTATTAAATTCATGAAAAAACTATACAATATGACTTTTCCATGGAAATAATACTTAAAATAGGAGAGAATATTTAGCACTTCTTCAGACATACTGATTTGCACTTTTACCATTATCGCAGATGGTACTTGTGGTTATGCGCTGTGATTTATTTACTCGTGAATGTAGCCGGTAAGCACATATATGCATACTTATTATTCTTTATATCTATTTCTAAATTTGTTACTCTTAAATTATGTTTCACGTTTGTGTCCATGAAGGAAAAATGATCCAAATAGTACTTACCCATCCAAATTGGACTTGTGGTATGATATTCAAACAAGCGAGAAATTACTGAAATTACTTTCCACATTGGAGTTGAATTCGTACTTAGAATTAGTTTTCTAGTTTGAGTGAACAAGTCATGTAAGAACATATAAAAACGAAATTCTTATAACCCACTTTAACAAACAAGTTGAGTGTTAGGGTTTTTCTCTCTATAAGTTTTCTAATGAGTTCTCAATGAGTAATTATGAGATCACACTTATGGGTAGAGGTGGCAAAATGAGTCTTAGACCCATATATAACCCATTTAAATCATAAATTGGTCATATATGGGTCAATTATTTTTTGACAAAAAGTAGTTACATAAATTTAGCAATTAAAGACTTAAGATATGTGAGTTTTAGGTGGGTCTTAAGCGGGTCTTAAGTGGGTTGGATTTAGAACCCATTTTCAACCAAAACCTTACAATCTCTCTTTTCCCTCTTTGACTTAAAAAAAAAATATATATATATATATATATATATTATAAAAACTGAATTTAGAATTTTTTTAAATTTTTTTTTTCTTCTTCCTCCTTCTAGTGGCCGACATGGTGATGGTTGGCAACTGGCCAAGCAAGCCTCGAGCTTGTTGGATCTATTGAGGCGAAGGCCTTGCCGACGTTTGGTGAGGCTTGAACCTCGTCGATTTGGCGAGGCTCGAACTCGCCGGTGTCAAGTGAGGCTTGAGCCACGCTAGATCTGGCGAGGGGAGAGCTCAAGGCTCGCCAAATCCAACGAGCTCGAGCTTGTCCGATGCTGGCAAGCTTTAGGCTCGCTTGTGGCCGAGCGCTGACTATGTCGTGGCTAGCAGCTAGCCAAAGAAGAAGAAGAACAAAAAAATAATAATAATAAAATACATAAAAGAGAAAAAGAAAAAGAAAAGGAAAAATTATATTCTTAAAAAATAATTTTAATTTTAATTTTAATTTTTTAAAATAATTTAAAATTTGATTTTTTTAAATAATTATTTTTAAAATTATAAAAATTGTTCATTAAATTTGTGTTGTATAAAACTATTTTAGCAATACTATTTTTTTAAAATATATATAAAGAAATAAGCTTTCTTAAGTTTAGTTATATGAGTCAAGTATGGGTCGAGTATAAGTTGGGTTGGATATCGGTAAAAAATGTTGCATTACAATAAATGGGCCATAAACATGTTAAATGGGTCAATTTGGGTTGGACCATTTATAAACTGACCCAAACCCGACCCGACCCGATCCACCCGTTTGATGGGTCTACTTATAGGTTTTACTTTAGATGTAACTAGAGTTAGGAAACACTTGATTAGTTTAGCAATTTTAAACTCCATGCTTTTCAGATTCATAGTGCATTTCTTTGTAATTACCTCTCCCCATGGGTTAGATATTATAGTGTTTCTTGTTGATTTCTTTGCTAGTTTCTTCCTCTCTCATTAAACACAGATTGCAAGATTCATTAGCTTCGACATCATTTCATAAGAGCAACTATTATAGAGCAAATGTTTGGTAAAACAACTAGGGTTTATTAGGATTAGGTGCACGAAAAGTGAACTGCGTGAAACAGTGTTTATCTAATGCAAGGAAAATTGCCATTAAGGATGAGCAAATCATTATTAGTGAAATTGAAAATATTGCTTTGGATCTTAATATTGGTGTATATAAATGATATGAACACAATCGACAGCGAGTCTTCCTACTGGAAACCAGAAATATGCATATCAAACTGGTTTCGTCTGAGTGTCAGCAGAAAAGCAGTGACGTTTTTCCGCAATCAAAGTTCAACTTACCGAATAAAATCCCTATTAATCCTGATTAAGCTCAATTGTATATCTCTTTCTTTATTTGCCTTTGACAAGAAAGACTTCATTGTGGCAATCCATTTCTTTATGCATTTCTTGCAGGATGGAATGCGCATTTTTGGGTATCTTTCATTCCATTTACTGTAAGTAGTGATAAAAACTCTCCTTTGAGTCATTATGTCTTGCAATTCCAAGTGAATCTTGATGGGGAAAAAAACAGATGAGCCTTTTTTTGTATCTAATTAGGCGTGCTCGCTAATTCTGCGCAGCTTATGGTCATTATCAGCATCAAATTGGAGAGAATGATAATGAAACTCGCAAAAGAAGTTGCCAAAAAGCATAAACACGACGAAGACAAGTCTAGCGAAAATAGTGCAAAGGACTTGGTTTTTAAATTTTCAGAAGACGATTTCTGGTTCGCTGGGCTAAAAATGGTCGGCAGGCTGCTTCACATCGTGCTGTTTGTGAACTCTTTGGAGCTTGCTTTCTTCTTCTTTATAATGGTGAGCGCAAATAACTCATATCGTCATCATCATTTATAATGTTAAGCAATGTCTCTTGCATATCGGGAAAATGCCAACACGCTATTGCATCTCTATGCAGTTCCAGTATGGTTTTCACTCCTGCATTGTGGGAAAGGTTGGTTTTGTTGTCCCCCGAATAGTAATGGGGTATGGCCTATTGCTCATGTCTATTATATCATTGCTTTATAGTCCGTGCGTTGAGGCCTAACCATCAATTTGGCTTCTGTGGTATTTATTGCGCTCTCAGAGTGATCGTCCAGATTGTGTGCAGCTCCAGAATATTACCACTGCACGCGATTATACAATCACAGGTTAGTTGAACTTACTACCTATTATGCACTCAAGATTTGGCAGTTTCCCTTTGCTCTCTTTGAGTTCAAATCACGGAATTGAAGATGCCCTATTCTTCATATTTGTCTCGATGAAATTAAGATGCATTTGGAGAAGAAGCAATCGGACAAGCAGAAGAAAATACGTAAGATTAGGAGGCATTTGGAGAAGTACGCATCGGATGAAGAGGAAGAAAAAGAGATCGTGACCTCGATTTTGGTGATGATTGATAATAGAAAGGAGCCGGACTCACCGGAGGAGTCCACAAATATTGAACTGGCCCGGACGGATTCAAGTGAAGGATCTGTCTGGAGTAAGGTCTCAGACTTGCAGAAGAAAGTATCTCATGGTTTCATCGCTTTGATGAAACAAATTGTTTCAAAATTTCGCAAAAATTAAGCCTGCCTTTTCTCTAAAAACTCAGAAGGTTCTGCCAGAAAGAGTTTGGGATTGAATCGTTTGGTCTTGGGAAGTTCCGGAGTTGAGACAACGGAAGCCAGTGAAGTGACTATTGATAAGATTGATAATATTATTGGTAAACTATGGGAAGATTAGATTAGAGTATGATTTGATTCTACTATTGAAATATTAAATTAGAGTGGTAGATATGATTTGATTTCGGTCAATCTGTCAGATTAGATATTCGGAATATAGAATAGGAAATCTAATTATCTTCTTTCAGAATATAGAATAGGAAATCTAATTATCTTCTTAGTAGAATAACATAGTGTATTATGGCTTTCAGTGAAGAACATTCTTCTTCCGAGAAATTTATCTTTGAATCGTTGTTTTCTTGAATCCTCCTATTTTCTTCAACCACAATAGAAGACATTGAAGCACAACCAAGCCTGCACCAACAATCCAGATAATGAGTTCATGAATTGATTTATCCATGAGTGTATGTTTATCTTTTCAAATCGTTTCATCTTCTACAAAATCACAAGTCAACAAGGAACTCTCATATCGAATGATAAGTCAAGTATGTTCTGAGAGTACAGAAAGCTTGACATTGGAGGGAAAAAACACTTTTTTTTTTTTAATTAATTGGATTGCTCTATCAATTTCACAATTAAAACCAACCTATTTATCTTTTCAATTGAAATATATATGTATGGATAGATTGACACCACGGACCATTTAAGAGACTAAACGATGATCCGGTGTCTGTAATTGGCCAATCAAAAGTGTTAATACCTTCGTTCATGCTCATTTAACCATCAGCATAATGACAAAGAAACAATCATAGCTCTGAGGAAATAGTTTTGGGATTATCTCTTAAAAATGTAAATAAGATCAAATGACTGAATTGTGGAAGATTACATTAGATTTTACGTGGTTTTCTCCACTCCTGCAATTAAAATAAAAAGATTGTGAAAAGGGAAAAGGGAAACATTTCGTTTATTATAAAGATTTTCTACACTCTTTAGCTTTACTGCTTCGTCCAAGCAGAAAGGGAGAGTTTTGTTTAGAAAGAACAAAACTTGACTCGAGCGGCACATCGACTATTAAATTTCCTACTCAAGCTAAAATATAAATTGAGATATGTTAACACCTAAATTTTGACTAAATATCTAGGATTTAAGTGTATAGAAAATTAAGGACCAAATTTGGCCCTACCCAAGAATATTTCCATCACATCACATCATATAGGCATTAATATTATCTACATCAACTAAATTTTATTTTTTTATTACTGCATTTCGGATAAATATATTATAAAAAATTCAAAAAGAAAAGGGGGCCCACGGGGCTGGGCCTTTTCGCCGCTCCTTTTCCGCTTTGAAGCCACGGTAGGTCCCCGCTCGGGTGGTCTTGGTTTTTTCCGATTCGGGGTCGGCTTCCCGAGGATCCTGCCTCGTGGGCGAGCAAGGCGAACGGACGTAGCCCGATCTATTGAGCTCGTCCGCCGTCCGACGCCGCGAGCTGGGTAGGCATTCTCGGCCGACCGCCCTTTTTCTTCATGGCCATGCTCTGTTTTGGGCTCACCGGGCTGGGCAGCCGTTGTCCGGCTCGAGCTCGGGCTCGGTGGTCCCCCTTTTTCACTCCATGGTTTGCGAATATTAATTGTTTGCTGAAATGCTCGAGTTAGGCGTCCGTTTGTGTCCTTCACTTATGGCCGAAGCTTGCTGACTCTC
This sequence comes from Eucalyptus camaldulensis, assembly GCA_019915185.1. Classification (NCBI taxonomy): domain Eukaryota; kingdom Viridiplantae; phylum Streptophyta; class Magnoliopsida; order Myrtales; family Myrtaceae; genus Eucalyptus; species Eucalyptus camaldulensis. Next base: position 5,266,799 of record JAHSVA010000014.1, on the reverse strand, counting down.
ATATTTATATTGGACGCAAACGAATCGTCTCCGTGTTGAAGTCAAGTTTTGCTGGTCTGTTGTTGTTGATTTTGGTCCGAATTCAATGCCGAGCAAGTCTAAAGCTTCCCTTTAGCCGACGCCCCTCCATGTGTTCGCTAAAATGCCCGAACCAAGCTTGTATGGATTTCCTGTGATTTTGGTTTGGTTCTGAGCGCTTGTTGATCATTTGACATGTTTGTGGACCTTCGTTCCCATCCGTGGGCCGGGGGGAGGAGGACAAAATAAAGAAAAAGACAAAAAGAGAGGGAGAGAGGGAGAAATGTTTAAAACAAAGGGGGCTCGCGTGAGACCCGGGTCAGTCAGGCAAGACCCAAATCGGCCCAGCGCACGGGTCTGGCCGACCCGGGTCAGTTTAGCATATTATTATTATTTTAGATATTTTTAATTAAAAAATCGAAAAAAATTCTCTTTTTCAAGTAAAGGCTTAAAATTGATTTTGAGCATTTTTCTCTTAAAAATGATTGAAAAATCCTTTGAAAATTTCTGAAATTAGGGAACGGCCTAAAATGTTTTTTTTAGTATCTTTTTTAATACATGAAAAATCCAAAAAAAAAATCTTAGAATTCAAACAAAATTAGATACCAAAAAAGCATTATTTGATTAACTATTGTAATCAAGTTATCGATTCTAATTTCTTTAGTTGCACAAGAGTAAAACATTTCTGCCAATATTTTACTTGAGTCCCTAATCGATTTACCTCAAATCGATTAGTGATGCCTCATAAATGAAATTGACTTGCGGGTTAAAAACTCGAATAACAAGTGGTGAATTAGTGGGTTTGAGAGAGCTCATCCTAAACTTAACGCTTAGCTAACCATTAGCCTCTACACACACCCGCACGTAAGGGCTGCCTAAAGGGAGGTCGTGACAAGATACTCAAGTAATTTACGTATTCAACTTAGTCACAATAAAGTGGTACATGAACTTGAGCTTGAGTTTAGTTGAATTTGAACTTAATCATGTTTAGTAATGTTAACTCGAGCTCGAGCTTGAAACTGAACGAGTTAATCAAGAGTATCACAAAGCCGGGCTAGAGATACTCATGAATAATTTGAATCGGTTTCATCCTAAGGTAGCCTTGCTCTTACTTCTTATCCTTTATTTTTATTGGCTAATAAACTTTTAAATTAAAAAAAAAATCTAAAGGATATGATCGGAGAAAAGTCAAGGAAGACAACTTTTTCATTTGACTATAGTTCTCCTGTCAAAATAATTTGATGATACATGCTATTTTACCTGCAATTTATAGGACTTTCAGATCCGCAATCCTTCATACCAACATTCCATCTACAGTTGTCGCGACCAAAATTTTCAGGGTTTGGACCACCTAGGGTTTGACTAATGGATTGTTAAGCCTAGATTTAACTCGAGCTCTCCCAAGTCCATACCAATTCACGACTTAGGTTTGAATTGTTAACATGCAATTGAATTTTAACTAAAAGTCGTCACTAATCTATTTTTGATGGGTCGATTAGAAACTTTAGTAAAGCAACGGGAGATTTATTTTACTCCTACGAACCAGAGACTAAAGGTACGGAGACTTGGTTACGTTAGATTTCTCTAACGCCCTTTCGGTACCTTTCTTTTTATTTTTGAAAAATGTTTGGCAAGCAATTTGGATTGATTTTAAATTTATTTCCCTAACATGTGAAGTGTTCATGCAGGTGCGCAAACCACCAATTTAACATTCAAGAAAACAATTAAATAATGTAGAACTTATCTCAAAGCAACGAAATCATCTGCATTGTTAAATTAAAATTCACATCAACAACCCTAGATATGGTTTCTAATTAACAAGCAATTTATTTCTTTTTGTTTTCACTTATTAAACGAGACTATAATCCATATACAATACAATACTTTTAATCTAATATGAAATGATATGACATGGCAACATGTCCTAAACATATGAATAAAAATTCTATGATCTATTAATGAACATGTAATTGTTAAATATGCAATCTAAATTAACCAAAGTGACTTAATTCTAATGACGTGCAATGTAATGCAATGACGTACAAAATTATTTCAACTAAAATGACATGCGACATATAATTTAATATGCAAACTATATGTCACGCAACATTCATCAAATGACCTAATCTAATGATGGACAATTTCTAATTAGAAATGAACCTAACAATAATCACTAAAATGACATGCATTTCATGAACCTAGATCTATATGACATGCAAATGACATTTTTTATTTTAAAAATGCAATCTATCCTAAAAATTGCAACTAATTTATCCTAAGACAAATTTTATGAAATTTGAAATGATCTAGCTAGATTAAGATTCTATCTAATTTAAACTAGGGATTAAGTCATATTAAATCCTAATTTAAACTAAGACATTATCTAAATTTAAAATGCAATTTATCTAAAAAAGATGATCTAAATTTAAAATGAAACGTGCAATTCTAATCTAATATGCACAATGATCTTTTTTGTGTTTTTCTTTAAGAAATTCGAAATTAAAACTAACACATAATTAAACATGCAATTCAAATAAAAAAACTAACAACCTAAATGAATGCACTTTCTTTTTGGATATTTTTATTTAAAAATTCATAATAAGATTGCAATCCTAACATGCAAGATAACAAAAACAAACTTCTCTTATTCAGATTTTTCTTTTTGATTTTTTTATTTAAAAATTCGAAATCAGATTGCGATTTTAACCCTAAGACTAAGAATATTCTAAAACATACTTAACCCTAATTTGAATTTTTTATTTTATTTTTCTCTTATGAAAATAAAATTGATCCAAACACACGACATCAAATCAAACAATATAATTTTGATATCCAAAAATTAGCGAACCATATCTCGCGCATGAGATCGGATTGACCAATTTTAAAATTAAATCGCGAATCAAATCTCGGGCTTGAGATCGGATTGTTGATTTTATAAGGGATTGCGAGTCGGATTTTAGGCGTGAAAATCGGATTATCAATCCCTCACTTGAGGGGCACTTTCATGTTGGAACATCAATCATATATTTAGGAATAATCCTACTAAAGAAAAAAAAAGTAAATAAATGAAACCAACATAAAAAGATAAAATAAGTAAATAAAAAAGAAAAACTACCTAATTGATTTTCCTTTTTTCTTTTCGTTTTTCTGTTTTCCTTTTCCCTTCCCAAAGCACGGATTGCTCGTGGCAAGTCACCTACAGCAACTGTCAGGCAGGGGTAGCTCCGGCGAAGGGAAGGCATCGTTGATCGCGGGTCAGACGGGACAGGGACGGCACGGGCGAAGCAACCGGCGCTCGGGCATCGACGAAGGGGGACGTCTCGGCGTTGTTGGCGTCGGGCAGACCACCGGATCTGCAGCAGCGACTGGTGGAGATGGCTCGCCGGAAGGCACCGGGGTCGTCGTGAGGGAGACGAGCGCTGCGACTGGAGTGGGTTCGTCAGGGGGCGGTTCGGGCGGCAGCGAGCAGGTTGCTCGCGAAGGAGGCACGGCGAGGGGCACTGGCGCTCGGGCGTCTGGATCTGGAGTGACAGCAGCGCTGGTATGGCGGCAATGTGAGATCGGGGCGGCAATGGCGAACGGGAACAAGTGGAGCACGGCGGTGAGCAAATCTTGGCCTCTGGACAGCAGCTACAGCACGAGCTTGCGGGCGAGGGAGCGACGGTAGCAAGGCGGCAAGGGCGTCGTTGCTGCGGCAGTGGGCAATGGACGGCGGTCGCGGTGGGCTTCGGTTCCGGGCGGCGTCGGTGGGGCGAGGTGGCGGCGTCCGGAGGGCAGCGAGCGCGGGCAGCGGTCGAGCCCACCGGGGAAGAAGAACAGTTCTTCTTCCTTTTTTTTCTTTTTTTTTAATTTCTTTCTCTCTCCTCCTGTCTCCTCTCACGTTACTTTCTCTCTCTGTCCCCTCTCACGTCACTTTCTCTTTTCTCCCCCTTTTTTTTGACTTTTCCCTGCACTCTCTCTCTCTCTCTCTCTCTCTTTCCCTATGCTTCTCTGCACGCTTTTCCTCACTTTTCACTTTTTCTGTTCTCTTTTTTTTTTTTTCACCAAAGGAAACCACCCCACAAAAACCAAATGAGGCCTTAGGAACAAAACGAAGAAGAGACTCCCCGTCGGCCGGATATTCAATGTGTGTGGCCTCCTCCTCAAACCTTACGCAGTTAATTTATTTATAAGCCACGGTTAGGGTTTTAATTTTTTCAAATTCGTATCCACGAAAATTCCTTTTTTCAAATGCAATATTTGCTTTTGATATGATTTAGGATTGCAAGAGGATTATTCTAAAATTTGAAATCTCGCATAAATCAATTCATAAAATCTTTTCGAGGATACGGGCTTGGGCCAATTTACTCCATTCGTGGGCTTAGACCAATTCACCAAATTAATATTCTGAACCATCAATCTGAACTTAGTTGTCACCGGCCCAATGTAAATGCAAATTAAAATAAATGCATCTAAAACTATATGCTATTAATTAATTAACTAATATTTTTTTAAGGGTTAAAATTAATCCCTAATTTTTTTAATGCAATTAATAATTAAAAGGGTCACCAAAATTTAGGTGTCAACAACAGTCACTTTGGTAAATAAACAGTCTAATACAAAAATGATTGATTGTTACTAGCCTAATACGCATTGAGGAAAAGGAAAAAGAAATTTCTTGAACAATGTTTTCCTTAAAAAAAAAAAAACTGTTTTTCTAATACAAGAAAAATTGCCATTAAGGATGGGCAAATCATTATTAGTGACACTGAAGATAGTGTTTTGTATCTTAATGTTACTGCATTAGAAAATCATATGAACGGATTTGACAGCGAGTCTCCCTTTTCGAAACCAGAAAGGAGACTAATGGGAGAAAATGAAGGTGAAATAGTCGCAACTCATACAAAGAAGATAATGAGATAATTAGACTTTTCGTTTATTTTACTTTTACAAGAATGATTACAAGGCTATAATATCTCAAACTCCCAATCAAGCTTCTATAATATATTGAATCAACATCGACACCATCATCAAACTTTGAAAGCTTAGTTCCATACTCCATTGGTGTATTGATCGATGTACAATTCTTCATGTTGAGTTTTTCAAGGATATTTTTTATATAATCTTTTTGGGAAATAAAAATCCTATTGGCACTTTGCTTCACTTCGATGCCAATGAAATAATTCATGAGACCATTATCGGTCATCTCTTCGCCCAGATGTTAGGCCATTATCCAAAACCTTCATAAAAACTCTTGTTTAAATTCATGAAAAACTCCGGGTCAGGTCACGTAATAGAAAGATGTGCCTAATGTCTAAATGCCGAAAATGCAATAAAGAATGTGAATGCAAGATTATGCCTATATATATATATGGTCAAATTATATCATATCCACAAATTCAATTCCCAATTTTCTTACGAAATGCAATAATAGTTTACTAGCAAAAATTTAGCTGTCAACACATAATATAGCCAATTGATGTGATGAAAAGTTTTTGGATGATTTGGGTGTTTATGAGCCTATGGTTTCAAATGAGGCCCACATGATTCTATGGCTGAGATTGACTAGGCTCACGTGCACTCAATTTATACAAGTATCGCTCCAACGTGACTTCCAAATTGTAGCAAAAATTGAAAGGAGAAAAAGCAATTCACGAGTCATGTGCAAGTTAAGAACATTTTATGGGGTCTTTGTAAGAAGACAACGTGAAAGAGGAACATTATCTACTGTTCGAGTTGAAAAAAAATGGATGAATATGAAAATCACACCTTTTATTTTACCCATTTACCAATTATACACATCTACATTAGAATATACTAAACACCTAGTTAAGTAAACCTTCGAAGGCCACTTTGTGCTTTCATGTCAATTTTCCTTGCGTTCCTTAAATAACGAAAATCCAAGCCCAAATCCTAAGTACTCACCCATCCAAAAATATTCAGACCTAAACCCCAAACCACCCAAATCCTTAGAAATATGCTAAAATGAGTGTGCAAGGAGGGACAATTTAGTCTTTCTAATGTAGGGTTTTGCTTAAAGGCATGTGAATGGTACCTGCCTAAATAGAGATCATAAGTAATCATTGGATAAATAGTAAGATATGTTTTTGGTTTTTTGCCTAGAAGAAAAGGACTCAGTCTATCAATGTAATGCCCGTTTACAAAATTGAACAAAAAAATGATACACTGATTTATAGGAGAAATGACGCAGCAAACTTTGATTAGCTACTTGAATAAGTGAGTAATGTTTAAATATTCAATAAAGATGTATCATATTGTTCACAACTTGGTTTAAAAAACTAGTTTTAAATTTCTATTATTAATAAAAGGAAGAGACAATACCAACATTTAGTTCTGTAACTTTAATCAATGTTCAATATGGTCTTAAATTTAATTTTGGTCAAATTAATCCTTGTGTTCTATGATTCGAATCAATTTTTTTATATGGTTTTGCAAGCGAGGAATTAACCCTTATATAATATATCATGACTAATCTGATTAGACAATTCCGGCCCACTCTTTAGCAAATATATTATTTTTTGTTAGATAACATGGATTTTTTATTTTTTGGATCAATATACTACTATGAATGTGTGCAAACTACCCTATTTGTGTGTATTAATTATGTAGCATCGTATAAGAGTCCTCCTATAAAAGGGTGAGCATAGTCCTTATATTATTCCCAGTGAGAGACACTCGGGTTTGGATATGATTCCGCTGTATCTTTACAGAAGTAACTATTAAGCAAATTTGTCAAGTGTTCAATGATTTTGTTAATTCTCAACTTGAATATTTATTTGGCATTTTGCAGAATTATTGAATTCTTTGACTAGGTTGATCTATCTTGAATTGATGTTAATTCATTGGATATATAAAGAGAGTAACTTCTATATAATTATAAATTTGAACCATTAATTAGTCAATTTTCTTAATACTTGACAGGGTGACGAGATGCAACTGGCGTAATTACCTCCTTCATATGGATGTAACCCATTAATATTTACAAATCTGGGTAACTGCTTTTCTCAATTTTAAGTTTTTAAAAAATGACTTTTCTAGATATGGAGGATAACCTACTTATCCGATACAAGCACACTCATTTTAGTTGCTAGATAATTTCATATTCATCAATAATATCAAGTGTCTTGTAAAATGCGGTATCACGAAACACTTCACTAAACTAATTGTGCATAGTAAAGTTTCATAGATGGATGTGCAAATAGACTTAAATAGTACCGATTTGATGATAAAACATTAACCTGACACAAAGCAATAAGCATCATCCATGCATGAAATACTTTTCTTCTGCATTTCGATGCATAAGATACCTTAATTGTCTTCGTTCATTTCTTTTATTTTCTTGGCTTTTGGAATGAGAACTTTTTGATAAACAAGCAAGGGATCATTTCATTAAGAAAATATATAGGATAATTACCCAAACAGTCCTAAACTTGATAATTACCCAAACAGTCCTAAACTTACTTATGGATGTCAATTAAGTCTTAAATACTTTAATTCTGCTAGTGTAGTTTTATGCCTTTACGGGAATTTCTGACGTCATCCTTTCAATAATTGCAGTTGGAAATTATAGAGGTGGAAACTCGATATTATTCGATTGCAGCCGCAAATTCTAATAAAACATACCTATGAGAATTCAAAGGAGAGGCATAATAAACACGAGCATACACGAGAGAGAGAGAGAGAGAGAGAGAGAGAGAGAGAGAGAGAATGGCGGTTGCGGAAGTAGACGAGAATTCGTTAGAGTACACGCCGACGTGGGTGGTGGCTCTAGTGTGCTTCAGCATATTGTTCATTTCTATCGCTGTCGATAGATTCATTCACTGCGCCGGTCAGGTGATTACTCTTGCTTCCGAAGGTCCGAGAGTACGGACCTCTCCTAAGTCTAACTCGCGCATGTCAATTGCGATGCCAGCAATTTTTTAACTCAAGTTTCCATGTCGAATGCAGCGTTTGAAGGATCGCGAATGGTGGCCGCTCGTCGGTGGCTCACGGAAGATGAAAGATGGTGAGGGATCTCTCTCTTTTTTTTTTTTTTTTTCCTTCATCTAACTATTTCAAAATTCTAATGTGCACGCACATGAATGATCTCTTCTTTATTATTATTTTTATTTTGGGTTTTCCCGGTTACGTCGACAATGGCAGAGTTGATGCTACTGGGTCTCATATCGCTTCTCTTGACGGTGTTCCAAACTGGAATAGGGAAGATTTGCATATCGGAGCGACTTGACAACATCTTGCTTCCTTGCAAGAAGCCCAACTCTTCTTCCGCTGTCGCCAATTTCAATACTAGTTCCTTCGCTTCCGGTGCAACACGAGGACGCCGCCTCCACTCCGTGGCTTCTCATACCACAGATTACTGCAGTAAAAAAGTAACTTTACCAAAGCTGCTGCTTCTTCTTCTATAATTACAGAGATCTTACAAAAACAAATGCAAGTTTAAAAGATCGATAAACACAATTATATGATAAACTGCAAACAGATATTAAATAAGTTCAATAGTGTTTTGTGAATGATTAAGAATTGACTACATCATTTTTTACACTAACTATCTATACAACTCTATGTACATCTCGGGGGAAATTTGTCAAAAAAGTTCTAAAACTATTGCACTTTTACTAATTCAGTCATAGATATTTTAATTTTACCTATTGAGTCTATTAGCTGGAACTTGCTAGCGTAGACGCCGACCGTCCTATGTGGCACAACATACACTTTTACTAATTCAGTCATAGATATTTTAATTTTAAATAATATTTTGAAATTTTTATGGCATTTTTTTTTTCGATTGGAGTTAGGGCTGGCGAGGCTGCTGGCTACAAGGGAGGGCCGGCCGACCCTCACCGGCTCTAAGGGAGGGCCACGACCCCCTCACCATATTTGGCCAGGTGAGGGCTTAGTGGCCCTCGTCGGCCTCAAGTGAGTTGGTGGCCCTCGCCTAGAGCCAGCAAGGGTCAGGCAGCAACCCTTGTTGTCTTAAGTCCAAACACTGAAAAAGGAAAAAAAAAAAAAAAGGCAAAGAGGATAAAAAAAAAAAGAGAAGAAAAAATCATAAAAATTTCAAAAAAAATTATTAAAAATTATTAAAAAAAAGTCTACATTAGCACCGGTCGTTTTTTTTTTTTTTTGTTGGGGTAAGATCATTAGCACCAGTTGTTCATATCAACAATTTCCAGTAAAAATTGGCTAGATGACTTAATTGGTAAAAAATGAAAGGTTTAAGACTCGATTAGTAAAATTGAAAAGTTTATGTATGAATTGGCAAAAGTGCAATTAAAACTTTTAAAACAATTTTCTCCATGTTCAGTGTTGAAGTGGTATGAAGCGAATATTTGGTGCAACTGTTTTCTTTTCTTTTTCTATTTTACAGGGGAAGGTGGCATTGTTGTCTGTTGAAGCACTACATCAGCTGGACATTTTCATATTTGTGCTAGCTACCTTTCACGTGGTCCTCTGTGTGCTGAAAGTACTATCTATGGTGTGCTACGACATCCTTATCACTTCAACTATATTTTTATGTGACTTTCTGTTACGACATTCCCTCCAATATTGCCCAAAAAAAAAAAAATGTACTGTACTGTGCTGAAGTTCTGAAAAAACACGAACATATTTATATGTGATTGCACGTGTACATTAATTTGATCTTTCAAAAATTTTCAAGTGCCTCGAGTACTTTTGTTAGTGAGTGTCCCAATTTTTACAAAAAAAGTCATGAGTGAAAAGTAAAACTCGTCCGAATTAGAAAAATCAGTAAAAAAAATAAAATTGGGGCTATCTCTTATATCAATTTAGTAACGTTATTTTCATCTGCATGATGTTAGATAATCCAATGGAGGCGTTTGGAGATATATGATAGAGGGATCAGAAGTAAACAGCGAGAGCGAGAAGGTAATGTCGTCGAATTCATCCTCCTCAAGCAATGTGCTAAAAGGGAGGAGAAGATGAGCGATCTCGCTCTGCTCAAAATTCTCGTACAGTCTCCCAAAGAATTTCCTAATTTGATTGAGGTATTTCTATTCTATTTATATCTGCAGTATTCACAGAGATTTTGGAAGGTTATAAAAGCCCACTTGGCTCGTTCAGGTATATGGTAAGTCATTGAGTATCTTGAAGCTCCCACGACTGCAAAACGAGAGAGTTTGGAGGCTCTTGCGTATTTGAGCATATCCTTACGACCTTAACTAAATCGTGCAATCTTCAAATTGTTCTGCATTATAATTTCATTGGATCATACTAAACTTCAACGTTAGTTATATGGATTTTTATGATTTTCTCTTTTCGAATCTTTGTTTGCGGACATAGTATGTTTAAACATATCAAGTTAAGGTGTAAGCAATAATGTAATTCTTTATGCAGAAATTCTAAGTTAAATAATCTTCGATCCTCATTATTTATTCACAACAAGGATGAAAATATACCTTATCCATAACAATAACTTTGAAAAAAAAAATGATTGTTGCAGAAATAGGAGAAATAAAGAAATTTGATATCTCTTCCTTAATCCACTTTAGTCTTAAAGTATTTTATCTGATGAAGGATAGAATACAATTCATTGTATTTGGTGGAGATAAAGACCAGACTCTTTATATAGGTTATTAATAGGTGCATTCCATTATAATATATTCTATATTCATAAAGTCACATCTTCTCATAGCCAATCATTTTTTAGCATTTAAATCATTATTAAATTATTAATAATATCATGTGGGTCACAATTATTCTTACATATGGTATTTGGAAATGTGGAATGAGCAATATATTTTCTACAATTGTTATGGAATGCGATATTTATGATTTACCTGGAAGGAAGAATTGTTTGACGAGAGGCCCAACATTGTCTTGCATTTTCCTCTTCAGCTCGTGTCGACTCTGCAGAAATCGTTTACTTCTTTGACCGAGCGTGAGTACATTGCTCTTCGTGCGAACTTCATCGAGGTACGTAGAGGACGTTCTTATGCTGAAATTTTGTTTGGGTCCTCGTAATATAATATGTCTTGAAATGGTTAATTTACTTGTCATTTCTGTCGTGTCCACAGGCACGTCATCCCAAGAATCCAGAAAAAGATTTTCAAAAGTACATAACGAGGACTTTGCAAAAGGATTTTGAGAAAATGATGGCTATAAGGTAACACAATACCCCTTCAACGAAGCTATTGAGCAAGTTTGGGATGTGCTTGATAATATTTATATTTTTTGAAAATAATTTTCTTTTAGAAATAGTATTTTTTTAATTTCTATTTCTTAAAATAATTTTTGAACAAAAGAACGTGTTTAGTAATTACATAAAATTTATATTCTCGAAATAAAAAGAAATAGAAAAAAAATAGAAATATGTTTGTTATGGTTCACCGATTTTTTTGTAATGCAGAATTTCCTTTAATTTTTAAGATTTTTTTCTTTTTTTTTTCTTTTTTCTTTCTTGTTGCTACTGCGAGAGGTGAGGAACAAAAAGAAAATTAAAAAAAAAAAGCAAAGAAAAAATAACTTATTTCTAGAAATTATTTTCGAGAAGAAGAAGCTATTTTTTTTTTTTGTACTTGTTACTTCTATTTCAAATCTATTTCGTGACCACTATTCTATTATGCAGAATAGAAAAATTAATTGACGTTATCAAACAAATTTATATTTTTCTTTATTTCGGAGAGCAAAAGAATATAAACATTGCCTTGTGCACCCTGGTGTGCAATAAGAGGAAAAGAAAAGGATGAGCTAAGAGAAAGGAAGATTTTCCTTTTTCCTTTACAAGAAAGAACTATTTCATTCGACTTTGTCAAATTTACTCATCCTAATCTAAAGAGGCTATTATATATGTTAATTAATTCGCCTCATTTTCGGTCAAAAATGTTATCATATCAACCAATTGTTCTCTGACAGTACTAAATCATGAAAAGGAATACAATATGACATTTTCACGAAAATAATACTTAAAATATCAAAGAATATTTAGCACTTCTTCGGGCATACTAATTTGAAGTTTTATCATTATTGCAGATGGTACTCGTGGTTATTCCCTGTGATTTATTTGCTTGTGAATGTAGCCGGTAAGCACATATATGCATACTTATTTTGCTTTGTAACTATTTCAAGATTTGTTACTCTTAAATTATGTCTCAAGTTTGAGCTTATAAAGAAAACATGATCTAAATAGTATTTACAAATTCAAATTGGACTTGTAGTGTGATGTCCAAACAAGCAAGAAACTACCGAAATACTTTCCACATTGAAGTTGAATTCGTAGTTTGAGTTAGTTTTCTAGTGTGAGTGGGCAACTCACATAAGAACATATAAAAATGAAATTCTTATTACCCACCATAGCGAACAAGTTGAGTGTTAGGGTTCTTCTATCTATAAGTTTTGTGATGAGTTTTCCATGAGTAATCGTGAGATCACACTTATGGGTTTTACTTTAGATGTAACTAGAGTTAGGAAATGCTTGATTAGTTGAGCGATTATAAACTATACACTTTTCAGATTCATAGTGGATTTATTTGCAATCAACTCTCCCCACTGGTAAGATATTCTAGTGTTTCTTGTTTATTTCTTTGCTAATTTCTTCCTCTCTTATTAAACACAAACTGCAACTTCCTCTCATATTGTCGAAGTTAAACACATTAACTTCGACAATATTTCATAAGCATGACCATTCAAACTTTTATGCACTCACTGCCTTGGAAAAAAAAATGCACCATTCACCAATATGTCAACTTTCTCCAGCACTATAACATTTTGTCCCACTTTCTCTTGATTAAGTGATATTATATGTTGATGCACTTTGTTCTTGCATGAAATCCATGATTCTTAGCCAAGAATATAACACTTTGGCTATCACACCCAATTTTCACTTCTTGTGTAAAACCAAGCTTTTTACGCAATCTACATAGCCAAATCACTTTCTTAGTAGCATGAGTGATGGCCATATACTCTACCTCAATAGTAGATAAAGCAACTGCACTTTGCCTCTTGCCCTTTTAACTCACAGCTCCGCTAAATGAAAACCATGTATTCGTTGGTTGACCTCTTGTTATCAATGTTACATTCCCAATCAGCATCCACAAATCACTTTAGTTCTAACACTTGCTGTCTTTTTGAGCTTTTCATGCGTTCATAACATAGTTCAAAGTTATATGTATCGCGAAGATAACAAAGCACCCACTTTACTGCAATCTAATGCTTTTCCCTCGGATTTAACATACATTTGCTCAATACTCCCACTACTAGAGCAATATTTGGATAGGTACACCCCATGGCATATATCAAGCTCCCAATTATGCTTGCATATTGGACTATTGCCATCTCTTTGCCTTCATCTGCAGTCTTAGGACACTAGAACATTGATAAATTGGAACTTGTGGACATGGGGGACTTCATTGGTTTATAGTCTACCAGGTTGAACTTCTTTAACATACTTCTACCATTTCTTTTCCCATGTTCACGTTTCCTTTTTATCTACATGCTCAAGATAAAGTTTGTTGGGCCTAGATCTTTAATCTCAAATTGTTTTGTTAACAGTCTTTTCACGGTACTGATCATTCTCAAAATGTTCCCAACTAGTAGCATATCATCATTATACAAGGTTAATATAACAAAATCATCACCTAACATTTTCACATAAACACAATGATTAGTATCACAACAAATAAAGCCAACTTTAGGACATACGAGTCAAGCTTCTGGTACCACATTATTGGAGATTGCTTCAAGCCAAATAATAACTTGTTCAGTTTGTAAACAAAATCTTCTATTCCTATTACCAAAAACCTTGTTGGTTGTTTCATATAACTATGGAGGAAAACTGTCTTCACATTGAGCTACTCGACTTCTAGATTATATACAGCTACTACGGATGATACAAGTCTTATGAAATTCAATTTAACAATGGGAGAAAAAACCCCTTCATAATCGACTCCCTTTGTGTGCGAGTATCCTTTCATAACTGAATGAGCCTTTTATTATTCTATCTCTCCATTTTTATACGTCTTCTTTTTTAACACCCACTTGGAACCAATTGCCTTGCAATATGTAGGTAGTTTTACCAAACTCCACTATTATGTTTTTATCCAATAAGTCCATCTCATCTTTCATGGCTTTTTTCCCACTGTTTAGCATCTTTGCGCTTCTTGCTTCCTTGGCAGTAGTTGGATCATTACTTGTAACAGTCTCAACACAAGTCTCATTATTGCTAAATAAAGTATACCTCTCAAGTGGTCTTTTCAGCTGTGTAGAGCTTCTTAAGATTGGTTCTAGTGGTGCTTCAACTTCAAACTCAATTTTGTAATCTACTGTGTCATCTACCTTGTCAGGCTCATCAATTTCATAATTTGAATTTTTGTTTCAGCTTATGTGGCCTCTGTTTCTTTCTTCAAAGCAATATCTAACTCAACTATTTGTGGTTTTTTGGAAGCTTGATTCTCTAAACGCTACATCCATGCTATAAGTGTGATATATTTAAGTATTAGGAATCTACAACTTATACCCTTTAACACTATCCTTGTATTCGGTGAAGATGCATTTCTCTGACTTGCTCTCAAGCTTGTTCGTCTTTTGCTTTGAGATGTGTACATACACTTCATAGCTACACACTCTAACATGGGATATGTCTAGCTACTTCCCAAATAGTGTCTCATATGTTGTTTGACTCTTCAAAGCTAATGTGGGAGACCTACTCTTCATATAGCACGTGGTAGCCACATCTTCTGCTCAAAATTCAACCACTAAGCCTACATCACTTAACATACTCCTTGCTTTTTCATGAGAGACCAATTAAGCCTTTCTGCCACCCCATTCTACTAAGGTGAATAGGGCATTGTCTTTTGCCTTGCAATGTCATTGATCACACATAATTGATCAAAATTCACTAAACAAAATTCTCCTCTGTTGTTAGTCTGCAAAACTTTGATTTTCTTACCAAATTGATTTTCCACTATAGTTTTAAAATCATGAAACTCTTCAAACACATCATCTTTCCTCTATAGGATATATATCCACATATATCTAGAAAAATCATCAGTAAAAGAAACATAGTATATTGATTTTTCAATCAATGCTACAAGTATAGAACCAATGATATCAGTATGGGTCAAATCCAAATCCTTTCTGCTCTCCCTCCTATGGATTTAAAAAATACTCGATTCTATTTTCTATGTTTGACAATGTTAACAAAATTCGAAACCCACATAACAGTTTGAGATTCTATCTATCATCTTCTTTGCGGTAAGGGTCACCAGTCCTTTTTCATCAATATGGCCCAACCTCATATGCTATAGCATTGGAGGATCTTCTTCCATCTACTTTGAGATTTAACTCTCACAACTAATCATTGTGCTTCTTAGTAGCTTCCACAGTTTTCCATACCATTTGCTTCTAGTGATCACTATAGATCCATGAGTTAGCTTACATGAATATTTGTCACTGATAAAAGTAATGTTAGCATCTACCATAATTTCCACCAAAAGAAGATTTCTGGTATGACCAAGAACGTGCATCACATCTAGAAGATTTTTTATTGTCCCATATTCATCTTTAGCTTCACCAATCTGTGACCAACAATATCAAGCATCGTGTCATCTTCCATTTGCACTGTACCCCTCTCATGTTGCTCATTACAATAGAATTAATCTCTATGAGGTGTCATGTAAAAAAACGCTCTGGTATCGGTTATCCATGCACAATTGTTTCCTTGAAATGAGTTGTGAATGAGATACATGTCTCCATGCTGCTGTCATTATCCTTCTTTGTACTAGAGGATGGTGGCTTATCTTGCTTCTCTAAACCTACACTTTTGCTTATGCAATCCTTCTTTAAGTGTCTAGCCTTTTTGCACTTTCAACACTTTATTTCTGATCAATCTCAACTTTTAGATCTTCCTTTAGACTTAATCCTATTACTAAATCGAGGTTTGGATCGGTCACTATTCCTTCCTCTTATGAAAAAAGCCTCATTCATTGCACTATCGAAACCTACTCCCCTCATTTACTCATATGATAAAGCAACTATGACGCTCTCATAAGATAGTTCACTAACACTAGTGCCAATTGAAATAATTATATGTTCTCATGAATTCGAAAGTGAACATAGTAATGTACGTGCTTTATCTTACTCATCCAGATTAACATTGATAGATGCGAGTTGCCTACAAATAGTTTTAAATTTGGGTAAGTGTGCAGAAAAAAAAAATCACCTTCACCCACTTAAAGGTCATGCACTTGGTTCTACAGAAATAGCCTATTCACAAGTGACTTGCTCTAATAAAGGCTTCCTAACTTCGTCTAGAGATCCTTTGCCGTCCTCTTAGAGGTCACACTCATGAGGACGTTGTAGCAAGACATAGCCAGATTAGGTTTCTCACCTTCTGAACGCTGCTAATTCGCTCATATTAAGTGAACATAAACTCTTTTGACTTCTCCTTGGGATTCTCCTCGGATTTATCATCTTTTATCACATGTCACAAATCTCTTTTCACGAGCAAGGCCTCTATCTTCAATTTTCATAACTTAAAACCCTTTCTTTTGAACTTCTCTACTTCAATTTGTGATTGACCAACTAACATCTTCCCAAGATTCAATTTTTCAGATCTCTCTTCACCAAAAAACCTAACCTCAAACCTTACTTTAATACCAAATGTTAAGATTAAGTGCACAAACACAACGAAATAGAGAGTAAAGGCGAGAAAGAGAAATCGAGGCACAAGGTTTATTCTAATTCATCCTTAAACTAGACTACATTTGGTAGAGGATTTCACTACAATTAACACCTCTACCTCTCCATGTCAACTCTCAATTATAAGAAAAAGAGACTATATATAGGCGGCACAAGAAAAACCCTAGGGGTCGAGAAAGCCTTAGGCCACTCAGTAGCTATTCATGGGATTAAGTCCAAACTAACAATTAAATAAGGGCCCAAATTACTATAAAAGGCCTTTGGCAATTTGAAGGCACTATCGCCTACAAACCCCGCCAAGCTCCCTCCCCCCCCCCCCCCCCCCCCCCCCCCGGCGGAGAACCCCCACATGCTCACTGGGGAGAGGACCTCCATGCTTTCCTGTCAATAGAGAGTTACAAACAATACCCAACATGTTTGAGTGCCATTAAAGCGGATAATGTGGTCTTCTTGAGAATAGCGGTGACTTAAATAAACATTTTGGTACTAAAATGATTGATTCTTACGACGCCTAAAATTAGCCCAATGCGCTTTGTGATATATCATTAAGGAATTAAAGGAAAAATGAATTGCGTGAAACAGTGTTTTTCTAGTACAAGGAAATTTCCATTAAGGATTAGCAAATCATTATTAGTGGCTGAAAATATTGTTTTTGATCATAATGTTACTGTATTATAAGTCAAATGAACACATTGGACAGCGAGTCTTCCTACTGGAAACCAGAAATGTGCATGTCAAACTGGTTTCGTCTGAGTGTTAGCAGAAAAGCAGTGATGTTTTTCCGTAATCAAAGTTCGACTTACCGAATAAAATCCCTATTATTCCCGATTAAGCTCGATTGTATATCTCTTTTTTTATTTGCCTCTGACAAGAAAGACTTCATTGTAGCAATCCATTTCGTTGTGCATTTCTTGCAGGATGGAATGCGCACTTTTGGATATCTTTCATTCCATTTACTGTAAGTAGTGATAAAAACTCTCCTTTGCAATTCCAAGTGAATCTTGATGGAAAAAAGAAGAAGAAGATGAGCCTATTTTTGTATCTAATGAGGCGTGCTCGCTATTTCTGCACAGCTTACGATCATTATTGGCATCAAATTGGAGAGAATGCTAATGCAACTTGCAAAAGAAGTTGCCAAAAAGCATAAACAAGACAAAGACGAGTGTAGCGAAAATAGTGAAGGGGACTTGGCCTTTGAATTTTCAGAAGACGATTTCTGGTTTGCCGGGCCAAAATTGGTTGGCGACTTGCTTCACTTCCTGCTGTTTGTGAACTCTTTGGAGCTTGCTTTCTTCTTCTTTATAATGGTGAGCACAAATAATTCATATCGCCATCATCATTTATAATGTTAAGCAATGTCTGTTGCATATCGGGAAAATGCCAACTAACGCACTATTGCATCTCTATGCAGTTCCAGTATGGTTTTCACTCGTGCATTATGGGAAAGGTTGGTTTTGTTGTCCCCCGAATAGTAATGGGGTATGTTTTATTGCTCATGTCAATTATATCATTGCTCTATAATCTGTGTGTTGAGGCCTAACCATCAATTTGGCTTCTTCTGTGGTATTTTTTGGCCCTCAGAGTGATCATCCAGACTCTGTGCAGCACCAGAATATTACCATTGCACGCGATTATACAATCACAGGTTAGTTGAACTTACTACCTATTATGCACTCAAGATTTGTCAGTTTTCTTTTTCTCTCTGAGTTCAAATCATGGAATTGAAGATGCCTTATTCTTTATATTTGTCTCGATGAAATTAAGATGCATTGGAGGAAGAAGCAATCGGACAAGAAGAACAAAATACGTAAGATTAAGAGGCATTTGGAGAAGGACCTATCGGATGAAGAGGAAGAAGTGGAGATCTTGAACTCGATTTTGGTGATGATTAGAAAGGAGCCGAACTCACCGGAGGAGTCCACAAATATTGAACTGGCTCGGACGGATTCGAGGGAAGGATCTGTCAGGAGTAACGTCTCAGACTCGTAGAAGAAAGTATCTCGAGGTTTCACCGCTTTGACGAAACAAATTGTTTCAAAATTTTGCAAAAATTGACCCTGCTTTTTCTCCAAAAACTCGGAAGCTTCCACCATAAAGAGTTTGGGATTGAATTGTTTGGTCTTGGGAAGTTCCGGTGAAGTGAATACAATACAAGACATTGAAGCACAACAAAGCCTGCACCAACAATCCAAATAAATGAGTTCATGAAATGATTTATCCATGAGTGTATGTTTCTCTTTTCAAATCGTTTCATCTTCTACAAAATCACAAGTCAACGAGGAACTCTCATATCAAATGATAAGTCAGGCATGTTCCGAGAGTACAGACAGCTGACACTGGAGGGAAAAACACTTCAAATTTGTTTTTTATTAATTGCATTGCTCGATCAATTTCACCATTAAAACCCACCTGTCTTTCTTTTCAATTGAAATTTACATTTGTGGACAGATTGACACCAGGGACCATTCCAGTGTCTGAAATTGGCCAATCAAAACTGTAGATACCTTCGTTCATGCTCATTAAACCATCAGTCTAATGACAAAGAAACAATCATAGCTATGAGGAAATAGTTTGGGATTATCTCTTAAAAATGTAAATAAGATCAAATGACTCAATTGCGGAAGATTCATTAGATCTTACGTGGTTTTCTCCACTCCTGCAATTAAAATAAGAAGATTGTGAAAAGGAAAAAAAGGGAAACATCTCGTTTATAATAAAAAATTTCTACACACTTTCCTTTCCTTAATGTATACACTCTTTAGCTTTACCGCTTCGTCCGGGCAGAAAGGGAGAGTTTTGTTTAGAAAGAAGACAGTTTTTTGTTCGAGTCTTGGACACTGACGACAAACCTTGACTGGAACACATCGACTATTAAATTTCCTACTTAAGCTAGAACATAAATGGAGATACTCAGGTAATTGGCGGATTCAGCTTAGTCACAATTAAGTGGTACATGAACTTGAGCTCGAGTTTAGCTAAGTTTGAACTTAGTCATGTTTAGTATTGTTAGCTTGAGCCAGGTAATCACGAAGCGAGGCTAGGTTTGCTCATGAGTAATTGAATCGGTTTCATCCTAAGGTGGCCTCGCTCTAACTCCCTTTTTTTTTTTTTTTTTGGTTGTCTAATTAAAACTTTTCAATTAAAACAAATCTAAAGGAGATAATAATAATAATAATAATAATAATAATAAATTATTAAAAATTATCAACATTAACGCCGACATGCCACATAAGACGAATGGCATCCACATCTGCGCTGGCTAGCCAAAATTGGTTAGAAGAATTGGATTGGTACAAATACAGAAGCTTTATGACTCAATTGGCCAAAAAAAAAAATTGTTTAGGATTGAATTGACATTATCATAATATGTTCAAGACTTTTTTAGATTTTTCCCAGTGCTATTCTAGCTACAATTTGTAGGATTTTCAGATCTGCAATCCATCATACCAACTTTCCATCTACAGAGACTTTAGTCAATAAACAATCTAGTACAAAAATAATCCATTGTTACTGCGCCTTGAATTAGCCTAATACTTTTTGTGATATATCATTTAGGAAAAAAAAAAACCGTCTTTCTTTTACAAGAAAAATTGCCATTAAGGATGAGCAAATCATTATCTGTGCCACTGACAATATTGTTTTTGATCTTAATGTTACCGCATTAGAAGTCATATGAACAGATTCGACGGCGAGTCTCCCTATTCGAAACCAAAAATATGCATGTCAAACTGGTTTCGCCTGAGTGCTAGCAGAAAAGCAGTGACGTTATTCCACAATCAAAGTTCAACTTACCGAATAAAATCACTATAAATCCTGATTAAGCTCCATTGTCTCTCTTTCTTTCTTTGCCTTTGACAAGGAAGACTTCATTGTTGCAATCCATTTCTTGTAGGATGGCATGCGTACTTTTGGATATCTCTCACTCCATTTACTGTAAGTAGTGATAAAAAAAACTCTCCTTTGAGTCATTATGTCTTGCATATTTCAAATGAATCTTGATGAAAACAAAAAAGATGATTATATTTTTGTATCTAATTAGCCATTCTCGCTAATTTTCTGCAGCTTTCGTATGTTATCTACGTGAAATTGAAATTTATGATAATGCAACTTACAAAAGAAGTTGCCAAAAAATATATTTACCCTTTACCAAAAAAAAAAAAGAAGTTGCCAAAAAGCAAACAAAGAGCGAAAATGAGTCCAGCGAAAATGGTGCAAAGGAGTTGGTTGTTGAACTTTCACACAACGAGATATCTGGTTCAGTATGCCAAATTTCCTACCAAGAGCTGTTGATTGATTGATTTATTTATTTATTTATCCGCAAGTAACTGCCTTATCCACAAGTAATTGTGTAACGGGTCAAAGGCTGGGTTAGCCCAACATTGACAGCCCAACCCATAAGAACATAACCCATTAGTTTTTAACACCAACTATCTGGCTCTCCTTAAATCAATTACTAAAATACGGATGGAAGACCCCGGATTCTTAAGGGACTATGAACAACTCCTACAGTCCATGCTAGAAAGAGGTTTCGGCATCCTCATACGAGACAGTTTCAATAATTTATTTAGGACTAGTTGCGTCAAGAGCTTGGATTCCTCGTACTAATAGAAAAAGAAATTGATAAGCATCGAACTCGGGGCTCAAACTCTAATTATGAATCGAACTCTCCCGAAAGAAGACCTTCGAATCTCAAAAGGAGGAAGGGATAATGACCCCTCGCACAAGGGAAAGGAAAAGCAATGGTTTCCGATTCGTTCATAAAGAGATGAAGTCCTCCTTTGAGATTTTGATTTCCCTTCTCTCACCGTTCTCGTGTTCCAGCTTACAAGCTTGTCCCCTGCGTGCATCCTGCATTGAGACGAAAGCTGACCTCAGCTCTTCCATTCTGAAAAACTACGTGGGCAGAGAGATTCCATAAGTCGATAGCAAGTCATTCTTTGGGCCGTAAAAATGGACAGCCAGTATTTTTTTTTTTGGGAGTAATTCTAGCTGACGCTATCGATGCGAAGATAACATTTTTGTTGGGAGTAATTCAAGCTGACGCTATCAATGCGAAGATAACTTTACACAACCGATTTTAGGCACCCTTGAGTTGATGGCTAATGAGAAAATTATTAGATAGATTCGGTCTAGGTAGACCAAAACGTGGATCCTGCACCTTTGATGGCTATGACGATTTTGGTCTATATAGAGTGAGTCTTTGTAATATCTCGTCCTTAGATTGAGGAGAGTATATAAGGCTATTTGGGTAATGTTTTCTTTACAGTTACAGTGTATACTCTGGTTTTTCATTTTTTTTTAGGTTGTATTAAAAAAAATCTACAAAAGTTGACTTATTGAAATTCTTACCAAAAAAATGGTCAACTAATTGATATTTACCTATAAGTTCACCATAGGAAAAGTTTAGAAACGAAGGGTTTATATGTTTTGTAGAAAATCCACGTTTTAGAAAACATTTTCCTAAAAACGATCATTTATATCACTTACAATGAATAAACAAAAAATATTTTTATCGTTCATGAAAATATGTGGGTATTAATTATTGTCGATAATGCATACATTTTTGTTAGCAAATTTTTCCAAGCAATATAACTAATCATTTTTAGGAAAATATTTTTCAAAATGTGAATTTTTTGCAAAAGAAGTGGACCGTAAAGTTAACCACTGAAGCCTAATTAACCACGTGGATACATTTTCTATTATTGAAATTTTAAGCAAAGATTATGTAGGAAAAGACTACTGGCTCTATTTGTTTTGTTAAAAATAAATGATTTGAAAAATATTTTTTTGAAAACAATTAATTGTATTGCTTACCAAAATGAGTGATCGAAAAATATTTTTATCGTTCGCGAAGATGTTTAAACATAAATTATCGTCAGTAATGAAAACAGTTTCCATTGACTAATTAATTCAAGCTGTACAATCAGCCATTTTTAGGTAAATGTTCTCTAAATCATTAATTTTTCACGAATCATACATAGCCTAATTTTTATCAAAATTTTATTGTGCTTTCTAAATTTTCCACCATTTAGGGTTTACGATATTTATATCTTAACATCAAGTAACAAGTAGTTTCCCTCACCAGGTGAGTTTAACCTAATACTGGTTCATTTGACCAGTTGGAAGACCAAATTTACAGACGTTTTTTATCAATATATTATGCAAATGCGTCTGTTTTGCGTGGACATTAGGCAAGGGACAATCACTGGAGAGAGAGAGAGAGAGAGAGAGAGAGAGAAGGGAGAAGGCCGCTTGAGAGAGAGAGAATGTTGGAGGCGGGAGCGGAGGGGAGGACGTTAGAGTTCACGTCGACCTGGGTGGTGGCCGTGGTTTGTTGCTTGCTGGTGCTGATTTCTTTCCTCGTTCACAGGTTTCTTCAATGCGTCGGGCAGGTCCGCTCCTAGTTTCTTCCTTCTACAATGATTTCATCCCCTCCTCAGATATTCATCTCATGGTCTGTGGTAAGCATGTGACTGAATATCGTTCAACGCAGCTTTTAACCAGGCAGTACACGAAAGGCCCGAAAACCGGCAAGGGCAGGCGAAAGCATCTCTTTGATGCCTTACAGAAGATCAAAGACGGTGAGGGCACTTAAAACCGTTAGAGAAAGAGACGGGTTCGTGTCTTTTTATGCCATATCATACACTTGGAATTGATGTGCATTGGTTTTGGCGGCCGTAACTGTTCTATGACAAATTTAGAAGAAATCAAAATGTGTTTATAACTTTATGTGATGGTTTTGTTTTTGGAAATTTCGCAGAATTGATGCTTTTGGGGTTCACATCCTTGCTGCTATCGGTGTCCCAGACAAGAATCGGGAAGATTTGCATATTGGAGAGACATGCCAACGTCTGGCTTCCCTGCCACAAGCCTACTAACTCTTCTTCCACCACCACTGCCCACTCGGCTAATCCCATCGCTTCCCATGGACATCAAGGACGCCGACTCCTCACCGGCGCCACAGATTACTGCGGTCGAAAGGTGAGTTTACTCTCTCTCTCTCTCTCTCTCTCTCTCTCTCTCTCTCTCTCTCTCTCTCTCATTTAAATATTGGCAAACAGGCAGCCATTGTGTGCGTTAGCAAAAGATGAATCTATCGCATGCTTGACTTGATACTCCTATGAGAGTGCAAAATATATGATCTTTGTTGCGTAATGTTTCAGGGAATGGCGCCTCTGTTATCACTCACAGCACTTCACCATCTACACATCTTCATATTTATGCTAGCAACCTTTCACGTGATCGTCTGTGTGATCATTATTCTATGTGGAGAAGCAAAGGTATGACTCCAGGTGACTCACAAAATTGACAAAATTTTCTATTTTGTATATACATATCTTGGATTAATTCTGAAGATTTTCCTACCATGCTGTTGGTTATAGTTACACCATTGGAGGCAATGGGACAAATCCATCATAAAGGACGGTCATTACATCAAAGAAGAGGGTACGCAATTCTTTCTATTGAATATTTTCCTTTTTCCCGAGTAATCCCGAGGGCACAGAACCTACTTCACGAACTGAATCGACGAGCAACGTGGTAAACTATCATCGAATGCTGTGAATGTACCTCACTTATGTACCCCTTTTACAGGAAGTTGTTTCATAATTGTATACCAATTTTATAGATCGATCTTTCCACTAATAAGAGGTGTTTATACTGGAGAGCTGCAGATCTTCGCAGCTTGCTGACCCAGCTTCCCAAAAAAGATAGTAACAGAGGCAAAAGATGTCCAGTAATTGGCTGGTTGGTAAGTCTTGTGTATCTCTTAAGGGAGAAGTTATTGCATTGTCAATAAATCATGGACCATTAATTATTTGGGTCCTATAGGGGGACAAACATGATCAACGGTTGAGATGAACTTAATCTATGTGGTCTCTAGATTATATAATATTTTTCACTCTTTAGATTTTCCCTTTGGTCACGTTACTATCAAATAATTCTGGAGGAAATTTATGAACTTTTGGATCAATCCCAACCACTATGAGAAGAGAAGATAACCATAGGATCAATGGGTACCTAGATGAAATCACAATCAGTGTTGAATTATATCTGGCAAACTAATGGAGATTACTTTTAAAGTACCTAACCTCTGTCAATAAAATTTCCTTTTCTAAGGTAGATTTACATTGAGAAAATGAACACTCAAATTTACTTCTTGTAGTATTTATCTCCACAAGTCTACAAATAATACTACTCTGGTAGTAATATATGGTAAACCAACAAAGCTGTTAGACTTCCCTTAGAAAAAGTCCAAAAAGTCCTAAATCTATTACATTTTTACCAATTTAGTCATAAACTTTTCAAATTTGCCAATTGAAATCACATTTTGTCAAATGAGTTCATTCAATTTTGGTTGGAAATTACTAATGTAGAAACCGGCCATATTATGTGACATAGCAGGTTATAACGACTCCAGCCCTACTGTGTAATATTGTCCGCTTTGGACACTGAGTCCTTACAACTTTAAAACACGTTACACAGATTAGAGGGACCCAAGCATTTAAAAACTAGCCCAGGACTCCCCCCTAAGCGATGTGAGATTAGAGAGGGACCCCTTCCCCTTCTCTATGCAAGTCCGGGGACCGAGGCGCAAACACACCACCATCCCTCCTCCCCACGCACCGTCGCTTGGGTTGTCACACTTTCCACCCCTTAGAAGCACAACATTCTGTGGCCCCACATGCGGTTAAGAGTTGGCTCTAATACCCTCCTCCCCACGCACCGTCGCTTGGGCTGTCACACTTTCCACCCCTTAGAAGCACAGCGTTCTCGCTGTGGCCCCGCATGCGGTTAAGAGTTGGCTCTAATACCATTTGTAACAACCTGAGCCCCATTGTGTAATATTGTCTACTTTAGACACTAAGTCCTCACGACTTTAAAACTCGTTACACAGATTAAAGGGACTTAAGCCTTTATAAACTAACCCAAGACTCCCCTCTAAGCAATGTGGGACTAGAGAGGGACCCCTTCCATTTCTCTACGCATGTCCAGGGACCGAGGTGTGGACACACCGCCATCCCTCCTCCTCACGCACCGTCGCCTGGGCTGTCACACAAGCGGTGACACAGCCAATTCTAATATGGACAACTTTTAATAATATTTTAATATTTTTGAATTTTTATTTTTTTTCCTTTTTCCTTTTTTCTTTTTTTTTTCCTTTTTCTCTTTTTTTTTTTCTTTTTTCATTTTCTCTTTTTGCCTCTATCGGCCATTGCTAAGCCGTGTTAATGGCCAGAGGAGGTCATCAGGCTTAGGCGAGGGTTGCCCTTGTTGGCCTTGGGGGAGGGATGCTTGGGCCTAAGTTGGCGAGGCCGGCCCTTCACCAACCTTGGCCTGATCTAGCGAAGGGCCAAATCAAGCGATGGTGAGGGTTGGCCTCACCCTTCCAGGTGAGGGCGACCATCCCTAGGAGTTGGCGACCTTTGCTAGGCATTGATGAGGCCCAACGGTGGTTGGTGGAGGGAAAAGGGAAAAAGAAAGAAGAAAAAGAAAAGAGAAGGAAAGAAAGAAGGAAAATAATTTATGAAAAATTCAAACAAAATATTAAAATATTATTAAAAATTATTCACATTAATGGTATGCGTGCCATATAGGATGATCATTGTCCACATCAGCAATTTTTTGTCAAAATTGGCTGGATAGACTTAATTGGCAAAATATAAAATTGTTTAAGACTCAATTGAGAAAGTTGAAAAGTTTATAATTGAATTGGTAAAAGTGCAATAGATTTAAAACTTTTTAGATAATTTTCCCCGTTTCCCTATTATAACCTTCTTTGCCAATTACTAACTACTCGGTCAAATTTGTAGTCTTCTTTTTTCCATCACTCATTATTGTTGCACCACCATGAGTGTTCTTTATGCTAAACGAATTCTGCTAAGTACTAGCAATTTGTCTTGAAGCAATTCTTTTAATTAGCCACCAATCAGTTTTAGAAATCAATCTTCCTAACGAATTGCACGACGAACGACCAAATGGTGAATTGACGAGATGACTTTTGGGGTTAGGTCTCTTTTTTGTGCAGTCATAAATTCTTTTGTATTAAGTCACTAATTAGATATAGAGGCCTCTGGGCAGCGACTTAGTCCCACATCACTTGAGTCCCACGTTACTTATTTTATATGCACATCATCTTTGTCTCTCAAATCGGTGAGTTTCCTCAACATTGATTATGACAGAGATATGATTGCATGACAATCTTTTTTCTATTGTGAGAATAACAATTTATTATTAATCATAAAAAATCAAACAATAAATAATTATAAAATGTCATATGGCTTACTTATTTAAGAATTTGTAACTCACAACAAGATAGATGTCACTATATTTCATTCCCATACAGATAATAGTGTATGGAGCCCACTCAAAATTCCCCCGTGTTACGCAGGACCCCGGATAGTGTAGAAACCAATATTTAAAGCTCCGTTCTCTGAAATGAAGATCTTTAGAAACCATGAGAGATTGTATCCTGACCATTCTTCCTCTTCTGCAGCATATATTTTTCAAGCACATTTTTTCTTCCTTGACTAAGTTAGAGTACATTACGATCCGTGTAAACTGCATCAAGGTAAGAAATCCTTCAGAAATGTAATTTTGGTCGTGGTTCTCTATTTCTTCTTAAAATTAATTGGCTCATCTTTTCCACCATCTTTACAGGCGCAAGATTTGAAAACTCCCGAGGACGATTTTCAGAAGTACATCATTGGCAGTGTGCAAAAGGATTTCGACAAAGTTGTTGGAATCAGGTGAACAATACTGCGTTGGGTCTATTTAGACAAACAATAGTTACCTTCATGAAGAACAATTAGCATCTTCAACAATTGACGTTGTTATAATACAAAGATCGTCTAGAAAAAACACATTCAGCAGGTTCTTCAGGCATACTGATTTCTTTGTTCTTATCAACGCAGTTGGTATTTGTGGTTACTCGCGGTGCTTTTCTTGCTCCTCAATATTGCTGGTGAGTGATTTTATGCATGAAATGTGTTACATTCTGCATTGTGTTGCTGCTATTAAAGTTCGAGACTTCCAAAATCAGTAGAGTGTTTCATGAAGTTCAAGTACCTCTCTTTCTTTTCAAGTGATGTCATGTATATTAAGACTGATCTACAAAATTGATTTAAAAAAAAAAACTTTATAGATTTTAAGTGGACATTTAAATAAGTGGGTCACTTTCAATACTAAAAACAATCTGCCACATCACTTAGTAGACAATTATGTAAATCAGCCTTAGCAATTACGTAACATTAACATTTCTCTCCTTTTTTCGCCTTTAAAGGGAGTACTATATTATTATTTCGAAGCAAGACATCATATGAATCTGTCTTGGATAATATTTCTTTGCAGGATGGAATGCCTACTTTTGGATATCTTTCCTTCCATTGACTGTAAGTGTAGTGAAGAAAAGTCGTCCTTTTTTAGCTGCATTTTCAGAAGTAAAGTCGTCCACTATATAATCTCTACCCTATCTTGGGACGCTCAAACTATGGCGGAACATGCAGTAAATGCAATTTCATTGGCTTTTCGGTCAAGAACAAAAATTGATAAAAGGATAGCTCCTAATTAGTAGGAGGAGGAGGATTAGCACGGGCTTGTCCTAATAACAAATTATATTCGAGGCATACATAGGAATTAAACCATGTAACCCACTTGCTTGCACTCAAAGATGGCATTTTGCTAGTTGATGAATCCGTTGAAGATCTGGTCGAGGCTTACTTGGTGGAAACAATATGATTCTTTCTTGCCTTTTTGCAGCTTCTGCTTGTTGTCGGCACGAAACTGGAGCACATAGTAAAACAGTGGACCGAAAAGATCACCAAGAAGTCTGATTTAAGTACAGGGGGCTCAGAATCGACATTTACCGCCATTGAATTTTCAGAAGAAGATTTCTGGTTCCATAAGCCTCATCTTGTCCTTGACCTGATTCACATCATACTCTTCCAAAACTCTTTCCAACTTGCTTTTTTCTTCTTTGTATTGGTGAGCATTGATTTCACAAACTTCTGTTTACATTCTTTGTGAGAAAATTGGTTCCTAACAGACGATACCTCCTTGGGTACCTGGGTAAAGTGTAGGAAATAGGACTAATGCTCGGGTCTTTTCTTACAGTACCAATATCATTTAAGCTCATGTATTATGGGAGAGGTTGGCTACGTCATCCCAAGACTTGTCATAGGGTAAGAATGATACTTATATCTTTAACCTATATGTCATATAAGATCGACAATCAAGTCCTATAATCACTAACTGGTCTGATTGGGTCATTTAGAGTGTGTGTCCAGCTTATCTGCAGCTATAGAACGCTGCCCCTATATGCCATTATGAAATCACAGGTAAATAAGTTAAGTTACCACGTCTATTACGGACATATGCATGATTCACCTACTTGTTCTCTTTAATTGAGTTCAAAGATGGGACTGAAGGTGCAATATTTCTTTTGTTTGTGCCTTGATGAAACTATAAAGATGAGACCAAAGAATCGACCAAAAAAGAAGAAGTTAATGAAGATTGTGACTTTCATTTGGGACAACATTGACAAGTGGAATGAAAGGAAGATGGCTACTAATAATGGATCAACCCGAGGGGGCTCAAGTGAGGGAATAGTGGCAAATGAGCAGGCAAAGGTTGGTGAAATTGAGCCAGAGAAGGAAGCAGACATTGAATTACAAGATGGAACCAATCCTGCACGTACATTAAAACCAGGAGAACAGCAATTGGTTTAGTTGTATAAGTTTTTCTTGTCTTTGGGTCCTTGCGTAGTACTTGGCCAATGATGAGACTTGATTCATCTTCATCTTCTTCTGTCAAGTCATCAAACTTTGAATTACCCCCGTCATTTATTAGGGTTTCACAGGGGGCCATAGTCCTGGAATCCATCACCGGACACTTGATGGAATCGTGAATAAGGATGAACCCGTTGGAGCTTGGTTGGTGTTGCCGCAAAAGCTATAGTAGATCAGAAGCAGAATTTCTTTTAGATTACCAAACCGTTGTGTACGTAGGTTTTCTAAGGCATTAGAAAGTTGAGTAGAATGAAGGTTTGTGGTCGAGCCGCATCATCACAAAGCTCTATTCCCTTTCCTTCGCTTCACATTACTTAGAATACATTATCTTTTACATTAATCAGATTAAAAATATTATTAATTAGAATACATTAAGGTTTATTGTTGAACCACGTCTTCACAACAATCTGTTCCCTTCCATTCCCTTCCCTTCACATTACTTGAAAAACTTTTTATTGCACATTAATTAGATAAGAAAAGATTAATTATTCCACAGAAAAAGAATTGGATTCATGCAATATATTTAAAGGTCACTAGGAAGTAATTATATATGTTGCAAAATATGTCATTGCTTAATTATATATCTTAACTTATAAAAAAAATAGAAATTGACCGGAAAAAAGGTAATTAACATTAAAATAAAATTATAAAGGTATTAAGTTAGAAACCATTAACTGTTATGATAATTTAGATCAAACGGTTTACTTTGTCAACTGTTACTTTAATTTAAAAGGCGTTAACTTTTAGTACTTGTATTCACTATTACCAAAAAAACTAGTTAATGACTAAAAACAGAGATTCGATGTCTTCGAATTCCTAGTGGAGTTGCCAATAACGACTTCTCTTGTATACCCTGGATTGATTAAACTTCTAAAATTCTAAAAATAATATCAAGAATTATTTCACCACATCAGTAGATGCAGGCAATTTGTCAAACCCTCGGGTTCTAATTCAATAAATTCTATAACATGTCCCAAAATTGATCAACGTATTCTAGAACCACAGCTATGAACAACAACCGTATAGCCATAGTAAAACTGATATACCAAGTTGATTTACTAAGTCGTAAGTAGACAGTTAGAGACGTGAATCATATTAAACAACCAGTAAGAAGTCATCGACTCATTGCATCACGTTGTAAATCAATTTTCAGACAAGTGGTCCATTAAATATACCGAGAATTTATCTATATTTAATAATTCGTCGCAATAATTATCGTCTGCCTATTGAACAACCATGTTATTTTTTTAAGTCTCCAAGGGGAAGCATAAAAGTATTCCTTAATTTACTTCAGGTTTTGTCTAAATGAATGATGTCTTTCTTTAACATTGTATGTTTTTATTTAACATTGTATTTTCTTCTTTTTCTCAGCATTCTCATGTGCTATGGTGTGACGATTTGGTGGGAAATTATGATTGACCTTTGCAAAATCAAAATACCACTTGTAGGAAGAATTTGAGATTTTTGGACAGTAGGCAAGTGGATCATAAATTTACAAAAGACTTCAACATAAGAAGGAGAGAGAGATATAGCTCTTAAGGCGGGAAAATTACCAAAAAAATCCTAAACCTATTGCAATTGTGTCAATTCAGTCATAAACTTATTTTTTTTACCAATTGAGTCATAAACATTTTACTATTATTTCCAATCAGTCCATCCGGCCAAAAATGGCTGGCTAGCACTGACGTGGCAGCCAGCTGGCATTGGCGATATTTTTTTAATAATATATTTATTTTTTGAAATATTTTATTAATTATTTTTATCTTTTTTCCTTCTTTTTTTTTTCCTCTCCCTCCTTCCTCTTCCTCTCCTGCTTCCCTAGGCTCCGGCAACCGGCCAGAGCGGAGGGCTGGCTGGTCACCAGACTGAGGTAGCCGACGGGGCGAGCCCTCACCAGATCCGGCAAAGGGGGCCTCGCCGTCGCCGAGTTTGGCAAGGCGAGCCCCACCTGATCTGGTGAGGGCTCGCCTCACCAATCAGCGCACGCCCCGCTGGATCTGGCGAAGGCTCGCCTCGCAGTCACTGGGCGAGCCAAGCCCTCGCCAAATCCAGTGAGGGGGGCTCGCCAACGGTCCAGGAACTGATCTAAAGGAAGAAGACCTTGGAGTCACCGACAGAGGTGGCGGGGATGAGGCGGGAGTCGAGGAGGTCGAGGATGCCGTCGTAGATCTTGGAGAGCTCGACCTCGATCTTGGCGCGGTGGTCGCGGATCGCGTCTGGCAAGGCCCTCCTCACCGAATCTGGCGAGGGCTCGCCTCTCGGTCGCCAAGCGAGGCGAGCCCTCGCCAGATCCGGCGAGGAGGGCCTTGCGAGATGCAACAGCGAGCCCCCCTTGCCGGATGAGGCAAGCCCTCGCCAAATCAGGTGGGGCTCGCCTCGCCAGACCCGGCGATGGCGAGGGCTCGCCCCGCCGGCTGCCTTAGTCCGGTGACTGCCAGCCCTCCCCTCTAGTCGATCGCCGAAGCCAAGGGAAGAAGGAGGAGAGGAGGAGGAAGGAGGGAGAGAGGGGAAAAAAAACAGGAAAAAAAGATTAAAAAATGTCGCCGATGCCAGCCGACTACCACATCAGCGCCAGCCGGCAATTTTTGGCCAGATGGACTGATTGGGAATAATTATAAAAGGTTTAGGACTCAATTAGTCAAAAAAAATAAGTTTAGGACTAAATTGGGACAATTGTAATAATTTTAGAACTTTTTTAGTAATTTTCCCCTCTTAAGGCACTATTGGATGGACCAGGGACATCAATCCAAATACATGTAGACCATTCGGCACGGTAGGATTCAACCATATTAGACTCGGTCACACCAAAATCAAATGGTCAAGAGACATTCACAACCAACGCGCGCTGCATGAGGTCTCGAGAAGATATTGGATGGGTTCACTTTTTGAATGATGGGATAGAGAGAGTCAATTACAGTTTAGAATGAAATAAAACAGAAGATGTTATTACCGAGTACGAACATTCTTTCGCCTTGAGCCGCTGCAGCTTCTGTTTGAGATGTGCAAGATTTTGATTATTTGCCATGCGAAGCATGCGTCTTAAAATCAGAGAATGCAAAGTAGAATAGTTTTGTAACTTTCCCGTGACTTTCTCATTCTCAGCATCATCGGCAACCACTGTACTGTTCGAGCTCGCGACGTGGAAGCCATATGGAAGTGTCCTGCTTTTCTCATTAATGAAGTTTGATGGCCAAACTTGAAAGGTCCCCAATGGTTCAATATGCAAGTTCTCCATGCAAAATGCAGTACTACCTGTACTAAGTGAGATGATCATGTGTGGATGTCAAAGACTATAGACTTGAAAAGTGTCTAATTCACAATGAATAAGAACGTCGTCAATTACAATGTAGATTGTCCAAGCTAGAAAAGGGGTCGATCAATCTTGTCACAAATTCAAAAAATTTACCATATGTACACTCCTTTGAAGTTTGAGATCTCTCTCATTGATATTGCTAGAGCTGGAGCTGCCACTTCGCAAATTAGACAATATTCTTCACCTTGAGCCATTTTGCATTGCAGCGATAGCAAGAGCAATGGCCACAATCGAACGTTCCAAGCCAATCTTGATCAAAACATAGGCATCCTTTAATGGTGTTTGCAAAAACGAGAGTATAATGAGCTGTAGATATATTCAAATTAGCCTAGATTTGTCTGAAACATTATGTAGTTCTTCTTTTATTCTGATGTTCTTACTTAAACGAAGTGACTCCTATTGATTTGACCTTGAATTCCATTGTTCAGGCATGCTTTGGAGCACTTTCCTCTTTTTGTGCCCTTTCCCGCGTTATATTAAGCTTTTATTTATTTATTTGAATGCTCTACCGCCAAATGTAACTTTTGTGTTTTTCAGTGCCACTTAGGGTTGACAAGGGACTTATTTTATCTCTTCTATGTATGAGGTAGCTTTTTCTCATATTTCACATAATGAAAAAAAAAAAAAGTGATTTCTTTGTATTATTGGGCATGCAACTTGTCGTCTTGGTGCGTATTTGCGGATCAACGGATTCGGGTATACCTGTTGCGTCCCACTTCATTTAGGATCCCAAAAAGGCACTGCTTAAAGTAGATGGCCTTCTGTAATGGCGAAAGAAATAATTTGAATTTTTGAATGTGAGCATAAGAATTTCGACAAAGGAAAAAAAAAACATTTGAAGAATAAGAAGTTTTGTGTGTTCAAGAAAGAGAGAGAATATCTATTGCCAATATAACTAACATCATCTTTGCCCAATCCAATGATCATATATCCCCATTTCTTTATCAAGTCCTATATAGTATAAATTTCATTTCACGTCTATAAATTAAATCTCCCACCACATATAAAAAGGTTTTAATCACGTTCAATATCTAAAATATCTTGATGGATGGTGTTTGTAGCTCAGAAATTGATTGGCCCTCATTCTAGTTAACATCACATTATCGTCAATTATCATCAAATTTTATATCTTTTCATTGTCAAAACAGACAAAGAGGATAACCACTTAGGTTTTATGGTTTTCTCCAATACCAATTTGTTTGTTATTTTAGTTAATTATTAGTAGCACTAATATTATGTCATCATTATTGGCGCATGCTATCACATTGATTTCTATTTAGTTCCTTGAAGTTAGACAAAGAGAAATTAGATATTCAATAATAATAAATATTTATTAAAATCAGTTGAAACTCAATCAATCTAATCATCACATGAACTACTTCAAAGTTGACATATGCCTCTTTCATAATTTTATAGCTTTCCTTTTGCAAAGTGGACAAAAGTTCCTCCACATGAGCCATTTCTCAATACAGCCATAGTGAAAGTCATGCCCACAATCCAGCTTTCCAAGCTTATCTTCAACAATGTAGTCATCCTGCGATTAGTCCAGCAAAATAAAAGGAGCAATTTAGTAGCATATATGCATACTCATAGTTTAAGTTTAGCTAAGACAATTACTTATGGACAACAAAATTGTTCCTTGGTTCTATCTTGATATGTTCTTGAGTAAATGAAGCATTTCTTACTAGACAATAAAACAAGATTATGGCTTTAACATTAGATTCTTCAAAAGTAGAGGGTTGGTGTTAATATTGATGCGACCTTAGATGTGTAGAGGTGGCTTCCTCGCTCAACCCTATGGAAACATCTCCACCTGGTTCATCAAGGTAGATCAATTAGAAAGCATATGAGGAAAATGTGAAGATGAACTATAACAACTTCATGCCATCTTATTTGGAAGTATAGGAACGACATATTCTTCAGAGATCACATTGTCGCAGTTGTGGCAGTTAAAAATCATCTCATCAAAGTGGTGAAGGATAAGGCCTTAACGTTCAGGAACGTTGAAGATAATCCAAGAAATAGAAGAATCCAGCGAAACTAGGGGATCGATCCTTGTATTTTCTCTACTCCTCCAATGAATCCTTAGTTTCCTTGGAGTGGTTCGGGGGTAGCTTGTGGATGGGTTGCGGCCTTTCACTTCACGGCTGCTTGCTGCTTCATTGCCTTCTGCCTTCTTCCTTCAGCTCAATCTGTGTTCGCCTTGACTAGGATGGCCGCTGCTTGACGTCGGCAGTGATTCCTACCTTGGTGTTTTTCCGTCTTTTTTTTTGTCCTTGTTCTCTTTGTTTTGTAGTTGGTTGTTTTGGAGAGGTTGGTTTCCTTCTGGCCCTGCGCAGCCTCCTCCTTCCTCGTCTGTCCTCTACCTGTTATTTAGGTTGTTCTTCACTTTGGCCACTCTTGTGGAGTTCTTTTGCATCCGGCTCCCTTTCACTCATTTAGACTTTTTGTCTTCATGAGTGCAAGTTTTGTGGCACTGGATCTTGTGTAAATGTTGGCTCAAAGCTCAATATATTATTACTTCTGACCAAAAAAAAAAAAAACTTTAACAACTTCACTATTTCAAACATTTTGACATTAGCATGAGATTTAAAATGTGAAAATCATGTCCCCAAAAAAACTTGAGATCAAAGGTAACCAATATTTTTACTTGAAAACATCTATGTCCACAATAAAACTAATGATGCCACTGCATGAAATGTTTGAGGTCTTACACAAGCAATAGTTTTTGCTTAGTTGAACTTGTTATAGTTCATAGTCCTACGAAAGAAATCATGCATAGACTAAGTAAAATCTCAATATCATTTAGGTGGAAATTTAAAATACATGTAAGCAAAGTATGAATCTCCAGGAGACACAATAAAAGGTAATGACAATTATGACATTACTAGATTGTGGCTAATAATTGCCCAAAAAAAAATCCCATTAAAGGTCCATAAGACATTACCTTTTTCTATCGGATCAACCTTCATTATATAATTGTTCCATAAAACAATAGAGCGAATAGCTTCCTCGTGTCAGATTGTACCATGCCCAACTTAGCTTGAGCTTCTAGTCCACTGAGCAAGATAACAAGTCACTTTCAACTCAACAATTGATTTCAACCCGCCATGACCTCATCAAGGGAGCGGTATCAGGACCAGTTTGTACATTGAAGGCCAACTTCGCCTTTTAGAGCTCCATAGATATATATTTACTATATCCTAAAACTCCTAACACCAACTGTCTAGAGCCACTCCCAAAGATCAGTTGTATTTTTCCCTTCTGTACCACTCACTTTTCACTTGATAACCCCAAGCTCCACTTATAAGAATTCAAGTTATAGAAGAATTACAGAACATGATACAAGCGATATAGGATATTTCATTTTCTTCTTCCTTGGGTCGATTCCTTTGGGTGTGAATTATGGGAGTGCGTCCTCCGGTGGGAGGGACGCTTACTATTGGGTTGGAATGAGGCACAGAAGAATCGGCCGTTTTGACAGTTTGTAAAGTATTAACTTTTCTTATCATTTATCAAATTCATTTTGCCTTCCTTTCTAATGCTTTACATTTATCAACTCTTATATGAATTTACCAATCTTTATTTCAGCAACTTACCAACTTTTTTGTATTAAATTACCAATTGATTTTTTTTTATTAGCCACTTCCATTTGTGTTTATCAATATTTATTAGATTTTTATTTTCAATTTACCAATTTTTTTATCAAATTTTATTTGTCTTTGTTACAAATGTCTTAAATTATCAACCTATATATGAATTTATCAACATTTGCTTAGTGATTTACCAGCTTTTCTTCATTAGAAGATCAACCAGTTTTGATTTAACAACTTCGACTCCATGAGAAAAAGTGCAATGCATCAATTATCTTTGAGCTAGTGGTCAAATGTTCGATTTTCCTTATGATATTTTCAGGTTCGAAGCACGTCTTTTGCCAAAAGTATCCTTCACGAAGGCCGCGCCCCACCACCAATGTCCGAATGGACTTCTAGTTAGGCAACCCGGATCATGATGGTCCAGACATAAAAATATCTTTTCTTTCATCTCAAAGCTGGCTTCAGCCTGGATGGAAAGTGTCTCAAAATCTAGAACTCCGATCTTGTTTAATTTTAACACTATAAAAACTACCTGGCTCTCTTGCCTTAAATAGATCACTAAAATATGGATTGAAGCCCTTGGACTAGTAAGATAGCATGAGCAACTCTAGTCCATACCAGAAAGAGGTTTAGAATCCTCATAAAAGACACTGTCAATAATTCTTTAAAGGCTAATCGAGTCAAAAGTTTGAACTTCTCGTGCTAATAGAAAAAAAAAATTGATAAGCATCAAACTCGGGTCTCAAACTTAATCATGAATCAGACTATCCCGAAAGAAGAGCTTTATAATCTCAAAAGGAGCAAGGTTCAATGACCTCTCACACAAAAGAAAGAAAAGTTATAACTTCCGATTGGTTCATAAAAAGATGAAGTACTCCTTTCAGATTTTTGTTTCCTTCTATCACGTTAACGTGTTCCAGCTGACAATCCGGGTCCCTGGGTTCATCATGCATTGAGATGAAAGGTGACATCGGCTCGTGCTTTAAAGATTCTGAAAAATGACGTGAGCACATAAATTCCAAAAGTCAATAGCAAGTCAATTTTTTAGGCCGAAAAAATCAATAGCTTGCAAATATCTTTTTTTTTTTTTCAATTGTATCTCCTAGATGTCCTTCCAAAAGTCTACAGCAAGTCATATTTTAGGCTGAAAATATCGACAGCTAGTATTTTTTTTTAGTAATACTAGTGTACAAAAACAATGTAGAAGTATTTACCAAAAAATAAAAAACAATGTAAAAGTAACTTTACACAAGCGATTTTGGTTAGTGATAAAGTGAATGGTTAACACATTCAAATTAGAAAAGTTAATTGATACTTGATCTATGCTTACCAAAATGTGGGTCCTGCATTTTCGATAGCTAAGAGTGTGACATCCAAAATTTTCGGTATTAATCTCAATTGAATTAATCAGGTCATTTCTATGCAATTGGAGTCGGGGATTAAAATGGAATACAAAATTGAGATGCGAGATGAGCTATTGGATGAGGAGAATATTTAACGGAAGCATTGAGGCATCACTTGGATTTATTGAGATCTTATGAGGCCAATTGAGATGGATTTAAAGTAAATCAAGTGATTAATGGAAGCCAATTATTTCAAAATTCGTGTGCCCCCTTTGCTCACACTTATGGACCAACTCAAAGAGCTTCTAAAAGGGATTTGAGCTTGGAAGAGTGCTGAGCAAGCCAGCTGAGGTTTGGTGGGCCGTGTGAGGAACAAAGGGATAAGATTGAAGGGAATGGTCCCCAAAAGAGAAACTGGTCTTCCTTTCATCCCTATCTCCTTGCTCTCTCCCTCCTCTCTTCTCTTCGTGCGACACTTACTGCTTCTGCCTTGCTTTCGTTCTTCTCAGTGAACCGAACCATTCTGCTCCTTCTCCTTTCATTTTTCTTTCTTGCAAAACTACCGCAACTACCTGCCACGATCGAAGCCCAGCTCTCCATCTTGTTGACCGGAGCTCCTTCGAGCATAGTCCAGCTCTGAAGAGCAATGAAGACCGCTACAGCTACCACGTTGAAGCCACCAGCCACCAAAAGAAGCTCCTTCGGTCAACAACCCATGCACGAAGCCCCATCGTCGACCCACTCAGCTTCTCCCCACGTCCACAGCCGCTTCCTCCTTCAATCGAAGTCGCGGCCATCGTCCAGCTTCCTCAGTTCGCGGACGTTGCTGCTTCTCTCCTCCTCACGGCCACGTGAATTCCACCGAAGCAGCTACGTCCTCTCCGTGTGTCTTCAACCGCCAGCAAATCACTGAAGCCACATGTCCACCGCCTGCTGCCACCCACGTATTCGAGCTCCTCCTTGCTCGGTCAACACCTCCACTGAAATTTCAGCCCAACGAAACCGTTTGTTGACCCTGCGCCATCCAGCTTCGTCCACGTTCTGCTCTAGTTCGCTGCTTCAGCTGCCACGAAGACCGAAGCTGCTGCCCTTCGTTCGAGTGTCTTCGGCCCAGCAGCTGTGAGCTCAACATCTGCAAGTCAGCTCAACGTACAGCCCAAGTCCAGCGGCCATTTGGAGCTCAGCAGCCCAGCTTGCTCGAGTAGTTCAGCCCATAAATTGAGTTCTTCGACCCAACATTCGAAGCCCATCTTCAGTTGTGTTCAAGCCCAGCAATTGGGCCATTTCAAGCCCACGAAAAGTTCAGCTGTCTAGTCCAGCCCAACTCAGCCAAGTTTTGGGCCCAACAGTTTATTTAGTTCAACCCAAGGAACAACCCATCTTTGGTTTAAGGTCCGGTTCCAAGCCGTGATTGTCGTCGTGAGCCCAATTTCGGCCGCCGTCGCGTCGCCGTGTGGTGATCCGGTCTTCGTGTTTATCAAGTGAGTTTCACTCACTAATGCCTTCTTAGTGCACTAATTATACTAAAGGTTGATTAGCGTTAATTAAGTGTAATTAGGTTGTTAGATTAGAATTGATTAGTGATTATTAGTTAATTGCTTTGCATATTAGCTGTGTGGTTAGTGTAATTAGATAGAGAATTGCCTGTAGTATTTATTGGATGCTTCTTGGGATTTTTCCCGTCCTTTATCAGGTGTTAATTAGGTGATTCGGGCCTAATTGGAATTTTAAGGAATTAAATACTAATTTTCGAAATTAATTATTTAATTATTTATTTTCTAGAAATTCAACTGGGATGGCCAGTGACCGGAATTTTATGCTGATGATCGTGGCACAGTCCGTTTATTTAATTGAGCTTTATATTGTGCTAAATTGAATTTATTGTATTTATTTATTTATTTTTCGAAATTAATTATTTAATTATTATTTTCCAGAAATTCAACCGGGATAGTCGGTGATCGGAATTTCGTGCTGATTATCGTGGAGTGGTCGGTTTATTTATTTGACCTCTAATCCGTATCAAATTGATTTAATGGTGCTTTTCTAAGTTATGTTCTTAAATAATGTGATGTTTAGTTATGTGATTGAGGATTGGTTGAGTATCAATTGTCAGTATCGAAAGTGCGTTGGTGAATCACCTAGAGAATGCCCGTGACCCGGTGAATTGGAGTGTCACCTGGGAAGGACACGTGGCTCGGTGATTGGATATGTCACCTTGGCGAAAAAGTAGCCTTAGAGAATGCACGTGGCTCGGAGACTCGGTATGTCTTCTTGGAGAATGCACGTGGCTCGGTGACAGAATATGGCATCATAAAGAGGGTCGGGTGGGACTGTAAAGCCACTAAATCTTGAGAGGGTTGGGTGAGACCATAAAGCCACTAAATCTTGAAAGGGTCGGGTGGGACCATAAAGCCACTAAATCTTGAAAGGGTCGGGTGGGACCGTAAAGCCACTAGATCTTGGAAAGGTCGGGTGGGACCGTAAAGCCACTAAATCTAAGGAATTGCTTGGTGTTGGATGAATGACCTAGAAATGGTTCGATTGACTTGTAATCGTCTAGGTCGATTAATTGATGATTCGACCTGAGTGTGACTTGATGTGATTCATTGTCTTGGTTTGATGTTGTGAATTGAATGATTGAATAGAGATGACCGTGAGGGGTCTTCTTGGTGTGTAATCGACTAGGTCAATTAGATCGATGCTTCGATCTATAATATGATTGCTTGGGTGCCTATATGATCTGTGCTAATATGCAGGTGGAATCTGAGGCCAAGGTAAGTCCTCTGACTCATGTTGTGCATAGGCAGCCCTAAGGTGTATTAGTTTACTAATCGGATCTTAGGGGGTAGAACTTGCTGAGACGTTGTCTCAGTGGTTATTGACTAGCCATTTCAGGACTTGGATGAGGAGCCTAAGGAGCATGAATCTAATGAGGAGATCCCTGTTGAGGAAACCGAAGAGGAGTGTGTGGAGGAGGACCCTAAGGATAACCCCGAGTACGACCCGGATGAGGACTGAGATCCCATCCTGTCTTGTCAGACCTTGTTTGTATGTGAATAGACGTTAGACCAGAGTTGTGTATATATAGTACTGTAGAATACCATGAGATGCATGTAAGAAAAATATGTGGCATGCTTTTCTATCCCATTGTTTTATTGTTTGGGGATTTATAACCGCTTCCGCATGTGCATATAAAAAATGAAAAGGTCGGCGATACATAGTTCTGGGATATCACATT
Organism: Eucalyptus camaldulensis; assembly: GCA_019915185.1. NCBI lineage: Eukaryota > Viridiplantae > Streptophyta > Magnoliopsida > Myrtales > Myrtaceae > Eucalyptus > Eucalyptus camaldulensis. The sequence goes on along the minus strand of JAHSVA010000014.1, from coordinate 5,225,853 downwards.
TTAAAATCGACCTAAGGTAAGGGATGTGCTCGTGCCTGAGGATCGGGGCGTGACAAGGAGCCTATGATGATTTTGGTTTACATAGATCGAGTCTTTGGAATATTTTTCCCTCAAATTGAGAGTAAGAAAGACCGTTTATGTAATGTTTTCTTTACATTGATCATTTATACTCTAATTTACTATATTATTTTGTTTGTATATAAAAAGCTAAAAAAAAATTACTTTCAAAATTCTTATCAAGAAATGGTCGACTAATTGAAATTTATCTATATAAGTTCACCATAGAAAAAGTTCAGAATCTAAAGTTAATGCAAGACACTCCTGACCACCGAAGCCTAAATAACCACATGGATACGCTTTCTATTCACTAAATTTTGAGCAGAGATAACATGGGAGAAAAGTATTGGCTTTGTTTATTTCACAAAAAAAATAAATGATTTGAAAAGTATTTACTTGAAAACAATCACTTATATCCTTTATAAAAATGAATAAACGAAAAAAATATATACTAGTTGTTCACAAAAATGTTTAGACATAAATTGTTGTTAATAATAAAAACATTTTCCACTGACTAATTACTTTAAACTGTACAAATAATTATTTTTAATAAAATATTTTTCAAATCATTTATTTTTCTCAAAACAAATGAAATTTTAACAAAATTTATTTTTTCTCTTGTTAGAGACGACATTGGACTCAAGATGAGTTAATACCATGCCACATCTGGCATTGTATAATACTCCACCAGTAAAATGGTGAGCACAGTCCTAAGTATCACGTGAGAAATACTGAGCTCCGCATATGACTAATTTAGTTTAATTAGACTTGTACCGATTCAGCCAATTCGCTAAATTGAGAGTTCTAGGTTTGAATGTTTACATGATATTTTGCAAAATTCTTGACTGCTTCAGCCAGGTTAATCTGTCTTGGATTGATGTAAAATATATATCAAAAAGAGTACTCCATTATGGTTTGAAGCATCTTATTCATCAAGTTTTTCAACCTCAAAAGTTTGAGGAGAGACAACTAGTGCAATTACCTCAATGGAACATAGCCATGCATAAGTATAAATTTGGCCTGTCAAGCTCTCAATTTAAGGTTGGTATAAGATGATTCTATTTTCTTGATATAGGAATAATCTACTTACCCTATACAAGCACATTCACATGACTTGTTAGACAATATCTTTTACATCAATAATATTGAGTGTGTTGTTCGATTTCACTTAATTTATCATGGATACTAAATTTTCATAGTTACGTATGCATACAAAAGTAGAATTGAGATAGGACCAAGTTGATAATGAAGTATCAACCTGACCCAAAGTTGATAATAAAGCATCAACCCGACCCAAAGTTGCATCATCATGAAAGAGAAATTTTTCCTCTAATGTAATTTTGTAAGTCTTTTCTATAAGTCCTCTCCAACTCTTTATATAAAGAGGGAAAAGGGTGAGAAAACCCGTCGCCACTTGCTTTGGTGGAAGATAGACATGCCTTTTAGCAACGTCCCACTTATAGCAACTCCACTTTGGCTTTGGCTTCTATCATCCACGTGAAAGGGAAAGGTTTTTTCAGTTTTCAGCAATTTCTTTGGTAATGCAAACTTTTTTTTATGGAATTACGTCATGGGTTGAATCAAGATCATAATTGAGCGAAAGGACATTATCATTATCTTGCGAAGTACACATTGATGGATGAGTTCGACATTCATATTATAGAGGAGCAAAAAAGTCAAACAAAACAAAAACATAGCATTTGGCTTCATTTCGCATGTGTGGAACAAATGAAACGTTCAAGACTTCGTTATAGTAAAGGCGTAGTCCGATTTTGGAGGAAAGTCTTTGAGAGAATGCAAAAGATTTTAAGTGAAAGGAATTTTCCAAAATACAAATAATATTTGGTAAAGTGTAATTTAAAAACACATTGGAAGCAACTTTAACTGAAATATCATTTTGAGAAGACTAAACTTTTAAAACTTTTGCTAGTTTTTCTTTAAAAAAAAAAAAAAAGAAAATCTCGAACATTTCAGACGATGCTCAAGCCGTTGACAGCCTAGCCTAAGGTCTCATTACCCCAAGCAAGGTGCCTAAGGTCCTAAGACCTCAGACATTGCATAGGTCACACAACCCCAAGTAATATAGCCTGAGGTCAGAAAGCAAACTGAGGCCTGAGATTTACGTGGCTTAAGTGAAATAAAACGACGTTATTTTGATTGAAAATTCTTACAAAACTTTGACGGATAGTAAATGTATCGCATATATACAAGTTTGGGGTTTCTAATGTCATAAGAAAAAGTTTAGGTTAAATGATTAGAGTGGGTATACTTTTGGGTTTTGGATATCACAAAAATAAGTTTAGGGTAAATATGTCAAAATGGATATAGTTTGGGGTTTTTTGGTGGTTTCTTCCCAAATATATGTAGATTAATAAATATCTTTACATTCACACATGTTGATATATGTTTCTAATTTATTTATTTTTTAATGAAGGAAGTACATATATGAACGCCTCACAACTGTTTTGATCAAGACGAGTAGACCGATTTAAGTATGGGAACAAATTGAACAGTGGAATGCGGTCTTCAAATTGGTCAAATCAGCTAGTATCATGTTAAGGCGAGCGAAACAACTTGTCAGTTGATGTTAAGACATGGCACTGTAAAACTTAATTGGTGCAAAATTTAGAGAATAGTAAAAGTATTCATGTGGTTATTTAGGCTTCCATGGTCAGGAGTGTCTTGCATTAACTTTAGTTTCTGAACTTTTCGACGGTGGACTTATAGACAAATATTAATTACCTGAGAATTTTTTTATTAGAATTTCAATAAGTCAATTTTTGTAGCTTTCTTTGATGCAACCAAAATAAATTCATAAATTAGAGTACAAACGGTTAGTGTAAAGAAAACATTACACAAACGATCTTGTCCACTCTCGATTAGAAAGAAAAAAATTACAAAGACTCAATCAATCTATGTAGACCCAAATCATCATAGGCTCTAGCCATCGAAAGTGCGCAACCCACGTTTTGTTGTGAAGAAAATAGCAACAGCGGAGAACCCAGTAGATATGATGACGAAGCATGTTCCTTCAGCAAAGCTCGAGCTCTGTATGAGCTCGATTGGCGTCTGTAGAGTATGAGCGCCCATCGGGACGTTGGGAAAGTCGAGCATGGAAAATAATACTATAACTTGGCCTCAAACGTCGAGCCAAGGTGGAGAATTGTTATATCGTGTCTCAAGTTTGAGCCCGCTAGATTAATACGCATAAGTTTGGCCGACTAAACAAAGTTCAGAGGAGACTTTGTGATGTCTTTGAATTTTGTTCCGCCATTAATCCGATCTCTTCGTGCTTATGCGTAGAAGGAAGAAGCCAAAGAAAGCTGCATGGGGTTTTAAATTCTTCAAGCATGCAAGCAAAGTCAGAGAAGAGAGATTGTCTTCTGCCGAAAAGGAAGGGATCAACAATTTTCTAGATTAAATAAAGGACCCACCACCTGCTGGTAGTGCATGAAGAAGACGCCATTAAATGCATGCACATGGCCATGCACGTAGAAAACTTGGTCAACACTTGTGGCTTCAGAAGACTATCTCGTAGGCGCCGAATTCATCTCCCTTCCTGGTCAATCTTTTGTGGACTTCTTTCGTCTGGTTGCGGATAAAGAAAGAGGGAAGACAAAGCTATTCCACGTGTGCAGTGCATGCATGGGCATACGCTTGCTTCTCTCCATGAACAAGAAATTTGAAGACGGCGGTCCACCTCATTTCACGGATCAAAGGCGCACGTTTGTTGACTCTCCTCTGCCTCATTAAATGCCTGCCCATGCACATGCACGATCTGCATGCATGCCTTCAAATATGGTGGGCGTTCGGTGCCGATTGCGGCTTGTCTTGTGGGCGCCTGCGCTGCATTTAATGAGGCCATTTATTTTCATTTGTTTTGTCTGGTTCTCTGCCCTTCTCCCTATATGAGGAGAAGACGTCCGAAGATGCGAGGAGAGCAAAACAGAAAAGAGCTCGAGAGAGAGCGAGAAGAAAGAGCTCGAGAGAGTGTGAGAGATGAGAGAGCTCAAAGAGGTTTTGTGCTGAGTTGAGTCCATTGAGTGAGTTGTTAAATACCGTGGGTATCAAGTATAAAGTAGGGCTGAGAAATACTTGAGTGTATTGAGTGATTGTAATCCTATAATTCTCCGAGTTATAGTGGATTGATTTGCTGACTCTCCCCGTGGACGTAGGTTCCGACATTCGGATCGAACCACGTAAATTTCTGGTGTCCTTGTCCTTTTATTGTTCCTCGTTTTATTTCGATCGATTTCTATAGCTCCCAACATAATTGCAAAAATACGCGATCCGCTTCCGCTGCGACGCCGATTTACAACACCATAGTCCTGTACTCAATCATCGGACACTTAATGGAGTCGTAAATAAGTATGAACCCGTTGGAGCTTGGTTGGTGCCGCCGCAAAAGCTATATAGTAGATCAGAACCAGAATATCGTTTAGATTACCAAACCATTGTGTACATAGGTTTTTTAAGGCATCAGAAAGTTGAGTAGAATGAACGTTTGTGGTTGAGCCGCATCATCACAAAGCTCTATTCCCTTGCACTTCACTTCACATTACATAGAATACATTACCTTTTACATTAGTTAGATTAAAAATCTTATTTAGAATACAGTAAGGTTTACTTGAAAACCCTTTTTATTTTACATTAATTAGATAAGAAAAGATTAATTATTCCACAGAAAAATAAATTGGAATCATGCAATATATTTAAAGGTCACTAGGAAGTAATTATATATGTTGCAAAATATGTCATTGCCTAATTATATATCTTAACTTATGAAAAAAAATACAAACTGATCGGAAAAAAGGTAAATAACACTAAAACTAAAAAGATAAAGGTATTTGCTTAGATACCATTAATGTGACATCCCCATTTTTTTTTATATAATTCTTCTCTCTCTCCTCTTTCTCCTCCCCTCACGTTCGTGCCCCCCCCCCATCTCAGATAGAACCTTCTAGGTTAAATCGAACTTAAATCGAAATTCAGTGTCGCGCGAGATGTTAGTTTGGGAAAGTCCGCACCTGGTCGTAATCCATTGGCCTGCTTTTTTAGGTAATACCCCTAAAGCCCATTTCTTTTTCCCCGACTGATAAAGAGGGGTTGCAACATTGGTATCCATCTTTTACTTCACGAAAACAGGCTTTAGTGTTCAAGTGTCACACCAAAAAAGAAAAAAAAAATTGAATTCAATGTACCAGATCCAAACACTTATCCTATTATTATACATTTTTTTTTTCCATTTTTGTGGGTTTTCTCTTCAAACAGCCACAGGGCCAATTAGGGACGAACGAGGAAGACAATAACTATAATGACCCGAAGAACAATAGATCGACCGACCCCGTGTGAAAAAGAGAAAAAGATCAAGTCTATCTAGGAGGGATTTGAGTGAGCGGTGAAATGTTCGATTTTTCATATTATATTTTCGTGTTTGAAGCAGTCTTTTGCCAGAAGTATCCTTCACGGAGGCCGAGCCCCACAAATATCCGAATGGACTTTGGTTAGGCAACCCGGATCATGATGATCCAGACGTGAAAATATCATTTCTTTCATCTTAAAACGAGCTTCAGCCCCGGTGAAAAGTCTCTCCAAATCTGGAACTCCAAACTTGTTTGGTTTTAACACCGAGTAATCCTATTGTCCATACCAGAAAGAGGTTTCAAAATCCCCATACAAGACAGGGTCAATAATTTGTAAAGGACTAATCGAGTTAAAAGCCTGAACTCCTCGTGCTAATAGAAAAAGAGATCGATAAGCATTGAACTCAGGCCTCAAACTTAATTACGAATCGGACTCTCAAAAGAGGAGCATTAAAATATCAAAGAAGGAAGGGATAATGAACCCTCACACAAAAGAAAGAAAAAATTATGACTTCCGATAAAAATATGAAGTCCTTCTTTCCAATTTTATTTTTGTCCTCTCCCGTCACATGTTCCAGCCAACAATCTTGTCCCCTACGTGCATCACGCATTGAGACGAAAGCTGACATCAGCTCTTGCTTTAAGGATTCTGCAAAATGACCTGGGCACTGAAATTCCTAAAGTCAATAGCAAGCCATTCTTTAGTCCGAAAAAATCGATAGGTTGCAGATATCATTTTTCAACTGTAACTCCTAGATGTCCCACCAAAAGTCAATAGCAAGTCATTTTTTAGGCCTAAAAAAATCGACAGCTCAGCGTAAAAGTAACTTTACACAAGCAATTTTAGTCACCCTTGAGTTGATGGTTAATGATAGAGTTAATGGTCAACAACTCCAACTCAGAAAAGTTAATTGATAAACTTTATCTATGCTTTACCAAAACGTGAGTCCCGTGCTTTGATTGCCATGAGCCTCGGACAATTTTGGTCTGCATAGGTTGAGTCTTTGGAATATTTTTCCCTTAGACTGAGAGTGGGAAAGACCATTTGCGTAATAGTTTCTTTACATTGACCGTTTAATATATGATGATATTATTTCAGTTGTATAAAAAAAAAAGCTACAAATATTAACTTATCGAAATTCTTATCAAGAAATGGTCGACTAATTGATATTTATCAATAAGTTCATCGGAGAAAAAGTTCAAAAACTGAAGTTAATGCAAGACACTCCTGACCACCGAAGCCTAAATAACCACATGGATACTTTTTTTTTTCTATTCTCTAAATTTTGAGCATAGATAGCCTGGACAAAAAGTAGTGGCTTTGTTTCTTTCATGAAAAATAAATGATTTGAAAAATATTTTCCTAAAAACAATCACTTGTATGCTTACAAAAAGAAAACGAAAAATATTTTTATCATCCACAAAAATATTTAGACATAAATTGTTTTCACTAATAAAAAAATTTCTATTGACTAATTATTTAAAGCTATGCAAATGATTATTTTCAGAAAATCTTTTTCAAATCATTCATTTTCCGTAAAACAAATTGAACATTAACAAAATTTAATTTTTCTCTTTGTTAGGGATAGAATTGGAGTCAAGATGAGGTAATATTATGCTAGATCTAGCATTGTATAAGACTCCACCTATAAAATGGTGAGCATGGTCCTAAGGTTATTTCAAGTGAGAAACACCGAGCTCCGAATATGTCACCATTGTATTTTAACCAAACTTGTACCGATTCAGGCAATTTGCTAGATTTGTTAATTCCGGGTATGAAACATGATATTTTGTAGAACTCTTGACTTCTTCGACTAAGTTAATCTAGCTTGGATTGATGTAAAATCATTTAATATATTGAAAAGAGTACTCTATTCATGATTATAAAATTTGAAGCATCTTATTCATCAAGTCTTTCAATCTCAAAAGTTTGAGGAGAGGCGACTAGCGCAATTACCTCAATGGAACGTAGCCCATACATAAGTATAAATTTGGCCTGTTAAGTTCTCAATCTTAAGTTGATATAAGATTATTCTATTTTCTTGACATGGAGGATAACCCACTCTTCCTATATAAGCACATTCACATGACTTGTTAGAAAATAATTTATATGTCAATAATACCAAGAATGTTGTTCGATTTCACTAAATTTATCATGGATACTAAATTTTCATTGTTACATATGCATATGCAATTAGAATTGAAATAGCACCGATTTGATAATGAAGCATCAACCCGACCCAAAGTTGCATCATCATTAATGAGACATTTTTCCTCTAATGTGATTCTATGAATCTTTTCCAAATTCTCTTACAAATCTTTATATAAAGGGGCAAAAAGGTAAGAAAACCTGTCGTCACTTGCTTTGGTGGGAGCACACATGCCTTTTAGCAACGTCCCACTTAGGGTGCGTTTGGTTAGACTTTTGGGGAAAGCCATTAGAAAAATGCAAAGGACTTTAGGTTGAGGGGACTTTTCAGAATGCAAATTGTGTTTGGTAAATTGCAATTTAAAAGTCCATTGTGAAGTATCTTTGAGCAAAATGATGTTTGGAAAAATTATACTCACAAAGGACTTTTGTGATAAAACAAATTATAAAAAAAATATAAAAAATTAACTGGTAAGGGCAAAGGTCGGGAGACCCCCCGCGAGGGTTTCCGGGCATCGGGCGAACCCCGGCGAGGAATGCCGGACGTCGGGCGACCCCCGGCGAGGGCTGCCGGACATCGGGCGAACCCCGGCGAGGGCTGCTGGACGTCGGGCGACCCGCCGGCGAGGCAAGCCAGACATCGGGCGACCCGCCGCGACCCAAATCTGGGGTGGCAAGGTCACGCGACCTCGGCGGGAGGCTGCCGGATGTCGAGCAACCACGCCGCGACCCAGATTTGGGGCGACGAGGTCCCGCGACCTCGGCGGGAGGCTACCAGACGTCAGGCGACCCCACCGCGACCCATATCTAGGGCGGCGAGGTCCCGCGACCTCGCCGCCCCTGGATCTGGGTCGCGGCGAGGTCGCACGACCTCCGGCGACCGCCGTGACCCAGATTTGGGTCGGTGAGGTCGCGGGAGGACCTCGTCGCTCCCAGATCTAGGTCGCGGAGGGGTCGCACGACCTCGCCGTCCCCAGATCTGGGTCGGCAAGGTCGTGGGACCTCCCGCATGACCTCGTCGCCCCCAATCCCGTGCGACCCCGCCACGACCCATGGCGATCGCCGCGCCCCAGACACGCACCACTCCCCGGCGACGGTCGCACCCTTCCCCGGCGACGATCTCCTGGGCCACCGCGACCATGCCGAGCCGTCAGCGGAGCTTCGAGCAACAAATCCTTCAGCAGAGAAGACGATGAACAGTAGAATAGGATGGTTTTGAAAAAAAATAAAACGATGAACAGTGTAACTTGTATGCCGAGAAAGCTGAAAGCCCAAGGCACCCTTGCACCTGCCTTGGGCTTTCAGCCTTCAGAAGGCCAACTTTGGCCTAATGGGAATTGCAAAGTGGTTCCCAAACACCCAAACTTTGGCCTAAGTATCTTTAGAGGCTCAAAGCCCCTTTGCAAGACCAATTCCAAACGCAGCCTTATATTGACTCGACTTTGGCTTTGGCTTCTATCATCCACGTGAAAGGGAAACGTTCTTTTTGTTTTTTATGATTTCTTTGGCTAAAGCAAAAATATATTTTATATATGGGATAAGTACGCTAATGGTATCATAAGTTGTGTACGGCACTCACTTTGGTACCAAAAGTTTCCATCGAATTACTTAAGTGCCAAAAAATTTCAAAAACGCTCACTTTGGTGCCAACTCTGACGAAATTCGCCGGCAATCCGACGTGGCCTTTTTTTTATTAATTTTTTACACCGACGTGGCTCGTCGAAGAGTTGAGTCAGCATCCAAACACCAAAATGACGCCGTTTGGCATCTTTCCCCCAACTTTGAAACCCTCATCCCCAAATTGAGAGAGAGGGAAGCTCGTCTTCGTGTCTTCTTCTTCCTCGAAGACCCACGCCAGCAACGGCACCGGCACGGCACCAGCAACAGCACCGGCAGCACACCAGTAATGACACCAGCAATGCACCAGCAGCAGCAGTGCACCAGCAACCCCTTCGACCCATCTTCTTCCTCCTCCTCCTCCTCCGCCCTCGCCTTCGATTTTTCCTGCAACAATCTCAATCTCTCCTCGCTCACCTGGTCGAGCAACTACAATGGTGGCTAAGCGACATTGGCCGAGCAGCGACAGTGGCCGAGCAACGGCGGGCGAACGACGATGGCCGAGCGGTGAAAACCCTAATTTTTCCCCATGTGAGCTAAACGGCATCGTTTCCATGAAGCCATCCACGTAGGACGGCAAAACAACGTTATTTTCTTAAGGAGGACCGAAAACAACATCATTTAAAAGCTTATCAATTTTTTTTTTAAATCATTTTGGCCGAAATCTTTCGCCGGAGGCCGGAATCTTTCGCCGGTGGCACCAAAGTGAGTGTTTTTCCTCCGATTTAGCACTTAAGTGATCCAACGGAAACTTTTGGCACCAAAGTGAGCGCTGTACACAACTTATGGCACCATTAGTGTACTTATCCCTTATATATATATATGGAATTATGTCATTGATTGAATCGAGATCATAATTCAGTGAGAGGACATTGTCATTATCTTGTGAAATACATAATAATGGATGAGTTCAACATTGCGAAAAATCCACACAAAATGAAAACATGACATCTTGCTCCATTTTGAATGCGTAGAACATAAACATTCGAGGCTTCGCTATATTAGGGGTGTATTTAATTCGACTTTAGGAGAAAGTCTTTGATAAAATGCAAAGGACTTTAAGTAAAAGGCATTTACCAAAATACAAATATTGTTTTGTAAAGAGTAATTTAAAAACATATTGATATATAATTTTGATGGAAATACCGTTTGGAAAAAAAACTACGATTTTGCTTCTTCTTTTTTTAAAACCAAATCTCAAACCTTTCAAGCAACCTAGGTGACCATAGGACCTCAAGCCGCATCACTTGGGGTCACGCAAGTCACTGACAGCAATTGTCGACCTTTGTGTAACTTCTCTATGCAAATCGTGGGAAAGATGAATATTGCAAGAGTGGATAAAAAAAATTATTAAATCCAAGACTTACATTCGGCAAATGCAACATTCCAAAGCACTTCTAGAGTTGCCTAGGATAAAGGTCTTTAAAGACATTTGGAAATGCAATTGTATCTTCCCAAAGTTCTCCATAAATTTTGCCAAATGGTATTTGCATTTAGCCGAGGGCCTCTGAGTGTGTATTTGGTAACATTTCTGTTCTTGGGAAATAATTTATTTTCAGAAATAGTTATTTTTTATTTCCACTCATTGAAACAGTTTCTGAGTAAAATAACGCGCTTGATAACTACACAAAATTTCTATTCTCGGAATAAAAATAAAGAACAGAAATACGTTTAGTACAACGCACAAGTTTTTTGTGATGTAGAATTTCTTTTAATTTTTAATATTTTTTTGAGATTTTTTTCTTTTTTTCTTTTCTTTTTTTCCTCTCTTCTTCTTCCACCGTTGCTCGCCAACCGCAGCAACCGGCACTGGCAAACGACAATGGCTAGCGAACAACAAGGGGTGGCGGGTGACAAGAAAGAAGAAGAAAATAAAACAAATAACCTATTTCTAAAAATTATTTTTGGAAACAAGAAACTGCTTTTTTCTACTTCTTATGTTTGTTCCAAATCTATTCCCTGGCCTAGGGGTGTGCAACGGAAACCGCCCGAACCGGGAACCAACCAGACCGGACCGGACTGGTTGGTTTCAGGTAGTCCTAGAGGATCTCGGTCCGGTCTCAGGTTCCTATTTTTGGAACCGGTGACCGGTTGGTCCGGTTCCCAGTTTCAGGGTCGGAACCAAACCGGACTGGACCAGACCGAACCGACCATTTATATATATTTTTTAATTTCTGAAATAATTTATAGTACCCATTACCATCATATTCATTTCTTCTCTCATAACTCAAAGCTAATAATCCCTCCCCTTTTTTGCTTCTGAACTACACTCAACAGTAACCATCCGTCAGCTTTTATTTTCCAAATTTTTGCAATTCTCCTCACTTGCCTTTCCCTCTTGAAACCTATATGAACGCTTCTGAACTACACTCAACAGTAACCATCACATTAGCTTTTATTTTCCAAATTTTTGCAATTCTCCTCACTTGCCTTTCCCTCTTGAAACCTAAATGAACGGCTAAACCCCTCTCTTTTTTTTTGTTAGTTTCTGCTTTAATATACAGTAACCATCACATCAACTTTCATCTTCCCAATTTTTGAGATCCAACTCGGCGGTAATTCGATTCAACTTTCATTTTCCCAAACCCTTCCTCCGCGCAGCATCATCATCTCTTCGCTCTCTCCCGTCTCCCGTTGCGGCCCCATCAATTCCCAAGGCCCTCTCATTCTTTGAGGTGAGTCCCGAGTCCCGTCCTCGTTCAGCTCTTTTGCTATGTTTTCATTGCCGCGCGGCTTCATTGTTTGATCATTTATACTCTGTAGTCCCATCTTCGTTTGTTTCCGACATGCGATTTTACTGTATTGATGTCGCATTTGGGGGGGGGGGGGGGGGGAGGGGCGGTGGGTGGTTGGATTTCATCTCCTCCGCGCATTTTGGTGTGGGTAAGAGCGCACTTCGTTAGGGGATTTCAATCTCTTGGCTCTCTGTTGAGATTTAATTCTTCATGTCTTGATGGAAGATGGGTTGGTGTAACTCTATTATTTGTGTTGGTCGTGTTTCGTGGACGGTGTTGCTATATTAGGCGCCGTCGTAACCTATATCTTCCGTTGTTGATGCTCAAGCGAGCTACTGAACCACTGGATTTTGTCAAGCTGATTCGAAGAAAAGAGGGACAGAATTTATGCTTTGGATCAGTGTTTCTTCTTTATTTGTTTGTTTTTTCGTTGATTATTGATGTTTTGTTGAGTCCCTTTTCTATTTTAGGATTATGATGTGCGATTTTGGAATCCCATCGTTAAGATTTTGCAAAGCTTAGCGGGTTTTGTTGGATGTAATTGAATGACGTCTCTTGTTCTAGAACTTTTGCAAGTAATAAAGAGTGCATTTGTTTGTCCTTTTGGTTGGATGTTATGTGGTCATTCAGCTGGTCTCTAAACATGACCCATTTCTGTTTTTCATCTTTTGTAGTGAATAAAGCGAAATGTTCTTTCTTTGTGGTCTCTTAACATAACCCATTTATGTTTTTCCATCTGTTGTAGTGAAAAGACAAAATGTTCTTTCTTTGGAAGATCTCGCCTTTCTTTCGATTCTTTGTAGCGAGTGATTGTCTGGCATGTCTTGTTTGTGATGCCTCTGGAGTGTCATTGCTGATGAGTAGAGTGAATGGATGTGTAGACTCCAATAGCGGTAGTCATAGTTGAGTGCTGGAATTCTTGGTCAGCTTGTCTGCTGAATCAAATGGAGTTGCTTTGTGTGTGAGTATTGCTGGTGCATAGTCATTTTCAAGTTCATGCGCTCGATCTAATGTCCCCCAATTTGCTTTCGCTCGGTGATGGGGAGAACTATCATTTTGCCGATGCTCGTCTGGCTAGTGTTGATCGAAGAGCAGCTATATTGCCTTGTGAGTTGTGAATGAATGGGCGTGCTTGTTGGTGTCCGCTTGCCATGAACTTTATCTGTTCCAAACTTGATTTTGTTAATTTTTATCCGGCATAAGACCGTGCCCCATTCTTTCTCTTGAAACGTGGAGTAGATATTGATATCCATTTTATTGGCTTGGCCTAACATATCTTGACCTTAGTTTTGATCTTATTCCTTCCTCCCTTTTTGGAAGAAAAAGTATCACTTTGACTGCTGGAAATCTGCTTTTGCTCGAGTTGCGACTTAATATTTGCTTAATTTTTTAGTATCTATTTTGGTAGGTATAGTTATATGATAAATATGGACATGGCATTAAGAAGTAAGGCTGTAATCATATCTTTAGTATCCCTATTGTTGTAAATGAATATGACGATTTGATGGCTCATTATAATATTTTGTTTGATTCAGGCGATCTATTTATATGTCAATGGAAGTGGATCAATCAAATGATGATATGAATCCTATGATGGACTCACTATACCATAAAGGTGAAGAATTTGAAAACCTCGAAGTGGCATCCAACACAAACAAGGTATCTAATGCTTGCCTTTCTAGTTCTGGTAAACAAGCATCAACAGTCTGGCTTCATTTTCATAAGGGCAAAATCGAGAATGAGAAAACTATGGTGATTTGCAATTATTGTGGGGCTAAGTATACGTACTCTGTTGATAATGGTACTTTCACTATGTTGAAGCACTTGAAAAAGTGCAATAAGTATTCTCACAACATAGATAAGAAGCAAAAAATTTTCACCCCACGTAGAGCACAAGGGATAACAATGGGGCATACTAGTACTGATGGTAGTGCAACTGTCTTATCAGCATGGGAATTCGATCAAAATTGTTGTAGACAAATGCTTGTTCGAATGATCATAACAGATGAACTACCTTTTTCAATGGTTGAGCGTGTTGGATTCCGAGATTTTATTGATCAGTTACAACCTCTCTTTCATCACATCTCACGATTTACAGTGGCTAGAGATTGCATGAAGTTATATCTTTGTGAGAAAAAAGTTTGAAGACTTTCTTTGGCAAGCTTAAGTCTAGGATTGCGCTCACAACTGATACATGGACGTCCATCCAGAATTTGAATTATTTATGTCTCACCGCACATTTTATTGATGACGACTGGAAATTGCACAAACGAATAATCAATTTTGTGGTTATGCCTAGTCATAAGGGCAAGGATATCGGGAAAATGATTGAGAAATGCATCTATGAGTGGGGAATAGAGAAAAAAATATCCACAATCATTGTGGATAATGCTAGTTCTAATGATGATGCCATTGGTTTTTTTAAAAAAAAAATTATCAAGAGATAGGCTATTGATCTTGGAAGGTGATGTTTTACATATAAGGTACACGGCTCATATTTTAAACTTGATTATGAATGATGGATTGACCGAGGTACGTGATTCTATTATACATATTCGAAACGTGGTTAAGTATGTGAGAAGTTCTCCCATGAGAGCTAAAACATTTCAAGGTTGCATTGAAAGTGCAAGGATCACTTATAAGGGTTCGGTTTGTCTTGATGTCACAACTAGGTGGAACTCTACTTATCTCATGTTGGATACTGCTTTAAAATTCATAAAAGCTTTTGAAATGATGGAAGAAGATGATCATTCTTTCTTAAGTGAGCTTGACTATGATATTCCTACACATGAAGATTGGGAATATGCCAGAATTCTTTCAGTATTTTTAAAGAAGTTTTATGATGCCACCAACAAGATGTCCGGGACTCTATATATCACTGCGAATGATTATTTCAATGAGATAACAACTTTATATAAAACTTTGAAACAAGCGGAGAAGGCTTCAGATCTTAGTTTGAAAGTTATGGGTGCAAAGATGAATGAGAAGTTTGACAAATACTACAGAAGTTTTGAAAAAGTGAATATGATGGTGTTGGTGATATTGGATCCAAGAAGAAAGATGAGCTATATGCGGTATTGTTATAGATTAATCTATGATGATAATGTGAAAGTTGATGAAATGTATGATAAGGTGAGAATTGCCATGGAAAGATTATTTCATTTTTATGAAAAATCTCATCTTAATTCTTGTGATAGAAATTTGGATATTAATATTGATAGTAATTGGGATCCTAATAACCATGAGGAGGGTAAGAAAGATAATCTTGATTTAGTTGAGGATTTCAATTCAGACAAAGCATTTGATATCTTTCTTCGCGAGGAGAAAAAAGTGTCAGCAGGTAAGCTATCTGAGCTCGATAAGTATCTTAAAGCCGAACGTGAAGAAAGTCGTGATCTTGACCTATTGATGTGGTGGAAAACCACTGGCCAAAAGTTTGAAATCCTTTCTTTAATGGCTCGAGATATTTTATCTATTCCTGTAACAACCGTTGTTTCGGAGTCGACTTTCAGTACATCCGGTCGTGTGCTTGATGGCTTTCGAAGTTCTTTAACTCCTACAGTGGTGGAAGTTTTGATTTGCACTCAAGATTGATTAAGAAAGGCTACCATGCCGATTAATGTTGAAAAATGTATTGAGAATGCAAAAAGATTTGAATGGGGTAAGTCATCAATGTATCTTTTTATCTTGTAATTCTTTTGTATATCTAATTAATGAATGCTCTATTTAATATTTGTTTTGTTAGATATGAATGATGTTCATTCGGAGCTTACTAGTAAATAGAGTTTGCAAGTTCAAGTAGAAGAAATATATGTGGTGAGATTTTTCATTAATTATTTGAGTTCAATTAAAAGTAATTCTACTTTAAAACTAATGTTGAGTTATCATATATACTTATTGCAGGATTATTAGCAAGTTTTGGGCTCTCGGATTTGATCATATTTTGCTTGTTTGAACAAAGAATCTATTCCCCTCGGGCCATGCAACATTGAGTGATTCGGCGAGATGTATGGAATTTGGTAGTTTAATGTTGAATATCTTGTGCTAATTTTGGAATTTGATTTTGTTTTTTATTCCATAGAGGGTTTGTTCTAGATTAGTTATGACCACTAATAGATGGTATTGAACAATGGCCAAACTATGTGTTGAATTTTTGTTAAGTTCGAATTCTATTTTTCTTTTGTTTTTTGCCTTTCTAATAACATTTATGTTCATGAGAATGAAGGTGAGCGAGTGTGAAATATGTTTGGAAAGAAAAACTTCTCTAATATTTCAAATTTGTGTGGATTTTTAGCTTATTTTTTTTATTTCATAACAGTGCAAGGACATAGGGTATGATGCGGGATTTTAATTTTTGTTTCCACAAAGTCAACTTTTTTAATTTAATAGGGCATCACTTTATTGGTCACAAAGTGAATAAAAAAACTTGACCGAATCATAATCTCGTGCATTACTTTACTAGTAATTACTAATATTTTTTTTAAATGAAATGAAAACAAGTGATGGTTCATTGGAACCGGACCGGATCCGACCGGACCAGTTGGTCCGGTCCAGTTCTCGGTTCCAAGATAGCCGGTTCGGTCCATGGTCCAGAAAAGTGGGAACCAGTCCTCCTGGTCCAGTTCCCAATTCTTGGGTGGAACTGGACCGAACCGGGAACCGATCACCCCTACCCCGGCCACTTTTCTATTCCAAGAAATAGAAAAATTAATTGACATTATCAAACGGATTTCTATTCTTTTTCTATTCCGAAGAGTAAAAGAACAAAAGAACATAAATGCTCCACTACAATCTAAGGCTACAAAATGGGTTGGCAAAGCCAAACCAAATGCACCCTAAGCCTCTCACTTCAAATCTTTCTTATTTTTTTCACCCCTTACAAAGAAAATAACCAAACACCGCCTTGTTTCCTCTTGTGATTGGCTTATTCAATGGTTAACTGGTGTTGACACCTAAATTTTGGCGATTCATTTAGTCATTTATTGCATAAAAAATTATGGGTTAATTTTATCCCTGAAAAAAAATATTAATTGCATAGCTACATTTAGTTTGTATATTTTGCATTTTATTTACTGGACTGGTGGCGGATGGGTCGAATTGGTGTTTTTGAGTTTTAAATTAACAGGTCGGACTAAGCCCATGGAGAGTACAAATTGGCCCAAGCCCATTTTCTAAAATTGAGATTTGAAATGAGGATTTTCAGAGTTTAAGAAAATCGGGGTTATGATCTTATCTTTAAAAATCAGTAGAAAATATTTTGGAGATAAGAAGAATAAAATATTTTGATGATTAGGAGGTTATAGACAATCTTTTCGTTGGATGAAATATTCACAAAAGGATTGCATTTTATCTTGACCTATTAAAGGGTGTGTACGTAGAGTTTTGAAAGGGGGTTTTTTTTTCTCGGTTCGAAGGAAAAGAAGACAAAGAAGTAAAAAGTGAAAGAGAAGAGAGAAGCCATCCGTGGAGGTTGAAAGAAAAGAAGAGAAAAGGTCAAAAAGCAAAAAGCTTCTGCAGAAAAGTGAAGGGGGGCAGAGAGGAAGGGACGTGCAACAGGAGAGAGAGAAAAAAAAAAACAAAAAAAGAAAGGGAAAACCTAGCAATATTCATCATTTTCTTCGACGCTTCCTCCCGTTGGCTGGCCGCCCACCAAGCCACCGCCACCGCCGCGCCGACGCTGCATCTCCAGTGATGACCTGACGCCGAGCCGCTCCCTGCCTTCGCGACCAGTCCCGACGCTGGAGCCGGTCGCCGATCCGTCGCGCGCCTCCACCTCGGTCAGCGCCCCTGCCCCGACGACCCGAAGCTTCGACGCTCCACCCTCTGCGAGTAGGCTTGAGCTGTGCCATAGCCGAGCCTCCTTCCCGCGCCGACTTAGCCGCCGGTCTCCGTCCGCGAGCTTCGACGACCCATGCCACCACAACACCGAGCCTCGTCGCGCCTCCTTCGCGAGCAACCCGCGACGCCAGCCCAGTCGTTTGCGACTCCCCCTGCCGACGCTGCTCCTGCCCTGCTCTGCCACTCGCCCGTGATTGCCCAGCAGATCTCTCCTTCGCGAGCAACCCACGACGCCAGCCCAGTCATTCGCGATCCACCCACCACCCAACGAGCTGCTTCGAGCGACGCACGCCACAGCAACCGCCTCGCCTTGCTCCGCCCCTGCCCGAGCCGAGTTGAGCCATCGCCGTCCAGCCGCACCGGCGACTCACCTCGTCGGAACCCCGAACGCCGGCGACCCAAACCCCCTGCCTGGCGTCTACGAATTGGCTGCCCGTCCATTTTCCTTAAGTTGTTTATTTTTCTTATTTTATGTTATTTTACTTTATTTTTAGTTAGTTTTGTTATTATTGTTTAAGTTTGAATATTATGAGGTAACTTTTATGGATATTCTAGGCACTATCGACAAGAGTTATCCCTAAAATTATTGTAATTATTAATCTGACCCGTAAGATGTCGGGTCATTTTTTTTAATTATATTAATTATTGAGATTTGTTAATAGCATATTAATTGCTCAATGTAATTATTAATTTGATCCGTAAGAATTCGGATCAGATTTTTAGTTATTTTGAACTGTTTGTCGTGATAATTAGAGTTAGGATAATCGTTAATTTGACATGTGAGACAACAGGTTATTTTTTCGATTATTTTGATCCTTTATTTGATTGGATGCCTTGATTAGTTTAGATTTAATGTTTAGTTGGTAATTGCATTGTTTTGAAAAACCACTAAAAAATCTAAAAAATATTTGAATTAGGATTCAGTTTGTTTGGGAATATTTTTTGTTATCTTGCATATCTAAGATAGGGATTTCAGTTCGAAAAATATAAAAACTAAAAAAATGCATTTATTTAGGATTTTAGTTTATGTTTAATTTAAGTTGCATGCTTAATTACATGGCAATTTTAAATTTCGAATTTTTAATAAAAAATAAAAAAAATAAAAAATATTATGCATATGTCATGTAGAATTAGGGCATGCCCCGCACGTCATTGCATATTAGATAGATTGCATGACTTAGTTTAAATTAGGATTTAATGTGACTTAATCCTTAGTTTAAACTAGATAAAATTTTAATCTAACTAGATAATTTTTGCATTCTTTAAAAATAGAAATATCAAATGCACGTCATTTAGTTTTTATTAAAACTTCCTCGTCATTACACTAAATCATTTAATAAATGTCGCATGACATATAACTCACATACTAAATTGTATGCTGCATGTCATTTTAGTTTAAATAATTTTGCATTGCATTGCATGTCATTAGAATTAGGTCATTTAGATTGCATTTAATTATTGCATTTCTTCATGTCATATAGTTTAGGTCGTGCTGCCATGTCATATTAGATTATTAGCATGCATCGCATGATTTTCATTAAATAAAGTGAAAACAGAAATTGAAATTAAGTATTAATTAGAAATCATATCAAGGGTTGCTGATGTGAATTCTGATTTAACAATGCATATGCTTTCGTTGCTTTTAGGTATACTTTGCAATATTTAATTGCTTTCTTGAGTGTTAAATTAGTGGTATGCGCACATGTATAATCACCTCACATGTTAGGAAGTCAAATTAAAATCAATTCAATTGCCAAACATTTTTTGAAAAATGAAATAGAAAGGTACCGAAAGGGCACTAGAATAGTCTAGTGTAACTAAGTCCCCGAACTCATAAATCTATGGTTCGTAGGAGTAAAGTAAATCTCATGTTACTTTACTTGGGTTTCTAATCAACCCACCAAAAATAGATTAGTGGCGACTCTTGATTGAAAATCATTTGCATGTTAATAATTCAGACCTAAGTCGCGATTTGGTATGGGCTTGGGAGAGTCCGAGCTAAGCTTAAAGACTTAGTAATCCATTAGCCAAATTCCAAGTGGTTCACACGCGAAAATCTGGTCGCGACAACTGGGTAGCTGCATTCACAATCAAATTCATCCCAAACAACCAAGGTAATAAAAGTGCCCTGCTTTCACATTTGCTAAATGTTTCAGCATGGTAGGTTTCCATCTTTTACTTCATAAAGATAGGCTTAAAATGCTAATTCCCCCCCCCCCCCCCACACATAGACAAAAGAAAAAAAAGATCATTTAAATTAATGAAAATGAGGTCAAGGACCAACTTTAAATGGGTTCATCTCCATAAAACTAACAAACAAATTTATACATGACTAAGGATTTTACAACATTTCGGGGGAAATTATAGAAAAAAGTAACATGTTGTACATATGTCAATTCAATACTGAACTTTTTAATTATACTAAATTAGTCCTAAACCTTTTGACAATTTACCAATATAGTCATTTAGGCTAATTTTCGCTAGAAATCGCCAACATAGAGACCAACCATCCTACATAGCACAGCCAGCACTTATATAGATGATTTTTGTAATTTTTTAAAAAATTTTCTAAATATCTTATTCTTTTATTCTTTTTCTTTTTAATGTGGCCAATGAAGGAAACCCTTATGGCCTAAGCCAGGAAGTTTCAGCCGATTTAATCGGATTAATACTATGAAAAATCACAAATCTGTACGCATCCGACAAACAAAAGGTAAAACCGCAAACTGATATACCCGTCAACTACCACGTATCATCCAATTTAGAAAATTGACGGTAAAATTTAAAGGAAACTAATAGAGGATAAATGTGTCATAAGTATATCAATTTAAGATTTCTAGTGGTCAAAAAATTAGTTTGGGGTAAACTTGTCACATGTGTACTAATTTATGGTTTTTCATGGTATAACCCTTTAACATAGTCTACATGTCATTAAGACTTTATTCTAGTTCACTAATCATGTTAATTTAGAACTCATATGATTATAGTGCTTAAATTAAGTCAACTTTTTTCAAATATTTAAGCCTTGCTAGCGAGGAATCACCGGACAATCTATCAAATCAAATTTCTTCAAGTCTTGCAGGGTTACAAGAATCTTTTCATACATAGGTGCACTTTCCCTAATCACCAAGTACGTACTCTGTCTTTGCATCAGCATTTTCATCACATGTCCTTTGAAAATAAGGAAAGGCTCATTGTGATCTGTCTTCCCAAAAAAGAAAAAAAAAAACCATCATATTGCATTTGCATAGTCTAAATTTTAGGTATCATTTGTCTTTGAATGAAACCTCTGCAAGCTTCCCTTCAAAGAGCGACAGCTATTGACACATAAATTTTGGTAATCCATTTAATCATTCATTGTATAGAAAATCATATATCAACCCCTACTCATAAAAAATTTAGTATTAATTTCTATATGCAAATTAAGAGCATTTTCATTTTAATTGGATAGTAATGAGCCCACATAAGTTGCATTTTGATAGGACTAGTACAAGGAAGCTTTGAGCTTAATTAAACAAAATTTGGCCAAGCCTATCAATCTACGATAGTGGCCGAAATTTGCATGTGGGATGCACTTGAGGGGATTCAAATTAGGAAAGATTGCGTTCTTTAATTATATTGGAGATTAGAGCTCAAAATTTTGATTATTGGAAAAGGAATGAAAGAGATACCTTATTTTCCTATCTTGAATATATCACCCAATTTCTTAGGTTCAATTCAGGGCAGGGATATCTCAAGAAAAGTCCTATATAGATAACATCTATCTTTTGACTTGCTAGCGTCTTTAGGGATCCAATCAACATTCCCATTGTTGAAGCGGCAAAAGGACAAATCTTTAGGATCGGCTCTTGGAGGTTCCATGACACATGATTTGTCGGTGACTCTTTTGTCACAATATCGATTCATTTTTAATGAATCTGCCCAGGTTACACATGCATCGTAATTGGTTTTGGCATATTCAACTTTGTCTCCATTCCAAAATGCCAGCATTTGATGAAGAGAAGATGGGACACGATGAATTCCACGGATCCAATCAGTCCCCAAAGAGAGATTATACAAGCCAGCAGCTTTGACAATGAAAAAAGAAGTCTTTGAAGTTTTGGACACGACTGTGAGATCAGCGATGAACACCCCCTTGGCTTCGTTAATTTCCCCCATGAAGTTTGAGAGTTGTACGTTTGAAGGATCGATTTCGTAATCTCTCTTTTCAAGTTTCTTGAAACACTTATACGGGATCAAAATCAACGTTGATCCTCCATTGACCAAAACTCTGGACACTGGTCCGCCATAGATTTTGCCGTTGAATCGACTCTGTTATTACTAGTCGTGTCACCTAAAGGGGTTGAAGGGCATGCATCGAGAGCCTAACATACATCTAAACATTCACATGCAGGGCTAATTAAGACATGCAATTGACTAATCAGCTATGGGAGACAAGCAAATAATTAGTGAGCCCAAAGGATCAGTTCTCAATTTCTGTCTTGACCGGTTCAAATATGTTTTGACTCAATTGGATGCTTTAATGACCTACCTATTGAACGATTTTAGCAGCAGTTGATAGCTTAGGATATGTAGTTTAATATTCATTAAAACCATTTTCCCCAGCTCAGACATGAAAGGCTCGGATTAAAACCATTTGGTTTTAACACCATAAGAACAATCTAGCTCTCTTTCCTTAAATCGATCCCTAAAATATGGATTGAAGCCCCTGGACTCGTAAGGGACTATGAGCAACTCCTACTGCCCATACCAGAAAAAGGTTTCAGAATCCTCATGCAAGACAGTGTCAATAATGTATTAAGGACTAATGGAGTCAAAAGTCTTATTTCCTCTTGCTAATAGAAAAAGAAATTGATAAGGATTCAACTCGGGCCTCAAACTTAATTATAAAAGGGACTCTCCCAAAACAAGAGCTTCGAATCTCAAAAAGGAGGAAGGGATGATAACCCCTCACACAAAAGAAAGGAAAAACTATGACTTCAGATTAATCCACGAAGAGATGAAGTCCTCCTTTCACATTTTATTTCTCTCTCTCACCGTTCGCGTGATCCGGCTTGCAATCTTGTGCCCCGCGCGCATCATGCATTGAGATGAAAGCCGGCATTAGCTCTTGCGTATTCTAAAAAATGACGGGGGCGCGGAGACTCCATAAGTCAATAGCAAGTCATTTTTTAGACTGAAAAAATCGAAAGCTAGTATTTTTTGTTGAGTAATTCTAGCGTACACCTTCAATGTCAAAATAACTTTACAC
The DNA here is from genome assembly GCA_019915185.1 of Eucalyptus camaldulensis. Lineage (NCBI taxonomy): Eukaryota > Viridiplantae > Streptophyta > Magnoliopsida > Myrtales > Myrtaceae > Eucalyptus > Eucalyptus camaldulensis. The sequence continues at coordinate 5,202,843 of JAHSVA010000014.1, read as the reverse complement.
AAGTGATTTTAGTGACTATTGAGTTGATGGTTAGTGATAGAGCTGAACGGTTGACATACTCCAGTTAGAGAATTAATTGATAGACTAGATCAATGCTCACCAAAATATTTTCCAGTGGTGGCCAAGTGGACGGTGGACGGCAACGGACGACAGAGAACGGAAAAAAAGAAAAAAAGGGTCTTAAAAAATATTTAAAAAATTTGTGAAGTGCACCAAATGCATTCATATTATTTTTCTATTTTGAGAATAAAAATTTTGTATAGTTACTAAATACGTTCTTTTATTCAGAAATTATTTCGGGGAGTAAAAATAAAAAAAATTATTTCTAAAAAAAATTATTTCTCGAAATAAAAATGTTTTAAAACAGACTCCAAATTTCCACCGCTCAATTTGTTGCAGTCTACCCGTCCTGATCAAAACAGTGTGACGCGTTCATATATGTACTTCTTTCATTTTAAAAAAATAGGAAACATATATGAACCGTGTGCGAAGATAAAGACGCTGTCAATCATGCAGGTGTGTAGAGCAAGCCACTACCACTGAAGAGAGAGACAGAAAGAGATAGAGAGAGAGAGAGAAGACTGCTTGAGAGAGCGAGTGAGAGAGTGAGAGAGAATGGTGGACGCAGGAGAAAAGACGAAGACGTTAGAATTCACGCCGACGTGGGTTGTGGCCGTGGTTTGTTGTGTGATAGTGCTAATTTCTTTCCTTGTTCACAGGTTTCTTCAATGCGCCGGGCAGGTCCGCTCTTGGTTTCTTTCTTTCTACTGTGATTTCTATCACCTCCTGAGATACTCATCTCGTGATCAATGGTTACCGTGTGACCAACTCTTGTTGAGCGCAGCTTTTGAGCAGGCCAAAGAAGGATTGCCAGCGTCCCTACAGGGGCAGGCGAAAGTATCTCTTCGATGCCTTACAGAAGATCAAAGAAGGTGAGCGCACTTAGGCCCGTTTGGTAATTTGTGGTCTCAAATGGCATTGAAATGTAATTTTAGCAAAAGTATTGTTTGGCAAATTTTATATTACAAATGGGCTTTTGCTTTTATTTTATTTTTTAAAAAAATTTGAAAATCAAATCCGGCGGCCGGCTCCGGCGGCCGGATCTGGTCGTCCGGCCGCCTGAGGTCGCAACCTCAGGCGACGCCGTCGCCGCTTGGGGGCGCGACCTCAGGCACCTGGAGGCGCAGAGGCCAGATCTGGCCTTCCGGCGGCCAGATCTGGTGGCCTGAGGTCGCGCGGACCCAGGCGGCGTCGCCTGGTTCGCGCGCCAGGCGACGCCGCCTGAGGTCCGCGAGACCTCAGGCGACGTCGCCTGGTTCGCGCGCGCCAGGCGACGCCGCCTGAGGTCCGCGCGACCTCAGGCAGCGTCCCCTGGGTCGCGCGGACCTCAGGCGACCTCATACACATGGAATTGATGTGCATAGGTTTTGGCAGCCGTAACTCTCCTACGACAAATTTATATGAAACCAAAAATGTGTTTATAACTTATATGTGATGGTTTTGTTTTTGGAAACTCGGCAGAGTTGATGCTGTTGGGGTTCATATCCTTGCTGCTATCGGTGTTCCAGACGAGAATCGGGAAGATTTGCATACCGAAGAGACTTGCCTGCGCCTGGCTTCCCTGCCACCAGCCTTCTCCCTCTTCTTCCACCACCACTGCCCACTTCTCGACTAATCCCATCCCTTCCGATGGATGTCGAGGACGCCGACTCCTGGCGGACACCACTGATTACTGCAGTGAAAAGGTGAGTTCTCCCTCTCTCTCACTCTCACTCTCTCTCATTTTAGTATTGGCGAACAGATAGCCGTTGGGTGTATTGGCAAATGATGAATCTATAAAATTTTTAAATTATTACTCCAATGAGCCGTGCAAAACATATAACCTCTGTTGCGTGTTGTTTCAGGGAAAGGTGCCACTGTTATCACTCACAGCACTTCATCATCTGCACATCTTCATATTTGTGCTAGCCACCTTTCACGTGATCGTCAGCGTGGTCATTATTCTATGTGGAGAAGCAAGGGTATATGACTACTGTTGACTCACAGAATTTTCTATTTTGTTATGCATATCTTGGATTGATTCTGTAGATTTTCCTACCGTACTGTTGTTTATAGTTACACTACTGGAGGAAGTGGGAGCAATGCATTATAAAGGACGAGCATTTCATCAACGAAGAGGGTGCGTTATTCTTTTTGCTAAATCCTTCTCTTTACCACCGAGTAATCGCGAGGGCACAGAAACTGATCCTCAAACTAAACTGACAAGTGACCTAGTAAATTAGAATCGAATGCTTGGAATGTGCCTCACTTGTATACCCATTTAGAAGAATTTGTTTCATTATTGTATACCAATTTCATAAATCAGTCTTTCGACTGATACGAGGTATCTATGTTGGAGAGCTGCAGAGCGTTGCAGGGTGCTGGATCGGCTTGCCAAAAAAGATCGAAGCAAAAGATTTGCAGTATTTGGTGGGTTGGTAAGTCTCGTGTGTCTCTTAAGCATTAAGTTATTGCATAGTTTATAAGCTACAAGACCAATATCATCTCAACCATTTTATTATTTTGGACCCTACTGTGGGACTCGCATCATCAATAGTTGAGATGGACTTGGTCTACATGATGTCTATACTATATGATATTTTTTTTTTTATCTTTGGCAAATCCCTTTCATCACTTTATTGTTGAGTAATCCTGGAGTAAAATCTTTTGGTACTTCTGAATGGCGAGCATTATTCGAGAAAGAAGACAATCATAGGATCTTTCAGTACTTGGATAGAACTCACAATGGATGGTTCAAATCATATCACTCATACTTAATACAATTCACTCCTGAAGTTTACATAAATTATTTACGTAAGGTAGATCTTCACCAGGAAAAATACGTTGGGACTACACCAATTTTCTTCGAATATTATCTACACAAGTCTACTAAGAGTGCTACTCCACTAGTGACATATGGTCAAACCCAACATACTTCTCAGATTTCCACTGATAGAACCTCTGTACGAATTAACAAATAGATTCAACGCCTTCTCTCCAGCTTCATCACTAATTTTTAAATACTTGATCAACTTTCTATCATTCCTTTTTCTGCTAACTACTAGCAATTTGTCTTGCAGCATCTCTTTTAATCAGCCACTAATCAATTTTACAAATCAGTATAACGTCTAATGAGTTACAGAATGAACTGACCGAATGTTGTATTGACAGGATGACTTTGGATTAGGTCTCCTTTTTGTATATTAATTCATCGATCCTATTATATTAAGTCGCTAATTAAAATTAGAGGCCTCTGGGGCAGGGACCTAGTCCCACATTGCTTGAGCGTGTGCAAATAGTGTTATAAAGATGTCTGATTTCCTGGAAGGTGTCTGTCTAAATCTCTCCTATGGCGTCCCTTGAACCTCCATATACACATCGCTCATTTGCATTAGGATTAAGGAATTTGCCAGGAATTACTTCTTATCATCTTACTATAAGAATTTTCACGGAAAATATAGAAAAGCAATTTCTTTCGTGCAGCAAAATGACGCTGTTTAACATATGATTGCCCCAAATTCAACCTTTCTTCAAGTCCTAATCTTACAATAGATGATTTGGAAAAAAATTCAGCCTCATCTCAAACCTAACCTCACAATCATGGATTTGAGACAAAATTAGTAACTGAAACTTGCAATAGAGGTCTGCTACTTCGTTTGTGTGATTTGTTTCGTCGGAATTCCAATTTTTACCATGGGATTTTGAGGAAGTAAATGGAATTGGGGGAGAAGAGGAGGATGACATCGCCCTTGCCGATGCCTATGGCGGAAAGGCGGGAGGTGAGGGAGTTGATGGAGCGCCAGAGCTTTCAAAAGGGGACGTGGAGACTAGTGGAGGTGACATTGAAGGCCGAGAAGCGACAACGCAAATAAGGGGAGATAAAGGTGTTGATGTCGAGAGAGAGGTTGGGAGAGAGGGGAATGGGTTGTGCTTGTTGTAGAAGGTGGAGTAGGAGGTGACAGTGAAGGCCGAGAAGCCACAACGCAAATAAGGGGAGATAAAGGTGTTGATGTCGAGAGAGAGGTTGGGGGAGAGGGGAATGGGTTGTGCTTGTTGTAGAAGGTGGAGTAGGAGGTATGGAAACCATTTTTGGGGTTAATTTGCAGGGGGTTGGTATCCTTACTTCTTGAGAGCTTGAGCTTCAAGCCAAGCGATCTCTGTTCTTGGATGAGAGAGGGGGGGAGAGAGCTTTGAGCCAGGTCATTGTCCACTTTGGACTTCTTCTTTTTATAAGAAAGTTACATAGATATTAAGATTTCATATATAAAAAAAAACATGGGAGATGAATTGCTGGAATTTGTCGTCAGAGACATTTAAATGATCGTTTTTTTTACCGTTTGATGGTGATCCAGCGAAAAAATTTTGCACTGAAGCTAGCATTGTTGGAAAATTATGGTATTTCTAGTGTCCTTTTCCCAAAATTTCACCACTTAGGTTTTGCGACTAAGACCTTGTAGATGACGGGCTGATATATGCATATGTGAAAACACACATGCCGTGCCATATTTGCAGAGACTTGATATGCAGAAAATATTTTGTTTGTGTTGTATGTACTCAAATGCATTGGAGCGCCTTCAAACCTAATGGGTGTCACTAGATTTCATTTCCATATGCTGTTTAGTATATATAGCACACTCAAACTTGTTCCATCTTCCCCAATACCCTAGTCAGTGTAGAAAGCAACACCTAGAAGCTCCTTTTCGTGGAATGAAGCTTTTTAGAAGACATGCTGAGATTGTCTCTGAACAGTTCTTCCTCTTCTGCAGCATATGATTGGCAAACACTTTTCTCCGTCCTTGACTAAGTTGGAGTACATTGCGATCCGTCTGAATTGCATCAAGGTAGGAATACTGGCCGTGCTTCTCCATTTTAACTTAAATTTAATTGGCTTGTTTCTTCCACCATTTTTACAGGCCCGTTACTTGGAAAAGCCCGAAGATCATTTTCAGAAGTACATAATCCACGGTGTGCAAAAGGATTTTCACAAAGTCATTGGAATCAGGTGAAAGATACTCCTTTGTGTCTAGAAAAAATGTTTACCTTCATGAAGAACTATTAGTATCTTCTGCAACTGACAGTGTTTCATGACTAACAATCTCTCCAAAAAATATTCAGCGGTTTCTTATGGTATACTAATTTTCTTGTTCTTATTAATGCAGTTGGTATCTGTGGTTGTTCGTGGTGGTTTTCTTGCTCCTGAATGTTGCTGGTGAGTGATTTGGGCACGACATGTGTCACATTCTCCATTGTGTTGCAGCTATTAAAGTTCAAGATTTCCAAAATCAGAGGTGTCGAATGAAGTTCAAGTACCTCTCTTTCTTTTCAAGCAATGTTATTTGTATAGACCGATCTGCAAAATTGAATTTTTTAGACTGCAAGTGTAGCATTTAAATAAGTGGTCACTTTCAACACTACTAACAATCTACCACATCACTTATTAGAACAATTTTGTAAACCAGCTTTAGTGATTACTTAGCATTAGCATTTCTCTCCTTTGTGAGACCATAAGTTATTTCAAAGAAAGACATCATATGAATCTGTCTTGGACAATATTTCCTTGCAGGACGGAATGCCTTCTTTTGGATATCTTTCCTTCCCTTGACTGTAAGTGTAGTGATGAATAGTCGTCCTTTTTGAGTTGTTGCATTTTGCAGTAGTGAAGTCGTCCATTGACTATTCAATTTCTACCATATCTTGGGGTGTCCAAACTATGGCCGAACGTGCAGTACATGCAATTTCATTGCTTTTTGGATCAAGAACAAGATTGATATAAGGATAGCTACTAATTAGCAGGAGGATTGGCACAGGCTTGTCCTAAAGACAAATTATGTTCAAGAATACATAGGAATTAAACCATGTAACCTCTTGCTTGCACTCAAAGAACAAATTTTGCTCATACAAGATCATGTTGAGTCTTACTTGGTGGAAACAATATGTTTCTGTCTTGGCTTTTCTCAGCTTCTGCTAGCTGTCGGCATGAAACTGGAGCACATAGTAAAACAGCGGACTGACAAGATCATTGCGAAGTATCGCGAATCAGAAGTTGCCGCTATTGAATTTTCAGATGAAGATTTCTGGTTCCAAAGGCCTCACCTTGTCCTCGATTTGATTCACATCATACTCTTCCAAAACTCTTTCGAACTTGCTTTTTTCTTCTTTATATTGGTAAGCAATTTCCCAAACTTCTATTTATATTGGTTGTGAGAAAATCGGTTCCTAATATACCATACCTACTTGGGTACCTGGGTAAAGGGTAGAAAATAGGACTAACGCCCGCGTCCTTTTTTACAGTTCCAATATGGATTTCACTCATGCATTATGGGAAAGGTTGGCTATGTCATCCCGAGACTTGTCATAGGGTAAGAATGATACTTATATCTTCAACCTGAATGTTATATAAGATTGACGATCGAGTCCTATAATCACTAACTGGTCTAATTGTGTTGTTTAGAGTGTTTGTCCAGATCATTTGCAGCTATAGAACACTGCCACTATATGCCATTATAAAAAAACAGGTGAATAAGTATGAGTTACTACATCTATTTCCGACATATGCACGAGTCACCTATTTGTTCTTTTTAATTAAATTCAACAATGGGACTGAAGGTGCAATATTTCTTTTGTTTGTGTCTTGATGAAACTATGAAGATGCAATTGAAGCCCATTGGATCGCAAAAAGAGAAAGAAATGAAGATTGTGGCTTTCATTTGGAACCTCATTGAGAAGTGGTATGAAAGGAAGGCAACTAAAAATGGATCAACCCAAGGGGGTCAAAGAGAACTAGTGGCAAATGAGCAGACAAGAGCTCGTGAAATTGAGCCATAGAAGAAAGCAGACATTGGAGCACAAGATAGAACCCAAGCCTGAAAGTACATGAAAACCTGGAGAGCAGTTATGGGTTTAGTCGTATAAGTTTTGCTCCTTTTTTGGGTCCTTCCGTAGTACTTGGCCGATGATGACGAGTCATCTTCATCTTCTTCTGTCAAGTCATCGAACTTTGAATTACTCTTGTCATTTATTAGGGTTTCACAGCGGGCCATATTCCCGGAACCAATGGCCGGACACTTGATGAAGTCGTGTATGTGGATGAATCCGCTGGGCTTGGTTGGTGTCGCCGCAAAAGCTTTAGTAGATCAGAACCAGAATTTCGTTAACATTACCAAACTGTTGCCTACATAGTTTTTCTAAGGTTTGGCCTATCTATAAGGCATAATAGAGTTGAGTGAGAATGGAGGTTTGTGGTTGAGCCGCATCATCTTTCACTTCCCTTCACATTACTTAAAATACATGGTCTTTTGCATCAAGCAAATAAAGAAAGCTTATTAATAATAATACAAAAGTTGAGTAAAACGAAGGCTATTGATAGATTCACATAATATATTTAAAGCGCGTTTGTTTCACAGAAAATTTGAAATCTGAAAAACATTTTATGAAAAACAATTGGTTATATCTCTTAGAGAAGTTATTCAATGGAAATTTTTTTCATTATCAACAACATTTATGCTTAACTATTTTCATCGATGATGAAAATATTCTGCATTCATTCATACGCACTCTTTAAAAATCACAAGAAAGTGTGTGTTTTAAGTGCGAATTCCTTGAAAGAGTGAATCTACCCGGTGCGAACATCCTTTGGCCTTTCACCATCTCAATCAAGTGGAGTTACTCCCATGCTTGTGAGTTCAAGGTGTTGACACTTAAATTTTGACTAATTATTTAGTAATTAATTACATAAAATTTTAGGGGCTAATCTTTAATTCCTTTAAAAAAATAGTAAAATTACATTTCATGTAGTCACATTTGCATCAATACTAAAAAAATAACAAGAAGCAAGGGCTCGCGGTCGATTGCATCCACAAAAGGATGGTCTCTCTTTGGCTGGTCTGAATGCGCATAAGAGAGAAAGCAAAAACAAAAAAAAATGATGAGGAAAGAAGCTCTCGCACATCCATTATCTATTCCTCGTTAATGCATGCACAAATTCGGTGGACTTGCGAATTCTGAGGAAATCTTCAAAGAAGCAAAAGCAGCCCATAATATTATATAATATATCAGCTTTGGTGACGCAATAAAAATTCGCTGAAAAAGAAACCTCCTCATTAATGCATGTACATGCACGCACGAAATGGGAGACGTAAAAATCCTAGAGGCGCCTGCAAGAAAATTTCCTTGCGGAAGAGCAGAGTGGTGGCCGAAAGAAAGGTCTGGAGAAGATTAAAAAATGGCAAAATTCAGCTTAAATTCTGGAAAAGTTGCGGCTGCATCTTGTCACGATAAAGTTGGCTATCTTCAAGGGGCAATGAGCGGCTTATAAATAAGACCACAAGAAGCCGTACCGAAGGAGGGGGCAGTACGAAAAATTTCCTTGAGAGGATTGTGAGAGCTTATTTAAAAAAGAGAGAGCCCGTGTGGAGAGAACCTGCAAGAGAAAAAAAGGTAAAGTCAGAAAGGGCAACAGAGAAAGAGAAAAGAACGTGAAAGAAAAATAATAAAAAAAGAAGGGTTGTCTTCTCCAAGTGGGGGCTTCGAGCAACACCTGCAACTCCACTTCCGCAGCTGCTCATTACCGCCGGAGCCCCGAACTCTCCTGCCGTTGCAACTCGCTCGGCACCCGCAGCGGCCCGTCACCGCGCCGGCAACCTCCCTCCTTCCGGCGAGTTCCGAGCCCGTCGCCGCCCCTCTGCCCTGCGCGCCACCGTACCTGACGCCTACACCCGAAGCCAGCACCTGCACCTCCTGTGGATACCGTGAGCACCCTCCAGCCCACACCCACAGTCGCGCCTCTGATCCCGACGCCCCAGCTGCCTTGCCCCCGTGAAGCCGCGACCCAACGCCGGTCCACGACGCCGCCGCTCCCTCCGAGCCTCCCTGCCGTTGCTCCGAGCACTGACCCGCAAACGTCCCCCGCAGCTCACCGCCCCCGAGCCGTGACATCAGCCGCCTCCACAACACTCCTCCTGCCGTCCGCGAGCCGTGCCGATCCGCGCTGAGCCCCATCGGAGCCGAACCCGAACCAGATCTGAAGTTCATCGCCTGCACAGCGCCTGTTCCAAGCTTTCCCGAGCGGTTGCCCTGCTGTCCCGCGACGCTGGACTCCCCAATTTCCCTGCAGCTTCGATTGATTGCGCCTCCGCTTCTGCTTCGCCTTCAACGAGTTGCTGTTCCAGATCCGAGCCCTGCGACGAGCCGTGCTTCCTGATCCGATCTGCTGCACTTCCACCCGTTGATCCAGTTGCTTCGAGCACTCCCCCCGACGATTGCCCCGAGCTGCTGCCACCCACTGCACCAGCAACGACTCACTGCTACCCCGCTCCGCTGTTGACGCCAGATCTCGTTTTCGCTCGCCGTCCGTGAAGGCCGACGCCGGGTGCCGCCCTCCTTCGCCGTCAGTCCACCACTCGCTGCCGGTTCACCTTTTCGGAGACCCGCGACAAAGCTGTGCGTGGGAAAGGAAAAGATAAAAAAATCGTGCGTGGGAAAGGAAAAGATAAAAATACAAAAGGGAACATTAGGTAGTTTTTTATTATTATTTTATCTTTATTTTATGTAGTTTATAGTTTGTTTTTATATATTTTTTTAGTATGATTATTCATTAATGCATGATTGAAGTTCCAATGTGAATTAATCCCTCAAATTAGGGACTAGGAGTTCGATTTTCACACCTGAAATTCGACTCACAATCTCTTACAAAAATCGACAATCCAATCTCATGTCCGAAATTCGATTCGCGATTTAATTTAAAATCGATCAATCTGACCTCATGCGCGAGATATGGTTAATCAATTTTGAGTATTAATCTTATCTTGATTAGATTAGATATCGAGTTATTTGAATTAGCTTTTGCTCTTGCAAAAAAAAAAAAAAATGCAAGTTAGATTAGGTCTAGGGTTAGCGTATTTAGCTTTTTTTTTTATAAATAAAATAACAAAAATTCAAAAAAAAGCATTCATTTGAGATATTAGTTTTTTTAGTTTTTTTCTAGAATTGCACGTGTCAATTTAGAATTAGACTTTTACTTCAAATTTTTATAAATAAAAAAAATCCCAAAAAAAAATTAATTAATTTAGGTTGCTAGTTTTTTTAGGTTGCGTGTTTAATTGTGTGCAAATTTTTAAAATTTCGAATTTTATTAAAAAAAAAACAAAAAAAATCATCATGCATATTAGAATAGATTGCATGTCTCATTTTAAGTTTCGATTTTCAAGATAGATTGCATTTTTAGGAATGGAAATATCATGTGCACGTCATGTGGGATTAGGTTCATAAAATGCACGCCATGTAGAATTAGGCTCATTTAATTAAGAATTGTCCGTCATTATAATTATAGGTCATTTTGATTTTGCATATTTGATTATTGCATGTTCATTAAGAAAACACAAAAAATATTTTACTCATGTCATGTAGTTTAGAACACATTGTCATGCCATTTCATGTTAGATTAGATGCACTGCACGGTTCTCATTGAATAAGTGAAAACAAAAATTGAGAAATTACATTGTTAAGTAGAAATCATATCAAGGATTGCATATGTGAATTCTAATTTAACACTGCAGATGCTTTCGTTGCTATGAGGTAAGTCTTGCATTTTTCTTACTTGCTTTCTTGAGTGCTAAATTGGTGGATTGCGTACCCGCATGATCACCTCACATGTTAGGAAAGTGAATTAAAATCAATTCAAGCTACCTGCAAAACATGTTTTTTTAAATTAAAAGAGAAAGGTACCGAAAGGGCATTAGAGAAATCTAGCGTAACCAAGTTCCCGAACTCACAATCTTTGATTCGTAGGAGTGAAGTAATTCTCCCATTACTTTACTTGAGTTTCTAATCGACCCACCAAAAATAGATTAGTGGCAACTCCATGATAAAAATCATTTGTATATTAAGAACTTAAACCTTAAGTCGCGAATTGGTATGGGTTTGGGAGAGCCCGAGTTAAGTCTAGGCTTAACAATCCATTAGCCAAACCCTTAGGTGGTCCAACCTGCTTCAGGGAGGTCGCAACACAAGGCAATAATGAGATTATCTTTCGTCAACACGGGATGCCAACTTGCCACTTCTATGCATTCCATCTTCACCCAAGATCCACCTTCATCATCATCAATTAAGAATCGAGCACCGACGTGCGTAGCGACCGTAGTTTGTTGAATCGTAGCGGTGATTGCTTTTCTTGCGAAACGTCCCTTCATTGGGCCGGGCAGCTAAATGTATTTTATTCCTTGACATCTCCAATGTGGTGTTGTAATTTGTTGCAAATGACCCTCTTCACGATAAAGTAATAGCGCATTTAGTAATGATTTTGTTCGAGAATAATTTTTTTATCAAAAATAATTTTTTCTAATTCTATTTTCGGAAGCAATTTCTAAATAAATAAATAAATAAGGTGCTTCGTCCAAAATTTTTATTTCCTAAATAGAAATAAGTTTGGTAAGATTCTTAAATTTTTTTTGTTTCTTTTAATTTTTTAATATATTTATTATATTTTTCTCTTTCTTTCTTTTTCTTTTTTCTTTTTTTTTTCTCTTCTTCTTCTTCTTCCTCCTTCTTGGTAGCCAATCACCGGCCACCGCTTGGCAAGGCTAAGTCTTGCACCAGCTAACGAGGCTAAGCCTTGCCGGGCCACCGCTAGGCAACACTAACCTTGGAGGTGGCCCAGCCAAGCTGAGCCTCATCATGGCTTAGCATCGTGACGGGTTGACAACACTCTGGCAATCGGCCAAAAGGAAGAACAAGATGAAGAAAATGAAAGAGAAGAAGAAAAAAGAGAAGAAAAGATGAGAAAAGAAAAAAATTAGAATTTATTCTAGGAATTGTTCCCAGGAATAAAAAAAAAAAAAACTTTTTTCTGCTTTTTGATTCTATTTCCAAGAACAAAAAATTTACCAAACGGATTTTTATTCTTTTTTTTACTCATGGGAACAAAAGAGCAGAATCAGTTGTTTCCGAAAATGTTACCAAACAGGCCTTAAGTGACTCTACCGTTTGTCAAGTATGGTAGGAATAGCGAGATACAGCAGAAGCCTCTCCTTGATGCCTTGCAAAGAATCAAAGAGGTGAGACCCTATTCACCCGGAATAAGTCAGTTCCCGACATTAGAGTCCAAAAGAAATCTGGTTGAAAAGAACAATGAATCTTGCTCTTATGCAGCTTTTGCTCGTTGTTGGCACCCAGCAGGGACGTGTAACGGCACAGAGCTTGCTTCACATCGCACTCTTCCAATCCTCTTTCGAATGGCCTACTTATTCTTTGTATTGATGAGTATAAACTGACAGGGGATAAACTTCTCTATTACAGAGCTTTCATCTTTTCGCATGCCAAACAAATGATTCTGGTCGCGCTCCAGTTCGGGTAATTTCAGCTGTTGCACCATGGGAAAGGTCAGTCATATAGCCGCAAGAACATGTTATACGCGAGCATAATTTGCATCTATTCGATCCTTATTCGCATTCAGGACCAATCTTTGAAGCCTAGCACTTTTATCTGTGCATTTGCTCTGGATAGAAAATTTGTTCAGGTTACGACTGTTATGCATCGATGCGATGTCAGAGCTAAAAATATGGGACTGACGAAGACGCAATCCTTTCGCTTTTCTTGGTTCATGAACAAGAGCTCACTCTTCCATGTAATGCTGGAGGAGCGAAAAGGAAGAGTTCAAGAGAAGCAGCTGTGATGGAAGGCGCTGTCGGTTTGGAGGCGGCGCACAGAAGAGATGACGCCAACAAAATTAGCCAAAAATGTTCTTGGACAAAACTACCCCAAGCTGTAAATAATATTAAAAGTTTGGATCCTTATTTGAAACAAAATTAGCCACTTTTGATCATTATTTGATATAGTGTCCACTTTGGATCATTTTTTTGAGAAAATAAACTTACTTCAGGCCTTTATTTGAGATTTTCCCTTATATGTATAATATTATTATAATAATACATAATAATATTTTAATAAATAAGAAATAATTTATTCTCCAAAAAATCCAAAAATATTCCATATTTTCTCAAAAAAGTCAGAAAAAGCCAAAAATGATTAATACTTTTAGCAAAAGATCAAAAAATCCAAAAAAAAAACTTTTTTGTCCAAAAAATGGAAAAAAAGCCCCCAAAAAAATGTTTTTCCTCTAGAAATGCATAGAAAACCTCTCAAAAATCCAAAAAGCCTTAATGTTTAAATAAGATTAGGTATCGGAATGGCATTAATGATTAACTAGTGTAATCAAGTCCCCAAACCTAGTTTTCCTAGTTGCGCAAGAGCGAGTATTTCTCTGTATACTTTGCTTAGGTTTCTAATCGACTCACTCTAAATCAATTAGTAGCGACTCATTTTTTAAGTCAATTTACAGGTTAAAATATCAAACTACTAAGTCATGAATTGGCGGGCTTAGGAGAGCCCGAGCTAATCCTAATAGACCTAGCCAAACCATTAACCAATCGGGTGTCAAAAAAAAGAGGTCGCGACATTAGGTAATATCCCTAAAGCCCATTTCTTTTTCCCGACTGATAAAGAGGGGTTGCAACATTGGTATCCATCGTTTACTTCACGAAGATGGGCTTTAGTGTTCAAGTGTCACGCCAAAAAAGAAATTGAATTCAATATACCAGAGTCTAACACTTGTCCCATTATTATACATTTTTTTTTCCATTTTGTGGGTTTTCTCTTCAAACAGCCATAGGGCCAGTTAGGGACGAATGAGGAAGACAATAACTATAATGACCCGAAGAACAATAGATCGCCCGACCACGTGTGAAAAGATCAAGTCTATCTAGGAGGGATTTGAGTTGGTAGTGAAATGGTCGATTTTTCATATGATATTTTCGTGTTTGAAGCAGTCTTTTGTCAGAAGTATCCTTCACGAAGGCTATCCGAATAAACTTTGGTTAGGCAACTCGGATCATGATGATCCAGGCGTGAAAATATCATTTATTTCATCTCAAAACGAGCTTTAGCCCCGGTGAAAAGTCTCTCCAAATCTGGAATTCCAAACTTGTTTGGTTTTAACACCGAGTAACTCCGATTTTTCATACTAGAAAGAGGTTTCAAAATCCCCATACAAGACAGGGTCAATAATTTGTAAAGGACTAATCGAGTTAAAAGCTTGAACTCCTCATCCTAATAGAAAAAGAGATCGATAAGCATCAAACTCAGGCCTCAAACTTAATTATGAATCGGACTCTCAAAAGAGGAGCATTAAAATATCAAGAGGAGGAAGGGACAATGAACCCTCAAACAAAAGAAAGAAAAAATTATGACTTCGATAAAAATATGAAGTCCTTTCATATTTTATTTTTCTCCTCTCCCGTCACATGTTCCAGCCAACAATCTTGTCCCCTGCGTGCATCACGCATTGAGATGAAAGCTTGACATCAGCTCTTGCTGTAAGGATTCTGCAAAATGACGTGGGCACTTAAATTCCTAAAGTCGATAGCAAGTCATTCTTTAGTCCGAAAAAATCGATAGGTTGCAGATATCATTTGTCAACTGTAACTCCTAGATGTCCCACCAAAAGTCAACAGCAAGTCATTTTTTAGGCCGAAAAAATCGACAGCTCAGAGTAAAAGTAACTTTACACAAGCAATTTTAGTCACCCTTGAGTTGGTGGTTAATAATAGAGTTAATGGTCAACACCTCCAACTCAGAAAAGTTAATTGATAAACTTTATCTATGCTTTACCAAAACGTGAGTCCCGTGCTTTGATTGCTATGAGCCTCGGACAACTTTGGTCTGCATACATTGAATCTTTGGAATATTTTTCCCTTAGATTGAGAGTGGGAAAGACCGTTTGTGTAATATTTTCTTTACATTGACTGTTTAATATAGATTATATTTTTCAGTTGTATATAAAAAAAAAGCAACAAATATTAACTTATCGAAATTCTTATCAAGAAATGGTCGACTAATTGATAATTATCAATAAGTTCATCTTAGAAAAAGTTCATAAACTAAAGTTAATGCAAGACACTCCTAACCACCAAAGCCTAAATAACCACATGGATACTTTTTTCTATTCTCTAAATTTTGAGCATAGATAACCTGAAAGAAAAGTAATGGCTTTGTTTGTTTTATGAAAAATGAATGATTTGAAAAATATTTCCTAAAAACAATCATGTGTATTGCTTACAAAAATAAATAAACAAAAAATATTTTCATCATCCACAAAAATATTACACATAAATTGTTGTCACTAATGAAAAATTTTCTATTGACTAATTGTTTAAAGCTATACGTATGATTACTTCTCGGGAAAATATTTTTCAAATAATTTATTTTCCGCCAAACAAATTGATCATTAACAAAATTTAATTTTTCTCTTTGTTAGGGATAGAATTGGAGTCAAGATGAGGTAATATTATGCCAGGTCTAGCATTGTTTAAGACTCCACCTATAAAATGGTGAGCACCATCCTAAGGTTATTCCAACTGAGAAACATTGAGCTCCGAATGTCACCGTCGTAATTTAACCAAACTTGTACCAGCTTAGGCAATTTGCTAGATTTGTTCATTCTGGATATGAAACATGATATTTTGTAGAACTTTTGACTTCTTCGACTAAGTTAATCTATTTTGGATTGATGTAAATCATTAAATATATCGAAAAGAGTACTCTATTCATGGTTATAAAATTTGAAGCATCTTATTCATCAAGTCTTTCAATCTCAAAAGTTTGAGGAGAGACAACTAGTGCGATTACCTCAATGGAATGTAGCCCATACATAAGTATAAATTTGGCCTGTTAAGTTCTCAATCTTAAGTTGATATAAGATTATTCTATTTTCTTGATATGGAGGATAACCCACTCTTCCTATACAAGCACATTCACATGATTTGTTACAAAATAACTTATATGTCAATAATATCAAGAATGTCGTTTGATTTCACTAAATTTATCATGGATACTTAATTTTCATTGTTACACATGCATATGCAATTAGAATTGACATAGGACCGATTTGATAATAAAGCATCAACCCGCTGAAAGTTCCATCATCATTGATGAGACATTTTTCCTCTGATGTGATTCTATGAATCTTTTCCAGATTCTCTTAGAAATCTTTATATAAAGGGGGAAAAAGGTAACCTGTCGCCACTTGCTTTGGTGGGAGACACACATTCCTTTTAGTACCGTCCCACTTATATTGACTTGACTTTGGCTCTGGCTTCTATCATCCACGTGAAAGGGAAACGTTCTTTTAGCTTTTCACGATTTCTTTGGCTATAACAAAAAAAATTTATGGAATTATGTCGTTGATTGAATCGAGATCATAATTGAGTAAGAGGACATTGTCATTATCTTGTGAAGTACATAATAATGGATGAGTTCCACTTTGCGAAAAATCCAAACAAAACAAAAACATGACATCTTGCTCGATTTTGAATACGTAGAACAAATGAAACATTTGAGGCTTCACTATATTAGGGGTTGTATTTGATTCGACTTTTTGGAGAAAGTCTTTGATAAAATGCAAAGGACTTTAGGTAAAAGGAATTTACCAAAATAAACCGTTTGTAAAGTGTAATTTAAAAACATATTGATAAATAATTTTGATGGAAATGCCATTTGGAAAAAAAAACTACAATTTTGCTTCTTCTTTTTTAAAAACAAATCTCAAACCTTTCAAGCAACCTAGGTGACCATAGGACCTCCGGCTGCATCACTTGGGGTCACGCAATTCACTAACGGTGATTGCCGACCTTTGTGCAGCTTCTCTATGCAAATCGTGGGAAAGATGAATATTGCAAGAGTGGATAAAAAAAATTTATTAAATCCAAGAACTGACATTTAGAAAATGCAACATTCCAAAGCAATTATAGAGTTGCCTAGGATAAAGGTCTTTGAAGACATTTGGAAATGCAATTGTATCTTCCCAAAGTTGTCCATAAATTTTGCCAAAAATTATTTGCATTTAGCTGAGGGCCTTTAATTTTTGGTAACATTTCTATTCTTGGGAAATAATTTCCTTTTAGAAATAGTTATTTTTTTATTTCCACTCATTGAAATAGTTTTTGAGTAAAACAACGTGCTTGATAATTGCACAAAATTTCTATTCTTGGAATAAAAATAAAGAACGGGATTTTGTTTAGTACAACGCACAAGATTTTTATGATGTAGAATTTCTTTTAATTTTTTAATTTTTTTTTGAGATTTTTTCTTTTTTTCTTTTCTTTTTTTCCTCTCTTCTTCTTCCGCCACTGCTCGCTAGCTGCAGCAGCCAACATTGGCAAATGGAAATGGCTAGTGAACAACAAGGGGCGCCGAGTGACGAGAAAGAAGAAGAAAAGAAAACAAATAACTTATTTCTAAAATTTGCTTTTGAGAACAAGAAACTATTTTTTTCTACTTCTTATTTCTATTACAAATCTATTCCCTGCTACTTTTCTATTCCGGGAAATAGAAAAATTAATTGACATTATCAAAGGACTTCTATTATTTTTCTATTTCGAGGTTAAAAGAACAAAAATGCTACAATGCGGAGTCTAAGGCTACAAAAGGCGTTGGCAAAGCCAAACCAAATGCACCCTAAGCCTCTCACTTCAAATCTTTCTTATTTTATTTTCACTCCTTATAAAGAAAATAACCAAACACCGCCTTATTTCCTCTTGTAATTGGCTTAGTTAATGGCTAACTAGGTAGCTGCATTCACAATCAAATTCATCCCACACAACCATGGTAATAAAAGTGCCCTGCTTTTAGAATTGCTAAATGTTTCAGCATGGTAGGTGTCCATCTTTTATCTTTTACTTCATAAAGATAGGCTTAAAATGCTAATTTCCCACACAAACACGCAAAAGAAGAAAGATCATTTAAATATACGAAAATGAGGTCAAGGACCAACTTTAAATGGGTTCATCTCCATAAAACTAACAAACAAGTTTATACATGACTAAGGATTTTACAACATTTCGGGGGGAAATTATAGAAAAAGTAACATATTGTACATATGTCAATTAAATACTGAACTTTTCAATTATACTAAATTAGTCTTAAACCTTTTGACAGTTTAGCAATATAGTCATTTCGCCTAATTTTGGCTAGAAATCGCCAACATAGACACCAACCATCCTACATAGCACAACCAACACTTATATAGATGATTTTTGTAATTTTTTTAAAATTTTTCTAAATATCTTATTCTCTTATTCTTTTTCTTTTTATTGTGGCCAACAAAGGAAACCCTTATGGCCTAAGCCAGGAAGTTACAGCTAGTTAAATTGGATTAATACTATGAAAAATCACAAATTGATACACATGTAACAAACAAAAGGTAAAACCCCAAACTGATATACCCGTCAACTACCACGTATCATCCAATTTAGCAATTTGACGGTAATATTTAAAGGAAACTAATAGGGGATAAATTTGTTGTGAGTATATCAATTTAAGATTTATAGTGGTCAAAAAATTAGTTTATGGTAAATTTGTCACAGTTGTACTAATTTATGATTTTTCATGGTATAACCCTTTAACATAGTCTACATATCATTAAGACTTTATTCTAGTTCACTAATCATGTTAATTTAGAACTCATATGGTTATACTACTTAAATTAAGTCAATTTTTTTCAAATATTTAAGCCTAGCGTGGAATCACCGGACAATCTATCAAATCAAATTTCTTCAAGTCTTGCAAGGCTACAAGAATCTTTTCATACACAGGTGCACTTTCATCACATGGCCTTTGAAAATAAGGAAAGGCTCATTGTAATCTGTCTTCCCAAAAAAAAAAAATCATCATATTGCATTTGCATAGTCCAAATTTTAGGTATCATTTATCTTTGAATGAAACCTCTGCAAGCTTCCCTTCAAAAAGGGGCAGTTATTGACACACAAATTTTGGCAATCCATTTAATCATTCATTGTATAGAAAATCATATATCAACCAAGTTTATCGGGGAGCGGGTTTGGAGGTATTGCCCAAGAAGAGGGGCCAAATGGCCCATTGGTTACTCAGGCTCTCCCAAGCTCATATCTCACGTAACTTTGGATTTCATTTTTAAGTTCTTTCAAGCCTTAAGGATTTCTAGAAGTCATCACTAGCCATTATGGGGTCAGCTAGAAACCAAACAAGATGCAAGAGATTTGACTCGTTTTCGATGCAACTAAATATTATAGAATCGGGGACTTATTTATGCTAAAATCTCTATTAACGATCTTTCGATATCACTATCTTGGAAGTTTGTTTATATAAGTGACCATACAATTTTGATTATGAACCTAAAGGCAAAGGTTTCGCTAAGTTATGCTTGAGGAAGGTTTATTATGGTCCCAAACTAGTCCAAAACATTCTAAATGAAAAAGAAGAAACAATTTATCTTGAAGTGCGGTGTGGTAAAGAAATAATCAAGCATCAAAGTGACTTTGAAGTAAACAATCAAGTAACAAAAGCATCTAAGTAAAGGCATGGGGAATGAAAATCCAATACAAATTGGGCAAAGAGTAGACACAAGCTTGTTATTAAGCCTTGGGACATGGACATGAACTCCTATAAGCATGAGTTTAGAGACTAATTCTGTCTAAGAACTTAAATATACCCGTATTATGATGGTAAAAGCTAACCACTAAAAGATGATACTAATTCTAATTTGATTTTATTACCTAGAACCTAAGCTAGATTACTTATTAAAGTCTAGATTAACCTAAGTTCATTAACTAAATTAGCCTAGGCTAAACTAGACTAAATCTATTACATCTCTTGGACCGCCTCCTTGACCACCGGTCTTCTTTGAACTCATGGCCACCGCCATAATCATCGGTTTTCATCAGCCAATCCATTCCACATTCACATCATGCACTCGTTCAAAACAATCAATTAGCAAGTTCATCAATCACTAATTAAGAATTAGGCTTGGGAATTGATTTTGCCCATGCAAATCGATTAACCCAACTACCTCCTAATCTGACTAGGGTATTCATTGATTAAAAATTAATGATAATTAACATCCACTTATGTTCACAAAACGATATGCCAACATTGTTAACCTCTGATTAAGCTCCAATCACCCTTCTAAGCTACCTGCGGAAGGACATGCATCGAGAACCAAACATACATTTAAACATTCACATGCAAGGCTAATTAAGACATGCAATTGACTAATCAGCTATGGGAGACAAGCAAATAATTAGTGAGCCCAAAGGATCGGTTCTCAATTTCTGTCTTGACCGGTTCAAATATGTTTTGACTCAATTGGATGCTTTAATGACCTACCCATTGAACGATTTTAGCAGCAGTTGATAGCTTAGGATATGTCGTTTAATATTCATTAGAACCATTTTCCCCAGCTCAGACATGAAAGACTCGGATTAAAACCATTTGGTTTTAACACCATAAGAACAGTCTAGCTCTCTTTCCTTAAATCGATCACTAAAATATGGATTGAAGCCCCTGGACTCGTAAGGGACTATGAGCAACTCCTACTGTCCATCCCAGAAAATGGTTTCAGAACCTCATGCAAAACAGTGTCAATAATTTATTTAAGGACAAATGGATTCAAAAAGTCTTATTTCCTCTTGCTAATAGAAAAAGAAATTGATAAGGATCCAACTCGGGCCTCAAACTTAATTATGAACCGGACTCTCCCAAAACAAGAGCTTCGAATCTCAAAAGGAGGAAGGGATAATAACCCCTCACACAAAAGAAAGGAAAAACTATCACTTCAGATTAGTCCACGAAGAGATGAAGTCCTCCTTTCACGTTTTATTTCTCTCTCTCACCTTTCACATGATCCAGCTAGCAATCTTGTGCCCCGCGTGCATCATGCATTGAGATGAAAGCTGACATCAGCTCTTGCATATTCTGAAAAATGACGTGGGCACAGAGACTCCGTGAGTCAATAGCAAGTCATTTTTTAGACTGAAAAAATTGAAAGCTAGTAATTTTTCTCGAGTAATTCTAGCGTACACCTTCAAATAACTTTACACAACTGATTTTAGTGATTATTGAGTTGATGATTAGTGATAGAGCTGAACGGTTGACATACTCCAATTAGAGAAGTTAATTGATAGACTAGATCTATGCTTACCAAAATATCTTCCAGCGGCGGCCAAGTGGACGGTGGACGGCAACGGACGACAAAGAAAGGAAAAAAAAGAGAAGATAAAAAGAAAAAAAATTCTTAAAAAATTATAAAAAAATTAAAAGAAATACTACATTATAAAAAAATTTGTGAAGTGCACCAAATGCATTCATGTACTTTTTCTATTTTGAGAATAAAAATTTTGTATTATTATAAAATGCATTTTTTTACTCATAAATTATTTCAAATAGTAGAAATAGAAAAAGATTATTTCTGAAAAAAAAAATTCTCGAAATAGAAATGTTTCTAAACAGGCTGCAAATTTCCACCGCTCAATTTGTTGCCATAATTTTATCGGTCTACCCGTCTTGATCAAAACAGTTGTGACACGTTCATATATGTACTTCTTTCATTTAAAAAAAAAGTAGGAAACATTGCGAATGTAAAGACGCTGTTTATTAATCTATATATATCATGCAGGTGCGTAAAGCAAGGCACTACCACTGAAGAGGGAGAGAGAGAGAGAGAGAGAGAATGGTGGGCACAGGAGCAGAGACGACGACGTTAGAATTCACGTCGACGTAGGTGGTGGCCGTGGTTTGTTGTGTGATAGTGCTAATTTCTTTCCTTGTTCACAGGTTTCTTCAATGCGCCGGGCAGGTCCACTTTTGGTTTCTTTCTACTGTGATTTCATCTCCTCCTGAGATACTCGACTCGTATCAATGGTGACCGTGTGACCGACTCTTGTTGACCGCAGCTTTTGAGCAGGCCGAAGAAGAATTGCCAGCGTCCCCACAGGGGCAGGCGAAAGCATCTCTTCGATGCCTTACAGAAGATCAAAGAAGGTGAGCGTACCTAAAATTGATAGAGAACGAGACGAGTTTTATATGCTTTATGTTATGTCATACACATGGAATTGATGTGCATGGGTTTTGACCGCCGTAACTCTCCTACTACAAATTTATATGAAACCAAAATGTGTTTATAACTTATATGTGATGGTTTTGTTTTTGGAAATTTGGCAGAGTTGATGCTGTTGGGGTTCATATCCTTGCTGCTATCGGTGTTCCAGACGAGAATCGGGAAGATTTGCATATCGGAGACACTTGCCAACGTCTGGCTTCCCTGCCACCAGAATGCTTCCTCTTCTTCCACTACCACTGCCCACTTCTCGACTAATCCTATCGCCGCCGATGGATATCAAGGACGCCGACTCCTGGCGGACACCACTGACTACTGCGGTCAAAAGGTGAGTTTACTCTCTCTCTCTCTCTCTCTCTCTCTCTCTCTCTCTCTCTCTCTCTCTCTCATTTCAGCATTGGCAAACAGATAGCCATTGGGTGTATTACCAAATGATGAATCTATAAAATGCTTAAATTATTACTACTCCAATGAGCGTGCAAAACATATGATCTTTGTTAAGTATTGTTTCAGGGAAAGGTGCCATTGTTATCACTTACAGCACTTCATGATCTACACATCTTCATATTTGTGCTAGCCACCTTTCACGTGATCGTCTGCGTGGTCATTATTCTATGTGGAGAAGCAAGGGTATATGACTACTGTTGACTCACAGAATTTTCTATTTTGTATATACATATCTTGGATTAATTCTGTAGATTTTCCTCCCTTGCTGTTGATTATAGTTACACTATTGGTGGAAGTGGGAGCAATGCATTATAGAGAACGGGCAAACGGAGCGTTACATCGACGAAGTGGGTACGTGATTCTTTTTGCTAAATCCTTTTCCTTGCCCCCAAGTAATCTCTCATGAGCACAGAAAGTGATCCACAAACTAAATTGACAAGCGACATGGTAAATTAGAATCGAATGCTTCGAATGTGCCTCACTTGTGTACCCATTTACAAGAAGTTATTTCATAATTGTATACTAATCTTATGGATCGATCTTTTTACTAATATGAGGTATCTTTGTTGGAGAGCTGCAGCTCGTTGCCGCAAGCTCACCTACCTTGCCGAAAAGGATGGTCGTTCCAACCGAGGCAAAAGATCAGCAGTAATTGGCTTGTTGGTAAGTCTTGCGTGTCTTTTAAAAGAAGTTATTGCATAATTTATAAACTATTAGAACGATATCATCTCAACCATTAATTATTTTGGACCCTCTATGGGACTCACATCATCAACAGTTGAAATGAGCTTGATCTTCAGAGTGTCTAGACTATACGATATTTTTTTCAAACTTTGGCTATTCTCTTTTATCACAGCCGCTGATCAATTTTACAAATCAATATTAACTTCTAATATGTTACAGAACGAACAACCGATATTACTCAAAAAAAAAAAAAAAAAACAACCGAATGTTGTATTGACGGGATGACTTTTAGATTAGGTCTCCTCTTTTTAAGTCGTTGATACTATCGTATTAAGTCACCAAATAAAATTAGAGGCCTTCGGGGCAAGACGTAGTCCTGCATTGCTTAAGTGTGTGCAAATAGTGTAATATAGATGTCTGATTACACAGAAGGTGAATCTATCTAAATCTCTCCTCCGACATGCCTTGAACCTCTATATACACATCGCTCATTTGCACTAGGATTAAGGAATTTGTGAGGAATTACTTCTTGTCATCTAACTATAAGAAATTTCACAAGAAAATAACACCAGAAATGCAATAACTTTTGGTATAGCATTCACTTTTATGCCAAAAATTTTTGTAGGAGCATTTAAGTGCTATTTTTTTTAATGGAAAAACCATCACTTAAGTGACAATTTCAATTTTGAATATCCAAAATTCAACATGCCAATATAATAACATTTCTTCTAATTGACATAGCTCGTCGATGTGCCCAATCAGCATTAGAAGCCCTAAACAATGCCATTTAACACATGATTGCCCTAAATTCAATCTTTCTTCAAACCCTAATCTCACAATAAATGATTTGGGGAAAATTTTAGCCTCATCTTAAACCTTAACCTCACAATTATGGATTTGGGTTGTGTGATTTTGTTTCACCAGAATTCCAATTTTTACTGTGGAATTTTGAGGAAGGAGATGGAATTGGGGGAGAAGCGGAGGATGACATGACCGTTGCGGATGCCCATGGTGGAAAGGCGGGAGGTGAGGGAGTTGACAGAGCGCCAGAGCTTGCGAAAGCCATAGTGCAAATAGGAGGAGTTGATGGTGGTAGAGGTTGGGGGAGAGGGCAACGGGTTGCGCTTTCTATAAAGGTGGAGCTGGAGCTGTAAAAACAAATTTAGGGTCGATTTGCAGTGGGTTGGTATCCTTACTTGTTGAGGGCTTGAGCTTCAAGCCAAGCGAACTCTGTTCTTGGATGTGAGAAAGAGAGAGAGACAGAGACAGAGAGACAGAGAGAGTTAAGCCAGGTCATCATACACCCTTGATGCAATATCTGAGACTCAATATGCAGAAAACATTTTGTTTGTGTGTTGAATGTGCTCAAATACATTGGAGCCATCAGACCTAATAAATGTCACTAGATTTCATTCCCATATACTGTTTAGTATATATAGCACACCCAAACTTGTTCCATCTTCCCCAATGCCCTAGCCAGTGTAGAAAGGAATACCTAAAATCTCCTTTCCGTGGAATCAAGCCTTTTAGAAGACATGATGAGATTGTCTCTGAACAGTTCTTCCTCTTCTGCAGCTTATGACTGTCAAGCACTTTTTTCCATCCTTGACTAAGTCGGAGTACATTGCGATCCGTATGCATTCCATCAAGGTAGGAAATTCGGAAAAGTCAGAAAACAATGTGATCCATGGCCCTGGTTCTCAAAAGGTCCGTGATTTGCGAAAGCCCCAATATCATTTTGAGAAGTACGTAATCCGAGGTGTGCAAAAGGATTTTGACAAAGTCGTTGGAATCAGGTGAACAATACTGCTTGTATCTATTCATATAAAAAATGTTTACCTTCATGAAGAACTATTAGTATCTTCTGCAATTGACAGTGTTTCATGACAGAATATCTCCAAAAAATACTCAGTGGTTTCTTCAGGTATACTGATTTTCTTGTTCTTATTAATGCAGTTGGTATATATGGTTGTTCGTGGTGTTTTTCTTGCTCGTGAATGTTGCTGGTGAGTGATTTGGGCAATGTGTTACATTTTACATTATGTTGCTGCTACTAAAGTTCAGGTTTTCCAAAATCAGTAAGTGTTGCATGAAGTTCAAGTAGCTCTCTTTCTTTACAAGCAATGTTATGTGTCTCAAGACCAATATACAAAATTGAATTTTTTAGACTGCAAGTGTAGCATCTAAATAAGTGGGTCACTTCAACACTACTGACAATCTGCCACATCACTTAATAGAACAATCTTGTAAACCAGTCTTGGTGATTACTTAGCATTAGCATTTCTCTCCTTTCTGCTTTTAAAGAGAGTACCGTAACTTATTTCAAAGAAATACATCATATGAATCTGCCTTGGATAATATTTCTTTGCAGGATGGAATGCGTACTTTTGGATATCTTTCCTTCCATTGACTGTAAGTGTAGTGATGAATAGTCGTCCTTTTCGAGTTATTGCATTTTACAGTAGTAAAGTCATCCATCGACTATTCAATTTCTACCGTGTCTTGGGATGTTCAAACTATGGCCGATCGTGCAGTAAATGCAATTTCATTGGCTTTTGTATCAAGAACAAAATTGATAAAAGGATAGCTACTAATTAGAAGGAGGAGGATTCGCACAGGCTTGTCCTAATGACAAATTATGCTCAAGACATACATAGGAAATAAACCACGTAACCTCTTGCTTGCACTCAAAGAAGACATTTTGCTCGTCGAGGAATCCATACAAGATCATGTTGAGTCTTACATGGTGGAAACAATATGTTTCTGTCTTGCCTTTTCGCGGCTTCTGCTAGCCGTTGGCGCGAAACTGGAGCACGTAGTAAAACAGCGGACTGATCAGATCATCAAGTATCATTCAGGTGCAGGGGCCTCAGGATCGACAGATACCACTACTGGATTTTCAGTAAAAGATTTCTGGTTCCAAAAGCCTGGCCTTGTCCTCGACTTGATTCACATCATACTCTTCCAAAACTCTTTCAAACTTGCTTTTTTCTTCTTTATATTGGTGAGCATTGATTTCTCAAACTTCTGTTTACATTGGTTGTGAGAAAATTGGTTCCTAATAAACCATGCCTCCTTGGATACCTGGGTAAAGGGTAGAAAACATGACTAATGCTCACGTCTTTTCTTACAGTTCCAATATGATTTTCACTCATGCATTATGGGAGAGGTTGGCTACGTCATCCCAAGACTTGTCATAGGGTAAGAATGATACTTATATCTTCAACCTGTGCATCAAATAAGATCAACAATTGAGTCCTATAATCACTAACTGGTCTAATTGTGTTGTTTAGAGTGTTTGTCCAGATCATGTGCAGCTATAGAACACTGCCACTATATGCCATTATAAAAAAACAGGTAAATAAGTATGAGTTACTACATCTATTGCCAACATATGTACGAGTCACCTACTTGCTCTCTTTAATTAAATACAACTATGGGACTGAAGGTGCAATATTTCTTTTGTTTGTGTCTTGATGAAACTATGAAGATGCAATTGAAGCCCATTGGATCGAAAAAGGAGAAAGAAATGAAGATTATGACTTTCATTTGGGACCGCATTGACAAGTGGGATAAAAGGAAGGCGACTGAAAATGGATCAACC
The DNA here is from genome assembly GCA_019915185.1 of Eucalyptus camaldulensis. NCBI lineage: Eukaryota > Viridiplantae > Streptophyta > Magnoliopsida > Myrtales > Myrtaceae > Eucalyptus > Eucalyptus camaldulensis. Next base: position 5,176,150 of record JAHSVA010000014.1, on the reverse strand, counting down.
CAAGGGGGTTCAAGAAAGGGACTACTGGCAAATGAGCAGACAAAAGCTGGTCACATTGAGCCAGAGGAGAAAGCAGACATTGAAGCACCAGATGGAACCAAGCCTGAGAGTACATGAAAAGCAGGAGAGCAGCGATGGGTTTAGTCGTATAAGTTTTGCTCCTTTTTTGGGTCCTTCCTTAGTAGTTGGCCGATGATGAGACCACAAGTCATCTTCATCTTCTTCTGTCAAGTCATCGAACTTTGAATTACTCTTGTCATTTATTAGGGTTTCACAGCGGGCCATATTCCCGGAACCAATGGCCGGACACTTGATGAAGTCGTGTATGTGGATGAATCCGCTAGGGCTTGGTTGGTGTCGCCGCAAAATCTTTAGTAGATCAGAACCAGAATTTCGTTAACATTACCAAACTGTTGCCTACATAGTTTTTCTAAGGTTTGGCCTATCTATAAGGCATAATAGAGTTGAGTGAGAATGGAGGTTTGGGGTTGAGCCGCATCATCTTTCACTTCCCTTCACATTACTTAAAATACATGGTCTTTTGCATCAAGCAAATAAAGAAAGCTTATTAATAATAATACAAAAGTTGAGTAAAACGAAGGCTATTGATAGATTCACACAAAATATTTGAAGCGCGTTTGTTTCACAGAAAATTTGAAATATGAAAAACATTTTATGAAAAACGATTGGTTATATCTCTTAGAGAAGTTATTCAACGGAAATTTTTTTCATTATCAACAACATTTATGCTTAACTATTTTCATTGATGATGAAAATATTCTGCATTCATTCATACGCACTCTTTAAAAATCACAAGAAAGTGTGTGTTTTAAGTGCGAACATCCTTTGGCCTTTCACCATCTCAATCAAGCGAATGACTCCCATCTGCTTGTGAGTTCAAGGCAATAATGAGATTATCTTTCGTCAACGCGGGATGCCAACTTGCCACTTCTATGCATTCCATCTTCTCCCAAGATCCACCTTCATCATCATCAGTTAAGAATCGAGGAGTTTGCACGCACCAAGTTGCCGAGAGAGAGAGAGAGAGAGAGAGGTTTAAGGGGATGCATAGCTGGGCTGAGCCCAAGGCGAGAAATGAGAAAGAGAGAGAGCGGCCGAGGCACGAGTCGAGGGGACGACGTTAGAGTTCGCACCACCGTGGGTGGCGGCCGTAGTTTGTTGCATCGTAGCGGTGATCTCGTTTCTTGTGAAAGGTCCCTTCATTGGGCCGGCCAGCTAAATGCATTTCGTTCCTTGACATCTCCAACGTTGTGTTGTACTCTGTCGCAAAAGACCCTGTTCACGGTAAAGTAAGAGCGCGTTCAGTAATGATTCTATTCAAGAATAATATTCTATCAAAAATAATTTTTTTCTAATTCTATTCCCAGGAACAATTCCTGAAAATGATCTGGCCTTTTATGGCCTCTCGCTGCTTTTGCCTTTTTTGTTGTTTCGCTTCCTTAGGCCCACTCTTGCGGTCCTCTTTTGCATTCGGCTTCCTTTTACTCACTCTAACTTATTGTCTTGGTGAGTGCAAGTTATGTGACGCCGGATCGTTTGTAATTATTGATTAAAACTCAATATATTCTTACCCTTCACCCAAAAAATAACAATAATAATAATTTCTGAAAAAAAAACACTTGGTAACTATCCAAAATTTCTATTCTCTCAATAGAAATAAATTTAGTAAGGCCCTACATGTTTTTGTTTCTCAAAAGTGTTTATAAACACTTTTTCTATTTTTTTGTTTCAGGGAACAAAAAAAGAACAGAAACGCGCGTTTGTTTGCGTTTCTGTTCTTTTTTTGTTTTTTTGTTCCTGGAACAAAAAAAGAACAGAAACGAGAAACAAAAAAAAGTTGTTTCTCGTTCCAGAAACAATTTTGAAGAAATAATTTTTTGTTTCTTGTTTCTTCTTCTCTCTCTTTTCTTCTCTTCCTCTTTTCTTCTTCTTTCTCTTTGGCTGGTTGCCGGCCGAGGCCGAGGCCTCGGCCATGGCCGGCCGTTGAGGGCCGGCGACACCGGCCCCTAGCGAGGCTCGGCGTCGCCGACGCGGGCGTGGGCGAGGTCGAGTGTCGCCGGCCCCCAGTGAGGCTCGGGCTCGCCGGATCTGGGCGAGCTCGAGCTCGCCCAACCATGGCGAGGCGCGGCCTCGCCGGATCTGGGCGAGCCTGAGCTCGCCCAGCCAAGGCGAGGCTCGGCCTCGCCCGCACCGGCGACGCCGAGCCTCGCCTTGGCTGGGCGAGCTCGGGCTCTCCCAAATCCGGCGAGGCCGCGCCTCACCATGGCTGGGTGAGCTCGAGCTCGCCTAGATCCAGCAAGGCCGAGCTCGCCCAGCCAAGGCGAGGCCGAGCCTCGCCGTGGCTGGGCGAGGCTGCCGGTCGAAAGAAAAAAAATAAAAAATAAAGTAAAAAATGAAAAATAAAAATATTAAAAAATTGAAAGAAACAAAAAAAGAACAAAAATTTACCAAACGTGTTTTTATTCATTTTTTATTCCCGGAACAAATTTACCAAACGCATCTTTTTGTTCAAAAAGTGTTCACCGGAACAGAAACACTTTTTTTTGTTTCTATTCCCTGGAACAAAAAAAGAACAGAAACGTTACCAAACAGCCCCTAAGATTCTAAAAATTTTGTTTCTTTTAATTTTTAACATTTGGTAACTATCCAAAATTTCTATTCTCAATAGAAATAAATTTGGTAAGATTCTAAATTTTTTTTGTTTCTTTGAATTTTTTAATACCTTTATTAGATTTCTCCTTTTTTTTTCTTTTTTCTTTTCCTTTTTCTCTTCTTCTTCCTCCTTGGTAGCCGGTTGCTAGCCACGGCGATGATTGGCGACTGGCTGGACGAGGTTCAGCGAGCTTACCAAAGCCTCACTTGGTCAAGGCGAGCCTTGACCTTGTTAAATCTAGGCGAGGCTCGGCCTTGCCCAAGTGGCGTGAGGTTAGCCTTGCTAGGCCACCACCAGGCGACGCCGACCTAGAGGTGGCTCGACCAGGTCGAGCCTCACCGTGACTCAACATCGCTGCAAGCCGGTGACGCTCTGGTGACCAACCAAAAGGAAGAAGTAGAAGAAGAAAAGGAAAGAGAAGAAGAGAAAAGAGAATAAAGAGGATAAAAGAAAAGAATTAGAATTGATTTTAGGAATTGTTCTCCAGAATAAAAAATAACTTTTTTCTGCTTCTTGATTCTATCCAAAATTTATTACTGGGAACAAAAAAATTTAGCGAGCGGATTTTTATTCTTTTTTTACTCCCGAGAATAAAAGAACAGAACTAGTTGTTCTCGAGAGTGCCTTAAGTGACTCTGTCGTTTGTCAAATATGGCAGGAACAGCGAGAAACAGTATAAGCCTCTCCATGATGCGTTGCAAAGGATCAAAGTAGGTGAGACCCTGTTCACCCGGAATAAGTCAGTTCCCGGCATTAGACTCCCAAAGAAATCTGGTTCATGAACGAGAGGGCACTCTTCCAGGTAATGCTGGAGGAGCGAAAAGGAAGAGTTCAAGAGAAGCAGCTGTGATGGAAGGCACTGTCGGTTTGCAGGCGGCGCACGGAAGAGATGACCGAACATGGGCCAACAAAATTAGCCAAAAATGTTCTTGGACAAAACCACCCCAAGCTGTAAATAATATTAAAATTTTGGGTCCTTATTTGAGACAAAATTAGCCACTTTTGGTCCTTATTTGATACAGTGTCCACTTTGGATCCTTTTTTGATAAAATAAACTCACTTCAGACTCTTATTTGAGATTTTCCCTTATATGTATAATATTATTATAATAATACATAATAATATTTTAATAAATAAAAAATAAAAAAATAATTTATTCTCCAAAAAATCCAAAAATATTCCATATTTTCTCAAAAAAAAGTCAGAAAAAGCCAAAAATGATTAATGTTTTTAGGAAAAGATCAAAAAATCCAAAAAAAAAAATACTTTTTCGTCCAAAAAATGGAAAAAAGCTCCCAAAAAAATGTTTTTCCTCGAGAAATGCATAGAAAACCTCTCAAAATCCAAAAAGCCTTAAGATTTAAATAAGATAGGTACCGGAAGGGCTTTAATGATTAACTAGTGTAATCAAGTCCCCAAACCTAGTTTTCCTAGTTGCGCAAAAGCGAGTATTTCTCTGTATACTTCGCTTAGGTTTCTAATTGACTCACTCCAAATCGATTAGTGGCGACTCCTTTTTTAAGTCAATTTACAGGTTAAAATATCAAACTACTAAGTCGTGAATTGGCGGACTTGGGAGAGCCTGAGCTAATCCTAATAGACCTAGCCAAACCATTAACTAATCGGGCGTCGAAAAAAGAGGTCGCGACATTAGGTAATATCCCTAAAGCCCATTTCTTTTTCCCGACTTATAAAGAGGGGTTGCGACATTGGTATCCATCGTTTACTTCATGAAGATGGGCTTTAGTGTTCAAGTGTCATGCCAAAAAAGAAATTGAATTCAATATACCAGAGTCTAACACTTGTCCCATTATTATACATTTTTTTTTTTCCATTTTGTGGGTTTTCTCTTCAAACAGCCATAGGCCAATTAGGGACGAATGAGGAAGACAATAACTATAATGACCCGAAGAACAATAGATCGACCGACCACGTGTGAAAAAGTGAAAAAGATCAAGTCTATCTAGGAGGGATTTGAGTTGGTAGTGAATGGTCGATTTTTCATATGATATTTTTGTGTTTGAAGCAGTCTTTTGCCAGAAGTATCCTTCACGAAGGCCAAGCCCCACCGATATCCGAATGAACTTTGGTTAGGCAACTCGGATCATGATGATCCAGGCGTGAAAATATCATTTCTTTCATCTCAAAACGAGCTTCAGCCTCGGCGAAAAGTCTCTCCAAATCTGGAACTCCAAACTTGTTTGGTTTTAACACTGAGTAACTCCTATTGTCCATACCAAAAAGAGGTTTCAAAATCTCCATACAAGACAGGGTCAATAATTTGTAAAGGACTAATCGAGTCAAAAGCTTGAACTCCGTGCTAATAGAAACAGAGACCGATAAGCATCAAACTCAGGCCTCAAACTTAATTATGAATTGGACTCTCAAAAGAGGAGCATTAAAATATCAAGAGGAGGAAGGGACAATGAACCCTCACACAAAAGAAAGAAAAAATTATGACTTCGAAGAAAATATGAAGTCCTCCTTTCATATTTTATTTTTCTCCTCTCCCGTCACATGTTCCAGCCAACAATCTTGTCCCCTGCGTGCATCACGCATTGAGATGAAAGCTTGACGTCAGCTCTTGCTTTAAGGATTCTGCAAAATGACGTGGGCACTGAAATTCCTAAAGTCTTGTCGCGACCTAATTTTCGAGGGTTCACCACCTAAAACTAGGTAAATGGACTGCTAAGCTTTTACACTTAGCTCGGGCTCTCCTAAGCCCATATCAAATCGCGACTTAAGTCTAAATTTTTAAACATGCAAGAGGTTATTATCTAGGAGTCGCCACTAATCAGTTTATGGTAGGTCGATTAGACACCTAAGTAAAATAATGGGAGAATTACTTTACTCCTACGAACCAGAGACTAAGGGTACGGGGACTTGATTACATTAGATTTCTCTAATGCCCTTTCGGTACCATTCTTTTTATTTTCAAAAATGTTTGGCAATTGAATTGATTTTAATCTAACTTCCTAACATGTGAGGTGATCATACGTGTGCGCATACCACCAATTTAACACACAAGAAAGCAATTTAATATTGCAAATCATACCTAGGAGCAATGAAAGCATCTACATTGTTAAATCAGAAATCACATCAACAGCCATAGATATGATTTCTAATTAACACGCAATTTCAATTTTTTTGTTTTCACTTTATTTAATGAAAATCATGACTTATGCAATGCATCTAATATGACATGGCAGCATGACCTAAACTATATGACATGAAGAAATGCAAGAATTAAATGCCATCTAAATGACCTAATTCTAAATACATGCAATGCGATGCAATGACATACAAAATTCTTTAAACTAAGATGACATGCTGCATATAATTTAGCACGCGAGTTATATGTCATGCGACATTTATTAAATGATTTAGTCTAATGATGAGGAAGTTCTAATTAAACGAACCTAATAAAAACTAAATGACGTGCATTTGATATTTCTATTTAAAAATGCGAAAATGATCTAGCTAGATTAAAATTCAATCTAATTTAAACTAAGGATTAAGTCACATTAAATCCTAATTTAAACTAAGATATTATCTTAATCTAACATGTAATTGATCTAATATGCAATGACGTGCAGAGCAAGCCCTAATTCTACATGACATATACATGATTTTTTTTATCTTTTATTTTTATTTAAAATTCAAAATTTAAAATTGCCATGTAATTAAACACGCAATTAAAATCTTAAATTAATGTATTTTTTATTGTTTTTCGAACTAAAATCCCTATCCTAGCTATGCAAGATAACAAGAAATATTCTAAAACAGACTGAATCCTAATTCAAATTTTTTTTTGGATTTTTTTAGTGATTCTCCAAAACAAACCATTATCAACTAAACAGTAAATCTAAACAATCAAGATATGCAATCAAATAAAGGATCAAAATAACCGAAAAAATAACCTGTTGTCTCATAGGTCAAATTAACGATTATCCTAACCCTAATTATCACAACAAAGAGTTCAAAATAACTAAAATCTGATCCGAATTCTTACGGATCAAATTAATAATTATATTGATTCAACACTTAAAATACTATTGACAAATCCCAGAAATTATTATAATAAAAAATGATCCGAGATCTTACGGATCAAATTAGTAATTACAATAATTCTAGGGAATATCATGTGGATAATGCCTACAAAATCCATAAAATAAAGATCACTCCTGAACTTAAAAGAAATAAATAAAATAAAGTAAATAGAAAAAGAATAAAACTACCTAATTTCCCTTTCCTTTTCTTTTTTTGTTTTTCTTTTCCTGCTTGTAACCGTGGGTCTCCAAGGGCAGCGGGTCAATTGGTCCGGCGAAGGGGAACTCCGGCAAGGGCGGCAACAGGCACAGCTGGTCACGGGTCAGGCGAGACAGGGGCGGCATGGGCGAAGGAGGCGCGGCGGGGCAAGACGGCAAATCTCGGACCAGCGCGGGTTGCAGGCAGATCGCGAACAAAGGGCAAATCGGCTCGGCGGTACGACTGATTTTGGGGCTCCAGTGGCGTCGCGATTTTGGGGCACGGGCAGTACTCAGAGCAGGGCACCCGAGTGGGCACGGCTGGGTTGCGGTGCGGCAAGGCGGTAGCTCCGTCGGACTGGTGAGAGGCAAATCGGCGCTGGGCGGTCGCGGACAACCGGCGGAGCGGCGATGGCTTGCGGTTCAATTGCCGGCGGTGGTGGAGACGCAGTAGGCGCGACAACGAGCAGAACAGGAGCCACAGCAACGTCGGAAGGGGAATGGGCAGTGGTCGCAGGGCTTCGGCTCCGAGTAACAGCAGGCGACGTTGAGCGGATCGATTACTGGCGAAAAGCGGAGGAGGGCGTCGGGCTTCGTGGAAGGCGAGGAGCGGTGGTGGTCGCACACACGTCCTGCAGCGTGGCGAGGCGAAGGAGCTCTGAGCAGTGCAGATGGAGCTGCAACGAGCGTCACGGATGGAGCAGCAACGTGGGCAAAAGCTGGTTGGGGGAGACGATGAACAGTAGGGGTCAAATCACCCCTTTTCACTTTACCTTTCTCTCTCTCTCTCTCACGTCACTCTCCCTCTTCCTTCGCTTTTCTACAGAAGCTTTTTGCTTTTTTTTTGCTGAATTTTTTTTCAAAGAAGCTCCCCCCTCCAGCCCCCTTCGTACACTGTTGCTTTTATAGGGGGTAAGGGATAAGTTTTAGATTTCCCCTTCAAATCTACATCCGCGATATATTTTAACCAACTAATCACTATTGATAAAAATTCGAGATTACGATAAATATTTTCTCGAAATCCAAATCTCGCAAAAGATAAATCATAATATTTTTCAAACATGTGCCCTATTCAAAAGATTCATATCCCGGAAAAATTTTAAAATTTTTTATTTTTTACGAGATAATCCATACTGATAAGAATTCAAGATTAAGATGAGATTTTTTTAAATCCAAATCTTTCGAAGGCAAATCGCAATATTTTTTACCCATCTGCCCTATCTAAAAAAGATTCATATCTCGGAAAAAATTTTAAAATATTATATTCCCATGAGATAATTTTTAATTATTAAAAAACGCGGGCTTGGGCCAACCTGCTCGCTTCGTGGGCCTGATCCATCTAATTCGAACTCATCCGCGACCGGTCCCAAAATAAAATGCAAATTAAAATAAAATAAAATGCACCTAAATCTATATGCTATAAAATTAAACCCTAATTTTTTAATGCAATAAATGACTAAATAGGCCGTTAAAATTTAGGTGTCAACAGTTGCCCCTCTTTGAAGGTGAGCTCGAAGAGGTTGCATTCAAAGACAAATTGAAACCTAAATTTTGACCATGCACATGCATTGAATGACTTGATTTTTTGTCAGGAAATGTATCCCTTTTTTTTTAAATGCAACTCATATGATGCATGTAAATGTTAATGCAAATGCATGATGTAAAAGGAAAGAGCGTACCTACAATTACTTACCAGTCAGTGCGGTAGTGCAGTAGAGCATCTTGAGGTACATGATAAGTCCCTGTTTACTCTACAAGTACCCAACTCTCACTCAAGTTCCTTGAAAAGCGTAACAGGCAAGAACATTCACATCCAAAGTGAAATGTTGGACAGAAAAAATTGAGACATCCAGATCCAGACTGAGATGTCTAATTTTTGGAAAATGGTAAAAAGAACTTACCTAGAATATCTTACCTTCAAGGAGGGTAGAGTGATTCAAGATGATGTTACATGTCCAGGACCCGTACCATTCTACGGTCGCCTAGTATGACAGTGTTTGGTTGTGTCTAGGACCCGTACCATTCTATGGTCGCCTAAACGAGGGTTTACCTTCCAAGACCCGTACCATTCTACGGTCGTCTGAATAGGGAAATAGGTTTTGTTTAGGACCCGTTCTATTCTACGGTCACCTAAACACGGGTTTACCTTCCAGGACCCGTACCATTCTACGGTCACCTGAATAGGGAAATAGGTTTTGTCTAGGACCCGTTCTATTCTATGTCACCTAAACGGGGGTTTACCTTCCAGGACCCGTACCATTTTACGGTCGCTTGAATAGGGAAATAGGTTTTGTCTAGGACCCGTTCTATTCTACGGTCACCTAAACGGGGATTTACCTTCCAGGACCCGTACCATTCTACGGTCGCCTGAATAGGGAAATAGGTTTTGTCTAGGACCCGTTCTATTCTACGGTCACCTAAACAGGGGTTTACCTTCCAGGACCCGTACCATTCTACGGTCGCCTGAATAGGGAAATAGATGTTGTCTAGGACCCGTTCTATTCTACGGTCACCTAAACTGAGGTTTTGCTTGGCTAGGACTCGAACCATTCTTCGGTCGCCCAGCCTTGCAAAAGAGATCAACTGACCAGGACCCGAACTGTTCTTCGGTCGCCTTAATCAGATTGGCTTTGGAGGAAAATCTTTGGGGGACAACTCAGTTGAGTGTCGATTAAAAGGGACTCTGGGTTACAAAAGCACGCCAGGTCGATAAAAGAAATCCGGGCTACGGAAGCACGCCGATTTGGTATAAATGAACATCGGGCTACGAAAGCACACCGGGTCAATGAATGGGACTCTGGGCTACGAAAGCACGCCAGGTTAATATAAGGACACCGGGCTACTGAAGCACGTCGGGTCAATGAGAAGGGACTCTGGGCTACGAAAGCACGCCAGGTCAATATAAAGGACACCGGGCTACTGAAGCACGCCGGGTCAATGAGAAAGGGACTCTAGGCTACGAAAGCACACCAGGTCAATATAGAGAGACATCGGGCTACAAAAGCACGCCGATTTGATAACGAGGGACTCTGGGCTACGAAAGCACGCCAAGTCAATATAAATGGACATCTTGACTGAGTCAAGTGTGAAAAATGGGTAGAGATATACTTACCTGATGATATCTCCGATTCTTTGGGATATGTCTTTTGGAATTTAGATATCTTGTGGAGGCCTTTCACCTCCTAATATCATGAAACATTCTGAAAGGAACTTGAATTACCTGTTAGACATGATTTAGAGCAAAAACTTATATGCATTTATTAAAGAGATAGACAATCTAAGCTACTCTAGAATGCACATTTCAAAATTTAGTGAGGTTTTCATCAACTCAATCGGGGTTTATGCATAATGACCTTTGCATCACCCAAATTTCCACTGGAGAGAATTATCATTCAAGACAATTTTCACTCATGACATGGATTTCTTAAGAATACCCAATGAGAGACCTTCAATTAGAAAGGACTTTCACTCACTCTCATTTAGAGGCTATTTTATGAGAATCGCTCCATCTCACTATCATCACACCAACAAAGGTCCAAGTTTTCTCGCAAGAGGTACAACCTTACCAATCTGAGAGATCTTTAATAGGGACCGTAATGTGGGCTTGGTTAATGGCTTAACAAAGGGACTCTTTGAGTCAAGGCAATTGAAAGAACAATTTTGTAATCATCTCCGGGTTTACAAGTCAAGAACCCTGCAAAATGAGAAAGAAATGATCTTGCTCGTACTTCTTCGAGTGATGCTTATAAACATATGAACTCCTATGTTAATTCAAGCGCCCTAATCTGAAGAGACTTTGTAAAGGACGTAACGTAGGCTAGGTTCATGGGTTGAGAAATGACATGATCATTAGGCTCAAAATATGTGTTAAGGGTGAGAGTTGATGATCATCTTGGCATTGCCACCAGTTTTCTTGTTCACCATCAGGGATTGTCTTCATGAAATGCCTCATTGATTGTAAAAACTCAACATTTGAGCTCTTTGAGTATTACTCCATTGGGATTTAATTCTAGCAATTGACAGTCATCTATCTTGACTCTCTTTTTTTCATTTATGGGCATTGGCCTTGCTTTTACTAGGCACACCGCTTTTTCATGCCCCTAGTTCTTGTTCATTTTTTCTTCACCTTTTGTCATGGGCATTGGCCTTCCTTTTACCAAGCACACTGCTTTTTCATGCCCCTTAATTCTATTTTGATTTCTATGCGTGTGTCAAGCAATTACACTTTGAATGACATTCAAACTTTCAAAGGTCTTCATATGTCTCTTGTCTTGCCCCAGTGTGGGGGATGATCACCAACTGGGTTTAAAGAAATAAAATTGCAAGCTCAAATGGGTTATGCAAAGGATATAAGTGTATGGGATAGAGAAAGAAATGCTCTTCATCATCCTAAGGCACTTAAATTAACACATGAATTCAATGCAATAGCATGACTTGAAGATTGATGCAAGTGAGAGCAAGAAGATTTCAATTCATTTTCCTCACCTCATGATGCCATTTGATCTCTTAGTCGCCCCGATGTGGGGTGATTCTTGACAGGGGTAATTTGAAAAGAATCTCCACAAGTGTATAAAGCTCAAAAGGGTTAAGCAATGGATCACCTATAGTGTTTGGGATAGAGAAATAAACTGCCCCTCATCATTTCGGTCATCGTACCTTTTGCGAGAGAACTCTTTACCTTGTAGATATGGAACTTCCTACACTCATCTCACAAGTGTATAAGTAGGGGACTGTGTATAGGATAAGGCTTGCCTTTCATCATACTGACACGTCTCATTCAGCATTTTTAAGCATTGATGTCACTCCATTAAATTGTCTATCTTGCCAAATCTCCACATGAAATTGGTTAGCTAAATCAATATGAAAATTCTCTTTTCAAATGAGTCCAGCAACTTTAAGCATGAAAAGTGTTTGTGACTTCAAAACAAACAATTTATTGCACTCAAAACATGGTTTTAAGCATTCATTCAGGGGATTGCTCTAGAAAGGGATTGTTGTCTTTTATCAATCAAAAGTGAAAATTCGCTTTTTGATTTGATGAATACTCAGTTCTTGCTTTTGCCCCTGCACAAGAGAACGTGCATGAATAGGATACTATGCAACTCAAAGTAAATTCAAATGGCACAACCATTTTGGCTCGGATCGAGATTTTGTCTCAGTCATGTCACTACTAGAATCTATAGTACCCCAATTCTTCATCTGCAAGGAAAAGAACAAAAGTGTCAATTCCGAAATTAATTATATTCATGAACGCAATGTATCCATTTCATTCAAGACGGATGATCTTCTTTTGACTTGTTTCATCATTTTCTCATGGAAATGAGAAACTTCATTTGGCCTTCGAGAATGACATCTCACACAAATTGTTATGAGATGTGCCACATATCACACTTTGGAGTCCATATGATTTTCTTCACTCTTGGGAGATGTCATTAAGATCAGTTAGGAAATGATCATTTGCCCCCACGTCTATTTTTCCTCTCGGATGTATGTTCCCAAATCAATGGGCCTACTATCATTGGAAATTGATGCGTTATTTTCAAACGCCTCTCTGTTATGCTCTGAGACATGAAGTAAATGAGTTAGAAAAACAAACAAAGGTAACCTAATGCATGCTTTTTGGAAATGGCTTGAAAAATGATTTTTTTTTGTTCTTTTGGATTTTTTTTTTTTGATGAGGAAGCATGAAGAAGCCCAGTCCTCAGAATTCTCCTTGGATGATATTTTCTTATCGGCTAGATATCATCACCGGGCTGGTTTGGTGTACCTCATCATGCCCTCAAAATAAAACTTGTAATTTCATTGAAATTCATCAATCAATTACAATTTATTGAATGGAAAATGCAATTCAAGTCCTAAGAAGAAAGTGAAAAATCAAAAATCAAAAACAATTCCTAGAAAGCAATAAAAATTCCCACGCAGGGAACTGTACAAAAGTGATAAATGGGTTACTCTTGTGGGTGAGGGCCCGTTCCTTCCAGAGGTTCTCCATCAATGGCCCCAATGGAGAAGTCATCAAACAAACTTGAAATTCCTTCCAAGGTGTCGTCAGAGTTGTCCGTCCTTGAAGGCGCCGGATCATCCATGCCATCCCACCCACTTGGAACTATATTGCGGGCATCAAAGTAAAAGCTGGGAGGAGCCGAATACTTCACCATATAGTCGAACTTCCCACTTGGCTGTCCGAGAGTATCCATTACTTCAGCTTCATGTTGCATCATAATTGGAGGACCAGGGAACGTCTCATGAATGTTTGGAGGTGGTAAATTTTGCCTCCCTCGCCCTTGCTCAGGTGGCGAGTTATGCCTTCCTTGTCTCTGTCTTCCGGAACTTCCTCCACCTCTTCCATGGTACCCTAAACCAACAGATCGGGACCTCTGAGGGGCTTCAATGGGGCTTTGAATACCCTAACCATTTCTTCCCAAACCATTGCTAGGGACAAAACCATTCCCAACCATTACTCTTCCTACCATGAGGGCAGCATCTGAAACCTCAAGAGTGGGCGGCGATGAACCTCGAGAAGCGTGTATGGTAGACACTAACTCAAATGAGTGGTAACTTGATTCGAGCTCAGAATCCGGCTCTACATAGGGGATAGCCGTCTCGTGATAAATCTGGTGGTCTTGCTCACCATACACAGTGACTAGCTTTCTTTCGATCACAAATTTCACAGCTTGATGTAGACTTGAAGGAACTGCACCAGCAGTATGTATCCAGGGATGACCTAGCAGAAAATTGAACCCAATAGGGATATCCAGCACTTGGAAAGGGATGTTAAAGACGACCGGCCCTATTTGCACGTCAAGGTGGATTTCCCCAATCACCTCCTTTTTCGTTCCATCAAAAGCTCTCACAGAAGTCTTCGCAGCATGTATCTTAGACAGGTCTACCTTGAGGCGGTGAAGAGTGGCCAATGGACATATGTTTAAGGCGGACCCATTATCAATGAGCACTCGGGACACATGAGAAACCTTGTGCTTGACAGATATGTAGAGTGCTTTATTATGCCCCCTACCCTCAAGAGGGAATTCTTCATCAGAAAAAGCAATCATGTCCTTGAGAAGGATTGATCCCACAAAATCCTCCAGCTTATCTGCTTCAACTGTTTCTGGTACACGAATTTCGCTTAGCACCTTCATCAGCGACTTTTGGTGCACAGGGGAGGTTTGGATGAGCTCGAGCAAAGAGATCTGGGCAGGCAACTTTCGCAATTGATCGACGATATTATACTCACTTGCTTTAATCACAGCCAGAAATTCCTTAGCCTCTTCGTCAGTGACAGGCTTTGCAGGTTGAGTATTATTTGGAGCATAAGTTCGACCAGACCTTGTAACAAGGTCAACATCTAGATCATAAGACCAGGGCACCGCTTTATTATTGACATACTCATACGGCTGAGGTATTTCAATCACAACCTCCTCATCAATTGCATCTTCTAGCGGGGGCATATCTGCAAGTGACGGATCTACTTCTTCCTTACCATTATCGAGAGTAGCCTGCTCCTCCTCCCAATCAATGATGATGTGGGAAATGGTGGAAACCACTCAGTTATGGTCAGCATACACAATGATGCCGTCATCCACCATTTTGGCAATTCTTTCCTTCATCAACGATAAAGGAACATCCTCTTGATCTGGATAATAACCAGCTCTCACCAGTCCCTTGTAGGCATCTGCTACATTCACCTTCGAGTTCTTGATCCATCTAACTTCAGGTTCTAGGATAGCATTCACTGTACCCTCATGCTCCGATAGCGGATTCTTCTGGACATTTGGCCGAGCAGTTTGAAATGAGAAGGCCTTTGTGTCCAGGAGATTTTGGATCTTGTGCTTGAGGGTGAAACATTCGTTAGTTGAATGCCCCAATTCACCGTTATGGTAGTCACACTTCTTTGCCGAGTCATAACCGCGAATGCTTTCGCGATTGGGACGCTTTGGTTCATTAGTAAGCAAACATTTCTTTCGGAGGATCGTCAGCACTTGGGATGGTGACCCAGGGAGAGGGGAAAATTGCCTTCTATTATTTGCTTGGGCAAATGATTGACGGCCAGCAGTTTGTGGTTGTCTTGGATTCATTTGAATGGCTGGAACACGTTTGGCATTTTCTTGGCTATAAGCCACATTCACATCCACTGCTGTTTCTTTCTCCTTCTTGGTAGTGAATCTTCTACCAGATGGCTCAGTAAACCATCCTTCCCTTATTCCCATCTCAATTTGTTTTCCTACAGGAATAAGCTGATTGAAGCTTTCGACGTACGTACTGGCCATTCGATTACGAAACTCAGATGGGAGGGTCTTCACAAACAGCTTCATCAGCTCCTTGTTGGTAGGCTCAGGAGTGATTTGAGCCGCCAGGTTCCTCCATCTTACAGCATATTCTTTAAATGACTCGCTCTTTTTCTTTTCCATCCGCTCCAGGTCTTCTCGGGAAGGTGCAATGTCCATGTTGAACTTGTACCGTTTGAGGAATGCGTCAGCTACTTCGTTCCAGGTGTCGAGGAGGTTCACATTCTTCATCACATACCAATTAAGAGCGGGCCCAGTCAAACTTGCATGGAATGATTGGATCATGAGGGGCTCGTTTTTGACGTGCTGGGCCATACGCACGTGGTACATTTGCAGATGAGATTTTGGGCAAGATGTGCCATCATACTTCTCAAACTCGGGCATTTTGAACTTGCTCGGCATTTTGACCTTCTCATAGACCGAGAGGTCGAACGGGAGGGACCTTTGTGACTCCTGCAACTGTCTCATTTTCTCTTCCAGCTTCGCAACACGCTCATCTTGATCTGTCTTAGGAACGCCGTCAAGCTTGGCTTTTCCAACAATGACTGGGTCATCTTCCAGCTCGGGCATGTCGTCGTCAATCGTTTGAACCTTGTTTGCTTGCTTCGGGATAACTACTTCAGGAAGAGCAGGTGCAGCTGTTGGATTAGCTTGGAGGAATTGGAGTTGATCCGTCACAAGTTGTAAAGAGGCAAGTACTTGTTGGAGTTGAGTCTCCACAGCGGAGACACGATCACGCATTTCGGTTTGTTCGGCCATTCTAGCTCTCAACCGTGTGATGATGGGCGAACGTGATGGATCCGTTATCACCTAAAGGGATAAAAGTAATGTAAGAACCAATGACAAGATAGGAAAAATGGCCCATGACAATGGTCTAATGCCTAGTTTTATTTGAAATTTGAACCAAGTTCCCTAAACATTGGACTAAGAATTAAAATCCAAAGTCCCTAAACATTGAATCTAAAAAATAAAAATAAAAAATGAGCTAGAAATCAAAACCCCTAAATATCGAACTAGGAATCGAAATTCAAGACGTCTCATTTTATATGCCTTCGGGATTTCAACGCCTTACGAAGCTGCTTCAATCATTTCCACTTTCCGCTTAAGATGCTTAATTTGTGCTCGTTGGGTTGGCTTCTCAGTCACATCAGGGACTACTGGACGCAAGGTGGCAGAAATCCGATGTTGTTGGATGTAGAATGTTAATGCATGGTGAATCTCCTCCTCGCCTTTTAGTCTTTTGGGCACCAAAATCTTCTCTGGGTGGCATTCATTCCATGCAGCAATGATCATCTGGATCTCCTTGAAGTAGTCATAGTTTGATCGAATAAAACGAACCTGGAACAACTCTGTCTTGAGTGGCAGAGGAATTTCTTGAAGAGCTTGGTACTGACGGGCCACCCCATATGGGTAGCAAGAAGTCACACCAGAAAAGCCCAACAACGGAATTGGCTTATCATACTTGTATGAGAAACGAGCTTCCTCAACTCGGAACCATTTAGTATGCCATAGGAATGCCTTAGGATCAGGATTTTTCAAAAAATTAATCCAACGAGCATACTGTTTATTTGGGGAAAAACGTTCTAAGACCGCAAACTTTTGTATGGGGTGCCTAAAATCATCAATCTTAAATTGCTTCATAAGGTGTCCAAATCCTCTTATGTGGGAGAAAAACCACATTTGCAAAAGTTCGGGGAGGGCACGCATGGTCTTTTCCTCATTTTGTTTGAAACGAGTTAATGATAAAAATGTTTCGGCTAAAACCATATTAACATAATTCAACCCGTCGCAAACACGATTAACCACCCATGAAATTGAAGGATTAATGGCATTTTTTCGATAAGGAAAAATAATTAGCCCAAAAAATGCTAACATAAAAATCCTAGCTTTTGAAATCATTGGTTGGTTTGCAAAACACTTTTCTAAGAATGAAAATGGACATGCAAAACAATTGGCTTTGACAACTTTCCTTACTCTTTCGGCTTCAATTTGTAAAAATTGGGATAATTCAGAGATAGAATCTATACTGATAGGCGGTCTAACAAGTTCCTTTTCCAAGGGCATTCCAATAGCAACACTATATTCTTCAAGTGTTGGAGTCAATTCAAACCTACCAAATATAAATGTGGAAGTTTGTGGACACCAGAAATGAGGGAGTGCCTGAATCACACCAGAGTGGACATTGATCTCTAATAGTGGAAGAAGTCGGGCAATCCTGGCTTTCACATATCTCTGACCATCTTAATCTAACTGATCCAACCACCTCTTGAGCTCTTTTTTTGGAGTGGAAATGAATTGTGCATCGGTTTTCCCCATTGCATATAAAACAAGACCGACGATGAAACCTAATTGTCATGGACCGACAAAATTACAATAAAGTAAATAAATTGCGAAAAATTTAAACAACTTACTTTCACTGGAAATGGATAACAATCACATAGACATGTGCATGAAATGTGAGGCTCAATTTCTACCTACACGGCTTAACAAGGTGGAGCTAAGAGGATGATCTGACCATTGCAGTCTCGCATTAACGTGTCAGGTCCTCCTAACCCCGGCTCAGTCGAATGGAATACCCAATAATCACGCAGTCTCGCGGATATGGACAAACACATTCGACACCATGAAAGAAATTTCGGGGAAGAGAAAGTCAACCTCTACATAGCAATCTCGCTTCAGAGGAAGTATCCTTCTCAACACCATCCTAGAAGTTCTATCGCAGCCCAGGTCCGACCGCAGGTTGTGTGTGCAAATAGTGTAGTGCTAAAGCAATAAAGCATGCACAACAGTTTAAATGCAAACAACACTTCTATAGTTTTAATTCAAACATTCATCCCTAACTTCAACCTGCAAAACAGGGGTTAGCAAAGACTACTCCCCTTATACCTCCTATCTGCAAGAACATTTAACACCTTAGGAATGTTAAGGACATACCTGGGATCCTCGTTGCCAAACAAAAGTAATTTTAATAAGAAAAATTGGCCTAAGTCCACTAAATGTTATAGTCCCCAGTGGAGTCGCCAAGCTGTCGCGACCTAATTTTCGCAGGTTCACCACCTAAAACTAGGTAAATGGACTGCTAAGTTTTTACACTTAGCTCGGGCTCTCCCAAGCCCATAACAAATCGCAACTTAAGTCTAAATTTTTAAACATGCAAGAGGTTATTATCTAGGAGTCGCCACTAATCAGTTTATGGTAGGTCGATTAGACACCTAAGTAAAATAATTGGAGAATTACTTTACTCCTACGAACCAGAGACTAAGGGTACGGGGACTTGATTACATTAGATTTCTCTAATGCCCTTTCGGTACCATTCTTTTTATTTTCAAAAATGTTTGGCAATTGAATTGATTTTAATCTAACTTCCTAACATGTGAGGTGATCATACGTGTGCGCATACCACCAATTTAACATACAAGAAAGCAATTTAATATTGCAAATCATACCTAGGAGCAATGAAAGCATCTAAATTGTTAAATCAGAAATCACATCAACAGCCATAGATATGATTTCTAATTAACACGCAATTTCAATTTTTTTGTTTTCACTTTATTTAATGAAAATCATGACTTATGCAATGCATCTAATATGACATGGCAGCATGACCTAAACTATATGACATGAAGAAATGCAAGAATTAAATGCCATATAAATGACCTAATTCTAATGACATGCAATGCGATGCAATGACATACAAAATTCTTTAAACTAAGATGACATGCTGCATATAATTTAGCACGCGAGTTATATGTCATGCGACATTTATTAAATGATTTAGTCTAATGATGAGGAAGTTCTAATTAAACGAACCTAATAAAAACTAAATGACGTGCATTTGATATTTCTATTTAAAAATGCGAAAATGATCTAGCTAGATTAAAATTCAATCTAATTTAAACTAAGGATTAAGTCACATTAAATCCTAATTTAAACTAAGATATTATCTTAATCTAACATGTAATTGATCTAATATGCAATGACGTGCAGAGCAAGCCCTAATTCTACATGACATATGCATGATTTTTTTTATCTTTTATTTTTATTTAAAATTCAAAATTTAAAATTGCCATGTAATTAAACACGCAATTAAAATCTTAAATTAATGCATTTTTTATTGTTTTTCGAACTAAAATCCCTATCCTAGCTATGCAAGATAACAAGAAATATTCTAAAACAGACTGAATCCTAATTCAAATTTTTTTTTGGATTTTGTTAGTGATTCTCCAAAACAAACCATTATCAACTAAACAGTAAATCTAAACAATCAAGATATGCAATCAAATAAAGGATCAAAATAACCGAAAAAATAACCTGTTGTCTCACAGGTCAAATTAACGATTATCCTAACCCTAATTATCACAACAAAGAGTTCAAAATAACTAAAATCTGATCCAAATTCTTACGGATCAAATTAATAGTTATATTGATTCAACATTTAAAATACTATCGACAAATCCCAGAAATTATTATAATAAAAAATGATCCGAGATCTTACAGATCAAATTAGTAATTACAATAATTCTAGGGAATATCATGTGGATAATGCCTACAAAATCCATAAAATAAAGATCACTCCTGAACTTAAAAGAAATAAATAAAATAAAGTAAATAGAAAAAGAATAAAACTACCTAATTTCCCTTTCCTTTTCTTTTTTTGTTTTTCTTTTCCTGCTTGTAACCGTGGGTCTCCAAGGGCAGCGGGTCAATTGGTCCGGCGAAGGGGAACTCCGGCAAGGGTGGCAGCAGGCACAGCTGGTCACGGGTCAGGCGAGACAGGGGCAGCATGGGCGAAGGAGGCGCGGCGGGGCAAGACGGCAGATCTCGGACCAGCGCGGGTTGCAGGCAGATCGCGAACAAAGGGCAAATCGGCTCGGCGGTACGACTGATTTTGGGGCTCCAGTGGCGTCGCGATTTTGGGGCACGGGCAGTACTCAGAGCAGGGCATCTGAGTCGGCACGGCTGGGTTGTGGTGCGGCAAGGCGGTAGCTCCGTCGGACTGGTGAGAGGTAAATCGGTGCTGGGCGGTCGCGAACAACCGGCGGAGCGGCGATGGCTTGCGGTTCAACTGCCGGCGGTGGTGGAGACGCAGTAGGCGCGACAACGAGCAGAACAGGAGCCACAGCAACGTCGGAAGGGGAATGGGCAGTGGTCGCAGGGCTTCGGCTCCAAGTAACAGCAGGCGACGTTGAGCGGATCGATTACCGGCGAAAAGCGGAGGAGGGCGTCGGGCTTCGTGGAAGGCGAGGAGCGGTGGTGGTCGCACACACGTCCTGCAGCGTGGCGAGGCGAAGGAGCTCTGAGCAGTGCAGATGGAGCTGCAACGAGCGTCACGGATGGAGCAGCAACGTGGGCAAAAGCTGGTTGGGGGAGACGATGAACAGTAGGGGTCAAATCACCCCTTTTCACTTTACCTTTCTCTCTCTCTCTCTCACGTCACTCTCCCTCTTCCTTCGCTTTTCTACAGAAGCTTTTTGCTTTTTTTTTTTTCTGAATTTTTTTTCAAAGAAGCTCCCCCCTCCAGCCCCCTTCGTACACTGTTGCTTTTATAGGGGGTAAGGGATAAGTTTTAGATTTCCCCTTCAAATCTACATCCGCGATATATTTTAACCAACTAATCACTATTGATAAAAATTCGAGATTACGATAAATATTTTCTCGAAATCCAAATCTCGCAAAAGATAAATCATAATATTTTTCAAACATGTGCCCTATTCAAAAGATTCATATCCCGGAAAAATTTTAAAATTTTTTATTTTTTACGAGATAATCCATACTGATAAGAATTCAAGATTAAGATGAGATTTTTTTAAATCCAAATCTTTCGAAGGCAAATCGCAATATTTTTTACCCATCTGCCCTATCTAAAAAAGATTCATATCTCGGAAAAAATTTTAAAATATTATATTCCCATGAGATAATTTTTAATTATTAAAAAACGCGGGCTTGGGCCAACCTGCTCGCTTCGTGGGCCTGATCCATCTAATTCGAACTCATCCGCGACTGGTCCCAAAATAAAATGCAAATTAAAATAAAATAAAATGCACCTAAATCTATATGCTATAAAATTAAACCCTAATTTTTTAATACAATAAATGACTAAACAGGCCGTTAAAATTTAGGTGTCAATAAGTCTATAGCAAGTCATTCTTTAGTCCGAAAAAATCGATAGGTTGCGGATATCATTTTTCAACTGTAACTCCTAGATGTCCCACCAAAAGTCAATAGCAAGTCATTTTTAAGGCCGAAAAAATCGACAGCTCAGCGTAAAAGTAACTTTACACAAGCAAGTTTAGTCACCCTTGAATTAATGGTTAATGATAGAGTTAATGGTCAACACCTCCAACTCAGAAAAGTTAATTGATAAACTTTATCTATGCTTTACCAAAACGTGAGTCCCGTGCTTTGATTGTTATGAGCCTCGGACAATTTTGGTCTGCATACATTGAGTCTTTGGAAAATTTGTCCCTTAGATTGAGAGTGGGAAAGACCGTTTGTGTAATATTTTCTTTACATTGACTGTTTAATATATGATTATATTATTTCAGTTGTATAAAAAAAAAAAAAGCAACAAATATTAACTTAGCGAAATTCTTATCAAGAAATGGTCGACTAATTGATAATTATCAATAAGTTCATCTTAGAAAAAGTTCAGAAACTAAAGCTAAAGCAAGACACTCCTGACCACCGAAGCCTAAATAACCACATGGATACTTTTTTTCTATTCTCTAAATTTTGAGCATAGATAACCAAAAAGAAAAGTAATGGCTTTGTTTGTTCCATGAAAAATGGATGATTTAAAAAATATTTCCTTAAAAGAAATCACTTATGTTGCTTACACAAATAAATAAACGAAAAATATTTTCATCATCTACAAAAATATTTAGACATAAATTGTTGCCACTAATGAAAATAAAAATCTATTAACTAATTATTTAAAGCTGTAAGAATGATTATTTTTCGGAAAATCTTCTTTAAATCATTCATTTTCCGTAAAACAAATTGAGCATTAACAAAATTTAATTTTTCTCTTTGTTAGGGATAGAATTGGAGTCAAGATGAGGTAATATTATGCCAGATCTAGCATTGTATAGGACTCCACCTATAAAATGGTGAGCACGGTCCTAAGGTTATTCCAAGTGAGAAACACTGAACTCTGAATATGTTACCATTGTATTTTAACCAAACTTGTACTGATTCAGGCAATTCGCTAGATTTGTTAATTCCGAATATGAAACATGATATTTTGTAGAACTCTTGACTTCTTCGACTAGGTTAATCTATCTTGGATTGATGTAAAATCATTTAATATATTGAAAAGAGTACTCTATTCATGATTATAAAATTTGAAGCATCTTATTCATCAAGTCTTTCAATCTCAAAAGTTTGAGGAGAGGCAACTAGTGTGAGTACCCTCAATGGAACGTAGCCCATACATAAGTATAAATTTGGCCTGTTAAGTTCTCAATCTTAAGTTGATATAAGATTATTCTATTTTATTGACATGGAGGATAACCCACTCTTCCTATATAAGCACATTCACATGACTTGCTATAAAATAATTTATATGTCAATAATATCAAGAATGTTGTTCGATTTCACTAAATTTATCATGGACACTAAATTTTCCTTGTTACATATGCATATGCAATTAGAATTGAGATAGGACCGATTTGATAATAAAGCATCAACCCGCGAAAGTTGCATCGTCATTGATGAGACATTTTTCCTCTAATGTGATTATATGAATCTTTTCCAGATTCTCGTACAAATCTTTATATCAAGGTGGAAAAAGGTAAGAAAACCTATCGCCACTTGCTTTGGTGGGAGACACACATGCCTTTTAGCGACGTCCCACTTATATTGACTTGACTTTGGCTTTGGCTTCTATCATCCACGTGAAAGGTAAAGGTTCTTTTAGTTTTTTACGTTTTCTTTGGCTAAAAGAAAAAAAAAATATGGAATTATGTCATTGATTGAATCGAGATCATAATTGAGAGAAAGGACATTGTCATTATCTTGTGAAATACATAATATTGGATCAGTTCAACATTGCGAAAAATTCAAACAAAACAAAAGCATGACATCTTGCTCCATTTTGGAAGCGTAAAACAAATGAAACATTGGAGGCTTCACTATATTAGGGTTGTATTTGATTTGACTTTAGGAGAAAGTCTTTGATAAAATGCAAAGGACTTTAATTAAAAGAAATTTATCAAAATACAAATACTGTTTTGTAAAGTGTAAATTAAAAATATATTGATAAATAATTTTGATGGAAATGTCATTTGGAAAAATCTACAATTTTGTTATTTTTTTTTAAAACAAATCTCAAACCTTTCGAGCAACCTAGGTGACCATGGGACTTAGGCTGCATCACTTGGGGTCACGCAATTCACTGATGGCGATCGCCAACCTTTGTGCAGCTTCTCGATGCAAATCGTGGAAAAGATGAATATTGCAAGAGTGGATAAAAAAAATTATTAAATCCAAGACTTACATTCGGAAAATGCAACATTCCAAAGCACTTCTAGAGTTGCCTAGGATAAAGGTTTTTAAAGCCATTTGGAAATTCAATTGCATCTTTCTAGAGTTATCCATAAATTTTGTCAAATGGTATTTGCATTTAGCCAAGGACCTTTAAGTGTACGTTTGGTAACATTTTCTGTTCTGGGGAAATAATTTCTTTTCAAAAATAGTTATTTATTATTTCCACTCATTGAAATAGTTTTTGAGTAAAACAACATGTTTGATAACTGTGCAAAATTTCTATTCTGGGAATAAAAATAAAGAACAGGAATACGTTTAGTACGACACACAAATTTCTTTTTGATATAGAATTTATTTTAATTTTTTAATATTTTTTGAGATTTTTTTCTTTTTGTTCTTTTCATTTTTTTTCCTTTTTTCTTCTTCCACCGCCACTCGCCAATCGTGGCGTCCAACGCTGGCAAACAGCAACAGCTAGCAAACAGCAAGGGGTGGCAGGCAATGAGAAAGAAGAAGAAAAGCAAACAAATAACTTAATTCTAAAAATTATTTTTGAGAACAAGAAACTACTTTTTTTTACTTATTATTTATATTCCAAATCTATTCTCCGGCCACTTTTCTATTTCATGAAACAGAAAAATTAATTGATATTATCAAATTGATTTTTATTCTTTTTCCTATTCCAAGGAATAAAAGAACAAAAAAAAATAGAAATGCTACCATGCGGAGTCTAAGGCTGCAAAAGGTGTTGGCAAAGCCAAACCAAATGCACCCTAAGCCTCTCACTTCAAATCTTTCTTATTTTATTTTCACCCCTTAGAAAGAAAATAACCAAACACCGCCTTGTTTCCGCTTGTGATTGGCTTATTTAATGGCTAACTAGGTAGCTGCATTCACAATCAAACTCATCCCACACAACCAAGGTAATAAAAGTGCCCTACTTTCACATTTGCTAAATGTTTCAGCATGGTAGGTGTCCATCTTTTACTTCATAAAGGCAGGCTTAATATGCTAGTTTCCCACACACACACACACAAAAGAAAAAAGATCATTTAAATTTATGAAAATGAGGTCAAGGACCAACTTTAAATGGGTTCATCTCCATAAAACTAACAAGCAAGTTTATGCATGACTAAGGATTTTACAACATCTCGAGGGGAAATTATAGAAAAAGTAACATATTGTACATATGTCAATTCAATATTAAACTTTTCAATTATACTACTTTAGTCTTAAACCTTTTCACAGTTTATCAACATAATCATTTTGGCTAATTTTGGCTGGAAATTGCCAATATAGACACCAACCATCCTACATGGCACAACCAACACTTATATATATGGTTTTTTGTATTTTTTTTTTAAATTTTTCTAAATATATTGTTCTTTTTTTTTCGTTTTATTGTGGCTAGCAAAGGAAACCCTTATGACCTAAGCCAGGAAGTACAACCAGTCAAATCAGATTAATACTATGAAAAATTACAAATTTGTACACATGTGATAAACAAAACGTAAAAACCCAAATTGATACACCCGTCAATTATCACGTATCATCCAATTTAGCAATTTGACGGTAAAATTTAAAGAAAACTAATAAGGGATAAATTTGTCATAAATATACCAATTTAAGATTTCTGGTGGTCAAAAAATTAGTTTAGGGTAAACTTATCACAGGTGTACTAATATATGGTTTTTCATGGTATAACCCTTTAACATAGTCTACATGTCATTAAGACTTTTTTCTAGTTCACTAATCATTA
This sequence comes from Eucalyptus camaldulensis, assembly GCA_019915185.1. NCBI lineage: Eukaryota > Viridiplantae > Streptophyta > Magnoliopsida > Myrtales > Myrtaceae > Eucalyptus > Eucalyptus camaldulensis. Next base: position 5,150,698 of record JAHSVA010000014.1, on the reverse strand, counting down.
TGGTTATAGTGCTTAAATTAAGTCAATTTTTTTCAAATATTTAAGCCTTGCTAGCGAGGAATCACCGGACAACCTATCAAATCAAATTTCTTCAAGCCTTGCAGGGTTATAAGAATCTTTTCATACACAGGTGCACTTTCCCTAATCACCAAGTACGTACTCTGTCTTTGCATCAGCATTTTCATCACATGGCCTTTGAAAATAAGGAAAGGCTCATTGTGATCTGTCTTCCCAAAAAAGAAGAAAAAATCATCATATTACATTTGCATAATCCAAATTTTAGGTATCATTTGTCTTTGAATGAAATCTTTGCAAGCTTCCCATCAAAGAGGGGCAGTTATTGACACATAAATTTTGGCAATCCATTTAATCATTCATTGTATAGAAAATCATATATCAACCCCTACTCATAAAAAATTTAATAAGAAATTCTAAATGCAAATTAAGAGCATATTCATTTTAATTGGATAGTAATGAGCCCACATAAGTTGCATTTTGATTGGACTAGCACAGGGAAGCTTTGAGCTTAATTAAACAAAATTTGGCCAAGCCTATCAATCTACGTTAGTGGCCGAAATTTGCATGTGGGATGCACTTGAGGGGGTTCAAATTAGGAAAGATTGCGTTCTTTAATTATATTGGAGATTAGAGATCAAAATTTTGATTATTGGAAAAGGAATGAAAGAGATACCTTATTTTCCTATCTTGAATATATCACCCAATTTCGTTGGTTCAATTCAGGGCAGGGATATCTCAAGAAAAGTCCTCTATAGATAACATCTATCTTTTGACTGGCTAGCGTCTTTAGGGATCCAATCAACATTCCCACTGTTGAAGCGGCAAAAGGACAAATCTTTAGGATCGGCTCTTGGAGGTTCCATGACACATGATTTGTCGGTGACTCTTTTGTCACAATCCCGATTCATTTTTAATGAATCTGCCCAGGTTACATATACATCGTAATTGGTTTGGACATATTCAATTTTGTCTCCATTCCAAAATGCCAACATTTGATGAAGAGAAGATGGGACACAATGAATTCCACGGATCCAATCAGTCCCCAAAGAGAGATTATACAAGCCAGCAGCTTTGACAATGAAAAAAGAAGTCTTTGAAGTTTTGGACACGACAGTGAGATCAGCGATGAACACCCCCTTGGCTTCGTTAATTTTCCCCATGAAGTTTGAGAGTTGTACGTTTGAAGGATCGATTTCGTAATCTCTCTTTTCAAGTTTCTTGAAACACTTATACGGGATCAAAATCAACGTTGATCCTCCATTGACCAAAACTCTGGACACTGGTCCGCCATAGATTTTGCCGTTGAATCGACTCTGTTATTACTAGTAGTGTCACTTAAGGGGGTTGAATAAGAGAATTCAATATACTTGACAAAATATTACGAAATTAAAATTGTCAAGCTTGACATTAATAGAATAACTAAAATGAGCAGTTGTCAAAACACTCTTGAACTAGATCAAGTCTGTAGGGAGTGAATTTGGAGGTATTGCCCAAGAAGAGGGGTCAAATGGCCCATTAGTTAGGTTCAAGCTCTCCCAAGCTCATATCTCGTGTAACTTTGGATTTCATTTTTGAGTTCTTTTAAGCCTTAAGGATTTCTAGGAGTCATCACTAGCCATTATGGGGTCAGCTAGAAACCAAACGAGATGCAAGAGATTTGACTCGTTTCCCACGCAACTAAGCTAAACTAGACTAAATCTATTCCATCTCTTGGACCGCCTCCTTGGCCAACGGTCTTCTTGAAACTCATGGCCGCTGCCATCATCATCGGTTTTCATCAGCCAATCCATTCCACATTCACATCATGCACTCATTCAAAACAATCAATTAGCAAGTTCATCAATCACTAATTAAGAATTAGGCTCGGGAGTTGATTTTGCCCATGCAAATTGAGTAACCCAACTACCTCCTAATCTCACTAGGGTATTCATTGATTAATAGTTAATGATAATTAATATCCACTTATGTTCACAAAACGATATGCTAACATCATTAACCTCTGATTAAGCTCCAATCACCCTTCTAAGCTTCCCGCTGAAGGACGTGCATCGAGAGCCTAACATACATTTAAACATTCACATGCAAGGCTAATTAAGACATGCAATTGACTAATCAGCTATAGGAGACAAGCAAATAATTAGTGAACCCAAAGGATCAGTTCTCAATTTCTGTCTTGACCGGTTCAGTTATGTTTTGACTCAATTGGATCCTTTAATGACCTACCCATTGAACGATTTTAGCAGCAGTTGATAGCTTAGGATATGTAGTTTAATATTCATTAAGACCATTTTTCCCAGCTCAGACATGAAAGACTCGGATTAAAACCATTTGGTTTTAACACCATAAGAACAATCTAGCTCTCTTTCCTTAAATCGATCACTAAAATATGGATTGAAGCCCCTGGACTCGTAAGGGACTATGAGCAGCTCCTACTGTCCATGCCAGAAAAAGGTTTCAGAATCCTCATGCAAAACAGTGTCAATAATTTATTAAGGACTAATGGAGTCAAAAGTCTTATTTCCTCTTGCTAATAGAAAAAGAAATTGATAAGGATCCAACTCGGGCCTCAAACTTAATAATGAACGGGACTCTCCCAAAACAAGAGCTTCGAATCTCAAAAGGAGGAAGGGATAATAACCCCTCACACAAAAGAAAGAAAAAACTATGACTTCAGATTAGTCTACGAAGAGATGAAGTCCTCCTTTCACATTTTATTTCTCTCTCTCTCTCTCTCTCTCTCTCTCTCTCTCACCGTTCACATGATCCAGCTAGCAATCTTGTGCCCCGCTTGCATCATGCATTGAGATGAAAGCTGGCATCAGCCCTTGCGTATTCTGAAAAATGACGCGGGCACAGAGACTCCGTGAGTCAATAGCAAGTCATTTTTTATGGCCCAAAAAGTGGTTAGCTGGCAAGCATCCCTTTCAATTCAATTGTGACCTCTAGATGTCCCACCAAAAGTCAATAGCAAGTCATTTTTTAAGGCCCAAAAAGTCGTTGGCTGGCAAGCATCCCTTTCAATTGTAACCCCTAGATGTCCCACCAAAAGTCAATAGCAAGTCATTTTTTAGACGGAAAAAATTGAAAGCTAGTAATTTTTCTTGAGTAATTCTGGCGTACACCTTCAAATAACTTTACACAAGTGATTTTAATAACTATTGAGTTAGTGGTTAGTGATAGAGCTAAACGGTTGCATACTCCAATTAGAGAAGTTAATTGATAGACTAGATCTATGCTAACCAAAATATCTTTCGACGGCAGTTGGTGGACGGTGGGCGATGGACGACAAAGAAAAGAAAAAAAAGAAAAAAAAATTCTTAAAAAATCATTAAAAAAAATTAAAAGAAATACTGCATTATAAAAAAAAATTGTGGATTGTACTAAACGCATTCCTATTCTTTTTCTATTTCGAGAATAAAAATTTTGTATAGTTATCAAACGCGTTCTTTTACTTATAAATTATTTCAGGGAGTAGAAATAGAAAAATATCGTTTATGAAAAACATCATTTCTCGAAATAGAAATGTTTCTAAACAGACTCCAAATTTCCACTGCTCAATTTGTTGCCATAATTTTATTCGTCTACCCGTCTTGATCAAAACAGTTGTGAGGCGTTCATATATGTATTTCTCTCATTTAAAAAAAAAAAATAGGAAACATATATGAACCATGTGCGAATGTGAAGACGCTGTTTATTAATCTATTATATATATATGTACAGCTGCGTAAAGCAAGGCACTACCACTGAAGAGAGAGAGAGAGAGAGTGAGAGAGAGAAGACTGCTTGAGAGAGAGAGAGAGAGAGAGAATGGTGGACTCAGGAGCAGAGACGACGACGTTAGAATTCACGTCGACGTGGGTGGTGGCCGTGGTTTGTTGTGTGATAGTGCTAATTTCTTTCCTTGTTCACAGGTTTCTTCAATGCGCCGGGCAGGTCCGCTCTTGGTTTCTTTCTTTCTACTGTGATTTCATCACCTCCTGAGATACTCGTCTCGTGATCAATGGTGACCGTGTGACCGACTCTTGTTGACCGCAGCTTTTGAGCAGGCCGAAGAAGAATTACCAGGGTCTCCGCAGGGGCAGGCGAAAGCATCTCTTCGATGCCTTGCAGAAGATCAAAGAAGGTGAGCGCACTTAAAATTGATAGAGAACGAGACGGGTTTTATATGCTTTATGTTATGTCGTACACATGGAATTGATGTGCACGGGTTTTGGCTGCCGTAACTGTCCCAGGACAAATTTATATGAAACCAAAATGTGTTTATAACTTATATGTGATGGTTTTGTTTTTGGAAATTTGGCAGAGTTGATGCTGTTGGGGTTCATATCCTTGCTGCTATCGGTGTTCCAGACGAGAATCGGGAAGATTTGCATATCGGAGACACTCGCCAACGTCTGGCTTCCCTGCCACAAGCCTGCTGACTCTTATTCCACCACCACTGCCCACTTCTCGACTAATCCCATCCCTTCCGATGGATGTCGAGGACGCCGACTCCTGGCGGACACCACTGATTACTGTCAAGAGGTAAGTTTACTCTCTCTCTCTCTCTCTCTCTCTCTCTCTCTCTCTCTCTCTCTCTCTCTCTCATTTTAGTATTGGCAAACAGATAACCATTGGGTGTTTTAGCAAATGATGAATCTATAAAATGCTTAAATTATTACTCCAATGAGTGTGCACAGCATATAATCTTTGTTGCGTATTGTCTCAGGGGAAGGTGCCGTTGTTATCTCTCACGGCACTTCACCATCTGCACATTTTCATATTCGTGCTAGCCACCTTTCACGTGATCGTCTGCGTGGTCATCATTCTATGTGGACAAGCAAGGGTATATGACTACTGTTGACTCCAAAGAATTTTCTATTTTGCATATACATATCTTTGATTAATTCTGTAGATTTTCCTACCGTGCTGTTGATTATAGTTACACTATTGGTGGAAATGGGAGCAATGCATTATAGAGAATAGGAGTTACATCAAAGAAGAGGGTACGTGATTCATTTTGCTAAATCCTTCTCTTTTCCCACGAGTAATCGCAAGGGCACAGAAACTGATCCACAAACTAAACTGACAAGTCACAAACTAAATCCTATGGAATGCTTGTCAGAATAGTCTACCCACTATGGAAAATTTACATAAGCGAAAAGTAGTTCCAAGTCCACAATGTTCGCTGTGCAAAAACCAGATGGAATCTACAGAGCACCCCCTTCTTCTTTGCCCTTGGACGAGAGAAATCCGGGCTCACCCGTCCCTAAACATTCAGCCATATTCTCAAGGGTTAAGTAGAATAGAGATATGGCTCCTGCAGCTCCTTAATACCTTAGGAAACCCACAATCTCTGGAATTGGTGGCTTCCATCTTCTGGTTTATTTGGAAATCTCACAACAACTTCATATTTAGACAGAAACTCCCAGACCCAACACAAGCACTCCAGGGAGCTCTAACATCCCTCAATACCTACAGAAGGTGGAACTCAAGTCAAAAATCAAACCTTTATTCACCTACCTCTTCCCAAATCTGTAAACCCCCAAGCCTCAGAACCTTAAAGATTAATATTGATGGCTCCTTCAACGAAAATTCCATGGAAGGTGCAATCGCCTGTATTTGTCAAAAGTCTAAAGGGACGCTTGTGGATGGCTTGGCAAAATCGATCCCTGTCTCCTCGGCCTCACAAGCGGAATATAGGGCTCTCTCAGAAACCCTAATGTTCTTACTCCCACGAAGACAACAACCCCTTGAGATGGAGTCAGATAGTCTAACTTTGGTTAAAGCAGTGGAGAGCAGAGGTATAATCCCATGGGATGCACATGCAGTTGTCTCCCAATGCCTTGAACTGACTTCGAGCTTCTCACAGTAGCGTATGACCCATTGCCCACATGAAGCCAACTCTAACGCGGACTGGGCCGCAAAAGCTCAAAGAAGAAATGCTCTGCCGCGGGACTGGGTCTCATCCCCTCCCCAAATCTTGTTGACCTACTTTGTAAGGGAGCCCAGTTTATGGGTTCTGCGTTTTCAGATTGAATAAAATTTCATCAATTTACGACCAAAATAATAATAATAATAAACTGATAAGTGACCTGGTAAATTAGAATTGAATGCTTTGAATGTGCCTCACTTGTATACCCATTTACAAGAAGTTGTTTCATAATTGTATACCAATTTTATAGGTCAATCTTTTGCCTAATATGAGGTATCTTATTGGAGAGCTGCAGATCGTTGCCGCAAGCTGACCGAGCTTGCTAAAAAAGATGGTTGTTTTTCCTACCGAAGCAAAAGATCAGCAATAATTGGCTGGTTGGTAAGTCTCGTGTGTCTTTTAAAGAAGTTATTGCATAGTTTATAAACTATTAAAACGAAATCATCTAAATCATTAATTATGTCGGACCCTATGTGGACTCGCATTATCAACAGTTGAAATGAGCATAATCTTCATGATGTCTAGACTATACGATATTTTTTTGAACTTTGGCCATTCCCTTTTATCACTTTATTGTCGAGTAATCTTGGAATAAAATATTTTGGTACTTCTAAATCACGATAATTATTTGAGAAAAGAAGACAAACTTAGGATCTTTCAGTATTTCGATAGAACTCACAATGCATGGTTGAAATTATATCACACATACTAAGTAAAATTTACTCCTGAAGTTTTATATAAATTAGTTACGTAAGGTAGATCTTCACTAGGAAATATATGTCGGGACTACACCAATTTTCTTATTAGAGTATTTTATACACAAGTCTATTAATAATGCTACTACATTAGTGACATATGGACAAACCCAATACGCTTCTCAGATTTCCCCTAATAGAAGCTCTATAAGAATTAACAAATACAGTCAACGCCTTCTCTCCAGCTTCATCACCAAATTTAAAACTACTTAATCAACTTTCTATTCTTTTTTACTTTTTTTATCAGTATTGTTTCTCTACCATGAGTCTCCCATATGCTAGAAGAGCTCTGCTAACTGCTAGCAATTTGTCTTGAAGCATTTCTTTTCATCGGCCACTAATCAATTTTACAAATCAATATTAGCTTCTAATGAGTTACAAAATGAACAAGTGAATGTTGTATTGAAAGGATGACTTTGGATTAGGTCTCCTTTTTTTGTATTAAGTCATCAATACTGTCGTATTAAGTCGCTAATTAAAATTTAGAGGCCTCTGGGGTAGGGACTTAGTCCCACATTGCTTGAGTGTGTGCAAATAGTGTTATATAGATGTCTGCTTTCGCAGGAGGTGAGCCTCTATATATACATCGCTCATTTGTAGTAAGATAAAGGAATTGGTCAGGAATTACTACTTATCAGCTCACTATAAGAATTTCCATAGGAAAATAATACTAGAAATGCAATTATTTCTAACGTTCAATTTAGTGTCAAATTTTTTTGTCGAATTACTTAAGTGCCACTTTTCTAACTAAAAATATGATCACTTAAGTGTCAACTCCAATAACCACTAGGACCAGTGGCCACTCTTTTAACATGGAAGGGGGAGGTGAGGGGTTCAATCCACATCTTATCAAGAGGGATGGGATGGGGATGCTTAGGTTTCAGGAGTGGGTTTCGACTGCCACACCCTGCAAGAGGCAGGGTAAAAGTCTGAGAGTAAGTGTAGGGTAGGAATAGAGTAGGACTGACAAAAAAAAAAGTGTCAACTCCAATTTCGGATGCCGAAAATCCAACATACCAATGTCCTAACATTTCTTCTAATCGATGTGACTCGTTGGTGTGTCCAGTCAGCAATGATAACCCTAAATGACGCCGTTTAACACATGATTGCCCCAATTCAACCTTTCTTCAAGCCCTAATCTCACAATAGATGATTTGGGAAAAAATTCAGCCTCATCTCAAACCCGAACCTCACAATCATGGATTTGAGACAAAATTAGTAACTGAAATTTGCAATAGAGGTCTGCTACTTCATTTGTGTGTTTTGTCTCACCGGAATTTCAATTTTTCCCATGGGATTTTGAGGAAGGGGATGGAGTTGAGGGAGAAGAGGAGGATGACATCGCCCTTGCAGATGCCCATGGAGGAAAGGCGGGAGGTGAGGGAGTTGATGGAGTGCCAGAGCTTGCGAAAGGGGACGTGGAGACGTGGAGGTAAAAATGAAGGCCGAGGAGCCGCAACGCATATAAGAGGAGATGAAGGGAGTGATGTCGAGAGAGAGGTCGGGGGAGAGGGGAATGGGTTGCGCTTGCTGTAGAAGGTGGAGTAAGAGGTATGGAAACCATTTTTGGTATACTTCTTGAGAGCTTGATCTTCAAGCCAAGCGATCTCTGTTCTTGGATGAGAGAGAGGGGGGAGAGAGCTTCAAGCCAGGTCATCATCCACTTTGGACTTCATTTTTTAGAAGAAAGTTACGTAGATATTAAAATTTCCTATGAAAAAAAAAAAACTAACTATAAATTTGACAGTGATCCGGCGAAAAATTTTTGCACCAAAGTTAGCGTCATTGGAAAATTATGGCTTTTCTAGTGTCATTTTCCCAAAATTTCACCACTTAGGTTTTTCAACTAAGACCTTGTAGATGACGGGCTAATATACGCATACGTGAAAACACACATGCCATTCCATATATGCAGAGACTTGATATGCAGAAAATATTTTGTTGGTGTGTCGTTTGTACTCCAATTCATTGGAGCCTTCAAACCTAATGGGTGTCACTAGATTTCATTTCCATTTGCTGTTTAGTATATATAGCACACTCAAACTTGTTCCATCTTCTTCAATACCCTAGTCAGTGTAGAAAGCAACACCTAGAAGCTCCTTTTCGTGGAATGAAGCTTTCTAGAAGACATGATGAGATTGTCTCTGAACAGTTCTTCCTCTTCTGCAGCATACGATTGGCAAGCACTTTTTTCCGTCCTTGACTGAGTTGGAGTACATTGCGATCCGTCTGAATTGCATCAAGGTAGGAAATTCTGGCCGTGCTTCTCTATTTTTCCTTAAATTTAATTGGCTTCTTTCTTCCACCATCTTTACAGGCCCGTGATATGGAAAATCCCGAAGATCATTTTCAGAAGTACGTAATCCATGGTGTGCAAAAGGATTTCGACAAAGTAGTTGGAATCAGGTGAACGATACTGCTTTGTGTCTAGAAAAAATGTTACCTTCATGAAGAACTGCTAGTATCTTCTGCAATTGACAGTGTTTCATGACTAACAATATCTCCAAAAAATATTCAGCGGATTCTTCAGGTATACTGATTTTCTTGTTCTTATCAATGCAGTTGGTATCTGTGGCTGTTCGTGGTGCTTTTCTTGCTCCTGAATGTTGCTGGTGAGTGATTTGGGCACGAAATGTATTACATTCTCCACTGTGTTGCTGCTATTAAAGTTCAAGATTTCCAAAATCAGAAGTGTTGTACGAAGTTCAAGTACCTCTCTTTTTTTTTCAGGCAATGTAATGCGTATTAAGACCGATCTGCAAAATTGAATTTTTCAGAGCAAGTGTAACATTTAAATAAATGGGTCACTTTCGACACCACTAACAATCTGCCACGTCACTTAGTAGAACAATTTTGTAAACCAGCCTTAGTGATTGGTTAGCATTAGCATTTCTCTCCTTTTTGCTTTAAAGTGAGACCATAAGTTATTTCAAAGAAAGACATCATATGAATTGTCTTGGATGCTATTTCCTTGCAGGATGGAATGCCTACTTTTGGATATCTTTCCTTCCCTTGACTGTAAGTGTAATGATGAATGGTCGTCCTTTTTGAGTTGTTGCATTTTGCAGTAGTAAAGTCGTCCATTGACTATTCAATCTCTACCGTATCTTGGGATGTTCAAACTATGGCCGAACGTGCAGTAAATGTAATTTCATTGCCTTTTGGACAAAATTGATGAAAGGACAGCTACTAATTCGTAGGAGGAGGATTGGCACGGCCTTGTCCTAATGATAAATTATGTTCAAGACATACATAGGAATTAAACCATGTAACCTCTTGCTTGCACTAAAAGAACAAATTTTGCTCGTAGAGGAATCCATAAAAGATCATGTTGAGTCTTACTTGGTGGAAACAATATGTATCTGCCTTCCCTTTTCGCAGCTTCTGCTGGCTGTCGGCACGAAACTGGAGCACATAGTAAAACGGCGGACTGACAAGATCCTCGTGGAGTATCGTTCAAGTGCAGGGGCCTCAAAATCAAAAGTTACCGCTATTGAATTTTCAGATAAAGATTTCTGGTTCCAAAAGCCTCACCTTGTCCTCGACTTGATTCACATCATACTCTTCCAAAACTCTTTCGAGCTTGCTTTTTTCTTCTTTATATTGGTGAGCATTGATTTCCCAAACTTCTGTTTATATTGGTTGGGAGAAAATCGGTTCCTAACATACCATACCTCCTTGGGAAACGGGGTAAAGGGTAGAAAATGGGACTAATGCCTGCGTCTTTTCTTACAGTTCGAATATGATTTTCACTCATGTATTATGGGAAAGGTTGGCTATGTCATCCCGAGACTTGTCATAGGGTAAGAATGATAATTCTATCTTCAACCTGAATGTCATATAAGATTGACAATCAAGTCCTATAATCGCTAACTGGTCTAATTGTGTTGTTTAGAGTGTTTGTTCAGATCATGTGCAGTTATAGAACACTGCCACTATATGCCATTATAAAAAAACAGGTAAATAAGTTGAGTTACTACATCTATTACTGACATATGTACTAGTCACCTATTTAATTAAATTCAAATATGGGACTGAAGGTGCAATATTTCTTTTGTTTGTGTCTTGATGAAACTATGAAGATGCTATTGAAGCACAGTAGATCGAAAAAAGAGAAAGAAATGAAGATTGTGACTTACATTTGGGACCGCATTGACAAGTGGGATGAAAGGAAGAATGAAAGGAAGAAGGCAACTGAAAATGGATCAACCCAAGGGGATTCAAGAAAGAGGCTAGTGACAAATGAGCAGACAAAAGCTGGTGAAATTGAGACAGAGGAGAAAGCAGACATTGAAGCACAAGATGGAAGCAAGCCTGAAAGTACATGAAAACCAGGAGAGCAGCGATGGGTTTAGTCGAATAAGTTTTGCTTCTCTTTTGGGTCCCTCCGTAGTCTTGGCCGATTCTTCTGTCAAGTCATCGAACTTTGAATTACTCTTGTCATTAATTAGGCTTTCACGGCCAGCCATACTCCTGGAACCGATCGCCGGACACTTGAAGAAGTCGTGTATATAAATGAACCCGCTAGGGCTTGGCTGGTGTCGCTGGAAAGGGTTTAGTAGATCAGAACCAGAATTTCGTTAAGATTACCAAACTCTTGCGTACCTAATTTTTCTAAGGTTTGGCCTATCTACGAGGCATAAGAAAGTTGGTAGAGCCGCATCATCTTTCACTTCCTTTCACATTACTTAAAATACATTATCTTTTACATCAAGCAGATAAAGAAAGCTTATTAATAATAATACAAAAGTTGAGGAAAACGAAGGCTCTTGCTAGATTCACGCAATATATTTAAAGTACGTATTCCACAGAAAATTCGAAATATGGAAAATATTTTCTGAAAAATGATTGATTATATCTCTTAGAGAAATTATTCAACAGAAAATTTTTTCATTATCAACAACCATTTATGCCTAATTATTTTCACTGGTGATTAAATATTCTGCATCCATTCATTTTTGCCAACAACACAGAAATCATTTTTCGAAAAAACTTTTCCAAATTTTAAATTTCTAATGAAACAAACGCACTCTTTAGAAATCATGAGAAAGTGTCTTTCAAGTGCAAATTCGTTTGAGCAGTGAATCTACAGAGTGCGAAGTTCTCCTTTTGCCTTTCACCATGTCAATTAAGCGAATGACTCCCGTCTGCTTGTGAGTTTAAGGCAATAATGAGATTATCTTTTGCAACGCGGGATGCCAACTTGCCACTTCTATACAGTCCATCTTCTCTCAAGGTCCACCTTCATCATCAGTTAAGAATCGAGGAGTTTGCACACACCGAGTAGCCGAGAGAGAGAGAGAGAGAGAGAGAGAGAGAGAGAGAGTGGCCGAGCCAGGAGTCGATGGGACGACGTTCGAGTTCGGACCGACGGGGGTGGTGGCCGTAGTTTGTTGCATCATAGCAGTGATCTCTTTTCTTGTGAAAGGTCCCTTCATTGGGCCGGCCCGCTAAATGCACCTTGTTCCTTGGCATCTCCAACGTGGTGTTGTACTCTGTCGCAAAAGACCCCGCTCACGGTAAAGAAAGTGACTGCAGTTTGTCAAATATCGCAGAAACTGCGAGAAACAGCAGAAGCCTCTCCTTGATGCCTTACGAAAGATCAAAGAAGGTGAGACCCTGTTTACCCGGAATAAGTCAGTTCCCGTCGTTAGAGTCCAAAAGAAATCTGGTTGAAAAGAACAATGAATCTTGCTCTTATGCAGCTTTTGCTCGCTGTTGGCACCCAGCTGGGACGTGTAACGGCACCGAGCTTGCTTCACATCGCACTTCCAATCCTCTTTCGAATGGCCTACTTATTCTTTGTATTGGTGAGTATACACTGGCACGGGATAAACTTTTCTATTACAGAGCTTTCACCTTTTCGCATGCCAAACAAATGCTTCCGGTCGCGCTCCAGTTCAGGTAATTTCAGCTCTGGCTCCATGGGAAAGGTCAGTCATATCATTGCAAGAACATGTTATACGCGAGCCTGATTTGCATCTATTCGATCCTTATTCGCATTCAGGACAAATCTTTGAAGCCGAGCACTTTATCTGTGCATTTGCTCTGGATAGAAAATTTGTTCAGGTTACGACCGTTATGCATCGATGCGATGTCAGAGTTAAAAGTATGGGACTGACGAAGACGCATTCCTTTCGCTTTTCTTGGTTCATGAATGTATAGCTGGAGGAGCGAAAAGAAAGAGGAGCTCAAGAGAAGCAGCTATCATGGAAGGCGCTGTCGGTTTGGAGGCGGCGCACGGAAGAGATGACCGAACATGGGCCAACGAGAAGGAATCGGGCCAGAAGACATTGAAGCAGAAAAAGGCTCGAGGATTGGTACCTGAACCGGTTCTTTTAACCCGAGTTGGAATTCTCACGCGCTCTAGCTTCCTGTGAGCCATCAGACCAAACGAGTCCCACCTAAGTCTCACCAAATCAGACGGCACCCATGCACTCGGGCCGCATATAGCCTGGTGCACGGAATAATCAGAACGAGACCTACATGGCTTCTTCAGCTGCTTTATCCATGTTTACAGAAAGTCCGTGTTGTTCCGTAATATTTCAGTGGTGTCTCCACGGACCGTTTCATCTCCGGAGGAGAATGTCAAGCCGACGCTAAAGGCCAGCATTTTAAATAAGCCTTGCAAATTTCGCATGGAAATTCAGGTTTTAAAAAAAAAAAAATCAAACACGACTTGACCACGGTTGGTAGTACATAGAGTACCCAGAAATTCACGTTCTAGAGGTTCGACAATAAAAACGGATGTCTAAACCAGGCACCGGCAATGCATGTGCCGAACCTCTCTTTACTCATTCCTCCGCAGCACTGGCAGCGCTTAGATCCACGCTGAGGTCAAGAACCTGCCAGAAGAATGCAACTTGGTCAGCATCTCTATCTCCTTATCTCTTTACCCTTCAATTACTTATCAAGAAAGCTTGAATTGCTGCTATGGAGAGTTAAAAAAATAGCATCTTTATGATCTTTAATCATTTCAAAGCACTGTCATCCAGTTTTCATACTTTTGCCTTCTGACTTCTGCCAATGAACTTAACGACTACTTTGACAAACCGACACACTTTATATTTAGTTAGTATTATCTGTCCAATTCAAACTGTTACACATCTCAATAATGCATAAGCTTTTATTTTTTTAATATTTTCAGGATCCCTTTGGTCGTTAATTGAAGGGGACTGGAGGCTTGATTAGCAGAAAGAAAAGAGAGTGCAGTAAGTGGAACTTGTGGGCAGGGGCAAGAAAGTAGGTCTAAAAGTTGAGAACTGATACTGCATGGTAAATAGCCAACACCCTTCTAACCAATCCAATCGCCTGCATTGCACTAATTGGACATGAGAAGAACAGGAGGGCATGGCAAGGTTCTATCATTTAACTAGCCAAACATTCATATAATGACTTAAAGGGTGAGTTGACTTAGGAAACGGACAGATGCATGATAATCAGGTATAATTAACGAGAAGGATAGAACACCAGCAATTCTAGTATTAATAGCTTCCAAAGTCTCCTCAAAATCACTTCCAAATGCACAAGACAACTTATCAAAGATTATCTCATGCTCACCACACCAACGAAGAATTCATCATCAAGATCACAGTTAAATAGCAGAAGACATTTCCAAGAAGTAATTCTTACCTTTCCAGTGATCATGGTATACATGTTAAGCACATCCATAACAGTCGACTCGAAGTGGGTTGTGGCATCATAACTCTGCAGGTATAGCAAGATATTAACATGATATCAATATAATTGAAAGCTCCTAAACTCCACATATATATCACAGAGAGAGAGAGAGAGAGGGAGAGAGGAACAAAACTCACAGTTGATATGAAGCAGTTGTCAAGAGAAGGTTCATTGACTGGTTCGTATCTATCATAAGTGTCATAAAAGATCTCATCAACAGGTCCCAGCAGATCAACCCCTGGCTTCAGTTCTATCTCAGGTTGATCAGTTTCAGCCTCTGCCGAAACAAATGCAATGAATTTGCCCTTTGGCGCGACATTGTGAGAGTATGAACAACAGAAAAGATACCTGCTCAAAAATAGGCACAGTTAAACAATAAGTCAAAATCAAGGAGCGATACTTAGATTATCAGGACATGAAATAAATTTAAACCATCGGCAATCTATTAAGTGGCACATGAAACTATCTATGAAATTTAAGATCCAAATGCAGGTATCAAATACCATTTAGAAATGATATGTGGCTCAAGCAGATTCTAATCGTGACCAAAATGATTGATTACGTAAACTTAATAAAATATCATCGATCTCATGGGACCAGATAATTAACTCATTACACTTAAATTCATCTGCTTTCCCACCTCAAATACAACAAATGCAGTTAAATGGATAACTGAGAATCTTTTTTGTTGGGACAATAAACATTTAGATTTGCCTCTTCCCCGTTCATTTCTCAAACAAACTTTGACATCAAATATAACAAGAAGCTGTAGCTAATAATCTCCAATTAGTGTATACAAGAACTTACATATCTGACTTGCGACCCAACTGTTTCTGTGGGATAATAACCTGCACTGAGTGAGAATCATTGGTGTTTGGGATTGGATGGCTCATGATACAGATTGCTCTGGAGACCTTCCCAATTTTCCTAACCTGCAAAAGTTCACATATTCCCTTCTGAGTATGATGTCAAATGTCATTGCAAAATTAAAAAGAAAAAAGGTGCATCTGCAATTAATTCGCCTCCGTGGTCATCAGGACTTGTTACTGGTTCTTGCTTTGTTAGAAAGGATGGAGTGTAAAACATTTTGCGAGGTTCATGTCCTTCAGGGCCGAGAAAGTAGTCATATGTTAGTGGCAAAATAAATCTTATATTCAAAAACCATCAGCACTGATGCAGCACAATTATCTTTTTACTGGTATCAAGGGGGTGCTGCAAGCACACAAGATCTCCATGCAAAGAATCTGACAGATAGAACCAATATGCACCTATTTAACCAAGCTCCACAAAATTTTTAAAACCAATTTAAGCTACAATAGTCTCGTGGAAGATTACTATCCGATCTTCAGAATCAATACACAAATTATACTCTAGAAGCTCATACCAATTATATCAAGCAAACTGGACTCTGACGTAAGATCGCTAACATCCTGCAATAATCATGATGCAGTATCATATATATTACCTTGTTAGTCAAGTAGGAAGGGTCACAAACAACTTTTTTGCATTTAGCAGTTTCACCCTCTGATGTGACACCAATGACTTTGCCTTCCTCGTTGAACTCCACCTGCAATAACAGCAACATAAAACAACATTTTTTTAATTAGTAGCAGATTTAACTTGAATAAACACCACTCCATGATATTGGCAGAAACTAAGTATATAATTACTAGCCCAAATATAAATGAGAACCAAATGAAATGATTACCTTGCATTCCGGTTTGTTCAACATGTAAGTCCCGCCATATACAGCACTAAGCCGTGCAAATGCCTGGATTACAAAGAAAAATGTTAAACAGAAACTAAAGTAAATGGTCAGGCACTGTATCTAGAGCAACTGAATGGACATGCATCTGTGATGCTAGATGTACCTGAGGGAGCTCTCCCAACCCATACAAAGGGTAAATATAGGGAGATCCTCCTTGAAAACGAGCAAGTGACTCTGCATAGAGCTATCAAGTGGCCAATGGAAAGAAGAGGAATGTCAATTCAGAGATCTCTAAACTAAATGATAAACATTTTTGTTCTGGGACAGGATCATTCACCTTCATTCTCTTGACAGTATCCAGGGCAGGCTCATCTAGGAACCGGTCATCTCTATGGAGCGCCAACGCATGGCCAATAAAATCCATGGTGTTGTCATCCAGACCATATTTTCTGTTCAAACATCAACAGAGGCAAAATGACCAAGGATTCCATTGTTCGACCAGCTAACGTCATTCTACTTATTATGATAGCTGGAACAAATTCATGCAGAAGAAGAGAAAATGAAAGAAATACTTGAGTAAGAGCAACGTAAGAACTCTCCACTTTGTTCTAGACTTTCCTTTTTTTTTTTTTATTAAGTAATATCATTTACAATGCAATATCCAAAATAGAAAATGCAGAGGAACACTTCCTGCCACAAGTAGTGCATAAAATGGTATAAGACTGTAAACATCTAGAAAATTTAGTTATCATTTAATCAGTCGTCAGAATGGGAACTTCTAGGCGAAACAGTTTGCAATTGCAGTGCAGCATAGATTTTTTTAAAGAGATTACAATGACATGGCAACCCAGGAAAGTATTTAAATACATACGCTATCAGTTCTCTCGTTGTTACACGTGTCAGATCCATCCCCTCATGTGTCTTTGGATCATTTTCATCATAATCTTGAACGTATATGAAGAACTTTCGGGCACGACGCTTCTCAAACATGCCCATGAGTGGAGATTTAAGTGCTTCCATGTCAGTAGCAGGCACCTTGTGAACCTGTCATTGGCATTACTATATCATTGAATGAGAGGAAAAATTAGGCAGACCTGCAAATTGGTGTTCCAATATAGGGTCCATCTCCATACCTTTCCCTTATTGAAGACATAGCCGCCATCCACAGCTTTGAAGTACAGATACTTGGTAACATCCGTATGAATGAGGACTCGCACAAGAGTACCATTTGCCATCATAAACTACACAGAAGCACTAGTCAGCAATGAATAAATAATGAGAATATATATGATCTGCCACAACTTAAATTGTAGGCCAATTAACAAAGTGTGAGAATTATACCTTTGGGACCATGTCAACATTATAATCCCTGCTAGAACCCAAATGTGGAGGAGGTTTATCACTATTCCTAAATTTCTTCCAGAGCTGCAGTTCTCATCAAAAGAAAACATTCAAACCACCAATTAAAGATAAGGCAATAATGCAGAAAATTGCCATGAACACTTGAAGAAAGCAGACCTGAATGAGGTTAAGTGATGTTGACTCTGCTCCATAATAGTCATTCCTATCCATGTGCAAAACCTGGTTCAAAAGTTTCTTTCATCAGCAACAGAACAGGAATCCACAATCTATGGTAATTACCATTGTTTTGATAAGGGAAAAAGAGAATGAGGAGAGAAACTGAGAATAGTTATTTCATTGCATATTTTGCAACATTTATTAAAAGAGAAAAATCCGCATGCCCTTAGACAATTACAAAGAAGATAAAGAAGAGTGAATAACATACATGACAAACTACATGAAATGGTTAATGTAGTACGAAATTTTAAAAAGAAAAATGTCGGTTCAAAAATAAACTAGTGGAATGGATATACTGTTCAATAAATACTTGCTTCAGTAAGTTCCTATTGTATATAAGTTACATTTAGTCTTATAATTTTATGAGGAAGCAAACACAGCTAGCTCTAGTCTAGCCTAGTATGACATTCAGCACTTCCATTAATGTGATTTTCCACAAAAAGTTTTTCGGCCAGCTGTAAAAGCAGAGTGACACGAGGGCTGCCAAATGTAGTCTATTTGCCAATACCAGAATGGTAGAAGGGTGTACGACCATTGACGTCAACCCACCAAAGTTTTCCACTGTCCTATTAGCTCAGGCCAGAGCTATGGCATACAGAGGTATTCTTATCGCAGGACTCAAGATCTTACTGGATTCACAGGATCACATATCGGACTCGACTTAGAGACCAAAGAGTCTGAGAGGTATAGCCACAAAACGCCTCTTAAGTGTCCAAGGACTGGCTTATGTCCTGTTAGAGCAACTTTTGCAGGGAGCTACCTAAAATTTATGGCATGGAACTCATGGAAACAGCCAAATGCTGAAGGGCCAATCTCCTTGATTTGACATACTATGTGGTGCAGCGGTCTAAGTTTCAAGGAACTTTCCGTCAATCCTCCTCTCTATCCAACAAGATGAAAAGATAAGTGCGTCCGTCTCCATAAAAGGCATGGTGACAAGTCAATCGGACAAGACAATGTACTATTCCACCTCTACTGTCCGCAAAGCTTAGACCATTCAAATAATTACATGTAATCAACATACTTGAGACTGGCCCGATTCAATTATCACGAAGTTGCCACCTGAATTTGAGATCAAACACAGCGAAAACTAGAGGCATCCATGTCCAATCTCTGCCGATCACCATATGAAAAAAAAATTAAATCTTTGCAATTTCAATCGAGCTCATCGGCAGCTTAAAACCAATAAAGCAAAGCCCAATCCAACTGCCGACCGGTTTCTTAGATCATCTCCGCATAAATTAGCATTGCCATCCTCACGTAAACCCCCTAGCAAAGCTAGGCTTCCCCATTTCAAGAGCCTCGCTCGTCCGTCCCAACACTAATCGAACACAAGACAACACACCAGCAGCCAAAAAGCCCCAATCGCCGATCTCCTCAGCATCGATTTCCACTGCCTACTAGATTCGAAAACATGATCAACCGACTCCCCAATCCAAACGAACACCGACTCAAAAAAACCCCCCGAAGTCAGCGCGCAGATCCTCACCGCATCGTCAACCCCAAAAAAATATATATTAAAAAAAAAAAAAAGGAAACTTCCGCAAATCTAACGACGCGATGGCGAAATCACGCACGACCCTCGAGAGGATTCGCGCATCCGAGGCACGGGATCGAATCGCAAACGACCGATCGAGCGAGGAGACGACGGGAGAAGGAGGAGGGACCTTGAGGCCGTCGACGGAGAGGAGGCCGGAGAGGATGCACTCCTTGAGGCCGGTCCCGAGCACGATGACGTCGTACTCCTCATCCATGGTGGCGGTCCGTCGCCGGCGACGATCGGTGGGTGGGTGGCGGAGCGCGGCTCGGGCGGCGGCGGAGGAGGGGAGATCTGAGAGAGAGTAAGACCGGAGATGCCGCAGGAGCAGGAGAAGGTAGGAGTTGGAATACGATGATTGCGTGCTGTCCCCGGTTGAATCGGTGATACTTATAAAAAAAGAAAAAGGAAAGAAGGGAGAGAGATGCTGGGCTTTATATTATAAAGCTTGTCGATTTCAGCTGCTTCCTGCTCCTCTTTTTTTTTTTTAATTTTATTTTTCTGCAATTTCTTTTTTTTTTTCTCTCTTCTTCTTCTTCTTCCTTTCTTTATTTCTTTTTTTTTAATATAATATTGGGACGTGGATGAAAAGGTCTTCGTGAACTCGATGCCTGGGGGACTGAGTGAATATGACCTGTTTTTTCAATAAAGCGGAGATGCTTATCCGCTGGGGTGATTCATTCGGTCCATTATGGAGTATGGACCACGAGGCAGCGAAGGATTTGCTTTGAGCAATGCGTGATTTAAGCTTATGTCGTCGCCCCCAAAGTAATTTTCCCTTCTTTAAAAAAAAAATAATAATAAGAGTACCCATTTAATGAATCACTTCTGCTTTTTCGAATTAATCTTGATTTTTCTTAAAACACAATAAGAAAATCGAGAAAAGTACTGACTCTTATTTGTGGTATAAACAAGTCCTCCTAAAACTTGTGATCCAAGTTCTACTACTAAAGCTACTTTGATTCAATATGGAGTAAGATATGAAGAAAAACTCCTAATATTGTCCAGATTATGGAAAATCACATAATATGTTTGTGTAATTTAAGATAGAAATTTAAAAAATTAAAAATTTCAAAAATTTCACTTGCTTAATGTAATCTCCCGGAATATGTAGATCTAAAGCTCCCTCACCAGCATCATTCTCTTCAATTCCCTTGGATTTGTCTCCTTTGCCAAGCCCACTCCCATCTCCACCTAGAGGCCATAAACCCCTATTCGGCTTCATCGAGTGAGAGATGATTCACCATGTGATGTATAATTTCTCCTTTTTACCCTCATTCATTAGGACAAGATCGGCCGATTAGCAATGACAGTCGGCGATGGTTGGAGGCAACATCAATTGCATGGTGGTTTGTTGTGGAGGTGGTCCTTGAGCAATGGCCGGCAAAGCCAAATGCATCCCTTCATCTTTTGAAGAAAAACTATTGAGTTATTTAATAAAGAAAATATTCAAGCCAGATTCATCCCACCCCTAACCCAAATTTATTTAGAGAATGTTGTCAATTACTGTATATGATATTTTGTTATCCTATCAAGATTTACCAAACATAATCTAAGCCTCTCCAACAATAAACTCCAGTGGAAGAATCATGCCATTTCTTGCTATGAAACTCATCTAAATCGACAATTCTATATATTTGGATTGTTCAACATAAAATTGTAGTCTTAACAACACACTTAATTGTACCATGTCTTTCTTACTTCACTCTTCATCTCACCACGTGGTAAAAATTACCTGGGGATCTTAACGGTTTAATTGTTTCCGAATTTACCCTAAAGTTTCTCAAAGCATTTTAGTAATTATTTCTATGGTGTTTTCGAAGCGATCTTCCCTTTCCATAAATTTTTTCAGCTTGAACTATAATGATGTACAAAGTTGGATACCAGCCACGACACTAGTGGCAGTCAACACGCGTGACTGAACAGTCTCTACCACCTCTCGATGGGAGTTGTACAGCGTGCACGACTTGGGTAATAATAAGGTTCAATTGAAAGGGTTCATAGCATTAAAAAAAATCCCCAATTTAATATGCCCGTGAGAAATATATTAAAATCTCTGGGCGAAATTGAGGTAAAATTAAGAATTTTAACAGATTTTCGAAACATGAGGAAACTCTTAAAGCAAAATTAGTAGATTTCCCAATTTTAGGGAAAATTTAAAGAAAAGTAAGGATTTTATCATATTTTTGAAATGTCAAGGAGGTCTTAGGGTTATTAGCAGATTTTCTAGTGTCAGCTGATTTATTTTTCAGATGTAACTTGCTCAAAACGATGCTGTTTGTTTATGTGGAATTTCCATATCAAATTCATGTTGCATCCGTGTTTCTCGTCACATATGTTTCCACAAAATAATTTAACCAAATATTCAACAGAAACTAACGAGGATAGCTTTATCACGGGGTGTACCAATTCAGGATGTTTTGTGACATGAAAATTAAATTGTGTAGATGTGACATGGATGTACCGAATTTTGGTGATATTTTCCGAAACTAAAACTGTGGCTTATTTCATTTAGTTTGCCATAGTTGATTTATGGCCCAAAAAGGAACTCATGATTTCGCCATTTCCAATGGGCTTTTCCCCGATTTAGGGGCTTCTTAAGAGCCCAACTAATCACGAAGGAGGGCCGGAAAATGCAAGATGACTTGGTGGATATAAACCCGAGTCAACTCCCAATTTCAACCTCCGGCACAAAAAATAAAAAATAAAAAAATAGCACTTATATGTTCGAATATATATATATGAACACTTCAATGCACATGTCGGTTTTCACAAATGTAAATCTTTATTATCCATAACATAATCACTAGTTTTCAATCTCCTGCATAATAGATTTTATAACTAAAAAATGAGATACCTAAAGAAAACATGTTGGAAATTTGAATTTTATTGCTGATGCTTTTTTACCCACTCATACATAGTTAAAAAAGAATAAACGCCTTTCGGTTAAAAAGAATAATAGATTTTATTCTTTTTAAGTTTTTACAAAAGGAAAACTTAAAAAGAATAAAAGAATTAGTGTAATTCTGAACAAACGCCTTTCGGTTATCCTATTAACAGACTAACAAGCCCATTTGGTAAAACTGAAAATTAAGTGTCGAAAATTTTATAATTTGTAATCAACACCAGGTAGATCTACAAGACATACACAGACTCATACTTCACAAGCAATGCAATTATCAATTCCAAAATGGATTCGGCTGCTATAATGCTCGGATATTACTAAATTTTCATTAGGATTTCATCAATATTAATCCTAATTTACAATGTCATTTATTAGACGAAAATTTTGATAGTAAAGGGAATTACAGATTCGTACAATGGACTTAATTGAAACGAAAAGATATCGACGGGAGATGCATGAAGAAAGTGGAGGATCGTTGGACGTTCGGATAAGTGGGAAGATAGCCAAAAAATTAGTATAGGAGGTGGCAATACGATGATTAACAGAGTCAATTAATACCTCATCTATTTCTCTTTAGAACTCAAAACCATCTACTCATTGCCGAGCCAAAGAGACTTCCAAATTAGCTCAAACTACTTATTATTTCACTGATGCAATTGCATTCTCGAGCAAAAGCTGTAGAACACGTGATCACGCGTATATACGGGACGTAGATCCTGGACTTACATGTCGGAGAGCATGTTCGGCGCACCTCCGGTGACCTTGGATGACGTGAAGGAGGGCGAGCTTGGCCTTGGGGTCCCTTCAGCTGGCTCAGCAGATCCGCCTTCGATTTACTGTCGCAGCTCGTGAACCTTAAACCTCGCTTCACATTGGAGAGGGTAAAGGACGAGTCAGGGAAAGCTAGAGATCAGAGGGTCTATTGTTACCAATTGCCACTGCTTCATCCGAGCTTCAACGGCCGCCTCTCTGCGCATGCACAAATCAAACAGCACCCATGCACTCGGCTCGCATTAGCTTGGTGCATGGAATAATGAGAATGAGACCTAGATGGCTTCTGCAGCTGGGTCATCCATGTCTACACAATGTCCATGTTGTTTGAGTTGGAAAAAGAGTGCGATCAATTCCGTCAGATTCAGTCACATTGATCGCCTAATGTTTCACTAATGTGGCCATGGACCCGTTTCATCTTTGGAGGAGACTATCAAGCAGACACTGACGACTAGCATTTTATATAAGCATTGCACAATGTAAATTCTTACATGTATTATCACAGTTGACAGTATATAGAATAACCAGATACACGTTTTAGAGATTCATCGACAATGAAGACTGATGTCTGAGAGCTCCAAACCAGGCAGTAGCTACTAGCAATGCATACGCTGAACCTCCTCTCTTTTTCTCATTCCTCTGCAGCACTGGCAGCGCTCAAATCCACACTGAGGTCGAGAACCTGCCCAGAAGAATGTTAATTTGTCAGCATCTCCCCCTCCCCCCCTCCTCCCCTTCAATATCTTAGCAAGGAAGCTTGAATTGCTGCTATGGAAAATGTTAAGAGTTGAAAAATAACTTCTATATGATCTTCAATCATTTCAAAGCAATATCAGCCGTTTGTCATACTTTTGCCTTTTAACAAACACTTTTGCCTTTTAACTTCTGCCAAAGAATCTAACAATTACATAGTACTATCTCTAATTGGTATTTCCTGTCCTATTCAAAATGTTACACTTCTCAATAATGCTTAAGCTTTGCTATAATTTTACATTTTCAGGACATCTTTGATAGTTTACCAAAGGGGACTATAGACTTGGTTAGCAGAGGGAAACGATAAAATGTGCAACAGGAGGAATTTTTGGGCAGGTTTCATGGTGCTGGAACGTAGATCCGAAAGTTGAGAACTTGTACTTCATAGCAAATAGTCAACAGCCGTCTAACCAGACCAATCGATTGCACTCATTGGACACAAGAAAAAGGGGAGGGCATGGCAGGGCTTATCATGTAACTAGGCTAAATGCATGACAACCTTGTCGAGAAAAACATTGGATCATAACTTAAAGGCTGAGGGAAACAGACAAAAATGCATAATGATCAGGTATAATTAACAAGAAGGGTGGACCCGAGCAGTTCTAATATTAATGGCTTCCAAAGAGTCCTCAAAAGCTTCCAACCCACATGAACGTGTCAAAGATTATCTCATGTTCGCATCATAATTGATAGCAGGACATTTCCAAGAAGTAATTCTTACTTTTCCAGTGATCTTCGTATACATGTTAAGCACATCCTTAACAGTTGACTCGAAGTGGGTTGTGGCATCATAACTCTGCAGGTGTAGCAAGAGAAGAACATAATATCAACACAATTAAAAGCTTCTGAACTCCAAACATACATCACACACACAGAGAGAAGAACAAACTCACAGTTGATATGAAGCAGTTGTCAACAGAAGATTCATTGACTGGCTCATATCTATCATATGTGTCATAAAATATCTCATCAACGGGCCCCAGCAAATTAACACCTGGCTTCAGTTCTATCTCAGGTCGATCAGTTTCAGCCTCCGCCGAAACAAATGCAATAAACTTGCCCTTTGGTGCGACTTTGTGAGAGTTTGAACAACAGAAAAGATACCTGCTCAAACAGGGGCATAGTTGAACAAAGAGTTGAAACCATGGAATAATGCTATCAGAAGGCCGTGAAAATGGATTTCATTAACCATTGGTAATTAAGGCCAACCTGTTAAGCAGGCGCATGGAACCATCTGTGAAATTCAAGATCTAAAATGCAAGTATCAAATAGTGTTTAGAAGTGAAATGTGTATCAAGCAGATTCTGATCCTGACTTAAAACGATAGTTCACGTAGAGTTATCATTGATCTCATGGGACAGATACTTAACTTGTTTCACTCACATTCATCTCCCTTCCCACCTCAAATACAACAAATGCAGTTAAAAGGAAAAGTGAGAAGCTATCTCTCCTTGGACAATAAACATTTAGATTTGCATTTTCCGCCTTCATTTCTCAAACAGATATTCAAATAAAACAAAATAAGAAAATATAGTTAGTAATCTCCAATTAGTGTACTCGAGGCCTTACATATCTGACTTGCGACCCAACTGTCTCTGTGGGATGATAACCTGCACTGACTGAGAATAATTGGTATTTGGGATTGGATGGCTCATGATACAGATTGCCCTGGCAACCTTCCCAACTTTCCTAACCTGTACAAGATTACATATTACCACTGAGTACAACGTCCACCCTTGTTGTTGCAAGAGGGAAAAAAAAAAGGTATCCGCATGCCTTCATGTTTATTGGGGCTTGTTTCTGGTTCTTACTATCTTTAAAAAGTAAAAGAAAACGACTGAGAGGGTGGGGTGTAAAACATTTGCGAGGTTTAGGGCCTTTAGGCCAGAGAAAGTAGACATATCTTAGTGGCAAAATGAATCTTATGTCAGCCACCATAGGCACTAGTGCATGCAGCAACAATGATCTTTTTTATCAGTATCAAGAGGGTCTGCAGCACATGCGCACACAAGATCTACATGCAAAAAATCTGACAGACAGAACTGATATGCACCTATTCAACGAACCAAAAAGTTCTTAATCTACAATAGTCTCGTGAAAGATTGCTTAATGATCTTACGGAATCAATATACTTGCTAGACTGCCTGAGCTAGCACCACTTATATCAAACAAACTGAACTCTGACATAAGTTCGCTTATACGCTGTGATGATTGTGATGCAGTATCATATTCATTACCTTGTTAGGCAAGTAGGAAGGGTCGCAAACAACTTTTTTGCATTTGGCAGTTTCGCCCTCTGATGTGACACCAATGACTTGGCCTTCATCGTTGAACTCCGCCTGCAATAACAGCAAAATAAAACAACATTTATTTCCCTATAAATAGCAGATTTAACTTGAAATTTGACTAGGAAACACCATTTTTTTGATATTGGCAGAGAATAAACATATATTTACCAGTCCAACTATAAATGAGAACCAAATGACCCAATTACCTTGCATTCCCGTTTGTTCAGCATGTAAATCCCACCATATACAGCACTAAGCCGTGCAAATGCCTGGGTTACAAAGGAAAAAAGTCAAATATAGTCCAAAGCGAACAGTCAGGCATCAGTAATGAATTTGATCCAGTATATCAAAACTGCAGCAGCGGCTTGGACATGCATCTGTGACACTAGAAATACCTGAGGGAGCTCTCCTAACCCGTACAAGGGGTAAATATAGGGAGATCCTCCTTGAAAACGAGCAAATGACTCTTCATAGAGCTATCAAGTGGCCAGCGGAGAGAAGAGGAATGTCAATTTAAAGATCTCCAAACAAAATGGGAAAAAATTCTCTTTATGAGCATAAGAAAGATGTTTGTTCTGGGAAACAGGATCATTCACCTTCATTCTCTTGACAGTATCCAGGGCAGGCTCATTTAGGTATCGATCATCTCTATGGAGTGCCAAGGCATGACCAATAAATTCAATGGCGTCATCACCAAGACCATATTTTCTGTTCGAAAAACAGAAGCAAAATGACCAAGGGTTCACAGTACCACCAGCTAATATCATTCTACTCATTATGATAGCTGGAACAAAATCTTGCAGAAGAAGAGAACAGGAAAGAGTTATTTAAGTAAGAGCACTGTAAAGACTCTCCAATTTTGTTTTAGACTTTTCTTCTTTTTGATAAGTAATATCATGTACAATACAATATCCAAAATAGGAATGCAGAGGACCAGTTCCTGCTACAAGTAGCACATAAAGTGGTATAAGACAGTACTCATCTAGCAAACTTAGCTATCATTTGATCAGTTGTGAGAATGGGAAATTCTAGGCAAAACACTTTGCAATTGCAGTGCAGCATTAACGTTGTATACAGAGATGGAAATGACATGTCAACCCAGGAAAACATGTAAACATACGCTATCAGTTTTCTTGTTGTCACACGTGTCAGATCCATCCCCTCATGCGTCCTTGGATCATTTTCATTATAATCATGAACGTATGTAAAGAACTTTCGAGCTCGATACTTCTCAAACATGCCCATGAGTGGAGTTTGAAGTGCTTCCATAGCAGTAGCAGGCACTTTGTGAACCTGTAATTGGCCGTACCATATTGTTGAAGAAGAAAGGAAAACTAGGCAGACCTGCAATGATTTTGCAAATGTTCCAATATGCGGTCTATCTCCATACCTTTCCCTTATTGAAGACATAGCTGCCATCCACTGCTTTGAAGTACATATACTTGGTAACATCTGTATGGATGAGGACTCGCACCAGAGCACCATTTGCCATTATAAACTACACAGAAGCACTGGTCAGCAAAGAACCGATAAGGAGAATATAAACAATCTGCAAGAGCCTAAATTGTAGGTCAATGAACCAAGTTCAGAATTATACCTTGGGGACCATGTCAACATTATAGTCCCTGCTAGAGCCCAAATGTGCAGGAGGTTTATCACTATTCCTAAATTTCTTCCAGAGCTGCAAGTCACCAATAGCAACTATTCAAACCACCCATTAAAGATAATGCAACAGTGCAGCAAATTGCAGGGGATGTACAAAGAAAGCAGACCTGAATGAGATTAAGTGATGTTGACTCTCCTCCATAATAGTCATTCCTATCCATGTGCAAAACCTGGTTCAAAAGGTTCTTCTGTCAGCAACTGAGGAGAGATCCACAATCTATGGTAATTATCTTTGTCTTGGTTATGGGAAAAAGAGAATAGGGAGAGACAACGAGAATAGTTATTTCATTGCGTAATTTGCAACAAATCTCAAAAGAGAAAACCCAAATGCCCTTAGATAATAACAAAGAAGAGCAATTTTCAGGGGGTGCAACCTAAACTTCTTGGCATGAACCTGACGGAAGCAACCGATTGTTGAAGGGGCAATCTCCCTTGATTTGACATACTACCTGCCGCAGCAGTCTAAGTTTCAAGAAGCTTTCCCTCAATCCACCTCTCTACCCAACAAGATGGAAGAGAAGTGCTTCTTTCTCCATATAAGGAACGGCAACAAGTCGATCGGTCGAGACAATATATGAGTCCACCTTCACCGTCCTCAAAGCTTAAGCCTAAGTAATAATTTAACTTGTGCTCGGAAACGACTTCGCATGTCGTCAATATACTCAAGACCGACTCGATTAAACTATCATGAAGTTGCCACTTGCATTTAAGATCAAAGATAGGAAAACTGGAGTTATCCATGTCCGATGTCTACCGATCACTATATGACAGGACGCAAATTCACAATTTCACTCGAGCTCATCAGCAGCTTAAAACTACTACAGCAAAGCTCAAATTCAACTCCAGACAGGTTTTTCAGAATCTCCACTTAAATTAGTATTGCTATTATCATGTAAGTCGGAGTCTCGCTGATCTGTCCCGATACAAACTGAACGTAAGACAATACAACAGCAACCGAAAGTCCAAGGCACTTATTCGAACGTGTCGACCGGCTCTCCAATCCAAATGAACACCAACTTGTAACCGAAGTCAGTGCATGGATCCTTACCGCAGCATAAACCAAAACAAAACATCCGCGAACGTAACTACACGAGCTAAATTTCGCTGGAAAAATAAAAGCCGTGCAACTCTCGTCAGGATACAGATATCAGTGGACATGCAAGTGAACTGAACTGAACCGAACCGAACCGACCGACCGGTCGAGCGAGGAAAGACAGAAGGACAAGGAGGAGAGGACCTTGAGGCCGTCGACGGAGAGGAGGCCACTGAGGATGCACTCCTTGAGGCCGGTCCCGAGCACAACGACATCATACTCCTCGTCCATGACCGCCGATGATCGGTGGTGGGAACAGATCGGGATGTCTTGAGGTTAGACCAGGGTACGAGGAGAGCGGCAGGCATTTGAAGACTCGGAAGAAGAACGGGGAAGGTGGCGGGGCGAATATGGTGATGGCGTGGCGTCTGCAATGAAGGCGGGAATATTTATGAAAACGACGCTGAGAATTCGTTGCTTGATGTTACGAAGAGAGGGATATATGACAAACTTGTGGACGGCAGCTGCTTCCCGCTCCTTTTTACTTTTAATTCCATTACTATCATTTAGTAACTTGATTTTTCCTCCGTTTTTTAGCATCGTACATGATACGGTGTTTGTTAAGATGCACGTGTGAGTAAGTTGTGTTAGATATCAAAATTAGTTCGTAACTTATTGATTTAAATTTTTAAGTGAATATAATCCAATTAGATATATTAATGAGCTTGGGTTTAAACTTCCTCTTAACGATATCCGTCAAATGATTAAGTGAGGTCAAGTTTATATTCAAGGAGAATCTACACTCACTTAAAGCTATATGCTAATGGAAAAATTGTAAATTAAATAAAAAATATCAAAAACCTATAAATTAAAATATTAATAAAGAATTTGATCAATAAAATATATATTTATAAGGAACTTAGGGCTGATGAACCATTTTGCGACTTGGACTTAGTAAGCCCAATTTCATGCGGATAGCTCTTTTATTTATAAATGGGTTACACATGATACAAGTTAAAATAAAAAATAAAAATAAAATGAAAAAAGGAAGAAAAAAGCAGGGAAAACAATGAATTAAGAAAAGAAAAAAAGCGAGGACAAAAGAGAGAGAATCGAAGCGCATTCATTTCTTCGCTTGTCGTCCTCGAAAGCCCGCCCCGTTCCCCCTCATCATAATATGTGCTCCTCACCACCCCTTTAACCACCCCTCCTCCTCCTCCATCGCCACCATCACCGCCGCCACCACCGCCGTTCCCATCCCTTCTTGACCTCCGCAGTCTCAAGTTTCGCCGGCCGCCCGCCCGAACCTTTAATCCCCTTCTGGGTCTTAGCAGGGGAGCGAGGCCCGAGATGAAACGGCCCCCCGCCGCCAGTGAGGACGCCGAGGCCAAGAAGAAGAAGAAGCTCTGGCCCGACCAGGAGGAAGAGGAGCCGCCCCCCGCGGGGGATGGCACGGGCCCACCGGCCGAGTTCACCCACCTCAATGAGGACCTGCTGTTTGAGGTGCTCAAACACGCGGACGCCCGCACGCTCGCTATGGAGGCAAGCGGTAGAGGTGGCTCGGAGGCGAGTGGCAGGTTGGGTCAAACGCACTTAATGTCGAAAATGAATTAGACATTCTGACCCATTTTTACCTATACAATTCAGCTTAAAACTTTTTGGACACTTTTTAATTGGACCCTTTTATATTTATGACCCACGTGCAACCCATTAACACAAAATATGAGTTAGAAAATGGGTTCCTATCCTATTTTGACACCTCTAGCAATCTTCCCAAGCGAAATGTATCGAATTTCTACTCGGTGTTCTCAATAGTGTTGATGAACTCGGTGCATCATGGACTAAGCAACACAAGCTGTTTCGATGAAATGGGGACAATGAAGACACATCCAGTTCATTATGGAACAAGAGTAAGTGAGAATTTACCCCAAGCAACATGCAATATAAGCTTGTTATAGATTGGGGGTGAGCAATTCTAAAGTGGATCTAGATTTCACTTGGAACCAAACAACAATATAGAGATAATTTTGAGAAATTCAATTTCAACAATCCCATTGACATCCTATCAAGTTCTCATTAGTCTCTAGAGCCAGTTATCAATTTTTAGAATTTAGAATCTACCGTGAAACCAACTTTGGAATTGAATTTGCAACTCCAAGGTCCACCTGGAAACCAATCGATTCCTTTTTATTTTTCATTTTTTGCTACATTTTTAGTCAAGCAACCAAAAAAGTTTCCCTTTAAATAGATAGAGCTTTCATCAGCAAGATTGCCATCACAAACAAAACCATTTATAAGTAAAATAATCTATTTAAACTAACAAGAGAAGTCGTATTATGTTACCATGCAAAGTAAATGAAAGAGGTCGATTCAAGAATAAACTAGAAACACATGTAAAAGAGTAGTGATTAATTAATTTGAGGTTTCCAAAGAGCAAAGGAGAGTAGGTTTCTTCTACAATGAGTATACATATATGTTGCTGGTGGATTCTAATGGGTACATATCTTGCACATGCCCCCAAAGCATTGAAAAGTAATTATAGTAAGGAGAGAGCATATTGAATAACATTAGTAATGAAATGATGTTTCAAATTCTAAAAGTTTGATATTACTGGTATAAAAAAATTGGTGAAAAGATCCATATATACTACTAGTTTTATGCCTATTTTGGTTTGGTTCGATTATCTGATTTCTAGTCCAATTTTACAATTCCCAATCCGGTTCGATTCCATTCCTACCTAGGTATCATGAATCGAACCACATAGTATTGTTCCAAAATATTTGGAACTAGACCGAGGAATTTTGAAATTGAGAACTGCACCAATTTTAAGAGTCAGTCTAGTATGGTTGCCAGTTCTATCCACGACTCATGCTCACCCTTAGTATGAATAACCCATCTAAAGAACCTTACCAAAAATAATAATAATAATAAAATAACCCATCTAAAGAATCACTCGACTTCTTTTCAAATTAATGACGACTTTTCTTTAAATATTGTACGAGGTTAGGAAGAACCTCATTGGATTCCATTATTTTGTTCTCTGGAACAAAAAAAAGAAAAAAAAAACAGAATTCTATTTGGTAACTTTTTTATTCCCAAGAATAAATTTGGTGTACAATCAAGAGATAAAAAAAAAAAAAAGTTACGTTTTTGTTCTCAGAAACGACTTTAAAATCAAGCATTGTCTTTTTTTTTTTCTTTTCTTTTCTTTTCTTCTTTTCCTTTTTTCTTTCGGCTTCTTCCTCTAGCCGGCGACCTTGCTAGTGGCTAGGTGAACACAAACCTCATTAAGATCTAGCGAGTCTCAACCTCACCCGAATCTTGGGGAGGTCGAGCTCGCCCAACCACTAGCAAAGCTCACCCTTGCCCATTCACTGCGAGATCACCCTCCCCATGGCCAGGTGACAACCACCTTGCGGTGCAGTTGGGTGAGGCTCGTGGCGAGGTCAACCTCGCGGTGGTTGGATGAGGGTGTGCCTCACCAAATTTGGGCGAGATTGAGCCTCATTAATCGCCAGCAAGGCTTAGGTCGACGAGGCTCCCTTGAGGCCGATGATCGGCAAGTGGAAGAAGAAGAAGAATAAAAATAAAAAGAAAAAATATATATAATAAAATTATTTAAAAAATTAAAAGAAATTTTGAGTTACAAAAAAATCTTAAGGTCGTACCAACGCATTTCTATTCCAAGAATATAATTTTGTATAGTTATGAAACGCTTCAAATGCTCAGAAATTCATTTAGAGAACAAAATTAAAAAAAAAAATCATTTCTAAACAAAAATTATTTTCAAGAACAGAATGATTACCAAACGCACTCAAAGAGTACAAAATTCTTATTCACGTGTACAAACAAGTTCTAGAGCTCATCATCTAAATTTTACGGTCAAATCTCCTGTAATTTCTCTAGAAATTGATGATTGTTTGTATTTGACATGAGATTGTGGAATTAGCGCATCAATTGTCATATATGTAAATCTTTACGGTCCTTAATCATTAGCTTGAACCTCGTGCATAATAGATTTTATAACTTAAAATGTCGGTCAACTTCCTTTCGGAACTTAAAATTTTCTACCTCATTTTTCTAAAGACTAACTTCAAAAAATTAACAGTATCTATACCCCGTGCGGATCTACATGAATATGCCCTGGCTGCAAGACCATGGCCTATGGTCAGTTGCCAGCCATGGCCAAGTACTAGCCGGCCATAGACCAAAGAGAAAGAAAGCAAAAGAAAAGAAAAGAACAAGGAGGAGGAAGAGGAGGAGGAGGAGAAATGACGAAGAAGAAAAATAAGAGAAAAGGAGATGCAAGTCTACGAGAGAAGAGAGGCAAAAGGAGAAATATTTAACAAGTGGACCCATGAGAGACATGTGCCGCTCAATGAATAGGCTTCTAATTTGTTGTACTGACACGACTTGGCATAACTTGTGCAATCAATATTTTCTCGTTGATGAGACGTGCAAATAGTAATTAGCACAATCAACCAATTTGGAACTTAAAAACTTGTTCCCTATTTGAATTTAATTAAAATATTAGATAAGATACGGTCTTAAGATTAACTAGAAAATTAATTGTATCAAATTTACTAATTGTACATCATTAATTGTCAACACCCAATTATAAAATGCTCTCAACCTTCCCAATCTAGTGAATATACAATATATCTGATATGAAGGTGCGAGTGCATATTCGTGTATTCCTCTCTACATTAATCTCGAAATGAACTAAAGTAGGTGAAAAAAGAAATACGCCCAAGGATTCGAAGTGAGATGGCCGACATTGGGTGCAAAATTAGCTCAAACTAGCTATCCACCAAGACATCCGCAACAAAATGGTACCGAAAGCGCCCTCCAAAATTAGCTCAAACTAGCTGTCGCTTCACTAGTAGAATCGCATTCTCGAACAAAGCCATAGGACACGCGATCGCACATGGATACGTGATGAAGGCCTAGACTTACATGTTGGGGGGCTTGTTCGGCGCGCCTCCGGTGACCTTGGCAGCGCGAAGGAGTGTGAGCTCGACATTGAGTTCCTTCAGCTGACTCAGCAGTTCCGCCTTCGGCTTCTGTCACAGCTGATGAACCTTAATCCTCGCTTCACAGTGAACAAGAAAAAGGAAAAAGTCAGCAAAAGCTGGAGATCAGAGGGTCTCTCTTGAAGAGACGAAAGCGAGCATGAGGACGATTGTTACATATCGCCTTTGCTTCGTCTGAGCTTCAATGGCCGCCTCTCTGCGTGTGCACTAGGTTCATGTGACTATCTAATCATACGAGTCCCACACGAGTCTTATCAAATCAATTAACGCCCCTACACTCGGCTCCCATTAGCTTGGCGCATGGAATAATGAGAATGAGACCTAGATGGCTTCTTCAGCTGGTCATCCATGTCTACAGAAAAGTTCATGTTATTTGAATTGGAAAAAGGTTGCAATCAATCCAGTCACATTGATCGCGTGATATATCAATAATGTCTCCATGGACCGTTTCATCTCCGGAGGAGACTATCAAGCAGACTAACGTCTAGCATCGCAAATAAGCATTGCACATTTTGCATGTAAATTCTTACATGTATTATCACAGATGATAGTACATAGAATAACCAGAAACTCATTCTAGAGATTCATCGACAATAAAAATCGATGTCTGAGAGCTCCAAGCCAGGCATTAGCACTGCATGCGCCGAACCTCTCAATTCTCATTCCTCTGCAGCACTGGCCGCGCTTAAATCCACACTGAGGTCAAGAACCTGCCCAGAAGAATTTAATTTTGTCAGCATCTCTCTCTCTCTCTCTCTCTCTCTCTCTCTCTCTCTATATATATATATAAGCTATACCATTATTTTACATTATCAGGACATCTTTGATCATTAATTGAAGGGGACTATGAACTTGATTAGCAGAGGCAAGAGACAAAATGTGCAGTAGGTGGAATTATTGGGCAGGTTTCACGGGACAATAAAGTAGGTCCAAAAGTTGAGAACCCATACTGCATAGAAAATAGCCGACACCCTTCCAACCACACCAATCAAGATTGCACTAATTGGACACAAAAGACGGAAGGGCATGGCAAGGCTTATGTAACTAGTCCAAACGCATGATAACCTTGTCAAGATAATCATTAGATCATAACTTAAAGACTAAGTGAAACAAACAAAAGTGCATAATAGTCAGGTATAGTTAACGAGAAGGGTAGACCCGAGCAGTTCTAATATTAATAGCTTCCAAAGAGTCCTCCAACTTCCAACCCACGTGAAAACCTGTCAAAGATTGTCTCATGCTCGCCACGCCAACAAAGAATTTATCATCAAGTTCATAGTTGATAGCAGAATATTTACGCGAAGTTATTCTTATTTCTTACCTTTCCAGTGATCAATGTATACATGTTAAGCACATCCATGACAGTCGACTCGAAGTGGGTTGTGGCATCATAACTCTGCAGGTATAGCAAGAGAAGAGATTAACATAATATCAATACAATTGAACCTGAACTCCACATATTCATCACCCCGAGAGAGAGAGAGAAGAACAAAACTCACAGTTGATATGAAGCAGTTGTCAAGAGAAGGTTCATTGACTGGTTCATATCTATCATAAGTGTCATAAAATATCTCATCAACAGGCCCCAGCAGATAAACCCCCGGCTTCAGTTCTATCTCAGGTTGATCAGTTTCTGCCTCGGCTGAAACAAATGCAATGAATTTGCCCTTTGGTGCGACATTGTGAGAGTATGAACAGCAGAAAAGATACCTGCTCAAACATGGGCACAGTTGAATAAGGAGTCATAAACAAAAAACAACGCTTAGATAATCAGAAGGCCATAAAAATAGATTTTATTAACCATCGGTAATACAAGACCAACCTATTAAGCAGGCACATGGGAACCATCTGTGCTATTCAAGATCTAAAATGCAAGTGTCAAATCATATTTAAAAGTCAAAGGTGGCTCAAGCGGATTCTGATCCTGACTTAATATGATAGTCTACGTAAAGTTAATTAAAATATCATTAATCTCATGGGACAGAAATTTTACTAGTTACCCTTATGCTTTTCTTTTTGGTGAAAGGTAATCATATTAAGCTGAAACCAATAATTACATAAAAAAAAAAAAGGGCACCAAAACAAACACTCATAATGAACTGAGGCATAATGAGTGAAAGGGTGCCAAGAGAAAAAAGAAGGGAAGCCAACAAGGCACAAAACGTGGTTAAGCCGCACAACTACAGTCACAACCAAAAAGGACAAAAACAAAAGAAGGTGACCAGCTGGCCAACCAGAAATTTTACTAGTTACCCTTATGTTCATCTCCTTTCCCACCTCAAATACAACAATCGCAGTTAAATGGATAGGTGAGAAGCTATTTCCTTTTTGCCAATAATCATTGAGATTTGCTTTTTCCCCCTTCATTTCTCGAACGGACTTTCACATCAAATAGAATGAGAAAATATAGCTAGTAATCTCCAATTAGTGTACACAAGAACTTACATATCTGACTTCCGACCCAACTGTTTCTGTGGGATAATAACCTGCACTGAATGAGAATCATTGGTATTTGGGATCGGATGGCCCATGATACAGATTGCCCTGGCAACCTTCCCAATTCTCCTAACCTGCGCAAGTTCACACATTGCCACTCAGTACGACATCCATTGTCGTTGCAAAAGAAAAGAGGTGTGCATGTCTTGTGCCTTCATGGTTATTGGGGCTTGTTACTGGTTCTACTTTTTCAAAAAATTTAAAGAAAAGGACCGAGAGGATAGGGTGTAAAACATTTTGCAAGGTTTAGGGCCTTTAAGCCAGAGAAAGTAGTCATATCTTAGTGGCAAAACAATTATTACGTCAACCACCATATGCACTGATGCAGCAACAATGATCCACATGCAAAGAATCTGACAGATAGAACCAATATGCACCTATTTAACCAACTCAACAAAAGTTTAATTAACAATAGTCTCATCTTACGGAAACAAATGTACTTGTTATACTACACGAGCTAGTACCACTCACATCAAACAAACTGAACTCTGACATAAGTTCGCTAATACACTGTGATGATCATGAGGCAGAATCATATTCATTACCTTGTTAGGCAAGTAGGAAGGGTCGCAAACAACTTTTTTGCATTTGGCAGTTTCGCCCTCTGATGTGACACCAATGACTTGGCCTTCATCATTGAACTCGACCTGCAACAACAGTGAAATAAAGCGACATTTTTTTTTCCTATAAGTGGCAGATTTAATTTGA
Source organism: Eucalyptus camaldulensis (assembly GCA_019915185.1). Taxonomy (NCBI): domain Eukaryota; kingdom Viridiplantae; phylum Streptophyta; class Magnoliopsida; order Myrtales; family Myrtaceae; genus Eucalyptus; species Eucalyptus camaldulensis. Next base: position 5,113,856 of record JAHSVA010000014.1, on the reverse strand, counting down.
AATTTAACAACTGAACACCGTTTTCAAGATATTGGAAGAGAATAAGCAAATATTTGCTAGTAAAAATATAAACGAGAACCAAATTACCTTGCATTCCGGTTTGTTCAACATGTAAGTCCCACCATACACTGCGCTAAGCCGTGCAAATGCCTGGATTACAAAGAAAGAAAGTCATACAGAATCCAAAGCAAATGGTCAGGCATCAGCAATGGATTTAATCCAGCGTATCAAAACTGCAGCAGCAGCTTGGACATGCATCTGTGACTCCAAATGTACCTGAGGGAGCTCTCCTAAACCATACAAGGGATAAATATAGGGAGATCCTCCTTGAAAACGAGCAAATGACTCTGCATAGAGCTATCAAGTGGCCGATGGAAAGAAAAGGAATGTCAATTCAGTGCTCTCCAAACGATATGGGAAACATTTCTTTTTACGAGCATAAGAAAAACGTTTGTTCTGGGAAACACGATCATTCACCTTCATTCTCTTGACAGTATCCAGGGCAGGCTCATTTAAGTATCGATCATCTCTATGGAGTGCCATGGCATGGCCAATAAAATCAATGGTGTTGTCATCCAAACCATATTTTCTGTTCAAAAATCAACGGAAGCAAAATGACCGAGGGTTTTGCACCTTAACCAGCTAATACTATCCTACCAATTATGATAGCTGGAAAAAAAACCATGCAGAAGAAGAGAAAATGAAAGAAATATTTGACTAAGAGCACCGTAAGGACGCTCCAACTTCGTTTTAGAATTTTCTTCTTTTTAATAAGTAATATCAAATTACAATCCAATATCCAAAACAGGGATGCGGAGGACCACTTCCTGCTCCAAGCAGCGCATAAAGTGGTGTAAGACAGTAAATATTGGTGTAAGACAGTAAATATCTAGCAAAATTAGTTTATCATTTGATCAGTTCTGAGAATGGGAACTTCTAGGCAAAACACTTTGCAATTGCAGTGCAGTATTAATATCGTATACAGAAATTGAATTGACACGTCAACCCATGAAAACATTTAAATACATACGCTATCAGTTCCCTCGTTGTTACAAGTGTCAGATCCATCCCCTCATGTGTCTTTGGATCCTTTTCATCATAATCTTGTACATATATAAAGAACTTTCGAGCTCGACGCTTCTGAAACATGCCCATGAGTGGAGTTTGAAGTGCTTCCATATCAGTAGCAGGCACTTTGTAAACCTGTCATTGGCAGTACCATATTGTTGAAGACAAGAGGAAAACCAGGCAGACTTGCAATGATTCTGCAAATGTATGTTTTAATAGAGGGTCCTTCTCCATACCTTTCCCTTACTGAAGACATAGCTGCCATCCACAGCTTTGAAGTACAGATACTTGGTAACATTTGTATGAATGAGAACTCGCACCAGAGTACCATTTGCCATCATAAACTACACAGGGGCACTAGTCAGCAAAGAATAAATAGGGATAAACAATCTGGCAGAGCTTAAAGTGTAGGCCAATTAACAAAGTTTAGAATTGCACCTTTGGGACCATGTCAACATTATAATCCCTGCTAGAACCCAAATGCGCAGGAGGTTTATCGCTATTCCTAAATTTCTTCCAGAGCTGCAAGTCACCAATGGCTATAAAGATAAGGCAACAGTGCAGCAAATTGCAGGGAACATACGAAGAAAGCAGACCTGAACAAGATTAAGTGATGTTGACTCTCCTCCATAATAGTCATTCCTATCCATGTGCAAAACCTGGTTCAAAAGGTTCTTCTGTCAGCAACACAGAAGAGATCGACAATCTATGGCAGTCATCTTAGTCTTGGTTATGGGAAAAAAAGAATAAGGAGGGACATCGAGAATGGTTATTTCACTGCATATTTTGGAACAAATCTCAAAAGAGAAAATCCAAATGCCTTTAGATAATAATAAAGAACGACAAAATAGGGAACAATTTCATGACAAGCAACATGAAAGTGCTAAAGCAGCATGAACATTGAAAAAGAAAACATTAGTACATAAATAAACTCGTGGAATAATACTTGCTTAAGTTCCTATAGCGTACAAGTAACAATTAGCCTCATCAATGTTACGAGGAAGCAAAAACAGCTAGCTCTAGTCTAGCCTTGAATGACATTCAGCACTTCCATTAACGTGATTTTCCATGAAAAGTGTTTCGGCCAGCTGTAAAAGCAGAGGGAAGCGAGGGCTGCTAGTCCACTTGCCAGTACCAGAATGGTAGAAGGGTTTGGATCATTTAAAAGTGGCCAACCGACCAAAGTATTCCGCTGTCCTACTAGCTCAGGACAGAGCTACGGTATATGGAGGTATTCTTATCGCAATTGTTTGATATGCTACAGAAATCGCAGGATCACATACCAGACTCAGCTTAGAGACCAAGAAGTCCGATAGGTATAGCCACAACATATCAAGTCTAGAGGGACTGGTTTATTTTCAGGTAGAGCGACTTAAGCAACCTATAATTTTTGGCATGAGACTGATGGAAGCAACCAATCGTCGAAAAGGGCAATCTCCCTTGAGTTGACATACCATCTGCATCTCTCCAACAAGATGGAAGAGAAGTGCTTCTGTCTCCATTGAAGGCATGGTGACAAGTCAATCGGTTGAGAGAATTTACTACTCCGCCTTCACTGTCCTCAAAGCTTGAGATTGAGTACTTCAATTAGGCCATTCAAATAATTTAACTCATGCTCAAGAATGACTTCACATGAAGTCAACGTACTCGAGACTAACTCGATTCAATTGTCGTGAAGTCGCCACTTGCATTTGAGATCAAAGACCACAAGACAGGACGCAAATTCACAATTTCAATCAAGCTCATCAGCAGCTCAAAACCACGACAGCAAAACTCAATCTAACTGCAGACCGGTTTCTCAGATTATCTCCGCTGGAAATAGTACCGCCATTCTCATGCAAAACCGGTTAGCAAAGCTAGGTGCTCTATTTCAAGAGCCTCGCTCATCCGTTCCAACACAAATTGAACGCGAGAAATACACCAGCAGCCAAAGTCCGAGGCAATCAATCACATCAAAACGATGCTCACGAGTCCCGATCGCGATCTCCTCAGCACCGATCTCCACCGCTCCAAAATCCGAACATGATCAACTGACTCGCCAATCCATACCAACACCGACTCAAAACCGAAGTCAGCACGTAACACAACTTCCACGGATCCAACGACGCAAGCTAAATTCCACGCGATATCTACTCTCGGTATCGCGAATCTTATCAGGATTCAGACATCAGAGCCAGAGGACATAAGATCGAATCGAATCAAGCCAACTGATCGAGCGAGGAAACGACAGAAGGAGGAGACGGAGGAGGAGGGGGGAGGAGAGGACCTTGAGGCCGTCGACGGAGAGGAGGCCGGAGAGGATGCACTCCTTGAGGCCGGTCCCGAGCACGACGACGTCGTACTCCTCGTCCATGGTGGCCGCCGCCGATCGTGTGCCGAGAGCAGATCGGAGAGGTCCGGAGGCGGAGGCGGAGGCGGAGGCGAGACGAAGACTAGAGCGGCAGATATTTGAAAAGCCGTTGAAGAAGTCCCGGGAAATTTCGCAAAAACGACGCTCGGAATTCGTCGTTTAATGGTGAAGACGGGCCTACGACAAGCTCGTGGATTGCGGCTGCTTCCCGCGACCTTTTTCACTTTTATTTATATTTATATCATTTAATTAATTTGTTTTTTTTTCCATTTTTAGTATGGCCATGTAGATGAGGTCTTGATGAACTCGATGCGTCGTGGACCAAGTTACACCAGCCGTTTTTGATGAAGTGAGGTCGCTTTTATTGACAATCGAGACATATCCGGTCCATTATGGATTGAAAGCAAGTGCAAATTTACCCCGAACGACATCCAATTAAAGCTTGTTATGAATTCTTGTACATGGGTGTAAACATCGCCAAAAGCTCGTAATCTAAAATTCTACTATTAGTATCTCCGGTAATTTCGCTAGTAATTAACGATCGTTTATATTTCAACCATCTAATGTGAGAGTATAGTATTAGCGAATCAATTATCACCTATGTAAATCTTTATTGTTCATAATCACTAGTTTTCAATCCGTGCACAATGGATTTTATAACTTAAAACACTTTTTTATATCTCTTCGAATTTTAAATTTTTTCCCCTCATTTATCTTAAATTAATTTTAGTAAAAGAAGTATCAATATTATTTATACCTAGTGCGAATCTGGCAATCTGCACGAATAAATAAAAAGAACATAGAAAATGTAGGTACCCTAGAAAATACTTGCGGAAGAGGTTGAGATGCAATAATTTAATACAACCGACCACTACCTCATCTATTCCTCTTTGGAACTTATAAAGTTGTACCTGATTTAAAACAAAATACAATTTTTAGATTAAATCCAAAAAGAGTAATTTCAAATCTAATAATTGTACTTAATAATTGGCCAATCCCCAATTAGGATGCTCCAATCTTTTCCTAAAGTTCGTGTCCCGAGGATTCGAAGAGCAAGGGCCGATATCGGGTACAAATGACCTTTTTCAAGAGGATGAGTGGTGCCGAGGCCATTTTGAGCAAGGTTTGTTTCGACCTTTAATTTGGCTTTTACTGTTTTCGGAAAGTTCTTCAAGGATTAATGATCATTTTCTTCCAACTTTGCCCTCGCTAACATTTTTCGAATACCTATTTTGCCTTCATTTTATACAGTTTATCATCTCTCTCAACCAAATGCATTTACTATCTACCGCTCCATATTCCAATCAATGCAAACACAAAATCGACTATTGTTAGGGGACGATTGCTGAGGGCTAACTGTCATTAAGGATCAAGTATCGTTGCTAGTTGCTTAGATTTGGATTCACAAAATTTGAGCTTGCGCTAACTGGCTTTGCTGATATCTGGGTTCTCCAAGATTTGGGTTTGTTAAGGTTGTGCAACCATCGATGTCACCTCTCCTAGGGCCATTGAGGTCACACTAACCCTTGGCTGCTAGAGGATTTGTGCACTTCACCTCGCTTGGGTCACTTTAGGTCATGTGACGTTAGGTGAAAATTATGTTCTCTTATTAAGCATTACCTAATAGACAATTATAATTATGATTATTATAACTCAAGAAGAACCTAAATTTCTCTTTCTACCATATATTTGGACTTGAATCACTATACTCGCATTTTCTTTGGGCATCGAAACACGTGGGCCTCCAAGATGAGGAAATCAGCACACTTAACAAGGGCCTAGCTCATTGTCAATTGACACCATTTGCTCAAAATTTTAAAAAGAAAAATCGAGAAGACTCTTCCTTTGGCTAATATCACAAAATGGACTTATTAATGAATGTTTCAAGGCACCGGTTAAGATGATATTCGTTAAAAATGCACTCGATTAAGAACAATATACTTTTCAAAATATTAACGTCGCATAATTCGAGAACAAAAATTATAAGATTTTCTCACGTTGATTATTTAAAAAGTGTCTTGAGACACTCGTTAATCAAATTTATCTAATCAAATTAAGAGTGAAGATGGTTCAAACTCGACGAGGGATTAGTCGATTATGAGCCGATGCCAAAAGCTCGTATTAAGCGCGACAAGAAAAAAGATGCCCTTCTTTTGTCCGTCCAAAAAAAAAATTGTTTAGAGGGGAAATTGTGCAAATATCGGAGAATTTGGGGGCGCATAAGTGCAAATAAGCAAAAGTTGGGGGCAGGGGGGAGAAAGAGAGAGAGGGGAGACTGGACAGGTGCGTGCGCAATGATTGCGGTGGGACCCACTCCCCTACCCGTTTGCTTGCGTCACGGACCCTCTTTCTGTGGTCGTGGTGACTCTCGTTTTCATCCCCACCTCCCTCCTTTATTTTCTTGCCTTCCCTTTTCTATCCCGTCGAATTTTTAATTTTGCCCCCCCTCCTCTCCTGAAAAAAAAAAAAAAAATTATTCTCGACTTCAATCATATAATCTTCGAGATTGTTCCGTGGCGGGGTTCATCCGTCTTAGAACACTCGACTAATCTCGACGGACCACGCTAACTGTGAGACCGACCCCGTACTCATCGGGATAGAAGTAGAAGTCTCGAGGTGGTCATGAGAATCCACTTATGCCCCATGATTTGTTTCATTACTTTCGATATGACCTCAATTTCGTTTCTCTTTTTGAAAACTATATTAACATATTATTATAGGCTCTTCTCCTAATATTATTTAGGGGTTTCGACACGCGAGACTTTAGATAATTAGAAATGATTTCTTCTCGCGAGATTATTTTTGCTAAATCCTCATGGACCGCCACCTGGATGCCATATGAGCAAATCCTACAATAGAACCAATTAAGTAACTTGTGCAATTTCCTAATTGTTTCTCTTCATAGAATGATGTGATGTTCACGAACTTTCCGGATGCTATTAAACGTGTGTTTTAGAATTACAAACGTAGTCAACATCTCATGGAGATTTTTGTAATATCGAAATATAATATTAGAAGATATTATTTGAATCGTCTTAAATTTTTATCACTATCTCACATGCGGTGTTAATTTATTATGTGAATTTACTGAAGAGGCTTTCAAATTTCCAGAGCAAGCACTTCATACCACATAAGAAAAAATGGTAAAGATGAAATGGTAGAATCTCCTTTTAAGGCTCCGCGCGAAAAAAAGAAAACCTCGATTTATTTATTTATTTAGTAATTGGTCAACGACAAAATTACCCGCTCCTCTTTCTTTTTTTCATCGAGTAACACAAGCCGTTCATTTTCCTCAAAGGAATAATTATTTTACATTACTCACCCCCCGGTCATGCACGCACGCGTATTTCCTCTCGAGCTAATCTAACATAAAAAAAAAAAAAAAAATCATTTCGTGTGAATTTTAAAACATAAAATTCGAGAATATTCTCAAATGCGAGAGACGAGAAACTTTCTTTTCAATTGACGAGACAAGATGCATGAATCCGACATGTTAAAATAAAAAACACATTCAAACTAAGCATCAAATTATTGAGCTACCGCCAGAAGTTTCTATTGAAAGATTGTTTTATGCTAACAACATTTAGAATCGGGACGTCTTATCAATGCCAATTCTAAACACTGTGGGAATACAAAAATTCATAAGAAAAATTTCAAAAGTGTTTCTGATTTGTGTTTCAAAAACAAGAAACACAAAATTTGTGTTTCTTGTTTCTGTTTCTTTTTTGTTCTTGGGAACAAAAGAACAAAAAAATAGAAAAAGTGTTTAAAAAAAAAAACAAACAAAGGCAGCCAAAGTGTCGAGAAACAAACAAATAAATAAAAATAAAATAGAATAAAATGAAATGAAAAAAATAAATAATAATAATAATATCAGGGATCTCCCGCTCTCTCTCTCATGCTCCATTTACCGGTCCACAAAATTCTCAGAGCACCACCAGAAAAAATAAATAAAAAATAAAAAAATAAAAAAAGGAAAAAAGAGGAGGGGTTTTTGCTCTCTCTCTCTCTCTCTCTTCCCAATCACTGAAATCTCCCTGAGGTTCGATTCTCCCCCATCTCCTCTCCTCTCCTCTCCCCCTCCGCATCTCCCCAATCCATTCGATTCCCCCATTCTCTCTCTAGACCTCTCTCTCTCTAGAGCTTCTCTCTCCTCTCCGCACCTGGTTTTGCCGCGTATCCCCCGCTCCGCGATCGAGGAATTCGTCGCAGCATTTGTCCGCCCCTTCTCGATCGCCTGCGGCGGCGGCGGCGGCGGGGACGGGTCGCGGGATCTCTCTTCCGATGGTGGAACGCGTCGGGTGCTCGCCGAGCTGATGGTCGAGGGAGGGAGCGCTCTTCTTTCTTTTGGCGGCGACCGAGGTTCGATGCCGATGTGGTGACGTCGGAGGCGATCGAGGATTTCGTCGATTTCTCGGTGCTTTTTCCGGTGCCGGAGTGAATCGATGGTTGCTCGGATTGCGTGTTCCGCCGCCGTCTCGTCGCAGCAGGCTGCATCGAACCGATTCGAGCTTAGACTGTCGATTTCCTTGATTGAGCAGTCCGGGTGAGCTGTTATGGAGAGGTATGGTAGCTGCGGTTTTCGGTAGGAGCGAGCGAGGTGAGGATACAAGGTGCTTTTCTTCGATCGTTTGATGACTAGAGGTCGGAGTCGGCTCGGCATACGGAGTTTCTCGAATCGGGAGAAATAAGCTTTTGAGTGATCTTGATCGGGATCGGGGTGCTTCTCTCTGTGTTCTCCGTAGTTCAGAAGAGATGGAAGGAGAGAAATGCTTTGTGGCGTGGAGCAATGACCTGGAGGCCGGGAATCGGACGGACCGCGAACGTTTCGGGAAATCGGGTGAACCGAAGCTCGAAGAGAGTGGAAATGGAGACTTTGTCGACGGGAGCGGGGATCTCTGTCTGGAAGACAGCGAGGGGCCTAACGCTTTCTGCTCGACCGATGGTTCCCGTGTGAGCAAGGATGCGAGGACATCGTCGTGTTGCCCTTGCAGCTCCAGAAAGCTCAAGTCCAGAGTCGGCGCGGCGGATTCGGGACTCTCGAAGAAGGAGAAGTATGGGCCGGACAAGAAATTGAGTCGGCAAGACAGGATCGAGCTGTGCAGGCTGTTTCAGGGAGCGGTGAGCTCGCACGATTGGGAATTCGCCGAGAGTTTGATACTGTTGGCTGATCCCCCGACGCTTAATGATACTCTATGTATTGCTTTGGATTCCATATGGTTCTTGAGCACGCATCAAGAGTTGCAGGGGATCACCGGATTAATAAAGAAAATCATTGCTAATGGTGCTTATGACTTCACGAGAGCGGCTCTTAGAACTTCGTTTCTGGCTTCCTGTGTCTCGGCTTGCCAAAGTCGGACAATGAGTTTGGCAGATACAGTAACTATGATGGCCCAAAGGTAAGAACTGGAGCTTTCTACCGATAGATTATGTCTGATTGGCAAAGTTCCATGAACTATTCGTGCTGCAATTTAGCTGACATAGATCTGCAGATCTTAGATCACCGATGGCTATGAATCTCTATATCTGTTCTTACTATATCTGTTTTGGTTATGTGGCTGTACTAATTATTTAACTAGCACAATCTGTGGCAGTATTGTTGCAGTTCTTGCTCATTTCTATCCCATGTTATGTACGTCCTGATTTGTACACTGCTTTCGACTTTTGATAGATCTTGTCTTGTCGGGGATCCATGCTCCGTGAATTAGTGTCAATTTGATCAGCTGCAGGTCAAAAAATTGAGATAAGGTGTTAGATCGATAAAAGTTAGCTGGTGTTCCTCTTTCTAAATCCTTAAAACACATGCTATTTGTTGAGAGGGATTTCTTGCAATTAACCAAGAAAGTAATGAACGCATGCAATGATATGTAGCTGCTTCAACCATACTTGTGTGGAAAAATCAGCGCATGGAGCTTATACATTTCCCTTCCCATAAGAATCTCATTATTGCTTTCTGTCAGGTTGCACGAGCGTCTCCAGGAGTGTAATGGTGATGAGGTTTTGAAGGCAGAGGCTGGTGCAAAGGTCCAAAAATTCTCTGAATGGGCATTGAAGTGTATAGGATTGCATTCCCGGTGCCAAGGAAATAGAGATAGGATCAACCACAGCTCAGCTGTTGAAATTCAACTCCAGCTTTCTGCATTTAAGACATTCCTGGATCTTGCTGGTAATCATCTTACAGGGAAGGACTTCACGGAGGCTTTTGACGCAGCTTGCTTTCCTCTTACTCTTTTCTCTAGTACATTTGATCCTGGTTGGGCATCTGGTATAGCAGCAACTGCCATCCAAGGGTTGCTGGGCATGCTTGTCGAGGGGGGTGCTGACAATGTTAACCAGTGTTTTCTTGAAGCTTCACGGTTTGGAAGTACAGAACTTGTGCGCATTCTGTTACAGGTGATCTTTCTAACCTGTTTATTATCCAAAAATTCTTTGCTTTATTTTGCCTGTGCTTTTTGTGTAAATATTTTCATAGAACAGGCAGTTGTGTTCTGTTTTCTATTTCCTTTGGTTCGGGTATGCATCTTTCTCATGTACGAGTTTCTTTGTTGAAGGAGCTGTATGGAGTATATTAGTTCAGTTTGATTTTCAGTTATTGCTTGGTGGATGATTTTCTATAAAAACCGAGATACATACTTCTCAAGCTTATGGATGTAATCTCAGTGGCATGATTTGTGTGGCTAATATTAACATGCCCTGGTTCTTGTCCTGATTACCTTCACTAAGTACTGCTTGATATGAAATTATTTCAGTGCGCTGTGGAATCTGGAAATCTGCTTCTGACGCCTCCAACAAACTAGAATTTGTTTGGCTTCTTGCATAAAAATCCCAATTAGGTTGATGGTGACTTGACTATTCGGGGAACACCAGCTTGCCACATAAAATTTTTGGCTTAATGACAATGTCCCTTTCAGTTTGACTTTTTGGGCTGAGATAATTTTCATGGTTTTAAATTGCTGGTCCAAGTGTCTGGAGATTCACAGACCATTGTTTCAAAGTAACATTGACAACACGAACAAAAATAATACGAAACAGGCCCAAGCTGGCAGAGCAGGCTCTAAGTCAGATGAAAGCTCTTCCCTTTTCTTTGATGAGCAAGATAAGTGTTGTTAAAAGCGTGAACCTTTATTTAACTCAAAGAAAACCTGGAGACATTCTTATCATTTGAACTTTTGTGGACTCAGATAGTCATAACATGTTCCTTTTGCTTCAATGGCTAAAAAGAGGATTGAAGCTGACAAACCTATGTGAAATAAGGCCCAACCAGTTACTGATATCTTTTCTCCAAATGAGCATTTGTTACATTTATTGTATGGATTTGTCAGCTTGTGCACGCAACCGTTTCATTTTCCTTCCTTTTTTGCCAAGTTCTTGAATATTAGATTCTAGTTCAGATGAATTAGTTGATTCCAAAGTATAAGAATAGACAATAAAGATAGCTAACTACATGCCCTAGTGCAAGAATCAAAGCATGTAGTCTAAGTAACTTAAAGAGTGTCCGTCAATTAACCATAAAAGTTTGGAAGAATCCACCAATGGTAGATCAATGTAAAATGAATGATGCATAAGATAGTGGCATACCTTCTGCTGAAGATTGAAGTGAACAGGAAATCAAATAACTGAAAATATGAACTGTCTCTTTGGATTTCTTTTATGATTCGACTGTTCTTCAATGAGGTACAATGTGGAAGTAGATGGTTGGTTGCTAGCTGTTGCCAGTAACTGAAAATATGAAATCTCTCGTTAATGCTTTGTTGGAAGTGCTTCAGAGCTTGACCTCTTATTATGTCTGCTTTCTTGACTACTAGCCATGGGGATTTTTAGAATATTCATGTTGAATAGTGACTTTGTTCATTACAATAGTGCATGAGTAGTATTTTCCTTTCGTTATAAATTTATGGATTGTTTTGGTTTGTTCTATCAGATTGCTCAGAGGAACAGCTTGGATGTTGATGTCGACTTGGCTTTGGGTTTTGCTTCTCACTATTGCAAGATCGGGACAATGGAGTGTCTAGTTGAAGAGGGGAATGCAATGGCCTTCCTGGGTCCTTTGTTGAGGGCAGCTGAGAGGGGTTGTCTGGAGGTTGTGCAGTGGTTTGTGAGGAGGGGTTGTCGAGACATGGAGCTTTGCCTTGCCCTAACTGCTGCAACAGCTAGCAGCCAAGTGGAAGTCGCTGCATATCTCCTTCCTCATGTTCCTCAACACAACCTCACCGCTCTCAGTGTCGAAATTCTTAAAGCCGCCGGTGAACGAAGTGGCGGTTCTCTGGATGGTGTAGCTTTTCTTCTGCGATCGGATTTTCTTGGTGATCCGGTTGCAACTTACGCTGTCGCTGACAGCATTGCTAGGTCAGAAGATGAGTCGATAGACCCTGTACTGCGGGCTTTTCTTCAAGAGCACTGGTCGGAGGCTGCATTTTTTGATGGGCTGAGGCAAGGCCAAATGCATTACATGAATTTCATGAGGATACTGAAGCGCGGTGAGTCTCCATTATGCTTGATGGATATTCCCGGACCTCTGAGGGCTGCAATCGCCTATCTGCCATTGTACAGGGAGTGCACTGACGCAGGTGGCTGCTTGCTGTCCCAAAGGCTCAGGGGACAGCTTGTTGAGGCTGTGAGAAGGCTCGAGAACGCAGCCTTAGAGCCAGTGCGCCCTTGCAGAGAGCTCTTGTCTATTTTGGAGCATCACCTTCCTCGATTTTTGCTCGGCGCCCCAAACGTTGCCTAGCAAGAGTTTTCCTTGCGGGCATCCTTTTTTCTCCATGCTTTTTACTTCTCTCTATCCCTCTATATTTCCTATGAATCGCCGATAATAATTGCATGAAAGTGGGTTGAAGGTGAGAAAGATCTTCGAAGGTAGATGAGATTTTCATTGATGTGTCGCCTTGCTGGCTAAAAGCTGTAGCGCCTGTCGGCTTAAATCTGCCGCATCATCCTCATGCCGCCTTGTGAAGAGTATGGGTATTGATCCTGATATGTAAGAAGGCAGAGCATACCTTGGATGTGCATATTTTGTTGGCAAGCTCCATAGTCGTATTGTAATACTCGTGGCCGGCTTCTTACTTTTCCTGAGACCCCTTTTTTTTTGGGGGTCAGGTTGGCTTCTCTTGGGGGAAAAGAAGGTTAGGTACGGATCTTATATTGTCTTAAATGTGGAAAGCGACTTGTATGCTGTAATGCTACGTCGGTCCAGTTAATGCTTCCTTCTCAATCTTTTTGTGTTTGGTCGGCTCAAACGCGTCCGGCTTGAAAAAAAAAGACTTATTTTTTCTAGCCAAACGTCATTCACTTTCCATTCAGCGGGCCGCAGCGGTTGTCACGCTTTTGTCCGGTTTAGGCCGGGGGTCCGGAGGGTCGCTGTTCCCCGGTAATGGGGTGCATGTTGCCGCCAACCTTGTGCGAAAATTGGTGGTGAGTTATGACTCGCCGCCATGACACGCCGAGGGAGGGATGACACCCCTGCCGACGTCACGGCGTTTGTGACCGCCCTTTATGGTTATTTTTATTTGGGTTCTTTTTTTAATGGGAATTTTCTTTTTTATTTCACGTCATCAATTTGAATCCCAGTTCGCATCGGGATTCATCACTCCTACTTTAATTTCGAGGATCGGTGTGAGTCAAAAGGTGACGATTTAGGTTCTCGATTGGCTAACATAAGTTAGAGGAACTTATTAAACATTCGGAAAAGGTCTATGCAAAACTATTGAACCGAGGACGGGGCCCTATATGCTCACATCATTTTTCAGTAATCCGAACTCCTATAAGTCCAATCTATAGATTACTTAACTCCCATCCAATCACGGGCGTGTTAGTGCGTCTGAAACCTTGGCAATGTTAAGACCCAAGATTGGTTACTCGCAAGTTAAAAAAAAAAACTTCAAATAAGAGCCTAAAGTTGAGGGATTTTTTTTTTTTTTGAAAGAGCGTATATTGAATTTTACTTTAAATAAGAGTCTGATGTGACAAATTTAATTTTGAATAAGAGCTCAAACTCACCAATCAAATCTTAATATGATCAGAGGCATTTACGCCAAAAGCCTTTTTACCTTTTTTTTTTTTATCTTTCTTCTTGAATTTTTTATTATTTATGTTTTCTTTTCTTTCATTTACTTTTTCTTTCTTCTTCCACCCACATCCTCTCCTCCAAGACCTCTCTCTCTCTCTCTCTGTGTGCTCTAGACGTCATCCTCCACGCCCTCTCCAGCTTCGACCGTGGCTTCCCCCACAAGAGCGCCTCCGACGTGCTCATTACTTGCTTTTCTCGTCTTGGCTGCCTCAACGAAACCCTGCGCGTTGTCAAGACTACGGTGATCATCGGCTTTGGCCTCGACGCCGCGACGCCGGAATTCTACCAGCTAGGGTGGTCACTTTGAGCCTCAATCAACGGAGTCCTCCTCGATCTCTGCCTGTGGATAATTTTGACTGTGGGATGGAGAGCACAACGAGACAACTTGCTTTCATCGCTTCGTGATTTAACATGTCACCTAAGCAATAGGGTGAGAAACGAGTGGCCACCGATAGAAGATTAGGCCAAGATATAAAGCAGCGGAAAAAAGTGAGGGCATGCAAAACAAACCCCCAACAGGAAATCCCTCGGATTCCCGGTTTTTAAAAGTAAAATTGGTGTTTGGACAGTCTTCCGAACCAACTACAAATACTTTTTTATACATATATATAATTAACTTTTTTTCTTCATTTATTTATAATAGAAAGCATCAAGTTGTGGGAAAATAAAAAGTAACCGGTTTCATTGGATCAGACTAGAGTTAGACCGGACTAGTGTTTTGGTTTTGGAAATCGGGAACTAGGAATGTATCACCCTTAGAAAAAAAAAAACAGTGGGAAAATTGATTGAAAGAAAGGTAAAAGAGAAATAAAACTGGAAAAAAGAGAGAGGAGGAATGGAATGTTCTTGTACAAGCAGCAATGGCTATTAATGAGTTATTAAAACCCCTCGATTCACCATTCAAAAAGAAGATACTTGGCATTAACATCGATCAAAGCATCAATTGAGAGCATGAGCGGTGTGGTGGAGAAGCTGGGCATCAAGATTGAGAGGAATGCCCTCGAGCGCAGCGAGGTTTTAGCGAAAAGATTAAGAAAAAGAAAAAGGAGATAGGAAACAACAGGAAAAGGAAAGGAAAAAAATGAGAGAGAAAACACAAGAAAAAGGCTTTTGGGCGAAAATGCCCCAAGGCATATTAAGATCTGGCTAGTCGGTGGTAATCTTGGGCCCTATTTGAGACTAAGTTTGCAATTTCGAGCTCTTATTTAAGACCTGAGCTTGTCACTTTAGGCTCCTGGTTGAGATGAAGTTCACTTCATATCCTCTTATGAGGAAACATCATCACTTTAAGTTTTTATTTGAAATTTTCTAGTAAAATTATCCAAAAGTCTCAACCTTATTTTATAGCGGAAATTCAATTATAAACCTTCAATTTAATCCTAAACTTGTTGATGATTTCTGGATTTAGTTTAACTTTTCGATCATGTCAATTGAATTATAAATCTTTTGACGATTTACCGATGTAGTCCTTCTAGCCAATCATTTAGATAAAAGATTTAGGACTAAATTGCTAATTTTCAGAAGGTTTGTGACTAGTCCTTCTAGCCAATCATTCAAATAGAAAATTCAAGACTAAATTGACTACTTTTCATAAGGTTTGTGACTAAATTGACAAATCGTCAAAATGTTTAAAATTAGCACATGTATGCCTCTTGATGGTTGGAGATAGAACAATGGCTCACTATTCAATTTAACACTCAGATGCTAAAGTAACACATTTCATAACTCTTTGACCCATAATGATCAAAATCCCATTTTTACTAAGCAAGTCTCCAAGAAGTCCCATTCCACTCTATCGTACGTTTTTTATTTTTATTTTTATTTTTTTTATGTCAAGTTTTAGAATAGCTTGAAACTTTTTCTTCCTTTTCTGCACTCTCAATTGATGAAGCACTTCTTATACAATAAAAATACAGCAAAGTGATCCTGTCTTTCCATATTTATTCATCTTGGTGGCTAATACTTTCTTGGCCTTGATGAGGAAAGCAATTAATGACGGGACTATTACTGGGGTTAAATTAAACAAGTACTATCCAACCTTTCTCATCTTTTTTTTTTTTTTTTTGGATGACTTGATATTTTTCTTAGATGAAAAGGTAAAAGAATGTTAGAACCTTGCATTAGTGTTAAATCAACATTGCCTTGCCTCAAGGCAAGCCATTAACTTGAATTAGTTTGGCATTTTCTTTAGTTCAACCTGCCCATTGATTTTGAAGAGGAATATTGCTAATGAACTTAGGGTTCTATCATTGACAAGACCAGAAACACTTAGGAATCCTTTCGGATTGGGGAGAGTCTAAGAAGGAGATGTTTGCTTGGTTGTCAGCAAGGGTCAATGTGAAATTAGAGGGGCAGAAAAGAACGTAATATTGGAGGCAAGGAAGGAAATTTTGATTAAAAATGTTGTCCACACCCTCCCTCAATATGCTATGTCTTTCTTCAAGGTCTTGACGTGCCAATAAAAAGAAGGATAGCTGTATTTTGGTGGAAAAACAGCGAAACAAGATTAGGTATTCATTAGAAGAGGTGGTAGGTACTCAAAACTAGAAAAGATAAAGGGGGAATAGGTTTTAGAGATTGCTAGCCATGAATAGAGCTATGCTTGACAAGTCGAAAAAGGGTGGGAAGGATCATTTTGGCAAGTTGAAAAACTGTCTTGCCCTTCTTGGGGATGGAAAAATATCTTGTTGGGTAAAGAAACAATTGTGAAGTCTGTTATGTGGTAGTGGGCATTGAAGAGGAAATTAACATATAAGAAGACAAATGGCTTAAATGTGGAATTATTGGTGGGCCAGCTAACTTTGGCGATCCAAAGTTGCTGACCTCATACTCCCTAAAGAAGGAAGGTAGGACGAGGATACACTCGGAAGATTGTTTGATGAACAATTAGTTAATGAAAAACTGATTGTACTTTTGAGAACTCATCTAAAAAAAGACAGATTAGTGTGGATGGGCACAATAACAGAGTATACTCTGTCAAAATAGCTTATAACGTGCTTCGAGAGGAGGAAATAAAACTAAAGACAATGCAAGCCTCATTATCATATTAGCCACCCTGTAAGTTATGGTGCCGAATATGGTACCTGGAGAACCCGCACCACCCCCCCCCCCCCTCCCTCCGGTCAGAATATTTATATGGAATGTGTGCCTAAATGCACTTCCTACTAGAGAAAATTTACATAAACGGGAAATTATATCGCAGCCTCTTTGCCCTTTCTGCAACCCAGAAGTTGAAATGGTGGAACATCTCCTTCAGGATTGGCTTGGTTTGGGAAGACCCTCTGATAAATTTGCAGATTTCGAGTTAGAACATCACACGAATGGACGAGTGGCTACAACATCACCAACAACAGATAGGGAACTCACCATCCTTCGAGAACATTGCAGCCCTCCTCTGGTATACTTGGAAAACCAGAAATGGCCATGTATTACGACGAAGACCCCCCGACCTAGGGACCCTAATTGCATCAGCGGAGTCTATGATTAGAAATTATAGCAAATATAACCCTAAAAGTTCGAAACTTAACACGGTTTGAGCTGATTTTCCTCCCAATTAGTGTTCGCCGAAGGAGTCCCTCAAGATAAATGTTGACGGGTCCTTTGAAGCTGGTTGTTCGAAAGGAGCGATCGACGCCTCACGTGTTCTACTTGATGGATTTGCCAAAAAAATTCCTGCTTCCTCGCCGATTCAAGCCTAAGCTCTCGCTGTGTCAGAAGCTTTGCAGTACTTCAAATCTAGAAGAGCGGAGAACTTGCACTTGGAGTCTCACGATGCTGTTTTGATTGAAGCACTTCCGAACGAAAGTCATGTGCCATGGGAGGTGGAGAAACTTGTCTTGGAAGCCCAAGCCCAGCTAATTTCAAAAGAATCCGTAGCCCACCGTGGAAGAATAGTGAATCAAGTAGCTAAGGCTGCGTTTGTTATTGTTTCTTTTTTCTGTTTCTCAACACTTTTTCTGTTTTTAGGAACAAAAAAGAAACAGAAACGCATTTGTGTGCGTTTTTGTTCCAAAACTATTTTTTTGTTCCCAAAAGCACATCTGGAATAGAAACAAGAAACAAAAAAAAAAGTTATTTTTTATTTCTGAAACAAAATTTTTTAACACTTTTCTCTTTTTTTCTTCTTTTTTCTTTGGTCGGTCGCCGGCCTTAACCATGGCCGGCAACCGGCCGTCAAGGGTCGGCGACGCCGTCAAGGGCCGGCAACCTCGCCGGAGCGTTGCCGGATCTGGGCGAGCCTGAGCTCGCCCAACCAAGGCGAGGCTAAGCCTCGCCGTGGCTGGGTGAGGCCGGCAACCGGCCAAAAGAAGAAAAAAAGAAAAAAGCAAAAGAAAATAAAAATATTAAAAAATTAAAAGAAACAAAAAAAGAATTGTTTCCGGAACAAGTTTACCAAACGCATGTTTCTGGTCAAAAATTGTTTTCAGGAACAGAAATACTTTTATTTTATTTTATTTTATTTATGTTCCCTGGAACAATTTTTGAACAGAAACGTTATCAAACGCGCCCTAATTGGCTAGCTAAAGCCCAACGATTGAACACTTTTTCTTCTTCTTGATTGGCCCAGCCCCCTCAGCCTCTGCGAGATTTTTACTATGTTTTGATGCCCCTTCTTTGGGCTTTGTCTAGGACTTCTAATGATATATAAAATTAGTTTTTCTGACCAAAAAAAAAAATTAGCACAAGTGATAGGATTAGGACTAAGTGAATCGTGGCACAATAATTTAAGACTTTTTGTAGGGTTGTCAGGAAGTTTCCCTTAATAGTTTAGCGGCCTACCGTTCTTCCTTTTCGGGATTTTGAGTAGCTTTCAAGGACATCGATTAGTGCTACTGTTTGTGGTGAGTGTACCAAACTTCTAGGCATTTGGGACTTCTCTCAGTGCCAATGACACAAAACTAGTAATTTTACGCCCTTGATTATCTCAACCGGACAATTAGATTGTCAAATCGATGATGCAAATTGTCTCTTGATAGATTCAACCATAACATGCTCAAGGGCACCAAGTCAAGTCCACAATTTCTAATAGATAAACCTATAATCAAGCTCCGTTTTTCCTTAAAGAACAAATATTTTCAACAAATTATGTTTTGCTTTTCTGGTATATAAATGATGGAAAACTAAGCGATCATTGAAAAATTTTCTTTATGAACTGCAAACGACATGTTTAGAATTGAGGAAAACTACTTCCCTTCTAGTGAAAAGGTTCCCTTTATCATGAAAATTTGACTTAAAAAAAATGCACCCGCAATTTAAGCTTTAGCCCAAATCTTTTTGTTTTTTGTAGTCACTGCGCCTTTGCCTGAACAACAGTCCTGGCCAAGTTAAAGATTTGATTTCAAGTTCCTGATGGAGCAAGTGTTACCAGATGTGCAGTGGATAACAATGGCATGTATAGGCGGTCGCGCAGACCGATGTTACGCAACGGCGGTGTACAAGAACTCAATGTTAAAATGCATCTCAGCTAAGGTATTGAAGCGCCGATGAACAAACCATTTCGAAAATCCTCTTTCTTTTGCTCCTCCTTGAACATCAGAAGATCAGGGTTTACAAGAATAGTATGATCGACTCGCAAAATGAAACGCACACTCTTTACACGTATGTAGACGTCAAGTCCCTCACGTTGGTAGGCATGAAGGCCAGTACCACCAGCACGACCAGAATGCCGATGGGAAGCAAGAGCAACATGAACGGCGGAGGCGGCAATGGCGGGAGTATCAACGGTAGTATCAGCAACGACATCGTCAGGCATATCAACAAGTACAGCGACTCTAGGCTGAAGTATCCCGAAGCTGGGAACAGCCTCTTGGCACTTTTCTGCCGATGGAACTTCCCCTCGGCCGACTGCCCCGGTTCCGACCCCATTTTCCTGCTGTATTCTACGTTCCTGTCCATCGTTCTTCTCACTCTCCTATCCATTATGAAACCCAGATTTATGATTCCTTGCCTCTGCCTTGGATCTGCTCGATCAAGTTCGAAATTCATCTACAAATACGAATGCTCCAGTGGCTCGAAATTCCCGGCACGGCAGATGGGGCCAATGCTTATCTGAGCGCCAACCAAATGAACCGAAGACGAGCAGGCGACGAAAGTGCCTAACGCTCGATCAATTCCCTTATATCCGATCAACTCCCTTATCTCAATATCCTCACCGACGTTGTTTAAACAGCAAGACACGGCTGACATGTGCTAATTACAACTCTGAGACGCTAGAGTTCAGATCCAAAGCCACGGCAAGTCCCAATGATCCAGCTGCAATACGACGGGGAAGCAACAAGATCAATGCAGAGAAAAAACCTCCCTTACAATCACATTCTATCCTAGTCAATTCAAGAATGTCTCCAACATCCCAAATTCCACAGATAACGTTCCATTCCAAAACACAGTATTCCCAACTGAGAAGCAAAGAGAGCTTACAACAGGATCCGAGCATCTATCTAACCCCTCCCCCCACCCCTCTCTCTCTCTCTCTCTCTCTCTCTCTCTCTCTGTTTATATATATATCTCAAGTTTCTTTTTTCTTCCAAAGATCTAATCTTTAAGTAAAGGCTATGAAAAAGAAACAAGCCCACATAACCCAAAACACCTCAACACCATCAAACAAACAGATGGAGAACCAAGCTCAAGACGGGTACCTTGACAAGAACGCGGAGCAGAAGGAAGACGGGTTCGGCCAGGGAAGACTCCTTCGCATCTCAGCGCCCCCGGCGCCCTCGCTCTGTTCCAAATTCTTCTTCAACTTTGATCTCGTCCTCGGTTCAACTCCACCGAATCAAGAAGACCCAGAAACGGGAAACGCGCAGGGGACCGAGTGCGCTGGTTCAATAACTCAGCCAAGAAAGACAAAGAGGGAGCGGCAGGTGAAAGGCAACGAACGGTGGAGGGTTCCCCTGCTATTTCTGGGAAGGGGGCAGGGGGAGGGGACGGACGAGGGTGAACGAACGAACGAACGAATAAAGATTTGGTGCAGTGTATTGGCTCGATGGGGGAAGAGTAATTATTGTGAATTGAATGGGAATTGAATTATAGAAAAAGCAGGGGAGAAGGAGAAGCAGGGAGAGAGAGAGGGAGAGAGAAGGGGGTTGGGTTCAGTGAACGGGAAAGTCAAGTGGGGGAGGGGGGAGAGGGAGGGGGATTTGGGTGTTGATACGAAAGTTGCTTGTTTTAGAAAACCATTCACACATCTGTCTCTCCCACCCCGAGGTTCGTCTCCCCTGGACTCCCCCCTTCTCTGTCTCTGTCCCCACCTCCTTTTTCTCTCTCTCTCTCTCTCTCTCTCTCTCTCTCTCTAGAATCTTGTGTGGATTTCTTTTCATTTTTGTTGGAGACAATATCCCTTAAAGTCTTAATTTTCTTAAGTTAATATGTGCACTCTTTTATTATTATTATTATTATCATTAGTCGACGTATTGAGTTTTGTTAAGTTATTTTACACACTCTCTCTCTCTTACATATTTATCTTTTTTTTTTTTTTTTTTTACTTTTCCTTCTCTCCCGAGCACCTCCTCCTCCTCCTCCACACGTCACCTCAGTTGCCGCCACCGCCGCCAATTGGTGACCTCCTCTCATCTCTGACCACTCACCGCATCTAATCGGGGCGTACCTCTTGGCCTTGGCCTTATTTGCAGCTGCGGCCCTATAGTGAAGTTATTAGTCTGGGGCGACCTCAGGTCGAAGGTTGCTTGAGACTGACTGGCCTTCGATGAGCAATCGACTCACGGATGCTCACTATCACATCTCGATTCATTCAAAGAAAGATACTTGGGATGATAATTGGTTGGATATGCATGTGATTATCTTTATATATTTTTTCTTGATTTTTCATAAATTTGCGTAACATGGGGGGATGTGACTCAATTAGGACCATTTTGTTTGATTCTCAATGTGCCGAGTATTTAGAAGTTGTAAACTTAAGATGTAAGTAAACCCAGAAGATCTGTAACCTTGATACCAACTTGATTAAGCTTGGAAAGAACTTAAATAAAAATTGCTTATGGGAAAAAAAACAGAAATCACCACTTGCACTAAATTATTAGCGTGCATTGCGAAAATGTGAAAGGGTTGAATTCGACGTGTTGATAATTGTCCTGCTTAGGTGGCCCCTGCTTGCAGTTTATAATGTCTTAATTATTTGTACTTACATGTAGTTTACAACTACTACTTTTCTAGGACTTATAATCACATAAAAGGAAAAAAAATAAAAATATAGCTGATTACTTAATAAGCAAGGATGTTCATCTTTCTTGCTTAAAAATTGGGTTTGAATGTTGGTATTCTACATCCTCTCGAAGCTAGACTTAGCAGCATAGTTCTGTTTAGGTAATCTTGAAGGCTTTTATAGAGATATAGACTTTTATACTTAGATCATTACACTATTTTACGAGCCAAATGTCGAAAATAGAAATAGAGATAAACTTGATTTTTCATTTTAGGGATAGGATTGCTCTCCCCATAAAATCTTTCATCCATGCAAATTAAAATCGTCGATTTGAAACATGAATTTTAACATTTTTTTTGGGTTTTTGCCATTCTCGTGAATTTCTTGGCAATTAAAACGGTTTTTGTGTGCTTCTTTATCCTTAGACTGGCAGCTTTGAAATTTTTGCCGTAGAAGATCCGACAGAGGACATTAGAGTGTAGGGTCAAATCAAAGAGTAAGTGCGGTGGCAGGATGGAAACAGGGAGAGGTGGGGGTGGTCCGATGAAACGATAACATATTGAAAATGACAAGCATCTCCCTCATCTTTTGGTGGGAGAAGAACAAAGGTACATACAGAAAAAAACAGGAGGAGAAAAACGTCCCAAAATTATCTCAGAACGGCACCGTTTTTTAAAGTTTATCCCGGGATTCGATTTTGTTTTGAAATATCTTCTAGATCTGATTGATCAGTTCAATCAAATAAGCCCATGAAGTGGCGTCAGTTTCTGAAAGTTATGTGAAAAATTAATTTTGTTCCAAAATGCCCTTGAATTTAATCACTTTGACTCATTGACTCCTCGAGCTCATCGGTGTACAAGAATGGTGATCGGCCAATGAGCATTTGCATGTTTCACGCCCTTTCCAAAGGCTTTTTAGTTCGGAAGAGAAAAAAAAAAAATTACATTTCTCTTGTGCCACACAAAAGCACGTGAAAAATGTTAGAAAAGGTGCCAAATTTGACCTGCATAATGCAAAGCATAATGAGAAGAACTTGAGTTTCTCAAGCATATATTGGAATATTGGAGATGGATGAATCACCGCCAATATAAGAGGAGGCCTACCATGAGAATGCCGTGTCGTGGATTGGATTGAATCCAATTAGGCACTTTTTGCATGTGAGAAATACAAGGTAAAGTCAATTGAGAAATATTTATTTCCAACCATTTTTGCGATTACGATGGTGCTTGGACCAAAAAGTTAGAAATGCGCACGTGATGAGCAAATGTTGGTTGGTCGGCCGGCCATTATTTTCACCCGCAATAAACTTAGGGGTTATTGGGTCAAAATGATGAAACTCGGAGGGCAGTTTAGAATAAAGTCAAATTTGGACGAAATTTTGCAAACGACGCCACTTCAGGGAAATTTGAAATCCCTAAAGAGGTCGTGCAGCACCGCTTGGATCATGACAAATAGGCCCAGTTGCGTCATCGTTCTTGCTCGGATGTTTCATCGATGTCTCCAATGATTTGATTTCTTAATGTTTTTATTTTTATTTTTAGCAATGTTGGCCCACCTCTTTGAGTGAATTCGAATCCACAAGCCAATCGACTTGATTGGAATTTGCTTCTACTAGAATCAAGAACAAGAATCTGGTGCTACTAATAATTATTTCTCCTAAAGATTGCTTTACATCTCGAGGACCAACTCAGAATTTATGAACTGCCTATGATAATCTCAACGATTCCTAAAAAGAAAATTTACGATGTTGAATGCAATTCTTTTCTTGAGTGACATGGGCAATTATCTTTTGAAAATCGACTATTCCATACACAAAAGCACCCTAAACATGTTTCTCAAAAGATAATCAAACAAATAAGAGAAAATGACACGAATAGTCTCTGAACTTTGCCGAAATCTGCAATGTGGTTTTCGAACTTTTAATTTATTTAATATGATTTCGAAACTTTAACCCAACGTACAATGTGGTTCATAAAATTTTAATTTATTTAATGTAGTTATTGAACTTTTGATGGATATTCCATTTAGTCCCAGATAGATAATCGAGGGACTAAATTGAATCAAGGGATATAATAATTCAGGAGTTGGACTGAATATATACCCAAAGTTCAAATACCACAATGAGCATATAAATAATTCAGGTAGGGATTATTTGTGTAATTACCCCAATAAACAAGGTCCAAAAGTTGGGTATTCCCAAATTTAAATGGCTGTGGCCCGTCCACAACGGTACATGACCCCAAAGTTGAATGAATTGAAAATCATAGGAGACAAACGAAGTGAAAATGGGGGCCCATTTCATTTCATGTGGACCAGCTCCTCCCCATCTAATTTGCTCCTGGAAGGACATAAAAAGGTATAATTGAATAAAAAAGAAAAAAAGAGAACTAGCAAAATTCCTCGTAGCACACTACCTTTTACCCCATAAATTTTTTAATGGACGTTGTCTAGGGTTTAAAGTTTGAAGTTACAACTCATTAATAATATGTAAGTGGTATGAGCGCTTTTTCACGGTGCAAAAACTTCAGCTTATGAACTGAATACATCCACACTGTTAACTTTGTAACATGCAAACTCATATAACATGTTAGATAGGACCTTATTAATCAATAATCTCAAGTGTCAAGCAAGATGTGATATTACCAAACATTTCACTAAACTAATCATGGATACTAAAATTTTGTAGTTCGAAACTCCAATAGTTACAGATGGATGTGCAAGCACCATTAAGATAGGACCAATTGGATGATAAAAAATCAACTCAACACAAAGTAATAAGCATCATCCATGTTTAAGATACTTTTCTTTTGCCAATGAATGTGGGGCATACCTGGTTTGTGTTCGTTCGTGGAATGGTTAGTACATGATTCTTGTACCTTCTTGGATTTTTAATGCATCCAGCCTTCTAAAAGACATTGTGGACACTCATATAACATGTTAGATAGTATCTTGTTCATAAAAAAATATCTAGTGTCATGCTAGATGTGGTATCGCCTAACATTTCACTAAACTAATCATGGATATTGAATTTTCATAGTTCGAAACTCAAATTGTCACAGATGCATGTGCAAATAATATTAAGATAGGATTGATTGGATGATGAAACATTAACCTATTACAAAGCAATAAGCACTGTTGTGCATCAGATGCTTTTCTTCTATCATTGAATGCATGAGATATCT
Organism: Eucalyptus camaldulensis; assembly: GCA_019915185.1. Taxonomy (NCBI): domain Eukaryota; kingdom Viridiplantae; phylum Streptophyta; class Magnoliopsida; order Myrtales; family Myrtaceae; genus Eucalyptus; species Eucalyptus camaldulensis. The sequence goes on along the minus strand of JAHSVA010000014.1, from coordinate 5,089,032 downwards.
TACTTGTGTCTATTCACATGACCATTGATTCACAATTCTTTTGTCCTATTGGTTTTTGGAATAAATAAGGCCTTCTAATAAACAAGTTAGGAATCATCTTAGGCATTTCCTACCATTCCTCTTACGCATTTTGTTGTCCCCTAAATCATACTAGAGAGTAGCGATAAAATTCAAACTAAGCAAAAAATATGGCATTCAGCTTCGTTTCAGATCTGTGGAACAAACAGAACATCCAAGGCTTCATTGTATTGAGCCTCTGGCTTCATATCATTCCCATTCTATTTGCACCCATTAAAAAGGAAATAATGCAGGAGGAGAGCTATAATGAGAATGCGGTGTTGTGGATCGTACCGAACCTAGCTGGGTGCTTTACACATGAGAAATACGAGCTAAAGTCAATTGAGGTTTTTTTAATTTCGATTTTAGGTTACGATGGTTCTTGGACCAAAACACCTCTGGCAAAGGTGCAAAACGAGCATGTGACGAGCACAATGATAAAATCATAAGTTCAAGGGGATGGTCATGCCAAAATGATCAAGTTCAGAGATTATTACAGAATAAAGCCTAATTTAAAGGGGATTTTGAAAACCGATGCCACTCCCGAGGGATTCAAAATCCCTAAAGAGGACGTGCAGCACCGATTATATTATAACGAGTAGGCCCTGTTGCCTTATATTCTTGCTTGGATGTTTTACCATGTCTTGGATGATTTGATTTCTTAATGCCTTTACTTCTATTTTTGGCAATCTTCACCCAACCCTTTGAGTGAATGCGAATCCACAAGGCAATCAGACTTGACAGGAATTGCTTCTACTAGACTCAAGCACAAGAATTTGGTGCGATTAATATACATTCCTCATAAAGAATGCTGTACAATTCGGGACCAACTTGGAATTTACAAATTGCCTACTTATTTTTATAACGATAGTCTTACCGAATGCGACAAGGACAGTATTCATTGTACTCGTCTTCTCGCAAGTCATGGGCAATTATAGTTTCAAAATCCAACTGTTCTATGCACATCTTAAGCACCCTGAACAGCTGTAGCCTGTACGGAGACACTCGCTCTCTTGAAAACCCTAGACTTTGTCTCCACCAAATCTAATCGAAGCCTACAAGTACACTTCTGATTGTATGCTGCTCGTGCAAGGGGTTCTGCTTGTGATAAGAGTTTAGCTGGGAAGTGGCGCCGATTGTGGACTGGATCAAGGCAAAACTAAAAGACTTCCAGGGCCTTTTTTTGGCCCATTGCAGCAGAGAAGCTAACAGGCCCGCAGACTGGCCTGCAAAAGCCCAAAGAGAGAATTACCTTCCTAATAATTGGGTAACTAATCCCCCGACAGCCTTGTTCGATTTACTATGCGCCGACGCTTTTGATGTAATTACTCCAAACTTGCCTAAGTAAATGAATAGTAATCATACTTTCGACCAAAAAACAAAAGAATAGTTGTAGCCTGTAGACAAAGGCACATAACCACAAAGTGGACCCTTGAATGAATTGAAAATTATACGAGACAATAGCCATCTTTGTCCTAACGGCAGACTCTATGGCATCCTCTTCTCCTCCAAGTGAAAAATAAGGGCCATTTCATTTCACGTGGACGAGCTCCTTCTCATCTATTTCGCTTATGGAAGAATATTAAAAAAAAAATTAATAAAAAAGAAAAAGAAAAAGAGAGCTAGTTCATTCTATAAAACTAGCTTTTGCTCTATAAATTTTTACTGCAATAAGCCTAGGGTTTGAAGTTTTAACACTTATGACTTATTTGATAATGCATACATGCTATAACCACCTTTCACGCTGCGAAATTTTAGTTCATGAAATGAATGCACCGGCGATATTCACTTTGCAACATGCGATCCAATAGTGCATGAATGATTTCAAAGATTGAAGCCTCAATAAACATTTATCATTTACTTAGGGCAGCATCCTTAGCGAACCGACCCCCCTTTCCCTTCTCTCTCATTTGCTTATCTTTTAAATCGTTTCGCAGCCCCAACTCGGTATCATGTGTTGATTTCGCCAAATTGTCAATGCCTTGTCACTTATTTGATGGTGATAGGAGAGGTGATCGCATGAGTGGCATGATGTGCCCCACCTATATTTGGTTAGCACGACGGACGAAATTGGCGGTTGAGCAATTCCATTCTCGACTTGTATTGAAGTCATCGGTCTCGGACGAACAAAATCAAAGGTTGCCTAAGACTGACGGACCTTTAAGGTGCAATAAATTCGCAGGTGCTCACCATCACTCCTCGGGTCATTCAAACATATATATAGTAGTCCCAAAAAAAAATACATATATATAGGATTATGATTGGTTGGATATGTTTGTGATTTTTTTTTCGTGATTTTTCGTGGCGTCTAAAAAGGGGGAATGTGGCTCAATTTGGACCACGTTATTTGATTGTTAATGGGTAGAGTATTTACAAGCGGTAGGCAACTCTCCTAAATTTGGAGGAAATGTAAGGTCGATACCAACTTGATTAGCTTGGAAAGAACCCTAATAAAATTTGCTCATGGCAAAGAAAAACAGAAATCACTTGCACCACGTTATCAGCATGCTTTGAGAAAATGTTAAAGGGTTGTATTAGATGTGTTGATAATGTTGATAATAAAAGAAAAAAAAATCTAACTGATTATTTAACAAGTAAGCATGTTTATATTTTTTGCTTAAAAATTGGGTTTGAATGATACATCTTCTTGAAGTTACGTGTTGCAACATAGCCCTGTTTATGCAGCCTCGAATGCTTTTAGGTACATAGGCCTTTTGTACCCTGATCATTACAGTATTTTAAGCACCAAATATCGAAAAAAGAAGAAGATAAGATAAACATTTTTGGGTTTTTGCCATTCTCGTGAATTTCTTGGCAATTGGAACGATTTTTGTGTGTTTCTTTATTCTTAGATTTGCAACCTGAATTTTTTGCAGAAGAAGATCCGACAGAGAACGTTAGAACGTAGGGTCAAATCAAGAGAAGTGCGGTGGCAAGATGGAAACAGGAGGAGGTGGAGGTGGACCGATGAAACGACAATATATTGAAAATGACAAGCATCCCCCCATCTTCGGAGGGGAAGAACAAAGGGTACATACTGAAAAAAAAGGGGGAGGGAAAATTCATACAATCTTCCCGAAACGGCACCGTTTCTTAGAGTTTCTCTCCAGATTTGATTTTGTTTTGAAATATCCTCAAGATCTGATTGATCATTTTGATCTAATAAGCCCACAAAATGACGTTGGTTTCTCAAAGTTACATCAAAATTTAACTTCATTCGAAAATGCCCTTGAATTCAATCACTTTGACTCACTGGCTCCTTGAACTCATTGGTGTATAGGAATAGTGATAGGCTAATGAGCATTTGCATGTTTCGCGCCATTTCCAAAGGCTTTTTAGTTCGGAAAAGAAAAAAAAAATACATTTCTCTTGTAGCACATAAAAAATGTTCGAAAAAAGTGCTAAATTTGACCTGCATAAGCAGATCACAATGAGAAGGACTAGGGTTTCTCAAGCATATATTGGAATATTGGAGATGGATGATCACCGCCAATATAAGAGGAGGGCTGTAATAAGAATGTCGTGTCGTGGATTGGATTGAATCCAAATAGGTGCTTTATGCGTGCGAGAAACATGGGGTAAAGTCAATTGAGAATTATTAATTTACAATTTTTTTAGGATTACAATAGTACTTGGACCAAAAGGTGCGAAACGAGCACGTGTTCGTCGGCCGGCCATTACTTTCACCTGTAATAAACTTAGGGATTATTGGGTCAAAATGATGAAACTCGGAGGTTATTTTAGAATAAAGTCAAATTTGGAGGAAATTTTGCAAACAGAGGCCACTATAGGGAAATTCCAAGTCGCTAAAGAGGTCGTGCAGCAGCGCTTGGATCCTGACGAATAGGCCCAATTGCGTCATTGTCCTTACTCGGATGTTTTATCGATGTTTAGATGATTTGATTTCTAATGAATTTATTTTTATTTCTAGCAATCTTGGCCCACCTCGTTTAGTGAACCGAATCCAAAAGGCAATCGATTGATTGGAATTTGCTTCTACTAGACTCAAGAACAAGAATTTGGTGCTACTAATATTTATTTCTCCTTAAGACTGCTTTACGTCTTGAGGACCAATTCGTAATTTACAAACTGCCTATGATAATCTTGACGATTTCCAAAAGGAAAATTTACGGTGTTGAATGCAATTATCTTCTTGTGTGACACGGGCAATTATCTTTTGAAAATTAACTATTCTATACACATATTAAGCACTCTAAACATGTTTCTCAAAAGATAATCAAACAAATAAGAAAAAATGTCATAAATAGTCTATGAACTTTGCCCCAATTTACAATATGATTCCTGAATTTTTATTTTGCCCATAAACTTTAACCCAACGTGCGATGTCGTTCATAAACTTTTAATTTATTCAATATAGTTCTTGAACTTTTGATAGATGGTTCTATTTAGTTTCGGACTAGATAATTGAGGGACTAAATTGAATCAAGGGATATGATAATTCAGGAGTTGAATTGAATATTTACCCAAAGTTCAAATATCACAATGATCATATAAAAAATCCAGATACCATATTGCATATTGGTGTAAAGTTTAGGAATTATTTATATAACTATCCCAACAACCAAGACCTAAAATTTGGGTATTCCCAAATTTAAACAGCTGTGGCCTGTCCACAACGGTACATGACCCCAAAGTGGGCTCATGAATGAATTGAAAATCGTACGAGACGAAGGAAGTGAAAATGGGGGCCCATTTCATTTCATGTGGACCAGCTCCTTCTCATCTAATTTGCTCTTGGAAGGATATAGAAAGGTATAATTGAATAAAAAAGAAAAAAAAAAAAGAGAACTAGCAAATTTCCTCATAGCAAACTATCTTTTACACCATAAATTTTTTAATGGAACCGTCCCTGAAGGGGCGTCCAGAGCCCTGCAGGCATTTCACCTGCGTCGTATCACGTCGGGCGAGGGTCAGGGTTTGGTTACCCCAAGCCAGCCCAGTCGTAGCCTGGTTTCCAGACGTGGTGTTTACACTCACCACCTACGACCCTCCTAATTTCCCTTGAATATTTCTCTTCCCCAAGGGGAGGGAATAGGAGGACAGCATGGGTCTTCCACCCCAGGGTGATTCTCCCACTTGTTTCCTCCATGAGCAGTTTAAGGACCTGCTCAGGTCCAAGCAAACTATCTTTTACACCATAAATTTGTTAATGGATCTTGTTTAGGGTTTAAAGTTTGAACTTACAACTCATTGATAATATGTAAGTGCTATGAGCTTTTTCACACTGCAAAAACTTCAGCTTAAGGACCTGTTCAGGTCCAAGCAAACTATCTTTTACACCATAAATTTTTTAATGGATCTTGTTTAGGGTTTAAAGTTTGAACTTACAACTCATTGATAATATGTAAGTGCTATGAGCTTTTTCACACTGCAAAAACTTCAGCTTATGAAATGAAAACATCCACACTATTAACTTTGTAACAAATTGTGTTTAGTAAAAACTATTTGCAAAAGGACTTTGAGTTGAATGTGTGTTGGGCACACACACACACACCCACGCATGCACGCACGCACACACGCACACACACAGGCGAACATACATTTTTGAAAAGTGAATCATATTTTTGAAAAATGAATCAAGCGAACATATATTTTTGAAAAATGAATCAAATGGCGAAGGGCTACGACCACCAATGAGCCAAATTTGGCGTTGGCGGCTGTTGAAAAATGAATCAAGCGAACACACACAGGTGAACATATATTTTTGAAAAATGAATCAAGCGAACATATATTTTTGAAAAATGAATCAAATGGCGAAGGGCTACAACCACCAATGAGCCAAATTTGGCATTGGCGGTTGTTGAGTGACCTTCGGCAAGGGTCACATGACCCAGATGAGGGCCGTTGGAGGTCATACAACCTAGGACGACCCTTGGCGAGGATTGCTCGACCTAGGCGGTGCACGGCCCAAGTGGCCCTCGACTGGAGGCGTTAGATCTAGCTTGCCAGCGACTGTAGCCCTTCATCGATCTAGCGAAGGGTTGTCTCCTTTTTTCAATAATTTTTTTAATCAAGGACAAAATCGGAAATTTAAAGAATTTGTGAGATAGTTTTGAAAGGAAAAACTTAGTTTTAACATTTGGCAAAATGTTGAAAGCCAATACTAGTCTCGACTGGCATTGGGCTTTCAGCTTTCCCAAGATCAACATTTGGCCGAAAAGCTCATTGAAAATGATTGCCAAACAGTCCAGAATTTTCCTAAGGGACTTTCGAGAGCGAAAGCCCTTTGAGAATGCTGCATTCGAAGCCCCTTGGGAATGCTGAACCTAACGCACCCAACATATTAGATAGGAGCTTATTAATCAATAATCTCAAGTGTAAAGCAAGATATTATATCACCAAACATTTCACTGAACTAATCATGGATATTGAAGTTTCGTAGTTCGAAACTCTGATAGTTACAGATGAATGTGCAAGTACCATTGAGATAGGACCAATTGGATGATAAAACATCAACCTAACACAAAGTAATAAGCGTGATTTATGTTTAAAATACTTTTCTTCTGCCACTGAATGCATGAGATGCCTTAATTATGTTCGTTTAAGAAATGGTTAGTACGTGATTCTTTTACCTTCTTGGATTTTGAATACATCTAGTCTTCTAATAGACATGGTGGACACTCATATAACATGTTAGATAGTATCTTATTCATCAAAAATCTCAAGTATCATGCTAGAAGTGGTATCACCTAACATTTCGCTAAACTAATCATGGATGCTGAATTTTCGTAATTCGAAACTCAAATTGTCACAGATGGATGTGCAAGTAAAGATATAACTGATTGGATGATGAAACATCAACCCATTACAAAGCAATAAGCATCGTTGTGCATTAGATACTTTTCTTCCGTCACTGAATGTATGAAATACCTTGCTTGTGTTTATTCACACAACCATTGGTTCACAATTCTCTTGCCTTATTGGGTTTTGGAATATATACTCCCTTCTAATAGACAAGTAAGGAACCATCTTAACATGTATACAACCATTTCCCACCATTCTTCCTACGCATTTTGTTGTCCCCTATATCATACTAGAGAGTAGTGGTAAAATTCAAACTAAGCAAAAAATATGGCATTTAGCTCCATTCCAGATTTGTGAAACAAACGGAACATCCAAGGCTTTATTATTATACTAAACCTCTTGCTTCATATCATTCTCATTCTATTTGCGCCCATTAAAAAAAAAAAAATAATGTAGGAGGAGAGCTATGATGAGAATGTGGTGTCGTGGACTGAACTAAACCTAGTTAGATGCTTTGGCATGAGAAATACGGGCTAAAGTCAATTGAGGATTTTTTTTAGGCTACGATAGTTCTTGGGCCAAAACACCTTTGGCAAAGGTGTGAAACGAGCATGTGACGAGCACAGTGATAAAATTATAAGTTCAAGGGGATATAGAAAGGATCTACTGTCTCGCTCGATGAACTAGACGCCCGAGTTAAGCTAAGTGTGGTATGATCTCGTATATATAAGTTATTTGCTGATTATTCAATGGAACAATCATAGAACGAGGCTAGCCTGGTGAATACCGCTTATTAAGCGCCACATGGGTTATTCCGTAACCAAGGAACTGCCGACCCATGACAATAGCCTCAAACTCTTTTCTAGAGACATAGGTCTTTTGTACTCTATACACTTTTATGAGCCAAATTCGAAAATAGAAAAAAATATAAACATGATGTTTCACTTTAGGGACGAGATTGCTCACACCTTAGGGACGAGATTGCTCACCCCCTAAGGTCTTTCGTCCATGCAAGCTGGTGAAATCCCTTAAAATCGTCGATTTGAAACAAATATGGGTGGGGATGGGGGATACACGACAGATTGAATTTTAAAATTTTTGGGTCTTTCCCATTCTCGTGAATTTCTTGGCGGTTGGAACGATTTTTGTGTGCTTCTTTATCCTTAGATTGGCGACTTGAAATTTTTGCAGAAGAAGATCCGACAGAGAACGTTAGAATGTAGGGTCAAATCAAAGAGAAGTGCGGTGGCAAGATGGAAACAGGGAGAGGTGGGAGTGGTCTGATGAAACGATAACATATTGAAAATGACAACCATCCCCCCACATTCTTGGTGGGAGAAGAACAAAGGCTAATATTGATAACAAAGAGGAGGGAAAATTTCCCAAAAATCATCCCGAAACAGCACCGTTTCTTGAAGTTTCCCTCCAGGTTTGATTTTGTTTTGAAATATCCTCTAGATCTGATTGATCACTTTGATCGAATAAGCCCATGAAGTGGCATCCGTTTCTCAAAATTACGTCAAAAATTAATTTTGTTCCAAAATACCCATGAACTTAATCACTTTGACTCGTTGACTTCTTGAGCTCATCGGTGTATAGGAATAACGATTGGCTAATGAGCATTTGCATGTTTTGCCATTTCCAAAGGTCTTTATGCTCGAAAGAGGAAAAAAATACATTTCTCTTGCCACACACAAGCACGTAAAAAATATTCGAAAAGTGCCAAAATTTACTTACATATGTAGATCATAATGAGAAGGACTAGGGTTTCTCAAGCATAGATCGGAATATTGGAGATGAATGATCACCGCCGATGTAAGAGGAGGGCGGTAATGAGAATGTTGTGTCATGGATTGAATTAAACCTAATTAGGCACTTTCTGCATGTGAGAAATAATAGGTAAAGTCAATTGAGAATTATTTATTTTCAATTTTTTTGTAGGATTACGACAGTTCTTGGACCGAAAGATGGGAAATGAGCACAGGTTTGTCGGTTGGCCATTATTTTCGCCTGTAATGAACTTAGGGGTTATTGGGTCAAAATGATCAAATTCAAACGGTACACAAGAGTAAATTTAAATTGGGAGGAAATTTTGAAAACTGATGCCGTTTAAGGGAAATCCCAAATCCCTAAAGAGGACGTGCAGCACTGCTTGGATCACGTCAGATTGCGTCATGTTCTAACTTGGATGTTTTATTGATGTCTTGGATTATTTGATTTCTTGATGTTTTTATTTTTATTTTTGGCCATCTAAACCCGTGGAGTGAATTCCATGTTGAGAAGCAAGTGGATGTACAAGTAAAACAATTGCTTTATTTTATATAAACAATATTACAAACTCTCTAGACACACCACTCCCATACACCTCTCACACCTCACACGAACACAACTCTTGCACACACCCACTCACTCTCTATCACTCTACACTCACGTCACCTACTCCATCCACTCACACGCTCACGTACACACTCCACTCACATCACACACTCCTCACACTTTTCACACGCGCGCGCGCGCGTGCGATGGGCAAGAAAGTAAAGTCGGTGAGAAAAATCTGGAGAGAGAGGGAGAGAATTCTGGAGAGAGGGAGAAAATTCTGGTGCAGCAGAGAAAGGGAGAGAAATCTGGAAAAATCCAGAGAGAGAGAGAGAGAAAGGCGGTGCTCCCCCCTTTTTTTTCTGACACTCCCCCTAACCGACTACTCTCTCTTAGCATAGACATCGTGGTCATACCAAGTTGCCTTCGAAACTCTTCGAATTTTACAACTCCAAGACCTTTGGTGAAGATATCTGCAACTTGATCATCTGTTTTGGCATACTCCATCTTTATCTTGTCTTGTAATACTTTTTCCCATAGGAAATGATAGTGCACTTCTACATGCTTGGTCCTCGCATGGAAAACTGGATTCTTCGCTAAGCTTATGGCCGACAGATTATCACAATATATTAGTGTAGGTTGATTTATTGGTTGATGGAGATCCTCCATTAGCTGTACCAGCCATGTACTCTCTTGTGCTGCCATTGCTGCTGCTCTATACTCAGCTTCTGTCGTAGATAGTGACACAGTTGCCTGTCTTTTGCTACACCATGACACTACTACTGATCCAAGGCTAAACATATATTCAGTAGTTGATCATCGCGTGTCACGATCTCCAGCAAAGTCAGCATCGCAATGGCCTACAACTTCACATGATGCTTCTTTCTTATATAGAAGCCCAAAAATCAAATGTACTCTTTACATACCTTAGTATGCGCTTGACTGCATCTAAGTGGGGCCTTCGCGGCTTCTCCATGAATCGGCTTACTACTCCTACTGCAAAGGCAATATCAGGCCGTGTTATGGTTAGGTAAATAAGGCTACCCACCAATTGCTTGTACATAGTTGAATCTTCCAATTCTCGTCCTTCAATTGCACATAACTTTACATTTCCATCAATTGGAGTAGAAATAGGTTTGCAATCAAGCATCCCGAACTTGTCTAGGAGGTCTTGTGCATACTTCTGCTGACATAGGAATAATCCTTCATTGGTCTTCTCAATCTTGAGTCCTAGGAAATGTTTTAATTCTCCAAGCTCTTTCATCTGGAACCGCACTGAGAGGTTGGTTCTGATTTGGCATATCTCCTTTTCATTATCTCCAGTGATGATTAGATCATCCACATAGATTAATACTATTGCAAGCTTGCCATCTTCTACCTTTACAAACAAGCTTGAGTCTGCTGGGGCTACAAAGTAGCCACTTTGCACCAGAAATTCAGCAATCTGGTGCAACTAATATACGTTCCTCATAAAGAATGCTGTACAATTTGGGAACAACTTGGAATTTACAAACCGCCTACTTATTTTTATAACGATAGTCTTACCGAATGTGACAAGGATGGCATTCATTGTACTTGTCTTCTTGCAAGTCATGGGAAATTATAGTTTCAAAATCCAACTGTTCTATGCACATATTAAGCACCCTGAACAGCTGTAGCCTGTAGACAATGGCACATAACCACTAAGTGGACCCTTGAATGGATTGAAAATTATACGAGACAATAGCCATCTTTGTCCTAACGGCAGACTCTATGGCATCTTCTTCTCCTCCAAGTGAAAAACAAGGGCCATTTCATTTCACCTGGACGAGCTCCTTCTCATCTAATTTGCTCATGGAAGAATATTAAAAAAAATTGAATAAAAAAAGGAAAAAGAGAGCTAGTTCATTGTCCAAAACTAGCTTTTGCACTAGTGAACCCATGAGAGTAAAGTTTGGGGTTATCGAGTGAAGAATAAGGATGTAGAGGAGATGAAGACAACTGGTTCGTGGGAGTGGAGTCAGGACAGTTGGTGTAGGAGTTCTAGGATAGAAATATTATATTGCTTAGGAGCTCTAAAGACGGAGTTGGCCATTCATGCACAAATTGATCGGGAGCTGATGCCGCTCTCCTGATGAGGTCATGGTAGGCCGAAATCAATTGTTGAGCCTAAAAGGATTTGTGGTCTTGCTCGATGGACTAGACGCTCAAGCCATGCTAGGCATAATATGATCTCGTATATAGAAGTTATTCGTCGATTGTTCTATGGAACAACTATAGAACAAGGGCTGGCCTAGTGAATTTCGCTTACTAGGCACCGCGCAGGTTATTCCACAGGCAAGGAATTGCTGACCCGTGACAAATGATATCAAAGCGGGGATCCCTCCAGTAGGTGAGTGATTCGGGGAAATGCCTGTGGTCTTGCCGGTCCTATGAGGGTGGAGAGTGCATCTTGACGACACTCCCACAAACCAATTGTATTCATCCCCTCTGCATCCTCACTCTTCACTCGATAACCTCAAACTTTACTCCCAAGGGTTCACAAGTACGGGAGAATCACAGACCGTGACAAACTCCCCTACTCATTTCCGCAACACCCTCATTGCAAGCTGTTCTGTCGCTCCCCTGCATTTCTCTTAACCATCAATGTCACTCCCTAGGACTTACATAGATGGCAACGCTCGCCCAATAGAACATGTCCCTCCACTTTATTGGTTGCTTCCTCCGATCAAAGCCGGTCACGAATCTCTAGTCACTTGTATTCCCCAACAAGTGTGGTACCTCTAACCAACTGCACCCTTATGGCAGCACCTTCTTTCGCTTACTAAGCTCCTCCTAATCTCTGCAAGCCAACGCAGCGTCCCCTTTGGTAGAAACGTGATCGCAGACTCCTCTTAAGATTCATCCATTGATCCAGGAACGGTATCCCCATTCAGCGAGCAATTCGGTTCCTTCCTATGCCCCCATTGCTGTCCTAGAAGGTAAACGAGAGCCGCACATTGTTTGAGCCCTCTTGACCCCGACGGCACCGTTTCTTGAAGTTTCCCTCCAGGTTTGATTTGTTTTGAAATATCCTCTAGATCTAATTGATCACTTTGGTCGAATAAGCCCATGAAGTGGCATCCGTTTCTCAAAGTTATGTCAAAAATTAATTTTGTTCCAAAACACCCATAAACTTGATCACTTTGACTCAATGACTTCTTGAGCTCATCGGTGTACAGAAATAATGATTGGCTAATGAGCATTTACATGTGTAGCCCTTTCCAAAGGCCTTTATGTTCGAAAGAGGAAAAAAATACATTTCTCTTGCCACACACAAGCACGTGAAAAATATTCAAAAAGTGCCAAATTTTACTTGCATATGTAGATCGTAATGAGAAGGACTAGGGTTTCTCAAGCATGGATCAGAATATTGGAGATGAATGATCACCGCCATATAAGAGGAGGGCGGTAGTGAGAATGTCGTGTCATGGATTGAATTAAACCTAATTATGCACTTTCTGCATGAGAGAAATAATAGGTAAAGTCAATTGAGAGTTATTTATTTTCAATTTTTTTGTAGGATACGGTTCTTGGACCGAAAGATGGGAAATGAGCACAGGTTTGTCGGTTGGCCATTAGGGGTTATTGGGTCAAAATGATCAAATTCAAACGGTACACGAGTAAATTTAAATTGGGAGGAAATTTTGAAAACTGACGCCGCTTAAGGGAAATCCCAAATCCCTAAAGCGGACGTGCAGCACTGCTTTGATCACGACAAATTGCGTCATGTTCTAACTTGGATGTTTTATTTGTGTCCTGGATTATTTGATTTCTTGATGTTTTTATTTTTATTTTTGGCCATCTAAACCCGTGGAGTGAATTCCATCCACAAGGCAATCGACTCGATTGGAATTCCTCGCGCCCAGTTCGTTCAGTTGGACCCCAACCAAGCGGACAAGCTCTGGCTAGGGTTTTGCGGGCGAGACCCGAACAGCAAAAGCGCGGCCTTGTCTTGTTGGTCAATGTCGAGCGACTCGCAACGGTGCAAGCTCATCAGCGGGAGTACCCAGAACGCTGGCAGGGGCAGCATCGCCCCGTGTAGTTTCATGGCTCGAGACGAATTTGTCTCCATTGCGAAGCTCGAGCGAAAATGGAGACTTGATGGGTCGAAGCTGTCTGATGGGGAGGTTGAAAAGCTCGGAGAGCAGAGCAGACATTCCCTTTTCTCTTTAGTATCGGGTGCTCTTCCCCTTTGAGCATTAGAATCGCCATTGAAAGCATAAAGCTTCTCTCTTTATTCCTCTCTCTCTCTCTCCCGGTTGGATCTCTCGGCCGATTTCTAGCCGAAGAAGCCCCGAGCCAGCCTTCTCTCCCCCTTTTAAACGGCGACTCGGCTGCTGACAGCCTGCCCCGTACGAATGTACCGTGTGCGACATCCTCCGTGGCGTCCTCTGCACCGCCCGAAGGCGAGAAAATATTAGGTGCGCCGGGCGCTCCACGTCACCGTGCGCCCCACCCAATCAGGATGCGACACGCGTCGCCACGTGGAGCCGGGTCCCACTTTTATTTTTAGTCAATTTTTGGCTGCGTCCTTCTCTCTCTTCATTAATGGCCGCGTCCTTCCCGCCCTTCGCATTTGAAGTGCCCTTTCACTTCTCTCTTCTCCCGCACGAAGTCTCTCTCGCAAAAATCTTTCTCCGCCTCCTTCGACACCGACGATCAGCACCGGCCGAGCGCCCTCCTCGTCCAGCAGTACTCGATCTCCGCCGCCGCCACCGCCGCCTCCACGCAGCTCTCGCAGCTCCCGCTGGCCTCCAAGATCCAGAGCGGCTTCGAGCCGCGGAAGTCGTTGTCGACCTCCGCCTCCTTCGACGCCAACGACCAGCACCGGCCGAACGCCCCCTCATCCGGCGGTACTCGATCTCCGCCGCCGCCTCCTCGCCGCCCTTGCAGCTCTCGCTGGCCTCCAAGGTCCAGAGCGGCTTCGAGCCGCGGAAGTCGTCGTAGACCTCTGCCTCCTTCGACGCCGACGACCAGCACCGGCCGAGGGCCCCCTCGTCCGGCGGTACTCGATCTCGGCCGCCGCCGCCTCCTCGCCGCCCTCGCAGCTCCCGCTGGCCTCCAAGGTCCAGAGCGGCTTCGAGCCGCGGAAGTCGTCGTCGACCTCCGCCTCCTTCGACGCCGACAACCAGCACCGGCCGAGCGCCCCCTCATCTGGCGGTACTCGTTCTCCGCCGCCGCCGCCGCCTCCTCGCCGCCCTCGCAGCTCCCGCTGGCCTCCAAGGTCCAGAGCGGCTTTGAGCCGCGGAAGTCGTCGTCGACCTCCGCCTCCTTCGACGCCGACGACCAGCACCAGCCGAGCGCCCCCTCGTCCGGCGGTACTCGATCTCCGCCGCCGCCCTCGCAGCTCCTGCTGGCCTCCAAGGTCCAGCGGCTCGCGGACAATGTCCAGGTTTTTCCGAAACTCTTCGATCGTCTCTCGCGCTCTGTTTTGGCTCCCGATTAAGTTGGGGGATTTGCCTGTTTCGAATTTTTGCTTCTTGCTTCGGTCGATTCCTTCTCTGTTGCCGAACTCTGAGAAGAGCGATTTCCGGATGCAGCTTGCGAGGCAGGATTACTTGGAGCTGAGACAAGAGGCAAGCGAAGTACAGGAGTATTCCAACGTGAAGCTCGATCGAGTCACGCGCTACCTCGTTCTCGCAGACAAGATGCGGAAACTAGGTGAGGCGCTGCGGCGTCTGTTGTGCCTCGACGCACGTTTCCTTTCTCATTTCGGTTGACCAAATAACGATTTCGCTCCTTCGCCTCGGCCTCTAATGCAAAATAAGTACATCTCGAGATTTCTCTTATATAAATTGCTTTGGATTCTCATTAGATCTTATCCAAAACTGCAAGCGATTCAGTAATGGAAATGGTCGATCAATTCATTTGATGTTATCATCCTTCATTTGTTTTTCCTTATCAGCATCGACCAATTCACTATACCTTACTTGCTTTGATTCATGAACATTGGTATTTTTTCTTTTCTCTTTGGTGGTGATGGGTTTGGTACAAAATGCTCTTCGGGGGCTGCCGGGAGGGGGGAGCGTGTCCGCTTATGAGTTTTTTGCCACCATTGTTACTGCAAATGAAAGCAAACCACGCATGATGCTCTGTTCTAAAAGGGATGCTATTTAATTTGCTTCATGTTCTTGTTTAAAGGTTTGAAGGGATCATGACTCTTAGCCAAGGGCAAGCAGCATTGCTGACATTTTGCTCCTGCATTGGCCTTGCTAGCGTTGGCCTGATTCCTACAATAACTGTTCTGGACATTTGTAAAAACTGGTTTTGGATCACTGCATTGAGGCCCTTAGCGTAATTGAAGATTGTTTTCCATTGAAAAGTTCGAGTTCTAGTGTTCCTCATCTTGGAAGAGCGGAAGTCATGTGTGAATAGGTTAAACCCTTGATATGGAGGTGAGCAATGAGGAAGGAGCTAATTAAGGTAAAGATGATAGTGGCGGAAGACTAGACGCTATCGGAGATCGTTGTTCAGGGGATTGATCAGCAAGTTGAGCAGATGAGGAAGGAGTTTCAGCTCAGTGAGAAGGGCATGGTTTATTTAGAAGGCATATTCAAGAGATGACCAACACCCTAGCACTGATGGGGTGTTAGTCATCCAAGACTTGTAGCAATACTTACTACAGGGCCATGCTGTTACTAGGAAGCTTAATTCTAATGGTAAGGTCAATACTATGCAGACTCTGCACAACCTAAACGAAGTTATTGATTTTCTTATTGTTGCCGGATTCCTAAAAAAGGTTCATTCATATAGCTCATATATGTAACGTTGTGACTATCTAGATGAGCCGCCTCAATTTGAACAAGCCTGAAAGAAAAGTGCTAGAAAGCATTTGCCTGATTGGATCGAGCATTTGATGGCCATGATGGACAGTGAGTATTGCTATGAGATGATTTTTTTTTCAGCTGCATCTTTTTTTTTTTTGGTAAGATTTTCAGCTGCATCTTTTGTGTTAATGAAAAGCAAAGAATCAATGTTTCAATTCCTTACTACTTATGAGGTGGACTACGGTTAGATGATGTTTTTACCTATTGTCAATTTTTTTTTTTTTTTGGTTGGTGTTTTGCTTGATTTTTGATGGGGCACCAAACAAGTTCCCATCGTCTAAACGCATCAATTATCTAGTTGAATATGACAATATGCTGTTTAAAGAAGCTTCTTTGTATATTTTCTTCGTTCTACAATAAGCATGTGGCAGGTTTTAATGCAAACTCAAGTCACTTATGTTCATTCACATGCACGATGGTGCAGTTGCTTTGATTGGCATAGGTTTTACTGTTGTTACTAGTTTTAAAGAAGCAGCATACCATGCTTGGCTTTGGCTACTATAACTTGATCAAGAGATTAGCATGGACAAAACAACACCTGTGGAGCTAGCCAACCACTTCCGTGAGTCCATTGGGTCAAAAAATCCTGCTGTGCTATTCCGAAGAACAGCACTGAAAATGGGTTTAAAGGATAGATGGCCAGTTGTTTGCTGTGAGATAGATGATAACCACTTTTCAAATTGCTATGGTCATGCTTTTGGTAAAGTACTTATGCCCTGTCCTGTATAGTGTTATTTTGGCCAGTGAACTTGTATGTTGAGTTTATAATAGTTGGCAGATCTAAGCTCTAGAATCTCTTCTTGGTTATTTATTGTGTTGTATATTTACTTCTTCGCAAAATGAGGATATGTGTTAGAGAGATGCATTCTAGGAAGCCTCAACTTTACCGAACTCACATATATGACGAGCCTTGGTAATCAAAGCCAGAATCCCATTCTAGCTATACCATTGATAGAATATTTGTTGGATGAAGCGAAAGATCTGAACATCAATAGAATCCCTGTACAACCTGTGCATCCAGATGTCAAAGTCATGGTTTTCATCTGCCTCAATCTTCTTTTGCTAATTGTATGCTTATGTAAATTTTGCTCATGGAACCTGATTGGAGTAACTTCAGTTTCTTCCTTTTTCTCGGGATGAGCAATATGATGGTTTTACTCATTATCAAAAGAGCAATTCCGTTGATGCTTCTCTTCTGGCTTTTGACAGTTGGCTTGCCTTTCCTTTTTGTCATGCTTAATGTTCTCTCTACTGCAGATGGAGGACTTTAATGGCAAAAGTTGATACTAGTTTTAAAGAAGCAGCATATCATGCTTGGCTTTGGCTACTATAACTCGATCAGGGAGATTGGGAGGGACAAAACAACACTTGTGGAGCTAGCCAACTGATTTTGCAAGTCCATTGGTTTGAAAAATCCTCTCGTGCTATTCCGAAAGACAGCACTGAAAATGGGTTTGGAGGATATTCCCGGCATCCGAATTTGCAAGCGATCCTTGTTTTGGTGACATCCGAGCCTTGGATAAATATGAAATGGCTTTTTCATGTTGGTTCAATGCTTATTCAATTAACTTTGTTATTAGAGAATAGTGCTCGTCATTAATAAAGAAGAAAGTGATCGACCAAGGATAATCAATCAGGAGACATGGTGTTCCCGATGTCCTGCTTCTTCTCTACTTCCATGGTCATTATCTTCAAGCTCCCGGTTTCATTTGTCCTGCCAATGTGGCATAGATTTCCCAGAACTTGTGGTTGAGCTTCTAAATGTGGAGTTACTCTTGCAGATTTATTAAGTGTTTAACCTGATATCAATTCCCTTGTTAAATCAATACACAAGACTTGATGTAATGAACGATTTCGTTCATAATGTGATTATTAACTCCTGTTGAAACTTGGCACTTTGAATTTTGAATCACATTGATGCCACTCACTTTGTGCAAATTTGACTTTTTCCCCAAATGAAAGATGGGTTAACGTGAGAACAAGTTGAACAACATACGACGGAGATCAACTCTTGAAATTGCACTTTGAATTTATAATTTGTTCTCTTGAACTATTGAATTCTCGTCTCCATGAAAAGTCTTCATGGAGATGCCACGTTCATAAATTAAATATCAAAATTCTCCTCATATTGCAATTGACAAATGAATCTCTCGTTACACAAAGTAAGTAAAGAAACCAAGATGAAATTTACTCACATTAACAAATGAATATTTCATCCTTCTAATGTTTACAATTCATACTTCAACTACTAAGCTAACAGGACACATGTTTGTGTTCACAAAACAAATTCTGAGAAAGAAATAAATCCAACATGTTTTATCTTGTGTCGAAGCATGACATTGGCTTGGTCTTGTTTGAAGAGAACTCTCTCGACTTTTGGCAACAGTTAGTCCTTTTTTGGGATTACAGGCTTGTTTTTCTCAAGTTTTAGAGCAGTTCCGAGCAGCATTTTGCCTCACGCAGCACCTGTAGTCAGGTATTCTCCTGCTGGTCTAGTTTTAACTTTCTCAGAACTTGCTTTGACCAGAGCAACTGAACTGGCAGACTTTTCAGCACTTAATGGCGAAGGAACAACATCCAGAGTACGTCCGACATTGTTGTTACTTGTCCTGGAAAAACCGACAATGGAAGAATGGACAATGTGAAACATGGTGTAGGCTAGAATCACAAAAAGCAAGTTTCGTCTTGGAAACGTACCGAGATGGCATGTTTGCGGTTCCTTTCGATAATGGACTTGATATCTAAAAAGAATGATAAGCATGTCAAAAATCTGAGAAAGTATCCTTACCAAAAGAAAGAAGTAAACTGAAGAGCACCTTGCATAATCACCCAAAAATATAAGAAAAAAACTTAGTCATTGGAGTAAAAGCCTTCACATATGAAAAGCCAATACAGCCCATGAAAACAATAGAGGAAGCAGACAAGTCAAATGCCTTTCACTTTAGCCCACGAGTAAAAAGAGGCTGAATCAACAAGAGAAAGCTTGCTATACAGGTTTTCTCCAGTAACCAAGTTGTTGTAGGATATATGGATTGTCACGATCCTGATTATATAACAGGAGAATGCATCAAAAAGTATCAATTAAAACTGAACAATGACTTGGGCATGGGAGGGTTAGAGGTCAATCATAACATCTCATTGGGAGCTTTTTGAGATCTTCATGATCCATCATAACATCTTAAACATGAAACAAAGTTTTGAGAAACAATGACCAAGCGCCTAGAAGGAGCTTCACAAAAAGGATAATCTAAAAGTTTCCAGGGACAAAGAAAGACCAAATATTTAGACTAAATGCACTAGAAATGGAATAAAACAAAATCCTCAACCAATTATCATTCTTGAGGATACATTCTATGGAAGTATTCCCTATTTTCACCTCTCCTTACATATGCAAAAATATGAAATTTCAATTACCTTATTGACTTTTAAAATGAAAACACCTCGGTTCACTTGTGGTAGGCTTGTTAATTATAATTATTTTCCTAGAGCAGGATCTTCAAACACCAATGAAGTTAATCACTCACAAGACATGATGCCACAACTTTATCAATTATGCATATGATATCATGGAACCTAGCAGACTGGAATTCTTTCAACCAGGATGAACTTCCATGAAGAGAAGGCAATAAAAGTGAAGAAAAAAACATGGAGAAAACCTTGGCTTTGGTGTCTTGTGTATCAACAAGTAACAGCAACCTACCTGATTTCTCCAGTGAAAGCTCCACCTTTCCCAGTCCAAGAGTTTTGAGAAGCTATCTCAATCCGTGGCGTTAATGAGTTCTTAACCTGGTCAATGTATACAAAGGGAGGTGCCACAACGACATCTGCACAGGCCACAAAAGGAATTTCAGGCAAAATGAACAGCGCATAATTAAGGCAAACATATGTTAGTTTCAGTTTAGCAGAATGCGAGCGCGCGCGCGTGGCAATGCCCTTGATTATCAGCTTCTTACCCATCCACTTGCTACAAGTTACTAGCAGGCAATAAGCCACCAACTACAGCCATTAAAGAGAAGCAAAAGATGCTTCCCAATAACTCCATCTAATGCATTTAACATTATACTAGTGAATCAATCTCGAAAAGGATGGACACATAAGCATCATTTATCAACTCCATGGGAGAGATAGTCAAATTTTGCTGTATAGGTAGATATAATTACCAAGACAATAGTCTCGAACTCCAATTTTTAGACAACAAATTTTGCTGTATAGGTAGATATATATATGCATATATATTTCCTGATAAAAGAAAAGGCCAACAACAACAGCTACTCGCACTAGCCTCAGTACCTTATGGGTAGCGGCAACTGGCGAACTCTACAATCTGCACAGATCATTTGTTTTCTAACAAATCGAACTAAACAATGAAAGACAAGAAGCTCTACCGCATTCCTGCCTTCTTTCTGATAACTAATCTACTATGAAAGATGTCTTCACAACATGTAACAAGCAACTGCACAACACGCGCTCAAGGGTATCCAAGGACAAGCACTGCCCACCTTAGCTGCAAAAGAAAAAATTTAAACAATCAAACCACTTCCTGCGACCTCAATCCCTCGTCCGACAAAACAGCCCGACCCCACAAGACGACAAAAATTAGATTGCGACCAAACTGTTCACGCTCCATCATATTCCTCGGATCAAACAACCCCCCCCCCCCCCCCGGCACGGGAACGCCCGGAATCATTGCGATCGAGACGCATCCACTCAAACGATCGAAATTTCCACGGCTCGCGAAGCTCCAAAGCAAAAGACATCAAACACGAGAGGAGACGGGGAAGGCGAGGAACCTGAGGAGGAGCCAAGAGGCCTGGGTGGTAGAGCGACTGCTGCTGGAGAAGGGCTCGCTGCATCAACGCCGGCTGCTGCTGCTGCTTCTTCTTATAGAACTGTTGGTTCCACCTCCCCAATGCTTTGAAAACCAATCCTCAATCCTTGCTGGACGCGCCCGGTCAGCTTTTGGGTGTCGGCGATCACCGAGGAGGCACACGCGGAGAAGGTTAGAGCTTGGGACGCAGCCACGACCGGCGGGGTCTTCGTAGCACCTGGTGGTGACAGCGGAGGCGATCGAGCTTGGAGGCAAGCAGCGGGCTTTTGGGTGTCCACGCTCGCCGAAGAGGCCAAGGCAGAGATGGTCGGGACCCAACCACGATCGGCGGGGTTCTTGGGAGTGAATGGCTCTCGACGGCAACGGCAGAGGTGGCCAAGCTAGGAGGTGACCGGCAGAGGTGGCCAAGCTCGAAGGCGACCGGCTGGATTTTGAGCGTACGCGATCGTCGAAGAGACCGAGGCAGAAATGGTCAAAGCTTGGGACCCAAACACGACCGGCAAGGCTCTTCGGAGCGAGTGGCTCCTGGCGACGATGGCGGAGGCGGCCGAGCTCGGAGGAGACCAGCGGGCTTTTGGGAGTCCGCGCTCACCTTAGAGGCCGAGGCGAAGATGGTTAGAGTTCGGGACCCAGCCACGACCGGAAGAGTTCTTCGGAGCGAGTGGTTCCCGACGGCGACGGTAGAGGCGGCCAACCTTGGAGGCAACTGGCGAGCTTTTGGTCGAGAGAGATGAGGCTGCAGGTTTCATGGAGAAAAATGCATAACAAAAAATTTTGAAAGAGAACGCGAGGGGAAGGGGAAGGGACGGCTTGCGTGCAAATAGGAGAAAAGGACGCAGTCATTAATGAAGAGAGAGAAGGACGCGGCAAAAATTTGGCTAAAAGAAAAAGCGGGACCCGGCTCCACGTGGCGACGCGTGTCGCATCCTGATTGGGCGGGCGCACGGTGACGTGGAGCGCCCGGCGCACCTAATATTTTCTCGCCCGAAGGCAGATGATGAGAGCTTCGTGGACCGTCGCGGGGAGCCACTGGACATGGGCGTGCCACTGGAGAGTCCCCTCTTGTCTAATGATGGTGAATCTATAGGTGTAGCTACTACCGGTCAGATTAGGTACTGCGTGATGTACTCGGGCCCGTCATGCCTGTAAATATATCAATTTTATTTATCATCGATTGATTTAAGATGCCGATTGGTCGACGAAAGGAATACATTGAAATGACTGAGGAAATTTAAAAACGGTGGACTTTAACATAGGAAAACGTCAAAAGTAAATTTGACTAACAATGGAAAAATTAAGGTTGCTTGAAAATGCTCTCATGTTATATGTGATATCATCCCCCCCCCCCCCCCAACTCTAAGTTATATTGCCAGCCCAACACATATAGCATGTTTGATAGTATTTTATTCATCTTAATATTAAGCGTCATGTTATATGTAATATCACCAAATATTTCACTAAACGAATTATGGATATTGAATTTTCATGGTTCCAAACTCAGATAGCTATAGATGGATGTTCGAGTAGAATTAAAATAGGACCGATGGGATGATAGAACATCAACCTAATGCAAAGCAATAGTATCATCATGCATCATATACTTTTCTTCTTACATTGAATGCATTAGATACTTTGCTTGTATTCATCCATGGAATGGTTGATTCACGATGCTCTTGCCTTATTGGGTTTTTGAATAGATACTATTTTCTAACAAACAAGTAAGGAACCATCTTAACATATATATAAACATTCCCAGTTGTTCCTCCCAAAATTATATTATAGAGTGGCTACAAAATTCACATAAAGCCAAAATATGGCATTTAACTCCATTTTAGACCTATGGAAGGAATGGAACATCCAGGGCTTCATCATATTAAGCCTCTCACTTCAAGTCTTTCTCATTCTATTTGCATCTTTTAGAAAGAAAATAAAGAATACTTGCATCAGTTTTCTCTTGTGGTTGGCATATTTGATGGCTGATTGGGTAGCTGCATTTGGGATCGCGCTCATTTCTCACAACCAAGGCAATTTGTCCGCTCATACAATTGAAGTAGATAGAGCACTTCAGGCATTTTGGGTCTCATTTCTTTTATTACATCTTGGCGGTCCGGACACCATCACTGCCTACGCTATGGAAGACAGTTCGCTTTGGCTACGCCACATGCTTAGTCTCATCTTCCAAGTTGCCGCCACCGTCTATGTCTTTATACATATATTTCTTAGCGACAAGTCACTAGTGATCCCAACGATGCTGGTGTTTCTTGCCGCGGTTATTAAAAATGTAGAGAGGACATTGGCACTTAATCTTTCAAGCCTCCAGAGGGTTAAGGAATCACTGCTCACAATATACACATCATCTGATGGTGAATCTGTCGAGTGGGACGTCGAACGGGATAAAGCATATAAGGGGTTGGTTAAAGAACTCGATTATCTAGAGGATGGATATCTTGATATAGAAGAAGCAAAGCTTCCCGAGACTATTATGGTGAAGCATGCTCACTCCTTCTTTCAAATGTTTAAGGCCATCATCGGAGATTTCATGTTAACATGCGACCAACGGGATATGAGCCGTGAATATTTCTACAAAATTTCTGCAGTGGATGCGTTAAGGGTGATATCCGTCGAACTTCATTTCATGTACGAGGTGCTCCATACAAAAGCATTGGTAATACACTCCAAGTGGAGCTACATTTTCCGCTTCATAGCCTTCACTAGTATTGTGATTGCTTTGGTTCTATTCAATTGTTTGAAGAAGCATCGGCTCCCTAAACTCACTGTGGAAATTACTTATACCCTTCTTTTCGGAGGGATTGCTCTTGATGTGATAGCTCTATTCATGCTCATTTTCTCCGATTGGATTGTTGCTGGACAAGAGCGAGATTCATTTATCCACAAGTTAGTATCTGCCATGTATAACTTGAGGAAGCCCCAATTCGTTACATATAAACCAAAGCGTAATGCTAAGGTTACTTATGCGGTCTTAGATACACCATTTATATTTTGAAGGTGGTCAGAATCTGTCCCTACTTGTAATATTTTCTCCATGTCCTTGAAGAAGAGACCGAGAAAGATGTATAAGTGTGATCGCCATTGGGGTTCCATCGTCTTTTCTAATATCTGCAAATTTTCATCCCGTATGACTGAGAAAATTATCTATTTTTTTCATCAAGCTGGGAGCACAATCGCCAAAGGCTGTGGTTTGAAGACACGGACAATAATGATTGAGAATACGAGGTACGTGTCCAAGAATCCCCTTATTAATAAGCTATGGGTCTTTATTTTTGAGGAGATAAAACGTAAATCCAAGGATGCAAATGATTTAAGCGAGGTAAAGCAAATATTTGAGGCTAGAGGTGCGTTGTCTCTCAAGGGGATCGATTGTGAAAATCTCTTAGAGATGGTCACCGATGAAATTTTCAATTGTAGTATTGTACGTTTGCATATTGTTACTGAAGTACTTTACAACATAAGAGTGTTTGTTTACAGCCCCAAATGATGAAAGGGAATTTAGCAAGATCCTCTCCGACTATATGTTGTATCTTTTACTTAATCAGTCTAAGGTAATGTCCACCGTGGCGGGTGTTTCTCGAGCGGGTGTAGCGGCAATATTAATTAATCTAGAAAAACTTAAGGATCACGCGATTGAGGACGTGGACGGGCTATGCAAGAGATTGGCTGATGATTCTTCGGTCAATAAAGAAAGCTTCATCATCGATTGGGTGGATGTGGCCACAGAGATGGAAAAGCTCGGGGAAAGGAAGTGGGAGGTGATGAGCAGAGTGTGGGTTGAGATGCTGTCATACGCAGCAGTTCATATTCAGGGAGAGGTACATGTGCAAGTGCTGAGCAAAGGTGGAGAGCTTCTAATCTTTGTTTGGCTGTTGATGGTTCATTTCGGTTGTTACTACAAACCTGATTATGGCATGTGTTTTGGATAAAACACATTGATAAATTGATGATCTTGTAAATCGCAGGCCATCACTAGCATAATTTATGTATAAAATTATGTAAACTTTTGTTGTATTTTGTTATTGAAGCTGTATTTCGATTGCTGCAGAATAATGAACTCAAGATTTAGTACTACATGCAATCTCATATCTGTAATTTGTGTTTAATATGTAATCCCCGGTGCTAACAAAAGAGGATAGCCTGTGAGAGCGGCGGCGATTAGACGACAACCCTCGGCGGCCTTGGCAATGGCTTGGATCCGAGAATCAAAAGCACGAGCTTCGAATGAGCCTTGCCTTGCTCCATCTTACGATTGTTCTCTTCCTCTTTGAAAAAGCTCTGCACCTCTGACTTCACCCTTTTTGACCCTTCAAGAATCAAAGTTTGCTTCGCATAAACTCACAGGACTCCCAGTCGAATTGATCGTTTCAACTTTTTCAAGGTTTAGATTTATTTTTAATTTAATTTTCCTTTTGTGATCTCCACCTCTTAAGTTTCGCCAATAAGTCTCAAACAAAGAGAAGTCAAAAAAAAAAAAAAAATGGACTAAAGGAAGAGCAAAGAACTTGATTGTCCTAAAATATCTTATGAATTCGATCCCTTTGATTCAATGAACTCATTGAATAGCGTTTGTTTCTCAAAATTCCATCGGGACTTGATCTAGGTCCAGAATAGCCCACGAACTCGATCCCTTTGACCAAGTAAACCTTCTGAGATCGTCAGCATCGGAAATAATGTCCTGGCAATGGACACATGCGTGTTTTGCGCCTTTTCCAGAGGCAATTTAGTTCTAAAAGTAAAACACATTTCTCCCAGGCGACTCACGTGTACATAAAAAATCGTCCAAGAAATTGAACTTGCGCCGCATTTGTGAATCGTAAAGAAAATGGCTAAGGTTTCTCAAGCATGGATCGAAAAATTTGGGATGGATGATCACGGTAAACGTGGGAGGAGAGCTGTTATGAGAATGTTGCGTTGTGGATTGAAGCAAACCTGGCTATGCGCTTTCTACATGCGAGAAATATGGTGTAAAGTTAATTGAAGGTTTTTTAATTTCAATATCTTAGGGTTATGGTGGTTCTTGAATCAAAATGCCCTAGGAGAGGTACGAAATGTGTACGTGATAAGTGCATGTTCATTAGCTGGCCATTATTTTCTTCGGCAATGAACTAAGGAATATTGGGTCAACGTGATCAAACTCAGAGGTTTATTAGATCAGAATAATCCAGTTCAAGAAATATTTTGGAATAAAGTCAAGTTTAAGAAACGAACACCGCTGCAAGGGGATTCCGATCACTAAAGTGGACGTCCGATGCGGCTTGGATCGTAACGAGTAGGCCTTGTTGCATCATTCTTGCTTGGATTATATATCAATGTCGTCAATGATTTGATTTCTTCATGCTCTTTTTGTTTTTGTTTTGCAATCTTGACCCAACTCATTGGGTGAATTCGAATCCACAAGGCAATCTGCTTAATTGGAATTACTTTTACTAGGCTCAAGAACAAGATTCTGGTGCGACTAACTTTTTTTTTTTCCTGAAGAATGCTTTACATTGTGAGACAAGTGGGCCCATAAATAAATAAGAATTATACGAGACAAAGCAAGAGAAAAATGGGGGCCATTCCTCCTCATCTAATTTGTTTAGGGAATAATATGAAAAGGCAAAATTGAAAGAAAAAAAAAAAGAAAAAGAGAAAGAAGAGAAGTAGCAAAATTCCTCGTTCAGAGCTATTTTTTGCTCAATAAATTGTATACGTGCTAGAGCGCTTTTTGCGCCGCAAAATCTAGAGTTCATGAATTGAATGCATCCACGATATTCAGTTTGTAACATGCATTTCAAAAGTGCACGAATGCTTCCAAAGACCGAAGCCTCAATAAACGTTCGTCATTTACTTAGGTCAGCATCTCTCTCCTTTGTTTATTTATTTTCCTAGCTAAAATTGTTTTGCAATGCCAACTCGGCGTCACGTGTCGATTTTACCATATAATCAACGCACACACCACTTATTTGATGGGGATAGTAGATGTGATCATGAGATGAGCAGCTTAATGAGTTTACCTAGATTTGGTCAGCATAATGGATGAAATTGGCAGGGAAGCAATTCCATTCTCGACTCGTGCCGTGGACACGTTTAGGCTACCTAGACCCGATCTATTCAAATTGATAAGCATGGCAGGTACTAGGCTTGATCTGCTTTTTTACGTGTAATTACAGTGGCATAAGTGCTTCATTGCACAAATTGAGAGAATCAGAATATTTAATTATGTACAAAAAAGTTGAGGATGGGTTCTGGTTGAGCATGGGTCGCCGTGGTAGGCTTCTAGTCCTCGGGACGGGGACGGGGATGGGGACCGGGACTGGGACCGGAACGGGGGAACATGATCCGCGCCATGCCCCCTGTCCATCCCTACATCCCCCAGCTCTTAGTCCAGTACGGGTCATTATAGGCGTGAGAATTTGGTCAAGATGCTTTGCTGGAAATGGATACTTGATTTTGGAAGTAGGAGTCCACCGAGCATGGAAACCTCACCCGCTTTGAGAGAAATTTATTATAGTGCATGTGTGAAAGTATCAAGCATGGAAGCCTCACCCACCAAGCATGGAAGCCTCACAGCGCAACGGAGCTCTCGTTTTGAAGAATTACTGTGATATGGAGTGATTATCGATAATTCAAAGGCTCAACTTTTGAGTGAAGTCACTTACCAAAAAAAAGAAAAAACTTTTGAGTGAAGTCAGGTCTAGCTAAATATGTGAATCTAATTGGATTTGAGCTCCTTTTTTAGTGATTTCCCCATAAAAAGGTATTCAGGTTCTGTTGTGCTGTCCCCACAGCCTTTTGAGGACCTTATATTTATCAAGATAGAGATGTATTGGCATGAAAGCAAATCAAGATGCTTATGGATCATTATTTGCATTGAGAATTTTATTTCGAGACAAGTAGAAAACCACATGGTTTTCTCCTAGAGAGAGAGAGCAATGTGCCTCGATAGAAGAGGTTAATTTTGCACTTTCTGAGATATCAGCGATCATTGAGAAACTTGCAGAGAAGGTACTTCATTGAGCAACTTGCAGAAATGGTAGTTTATCATCCATGGGTCACAAAATACTGCCATCAGGAATAACCGCGCAGCGAAGAACAACCACTATTCCATCGCGAATCACATATCCCTGGTCTTCTCTGTCACCTTCTCTGACGTTATCTGGATTAACAATCTGCAAATACAAGCTCAAAAGTTCAATTCTTGGACGATGGTTCGCGAGTCTCTATCAACTGTTATGACAGGAGTACATGAAAGGTACGCAAGGACTCGGATTCAAGAGCATCATCACTAGCTCAAGTTAAAAAGAGGGACAATCGCCAATTTTTCTTGTATTAAATCGATCTAAGTATCTGAAAAATTGACTAGCTAGCAAAAGATGTTCTGAGAAAATGTGAAAACCCACTCCTTAGCAAAAGAACTTCTTCATTTTGCTTCTTTTGGATGAAGTAGATAATAGGACTTCTTACTGCCTTGCTTACCGTTACATTTTTGCCAATCCTCGCGTTCTTATCAACAATAGCTTTCCTTATGCGTGTATTTTCGCCGATGCCGATCGGTACACTCATGCACTTCCCATCCCCAGAATTCCCTGGAACATCTGTCTGTCATGTTTATGAAGTTACGTCATCGTCATAATCATCTATATGACATTTACAGGTGAAATCACAGTTCGATATTGAAACAAAGGTAAAAAAGCAAGCATTTGTATCAGTCATCAGTGAACTAAGTAGATGTTCGCTTAAGAATGGTCCAAACCGAATAGTTCAAACATATTCTCACAGACGCATGGATGTTTGATACTTCACACATTCGCTATATACTGCTAGAAATTCGACAGCACAAGGACCAGATGCCTCTTACTTGATAGATGTCAGACCCAATGATAACCGAGTCCTCAATTAACGCCCCATCTTCGATCCTTGTCCTCATACCAACTACGGCTCCTGTTATTTTGCATCTCTAACTTGTACATATAACAGAAGTTAGATTTCAAAAGCAGTGAGCTGCAAGAAGGGGCTAACTTTAAATTCCTGATATAATTGGAGAAGATATTGTAATCAGCTGCCGCATCACAGATATATGATGCAACTTTTTTTTACTAAAGGACTTTGAATTTTGTCAATTTATGTCAGGGCAAGGATAAATCCTTGCTGGGAGAAAGTTTTTGGTTAATATTATTGTGAGGAAGAAAAGAAATCAGACTTCTTACATTGAGTATGCAACCGTCTCCGATGATACTTTCTGCGATTACTGAATCTGTCACGACGCTCGGAGGCAGGGACCGAGGCAGAGTGTACAAGAGAGAGTCCCTCTCGAAGAAACTGTAATATAAAAGAATGAATTTGTTCAACTGCTGGAGACAAAAACTTGGGTAAAAGCCGGAGCATAAATACGAAAAACTCTACGGGCAACATGAATCTTTACTTGAATCCCCTGTTGTATTTCTTTGCGCTCTCCATATTTGCCTGGTAAAATGCTCCGATGCTTCTCATATCCTCCCAATATCCATCGAATGGATATGCCTGAACCTGACAATTTTTCAGAGAAACATAAACTCTCCTAAATGCAGCAAAAAGAGAGACTGACAAAAGTGAGATTCTCAAACAAAACAAGTCATGAAACCTGGCGCGACCTTCATTCCAGTGGATATCGCGCCTCGTATCACTTCACTGGAGAAGTCATTTGCGCCAGGGAAACTCTCTTTTAGAAGCTTTATCATGGCATCTCTGTTGATGAGATATATTCCCATGCTTGAGAACCAATGGCAATCAAATGTGTTTTGACAGTTGGGATTTCCAGTTGACTTGTCTCTGAGATCTACCACTCTATTCTCATCATTTATCTTCAAAGAGCCGAAACCTGGATCTTGGTCCCAAGCAGCATTCAGGACCGCGATGGTTATATCGGCCTCGCTTCTCCAATGCAACTCCACAAGTTCCTGGTAGTCCATCCGGTAAAGATGGTGGCCTGGAAGGATCAGAAATTCAGTGACTGGATACTCTTCAAGCACCCACAGACATCTCCTCACAGCATCAGCATTCCCCTGAATTTTCAAATCACGGAAAATTCAGCTAAAGATATGAAAAGCCATAACAGCTAAAACAAGTGAAGACTAACAGTTAGGGAGCTGTAAAAATTAGAATTTGAGCTTTGAGATCATAGGAAATTAGCTTGTATAAGCGATCCAATTATAGTACATTCAATCGAATTGTAGTTTAACATTTTTTTTTTTGTCATTTCGATTCTAAAGCAAACACTGGAGTTCTCTCTGATTTCCGTGTTTCATCAGAAACAATGCTGACAAATAGTCGAAATGAAAGATATAGCAGCAATCACTAGCTGGGGCGGTATCCCGTTACCATTCCCATACTTTATCGTTAGCATTGCTTGATGGATAAATAGGATGTCATGGACTACAACAGGATGTTAATATGACTACAAAGGTTACACTGCCAGACCTGAAACCATCGCTGGTCTTCGAGGCTTTGGTAGGCAGCGATCACTTCAACGAAGCCTTCTGTCCCAAGGCCAGCGCCAGAATAAGCCCTCGAGAGGTGCGAGTTCAGGGTTGTGGAATTGAATTGGGTGAGAGCGTATATTTTGCTTATGCTGCTGTTGATGCAGTTGCTCACTACTGCATCAATGAGCCTGTAGTTGGCCGCTATCGGTATCGCCCCTTCTGATCTCCTCTTCGTCAGTGGATAAAGTCTTGATTCTGAGCCGTCCCCAAATATAATCGCCGCAACACTCTAACCACACATATATACATTGAATTAGAGTTTCTGCAAGAAAGTCACTCCACATTTTCATTTTCAGTGAAAAGAGGCCATCAGAACACATTCCTATAGTTCTTTTTGCTGAGTATAGAAACAGAAAACCCCAGAAAAACAAGAGCCAAAACAGGGCTTTCATCGAAATCTCTGCAACGAAATGTGACCTGGTTTATTGGAGGAAACTGAGAGATGGACTGATGATGATGCTGCGAATTGGCACAACGAATCTTCTGCAACCGTCTGCAGTGAATGCGAGGCAAGCTTGTGCCAAGTTTCGTCTTCCGCTGCAGATACACAGCATTGAATTGAGGATGCTGCATCATAATCACCATTATGACAATTGAGATACTGATGAAGAATGTAAACAGACTAGGGACTAATCTTGCTGTTAAAAATGCCATTTTTCACTTGTATTTGTAGTATGATAGGGTGAAGAAGTGAGAGAATATTGAGGTTTCTTCCAGTTCATGACCACCTATCTGACGAAGGATCTTTGCTTTTGCATGGCCGGGGCACTGCTTATAGCAGTAACGACGTGAGCGTCCCAGGCTCTCAACAGTATCAGATTGGGAAGATGCACTTTGGTTTTTCGGTTCTGATGCTCACTTTGGTATTGTTTTTTCCTATTGCATCTAGACAAGCATGAAGAGGAAGTTTTGAGTGATGGCATGGCATGTTTTGTGCTCTGGAGAGATGGGAAATGTCTTGCTTAGATTCCAATCCTCTCGGTTTCCTTTCATCTTTATTCCTTGGGTAGGATTTCATAGATGCTTTCTGTTGGGTGTGAGGAGACAGAAGGCAATAAAATATGCTTATGCATCACCGATTTCATGTGCCATACTGACTTAGCATTATCAAGCTAATCATAATCTTTTTCAAATTCAAAAATTAGAAAACCTGGTGGTCATCGTGCTGGCGAGATGGGGAGTAATGACTGTTCCACCGACACCACATTAACATGACACGGTGGTGTAATCGACGCACTGAACACTCTTGCTAAGCCCCACTCTTTTCCAAAAGAAGTCGGCCGGGCTCGAGAAAAACGAGTGAAGGCACAAAAAGCATCCTCAAAACTTTATTTCCTTAGCTAGGTTTATTACACATCAATCGGTCCAAATCCTACTCTTTTCGAAATCTTGAATGAAGCCAAAAATCGAGCCCTGTGAGCTTTTGGAAATGACCTCTCCCAAGCCCCATCCATTTGATATGAGAGGCGGAGGCGAGGGTGTCAATGGAGTGGTCAATGCTAGGCCCCAAAGATGGGGGCGGTCGGTTTTTTTATGTTGTGTTTCTCTAATTATAGGGTTTATATTACGAAAATTTTCAAACTACTATACTTATAATAAATTTACTTGAAACTAATTTTTTGACCACCACCTAAAACTATTTTTTGACTATAAAAAATTTCATGAGTATATTGAATTAATATAATGATGTTATACCTGTAACAAATAAACGGTAAAACTTTAATGAGGGGCGCATTTGGTAATGATTTTATTTTCAGAAATAGATTTTGATCAGAAATGATTATTTTTTATTCTGTTCCCGAGAACAAATTCTAAGTATTTTAAGCCGTTTGATAACTGTCCAAATTTTTTTATTCTATAATAGAATTGTGTTTGGTACCGTGCTAATTGATTATGTTACAATTCAATTTCTTTTAATTTTTAAATATTTTTTTATTTTCTTTTTTCCTTTTTCTTCTATTCTTCTTCTTCTTCTTGTGGTCAATCGCTGCTCCGGCGATTGACCAAACTAGGGCTGACGACCTCACTGGAGCATTGCTGACCCTCGGCGAGGCTAGCCCTTGTTGGCCGAGCCTTGCCGGGGCTGGGTGAGGCTTGCCTAGCCATCGACGAGACTCCCCGGGCCCCGCCTAGCCACCGGCGAGGCTTGCCGAGCCCTGCTTGGCCACCGGCGGGGTGGGGCGGGGCTGGGCGTCGTGAGGCTTGCATAACCTTGGTCAAGCCGAGCCTCATCGGTGACTGGCCTTGTCTTCGGCGAGCTCGCCGAACCTCACCCTGGCTTGGTGAGCCTTCGGCGAGCTCACTAGACTTGTTACTGGCGACCAGCGAATGGCGACGACGAGGACGGCGGGCAACGGCAAAGGCGGGTGGTGGACGGCGGCGGCGGCGGTGGCGAATGGCAATTGCGGGGTGGTGGTAGATGAAGAAGAAGAAAAGAGAAGAAGAAAAAGAGAAAATGGAAGAAGACTTTATTATAAGATTTGTTCACGGAACAAGAATCAACTTATTATTATTATTATTATTATTATTATTATTGATTCTACTTCAAATCTGTTCCTGAGAACAAATTTGTTCCTAGAACAAGAATCGATTTTTTTTTTATTCTTAATTCTACTACAAATCTATTCTCGGGAACAAATTTATTCTTGAGAATAAAAATTTTACTAAATGCGATTCTGTTCCAAAACTGCTCTCGAAAACAAAAAAATAAGAATTGGTCACTATTGGGATGGTTACCAAACAGTATCTTATAATAAATTTACTTAAAACTAATTTTTTGATGGTAAAAAATTTCATGAGTATATTGAATTAATATAACGATATTATATCTGTAACAAATAAATGATAAAACTCTAAATTAATGTATCTATTAACTAAGATATGTTATCAAATTCAATAATTTAATAATAAAATTTAACTGAAAGTAATGGCAAATGTAAAAAAATAAAAATAAATCGTGATTTCAAAAATTTGAAACCAGCCTCAAAACTGTACCTTAAATTACACTCTAGCAAAAGACTTTCAAAATTTACATTTCCTACCCCCCAACCACTTTAATTTCAATAGTCTCGTCCATCACTTTCAATTTGGCCCGCCTGCAACAAACGCTCACAAATTCGGTTTCCAAGCTTCAAATCGCCAGCGCTCTCGCAGTTGTTCCCGTCTTCCTCCTCCTCCGTTCTTCTGTATAGCCCGTGGAAATTCGAGGGCAAGGTATGGGCGACGCGAAATCCGGAGCGGCCGACGCGCCGGCGGCGGCGGCCGGCGAGCCGAAGGGCGGCGGCGGATCGGACGCCGCCAGGATCTCGGAGGTGAGGGCGTGGCTGGCCTCCCAGTTCGAGGCCGTCGGCAAGGAGGTCCCCGATTTCGAGTACAACTCCCGGAGCGTCGCGCACCTGCACAACCTCGCCGCCGTCTCCCAGGCCAAGACGCAGGCCGCCACCATCGTCGCCTCCGATTTCCGCCAGAAGGCCGCCGAGTACCGCTCGCAAGGTCAGTTCGGCTGAACTTTTTGAGACGGTAGCGACGCTCGCGTACTTCGGGAGGTTGGGAATTGATGTGAAGGACCTCAATTGGTGGTTTTCTCTAGTTGTTCTTGGATTTGGATTCATCTGAATCGGTTTGAAAAATGGCGTTTTTCTTTTTTTTTCCTCTAATTTTGAGTGGCTGTCTGGTGGCAGTGATTGTTCTATAGGGGATAATGCTGCACATGGGTTTTAATTGAGGCAAGGTAGTCGAAATTTTTTTGAGTTGGTTTGGTCATTTTTGGAAGTTTTGTGGGTGCAGCTGCCAGGATTAGAGAGATACTGGAAAGTGCAGGGTTGGCACAAGAGAGTTTGGCTTCAAACATTGTGGCCTCTGCTCAAGCACTGGCCAATGTTGCCAATTTGTTGAATATTAGGGACACTGAATTGAGTAGGTGAGTGGGCTTCTTGTATCGGTTTCATTGTCCTTGAATGTTTTCCTGCTGGTTTGTGTGATTTGTATGGGGAAATTGCAGCTTTCTCGTGGCGATGGGGGACATTTCTTTGAGAAAGTCTAGTGTAGAGGAGAAGAGGGCTAAAGTGGAGAAGGATTCGAAGGTTCTCCTTGATTACACCAGGAAGGCAATAGCAAGACTAACCTATTTGAAAAGGTAAAAGCCAATGTAGAAGTTACCTGTTCTCTGCAGGACTTGTGATATGTATGCTGTGGGAAGTTTGTGACTTAGTGAGTAAAGGGTGATGCAACAATGTGTTCTCTTTGTGATGCTGAGTAAATTTTGGCTGAAGGGTCTGTGTTGTTTTTCCTTGACATGTCCGTTCTGTATGTTTCGATTAAAATTGCATGCTCATGCATTCTTAACAATCTCCTGGCAAAATGTCTGGACAGAACGCTCACACAGCTTGAAGACGATGTATCTCCCTGTGAGGCGCAGGTGGAAAATTGGAGAACTAATTTGGCGGTGATGGCTTCAAAGGAGCGACAATACACACAGCAGTATGCCAACTACAAGGTACAATTCACTTGCTTATTTGAGTAATGAGATCCACAGTGAAATTAAGTTTTAAATCTAATAACAAAGCCAGAGAAGTTCTCTTTTGCATTGTCCTTCTCATTGTTTTCAGGTAGCACTTTTAGGTGATTACAAAGTTTCTTTGCTGCTAAATTTTGATATTATCAAGTGTATGCATCTTGAGTTGAACAGGCTCCTATCTGGGTGCTACATGAATCCCTAGAAATTTGTGTTATGAGATTTTTCCCTCTTTGATCATTTGGTGAATTCTATACAGACGGCACTTAATCGGGTAGGATACACCCCAGAGATCAGCCACAATGTACTGGTGGAGATGGCTGAACACCGAAAGGAATTAGAGAAGAAAACGAAGCCCATTCTTGATACTCTGAGAAGCTACCAAGACTTGCCTCCAGTAATTTTCCCTTTTCTTGTGCCTAATATTGACTTGAGCTCAGCACTGCAACAACCACTTCACCTTTATGGAGGCCTATTTTATTCCTGAATTATGCTTATCCTTATGTGTAAACTTCTTGCAGGACAAGGCTTTAGCTGCTCTAGCAATCGAGGACAAGAAAAGGCAGTATGCTGCAGCTGAGAAATATCTTGAAGACGTGTTGCATTCAGCTCTTTCAACATCTGAGTGACATCGGATATTGATCTGATGTAAGCATTGCCTCGTACATTATGTTTATCAGGGGGGTTAAGAAGAAAAAAGAGGTTTGGTTTTTCGTCGTTTGCAACTCATGAAAGATTGAGCTGTCTTTCTGGGTAGCTCTCGGTGGATGAGATAGGTTTGTGTCTGTATATGGGTGATGAATTTCTTAACCCAGTTAATGGAAGAATTTAAACGATGAAGATGTTGAATGATTCATCTGGAATATTGCTGATACTCCTGAGATCAGATGATTCAAATCTCAGATTAAATGACTCGTTTTATCCAACAATTTCTGCTCAAGCAATGACTCACATTGTGTGTACAAGGATACATATCGAAGGTGGCAAGCTTATTTATTCAGTAAAATTGCATTGTTCAAACCTTATTCTCCAATCTCGAATTTGGAACTGCACCCCAATCCTATCAAAGCATTCTTTGGTTATTTTATCAGTGGCAGAGGTCAGACACAAAGTGCAATCTGCATGCAAGAGACCTCCATTACAGGCTGCATGGCCATAGCAGGCCGGACCATCATCTGGAGATGCAGTGTAGTAATTGTAATCATGGTCCGCTGTCCTATCCTCCCAATCATCGAGGACCCATTTTCGATCTAATCAATATTGATCCCATAAGTCAAACTTACCTCCACTGAAGATTCTGGCTACCAACTTTGTAGTCGGATCAACCCCCGCCTCGATGATGAGAAAGATGCCCGGCATAAATTCATTTCTTTGTGCAGCACACAATCTTTGTTCTCTCATCCTCATTTGTTTCCCTCTTCCATTGCTTTTGTGTTATTGTTGGAATAATGAGCTCATCTGACTTTATACAGGCTTCTGTCTCTTAGCATTTTGCCATTGTTGGATTAGATCATGACTTCTTTCCAGCTCTCTCTGTCTCTGTCTCTCCGTCTCTTTCTCTCTCATCTTTTGTAAGGAAGAAGTGAATGTTACAATATAAAGAAGGATAATGAATGAAATATTCTCCGACTAGCGTGCAGCTCTAACATGGACCTTTGCGTTTGTCATTTTATGTGTAATGGGGATAGATTGCCATGACATCATTTTCTCGTTAGGTGAGTGAATGATCTCAAAAGTTTATGGGTACACCAGTAGGGTTCTAGAATATTTTATGAAAAGACATTCGTAACGCTACAAAACAACATACGATTTGTTAGGACGCTTTAGTACTTGACTAGGACGATGCGTAGCAAAATCTTACGGTACATGAAGTGTACTGTAGAAAGTGAGCTTTTTTCTTCTTTTGGTCGAAATCCCAAGTGAGCTTTATTTATTGCCCAAAACTTTTGCAGGAGGAGCCCTTCTTACAAGCCAAGACCATGCCATCTACGATCAACAGAGAACCAGTCGGGATGGCAGTTCAACCAGTGGTTAACTGGCCTCTGAACCGCTTTTCGCAACCAATCCATTAAGTAGTGCAAATGTTAAATTAAGCTATACCTGTATTTTCCTAATGGTAAGAGTTTTTATACTTCATTTATTTCGTGAAAAATGAATATATGAGAAAATTTATTTTCTAAAAAATGATTACTTGTGTCATTTGAAATAATTAATTATTAACGAAAATTCGATGAAATTTTTATTTTTATTTTTATATGTGATATAAGTGGTCAATTTTAGAAAAACGTTTTCGAAATCATATAATTTCTGCAAAATAAACGCAACCTTTATTTTTTTTTCTTTTAGAATGTTAAAATCGGTTACTTTTTCAGCGTCTGTGATTGAAAGAATTAAGTTTTACCGTATCAAATTTTGAGTTATGCAGTGAAGAATTTCTCTAACTCATTCTAGTACTTATGTGTACTTTGATCAAAATATACTCAGATTGAGGTTTTTTCTTTGGTCAACATCTTGAATTGTTCGTTTAGCTGGGTTTAGGCCCAAGTTTATCAGCAATAATGTACTCCATGGTACCAATTTATGAGAACTTTTTTTTTTTTGATAAGGAGGAATATAGTGCTAAATTGCAAGGCTTTTGATCCAGGAGGATTTTGTGTAATTTCCTTTAATAATAATACTTCCTACTCAATGAATCACTTCAACCTAAAAATTTGATCCGAAATTTCCATGAGAGCCCGTGCCTTTGAATAAGATATAAAATATGACAATACATTACAAAAAACAAAAAAGAAAAAAAAAGGAAAAAAAACTATATTTACATAATCAATTTGTTTGTCAACTAATCTCACAAATATTTATATTACTCAAATTTTTTGTTCAATCTCTATTGTGCAATAACTTTAAACGTATTTCCTAAACTAATTTGAGTCTTTAAACATTTTTTCTATATATTAAAGTTTTTTTTATTTCGCGAAAAGTGAATAATCTAAAAAATAATTTTCTAAGAAAGATCACTTATATCATTTATAAAAATATTTTCATCATATACAAAAATGTTTAGACATAATTTATTATTAATAATTAAAATATTTTTAATTGATTATATTTCAAACAATATAAATTATTATTTTTATAAAATATTTTATAAATTATTTATTATTCGTGAAATAAACGAGGTTAAAAGTAATTTTTCTGTCAATCAAATGCTCCTCTAAGTCTTTGGTCAACAAAAATATATAGAAAACTGCAGAATTATCAAAACCCTGAACCTCTCAGCTCGAGGCGCAAAGTCGCGTCTCCTCTCTTCACCGTCGTTCTCTATTTCTTCCATCTTCCGCCGCCGCCGCCGCCCCCGATGGCGTCCGCGCGAGTCGCACTCCCGACCAGGAACAGCACGTGCGGAGCAGACGCGACTCCGCTCGTTTCCCTCTCGCCGAGAGAACGTGCGGGGCGCGGCCGCCGTCGTCTTCTTCTTCCTCTCCGCAGCTGGTCCGCCGCGGTGACCATGTCGGCGTCGCCGGCCCCTCAGGCCCAACTCGAAGCCCGAGCTTCGAAGAAGCTGGACATACCCATCATGGTAACGGCGCTTCCGCTAGCGTGGTGTTTGATGAAATGGCTTTCCTTTTTTAGTCGGCGGTGGTGTGGGGCGAATGTGGTGGGGAGTCGTCTTGTTTGAAGTGCGCAAAAAATGCTTTCTTTTGCGTGTTTCTGCTTGGTGGGTACTGCATTTGGGCACTGAGAAGTTGCGATTGCTTACTTTTAGGATGGGAATGTATGTGGGTTTTGGATACTGTGTGCTTTCCTCTTTAGTTAGTGAAACGTCTCACTACGATTTTCGATCTTGTCCCGGCTATTTCTTTTTTGGGCTTAGTCGATGGATGCATTGCATGCTTGATGTTGCTGCAGGTGAACAGTTGTTCGGGCAAAATGGGGAAGGCTGTTATAAAAGCAGCGGATTCTGCAGGGCTCGATCTTATCCCTATGTCGTTTGGCTGTGCTGAAGAGGCTGGAAAAACCGTAGAGGTGTGTGGAAAAGAGATTACGGTGCATGGACCTTCAGACAGAGAAAGCGTTCTGGCCTCGGTCTTTCGTGAACACCCGAATATGATTGTGGTTGACTACACCGTGCCTGATGCAGTGAACAGTAAGTGACGCATCTTAAGATAGTGTTGATAGAAATTCATTTGCCGAAAGAGAGGTCTGGTTTTTTGTAGTTCCATTAAAATGGGGGTGGGAGGATTGTCTAATTATATGAAACTTCGGTAATTTTGTGAGATCTGCAAACCTTAATAGGATATTGCAGAGCCAATATGTCACTGATTGCTTGATAAGTTCAATTGAATTCTTGTCACTGAACATATCTTTCTATTATGAAGGTAATGCTGAGCTGTATTGCAATGTTGGAGTTCCATTTGTCATGGGAACTACTGGAGGGGACAGGGATCGGCTTTACAAAACAGTCAAAGATTCAAATTTATATGCAGTAATTTCCCCACAAATGGGGAAGCAGGTGACAGAACCCAGGATCCTTGTTCAGTTTTAGCCATCTCTGTACTTTCTTATTTTGTCCTAATTATTCTCTAGTTTTTGTAGGTCGTGGCATTTTTTGCAGCGATGGAAATTATGGCAGAACAATTTCCA
The DNA here is from genome assembly GCA_019915185.1 of Eucalyptus camaldulensis. Taxonomy (NCBI): domain Eukaryota; kingdom Viridiplantae; phylum Streptophyta; class Magnoliopsida; order Myrtales; family Myrtaceae; genus Eucalyptus; species Eucalyptus camaldulensis. The sequence continues at coordinate 5,049,552 of JAHSVA010000014.1, read as the reverse complement.
GGAGCCTTCTCTGGGTATTCTCTAAAGGTGTTCAGTCCTTACTCTTCTGCATCTGCGTTCTCCTATTCTGCTCCTCACTTTGCTCTCTGTCTTCTATAGTTCATCCCTTTGGCTGGGTCTTGATTAATGATTTTATAAATGTTTGAATGCACATTTAGCTGATGTTAAAATTAGAAATTCTCACCAATGTTTGATTAGATACTTTTGAGAGAGCTATTGGTTGTAAGATCAACTGTGCATGAAAAATGAAAGAAAGAAAAAGGAAGTAAGAATGGAAGTTCTGTGAGTTTTGGCCTATAACTTGTCAAATAGGTATTGTTGCTCTCTTTATATTCTGCATTATATCAACACAAAGATAAAATGTAAACACAATGATACAAACAACATGTTGCCTCAATCGCAAAGCAAAAAAAAAAAAAAAAAAAAACAGAGAGAGAGAGAGAGAGAGAGAGAGAGAGACGGTGGCCAATTGAGGTTATAGGCAACTTATTTTTCTTGTGCTAAGTGGACGTGGGTCCCATGGCAGATTAGGTACTGTTAATCTTACTGATGTAGGTTTGGTTCTATCCTAAAAGCTTATCTTTATATAGTTCCTATCCTCAATTAGATTTGTTGTATTTTACCTGTTATCATTTAACTCATCATCTTTCATTTGCTTGGTTATCAAGTCAAATGATGGTTGAGTACTCCACCAGTTGTGAAGCGATCCTTTAACCAAAATGGGGAATGAGATGGGAGTTTGGGTGCTCATACACTGAACCACTTTCTTCACTGAAGTTTGAGGGAACAAATAAGAGGAAGAAAAAAGATTTTTTGTTAGGTGAGAAATAGGCTTTTTATATCAGTATCTCGGGAAGCACGAGAGCTGGATCCTGTGGCAATTGGAGTCTCTCTGGCTTTTCTGTATTTACCCTTTTGTTAAACTCTATCTTTTTGAGTGAATGGGGGCCATCTTCCATCCTTAAAATGCCATAGTGTGGTTTTACCCCCTCCCTACTTCCCCTCACTTTTTCTTTGCCATTTGAATAAGTGCATCGTTGATGTCTGTTCTGGTGCACTGAACTGTAGTGAAAGACCTGGTGTTGTGCTCTCATGTGCAACACTCTACTGTTTTACTCTTGACCAAATGATGCTGAATTTATATTGCAGACATAGTATAGTAAGTTATTATTGTTTTTAGTTCACATTTGGATGTGCTGATGGAATCACTGGTGAATTTTTTTAAAGTATAGGTGATGGAGTCCCATCAATCAAGCAAATTGGACACATCTGGAACAGCTAAGGCAGTAATTTCTTGCTTCAAGAAGTTGGGAGTGTCTTTCGACATGGATCAGGTGAGTTGTGAAATTCTTTTCGTGACTTTGTATGAGGGCGCACATGACAAAATTTTTTAACAGAAATTGATTTTTGGCCAGAAATTAAAGCATTTCAGAAATTGAGAAATTAAAAATTTGAGCTTCTGATTTTTCTAGCCAGAAATTGAAACATTTTAGAAATTGAGAAATTAAAAATTTTAGCTTCTGATTTCTTTTTTAAATTTATTTCTGGAATAGAAATCTGTTCCAGAGATAGAAAAATCAGATTACGTTACCAAATGGATTTCTGTTCCAAACCTGTAGAAACAGAGAAATAGAGAAGTAGAAATTTTATCATGTGTGCCCTCAATATATTGGGAAAAAGGCACATTTAGGAATGTATATGTATCTGTTGTGAGTCCAGATTTTTTATTTGTGTTTATATAAGTTGTATTGTTGGTGAGCAGGCTGTGGATTAGTTTGTTCCTTAAATCTTGATGAAGCTGTCTTTTTATTGGCAAGAGCTCAGAGGTCTTTAGGTTCAATTCTTATACCATTGGCCTACTTGCCTATGGGGCAAAACCTTTGTTTGATACTTGCATCTTGAATATCTTCTAGATTATGCATGAGTGAGTGGCACAGTAGACAATAAACCATAACGATAATCTTTGTAATTGCTGGTTCTGTAATTAATAACGATAATCTTTGTAATTGCTGGTTCTGTAATTAAGATTATTATTTTTAGTATTTCCACAATTAAAAATATCTCACACCTATCTGTGCTTTTGCTTTGGAATACCATCAGATCCAGATGATCCGTGATCCTGAACAACAAATGGAGATGGTGGGAGTTCCAGAAGAGTATTTGTCTGGTCATGCTTTCCATTTGTATCATCTGTCATCACCCGATGAAACGTAATTATGTTTTATTTTGGGGTATCTCCACCTTATTTCATATAGTTTTCTCGAGAAGAGCATCACAGAATATTCACTGCCTTTTTTACAGAGTCTCTTTCGAGTTTCAGCACAACGTTTGTGGTCGATCAATATATGCAGAGGGCACAGTTGATGCTGTCTTGTTTTTAGCAAAGAAGGTGATAATTCTTCCAACTGAACCCACTTTAGTTTGGAATTGATTTTTTTCCTGGATGTACAAGTGCACACTAATCAAAACTTGCCTGTAATGATATTCAAGAGTTATTAGCGTTGCCAAAAGTGAAACAAAGGAATTACAAAATGGCAAGCTTTGAAGTGACACCGGCTCGCCCCTCCTATATATACTTGTATAATCAAATTCACATAATGTCTGAATGCGATGTACAATGTCTTAGTTCTGAATGAGGAAATGTGTTCTTTGTACCTAATCGAAGTTAACTGTTTGGAGTTGCAGATAGTGATTGTCCCCATGGATTCCATAGCCAATGTGCTCGCTGAATTTGGTTTGTCAATGTGTTGTCTTTTTGCAGATCCAGCAGAAGGCAGACCAGCGTATATACAATATGATTGATGTATTGCGGGAGGGTAGCATGCGTTGATACTAGTTTCATGCTGAGGTTTCTTGTGCGGCGTTTATCTTTCAGGTTAGCTGTATTGTCTTAGTTCTGTGTTGTGGTCTTTAATAATCTTCTTCTTGTTGTTACCATTGTTATAATAATTATTATTGGTAATTATTTGGCAGACGTCATATCTCCAGTTCAGGACTCTGGTTTTTAGAATCCTTCATACTCATCGTTGCTTTATATGGCAATGGAGTAGAGAAAATTGCAAGACTTTGTTCTGGAGATGGATCATTAAGCTTGAGCAGCTTCAGCTTCTCTTTGAGATGTGTAAGATTTTGATCATTTGCAATGCGAAGCACGTCTTAAAATCAGAGGATGGGAAGTATAGTAGTATAGTTTTGTAATTTTTCCGTGACTATCTCATACTCAGCATTGTCAGCAACTACTGTACTGTTTGAGCCCGCGACTAGGAAGCCATATGGAAGTGTCCTGCTTTTCTCATTAATGAAGTTTGATGTTCAAACTTGAAAGGCCCTCAATGGTTTAAAATGGAAATTCTCCATGGAAAATGCATTGCCACTTTTGCTAAGAGAGATGATCATGTGTGGATGTCAAAGACCTGTGAACTTGAAAAGTGTTTGATTCATAATGAATAAGATGAGAGGGGAAACAAGAACGTGGTCAATTACAAATAAGATTGTGTAAGCAAAAAAAGAAAAAAGGTCGATAAATCTCATCATAAATTTGAAATTTATAATATGTGAACTCCTCAGATCTCTCTCATTCATATTGCTAGCGTTGATGCTGCTGCTATGCAAATTGGACAATAATCTTCACTTTGAGCCAATAATCTTCACTTTGAGCCATTTCGCAATGCAACGGTAGCAAAAGCAATGGCCACAATCCAACTTTCCGAGCCAATCTTGATCAGGATAGGCATCCTACAATGATGTTAGCAAAAATGAGAGTATAATGAGTGGTGGATATATTTAAATTAGCCTAGATTTGTCTTAAAAGTTATTGTTTGAAAATTTTTGCCATTCTTCTTTTATCTCAATATTCTTACATAACAAAGCAACTCTTACATACAAGATGTTTTGGACATTGAATTTCATTGATTAGGTGTAGGAGTGCATGGTCCGGTGGGCAATTCCTGAACTTGAACTAGGAACCATCCGCTAATCACTAGTTCTAAAAAAATTGAATTTGGGAATCACCTGTTATTGTGTGGATCTACTCAGGAATTGGATTGTCCAAGTGAATCCATGAACTAGTCTCACCAAAAACTGTTTAATGGTTATACAAAGTGTTGCCAATAAAATTGTCTCAGATTATGACCAATGATTTTTTAAGTCTCACAAACTCAACAACCCTTTGGAAATAAAGTGTAGTTGTTAGAACTAGCAATTAAAGGAAAATTACTTTCGATAATTGTGCCAACTTAAGTTGGGAATTTGATATTTGGAAGATAGAGAGCCAAAAAGCATTAATACAACGCATTAATATATTGTCACTATATGGTGACAATATAGTAACAATATGAATAGAATGCATTGCACTCGGCTATAGGCATCTCTTTTCTTTTGACCAGTACATTAACCTCAATGCCTCAAAACTATCAACCCATGCTTCCAGGTGATACCATTGTATTGGAATGAACATAAGAATTGCTGATGTGATCTCTAGGATAAGGTTAATAATGTAGATATAAACTGACATTTTTGTGAGGGTTGAAAGCACAAACTCTTTTGTAAGGTTAATTTTTTTAATATTAAAAATTAATAGATTATTATAATAATATAACCGGTTTGATGCGGGTGGACGGATTTGCCCATGGAATTGGAAACGAATTGGTGTCCACAGGCACCCATAAATTGGAACTGGGAATCGGATTGGTTCTGAGAGGCTCCAATCTAATTTTGGGCAGTCTAGGCGGGTTTCGGTTTCTTTGCACACCCCTAATTATGCGTGCTTTGGAGCGCTTTTCTAGTTTTATGCCCATTTTGGCATTATATGAGGCTTTCATTTATTTTTCTAAATGCTTTATTGGTGAATGTAACTTTTTGGGTTTTTTGGTGTCACTTAGGGTTAACAGGGTACTTATTTAATCTATTCTATGTATGAGGTAGCTTTTTGCCATATTTTACGTGATGAGAAAGAAAAGTGATTTCTCTTTGCTATTGGTAGATTGATGAATTTGTGTTTACCTATAGTTAACTAAATTACTTAGGATCCCTAAAAAGCCGCTGCTTAAAACATATGGCCCTTTGTAACGACCAAAAAAATAATTTGATGTTATTAATGTAATTTATGGGGAAAAGTGTTAAAAAAATCCTAAATCTTTTGTATTTTTGCCAATTTAGTTATAGACATTTTATTTGTGCCAATTTAGTCGTAAACATTTTCACTCGGTATTAATTTAGTTTTAAACCTTTTCACTTGGTGCCATATAGTCATTTCCGGCTAATTTTGACCGGATTTTACTAACTGAGCATTGGTCAGTTGATGTGGCATAATCGATACTGACGTGAACAACTTTTAATAATATATTAACATTTTTTTGAATTTTAATTTTTTTTTCATTTCCTTCTATTTTTATTTTTTCTTCTCCTCCCCATTCCTCCAACCAGTCGTCAGACCTTAATGATTGGCCAAGGTGACACCCGATGAGGCTCCAGCTCTCGCCAGAGGTTGCGAGGGTTGCTTGCGCTAGGCGGCGACGGTCAAGCTTTGTCGGCCATGGGCAAGGCTTGACCTTGCGAGATTTGGTGAAGTTGAGCCTCGCCCAACCTCTAACGAGGTAGCTTGAGGCTGCCTAGGCCGTAAGGGTGGCCTCGCATTAAGTTGGCAAGGCTTGACCCTTGCCGGCCATGGGTGAGGCTCGACCTCGCTAGATTCAGCAAGGTCAAGCCTTGCCCAGCCTCTGGCAAGGCTAGCTTGAGCCGCAAGGGCGGCCTCGCACTGGGCTAGAAAGGCTTGACCCTTTCTAGCCATCGGTAAGGCTTGATCTTGCAAGATTCTGCAAGGTCGAGCCTTGCCCAGCCTTTGGTGAGGCTAGCTCAAGGCTGCTCAAGCCACAAAGGGTGGCCTCGTGCTGAGTTGGCAAGGGTCAAGCCTTGCCGATCATGGGCAAGGTTTGACCTTGCTAGATCTGATAAGGTCAAGCCTCGTCCAGCCTTTGGTGAGGCTAGCTCGAGGTTGTCTAGGTCGCAAGGGTGGCCTCATGCTGGGTTGGTGAGGCTCGTCCTCACCAATGATGGGCGAGGCCCAACCTTGCTAGATCCGGTGAGGTTGAGCCTCACCTGCCCACTCATGAGGACTTGAGCCCTCATAGGTGCGACCTTAAGCCTCGCCAATGGTTGGGAGGCTCGCTATAAGCTAGTAAGTTGACCTCAACCTTGCCGATTGTTGCCTCTAGCTAATCACTGAGGTCCGGTGACTGGTTGGAGGAAGGAGGAGGAGAAGGAAAAAATAAAAAAATAAAAAGAAAAAGAAAAGGAAAAAAATGAAAGAAAAGAAAAAGAAAAATAAAAAATTCAAAAAAATATTAAATATTAAAATATTATTAAAAGTTGTCCAAGTTAGTATCGACCATGCCATGTCAGCCAACTGGCATCCAGTCAGTAATTTGTGTGTTTAAGTGAGAGAGAGTATCTATTGTCGATTTAACTAATATATCTTTGCCCAATCTAATCACCACATATATTTCCCCATTTCATTATCAAGGTCTCCTACATAGTATAATTTTAATTTTGCTTATATAATTTAAATCTCCCACCACATATAAAAGGTTTTAATTGCGTTCATTATCCGAAATATCTTGATGGATGGCGTTTGTAACTCGAAAATTGATTGGCTTTTATTCTAGTTAACATCATTTTTTCATTAATTATCAATAAGGTTCATTTCTTCTTATTGTCAAAACAGACATGGAAGTATTTCACTTCTTAGTTTTTAGTTTTCACAGTTTTCTTCGATACCAATTTATTTGTTATTTTAGTTGATTATTATTGGCGCTAATATTACGTCATTATTAGTGGCGTATGCAATCATGTTTCTTTCTATTTAGTTCCTTGAAGTTAGACACAAAGAAATTTGATATTCAACAATCTTAAATATATCAAATTTAGTTGAAACTCAATCAATCTCCTCAAAAACCATTACATGAACCACTTCAAAGACGAAATATGCCTCATTCATAATTATATTGCTTTCCTTTTACAAAATGGACACAAGTTCCTCCTCATGAGCCATTTCTCAATATAGCCATAGTGAAAGCGATGCTCACAGTCCAACTGTCCAAGCTTATCTTCAACATTGTAGTCATCTTGCAAATACTCCAGCAAAATAAAAGGTACGATTTAGTATGCATACTCATAGTTTAAATTTAACTAAGACAATTACTTATGGACAAAAATATTGTTCTTCAATTCTATATTAATATTTTCTTGAGTAAATGAAGTGGTTCTTACCAGACAAATACAACAAGATTCGGCTTTAGCATTGGATTCTTCGGAAGTAGAGGGTTGGGGTTGATATTGCTGTGACCTGAGATATGCAGAGATGACTTCCTCACTCAATCCTGTGGAGACATCTCTACCCTGTTTGTCGAGGTGGACCAATTCTTAATCAAAAGCATATGAGGAAAACCTAAGTATTTCATAGTCACCTCTCCTTGAGTAAGTTATTTCTCAAGTATAAAAAATATTGCTCGCTTGAGGGCTAACTAAAGTCACAACTAGATGTCCCTCTACATCAATTCTACATCAATGCACATTTGGATTGGTTTTTAGTTGCTTAAATGCAAAATACATAAGAAGACACATAAATGTAGTGAAGGGGCTTGAGCATATATATACCCACAGAGCTGAATTACAACAATTTCATAGATTCAGACATTTCAACATTAGCATGAGAGATAAAACTTGAAAATCATGTCCACAACAAAATTCAAGATTTAGAGTGACAAATATTATTACTCAAAAACTTCTGTGTCCGCTACAAAACTCATGATGCCATTGCTAATGTTTAAGTCATACACAAGCAGCGATCTCTGTTTAGTTGAACTTTTTCTAGTTCATAGTACTATAAAAGAGAATATGTATATACTAATGCTCCATTTGTTTCACAGAAAGCTATGATTTCGGAAATATTTTCTTCAAAATGATTGCATGTCTTGTTTGCAAAGATAAATGAATAAAAAATATTTTCATTATCCATGAAAATATTTAGACTATCAGTTAGGTGGAAATTTAAAATACATGCAAGCAAGTACAAATCTTTGTGGAGACATAATAAGGGGTCATGACAATTATGACATTACTAGATTGTGGTCAATCATTGCCAAAAAAAAATAAAAAAATAAATAAAATTCCATCAACAGTACATAAGAAATTACAGGGGATTTAATATATTTTATAAAATTCTTAAAAAGGTCTACTTAATTACGTATTATCATTATATGGCTTCTAAATTAAAAGTTCATATCCAACATAGAAATGAGAATCACAAGTTTAATACAATGTGAGTGTCTTTTGGCATCAAGAGCATGAGGTATATGGAAATGCCTCACATAATTGGTTGTAAAAATCAGCTTCAATTTAAAGCTCTCAATCTCAAATACTCTTTTCATGGAATTATATTGATGAGATTTCCAATGGGATTATCATACTTAATTCAGGAACCAAATTGAGAATTATGCGGGAAAATTATTGAGTTTTCAAATCTAGTACTATAAATAAGACCTCGCCGGTCCTAGAATGAAACATGAATATGCAGAGATAATAATATTACATTTTTTGGAACATACCTTGTGCATTCTCAATTGGATGGCAGCCCACGGTGATGGAGATGACATATTGGGATGAGCTCTAGGTCACCTCACCCCTCTACTAGCCCATCTTGGCAATCTAGATGCCACAGAAGTAAATTGACTGGTTATACGTAATTCTACATGGCCATGTAGCCCCGTGGAGTTCTCTGTTGTAACTTGGCCATTGGAAAGTGCGTCACTTCTTGGAAAAACGTTTGGCTCAAGTTGTTCATTTGTGTTCTAGTCAATTGTGTTGTTATTTCGATGCTCCATTGTAGAGGCCTGTAAATGTAAAATTCTTTTGTTAGAGTATTATAATACAAGAGTATTATAATAAAAATATTTGTATATACGTGTGTGTGTGTGTGTGTGTGTGTGTGTGTGTGTGTGTGTGTGTGTGTGTGTGTGTGTGTGTGTGTGTGTGTGTGTGTGTGTGTGTGTACGCTGTTTTTATACCGGAGTAGCTCTAAAGATATGAACCTAATATGTTTCTTGACAAAATATTATGTACTAAATCATGAGAAAAAAGGATGAGATTACCACACGGAAAAAATATAAAATATTTATTAGCAAATGAACGGGTTTCATATTATTTCTCTATGCTTATATTAATGATTTTATGGATACGAAAGCATGCATTTGTTGTCAAGTGGTGAATCAATCCACTAAGTGCATATAATTCCTTTTTTTGGTGATTTTACTTGAAAAAGAAATGCTAAACCAAATATGATCAATGTGTAATGACCATTTAGTATTTGTATTAAAACTCTATATGAACATAAATCAATTTACTAGAGGGGTTGTATGTATTCTATCCAAATTAGTAGTATAAGCATTGAAAAAGTCTTATTTATTTTTTTTTTATCAGGGATGAATTCCTACTCGAAGTGTTGGAGGGGCTAAGTCATAATGTAATTGCTCTCGTAGTAGACATAAGACAAGAAAAAGAATTCAAATGCTATAAATTTTCTTTCAATGCCTACGCATTCTTTTAGTTGATTTATCATGGGAGAAAGAGTAGGTAAGACAAGTATCTGACTTACATATAGTGAGATTGAAATCGAAAATCTTGGAAATGGGATTTAAAAATTTTCAAACCAACTTAATTGTCATATTTATAATAGCCAAAAAAAAAATTATTGTGGTTGACCTTATGTTGCAATAAAGCTATAATTTTCTAATTGGTCGCTAAGGACAATTTTGATAAGACTCATAAGAATTAAAATTATCAAGGTTTTGATGAAATTGTAGAATAAATATTAGGGATAAGTTTGTTAAAAGTTTTAAAATTAGTTATGAAAGTGCAATTTAGTCTTGAAAGTTATAAAAAGAGTAATAAAATCTTAAAACTTGTCAAATCGGTCTAATCAAGTTTTTTAGTTGATTTCGTTCACAAAACTAACGAAAATGTTGACTTGCCTTATTTTATTACTTTCTCAAGACACATGGCAATGACGTGGTGCCTACCAAGATCCACGTCACAAAAAAGCATTAAAAGATTACAAATACAAAAAAAATTAGATTAAAAAATAAAAAGTAATTAAAAAAAAAAAAACACAAACTCACCCACGGCTTGGCCAAGCCCTTGCCAGTGGTTGCTGCCAAAACCGCTGGGAAGGGCCAGTGAAGGTCACCCTCATGACCCTAGGTGATGCCTTGGTGGCTCCCGGTGAGGGCCTGCCGGCCCAAATTTGGGGGAGGGCACGACCCATGCCCCAGAGCAAGGGTCTTTGGGCCTCACCTAAGGTCACCCACCCCAAGCAAAATGGCTAGAATGAACCTTAATAGTAATTAAATGGAATGGCTAGAATGAAATTTACAAGCATAGAAGCATGGACATCCCTGACCATTTATTAAGGCTTTCAAACAAATTCAATACCATATGGAATGGAAAAGAAAGAAAAAGAAGAGAATATACATGCTTGATTTGAGAAGCACCAGCCAAAAGTAAACCTTGATGGAAATTAGCCTGCAAGAAATGGCCATTCATGAAAAAAATGATAAATACATGTAAAAAATTATTTTTATAAAAAAAAAGGTGAGTAAATAATCATTGATTCTCTATGGAACGAACTAAGATCACCAATTGATCATTGAATTGATCAATTTTAGAATTTGAATCTATGTGTATGACTGTCTTGACAATCAAATATAATAGATATGTTTATAACATCTGAATAATTTGGTTGCTAGTAAAATATCCTACACCCTCCAAGATACAACAATCTATTAGATGATGTTGTTAGTCTTCAAATTGCAATTATTTACCCTTGAAATTGATAATTCTCATACAATCTCTCCATCATTATAAGCAAAATTTGTAAAATGCGACAAAAAAGACTTTGGCATGAAAAAATAGAAAGCATATCGATATCAATACCCCAATGAAAATATAGATTATAAAATAATAAAAAATCACTTAAAGAAATATGCTTCACCTATAAAAAATATACAAACTCTTCAAATTCTTTTTCACATTTGAAATAAAGAGAAAAAAAACCATAGTGCATAAGTTGAAAAACTACCTATATCACACCATATGCTAAGGAGAAAAAAGGGATATGAATGGGAAAAAAAGATCAAGAGAGCCAATGAAAAATAATCTGGAAGATCTAGACTGATGTGAGAGTTCAAGGGAATTTTGGTGTAATTTGCATAGACTAAGACAGAGATGAGATGATACCAAAATGAAGACAAACTTTAAGAAGAAAAGTTGGTAGTGCAGAACTTACCTCTATTTATATTATCCTTCCTCATGCCTGATTGAGTAAATTCCAACTTACCATATTGGAGAGCTTTCTCAATTTGACACCTCTTTTTAGTTGCTAAGGAATCCTAATTGGAATTGTCATCTTACATTTGTATTTGTATTTCATTCTCGAACTAGTCTTGTTTTATTGAATTAATTATTTTCTCGGTCTACTATTCTCCCTCTCCCGCAATATTTAAAATGGTTTGATCTTAGTTAATCTTAATTTTTTCATAGATTCTCCAAGTAATCCACCAAAAGAGCGCAAGACCTTTTAATATCATTCCTCATCAATGGTAACAATTTTCTTATCCGATGTAGATAGTACTAAGGTCTGGAATCTAGTATGAGTTTTATAAGTTAAATGTGTACTTGTTATCATATTGGTAAGCGATATATCTAAGTTTGTTAATTTGACTTCTTAAAATGGTCAATTGATGGATTTTTTTAACTTAGGTACTAATTGACCGTACACACCGTTAGAATTACCTAATTTTCATCTACTTATTTGCATATTTTTCTTGTTGGCAAATGTTAACGGTTTTATTTTATTTTATTTTATATTTTCTCAATTTGAATTTGTTCATTATTGTTAAGTATATGAAGCCGATATTGTTACATCAGTGACATAAGATGTCATTTTATTAGTGATCATTCCAAATTTCAACTTAGACACACAAAAAATTGCAATTCAATTATTGACGAGATATAGCTTACTAATTGAAAATGCAACTCTACTTCATTTAGTGGAAGAATAGGAAAAATTTCTGGATATAACATGGTTGTCAATGGTTCATATGAAGGTAATTATTTATCCTCATGAATATTGGTGGAAGGAAATCCCACAATAATAAAATTGTTGAAGAAAATAAAAGTATATGGATGCAAGAAATTATGCACATTGACCATTTCATGGAAAAGACAAAAGATATTTTACCATATATTCTCTTTTGCCCATTTTAGATAGGTCTACTTTGGGACAACTTGCTCACACACGCACCAACACACATATCGACAATAAACATCATAACATATCTTTGTGTGTTCATTTTTCTTCATCAAGGCTAATTGGGTCAGTTCAGGTTTGCTGTATTATATTCATTTCCCTAATTAGCTATAAACTTATATGATCATACATTAATTATTTGACCAATTTAGTGGCAGCACAATCTAGTCATTATCTATTTTTAGGGCACTTGAATTTTCTTTTTGTTGCCATTTATTTAATTCTATTTCTATTTGAATTCTTTCCTTAATGTCTTTTTCCCTCCCTTTGTTTTTAAAACCCATCCCTTTAATATTTTTTTTTTTCGCATTCCAAAGAGTAAAACAACAATACAATAATTACCTAGATGTCCTTATGTGTAGAGTCATTTTTTTTTTTGAGAAAATCCTTTGATTTGTGATTGACTTTGGACGCTATCTTCTGCTATGTTCCTCATCTCTACCTCTTTTTGTACGTGCATTTATTTCTCTATTATAAATAATTTAAATCATAAGTTATTGAAACACACTTAAACACACAAACACACAAATTACAAGAAAAGTCTCAAAAACACAAATTTTTTTATAGCCCCATTATCGAGGTCTCTTACGTAGTCTAATTTTAATTTCGCTTATATAATTTAAAAATCTCCCAACACATATAAAAGGTTTTAATTGCGTTCGTTATCTGAAATATCTTGACGGATGGTGTTTGTAACTCGGAATTTATTTTAGTTAATGTCATATCATCATTAATTATCAACAAAGTTCGTATCTTCTTATTGTCAAAACAAACAAGGGAGTACTTCACTTCTTAGTTTTCACAGTTTTCTTTGATACCAATTTATTTGTTGTTTTAGTTGTTTATTACTGGCGCTAATAGTACATCATTATTAGTGGCGTATGCAATCATGTTGCTTTCTATTTAGTTCCTTGAAGTTAGACACAAAGAAATTAGATATTCAACAATCTTAAATATATCAAATTTAGTTGAAAATCAATCAATCTCCTCAAAAACCATTACATGCACCACTTCAAAGACGAAATATGCCTCATTCATAATTATATTGCTTTCCTTTTACAAAGTGGACACAAGTTCCTCCTCATGAGCCATTTCTCAATACAGCCATAGTGAAAGCGATGCCCACAGTCCAACTGTCCAAGCTTATCTTCAACATTGTAGTCATCCTGCAAATACTCCAGCAAAATAAAAGGTACGATTTAGTATGCATACTCATAGTTTAAATTTAACTAAGACAATTACTTATGGACAAAATTATTGTTCTTCAATTCTATATTAATATTTTCTTGAGTAAATGAAGTGGTTCTTACCAGACAAATACAACAAGATTCGGCTTTGGCATTGGATTCTTCGGAAGTAGAGGGTTGGGGTTGATATTGCTGCGACCTGAGATGTGCAGAGATGGCTTCCTCACTCAATCCTGTGGAGACATCTCTACCCTGTTTGTCGAGGTGGACCAATTCTTAATCAAAAGTATATGAGGAAAACCTAAGTATTTCATAGTCACCTCTCCTTGAGTAAATTATTTCTCGAGTATCAAAAATATTGCTCGCTCGAGGGCTAACTAAAGTTTCAACTAGATGTCCCTCCACATCAATTCTACATCAATGCACATTTGGATTAATTTTTAGTTGTTTGAATGCAAAATACATAACAACACACATAAATGTAGTGAAGGGGCTTGAGCATATATATACCCACGGAGTTGAATTACAACAATTTCAGAAATTCAGACATTTCGACATTGACATGACCGATAAAACTTGAAAATCATGTCCACAACAAAACTCAAGATTTAGGGTGACAAATATTATTACTCGAAAACTTCTGTATCCACCACAATACTCATGACGCCACTGCTAATGTTTGAAGTCATACACAAGCAGCAATCTTTGTTTAGTTGAAGTTTTTCTAATTCATAGGACTATAAAAGAGATTATGTATATACTAATGCTCCATTTGTTTCAGAGAAAGCTATAATTCATGAAACATTTTCTTCAAATTGATCGTAGGTCTTGTTTACAAAGATAAATGAATGAAAAATATTTTCATTGTCCATGAAAATATTTAGACTATCAGTTATGTGGAAATTTAAAATACGTGCAAGCAAGTACAAATCTTTACGGAGACACAATAAGAGGTAATGACAATTATGACATTACTAGATTGTGGTCAATCATTGCCAAATATATATATATATATATATATATATATATATGTATATCCATCAACAGTACATAAGACATTCCTTTTTCTACATGACACGGGGTTTGATATATTTTATAAAATTCTTAAAAAGGTATACTTAATTACATATTATCATTATATTACTTGTAAATTAAAAGTTCATATCCAACATAGAAATGAGAATCACAAGTTTAATATAGTGTGAGTGTCTTTTGGCATCAAGAGCATGAGGTATATGGAAATGTATATGGAAATGCCTCACATAATTGGTAGTAATATCAGTTTCAATTTAAAGCTCTCAATCTCAAATACTCTTTTCACGGAATTATATTGATGAGATATCTAATGGGATTATCATACTTAATTCGGGAACCAAATTGAGAATTATGCAAAAATTATTGAGTTTTCAAATCTAGTACTATAAATAAGACCTCGCTAGTACTAAAATGAAACATGAATATGAGATAATAATATTACATTTTTTGGAACATACCTCGGGTATTCTCAATTGAATGGCAGCCCATGGTGATGGAGATGACATATTAGGATGAGCTCTAGCTCGCCTCACCCCTCTACTCGCCCATCCTGGCAATCTAGATGCCGCAGAAGTAAATTGATTGGTTACATTTATTTGTCCGTGGGCATGTTGTCCCACTGAGGTCTCCGTTGTAACTTGGCCATTGGAACGTGCATCACTTCTTGGAAAAATGCTTGGCTCGAGTTGTTCATCCGTGTTCTGGTCAATTGTGTTGTTATTTTGATGTTCCATAGTAGAGGCCTGTAAATGTAAAATTCTTTCGTTAGAATATTGTAATAAATATATATGTGTGTGTGTGGGTATACACTGTTCATTATATCAGAATAGCTCTAAACGTTGAGATTACCTCATAGAAAAAATATAAAATTTTTTCTAGCAAATGAACAGATTTCATATTATTTCTCTATGCTTATATTAATGACATTATGGATACGAAAGCATGCATTTGTTGTCAAATGGTGAATCAATCCGCTAAGTGCATAGTATTCCTTCTTTTGGTGATTTTACTTAGAAAAAAAAATGCTAAACCATGTATGATCGATGTGTAATGACCATTTAGTATTCGCATTAAAACTATATATGAACATAAATCAATTTACTAGAGGGGTTGTATGTATTCTATCCAAATTAGTAGTACATGCATCGAAAACGTCATTTTTCGTTGAGGGATGAATTCCTACTTGTAGTATTGGAGGGGCTAAGTCATAATGTAATTGCTCTCGTAGTAGACATAAAACAAGAAAAAGAATTCAAATGCTATAATTTTTCTTTCAATGCCTAAATATTCTTTTAGTTGATTTATCATAGGAGAATGAGTAAGTAAGACAAGTAACTGACTTACACATAGTGAGATTGAAATCGAAAATCTTGGAAATGGGATTTAAAAATTTTCAAACCAGCCTAATTGTCATATTTATAATAGCCCGCAAAAGAATTATTGTGGTTGACTTAATATCAATAACGCTATAATTTTCTAATTGGTCGCTATAATTTTGATAAGCTTCATAAGCAATAAAATTATCAAGGTTTTGATGAAATTGTAGAATAAATATTAGGGATAAGTTCGCTAAAAGTTTTAGAATTAGTATTGAAAGTGCAATTAAGCCTTGAAAGTTACAAAAAGAGTAATAAAATCTTAAAACTTGTCAAATCGGTCTAATCAAGTCCTCTCAGTGATTTCGTTCACTTTAACTAACGAAAATGCTGACTTGCCTTATTTTATTACTTTCTCGAGACACATAGCAATGACGTGGCGCCTACCAAGTGCCACGTCACAAAAAAAGCATTAAAAAATTACAAATACAGACAAAATTAGATTAAAAAATAAAAAGTAATTTTTTTAAATAAAAAACACAAACTCATCCACCGGCTTTAAAAAAAAAACACAAACTCACCCACGGCTTGGCCAAGCCCTTGCCAATGGCCGTTACCAAAACCGTTGGGAAGGGCCAGTGAAGGTCACCCTCACTAGCCTTAGATGATGCCTTGGTGGCTCTTGGCGATGGCCTGTTGGCCCAAATCTGGGGGAGGGCACAACCCTCGCCCCATATCTGAGCGAGGGTCATTGGGCCTCACCTAGGGTCTCCCACCCCAAGCAAAATGGCTAGAATGAACCTTAATAATAATCAAATGAAATGGCTAGAATGAATTTTACAAGCATAGAAGCACAAACATCCCTGGCCATTTATTAAGGCTTTCAAACAAATTCAATTCCATATGGAATGGAAAAAAAGAAAAAAGAAAAAAAGAAAAAGAAGAGAATATACGTACTTGATTTGAGAAGCACCAGCCAAAAGTAAACCTTAATGGAAATTAGCCTGCAAGAAATGCCCAATAATGAAAAAAATGATAAAAGGTGAGTAGATAATCATTGATTCTCTAGAGAATGAACTAAGGTCATCAATTGATCAATGAATTTAAAAAGAAAAGAATTTTAGAATTTGAATCTATGTGTATGACTGTCTTGACAATCAAATATAATAAATAGGTTTATAACATCTGAATAATTTGGCTGCTAGTAAAATATCCTACACCCTCCAAGATATAATGATATATTAGATGATGTTGTTAGTCTTCAAAATGCAATTTTTTCCCTTGAAATTGATACTTCTCATACAATCTCTCCATCATTATAAGCAAAATTTGTAAAATGCGACAAAAAGACTTTGGCATGAAAAAAGAGAAAGCATATAGAATAAAAAATCACTTAAAGAAATATGCTTCACCTATCAAAAATATCCAAGATTTGAACAATGGATGTAGTATACAAACTCTTCAAATTCTTTTTCACATTTGAATTAAAGAGAAAAAAAACCATAGTGCATAAGTTGAAAAACTACCTATATCACACCATATGCTAAAGAGAAAAAAAGGGATATGAAAGGGAAAAAAAGATCAAGAGAGCACATGAAAAATAACCTGGAAGATCTAGACCGATGTGAGAGTTCAAGGGAATTTTGATGTAATTTGCATAGACTAAGACAGAGATGAGATGATACCAAAATGAAGACAAACTTTAAGAAGACAAGTTGGTAGTGCAGAACTTACCTCTATTTATATTATCCTTCCTCATGCCTGATTGAGTAAATTCCAACTTACCATATTGGAGAGCTTTCTCAATTTGACATCTCTTTTTAGTTGCCAAGGAAACCTAATTTGAATTGTCATCTTACATTTGTATTTGTATTTCATTCTCGAACTAGTCTCGTTTTATTGAATTAATTATTTTGTGGGTCTACTATTCTCCCTCTCCCACAATATTTAAAATGGTTTGATCTTAGTTAATCTTAATTCTTTCGAAGATTCTCCAAGTAATCCACCAAAAGAGTGCAAAACCTTTTAATATCATTCCTTGTAAATGGTAACAATTTTCTTATCCGATGTAGACGGTACTAAGGTCCGGAATCTAGCATGAGATTTGTAAGTTAAATATGTACTTGTTATCATATTGGTAAGTGATATATCTGAGTTCGTTAATTTGATTTCTTAAATTGATCAATTGATGGATTTTTTTTAACTTAGGTACTAATTGACCGTACAAACCGTTAGAATTACCTAATTTTCATCTACTTATTTACACATTTTCTCGTTGGCGAATGTTAACAGTTTTTTTTTCTCCATTTGAATTTGTTCGTTATTGTAAAGTATATGAAGCCGATATTGTTACATCAACAACAATAAGATGTCATTTTTTGAGTGATCATTCCAAATTTCAACTTGGACACAAAAAAAAATTGCAATTCAATTATTGACGAGATATAGCTTACTTATTAAAAATGCAACTCTACTTCATTTAGAGGAAGAATAGGAAAAACTTATGGAAATAAAATGGTTGCCAATGATTCGTATTATGATGATTATTTATCCTCATGAATATTGGTGGAAGGAAATCTCACAATAATAAAATTGTTGAAGAAAATAAAAGTATATGAATGCAAGAAATTATACACATTGACCGTTTCGTGGGAAAGACAAAGGATATTTTACCATATACTCTCTTTTGCCCATTTTAGATAGGTCTACTTTGGGACAACTTGCTCACACACATACCAACACACATATCAACAATAAACATCATAACATATCTTTGTGAGTTCATTTTTCTTCATCAAGGCTAACTGGATTAGTTCAAGTTTGCTGTATTCTATTCACTTCCCTAATTAGCTATAAACGTATATGATTATACATTAATTATATGACCAATTTAGTGGCAGCACAATCTAGTCATTATCTATTTTTAGGGGACTTGAATTTTCTTTTTGTTGCCATTTATTTAATTCTATTTCCATTTGAATTCTTTCCTTAATGTCTTTTTCCCTCTCGTTGTTTTTAAAACTCATTCCTTTAGTAATTTTATTTTCACATTCCAAAGTGTAAAACAACAATATAATAATTATGTAGGTATTCTTATGTATAGATTCTTTTTTTTTTTTTGGGAAAATCCTTTGATTAGTGATTGACTTTGGAAGCTATGTTCCTCATCTCTACCTCTTTTTGTACATGTGTTTGTTTCTCTATCATAAATAATTTAGATCATAAGTTACTGAAACATGTCAATAAATTTTTCGATATTTTTTAGCCTTTTTTTTTTTGGATACATTGCATGTTTGCTGCTACTGCAGGTGAACAGTTGTTCAAGCAAAATGGGCAAGGCTGTTAAAAATGTAGCGGATTCTACAGGACTCGATCTTATCCCTATGCCCTTTGGCTATGCCAAAGAGGTTGGAAAAACCGTAGAGGAATGTGGCAAAGAGATTAAGGTGCACAGACCTTCAGATAGAGAAAGAGTTGTGGCGTTGGTCTATTGTGAACACCTGAATATGATCGTGGTCGACTACACCATGCCTGTTGCAGTGAACAGTAAGTAACACATCCTTTGGGAAAGTATTGATAGAAATTCATTTGCTGAAAGAGAGGTCTCATTTTTCAAAGTTCCATTAAAATAGGGGTGGGAGGAGCATTTGATTGTTTGGAAATCCAGTAATTTTGTGAAATCTGCAAACCTTAACATGATACTACACGAGTCAATATGTCACTGTTCGCTTGATAAGTTCAATTAAATTCCCTCTGTTATGAAGGTAACGCTGAGCTGTATTGTAATGTTGGAGTTCCATTTGTAATGGGAACTACTGGAGTAGACAGGGATTGGCTTTACTAAGCAGTCAAAGATTCAAGTTTATATGCAGTGATTTCCGGACAAGTGGGGAAATAGCTGATAGAATCCACGATCCTTGTTCAGTTTTAGCCATTTATGTCTTTCTTATTTTGTCCTAATTATTCTCTAGTTTTTGGTAAGTTGTGGCATTTCTTGTAGTGATGGAAATTATGGCAGAGCAATTTCCAGGAGCCTTCTCTAGGTATTCTCTAAAGGTGTTCAGTCCTCACTCTTCTGCATCTGCTTTCCCCTCTGCTCCTCACTTTGCTCTCTGTCTTGTATGGTTCATCCCTTTGACTGGGTCTCGATTAATGATTTTATGGATGTTTAAGTGCACATGTAGTTGATGTTAAAATTAGAATTCTCACCTCTATTTGATTACATACTTTTGAGAGAGCTATTTGTTGTAAGATAAACCATGCATGAAAAAAGAAAAATAAGGTAGTAACAATGGAAGCTTTGTGAGTTATATCCTACAATTTGTCAATTAGGTACTGTTGATTTCTTTTCTGCATTATATCAACACAAAGATAAAACGTAAACACAATGATACAAAGAAGACACTACCTAAATCACGAAGCAGAAAAAAGACGGTGGCCAAGTGAGATTATAGGTGACTCATTGTTGGTGTGCTAAGCCGATGTGAGACTCAAGGCAGATTAGGTGCTCTTAGTCTTACTGATATAGGTCTCATTCTATCCTATAAGTTTATCTTTATATAGTTCTTATCCGCAGATTTGTTGTATTTTACCTGTTGTCATTTAACTCATCATGTTTGATTTACTTGGTTATCAAGTTGAATGATGCTTGAGTACGCTGCCATTTGTTGTGAAGCGACCCTTTAACCAGAATGGCGAATGAGATAGGAGTTCGGGTGCTCATACACCGAATCACTATCTTCACTGAAGTTCGAGAAAACAAATAAGAGGGAGAAAAAATATTTTTTTAAAGGTGAGAAATAGGCTTTTTAAATCGCTACCTCGGGAAGCACGAGAGCTGGAACCCGTGGCAATTGAGTCCCTCTAGGTTTTCTATAGTTACCGTTTTATTAAACTTTTTGTGTGATTGGGGGGCATCTTCCATCCTTAAAAAACAATAATGTGGTTTTACCCTCTATTACTTCTCCTCACTTTTTCTTTGCTAGTTTGAACAGGTGCATTGTTGATGTCTATTCTGGTGCACCGAGTTGCAGTGGAAGACCGAGTGTTATGTTGCTTTCTTAAGAATAGCTTGAGAATCAGTATTCATTGTTGTTGTGGTTTGGTCTGGTGGTTTGCATTGATTGATGAACATTTACTGGCGTGCAATGAATTTGGGTTGATTTATAATATTGCAACACCCTACTATTTTACTCTTGACCTAATGATGCCAAATTTATATCGTAGACATGGTATGGTAAGTTATTGCTATTTTCAGTTCATATTTGGATGTGCTGATGGAGGCAGTGGTGAATTTATTTAAAGTATTAGGTGATGGAATCCCATCAATCAAGCAAATTGGACAGTCTAGAACAGCTAAGGCTATAATTTCTTGCTTCAAGAAGTTGGGAGTGTCTTTTGACATGGATCGGGTGTGTTGTGAAATTATGTTTGTAACCTTGACTCCATTTTTTGGGAAATTCTTGTTGATTATTCTTTTATTTATCTTGAAAAAGGCACATTGAGGAACATGTACATATTTGTTGCGAGTCCAAATCATTTATCTGCATTTATATAAATTGAATTGTTAGTAAACTTGGCCAAACACATGATTTTTGTTTTTTTAGTTTGTACCTTAAATCTTGATGAAGGGTTGTTTTTATGTAATTCCTACAAGAGCTAAAAGGTCCTTAGGCTCAATCCTTATGCCATTGGCCCACTTACCTATGTGGGAAAACCTTCGTTCTACACTCACATCTTGTATTATCTTCTAAATCATGCATGGGTGAATGACACAATAGACCATAAACCGTAACAATAACTTTTGTAATTGCTGGTTCTATTATTAAGATTGTTATTAGTATTTCCACAATAAAAAATATCTCACATTTATCTATGCTTTTGCTTTGGAATAGCATCTGATCCAGATGATCGGTGATCTTGAACAAGACAAACGGAGATGGTGGGAGTTCCAGAAGAGTATTTGTCCTATCATGCTTTCCATTTGTATCATTTGTCATCACCTAATGAAGCATAATTATGAATTATTATTTGATATCTCCACCTTCTTGTTTCATATGTTTTTCTAGAGATGAGCATCACAAAATGTTTGTGGTAGATCAATATATAACTGTGCTGTCTTGTTTTTATTCAAGAAGGTGATAATTCTTCCAACAGAAATTTGTTCCTGGATGTACAAATGCACACTAATCAAAACTTGCCCGTTATGATATTCAAGAGTTCTTTTTCTTTACTTACCAGAAATGAGACATGGCATTACAAAATGGCAAACTTATATAATCAGATTCATATAATGTCTGAATGCAATGTACAATATTTTAGTTCTGAATGAGGAAATGTGTTCTTTGTATCTTTATCGAAGTTAACCGTTTGGAGTTGCAGATAATCACTGTCCCTATAAATCCCATATCCAATTGCTGATTGCGGTTTGTGGATGTGATGTCTTTTTGCAGATCCAGCAGAAGGCAGACCAGCGTATATACAATATTATTGATTGTATTGCGTGAGGGTAGCATGCGTTGATACTAGTTTCACTCTGAGGTTTCTTGTGTGGCATTTATATTTCAGGTCAGTTGTATTGTCTTCATTCTGTGTTGTAGTCTCAATTCCCTCATCGTTGCTTCACATAATAGAGAAGTGAAAATTGCAAAACTTGTTCTGGAAATGGATCATTAAGCTTATGGAAATGTCCTGCTTTTCTCATTAATGAAGTTTGATGTTTAAACTTGAAGGCCCACAAGGGTTCAAAATGGAAGTTCTCCATGGAAAATGCATAACCACTTGTTAAAAGAGAGATGGTCATGCATTTATATTTCAGGTCAGTTGTATTGTCTTCATTCTGTGTTGTAGTCTCAATTCCCCTTCTTCTTCTTCTTCTTCTTCTTCTTCTTCTTCTTCTTCTTCTTCTTCTTCTTATTCATCGTTGCTTCACATATTAGAGAAGTGAAAATTACAAAACTTGTTCTGGAAATGGATCATTAAGCTTATGGAAATGTCCTGCTTTTCTCATTAATGAAGTTTGATGTTTAAACTTGAAGGCCCACAAGGGTTCAAAATGGAAGTTCTCCATGGAAAATGCATAACCACTTGTTAAAAGAGAGATGGTCATGAATTCAAAGACTATAAACAAGCGTTGGTTTCACAACGAATAAGATGAGAGGGGAAATAGAAACGTTGTCAATTACAAATTAGATTGTCTAAGCAAAGAAAAAGGGTCGATTGATCTCCTCACAAATTTAAAATTTTTCATATGTGAAATTCTTTGAAGTTTGATATCTCTCTCGTTCATATTGCTAGTGCTACTGCTGCCACTTTGCAAATTGGATAATAATCTTCACCTTGAGCCATTTCGCAATGCAACAGTCACAAAAGCAATGGCCATAATCCAACTTACCAAGCCAATCTTGATCAATATAGGCATCCAGCAATGGTGTTAGCAAAAACGAGAGTATAACAAGTGGTAGTTGTATTCAAATTTGCCTAGATTTGTCTTAAAAATTAAGTTGAGACGAAATTTGTCACGATTCTTCTTTTATCTCATTGTTCTCACATAATGAATTGACTCTTTAGTCAAACTCAATATGTTTTGGACCTTGAATTCTATTGTTAAGAGGTGTTTCAGAGCACTTTTCTGTTTTTATTCTCTTTTCGCGTTATAGTATGTGTTTATTTATTTTATGAATGCTTTGCTACTAAATGTAACTTTTCAGTTTTCCACCATCGCTTAGGGTTAACAAGGTACTTATTTGATTAATTCTATGTATCGCATAGCTTTTTGTCATGTTTCATGTAATTAAGAAAAAGCGATTGGTCTCTATTATTGTGCATATGAGAGGGAGTTGTCTTAGTGCTTGTTTGTTGATTGATGAATTTGTGTTTACCTATTGCTTTTGCGTCCCTTAGAATCCCAAAAAGACACTACTAAAAATAAATGGCCCTTTGTTGATGGTCGAATTTTTATCGACTTTTTAAATATCTGTTCTTTACAAAAATATAAGAAAATATCTAAAAAGATGAAAAGAAAAAAATAATAAAAAATGATAATAACAACAAATTCGGGTAGGGGGCCTGGCCCATTTTTCTTTTTAAATAATAGGTTTTTGGGTCAGATGAGCCCATGTGCCCAGTTCCTTTTCTTTTTCTCTAACTCCAGAAGCCCATCTTTTTACTTCCTCTTGAGCCCATTTGTTTTTCCTGCTTCTTATTTTCTTAAAGAAGCCCACCAGAACTTCAACAAACTGAGGCCTTACTCCCTTGACTTCTCTCACGCACGCTCCCAATATTCTTTTTGTGGGGTTTATTGGGAAATCGTCGGCCATGGAAGAGAACAAATTGCAGAGAGCTTCCTCAGAGAGGAGGAGGGAGCTGCAGAACTTCGGCTATGGAGAGAACCAGGAGGTGAGAGAACCAGACATAGAAAGAGTGAAGGAAGCTCCGCCAAGGAAAAAGGAGAGATCTCTCCCTCTGAGCAGAGCGAGAACTACCTTTTTGAAACGAAGAAGGAGAAGGACGAAGAAGCGAAACTGAGAAGATGAGAAGGAGTGCGGCAGTTGTGCCGTAAAGGTGCATCGTTGATGTCTATTCTGGTGCACTGAGTTGTAGTGGAAGACCGGGTGTTATGCTGTTTTCTTAAGAATATCTTGAGAATCGGTATTTGTTGTTGCTGTGGTCTGTCTGGCTTGGTGGTTTGCATTGATTGATGAACATTTACTCGTGTGCAATGAATTTGGGTTAATTTATAATATTGCAACACTACCGTTTTACTTGACATAATGATGCCAAATTCATATTGTAGACATGGTATAGTAAGTTTTTGCTGTTTTCAGTTCACATTTGGATGTGCTGATGGCGGCACTGGTGAATTTGTTTAAAGTATAGGTGATGGAGTCCCATCAATCAAGCAAATTGGACACATTTGGAATAGCTAAGGCGGTAATTTCTTGCTTTGAGAAGTTGGGAGTGTCTTTTGACATGTATCAGGTGGGTTGTGAAATTATGTTCGTGACTTTGACTCGATTTATTGGGAAATTCTTGTTAATTCTTCTTTATTTTATCCTGAAAAGGCATGTTGAGGAACATATGTATATTTGTTGCGAGTCCAGATCATTTAAGCATATGCGTATTTGTTGCGAGTCTAGATCATTTATCTGTGTTTATATGAATTGAATTGTTAGTAAGCAGGTTGTAGATTAATTCTTGGCCAAACGCATGATTTTTGTTTTTCAGTTTGTTCCTTAAATCTTGATGAAGCTTTGTTATTATGTACTTCCGGCAAGAGCCAAGAGGTCTTTAGGTTTAGTTCTTATACCATTAGCCTACTTGCCTATGGGGCAAAACCTTCGTTTTATACTTGCATCTTGAATATCTTCTAGATTATGCATGAATGAATGGCACGGTAGACGATAAACCGTAACAATAATCTTTGTAATTGCTGGTTCTGTAATTAAGATAATTATTATTAGTATTTCCACAAATAAAAATATCTCACACCTATCTGTGCTTTTGCTTCGGGATACCATCGGATCCAGATGATTCGTGATCCTAAACAACAAATGGAGATGGTGGGAGTTCCAGAAGAGTATTTGATATCACCACCTTATTTCATATGATTATCTAGAGATGAAAACATCACAAAATACTTCTTACCAAAAAAAAAAAAAAAACATTACAAAATATTCATCTATTTTTTACAGAGTTTATTTCGAGTTTCAGCACAATGTTTGTGGTAGATCAATATACGCTAAGGGCACAGTTGATGCTGTCTTGTTTTTAGCAAAGAAGGTGATAATTTTTCCAATTGAACCCACTTTAGTTTGGAATCGATTTTTCTCCTGGATGTACAAGTGCACACTAATCCAAACTTGCCCGTGATGATATTCAAGAGTTATTTTCGTTGCCAAAAGTGAAACAAAGGCATTACAAAATGGCAAGCTTCGAAGTGACACCAGCTCACCCCTCCTATATCTACTTGTATAATCAAATTCACATAATGTCTGAATGCGATGTACAATGTCTTAGTTCTGAATGAGGAAGTGTGTTCTTTATACGTAATCGAAGTTAACTGTTTGGAGTTGCAGATAGTTATTGTTCCCATGGATCCCATAGCCAATGTGCTCGCTGATTTTGGTTTGTCAATGTGTTGTCTTTTTGCAGATCCAGCAGAAGGCAGGCCAGCGTATATACAATATGATTGATGTTTTGCCCGGGGGTGGGGGTGTAGCATGCGTTGATACTAGTTTCATGCTGAGGTTTCTTGTGCGGCGTTTATCTTTCAGGTTAGCTGCATTGTCTTAGTTTTGGGTTGTGGTCTTTAATAATCTTCTTCTTCTTCTTCTTCTTCTTCTTCTTCTTCTTCTTCTTAGTAATTAGGGATAAGTGCATTGGAAGTCTTAAAATTTGTCATGAAAATGCAATTAAATCCTAAAACTTGTCAAAAAGTGCAATTAAGTCCTAAAACTTTCAAAAAGTGCAATCAAGCCATAAAACTTATCAAAGTGGTTCAATCTAAGTCCCTCCATTGATTGCATTTTTTAAAAAGTTTTAGGACTCGATTGCACTTTTGAGACAAGTTTTAGGACTTTATTGAACATTTTGAAAGTTTTAGGACAGATTAAACTTTCGTAACAAGTTTTAGGACTTAATTGCACTTTTTGAAAGTTTTAGGATTCAATTGCATTTTCATGATAAGTTTTAGGACTTCTAATGCACTTATCCCTAGTAATTATTTGGCCGATGTCGTATCTCCAGTTTAGGACTCTGGTTTTTAGAATTCTTCATAGTCATTGTTGCTTTATATGGCAATGGAGTAGAGAAAATTGCAAGACTTGTTCTAGAGATGGATCATTAAGCTTGAGCAACTTCAGCTTCTCTTTGAGATGTGTTAGAAAAGTAGAAGGGTATTGAGATTTGGGAAAAATGTGTATTGCTTTTCTCAATCTTTTAGTATGTAATTACAATCCTATTTATAATACAAGATGTCTAAATAATTAGGGGAGAAAAATATACATAAATCCCAAAGATATATATAATATCCCCACAAAATAGTCTCTACAATCAAAATCAATCGAGATCAAACAACATCAACAACAGTATCTTCAACAAGATGTGTAAGATTTTGATCATTTGCAATGCGAAGCACATGTCTTAAAATCAGAGGATGTAAAGTATAGTAGAATAGTTTTGTAACTTTTTCGTGACTATCTCATACTCAGCATCGTTGGCAACTATTGTATTGTTCAAGCCTGTGACTAGGAAGCCATATGGAAGTGTCTTGCTTTTCTCATTAATGGAGTTTGATGTTCATACTTGAAAGGCCCCCAATGGTTCAAAGTGGAAATTCTCCATGAAAAATGCATTGCCACTTTTGCTAAGGGGGATGATCATGTGTGGATGTCAAAGATCTGTGAACTTGAAAAGTGTTTGATTCTCAATGAATAATGTGACATCCTGAAATTCGACCCCGTTTCGATAAAGTGAAATGGGCATTTCGTCGACGTGCCTATGGCTCTTTTTCTCTGAGCTGATCACTCACGAGTTAACTGACCTATTGGGTGAAGCCGTTAAGGGATGTATCGGCCGTAAAATCCCTAAAAGCTACCTAATTGGTTGGATTGAGCTAAAATCACGTCTGATCGATTTTTAACCACGAAATTGAACTCGATTTCGGGAATCGAATTTTAAGCATGTCATAATCCTTTTTTTTAGGACATTGTCTCATCGCTCGTCAATTTATTGACGAGTCCGAAATTTCAAGAAAGAAATTATCGGAAGAAAAAGATTGAAGACCAAAAAGAAAATGGAAAAGGAAAAGGAAAAGAGAAAAGGAATTTGCATAAAAGAATTATGTGTTTCCTTTTTCTTTTTCCTCTCTCTCCCTTTTCTCTCTTTTTCTTTCTCTCTCTCCTCTCCTCTCTCCTTCGTGCGTAGCCTCCCCACCCACCGAACACCCCTTTCCAATTTTAAATTGGCTTCTCTCCTTTTTGACTAGTCAAAATTCCTCTTTCTTATCTCTTCTTCTCTCTCCTCTTTCTTTCCCCCCAACCCCACGTGAACCGACTTCTTCTTCTTCCTTCTTCTTTGTGCGAACCAGAAGCTGAAGAAGACAGAAGCAGCGAGCATCACCGCCAGACAAAGACAGCAGCCGCTCGTCCCGCCGCCGCATCGCCGCCCGCGCCCGTGCTCGCGCCGCTCGCCGCCGTGCGCCGCCAGCCCGTCCCTCGCACCTAGGCGTCTCCCCGTGCGTCTCCAGCCGCTGCCCAGCCTCCGCCCAGCCCCTGTTCCGCCGACCAGCTCCATCTCCGGCCACCGTTCGGACCGCCGGAGCTCCCCTTGCCCTCCGCCGGCTTCCCCTCGCCGCCCTAGCCGCCGGACGAGCTTTGTCCAGCCAAGAACAGTGACTGGAAAAATGGGTTTCCAGCACTGTTCAAGGCCGTTTTGGGCCATTTCCCGGCCCCGAACCCGAGCGGTGCTTTGGGAAGAATCGTTCCTCGCGTCGCCGCCGTCGGATTGATCCGATTTGCGCGCGATTTGGTGAGTAATCTCACTAATCCTGGATTAGTTGGCTAATTATGCTTTAGGTTGGTTTAGTTTTAATTAATTATATTTAGGTTGTTAGATTAGAAGTAATTAGCAATTATTAGTCAATTGTGATGTGATTTAGATAAATTGATTGTGCAATTAACAAGTAGACGTGCTCTACTATTTACTGGGAATGTCTCGGGAATTTTCGGACCCCTAATTGAGCTTCAATTTGGCGATTCGGGCCTAAGTGAGATTTTTGGCATTTAAATATTAATTTTCGGAATTAAATTAAATAATTATTTATTTTCCGAAAAACCAAGGGAGATGGTCTGGAACCGGAATATTATGCTGGTGATCGTGGCGAAGTCCGTTTATCTAATCGGACTTTATTTTAAGCTAAATTGAATTTTAATATTAATTAATTTTCGAAATTAATTAAATAATTATTTATTTCCTGAAAATTCAACTGGGATGGCCCGTGACCGGAATATTGTGCCGATGACCGTGGTGAAGTCCGTTTATTTAATCGGGCTTTATTTTGAGCTAAATTGAATTTTTAATAGTAATTAATTAATTTTCGAAATTAATAATTAATTATTTATTTTTCGGAAATTAAGATTTTGATGGTCGACGACCGAAATCTCGTGCTGATCGTCGTGGCGCAGCCCGTTTATTTATTTGAACTCCACGTTGTATGGAATTGAATAAATTGAGATATTTTAGGGTTTACCCTAATTTGATTGGAATTGATTGAGATTGAATTGGCCAAGTATGTTATCTAGCATTGATAATGCTTTGTTGAGTTGATTTAATTAATTGATTGAGAAATCGTTGGGTATTGGAATATCACCTGGAAAATGCACGTGAGTTTAGTGGTTGATTATATTGAATTGTTTATGTTGGCTCTGTGATCAGTGTATCACCACGGCGAAAAAGACGCCCGAGAGCATATTGAATTGTGTATGTTGGCTCTGTGATCAGTGTATCACCACGGCGAAAAAGACGCCCGAGAGCATATTGAATTGTTTATGTTGGCTCTGTGATCAGTGTATCACCACGGCGAAAAAGACGCCCGAGAGCATAGTAAAGTGTGCACTGTATGTCACCTTGGCGAATCGACGCCCGAGAGCATTGATGGAGCTCTGTGACTAAGTGCAGGCATCTAAAAGGGCACGTGGCTCGGTGACTTGATGTATCACCTTGGCGAAGAGGTCGCCTTAGAGAATGCACGTGGGCCCAAGGTTCGAGGCACGTGACTCGGAGACTTGGAAGGTCATCCGGGAGAATACACGTGGCCTAGCTTTTAAATATCCCACAGTGGGGATTGATTTGTTTGGCATGTAATCGACTACGTCGATGCTTTGATTTGATGTTGTGAATTGATTGCCTGAATGGAAATGACCGTGAGTGGTCTTGTTGGAATATAATCGACTAGGTCGATTTGATCGATGCTTCGATCGGTGATATGATTGCTTGGGTGCCTATTATGAATTGTACTGACTTGCAGGTGAGATCAGAGGCCAAGGTAAGTCCTCTGCCCTGTGCGTGTTTAGGCAGCCTTTAGTATAATAGTTTATCTAATCGGGCTTAGTGGGGTAGAACTCGCTGAGACGTAGTCTCATCCCAGTTTGGGGAAAACCATTTCAGGACCCCGGTGAGAAGCTGAAGAGGAGGAGCCTAAGAATGAGAACTCGGAAGTGAATCTTAAGGAGAAAGATTTTTGGGAGAAGATGATAATCCCGAGAGGGGCCTTGAGTACGGCCTAGTTTGTCTAAGTTCCTGTCTTCTTTTGAGAATCCATTTTGATGTGATTAGTTTCGAAGTGGTTTATGGATTGTATAAAAGTTTGGTTATAAATTTCAATATGAAAAATATGGCCCTGCTTTTCTATCCCATCGTTTTATTGTCTGGGGATTTTAACTGCTTCCGCATGTGCTTAATAATTGAAAAGGTCGGCGATACATTGTCTTGGGATATCGCATATTAAAATCGACCAAGGTAGAAGGATGTGTGCGTGCCCGAGGATCGGGGCGTGACAAATAAGATGAGAGGGGCAACAAGAACGTGGTCAATTACAAATTAGATTGTATAAGCAAAAAAAGAAAAAAAAGGTTGATAAATCTCATCATAAATTTGAAATTTATCATATGTGAACTCATGAGATCTCTCTCATTCATATTACTAGGGTTGATGCTGTCGCTATGCAAATTGGACAATAATCTTCACCTTGAGTCATTTCACAATGCAGCAGTAGCAAAAGGAATGGCCACAATCGAACTTTCCAAGCCAATCTTGATTAGGACAGGAATCCTACAATGATGTTAGCATAAACGAGAGTATAATGAGTGGTCGATATATTCAAATTAGCCTAGATTTGTCTTAAAAGTTAGTGATTGAAATTTTTTTCCATTCTTCTTTTATCTCAATATTCTTACATAACGAAGCGATTCTTATATACAAGATGTTTTGGACCTTGAATTTCATTGATTAGGCATAGGGGTGTGCATGGTCCTGATGGACAATTCCTGACCTAGAACTGGGAATCATCCGTTAGCTGCTGGATCCACTCAGGAACTGGACTGTCCCAGTGGATCCATGGAACTTGTCTCACATAAAACTATTTAATAGTTATACAAAGTGTTGCCGGTAAAATTGTCTAAGATTATGACCAATGATTTTCTAAGTCTCACAAGCTCAATAGTCCTTTGGAAATAAAGTGTAGTTATTAGAACTAGCAATCAAAGGAAAATTACTTTTGATAATTATGCCAACTTAAGTTGTGCATTTGATACTTGGAAGATAGAGAGCCAAAAAGCATTAATACAACGAATTGATATTGTCACTATTTGGTGACAATATAGTGACAATATGAATAGAATGCATTGCACTCGACTATAGGCATCTCTTTTCTTCTAACTAGTACATTAACCTCAATGCCTCAAAACAATCAACCCATGCTTCCAGGTTATACCACTGTATTGAAGTGAACATAAGAATTGTTGATGTGATCTCTAGGATAAGGTTAATAATGTGGATATAAACTGAGATTTTTGTAAAGGTTGAAAGCACAAGCCCTTTCGTAAGGTTAATTTTTTTAATATTAAAGATTAAAATATTATAATAATATAATTGGTTCGGTCTGGGTAGGCGGATTTGCCCATGAAACTGGAAATTGAACTAGTACCTACAAGTTCCATAAATTGGAACTAGGAACCAAACCAATTTTTGGCGGTTCCAATCTAGTTCTGGGCGGATTGGACAGATCTCGATTTCATTGCACACCCCTAATTAGGCGTGCTTTGGAGCACTTTTCTAGTTTTATGCCCTTTTTGGCATTATATTAGGGTTTCATTTATTTTTCTAAATGCTTTACTAGTTAATGTAACTTTTTGGGTTTTCCAATCTCACTTAGGGTTAACATTGTACTTATTTGATCGATTCTATGTATGAGGTAGCTTTCTGTCATATTTCACGTGATGAAAAAGAAAAGTGATTTCTCTTTGTTATTGTGCAAGTAAGCGGTGTTGTCTTAGTGCGTGTTGGCAGATCGATGAATTTGTGTTTACCTATAGTTAACTGAATTACGTAGAAGGCTATGCTTAAAAGAGATGGCCTTTTGTAACGACCAAAAAAATAATAATTTGATGTTATTAATGTAATTTATGGGGAAAAGTGTTAAAAAAGTTCTAAACTTTTTGCATTTTTGCCAATTTAATCATAAAAATTTTATTTGTGCTAATTTAATCAATATTTTCACTTGGTACGAATTTAGTCTTAAACATTTTTACTTGGTGCCAAATAGTCATTATTGCTAATTTTGACTGTATTTTGCTGACTGAGCATTGGTCAGTTGACGTTTTACAATCGATATTGACGTGTATAATTTTTAGTAATATTTTAACATTTTTTCGATTTTTTATTTTATTCATTTCCTTTTATTTTTCTTTTTTTTTTCTTCACTTCCCATTCCTCCAACTGATTGTCGAACCTCAATGATTGGCCTAGGCGATGCCTAATGAGGTTCGAGCCCTCGCCAGAGGTTTTAAGGGCTGCTTGCACTAGGCGGTGATGGTCAAGCTTCACCGGCCATGGGCGAGGCTTTGACCTTGCAAGATTCGGCAAAGTTGAGCCTCGCCCAGCCTCTGACGAGGTAGTTTGAGGCCGCTTAAGCTGTAAGGGTGGCCTTGCACTAGGTTGGCAAGGCTTGACCCTTGTCAGCCATGGGCGAGGCTCAATCTCATTAGATTCGGCAAGGTCAAGCCTCGCCCAGCCTCTAGCGAGGCTAGCTTGAGGTCGCAAGGGCGGCCTTGCACTAGTCTGGCAAGGCTTGACCCTTGCTGGCCCATGGGCAAGGCTCGACCTCGCCATATTCCACAAGGTCAAGCCTTGCCCAGCCTCTAGTGAGAGCTAGTTTGAGGTTGCAAGGGTGGCCTTGCACTGGGCTGGCAAGGCTTGACCCTTACTGGCCGTGGGTAAGGCTCGAACTCGCCAGATTCTACAAGGTCAAGCCTTGCCTAGCCTCTAGTGAGGCTAGCTCAAGGCTGCCCAAGCCACAAGGGTGGCCTTGTGCTGGGTTGGTGAGGGTGAAGTCTTGTCGACCATGGGCAGGGTTCGACCGCACTAGATTTGATGAGGTCGAGCCTTGTCCAACCATTGGTGAGGCTAGCATGAGATCGTCCAAGCCGCAAAGGCAGCCTCACGTTGGGCTAGCAAGGCTTGCTCTCACTAATGATGGGTGAGGCCTAACCTTGCTAGATTTGGTCAGATCCAACCTTGCCCGGCCACTTGCAAGGGCTTGAACCCTCATAGGTGTGACCTTAAGCCTCGCTAGTAGCCAGGGAGGCTCGTTAGAGGCCGGTGAGGTCCACCTCAACCTCGTCAACTATTGCCTCTAGCTAATTGCTGGGGTTCGATGACTGGCTGGAGGAAGGAGAAGGAGAAGGAAAAAAGAAAAAAAAGAAAAAGAAAAGGAAAAATTTAAAGAAAATAAAAATATAAAATTCAAAAAATATTAAAATATTATTAAAAATTGTCTAAGTTAGCATTTGCCATGCCATGTTGGCCGATTGGTACCCAGTTAGTAAAATATGGCTAAAATTAGTCAGAAGGATTGAATTGATATTAAATCAAAAGGTTTAGGACTAAATTTGAACTAATAAAATGTTTAGAATTAAATTGACCCAAATACAAAAGGTACATTTTTTTAAATACTTTTCATGTAATTTGTGTGTTTAAGTGAGAGAGTATTTATTGCCGATTTAATTACTATATCTTTGCCCAATCTAATCACCACATATATATCCCCATTTCATTATCAAGGTCTCTTATATAGTCTAATTTTAATTTCGCTTATATAATTTAAAACATGGAGTATTGAAATATCTTGATGGATGGTGTTTGCAACTCGGAAATTGATTGGCTTTTATTCTAGTTAATGTCATATTGTCATTAATTATCAACAAAGTTCATATCTTCTTATTGTCAAAACAAACATGGAGTATTTCACTTCTTAGTTTTCACAGTTTTCTTCAATGCCAATTTATTTGTTATTTTAGTTAATTATTATCGGCACTAATATTACGTCATTATTATTGGCATATGCAATCATGTTGCTTTCTATTTAGTTCCTTGAACTTAGACATCAAGAAATTAGATATTCAACAATGTTAAATATATCAAATTTTGTTGAAACTCAATCAATCTCCTCAAAAACCATTACATGAACCACTTCAAAGGCGAAATATGCCTCATTCGTAATTTTATTGCTTTGCTTTTACAAAGTGGACAAAAGTTCCTCCTCATGAGCCATTTTTCAATACAACCATAGTGAAAGCGATGCCCACAGTCCAACTGTCCAAGCTTATTTTCAACATTGTAGTCATCCTACAAATACTCCACCAAAATAAAAGGTACGATTTAGTATGCATACTCATAGTTTAAATTTAGCTAAGACAATTACTTATGGACAACAATATGGTTCTTCGTTTCTACCTTAATATGTTCTTGAGTAAATGAAGTGGTTCTTACCAAACAAATACAATAAGATTCGGCTTTGACATTGGATTCTTTTGAAGTAGAGGGTTGGGGTTGATATTGTTGCGACTTGAGATGTACAGAGATGGCTTCCTCATTCAATCCTGTGGAGACATCTCTACCCTGTTTGTCGAGGTGGACCAATTCTTAATCAGAAGCATATGAGGAAAACCTAAGTATTTCATAGTCACCTCTCCTTGAGTAAATTATTTCTCAAGTATCAAAAATATTGCTCGCTCAAGGGCTAACTAAAGTCGCAACTAAATGTCCCTCTACATCAATTCTACATCAATGCACATTTGGATTGGTTTTTAGTTGTTTGAATGCAAAATACATAATAACACACATAAATGTAGTGAAGGGGCTTAAGCATATATATACCCATGGTGCTGAATTACAACAATTTTGTAGATTCAGACATTTCGACATTAGCATGAGAGATAAAACTTGAAAATCATGTCCACAACAAAACTCAAGATTTAGGGGGACAAATATTATTACTCAGAAACTTTTGTGTCCACTACAAAACTCATGACGTCACTGCTAATGTTTGAAGTCCTACACAAGCAGCAATCTCTGTATAGTTGAACTTTTTCTTGTTCATAGTACTATAAAAAAGATTATGTATATACTAATGCTCCATTTGTTTCACAGAAAGCTATAATTTAGGAAATATTTTCTTCAAAATGATTGCATGTCTTGTTTACAAAGATAAATGAAATGATTGCATGTCTTGTTTACAAAGATAAATGAATGAGAAATATTTTCATTGTCCATGAAAATATTTAGACTATTAGTTAGGTGGAAATTTAAAATACATGCAAGCAAGTACAAATCTTTATGGAGACACAATAAGAGGTAATGGCAATTATGACATTACTAGATTGTGCTCAATCATTGCCAAAAAATAAAATAAAATCCATCAACAATACATAAGACATTCCTTTTTCTACATGACACAGGGTTTCATATATTTCATAAAATTCTTAAAAAGGTATACTTAATTTCATATTATCATTAAATGACTTGTAAGTTAAAAGTTCATATCCAACATAGAAATGAGAATCACAAGTTTACTACAATGTGAGTGCTTTTTTTGGCATCAAGAGCATGAGAAATATGGAAATGCCTCACATATTTGGTAGTAAAAATTAGTTTCAATTTAAAGCTCTCAATCTCAAATACTCTTTTCACAGAATTATATTGATGAGATTTCCAATGGGATTATCATACTTAATTTAGGAACCAAATTAAGAATTATATGAAAATTATTGAGTTTTCAAATCTAGTACTATAAATAAGACCTCGTCAGTCCTAGAATGAAACATGAATATGCAGAGATAATAATATTACATTTTTTTGGAACATACCTCGTGTGTTCTCAATTGGATGGCAGGCCACAA
This sequence comes from Eucalyptus camaldulensis, assembly GCA_019915185.1. NCBI lineage: Eukaryota > Viridiplantae > Streptophyta > Magnoliopsida > Myrtales > Myrtaceae > Eucalyptus > Eucalyptus camaldulensis. The sequence goes on along the minus strand of JAHSVA010000014.1, from coordinate 5,013,698 downwards.
TGACGGAGATGATATCTCGGGATGAGCTCTAGCTTGCCTCAACCCTGCAGTAGCCCATTCTGGCAATCTAGATGCCACAAAAGTAAATTGATTGGTTCTACTAAATTGTATGTGGCCATGTAGCTCCGTTGTAACCTGGCCATTGGAATGTGCGTCACTTCTTGGAAAAATGCTTGGCTCAAGTAGTTCATCTGTGTTCTGGTCAAGTGTGTTGTTATTTTGATGTTCCATTGTAGAGGCCTGTAAATGTAAAATTCTTTCGTTAGAATATTATAATAAATATATGCGCACGCACGCGTGCGGGTATACGTTGTTCATTATATCAGAATAGCTCTAAAGGTACTAAAGCATGAGAAAAAAGGATGAGATTACCTCACAGAAAAAAATATAAAATATTTTTCTGGCAAATAAACGGATTTCATATTATTTCTCTATCCTTATACTAATGACCTTATGGATATGAAAGCATGCATTTGTTGTCAAATGGTGAATCAATCTGCTAAGTGCATAGAATTCCTTCTTTTGGTGATTTTACTTAGAAAAAAAAATGCTAAACCATGTATGATCAATGTGTAATGACCATTTAGTATTCGTATTAAAACTATATATTAACATAAACCAATTTACTAGAGGGGTTGTATGTATTCTATCTAAATTAGTAGTATATGCATCGAAAAAGTATTTTTTCGTCGAGGGATGAATTCCTACTTGAAGTATTGGAGGGGTTAAGTCATAATGCAATTTCTCTTGTAGTAGACATAAAACAAGAAAAAAAGATCAAATGCTATAAATTTTCTTTCAATGCCTACACATTCTTTTAGTTTATTTATCATAGGAGAATGAGTAAGTAAGACAAGTAACTGACTTACATAATGAGATTGAAATCGAAAATCTTGGAAATGGGATTTAAAAATTTTCAAACCAAACTAATTGTCATATTTATAATAGCCCGCAAAAAACTTCTTGTGGTTGACCTTATATCGCAATAAAGCTATACTTTTGTAATTGGTCACTAAGGACAATTTTGATAAGATTCATAAGCAATAAAATCATCAAGGTTTTGATGAAATTGTAGAATAAATGTTAGGGATAAGTTCGTTAAAAGTTTTAGTATTAGTCATGAAAGTGCAATTAAGCCTTGAAAGTTACAAGAAGAGTAACAAAATCTTAAAACTTGTCAAATCGGTCTAATCAAGTCCTCTGGTTGATTTCATTCACTTTAACTAATGAAAATGTTGACTTACCTTATTTTATTACTTTCTCAAGACACATGGCAATGACATGGTGCCTACCAAGTGCCATGTCACAAACAAGCATTAAAAAATTACAAATACAAAAAAAATTAGATTAAAAAATTAAAAAAGTAATTTTTTAAAAATAAAAACACAAACTCATCCACCGACTTTAAGAAAAAAAAAACTACAAACTCGCCCAGATCTGAGTGAGGGTCATTGGGCTCACCTAGGGTTGCCCACCCCAAGCAAAATGGCTAGAATGAGCCTTAATAATAATCAAATGAAATGGCTAGAATGAACTTTACAAGCATAGAAGCACAAACATCCCTGATCATTTATTAAGGCTTTCAAACAAATTCAATACCATATGGAATGGAAAAAGAAGAAGAAGAGAATATACATACTTGATTTGAGAAGCACCAGCCAAAAGTAAACCTTGATGGAAATTAGCCTGCAAGAATTGGCCATTCATGAAAAAAAAATGATAAATACATGTAAAAAATTATTTTTATAAATAAAAGGTGAGTAGATAATCATTGATTCGCTAGAGAACGAACTAAGGTCACCAATTGATCATTGAATTGATCATGTGAAATAAATTTTAGAATTTAAATCTACACTTATGACTATCTTGACAATCAAATATAATAAATAGGTTTATAACATCTGAATAATTTGGTTGCTAGTAAAATATCCTACACCCTCCAAGATACAATGATCTATTAGATGATGTTGTTAGTCTTCAAAATGCAATTATTTACCCTTGAAATTGATACTTCTCATACAATCTCTCCATCATTATAAGCAAAATTTGTAAAATGTGACAAAAAAGACTTTGGCATGAAATAGGAGAAAGCATATAGAATAAAAAATCACTTAAAGAATATGCTTCACCTATAAAAAATATCCAAGATTTGAATAATGGATGTAGTATATAAACTCTTCAAATTCTTTTTCACTTTTGAAATAAAGAGAAAAAAAAACCATGGTGCGTAAGTTGAAAAACTACCTATACCACACCATATGCTAAGGAGAAAAAAGGGATATGAAAGGGAAAAAAAATATCAAGAGAGCCAATGAAAAATAACCTGGAAGATCTAGACCGATGTGAGACTTCAAGGGAATTTTGTTGTAATTTGCATGGACTAAGACAGAGATGAGATGATACCAAAATGAAGACAAACTTTAAGAAGACAAGTTGGTAGTGCAGAACTTACCTCTATTTATATTATCCTTCCTCATGCCTGATTGAGTAAATTCCAACTTACCATATCAGAGAGCTTTCTCAATTTGACATCTTTTTTTAGTTGCAGAGGAATCCTAATTCAAATTGTCATCTTACATTTGTATTTGTATTTCATTCTCGAACTAGTCTCGTTTTATTGAATTAATTATTTTGTTGGTCTACTATTGTCCCTCTCCCACAATATTTAAAATGGTTTGATCTTAGTTAATCTTAAATTTTTTCATAGATTCTCCAAGTAATCCACCAAAAGAGCGCAAGACCTTTTAATATCATTCCTTGTAAACAGTAACAATTTTTTTTTTTATCCGATGTAGATGGTACTAAGGTCTGGATTCTAGCATGAGATTTGTAAGTTAAATATGCACTTGTTATCATATTGGTAAGCGTTATATCTGACTTCGTTAATACGATTTCTTAAAATGGTCCATTGATGGATCGTTTAACTTAGGTACTAATTGACCGTACATACCGTTAGAATTACCTAATTTTCATCTACCTGTTTGTATATTTTCTCATTGGTGAATGTTAACGGTTTTTTTTTTTTTCTCAATTTAAATTTGTTCGTAATTGTTAAGTATATGAAGCCGATATTGTTACATTAGCGACATGAGATGTCATTTTTTAATGATCATTCCAAATTTCAACTTAGACACAAAAAAATTGCAATTCAATTATTGACGAGATATAGCTTACTCATTAAAAATGCAACTCTACTTCTTTTAGCAGAAGAATAGGAAAAAATTCTGGAAATAAAATGGTTGCCAATGGTTTGTATGAAGATGATTATTTATCCTCATGAATATTTGTGGAAGGAAATCCAACAATAATAAAATTGTTGAAGAACATAAAAGTATATGAATGCAAGAAATTATACACAATGACTGTTTCGTGGGAAAGACAAGATATTTTACCATATGCTCTCTTTTCCCCATTTTAGATAGGTCTACTTTGGAATAACTTGCTCACACACGCACCAACACACATATCAAAATTAAATATTATAACATATCTTTGTGCGTTCATTTTTCTTCATTAAGGCTAATTGGATTAGTTCAAGTTTGTTGTATTCTATTCATTTCCCTAATTAGCTATAAAATTATATGATTATACATTAATTATTTGACTAATTTAGTGGCAGCACAATCTAGTCATCATCTATTTTTAGGGCACTTGAATTTTCTTTTTGTTTCCATTTATTTAATTCTATTTCCATTTGAATTCTTTCCTTAATGTCTTTTTCCCTCCCATTGTTTTTAAAACTCATTCCTTTAGTAATTTTATATTCACATTCCAAATTGTAAAACAACAATACAATAATTACGTAGGTATCCTTATGTATAGATTCATTTTTTTTTTGTTGGGAAAATCCTTTGATAAGTCATTGACTTTGGAAGCTATGTTCTGCTATGTTCCTCATCTCTTCCTCTTTTTGCACGTGCGTTTGTTTCTCTATTATAAATAATTTAAATCATAAGTTACTGAAACATGTCAATAAATTTTTCAATATTTTCCAGCCTTTTTTTTTTGGATGCATTGCATGTTGCTATTGCTGCAGGTGAACAGTTGTACAAGCAAAATGGGGAAGGCTGTTATAAATGCAGCAGCTTCTGCAGGACTCAGATCTTATCCCCATGCCGTTTGGTTGTGCCAAAGAGGCTGGAAAAATTGTAGAGGTATCTGGCAAAGAGATTAAGGTGCACGAACCTTCAAATAGAGAAAGTGTTATGGCGTTGGTCTCTTGTTAACACCCAAGTGTGATCATGGTCGACTACACCATGCCTGTTGTAGTGAACAGTAAGTAATACATCCTTTGGGAATATATTGATAGAAATTCATTTGCTGAAAGAGAGGTCTCGTTTTTCAAAGTTCCATTAAAATAATGGTGGGAGGATCATCTGATTGTTTGGAAATCCAGTAATTTTGTGAAATTTGCAAACCTTAATAGGATACTGCATAAGGCAATATGTCACTCTTGGCTTGATAAGTCTAGTTAAATTCTTTCTATTATGAAGGTAATGTTGAGTTGTATTGCAATGTTGGAGTTCCATTGGTAATGGGAACTATTGGAGGAGACAGGGATTGGCTTTACTAAGTAGTTGAACATTCAAGTTTATATGCTGTGATTTCTTGACAAGTGGGGAAATAGCTGACAGAATCCACGATCCTTGTTCAGTTTTAGCCATCTTTGCACTTTCTTATTTTGTCCTAATTATTCTCTTGTTTTTGGTAAGTTGTGGCATTTCTTGCAGTGATGGAAATTATGGCAGAGCAATTTCCAAGAGCCTTCTTTGGGCATTTTCTAAAGGTGTTCAGTCCTCACTCTTTTGCATCTACTTTCCCCTCTACTCCTCACTTTGCTCTTTGTCTTGTATGGTTCATCCCTTTGACAGGGTCTCGATTAATGATTTTATGGATGTTTAAGAGCACATGTAGCTGATGTTAAAATTAGAATTCTCACCACTGTTTGATTAGATACTTTTGAGAGAGCTATTTGTTGTAAGATAAACCATGCATGAAAAAAGAAAACTTAAGGTAGTAAGAATGGAAGCTCTGTGAGTTATGTCCTACAATTTGTCAATTAGGTATTGTTGATCTCTTTTCTGCATTATATCAACACAAAGAAAAAATGTAAACACAATGATACAAAGAAGACACTACCTAAATCACGAAGCAGAAAAAAAGACGGTGGCCAAGTGAGATTATAGGTGACTCATTGTTGGTGTGCTAAACCGATGTGGGACTTAAAGCAGATTAGGTGCTCTTAATCTTACTGATTAGTTCTGATTCTATCCTTTAAGTTTATCTTTATATAGTTCTTATCCTCAGATTTGTTGTATTTTACCTGTTGTCATTTAACTCGTCATGTTTTATTTGCTTGGTTAACAAGTTGAATGATGCTTGAGTACGCTGCCATTTGTTGTGACACAACCCTTTTACCAGAATGGGGAATGAGATAGGAGTCTGGGTGCTCATACACCGAACCACCATCTTCACTAAAGTTCAAGGAAACAAATAAGAGGGAGAAAAACTATTTTTCGTTAGGTGAGAAATAGGCTTTTTATATCACTATCTCGGGAAGCACGAGAGCTGGAACCTGTGGGAATTGAGTCCCTCTGGGTTTTCTGTAGTTACCGTTTTACTAAACTTTTTGCGTGATTGGGGGGCATCTTCCATCCTTAAAAAAAAAAAAAATAATGTGGTTTTACCCTCTATTACTTCTCCTCACTTTTTCTTTGCCAGCTTGAATAGGTGCATCGTTGATGTCTATTCTGGTGCGCTGAGTTGCAGTGGAAGATTGAGTGTTGTGCTGCTTTCTTAAGAATAGTTTGAGAATCGGTATTCGTTGTTGCTGTGGTTTGGTCTGGTGGTTTGCATTGATTGATGAACATTTACTCGTGTGCAATGGACTTGGGTTGATTTATAATATTGCAACACCCTACTGTTTTACTCTTGACCTAATGATGCCAAATTTATATCATAGACATGGTATGGTAAGTTATTGCTATTTTCAGTTCATATTTGGCTGTGCTAAAGGAGGCAGTGGTGAATTTATTTAAAGTATAGGTGATGGAATCCCATCAATCAAGCAAATTGGACAATCTGGAACAGCCAAGGTGGTAATTTCTTGCTTCAAGAAGTTGGTAGTGTCTTTTGACATGGATAAGGTGAGTTGTGTCCTTGACTCAATTTATGGGAAATTCTTGTTGATTCTTCTTTTATTTATCCTGAAAAAGGCACATTGAGGAACATGTACATATTTGTTGCGAGCCAAGTCATTTATCTGCATTTATATGAATTAAATTGTTAGTGAGCAGGCTGTAGATTAGTTCTTGGCCAAACACATGATTTTTGTTTTTTTAGTTTGTACCTTAAATCTTGATGAAGCGTTGTTTTTATGTAATTCCTCCAAGAGCTAAAAGGTCTTTGGGTTCAATCCTTATGCCATTGGCCCACTTACCTATGGGGGAAAACCTTTGTTCTACACTCACATCTTGTATTATCTTCAAAATCATGCATGGGTGAATGGCACAGTAGATGATAAACCATAACAATAACTTTTGCAATTGCTAGTTCTGTTATGAAGATTGTTATTAGTATTTCCAAAATCAAAATATCTCACATTTATCTATGCTTTTGCTTTGGAATACCATCTGATCTAGATGATCGGTGATCTTGAACAACACAAATGAAGATGGTGGGAGTTCCAGAATAGTATTTGTCCGATCATCCATTTGTATCATTTGTCACCACCTAATGAAGCATAATTATGGATTATTTTTTTTTATATCTCCGCCTTCTTGTTTCATATGTTTTTCTAGAGATGAGCATCACAAAATATTCATCTCCTTTACAGAGTCTCTTTTAAGTTTTAGCACAATATTTGTGGTAGATAAATATATAATTGTGCTGTCTTGTTTTTAGCCAAGAAGGTGATAATTCTTCCAACAGAAATTTGTTCCTGGATGTACAAATGCACACTAATCAAAACTTGCCCATTATGATATTCAAGAGTTCTTTTACTTTTCTTCCTAGAAATGAGACATGGCATTACAAAATGACAAACTTATATATTCAGATTCATATAATGCCTAAATGCAATGTACAAATATCATGGCATTACAAAATGACAAACTTCTTCTTCTTCTTCTTTTTCTTCTTCTTAGGACGTGTAGGATTTTGATTATTTGCAATGCGCAGCACGCGTCTTAAAATCAGAGGATGCAAAGTAGACTAGTTTTGTAATTTTCTGGTGACTCTCTTTAGCATCGTTGGCAACTACTATATTGTTTGACAGAAATGGAGAGGAAAATAGGAGCTTTGTATTTCTGTGTATACCTCTTGTACACGATCATTACACTATTTGTAATACAAGGGTAAAGTGTAAAACAAGAAAGAAATAAATGAAAAATATACATCAATTCTAATTCCTATTTTACCAAATTAATTACCAATTAAACGAATTAATCATTGATACTCAAGGTTGGTATTTCCTAAGTTATCAAATTATATTTCCAATACCCCCCTCAAGCTGGTGGCCTATATATATATATCGATGACACCAAGCTTGCTCTATAGATAAGCATGTTGTCTTTGGCATAATGGTTTGGTAAAAATATGCGGAGGTTTCTCTGCAGTTCCTATTCCTCTTGCTGTGATGATCCCTTCTTGAATCTTATTTCGAATGAAATGGCAATTGACTTCTATATGCTTAGTTCTCTCATGAAACACTGGATTGGCTGCTAGCATGAGTGCAGCATCGTTGTCACAGAATAACTTACTAGGTCCATCAACTTGTACTCCAAGATCCGCAAGCAATCCTTGTATCCAGATTATTTCACAAACAGTTTTTGTCATAACTCGATATTCTGATTCTGCTGATGGTAGAGATACGGTTGACTGCTTCTTTGTTTTCCATGAGATAAGAGATTTTCCAAATTTGAAAAGGGGATCTCTGGGCTTGAGATGGCCGCTGTTGATTGGAAACGCGTAGGGTAGAAAATTGGGTTGGAAACTGGGTTTTGGGAACGAGTAGGGATCCGTTGGGATGGGTCCGGATCCAAGACCTGTTCTGGTCCAGCCTGACCAGTCATTTGGGTTATCTTCCCAAGAAGATCCACATTCTTCGGGCCGAACTCCGGAGCCCTGTCTAGGTAAGTTCTGTTGAGCCCACGCATTGCTTGACCCAGTGGCCCATTGGCCTTGAAAGGGGTACCAGCCGAGATGAGGGCACTAGATTGGTCCCTGTATTTGGAATGCAACTGATGGAGCCATAGCTAATGGTTGAGCAGGTATCGATGAAGTTGTGACCAATGATTGAGCAAGTATCTCGCCCTCTTCTATTAACTCGACTAGTGCTGGATTCGAGACTTGATGAGGTGAGTTGGGGGTTCCTCCATTGGATGTTTTTATCAAGGTTTTTCTAAGCACGATAGAGAAAGAAATTCCTATTGGTGGCTAGTTTGTCTTGCAAGGCTAAGGTCACAACAACAAACTAGAGAGGAATTGAAAGGCAATTTGAAGGTGCGGAAGCCTAGGCCAGAATTGAGTGCTCTGATACCATGACATAAATGGAGAGGAAAATAGGAGCTTTGTATTTTTGTGTATATCTCTTGTACGAGATCATTACACTATTTGTAATACAAGGGTAAAGTGTAAAATAGGAAAGAAATAAATGAAAAATATGCATCGATTCTAATTTCTATTCTACCAAATCCATTACCAATTAAATGAATCAATCATTGATACTCAGAGTCGGTATTTCCTAAGTTATCAAATCATATTTCCAACACTGTTCGAGCTTGTGACATGGGAGCCTTTTGGAAATGTCTTGCTTTTCTTATTAATGAAGTTTGATGTTTGAACTTGAAGGCCCACGATGGTTCAAATTGGAAGTTCTCCATGGAAAATGCATAACCACTTGTTAAAAGAGAGATGATCATGATGTCAAAGACTATAAACTTGACAAGCGTTGGTTTCACAACGAATAAGATGAGAGGGGAAATAGAAACGTTGTCAATTACAAATTACATTATCTAAGCAAAGAAAAAGGATCTATTGATCTCCTCACAAATTCGAAATTTTTCATTTGTGAAATGCTTTGAAGTTTGATATCTCTCTCATTCTTATTGCTAGTGTTCCTGCTGCCACATTGCAAATTGGATAATAATCTTCACCTTGAGCCATTTCACAATGCAGTAGTCGCAAAAGCAATGGCCATAATCCAACTTACCAAGCCAATCTTGATCAAGATAGGCATCCGGCAATGGTGTTAGCAAAAATGGGAGTATAACAAATGGTAATTATATTCAAATTAGTCTAGATTTGTCTTAAAAATTAAGTAGAGACAAAATTTGTTACGATTCTTCTTTTATCTCGTTATTCTCACATAATGAAGCAACTCTTTAGTCAAACCCAATATGTTTTGGACCTTGAATTCCATTGTTTAGGGGTGTTTTTGAGCACTTTTATGTTTTTATGCCTTTTCTTGTTATAGTAGGTTTTTATTTATTCTATGAATGCTTTGCTACTTAGTGTAACTTTTGAGTTTTCCAGTATCGCTTAGGGCTAACAAGGTACTTATTTGATTAATCCTCTGTATTGCGTAGCTTTTTGTCTTGTTTAATGTAATTAAGAAAAAGTGATTGCTCTCTATTATTGTGCATATGAGAGGGAGTTGTCTTTGTGCGTGTCTGCGGATTGTTGAATCCGTGTTTACCTATTGCTTTTGCATCCCTTAAAATCCCAGAAATGCATTACTAAAAATAAATGGCCCTTTGTTGATAGTCAAATTTTTATCGACTTTTTAAATATCCGTTTTTTACAAAAATATAAGAAAATATCTAAAAAGATGAAAATAAAAAAATAAAAAAATGAAATGAAAGAAAATGATAAAAAAATGAAATAAAAAATGAAAAAAAATATAATAATAACAACAAATTCGGGTAGGGGGCCTGGCCCATTTTTCTTTTTAAATAATAGGTTTTTGGGTCAGATGAGCCCATGCGCCCACTTCCGTTTTTTTCTTTTTTCTAATTCCAGAAGCCCATCTTTTTACTTCCTCTTGAGCCCATTTGTTTTTCTTGCTTCTTATTTTCTTAAAGAAGCCCACCAGAACTTAAACAACCTGAGGCCTTACTCCCTTGACTTCTCTCACGCACGCTCCCAATATTCTTTTTGTGGGGTTTTTTGGGAAATCGCCGGCCATGGAAGAGAACAAATTGCAGAGAGCTTCCAGAGAGACGAAGAGGGAGCCGCATAACTTCGCCTATGGAGAGAACCGGGAGGTGAGAGAACTAGAGATAGGAGTGATTGAAGGAAGCTTAGCGAAGGAAAAAGGAGAGATCTCTCCCTCTGAGCGGAGCGAGAGCCATCTTTTCCCTTTTCGTAACGAAGAAGGACGAAGAAGGCGAAACGGAGAAGATGAGAATGAGCGGGGCGGTTGGTGCCGTGAAGGTCATGTGCGTGACTGGAGCATCCGGTTACATCGGCTTGTGGCTTGTCAAGCTCCTCCTGCAGCATGGCTACACTGTCAGGGCCTCGGTCCGCAATCCGAATGATCCAAAAAAGACTGAACATCTGCTTGGACTTAATGGAGCGAAAGATAGACTTCAACTGTTCAAAGCCAACATGCTGGAAGAGGGTTCATTTGATCCTATTGATGGGGGTTGTTCAGGCGTTTTTCCACACTGCCTCGCCCTTCTATCATGATGTCAGGGATCCGCAGGCGGAATTATTTGATCTCCTGCGAAGGGAGCTATTAATGTCCTGAATTCATGTTCCAAAGCGCCTTCTGTGCAGCGTGTGGCCTTGACATCATCTATGGCTGCAGTCGCACACAACGGAAAACTGCAGACACCTGATGTTGCGGTGGATGAAAGTTGATTTTCTGATCCAGACTTGTGCAGGGCAAACCAACGCGTACCAACACTTAACACAAGTGCTGCGGCGGTTGCAAATTTGATAAATGTTTGAAGATATTGAGAAGTGGTTGATTTTGACTTATTATGGAGAAGGAAGAAGATAATCTCTCCACTAACTTTCCCTCAAGCTTCACCGCTTGATCAAAGGAGAGTGTCCGCAATCAAAGTTTGAAGCCGAGCGAACTCTGAAAATTCTTGTTCCATCAGCGATCAGGACTCTCTCTTCAGCGAAGTCCAGCCGATTCGAGATCTGGTTGTTTACTCGAGCTCGAATCATCGTACTTCAAGCTCCCTGTTCCTTTTTTTTTTGGGGTAAGGTCAAGCTCGCTGTTCTTTGATTTCCAGAAAATTCGAAAATCGTGATTCTGAATCAAAGCTAAGTTCGCTCACGTTCTCTAATTTTGTTTTTGATTCAATTCTTTGCGTTGATTTTTTGCATCTCTATCATGACCAGAACTTGCTCGACCTAGCTTCCAGCTGCATCAACCACCGAGATAGTTCATATATTCAACGTGTCCAGTAAATTGGAAGAAGCTTAGTTTCCTTCGATCGTTGGCTGATCTTTGAAGATGAAGGCTGTTTTTTAGAGCTAAATGATTCACTTCTTTCCTCTGGTTTCCATCAGCACAGATTCTACTCTGAATGATCATTATGAATATGACGTGTTCTGGAAATTCGAGTGCCTATCTCACCAGCGTTTTTCGAGTGATGATATGAGCTTGCAAACGGTGATATCTCATGAAGATGTGTTCCAGACTTTCAAAGTATATCTTGGACATCGTTTACTAGGCTAAAATTGCTTCGTAATACAGATCATAAATCTGGAAAATTGATGCTTGTTCTATTTTGAGAGTTCTGTTCTGAATGACATCTGTGTCTTCCTGATTTTTTTTTTTTTTAATTTCTCTGATCTGATTTAGAGTTGGTACCTCCACGAAACTTGTTTGTGACATGCAGGTCTATGTCATATAAAATTTTCAATAAAATTGAAAGTCATTTGGTAGACACGATTGATCTTCAACTAGACATTTTTGCTTCTGAAAAATCAATTTCCAGACTGACCTTCATGCGTTATTCGATTTTTATAAAATCATACGTTCAAAATCTGGAAATACATCTCCATGAAAAATGTTCATCGCATCTGCATCTATCTGGTGTAAAATTTTCGTGAAAAATAAAAGTCATTTGATCAGTATGGTTGGCTCTCAATCGTACCTTTTTGTGCCTATAAAAACTGCATTCCAGAATAACATTCCCCTGCTCCTAAATTTTCATAAAATCGTTGGTTTGGGATCTAATATTGGTATCTCCATGAAAAGTGTTCATTACACTTCAATCTAGCTTGAAAAAATATTTCAGAAAATAAAAAAGATCATTTATTATTTTTAGTTGATGTCAAAAAGTTGCAGTGACATTCTGGAATATTAACTTTTTGATTTAACCTTCGAGTGTTCCTTAATTTCTATAAAATCATGTGTTCAAAATTTAAAAACATGTTCAGCATGAAAGTTTTAGACGAGATTTCAATCTTTCTTTTGACATTAATTCCATAGAATTCAAACTCATTAAAATAGTAAAAAGGTCCTGATCAGACTGCTGAATCATTCCGCACCTAGGTTCTCCTTGAATACCTGAACGTGTTTTCACAGAATTCAATGGGCTTAATGACTTTATTTGAAAATTCCCAAAACATGAAAGTTGAAGGTCACGATCTCGGCTTTCTTTTGACACTACATATGTATTTTGGGAAATTGACACATGTTTGGTTGTTTAAAGAACCCGACCAGTGCGCTTGACAATTTTGCACCTGAATTCTAGAATCTATTCCCAAGAGCTTTCAAGCTTGTTTCATAATTTCAATAGAATTGAGGTCCCCATTTCATTTTCTTAATAAAATAACAAATAAAATTTTTTCAGGAAAATCATAAAAATTTCAGAAAACCTTGAAAAATGAGAAAATTGGAAAATCCTTAAAAATTTAAATCCGAAATTGAACAAGCCTTTAGAACTTTACAATAGGATTTTTTTTAATTGTCGTTTCCTTTTAAAGATAATATTAGGTTGCTTATTTATTTATTTATTTATTTATTTATTTATTTATTTATTATTATTATTATTATTATTATTATTATTATTATTATTATTATTATTATTATTATTATTTTGTGATTATACTTAGCTGCGCATTTTAATATCTTGAGTGCTACTTTCTTTTTAGAATGATTCGGGCAAAAATCTAAAAAAAATCTTCAATATGTTGCTATAGTATTGGTTAGCATGTAATCAAGTTTACCGAAAGGGCATTAGTCTTAGGACTAATGTAATCAAGACCCCGTTTCAAGATATCTGGTTGTGCATGAAATGAGACATTCTGTCATATACATTAGGTTTCTAGTTGACCTAAATAGGCTAGCGACTCCTCACATAGAAATTTGTATAGAATTGATGGAATGCAAACCAAACGTCACATGAGCTATGGGTTTGGGAGAACTCAAGTCAATTGAAGGTAAATTTGGTAATACCTCTAAATCTAATTTCCCCTCCTTATTGAAGTGGTTAGGTCATGACACCCTTTATAAGGACGAAAAAGATAATTTGATGTTAAGAATGTAAACACAAGAACTTTGACAAAGAAAAAGAATTCCCGAAGAATAAGAAATTTTGTGTATTTGTAGCAAGAGAGAATATTTATTGTTGATATACAAATATCATCTTTGCCCAATCTAATCATCATATATGTGACAGCCTGATAATCAAATTTCGTTTTCGATTAAATAAATTAGGCCTTTTGTCGACGCATCGATAGTGTTATTCTCTAAGCTGATCACTCACGAGATAACTGGACAATTTTGGGAAGCAACTAAGGAATCTAAATGCAATAGACTTGAGAATTTGACTAGGAATTGACTGCTTGACCGTGTTAATCAGCAAAGGTCATTACGACACTGTTAGAATCGATCAAAGATCAGGGATAGGTCAATTCTACTGAGATATGTGATCAAAATGTGGGTGGTTCCACCTGATTATAAAATCCTTGTCAATCGGCACTAAATTGATTTTCTGTCGTTTTGAGTATCTTTTGTCTGTAATTTAAACCTTAAGATTTTTATGACAACCGAGAGTTGCTAATGTGTCGAAGATATACATTGTGACTTGAGATAAATCGATCACGGGTCAATTACACCAAAAATTCCTAAAAGTTACCCGGTAGACTAGATAACGTTAAAAGTGCGTCGAAGTGAAATTAACCGTAAATTTGAATCTGATTTCAGAAATTGAAAGTTCTGTGGTGTCACAATCTATTTTAGGAACGTTGATTCATCTTTCGAAGAATTTTTGGAAATTCCAAGATTTTTACAGAAAACCATGTCAAACGTTGCGGAAATTAGCGAAAATTAGGATGGGCCAAATTAAGGGAAATTTGGACTTCCAAGCCGAGCATTTGGGTGTGGAGTACTTGCTGGAAAATTGTTTGGGCTTTTTTCTTGGCAAAATTGGACGTCGACTTGGAGAAATCGTGAAGAAATTGAAGTCCTGAAATTGTGGAATTCGGATCTAGGCTTGAGACAGAAAATTTTGGCATCAATTTGGATGATTTTGTGAGAATTTGTTTCAAGAAAGAATTAGGGGGAGACAAGCAATTATGGAAGAGAGAGCCTTGACTTTCTTCTTCCTTAGCTTCTCAAATACATTTTTGCCAGCTACTCAGCCATCTCACATGCCTTTCTTTCCCTTATCTAATCATCATCTGCCTCTGCTTTGCTTTTTATTTATCGTTCCTTCGGAGCTTCGTCCAATCCCTTCCGCCAATTGCCCTACTGCCAGCATCCGCGTCTTATTGTTTGGTCAACAGCCCTGCAGCGGCGTCGAAATTTCTTCTTCTCTATTGCCCCACATTAGCAGTTCAGCTCCACCGCTTGGCTCCCCAGCAGTTGACCGCATCATCCCCTTCACGAAGTCGTTTAGGCCACCGTTATCTTATTATTCCCATTTTCCCTCCATTGTGCGAACTCCAACAAGTTAGTCGGTCAGTCCGCACGCCTCCACCATCCCTCGTGTCTTCATCCGGCAGTAACGACGTCCACGTGCCAGCCTCCATTGAGTCAACTGAAGCTGCTGCCAGCTTCTCGTTCGACGTCCCCTGCAGCTGGCCTAATCCCGTCTCCCTCCTCCCCAATCAAAGGCTAGCAACTTCGGTCTTGCCGCGCTAGCCACGAGCGAAGCCCAAGCTGCCGCGCGTGTCTTCTGTCCATCCAGCATCTTGGGCCCATGTCTTCAGCCCACAAATCCAACGGATTTCACGACCCAGCTTCTTGCCACCGATTGAAGCCAGCAAAGTCGGCTCTTGGACAAGCCCAGCATCAGCCCTTGCTGCTTCTTTGTCCGTAGGCCCAATTTTGAGTAGCCACTTGAAAACCTGCGGCAGTTTGGCCCAACAACTCCCAATTCCAACTCACTTGAAGTTAGCCCAAGAAGCCAGTGAAGTGCACGAAAATTCAAAGCCCGTTCATCCCAACTTCAGGCCCAGCCCAACTCAAGAACAAATCTCAGCTTGGGCTGAGATTTGTTGGGCCAATTTTCAACCGGTGTAGCGCCGTTGTCGCGGTGAACCGGTTTCCGCAATAAACTGGTGAGTTTATGCACTAAACTCATCTTAGTGGGCTAATAATATTTAAGGGGTATTTTGATTTATTTAAATGTAATTATTTTAATTATTAATTTAGTTAGTTAAATTAGGATAGTTAGATTAATTAATTAGGTGGTTAGAAATTTATAGTTATTTAAATTAGTGTATTGTTATATAGCTAGGATGCTTAGAATAATTTATTTAGCTCAATAGGTGGTTAGATTAAATTTATTTGGCCTAAGTTAGCATTTTTAGTATTTAATGCATTTATTTAATTAATTTTAAAAATTATTGAATTATTAAATATTTTTTCGGAAATTAGGCCGAGATAGTCAGTGACCGGAATTTTGTGCTGATTGCAATGGTGTGGTTAATTTCTACAATCAAGAGTTAAATTGTGAAATTTGAGTGATGATTGGAAATTGGATCAACTATTCCAAAATTTGTGAACTTTAACATTTATCCAGAAAATCCTGAGTGTCAAGTTTTAAATACCAAAAATGGTTTTATATACTATATAAACTAGTAGGATTTTAAAAAGAGGGTTATGAATTTTCTGGGTCCAATCTGACTGTTTACCCAAGCATGCCTAATTTCACTGGATGTTTTTAATACGAAGAAAATAGGCCGGGATCACTATTTTAATTGAGGCATTTGAGTGCAATGCATAAAGTCTTGAGCCGAGATTGAGTGCTCGTGTGTTAGTTAAGAGAACTCGCTCCCGGACTGTGTCGAATGGACGTTATCCTATATGGGATACCCCTTTATTTGGATTTAGGTCGCAGTATAGGCTGGACCTATATTCCTTTGGGAAAGTTTTCTTTGAGAGACGTAATTGTGCTCAATGGGATGAGACGATGCTTGGCTATGCCAGTAGACCGTTGAACTTCAAGTAGGCTGTACCCTAGAGTGGGTGTAATTACCAATTGGAACGCATGTAGAGTGGAATTGATGCGTCGGATTATAGGACAAAATTGTATGGCATGGTTTGTGACGTGTCATAACAATTTGGCCCTATAATCAGGACCCCTATGCTGATTTAAGAATTGAGTGTGGTGTTCCAATTGTTGGAGCTTAATTGTTGCTCATATCTATATGGCTGTCTGTGATATAAACTGTACTGACCTGTAGGGTGAAACTAAGACGTGGTAAGTCCTCTATGCTAAATGCGTGATTGTGTGGTTAGGACGCCTCTGGGCGTATTATCCTCCTAATTGGGGTTTAGAGCGTAGACTTATTGAGATTAATATCTCACCCCGTTGTGGGACAATTTTTCAAGGTTGTCGAGTGGAGGACCTAGAGCCAAGAGGAGGTGATCGGAAGTATAGGTCAGCTAGGATCGTCTCTTTTGGAAAGCCAGCTTTTGTAGTCTTTTGGTCATAGACTTGCACTTGACCTTATTTGTTTATAAAAACATGTTTATTTGTGAATTTGTTGTCTTGCTTTTCTATCCCGAGATGATTATTGTTAGGAGATTTATTTTCACTTCTGCATATGCAATAAAATGAAAAGGGTCAATGACTCATCCTGGGAAGTCGCAAAATATTATCGACCAGAGAGGGATGGGCATGCGCTCGGGGTTCGGGGCGTGACAATATATCCCCATTTTATTATCAGGATCTCCTACGTAGTCTAATTTTCATTTCCCATCTATAAATTAAATCTCCCACCACATATATTTGGTTTTAATTGCATTCAATATTCAAAATATCTCGATGGATGGTGTTTGTAACTCAAAAATCAATTGGCTTTATTCTTGTTAAATCATATTGCCGTTAATTTTCATCAAAGTTTATATCTTCTCATTTGCAAAAAAGATAGGAGAGTATTTCATTGCTTAGGTTTAATAGTTTTTGTCAATACAAACTTATTTGTTACTTCAGTTAATTAATATTTACATTAATATTACATCATTATTGTTGGTGCATGCTATTGTCACAAATCGTGGTTCTTCCATACTAGCACACCCTTATGAGTGGAGCTTGGAGTTATCAAGTGAAGAGTGAGTGACGCCGAGAGGATGAATACAACTTATTCATGAGAGTAACATTTGGATGATTGGTGCTAAAAGTACGATAGAATGATTATATCTCTATAGAGCCCTAAAAGCACGATTAGCCCCTTTACACATACTAGTCGAGAGCTGATGCCGCTATCTAGAAACTAGTTATTGTGCCTGAAGTGTTTTGCTTTTTGTATAATGGATTAGATGCCCAAGCTAAGTTGAGTATGGTACAATCCGATATGAGGATGTAATTCATCACACTATTCTTGGTAAAAATTTGAGAAGAAAGGTTGGCCCAATGTTATCGACCTACTAGGCATTGCACAAGCTACTCCACGGCCAAGAAATACCAACTTGTGACACAATCTTGTTATTTTCTATTTAGTTCCTTAGGGCACGTATAATAACCATTATGTTCCAAATATTAATTTTTGTCTAAAAGTTGATTTTTCTATTTCTATTATCCAAACAAGTATTTGAGAAAAATATGCGTTTGATAACCTTAAAAATTTTTGTTCATGAAATAGAAATTTGTTGGATAATGACACAAAATTTCTCATTCTTGAGTTGTGGCGGGAGGCATCCAGCGTTTGGTGATCAATAGGCAACTAACGGCGGGCAGTCGGTGTCCAGCGTTTAGCGATCGAGGATTGATGGCAGGAAGTAGGTGGGAGGCATTTGGGGATTGGTAGCTGGCGGCAGGTGGAAGGCGTTCAACAATTGGTGGTGGGTGGTCGGCTTCCAGCAACTGGAGGCAAGTAGGTGGCTAGCATCCGACAATCGACGGTGGGTGACTAGCGATCAAGGTTCGGTGGTCGGCGATAGGTGTCTAGCATCCCATGGGCAACGGGTGGTGACGAGTGGTGACTAGAGTAAATGATGAAAAGAGTTTTCATTTTTCACTTTTCTTCTAGATATAGAAAAGATGAAAATTTTAACTTTTGATTTATGGTCTAAAACTATTTATGGAGTAGAAATCTATTTTACAAATAGAAAAATGAAATTGATTTACTAAACATATTTCTATTCATAAACTATTTTGGGAAATAAAAACTGAGAAATAGAGAAATAAAATGGTTATCGTGTGAGCCCTTAAAGTTAAATAGAAAGAAATTAGATATTCAACAATGATAAACATATTAAAATCAATGAAACTCAATCAATCTCCTCAGAAACCATTGCAAGAACTACTTGAAAGATGAAATATGCCTCATTCATAATTTTATAGCTTTTCTATTGCAAAGTGGATAAAAGTATCCCTTGTGAGCCATTTCTCAATACAACCATAGTGAAAAGTGATGCCCATAATTCAACTTTCCAAGCTTATCTTCAACAATGTAGTCATCCTGCAATTAGTACAGCAAAATAAAAGGTATGACATAATAACACATATGTATATTGGTAGTTTAATTTTAGCAGAGACAATCACTTATGGAGAACAAAATCATTCCTCAGTTCTATCCTAAAATGTCCTTGATTAACTGAAGTGTTTCTTACTAGACAAAGACAACAGGATTCGGCTGCAACACTAGATTCTTCCGAAGTAGAGGGCTGGAGTTCATATTGGTGGGACCTTAGATGTGTAGAGATGACTTCCTTGCTTAACCCTACATAAACATCTCCACCTTGTTGTCAAGGAGGACCAATTTTTAATCATAAAGCATATGAGGAAAAACTATGTATTTCACAACAAAACTAAAGAACAAGGGTGACAAATGTTATTACTTGAAAACATCTATGTCCACTACAAAACTCATGAGGCCGCTACATGAAATATTTGGAGTCATACACAAATAGTTATTTCTATTTAATTAATTTTTTTTGTAGTTCATGGTACTATAAAAGAGATTATGGATATACTAAGTAAAAGCCAACAAAAAATGCCCCCCGAAAAAAGAGTAGCTTTCATCATATGTTATTTTTTATATTATAATTTCAATAGTAATAAGGATTGAAGCAAATCACCTTAGAATTCAACATCATTTAGGTAGAAATTTGATAAACATGCAAGCAAGTACGAATCTCCAGGAGACACAATAAGAGGTAATGAAAATTATGGCATTACGAGGTTGTGGTTAATCATTGCCCAAAATAACAACTCCCATTAAAGGTCCATAAGACATTATCTTTTTCTATCCGACACGAAATTTCATATATTTATGAAATTCTTGAAAAGGTATAGTGAATTACATATTATCATGATATGGCTTTTAAATTAAAGTTCATATCCTATATAGAATTGAGGATCACAAGTTTAACATGATGCCATTGTCTTTTGTAATCAAGAGCGTGACGTATATGGAAATGCATCACATAATTGGCGGCAAAAATTGGTCTCAATTTAAAGTTCTTAATCTCAAAAACTCTTTTTTGGAAATATATCAACAAAATTTGCAACAAGATTATCATAATTAATTAAGGAACCAAATTGAGAATGATGCAAAAATTGTTGAGGTTCAAGTCTAGAACTATAAATAAGACCATGCCGTTCTCATGACCAAACATGAATTCATAAAGATATAATAATATTACATTTTTTGGAACATATCTTATACATCCTCACTTGGATAGCGGCCCATGGTGATGAAAAAGATATTTTAGGATGAGCTCCAGCTCACCACACCCCTCTACTTGCCCATCTCAGTATTCGAGATGTTAAAGAAGTGAATTCATTGGTCAAAGTTAAAGATTCATGGCCATGTATCCTTGTTGGGGTTCTCTGTTGTAATATGGCCCACAGAATGCATAGCACTCCTTGGAATAGTGTTCTGTTCAACGAATTCAATATATTCGGTTGTGTTATTAGCTTGATTTTCCATTGTAGAGACTTAAAAATGTAAATTGTTTTGTCATAGTATTAACAAAAAAAATATATGTATATGTATGTGTGTGTGGGTATACGTTGTTCATTATGCTAGAATAGCTCTAAAGATATGAACTCAATATGTTTTCTAAGGAAATATTAACAAATCATGTACTAAATATAAGAAAAAGGATAAGATTACATCAGGAAAAAATATTAATTTTTTTCTAGTGAACGAAAGGATTTCAAATTATTTCTTTAGGCTTATGTTGATGATGTTATGGATACCAAGGCATACATTCGTCATCAAATGGTGAATCAATCCACTAAGTGTGCAGAATTCATTCTTTTGGTGATTTTACATATAAAAAATAAATAAATGCTAAACCATGTATGATATACTATGTAATGACCATTTAGCATTTGTATTAAAACTATTTATGAAGCTTAAATCAATATACAAGAGGGGTTGTACATATTCGATCCAAATTAGTGGTATATACATTGAAAAAGTATGATTTGTCAAGGGATGGATTCCTACTTGAAGTATTGGAGGGGCTAAGTCAGAATGTAATTGCTCTCATAGTAGATATCAAACAAGAAAAAGATAGCAAATGCTATGAATTTTCTTTCAAAGCCTACACATTCTTTCAATTGATTTATCACTGGAGAATGAGTAGGACAAGTAATTAACTTATGATGAGATTGAAATTGAAAATTTTGGAGATGGGATTTAAAAATTTTGAAACCAACCTGATTATCATATTTATTATAGGACGCAAAAATATCATTGAAGTTGAACTTATATCATGATAAAATGATATTTTTCTAATTGTTCACTAAGGACAATTTTGATAATACTCGTAGGCAATAAAAGGGTTGAGGTTTTGATGAAATTATAAAATAACTATTAGGGATAAGTTCATCAGAAGTCTTAAAACTTGCTATGAAAGTGCAATTGAATCCTAAAAGTTGTAAAAAGAGCGATTAAATTCTAAAACTTGTCAAATTGGTTCAATCGAATCTTTCCGTTAACTTTGTCCAATTTAGCTAATGAAAAATGCTGACATGTCTCATTTTATTACTTTCTTAAGACATGCAGCGATGATGAGGTGCCCGTCAAGTGCCACTTAGAAAAAAAAATTCAAAAAATTATAAATACAAACAAAATTAGAGTAAAAAAACAAAAAAGCTAAAAATTTTAAAAACCAAAAAAATATGAACTCACCCATGGCTTGGCCAAGCCCTTGTTGGTGGCTACCACCACAACCTCCAAGAAGGGTTGGCGGAGGTTATTGGTGCCTTCCCGAGGCTTGGTGAACCTTGTTGGCCTCAAGCGAGGCCTTGGTGGCCCTCAACGAGGGCTTGTTGCCTCGAACCATAGGAAGGTGTGACCCTCGCCCTAGATCTAAGCGAAGGTCATTGGGCATTGCCCAAGGTGGCCCGCCCAAGGTGAAATGGCTAGAAATGAACTTTAATAATAATCAAACGAAATGGCTAGAATGAACCTTAATAATAATCAAACGAAATGACTAGAATGAACCTTAATAATAATCAAACGAAATGACTAGAATGAACTTTACAAGCATAGAAGTAAAGACAGCCCTTGGCCATTTATTAAGGCTTTTAAACAAATTCAATACCATATGGAATGTAAAGCAAAAAAAAAAAAAATTGAGAATATACGTACTTGATTTGAGAAGCACTAGCCAAAAGTAAACCTTGATTGAAATTAACTTGCAAAAAATGGCCATTCATAAAAAAAAAAAATGATGATGAGTACACGTAAAAACTTATTTAAATAGATAAAAGTGAAAAAATAATCATAGATTTGTAGAGAACATAATAGAAGATACATCTCATATTATCTAAGATACATCTTCATCGTTATACTAATTGAGACTAAAACTGAACTAAGGTCACCAGTTGATCATTGAATTGATTGCGTGGATAAATTATAGAATTTGGACCTATATGTATGACTATCTCAACAATCTAATATAAGAAATGGGTTTAAAACATCCAAATAATACGTTTGCTAGTAAAATATCCCACGCCCTATGGGATACAACGATCTATTAGATCGTGTCATTAGGCTTCAGAATGCAATTATTTACCCTTGAAATCGATAATTCCTATATATTCTTTCTATTATTGTAAACAAAATTTGTAAAGTGCGACAAAAAAGACTTTGGCATAGAAAAAGAGAAAGCATATAAATTGTTGCAAACATCGATACCCTAATGAAAATATACATTAAACAATATTAATAAAATTTTTTGAAGAAATATGCTTCATCTATCAAACACATTTGAGATTTGAACAATGGATGTAGAATACACACTCTTCAAATTCTTCTTAACATTTAAAATAAAGATAAAAAAAAACCATAGTGCACGAGTTGAAAGACTACCTATATCATAGCATATGCTAAGGAGAAAGAAGGGATAAAAAAAAAAAGGGGAACAAAAGAGCAAGAGAGCACATAAAAATAACCTGGAAGATCTAGACCAATGTGAGAGTTCAAGAGAATTTTGATGTAATTTGCATAGAATAAGATAGAGATGAGATAATACAAAATGAAGACAAACTTTAAGAAGACATGTTGGCAGTCCAAAACTTGTCTCTATTTATATTGTCCTTCCTTTTGCCTGATTGAGTAAGTTCCAACGTTCCATATAGGAGAGCTTTCTCAATGTGACATCTCTCTTTAGTTGCCGAGAAATCCTAGTTCTAATGGTCATCAATTTTTTTTTTTTTTTGTGTAGTTCATTCTTGAATTAGTCTTGTTTTCTTGAATTAATTCTTTTCTTAGTCTACCATTCCCTCTCCCACCATATTGAAAATGGTTTGACCTTAGTTAATCTTCATTTTTTCATATATTCTCAAAGTAATCTGCTGAAAGAGAGCAAGACCTTTCAATATCATTCCTTATAAATATAAACAATTTTCATATCTGGTGTAAATGGTATTAAGGTCTGGAATCTAGTATGAGATTTGTATGTTAAAAATCTCATACATTTTTAATTAGTATGAGATTTTTGCATTTCTATAATACAAAAAAATTTGTAATTCCCTTACCAAAAAAATAAATAAATTGTAATTCAATTATGATGAGATGTAGCTTACTAATTAAAAAAACAAGTTTAATTCATTTAGCCAAAGAATAAGAAAAACTTCTCGAAATTAAATGATTGTGAATGATTCATATGAAGATGATTATTTGTCCTCATAAATTTTGGTGGAAGGAAATCCCACAATAATAAAATTGTTGAAGAAAATAAAAGTATATGGATGCAAGAAATCATACACATTGACCTATTAATGGGAAATAAAAGATATTTTACCATATACTCTCTTTGCCCATTTAAAATAGGTCTACTTTGGGAACAACTTGCTCACACAGATCGACACCCGTACCTAGCAATAAACCTCATAGCATATCTTCGTGCTTTCATTTTTCTT
This sequence comes from Eucalyptus camaldulensis, assembly GCA_019915185.1. Classification (NCBI taxonomy): domain Eukaryota; kingdom Viridiplantae; phylum Streptophyta; class Magnoliopsida; order Myrtales; family Myrtaceae; genus Eucalyptus; species Eucalyptus camaldulensis. Next base: position 4,989,897 of record JAHSVA010000014.1, on the reverse strand, counting down.
CATCAAGGCTAATTGGGTAAGTTCAAATATGCTATACTTTATTCATTTCCCTCATTAGCTATAAACTTATTGACTAATTTAGCGGTAGCCCAATCTAGTCATTATCTATTTTTAGGGCACTTGAATTCTGTTTTTGAATTTTCTTTTTGTTGCCATTTGTTTAATTCTATTTGCATTTGAATTATTTCCTCAATGTCTTTTTCCCTCTTGTTGTCTTTAAAATGCATTCCTTTAGTAATTCTTTTTTTTTTTTTTCACATTCCAAGGAATAAAACAAAAATATAATAATTAGGTGGAGATCATTTTGTATAGATTTTTTTTTTTGGGGCAAAATCCTTTTGATTAGTTATTGACTTTGGAAGCTATTAACAAGTTCGTCATCTCTACCTCTCTTTGTGCATGCGTTTGTTTCTCTATTATAAATAATTTAAATCTTAAGATATTGAAAAATCTCAAAAATATAATAATTGCATGTTTCCTATTGAAACTCAATCAATCTCCTCAGAATCCATTACATGAACCACTTCAAAGACGAGAAATGCCTCATTCATATTTCTATTGCTTTCCTTTTACAAAGTGGACAAAAGTTCCTCCTCATGAGCCATTTCTCAATACAACCATAGTGAAAGCAATGCCCACAATCCAATTGTCCAATCTTATCTTCAACAATGTAGTCATCCTGCAAATACTCCAGCAAAACAAAAGGTACAATTCAGTAACATATATGCATACTTATAGTTTAAATTTAGCTAAGACAATTACTTATGGACAGCAATATTGTTCCTCAATTTTATCTTAATATGTTCTTGAGTAAATGAAATGGTTCTTACCAGACAGATACAACAAGATTCGGCTTTGACATTGGATTCTTTTGGAGTAGAGGGTTGGGGCTGATATTGCTGCGACCTAAGATGTTTAGAAATGATTTCCTCACTCAATCCCATGGAAGCATCTCCACCCTGTTTGTTGAGGTGGACCAATTCTTAATCAAAAGCATACGAGAAAAACCTAAGTATTTCATAGTCACCTCTCCAGGAGTAAATTATTTCTCAAGTATCAAAATTATTGCTTGCTCGAGGGCTAACTAAAGTCGCAACTAGATGTCCGTCCCTCTACATCAATTCTACATAAATGCACATTTGGATTGGTTTTTAGTTGTTTGACTGCAAAATACACAATAACACACATAAATGTAGTGAAGGGGCTTGAGCGAGGTGAATTACAGCAATTTCACAGATTCAGACATTTCAACATTAGCATGAGAGATAAAACTCGAAAATCATGTCCAAAACAAAACTCAAGATTTAGGGTGACAAATATTATTACTCAAAAATTATGTCCACTACAAAACTCATGACGCCATTGCGAATGTTTGAAGTCATACACAAGTAGCAATCTCTGTTTAGTTGAATTTTTTATAGTTCATAGTACTATAAAAGAGATTATGTATATACTAATGCTCCACTTGTTTTGCAAAAAGTTATAATTTAAGGAACATTTTCTTCAAAATGATTGCATGTACTGTTTGCAAAGATAAATGAATGAAGAATATTTTCATCGTCCACAAAAATATTTAGACTATCATTCAGGTGGAAATTTAAAATACATGCAAGTGCAAATCTTCAAGAAGACCCAATAAGAGGTAATGACAATTATGACATTACTAGACTGTGGTTGATCATTGTGAAAAAAAAAAGTCCATCAATAGTAGATCAGACATTCCTTTTTCTACATGACACGGTGTTTCAAATATTTTTTAAATTTTTTAAAAAGATATACTTAATTACATATTATCATGATATATTTTGTAAATTAAAAGTTCATATCCAATATAGAAATGAGAATCACAAGTTTAATACATTGCGATTGTCTTTGGGCCTCAAGCGCATGAGGTATATGGAAATGCATCACCTAATTGGTAGTAAAAATCGGCCTCAATTTAAAGCTCTCAATCTCAAATACTTTTTTCAGGGAACTATATTGACGAAATTTCCGATGGGATTGTTGTACTTAATTTAGGAACCAAATTGAGAATTATTTAAAAATTTGTTGAGTTTTCAAATCTAGTACTATAAATAAGAGCTTGCCATTCCTAGAATAAAACATGAATGCATAGATAAAATAATATCACATATTTTGGAACATACCTCGTGCACCCTCAATTGGATGGTAGACCACGGTGACGGAGATGATATCTCAGGATGAGGTCTAGCTCGCCTCACCCCTCTACTCGCCCATCCTGGCAATCTAGATGCCACATAAGTAAATTGACCAGTTATATTTAATTGTGTTTGGCCACGTGACCCCACTGAGTTTTCCATTGTAACCCGGCCATTGGAAAGCACATCACTTCTTGGAAAAACGTCTCGTTCAAATAGCTCATCCGTGGTCTGGTCATTTGTGTTGTTATTTTGATTTTCCATTGTGGAGGCCTGTAAATGTAAAATTCTTTCGTCACAATATTCGTATATATATGTGTGGGTTGGACCTGGGCAAGTCCTTAAAAGGCTTATGGAGGAAACAGGCGGGATAACCGCCTTGGGGTGGGAGTCCCTGTACTGTCCTCCATATTCCCTCTCTGTCGGGAAGACAAAGATAGACAGGGGATTAGGTGGCCTCTCGGTGGGGAAGGTAGCCTCCACGTCGGAACTTGCTTTGGCTACCGCCGGGTAGGGTGGTATAGTAGCCACCCGCGCCTGGGGTGAGAGAGGATGCATATGGAGGCCTGTAAATGTAAAATTCTTTCGCCAGAGTATTATAATAACAATATTCGTATATATATATGTGTGGGCATATGCTGTTCATTATGCCAAAATAGCTCTAAAGATATGAACCTAATATGTTTCTTGATGAAATATTGACATATTATGTACTAAATCATAAAAAAAAAAAAGGATGAGATTACCTCACGAAAAAATATAAAATATTTTCTAGCAAATGAACGGAATTCATATTATTTCTTTATGCTTATATTGATGATGTTATGGATACAAAAGCATACATTTGTTGTCAAATGTGAATCAATCCATTAAGTGCGCAGAATTCCTTCTTTTGGTGATTTCACATAGAAAAAAAAATGCCAAACTATGTATGATCGACTGTGTCATGACCATTTAGCATTTGTATTAAAACTATATATGAAAATAAATCAATTTACTAGATGGGGTGTATGTATTCTATCCAAATTAGTAGTATATACATTGAAAAAGTTTGTTTCTTTCTAGGGAGGAATTCCTACTCGAAGTATTGAGGGGCTAAGTCGGAATGTAATTGCCCTCATAGTAGACATAAAACAAGAAAAAGATTTCTAATTTTATAAATTTTCTTTCAATGCCTACACATTTTTTTAGTTGATTTATCATAGGAGAATGAGTAAGACAAGTAATTGTCTTACACATAGCGAGATTGAAATCGAAAATTTTGGAAACGGGATTTAAAATTTTTCAAACCAACCTAATTATCATATTTATAATTGCCCACAAAAAAATTATTGTACTTGATCTTATATTATAACAAAGTGATAATTTTCTAATTGGTCACTAAGGACAATTTTGATAAGACTCATAGAGAATAAAACCATTGGGGTTTTGATGAAATTGTAATAAATATTAGGGCTAAGCTCACTAAAAGTTTAAAAACTAGTCATGAAAGTGCAACTAAGTCTTGAAAGTTGTAAAAAGTGTAATTAAAACTTGTCAAATTGGTTTAATCAAGTCATTTCATTAATTTTGTCCACTTTAATTGATGGAAAATGCCGAAATACCTTATTTTATTACTTTCTTCTGACATGTGGCAATGATGTGGTGCCTATCGAGTGCCACGTAAGAAAAAATCATTAAAAAAATAAATACATACAAAATTAGATTAAAAAAGTAAAAAAGCAAAAAAAATTTAAAAAACAAAAAAACAGAAACTCACCCATGGCTTGGCCAAGCCCTTGCTAATGGCCGCCGCTAAAACCACCGAGAAGGGCCAGTGAAGTTCACCCTCACCGGCCCCAGGCAATGCCTTGGTGGCTCCTGGCGAGGGCCTACTAGCCCAAATCTAGGGGAGGGTGTGACTCTCGCCCCAGATATGAGTGAGAGTCATCTGGCCTCGCCCAAGATTGCCCACCCCAAGAAAAATTGCTAGCATGAACCTTAATAATAATCAAATGAAATTGCTAGGATGAACTTTACAAGCATAGAAGCACAGATTGCCCTAACCATTTATTAAGCTTTTAAACAAATTCAATACCATATGGAATGGAAAAGAAAAGAGAGAAGAGAATATACGTACTTGATTTGAGAAGCACCAGCCAAAAGTAAACCTTGATGGAAATTAGCCTGCAAGAAATGGCCATTCATGAAAAAATTGATAAATACATGTAAAAAATTATTTTATAGATAAACGGTGAGCAAATAATCATAGATCCCCTAGAGAACGAACTAAGGTCACCGATTGATCATGTGAAATAAATTTTTGAATTTGAATTTATGCATATGATTGTCTTGACAATCAAATATAATAAATGGATAGATAAACATCCAAACAATTTGGTTGCTAGTACAACATCCTACACCCTCCAAGATACAACGATCTATTAGATCGTGTCGTTACTCTTCAGAATGCAATTATTTACCTTGAAATTGATACTTCTCATACAATCTCTTTATCATTATAAGCAAAATTTGTAAAATGTGACAAGAAAGACTTTGGCACAAAAACAGAGAAAGCATATAGACATCGATACCCTAATGAAAATACAGATTAAAGAATAATAAAAAAGCCACTTGAAGAAATATGCTTCATCTATCAAAAACATCCAAGATCTGAATAATGGATGGAGTATACATACTCTTCAAATTCTTTTTCACATTTGAAATAAAGAGGAAAAAAACCATAGTGCATGAGTTGAAAAACTACCTACATCACACCATATGCTAAGGAGAAAAAAGAGATATGAGAGGGAAAAAAGATCAGGAGAGCACATGAAAAATAACCTGGAAGATCTAGACCGATGTGAGAGTTCAAGAGAATTTTGATGTAATTTGCATAGACTAAGATAGAGATGAGATGATAACAAAATGAAGACAAACTTTAAGAAGACAAGTTGGTAGTGCAAAACTTATCTCTATTTATATTATCCTTCCTCATGCCTGATTGAGTGAATTCCAACTTACCATATTGGAGAGCTTTCTCAATTTGACATCTCTTTTTAGTTGCTAGGAAATCCTAATTCGAATTGTCATCTTACATTTGTATTTATATTTCATTCTTGAACTAGTCTCGTTTTATTGAATTAATTCTTTTCTTGGTCTACTATTCTCCCTCTCCCACAATATAGAAAACAGTTGATCTTGGTTAATCTTAATTTTTTCATAGATTCTCAAAATAATCCACCAAAAGAGCACAAGACCTTTTAATATCATTCCTTGTAAATGGTAACAATTTTCTTATCCGATCTAGACAGCATTAAGGTCTGGAATCTAGTATGAGATTTGTAAGTTAAATATGTACTTGTTATCGTATTGGTAAGTGATATATCTAAGTTCGTTAATTTGATTTCTTAAAATGGTCAATTGATGGATCTTTTAAATGAGGTGCTAATTGACCGTACATACCATTAGAATTACTTAATTTTCATCTACTTATTTATATATCTTTCTCATTGGTGATCGTTAACGGTTATTTTATATTTTCTCAATTTGAATTTTTCCGTTATTTCTAAGTATATGAAGCCAATATTGTTACATCAGCGACATAAGATGTCATTTCTTAGTGATCATTCCAAATTTCAACTTAGACACAGAAAAAATTGCAATTCAATTATTGACAAGATAGAGTTCACTAATTAAAAATGTGACTCTACTTCATTTAGCCAAAGAATAGGAAAAGCTTCTGGAAATAAAATGGTTGTCAATGGTTCATATGAATTTGGTGGAAGGAAATCCCACAATAATAAAATTGTTGAAGAAAAGAAAAGTATAAGGATGCAAGAAATTATACACATTGACCTTTTTGTGTGAAATACAAAAGATATTTTACCATATACTCTCTTTTGCCCATTTTAGATAGGTCTACTACGGGACAACTTGCTCACACATGCACCGACACATGTATCCAACAATAAACCTCATAACATATCTTCGTGCATTCATTTTTCTTCATCAAGGCTAAATGGGTCAATTTAAGTTTGCTGTATTCTATTCATTTGCCTAATTAGCTATAGACTTAAATGATTATACATTATTTATTTGACTAATTTAGTGGCAACACAATCTAGTCATTATCTGTTTTTAGGGCACTTGAATTTTTTTTTTTTTGCCATTTATTTAATACTATTTGAATTTGAATTCTCTCCTTGATGCCTTTTTCCCTCCCATTGTTTTTAAAATTCATTCCTTTAGTAATTTTTCTTTTCACATTCCAAAGCGTAAAACAACAATATAATAATTAAGTCGACTTCCTTATGTGTAGATTCTTTTTTTTTTTTTGGAAAAATCCTTTTTATTAGTGATTGACCTTGGAAGCTATGTTTCTCATCTCTACCTCTCTTTGTATGACCATTTATTTCTCTATTATAAATAATTTAAATCATAAGTTACTAAAACATCTCAATAATTTTTTATATTTTCTTGGCCTTTTTTTTGGTTTAGTCGATAGATGCATTGCACATTTGCTATTGCTACAGTGAACAATAAGGACCTGTTTGTTAATATTTTTTGTTTCTATTTATGAAAAAAATTTATTTTTTTGTTCCAGAGAACAAAAAAAGATCAGAAACACATTTGTTTGCGTTTTTGTTCCAAATCTATTTTTGTTTTGTTCCTAGGAATACATTTGGAACAGAAACAAGAAACAAGAAAAACGTGTTTCTTGTTTCTAGAACAATTTTTAAGAACAAATTTTCTCTCTCCTCTCTTTTTCTTCTCTTTTTTTCTTCTTTTTTTTTCTTTTTTCTTTGGCTGGTCACCGGCCTTGGCCATGGCCAGTGATCGGCAACCTCGCTGGAGCGTCGCCAGGCCCCAGCGAGGCTCGGCCTCGCCTTGGCTAGGCGAGGCTCGTCGGCCTAGCGGTGGCTCAACGAGGCTGAGCCTCGCCGACGCGGGGCAAGGCTACGCAAGCTTGGGCTTGCCGGATCTGGTCGAGCCCAAGCTCGCCCAGCCAAGGCAAGGCCGAGCCTCGCCCAGCCACAGCGAGGCTCGACCTCGCCAGGGGCTGACGAGCCTCACCATGGCTGGGCGAGGCTGCGGGCCCTCATCGGCCGGTCACCGGCTATGGCTGAGGCCGGCAACTGGCCAAAAGAAGAAAAAAGAAGAAAAAATAAAAATATTAAAAAATTAAAAGAAACAAAAAAAGAACACAAATTTACCAAACGTGTTTCTGTTCATTTTTTATTCCCAGAACAAGTTTACCAAATGTGTTTTTTTTATTCAAAAATTGTTCCTCGGAACAGAAACACTCTTTTCTATTTTTGTTCCCTAGAACAATTTTTAAACAGAAATGTTACCAAACGCACCCTAACACATCCTTTAGAGAAATTATTGATAAAAGTTCATTTGCCGAAAGAGAGGTCTCGTTTTTTAAAGTTCCATTAAAATTAGGGGTGGGAGGATCATCTGATTGTTTGGAAATCCAATAATTTTGTGAAATCTGCAAACCTTAACAGGATACTGCACGAGGCAATATGTCACTTTTCGCTTGATAAGTTCAATTTAATTCTTTCTATTATGAAGGTAATGCTGAGTTGTATTGCAATGTTGGAGTACCATTTGTAATGGGAACTACTGGAGGAGATAGGAATCGGCTTTACAAAATAGTCAAGGATTCAAATGTATATGCAGTAATTTCCCCACAAATGGGGAAACAGCTGACAGAACCCATGATCCTTTTTCAGTTTTAGCCATCTCTGCACTTTCTTATTTTTTCCTAATTATTCTCTAGTTTTTGGTTAGTTGTGGCATTTGTTGTAGCGATGGAAATTACGGCAAAGCAATTTCCAGGAGCCTTCTCTAGGTATCCTCTAAAGGTGTTCAATCCTCACTCTTCTACATCTGCTTTCCTCTCTGCTCCTCGTTTTGTTCCCTGCCTTGTATGGTTCGTCCTTTTGGCTGGGTCTCCATTAATGATTTTATGGATGTTTAAGTGCACATGTAGCTAATGTTAAAATTAGAATTCTCACCACTGTTTGATTAGATACATTTGAGAGAGCTATTGGTTGTAAGATCAACTATGCATGAAGAAAGAAAAATAAGGTAGCAAGAATGGAAGTTCTGTGATTTTTGTCCTACAATTTGCTAATTAGGTACTGTTGATATCTTTATTTTCTGCATTATATCAACACAAAGATAAAATGTAAACACAATGATACAAACAAGGCACTACCTATATCACAAAGCAGAAATAAGACGGTGGCCAAGTGAGGTTATAGGTGACTCATTGTTGGTGTGCTAAGCTGATGTGGGACTCAAGGCAGATTAGGTGCTGTTAATCTTACTGATATAGATCAGATTCTATCCTGTAAGCTTATCTTTATATAGTTCCTATCTTTAATTAGATTTGTTGTATTTTACTTGTTATCATTTAACTTGTCATGTTTCATTTGCTTGGTTATAAAGTTGAATGATAGTTGAGTACTCCACCATTTGTTGTGATTTGACCCTTTAACCGGAATGAGGAATGAGATGGGAGTTTTGGGTGCTCATACACTGAACCACTATCTTCACTGAAGTTTGAGGGAACAAATAAGAGGGAGAATTTGTTAGGTGAGAAATGGGCTTTTATATGGCTATCTCAGGAAGCACGAAAGATGGAGCCTACGGCAATTTGAGTCCCTTTAGTTTTTCTGTAGTTAACTTTTTGCTGAACTTTTTGAGCAATTGTGGGGGCATCTGCCATCCTTAAAATGCCATAATGTGGTTTAACCCCCTCCTACTTCTCCTCACTTTTTCTTTGCCAGTTTGAACAGATGCATTGTTGATGTCTATTTTGGTGCACTGAGTTGTAGTGGAACACCGGGTGTTATGCTACTTTCTTAAGAATAGCTTGAGAATCAATATTCGTTGTTGCTATGGTTTGGTCGTGGTTTGCATTCATTGATGAACATTTACTCGTGTGCAATGAATTTGTGTTAATTTATAATATTGCAACACTCCACTGTATTACTCTTGACCAAATGATGCTAAATTCATACTGTAGACATGGTATGGTAAGTTACTGCTGTTTTCAATTCACATTTGGATGTGCCGGTGGAGCTAGTGGTGAATTTGTTTAAAGTATAGGTGATGGAATCCCATCAATCAAGCAAATTGGACAATTTGGAACAGCTCAGGCGGTAATTTCTCGCTTCAAGAAGTTGGGAGTGTCTTTTGATGCAAATCAATTGTTTTGTGAAATTATGTTTGTGACTTTGACTTGATTTATTGGGAAATTCTTGTTGATTTTTCTTTTATTTATCCTGAAAAAAGGCACGTTGAGGAACATATACATATTTGTTGCGAGTCCATATATATGGATTGAATTGTTAGTAAGTAGGCCTTAGATTAGTTCTTGGCCAAACACATGATTTTTGTTTTTTAGTTTGTTCCTTAAAATCTTGATGAAGCTTTGTTTTTATGTAATTCCAACAAAAGCTAAAAGGTCTTTGGGTTCAAATCTTATACCATTGGCGTACTTGCCTATGGGGGAAAACCTTCATTCTACACTCACTCTTGTATATCTTCTAAATTATGCATGAGTGAATGGCATAGTCGATGATAAACTGTTACAATAAACTTTGTAATTGCTGGTTCTGTTGTTAAGATTATTATTAGTATTTCCACAATAAAAAATATCTCCCATTTATCTATGCTTTTGCTTTGGAATAGCATCTGATCCGGCTGATCCGTGATTCTGATCAACACAAATAGAGATGGTGGGAGTTTCAGAAGAGTATTTGTCTAATCATGCTTTCCATTTGTATTATCTGTCATCACCTAACGAAACATAATTATGGATTATTTTTTGATATCTCCACCTTCTTATTTCATATTATTTTCTAGAGATGAGCATCACAAAATATTCATCTCCTTTCCAGAGTCTCGTTTGAGTTTCAGCACAATGTTTGTGGTAAATCAATATATGCTGAGGGCACAGTTGTTGCTGTCTTGTTTTTAGCCAAGAAGGTGATAATTCTTCCAACAGAAATTTGTTCCTGGATGTACAAGTGCACACTAATCAAAACTTACCCGTTATAATATTCAAGAGTTCTTTTTCTTTATTTGCCAGATAAGAGACATAGCATTACAAAATGGCAAACTTATATAATCAGATTCATATAATGTCTGAATGCAATGTACAATATATTAGTTCTGAATGAGGAAATGTGTTCTTTCTATCTAATCGAAGTTAACTGCTTGGAGTTGCAGATAATCACTGTCCCTATAGATCCCATTGCCACTCGTTGATTGTGGTTTGTGGGCGCGTTGTCTTTTTGCAGATCCAGCAGATGGCAAACCAGCGTATATACAATATGATTGATGTATTGCATGAGGGTAGCATGCGTTGATACTAGTTTAATGCTAATGTTTCTTGTGCGGCATTTATCTTTCAGGTCAGCTGTATTGTCTTAGTTCTGTGTTGTAGTCTCAATTCTTCTTCTTATTCTTCTTAGCATTGTTATAATAATAATTATTATCAGTATTTGTTTGGCAGATGTTGTATCTCCAATTCAGGACTCTGGTTTTTAGAATTTCTTCATACTAACGTTGCTTCACATGGTAATAGAGTAGAGAAAATTGCAACACTTGTCCACGTGATGGATCATTAAGCTTGAGCAGCTGTGGCTTCTCTTTAGGACGTGTAGGATTTTGATTATTTGCGCGCCTTAAAATCGGAGGATACAAATTAGAATAGTTTTTAAATTTTCCTGCGACTTTGGCAAGTACTGTACCGTTCGAGCTCGCGACTTGGGAGCCATAGGAAGTGTCCTGCTTTTCTCATTAATGAAGTTTGATGTTCAAACTTGAAGGCCCATAATGGTTCAAAATGGAAGTTCTCAATGGAAAATGCATTACTATTTGTTAAACAAGAGATGATCATGACGTCAAAGACTAACTTCTGAAGTGTCGGATTTACAATGAATAATATGAGAGGGGAAATAGGAACCATGTCAATTACAAATTATATTGCCTAAGCAAGGAAAAAGGTCGGTTAATCTTGTCACAAATTTGAAATTTATCATATGTGAAATCCTTTGAAGTCTGAGATCTTTGTCATTCATATTGCTAGTGCTACTGTTGCTACTTTGCAAATTGGATAATAATCTTCACCTCGAGCTATTTCGCAATGCAGCTATTGCAAAAGCAATGGCCACAATCCAAATTAGTGAGCTGATCTTGATCAACATACGCATCCTGCAATGGTATTAGCAAAAACAAGAGGATAGCGAGTGGTAGTCATATTAAAACTAGCCTAGATTTGTCTTAAAAATTATGTAGATACGAAATTTTTCGCCATTCTTCTTTTATCTCATTGTTCTCAAATGAAGTGACTCTTGTTAGTCAAATACAATGTGTTTTGGACCTTGAATTCCATTGTTTAGGATTTTTCAAAGGACTTTTCCATTTTTATGCCCTTTTTCGAGTTATAATAGTCTTTTATTTATTTTTTTGAATGCTTTACTGCTTAATGTAACTTTTGAGTTTTCTAGTATTTTTCAGGTTTAGCAAAGTACTTATTTGATCGATTTCTATGTATCAAGTAGCTTTTTATCATGTTTCATGTAATTCATTAAAAAAAAAATCATGTTTCATGTAATGAAAAAGAAGTGACTGCCCTCTATTATTGCGCATATGAGAGGGAGTTGTCTTAGTGGTTAGTGCTTGTTTGTGGATTAATGAATCCATGTTTACTTATTGCTTTATGCATCACTTAGAATCCCTAGAAAGGCGTTGCTCAAAATAAATAGTTCTTTGTTGATATCCAAATTGTTATTGATCTTTTAAATATCCATTCATTTAAAAAAAATATAAAAAAATATAAAAAAATTGAAATTGACGAAAATGATAAGAAAATAAAATAAAAAATGAATGAATGAACGAACGAATAATAACATAATAATAACAACAAATTCCGGTAGGGGGCCTGGTCCTTTTTTTTTTTTTTTTTTACAAATAATAGTTTTTTGGGTCAGACGAGCACATGCGCCCAGCTCTTTTTCTTTGTAATTCCCGTAGCCATCTTTTTACTTCCTCTTGAGCCCATTTGTTTTTCTTGCTTCTTGCTTTCTTAAAAAAAGCCCACCAGAACTTAAACAAGCTCAGGCCTTATTCCTTTTCCTCCAACGCACGCTCTCAATATTCATTTCGGGAAGTCGTCGGCCATGGAAGAGAAGAAATTGCAGACAGCTTCGAGAGAGAGGAGGAGGGAGCTGCAGTACTTCGGTTATGGAAAGAACCAGGAGGTGAGAGAACTATAGATAGGAGGAGTGAAGGAAGCTCAGCGAAGGAAAAAGGAGAGATCTCTCCCTCTGAGCAGAGCGAGAGCCACCTTTTGGAAACGACGAAGAAGAAGGACGAAGAAGGCCAAACAGAGAAGATGAGAATGAGAAGGGCGGTTGGTACCGTGAAGGTCGTGTGCGTGACTGGAGCTTCCAGTTACATCGCCCTGTGGCTTGTCAAGTTCCTCCTGCAGCGCGGTTACACCATCAAGGCCTCCGTCCGCGATCCGAATGATCCAAAAAAGACTGAACATCTGCTTGGACTTAATGGAGCGAAAGACAGACTTTCAACTGTTCAAAGCCAACCTGCTGGGAGAGGGTTCATTTGATCCTATTGCTGAGGGTCGTGCAGGCGCTTTTCCACACTGCCTCGCCCTTTTATCATGATGTCAAGGATCCGCACGCAGAATTATTTGATCTGCTGCGAAGGGAGCTCTTAATGTCCTGAAGTCAAGTTCCAAAACGCCTTCTGTGCAGCGTGTGGTCTTGACATCATCTATGGCTGCAGTCGCATACAATGGAAAACCGCAGACGACTGATGTTGCGGTGGATGAAAGTTGATTTTAACTAATATATCTTTGCCCAATCTGATCACCACATATATCCCCATTTTATCAAGGTCTCTTACATAGTCTAATTTTAATTTTGCTTATATAATTTAAATCTCCCACCACATATAAAAGGTTTTAATCGCATTCGTTATCCGAAATATCTTGACGGATGGTGTTTGTAACTTGGAAATCGATTGGCTTTTATTCTAGTTAATGTCATATTGTCAATAATTATCAACAAAGTTCATATCTTCTTATTGTCAAAACAGACATGGGAATATTTCACTTCTTAGTTTTCATAGTTTTCTTCAATACCAATTTATTTGTTATTTTAGATAATTAATTATTGGCGCTAATATGACGTCATTATTATTGGCATATGCAATCATGTTGCTTTCTATTTAGTTCCTTGAAGTTAGACACAAAGAAATTGGATATCCAACAATGTTAAATATATCAAATTTAGTTGAAACTCAATCAATCTCCTCAAAAACCATTACATGAACCACTTCAAAGACGAAATATGGCTCATTCATAATTTTATTGCTTTCCTTTTACAAAGTGGACAAAAGTTCCTCCTCATGAGCCATTTTTCAATACAACCATAGTGAAAGCGATGCCCACAATCCAAATGTCCAAGCTTATCTTCAACATTGTAGTCATCCTGCAAATACTCCACCAAATTAAAAGGTACGATTTAGTATGCATACTCATAGTTTGAATTTAGCTAAGACAATTACTTATGAACAACAATATTGTTCTTCATTTCTATCTTAATATGTTCTTGGGTAAATGAAGTGGTTCTTACCAGACAAATACAACAAGATTCGGCTTTGACATTGGATTCTTCTGAAGTAGAGGGTTGGGGTTGATATTGCTGCGACCTAAGATGTACAGAGATGGCTTCCTCACTCAATCCTGTGGAGACATCTCTACCCTGTTTGCTGAGGTGGACCAATTCTCAATCAGAATCATATGAGGAAAACCTAAGTATTTCATAGTCGCCTCTCCTTGAGTAAATTATTTCTCAAGTATAAAAAATATTGCTCGCTCAAGGGCTAACTAAAGTCGCAACTAAATGTCCGTCTACATCAATTCTACATCAATGCAAATTTGGATTGGTTTGTAGTTGTTTGAATGCAAAATACATAATAACACACATAAATGTAGTGAAGGGGCTTGAGTATATATATACCCACGGTACTGAATTAGAACAATTTCACAGATTCGGACATTTCAACATTAGCATGAGAGATAAAACTTGAAAATCATGTCCACAACAAAACTCAAGATTTAGGGTGACAAACTTGAAAACTTTTGTGTCCACTACAAAACTTATGACGCCATTGCTAATGTTTAGAGTCATACACAAGCAGCAATCTCTGTTTAGTTGAACTGTTTCTAGTTCGTAGTACTATAAAAGAGATTATGTATATACTAATGCTCCATTTGTTTCGCAAAAAGCTATAATTTAGGAAACATTTTCTTCAAAATGATTGCATGTCTTGTTTACAAAGATAAATGAATGAAAAATATTTTCATTGTCCATGAAAATATTTAGACTATTAGTTAGGTGGAAATTTAAAATACATGCAAGCAAGTACAAATCTTTGCCGAGACAGAATAAGAGGTAATGACAATTATGCCATTACTAGATTGTGGTCAATCATTGCCCCCCCCCCCCCCCAAAATCCATCAACAATACATAAGACATTCCTTTTTCTACATGACATGGGGTTTCCTATATTTTATAAAATTCTTAAAAATGTATACTTAATTACATATTATCATTATATGACTTGTAAATTAAAAGTTCATATCCAACATAGAAATGAGAATCACAAGTTTAATACAATGTGAGTGTCTTTTGGCATCAAGAGCATGAGGTATATGGAAATGCCTCACATATTTGGTAGTAAAAATCAGTTTCAATTTAAAGCTCTCAATCTCAAATACTCTTTTCATGGAATTATATTGATGAGATTTCCAATGGGAGTATCATACTTAATTCAGGAACCAAATTGAGAATTATGTGAAAATTATTGAGTTTTCAAATCTAGTACTATAAATAAGACCTCGCCAGTCCTAGAATGAAACATGAATATGCAGAGATAAAAATATTACATTTTTTGGAACATACCTCGGGTATTCTCAATTGAATGGCAGCCCACGGTGATGGAGACGACATCTCGGGATGAGCTCTAGCTCGCCTCACCCCTCTACTCGCCCATCCTGGTAATCTAGATGCCGCAGAAGTAAATTGATTGGTTATACTTAGTTGTACGTGGGCATATAGCCCTGCTGAGTTCTCCGTTGTAACCTGACCATTGGAACGCGCGTCACTTCTTGGAAGAATTCTTGGCTCAAGTAGTTCATCCGTGTTCCAGTCAATTGTGTTATTATTTTGATGTTCCATTGTAGAGGCCTGTAAATGTAAAATTCTTTCGTTAGAATATTATAATATATATATGTGTGTGTGTGGGGGGGGGGGGTATACGATGCTCATTATACCGGAATAGCTCTAAAGGTACTAAATCATGAGAAAAAAGGATGAGATTACCTCATAGAAAAAATATATAATATTTTCTAGCAAATGAACGGATTTCATATTATTTCTCTATGCTTATATTAATGATGTTATGGATACAAAATTATGCATATGTTGTCAAATGGTGAATCAATTCGCTAAGTGCATAGAATTCCTTCTTTTGGTGGTTTTACTTAGAAAAAAAAATGCTAAACCATGTATGATTGATGTGTAATGACCATTTAGTATTCGTATAAAAACTATATATGAACATAAATCAATTTACTAGAGGGGTTGTATGTATTCTATCCAAATTACTAGTATATGCATCGAAAGTCTTTTTTCATTGAGGGATGAATTCCTACTTGAAGTATTGGAGGGCTAAGTCGTAATGTAATTGCTCTCGTAGTAGACATAAAACAAGAAAAAGAATTCAAATGCTATAAATTTTCTTTTAATGCCTACACATTCTTTTAGTTGATTTATCACAGGAGAATGAGTAAGACAAGTAATTGACTTACACATAGTGAGATTGAAATCGAAAATTTTGGAAACGGGATTTAAAATTTTTCAAACCAACCTAATTCTCAAATTTATAATAGCCTGCAAAAAAATTATTGTAGTTGGCATTATATCGTAATAAAGCAATAATTTTCTAATTGGTCACTAAGCACAATTTTGATAAGACTCATAGACAAAAAAGCCATTGAGGTTTTGATGAAATTGCAGAATAACTATTAGGGACAATTTGTTAAAAGTTTTAAAGCTAGTCATGAAAGTGCAATTAAATCTTAAAAGTTGTAAAAAGTGAAATAAAATCTTAAAATTTGTCAAATTGGTTTAAATAAGTCATTTTGTTAATTTCGCCCACTATAACTAACGGAAAATGCTTACATGCCTTATTTTATTACTTTCTTAGGACACGTGGCAATGACATGGTGCCTACTAAGTGCCACGTAAGAAAAAAAAGCATTAAAACATTATAAATACATACAAAATTAGATTAAAAATAAAGAGCAAAAAATTAATGTAAAAAAAAAATACAAATTCACCCACTGCTTGGCCAAGCCCTTGCTAGTGGCTGCCGCTAAAATCATCGGGAAGGGCCAGCGAAGGTCACCCTCACCGGCCCCAAGCGATGCCTTGGTGGCTCTCGACGAGGGCCTACTAGCCCAAATTTGGGGGAGGGTGCGACCCTCACCCCAAGTCTAAGCAAGAGTCATTTGGCCTCGCCAAGGTTGCCCACCCAAAGCAAAATTGCTAGAATGAACCTTAATAATAATCAAATGAAATTGGTAAAATGAACTTTACAAGCATAGAAGCACAGATAGCCCTAACCATTTATTAAGGCTTTTAAACAAATTCAATACCATATGGAATGGAAAAAAAAAAAAAAACAGACGAAGAAGAGAATATACGTACTTGATTTGAGAAGCACCAGCCAAAAGTAAACCTTGATGGAAATTAGCCTGCAAGAAATGACCATTCATGAAAAAAATGATAAGTACATGTAAAAAATTATTTATTTAGATAAAAATGTGAGCAAATAATCATAGATTCCCTAGAGAATGAACTAAGGTCGCCAATTGATCATTGGATTGATCATGTGAAATAAATTTTAGAATTTGAATCTACAGGTATGACTGTCTCGACAATCAAATATAATGAATGGATTTATAACATCCAAATAATTTGACTGCTAGTGAAAATATCCTACACCCTCCAAGATACAACAAATCTATTAGATTGTGTTGTTAGTCTTAGAATGCAATTATTACCTTGAAGTTGATACTTCTCATACAATCTCTCTATCATTATAAGCAAAATTTGTAAAATGCGACGAGAAAGACTTTGACACGAAAAAAGAGAAAGCATATAGACATTGATACTCTAATGAAAATTTAGATTAAAAAAAATCACTTAAAGAAATATGCTTCATCTATCAAAAACATCCAAGATCTAAACAATGGATGTAGTATACATACTTTTCAAATCTTTTTCACGTTTGAAATAAAGAGCAAAAAAAAAAAAAAACCATAGTACACGAGTTGAAAACTACCTATATCATACCATATGCTAAGAAGAAAGAAGGATATGAAAGGGAAAAAAAGATCAGGGAAGCACATGAAAAATAACCTGGAAGATCTAGACCGATGTGAGAGTTCAAGAGAATATTGATGTAATTTGCATAGACTAAGACAAAAAGATGAGATGGTACGAAAATGAAGACAAACTTTAAGAAGACAAGTTGGTAGTGCAGAACTTATCTCTATTTATGTTATCCTTCCTCATGCCTGATTGAGTAAATTCCAACTTACCATATTGGAGAGCTTTCTCAATATGACATCTCTTTTTAGTTGCTAGGAAATCCTAATTCGAATTGTCACCTTACATTTGTATTTGTATTTCATTCTTGAAATAGTCTCGTTTTATTGAATTAATTCTTATCTTGTTCTACTATTCTCCCTCTCCCACAATATTTAGAATGGTTTGATCTTGGTTAATCTTAATTTTTTCATAGATTCTCAAAGTAATCCACCAAAAGAGAGCGAGACCTTTTAATATCATTCCTTGTAACGGGTAACAATTTTCTTATCCAATGTAGATGGTATTAACGTCCGAAATCTACTATGAGATTTGCAAGTTAAATATGTACTTGTTATCATATTGGTAAGTGATATATCTAAGTTCGTTAATTTGATTTCTTAAAACGGTCAATAAATGAATCTTTTAACTTAGTTACTAACTAACCGTACATACCGTTAGAATTACTTAATTTTCATCTACTTATTTATATATTTTTCTCATTGGCAGCTGTTAATAGTTATTTTATATTTTCTCAATTTGAATTTGTCTGTTATTTTTAAGTATATGAAGCCAATATTGTTACATCAGCGACATAAGATGTCACTTTTTAGTGATCATTCCAAATTTCAACTTAGACACAAAAAGATGCAATTCAATTATTGACGAGATATAGCTTACTAATTAACAATGCAACCCTACCTCATTTAGCCAAAGAATAGGAAAAACTTCTGGAAATAAAATGGTTGTCAATGGTACATATTGAGATAATTATTTATCCTCATGAATTTTGGTGGAAGGAAATCCCACAATAATAAAATTGTTGAAGAAAATAAAAGGATATGGATGCAAGAAATTACACACATTGGCCTTTTACTGGGAAATACAAGATATTTTACCATATACTCTCTTTTGCCGATTTTAGATAGGTCTACTTTGGGACAACTTGCTCACACATGCACTAACACACATATCCAACAATAAACCTCATAAGATATCTTTGTGCATTCATCTTTCTTCATCAAGGCTAATTGGGTCAGTTCAAGTTTGTTGTATTCTATTCATTTCCCTAGTTAGCATAAACGTATATGATTACACATTAATTATTTGACTAATTTTGTGGCAGCACAATCTAATCATTATCTATTTTTAGGGCACTTGAATTTTCTTTTTGTTGTCATTTATTTAATTCTATTTGCATTTGAATTCTTTCCTTAATGCCTTTTTTCCTTCCCATTGTTTTTAAAACTCATTCCTCTAGTAATTTTTTCTTTTCACATTCCAAAGAGAAAAACAACAATATATTAATTATGTAGACATCCTCATGAATAGATTCATTTTTTTTGGCAAAATCCTTTGATTAGTGATTGACTTTGGAAGCTATGCTCCTCATCTCTACCTCTCTCGGTACGCGCATTTGTTTCTCTATTATATATAATTTTAATCATAAGTTACTGAAACATCTCAATAAATTTTACGATATTTTCCTAGCCTTTTTTTTTTTTTTTTGGCTTAGTCGATAAATGCATTGCGTGTTTGCTCTTGCTGCAGGTGAACAATTGTTCAAGCAAAATGGGGAAGGCTGTTATAAATGCGGCAGATTCTGCAGGGCTCGATCTTATCCCAATGTCGTTTGGCTGTGCCAAAGAGGCTGGAAAAACCATCGAGGTGTGTGGCAAAAAAATTAAGGTGCATGCATCTTTAGATAGAGAAAGCGTTGCAGTGTTGGTCTTTTGTGTATACCCGAATATGCCTGATGCAGTGAACAGTAACACATCTTTAGAGAAAGTATCAATAAAAATTCATTTGCTGAAAGAGAGGTCTCGTTTTTCAAAGTTCCATCAAAATTGGGTGAGAGGATCATCTGATTCTTTGAAATCCAGTAATTTTTTGAAATCTGCAAACCTTAACAGGATATTGCACGAGGCAATATGTCACTGTTCACTTGATAAGTTCAATTAAATTCTTTCTATTATGAAGGTAACGCTGAGCTGTATTGCAATGTTGGCGTTCCATTTGTAATGGGAACTACTAGAGGATACAAGGTTTGGCTTTACTAAACAGTCGAAGATTCAAATTTATATGCAGTAATTTCCCAACAAATGGGGAAATAGCTGACAAAATCCACGATCCATGTTCAGTATTTGCCATCTCTGCACTTTCTTATTTTGTCCTAATTATTCTCTAGTTTTTGGTAGGTTGTGGTATTTCTTGCAGCGATCGAGATTATGGCAGAGCAATTTCCAGGAGCCTTCTCTGGGTATCCTCTAAAGGTGTTCAGTCCTCATTCTTTTGCATCTTCTTTCCCCTCTGCTCCTCACTTTACTCTCTGTCTTGTATGGTTCATCCTTTTGACTGGGTCTCAATTAATGATTTTATGGAGGCAAAAGAACCTTTCAAGTGCCATAACTTGGCAAAAATGGACACTTAAGTGCTACATTTTAAGAAAAGTTGGACACCTGAGTGCCATCTCCGGCGAAGCTAGCCGGAAATCATACGTGACAATAAAATATTAATATTTGGTGTGTCTCGTCGGAGAGCTGAGTCAACTCAAATTCACCAAAAACGACGTCGTTTCGAGTGTTGGCCAAAATAAAGTCCTTAAATCAACGAAAACGCCGTCGTTTTGGAATAATTTGAATTTTAATATAATTTATTAATTAAATTAAATTTAAAACTGAATTTATTTAAAATATTTAAAATTTACAATTTAAAATATTTAAAATATACAAAAAATTTAAAAATTTACAACCAATTTAAAAATTTACAAAAAATTTCAGCCCTCATCCGCCTCCTTTTTTAAATTTTATTTTTAAAATTTATTGTAAATTTATTGTAAATTTTTAAAATTTTATTTTTTAATGTTTTATATAAATTTAGTTTCAAATTAAATTTAATTAATTTTATATTAATTTTTTTTACCACGTCGGCATCAAAATGACGCCGTCACCGCCTCCCCGCCATCGCTAGAAGGTGGGGGAGGGTCAGCTGGGGCTACCTCTCTTTTTTTAAATTTTTTAAATTTTTTTTAAATTTAAATTTTTATTTTAGTTTTTAAATGTTTTAAATAAATTTAGTTTTTGATTTAATTTACTTAATTTTTATATTAAAATTTTTACCACGTTAGCACAAAAATGCTGCCGTTTTGCATTCGCTTTGTCAGAAAATTGACACATCAACGTTTTGACCGGATTTTGGCCAGATTGGCACTCAAGTGATTCCTTTTGCTCCGATGGGGGACTCAAGGTAGATTAGGTGCTATTAATCTTATTGATATAGGTCTGATGCTATCCTGTAAGCTTATCTTTATATAGTTTCTATCCTCAGTTAGATTTGTTGTATTTTACCTATTATCATTTAACTCATCATATTCATTTGCTTGGTTATCAAGTTGAATGGTTGACTACTCCGCCATTTGTTGTGAAGCGACCCTTTAACCAGAATAGGGAATGAGATAGGAGTTCGGGTGCTTATACACTGAACCACTATCTTTGCTGAAGTTCGAGGGAACAAATAAGAGGAAAAAAAATTATTTTTTGTTAGGTGAGAAATAAGATTTTTATATTGCTATCTCGGGAAGCACGAGAGCTAGAACTTGTGGCAATTTGAGTCCCTCTGGGTTTTCTATAGTTACCCTTTTGTTAAACTCTTATATTTTTTATTGGGGGACATCTTCCGTCCTTAAATGCCATAGTGTGGTTTCACCCCCTTCCTACTTCTCCTCACGTTTTCTTTGCTAGTTTGAACAAGTGCATTGTTGATGTCTATTCTGGTGCACTGAGTTGTAGTGGAACACCATGTGTTATGCTGCTTTCTTTAGAATAGCTTGAGAATCAGGATTCGTTGTTGCTGTGGTTTGGTCTGGGGGTTTGCATTGATTGATGAACATTTACTTGTGTGCAATGAATTTGGGTTAATTTATAATATCATAACACTCTACTGTTTTACTCTTGACTTAATGATGCCGAATTTGTATAGTAGACATGGTATGGTAAGTAATTGTTGTTTTCAGTTCACATTTGGATGTGCTGATGGAGGTAGTGCTGAATTTGTTTAAAGTATGGGTGATGGAATTCCATCAATCAAGCAAATTGGACAATTTGGAACAGCTCAAGCGGTAATTTCTTGCTTCAAGATGTTGGGAGTGTCTTTTGACATGGATCGGGTGTGTTGTGAAATTATGTTTGTGACTTTGACTCAATTTATTGAGAAATTCTTGTTGATTCTTTTTTATTTATCCTGAAAAAGGCACATTGAGGAACATGTACATATTTGTTGTGAGTCCAGATCATTTCTGTGTTTATATGAATTGAATTGTTAGTAATAGATTAGTTCTTGGCCAAACACATGATTTTTGTTTTTTAGTTTGTTCCTTAAATGTTGATGAAGCTTTGTTTTTATGTAATTCTGGCAAGAGCTATAAGGTCTTTGGGTTCAATTCTTATATACCATTGGCCTACTTGCCTATGGGGGAAAACCTTCGTTCTACACTCACATCTTGTATATCTTCTAAATTATGTATGAGTGAATGGCACGGTAGACGATAAATTGTAAAAATAACCTTTGTAAATGTTGGTTCTATTATTAAGATTATTATTAGTATTTCCACAATAAATATCACACATTTATCTATGCTTTTGCTTTGGAATTGCATTTGATCCGGATGATTTGTGATCCTGAACAACACAAATGGAGATGGTTAGATCATGCTTTCCATTTGTATCATTTGTCATCACCTGATGAAACATAATCTAGATAAAAGGCGAGCAAATAATCATAGATTTGGTAGAGAACAAACTAAGGTCACTGATTGATCATTGAATTGATTATGTGAAATAAATTTTAGAATATGAACCTATGCGTATGACTATCTTGACAATCAAATATAATTTTTTTTATAAGATATAAATAATATAGTTGCTAGTAAAATATCCCACACCCTTCAGGATACAATGATCTATTAGATTGTGTAATTAGGCTTTGAAATGCAATTAGTTACCCTTGAAATTGATACTTCTCATACAATCTCTTTATCATTATAAGCAGAATTTGTAAAATGTGACAAAAAAGACTTTTGCATGGAAAAAAGAAAGCATATAGGTTGTTACAAACATCAATACCCTAATGAAAATATAGATTAAAAAATAATAATGGTACACTTGAAGAAATATGCTTCATCTATTAAAAAAAATCCAAGATCTGAACAATGGATGTAGTATACATACTCTTCAAATTCTTTTACACATTTGATATAAATAGAAAAAAAAAACATAGTGCACGAGTTGGAAAAACTACCTATATCATACCGTATTCTAAGGAGAAAAAAGGGATATGAAAGGGGAAAACAGAGTAGAAGAGCACATGAAAAATAACCTAGAAGATCTAGACCGATGTGAGAGTTCAAGAGAATTTTGATGTAATTTGCATAGAGTATGAGATGATACAAATTGAAGACAAACTTCAGGAAGACAAGTCGGCAGTGCAGAACTTGTCTCTATTTATATTATACTTTCTCATGCTTGATTGAGTAAATTCCAACTTACCATATTGAAGAGCTTTCTCAATTTGACATCTCTTTTCAGTTGCTGAAAATCCTAATTCGAATTGTCATCTTACATTTGTATATGTATTTTATTCTTGAACTAGTCTTGTTTTATTGAATTATCTTTTTTTGGTCTACTATTCTCCCTCTCCCACAATATTTAAAATGACTTGATCTTATTTAATATGGATTTTTTTGTAGATTCTCAAAGTAATCCACCAAAAGAGTGCAAGACCTTTTAATATCATTCCTTGTAAACTATAATAATTTTCTTATCCGATGTAGACAGTATTGAGGTCTGGAATCTAGTGTGAGATTTGTAAGTATGTACTTGTTATCAAATTGGTAAGTGATATGTCTAAGTTCGTTAATTTGGCTTCTTAAAATGATCGATTGATGGATATTCTAAATTAGTTACTAATTGACCATATGTACCATTAAGATTACTTAATTTTCATCTACTTATTTATATATTTTTCTTGTTGGCAACTATCAACGGTTATTTTAGATTTTCTCAATTTTAATTTGTTCTTTATTGTTAAGTATATGAAGCCAATATTGTTACATCATCGACATACGATGTCATTTTCTAGCGATTATTCCAAATTGCAACTTAGAAACAGAAAAGAAAAAAGTTGCAATTCAATTAATGTGAGATATAGCTTACTAATTAAAAATTCAACTCTACTTCATTTAGCCAAAGAATAAGAAAAAAAATCTTTGAAATATAAATGATTGCCAATGGTCCATATGAAGATGATTACTTGTCCTCATGAATTTTGGAGGAAGGAAATCCCACAGTAATAAAATTGTTGAAGAAAAGTATATTGATGCGAGAAAATATACCCAATTGACCTTTTAGTGGGAAATACAAAAATTACTTTACCATATACTCTCTTTTGCCTATTTCCGATAGGTCTATTTTTGGAACAACTTGCTCACTCGCACTGACACACATATCTAGAAATAAACCTCATAACATATCTTCGTGCGTTCATTTTTCTTCATCAAGGCTAATTGGGTAAGTTCAAACTTGCTGTATTCTATTCATTTCCCTTATAAACTATAAACTTATATGATTATACATTAATTATTTCATTCCTTTTGTGGTAGCCCAATCTAGTCATTATCTATTTTTAGGGCACTTGAATTCCATTTTTGAATTTTCTTTTTGTTGCCATTTATTTAATTCTATTTGCATTCGAATCTTTCCTTAATGCCTGTTCCCCTCCCGCTGTCTTTAAAATGCATTCCGTTAGTAGTTAACTTTTTCACATTGCAAAGAGTAAAACAGGAAATATAATTCCTTACCAAAAAAAAATAGGAAATATAATTATTAGGCAGACATCCTTTTGTATAGAATTTTTTTTTTTTTTGGGGGGCAAAATCCTTTTGATCAGTAATTGACTTTGGAAGCTATTAATGTGTTTGTCATCTCTAACTCTCTTTGTACACGCGCCTATTTCTCCATTATAAATAATTGAAATTGAAATTTAGAGATGTTGGCATCTATATCAGTTCATTTTCTTTTTTAGGTGCACATTGAGGAAAAATGATGTGAATGGAAACACAAACTATAATAGTCTAGGTCTCGTCTTATTTAGAGTGAAGGCTGGTTTTGGACTAAGAAGGAGGGAAAAATAAGAGTTTCCTCAATTTATAGTAATTCTATTCAGCTCTCGATTTCTTCCATCTTCCGCCGCCGTCCCCGATGGCGTCAGCGCGAGCCACGCTCCCGCCAGGAACAGCACGTGCGGAGCATACGCGACTCCGCTCGCTTCCCTCTCGCCGAGAGAACGTACGGGGCGCGGCAAGCCGCCGTCTTCTTCTTCCTTTCCGCAGCCGATCCGTCGCGGTGACTATGTCGGCGTCGCCCGCCCCTCAGGCCCACCTCCAAGCCCGAGCTTCGAAGAAACTGGACATACCCATCATGGTAACGGCGCTTCCGCTCGCGTGGTGTTCGATGACGATGTGGGGCGAATGTGGTGGGGAGTCGTCTTGTTTGGAGTGCGCGAAAAATGCTTTCTTTTGCCTGTTTCTGCTTGGTGGGTACTGCATTTGGGCACTGAGAAGTTGCGATTGCTTATTTTTAGGATGGGAATTTATGTGGGTTTGGGTAATGTGTGCTTTCTTCTTAAGTTACTGAAACTTCTCAATACGATTTTTGGTCTTTTCCCCGCCATCGCGTGTTTGCCGTGGCTGCAGGTGAACAGTTGTTTGGGCAAAATGGGGAAGACTGTTATAAAAGCAGCGGATTCTGCAGGGCTGGATCTTATCCCCATGTCGTTTGGCTGTGCTGAAGAGGCTGGAAAAACCGTAGAGGTGTGTGGCAAAGAGATTACGGTGCATGGACCTCAGTCTTTTGTGAACACCCGAATATGATCGTGGTCGACTACACTGTGCCTGATGCAGTGAACAGTAAGGGATACATCTTAAGAGATAGTGTTGATAGAAATGCATTTGTTGAAAGAGAGGTCTGGTTTTTTATAGTTCCATTAAAATAGGGGTGGGAGGACTGTCTGATTATATGGAACTTCGGTAATTTTGTGAAATCTGCAAACCTTAATAGGATACTGCATGAGCCAATATGTCACTGGTTGCTTGATAAGTTCAATTGAATTCTTGTTACTGAGCATATCTTTCTATCATCATGAAGGTGATGCTGAGCTATATTGCAATGTTGGAGTTCCATTTGTCATGGGAACTACTTGAGGGGATAGGGATCGGCTTTACAAAACAGTCAAGGATTCAAATGTATATGCAGTAATTTCCCCGCAAATGGGGAAACACGTGACAGAACCCAGGATCCTTGTTCAGTTTTAGCCATCTCTGCACTTTCTTATTTTGTCCTAATTATTCTCTAGTTTTTGGTAGGTTGTGGCATTTCTTGCAGCAATGGAAATTATGGCAGAGCAGTTTCCAGGAGCCTTTTCTGGGTATTTTTTAAAGGTGTTCAGTCCTTACTCTTCTGCATCTGCTTTCCCCTCTTCTCCTCACTTTCGTTCTCTATCTTGTGTGGTTCATCCTTTTGATTGGGTCTCGATTAATGATTTTATGGATGTTTAAGTGCACATGTAGCTGATGTTAAAATTAGAATTCCCACCAATGTTTGATTAGATACTTTTGAGAGAGCTATTGGTTGAAAGATCAACTGTGCATGAAAAAGGAAAAAAGGGGTAGTAAGAATGGAAGTTCTGTGAGTTTTGTCCTATAATATGTCAATTAGGTACTGTTGATCTCTATGTTTTCTGCATCATATCAACACAAAGATGAAATTTAAACACAATGATACAAACAAGACACTACCTATATCACAGAGCAAAAAAAAGACGGTGGCCAAGTGAGGTTATAGGTGACTCATTGTTTGTGTGCTAAGCCGATGTGGGACTCACGGCAGATTAGGTGCTGTGAATCTTATCTGATTCTATCCCGTAAGCTTATCTTTATTTAGTTCCTATCCTCAGTTAGATTTGTTGTGTTTTACCTGTTATCATTTAACTCGTCATGTTTCATTTGCTTGGTTATCAAGTTAAATGATGGTTGAGTACTGTGCCAGTTGTTGTGAAGTGACCCTTTTACCAGAATGGGGAATGAGATAGGAGTTTGGGTACTCATACACTGAACCACTATCTTCACTGAAGTACGAGGGAACAAATAAGAGGGAGAAAAAATATTTTTTGTTAGGTGAGAATTAGGCTTTTTATGTTGCTATCTTGGGAAGCACGAGAGCTAGAATCTGTGGCAATTTAAGTCCCTCTGGGTTTTCCGTGGTTATCCTTTTGTTACACTCTTAAATTTTTGAGCGATTCGGGGGCATCTTCTGTCCTTAAAATGCCATAGTGTGGTTTGACCCCCTTCCTACTTCTCCTCACTTTTTCTTTGCCAGTTTGAACAGGTGCATCATTGATATCTATTTTGGTGCACTGAGTTGTAGTGGAAGACCAGGTATTATGCTGCTTTCTTAACCATATTTTGAGAATTGGTATTCGTTGTTGCTGGGATCTGGTCTGGTGATTTGCATTGATTGATAAACATTTACTCGTGTGCAATGAATTTGGGTTAATTTATAATATTGCAACACTCTACTGTTTTACTCTTGACCTAATGATGCCAAATTTATATTGTAGACATGGTTTAGTAAGTTATTGCTGTTTTCAGTTCATATCTGGATGTGCTGATGGTGGCACTGGTGAATCTGTTTAAAGTACAGGTGATGGAGTCCCATCAATCAAGCAAATTGGACACATCTGGAACAGCTAAGGCGGTAATTTCTTGCTTCAAGAAGTTGGGAGTGTCTTTTGACATGGATCAGGTGGGTTGTGAAATTATGTTTTTGACTTTTGGCTCGATTTATTTGGAAATTCTTGTTGATTCTTCTTTTGTTTATCCTAAATAAGGCACATTGAGGAACATGTACGTATTTGTTGCTAGTCCAGATCATTTATCTGTGTTTATATGAATTGAATTGTTAGCAAGCAGGCTGTAGATTAGTTATTGGCCAAACACATGATTTTTGTTTTTTAGTTTGTTCCTTTAATCTTGATGAAGCTTTGTTTTTATGCACTTCCGGCAAGAGCTAAGAGGTCTTTAGGTTTAGTTCTTATACCACTGGCCTACTTGCCTATGGGGCAAAACCTTCGTTTTATACTTGTGTGTTGAATATCTTCTAGATTATGCATGAGTGAATGGCACAGTAGACGATAAACTGTAACAATAATCTTTGTCATTGTTGCTTCTATAATTAAGATTACTATTATTATAAGTATTTCCACATCGAAAATATCTCACAGTTATCTGTGCTTTTGCTTTGGAATACCATCAGATCCAGATGATCTGTGATCCTAAACAACAAATGGAGATGGTGGGAGTTCCAGAAGAGTATTTGTCTGGTCATGCTTTCCATTTGTATCATCTGTCATTTCCTGATGAAACGTAATTATGTTTTTATTTTTTGATATGTCCACCTTATTTCATATGATTTTCTAGAGATGAGTATCACGAAATATTCATCTACTTTTTACAGAGTTTGTTTCGAGTTTCAGCACAATGTTTGTGGTAGATCAATATATGCCGAGGGTACAGTTGATGCTGTCTTGTTTTCAGTAAAGAAGGTGATAATTCTTCCAACTGAACCCACTTTAGTTTGGAATTGAGTTTTTTCCTGGATGTGCAAGTGCACACTGATCCAAACTTGGCCGTAATGATATTCAAGAGTTATTTTCCTTGCCAAAAGTGAAACGAAGGCATTACAAAATGGCAGGCTTTGAAGTGACACCAGCTCACCCCTCCTATATATACTTGTATAGTCAGATTCACACAATGTCTGAATGCAATGTACAATGTATTAGTTCTGAATGAGGAAATGTGTTCTTTGTAGCTAATCGAAGTTAACTGTTTGGAGTTGCAGATAGTTATTGTCCCTATGGATCCCATAGCCAATGTACTCGCTGATTTTGGTTTGTCAACGTGTTGTCTTTTTGCAGATCCAGCAGAAGGCAGACCAGCATATACACAATATGATTGATGTATTGCGTGAGGTTAGCATGCGTTAATACTAGTTTCATGCTGAGGTTTCTTGTGCAGCGTTTATCTTTCGGGTCAGGTGTATTGTCTTAGTTCTGTGTTGTGGTCTTGAATAATCTTTACCATTGTTATAATAATTATTATTAGTAATTGTTTGGCAGATGTCGTATCTCCATCCAACTCAGGACTCTGGTTTTTAGAATTCTTTATACTTATTGTTGCTTTATATGGCAATGGAGTAGAGAAAATTGCAAGACTTGTTTTGAAGATGGATCATTAAGCTTGAGCAGCTGCAGCTTCTCTGTGAGATGTTAGGATTTTGATCATTTGCAATGCAAAGCACGTCTTAAAATCAGATAATGCAAAGTAGAGTAGAATAGTTTTGTAATTTTCCATTGACTCTCTCTTACCCAGCATCGTCAGCAACTACTGTACTGTTCGAGCCCACAGGCTAGGAAGCCTTATGGAATTGTCCTGCTTTTCTCATTAATGAAGTTTGATGTTCAAACTTGAAAGGCCCCCAATGGTTCAAATTGAAGTTCTCCATGGAAAATGCATTCCCACTTTCTCTAAGAGAGATGATCATGTGTGGATGTCAAAGACCTATGAACTTGAAAAGTGTTTTGATTCTCAATGAATAAGATGAGAGGGAAAACAAGAACGTGGTAAATTACAAATTAGATTGTCTAAGCAAATAAATAAATAAATAAATAAAAAGGTCGATAAATCTCATCATAAATTTGAAATTTATTGTATGTGAACTCCTGAGATCTGTCTCATTCATATTGCTAGTGCTGCTGCTGCCACAATGCAAATTAGACAATAATCTTCACCTTGAGCCATTTTGCAATGCAACGGTAGCAAAAGCAATGGCCGCAGTCCAACTTTCCAGGTTGATCAGGATAGGCATCCTGCAATGATGTTAGCAAAAATGACAGTATAAAGAGTGGTCGATATATTCCATTTAGCCTAGATTTGTCTTAAAAGTTATGTACTTACTAAATTTTTTTGCCATTCTTCTTTTACCTCGATGTTCTTACATAATGAAGTGATTCTTACAAGTTAGATACAATATGTTTTGGGCCTTGAATTTCATTGATTAGGCGTGCTTGCGAGCACTTTTCTAGTTTTATGCCCTTTTTGGCGTTATATTAGGCTTTTATTTATTTTTCTAAATGCTTTACTGGTTAATGTAACTTTTTGGGTTTTCCAATGTCACTTAGGGTTAACAGGTACTTATTTGATCTATTCTATGTATGAGGTAGCTTTTTGTCATATTTCACATAATGAAATAGAAAAGTGATTTCTCTTTGTTAGTGCGCAAGTGAGCGGTGTTGTCTTAGTGCGTGTGGGCAGATCGATGAATCTGTGTTTACCTATAGTTAACTGTATCACTTAGGATCCCCAAAAAGGTGCTGCTTAAAATAGACGGTCCTTTGTAGCGATCAAAAAAATAATTCAATGTTATAAATGTAATTTGTGTGTTTGTGTGTTTAAGTGAGAGAGAGTATCTACTGCCCATATAACTAATACATCTTTGCCCAATCTAATCACCATATATATCCCCATTTCATTATCAAGATCTCCTACGTATTCTAATTTTCATTTTGCTTATATAAATTAAATGTCCCACCGCATATAAAAAGTTTTAATCACGTTCATATCTGAAATATCTTGACGGATGGTGTTCGTAACGTAGAAATCGGTTGGCTTTTATTCTAGTTAACATCATATTGTCATTAATTATCAACGGAGCTTATATCTTCTCATTGTCAAAACAAACATGGGAGTATTTCACTACTTAGGTTTCATAGTTTTCTTCAATACCAATTTATTTGTTATTTTAGTTAATTATTACTGGCGCTAATACTACGTCACTATTATTGGCACATGCTATCATGTTGCCTTCTATTTAGTTCCTTAAAGTTAGACACGACATATTCAACAATGTTAAATATATCAAATTTAGTTGAAACTCCATCAATCTCCAGAGAAATCATTACATGAACCATTTCAAAGACGAAATATGCCTTATTCATAATTTTATTGCCTTCCTTTTACAAAGTGGACAAGAGTTCCTCCTCATGAGCCATTTCTCAATGCAGCCATGGTGAAAGCGATGCCCACAGTCCAACTGTCCAAGCTTATCTTTAACAATGAAGTCATCCTGCAAATAGTCCAGCAAAATAAAAGGTACGATTTAGTAACATATATGCATACTCATAATTTAAATTTAGCTAAGACAATAATTTATGGACAACAATATCGTTCCTCAATTCTATCTTAATATTTTCTTGAGTAAATGAAGTGGTTCTTACTAGACAAATATAGCAGGATTTGGCTTCGACATTGTATTCTTCCCAAGTAGAGGTTTGGGCTTGATATTGCTGCGACTTGAGATGTGTAGAGATGGCTTCCTCACTCAATCCTGTGGAAGCATCTCCATCCTATTTGTTGAGGTGGACCAATTCTTAATCAGAAGCATATGAAGAAAACCTAAGTACTTCATAGTCACCTCTTTTTAAGTAAATTATTTCTCAAGTATCGAAAATATTGCTTGCTCGAGGGCGAACCAAAGTCAAAAATAGATGTCCCTCTACATCAATTCGACATCAATGCACATTTGGATTGACTTTTAGTTGTTTGAATGCAAAATACCCAATAACACACATAAATGTAGTGAAGGGGCTTGAGCATATATATACCCACGAAATTGAATTACAACAATGTCACTAATTGAGACATTTCGACGTTGGTTGAGAGATAAAACTTGAAAATCACGTTCCCAACAAAATTCAAGATTTAGGGTAACAAATATTATTACTCGTAAACTTCTATGTCCACTACAAAACTCATGACGCCACTGCAAATGTTTGAAATCATACACAAGCAACCATCTCTATTTAGTTGAACCTTTTATAATTCATAGTACTATAAAAGAGATTATGTATATATTGACGCTGTTTGTTTTGCAGAAAGTTATAATTTAGGAAACATTTTCTTCAAAACGATTGTCTGTATTGTTCACAAAGATAAATGAATGAAAAATATTTTCATCGTTCATGAAAATATCTAGATTATATTTAGGTGGAAATTTAAAATACATGCAAGCCAGTACAAATCTCTGAGGAGACAAAATAAGAGGTAATGACAATTATGACATTACTAGGTTATGGTTAATTATTGCCAAAAAAAAAAAAAAATTAAAAATCCATCAACACTACATAAGACATTCATTTTTCTACATGACATGAAGTTTCATATATTTTCTAAAATATTTAAAAATGTATACTTAGTTACATATCTTGATATGGCGTGTAAATTAAAAGTTCATATCTAATATAGAAATGAGAATCACAAGTTTAATACAATGCGATTATCTTTTGGCATAAAGAGAAATGCATCACATAATTGGTAGTAAAAATCGGTATCAATTTAAAAATCTCAATCTCAAATACTCTTTTCAAGGAATTATATTGATGAAATTTCTAATGGGATTATCATACTTAATTTAGGAACCAAATTAAGAATTATGTGAAAATTTGTTGGGTTTTCAAATCTAGTACTACAAATAAGATGTGGCCGTCCCTAGAATGAAACATAAATACACAAAGATATAATAATATTACATTTTTGGAACATACCTCATGTGTTCTCAATTGAATGGCAGCCCACGGTGATGGAGATGATATCTCGGGATGAGGTCTAGCTCGCCTCACCCCTCTGCTCGCCCATCCCGGCAATCTAGATGTCGTAGAAGTAAATCGATTGTTTATACGAAATCGTCGCTGGCCATCTAGCCCTGCTGAGTTCTCTGTCGTAACATGGCCATTGGAAAGAACGTCACCTCCTGGAAAAACGTTCGGTTCAGAAAGTTCATTTGTGGTCTGGTCGATTGTATTGTTGTTTTCATTTTCCATTATAGAGGCCTGTAAATGTAAAATCTTTTGTTAGAGAATTATAATAAAAATATTCGTATATATATGTGTGTGGGTATACGCTGTTCATTATGCTAGAATAGCTCTAAAAAAATGAACCTAATATGTTTTCTTGACGAAATATTAACATATTATGTACTAAATCATGAGAAAAAAAAGGATGACATTACCCCAGGGAAAAATATAAAATATTTTCTAGCAAATGAATGGATTTCATATTATTTCTTTATGCTTACATTAATGATGTTATCGACATGAAAGCACACATTTGTTGTCAAATGGTGAATCAATCCACTAAGTGTGTAGAATTCCTTCTTTTGGAAAATTTTACATAGACAAAAAAATGCTAAACTATGTATGAACATCACTAAGGACAATTTTGATAAGACTCATAGACAATAAAACCATTAAGATTTGATGAAATTGCAGAATAAATATTAGGGACAAGTTTGTTAAAAGTTTTAAAATCAGTCATGAAAGTGCAATTAAATCTTGAAAGTTGTAAAAAGTGCAATAAAATCTTAAAACTTGTCAAATTGGTTTATACAAGTCATTTTATTAATTTCGTCCACTTTAACTAATGGAAAATGCTTACATGCCTTTTTTTATGACTTTCTTAAGACAAGTGGCAATGACGTATAAATACATACAAATTTATATTAAAAATAAAAAGCAAAAAATTAATATATATATATATATATATATATATATATATATATATATAAACACAAATTCACTCATGGCTTGGCCAAGCCCTTGCTAGTGGCTGCCGCTAAAATCATCGCGAAGCGCCAGTGAAGGTCACCCTCACTGGCCCCAAGCAATGCCTTAGTGGCTCCCGATGAGGGCCTACTAGCCCAAATCTAAGGGAGGATGCGACCCTCACCCCAGATCTGATCAAGAGTCATTTGGGGTTGCCCACCCAAAGCAAAATTGCTAGAATAAACCTTAATAATAATCAAACGAAATTGGTAGAATGAACTTTACAAGCATAGAAGCACAAATAGCCCTAACCATTTATTAAGGCTTTTAAACAAATTCAATACCATATGGAATGGAAAAAAAAAAAAAAAGAAGGAATATACGTACTTGAATTGAGAAGGACCAGCCAAAGTTAAATCTTAGATGGAAATTAGCCTGCAAGAAATTACCATTCATGAAAAAAATGATAAGTACATATAAAAAATTATTTATTTAGATAAAAAGGTGAGCAAATAATCGTAGATTCCCTAGAGAACGAACTAAGGTCACCGATTGATCATTGAATTGATCATGTGAAAAAAAAAATTTTGAATTTGAATCTACGCGTATGACTGTCTCGACAATCAAATATAA
Source organism: Eucalyptus camaldulensis (assembly GCA_019915185.1). Classification (NCBI taxonomy): domain Eukaryota; kingdom Viridiplantae; phylum Streptophyta; class Magnoliopsida; order Myrtales; family Myrtaceae; genus Eucalyptus; species Eucalyptus camaldulensis. The sequence continues at coordinate 4,955,717 of JAHSVA010000014.1, read as the reverse complement.
TGAATGGATTTATAAAATCCAAATAATTTGGTTGCTAGTAAAATATCCTACACCCTCCAAGATACGACAATCTATTAGATTGTGTTGTTAGTCTTTAGAATGCAATTATTTACCTTGAAATTGATACTTCTCATACAATCTCTCTATCATTATAAGCAAAATTTGTAAAATGTGACAAGAAAGACTTTGACATGAAAAAAGAGAAAGCATATAGACATTGATACCCTAATGAAAATATAGATTAAAAAAATAATAAAAAAGTCACTTGAAGAAATATGCTTCATCTATCAAAAACATCAGAGATCTGAACAATGGATGTAGTATACATACTTTTCAAATTCTTTTTCACATTTGTAATAAAGAGGAAAAAAAACCATGGTGCACGAGTTGAAAAACTACCTATATCATACCATATGCTAAGAAGAAAGAAGGATATGAAAGGGAAAAAAAAGATCAGGGAAGCACATGAAAAATAACCTGGAAGATCTAGACCGATGTGAGAGTTCAAGAGAATTTTGATGTAATTTGCATAGACTAAGACAAAAAGATGAGATGATACGAAAATGAAGACAAACTTTAAGAAGACAAGTTGGTAGTGCAGAACTTATCTCTATTTATATTATCCTTCCTCATGCTTGATTGAGTAAATTCCAACTTATCATATTGGAGAGCTTTCTCAATTTGACATCTCCTTTTTAGTTGCTGAGAAATCCTAATTTGAATTGTCATCTTACATTTGTATTTGTATTTCATTCTTGAAATAGTCTCGTTTTATTGAGTTAATTCTTTTCTTGGTCTACTATTCTCCCTCTCCCACAATATATTAGAATGGTTTGATCTTGGTTAATCTTAATTTTTTCATAGATTCTCAAAGTAATCCACCAAAAGAGAGCGAGACCTTTTAATATCATTCATTGTAAACGGTAACAATTTTCTTATCCGATGTAGATGGTATTAAGGTCTGGAATCTACTATGAGATTTGCAAGTTAAATATGTACTTGTTATTATATTGGTAAGTGATATATCTAAGTTCGTTAATTTGATTTCTTAAAACGGTCAACTAATGAATCTTTTAACTTACGTACTAACTAACCGTACATACTATTAGAATTCCTTAATTTTCATCTACTTATTTATATATTTTTCTCGTTGGCAACCGTTAACAGTTATTTTATATTTTCTCAATTTGAATTTGTCCATTATTTTTAAGTATATGAAGTCAATATTGTTACATCAGCGACATAAGATGTCATTTATTAGTGATCATTCCAAATTTCAACTTAGACAAAAAAAGATGCAATTCAATAATTGACGGGATATAGCTTACTAATTAACAATGCAACCTTACCTCATTTAGCCAAAGAATAGGAAAAACTTCTGGAAATAAAATGGTTGTCAATGGTTCATATTGAGATAATTATTTATCCTCACGAATTTTGGTGGAAGGAAATCCCACAATAATAAAATTGTTGAAGAAAAGAAAAGTATATGGATGCAAGAAATTATACACATTGGCCTTTTAGTGGGAAATACAAGATATTTTACCATACTCTCTTTTGCCGATTTTAGATAGGTCTACTTTGGGACAACTTGGTCACACATGTAACATACATATCCAACAATAAACCTCATAACATATCTTTGTCGTTCAACTTTCTTCATCAAGGCTAATTGGGTCAGTTTAGGTTTGCTGTATTCTATTCATTTCCCTAATTAGCATAAAATTATATGATAATACATTAATTATTTGACTAATTTTGTGGCAGCACAATCTAATCATTATCTATTTTTAGGGCACTTGAATTTTCTTTTTGTTGCCATTTATTTAATTCTATTTGAATTTAAATTCTTTGCTTAATGCCTTTTTCCTTCTCGTTGTTTTTAAAACTCAGTCCTCTAGTATTTTTTTTTTCACATTCCAGAGAGAAAAACAACAATATATTAATTACGTAGACATCCTCATGTATAGATTCATTCTTTTTGTCAAAATCCTTTTATTAGTAATTGACTTTGGAAGCTATGCTCCTCATCTCTACCTCTCTTTGTACATGCGTTTGTTTCTGTATTATAAATAATTTAAATCATAAGTTACTGAAACATCTCAATAAATTTTTCGATATTTTCCTGGCCATTTTTTTTTTTGGCTTAGTCGATAAATGCATTGCGCGTGTGCTGTTGCTGCAGGTGAACAGTTGTTCAAGCAAAATGGGGAAGGCTTTTATAAATGCAGCAGATTCTGCAGGACTCGGTCTTATCCCAATGTCGTTTGGCTATGCCAAAGAGGCTGGAAAAACCATAGAGGTGTGTGGCAAAGAGATTAAGGTGCACACATCTTCAGATAGAGAAAGTGTTGCGGTGTTGGTCTTTTGTGAAAACCCAATATGCCTGATGCAGTGAACAGTAACACATCTTTAGAGAAAGTATCGATAGAAATTCATTTGCCGAAAGAGAGGTCTCGTTTTTCAAAGTTCCAATAACATATGGGTGGGAGGATCAATCTGATTGTTTGGAAATCCAGTAATTTTTTGAAATCTACAAACCTTAATAGGATATTGCACGAGGCAATATGTCACTGTTCGCTTGATAAGTTCAATTAATTTCTTTCTATTATGAAGGTAACGCTGAGCTGTATTGCAATGTTGGCATTCCATTTGTAATGGGAACTACTGGAGGATATAGGGATTGGCTTTACTAAACAGTCGAAGATTCAAATTTATATGCAGTAATTTCCCAACAAATGGGGAAACAACTGACAGAACCCACAATCCTTGTTTAGTTTTAGCTGTCTTTGCACTTTCTTATTTTGTCCTAATTATTCTCTAGTTTTTGGTAGGTTGTGGCATTTCTTGCAGCGATGGAGATTATGGCAGAGCAATTTCCAGGAGCCTTCTCTGGGTATCCTCTAAAGGTGTTCATTCCTCATTCTTCTGCATATGCTTTCCCCTCTGCTCCTCACTTTGCTCTCTGTCTTGTATTTTGACTGGGTCTCGATTAATGATTTTATGGATGTTTAAGAGCACATGTAGCTGATGTTAAAATTAGAATTCTCACCACTGTTGGATTAGATACTTTCGAGAGAGCCATTGGTTGTAAGATCAACTACGCATGAATAAAATAAAATAAGATACTAAGAATGGAAGTTCTGTGAGTTTTGTCCTACAATTTGTCAATTAGGTACTGTCGATATCTTTATTTTCTGCATTATATCAACACAAAGATAAAATGGAAACACAATGATACAAACAAGACACAACCTAAATCACAAAGCAGAAAAACGATGGTGGCAAGTGCGGTTATAGGTGACTGATCGTTGGTGTGCTAAGCCGATGTGGGACTCAAGGCAGATTAGGTGCTGTTAATCTTACTGATATAGGTCTAATTCTATCCTATAAGCTTATCTTTATATAGTTTCTATCCTCAGTTAGATTTGTTGTATTTTACCTGTTATCATTTAACTCGTCATGTTCATTTGCTTGGTTATCAAGTTGAATGATGGTTGAGTACTCTGCCATTTGTTGTGAAGTGAACCTTTAACCAGAATGGGGAATGAGATAGGAGTTTGGGTGCTTATACACTGAACCACTATCTTTGCTGAAGTTCGAGGGAACAAATAAGAGGAAGAAAAAAGATTTTTTCTTAGGTGAGAAATAAACTTTTTATATTGCTATCTCAGGAAGGATGAGAGCTGGAACCTGTGGCAATTTGAGTCCCTCTGGGTTTTCTGTAGTTACCCTTCTGTTAAACTCATATTTTTGATTGGGGGACATCTTCCGTCCTTAAAATGCCATAGTGTGGTTTCACTCCCTTCCTACTTCTCCTCACTTTTTCTTTGCCAATTTGAACAAGTGCATCGTTGATGTCTATTCTGGTGCACTGAGTTGTAGTGGAACGCCGTGTGTTATGCTGCTTTCTTTAGAATAGCTTGAGAATTGGGATTCGTTGTTGCTGTGGTTTGGTATGGGGGTTTGCATTGATTGATGAACATTTGCTCGTGTGCAATGAATTTGGGTTAATTTATAATATTATAACACTCTACTGTTTTACTCTTGACCTAATGATGCCAAATTTATATTGTAGACATGGTATGGTAAGTGATTGTTGTTTTTAGTTCACATTTGGATGTGCTGATGGAGGCAGTGCTGAAGTTTTTTAAAGTATGGGTGATGGAATCCCATCAATCAAGCAAATTGGACAATCTGGAACAGCTCAGGCGGTAATTTCTTGCTTCAAGATGTTGGAAGTGTCTTTTGACATGGATCAGGTGTGTTGTGAAATTATGTTTGTGACTTTGACTCGATTTATTGGGAAATTCTTGTTGATTCTTTTTTATTTATCCTGAAAAAGGCACATTGAGGAACATATACATATTTGTTGCAAGTCCAGATCATTTCTGTGTTTATATATATTGAATTGTTAGTAAGCAGGCTGAAGATTAGTTCTTGGCCAAACACATGGTTTTTGTTTTTTAGTTTTTTCCTTAAATCTTGATGAAGCTTTGTTTTTATGTAATTCTGGCAAGAGCTAAAAGGTCTTTGGGTTTAATTCTTATACCATTGGCCTACTTGCCTATGGGGGAAAACCTTCATTCTGCACTCACATCTTGTATATCTTCTAATTATATATGAGTGAATGGCACAGTAGACGATAAATTGTAAAAATAACCTTTGTAAATGCTGGTTCTATTATTAAGATTATTATTAGTATTTCCACCATAAAAAAAATCTCACATTTATCTATGCTTTTGCTTTGGAATAGCATCTGATCCGGATGATCCGTGATCCTGAACAGCACAAATGGAGATGGTGGGATCATGCTTTCCATTTGTGTCATCTGTCATCACCTGATGAAACATAATAATGGATTATTTTTTGATATCTCCACCTTCTTATTTCATATGATTTTCTAGAGATGAGCATCACAAAATATTCATCTCCTTTACAGAGTCTCTTTTGAGTTGCAGCACAATGTTTGTGGAAAATGAATATATGCCGAGGGCACGTTGTTGCTGTCTTGTTTTTAGCCAAGAAGGTGATGATTTTTCCAACAGAAATTTGTGCACTAATCAAAACTCGCCCCGTTATGATATTCAAGGGTTCTTTTTCTTTACTCGCCAGAAATGAGACATGGCATTACAAAATGGCAAACTTAGATAATCAGATTCAGTTAATGTCTGAATGCAATGTACAATATTTTAGCTCTGAATGAGGAATGTGTTCTTTGTATCTAATCGAAGCTAACTGTTTGGTGTTGCAGATAATCACTGTCCCGATAGATTTGACTATTTGCGATGCAAAGCACGCATGCTAAAATCGGAGGATATCTTACCAAAAAAAAAAAAAAAAATCGGAGGATGCAAATTAGATTAGTTTTTTAATTTTCCTGCGACTTTGGCAAGTATTTCACTGTTCGAGCTCGCGACTTGGGAGCCATAGGAAGTGTCCTGTTTTTCTCATTAATGAAGTTTGATGTTCAAACTTGAAGGCTTGCAATGGTTCAAAATGGCAGTTCTCTATGGAAAATGCACTACTACTTGTTAAATGGGAGATGATCGTGATGTCAAAGACTATAAACTTGAGAAGTGTCGGATTCACAACAAATGAGATGAGAGGGGAAACAGGAACTGCTCAATTACAAATTATATTGCCTAAGCAAGAAAAAAGGTTGATTGATCTTTTTACAAATTCAAAATTTATCACATGTGAAATCCTTTGAAATTTGAGATCGATCTCATTCATATTGTTGGTGCTACTGCTACCACTTTGCAAATTGAATAATAATATTCACCTTGAGCCATTTTGCAATGCATTGGCCGCAAAAACAATGGCTGCAATACAAGTTACCGAGCTAGTCTTGACCAAGATAGGCATCCTGCAATGGTATTAGCAAAAATGAGAGTATAATGAGTGGGAATTATATTCAAATTAACCTAGATTTGTCTTAAAAATTATGTAGATACGAAATGTTTTGCCATTCTTCTTTTATCTCGTCGTTCTCACATAATCAAGCGACTCTTATTAGTCAAATACAATATGTTTTGGACCTTGAATTCCATTGTTTAGGGTTGTTTCAAAGAAATTTTCTATTTTTACGCCCTTTCTCGAGTTATAATAGGCTTTTATTTATTTTGCTCAATGCTTTATTGCTTAATGTAACTTTCGAGTTTTCCAATATTGCTTAGGGTTAACAAGGTACTTATTTGATCAATGTCTATGTATCAGGTAGCTTTTTGTCACTCTATTACTGCGCATATGAGAGAGAGTTGTCTTAGTGGTTAGTGCTTGTTTGTGGATCAATGAATCCATGTTTACCTATTGCCTTATGCATCACTTAGAATCCCCTGAAAGGAGTTGCTCAAAATAGGTGGCCTTTTGACACCCAAATTTTTATCAACCTTTTAAATATCCGTTCATTTTATAAAAATATAAAAAAATAAAAAAATGAAAAAATGAAATGAACTAAAATGAGTGATAATAACAATAACATAACGTAATAAGAACAACAAATTAGTGTAGGAGGCTTGGCCTCTTCTTTTTTAAATAATAGGTTTTTGGGTCAGTTGAACCCATGCCCCCAGCTCTTTTTTTGTAATTCCCATAGCCCATCTTTTTGCTTCCTCTTAAGCCCATTTTTTTTTTATTGCTTCTTTTTTCCTTAAAAAAGCCCACCAGAACTTAAACAAGCTCAGGCCTTATCCCCTTTTCTCTAACGCACGCTCTCGATATTCTAGTGTGCGCCACCTTTTCGAAACGAAGAAGGACGAAGGAGGCGAATCAGAGAAGACGAGAATGAGCGCAGCGGTGGGTGCCGGGAAGGTCGTGTGCATGACCGGAGCGTCTGGTATCGCCTTGTTGGCTTGTCAAGCTCCTCCTGCAGCACGGCTACACGGTCAAGGCCTCGGTCCGGGGTCCAAATGATCCGAAAAAGACCGAACATCTGCTTGGACTTAATGGAGCGAAAGATGGACTTCAACCGTTCAAAGCAAAGCTGCTGGAAGAGGGTTCATTTAATCCTATTGTTGAGGGTTGTGCAGGCATTTTTAACCTCTGCCTCGCCCTTTTATCATGATGTCAAGGATCCGCAGGCAGAATCACTTGCTTCAAAGCGCCTTCTGTGCAGCGTGTGGTCTTGACATCATCTATGGCGGCAGTCGCATACAGTGGAAAACCACGGACGCCTGATGTCGTGGTGGATGAAAGTTGATTTTCTGGTCCAGACTTGTGCAGGGCAAACCAACGCGTGCCAACACTTAACACAAGTGCTGCGGCGGCGATAGCAAATATGATAAATGTTTGAAGATATTGAGAAGCGGTTGATTTTGACTTCTTATGGAGAAGGAAGAAGATAATCTCTCCACTAACTCTCCCTCAAGCTTCACCGCTTGATCAAAGGAGAGTGTACGCAATCAAAGTTTGAAGCCGAGCGAACACTGAAAATCCTTGTTCCATCACCGATCAGGACTCTCTCTTCGGCGAAGTCCAGCCGATCCGAGATCTGCTTGTTCACTCGAGCTTAAATCATCCTACTTCATGCTCGCTGTTCTTTTTTTTTTTTTTTGGTAAGGTACAAGCTCGCTGTTCTTTGATTTCCAGAAAATTCGAAAATCGTGACTCTGAATCAAAGCTAAGTCCGCTCATGTTCTCTGAATTTTCTTTTTGATTCAATTCTTTGCGTTGATTTTCTGCATCTCTATCATGACCAGAACTTGCTCGACCAAGCTTCCAGCTGCATCAATCACCGAAATAGTTCATCTATTCAACGAGTCCAGTACATTGGAAGAAGCTTAGTTTCCTTCGATCGTTGGCTGATCTTTGAAGATTAAGGCTGTTGATTAGAGCTAAGTGATTCACTTCTTTCTCCTGGTTTCCATCAGCATAGATATGATCATTATGAATATGACGTGTTCTGGAAATTCGAGTGCTTATCTTATCAGCGTTTTTCGAGTGATGATATGAGCTTGTAAACGGTGATATCTCATGAAGATGTGTTCTAGACTTTCGAAGTATACATGTTGAACTTCGATTTCATAAATCTAGAAAATTGATGCCTGCTCTATTCTGGGTTCTGTTCTGAATGACATCTGTGTCTTCCTGATTTTTTGTAAATTTCTGTGATCCGATTTTAGAGTTGGTACCTTCATGAAACTTGTTTGTGACATCTAGGTATATGTCATATAAAATTTTCAATAAAATTGAAATTCATTTGGTAGACACAATTGATCTTCACCTAGACATTTTTGCTTCTGAAAAATCAATTTCCAGACTGACCTTCTTGCGTTATTCGATTCTTATAAAACCATGCGTTCAAAATCTGGGAATACATCCCCATGAAAAATGTTCATCACATATGCATCTATCTGGTGTAAAATTTTCATGAAAAATAGAACTCATTTGATCGGTATGATTGGCTCTCAAATAAAAACTGCGTTCCAGAATAACCTTCACGTGCTCCTAAATTTTTATAAAATCGTTGGTTTGGGACATAATATCGGTGTCTTCATGAAAAGTGTTCATCACACTTCAATCTAGCTTTAAAAAAATTTCAGAAAATAAAAAGGTCACTTATTATTTTTAGTTGATGTCGAAATGTTGCAGTGACATTCTGGAATATGAACCTTTTGATTTAACCTTCGAGTGTTCCTTAATTTCTATAAAATCATGTGTTCAAAATTTAAAAAACATGTTCATCATGAAAGTTTAGATGAGATTTCAATCTTTCTTTTTACTTTAATTCCATAGAATTTGAAGCTCATTAAAATAATCAAAAAGACCTGATCAGAGTGCTGAATCATTCCGCACCCAGGTTCTCCTTGAATACCTGAATGTGTTTTCACAAAATTCAATGGGCCTAATGACTTTATTTGAAATTTCTCAAAACATGAAAGTTGAAGGTCACGATCTCAGTTTTCTTTTGACACACTTTTTTTTTTTTTTTTGAAATTCATACATGTTTGGTTTTTTAAAGAACCTGATCGGCGTGCTTGATAATTTCGCACATGAATTCTGGGGAAAATTCCAAATAAAGACCCGAAATGAATCTATTTTTTCAAATATATACCCAAAGTGAACTTTGTGTCAAATAAGAACCCGAAGTGCACTCATTGTTTCAAAGAAGGACCTCAAGTAAATTTTATGTCAAATAAGGATCCAAAGTGATCAAGTTAATCTCTATTAAGGACCTTAGCTTGCCAGCAGACATTTTCCATCGATTAAAATAGGGGCAATTTTGTCAGAAATTTGTGATTGGAAAAAAATAGAAAATTCTAAATTAATTAAGTTAAAGTTATTCATTTAGATGTTTACGTTTTCTTCTTATTCTCCTTCACTATTCCTCAACCAAATTGCTGTCTGGTCGTCATCATGACTCAATTCTAGAGCTGCTCGCCTTGCTCAATTGGCGGAGAATTTGGGTCTCCGCAAACAAAGAAAAAAGCATATGGTTTTCTTTTTGTTTTTTAATTCGTGCCTTAATCGGCGGAGAATTTGGGGACTTTGCAGAGGATTGGTACAAGGAATGGGGAGAACTTCGGTCTTTGACTTTGCAGATGACAGGTACAAGGAACAAGGAGACTGTAAAAAACCTAAGGTTCTTTTTTTTTTTTTTTTTTTCTGTTTTAGGATTTGTTAATTTTCTTTATATATTTTTTTTGGACAAAATTGCCCAAACTCTAGTCGTAAGAAATGTCACATGCTTGATAGCCAGCGAATATTTGGCTGACCAACAAGCTTGGGTTTTTATTTGGAATTGATTCAACCACTTTAGGTCTTTATTTGAGACAATTGGTCCACTTTAGGTTTTTATCTGACACAAAATTCATTTCGGGTCCTTATTTGAGAAAATTGGTTAACTTCGGATCCTTATTTGGAATTTTCCCTGAATTCTGGAATCTATTTCCCAAGAGCTTTCAAGCTTGTTTCATAATTTCAATAGAATTGAGGTCTGAATTCCCTTTTCTTAATAAATAATAAATGAAAATAATAGATAAAATTTCTGAAAACCTTGAAAAATCAGGAAAAAAAATCAGAAATTTGGAAAATCCTTAAAAATTAAAATCCGAAATTGAACAAGCCTTTAGGACTTTACAATAAGATTTTTTTTAGATTGTCATTTCTTTTTAAAGATAATATTAGGTTGCTTGTGTGTGTGTGTGTGTGTGTGTGTGTGTGTGTGTGTGTGTTTTTCAATTATACTTAGTTGCGCATTTTAATACCTTGAGTGTTACTTTCTTTTTTGAATGGTTAGGGCAAAAATCTAAAAAAATCTTTGATAGGTTGCCATAGTATTGGTTAGCATGTAATTGAGTTAAATACCGAGAGGGCATTAGTCTTAGGACTAGTGTAATCAAGTCCCCATTTCAAGATATTTGGTTGCGCATGAAATGAGATATTCTCCCATATACATTAGGTTTCTAGTTGACCTAAATAGGTTAGTGGCAACTCCTCACATAGAAATCTGTATAAAATTGATGAAATGAAAACCAAACGTCTATCGTCATGTGAGCTATGGGTTTGGGAGGACTCGAGTCAACTGAAGGCAAATTTTGCAATACCCCTAAATCTAATTTCCCTTCCCTGTCAAAGGGGTTAGGTCAAGACACCCTTTGTAAGGATGAAAAAAATAATTTGATGTTATGAATGTAAACACAAGAACTTCGACAAAGAAAAAGAATTCTCGAAGAATAAGCTGGGGATTGCATTCGACAATCTTTGATTGATTGTTCGTTCTTTCCTTTTCTTGTTGCTGTTTTTCTTTCCTTGTGGCTGTTGGCTTTCTTGTGTTTCTTGTGGATCCACAGCACCCCTACACTCTTTTGACTTCCTTGTCTTTTGAGTGTTTGATTTTGTTGGTGCCGGGCCTCCTTCCTTGTACTTTCTTTTGGTAAAATCTATACATTTCCTACCTTTACCCAAAAAAAAAAAAAAAAAAACTTATTTGGTAAAATCAATATTACATTATTATTGTTGGTGAATGCTATTGTTATGGCTTGTGATTCTTCCATACCGGGATACCCTTATGAGTGGAGCTTAGAGTTATTGAGTGAAGAGTGAGTGATGTAGAGAGGATGAACACAACTTATTCATGAGAGTAATTTTAGGATGGTTGGTGCTAAGAGTACTAGGATATAGCGATTATATCTATATAGAGCTCTAAAAGTGGGGTTGGCCACCATGTACACATTAGTTGGGAGTTGATGTCGCTATCCAGAAACTAGTTGTTGTGCCTAAAACGTTTTGTTTTTCATACGATGGATTAGACGCCCAAGCTAAGTTGAGTATGATACGATCTGATATGAGGATGTTATTCATTGCACTATTCATGGTAACAACTAGAGAAGGAAGGTTGGCCTGATGTTATCGACCCACTAACCTATGACACTATCTTGTTGTTTTCTATTTATTTCCTTATGGCATGCATGACAACTATATTGTTTTAAACATCAATTTTTGCATAGAAATTGATTTTTCTATTTCTATTTGCTAGATAAGTTTCTAAGAAAAATATACATTTAGTAACCTTATAAAATTTATGTTCTTAAAATAAAAATTCATTTGATAACGATACAAAATTTTCCCTCCCGAATGGTAGTGGGAGACTTCCAACATCTGATGGTCAGTAGGTGATCAACCGTGGGCGGCCCGTGTTCGTCGTTTGGCAATTGATGATCAATGGTAGGAGGCAGGCTGGCGGAATTCGATGATTGGTAGTCGCTAGCGGGTGGGAGGCTAGCGGCTAGAGATTGGCAACTAGCGACCAGAGTCAAGTGGGCAGCTGACGTTCAGCAACCAATGGTGGGCGGGCGACGGGCGGCGGCGAGCGTCCAGCATCCTATGAGTGGCGGGTGGGCAATTTGAGAATAAACAATAAAAAAATGTTTTCAATTCTCACCTTTCTTCTAGATATAAAAAAGCTAAAAATTTTAATTTTTGATTTATGGTCCAAATCTATTTCTGGAGTAGAAATCTGTTCCAGAAATAGAAAAATAAAATTTTACTATCAAACGGATTTATGTTCTAAACTTGTTCCAATCAATAGAAAAACAAAGAAATAAAGAAACACAATAGTTATCATATGCACCCCTAAAGTGAGATGGGAAGAAATTAGATATTCAACAATAACAAATATGTTAAAATTAGTGAAACTCAATTAATCTCCTCAGAAACCATTGCAAGAACTACTTGAAAGATGAAATATCCCTCATTCATGATTTCATAGCTTTCCTTTTGCAAAGTGGACAAAAGTTCCTCCTCATGAGCCATTTCTCAATATAGCCATAGTGAAAATTAATGCCCACAATCCAACTTCCCAAGCTTATCTTCAACAATGTAGTCATCCTACAATTTGTCCAGCAAAATAAAAGGTACAATTTAGTAACATATATGCATATTGGTAGTTTAAATTTATCTGAGACAATTACTTTTGGACAACAAAATTGTTCCTTAGTTTTGTCTTAAAATTTCCTTGAGTAGATGAAGTGCTTCTTACCAGACTAATACAATAGGATTCCGCTTCGACATTAGATTCTTCCGAAGTAGAGAGTTGGAGTTGATATTGGTGGGACCTTAGATGTGTAGAGATGGCTTCCTTGCCTAACCCCATAAAAACATCTCCACCCTGTTTGTTGAGGTGCACCAATTCTTAATCAAAAAGCACATGAGGAAAAACTAAGTATTTCACAACAAAACTAAAGATCAAGGGTGACAAATATTATTACTTGAAAACATCTATGTCCATTACAAAACTCATGACGGCACTACATGAAATGTTTGAAGTCATACACAAGCAACAATTTCTATTTACTTAAAAATTTTATAGTTCATGGTACTATAAAAGAGATTATGCATAAACTAAGTAAAAGCCAACAAAAAATGCCCTAAAGAAAAAAGAGTTGCTTTCATTACATTTTATTTATTTATTTATAATTTCAATAGTAATAAGGGTTGAAGCAAATCACCTCAAAATTCAACATCATTTAGATGGAAATTTAATAAACACGCAAGCAAGTACGAATCTCCAGGAGACAAAATAAGAGGTAATGACAATTATGGGATTACTAGATTGTGGCTAATCATTGCTCAAAATAAAAACCTCCCATTAAAGGTCCATAAGACATTACCTTTTTTTACCTGACATGAAATTTCAATTATTTTATAAAATTCTTGAAAAGATATATTGAATTACATATTTTCATGATATGACTTGTAAATTAAAGTTCATATCCTATATAGAAATAAGGATCACGAGTTTTGGAATCAAGAGTATGACGTATATGGAAATGCATCACATAATTGGTGGTAAAAATCAGTGTCAATTTAAAGTTCTCAATCTCAAAAACTCTTTTTCAGAAATATATCAACAAAATTTCCAACAAGATTATCATAATTAATTAAGGAATTAATTAAGGAACCAAATTGAGAATTATGCAAAAAATTGTTGAGGTTCAAGTCTAGAACTATAAATAAGACCATGCCTTTCCCAAGATAGAAACATGAATACATAAAGATATAATAATATTACATTTTTTTTTAAACATACCTCATACATTCTCACTTGAATAGTGGTCCATGGTGATGGAAAAGATATCTCAGGATGAGCTCTAGCTCGCCACACACCTCTATTCACCCATCTCAGCATTCTAGATGTTGTAGAAGTGAATTCATTTGTTGAAGTCAAAGATTCGTGGTCATGTATCTTTGTTGGGTTCCCCATTGTAATATGGCCCATAGAATGCATAGCACTCCTTGGAAAAGTGTTCTGTTCAACAAATTCATTTTCAATATGTTCAGGTGTGTTATTAGCTTGATTTTCCATTGTAGAAACTTGTAAATGCAAATTTTTTTTGTCAGAGTATTAACAATAAAAATATCTATATATATGTGTGTGTGGGTATACATTGTTCGTTATGCTGGAATAGCTCTAAAGATATGAACTCACTATGTTTGCTGAGAATATATGTGCTTGATTAGAGAAGCACTGGCCAAAAGTAAACCTTGCTTGAAATTAGCCTGCAAAAAATGGCCATTCATGAAAAAAAAAAAATATGAATACACGCAGTGAGCAAATAATCATAGATTTGGTAAAGAACACAATAGAAGATATATCTAATATTATCTAAAATACATCTTCATCGTTATGTTGATTGAGACTAAAACCGAACTAAGGTCACCGGTTGATCATTGCATTGATCACGTGAATTATATTATAGAATTTGAACCTACACGTATGACTATCTCAACAATCCAATATAAGAAAGGACTTTATAACATCCAAATAATATGGCTGCTAGTAAAATATTCCACACCCTCTGGGATACAACGATCTAATAGATCGTGTTGTTAGGCTTTGGAATGCTATTATTTACCCTTGAAATCGACACTTCTCATATAGTCTATCATTGTAAGCAAAATTTGTAAAATGCGACAAAAAAGATTTTGGCATGGAAAAAGAGAACACATAAAAATTGTTGCAAAACATCAATAGCCTAATGAAAATGTAGATTAAAAAATATTAATAAAAAAACACTTGAAGAAATATGCTTCATCTATCAAACACATCTGAGATTTGAACAATGGATGTAGAATACATACTCTTCAAATTCTTTTTAACATTTAAAATAAAAAGAAAAAAAGAAACATAGTGCACGAGTTGAAAGACTACCTATATCATAGCATATACTAAAGAGAAAGAAGGGATAAAAAGGGGGAAAAAGAGCAAGAGAGCACATGAAAAATAACCTGGAGGATCTAGACCGATATGAGAGGTTAAGAGAATTTTGATGTAATTTGCATAGAATAAGATAGAGATGAGATGATACAAAATGAAGACAAACTTTAAGAAGACATGTTGGTAGTGCAGAACTTGTCTCTATTTATATTGTCCTTCCTCATGCCTGATTGAGTAAATTCCAACTTACCATATTGGAGAGCTTTCTCAATATGACATCTCTATTTAGTTGTTGAGAAATCCTAATTCTAATTGTCATCATACATTTTTTTTTTAGGTATTTCATTCTTGAGTTAGTCTTGTTTTCCTGAATTAATTCTTTTCTTAGTCTACTATTCTCCCTCTTCCACCATATTGAAAATGGTTTGATCTTAGTTAATCTTCATTTTTTCATAGATTCTCAAAGTAACCTGCCGAAAGAGTGCAAGACCTTTCAATATCATTCTTTGTAAATGTAAATAGTTTTCATATTTGATGTAAACGGTATTAAGGTCTAGAAGCTAGTACGAGATTTATATGTTAAAAATCTCATATATTTTTTTATTAGTATGAGATTTTTGCATTTTTATCATACAAAATTTTTTGTAATTCAATTATGACAAGATGTAGCTTACTAATTAAAAATGCAACTATAATTCATTTATCCAAACAATAAGAAAAACTTCCCGAAATTAAATGATTTTCAATGGTTCATATGAAGATGATTATTTGTCCTCATAAATTTTGGTGGAAGGAAATCCCGCCATAATAAAATTGTTGAAGAAAATAAAAGTATATGGATGCAAGAAATCATACACATTGACCAATTAATGGGAAATACAAGATATTTTACCATATACTCTCTTTTACCCATTTTAGGTAGGTCTACTTTGGGAGCAACTTGCTCACACAGACTAACACCCATATCTAGCAATAAACCTCATAGCATATCTTCGTGCATTCATTTTTCTTTATCAAGGCTAACTAGGTAAGTTCAAATATGCTATATTATATTCATTTCCCTAATTAGCTATAAACTTATTGACTAACTTAGCGGTAACCCAATCTAGTCATTATCTATTTTCAGGGCACATGAATTCCCTTTTTTAATTTGATTTTTGTTGTCATTTATTTAATTCTATTTGCATTTGAATTATTTCCTTAATGTCTTTTTCCCTCCTGTTGTTTTTAAAATGCATCCCTTTAGTAATTTTTCTTTTCTTTTCACAAGAGTAAAACAAAAATATAATAATTAGGTAGAGATCCTTTTGTATAGATTTTTTTATTTGGCAAAATCCTTTTGATTAGTGATTGACTTCGGAAGCTATTAACATGTTCCTTATCAATGCCTCTCTTTGCCTCTCTTTGTTCGTGCGTTTGTTTCTCTATTATAAATAATTTAAATCTTAAGGTACTGAGAATCTCAAATATCATTTTTGATATTTTCGCAGCCAGTTTTTTTTTTTTTTGGGCTTAGTTGATGGATGCATTGCATGTTTCCTGTTGCTGTAGGTGAACAATTGTTCGGGCAAAATGGGGAAGGCTGTTTTAAAAGTGGTGGATTCTGCAGGACTCGATCTTAAACCCATTGTCGTTTGGCTATACTGAAGAGGCTGCAAAAATCGTAGAGGTGTGTGGAAAAGAGATTAAGGTGCACGGACCTTCAGAGATAGGAAGCATTCGGGCCTCGGTCTTTCATGAACACCCGAATATGATCGTGGTCGACTACATTGTGCTTGATGCGGTGAACAGTAAGTAGCACATTTGAAGAGATAGTAGTGGTAGAAATTCATTTGCCAAAAGAGAGATCTGGTTTTTTATAGTTCCATTAAAATAGGGGTGGGAGGATTGATTGATTATATTCAAATTGGCCTAGATTTGTTTTAAAAATAAAGTAGAGATGAAATTTGTCCCGATTCTTCTTTTATCTTGTTATTCTTACAAAATGAAGTGACTCTTTAGTCAAACAAAATAAGTTTTGGACCTTGAATTCCATTGTTAGGGGTGTTTTGGAGCACTTTTCTGTTTTTAAGCCCTTTTTTGCATTATAGTAGGCTTTTACTTATTTTATGAATGCTTTACTGCTTAATGTAACTTTTGGGTATTCTAGTGTTGGTTACTTTTAACAAAGTACTTATTTGATCAATTCTATGTATCAAGTTGCTTTTTGTCATGTTTCACATAATGAAAAAAAAGAAGAAGTGATTGCTCTCTATTATTGCGCACATGGGAGGGAGTATTCTTAGTGCTTGCTTGTAGATCGATGAATCCATGTTTTTCTATTAGTTCCTGCATCACTTAGGGCGTGAATGACAAAATTTCTATTTCTCGATTTCTCTGTTTCTTTGTTCCCCGGAACAAGTTTGGAACAGAAATCCATTTGGTAGCGTAATTTTATTTCTCTATTTCTGAAACAGATTTTTATTTCAGAAATAGAAAAATTGAAGAAATCAAAAGCTGAAATTTTTAACTTCTCAATTTCTGAAATAGAAATTAGAAACTGAAATCAAACCATATAAAGGAATCTTGCACTTTCTTGCTAACTTAATTCACTCATAACCACAACTTCACAAATTATTGCTAATTTTCTTTTTCTTATTTTGCTCGTGTTTTTTGTTTTTGCATTTTTTTTTCAAATTTTTTTTTTGATAACTTCCTCTTTAGGATTAAAGGCAATTGAATAAATCCCCAATTTTCAAAAATAACCAAAGTTCTTAAATGCTTACTTAAAAACAATTGGGCTCTTTCCTCCTAGAAAAGGCACGCGCATGGCTTGTTAAAGAAAAAGTTCTTACGTAATAGATGAATAAAAAACGTGCCTAGAAATTTAACATTATTTTTTTACGGATTCAAAATTCTTGCAAAATCAAAATAATTAGATTGTTACACAATCTTGAATTTTAATTCGAAGGCAAGAGATTCAAGAGAATCTCTCTCTTTGCTATGCAAGGGCCATTAAAGGTTCATTGAGCAACAATAAAGAAATTAGGGATGAACAACTGGACTGATTCAATTCGAGAATCAAAATAAACCGACCTTCCCCGGATTGGTTCCTAACCATAAACATTACTTTAAGGTAGTATTCTCATATATTCCTTTACACCATTAACTTTATTTTGTTGATAATCTTGTATAATATTAGTTTTTGATAAAATGACAAGGCTGTATAGGCGCCATTGATGGCACCCATATTCATGCTTGCGCAATACTTGTCTGAACATGATGGGCTTGCAAACGATACATTGATCGAGGAGGGAAACCAAATTAATACGCTTAGGAAAACAATTACTAATAAAATGGCAAGGGATAATAATATGTCGAAAATTCCATGAAATTGTATTTTCAACTTTGGTAATGTATTAGTATTATTTCGATTATTATTTTGTATTTGAGGATTTCCCATGTTGTTTTAGTATTATTTCAACTATTATTTTGTATTTAAGGATTTCCTATGTTGTTATCTAATCAATTTTTATTTCTAGAAATAGAAATTTTGTTATGTTATCAAACGGATTTCTGTTTCAGAAATAGAAATTTTGAGTCGTTATCAAACAGGTTTCTTTGCTCAGAAACTTGTCTAGAGAATAGAAATTAAGAAATTGAATTTTGGCCAGAAATTAATTTCTGTTTTAGAAATTTTGTCATGCGCAACCTTAGAATCTCAAAAGGACACTACTAAAAATAGATGGCCCTTTGTCGAGACTCAAATTTTTGTCGACCTTTTAAATATCCATTCATTTTACAAAAATATAAAATATATATATGAAAATATTAAAATAAAAAAAATGAATGAAAATGAAAAAAAATGAATGAAAATATGAAAAAAAAAATAACAACAACGAATTCGGGTAGGGGCCCCGGCCCATTTTTTTTTTAAATAATAGATTTTTGGGTCAGATGAGCCCATGCGCCCAGCTCCTTTTTTTTTTTTTTTTTTTGTAATTCCCGTAGCCCATGTTTTTACTTCCTGTTGAGCCCATTTGTTTTTCTTGCTTCTTACTTTCTTAAAAGAGCCCACCAAAACTTAAACAAACTCAGGCCTTATTCCCTTTTCTCTCACGCGCGCTCACAATATTCTTTTTGGGGGGTTTTTGGGAAGTCGTCGGCCATGGAAGCAAAGAAATTGCAGAGGGCTTGGAGAAAGAGGAGGACGGAGCTGCAGAACTTCGGCTATGGAGAGAACCGGAGATAGGAGGAGTGAAGGAAGCCCGGCCAAGGGGTTTTCCAAACTGCCTCGCCCTTTTATCATGATGTCAAGGATCCGCAGGCAGAATTACTGGATCCCGCTGTGAAGGGAACTCTGAATGTCCTGAAGTCAAGTTCCAAAGCGCCTTCCGTGCAGCGTGTGATCTTGATATCATGTATGGCTGTAGTCGCATACAATGGAAAGCCACAGACAGCTGATGTTGTGGTCGATGAAAGTTGATTTTTTGATCCACACTTATTCAGGCAAACCAACGCGTGCCAACACTAAACACAAGTGCCGCGGCGATTGCAAATTTGATAAATGTTTGAAGATATTGAGAAGCTGTTGATTTTGACTTATTATGGAGAAGGACGAAGATAATCTCTCCACTCTCTCTCAAGCTTCACCGCTTTGATCAGAGGAGAGTGTCTGCAATCAAAGTTCGAAGCCGAGCGAATGATGACCTTGTTCCATCAGCGATCATTACTCTCTCTTCAGTGAAGTCCAGCCGATCTGACATCTAGTCGTTTACTCGAGCTCGGATCATCGTACTTCAGGCCCGCTGTTCTTTGATTTCCAGAAAATTTGAAAATCGTGACTCTGAATCACAGCTGAGTTCGCTCATGTTCTCTGATTTTTGTTTTTGATTCAATTCTTTGAGTTGATTTTCCGCATCTCCATCATGACCAGATCTTGCTCGACCAAGCTTCCAGCTGCCTCAATCACCGAAATAGTTCCTCTATTCAACGAGTCCAGTACATTGAAAGAAGCTTAGTTTCCTTCGATCGTTGGCTGATCTTTGAAGATTAAGGCTGTTAATTAGAGCTAAGTGATTCACTTCTTTCCCCTGGTTTCCAATTTTCCATCAGCACAGATTCTACTCTGAATGATCATTATGAATATGACATGTTCTGGCAATTCGAGTGCTTATCAGCGTTTTTCGAGTGATGATATGAGCTTGTAAACGGTGATATCTCGTGAAGATGTGTTCTAGACTTTCAAAGTATACATGTTGAGCTTTGATTTTATATATTATGAGCTCTTCTCGGACATCGTTTACTAGGCTAAAATTGCTTCGTAATACAGATCATAAATCTGGAAAATTGATTCTTGCTGTATTGAGTGTTCTATTCTGAATGACATCTGTGTCTTCCTGATTTTTTTAAAAATTTCTCTGATCTGATTTAAGAGTTGGTACCCTCACGAAACTTGTTTGTGACATCTAGGACTATGTCATATAAAATTTTCAATAAAAAAGTCATTTAATAGACACGATTGATCCTCAACTAGACATTTTTGCTTCTGAAAAATTAATTTCCAGACTGACCTTCATGCGTTATACGATTTTTATAAAATCATACGTTCAAAATCTGGAATACATCCCCATGAAAAATGTTCACCACATCTGCATCTATCTGGTGTAAAATTTTCATGAAAAATAAAACTCATTTGATCAGTACGATTGGCTCTCAATTGTACGTTTTTGTGCCAATAAAAACTGCGTTCCAGAATAACCTTCGTGTGCTCCTAAATTTTCGTAAAATCGTTAGTTTGGGATATAATAGTTGTGTCTTCATGAAAAGTGTTCATTACACTTCGATCTAGCTTTAAATTTTTTTAAGAAAATAAAAAGTAATTTATTATTTTTAGTTTATGTCAAAAAGTTGCAGTGACATTCTGTAATATGAACTTCTTCATTTAACCTTCGAGTGTTCCTTTACTTCTATAAAATCATGTGTTCAAAATTTAAAAAGGTGTTCATCATGAAAGTTTTAGGTGAGATTTTAATCTTTCTTTTGACATTAATTCCATAGAATTCGAAGCTCATTAAAATAATTAAAAGGATCTGATCAGAGTGCTGAATCATTCCGCACCCAGGTTCTCCTCGAATACCTGAATGCGTTTTCACAAAATTCAATGGGCTTAATAACTTTATTTGAAAATTCTCAAAGCATGAAAGTTGAAGGTCACGATCTCAACCTTGACACTACGTTTTTTTTTTTTTTTTTTGGGGGGGAGAGGGGGGGGGGGGGGGAATGGGAATTGATACATGTTTATGTCACGGCCCGAAAGTTAGCATGTTCAATTTGGTTGTTTATTAAAAGACCCGATCAGTGTGCTTGACAATTTTGTGCCTGAATCCTGGAATTTATTTCCCAAGAGCTGTCGAGCTTGTTTCATAATTTTAATAGAATTGAGGTCGGAATTTCATTTTCTTAATTAAAAATAATAGATAAAATTTCAGAAAACCTTGAAAAGTCGGAAAAAAATCAGAAAATTGGAAAATTCTTAAAAAATTAAAATCCGAAATTGAACAAGCCTTTAGGACTTTACAATAGGATTTTATTTTTTTTAGATTGTCATTTCCTTTTAAAGATAATATTAGGTTGCTTGCATTCCTTTTTTTTTTTTTTTTGGGTGATTATACTTAGTTGCACATTTTAATATCTTGAGTGTTACTTTCTTTTTAGAATGGTTAGGGAAAAAATCTAAAAGAATCTTCAATAGGTTGCAATGGCATTGTTTAGCATGTAATCGAGTTAAGTACTGAAAGGGCATTAGTCTTAGGACTAATATAATCAAGTCCACTTTTCATGATATTTGGTAGTGCATGAAATGAGATGTTCTCCTGTATACATTAGGTTTCTAGTTGACCTAAATAGGCTAGTCACGACTCCTCACATAGAAATTTGTATAGAATTGATGGAATGAAAACCAAATGTCTTACATCAAGTGAGCTATGGGTTTGTGAGACCCAAGTCAATTGAAGGCAAATTTGGCAATACTCCTATATCTAATTTCCCCTCCCTATCGAAGGGGTTAGGTCGTGACACCTTTTGTAAGGAATGAAAAAATAATTTGATGTTTATGAATGTAAACATAAGAACTTCGACAATGGAAAAGAATTCTCAAAGAATAAGAAATTTTGCGTATTTGTGTGTTTAAGCGAGAGAGACTATCTACTGCCGATATAAAAAATATCATCTTTGCCCAATCTAATCACCGTATATCTCCCTTTTATTATCAAGATCTCCTATATAGTCTAATTTTAATTTCCCGTCTATGAATTAAATCTCCCACCACATATATAAGGATTTAATTGCATTCAATATTCGAAATATCTCGATGGATGGTGTTTGTAACTTAAAAATCATATTGCCGTTAATTATCATCAAAGTTTATATCTTCTCATTGTCAAAATAGACCGGAGTATTTCACTACTTAGGTTTCACAATGTTCTTCATTACCAACTTATTTATTATTTTAGTTAATTATTATTGACATTAATATTATACCATTATTGTTGATGCATGCTATTGTCATGGATCGTGATTCTTCCATACTCACATACCCTTATGAGTGGAGATTGTAATTACCGAGCAAAGACTGAGTGATGTAGAGAGGATGAATACAACTTATTCATGAGAGTGACATTTGGATAGTTGGTGCTAAGAGTACTAGGATAGAACGATTATATCTCTACAAAGCTCTAAAAGTGGGGTTGGCCCCCATGCATAAACTAGTCGAAAGCTGATGCCACTCTTCAGGAACTAGTTGTTGTGCCTAAAGTGTTTTGCTTTTGGTACGGTGGATTAGATGCCCAAGCTAATTTGAGTATGGTTCAATCCGATATGAGGATGTAATTCATCACAATGTTCTTAGTACAACTAGAGAAGGAAGGCTGGCCCAATGTTATTAACCTACCAAGCATTGCACAGGCTACTCCACAGCCAAGAAATACCAACCTGTGACACTATCTTGTTTTTTTTATTATTTAGATCTTTATGGCGCACGTGATAACTATTCTATTCTAGACATCAATTTTTGCCTAGAATTTTATTTTTCTATTTCTATTCCCTAGACAAGTTTCTCAGAAAAATATGCATTTGATAATCTTATAAAATTTATGTTCCTGAAATAAAAATTCATTTGATAATGATACAAAATTTCTCCCTCTCGAGTGGTGGTGGGAGGCATCCAGCGTCTTGTGGTCATCGAGTGATTGGTGGCCGGTGTCCGGCGTTTGGCGATAGGAAGGGGCAAGTGGTGTCCGTTGACTAGTAGTTGGCAGCGGGCGAACGGTTGGAGTCCAGCAACCAATGGTGGGCAACCGATGACCAAGGTCTAGCGGTCGGCGGTGGGTGTCTAACATCTGGTGGCTAGTGGGGTGATGGGTGGTGATGAGAGTGAACGACGAGAAACATTTTCATTTCTCACTTTTATTCTAGATATAGAAAAGTTAAAAATTTTAACTTCTGATTTATGGTCCAAATCTATTTCTAAAATCGAAATCTCTTCTAGAAATAGAAAAATGAAATTGCGTTACCAAAAAAATTTATGTTCCAAACCTATTATGGGGAATAGAAAAATAGAGAAATAGGAAAAAAAAAAGTAGTTATCATGCCCTCCCTTAAAGTTAAACGAAAAGAAATTAGAAATTCAAAAATGATAAATATATTAAAAATTAGTGAAACTCAATCAATTTTCCTAGAAACCAGTGCAAGAACTACTTGAAAGATGAAATATGCATCATTCATAATTTTATAGCTTTCCTTTTGCAAAGTGGACAAAAGTTCCTCCTCATGAGCCATTTCTCAATACAGCCATAGTGAAAAGTGACGCCCAAATCCAACTTCCCAAGCTTATCTTCAACAATGTAGTCATCCTGCAATTAGTCCAACAAAATAAAAGGTACGATTTAGTAATATATATGCATATTGGTAGTTTAAATTTAGCTAAGACAATTACTTATGGACAACAAAATTGTTCCTTAGTTTTGTCTTAAAATGTCCTAGAGTAAACAAAGTGATTCTTACGGGACAAATACAATAGGACTCGACTTTGACATTATTCTTCCGAAGTAGAGGGTTGGAGTTGATATTGGTGCGACCTTAGATGTGTAGAGATGGCTTCCTTGCTTAACCGTATAGAAACATCTCTACCCTATTTGTCGAGGTGGACCAATTCTTAGTCAGAAAGCATATGAGAAAAAACTAAGTATTTCAAAACAAAACTAAAGATCAAGAGTGACAAAGATTATTGCTTGAAAACATCTATGTCCACTACAAAACTCATGATGCCACTACATGAAATGTTTGAAATTATACACAAGCAGCAATTTCTATTTAGTTAAACATTTTATAGTCCATGGTACTATGAAAGAGATTATGCATATACTAAGTGAAAGCCAACAAAAAATGCCCCCCCCCCCCCCGGAAAAAAAGAAGTTGCTTTCATTACATTTTTTTTTTTGAATAATTTCAATAGTAATAACGGTTGAAGCAAGTCTCCTCAAAATTCAACATCACTTAGGTGGAAATTTTATAAACATGCAAGCAAGTACAAATCTCAAGAAGACACAATAAGAGGTAACAGCAATATGGCATTACTAGGTTGTGGCTAATCATTGCCCAAAATAAAACTCCCATTAAAGGTCCATAAGAAATTACCTTTTTCTACCCAATATGGAATTTCATATATTTTATGAAATTCTTGAATATGTATATTGAATTACATATTATCATTATATGGCTTGTAAATTAAAGGTCATATCCTATATAGAAATGAGGATCACAAGTTTAACACGATGCAATTGTCTTTTGGAATCAATAGCATGACGCATATGGAACTGCATCACATAATTGGTAGAAATCAATTTAAAGCTCTCAATCTCAAAAACTTTTTTTCCAAAATACATCAACAAAATTTCCAACAAGATTGTCATAATTAATTAAGGAACCAAATTGAGAATTATGCAAAAAAATGGTTAAAGTTCAAGTCTAGAGCTATAAATAAGACCATGCCGTTCCCAGGATGAAACATGAATAAATAAATATATAATAATATTACAATTTTTGGAACATACCTCATACATCCTCACTTGGATAGTGGCCCATGATGATGGAAAAGATATGTCAGAATGAGCTCTAGCTCGCCACATCCCTCTACTCGCCCATCTTAGCATTCCAAATTTTGTAGAAGTGAATTCATTGGTTGAAGTTAAAGGTTCGGGGCCATGTATCCTTTTTGGGTTCTCCATTGTAATGTGGTCCATGGAATGCCTAGCACACCTTGTAAAAGTGTTCTGTTCAACGGATTCATTTTCAATATATTCAATTGTGTTATTAGCTTGATTTTCCATTGTAGAGACTTGTAAATATAAATTTGTTTGTCAGAGTATTAACAATAAAAATATCTGTATATATATATATATATGTGTGTGTGTGTGTGTGTGTGTGGGTATACCGTATATGTTGTTCATTATGCTGGAATAGCTCAAAAGATATGAACTCAATATGTTTGTTGAGAAAATATCAACGAATCATTTACTAAATATAAGAAAAAGGATAAGATTACCTCAGGAAAAAATATTAATTTATTTTTCTAGTGAATAAATGGATTTCAAATTATTTCTCTTGGCTTATATTAATGATGTCATGGATACCAAAGCATACAATCATGATCAAATGGGGAATCAATCCACTAAGCGCGCAAAATTCCTTCTTTTGGTAATTTTACATATAAAAAAAAATGCTAAACCATGTATGATCTACTATGTAATGACCATTGAACATTTGTATTAAAACTATTTATGAAACCTAAATCAATATACAAGAGGGGGTGTACATATTCTATACAAATTAGTGGTATATACATTGAAAAACTCTGATTTGTCAAGGGAGGAATTCCTACTTGAAGTATTGGAGGGGCTATGTCGGAATGTAATTGCTCTCGTAGTAGATATCAAACAAGAAAAAAAAATAATCAAAATGCTATAAATTTTCTTTCAATACCTACACGTTCTTTTAATTGATTTATCACTGGGGAATGAGTAAGACAAGTAATTAACTTACATAGTGAGATAGAAATTGAAAATTTTGGAGACGGGATCTAAAATTTTGAAACCAACCCGATTATCATATTTATTATAGTATGCAAAAATATCATTGTAGTTGAGCTTATATCATGATAAAACAATAATTTTCTAATTGTTCATTAAGGACAATTTTGATAAGACTTGTAGGCAATAAAAGGGTCAAGTTTTTGATGAAATTTTAGAATAAATACCAGGAAAAAGTTTATTAGAAGTCTTAAAACTTGTCATGAAAATACAATTAAGTCCTAAAAGTTGTAAAAAGAGCAATCAAATCCTAAAACTTGTCAAATTGGTTTAATCGAGTCATTCAATTAACTTTGTCCAATTCAGCTAATGAAAAAATGCTAACGTGTCTCATTTTATTACTTTCTTAAGACACATGGTGATGACGTGGCACGCACCAAGTCCCACGTTAGAAAAAATTAAAAATTAAAAATACAAACAAAATTCGATTAAAAATCAAAAAGCTAATTAGAAAAAAAAAAACACAATGTCACCCACGGCTTGGCCAAGCCCTCGCTGGTGGCTATTGTCACAACCGCCAAGAAGGGCCGGTATAGGTTGTTGGGGCCTTCCCGAGGCCTGGTGAACCTCATTGGCCTCGGGCGAG
The DNA here is from genome assembly GCA_019915185.1 of Eucalyptus camaldulensis. Lineage (NCBI taxonomy): Eukaryota > Viridiplantae > Streptophyta > Magnoliopsida > Myrtales > Myrtaceae > Eucalyptus > Eucalyptus camaldulensis. The sequence continues at coordinate 4,929,346 of JAHSVA010000014.1, read as the reverse complement.
GCCTTGGTGGCCCTCAATGAGGGCCTGTTGCCTCAAATCTTAGGGAAGGCGTGACCCTTGCCCTAGATCTGAGTGAAGGTCATTGGGCCTCGCCCAATGTGGCCTACCCTAGGCAAAACGGCTAGAATGAACCTTAATAATAATCAAACGAAATGGCTAGAATGAACTTTACAAGCATAGAAGCAAAGATGGCCCATGACCATTTATTAAGGCTTTTAAACAAATTCAATACCTTATGGAATGTAAATTCTTTTTTGAGAATATACGTACTTGATTTGAGAAGCACCGGCGAAAAGTAAAGCTTGATCAAAATTAGCCTGCAAAAAGTGGCCATTCATGAAAAAAGAAATGATGAATACATGTAAAAACTTATTTAAATAGATAAAGGTGAGCAAATAATCATAGATTCAGTAGAGAACATAATAGAAGATATATCTCGTATGATCTAAGATACAACATCTTCATCATTATACTAATTGAGACTAAATTCGAACTAAGGTCGCCGGTTGATTATTGAATTGATCACATGAATTAAACCATAGAATTTGAACTTAAACGTATGACTATCTCAACAATCCAATATAAGAAATGGATTTATAACATCCAAATAATATGGTTGCGAGTAAAATATCCCATGCCCTCTAGGATATAGTGATCTATTAGATCATGTCATTAAGCTTCAAAATGCTATTATTTACCCTTGAAATTGATATTTCTCATATAGTCTTTCTATTATTATAAGCAAAATTTGTAAAAGGCGATAAAAAATTTTGGCTTGGAAAAAAATAAACCATATAAATTGTTGCAAACATTGATACCCTAATGAAAATATAGATTAAAAATATTAATAAAAAAATCACTTGAAGAAATATGCTTCATCTATCAAACATATTTGAGATATGAACAATGGATGTAGAATATATATTCTTCAAATTCTTCTTAACATTTAAAATAAAGAGGAAGAAAACTATAGTGCATGGGTTGAAAGACTAGCTATATCATAGCATATGCTAAGGAGAAAGAAGGGATAAAAAAAAAGGTGGAAAAAAGAGCAAGAGAGCACATGAAAAATAACCTGGAAGATCTAGACCAATGTGAGAGTTCAAGAGAATTTTGATGTAATTTGCATAGAATAAGATAGAGATGAGATGATACAAAATGAAGACAAACTTTAAGAAGACATGTCAGTAGTGTAGAACTTGTCTCTATTTATATTGTCTTTCCTCATGCCTGATTGAGTAAATTCCGGCTTACCTTATTGGAGAGCTTTCTCAATAGGAGATCTCTCTTTAGTTGATGAGAAATCCTAATTCTAATTGTCATCATTCTTTTTTTTTTTTTTTTGTATTTCGTTCTTGAATTAGTCTTGCTTTCTTGAATTAATTATTTTCTTAGTCTACTATTCTCTCTCTCCCACCATATTGAAAATGGTTTGATCTTAGTTAATCTTCAATTTTTCTTAGATTCTCAAAGTAATCCGCCAAAGAGCGCAAGACCTTTCAATATCATTCCTTGTAAACGGAAACAATTTTCATATCCGATGTAAACGGTATTAAGATTCAAAATCTAGTATGAGATTTGTATGTTAAAAATCTAATACATTTTTAATTAGTATGAGATGTTTGCATTTTTATATTACAAAAAATTTGTAAGTCAATTATGATGAGATGTAGCTTACTAATTAAAAATGCAACTCCAATTCATTTAGCCAAAGAATAAGAAAAACTTCTCGAAATTAAATGATTGTTGATGGTTCACATGAAGAAGATTAGGTGTGCTTGCGAGCACTTTTCTAGTTTTATGCCCTTTTTGGCGTTATATTAGGCTTTTATTTATTTTTCTAAATGCTTTACTGGTTAATGTAACTTTTTGGGTTTTCCAATGTCACTTAGGGTTAACAGGGTACTTATTTGATCTATTCTATGTATGAGGTATTTTTTTGTCATATTTCACATAATGAAAAAGAAAAGTGATTTCTCTTTGTTAGTGCATAAGTGAGCGGTGTTGTCTTAGTGTGTGTTGGTAGATCGATGAATCTGTGTTTACCTATAGTTAAATTTATAACTTAGAATCCCCAAAAAGGTGCTGCTTACAATAGATGCCCCTTTGTAGCGATCAAAAAAATAATTCAACGTTATTAATGTAATTTGTGTGTTTGTGTGTTTAAGTGAGAGAATCTACTGCCCATATAACTAATACATCTCTGCCCAATCTAATCACCATATATATCCCCATTTCATTATCAAGATCTCCTACATATTCTAATTTTCATTTTGCTTATATAAATTAAATCTCCCACCACATATAAAAGGTTTTAATCACATTCATATATGAAATATCTTGATGGACGGTGTTCGTAACTCAGAAATCAGTTGGCTTTTATTCTAGTTAACATCATATTGTCATTAATTATCAACGAAGTTTATATCTTCTTATTGTCAAAATGAACATGGGAGTATTTCACTACTTAGGTTTCATAGTTTTCTTCAATACCAATTTATTTGTTATTTTAGTTAATTATTAATGGCGCTAATACGTCACTATTATTGGCGCGTGCTATCATGTTGCCTTCTATTTAGTTCCTTAAAGTTAGACACAGAAATTACATATTCAACAATATTAAATATATCAAATTTAGTTGAAACTCGATCAATCTCTGCAGAAACCATTACATGAACCACTTCAAAGACGAAATATGCCTTATTCATAATTTTATTGCTTTCCTTTTACAAAGTGGACAAACGTTCCTCCTCATGAGCCATTTCTCAATGCAGCCATAGTGAAAGCGATGCCCACAGTCCAATTGTCCAAGCTTATCTTCAACAATGAAGTCATCCTGCAAATAGTCTAGCAAAATAAAAGGTACGATTTAGTAACATATATGCATACTCAGTTTAAATTTAGCTAAGATAATTACTTATAGACAACGATATTGTTCCTCAATTCTACCTTAATATTTTCTTGAGTAAATGAAGTGGTTCTTACTATACAAATACAGCAGGATGCGGCTTCGACATTGTATGCTTCTGAAGTAGAGGTTTGGGGTTGATATTGCTGCGACCTGAGATGTGTAGAGATGGCTTCCTCACTCAATCCTATGGAAGCATCTCCACCTTGTTTGTTGAGGTGGACCAATTCTTAATCAGAAGCATATGAAGAAAACCTAAGTATTTCATAATCACCTCTCCTTAAGTAAATTATTTCTCAATTATCGAAAATATTGCTTGCTCGAGGGCTAAACAAAGTCAAAAATAGATGTCCCTCTACATCAATTCGACATCAATGCATGTCTAGGTTGGCTTTTAGTTGTTCGAATGCAAAATGCTCAATAACACACATAAATGTAGTGAAGGGGCTTGAGCATATATATACCCACAAAAATAAATTACAACAATTTCACTAATTGAGACATTTCGACGTTAGTATGAGAGATAAAACTTAAAAATCATGTCCACAACAAAATTCAAGATTTAGGGTAGCAAATATTATTACTCGAAAACTTCTAAGTCAACTACAAAACTCATGACGCCACTGCAAATGTTTGAAGTCATACACGAGCAGCAAACTCTATTTAGTTGAACTTTTTTATAGTTCAAAGTACTATAAAAAGAGATTATGTATATACCGATGCTCCGTTTGTTTTGCATAAAGTTATAATTTAGGAAACATTTTCTTCAAAACAATTGCATGTATTGTTTATAAAGATAAATGAATGAAAAATATTTTCATTGTTCATGAAAGTATCTAGACTATCATTTAGGTGGAAATTTAAAATACATGCAAGCCAGTACAAATCTCTAAGGAGACAAAGTAAGAGGTAATGGCAATTATGACATTACTAGGTTGTGGTTAATCATTGCCAAAAAAAAAAATCCATCAACACTAAATAAGACATTCCTTTTTCTACATGACACAGCGTGTCATATATCTTAAAAAAATATTTAAAAAGGTATACTTAGTTACATATTATCAAGATGGCGTGTAAATTAAAAGTTCAAGTCTAATATAGAAATGATAATCACAAGTTTAATACAATGCGATTGTCTTTTGGCATCAAGAGCATGATATATGTGGAAATGCATCACATAATTGGTAGTAAAAATCGGTCTCAATTTAAAACTCTCAATCTCAAATACTCTTTTCAAGGAATTATATTGACGAAATTTCCAATGGGATTATCATACTTGATTTAGGAACCAAATTAAGAATTATGCGAAAATTTGTTAAGAGTTTTCAAATCTAGTACTATAAATAAGATGTCGCCGTTCCTAGAATGAAACATGAATACACAAAGATATAATAATATTACATTTTTGGAACATACCTCGCGTGTTCTCAATTGGATGGTTGCCCACGGTGATGGAGATGATATCTGGGGATGAGGTCTAGCTCGCCTCACCCCTCTACTCGCCCATCCCGGCAATCTAGATGTCACGGAAGTAAATTGACTGTTTATAAATAATTCTTCCTGGCCATGTGGCCCTGCTGAGTTATCCGTTGTAACATGGCCATTGGTAAGTACGTCACCTCCTGGATCAACGTTCGATTCAAACAGTTCATTTGTGGTTTGGTCAATCATGTTGTTATTTTCACCTTCCATTGTAGAGGCCTGTAAATGTAAAATTCTTTTGTTAGAGAATTATAATAAAAATATTCGATATATATGTGTGTGGGTATACGCTGTTCATTATGCCAGAATAGCTCTAAAAATATGAAACTAATGTGTTTTCTTGATGAAATATTAACATATTATGTACTAAATAATGAGAAAAAAAAAGATGATATTACCTCAGGGAAAAATATAAAATATTTTCCAGCAAATGAACGGATTCCATATTATTTCTTTAAGCTTACATTAATGATGTTATGGATACAAAAGCATACAGTTGTTGTCAAATGGTGAATCAATCCACTACATGCGTAGAATTCCTTCTTTTGGAAAACTTTACATAGACAAAAAAATGCTGAACTATGTATGATCGACTGTGTAATGACCACTTAGCATTTGTATTAAAACTATAAATGAACATAAATCAATTTACGAGAGGGGGTGTATGTATTCTATCCAAATTAGTAGTATATACATCGGAAAAAGTCTGTTTCTATCGAGGGAGGAATTCCTACTTGAAGTATTGGAGGGGCTAAGTCAGAATGCAATTGCCTTCGTAGTAGACATAAAACAAGAAAAGGATTTCAAATGATATAAATTTTCTTTCAATGCCTACACATTCTTTTAGTTGATTTATCATAGAAGAATGAGTAATACAAGTAATTGACTAACACATAGTGAGATTGAAATCGAAAATTTTGGAAACAGGATTGAAAATTTTCAAACCAACCTAATTATCATATTTCTAATAGCCTGCAAAAAAATTATTGTAGTTGACATTATATCGTAATGAAGCAATAATTTTCTAATTGGTCACTAAGGACAATTTTGATAAGCCTCATAGACAATAAAAGCATTAAATTTTTGATGAAATTGCAGAATAAATATTAGGGACAAGTTTGCTAAAAGTTTTAAAACTAGTCATGAAAGTGCAATTAAATCTTGAAAGTTGTAAAAAGTGCAACAAAATCTTAAACTTGTCAAATTAGTTTAAACAAGTCATTTTATTAATTTCGTCCACTTTGACAAATGGAAAATGCTTACATGCCTTATTTTATTACTTTCTTAAGACACGTGGCAATGATGTGGCGCCTACTAAGTGCCATGTCAGAAAAAAGCACTAAAAAAAATTATAAATACATACAAAATTAGATTAAAAATAAAAAGCAAAAAATTAATTTTAATTGAAAAAAAAACACAAATTCACCCACAGCGCCTACTTATTTGTATATTTTTCTGTTGGCAACCATTAACGGTTATTTTATATTTTCTCAATTTGAATTTGTCCGTTATTTTTAAGTATATGAAGCCAATATTATTACATCAGTGACAAAAGATGTCATTTTTTAGTGATCATTCCAAATTTCAACTTAGACACAAAAAGATACAATTCAATTATTGACTAGATATACCTTACTAATTAACAATGCAACCCTACTTCATTTAGCCAAAGGATAGGAAAAACTTCTGGAAATAAAATGGTTGTCAATGGTTCATATTAAGATAATTATTTATCCTCATTAATTTGGATGGAAGGAAATCCCACAATAATAAAATTGTTGAAGAAAAGAAAAGTATAGTGGGAAATACACAAGATATTTTACCATATACTCTCTTTTGTCGATTTTAGATATGTCTACTTTGGGACAACTTGCTCACACATGCACTGACACACATATCCAACAATAAACCTCATAACATATCTTTGTGCAGTCATTTTTCTTCGTCAAGGCTAATTGGGTCAGTTCAGGTTTGCTGTATTCTATTCATTTCCCTAATTAGCTATAAACTTATATGATTATACATTAATTATTTGACTAATTTTGTGGCAGAACAATCTAGTCATTATCTAATTTTAGGGCACTTGAATTTTCTTTTTGTTGCCATTTATTTAATTCTATTTGCATTTGAATTCTTTCCTTAATGCCTTTTTCCTTCCCATTGTTTTTAAAATTCATTCCTCTAGTAATTTTTTTTTTCACATTCCAAAGAGAAAAAAAAAACAATATAATAATTACGTAGACATCCTCATGTATAGATTCATTTTTTTTTTTTGGCAAAATCCTTTGATTAGTGATTGACTTTGGAAGCTATGCTCCTCATCGCTACCTCTCTTTGTACGCGCATTTGTTTCTCTATTATAAATAATTTAAATCATAAGTTATTGAAACATCTCAATAAAATTTTCGATATTTTCTGGGGCTTTTTTTTTTTTGGCTTAGTCAATAGATGCATTGTGTGTTTGCTGTTGCTGTAGGTGAACAATTGTTCAAGCCAAATGTGGTAGGTTGTTATAAATGTAGCGGATTATGCAGGACTCGATCTTATCCCAATGTCATTTGGCTATGCCAAAGAGGCTGGAAAAACCGTAGAGGTGTGTGGCAAAGAGATTAAGGTGCACGCATTTTCAAATAGAGAAAGCGTTGTGGTGTTGGTCTTTTGTGAACACCCAAATATGCCTGATGCAGTGAACAGTAAGTAACACATCTTTAGAGAAAGTATTGATAGAAATTCATTTGCCGAAAGAGAGGTCTCGTTTTTCAAAGTTCCATTAAAATATGGGTGGGGGGATCATCTGATTGTTTGGAAATCTAGTAATTTTTTGAAATCTGCAAACCTTAACAAGATACTGCACAAGGCAATAAGTCACTATTTGCTTGATTAGTTCAATTAATTTCTTTCTATTATGAGGGTAAGGCTGAGCTGTATTGCAATGTTGGCATTCCATTTGTAATGGGAACTACTGGAGGAGATAGGGATTGGCTTTACTAAATAGTCAAAGATTCAAATTTATATGTAGTAATTTTCCAACAAATGGGGAAACGGCTGATAGAACCCACAATCCATGTTCAGTTTTAGCCGTCTCTGCACTTTCTTATTTTGTCCTAATTTTTCTCTAGTTTTTGGTAGGTTGTGGCATTTCTTGCAGCAATGGAGATTATGGCAGAGCAATTTCCAGGAGCCTTCTCTGGGTATCTTCAATCCTCATTCTTCTGCATCTGCTTTCCCCTCTGCTCCTCACTTTGCTCTATGTTTTGTATGGTTCATCCTTTTGATTGGGTCTCGATTAATGATTTTATGGATGTTTAAGTGCACATGTAGCTGATGTTAAAATTAGAATTCTCACCACTGTTGGATTAGATACTTTCGAGAGAGCCATTGTTTGTAAGATCAACTACGCATGAAAAAAGAAAAATAAGATACTAAGAATGGAAGTTCTGTGAGTTTTGTCCTACAATTTGTCAATTAGGTATTGTTGATCTCTTTATTTTCTGCATTATATCAACACAAAGACAAAATGGAAACACAATAATACAAACAAGACGCAACCTAAATCACAAAGCAAAAAAAAAAGACAGTGGCCAAGTGAAGTTATAGGTGATTCATCGTTGGTGTGCTAAGCTAATGTGGGACTCAAGGCAGATTAGGTGTTGTTAATCTTACTGATATAGGTCTAAAGCGACCCTTTAACAGAATGGGGAATGAGATAGGAGCTCGGGTGCTTATACATTGAATCACTATCTTCGCTAAAGTTTGAGGGAACAAATAAGGGGGAGAAAAAAGATTTTTCGTTTGGTGAGAAATAAGCTTTTTATAATGCTATCTCGGGAAGCATGAGAGTTAGAACCTGTGGCAATTTGAGTCCCTCTGGGTTTTCTATAGTTACCCTTTTGTTAAACTCTTATATTTTTTATTGGGGGACATCTTCCGTCCTTAAAATGCCATAGTGTGGTTTCACCCCCTTCCTACTTCTCCTCACTTTTTCTTTGCCAGTTTGAACAGGTGCATCGTTGATGTCTATTCCGGTGCATTGAGTTGTAGTGGAACATCGTTGTTATGCTGCTTTCTTTAGAATAGCTTGAGAATCAGGATTCATTGTTGCTGTGGTTTGGTCTAGGGGTTTGCATTGATTGATGAACATTTACTCGTGTGCAATGAATTTGGGTTAATTTATAATATTATAACACTCTACTATTTTACTCTTGACCTAATGATGCCAAATTTATATTGTAGACGTGGTATGGTAAGTAATTACTGTTTTCAGTTCACATTTGGATGTGCTGATGGAGGCAGTGCTGAATTTATTTAAAGTATGGGTGATGGAATCCCATCAATCAAGCAAATTGGACAATCTGGAACAGCTCAAGCAGTAATTTCTTGCTTCAAGAAGTTGGGAGTGTCTTTTGACATGGATTAGGCATGTTGTGAAATTATGTTTGTGACTTTGACGCGATTTATTGGGAAATTCATGTTGATTCTTTTTTATTTATCCTGAAAAAGGCACATTGAGGAACATATACATATTTGTTGCAAGTCCAGATCATTTATCTGAGTTTATATGAATTGAATTGTTAGTAAGCAGACTGTAGATTAGTTCTTGGCCAAAAACATGATTTTTGTTTTTTAGTTTGTTCCTTAGAACTCGATGAAGCTTTGTTTTTTTTGTAATTCCGCCAAGAGCTAAAAGGTCTTTGGGTTCAATTCTTATACCATTGGCCTACTTGTCTATGGGGAAAACCTTCGTTTTGCACTCACATCTTGTATATCTTCTAAATTATGTATGAGTGAATGGCATAGTAGACAATAAATTGTAACAATAACCTTTGTAAATGCTGGTTCTATTATTAAGATTATTATTAGTATTTCCACGATAAAAAATATCTCACATTTATCTATGCTTTTACTTTGGAATAGCATCTAATCCGGATGATCCGTGATCCTGAACAACACAAATGGAGATGGTTGGAGTTCCAGAAAAGTATTTGTCTGGTCATGCTTTCCATTTGTATCATCTGTCATCACCTAATGAAACATAATCATGGATTATTTTCTAATATCTCCACCTTCTTATTTCATAAGATTTTCTAGAGATGAGCATCACAAAATATCCATCTCCTTTACAGAGTCTCTTTTGAGTTTCAGCACAATGTTTATGGTAAATCAATATATGCCGAGGGCACGGTTGTTGCTGTCTTGTTTTTAGCCAAGAGGGTAATAATTCTTCCATCAGAAATTTGTGCACACTAATCAAAACTTGCCCGTTATTATATCCAAGAGTTCTTTTTCTTTACTTTCCAGAAATGAGACATGGCATTAAAAAATGGTAAACTTATATAGTCAGATTCATATAATGTCTGAATGCAATGTATGAATGAGGAAATGTGTTCTTTGTATCTAATTGAAGCTAACTGTTTGGTGTTGCAGATAATCACTGTTCCGATAGATTTGATTATTGGCGATGCGAAGCACGTGTGTTGAAATCGGAGGATATCTGACCAAAAAAATAAAATCGGAGGATGCAAATTAGAATAGTTTTTTAATTTTCCTGTGACTTTGGCAAGTACTGCACTGTTCGAGCTCGCGACTTGGTAGCCATAGGAAGTGTACTGCTTTTCTAATTAATGAAGTTTGATGTTCAAACTTGAAGGCCTACAATGGTTCAAAATGGCAGTTCTCTATGGAAAATGCACTACTACTTGTTAAACGGGAGATGATGGTGATGTCAAAGACTATAAACTTGAGAATGTCGGATTCACAACGAATGAGATGAGAGGGGAAACAAGAACTGTTCAATTACAAATTATATTGCCTAAGCAAGAAAAAAGGTCGATTGATCTTGTCACAAATTCGAAATTTATCACGTGTGAAATCCTTTGAAGTTTGAGATCGATCTCATTCATATTGCTAGTGTTGTTGCTGCCACCTCGCAAATTGGATAATAATATTCACCTTGAGCCATTTTGTAATGCACTGGTCACGAAAGCAATGGCCGCAATACAACTTATAAAGCTAGTCTTGATCAAGATAGGCATCTTGCAACGGTATTAGCAAAAACGAGAGTATAATGAGTGGTAATTATATTCAAATTAACCTAGATTTGTCTTAAAAATTATGTAGATATGACATTTTTTGCCATTCTTCTTTTATTTCGCCATTCTCACATAATAAAGCGACTCTTATTAGTCAAATACAATATGTTTTGGACCTTGAATTCCATTGTTTAGGGTTGTTTCAAAGAACTTTTCTATTTTTATGCCATTTCTCGAGTTATAATAGGCTTTTATTTATTTTGCTGAATGCTTTATTGCTTAATGTAACTTTCAAGTTTTCTAGTATTGCTTAGGGTTAACAAGGTACTTATTTGATCAATTTCTATGTATTAGGTAGCTTTTTGTCACTCTCTATTATTGCGCATATGAGAGAGAGTTGTGAGTTGTCTTAGTGGTTAGTGCTTGTTTGAGGATCAATGAATCCATGTTTACCTATTGCTTTATGCATCACTTAGAATCCCCTGAAGGGAGTTGCTCAAAATAGATAGCCTTGTGACACCCAAATTTTTATCAACCTTTTAAATATCCGTTCATTTTATAAAAATATAAAAATATATAAAAATAGAAATAAAAATAAAAAATGAAATGAATGAAAATGAATGAAAAAAATAATAATAACGCAATAAGAACAACAAATTCGGGTAGGGGGCTTGGCCTCTTCTTTTTTATATAATAGGTTTTTGGGTCAGTTGAGCCCATGCCCCCAGCTCTTTTTTTGTAATTCTCATAGCCCATCTTTTTGCTTCCTCTTAAGCCCATTTTCTTTTTCTTGCTGCTTTGTTCCTTAAAAAAAGGAGAGATCTGTCCCTCTGAGCAGAGCGAGAGCCACCTTTTCGAAACGAAGGACGAAGGAGGCGAATCAGAGAAGACGAGAATGAGCGCAGCGGTGGGTGCCGGGAAGGTCGTGTGCATGACCGGAGCGTCTGGTATCGCCTTGTTGGCTTGGCAAGCTCCTCCTGCAGCACGGCTACACGGTCAAGGCCTCGGTCCAGGGTCCGAATGATCCGAAAAGGACTGAACATCTGCTTGGACTTAATGGAGCGAAAGATGGACTTCAACCGGTCAAAGCAAAGGTGCTGGAAGAGGGTTCATTTGATCCTATTGTTGAGGGTTGTGCAGGCGTTTTTCACACTGCCTCGCCCTTTTATCATGATGTCAAGGATCCGCAGGCAGAATCACATGCTCCAAAGCGCCTTCTGTGCAGCGTGTGGTCTTGACATTATCTATGGCTGCAGTCGCATACAGTGGAAAACCGCGGACGCCTGATGTCGTGGTGGATGAAAGTTGATTTTCTGGTCCAGACTTGTGCAGGGCAAACCAACGCGTGCCAACACTTAACACAAGTGCTGCGGCGATAGCAAATATGATAAATGTTTGAAGATATTAAAAAGCGGTTGATTTTGACTTCTTATGGAGAAGGAAGAAGATAATCTCTCCACTAACTCTCCCTCAAGCTTCACCGCTTGATCAAAGGAGAGTGTCCGCAATCAAAGTTTGAAGCCGAGCGAACACTGAAAATCCTTGTTCCATCACCGATCAGGACTCTCTCTTCAGCGAAGTCCAGCCGATCCGAGATCGGTTGTTCACTCGAGCTCAAATCATCGTACTTCAAGCTCGCAGTTCTTTGATTTCCAGAAAATTCGAAAATCGTGACTCTGAATCAAAGCTAAGTTCGCTCATGTTCTCTGAATTTTCTTTTTGATTCAATTCTTTGCGTTGATTTTCTGCATCTCTATCATGACCAGAACTTGCTCGACCAAGCTTCCAGCTGCATCAATCACCGAAATAGTTCATCTATTCAACGAGTCCAGTACATTGGAAGAAGCTTAGTTTCCTTCGATCGTTGGCTGATCTTTGAAGATTAAGGCTGTTGATTAGAGCTAAGTGATTCACTTCTTTCCCGTGGTTTCCATCAGCACAGATTCTACTCTGAATGATCATTATGAATATGACGTGTTCTGGAAATTCGAGTGCTTATCTTATCAGCGTTTTTCGAGTGATGATATGAGCTTGTAAACGGTGATGTCTCATGAAGATGTGTTCTAGACTTTCAAAGTATATATTGGACATCGTTTACTAGGCTAAAATTGCTCGTAATACAGATCATAAATCTGGAAAATTGATGCTTGTTCTATTTTGAGTGTTCTGTTCTGAATGACATCTGTATCTTCCTGATTTAAAAAAAAAGTTATGTGAACTGATTTTAGAGTTGCTACCTTCACGAAACTTGTTTGTGACATCTAGGTCTATGTCATATAAAATTTTCAATAAATTGAAAGTCATTTGGTAGACACGATTGATCTTCGACTAGACATTTTTACTTCTGAAAAATCAATTTCCAGACTGACCTTCATGCATTATTCGATTTTTATAAAATCATATGTTCAAAATCTGGAAATACATCTCCATGAAAAATGTTCATCGCATCTGCATCTATCTGGTGTAAAATTTTCATGAAAAATAAAACTCATTTGATCAGTATGATTGGCTCTCAATCGTACCATTTTGTGCCTATAAAAACTGCATTCCAGAATAACATTCCTGTGCTCCTAAATTTTTATATAATCGTTGGTTTGAGATCTAATGAAGGTATCTTCATGAAAAGTGTTCATTGCACTTCAATCTAGCTTGAAAAAAAAAATCAGAAAATAATATTTCATGTAATTTGCAACCAAAAAAAAAAAAAAAAAAAGAAGAAGCGATTTCTCTCTATTATTGCACATACGAGCATATGTTGTCTTAATGCGTGTTTGTAGATCGTTGAATCTATGTCTACCTATAGCTAACCGCATCATTTAGGATTTTCAAAAAGGCGCTACTTAAAATAGATTGCCCTTTGTAGTGGCCAAAATATATATATTTCAATGTTATGATTGTAAAAATAAGAACTCCGACAAAGAAAAAAATTAAATCTCTCACCACATTTAAAAGATTTTAATCACATTCAATATCCCAGATATCTCGATGGATGGGGTTCATAACTCGGAAATCGGTTGGCTTTTATTCTAACACCAAATTGTCATTAATTATCAGCAAACTTAATATCTTCTCATTGTCAAATCAGACACGGGAGTATTCCTCTACTTTTGTTTTATAGTTTTCTTACATACCAATTTATTTGTCATTTTAGTTAATTACTATTGGCGCTAATATCACGTAATTTTTATTGGCACGTGCTATCATGTTGCTTTCTATGTAGTTCCTTAAAGTTAAACACAAAGAAATTAGATATTCAACAAAGTTCACTATATTAAAATCAATTGAAACTCAATGAATCTCCTCAAAAACCATTGCAAGAACTACTTCTAAGATGTAATATGCCTCATTGATGCTTTTATATCTTTCCTTCTGCAAAGTGGACAAAAGTTCCTCTTCATGAGCCATAGTGAAAGTGATGCCCCCAATCCAGATTTCCAAGCTTATCTTCAACAATGTAGTCATCCTGATATAATTCCAGCAAATAAAAGGTACAATTTAGTATTATATATGTATACTCAGTTTAAATTTAGCTAAGATAATTACTTGTGAACAACGACATTGTTCCTTAATTCTATCTTAAAATATGTTTGAGTAAATAAAGTGGTTCTTACTAGACAAATACAACAGGATTCAGCTTCGATATTGGATTCTTCCGAAGTAGAGGGTTGGGGTTGATATTGCTGCGACTTGAGATGTGTTGAGATGGCTTCCTTACTCAATCCTATGGAAATATCTCCACCTTGTTTGTCAAGGTAGACCAATTCTTAATCAAAAAGCATATGAGGAAAACCTAAGTATTTCACAATCACCTCCACTTAAGTAAATTATTTCTCAAGTATCGAAAATATTGCTTGCTCAAGGGCTAACTAAAGTCGCAACTAGATGTCCCTTAATCTCAATCAATGTCTACATCAACGCACCTTTGCTTTGGTTTTTAGTTGTTTGAATGTAAAATACACAATAACACACATATATGTAATGAAGGGGCTCAAGCATATATATATATATATACCCACAAAGATGAATAACAACAATTTCACTAATTCAGACATTTCGACATCAACATGAGAGATAAAACTCGAAAATCATGTCCACAACAAAACTGATGACACCATTGCAGATGTTTGAAGTCATACATAAGCAACAATCTCTGTTTAGTTTAACCTTTTATAGTTAACTAAAAGTTTTAAAATTGATTGGGAAAGTGCAATTGAGTCCTGAAAGTTTGTAAAAAGTGTAGTAAAATCTTAAAACTTGTCAAATTGATTTAGTCGAGTCATTCCTTTAACATCATCCACTTTAGCTAATGGAAAAATGTTGATATGTCTTATTTCATTAATTTCTTAAGATGCGTGGCAATGACGTGGCGCCTACCAAGTGCCACATCGGAAAAAAAATCATTATAGAGTTATAAATACAAACAAAAATAGATTAAAAAAATATAAATTAAAACGAAAAAAAAAAACACAAACTCACCCACGGCTTGGCTAAGCCCTCGCCGGTGACCATCGCCATAACTGTCAGGAAGGACCGGCGAATGTTGAATCTAGGGGAGGGTGCGATGGTGCCCTTTGCCCCATATCTGAGCGAGGGTCATTGGGCCTTGCCCAAGGTCACGTACCCCAAGCAAAATGGCTAGAATGAACCTTAACAATAATCAAATGAAATGGCTAGAATGAACTTTACAAGCATATAAGCAAAGACAACCCATGACCATTAATTAAGGCTTTTAAACAAATTCAATACCATATGGAATGGGAAAAAATAAAATAAAATAATATACGTACTTGATTTGACAAGCATTGGCCATAATTAAACCTTGATCAATATTAGCTTGCAAAAAATGGCCATTCATGAAAAAAAAATTATAAATAAATATTAAAATTATTTATATAGATAAAAGGTGAGCAAATAATCATAGATTTGGTAGAGAATGAACTAAGGTCATTGATTGATCATTGAATTGATTATGTGAAATAAATTTTAGAATGTGAACCTATGCATATGATTGTCTTGACAATCAATTATAAAAAATGGTTTTATAAGATCCAAATAATATAGTTGCTAGTAGAATATCCCACACCCTCCAGGATATGAAGATCTATTAGATTGTGTAGTTCTTCGCAATGCAATTAGTTACCCTTGAAATTGATACTTCTCATACAATATCTTTATCAGTATAAGCAAAATTTGTAAAATGTGACAAAAAAGACTTCTGCACGAAAAAAGAAAGAAAGCATATAGGTTGTTACAAACATAGATACCCTAATGACAATATAGATTAAATAATAATAATAATAATAATAATAATAATAATAATAATAATAATAATAATAATAATAATAATAATAATAATAATAGTACACTTGAAGAAATATGCTTCATCTAAAAAAAAAAAAAATCCAAGATTTGAACAATGGATGTAGTATACATACTCTTCAAATTCCTTTTTCACATTTGAAATAAAGAGAAAAAAAAACATAGTGCATGAGTTGAAAAACTACCTATATCATACCATATTCTAAGGAGAAAAAAGGGATATGAAAGGGGACAAAAGAGTAGAAGAGCACATGAAAAATAACCTGGACGATCTAGACCAATGTGAGAGTTCAAGAGAATTTTGATGTAATTTGCATAGAGTATGACAAAAAGAGGAGATGATATAAAATGAAGACAAACTTCAGGAGGACAAGTCGACAGTACAAAAGTTGTCTCTATTTATATTATACTTCCTCATGCTTGATTGAGTAAATTCCAACTTACAATATTGGAGAGCTTTCTCAATTGACATCGCTTTTCAGTTGCTGAAAAACCCTATTTTGAATTGTCATCTTACATTTGGATACGTATTTTATTCTTGAACTAGTCTTGTTTTATTGAATTAATTATTGTTTTGGTCTACTATTCTCCCTCTACCACAATATTTAAAATGGCTTGATCTTATTTAATCTTAATTTTTTCATAGATTCTCAAAGTAATCCACCAAAAGAGTGCAAGACCTTTTAATATCATTCCTTGTAAATTATAATAATTTTCTTATCCGATGTAGACGGCTTTAAGGTCCGGAATCTAGTATGAGATTTGTAAGTTAAGTATGTACTTGTTATCAAATTGGTAAGTGATATGTCTAAGTTCATTAATTTGGCTTCCTAAAACGATCGATTGATGGATATTCTAAATTAGTTACTAATTGACCATATGTACCATTAGGATTACTTAATTTGCATCTACTTATTTATATATTTTGCTCATTGGCAACCGTTAACGGTTATATTAGATTTTCTCAATTTAAATTTGTTCTTTATTATTAAGTAAATGAAGCCGATATTGTTACATCATCGACATAAGATGTCATTTCCTAGAGATTATTCCAAATTGCACCTTGGAAACAGAAAAAGAAAAGAAGAAGAAAAATTGCAATTCAAGTATGATGATATATAGCTTACTAATTAAAAATTCAACTCTACTTCATTTAGCCAAAGAGTAAGAAAAAAATCTTTGAAATACAAATGATTGCCAATGGTCCATATGAAGATGATTACTTGTCCTCATGAATTTTTGCGGAAAAAAATCCCACAATAATAAAATTGTTGAAGAAAAGAAAAGTATATTGATGCAAGAAAATATACCCATTGACCTTTTAGTGGGAAATACAAAAAACACTTTACCATATACTCTCTTTTGCCTATTTCCAATAGGTCTATTTTTAAAACAACTTGCTCACTCGCACCGACGCACGTATCTAAAAATAAACCTCATAACGTATCTTCGTGCGTTCATTTTTCTTCATCAATGCTAATTGGGTAAGTTTAAACTTGTTGTATTCTATTCATTTCCCTTATTAACTTATATGATTATACATTAATTATTTGATTACTTTTGTGGTAGCCAATCTAGTCATTATCTATTTTTAGGGCATTTGAATTCTGTTTTTGAATTTTCTTTTTGTTGCCATTTATTTAATTCTATTTGCATTCCAATTCTTTCCTTAATGCCTTTTCCGCTCCCATTGTCTTTAAAATGCATTCCTTCAATAGTAAGAGTAAAACAGGAGATATAATTATTAGGTAAACATCCTTTTGTATATATATATATATTTTTTTTTGGGCAAAATCCTTTTGATTAGTAATTGACTTTGGAAGCTATTAATGTATTCATCATCTCTATCTCTCTTTGTGTGCTTTTTTTTTTTTTTTTTTTGCAAACCCCCTGGTGACGCTAGCAGGGAAACTACTACTTTAATGCCACGCTTAAATTGTCTAATGATCCGCTAGCCTCCCTACAACTTGCGTTGCAGGGCTTCGAACTCCCAACCTCCCCGTGGAGGTCTGGAACCTACCCAGCGGAGCCACCTGAGGTGGTGGTTCTCTTGTTTCTCTATTGTAAATAATTTAAATTGAAATTTAGGGATGTTGGCATCTATAGCAGTTCATTTTCTTTTTTAGGTGCAGATTGAAGAAAAATGAGGCGAAGAGAAACACAAACTATAATAGTCTAGGTCTCGTCTTATTTATACGAAAAAAGGTGAAGGCTGGTTTTGGACTAAGGAGGAGGGAAAAATAAGAGTTTCCTCAATTTGGTAATTCTATTCAGCTCTTGATTTCTTCCATCTTTCGCCGCCGCCCCCGATGGCGTCCGCGCGAGTCACACTCCCGCCAGGAACAGCACGTGCGGAGCAGACGTGACTCCGCTCGCTTCCCTCTCGCCGAGAGAATGTACGAGGCGCAGCCGCCGCCGGCTTCTTCATCTCCGCAGCTGATCCGCCGCCGTGACCATGTCGGCGTCGCCCGCCCCTCGGGCCCACCTCCAACCCCGAGCTTCGAAGAAACTGGACATATGCATCATGGTAACGGCGCTTCCGCTCGCGTGGTGTTCGATGACGGTGTGGGGCGAATGTGGTGGGGAGTCGTCTTGTGTGGAGTGCGCGAAAAATGCTTTCTTTTGCCTGTTTCTGCTTGGTGGGTACTGCATTTGGGCACTGAGAAGTTGCGATTGCTTATTTTTAGGATGGGAATTTATGTGGGTTTGGGTAATGTGTGCTTTCTTCTTAAGTTACTGAAACTTCTGAATGCAATTTTTGGTCTTTTCCCCGCCATTGGGTGTTTGCTGCGGCTGCAGGTGAACAGTTGTTTGGGCAAAATGGGGAAGCCTGTTATAAAAGCAGCGGATTCTGCAGGGCTCGATCTTATACCCATGTCGTTTGGCTGTGCTGAAGAGGCTGGAAAAACCATAGAGGTGTGTGGGAAAGAGATTACGGTGCACGGACCTCAG
This sequence comes from Eucalyptus camaldulensis, assembly GCA_019915185.1. Taxonomy (NCBI): domain Eukaryota; kingdom Viridiplantae; phylum Streptophyta; class Magnoliopsida; order Myrtales; family Myrtaceae; genus Eucalyptus; species Eucalyptus camaldulensis. The sequence goes on along the minus strand of JAHSVA010000014.1, from coordinate 4,910,656 downwards.
TCTTTCGTGAACACCCGGATATGATCGTGGTGACTACACCGTGCCTGATGCAGTGAACAGTAAGGGATACATCTTAAGAGATAGTGTTGATAGAAATGCATTTGCTGAAAGAATGGTCTGGTTTTTTATAGTTCCATTAAAATAGGGGTGGGAGGATTGTCTGATTATATGGAACTTCAGTAATTTTGTGAAATCTGCAAACCTTAATAGGATACTGCATGAGCCAATATGTCACCGGTCGCTTGATAAGTTCAGTTGAATTCTTGTTACTGAGCATATCTTTCTATCATCATGAAGGTGATGCTGAGCTGTATTGCAATGTTGGAGTTCCATTTGTCATGGGAACTACTTGAGGGGATAGGGATTGGCTTTACAAAACATTCAAGGATTCAAATGTATATGCAGTAATTTCCCCGCAAATGGGGAAACACGTGACAGAACCCAGGATCCTTGTTCAGTTTTAGCCATCTCTGCACTTTCTTATTTTGTCCTAATTATTCTCTAGTTTTTGGTAGGTTGTGGCATTTCTTGCAGCGATGGAAATTATGGCAGAGCAGTTTCCAGGAGCCTTTTCTGGGTATTTTTTAAAGGTGTTCAGTCCTTACTCTTCTGCATCTGCTTTCCCCTCTTCTCCTCACTTTCGTTCTCTATCTTGTGTGGTTCATCCTTTTGATTGGGTCTCGATTAATGATTTTATGGATGTTTAAGTGCACATGTAGCTGATGTTAAAATTAGAATTCCCACCAATGTTTGATTAGATACTTTTGAGAGAGCTATTGGTTGAAAGATCAACTGTGCATGAAAAAGGAAAAAGGGGTAGTAAGAATGGAAGTTCTGTGAGTTTTGTCCTATAATATGTCAATTAGGTACTGTTGATCTCTATGTTTTCTGCATCATATCAACACAAAGATGAAATGTAAACACAATGATACAAACAAGACATACCTATATCACAGAGCAGAAAAAAGACGGTGGCCAAGTGAGGTTATAGGTGACTCATTGTTTGTGTGCTAAGCCGATGTGGGACTCACGGCAGATTAGGTGCTGTGAATCTTATCTGATTCTATCCCGTAAGCTTATCTTTATTTAGTTCCTATCCTCAGTTAGATTTGTTGTGTTTTGCCTGTTATCATTTAACTCGTCATGTTTCATTTGCTTGGTTATCAAGTTAAATGATGGTTGAGTACTGTGCCAGTTGTTGTGAAGTGACCCTTTTACCAGAATGGGGAATGAGATAGGAGTTCGGGTACTCATACACTGAACCACTATCTTCACTGAAGTACGAGGGAACAAATAAGAGGGAGAAAAAAGATTTTTTGTTAGGTGAGAAATAGGCTTTTTATGTTGCTATCTTGGGAAGCACGAGAGCTGGAATCTGTGGCAATTCAAGTCCCTCTGGGTTTTCCATGGTTACCCTTTTGTTACACTCTTATATTTTGAGCGATTCGGGGGCACTTCTGTCCTTAAAATGCCATAGTGTGGTTTCACCCCCTTCCTACTTCTCCTCACTTTTTCTTTGCCAGTTTGAACAGGTGCATCGTTGATATCTATTTTGGTGCACTGAGTTGTAGTGGAAGAACAGGTATTATGCTGCTTTCTTAACAATATTTTGAGAATTGGTATTCGTTGTTGCTGGGATCTGGTCTGGTGATTTGCATTGATTGATAAACATTTACTCGTGTGCAATGAATTTGGGTTAATTTATAATATTGCAACACTACTGTTTTACTCTTGACCTAATGATGCCAAATTTATATTGTAGACATGGTTTAGTAAGTTATTGCTGTTTTCAGTTCATATCTGGATGTGCTGATGGTGGCACTGGTGAATCTGTTTAAAGTACAGGTGATGGAGTCCCATCAATCAAGCAAATTGGACACATCTGGAACAGCTAAGGCGGTAATTTCTTGCTTTAAGAAGTTGGGAGTGTCTTTTGACATGGATCAGGTGGGTTGTGAAATTATGTTTTTGACTTTTGACTCAATTTATTTGGAAATTCTTGTTGATTCTTCTTTTGTTTATCCTAAAAAAGGCACATTGAGAACATGTATGTATTTGTTGCTAGTCCAGATCATTTATCTGTGTTTATATGAATTGAATTGTTAGCAAGCAGGCTGTAGATTAGTTATTGGCCAAACACATGATTTTTGTTTTTTAGTTTGTTCCTTTAATCTTGATGAAGCTTTGTTTTTATGCACTTCCGGCAAGAGCTAAGAGGTCTTTAGGTTTAGTTCTTATACCATTGGCCTACTTGCCTATGGGGCAAAACCTTCGTTTTATACTTGTGTGTTGAATATCTTCTAGATTATGCATGAGTGAATGGCACAGTAGACGATAAACTGTAACAATAATCTTTGTCATTGTTGGTTCTATAATTAAGATTACTATTATTATAAGTATTTCCACATCGAAAATATCTCACAGTTATCTGTGCTTTTGCTTTGGAATACCATCAGATCCAGATGATCTGTGATCCTAAACAACAAATGGAGATGGTGGGAGTTCCAGAAGAGTATTTGTCTGGTCATGCTTTCCATTTGTATCATCTGTCATTTCCTGATGAAACGTAATTATTTTTTTATTTTTTGATATGTCCACCTTATTTCATATGATTTTCTAGAGATGAGTATCACGAAATATTCATCTACTTTTTACAGAGTTTGTTTCGAGTTTCAGCACAATGTTTGTGGTAGATCAATATATGCCGAGGGTACAGTTGGTGCTTAAAGAAGGTGATAATTCTTCCAACTGAACCCACTTTAGTTTGGAATTGAGTGTTTTCCTGGATGTACAAGTGCACACTGATCCAAACTTGCCCGTAATGATATTCAAGAGTTATTTTCCTTGCCAAAAGTGAAACGAAGGCATTACAAAATGGCAGGCTTTGAAGTGACACCAGCTCACCCCTCCTATATATACTTGTATAGTCAGATTCACACAATGTCTGAATGCAATGTACAATGTATTAGTTCTGAATGAGGAAATGTGTTCTTTGTATCTAATCGAAGTTAACTGTTTGGAGTTGCAGATAGTTATTGTCCCTATGGATCCCATAGCCAATGTACTCGCTGATTTTGGTTTGTCAGTGTGTTGTCTTTTTGCAGATCCAGCAGAAGGCAGACCAGCATATACACAATATGATTGATGTATTGCGTGAGGTTAGCATGCGTTAATACTAGTTTCATGCTGAGGTTTCTTGTGCAGCGTTTAACTTTCAGGTCAGCTGTATTGTCTTAGTTCTGTGTTGTGGTCTTGAATAATCTTTACCCTTGTTATAATAATTATTATTAGTAATTGTTTGGCAGATGTCGTATCTCCATCCAACTCAGGACTCTGGTTTTTAGAATTCTTTATACTTATTGTTGCTTTATATGGCAATGGAGTAGAGAAAATTGCAAGACTTGTTTTGAAGATGGATCATTAAGCTTGAGCAGCTGCAGCTTCTCTTTGAGATGTCAGGATTTTGATCATTTGCAATTCCAAGCACGTCTTAAAATCAGATAATGCAAAGTAGAGTAGAATAGTTTTGTAATTTTCCATTGACTCTCTCATACTCAGCATCATCAACAACTACTGTACTGTTCGAGCCCGCAGGCTAGGAAGCCTTATGGAATTGTCCTGCTTTTCTCATTAATGAAGTTTGATGTTCAAACTTGAAAGGCCCCCAATGGTTCAAAATGAAGTTCTCCATGGAAAATGCATTCCCACTTTCTCTAAGAGAGATGATCATGTGTGGGTGTCAAAGACCTATGAACTTGAAAAGTGTTTGATTCTCAATGAATAAGATGAGAGGGAAAACAAGAACGTGGTAAATTAAAAATTAGATTGTCTAAGCAAATAAATAAATAAATAAATAAATAAATAAAAAGGTCGATAAATCTCATCATAAATTTGAAATTTATTGTATGTGAACTCCTGAGATCTGTCTCATTCATATTGCTAGTGCTGCTGCCGCCACAATGCAAATTAGACAATAATCTTCACCTTGAGCCATTTTGCAATGTAGTGGTAGCAAAAGCAATGGCCGCAATCTAACTTTCCAGGTTGATCAGGATAGGCATCCTGCAATGATGTTAGCAAAAATGAGAGTATAATGAGTGGTCGATATATTCCATTTAGCCTAGATTTGTCTTAAAAGTTATGTACTGACTAAATTTTTTTGCCATTCTTCTTTTACCTCGATGTTCTTACATAATGAAGTGATTCTTACAAGTTAGATACAATATGTTTTGGGCCTTGAATTTCATTGATTAGGCATGCTTGCGAGCACTTTTCTAGTTTTATGCCCTTTTTGGCGTTATATTAGGCTTTTATTTATTTTTCTAAATGCTTTACTGGTTAATGTAACTTTTTGGGTTTTCCAATGTCACTTAGGGTTAACGGGTACTTACTTGATCTATTCTATGTATGAGGTAGCTTTTTGTCATATTTCACATAATGAAATAGAAAAGTGATTTCTCTTTGTTAGTGCGCAAGTGAGCGGTGTTGTCTTAGTGTATGTGGGCAGATCGATGAATCTGTGTTTACCTATAGTTAACTGTATCACTTAGGATCCCCAAAAAGGTGCTGCTTAAAATAGACAGTCCTTTGTAGCGATCAAAAAAATAATTCAATGTTATTAATGTAATTTGTGTGTCTGTGTGTTTAAGTGAGAGAGAGTATCTACTGCCCATATAACTAATACATCTTTGCCCAATCTAATCACCATATATATCCCCATTTCATTATCAAGATCTCCTACGTATTCTAATTTTCATTTTGCTTATATAAATTAAATCTCCCACCGCATATAAAAAGTTTTAATCACGTTCACATCTGAAATATCTTGACGGATGGTGTTCATAACTCAGAAATCGGTTGGCTTTTATTCTAGTTAACATCATATTGTCATTAATTATCAACGAAGCTTATATCTTGTCATTGTCAAAACAAACATGGGAGTATTTCACTACTTAGGTTTCATAGTTTTCTTCAATACCAATTTATTTGTTATTTTAGTTAATTATTACTGGCGCTAATACTACGTCACTATTATTGGCGCATGCTATCATGTTGCCTTCTATTTAGTTCCTTAAAGTTAGACACAACATATTCAACAGTGTTAAATATATCAAATTTAGTTGAAACTCAATCAATCTCTAGAGAAACCGTTACATGAACCACTTCAAAGATGAAATATGCCTTATTCATAATTTTATTGCTTTCCTTTTACAAAGTGGACAAGAGTTCCTCCTCATGAGCCATTTTTCAATGCAGCCATGGTGAAAGCGATGCCCACAGTCCAACTGTCCAAGCTTATCTTCAACAATGAAGTCATCCTGCAAATAGTCCAGCAAAATAAAAGGTACGATTTAGTAACATATATGCATACTCATAGTTTAAATTTAGCTAAGACAATTATTTATGGACAACAATATTGTTCCTTAATTCTATCTTAATATTTTCTTGAGTAAATGAAGTGGTTCTTACTAGACAAATACAGCAGGATTCGGCTTCGACATTGTACTCTTCCGAAGTAGAGGTTTGGGCTTGATATTGCTGCGACTTGAGATGTGTAGAGATGGCTTCCTCACTCAATCCTGTGGAAGCATCTCGACCCTATTTGTTGAGGTGGATCAATTCTTAATCAGAAGCATATGAAGAAAACTTAAGTATTTCATAGTCACCTCTCTTTAAGTAAATTATTTATCAAGTATCGAAAATATTGCTTGCTCGAGGGCAAACCAAAGTCAAAAATAGATGTCCCTCTACATCAATTCGACATCAATGCACATTTGGATTGGCTTTTAGTTGTTTGAATGAAAAATACACAATAACACACATAAATGTAGTGAAGGGGCTTGAGCATATATATACCCACGAAAATGAATTACAACAATATCACTAATTGAGACATTTCGACGTTGGTTGAGAGATAAAACTTGAAAATCACGTCCCCAACAAAATTCAAGATTTAGGGTAACAAATATTATTACTCGTAAACTTCTATGTCCACTACAAAACTCATGACGCCACTGCAAATGTTTGAAGTCATACACAAGTAGCCATTTCTATTTAGTTGAACTTTTTATAATTCATAGTACTATAAAAGAGATTATGTATATATTGATGCTCTGTTTGTTTTGTAGAAAGTTATAATTTAGGAAACATTTTCTTCAAAACGATTGCCTGTATTGTTTACAAAGATAAATGAATGAAAAATATTTTCATCGTTCATGAAAATATCTAGACTATCATTTAGGTGGAAATTTAAAATACATGCAAGCCAGTACAAATCTACGAGGAGACAAAATAAGAGGTAATGACAATTATGACATTATTAGGTTATGGTTAATTATTGCCAAAAAAAATAAAAATAAAAATCCATCAACACTAATAAGATATTCCTTTTTCTACATGACATGAAGTTTCATATATTTTCTAAAATATTTAAAAAAGGTATACTTAGTTATATATTATCTTGATATGGCGTGTAAATTAAAAGTTCATATCTAATATAAAAATGAGAATCACAAGTTTAATACAATGCGATTGTCTTTTGGCATAAAGAGCATGATATATGTGGAAATGCATCACATAATTGGTAGTAAAAATCGGTATCAATTTAAAAATCTCAATCTCAAATACTCTTTTCAAGGAATTATATTCATGAAATTTCTAATGGGATTATCATACTTAATTTAGGAACCAAATTAAGAATTATGTGAAAATTTGTTGAGTTTTCAAATCTAGTACTACAAATAAGATGTCGCCGTCCCTAGAATGAAACATGAATACACAAAGATATAATAATATTACATTTTTGGAACATACCTCGTGTGTTCTCAATTGAATGGCAGCCCACGGTGATGGAGATGATATCTCGGGATGAGGTCTAGCTCGCCTCACCCCTCTACTTGCCCATCCCGGCAATCTAGATGTCGCAGAAGTAAATCGATTGTTTATACGAAATCGTCGCTGGCCATCTAGCCCTGCTGAGTTCTCTGTTGTTACATGGCCATTGGAAAGAACGTCACTTCCTGGAAAAACGTTCGGTTCAAAAAGTTCATTTGTGGTATGGTCGATTGTGTTGTTGTTTTCATTTTCCATTATAGAGGCCTGTAAATGTAAAATCTTTTGTTAGAGAATTATAATAAAAATATTCGTATATATATGTGTGTGGGTATACGCTGTTCATTATGCCAGAATAGCTCTAAAAAAATGAACCTAATATGTTTTCTTGACGAAATATTAACATATTATGTACTAAATCATGAGAAAAAAAAGGATGACATTACCCTAGGGAAAAATATAAAATATTTTCTAGCAAATGAATGGATTTCATATTATTTCTTTATGCTTACATTAGTGATGTTATCGATATGAAAGAACACATTTGTTGTCAAATGGTGAATCAATCCACTAACTGTGTAGAATTCCTTCTTTTGGAAAATTTTACATGGACAAAAAAATGGTAAACTATGTATGAACGTCACTAAGGACAATTTTGATAATACTCATAGACAATAAAACCATTAAGATTTGATGAAATTGCAGAATAAATATTAGGGACAAGTTTGTTAAAAGTTTTAAAATCAGTCATGAAAGTGCAATTAAATCTTGAAAGTTGTAAAAAGTGCAATAAAATCTTAAAACTTGTCAAATTGGTTTAAACAAGTCATTTTATTAATTTCGTCCACTTTAACTAACGGAAAATGCTTACATGCCTTATTTTATGACTTTCTTAAGACACGTGGCAATGACGTATAATTACATACAAATTTATATTAAAAATAAAAAGCAAAAAATTAATATAAAAAAAAAACACAAATTTACCCATGGCTTGGCCAAGCCCTTGCCAATGGCTGCTGCTAAAATCATCGCGAAGCGCTAGTGAAGGTCACCCTCATTGGCCCCAAGCAATGCCTTAGTGGCTCCCGATGAGGGCCTATTAGCCCAAATCTAGGGGACGACGCGACCCTCACCCCAGCCTCACCCCAGATCTGAGCAAGAGTCATTTGGGGTTGCCCACCCAAAGCAAAATTGCTAGAATAAACCGTAATAATAATCATACGAAATTGGTAGAATGAACTTTACAAGCATAGAAGCACAAATAGCCCTAACAATTTATTAAGGCTTTTAAACAAATTCAATACCATATGGAATGGAAAAGAAGAAGAAGAAGGAATATACGTACTTGAATTGAGAAGGACCAGCCAAAGTTAAACCTTGATGGAAATTAGCCTGCAAGAAATGACCATTCATGAAAAAAATGATAAGTACATATAAAAAATTATTTATTTAGATAAAAAGGTGAGCAAATAATCGTAGATTCCCTAGAGAAGAAACTAAGGTCACCGATTGATCATTGAATTGATCATGTGAAAAAAAAATTTAGAATTTGAATCTACGTGTATGACTGTCTCGACAATCAAATAGACAATCAAATATAATGAATGGGTTTATAACATCCAAATAATTTGGTTGCTAGTAAAATATCCTACACCCTCCAAGATACGACAATCTATTAGACTGTGTTGTTAGTCTTCATAATGCAATTATTTACCTTGAAATTGATACTTCTCATACAATCTCTCTATCATTATAAGCAAAATTTGTAAAATGCGACAAGAAAGACTTTGACATGAAAAAAGAGAAAGCATATAGACATCAATACCCTAATGAAAATATAGATTACAAAAATAATAAAAAAGTCACTTGAAGAAATATGCTTCATCTATCAAAAACATTAGACGTCTTAACAATGGATGTAGTATACATACTTTTCAAATTCTTTTTCACATTTGAAATAAAGAGGAAAAAAAAACCATAGTGCACGAGTTGAAAAACTACCTATATCATACCATATGCTAAGAAGAAAGAAGGATATGAAAGGGAAAAAAAAGATCAGGGAAGCACATGAAAAATAACCTGGAAGATCTAGACCGATGTGAGAGTTCAAGAGAATTTTGATGTAATTTGCATAGACTAAGACAAAAAGATGAGATGATACCAAAATGAAGACAAACTTTAAGAAGACAAGTTGGTAGTGCAGAACTTATCTCTATTTATATTATCCTTCCTCATGCCCGATTGAGTAAATTCTAACTTACCATATTGGAGAGCTTTCTCAATTTGACATCTCTTTTTAGTTGCTGAGAAATCCTAATTCGAATTGTCATCTTACATTTGTATTTGTATTTCATTCTTGAAATAGTATCGTTTTATTGAGTTAATTCTTTTCTTGGTCTACTATTCTCCCTCTCCCACAATATTTAGATGGTTTGATCTTGGTTAATCTTAATTTTTTCATAGATTCTCAAAGTAATCCACCAAAAGAGAGCGAGACCTTTTAATATCATTCATAGTAAACGGTAGCAATTTTCTTATCCGATGTAGATGGTATTAAGGTCCGGAATCTACTATGAGATTTGCAAGTTAAATATGTACTTGTTATCATATTCGTAAGTGATATATCTAAGTTCGTTAATTTGATTTCTTAAAACGGTCAACTAATGAATCTTTTAACTTACGTACTAACTAACCGTACATACCGTTAGAATTACTTAATTTTCATCTACTTATTTATATATTTTTCTCGTTGGCAACCGTTAACAGTTATTTTATATTTTCTCAATTTGAATTTGTCCGTTATTTTTAAGTATATGAAGCCAATATTGTTATATCAGCGACATAAGATGTCATTTATCAGTGATCATTCCAAATTTCAACTTAGACACAAAAAGATGCAATTCAATAATTGACGAGATATAGCTTACTAATTAACAATGCAACCTTACCTCATTTAGCCAAAGAATAGGAAAAACTTCTGGAAATAAAATGGTTGTCAATGGTTCATATTGAGATAATTATTTATCCTCATGAATTTTGGTGGAAGGAAATCCCACAATAATAAAATTGTTGAAGAAAAGAAAAGTATATGGATGCAAGAAATTATACACATTGGCCTTTTAGTGGGAAATACAAGATATTTTACCATATACTCTCTTTTGCCGATTTTAGATAGGTCTACTTTGGGACAACTTGGTCACACATGCAACTCACGTATCCAACAATAAACCTCATAACATATCTTTGTCGTTCAACTTTCTTCATCAAGGCTAAATGGGTCAGTTCAGGTTTGCTGTATTCTATTCATTTCCCTAATTAGCATAAACTTATATGATAATACATTAATTATTTGACTAATTTTGTGGCAGCACAATCTAATCATTATCTATTTTTAGGGCACTTGAATTTTCTTTTTGTTGCCATTTATTTAATTCTATTTGAATTTAAATTCTTTGCTTAATGCCTTTTTCCTTCTCGTTGTTTTTAAAACTTAGTCCTCTCGTATTTTTTTTTTCACATTCCAAAGAGAAAGACAACAATATATAAATTACGTAGACATCCTCGTGTATAGATTCATTTTTTTTTGTCAAAATCCTTTTATTAGTGATTGACTTTGGAAGCTATGCTCCTCATCTCTACCTCTCTTTGTACGTGCTTTTGTTTCTGTATTATAAATAATTTAAATCATAAGTTACTGAAACATCTCAATAAATTTTTCGATTTTTTCCTGGCCATTTTTTTTTTTGGCTTAGTCGATAAATGCATTGCGCATGTGCTGTTGCTGCAGGTGAACAGTTGTTCAAGCAAAATGGGGAAGGCTGTTATAAATGCAGCAGATTCTGCAGGACTCGATCTTATCCCAATGTCGTTTGGCTATGCCAAAGAGGCTGGAAAAACCATAGAGGTGTGTGGCAAAGAGATTAAGGTGCACACATCTTCAGATAGAGAAAGCGTTGCGGTGTTGGTCTTTTGTGAACACCCGAATATGCCTGATGCAGTGAACAGTAACACATCTTTAGAGAAAGTATCGATAGAAATTCATTTGCCGAAAGAGAGGTCTCGTTTTTCAAAGTTCCAATAAAATATGGGTGGGAGGATCAATCTGATTGTTTGGAAATCCAGTAATTTTTTGAAATCTACAAACCTTAACAGGATATTGCACGAGGCAATAAGTCACTGTTCGCTTGATAAGTTCAATTAATTTCTTTCTATTATGAAGGTAACGCTGAGCTGTATTGCAATGTTGGCGTTCCATTTGTAATGGGAACTACTGGAGGATATAGGGATTGGCTTTACTAAACAGTCGAAGATTCAAATTTATATGCAGTAATTTCCCAACAAATGGGGAAACAATTGACAGAACCCACAATCCTTGTTCAGTTTTAGCTGTCTTTGCACTTTCTTATTTTTTCCTAATTATTCTCTAGTTTTTGGTAGGTTGTGGCATCTCTTGCAGCGATGGAAATTATGGCAGAGCAATTTGCAGGAGCCTTCTCTGGGTATCTTCAGTCCTCATTCTTCTGCATCTGCTTTCCCCTCTGCTCCTCACTTTGCTCTATGTTTTGTATGGTTCATCCTTTTGACTGGGTCTCGATTAATGATTTTATGGATGTTTAAGTGCACATGTAGCTGATGTTAAAATTAGAATTCTCACCACTGTTGGATTAGATACTTTCGAGAGCCATTGGTTGTAAGATCAACTACACATGAATAAAATAAAATAAGATACTAAGAATGGAAGTTCTGTGAGTTTTGTCCTACAATTTGTCAATTAGGTACTGTCGATATCTTTATTTTCTGCATTATATCAACACAAAGATAAAATGGAAACACAATGATACAAACAAGACACAACATAAATCACAAAGCAGAAAAAAGATGGTGGCGAGTGCGGTTATAGGTGACTTATCGTTGGTGTGCTAAGCCGATGTGGGACTCAAGGCAGATTAGTTGCTGTTAATCTTACTGATATAGGTCTGATTCTATCCTGTAAGCTTATCTTTATATAGTTTCTATCCTCAGTTAGATTTGTTGTATTTTACCTGTTATCATTTAACTCGTCATGTTCATTTGCTTGGTTATCAAGTTGAATGATGGTTGAGTACTCTGCCATTTGTTGTGAAGTGAACCTTTAACCAGAATGGGGAATGAGATAGGAGTTTGGGTGCTTATACACTGAACCACTATCTTTGCTGAAGTTCGAGGGAACAAATAAGAGGAAGAAAAAAGATTTTTTCTTAGGTGAGAAATAAACTTTTTATATTTCTATCTCAGGAAGGATGAGAGCTGGAACCTGTGGCAATTTGAGTTCCTCTGGGTTTTCTGTAGTTACCCTTCTGTTAAACTCATTTTTGATTGGGGGACATCTTCCGTCCTTAAAATGCCATAGTGTGGTTTCACTCCCTTCCTACTTCTCCTCACTTTTTCTTTGCCAGTTTGAACAAGTGCATCGTTGATGTCTATTCTGGTGCACTGAGTTGTAGTGGAACGCCATGTGTTATGCTGCTTTCTTTAGAATAGCTTGAGAATCGGGATTCGTTGTTGCTGTGGTTTGGTATGGGGGTTTGCATTGATTGATGAACATTTGCTCGTGTGCAATGAATTTGGGTTAATTTATAATATTATAACACTCTACTGTTTTACTCTTGACCTAATGATGCCAAATTTATACTGTAGACATGGTATGGTAAGTAATTGTTGTTTTCAGTTCACATTTGGATGTGCTGATGGAGGCAGTGCTGAACTTTTTTAAAGTATGGGTGATGGAATCCCATCAATCAAGCAAATTGGACAATCTGGAACAGCTCAGGCGGTAATTTCTTGCTTCAAGATGTTGGAAGTGTCTTTTGACATGGACAGGTGTGTTGTGAAATTATGTTTGTGACTTTGACTCGATTTATTGGGAAATTCTTGTTGATTCTTTTTTATTTATCCTGAAAAAGGCACATTGAGGAACATATACATATTTGTTGCAAGTCCAGATCATTTCTGTGTTTATATATATTGAATTGTTAGTAAGCAGGCTGTAGATTAGTTCTTGGCCAAACACATGATTTTTGTTTTTTAGTTTGTTCCTTAAATCTTGATGAAGCTTTGTTTTTATGTAATTCTGGCAAGAGCTAAAAGGTCTTTGGGTTCAATTCTTATACCATTGGCCTACTTGCCTATGGGGGAAAACCTTCATTCTGCACTCACATCTTGTATATCTTCTAAATTATGTATGAGTAGTAGACGATAAATTGTAAAAATAACCTTTGTAAATGCTGGTTCTATTATTAAGATTATTATTAGTATTTCCACCATAAAAAAAATCTCACATTTATCTATGCTTTTGCTTTGGAATAGCATCTGATCCGGATGATCCGTGATCCTGAACAGCACAAATGGAGATGGTCTGAACAGCACAAATGGAGATGGTGGGATCATGCTTTCCATTTGTATCATCTGTCATCACCTGATGAAACATAATAATGGATTATTTTTTGATATCTCCACCTTCTTATTTCATATGATTTTCTAGAGATGAGCATCACAAAATATTCATCTCCTTTACAGAGTCTCTTTTGAGTTGCAGCACAATGTTTGTGGAAAATGAATATATGCCGAGGGCACGTTGTTGCTGTCTTGTTTTTAGCCAAGAAGGTGATGATTCTTCCAACAGAAATTTGTGCACACTAATCAAAACTCGCCCGTTATGATATTCAAGGGTTGTTTTTCTTTACTCGCCAGAAATGAGACATGGCATTACAAAATGGCAAACTTAGATAATCAGATTCATCTAATGTCTGAATGCAATGTACAATAAAGCTCTGAATGAGGAAATGTGTTCTTTGTATCTAATCGAAGCTAACTGTTTGGTGTTGTAGATAATCACTGTCCCGATAGATTTGACTATTTGCGATGCAAAGCACGCATGTTAAAATCGGAGGATATCTGACCAAAAAAAAAAAAAAAAGAAAATCGGAGGATGCAAATTAGATTAGTTTTTTAATTTTCCTGCGACTTTGGCAAGTATTGCACTGTTCGAGCTCGCGACTTGGGAGCCATAGGAAGTGTCCTGTTTTTCTCATTAATGAAGTTTGATGTTCAAACTTGAAGGTTTGCAATGGTTCAAAATGGCAGTTCTCTATGGAAAATGCACTACTACTTGTTAAACGGGAGACGATCGTGATGTCAAAGACTATAAACTTGAGAAGTGTCGGATTCACAGCAAATGAGATGAGAGGGGAAACAGGAACTGCTCAATTACAAATTATATTGCCTAAGCAAGAAAAAAGGTCGATTGATCTTTTCACAAATTCAAAATTTATCACAAGTGAAATCCTTTGAAATTTGAGATCAATCTCGTTCATATTGTTGGTGCTACTGCTACCACTTTGCAAATTGGATAATAATATTCACCTTGAGCCATTTCGCAATGCATTGGCCGCAAAAGCAATGGCTGCAATAGAAGTTACCGAGCTAGTCTTGACCAAGATAGGCATCCTGCAATGGTATTAGCAAAAATGAGAGTATAATGAGTGGTAATTATATTCAAATTAACCTAGATTTGTCTTAAAAATTATGTAGATATGAAATGTTTTGCCATTCTTCTTTTATCTTGTCGTTCTCACATAATAAAGCAACTCTTATTAGTCAAATACAATATGTTTTGGACCTTGAATTCCATTGTTTAGGGTTGTTTCAAAGAAATTTTCTATTTTTATGCCCTTTCTCGAGTTATAATAGGCTTTTATTTATTTTGCTCAATGCTTTATTGCTTAATGTAACTTTCGAGTTTTCCAATATTGCTTAGGGTTAACAAGGTACTTATTTGATCAATTTCTATGTATCAGGTAGCTTTTTGTCACTCTATTATTGCGCATATGAGAGAGAGTTGTCTTAGTGGTTAGTGCTTGTTTATGGATCAATGAATCCATGTTTACCTATTGCCTTATGCATCACTTAGAATCCCCTGAAAGGAGTTGCTCAAAATAGGTGGCCTTTTGACACCCAAATTTTTATCAACCTTTTAAATATCCGTTCATTTTATAAAAATATAAAAATATATAGAAAATAGAAAAAAAATGAAATGAACTAAAATGAATGAAAATAACAATAATATAACGTAATAAGAACAACAAATTAGCGTTGGAGGCTTGGCCTCTTCTTTTTTAAATAATAGGTTTTTGGGTCAGTTGAACCCATGTCCCCAGCTCTTTTTTTGTAATTCCCATAGCCCATCTTTTTGCTTCCTCTTAAGCCCATTTTTTTTTTATTGCTTCTTTTTTCCTTAAAAAAGCCCCACCAGAACTTAAACAAGCTCAGGCCTTATCCCCTTTTCTCTAACGCACGCTCTCTAACGAAGAAGGACGAAGGAGGCGAATCAGAGAAGACGAGAATGAGCGCAGCGGTGGGTGCCGGGAAGGTCGTGTGCATGACCGGAGCGTCTGGTATCGCCTTGTTGGCTTGTCAAGCTCCTCCTGCAGCACGGCTACACGGTCAAGGCCTCGGTCTGGGGTCCAAATGATCCGAAAAAGTCCGAACATCTGCTTGGACTTAATGGAGCGAAAGATGGACTTCAACCGTTCAAAGCAAAGCTGCTGGAAGAGGGTTCATTTAATCCTATTGTCGAGGGTTGTGAAGGCGTTTTTCCACTCTGCCTCGCCCTTTTATCATGATGTCAAGGATCCGCAGGCAGAATCACTTGCTCCAAAGCGCCTTCTGTGCAGCGTGTGGTCTTGACATCATCTATGGCTGCAGTCGCATACAGTGGAAAACCGCGGACGCCTGATGTCGTGGTGGATGAAAGTTGATTTTCTGGTCCAGACTTGTGCAGGGCAAACCAACGCGTGCCAACACTTAACACAAGTGCTGCGGCGGCGATAGCAAATATGATAAATGTTTGAAGATATTGAGAAGCGGTTGATTTTGACTTCCTATGGAGAAGGACGAAGATAATCTCTGCACTAACTCTCCCTCAAGCTTCACCGCTTGATCAAAGGAGAGTGTCCGCAATCAAAGTTTGAAGCCGAGCGAACACTGAAAATCCTTGTTCCATCACCGATCAGGACTCTCTCTTCAGTGAAGTCCAGCCGATCCGAGATCTGGCTGTTCACTCGAGCTTAAATCATCCTACTTCAAGCTCGCTGTTCTTTTTTTTTTGGTAAGGTACAAGCACGCAGTTCTTTTTTTTTGGTAAGGTACAAGCACGCAGTTCTTTGATTTCCAGAAAATTCGAAAATCGTGACTCTGATTCAAAGCTAAGTTCGCTCATGTTCTCTGAATTTTGTTTTTGATTCAATTCTTTGAGTTGATTTTCTGCATCTTTATCATGACCAGAGCTTGCTCGACCAAGCTTCCAGCTGCATCAATCACCGAAATAGTTCATCTATTCAACGAGTCCAGTACATTGGAAGAAGCTTAGTTTCCTTCGATCATTGGCTGATCTTTGAAGATTAAGGCTGTTGATTAGAGCTAAGTGATTCACTTCTTTCTCCTGGTTTCCATCAGCACATATATGATCATTATGAATATGACGTGTTCTGGAAATTCGAGTGCTTATCTTATCAGCATTTTTTGAGTGATGATATGAGCTTGTAAACGCTGATATCTCATGAAGATGTGTTCTAGACTTTCGAAGTATACATGTTGAGCTTCGATTTCATAAATCTGGAAAATTGATGCCTGCTCTATTCTGTGTTCTGTTCTGAATGACATCTGTGTCTTCCTGATTTTTTGTAAATTTCTGTGATCCGATTTTAGAGTTGGTACCTTCATGAAACTTGTTTGTGACATCTAGCTATATGTCATATAAAATTTTCAATAAAATTGAAATTCATTTGGTAGACACAATTGATCTTCACCTAGACATTTTTGCTTCTGAAAAATCAATTTCCAGACTGACCTTCTTGCGTTATTCGATTCTTATAAAATCATGCGTTCAAAATCTGGGAATACATCCCCATGAAAGTTTAGATGAGATTTCAATCTTTCTTTTTACTTTAATTCCATAGAATTTGAAGCTCATTAAAATAATCAAAAGGACCTGATCAGAGTGCTGAATCATTCCGCACCCAGGTTCTCCTTGAATACCTGAATGTGTTTTCACAAAATTCAATGGGCCTAATGACTTTATTTGAAATTTCTCAAAACATGAAAGTTAAGGTCACGATCTCAGTTTTCTTTTGACAAACTTTTTTTTTTTTTGAAATTCATACATGTTTGGTTTTTTAAAGAACCTGATCGGCGTGCTTGATAATTTCGCACCTGAATTCTGGAATCTATTTCCCAAGAGCTTTCAAGCTTGTTTCATAATTTCAATAGAATTGAGGTCTGAATTCCCTTTTCTTAATAAATAATAAATGAAAATAATAGATTAAATTTCTGAAAACCATGAAAAATCAGGAAAAAAAATCAGAAATTTGGAAAGTCCTTAAAAATTAAAATCCGAAATTGAACAAGCCTTTAGGACTTTACAATAGGATTTTTTTTTTTAGATTGTCATTTCCTTTTAAAGATAATATTAGGTTGCTTGTGTGTGTGTGTGTGTGTGTGTGTGTTTTTTCAATTATACTTAGTTGCGCATTTTAATACCTTGAGTGTTACTTTCTTTTTTGAATGGTTAGGGCAAAACTCTAAAAAAATCTTAGATAGGTTGCCATAGTATTGGTTAGCATGTAATTGAGTTAAATACCGAGAGGGCATTAGTCTTAGGACTAATGTAATCAAGTCCCAATTTCAAGATATTTGGTTGAGCATGAAATGAGATATTCTCCCATATACATTAGGTTTCTAGTTGACCTAAATAGGCTAGTGGCAACTCCTCACATAGAAATTTGTATAAAATTGATGAAATGAAAACCAAACGTCTATCGTCATGTGAGCTATGGGTTTGGGAGGACTCGAGTCAACTGAAGGCAAATTTCGCAATACCCCTAAATCTAATTTCCCTTCCCTGTCAAAGGGGTTAGGTCAGGACACCCTTTGTAAGGACAAAAAAAATAATTTGATGTTATGAATGTAAACACAAGAACTTCGACAAAGAAAAAGAATTCTCGAAGAATAAGCTGGGGATTGCATTCGACAATCTTTGATTGATTGTTCGTTCTTTCCTTTTCTTGTTTCTGTTTTTCTTTCCTTGTGGCTGTTGGCTTTCTTGTGTTTCTTGTGGATCCACAGCACCCCTACACTCTTTTGACTTCCTTGTCTTTTGAGTGTTTGCTTTTGTTGGTGCCGGGCCTCCTTCCTTGTACTTTCTTTTGGTAAAATCTATATATTTCCTACCTTTACCCAAAAAAAAAAAATACAAAAAACTTATTTGGTAAAATTAATATTACATTATTATTGTTGGTGAATGCTATTGTCATGGCTTGTGATTCTTCCATACCGGGATACCCTTATGAGTGGAGCTTAGAGTTATTGAGTGAAGAGTGAGTGATGTAGAGAGGATGAACACAACTTATTCATGAGAGTGATTTTAGGATGGTTGGTGCTAAGAGTACTAGGATAGAGCGATTATATCTATATAGAGCTCTAAAAGTGGGGTTGGCCACCATGTACACATTAGTTGGGAGTTGATGTCGCTATCCATAAACTAGTTGTTGTGCCTAAAATGTTTTGTTTTTCATACGATGGATTAGACGCCCAAGCTAAGCTGAGTATGATACGATCCGATATGAGGATGTTATTCATTGCACTATTCATGGTAACAACTAGAGAAGGAAAGTTGGCCTGATGTTATCGACCCACTAACCTATGACACTATCTTGTTGTTTTCTATTTATTTCCTTAGGGCACGCATGATAACTATATTGTTTTAGACATCAATTTTTGCATAGAAATTTATTTTTCTATTTCTATTCACTAGATAAGTTTCTAAGAAAAATATACATTTAGTAACCTTATAAAATTTATGTTCTTAAAATAAAAATTCATTTGATAACAATACAAAATTTTTCCCTCCCGAGTGGTAGTGGGAGACTTCCAACATCTGGTGGTCAGTAGGTGATCGACCGTGGGCGGCCCGTGTTCGTCGTTTGGCAATTGATGATCAATGGTAGGAGGCAGGCTGGCAGAATTCGGTGATTGGTAGTCGCCGGCGGGTGGGAGGCTAGCGTCTAGAGATTGGCAACCAGCAACCAGAGTCAAGTGGGCAGCTGACATTCAGCGACCAATGGTGGGCGGGCGACGGGCGGCGGCGAGCGTCCAACATCCTATGAGTGGCGGGTGGGCAATGAGAATAAACAATAAAAAAAAGTTTTCGATTCTCACTTTTCTTCTAGAAATAAAAAAGCTAAAAATTTTAATTTTTGATTTATGGTCCAAATCTATTTCTGGAGTAGAAATCTGTTCCAGAAATAGAAAAATAAAATTTTACTATCAAACGGATTTCTGTTCTAAACTTGTTCCAAGGAATAGAAAAACAAAGAAATAGAGAAACAAAATAGTTATCATATGCACCCCTAAAGTTAGATGGGAAGAAATTAGATATTCAACAATGACAAATATGTTGAAATTAGTGAAACTCAATTAATCTCCTCAGAAACCATTGCAAGAACTACTTGAAAGATGAAATATCCCTCATTCATAATTTCATAGCTTTCCTTTTGCAAAGTGGACAAAAGTTCCTCCTCATGAGCCATTTCTCAATATAGCCATAGTGAAAATTAATGCCCACAATCCAACTTCCCAAGCTTATCTTTAACAATGTAGTCATCCTACAATTTGTCCAGCAAAATAAAAGGTACGATTTAGTAACATAGATGCATATTGGTAGTTTAAATTTATCTGAGACAATTACTTATGGACAACAAAATTGTTCCTTAGTTTTGTCTTAAAATGTCCTTGAGTAGATGAAGTGCTTCTTACCAGACAAATACAATAGGATTCCGCTTTGACATTAGATTCTTCCGAAGTAGAGAGTTGGAGTTGATATTGGTGGGACCTTAGATGTGTAGAGATGGCTTCCTTGCCTAACCCCATAGAAACATCTCCACCCTGTTTGTCGAGGTGCACCAATTCTTAATCAAAAAGCATGTGAGGAAAAACTAAGTATTTCACAAGAAAACTAAAGATCAAGGGTGACAGATATTATTACTTGAAAACATCTATGTCCATTACAAACCTCATGATGGCACTACATGAAATGTTTGAAGTCATACACAAGCAACAATTTCTATTTACTTAAAAATTTTATAGTTCATGGTACTATAAAAGAGATTATGCATAAACTAAGTAAAAGCCAACAAAAAATGCCCTAAAGAAAAAAGAGTTGCTTTCATTACATTTTTATTTATTTATTTATAATTTCAATAGTAATAAGGGTTGAAGCAAATCACCTCAAAATTCAACATCATTTAGATGGAAATTTAATAAACACGCAAGCAAGTACGAATCTCCAGGAGACAAAATAAGAGGTAATGACAATTATGGGATTACTAGATTGTGGCTAATCATTGCTCAAAATAAAAACTCCCATTAAAGGTCCATAAGACAATACCTTTTTCTACCTGACACGAAATTTCATTTATTTTATAAAATTCTTGAAAAGATATATTGAATTACATATTTTCATGATATAACTTGTAAATTAAAGTTCATATCCTATATAGAAATAAGGATCATGAGTTTTGGAATCAAGAGTATGACGTATATGGAAATGCATCACATAATTGGTGGTAAAAATCAGTGTCAATTTAAAGTTCTCAATCTCAAAAACTCTTTTTCAGAAATATATCAACAAAATTTCCAACAAGATTATCATAATTAATTAAGGAATTAATTAAGGAACCAAATTGAGAATTATGCAAAAAATTGTTGAGGTTCAAGTCTAGAACTATAAATAAGACCATGCCTTTTCCAAGATGAAACATGAATACATAAAGATATAATAATATTAAATTTTTTTAAACATACCTCATACATTCTCACTTGAATAGTGGCCCATGGTGATGGAAAAGATATCTCAGGATGAGCTCTAGCTCGCCACACACCTCTATTCACCCATCTCAACATTCTAGATGTTGTAGAAGTGAATTCATTTGTTGAAGTCAAAGATTCGTGGCCATGTATCTTTGTTGGGTTCCCCGTTGTAATATGGCCCATAGAATGCATAGCACTCCTTGGAAAAGTGTTCCGTTCAACAAATTCATTTTCAATATGTTCAGGTGTGTTATTAGCTTGATTTTCCATTGTAGAGAACTTGTAAATGCAAATTTTTTTTGTCAGAGTATTAACAATAAAATATATATATATATATATGTGTGTGTGTGTGTGTGTGGGGGGGGGGGGTATACATTGTTCGTTATGCTGGAATGGCTCTAAAGATATGAACTCACTATATTTGCTAAGAATATATGTGCTTGATTAGAGAAGCACTGGCCAAAAGTAAACCTTGATCGAAATTAGCCTGCAAAAAATGGCCATTCATGAAAAAAAAAAATTATGAATACACGCAGTGAGCAAATAATCATAGATTCGGTAAAGAACATAATAGAAGATATCTCTCATATTATCTAAAATACGTCTTCATCGTTATGTTGATTGAGACTAAAACTGAACTAAGGTCACCGGTTGATCATTGCATTGATCACGTGAATTATATTATAGAATTTGAACCTACACGTATGACTATCTCAACAATCCAATATAAGAAAGGGCTTTATAACATCCAAATAATATGACTGCTAGTAAAATATCCCACACCCTCTGGGATACAACGATCTATTAGATTGTGTTGTTAGGCTTTGGAATGCTATTATTTACCATTGAAATCGACACTTCTCATATAGTCTATCATTGTAAGCAAAATTTGTAAAATGCGACAAAAAAGACTTTGGCATGGAAAAAGAGAACACATAAAAATTGTTGCAAAACATCAATAGCCTAATGAAAATGTAGATTAAAAAATATTAATAAAAAAATCACTTGAAGAAATATGCTTCATCTATAAAACACATCTGAGATTTGAACAATGGATGTAGAATACATACTCTTCAAATTCTTTTTAACATTTAAAATAAAAAGAAAAAAAGAAACATAGCGCATGAGTTGAAAGACTACCTATATCATAGCATATACTAAAGAGAAAGAAGGGATAAAAAGGGGGAAAAAAGAGCAAGAGAGCACATGAAAAATAACCTGGAGGATCTAGACCGATATGAGAGGTTAAGAGAATTTTGATGTAATTTGCATAGAATAAGATAGAGATGAGATGATACAAAATGAAGACAAACTTTAAGAAGACATGTTGGTCGTGCAGAACTTGTCTCTATTTATATTGTCCTTCCTCATGCCTGATTGAGTAAATTCCAACTTACCATATTGGAGAGCTTTCTCAATATGACATCTCTATTTAGTTGTTGAGAAATCCTAATTCTAATTGTCATCATACATTTTTTTTTTTTGGTATTTCATTCTTGAGTTAGTCTTGTTTTCCTGAATTAATTCTTTTCTTAGTCTACTATTCTCCATCTTCCACCATATTGAAAATGGTTTGATCTTAGTTAATCTTCATTTTTCATAGATTCTCAAAGTAACCTACCGAAAGAGTGCAAGACCTTTCAATATCATTCTTTATAAATGTAAATAGTTTTCATATTGGATGTAAACGGTATTAAGGTCTAGAAGCTAGTATGAGATTTGTATGTTAAAAATCTCATATATTTTTTTATTAGTATGAGATTTTTGCATTTTTATCATACAAAATTTTTGTAATTCAATTATGATAAGATGTAGCTTACTAATTAAAAATGCAACTATAATTCATTTAGCCAAACAATAAGAAAAACTTCCCGAAATTAAATGATTGTCAATGGTTCATATGAAGATGATTATTTGTCCTCATAAATTTTGGTGGAAGGAAATCCCGCCATAATAAAATTGTTGAAGAAAAGAAAAGTATATGGATGCAAGAAATCATACACATTGACCAATTAATGGGAAATACAAGATATTTTACCATATACTCTCTTTTGCCCATTTTAGGTAGGTCTACTTTGGGAGCAACTTGCTCACACAGACTAACACCCATATTTGGCAATAAACCTCATAGCATATCTTCGTGCATTCATTTTTCTTCATCAAGGCTAACTAGGTAAGTTCAAATATGCTATATTCTATTCATTTCCCTAATTAGCTATAAACTTATTGATTAACTTAGCGGTAGCCCAATCTAGTCATTATCTATTTTCAAGGCACTTGAATTCCATTTTTTAATTTTCTTTTTGTTGTCATTTATCTAGTTATATTTGCATTTGAATTATTTCCTTAATGTCTTTTTCCCTCCTATTGTTTTTAAAATGCATCCCTTTAGTAATTTATTTTTTTCTTTTCACAAGAGTAAAACAAAAATATAATAATTAGGTAGACATCCTTTTGTATAGATTTTTTTATTTGGCAAAATCCTTTTGATTAGTGATTGACTTCGGAAGCTATTAACATGTTCCTTATCTTTGCCTCTCTTTGTACGTGCATTTGTTTCTCTATTATAAATAGTTTAAATCTTAAGGTACTGAGAATCTCAATACAATTTTCGATATTTTCCTAGCCTTTTTTGGGGGGGGGGGGGGGGGCTTAGTTGATGGATGCATTGCATGTTTCCTGTTGCTGCAAGTGAACAATTGTTCGGGCAAAATGGGGAAGGTTGTTTTAAAAGTGGTGGATTCTGCAGGACTCGATCTTAAACCCCCTGTCGTTTGGCTGTGCTGAAGAGGCTGCAAAAGTTGTAGAGGTGTGTGGAAAATAGATTAAGGTGCACGGACCTTCAGAGAGAGGTAGCGTTCGGGCCTCGGTCTTTCATGAACACCCGAATATGATCATGGTTGACTACACTGTGCCTGATGCGGTGAATAGTAAGTAGCACATTTGAAGAGATGGTAGTGATAGAAATTCATTTGCCAAAAGAGAGGTCTGGTTTTTTATAGTTCCATTAAAATAGGGGTGGGAGGATTGACTGATTATATTCAAATTGGCCTATATTTGTTTTAAAAATAAAGTAGAGATGAAATTTGTCCCGATTCTTCTTTTATCTCATTGTTCTCACATAATGAAGCGACTCTTTAGTCAAACACAATAAGTTTTGGACCTTGAATTTCATTTTTACGGGTGTTTCGGAGCACTTTTTTGTTTTTAAGCCGTTTTTTGCAGTATAGTAGGCTTTTACTTATTTTATGAATGCTTTACTGCTTAATGTAACTTTTGGGTATTCTAGTGTTGCTTACGCTTAACAAGGTACTTATTTGATCAATTCTATGTATCAAGTTGCTTTTTGTCATGTTTCACATAATGAAAAAGAAAAAGAAAAAGAAAAAGAAAGTGATGGATCTCTATTATTGCGCAAATGAGAGGGAGTATTCTTAGTGCTTGCATGTAGATCGATGAATCCATGTTTTTCTATTACTTCCCACATCACTTAGAATCTCAAAAGGACACTACTAAAAATAGATGGCCCTTTGTTTAGACTCAAATTTTTGTTGACCTTTTAAATATCCATCCATTTAAAAAAATTATATATATTATATGTGTGTGTGTGTGTGTGTATGAAAAGATTAAAAGAAAAAAATATAAAAAAAGAAATGAACGAAAATGATAAAAAAAATGAATGAAAATATGAAAAAAAAATAACAACAACAACAAATTCGGGTAGGGGCCCCGGCCCTTTTTTTTTTTTTAAAAATAATAGATTTTTGGGTCAGATGAGCCCATGCGCCCAGCTCCTTTTTTTTTTTTTTTTTTTTTTTTTTTTTGTAATTTCCGTAGCCCTTCCTGTTGAGCCCATTTGTTTTTCTTGCTTCTTACTTTCTTAAAAGAGCCCACCAGAACTTAAAACAAACTCAGGCCTAATTCCCTTTTCTCTCACGCGCGCTCTCAATATTCTTTTTGGGGGGTTTTTGGGAAGTCGTCGGTCATGGAAGCAAAGAAATTGCAGAGGGCTTGGAGAAAGAGGAGGACGGAGCTGCAGAACTTCGGCTACGGAGAGAACCGGAAATAGGAGGACTGAAGGAAGCCCCGCCAAGGGGTTTTCCACACTGCCTCGCCCTTTTATCATGATGTCAAGGATCCGCAGGCAGAATTACTGGATCCTGCTGTGAAGGAAACTCTTAATGTCCTGAAGTCAAGTTCCAAAGCGCCTTCCGTGCAGCGTGTGATCTTGATATCATGTATGGCTGTAGTCGCATACAATGGAAAACCACAGACACCTGATGTTGTGGTCGATGAAAGTTGATTTTTTGATCCACACTTGTTCAGGCAAACCAACGCATGCCAACACTAAACACAAGTGCCACGGCGATTGCAAATTTGATAAATGTTTGAAGATATTGAGAAGCTGTTGATTTTGACTTATTATGGAGAAGGACGAAGATAATCTCTCCACTCTCTCTCAAGCTTCACCGCTTTGATCAGAGGAGAGTGTCTGCAATCAAAGTTCGAAGCCGAGCGAATGATGACCTTGTTCCATCAGCGATCATTACTCTCTCTTCAGTGAAGTCCAGCCGATCTGACATCTAGTCGTTTATCGTACTTCAGGCCCGCTGTTCTTTGATTTCCAGAAAATTTGAAAATCGTGACTCTGAATCACAGCTGAGTTCGCTCATGTTCTCTGATTTTTGTTTTTGATTCAATTCTTTGAGTTGATTTTCCGCATCTCCATCATGACCAGATCTTGCTCGACCAAGCTTCCAGCTGCCTCAATCACCGAAATAGTTCCTCTATTCAACGAGTCCAGTACATTGAAAGAAGCTTAGTTTCCTTCGATCGTTGGCTGATCTTTGAAGATTAAGGCTGTTAATTAGAGCTAAGTGATTCACTTCTTTCCCCTGGTTTCCAATTTTCCATCAGCACAGATTCTACTCTGAATGATCATTATGAATATGACATGTTCTGGCAATTCGAGTGCTTATCAGCGTTTTTCGAGTGATGATATGAGCTTGTAAACGGCGATATCTCGTGAAGATGTGTTCTAGACTTTCAAAGTATACATGTTGAGCTTTGATTTTATATATTATGAGCTCTTCTCGGACATCGTTTACTAGGCTAAAATTGCTTCGTAATACAGATCATAAATCTGGAAAATTGATTCTTGCTGTATTGAGTGTTCTATTCTGAATGACATCTGTGTCTTCCTGATTTTTTTAAAAATTTCTCTGATCTGATTTAAGAGTTGGTACCCTCACGAAACTTATTTGTGACATCTAGGACTATGTCATATAAAATTTTCAATAAAAAAGTCATTTAATAGACACGATTGATCCTCAACTAGACATTTTTGCTTCTGAAAAATTAATTTCCAGACTGACCTTCATGCGTTATACGATTTTTATAAAATCATACGTTCAAAATCTGGAAATACATCCCCATGAAAAATGTTCACCACATCTGCATCTATCTGGTGTAAAATTTTCATGAAAAATAAAACTCATTTGATCAGTACGATTGGCTCTCAATTGTACGTTTTTGTGCCAATAAAAACTGCGTTCCAGAATAACCTTCGTGTGCTCCTAAATTTTCATTAAATCGTTAGTTTGGGATATAATATTGGTGTCTTCATGAAAAGTGTTCATTACACTTCGATCTAGCTTGAAATTTTTTTCAGAAAATAAAAAGTAATTTATTATTTTTAGTTTATGTCAAAAAGTTGCAGTGACATTCTGTAATATGAACTTCTTCATTTAACCTTCGAGTGTTCCTTTACTTCTATAAAATCATGTGTTCAAAATTTAAAAAGGTGTTCATCATGAAAGTTTTAGGTGAGATTTTAATCTTTCTTTTGACATTAATTCCATAGAATTCGAAGCTCATTAAAATAATTAAAAGGATCTGATCAGAGTGCTGAATCATTCCGCACCCAGGTTCTCCTCGAATACCTGAATGCGTTTTCACAAAATTCAATGGGCTTAATAACTTTATTTGAAAATTCTCAAAGCATGAAAGTTGAAGGTCACGATCTCAACCTTGACACTACGTTTTTTTTTTTTTTTTTTTTGGGGGAGAGGGGGGGGGGAATGGGAATTGATACATGTTTATGTCACAGCCCGAAAGTTAGCATGTCCAATTTGGTTGTTTATTAAAAAACCCGATCAGTGTGCTTGACAATTTTGCGCCTGAATCCTGGAATTTATTTCCCAAGAGCTGTCGAGCTTGTTTCATAATTTTAATAGAATTGAGGTCGGAATTTCATTTTCTTAATTAAAAATAATAGATAAAATTTCAGAAAACCTTGAAAAGTCGGAAAAAAAATCAGAAAATTGGAAAATTCTTAAAAAATTAAAATCCGAAATTGAACAAGCCTTTAGGACTTTACCATAGGATTTTTTTTTAGATTGTCATTTCCTTTTAAAGATAATATTAGGTTGCTTGCATTCCTTTTTTTTTTTGGGTGATTATACTTAGTTGCACATTTTAATATCTTGAGTGTTACTTTCTTTTTAGAATGGTTAGGGGAATTATATAAAATAATCTTCAATAGGTTGCAATGGCATTGTTTAGCATGTAATCGAGTTAAGTACCGAAAGGGCATTAGTCTTAGGACTAATATAATCAAGTCCATTTTTCATGATATTTGGTAGCGCATGAAATGAGATGTTCTCCTGTATACATTAGGTTTCTAGTTGACCTAAATAGGCTAATCACGACTCCTCACATAGAAATTTGGGGCAGAAGAATAGCCCAAGTGCCATAACTTGGTACTAGGGGACACTTAAGTGCCATAACTTCAAAATGGTACACTTGAGTGCCAGTTTCAAAGTTAGATGGGACATTTAAGTGCCACTCCGGCGAAAATCCGGCCAAATGGTTGACGTGGCAACTTTCCGGCGTGTTTGGTCCAAAACGGTGTCGTTTTGCATACTGACGTGGTGGAGAAAATGCAAAAACGACGTCGTTTCGCATTTGACATGTAAATAATAATATAAAAATTAATTAAATTAAATTTAAAATTAATTTTATTTAACATATTCAAAAATTAAAAAAATTAAGAAAAATTAAAAAATTTTAAAAATTAAAAAGGGGGGGGGGGAATAGAATGAGCGGCTGAGGGCTGAGCCCTCGCCGTCACAGCCTCCCCGCCGTCACCGGGAAGGGCTGGTGACGGAGGGGGAAGGGTCGGCCGGGGTCGCCGGCCCCTGGCCGACCGACGGCGAGGGCTGCGAATCCTCACCGGATCGCGGCGAGGGCCACGACCCTTACCCTAGATCTGGGCGAGGGTTTGCGGGCCCTCGCCGCCGGCCCCTAGCCAAGGCCCGGCGACCCCGGCCGAACCTCTCCACTCCGTCGCCGGCCCTTCCCAGCAGCAGTGGGGAGGCGGTGAGGGCTTGTGAGCCCTTACCGGATCTGGGGCTGGGTGCGGGCCACGACCCTCGCCCCAGATTTGGTGAGGGCTCGCGGGCCCTCGCCGCCTCCCTGCCGTCGCCGGGAAGGGCCGGCGACGAAGTGGTGAGGGTTGGCCGGGGTCGCCGGGCCCTAGCCAGGGGCCCGCGAGGGCTCACGAGCCCTCGCCCAGATCTGGGGCGAGGGTCGCGGCCCTTGCGGCGATCCGGCGAGGGCTGCAAGCCCTCGCCGTCGGTCGGCCGGGGGCTGGCAACCCCGGCCGACCCTCCCCCCTCCGTCGTCGGCCCTTCTTGACGACGGTGGGGAGGCTAGGCGACGGTGGGGAGGCGGTGATAGTGAGGGCTCAGCCCTCAGCCGCCTGTTCGATCTCCCCCTCTTTTTTTTAATTTTTTAATTTTCTTAATTTTTTAAATTTTTAATTTTTTTAATTTTCATAATTTTTTAAATTTTTTGAATATTTTAAATAAAATTAAGTTTAAATTTAATTTAAAGTAATTAATTTTTATATTATTATTTACATGTCAGACACGAAACGGTGTCATTTTTGCATTTTCTCCACCACATCAGCGTGCAAAACGACGCCGTTTTGGACCAAACTCGCCGGAAAATTGCCACGTCAGCCATTTGGCCGGATTTTCGCCGGAGTGGCACTTAAGTGTTCCGTTTTACTCCAATATTGGCACTTAGGTGTACCATTTTAAAGTTATGGCACTTAAGTGTCCCTCCGTGCCAAGTTATGGCACTCGAGGTGTCCCAACCTCTAGAAATTTGTATAGAATTGATGGAATGAAAACCAAATGTCTTACATCACGTGAGCTATGGGTTTGTGAGACCCAAGTCAATTGAAGGCAAATTTGACAATACTCCTATATCTAATTTGCCCTCCCTATTGAAGGGGTTAGGTCGTGACACCTTTTGTAAGGAATGAAAAAATAATTTGGTGTTTATGAATGTAAACATAAGAACTTCGACAAAGGAAAAGAATTCTCAAAGAATAAGAAATTTTGCGTATTTGTGCGTTTAAGCGAGAGAGACTATCTACTGCCAATATAACAAATATCATATTTGCCCAATCTAATCACCATATATCCCCCTTTTATTATCAAGATCTCCTATATAGTCTTATTTTCATTTCCCGTCTATGAATTAAATCTCCCACCACATATATAAGGATTTAATTGCATTCAATATTCGAAATATCTCGATGGATGGTGTTTGTAACATAAAAATCATATTGCCGTTAATTATCATCAAAGTTTATATCTTCTCATTGTCAAAATAGACCGGAGTATTTCACTACTTAGGTTTCACAATGTTCTTCATTACCAACTTATTTATTATTTTAGTTAATTATTATTGAGATTAATATTATATCATTATTGTTGGTGCATGCTATTGTCATGGATCGTGATTCTTCCATACTCACATACCCTTATGGGTGGAGATTGTAATTATTGAGCAAAGACTGAGTGATGTAGAGAGGATGAATACAACTTATTCATGAGAGTGACATTTGAATAGTTGGTGCTATGAGTACTAGGATAGAACAATTATATCTCTATAAAGCTCTAAAAGTGGGGCTGGCCTCTGTGCATAAACTAGTCGAGAGTTGATGCCACTCTCCAGGAACTAGTTGTTGTGCCTAAAGTGTCTTGCTTTTGGTACAATGGATTAGACGCCCAAGCTAAGTTGAGTATGGTTCAATCCGATATGAGGATGTAATTCATCACACTGTTCTTAGTACAACTAGAGAAGGAAGGCTGGCCCAATGTTATTAACCTACTAGGCATTGCACAAGCTACTCCACAACCAAGAAATACCAGCCTGTGACACTATCTTGTTTTTTATTATTTAGATCTTTATGGCGCACGTGATAACCATTCTATTCTAGACATCAATTTTTGCCTAGAATTTTATTTTTCTATTTCTATTCCCTAGACAAGTTTCTCAGAAAAATATGCATTTGATAATCTTATAAAATTTATGTTCCTGAAATATAAATTCATTTGATAATGATACAAAATTTCTCCCTCTTGAGTGGTGGTGGGAGGTGTCCAGCGTCTTGTGGTCGTCGGGTGATTGGTGGCTGGTGTCCGGCGTTTGGCGATAGGAAGGGGCAGGTGGTGTCCGTTGACTAGTAGTTGGCAACGGGTGGGCGGTTGGAGTCCGGCAACCAACGGTGGGCAACCGACGACCAAGGTCTAGCGGTCGGTGGCGAGTGTCTAACAACTGGTGGCTAGTGGGGTGATGGGTGGTGATGAGAGTGAACGACGAGGAACATTTTCATTTCTCACTTTTCTTCTAAATATAGGAAAGTTTTAACTTCTGATTTATGGTCCAAATCTATTTCTAAAATAGAAATCTCTTCTAGAGATAGAAAAATGAAATTGCGTTACTCCAAACTTATTATGGGGAATAGAAAAATAGAGAAATAGGAAAAAAAAAAAAGTAGTTATCATGCCCTCCCTTAAAGTTAAACGAAAAGAAATTAGATATTCAAAAATGATAAATATATTAAAAATTAGTGAAACTCAATCAATTTTCCCAGAAACCATTGCAAGAACTACTTGAAAGATGAAATATGCATCATTCATAATTTTATAGCTTTCCTTTTGCAAAGTGGACTAAAGTTCCTCCTAAGAGCCATTTCTCAATACAGCCATCAGTGAAAAGTGACGCCCAAATCCAACTTCCCAAGCTTATCTTCAACAATGTAGTCATCCTGCAATTAGTCCAACAAAATAAAAGGTATGATTTAGTAACATATATGCATATTGGTAGTTTAAATTTAGCTGAGACAATTACTTATGGACAACAAAATTGTTCCTTAGTTTTGTCTTAAAATGTCCTTGAGTAAACAAAGTGATTCTTACCGGACAAGTACAATAGGACTTGACTTTGACATTATTCTTCTGAAGTAGAGGGTTGGGGTTGATATTGGTGCGACCTTAGATGTGTAGAGATGACTTCCTTGCTTAACCCTATAGAAACATCTCTACCCTATTTGTCGAGGTGGACCAATTCTTAGTCAGAAAGCATATGAGAAAAAACTAAGTATTTCACAACAAAACTAAAGATCAAGAGTGACAAATATTATTGCTTGAAAACATCTATGTCCACTACAAAACTCATGATGCCACTACATGAAATGTTTGAAATTATACACAAGCAGCAATTTCTATTTAGTTAAACATTTTATAGTTCATGGTACTATGAAAGAGATTATGCATATACTAAGTGAAAGCCAACAAAAAATCCCCCCCCCCCCCCCAAAAAAAAGGAGTTGCTTTCATTACATTTTTTTTTTTGGAATAATTTCAATAGTAATAAGGGTTGAAGCAAGTCTCCTCAAAATTCAACATCACTTAGACGGAAATTTTATAAACATGCAAGCAAGTACAAATCTCAAGAAGACACAATAAGAGGTAACGACAATATGGCATTACTAGGTTGTGGCTAATCATTGCCCAAAATAAAAACTCCCATTAAAGGTCCATAAGAAATTGCCTTTTTCTACCCAATATGGAATTTCATATATTTTATGAAATTCTTGAAAATGTATATTGAATTACATGTTATCATGATATGGCTTGTAAATTAAAGGTCATATCCTATATAGAAATGAGGATCACAAGTTTAACACGATGCAATTGTCTTTTGGAATCAATAGCATGACGCATATGGAACTGCATCACATAGTTGGTAGAAAAAATCAGTCTCAATTTAAAGCTCTCAATCTCAAAAACTTTTTTTTGCAAAATACATCAACAAAATTTCCAACAAGATTGTCATAATTAATTAAGGAACCAAATTGAGAATTATGCAAAAAAAAAAATGGTTAAAGTTCAAGTCTAGAGCTATAAATAAGACCATGCCGTTCCCAGGATGAAACATGAATAAATAAATATATTATAATATTACAATTTTTGGAACATACCTCATACATCCTCACTTGGATAGTGGCCCATGAT
This sequence comes from Eucalyptus camaldulensis, assembly GCA_019915185.1. NCBI lineage: Eukaryota > Viridiplantae > Streptophyta > Magnoliopsida > Myrtales > Myrtaceae > Eucalyptus > Eucalyptus camaldulensis. The sequence continues at coordinate 4,878,548 of JAHSVA010000014.1, read as the reverse complement.
GATGGAAAAGATATGTCAGAATGAGCTCTAGCTTGCCACATCCCTCTACTCGCCCATCTTAGCATTCCAAATTTTGTAGAAGTGAATTCATTGGTTGATGTTAAAGATAAGGGGCCATGTATCCTTTTTGGGTTCTCCATTGTAATGTGGTCCATGGAATGCCTAGCACACCTTGTAAAAGTGTTCTGTTCAACGAATTCATTTTCAATATATTCAATTGTGTTATTAGCTTGATTTTCCATTGTAGAGACTTGTAAATATAAATTTGTTTGTCAGAGTATTGACAATAAAAATATCTGTATATATATGTGTGTGTGTGTGTGTGGGTATACCGTATACGTTGTTCATTATCCCGGAATAGCTCAAAAGATATGAACTCAATATGTTTGCTGAGAAAATATCAACAAATCATTTACTAAATATAAGAAAAAGGATAAGATTACCTCAGGAAAAAATATTAATTTACTTTTCTAGCGAATGAATGGATTTCAACTTATTTCTCTTGGCTTATATTAATGATGTCATGGATACCAAAGCATACAATCGTGATCAAATGGGGAATCAATCCACTAAGCACGCATAATTCCTTCTTTTGGTAATTTTACATATAAAAAAAATGCTAAACCATGTATGATCTACTATGTAATGACCATTGCACATTTGTATTAAAACTATTTATGAAACCTAAATCAATATACAAGAGGGGGTGTACATATTCGATACAAATTAGTGGTATATACATCGAAAAACTCTGATTTGTCAAGGGAGGAATTCCTACTTGAAGTATTGGAGGGGCTATGTTAGAATGTAATTGCTCTCGTAGTAGATATCAAACAAGAAAAAATAATCAAAATGCTATAAATTTTCTTTCAATACCTACACATTCTTTTAATTGATTTATCACTGGGGAATGAGTAAGACAAGTAATTAACTTACACAGTGAGATAGAAATTGAAAATTTTGGAGATGGGATCTAAAATTTTGAAACCAACCTGATTATCATATTTATTATAGTATGCAAAAATATCATTGTAGTTGAGCTTATATAATGATAAAAAAATAATTTTCTAATTGTTCATTAAGGACAATTTTGATAAGACTTGTAGGCAATAAAAGGGTCAAGTTTTTGATGAAATTTTAGAATAAATATCAGGAAAAAGTTTATTAGAAGTCTAAAAACTTGTCATGAAAATGCAATTAAGTCCTAAAAGTTGTAAAAAGAGCAATCAAATCCTAAAACTTGTCAAATTAGTTTAATCGAGTCCTTCCGTTAACTTTGTGCAATTTAGCTAACGAAAAAATGTTGACATGTCTCATTTTATTACTTTCTTAAGACACATGGTGATGACGTGGCACGCACCAAGTCCCACGTTAGAAAAAATTAAAAATTAAAAATACAAACAAAATTCGATTAAAAATCAAAAAGCTAATTAGAAAAAAAAAAAAACAACATGAAGTCACCCACGGCTTGGCCAAGCCCTCGCTGGTGGCTATTGTCACAACCGCCAAGTAGGGCCGGTAGAGGTTGTTGGGGCCTTCCCAAGGCCTGGTGAACCTCATGGCCTTGGGTGAGGCCTTGGTGGCACTCAATGAGGGCCTATTGCCTCAAATCTTAGGGAAGGCGTGACCCTTGCCCTAGATCTGAGTGAAGGTCATTGGGCCTCGCCCAATGTGGCCTACCCTAGGCAAAATGGCTAGAATGAACCTTAATAATAATCAAGCGAAATGGCTAGAATGAACTTTACAAGCATAGAAGCAAAGACGGCCCATGACCATTTATTAAGGCTTTTAAACAAATTCAATACCATATGGAATGTAAATTCTTTTTTGAGAATATACGTACTTGATTTGAGAAGCACCGGCGAAAAGTAAAGCTTGATTGAAATTAGCCTGCAAAAAGTGGCCATTCATGAAAAAAGTAATGATGAATACATGTAAAAACTTATTTAAATAGATAAAGGTGAGCAAATAATCATAGATTCAGTAGAGAACATAATAGAATATATATCTCATATGATCTAAGATACAACATCTTCATCATTATACTAATTGAGACTAAATTCGAACTGAGGTCACCGGTTGATTATTGAATTGATCACATGAATTAAACCATAGAATTTGAACTTACACGTATGACTATCTCAACAATCCAATATAAGAAATGGGTTTATAACATCCAAATAATATGGTTGCTAGTAAAATATCCCATGCCCTCTAGGATATAGTGATCTATTAGATCATGTCATTATGCTTCGAAATGCTATTATTTACCTTTGAAATTGATATTTCTCATATAGTCTTTCTATTATTATAAGCAAAATTTGTAAAAGGCGATAAAAAATTTTGGCTTGGAAAAAAAGAAACCATATAAATTGTTGCAAACATCGATACCCTAATGAAAATATAGATTAAAAATATTAATAAAAAAACTCACTTGAAGAAATATGCTTCATCTATCAAACATATTTGAGATCTAAACAATGGATGTAGAATATATATTCTTCAAATTCTTCTTGACATTTAAAATAAAGAGAAAGAAAACGAGAGTGCATGGGTTGAAAGACTAGCTATATCATAGCACATGCTAAGGAGAAAGAAGGGATAAAAAAAAGGGGAAAAAAGAGCAAGAGAGCACATGAAAAATAACCTAGAAGATCTAGACCGATGTGAGAGTTCAAGAGAATTTTGATGCAATTTGCATAGAATAAGATAGAGATGATATGATACAAATGAAGACAAACTTTAAGAAGACATGTCAGTAGTGTAGAACTTGTCTCTATTTATATTGTCTTTCCTCATGCCTGATTGAGTAAATTTCGGCTTACCATATTGGAGAGCTTTCTCAATATGACATCTCTCTTTAGTTGATGAGAAATCCTAATTCTAATTGTCATCATTCTTTTTTTTTTTTTTGTGTATTTCATTCTTGAATTAGTCTTGCTTTCTTGAATTAATTATTTTCTTAGTCTACTATTCTCTCTCTCCCACCATATTGAAAATGGTTTGATCTTAGTTAATCTTTATTTTTTCTTAGATTCTCAAAGTAATCCGCCTAAGAGCGCAAGACCTTTCAATATCATTCCTTGTAAACGGAAACAATTTTCATATCCGATGTAAACGGTATTAAGATTCAAAATCTAGTATGAGATTTGTATGTTAAAAATCTAATACATTTTTAATTAGTATGAGATTTTTGCATTTTTATATTACAAAAAAATTGTAAGTCAATTATGATGAGATGTAGCTTACTAATTAAAAATGCAACTCTAATTCATTTAGCCAAAGAATAAGAAAAACTTCTCGAAATTAAATGATTGTCGATGGTTCATATGAAGAAGATTATTTATCCTCATAAATTTTGGTGGAAGGAAATCCCACAATAATAAAATTGTTGAAGAAAAGAAAAGTAAATGGATGCAAGAAATCATGCAAAAGAGAGTATATGGTAAAATATCTTGTATTTCCCATTAATAGGTCAATATATGGATGCAAGAAATCATACACATTGACCTATTAATGGGAAATATGAGATATCTTACCATATACTCTATTTTGCTCATTTTAGATAGGTTCTACTTTGGGAACAACTTGCTCACACAGAACGACACCCATATCCAGTAATAAACCTCATAGCATATCTTCATGCTTTCATTTTTCTTCATCAAGGCTAATTGGGTAAGTTCAAATATGCTATATCCTGTTCATTTCCCTAATTAGCTATAAACTTATTGACTAATTTAGTGGTACCCCAATCTAGTCATTATCTATTTTTAGGGCACTTGAATATTTTTTAAAATTTTCTTTTTGTTGCCATTTATTTAATTCTATTTGCATTTGAATTATTTCCTTAATGCCTTTTTCCCTCCTGTTGTTTTTAAAACACATTCCTTTAGTAATTTTTTTTTTACATTCCAAAGAGTAATTTTTTTTTAATTAGGTGGAGATCCTTTTGTATAGATTCTTTTTTTTTTTTTTCGGCAAAATCATTTTGATTAGTGATTGACTTTGGAAGCTATGTTCCTCATCTCTACCTCTCCTTGTACGTGCATTTGTTTCTCTATTATAAAAAATTTAAATCTTAAGATATTGAGAAATCTCAATAGAATTTTCGATATTTTCTCAGCCTCTTTTTTTTGGGGGGGGGGGGGGGGGAGGGGGGGCTTAGTCGATGGATGCATTGCATATTTCCTGATGCTGTAGGTGAATAGTTGTTCAGGCAAAATGGGGAAGGCTGTTTTAAAAGCAGTGAATTTTACAGGACTTGATCTTAAACCCTTGTCATTTGGCTGTGCCAAAGAGGCTGGAAAAACCATAGAGGTTTGTGGAAAAGAGATTAAGGTGCACGGACCTTTAGATAGATGAAGCAATCTGGCCTTGGTCTTTCATGAATACCCAAAAATGATCGTGGTCGACTACAGTGTGCCTGATGTGATGAACAGTAAGTAGCACATCTGAAGAGATAGTACTGATAGAAATTCATTTGTGAAAATAGAGGTCTGGTTTTTTATAGTTCCATTAAAATAGGGGTGGGAGGATTGATTGATTATTTGGAACTCTGATAATTTTGTGAAATCTGCAAACCTTAACAGGATACTGCACGAGGCAATATGTCACTGTGCACTTGATAAGTACAATTAAGTTCTTGTTACTGAACATGTCTTTCTATTATGAAGGTAATACTGAGCTGTACTGAAATGTTGGAGTTCCATTTGTAAAGCAAACTACTGGAGGGGACAAGGATCGGCTTTACAAAACAGTTGAAGATTCAAATTTATATGCAGTAATTTTCCCACAAACGGGGAAATAGGTGACAGAACCGAGGATCCATGTTTTTGGTTTTAGCTATCTCTACACTATCTTATTTTGTCCTAATTAGTCTCTAGTTTTTGGTAGGTTGTGGCATTTCTTGCAATGATGGAAATTATGGTAGAGCAATTTCCAGGAGCCTCCTCTAGGTATTCTCTAAAGGTGTTCCATCCTTACCCTTCTACATCTGATTTCTCCTATTCCACTCCTCACTTTGCTCTTTGTCTTGTATTGTTCATCCCTTTGACTAGGTCTTGATTAATGATTTTATGGATGTTTAAGTGCACATGTAGCTAATGCTAAAATTAGAATGCTCACCTATGTTTGATTGGACACTTTTGAGAGAGCTATTGGTTGTAAGATCAACTGTGCATGAAAAAAAAATGAAAAAAAAAAGGAAGTAAGAATGTAAGTTCTGTGAGTTTTGTCCTACAATTTGTCCAATAGGTATTGTTGATCTCTTTATATTCTGCATTATATCAACACAAATATAAAACACATTACCTAAATCGCAAAGCCAAAAAAAAAGAAAAAAAAAAGACTGTGGCCAAGTGAGGTTATACGCGGCTCATTTTTGTTGTGCTAAGTCAATTTGGAACCCACGACAGATAGGTATTGTTAATCTTACTAATGTAGGTCTAATTCTATCTTGAAAGCTTATCTTTATTTAGTTCCTCTACTCAATTAGATTTGTTGTAATATACCCGTTATCATTTAACTCATCATGTTTCATTTGGTTGGTTATCAAGTTAAATGATGGTGGAGTACTCCGCTAGTTGTTGTGAAGCGACCCTTTAACTAGAATGGGGAATGAGATAGGAGTTCAGGTGCTCATTCGCTGAACCACTTTCTTCACTGAAGTTTGAGGGAACAAATAAGAGGGAGAAAAAAGATTTTTTGTTAGGTGAGAAATAGGCTTTTTATATCAGTTTCTCAGGAAGCACGAGAGTTGGAACTTGTGGCAACTTGAGTCCCTCTGGCTTTCTGTAGTTACCCTTTTGTTGAACTCTTATCTTTTTGAGAGATTGGGGACATCTTCCATCCTTAAAATGCCATAGTGTGGTTTTACACCCTCCCTACTTGTCCTCACTTTTTCTTCGCTAGTTTGAATAGGTGCATTGTTGATGTCTATTCTGGTGCATCGAGTTGTGGTGGAAGACCGGGTGTTATGCTGCTTTTTGAAGAATAGCTTGAAGATTGGTATTCGTTGTACCCGTTGTTTGATATGGTGTTTTGCATTAATTGATGAACTTGTATGCGAGTGCAATGAATTTGGGTTATTTTATAATATTGCAACACTCTACTGTTTTACTCTTGACCTAATGATGCCGAAGTTATATTGTAGACATAGTATAGTAAGTTAGTGCCGTTTTTAGTTCTCATATGGATGTGCTGATGGTAGCACTGATGGAATTGTTTAAAGTATAGGTGATGGAGTCCCACCAATTAACCAAATTGGACACATCTGGAACATCTAAGGTAGTAATTTCTTGCTTCAAGAAGTTGGGGAGTTGTGAAATTATGTTTGTGACTTTGACAAAATTCATTGGGAAATTCTTGTTAATTCTTCTTTTATTTATCCTAGCACGTTGAGGAACATACACATATTTGTTGCAAGTCCAAATTATTTATCTGTGTTTATATAGATCGAATTGTTAGTAAGCACATAGATTAGCTCTTGGCCAAACACATGAATTTGTTTTAATTTGTTCCTTAAATCTTGAAAAAGCTTTGATTTTATGTACTTCCCTCGAGAGCTAAGAGGTCTTTGGGTTCAATTCTTATACCATTTGCCAACTTGCCTATGGGGGAAGACCTTCGTTCATACACACATGTTGAATTTATACTAAATTAAGCATGAGTGAACTGTAACAATAATCTTTGTAATTGTTGGTTTTTGTTGACACTTAATTTTTAGTCAATGCGTCGTAAAGGTAAGAAAATCGATATTAGGGTTCCTAGTCATGAAGGAACCCGTTTGAAAAAAAAAGTGTCATTTTCCTTTTTCCTCTTTTGGCCAATCATTTGTAAATAATTTCCAATTCATTTCCATAAAAAAAAAAAACTCAAAAAGTTAAAATTTTGACTCTGAAATTGACTTTTTGGTCAATTCTTTAATCAAAAGTCAATCCTAAAACAAAACTTGACTTTTTGCATAAAAAGATTGTAGATAGCCTTAATATCACTTTCTCCACATTAGTTTTGAAAAAAATTCGAAGATTTGGTCATTAAATCAACTCTTTTGAAAAAGTCTACTAAGGGTTTGACTAAATTGGAAAAAATAAAAACCCACAAATCATTTTATTTTAACTTCAATTTGACTTTAGCATTGAAAATTTTGCAAAAATCGATTAAGAACCTCATTTCTGAATTTTTTAGTTTTAGGTTCAAAATCGATTAAACTCAAAATTACTTTAATTCTGTTCATATCTTAGCTTAGTTCCTTTTACAAGATTTGGTCTAGAGGTCATTACCCACTCACTTGTGTGGCTAATTTTGAGATTTGACATGTAGGATTACAAATTGCCATTTTTAGCCCTAACCAAGGGTTCAAATCGGTTATTCATGATTTATGTACCGACGCTTCCATTTTACTCAGCTTCTCTAGTAAAGTTCAAATCTCAGGTCAATTTTGGCATTTTCATCCAAGCACTCACCAATTCAATGGATTCAACTTACTTGAACTTGAGAAATCTATGCTAAGGAATTCCGATTAGTGCAATTCAAATTGACCCATTCTAGAATAAGGCTTAATTTGATAAGTTAAGGTTCAATTTCAACATTAATCCTCGATTTATTTTTTGACATAAAGGTCACACTTTCATTTTAGTGTCAATTTGGATACGATAGGCTATCATGAACATGAGTAACTTAACTAATTAATGTCTCCTTACATCGATTGCAGTTTTAATCGATTTGCGTTTGAGGTAAGCAATTAAGAGAATTTGCTTGTTTTATTCTTTAAGTGAGTAAAGACTCTTTTCAATTCGGTCCTAAAGGATTAGATTGCCGAAAAACAATGGACAAGAGCTAGCCGAACCGGTCAAAGCAAGTTTGAACCGGTTTGACCAGCTCCGGCGAACGGTCGCTGGTTAGGCCACTTTCCCACGAACTCCAGTGGTCGATGGCCACCGTAAGGTGGTCCATCACATGGCAAACTTCTCCGTGCCTTTATTTTTTGAATTCAAGTTTGCCTTGGATATTGTAAAATTACAAAAGTACCCCTTGGTTAGGTTTTAATCATTCAATCGATCATGATCGTTCATCCCTGATACATTGCAGCCACGCAAACTAGGCATGTGCACAATTAGTTATCATCTTAAACAAAATTAAGACTTAAATAGAGTTTACTAGGCTTGGGAGATTAATCTCTGAGGGTTGGGATTGCATCTTACATGGACTGTATGGACTGTATATTGAAATTTCCCTCCAAAATTTGGCGAGGGAAGCCATTTTTCATAATCATTATTCTCGCGAAAACAAAATTATATATATCTCCCTCCCTCCCTCCCCCCTACCAAATTGCCTCGTTGGACCCTCCTTGCTCGTTGCGGCTTGCCGCCTCACACCAGAGCTCCACCCGGGGCATGCCATCCCAATTGGTCACCACTACATCCTCACTTGTCCCACCCATAACCGTGCCGTCGCCGTCCGTCCAGCCACTTTCTTTGCACAGTCTTAGTACCGGCAAGGACAACGGTGTTGTAGCCGGCAGTTTTGACACCCAGAATTTCTTGATTCTAGAATTCGAATTTTCTTTTTGTTGCCATTTATTTAATTCTATTTGCATTTGAACTCTTTCATTAATGCCTTTTCCCTCCCATTGTCTTTAAAATGCATTCCTCTAGTAATTAATTTCTTTTCACATTCCGAATCATAAAACAACAATATAATAATTAGGTACACATTCCTTTGTATAGATTTTTTTTTTTGGCAAAGTACTTTTGATTAGAAATTGACTTTGGAAGCTATTTACATGTTCATCTCTACCTCTCTATGTACGTGTGTTTGTTTCTCTATTAAAAATAATTTAAATAATAATTTAGAGATGTTGGCATCTATAATAATTCATTTGCTTTTAGGTGCACATTGAAGAAAATTGTGTGAAGAGAAACACAATGTATAATAGACTTTGTTTCATCTTCTTTATTTTTGGAAAAAAAAAAAAGAACGGTTGGGCTAGTTTTGAAGGAAAAGAGGGAAAAATGAAAGTCTCCTCATTTTTAGCTTTAATAATATTTGACCTCTTCGAATGGCAAAGCAGAAAGATGAAAGGAACCCTAAAAATTGTCCAATTTCAAACCGTATGGATTCAGGGGAATATGTGAAAGAGGTCCGTTGCCACCCCACAATCAGTCCCGTTTGCCATACACTATCTCATTGAAAATGAAGTGGTTCTTACAAGACAAATTCATCATGTTTCGGGCTCAACATTAGGTTTTGCCAAAGTCGAGGATTGATACTTTTGTGACCTTAGATGTGTGAAAATGGTTTCCTCACTAAATCTTAGTTCTTCGAGGTGGAGCATTTCCTAATAAGAAAACATATGCGGAGAACCTTAGTATTTCGGGATAAGTACACTATCAGTGCCAAAAATTGTGTACGACGCTCACTTTGGCGCCAAAAGTTTTTGTCGGATCACTTAAGTGCCAAAAATTTTGAAAAACGATCATTTTAGTGCCAACGCTGATGAAATTGGCTAGAAATCCGACATGACACTTTTTTTATTAATTTTTGAAGCTGATGTGGCTCGTCGGAAAGTTGAGTCAGCATCAAAACACCAAAACGACGCCGTTTGACATCTTTCCCCAAACTTAGAAACCCTAATCCCCAAATTGAGAGAGAGAGAGAGAGAGAGAAGGCTCGTTTTCGTCTTCTTCTTCCTCGAGAACTCACACTAGCAATGGCACCAGCATGGCACCAACAGCAGCACCGACAGTGCACTGGCAGCGACACCAGCAACGCATCAGCAGCAGCAACGCACCAGCGGCACCTTCGACCCATCTTCTTCCTCCTCCTCCTCCACCCTCGCCTCCGATTTTTCCGGCCACTTATTGCTTGAGCAACAATCTCAGTCTTTCCTCGCTCACCTGGTCGAGCAACTACAATGGTGGCTGAGTGACAGTGGCCGAGCGATGGCGGGCAAACGACGGTGGCCCGAGTGACGGAAACCCTAATTTCAATCCCATGTGAGCTAAATGGCGTTGTTTCCGTGAGGGTGTCCATGTATAACGGCAAAACGATGTTATTTCTTAAGAAGAATGGAAAACGACGTCGTTTCAAAGTCACCACAATTTTTTTTTTTAAATATAAAAGTCACGTAATTAATTTGGCTGGAATCTCTCGCCGGTGGCACCAAAGTGATCGTTTTTTCTTCGATTTGGCACTTAAGTGATCCGAATGAAACTTTTGGCACCAAAGTGAGCGTCGTACACAAGTTTTGACACTAATAGTGTACTTATCCCTTAGTATTTCATTATTACCTTTTGTTAAGTAAATTATTTCTTGAGTATGGAAAATTTTGTTTGCTCAAGGACTGAGAAAAGTCGCAACTACGTCACCCCTTGATCTTGGTCAGTGTCTACATTGCATGCCCATTATTAGGGTTGTCAAAATGGGTCACAAAACCCACATTTTGACTTAAGTTTGTTGAAATGGTTTAGAGATGGGTCATATGAAATATGGCATATGGGTCATAAATGGGTCCAAAGAGAAAAGCCTAGAAAAAAATATGGATTTAGTGGAGCTCATGTTGCTTGGGCTCTTGCGACGGCCACTGCTTTCGTTGGTGTTGCTGCTGTTGTTGCCACCACTCAGCAAAGTGCAAGCAGCCATGCACACTGAACTCTTCGTAGCAGGAAGAGAGACCAAGACGAAGACGAAATGACGGGGAGAGAGTGGAGAACTTGTAGCAGTGTAATACATGCGTGGAGAGCGAGAGTGCACATGAAGTGATCAACAAAAAGGCAAACACAAATAATAAAACAAGGGTTCGGGATTCTTCTTCTTCTTCTTCTTCTTCTTCTTCTTCTCTCTCTCTCTCTCGTGTGGCAAGCCGAAGAGATACAACACGGCCTGCAATAATCCTTTTGTGGGGGATTGATTCAGGTATTATGATAACGAGGAAGCAGGTGAAAGCTATGGCTTTTGGATGGTGCCGTGTTTGTAGAGACCTGGAAAAAAAGCGAAGGGAGGTGAGAACCGAGAACAGGAAGTGGATAGGGGCGGTGATGGTTGGTAGGGAGGCGTCGGTATTTGAGTGGAGGCATTCGACATCGCACATCTCTGTTTTATGAAGCACGTCGAGAGTTAGAGGTGCTCGTAGAGTTCGGTATCAACAACCATTACATTCCTCGAGTGGCTCTCCAAGCTTTTCATTTCATCGACCATGCAAAATTGCAATTTGTAAGTGACAAATGAAAGCCCCATGTCATGGTTCAAAGTTCAATTAATAGTCTTTGTTTCAATTAAGGGCCAGTTAATTGGCTTGATCAAGATTCCTATTTCTCGACAAAAGATAAGGGGTCATTAGATTAGAGAGGAAGAGAGCTTTGCATCCATCTTGTATGCTTTTGATGTCATGCGATCCATATTAAATCACAGGTCGCAAAAGGGAAGAATCGTGTTCATCAATGCTAAATTTACTATACGAAATTCATTCAAATTTGACATGATATGCTGAAAATTCAAAGAAAGGGTATAATTGGACCGCCTCCATAGTAAATTTTGGTTAAATTATTGTCTTGCAATTTGTGCAAGCATTTGATAAGGCATGATCTGAAACTGCAATGTCTTAGTGTAACATAATCGGGTATTACAGTAGCAAGAGAGGTCTTATCAAACATCATCCTTCGCCTCATCGCCATTTTCTTGCTTTTGTCCATAATTCTACGCCCAAGCTCCCTCATTGAATGGACAAACTGGTATGGAATCGTCCATATTCTTGAAAGGACACAATTTAATGAGGAAATAGAGCTCAGGTCGGGTCGAAACTTTTAGTACTTAATTGTCTCATTGTGCCAAGTTTTGACACTTTTAATGTACTTCTTCCCTTATTTATGCTTTTTCTTTGGAATATCATCAAATCCCGATATCCTGAACAACATATGGAGATGGTGTGACGTCTTGAACCTTCCCTCGCCACAGAAACATGACATTCGCTTCGTCAAGATTAATTTTGCATTGGGTAGCTTTTAGTCATATTTCACATAATGAAAATAAAAAGGCGTCTTCTCTCTATTATCGTGACTGTGAGTGCGCGTTGTCATGGTGCGTGTTTGTGGATCAATGAATCCGTGTTTACCTATTGCGTTCTTCACTTAGGATCCCCAAAAAGTCACTGCATAAAATAGACGGCCCTTTATAACGATGTAAAAAATACGTGGATGTTTTGAATGTAAATATAATAATTTCGTCTAATAAAAAGATTTGTGAGTTTGAAAGAGAGAGATTATCTATTGTTTTTTTTTCTTTTTGGTAAGGTAATAAGATTTTTTTTTTGAGAGATTATCTACTGTTGATATAACTAATATCATTTTTGCCCAATCTAATCACCATATAGCCCCATTTTATTATCAAGATCTCCTATATATTGTAATTGTCATTTTATGTCTATAAATTAAATCTCCTACCACACATAAAAGGTTTGAATCGCATTCAATATCCAAATTATCTTGGCAGATGGTGTTTGTTGCTCGGAAATCAATTGGCTTTTATTCTACTTAACATTATAATGCCATTGATTATCATCAAAGTTTATATCTACTCATTGTCAAAACAGAGATGGGTTACAGTTTTCTTCAATACCAATTTATTTTTTATTTTATTTAATTATTATTGGCGCATGATATCGTGTTGCTTTCAAACTGTTCCTTAAAGTTAGACCCAGAGAAATTACATATTCAATAATGTTAAATATATTAGAATCAATTGAAACTCCATCAATCTCCTCGGAAACCATTACACTAACTACTTCAAAGACGAAATATGTCTCATTCATAATTTTATAGCTTTTCTTTTGCAAAGTGGACAAAAGTTCCTCCTCATGAGCCATTTCTCAATACAATCATAGTGAAAACGATGCCCACAATCTAACTGTCCAAGCTTATCTTCAACAATATAGTCATCCTGCAATTAGTCCAGCAAAATAAAAGGTACAATTTAGTAGCATATATGCATAAGCATAGTTTGAATTTAACTAAGATAATTACTTATGGACAACAAAATCATTCCTTGATTCTATCTTAATATGTTCTTGAATAAATGAAGTGGTTCTTACCAGACAAATACAACAAGATTCAGCTTCGACATTAGATCCTTCTGAAGTAGAGGGTTGGAGTTGATATTGTTGCGACCTTAGATGTGTTGAGATGGCTTCCTCACTCAATCCTATGGATACATCTCCACCCTATTCATCAAGGTGGACCAATTCTTCATCAGAAAGCATATGAGGAAAACCTAAGTACTTCATAATCACCTCTCCTCAAGTAAATTATTTATCAAGTATTGAAAACATTGCTCACTCAAGGGCTGAGTAAAATCGCAACTAGATGTCCCTTGATATCGATCAATGTCTACATCAATGCAAATTTGGCTCAAGCATACATATGAGATGAACTATAATAATTTCACTAGTTTAAACATTCCGACATAAGCATGAGAGATAAAACTCGAAAATCATGTCCACAACAAAACTCACGATCGAGGGTGACAAATATTATTACTTGAAAACATCTATGTCCACTATAAAAACTCATGACGTCACCGCAATGTTTGAAGTCATATGCAAGCAGCAATTTCTATTTAGTTGAACTTTTTATAGTTCATGATATTATAAAAGAGATTATGCATATACTAAGTTAAAATTCAATCATTTAGGTGAAAATTTAAAATACATGCAAGCAAGTACGAATCTCCAAGGAGACATAATAAGAGGTAATGACAATGATGACATTACTAGATTGTGGTTAATAATTGCCCAAAAAAGCAAAATCCCATTGAAAGCTCAATAGGATATTACCTTTTTCTACATGACATGAATTTTCATATATTTTATGAATTTCTTAAAAAGGTATATATAATTACATATTATCATAATGTGGTCTATAAATTAAAGTTCATATCCAATATAGAAATGAGAATCACAAGTTTAATATGATGCGATTTTCATTTGGCATCAAGAACATGAGGTATATGGAAATGCATCACATAATTGGTAGTAAAAATCCATCCCTATTTAAAGCTCTCAATCTCAAATACTCTTTTTAGGAAATTTATCAATGAATTTCCAACAGGATTATCATAGTTAATTAAGGAACCAAATTGAGAATTGTGCACAAATTTGTTGGGTGTTCAAGTCTAGTACTATAAATACGACCTCATCGTTCCTGGGATGAAATATGAATATATATATATATATATATATAATGATATAATAATATTGCATTTTGTGAAACATACCTCACGCGTTCTTATTTGGATAGTGGCCCAAGATGATGGAGAAGATATCTCGGGATGAGCTCTAGCTCGCCTCACCCCTCTACTCGCCCATCTCAGCATCCCAGATGTCGTAGAAGTAAATTGATCTGCTGGTGTAGTATGGCTAATGGAACGCATAGCACTCCCTGGAAAATTGTTCTCTTCGATTACATTATTAGTGAGATTATCTCTGTTGTTGTCTCGATTTTCCATTGTAGAGACCTGTAAATGTAAATTCCATTTTTAGAGGATTGGCAATAAAAATATTTGTATAAGTATGTGTGTGGATATACGTTGTTCATTATGCGGGAATAGCTCTAAAAATATGAAACCAATATGTTTCTTGATAAAATATTAACAAATTATATACTAAATCATAAGAAAGAGCATAAGATCACCTCGGGAATAAATGTTAAATTTTTTTCTAGGAAAACGGATTTCAAATTAGTTATCTATGCTTATATTAAACCGGTTATGGATACCGAAGCATACATTCGTCGTCAAATGGCTAATCAACCTACTAAGTGCACAGAACTCCTTTTGATGATTTTACATATAAAAAAAAAAATGCTAAACCATGAGTGATCGACTATGTAGTGACCCTTTTGCATTTGTGTTAAAACTATTTATGAAACTTAAATCAATAGACAAGAGGGAGTGTACATATCCTATTTTAATTGGTAGTACATACGTCCAGAAAGTTTGTTTCTGTCTAGGGATGCATTCCTACACGAATTATTGGAGGGGCTAAGTTGGAATTTAATATCTTTCGTAGTAGACATAAAACAAGAAAAAAATTTCAATTGCTATAAATTTTCTTTCAGTCCCTACACATTCTTTTAATTGATTTGTCACTAGAGAATGAGCAAGACAAGTAATTAACTATGTGACATTGAAATTGAAAATTTTGGAAACAGGATCTAAAATTTTTGAAACCGACATAATTTTCATATTTATAATAGTACGCAAAAAAGGTTATTGCAGTCAATCTTATATCATAATAAAATGATAGTTTTCTAAATGGTCACTAAGGACAGTTTTGATAAGACTAATAGGCAATAAAAGAATCAAGGTTTTCATGAAATTTTAGTATAAATATTAGGGATAAGTCCATTAGAAGTTCTAAAACTTGTCATGAAAATATAATTAAGTCCTAAAAGTTGTAAAAAGTGCAATCAAATCTTAAAACTAGTCAATTTGATTCAATCAAGTCATTTCATTAATTCTGTCCAATTTAGCTAATAGAAAATGCTAACGTGTCGTATTTGATTTTTTTTTTCTAAAGACACATGGCAATGATGTGGCACCCACCAAGTGCCATGTTAGGAAAAAAAACTTTAAAAAATGTAAATACAAACAAAATTACATTAAAAAATAAAAAGTAAAAAAATAAAAAGAAAATCATGAACTCAACCATGGTTTGGCCAAGCCCTCACTGGTGGCTGTTGCCATAGCCACTGAGAAGGATTGGTGGAGGTTACCAGGGCCTTCCCAAAGCCTGGCAACCATCGCAGGCCTTAGATGAGGCCTTAGCTACCCTAGAAAAGGCCTCGGTGGCCCGAATCTAAGGGGGGGCGCGACCCTTGCCTTAGATTTGAGTAAGGGCCACCAGGCTTGCCCAAGGTCGCTCACCCCAAGCAAAATAGCTAGAATGAACTTTACAAGCATAGAAGCAAAGACAGCTCATGACCATTTATTAAGGCTTTTAAACAAATTCAATAGTGTATGGAATGGAAAAAAGATTGAGAATATACATACTTGATTTGAGAAGCACCGACCAGAAGTAAACCTTGATCAAAATTAGCCTGCAAAAAATGGTCATTCATTAAAAGAAAATGATAAATACATGTAAAAAAATTTTTAAATAGACAAAAGACGAGAAAATAATCATAGATTTGCTAGAGAACATAATAGAAGATGTATCTCATATGATCTAAGATACATCTACATCATTATACGAATTGAGAATAAAGATAAACTAAGGTCACTAGTTGATCAATGAATTGATCACGTGAAATAAATTATAGAATTTGAACCTACATGTATGTCAGTCTCAACAGTCAACTATAAGAAATTGGTTTATAACATCCAAATAATATGGTTGATAGTAAAATAGCCTACACCAACCGGGATACAACAATCTATTAGATCGGGTTGTTAGGCTTTGGAATGCAATTATTGACCCTTGAAATCGATGCTTATCATACAATCTCTCTACCGTTGTAAGCAAAATTTGTAAAATGCAGCAAAAAAGACTTTGGCGTGGAAAATGAGAAAGCATATAGATTGTTGCAAACATTCACTTGAAGAAATATGCTTCACCCATCAAACACATCTGAGATCTGAACAATAGATGTAGTATACATACTCTTTAAAGTCTTCTTCAAATTTGAAATAAAGAGGAAAAAAAAAAAACATAGCGCACGTTGAAAAATTACATATATCATAGCATATGCTAAGGAGAAAAAAGGGATATGGAAGGGGAAAAAAGAGCATGAGAGCCAATGAAAAATAACCTGGAAGATCTAGACCAGTGTGAGAGTTAAAGAGAATTTTGATGTAATTTGCGTAGACTAAGATAGAGATGAGATGATACAAAATGAGGATAGACTTTGAGAAGACAAGTCAGCAGTGCAGAACTCATCTCTATTTATATTGTCCTTCCTCATGCCTGATTGAGTAAATTCCAACTTACCATATTGTAGAGCTTTCCCAATATGACAACTCTTTTTAGTTGCTAAGAAATCCTAATTGTAATTGTCATCTTACATTTGTATTTGTATTTCATTCTTGAACTAGTCTCATTTTATTGAATTAATTCTTTTCTTGGTCTACTATTCTCCCTCTCCCGCAATATTTAAAATAGTTAATCTAAATTTTTTCATAGATTCTTAGAGTAATCCCCTAAAAAAGCGCAAGACCTTTCAATATCATTCCTTATAAATGGAAGCAATTTTCTTATCCAATGTAAACAGTGTTAAGGTCCGGAATCTAGTAAGAGATTTGTAAGTTAAATATATACTTCCTATCATATTGGTGAGCGATATATCTAAGTTCGTTAATTTGACTTCTTTAAATGTTCGACTGATGGATCTTAAAAATTAGTTACTGATTGGCCGTACATACCGTTAGAATTCCTTTATTATCATCTACTTATTTATATATATATTTTTCTCATTGCCAACCCTTAACGGTTATTTTAGATTTTCTCAATTTCATTTTGTTTGCTTTTGTTAAGTATATGAAGCCAATATTGTTACATCAACGACGTAAGATGTCAATGTTTTAGTGATTGTTCCAAGTTTCATCTTAGAAATGAAAAAAAAATTGTAATTCAATCAAGATAAGATATAGATTACTAACTAAAAATGCAACTCTACTTCATTTAGCCAAAGAATAAGAAAAAAAAATTGAAATAAAATGATTGTCAATGGTTCATATGAAGATGATTATTTGTCCTCATGAATTTTGGTGGAAGGAAATCGGAAATCCCACAATAATAACATTGTTGCAGAAAATAAAAGTATATGGATGCAACAAATCATAGATGATGACCTTTTCGTGGGAAATACTAAAGATATTTTACCATATACTCTCTTTTGCCCATTTTAGATAGTTCTACTTTGGGAAAAACTTGCTCACACACATCGACACACATATGCAACAATAAACCTCATAACATATCTTTGTGCCTTCATTTTTCTCCATCAAGGCTAATTAGGTATGTTCAAACTTGCTATATTCTATCCATTCCCTGATTAGCTATAAATTTATATGATTAAAATTAATTATTTTACTAATTTAGTGGTAGCCCAATCTAGTAATTATCTATTTTTAGGGCACTTGAATGCCCTTTTTGAATTTTCTTTTTGTTGCCATTTATTTAATTCTATTTGCATTTTAATTCTTTCCTTAATGCCTTTTTTTTTTCCTTCCGTTGTCTTTAAAATGCATTCCTTTAGTAATTTTTTTTTCAGGTACTGAATCGTAAAACAACTATATAATAATTAGGTAGACATCCTTTTATGTAGATTTTTTTTTAGGAAAAATCCTTTTGATTAGTGATTAACTTTGGAAGCTATTAACATGTGTCTCATCTCTACCTCTCTTTGTACGCATGTTTCTTTCACTATTAAAAATAATTTAAATCATAATTTAGATATGTTGGCATCTATTGTAATTAATTTGTCTCGTCTTCTTTATTTACCAAAAAAAAAACGTATAGGGTAGTTTGAAGAAAACAAGGAGGGCAAAATGAAAGTTTCCTCATTTTTAGCCTTAATAATATTTGACCTCTTCGAATGGCAAAGCACAAAAAGGGTCAAGATGAAAGGAGCCCTAAAGATCGTCCAATTTCAAACCGTATGGAGTGGGGGGAATCCGTGAAAGAGGTCCATTGCCACTCCACAATCGGTCCCATTTGCCATACACCATCTCATTGAAATTGAAGTGGTTCTTACAAGACAAATACAACATGTTTCGGCCTCAACATTAGGTTTTGCCAAAGTCAAGGGTTGATACTTTTGCAATCTTAGATGTGTGAGAATGGCTTCCTCACTCAATGCTAGTTCTTCGAGGTGGAGCATCTCCTAATAAGAAAACATATGCAGAAAAACTTAGTATTCATTATTACCTTTTGTTAGGTAAATTATTTCTTGAGTATGAAAAATATTGTTTGCTCAAGGACTGAGAAAAGTCGCAACTACATCACCCTTGATCTTGTTCAGTGTCTACATCGCATACCATTATTAGGGTTGTCAAAATGGGTCACAAAACCCATATTTTGACTTAAGTTTGTTGAAATGGGTTAGAGATGGGTCTCGTGAAATGCGGCATATAAGTCATAAATGGGTCCAAAGAGAAAAGCCTAAAAACAATATGGATTTAGTGGAGCTCGTGAAGCTTGGGCTATTGCGACGACCGCTGCTCTCGTTGGTGTTGCTGCTATTGTTGCCACCACTCAACAAAGTGCAAGCAGCCATGCACACTGATTCTTCGTAGGAGGAAGAGAGACCAAGACGAAGGCGAAATGAAGGGGAAAGAGTGGAGAACTTGTGGCAGGTGTAATACATGCGTGGAGAGCGAGAGTGCACAGGAAGTGCTCAACAAAAAGGCAAACACAAATAATAAAACAAAGGTTCGGGATTCGTCTCCTCTCTCTCTCTCTCTCTCTCTCTCTCTCTCTCTCTCTCTCTCTCTCTCTCTCTCTCTCTCTCTCTCTCTATCTCGCTTGAATGTGGAAGTCGAAGAGACCCAACACGGCCTGCAATAATCCTTTTGTGGGATATTGATTCAGGTGTTAAGATAACGAGGAAGCAGGTGAAAGCTATGGCTTTTGGATGGTGTCGTGTTTGTAGAGACCTAGAAAAAAAGCGAAGGGAGGCCAGAAGCGAGAGCAGGAAGGGGATAGGGGCGGTGATGGTTGGTAGAGAGGCGTCGGTATTTGGGTGGAGGCATTCCAATCCGCACATCTATGTTTTAGGAAGCACGTCGAGAGTTGGAGGTGCTCGTAGAGTTCGGTATCAACGACCATTAAATTCCTCGAGTGGCACTCCAAGCTTTTCATTTCATCGACCATGCAAAATTGCTAATTGTAAGTGACAAATGAAAACCCATGTCCTGGTTGAAAATTCAATCAATAGTCTTTGTTTCAATTAAGGGCCACTTAATTTGCTTGATTAAGATCCCTGTTTCTCAACAAAAAATTAGCGGTCGTTAGATTAGAGAGGAAGAGAGCTTCGCATCCATCACATATGCTTTTCATGTCATGCGATGCATAGTAAATCAATGCTAAATTTACTTTGCGAAATTCATTCAAATTTGGCATGATATGCTTAAAATTCAAATAAAGGGTATAACTGGCTGCCTCCATAGTAAATTTTGGTAAAATTATTGTCTTTTAATTTGTGCATGCATTCGATAAGGGATGATCTAAAACTGCATTGTCTTAGTGTAACATGATGGGGTATTACAGTAGCAGGAGAGATCTTATTAACATCATCCTTCGCCTCATTGCCATTTTCATGATTTTCTCCATAATTCTACGCCCAAGCTCTCTCATTGAATCAACGAGCTGGTCAATGGAATCGTCCATTCTTGAAAGGACACAATTTAATGAGGAAAATGGAGCTCAGTTTGGTTAAGATAGGTATGGGTTGGGTATCATTCTCTAAAATTGTACTACGATTAAATGGGTTAAATTGAGTTGGACTGTTTCCAATTCGATCCAAACCCGAACTATGCATGTAGAGATGAATGATAACAACTTCACTAATTAGACATTTCAATATTAGCAAGAGAGAAGAAACTAGAAAATTATAATCATGAAATTTCTATTCTTCACATCATCTCTTAACACGTGTTATGAGAAAAGGACACTACAATTGTCATAACTTTCGTATAGCATTCATTTGACTACCATAATTTTTTTTTTCGATCACTCGAGTACTATAATTTATTTAGGCCATTTCCTCAAGTGTCATGGTCATATAACTTTTTTTTTTTTTTCAATCAATCACTTGATTGCTATAATTTTTTAAAGACGTTCACCATAAGTACTATGCCACATTTTATTTCTGCCATTTGGGTGAACGCTTTTAAAAATTCTTGGCACTTAAATAATTGATTGAAAGTCATGACATTAAAGTGAAATTTTTTTTTTGGCAAGCCATGGCATTTAAATGTCGAAAAAAAATTACAGTACTCAAGTAAGCGCTAACATGTCAACAACTTCAAATAGTAAAAGGTCCACAAAGACATGCAATTGCACAAGATCACACACCCAGCCTCAAGCCCAGATCCAATCTGTTTCTAATCAAATCAAAACTTACAATTACAAAATTAAAATCCTAGCAATTTTAGCCTCTCTATTTCTATGTGGTCTCAATCTTGCGATCAGGGCTCTCACTGTTGTCCCGAGCACAATCCAAGATAGGTTGGTTCTTAAGATTATTAGGGACAACATACATTGTGAGTAACAAGTAAAATTTACACAGAAAAATTGTGTCCAACAAATTTTAAAAAAGGGGCAGAGGTGGTCAATTCTTGGTTCTATTCGAAAACATGCCAATACTACAGAATTGCCAGTTCAAGTTTATTGCATTGAAATTCACGAGTTACAGTATTTTTCATATATCAGGTGCAACCAGTATGCTAGTCCTAGGTATCCATAAATTTCCTTATATGAATCTTCTCACCGAAAATGGCTCAGCCTCCTGTGGACTCTTGAGGACGTGGAAACCAGTCCAATTCACCCTCCTCCCCGTCGCTACACCAGGGCCCAAGTTCAAGTGCTCTCCATAAAATAAGGTCATGAGGAAATAGTCGGTCCACTCATTCCATCCCTACGGGTCTATGAACTCATCGATAATCGTCTTTATTATCACCGTCCTCGAGTACTTCTTCCACGGCCTTCCTAGGTAGGTCTTGAATGAGCCCTTGACCAGTGCCAAGTCGGGGGCAGGGGTGATCCACGACATGTGGATCAAAATCCTTGTGTTATCCTCCTCCCTTTCTCGACCTTGAATCATCACCATGAGTCACCAAAAATAAAGTCGATTCTCCCATAAACATGGCAGTCACGATAGAACTGCCGGTTGGAGTATGTATAAAGTGTATCTTGATAAGTCATGAAGTTGCACTGATAGAAGATGGATTGGTCTGAGTTGAACAAAAGTGCAGTGGCTTGTTGCTTCTGAGACCGGCTGTGTTCTTGAATGTCATGTCTCTTACCAAGAAACCTTCCCCAAGAGACAGCTGCATGAATTTTGAGAGATTATTTTAAGAGTCAATACATTAATGAGCTACTAAATGACTAATGTTAGCTTAATTTCTTACTGTAGCTTAAGTCACGATGTTGGAACCATCCACAACATTTTTGCTGCCAGTGATGACGATTCAATCCATGCCATCGCCAACAATCGTGATGTTCTTCATGTTTTCTCCAATATTTACTTGCTCGTTGTAGACTCCTGCTTTCACATATATTACCACTCTTTCAAGCCGTTTTGTACCCATTGTACTGAGTGCGACCATAGCTTCATTGATGGTCTTGTGGGAGCCAGAATGGTCATGGGTCATAATGAAGTTGGCCTTTGAAGTTTTTGCATTCCACGATGCTAAAAGCCCGCTGTATGGGTCTAGTGCAAGCATCGATGGTGCTCCCGTAAGCGAACAAGAGTAACAACCTTGCAATTTTAGTGCATAAATGATTTATTGGACAGAATAAAAAGCTAAAAAAATAAATAAGACAAAGAAAGCAATGGATTACCTCTCCTGCCACCATTGTGGTCATGGTCAAGGGCCTCGTGCTCAGGGGTGGTGGTGGCAATGGTGATGATGAGGAGGAGGAAGGCGGCAGTGAGAGTCCATTTGGACATTTTGGGCGGTCTCTAGTGATGGGTGTCGAGTGGAGACACTGTAGGATATTGGTTGGAGTACGTTGCGAAAGGGATGAAGTTCATCTACTTATATATTAAATGGAAATCACAGCTACCAAAGTTTCAATCTTTTGAAACGGCAAAGCGTGTGATTCTGATGTGGGAATGGCTGTCGTCGAACTTCAGAGTCAACTCTTTGGTTGGAGTAAGTTGCGAAGGGGACGAGGTTCATCTACTTATATACTAAATGGAAATCACAGCTACCAAAGTTTCAATCTTTTGAAATGGCAAAGCGTGTGATTCTGATGTGGGAATGCCTGTCGTCATCGCACCTCAAACAACTGCATCAACATCCATTAAATGTACATGCTTAGAATAGATGAAAGAAGCGATGTTATATGGACAACATGTGCACGTGTTTGGATTAAAGTAAGTGGTGACTGCAGGATATCTCATGAGGACATAAATTTGATCGAAGAAAAATTGCCCAAATATGTTTCTCCGCGTTGTATACGATGGACAAACTTCCAAGCAAGTTCTAATAAAAAAAATCTTGAGAAGTTTCTCGGCACTTGACTTTGTTTAGAAAATGAAAGCAAGATCAGGCTCTTGTTGGGATATTGTGATATCCTCAATTTCGACCCTGTCTTGATAAAATGAAATGGACTTTTCATCGACGCTCCTATGGTCCTTTTTCTTTGAGCTAATCACTCACGAGTTAACTAACCTATTGGGTGAAGCCGTTAAGGGATATAATCGCGATAAAATCCCTAAAAGCTACCCGGTAAATTGGATTGTACTAAAATCGCGTCCGGTTGATTTTAACCATGAAATTGAATTCGATTTTGGGAATTGAACATTCGAAAGTGTCACAATCTGTTTTTAGGGTTTCGTCTCATCTTTTGTTAAAATTCCGTCGAGCCAAGAATTTTTATGGAAAACCAATTTCGACAAATTGGAAAAATGAAAGAAATTTGGATGGGCACCTTACTTGGCAATTTTTTCTACCCATTTGAGTTGGTTTGTGAAGAGTTGAAAGAAAATTCATAGGGGCTGCTCATGGGATTTATTTGGCCTCCAAAAAGACTTTGTTTTGTGAAGAAATTAGAAGAAATCAACCATTGGAGGACCTATGGACTTTGTGGGCAGAATTAAAGGACTTTTGGCCTTCAAAATGGATTGAAATGTGAATAAAAGAAAAGAAACTCGTATGGGCTCTGTGTAGGGGAATTTTGGCCACTAAATTGAAGTTAATTGTGGAGTTTTGAGGGAAAATTGGCCATTGATTTTTGGCTTGACAAAATGGTGGCTGAAGACTTTAAGGAAAAACACTCAAGTGATAGATATTTCTCATTGGAAAGCTATTGGCTACTTGGAGGACTTCTTGGCCTCCTTGTGCCCCCTTGTTCCCCCTCCTTTCCTCCTCCTTGCTTCATGCATGAACCAACCGACCAACCACTTATGTTTCTACTTTGCTTAAGCTTTTTCTTCATCTCATCTTCTTCTCTCAAGTTTTTTCCCTCCCTGGTTTTGCTGCCACCCCTACACAGAACCATTACCTCCAACCCTACCACAAGCAACTAGCCGAACCACCGTCCCACAGCCTGCTCGACCGCCCAACCGCCAACCCTACCTCACACTATCCCAAGCCTGGCCACCGTTCCATCCAGCCCTACGACCTGCTCCAGTCGCGCTGTCTGCCACTCACCTACACCACTCTAGCTGCCAGCCTATCCATTTGCCATCTCTATCCGCGCCATTCCAGTCACCTTAGCCCTTCAACCAGCAACCCCGACCAACTTCACAAAACCAAAACCAGCAGTGAGTTGGGAGCTTGTTGGCTGTTTTTCAACCTCTTCCAAGCCTCTGTTGGAGTCACCGTAGGCACGAGATCTCATCACCATTGCACCGCCATCACTGTGAACCCGTTTCTCGCTAATCCAATGAGCTAACAACCTAATCTTTGATTAGGGAGTTAATTACACTTAGGGGGATTAGTTTAAGGTTAATTAAGATTAGGGGATTTGGTTAGCGTAACAAGATTAGTTATGATTAGTTAGTTAGGCCAACTAGTAGTTAGGTGGTTAGTTAGATTATTTAGTTAGCCTAATTAGATTAATTAGTTAGTCTAGCTAGGTTAGTTTAATTAGTTCAATTAGATTAGTCCGATTAGCTTATTTAATTTAATTAAGTGTTTTAGTTTAAATTATTTTCAATTTATTTAATTAATTATAATTCATTTAATTATTTATAATTAGCGTAAATTATGCCGGGATAGCCGGTTATCATAATTTTATGCCGATCGTTGTGGATGCGTTGATTTGTGAAATTGAGTGCTTTATTGTTGATTTGGACTATTATTGCAAAAAGTGATTTTTGGGTATTAAATCAAAAAAAAATACCATGTATCGGTTTTTGACGCCAAAAATATTTTAGGTACTCTATAAAATCGCAAAATTTTGGAATGGGAGAGTACCACGTTTTATGGTTCAATTTGATCGTGTGACCATGCACAATTATTTTATCAAGTGTTTTTAATACAAACAAAATTGGCCAATTCCATTATTTGAAATATGAATATTTGAGTGCAAAGTATGATGTTCTTGACCAAATATGTGCTGGTGTGTGATCACCTAATACTATGATGCATTTACGTGGGGTAGTGAACTTGTCTTGATGCGTTTATGCGGGATGATGCTTGATTAAGTTCAAATGCTCTTGACAACGAATGCCAAATCGCGGTAGAGATCGAAGCGTTCCTCTTTAGGGAATGTCGTTCTAATGCATTTACGCGAGACGTTGTCATGCTCAATGAGATGAGACGATGCCTGATTATATCGGATAACAGCCAACTATTGAGTTGGTCATGGTCGTTGGGTCATAAGTAACTCAAACGTGTGAGTAATTGAGATAGCCGCGCTTGATTATAGGATAAAATTGTGTTGCATGGAATGGGACGTGTCATAATGGTTTGGCCTTATAATCGGAACCCCTATGATTGTTTGAAAAATGAATTGAGGCATTCCAGTCATTAAATGCATTTACTATATGCATATGATATATGAGATGTACTAATGTGCAAGAATGTGTTGAGGCGAGGTAAGTCCTATATGGTACATGTTTAGGCTACCTTTAGGTGAATTCTCGTCCTAACCGAGGCTTAGGGTGTAGACTTGCTGGGACTTTTTCTCATCCCGTCGTGGTTTAAAATTTTTCAGGTCCTTAGATGGAGGTTCAGCATGTCCGTTTTAGGTGGCCACGAGAGGCAGAGATTGAGCATACCCTTCTCCTTATCCATGGTACTACCTGGACCCATGAGCTCGTAATGACCACCATTTGGGTTGATGAGGGCTACCTTAGTTGGTACCTCTTCGCTTTAAAGCGTGGTTCTGCAACGGGCCTAACGGGGTTCGGAAGGATCCCTTGGAAGGTCTTGACGGACCTACCATCGATATCGATTATGAGGTTGTACTCGACCCTGTTCATGATGCTGATATTTTGGAAGGTATTGCGGCGAGCCCAAGGCCCGAGGTTGAAGGGCCTGGAGTAGAGGCAGCTGACCTGTTGGGCATCAATATCCCAAATGGTGTCGTAATAGACCCGGATCCTGAGTAGGTAGGGTCCAGGGTAGAGTTGGCTTAGTAGCTTCTTTTGGATATAAACTCCTGTGTATAAACCTAATATGTTTATAAAGTGTGTTTTGTGAAAATTGGATGTCCTACTTTTCTATCACATATTTGATTGTTGTCTGGAGTTTATTAGTTTGCTTCCGCATATGCATAAATCGATTGGCTCGGCGACGCATCCTAGGAACATCATATTTTAGTCGACCACCAAGGGATGTGCGCGTGCCTAGGGTTCAAGGCATCATATCCTTTATTATGTGGTCAATATTGGGATGTTAGAAGCAAATAGAGAAAATATTTGCATGTTGGAAGGGGAGTTGTGATAAATATAAGGTCTTAGGGTCAGCGATGATTCGGGGTAGACACTAGAATTGACAAAGACCAGCCTGATTGGTTCTATTTGAGGCTAGTTCAAACGAGAATCGGCTAGGTTCTTGACTTCGAAAATATGTGAGCGAATGCCTCACATATGTGACTCCTCATGGGCAACCAACATATGGTTTTGTTTAAACACCTATGGTATTTTTAGGTTTGTTCCTTTTGCCTTAAACAGATTGCATCAGCATATTGTTTGAAATTCCTATTCCACATTGAAGTCCCCCCCCCTTTGGAGGAGGATCAGAGAATTAAAGAGAGTCCAAAGCACGGGATTGTAATCGAAAATGACTCTCAAAATTTCGCATTTTCTTGCAAGACGTGGACGACAATTTGGTTATTTCTAAAAATGCTTGGTATATAGTTGATCTCTCACAATGTATGATCCAATCCCACTTCTTGAAGCTTGACAGGCACTACCAAATCAAATTCTTGTACTTTGCCGTTTGGAAAATTGAAAATTTTTGTAGCTGTGATTTCCATTCCTGGTAACTCGGTCTTCTTTCCATGTTTTGAATTTGCTCTAGAATTGGCAAAGTTCATAAAAGCCCCACTTGGCAAATAAACCCAGTATGAGGAAACGTCGATTCACAAATTATCTCAAGGCAAATAAACCACGCTCTGCCTTTCAACTATGAGGTGTTATCGCCTCATATTGTGACTAATAACCACTCTCTTTCTTTATAAATCCCGGTTGTTGCACGATTGAATCAATTATAGGAAAAATATTTGGGACGAGCTTAAAAGAAGCTCATTTTGATCCAAATTATCTTCACGTCATTACTTTCAGAAAAATTGATAATTTTATCTAAATGAAACGAGTTAATCACCAACCAAAAAAAAAAAAAAAAAACGAGTTGATCACTTCATAGTTTAAGGAGATACCCATAAAGAAGTGTATCATTTGAAAATCCCATAGCACATATGTGAGTGGATTACGCATCTACAAGAGTGGATGCCTACACATGTGAGTCCTCATGGCCAACCAACACACGGTTTTGAAGCGGTGAAATACAAGCAAAATTTGCAATCAACCCCTTGGAAAGAGAAACAAAAACACTTGGGGTATCTATATGTTTGTTTCTTTTACCTTAAATGGATAGCATTAGCATATTGTTTGAAATTCATCTTCCACATCAAAGTCCGTCCTTTGGAGGATGATCAGAGAATTAAAGGGAGTCATCCAAAGCACGAGATTGTAATAGAAAAGGACTGTCAAAATTTGATATTTCCTTGCAAGAGGTTGATGAAAGCTTATTTATCTCTGAAAATGCTTAGTATATAGTCAATTTCTCCTGATGTATGATCCAATCCCACTTCTAGAAGTCGAGGTGTTATTGTTGTGACAATGCAAACAATATTTGCCACCTTTTGTAAGTGTGACCTAAGGATGTTAAAATTCATTCTATGTAGATGTGTAATTTATGAACACTTATATTAGTTCCTACTATCAAGTGATACAACAAAAAGAGCACAAAAGCTCATCATACTAGCTATAGCTTGTCGGTGAGTAAACCCTTGCTAGAGCTCGTTGTCTCTGCCTTCTCATGAAGTTCTGATCAAGTATTAACCCTAGGAAATGAATTACGAATCATTATAAGCAACCTTTGTCAGCCTAGGACTAAAAGCTATAGATTTATTGGAATATTCTACATGGCCTCGAACTTCCTCGTAAATTCAGCTACATCCTAACCTCATTTGATGACAAATCAAATGTACTTGACATGCGCGGGTACGCAAGGGCAAAAATTGTTAACCAAGTTATGTAGTTTCTTGATGTGGACCTATATCCACAAATTCAAGGTTTATGGGGGTATGATCTTGGAGACGAAGTTGTTATCTTATTCAGAAGTAAGGTGTAAATACATGGGGTTTTTTAGGAGGTTTTTTATTCTAATTTGAATCTGATTAAATCCCGCAAATCATGGGATTATAGCTGTTAACCCATAAATTGTGGGATTTTAGCTTTCCCCTTTTGTAGGCTTTCTTTCCTTTATTTTTGTTTGCTAGGATTCATTTGTGTATTAGCTTATAAATACAACATTGTAAAGCACCAAAAGATATGAATGAGAATGACAATTTCTCTCCATCTAAAATTTAACATGATATCATAGCTCTAGGCTAGATTCCTGAATTTAAAATTGCAGTCTTCACTGCTACGTTTTTCAGCCTTCATTGCTATCTATTATTCTCCAGAAATAGATTTATGGATTTCACTTGCAACCTTCATTGCTGCAGTTTTTATGTTTTCTTTGCTATCTATTATTCTCCAAAAATTCTTTCTTCTTTACACAGCCTTCATAGCTACACTATTGCCATTGTTCTCTTCTTAACATTCACTTCATAGCTGCACTATTGCCTATGTTCTCTTCTTAACATTCACTCTCCGAAATGACCACATCTGAAATCACACCCAAAGCCACAGATCCTACCACGAACCAATCTGAGGTCGCCTCAACACACATGGCAGGTGATCTTCAGAATATCAAGCCAACCTATAGATTGAATGAGAAGAACTACCTCAAGTGGTCACAATTTGTCAAGAAAGGGGAAAGGAAAACTCAGCCATTTACTTGTAATGAGACCCAAGAAAGGAGATCTAGATTTTGATGTGTGGGATGAGGTTGATTCCATGATCATGTCATGGCTATAGAATTCCATGGAACCAACCATAAGCGACACTTGTATGTTTCTACCAACCGCAAAGGAGATCTGGGATTCCATTCGACGGACGTACTCAAAGGCTCGTGATGCAGCCCAAGTGTATGAAATTAAGGTGAAAATTAGTGGGACAAAGCAAGGAGGTAAGACAGTTACCGAGTATGCTAATTCTCTGCAAAACTTAGAACTTATGGCAAGAACTCGATCATTATCGAGTATTTCAGATGTAGTGTCCAGATGATGCGGGCATTCTAAAGAGTTTTATTGAAAATGATCGAGTCTACAATTTCTTAGCTTGACTTAATTATGAATTTGACCACGTCACGAATTCAAATACTTGGCAAGGAGGAAGTGCAATCATTGGAGGAAACAATTTCCTTGATTCGGGCGGAAGAAAGCCATCAATCTATCATGCTAGAACCATAAGCTGCAGAAGGGTCAACCTTGACAACTAGAAAGGTTGATGAAAAGGGTGACCTGCCAAGGAAAGACAACCGAGACAAGTTGTGGTGTGCCTACTGCAAGAAGCCTTGACATACAAAAGAACAATGTTGGAAATTGAATGGTAGACCAACTACTTCAGGCCGAGAGTGGGTGAATCGGGCAACATAGCCAAGGCCTTGAGTCCACTTAACTGAGAAAGCTAGTCAAGAAGAAGTTCAGGAGAAAGCAACCTTCAGTAGTGAAGAAATTGAGAAATTAAGAGGTTTATTAGGGTCTCTTAATAAACCCTCTGGTGCATGCTCACTAGCACTCTCAGGTAATTCTTGGGTTATTAATTCAAGGTCTACCGACCACGTGACTCACACCTCATCCCATTTCAACACTTATACACCTTGTCTTAGCAATAAGAAGATTAATGTGGTAAATGAGTCTCTTGCTACTGTTGCAAGGGTTGGAAATATTCCTATCACACATAATCTTGTCTTTAAAGATGTTCTTCATGTCCCTAAACTATTTGCTAGTCTTATCTCAATACAGAAACTCACAAAAGATCATCATTGTCAAGATCATCATTGTCAAGCTATTTTTTACCCATCTTACTGTGTTTTTTAGGATCGAGACTCGAAGAGGAGGATTGGACTTGCTAAGGAACAAAATGGACTTTACTACCTTGAGACACCTCTCACTAGAAGGATCATGAATAATATGTCTTCGTCATTTCTTAGTACTTCAAATAAAGAAGCCATTTGGCTTCATCATTTTCATTTTGGTCATCCATCCTATCAAGTCTTGAGTATTATGTTTCCATTATGTTTAAAGATCTGAATATTAAAGACTTCCATTGTGATGTCTGTGAATTAGCCAAGCATAATCGTGTACCATTTTCTATTAGCAATCACCATAGTTTTAATCCTTTTTGACTTAATCCACAGTGACATTTGGTGACCTTACGATTCCAAACATCTCTGGAGCTCGTTGGTTTGTCACTCTAATTGACGTTTGCTCTAGGGTCACGTGGACTTTCTTACTCGAACATAAATTTGATGTATCATTATTCATTCGTTTCATTCCATGATTCAAACTCAATTTGGGGTCAAGATCAAGGTCATTTTGTCGGATAATGCTAGAGAATACTTCAATCAAGTATCGTCCCCTTATTTTCAAAAGGAAGGCATTATCCATGAGTCATCTTGTGTGAATACACCACAACAAAATAGGATTGCTCAAAGGAAAACTGGCCATCTCCTTAACACAACTCGTGCCTTGTTGTTTCACGGACAAGTTCCTAAAGCATATTGGGGGGAAATTGTTCTTACAACTACATACATGATCAATAGACTACCCTCACGTACATTAGACCACAAGACCCCTGTGGAAGTTCTTTCTCAGTTCTATCCTCACCTTCGTACATCTAATGGTCTTACACCTTGAGTCTTTGGTTGCACTTCTTATGTCCACATTCATCATCATCAACGAGGAAAGTTAGATGCTTATGCAATCAAATGTGTGTTTCTTGGTTACTCACAGACACAAAAAGGCTATAAATGTTATCATCCTCCTTCTAAAACATTCTATCTCTCTGCAAATGTCACTTTTGTTGAAAATAAACCCTATTTTTCACAATCTTATCTTCAGGGGGATTTTTCAGTCATGGAAGATAAGGACCTTGGTGTCATTGATAACTTAGATTTATCGTCCAATGTCCCTATCAACCAAAACTCGTCCACTATTGCTCATGAACCTATCTTGAATCCTGTCTCTTGTCCACCACAATCTCCCACACAACAACTTGTCTATGTTCCTATTCTCACTAGTTTAATTCATATTCATGATTTTAAGAGATTTTCTCAGATGTATCCAAGGAGGACAGCCATTCCAACACAAGAATGGGTCCAAAATACCACTCCGTGTACTGTCAATGAAAGCACAGTAAGTTCTGAATCTCCTTTGGATGAACAGCTTAGTGATACACTTGAGAGTGATCTTGATTTACCTATTGCTGTTAGAAAAGAGACTAGAGAGTGCACCAAGAAATTGGTATATCCACTATCAAATTATGTGTCCCTTAATAGGTTATCATCACCATGTAGAAACTTTATTGTGAGTTTAAACACAATTGTTGTCCCTAACACATTTCTGAAGCACTATCAAAAGAGGAATTAAGGAATGCCATGAAAAAAGAGATTAAAGCACTCGAAAAATATAAACATGGGAAATTGTTGACAAGCCAAGGGGGAAAATCTAGTTGGTTGCAAGTGGGTATTCACTGTAAAGTACAAGGCAGATGGTTCATTGGAGAGGTATAAGGCAAGATTGGTTGCAAAAGGTTACACTCAAACATATGGAGTGGATTACCAATTGCACCAGTAGCTAAAATAAATACTTTAAAATTTTATTGTCTTTAGCTGCTTATCTTGATTGGGAACTTCAATAGTATGATGTAAAGAATGTGTTTTTACACAAAGATTTGGAAGGGGAAATCTACATGAGCATCCCACCTGGTTTTGAAGGAAATGAAACAACATAAAAGGTTTGTAGACTTAAGAAAGCATTATACAGGCTCAAGCAATCACTTAGAGCTTGGTTTGGATAATTTGCTAGAGTCATGAAGGCATCTGGGTATACACAAAGCCAGGAAAATCATACAATGTTCACAAAACACTCAAACGTGGGGAGAGTTACAACATTGTTGGTATATGTTGATGACATAATAGTCACAGGCGATGATGAAAGAGAGAAACAGCGGCTAAAACAGTGCTTGATTAGGGAATTTGAAATAAAAGAGTTAGGAAAGCTATGGTATTTCCTAGGAATTGAGGTTTCGTACTTTAGGCAAGGGGTCTTTATTTCACAATGAAAGTATGTGACGGATCTTTTGGAAGAAACTAGGAAGCTTGGTTGCAAACCAATAGCTACTCCAATCGAGCCGAACAAAGGCTAACAGAAGCAAAAGAGGAGGCAGCAGTGGATCGAGAAATGTATCAGCAATTGGTGGGAAAGTTAATTTACCTTACTCATACCCAACCAAATATCTCCAATACTGTCAGCTTGATTAGTCAATTCATCCATAATCCAAAGGAATCACATCTACAGGCTGTTCAACGAGTCCTACACTACTTAAAGGATAGTCCAAGAAAGGGAATACTTTTCAAGAGGAGCCCGAATCTTAAGCTCGAGGCTTATACAGATACGGATTATGCAAGCTCAATGGTTGACAAGAGGTCTACAACTGGTTATTGTACCTTCCTTGGAGGTAATTTGGTAACTTGGAGGAGTAAAAAAATAAAATGTGGTGGCAAGATCAAGTGCAGAATCTGAGTTTAGGGCAGCAGCTCAAGGAATATGTGAGTTATTATGGATCAAGATCATTCTTGAAGGTTGAGTGGCAGAGTCCTATGAAGCTATTTTGTGACAATAAGTCTGCAATTAATATTGCTCATAATCCTGTGCAACACGACACAACAAAACATATTGAGATT
This sequence comes from Eucalyptus camaldulensis, assembly GCA_019915185.1. NCBI lineage: Eukaryota > Viridiplantae > Streptophyta > Magnoliopsida > Myrtales > Myrtaceae > Eucalyptus > Eucalyptus camaldulensis. The sequence goes on along the minus strand of JAHSVA010000014.1, from coordinate 4,845,302 downwards.
GATAGGCACTTCATCAAGGAGAAACTTGAAGAAGGATTGATTTGTTTGTCTTATGTTCCTTTAGGACAGCAAGTGGTAGATGTCTTGACCAAAAGGCTTAATGGTAGAAGTTTTCATGAGCTAATTTCCAAGCTGGGAATAGAAGTCATCTATTCACCAGCTTGAGGGGGAGTGTTGAGCTATAAATAAACAGATTATATGGGTGTAAATACATAGGATTTTTTAGGAGATTTGTTATTCTGATTTGATTCTGATTAAATCCCACAAATTATGGGATTATAGCTGTTAACCCACAAATCGTGGGATTTTAGCTTTTCTCCTTTTTTAGGCTTTCTTGCCTTTATTTTTGTTTGCTAGGATTTATCTGTATATTAGCCTATAAATACAACATTATAAAGCACCAGAAGATATGAATGAGAATAACAATGCTCTCCATCTAAAATTTCATGGGAAGTACGAAGGTTGATGACCTAAATCGGTCCCCCCCACCCCCAAACAAAAATGTCTCATTTTGCCATCATGACTCTCGCCCAGCTAGGTTCTTCCCTTGGCCAGTCCATTGCAAAGTTTCAAACAAGACCTTTCTCAAGCCTGTCTGAACATGATGCTGCATGAAGTCGAAGAGAATGCCAACATCGTGATTGAATCGGAACGTCCAGTGAAAGCAAGAAAAAGGAGAATTTGTGCTTTCGTCTGAAAAATGGAAGGCGATTTCGTCTTTCCATGACCTTTGCAGCCACACATAGCGCTAGTCAAGAATTTTGGGAGGTGTGACATTGAATTTGTTTTGACCCAGTGTTGAGTGGGCTATTATATTTAAATTTAATGGAGAATATCATTATCATTCTTCTGGCACAAATCGATAGTCTTCTTTTGCACTTATCGACCAAATCATAAATTTTGTTAATCACTATAAAAATACATAGCCTAGATCAAACTAGCTACGAATATTCTTCTCCAAAAAAAAAAAAGATAATTCTATTTAAATGATCAACCAAAGATCCGAACATTATCAATTTAAAAAGTTTGCATCATAGTGTGTTTGGAAGTTGCGCATGAGATAAAAATGGAAGCACTATTTTCATTGACAAAATGAATTATTGGTTACCATTTATTGAAACACTTAAAAATATGAAATGTAAAGTCCATTACATCCGTGTCCATGGATCACATTTCATTTTGTGAATTGATATAGATGACTTGAAATTTCGTACAAATGAAATCATGACCTTATGAGGTGGTTCTTACAATTAATTAGTGACCTTCCATCGTTGTAATTTTAACTTGAAATCACATTTAATAAAGGAGGCAAACACTCAAAAATTCAAAGCTACAAAGACGGATGTTGTTTGTGCTCGTGAAATTTGCCCGATTAAGGATGGAGTTGACATCTTCTTCTGCGCTAGGTCTCAATTTTATGGTCAACAGGAATGAGCATGTGCTTTATATATATGTGAACTTGGACTTTTACTGAGTACTTTGCCTGCGATAGTAAGAAGGGATTTTTACATCAGAATTTGAGAACTGAAAGCCGATTCATGATGGCTTCGAATGAGGCTTCGTCAACTGATCAAGCTCTTAGACTAATTTTATCTAAAATATTCCCCTACTAACAAGTTCAAGCCATGTGAGAGCCAGCGCCTACCAAGGGTCCCTTGCCAAAATTGGTGAGGAAGAGAGCTAGAACTCGTCGGCTCAGGAGGCGTGCCCAAAAGCAAATATCGTTTATTTATTGACTTCTGGTGTAAATTTTTGCACAGTAGTTTAAAATTAAAAGAAAAGGAAAGAAAAACAAATGACTGTTCATCGTCTCATTTGCTGAAGAATTTCTCCATTCTTCTTTTATTTCAATGTTCTTACCTAATGAAGTAGTAACACGTTTTGGACCTAAAACTCCATTGTTTAGACGTGCTTCGATGCACTATTATACTTTTATGCCCTTTTTCACGTTATTTTAGACTTTTGTTTATTTTTCACTTTTGAGTCTTCCATCGTCACTTAGGGTTAGTGAGGTACTTATTCAATAAATTCAATGTATCGGATAGCCTTTTCTCACATTTCACAGGGTGTAGAAAAGAGATGAGATTTCTCTTTACTGCCGTGCCAAATGGGCATGTTTGAGGGCGTGTTTGTAAATTGATAAATCTATATTTATCTATTGCTTCCCGCGTCACTTAGGATCCCCTAGAAGTCGCAACTTAAATTAGGTGGCTCTTATAATGACTGTCGAAGAATTAGAAGAAAATCTTGGAGATCTTGAATATAATTTCAAGATATGAAATTATTCTGTTTCAATTTATTTTATTTCCCTTTAGTTCTAGATATTCAGAATTAGGAAGTAAATAGCAAAAAAAAAGAAACCATTTTAGGCTCAATTCATAAGTATGAAGCCCAATTCCTCTGGCAACTAATCAAACCCAACGCTAAATGACTAGGGTCAGCCCAAAGCTACGACCTAGAAGACTAGGCCTGGCCCAAAGCCAAGTTCAACTAGCGGAACCTGAACTAAATCAATAATCAGGAGCAAGCCGAAGTTTACTAAAGAGGAACAAACCAGAGGTCCACACCAATTTCCTCTTCCTCACCTATTCGTCCAGGTAGTCATTTACTTCCATCGACCAAAACTGCCAAAGCCTAGATCACTACCAAGTGAACTCCAAGTTAAACGTCACGGTCCATTGCATCCATCCTCGAACCCTCTACCATCAATCACCTCCAATTGTTAAACATCACCGTCAACCACCATCACAGCAAACACAGTAGCAACCGGGAAACAAACATGGAAGACAACGCGTAGAATCAGTTTGGAGGATTAAAACTGAAATCTTTCTCATCAATCAATGGAAAACGCTTTCCAAGAAAACAAACATGGTTATGAGTGTCCAAAGTAATCCAGGATCTGAGTGGAGCATACGCTAACTTGGTTTGGAAATGGTGTTTGCGTATGTAAAAGGAAAAACGAAATCGATATCCACATCAACACCCACGAGCAAACATGCTAGGAATCGTGAATCTAAAATCAGATTGACAAACAGAGAATCCACCCCGATGTGCTCTCGCTTGGAGCAAAAATAGTGACCAGCCCTATGTCAGCGTCTTCAAGGCATTTTAGCAAACAGTTTGTGCGCAACAAGAGATTCGACCGTACCCACGAAAAATCGAAACCGTTTATGGTCTAAATTTATGCTATGCCGCAACGTTGTTATATCTGAATTCTATTCTTTTTGTTGCTAACCAGATGGAATAATTGACCTTTAAAATCTCATCGAAAATGATTTGAAGATGAAAAAAAAAATTATTTCTCAAAAATATCTCTCTCCACGGCAAAAATCAGGACGCCGCTGCATGAAATATATGGAGTCATACAAGATCAGAGGGGAACTTTATAGTTCATGGTACAATAAAAGAGATTAACAATTTACTAAGTAAAGCCACAACATAATGAAAACCCTCCACATCTAGGAGTCAACAATGTTTCCAACAGGAGTGAAAATGTTTTTTTCGCTCTTATGACATGTTTTTCGTTAATTTTGATATTAATAAAGGCTGAAGCAAATCACCACGAAGTTCAACATCATTTAGGTGGAAGTCTAAAAAAAATGCATATAGGCACAAGTTGGTGAGATGCAATAAGAGGCAATGACAATTATGGCATTATCAAATTGTGGTTAATCATTGTAAAAAGAAATTTCCCATTAAAGGAACATAAGACATTACCATCTTTTCTACTTGACATCGATTTTCGTCTATACGTAAAAATTCTTAAAAAGGTCTATGAAATTATAGACTATCATAGTATGGCTTGAAAATTAAAGTTCATATCTAGGATAGAAAGGAGAATCAAAAGTTTAATAAGATACAAAAAAGCATGAGGGATATGGGAATATATCACAAAATTGGTAGTAAGAATCCATCTCCATTTAAAACTCTCGCACGATTGGTATCGCACGATTGGTAGTGAAAATCTATTTCCATTTAAAGCTCTCAATTCTCATATACTCCTTTCAATGAAATATATCCACTAAATTGTCAATGAGATCATCATAGTTAATTAAGGAACCAAATTGAGGATATGCAAAAGTTTGTTGAGCTTTCAAATCCAGTACTATAAATACGGCCTAGCCACTCCTATGGCAAAACACGACCAACACATAAAGATCAATACCTCATACATTCTCATTTGGTTAGCGGTCCACAATGACGAAGATGATGTCTAGGGACGAGCTCTAGCTTGTCTCTCCTTTCAGATCGCCCATCCTAGCATTTCAGTTGCCATGGATGTAAATTGATTGTCAGGTGTTGGCTACCGTAGCCATGTAGCATGACCATTTACTCTAGTGGAACTCGATTAAGGTTCGAACTACTAAAGCCAACTTCTTAAGTAGAAGATGTCCCATAGGGTTCAAACTAGGTTGTTGACATTTAGTGTGCTTCATTTTAACGATTATCCTTTCATAGAGCACACCATCTTTGTCAGGAACACATAGTTGTTATATACGATTTTATCCTTTTTCTTAAGAGCTTTTATGGCATTGTGAGCAACATATCGCCATATATATGTAGATATTTTTACATTTTTCATACTCTGACAATGAAAGTTACATTTACAAGTCTCTACAGTCAAAGATGATGATTCTCATCATAAATTCTTCCTTTAGGATGCTAAATCTCAACCATGCGGTAGAATCTCTTCTACACACGAAGTAGTTTGAACCCAAATTGGGTTCCACCGGAGGACTTGAATGGCCTACATGGACACGGATTTATTTTTGCGGCAATTGAATGACGGATCGGCGATCAGAAGGAAGTGGCAAGCTAGAGGTCTTTATCATTGATGGGCCACTATTTAAAGGAGAATGTATGAGATATGTGCCAAAGATGTAATATCTTATATATTTATGTGTTTATCCTATTTCATCATCAGACTGACGAGTGTCGTGTTTATAGAATTAGACTTAAAAACTGAACAAAAATTTGCATATCCTCACTTTGGTTCCTTAATTATCTATGCTAATCTCATTGCAAATTTAGTCGATAAAAATTTCCTTGAAAAAGAGTATTTGAGATCGAGAGCTTTAAATTGACACGGATTTTATCTACGAATTATGTGATGCATTCCCATGTCCCTCATCTTCTTGAAGCCAAAAGAATATCGCATCACATTAAAGTATGGATTCTCATTTCTATACTAGATATGAACTTTCGCCATATTATTATAGTATCTAATTACATAGACCTTACTTTTTCTACTTCACATGTTACCTGATTATTTGAAATCCATTCCTTCAATAGAAAACATCGAACATGTTTCCAAGATGATCTTATCCCTTTGATAACACCAAGTGAAAGATATGACTATTTTGACCAATATAGCTAATATTGCAGGAAAAAATTGTTCAAAAAGTTTTAAATTTTTTAATTGCATCATTTAAGTTATAAACATTTTTACCTTATACTAATTAAGTCTATCCGGTAATTTTTTTTTTTTGTCATGACTAACCTAGATATCGACAATCCTATGTAAAATGACTGGAATAAACATAGACAACGGGGGGCCATTGAGCACTGAGCTAGGCCTAGGGACCTCGCCAACCACTAGATGAGGCCTTGTGAGCCCTCACTGGCCATGTGCCCTCACCAACTGTGGAGAGGGTCATGTGTCACGGAACGACCTATGCGGCGCTTGGTGAGTAGAACTCGCCAAGCCAGCCTTTCTTCTATAGCTGTTCGACAAATAATACGATGAATGCTTTTTCGTGCACGATCCTACCACACCCAGCTTCGCTCGGGCGTCTAGTCTATCGAATGAGACAGCAGATCTCTTTAGGCTCAACAACTGGTTTCGGCCTGCCATGGCCTTGTCAGGAGAGCAGCATCAACTCCCGACCAATTTGTGCACGGGAGGCCAATCCCGCCTTCAGAGCTCCTAAGTGATATAATCTTTCTATCCTAGAACTCCTAACACCAACGGTCCTAACGCCACTCCCACGGACCAGTTGTGTTCGTCCCTTCTGCCTCCTCACTCTTCACTCGATAACCCCAAGCGCTACTCACAAGTGTCACGAGTACGAGAAGATTCACAAACCGTGACATTCTCCCCCACTCAATTCGCAACGCCCTCGTTGCGATATGCTCTATCGCTTCCTTGCGTCCCTTAACCATTGATGTGCCACTTTTGGGATTTAACATCGAATGGTCACACTCGCCCAACAAAACAGGTTTTGCTCCATCTGTAGCCTCTTTTGATCTCAGCCGCTCGGCCCTTCTCAGTCACCTGCGCTTTCTTTGGCAAGTGTGGCATTTTTCGCCAACCGCATCTTTTGTCAGCACCATCTTTTGCCTACTCAGCTTCTTTGACCCCATCAAACCAATGGAGGTTCTTTCCTTGTTGAAAACGTGGTAGTAGACCTCTTCTTCAAATTCACCGATCAATCCAGGAACATTATCCCCATTCAGTGAGGATTCAGTTCTTCTCAAACTCGCTATCCGCTCGGAGAAAAACCGACTCGTCCCAGTACCCATTGTCATCCTAGGAGCTAAGAGCCCCACTACATTTGGGCATCTTTTGGCCCCGGCAGATTCCTCTTTGCCCACTAGGACCGGCCTCACTAGGACTTATCTATTTTACCCACACTGGAGTGAGGAGTCTGATTCTCCGACTCACTCACTTACTGGAAGGATTCCTGCTTTGATACCATTTGTCATGAGCAAAGAGTTTCCTTGGCCGCGGAACGACTCGTGTGGTGCGTGGCGAGCGGAACTCGCCAAGCTAGCCTTTCTTCTATAGTTGTTCCACGAACAATACGATGAATGCTGCTTCGTGCAAGATCCTACCACTCCCAACTTCGCTCAGGCATCTAGTCCATCAGGTGAGACGGCAGATCTCTTTAGGCTCAACAACTGGTTTTGGCCTGCCATGGCCTCATCAGGAGAGCGGCATCAGCTCCCAACCAGTTTGTGCACGGGAAGCCAACCCCACCTTCAGAACTCCTAAGTGATATAATCTTTCTATCTTAGAACTCCTAGCACCAACCATCCTGACGCCACTCCCACGGACCAGTTGTATTTGTCCCTTCTGTCTCCTCACTCTTCACTCTTCACTCGATAACCCCAAACGCCACTCACAAGTGTCACGAGTACATGAAGATTCACGGACCGTGCCATGTGACTCTCACCTAGCTTTGAGTGAGAAGCTCTCATCAAACAACACTGGGCGAGGGTCACAGCCTTCACTTATAGTTGGGCAAGGGCCGCAACACTTGCAACGAGGGCTTGTTACCCTTGCGCATGGCCCTCACTCAAATCTAGGCAAGGGCTCTCACCCAATGGCCAGTGGCTTCCTACTAGCCCTTAACAATAAAAAATATATATAATAAAATAAAAAGTAAAGAATGAAAAAGAAAAGAAAAGAAAAGAAAAATATTTTAAATTTTAATTTTTTTAAATAAAGTTAAAATATTACTAAAAATTATTTATGTGAGTTTTAGCTATGGCACGTGGCATGGCAACATTCACATCAACCATTTTTAGTCAAAATTAGTTAGATAAATCAATTGACAAAATGTGAAAATATTTAAAACTCAATTGGCATAATTAAAATATTTAGAAATAAATTGATAAAAATGTGATAGGTTTAGGATTTTTTGGACAAGTGTTCCAATATTACACTAAATTACACCTTGTTATTGAAATAAGGTCTTAAAAAAAAAAGATAATTAAGTAACTTAAAATTTATCCACAAACAAAACTGGATGTATAGAAAGCGAGAAACTAAAAGCTACGTTCAATGGAATTTTTCAAACCTAAGAAAGAATAAATATGACAATCCTTCGCCCCCACCCCCCCCAAATGATAAAATTCATAGAAAGTTGATTATTTCGATAAACTTATATTAATTGTGATTGTTTCTTTTGGTGCTTTTAAACTATGCATGGTCGACTGTGTAATGACCAATTAGCATTCAAATTAAATCTATTCGTAAAACTTAAATTAATATAGAAGAGGGAGTGTACATATTCGATCCAAATTATCAGGATATATATCAAACGAAGTTTGTTTCTATGGTGGGATGAATTCTTACTTAAAAGTATTGGAGGGGCTAAATTGGAATATAATCGCTTTAGTAAAACAATTAACTATTACGTCACTTCTATTTTATATAGATTTTCAATTTTAGGACAATTAAAAAATTAACATTACTACAAACTCCTCAAAACTGTTACTCTCTTGCTTTATGAAATTTTTATGCAGATTTCGTCTTCCTTAACGACGAACCAAATGCTCTGTGCTCGTACCCGTTCTTTTATTAGATTGCATTGGTAATAGATTTAAAACAACAAAAAAACAGTTCAAATGCTATAAATCCTTCTTTCAATGCCTACCCGTTCTTCTAATTGATTTACCCCAAGAGAATGAGTAAGACATGTAACTAATTGCACATAATGTAATGATATTGAAAATTTTGAAACAAGAGCCAAAATTTTAAAACCAACCAAATTAATATATTTATAATAGGAAAATTGTCCAAAAAGTCCTAAATTAACAGTAGGATTGTCAATTCAATCTCAATTTTTTTTTAATTTTGCCGATTCGTTCCTAAATATTTTGATGATTTATCAATTTAGTTTTTTCCAATCAATTTTAGTCGGAAATTAATGACACGCAGTTAGCAGTCTTTGTTGGGCATGACGTGAATAATTTTTACAATTTTTTAAAAATTTTCTCAATCTTTCCTCTTTTCTTCTTCTGTTCTTTCTTCCTGCTTTAACCGTTCACTTCAACCTTTCAGCTTCTCCTCTCCTTCGCCATCAGCTCCTCCTGGGAAGAGCACAAGTTACCTACACTCCAACGCCTTCTTCCTCATAAAGCTCCTCATCTTCTCACTTCCTCCACAATGTTCTTTCCGGTCATCTCATCCGTAAATCCTCACCGGCTTGTGTATCCTTGTCTCCGTTTATCTACTATCTTTTTTCCTTTTCTTTTTTTTTTATGTCCCTCGTGGAAGCAAAAATAGCCACGAAGGTGACTTGCATTCTATTATGCTTTAATGGCCATCTCTAACTTCCGACTATTTCTTCTTCTTCTTTTTCTCTAAATTCCAGGCATGTCAAAATAGGGATGCTTCCGACCTCAAACTTAAACTACTCGTCCATCGCGTCGTCAAGGTAACTTCTTGTACTCTCTCAACGAGGCTATACGGAACTTCCACACTGGAAACATTAATTTGAGTTTGGTTGACTCCATCATAAAATTAATACTAAGAGCGAGCTTAATTTCCACAACTAGGTGGAGGAGGTGAGGAGGTTTATGAGGAAAACGACACTGAAGTGTAGGTAATGTTGTGATCTTTCCAGATCTCGGTGAGGGCACGCCCTCGCTGGCCACAGAGTGGTTATTGGTAGAGGTGTCAAAATGGGTCAAAGAAGTGAGTCTGATTTAGACTCATATTTTAGCTATATGGGTTGTATATGGGTTAGGGGCTTTTAAAACCCCAACTAAAAATGGGTAAAAAAAAATGAGTATGATTTAAATGGGTCGAAAATGGATCGACCCATTTAAAACATTAAGTGGGTTGGAAGTTAGAACCCATTTTTAAATTTTCAACTCAAGCCCCACACAATCTTTCCTTCTTTAACTTTATAGAAATGTCTTTTTTTTAATAAAAAATCGAAATTATAATTATTTTTCATATTTCAATTTTCTTTTAATTTCTTTTTTCTTTCTTTTTCTTCCTTCCTCAGCTGACGGCCAGCCACCGGCCAACGATAGGCCAGGCGAGGCTCGAGCAAGCTTGAGGTCACCAACAAGTGGTGAGGCTTGAGCCTCGTCGGATATAGCGAAAATCGAGCTCACTAGCGTCGGGCGGGGCCTCGACCTCACCAGATCGGCAAGATCGAGCTTCTGGCGAGACTTGAGCTTGCCAGCATCGGGCAAGGCCTTGGCCTCGTCGGATCAGCAAGATCGAGCCCCGCCTGATGCCGGCGACCTAGATCTCGCCTATGACCGGTCGCCAATCGTCATCATGGCCAACGGCCGACTGAAGAAGAAGAAAAAAGAAAAGAGAAAAAGAAAAAATAATTATTAACAATTAAATTTTATATTTTTAAATAATAATTAAAAATTTGATTTTTTAAAAATATTTTAAAAGTAATTATATAAATTTTTCATTAGATTGTATTGCATAAAAGTGTTTTAGCAATACTTTTTGTTTGTAAAAAAAAATCATAAAAATGAGCTTTCTTAGGTTTAGTTAAAGATTTTTCATGTTATAGTTTTTAGCTACTTAATGGTATGTTCACTTCAAACAAGCAAAGCATGTGCATGGTCTAATTCTTTATAAATTTTTTAATTTATAGGTTTTTTTAAACTTTTTTTGTTTTATTTACTATTTTTAATTTAATTTGAAGTTTTAATCCAATCAGCATATAGTAGATGTGGGTTTTCCTAGAATATTAATAGGTTTTAGTAATACCAGTAGGGTCAGGTATGGGTTGAGTATGGGTTAGGTTGGGTATGGGTCACTTGATTTATATTACATGAATATGAGTCAAAACGAGTTAAATTGGTCAAATATGGGTTGACCCATTTTCGACCCGACCCAAACTTGACTCGACCCACGCATTTGACGGGTCTAAATCCAACTCATGGCATTGGAGAGGCCAAATTGAAATATAATTCCTTTAGTGAAACAATTATTTAGTTAAATTTTAGATTTTTAATTGTTACTTCACTTCTATTTTATATAGATGCTCTATTTTTCCAGCACAATTAAAAATTAACATTTCTTCAAACTCCTCAAAACTCTAACTCTCTTGCTTCATGGAAGTTTTTATGCCGACTTCGCCTTGCTTAACGACACCCCAAATGCTTTGCGGTCGTACCCGTTCTTTTATTAGATTGCATAAATAATAGATTTAAAACAATAGAAAATAGTTCAAATGCTATAAATCTTTCTTTTGATGCCTACCCATTCTTTTAATTGATTAACCGCAAGAGAATGAGTAAGATAAGTAATCAATTTGCACATAATGCAATCATATTCAAAACTTTGGAAATGGGAGCCAAAATTTAAAACCAACCAAATTATTATATTTATAATGTGAAAGTTGTCTAAAAAATTTTAAGTCATTGTACGGTACTCAATCTAATTTTGAATTTTTCAATTCAGTCAATTCAGATCTAAACCTTTGTTAATTTGCCAATTTATCTTTTTCAGCCAATTTAGGTTAAAAATTGATTGCATGAAGTCATTTGTCTTATATGACATGGTCAGTGCTTACATGAATAATTTTTGCAAATTTTCTCAATTTTTTTCTCTTTTCTTTTGACGTTCTATTTTCTTTTTCTTTTTTCCTTTTGTTGTTCATTTTCAACCTTTCATTGCCTTCTCTCTTTTACCATTCAGCTCCTCCCAGGAAGAGCACAAGTTACTTGCACTTCAATGCCTTCTTCCTCATAAAGCTCCTCATCCTCTCACTTCCTCCACAACCCTCATTTCGATAGTCGTAAATCCTTGCCAGCTTCCGGCGAACTTGAATGGTGTATCCTTGTCTTCATTTATCTACTCTCTTTTTACCTTTCATTTTTCCCTCGTGGAAGCGAAATAGCCATGAAGATGACTTGCATTCTATTATGCTCTAATGGCGCTCTAACTTTCAACTATTCCTTCATCAGTGAAACTCCAAGTCTGAAATATTTCTATTTTTTTTTTTTTTTAATTTCTAAATTGCAGGAACATTGAAACAGGGATGCTTCCGGGCTCAAACTTGAACTACTCGTCCATGGCATCGTCAAGGTAACTTCCTTGTACCCTCTCAACGAGGCTATACAAAATTTCCACATTGGAAACACTAATTTCAGTTTTGATGACTCCATCATACCATTAAAACAGAGAGCGAGCCATTAATTTCCAGATTTGAGTAAAGGCAATGAGGAGGTTTATGAGGAAGAAGGTGTTGAAGTGCAGGTAACGTTGTGTTCTTCCCAGATCTGGGCGAGGACGTCAGCCCCAAGAGGAGCTGATGGCTCTTGGGGCTGACGGGACAGGAGAGGAGCTGAAACCCAAATCTAAGATTAAGGCCAGGTTTGGTTAAGCTTTGCAGAAATGCAAAGTCAAATCCCCAAAATGTTTTGCTAAAGTGTAATTTGCTCAAAGCAAATAGCATTTGTTTATTGACTTCTGGTGTAATATTTTGCAAAGTAGTTTAAAATTAAAAGAAATTCAAATCCAAGACAAAACGTGTTGTTTTTGGCTTTTCTTTCCATGTTAACATGCAAAATGACATCATTTTTCTACTTATCTAGCCACATTAGCGTGCTAAAGGACATTGTTTTAGCTAGATTTTCTTGCTGTTTGCACTTAACAAATCTATTTTATTTCGATTTTGACACTTAAGTTTACATTTCTGAAGTTTTAGCACTTAAGTGCCCGCTCGCGCTAAGTTTTGGCATTCCAGGTGTCCGCATCCCCATAAATAAGTGTGATATTTTTAAATGTGGAAATACTGATAACAATCTTTTTAATAGAACCAACAATTACAATTAAAATTGTTACAATTTATCGTCTACAATGCCATTCACTCATGTGTGATTTAGTACATATTCCAGATGTGAGTATAAAACGAAGGTTTTCCCCTTTAGGCAAGTCGGCCAATGGTATAAGAATTGAACCCGAAGACCTCTTAGCTTTTGTGGAAGTAGGCGATACAAGTTACCATTTTTAGGAAAATATTTTTCGATCATTCATTTCTCGTGAAACAAATGGAGCTTTAGAATCACATTAAACACTATTAAAACCTTTTATATGTGGTGGGAGATTTAATGATGTGAAATGAAAATTATACTACATAGGTGATCTGGACAATCAAAAGGGGATATATGGTGAATAGATTGCGCAAAGATCATATGAGTTATATTTTCAGTGAATAATCATATACAGATTGAAAGTTCCCTATCAGGTAAAGTTATGGTTTGCTTAATTCCACACAAGGAGAGACTCGATTAACGGCTTCAAGGAATACTTTCCCGAGAAAGGCACATAAACACACAAACAAACAGAAGCTCTTAATTTTTATCTACATTGAATTATTTTTTTGTCATTACAAAGGGCCACCTACTTTTAAGCTGCGACTTTTTAGAGATCCTAAGTGATGCAGCTAGCAATAGGTAAACATAGATTCATCGATTTGCAAACACACTCATAAATGCTCGTTTGGCACAACAATAAAGAGAAATCTCTTTTCTACATTATGTGAATTGTGAGAAAAAGCTTCTTCATACATTGAATAGATTGAATAAGTACCCCACAAATCCTAAGTGGCAATGGAAAACTCAAAAGTGAAAAATAAATAAAAGTCTAAAATAAGAAATTCTTCTGCAACCCTCACCATTCTACAATCTTCTTCTTCTTCTTCTTCTTCTTCTTCTTCTTCTTCTTCTTCTTCCTCCTCTTTATTTATTTATTTATTTATTTATTTATTTATTTTAGTTTTAAATTTAATTTAATTAACATTTATATAAAAATTCAAGAGACAAAATGACATCATTTGGCTTTCTTTATTGACTCAGCTCTTTGGCAAACCACATAGGCAAGTTATATTATTAAAAAAATGCCACGTAAGATTTCTGGTACCCTTCACTGGAGTTGGCATTTAAATGTCCTATTTTTCAAAGAATGTAGAACTTATGTGCATCTTTTGAAATTTTTGGTATTTAAGTATCCCCATGTGCCAAGTTTTAACACTTGTGCTATACTTTTGCCCTTATTTATGCTTTTTCTTTGGAGTACCATCAAATCCTGATGATCCATGATCCTGAACAACAAATGGAGATGGTGTGTCATGTCCCAGACCTTCCCTTGCCATGGAAATGCGACATCCACTTCATTGGGATTTATTTGTGACATCTCATCGCCGTCCCATTGATTTTTATTTTTCCATTAAACACATGTGGAAGCCTGCAACTCAATCACCCAATCAACAACAACAAATGGATAGTGAGGAAAACACTAGTAAACTATACATCTTATATGCTTCATTTATATACATCAGAACGATTCATTTACATGCTCACTTCTTTAGTGCCATTCTAATTTTCACCCTATACAAAAAGATATAAGGGGGGAAGGGTTCATAAGTTTCAGGGTCAACCTATCTTCTCTAGCGAGATACTAACCAAAAGTGACTCTCCTATGAGGGCCAGCTACCTAAGCATCACCTATTGCACTATTTGGTGGGCCATTGTCCACGTCCGGTCTAAGCTAACCACGAAACCCATGAAGGGTTCCGAGGAGGTCCCCATCAAACCATGCGTACCAAGCTCGGTAGTCATGAGGGACAAGATCGCGATAGCCTTCATCCACCCAAATAGTAGTAGTGATCCGTCAGAAAGCGGCATCCTCTTTAAACACATCCATGACCATGAAATGCATGAAATGTGCAAGCGGTGGATCCATACCTATTGGCCCGAAAAAAGCTAAAAAACAACGAATGAGTTGAAAACTTAATAAGTAAATAACATAAATCTCGTATGGATGGATGCCTCGTATAGGAACCTTATGAACACTCGATCCCAATATGTCAATGAAAGATCAATAGAAAAACCTTTATTTTGCTTTAACTATATACATGAAAGGGAATCCTCAACCACCTAGGCTACTCTCTTTATCAACAATCTGCGTAAAGTCACATACTCATAATCACCTTACACGTGCCAATTAATGATATTAAAAATTTACACGTGCTTCGCAAACTACAATTAATAGCATTGAAAATTCACGTGTCATACAACGACCTCACAGATATTACCATGGCTCTCGTTCCTCAAATAATGTCATCTAAAATGTCCATGTGCCTGTCACGTCCCAATTCATGACAATTAACTCATACACAAGCCTTCTCACATCATAAAAATGACCATTAAATTATGCACAAATCTTATGCATCATAAACAATGGCATACGACATATGTACGTGTCATAAAATCATTTGTTTTCTTACATGGAGTTTTACTGCGTGGATATATGTGGGGATTTAGGAGAAAAAGTGGCGTGCTCTAAAATATTCGTTTATAATTTGGATCGACACAAGCGAGACTGCAATTGAGTAAGTAAATACTGCTATGCAAAAAATACTACAGAATGATGTATAAGATCTCTCTCTCTCTCTCTCTCTCTCTCTCTCTCTCTCAATGAAACTCTAACTGAGTTTAATATATGGGTGTGCACTGGGTCCCATTAAATCGAGTAAAAAGATCGAACTGACTTGAACTAACTGGTTCAAGGCCGTTTTCAAGGAAGTCGGTTTCTTTCACGTTTCCAAGGCTGGAACCGTTGGTTCTACATGAGAATTGATTCAAACAGGTATCAAACTGGTTCAATTCTCGAATTGAAATGTTTCCTTACCAGTTTTGAAGCTTCTTTTAGGAAAAAACAAAAATACTAATGCATCCATCGAGAATTAAACCACGGCCTTCCTTATGAATAAACGACATAACGACTTTGGTCAAACTATGTAATTGTTCAAGTATGGGCTTGTTATGGGCTTGTGCAATTTACTGGCCCGCCAAGTACAAACCCATCACTTTGTTTTTATCTCAGATAGTTGAGTTACAATTTGTGCAGCAAATCAGTAAATTGTTGTTCGATCAAATCGCACGAACTCTATACATATACAAATTTGAGGATATCATCCATCAGTTAATCCAGTTTACACGACAACAATGTAAAAATTCCTTTATTTTTATGGCTACTGATCGAACTTAGGATCTCTTGCCCTCCCTCCTTTGAATCCCAAATATCTCCCTCCTTCAAATCCCAAATTTGGGGTAGATTTGTTTAGCATTGAGCAACAACACCAAAATCAATTCCGCACAAAAATCAACTTTCAATTACTAATTCAATTGGAATCGATTCATCATGCATTCGTTAGCATGCATGATATTTAACTAGAATAGTAAATAGACAGCACAAATAAGTAGGCCTTTGATATTCAAATTGAGATGAAAGTAGGCGTTGGAGATTCAAGTTAATATTGATTTAAGGAAATTAGTTTCATTTCAATAGTTGTGATTTGTCTATGAGTAAAGGATCTCCTTCCATAAGAATCCATTAGCAAGAAATAGAGCGTAGAGGGAGAAAAAGAGAAGAATCAGATTAGCATGAAGATTCACAGACCATGCATCTATCGGCAAACACACACTTCATTACATCCCTGTTTCTCTCCTCTTCAAAATAGCTATAATGTCAGTTGCTATGCAGGACAATTGATAAACGTCGGCATTACGCTTTATCAAAGTGGAACCATGCCTCCCTTCTCCAATTCTTGAGTGTCACATGTCCGTTCGCTAGTTCGCATTGCAGTCACCCAAGTACTCGATCGAAGTAACGCTTCAAGTTGTAAACTGGGATTAGGTCTTTGCGTTCATTGATGGTGTAAGCAAGCACGCAAAGCGAGAGTGCTTTGAGTAGGGGCAATTCCAATTTTTGCTTCAAAAATTGCTTAATGTACTCGATCGTGCCTGTATAGTTGGCTTGTAACAACTTGATCCCGATCAGCCCTAGGCCCTGGAGATCCACCTCATGACTCTTCAAGTCCGACCCAAGAGACTTCACGTAGAAGTCGAAGTTCAACTTTTCGTCATCGGCTGCAATCCTCTTACAGTTGTCTTGAATGATATTGTTTGCAAATAGTGTGACAGTCTGATTTTCTACTTTTGTTTTCAATTAAATAAATTAGGCTTTTCGTCGACGTGTCTATAGTGCTATTCTCTGAGCTAATCATTTATGAGATAACTAGACTAGTCGGAAAAATTATTAAAGGATTTTGATGCAAGATAATTGAGAATTCGACGAGGAATCGACTACTCGACCGTATTAGTCTACAATGATCATTCCGGCACGGTCGAAAATCTATCAGAGACTGGAAATAGGTCAATTCGATAGAGATATATAATTAAGCATGGGGGATTCCATCTAGTTACAAAATTCTCATCAATTGACACTAAACCGATTTTTATGTCGTTTTGATATCCTGTGCTCGTAATTGAAACCTTGAGATTTGTCACGGAAACCGAGTCGCCAATGCATCATAGATGTACATTGTGACTCTGAAATAATCGACCACAGGTCATTTGCATCGAAAATTTTCAAAAAAAAAAAAAAAAACTACCCGATAGTTTAGGTTGCGCTAAAATCACCTTTGACTGAAATTAACTGAGAAAATGATGCCGATTTTAGAAATTGAGAACTTTCACATGTCACAATTAATCCCGGGGAATGTTGTTGCATCTTTTCAAAATTTATGGACAACAGGAATTATTAGCGGAAAAGGGCAAGAGTAGCAAATTAAAAGAATAAAGGAAATGCCACATTTTAAATATATTTTTGGGCCTTTATTGTGGAACATTGGGAGAATGAATTATAAGGACTTAAGTAAAGAATTGTCCTTATTAACTAAAGTGGTACAATAGTAAAATGGAAAAAGAAGAGCTTCTTGAAACAAAGCAAATTCGTAGGAATGCCTATTGTTGGAGAAATCTTCTCGGAGTATTTTGAAGCTGACAAACCGTTTCCATCAGTCTAGTATGAAGATTTGCAGACTCTATTATTTAAAGTCTGAAGACCTCCAAACTGCTAGACTCAAGACTCAAAGTCTATTCTCATTGACAGTTTCTAATCCGTCGAAGAATGGCTATCCAGAACTGGATGTTTCGTTAAGGATTTGACATTATCGACTGGAGAAAATCTCTTGGCTGGATATGACATAACGAAATCATTTATTTGATCATGATTGATTCAAAGATTAAGGATCCGATAATTGACGAAATATACTTTGAAGGTTCTACTTATGGAAACCGAGATCCTGATTGTATGGGCGAGCATGATTGATGGGCTATCGACATGTTCCTTAAATAGCTCGAATGATCTTCCTAATTCATTCTGTCCAACGGGAAGGTTGGAAGAATTCCTTCGGTAAGTGCCAATGGGTATGATGGCATAAAGAAGTATATAAAGAAGACGTTCCAGTCGTTCGAGTGTGTGCACGATAGAAGAATTCCAAAGTCTAAAGCTCTTTGTTCTTAGTCAATTCATTTACTGAGCGAAATCTTGTACGCAAAAGAGAATATATTTTGAGAAACCTTGAGGAAGTGTGGTAGAGTATCTACACTATGGAATTAAGGGAGAGCCTTGCTGTAACAACTCTTTTGTTCATAATGAAATCCAGTCGGTGGGCTGTCAATGCAGAAGAGTGGACGTAGGCTTGGAATAAGCCGAACCACTATAATTTATGTGTTCATTTTTCTCTTCCCTACCCTCTACTTTACTTTGATCATAATTCGTTTTGTTAACTAAAGGAGAACTTCCTTTCTATTATCTACTTAGTATTGCTCTCTTATCTCGAGAAATTATTTTTACACCTATTTACCCCCCTCTAGGTGCTTATACTAGCTATCTCACCTATCACCTTAAATTTCTTCATCATTTGAGTTTCATTTGGTGTTGATAGAGGTAACCAGGGCTGGTGGGCCTCATGAGAATGATAGGAAGGTCATTTTTCCATGAAAAATGACCATAGCTTTTGTGGAAAGTGTAAAAGAAACTTCTTGGTAATTTCCTCATTTCTTTCTTCCTCTTTTCCGAGCGTAAACATCTGCTAGTTGTAGCATGCGTTGGTTCCTTCCACCCCTTTTTCCTTTTTTTTTTTTTTTTAATTCCTTCTTATTTCCCTTAATTGTACAAGCTTTTGTTGTCACCATCTTCAAACGTGCGCACCTCTAGTTTGCCTCTTTCTTCCGTTTTTTGCTGAATCGAACAACAAGCAAAGCCGAATCAGAGGAGATCTGGTTTTTGGCGCAACAAACCAGCAGACTACTAGAAGTTCGACCGAGCTGCCTTTCATGTTGTATATCTCTTGGCCTTAGAGTTCAAGTGACGACAAAACCCCATCACCAATAGGAGATAGCTCAGCCACCAAACACCACCTTTATTTCTCTCTACCGAAAATTTTGTAATTTCGTGTGTTACTGTTGCGGTCACACCATAGCACACCCCTCTGCTATTTTGGCTCAACCCCATTACTGAGAGACCTAAGGCCCATCTCTGTGTTGCTATCCAGCCATTAGCAAGAGTCGCCTTTAGTTTTAAATAGGTGAGTTGTTTTCCTCAAATTGGATTAGGGGTTGTATACCTCTGTTTAGGGATTTAAACAAAGTAATAAAGGTTTATATTATGTTAAAATGGTTGAGTGTCAGTTTAGTAAGGTTAGATTAGCTATAGGAAGGCTTATTTTTAGTTAAAATAGCAAGATAAGAACTGTAGAGGACAACTGGGCCAAAAATAGGGGATGTTCTTTAAAACTGTTTTTTGGACATGTACGATTTATTATTTTTGTAGACTAACATGTGTTGCGATTTTGAAGTGAATTCTTGCTGAAGAAATGTTTCATCATCTTCAAGTATAATATATATTTTTCTTAGGATTTTTGGGGATTTAAAGGAAAATGATTTTGGCTTTGTTGTCTTTAAATAGAAACTCGAACTGCATTAGAATTTGTGACCTATAAGGATTCTATGGGTTGTTACTAATCCTTTAGATTCGATTTTAGAAATAAGTTCTTCATGAAAGTTGTTTGTTACATCTTCTAGTTGAACATACTAAAATTTCAGACCAAACGGATCTGTTTTGAACCCCGAACCAAGTTGATTTCAGAAAAACAGAATCGCTAGAAATGAACCCGATTTTAGTATTAGATTGAGTGAATTACTGGGCCGAATCCAGAAGGATCTAAGCCTTGGTATCTTCATGAAAAATATTTGTTTACATGTTCTTTAGCACATGTTTAAGTCTGAGAATTTTTTGAACTCATATGAATTGATTTCTGGTCTTGAACCCGAAAGTGCACAACTGCGCAATTTTTGCCAATTCTAATCAGTAGAAATTTACAACTATTTTGAGGTATTTTTTACTGGAAAATTGTTTATTTGATGTTGTGAATGAAAAATGCAATTGAGTATTGAACTATGGTATTGAGTGAATGCATACACGACATGAGAATCTGTTACAAGCCTTTGGGACCGAATGATACTCCTTTGAGAATGCCCCAAGTCAATAGATGCTGTTCGCAATAGATGTTGGATCGATGCTCCTAGTTGGAATGCCATATAGAAGTAAACGTTACTGTGCTCGACGGTGCGAGGTGATGCTCGATTATGCCAAAAGATTGTTATCTGTTAGGTTGGTCATAACTAATAAATAAAAATTGTGAAACACATGAATGATAGAAAATTGAGGGACCTAATTAAGAGACGGAACTATATGGTGTAGTATGAGACGTACCATCACAGTGTAGTATGCTATTTGGGGGCTCATATAATTGTGTTAATATTTACATTCTTGAAAATTCATTTATGAGAATACTATCATGATACCATTATATATGACTTAATTTAATTGAAACTAATGTGAAGGGCAATGCTATTGAAAAATGGGTTGTGAGAAACGTGAATAGGTTGCATGTAGAGTGTACTTTTCTCCTAATCTGGATTTAGGGACTTAACTCACTGAAAAATAATCTCACATCGTAGTGGGTTAAAATTTCTAAATCCCTAGATGGAGAAAGGCTAGATCGTGTACAATCAGTTGCAAGAAATGAAGAGTAGGACTCTCCCTATCTCCTTCCAGGTGATGACAAGTCTTCCATCGAGGCTAAATGCAAGGTGCGACTCACCACAGAGAGATCAAGAAGTATGGTAGTGTAGTAGTGAACTCCAATCTTGTAAATAGAAGCTTAGCTCGTGGGTAACCGAATAGTTTCACTTTTTGTATCAGATCTTGAGGTGTTAAACTAATCTACATATATAAGTACTACGGTATTGTAGGTGTAGCTTGTAAAAATATTATCCTAAGTTTTCATTCCACTACTTCGTAGTATGATGATTTTTTTACGTTTTTGCATGCGCAAAACAATGAACGGGGATGTCACGACCCGAACTCTAAGCACATGCACATCCCTCAATCTTCAATATAAATTTTGTAACATCTCGGGAACCGTTACCAACTCATTCATTATTTTGCGCATGCGGAAACGTAAAATAATATCAATACTACGAAGCAATGGGATAGAAATGTAGGATAATATTTTTACAAGCCACACCTACAATACCGTAGTACTTATATATATATACTAGTTTAACACCCCAAGATCCAATACAAAAGGTGAAGCTGTTTGGTTACCCATGAGCTAAGCTTTTATTTACAAGATTAGGATTCACTACAACACTACCATACTTCTCAATCTCTAGGGTGAGCCTTCACCCTACATCCAACCTCAATGGAAGACCCGTCATCACCTAGAAGGAGATAGTAAGAGTCCTACTCTTCTTTTCCTACAACCATATGTACACGACCTAGCCTTCTTCCATCTAGAGACTTGGAAATTTTAGCCCACTATGAAGTGAGATCACTTCTCAGTGAGTTAAGTCCCTAAATCAAGATTAGGAGAAAAATACATTTTACATGCAACCTAGTCTTGTTTCTCACAACCCATTTTTCAATAACATTGACCTGCACATTAGTCTCAATCAAATCAACTCATACATAATGGTATCAAGATTGGGCATCATTATAGTATTCCCATAAATGAATTCTCAAGAATATAAATATTAACACAATTATACGGGCCCCTAATTAGTAGATTAAATTGTGATGATACGTCCCATACCGCACCATATAATTCCGTCTATTAATTAGATCCCCCAATCTTCGATTGTTTATGCGTTTCACAATTTCCATTCATTGGTTATGGCCAACCCAACGGATAACAATCTTCTGGCATAATCGGACATCGCCTTACACCGTTGAGTGCGGTAACGTCTACTTCTAGAAAGTATTCCGATTAGGAGCACCGGTCCAGCATCTACTGCGATCCGCATCTGTTGATTTGGGGCATTCTCAAAAGAGTATCATCCGACCCCAAAGGCTCGTGACGGATTCTCATGTTGTTTAGGCATTCACTTAATGCTACAGTTTAATGCTCAATTGCACATTTTATTGACAACATCAATTAAACAAATTTCCAGCAAAAACCAGCTCAAAATAGTTGTAAACTTCTACTTAACAGAATTGGTAGAAACTGATCAGTTGCGCACTTTTGGGTTCAAGATCAAAAAACAATTTATATGAGTTCGAAAAATTTTCAAACTTGAACACGTGCTAAATGACATGTAAACAAACAATTTTCATGCAGACACCGAGGCCCAGATCCTTTTGAATTCGTCCCAGTAATTCACTCAATCCAGTACTAAAATCAGGTCCGGTTCCGGTAGTTCTGTTTTTCCAAAATCAACTTGGTTCAGAGTCCGAAACAAGTCTGTTTAGTCTGAAATTCAAGTATATTCAACTACAAGATGTAACAAACAACTTTTGTGAAAAACCCATTTTTAAAATCGAATCCGAAAGGTTAGTAACAAACCATAGAATCCTTACAGGTTGCAAATTCTAGTGCAGTTCAAATTTCTGTTTATTTTCCTTTAAATCCCCAAAACTCCTAATAAAAATATATGTTATACTTGAAGATGTGTAAAATATCTTTTCAGAAAGAATTCAATTCAAAATCGCAACATATGTTAGTCTACATAAATAATAAATTGTATACGTCTAGAAAATAGTTTTAAAGAACATCCCTTTTTTTTTGGCCCAGCCGTCCTCTACAGTTCTTATCTTACTATTTTAACTAACATTAAAACTCCCTATGGCTAATCTAACCTTACTAAACTAACACTCAACCATATTTAACATCATCTAAACCTTTCATACTTTGTTTAAATCCTTAAACAGAGGTACACAGCCCCTAATCCAATTTGAGAAAAACAACTCACCTATTTAAAACTAAAGGGGGCTCTTGCTGATGGCTAGACAACAACACAAAGATAGGCCTTGGGTCTCTCGGTGATGGGGTTGAGCCAAAACAGCAGAGGGGTGTGCTGCGGTATGACCGCAACAGCAACACACGGAATTACAAAATTTTCGGTAGAGATAAATAAACGTGGTGTTTTGTCAACTGAGCTGTTCTCCTGTTGGTGATGGGGTTTTGTCGTCACTTTAACTCCAAGACCAAGAGATATAAAACATGAAAGGCAACTTGGTCGAACTTCTAGTGGTCCGCCGATTTGTTGCGCCAAAAATCGAATCTCCTCTTATTCGGCTTTGCTTGCCATTTGGTTCAGCAAAAACCAGAAGAAAAAGCCAAAATAGAGGTGTGCACGTTTGAAGATGGTGATGGCAAAAGCTTGTATAATTGAGGGAAAGAAGAAGGAATTAAAAAAAAAAAGAAGGAAAAAGGGGTGGAAGGAGTTAACGCATGCTACAACCAACAGATGTTTACGCATGGAAAAGAGGAAGAAAGAAATGAGGAAATTACCAAGAAGTTTCCCTTACACTTTCCACAAAAGCTATGGTCCTTTTTCCATAGAAAAATAGCCCTCCTATCACTCTCATGAGGCCCAGTAGCCCTGTCACCTTTATCCACACCAAATGAAACTCAAATGATGAAGATATTTAAGATGATAGGCATTCCTACGAATTTGTTTTGTTCCAAGAAGCTCTCCCTTTTCCATTTTACTATTGTACCACGTTGGTTAATAAAGACAATTCTTTACTTAAGTCCTTATAATTCATTCTCCAAATGTTCCATAATAAAGGCTCAAAAATCTATTTAAAATGTGGCATTTCCTTTATTCTTTTAATTTGCTACTCTTGCCATTTTCCGCTAATTATTCCCATCGTCCATAAATTTTGAAAAGATGCAACAACATTCCCCGGGATTAATTGTGACACATGAAAGTTAAATTGGCATAATTTCCTCGGTTAATTTCAGTTAAAGGTGATTTTAGCAAAACCTAAACTATCGGGTAATTTTTCTTTTTTTGGAAATTTTCGATACAAATGACCCGTGGTCAATTATTCCCAAGCCACAATGTACATCTTCGATGCATTGATAACTCTCAATTATCGTAAAAAATCTTGAGGTTTCAATTACGAGTATAGGGTACCAAAACGACACAAAAATCGGTTTAGTACTAATTGATGAAAATTTTGTAACTAGATGGAATCACCCTTGCCTAATTACATATCTCTATCGAATCAACCTATTTCCAGTCTCTGATAGATTTTCAATTGTGCCGAAATGATCCTTGTAGACTAACACGGTCGAATAGTCGATTCCTGGTCGAATTTTCAAGTTTGTTGCATCAAAATCCTTTAATAACTTTCCCGACTAGTCTAGTTATCTCATGAGTAATTAGCTCAGAGAATAGCACTATAGGCACGTCAACGAAAAGCCTGATTTATTTAATTGAAAATAGAAGTAGAAAATCAGACTGTCATAGATTGGACACAATGGAAGATCGTGAGGAAATAGACCAAGAATAGGGAAGAGATTGAGAATGCACGATTCATTTTTCTTATCATGGAGATGTAGATTTTCAAGTAAGTTTCTTATTACAACAATGTATTTGTATAACAAGGACTTGTCATTTTGTACATTGACAAAATTTCATATATGGTATTCTATCAAACCGAATTTATTATTAGACAGTGTATAAGAATAAATATCATCGAATTTGATAAGATTGCCTAATTGATAGCCATAATTACCATAATTACCATAGTTACCAGAAATCCAAATCACATCCAAATTAATACCATATTCTCCAATAAGATTGCCAAATCAACCCGCCTCAGCCATAATTACTGGAAAACAAAATAATGTTCTAATAAAGCCGGATTCTTAGATGAAATTGCTAAATTGACCCGCCTCTTCGAGAAAATAAATTATTTATATAGACATATATTCTTCTAGATACCCATCAAATGTGGAGTTATAATTGTTTAAATATATCAAAAGATAGTTGAGCTCTCACTCAAAATTCAAAGTTCAACACAACTTTCCGGAGAGAAATCTTCTTGCTAATCTTGAATTGATAAACCCTTGAACACTAGATATTTTTCATTGCCTCTTGGAGAATTATTTCAAGTTTCATTATGTGATAAAGTTGGGATGTTAGATTAAGAATACTAAATCTTTTGTATTTGATTTTAGTTAATTTTCCATATAAAATCAGGATTCTTCGAAAAAATTGCTTAATCGAGAATGTTTAGACTTATATGTATCACACACACACGTAAAGCAACTTTTGAAAAATTGAATGGTATATGGAAATAAAATAAATTAAGTGCATTTCCAAGAAATCTCATCCTTCTTCACATTTAAAGAATAATTCTGGTTCCCGGTTTCATAAAATTAGAACTAGTGATTTTCAGTCTAGTTCTTGGTTCCAAGGTAAGAATTGGACCAATTTCTATTTATTTTTATTTATTAAAGAAGTAAAGTGTAAACCTAAATCCTAATATCTTCTCATGCCTCACTTATTTCAAATGATGAAGCAAAATTTGTTTCTCTGGTAGAGGTAGAATAAAGATGGATAGGATTTATAATATCCATAATAGGAAATTTATTTTTCTTAAATAATAAACTCATTGTATTAATATAACTAAAATTAAAAAAAATAATAATAACGTAATAAGAACAACAAATTCGGGTAGGGGGCTTGGCCTCTTCTTCTTTAAATAATAGGTTTTTGGGTCAGTTGAGCCCATGCCCCCAGCTCTTTTTTTGTAATTCCCATAGCCCATCTTTTTGCTTCCTCTTAAGCCCATTTTTTTTTCTTGCTTCTATTTTCCTTAAAAAAAGCCCACCAGAACTTAAACAAGCTCAGGCCTTATTCCCTTCTTTTGTGTATGTGTGTGTTTTGGGGGCGTTGGGGGGGGGGGGGGGGGGGGGAGAAGAAATTGTAGAGAGCTTCGAGAGAGAGGAGGGAGCTGCAGAACTTCGGCTATGGAGAGAACCAGAGATAGAAGGAGTGAAGGAAGCTTGCTCAAGGAAAAAGGAGAGATCTCTCCCTCTGAGCAGAGCGAGAGCCACCTTTTTGAAACGAAGAAGGACGAAGGAGGCGAATCAGAGAAGACGAGAATGAGCGCAGCGGTGGGTGCCGGGAAGGTCGTGTGCATGACCGGAGCGTCTGGCATAGCCAGCCTTGTTGGCTTGTCAAGCTCCTCCTGCAGCACGGCTACACCGTCAAGGCCTCGGTCCGGGGTCCGAATGATCCGAAAAAGACTGAACATCTGCTTGGACTTAATGGAGCGAAAGATGGACTTCAACCGTTCAAAGCAAAGCTGCTGGAAGAGGGTTCATTTGATCCTATCGTTGAGGGTTGTGCAGGCGTTTTTCCACTCTGCCTCGCCCTTTTATCATGATGTCAAGGATCCGCAGGCAGAATCACTTGCTCCAAAGCGCCTTCTGTGCAGCGTGTGGTCTTGACATCATCTATGGCTGCAGTCGCATACAGTGGAAAACCGCGGACGCCTGACTCGTGGTGGATGAAAGTTGATTTTCTGGTCCAGACTTGTGCAGGGCAAACCAACGCGTGCCAAACACAAGTGCTGCGGCGATAGCAAATATGATAAATGTTTGAAGATATTGAGAAGCGGTTGATTTTGACTTCTTATCGAGAAGGAAGAAGATAATCTATCCACTAACTCTCCCTCAGGCTTCACCGCTTGATCAAAGGAGAGTGTCCGCAATCAAAGTTTGAACTCGAGCGAACAATGAAAATCCTTGTTCCATCACCGATCAGGACTCTCTCTTCACCGAAATCCAGCCAATCTGAGATCTGGTTGTTCACTCGAGCTTAAATCGTCGTACTTCAAGCTCGCGGTTCTTTGATTTCCAGAAAATTCGAAAATCGTGACTCTGAATCAAAGCTAAGTTCGCTCATGTTCTCTGATTTTGTTTTTGATTCAATTCTTTGCATTGATTTTCTGCGTCTCTATCATGACCAGAACTTGCTCGACCAAGCTTCCAGCTGCATCAATCACCGAAATAATTCATCTATTCAACGAGTCCAGTACATTGGAAGAAGCTTAGTTTCCTTCGATCGTTGGCTGATCTTTGAAGATTAAGGCTGTTGATTAGAGCTAAATGATTCACTTCTTTCCCGTGGTTTCCATCAGCACAGATTCTACTCTGAATGATCATTATGAATATGACGTGTTCTGGAAATTCAAGTGCCTATCTCACCAGCGTTTCTCGAGTGATGATATGAGCTTGCAAACGGTGATATTGATATAGCTAGTATGAGTACCTAGAGGGGGGGTGAATAGGTATATAAAGGATTTTTCTTTATAATTGTACAATACTAGACAGTTGATAGATTTGAATAGTAATAAGGGTTGAAGCAAATCACCTCAAAATTCAATATCATTTAGATGGAAATTTAATAAACACGCAAGCAAGTACAAATCTCCAGGAGACAAAATAAGAGGTAATGACAATTATGGTATTACTAGATCGTGGCTAATCATTGCTCAATATAAAAACTCCCATTAAAGGTCCATAAGACATTACCTTTTTCTACCTGACACGAAATTTCATTTATTTTATAAAATTCTTGAAAAGGTTTATTGAATTACATAATTTCATGATATGACTAGTAAATTAAAGTTCATATCCTATATAGAAATAAGGATCACGAGTTTAACATGATGCAATTGTCTTTTGGAATCAAGAGTATGACGTATATAGAAATGCATCACATAATTGGTGGTAAAAATTAGTCTCAATTTAAAGCTCTCAATCTCAAAATCTCTTTTTCAGAAATATATCAACAAAATTTCCAACGAGATTATCATAATTAATTAAGGAATTAATTAAGGAACCAAATTGAGAATTATGCAAAAAATTGTTGAGGTTCAAGTCTAGAACTATAAATAAGACCATGCCTTTCCCAAGATGAAACATGAATACATAAAGATATAATAGTATTACATTTTTTGTTTAAACATACCTCATACATTCTCACTTGAATAGTGGCCCATGGTGATGGAAAAGATATCTCATTATGAGCTCTAGCTCACCACACACCTTTAGTCACCCATCTCAGCATTCTAGATGTTGTAGAAGTGAATTTATTTGTTGAAGTCAAAGATTCTTGGCCATGTATCCTTGTTGGGTTCCCCGTTGTAATATGGCCCACAAAATGCATAGCACTCCTTGGAAAAGTGTTATGTTCAACAAACTCATTCTCAATATGTTCAGTTGTGTTATTAGCTTGATTTTCCATTGTAGAAACTTGTAAATGCAAATTTTTTTGTCAGAGTATTAACAATAAATATGTGTGTGTGTGTGTGTGTGTGTGTGGGTATACATTGTTCATTATGCTGGAATAGCTTTGAAGATATGAACTCACTATGTTTGCTGAGAATATATGTACTTGATCAGAGAAGCACCAGCCAAAAGTAAACCTTGATGAAATTAGCCTACAAAAAATAGCCATTCATGAAAAAAAAAAAATTATGAATACACGCAGTTAGCAAATAATCATAGATTCGGTAAAGAACATAATAGAAGATATATCTCATATTATCTAAAATACATCTTCATCATTACGTTGATTGAGACTAAAACCGAACTAAGATCACCGGTTGATCATTGCATTGATCACGTGAATTAAATTATAGAATTTGAACCTACACGTATGACTATCTCAACAATCCAATATAAGAAAGGGCTTTATAACATCCAAATAATATGGCTGCTAGTAAAATATCCCACACCCTCTGGGATACAACGATCTATTAGATCGTGTTGTAAGGCTTTGGAATGCTGTTATTTGCCCTTGAAATCGACACTTCTCATATAGTCTTTCTATCATTGTAAGCAAAATTTGTAAAATGAGACAAAAAAGACTTTGGCGTGGAAAAAGAGAACACATAAAAATTGTTGCAAAACATCAATACCCTAATGAAAATGTAGATTAAAAAATATTAATAAAAAAATCACTTGAAGAAATATGCTTCATCTATCAAACACATCTGAGATTTGAACAATGGATGTAGAATACATACTCTTCAAATTCTTCTTAACATTTAAAAAAAAAGAAAAAAAAAAGAAACATAGCGCACGAGTTGAAAGACTACCTATATCATAGCATATACTAAAGAGAAAGAAGGATAAAAAAGGGGGAAAAAGAGCAAGAGAGTACATGAAAAATAACCTGGAAGATCTAGACCTATATGAAAGGTTAAGAGAATTTTGATGTAATTTGCATAGAATAAGATAGAGATGAGATGATACAAAATGAAGACAAACTTTAAGAAGACATTTTTTTTTTTTTTGTGGTTTTTAAGAAGACATGTTGGTAGTGTAGAACTTGTCTCTATTTATATTGTCCTTCCTCATGCCTGATTGAGTAAATTCCAACTTACCATATTAGAGAGCTTTCTCAATATGACATCTCTATTTAGTTGTTGAGAAATCCTAATTCTAATTGTTATCATACATTTTTTTTTTCATTCCTGAGTTAGTCTTGTTTTCCTGAATTAATTCTTTTCTTAGTCTACTATTCTCCCTCTTCCACCATATTGAAAATGGTTTGATCTTAGTTGATCTTCACTTTTTCATAGATTCTCAAAGTAACCTGCCGAAAGAGTGCAAGACCTTTCAATATCATTCTTTGTAAATGTAAATAGTTTTCATATTAGATGTAAACGGTATTAAGGTCTGGAAGCTAGCATGAGATTTGTACATTAAAAATCTCATATATATTTTTATTAGTATAAGATTTTTGCATTTTTATAATACAATACAATTGTAATTCAATTATAATGAGATGTAGCTTACTAATTAAAAATGCAACTATAATTCATTTAGCCAAACAATAAGAAAAACTTCCCGAAATTAAATGATTGTCAATGGTTCATATGAAAATGATTATTTCTCCTTGTAAATTTTGGTGGAAGGAAATCCCACCATAATAAAATTGTTGAAGAAAAGAAAAGTATATGGATGCAAGAAATCGTACACATTGACCAATTAATGGGAAATACAAGATATTTTACCACATACTCTCTTTTGCCCATTTTAGGTAGGTCTACTATGGGAGCAACTTGTACACCCATATCTAGCAATAAACCTCATAGCGTATCTTCATGCATTCATTTTTCTTCATCAAGGCTAATTGGGTAAGTTCAAATATGCTATATTCTATTCATTTCCCTAATTAGCTATAAACTTATTGACTATTTTAGTGGTAGCCCAATCTTGTCATTATCTATTTTCAGGGCAGTTGAATTCCCTTTTTTAATTTTCTTTTTGTTGTCATTTATTTAATTCTATTTGCATTTGAATTATTTACTTAATGTCTTTTTCCCTCCTGTTGTTTTTAAAATGCATCCCTTTAGTAATTTTTTTTTCTTTTCACAAGAGTAAAACAAAAATATAATAATTAGGTAGAGATCCTTTTGTATAGATTTTTTTATTTGGCAAAATCCTTTTGACTAGTGATTGACTTCGGAAGCTATTAAAATGTTCCTTATCTCTGCCTCTCTTTGTAAGTGCGTTTGTTTCTCTATTATAAATAATTTAAAAATAATTTAAATCTTAAGGTACTGAGAATCTCAATCCAATTTTTGATATTTTCCCAACCTTTTTTTTTTTTTTGGGCTTAGTTGATGGATGCATTGCATGTTTCCTATTGCTACAGGTGAACAATTGTTCGGGCAAAATGGGGAAGGCTGTTTTAAAAGTGGTGGATTCCACAAGAGAGGGAGTATTCTTAGTGCTTGCTTGTAGATCGATGAATCCATGTTTTTCTATTACTTCCCACATCACTTAGAATCTCATAAGGACACTGCTAAAAATAGATGGCCCTTTGTCGACACTTAAATTTTTGTTGACCTTTTAAATATCCATTCATTTTACAAAAGTATAAAAAAATATATGAAAAGATTAAAAGAAAAAAAGTAATGAACGAAAATGATAAAAAAAAGAATGAAAATATGAAAAAATAATAATAATAACAACAACAAATTCGGGTAGGGGCCCCGGCCCCCTTTTTTTTTTTAAATAATAGATTTTTGGGTCAGATGAGCCCATGCGCCCAGCTCCTCTTTTTTTTTTTTTTTGTAATTCCCGTAGCCCATGTTTTTACTTCCTGTTGAGCCCATTTGTTTTTCTTGCTTCTTACTTTCTTAAAAGAGCCCACCAGAACTTAAAACAAACTCAGGCCTAATTCCCTTTTCTCTCACGCGCGCTCTCAATATTCTTTTTGGGGGGTTTTTGGGAAGTCGTCGGCCATGGAAGCAAAGAAATTGCAGAGGGCTTGGAGAAAGAGGAGGACGGAGCTGCAGAACTTCGGCTACGGAGAGAACCGGAAATAGGAGGACTGAAGGAAGCCCCGCCAAGGGGTTTTCCACACTGCCTCGCCCTTTTATCATGATGTCAAGGATCCGCAGGCAGAATTACTGGATCCTGCTGTGAAGGAAACTCTTAATGTCCTGAAGTCAAGTTCCAAAGCGCCTTCCGTGCAGCGTGTGATCTTGATATCATGTATGGCTGTAGTCGCATACAATGGAAAACCACAGACACCTGATGTTGTGGTCGATGAAAGTTGATTTTTTGATCCACACTTGTTCAGGCAAACCAACGCATGCCAACACTAAACACAAGTGCCACGGCGATTGCAAATTTGATAAATGTTTGAAGATATTGAGAAGCTGTTGATTTTGACTTATTATGGAGAAGGACGAAGATAATCTCTCCACTCTCTCTCAAGCTTCACCGCTTTGATCAGAGGAGAGTGTCTGCAATCAAAGTTCGAAGCCGAGTGAACACTGAAAATCCTTGTTCCATCAGCGATCAGGACTCTCTTCAGCAAAGTCCAGCCGATCCGAGGTCTGGTTGTTTACTCGAGCTCGAATCACCATACTTCAAGCTCGCTGTTCTTTGATTTCCAGAAAATTCGAAAATCGTGACTCTGAATCAAAGCTGAGTTCGCTCATGTTCTCTGATTTTTGTTTTGGATTCAATTCTTTAAGTTGATTTTCTGCATCTCCATCATGACCAGAACTTGCTCGACCAAGCTTCCAGCTGCATCAATCACCAAAATAGTTCCTCTATTCAACGAGTCCAGTACATTGAAAGAAGCTTAGTTTCCTTCGATCGTTGGCTGATCTTTGAAGATTAAGGCTGTTGATTAGAGCTAAGTGATTCACTTCTTTCCCCTGGTTTCCATCAGCACAGATTCTACTCCAAATGATCATTATGAATATGACGAGTTCTGGAAATTCGAGTGCTTATCAGTGTTTTTTGAGTGATGATATGAGCTTGTAAACGGTGATATCTCGTGAAGATGTGCTCTAGACTTTCAAAGTACACATGTTGAGCTTCGATTTTATATATTATGAGCTCTTATCGGACATCGTTTACTAGGCTAAAATTGCTTCGTAATACAGATCATAAATCTGGAAAATTGATGCTTGCTCTATTGTGAGTGTTCTGTTCTGAATGACATCTGTGTCTTCCTGATTTTTTTTTTTTTTTAAATTTCTCTGATCTGATTTAAGAATTGGTACCCTCACGAAACTTGTTTGTGACATCTAGGTCTATGTCATATAAAATTTTCAATAAAATTGAAAGTCATTTAATAGACACGATTGATCCTCAACTAGACATTTTTGCTTCTGAAAAATTAATTTCCAGACCGACCTTCATGCGTTATACGATTTTTATAAAATCATACGTTCAAAATCTGGAAATACATCCCATGAAAAATGTTCACCACATCTGCATCTATCTGGTGTAAAATTTTCATGAAAAATAAAACTCATTTGATCAGTACGATTGCCTCTCAATTGTACGTTTTTGTGCCGATAAAAACTGCGTTCCAGAATAACCTTCGTGTGCTCCTAAATTTTCGTAAAATCGTTAGTTTGGGATATAATATCGGTGTCTTCATGAAAAGTGTTCATTACACTTTGATCTAGCTTGAAATTTTTTTCAGAATACAAAAAGTCATTTATTATTTTTAGTTTATGTCAAAAAGTTGCAGTGACATTCTGTAATATGAACTTCTTCATTTAACCTTCGAGTGTTCCTTTGCTTCTATAAAATCATGTGTTCAAAATTTAAAAAGGTGTTCATCATGAAATTTTTAGGTGAGATTTTAATCTTTCTTTTGACATTAATTCCATAGAATTCGAAGCTCATTAAATTAATTAAAAGGATCTGATCAGAGTGCTGATTCATTCCGCACTCAGGTTCTCCTCGAATACCTGAATGCGTTTTCACAAAATTCAATGGGCTTAGTAACTTTATTTGAAAATTCTCAAAGCATGAAAGTTGAAGGTCACGATCTCAACTATGACACTACGTTTTTTTTTTTTGGGGGGGGGGGGGGGGGGGAATGGGAATTGATACATGTTTGGTTGTTTATTAAAGAACCCGATCAGTGTGCTTGACAATTTTGCGCCTGAATCCTGGAATTTATTTCCCAAGAGCTGTCGAGCTTGTTTCATAATTTTAATAGAATTGAGGTCGGAATTTCATTTTCTTAATAAAAAATAATAGATAAAATTTAAGAAAACCTCGAAAAGTCGGAAAAAAAATCAGAAAATTGGAAAATTCTTAAAAAAAATTACAATCTGAAATTGAACAAGCCTTTAGGACTTTACAATAGGATTTTTTTTTTTTAGATTGTCATTTCCTTTTAAAGATAATATTAGGTTGCTTGCATTGCTTTTTTTTTTTTTTTTGGGGTGATTATACTTAGTTGCACATTTTAATATCTTGAGTGTTACTTTCTTTTTAGAATGGTTAGGGAAAAAATCTAAAAGAATCTTCAATAGGTTGCAATGGCATTGTTTAGCATGTAATTGAGTTAAGTACCGAAAGGGCATTAGTCTTAGGACTAATATAATCAAGTCCACTTTTCATGATATTTGGTAGCGCATGAAATGAGATGTTCTCTTGTATACATTAGGTTTCTAGTTGACCTAAATAGGCTAGTCACGACTCCTCACATAAAAATTTGTATAGAATTGATGGAACGAAAACCAAACGTCTTACATGACATGAGCTATGGGTTTGTGAGACCCAAGTCAATTGAAGGCAAATTTGGCAATACTCCTATATCTAATTTGCCCTCCCTATCGAAGGGGTTAGGTTGTGACACCTTTTGTAAGGAATGAAAAAATAATTTGATGTTTATGAATGTAAACATAAGAACTTCGACAAAGGAAAAAATTTTCGACAAAGAAAAAGAATTCTCAAAGAATAAGAAATTTTGCGTATTTGTGTGTTTAAGCGAGAGAGACTATCTACTGCCGATATAACAAATATAATCTTTGCCCAATCTAATCACCAGATATCCCCCTTTTATTATCAAGATCTCCTATATAGTCTAATTTTCATTTCTCGTCTATGAATTAAATCTCCCACCACATATATAAGGATTTAATTGCATTCAATATTCGAAATATCTTGATGGATGGTGTTTGTAACTTAAAAATCATATTGCCGTTAATTATCATCAAAGTTTATATCTTCTCATTGTCAAAATAGACTGGAGTATTTCACTACTTAGGTTTCACAATGTTCTTCATTACCAACTTATTTATTATTTTAGCTAATTATTATTGACATTAATATTATATCATTATTGTTGGTGCATGCTCTTGTCACGGATCGTGATTCTTCCATACTCACATACCCTTATGAGTGGAGATTGTAATTATCGAGCAAAGACTGAGTGATGTAGAGAGGATGAATACAACTTATTCATGAGAGTGACATTTGGATAGTTGGTGTTAAAAGTACTAGGATAGAATGATTATATGTCGACAAAACTCTAAAAGTGGGGTTGGCTCCTGTGCATAAACTAGTCGAGAGCTGATGCCACTCTCCAAGAACTAGTTGTTGTGCCTAAAGTGTTTTGCTTTTGGTACGGTGGATTAGATGCCCAAGCTAAGTTGAGTATGGTTCAATCCGATATGAGGATGTAATTCATCACACTGTTCTTAGTACAACTAGAGAAGGAAGGCTGGTCCAATGTTATTAACCTACCAGGCATTGCACAAGCTACTCCATAGCCAAGAAATACTAGCCTATGACACTATCTTGTTTTTTATTATTTAGATCTTTATGGCGCATGTGATAACCATTCTATTCTAGACATCAATTTTTGCCTAGAATTTTATTTTTCTATTTCTATTCCCTAGACAAGTTTCTCATAAAAATATGCATTTGATAATCTTATAAAATTTATGTTCCTGAAATTAAAATTCATTTGATAACGATACAAAATTTCTGCCTCTTGAGTGGTGGTGGGAGGCGTCCAACGTCTTGCGGTCAACAGGTGACTGGTGGCTGGTGTCCGATGTTTGGCGATAGGAAGGGGCAGGCGGTGTCCTTCAACTAGTAGTTGCCAGGGGCGGGCAATTGGAGTCTGGCAACCGACGGTGGGCAACCGATGACCAAGGTCTAGCGGTCAGCGGCGGGTGTCTAACATCTTGTGGCTAGTGGGGTGATGGGTGGTGATGAGAGTGAACGGCGAAAAACATTTTCATTTCTCACTTTTCTTCTAGATATAGAAAAGTTAAAAATTTGAACTTTTGATTTATGGTCCAAATCTATTTCTAAAATAGAAATCTCTTCTAGAGATAGAAAAATGAAATTGCGTTACCAAAAAAATTTATGTTCCAAACCAATTATGGGGAATAGAGAGATATTAAAAAAAAAAAAAGTAGTTATCACGCCCTCCCTTAAAGTTAAATGAAAAGAAATTAGATATTCAAAAATGATAAATATATTAAAAATTAGTGAAACTCAATCAATTTTCCCAGAAACCATTGCAAGAACAACTACTTGAAAGATGAAATATGCATCATTCATAATTTTATAGCTTTCCTTTTGCAAAGTGGACAAAAGTTCCTCCTCATGAGCCATTTCTCAATACAGCCATAGTGAAAAGTGACGATCAAATCCAACTTCCCAAGCTTATCTTCAACAATGTAGTCATCCTGCAATTAGTCCAGCAAAATAAAAGGTACGATTTAGTAACATATATGCATATTGGTAGTTTAAATTTAGCTGAGACAATTACTTATGGACAACAAAATTGTTCCTTAGTTTTGTCTTAAAATGTCCTTGAGTAAACAAAGTGATTCTTACCGGACAAATACAATAGGACTCGACTTCGACATTATTCTTCCGAAGTAGAGGGGTGGAGTTGATATTGGTACGACCTTAGATGTGTAGAGATGGCTTCCTTGCTTAACCCTATAGAAACATCTCTACCCTATTTGTCAAGGTGGACCAATTCTTAGTCAGAAAGCATATGAGAAAAAACTAAGTATTTCACAACAAAACTAAAGATCAAGAGTGACAAATATTATTGCTTGAAAACATCTATGTCCACTACAAAACTCATGACGCCACTACATGAAATGTTTGAAATCATACACAAGCATCAATTTCTATTTAGTTAAACATTTTATAGTTCATGGTACTATGAAAGAGATTATGCATATACTAAGTGAAAGCCAACAAAAAATGCCCCCCCCCCCCCCCCCAAAAAAAAGAGTTGCTTTCATTACATTTTTTTTTTTGAATAATTTCAATAGTAATAAGGGTTGAAGCAAGTCTCCTCAAAATTCAACATCATTTAGGTGGAAATTTTATAAACATGCAAGCAAGTACAAATCTCAAGAAGACACAATAAGAGGTAATGACAATTATGGCATTACTAGGTTGTGGCTAATCATTGCCCAAAATAAAAACTCCCATTAAAGGTCCTTAAGAAATTACCTTTTTCTACCCAATATGGAATTTCATATATTTTATGAAATTCTTGAAAATGTATATTGAATTACACATTATCATGATATGGCTTGTAAATTAAAGGTCATATCCTATATAGAAATGAGGATCACAAGTTTAACACGATGCAATTGTCTTTTGGAATCAATAGCATGATGGATATGGAAATGCATCACATAATTGGTAGAAAAAATCAGTCTCAATTTAAAGCTCTCAATCTCAAAAAAAAAAAAAAAATTCCAGAATACATCAACAAAATTTCCAACAAGATTGTCATAATTAATTAAGGAACCAAATTGAGAATTATGCAAAAAATGGTTAAAGTTCAAGTCTAGAGCTATAAATAACACCATGCCGTTCCCAGGATGAAACATGAATAAATAAAATATATAATAATATTACAATTTTTGGAACATACCTCATACATCCTCACTTGGATAGTGGCCCATGATGATGGAAAAGATATGTCATAATGAGCTCTAGCTCGCCACATCCCTCTACTCGCCCATCTTAGCATTCCAAATTTTGTAGAAGTGAATTCATTGGTTGAAGTTAAAGATTCGGGGCCATGTATCCTTGTTGGGTTCTCCATTGTAATGTGGTCCATGGAATGCCTAGCACACCTTGTAAAAAAAGTGTTCTGTTCAATGAATTCATTTTCAATATATTCAATTGTGTTATTAGCTTGATTTTCCATTGTAGAGACTTGTAAATATAAATTTTTTTGTCATAGTATTAACAATAAAAATATCTGTATATATATGTGTGTGTGTGGGTATACCGTATACGTTGTTCATTATGCTGGAATAGCTCGAAAGATATGAACTCAATATGTTTGCTGAGAAAATATCAACAAATCATTTACTAAATATAAGAAAAAAGGATAAGATTACCTCAGGAAAAAATATTAATTTATTTTTCTAGTGAATGAATGGATTTCAAATTATTTCTCTTGGCTTATATTAATGATGTCATGGATACCAAAGCATACAATCGTGATCAAATGGGGAATCAATCCACTAAGCACGCATAATTCCTTCTTTTGGTGATTTTTCATATAAAAAAATGCTAAACCATGTATGATCTACTATGTAATGACCATTTAACATTTGTATTAAAACTATTTATGAAACCTAAATCAATAACAAGAGGGGGTGTACATATTCGATACAAATTAGTGGTATATACATCGAAAAACTCTTATTTGTCAAGGGAGGAATTCCTACTTGAAGTATTGGAGGGGCTATGTCGGAATGTAATTGCTCTCGTAGTAGATATCAAACAAGAAAAAAAATCAAAATGCTATAAATTTTCTTTCAATACCTACACGTTCTTTTAATTGATTTATCACTGGGGAATGAGTAAGACAAGTAATTAACTTACACAGTGAGATAGAAATTGAAAATTTTGGAGATGGGATCTAAAATTTTGAAACCAACTTGATTATCATATTTATTATAGTATGCAAAAATATCATTGTAGTTGAGCTTATATCATGAGAAAACGATAATTTTCTAACTGTTCACTAAGGAAAATTTTGATAAGACTTGTAGGCAATTAAAGGGTCAAGTTTTTGATGAAATTTTAGAATAAATATCAGGAAAAAGTTTATTAGAAGTCTTAAAACTTGTCATGAAAATGCAATTAAGTCCTAAAAGTTGTAAAAAGAGCAATTAAATCCTAAAACTTGTCAAATTGGTTTAATTGAGTCCTTCCGTTAACTTTGTCCAATTTAGCTAACGAAAAAATGCTGACATGTCCCATTTTATTACTTTCTTAAGAAACATGGTGATGACATGGCACACACCAAGTCCCACGTCAGAAAAAATTAAAAATTAAAAATACAAACAAAATTCTATTAAAAATCAAAAAGCTAATTAAAAAAAAAAAACACGAAGTCACCCACAGATTGGCCAAGCCCTCGCTAGTGGCTATTGTCACAACCGCCAAGAAGGGCCGGTAGAGGTTGTTGGGGCCTTCCCGAGGCCTGGTGAACCTCATTGGCCTTGGGCGAGGCCTTGATAGCCCTCAATGAGGGCCTGTTGCCTCAAATCTTAGGGAAGGCCTGACCCTTGCCCTAGATCTGAGTGAAGGTCATTGGGCGTCATCCAATGTGGCCTACCCTAGGCAAAATGGCTAGAATGAACCTTAATAATAATCAAACAAAATGGCTAGAATGAACTTTACGAGCATAGAAGCAAAGACGGCTGATGACCATTTATTAAGGCTTTTAAACAAATTTAATACCATATGGAATGTAAATTCTTTTTTGAGAATATACGTACTTGATTTGAGAAGCACCGGCAAAAAGTAAAGCTTGATTGAAATTAGCCTGCAAAAAGTGGCCATTCATGAAAAAAGAAATGATGAATACACGTAAAAACTTATTTAAATAGATAAAGGTGAGCAAATAATCATAGATTTAGTAGAGAACATAATTGAAGATATATCTCATATGATCTTACAACATCTTCATCATTATACTAATTGAGACTAAAATCGAACTAAGGTCACCGGTTGATTATTGAATTGATCACATGAATCAAACCATATAATTTGAACTTACACGTATGACTATCTCAACAATCCAATATAAGAAATGGGTTTATAACATCCAAATAATATGGTTGCTAATAAAATATCCCACGCCCTCTAGGATATAGTGATCTATTAGATTGTGTCATTAAGCTTCGAAATGCTATTATTTACCCTTGAAATTGATATTTCTCATATAGTCTTTCTATTATTATAAGCAAAATTTGTAAAAGGCAATAAAAATTTTTGGCTTGGAAAAAAAGAAACCATATAAATTGTTGCAAACATCGATACCCTAATGAAAATATAGATTAAAAATATTAATAAAAAAATCACTTGAAGAAATATGCTTCATCTATCAAACATATTTGAGATCTGAACAATGGATGTAGAATATATACTCTTCAAATTCTTCTTAACATTTAAAATAAAGAGGAAGAAAACTATAGTGCATGGGTTGAAAGACTAGCTATATCATAGCATATGCTAAGGAGAAAGAAGGGATAAAAAAAAGGGGAGAAAAGAGCAAGAGAGCACATGAAAAATAACCTGGAAGATCTAGACCGATGTGAGAGTTCAAGAGAATTTTGATGTAATTTGCATAGAATAAGATAGAGATGAGATGATACAAAATGAAGACAAACTTTAAGAAGACATGTCAATAGTGTAGAACTTGTCTCTATTTATATTGTCTTTCCTCATGCCTGATTGAGTAAATTCCGGCTTACCATATTGGAGAGCTTTCTCAATATGACATCTCTCTTTAGTTGATGAGAAATCCTAATTCTAATTGTCATCATTCATTTTTTTTTTTTTTTGTGTATTTCATTCTTGAATTAGTCTTGCTTTCTTGAATTAATTATTTTCTTAGTCTACTATTCTCTCTCTCCCACCATATTGAAAATGGTTTGATCTTAGTTAATCTTCATTTTTTCTTAGATTCTCAAAGTAATCCGCCAAAGAGCGCAAGACCTTTCAATATCATTCCTTGTGAATGGAAACAATTTTCATATCTGAGGTAAACGGTATTAAGATTCAAAATCTAGTATGAGATTTGTATGTTAAAAATCTAATACATTTTTAATTAGTATGAGATTTTTGCATTTTTATGTTACAAAAAATTTGTAAGTCAATTATGATGAGATGTAGCTTACTAATTAAAAATGCAACTCTAATTCATTTAGCCAAAGAATAAGAAAAACTTCTCGAAATTAAATGATTGTTGATGGTTCATATGAAGAAGATTATTTATCCTCATAAATTTTGGTGGAAGGAAATCCCACAATAATAAAATTGTTGAAGAAAAGAAAAGTAAATGGATGCAAGAAATCATGCAAAAGAGAGTATATGGTAAAATATCTTGTATTTCCCATTAATAGGTCAATATATGGATGCAAGAAATCATACACATTGACCTATTAATGGGAAATACGAGATATCTTACCATATACTCTATTTTGCTCATTTTAGATAGGTTCCACTTTGGGAACAACTTGCTCACACAGACCGACACCCATATCCAGCAATAAATCTCATAGCATATCTTCATGTTTTCATTTTTCTTCATCAAGGCTAATTGGGTAAGTTCAAATATGCTATATTCTATTCATTTCCCTAATTAGCTATAAACTTATTGACTAATTTAGTGGTACCCCAATCTAGTCATTATCTATTTTTAGGTCACTTGAATATTTTTCAAAATTTTCTTTTTGTTGCCATTTATTTAATTCTATTTGCATTTGAATTATTTCCCCAATGCCTTTTTCCCTCCTATTGCTTTTAAAATGCATTCCTTTAGTAATTTTTCTTTTACATTCCAAAGAGTAAAACAAAAATATAATAATTAGGTGGAGATCCTTTTGTATAGATTCTTCTTTTTTTTTTTTTTTGAAAAAATCATTTTGATTAGTGATTGACTTTGGAAGTCATCTCTACCTCTCCTTGTACGTGCATTTGTTTCTCTATTATAAAAAATTTAAATCTTAAGATATTGAGAAATCTCAATAGAATTTTTGATATTTTCTCAGCCTCTTTTTTTGGGGGGGGGGGGGTGCTTAGTCGATGGATGCATTGCATATTTCCTGTTGCTATAGGTGAATAGTTGTTCAGGCAAAATAGGGAAGGCTGTTTTAAAAGTAGTGGATTTTGCAAGACTTGATCTTAAACCCTTGTCATTTGGCTGTGCCAAAGAGGCTGGAAAAACCATAGAGGTTTGTGGAAAAGAGATTAAGGTGCACGGACCTTCAGATAGATGAAGCAATCTGGCCTTGGTCTTTCATGAATACCCGAAAATGATCGTGGTCGACTATAGTGTGCCTGATGCGATGTACAGTAAGTAGCACATCTGAAGAGATAGTATTGATAGAAATTCATTTGTGAAAATAGAGGTCTGGTTTTTTTATAGTTCCATTAAAATAGGGGTGGGAGGATTGACTGATTATTTGGAACTCTGATAATTTTGTGAAATTTGCAAACCTTAACAGGATACTGCACGAGGCAATATGTCACTGTGCACTTGATAAGTACAATTAAGTTCTTGTTACTGAACATGTCTTTCTATTATGAAGGTAATACCGAGATGTATTGAAATGTTGGAGTTCCATTTGTAATGTGAACTATTGGAGGGGACAGGGATCGGCTTTACAAAACAGTTGAAGATTCAAATTTATATGCAGTAATTTTCCCACAAACGGGGAAAAGGTGACAGAACCGAGGATCCTTGTTTTTGGTTTTAGCTATCTCTACACTATCTTATTTTGTCCTAATTATTCTCTAGTTTTTGGTAGGTTGTGGCATTTCTTGCAACGATGGAAATTATGGTAGAGCAATTTCCAGGAGCCTTCTCTAGGTATTCTCTAAAGGTGTTCCGTCCTTACCCTTCTACATCTGATTTCTCCTATTCCACTCCTCACTTTGCTCTTTGTCTTGTATTATTCATCCCTTTGACTAGGTCTTGATTAATGATTTTATGGATGGTTAAGTGCACATGTAGCTAATGCTAAAATTAGAATGCTCACCTATGTTTGATTGGACACTTTTGAGAGAGCTATTGGTTGTAAGATCAACTGTGCATGAAAAGAAGAAAAGAAAAAAGGAAGTAAGAATGGAAGTTCTATGAGTTTTGTCCTACAATTTGTCCAATAGGTATTGTTGATCTCTTTATATTCTGCATTATATCAACACAAAGATAAAAACACATTACCTAAATCGCAAAGCCAAAAAAAAGAAAAGAAAAAAAAGATTGCGGCCAAGTGAGGTTATACGTGGCTCATTTTTGTTGTGCTAAGTCGATTTGGGACCCACGGTAGATTAGGTATTGTTAATCTTACTAATGTAGGTCTAATTCTATCTTGAAAGCTTATCTTAATTTAGTTCCTCTACTCAATTAGATTTGTTGTAATATACCCGTTATCATTTAACTCATCATGTTTCATTTGGTTGGTTATCAAGTTAAATGATGGTGGAGTACTCCGCTAGTTGTTGTGAAGCGACCCTTTAACCAGAATGGGGAATGAGATAAGAGTTCAGGTGCTCATTCGCTGAACCACTTTCTTCATTGAAGTTTGAGGGAACAAATAAGAGGGAGAAAAAAAGATTTTTTGTTAGGTGAGAAATAGGCTTTTTATATCAGTATCTCAGGAAGCACTAGAGCTGCAACTTGTGGCAACTTGAGTCCCTCTGGCTTTCTGTAGTTACCCTTTTGTTGAACCCTTATCATTGAACTCTTATCTTTTGGAGAGATTGGGGACATCTTCCATCCTTAAAATGCCATAGTGTGGTTTTACACCCTCCCTACTTGTCCTCACTTTTTCTTCGCTAGTTTGAATAGGTGCATCGTTGATGTCTATTATGGTGCATTGAGTTATGGTGGAAGACATGGTGTTATGCTGCTTTTTGAAGAATAGCTTGAAGATTGGTATTCGTTGTAGCTGTGGTTTGGTACGGTGTTTTGCATTAATTGATGAACTTTTACGCGAGTGCAATGAATTTGGTTTATTTT
The DNA here is from genome assembly GCA_019915185.1 of Eucalyptus camaldulensis. Lineage (NCBI taxonomy): Eukaryota > Viridiplantae > Streptophyta > Magnoliopsida > Myrtales > Myrtaceae > Eucalyptus > Eucalyptus camaldulensis. Next base: position 4,802,060 of record JAHSVA010000014.1, on the reverse strand, counting down.
ATAATATTGCAACACTCTACTGTTTTACTCTTGACTTAATGATGCCGAAGTTATATTGTAGACATAGTATAGTAAGTTATTATCGTTTTTAGTTCTCATTTGGATGTGCTGATGAAGGCACTGGTAAATTTGTTTAAAGTATAGGTGATGGAGTCCCACCAATCAACCAAATTGGACACATTTGGAACAGCTAAGGCAGTAATTTCTTGCTTCAAGAAGTTGGGGAGTTGTGAAATTATGTTTGTGACTTTGACAAAATTCATTGGGAAACTCTTGTTAGTTCTTCTTTTATTTATCCGAGCACGTTGAAGAACATACACATATTTGTTGCAAGTCCAGATTATTTATCTGTGTTTATATAGATCAAATTGTTAGTAAGCACGTAGATTAGCTCTTGGCCAAACACATGAATTTGTTAATTTGTTCCTTAAATCTTGATAAAGCTTTGATTTTATGTACTTCCCGCGAGAGCTAAGAGGTCTTCGGGTTCAATTCTTATACCATTTGCCCACTTGCCTATGGGGGAAGACCTTCGTTCATACACACATGTTGAATTTATACTAAATTAAGCATGAGTGAACTGTAACAATAATCTTTGTAATTGTTGGTTTTTGTTGACACCTAATTTTTAGTCAATGCGTCGTAAAGGTAAGAAAATCGATATTAGGGTTCCTAGTCATGAAGGAACCCGTTTGAAAAAAAAAAAGTGTCATTTTCCTTTTTCTTCTTTTGGCCAATCATTTGTAAATAATTTCCAATTCATTTCCATAAAAAAAAAAACTCAAAAAGTTAAAATTTTGACTCTGAAATTGACTTTTTGGTCAATTCTTTAATCAAAAGTCAATCCTCAAACAAAACTTGACTTTTTGCATAAAAAGATTGTAGATAGCCTTAATATCACTTTCTCCACATTAGTTTTGAAAAAAATTCAAAGATTTGGTCATTAAATCAACTCTTTAGAAAAAGTCTACTAAGGGTTTGACTAAATTGGAAAAATATAAAAATCCACAAATCACTTTATTTTTACTTCAATTTGACTTTAGCATAGAAAATTTTGCAAAAATCGATTAAGAACCCCATTTTCTGAATTTTTTAGTTTTAGTTTTGAAATCGATTAAAATCAAAATTACTTTAATTCTATTCATATCTTAGCTTAGTTCCTTTTATGATATTTGATCTAGAGGTCATTACCCACTCACTCGTGTGGCTAATTTTGAGATTTGACATGTAGGATTACAAATTGCCATTTTCAGTCGTAACCAGGGGCTCCAATCGGTTCTTCGTGATTTGCATACCGACACTTCCATTTTACTCATCTTCTCCAGTAAAGTTCAAATCTCAAGTCAATTTTGGCATTTTCATCCAAGCACTCACAAATTCAATGGATTCAACTTACTTGAACTTGAGAAATCTATGCTAAGGAATTCCGATTAGCGCTATTCAAATTGACCCATTCTAGAATAAGGCTTAATTTGATAAGTTAAGGTTCAATTTCAACATTGACCCTTGATTTATTTTTTGACATAAAGGTTACACTTTCATTTTAGTGTCAATTTGGATACGATAGGCTATCATGAACATGAGTAACTGAACTAATTAATGTCTCCTTACATCAATTGCAATTTTAATCGATTTGTGTTTTGAGGTAAGCAATTAAGAGAATTTGCTTGTTTTATTTTTTAAGTGAGTAAAGACTCTTTTCAATTAGGTCCTAAAAGATTAGATTGCCGAAAAAAAAATGGACAAGAGCTAGCCGAACCGGTCAAAGCAAGTTTGAACCGGTTTGACCAGCTCCGGCGAAAGGTCGCTGGTTAGGCCACTTTCCCAAGAACTCCAGTGGTCGATGGCCACCGTAAGGTGGTCCATCACATGGCAAACTTCCCCGTGCCTTTATTTTTTGAATTCAAGTTTGCCTTGGGTATTGTAAAATTACAAAAGTACCCCTTGGTTAGGTTTTAATCATTCAATCGATCATGATCGTTCATCCTGGATACATTACAGCCATGCAAACTAGGCATGTGCACAATTAGTTATCATCTTAAACAAAATTAAGACCTAAATAGAGTTTACTAGGCTTGGAAGATTAATCTCTGAGGCTTAGGATTGCATCTTACATGGACTATATATTGAAATTTCCCTCCAAAATTTGACGAGGGAAGCCATTTTTCATATGCATAATCTCTCACAAAAACAAAATTATATATATCTCCCTCCCTCCCTCCCCCCTACCAAATTGCCTTGTTAGACCCTTCTTGCTCGCTGCGGCTTGCCGCCTCACACCAGAGCTCCACCCAGGGCGTGCCATCCCAGTTGGTCACGACTACATCCTCACTTGTCCCGCCCATAACCGTGCCGTTGCCGTCCGTCAACCACTTTCTTCACAGAGTCTTAGTACGGCAATGACAATGGTGTTGTAGCTGGCGGTTTTGTGGTACCCTGAATTTCTTGATTCTAGAATTTGAATTTTCTTTTTGTTGCCATTTATTTAATTCTATTTGCATTTGAATTCTTTCATTAATGCTTTTTTTCCCTCCTATTGTCTTTAAAATGCATTCCTCTAGTAATTATTTTTTTTTTCACATTCCGAATCATAAAACAACAATATAATAATTAGGTAGACATTCCTTTGTATAGATTTTTTTTTTTTGGCAAAGTACTTTTGATTAGAAATTGACTTTGGAAGCTATTAACACGTTCCTCATCTCTACCTCTCTATGTACGTGTGTTTATTTCTCTATTAAAAATAATTTAAATCATAATTTAGAGATGTTGGCATCTATAATAATTCATTTGCTTTTAGGTGCACATTGAAGAAAATTGTGTGAAGAGAAACACAATGTATAATAGACTTTGTCTCATCTTCTTTATTTTTGAAAAAAAAAAAAAACAGAACGTTTGGGCTAGTTTTGAGGGAAAAGAGGGACAAATGAAAGTCTCCTCATTTCTAACTTTAACAATATTTGACCTCTTCGAATGGCAAAGCAGAAAGATGAAAGGAACCCTAAAGATTTTCCAATTTCAAACCGTATGGATCCAGGGGAAATTTGAAAGACAAATTCATCATCTTTCGGGCTCGACATTAGGTTCTGCCAAAGTCGAGGGTTGATACTTTTGCGACCTTAGATGAGTGAAAATGGCTTCCTCACTAAATCTTAGTTCTTCGAGGTGAAGCATTTCCTAATAAGAAAACATACGCAGAGAACCTTAGTATTTCATTATTACCTTTTGTTAAGTAAATTATTTCTTGAGTATGGAAAATATTGTTTGCTCAACGACTGAGAAAAGTCGCAACCACGTCACCCTTGATCTTGGTCAGTGTCTACATTGCATGCCCATTATTAGGGTTGTCAAAATGGGTCACAAAACCCATATTTTGACTTAAGTTTGTTGAAATGGGTTAGAGATGGGTAACGTGAAATATGGCATATGGGTCATAAATGGGTCCAAAGAGAAAAGCCTAAAAAATTATATGGATTTAGTGGAGCTCATGAAGCTTGGGCTCTTGCGACGGCCGCTACTTTCGATGGTGTCGTTGCTATTGTTGCCACCACTCAGTAAAGTGCAAGCAGCCATGCACAGACTCTTCGTAGCAGGAAGAGAGACCAAGACGAAGGCGAAATGAGGGGAAGAGAATTGAGAACTTGTAGCAGGTGTAATACATCCGTGGAGAACGAGAGTGCACATGAAGTGCTCAACAAAAAGGCAAACACAAATAATAAAACACAGGTTCGGCATTCTCCTCTCTCTCTCTCTTTCTCTCTCTCTCTCTCTCTCTCTCTCTCTCTCTCTCTCGTGTGGCAAGCCGAAGAGACCCAACACCGCCTCCAATAATCCTTTTGTGGGGGATTGATTCAGGTATTATGATAACGAGGAAGCAGTTGAAAGCTATGGCTTTTGGATGGTGCCGTGTTTGTAGAGACCAAGAAAAAAAGCGAAGGGAGGTGAGAAGCGAGAACAGGAAGTGGATAGGGGCGGTGATGGTTGGTAGGGAGGCGTCGGTATTTGGGGAGGCATTTAAAACCGCGCATCTCTGTTTTAGGAAGCACGTTGAGAGTTGGAGGTGCTCGTAGAGTTCGGTATCAACAACCATTACATTCCTCGAGTGGCACTCCAGGCTTTTCATTTCATCGACCATGCAAAATTGCAAATTGTAAGTGACAAATGAAAGCCCCATGTCATGGTTCAAAGTTCAATAATAGTCTTTGTTTCAATTAAGGGCCAGTTAATTAGCTTGATCAAGATCCCTATTTCTCGACAAAAGATAAGTGGTCGTTAGATTAGAGCGGAAGAGAGCTTTGCATCCATCTTGTATGCTTTTGATGTCATGCGATCCATATTAAATCACAGGTCGCAAGAGGGAAGAATCGTGTTCATCAATGCTAAATTTACTATACGAAATTCATTCAAATTTGGCATGATATGCTGAAAATTCAAAGAAAGGGTATAATTGGACCGCCTCCATAGTAAATTTTGGTAAAATTATTGTCTTGCAATTTGTGCAAGCATTTGATAAGGCGTGATCTGAAACTACAATGTCTTAAGTGTAACATAATCGGGTATTACAGTAGCAAGAGAGGTCTTATCAAACATCATCCTTCGCCTCATCGCCATTTTCTTGCTTTTGTCCATAATTCTACGCCCAAGCTCCCTCATTGAATGGACAAACTAGTATGGAATCGTCCATATTCTTGAAAGGGCACAATTTAATGAGGAAATAGAGCTCAGGTTGGGTCGAAACTTTTAGTAGTTAATTGTCTCATTGTGCCAAGTTTTGACACTTGTAATGTACTTCTTCCCTTATTTATGCTTTTTCTTTGGAATATCATCAAATCCTGATATCTTGAACAACATATGGAGATGGTGTGTCATGTCTTGAACCTTCCCTTGCCACGGAAACGTGACATTTGCTTTGTCAAGATTAATTTTGCATTGGGTAGCTTCTAGTCATATTTCACATAATGAAAATAAAAAGGCGTCTTCTCTCTATTATCGTGACTGTGAGCGCACATTGTCATGGTGCGTGTTTGTGGATCAATGAATCCGTGTTTACCTATTGCTTTCTTCACTTAGGATCCCCAAAAAGTCACTGCATAAAATAGACGGCCCTTTATAACGGTGTAAAAAATACGTGGATGTTTTGAATGTAAATATAATAATTTCGTCTAAGAAAAAGATTTGTGAGTTTGAAAGAGAGAGATTATCTACTGTTTTTTTTTTTTTTTTGGTAAGGTAATAAGAATTTTTTTTTTAGAGATTATCTACTGTTGATATAACTAATATCATCTTTGCCCAATCTAATCACCATATAGCCCCATTTTATTATCAAGATCTCCTATATATTGTAATTGTCATTTTATGTCTATAAATTAAATCTCCCACCACACATAAAAGGTTTGAATCGCATTCAATATCCAAATTATCTTGGCGGATGGTGTTTGTTGCTCGGAAATCGCCTGGCTTTTATTCTACTTAACATTATAATGCCATTGATTATCGTCAAAGTTTATATCTACTCATTGTCAAAACAGAGATGGGTTACGATTTTCTTCAATACCAATTTATTTGTTATTTTATTTAATTATTATTGGCGCATGATATCATGTTGCTTTCAAACTATTCCTTAAAGTTAGACCCAAAGAAATTACATATTCAATAATGTTAAATATATTAGAATCAATTGAAACTCCATCAATCTCCTCGGAAACCATTACACTAACTACTTCAAAGAGGAAATATGTCTCATTCATAATTATATAGCTTTTCTTTTGCAAAGTGGACAAAAGTTCCTCCTCAGGAGCCATTTCTCAATACAATCATAGTGAAAGCGATGCTCACAATCTAACTGTCCAAGCTTATCTTCAACAATATAGTCATCCTGCAATTAGTCCAGCAAAATAAAAGGTACAATTTAGTAGCATATATGCATAAGCATAGTTTGAATTTAACTAAGATAATTACTTATGGACAACAAAATCATTCCTCGATTCTATCTTAATATGTTCTTGAATAAATTAAGTGGTTCTTACCAAACAAATACAACAAGATTCAGCTTTGACATTAGATCCATCCGAAGTAGAGGGTTGGAGTTGATATTGTTGCGATCTTAGATGTGTTGAGATGGCTTCCTCACTCAATCCTATGGATACATCTCCACCCTATTCATCAAGGTGGACCAATTCTTCATCAGAAAGCATATGAGGAAAACCTAGGTACTTAATAATCACCTCTCCTCAAGTAAATTATTTATCAAGTATTGAAAACATTGCTCACTCAAGGGCTGAGTAAAATCGCAACTAGATGTCCCTTGATATCGATCATACATATGAGATGAACTATAATAATTTCACTAGTTTAAACATTCCAACATAAGCGTGAGAGATAAAACTCGAAAATCATGTCCACAACAAAACTCACGATCGAGGGTGACAAATATTATTACTTGAAAACATCTATGTCCACTATAAAAACTCATGACATCATCGCAATGTTTGAAGATATTCTATTTAGTTGAACTTTTTATAGTTCATGATATTATAAAAGAGATTATGCATATACTAAGTTAAAATTCAATCATTTAGGTGGAAATTTAAAATACATGCAAGCAAGTACGAATCTCCAAGGAGACATAATAAGAGGTAATGACAATGATGACATTACTAGATTGTGGTTAATAATTGCCCAAAAAAGCAAAATGCCATTGAAAGCTCAATAGGACATTACCTTTTTCTACATGACATGAATTTTCATATATTTTATGAAATTCTTAAAAAGGTATATTTAATTACCTATTATCATAATATGGTCTATAAATTAAAGTTCATATCCAATATAGAAATGAGAATCACAAGTTTAATATGATGCGATTTTCATTTGGCATCAAGAACATGAGGTATATGGAAATGCATCACATAATTGGTAGTAAAAATCCATCCCTATTTAAAGCTCTCAATCTCAAATACTCTTTTTAGGAAATTTATCAATGAATTTCCAACAGGATTATCATAGTTAATTAAGGAACCAAATTGAGAATTGTGCAAAAATTTGTTGGGTGTTCAAGTCCAGTACTATAAATACGACCTCATCGTTCCTAGGATGAAATATGAATATATAATGACATAATAATATTGCATTTTCTGAAACATACCTCACGTGTTCTTATTTGGATAGTGGCCCAAGGTGATGGAGAAGATATCGCAGGATGAGCTCTAGCTCGCCTCACCCCTCTACTCGCCCATCTCAGCATCCCAGATGTCGTAGAAGTAAATTGATCCACTGGTGTAGTATGGCTAATGGAACGCATAGCACTCCTTGGAAAATTGTTCTCTTCGATTACATTATTAATGTGATTATCTCTGTTGTTGTCTCGATTTTCCATTGTAGAGACCTATAAATGTAAATTCCATTTTTAGAGGATTGGCAATAAAAATATTTGTATGTGTGTGGATATACGTTGTTCATTATGCGGGAATAGCTCTAAAAATATGAAACCAATATGTTTCTTGACAAAATATTAACAAATTATATACTAAATCATAAGAAAGAGCATAAGATCACCTCAGGAATAAATGTTAAATTTTTTTCTAGAAAAACGGATTTCAAATTAGTTATCTATGCTTATATTAAACCGGTTATGGATACCCAAGCATACATTCGTCGTCAAATGGCTAATCAACCTACTAAGTGCACAGAACTCCTTCTTTTGATGATTTTACATATATAAAAAAAAATGCTAAACCATGTGTGATCGACTATGTAGTGACCCTTTTGCATTTGTGTTAAAACTATTTATGAAACTTAAATCAATATACAAGAGGAAGTGTACATATCCTATTTTAATTGGTAGTACATACGTCCAGAAAGTTTGTTTCTGTCTAGGGATGCATTCCTACGCGAATTATTGGAGGGGCTAAGTTGGAATTTAATACCTTTCGTAGTAGACATAAAACAAGAAAAAAAATTCAATTGCTATAAATTTTCTTTCAGTCCCTACACATTCTTTTAATTGATTTGTCACTAGAGAATGAGCAAGACAAGTAATTAACTATGTGACATTGAAATTGAAAATTTTGGAAACAGGATCTAAAATTTTTGAAACCGACCTAATTTTCATATTTATAATAGTACGCAAAAAAGATTATTGCAGTCAATCTTATATCATAATAAAATAATAGTTTTCTAAATGGTCACTAAGGACAGTTTTGATAAGACTAATAGGCAATAAAAGAATCAAGGTTTTGATGAAATTTTGGTATAAATATTAGGGATAAGTTCACTAGAAGTTCTAAAACTTGTCACGAAAATGTAATTAAGTCCTAAAAGTTGTAAAAAGTGCAATCAAATTTTAAACTAGTCAATTTGATTCAATCAAGTCCTTTCGTTAATTTTGTCCAATTTAGCTAATAGAAAATGCTAACATGTCGTATTTGATTTTTTTCTTAAGACACGTGGCAATGATGTGGCGCCCACCAAGTGCCGTGTTAGGAAAAAAACTTTAAAAATTGTAAATACAAACAAAATTAGATTAAAAAATTAAAAAGAAAAACACAAACTCAATCATGGTTTGGCCAAGCCCTCACTGGTGGCCGTTGCCATAGCCACCGAGAAAGATCGGTGGAGGTCACAAGGGCCTTCCCGAAGCCTGGCAACCGTTGCAAGCCTTAGACGAGGCCTTAGCTACCCCAGACAAGGCCTCGGTAGCCCAAATCTAAGGGAGGGCGCGACCCTTGCCTTAGATTTGAGTAAGGGCCACCAGGCTTGCCCAAGGTCGCTCACCCCAAGCAAAATAGCTAGAATGAACTTTACAAGCATAGAAGCAAAGACAGCTCATGACCATTTATTAAGGCTTTTAAACAAATTCAATAGTGTATGGAATGGAAAAAAGATTGAGAATATACATACTTGATCTGAGAAGCACCGACCAGAAGTAAACCTTGATCAAAATTAGCCTGCAAAAAATGGTCATTCATTAAAATAAAATGATAAATACATGTAAAAACTTATTTAAATAGACAAAAGGTGAGAAAATAATCATAGATTTGCTAGAGAACATAATAGAAGATATATCTCATATGATCTAAGATACATCTACATCATTATATGAATTGAGAATAAAGATAAACTAAGGTCACTAGTTGATCAATGAATTGATCACGTGAAATAAATTATAGAATTTGAACCTACATGTATGTCTGTCGCAACAGTCAACTATAAAAAATGGGTTTATAACATCCAAATAATATGGTTGATAGTAAAATATCCTACACCAACCGGGATACAACAATCTATTAGATCGGGTTGTTAGGCTTTGGAATGCAATTATTTACCCTTGAAATCGATGCTTCTCATACAATCTCTCTACCGTTGTAAGTAAAATTTGTAAAATGCAGCAAAAAAGACTTTGGCGTGGAAAATGAGAAAGCATATAGATTGTTGCAAACATTCACTTGAAGAAATATGCTTCATCCATCAAACACATCTGAGATCTGAACAATGGATGTAGTATACATACTCTTTAAATTCTTCTTCACATTTGAAATAAAGAGGAAAAAAAAACATAGCACACGTTGAAAAATTACATATATCATAGCATATGCTAAGGAGAAAAAAGGGATATGGAAGGGGAAAAAAGAGCATGAGAGCCAATGAAAAATAACCTGGAAGATCTAGACCGATGTGAGAGTTAAAGAGAATTTCGATGTAATTTGCGTAGACTAAGATAGAGATGAGATGATACAAAATGAAGATAGACTTTGAGAAGACAAGTTAGTGCAGAACTCATCTCTATTTATATTGTCCTTCCTCATGCCTAATTGAGTAAATTCCAACTTACCATATTGTAGAGCTTTCCCAATATGACAACTCTTTTTAGTTGCTAAGAAATCCTAATTGTAATTGTCATCTTACATTTGTATTTGTATTTCATTCTTGAACTAGTCTCATTTTATTGAATTAATTCTTTTCTTGGTCTACTATTCTCCCTCTCCCGCAATATTTAAAATGGTTTGATCTTAGTTAATCTAAATTTTTTCATAGATTCTCAGAGTAATCCCCTAAAAGAGCGCAAGACCTTTCAATATCATTCCTTATAAATGGAAGCAATTTTCTTATCTGATGTAAACAGTGTTAAGGTCCGGAATCTAGTAAGAGATTTGTAAGTTAAATATGTACTTGCTAACAAATTGGTGAGCGATATATCTAAGTTCGTTAATTTGACTTCTTAAAATGTTCGACTGATGGATCTTAAAACTTAGTTATTGATTGGCTGTACATACCGTTAGAATTCCTTAATTATCATCTACTTATTTATATATATATATATATATATATATATATTTTTTTTTTTTCTCATTGGCAACCCTTAAGGGTTATTTTAGATTTTCTCAATTTCATTTTGTTTGTTTTTGTTAAGTATATGAAGCCAATATTGTTACATTAGCGACGCAAGATGTCAATGTTTTAGTGATTATTCCAAGTTTCATCTTAGAAATGAAAAAAAAAATGTAATTCAATCAAGATAACATATAGATTACTAACTAAAAATGCAACTCTACTTCATTTAGCCAAAGAATAAGAAAAACTTTTTGAAATAAAATGATTGTCAATGGTTCATATGAAGATGATTATTTGTCCTCATGAATTTTGGTGGAAGGAAATCGGAAATCCCACAATAATAACATTGTTGCAGAAAATAAAAGTATATGGATGCAACAAATCATAGACAATGACCTTTTCGTGGGAAATACTAAAGATATTTTACCATATACTCTCTTTTGCCCATTTTAGATAGTTCTACTTTGGGAAAAACTTTCTCACACACATCAACACACATATGCAGTAATAAACCTCATAACATATCTTTGTGCCTTCATTTTTCTCCATCAAGGCTAATTAGGTATGTTCAAACTTGCTGTATTCTATTCATTCCCTGATTAGCTATAAATTTATATGATTATAAATTAATTATTTTACTAATTTAGTGGCAGCCCAATCTAGTCATTATCTATTTTTAGGGCACTTGAATGCCCTTTTTGAATTTTCTTTTTGTTGCCATTTATTTAATTCTATTTGCATTTTAATTCTTTCCTTAATGCCTTTTTTTACTTCCGTTGTCTTTAAAATGCATTCCTTTAGTAATTTTTTTTCTGATACTGCATCATAAAACAACTATATAATAATTAGGTAGACATCCTTTTATGTAGATTTTGTTTTTGGCAAAATCCTTTTGATTAGTGATTAACTTTGGAAGCTATTAACATGTGCCTCATCTCTACCTCTCTTTGTACGCATGTTTCTTTCACTATTAAAAATAATTTAAAACATAATTTAGAGATGTTGGCATCTATTGTAATTCATTTGTCTCGTCTTCTTTATTTACCAAAAAAAAAAAAAAAAACGTATAGGGTAGTTTGAAGAAAAAAAAGGAGGGAAAAATGAAAGGCTCCTCATTTTTAGCCTTAATAATATTTGACCTCTTCTTTGGCAAAGCACAAAAAGGGTCAAGATGAAAGGAGCCCTAAAGATCGTCCAATTTCAAACCGTATGGAGTGGGAGGAATCCATGAAAGAGGTCCATTGCCACTCCACAATCGGTCCCATTTGCCATACACCATCTCATTGAAATTGAAGTGGTTCTTACAAGACAAATACAACATGTTTCGGCCTCAACATTAGGTTTTGCCAAAGTCAAGGGTTGATACTCTTGCAATCTTAGATGTGTGAGAATGGCTTCCTCACTCAATGCTAGTTCTTCGAGGTGGAGCATCTCCTAATAAGAAAACATATGCAGAAAAACTTAGTATTCATTATTACCTTTTGTTAGGTAAATTATTTCTTGAGAAATATTGTTTGCTCAAGGACTGAGAAAAGTCGCAACTACATCACCCTTGATCTTGTTCAATGTCTACATTGCATGCCCATTATTAGGGTTGTCAAAATGGGTCACAAAACCCATATTTTGACTTAAGTTTGTTGAAATGGGTTACAGATAGGTCTCGTGAAATGCGGCATATAAGTCATAAATGGGTCCAAAGAGAAAAGCCTAAAAAAAAATATGGATTTAGCGGAGCTCATGAAGCTTGGGCTCTTGCGACGACCGCTGCTTTCGTTGGTGTTGTTGCTATTGTTGCCACCACTCAACAAAGTGCAAGCAGCCATGCACACTGATTCTTCGTAGCAGGAAGAGAGTCCAAGACGAAGGTGAAATGAGGGGGAAAGAGTGGAGAACTTGTAGCAGGTGTAATACATGCGTGGAGGGCGAGAGTGCACAGGAAGTGCTCAACAAAAAGGCAAACACAAATAATAAAACACAGGTTCGGGATTCTTCTCCTCTCTCTCTCTCTCTCTCTCTCTCTCTCTCTCTCTCTCTATCTCGCTTGAATGTGGAAGTCGAAGAGACCCAACACGGCCTGCAATAATCCTTTTGTGGGATATTGATTCAGGTGTTAAGATAACGAGGAAGCAGGTGAAAGATATGGCTTTTAGATGGTGTCGTGTTTGTAGAGACCTAGAAAAAAAGCGAAGGGAGGCCAGAAGCGAGAACAGGAAGGGGATAAAGGCGGTGATGGTTGGTAGAGAGGCGTCGGTATTTCGCTGGAGGCATTCGAAACCGCACATCTATGTTTTAGGAAGCACGTCGAGAGTTGGAGGTGCTCGTAGAGTTCGGTATCAACGACCATTAAATTCCTCGAGTGGCACTCCAAGCTTTTCATTTAGTCGACCATGCAAAATCGCTAATTGTAAGTGACAAATGAAAAGCCTTGTCATGGTTCAAAGTTCAATTAATAGTCTTTGTTTCAATTAAGGGCCACTTAATTAGCTTGATCAAGATCCCTGTTTCTCAACAAAAAAATTAGTGGTCGTTAGATTAGAGAGGAAGAGAGCTTTGCATCCATCACATATGCTTTTGATGTCATGCAATGCATATTAAATCACAGGTCGCAAAAGGAATGAATAGTGTTAATCAATGCTAAATTGACTTTGCAAAATTCATTCAAATTTGGCATGATATACTTAAAATTCAAAGAAAGGGTATAACTGGACCGCCTCCATAGTAAATTTTGGTAAAATTATTGTCTTGCAATTTGTGCATGCATTCGATAAGGGATGATCTAAAACTGCATTTTCTTAGTGTAACATGATCGGGTATTACAGTAGCAGGAGAGGTCTTATTAACATCATCCTTCGCCTCATTGCCATTTTCATCCTTTTCTCCATAATTCTACGCCCAAGCTCTCTCATTGAATCAACGAGCTGGCCAATGGAATCGTCCATTCTTGAAAGGACACAATTTAATGAGGAAAATGGAGCTCAGTTTGGTTAGGATAGGTATGGGTTGGGTATCATTCTCTAAAATTGTACTACGATTAAATGGGTTAAATTGAGTTGGACTATTTCCAATTCGATCCAAACCCGAACTATGCATGTAGAAATGAATTATAACAACTTCACTAATTAGACATTTCAATATTAGCAAGAGAGAAGAAACTAGAAAATTATAATCATGAAATTTCTATTCTTCACATCATCTCTTAACACGTGTTATGAGAAAATGACACTGCAATTGTCATAACTTTCGTATGGCATTCATTTGACTACCATAATTTTTTTTTTTCAATCACTCGAGTACTATAACTTATTTAGGCCATTTCCTTGAGTGTCATGGTCTTATAACTTTTTTTTCAATCAATCACTTGATTGCCATAATTTTTTAAAGGCGTTCACCATAAGTACTATGCCACATTTTATTTATGCCATTTGGGTGAACGCTTTTAAAAATTCTTGGCACTTAAATAATTGATTGAAAGTCATGACATTTAAGTGAATTTTTTTTTTTGGCAAGCCATGGGATTTTAAATGTCGAAAAAAAATTACAATACTCAAGTAAGCGCTAACATGTCAACAACTTCAAAACACGTCAACAACTTCAAATAGTAAAAGGTCCACAAAGACATGCAATTGCACAAGGTCACACACCCAGCCTCAAGCCCAGATCCAATCTCTTTCTAATCAAATCAAAACTTACAATTACAAAATTAAAATCCTAGCAATTTTAGCCTCTCTATTTCTATGTGGTCTCAATCTTGCGATCAGGGCTCTCGTTGTTGTCCCGAGCACAATCCAAGATAGGTTGGTTCTTAAGATTATTAGGGACAACATACATTGTGAGTAACAAGTAAAATTTACACAGAAAAATTGTGTCCAACAAATTAAAAAAAGGGAGGCAGAGGTGGTCAATTCTTGGTTCTATTCGAAAACATGCCAGTACTACAGAATTGCCAGTTCAAGTTTATTGCATTGAAATTCACTAGTTACAGTATTTTTCATATATCGGGTGCAACCAGTATGCCAGTCCTAGGTATCCATAAATTTCCTTATATGAATCTTCTCACCGAAAATGGCTCAGCCTCCTGTGGACTCTTGAGGACGTGGAAACCAGTCCAATTCACCCTCCTCCCCGTCGCTGCACTAGGGCCCAAGTTCAAGTGCTCTCCATAAAATAAGGTCATGAGGAAATCGTCGGTCCACTCATTCCATCCCTACGGGTCTATGAACTCGTCGATAATCGTCTTTATTATCACCGTCCTCGAGTACTTCTTCCACAGCCTTCCTAGGTAGGTCTTGAATGAGCCCTTGACCGGCGCCAAGTCGGGGGCAGGGGTGATCCACGACATGTAGATCAAAATCCTTGTGTTATCCTCCTCCCTTTCTCGACCTTGAATCATCACCATGAGTCACCAAAAATAAAGTCGATTCCCCCATAAACATGGCAGTCACGATAGAACTGCCGATTGGAGCATGTATAAAGTGTATCTTGATAAGTCTTGAAGCTGCACTGATAGAAGATGGATTGGTCTAAGCTGAACAAAAGTGCAGCGGCTTGTTGCTTCTGAGACCGGCTGTGTTCTTGAATGTCATGTCTCTTACCAAGAAACCTTCCCCAAGAGACAGCTGCATGAATTTTGAGAGATTATTTTAAGAGTCAATACATTAATGAGCTACTAAATGACTAATGTTCGCTTAATTTCTTACTGTAGCTGAAGTCACGGTGTTGGAACCATCCACAACATTTTTGCTGCCAATGATGACGATTCAATCCATGCCATCGCCAACAATCGTGATGTTCTTCATGTTTTCTCAAATATTTACTTGCTCATTATAGACTCCCGCTTTCACATATATTACCACTCTTTCGAGCCGTTTTGTACCCATTATACTGAGTGCAACCATAGCCTCATTGATGATCTTGTGGGAGCTAGAATTGTCATGGGTCACAATGAAGTTGGCCTTTGAAGTTTTTGCATTCCACGATGCTAAAAGCCCGCTGTATGGGTCTAGTGCAAGCATCGATGGTGCTCCCGTAAGCAAACAAGAGTAACAACCTTGCAATTTTAGTGCATAAATGATTTATTGGATAGAATAAAAAGCTAAAAAAAAAATGAATAAGACAAAGAAAGCAATGGATTACCTCTCCTGCCACCATTGTGGTCATGGTCAAGGGCCTCATGCTCAGGGGTGGTGGTGGCGATGGCGATGAGGAGGAGGAGGAAGGCGGCAGTGAGAGTCCATTTGGACATTTTGGGCGGTCTCTAGTGATGGGTGTCGAGTGGAGACACTGTAGGATATTGGCTGGAGTACGTTGTGAAAGGGATGAGGTTCATCTACTTATATACTAAATGGAAATCACAGCTACCAAAGTTTCAATCTTTTGAAACAGCAAAGCGTGTGATTCTGATGTGGGAATGGCTGTCATCGAGCTTCAGAGTCAACTCTCTGGTTGGAGTAAGTTGCGAAGGGGACGAGATTCATCTACTTATATACTAAATGGAAATCACAGCTACCAAAGTTTCAATCTTTTGAAATGGCAAAGCGTGTGATTCTGATGTGGGAATGCTTGTCATCATCGCACCTCAAACAACTGCATCAACATCCATTAAATGTACATGCTTAGAATAAATGAAAGAAGCGGTGTTATATGGACAACATGTGCACGTGTTTGGATTAAAGTAAGTGGTGACTGTAGGCCATCTCATGAGGACATAAATTTGACGAAGAAAAATTGCCCAAATATGTTTCTCCACGTTGTATACGATGGACAAACTTCCAAGCAAGTTCTAATAAAAAAATCTTGAGAAGTTTCTCAGCACTTGACTTTGTTTAGAAAATGAAAGCAAGATCAGGCTCTTGTTGGGATATTGTGATATCCTGAATTTCGATCCTGTCTTGCTAAAATGAAATGAACTTTTCATCGATGCTCCTATGGTCCTTTTTCATTGAGCTAATCACTCACGAGTTAACTAACCTATTGGATGAAGCCGTTAAGGGATATAATTTCAATAAAATCCCTAAAAGCTACCCGGTAAATTGGATTGTACTAAAATTGCATCCAGTTGATTTTAACCATGAAATTGAATTCGATTTTGGGAATTGAACATTCGAAAGTGTCACAATCTGTTTTTAGGGTTTCGTCTCATCTTTTGATAAAATTCCGTCGAGTTGAGAATTTTTATGGAAAATCAATTTCGACAAATTTGAAAAATGAAAGAAATTTGGATGGGCACCTTACTTGGCAATTTTGGCTACCCATTTGAGTTGGTTTGTGAAGAGTTGAAAGGAAATTCATAGGGGCTACTCATAGGATTTATTTGGCCTCCAAAAAGACTTTGTTTTGTGAAGAAATTAGAAGAAATCAACCATTGGATGACCTATGGACTTTGTGGGCAGAATTAAAGGACTTTTGGCCTTCAAAATGGATTGAAATGTGAATAAAAGAAAAAAAAAACTCGTATGGGCTCTATGTAGGGGAATTTTGGCCACTAAATTGAAGTTAATTGTGGAGCTTTGAGGGAAAATTGGCCATTGATTGTTGGCTTGACAAAATGGTAGCTGAAGACTTTAAGGAAAAACACTCAAGTGATAGATATTTCCCATTGGAAAGCTATTGGCTACTTGGAGGACTTCTTGGCCTCCTTATCCCCCTTTGTTCCCCCCTCTTTCCCTCCTCCTTGCTTCATGCATGAACCAACCGACCAACCACTTCTGTTTCTACTTTGCTTCAGCTTTTTCTTCATCTCATCTTCTCTCAAGTTTTTTCCCTCCCTGGTTTTGCTGCCACCCCCACATAGAACCATTACCTCCAACCCTACCGCAAGCAACTAGCCGAACCACCGTCCCACAACCTGCTCGACCACCCGACCGCTAACCCCGCCTCACGCTATCCCAAGCCTGGCCGCCGTTCCGTCTAGCTCTGCGACCTACTCCAGTCGCGCTGTTCGCCACTCGCCTACACCACTCTACCCGCCAGCCTATCCATTTGCCATCTCTATCCGCGCCATTCCAGTCACCTTAGCCCCTAAGCTAGCAACCCCGACCAACTTCACAAAACCGAAACCAGCAGTGAGTTGGGAGCTTGTTGGCTGTTTTTCAACCTCTTCCAAGCCTCTGTTGGAGTCACCGTAGGCACGAGATCTCATCACCATCACACCGCCATCACTGTGAACCTGTTTCTCGCTAATCCGATGAGTTAACAACCTAATCTTTGATTACACTTAGGGGGATTAGTTTAATGCTAATTAAGATTAGGGAATTTAGTTAGTGTAACAAGATTAGTTATGATTAGTTAGTTAGGCCAACTAGTAGTTAGGTGGTTAGTTAGATTATTTAGTTAGCCTAATTAGATTAATTAGTTAGTCTAGCTAGGTTAGTTTAATTAGTTCAATTAGATTAGTCCGGTTAGGTTATTTAATTTAATTAAGTGTTTTATTTTAAATAATTTGCAATTTATTTAATTAATTATAATTTATTTAATTTATAATTAGCGTAAATTATGCCGGGATAGCCGGTTATCATAATTTTATGCCGATCGTTGTAGATGCATTGATTTGTGAAATTGAGTGCTTTATTGTTGATTTGGACTATTATTGCAAAAAGTGATTTTTGGGTATTAAATCAAAAAAAAAATACTGGGTATCGGTTTTTTACGCCAAAAATAATTTAGGTACTCTATAAAATCATGAAATTTTGGAATGAGAGAGTACCACGTTTTATGGTTTAATTTGATCATGTGTCCATGCACAATTATTTTATCGAGTGTTTTTAATACAAACAAAATTGGCCAAGTCCATTATTTGAAATATGAATATTTGAGTGCAAAGTATGATGTTCTTGACCAAATATGTGCTGGTGTATGATCACCTAATACTTGATGTGTTTACGCAGGATGATGCCTGATTAAGTTCAGATGCTCTTAACAACGAATGCCGAATCGCGGTAGAGATCGAAGCGATCCTCTTTAGGGAATGTCGTCCTGATGCATTTATGCGAGACGTTGTCATGCTCAATGAGATGAGACGATGCCTGATTATATCGAATGACAGCCAACTATTGAGTTGGTCGTGGTCGTGGTCATTGGGTCATAAGTAACTCAGACACATGTGAGTGATTGAGATAGCCGCGCTTGATTATAAGATAAAATTGTGTTGCATGGAATGGGACGTGTCATAATGGTTTGGCCTTATAATCGAAACCCTTGTGATTGTTTGAGAAATGAATTGAGGCATTCCAGTCATTGAATGCATTTACTGTATGCATATGATATATGAGACGTACTAATGTGCAAGAATGTGTTGAGGCGAGGTAAGTCCTATATGGTACATGTTTAGGCTACCTTTAGGTGAATTCTCGTCTTAACCGGGGCTTAGGGTGTAGACTCGCTGAGACTTTTTCTCATCCTGTCGTGGTTTAAAATTTTTCAGGTTTTTAGATGGAGGTTCAGCATGTCCGTTTTAGGTGGCCATGAGAGGCAGAGACCGACATACCCTTCTTATTTATGGGACTACCTGGACCCATGAGCTCGTAATGACCACCATTTGGGTTGATGAGGGCTACCTTAGTTGGTACCTCTTCGCTTTAAAGCGTGGTTCTGCAACGGGCCTAACGGGGTTCGGAAGGATCCCTTGGAAGGTTTTGACGGACCTACCATCGATATCGATTATGAGGTTGTACTCAACCCTGTTCATGATGCTGATATTTTGGAAGATATTGCGGCAAGCCCAAGGCCCAAGGCTGAAGGGCCTGGAGTAGAGGCAACTAACCCGTTGGACATCAATATCCCAGATGGTGTCGTAATAGACTCGGATCCCGAGTAGGTAGGGTCCGGGGTAGAGTTGGCTTGGTAGCTTCTTTTGGATATAAACTCCTGTGTATAAACCTAATATGTTTATAAAGTGTGTTTTGTGAAAATTGGATGTCCTACTTTTCTATCACATATTTGATTGTTGTCTGGAGTTTATTAGTTCGCTTTCGCATATGCATAAATCGATTGGCTCGACGACACATCCTAGGAAATCATATTTTAGTCGACCATCGAGGGATATGCGCGTGCCTGGGGTTCGAGGCATCATATCCTTTATTATGTGGTCAATATTGGGATGTTAGAAGCAAATAGAGAAAATATTTGCATGTTGTAAGGGAAGTTGTGATAAATATAAGGTCTTAGGGTCAGCGATGATTCGGGGTAGACACTAGAATTGACAAAGACCAGCCTGATTGGTTTTATTTGAGGCTGGTTCAAACGAGAATCGGCTAGGTTCTTGGCTTCGAAAATATGTGAGCGGATGCCTACACATATGTGACTCCGTATGGGCAACCAACATATGGTTTTGTTTAAACACCTACGGTATTTTTAGGTTTGTTCCTTTTGCCTTAAACTGATTGCATCAGCATATTGTTTGAAATTCCTCTTCCACATCGAAGTCCCCCCTTTGGAGGATGATCAGAGAATTAATGAGAGTTCAAAGCACGGGATTGTAATAAAAAATGACTCAAAATTTCGCATTTTCTTGCAAGACGTGGATGACAATTTGGTTATCTCTGAAAATGCTTGGTATATAGTCGATCTCTCACAATGTATGATCCAATCCCACTTCCTAAAGCTTGATAGGCACTACCAAATCAAATTCTTGTACTTTGCCGTTTGGAAAATTGGAAACTTTGGTAGCTATGATTTCCATTCCTGGTAACTCGGTCTTCTTTCCACATTTTGAATTTGCTCTAGAATTGGCAAAGTTCATAAAAGCCCCACTTGGCAAATAAATTTCCATTCCTGGTAACTCGGTCTTCTTTCCACGTTTTGAATTTGCTCTAGAATTGGCAAAGTTCATAAAAGCCCCACTTGGCAAATAAACCCAGTATGAGGAAATGTCGATTCACAAATTATCTCAAGGCAAATAAATCACGCTCTGCCTTTCAACTATGAGTTATTATCGCCTCATATTATGACTAATAATCACTCTCTTTCTTTATAAATCCCGGTTGTTGCACGATTGAATCAATTATAGGAAAAATATTTTGGACGAGCTTAAAAGAAGCTCATTTTGATCTAAATTATCTTCACATCATTACTTTCAAAAAAATTGATAATTTTATCTAAATGAAACGAGTTAATCACCAACCAAAAAAAAAAAAACGAGTTGATCACTTCATAGTTTAAGGAGATACCCATAAAGCAGTGTATCATTTGAAAAGCCCATAGCACATATGTGAGTGGATTACACATCTACAGGAGTGGATGCCTATACATGTGAGTCCTCATGGCCAACCAACACACGGTTTTGAAGCGGTGAAATACAAGCAAAATTTGCAATCAACCCCTTGGAAAGAGAAACAAAAACACTTGGGGTATCTATATGTTTGTTTCTTTTACCTTAAATGGGTTGCATTAGCACATTGTTTGAAATTCATCTTCCACATCAAAGTCCGTCCTTTGGAGGATGATCAGAGAATTAAAGGGAGTCATCCAAAGCACGGGATTGTAATCGAAAAGGACTGTCAAAATTTGATATTTCCTTTCAAGAGGTTGATGAAAACTTATTTATCTCTGAAAATGCTTAGTATATAGTCGATTTCTCATGATGTATGATCCAATCCCACTTCTAGAAGTCAAGGTGTTATTGTTGTGACAATGCAAACAATATTTGCCACCTTTTGTAAGTGTGACCTAAGGATGTTAAAATTCATTCTATGTAGATGTGTAATCTATGAACGCCTATATTAGTTCCTACTATCAAGTGATACAACAAAAAGAGCACAAAAGCTCATCACACTAGCTATAGCTTGCCAGTGAGTAAACCCTTGCTAGAGCTCATTGTATCTGTCTTCTCAGGAAGTTCTGATCAAGTATTAACCCTAGGAAATGAATTACAAATCATTATAAGCAACCTTTGTTAGCCTAGGACTAAAAGCTGTAGATTTATTAGAATATTCTACATGGCCTCAAACTTCCTCGTAAATTCAGCTGCATCCTAACCTTATTTGATGACAAATCAAATGTACTTGACATGTGCGGGTACGCAAGAGCAAAAATTGTTAACCAAGTTATGTAGTTTCTTGATGTGGACCTATATCCACAAATTCAAGGTTTATGGGGGTATGATCTTGGAGACGAAGTTGTTATCTTATTCAGAAGTAAGGTGTAAATACATAGGATTTTTTAGGAGGTTTTTTATTCTAATTTGATTCTGATTAAATCCCACAGATCATGGGATTATAGCTATTAACCCACAAATCGTGGTATTTTAGCTTTTCCCCTTTTGTAGGCTTTCTTTTCTTTATTTTGTTTGCTAGGATTTATTTGTGTATTAGCTTATAAATACAACATTGTAAAGCACCAGAAGATATGAATGAGAATGACAATTTCTCTCCACCTAAAATTTAACATGATATCAGAGCTCTAGGCTAGATTCCTGAATTTAAAATTGCAGTCTTCATTGCTACGTTTTTCAGCCTTCATTGCTATATATTATTCTCCAGAAATAGATTTATGGATTTCAATTGCAACCTTCATTGCTGCAGTTTTTATGTTTTCTTTGCTATCTATTATTCTCCAAAAATTCTTTCTTATTTACACAACCTTCATAGCTACACTATTGCCCTTGTTCTCTCCTTAACATTCACTTCATAGCTGCATTATTGCCTATGTTCTCTTCTTAACATTCACTCTCCAAAATGACCACATCTGAAATCACACCCAAAGCCACAGATCCTACCGCGAACCAATCTGAGGTCGCCTCAAGTGGTCACAATTTGTCAAGAAAGGGGAAAGGAAAACTCAACCATTTACTTGGGATGGGACCCAAGAAAGGAGATCTAGATTTTGATGCATAGGATGAGGTTGATTCCATGATCATGTCATGGCTATAGAATTCCATGGAACTAGCAATAAGTGACACTTGTATGTTTCTACCAACCACAAAGGAGATCTAGGATTCCATTCGACGGACGTACTCAAAGGCTCGTGATGCAGCCCAAGTGTATGAAATTAAGGTGAAAATTAGTGGGACAAAGCAAGGAGGTAAGACAGTTACGGATGCTAATTCTCTGCAGAACTTAGAACTTATGGCAAGAACTCGATCATTATCGAGTATTTCAGATGTAGTGTCCAGATGATGCGGCCATTCTAAAGAGTTTTATTGAAAATGATCGAGTCTACAATTTCTTAGCTTGACTTAATTCTGAATTTGACCACGTCAGAATTCACATACTTGGCAAGGAGGAAGTGCAATCATTGGAGGAAACAATTTCCTTGATTCGAGCGGAAGAAAGCCGTCAATCTATCATGCTAGAACCATAAGCTATAGAAGGGTCAACCTTGACAACTAGAAAGGTTGATGAAAAGGATGACCTGCCAAGGAAAGACAACGAGACAAGTTGTGGTATGCCTACTGCAAGAAGCCTTGACATACAAAAGAACAATGTTGGAAATTGAATGGCAAACCAACTACTTCAGGCCGAGAGTGGTGAATCGGGCAACATAGCCAAGGCCTTGAGTCCACTTAACTGAGAAAGCTAGTCGAGAAGAAATTCAGGAGAAAGCAACCTTCAGTAGTGAAGAAATTGAGAAATTAAGAGGTTTATTAGGGTCTCTTAATAAACCCTCTGGTGCATGCTCACTAGCACTCTCAGGTAATTCTTGGGTTATTAATTCAAGGTCTACCGACCACGTGACTCACACCTCATCCCATTTCAACACTTATACACCTTGTCTTAGCAATAAGAAGATTAATGTGGCAAATGAGTCTTGCTACTGTTGCAGGGGTTGGAAATATTCCTATCACACCTAATCTTGTCCTTAAATATGTTCTTCATGTCCCTAAACTATCTGCCAGTCTTATCTCAATACAGAAACTCACAAAAGATCATCATTGTCAAGCTATTTTTTACCCATCTTACTGTGTTTTTTAGGATCGAGACTCGGAGAGGAGGATTGGACTTGCTAAGGAACGAAATGGGCTTTACTACCTTGAGACACCTCTCACTACAAGAAGGATCATGAATAATCTGTCTTCGTCATTTCTTAGTACTTCAAATAAAGAAGCCATTTGGCTTCATCATTTTCGTTTTGGTCATCCATCCTATTAAGTCTTGAGTATTATGTTTCCATCCTTGTTTAAAGATCTGACTATTAAAGACTTCCATTGTGATGTTTGTGAATTAGCCAAGCATAATCATGTACCATTTTCTATTAGCAATCACCATAGTTTTAATCCTTTTTGACTTAATCCACAGTGACATTTGGGGACCTTCCATGATTCCAAACATCTCTGGAGCTTGTTGGTTTGTCACTCTAATTGATGATTGCTCTAGGGTCACATGGACTTTCTTACTTAAACATAAATCTGATGTGAGTATCATTATTCATTCGTTTCATTCCATGATTCAAACTCAATTTGGGGTCAAGATCAAGGTCTTTCTGTCGGATAATGCTAGAGAATACTTCAATCAAGTATTGTCCCCTTATTTTCAAAAGGAAGGCATTATCCATGAGTCATCTTGTGTGAATACACCACAACAAAACGGGATTGCTAAAAGGAAAACTGGCCATCTCCTTAACACAACTCGTGCCTTGTTGTTTCACGGACAAGTTCCTAAAGCATATTGGGGGGAAGTTGTTCTTACAGCTACATACATTATCAATAGACTACCCTCACATACATTAGACCACATGACCCCTAATGGTCTGACACCTTGAGTCTTTGGTTGCACTTCCTATGTCCACATTCATCATCATCAACAAGGAAAGTTAGATGCTCGTGCAATCAAATGTGTGTTTCTTGGTTACTCACAAACACAAAAAGGCTACAAACGTTACCATCCTCCTTCTAAAACATTCTATCTCTCTGCAAATGTCACTTTTGTTGAAAATAAACCCTATTTTTCACAATCTTATCTTCAAGGGGATTTTTCAGTCATGGAAGATAAGGACCTTGGTGTCATTGATAACTTAGATTTATAATCCAATGTCCCTATCAACCAAAACTCGTCCACTGTTGCTCATGAACCTATCTTGAATCCTGTCTCTATGTTCCTATTCTCACTAGTCCAATTCATATTCGTGATTTTAAGAGATTTTCTCAGATGTATCCAAGGAGGACAGCCATTCCAACACAAGAATGGGTCCAAAATACCACTCCGGGTACTATCAATGAAAGCACAGTAAGTTCTGAATCTCCTTTGGATGAACAGCTTAGTGATACACTTGAGAGTGATCTTGATTTACCTATTGCTGTTAGAAAAGAGACTAGAGAGTGCACCAAGAAACTGGTATATCCACTATCAAATTATGTGTCCCTTAATAGGTTATCATCACCATATAGAAACTTTATTGTGAGTTTAAACACAATTGTTGTCCCTAACACATTGTTTGAAGCACTATCAAAAGAGGAATTAAGGAATGCCATGAAAAAAGAGATTAAAGCACTCGAAAAATATAAAACATGGGAAATTGTTGACAGGCCAATGGGGAAAATCTAGTTGGTTGCAAGTGGGTATTCACTGTAAAGTACAAGGCAGATGGTTCTTTGGAGAAGTACAAGGCAAGATTGGTTGCAAAGGGTTACACTCAAACATATGGAGTGGATTACCAAAAGACATTTGCACCAGTAGCTAAAATGAATACTGTAAAAAATTTATTGTCTTTAGCTGCTTATCTTGATTAGGAACTTCAACAGTATGATGTAAAGAATGCGTTTTTACACAAGGATTTGGAAGGGGAAATCTACATGAGCATCCCACCTGGTTTTGAAGGAAATGAAACAACATAAAAGGTTTGTAGACTTAAGAAAGCATTATACGGGCTCAAGCAATCACTTAGAGCTTGGTTTGGATAGTTTGCTAGAGTCATGAAGGCATCTGGGTATGCACAAAGCCAGGAAAATCATACAATGTTCACAAAACACTCAAACATGAGGGGAGTTACAGCATTGTTGGTGTATGTTGATGACATAATAGTCATAGGCAATGATGAAAGAGAGAAACAGCGGCTAAAACAATGCTTGATTAGGGAATTTAAAATAAAGGAATTAGGAAAACTATGGTATTTCCTGGGAATTGAGGTTTCGTACTTCAGGCAAGGAGTCTTTATTTCACAATGAAAGTATGTGACGGATCTTTTGGAAGAACTAGGAAGCTTGGTTGCAAACAAGTAGCTACTCCAATCGAGCCGAACCAAAGGCTAACAGAAGCAAAAGAGGAGGCAGTGGATCAAGAAATGTATCGGCAATTAGTGGGAAAGTTAATTTGCCTTACTCATACCTGACCAAATATCTCCAATACTGTCAACTTAATTAGTCAATATATTCATAATCTAAAGGAATCACATCTACAGGCTGTTCAACGAGTCCTACACTACTTAAAGGATAGTCCAAAAAAGGGAATACTTTTTAAGAGGAGCTTGAATCTTAAGCTCGAGGCTTATACAGATACGGATTATGCAAGCTCAATGGTTGACAAGAGGTCTACAACTGGTTATTGTACCTTCCTTGGAGGTAATTTGGTAACTTGGAGGAGTAAAAAAATAAAATGTGGTAGCAAGATCAAGTGCAGAATCTGAGTTTAGGGTAGCGGCTCAAGGAATATGTGAGTTATTATGGATCAAGATCATTCTTGAAGGTTGAGTGGCAGAGTCCTATGAAGCTATTTTGTGACAATAAGTTTGCAATTAATATTGCTCATAATCCTATGCAACACAACAGGACAAAACATATCGAGATTGATAGGCACTTCATCAAGGAGGAATTTGAAGAAGGATTGATTTGTTTGTCTTATGTTCCTTCAGAACAACAAGTGGTAGATGTCTTGACCAAAAGGCTTAATGGTAGAAGTTTTCATGAGCTAATTTCCAAGCTGGGAATAGAAGACATATGTTCACCAGCTTGAGGGGGAGTGTTGAGCTATAAATGAACAGATTATATGGGTGTAAATACATAGGATTTTTTAGGAGATTTTTTATTCTGATTTGATTCTGATTAAATCCCACAAACTATGGGATTATAGCTGTTAACCCACAAATCGTGGGATTTTAGCTTTTCTCCTTTTTTAGGCTTTCTTTCCTTTATTTTTGTTTGCTAGGATTTATCTGTGTATTAGCCTATAAATACAACATTGTAAAGCACCAGAAGATATGAATGAGAATAACAACTCTCTCCATCTAAAATTTCATGGGAAGTACAAAGGTTGATGACCTAAATCGGTCCCCCCCCCCCCACCCCCAAACAAAAATGTCTCCTTTTGCCATCATGACTCTCACCCAGCTAGGTTCTGCGCTTGGCCAGTCCATTGCAAAGTTTCAACCAACACCTTTCTCAAGCCTGTTTGAACATGATGCTGCATGAAGTCGAAGAGAATGCCAACATCGTGATTGAATCAGAACGTCCAGTGAAAGTAAGAAAAAAGAGAATTTGTGCTTTCGTCTGAAAAATGGAAGGCAATTTCGTCTTTCCATGACCTTTGCAGCCACACATAGCGCCAGTCAAGAATTTTGGGAGGTGTGACATTGAATTTGTTTTGACCCAGTATTGAGTGGGCTATTATATTTAAATTTAATGGAGAATATCACTATCATTCTTCTGGCACAAATCGATAGTCTTCTTTTGCACTTATCGACCAAATCATAAATTTTGTTAATCACTATAAAAATACATAGCCTAGATCAAACTAGCTACGAATATTCCTCTCCAAAAAAAAAAAAGATAATTCTATTTAAATGATCAACCAAAGATCCGAACATTATCAATTTAAAAAGTTTGCGTCATAGTGTGTTTGGAAGTTGCGCATGAGATAAAAATGGAAGCACTATTTTCATTGACAAAATGAATTATTGGTTACCATTTATTGAAACACTTAAAAATATGAAATGTAAAGTCCATTACATTCGTGTCCATGGATCACATTTCATTTTCTGAATTGATATAGATGACTTGAAATTTCGTACAATTGAAATCATGACCATATGAGGTGGTTCTTACAATTAATTAGTGACCTTCCATCGTTGTAATTTTAACTTGAAATCACATTTAATAAAGGAGGCAAACACTAAAAAATTCAAAGCTACAAAGACGGATGTTGTTTGTGCTCGTGAAATTTGCCCGATTAAGGATGGAGTTGACATCTTCTTCTGCGCTAGGTCTCAATTTTATGGTCAACAGGAATGAGCATGTGCTTTATATATATATATGTGTGTGTGTGTGTGTGTGTGTGTGTGTGTGTGTGAACTTGGACTTTTACTGAGTACTTTGCCTGCGATAGTAAGAAGCGATTTTTACATCAGAATTTGAGAACTGAAAGCCGATTCATGATGGCTTCGAATGAGGCTTCGTCAACTGATCAAGCTCTTAGACTAATTTTATCTAAAATATTCCCCTGCTAACAAGTTCAAGCCATGTGAGAGCCAGCGCCTACCAATGGTCCCTTGCCAGATTTGGTGAGGAACAGAGCTAGAACTCGTCGGGTCAGGAGGCGTGCCCAAAAGCAAATATCGTTTATTTATTGACTTCTGGTGTAATTTTTTGCACAGTAGTTTAAAATTAAAAGAAAAGGAAAGAAAAACAAATGACTGTTCATCGTCTCATTTGCTGAAGAATTTCTCCATTCTTCTTTTATTTCAATGTTCTTACCTAATGAAGTAGTAACACGTTTTGGACCTAAAACTCTATTGTTTAGACGTGCTTCGACGCACTATTCTACTTTTATGCCCTTTTTCACGTTATTTTAGACTTTTGTTTATTTTTCACTTTTGAGTCTTCCATCGTCACTTAGGGTTAGTGAGGTACTTAATCAATAAATTCAATATATCGGATAGCCTTTTCTCACATTTCACAGGGTGTAGAAAAGAGATGAGATTTCTCTTTACTGCCGTGCCAAATGAGCATGTCTGAGTGCGTGTTTGTAAATTGATAAATCTATGTTTATCCATTGCTTCCCGCGTCACTTAGGATCCCCTAGAAGTCGCAACTTAAATTAGGTGGCTCTTTATAATGACTGTCGAAGAATTAGAAGAAAATCTTGGAGATCTTGAATATAATTTCAAGATATGAAATTATTCTGTTTCAATTTATTTTATTTCCCTTTAGTTCTAGATATTCAGAATTAGGAAGTAAATAGCAAAAAAAAAAAAAAAAAACCATTTTAGGCTCAATTCATAAGTATGAAGCCCAATTCCTCTGGCAACTAATCAAACCCAACACTAAATGACTAGGGTCAGCCCAAAGCTACGACCTAGAAGACTAGGCCTGGCCCAAAGCCAAGTTCAACAAGCGGAACCTGAACTAAATCAATAATCAGAGCAAGCCCAAGTTTACTAAAGAGGAACAAACCAGAGGTCCACACCAATTTCCTCTTCCTCACCCATTCGTCCAGGTAGTCATTTACTTCCATCGACCAAAACTGCCAAAGCCTAGATCACTACCAAGTGAACTCCAAGTTAAACGTCACGGTCCATTGCATCCATCCTCGAACCCTCTACCATCAATCACCTCCAATTGTTAAACATCACCGTCAACCACCATCACAACACAGAACCGCCATCACAGCAAACACAGTAGCAACCGGGAAACAAACATGGAAGACAACGCGTAGAATCAGTTTGGAGGATTAAAACTGAAATCTTTGTCATCAATCAATGGAAAACGCTTTCCAAGAAAACAAACATGGTTATGAGTGTCCAAAGTAATCCAGGATCTGAGTGGACCATACGCTAACTTGGTTTGGAAATGGTGTTTGCGTATGTAAAAGGAAAAACGAAATCGATATCCACATTAACACCCACGAGCAAACATGCTAGGAATCGTGAATCTAAAACCAGATTGACAAACAGAGAATCCACCCCGATGTGCTCTCGCTTGGAGCAAAAATAGTGACCAGCCCTATGTCAGCGTCTTCAAGGCATTTTAGCAAACAGTTTGTGCGCAACAAGAGATTCGACCGTACCCACGAAAAATCGAAACCGTTTATGGTCTAAATTTATGCTATGCCGCAACGTTGTTATATCTGAATTCTATTCTTTTTGTTGCTAACCAGATGGAATAATTGACCTTTAAAATCTCATCGAAAATGATTTGAAGATGAAAAAAAAAAATTATTTCTCAAAAATATCTCTCTCCACGGCAAAAATCAGGACGCCGCTGCATGAAATATATGGAGTCATACAAGATCAGAGGGGAACTTTATAGTTCATGGTACAATAAAAGAGATTAACCATTTACTAAGTAAAGCCACAACATAATGAAAACCCTCCACATCTAGGAGTCAACAATGTTTCCAACAGGAGTGAAAATGTTTTTTTCGCTCTTATGACATGTTTTTCGTTAATTTTGATATTAATAAAGGCTGAAGCAAATCACCACGAAGTTCAACATCATTTAGGTGGAAGTCTAAAAAAAATGCATATAGGCACAAGTTGGTGAGATGCAATAAGAGGCAATGACAATTATGGCATTATCAAATTGTGGTTAATCATTGTAAAAAGAAATTTCCCATTAAAGGAACATAAGACATTACCATCTTTTCTACTTGACATCGATTTTCGTCTATACGTAAAAATTCTTAAAAAGGTCTATGTAATTATAGACTATCATAGTATGGCTTGAAAATTAAAGTTCATATCTAGGATAGAAAAGAGAATCAAAAGTTTAATACGATACAAAAAAAGCATGAGGGATATGGGAATATATCACAAAATTGGTAGTAAGAATCCATCTCCATTTAAAACTCTCGCACGATTGGTATCGCACGATTGGTAGTGAAAATCTATTTCCATTTAAAGCTCTCAATTCTCAGATACTCCTTTCAATGAAATATATCAACTAAATTGTCAATGAGATCATCATAGTTAATTAAGGAACCAAATTGAGAATATGCAAAAGTTTGTTGAGCTTTCAAATCCAGTACTATAAATACGGCCTAGCCACTCCTATGACAAAACACGACCAACACATAAAGATCAATACCTCATACATTCTCATTTGGTTAGCGGTCCACAATGACGAAGATGATGTCTAGGGACGAGCTCTAGCTTGTCTCTCCTTTCAGATCGCCCATCCTAGCATTTCAGTTGCCATGGATGTAAATTGATTGTCAGGTGTTGGCTACCGTAGCCATGTAGCATAACCATTTACTCTAGTGGAACTCGATTAAGGTTCGAACTACTAAAGCCAACTTCTTAAGTAGAAGATGTCCCATAGGGTTCAAACTAGGTTGTTGACATTTAGTGTGCTTCATTTTAACGATTATCCTTTCATAGAGCACACCATCTTTGTCAGGAACACATAGTTGTTATATACGATTTTATCCTCTTTCTTAAGAGCTTTTATGGCATTGTGAGCAACATATCGCCATATATATGTAGATATTTTTACATTTTTCATACTCTGACAATGAAAGTTACATTTACAAGTCTCTACAGTCAAAGATGATGATTCTCATCATAAATTCTTCCTTTAGGATGCTAAATCTCAACCATGCGGTAGAATCTCTTCTACACACGAAGTAGTTTGAACCCAAATTGGGTTCCACCGGAGGACTTGAATGGCCTACATGGACACGGATTTATTTTTGCGGCAATTGAATGACGGATCGGCGATCAGAAGGGAGTGGCAAGCTAGAGGTCTTTATCATTGATGGGCCACTATTTAAAGGAGAATGTATGAGATATGTGCCAAAGATGTAATATCTTATATCTTTATGTGTTTATCCTATTTCATCATCAGACTGACGAGTGTCGTGTTTATAGAATTAGACTTAAAAACTGAACAAAAATTTGCATATCCTCACTTTGGTTCCTTAATTATCTATGTTAATCTCATTGCAAATTTAGTCGATAAATTTCCTTGAAAAAGAGTATTTGAGATCGAGAGCTTTAAATTGACACGGATTTTATCTACGAATTATGTGATGCATTCCCATGTCCCTCATCTTCTTGAAGCCAAAAGAATATCGCATCACATTAAAGTATGGATTCTCATTTCTATACTAGATATGAACTTTCGCCATATTATTATAGTATCTAATTACATAGACCTTACTTTTTCTACTTCACATGTTACCTGATTATTTGAAATCCATTCCTTCAATAGAAAACATCGAACATGTTTCCAAGATGATCTTATCCCTTTGATAACACCAAGTGAAAGATATGACTATTTTGACCAATATAGCTAATATTGCAGGAAAAAATTGTTCAAAAAGTTTTAAATTTTTTAATTGCATCATTTAAGTTATAAACATTTTTACCTTATACTAATTAAGTCTATCAGGTATTTTTTTTTTTTTGTCATGACTAACCTAGATATCGACAATCCTATGTAAAATGACTGGAATAAACATAGACAACAGGGGGCCATTGACCACTGAGCTAGGCCTAAGGACCTCGCCAACCACTAGATGAGGCCTTGTGAGCCCTCACTGGCCATGTGCCCTCACCAACTGTGGAGAGGGTCATGTGTCACGGAACGACCCGTGCGGCGCTTGGCGAGCAGAACTCGCCAAGCCAGCCTTTCTTCTATAGCTGTTCCACAAATAATACGATGAATGCTTTTTCATGCGCGATCCTACCACACCCAGCTTCGCTCGGGCGTCTAGTCTATCGAATGAGACAGCAGATCTCTTTAGGCTCAACAACTGGTTTCGGCCTGCCATAGCCTTGTCAGGAGAGCAGCATCAGCTCCCGACCAATTTGTGCACGGGAGGCCAATCCCGCCTTCAGAGCTCCTAAGTGATATAATCTTTCTATCCTAGAACTCCTAACACCAACGGTCCTGACGCCACTCCCACGGACCAGTTGTGTTCGTCCCTTCTGCCTCCTCACTCTTCACTCGATAACCCCAAGCGCTACTCACAAGTGTCACGAGTACGAGAAGATTCACAAACCGTGACATTCTCCCCCACTCAATTCGCAACGCCCTCGTTGTGATCTACTCTATCGCTTCCTTGCGTCCCTTAACCATTGATGTGCCACTTTTGGGATTTAACATCGAATGGTCACACTCGCCCAACAAAACAGGTTTTGCTCCATCTGTAGCCTCTTTTGATCTCAGCCGCTCGGCCCTTCTCAGTCACCTACGCTTTCTTTGGCAAGTGTGGCATTTTTGGCCAATCGCATCTTTTGGCAGCACCATCTTTTGCCTACTCAGCTTCTTTGACCCCATCAAACCAATGGAGGTTCTTTCCTTGTTGAAAACGTGGTAGTAGACCTCTTCTTCAAATTCACCGATCAATCCAGGAACGTTATCCCCATTCAGTGAGGATTCAGTTCTTCTCAAACTCGCTATCCGCTCGGAGACAAACCGACTCGTCCCAGTACCCATTGTCATCCTAGGAGCTAAGAGCCCCACTACATTTGGGCATCTTTTGGCCCCGGCAGATTCCTCTTCACCCACTAGGACCGGCCCCACTAGGACTTATCTATTTTACCCACACTGGGGTGAGGAGTCTGATTCTCCGACTCACTCACTTACTGGGGGGATTCCTGCTTTGATACCATTTGTCACGAGCAAAGAGTTTCCTTGGCCGCGGAACGACTCGTGCGGTGCTTGGCGAGCGGAACTCGCCAAGCTAGCCTTTCTTCTATAGTTGTTCCACGAACAATACGATGAATGCTTCTTCGTGCGAGATCCTACCACTCCCAGCTTCGCTCAGGCGTCTAGTCCATCAAGTGAGACGGCAGATCTCTTTAGGCTCAACAACTGGTTTTGGCCTGCCATGGCCTTGTCAGGAGAGTGGCATCAGCTCCCAACCAGTTTGTGCACGGGAGGCCAACCCCACCTTCAGAGCTCCTAAGTGATATAATCTTTCTATCCTAGAACTCCTAGCACCAACCGTCCTGACGCCACTCCCATGGACCAGTTGTATTCGTCTATTCTGTCTCCTCACTCTTCACTCTTCACTCGATAACCCCAAACGTCACTCACAAGTGTCACGAGTACATGAAGATTCACGGACTGTGCCACGTGACTCTCACCTAGCTTTGAGTGAGAAGCCCTCATCGAACAACACTGGGCGAGGGTCATAGCCTTCACTTATAGTTGGGCAAGGGCCGCAACCCTTGCAACGAGGGCTTGTTACCCTTGCGCATGGCCCTCACTCAAATCTAGGCAAGGGCTCTCACCCAATGGCCGGTGGCTTCCTACTAGCCCTTAACAATAAAAAATATATATAATAAAATAAAAATTAAAGAATGAAAAAGAAAAGAAAAGAAAAGAAAAATATTTAAAATTTTAAATTTTTTTTAAATAAAGTTAAAATATTACTAAAAATTATTCATGTGAGTTTTAGCTATGGCACGTGGCATGGCAACATTCACATCAACCATTTTTAGTCAAAATTAGTCAGATAAATCAATTGACAAAATGTGAAAATATTTAAAACTCAATTGGCATAATTAAAATATTTAGAAATAAATTGATAAAAATGTGATAGGTTTAGGATTTTTTGGACAAGTGTTCCAATATTACACTAAATTACACCTTGTTATTGAAATAAGGTCTTAAAAAAAAAGATAATTAAGTAACTTAAAATTTATCCACAAACAAAACTGGATGTATAGAAAGCGAGAAACTAAAAGCTACGTTCAATGGAATTTTTCAAACCTAAGAAAGAATAAATATGACAATCCTTCGCCCCCCCCCCCCCCCCCAAATGATAAAATTCATAGAAAGTTGATTATTTCGATAAACTTATATTAATTGTGATTGTTTCTTTTGGTGCTTTTAAACTATGCATGGTCGACTGTGTAATGACCAATTAGCATTCAAATTAAATCTATTCGTAAAACTTAAATTAATATAGAAGAGGGAGTGTACATATTCGATCCAAATTATCAGGATATATATCAAACGAAGTTTGTTTCTATGGTGGGATGAATTCTTACTTAAAAGTATTGGAGGGGCTCAATTGGAATATAATCGCTTTAGTAAAACAATTAACTATTACGTCACTTCTATTTTATATAGATTTTCAATTTTAGGACAATTAAAAAATTAACATTACTACAAACTCCTCAAAACTGTTACTCTCTTGGTTTATGAAATTTTTATGCAGATTTCGTCTTCCTTAACGACGAACCAAATGCTCTGAGCTCGTACCCGTTCTTTTATTAGATTGCATTGGTAATAGATCTAAAACAACAAAAAAACAGTTCAAGTGCTATAAATCCTTCTTTCAATGCCTACCCGTTCTTCTAATTGATTTACCGCAAGAGAATGAGTAAGACATGTAACTAATTGCACATAATGTAATGATATTGAAAATTTCGAAACAAGAGCCAAAATTTTAAAACCAACCAAATTAATATATTTATAATAGGAAAATTGTCCAAAAAGTCCTAAATCAATAGTAGGATTGTCAATTCAATCTCAATTTTTTTTTTAATTTTGCCGATTCATTCCTAAATATTTTGACAATTTATCAATTTAGTTTTTTCCAATCAATTTTAGTCGGAAATTAATGACACGCAGTTAGCAGTCTTTGTTGGGCATGACGTGGATAATTTTTACAATTTTTTAAAAATTTTCTCAATCTTTCCTCTTTTCTTCTTCTGTTCTTTCTTCCTGCTTTAACCGTTCACTTCAACCTTTCAGCTTCTCCTCTCCTTCGCCATCAGCTCCTCCTGGGAAGAGCACAAGTTACCTACACTCCAACGCCTTCTTCCTCATAAAGCTCCTCATCTTCTCACTTCCTCCACAATGCTCTTTCCGGTCATCTCATTCGTAAATCCTCACCGGCCTGTGTATCCTTGTCTCCGTTTATCTACTATCTTTTTTCCTTTTTTTTTTTTTTTTTTTTTATGTCCCTCGTGGAAGCAAAAATAGCCACGAAGGTGACTTGCATTCTATTATGCTTTAATGGCCATCTCTAACTTCCGACTATTTCTTCTTCTTCTTTTTCTCTAAATTCCAGGCATGTCAAAATAGGGATGCTTCCGACCTCAAACTTAAACTACTCGTCCATCGCGTCGTCAAGGTAACTTCTTGTACTCTCTCAACGAGGCTATACGGAACTTCCACACTGGAAACATTAATTTGAGTTTGGTTGACTTCATCATAAAATTAATACTAAGAGCGAGCTTAATTTCCACAACTAGGTGGAGGAGGTGAGGAGGTTTATGAGGAAAACGACACTGAAGTGTAGGTAATGTTGTGATCTTTCCAGATCTCGGTGAGGGCACGCCCTCGCTGGCCACAGGGTGGTTATCGGTAGAGGTGTCAAAATGGGTCAAAGAAGTGAGTCTGATTTAGACTCATATTTTAGCTTTATGGGTTGTATATGGGTCAGGGGCTTTTAAAACCCCAACTAAAAATGGGTAAAAAAAATGAGTATGATTTAAATGGGTCGAAAATGGATAGACCCATTTAAAATATTAAGTGGGTTGGAATTAGAACCCATTTTTAAATTTTCAACTCAAGCCCCACACAATCTTTCCTTCTTTAACTTTATAGAAATGTCTTTTTTTTTTTAAATAAAAAATCAAAATTATAATTATTTTTCATATTTCAATTTTCTTTTAATTTCTTTTTTCTTTCTTTTTCTTCCTTCCCAGCCGACGGCCAGCCACCGGCCAGCGATAGGCCAGGCGAGGCTCG
This sequence comes from Eucalyptus camaldulensis, assembly GCA_019915185.1. NCBI lineage: Eukaryota > Viridiplantae > Streptophyta > Magnoliopsida > Myrtales > Myrtaceae > Eucalyptus > Eucalyptus camaldulensis. The sequence continues at coordinate 4,766,158 of JAHSVA010000014.1, read as the reverse complement.
AGCAAGCTTGAGGTCACCAACAACTGGTGAGGCTTGAGCCTCGTCGGATATAGCGAAACTCGAGCTCACTAGCATCGGGCGGGGCCTCAACCTCGCCAGATCGGCAAGATCGAGCCTCTGGCGAGACTTGAGCTTGCCAGCATCGGGCAAGGCCTTGGCCTCGTCGGATCAGCAAGATCGAGCCCCGCCTGATGCCGGCGACCTGGATCTCGCCTATGACCGGTCGCCAATCGTCATCATGGCCAACGGCCGACTGAAGAAGAAGAAAAAAGAAAAGAGAAAAAGAAAAAATAATTATTAACAATTAAAATTTATATTTTTAAATAATAATTAAAAATTTGATTTTTAAAAAATATTTTAAAAGTAATTATATAAATTTTTCATTAGATTGCATTGCATAAAAGTGTTTTAGCAATACTTTTTGTTTGTAAAAAAAAAATCATAAAAATGAGCTTTCTTAGGTTTAGTTAAAGATTTTTCATGTTATAGTTTTTAGCTACTTAATGGTATGTTCACTTCAAACAAGCAAAGCATGTGCATGGTCTAATTCTTTATAAATTTTTTAATTTATAGGTTTTTTTAAACTTTTTTTTGTTTTATTTACTATTTTTAATTTAATTTGAAGTTTTAATCCAATCAGCATATAGTAGATGTGGGTTTTCTTAGAATATTAATAGGTTTTAGTAATACGAGTAGGGTCAGGTATGGGTTGAGTATGGGTTAGGTTGGATATGGGTCACTTGATTTATATTACATGAGTATGAGTCAAAACGAGTTAAATTGGTCAAATATGGGTCGACCCATTTTCAACCCGACCAAAACTCGACTCAACCCACTCATTTGACGGGTCTAAATCCAACTCATGGCATTGGAGAGGCCAAATTGGAAAATAATTCCTTTAGTGAAACAATTATTTAGTTAAATTTTAGATTTTTAATTGTTACTTCACTTCTATTTTATATAGATGCTCTATTTTTCCAGCACAATTAAAAATTAACATTTCTTCAAACTCCTCAAAACTCTAACTCTCTTGCTTCATGGAAGTTTTTATGCCGACTTCGCCTTGCTTAACGACACCCCAAATGCTTTGCGGTCGTACCCGTTCTTTTATTAGATTGCATAAATAATAGATTTAAAGCAATAGAAAATAGTTCAAATGCTATAAATCTTTCTTTTGATGCCTACCCATTCTTTTAATTGATTAACCGCAAGAGAATGAGTAAGATAAGTAATCAATTTGCACATAATGCAATCATATTCAAAACTTTGGAAATGGGAGCCAAAATTTAAAACCAACCAAATTATTATATTTATAATGTGAAAGTTGTCTAAAAAATTTTAAGTCATTGTACGGTACTCAATCTAATTTTGAACTTTTCAATTCAATCAATTCAGATCTAAACCTTTGTTAATTTGCCAATTTATCTTTTTCATCCAATTTAGGTTAAAAATTGATTGCATGAAGTTATCTGTCTTATATGACATGGTCGGTGCTTACATGAATAATTTTTGCAAATTTTCTCAATTTTTTTCTCTTTTCTTTTGACGTTCTATTTTTTTTTTCTTTTTTCCTTTTGTTGTTCATTTTCAACCTTTCATTGCCTTCTCTCTTTTACCATTGAGCTCCTCCCAGGAAGAGCACAAGTTACTTGCACTTCAATGCCTTCTTCCTCATAAAGCTCCTCATCCTCTCACTTCCTCCACAACCCTCATTTCGATAGTCGTAAATCCTTGCCAGCTTCCGGCGAACTTCAATGGTGTATCCTTGTCTTCATTTATCTACTCTCTTTTTACCTTTCATTTTTCCCTCGTGGAAGCGAAATAGCCATGAAGATGACTTGCATTCTATTATGCTCTAATGGCGCTCTAACTTTCAACTATTCCTTCATCAGTGAAACTCCAAGTCTGAAATATTTCTATTTTTTTTTAATTTCTAAATTGCAGGAACATTGAAACAGGGATGCTTCCGGGCTCAAACTTGAACTACTCGTCTATGGCATCGTCAAGGTAACTTCCTTGTACCCTCTCAACGAGGCTATACGAAATTTCCACATTGGAAACACTAATTTCAGTTTTGATGACTCCATCATACCATTAAAACAGAGAGCGAGCCACTAATTTCCAGATTTGAGTAAAGGCAATGAGGAGGTTTATGAGGAAGAAGGTGTTGAAGTGCAGGTAACGTTGTGTTCTTCCCAGATCTGGGCGAGGACGTCAGCCCCAAGAGGAGCTGATGGCTCTTGGGGCTGACGGATCAGGAGAGGAGCTGAAACCCAAATCTAAGATTAAGGCCAGGTTTGGTTAAGCTTTGCAGAAATGCAAAGTCAAATCCCAAAATGTTTTGCTAAAGTGTAATTTGCTCAAAGCAAATAGCATTTGTTTATTGACTTCTGGTGTAATATTTTGCAAAGTAGTTTAAAATTAAAAGAAATTCAAATCCAAGACAAAACGTGTTGTTTTTGGCTTTTCTTTCCATGTTAACATGCAAAACGACATCATTTTTCTACTTATCTAGCCACATTAGCGTGCTAAAGGACATTGTTTTAGCTAGATTTTCTTGCTGTTTGCACTTAACAAATCTATTTTATTTCGATTTTGACACTTAAGTTTACATTTCTGAAGTTTTAGCACTTAAGTGCCCGCGCGCGCTAAGTTTTGGCATTCCAGGTGTCCGCATCCCCATAAATAAGTGTGATATTTTTAAATGTGGAAATACTGATAACAATCTTTTTAATAGAACCAACAATTACAATTAAAATTGTTACAATTTATTGTCTACAATGCCATTCACTCATGTGTGATTTAGTACATATTCCAGATGTGAGTATAAAACGAAGGTTTTCCCCTTTAGGCAAGTCGGCCAATGGTATAAGAATTGAACCCGAAGACCTCTTAGCTTTTGTGGAAGTAGGCGATACAAGTTACCATTTTTAGGAAAATATTTCTCGATCATTCATTTCTCGTGAAACAAATGGAGCTTTAGAATCACATTAAACACTATTAAAACCTTTTATATGTGGTGGGAGATTTAATGATGTGAAATGAAAATTATACTACATAGGTGATCTGGACAATCAAAAGGGGATATATGGTGAATAGATTGCGCAAAGATCATATGAGTTATATTTTCAGTGAATAATCATATACCGATTGAAAGTTCCCTATCAGGTAAAGTTATGGTTTGCTTAATTCCACACAAGGAGAGACTCGATTAACGGCTTCAAGGAATACTTTCCCGAGAAAGGCACATAAACACACAAACAAACAGAAGCTCTTAATTTTTATCTACATTGAATTATTTTTTTGTCATTACAAAGGGCCACCTACTTTTAAGCTGCGACTTTTTAGAGATCCTAAGTGATACAGCTAACAATAGGTAAACATAGATTCATCGATTTGCAAACACACTCATAAATGCTCGTTTGGCACAACAATAAAGAGAAATCTCTTTTCTACATTATGTGAATTGTGAGAAAAAGCTTCTTCATACATTGAATAGATTGAATAAGTACCCCATCAAACCATGCGTACCAAGCTCAGTAGTCATGAGGGACAAGATCGCGATAGCCTTCATCCACCCAAATAGTAGTAGTGATCCGTCAGAAAGCGGCATCCTCTTTAAACACATCCATGACCATGAAATGCATGAAATGTGCAAGCGGTGGATCCATACCTATTGGCCCGAAAAAAGCTAAAAAACAACGAATGAGTTGAAAACTTAATAAGTAAATAACATAAATCTCGTATGGATGGATGCCTCGTATTGGAACCTTATGAACACTCGATCCCAATATGTCAATGACAGATCAATAGAAAAACCTTTATTTTGCTTTAACTATATACATGAAAGGGAATCCTCAGCCACCTAGGCTACTCTCTTTATCAACAATCTGCGTAAAGTCACATACTCATAATCACCTTACACGTGCCAATTAATGATATTAAAAATTTACATGTGCTTCGCAAACTACAATTAATAGCATTGAAAATTCACGTGTCATACAACGACCTCACAGATATTACCATGGCTCTCGTTCCTCAAATAATGTCATCTAAAATGTCCATGTGCCTGTCACGTCCCAATTCATGACAATTAACTCATACACAAGCCTTCTCACATCATAAAAATGACCATTAAATTATGCACAAATCTTATGCATCATAAACAATGGCATACGACATATGTACGTGTCATAAAATCATTTTTTTTCTTACATGGAGTTTTACTGCGTGGATATATGTGGGGATTTAGGAGAAAAAGTGGCGTGCTCTAAAATATTCGTTTATAATTTGGATCGACACAAGCGAGACTGCAATTGAGTAAGTAAATAGTGCTATGCAAAAAATACTACAGAATGATGTATAAGATTTCTACAAATCTCTCTCTCTCTCTCTCTCTCTCTCTCTCTCTCTCTCTCTCTCTCTCTCTCTCTCTCTCTCTCTCTCAATGAAACTCTAACTGAGTTTAATATATGGGTGTGCACTGGGTCCCATTAAATCGAGTAAAAAGATCGAACTGACTTGAACTAACTGGTTCAAGGCCGTTTTTAAGGAAGTCGGTTTCTTTCACGTTTCCAAGGCTGGAACCGTTGGTTCTACATGAGAATTGATTCAAACAGGTATCAAACTGGTTCAATTCTCGAATTGAAATGTCTCCTTACCAGTTTTGAAGCTTCTTTTAGGAAAAAATAAAAATACTAATGCATCCATCGAGAATTAAACCACGGCCTTCCTTATGAATAAACGACATAACGACTTTGGTCAAACTATGTAATTGTTAAAGTATGGGCTTGTTATGGGCTTGTGCAATTTACTGGCCCGCCAAGTACAAACCCATCACTTTGTTTTTATCTCAGATAGTTGAGTTACAATTTGTGCAGCAAATCAGTAAATTGTTGTTCGATCAAATCACACGAACTCTATACATATACAAATTTGAGGATATCATCCATCAGTTAATCCAGTTTACACGACAACAATGTAAAAATTCCTTTATTTTTATGGCTACTGATCGAACTTAGGATCTCTCGCCCTCCCTCCTTTGAATCCCAAATATCTCCCTCCTTCAAATCCCAAATTTGGGGTAGATTTGTTTAGCATTGAGCAACAACACCAAAATCAATTCCGCACAAAAATCAACTTTCAATTACTAATTCAATTGGAATCGATTCATCATGCATTCGTTAGCATGCATGATATTTAACTAGAATAGTAAATAGACAGCACAAATAAGTAGGCCTTTGATATTCAAATTGAGATGAAAGTAGGCGTTGGAGATTCAAGTTAATATTGATTTAAGGAAATTAGTTTCATTTCAATAGTTGTGATTTGTCTATGAGTAAAGGATCTCCTTCCATAAGAATCCATTAGCAAGAAATAGAGCGTAGAGGGAGAAAAAGAGAAGAATCAGATTAGCATGAAGATTCATAGACCATGCATCTATCGGCAATCACACACTTCATTACATCCCTGTTTCTCTCCTCTTCAAAATAGCTATAATGTCAGTTGCTATGCAGGACAATTGATAAACGTCGGCATTACGCTTTATCAAAGTGGAACCATGCCTCCCTTCTCCAATTCTTGAGTGTCACATGTCCGTTCGCTAGTGCGCATTGCAGTCACCCAAGTACTCGATCGAAGTAACGCTTCAAGTTGTAAACTGGGATTAGGTCTTTGCGTTCATTGATGGTGTAAGCAAGCAAGCAAAGCGAGAGTGCTTTGAGTAGGGGCAATTCCAATTTTTGCTTCAAAAATTGCTTAATGTACTCGATCGTGCCTGTATAGTTGGCTTGTAACAACTTGATCCCGATCAGCCCTAGGCCCTCGAGATCCACCTCATGACTCTTCAAGTCTGACCCAAGAGACTTCACGCAGAAGTCGAAGTTCAACTTTTCGTCATCGGCTGCAATCCTCTTACAGTTGTCTTGAATGATATTGTTTGCAAATAGTGTGACAGTCTGATTTTCTACTTCTGTTTAATTAAATAAATCAGGCTTTTCGTCGACGTGTCTATAGTGCTATTCTCTGAGCTGATCATTTATGAGATAACTAGACTAGTCGGAAAAGTTATTAAAGGATTTTGATGCAAGATAATTGAAAATTCGACCAGGAATCGACTACTCGACCGTATTAGTCTACAATGATCATTTCGGCACGATCGAAAATCTATCAGAGACCGGAAATAGGTCAATTCGATAGAGATATATAATTAAGCATGGGGGATTCCATCTAGTTACAAAATTCTCATCAATCGACACTAAACCGATTTTTATGTCGTTTTGATACCCTGTGCTCGTAATTGAAACCTTGAGATTTGTCACGGCAACCGAGTCGCCAATGCATCATAGATGTACATTGTGACTCTGAATAATCGACCACAGGTCATTTGCATCGAAAATTTTCAAAAAAAAAAAAAACTACCTGGTAGTTTAGGTTGCGCTAAAATCACCTTTGACTGAAATTAACTAAGAAAATGATGCCGATTTTAGAAATTGAGAACTTTCATGTGTCACAATTAATCCCGGGGAATGTTGTTGCATCTTTTCAAAATTTATGGACGACAGGAATTATTAGCGGAAAAGGACAAGAGTAGCAAATTAAAAGAATAAAGGAAATGCCACATTTTAAATATATTTTTGGGCCTTTATTGTGGAACAATGGGAGAATGAATTATAAGGACTTAAGTAAAGAATTGTCCTTATTAACTAAAGTGGTACAATAGTAAAATGGAAAAGGAAGAGCTTCTTGAAACAAAGCAAATTCGTAGGAATGCCTATTGTTGGAGAAATCTTCTCGGAGTATTTTGAAGCTGACAAACCGTTTCCATCAATCTAGTATGAAGATTTGCCGACTCTATTATTTTAAGTCTGAAGACCTCCAGACTGCTAGACTCAAGACTCAAAGTCTATTCTCATTGACAGTTTCTAATCCGTCGAATAATGGCTATCCAGAACTGGATGTTTCGTTAAGGATTTGACATTATCGACTGGAGAAGATCTCTTGGCTGGATATGACATAACGAAATCCTTTATTTGATCATGATTGATTCAGAGATTAAGGATCCGATAATTGGCGAAGTATACTTGGAAGGTTCTACTTATAGAAACCGAGATCCTGATTGTATGGGCGAGCATGATTGATGGGCTATCGACATGTTCCTTAAATAGCTCGAATGATCTTCCTAATTCATTCTGTCCAACAGGAAGGTTGGAAGAATTCCTTCGGTAAGTGCCAACGGATATGATGGCATAAAGAAGTATATAAGGAAGACGTTCCAGTTGTTCGAGTGTGTGCACGATAGAAGAATTCCAAAGTTTGAAGCTCTTTGTTCTTAGTCAATTCATTTACTGAGCGAAATCTTGTACGCAAAAGAGAGTATATTTTGAGAAACCTTGAGGAAGTGTGGTAGAGTATCTACACTATGGAATTAAGGGAGAGCCTTGCTGTAACAACTCTTTTGTTCATAGTGAAATCCAGCCAGTGGGCTGTCAATGCAGAAGAGTGGATGTAGGCTTGGAATAAGCCGAACCACTATAATTTATGTGTTCATTTTTCTCTTCCCTACTCTATGCTTTACTTTGATCATAATTCGTTTTGTTAACTAAAGGAGAACTTCCTTTCTATTATCTACTTAGTATTACTCTCTTATCTCGAGAAATTATTTTTACACCTATTTACCCCCCTCTAGGTGCTTATACTAGCTATCTCACCTATCACCTTAAATTTCTTCATCATTTGAGTTTCATTTGGTGTGGATAGAGGTAACCAGGGCTGGTGGGCCTCATGAGAATGATAGGAATGTCATTTTTCCATGAAAAAGGACCATAGCTTTTGTGGAAAGTGTAAAAGAAACTTCTTGGTAATTTCCTCATTTCTTTCTTCCTCTTTTCCGCGCGTAAACATCTGCTAGTTGTAGCATGCGTTGGTTCCTTCCACCCCTTTTTCCTTCTTTTTTTTTTTTTTTAATTCCTTCTTCTTTCCCTTAATTGTACAAGCTTTTGCCGTCACCATCTTCAAACGTGCGCACCTCTAGTTTGCCTCTTTCTTCCGATTTTTACTGAATCGAACAACAAGCAAAGCTGAATCAGAGGAGATCTGGTTTTTGGCGCAACAAACCAGCAGACTACTAGAAGTTCGACCGAGCTACCTTTCATGTTGTATATCTCTTGGCCTTAGAGTTCAAGTGACGACAAAACCCCATCACCAATAGGAGACAGCTCAGCCACCAAACACAACATTTATTTCTCTCTACCGAAAATTTTGTAATTTCGTGTGTTACTGTTGCGGTCACACCAAAGCACACCCCTCTGCTATTTTGTCTCAACCCCATCACTGAGAGACCCAAGGCCTATCTCTGTGTTGCTATCCAGCCATTAGCAAGAGTCGCCTTTAGTTTTAAATAGGTGAGTTGTTTTCCTCAAATTGGATTAGGGGCTGTATACCTCTGTTTAGGGATTTAAACAAAGTAATAAAGGTTTATATTATGTTAAAATGGTTGAGTGTTAGTTTAGTAAGGTTAGATTAGCCATAGGAAGGCTTAGTTTTAGTTAAAATAGCAAGATAAGAACCGTAGAGGACAGCTAGGCCAAAAATAGGGAATGTTCTTTAAAACTGTTTTTTGGACATGTACGATTTATTATTTTTGTAGACTAACATGTGTTGCGATTTTGAAGTGAATTCTTGCTGAAGAAATGTTTCACCATCTTCAATTATAGCATATATTTTTTCTTAGGATTTTTGGGGATTTAAAGGAAAATGATTTTGGCTTTGTTGTCTTTAAATAGAAACTCGAACTGCATTAGAATTTGTGACCTATAAGGATTCTATGGGTTGTTACTAATCTTTTAGATTCGATTTTAAAAATAAGTTCTTCATGAAAGTTGTTTGTTACATCTTCTAGTTGAACATACTCAAATTTCAGACCAAACGGATCTGTTTTGAACCCCGAACCAAGTTGATTTCAGAAAAACAGAATCGCTAGAAACGAACCCGATTTTAGTATTAGATTGAGTGAATTACTGGGCCGAATCCAAAAGGATCTAAGCCTCGGTATCTTCATGAAAAATGTTTGTTTACATGTTCTTTAGCACATGTTTAAGTCTGAGAATTTTTTGAACTCATATGAATTGATTTCTGGTCTTGAACCCGAAAGTGCACAACTGCGCAATTTTTGCCAATTCTGATCAGTAGAAATTTACAACTATTTTGAGGTATTTTTTACTGGAAAATTGTTTAATTGATGTTGTGAATGAAAAATGCAATTGAGTATTGAACTATGGTATTGAGTGAATGCATACACGACATTAGAATCTGTTACAAGCCTTTGGGACCGAATGATACTCCTTTGAGAATGCCCCAAGTCAATAGATGCTGTTCGCTGTAGATGTTGGATCGATGCTCCTAGTCGGAATGCCATCTAGAAGTAAACGTTACTGTGCTCGACGGTGCGAGGTGATGCTCGATTATGCCAAAAGATTGTTATTTGTTAGGTTGGTCATAACTAATAAATAAAAATTGTGAAACACATGAATGATAGAAAATTGAGAGACCTAATTAAGAGACGGAACTATATGGTGCAGTATGAGACGTACCATCACAGTGTAGTCTGCTATTTGGGGGCTCGTATAATTGTGTTAATATTTACATTTTTGAAAATTCATTTATGAGAATACTATCATGATAACATTATATATCACTTAATTTAATTGAAACTAATGTGAAGGGCAATGCTATTGAAAAATGGGTTGTGAGAAACGTGAATAGGTTGCAAGTAGAGTGTACTTTTCTCCTAATCTGGATTTAGGGACTTAACTCACTGAAAAGTAATCTCACCTCGTAGTGGGTTAAAATTTCCAAATCCCTAGATGGAGGAAGGCTAAATCGTGTACAATCAGTTGCAAGAAATGAAGAGTAGGACTCTCCCTATCTCCTTCCAAGTGATGACGAGTCTTCCATTGAGGCTAAATGCAAGGTGCGACTCACCACAGAGAGATCAAGAAGTATGGTAGTGTAGTAGTGAACTCCAATCTTGTAAATAGAAGCTTAGCTCGTGGGTAACCAAATAATTTCACTTTTTGTATCAGATCTTGAGGTGTTAAACTGATCTACATATATAAGTACTACAATATTGTAGGTGTGGCTTGTAAAAATATTATCCTAAGTTTTCATTCCACTACTTCGTAGTATGATGATTTTTTTACGTTTTTGCATGCGCAAAACAATGAACGGGGATGTCACGACCCAAACTCCAAGCACATGCACATCTGTCACGCCCCGATCCTCGGACGCGCGCACATCCTTCTACTTGGTTGATTTTATAATGCGATATCCCAGGACTATGTATCGCCGACCCTTTCTTTTTATTAAGCACACACGGAAGCAGTTATAAATCCCCAGACAATAAAACAATGGGATAGGAAAGCAGGCCATATTTTTCATATTGAAATTCATAACCACACTTTCATTAACATCACCACTCATAGTATATTTACAATACTATTTACAGCATAAAAGTCTCACACCTATCTACACTAAGACAAGGTGCACAAAAGGGATGGGATCTCAATCCACATCCGGGTTATATTCAAGATCCCTCTCTGGATCATCTTCTACTTCAAAATACTTTCTCCTTCCTCAGCTTCTCCTTCCTCAGCTTTTCCTCAGGGTCCTGAAATGGTTATTCAATAACCAATGAGACCACGTCTCAGCGAGTCCTACCCACTAAGACTCGATTAATAAACTAATACGCCATACGGTTGCCTAAACATAACACGAGTCAGAGGACTTACCTTGGCCTCAGTTCCAACCTGCAATTCAAGGTTAAACACAAGCATTCAAACAATTCACGACATCCGATCAAGCATTTATCAATCGACTAAGTCGATTACATGTCAGTCAGACCCTCTCTAGGTCATTCCCACTCATACCACGCTTTCTCAGTGGTGTACTCATTCACCAAATCACATGTGTTTCTCGGGCGTCGTTTTCGCCAATGACATACCGATCACCGACACCGTGCGTTCTTTAAGGCGCCGTTTTCACCAGTGATAACCTTGATCACCGAACCACGTGTCCTTTCAAGGGCGCCGTTTTCGCCAAGGTGACATCGGCTATAGACAACATCGTGCGTTCTTTAAGGCGCCGTTTTCACCAGTGATATTCCCATAACCACCGAACCACGTGTGTCTATAAGTCATTTACGTGCGTTCTTTAAGGCGCCGTTTTCGCCAGTGATACTTCCAATCACCGAACCACGTATATCCAATAATATCGTACCTGATTGGTCTCACCATTCTCCCTACTATATAGCCCATCAACGTACTGGCGCTATATACCCATGCTTGGCCATTACCAATCAAATATTCAATAACAAACAATTTAGGACAATTCCTAAAATTCCACAATAAATTCAATTCCACACAACGTAGAGCTCAAATAAATAAACGGACTGCACCACGACAATCAGCACGAAATTCCGGTCACCGGCCATCCCGGTTGAATTTCCGGAAAAATAATTAATTAAATAAATAAATTTCGAAAATAAATAAATAAACATTAAAAATCCAATTTAGGCCTATATTGCCTTATTGGAGCCCGAAACGGGTCGGGAAAAATCCCGAGATGCATTCAATAAATAACCAAACATTTCTACTTGCTAATAGCTAGGTCTAACCACCTAACATGCATCATTAAGTCACTAAATTAATTGTTCTAACCTAATCTAACCACCTAAGTGCATGTAATTAAATCTAACCAACCCTAAGACATAATTAGCAAACTAATAAAGCATTGGTGAGTAAAACTCACTTGACAAAGCGGAGATCGAATCACCGCAACGGCGACGCGACGGCAGCCGAACTCGAGCTCGCGATGACTCCCACGGGCTTGGACCGGGCCTTAAGACTTGGCCCAACAAATCTCAGCCCAACTGAGATTTGTTTCTTGCTTTTGGGCCAGACCCAAGTTGAATTGGGCTTGCTGCGAAGATGGGCTTCAAGCTATGGGCTGGGCTGCAATTGATTTGCTGAAAATTGGGCTTGGCCAATTAACTCACATGGACTGGACTGGGCTTGAACTTGGGCCAAACTGATGCTGATCACTTGGGCTGGAATAAAACTAAACTGGGCTGTCTTTGCTGGGCCCAAAAGAAATTCACTGAGCTTGGAGACTGCTGGACTTGCGGTTGAACTCACGAAGGAGTTGGGCTTCGCTGGCTTCGCTAGCTTCGTTGGACGCTGCTCCGTTAGCAAATCAAAGGGGCGGGTTGTTGGAGTTGACCGGTGTGTTGGCAGCATGAGGACACTCGGTGGATCTCGCGGATGAAGCTGGCGGAGCCGGAGGGAGCAGCTGAAAGCTACGTGGACGTGTGGAGGTGGCCTTCTTCGCTGGCGTTGTTGGTGACTGGTCTGTGTGCGTGCGTGCATGGGCTGCTGCGGTCAACCAACTGGTGGGGAGGTTCCACGATTGACCGAATCGTGGCAGCTCGTTGAAGAAGATAGTGGAGAAGCAGGCGGTCTTGACTTCGTGCGGTGAGGATCTTCAGTCAACGACGGGGCTTCTTCTGGCTTCGCTATTGACCGAGCGTGAGCTGGCTGAAGACACGAAGCGGTGGAGAGGAGAGAACTTCGGTGGGACGTTCGCAGCTTCTGATTTCTGGCTTCTTCGCTGCTGTGCGTGAGAACACGAGTGAATGGAGAGAGAGAGATTTTGGGGCGGTTTCACGCTTCTCCGAATGACGAAAGGGGATTTTCACGCGTGAGGCAGGAATCGCTGAACTTGTGGGAGAAGCCAGCTAAGATGAAGGGAAAAGTCAGCAATCCTTAGCCAACAAATTTAATGCTTGGTCCCCTTAAAGGTTACACAAAATATCTGATGTTTCCCTAATACTTTCTAGCACCAATATCCACTCAATTTTCCAAATTGAAGTCTAAATTTCTGCCCCTTTTTCAATTTCGAATTTCACTCAAATAAACTGATTTTTGTTGCTCAATTTCCCAAATTGAGGTCCAATTTCAACGTAGAAAAATCCCAAGTGATTTTCTATAAATCCCCGACACATAAAGGTTCAACCCGAAAGTCAAATTTCCCATTAATTTAGCTAATTTGAACTTCGGCCAAACTTCCACGACGTCCGAAACGGTTTTCCGTAAAATTTCCCGAATCTCCGAAAAATCTTCTGAGACTGAGTTGACGTTCCTAAAATAGCTTGTGACATCACTGAACTTTCGATTTCTGAAATCTGACTCAAATCGACGGTTAATTTCACTCCGGCGTGCTTTTAGTGTGACCTAGACTACCGGGTAGTTTTCAGAACTTTTTAGGGCAATTGACGCGTGGTCGATTTTCTTCGAGCCACAATGAACCCACTCGACACATTGGCGACTCTCAATTGTCGTGAAAATCTCGAGGGCTCGACTACCAACACAGGGTACCAAAACGACAGAAAATCAAATTAGTGCCGGTCGACGAGAATTTTCCAATTTAGTGGAGTCACCCACGATCGGCCACACTTCTCAGTCGAACCGACCTATCTCTGATCTCAATTCGATCTTTACTGTGCAGTAATGACCTTTAAAGATGGACACGGTCGAGAAGCCGCTTCCTGGTCGAATTCTCAAGTCTATTGCCTTAATATTCTTTAATGGCATACCCAGCTAGTCTAGTTATCTCGAGAGTGATCAGCTCTGAGAACAACCCTATAGACACGTCAATGAAATGCCCGATTAATTTAATAGAAACCAATACTGAAAATTCTGGATGTCACAACATCCCTCAATCTTCAATATAAATTTTGCAACATCTCGGGAACCGTTACCAACTCATTCATTATTTTGCGCATGCGGAAACGTAAAATAATATCCATACTACGAAGTAATGGGATAGAAACGTAGGATAATATTTTTACAAGCCACACCTACAATACTGTAGTACTTATATATATATACTAGTTTAACACCCCAAGATCCAATACAAAAGGTGAAGCTGTTTGGTTACCCACGAGCTAAGCTTTTATTTACAAGATTAGGGTTCACTACAATACTACCATACTTCTCAATCTCTAGGGTGAGCCTTCACCCTGCATCCAACCTCAATGGAAGACCCGTCATCACCTAGAAGGAAATAGTAAGAGTCCTACTCTTCCTTTCCTACAACCATATGTACACGACCTAGCCTTCTTCCATCTAGAGACTTGGAAATTTTAGCCCACTATGAGGTGAGATCACTTCTCAGCGAGTTAAGTCCCTAAATCAAGATTAGGAGAAAAGTACATTTTACATGCAACCTAGTCATGTTTCTCACAACCCATTTTTCAATAGCATTGACCTACACATTAGTCTCAATCAAATCAACTCATACATAATGGTATCAAGATTGGGCATCATGATAGTATTCTCACAAATGAATTCTCAAGAATATAAATATTAACACAATTATACGGGCCCCTAATTAGTAGACTAAATTGTGATGATACGTCCCATACCGCACCATATAATTCCGTCTATTAATTATATCCCCCAATCTTCGATTATTTATGCGTTTCACAATTTCCACTCATTGGTCATGGCCAACCCAACGGATAACAATCTCCTGGCATAATCGGGCATCGCCTTACACCATTGAGTGCGGTAACGTCTACTTCTAGAAAGTATTCCGTTTAGGAGCACCGGTCCAGCATCCACTGCGATCGGCATCCGTTGATTTGGGGCATTCTCAAAAGAGTATCATCCGACCCCAAAGGCTCGTGACGGATTCTCATGTTGTGTATGCATTCACTTAATGCTACAGTTTAATGCTCAATTGCACATTTTATTGACAACATCAATTAAACAATTTTCCAGCAAAAACCACCTCAAAACAGTTGTAAACTTTTACTTACCAGAATTGGTAGAAACTGATCAGTTGCGCACTTTTGGGTTCAAGATCAAAAATCAATTCATATGAGTTCGAAAAATTTTTAAACTTGAACACGTGCTAAATGACATGTAAACAAACAATTTTCATGAAGACACCGAGCCCCAGATCCTTCTGAATTCGTCCCAGTAATTCACTCAATCCAGTACTAAAATCAGGTCCGTTTCCGACAGTTCTGTTTTTCCAAAATCAACTTGGTTCAGAGTCCGAAACAAGTCTGTTTAGTCTGAAATTCGAGTATATTCAACTAGAAGATGTAACAAACAACTTTTGTGAAAAACCCATTTTTAAAATCGAATCCGAAAGGTTAGTAACAAACCATAGAATCCTTACAGGTTGCAAATTCTGGTGCAGTTCAAATTTCTGTTTATTTTCCTTTAAATCACCAAAACTCATAATAAAAATATATGTTATACTTGAAGATGTGTAAAATATTTTTTCAGAAAGAATTCACTTCAAAATCGCAACATATGTTAGTCTACATAAATAATATATCTTATACGTCTAGAAAATAATTTTAAAGAACATCCCCTTTTTTTTGGCCCAGCCGTCCTCTACAATTCTTATCTTGCTATTTTAACTAAAATTAAAACTCCCTATGGCTAATCTAACCTTACTAAACTAATACTCAACCATATTTAACATCATCTAAACCTTTCATACTTTGTTTAAATCCCTAAACAGAGGTACACAGCCCCTAATCCAATTTGAGAAAAACAACTCACCTATTTAAAACTAAAGGCGGCTCTTGCTGATGGCTAGACAACAACACAGAGATAGGCCTTGGGTCTCTCGATGATGGGGTTGAGCCAAAACAACAGAGGGGTGTGCTGCGGTATGACCGCAACAGAAACACACGGAATTACAAAATTTTTGGTAGAGATAAATAAACGTGGTGTTTGGTCAACTGAGCCGTTCTCCTGTTGGTGATGGGGTTTTGTCGTCACTTTAACTCCAAGACCAAGAGATATAAAACATGAAAGGCAGCTTGGTCGAACTTTTGGTGGTCCGCCGATTTGTTGCGCCAAAAACCGAATCTCCTCTTATTCGGCTTTGCTTGCTGTTTATTCCCTTTTCTCTCACGCGCCCTCACAATATTCTTTTTGGGGGGTTTTTGGGAAGTCGTCGGCCATGGAAGCAAAGAAATTGCAGAGGGCTTGTAAAAAGAGGAGGACGGAGCTACAGAACTTCGGCTATGGAGAGAACCGGAGATAGGAGGACTGAAGGAAGCCCGTCCAAGGCGTTTTTCCACACTGCCTCGCCCTTTTATCATGATGTCAAGGATCCGCAGGCAGAATTACTGGATCCCGCTGTGAAGGGAACTCTTAATGTCCTGAAGTCAAGTTCCAAAGCGCCTTCTGTGCAGCGTGTGATCTTGATATCATGTATGGCTGTAGTCGCATACAATGGAAAGCCACAGTCCCCTGATGTTGCGGTTCAAGAAAGTTGATTTTTGATCCACACATGTTCAGGCAAACCAACGCGTGCCAAAACTTAACACAAGTGCTGCGGCGATCGCAAATTTAATAAATGTTTGAAGATATTGAGAAGCTGTTGATTTTGACTTACTATGGAGAAGGGAGAAGATAATCTCTCCACTCTCTCTCAAGCTTCACCGCTTTGATCAAAGGAGAGTGTCCGCAATCAAAGTTCGAAGCGGAGGGAATGATGACCTTGTTCCATCAGCGATCATTACTCTCTCTTCAGGGAAGTCCAGCCGATCTGAGATCTAGTCGTTTACTCGAGCTCGAATCATCGTACTTCAAGCTCGCTGTTCTTTGATTTCCAGAAAATTCGAAAATCGTGACTCTGAATCAAAGCTGAGTTCGCTTATGTTCTCTGATTTTTGTTTTTGATTCAATTCTTTGAGTTGATATTCTGAATCTCCATCATGACCAGAACTTGCTCGACCAAGCTTCCAGTTGCCTCAATCACCGAAATAGTTCCTCTATTCAACGAGTCCAGTACATTGAAAGAAGCTTAGTTTCCTT
The DNA here is from genome assembly GCA_019915185.1 of Eucalyptus camaldulensis. Lineage (NCBI taxonomy): Eukaryota > Viridiplantae > Streptophyta > Magnoliopsida > Myrtales > Myrtaceae > Eucalyptus > Eucalyptus camaldulensis. The sequence continues at coordinate 4,749,257 of JAHSVA010000014.1, read as the reverse complement.
CAATCGTTGGCTGATCTTTGAAGATTAAGGCTGTTGATTAGAGCTAAGTGATTCACTTCTTTCCCCTGGTTTCCAATTTTCCATCAGCACAGATTCTACTCTGAATGATCATTATGAATATGTCATGTTCTGGCAATTCGAGTGCTTATCAGCGTTTTTCGAGTGATGATATGAGCTTGTAAACGGTGATTTCTCGTGAAGATGTGTTCTAGACTTTCACAGTATACATGTTGAGCTTCGATTTTATATATTATGAGCTCTTATCGGACATCGTTTGCTAGGCTAAAATTGCTTCGTAATACAGATCATAAATCTGGAAAATTGATGCTTGCTCTATTGTGAGTGTTCTGTTCTGAATGACATCTGTCTTCCTGATTTTTTTTTTTTAATTTCTCTGATCTGATTTAAGAGTTGGTACCCTCACTAAACTTGTTTGTGACATCTAGGTATATGTCATATAAAATTTTCAATAAAATTGAAAGTCATTTGGTAGACACGATTGATCTTCAACTAGACATTTTTGCTTCTGAAAAATTAATTTCCAGACTGACCTTCATGCGTTATACGATTTTTATAAAATCATACGTTCAGAATCAGGAAATACATCCCCATAAAAAATGTTCACCACATCTGCATCTATCTGGTGTAAAATTTTCATGAAAAGTAAAACTCATTTGATCAGTACGATTGTCTCTCAATTGTACGTTTTTGTGCCAATAAAAACTGTGTTCCAGAATAACCTTCGTGTTCTCCTAAATTTTCGTAAAATCATTAGTTTGGGATCTAATTTTGGTGTCTTCATGAAAAGTGTTCATTACACTTCGATCTAGCTTAAAATTTTCTTTCAGAAAATAAAAATTCATTTATTATTTTTAGTTTATGTCAAAAAGTGGCAGTGACATTCTGTAATATGAACTTCTTGATTTAACCTTTGAGTGTTCCTTTATTTTTATAAAATCATTTGTTCAAAATTTAAAAAGGTGTTCATCATGAAAGTTTTAGGTGAGATTTTAATCTTTCTTTTCACATTAATTCCATAGAATTCGAAGCTCATTAAAATAATTTAAAGGATCTGATCAGAGTGCTGAATCACTCCGCACCCTGGTTCTCCTCGAATACCTGAATGTGTTTTCACAAAATTCAATGGGCTTAATAACTATATTTGAAAATTCTCAAAGCATGAAAGTTGAAGGTTACGATCTCAACTTTCTTTTGACGCTACTTTTTTTTTTTTTTTGGGGGGGGGGGGGGGGGGGGGGGAGGGAATTGATACATGTTTGGTTGTTCAAAGAACCCGATCAGTGTGCTTGACAATTGTGCGCCTGAATCCTGGAATTTATTTCCCAAGAGCTGTCGAGCTTGTTTCATAATTTCAATAGAATTGAGGTCGGAATTTCATTTTCTTAATAAAATAAAAAAATAAAAATATTAGATAAAAATTTCAGAAAACCTTGAAATATCAGAAAAAAAATCAGAAAATTGGAAAATTCTTAAAAAATTAAAACCCGAAATTGAACAAGCCTTTAGGCTTTACAATAGGATTTTTTTTTTTAGATTGTTGTTTCCTTTTAAAGATAATATTAGGTTGCTTGTGTACTTAAGTCAATTGAAGGCAAACTTAGCAATACCCCTAAATCTAATTTCCCCTCCCTATCGAAGGGGTTAGGTCGCGACACCTTTTGTAAGGAATGAAAAAATAATTTGATGTTTATGAATGTAAACATAAGAACTTCGACAAAGGAAAAAATTTCGACAAAGAAAAAGAATTCTCAAAGAATAAGAAATTTTGTGTATTTGTGTGTTTAAGCGAGAGAGACTATCTACTGCCGATATAACAAATATCATCTTTGCCCAATCTAATCATCATATATCCCCCTTTTATTATCAAGATCTCCTATATAGTCTAATTTTGATTTCCCGTCAATGAATTAAATCTCCCACCACATATATAAGGTTTTAATTGCATTCAATATTTGAAATATCTCGATTAATGGTGTTTGTAACTTAGAATTCATATTATCGTTAATTATCATCAAAGTTTATATCTTCTCATTGTCAAAATAGGCGAGAGTATTTCACTACTTAGGTTTCACAGTTTTCTTCATTACCAACTTATTTGTTATTTTAGTTAATTATTATTGACATTAATATTAGGGCAAATTTCAAATAAAGACCCAAAGTGCCTTCCTTTTCTCAAAAGAGGACCTGGAATGAAGTCTGTCTCAAATAAGGACCCAAAGTGGTCATTTAGACTCAAAGAAGGACCTCACTCGTCGGCCGGTGAACAAATGCATTTCCGATTCATATTCCGATGGCTTGATCGAGGGTATTTTTGTCCATTTCTTTTAAAAAATTTCAGTTGTCTTGTTTTTTTTTTTTTTTTTGGTCAATGGTTGCATTGTTCATCTCTCTCGCAATCCCCAAGCAAAGCCAGTCATAGAGAGAGAAAGAGAGAGAGAGAGAGAGAGTTAGAGAGAGAAAGGAAGCAGCGAAGAGGGAGCTAGCATGTTCTCTCTCTTCTTCCTCCTCGCCGCTTTTGCTCTGCATTCGTACGGCAACGTCTCGTGCCACATCAACTGCAGCGGCCACACCCTCGCTGTCAACTCCTTCAACACCACATGGCTCCCCGACTGCTACTTCACCGACGACGCCACCGCCATCATCTTGGAGCCCCTCCGCTTCCACCAGCCTCAGGAGAAGACGCTCCGCTACTTCCCCCTCTCCTCCAGCAAGAAGAACTTCTACGTCCTCCCCGGCCTCCCCTCCGGCCGCTACTACCTCTGCACCTTCATCATCTATGACAACTACGATGGCAAGTCCCACCCCCCGAGCTTCGACGCCTTCGTCGAGGGCACCTTTGTCTTCAGCTGGCACTCCCCCTGGCCCTCCCTTGACCTCGCCAGCGCCGCCGACACCTACTCCGACCTCTTTGCCTTCGTTCACGATGGCGAGGCCGACGTCTGCTTCTATAACATTGCCACCGACCCCCCTCGTGGTCGGATCCCTGTCGCTTGTCCAGGTCGATCCGCTATCTTATTCGTGTCTGTGAGCAGCGATTTCATCCCGATCAACTACGGGAGACTAGACTGTGGCGCCAGTCAGTGGGGGCTAGGTTTCAGCAACGACGTTGACTACTTCGGCCGGTCCTGGCAGTCGGATTACAATGCCCGGACCGTCGCCACGCGTAAAATCATTGACGCTATCTTGATCGCGAGCAGCATCGCGGGGACCAATCAGCAGCCCAATTATTTCCCCACAAAATTGTACTAGACCGTAGTGACAGTCGATCAAATGGGGGTCCTGGAGTATTAATTGGAGGTGGACGCCAAGCTAGATTACCTACTGTGGTTCCACTTCGTGAAGATCGATCCACAAGTGAACAAGGCGGGCCAGAGGGTGTTCGATGTCCTGGTGAACGGAGCGAACGTGACCAGGATCGATATCTATAAGGAGGTTGAGCGATTCGCGGCTTTCGATTAGCATTACACCGTGAAGAATTTGAGCAGTACTGTTTTGAATGTGAAGCTGGTGCATGTTGTTGGTGCCCCATTGCTTAGCGGAATTGAGAACTATTCGCTGGTCCCTGCCGCTGCCGAGGCCACCCTCGCTAGATCTGGCGAGGGCTTGGCGACTCTCGCCCACTGCCGGTGATGGGTGTCCAGCCCTTGTTGGCCCTCACCAACGATTGGCGCTCGCTGGCCTTTCCCAAGTTCAATGGTCTTGAGAAGAAGACGAACAGGGGATGAAGAAGATGATGAACAGTGCAACCATCGACCCAACAAAAAAAAGACAACCGAAATTTTTTAAAAGAAATAGACAAAAATACCCTTGATCAAGCCACTGGAATATGAATTGGAAATGCCTTTGTTCATAGGTCAGCGAGAGAGGTCCTTTTTTGAGACTAAATGACCACTTTGGGTCCTTATTTGAGACAAACTTCACTCCAGGTCATCTTTTGAGAAAAAGAAGGCACTTTGGGTCATTATTTGAGATTTTCCCTTAATATTATGTTATTATTGTTGGTGCATGTTATTGTCATGAATCGTGATTCTTCCATACTCACATACCCTTATGAGTGGAGCTTGGAATTATCAAGCAAAGACTAAGTGATATGTAGAGAAGATGAATACAACTTATTCATGAGAGTGACATTTGGATGGTTGGTGCTAAGAGTACTAGGATAGAACGATTATATCTCTACAAAGCTCTAAAAGTGGTATTGTCCTCCATGCACAAACTAGTCGAGAGCTGATGCCACTCTCCAGGAACTAGTTGTTGTGCCTAAAGTGTTTTTACTTTTGGTACAGTGGATTAGATGCCCAAGCTAAGCTATGTATGGTTCAATCCGATATGAGGATGTAATTCGTCACACTGTTCTTGGTACAACTAGAGAAGGAAGGCTGGCCCGGTGTTATTAATCTACTAGACGTTGCACAAGCTACTCGACAGCCAAGAAATACCGGCCTATGACACTATCTTGTTTTTTTTATTATTTAGATCATTATGGCACGTGTGATAACTATTCTATTCTAGACATCAATTTTCGCCTAGAAATCTATTTTTCTATTTCTATTCCCTGGACAAGTTTCTCAGAAAAATATGCATTTGATAATCTTATAAAATGTCTGTTTTTGAAATTAAAATTCATTTGATAACAATACAAAATTTCTCTCTCTCGAGTGGTGGTGGGAGGTGTCTAGTGTCCTGCGGTCGTCAGGTGACTAGCGGCCGGTGTCCGGCATTTGGTGATAGGAGGGGGCAAGCGGTGTCCATTGACTAGCAGTTGACTGTGGGTGGGCGGTTGGAGTCCAGCAATCGACGGTGGGCAACCAACAACCGGGGTCTAGCGGTCGGCGGTGGGTGTCTAACATCTAATGGGTGGCGAGTGGGGCAATGGGCGATGATAAGAGTGAATGATGGGAAACATTTTCATTTCTCACTTTTCTTCTAGATATAGACAAGTTAAAAATTTTAACTTTTGATTTATGGTCCAAATCTATTTCTGAAATAAAAATCTCCTCTAGAGATTAAAAAAATGAAATTGCATTACCAAACAAATTTATGTTCCAAATCTATTCTAGTAAATAGAAAAATAGAGAAATAGAAAAACAAAGTAGTTATCATGCGCTCCCTTAAAGTTAAACAAAAGGAAATTAGATACTCAACAATGATAAATATATTAAAATTAGTGAAACTCAATCTATTTTCCCAAAAACCATTGCAAGAACTACTTGAAAGATGAAATATGCATCATTCATAATTTTATAGCTTTCCTTTTGCAAAGTGGACAAAAGTTCCTCCTCATGAGCCATTTCTCAATACAGCCATAGTGAAAAGTGACGCTCACAATCCAACTTCCCAAGCTTATCTTCAACAATGTAGTCATCCCTCAATTAGTCCAGCAAAATAAAAGGTACGATTTAGTAGCATATATGCATATTGGTAGTTTAAATTTAGCTAAGACAATTACTTATGAACAACAAAACCGTTCCTCAATTTTGTCTTAAAATGCCCTTGAGTAAATGAAGTGCTTCTTACCAGACAAATACAATAGGACTCGACTTCGACATTAGATTCTTCCAAAGTAGAGGGTTGGAGTTGATATTGGTGCGACCTTAGATGTGTAGAGATGGCTTCCTTGCTTAACCCTATAGAAACATCTCTACCCTATTTGTCGAGGTGGACCAATCCTTAGTCAGAAAGCATATGAGGAAAAACTAAGTATTTCACTACAAAACTAAAGATCAAGAGTGACAAATATTATTGCTTGAAAACATCTATGTCCACTACAAAACTCATGACGCCACTACATGAAATGTTTGAAATCATACACAAGCAGCAATTTCTATTTAGTTAAACTTTTTTTTATAGTTCATGGTACTATGAAAGAGATTATGCATCTACTAAGTAAAAGCCAACAAAAAATGCGCCCCCCCCCCCCCCAAAAAAAAGGAGTTGCTTTCATTACATTTTTTTTGAATAATTTAAATAGTAATAAGGGTCGAAGCAAGCCTCCTCAAAATTCAACATCATTTAGGTGGAAATTTAATAAACATGCAAGCAAGTACGAATCTCGAGAAGACACAATAAGAGGTAATGGCAATTATGGCATTACTAGGTTGTGGCTAATCATTGCCCAAAATAAAAACTCCCATTAAAGGTCCATAAGAAATTACCTTTTTCTACCCAATATGGAATTTCATATATTTTCTGAAATTCTTGAAAATGTATATTGAATTACATATTATCATGATATGGCTAGTAAATTAAAGGTCATATCCTATATAGAAATGAAGATCACAAGTTTAACACAATGCAATTGTCTTTTGGAATCAATAGCATGACGGATATGGAAATGCATCACATAATTGGTAGAAAAAATCAGTCTCAATTTAAAGCTCTCAATCTCAATTTTTTTTTTCCAAAATATATCAACAAAATTTCCAACAAGATTGTCCTAATTAATTAAGGAACCACATTGAGAATTATGCAAAAAATTGTTGAAGTTCAAATCTAGAGCTATAAATAAGACCATGCCATTCCAAGGATGGAACTTGAATAAATAAAGATATAATAATGTTACAATTTTTGGAACATACCTCATACATCCTCACTTGGATAGTGGCCCATGGTGATGGAAAAGATATCTCAGAATGAGCTCTAGCTCGCCACATCCCTCTACTCGCCCATCTTAGCATTCAAGATTTTGTAGAAGTGAATTCATTGGTTGAAGTTAAAGATTCGGGGCCATGTATCCTTGTTGGGTTCTCCATTGTAATGTGGTCCATGGAATGCCTAGCACACCTTGTAAAAATGTTATGTTCAGCAAATTCATTTTCACTATATTCAATTGTGTTATTAGCTCGATTTTCCATTGTAGAGACTTGTAAATATAAATATGTTTGTCAGAGTATTAACAATAAAAATATCTGTGTGTGTGTGTGTGTGGGGGGGGGGGGGTATACGTTGTTCATTATGTTGGAATAGCTCTAAAGATATGAACTCAATATGTTTGCTGAGGAAATATCGACAAATCATTTACTAAATGTAAGAAAAAGGATGAGATTACCTCAGGAAAAAATTTAAATTTATTTTTCTAGTGAATGAATGGATTTCAAATTATTTCGCTAGGCTTATATTAATGATGTCATGGATACCAAAGCATACAATTGTGATCAAATGGGGAATCAATCCACTAAGCATGCAGAATTCCTTCTTTTGGTGATTTTACATGTAAAAAATAATGCCTAAACGTTCTTTTAATTGATTTATCACTCGGGAATGAGTAAGACAAGTAATTAACTTACACAGTGAGATTGAAATTGAAGATTTTGGAGACAGGATCTAAAATTTTGAACCAACCCGATTATCATATTTATTATAGTATGCAAAAATATCATTGCAGTTGAGCTTATATCATGATAAAACGATAATTTTCTAATTGATCATTAAGGACAATTTTGATAAGACTTGTAGGCAATAAAAGGGTCAAGTTTTTTTTTTTTATTTATGAAATTTTAGAATAAATATCAGGAAAAAGTTTATTAGAAGTCTTAAAAATTTTCATGAAAATGCAATTAACTCCTAAAAGTTGTAAAAAGAGCAATCAAATCGTAAAACTTATCAAATTGGTTTAATCAAGTCCTTCCGTTAACTTTGTCCAATTTAGCTAATGGAAAATGATGATGTGTCTCATTTTATTACTTTCTTGAGACACATGGTGATGACATGGCATGCACCAAGTGCCATGTTAGAAAAAATTAAAAATTAAAGATACAGACAAAATTAGATTAAAAATCAAAAAGCTAAAAAAAGAAAAAAGAAAAAACGCAAACTCACCCACGGCTTGGCCAAGCCCTTGCTGGTGGCTATGGTCACAACCGTAGAGAAGGGCCGGTAGAGGTTGCTGGGGCCTTCCCGAGGCTTGGTGAACCTCATTGGCCTTAGGCAAGGCCTGGGTGGCCCTCGATGAGGGCCTGTTGCCTCAAATCTTAGGGAAGGTGTGACCCTCACCCCAGATTTGAGCGAAAGTCATTGGGCCTCGCCCAATGTGGCCCACTCTAGGCAAAATGGCTAGAATGAACCTTAATAATAATAAAATGAAATGGCTAGGATGAACTTTACAAGCATAGAAGCAAAGATGGCCCATGACCAATTATTAAGGCTTTTAAACAAATTCAATACCGTATGGAATGTAAATTTCTTTTTTTGAGAATATACGTACTTGATTTGAGAAGCACCGGTGAAAAGTAAAGCTTGATTGAAATTAGCCTGCAAAAAGTGGCCATTCATGAAAAAAGAAATGATGAATACACGTAAAAACTTATTTAAATAGATAAAGGTGAGCAAATAATCATAGATTCAATAGAGAACATAATAGAAGATATATCTCATATGATCTAAGACACAACATCTTCATCGTTATACTAATTGAGACTAAAATCGAACTAAGGTCACTGGTTGATTATTGAATTGATCACGTGAATTAAACCATAGAATTTGAACCTACATGTATGACTATCTCAACAATCCAATATAAGAAATGGGTTTATAACATCCAAATAATATGGTTGCTAGTAAAATATCCCACGCCCTTTGGGATATAGTGATCTATTAGATCATGTCATTATGCTTGGAAATGCTATTATTTACCCTTGAAATTGATATTTCTCACATAGTCTTTCCATTATTGTAAGCAAAATTTGTAAAAGGCGATAAAAATTTTGGCATGGAAAAAAAGAAACCATATAAATTGTTGCAAACATCGATACCCTAACGAAAATATAGATTAATTTTAATTAATAAAAAATCACTTGAAGAAATATGCTTCATCTATCAAACATATTTGAGATCTAAACAATGGATGTAGAATATATACTCTTCAAATTCTTCTTAACATTTAAAATAAAGAGTTGAAAACTATAGTGCATGGGTTAAAAGACTACCTATATCATAGCATATGCTATGGAGAAAGAAGGGATAAAAAAGGGGGGGGGGGAACACCAAGAGAGCACATGAAAAATAACCTAGAAGATCTAGACCGATGAGAGAATTTATGAGAATTTTGATGTAATTTGCATAGAACAAGATAGAGATGAGATGATACAAAATGAAGACAAACTTTAAGAAGACATGTCGACAGTGTAGAACTTGTCTCTATTTATATTGTCCTTCCTCATGCCTGATTGAGTAAATTCCAGCTTACCATATTGGAGAGCTTTTTCAATATGACATCTCTCTTTAGTTGATGAAAAATCCTAATTCTAATCGTCATCATACATTTTTTTTTTTGTGTATTTCATTCTTTAATTAGTCTTGTTTTCTTGAATTAATTATTTTCTTAGTCTACTATTCTCTCTCTCCCACCATATTGAAAATGGTTTGATCTTAGTTAACCTTCATTTTTTCATAGATTCTCAAAGTAATTGGCCAAAAGAGCGCAACACCTTTCAATATCATTCCTTGTAAATGGAAACAATTTCCATATTTGATGTAAACAGTATTAAGATTCGGAATCTAGTATGAGATTGTATGTTAAAAATATAATACATTTTTAATTAGTATGATATTTTTGCATTTTTATACTACAAAAAAATTGTAATTCAATTATGATGAGATGTAGCTTACTAATTAAAAATGCAACTCTAATTCAATTAGCCAAAGAATAAGAAAGACTTCTCGAAATTAAATGATTGTCGATGGTTCATATGAAGAAGTATATTTATCCTCATAAATTTTGGTGGAAGGAAATCCCACGATAATAAATTTGTTGAAGAAAAGAAAAGTATATGGATGCAAGAAATCATGCAAAAGAGAGTATATGGTAAAATATCTTGTATTTCCCATTAATAGGTCAATATATGGATGCAAGAAATCATACACATTGACCTATTAATGGGAAATACGAGATATCTTACCATATACTCTATTTTGCTCATTTTAGATAGGTTCTACTTTGGGAACAACTTGCTCACACAGACCGACACCCATATCCAGCAATAAACCTCATAGCATATCTTCATGCTTTCATTTTTCTTCATCAAGGCTAATTGGGTAAGTTCAAATATGCTATATCCTATTCATTTCCCTAATTAGATTGACTAATTTAGTGGTACCCCAATCTAGTCATTATCTATTTTTAGGGCACTTGAATATTTTTTTAAAATTTTCTTTTTGTTGCAATTTATTTAATTCTATTTGCATTTGAATTATTTCCTTAATGCCCTTTTTCCCTCCTGTTGTTTTTAGAATACATTCCTTTAGTAATTTTTTTTTTTTACATTCTAAAGAGTAAAACAAAAATATAATAATTAGGTGGAGATCCTTTTGTATAGATTTTTTTTTTGGCAAAATCATTTTGATTAGTGATTGACTTTGGAAGCTATGTTCCTCATATCTACCTCTCCTTGTACGTGCGTTTGTTTCTCTATTATAAAAAATTTAAATCTTAAGATATTGAGAAATCTCAATAGAATATTCGATATATTCTCAGCCTCTTTTTTTTTGGGGGGGGGGGGGGGCGCTTAGTCGACGGATGCATTGCATATTTCCTGTTGCTGTAGGTGAATAGTTGTCCAGGCAGCATGGGGAAGGCTGTTTTAAAAGCAGTGGATTTTGCAGGACTTGATCTTAAACCCTTGTCATTTGGCTGTGCCAAAGAGGCTGGAAAAACCGTAGAGGTTTGTGGAAAATAGATTAAGGTGCACGAACCTTCAGATAGATGAAGCAATCTGGCCCTCGTCTTTTGTGAATACCCGAAAATGATCGTGGTCGACCACAGTGTGCCTGATGCAATGAAAAGTAAGTAGCACATTTGAAGAGATAGTACTGATAGAAATTCATTTGCGAAAATAGAGGTCTGGTTTTTTTTAGTTCCATTAAAATAGGGGTGGGAGGATTGACTGATTATTTGGAACTTTGATAATTTTGTGAAATCTGCAAACCTTAATAGGATACTGCACGAGGCAATATGTCACTATGCACTTGATAAGTACAATTAAGTTCTTGTTACTGAACATGTCTTTCTATTATGAAGGTAATACCGAGCTGTATTGCAATGTTGGAGTTCCATTTGTAATGCAAACTACTGGAGGGGACATGGATCGGCTTTACAAAACAGTTGAAGATTCAATTTATATGCAGTAATTTTCCCACAAACGGGGAAACAAGTGACAGAACCCAGGATCCTTGTTTTTGGTTTTAGCTATCTCTACACTTTCTTATTTTGTCCTAATTATTCTCTAGTTTTTGGTAGGTTGTGGCATTTCTTGCAACGATGGAAATTATGGCAGAGCAATTTCCAGGAGCCTTCTCTAGGTATTCTCTAAAGGTGTTCCGTCCTTACCCTTCTGCATCTGATTTCTCCTATTCCACTCCTCACTTTGCTCTTTGTCTTGTATTGTTCATCCCTTTGACTAGGTCTTGATTAATGATTTTATGGATGTTTAAGTGCACATGTAGCTAATGCTAAAATTAGAATTCTCACCTATGTTTGATTGGACACTTTTGAGAGAGCTATTGGTTGTAAGATCAACTATGCATGAAAAAAAAAAGAAAAAAAAAAGGAAGTAAGAATGGAAGTTTTGTGAGTTTTGTCCTACAATTTGTCCAATAGGTATTGTTGATCCCTTTATATTCTGCATTATATCAACACAAAGATAAAATGTAAACACAATAATACAAAAACACATTACCTAAATCGCAAAGCCAAAAAAGAAAAAGAAAAAAAAGACTGCAGTTAAGTGAGGTTATACGCGGCTCATTTTTGTTGTGCTAAGTCGATTTGGGACCCATGGCAGATTAGGTACTGTTAATCTTACTAATGTAGGTCTAATTCTATCCTGAAAGTTTATCTTTATTTAGTTCCTATCCTCAAATAGATTTGTTGCATTTTACCTGTTATCGTTTAACTCGTCAAGTTTTATTTGCTTGATTATCAAGTTGAATGATGGTTGAGTACTCGGCCAGTCGTTGTGAAGCGACCCTTTAACTAGAATGGGGAATGAGATAGGAGTTCGGGTGCTCATACACCGAGCCACTTTCTTCACTGAAGTTTGAGGGAACAAATAAGAGGGAGAAAAAAAGAGTTTTTGTTAGGTGAGAAAGAGGCTTTCTATATCAGTATCTCAGGAAGCACAAGAGCTGGAACCTATGGCAATTTGAGTCCCTCTGGCTTTTCTGTGGTTACCCTTTTTCTGAACTCTTATCTTTTTGAGAGATTGGAGACCATCTTCCATCCTTAAAATGCCATAGTGTGGTTTTACACCCTCACTACTTGTCCTCACTTTTTCTTCGCTAGTTTGAATAGGTGCATCGTTGATGTCTATTCTAGTGCACTGAGTTGTGGTGGAAGACCGGGTGTTATGCTGCTTTTTGAAGAATAGCTTGAAGATTGGTATTCGTTGTAGCTGTGGTTTGGTCTGGTGTTTTGCATTAATTGATGAACTTTTACACGAGTGCAATGAATTCGGTTTATTTTATAATATTGCAACACTCTACTGTTTTAATCTTGACCTAATGATGCCGAAGTTATATTGTAGACATAGTATAGTAAGTTATTACCCTTTTTAGTTCTCATTTGGATGTGCTGATGGAGGCACTGATGAATTTGTTTAAAGTATAGGTGATGGAGTCCCACCAATCAACCAAATTGGACACATCTGGAACAGCTAAGGCAGTAATTTCTTGCTTCAAGAAGTTGAGTAGCGTGAAATTATGTTTGTGACTTTGACAAAATTCATTGGGAAATTCTTGTTAATTCTTCTTTTATTTATCCTAGCACGTTGAGGAACATACACATATTTGTTGCAAGTCCAGATTATTTATCTGTGTTTATTAGATCGAATTGTTAGTAAGCACGTAGATTAGCTCTTGGCCAAACACATGAATATGTTTTAGTTTGTTCCTTAAATCTTGATAAAGCTTTGATTTTATGTACTTCCTGCAAGCTAAGAGGTCTTTGGGTTCAATTCATATACCATTGGCCCACTTGCCTATGGGGGGAAGACCTTCATTCATACACACATGTTGAATTTATACTAAATTAAGCATCAGTGAACTGTAACAATAATCTTTGTAATTGTTGGTTTTTGTTGACACCTAATTTTTAGTCAATGCATCATTAAATGTAAGAAAATCGATATTAAGGTTCCTAGTCATGAAGGAACCCGTTTTTGAAAAAAGAAAGTGTCATTTTCCTTTTTCTTCTTTTGGCCAATCATTTGTAAATAATTTCCAATTCATTTCCATTAAAAACTCAAAAAGGTAAAAATTTGACTTTCAAATTGACTTTTTGGTCAATTCTTTAATCAAAAGTCAATCCTTAAACAAAACTTGACTTTTTGCATAAAAAGATTGTAGATAGCCTTAATATCACTTTGTCCATATTAGTTTTAAAAAACTTCAAAGATTTCGTTATTAAATCAACTCTTTAGAAAAAGTCTACTAAGGGTTTGACTAAATTGGAAAATATAAAAATCCACAAATCATTTTATTTTAACTTCAATTTGACTTTAGCATCGAAAATTTTGCAAAAATCGATTAAGAACCTCATTTTCTGAATTTTTTAGTTTTAGGTTCGAAATTGATTAAAATCAAAATTACTTTAATTTTGTTCATATCTTAGCTTAGTTCCTTTTATGATATTTGATCTAGAGTTCATTACCCACTCACTCGTGTGGCTAATTTGGAGATTTGACATGTAGGATTACAAATTGCCATTTTTAGCCGTAACTAGGGATTCAAATCGGTTCTTCATGATTTATGTACCGACACTTCCATTTTACTCATCTTCTCCAGTAAAGTTCAAATCTCAGGTCAATTTTGGCATTTTCATCTAAGCACTCACCAATTCAATGGATTCAACTTACTTGAACTTGAGAAATCTATGCTAAGGAATTATGATTAGCACAATTCAAATTGACCCATTCTAGAATAAGGCTTAATTTGATAAGTTGAGGTTCAATTTCAACATTGACCCTCGATTTATTTTTTTGACATAAAGGTCACACTTTCATTTTAGTGTCAATTTGGAAACGATAGGCTATCATGAACATGAGTAACTGAACTAATTAATGTCTCCTTACGTCAATTGCAATTTTAATCGATTTGTGTTTTGAGGTAAGCAATTAAGAGAATTTGCTTGTTTTATTTTTTAAGTGAGTAAAGACTCTTTTCAATTAGGTCCTAAAAGATTAGATTGCCGGAAAAAAAAAAAAAAGGACAAGAGCTAGCCGAACCGGTCAAAGCAAGTTTGAACCGGTTTGACCGGCTCCGGCAAAAAGTCGCTGGTTAAGCCACTTTCCCACGAACTCCAGTGGTCGATGGCCACCGTAAGGTGGTCCATCACATGGCAAACTTCCCCGTGCCTTTATTTTTTGAATTCAAGTTTGCCTTGGATATTGTAAAATTACAAAAGTACCCCTTGGTTAGGTTTTAATCATTCAATCGATCATGATCGTTTATCCTTGATACATTGCAGCCATGCAAACTAGGCATGTGCACAATTAGTTATCATCTTAAACAAAATTAAGACCTAAATAGAGTTTACTAGGCTTGGGAGATTAATCTCTGAGGGTTAGGATTGCATCTTACATGGACTGTATGGATTGTATATTGAAATTTCCCTCCAAAATTTGATGAGGGAAGCCATTTTTCATATGCATTATCTCTCACGAAAACAAAATTATATATATATATATATATATATATATATATCTCCCTCTTCTCTATCAAATTGCCTCATTAGACCCTCCTTGCTCGTTGCGGCTTGCCGCCTCACACCAGAGCTCCACCCGGGGCGTGCCATCCCAATTGGTCACCACTACATCCTCACTTGTCCCGCCAATAACCGTGCTGTTGCCGTCCGTCCAGCCACTTTCTTCACATAGTCTTAGTACTGGCAAGGACAACGGTGTAGTAGCTGGCAGTTTTGTGACCCTGAATTTCTTGATTCTAGAATTATTTAATTTTATTTGCATTTTAATTCTTTCATTAATGCTTTTTTTCCCTCCCGTTCTCTTTAAATGCATTCCTCTAGTAATTAATTTCTTTTCACATTCCAAATCGTAAAATAACAATATAATAATTAGGTAGACATTCCTTTGTATAGATTTTTTTTTTTGGCAAAGTACTTTTGATTAGAAATTGACTTTGGAAGCTATTTACATGTTCCTCATCTATACCTCTCTATATACGTGTGTTTGTTTCTCTATTAAAAATAATTTAAATCATAATTTAGAGATGTCGGCACGTATAATAATTCATTTGCTTTTAGGTGCACATTGAAGAAAATTGTGTGAAGAGAAACACAATGTATGCTAGACTCCTCATCTTCTTTATTTTTGAAAAAAAAGAAAAAGAAAGAACGTTTGGGCTAGTTTTGAAGGAAAAGAGGGAAAAATGAAAGTCTCCTCATATTTAGCTTTAATAATATTTGACCTCTTCGAATGGCAAAGCAGAAAGAGAAAGGAACCCTAAAGATTGTCCAATTTCAAACCATATGGATTCAGGGGAATATGTGAAAGGGGTCCATTGCCACTCCACAATCAGTCCCATTTGCCATACACCATCTCATTGAAAATGAAGTGGTTCTTACAAGACAAATTCATCATGTTTCGGGCTCGACATTGTAGGCCGTCTAAACGGCTTCCCAAGATCGACATAGCTAGAAACTTGAACAACTTAAAGGAGAAGACGAAAATTTGTGTACCTAATTTTGAATTCATAGTTCTTGGAGCAAAACAATAGCAATCCGAGCCTTTAACGCTGAAGATCTTCTCCTCTATGACCCTCAGTTCTTGACTCAATGAGACTGCCACTCACAGCTTGTCTTATGTGAGGTGAGAGAGAGTTTCTCAGAAGAAATGAGGGATAGAAGAGGGACTTTAGCGCTATTTATAGAGTTTTGGACGGGCCCTCTCATCATGGGCCGGGTCCAACTCGGCCCACATAGGCTAGGCCCTTATTTGACTATTAAGAAACTTTATATCCTACCTTATTAAATCAACTCTGTAAGAACGGTTAATTACAATCTCAATTAATGTAGCCCATATCAGGAAAATTCTTACATTCTCCCACTTGAGTTATATTAATTGAGAACGTACTGTATGTGCGCACATTTATGTTGATCTAGAGATAATTCTCAAAAGTCAATAATTCTCAAAAGTCAATCCGATCACATAAAGTCTCAAACATCGGATCATAGTGGTAACTACATATACATACACATAGCCTTCCATGGTCACAAATGTCATCAACTTTACTGATATGGATTTAATATGGTTGTGTGGCAAATCGATAACACCTCATAAAGAGTTTTACCTTATGTGTTATGCTCTTTGTCAGTCATTATTCTCTTACCTTAAGCGTCACAGAAAACCGGATGTGACACTAGAGAATATCTTTATGGTTCTAATGAACCCACATATATCTTATCTTTATGATTAACCTTTCTTTATGTGTGATTGAGACATATGTACAAGGCTAACAACTAAATGCCCCTAGCCTTTACTTAAGATTTACATAGTATCTTGAGATTTTCCTTAGATATATGTATGCAACTCAATAATAGTTTATACAAAAGGAGTTGACATATATCGAAACGTTACAAAAAGTAACAGAATACAGACGTAAACTTCATTAGAGCAAACTTGAAATAGCTCTCACTAAACGATAGTATCTAGCGATTCTCCCAAACCCATGTTCATTATATGTCGCTCAAATACACAAGGGCGTAGGCCTTTAATCAGCAGATTTGCCAACATATCGTTTGTGGGAACATGCTCTACTATAATGTTACCATTATGTACCATTTTCTTTATGGTTAAAAACTTGACCTCCATATGCTTAGACCCTTTAAGACTTCTGTTGTTATTGACAAATAACACAGCAGAATTGTTATCACAATATAACTGTATGGGTCTATCCACAAAATCAAATACGGTCAATTCCTTAATGAGGTTCCAAAGCCAAATTGCTTGAGTAGCAGCTGAAAAACATGCTATAAACTCTACTTGCATGGTGGAGGAAGATATGGATTTCTGTTTCTCACTTTTCCACAATATTGCGCCTCCTGCTAACATGAATATATATCATGTTGTTGACTTCCTATCATCCTCGCAATCGGCAAAGTCTGCATCTGAATATGCCAACAATCACAAATCATGGACATATCTATAAATCAACATATAATCTCTTGTTCTTTTCAAGTATCTGAAGACCTTTTTAGCAGCAACCCAATGATCATGTCCTGGATTCGACTGATATCTGCCTAAAAGCCCTGTTACAAAGGTGATATCTAGTTTGGTGCAAACTTGAGCATACATAATACTTTCAAGTGCATTAGCATAAGGCATATCATTCATTTGGTTTTTCTCAAAATTTGATTGAGGACATTGTGAGAAACTCAACTTGTCATCCTTAACGACATGAACAGTTCGTGGTTTGCAATCCTGCATGTTGAATCTCTTCAAAATACGATCAACATATGCCTTTTGAGATAAACCTGACATATGACGAGAATGATCCCTATGGATTTCAATGCCAAGAATGAAGGATGCCTCACCTAGGTCTTTCATATCAAAATTCTTTGACAATATTTGTTTTGTTTCATGCAACAATCCAATATCGTTACTTGCAATCAAAATATCATCCACATAAAGTATAAGAAAAATAAATTTCCTCCCATTGACCTTGCAGTATATGCACTGATCTACTATGTTCTCAACAAAAGCAAAAGAAGTAACAACATTGTGAAACTTCAAGTACCATTGTTTGGAAGTTTGTTTGAGACCATAAATAGCCTTCTTCAGTTTACATACAAACTTACCCGAATCATTTGCTGCAAAACCTTCAAGTTGCACCATATAAACCTCATCATCAAGATCTCCATTTAGAAAAGCAGTTTTAACGTCCATTTGGTGTAATTCCATGTCAAAATGAGCTACTAACGCCATGATCACTCTAAAGGAGTCTTTAGAAGAAACTGGAGAAAAAGTTGCTTCAAAGTCTATCCATTCTCTTTTAGTGAAGCCCTTGGCCACAAGTCTAGCTTTAAATTTCTCAATCTTTCCTTTTGAATCTCTTTTAGTCTTATAAATTCACTTGCAACTTATGGACTTACAACCTTCCGGTAATTCAACAAGCTCCCAAACGCCATTATATTTCATAGATTGCATCTCATCTCTCATTGCATCCAACCACAAATTTGATTGAGGACAGGAAACGGCATCTATATAAGTCACTAAATCTATAATACAGCCTATATCATAATCATATTCTCCTAAATAGATTATATAGTTTGGTGTTATAGCTGGACGTGTTTCCTTAGCAGACCTCCTAGCCACTGTATCTTCATTTTGAGTCTGAGGAACTTGAAGGACTTCATCTGTGGCCGTTTCATCAATAGGACTCTCAGTGTTAACAAGTTCAGTTTGTGGCACAGTAGGCTCTGTAATCGTCCGCGTAGGTAAGGAGAAAGACATAGTAGGTCTCGTCATGTTGTCATGTTCACTAATTTGTGAGCAATCATACTCTTTGGCTACATCAAATTCCAGAAACTTGGCCGTTTATGATTCCAAAATCCTTGTTCCTCTACTTGGATTATAAAACTGATACTCCTTCGAATGTTCAGAATAAGATACAAAGTAGCATCGAGTGGTTTTAACCTCCAACTTACCTAATGTTGGATTATACAATCTTACTTCTGCAGGACATCCTCGGACCTTGAAATGATTCAAACTTGGTTTGCGTCTAGTCCATAACTCAAAATGAGTTGATGTAACAACTTTGATAGGAACACGATTCAATATATAAATGACTGTTTTTAAAGCCTCGCCCCATAAAAAGTTAGGCAAATTAGTCCTACTCATCATACACCTTACCATATCCATGAGAGTATGATTGCGCCTTTTAGCCACACCATTCTGTTAAGGACTTCCAAGCATTGTGAACTGAGCCACTATCCCAGAATCCTCTAAGTATTTAGCAAATGGCCCTTTAATTTTCCCAACATTGCCATGTCTACCATAATATTCTACACCTCGATTAGATCTAACCACCTTTATTACATTTCCTAACTATTTCTCAACTTCAGTCCGAAAAATCTTGAATTTGTCAAGAGATTCAGACTTTTTCTTAATCAGGAATAGGTAACCATACCGAGAATAATCATCGATAAATGTGATGAAATAAAAATTTCTACACAAAGTTGCAATATAGGGTCCACTAATATTGGTGTGAATGACTTCTAGTAAGTCAGAACTTCGAATTGTGGTTTTCTTCTTTATCTTAGTCATCTTTCCTCTACAATAGTCTATGCAAGTCTCTAGGTCACCTTTAAGAGTAGACAGGATGTGTGTCCTTATCAGCCTTTCTACTCTTTCTTTAGATATGTGACCTAGTCGTTTATGCCATAGTACATAAGACTGTTCCTTAGATAGAGGTCTTTTGGGAACAACATTTTCAATTGTATTAGCGACGTATATATCATTGGGAGATAAAGACAATCTGTACAATCCATTGAACATGTTGAAGCACCCAACCTTATTTGAACTAAAGAACATAGATATAATATTGTTCTTTATTTCAAAAGAGTAACCACACATATCCAAACATGATACGGAGACTAAATTCCATCTAAAGGAAGGTACATAAAAGGTGTTTCTCAACATCATATTAAAATTGGTATCTAAAATCAAAATGACATCTCCCACGAACTCAACATCGATCTTGTCGTTGTTTCCCACAGTGAGCTTTGATTCATTCTGATTTGGCATCCTTTTGTTTGTGAATCCCTATATAATAAATGCAACATGATTAGTTGCACCACTTTCTAGCCACCAAGAACTGATGAGGCTTTAGATAGGTTGAATTCACAAACAAGTGCCAAAGAATCATTACCTTTATACTCATTTTTAGACAACCAAGCGTTATATTTATCGTAGTCTTTCTTTATGTGTCCCATCTTCCTACAAAAGTAGCAAAGGACACATTCCCTTTTAAAAGGTACCTATCTAGGAGCCATTGTGGTGGAGGGGCCAGCAGCTTCAGGATTTCCTCTCTTAGCAGCTATATTGTTAGAAGTGCTTATGGCTTTAGGATTTCCTCTATAATGTGCAATCCATTTACCCTTTCTGCTAGCTAAACTATAGGTATACAAGGCAATATGCCATCTATCTTTCTTTAGTTTCTCTTCCTCCGCCACCACTCTAACTATAAGGTCAATGATTGACCAAGCTTCATTTTGCGAACTATAGTTCATCTTGATAATTCCAAAATCAGGAGAAAGAGTATTTAATGCTTGATGCACAATGCAAGCTTTAGGGATATCAACCTGAAGAATTCGGAGTTTTGTCTGATGATCTACCATCCTAAGTACATAATCTCTAACTCTAGTTGAACCATCATACCTCATATTAAAGAGTGATTGCATAAGTGTACCTATCTCAGCATTGAAAGAAACACGATACCTAGCCTCCAGAGCTTCCATCATTTCCTTAACAGTACAATCAGTTGGCAAACCACTCATCAAATGTTCATGAATTGACCGTTTCATAATGAGCAAGCAAATTTTATTACTCTTTTCCCATGTAGCAAAACGTACTTTCTGGACTTCTATATTGGCATTAGTAAGGTGTGCCGGACTATCCTCAGTAAGAGCAATATGAACATCTGCCAACTCCATCCCAAACAAAAAATCCTATTTTCATTTCTTAAAGTTTGATCCAATGAGAACCTCAATCGCAATGGAATTGCCATTCATAGAAAAGGTGACTGATTATACAAGCAATACATATAATGAGCATAATGTGAGTGCTAAACACACATCTCAAGAGCTACATACATCATCATATAAGCATATTTGGGTAGAATACATGACATGCAATTGTATACTCTTCACATGACAACGGTCCATGAAAATATATTCTAACCTTTTGCGAATTCACCACCTTTAGGTGTATGAACCACTAGGGTTAGTCACTTTTCAACCATATGTTGTACATGTATCCCTCCATAAACTAACGCACAATCACCTCCTTTGGGAATATAATCCTGCATCAGAACAGGAGATATCTCATTACAATATGAGACCAATATTTCCCAAATCCAATCAAGTATGCCACTTTTACGGTCACAACTCAACTGAATCATCGAAATTCTCTCATATCAGGGATATAACTTTATGACTCACATTCATCTTTCACATGTGATTTTAGACTTGATGACAGGGGCTGTTTGTCACTAAAATCACAAGTCATACTAATTGCATTGTTCCATCCACTGATACACACTACTAATAAATCAACATTATACATATTCCTCAAGTGATGATATAATCATAAGCAGAAAATTGCCTTTCCCAAACCATGCAAAAATATTCCAGAATTTCATCAAGATTCACGTCTTTATGGTTTCACAAACAATTTCATATCCTTAAAGGCATCAAATAATGCAAATAAATATACCACAAGATCGGAAATTCACATACGAGCACGCCCATATAAACCATGCGCCAAACGGACGTCACACGCGCTCTCACACGCCGCTAAAGTGTGAGGTGCGTGAGCGGCATGCATTGGCGTCCTGAAACCAGAACAAAGACGATCCGATCGATCAACGAGTCGAATTGGTCAACAGTCCGACCGGTCAAAGGTCAACCGGGTTGAGTCAACCGGTCAACTCGGGTCGGGTCCGTGGTGATGTCATCGGTGACGTCACATGCCATGTGGCATTCGCACGTAAGGCGGCTTATGTGATGTCATCACAGACACATGTTGGCGGCGGCGAAGTCGGCGGGATGATGTCACGATGACGTCATCACTGCTAAGGCGGTCCATGCGTCGGCACGCATGGCGCACACACGTGTGAGGCTGCGTGGCAGTCCACATGTCAGTGCGCGTGTCGTGTCGCCAACTCCCAGCACCACCTAGATGCGTGAGGCCAATTTTGGCATCTTCTGATGACGTTCGACCCACCAAATTGCTTGTATGGATGAGGAGAAGCCATATATGTGATAAAAATTCACTTTCATTAGACCAAAAATCATGAAAAACAAGCAAAACGTTCCAAGCTTAAGTCAAGTCCGAAATGGGTATAGACATCAGATTTGACCTCCGCCAAAGATATGCTACCCATGAAAACACTCAGCTCGACAAGATTAATCCGATTATACAGTCAAAATCAAGTTTCATAAGGATAAATTCTTCAAAACAGCTCCCTATGTTTGAGTTCTAGTTTATGTAGGCTTCGATACCAAATATAGGCCGTCTAAATGGCTTCCCAAGATCGACATAGCTAGAAACTTGAACATCCTAAAGGAGAAGATGAAGATTTGTGTACCTAATTTTGAATTCATAGTTCTTGGAGCAAAACGACAGCAATCTGAGCCTTTAACCCTGAAGATCTTCTCCTCTATGACCCTCAGTTCTTGGCTCGATGAGACTGGCACTCACAGCTTTTCTTATGTGAGGTGAGAGAGAGTTTCTTGGAAGAAATGAGGGTTAGAGGAGGGACCTTAGCACTATTTATAAAGTTTTGGATGGGCCCTCTCATCACGGGTCGGGCCCAACTCGGCCCACACAAGCCAGGCTCATATTCGATTGTTAAGAAACTTCATATCCTACCATATTAGATCAACTCCGTAAGAACGGTTAATTATTATAGACATTAATGTAGCTCATATCAGAAAAATTCTTATAGACATTAGGTTCTGCCAAAGTCGAGGGTTGATACTTTTGCGACCTTAGATGTGTGAAAATGGTTGCCTCACTAAATTTTAGTTCTTCGAGGTGGAGCATTTCCTAATAAGAAAACATATGCGGAGAACCTTAGTATTTCATTATTACCTTTTGTTAAGTAAATTATTTCTTGAGTATGGAAAATTTTGTTTGCTCAAGGACTGAGAAAAGTCGCAACTACGTCACCCTTGATCTTGGTCAATGTCTACATTGCTATTAGGGTTGTCAAAATGGGTCACAAAACCCATATTTTGCCTTAAGTCTGTTGAAATGGGTTAGAGATGGGTCACGTGAAATATGGCATATGGGTCATAAATGGGTCCAAAGAGAAAGGCCTAGAAAAAATATGGATTTAGTGGAGCTCAGGAAGCTTGGGCTCTTGCGACGGCCGCTGCTTTCGTTGGTGTTGCTGCTGTTGTTGCCACCACTCAGCAAAGTGCAAGCAACCATGCACACTGAACTCTTCGTAGCAGGAAGAGAGACCAAGACGAAGACGAAATGACGGGGAGAGAGTGGAGAACTTGTAGCAGTGTAATACATGCGTGGAGAGCGAGAGTGCACATGAAGTGCTCAACAAAAATGCAAACACAAATAAGAAAACACAGGTTCGGGATTCTTCTCTCTCTCTCTCTCTCTCTCTCGTGTGGCAAGCCGAAGAGATACAACACGGCCTGCAATAATCCTTTTGTGGGGCATTGATTCAGGTATTATGATAACGAGGAAGCAAGTGAAAGCTATGGCTTTTGGATAGTGCCGTGTTTGTAGAGACCTGGAAAAAAAAGCGAAGGGAGGTGAGAACCGAGAACAGGAAGTGGATAAGGGCGGTGATGGTTGGTAGGGAGGCGTCGGTATTTGGGCGGAGGCATCCGAAGCGCATCTATGTTTTAGGAAGCACGTCGAGAGTTGGAGGTGCTCGTAGAGTTCGGCATCAACGACCGTTACATTCCTCAAGTGGCATTCCAAGTTTTTCATTTCATCGACCATGCAAAATTGCAAATTGTAAGTGACAAATGAAAGCCCCATGTCATGGTTCAAAGTTCAATTAATAGTTTTGTTTCAATTAAGGGCCACTTAATTACCTTGATCAAGATCCTTATTTCTCGACAAAAAATTAGTGGTCGTTAGATTAGAGAGGAAGAGAGCTTTGCATCCATTGCACATGCTTTAGATGTCATGCGGTGCATATTAAATCGTGTTCATCAATGCTAAATTTACTTTGCGAAATTCCTTCAAATTTGTCATGATACGCTGAAAATTCAAAGAAAGGGTATAACAGGACCGCCTCCATAGTAAATTTTGGTAAAATTATTGTCTTGGAATTCGTGCATGCATTTGATAAGGCATGATCTAAAACTCCAATGTCTTAGTGTAACATGATCGCGTATTACAATAGCAAAAGAGGTCTTATTAAACATCATACGACATGTTATTGGAAATGACACTACAATTGTCATAACTTCTATACATCACCCACTTGAGTGTCATATTTTTTTTTCTCTTTTGATCACTTGAATACTATAACTTATTTACGACATTCACTTAAGTGCCATAGTCATATAACTTTTAATTGATTATTTGAATACCATAATTTTTTTTTAAATGTTCACCAAAAGTGTTATGCCATGCCGTATCTCTACCATTTGGGCGAACGTTTTTAAAAGATCTTGGCACTTAAGTAATTGATTGAAAGTCATAATATTTAAGTGAAATTTTTTTTCGTGAAGTTAGGGCACTTAAATGTCAAAAAAAAAAGTTATGGTATATAAAAATGATGACATTTATGATGTCCTTATCCCAAATGTCATACGTTTCAAGATGCGTTCCCACATACTCTTCATCGTCGTCATATGCATCTTCCAAGCTAGACGTGTAAATTAGTACCAAATTTCTTCATCAATTTGCACTTGTTAGACTAGTTATAGCTTCTCATTTGTTTCTCAATTAAAAGCGAATATATGAAAAGAAGTCAAATTCCACTACAATCAGGACCGCAAATTTATGCTACGCCGCAGTGGTGTTATATCCGAAAGCTATTTTTAATTTACTAACCAGAAGGAATAATTGCCCTTTAAAATCTTATCTAAAATGATTTGATGATAAAAATTATTATTACTAAAGAATATCTCCCCGGCAACACTCAGGATGCCACTGCACGAAATATTTGGAGTCATACTTTATAGTTCATAGTACTATAAAAGAGATTATGCAATATACTAAGTGAAGCCAACAATATGATGCCGAAAACCCTTTACATCTAGAATTCAACAATGTTCTCAGTAGGACTGCAAATGTTTTTTTTTTTTTTTTGCCCTTATTACATGTTTTTTGTTAATTTTAATATTAATAAATGTTGAAGCAAATCACCACAATGTTCAACATCATATAAGTGGATGTCTGAAAAAAGTGCATGCAGGCACAAGTCGGTGAGACACAATAAGAAGCAATGACAATTATGGCATTATCAGATTGTGGTTAACTGTACGAAGAAAGTTACCATCTTTTCCACTTGACATGGATTTTCGTTTATACAAGGAAATCTTGAAAAGGTTTTGTAATTACAGTTTTTATAGTATGGCTTAAAAATTAAAATTCGTGTTGAGTATAGAAAGGAGATTAAAAATTTTATGATGCATCAAGAGCATCAGGGATATGGCAATGTATCCCATAATTGGTAGTGAGAAGCCGTCTCCATTTAAAGTTCTTAATCTCAAATGCTCCTTTCAGACAAATATATTGACTAAATTGCTAAGGCCCAAATTAAGAATATGCAAAAGTTTGTTGAGCTTTCAAGTCAAGTAATATAAATTTTAAAGGAGAATGTATGAGATATGTTCCAAAAATGTAATATTATTATATATTTCATGTGATTATAATGTTTTGTCATTAGACTAACGAGGCTGTGTTTATAGTATTAGCTTAAGAACTCAACAAATGTTTGCATATCCTTACTTTGGTTCCTTAATTACCTATGTTAATCTCATTGGAAATTTAGTTGATATTTTTCCTTAAAAAGAAGTTTTTGAGATTGAGAGCTTTAAATTGGAATTGATTTTTTCTACCAATTATGTAATGCATTCCCATATCCCTGTTTTCTTGATGTCAAAAAACTATCGCATCATATTAAAGTTTGGATTCTGATTTCTATACTGGATATGAACTTTTGCTATATTATTGTAATTGTTGTAAACTATTGCGTTGCAAATATGTAATAGAGATAATAAAGAGATTGAAAAAAGAAAGTAGGTAAACACTAAAGATAGTAGAGAAAGTCAGAGGAGAAAATTTAATTTATAGTATATCTCTGTTATGTCTACAATAAAACCTTAGCTCATTTTTATAGGAAAACAAGAATGTATTTATCATTAATATCAATGTACATACATTTGATAGGGAGATGAACATTCATTGTATAGGGAGATGTACTTAGAATGTATTATACAAATTTACCATAATAAGTACATTAGATAAAATGAATATAATGAATATTCATTCATGTATTTCATAACACTCTCCCTTGAATATTCATTGTATTCATTATATTACAAATGTGCATTGAATGATACTACCTCATTAAAAACCTTAGGGATAAGTGCATTGGAAGTCCTAAAATTTGTCATAAAAATGTAATCAAGTCCTAAAACTTTTAAAAAGTGCAATTAAGTCCTAAAAATTGTCATAAAGTACAATTAAGTCCTAAAACTTTCAAAAAATGCAATCAAGTCTTAAAACTTATCAAAGTTGTTCAATCTAAGTCCTTCTATTGATTGCATTTTTTGAAAGTTTTAGGATTCGGTTGCACTTTCGAGACAAGTTTTAGGACTTTATTGAACCATTTGAAAGTTTTAGAATTTGATTGAACTTTGGTGACAAGTTTTAGGACTTAATTGCACTTTTTGAAAGTTTTAGGACTCAATTGCATTTTTATGATAAGTTTTAAGACTTCTAATACACTTATTCCAAAACCTTAAGCCGAAAAAACTCAATTGGACAAAAATCGGACAAAAAGAAAAAAGAGTGCAGAGCACAAATTTTATTATATCTCCCTTTTATTGATGCATTAATTGCCTCTTCAAAAACTATAAGTCGGAATAACCTTGTGGGAAAAAACCCAATAAAAAGAAAAAAGAGTGCAATGCATAATTCATAATATCTCCCCCTCAACTAAGCCATATAACCACTACTGGGGCTAATCAATCTTGCATATTATGATCTCTTTAATGGAACTTTAGCTTTAGTTGGTCGTAACCAAGGAACCATCAGTTTCGCTTGGTGGTTTGGGAATGCACGACTTATTAATTAAAGCAGTAAACTTTTGGGGGCTCATGTAACCCATGCTGGATTAATCGTATTTTGAGCCGGAGCAATGAACCTATTTGAAGTGGCTCATTTTGTACCAGAAAAGCCCATGTATAAACAAGAATTAATTTTACTTCCCCACTTAGCTACTCTAGGTTGGGGGGTAGGTCCGGGTGAGGAAGTTATAAACACCTTTCCATATTTTATATCTGGAGTACTTCACTTAATTTTGTCTGCAGTATTAAGATTTGGTTGTATTTATCATGCACTTTTGGCCCTGAGACTCTTGAAGAATCTTTTCCATTCTTTGGTTATGTATGGAAAGATAGAAATAAAATTACCACAATTTTGGGTATTCACTTAATCTTGTTAGGTATAAGTGTTTTTCTTCTAGTATTCAAGGCTCTTTATTTTGGAGGTGTATATGATACCTGGGCTTCAAGAGGGGGAGATGTAAGAAAAATTACCAACTTGACCCTTAGCCCAAGTGTTATATTTGGTTATTTAGTAAAATCTCCTTTTGGAGGAGAAGGATGGATTGTTAGTGAGGATGATTTGGAAGATATAATTGGAGGGCATGTATGGTTAGGTTCCATTTGTATACTTAGCAGAATTTGGCATATCTTAACCAAACCTTTTGCATGGGCTCGTAGAGCACTTGTATGGCCTAGGGAGGCTTACTTGTCTTATAATTTAGCTGCTTTATCTGTTTTTGGTTTCATTGCTTGTTGCTTTGTTTGATTCAATAATACCGCTTATTCTAGTGAATTTTATGGGCCTACTGGGCCAGAAGCTTCTCAAGCACAAGCATTTACTTTTCTAGTTAGAGACCAATGTCTTAGGGCTAATGTGGAATCCGCTCAAGGACCTACTAGTTTAGGTAACTACTTAATGCATTCCCCGACTAGAGAAGTAATTTTTGGAGGGGAAACTATGTTTTTTTAGGATCTGCATGCTGCTTGGTTAGAACCTCTAAGGGGTCCAAATGGATTGGACTTGAGTAGGCTGAAAAAAGATATACAGTCTTGGCAAGAATGTCGTTCCGTAGAATATATGACTCATGCTCATTTAGGTTCTTTAAATTCTGCGGGTGGTGTCGCTACCAAGATCAATGTAGTTAATTATGTCTCTCCTAGAAGTTGGTTAGCTATCTCTCATTTTGTTCTAGGATTCTTTCTATTCGTAGGTGATTTATGGCACGTGGGAAGGGCTCGTGTAGCTGCAGCAAGATTTGAAAAGGGAATTGATCATGATTTTGAACCTATTCTTTCCATGGCCCCCCTTAATTGAAACATGAGTCCAATGTTTGAAGTCAGAATTAATTTGATTCCACTACCCTACATATTGGTAGGATGGGGTCATACTTCAAATAAAAAAGTATTCATTTTCCTTTCTTTTTATTTCTATCTAATCTTCGTCTTTTTTCTAACTTGGCTATACAACTTAGCCGAGCCATTTCCTTTTATCATACTAAAAAGCCAAGCAACTCAAATAAGGTAACAAAATGAATATTTTCATCGAGCAAAAGAAAAGGAGAGAGAGTGACATCCTAATTTTCAGGTTATGTTTTCGATTGGATAAGTTGGGCTTTTCATCGATGCGCCTATAATTCTTTTATCTGAATTGGCCACTCACGAGATAACTAACCTATCAGGTAAAGCCGTTAAGGAATATAAACACAATGGACTTGAGAATTCGACTAGAAATCGACCGCTCAACTGTGCTAATCTACAAGGGTCATTACATCATAGTTAAAAAGCGATCATAGACTGGAGATAGGTTGATCTGACAGATGTGTGTAATTAAGTGTGGATGATTTCACCTAATCGCAAAATTCTTGTCGATCGGTACCAGACCGATTTTCTATCGTTTTAATACCATGTTCGTATTTGAAATCTCGAGATTTTCACGATAATCGAGAGTTGTCAATGTGTTGAAGATAGACAATGTGGCTTGAAAATAATTGATCGTGGGCCAATTACACTAAAAATTCCTAAAAGTTACCCAGTAGGTTAGATCGTGCTAAAATTGCGTTAGATTGAAATTAACCGTGAATTTGAACCCCATTTCAAAAATTGAAAGTTCTATCATGTTACGATTTATTTTAGGAACGTTAACTCATCCTCCGAATAATTTTTGGCAAACTCGAGATTTTACGGAAAATCAACTTCGGACAATTCAAAAAAGAAAGGAAATTCGATTGACCATTTTCAAGTGGATTTTTGGCCTTCCAAAAAGGACTAGTTTGTGAAGACAAGTGTGTAAATTGGCATGGGCACCCTCCTCAACAATTTCGTCATCAAATTCGAGAGATTGGTTAAGAAATTGAATTTTGGATATATCGGGCATGAAAGTAAATTCGGATGGGAGTGAGAGTGGTCATTTTTGCTGTCCAAGACTTGTTATTTATGGGAGTTTGCATGCAAGAAAGTAAGTGGGGACCGAGTACATTACCATGAAGATTTTTGAGGACCAAATTGGATTGAATTTAAGTCCCATTGGAAGAAATTCGTAGGCTAGAAGGGTTGTCATATTTTGGTTTTCATTTGGACTTCAATTGGTGCAAGTTGGTGTTGAAATTGGCTTTGGATGACCAATTGATATTATTTGCTAAAGGTGTGCTGATGATAAGCATAAATAAACACTCAAGTATTCAAGATATTTTTGTTTGACTTCAAACCCCCATCCACAATTTCCTCCTCACGCCTGTTAGCTGCTTCCCTCTTTGTGACTTTTGCTTTTCGTTTCATTTTCTCCCTCTTTGGATGAGCTGCTTCTATCTCTCCTTCATCCCCTTCAAGAAAAGAACCCAGCTGCTCCACTTTCATGTTGCCATCTCCACCATTTTGTCCCCTCTCCCAACAGTAGACGCGACACGTCCTCCCCTCTGCCCATCTCCTCCACTCACAAAGCCAGCCACCCATCTCCTTCAGTTGGTTTGTTGACTCTGCAAGCCTTCAATGCCAGCGAAGCCAAATCTACTGCTCGTCCTTCACTGAAGCAACCCCATCGAGTCAACTCTTCCAGCGCTTGTGTCTCCACAGATTCCTTTTCGTCTGCTAGCTCATCCTTCCAGTCAACCCAGCGAATTTATCCCCCGACGTTGACTACATCATCCCCCACCTCTCACAAATTCGGCCCACCATCCACCAACTCAACATCGCTCAACCTCATGCCCATTTCACGCTTTAGTTCACTCATAAATCTAGCTCATCTTCAGCCCACAACCAGCAACGACACCACTTGCCTGTCCCAACTTTCATGCCTTTGTCCACAGCGCTAGAATTCCTTCACGATCAGCCACTGATGCCAGCAATGCTTCTCTAAGTAGCTAGCTTTAACCATGGGCTTTGTGGCCTTTTTCAGCCCGGTCCGAGCTTCCTTTGGCATCGCCGTGGGTTCAAGTTTCGACCGTCGTTGCCGTGAACCAATTTTCACACTAAACTGGTGAGTTTACTCACTAAACTTTGGTTATGGAGTTAATAATGCTTAATGGATGTTTAGTTTAGGCTAAATATGGTTTAAGTAGTTAATTAGAACGGATTAGCGATTTAAATATTCGTTTATGCATGTTAGGTGGTTAGAATGGCTTAATTAGAAACTAGATATACTGTATTATTTATCTAGATTTGTTCGAAAATTTTTTGGGCCGGTCCTAGTATTTAATTGGGTTTTTCTGGCCTAAGTTCCTATTTATGATATTTAATTGTATTTATTTAATTATTTATTATTTTTTCTAAAATTATACCGAGATAATCGGTGGTCGGAATTCCATGCTGATTGCAATGGTGTGATTAGTTTCTGTGATTGAATGCTATATTGTGCAAATTGAGTGGAAATTGTAATTTTGGATATTTATCACAAAATTAGATAATTTTTGTATTTTACTCAGAAAATACCGGGGCATCGGTTTCTAACACCAAAAATATTTTTAGACATTATAATAAGTAGTGGGATTTTTAAAAAGGAAGATATTGTATTTTTGATTTAAACTGACCATGTATCCACATATGATTATTTTATCAGGTATTTTTAACATGATGAAAATAGGTCAAGCACATTATATTAATTGCAGCGTTGGAGTGTAAAGCACAATGTCCTTGGCCGGAATTGGATGATCGTGCGATGGTTAAGAGAATCTGTCACCTGCCATGTGTCGGGTGGGTGATGCTCCTATGTGGAAAACCCTCGACAATGGGTTCCGATCGCAGCAGAAGCTGGACCGATGCTCTTATGTGGAAAGCCATCTAGGAAAGATGTAGCTATGCTCAATGGGGTAAGACAACGCCCAGCTATGTCGGAAGATCGCTATGTGACGGTTAGATCATGCATTTGTGGCTATAATAAATTGAAACGCATGATAAGTTGTGCTTGTGTGGTTGTAAACACTTGGAATGCATGGTTGAATGAGTTAAGCAAGCTAGATTATGGGACGAAATTGTGTGACACAGTATGGGATGTGTCATAACGATTTGGTTTTATAATTGGGACCACTATGGTAGATTGATGGATGGATTGATTAATTGAGATGTGGTGATTGACAGAGATGTAAGTTGAGATGCTCCAATTGACCGAGTGTTGTTACTGCACATATGTGATATATGAATTGTACTGATATGCGGGAAGGAACTGAGGCAAGGTAAGTCCTTTGTATTATGTGTATAGGTTGTCCTTAGGTGTATTTCCTTCCTAATAGGGGTTTAGGGGGTGAATTTGCTGAGACATTGTCTCACACTGTCATAAACTACCATTTTCAAGTCCTTAGATAGCGTTTTGGAGGACCCGAAGCCCTGGAGCCTGTGTAGGGGAAATCCGAAGGATCAGTGGATGTGTTCGACTAGTAGGTCATGGGACAGTTTCGTTTTTTAGAGCCAGTCTTTTGTAGACTGTTGTATTTACCGGTGAATTTATAAAAGTGTTTTGGTTGTGAATTGTTTCTTGCTTTTCTATCCTGTATTAGTTACTGTGAGGGGTAGTTGTTTGCCTCCACATGTGCATTAAAATGAATGGGTCGGCGACATGTCTTAGGAACGTTGCAATTTTTATTAACCACCAAGTGATGCGCGCACTCAAGAATCGGGGCGTGACAAAGAGGGATTCGAACCCTCGATAGTTTTTTGTTATGAACTGTACCGGTTTTCAAGACCGGGCCCATCAACCACTCGGCCATCTCTTCGAACGACAATTTCTATTATATTTTTATTCCACTGATAGAACATGGCCATATGAGTTGATACCATCACTATCTATATAAAGGTGTTAGGTTTGAATATATCTATATATATATATATATATATATATATATATATATATATATATATATAGATGCATGATCCATCTATGCCCTGTGAAGTGAAAAAATGACCCGCGCCTTCATGTCCGAATAAAGTACGAATAAAGTAAACGGGTGTAAATAAGTCATCTCGAATCAACGGATTCATTGTAAAATCCCTCCGTGATATAATGCATTTTTATTACAATTTTTTTGGTGGATGATAGATAAAGGGATTAAATAGTATAATTCTTTTGTTTTGTTGGTAGAGTGGAGGATTAAAAACATGAATATTGCCTTCCAATTGGCTGTTTTTGCTACTTGAGTTGATCACATTATTTAAGGCATGCACGCTTGAATTGATAACGTGCAAGGTGTGGCAATGGCCAGGTGAGATTACTTGTGATGCGATTTGTATGTGATTGATGAACTGCATCATCTAATGGCCATGTGCATTGCATGTATTGTGCTGAGATATAACAAGTAGGGTATGGTATACTGGGTAAGATTGCATGCAAACCGACTATTTAATTATTGGTTGACCCTGGCTATGTTATTGGTTGATTGTTGGTTGTTGGTTGTTGGTTTGCTTGTGGGGTGGTTCTAGAGAGATACCCCAAGTTGAGTTGGTGTACTAACCGAAGCTTAGGGGGAAGAACTCGTTGAGATTTTATCTCACTGGTTATTGTATAACAACTTTTGCACCAGTGGCGCACCCACTGGTGCAATTTGGGATCCCTAAGGACTAGGAGACCTTCGTGACACGCCACTGCTTTCCGAGTCGGGCACATCTTTACGAGAAATATCTCTTCACCATCTGGGTGGATGAGGAATCGGGGCAATAGATACCCCATCGGTTCTTGGCGTGGTTCATTTGGGAGGAAGATATGCTAGTCCTTTGTGAGGTTTTGATGAGCCGTCCAGTAGGGACCCCAAGGACGCCGACTGGGATCCCATAGAGATGGACTCTCCTGATGGTGCAGTGGAGAATCCTGCCTCCACTTCACTAGAGATCGACCCCAGCGCCTCCAACAACGACCCGACGGAGCCTGAGTCTGATGGGTCCAAGTAATAGTGGTGCAAAACCTGAGGGTTCTTTTTATATAGTTGGATTAACCTAACCTCGTTTCTTTTTAGTCTGGCGTAGATGATGGATCGGCCCCTCTGGTGGGCTTGTAAATTGGAAACGATCCTCCATTGGTTAATCCAATAAAAATGTACATGCTAGTAGTTGTTGTTCTTCTTGCAGTTCATCCCTCTATCCCTGTTTGATTGATTGCTTGATTGTCTATTTGACTGAGGAATGGTTCATTTTCTGCATACGCATAATGAAAGATTAAAATGAATGGTCGTCGACGAGTCCTCGGACATCGCTTTCTATCGACCAAGGGAAAGGGTTGTTACATGTTTGAGGTTCGGGGCATGACAATAATGATATTCAAGAGTTCTTTTTCTATTACTTGCCAAAAATGAGACAAGGCATTACGAAGTGGCAAGCTCTGAAGTGACACCTAATGTCTGAATGCAATGTAAAATATTTTATTTTTGATACTTATATAATCAGATTCACATAATGCCTGAATGCAATGTAAAATATTTTATTTTTGAATGAGGAAATGCATTCTTTGTATCTAATCATAGTTAATTGTTTGGAGCTGCAGATAAGTACTGTCCCTATAGATCCCATTACCGATGTACTCGCTGATTATGGTTTGTGAATGTGTCATCTTTTTGCAGATCCAGCAGAAGACAGACCAGCGTATATACAATATAATTGATGTATTGCATGAGGGTAGCATGCATTTTTACTAGTTTCATGCTGAATTTTCTCGTGCGGCGTTTATCTTTAAGGCCAGCTGTATTGTCTTAGTTCTGTGTTGTAGTCTCAAATCTTCGTCTTCTTCTTATCATTATTATAATTATTATTATTAGTATTTGTTTGGTCGATGTTGTATCTCCAATTCAGGACTCCAGTTTTTAGAATTTCTTCATACTCATCGTTGCTTCACATGGTAATTGAGTAGAGAAAATTGCAAGACTTGTTCTAAAGATGGATCATTAAGCTTGAGCAGCTGCAACTTTTCTTTGGGACATGTAAGATTTTGATTATTTGCAACGTGAAGCCGGCATCTTAGAACCAGAGGATGCAAAGCAGAATAGTTTTGTAATTTTCCCGTGACTCTCTAATACTCAGCATCATCGGCAAGTACGGTACGATTCGAGCTCCCTACTTGGAAGCTACATGGAAGTATCTTGCTTTTCTCATTAATGAAGTTTGATGTTCAAACTTGAAAGGCCCACAATGGTTCAAAATAGAAGTTCTCCATGGAAATGGATTACTACTTGTACTAAGAGAGATGATCATGATGTCAAAGACTAAAAACTTGAAGAGTGTTTGATTTCATTAGGAATAAGATGAGAGAGAAAACAAGAACACGTCATCAATTAGAAAGGTCAATCAATGTGGTCACAAATTTGAAATTTATCATATGTGAACTCCTTTGAAGTTTGAGATCTCTCTCATTCATATTTGCAAGAGCTGCTACTATGCAAATTGGGCAATAATCTTCACCTTGAGCCATTTTGCGATGCAGTGGTAGCAAAAGCGATGAACGGTGGCCATTGGTGGCAATCCAATTTTCTAAGCCAATCTTGATCAAGGAAGGTATCTTGTAATGGTTTTAGATTTGTGGTAGATATATTCAAATTAGCCTAGATTTGTCTTAAAAATTATGTAAAGACAAAAATTTCCCATTCTTCTTTTATCTTGATGTTGTGACTCTTATCAGTCAAATACAATATGTTTTGAACCTTTGAGTGTGACATCCTAAAAATTCAGTTTTGTTTTCAATTGAATGAGTCGGGCCTTTCATCGACGCGACTATAGTGTTTTTCTCTGAGATGACCACTTACGAGATAACTAGCTTATTAGGTAAAGCCATTAAAAATATAAACGCAATAGACTTGAAAATTCGACTGGGAATCGACTGCTCGACCGTGCTAGTCTGTAAGGGTCATTATGGCACAGTTAAAAATCAATCAAAAATTAGAGATAGGTCGGTTCAACTGAGATGTGAGATTAAGTGTGGGTGATTCTACCAAATTGCAAAATTCTCGTCGATCGGCACTAGACTGATTTTTCTGTTGTTTTGGCGCCCCGTGTTCATATTTGAAACCTTGAGATTTTCACAACAACCGAGAGTCGCCAATGTGTCGAAGAGGTACGTGTGGCTCGAAGAAAATTGACTACTGGTTAATTGCACCAAAAATTCCTAAAAGCTACCTGGTAGATTAGGTCATACTAAAATCGTGTCAGATTGAAATTAACCATGAATTTTAACTCGATTTCAGAAATTGAAAGTTCTGTCACGTCACAATTTATTTTAGGAACACCGACTCATCTTTCGAGGAATTTTCGGAGAGTTCAAGATTTTTACGGAAAATCAATACGGATGTTTTGGAAAAGAACGGAAATTCGGATTGGCCGAATTGAGGGGAGTTTTGACTTCCAAGCGGAGTTATTTGGTGAAGGGGACTTGTAAAAATAGTGTGGGCTTTTTCTTCAAACAAATTGGACATCAATTGGGGAAATTTGTGAAGAAATTAAAGATCAAGATTCATGAAATTCGAAATTTGGCATGGGGCTGCATTTTTGGCATCAATTTAAGTAATTTATAGAAATTATAAGCAAGAAAGAATTACGGGGGACATTAAGGATATACATGAAGGCCTAGGGGGACCAAACAATGATGAAATGATATATTTTATTTTGACTTGGTCCTCCCTCTCATTCGGCTTCTTCGACAAGCTTGCTACTTCCCGCATCCTCTACGAGCGGACGCCAACTCCACGAAGCCAACTGTCTTCTGCTTTTTCTTAATTGTTCCTTCACTGAAACAGCTCCTCCATTGAAGTCCCGCAGCCGCACGCCTCCACCGACTTCCTCTTTCTTTCCCACATCTTTGCTGGCGTTGAATCCCCACCCAGCAGCACACGTCCTCCACCTTCTGTTGTCTCCTTCGGTTAAATTCCCCAGCAAAATTTCCACCGAACAACCCCTGCAGCCGTTGCCTTCACTCCACGTTCTCTCTCGCCCCAACGTCCGCGACACCTGCTCCCCACCATCTTTTGTCTCATCAAGTCAACCATTGAAGCCTTAGTTGACCGAAGCAGCCCAAAACTCTACCGTCTTCGTCCATGTTGCCAATCGTCCGTAGCTCACGCCCGCCAGCCCAACTCCAGCTCCGGCTCCAGCGATTCTGCAAGCCCAACAGCCGCAGCTACTTTCCGTTTCTGGTTTGGCCCAGCTCAGCCCGTCAACCCGAGCCCGCACCTCCACCCGTGGCCGCCAAAACCAGCCCGAGTTGCACCCATCCAGCTGCTGTTTTCATTCCCACGGAACCGAAGCAGCAAGGCCAGCAGCGTTGGAGCAGAAACCTAGCTCAGCCGTGAGCTGTGCGGGCCAATTTCGGTCCGATTCGGGCCCTCGTTGGTGACACCGCTTTGGAGTTTATCGGCCGCCGTCGCGTCGCCGTCATTGTGGTTCAATCGGATCGCAAATCAAGTGAGTTTAACTCACTAATCCTTGCTTAGTAAGTTAATGACGCTTAAGGTTGATTAGTTTAAGTTAAGTATTGATTATGTGGATAGTTAGAATAGATTAGCAATTTAATTAATTGATATTGCATGTTAGATGGTTAGAGTAGTGTAATTAGAGCCTAGACAAACTCTAGTATTTATCTAGAGTGGTTCAGAAATTTTCTAGGCCCGTCTCGGCTTTTAATTAGGCATTATGGGCCTAAGTGAGCATTATTGGCATTTATTAATTATTTTTCGTAATTATTTATTTATTTATTTATTTATTTTTCGGAAATTAGATTGGGGTAACTGGTGGCCGGAATTTTGCGCTGATGCAATAGTGTGATCGAATTATTTCTTTAACTGCTAAATTGTATTAATTGAGTGTGATTTGCAATTTTGGGTATTTATCTCAAAATTTATTAATTCCAGTATTTAATTAGAAAATTAATGGGCGTTAGTTTACAATGCCAAAAATGTGTCTGTAGACTACTGAAAATAGTGGGATTCTATAAAGTAAAGATATTATATTTTTGGCTGAGGCCGACTGCGTACCCATACACAATTATTTTTATCGAATATCTTTAAAATGAGGAAAATAGGCCAAAATATTATTTAAATTAAAGAATTGAAGTGTGAGGCACAATGTCATTGGCCGTGGGTAAATAATCGTATGATGGCTTATAGTCGTAATAAGATGACTATTGAAAGTTGAGGTGTCATATGTTGTGCATGATGGGGTTAGGTTAACAAAACCGCCAAAGTATGGTTATGCCTATTGGGTCGTAATTAACTGCCAAAGTATGGATGTGCCTATTGAGCCATAATTAACCGCCAAAGTATGGCCGTGCCTATTAGGCTGTAATTAACCGCCGAAGTATGGCTGTGCCCATTGGATCGTAATTAACCATCAAATTATGGCTGTCCCTATTGGGCCGTAATTTAGCGCCGAACTTGGAACTGGCTATGCCCATTTGGCCGTAATTCACCACTGAACATTTAGTAGGTCATGCCCGTTCGGCCGTAATTAATAGTTGGAGTGAGTAATTGAAATGACCTTGAGTTGGTCTTGTTAATATGGAATCGACTGAGTCGATTGATTGATGACTCAATTTGTTTGGATAATTTGATTTGTTGATGTGATTCTGTGAATGTTTGAATTATATCGATTTGTAGGAAGAAACTGAGGCAAAAGTAAGTCAATTGACTCGTGTTTGTGCTTAGGCAGCCCTCAAGGCGTATTTTCTTCATAGTCGAGGCTTAGGGGGTTGAACTTGCTGAGACATCGTCTCACCCCGTTGTGAGATAAGATTTTCAAGTCCCTAGATGGCGGTCATGGAGGACGGGAAGCCCCGGAGTCTAGGAAGGTGGAGATCGAAGAATCGGCGAACGCGTCTAGCTAGTGGGTCTTAGGACAGTCCCATTTTTGTTAAGCTGATATTTTGTAAACAGCCTGGTATTGTGTATAAACTTGAAGTGTTTATAAAAGGCTTGTTTTGGTTGTGAATTATGGCCATGTTTTTCTATCTCATCTTGTATTGTCTAGGGATTATTTATTTGCTTTCGCATGCATATTAAAATGAATGGGTCAGCGATGCCTCCTGGGACGTCGCTATTTAATCAACCAAGAGGGATGGGCATGTGCTCGGAGGATCAAGGCGTGACATTGAGTTCTATCGTTTAGGTGTGCTTTGAAGCACTTTTCTATATTAGGCTTTTATTTATTTTTTTCTGAATTCTTCACTACCTAATGTAACTTTTGGGTTTTTGAGTGTCACTTAGGATTAACAAGGTAAATATTTAATCAATTCTATGCATTGGGTAGCTTCTTATCATATTTCACATAATGAAAAAAAAAAAAAAAAGGCAACTTCTCTCTATTATTGCAACAGTGAGCATGTGTTGTCACAGTGCGTATTTGCAAATCAATGAATCCGTGTTTATCTATTGCTTCTTCACTTAGGATCCCAAAAAAGTCCCTGCATAAAATAGACGGCTCTTTATATCGATGGAAAAAATAATTCGAAATTTCGTGAGTTTGAGAGATCGATATTATCCACTGTTGATATAACTAATATCATCTTTGCCCAATCTAAACAACAATAGCCCCATTTCATAATTAGGATCTCCTATATATTTTAATTTTCATTTTAGTCTATAAGTTAAATCCCTCATTACATATAAAAGGTTTCAATCGCGTTCAATATCCTAATTATCTTGGCAAACGGTGTTTGTAGCTCAGAAATTGGTTGGCTTTTATTCTACTTGACATCATAATGTCATTGATTATTGTCAAAGTTTTTATCTACTCATTGTCAAAACAAACAGGGGTTATGATTTTCTTCAATACCAATTTATTTATTATTTTATTTAATTATTATTGGCGCATGATATCGTGCTGCTTTCAATTTAGTTCCTTAAAGTTAGATCCGGAGAAATTAGATATTCAACAATGTTAAAAATATTAGAATCAGTTGAAACTCCATCAATCTCCTCAGAAGCCATTACATGAACTACTTCAAAGACAAAATATGCCTCATTCACAATTTTATAGCTTTTCTTTTGCAAAGTGGACAAAAGTTTCTCCTCATGAGCCATTTCCCAATACAGCCATAGTGAAAGCGATGCCCACAATCCAACTGTCCAAGCTTATCTTCAACAATGTATTCATCCTGCAATTTTTCCAGCAAAATAAAAGGTAAATTTAGTAGCATATATGTATACTCATAGTTTAAATTTAGCTAAGATAAATACTAATGGACAACAAAATCATTCCTCGATTCTATCTTAATATGTTCTTGAGTAAATGAAGTGGTTCTTACCAGACAAATACAACAGGATTCAGCTTCGACATTAGATTCGTCTGAAGTAGAGGGTTGGAGTTGATATTGTTGTGACCTCAAATGTGTAGAGAGAGCTTCCTCACTCAATCTCATGGATACATCTCCACCCTGTTCGTCAAGGTGGATCAATTTCTTAATCAGAAAGCATATGAGGAAAACCTAAGTACTTCATAATCACCTCTCCTCAAGTAAATTATTTATCAGGTATCAAAAATATTGCCCACTCAAGGGCTAAGTAAAGTAACAACTAGCTGTCCCTTGACATCGATCAATGTCTACATCGATGCAAATTTGGCTCAAGCATATATATATAAAAGATGAACTATAACAATTTCACTAATTCAGACATTTCAACATAAGCATGAGAAATAAAACTTGAAAATCATGTCCACAATGAAAGTTACGATCAAGGGTGACATATATTATTACTTGAAAACATCTATGTCCACTACAAAACTCATGACGCCACTACAATGTTTGAAGTCATACACAAGCAGCAATTTCTGTTTAGTTGAACTTTTTATAGTTCATGGTACTATAAAAGAGATTATGCACATACTAAGTTAGAAATCAATATCATTTAGGTGGAAATTTAAAATACATGCAAGCAAGTACGAATCTCCTAGGACACATAATAAGAGGTAATGATAATGATGACATTACTAGATTGTGGTTAATGATTGCCCAAAAAAAAAATCCCATTGAAAGTTTAATAGGACATTACCTTTTTCTAAATGCGAATTTTCATATATTTTATGAAATTTTTGAAAAGGTATATTTGATTACATATTATAATGATATGGTCTGTAAATTAAAGTTTATATCCAATATAGAAATAAGAATCACAAGTTTAATACAATGCGATTGTCATTTCGCATCAAGAACATAAGATATATGGAAATGCATCACATAATTGGTAGTGAAAATCCATCCCTATTTATAGCTCTCAATCTCAGGTACTCTTTTTAGGAAATATATTGACGAAATTTCCAACAGGAGTATCATGGTTAATTAAGGAACCAAATTGAGAATTGTGAAAAAAAAAAAAATTGTTGAGTTTTCAAGTCTAGTATTATAAATACGACCTCGCTGTTCCTAAGATGAAACATGAATACATGATGATATAATAAAATTGCATTTTTCGGAACACACCTCATGCATTCTTATTTGGATGGTGTCCCAAGGTGATGGAGAAGATATCTCCGGATGAGCTCTAGCTCGCCTTGCCCCTCTACTCGCCCATCTCAGCATCCCAGATGTCGCAGAAGTAAATCGATCCGTTATTGTAGTATTGACAACAGAACGAGTAGGACTCCTTGGAAAAATAGTTTCTTCTAGTACATTATCAACATGATCATGTGCATTGTTGTCTCGATGTTCCATTGTAGAGACCTATAAATGTAAATTCTTTTGTCAGAGTATTAAGAATAAAGATATATGTATATGTATATGTGTGGATATACGTTATTCATTTTTCCAGAATAGCTCTAAAAATATGAAACCAATATGTTTCTTGACAAAATATTAACAAATCATGTACTAAATCACAAGAAAAATTATAAGATTACCTTAGGAAAAATGTTAAATTTTTTTCTAGTGAATTAACAAATTTCAAATAATTTCTCTATGCTTATATTAAACCGATTATGGATACCGAAGCAAACATTCATTGTCAAATGGTGAATCAACCTACTATGTTCGCAGAATTCCTTCTTTTTGTGATTTTACATTAAAAAAAAATGCTAAACCATGTATGATCGACTATGACATGACTCTTTAGCATTTTTATTAAAACTATTTATGAAACTTAAATCAATATACAGGAGGGAGTGTACATATTCTATTTAAATTAGTAGTGTATACATCAAGAAAGTTTGATCCTGTCGAGGGAAGAATTCCTACTCGAATTATTGAAGCGGGAAAGTTGGAATTTAATTGCTTTTGTAGCAAACATAAAACAAGAAAAAAAATCAATTGCTATAAATTTTCTTTCAGTCCCTACACATTCTTTTAATCGATTTATCACTGGAGAATGAGTAAGACAAGTAATTAACTCACACATAGTGAGACTAAAATTGAAAATTATGGAAGTGGGATCTAAAAATTTTCAAACCGACCTAATTATCATATTTATAGTAGCACGCAAAAAAGATTCTTGTAGTTGACATCATATCATAATAAAACGATAGTTTTGTAATTGGTCACAAAGGACAATTTTAATAAGACTCATAGGCAATAAAAGATCAAGGTTTTGATAAAATTTAAGTATAAATATTAGGGATAAGTTCAGCAGAAATTCCAAAACTTGTTACAAAAATGCAATTGAGTCCTAAAAATTGTAAAAAGTGCAATCACATCCTAAACTTGTCAAATTGATTCAATTGAGTCTTTCCGTTAACTCCGTCCAATTTAACTAATAGAAAATGTTGACTTATCTTAATTTATTTCTTTCTTAAGACACATGGCAATGATGTGGCACCCACCAAGTGCCACATCAGGAAAAAAAATAAAAATTGTAAATACAAACAAAATTCAATTAAAAATAAAAGAAAATAAAAAATAAAAAAAATAAAAACACAAACTCACCCACAGCT
Source organism: Eucalyptus camaldulensis (assembly GCA_019915185.1). Classification (NCBI taxonomy): domain Eukaryota; kingdom Viridiplantae; phylum Streptophyta; class Magnoliopsida; order Myrtales; family Myrtaceae; genus Eucalyptus; species Eucalyptus camaldulensis. The sequence goes on along the minus strand of JAHSVA010000014.1, from coordinate 4,706,938 downwards.
TGGCCAAGCCCTCATTGGTAGCTGGTGCTATAGCCGCCAAAAAGGGCCGATGGAGTTCACCAAGGCCTTCTCAAAGCCTGGCAACCATCGCTAGGCTCAAACAAGGCCTTGGCAACCCCCAATGAGGGCCTGTTGGCCCGAATCTAGGGGAGGGCACAACCCTCGCCCCAAATCTGAGCAAGGGTCACCAGGCTTGCCCAAGGTGACTCACCCCAGGCAAAATGGCTAGACATGAACCTCAATAATAATCAAATGAAATGGCTAGAATGAACTTTAAAAGCATAGAAGCAAAGACATCCCATGACCATTTAATAAGGTTTTCAAACAAATTCAATAGCGTATGGAATGAAAAAAGAAAAAGAAAAAAAGAAAAAGAGAATATACATACTTGATCTGAGAAGCACCAGCCGAAAGTAAACCTTGATCAAGATTAGCCTGTAAAAAATGGCCATTTATGAAAAGAAAATTGATCAATTCATGTAAAAACTTATTTAAATAGATAAAAGGTGAGCAAATAATCATAGATTTGCTAGAGAACATAATGGAAGATATATCTAATATGATCTAAGATACATCTACATCATTATACGGATTGAGAATAAAAATGAACTAAGGTCACTAATGATCAATGAATAGATCATGTGAAATAAATTATAGAATTTGAACCTACATGTACATATGTCTCAACAATCAAATATAAGAAACGGGTTTATAACATCCAAATAATATGGTTGCTAGTAAAATATCCTACACCCTCCGAGATACAGCGATTTATTAGATCATGTTGTTAGGATTTTTTTTTTTTTTTGGTCGGACATGTTGTTAGGATTTGCAATGCAAATATTTACCCTTGAAATCGATACTTCTCATGCAATCTCTCTATTGTTGTGAGCAAAATTTGTAAAATGCTAAGAAAAAAAAAAGACATTGGCGTGGAAAAAGAGAAAGCATATAGAAATCGATACCCTTATGAAAATATAGATTGAAAAAATATTTAAAAAATCACTTGAAGAAATATGCTTCATCCATAGACATTTGAGATCTGAAAAATGGATGCAGTATACATACTCTTCAAATCCTTCTTTACATTTGAAACAAAGAGAAGAAAAAAAAAACTGTAGCGCACAAGTTGAAAAACTACCTAGATCATAGCATACACTAAGGAGAAAAAGGGGACATGGAAGAGAAAAAAAGAGTATGAGAGCCAATGAAAAATAACCTGGAAGATTTAGACCGATGTGAGAGTTCAATGAGAATTTTGATGTATTTTTCAAAAACTAAGATAGAGATGAGATGATACAAAATGAAGACAAACTTTGAGAAGACACACTGGTAGTGCAGAACTCATCTCTATTTATATTGTCCTTCCTCATGCCTGATTGAGTAAATTCCAACTTACCATATTAGAGAGCTTTCTCAATATGACAACTCTTTTTAGTTGCTAAGAAATCCCAATTCTAATTGCCATCTTACATTTGTATTTGTATTTCATTCTTGAACTAGTCTTGTTTTATTGTATTGATTCTTTTCTTGGTCTACTATCCTCTCTATCTCACAATATTTAAAACAGTTTAATCTTAGTTAATCTTAATTTTTTCATAGATTCTCAGAGTAATCCACTGAAAAAGCGCAAGACCTTTCAATATCATTCCTTATGAAAAGAAACAATTGTCTTATCCGACGTGGACGGTATTTTGGTCCAAAATCTAGTAAGAGATTTGTAAGTTAAATATGTACTTGTTATCATATTGGCAAGCGATATATCTAAGTTCGCTAATTTGACTTCTTAAAATGGTCAACTGATGGATCTTCTAACTTAGTTACTGATTAGCTGTACATACCGTTAGAATTCCTTAATTTTCATTTGCTTATTTATATATTTTTCTCGTTGGCAACCGTTAACGGTTATTTTAGATTTTCTCAATTTCAATTTTTTTGTTATTGTTAAGTATATGAAGCCAATATTGTTACATCACCGACATAAAATGTCAATAGTGATTCTTCCAACTTTTGACTTAGAAACCAAAAAAAAAAAAAATTGTAATTCAATCAAGATTAGATATAAATTACTAATTAAAAATTCAACTCTACTTCATTTAGCCAAAGAATAATAAAAACTCTTTGAAATAAAATGATTGTCAATGGTTCATATGAAGATGATTATTTGTCCTCATGAATTTTAGTGGAAGGAAATCAGAAATCCTACAATAATAACATTCTTGCAGAAAAGAAAAGTATATGGATGCAAGAAATCATACATATTGACCTTTTCATGGGAAATGCTAAAGATATTTTACCATATACTCTCTTTTGCCCTTTTTAGATAGGTCTACTTTGGGAATAACTTGCTCACACGCATCAACACATGTATCCAACAATAAACCTCATAATATATCTTCCTGCTTTCATTTTTCTTCATCAAAGCTAATTAGGTATGTTCAAACTTGCTGTATTCTATTCATTTCCCTAATTAGCTATAAATTTATATGATTATACACTAATTATTTTACTAATTTAGTTGTAGCCCAATCTAGTCATTATCTATTTTTACGGCACTTGAATTCCCTTTTTGAATTTTCTTTTTGTTGCCATTTATTTAATTCTATTTGCATTTGAATTCTTTCCTTAATGCCTTTTTACCTTCCCTCGTCTTTAAATTGCATTCCTTGAGTAATTAATTTTTTTTCACATTCCAAATTGTAAAACAACAATCTAATAATTAGGTAGACATCCTTTTGTATAGATTTTTTTTTTGGCAAAGTCCTTTTGATTAGTTATTGACTTTGGAAGCTATTAACATGTTCCACATCTCTACCTCTCTTTGTATGCGTGTTTGTTTCTCTATTAAAAATAATTTAAAACATAATTTAGAGATGTTGGCATCTATAGTAATACATTTGCCTTTAGGTGCACGTTGAAGAAAAATGGTGTAAAGAGAAACACGATGTATAATAGACTTTTTCTCGTCTTCTTTATTTAAAAAAAAAAAAAACGTATAGGCTAGTTTTGAAGAAATAAAGGAGGGTAAAATGAAAGTCTCCTCATTCTAGCCTTAATAATATTTGACCTCTTCAAATGGCAAACCACAAAAAAGGGTCAAGATGAAAGGAACCCTAAAGATTGTCCAATTTCAAACCGTATAGATAGAGGGGAATCCGTGAAAGAGGTCCATTGCCACTCCACAATCGGTCCCATTCGCCATACACGATCTCATTGAAAATGAAGTGCTTCTTACAAGACAAATCCAACATGTTTCGGCCTAGACATTAGGTTCTGCCAAAGTTGACAGTTGATACTTTTGCGACCTTAAATGTATGAAAATGGCTTCCTCGCTCAATCCTAATTCTTCAAGGTGGAGCATTTCCTAATAAGAAAACATATGCGGAAAACCTTAGTATTTCATTATTAGCTTTTGTAATTAAATTATTTCTTAAGTATGGAAAATAATTTTTTTTTTTTTGGTAAGAAAGTATGGAAAATATTGTTTGCTTAAGGACTGAGTAAAGTTGCAACTGCATCACCCTTGATCTCGGTCAGTGTCTACATTGCATGCCCATTATTAGGGTTGTCAAAATGGGTCACGGAACCCATATTTTGACTTAAGTTTGTTAAAGTGGGTTAGAGATTGGTCACGTGAAATGTGGAATATGGGTCATAGATGGGTCCAAAGAGAAAGGCCTGGAAAAAAATTTGGATTTAGCGGAGCTCATGAAGCTTGGGCTCTTGAGATGACCGCTGCTTTCGTTGGTGTTGCTGCTATTGTCGCCACCACTCGGCAAAGTGCAAGCAGCCATGCACACTGATTCTTCGTAGCCGGAAGAGAGACCAAGACGATGGCGAAATGAGGGGGAGAGAGAGGAGAACTTGTAGCAGTTGTAGTACATGCGTGGAGAGCGAGAGTGCCGAGAAGTGCTCAACAAAAGAGTAAACACAGGTTCGGGATTCTCCTCTCTCTCTCTCTCTCTCTCTCTCGCTTGAGTGTGGCAAGTCGAAGAGACCCAACACGGCCTGCAATAATCCTTTTGTGGGGGACTGATTCAGGTGTTAAGATAACAAGGAAGCGGGTGAAAGCTTTGGCTTTTGCATGGTTCCATGTTTGTAGAGACCTAGAAAGACAGCGAAGGGAGGTGAGAAGCGAGAACAGGAAGCGGAAAAGGGCGGTGACGCCGGTATTTGGGTGGAGGCATTCGAGACCGCACATCTATGTTTTAGGAAGCACATCGAGGGTTGGAGGTGCTCGTAGAGTTCGGTATCAACGACCATTACATTAATCGAGTGGCACTCCAAGCTTTTCATTTCATCGACCATGCAAAATTGCAAATGGTAAGTGACAAATGAAAGCCCCGTGTCTTGGTTCAAAGTTCAATTAATAGTCTTTGTTTCAATTAAGGGCCACTTGATCTAATTAGCTTGATCAAGATTCCTGTTTCTCGACAAAAAATTAGTGGTCGTTAGATTAGAGAGGAAGAGAGCTTCGCACCCATCGTGTATGCTTTTGTATGCTTTTGATGTCATGGGATGCATATTAAATCACAGGTTGCAAAAGGAAAGAATCGTGTTCATCAATGCTAAATTTGCTTTGTGAAATTCATTCAAATTTGGCATGATATGCTGAAAATTCAAGGAAAGGGCATAACCGGACTGCCTCCATGGTAAATTTTGGTAAAATTATTGTCTTGCAATTTGTGCATGCATTCGATAAGGCATGATCTAAAACTACATTGTCTTAGTGTAACATGATCAGGTATTACAATAGCAAGAGAGGTCTTATTAAACATCATTTTTTGCCTCATCGCCATTTTCATGCTTTTGTCCATAATTCTACGTCCAAGCTCTCATTGAATCGACAAGCTGGTCCATGGAATTGTTCATTATTGAAAGGACACAATTTAATGAGGAAAATGGAGCTCAGGTTGGGTTGGGTTGGGTTAGGTATGGGTTAGGTCAGGTATCATTCTCTAAAATTATTAAATGGGTTAAATTGAGTCCGATTGTTTTCAATTCAATCCAAACCTGAACTATGCATGTGGAGATGATTTATAACAGCCTTACTAATAAGACATTTCAATATTAGCAAGAGAGAAGAAACTAGAAAATTATGATAACGAAATTTATATTCTTCCCATCATCTCATAAGACATGTTATGGGAAAAAAAAACACTACAATTATCATAACTTTCATACGGCATTCACTTGAGTACTATAACTTGCTTAAGACGTTCACTTGAGTACCATAGTCATATAACTTTCATTTGAGTGCCATAGTCATATAACTTTCGCTCGATATCTTAAATGCCATAACTTCTTCAAAATGTTCATAACAAGTGTTATGCCACATCATATTTCCGCCATTTGTGCAAATGTTTTCAAAAATTCTTGGCACTTAAATAATTGATTGGAAGTCATGATATTTAAGTGATTTTTTTTTCTTTTTTGAAGCTATGGCACTTAAATGTCAAAAAAAAAAAATTATGGTACTCAGGTAAGTACCATACAAAAGTTATGACATTTATGATGTCCTTATCCCAACATGTCATACATTTCGAGATGCATTCCGATATATTCTTCACCGTCGTCATATGCATCTTCCAAGCTATACGTGTAAATTAATTTCCAAAATTCTTCATCAATTTGGACTTGTTAGACTAGATATAGCTTCTCATTTATTTCTCAATGAATAGTGAATATATTAAAAGAAATCAAATTTCACTACAATCAAGACCGTAAATTCATCCTCTGGCAACGGTGTTATCCAAAATTTATTTTTAATTTACTAGCCAGAAGAAATAATTATCCTTTAAAATCTTATCGAATTGATTTGAAGATAACAATTATTATTACTAAAAAAATATTGATCTCCACGGCATGCTGCACGAAATATTTGGAGTCATACTGTATGTTTCATAGTACTATAAAAGAGATTATGCATATACTAAGTAAAGCCAACACTATAATGCTAAAAACTATTGAAAACAAAGAAAGAACAACTGAAGGCAAGACTTTAACAAGGGCCGGTAATGTGCCTACGTCGTCGAGCAAAACTCTTACACCCTTCTTTTTATGTCTTAAGAATAGTCATTATTCTCTATATGTATGGAACAAGGTTGCTACAATGAAAGCAACAAGCAACGATAAGGAGAAAATCTATTTCTTTCTTTTTATTTACAAAAAAAAAAAAAGGAGTAATTAATCGTGACATGTTCGCTAAAAAAAAATCTTTTGGTAGCAAATCATTTATTAAGAAAATAATGCTATGGTGTCAATCACTAGTCAATATGCTTTTCTCTCATGCTTTCTTCATTCATGGTTTGATATTTTGGTGTCCTAGGCATAGAGGAACCACACAAATCCATCCCGAACTTGGTGGTTAAACTCTACTGTGGTGACGGTACTATAAGGGAGGTCCTGTGGAAAAATAACTTGACGCCAGGATGATAAAAAGCTTAACACCTCTCATTCTTATTACTACTTTTTCTTATATATTGAAAAAGAAAAAGAAAAGGAAAAAGGTCCTTTTATTCAAAACCTCAATTCCAAAATACTATTTCTCAATGATATCCCACTAACAAGACAATTGGTTGAACCCTGTGAAACCATTTAATAGAAGTTCATTGATATCTTCTTTTTATAAAGCAAATCGACTTCCATTCTTGAATAATCCACATCACTTATGCTTCTATAGTAACAAAAGATTCCCATTTTATGTGGAAAGTGCATGTATCCATAATTATGATTTTACATATGGACAATTCCTCAATAGGAGCTGAATATGCAACAGCACTCCAAGGGCGCATACCCAGACATAAACTAAGTTCTCACTCATGACCCATGTAACAAACTACACCAAGTAAGAAGTTTTGATCAATTAGCTCATAAGGATCACCATTGTATAACCATTCATCAATAGATGATGCTTCCCATATTGGGTAAAAATGCAAACCTATAGCTGTATAAGTACGGATTTAAGGATGAGGAATTAGCATACCGATTCACTTTCTTCCTTCCCATTCCTAGAAAAGGAAACTCTTTTTCTTTTTTTCTTTTTTGAGAGTGTTATTCTCCAATTGAGATGAAACCTGGTCCCTAATTCTAATCAGTATTATTCTTATTAGGAATTTCCTATTGAAAAAAATCCATTTTAAAATCAACTATAATTCAATATATCGAAATATCTAAAATCTCTCTCTCTGTCTCTCTCTCTCTCTCACGTTTCCAAGGAAGTCGGTTTCTTTCACGTTTCCAAGGCTGGAACCGTTGGTTCTACTTGAGAATTGATTCAAACAGGTTTCAAACTGGTTCAATTCTCGAATTGAAATGTCTTCTTACCAGTTTTGAAGCTTCTTTTAGGAAAAAAAAAAAATATACTAATGCATCCATCGAGAATTAAACCACGACCTTCCTTATATATAAACGACATAACGACTTTGGTCAAACATTGTAATTGTTTAAGTATGGGCTTGTTATGGGCTTGTTATGGGCTTGTGCAATTTATTGGCCCGCCAAGTACAAACCCATCGCTTTGTTTTTATCTCAGATAGTTGAGTTACAATTTGTGCAGCAAATCAGTAATTTGTTGTTCGATCAAATCACACGAACTCTATCATATTTAGTTATATTCCAATTAGAGATCCATAAGACCACACGTATTATAGTTTTTCAACATGTACTTAGTACTTTTGGTCAATTTGGGGTTAATTGGGAGAGATGTGCTTGAATTCACGATCTGTGGATCCTCACCTCGAAAAAATGATCTGACCTTAGAACTCGAACAAGTTACTAAGGGTTGGGGAAATTGTATTGAATTTTTCAAACATTATGTACGAACTGTAATAAGGTACTAAATTTTCCACACATTCAAGTTCCGAGTATTTTTCTAGAAAGTGCAAATAAGCCCTTCTGACGAGCAATATTAAAGAATACGAGCTTGGCATTTGAATTGCCTACATGAAAACTTTAAATTTTGCTCTTATTGGAAAAAGGTTATGATTTAGGCAAGCAAATTAGAAGGTTTCGTACTCAAGTTATTGGATCATATTCTTGAGTGAGTCTGTGGTTCCTCGTGGTGAACACGCCTTCATAGATTTTCACAATTGAATGAAAATACATATATAACTTGGAAAATATCACCAAACTAACATAAGAACAACATATATAGGATTTGTGGCAATAATACGGTTACTATAGTTTATTACCTATTCATCTTACATGAAAAATTAACAAATGCACGCACCTTAGATATTAATTAACAAAATGTAGATATAAATTTTGGACAAACACGATTAATATAAAATGCATCGTTATTATTTTCTCAAGTTAATGAATATAAAATGCGTAAAACTTTAATTACTAAACAAATGCGTATATAATGAGTAAAAAATGCATAGAAGATAACTAAAGGATAATTACATAAATCATCCATGTACTTTGGTCAAATGTACATAAATTTTAATTTGTTCTATTTTATCTTTGAACTTTTGATATATGTTGAATGTCTTCCCTGAACTTAAATTAATGAAATGACCGCATTGAATATTTTCATTTTGTCTACGACATGATCATATCAAAAGTTCAAGGACCACATCGATGAAATTAAAATTCAGAGATGATATTGCTCATTCAGCTAAAATTGAATGGTCATATTGTTCATGGATGATGTTGCACATTGCGTCAATGTTCATGAATTATTTACGAAAATTTTATCAACATGAAAAGGTGGAGAAGTAGAAGCAGAGAGCTGGAGCGGATGAAGTTGAGTTCAGTATTCAGTGAATGCTGGCTTGTTTCTCTTTCTTTCTTTCTCTCACTCTCTCTCTCACGGTGTCTTTGTCCCCACTCTCCCTCCCTGCTGTTAAAATATGTCTCGAGTTTAAGCCCGAAGCGAATTACTAATTTTTTGAATAAAATAAAATTGGAGAAAAGTTTCCTCTTTGTTGCGGAATCCGAAACGCCGAAGGAAGAAAACCTGCATGCGCGTGAAGATGAAGGTTTCCTCGTAGGCCCAAGATAAAATATAAAAGATACGGGTGAAGTTTTCTGTAGGCGTTCGAAAGGTGGGGCCCAAAGTCAAATATTTGACTTTGGGCACACAGTGGAAAGAATGAAGCCTTCGCACGTGGAGTCCCTGCACGGAAAAGCCGAGAGAGGAAGTCTGCCGCGTGAAGCCAAAATATGAAGGTGGGGCCCAATTGGGCACACACATACATATATAAATCGCAATCTCCAGGAGGGGTTTCTTTTTTAGCTTGGTCGTCGCAGCAGCTTACGAAAACCCTATGAAGCCGCATGTCCTTGATCCGTGAGGATTACAAAGCTGTGAGTCCTTGAAGCTGCGCGTGTTATACTTTGAGCTTGAACGCGCGGTAATTTTGTGGCGTGAGTTTATACCAAATGAGCTATTTATTTATAAATACTTTGGGTTTGTGGTTAAATTAGAGTTTGGGAAATACCGAGAGAGTGTTTGAGTGACTCGAGTGTGTAATCTCCTTGTATCGCTTGATTTATAGTGAAATTCGCTGCTGCTCTCCCCATGAACGTAGGTCTTTACGATTGAACCACGTAAATCTGATGTCCGATTTATATATTTTTTTTTCTATCTATATTATTGTTCGATCGCTTGCCCCAGTCGCAACAAGTGGTATCAGAGCCAGGCTTGGCTAAGTTGAAGCGAATCGATGGCAATAGAAGAAGTAAAAATGAGATCGACAGATTTGATGTGAATGATTTTAGTTTCTAGAATATGCAAATTAAAGATTATCTTTACCAGATGAATTTGCACTTGCCTTTATCTGGGGAGAAACCAGAGACTATGAAGCAAGCTGATTGGGATTTGCTAGATAGATGAGCTATGGGTGTTATTCGGCTGACGTTGGCTTGTAACATTACGTTTAACATCCTAAAGGAGAATACCACTGCTGATTTGATGCAAGCCCTGTCGGATATGTACGAGAAGCCCTCTGCGATCAACAAGGTCTGTTTGATGCAACGTCTATTTAACTTAAAGATGAAAGAAGGTGCGTCAATTGCAGATCATATCAATGAATTCAATGTGATTGTTAGTCAATTGAGTTCAGCTAAGATTGATTTTGAAGATAAGGTATGTGCTTTGATTTTGTTATCTTCATTGCCTGATAGTTGGAATACTATCGTTACTACTGTTAGTAATTCCTCTGGGTCAACAAGTTTGACATTTCATGGGGTTCGAGATTTGATTCTGAGCGAGGATATTCGTAGAAGAGAATCTGGTGAACTTGTATCTGCTGCTTTAGGAGGTGAAAATAGAGGAAGATCTAGAACACGTGTGGATAATGGTAGTACTAATATGAACAGACGTAGTCAATCTAGGACTGCTAATGTTGTCTGTTGGAGCTGTGGCAAGAGAGGGCATCTTAGAAGGGATTGCCTTAAGTTAAAGAATGAGAAGGGCAAGGGAATTATGGTTGATTCTACAGATAATGTTGCAGCTATAGCAAATAATGTCGATTATGTCTTGTCTATCACTAATGATTCATCGTTTGATGGATGGATTATGGACTTTGGTTGTTCTTTTCATGTCACATCAAATAGAAACTGGTTTATCACTTATTAGTGCATGGGTAATGGTAAATTCCAGTTAGGAAACAACGCTGAGTGCGATATTGTGAGTGTTGGTGATGTTAAAATCAAAATGCATGATGGTATTGTGAGGACATTGACTGGAGTGAGGCATGTTCCAGAATTAAAAAAGAACTTAATTTCCTTGGGTGCCCTAGATTCAACTGGTTGCAGGTATTCTGCAAAAGGTGGAGTTCTGAATGTTGTTCGAGGTGCCCTAGTGATAATGAAAGGAATCAAGCATGATGGCCTGTATAAACTTCAAGGTGAGACAATGACAGGTTTCGCCTCGGAGGCGTCGGATACATCTGTTCGAGAGTCTTTTGACTGCTCGAAGAAGACCTAGAGGCTTGTGCCAATGCATAAGTTTGATGCTGGTGTCAGGATCTCGCAGTCAAGAGCTTTGATCGAGATGGAGACTGGTAAGTCGATCAAGCATGTGCAGACTGACAATAGCATGGAGTTTTGCTCAGAGCTGGCAAATAAATTATGTATGAAAGAGGGCATAGTGAAACACCACACTAGTGCCGCACTAGTGCTAGTAACACAACAATTTGCAGAATTGATGAGCAGAACATTACTAGAGACAACCTGAAAAATTATCTCTAGTGCTGGTATTGAAGCTGATGTGTTAAGTATGGGAAGCTACCTAGTGAATAGATCCCCATCAACTGCTATTGAATGGCGGACTCCTGAAGAAGTGTGGTCAGGTAATGTTGATGGTTATTCTATTATTAGAATGTTTGGTTACCCATGTTATTTTTGAGTGAGTGATGGTAAGCTCAATTGGAGGGCAATGTGCATATTCCATGGCTATGCACAAGGTGAGCAGGGCGACCAATTGTGGTGCCCAGATATAAATTCACTTGTTAACAGCAGAGAAGTTACCCTTGATGAGTCTCCAATACTTCTGGCTATGATTGTTTATGGCAGTGTTAATATGGATCTGGACGGTGTTCAGCTTGAAGTGGAGTTGCGACCAAAAACTCCTGAGGTAGCGAATACAAGCATTAGCAAAATAATCGACACAAATGGTGCTCATAGCGAGGTGGAGCCTATAGAGCCAACGGTTGCTATAACTGCTGATATTGACAAGGTATGTATTCGATCTCTTGATAAATATGGATGCAGCAATGATTTTACTTTGTTTGCGGTTGAGGAGGTTGTGTCAGAAAATTCTTGCGGAGCAGTTAAAGGTGCATGTGGAGTTGGTATTCTGATGAGGTCCTCAGTTATGACGAAGTTCAAGCGAGGCTTGGACTTGAATAATATTTGTGGCGGTTGAGCCCATCAGGGGCTATGAGAAAGTAGCGGTAGAATTTGATTTTTTGCGAAGCGATTGCAATTTGGCTAAAACGTCGAGCCAAGGTGGAGATTATTAAAATATGTCTCGAATTTAAGCCTGAAGTGAATTACTGATTTTTTAAATAAAATAAAATTGGAGAAAAGTTTCCTCTTTGCTACGGAATCCGAAACGCCGAAGGAAGAAAACCTGCATGCGCGTGAAGAGGAAGGTTTCCTCGTAGGCCCAAGATAAAATATAAAAGATACGAGTGAAGTTTTCTGTACGCGTTCGAAAGGTGGGCCCAAAGTCAAATATTTGACTTTGGGCACACAGTGGAAAGAATGAAGCCTTCGCAAGTGGAATCCCTGCGCGTAAAAGCCGAGAGAGGAAGTCTGCCGCGTGAAGCCAAAATATGAAGGTGGGGCCCAATTGGGCACACACACGCATATATAAATCGCAATCTCCAGGAGGGGTTTCTTTTTTAGCTTGGTCGTCGCAGTAGCTTTATGAAAACCCTACGAAGCCGCACGTCCATGATCCGTGAGGATTCTGAAGCTGCGAGTCCTTGAAGCTGCGCGTGTTATACTTTGAGCTTGAACGCACAGTAACTTTGTGGCGTGAGTTTATACCTAGTGAGCTATTTATTTATAAATACTTTGGGTTTGGGGTTTGGGAAACACCGAGAGAGTGTTTGAGTGACTTGAGTGTATAATCTCCCCGTATCGATTGATCTATAGTGAAATTCGCTACTGCTCTCCCTGTGAACGTAGATCTTTAGGACTGAATCACGTAAATCTAGTGTCCGATTTATTTATTTTTTTTCTGTCTATATTATTGTTCGATCACTCGCCCCAGTCGCAACACCTGCAACATATTCTTGCCTTCACTTCGTTCTGAAGCTCTCACTTCCATCAGCGCTGCCAGAATCGTTGGCGACGAGTGTGACTCTTCCTTTTGGCGACCTTTCAGTTCTCCTTCTTTTCCTTTGGCTTCTCAACTTTGAGGAACTCCAGTTCCTCGGTTCCATGCAAAGGAACCACGGGAGTGGATGGCGATGATCTGGTCGTCCATGGCATGGAAACGACCATGGCTGCCGTTGTGAGCTGTCTCTCTCTCTCTCTCTCTCGACATTTGATGGCTTGAGGGGGGAGGCTAGTTTTGTGGCGATCATTGGTTTTGTGATTGGTTTTATTTTCGCGTTCAGGCGAGAGGCGATGGACAAATTCTATGTCAAGTCGTGTGGTCTCAGGTACGTGGAGTGTGGCAAGCCGAAGAGACCCAACACCGCCTGCAATAATCGTTTTGTGGAGGATTGATTCAGGTATAATGATAACGAAGAAGCAGTTGAAAGCTATGGCTTTTGGATGGTGCCGTGTTTGTAGAGACCAAGAAAAAAAGCGAAGGGAGGTGAGAAGCGAGAACAGGAAGTGGATAGGGGCGGTGATGCTTGGTAGGGAGGCGTCCGTATTTGGGTGGAGGCATTCGAAACCGCACATCTCTGTTTTAGGAAGCACGTCGAGAGTTGGAGGTGCTCGTAGAGTTCGGTATCAACAACCATTACATTCCTCGAGTGGCACTCTTTTCATTTCATCGACCATGCAAAATTGCAAATTGTAAGTGATAGATGAAAGCCCCATGTCATGGTTCAAAGTTCAATTAATAGTCTTTGTTTCAATTAAGGGCCAGTTAATTAGCTTGATCAAGATCCCTATTTCTCGACAAAAGATAAGTGGTCGTTAGATTAGAGAGGAAGAGAGCTTTCCATCCATCTTGTATGCTTTTGATGTCATGCGATCCATATTGAATCACAGGTCGCAAAAGAAAAGAATCGTGTTCATCAATGCTAAATTTACTATACGAAATTCATTCAAATTTGGCATGATATGCTGAAAATTCAAAGAAAGGGTATAATTGGACCGCCTCCATAGTAAATTTTGGTAAAATTATTGTCTAGCAATTTGTGCAAGCATTTGATAAGGCATGATCTGAAACTGCAATGTCTTAGTGTAACATAATCGGGTATTACAGTAGCAAGAGAGGTCTTATCAAACATCATCCTTCGCCTCATCGCCATTTTCTTGCTTTTGTCCATAATTCTACGCCCAAGCTCCCTCATTGAATTGACAAACTGGTATGGAATCGTCCATATTCTTGAAAGGACACAATTTAATGAGGAAATAGAGCTCAGGTTGGGTCGAAACTTTTAGTACTTAATTATCTCATTGTGCCAAGTTTTGACACTTGTAATGTACTTCTTCCCTTATTTATGCTTTTTCTTTGGAATATCATCAAATCTTGATATCCTGAACAACAAATGGAAATGGTGTGTCATGTCCTGACCCTTCCCTCGCCACGGAAACGTGACATTTGCTTCATCAAGATTAATTTTGCATTAGGTAGCTTTTAGTCATATTTCACATAATGAAAATAAAAAGGTGCCTTCTCTCTATTATTGTGACTGCGAGCGCATGTTGTCATGGTGCATGTTTGTGGATCAATGAATCCGTGTTTACGTATTGCTTTCTTCACCTAGGATCCCCAAAAAGTCACTGCATAAAATAGACGGCCCTTTATAACGATGTAAAAAATATGTCGACATTTTGAATGTAAATATAAGAATTTCGTCTAAGAAAAAGATTTGTGAGTTTGAAAGAGAGAGATTATCTACCGTTGATATAACTAATATCATCTTTGCCCAATATAATCACCATATAGCCCCATTTTATTATAAAGATCTCCTATATATTGTAATTGTCATTTTATGTTTATAAGCATAAAAGGTTTGAATCGCATTCAATATCCGAATTATCTTGGCAGATGGTGTTTGTTGCTCGGAAATCGGTTGGCTTTTATTCTACTTATCATCATAATGTCATCGATTATCGTCAAAGTTTATATCTACTCATTGTCAAAACAGAGACGGGTTACGGTTTTCTTCAATATCAATTTATTTGTTATTTTATTTAATTATTATTGGCGCATGATATCGTGTTGCTTTCAAACTGTTCCTTAAAGTTAGACCCAGAGAAATTACATATTCAATAATGTTAAATATATTAGAATCAATTGAAACTCCATCAATCTCCTCTGAAACCATTACACTAACTACTTCAAAGACGAAATATGCCTCATTCATAATTTTATAGCTTTTCTTTTGCAAAGTGGACAAAGGTTCCTCCTCATGAGCCATTTCTCAATACAACCATAGTGAAAGTGATGCCCACAATCTAACTGTCCAAGCTTATCTTCAACGATATAGTCATCCTGCAATTAGTCCAGCAAAATAAAAGGTACAATTTAGTAGCATATATGAATAAGCCTAGTTTGAATTTAACTAAGATAATTACTTATGGACAACAAAATCATTCCTCAATTCTATCTTAATATGTTCTTGAGTAAATGAAGTGGTTCTTACCAGACAAATACAACAAGATTCAGCTTCGACACTAGATTCTTCCGAAGTAGAGGGTTGGAGTTGATATCGTTGTGACCTTACATGTGTTGAGATGGCTTCCTCACTCAATCCTATGGATACATCTCCACCCTATTCATCAAGGTGGACCAATTCTTCATCAAAAAGCATATGAGGAAAACCTAAGTACTTCATAATCACCTCTCCTCAAGTAAATTATTTATCAAGTATCGAAAACATTGCTCACTCAAGGGCTGAGTAAAATCACAACTAGATGTCCCTTGATATCGATCAATCTCTACATCAATGCAAATTTGGCTCAAGCATACATATGAGATGAACTATAATAATTTCACTAGTTTAAACATTCCAACATAAGCATGAGAGATAAAACTCAAGAATCATGTCCACAACAAAACTCATGATCGAGGGTGACAAATATAATTACTTGAAAACATCTATGTCCACTATAAAACTCATGACGCCACCGCAATGTTTGAAGTCATGTACAAGCAGCAATTTCTATTTAGTTAACTTTTTATAGTTCATGATACTATAAAAGAGATTATGCATATACTAAGTTAAAATTCAATCATTTAGGTGGAAATTTAAAATACATGCAAGCAAGTACGAATCTCCATGGAGACATAATAATAGGTAATGACAATGATGACATTACTAGATTGTGGTTAATAATTGCCCAAAAAAACAAAATCCCATTGAAAGCTCAATAGGACATTACCTTTTTCTACATGACATGAATTTGCATATATTTTATGAAATTCTTAAAAAGGTATATTTAATTACCTATTATCATGATATGGTCTATAAATTAAAGTTCATATCCAATATAGAAATGAGAATCACAAGTTTAATATGATGCAATTTTCATTTGGCATCAAGAACATGAGGTATATCGAAATGCATCACATAATTGGTAGTAAAAATCCATCCCTATTTAAAGTTCTCAATCTCAAATACTCTTTTTAGGAAATATATCAACGAATTTCCAACGGATTATCATAGTTAATTAAGGAACCAAATTGAGAATTGTGCAAAAAATTGTTGGGTGTTCAAGTCTAGTACTATAAATACGACCTCATCGTTCCTAGGATGAAATATGAATATATAATGATATAATAATATTGCATTTTTTGAAACATACCTCACGCATTCTTATTTGGATAGTGTCCCAAGGTGATGGAGAAGATATCTCAGGATGAGCTCTAGCTCGCCTCACCCCTCTACTCGCCCATGTCAGCATCCCAGTTGTCGCAGAAGTAAATTGATCCACTGGTGTAATATGGCTAATGGAACGCATTGCACTCCTTGGAGAATTGTTCTCTTCGAGTACATTATTAATGTGATCGTTCCTGTTGTTGTCTCGATTTTCCATTGTAGAGACCTGTAAATGTAAATTCCTTTTTTAGAGGATTGACAATAAAAATATTTGTATAAGTATGTGTGTGGATATAGGTTGTTCATTATGCGGGAATAACTCTAAAAATATGAAACCAATATGTTTCTTAACAAAATATTAACAAGTTATTTACTAAATCATAAGAAAGAGCATAAGATCACCTCAGGAATAAATGTTAAATTTTTTGCTAGTGAATGAACGAATTTCAAATTATTTATCTATGCTTAAATTAAACTGGTTATGGATACCGAAGCATACATTCATCGTCAAATGGCTAATCAACCTACTAAGTGCACAGAACTCCTTTTGATGATTTTACATATAAAAAAAAATGCTAAACCATGTGTGATCGACTATGTAGTGACCCTTTCGCATTTGTGTTAAAACTATTTATGAAACTTAAATCAATATACAAGAGGAGTGTACATATCCTATTTTAATTGGTAGTATATACGTCAGGAAAGTTTGTTTCTGTCTAGGGATGCATTCCTACTCGAATTATTGGAGGGGCTAAGTTGGAATTTAATTGCTTTCGTAGTAGATATAAAACAAGAAAAAAATTCCAATTGCTATAAATTTTCTTTCAGTCCCTACACATTCTTTTAATTGATTTGTCACCAAAGAATGAGCAAGACAAGTAATTAACCATGTGACATTGAAATCGAAAATTTTGGAAACAGGATCTAAAAATTTTCAAACTGACCTAATTTTCATATTTATAATAGTACGCAAAAAAGATTATTGCAGTTGATTTTATATCATAATAAAATGATAGTTTTCTAAATGGTCACTAAGGACAATTTTGATAAGACTAATAGGCAATAAAAGAATCAAGGTTTTGATGAAATTTTAGTATAAATATTAGGGATAAGTTCACTAGAAGTTCTAAAACTTGTCATGAAAATGTAATTAAGTCCTAAAAGTTACAAAAAGTGCAATCAAATCTTAAAACTAGTCAATTTGATTCAATCAAGTCCTTCCATTAATTTTGTCCAATTTAGCTAATAGAAAATGCTAACGTGTCTTATTTGATTTCTTGCTTAAGACACATGGCAATGATGTGGCACCCACCAAGTGCCATGTTAGGAAAAAAAAAACTTTAAGAATTGTAATTACAAAAAAAAATTAGATTAAAAATTAAAAAGAAAAACACAAACTCAACCATGGTTTGGCCAAGCCCTCACTAGTGGCCGTTGCCATAGCCACCAGGAAGGATCGATGGAGGTCACCAGGGCCTTCCCGAAGCCTGGCGACCATCGCAAGCCTTGGACAAGGCCTCTACCCCAGACAAGGCCATGGTGGCCCGAATCTAGGGGAGGGCGCGACCCTTCCCTTAGATTTGAGTTAGGGTCACCAGGCTTGCCCAAGGTCGCTCACCCCAAGCAAAATGGCTAGAATGAACTTTACAAGCAAAGAAGCTCATGACCATTTATTAAGGCTTTTAAAAAAATTCAATAGTGTACGGAATGGAGAAAAAACATTGAGAATATACATACTTGCTTTGAGAAGCATCGACCAGATGTTAACCTTGATTGAAATTAGCCTGCAAAAAATGGTCATTCATTAAAAGAAAAATGATAAATACATGTAAAAACTTATTTAAATAGACAAAAGGTGAGCAAATAATCATAGATTCACTAGAGAACATAATAGATGATATATCTCATATGATCTAAGATACATCTACATCGTTATACGAATTGAGGATAAAGATAAACTAAGGTCACTAGTTGATCAATGAATTGATCACGTGAAATAAATTATAGAATTTGAACCTACATGTATCTCTTTCTCAACAGTCAACTATAAGAAATGGGTTTATAACATCCAAATAATATGGTTGTTAGTAAAAAATATCCTACACCAACCGGGATACAACAATCTATTAGATTGGGTTGTTAGGCTTTGGAATGCAATTATTTACCCTTGAAATCGATGCTTCTCATACAATCTCTCTACCATTGTAAGCAAAATTTGTAAAATGCAGCAAAAAAGACTTTGGCATGGAAAATGAGAAAGCATATAGATTGTTGCAAACATTGATACCGTAATAAAAAATATATATTAAAAAATCACTTGAAGAAATATGCTTTATCCATCAAACACATCTGAGATCTGAACAATGGATGTAGTATACATACTCTTTAAATTCTTCTTCACATTTGAAATCAAGAGGGAAAAAAAACATAGCGCATGTTGAAAAACTACATATATCATAGCACATGCTAAGGAGAAAAAAGGGATATGGAAGGGGAAAAAAGAGAATGAGAGACAATGAAAAATAACCTGGAAGATCTAGACCGATGTGAGAGTTAAAGAATTTTGATGTAATTTGCGTAGACTAAGATAGAGATGAGATGATACAAAATGAAGATAGACTTTGAGAAGACAGGTCAGTAGTGTAGAACTCGTCTCTATTTATATTGTCCTTCCTCATGCCTGATTGAGTAAATTCCAACTTACCATATTGTAGAGCTTTCCCAGTATGACAACTCTTTTTAGTTGCTGAGAAATCCTAATTGCAATTGTCATCTTACATTTGTATTTGTATTTGTATTTCATTTTTAAACTAGTCTCATTTTATTGAATTAATTCTTTTCTTGGTCTACTATTCTCCCTCTCCCGCAATATTTAAAATGGTTTGATCTTAGTTAATCTAAATTTTTTCATAGATTCTCAGAGTAATCCCCTGAAAGAGCGCAAGACCTTTCAATATCATTGCTTATAAATGGAAACAATTTTCTTATCCGATGTAGACAGTGTTAAGGTCTGGAATCTAGTAAGAGATTTGTAAGTTAAATATTTACTTGCTATCATATTGGTAAGCGATATATCTAAGTTCGTTAATTTGACTTCTTAAAATGGTCGACCGTTGGATCTTAAAACTTAGTTACTGATTAGCCGTACTTATCGTTAGAATTTCTTAATTATCCTCTACTTATTTATATATATTTTTCTCATTGGCAACCCTTAACGGTTACTTTAGATTTTCTCAATTTCAATTTGTTTGTTTTTGTTAAGTATATGAAACCAATATTGTTACATCAGCGACGTAAGATGTCCATGTTTTAGTGATTATTCCAAGTTTAATCTTAGAAATGAAAAAAAAAATGTAATTCAATCAAGATAAGATATAGATTACTAACTAAAAATGCAACTCTACTTCATTTAGCCAAAGAATAAGAAAATAAAATTGAATTAAAATGATTGTCAATGGTTCATATGAAGATGATTATTTGTCCTCATGAATTTTGGTGGAAGGAAATCGGAAATCCCACAATAATAACATTGTTGCAGAAAATAAAAGTACATGGATGCAACAAATCATAGACAATGACCTTTTCATGGGAAATACTAAAGATATTTTACCATATACTCTCTTTTGCCCATTTTAGATAGTTCTACTTTGGGAAAAACTTGTTCACACACATCGACACACATATGTAGCAATAAACCTCAGTACATATCTTTGTGCATTCATTTTTCTCCATCAAGGCTAATTAGGTATGTTCAAACTTGGTGTATTCTATTCATTCCCTAATTATCTATAAATTTATATGATTATACATTAATTATTTTACTAATTTAGTGGTAGCCCAATCTAGTCATTATCTATTTTTAGGGCATTCGAATGCCCTTTTTGAATTTTCTTTTTATTGCCATTTATTTAATTCTATTTGCATTTTAATTCTTTCCTTAATGCCTTTTTTTTCCTTCCGTTGTCTTTAAAATGCATTCCTTTAGTAACTTTTTTTTTTTCAAATTCTGAATCGTAAAACGACTATATAATAATTAGGTAGATATCCTTTTATGTAGATTTTTTTTTTGGCAAAATCCTTTTGATTAGTGATTAACTTTGGAAGCTATTAACACGTGCCTCATCTCTACCATTCTTTGTACGCGTGTTTGTTTCACTATTAAAAATAATTTAAATCATAAATTTAGAGATGTTGGCATCTATTGTAATTCAATTGTCTCGTCTTCTTTATTTACCCAAAAAAAATGTATAGGGTAGTTTGAAGAAAAAAAGGAGGGAAAATGAAAGTCTCCTCATTTTTAGCCTTAATAATATTTGGCCTCTTCGAATGGCAAAGCACAAAAAGGGTCAAGATGAAAGGAGCCCTAAAGATTGTCCAATTTCAAACCGTATGGAGTGGGAGGAATCCGTGAAAGAGGTCCATTGCCACTCCACAATCGGTTCCATTTGCCATACACCATCTCATTAAAATTGAAGTGGTTCTTACCAGACAAATACATGTTTTGGCCTCGACATTAGGTTTTGCCAAAGTCAAGGGTTGATACTTTTGCAATCTTAGATGTGTGAGAATCGCTTCCTCACTCAATACTAGTTCTTCGAGGTGGAGCATCTCCTATTAAGAAAACATATGCAGAAAAACTTAGTATTCATTATTACCTTTGGTTAAGTAAATTATTTCTTGAGTATGGAAAATATTGTTTGCTCAAGGACTGAGAAAAGTCGCAACTACATCACCCTTGATCTTGTTCAGTGTCTACGTTGCAAGCCCATTATTAGGGTTGTCAAAATGGGTCACAAAACCCATATTTTGGCTTAAGTTTGTTGAAATGGGTTAGAGATGGGTCTCGTGAAATGCGGCATATAAGTCATAAATGGGTCCAAAGAGAAAAGCCTAAAAAAAATATGGATTTAGTGGAGCTCGTGAAGCTTGGGCTCTTGCGACGACCGCTGCTTTCGTTGGTGTTGCTGCTATTGTTGCCACCACTCAACAAAGTGCAAGCAGCCATGCACACTGATTCTTCGTAGGAGGAAGAGAGACCAAGACAAGGTGAAATGAGGGGGAAAGAGTGGAGAACTTGTAGCAGGTGTAATACATGCGAGGAGAGCGAGAGTGCACAGGAAGTGCTCAACAAAAAGGCAAACACAAATAATAAAACACAGGTTCGGGATTCTTCTCCTCTCTCTCTCTCTCTCTCTCTCTCTCTCTCTCTCTCGCTTGAATGTGGAAGTCGAAGAGACCCAACACGGCCTGCAATAATCCTTTTGTGGGATATTGATTCAGGTGTTAAGTTAACGAGGAAGCAGGTGAAAGCTATGGCTTTTGGATGGTGCCGTGTTTGTAGTGACCTAGAAAAAAAAAGCGAAGGGAGGCCAGAAGCGAGAACAGGAAGTGGATAGGGGCGGTGATGGTTGGTAGAGAGGCGTCGGTATTTGGGTGGAGGCATTCGAAACCGCACATCTATGTTTTAGGAAGCACGTCGAGAGTTGGAGGTGCTCGTAGAGTTCGGTATCAACAACCATTAAATTCCTCGAGTGGCACTCCAAGCTTTTCATTTCATCGACCATGCAAAATCGATTATTGTAAGTGACAAATGAACACCCTTGTCATGGTTCAAAGTTCAATTAATAGTCTTTGTTTCAACTAAGGGCCAGTTAATTAGCTTGATCAAGATCCCTGTTTCTCAACAAAAAATTAGTGGTCGTTAGATTAGAGAGGAAGAGAGCTTCGCATCCATCACGTATGCTTTTGATGTCATGTGATGCATATTAAATCACAGGTCGCAAAAGGAATGAATCGTGTTAATCAATGCTAAATTTACTTTGCGAAATTCATTCAAATTTGACATGATATGCTTAAAATTTAAAGAAAGGGTATAACTGGACTGCCTCCATAGTAAATTTTGGTAAAATTCTTGTCTTGCAATTTGTGCATGCATTCGATAAGGATGATCTAAAACTGCATTGTCTTAGTGTAACATGATCGGGTATTACAGTAGCAGGAGAGGTCTTATTAACATCATCCCTCGCCTCATTGCCACTTTCATGCTTTTCTCCATAATTCTACGCCCAAGCTCTCTCATTGAATGAACGAGCTGGTCAATGGAATTGTCCATTCTTGAAAGGACACAATTTAATGAGGAAATGGAGCTCAGTTTGGTTAGGTTAGGTATGGGTTGGGTATTATTCTCTAAAATTATACTATGATTAAATGGGTTAGATTGAGTTGGACTATTTTCAATTCGATCCAAACCCGAACTATGCATGTAGAGATGAATTATAACTTCACTAATTAGACATTTCAATATTAGCAAGAGAGAAGAAACTAGAAAATTATAATCATGAAATTTCTATTCTTCACATCATCTCTTAACACATGTTATGGGAAAAGGACACTGCAATTGTCATAACTTTCGTACAGCATTCATTTGACTGTCATAATTTTTTTTTTTTTCGATCACTCAAGTACTATAACTTATTTAGGACATTTCCTTGAATGCCATGCTATGGTCATATAACTTTTTTTTTTTCAATCAATCACTTGATTGCCATAATTTTTTAAAGACGTTCACCATAAGTACTATGCCACATCGTATTTCTGCCATTTGGGTGAATGCTTTTAAAAATTCTTGGCACTTAAATAATTGATTGAAAATCATGACATCTAAGTAAAAAAAAAATTGGGAAGCCATGGCACTTAAATGTCGAAAAAAAAAATTACAATACTCAAGTAAGCGCTAACACGTCAACAACTTCAAATAGTAAAAGGTCCACAAAGACATGCAATTGCACAAGGTCACACACCCAGCCTCAAGCCCAGATCCAATCTCTTTCTAATCAAATCAAAACTTACAATTACAAAATTAAAATCCTCGCGTTTGTAGCCTCTCTGTTTCTATGTGGTCTCAATCTCGCGATCAGGGCTCTCGCTGTTGTCTCGAGCACAATATAAGATAGGTTGGTTCTTAAGATTATTAGGGACGACATGCATTGTGAGTAACAAGTAAAATTTACACATAAAAATTGTGTCCAACAAATTAAAAAAGGGGGGGCAAGGGGGTCAATTCTTGGTTCTATTCAAAAACATGCCAATACTACAGAATTGCCAATTCAAGTTTATTACATTGAAATTCACAAGTTACAGTATTTTTCATATATCAAGTACAACCAGTATGCTAGTCCTAGGTATCCATAAATTTACCTGTATAAATCTTCTCACCGAAAATGGCTCAGCCTCCTGTGGACTCTTGAGGACGTGGAAACTGATCCAATTCACCCTCCTCCCTATTGCTGCACCAAGGCCCAAGTTCAGGTACTCTCCATAAAATAGGGTCATGAGGAAATCGCCGGTCCACTCTTTCCATCCCTACGGGTCTATGAACTCGTCGATAACCGTCTTTATTATCACCGTCCTCAAGTACTTCCTCCACAGCCTTCCTAGGTATGTCTTGAATGTTAGCTTAATTTCTTACTGTAACTAAAGTCATGGTGTTGGAACCATCCACAACATTTTTGCTGCCAGTGACGACAGTTCGATCCATGCCATCGCCGACAATCATGATGTTCTTCATGTTTTCTCCAATATTTACTTGCTCGTTGTAGACTCCCGCTTTCACATGTATTACCACTCTTTCAGGCCGTTTTGTACCCATTGTACTGAGTGCGACTATAGCCTCATTGATGGTCTTGTGGGAGCCAGAATTGTCATGGGTCACAATGAAGTTGGCCTTTGAAGTTTTTGCATTCCATGATGCTAAAAGCCCGCTGTACGAGTCTAGCGCAAGCATCGATGTGCTCTTGTAAGCAAATAGGAGGAACAACCTCACAATTTTAGTACATAAATGATTTATTAGACAGAATAAAAAGCTAAAAAAAATGAATAAGACAAAGAAAGCAATGGATTACCTCTCCTGCCACCATCGTGGTCATGGTCAAGGGCCTCATGCTTAGGGGTGGTGGTGGCATTGACTAAGGTGGTGGTGGTGGCGATGGCGATGAGGAGGAGGAAGGCAACAGTGAGAGTCCAGTTGGACATTTTGGGTAATCTCTGGTGATGGGTGTCGAGTGAAGACACTGTAGGATATTGGCTGGAGTAAGTTGTGAATAGGACGAGGTTCATCTACTTTTGTACTAAATGGAAATCATAGATACCAAAGTTTCAATCTTTTGAAACGGCAAAGCGTGTGATTCTGATGTGGGAATGCTTGTCGTCGAGCTTCAGAATCAGCTCTTTGGCTGGAGTAAGTTGCGAAGGGGACGAGGTTCATTTACTTATATACTAAATGGAAATCACAACTACCAAAGTTTCAATCTTTTGAAACGGCAAAGCATGTGATTCTAATGTGGAAATGCTTGTCGCCATCGCACCTCAAACAACTATATCAACATCCATTAAATGTACATGCTTAGAATAGATGAAAGAAGCGGTGTTATCTGGACAACATGTGCGTGTGTTTGGATTAAAGCAAGTGGTGATTGCAGGCCATTTCATGAGGACGTAAATTTGATCGAGGAAAAATTGCCCAAATATGTTTCTCCACATTGTATATGATGGACAAACTTCCAAGCAAGTTCTAATAAAAGGCTCTTGAGAAGTTTCTCAACACTTGACTTTGTTTAGAAAAGGAAAGCAAGATCAGGCTCTTGTTGGGATATTGTGACATCCTGAATTTCGACCCTGTCTCGATAAAATGAAATGGACTTTTCATCGACGCGTCTATGGTCATTTTTCTCTGAGCTGATCACTCACGAGTTAACTAACCTATTGGGTGAAGCCATTAAGGGATATAATCGCTATAAAATCCCTAAAAACTATCTGGTAGGTTGGATTGTACTAAAATCGCGTTCGGTTGATTTTAACCAAGAAATTGAATTCGATTTCGGGAATCGAACGTTCAAGCGTGTCACAATTTGTTTTTAGGATTTCGTCTCATCTATTGAGGAAATTCCGTCGAGCCGAGAATTTTTATGGAAAACAAATTTTGGCAAATTGGAAAAATGAAAGAAATTCGGATGGGCATCTTACTTGGCAATTTTGGCTACCCATTTGAGTTGGTTTGTGAAGAGTTGAAAAGAAATTCGTAGAGACTGCTCAAGGGATTTGTTGGCCTCCAAAAAGACTTTGTTTTGTGAATAAATGAGAAGAAATCAACCATTGGAGGACCTATGGACTTTGTGGGCAGAATTAAGGGACTTTTGGCCTTCCAAATGGATTGAAATGTGAAGAAAAGAAAAGAAATTCATATGGGCTGTGTGTAGGGGAATTTTGGCTACTAAATTGAAGTTAATTGTAGAGATTTGAGGGAAAATTGGCTATTGGTTGTTGGTCTAACAAAATAGTAGCTGAAGACTTTAGGGGAAAACACTCAAGTGATAGATATTTCCCCTTGGAAAGCTATTGGCTACTTGGAGGACTTCTTGGCCTCCTTGTCCTCTCTTGTTCCCCCTCCTTCCCTCCTCCTTGCTTCATGCATGAACCAGCCGACTAGCCACTTCTGTTTCTACTTTGCTTCGGCTTCTTCTTCATCTCATCTTCTTTTCTCAAGCTTTTTCCCTCCCTGGTTTTGTTGCCACCCCCATACAAAACCACCACCTCCAACCCACTTATAAGCAGCCAGCCAAACCACCATCCCACAGCCTACTCGACCGCCCAATCGCCAACCCCGCCTCATGCTATCCTAAGCCTGGTCGTCATTCCGTCTAGCTATGCAACCAGCTCCAGTCCTGTCATCCATCGCTCGCCTACACCGCTCCAACTACCGATCTGTCCATCCGTTGTCTCTATCCGCGCCGTCCTAGCCACCTCAACCCCTCAACCAACAGCCCTGACTAGCTTCACAGAACCGAAACCCGCAGCGAGCTTAGAACTTGTTGGCTATTTTTCAGCCTCTTCCAAGCCTCTGTTGGAGTCACTGTAGGCATGGGATCTCAGCGCTGTCGCACCGCTGTGGCCGTGAACCCATTTTCTTGCTAATCCGGTGAGTTAACATCCTAATCTCTTATTAAGGAGTTAATTACACTTAGGAGGATTAGTTTAAGGTTAATTAGGATTAGAGGATTTAGTTAGTGTAACAAGATTAGTTAAGATTAGTTAGTTAGGCCAACTAGTAGTTAGGTGGTTAGTTAGATTATTTAGTTAGCCTAATTACATTAATTAGTTAGTCTAGCTAGGTTAGTTTAATTAGTTCAATTAGATTAGTCCGGTTAGGTTATTTAATTTAATTAAGTGTTTTAATTTAAATAATTTTCAATTTATTAACTAATTGTATTTTATTTAATTATTTATAATTAGCGTAAATTATGACGGGATAGCCAGTTATCATAATTTTATGCTGATCGTCGTGGATGCGTTGATTTGTGAAATTAAGTGCTTGATTGTCGATTTGGACTATTATTGCAAAAAAGTGATTTTTGGGTATTAAATCAGAAAAATAAAAGTGTCAGTTTTTGACGCCAAAAATATTTTAAATGCTATACAAAATCGTGAAATTTTGAAATGAGAGGGTATCATGTTTTATGGTTCGATTTGATCGTATGATCACGCACAATTATTTCACCAAGTGTTTTTAATACGAAAAAAATAGGCTAAGTTCATTATTTGAAATAGGAGTATTTAAGTGTAAAGTATGATATTCTTGGCAAAGTATGTGCTAGTGTGTGATCACCTAATTCTCTGATGCGTTTACACGGGGTAGTGAACCCGTCCTGATGCGTTTACATGAGATAATGCCTGATTAAGTTTAGATGCCCTTGACAACGAATGCCGGATCGCGGTATAGATCGGACCGATGCTCTTTAGGGAATGCCAACCTGATGCATTTACGCATGACATTGTCATGCTCGATGGGGCGAGACGATGCCCGGTTATACTGGATGATCGCCAACTATTGAGTTAGCCATGATTGTTGGGTCATAAATAACTCGAACACATGTGAGTGATTGAGATTAGCCGCGCTTGATTATGGGACAAAATTGTGTGACACGAAATGGGACGTGTCATAACAATTTTGCCTTATAATCGGGACCCCTGTGATTGTTTGAAAAACAAATTGAAGTGTTCCAACCATTGAATGCATTTACTGTATGCATATAATATATGAGATGTACTAATGTGCAGGAAGGTGCTGACATGAGGTAAGTCCTATATGGTGCGTGTTTAGGCTGCCTCTAGATGAATTTTCGTCCTAACCGAGCCTTTGGGTGTACACTCTTTGTCTCATACCGTCGTGGTTTAGAATTTTTCAGGTCCTTAGATGGAGGTTCGGCATGTCTATTTTAGGTGGCCACAAGAGGCGAAGACCGAGCATACCCTTCTCCCTATCCACGGGACCACCTGGACCCGTGAGCTCGTAATGACCACCATTTGGGTCGATAAGGGCTACCTTTGTTGGTACCTCATCACTTTAAAGTGTGGTTCCGCAACCAGCCTAACGGGGTTCGGGAGGGCCCCTTGGAAGGTTTTGATGGACCTGCCGTCAATACCGAGTATGAGGTGGTACTCGACCCCATTCATGATGCCAATATTTTGGAAGATATCACGACGAACCTAGGGCTCAAGGCTGAAGGGCCTAGAGTAGACGCAGCTGACCCGTTGGACATTAATATCCCATATGGTGTCGTAGTAGACTCGGATCCTGAGTAGGTAGGGTCGGGGTAAAGTTGGCTTGGTAGCTTCTTTTGGATATAGACTCATGTATATAAACCTAATATGTTTATAAAGTGTGTTTTGTGAAAATTAGTTGTCCTACTTTTCTATCCCATGTTTGATTGTTGTCTGGAGTTTATTAGTTCGCTTCCTCATGTGCATAAATTGATTGGGTTGACGACACGTCCTAGGAACGTCATATTTTAGTCGACCACTGAGGGATGTGCACGTGCCCGGGGTTCGGGGCACAACAAATATCCTTCATTATGTGGTCGATATTGGGATGTTAGAAGCAAATCAAGAGAATATTTGCATGTTAGAAGGGAAGTTGTGATAAAGACAAGGTCTTAGGGTCAGCGATGATTCGAGGTAGACACTAGAATTGACAAAGACCAGCCTGATTGGTTCCATTTAAGGCTAGTTCAGACGAGAATTAGCTAGGTTCTTAACTTCAAAAATATGTGAGCAAATGCCTACACATATGTGGCTCCTCATGGGCAACCAACATATGGTTTTGTTTAAACAATTAGGGTATTTTTAGATTTGTTCCTTTTGCCTTAAACTGATTGCATCGGCATATTGTTTGAAATTCATCTTCCACATCGAAGTCCCCCCTTTGGAGGATGATCAGAGAATTAAAGAGAGTCTAAAGCACAGAATTGTAATTGAAAAGTACTCAAAATTTCGTATTTTCTTGCAAGATGTGGACAACAATTTGGTTATCTCTGAAAATGCTTGGTATATAGTCGATTTCTCACAATGTATGATCCAATCTCACTTCCTGAATCTTGACAGGCACTACCAAATCAGATTCACATACTTTGCCGTTTGGAAAATTGGAAACTTTGGTAGCTGTGATTTCCATTCCTGGTAACTTGGTCTTCTTTCCACGTTTTGAATTTGCCCTAGAATTGGCAAAGTTCATAAAAGCCCCGCTTGGGAAATGAACGCATTATGAGGAAACGTTGATTCATAAATTATCTCAAGGCAAATAAACCGCTCCCTGTGTTTTAACTATGAGGTGTTATCGCCTCATATTGTGACTAATAATCGCTCTCTCCCTTCATAAATCCCGGTTGTTGCACGATAGAATCAATTATAGGAACAATATCTTGGATGAGATTAAAAGAAGCTCATTTTGATCCAAATTATCTTGACATCATTACTTTCAGAAAAATTGATAATTTTATCTAAATGAAACGAGTTGATCACCAACCAAAAAAAAAAAAAAAAAGGAGTTGATCACTTCATAGTTTAAGGAGATACCCATCAAGAAGCGTATCATTTGAAAAGCCCATAGCACATATGTGAGTGGATTACGAATATACAAGAGTGGATGCCTACACATGTGAGTCATCATGGCCAACCAACACACGGTTTTGAAGCAGTGAAATACAAGCAAAATTTGCAATCAATCCCTTGGAAAGAGAAACAAAAACACTTGGGGTATCTATATGTTTGTTTCTTTTACCTTAAATGGATAGCATTAGCATATTGTTTGAAATTCATCTTCAATATCAAAGTCCCTCCTTTGGAGGATGATTAGAGAATTAAAGGGAGTCCTCCAAAGCACGGGATTGTAATAAAAAAAGGGCTGTCAAAATTTGATATTTCCTTGCAAGAGGTTGATGACAAATTATTTATCTCTAAAAATGCTTAGTATATAGTCAATTTCTCATGATGTATGATCCAATCCCACTTCCGGAAGTCGAGGTGTTATTGTTGTGACAATGCAAACAATATTTGCCACCTTTTGTAAGTGTGACCTAAGGATGTTAAATTTCATTCTATGTAGATGTGTTTTCTATGAACACTTATATTAGTTCCTGCTGTCAAGTGATATGGCAAAAAGAGCACAAAAGCTCATCACACTAGCTATAGCTTGCCGGTGGGTAAACCCTTGCTAGAGCTCGTTGTATCTGCTTCTCATGAAGTTCTGATCAAGTATTAACCCTAGGAAATGAATTACGAATCATTATAAGCAACATTTGTCGGCCTAGGACTGAAAACTATAGATTTATTAGAATATTCTACATGGCCTTGGACTTCCTCGTAAATTCAGCTGCATCCTAACCTCATTTGACGACAAATTAAATGTACTTGACGTGTGCGGGTACGCAAGACAAAATTGTTAACCAAGTTATGTAGTTTCTTGATGTGGACCTATACCCACAAATTCAAGCTTTATGGGGGTATGATCTTGGAGACAAAGTTGTTACCTTATTCAGAAGTAAGGTGGTGCCCATCAGTTTTAAGGCAAAGAAACATTATTTTTCCCATTTCACATCAAGGATGTGCATGCGTAGACGATGCAACCCAGAAGCATAAAAAGAAGTCAATCACAATTTATAAGATATAAAAGCTTTTCTATTACCAACTCCACAAGATAACATAATATGGAATATCGTTGAGTCGGAAACAAACCCTAGTTAGGGAACACTTGTTTGGAACCTTTGTATTTGGAATTGTTGAGCTGTAAATAGACATATTATATGGCTGTAAATACATAGAATTTTTTAGGACGTTTTTTATTCCGATTTGATTCTGATTAAATCCCACAAATCATAGGATTATAGCTGTTAATCCACAAATCGTGGGATTTTAGCTTTTCTCCTTTTTTAGGCTTTCTTTTCTTTATTTTTGTTTGCTAGGATTTTCTGTGTATTAGCCTATAAATACAACATTGTAAAGCACCAAAAGATATGAATGAGAATAACAATTTCTCTCCATCTAAAATTTCACATGATATCAGAGCTCTAGGCTAAATTCCTGAATTTAAAATTGCAGTCTTTATTGCTGCATTTTTCAGCCTTCGTTGCTATCTATTATTCTCCAGAAATAGATTTTTGAATTTCAATTGCAGCCTTCATTGTTGCAGTTTTTATGTTTTCTTTGCTGTCTATTATTCTCCAAAAATTCTTTCTTCTTTACACAACTTTCATAGCTGCACTATTGTCTTTGTTCTCTTCTTAACATTCACTTCATAGCTCCACTATTGCCCTTGCTCTCTTCTTAACATTCACTCTCCAAAATGGCCACATCTGAAATCACACTCAAAGCCACATTTCCTACCATGAACCAATCTGAGGAGGTCGCTTCAACACACATGATAGGTGATCTTCATAATATCAAGCCAACCTATAGATTGAATGAGAAGAACAACCTCAAGTGGTCACAATTTGTCAAGATGTATCTAAAGGGGAAAGGAAAACTAGGCCATTTACTTGGGACAGGACCCAAGAAAGGAGATCCAGATTTTGATGCGTGGGATGAGGCTAATTCCATGATCATGTCATGGCTATAGAATTCCATGGAACCAGCTATAAGTGACACTTGTATGTTTCTACCAACCACAAAAGAGATCTGGGATTCCATTCAATGGACGTACTCAAAGGCTCGTGATGCAGCTCGAGTGTATGAAATTAAGGTGAAAACCAGTGGGACAAAGCAAGGAGGTAAGACTATTATCGAGTATGCTAATTCTCTACATAACTTATGGCAAGAACTCGGTCATTATTGAGTATTTCAGATGCAGTGTCCAGATGATGCATCCATTCTAAAGAGTTTTATTGAAAAGGATCGGGTTTACGATTTCTTAGCCAGGCTTAATTTTGAATTTGACCAAATCGGAATTCAAATACTTGGCAAGGAGGAAGTGCCATCATTGGAGGAAACAATATCCTTAATTCGGGTGAAAGAAAGCTGTCGATCTGTCATGCTAGAACCATAAGCTGTAGAAGGGTCTGCCTTGACAACTAGAAAGGTTGATGAAAAGGGTGACCTACCAAGGAAAGACAACTGGGACAACTTGTGGTGTGCCTACTGCAAGAAGCCCAGACATACAAAAGAACAATGTTGGAAATTGAATGGCAGACCAACTACTTTAGGCCGAGAGTGGGTGAATCGGGCAACACAGCCAAGGCCTTGGGTCCACCTAATTGAGAAAGCTGGTTAAGAAGAAGTTCAGGATAAAGCAACCTTCAGCGGTGAAGAAAATGAGAAATTAAAAGGTTTGTTAGGGTCTCTTAAAAAAACCTTCTAGTGCATGCTCACTAGCACTCTTAGGTACTTATTAGGTTATTAATTCAGGGTCTACCGACCACATGACTCACACCTCATCCCATTTCAGCACTTATACACCTTGTCCTAGCAATAAGAAGATTATTGTGGCAAATGGGTCTCTTGCTACTATTGCAGGGGTTGGAAAATGTTCCTATCACACCTAATCTTGTCCTTAAAGATGTTCTTCGTGTCCCTAAACTATCTGCCAGTCTTATCTCAATACAGAAACTCACAAAAGATCTTAATTATCAAGCTATTTTTTACCCATCTTACTATGTTTTTTAGGATCAAGACTTGGAGAGGATGATTGGACTTGCTAAGGAACGAAATGGGCTATACTACCATGAGACACCTCTCACTACAAGAAGGGATCATGAATAATTTGTCTTCGTCGTTTCTTAGTACTTCAAATAAAGAAGCCATTTGACTTCATCATTTTCGTTTTGGTCATCCGTCCTTTCAAGTCTTGAGTATTATGTTTCCATCCTTGTTTAAAAATCTGAATTTTAAAGATTTCCATTGTGATGTTTGTGAATTAGCTAAGCATAATCGTATACCATTTCCTATTAGTAATCACCGTAGTTTTAATCCTTTTGACTTAATCCACAATGACATTTGGGGACCTTCCACGATTCCAAACATCTATGGAGCTCGTTGGTTTGTCACTCTAATTGATGATTGCTCTAGGGTCACGTGGGCTTTCTTAATCAAACATAAATCTAATGTGAGTAGCATTATTCATTCGTTTCATTCCATGATTCAAACTCAATTTGGGGTCAAGATCAAGGTCTTTCAATCGGATAATGCTAGAGAATACTTCAATCAAGTATTGTCCCCTTATTTTTAAAAGGAAGGCATTAGCCATGAGTCATCTTGTGTGAATACACCACAACAAAATAGGGTTGCTAAAATGAAAAATGGCCATCTCCTTAACACAACTCGTGCCTTGTTGTTTCACGGACAAGTTCCTAAAGCATATTGAAGGGAAGTTGTTCTTACAGCTACATACATGATCAATAGACTACCCTCACGTACATTAGACCACAAGACCCTTATGGAAGTTCTTTCTCAATTCTATCCTCACCTTCGTACATCTAATGGTCTTACACCTCGAGTCTTTGGTTGCACTTCCTATGTCCACATTCATCATCATCAACGAGGAAAGTTAGATCCTCGTGCAATCAAATGTGTGTTTCTTGGTTACTCACAAACACAAAAAGGCTATAAATGTTACCATCCTTCTTCTAAAAAATTTTATCTCTCCGTAGATGTCACTTTTGTTGAAAATAAACCCTATTTTTCACAATTTTATCTTCAGGGGGATTTTTTAGTCATGGAAGATAAGGACCTTGATGTCATTGATAACTTAGATTTATCGTCCAATGTCCCTATCAACCAAAACTCGTCCACTGTTGCTCATGAACCTATCTTGAATCTTGTCTCTTGGCCACCATAATCTCCCACACAGCAACTTGTCTATGTTCCTATTCTCACTAGTCCTACTCATATTCATAATTCTAAGAGATTTTCTCAGATGTATTCAAGGAGGATGGCCGTTCCAACACAAGAGCGGGTCCAAAATACCACTCCGGGTACTGTCAATGAAAGCACAGTAAGTTCTGAATCTCCTTTGGATGAACAGCTTAGTGATACATCTGAGAGTAATCTTGATTTACCTATTGCTATTAGAAAAGGGACTAGAGAGTGCACCAAGAAACCGGTATATCCACTATCAAATTATGTGTCCCTTAATAGGTTATCATCATCATGCAGAAACTTTATTGTGAGTTTAAACACATTTGTTGTCCCTAACACCTTGTCTAAAGCACTATCAAAAGAGGAATAAAGGAATGCCATAAAAAAAAATAAAAAAAAAAAGAGATGGAAGCACTCGAAAAATATAAAACATGGGAAATTGTTGACAGGCCAAGGAGGAAAATCTAGTTGGTTGCAAGTGGGTATTCACTGTAAAGTACAAGGCATATGACTTTCTTGAGAGGTACAAGGCAAGATTGGTTGTGAAGGGTTACATTCAAACATATGGAATGGATTACCAAGAGACATTTGCACCGGTGGCTAAAATGAATACTGTAAAAATTTTATTGTCTTTAGCTGCTCATCTTGATTGGGAACTTCAACAGTATGATATAAAAAATGCATTTTTACACGGAGATTTGGAAGAGGAAATCTACACGAGCATCCCACCTGGTTTTGAAGGAAAGGAAACAATAGAAAAGGTTTATAGACTTAAGAAAGCATTATACGGGCTCAAGCAATCACCTAGAGCCTGGTTTGGACGATTTGCTAGAGTCATGAAGGCATCTGGGTATACACAAAGCCAGGGAAATCATAAAATGTTCACAAAAGCATTGTTGGTGTATGTTGATGACATAATAGTCACAGGCAATGATAAAAGGGAGAAACAGCGGCTGAAACAGTGCTTGATTAAGGAATTTGAAATAAATGAGTTAGGCAAACTATGGTATTTTCTGGGAATTGAGGTTTCATACTCCAGGCAAGGGGTCTTTATTTCACAATGAAAGTATGTGACGAATCTTTTGGAAGAAACTGGGAAGCTTAGTTGCAAACTAGTAGCTACTCCAATCAAGCTGAACTAGAGGCTAACAGAAGCAAAAGAGGAGGCAACAGTGGATCGAGAAATGTATCAACGATTGGTGGGAAAGTTAATTTACCTTACTCATACCCAACCAGATATCTCCTATGCTGTTAGCTTGATTAGTCAATTCATGCATAATCCAAAGGAATCACATCTACAAGCTGTTCAGTGAGTCCTACACTATTTAAAAGATAGTCCAAGAAAGGGAATACTTTTCAAGAGGAGCCCAAATCTTAAGCTCGAGGCTTATACAGATGTGGATTATGCAGGCTCAATGGTTGACGGGAAGTCTACAACTGGTTATTATACCTTCCTTGGAGATAATTTGGTAACTTGGAGGAGTAAAAAACAAAATGTGGTGGCAAGATCAAGTCAGCAGCTCAAGGAATATGTGAGTTATTATGGATCAAGATCATTCTTGATGACTTAAAGGTTAAGTGGTAGAGTCTTATGAAGCTATTTTGTGACAATAAGTCTGCAATTAATATTGCTCATAATCCTATGCAGCACGACAGGACAAAACATATTGAGATTGATAGGCACTTCATCAAGGAGAAACTTAAAGAGTGATTGATTTGTTTGTCTTATGTTCCTTTAGTAAGTGGTGGATGTCTTGACCAAAGGACTTAATGGTGGAAGTTTTCATGAGCTAATTTCCAAGCTGGGAATGGAAGATATCTATTCATCGGCTTGAGGGTTAGTGTTGAGTTGTAAATAGACATATTATATGGCTGTAAATACATAGGATTTTTTAGGAGGTTTTTTATTCTGATATTATTCTGATTAAATCCCACAAATCATGGGATTATAGCTGTTAACCCACAAATCGTGGGATTTTAGCTTTTCTCCTTTTTAAGGCCTTATTTCCTTTATTTTATTTTATTTTTTTACT
Organism: Eucalyptus camaldulensis; assembly: GCA_019915185.1. Taxonomy (NCBI): domain Eukaryota; kingdom Viridiplantae; phylum Streptophyta; class Magnoliopsida; order Myrtales; family Myrtaceae; genus Eucalyptus; species Eucalyptus camaldulensis. Next base: position 4,671,261 of record JAHSVA010000014.1, on the reverse strand, counting down.
AGGATTTATCTGTGTATTAGCCTATAAATACAACATTGTAAAGCACTAGAAGATATGAATGAGAATAACAATTTCTCTTCGTCTAAAATTTCATGGGAAGTACAAAGGTTGATGACCTAAACTGGTCCCCCCCGCCCCCAAACAAAAATGTCTCCTTTTGCCATAATGACTCTCACCCAGCTAGGTTCTGCCCTTGGCCAGTCCATTGCAAAGTTTCAAACAAGAGCTTTCTCAAGCCTGTCTGAACATGATGCTGCATGAAGTCGAAGAGAACGCCAACATCGTGACTGAATTGAAACGTTCAGTGAAAGCAAGAAACAAGAGAATTTGTGCTTTCGTCTAAAAAATGGAAGGCAGTTTCATGTCGATTTCAAGATCATCCTCTTTCCATGACCTTTGCAGCCACACATAGCACCAATCAAGAATTTTGGGAGGTGTGACATTGAATTTGTTTTGACCCGGTACTGAGTGGGCTATTATATTTAAATTTAATGGAGAATATCACTATCATTCTTCTGGCGCAAATCGATAGCCTTCTTTTGCACTTATCGATCGGATCATAAATTTTGTTAATCACTACAAAAATACATTGCCTAGATCAGACTAGCTACAAATATTCTTCTGCAAAAAAAAAAAAAAAAAGATAATTCTTTTGTAAATGATCAACCAAAGATCCGAACATTATCAATTAAAAAAGTTTGCATTAGAGTGTGTTTGGAAGTTGCGCATGAGATAAAAATGGAAGCATTATTTTCATTGACAAAATGAATTATTGGTTACCATTTATTGAAACACTTAAACATATGAAATTTAAAGTCCTTTACATTCGTGTCCATGGATCACATTTCATTTTCTGAATTGATATAGATGACTTGAAATTTCGCACAAATGAAATCATGACCATATGAGGTGGCTCTTACGATTAATTAGTGGCCTTCCATCGTTGTAATTTTAACTTGAAATCGCATTTAATAAATGAGGCAAACACTCAAAAATTCAAAGCTACAAAGACGGATGTTTTTCGTGCTCGTGAAATTTGCCCGATTAAGGATGGAGTTGACATCTTCTTCTGCGCTAGGTCTCAATTTTATGGTCAACAAGAATGAGCATGTGCTTTATATATCTGTGAACTTGGACTTTTACTGAGTACATTGCTCGCGATAGTAAGAAGCCATTTTTACGTCAGAATTTGAGAACTGAAAGCCGATTCATGATGGTTTCGACTGAGGCTTCGTCAACTGATCAAGCTCTTAGACTAATTATATCTAAAATATTCCCCTACTGACAAGTTCAGGCCATGTGAGAGCCAGCGCCTACCAAGGGCCCCTTGCCAGATTTGGTGAGGAAGAGAGCCAGCACTCGTCGGCTCAGGAGGCGTGCCCAAAGCAAATATCGTTTGTTTATTGACTTATGGTGTAATTTTTTGCACAGTAGTTTGAAATTAAAAGAAAAGGAAAGAAAACAAAGGACTGTTCATTGTCTCGTATGCTGAAGAATTTCTCCATTCTTCTTTTATTTCAATGTTCTTACCTAATGAAGTAGTAACGCGTTTTGGTCCTAAAACTCCATTGTTTAGATGTGCTTCGATGCACTATTCTACTTTTATGCCCTTTTTCACGTTATTTTAGACCTTTGTTTATTTTTCACTTTTGAGTCTTCCATCGTCACTTAGGGTTAGTGAGGTACTTATTCAATCTATTCAATGTATTGGATAGCCATTTCTCACATTTCACATGGTGTAGAAAAGAGATGAGATTTCTCTTTACTGCCGTGCCAAATGAGCATGTCTGAGTGTGTGTTTGTAAATTGATAAATCTATGTTTATCTATTGCTTCCTGCATCACTTAGGATCCCCTAGAAGTCGCAACTTAAATTAGGTGGCTTTATAATGACTGTTGAAGAATTAGAAGAAAATCTTGGAGATCTCGAATACAATTTCAAGATATGAAATTATTTTGTTTCGATTTGTTTTATTTCCCTTTATTTCTAGATATTTAGAATTAGGAAGTAAATAGCAAAAAAAAAAAAAAACAGAAGAAACCATTTTAGGCTCAATTCATAAGTATGAAGCCCAATTCCTCTGGCAACTAATCAAACCCAACACTAAATGACTAGGGTCAGCCCAAAGCTACGACCCAGAGGACTAGGCCTGGCCCAAAGCCAAGTTCAACAAGCGGAACCTGAACTAAATCAATAATCAGAGCAAGCCCAAGTTTACTAAAGAGGAACAAACCAGAGGTCCACACCAATTTCCTCTTCCTCACCTATTCGTCCAGGTAGTCATTTACTTCCATCGACCAAAACCGCCAAAGCCTAGATCACTACCATGTGAACTCCAAGTTAAACGTCACGGTCCATTGCATCCCTCCTCGAACCCTCTACCATCAATCACCTCCAATTGTTAAACATCACCGTCAACCGCCATCACAACACAGAACCGCCATCGCAGCAAACGTAGTGGCAACCGGGAAACAAACATGGAAGACAACGCGTAGAATCAGTTTGGAGGATTAAAACTGAAATCTTTCTCATCAATCAATGGAAAACGTTTTCCAAGAAAACAAACATGGTTATGAGTGTTCAAAGTAATCCAGGATCGGAGTAGACCATACGCTAACTTGGTTTGGAAATGGTGTTTGCGTATGTAAAAGGAAAAACGAAATTGATATCCACATTAACACCCACGAGCAAACATGCTAGGAATCGTGAATTTAACACCAGATTGACAAACAGAGAATCCACCCCGATGTGCTCTCGCTTGGAACAAAAATAGTGACCAGCCCTATGTCAGCGTCTTCAAGGCATTTTAGCAAACAGTTTGTGCGCAACAAGAGATTCGACCGTACCCACGAAAAATCGAAATCGTTTATGGTCTAAATTTATGCTATGCCGCAACGTTGTTATATCTGAAATCTATTATTTTTGTTGCTAACCAGATGGAATAATTGACCTTTAAAATCTCATCGAAAATGATTTGAAGATGAAAAAAAAATTTATTTCTCAAAAATATCTCTCTCCACGGCAAAAATCAGGACGCCACTGCATGAAGTATTTGGAGTCATACAAGATCAGAGGGGAACTTTATAGTTCATGGTACAATAAAAGAGATTAACCATTTATTAAGTAAAGCCACAACATAATGAAAACCCTCCACATCTAGGAGTCAACAATGTTCCCAACAGGAGTGAAAATGTTTTTTTTTGGGCTCTTATTACATGTTTTTCGTTAGATATTAATAAAAACTGAAGCAAATCACCACGAAGTTCAACATCATTTAGGTGGAAGTCTAAAAAAAATGCATACAGGCACAAGTCGGTGAGACGCAATAAGAGGCAATGATAATTATGGCGTTTTCAAATTGTGGTTAATCATTGTAAAAAGAAATTTCCCATTAAAGGTATTACCATCTTTTCTACTTGATATCGATTTTCTCGTCTATACGAGGAAATTCTTAAAAAGGTCTATGCAATTACAGACTATCACAGTTCGGCTTGAAAATTAAAGTTCATATCTAGGATAGAAAGGAGAATCAAAAGTTTAATACAGTACATAAAAAGCATGAGGGATATGGGAATATATCACATAATTGGTAGTAAGAATCCGTTTCCATTTAAAACTCTCGCATGATTGGTAGTGAAAATCCATTTCCATTTAAAGCTCTCAATTCTCATATACTCCTTTCAAGGAAATATATCAACTAAATTGTTAATGAGATCATCATAGTTAATTAAGGAACCAAATTGAGAATATGCAAAAGTTTGTTGAGCTTTCAAATCTAGTACTATAAATACTGCCTAGCCACTCCTATGACAAAACACGACCAACACATAAAGATCAATACCTCATACATTCTCATTTGGATAGCGGTCCACAATGACGAAGATGATGTTTGGGGACAAGCTCTAGCTTGTCTCTCCCTTCAGATGGCCCATCCTAGCATTTCAGTTGCCATGGATGTAAATTGTTCATCAAGTGTTGCCTACCGTAGCCATGTAGCATAATCATGTACTCTAGTGGAACTTGATTAAGGTTCGAATTACTAAAGCCAACATTTTAAGTAGAAGATGCCCATAGGGTTCAAACTAGGTTGTTGACATTTAGTGTGCTTCATATGGACGATTATCCTTTCATAGAGCACACCATCTTTGTCAGAACACATAATTGTTATATACGATCTTATCCTTTTTCTTAAGAGCTTTTATGGCATTGTGAGCAACATATCGCCAAATATATGTAGATATTTTTACTTTTTTCATACTCTGACAATGAAAGTTACATTTACAGGTCTCTACAGTCAAAGATGATGAGAATAACATAAATTCTTCCTTTAGGATGCTAAATCTCGACCATGCGGTAGAATCTTTTCTACGCACGAAGTAGTTTGAACCCAAATTGGGTTCCACTGGAGGACTTGAATGGCCTACATGGACACGGATTTATTTTTGTGGCAATTGAATGACGGATCAGCGATCAGAAGGGAGTGGCAAGCTAGAGGTCTTTGACGTTGATGGGCCACTATTTGAAGGAGAATGTATGAGATATGTGCCAAAAATGTAATATCTTATATTTTTATGTGTTTATCCTCTTTCGTCATCAGACCGACGAGTGTCGTGTTTATAGTATTAGACTTAAAAACTCAACAAAAGTTTGCATATCCTCACTTTGGTTCCTTAATTGTCTACGTTTATCTCATTGCAATTTTAGTCGATAAATTTCCTTGAAAAAGTGTACTTGAGATTGAGAGCTTTAAATTGACACGGATTTTATCTATGAATTATGTGATGCATTCCCATCTCCCGCGTCTTCTTGATGCCAAAAGACGATCGTGTTGCATTAAAGTATGGATTCTCATTTCTATACTAGATATGAACTTGTACCATATTATTATAGTATCTACTTACATGGACCTTACTTTTTCTACTTCACATGTTACCTGATTATTTGAAATCCATTCCTTCAATAGAAAACATCGAACATGTTGCAAGATGATCTTATCCCTTTGATACCACCAAGTGAAAGATACGACTATTTTGACCAATATATCTAATATTGCTGGAAAAAATTGTTCAAAATTTTTTAAATCTTTTAATTGCATCATTTAAGTTATAAGCATTTTTACGTTATACTAATTAAGTCTATCGGGTTAATTTTTTTTTCTGAAAATGACTAATGTGGATACCGATCATCTTACGTGAAATAACAAGAATAAACATATACAATGGGGGGCCATTGACCACCGAGTTAGGGATAGCAACCCCGCCAACCACTAGATGTGGCCTTGTGAGCCCTCACTGGCCACGTGCCCCTACCAACCGTGGAGAGGGTCATGACCCTCACCTAGCTTTGAATGAGAAGCCCTCGTTGAACACCACTAGGCGAGGGTCACAGCCTTCACTTATAGTTGGGCAAGGGCTGCAACCCTCACATAATGGCCAACAAGGGCTTGTTACCCTTGTGCGTGGCCCTCACTCAAATCTTGGTGAGGGCTCTCGGCTCTTGTTGGCCACGTGCATGGCCAACAAGCCCTCGCCTGGTGGCCAATGGCTTCCTTTAACAATTAAAAAAAAAATTAAAGAAGGAAAAATAAAATGAAAGAAAAGAAAAGAAAATTATTTAAAAAATTAAAAAAAAAAAAGTAAAATATTACTAAAAATTGTTTATGTTAGTTTTAGCTATGGCACGTGGCACGACAACATTAACGTCAACCATTTTTAGTCAAAATTAGTTAGATAAACCAATTAACAAAATATGAAAATATTTAGAACTCAATTGACATAATTAAAATATTTAAGAATGAATTGATAAAAATGTAATAGGTTTATGGCATTTTGGATAAGTGTTCCAATATTCTCACGCGCATTCTCTGTCTCTCTCTCCTCCCCCTCCCCCTCACTCTTCCGCCTTGCCTCCATCATGTCGCCGCTCTACCCGGGCATATCCGACAAGTCTAAAGATAGGCTCCACGTGAGACTCTGCCACGCCAACGAGCCCCCTCAGCCTCTCTCTTCTACCTCCCACGTGCCGCATTGCTCACGGCTCGGGTCTACAAGCCAGCCTCTGCGTGAAGTTGACAATAGCCTTGGACTTCAAAAAGCCACTATATCTTTCACCGACCCAATCAACCTCGGATCGACCTCTATCCAGTGTCAAGCAAGATCAAGATTCGAGCTCAGGCTACCCAAGATTTGAGATTATAGCTTGGGTCGCATGCGACCGAGTTCGATACTTGAGGCTCATGCTCAATTTCAAGGCTCAACTCTCAGCTTGGCTTGGGATCACACTCATCGTTGTCACCATTTTGTCCTCATTGACGAAGCGGCGATGAGAAGCAAAGTGTGCGTGTAAGGGAAGAAAGATGACAGATGCAGAGATCAAGAGATTGACTAATCGTTGGGTCGAGCTATGGAGCTAGAGGAAGAGAGAGGGTGACAGTACGTAACGGTGCTGTCCTTGATGGACCGCATAACTGTGCAACTCGAGTAATAATTATTTTACATTATGTTCACTAAACACTATTTGTTTTCATGAAAAGTTTTTGAGTTAATGTCCTATGCAAAAAGCCGATTAACATTTTGGGCTAAACCCGCCTAAACGCACCCTAACAGCATTTGAACATCGACAAAGCCAACCAACATGGACAAAGCCACCGAACATGGCTCGCGAATATCATCCTACCACCTCCATCCACCATCTTCAATGCCACCCCCTTCAGCCCCTTTCCCTCCCTCCATCCTACTCTCTCTCTCTCTCTCTTTGAGATCATAGATGTCATAAGGACCTTTTGATTCTATAAGGACCTGAGAGCTATTATTATGTAATATTATCCGCTTTGGGCATTCGGCCCTCACGGCTTTAAAACGTATTACACATAGTAGAGAACCCAAGTATTGCAATTAGCCCAAGACACCCCCCCCCCAAGCGATATGAGATTGGAGACATATACTTAACCTCGCCCGCATACTACTAAGGTGTTGCACTAAACCGTCCCTCCATACTTCTTAGGTCTATGTCGTCATATTCTTCACCACTTATGGCACAATGTCCTGGCTATGGCCCCACACGCTATCGAGAGTTGGCTCTAATACCACTTGTAAGGACTCGGGGGCTACCACTGTGTAATATTGTCCATTTTAAGCCTTTGGCCCTTACGGCTTTAAAACGTGTTATACATAGTAGAGAACCTAAACCTTATCAACTAACCTAGGACTCCCCCTTAAGCGATGTGGGACATGTAACATGCGACATGCACTTAGCCCCGCCCACATACGGTTAGGGCGTTTTACTAGACCATCCCTCCATACTTCTCGGGTCTGGGTTTACATATATTCAAGGTCCTCGACAGTTAGGAGTTTTCTAGCATAGAGCTTTTTTGGGTAGTTGGAGAACTTAAAATTATAGTTAAGGTTGTCCTTTTAAAGAAAAAATTATCAGTATGCGAATAATTTTTATTATTAAGTCAAATTCAAATTCTAATATGAAAACCCATAATGTGAAGTCCTCATATTAGAAACATAGGTGATAAATTGATATCAAGATAAAAAATGAACATGATTCTTTTTTATATTAGGCTGAAAAACGGGGCTAAAAGAGTATCTTATTTCTTTCTGCAAGACAAGATCAAAGTGAAAAGGATGGAATAAGCCCATTGGTATAAGTCTTGTCTGCAATTTTATGCTATGTTTGGCAATCAGGATAACATTTATCTTATCCTGCATTCAGTATCTGCTCAAGACAAGATAAAGTCGAATATAATGAGGATATAGACCGAATAAAATTATCACATAAGAGAGATTGGATAAAAGTTGATAGAATTTCTAACATTTATAACAGGAAAGTTATTTTTCTCATATAACAAACTTCTTAAATTAACAAAATTAAAATTATTTATTAATATAAATAATATTTGGATTCTAATATAAGAAATTAAAAAAAAACAACAATTTAGCTATTTTAATTTAATCTTATTTTTATTTATATATTCAAATTTTTATAATATAAATTCAATGCATATCATATTTTAGGTTTATTAGTACAATTAACTATTTAATAATTTTATTAGAGAATGATGGAAGGGGAAGAAAGAAATAAAAAAAGTAATTAATTAAAAAAGAGAGGAAAATGAAATAAAATAAAAATAAAAATAAATTAGGCAAGAGTATCGCAATAGATTTTCACCTTTTTTGGTTCATTTATAGTAATATACAATTTATATTAGAGGTGATCTATTCTCGGTCCGATTTGGTTCCACTTAGGAATCGGGAACTAGACTAAGAGAATCGGTTCCCCATTTTTGGGACCGGGAACCGGACCGCACCATGCAGTCCAGTTTCCATCCCATAGAACCGGTTACTTAGGAATTAAGTTTTTTATAAAAATAAAGAAAAATACAAGACTTGTTACTATTTTTAAGTTTTATTGCTATTTTTAAGAAATTAATATATATATATATTTTAAAAAGGTCAGTCTAATCCTATTTCCCCCTAGAATCAAGAATTGGACATATTACAAGTTATATTTTTATGGAATTGGGAACTGGACCAATTCCTTCGAGAACCAGACCAACCAGCCAATCTGGTCCGGTCTTGACGGTTTCTAATTTGGGTAGTTCGGCGTGCTCACCCCTAATTTATATTAAATAATGTGCATAATACGATGTGATTATATTCAACTTTATTACTACAATAACCAAATAGTGGATAGAATATAACAAAATCCCTAAATTTTATATCATATCTTATATAATTATATTCTAATTAAAAATCCGGACAACCGAACGTAGCCTTAAAAATAAACCTGTCCATATATCCTTCCATTTGATCCTTTTAGGTCTTGCTATTATCTCAACTATTACATTTGTTTTACCTGACCTTCATCTTGATCATGATGATCGCAAGTATAGAAAAACAATGCAAGTTTTTTCTATTTTGACTTCACTATTTAATGCCGATTGGTTATTTGTCAACACAACTTTATCCATATATTTACACATATATAAGAGCTAAGTTCGGCGGTAACCCCTAATAAGTCAATAAATTTTTCACCGCATTAAGCCACGTCAACTAATTTCTAATGGTGTTATCGACATGACAGCAAATTTCGTCACTGAACGAATGAGGGATGACCCAGACACACTTTTCAAAAAGGAAAGAACTTTCTTGATAAAAAAGATTAAGGACAATTTTGATCTTTTAAGCTAGAGAATCAGAATGAACAGCCACATTTCACCTTCATAGTAATTATCATTACCACCTATAATTATGTCCTCTCTTAGTTGTCCAGTTTCCAATCATTATCTGAGCTTCTTGGCAATGCCCTCAGTTTGCTTCAATTGCGTTGTGTAGTTTATCCCTTTAAGAGATGATTGACCCAACCACCTTCCTTCAACATAAAACTTTTGGAGACGACTTTTGGGTAGCCCGAAAGGCTACCATTAGTTTAGGGATAGGATTGGAGTGGAGGAGCACGATATAGATTGTTATATCTACTTGAATTTGTGGATTTTGCAGGGGCCTATTTCGACCCTTGTACCTCTGCCTTCTTTTATGAAAATAGTGTTTTGTTGTTTAATTCGAATAACATTGGCATCAATTTCAAGAAGCTGTACGGGGGTCAAGATGACAGGCACGATGGATGAGACAGAATGTATCATACACTATTTTCATTGTATATGTTCAACTATTCTGGGAGTTGACTCCTTCGAGAGGAAAGTCAATTAATCTCCTCACAAATCCTTACAAGAATTACTATCATTCACTAATGTTAGAGCTTTCCTTTTGCAAAATGGATAGAAATTCCTCAGCATGAGCCATTTTCAAATGCAGCCATAGTGGAAGTAATGCCCACAATCCAGCTTTCCAAAATTCATAAGCAAAGTCATCCTGCAATAGTTTTAGCAAAATGCAAAGTACAATTTAGTTGCAACATGATTCAGCTTCGACATTAGATTTTGCCGAGGTTGAGGGTTGTTATTGTTGCAACCTAATGTTCGTGGAAATGGCTTCCCCACTCAATCCTATGGAAACATCTCCAACTTGTTCTTCAAGGCAGATCAATTCCTAATGAGAAAACATAGGTGAACTTGATTGGGCTATATGACTTCCAACTCTTAATTCCTACTAATCAAATTACTTATGCGGTAACTAGAATGCTGGGATGGCAATCAAAAGGGAAAGGCAAGCTACAACTTGTCCCGAGATAAGGTCTTTGCCTCTGTGGGCCATTGTTCATAGAAGAATGCATGAGGTATGTTTCATAAGATGTAATATTATTGTATCTTTATGTGCTTATCATGTTTCGTCATAGGAACGATGAGGTCATATTTATAGTACTAGACTTGAAAGCTAAATAAATTTTTGCATATTCTCAATTTAGTTACTTAGTTAACTATGATGATCTCCTTGGAAATCTAGTAGATATATTTCCTCGTAAAGGATTATTTGAGATAGAGAACTTAAAATCAAGATGGATTTTTACTAACAATTATGCGATGCATTTCCATATCGTTCATGCTCCTAATGTCAATAGATCATTCCATCCTATTAAACTTTTTATTCCCATTCCTATACCGGATATGAACATTTATAGTCAAAGCCAAATTACAATAATATGTGATTATACATAATTTTTTATGAAATTTATATATATATATATATATATATATATATATATATATAAATTTCGTGTCAAGCAAAAAGGAAATTTCCCATTAAAGGGAGATAAGACATTTTCCTACCTAACATGGATTTTCATAGACACAATAAAATTCTTCATAAGGTCTATGCTATTACATACACATTATTGGATTTAAGATACTATACACATTACACATGACCTTCTCGTGGGGAATACAAAAGATATTATTGTCATATATTCTCTTTTGCCAATTCTAAATAGGTCTACTTTGGAAACAACTTGCTTGTAGCAATTCGCCTCATAAAATATCTTAGTGCAATCATTTTTTTTCATCAAGGCTAATTGGGTAAGTTCAAACTTGCCTATATTCTATCAATTCAAATTATTTATACAAACTGACTTATTTGTTTTTTTTTTTTTGTCAGTCATATTTTATTTCTATTTTAACTCTCAGATTTTTGTCATACTTTTTGGTAGGGCATGAAAGTTGAAACCTACACTTGAAATTATATCGTCCTCACTTCCACCCTCACCCCCGAGAAGATAGGGATTTAAACTCGCCATCTTCTTCTTCCCATGTGGGAAGGGTGGCCATTGGAGTGGTTATATAAAAGTGCTAGCTCAATCGGTTATTAACTATTTTAAGGGAACTTGAATTCCATTTTTGAATTTTCCCTTTGTTGTCATTTATTGACCTATTGCATTACAATTCTTTCCATAACGCCTTTGTCACATACCAAAGAGTAAAACAACAATATAATAATTAGGAAATATCGATTTGTAGAGTTGTTTTGTTTTTCCAAAAAGAAAATTAAGGACAGTTCTGATTTTTTAAGCTAAAGAATTGAAATAAACAACCATATTTCAGCTTCACAGTAATTATTATTACTGCCTATAATTATGTCGAATCTCTTAGTTGTCCAATTTCTAATCATGATCTGAGTTTCTTGGCAATACCCATGGTTTGTTTCAATTACGCTATCCGTTTAGTTTATCCATTTAAGAGATGGTTGACCTAGTCAACTTCCTTCAACTTAAAACTTTTGAAGACAACTTTTGAGTGGCCCGAAAGGCTGCCATTAGTTTACAGATATGATTGGAGTGGAGGAGCACGAGATAGATTGTTATGTCTACTTGAATTTGTGGATTTTGCAGTGACCTACTTGTACCCTTGTACCTCTCTGCCTTCTTTTATGAAAATAGTGTTTTTGTTGTTTAATTCAAAAAACAATGGCATTAATTTCAAGAAGCAGTTTGAGAGTCAAGATGAGGCAAGAAAGATGACAAAATGCATCATACACTATTTTCATCGTACATGCTCAACTATTCCTATGGGAGTTGACCCCTTTGAGAGGAAAGTCAATCAATCTCCTCGCAATTCTTTACATGAATTACTATCATTCACTAATTTTAGAGCTTTCCTTTTGCAAAATGGACAAAAATTCCTCAGCATAAACACTTTCCAGATGCAGCCATAGTGAAAGTAATGCCCTCAATCCACCTTTCCAAGCTTCATCTTCATAAGTGGAGTCATCCTGCAATAGTTTTAGCAAAATACAAAGTACAATTTAGTTGCAACATGATTCGGCTTTGACATTAGATTCTGCCGAAGTCGAGTATTGCTACTATTGCAACCTAAGGTTTATGGAAATGACTTCTCCATTCAATCCTATGGAAACATCTCCAACTTGTTGTTCAAGGCAGAGTAGTTCCTAATGAGAAAACATAGGAGAACTCGATTAGGCTACATGGCTTCCAACTGTTAATTCCCGCAGATCAGATTACTTCTGCGGCAACTGGAATGTTGGGATGACAATCAGAAGGGAGAGGCAAGCTACAGTTTGTCCCAAGATATGGTCTTCATCTCTATAGGCCATTGTTCACAAGAGAATGCATGAGGTATGTTATGTAAGATGAAATATTATTGTATCTTTATGTGATTATCATGTTTCATGATAGGAACAGTGAGGTTGCACTTATAGTACTAGACTTGAAAGCTAAATAAATTTTTTGCATATTCTCAATTTGGTTCATTAGTTAACTATGATAATCTCCTTGGAAATCTAGTAGATATATTTCCTCCTAAAGGAGTATTTGAGATAGAGAGCTTTAAATCAAGAAGGATTTTTACTACCAATTATGTGATGCATTTCCATATCATTCATGCTCCAAATGTCAATAGATCATTGCATCCTATTAAACTTTTGATTCTCATTCCTATATTGGATATGAACATTAATAGTCGAGCCAAATTATGATAATTTGTGATTATACATAAATTTTTAGAAATTTTATCATATATATATATATAATTCCATGTCGAGCAAAAAGGAAATCTCCCATTAAATGGAGATAAAATATTACCTTTTCCTACCTAACACAGATTTTCATAGATAATGAAATTCTTCAAAAGGTCTATGCTATTACATCCACATTTTTGGATTTAAGATATCATACAAATTACTGATGACCTTTTCATGGGAAATACAATTGATATTTTATCATATATTCTCTTTGCCAATTCTAAATAGGTTTGCTTTAAAAACAACTTACTCACAGCAATACAGCTTATAACATATCTTTGTGCATTCATTTTTCTTCATCAAGGCTAATTGGGTAAGTTCTATATTCTATACATTTTCCGAATTACCTCTATAAACTTATATGATTATATATTAATTATATGACTAATCGAGTGCTAACCCATTCTGGTTATTAACCATTTTAAGGGAACTTGAATTCCATTTTCGAATTTTTCTTTTGTTGTCATTTATTTAATTATCGTATTACAATTCTTTCCTTAACGCCTTTGTCACATTCCAAAGAGGAAAACAACAATATAATAATTAGGAAATATCGTTCTGTAGAGTTGTTTTCTTTTTTCCAAAATCCTTTTGAATATTAATTGAATTTGGCTTCAAGTAACATGTTACCCATCTCTACCTCTCTTTGGAAATATGTATACGTGTGTGCGTTAGTTTCTCTACTATAAATAAGTTTTTGAATTGGAATTCAGAGAAGTCTGTATCTATAGCACCTCTGGACCTTGAAAGACCATTGAAAAAACAGTCTCGGTGTTTGGTAACATAATCTCAAATGCCTTTAGGCAAATGGTCAAAGCAAGGCTCTATACGCCAAGTCCAATGATAAACTCCACATTAGACTCTGTCACGCCAACGAGCCCCCCTTAGCCTATGTCTTCTACCTCCTATGTCATCCATTGCTCATGGCTCGAGTCTGCGAGCTCACCTCTGCCCTGAGTTGACAATGGCCCTGGACTTTGAAAAGCCACTTACGGCTTTCACCGACCCAATCAACCACGAATCCACCTTGCGATCACGCTCGTCATTTTCACAGTTTTGTCTTCGTTGCAGCGGCGATGAGAAGCAAAGGGTTAGAGAGGAAGAAAGACGACAGATGTAGACATGAAAAGATCGACTCATCGTTGGGTTGAGCTGTTGAGCTAGGGAAAAAGAGAGGGTGATAGTACGCAGTGCTGCAGTCCTTGGTGGACCGCCTAAACTTTCACTTCGACATCAGCACTGCATACCAAGCACTACTTATTTTCATGAAAACCTTTTGAGTAAATGTCCTCTCTAAAAATACAAAGCCTTTGGGCTAAACACGACACAAACGCACCCCAAAATCCTTTGAGCATCGACAAAACCACCCAACACAGCCGACGAACAGCATCCGACGACCTCCGACCACCATCCTCGGCGGCACCACACCTAGCCCCATTTCCTCTCTCTCTCTCTCTCTCTCTCTCTCTCTGTCTCTCAAAGATTGCAGGCGTCATCCTCTTCAAGCAAAGAGAGATGAGTGGGGGCTCAGCATTGTCGCCGGTGAAGGCAATTGGCGACGAGAGGGGCACAGGCTACGGCGGCGGCTGGTGCAATAATGACGGTGGTGCAGGAGAGTGGGGACCAAAGCTACGCTGTGGCGGTTGACTGTTAGGATTTTTCCAGTGGGGAGTTTTCTTGGACGGTTGGAGAACTTAGTATTATAGTAAAAGGGTTTTTTCCTTCAAAGAAAAATGATCATTTGTGCAAGTAATTTTTAGTATTAAGTCAAATTCTGTATCTATATGAAAACTCGGAATGTTTCTAATATTAGAAATTGAGGTGATAAATTGATATTAAGATGAAAAATGAACATGATTTTTTTCATATTAGGCTAAAAATGTGGGCTAAAGGAGTTTCTTATTTCTTTCCACAAGGCCGGATCAAAGTGAAAGGACGGAATATGCCCATTGGTATAAGTCCACTCTGTAATCTTAAAGATAAACTTATCCATGTATCCTTCCGTTCGATCCTTTTAGTACTTGATATCATCTCGACAATTACACTTGTTTCACCCAATCTTCATCCTAATCTTGATGATTGCACATATAAAAATACAATGTGAGTTTTTTCTATTTTCACTTCCCTAGTTTATGCGGATTGGTTACACATCAACACGAGTTTACCCATATATTTACGCATATATAAGAGCTAAGTTCGGCCTTAACCCCTATTAAGTCAATAAATTTTTAACCGCATTAAGCCACATCAGCAAATGTCTAATGGCGTTATCACCATGACAGTAAATTTCCTCACTGAACCGATGAGAGATGACAACTTTCTAAAAGCACGAGAACGGTTTTGAAAAAAAAAAAATTAAGGACAGTTTTGATTTTTTGAACTAAAGAATTGGAACGAACTACCACATTTGACCTTCATAGTAATTATTATTACCGCCTATAATTATGTCCTATCTCTTAGTTGTCCAGTTTCCGATCATGATCTGCTTCTTGGCAATAGTCATGGTTTGCTTCAATTGCGCTATCTGTTTAGTTTATCCGTTTAAGAGATGATTGACCCGGGCACCTTCCTTCAACATAAAACTTTTGGAGACGACTTTTGGGTAGCCCGAAAGGCTGCCATTAGTTTATGGATAGGATTGGAGTGGAGCACGAGATAGATTGTTATATCTGCTTGAATTTGTGGATTTTGCAGTGACCTATTTTGACCCTTGTACATCTGCCTTCTTTTATGAAAATAGTGTTTTTTTTGTTTAATTCGAAAAACATTGGCATCAATTTCAAGAAGCTGTACAAGAGTCGAGATGACAGGCACGATGGACAAGACGAAATGTATCATACACTATTTTCATCGTATATGTTCAACTATCCCTGTAGGAGTTGACTCCTTTGAGAGGAAAGACAATTAATCTACTCACAAATCTTTACATGAATTACCATCATTCACTAATTTTATAGCTTTCCTTTTGCAAAATAAATAAAAATTCGTCTGCATGAGCCATTTCCAAATGCAGCCGTAGTGAAAGTAATGTCCACAATCCAACATTCCTAGCTTCATCTTCGTCTTCATCGGTGAAAGTAAACCTACAATAGTTTTAGCAAAAGTACAATTTAGTTGCAACATGATTCCACTTCAACGTTAGATTATGCCGAAGTCGAGGATTGTTACCATTGTGACATAAGGTTTGTGGAAATGACTTCTACACTCAATCCTATGGAAACATCTCCAACTTATTCTTCAAGGTAGAGCAGTTCCTAATGAGAAAACATAGGAGAACTCGATCGAGCTATAGGCTTCCCACTGTTAATTCCCGCAGATCAAATTACTTCTGCGGCAACTAGAATGCTGGGATAACAATCAGAAGGGAGAGGCAAGCTACAGTTTGTCCCAAGATATGGACTTCGTCTCTATGGGCCATCATTCACAAGAGAATGCATGAGGTATGTTCCGTAAGATGTAATATCATTGTATCTTTATGTGCTTATCTTGTTTTGTCATAGGAATGGCAAAGTTGTATTTATAGTGTTAGACTTGGAAGTTAAATAAATTTTTGCATATTCTCAATTTGATTCCTTAATTAACTATGATGATCTCCTTGGAAATCTAGTAGATATTTTTCCTTGTAAAGGAGTATTTGAGATAGAGAGCTCTAAATCTAGATGGATTTTTACTCCCAATTATGTGATGCATTTCCATATCTTTCATGCTCCCGATGTCAATAGATCACTCCATCCTATTAAACTTTTGATTCTCATTCATATACTAGATATGAACTTTAATAGTGAAGCAAAATTATGATAATACGTGATTATACATAGCTTTTTAGGAATTTTATCATATATAAAAATTCATGTCAAGCAAAAAGGAAATTTCCCATTAAATGGAGATAAGATATTACCTTTTCCTACATAACACGGATTTTCATAGACACAATGAAATTCTTCAAATGGTCTATGCTATTACATAAACATTATTGGATTTAAGATAGCATACACATTACTCATGACCACTTCGTGGGAAATACAATTGACATTTTATCATATATTCTCTTTTGCAATTTCTAAATAGGTTTTGCTTTGAAAACAACTTACTTGAAGCAATACAGCTCATAACATATCTTCATGCATTCATTTTTCTTCATCCACTCTAATTGGGCAAGTTCTAAATTCTAATCATTTTCCAAATTATCTATACAAACTTGTATGATTATATATTAATTATTTGACTAGTCGAGTGCTAGCCCAATCTAGCAATTAACTATTTTAAGGGAACTTGAATTCCATTTTCGAATTTTCCTTTTGTTGTCATTTATTTAATTATTGTATTACAATTATTTCCTTAACGCCTTTGTCACATTCCAAAGAGTAAAACAATAATATAATAATTAGGAAGTTTTGTAGAGTTGTTTTTCTTTTTTTCCAAAATCCTTTTGAATATTAATTGAATTTGGCATCAAGTAACATGTTACCCATCTCTACCTCTCTTTGAAAATATGTATACGTGTGTGCCTTAGTTTCTCTACTATAAATAAGTTTTTGAATTGGAATTAAGAGAAGTCCGCTACCTATAAGCACCTTTGGACCTTGAAAGACCATTGAAAAAACAGTTTCGGTGTATGGTAACATAATGGGAAAATGTCACAAATGGTCCCTATAGTATTACTTAAAGTGCAATTTCGTCCCTAAACTTTCTATCGGTTCAATTTGGTCCATGAACTATTGATAAATGCCCGATTTGGTCCCTGAATTTTCAATCGATTCAATTTGATCATGAACTACTGTTAAATGTTGATTTAATCATTTGTTACTATTTTTTCCTCTTTTTTTTTTTTTGGCTTATAGTAACGAAATTGAAAAAAAATAAAAATAATAACGAAAAAATAGTAACGAAAAAAAATAGTAAGAAAAAAAAAACCCTAGCGGGTACTGTTCATCTTCCTCGCGGAAGCAACCTTGCCCGCACCGGCCACTGCGCCGGTAGACCTCGACCGCGCCGGCGACCCACGAGCCCTCTCTGCTCCATCGCCGCTCCACCGGTCTTGCCCGCTGCCCGTCGACCTTGCAACGCCTCAGTCGCCCGCAACTTCCAGATCCGGCGACCTCCGCGTCCCCGCCGCACCTCAACACTCTGCCCAACAACCAGCGACGAACTGACGCTTTTGCTACCTCGCCAAGCCGATCCTTGCCGCCGCGACCCAGTGCTCGACGTCCCCCGCTCCAGCCCGTGCCGACCTGCGACGCCATCGTTGTCTCGATCTCGCCGCTTGTGTGTCCGACGCCGGCGGATCTGAGAGCCCCACAACAGCCACGACCCGAACGCCCCTGCTCGCTTGCGCCCGACGCTCAACCGCTGCCGTGCCGCTGTCCCTACCGCGACCCGACGCCGCCAGAGTCCACACCGCCGCTACTCGCCTCTCCCCGATGTCCGACAGCAAGCCTCGCGCCCCGCAACGCCCCTTGCCGATGCCCTGCCACGCCGGAGTTCCTCGCCGGTGTCAACCCTTGCTTTCCCACACCAGACGTGCTGCTCGCCGTGCCCTCGCCGTAAACCCTCCGGCCACTCCCCTCGCCGGAGTTCCGGACCGGCCAAGATTTCTTTTTTCTTTTTTTCAAAAAGAAAAAAGAAAAAAATTAAATTAGGTATATTTATTTTATTAGGCAAGTTTATTTTATTTTATTTGAGATATTTCCCCGTGCATAATTGGCTGGTGCGGGCAAGGCTGCTTCCTTGAGGAAGATGTACAGTATCTGCTAGGGTTTCTTTTTTTTTTTTTCGTTATTTTTTTGTTATTTTTTCAATTTCGTTACTATAAGCAAAAAAAAGAAAAAGAAAAAATAGTAACGAATGACTATATCAAACATTTATCAATAATTTAGGGACCAAATTGAGCCGATCGAAAATTCAAGGAAATTGGACATTTATCAATAATTCAGGGACCAAATTGAGCCGATCAAAAGTTCAATGATGAAATTACATATTAAGTAATAGTATAAGGATCATTTGTGACATTTTCCCTAACATAATTTCAAATGCCTTTAGGCAAATGGTCAAAGCAAATGCTATCGGCCAAGTCCAGTGATAAACTCCACATGAGACCCGTCACGCCAACGAGCCCCCTTTGTCTTCTACCTCCGATATCACCCATTGCTCACGGCTCGAGTCTGCGAGCTGACCTCCACCCAGGGTTGACGTTGTCACTATTTTGTCTTCGTTGACAGTGGTGATGAGAAGCAAAGGGTGAGTAGAGAGGAAGAAAAACAGCAGATGTAGAGATGAAGAGATTGACTCATCGTTGGGTTGAGCTGTGGAGCTAGGGAAAGAGAGGGTGATAGTACGCAGTGGTGCTGTCCTTGGTGGACCGCCTAAACTTTCAGTACGGCATCAGCACCGCACCACTCGAGTAATAATTATTTTACAATATGTTTACCAAACATTATGGGTGCGAATGGTAACGTTTCTGTTTTTTTTTTTTTTGTTCCAGGAAACAGAAATAAATAAAAAATGTTTCTATTCTAGAAAACAATTTTTGAACAAAAGAACGCGTTTAGTAATGTTTGTTCCGGGAATAAAAAATAAATAGAAACGCGTTTGGTAAATTTTATTCTTTTTTTGTTTTTTTTAATTTTTTAAACATTTTTATTTTATTTTTCATTTTTTCCTTTCTTTTTATTTTTTATTTTTTCAGCCAGTCACGGGCCTCCGGCAACCCTCGACGGCGTCGCCGGCCAAAGAAAAAAGAAGAAAAAAAGAAGAAGAAAAGAGGAAGAAAAGAGAAGAAAGAGAATAAGCGTTTCTTCAAAATTGTTTCTGGAACAAGAAGCAACCTTTTTCTGTTTCTTTTTTTGCTCCAATTTTGTTCCGGGAACAAAAAAAAAATAAAAAAAAAAGAACAAAAACGCAACTGAACGCGTTTATGTTCCTTTTTTGTTCCCGGGAACAAAAAAAGTACAAAAGTGTTCCAGAAACATTTTTTTGGAACGTTTCCATGCAAGGCCTATTTGTTTTCATGAAAACCTTTTGAGTCAATGTTCTCTGTGAAAATGCATAGCTTTTGGGCTAAATCTGCCCCAAACGCACCCTAAAAGCCTTTGAGCATCGATAGAGCCACCCAATACCGGTGACGAACGTCATCCTACCATCTCGACCACTATCTTTGGTGCCACCATCCTTAGCGCCATGGGGACCTAGATTCAAGGTCCTTGATAGTCGTCCTCTTCAGACAAAGAGAGATGAGTGGTGGCTCAGCATCGTCGCCGATAAAGGCAATTGGCGGCGAGAGGGGCGGAGGCTATGGTGGCGGCAGCTGGTGCGAGAGCGACGGTGGTGCAGGAGAGTGGGGACTAAAGCTACGGTATGGTGGTTGACGGTTAGGATCTTTCTGGTGGGGAGTTTCTTTGGGCGGTTGGAGAACTTAGAATTATAGTAAAAGGGCTATTTTCTTTGAAGAAGAATTATCATTAATACAAATTAATTTTAGTATTAAGTCGAAATTCTGTATCTAATATGAAAACTCAGAATGTGAAATCCTAATATTAGAAATAGAAGTTATAAAGTGATATCAAGATAAAATAAAAAAAAACGAACATGGTTTTTTATATATTAGGCTAAAAAAGTGGGCTAAAGGAGTATCTTATTTCATTTTACAAGACCGGATCAAAGCATAGGATGTAATAAGCCCACTAGTATAAATTTAGTTTACAATTCCAAAGATAAACCTATCTATGTATTCTTTCATTTGATCTTTTAGGTCCTATTATCATCTCGATAGTTTTGCTAGTTTCACCCAATCTTCATCCCGATTAAGATGACCGCAGTCTATTTTATTAACCAAACATGCATATACCAAAAAGTCAATGCAAGGTTTTCTATTTCGACTCCCCTATTCATTATGGGTTGATTATTCGTCAGCATGAGTTGTGTTTACCAACATATTTATGCACACATGAGAGCTTAGTTCAGCCTTGACTTATTATTTGGAGGGTATATCTAGTATTCGGACTTATATTTCGAGAGAATGAATAATTTGATCAATAAAGTTATAATTTAGTAATTTATACCCATATAGGAAAATTGAAAAACGGGAACTACTTAAATTATCGATAAAAGTATGCTGATATAGATCGTCACTAAATTTTAAAATATATATATTTAATTAACTTATTTTTCCCAGCGTTCAGAATGACTCAAATTTGAAAAAAAAAACCTCTCAAATCACTAAACAAACCGAACCTTCCATTTTCTCCATTTTTTTTTAAGTGAAAGGAAAAAAAAAATTACGCTTTCCTCAATTTCCTCCTAATTTGACTTGGTCTAACAGAGTCAAACTCAACGCCACTTCTCAATCTTCACCGTCGGTTATCACCGTCGATCGAGAGAGAGAGAGAGAGAGATTTCCGATGGAGGCGATGGAAGACGCGGCGTCGATGCTGCCGTACCTCCCGCTGGAGCTCCGGTCGTCGGAGCTCTCGTGGCCGCCGGCGACGGCGGAGGCCCTGGCGGCCATGTCCAGGGGCCCCGAGCACGGCGGGGTGGCCTCCGGCGAGGCGCTCGCCGCCGCCGTCTCCGGCATGCGGCGCGCCTCCGATCCCTCCCCCCTCGCCCGCTTCGCTCCCCAGGGCTACGCCCTCTTCTTCGACGAGGTGCGTCGGATTAATCGTCACTTTCCGTCCGCTTTTTGAGCTTGCCGATTGCCGTTCTTCGTGTGGCGTTTGAGCTTTGGGATTTTGCTTCGCAGCTGATGCCTCGCGAGGATGCGGAGAAGTGGTTCGGGGAGGTGATCCCGTTTCTGGCGAATCTGTTGCTGCGGTTGCCTGAGCTGCTGGAAGATCACTGGAGGCATGCTCGTGGCTATTCTCGGTCGAGGAAAGGGCGGGTCGAAACCGGTCTTCGCCTATTGGACCGCCAACAAGCAGGGATGGTTATCCTGAGCCGGGTATGAATTGAAATTTAACTCACATTGACTTACGTTGACCAGATACGGAATGCATGTTAGTAAAGCTTGACTTTTTCGGAGGCGAGAAGTGGTTTATATGAAGATGATTAGAGGTGCTCCTCGCAGTGTGGTTGGTTTGAGATAAAAGCTTGTTCTGTTGTAATTGTCGGTGTTCGAAAAATGGTGTACATCCGTTGAACAGAATGAATTATTTACAGTGGGCTGTTCTTTCTAGATGTAGAACTGGCTGTACTTGTGCATTGGATATAATTGGGGTGGAAAGAGTTTAGAATGAACCGAGGAAACTTCTGGTTGAATTAGGGCATGCCTAATTGTCCATGTATGGTCATATTTTTCAGGAATTGGTTGCTGCTCTTCTGGCTTGCTCTTTCTTTTCCCTGTTCCCGGTCATTGAGAGAGGTTTTAAACATCTTCCCATGATCAACTTCGATAGCTTGTTTGTGTATGTAACCTTCTAGTTATTTGTATTTATGTAGAATAACCTTTTTGGGTCTGTACTTTAACATTTTGTTATGATTGTTATTGTGAAGTGTATGCAGTTTAGCTGCAATGACTGGACTTGGATTTGAGTAAGCTGTGAATCTCTTTGGTTCTCTCTGCTAACTAGTTTCAAATAACTAGTCGTGCATGGAAATCTCATTGCATGTTTCTCACACTGTATGTATAATGTTAAAGAGATTGTTGCAGTAAATAAGATCCGTAGCTGAGCAATGACTCCTCAACCGGGTGTATTCTTATTGCTTCACAATACTTTAAGAATACTCACAGTGGGTGAAATGGCACTAGTAGTCCTCATACTCTTACCCCGAATTTAAAACCATCCCTGAACTTCTTTTCAGTCCACAATCATCCCTATATTTTTTAAAATGTGTCACTGTCAGTCCTTCTGTTATACATTTCTATTGTTGGTTGGTTTTTGTTAACCTGGACAACTGGATTGCTGAGTTGGATGTTGGAGCACACATAGACTATTATGATTTGCAAAAGATTTTCATGTGGTATTGCCAATCAGCCAACATAAATTGTAAAAAAGGAGAGAGAGAGAGCTCTTGTCCATGGTGGCTAGAGCTTCTTTCAGCTCACAGCCATGGCCCATCGAGCTTCGTTGAGCTCAGCCATGACTGTTTGAGCTTAGCCCACCTTGCTTTGTCCAGCTTGACCATGACCACTCGTGCTTCATCGATCTTGAGAGAGAGAGAGAGATCCAAGTCAATAATTTCTAACAGCGTTAAGCTGTGTCAGCAAATTTCTAGTGGCATGGACACCATGCTCGCAAATTCCATTAGTGGACCGACTGGGGATGACCTGCGACCCTTTTTGACGGTTTTGATTACACAAAAAAAGTAGAGGGACAGTTTTGATTTTTGTAATTAAGTATAGTGACCAATGAAACATTACACCTGCATAGTATTAATTATTACAACCTGTAGCATTTCCTACCTCTTACTATCCAGTTTCCAATTTTTATCTGAGCTTTTTGGAGATAACCATGGTTTGCTTCAACTGTGCTATCTCTTTAGTTTGTCTGAACGGCAAAATATAGCAGTCCCTTGCTTCTTAGCCATATGCTTATCACTTTATCCCTTTATGAGATGATTGCCCTACCATTTAAGCAATCCTCATCATTACACTTATATCTCTTAAAGAAAATTTTAGGGGCAGCTAGAAAGGCTGCTATTAGTTGATAAATAGGATTAGAATGAAGGAGCATGTGATCTTTGTGCCTTTGTACCTCTTTAACTTTTTTTTATTGATATATTGTTTTTGTTGTTTAACTTTGGCAAATACATCGGCATCATTTTCAGGAATCTGTATGAGAGTTATGATGAAAAGCCAAAAAGCAAGATGAGATGTATCACGCATTATTTTCATCGTATAAGTTCAAATATTCCTGTGGGGGTTGTCTCATTTGAGAGGAAAGTTCTTCCGCTGGACAGTAATCATCTTGTGTCTTATGGGAAGGTGGACTTCTGGAGTAAGTCTGCCTTTCCTCTCTGCCACCTCGAGGTAACAGTTGGAACAAATAAGTGAAATTGTTAGTTAAAATTTTACCTGAGCCTGTCTTGTTTTGTATTATGCAGTTTTGCCTTCTAATACTTCTCAGAGGTCTCTGTGTAAATTTTAGGTACATGATTCTGGCCTCATGGAAGACCATTCTGGTGAAGCTCTTCTAGTTGATTTTGCAAACAAATATATTGGTGGTGGTGCTCTTAATTGGGGCTGTGTTCAGGTATAACTTCCTAGATGTGTGGACCTAATTTTATGAACAAAAGAGATTAATTTATGCCTGGCAGTGCATTAATTGATCCTGGGGATGTTCATGGCTGTACTTAACCATAGATCACAGATGTTTATTAGGTGGTTTATCAGGTGATCTGCATACACTCTATTTCATCTATCTGATGCAGCTTTATTTATTGTCTCTCTCTATAAAGATAAGTTCAGCGAAGGGCGACAGTCACATTTTGTGTTCTTTGGCAATGACATACTTGAGGTTTCCAGATTCTACCATCTCGTTATTTGTTGACCTTTAGGCCTTGTTTACTTTAGAGACTAAAAAGGCAAAGTACTTTCTGGAAAATGAATTTTCTTTTTCCCAGATGGGTGGAAGATGGATGCGATAATGGAGTTCATAATGAGTCTTAAACATATCATGTGCAGTTCGTTGTCTTATTTGATTGCCTCTAATAGTTTTCTTTTCATGGTCAAACTTGATATGCTGCTCAAATAACATGCAGGAAGAGATACTCTTCTTGATCAATCCTGAATTGATTGTCAGCATGCTTTTCTTGCCAGCCTTGGCAGACAATGAAGCTATAGAAATTATTGGTACTGAAAGGTTTTCAAATTATACTGGGTGAGTATGAACATTTGCCTTGGTGAACTTGAAGTGATACTTATTAGTTGCGATGCTTTTCTTACTTATCGATGTCTCCTTAAGAATTTTGAATTGTAATATCTATGGACTGAACTATGGCTCATACTGGAATCAAGGATGTCCACATGAACTGCTGTTGTTTCCTGTGTCAATTTCTGGATATTATGACATGAAAAATTGTTGCAGGCCCTTAAAGACGAGCTGCTTTCACTTCTGTAGCACTATTGGTTCCCTGTCTTAAAAATGAAAATATGGAATTTTCAATTACATCGGATTCAGATTTGGATGTGGACAGCTTAGTAATGTTTACTTCTTTCTCCTTCCTTTTTCACTGAATTGACAGTGTACAATGGAGAACTATAAACAAGTGTTATAGGCTTTGAAGAAAGAAGGTGTCAAATGTAGAAGGTTTATGCATAATTATGTGATTGATTTGAATTTGAGCTTAAGGAGTGATCATTTTAGATATGCTTGTTCTTTGTTAGATGTAATTTTGATTATTCAGCTGGTAGGTAGACATATTTTAAGCTTGTCCGAATTGACTTCACTTTATGATGGCTTCTGAATTGTGCTCTAAACTTGAAGGGGTGCAGGTATGCTTCTTCATTCAAATTTTCTGGTGACTATATTGACAAAAAAGATACCGATTGCATGGGAAGGCGTAGAACGAGAATTGTTGCAATAGATGCATTATGCAGGCCAGGAATTAAGCAGTATGAATTACAACTCCTTCTGAGGTATGTGGAGTTTTTTCCTCCATGATTTCCAGTCGTGGTTAGCTCTTACATGTGTAGGTTGGACAAGAAAGAAGGACAAAGCCATGTCAAATGGAAATCCTCTTATTTTAGTCACTAATTCATTAAATGCCCTCTTTGCTGGGATTTACAAGTAATACACAGATTCAAGAAATAAAGTTTGGATTGAAGGTTCTATTCAACCAATTTTTTGGGGTGGCTTAAGCTTGGGGACTGTATCACTTGCTCTATTCCAGGGCATCTTTGGGATGGATTTGCTTATTGAATAAGGCATTTAAAAATTCAAAGTCAAGTTAATATGAAGAGCGACTTTGGATCAAAGCAATCAGAAGTACCCTTTGAATTGTCTATGAAATTGTGTCTAGGATGTTAAGTCAATCATTTGGTTCTATTGTAAAGTACACTCTAGGGCTCACAGTCGACAAGTAAGTCTGGTCAAACGAGAATTGAAAACATATCAATGAGAACAAAACGTCTTACTAGACTGTTCAGTTTTGTAGTTGGAGACATCTCTTCCTTGGACCTTTTCCTTTCACTTGTCAAATAAATTTTCATGATAAGAAACAAAGAATTAGATTATCCAAGTTTAATAGGAAGTTAAAATGATATTTTAGCTACGAAGGATTACTTAAAACATGATCAACTATAAGACAAGTGAGACTAAGGAGAGTATTGAACAATATCAAATAGAACGAGATTCTGGGAACCGTGTGCTTGTTGATCGTGGCAAATCTCATTTTCTAGCCATTTTTGTCCAAACAAGAATCAATCGTCTTGGAATTTCTTAGAGTTATCTTTTTTATTGGTTCCTTGTTGGTCGAAAAAGAAGTAAAGTTGTGAGAAGATATGAATATGTGGGGATTCACCCAACGATAGATGGGATATTATCTTTCTAGCTTTTGATCGTGGAAAGAAATGGTTTGGCTAATGATGCTAATGTTTCTTATGTAAGAATTGAGCAACATCTAAAATCAATCAAGGACTTATTTCTTTCTAGGTCATGGATGGAAAGTTATCCTATTTATACACGATAATAGTCATTTATTTTGACTACAACATCTACAGTATCATGCTGGTTATAATAAAATTTGATGGCTGTTATGGCAAATCCTAGATGAAAATTTTCGCATTCAATCCTAGATGAAATTTTCGTATTCATGTTTTTAAAACTGTGAGAATTGCTTGTTGCAATTACAGGGAGATTAATAAGGCATTTTGTGGCTTCTCTGATGATTCCAAGTATCAGTTGTATGAGAGGGTCTTCCAGGAAAATTGTTTAGCTGGATTGGTTGATGGCCGAATCCAAGTCTCAAATCATGTATCTGGGGATGATGCTTTGGTCAGGGATTTTCACGTTTTGCAGTATTATTTTTCTCCTTTTGTTAAGTCATTGCTTTTATGTGTATGTAAATCCAGTTCTACTTATCTGAGGATGTTGTCTGTTTTTGGATACCGGCAGAAAGATCCTGCAACATTCCCAAGAACTGAAGGAGGAGCAGGGGACAAAGAGGTCCCAAATGCCGAGGCTTTAACTCAGATACCTGACGATGAAGACAATATTGGAATTGTGACGGGGAACTGGGGTTGTGGAGCCTTTGGAGGTGATCCTGAGCTGAAGAGCATGATTCAGTGGCTTGCTGCTTCTCAGGTGATGTTATCCTTTTTACTTTAGCAATATCTTGCAATTGCCAGTGATTTTCTTTGACGTGGCAATGCTAAATATGACTGAGCAGGTTTATCTGATGTCTACCAGTTAGGAATATACAAAATGTCATGAAGTGCATCAGTATATAACATCTTAACTACGATAATCAAGTATAGTTGGATGATCAACTTGAAGTTTTCAAACGGTAGCATGAGGATGCTTGAAGTTTTGAGAATGCTAGTACAAGACAAGAAGTTTGTTTGTGAATAGAAATGTTTGATCATAACCAAACAGGAGCAACTTTTCAGAAAAAAAAAAGGATGTGGGATGAGATATAAATTCAAACATGGGATCAGTTTAAGAAGTGTTAAAATAGTTAGTGGCAAAAATACTTCATTATAGGCAGCCCACACTTATCTATTGGTCTTTTTGATGCATATGGAAAAAGAACAGAACAGGCAAGCTTACAGTCAATAGCCTAAAGAGGAGAAAGCTTCAACTTTTTTGGGAACCAGATTTTTAGATGGCTTGGGCAATCATGGCTGGTCAGGCCAAAATTCTAAGGTTATGCCATTTGGCCATACCATCCCCCCTATCTTTTCTGGACCCCTTCAATTAATAAAAGTACCTTGAAATGCTAGAAAAATTACACGAGAATATTCGAGGTGGATGGATTGGGCAGGTCCAGAAAGGAAATCCATCGTCCAAGCCTGCCTATGTTCACAAACTTTAAAATGAGCTCAACCTAGTTCAACGAATAATTTGAACCAACCCAGACCAGACATTGGAGAGGACAATCAAATCCATTCAGCTGCTATGGTCTGCAGAGAAGACTTGATCTTGTGAATTGGCCCCATCATAGACATTGGCGTTGGCTTCTGGAATTTTGTAGAGTAAAATAAACTGAAGGTTTGACACTATATTATTATGGTAGTCAATGTGTAGATGAAGAAGCCGAGTACTAAGAAGACATGTGAAGGTGGTTTCTGGCAGCCTTCTTTCTTACTATGGTGGTCATACTAGGTCAATTACCAGCTTTAGTATAGTCAGAATATGTCATGATTAAGATTAAAACGAGGGAGTAGAATGTTGTGATATGAGGATTTCATCTTTGTAGATGTGGACATTGTCTTATACTTTTCTTTGGCCATAATAGTCTGCTCTTACTTTGCTAAATTTTCAATTAATTCCACTAGTCGATGGAATGTATAGGGCATTGATGTGTCTTTTGAGAATATGATGTGTCGACATTTTTGTTTCATCAGATTCATATCTGTCTGTTTATTTTCAGGCATTGAGACCTTTCATGTCATATTATACATTTGGTGTGGAGGCATTGCAGAACCTACGTCAGGTACTTTTTGTTATTTCGCATGGTTCAGATCAATGACAACAGTTTTTGTAAGATTTTTCCAATTTCTGTTGCATTCTTCTGACTCTAAGACTCTATTGATTTTAAAGTGCCTAAAGAATCATGGTGTTGACACCAGCTATTTTCCACAAGCAAAGTTCAGTTTCCCAGCATTTATTTCCAAGCTTTTATTTAAGGTTATACCCTTGTTTGCTTTTCAGCTGCATTTTGTAGCAGGTGTATAATATCAAACGGGATGGTGTTATTCATATTTTAGTTAGCCTTTTGCCTTCTATTGAGGTTGTTAATTGCTTTTCTTCAACTGCTTGATTTTGTGAATCCCACGTTAGAGGATATCAGCTGTCTCTTTTATTATGTTGAGCAGGTGAGTCAATGGATATTGTTGCACGGATGGACAGTGGGAGACCTTTGGAATATGTTGGTGGAGTATTCGTCGCAAAGACTCAAGCGAGAAACTAAGCTCGGTTTCTTTGCTTGGTTGCTTCCGTCTGTGACAGCTGATGATGCCATGACATTTAATACACTTGATGCTACCTAATTTTCTTTTGTCAGTAGAATTGAAAGATTTCGTGCGTTGTATTTCTATAACATTTCACTCTGCATTGCTAAGATGTGTGCATTTGTGGAGATTTAGCGAGTTGAAGTTTTTTAGTCTTCAAAGTAGAAGGGTCATTACCGACAAGTAGGAACATGAGTTGTGCTGGTCATAATAAATGAATTATTTCGATGCCCATTTAAACCAATAATCAGCTGTAGCCCGCTATCTTCAATTGGCTAATCTCATCTACATCATCATCAATCATTTTGGTTCGGTTTTCTCATGGGACTCTGCGTCTTCGAAACCCCATGGGAAAAAGTTATGTCGTTGGACAAATATTTTTTTGGACCACCTTGGGGAAATGTTAGGATGGGGAAGACTAAAAGCTCAGGATAAGAGCTTTCGGCATGTTTAATGAATTTTTCCCCTTCCAATTTTGTCCTTACAAGTAATTTTGTACTTCACTCTTTCTCTCAAGAAATGCTGTTCATCTTCTTTAGCCTATCGACTCTCATCTTCTTCAATGTATGGCCTTTATGCTTGCGGGGTGCTGATGTTGCAGCCCGGTCGACTAGGTTGAGGTCACGGAGGTCAAGGGTTGACTGTCGAAGCCGCTCAGGTCGAGGGTCGACCCATCATCTTCTTCATCCCATTATCATCTATCTTCTTCTAACCTTCGGCAGTGATCACCGAGGTTGCACGGCCTCGATGTCCTTCGCCCAGGTCTCCATTGAGGTTCATTTTTCTAGGGTCTCCACCTGGTTCATCTTATCCAACGTTGCCCGCACTTTTGACCATTAGGCGAGATCTCAATGTCGGCGACAATGACAGTCGCCAGCCTCGCAACAGCCCTCAGAGCTCTCGCCTGAGCCCTCCAAGACGATGAACGGCAGCTCCCTTTGTTGTTGTTTTTTTCTTCTTCTTCTTTTTGCTTAAAAAGCAATCCCATGGAAAACTACAGAAAACTTACTTTTTAGCACCCCTTTATCTTATGCAAAATCACGAACAAAACGCAAGATCGACGCACTGTGCACCGTCCGTTGCTGCAAACATGAAAAAGAGAGACAAAACTAAGCTGGAGTTGCTGTTGCTCCTATCCTCTAGTACACAGTATTGTGGCACTCACTCTTGAGTGAGAGGATGCAGATTGCGTTAATCCGGCCCCTTGGAGCTAAGAACGCTCTTTGCAAATGTAAATTAACATCGATGTTGGACTTGTTCGCTTATCAATAGATTTTGCCGATTGAAGTCAATTTCACTTTAAATTTTCAACGCTTTATCCAGTTTAAAAATTTTTTTATATATATAAGAACAAAAACTTTTATGCTATCCTTTGTGGCATAGAAAATAAATTTTTGTTACAGTTTTATAAGGTTTAAAAATGAGGTTTTTCGACTTGTTTGAATTTTTTCTTTATTACAAATTTCACAAGTGTTCAGGATGCAATACCCAATATTTCTTTATTCCATACGAAATGCAAATTGTGACGATTTTCTAAACCTTGAAAGGTATAATTTTTTTTTCCTATTTTCAATTTTGGCAAAAAAAAAAAAAAGATCATGTAGAAAATAAGTTGTCCCATCCCAACATCCGACCCTTCTCTCTCTCTCTCTCTCTCTCTCTCTCCTAAAAGGCACAGGTTTTTACACGTTTGGAGCATCCCCTGTTCTTCTCTCTCGGCAGGCGAGGTGATGCACCGCTGGATTCCGTACACCTCCAAGCCAACCACCAGCCAGGTGAAGTTCAGTCTCCACTTCCCCACTTGCCTGCAGCTTCTTTCATGCGTCTTCATGTTTTTATCTTCTTGTTCGTTCCACGGCTCGAACGCATATGTGTAAATTCCATTGCCCACTTGCCATTCTCGTAGAAAAGAAGCTTTCCCTGCACCCTCCTAATCCCCGCTAGTGTTTTTGTGATTAGCTAACTTTGCCCATCTTTAGCTTTGGTGAAGAGGCAGAGAGAGAGAGAGAGAGAGAGAGAGAGAGAGAGGGGGGGGGGGGGGGGGGGGAATTACAGAAGCTGAAAGCAGACTTGTGGGACAGAGCCCATTCCCAAGCTCCAGGTAAGAAATTTCAGCAGTTGGTTTCTCGATATTCACTGGCTATTTATGATGGCTATGGTCTTTTTTATCTGTGGTCGAAATGATGGCTGTAGATGGTGGGTTGTATTTTCGCGAATTTTACTGCTCTAAAACCTGATAACCAGTTTATGATATATACGTTATGAGGCTCGTCTGCTGTTATGGTCACTGGGTATGCCTCAGTTCTTCGTGCCACCACCATTTGGGTCTCTGTACTCAGCTTGGAGTTGGTGGTGTGCCAATTAATTATATGATGTGGTTGAGCCAATGAACCTTTTCTTTTTTTATTAGTGTTTTCTCAATACTTGTTGATAGATGATGATATCATGTTGTTGATGTTATACTTGATTGGAATTGGCTTTCTGCAGAAATGGCACTCCAACAAGCAAGTATCCTTCATGTTCCGTTTCGCACTCTGAAAGGCAGCAGAACAGTTTCTACTTTACTTTCTAGCTTCAAGACTTCATTGAAGAACACAGAGAAATGGTTTGGTCTCTCCTCAGATATCCTGCATGCACCTCGGCGGGTGCGATTCTTTGGCGTCCACTTAAGTTCTTTTGATGCTTAATTCGCATTGACGCTTATTCTTATCTTCCATGCAAATTAGGGTACGGATATGAAAACCATTGTCGTAGGAGCTTCTAAAATGTCTCAGAATCCCAAATTTATCGGTGGAAAGAAAGAGCGAGATGATGATAGCAGTGATTCTGATTACGAGGAGCAAGATGATGAGGTGAAGGACAATGACCCTTATCTCATGGATCCTGAAGAGAGGCGAGAGTGGAGAAGGAAAATTAGAGAAGTGATCAATAAATATCCTGATGTTGAGGACGAGATAGACCTTGATGAGAGGAGGAAGAAGATGCAGAAGCTCCTGGCTGATTATCCCCTCGTTGTGGAGGAGGATGATCCTGATTGGCCTGAGGATGCTGATGGATGGGGTTTCAATTTGGGCCAATTCTTCAACAAAATCACCATAAAGAACGTTAGGAAAGAAGATGATGAAAATTATGATAGTGAAAATGAAATTGTGTGGCAAGATGATGATTATATCCGCCCCATCAAAGATATCACTACTGCTGAATGGGAGGAAGCTGTTTTCAAGGATATTAGTCCTTTGATTGTTCTTGTACATAACCGCTACAAGAGGTTAGTATTCGGTTCTCATTTTTCATCTTTCCACAATTCTATTGCTTGCAAGTCGATACATGTAAGGCCTTCCAAGCTGTCTAAATGGCGCCATATCTTCTCTTTTTGTATGGGAAATCAGTGCCACTTTCTTTCTTTGTTGTTTGAGAGAGTACATGATGCACTTTTTAAACATTTTTCCCCTTTTGGAAGCATTGATAGCAGCATGCACAGTTGCAGTTTCTTTTCTGTCACTTTATGTAGTTCTTTTGTAACGGAGTCGCTTGAGTTGATTTGTTTCCAGTTAAATTATTTTCTGACTCATTTTTGGAGGCGAGGAATTCATTTAGCTAAGTATCTTGGCTTGCAAAACATGAAAAATGCTAGTATCTTGAACTCACTTTTACCAGTGCTATGATTGGTTGAGTTTCTGTTGTGTCTAGTGATCATTTGAAATATCGGAAGGCAAACTGTAAATGTACATCTTTTGATTATTGCCTAGATGAGTTTAGAAAAGAAAAAGTGGCAAATGATTTGCTTTTAATATGTTTGTTTGGCTACTTTATGTTATTGAAATGGCTGAAGCCCTTGGAGGTAGATAATATGTAGAACTTGGTTGTTTGTTGTGGTCTGGATACACGGTTTGCAACTGTACCATTGCTGAAAGAAACCTTCCTATTGGATATTTGAAATTATTATTAGGCCAAAAGAGAATGAAAAGATCAGGGATGAATTGGAGAAAGCTGTGCACATAATTTGGAACTGCAGACTACCTTCACCAAGAGTAAGGAGCATTATGCCTAATTCCATCATCTATCATCTTTTTAATAGCTTCTGACTTGTTGTTACTGTCCTGTTAAAAAGTGTGTTGCAGTTGATGCTATTAAGGAGCCTGAGTTGGTATCTGCTCTGCAAGTTTCCGTCTTTCCAGAGATTATCTTCACTAAAGCTGGCAAGATTTTATATCGTGAAAAGGGTAACTTACTGCTCAAAAACTTTTTTGAAAGGGTTCTTGCAACATAAATCTGGCCATGACCCTTGTTTGGCTTGTCTACTCAGCTATTCGAACTTCGGATGAGTTTTCAAAGATGATGGCATTCTTCTACTATGGAGCAGCCAAGCCACCTTGTTTGAATATAAGTGAAGATAGCCAGGAAACAATTCCGTCTGTTTGAATATAGTGTATTCTATATCCACAGTCCAGCTTAGTAGTACTTAATACCCTTAGCCTTTCTTGCAGTGCATGTCATTGCAGAAGGCTGACAATTTTGATGTAGCACACTTGACTGTTACTGGTGGTTTACTTGTGAACAATTCTGAAGGAAAGCAAGTATTACATAATTTCCTGTTCTGGGTGTCTAACTAAAAATAATCTTGGAATACAATTTGAATTGGTGAACATGGATGGGTTGGTCTCAATGCAGTTTATGTGTTTACCTCTTCACCTTTAGAATTCAAATTCTTTGCAGCAGGCCCAATTCCATAAAGGGAAAGTTTGATCATATGAGACTTATAAATATCTAATAGCACGCATTCTTCCCAACTATATACTGACACTCCTGCTGCTTATCTAAAACAAGGTAACGCATCCACAAACTGTTGAAAATATCAGGAATAATTCTGTCCCTGATGTGAATGTGTTGTTTATTTTCTGAATTACATTTATCTGCTTATCTTGTTTATCATAGCTAGTTTTGGTGGTTCTTTAGGTAGTTTTGGTTGCAGGTGACTTCTTTTCCTTTATTAGGAACTATTCAAGCCTTCAACATGACTTCTGGATTTTCATACATATCTTTACTTGATCTAGGCTGAATTGGTGGATGTGTGTTGAGAGAATGGTAGTAA
This sequence comes from Eucalyptus camaldulensis, assembly GCA_019915185.1. Taxonomy (NCBI): domain Eukaryota; kingdom Viridiplantae; phylum Streptophyta; class Magnoliopsida; order Myrtales; family Myrtaceae; genus Eucalyptus; species Eucalyptus camaldulensis. The sequence continues at coordinate 4,637,132 of JAHSVA010000014.1, read as the reverse complement.
AGTGTTTTTCTTTTCTTTTCTTTTCTTTTCTTTTCTTTTTTCTTTTTTTTTTTTTAATTTTTTATTTTTTAAATTTTTGCACTGGTAGAATTAGGAAATTTTTCTCTTTGAAGATGGTAGCTATAACAGGTACGATTTGCATGCTCTCTGCTCCCAGTAACGATGGAAGCACAAATCTTTTGTCTGAACAAAGCCGAGAACACACATGCAAACTTCCATGGTGAATTGGCTTTTACTCACGTTAGTAAGAAGAATCCTGATTGGTCACAGGATCCATGCAAGAAGTTTGATGATGTTGGATATCTGACTGGTTAATTTAGATGTTTCTGCAGTTTAAGGAATTTTTTTTCTTGGTCGAATTTTCTGTAGTTAAGGATGGCTATGTAGAAAAATTTCATGTTGCGATTAAGACTTAAGACCACATATTTGGATATGTGCCATGGCTGGATGAAGGAAAGGAAGAGATGATATGGACGATGTCAGAATAATACAGCCAATAGTGAGGGTGAAAAGTAGGGACTTAAACCCTCCGCCTCCACATAAATTGAAGAAATGAGCAGGGGTAAATTCGATTATTTTGATTTAAGAATGAGTAAATAATTGCAGAAGGATCTGGGAAAATGTGAGGACAAGAGGATATCATCAGAGGAAGGATAAATGTGGCGAATCTGATTCTGATTCTTGGGTAAGTAAAGTGGAAGATCAAGAAGGAAAGAGAATGGGAAGAGAAAAGGTAGCCTTTAAAATGACTAGGATAAGGGCTTCAGGAGACGATGAAGGAGAAGGAGGAAGAGTAAGGAATTGTCTGAGTGAGACAAGCACTGCCGATCACCGTAAGAAAGAGTAAGAAAGAGAGAAGGACTAGTACACTGGTGACTTTGACATGGATAACTTGGATTTATTTTGAAGGAACATAAAAGGAGCATAGCAGGAGGGCTGTCATACCATAAGGTTATGACAACAGGCTCGTTTGATTAGACTGCAAATTTGTGAAGGTGTGAAGCAGTCAAGAAGAGCAATGAAACCATTGAGACTGTTCCATCTTGATCACTCCCATGCTTCGTTTTTAAAAGTGCATTGGAATTTATATGCTTTGAATATTATCAGCTCTTTTCATTTGTGCTGCTTGGGTTGTGGGCCTACATTGTGTTACTGCGAGAGCTTAGGGGAGGTTGTAAGACTTGCTGTTTTTTCAGATTCACTGTCAATAGAGGTTCTGTGGAGGGAATCAAGGAGAGACATCCATTTCGATTAATGACAAGTAGTCATCATTCTATAAATGGAATTGAAGTACAAGAGCATCATTTCATAGCAATGGTCATATGCCTAATGAAATTCCTCCCTTCCGACAGCTGCTTACGGATTTCAGAGTCATTATTTAAGAGTGATAGGACGCATCAAGAGTTGTCATGATGCACAATGACATTGCGTCATGTTTTGCCCATCATCAGATGAAAATATTAGCTGACATAATGTGGCCTTTATGACTACTATTTAGCTTAAACTGCACTGTGGTTTTGGACTAATTCCTGGATGTTTATTCATTGTGAAGGCCACAGCAGCAGAAGGCCTTGTGGTAATGGAACCGGAAGGCAAAGAGCTGGTATGGATTGGAGCCATCGAACTTGCAGTCTGATACTCCAACTATTCGCTTCTCACCGTCGATGAAAACAGTGAGGCATTTGCCAGTACTGCCAGAAACCCAAAATCGAAATTCCCGATGGTTGAACTTCTTTGGTGGGTTAATAGATTTCCAGTCTGCATCGGCAATGCTTTCAAGCGAATTCAATGACCGCAGGCTCACTTTCCCATGCTTGTCCACGGTGAGGTAACTCTGTCCTCCGGAGCACTTGTCCATGTAATTGTTGAATCTGTGGGGCATTGGAGTAGGAAGTTTGTTAGAAATGGAAACAACACAAACGACCACCTCGTTTAGTTCAACCTTATGAAACAAGTAATTTGAGTGTAAACATGCTATACTGTGATACACATTAACGCCTCTAATCATGAATCTACTGGATATTTGCGTGCAGATATCCCTTTTCTTCTGGCTATGTTTGTTTAATTACCTGTGATAACCAGAAGCTGAACCAGAAGTGGATTGCCAACCATAATAGGCATTGTAATTGGCAGACTCGCCACCCAAAACATTTGGGACAGAATAAACTCCTCTGTCATTGGTGGCGACATAATCGGATTGCAAAGCACCGGCAATGAGGGTGTTGTCCCAAGCAGTCATGTGGGGGTAGGCTTCACTTGGTGGGCATGTCGACGTGTCGCATTTGGAGCATTGCCTGCACAGAAGCTCGCTCTTCAGCGGTACATCTCCAGCGCTGTCAGCAGCCGAGCCACAGATCACCAGAGCGAGCAGGTATACAGAGAACAGAAAGAAGTTTCTGTGCATGATGGTTGGATTGTTTTCTTTGGCTGGTCATTCTTTTTGGATAGACTTTGCTTGATTATATACACTTCTTTTGTTCTCGAACTCATCGGTTTCGGTCGTTTTCTACCGTCTGGTTCGATCGATTGGGACAAAACATAGTTGTACTTTGTTCCATCTGAACATTTTTTAATTGTTGGGCATAGATAATTACGAAGTTTTCAGCTGTATCTGGATTTTGCTACAAGATCTGAGGGACAATTTGTCCCCCACGTTTGATCTTTGGTATACATACACGAAATGTTCTCTTGATATTATATTTGTAATATCTTGAATTCTTGAATCTCACTTCTATGATCGGAGAACCCTATTGGCTCCCGATGCTTATATATTATTATTTTTCTTTTATCTTTTGCGTTGCTTTTTATGTAAACTTAGAATAGGATGAAAAACACATTTCTTTTTTCTCTGCTTTTGCTAAGATGATGAAATTATGTTGCATGCAAGTAAGGTTAACCTTCTCCTCTTTTTGCCAAAATTTTCGTTTTTTATTTAACGAGGACTCTTTTTGCATGCATAGCATCATCTATAATCAAAATAATTTGTTTGCATACAGCTTAGGTGCGTATGAAATGAGGTGTAACTTTACAATTCTTGGACAGTTGATTTGGCGGATTGGCTTGTCTTAATGATGTTGGAAGACGGCGACTCTTGTGATACTTCTCTTGTGATTCGATTTTAGATTCAAAATGCCTAATTAATACAAGATTCTCTAATTTCCTTTGGCATCTTGGCACAATGTTGTTCTCGAAATTTGAATTTGAAGATAAATTAAATGCGGAATATTTCTTGAACGTAGGACCAGTTGACGTTTGTTATCTTCTATTGTGTCGGGAATATCTTGCTTGGATCAGGGTCGTGCAAGTATTCCCCCCTTTACATCGTGCCTGTTACATCGTGCCTGCTTCGACGACGCTAAAAAGATCAAACACGGCAGTATATCATAGGAATTTCAAAGACTCGTTAGGTAAAGTTAACCTTTTTTATTCATTTTTGGGGGAATCGATTTAGAATGATTTGTCCAGTGATAATAAAATGCTGAAGTTTCACGTGATTCGCGATCACAGCTTACATGCCAATTATTATGCTTACTAATTTTTCTTTCTTGGGTAAGATTGTGCTTGCTATATTGCCAAGCAAACAAACAATTAATCTACTTTTTTTTTTTCCTGCTTTGTTACTAGCAGGGGAAAAACAAGGGGCAACCTATGGATACTGATGGGGACAATTGCTACCAACTGGGAAACCCTCAATCTATACAGCTTTAGACATTTTGAAGTTTGAGCCATCAAATTCAGCTGGCAAAACCCGAAAGGCCAGAGCATGATGAAATTCAAATCAGAATGCCTAAGCTACTGCGAGCCAAGTCAAGCTCATCTAGAACCGATCTAATTTTGAGTAGTCACAATCGAAGGTCAAAGAACTTACGAATAGCTCCAGGGGTATTTTTCCCTAACGCTGTATGACCGGTCTTAATCCGCGCAAAAAGTTAATAGCAGTAGACTTTTCTCAAGAAAATCACTATGATGACATCGAGGAAATTGCCATCGCGGGATGCTATCGACTTAAATGGAATCGAGGTTATCTGGACCACCTTCTCTGCATCATCAATTAAGAATGAAGTTGTCTTTCTTTCTTTTTCCCTTTGGTCGGAAATTAAGAATGAAGTTTAGGAGGAAGTAGTATTTGGAATGCTCATGAGGCTTCACCTTATTTGCTGGAAAAATCTGCAGCTTCTGCTTGAAGCCGTCCCAGAGAGAAACGCCAGGGAGTTCCTCTCCTTTATCAACTTATTTCATACATTAATCCAAGTAAAAAGGGGAAAAACCAGGAAAAAAGAAAAGGACTTCTCGTCTCTGTAGCACCCAAATTTACAGACTTGAACAGAGACTTTCATGTTCCTAGCACCTTCACCACATAATTAAACCAAACCAGACCAAACCAGAGGAGGAGGAATGAGAGACCGAGAGATTCATCATGAAAGCTACCTAAGCACCGGAGAAGCAAGAGAGCACGCTGCGGCTCCTTCTGAACCTCGCCACCTGCTTTGAATGAGGACCAACAGCGCCCTTCATAACATTCATGCTGTCCTCATCGCCGCCGGGCGTGAGCCTGAAAGAATAATCTCCGGTCGAGGCATAACGGCGATGGTGGCTTTGATGGTGAATCATTCTGTCGCTCGCAGGCCCCGAATACAAATGGGGCTGAGCCTGAGCTTGAGCCTGAACCTGACCATTCATGTAGAAGTCGGCAACATTGAACGTCCGAGAAGCAGTGGTCGACAAGCACTCGTAACGGCTCCGGACTCGGTTCCTCTTTATCGCCCTGTACATCATTGGAATCAGACCGTCCATTTGCGGAATTCAACCCTCTCTAACTTGCTCTTTCTGGGTATTCTTGGCTGCTGTTCTTGAAGAGGGAAGAAACCAGAAAAGAACAAGATGGGAGTAGGCAGATTTTGTCAATATTGTGTTTGGTGGAAATGGGAGAAGGACCATTCCACGATGCTTCTTCAACTTTTCCCCTGACATCTATAAATAGACTGTTCAGAACCGCAAGGGTTATAACAAGTCCAACACGGCAATTTCTTCGATTTTCTTGACTTGAAGCCAGGAGAGCCCCACCACCAAAATAATCATAGGCATTCTTTTTTCGTCTTCCTTGATCCTGACTAATATATTAGACTTCAAAGCTTCAACTTTCGATCACACCCATGTCAGTTCCGTCATCCTTAAGGCTTAAAAAGCAGATAACTTCTATCAGAGATTTAAATCAATTAATAATTTTTTCGCAGGTTCATTAAGCTTTTCGCCCTCTTCCATGAAATGGACGACGATAATTTAAAGAAAAGGAGCATATTAAAATCGACGACACAGTGCAGATTGATCCAGCCAAAATCATGTGTCTCAAATCTCTACCAAACGTTCTTAGCCTTCCAGGCTCAACTTCACAGTCATGTCCCATTCATCTTCCTAAAGGGGCGACAGTAATTTAAAGAAAAAGAGCATATTAAAATCGACAACATAGTGCAGATTGATCCAGCCATAATCATGTGTCTCAAATCTCTAACAAATGTCCTTAGCCTTCCAGGCTTCAACTTCACAGCCATGTCCCTTTCATCTTCCTGAAGACCCATATCTTTGCTTCCATTTTGTTATTTAATTTCTTCTCTGGGGTCCTCCTTTTTACACTCGTTTACGAAAAGGGAAAAAAGTAATCTAAAAAAAACCGAGAACCAAGTTTGCAAGATTTGATCATAGAGATGTGATCATGTCCGCCAAGCAACAGCAACTCGCGTTTACTGCAGTATAGCGCTGATATAATAGAATATCAGCACAAGTGCAGGCCCGGCGCTGGGGACGTGGATCGATCAGCACGAAGAAGGGTTTTGTAAAGATTCCATTTACATCACATTAATTGATGAAAATGAGATCAAGTGATCATTAAATTGTTTTCTATTCCTGGGTTCTGAAAATATAACAAATTATGTCCTACAAGGATCGGATCTGATTGCAGTACGCATGCACCAAGAGGGCCAAAGTAACAGCAATTCAACAGGAATAGAATTGCTGAAGAGGGTTTTGTACCAGGCTCTGAGTCCTTAATCAGGTGCTTCAGTTGAAAATCCACCAGTTACGATTAATCCATCCCTGTTCTCAATAAAAATTCCGCGGTTGATGCCTTCCAAACTCTTTCGTATATTATGTGTTCGTTTATCCTGTCTATATCAATTAAAGTTGTTTAGGTTCTAAAATATAAGTCATCCAAAATCCATGCTTGTGTTCGGCACGGGCGTCATCCTCCACGGTCGCTTCTGACTCCTGCTGAACGTATGGACGACTCTTTTGATCCTCGTGGTAGAAATCGGAACATTGCCCCTTGCTGATAACATACTTTGACTGGCAACTTGTAGTTGTTAGGTTGGTAACGCGTTGAAAAGTTACCAATACTTTTACTGGAGTTCCAGAAGTTATTGGATTGTTTCAAATGACCAACTACTTCGATAACTGGTCAAATAATCAAATAACTGTTAGTACTTCAATAAAACTGTTAGCAACTTACACAATACAGACTAAATAACGATGGGTTTCTCCATAAATATGGTGGCAACTTACTAACAAATTTCAAGCCATACAAGTGGCCCGTCAAAATTTAGTCACCAGTAGGTTTTGAAATTTACCAATGCTTTTAAGGAATTATCGGCATGGAATTCACGCACAGAAAGCTAGAAATCTCACGGAAGGTATACATTTCATTCCAGAATTGGATTCTATTTTCGAGCTTTGTCCAAGATGGCAAAACCCATGAACCAGGCAAGACCAAGTGGTGTAATTCAAGAGGATGACGATAAATGGACTAGCAGTCTGATCTTTCTAATCTAATTCCTGCAAATGGTTTAGGACTTTTTTTGGTAATTCTCCCTTAATTTAAGATAAAGCGTTAACAGAAAGCCCACGGTTTGCACATTGAATATTGTTTGAAGGCTTTAATCTGATAAGTGTCGACATCACAATCATCATTGATGGACACAGAAGATTGCAATGACCCGTGCGATGCCAAATGCTGACTAGCTTGAATCAATGTTATAAAAGGGGCAAATGGAGGGAGGCGTCTTCTGGGTTTCCATCAGAGTCCTGATTGGCATGGGATATGCCCATTAGATCAGACCAACGAAGACAATGATACTCATTTGACAAAGTCAATGTTTGCATAGGATGGGATTGATATATTGGGCAGTCACTCTTTCGGCTGCCTTTTGTGCTCCTTCTAGAGGTTGACCAATTACAATTTCCAAGTCCAGACGATGAAGTAGGCTCCGGGATTGATTTCTCGCCCCATTTATCTTCCTTTCTCTCTTTCTAAAATCAGTTGATTAATTACACCATGCCACCTTCTCTTTCTCGCATTTTAGTACTCAACAACCGAGTAAAGTTGGGGATGATGAGATGATACACTGAGAAAAAAGGGTCCACATCAATTCATCAATTCATTAATCGCATGACGAATCACTGAAGCACAATGAATTTTTCTAAATTATCAGATCCCAATGTCGCATTTCTTTAAAGATCTCACGAGTGACATGCATGTTCCGTGGCTTTTGAAGCATTCCACGAGTAGCGCATCATTTCAACGATGAGTCCTTTTCGAATATCTGCTTCGTTTCTTGATTTCTTTATTCTTCTTATTTAATTACATGGTTAAGGGGGGCATCTCTTGCTTATGTAATCCTATTGGCTGTATTATACCTAACAAGTTTCATTATCATTGTGTTCTGACTTGTTCTCTGGCCCAGTTGGAACGTACGATGGTCTCTGAAGTTTTGCGTCCCTGGGCAAGACAGAGTAAGCGATTGGATAAAGAGCATATGCCTTTTAGTAACTTTTGCCAAAGGACAATCCAAAGCAAACTGCCTTTCCTCCTTTCTCACGAACTTGACCAACTCCGTTTAACTCGTCTCCCGTAACTTCGCAACCTCGAAAGCGATCATTTGGAGTTTCTTGGTCTGATATTTTTCTGTCCTGTCCTAGATATTCTGGAAAATCAACACCATGTGAGTTGACAATTCATGTTACCAATCGCAATTGTGTCATGTTAAATTAGACATATTACATGGATTCTAACTAGAACACAGTTCGGTGATCTATCATGACAAGATTTCGATACATGAATACAAGCTCATCACTAAACAGATTGCAAAATGTGCAACACAAAATAGCTAATCTGCATTTTTCAATAAGGAAACTTGTTAGCAACATTCTTTTGTAAATGCATATAAACATGTTTAAAGCCTAAAATTATGAGATTTCAGACATGAATAACAAGTGAACTGCACACCACGTCCATGAGTTCTGTGTCCTGGGTCGACCAGTGCAAACAATAAGTTTTAGTGGGACACAAAAGGAGATGCTTAGCTCCATGTCTGTTGCAATCCAACCACATCTTAAAACAAATGCACCACGAGATAGCATTCCGTAACGAACCTTCTCTCATTGAAGGAACACTTCATTTCTCCATAAAAGAAGTAACCATTTCATAGTTACTGAGATGGACCTTCAAGATTAAGCGTAATTAATCCTTCATAATACAGACAGTATAAGCTAACCCCTCAGTATCATTGATGAAGTGTATTAAAAGCACCACCAGTTCTATATAAAGCTAGAAAATTAGGTCGCCATATCTGAGAGGAGATTTGAGGAATTATCATCTGGTATTTGATTCATATATCAACCACAAGCACAGTTCAGTGAATCAGAAGACAATCTGGGGTGAACAGTAGCACCAACCACCCTATTTTCTTAATTAGCTTTCCACCACAAGACAAGTACAACTAGCATCCCTTATTAAGGACAGTGCATCAACAATACAAGTTAAATTTCTCCAGATATGAAAAGTTCCAATCCTGACAATGTATGCAAGCTTGTCTCTTAGACAGCATGACATATCACTTAACCTAATGAAGTTTTCAAGCAAAGCATCTCAGAAGACCAAAAACAATTGGAGCAACTACACAATCTGGAGAAGCAGCGGAATGAAAGATGAAGGAGTTTTTGGATCTTCAGTGATAAAAGGAAAAGACATACAATTAAAGTGCACACAGACTACAATTAAAGCATAGAATGAGCCAACCCCATTGGCTGATAAAATTTCTATCTATCAGGTAATGCAAAATGTGACTACCACCCACTTAAATAGTTGAATCTGCAGAACTGAGCAGATGAACAGAAGGCATGACTTCATTTTTTAGCAGCATATTTCAAGATTAGAACATATAACCCAAAGCAACTATTCCTAAACAAGGGAACACATCCAGCAGCACCAGCGCTTTGCAGACATAACAAGTCAAAAAGAGGAGCAAGTTCAGATATCAAATTCCATATGGCTATATCCAGTCACCTTATCCAAGAAAGATTCTGGAAGAAATATCGTGTCGCTAACATCAGGCCACATTATATGCATAGCGTTGGTTAGGAATTGAGTTTAATAACAACAATATTGGATTACCCACAGAATCAGCTAAAATATTTCAAAGTTATGTTGCAGCTGTTGTACATTCTCAGTGCTAGCCTGTACATCAGAAGATGGAGGGCAGCAGGAGAATGAGAACATGAGCTCAGAAAAATGGTTGTTGTTAACAAGTGCCAACAGGGCAGTTTTTAAGTACTTAATATGAAATTCCACTTACAAACCACATATTACACATAACACAAGTAAATCACTGCATAGGAATACTGCAAACTTTCTTTATTTAGCTGCATAACGAGTGCCGTCAAGGCATTCCTTAACAAAACCCGACAAATATATACTATGAAGCAGGTTGATGAACATTTAATCCTGTACCAGCGTTGCTTCACCATGGCAGTTCATGCTTCCATTCTCTTCATCAACTAATTGCGTCTTTAACTTGCTGCTGGTCATACATATGGGTTTCAATCAATCTTAGAGCACCAGGATAATCTGTTTCCACCATTAGGTTAATCTCTTTCTTGTATATGTTTAAGGGAATCTGGATATATTTTCATATATAAATCACATAGAAATTCCTTCGATTATGCAATGAAACCAGAAGTAAAGGGAAAAGAAGGAAAGTGGAGTTTCCGTTGGTAGTATCTTATGGTTCAGGATTCATTTCAACAAATCATGATTAGTACTGTCGGTTATTGTTTCCTTAATTGATCATATTCCTCACTACCATTTGGATGGAAGGACAAGATGGGATCACATTGAGGAGTATTTTCCACATTTTTCTCAGACTGTCATTGAACCATCTATAGAGGCAGCCATATAACCAAGTGTTAACTGTACCATTCACCCTCACTCGCCTGAATCTCAAAAAGAGGTCCAAAACTATGGGTAAGATCAAACAATGGTATCTAAATTTGGCTATTCCTTAATCATTATTGCTTCACTTATATAACTTGATGCTTTATCCTTCATCTGAAACCAAAAGCACCATTTTCTATAATTAGTAATGAATTTATAGAACAAAGAAAGAAGTGATACAATTCCAGTCACCAGGTAAGTCACATGGCCAAAAGCACAATTAGATTACAAAACCATAATTGCACAAGGCTACCAAGAGCGGTGTTTTCGACCCCAACATTCAAGATAAATATCTAATCATTTTGACCGAAAAAATTCTAACACGCTAATCTGTCAAATGCGTGTTTTTTGCCATCTTGAATGCTGACAAATTTGAACTACATTTCAGCAATTACAGAAAGCAAATGCATATTGGAATGAAGAAAAAAAGAATTCACCAGTGCTCTTGAAGTGTTAATCTTTAGATTGCATGGAAAGAAAACCTCCGTTATGTTAGATTTCAAGTACTTAACCTTGGTCACTAGATGAATGATCCCAATGCTTTTACTTGAATAAGCTGTTCTTGTAGCATAGATTCCAGTCTGAATCACTTGAAGTTGAAGCTAGAAGGCCACCTCCATCAAAGCTTATGGATTCAGCTGATTCGAATTGTTTTTGACAGGAATGCATGTCTTCGACTTTCCGATCATTTTCTTGCTTCTCATCCACAAAATGATTTGAGCCCAAGGCATTGTTATCATTAACATTTTCAGCAGCAGCATTCTGAGTGTTTACATTATGTGCGGGACTTTTATGCAACTTTAGATCAATATTGCTGCCAGTAGCATCCTCATCATCAGACAAGCATTTGCAAAAATCATACTCGTCCATCTCAAAGATCCTACTAACTAAACCATCTCTCCAAGATATCCTCAAATCAGATTGTGATACATTGTCTACACTGGAATTGGAAGCCCAATATACTTTGCTATCAAGAACATTTTGAACTTGTGCCAAATCAATGGAGTTGGATGGCATTGCCAGACAATCTAACCGGAAATTTAGATTTGTTGAATCCCATGTAGACATAGAGTAGTCTGGAGATAAAGTGGCATTACTAAAAGATTGAGTCAGTAGATCCATCTCAGAATCTGTTTGATCCTTCCTTCCATGCTGAGCATTATTAACCCACGACAGGCGGAAATATCCGTCTGAACTTGAGTTGGAGTTTGGGGTTCGTATAACATTTCCACTACCCAGCGAGTCTGCATTTGATGGGTCATCCAGTCGATCAACATTGTAACTCAATTTCCTTTCTTCCTTTAAAGAAAAACCCTTCCAAATAGGGGTCATCTCTGCTGGAGAACAAACATCACCAGTACACTGCGGAGGCTGCAATAATTCATCAAATTCAAGGAGTCCTCTTGAAGAAGTCACCTCAGGATTCCTTCCCCCACTATTGCTATCTGTACCTGTCGTCGTACATGTCACATTACTCTTATTACCAGCATCTGAAGAAAAGACAGGACCAGACGAGGGTGAAGTAAGAGCACAGAGAGCAGACCCTTCCTCTTCAACCCTCTCAAATGGGCATGACTCATTCTCAGAATCATATTTATGCTCCTCATCCTCCTCATTACATGGAGACAACAACCACTGCATCGAAGCTTCGCAAGGTAAAGGTACCGGCGAGATGCTAGGTTTGTCGGCAAGCCGACTAAAACTTTCACCATCACCATCGCCGTGACTACCACTAACGCTAAAGTCCGACTCGTTCTCTCTAACGCTAAGAATCCCCCTAGGCCTGCATTTTCTTCTATCGGCGACTCCCGAAACGACATAACCAGCACCGAAACAAGGATGCGTCCCGGCCGTTCCTCCTGCCGACGCGATCGTCCCAGAGTAGTTCATCAAACCCGACCCGCATGGTATCTCCGGAGACACGGAAGCCAGGATAGGAGGAGTCTTGATTTTGCTATTACTTGAGTTCTCCTCCACATTTCTATCGCCCCCGCACGGCGTCTCTACTACGCCAGATCCCTTACTAATCGGAGTAGAAGTAGCGCCGCCATTTCCAGCCGAACCAAGCTCAATCCGTTCCCGCTTCGATGCTTCGGAACCGGAAGGAAACTCGCCAGCGACATTGCCATCGGCTCCAGAAACAGGAGAGCTGCCGCACTTCTTGCCAGTCCTGGAAGCGGCCGTTTTCGCAGATTGCCACTGGTAAAGACAAGGAGGGTTCTTCTTGAGCTTCGGCTGCTTGACTGCTCTAGGTACCTCCAAATCGGCCGCCTTCGCCGCAGCGCCGCGATTGCGCTGGTGATCGGACTTCGACGGCCTCGCCGGCGCCGACTTGGGCGTCCTTGCCGGAGCACAGGTCCGACCGGCGACGTTCCTGGTCGAAGAGGAGTGAGAGAGGAAGAACCTGAGGCAGCCTCTGGGAGCTTCGATGGAGGCGGCGGTGGCGGTGGAAGAAGAAGAGGAGCAAGAGGAGGAGGCGGAGGCGGAGGCGTGGCTGCTCCGGCCACGGCAGGCGGCGACGCCGTTGAGGTGCCGCAGCGGGCTCCGGCGGCCGGCCGGCGGGGCCGGAGCGCATCTCCGGTGGCCGGACGACGAGTACGACCCCCGTTTCATGGTCGGAGAATGTAGACAGAGAGAGAGAGGACAGAGATCTCAGTGAGGTCTGAGGGGAGAGAGATTTGATTTGAAATCGTGGAGTTACTCTCGGGGGACATTTTCACCCCGACATCCTCCTGAAATTACGAAAATGCCGCACGTGGACGAGGAAAAGAAACAAACGGTTAACGGGCGAAAGAGCATTCCAATGGGAAATCGCCGCGTGTCCCGACAGTAAGTGAGCAAGTATCGAGTGCACCTGGATCATGTGAGCCCGGTCCAAATCAACATTTAGATCAGGTGGACATCTGATCCAAGGGTCCAAGTAACTTAGGGGAGTGCAGCTAAAATTTTTTGTCTTGGAAAATGACATAAATGGTTTTTCAACTGTGGCCTAATATACAATGCAATTCTCGTACTTTTAATTTGTTCAACGTGATCTAAGTAGTGAATGTGCAATATTATCCGTGAAATTTTTTGTTCATTTGATGTGAAACCTGAATTTTTCATAAATGTTCAATCTAATTTCCAAACTATATAAGAATGTTCAATGTTATCTTTCTATTAATTTAAGTTCAAAGATAATATCAAACATTTTTCATATAGTTCGATTTAATATGTACAAAAAGTTAAGGATTACATTGAACATATAAAAATTCATAGATTACATTATATATTAAGATAAAGTTTACGGACTATATTGCGCATTCAATAGAAGCACGTGAATGAAGGTGAGGGAATTTTTCCCCAAACCCACATTTTTTACATTATTTTTTCTAGAAAAAGTATATGATCGGTCTTTTATATATATATATATATATATATATAATGAGAGCACTTCTATGTCGTGTGAGTATTTATGTAAATAAGATTATAAGCGCCCTCTTTTGGGGGAAAAAGTTCGTAGAGAAGGGTGGGGAAAGAGAACTCCAATGTATGGTGGATCTGAGTGGGGAAAAGTATTTTATCTGTTAGACTCACCTAAATTTGTGCAATCAAACAATCATTTTTAGCCCTATGATATGACTGTAATCACTTACAATATTATAAATATCAAAATCACTTACTTTCAATCTGCTTGTTATATTGTGCATCACATTAAATATTTTCTAATAGGGTGGAGATGGAAAGCAATTGATGAGATCAAAATCACATGAATTAGACTTATGATGCTCACTCATCAAAATATTGAAATTAATCCAAATCATTTATCTAAGTTCCGCACAGTTATAGCCACTCTTAGTAGAAAAACCATGGTACAAGCTAGTATTACCAGTTGAGCTAAGACAATTGTTAGGAAAGTTTATTAATTAGTATTCTTTTCCACAAGGAATTGTTTAGAAAACAATTGAACCTAAAGTTGAATTGTCTTAGTGTCACATAATTCACGAGGCTCAACAACAATGGGTATCGTTTTCATGAAACATAAAATCCTAAGAGAGCCATGAGCTCCGATTGTGAATTTTAGTGTAACGAGAAAGAATGATACAGACACATACATACATACATACATACATACATACATACATATATATATATATATATATAAATTCTAGCATATTTTCATATCTATATTTTCCTAAGAAGATTGCTACAGAAGAATTTAATTTACGAATTCCCATGAATAATGCTTTTTTTGGTTTGGGGGGGGGGGGGGGAAGGGGGGTTCATAAAGGGTTATGTAGTTATTTTACTATTTTTATGCTGCATAAACAATTACATATATATCTTTACCATATAAAAAAAAACAATTACATATATACCTTTATTACCTTTACCAAAAAGACAATTATGTATATATCCACTTCACTGTGAGTACGTTAATTCAGACATTCCATTTTTTCTGGTTGGGAAGTGACACCCCAGCTTTACGTAGCCGACTGCCGACTATACAGCAGTCTCGGGTCATTAAAAAAAACAATTACATATATTATCAAAATCAAACCCCACCCCCCGCGGTTCTCTAGTTTTCCTCGATAAACATTTTCCAACGGTTGCCAGAGAGATTAAAATAGGTTCCCCGTTTTGCACGTGGATCGGGTAACATCCAGTTCATCGTGGGACCCCTCCCCTCCTTCCCTGTCGGCCATCGCTTCGGTCCGGCCGAGTCATTTCGCCGTAAAAAGATCAATCACTTCGTGATCCGTTTCTGCTGCTACTGCTCTCTTCAATCTCAACAAGGCACACACGCACGCGCTGTCAGTCTGTCACTAGTACCTGCCGTGTCAGCGCAAGACATGGCCGCTGCGAAGAAGAAGATCATCATCGACACCGACCCCGGCATCGGTATGTAGAATTTCAAGTACCCCCCTTCTAGAAAGTTTAGATTTTTCAATGGAATCGCCCGATTATGCATCGTGGGTATGCCTCGATTGTCACCGTCGTGAATGGGTTCGACGTCTTTTCAGACGATGCCATGGCGATTTTCGTCGCGCTGCAGTCGCCGGAGGTTGAGGTGATCGGCCTCACCACCATATACGGGAACGTCTACACGACCCTGGCCACCAGGAACGCCTTGCATCTGGTATGTCTTACTTGGGTGGGGCGGTGCGTGATGGTTTACTGCGGGGGGTTTTCGGGATTTCGTATGCTTACTTTTTCTGGTGTCGGTTGAAGGACTGAATTGATTGTACTGTGAATTTTCTGTGGGTCACAAACGTTTCGGCCTTACTTTCTTGGGTTCTTTTTTTCCCTTTTTTATGTGGTGCAGCTGGAGGTTGCAGGACGGACCGACATTCCTGTGGCTGAAGGATCCCATGTGACAATTACCGTATGTACTTTTCTAATTGCTCGCTTTCGTACATTGCCGATATAGGATTCAGGGGATACTATTGACCGCATTTACTCTCAGTCTGGGCTCTTGAAATCGTGGCTTGTCACCTTGACAAAATAATGAGTGGTTGAGATGCATTTGCGGTGGGATGAACATGGTCGAGTAAATGATAGGACCCCAATCTGTAGATATGACCAGGTAGTGGTAGTAGTGTGACACTAGCACATGTGAGGGACCCTTGATTTTGTATGCGTTTTCGGTTACCGTGTCTTTGTTCTGGGACTTGTGTGCGTGCAACATATGTGATGGGTTTCCAAGGATAGAAGAGGTTTGCAGGTCCTCTCGTTTTATTTTTTGAGTGTGGGCAGCTCTCATTTGTCATGGCTCGCTATAGCAAGGAATCTCTTGTTGTCACCATAGCGAGTGTCGACACTAGCACATGTTAGGGACACTGGATTTTGTATGCGTTTTCAGTTACTGTGTGTGTCTTTGTTCTGGGACTTGTTGCATGCAACATATGTGATGGGTTTCCAAGGATAGAAGAGGTTTGCAGGTCCTCTTGTTTTATTTTTGAAATGTGGGCAGCTCTCATTTGTCATGGCTCACTATAGCAAGGAATCTCTTGTTGTCACCATAGCGAGTGTCGACACTAGCACATGTTAGGGACCCTGGATTTTGTATGCGTTTTCAGTTACTGTGTGTGTCTTTGTTCTGGGACTTGTTGCATGCAACATATGTGATGGGTTTCCAAGGATAGAAGAGGTTTGCAGGTCCTCTCGTTTTATTTTTGAAGTGTGGGCAGCTCTCATTTGTCATGGCTCACTATAGCAAGGAATCTCTTGTTGTCACCATAGCAAGTTTATTTTATAAAGCGAGAAAACTCTGTAAGGCCACCTCTTGGTTCTTAATAATTATCACTGGACCTCGTAATTGCTGTGCATCAAATTTGTGATGTTCTTAAACTGTAACTTTGTAGATCTCATACCTAAGTTTGGTAAATTGTGATGGCGTTCTGACTGTGAGCTGATTCTCATGCACTCTTCTAAAAGACTTAAAAGCCAATTCTTTATTCTAAAGAAACATTATCAGTTGTTTGATTTTATCATTGTTTCTCCTAAAGAAAGGTACAAAGCTTCGAATTGCGGATTTTGTCCATGGCGCCGATGGACTTGGCAATCAAAACTTCCCACCACCAAAAGGAAAACCAATAGAACAGTCGGCAGCCACTTTTCTCATTGAGCAAGCAAACCTTTATCCTGGGGAAGTTACTGTGGTTGCATTGGGCCCTCTCACAAATATTGCACTGGTCAGCTTCTCAATCTTTTGTCATGCAAGTTTCACTTGGTAGTAAAGTATCATACTGGTTTTGTAATGGCTTGTTCATATGTTGTCAAATGTATGAGTAATCCAGGCTCTTGAACAAGATCCAACCTTTTCAAAAAAGATTGGGCAGATCGTGCTTCTTGGTGGAGCTTTTTCTGTGAATGGCAATGTGAATCCAGCAGCTGAAGCCAACGTAAGTTGGAAATTCTTCTTTTTCTTGCAAGAGACAAATATCTAAATTTGCAATGTAAAACCTGAGCAGCTGCCAGAAGTTTTCTTGAAGGCTCTTTTTCTCTAATTATCCATGGCTAAGACATCTGCGTTGCCTCATATTCTTTGCTAATTGTCCCATCATAATGGTGGTGTATGTTGTGTTGGACGTACCTGGTTCTATCTGAAATAGCTTCTAAATGTCTGTTTTATTGTTTGGGGGTGGAGTGACTTACCATTCAAACCTGAAGTAATTTGAATGGCTCAGGCCCAGAGCTTTAACTCTCCTTCTCATTCTTGTCCATCTTTGACTGCTGATCAGATTTTTGGCGACCCAGATGCTGCAGACATTGTATTTACCAGTGGAGCTGATGTTCTGGCTATAGGAATAAATGTAACCCATCAAGTTGTTTTGACAGGTAAAGTCAGCTAGTGTTAATATTTGCTAATAGTGCACATGTTTTGATGGACTTAAATAGAGATTTAGCATAGATTATGCAGAGATAATGCTAGTGATTTTCTAGTGATTCTTTAATCATTCTAGTTATAAGTAAAGCATCCTATCTGCTGCTTTTGGAGAAACCTATGGTGTTAGTTTTTCTTCTGATGGTTGAACTGAAGGGTAAATTTACTTAAGGGTCAGAACTGTTTCCAGCATAGTTTCACAAGTCCACTTTCGTTGCTTACTCTATGGATTTTTCTGTTTTTTGGCCAAAGAATGTTTTTTATTGATTGAGTGCGACAAATCGCAAGTATTCAGCTTCTTACTGTTTTGAAGTATTTTCTGCCTAAACAGTAGTGACACCAAAAGTCAGGCCAGTCAACAACCATAAACTTAATCCATTTAATAAAAGATTTGAATTGTGTAATAATCCTGGTATTGTCAATTACATATTTAATTATTTAAATAATAATGATGAAATTTGGATTGCCAGGTTTTTTAATCTGAACTGTTTTGAGACACTACAGATGCAGATAGAGATAAGTTAGTCCAATCAAATGGAAGATTTGCTCAATACCTCTCCAGAATCTTGGAAGTGTACTTTGCCTATCACCGTGAAGCATACTTCACCAGAGGTATGCTTACTGAAACATCTTGATTCAGGACATGGTTTTTATTATCTTCCCATCGTTTATTTTTAACACTTATATGTCATCTTGGTGCAGGAGTTTACCTCCACGATCCAACAACAATAATAGCAGCTTTGAACCCTTCACTTTTAACTTTCACTGAAGGTGTGGTTAGAGTGCAAACGACCGGTATCACAAGAGGGCTCACTATACTATATAATGGACAGAAAAGGTAGGTAGAATGCTGCAGCTCAATTTTCAAGGGCCCTTTCAGATCCCTTGTTCTACTAATTCAACATAATTTTTTTGAGTGCCAACCACTGATGGTGGGCATCATGTCATGAAGCAAGGCTGTCTGATATTAGTTAAACCCAATAAGAAGTCCAGGATCTAATTAATATATTGTGAAGGGCACAGTGCTGGGTTTGAAATCTGCTTAAACTCTGGAAAAATAAAGAGTTATTTCCTTGAAGTTTCGATTTTGAGAAGATGCGACAAACGGATTTGTATCTCAATTACCCTTAAAAGGGACAAAGAATTTTTTCCCCCTGTATTGTTGCTGAATAACAAAGAATAGAAGTATAGAGGAGAGGTAGCGTTTCTAATCTAAACTATAGGAGGTTGGATTACCCTTCTCATATGCTATGCTTGTAAAGAAGTTCCTCCACTTGAGTATGCTTGTTGTAACCACTCAGCTATATCAACTTCGTTGATTAGGTTCGGTGAACACACGGAATGGTCTGACAAACCGAAGGTGAAGGTGGCGGTGACTGTTGACGCTCCCTCTGTCGTGAAATTAGTCCTGGATCGACTCATGGAGTCCTGACTTCAGAAGGCGCCAGGTAATTGATTGAATGAATCGGGTAAAGCTCATTGTAAACAAATAATAGCTTTGTTCGAAGGTCACAGTGCTAGATGATTTGCTCAGATGAGCGGAATGAAAATGCCAGTTGCCAATGGCGGATTCAAAAATTCCTTAGGTCCGTGCTCCTTGCCACTGACTGGAACATCTGATTTGGTTTCCTAGTATCATGTTGAAGCGACCGTTTGCTTCTTGCAATAATGTTGTCCCATTTCTGCGTCCGACTGACCATCATAATTGGCATGTCGCTTGAAATGAAACTTTTCCCTTATCGCCTTGTTAAATGCTTAGCAAACTTGTCTGGGACCGTCGCGGGTATAGGCCTGTGTGGGTAGCTACTTAGAGCTTTTCTAACTTGACGAAATAGCAAAGATGTAATTTGGAAGATCGAACCCTTTTCTCCTTAACTTTGCCAATTGGCCTCTTCACTAAAACGTGCGTGTGGCGACGGTGGGTTACTATTTTCTTTTTTGGTTTTTCCATATTTCTTCTCCTCTCTCTCTCTGATTTGAGTTCACCTAAGCCCTGTGATATCCTTGAGAGGCTGAGAACAATTCATATTTCTCGGGGAGAGAGGAGAATAATAAGCTACACTCGATACATCCTTTACATTTTTCAATAACTGTTTTTGTTGTAACTCCAGTGAAATGAATTTATGTTAAGTGAGATTTTATTCATTCAATGTAGTAAGTTCTATGCAAATTATAATTAACCTACATATAAATTAGATTTGTTATTATTGTTTTTACTTTTGTATTCCTATAATTAAAATCAAACAGACGTCCTTGAGTTTGTTATTATGATTTTTTATGCAATATGAGATGATAGTTTTTTTTTTTTTTTGTCAGTCTTACTCTATTCCTACTCTACACTTACTCTCAGACTTTTGCCTTGCCTCTTGCAGGGTGTGGGAGTCAAAACTCACTCCTAAAACTTACATGTTCCTACCCCATCCCCCTGAGAATGTGAGGATTTGAACCCCTCACCTCTCCCTTCCATGTTGGAAGGGTGGCTACTGGAGCGAATCCCAGTGGTTGAGATGATAGTTTGAAGATGACAAATAAGCTAAAGCTTGTTGTTGCATTTGTACAATGAACAATGTTGCGTGAAGTCAAAAGCAACATGGCGAGGACAAACAAAAATAGTCTCTCAATTTCGACTTTAGCTAACTAAGTTTTGCGACTTTAAATACATAGCGTTTTAATGAATTGATCCTTTCCTATGGTTTAGGCTTTACCATGGTGAATTGAGCAACTTTCTTTAGGTTCATAGGAATATAAAAGGCTGGTTGTCTAATAGAAATCAATGAATCGAGTTTGTATCTGTTTTCCATCTTGTTCTGACCCGACGCCGCTTCTTTGCTTGTGCTTTAATATCTCGAAGCAATCTCCATCCAACGTGCAACGCCCACTGCATTCTCACACGCCATCCATTATTGTATTCGCACAGGGATTACATGTCAACAAAAATCACAGATATAGAATCGCACGTAGTCCTAAATCTTGTATTAATTATTCCATAACAATCGAAATATAGCTTCCATCACAAACAACAACAGAAATCTACGTTATTTTGCGCATTATCAGGCGAGAAACGGGAATTGATTAGATCGATGGCATTGCGACGAATCATAAAATTGATATAGAAGGTTTGCCGTTCATATGATTATCCACTCCTTGGCATCTCATGATAACTTCAACAAAAATCGTATTCAAGTTATATGAATAACGTCGACAACATGATATCCTGCTCTCTATGATATATGCTCCAGTCAGTTTTGTAGTAACAACCGAAACGAACCATTACGGCATAATACTATCATTGTAATTAAGCTTGGTGATATACACTAAAAGATTGTTGCAATTGATCCCTTCCAATCTACTCTTAAGAAACAGATCACCTCTAGTCTCAAACATTTGCCTCACTTTATTGTGATTATCAAATTCTCAGATTTACGATTTACCTCCTCAAAAATAAAGATCCATAGATCCTTAATTAAGGGATTTTGGGACACGTTCTTTGTATTTGCAATATTTGGTATCTTCCCATCAAGATCACAGTCCCTGCAAACCTCACCAACTAGATGAATTAAATCGGTGATCTCAGAAAAAGTGGTGATGCTCCAGCATCGATTGCACTTATAAATCTTTCTCGAACTCCTTGAAAGATACATGGATAAAAGGTTGCAATCAAAAATCGATTCAACCATCTTCAAAACATTAATGGTGTATCTAACATTTTGTAAGCAACACTGGCATTAGGCTTTACTTTACATGGATTGAATTGAGGTTTCCTTAGGTGATCTGTGGTAGATACTAAGGGTGCGTTTGTTTGCGTTTCTGTTTAAAAATTGTTCCAGGGAATAGAAATAGAAAAAAGTGTTTCTGTTCCGGGGAACAATTTTTGAACAAAACAACGCGTTTTGTAAACTTGTTCCGGGAATAAAAAATAAACAGAAACATGTTTGGTAAATTTGGATAATTTTTTTATTTCTTTTATTTTTTCTTATTTTTCCTTTTTTTCTTTTTTTCTTTTTCATTTTTTTTTCTTCTTTTGGCCGGTCGCCGGCCAAGGCCTTGGCCGGCGACCGGCCAGCGAGGGTCGGCCTCGCCGGGCCACCGCCAGGCGACGCCGACTCGCCCAGATCCGGCGAGGCCGAGGCTCGCCGGCCGCTGGGCGAGCTCGGCCTCGCCGGATCTGGGCGAGATCGAGCTCGCCCAGGCCGGCGCGAGGTCGGCCTCGCCTTGATCCGGCGAGGCCGAGCTCGCCCAGCGGCGGGCGAGGCGCGGCCTCGCCGGTTGCTGGGCGAGCTCGGCCTCGCTGGATCTGGGCGAGATCGAGGTCGCCTAGGCCGGCGCGAGGTCGGCCTCGCCATGGCTGGGCGAGCTTGAGCTCGCCTAGATCCGGCGAGGCCGACCTCGCCCAGCTGCCGGCGAGCCTCGGCCTCGCCGGATCTAGGCGAGCTCGAGCTCGCCCAGCCATGGCGAGGCCGACCCTCGCCCAGCTACGGCGAGCCTCGGCCTCGCCGGGGGACGGCGAGCCTTGGCCTCAACGGGGGCCGGCGAGCCTCACCGTGGCTGGGTGAGGCCGCTGGCCCTCGTCGGCCGGTCGCCGGCCATGGCCGAGGCCGGCGACCGGCCAAAAGAAAAAAGAACAAGAAAATAAGAGAAAAAAGAAAAAAAATGTTTCTCAAAAGTGTTTCAGAAACAAGAAACACAAAATTTGTGTTTCTTGTTTCTGTTTCTTTTTTGTTCCTGGGAACAAAAGAACAAAAAAACAGAAAAAGTGTTTAGAAACAAAAAAAAGAAACACAAACAAACGGGGCCTAACTTTCCCTGTTCTTATTTCAAATTAAAACAAGTGAATATTTTATCATCCAACAATGTATGCCTAAAGGATTTTGTTGATATTGAATATATTTTCAATTGATCTATTTTCCTAGTGATATAAGCAATTAAAGTTAGGAAAATCTTTTTTCAAATTTTCAAATTTACATGAAATAAACGGAGGAAATGTGCGTAATTTTTTTAAAGTTTAAGTGCGTCTTTAGGTGTTTAGTCTCACACAAAAAAAAAGCATATAATCTCTTCTTTTTTTTGGCATTTGATCCTCCGATCAATATAAAAATAAGGAAATAAATTCCACACTCCAAAAAAAAAAAAAAAAAGTCTTTCACAACTTGTTTAGAATCTATATTGATTGGACTAATTTGCTCTCTTGTTTAGAATCTATATTGATTGGACTAATTTGCTCTTATAACTCATCCACAGAGTCCACGAGGATTCTTGATATGTATTATGTATAAACATAGTAATATCCTCTGCCAAATTGGGTAGATAATCAAAGAGTCTGGGTTGCCTTTTTTGTTTCTACAACTTGAAAGTTGTAGGACGTGCCCATGCTAGATTGAACTAACTCCCGTGCATTGATACCTCTTTTTTTTTAGGAAAACATTTTCAGGTATTCTCGGTTCATTTTATTCCCTAAAATTTAATCTAAATGTCCATGTAGGAATGGCCATCTGTGGAGGATCATCAAAAGTAAATAATGCAAATGAATCAACATATCGTGCAATGTCTAAATTTTTTTTTTTTAAAAATAGCATAAATATAAAAGAAAGCAAAATAAAACGATGTATAAAAGGGAAATGACCCGAGCAATTCTGGACAACATTAATCACCGCTTTGGCATTATGTCCTGGGATAAGAACTGGTGAATGGTAACAGGAACTTCTAAAGAAATTCCAAATGAGTTTGGTATAATGCGCCGATGCTGAACGCGTGCAAATATGATACGACAGGTACTTTCCTTCAATGCGAATCTAGGCATAGAAATAAAACATAGCCTAGGATATTCAATACGCAATGCACTCAGTCTAAAGCAAAAATAGTAATTTTACACCTTATGCGATTTGCTTTCCTATACGTTAAACATGAAAGGAAATGATGTTTATCGTAAATGATATGAATATGCCAGTTTAATCTAAATGCAACCCAAGTAGTATTTTTACCATTTTTTTTTATACCGGAAACGCACCCAAAAATCCCTAACGTGCAAAAAATGATTTTTTTTTTTCCATTTCCTTTTTGATGGTGTGCAAACGTGATTTATACATATACACACGCACGCGTGATCTCAATGAGCCTAAATATGCATTATAGCACATATTTCTGAAGAACCCTGACTAACCTATCGGGGGCAATTTTATTATACAAATATGATGAAAATGCTATTTTAATAAATATTTTACCTTGCCGATGGTGAATATTTTCATCTATGAAAATATGGAAGATCTCTTAAAGTGTTATTTTCTATATATGAAAAATCCTAGATATGCATAAATATTCGAATGTAAATTTTTAAATATATGTAAAGATGCAAATTCCTTGATATGCAAAGATGAGAATACTCCAAGATATGCAATTGCTAAATATGCAAACTCGAATTTCTAAAGATGCAAAAATGAGATGCAAGCTCCTAATTCAATTAATATACGAACTTACATGCATTAGACGTTTAAGAACTATTATTTGACATGTGAACTAACATGCAAATTATCATGCAATTTAATCAAACATGCTTAATGAAGAACTTTACAACGAATAACGTACGATATATTACTAAATGTAGTAAAAGAGATCTAATTTTGAAAACTGTATGATTAGAGCCTAGCATGCTAAGATAATAATGGCCATCAAGAAACTGAGAAGCAAATATTCACAATAAAAAATACTAAGGCTCCATTTATTTTGTGAATAACAAATGACCTGAAATTTTTTTTTCCTAAAAATGATCTTCTATATTGCTTATAACAATGAATGAAAGAAAAATATTTTCATTATTCATCAAAATGTTTAGTAGATAATGATAAAGGCCTCTTTAGTTCATTATTTCAATCAATAAAAGCGATTATTTTCAAGAAAATATTTTCGAAATCATTTATCTTTTGTGAAACAAGTAGAGCCTAAAAACAAGAAAATCAAAGAAGGTCCGACCAAATAAGATGAGCCAAGCCCATACCATCATCAACCGTGGGGGGACCAAGCACCAGCCATGCATCAAGCACCATGGATGGGCCAAAGTCAAGGGCCACGGGCCACGGGCCACGGCTTGAACGGTGCAGAAGTCACCAATCCAAATCGACATTTTTGATGATGCATTCACGTATGGTCGGAGTTGACTCCTTGGAACGGGCCACGGGTAGAAGAACATGGTTGAAGTTGATGATGCATTCACGACAGTTCTGCTCACTGCTATCGTGGACTTCGATGTCAACCTATGAGCTGAGTCCAAGATTTTTATTTTGTTTCGGTTTTCTGTAGCAGGTTTACTTCACTCAGATCGTGCCTCTTATGTTGATTCGCAGAGGCATTGCCGTTGAGAATAGTTTGCTCACATGCTGCGGTCTTTCATTGGAGTTACGCCACCCTCCAATCCTGTAGGTCTTTATCACCAACTCATCGCTGGGGTAAGGATAAACTGAAGCTGGGGAATATATTGACTTTCTGATTTTGAATCATATACTATAGGAGCACGTGTCCTTTTCCTTCTTGTTGTTTTGCAGTCTTTAACATTGACGGAGGTCGACTAAATATAATTGTTAACCATGTAATCTGCACTTAAAAAAACTGTCCAAAAAATCATAAACATATTATGCTTTTGCTCATTCAGTCTTAAACTTTTAAGTTTTGCCAATTAAATCTGAAACATTTTTACCTTTTACCAATTGAGTTCATCTAGCTAATTGACAAAAGTGCAGCATGTTTAGGATTTGCTAGACAATTTTTCTCCCTTATGGAAAAATGTCACATTGAATGTGTGATATGTTTTATTGAAGTGAATGCATGCCAGACTTTGCCATTGAGATGTGACATGGGATTATTTTGGCCCTCCTCGAATCCTATTTTAGCTCGTCCATGATTAGGGTTTATGTCTATGAGTTCCTAGACACTTTAATATGTTTGAATAACATTCTCATGCACAAAAAATGAATTGTATTTGCTGTAATGATGCTGGTCGATATTCGTTGAGAGGGAAGTTGGTGGATTTCGACGTCATTTGGTGCTTTGGTTGCTCATGATGACACGTTGACATTCTATTAAATTTTTTTTTTTTGGTCATTTCTAGCATGTGTTAGTCTCGTTTCTACGCAAAGATAAGGCCATATACAGCCCTCTATCTCATGGGCAACAAGCATTGGTCCCTTTTTCTGTAGATGAATAACGTGATCTGGAGTAGTCTCAATAGGTGGCCCCGGCCGCGGGTTGTGTCCTTTGGGTTATCGAATCATTTCATGTTTGCATATCGCATGTTAGTCCATATTAGGTTCATGTGCACTTTGTACAGTTAAATTTAGGTCACATATGTCTTGGGTAACAAATGACAAAATGAAAAATAGAAAAAAGGTGAAAAGGAGCATTTAGAATGGCATTTAGCTTAAGGTTGTATGTAAGGATAGGTTCGGTCATTGCTTGTTACTCATTCCATTCGTTTTCTCTCACGGGATCCTGTCCTGAGGCGTAATAATGAGACCGTATATATTTTTTACCTGACTTGTATCAGGTTTTTACTTACTGTGCACTTTGTTTGTATATTGATTTTCGAATTTTTACTTTGTTCATTTGGCAAATGATATATATATATATATATATATATATATATATATATATATATAATATGTTTATGTCGTGCTCAATGGGCATGAACACCTATTGAAAGGTAACTAGGAATTCATAACTTGATAAGACTACATGACATAAATAAACAAATTAATTAGACAATTTATGTAATCAAGTCTCAAGACCCAAATCTTTGGTTCGTGGAAGTAAAGGGACCTCTCCAGTTTTACTTGTTTCCTAACCAACCTCCAAAAGGTTATTGCAAATCTTGAAGTAAAAACAATTCCATTATTACTCAAGGAAACCAAATTGCAATAGGTAGGGTTTGGGAAAGTCCATGCCCAACAAGCGCCACCTCGCGTTTGCGCCAGCTTGGCAATCCGTCAAACCTCCTTGGGATCTGCTTCAAGAGGGTCACGACACCTATGTCTTACACTTGGATTGAAGAGCTCATGCCAGTCTTCATAATATATGCCCCATTCAGGAGTGTAGGAGCAACCGAAATGAGCCATCAACAACCAAACAAAGGCTAGAAGCTCTCCACCTTTGCTCAACACCTGTGCATGTGCAGCTCCCTTAATATGAATGGCTACATATGACAGTATCTCAACCCACACTCCACTCATCACCTTCCACTTCGAATCCCCGAGGCTTTCCATCACTTTGGCCAAATTGATCCCCTCACTGAGTGGTCTAAAAATAGAGATTTCGAGAGGAGCCTCATGCAATGCGGTGCATAGCCCCTCCACATCCTTGGTTGCAAGATTGGGGCACTTTTGTAGCACGCGCAACGTCTCTGCCAATATCATTTGGGCATTGCTTGCCACAGTGGACACCATATTAAGCTGATTAAGTACAAGATACAACATGTAGTCGGAGAGAATCTTACTATATTCCCTTTCATCATTTTTGGTTGTGGATTTCTCTCTATTGTACCAGATTTCAGTAGCAAGATGCCACAGTATAATACTGGCATTGTAATTAATCTTGGTGACATACACTGAAAGATTGCCACAATTATTCTCCCACTAGCTACTCTTAAGAAATAGATCACCTTTGGCTTCAAATATCTTCATCACTTCTATCTGATCATCCGTGTTTTTGGATTTACGTCTCACCTCCTTAAAGATAAAGATCCATAACTTCTTAACAAAGGGATTCTTCGACACATACTTCGTATTTGCAATCATTGGTATATACCCATACATATGAAACCCCGAATCACAATCTCCTATGATTGTCTCACTAGCTTGATGAAAAGAAGAAATGATCTTCTCAGCCATACGGAATGGAAAATTGTAGATATTAGAAAAAGCAATGATGACCCAGTGCCGATTGCACTTGTACATCTTTCTTGGACTCTCCTCCAATTTCTTTGATAAAATGTTGTAAGCAAATATGGATTCTGACCACCTTTGAAATATTAATGGTGTATCTAAGGCCATGTAAGTAACATTGACATTAGACTCTGATTCTAATGGAATGAATCGGGGCTTCCTCAATTCATATAAGGCAGGCACCAAATCATGGAGAAATGAATTTGGTTTAAATGATCCTGTGTCATACCACTTGATTCTAGTGATAGTCCAATCAGAGAAAACGAGCATAAACAGAGCAACCACATCAAGAAAAATCCCTCCGAAAAGAAGGGAATAAGTAATTTTCAAATCAAGTTCTGAGAGCCAATGCTTCTTCAAGCAATTAAACAAAATGAAAGCCACCACAACGTCAATGATGGCTATGAAACGAAAAATGTAGTTCCACTTGTAATGTATTGCCAATGCTTTTGTGTGGAGCACCTCATACATGAAATGGAGTTCAACTAATATCACCCTCAATGGATCCATTGTAGAAACTTTGTTGAAGTATTCACGGCTGAATTTGCGTTCTCTAAGAGTGAATATGAGATCTCCGAGGAAGACCTTAAAGATTTAAAAGAAGAAATAAGCATGCTTCACCGCAATACTCTCGGCAAGCCTTGGTTCTTCTTCATCAAAATAACCATCCCCTAGAACATCGAGTTCTTCAACCAACTCATTCTGTTCAACATTAGGAAACTCTTGCACCCATTCCCTAAGCCTTGGTAGGCTTGAGAGATTGAGTGCTAATATCCTCTCAAAATTTTTTATGATCCCGGAAGAAAACACTAGCATCATTGGGATCATTATTGACTTGTCACTAGGAAATATATGCACAAAGACATAGATGGCAGCAATGATTTGGAAGATGAGACCAAGCAGATGCCGTCGCCAAAGTGAACTATCCTCCAAAGAGAAGGCAGTGATGGTGTCCGGACCACCAAGATGTAACAAAAGAAATGAGGCCCAAAATGCCTGAAGTGCTTTATCTACTTCAGCTACATGAGTGAATGAATTGCCTTGGTTGTGAGAGATGAGTCCGATTGCGAATGCAGCTACCCAATCAACCATCAAATAGGCCAACCACAAGAGGAAAATGATGTGGTTCTCGGTTATTTTCATTCTAAGGGATGAAAATAGAATGAGAAAGACCTGAATTAAGAGACTCAGAATAACGAAACATCGGATGTTCCATTTATTCCATAGATCCGAAATCAAGCCAAATGCCGTGTTTTTGCTCAAGTTGAATTTTGTCGTGGCTCTCTAATATAATTGCCAAACCCATCCATTATAATGAACTTCACAAGACAATGACAATGTGCTTCCACTCGATTATGATATTGCTTCAACCAATGAGCAAAGTCCACCAAAAAGTTTGGGGATAAGTACACTAATGGTGCCAAAAGTTGTGTACGGCGCTCACTTTGGTGCTAAAAGTTTCCGTCGGATCACTTAAGTGCCAAAAAATTTGAAAAACGCTCACTTTGGTGCCAACTCCGACGAAATTGGCCGGAAATCCGACGTGGCCTTTTTTTATTAATTTTTGACGCTGACGTGGCTCGTCGGAGAGCTGAGTCAGCATCCAAACACCAAAACGACGCCGTTTGGTGTCTCCCCCAATTCAAAACCCTAATCTCCGGCCGTCGCCGTCCTCGACGGTCCTTGCGCTCGGCGGCCACGGCTTCGACCCTGACCTCGACCCCAACCGTGACGATGGCCACTCAATGGCAGCGGCTCCGACCTCGACCCCGACCCCGACCCCGACGATGGCCACTCGGCGGCCGTAGCTCCGACCTCGACCTCGACCTCGACCCCGACTGCGACGATGGCCACTCGATGGCCGCGGCTCAAACCCCGACCCCGACCCCGACCCCGACCCCGACGATGGCCACTCGACGGCCGTAGCTTCGACCCCGACCTCGACCCCAACCTCGATGATGGCCACTCGGCGGCCGTAGCTTCAACCCCGACGACGGCCACGGCTTCGACCTCGCCGAAACCCTAATTTCTTCCCCATGTGAGCTAAACGGCGTCGTTTCCATGAGCCATCCACGTAGGACGGCAAAACGACATCGTTTTCTTAAGGAGGACCAAAAACGACGTCATTTAAAGGCTTATCAATTTTTTTTTTAAAAAAAATCATTTTGGCCGGAATCTTTCGCCGGAGGCCGGAATCTTTCGCCGGTGGCACCAAAGTGAGCGTTTTTCCTCCGATTTGGCACTTAAGTGATCCGACAGAAACTTTTGGCACCAAAGTGAGCGCCGTACACAACTTTTGGCACCATTAGTGTACTTATCCCAAAAAGTTTGCTTTAGCCAAAAAGTTTACTTGTCCATTTACGAGGACGGTATAAACCAAAACGTCAATATAAGTGGGACGCTTAATAAAGGCATGTCTGTCCCACCAACGCAAGTGGCCGCGGATTTTCTATAAACTAGGAATCTCTTTTATCTTTTTTAATTTCTGGATTATTGATTTCTGCGACCTGAAGTTGCTCCTTTATAGACAAGATTAACTTCTATACAATTAAAATTTATAGGAAAAATATAAAATTGGTAAGATTGCGTGAACTTAATAAGTTTTATCCGTGTAAAGGGCAAAATATTGTTTTTCTTCTTTTTTGTCACCTTTTTTCCGGATGAAGACCTTGAAGAATTGAAATAAATAGTAGGCATGATTTACCACAATATCCTCCGCAAGCTTTGCTTTTTCTTCATCAGAATATCTATCTTTTAGAACATTGAGTTCATCGGCCAACTTCGTATGTGTAGCTTCATCCACTCGAGCAACGTCTTCGTCATCCAAATTGTGCCTTGGGAGGCTAGAGAGCATCGCTTGCTGGAGCCTCTAGAGGCTTGAGAGATTAAGTGCTGGTAACCTCTCCACATTTTTTATAACCCCGACAAGACACAGCAACATCGTTGGGAAAACTATAACTTATTGCTGGAATTTATTTGCACAAAAAAATAGACGGCGGCACCAACTTGGAAAATGAGAGTGAGCAAGTGCCATCGCGAAAGGGAACTGTCCTCTAGAGAGAAGGCAGTGATCATATCTGAACCATCAGCATGTAACAAGAGAAATTAGGCCAAAATTGCTGAAGTGCTGAGTGTATTTCAGCTTCATCAGGGGGTGGCTTGCATTGGTTATGAGAGATAAGCCCGTTACAGTCAGCCATCAAATAAGCCAACCACAAGGAGAAAATGGTGTGGCCGTTCATAGTTTTCTTTACTAGGAGTGCAATTTAATAAGAAAGACTTTAAGTGAGAGGCTTATTATGATTACACTTCAGATGTATCATTTGTTCCATAGGCTCGCAATGAAGCTAAATTTCCCTTCTTCTTTTTTCGCTTAGTTTAAATTTTATTGCTTCTCTATATAATTTCGGTTAGTAACGGGCCAAATGTCCACGAAAGTGGAAGATGCCATTAGATTATAAATTGTTTAACAGTACGTACTTCATAAAATAATGACAACTTTCCCTCAATTGTGATCTGGATACAACAAACGACGAAATTTCACCAAGCCAAGGAGTCTACTTTCCCTTTAATGTGGATGATATAAGCCAAAGCCAAATTAGAGTTAATCAGAAAGGCATGTCTGTCTCCCACCAATGCAAGTGGCGACCGGTTTTCTAGAAACCAAGAATCTCTCCTTTCTTTCTTTTCTATGTTAAGATTGCATAAAATATATTCTTATTCTTTCCTTTCCTCACCCTTTTGTTTATTGTCCATGTAAGGCAGGTTATTCTTATTCTTCCTTTCTCTCACCTCATTCGCTCTTTATATATAGACATGAATGGACAATACTTATTGCTTTGTGTAGGGTTGAAGTTTTATCGTCAAATTGGTCTTATCTGGACATTACTTGTACTTCCATCTGTAATTGCTTGAGTTTCGAACTATGAAACTTCAGTACCCATGACTAGATTAGTGAAATATTTGGTGATGCTACCTAACAAAACACTTGATATTATTGATGAATAAGATGTTATTTAAAAAGTCATACGAGTGTGCTTCTAAAGGATAAGCAGGTTATCCTCCACAACAAAAGTATAAAATCCTCTTAAACCAACTTAAAGATTAGGAACCTGACAAGCCAAATTTATAATTATAACATGTGTTACGTTCAAAGGAAGTAATGAAACTAGTTCTGCAAGTCCTCAGCCTTTCGAGTATCAAAAACTTGACGATAAGAGGTTCTGAATTTGTAATTATATACAGATTATTCTCTTGGATATATTCAGTAATTTTACATAAATCCAAGATAAAATCAACCCAGTTGAAGAACTCAATAGTGCTGCAAAAATATCAAATAAAAATTCAAATCGAAAATTAACAAAATCGTGTAAGACCCAACAAATTGGCTGATTAGTTACACGTTTGGTTAAGATAAGACAAAGTCATATTCAGATTTCAGTGTTTCTCAGTCTTAGGATTTGTGCTCACCATTTTAGGGTGCTCCCATACGATGCTATATGATAAATGTAAATGCACAGGGCAGTTTGCATGCATTCATAATTGTATAATGAGCCGAAAAATCAGAAATCCATATTATATGACAAAACCATATATATATATATATATATATATATATATATATATATATATATGCTGAAAAATGGACCAGCATTATTTAATCACATTAATCATAAGAGGATTAATTTATCGTTTAGATAACCATAAAAATATCCTAGTTGATTTGAATCAAAGAGCACAGGGATCGATTTGAACAAAATTAATTTATTAAAGCTATAGATATAAAACTAGCTTATGAAACCGAGTTGTGAACAATGTGGCAAATATTTATTGAATATTTAAACAAAAATCACTTGTTCAAGTAGCTACTCAAAGTTTATTGCATCATTTCTTCTATAAATCAGAGTATCATTTGTTTTTTCATTTTGGAAAGCGGTGCTTGTATTGATTTTGGAGTGGGTCCTTTTCTTCCAGAGGAAATATCAAAAACATGTCTCACTATTGACCAATAAATATTTCCAACCTTTATTTATATAAATACCATTCACATACGTCTAAACAAAACCTTCATTTTTTTTTTTTTGGTCTAAAACGATAGTATTATTAAGAGCGCAGAGAGTAACAACCGTTCGACAGTGCTTTAGAATAAATAAGGTCAAGAAAATGCTTAGGAGGAGATACAGCCCAGTTCGTTGGAAGGAGAGAGCGCCCATGGGCTTTGCCAGCCCAGTCGGCTATAACATTTGCTTCTCTTCGGCAGTGGTGAATCTTCAGATTAGGGAAACATGGCAACAGCGCCGTGCATTCAACGAACTGAGCTCTGTTCTCCCAAGGTGTCAAGGTTGGGTTTTGCACGGCTTCCACAAGAACGGAGCAGTTAGATTCCAGCACAAGGTGATTGTTTGATTTCCCTTTCTGCAGTAGAAATTTAAGTGTAAGAGTGAGCGCCTACACCTCTGTTTGCAGAGCTGAGGAGGCAGTGACGGTGCTTGTAAAGCTGTCGGTGAATTGGCCTGAAGAGTCTCGGCACACACACGCCACTGAGCCTTCATATTGGGCTGATGGGTAGGCACCATCTATGTTTACCTTTACCACTCCCGGATCTGGTGCACGCCATCTCTGCTCTGGATCCGATTGCTGTAAACCCAGTTTCAGCTTCGTTTGATTGCAGCATCGAATTGATCCAGCGTTTGCTAAAGCCACCTGTACCACCTGCTCAGAAATTGGCCTCTGCTGGCGGAAGACGAAGTTGTTGCGGGCCTTCCAGATTTGCCACATAACGGAAGCAATAGTCTCGAGATCAGGTGAGCCAACTCTGTTTTCGATTAGATCTGCCAGCCAAGCTTCGATTTTGTGCACTCCACTAAAATGGATTGTTATCTGGACTTGTGCGTGAGACCAAATATCCCGTGTCCAGGGACATAATAGAAAGAGATGTTCTATAGATTCCGGGACCTAATCTTTACAAAGACAGCATACCGGTTCTGGTAAAATGTGCCTGTTAGATAGATTCTCTGTTGTAGATAAAACGTTGCTGCAAACAGACCACGTAAAGGTGCGCAATTTGGGGGTAGTTTTCATAGTCCAAATTCTGTTCCACAACTTGCGTGGGGTCTGGAATGATGACATAGCATAGGTATGTCTATCTCTGTTGTGTTGTAATCTAATAGAGTTGTAACAACTCTTCACCATAAACATACCATTTAGCTTCCCTCTCCAAATTAGTTGATCAATAGTGCAGTGAAGTCGAAGTTGAATAGAGAGAATTTCTGCCATAGTTTGATTATCAAAACTCTACCGAAGAAGGGAAACATTCCATGCATGTTGATCTGGGACAATAAAATCAGCCACTTTCTTCGGTTCGCCTTTAGGTGCAGGCCCACCAATGATGCCTTTAGAAAGCCATCTATCCTCTCGGATTTTGATCTGTTTTCCATCACCAACAGACCATTATAGCTTGTCTTAGATTGAGTCTTGGCCTGGCAGTAAACTCTGCCATCCCCAGGAGGTTCTTTTTCCTTTTGCAGCTTGCCAGAATTCCTGAGAATGAAAGTACAGGCATTTGAAGAGTTTGCTCCACAGGGATTTAGGATGTTGCAGTAGCCGCCAATCCTGTTTACCTAGTAAAGCCTTATTAAACGCAATAAGATCTCGAAAACCCAGACCCCTATTATCTTTCCGATTCTTGAGAGTGTCCCAATTCTTCCAATGTATGCCGGATTTGCTGCTGTTAGTTTGCCACCAGAATCTAGCAATTTTCTGTTCTATTGACTTGCAGATAGACACAGGGATTTTAAAAGTAGACATAGCATACTGCGGGAGTGCTTGTATGACTGTTTTAATTAGAGTTTCCTTACCTCCTTTAGAAATAAGCTATTCTTTCCACCCTTCTAGCTTGGAGTTCACTCGACCCAAAATCCAGGCGAACATCTCCCTTTTTGATCGCCCCTAGTTTGACGGTATGCCAAGATACTTGCCAATCTTGTCTAACACAGGGACTCTGAATTCTCTTGCCAAATTCACCTGAAGGCTATTAGGACATGCCTTACTAAAGAAAATACCAGATTTGTTTCAATTTACCGTTTGTCCTGTAGCTAGGCAATATTGATTTAGGATATTGGCTAAGTTTTGCCATTCTAGGAGTTTACCTTCTAAGAAGAATATGGCATGAGAAAGGGTAGGACACCACTTATTTAATTTAATACCTCTAATATTTTACATGGCCACAACTTGACTAATAAGAGTAGATAGGACGTTAGCCACCAGAATGAACAGGTACAAAGAAAGGGGGTCGCCCTGCCTAAGACCCCTTGTTGGATTGAAGTAGGGTAGGGGTTCTCCATTAAACTTGACACTTAGGGAGACCGTAGTGATACATTGCATCACCCATTGAACCCATTGTGCATGAAAGCTCAACTGAAGTAAATAGTCTTGTAGGAAATCCCATTCCACCCGATCATAGGTCTTTTGCATGTCTAGCTTCAGAATTGCTTGAAAAGTTTATTTTCCGTTTCCTTATCCTGAGTTGATGGAGCACTTCTTGGACCACAAGAATATTATCTAGAATTTGACGACCACTGACAAAAGCACTCTATTTCGTCGCTATTAACTCAGGTAACTAGGGCTTCAGTTGATTTGCTAGGACCTTTGATATTATTTTGTAGATAAAATTGCAAAGACTGATTGGTCTGTATTGATCAAGCCGTTCTGGGTGAGATATTTTAGGTAGTAGTGATATAAATGTTCTATTGTACTCGGGTCGCATCACTCCGAAGTTGAAAAAATCCTGCACATAAGAGAATATGTCTTCCTGTAAGATATCCCAATGAGATCGGTAGAACTGTCCATTCAAGCCATATAATACATGAGATACCGTAATTAAGCTCATGCAATCTTTACTTAATAAATAAAAAAAGAAAAAGATAGAGAGATATTCCTGATATGTGGAAAATCACTTGCTATGTTGGGAGACGAACATGCCTCTTTGGAGCATCCCACTTTATTAACTCCAATTTGGCTTTGGCTTATATTATAAAGAAAGTAAGGGAAAGTAAACTTTTGACTAAAGCTAACTTTTCCTTTTATTTAGGAGAAAGCAAACTTGCTGGTGAGATTTTGTCATTCATTGAATCAAAATCATAATTGAGTGAAAAGACATTGTCATCATCTTGTGAAGTATGAAATAATGAATGAGTTAGCAATTATTAACTAGATGACATCTTCCTTTTTAGTGGGACACATGACCCATTGTAAACATTAATCCATTAGTGGTTAATCTAACTCAAGTTAGATTTATCTTGAGCCCCATTTCACTTGCGAAATGATTGTTTCACAATTTTTTTACTTTATTGACTTTTTGAATAGATTCTATTTTCTGGCAAATAAGCAAGGAACCATCCCAATAAAATCTATTGATATTGACACCAATATCATAAAATTAATGTTGGATGGAGAAAACCTTACAAGTAACTTTCATACATGTAGTTATTCACTTGAACTAGGAAAAAAATTGTGTACGTACCAGTTCTACATGTAGTACTCGATTTGGATTGACTTTTTTTTTTTTCCGTCAACTTACTTTAAATTCTCTTTAAACAAAAAATTCATCCACATAACCCTAGGTACTAATTGTGGTTTTAGAATTAAATTCCATAAAAAAAAACAAAAAAAGAAAAAAATGACAAGAAGAACAAAGAAAAAAAGCAATATTTTTATTTTTGGTTGGAAGAAAGCAATATAAAAATCTCTATTTTTAAC
Source organism: Eucalyptus camaldulensis (assembly GCA_019915185.1). Lineage (NCBI taxonomy): Eukaryota > Viridiplantae > Streptophyta > Magnoliopsida > Myrtales > Myrtaceae > Eucalyptus > Eucalyptus camaldulensis. Next base: position 4,600,825 of record JAHSVA010000014.1, on the reverse strand, counting down.
AGGCACAGAGAATTACTTCATCCTTTCTCTTTTTTACCCTTATCTAAAATTATCTTAAATGAACGTTTGAGGAAAATGACGTTGCTTAATATTCTGCATGTTTATTAAGCAACGTTCGAAGAAAATGACATACGGGGGCTCGCCTCGCCATTGCTTGGCTCGAGCTCGCCGATTGGCAAGGCGAGCTCGCTGGATCGCCTCAGTCTGGCGACTGGCCAGCCTAGCCGGTTGCTGAAGCCAAAGGAAGGGGGAAAGAGGAGGGAGGAGGGAGAAGGGAAAAAAAAAAGGAAAAAGGAAAAAAAATAAAAAAATAAAAAAATAAAAAAATATTTCAAAAAATAAAATATTATTAAAAAAGTTCGCCAGCCGGCCAATTTTAATCGAATGGACTAATCGGAAATAATTCTAAAAGGTTTAGGATTCAATTGGTCAAAAAAAATAAGTTTAGGACTGAATTGACATAATTATAATAGGTTTATGACTTTTTTAGTAATTTTCCCTTTTCCTATGGCTCTCGCAATTTGAATTAGCTACTTGATTTTCAAATTTTGCGAGGAACATAATAAATGCTATTAAGGACAATTGAATAAGCTATTAATTTAAGTATTCTATAAGTTTATTTACTCTACAAGTAATAGAATAATTGACAACCGTAAAGGAACTCACCAACAGAAATCTAATTAGCAGATCTTGAATAAAGAGCGAAGAGTTGTACATCAGCTACTAGACACCAAAGTGATTCACAAATTCCTGCCAAAAATTTCCATAGAAAGAGAAAACATGACTCACAAATTACGTAATTTCGTGCAATTTAAGAACATTGTGTGGAGACCATGAAGAAAAAGGCGAAAAAGATAAAAGATAAATGGGTCTAATGGAAACAAGGAAAACAAAACATGATGTAAAAGGAAGCATGATTGTAAGCCTATTCAAATTGAGTTTAAACAGATTAATATTTTTATATATTTGTTATTTGACCATCTCAATCTGTTTATGACACGTTTAGAAACGGCTAGTCGTGTCATCGAGATCTGGTTACATATACTTAGGCATGATTTTATACATTTAGACATAGCGTTTAACAAAATTGTCCGGTTTGGTTTTCAAAAATGCAAATTGATTGATAAAATGAGTCAAATATGGATGAATGATGTAGACAAGCGCATATACAAAAGTAGAGACATGAGGGTTATGCAGGGAAATGTCGAATGCGTGGAAGAGATCGAAGTGAATGCTAATGCAGAAGAAATTTACATGCCAATGAAACAAGCTTAAAAATCGCGAAGTGAAGGAGACAACGGGCGGGGCTCGACGCAAAAGTGGCTACTGACTTTCACTTGGTTTTCCTATGGGTGGGGGGAAGGTTTGACCGTGAAGTCCAATCAGTGCCGTGGACAAAATCTCCAATAAGAAACAAAAATCTCAATCATTGAATTATGTAAACCCCATGTAGAACTCACGCGTTGGATTTAAGCAAATTCTCAAAAGGTTCTCGGACCGAGACTATAGCGTGGCCGATGCAAAAGTGGTTGCAGACTGTTTCTATTGGTTTTCCTATTGGTGGTGGGAAGATTTGAACATGAAGTCCAATCAGCACCAAGGACAAAATCACCAACAGGAAAAAAAAAAGTTGTCAATCATTGAATAATGTAGACCCCACATACAACTCCTGTGATTGAAAGGCTGATTTTTGTGAGCATTGCTCCAACGTGACTCACAAGCTCAGGCAAAAAGATTCAAAAGAAGAGAAAACACGTGATTCATGAATCATGTTCTAGTAACTTGAGTTAGATTAACCACTAATGGATTAATGTTTTCAATGGTCGTGTGTCCCACTAAAAAGGAAGATGCCATCTGGTTAATAATTGCTAACTCGTTCATTATTTCATACTTCACAAGATAATGACAATATCTTTTCACTCAATTATAATTTTGATTCAATGAATGACAAAATCTCACCAGCAAGTTTGCTTTCTCCTAAATAAAAGGAAAAGTTAGCTTTAGTCAAAAAGTTTACGTTCCCTTACTTTCTTTATAATATAAGCCAAAGCCAAATTGGAGTTAATAAAGTGGGATGCTCCAAAGAGGCATGTTCGTCTCTCAACATAGCAAGTGATTTTATACAGATCAGGAATATCTCTCTATCTTTTTCTTTTTTTATTTATTAAGTAGAGATTGCATCGGCTTAATTATGGTATCTCAAGTATTATATGGCAGGAGTAAAGTATCTCATCGTGTATGAATGATGATTATTGCTTTGTGTTAGGTTGACTTTTATCGTCAAATTGATCATATCTTAATTTTACTTGCACATCCATTAGTAACTACTTGAGTTTCGAACTGTCGAACTAAGTAGGCTCGCATAACGTTTACATAGAATATGGACTCCCTCAAATTCCACTGATGACAATTTGCTTTCTCCCGTTCTTTAGATTAAATCAATATTATATAAGAGTTGCCATTAACCTATTTCAAACCAATTAGGAGTCTAGTAAGACAGCTGGTCGCCTGACTCTACAAAGCAGATATTCAAGTTCATGGCTTGCCCATGCTAGATTAAACTAACCCTAGTCCTTACTCTTCAAATAATGCAACGTCTAAAATGAGGGAAAATTACCAAAAAAAGTCCTAAACATATTGCAATTGTGCCAATTCAGTCATAAACTTTTTTTTTTTTCAATTGAGTCCTAAACCTTTTACAATTATTCCCGATCAATCCATCCGGCCAAAATTGGCTGGCAAGCACTGACGTGGTAACCGGCCGGCGCTGGCGAGCTTTTTTTTAATAATATTTTATTTTTTGAAATATTTTATTATATATATATATTTCCTTTTTCCCTTGTTTTCCCTTCTCCCTCCTCCCTCCTCCCTCCTCCCTTCCTCCTTCCTTTGGCTCTGGCGATCGGCCAGGCTGGCCGGTTGCCAGATTGAGGCGATTTGGCGGGCTCGCCTCGCCAGTCGACGAGCTGCCCAGTGACGGTAAGGCGAGCCCTTGCCAGATCTATCGAGGGCTCGCCTCGCTTGTCGCCGAGCGAGGCGAGGGGGGCTCACCGGGTCTGGTAAGGGGGGCTCGCCATCGTGTCTAGCGAGGGCTCGCCTCGGCCAGCGACCGTGAGGCGAGCCCTCGCCAAATCTGGCGGGCGCTCGCTCTGCTGTTGCTGGGTGCGAGCTCGTCGACTAGTGAGGCGAGCTTGCCGGATCGCCTCAGTTCGGCGACTGGCCAGCCTGGCGGGTTGCCAGAGCCAAAGGAAGGGGGAGGGAGGAGGGAGAAGGGAAAAAAAAAAGGAAAAAGGAAAAAAAAATATTAAAAATTAATAAAATATTTCAAAAAATAAAATATTATTTAAAAAAGTTTGCCGATGCCGGCCAGCCAATTTTAACCGAATGGACTAATCGGGAATAATTGTAAAAGATTTAGGACTCAATTGGTAAAAAAAAAAAAAGTTTAGGATCGAATTGGCATAATTGCAATAGGTTTATGACTTTTTTGGTAATTTTCCCCTATCTTACTTTACCCGATTATACATTATTGCTTTTGGGGTTGCACAGGATGAGTGGGTATCAATACTTTTGGGTAGGGTAGCGCGGGAATCTGAGTGAGTGGGCATGCAACAACGGAGTTGGTATAATTGGCATTCCCATCTATGCCCCTGATAGCTTTGTGATGGGGTGATGGGTTCGTTCAAAATAAGCTGTGATTATGATTTAAATCGAACATTCTGTTCTAGGCGTAAAACTTCTACAGTAACACTCGGAAAGAGTCCTCGACGTCGATAGCTCCTTCCCACATTTCAATGATAAGAAAAACTAATATCATCATGTGCGACGAGGGAGAGAGATAAAAAGACGGAAATTCACAACAAAAAAAGGGGTGTATAATGGAGAAAATAAAATGAGCGGAGACAAGCGTGAGAAACACGATTACTTATGACCTTTTATGCAAGGAAAATTGGTTCCAAATGTTTACAAAGACGTTTTCGAACTTTGCATCTTGTAATGATACTTATCCATATTTTACCTAGATGATGTGAATCACTAGTTATTAGACAAACCACAAGATGAAAAGAGTGCATTTTCTTTTTTGAAGCAAAATATGTAAATAGAATATATATATACGTATGCAGGTAAACACAAAAAAAAGGACACAAACTGCATTTTTGTGCAGGCCTACCGCCGGCAGTACCAAAGCTTTTCCAGCGACATCATGAAGCTTGGGCCAATCTATTTCAACAGTTGCATTTATTTCTGACCACACGCTTTGCTCGCCTCTGAACACCTAACATTCTTTCGCCCCTTTATGAGCTAGAACAAAAACACCTAATAGTCAAACTCGCCATGCTTCCCTAAAACATCGAATGTTCATTTCACGAGTTTCCACGACCGAGCCATCTCTAGTCCTATGTTATATCTCGCATGATCAGCAATACCAGTTTTATAAACCCAACTCGTGAAGAGCATATAAAGCAACAAAAAACCTAAGATTTCTGCATATCTCTCAAGAAAACCTCCCTCCATTAACGTGCGAGCGAACCTCCCTCCATTAACGTGCGAGCGACCAGAGAAACGAAGTCCATAATGAACCCAAGAAACAACCACCGTCTGATCCTCTTTCCTCATCCATTCCAAGGCCACATGAATTCAATGCTCCAACTGGGTCGGATCCTTTACGCCCGAGGCTTCTCCATCACCATCGTCCACACCAACTTCAACGCCCCAGATCCGTCCTCCCACCCCAACTTTGCCTTCCAATCCATCACGGACGGCATCGACCAATCAGAGGCTTCCACGCTGGACACCCGGGGCCTCCTCGCACTCCTCGACGTCCGGTGCGCGGTCCCCTTCGAGGAATGCCTGCGGGAAATAGTGTCATCGCAGGGTGGCGATGCGGCGCCCATCGCTTGCTTGATATCAGATTCTATGTTCAGCTTTACGTGCAGTGTAGCCCAGAGGCTGAAGGTCCATGCATTGGTGCTGCGGACCGCCGGCGCAGCTTTTCTTTATATTGCTACCATATTTCCCGTTCTCAAGGAGAAAGGATACGTTCCGGTACTTGGTAAGCTTTTCTAGTGTTTCATGGTGTGAGTCTGTTCGTCTCGTTTCTCGATTAAAAAATTCTGATTTTATGTGGGTTCTGTGATAATTTAACGGAAAAGTCTAGTTTTCCCTTCATTGCCCTAGTTTTACGAAGGGCTTCTGCCAATGCATATGGGTGATCAAATTCAATTTTGTTTACATATTATCATAAATCTCATTCTCCATTCGTTTCATAGAAAATATCTTATAGAAAATCTGTTTCCGAATTTCACGGCATTCGTTTCACAGAAATTAAACTAGTTAAAAAAAATATTTTCCGCCATCCACAAAATGGGAAATTTTTTTTCACTTTTTTATAACTTCTTCCACTTCACTTTCTTTTACCAAATACTTTTTTTTATGTTTTCTTTTTTTTTTAAATCGAATTTTTCTTTATTTCTTTTCCTTTTTTTCTTTTCTTCTTCTTTTTCCTTAGGCTTGGCCAGTCGTTGGCTACGGTGACTGCCAACGACCAGCAGCTAGTGAGCTCTAACCTCATCCTAGGCCGGCGACGTTGAGCCTTGTCTGATTTGGCAAAGTCAAGCTCGCTTAAGGCTGCCGAGCTCGGGCCTCGCCACATCAGGCGAGCTAGGCAAGGCTCGAGCCTCGCCCGAGGTCACCAGAGGCCGACGAGGGTCTTTGGTGAACTCGAGCAAGGCTCGAGCCCCACCTAACTCGCCGGATCTGATGAGGCTCGAGCTTGCCGACCTCGGGCATTGCTTGATCAGGCAAGGTTTGACCTTGTCAGAATCTTATGAGCTCAAGCCTCACCGGCCTAGGGGGAGGTCGGAGCTAGCAATGGCAGGTTGCCGGCCGCCCATTGCCATAGCTGGCGATCAGCCAAGGCCAAAGAAGAAGAAGAAAAGAAGAAAGAAAAGAAAAGAAAAAAATGCCTAGGAAGAAGGGAAAAAAGAAAACAAAAAAATTAAAAATTAAAAAATCGATTCTAAAATATAAAATAATAAAAATTATTGAAAATGAGTGCATGTAGGAAAAGATCTTCCTTACTGAATGGCAAAAAATATTTCTAGTTCATTTTCAAAATTCAGCCAAGCATCCTGAAAATATGGTTATTTTCCTGAAAAATGGCTTATTGGAAAATGATTTCTAGAAACGTTACAATTTTCACGAAATGAATGAAGCCTTAGAGTATTAAGATTGACTTAGGGAAAATTATTCAAAATGTCCTAAATTTATTGCGCTTTTACCAATTTCGACTTAAAACTTTTAATTTTGCCAATTGAGCTCTATAATTTTTTACTTTTGTCAACTGAGTCCATATGGTTAATTTTGCCCGAAAATTAGATTTGGCAATACCACATAGGATGGTGAGCACTGATATGAGCAATTTTCAATAATATTTTCATATAATTTTTTGAGTTCTTTAAATTATTTTTATGATTTTGTTTTTCCTTTTCTTCTCCCTTTTGCTTGTGATCGGATTGCCTTGCCTAGTCAGTCCTTGTTGATGGCTATGGAGGCTAGCCAACCCAACCATGGCCAGTGGCCGGCCACCGGCAAGAGAAAAAAGTAGAAGAAAGGAAAACAAAAATAAAGAAAACTTAAAAATTAAAAATTAATAAAGAAATTCAAGAAATGTTAAAATATTATTAATAATTATCTATGTCAGTATTGGTAGTGTCAAGTGGCACTACCGTACTCAGCTTAGCTATTTCCGACCAAAATTGATGGACAGACTCAATTGGCAAAGAGTGAAAAGATTTAAAATTTAATTGACAAAATTGAAAATTTTAGGACTGAACTGACATAAATATTATAGGTTTAGCATTTTTTGGACAATATTCCTGATCAACTTACGTAACCCAATTTATCAAACCATGTAATAAACTTTACTGATTAACTAATTATCTTACTATTTGACAAAAAAATAATTATCTTACTAAATCATTATCGCATTGTTGATTGTTTAAACATATGTTCTTTCAACACAAGTTGGATCATGAATCATAAGAAAACTAGCAATGCTCCCCAGCGCGTTGCTGTATCAAGTTTCAGAATAATTACTAAATTACTCATTAAAACTTCAGGGTCCTCATGTTGCATTTGGTTGGGCTCTTAAGGAAAACCTTTGGGAAAATGCAAAGATGGCTGGTTAAATGGTATTCTTTGAAATACAAATAGTGTTTGGTCAAGTGTAATTTAAAAGTACACTAAGAAACAATTTTGGTTCAAATGGTATTTGAGAAAAATCACACAAACTACATAAAATTGAACAGACATTTCATCAGATGTTGGCAAAGAGTTTAGGCCATCGGCGAGCCAGGATTAGCACCGGCTGTTATTGCCTTTGGTGACCCTTGGCAAGGGTTCGTCAGCGGTTAGTTATGGCATCACCGGTAACATCAAGCAATGGAAAAGAGTTAGGACATCTTCGGAATTTTGAAAGAATATTTTGGCCAAAATTGGAAGAAAAAAGTGCATCAGCATTCCAAAAATACCAAAGCTCAAAGCTCCTACAGATTTTCCTAGGGTTAAGGGACTCAGAAGGCTTTGGAGATGCAATTGCATCTTCCCAAAGCTCTCTAAAAATATTGCCATATAGTACCTGCATTTGCCCAAGGGCCTTTAAACCCCCCATGAAGGCCTTTGGCAACTGACTCCTATCATCCGGCGCTCCAGCAACGTACACGATTGGAAGGATCTGTCTGGTGCTTTATTTCTTATGCTGAATGTAACAATTTAATAAAGCTTTTCACAGGAAAATTTACTGGTTTTATTGGTAAATAATTATAGGTGTAAATCATACAAATCCGTGCGATGCATGTGTATGGCAGTAGTTTTCTGGATGAAATCATATAGGCATGTCTGGATGTCAAGATCCATGTATTCCTTGCTCCTTTAGATGTTTTCCTTGCCAAGGGAATGCCTTTTTCTCATAAAGTAAAGTTTCTCGTACTGAGTGTATCAGGTTCCCGATCCGAAGAGGCAGTGAAGGAGTTTCCGCCCTTACTAGTTAAAGACATCCCGGCAGTCGATCCACAGAAACCGGAGGTAATGTTCCGAATTTTGGATAACCTGATCGCAGTAATCAAGGACTCTTCTGGCGTCATCATCAACACATTCGAAGAGCTTGAGCACTCTGATCTCGCGTCGCTCCGGGAAGTTTTGTCAGTTCCTTTTTTTCCGATCGGTCCATCTCACAGATTCTGCGTGACATCTCCTTCGAGCAGCTCACAAGCTGAGGACACGGACTGCATCTCCTGGCTAGACAAACAGCCGCCCAAGTCTGTGATCTACGTGAGCTTTGGGAGCCTCGCGTCCATGAGCGAGGCAGAAATGTTGGAGATTGCGTTAGGCCTAGCTGACTCGGAGCAGCCCTTTTTATGGGTGGTCCGGCCCAGGTCAGTCCGCGATCCAGAGTGGCTAGAGAAGTCGCCGAGCCACTTTCTCAAGGCATTGGAAGGGAGAGGGAAGATAGTGAAATGGGCACCCCAGAAGGAAGTGTTGGCTCATCCTGCTGTCGGAGCATTTTGGACCCACAGCGGTTGGAACTCAACTTTGGAAAGCATAAGTGAAGGAGTGCCAATGTTGTGCATGCCTCGTTTTGCTGATCAAGGAGTGAATGCAAGGTATGTGAGCGATGTTTGGAGAATTGGAGTGCACTTGAATGGCGGGCTTGATAGAGAGAACATTGCAAGGTCCATCAAGAAGCTGCTGGCGGAGAGAGAAGGAGCAGAAATAAGAGAGAGGGCATTGGTTTTGAAGGAGAAGGCCAGTATCTCCGTGCGACAAGGCGGCCCTTCATACCAAGCCTTGGATGCTTTGATCAGTCACATATTGTCTTTTAAATGATCATGTTGTCGGAGCTCAATCGTGGTCGGTTTCAATGTACGGATGAATAAATGTGTATCTTTGCAGATCAACACTTAAATTCATTTATGTCACTCTAATTAAATAAATTAACATGCTACTTTTCTCAACTATACATGTTTAACGAGACACATTTAAATAACCTCTAAACGTTATACTAGATATTATTTCTTAAATGTGTTATATTTCGTTAATTTGGTTAGTAAAGGTGTTGTTTTGGGGCTTAAACAATATCATCTTTGATGTCATATTACATTATAAATGCAGCACCTTTTATTATGAAGTGCGGTGAATTGCTAAACCTTTTCTAGGGAGTAATCGAGAATTTTCTTTGTTAAAAAGGGTAATGAATCCCATCTAGTGATCAAACTTGCAATTTTTGATAAAATATTGAGAAACCCAATGTATACTAGACTCGATATGAACTGCTAGGATCGATACAAGTTGCATGAGAACCGTGTTAGATGCTCCAAATTAAATTCAACTTATATGCTCCACTCATATAAAAATTTATCTAGATCTCTCATATGTGGCTACTTATGGGACCACCACATGGGTAGGTTCCGGTGGAAGAAGTTAATCGCAACTTTTTATAAATAATAATAATAATAATAATAATAATAATAATAATAATAATAATAATAATAAACAGAGAGAGAGAGAGAGAGAGCTTGAGACTTACTGCATCATCCAATGTTTAAAACTTAATAGCATGTCATACACTAATTCACTATTATTAGGAAGTTCTTCACAAACTATTTAGTCTATTTTATCAATCCATACTTAGCACTACTTGTCTCCCTTTGCATTTACCATGATCCACATTGCACAATGAATTTCGGATACTGTTAAAAATACAAATATAAGTATAATGAGTAATTTGTTTAAATGCACAATTATAAAATTGATTATGTCACTTTGTTAATTGTAGGGCTAATATCCCCTAAAGGTTATAATTCCTTTGTCTAAATGATTGTGACGGGTCAGCCAACGACATGAGATTTTGATCTGATGTTGCAGAGTGTTAGTAATATGAAACTCTCTAAGATCTTTCTTCTATCTTCATGTTCAACATTTAAATTGTTCTCCCATTTGGTGCCTCGTTGATCTCAGCCTTTGATCCATGTAAAGAAGGGTGAGGGATGAATTCGGAACTTATTACGCAATACATCAAGATTAAGGATGACTGAGGCACCAAATGGAAGAACAAATTATAGGGTTGACGATCTACATTCGACTTACTATAAATTTTTCTATAATCTACTTAATTTGATTCAACTAGTAATTATTGTTTACTATAATCTGTAAATTTTTTATATTTTTTTTTTGTCAAAAGAAATTTCCATTCATTACAAAAATGATACATGATTGGAAATTTCAAAAGTCACAATAACAAGACAAACTCATAGAGCTCCAAAGCAAACAAAAAACTAGCAATCAAGATGTATCAATAGAGCATGGTTGGTAGAGTTAATTAGGGGCTCATCCTTCAAGAATATATCAATGATTATATCTAAGCGAAAGAATCAACGGCCGATCATGGAATCACATAACATCATCAATGAAAAGCACATGCCGAAATCTCTATTTATAAGTATGGTTTTACCTTTTAGCAGCGTATGGCTAGGTTTGGTGTCCCCAACACTATCACCATATAAAGACAATATAAACATGTTTAAGAAGCTAAAATCTAACACCAATGAGATCGAGCATTGTAGCTTATGTCAAGCACCAAAGTTTTGAATTAAAACATGTTGAATGAACACATATTTGATACCGAAATTGTTATGAACATCATTAAAAGTAGAGGCAGAATACTTATTCATTAAACTCTAAAATCTAAAATTAGATTGGAGAGAAAAACTCCTATATATAAAATCAGGATAGTATAAAAAGAAGCCACCAAGAGGGGAGGGAGAGATGTAGGTAAAATCTCTTCCCTCCAAAAGTGGAACAGACAAAGAAAAGTTGAGAGAGAGGGGGGGAGAAAATATCGGGTGATCCGGGACTCCGAGCCAACGTGGTTCCGAGCCACTCAAAATGCAACATGTGGAGCCAACGTGGTTCCAAGTCAACCCTCGAATTTTTGCACCCAAAAAGAAAAAAATTCTTTCTTTGTCAGCTAGGCTGCATACACTAGCCCTCTCTCGTGCCACATACCCTCTCCCCTGCTCGCTCTCCCCGACGCGCCCGCAGCGCCCTCCTTCACATGAAGGGCTTATTGAATGCTTTGAATAAAAAAGGATGCCATCATTGGTGTGACATCCAAGACGGTTTTACCAAAATCGAGCCATCTTGGACCTTGAATAGAAAGGATAATCAAATTGCATTCTCCCAAGTCCCAACCTCGTCCCCAAGCTAGTACATGCTCCCGAAGAACTTTGAGAACCCGTAGCTCCTGTCGAGGGCGATCGCATGCCCCTCGGCCTTGGCCTCTGTCTCTGCCTCTGCCTCTGCCTCTGCCTCACTCCCTTTCAGGATCCCTGCCCCGTTCAGCTTTACCATCCCACGTCACTACACAAGGGGCAGTCTTAATGTGCTTCATCGGTGATGACAGGGGACGGTCGCTTCACGAACGCCAAGTAACGCTGCTGCACGAGTGGCAAAATTTGGCAAAGATTCAAAATTCGGAAGTGGGTTTGCGTTTCTTCTTCCTTCTTGTTGACACCTAAATTTTGACAATTTAGTTTATTTATTTATTGCATAGAAAATTATGGGTTAATTTTATTAATTGCATAGCATATAGATTTATATTTGCATTTATTTTGTTATTGGCATTTTCTTTATTGGAGCAATGAGAACGGGTTCAAATTAGTTGGACTAAACCCACGAAGCGAGCTGGTTGGCCCAAGCCCATGTTTTTTAATTATCTCGTGAAAAATAAAAGTTTTGAAATTTTTCCGGGATATGAATATTTTGGATAAGAGCACATGTGTGAAAAAAATATTACGATTTATCTTTGCGAGATTTGGATTTCGAGAAAATATTCATTGTAATCTTAAATCTTTATCAATAGCGATCGGTTGGTGAAAATGTACTGCGGATGTAAATTTGAAGGGGAACTCGAAAGCTTATCTCTTACCCTCGATAAAAGCAACCGTGTACGACGACCAGGAGGGGGCTTCTTTTCTGCACGAAGTAAAAAAAAAAAGTTTTTCGGTCTAAGGCTGCTCTCCGTTTGGAAAAGTCAAAAAAAGAAAAGACAAGAGTCAGCAAAAAGCAGAGAAGAAAGGACGTGCAGCAGGGAAGAGAGAGAGAGAAAAAAAAGAGAAAAAGAAAAAAAGGCTCCTGTTCATCATCTTCTCCGAGTCTCCCCTCACCGTTCCACCTGCCAGCCTTCACTGCGCCGGTTGACGTCGCTGCCGAGCCGAAATCCAGACGCCGGAGCTCCTCGCCGCAACCGCCCGAGTCCTCTGCCCGTGACCTGCAGTGCCCGACGGCCCCTCCGTCTCTGCCGTTGCCGACGACCCACCGTCTCCCCCCGTTGTCCGAGCACCAGCCCCGCGCCCTGCGATGCCTGACCCGCGACGGACAACTTGCCTGCTCCCGCAGTTCCGCGACACCATCGTTGTCCCAATCTCGTCGATCTGCAGCACCAGAAGTCCCAGCGCCCTTGCTCGCCTCTTCCCCGACGCTCGGCCGCCGCCGTGCCAGACACCCACTTGCCTTGCCTCGCCGGAACCCCCCCTTTGCTGGCGATCCCCCTGCCGGACCGACGCCAGTTGCCGTAGGTGACCTGCCACGAGCAAGCCGTGCTTGGGAAGGGAAAAAGAAAACAGAAAAACAAAAGAAAAAAAGGGAAAATCAATTAGGTAGTTTTTCTTTTTTATTTACTTTATTATTTATTTTTATGTTAGTTTCATTTATTTACTTTGTTTTTTTTAGTAGGATTATTCCTGAATGAATGGTTGAGATTCTGACATGAGAATGCCTACGAAATTAGAAATTGACAGTCTGATTTTCGCGCTCGAAATCCGACTCGCAATCCTTTATAAAAATCGACAATCCAATCTCAAGCCCGAGATTCGATTCACGATTTAATTTAAAGTTGACAAATCCGATCTCATGCGTGAGATATGATTTGTCGATTTTTAGATATCAATCTTATCTTGTTTGATTTCATGGCTTTAAGTTGGTTGAGTCAATCTTATTTTTGTAAATAAAATCCAAAAAAAAAAAAAAATCTGAATAAGGATTAGGTTTGTTTTTATTATCTTGCATATTTAGGATTGCAATTTTATTTCGAATTTTTAAATAAAAAAATTCAAAAAATGCATAGGATGTTAGTTTTAAATTTGAATTACATGTTTAATTATTTGGCAATTTTAATTTCGAATTTTATAAAAAACACAAAAAGAAGTCATCATGCATATGTCCTATATAATTAGGACATTGTCATGGCATATTAGATAAAATTGCATGTTTCATTTTAAATTGAGATCATCTTTTTTAGATAGATTACATTTTAGATTTAGATAATGTCTTAGTTTAAATTAGGATTTAATATGACTTAATCCCTAGTTTAAATTAGATAGAATCTTAATCTAGCTAAATCATTTCAAATTTCATAAAATTTATCTTAGGATAAAGTAGTTGCAATTTCTAGGATAGATTGCATTTTTAAAATTAAAAAATGTCATTTGCATGTCATATAGAATTAGGTTCATGAAATGCATGTCATTTTAGTAATTATTGTTAGGTTCATTTCTAATTAGAAATTTACCGTCATCAGATTAGGTCATTTGATAAATGTTGCGTAACATATAGCTCACATGTCATTTTAATTGAAATAATTGTGTACGTCATTGCATTGCATCGCACGTCATTAGAATTAAGTTATTTGGGTTAATTTAAGTTGCATATTTAATTATTACATTTCTTTATAATAGACTGCATGCTTATTTATGTCATATAGTTTAGGTCATGTTGCCATGCTATATCATTTCATGTTAAATTAATAGCATTGCATTGCATATTGACTATATTTTCATTTAATAAGTGAAAACAAAAAAAAGAAAAAGAAATTGCTTGTTAATTAGAAACCATATCTAGAATTGTTGATGTGGATTTTAATTTAACACTGCAGGTGCTTTCGTTACTTTGAGATAAGTTATGCATCATTTAATTGCTTTCTTGGGTGTTAAATTAATGGTTTGTGCACCTGCATGAGCACCTCACATGTTAGGAAAATAGATTTAAAATCAATCCAAATTGCTTGCCAAACGTTTTTCAAAATAAAAAGAAAGGTACCGAAAGGGCGTTAGAGAAATCTAACGTAACCAAGTCCCTATACCCTTAGTCTCTGGTTCGTGGGAGTAAAGTAAATCTCCCGTTACTTTACTAGGGTTTCTAATCGACCCACCAAAAATAGATTAGTGGCGACTCCTAATTATTTAAATTGCGAATTGGTATGGGCTTGGGAGAGCCCGAGTTAAGTCTAGGCTTAACAATCCATTAGCCAAACCCTAGGTGGTTCAAACCCGAAAAATTGGTCGCGACACTTCTTCAAAGAAGGAGAGAATATAAGAGGAAGAAATAAATGTTTGCAGAGCAGAAGGAAGAGAGCACAGAGAGGGCGTAGCGCTAGCGTCAGGTTATTAAGATAAGGAAAATCATTTTTTTGTGCAAAAGTTCGTTCGCTGGCGAGCCGGCCTTACACCTTCACATGTCGCTTTTTGAGTGGCTCAGAACCACCCTGCCGTGCAGTCCTCGGACCACCCAATATTTTCTTGAAGGTGAGAGGCAGGAAGAGACAACTCAAAATTGCATAATCCACAACAATGATGACCTTTTTTGTAATTATATATATTTATATATACATTCTTTGAAATCCATTTATTTGATTTGTTTGATAATTAACTCCATTGATTGAGCTCGACCTTTCTATCATCCTTTGAGGGACCGAATCTAAATTAATTACGTATAAACTAAATAATGTTACTGCACCCATGCGGTCTTCTCCTTGGTGTGTGTAGAGATTCAGTTGGACTGCTTTTTGCTGTTCCTTGTGCTTTGTTGTTGCGTAGTCTAGCTTTGCTATTTGTATTGCCCTTCATGGCCTCTCCTCGGCTCTCTTCCACTCTTCATGTATTTTCAGCTAGAGTGTAGGTTTTTGGTGCCGTTTTGTGTACATTTGTCTAGAGCTCAATATAATTTCTTACCTTTACCAAAAAAAAAAAAAAATGTTACTGCACCCATGCCTTCTCTATTAAATGTCAGAATGAATATGGTGGAGATCGTATCGGATGTATTTAGTGTTTCATAAATTTCCGGTATGCAATGTGGTAGCAAGAGAAAAAAAAAGCATAAATATGAAAGGAAGCAAAATAAAACAAGCAAAAATGAAATAACCCGAGCCCTCTCGGACAACATTAAACACGGCTTTGGTATTATGTCCTGGGATAAGAACCTGTGAATGGTAACGGAAACTTCTAAAGAAATTCCAAATAAGTTTGGTATAATGCGCCAATGATCAAATTTAAATAACGCATACAAATATGAAATGACATGCGGAAAATACTACCAAATTGAGGTACTTTCCTACAATGCGCATCTATGCAGAGAAATGAAACATGGCTAGGATATTCAGGAAAATTACCCAATCAATCTTAAATTTATCATATAAATATCAATTCAATTTTAAACTTTATAATTTTATCAATCTAGTTTTAAATATTTGCGCAAAATTTTAATGTAGTCATTCTAGTTAATTTTGCCGAAAATTGCTTGTAGCAGCTAGTCACCGTTAGTCACCCTACTGACACGTCGCCACATCAAAGTAACAGAAGTCGATTTGGAAGTTGTGAGAATATAGGTGCTTTAGAAATCACCTCTTTTTTCTCACTTTTCACTCACTTCCGCACCACCTCTCCGTGTTCTCTCTTTCCCTTTGTATGTCCCAAAAACAAAAACAAAAAAGGCAAACCCTAGATGTCTCCCTAATCAGCTTCTAGACTGTTCCTTTTGATAAAGAATTTACTAAAAGGGAGAACTGTTCAAGTACATCAAGAATATACAGGAAAAGAAAGGGAGAAACTACAAAGACGCGGTTAGTTCACAAAAAAATAAAAAATTGTAGCATAAGGCCGACAAACGCTTGAAGTCCGTAAGAACAGAGTCAGAAGAAGATTCCAATCCTTCTAATAAATTGTAACTTAGTGGCCAGGTGAATCCTTAGGAAGTGGGCATAAATCAAGACTCTTTTTAAAGAAGAGAGTGTGGTCGGGCCAAGATTGGGCCGGCCATGGCCTAGTCAGTGACCGGGTGGCACAAGTCCTCTGTAAGTGCCTTGGTCCGGGCTTGTCCAAGGGCATTGTCCATAGCCGCTTATATCCAGCATGCATCCACAAAATGTAGGGGTCTTTTAGACTTTTTAGTTTACTTTTCTTACTTTTCACAATTTTTAGATGCTGCCATCCCATGCACCTGCTCACGCTACAAAAGTTAATGTCTGCGTTAATATCTGCGAAACTCTCTAGAGGGTTCAACCATTCAGAATCGCGGATCCCTGTAGTCCCTTGATGTACATTGCTTGTACCGATAGACAATGCAACCAAGTAAAATATTTTCTCATTATCCGTTTCCATTCTTGTTCTTTCACATACAACCCTGAGAATTGTGCATGTGTCTTAGCATTAGGACATTAGACGCTTGAGGAGGTTGATCTACTACTCACGATCAGGGATAGTACACACCACTTGGACTTCAAACTGAGTCAATAGATTGGATCATGACATTTGATATTAGAGCTCGAGTTACTGTGAAAGACTTAGAAGTCATGGTGGACACTCGACTCACTAAAGCTTGGAAACAAGTTGAGAAGTCGGAGACTTAGGTGAATGATCTAGATAGCCTAGGGGCGTCTTTCGGGGAACTCGAAGAGCGGATTGGTTTAATTGAGAGATCGAATCATGTTGGGAGAGATCCAATTTGTATTCTCAAGCATGACGTCCGAGGTATTATACACATACGGTGAGAGGAGATGGCGCAATTGACTACGTGAGTGGTCGTGGTAATGGATTACGCACACAATTTTGAGATAGGTCGCAAGAAGGTGTCAAAACCACAGGCTTATTTTGGAGAGCAGCATCCCGGAGAACTTTCAAAGCAAATAGCTGGGCAAATCTTGCGTGAGCATGCCACATGTATCAATCTCGCACGAGCTTCACCCACTTTTATATAGACATGATTATATAGTATTTGGATGAATTAGATTAGTTAGGGTGCGCATGGTTTCATTTCTGTTCCTTTTCTGTTCCCAGGAACAGAAACAAAAAAAAGTATTTCTGTTCCGGGAAACAGTTTCTGAACAAAAGAACGCGTTTGGTAAGTGTAAAAAAAAACTGTTCTTGGAATAAAAAAAGAACAGAAACATGTTTGGTAACTGCAATCAATTTCTGGTCTTAGAATAGAAAAAGAACAGAAACACGTTTGGTAAACGACAAAACAATTTCTGTTTTTTTTTTTAATAAAGTTTAAAATTGATATTAAATTGTCATTCTTATGAAATGCTCATTAATTTTATTTTGTTCATGGTTAGTGAAGACAAACATTTTTAGCATGATCATATGGCATATTTCGTATAAAATTTTGTAATTAAAGTTTGTATCTAGTAAATTCAAGTACATTTTTTTTTTTTTAGTTTTAAAGCATATAAACTTGATATTGATTTCTTTTACCAAAAAAAAACTTGATATTGATTTCTCATTCTCATTAAATGCTTATAAATTTAATTTTTGAAAAATGGGATGTGAAATGAAAAATATTTTCAACATGCTCATATGTGCGCCCTTAAATGAAAATTTCATACATGTCAACATGAACTTTTCCATACATAACATCACAATAATTGAGTAATATAGTTCATTGTTCAACTGCATTACAGTGAATACGTAAAAGCAATATTACAAAAGTCAACAAATCTCAGTCATATTGTGATCCCTTGCCATTTTATTTGCAATTCTTATCCTAACGCTGTTCATCTCAGATGCCTGCTCAGCCGATGTATCATCTGCAACTTCCCCTCCTGTAGATCCAAATGGATACTCCGAATCTCCATACATGGAAAAATTTCTGTCCATCCTATCTTGATCACGAATGTAATTATGAAGAGCACAACATGCAATTACAACAAGGGCTTGCTTCCGAATTGTAAATGGAGGCATATGTCTCAAAATGGTGAAGCGATTCTTTAATGCCCCAAATGACCTCTCAATTACATTTCTTAGTGAAGAGTGCTTATAGTTGAATAACTCTTTTGCTGTTCTTGGCCGTCTCCCACTCCCTCTATATTCGCTAAGATGATACCGTTCCCTTCTAAAAGGAGTTAAAAATCCCGGAAGTGCTGCATAACCGGAATCTGCCACGTAGTATTTCCCTATAACATGATATATAAAAATTTGTTATGATATTAAACCATAATATAATCACAAATGTCAATATAAACAAAGTAAATACCAGGCGGTGGTCGGGGAAATTGCAATTGAGGAGTTTCGAGTGCTGCCGAAAGCACTCGACAATCATTGGCAGATCCTTCCCATCCAGCATATACGTAAGTAAATTTCATATCAAATGAGCAAACACACAACACGTTTTGTGTTGTAGTCCCTCTCCTGCCTCGAAATCGAACCTGCTCAGATACCGGGACAATAACATCTATATGGGTGCCATCCAGAGCACCTACGCAGTCCTGTCAATTTAATATCAATCTAAGATTATAAAAGATTATGAAGTACATGTATTTGATAATATAAAGTTGATATAGAAATCATACCTTGAAGTAGCGTTTATGCCTAGGATCCATAAGAATTTCTTGAGGGATGACATCAAAGGACGGTGGTTTGATTATCTCTTTTGAAAGTTTGATAATTGCTTTCAACACTTTGCTGAAGTATTTGCTGATTGTTTCTCTCTCTCACATAAAATTCTATTTGAGCTACATGACAAACCATTGATAAGAATATCCCCACTTGTTCGTCTATTCTAATATATCGACTATCTTTTAACCAACCTCTTACTCTCATCAAATCACATAAATTCAGAAAAACATGCCTCTCCATCCTGAAGGCTTCATATATCCTATCTGAATGTCCAATAATAATCTCCCTTATCCATTCGGATCCTAATAATTTGCTGTCCCTAATTGGTTCTATTGTATGCATGGACGCGTCAATGGCAACCGTGCACAACCATACTAGCAATACGGCTAACTCATCCTCATCCAAGACTTGTTGAACTTGTTCTACCTCTTCACTACATATACTATCTGATCCCTCTTCCATAGTACCTATATCATCAGAAAAATATAAAAACATCAATAACATAAGTCATAGTTCCAATTGAAGATGCCATTACATATAAGTAGGAAGAGTCTCAACACTTAAAACGACATATAAAAAGATAACATAAATAATACAATCTCTACGTTACCCCACTCAATTCATAAATCTACTAAAGATGATAAAGAAGTCCAATTCTCCTTTCAGGTGTAGATTTAATGAAAGCCACCCTCCACGAGGCACTTTCGCATGCCCGATCCACTGCTTTATTATAAAGATCTTGGTCTATCTCAGGCATAGTAAGCAGAATATCCATCACAGCAGCGACGGAGAAAGGATCTTCAGGTGATGGCATAACCCCAGAGGTCGCAGAGGCACTACCGGATTGACTGGACGTAACTTTCAAAAAGTCTTGGATAGCTTTGCAAGTGTCATCAATACTGTTTTGTGTACTCCTCCTTCTCCTCTTAGTAGTTGGAGTCCTATCCAATTTATGCTTTCCTCGAGCTGAAGTTCCAGCATCTTCTGGTGTAAAGACTCTCTCATTAGTGTGATGATCACCGAAGTCATCTGTATGGCCACCACCAGCATCACCATAGGCATTGCCACCGCTGTTGTCACCATATGCATTGTAACCACTGTTGTCAGCACCTACATTGGCATCACCAGTGTGATCTTCCTCCGACCCCTGCCCATCTTTAGCAGTTGCAGTGCCATATTCCCCAGTAGCATATGTACCACCAAATACAATACAAAGCTCGGGATATTGGGGAAATCCATCCTTCCTGAATTTTGCCCACTCTGCATTCTCCTACAAATTTGACAATAATGACATTTGAGGTATATAATCATACATTTTAAAATTAATATACATAATGACATCAAAAATGATCAAAAAAGTTTTAAAAAAAAATATACCTTGATGTGCTCTTCCCATACGCTTGGATCGTCGACAGAAACTCTTTTATTGACACTATCCCAACCGAAGCCAGACTGAGACATAAGTTTTTGGAAACTGCTATACTGTTTTCTCAGTTTGTTGACCTTGTTTCGCATCTGGATCATGCTATATTGACATCCTGTCTGTCTAACGAATTCAGAAGGTATATTCCTCCACCCTGCCTTATTGAAAGTTGAAGTGGTCCGATTTCCCTTTTTCACCTCATCCACCAACAAACCAATAAATATGTTCGTTACAGACTCGGTCCACTTTGCATTGCATGTCTGTCTCTCAGATGCCATTTAATCTTTCATCGGTTGAGCAACATATGAGTTACGAGTTAAATCAATAACATAATACTATATATGCCAAACACAAAATCATTCTCAAGAGATGCAAGCCAAGAAGACTATATAATGAGAAAATTGAAAATTGTTGAACTAACTTGTGTGAAACAGATCATAAGTTGCATTTTCTGCTACAACAAGTACATAATAATGCTACATATAGAATGCACCATGAAATTCAGCCAACACAAGGCAGCATTACCCTTGGTTATACCTTCTTACGATGCCGCACAACCACGCTGCACCCCGACTTCAGCTAAATCTCCCCCTTGGTGGTGAAATCGTCCTTCAACACCCTCGCCACGTGCTTCACTAGCCTGTCCATTCCACATCACCATGAGCAACAAAATAACAATCGAAGGAAACCACATCACCAGCCTATTCATTCAAAATCACCAGCCCCTGTCCACCTCGCTAGAGCTGCAGCAGCAGCTGCTGCACGAGCAGCTCGAGCGAGCTACAGCAGCAGCTGCTGCACGAGCAGCTCGAGCGAGCTGCTGCAGCTACAGCAACAGCTCGCTCGAGTAGCTCCAGCTGCTGCAGCTGCTGGAGTCGAGCTGCAGCTCGCTCGAGCTACTGCTCCAGCAGCTGCAACTCGAGCTCGCAGCAGCTCGAGCTGCTGCAGCTGCTGGAGTCGAGCTGCAGCTCGCTTGAGCTACTGCTCCAGAAACTGCAACTCGAGCTCGCAGCAGCTCGAGCGAGCGAAGGCGGAGGCAATGACGAGCTGCAGCTCGAGCGAGCGTTGCTCCCCTTCGGCGCGGTAGATCTGGGCGAGCAACGCTCGCTCAAGCCTTGAGCGAGCAATGCTCGCCAATGCTCGGCCAGATCTGCGGCAGATCTGGCCGAGCAACGCTCGCTCGAGGGACGGCTCGCCACGCCGAAGGGGGAGCAGTGCCGACCGGAGAAGGAGCGCCGAAGGGGGAGCGACGCTGACCGGAGGAGGAGGGCCGAACGGAGAGCAACGCTAACCGAAAACGTACCTGGAGTCGCCGGAGAGTTAGCCGAGTGGGAGCCGCCGGAGAGATGGAAGACACGCCGGAAACGGAAGAACGAAGCTTCAGCCGAGAGGAGCGACGACGAGCACGCACGAAGAGTTCTTCGCTTTGTTCCGAATTTGTTCTTTTGTTTCTTTCGTTTTTGTTCTTTTGTTCCGTCGAAGAAGTGTTTCTTTTCAAAAGAAACAACTTTTTTTTGTTTCTTTTTTCTGTTCCTATTTCGTTCCAGAAACAAAAAAACAAAAAAGGAACAAAAACGCAACCAAACGCGTTTATGTTCCTTTTTTGTTCCCGGGCACACTTTCCGTACAAAAGTGTGCTGGAAACGTTTCTTAGAAACGTTTCCATGCACGCCCTTAATGGATTATGTCGTATCTGACACATGTCCCGTATGATCGAATTTTGGGTACAATGCTCCTTGCCTTTCTCTTCAGCTGGTTGATTTAAATTGGTTCCAATTATACAACCGTCAATTACCAGGTGACAGCTCTTTCGAGAGATGTATTATGTGAACTTGCATTTTATAAGTTGATAAACTAGAATCGCGTAGCAACAGCCAATCAACAGGATAGTATGTATAGGTTTCTATAATAAAGGAAAGTTTAGGCTCCATTCATCTCATAGAAAATATTTTTCTCATTTTCCATGACTCGGTTCGCTTAGGAAAATGAGTCAACGGAAAATTTATACTTAAATTCAAGAAAATAATTTTTTTCCTTTTTAAAAAACTAAAACATTGTCCAAAATATGACTAAATATTAGCATTTAGATCGAAAACTTTACACTTGAGCACAAAAACCCTATCACTTGTTCTCAGGTCTTAGTGCTCAAGACCAAGTCTTTGGCGGCCAGGCCCAGGCCCCTGACACCTGCGCTTGGGTGCATCAACGCTGGGCTCAAATCCCTAATGCCTGTGCTCGATTCCTCGGCACCCAAGCCAAGGTCCATAGAGGCCATGCTTAGGTCCTCAATACTCAAGCTTCAGCCCACAAAGGCCATGTACAGGTCTCTGATGCTCAAGCTCAAGTCTTTAATTAATGAAATGCTCGTTCTTATACAAATATTTAAAAATTTTGAAATTTTGAATTATTTTTATTTTTTTTATTCCTTTCCTTTTTTTTTTCCTTGGGTAATTTTTTCCTATCAAATGGTGGAAAATATTTCTAGTTCATTTCGGGTTTTAGTTGAATACAAGAAAATATTGTTATATTCCTTTTCAAAAAAGTCACATTTTTCGATAAATGAACGAAGGCTAAGTCAAGAACAAAACTCAAAAGTTTAATATGGTGGAAGGGTTTACTAGAAAGTTCTCTATATAAATTGGCAAATTCAATTAATCAAGACCACCTTTGTCATAAGCTCACTTCAATCTCAGCAACAATCACCAGAAATCGAAGAATACTCCTCAGTACCATAAAAGTTCATGGCTACCATCAATAGCTTTCTCCTAACAAAAATGCGTGCGACCTGGCATTCCTGGTAAGCCACAAGTGAGATAAACAAAGCATACCAAGATACGATTATATAGAAGTTTCAACAATCAAAAGATTCTCCTATCCCTTGCCTCTTCATATCCGAGCAAGAACGACCCATCACAAATAAGCCTCATGAGTATGAACTAGGTAACCATGAAATGGTCATGATTAGGCTTAAGCTTCGAGTTTCATTTGACTTCTAGTTGCTCAAGCGATCAGATTTCAGCATTTTATGTCATCAGGCAAGCTAGTATCATACAAAGAGTCCATTCAAGTATGTCTACACATGCTTGTACAGATTCATGTGCATTTCCTTTCCAAGCAAAACATTATCATTCATTCTCCAGCACATTTGCTTTTGGATATGGTTTACTCATGGGCACAAGAACCAAAAAGGGACGAAAATGCGAGAAGTGTCCGAAAAAGTCCAATAGTTTCATGTACAAAATTATTGGGAGTGCGCAGCAGAAGCTCAATACTTATACCTAAGGAGATCGCCAAGAGAAAGTTCAAATCTAAACACGTCAATATATCTAGTTGAACCCATAAATCAATGATTTATTGGCCAAACATGATATATATTAACTGCTCCATACCGCCACATCAATTTTCTAATGTCGGACTTTTTAACACAATTCAAATATGCATCTCGACAATCTTCCCCTTTCTCACGGACCAAACCATGAAGGCTAACAATGTGAGACTTCCTAACACAATTCATCCATGCATCTTAACAATCTTTCCTTTTCTCCCGTGACCAAACCATGAAGGCTACCATTGGGAGCACATTGGTCAACATATTTCTTACCGGAAGGTATTAAAGAGCCCAAGTTCAAATCCGTTAGCATATTGAGGTGGATCCATCTTTACTAAGTTTAAGCAAATGAGTTATGGACCAATTAAAATATATTAAGTATTTTACACTGCACCAATTTTTTAATGTGAAATTTTTTTTAACATTTTAACAAAAACCGTGATGGAGGTATCTGAGATCCTCTACTGTCATTTATGTCTTATTAGAATGTTCCAAACCTCCTCAAAATGTAGGTCGAGGAAAAAAAACAGAAAAAAGAAGAAACCTTCAACAATTTAAAATTCATTTTTGCTTAAGAAGATTAATAAAGTCCTTCTGTTTTGTACGCGGATCGGGTAAAGTCCAGTTCATCGTGGGACCCACCTTCCCGGCAGGCATTGTTGGCAATTTAAAAGTTCATTTGTAAAGCAAGGGAACCCTGCAAGGCCGCAAGGCTGGTTCTCGGTTCTTCATTTTAATTACCGGGAATTCTTGGATCCTTTACTTCATGTTTGTGATGTTCTTGGACCGCAATTTTCAAATCTCATACTTAAGCTCGGTGAATTTTGATGGCATTCTGACTGTGAAGTGATTCTCATGCGCCCTCCTAAACAACTAAAATCCATTTCTTTATCTTAAAAGAAACATGATCAATTGTTCTATTCATCGTCGTTTCTTTTATAGAGAGGTACAAAGCTTCGAATCGTGAATTTTGTCCATGGCGCTAACAGACTTGGCAATCAAAACTTCCCACCACCAAAGGGAAAAAACAAATAGGACAGTAAGCAGCTACTTTTCTCATCGAGCAAGCAAACCTTCATCTCGGGGAAATTACTGTGGTTGCATTGGGCCAGCTCCTAGATATTGCACTGGTCAGAATCTTGATCTTTTGTCATGCTTGGTTCACTTGGTAGCATACACAAATCATGCTTGTTTAACAGGGCTTATTCATAAGTTGTCAAATGGATATGTAATCCAGGCTCTTCACCAAGATCCAACCTTTTCCAGAAAGATTGGGAAGACCGTGCTTCTTGGTGGAGCTTTTTCTATTAATGGCAACGTGAATCCAGCAGCTGAAACCAATATGAGTTGTCAAATTTCTTCTTTTTTCTTCCAAGACAATATTTAAAACCTGCAATGTAAAACTTGAACAGCTGCTATAAGTTCGCTTTAAGGCTCTCTTTCTCTAACTAACCGTGGCTTGGAATAAATGTAACCCATCAGGTTGTTTTGACAGGTAAAGTCAGCTAGTATTAAAATTTGCTAATAGTGCGCGTGTTTCGATGGACTTAAATAGAGATTTAGCATAGAGCATGCAGAGATAATGCTAGTGATTTTCTAGTGATTCTTTTTTTTTTTGGTAAATTTTTCTAGTGATTCTTTAATCATTCTAGTTATAAGTAAAGCATCCTATCTGCTGCTTTTGGAGAAACATACGGTGTTAGTTTTTCTTCTGATCATTTAACTGAAGGGTAAATTTACTTAAGGGTCAGAACTGTTTCCAGCATAGTTTCACAAGTCCACTTTCGTTGCTTACTCTGTGGATCTTTCTGTTTTTTGGCCAAAGAATGCTTTTCATTGATTGAGTGCGACAAATTGCAAGTATTCGGCTTCTTACTGTTTGAAGTATTTTCTGCCTAAACAGTAGTGACACCAAAAGTCAGGCCAGTCAACAACCATAAACTTAATCCATTTAATAAAAGATTTGAATTGTATAACAATCCTGGTATTGTCAATTACATATTTAATTATGGATTGCCAGGCTTTTTAATCTGAACTGTTTTGAGACACTACAGATGCAGATAGAGATAAGTTGGTTCAATCAAACGGAAGATTTGCTCAATACCTCTCCAGAATCTTGGAAGTGTACTTTTCCTATCATCGTGAAGCATACTTCACCAGAGGTATGCTTACTGAAACATCATGATTCAGGACATGGTCTTTATTATCTTCCCATCATTTATTTTTAACACTTATATGTCATCTTGGTGCAGGAGTTTACCTCCACGATCCAACAACAATACTTGTAGCTATTAACCCTTCACTTGTAACTTTCACTGAAGGTGTGGTTAGAGTGCAAACGACCGGTATCACAAGAGGGCTCACTATACTATATAATGGACAGAAAAGGTAGGTAGAATGCCGCAGCTCAATTATCAGGGGCCCTTATTCAACATAACTTTTTCTGAGTGCCGATCACTGATGGTGGGCATCATGTCATGAAGCAAGGCTGTCTGATATTAGTTAAACCCAATAAAAAGTCCAGGATCTAATTAATATATTGTGAAGGGCACAGTGCTGGATTTGAAATCTGCTTAAAATCTGGAAAAATAAAGAGTTATTTCCTTGAAGTTTTGATTTTGAGAAGATGCAACAAACGGATTTGCACCTCAAGTGCCCTTAAAAGGGACACAGAATTTTTTCCCCCTGTATTGTTGCCGAATAACAAAGAATAGAAGTATAGAGGAGAGGTAGCGTTTCTAATCCAAACTATAGGAGGTTGGATTACCCTTCTCATATGCTGTGCTTGTAAAGAAGTTCCTCCACTTGAGTATGCTTGTTGTAACCACTCAGCTATAT
Source organism: Eucalyptus camaldulensis (assembly GCA_019915185.1). Lineage (NCBI taxonomy): Eukaryota > Viridiplantae > Streptophyta > Magnoliopsida > Myrtales > Myrtaceae > Eucalyptus > Eucalyptus camaldulensis. The sequence continues at coordinate 4,574,514 of JAHSVA010000014.1, read as the reverse complement.
CAACTTTGTTAAATAGGTTCGGTGAACACACGGAATGGTCTGACAAACCGACGGTGAAGGTGGCGGTGCCTGTTGACGCTCCCTCTGTCGTGAAATTGGTCCTGGATCGACTCATGGAGTCCTGACTTCAGAAGGCACCAGGTAATTGATTGAATGAATCGGGTGAAGCTCGTTGTAAACCAATAACAGCTTTGTTCGAAGGTCACAGTGCTAGATGATTTGCTCAGAAGAGCGGAATGAAAATGCCAGTTGCCAATGGCGGATTCAGAAATTCCTTAGGTCTGTGCTCCTTGCCACCCACTGGAACGTCTGATGTGGTTTTCATGTATCATGTTGAAGCGACCGTTTGCTTCTTGCAATAATGTTGTCCCATTTCTGCGTCCGACTGACCATCATAATTGGCATGTCGCTTGAAATGAAACTTTTCCCCTATCGCCTTGTTAAATGCTTAGCAAACTTGTCTGGGACCGTCGCGGGTATAGGCCTGTGTGGGTAGCTACTTAGAGCTTTTCTAACTTGACGAAATAGCAAAGATGTAATTTGGAAGATCGAACCCTTTTCTCCTTAACTTTGCCAATTGGCCTCTTCACTAAAACGTGCGTGTGGCGACGGTGGGTTACTATTTTCTTTTTCGGTTTTTCCATATTTCTTCTCCTCTCTCTCTCTGATTTGAGTTCACCTAAGCCCTGTGATATCCTTGAGAGGCTGAGAACAATTCATATTTCTCGGGAGAGAGAGGAGAATAATAAGCTACACTCGATACATCTTTTACATTTTTCAATAATTGTTTTTGTTGAAACTCCAGTGAAATGAATTTATGTTAAGTGAAATTTTATTCATTCAATGTAGTAAGTTCTATTCAAATTATAATTAACCTACATATAAATTAGATTTGGTATTATTGTTTTTACTTTTGTATTCCTATAATTAAACTCAAATAGATGTCCTTGAGTTTATTATTCTGATTGTTTATGCAATATGAGATAACAGTTCGAGGATGACAAATAAGCTAAAGCTTGTTGTTGCATTTGTACCATGAACAATGACATGTGTGAAGTCAAACGCAACAAAAATAGTCTCTCAATTTCGACTTTAACCACCTAGGTTTTGCGACTCTAAATTAATGACGTTTTGTTGAATTGATCCTTTCCGACGGTGTAGGCTTTACCATGGTGAATTGAGCAACTTTCTTTAGGTTCATAGGAATATAAAAAGCTGGTTGTCTAATAGAAATCAATGAATCGAGTTTGTATCTGTTTTCCATCTTGTTCTGACCCGACGCCGCTTCTTTGCTTGTGCTTTAATATCTCGAAGCAATCTCCATCCAACGTGCAACGCCCACTGCATTCTCACAGGCCATCCATTATTTTATTCGCACGGGGATTACATGTCAACAAAAATCACAGATATAGAATCGCACGTAGTCCTAAATCTTGTATTAATTATTCCATAACAATCGAAATATAGCTTCCATCACAAAAAAACAGCAGAAATCTACATTATTTTGCGCATTATCAGGCGAGAAACGGGGATTGATTGGATCGATGGCATTGCGACGAATCATAAAATTGCTATAGAAGGCTTGCCGTTCATATGATTATCCACTCCTTGGCATCTCATGACAACTTCAAAAAATATCGTATACAAGTTATATGAATAATGTCGACAACATGATATCCTGGTCTCTATGATGTATGCTCCAGTCAGGTTTGTAGTAACAACCGAAACGAACCATCAACAGCCAAACAAAAGCTAGAAGCTCTCCACCTTTGCTCAGCACCTGCCTGTGTGCTTCTCCCTTAATATCAATTGCTGCATTCCACAGCATCTCCACCCACGCTCTGCTCATCACCTCCCACTTCCTTTCCTCGAGCCTTTCCATCTTTTTTTGCCAAGTCGGTCCGCACATGGAGGTGAGCATTTCGGAAATTGTGACCCTCAAACAATTTCATGCATAGCGTCTCTAAACCGATGGTACCATTCTCATTGTGCAAGTAACGATCTCCTAACATCCGCGCTGATGTCATTTGGGTAACGCCTACCACAGCAGACATCACATTAGATAGTTTAAATAAAAGATACAATAAAATCTTGTTGAATTCTCTTTTGTTATCTCTCACTTATTTCTCTTTGTTGTACCATATTTCGGTGGCAATATGTCACAATATAATACTATCATTGTAATCAAGCTTGGTGATATACACTAAAACATTGTCGCGATCAATCCCTTCCAGTCTACTCTTGAGAAACAGATCACCTCTAGTCTCAAACATTTCCCTCACCTATTCGTGATTATCAAATTCTCGGATTTACGTTTCACCTCCTCAAAAATAAAGATCCATAGATCCTTAATTAAGGAATTTTGGGGCATGTACTTTGTATTTGCAATATTTGGTATCTTCCCATCAAGATCACAGTCCCCACAAACCTCACCGACTAGATGAATTGAATCGATGATCTTACAAAAAGTGGTGATGCTCCAGCATCGATTGCACTTATAAATCTTTCTCGAACTCCTTGAAAGATACATATATAAAAAGGTTGCAATGAAAAAAATCGATTCTAACCATCTTCAAAATATTAATGGTGTATCTAACATTTCGTAAGCAACACTGGCATTAGGCTTTACTTTACATGGGTTGAATTGAGGTTTCCTCAGGTGATCCGTGGCAAATACTAATTTTCCCTGTTCTTATTTCAAAATAAAATAAGTGAATAAAAAATATTTTATCATCCAACAATGTATGCCTAAAGGATTTTGTTGATATTGAATATATTTTCAGTTGATCTATTTTCCTAGCGATATAAGCAATTAAAGTTAGGAAAATCTTTTTTCAAATTTTCAAATTTACATGAAATAAACGGAGCAAATGTGCGTAATTTTTTTAAAGTTTAAGTGTGTCCTTAGGTGTTTAGTCTCACACAAAAAAAACATATAATCTCTTTTTTTTTTTTTTTGGCATTTGATCCTCCGATCAATATAAAAATAAGGAAATAAATTCCACACTCAAAAAAAAAAAAAATTCTTCTTTCACAACTTGTTTAAAATCTATATTGATTGGACTAATTTGCTGTTATAACTCATCCACAGAGTCCACGAGGATTCTTGATATGTATTATGTATAAACATAGTAATATCCTCTGCCAAATTGGGTAGATAATCAAACAGTCTAGGTTACCTTTTTTGCTTCTACAACTTGAAAGTTGTAGGACGTGCCCATGCTAGATTGAACTAACTCCCGTGCATTGATACCTCTTTTTTTTTTTTTTTTCTTTTTAGGAAAACATTTTCAGGTAATCTCGGTTCATTTTATTCCCTAAAATTTAATCTAAATGTCCATGTAGGAATGGCCATCTGTGGAGAATCATCAAAAGTAAATAATGCAAATGAATCAACATATCGTGCAATGTCTAAAATGATCAAAAATAGCATAAATATAAAAGAAAGCTAAATAAAACGATGTATAAAAAGGAAATGACCCGAGCAATTCTGGACAACATTAATCACCGCTTTGGCATTATGTCCTGGGATAAGAACTGGTGAATGGTAACAGGAACTTCTAAAGAAATTCCAAATGAGTTTGGTATAATGCGCCGATGCTGAACGCGTGCAAATATGATATGACAGGTACTTCCCTTCAATGCGAATCTAGGCATAGAAATAAAACATAGCCTAGGATATTCAATACGCAATGCACTCAGTCTAAAGCAAAAATAGTAATTTTACACCTTATGCGATTTGCTTTCCTATATGTTAAACATGAAAGGAAATGATGTTTATCGTAAATGATATGAATATGCAAGCTTAATCTAAATGCAACCCAAGTAGTATTTTTACCAATTTTCTTTTTTTACCGGAAACGCACCCTAAAATCCCTAACATGCAAACAATGATTTTTTTTTTTTCCATTTCCTTTTTGATGGTGTACAAACGTGATTTATACATATACACTCGCACGCGTGATCTCAATGAGCCTAAATGTGCATTAAATATGCATTATAGAACATATTTCTAAAGAACCCTGACTAACCTATCGGAGGCAATTTTATTATGCAAATATGATGAAAATGCTATTTTAATAAATATTTTACCTTGCCGATGGTGAATATTTTCATCTATGCATATATGGAAGATCTTTTAAAGTGTTATTTTCTAGATATGAAAAATCCTAGATATGCATAAACATTCGAATGTAAATTTTTAAATATATGTAAAGATGCAAATTCCTAGATATGCAAAGATGAGAATACTCCAAGATATGCAATTGCTATATATGCAAACTCGAATTTCTAAAGATGCAAAAATGAGATGCAAGCTCCTAATTCAATTAATATACGAACTTACATGCATTAGACGTTTACGAACTATTATTTGACATGCGAACTAACATGCAAATTATCATGCAATTTAATCAAACATGATTAATGAAGAACTTTACAACGAATAACGTACGATATATTACTAAACGTAGTAAAAGAGATCTAATTTTGAAAACTGTATGAATAGAGCCTAGCATGCTAAGATAATAATGGCCATCGAGAAACTGAGAAGCAAATATTCACAATAAAAAATACTAAGGCTCTGTTTATTTTGTGAATAACAAATGACCTGAATTTTTTTTTTCATAAAAATGATCTTCTATATTGCTTATAACAATGAATGAAAGAAAAATAAAAATATTTTCATTATTCACCAAAATGCTTAGTAGATAATGATCAAGGCCTCTTCAGTTCATCATTTTAACTAATAGAAGCGATTATTTTCAAGAAAATATTTTTGAAATCATTTATCTTTTGTGAAACAAGTAGAGCCTAAAAACAAGAAAATCAAAAAATGTCCGACCAAATAAGATGAGCCAAGCCCATACCATCATCAACCGTGGGGGGACCAAGCACCAGCCATGCATCGAGCACCATGGATGGGCCAAAGTCAAGGACCACGGGCCACGGCTTGAGCGGTGCAGAAGTCACCAATCCAAATCGACATTTTTGATGATGCATTCACGTATGGTCGGAGTTGACTCCTTGGAACGGGTCACGGATAGAAGAACATGGTTGAAGTTAAAGATGCATTCACGACAGTTCTGCTCACTGCTATCGTGGACTTCGATGTCAACCTATGAGCTGAGTCCTAGATTTTTATTTTGTTTCGGTTTTCTGTAGCAGGTTTACTTCACTCAGATCGTGCCTCTTAAGTTGATTCGCAGAGGCATTGCCGTTGAGAATAGTTTGCTCACATGCTGCCGTCTTTCATTGGAGTTACGCGACCCTCCAATCCTGTAGGTCTTTATCACCAACTCATCGCTGGGGTAAGGATAAACTGAAGCTGGGGAATATATTGACTTTCTGATTTTGAGTCATATACTATAGGAGCACGTGTCCTTTTCCTTCTTATTGTTTTGCAGTCTTTAACATTGACGGAGGTCGACTAAATATAATTGTTAACCATGTAATCCACACTTAAAAAAATTATCCAAAAAATTATAAACGTATTATGCTTTTGCTAATTCAGTCTTAAACTTTTAAGTTTTGCCAATTAAATCTTAAATATTTTTACCTTTTACCAACTGAGTTCATCCGGCCAATTGACAAAAGTGCAGCATGTTTAGGATTTGCTAAAAAAATTTTCTCCCTTATGGGAAAATGTCACATTGAATGTGTGATATGTTTTATTGAAGTGAATGCATGCCAGACTTTGCCATTGAGATGTGACATGGGATTATTTTGGCCCTCCTCGAATCCTATTTTAGCTCGTCCATGATTAGGGTTTATGTCTATGAGTTCCTAGACACTTTAATATGTTTGAATAACATTCTCATGCACAAAAAATGAATTGTATTTGCTGTAATGATGCTGGTCGATATTCGTTGAGAGGGAAGTTGGTGGATTTCGACGTCATTTGGTGCTTTGGTTGCTCATGATGACACGTTGACATTCTATTAATTTTTTTTTTGGTCATTTCTAGCATGTGTTAGTCTCGTTTCTACGCAAAGATAAGGCCATATACAGCCCTCTATCTCATGGGCAACAAGCATTGGTCCCTTTTTCTGTAGATGAATAACGTGATCTGGAGTAGTCTCAATAGGAGGCCCCGGCCGCGGGTTGTGTCCTTTGGGTTATCGAATCATTTCATGTTTGCATATCGCATGTTAGTCCATATTAGGTTCATGTGCACTTTGTACAGTTAAATTTAGGTCACATATGTCTTGGGTAACAAATGACAAAATGAAAAATAGAAAAAAGGTGAAAAGGAGCATTTAGAATGGCATTTAGCTTAAGGTTGTATGTAAGGATAGGTTCGGTCATTGCTTGTTACTCATTCCATTCGTTTTCTCTCACGGGATCCTGTCCTGAGGCGTAATAATGAGACCGTATATATTTTTTACCTGACTTGTATCAGGTTTTTACTTACTGTGCACTTTGATTGTATATTGATTTTCGAATTTTTACTTTGTTCATTTGGCAAATGATCTATATATATATATATATATATATATATATATATATATATATATGTTTATGTCGTGCTCAATGGGCATGAACACCTATTGAAAGGTAACTAGGAATTCATAACTTGATAAGACTACATGACATAAATAAACAAATTAATTAGACAATTCATGTAATCAAGTCTCAAGACCCAAATCTTTGGTTCGTGGAAGTAAAGGGACCTCTCCAGTTTTACTTGTTTCCTAACCAACCTCCAAAAGGTTATTGCGAATCTTGAAGTAAAAACAATTCCATTATTACTCAAGGAAACCAAATTGCAATAGGTAGGGTTTGGGAAAGTCCATGCCCAACAAGCGCCACCTCGCGTTTGGGCCAGCTTGGCAATCCGTCAAACCTCCTTGGGATCTACTTCAAGAGGGTCACGACACCTATGTCTTACACTTGGATTGAAGAGCTCATGCCAGTCTTCATAATATATGCCCCATTCAGGAGTGTAGAAGCAACCGAAATGAGCCATCAACAACCAAACAAAGGCTAGAAGCTCTCCACCTTTGCTCAACACCTGTGCATGTGCAGCTCCCTTAATATGAATGGCTACATATGACAGTATCTCAACCCACACTCCACTCATCACCTTCCACTTCGAATCCCCGAGGCTTTCCATCACTTTGGCCAAATTGATCCCCTCGCTGAGTGGTCTAAAAATAGAGATTTCGAGAGGAGCCTCATGCAATGCGGTGCATAGCCCCTCCACATCCTTGGTTGCAAGATTGGGGCACTTTTGTAGCACGCGCAACGTCTCTGCCAATATCATTTGGGCATTGCCTACCACAGTGGACACCATATTAAGCTAATTAAGTACAAGATACAACATGTAGTCGGAGAGAATCTTACTATATTCCCTTTCATCATTTTTGGTTGTGGATTTCTCTCTATTGTACCAGATTTCAGTAGCAAGATGCCACAGTATAATACTGGCATTGTAATTAATCTTGGTGACATACACTGAAAGATTGCCACAATTATTCTCCCACTAGCTACTCTTAAGAAATAGATCACCTTTGGCTTCAAATATCTTCATCACTTCTATCTGATCATCCGTGTTTTGGATTTACGTCTCACCTCCTTAAAGATAAAGATCCATAACTTCTTAACAAAGGGATTCTTCGACACATACTTCGTATTTGCAATCATTGGTATGTACCCATACATATGAAACCCCGAATCACAATCTCCTATGATTGTCTCACTAGCTTGATGAAAAGAAGAAATGATCTTCTCAGCCATACGGAATGGAAAATTGTAGATATTAGAAAAAGCAATGATGACCCAGTGCCGATTGCACTTGTACATCTTTCTTGGACTCTCCTCCAATTTCTTTGATAAAATGTTGTAAGCAAATATGGATTCTGACCACCTTTGAAATATTAATGGTGTATCTAAGGCCATGTAAGTAACATTGACATTAGACTCTGATTCTAATGGAATGAATCGGGGCTTCCTCAATTCATATAAGGCAGGTACCAAATCATGGGGAAATGAATTTGGTTTAAATGATCCTGTGTCATACCACTTGATTCTAGTGATAGTCCAATCAGAGAAAACGAGCATAAACAGAGCAACCACATCAATAAAAATCCCTCCGAAAAGAAGGGAATAAGTAATTTTCAAATCAAGTTCTGAGAGCCAATGCTTCTTCAAGCAATTAAACAAAATGAAAACCACCACAACGTCAATGATGGCTATGAAACGAAAAATGTAGTTCCACTTGTAATGAATTGCCAATGCTTTTGTGTGGAGCACCTCATACATGAAATGGAGTTCAACTAATATCACCCTCAATGCATCCATTGTAGAAACTTTGTTGAAGTATTCACGGCTGAATTTGCGTTCTCTAAGAGTGAATATGAGATCTCCGAGGAAGACCTTAAAGATTTAAAAGAAGAAATAAGCATGCTTCACCGCAATACTCTCGGCAAGCCTTGGTTCTTCTTCATCAAAATAACCATCCCCTAGAACATCGAGTTCTTCAACCAACTCATTCTGTTCAACATTAGGAAACTCCTGCACCCATTCCCTAAGCCTTGGTAGGCTTGAGAGATTGAGTGCTAATACCCTCTCAAAATTTTTTATGATCCCGAAAGAAAACACTAGCATCATTGGGATCATTAGTGACTTGTCACTAGGAAATATATGCACAAAGACATAGATGGCAGCATTGATTTGGAAGATGAGACCAAGTAGATGCCGTCGCCAAAGTGAACTATCCTTCAAAGAGAAGGCAGTGATGGTGTCCGGACCACCAAGATGTAACAAAAGAAATGAGGCCCAAAATGCCTGAAGTGCTTTATCTACTTCAGCTACATGAGTGAATGAATTGCCTTGGTTGTGAGAGATGAGTCCGATTGCAAATGCAGCTACCCAATCAACCATCAAATAGGCCAACCACAAGAGGAAAATGATGTGGTTCTCGGTTATTTTCATTCTAAGGGATGAAAATAGAATGAGAAAGACCTGAATTAAGAGACTCAGAATAACGAAACATCGGATGTTCCATTTATTCCACAGATCCGAAATCAAGCCAAATGCCATGTTTTTGCTCAAGTTGAATTTTATCGTGGCTCTCTAATATAATTGCCAAACCCATCCATTATAATGAACTTCACAAGACAATGACAATGTGCTTCCACTCGATTATGATATTGCTTCAACCAATGAGCAAATTCCACCAAAAAGTTTGCTTTAGCCAAAAAGTTTACTTGTCCATTTACGAGGACGGTATAAACCAAAACGTCAATATAAGTGGGACGCTTAATAAAGGCATGTCTGTCCCACCAACGCAAGTGGCCGCGGATTTTCTATAAACTAGGAATCTCTTTTATCTTTTTTAATTTCTGGATTATTGATTTCTGCGACCTGAAGTTGCTCCTTTATAGACAAGATTAACTTCTATAAAATTAAAATTTATAGGAAAAATATAAAATTGGTAAGATTGCGTGAACTTAATAAGTTTTATCCGTGTAAAGGGCAAAATATTGTTTTTCTTCTTTTTTGTCACCTTTTTTCCGGATGAAGACCTTGAAGAATTGAAATAAGTAGTAGGCATGATTTACCACAATATCCTCCGCAAGCTTTGCTTTTTCTTCATCAGAATATCTATCTTTTAGAACATTGAGTTCATCGGCCAACTTCGTATGTGTAGCTTCATCCACTGGAGCAACGTCTTCGTCATCCAAATTGTGCCTTGGGAGGCTAGAGAGCATCGCTTGCTGGAGCCTCTAGAGGCTTGAGAGATTAAGTGCTGGTAACCTCTCCACATTTTTTATAACCCCGACAAGACACAGCAACATCGTTGGGAAAACTATAACTTATTGCTGGAATTTATTTGCACAAAAAAATAGATGGCGGCACCAACTTGGAAAATGAGAGTGAGCAAGTGCCATCGCGAAAGGGAACTGTCCTCTAGAGAGAAGGCAGTGATCATAACTGAACCATCAGCATGTAACAAGAGAAATTAGGCCAAAATTGCTGAAGTGCTGAGTGTATTTCAGCTTCATCAGGGGGTGGCTTGCATTGGTTATGAGAGATAAGCCCGATACAGTCAGCCATCAAATAAGCCAACCACAAGGAGAAAATGGTGTGGCCGTTCATAGTTTTCTTTACTAGGAGTGCAATTTAACAAGAAAGACTTTAAGTGAGAGGCTTATTATGATTACACTTCAGATGTATCATTTGTTCCATAGGCTCGCAATGAAGCTAAATTTCCCTTCTTCTTTTTTCGCTTAGTTTAAATTTTATTGCTTCTCTATATAATTTCGGTTAGTAACGGGCCAAATGTCCACGAAAGTGGAAGATGCCATTAGATTATAAATTGTTTAACAGTACGTACTTCATAAAATAATGACAACTTTCCCTCAATTGTGATCTGGATACAACAAACGACGAAATTTCACCAAGCCAAGGAGTCTACTTTCCCTTTAATGTGGATGATATAAGCCAAAGCCAAATTAGAGTTAATCAGAAAGGCATGTCTGTCTCCCACCAATGCAAGTGGCGACCGGTTTTCTAGAAACCAAGAATCTCTCCTTTCTTTCTTTTCTATGTTAAGATTGCATAAAATATATTCTTATTCTTTCCTTTCCTCACCCTTTTGTTTATTGTCCATGTAAGGCAGGTTATTCTTATTCTTCCTTTCTCTCACCTCATTCGCTCTTTATATATAGACATGAATGGACAATACTTATTGCTTTGTGTAGGGTTGAAGTTTTATCGTCAAATTGGTCTTATCTGGACATTACTTGTACTTCCATCTGTAATTGCTTGAGTTTCGAACTATGAAACTTCAGTACCCATGACTAGATTAGTGAAATATTTGGTGATGCTACCTAACAAAACACTTGATATTATTGATGAATAAGATGTTATTTAAAAAGTCATACGAGTGTGCTTCTAAAGGATAAGCAGGTTATCCTCCACAACAAAAGTATAAAATCCTCTTAAACCAACTTAAAGATTAGGAACCTGACAAGCCAAATTTATAATTATAACATGTGTTACGTTCAAAGGAAGTAATGAAACTAGTTCTGCAAGTCCTTAGCCTTTCGAGTATCAAAAACTTGACGATAAGAGGTTCTGAATTTGTAATTATATACAGATTATTCTCTTGGATATATTCAGTAATTTTACATAAATCCAAGATAAATCAACCCAGTTGAAGAACTCAATAGTGCTGCAAAAATATCAAATAAAAATTCAAATCGAAAATTAACAAAATTGTGTAAGACCCAACAAATTGGCTGATTAGTTACACGTTTGGTTAAGATAAGACAAAGTCATATTCAGATTTCAGTGTTTCTCAGTCTTAGGATTTGTGCTCACCATTTTAGGGTGCTCCCATACGATGCTATATGATAAATATAAATGCACAGGGCAGTTTGCATGCATTCATAATTGTATAATGAGCCGAAAAATCAGAAATCCATATTATATGACAAAACCATATATATATATATATATATATATATATATATATATATGCTTGAAAAATGGACCAGCATTATTTAATCACATTAATCATAAGAGGATTAATTTATCGTTTAGAGAACCATAAAAATATCCTAATTGATTTGAATCAAAGAGCACAGGGATCGATTTGAACAAAATTAATTTATTAAAGCTATAGATATAAAACTAGCTTATGAAACCGAGTTGTGAACAATGTGGCAAATATTTATTGAATATTTAAACAAAAATCACTTGTTCAAGTAGCTACTCAAAGTTTATTGCATCATTTCTTCTATAAATCAGAGTATCATTTGTTTTTTCATTTTGGAAAGCGGTGCTTGTATTGATTTTGGAGTGGGTCCTTTTCTTCCAGAGGAAATATCAAAAACATGTCTCACTATTGACCAATAAATATTTCCAACCTTTATTTATATAAATACCATTCACATACGTCTAAACAAAACCTTCATTTTTTTTTTTGGTCTAAAACGATAGTATTATTAAGAGCGCAGAGAGTAACAACCGTTCGACAGTGCTTTAGAATAAATAAGGTCAAGAAAATGCTGAGGAGGAGATACAGCCCAGTTCGTTGGAAGGAGAGAGCGCCCATGGGCTTTGCCAGCCCAGTCGGCTATAACATTTGCTTCTCTTAGGCAGTGGTGAATCTTCAGATTAGGGAAACATGGCAACAGCGCCGTGCATTCAACGAACTGAGCTCTGTTCTCCCAAGGTGTCAAGGTTGGGTTTTGCACGGCTTCCACAAGAACGGAGCAGTTAGATTCCAGCACAAGGTGATTGTTTGATTTCCCTTTCTGCAGTAGAAATTTAAGTGTAAGAGTGAGCGCCTACACCTCTGTTTGCAGAGCTGAGGAGGCAGTGACGGTGCTTGTAAAGCTGTCGGTGAATTGGCCTGAAGAGTCTCGGCACACACGCCACTGAGCCTTCATATTGGGCTGATGGGTAGGCACCATCTATGTTTACCTTTACCACTCTCGGATCTGGTGCACGCCATCTCTGCTCTGGATCCGATTGCTGTAAACCCAGTTTCAGCTTCATTTGATTGCAGCACCGAATGGATCCAGCGTTTGCTAAAGCCACCTGTACCACCTGCTCAGAAATTGGCCTCTGCTGGCGGAAGACGAAGTTGTTGCGGGCCTTCCAGATTTGCCACATAACGGAAGCAATAGTCTCGAGATCAGGTGAGCCAACTCTGTTTTCGATTAGATCTGCCAGCCAAGCTTCGATTTTGTGCACTCCACTAAAATGGATTGTTATCTGGACTTGTGCGTGAGACCAAATATCCCGTGTCCAGGGACATAATAGAAAGAGATGTTCTATAGATTCCGGGACCTAATCTTTACAAAGACAGCATACCGGTTCTGGTAAAATGTGCCTGTTAGATAGATTCTCTGTTGTAGATAAAACGTTGCTGCAAACAGACCACATAAAGGTGCGCAATTTGGGGGTAGTTTTCATAGTCCAAATTCTGTTCCACAACTTGCGTGGGGTCTGGAATGATGACATAGCATGGGTATGTATGTCTTTGTTGTGTTGTGATCTAATAGAGTTGTAACAACTCTTCACCATAAACATACCATTTAGCTTCCCTCTCCAAATTAGTTGATCAATAGTGCAGTGAAGTCGAAGTTGAATAGAGAGAATTTCTGCCATAGTTTGATTATCAAAACTCTACTGAAGAAGGGAAACATTCCATGCATGTTGATCTGGGACAATAAAATCAGCCACTTTCTTCGGTTCGCCTTTAGGTGCAGGCCCACCAATGATGCCTTTAGAAAGCCATCTATCCTCTCGGATTTTGATCTGTTTTCCATCACCAACAGACCATTATAGCTTGTCTTAGATTGAGTCTTGGCCTAGCAGTAAACTCTGCCATCCCCAGGAGGTTCTTTTTCCTTTTGCAGCTTGCCAGAATTCCTGAGAATGAAAGTACAGGCCTTTGAAGAGTTTGCTCCACAGGGATTTAGGATGTTGCAGTAGCCGCCAAGCCTGTTTACCTAGTAGAGCCTTATTAAACGCAATAAGATCTCGAAAACCCAAACCCCTATTATCTTTCCGATTCTTGAGAGTGTCCCAATTCTTCCAATGTATGCCGGATTTGCTGCTGTTAGTTTGCCACCAGAATCTAGCAATTTTCTGTTCTATTGACTTGTAGATAGACACAGGGATTTTAAAAGTAGACATAGCATACTGCGGGAGTGCTTGTATGACTATTTTAATTAGAGTTTCCTTACCTCCTTTAGAAATAAGCTATTCTTTCCACCCTTCTAGCTTGGAGTTCACTCGACCCAAAATCCAAGCGAACATCTCCCTTTTTGATCGCCCCTAGTTTGACGGTATGCCAAGATACTTGCCAATCTTGTCTAACACAGGGACTCTGAATTCTCTTGCCAAATTCACCTGAAGGCTGTTAGGACATGCCTTACTAAAGAAAATACCAGATTTGTTTCAATTTACCGTTTGGCCTGTAGCTAGGCAATATTGATTTAGGATATTGGCTAAGTTTTGCCATTCTAGGAATTTACCTTCTAAGAAGAATATGGCGTCATCTGCAAAAAAAAAAAAAAAAAAGATGAGAAAGGGTAGGACACCACTTATTTAATTTAATACCTCTAATATTTTACATGGCCACAGCTTGACTAATAAGAGTAGATAGGACGTTAGCCACCAGAATGAACAGGTACAAAGAAAGGGGGTCGCCCTGCCTGAGACCCCTTGTTGGATTGAAGTAGGGTAGGGGTTCTCCATTAAACTTGACACTTAGGGAGACCGTAGTAATACATTGCATCACCCATTGAACCCATTGTGCATGAAAGCTCAGCTGAAGTAAATAGTCTTGTAGGAAATCCCATTCCACCAGATCATAGGTCTTTTGCATGTCTAGCTTCAGAATTGCTTGAAAAGTTTATTTTCCTTTTCCTTATCCTGAGTTGATGGAGCACTTCTTGGACCACAAGAATATTATCTAGAATCTGACGACCACTGACAAAAGCACTCTATTTCGTCGCTATTAACTCAGGTAATTAGGGCTTCAGTCGATTTGCTAGGACCTTTGATATTATTTTGTAGATAAAATTGCAAAGACTAATTGGTCTGTATTGATCAAGCCGTTCTGGGTGAGATATTTTAGGTAGTAGTGATATAAATGTTCTGTTGTACTCGGGTCGCATCACTCCGAAGTTGAAAAAATCCTGCACATAAGAGAATATGTCTTCCTGTAAGATATCCCAATGAGATCGGTATAACTGTCCATTCAAGCCATATAATACATGAGATACCGTAATTAAGCTCATGCAATCTTTACTTAATAAATAAAAAAAGAAAAAGATAGAGAGATATTCCTGATATGTGGAAAATCACTTGCTATGTTGGGAGACGAACATGCCTCTTTGGAGCATCCCACTTTATTAACTCCAATTTGGCTTTGGCTTATATTATAAAGAAAGTAAGGGAAAGTAAACTTTTGACTAAAGCTAACTTTTCCTTTTATTTAGGAGAAAGCAAACTTGCTGGTGAGATTTTGTCATTCATTGAATCAAAATCATAATTGAGTGAAAAGACATTGTCATTATCTTGTGAAGTATGAAATAATGAATGAGTTAGCAATTATTAACTAGATGGCATCTTCCTTTTTAGTGGGACACATGACCCATTGTAAACATTAATCCATTAGTGGTTAATCTAACTCAAGTTAGATTTATCTTGAGCCCCATTTCACTTGCGAAATGATTGTTTCACAATTTTTTTACTTTATTGACTTTTTGAATAGATTCTATTTTCTGGCAAATAAGCAAGGAACCATCCCAATAAAATCTATTGATATTGACACCAATATCATAAAATTAATATTGGATGGAGAAAACCTTACAAGTAACTTTCATACATGTAGTTATTCACTTGAACCAGGAAAAAAATTGTGTACGTACCAGTTCTACATGTAGTACTCGATTTGGATTGACTTTTTTTTTTTTTCGTCAACTTACTTTAAATTCTCTTTAAACAAAAAATTCATCCACTTAACCCTAGGTACTAATTGTGGTTTTAGAATTAACTTCCATAAAAAAAAACAAAAAAACAAAAAAATGACAAGAAGAACAAAGAAAAAAAGCAATATTTTTATTTTTGGTTGGAAGAAAGCAATATAAAAATCTCTATTTTTAACAGGCACAGAGAATTACTTCATCCTTTCTCTTTTTTACCCTTATCTAAAATTATCTTAAATGAACGTTTGAGAAAATGACGTTGCTTAATATTCTGCATGTTTATTAAGCAACGTTCGAAGAAAATGACATGCGGGGGCTCGCCTCGCCATTGCTGGGCTCAAGCTCGCCGATTGGCAAGGTGAGCTCGCTGGATTGCCTCAGTCTGGCGATCGGCCAGCCTAGCCGGTTGCTGAAGCCAAAGGAAGGGGGAAAAAGGAGGGAGGAGGGAGAAGGGAAAAAAAAAAGGAAAAAGGAAAAAAAATAAAAAAATTAATAAAATATTTCAAAAAATAAAATATTATTAAAAAAGTTCGCCAGCCAGCCAATTTTAATCGAATGGACTAATCGGGAATAATTCTAAAAGGTTTAGGATTTAATTGGTCAAAAAAATAAGTTTAGAACTGAATTGACATAATTATAATATGTTTATGACTTTTTTAGTAATTTTCCCTTTTCCTATGGCTCTCGCAATTTGAATTAGCTACTTTTTTTTTTTGTCAGTCCTACTCTAGTCCTATACTACACTCACTCGCAGACTTGTGCCCTGCCTCTTGCAGGGCGTGGGAGTCGCAACCCACTCTCGAAACTTACGAAACTTACGCGTCCCTATTCCCATCCCCCCTGAGAATATAGGGATTTGAACTCCACACCTCCCCCTTCCAAGTTGGAACATAATAAATGCTATTAAGGACAATTGAATAAGCTATTAATTTAAGTATTCTATAAGTTTATTTACTTTACAAGTAATAGAATAATTGACAACCGTAAAGGAACTCACCAACAGAAATCTAATTAGCAGATCTTGAATAAAGAGCGAAGAGTTGTACATCAGCTACTAGACACCAAAGTGATTCACAAATTCCTGCCAAAAATTTCCATAGAAAGAGAAAACATGACTCACAAATTACGTAATTTCGTGCAATTTAAGAACATTGTGTGGAGACCATGAAGAAAAAGGCAAAAAAGATAAAAGATAAATGGGTCTAATGGAAACAAGGAAAACAAAACATGATGTAAAAGGAAGCATGATTGTAAGCCTATTCAAATTGAGTTTAAACAGATCAATATTTTTATATATTTGTTATTTGACCATCTCAATCTGTTTATGACACGTTTAGAAACGGCTAGTCGTGTCATCGAGATCTGGTTACATATACTTAGGCATGATTTTATACATTTAGACATAGCGTTTAACAAAATTGTCCGGTTTGGTTTTCAAAAATGCAAATTGATTGATAAAATGAGTCAAATGGATGAATGATGTAGACAAGCGCATATACAAAAGTAGAGACATGAGGGTTATGCAGGGAAATGTCGAATGCGTAGAAGAGATCGAAGTGAATGCTAATGCAGAAGAAATTTACATGCCAATGAAACAAGCTTAAAAATCGAGAAGTGAAGGAGACAACGGGCGGGGCTCGACGCAAAAGTGGCTACTGACTTTCACTTGGTTTTCCTATGGGTGGGGGGAAGGTTTGACCGTGAAGTCCAATCAGTGCCGTGGACAAAATCTCCAATAAGAAACAAAAATCTCAATCATTGAATTATGTAAACCCCATGTAGAACTCACGCGTTGGATTTAAGCAAATTCTCAAAAGGTTCTCGGACCGAGACTATTGCGTGGCCGATGCAAAAGTGGTTGCAGACTGTTTCTATTGGTTTTCCTATTGGTGGTGGGAAGATTTGAACATGAAGTCCAATCAGCACCAAGGACAAAATCACCAACAGGGAAAAAAAAAGTTGTCAATCATTGAATAATGTAGACCCCACATACAACGCCTGTGATTGAAAGGCTGATTTTTGTGAGCATTGCTCCAACGTGACTCACAAGCTCAGGCAAAAAGATTCAAAAGAAGAGAAAACACGTGATTCATGAATCATGTTCTAGTAACTTGAGTTAGATTAACCACTAATGGATTAATGTTTTCAATGGTCGTGTGTCCCACTAAAAAGGAAGATGCCATCTGGTTAATAATTGCTAACTCGTTCATTATTTTATATTTCACAAGATAATGACAATGTCTTTTTACTCAATTATGATTTTGATTCAATGAATGACAAAATCTCACTAGCAAGTTTGCTTTCTCCTAAATAAAAGGAAAAGTTAGCTTTAGTCAAAAAGTTTACGTTCCCTTACTTTCTTTATAATATAAGCCAAAGCCAAATTGGAGTTAATAAAGTGGGATGCTCCAAAGAGGCATGTTCGTCTCCCAACATAGCAAGTGATTTTATACATATAGGAATATCTCTCTATCTTTTTCTTTTTTTATTTATTAAGTAGAGATTGCATCGGCTTAATTATGGTATCTCAAGTATTATATGGCAGGAGTAAAGTATCTCATCATGTATGAATGATGATTATTGCTTTGTGTTAGGTTGACTTTTATCGTCAAATTGATCATATCTTAATTTTACTTG
The DNA here is from genome assembly GCA_019915185.1 of Eucalyptus camaldulensis. Classification (NCBI taxonomy): domain Eukaryota; kingdom Viridiplantae; phylum Streptophyta; class Magnoliopsida; order Myrtales; family Myrtaceae; genus Eucalyptus; species Eucalyptus camaldulensis. The sequence continues at coordinate 4,556,422 of JAHSVA010000014.1, read as the reverse complement.
CACATCCATTAGTAACTACTTGAGTTTCGAACTGTTGAACTAAGTAGGCTCGCATAACGTTTACATAGAATATGGACTCCCTCAAATTCCACTGATGACAATTTGCTTTCTCCTGTTCTTTAGATTAAATCAATATTATATAAGAGTTGCCATTAACCTATTTCAAACCAATTCGAAGTCTAGTAAGACGACTGGTCACCTTACTCTACAAAGCAGATATTCAGGTTCATGGCTTGCCCATGCTAGATTAAACTAACCCTAGTCCTTACTCTTCAAATAAGGCAATATACCGTGCAATGTCTAAAATGAGGGAAAATTGTTAAAAAAAAATCTTAAACCTATTGCAGTTGTGCCAATTCAGTCATAAACTTTTTTTTTTCAATTGAGTCCTAAAATTTTTACAATTATTCCCGATTAGTCCATCCGACCAAAATTGACTGCCCGACGCTAATGAGCTTTTTTTAATAATATTTTATTTTTTGAAATATTTTATTAATTATATATATATATATATATATATTTCCTTTTTCCCTTGTTTTCCCTTCTCCCTCCTCCCTTCCTCCTTCCTTTGGCTCTAGCGACCAGCCAGGTTGGCTAGTCGCCAAACTGAGGCGATCTGGCGGGCTCGCCTCGCCGTCACCAAGCTAGGCGAGGGGGGCTCGCCATCGTGTCTGGTGAGGGCTCACCTCACCCAGCAACCGTGAGGCCAACCCTCGCCAAATCTAGCGGGGGCTCACTCTGCTGTTGCTAGGTGCGAGCTCACCAACTAGTAAGGTGAGCTTGCCGGATCGCCTCAGTTTGGCGATCGGCTAGCCTGGCAGGTCGCCAAAGCCAAAGGAAGGGGGAGGGAGGAGGGAGAAGGGGAAAAAAAAGGAAAAAGGAAAAAAAAATTAAATATTAATAAAATATTTCAAAAAATAAAATATTATTTAAAAAAATTTGCCGATGCCGGCCGACCAATTTTAACCAAATGGACTAATCGAGAATAATTGTAAAAGATTTAGGACTCAATTTGTCAAAAAAAATAAGTTTATGATCGAATTGGCATAATTGCAATATGTTTATGACTTTTTTGATAATTTTTCCCTACCTTACTTTACCCGATTATACATTATTGCTTTTGGGGTTGCACAAGATGAGTGGGTGTCAATACTTTTGGGGTAGGGTAGTGCAGGAATCTGAGTGAGTGGGCATGCAACAACGGAGTTGGTATAATCGCCATTCCCATCTATGCCCCTGATAGCTTTGTGATGGGGTGATGGGTTCGTTCAAAATGAGCTGTAATTATGATTCAAATTAAACATTCTATTTTAGGCGTAAAACGCTCAGAAAGAGTCATCGACGTTGATAGCTCCTTCCCACATTTCAATGATAAGAAAAACTAATATCATCATGTGCGACGAGGGAGAGAGATAAAAAGACGAAAATTCACAACAAAAAAAGGGGTGTATAATGGAGAAAATAAAATGAGCGGAGACAAGCGTGAGAAACACGATTACTTATGACCTTTTATGCAAGGAAAATTGGTTCCAAATGTTTACAAAGACGTTTTCGAACTTTGCATCTTGTAATGATACTTATCCATATTTTACCTAGATGATGTGAATCACTAGTTATTAGACAAACCACAAGATGAAAAGAGTGCATTTTCTTTTTTGAAGCAAAATATGTAAATAGAATATATATATACGTATGCAGGTAAACACAAAAAAAAGGACACAAACTGCATTTTTGTGCAGGCCTACCGCCGGCAGTACCAAAGCTTTTCCAGCGACATCATGAAGCTTGGGCCAATCTATTTCAACAGTTGCATTTATTTCTGACCACACGCTTTGCTCGCCTCTGAACACCTAACATTCTTTCGCCCCTTTATGAGCTAGAACTAAAACACCTAATGGTCAAACTCGCCATGCTTCCCTAAAACATCGAATGTTCATTTCACGAGTTTCCACGACCGAGCCATCTCTAGTCCTATGTTATATCTCGCATGATCAGCAATACCAGTTTTATAAACCCAACTCGTGAAGAGCATATAAAGCAACAAAAAACCTAAGATTTCTGCATATCTCTCAAGAAAACCTCCCTCCATTAACGTGCGAGCGACCAGAGAAACGAAGTCCATAATGAACCCAAGAAACAACCACCGTCTGATCCTCTTTCCTCATCCATTCCAAGGCCACATGAATTCAATGCTCCAACTGGGTCGGATCCTTTACGCCCGAGGCTTCTCCATCACCATCGTCCACACCAACTTCAACGCCCCAGATCCGTCCTCCCACCCCAACTTTGCCTTCCAATCCATCACGGACAGCATCGACCAATCAGAGGCTTCGACGCTGGATACCCGGGGCCTCCTCGCACTCCTCGACGTCCGGTGCGCGGTCCCCTTCGAGGAATGCCTGCGGGAAATAGTGTCATCGCAGGGTGGCGATGCGGCGCCCATCGCTTGCTTGATATCAGATTCTATGTTCAGCTTTACGTGCAGTGTAGCCCAGAGGCTGAAGGTCCATGCATTGGTGCTGCGGACCGCCGGCGCAGCTTTTCTTTATATTGCTACCATATTTCCCGTTCTCAAGGAGAAAGGATACGTTCCGGTACTTGGTAAGCTTTTCTAGTGTTTCATGGTGTGAGTCTGTTCGTCTCGTTTCTCGATTAAAAAATTCTGATTTTATGTGGGTTCTGTGATAATTTAACGGAAAAGTCTAGTTTTCCCTTCATTGCCCTAGTTTTACGAAGGGCTTCTGCCAATGCATATGGGTGATCAAATTCAATTTTGTTTAACCATATTATCATAAATCTCATTCTCCATTCGTTTCATAGAAAATATCTTATAGAAAATCTGTTTCCGAATTTCACGGCATTCGTTTCACAGAAATTAAACTAGTTAAAAAAAAAATTTCTGCCATCCACAAAATGGGAAATTTTTTTTCACTTTTTTATAACTTCTTCCACTTCACTTTCTTTTACCAAATACTTTTTTTTATGTTTTCTTTTTTTTTTAAATCGAATTTTTCTTCATTTCTTTTCCTTTTTTTTTTCTTTTTTTCTTCTTTTTCCTTAGGCTTGGCCAGTCGTTGGCTACAATGACTGCCAACGACCAGCAGCTAGTGATCTCTAACCTCATCCTAGGCCGGCGATGTTGAGCCTTGTCTGATTTGGCAAAGTCAAGCTCGCTTAAGGCTGCCGAGCTCGGGCCTCGCCACATCAGGCGAGCTAGGCAAGGCTCGAGCCTCGCCCGAGGTCACCAGAGGCCGACGAGGGTCTTTGGTGAACTCGAGCAAGGCTCGAGCCCCACCTAGCTCACCGGATCTGATGAGGCTCGAGCTTGCCAGCCTCGGGCATTGCTTGATTAGGCAAGGTTTGACCTTGTCAGAATCTTATGAGCTCAAGCCTCACCGGCCTAGGGGGAGGTTGGAGCTAGCAATGGCAGGTTGCCGGCCGCCCATTGCCATAGCTGACGATCAGCCAAGGCCAAAGAAGAAGAAAATAAGAAAGAAAAAAAAAAGAAAAAAAAGGCCTCGGAAGAAGGGAAAAAAGAAAACAAAAAAATTAAAAATTAAAAAATCGATTCTAAAAAATAAAATAATAAAAATTATTGAAAATGAGTGCATGTAGGAAAAGATCTTCCTTACTGAACGGCAGCAAATATTTTCTAGTTCATTTTCAAAATTCAGCCAAGCATCCTGAAAATATGGTTATTTTCCTGAAAAATGGCTTATTGGAAAATGCTTTCTAGAAATGTTACAATTTTCATGAAATGAATGAAGCCTTAGAGTATTAAGATTGACTTAGGGAAAATTGTTCAAAATGTCCTAAATTTATTGCGCTTTTACCAATTTCGACTTAAAACTTTTAATTTTGCCAATTGAGTTCTATAATTTTTTACTTTTGTCAACTGAGTCCATGTGGTTAATTTTGCCCGAAAATTACTAACGTAGATTTGGCAATACCACATAGGATGGTGAGCGCTGATATGAGCAATTTTCAATAATATTTTCATATAATTTTTTGAGTTCTTTAAATTATTTTTATGATTTTTTTTCCTTTTCTTCTCCCTTTTGCTTGTGACCGGATTGCCTTGCCTAGTCAGTCTTTGTTGATGGCTATGGAGGCTAGCCAACCCAACCATGGCCAGCGGCCGGCCACCGGCAAGAGGAAAAAGTAGAAGAAAGGAAAACAAAAATAAAGAAAACTTAAAAATTAAAAATTAATAAAGAAATTTAAGAAATGTTAAAATATTATTAATAATTATCTATGTCAGTATTGGTAGTGTCAAGTGGCACTACCGTACTCAGCTTAGCTATTTCCGACCAAAATTGATGGACAGACTCAATTGGCAAAGAGTGAAAAGATTTAAAATTTAATTGACAAAATTGAAAAATTTAAGACTGAACTGACATAAATATTATAGGTTTAGCATTTTTTGGACAATATTCCTGATCAACTTACGTAACCCAATTTATCAAACCATGTAATAAACTTTACTGATTAACTAATTATCTTACTATTTGACAAAAAAATAATTATCTTACTAAATCATTATCGCATTGTTGATTGTTTAAACATATGTTCTTTCAACACAAGTTGGATCATGAATCATAAGAAAACTAGCAATGTTCCCCAGCGCGTTGCTGTATCAAGTTTCAGAATAATTACTAAATTACTCATTAAAACTTCAGGGTCCTCATGTTGCATTTGGTTGGGCTCTTAAGGAAAACCTTTGGGAAAATGCAAAGATGGCTGGTTAAATGGTATTCTTTGAAATACAAATAGTGTTTGGTCAAGTGTAATTTAAAAGTACACTAAGAAACAATTTTGGTTCAAATGGTATTTGAGAAAAATCACACAAACTACATAAAATTGAACAGACATTTCATCAGATGTTGGCAAAGAGTTTAGGCCATCGGCGAGCCAGGATTAGCATCGGCTGTTATTGCCTTTGGTGACCCTTGGCAAGGGTTCGTCAGCGGTTAGTTATGGCATCACCGGTAACATCAAGCAATGGAAAAGAGTTAGGACATCTTCGGAATTTTGAAAGAATATTTTGGCCAAAATTGGAAGAAAAAAGTGCATCAGCATTCCAAAAATACCAAAGCTCAAAGCTCCTACAGATTTTCCTAGGGTTAAGGGACTCAGAAGGCTTTGGAGATGCAATTGCATCTTCCCAAAGCTCTCTAAAAATATTGCCATATAGTACCTGCATTTGCCCAAGGGCCTTTAAACCCCCCATGAAGGCCTTTGGCAACTGACTCCTATCATCCGGCGCTCCAGCAATGTACACGATTGTAAGGATCTGTCTGGTGCTTTATTTCTTATGCTGAATGTAACAATTTAATAAAGCTTTTCACAGGAAAATTTACTGGTTTTATTGGTAAATAATTATAGGTGTAAATCATACAAATCCGTGCGATGCATGTGTATGGCAGTAGTTTTCTGGATGAAATCATATAGGCATGTCTGGATGTCAAGATCCATGTATTCCTTGCTCCTTTAGATGTTTTCCTTGCCAAGGGAATGCCTTTTTCTCATAAAGTAAAGTTTCTCGTACTGAGTGTATCAGGTTCCCGATCCGAAGAGGCAGTGAAGGAGTTTCCGCCCTTACTAGTTAAAGACATCCCGGCAGTCGATCCACAGAAACCGGAGGTAATGTTCCGAATTTTGGATAACCTGATCGCAGTAATCAAGGACTCTTCTGGCGTCATCATCAACACATTCGAAGAGCTTGAGCACTCTGATCTCGCGTCGCTCCGGGAAGTTTTGTCAGTTCCTTTTTTTCCGATCGGTCCATCTCACAGATTCTGCGTGACATCTCCTTCGAGCAGCTCACAAGCTGAGGACACGGACTGCATCTCCTGGCTAGACAAACAGCCGCCCAAGTCTGTGATCTACGTGAGCTTTGGAAGCCTCGCGTCCATGAGCGAGGCAGAAATGTTGGAGATTGCGTTAGGCCTAGCTGACTCGGAGCAGCCCTTTTTATGGGTGGTCCGGCCCAGGTCAGTCCGCGATCCAGAGTGGCTAGAGAAGTCGCCGAGCCACTTTCTCAAGGCATTGGAAGGGAGAGGGAAGATAGTGAAATGGGCACCCCAGAAGTGTTGGCTCATCCTGCTGTCGGAGCATTTTGGACCCACAGCGGTTGGAACTCAACTTTGGAAAGCATAAGTGAAGGAGTGCCAATGTTGTGCATGCCTCGTTTTGCTGATCAAGGAGTGAATGCAAGGTATGTGAGCGATGTTTGGAGAATTGGAGTGCACTTGAATGGCGGGCTTGATAGAGAGAACATTGCAAGGTCCATCAAGAAGCTGCTGGCGGAGAGAGAAGGAGCAGAAATTAGAGAGAGGGCATTGGTTTTGAAGGAGAAGGCCAGTATCTCCGTGCGACAAGGCGGCCCTTCATACCAAGCGTTGGATGCTTTGATCAGTCACATATTGTCTTTTAAATGATCATGTTGTCGGAGCTCAATCGTGGTCGGTTTCAATGTACGGATGAATAATAAATGTGTATCTTTGCAGATCAACACTTAAATTCATTTATGTCACTCTAATTAAATAAATTAACATGCTACTTTTCTCAACTATACATGTTTAACGAGACACATTTAAATAACCTCTAAACGTTATACTAGATATTATTTCTTAAATGTGTTATATTTCGTTAATTTGGTTAGTAAAGGTGTTGTTTTGGGGCTTAAACAATACCATCTTTGATGTCATATTACATTATAAATGCAGCACCTTTTATTATGAAGTGCGGTGAATTGCTAAACCTTTTCTAGGGAGTAATCGAGAATTTTCTTTGTTAAAAAGGGTAATGAATCCCATCTAGTGATCAAACTTGCAATTTTTGATAAAATATTGAGAAACCCAATGTATACTAGACTCGATATGAACTGCTAGGATCGATACAAGTTGCATGAGAACCGTGTTAGATGCTCCAAATTAAATTCAACTTATATGCTCCACTCATATAAAAATTTATCTAGATCTCTCATATGTGGCTACTTATGGGACCACCACATGGGTAGGTTCCGGTGGAAGAAGTTAATCGCAACTTTTTATAAATAATAATAATAATAATAATAATAATAATAATAATAATAATAATAATAATAATAATAATAATAATAATAAACAGAGAGAGAGAGAGAGAGAGAGCTTGAGACTTACTGCATCATCCAATGTTTAAAACTTAATAGCATGTCATACACTAATTCACTATTATTAGGAAGTTCTTCACAAACTATTTAGTCTATTTTATCAATCCATACTTAGCACTACTTGTCTCCCTTTGCATTTACCATGATCCACATTGCACAATGAATTTCGGATACTGTTAAAAATACAAATATAAGTATAATGAGTAATTTGTTTAAATGCACAATTATAAAATTGATTATGTCACTTTGTTAATTGTAGGGCTAATATCCCCTAAAGGTTATAATTCCTTTGTCTAAATGATTGTGACGGGTCAGCCAACGACATGAGATTTTGATCTGATGTTGCAGAGTGTTAGTAATATGAAACTCTCTAAGATCTTTCTTCTATCTTCATGTTCAACATTTAAATTGTTCTCCCATTTGGTGCCTCGTTGATCTCAGCCTTTGATCCATGTAAAGAAGGGTGAGGGATGAATTCGGAACTTATTACGCAATACATCAAGATTAAGGATGACTGAGGCACCAAATGGAAGAACAAATTATGGGGTTGACGATCTACATTCGACTTACTATAAATTTTTCTATAATCTACTTAATTTGATTCAACTAGTAATTATTGTTTACTATAATCTGTAAATTTTTTATATTTTTTTTTGTCAAAAGAAATTTCCATTCATTACAAAAATGATACATGATTGGAAATTTCAAAAGTCACAAGACAAACTCATAGAGCTCCAAAGCAAACAAAAAACTAGCAATCAAGATGTATCAATAGAGCATGGTTGGTGGAGTTAATTAGGGGCTCGTCCTTCAAGAATATATCAATGATTATATCTAAGCAAAAGAATCAACGGCTGATCATGGAATCACATAACATCATCAATGAAAAGCACATGCCGAAATCTCTATTTATAAGTATGGTTTTACCTTTTAACAGCGTATGGCTAGGTTCGGTGTCCCCAACACTATCACCATATAAAGACAATATAAACATGTTTAAGAAGCTAAAATGTAACACCAATGAGATCGAGCATTGTAGCTTATGTCAAGCACCAAAGTTTTGAATTAAAACATGTTGAATGAACACATATTTGATACCGAAATTGTTATGAACATCATTAAAAGTAGAGGCAGAATACTTATTCATTAAACTCTAAAATCTAAAATTAGATTGGAGAGAAAAACTCCTATATATAAAATCAGGATAGTATAAAAAGAAGCCACCAAGAGGGGAGGGAGAGATGTAGGTAAAATCTCTTCCCTCCAAAAGTGGAACAGACAAAGAAAAGTTGAGAGAGAGGGGCAGGAGAAAATATCGGGTGATCCGGGACTCCGAGCCAACGTGGTTCCGAGCCACTCAAAATGCAACATGTGGAGCCAACGTGGTTCCAAGTCAACCCTCGAATTTTTGCACCCAAAAAAAAAAAAAAATTCTTTCTTTGCCAGCTAGGCTGCATACACTAGCCCTCTCTCGTGCCACATACCCTCTCCCCTGCTCGCTCTCCCCGACGCGCCCGCAGCGCCCTCCTTCACATGAAGGGCTTATTGAATGCTTTCAATAAAAAAGGATGCCATCATTGGTGTGACATCCAAGACGGTTTTACCAAAATCGAGCCATCTTGGACCTTGAATAGAAAGGATAATCAAATTGCATTCTCCCAGGTCCCAACCTCGTCCCCAAGCTAGTACATGCTCCCGAAGAACTTTGAGAACCCGTAGCTCCTGTCGAGGGCGATCGCATGCCCCTCGGCCTCGGCCTCTGTCTCTGCCTCTGCCTCTGCCTCTGCCTCTGCCTCTGCCTCACTCCCTTTCAGGATCCCTGCCCCGTTCGGCTTTACCATCCCACGTCACTGCACAAGGGGCAGTCTTAATGTGCTTCGTCGGTGATGACAGGGGACGGTCGCTTCACGAACGCCAAGTAACGCTGTTGCACGAGTGGCAAAATCTGGCAAAGATTCAAAATTCGGAAGTGGGTTTGCGTTTCTTCTTCCTTCTTGTTGACACCTAAATTTTGACAATTTAGTTTATTTATTTATTGCATAGAAAATTATGAGTTAATTTTATTAATTGCATAGCATATATATTTATATTTGCATTTATTTTGTTATTGGCATTTTCTTTATTTGAGCAGTGCGAACGGGTTCAAATTAGTTGGACTAAGCCCACGAAGCGAGCTGGTTGGCCCAAGCCCATGTTTTTTAATTATCTCGTGAAAAATAAAAGTTTTGAAATTTTTCCGGGATATGAATATTTTGGATAAGAGCACATGTGTGAAAAATATTACGATTTATCTTTGCGAGATTTGAATTTCGAGAAAATATTCATTGTAATCTTAAATCTTTATCAATAGTAATCGGTTGGTGAAAATGTATTGCGGATGTAGATTTGAAGGGGAAATCGAAAGCTTATCTCTTACCCTCTATAAAAGCAATCGTGTACGACGACCAGGAGGGGGGTTCTTTTCCGCACGAAGTAAAAAAAAAAAAAAAGAGAAGAGAGTTTCGGTCTAGGGCTTCTCTCCGTTTGGAAAAGTCAAAAAAAGAAAAGACAAGAGTCAGCAAAAAGCAGAGAAGAAAGGACGTGCAGCAGGGAAGAGAGAGAGAGAGAAAAAAAAAAAGAGAAAAAGAAAAAAAAGGCTCCTGTTCATCATCTTCTCCGAGTCTCCCCTCACCGTTCCACCTGCCGGCCTTCACTGCGCCGATTGATGTCGCTGCCGAGCCGAAATCCAGACACCGGAGCTCCTCGCCGCAGCCGCCCGAGTCCTCTGCCCGTGACCTGCAGTGCCCGACGGCCCCTCCGTCTCTGCCGTTGCCGACGACCCACCGTCTCCGCCCGTTGTCTGAGCACCAGCCCCGCGCCCTGCGACGCCTGACCCGCGACGGATGACCTGCCTGCTCCCGCAGTTCCGCGACACCATCGTTGTCCCAATCTCGCCGATCTGTAGCACCAGATTTCCCAGCGCCCTTGCTCGCCTCTTCCCCGACGCTCGGCCGCCGCCGTGCCAGACACCCACTTGCCTTGCCTCACCGGAACCCCCCTTTGCCGGCGATCCCCCTGCCAGATCGACGCCAGTTGCCGTAGGTGACCTGCCACGAGCAAGCCGTGCTTGGGAAGGGAAAAAGAAAATAGAAAAACAAAAGAAAAAAAAGGGAAAATCAATTAGGTAGTTTTTCTTTTTTATTTACTTTATTATTATTTTTTATGTTAGTTTCATTTATTTACTTTGTTTTTTTTAGTAGGATTATTCCTGAATGAATGGTTGAGATTCTGACATGAGACTGCCTATGAAATTAGGAATTGACAGTCCGATTTTCGCCCCCGAAATCCGACTCGCAATCCTTTATAAAAATCGACAATCCAATCTCAAGCCTGAGATTCGATTCACGATTTAATTTAAAGTTGGCCAATCCGATCTCATGCGCGAGATATGGTTTGTCGATTTTTAGATATCAATCTTATCTTGTTTGATTTCATGGCGTTAAGTTGGTTGAGTCAATCTTATTTTTGTAAATAAAATCCAAAAAAAAAAAAAATCTGAATAAGGATTAGGTTTGTTTTTATTATCTTGCATATTTAGGACTGCAATTTTATTTCGAATTTTTAAATAAAAAAATCCAAAAAATGCATAGGATGTTAGTTTTAAATTTGAATTACATGTTTAATTATTTGGCAATTTTAATTTCGAATTTTATGAAAAACACAAAAAGAAGTCATCATGCATATGTCATATATAATTAGGACATTGTCATGGCATATTAGATAAAATTGCATGTTTCATTTTAAATTTAGATCATCTTTTTTAGATAGATTACATTTTAGATTTAGATAATGTCTTAGTTTGAATTAGGATTTAATATGACTTAATCCCTAGTTTAAATTAGATAGAATCTTAATCTAGTTAAATCATTTCAAATTTCATAAAATTTGTTTTAGGATAAAGTAGTTGCAATTTCCAGGATAGATTGCATTTTTAAAATTAAAAAATGTCATTTGCATGTCATATAGAATTAGGTTCATAAAATGCATGTCATTTTAGTAATTATTGTTAGGTTCATTTCTAATTAGAAATTTACCGTCATTAGATTAGGTCATTTGATAAATGTTGCGTAACATATAGCTCACATGTCATTTTAATTGAAATAATTGTGTACGTCATTGCATTGCATCGCACGTCATTAGAATTAAGTCATTTGGGTTAATTTAAGTTGCATATTTAATTATTACATTTCTTTATAATAGACTGCATGCTTATTTATGTCATATAGTTTAGGTCATGTTGCCATGCTATATCATTTCATGTTAAATTAATAGCATTGCATTGCATATTGACTATATTTTCATTTAATAAGTGAAAACAAAACAAAAAAAGAAATTGCTTGTTAATTAGAAACCATATCTAGAATTGTTGATGTGGATTTTAATTTAACACTGCAAATGCTTTCGTTACTTTGAGGTAAGTTATGCATCATTTAATTGCTTTCTTGAGTATTAAATTGGTGGTTTGCGCACCTGCATGAGCACCTCACATGTTAGGAAAATAGATTTAAAATCAATCCAAATTGCTTGCCAAACGTTTTTCAAAATAAAAAGAAAGGTACCGAAAGGGCGTTAGAGAAATCTAACGTAACCAAGTCCCTGTACCCTTAGTCTCTGGTTCGTAGGAGTAAAGTAAATCTCCTGTTACTTTACTAGGGTTTCTAATCGACCCACCAAAAATAGATTAGTGGCGACTCATAATTATTTAAATTGCATGTTAACAATTCAAACCTAAGTTGCGAATTGGTATGGGCTTGGGAGAGCCCGAGTTAAGTCTAGGCTTAACAATCCATTAGCCAAACCCTAGGTGGTTCAAACCCGAAAAATTGGTCGCGACACTTCTTCAAAGAAGGAGAGAATATAAGAGGAAGAAATAAATGTTTGCAGAGCAGAAGGAAGAGAGCACAGAGAGGGCGCAGCGCTAGCGTCAGGTTATTAAAATAAGGAAAATCATTTTTTTGTGCGAAAGTTCGTTCGTTGGCGAGCCGGCCTTACACCTTCACATGTCGCTTTTTGAGTGGCTCGGAACCACCCTGCCGTGCAGTCCTCGGACCACCCAATATTTTCTTGAAGGTGAGAGGCAGGAAGAGACAACTCAAAATTGCATAATCCACAACAATGATGATCTTTTTTGTAATTATATATATTTATATATACATTCTTTGAAATCCATTTATTTGATTTGTTTGATAATTAACTCCATTGATTGAGCTCGACCTTTCTATCATCCTTTGAGGGACCGAATCTAAATTAATTACGTATAAACTAAATAATGTTACTGCACCCATGCGGTCTTCTCCTTGGTGTGTGTAGAGATTCAGTTGGACTGCTTTTTGCTGTTCCTTGTGCTTTGTTGTTGCGTAGTCTAGCTTTGCTATTTGTATTGCCCTTCATGGCCTCTCCTCGGCTCTCTTCCACTCTTCATGTATTTTCAGCTAGAGTGTAGGTTTTTGGCGCCGTTTTGTGTACATTTGTCTAGAGCTCAATATAATTTCTTACCTTTACCAAAAAAAAGAAAAAGTTACTGCACCCATGCCTTCTCTATTAAATGTCAGAATGAATATGGTGGAGATCGTATCGGATGTATTTAGTGTTTCATAAATTTCCGGTATGCAATGTGGTAGCAAGAGAAAAAAAAAAGCATAAATATGAAAGGAAGCAAAATAAAACAAGCAAAAATGAAATAACCCGAGCCCTCTCGGACAACATTAAACACGGCTTTGGTATTATGTCCTGGGATAAGAACCTGTGAATGGTAACGGAAACTTCTAAAGAAATTCCAAATAAGTTTGGTATAATGCGCCAATGATCAAATTTAAATAACGCATACAAATATGAAATGACATGCAGAAAATACTACCAAATTGAGGTACTTTCCTACAATGTGCATCTATGCAGAGAAATGAAACATGGCCTAGGATATTCAGGAAAATTATCCAATCAATCTTAAATTTATCATATAAATATCAATTCAGTTTTAAACTTTATAATTTTATCAATCTAGTTTTAAATATTTGCGCAAAATTTTAATGTAGTCATTCTAGTTAATTTTTGCCGAAAATTGCTTGTAGCAGCTAGTCATCGTTAGTCACCCTACTGACACGTCGCCACATCAAAGTAACAGAAGTCGATTTGGAAGTTGTGAGAATATAGGTGCTTTAGAAATCACCTCTTTTTTCTCACTTTTCACTCACTTCCGCACCATCTCTCCGTATTCTCTCTTTCCCTTTGTATGTCCCAAAAACAAAAACAAAAAAGGCAAACCCTAGATGTCTCCCTAATCAGCTTCTAGACTGTTCCTTTTGATAAAGAATTTACTAAAAGGGAGAACTGTTCAAGTACATCAAGAATATACAGGAAAAGAAAGGGAGAAACTACAAAGACGCGGTTAATTCACAAAAAAATAAAAAATTGTAGCATAAGGCCGACAAACGCTTGAAGTCCGTAAGAACAGAGTCAGAAGAAGATTCCAATCCTTCTAATAAATTGTAACTTAGTGGCCAGGTGAATCCTTAGGAAGTGGGCATAAATCAAGACTCTTTTTAAAGAAGAGAGTGTGGTCGGGCCAAGATTGGGCCGGCCATGGCCTAGTCAGTGACCGGGTGGCACAAGTCCTCTGTAAGTGCCTTGGTCCGGGCTTGTCCAAGGGCATTGTCCATAGCCGCTTATATCCAGCATGCATCCACAAAATGTAGGGGTCTTTTAGACTTTTTAGTTTACTTTTCTTACTTTTCACAATTTTTAGATGCTGCCATCCCATGCACCTGCTCACGCTACAAAAGTTAATGTCTGCGTTAATATCTGCGAAACTCTCTAGAGGGTTCAACCATTCAGAATCGCCGATCCCTGTAGTCCCTTGATGTACATTGCTTGTACCGATAGTCAATGCAACCAAGTAAAATATTTTCTCATTATCCGTTTCCATTCTTGTTCTTTCACATACAACCCTGAGAATTGTGCATGTGTCTTAGCATTAGGGCATTAGACGCTTGAGGAGGTTGATCTACTACTCACGATCAGGGATAGTACACACCACTTGGACTTCAAACTGAGTCAATAGATTGGATCATGACATTTGATATTAGAGCTCGAGTTAGTGTGAAAGACTTAGAAGTCATGGTGGACACTCGACTCACTGAAGCTTGGAAACAAGTTGAGAAGTCGGAGACTTAGGTGAATGATCTAGATAGCCTAGGGGCGTCTTTCAGGGAACTCGAAGAGCGGATTGGTTTAATTGAGAGATCGAATCATGTTGGGAGAGATCCAATTTGTATTCTCAAGCATGACGTCCGAGGATACACATACGGTGAGAGGAGATGGCGCAATTGACTACGTGAGTGGTCGTGGTAATGGATTACGCACACAATTTTGAGATAGGTCTCAAGAAGGTGTCAAAACCACAGGCTTATTTTGGAGAGCAGCATCCCGGAGAACTTTCAAAGCAAATAGCTGGGCAAATCTTGCGTGAGCATGCCACATGTATCAATCTCGCACGAGCTTCACCCACTTTTATATAGACATGATTATATAGTATTTGGATGAATTAGATTAGTTAATGGATTATGTCGTATCTGACACATGTCCCGTATGATCGAATTTTGGGTACAATGCTCCTTGCCTTTCTCTTCAGCTGGTTGATTTAAATTGGTTCTAATTATACAACCGTCAATTACCAGGTGACAGCTCTTTCGAGAGATGTATTATGTGAACTTGCATTTTATAAGTTGATAAACTAGAATCGCGTAGCAACAGCCAATCAACAGGATAGTATGTATAGGTTTCTATAATAAAGGAAAGTTTAGGCTCCATTCATCTCGTAGAAAATATTTTTCTCATTTTCCGTGACTCGGTTCGCTTAGGAAAATGAGTCAACGGAAAATTTATACTTAAATTCAAGAAAATAATTTTTTTTCTTTTTAAAAAACTGAAACATTGTCCAAAATATGACTAAATATTAGCATTTAGATCGAAAACTTTACACTTGAGCCCAAAAACCCTAGCACTTGTTCTCGAGTCTTAGTGCTCAAGACCAAGTCTTTGGCGGCCAGGCCCAGGCCCTTGACACCTGTGCTTGGGTGCATCAAGGCTGGGCTCAAATCCCTAATGCCTGTGCTCGATTCCTCGGCACCCAAGCCAAGGTCCACAAAGGCCATGCTTAGGTCCTCAATACTCAAGCTTCAGCCCACAAAGGCCATGTATAGGTCTCTGATGCTCAAGCTCAAGTCTTTAATTAATGAAATGCTTGTTCTTATACAAATATTTAAAAAATTTGAAATTTTGAATTATTTTTTTTATTCCTTTCCTTTTTTTTTTCCTTGGGTAATTTTTTCCTATCAAATGGTGGAAAATATTTCTAGTTCATTTCGGGTTTTAGTTGAATACAAGAAAATATTGTTATATTCCTTTTCAAAAAAGTCACATTTTTCGATAAATGAACGAAGGCTAAGTCAAGAACAAAACTCAAAAGTTTAATATGGTGGAAGGGTTTACTAGAAAGTTCTCTATATAAATTGGCAAATTCAATATAAATTGGCAAATTCAATTAATCAAGACCACCTTTGTCATAAGCTCACTTCAATCTCAGCAACAATCACCAGAAATCGAAGAATAGTCCTCAGTACCATAAAAGTTCATGGCTACCATCAATAGCTTTCTCCTAACAAAAATGCGTGCGACCTGGCATTCCTAGTAAGCCACAAGTGAGATAAACAAAGCATACCAAGATACGATTATATAGAAGTTTCAACAATCAAAAGATTCTCCTATCCCTTGCCTCTTCATATCCGAGCAAGAACGACCCATCACAAATAAGCCTCATGAGTATGAACTAGGTAACCATGAAATGGTCATGATTAGGCTTAAGCTTCGAGTTTCATTTGACTTCTAGTTGCTCAAGCGATCAGATTTCAGCATTTTATGTCATCAGGCAAGCTAGTATCATACAAAGAGTCCATTCAAGTATGTCTACACATGCTTGTACAGATTCATGTGCATTTCCTTTCCAAGCAAAACATTATCATTCATTCTCCAGCACATTTGCTTTTGGATATGGTTTACTCATGGGCACAAGAACCAAAAAGGGACGAAAATGCGAGAAGTGTCGGAAAAAGTCCAATAGTTTCATGTACAAAATTATTGGGAGTGCGCAGCAGAAGCTCAATACTTATACCTAAGGAGATCGCCAAGAGAAAGTTCAAATCTAAACATGTCAATATATCTAGTTGAACCCATAAATCAATGATTTATTGGCCAAATATGATATATATTAACTGCTCCATACCGCCACATCAATTTTCTAATGTCGGACTTTTTAACACAATTCAAATATGCATCTCGACAATCTTCCCCTTTCTCACGGACCGAACCATGAAGGCTAACAATGTGAGACTTCCTAACACAATTCATCCATGCATCTTAACAATCTTTCCTTTTCTCCCGTGACCAAACCATGAAGGCTACCATTGGGAGCACATTGGTCAACAATTTCTTACCGGAAGGTATTAAAGAGCCCAAGTTCAAATCCGTTAGCATATTGAGGTGGATCCACCTTTACTAAGTTTAAGCAAATGAGTTATGGACCAATTAAAATATATTAAGTATTTTACACTGCACCAATTTTTTAATGTGAAATTTTTCTAACATTTTAACAAAAACCGTGATGGAGGTATCTGAGATCCTCTACTGTCATTTATGTCTTATTAGAATGTTCCAAACCTCCTCAAAATGTAGGTCGAGGAAAAAAAACAGAAAAAAGAAGAAACCTTCAACAATTTAAAATTCATTTTTGCTTAAGAAGATTAATAAAGTCCTTCTGTTTTGTACGCGGATCGGGTAAAGTCCAGTTCATCGTGGGACCCACCTTCCCGGCAGGCATTGTTGGCAATTTAGAAGTTCATTTGTAAAGCAAGGGAACCCTGCAAGGCCGCAAGGCTGGTTCTCGGTTCTTCATTTTAATTACCGGGAATTCTTGGATCCTTTACTTCATGTTTGTGATGTTCTTGGACCGCAATTTTCAAATCTCATACTTAAGCTCGGTGAATTTTGATGGCATTCTGACTGTGAGGTGATTCTCATACGCCCTCCTAGACAACTAAAATCCATTTGTTTATCTTAAAAGAAACATGATCAATTGTTCTATTCATCGTCGTTTCTTTTTGGAGAGGTACAAAGCTTCGAATTGTGAATTTTGTCCATGGCGCTAACAGACTTGGCAATCAAAACTTCCCACCACCAAAGGGAAAAAACAAATAGGACAGTAAGCAGCTACTTTTCTCATCGAGCAAGCAAACCTTCATCTCGGGGAAATTACTGTGGTTGCATTGGGCCAGCTCCTAGATATTGCACTGGTCAGAATCTTGATCTTTTGTCATGCTTGTTTCACTTGGTAGCATACACAAATCATGCTTGTTTAACAGGGCTTATTCATAAGTTGTCAAATGGATATGTAATCCAGGCTCTTCACCAAGATCCAACCTTTTCCAGAAAGATTGGGAAGACCGTGCTTCTTGGTGGAGCTTTTTCTATTAATGGCAACGTGAATCCAGCAGCTGAAACCTATATGAGTTGTCAAATTTCTTCTTTTTTCTTCCAAGACAATATTTAAAACCTGCAATGTAAAACTTGAACAGCTGCTATAAATTCGCTTAAAGGCTCCCTTTCTCTAACTAACCGTGGCTTGGAAGTCTGTGTGGCCTAACTTTGTTTGCGAAGTGTCCTATCATACCGTGTGGTGTATGCAGGGTTGGACATACCTGGAGCGAGTTACTAGTCCAACCTGAAGTTATATGACTGCTCAGGTCCAGAGCTTTAACTCTTTTTCTTAATCTTGTACATTTTTGACTGGCTGACCAGATTTTTGGCGTCCCAGATGCTGTAGACATTGTATTTACCAGTGGAGCTGATGTTCTGGCTGTAGGAATAAATGTAACCCATCAGGTTGTTTTGACAGGTAAAGTCAGCTAGTGTTAAAATTTGCTAATAGTGCGCACGTTTCGATGGACTTAAATAGAGATTTAGCATAGAGCATGCAGAGATAATGCTAGTGATTTTCTAGTGATTCTTTAATCATTCTAGTTATAAGTAAAGCATCCTATCTGCTGCTTTTGGAGAAACCTATGGTGTTAGTTTTTCTTCTGATGATTTAACTGAAGGGTAAATTTACTTGAGGGTCAGAACTGTTTCCAGCATAGTTTCACAAGTCCACTTTCGTTGCTTACTCTATGGATCTTTCTGTTTTTTGGCCAAAGAATGCTTTTCATTGATTGAGTGCGACCAATTGCAAGTATTCGGCTTCTTACTGTTTGAAGTATTTTCTGCCTAAACAGTAGTGACACCAACAGTCAGGCCAGTCAACAACCATAAACTTAATCCATTTAATAAAAGATTTGAATTGTATAACAATCCTGGTATTGTCAATTACATATTTAATTATGGATTGCCAGGTTTTTTTATCTGAACTGTTTTGGGACACTACAGATGCAGATAGAGATAAGTTGGTTCAATCAAACGGAAGATTTGCTCAATACCTCTCCAGAATCTTGGAAGTGTACTTTTCTTATCATCGTGAAGCATACTTCACCAGAGGTATGCTTACTGAAACATCATGATTCAGGACATGGTTTTTATTATCTTCCCATCATTTATTTTTAACACTTATATGTCATCTTGGTGCATGAGTTTACCTCCACGATCCAACAACAATACTTGTAGCTATTAACCCTTCACTTGTAACTTTCACTGAAGGTGTGGTTAGAGTGCAAACGACCGGTATCACAAGAGGGTTCACTAGACTATATAATGGACAGAAAAGGTAGGTAGAATGCCGCAGCTCAATTATCAGGGGCCCTTATTCAACATAACTTTTTCTGAGTGCCGATCACTGATGGTGGGTGTCGCGACCTCTTTTTTTCTCGGCGCCCGCAATCGGGTACGGGCGTCTAAGGAGGCTAATGGCTCGGCTGAAATTAGTTAGGCCTGGACTCTCTCAAGTCCACCAATTCACGACTTAATGGTCCAAGTTTTTAACCTGTAAATCAATTTTTAAAATGGAATCACCACTAATCGATTTGGGGTGGGTTGATTAGAAACCCAAGCGAGGTATCGGGAGAAATACTCACTTCTACGCAACCAGAGAAATTAGGATTGGGGACTTGATTACACTAGTTAATCACTAATGCTCTTTCGGTACCTAATCTTGTTTAAACCCTAAGGCTTTTTTGATTTTTGAGGGATTTTCCATGCATTTTTGGGAAGAAAAACATTTTTGAGTATTTTTCTATTTTTTTTACACAAAAAAGGGATTTTTTTGGGATTTTTTGGTATTTTTGAAAAAATACAAGTCTTTTTGGCTTTTTCTGAAAATATAGAATATTTTTTATTTTTTTCGAAAAGTAAAATATTTTTTAATATTTTTCAATATTTTTTTGATTTTCTGGAAATTAAAATATTTTTTAATATTTTTTGAAAATAAATTATTTTTTGCATTTTTATTAAAATATTATATATAAATAAATAAAAGCCGACCCGGGTCGGATCCGCGAGTTGGGTCCGACCCGGGCCAGCCCCAAAACGCAGACTGGCCCGCTACGCGGGCCCGACTCTCTCTCTGTTTTTTTTTAAACAACGTCGTGGCCAGGCGTTTAGAGACGCCCGGCCCGGCCCGACAACCCGGCTCAGCAACCCGCTCCCCTGGTGAAACCCTACCCAGATCCGACCCGAACCCCGACCCGGCTTCCGCCGCCCCTTAAATCGCGGAATCCCTACCCGGCTTTCCAAACCCGGATCCGTTTCGTGACCCTGAAATCGCAAACCCTAGGGTTTGCGAATCTGCGGCACCGAAAGGGGGGAAACGGGAGCATTCCGGCGGCGACGGTGGCTATGGCGACGATAGTGAATGGAAAAGGCGATGGCCATTAGAGCTTCGGATGGACGGCGTAGACAGGGCTCCATCGTCACCTGCTCTCGGCTTTGGCTCGGCACGATGGCATAGCTCGCGGCGACGACGGCGACTTAGATCTAGACGGAGTCGAAATGGTGTTTGGGGTGGCGTTGGAGTTGAATCGACGGCGGATCTGAGCCTCGATCGTCTCTTGCGCTTGATTTCTCCTCTCTCTGCGGGCTCGCTTGCCCACGGCCTCCCCCGATGTCTCTCAGTGGCAGGCCGTTTAAGCTCACAACCTACCTCCGGCGGGCCTCAGATCTTCGGCTGCGCATCCTCGAAACCCCCTGAAATCTCTCAGTGGGGAACCCAAAGTCTGCGGCCTTAGATCCGACTCCCTCTCTCTCTCTGTTCATCTCTCCGGCGGAACCTCTCTTTCTCCGGCCGCAAGCCTTCGGATCTGGGCTTGCTCGACCTCGGCTCCCCTTCTTAAGTCTCTCAGCAGGAAGCTCGAAGCTTTGCAGCCTTCGATCGCTCTCAGCGTCCCCTTTTGCAGTCGTCGGGAGAGGCCTATTTATAGGCGAGGGGGGCAACCGGTCGACGGAGCTTCGACCGCTAGTCTTCGCACACCGAACGGCCTTTGTCGGCCGAACCGGTGTCCCATCTGGCGAGGTGGCTCTAGCTAGGCCGCCTCGCATTGAAGACACGTCCCTTCCACCTGCACCGTCGCATGTCGCCATCCTCTTTGTCCTTCCGACAGCGCACGCGTCCGGCCTCCAGCGCGTGCTGCTTATCTGACCGGGGAAGAAGACAACAGAGGAAGAAGACAAGCAGGGAGGGCCGGGCCAAGAAAAAAGAAAGAAAATGGGCCTAGGGGCCCACGCGAAAGAGAAAAAGGGGGCTGGTCTTGCGCCCAGCCCCAATGAGTTGCTGTTTTTTTCTTTTTTTAGTTTGTTTTTACTGATTTTTTGTTGTTTTTGTTATTTGTTATTTATTATCTGAAAAAAGGAAAAATAAAAGAAATTAAGACCTAATTAATAACCTAATCAAAATTTTAGGTATCAACAGTGGGCATCGTGTCATGAAGCAAGGCTGTTTGATATTAGTCAAAACCCAATAAAAAGTCCAGGATCTAATTAATATATTGTGAAGGGCACAGTGCTGGATTTGAAATCTGCTTAAAATCTGGAAAAATAAAGAGTTATTTCCTTGAAGTTTCGATTTTGAGAAGATGCAACAAACGGATTTGCACCTCAAGTGCCCTTAAAAGGGACAAAGAATTTTCCCCCCTGTATTGTTACCGAATAACAAAGAATAGAAGTATAGAGGAGAGGTAGCGTTTCTAATCCAAACTATAGGAGGTTGGATTACCCTTCTCATATGCTGTGCTTGTAAAGAAGTTCCTCCACTTGAGTATGCTCGTTGTAACCACTCAGCTATATCAACTTTGTTGAATAGGTTCGGTGAACACACGGAATGGCCTGACAAACCGACGGTGAAGGTGGCGGTGACTGTTGACGCTCCCTCTGTCGTGAAATTGGTCCTGGATCGACTCATGGAGTCCTGACTTCAGAAGGCACCAGGTTGATTGAATGAATCGGGTGAAGCTCGTTGTAAACCAATAACAGCTTTGTTCGACGGTCACAGTGCTAGATGATTTGCTCAGAAGAGCGGAATGAAAATGCCAGTTGCCAATGGCGGATTCAGAAATTCCTTAGGTCTGTGCCCCTTGCCACCGACTGGAACGTCTGATTTGGTTTTCTTGTATCATGTTGAAGCGACCGTTTGCTTCTTGCAATAATGTTGTCCCATTTCTGCGTCCGACTGACCATCATAATTTGGCATGTCGCTTGAAATGAAACTTTTCCCTTATCGCCTTGTTAAATGCTTAGCAAACTTGTCTGGGACCGTCGCGGGTATGGGCCTGTGTGG
Organism: Eucalyptus camaldulensis; assembly: GCA_019915185.1. NCBI lineage: Eukaryota > Viridiplantae > Streptophyta > Magnoliopsida > Myrtales > Myrtaceae > Eucalyptus > Eucalyptus camaldulensis. The sequence continues at coordinate 4,534,424 of JAHSVA010000014.1, read as the reverse complement.
GTAGCTACTTGGAGCTTTTCTAACTTGACGAAATAGCAAAGATGTAATTTGGAAGATCGAACCCTTTTCTACTTAACTTTGCCAATTGGCCTCTTCACTAAAACGTGCGTGTGGCGACGGTGAGTTACTATTTTCTTTTTTGGCTTTTCCATATCTCTTCTCCTCTCTCTCTGTGATTTGAGTTCACCTAAGCCCTGTGATATCCTTGAGAGACTGAGAACAATTCATATTTCTCGGGGAGAGAGGAGAATTATAAGCTACACTTGATATACATATTTTACATTTTTCAATAATTGTTTGTGTGAATTTATGTTAAGTGAAATTTTATTCATTCAATATAGTGAGTTCTATGCAAATTATAATTAACCTGCATATAAATTAGATTTGGTATTATTGTTTTTACTTTTGTATTCCTATAATTAAAACCAAATAGATGTCCCTGAGTTTATTATTCTGATTGTTTATGCAATATGAGATAACAGTTCGAGGATGACAAATAAGCTAAAGCTTGTTGTTGTGTTTGTAGCATGAACAATGACGTGTGAAGTCAAACGCAACATGGCGAGGACAAACAAAAATAGTCTCTCAATTTCGACTTTAACTATCTAAGTTTTGCGACTTTAAAAACATAGCGTTTTATTGAATTGATCCTGTCCGATGGTTTAGGCTTTACCTTGGTGAATTGAGCAACTTTCTTTAGGTTCATAGGAATATAAAAAGCTGGTCGTCTAATAGAAATCAATGAATCGAGTTTGTATCTGTTTTCCATCTTGTTCTGACCCGACGCCGCTTCTTTGCTTGCGCTTTAATATCTCGAAGCAATCTCCATCCAACGTGCAACACCCCCTGCATTCTCACACGCCATCCATTATTTTATTCGCACAGGGATTACATGACAACAGAAATCAGAGATATAAAATCGCACGTAGTCCTAAATCTTGTATTAATTATTCCATAACAGTCGAAATTTAGCTTCCATCACAAAAAAACAACAGAAATTTACGTTATTTTGCGCATTATCAGGCGAGAAACGGGGATTGATTGGATCGATGGCATTGCGGTGAATCGTAAAATTGCTATAGAAGGCTTGCCGTTCATATGATTATCCACTCCTTGGCATCTCATGATAACTTCAAAAAATATCGTATTCAAGTTATATGAATAACGTCGACAACATGATATCCTGCTCTCTATGATGTATGCTCCAGTCAGGTTTGTAGTAACAACCGAAACGAACCATCAATAGCCAAACAAAAGCTAGAAGCTCTCCACCTTTGCTCTCCACCTGCCTGTGTGCTTCTCCCTTAATATCAATTGCTGCATTCAACAGCATCTCCACCCACACTCTGCTCATCACATCCTACTTCCTTTCCTCAAGCGTTGCCATCTTTTTTGCCAAATCGGTTCCCCCATGGAGGTGCGCATTTCGGAAATTGTGTGTGGCACCCCTTGACGGCCCCTAATCCGTTAGGGTCACCACAGTTTGCTTATCTTTCACTTTCCCTATTAACATGTCACTTTGATACCATTTCAATTGCAGCGGGTCCATTCAACCATGGGGGTTTACATTTTTTTTTTTTTTGATAGGTCCCTTGTGCAATTCATATACAGAAGCACATCCAACAAACTCCCTTCCCTATATTCAGAAAACGATGCACACCTACTAAACATTTTATATAAATTAAAGCCATACACTTTTATTTACATAGAGCAGATGGACATCTTTAGTCGGTACATCGAAATGCCATAGTTTCCTATACATGGCTATACTTCAAAAGATGACCGACATCCCCTCCAACAGTCGTACACTTAAAGTCCATCAATCAGTGTCGGCGTCTAAAAGCTTCTTCCTTTGCTATCCTCCTCCTCACGATCATATCCAATCACTCGATCAGTCTACTAGTAGTAGTGGCAGCAGAGGCATCTTATCTAATCTAAAATGTTGGTCTCCAAAATGAGTAAGTATAGCCACTCAGCAGGTAAAGGACTAATAAACCACTCCATACATCATGCCATGCAATCATCACAATCATAGCATCACATGTCATACAAGCATCCATGCATAACATACCATGGCATCATGCACACGTCATCATACCTCAAGTACCATCATCATCATATAGGCATCACCATCATATCATACACTTACCATCATCACGTCACATATGGCATCATCCTTACCATGCATCATGCGTATAACATCATCATCATATCACCATATCACATATACCATCATCATTACCATGCATCCATGCATGTAATATCATCATCATATCACATTTACCATCATCATTACTATGCATCCATGTGTGTAACATCATCATCATATCACATGTACCATCATCATTACCATGCATCCATGCATGTAACATCATCATCATATCATCATATCACATGTACCATCATCATTACCATGTATCCATGCACATCTCATCGTATCATGCATATATCATCATGCATAATTCAATTTCAATTTCATTTTGGACCGCTACATTTCTCTTTCCCGAGACCAATGTTTGCATCCCATATTCATCACTCGTGCCCAAATCCTGGCATTGCGAGAAACCTCCGGGCATGTATCCAAGATACAACCGAGCATCCAGCACCCCCACATTCCGGGCATCTCGTATCCCAACTGGCATCACGAGGAACCTCCGGGCATGTATTCAAAATACAACCGGGCATCCAAAGGGCATCGACTCATTCGAACCTCTGGGCATCTCGCATCCCACCTGGCATCATGAGCAATCTCTGGGGCTCGCCATGAAAATGGTTACCCCTACCCTCCGGGCATGCATCATGATACAACCCCTCACCCTACGGTCATATATCATAATACAACCAGGCATCCTGACACTCCTGGGGAAACCTCTGGGCATGTATTCATAATACAACCAGGCATCTAAAGGGCATCGACTCTTTCGAACCTTTGGGCATCCCGACTCCCGGGGCATCGTTGGCTCACACCTCCGACGGTATCATCATCACCACGATGCATGTTCTTATACATGTCATTTTCAATTTCACATTCACAATTATGGCTCAATTTCAACATGGCATGCGATGTGATGGCAACCAAGATCATATTCATCATTGAATTCATACATGCATCTCAAATCATTATCGTACATGCAGCAAGACACCATCATCCATAAAAATACACTTCATGGAGTCCATGCAATTTAAAATGGTCCATATTTCATGCCTTTTTCAAAATTCCAGCATGTACCATTTTTGAAAATACTTAAATTAAATATCCATATGCTTCTCAAAAATCATGAAATCAAGGCATGTGATAGGCAAGACAATAAGATAATAATTTCATGAGAAATACATGCCCAATAGAGTTCCACACAAAAGATATGATTTACACCAACACAGCATACAATTTCGGATAGAAACAGAATGTGCAGTTCTCGAAATAATTTGATTAGAATACCCGAACGACCTCCGAAAATTATGAAATTTTACCAGGTTATATTTAAGACACTAATGTAGATTTTTCATGAAGAATTCTAGGCCAGATTAGTTTTAGATAATTTTCTATAGTCATACGAAGCTTCTGGTTCTAGTACCGAAACGTCCAGTGTAGGTATCTCCGAAATATTGAGTTTTCACCTACCTATTATTCTTCTTTTCATCTGAAATTTGGATATGTTCTATATCAAGATGTTCTCTACAATTTTCATGAAGAGATCTAAGTCAAAAATCCAGAGTATAGTCGTCGTTTAGGTCCATGAAGCCTCGGGTGTCCTGTACTACATCTCCAGAATTACCGTCTCCAAGATTTAGTCGATTTACTAGGTTATACTTGTTCATTTTGCTTCAAATTTGATTATGCTGTATTTTAAGATGTCCCCTACAACTTTCATGAAGAAATCGAAGAGAGATTCTTAGCACAACTCAACATGCAACCACAAATCCATCAAAAGGTCAGTGAAATCGTTCCAGATCTGAGGTCTCCGTAGGATGGGAGTTTAACCCCTTAAATCTCCATCATTTTAGAGAAAATTTGAGTATGTTGTAGTTTAAGATGTTGGATACAACTTTCATGAAGGAATCAAAGTCAAAATTCAACTTGAAACATGCATGCAAGCCCTCACAAGATTCTGGTTCAGGCGGATCTCACGAAATCAGCATGCAAAGTCAAGAACAGCCACATTCTAGCTCCGATTTTTGCCTTCCCTATGATCCGAAACCTACCACAAACAAATCATACATGCAAGGCACACATGCAAGGGTGGAAATCAGTCCCAACTTGCCTCTAAACTCAAGAGAACGACGGCACACGGGCGGCAAACGGGCAGCGACAGCTCCTTCTTCCTCGGTTCCTCTCTCCCTCTCGGCGACCCTTCTCTCTCTCTCTCTCTCTCTCTCTCTCTCTCTCTCTCTCTCTCTCTCTCTCTCTCTCGCAACCTCCTCTCTCTCCCTTTGGCCGAATTCTCCACCAGCCACTCTCTCTCTCTCTCTCTCTTTTTGGTTGTATATATATTTGCATGCACCCCCTCTTTGCATGGGGGACACTTGTCCCTAAGAAGGAGACAAGTGTCTCCTTTGCCGAAGACACTTGGAGGCCATGCGGCTCCTCCTTCTCCCCCTCCATGCGCCGACACGGGCCAGGCTTATGGCCCACTTTAGGCCCATCTCACTTGGGCCTAAAGCCCAAACTTAAATGGCCCAAGTTTATTTTTAATAATACATTTTACTTTTCATTTAAATAAACACCTAATTGCATAATAAAAAGGCCAAAAGACTTTGCAACATAGTTTAATAAAATCAAACTTATAAAATTCATGGTCAAATACATAATTTCCTCATCAAATAAAATCCTTGGTCTCACATGGACATAGGATGCGTTTCCAACAACAATAATTATCCATTTATACTAGATCATTCTTATTCACTTGGCCATAAATCTTGAAATCATAATTTAATAAACTCCTACTTATAAAACACATGGCCGTGAGTTATTTTTGGGATGCCACATTGTGACCCTCAAACAATTTCATGCATAGCGTCTCTAAACCGATGGTACCATTCTCATTGTGCAAGTAACGATCTCCTAACATCCGTGTTGATGTCATTTGGGTAACGCTTGCCACAGCGGACATCACATTAGATAGTTTAAATAAAAGATACAACAAAATCTTCTTGAATTCTCTTTTGTTATCTCTCACTTATTTCTCTTTGTTGTACCATATTTTGGTGGCAATATGTCACAGTATAATACTATCATTGTAATCAAGCTTGGTGATATACACTAAAACATTGTCACGATCAATCCCTTCCAGTCTACTCTTGAGAAACAGATCACCTCTAGTCTCAAACATTTCCCTTACCTATTTGTGATTATCAAATTCTCGGATTTACATTTCATCTCCTCAAAAATAAAGATCCATAGATCCTTAATTAAGGGATTTTGGGTCACGTACTTTGTATTTGCAATATTTGGTATCTTCCCATCAAGATCATAATCCCCGCAAACCTCACCGACTAGATAAATTAAATCGATGATCTTACAAAAAGTGGTGACGCTCACTTATAAATCTTTCTTGAACTCCTTGAAAGATACATTGATAAAAGGTTGCAATCAAAAATCGATTATAACCACCTTCAAAATATTAATGGTGTATCTTGTTGGAGAAAACTCCCTTATTGTTTTGAAGTTGACAAATCGTTTTCATCAGTCTAGTCTGAAGACCTCCAAACTCAAGTGTTAAAGTCTGAAGACCTCTAGACTCTGCTATCAAAGTCTGAAGATTGTTAGACTCAAGACTCAAGTCTACCTAAACTGACAGTTTCCAAACCCAAGAATGAAGACGTATCCGGATGGTGAATTATTCTCAAAGATTCGTTCTGTATGGTTTTTGGAAGATCTTATGGCTGGATTTAGCATCAAGATGATTGATGATTCTTATTGGAATGTACTCTGATTTGAATATCTTTTAAAAGGCGAGCAAACTTAGAATTTTTTACTTATGAAAACCTAAGATCCTGATTGTATGGGCAAACAAGATTGACGGGCTTTCATCTCTGATCAATCAACAACTCAAAATCACCTTAACTGATTCTGTCCAATGGGTAAATTGGAAGAATTCTTTTGGCAAGTGCCAATGATTATGAATGCATGAAGGAGTATATAAGGCGGAATTTTTCGTTGTTCGAGAATGTATGAAAGAAGAATTTCAAAGTCTGAATCTGTGTAGTTCCTTGCTCTTTCATTCATTGAGCTAAAATTGTGTACAAAAGAAAGAAGCACATACTGAGATTTTGTGAAGAGACTAGCTGAGACTCTCTACTAAGGAAGTCAAGATTACGAGCTGTATTATCTCTTTTGATTCATAGTGGAATTCAGCCAGTGGGCTGCAACCGCGGGAGAGTGGACGTAGGCTTAGATTAAGCCGAACCACTGTAAACCTTGTGTTTAAGTTCTCTTACCTTAATCTCCTTATCTTATTCATTGCTTTACTCAATTACTTTATAGATTTGTTCAAAGCTGTTTACATCCTGAGTTTATTATTATCATTCGAAGGCAATTAAATTTATTAAGTCTTACAAGAAAATTTTTAGATACACCTATTCACCCCCCCTCTAGGTGTGCTTACTAGCCCTTTCATATCTAACATTTTGTAAGCAACACTGGCATTAGGCTTTCCTTTACATGGGTTGAATCAAGGTTTCCTCAGGTGATCCGTGGCGGATACTAACTTTCCCTATTCTTATTTCAAAATAAAAGAAGTGAATAAAAAATATTTTATCATCCAACAATGTATGCCTAAAGGATTTTGTTGATATTGAATATATTTTCAGTTGAACTATTTTCCTAGCGATATAAGCAATTAAAGTTAGGAAAATCTCTTTTCAGATTTTCAAATTTACATGAAATAAACGGAGCAAATGTGCATAATTTTTTTAAAGTTTAAGTGCGTCTTTAGGTGTTTAGTCTCACGCCAAAAAAAAAAAAAAACATATAATCTCTTTTTTTGGCACTTAATCCTCCGATCAATATAAAAATAAGGAAATAAATTCCACACTCAAAAAAAAAAAAAATCTTCTTTCACAACTTGTTTAAAATCTATATTGGTTGGACTAATTTGCTCTTATAACTCATCCACAGAGTCCACGAGGATTCTTGATATGTATTATGTATAAACATAGTAATATCCTCTGCCAAATTGGGTAGATAATCAAACAGTCTAGGTTACCTTTTTTGCTTCTACAACTTGAAAGTTGTAGGACGTGCCCATGCTAGATTGAACTAAGTCCCGTGCATTGATACCTCTTTTTTTTTTTTTTTTAGGAAAACATTTTCAGGTAATCTCGGTTCATTTTATTCCCTAAAATTTAATCTAAATGTCCATGTAGGAATGGCCATCTGTGGAGAATCATCAAAAGTAAATAATGCAAATGAATCAACATATCGTGCAATGTCTAAAATTATCAATAATTGCATAAATATAAAAGAAAGCAAAATAAAACGATGTATAAAAAGGAAATGACCCGAGCAATTCTGGACAACATTAATCACCGCTTGGGCATTATGTCCTGGGATAAGAACTGGTGAATGGTAACAGGAACTTCTAAAGAAATTCCAAATGAGTTTGGTATAATGCGCCGATGCTGAACGCGTGCAAATATGATATGACAGGTACTTCCCTTCAATGCGAATCTAGGCATAGAAATAAAACATAGCCTAGAATATTCAATACACAATGCACTCAGTCTAAAGCAAAAATAGTAATTTTACACCTTATGCAATTTGCTTTCCTATATGTTAAACATGAAGGGAAATGATGTTTATCGTAAATGATATGAATATGCAAGCTTAATCTAAATGCAACCCAAGTAGTATTTTTACCATTTTTTTTATACCGGAAACGCACCCTAAAATCCCTAACATGCAAAAAATGATTTTTTTTTTCCATTTCCTTTTTGATGGTGTGCAAACGCGATTTATACATATACACACGCCCGCGTGATCTCAAGGAGCCTAAATATGCATTAAATATGCATTAATGCACATTTCTAAAGAACCCTGACTAACCTATCGGGGGTAATTTTATTATGCAAATATGATGAAAATGCTATTTTAATAAATATTTTACCTTGCCGCTGGTGAATATTTTCATCTATGCAAATATGGAAGATCTCTTAAAGTGTTATTTTCTAGATATGAAAAATCCTAGATATGCATAAACATTCGAATGTAAATTTTTAAATATATGTAAAGATACAAATTCCTAGATATGCAAAGATGAGAATACTCCAAGATATGCAATTGCTAAATATGCAAACTCGAATTTCTAAAGATGCAAAAATGAGATGCAAGCTCCTAATTCAATTAATATACGAACTTACATGCATTAGACGTTTAAGAACTATTATTTGACATGCGAACTAACATGCAAATTATTGTGCAAGTTAATCAAACATGCTTAATGAAGAACTTTACAACAAAGAACGTATGATATATTACTAAATGTAGTAAAAGAGATCTAATTTTGAAAACTGTATGATTAGAGCCTAGCATGCTAAGATAATAATGGCCATCGAGAAACTGAGAAGCAAATATTCATAATAAAAAAAAAAAAACTAAGGCTCTGTTTATTTTGTGAATAACAAATGACCTGAAATTTTTTTTTCCAAAAAATGATCTTCTATATTGCTTATAACAATAAATGAAAGAAAAATATTTTCATTATTCACCAAAATGCTTAGTAGATAATGATAAAGGCCTCTTCAGTTCATTATTTTAACCAATAGAAGTGATTATTTTCAAGAAAATATTTTCGAAATCATTTATCTTTTGTGAAACAAGTAGAGCCTAAAAACAAGAAAATCAAATAAGGTCTGACCAAATAAGATGAGCCAAGCCCATACCATCATCAACCGTGGGGGGACCAAGCACCAGCCATGCATCAAGCACCATGGATGGGCCAAAGTCAAGGACCACGGCCACGGCTTGAGCGGTGCAGAAGTCACCAATCCAAATCGACATTTTTGATGATGCATTCACGTATGGTCGGAGTTGACTCCTTGGAACGGGCCACGGATAGAAGAACATGGTTGAAGTCAATGATGCATTCACGACAGTTCTGCTCACTGCTATCGTGGACTTCGATGTCAACCTATAAGCTGAGTCCAAGATTTTCATTTTCTTTCGGTTTTCCGTAGCAGGTTTACTTCACTCAGATCGTGCGCCGTTGAGAATAGTTTGCTCACGTACTGCCGTCTTTCATTGGAGTTACGCCACCCTCCAATCCTGTAGCTATTTATCACCAACTCATCGCTGGGTTAAGGATAAACTGAAGCTGGGGAATATATTGACTTTCTGATTTTGAGTCATATACTATAGGAGCACGTGTCCTTTTCCTTCTTGTTGTTTTGCAGTCTTTAACATTGACGGAGGTCGACTAAATATAATTGTTAACCATGTAATCTGCACTTAAAAAAACTGTCCAAAAAATCATAAACATATTATGCTTTTGCTAATTCAGTCTTAAACTTTTAAGTTTTGCCAATTAAATCTGAAACATTTTTACCTTTTACCAATTGAGTTCATCCAGGCAATTGACAAAAGTGCAGCATGTTTAGGATTTGCTAGACAATTTTTCTCCCTTATGGGAAAATGTCACATTGAATGTGTGATATGTTTTATTGAAATGAATGCATGCCAGACTTTGCCATTGAGATGTGATATGGCATTATTTTGGCCTTCCTCGAATCCTATTTTAGCTCGTCCATGATTAGGCTTTATGTCTATGAGTTCCTAGACACTTTAATATGTTTGGATGACATTCTCATGCACGAAAGATGAATTGTATTTGCTGTAATGTTGCTGGTCGATTTCGTTGGGAGGGAAGTTGGTGGATTTCGACGTCATTTGGTGATTTGGTTGCTTATGATGACACGTTGACATTCTATTAATTTTTTTGTCATTTCTAGCATGTGTTAGTCTCGTTTCTACGCAAAGATAAGGCCATATACAGCCCTCTATCTCATGGGCAACAGGCATTGGTCCCTTTTTCTGTAGATGAATAACGTGATCTGGAGTAGTCTCAATAGGTGGCCCCGACCGCGGGTTGTGTCCGTCAGGTTATCGAATCATTTCATGTTTGCGTATCGCATGTTAGTCCATATTAGGTTCATGTGCACTTTGTACAGTTAAATTTAGGTCACGTATGTCTTGAGTAACAAATGACAAAATGAAAAATAGAAAAAAAGGTGAAAAAGAGCATTTAGAATGGCATTTAGCTTAAGGTTGTATGTAAGGATAGGTTTGGTTATTGCTTGTTAGTCATTCCATTCGGTTTCGCTCACAGGTCCTGTCTTGGGGTGTAATAATGAGACCGTATATATTTTTTACCTGACTTGTATCAGGTTTTTACTTACTGTGCACCTTAATAGTATTTTGATTTTCGGATTTTCACTTTGTTCGTTTGGCAGTTTATATATATATATATATATATATATATATATATATATATATATATAAGGAAAAGTACCAAAATAGTCCTAAATCTTTTGCATTGGTACCAATTCAATCCTAAACTTTTTAATTGAACCATTTTAGTCCTAAACTTTTTTTACGTTGGTACCAATTCAGTCCATCCGGCTAATTTAAGCCAGAAATTGCTAACGTGGCCGCCAGCGATCTTATTTGAAACCACATGGTCAAATTTTATAATTTTTTTATATTTTTTCAGATTTTTTAAAATTATTTTTTTCTTTTTTTCTTTTTTTTTCTCCTTACCCCTTGACTGGCAAGGTTGCCGGCCACGAGCTGGTCAAGGCGAGGGGCCCCGCACCCTTGCCGGCCACTGGCGAGGGTGCGGTATCCCTCACTCATGGCGGGCGAGGGTGTGGCGGCCCTCGCCCAGATCCAAGTGAGGGCGCGGCCCTCCGTGGTCTATCGATGAAGGAAGCGGTGGTGGTTAGGGCTTGTCGGCATTCTCACAAACATGCCTCATGCAAGATGCGATCGCTCGTGGAAGGAAGCGTGCGTGCGTGCGTGCGTGCGTGCGGGCTGGTGAGAGAGAGAGAGAGAGAGAGAGTACCGTTGAGCTTGAGCTTGATTGAGAGAAGAAGGGAGAGATGCTTCGCAGCTAGAGGAGACGAGACGCCCCACTACCGCGCCCTTGCCTGGATTTGGGCGAGGGTTGTCGCACCCTCACCCACCACGAGCAAGGGCTGCCATGCCCTCACCTGTGGCTGACAAGGGCACAGAGGCCCTCGCTGGCCAATAGGCGAGGGTTTCGGCCCTCGCTTGGATCTGGGTGGGGGCCAACGCCCTTGCCTATGGCTGGCGAGGGTGCGGGGCCCCTTGGCCCGACCAGCTTTTGGCCGGCGATGGTTGGCTAGCCGGCGAGGTAAGGAGAAAAGCAAAAAAAGGAAAAAAAAAGGAAAAAAAATATTAAAAATATGGAAAAAAAAATATTAAAAAATATAAAATTTGTCCATGTGGCGCCACATAAGACTATCGGCAGCCACATTAGCATTTTCCGGCTTAAATTAGCCAGATGGATTGAATTGGTACCAATGTAAAAATGTTTAGCATTAAATTGGTCCAATTGAAAAGTTTAGGACTAAATGAGTACAAATACAAAAGGTTATGACTATTCTGGTACTTTTCCCCAAATTTTATTGAAGCAGGAAGTTCTCTTTTTCTAATATTGATGAGACTTTGGCTATCACTTTATAAGCTTCAAATGAGCCACCCTTGTCTCCCATAGAAACTGGCCCCGTTTGGTTCAGTATTTGGAATGCTTATTTGGGCTCTAAAGTCCCTTGGCTAAATGCAAAGCTGTTTGGTTCATTTTTTAGTGCGACTTTGGCGAGATGCAATTGCATCTCCAAGTGGCTCTAAGGGCCTTTAGCCCAATGCAGCTCTTGAGCTCTTTTGGCAAGTTGCATCTTCGGAATGCGATTTTCGGTATTTGTTCATCTCTCTGGTGGAGAAACCAATCGGCCGCCTGAATAAAAATAAATATAAAAATAAATATGTTTATATAAAAATAAAATATGTTTATATTTTTCTATAAAAATATACATTTATATTTTATATAAATATATAAACATATCTATTTTTTTATATTTTATATATTTTATATAGATATAAACATATCCATTTTTATATAAATATATTTTATGTTTAATAAGTAAATATATATTTATAAATATAAACATATCTATTTTTTTCTCCAATTGTTTTTTTATATATATTTTATGTTTATATTTTTATATTTTTTATTTAGGCGGTTCGGGCGCCAAATTCGGCGATCCGGTATAAATATATAAACCTATATTTTATGTTTATTTTTTATGTAAAAAATATAAACATATCTATTTTTTTATATTTTATGTTTAATAAATATATATTTATAAAAATATATAATATATATTTATATATTTTATATATATTATATGTTTTTATATAGATATAAACATATCCATTTTTTATATAAATATATATGTATATATTTATTAAACATAGAATATATATATAAATAGATATATTTATTTGTTTATATTTTTATATAAAAATATGTTTATATAAAAAATATAAACATATTTTTGCTTTTTTAATTTAATAAAAGTTAATTACAAATGTAAATTTTACCAAACGGTATTTTGGCCAAAGTTGTTTCTCAATGCAAATTTTACCAAACGATATTTGCATTTCGGAAAACCCCCTTCACCCAAAGGTATTTGCATTTCTATAAATGCATTCTCCAAAAGCCGAACCAAACGAGCCCACTATTTTGCCACTATGTTGTGAAAATAGCTTTAGATTTTTATATCTTTGTCATTGAAGAACGTCTTTTGAGACATACCTTCAATGTCCTGAACTCATCAAGAAAATTTTCGTTTGACGTAAGCCCTGGCTTCATCATTGGGGGTGGTTCTTCATGCTATGTCTCTCTTTCTTGAAGTACATGAATCTTCTCATCTCTTCGATTTCATTTATTTCAGTTGATTCTTTGGACTAGAAAGACGTTAAGCTTCTTCTTGAACTAATGCTCTGCATACTTCCAATGTTTTGGCTGTGGATTTTGCATTCCAAGATCTAATATAGGATTTTTTTTTCTTGTGAAAATAAGTTTATTTTTACAAGCATTTTGAATGGAGGTTTTACCTTTGACTTTATCTTATGATTATTCATACTACACTGACCATATTCTTTAGATGGAAAATCAAAAAGCTTGATGCAAAAAGCATTTGATGGGAGCAGAAAGATTTGAATGCAGCCAACAATAGCATATGCGAGTTTACTGGTAAGAGTTACTCGTTTTCTCACTTGTTTCCTTCTGACACCTTGCTGAAGAGTTTAATGACTTCAACTTCGCGAACCAAGATTGTCTTCTGGGATTTAAGGGAGCCATTCATCGAGAATCTGTATAAACCAAGCGTTTTTCAATCAAGATTAGAGCCATTGGTTGAACTGCTTGATGTGGTAGTTTTTTTCCTGTAAAACTTTCATTGAAGTCTATTTCATCTTCTTACAGCTGCTTAAAGTGAGAAAGATAATTTCCTGCACCGGATTAGATCTAAGATTTTGAGGCATTAGCATAGTTGACTAATGTTGATCTGAAAAATATTAATCTTGTTTGATTAGGTGCTCAAATATGTATGATGATATAATTAGCCACAGAATTGTAATAGTGAGTCTTGTCAATTTGGAATGTTGCAGGAACTAAATCAATTGTGTCACATTATTGTGGAACCCCTCAAGGATCGTATTGTGACCAGTCTTCTTCAAGCATCATTGGTGTCACTTTACTTACATAGGGGGATATAAACCTAAATCCATTGTCACTCTTTTATGGTACTTATGCTATTCTTCTTGCAGGATGGTTTACTTTGAGTTATTCTGAATGGAGGCCCATTGCGAGTTTTCTAACTTGTAGATGCAAAACTATTGTAGGAGGATTTAGAAATACTGTAGGTAGGTGGATGTGGATACAAGTTACATCTAATATATCTGCAAGAGACGTTTGATTAGTGATGTTTGTTGTACTTTTGGACAATAACACCTCATTATATGTGTGCGTTTGCATTGCAGGAGTTCTTTATCTCCGGAGAAGATGGGCTTCAACGGGGCGTAGTCGAAAATCAAGTGGCCCAAATCCATCATGTTATAAAGTTGCATGGTCATGAGGTTAGCTGTTTTGCTATACAATTTATTTCTCCATCAATTGAGGAAAGGATCACAATCTCAAGTAATTTAGTTATCAAAGCTTTATATGTGCCCTAGCTTGGTTGTCTTTTTTCGGCCATGGATAATAGACAAGGAAAATCCATTTTCAATACGTAGTGTCACAACAAAACTAGATGGCCCAAGTCCTCGCTTTATATACGCATGAGTCTCTAAATGAAGATATTGAGCTATCACATTAATCTCATTTTTATCTCTATGGATCTCAAAAGGAGCGTAGATTATAAATCAAGTATACATGAAAATCTTAAGTTCTATCTCCTGACAAAATCCAGATATTTCCCATCTTGATATCTGGATGTGCAATTTGTCCTTGATTATCTGAGTACTACAAATAGTTATCTGCTAAATCATCTCTTGTAGATGTGAGAACTGATTGAGGACTTAAAATCTGCAAGTAGCATGGAAATGCAAAGTGACATAAGCAAGCTTGGCGCCAACTCCAACACACTTTTGAGAATATTATGCCCCTGGATTGACTCAGAGGCGTCGCAATTACTTAAAAAACAGTATAAATTGCCCAAATCTTCCGCTTATGGTAGCTTTTACGTAACCTAGGGATCGTCACCATCAAGCCATTTAAATAGTGTGATGGTTCTTCCTCAATGAGACCTGTATTTCCAAAACATTCATTGTGCTTTACCTTTATTCATTGCTTCTTTGTTGTAACGATAAAGATTCTTGAATAAATGCCATCGAATGCTTTTGTAATTAGCTGAAATAAGTGTTCTTTCCTTTAAGAGACAGTTCTGAACGCCATATTCCCAAGTCATAGTTGTGCAAATCCATGACTAATGACTTGAAGCCGAGTGTAGGAAATTGAACATTTTGTATTTGCCCTTGTTTGCGGTTGGGAAGCTGATGCCTTCTGCATGAGATTAATCAAGGTCTGTACTTTGGCTTTCGGGCTTTTTTTGCTTTTCTCTTGGCCTCTATCTATTTTGTGAAAATTGAATAATTTAAAAAATATTTTTCTAAAATGTTCGCTTGCATCTCTTGAAATATATTAGTTAATAATTTTTCTAATTATTGACAATAATTTACGTTTAAATATTCTCGTGGATGATGAAATATATCTTGTTAATTCATTTTTAAGAGTGATACAAGCGATCATCTTTAGGAAAGCATTTTTCAAATCATTCATTTTCCGAGAAAAAAATACGCCCTTAGTTTCCTTAGAATTTCTTGAAGAATTACCTCTTAACTTGCAATTCTATTTCTTCGTATGATAAAGTCAAAGCAATTCCATCCTACGAGCTAACCTCCGATAACATGAGAAGTCTTAATATCCTTCGTCTTAAGAAAAGCACCAAATTTTCTCCGTGTGGATTGCTTGATAAATTTTTTAAATAGATTCTTGTAATTGGTAAAATATTCGTTGGTGCCTTTGAGAGATATGAGATGAGTCTTATCATCGGTGGAGAGAGAACATGAGGACTCCAAAAGCGATTTCACGGTGATGCCAAAAGCTTAGCAAGAAATGAAATTAATGTAGCAATGTAAAGAATATGTTCCATGAAATGAAAAATTCCTTCCATGACCTAGAAGTTATTACCCTCCCTTGTCCCACTTCCCATTCTCAAGTTATTCCCTCTTTTTCCCTTTTTGGGTCCTTTTCTTTGGTAAATAGAGGAAAGCTATAACCTCTTGACACAATCAAGAATCTTCAATTTGAACCCAAACAAAGCCGTCGTATGTTTTTTTAATTACCTGAAATAGGTGTTCTTTCCTTTAAGAGACGGTTTTGAACATCATATTATTAAGTTATAGTTGTGTAAATCCATGACAAGAAATAATTGCGTGACAATTTTTAATCTACTATGAAAATAACAGTTTATTCTAAACCATAAAAAACCAAATAAGAAATAATTATAAATTATTGTGGGACCCACCCATTCAAAAATTTGTGCCTCACAACAAATATTCTCATAGTACCCCAATGACTATTATGTTAGCATAGAGTCAACTTAATAAGTTGGAAGATAGCATATATAAGCGATGGAGCAGGAGGCAACGTCACAACTTGGTAAGCTTATGTCCTGGGGGTTCTTCTCCCCCCTCTCCCTCTCAAATTTTATCGAAGCAGGAAGTTCTCTTTTTCTAATATTGATGAGACTTTGGCTATCACTTTATGAGCTTCAAATGAGCCACCCTCACCAAAAAAAAAAAAAAAAAAAGAGCCACCCTTGTCTCCCATGGAAACTATTTTGCCACTATGTTGTGAAAGTTTAGACTCAAGCTTACACGAATAGCTTTAGATTATTTTTATATCTTTGTCCATTGAAGAATGCTTTTTGAGACATACCTTCAATGCCCTGAACTCATCAAGAAAATTTTCATTTGACGTAAGCCCTGGCTTCATCATTGGGGGTGGTTCTTCATGCTTGTTTTTATGTCTCTCTTTCTTGAAGTACATGAATCTTCTCATCTCTTCGATTTCATTTATTTCAGCTGATTCTTTGGATTAGAAAGATGTTAAGCTTCTTCTTGAACTAATGCTCTGCATACTTCCAATGTTTTGGCTGTGGATTTTGCATTCCAAGATCTAATATAGGATTTTTTTTTCTTATGAAAAGAAGTTTATTTTTACAAGCATTTTGAATGGAGGTTTTACCCGTGACTTTATCTTATGATTATTCATATTACAGTGACCATATTCTTTAGATGGAAAATCAAAAAGCTTGATGCAAAAAGCATTTGATGGGAGCATAAAAAGATTTGAATGCAGCCATCAATTCCCATCAATCGCATAAGCGTGTTTATTGGTAAGCGTTACTCGTTTTCTCTGTTTCCTTCTGACACCTTGCTGAAGAGTTTAATGACTTTAACTTCGGGAACCAAGATTGTCTTCTGGGATTTAAGGGAGCCATTCATTCAGTCGAGATTAGAGTCATTGGTTGAACCACTTGATGTGGTAGGTTTTTCCTGTAAAACTTTTATTTAAGTCTGTTTCATCTTCTCACAGCTGCTTAAAGTGAGAAAGACACTTTCCTGCACCTGATTTGATCTAACATTTTGAGGCATTAGCATAGTTGACTAATGTTGATCTAATAATATTAATCTTGTCTGATTAGGTGCTCATATATGTATGATGATATAATTAGCCCCAGAATTGTAACAGTGAGTCTTGTCAATTTGGAATGTTGCAGGAATTGAATCAGTTGTGTCAGTTGTGTCAGTTGTGTCATATTATTGTGGAATCCCTCAGGGATCGCGTTGTGATTGGTCTTCTTCAAGCATCACTGGTGTCACTTTACTTACATAGGCGAATATAAACCTAAATTCATTGTCACTCTTTCATGGTACTTATGCTATTCTTCCTCCAGGATGGTTTATTTCGAGTTATTCTGAATGGAGGCCTGTTGTGAGTTTTCTAACCAGTAGATGCAAAACTATTGAAGGAGGATTTAGAAATACTAAAGGTAAGTGGATGTGGAGACAAGTTACACCTAATATATTTGCAAGAGATGTTTGATCAGTGATGTTTGTTGTACTTTTGGACAATGGCACCTCATTATATGTGGGTGTTTACATTACAGGAGTTCTTTATCTCCGGAGAAGATGGGCTTCCACCGGGAATAGTCAAAAATCAAGTGGCCCGAATCCGTCTTGTTATAAAGTTGAATGGTTATGAGGTTAGCTGTTTTTCTATACATCAATTAAAGAAAGGATCACAATCCCAAGTAATTTAGTTATCAAAGCTTTATATGCGCCCTAGCTTGGTTGTCTTTTTCGGCCATGGATAATAGACAAGGAAAATCCATTTTCAATAAATATTGTTGCAACAAAACTAGATGGCCCAAGCCCTCGCTTTATATACACATGAGTTTCTAAATTAAGATATTGAGCTATCACATGAATCTCATTTTTACCTCTATGGATCTCATAAGGAGCATGATTATAAATCAAGTATACATGAAAATCTTAAGTTTTACTCCTGACAAAATCCATATATTTCCCATCTTGATATCTAGATGCGCAATTTGTCCTTGATTATTTGAGTACTACAAATAGTACTTGCCCTTGTTTGTGGTGAAAAAAGAAAAAAGAAAAAAGGAAGCTGATGCCTTCTGCATGAGATTAATCAAGGTCTGTACTTTGGCTTTCGGGCTTTTTTGGATTTTTCTCTTAGCCTCCATCTATTTTGTGAAAAATGAATAATTTAAAAAATATTTTTCTAAAATGTTCACTTGCATCTCTTGAAATATATTACATAATAATTTTTTAAGAGTGATACAAGCGATTATTTTCAGGAAAGCATTTTTCAAATCATTCATCTTTGGAAAAACAAATACACCCTTAGTTTCCTTAGAATTTCTTGAGGAATTACCTCCTAACTTGCAATTCTATTTCTTCGTATGACAAAGTCAAAGCAGTTCCATCCTACGAGCTAACCTCCAACAACATGAGAAGTCTTTATATCATTCGTCTTAAGAAAAGCACCGAATTTTCTCCGTGTGGATTGCTTGATAAATATTTTAAATAAATTCTCAAAATTCGTAAAATATTCGTTGGTGCCTTTGAGAGATATGAGATGAGTCTTATCATCGGCAGAGAGAGAACATGAGGACTCTAAAAGCAATTTGACGGTGATGCCAAAAGCTTAGCAAGAAATGAAATCAATGTAGAAAAGTAAAGAATATGTTCCATGAAATAATTTCTTCCATGGTCTAGAAGTTATTACCCTCCCATGTCCCCCTTCCCATTCTCAAGTTATTCCCTCTTTTTTCCCTTTTTGGGTCCTTTTCTTTGGTAGATAGAGGAAAGCCATAACATCTTGACACAATCAGGAATCTTCAATTTGAACCCAAACAAAGCCATCGTATGTTTTCGTAATTACCTGAAATAAGTGTTCTTTCCTTTTAAGAGACTGTTCTGAACGTCATATTAAGCTATAGTTGTGCAAATCCATGACTAATAACTTGATGCCAAGAGTCGGAAGTGGAACATTTTGTATTTGCCCTTGTTTGCTGTAAAAAAGGAAGCCGATGCCTTCTGCATGAGATTAATCTTGCAATTCTATTTCTTACTGACGGTGAAGACAAAGCAATTCTTGAGATAGCTAGTATAATCACCTAGAGATGGGTGGTGCACAAACAATTTATCGAGATACGGAAGCGATTCTTTGGTAGTTGATAGAAAGGAAATCCTTTCTTGATTAACAAAATAAAATACGATCAAGGTAAAGAGAGTAAGGAAGAGAAAATTGAACACAGAATTTATAGTGGTTCGGCTTATTTCAAGCCTACGTCCACTCTTCCGCACTGACAGCCCACCGGCTAGATTTCACTATGATCAAAAGAGAAGTTACAGCACAGCTTTGCCTTGATTCCACAGTGTAGATGTTCTACCACACCTCCTCAAGGTTTCTCACAAATATAGACTCTCTTTTGTATACAAGTATTCGCTCAAAGTGATTGTCTAAACAGCAAGAAGCTTCAGACTTTGGAATTCTTCTATCGCGCACACCTTGAACAACTAAGACCGTCTTCCTTATATACTCCTTTATGCCATCATACCCGTTGGCACTTACCAAAGGAATTCCTCCAATCTACCTGTTGGACGGAATCAATTTAGGAAGATTGTTCGAGCTATTAAAGGAACGTGTCGATAGCCCATCAATCCTGTTCGCTCATACAATCAGGATCTCGATTTCCATAAGTAGAACCTTCTAAGAATATTTAGGCAATCATCAAATCTTCAATCATCGAATCAATCTCGATCAATCAAAGAATTCCGTTATGTCTTTTCCAGCCATGAGATCTTCTCCAGTTGATAAGGTTGAATCCTTAACAAAACATCCAGTTCTGGATAACCTTTCTCCAACGAATTAGTGACTGTCAATGAGGATAGACTTTAAGTCTTGAGTTTGGCTGTCCGGAGGTCTTCAGACTTTAAATATTAGAGTCTGCAAACCTTCAGACTAGACTGATGGAAACGTTTTGTCAGCTTCAAAACATTTCAAAAAGATTTCTCCAACAATCTCCCCCTTTTTGATGGTGACAAAACTTTCCTGCAGATTTGGACAACTTTGACCTGCAAAACACTTCTCAAACACATATGCATATCTTAAATGGCTTAAATGAATAACACTAGAATCTGCAACCACAGAAAATAGGTTAGTCTGGTATACGATAAAGCCATCCATGAGATATCATTAGTAATTAATAGAAGCAGTCAAGTCCAAGTCTAGTTCAGTTCTCATCCAGACACAAAACAAAGTCAAACAGAGTTCAAACAAACCACACGATTAAAATTTTAACAACAATTGAAAGATTGATCAAATCTTGCATCTCTCCCCCTTTTTGTCAGCATTAAAAAGGTTGAGATGAAGATAAAATGAAGTCAAGATTGCTTGGGAACGCGGACAAGCTGGAAATCTCCCATAGACTGAACGATACCTTCTAGCTTTTTCAAGTCTTCCTTCAGATGTGCAATCTCCTCACCCTTGGCATTGGCCTGAATTTGAACAGAGAGGGCTTGGATTTTATCATTCAATGAACATGAAGAAACTTGACCCGCATTCTTCAAGTTTTGAACCTCGCATCCCAAGGCATAAATTTATCCTTGCATTTCCAAGAGAACATCCATAATTCTGCGAAAATCTGTTGTATTATCAGTCTGAGTACTTGCTTCGGCCCGATCGGATGGAGTAAATGCAGACGATGGTAAATCAGCATAATCTCGTAGGTTTGGCGATGAAACTTCATGACATTCTTCTGGAAATTGAGAGGCATAAACATCCTCTGGGTCTGCAGGTGAGCGACTGACTCCTTCACTTGCATCAGGATATGAGGACTTCCTTCCTTTCTCTTGATCTCTCCCTGTTTCCATGCCTACAGGTGAAGAAGAGTGTTCCTCAGGTTCTCCTTCTTCTCTTCTTCCTTCTTCAGGAATTTCCTCCTCTGCTTCTTTTTCAGCTTCTCTTTCTTCTTCTTCCTTCTCCTCTGTTTCTTTCGTCATTTGTTTCGATTCTTTCTGTGGAACAGGACAACTTAAATTCTTCAAAGCCATTGCAGAGATGGTGATATCTTCCTCATCATCTTCATCCTCTACGAGGAGAGCTCTTCTTCTTTTGGATGGAGCAACCATGGGCTCCTTCCCTTTTCTTTTAACTGCAGAAGAGATTTGATGATATTTGGCAGGAGTCTTCTCCTTGAATTTCTCCAACTCCTTGCTCAGTTCCTTCAGACGCATTTTGGTCACCATTTTTAGTCCTATCACCATATGATCGCATGGTCGAACACAAAAGATTTGCGGAGGCTGAATATTCAGATGCCTGAATAACTTCGTAACAAGGCTTGGATAAGGAAGTTGACCTCCGTCCTTCATCATTGTTCTATACATGTGAAACATGAGGGAGAGAAAACTTTTTCCCAAAGAGGATAGCATACATCAGCTTTGCCTCTGAACTTGAGACATCAGTCTTGGAAGTTGATTTTGGTCGGAGGCAATTGATCACGATCTTGTGAAGCAAGATGTTGAATGCACTCATCCTTAAGTAGGTGATCTTCTCGTCTGTTCTCCTATCCTTCACCAGTTCCAGTGTGGCCCGAGCAATGGAAACTTTGATTGGTTGATATCTTTCCCTTTCAACTCCTAACACATCTGCTAGCATATTCATATCCACAACATAGTCTTGGTCTTTGACGCTGAAAGAAAATCTATTCGTATCCAAAAAACTAAGATTTGAATAGAAATATGCAGTTAATCCAGCATAGGCCTCTGTGGTGTCAGAGCAGAACTTTTCAAGTTGCAGAAAACTGAACTTTTCCCTCAAGTTCACATTCACAGCATCCAGAAAATCAAAATCCACACTCCTAGGGTTTATTACCTCACGATTCAGCAATTTCGAGTACAGATCCTTTTGTTCCTTTGATCTAAACACATCTCCCCTTTTTCCTTGAATTTCAGCCGCAATACCCATTTTAGGTTGAAATAGGCTGTACAAATTATCATCATCATTCCCATCTACAGGATTCGGCCCCTAGTCACGAGGATCACTTGGGATATTCACAAGGGTTTCCTCAGCCACCCCTTTACGAGCAATTCCCAAACTTTCCATTTTTCGTAGAAAGATATATTCGTTCTTATATCCTTTGTCTTTAAGAAAATCATCAACATAGTTCAAAGGAGTACGACTTCCTTTTAAAGCTTGATATAGCTTGTAAATAAAAGCGGGCTTTTGAACTCTTACAGGGTCTGCATCCTCGATGATTTCTTCCTGTTGTTGATGATCAATGCCTTGAGGACTAGATGGTGGAGAATGACGTTGCTGAGAATGTTGTGGGCTCGATTGCTGTTCTAGAGACACTTCTTCTTCAGTAAGATCGAAGTGCGTAGGCCCCTCACTCATTTGCCGTGGTCCCCTGCTTGCGATTCTCGAAGACTTTCTTGAAGATGACATCTTTCTCAGTTTTTGAAAGATTCCTCGCTTGGCTTTCCCAAGAAAGATGACAACTTTTTGAAGATTGAATAAAGAAAACATACGGAAATGGAGGATCGATGCTTTCTAGGGTTTTCGAGAGTAAAGTGAAGAGGAATCGACAGTGCACGATCAGTTAAAAAGAGGGATAAACGAACCGTCACAAAGGAAATAAAAAGAAATGCCTTTTCAAAATAATTGTCTTTTTCGCAAAAATAGCCATTTCAAAAATAACTTCATTTTTGAAAATGAAACGATGCAATATTTACGTCAATTAAAGATAGCAATAAAACACGGTCACCAATCATACCTTTTCAAGATAAGATTCGAGAGAGAAGGACTAACTTACAGTCTGACGGTCGTACCAAGACTAACTTTTAAAGTCTTGTATGTCTGAGTCTGAGAGTCTTTAGACTTTGATTTCCTCATACCTCAAAATGTTGAGTCTGGAACGGATAGATTTGAACTGATTTTTCTCCAACGGCTTTGTGAATATATCCGCCAGTTGGTTCTTTGAGTCAACAAATTGAATTGAGACATCTCCATTTTGAACATGGTCTCTAATAAAGTGATGTCGAATCTCTATATGCTTCGCTCTTGAGTGGAGAATTGGATTTTTGGTGAGGTTGATAGCGCTGGTGTTGTCGCAATTAATCTCCGTGCATGAGTTTTTAATTCCAAAGTCTCTCAGCTGTTGTTTCATCCACAGAATTTGTGAACAACAACTTCCGAGAGCTACATACTCTGCTTCTACTGTAGAGAGAGCTACTGTACTTTGCTTTCTTGAAAACCAAGACACTGTCCTGCCTCCAAGTAGTTGACAAGTACCTGAGGTGCTTTTTCTATCGACTTTGCATCCAGCAAGGTCTACGTATGAATATCCAAGAAGAATAAAGTCTCCCCTTTTTGGATACCAGAGACCAAAGCTTGAAGTTGATGAGATATATTTGATAATACGTTTTGCTGCATTTAAATGAGATTCTTTTGGGTTTGATTGAAATCTGGCACAAATGCAAACACTTGCTACCGGTGCATAAGTCTCGTCATAGTCGATCCATTCTTCTTGTGTGTATCCCTTGGCCACAAGTCTTGCCTTGTTTCTTACGACTTTACCTTTCTCGTCCATCTTGTTTCTGAAAACCCATTTAGCTCCAACAATTGATTTACCTTTCGGTTTTGGAGTTAATTCCCAGACATCATTAATTTTGAATTGTCTGAGTTCTTCTTGCATAGCTTCAATCCAGCTTTCATCGGATAAAGCTTCTTCTATGCTCTTGGGTTCTATTTCAGAAATAAGAGCCACGGCATTAGACTCTTCTCGCCTTTTGGATCTTGTGCAAATTCCTTCATAGATGTCGCCAATAATAAGTTCTTTGGGATGACTGGACTTATGTTTCCAGTTGCTGGTTAATTTATCAGATTGATGATCACTTCCTTCACTTGAATCTTCAATAGTCACTTGTTGCTGATCCTTCAACGTCTGAACTGCTTCTTGAGATTTAGACTCTGTAGAGTCTGGAGCAGATTCAGTCTCCTCGAGATGAGTCTTGGAATTTGACATTCATTGATTCTTCCACAGTTTGAGTCTTCTTGGTGTAGACTCTGTACGCTTTGCTTGAGGTTGAATATCCAAGAAGATGCCTTCATCTGACTTTTTTTCAAACTTACCAACTCGATCATTTGCATTTTTCAATATGAAACATTTGCATCTGAATACATGAAAATACGAAACAATTGGCTTCTTTTCTTTGAAAAGTTCATAGGGGTTTTTTTTTCTAGAATATGTCTTAAAAAGACTATTGATAATATAACATGATGTTGAAACTGCTTCAGCCCAAAAACATAAAGAGATATTACTTTCAATTAAAAGAGTTCTAGCCATTTCTTGAAGCGATCTATTCTTTCTTTCCACGACTCCGTTTTGCTCTGGAGTATATGGAGAGGAGAACAAATGTTGAAAACCAGATTCATCACAAAATTTTGCAAAGTCTTGATTTTCAAATTCACCTCCATGGTCTGTTTTTATACTTGAAATGACATACCCTTTTTCATTTTGAACATTCTTAGCAAATTTTTCAAAGTAAGAAAAAGTTTCAGACTTACTTGCCAAGAAATATACCCAAGTAAATCGTGAGTAGTCATCCACAATTACTAGGCAATATTTCTTTCCTCCAATGCTCTGCGTTCTTGTTGGTCCGAAGAGATCCATATGCAAGAGCTGCAGCACACGGTTAGTGGAAACTTGATTTATTGGTTTAAAGGAGTTTCTTACATGTTTTCTCAATATACATGGTGTACATAGATCGGACTTTTGATATGATAGATTGGGTAGACCACGAACAAGCTTCTTTGCTGAGATTTTGACTATCTGCTTCATGTTGATATGCCCAAGCTTTTTGTGCCATAAGTTCGCTTCGTCTTGGATTGAGATTAGACATTTCGATTTATCTGGTTTCACGTCCAAGAGGTAGATATTCCCATGTCTTCGACCCATGAATGACTAAGAAGAGTCTTTACTGGTTCCTGAACAAATACCCTCTTGAAAGTTGATTCTAAAACCGGCATCACAAAGCTGACTGATACTGAGCAGATTGTAATTGAGCCCTTCAACTAAAGAAACATTGCTTATTGTGAGGTTCCCAATCTTTACAGTTCCAAATCCTACTATTTTTCATTTGCTGTTTCCTCCAAATGAAACTTTTCCACCATTCATTTGAGCGAGCTTATGAAGTAATTTGAATCCCCTGTCATGTTTCTCGAGCATCCACTATCCAGATACCATTTCACTTTTTTCTTGATAGTGACCTGCATTCAAAGAGAAACTCAAGCTTTCTTTGGTACCCATATTTTCTTGGGTCCATTTGAGTTAGTCTGATATACGGTTTTTGCCCAGATTTTATTGACAGGTCTCCAAACCATAGGACATTCTTTCTCAAAATGATCTGTACTATTGCATTTTGAACATCTAAGAGCATTGCGACCTACTGGTTTTACAAAGTTTCTTTCAAAATGATTTTTGTAAGCATTTCTTGTGGGTCTTTGTTTGATTATTTCTTTTACTTTAGGAAAATCAATTAAAGGAATGGTTTCAGCGGTCATTCCCAAACTAGATTTATTGAAATAGGGTCTTTGAACAGAAAGTATTTTCTCCAGTTTTTCAGAACCCAGAGAAAATCTTTTGAAAATATTTGAAATATCCTTTTTTAAGAATGCATTTTCTTTTAAAAGATTATTTTCACTTTCTTTGAGAGAAGAAACGTTCTGGTCTAAGCATTTCACTTTTTCTTCCAAAGCATTCTCATGTTGTTTAAAAGCAGAATTTTCTTTTTTGAGTTCGGAAATTCTTTTAAGAGAAGTCTTAAGACTAAAACATAATTCATCAATGTATTTTGAAACTTTAATAGGGATTTTGAAGTTACTTACCTCAAATTCACTTTCTGAATCAGTCTCGGAGTTTGAGTCTGAATCCGATTGTGCCATTAGACATATGTTGGCATAATCATCATCACTATCTTCACACTCCGTATCACTCCAGGTTTCAGCTTTGAGAGCTTTTCGATATTTTTCGGTTTTTCCTTTCTTCTTTTTTAGAAGAGGACAGTTGGGTCTGATGTGTCCCTTTTTCTTGCATTCAAAGCAGACTACATCTTTGTTTGATTCATCATCTTCAGCAGACTTTGTCTATTGCTTCTGAAAACTTTGTTTCCTTGAATTGAATCTTCTTCCTTTTCTGTTTAGCTTTCTGAATCTTCTTATCATAAGAGCAAGTTCTTCATCATCCATGTCGTCTTCAAAATCTGTTGCATCAGAATCATCATTAGATTTTAATGTAATAGATTTCTTACCTTTAGGGTCTTCATTTTCATTGATTCGTTCCACTTCATAAGACTGAAGGATCCCAACCAACTCATCGACAGACAGTGGCATGATTCTTTGGGTCTCTCTGATTGATGTCTTTATATGATTCCATTCCTTGGAGAGTCCCCGTAGTAGCTTGTTCACTTTCATGGGATCAAAAATTGGTTGGCTTTGACTTTCAAGACCATTCACGATATCTGTAAAACGACTAAACATGTCAATTATAGATTCTCCTGGTTTCATTCTGAAGGCTTCATATTGACCGAGAAGAATGTTGATTTTTGTCTCTTTTACTCGATCGGTTCCTTCATAAGTAATGTGTAATCTATCCCAAACTTCTTTGGCTGTATCACAAGAAGATATTCTGTTATATTCAGTAGGTGATAAAGCACAATACAAAGAATAAATTGCTTTTGTATCAAGAGCTTGTCTCTTGATTATCTCTTCCTGAGTCATTTCGCTAGACTCAACAGAGTCTTTTCCTCTTTCTGAGACAGGAGCAGCTTTGGGAACAATTCCTTTTTCTACAACGTCCCATTCCAGAGGATCCTTTGATCTTAAGAACGCCTTCATCTTGTTTTTCCATATGTTGTAGTCCTTTCCATCAAAATAAGGCGGTCTGGTGTTGTTTTGCCCTTCTACCAGCCCTGGAGCCAACATACTAGACATGGATCTTTAACTTTGAAGTAAAACACTTCAAACAAAGTGAGTACACAGGCTCTGATACCAATTGAGATAGCTAGTATAATCACCTAGAGGGGGGTGAATAGGTGCACAAACAATTTATCGAGATACGGAAGCGATTCTTTGGCAGTTGATAGAAAGGAAATCCTTTCTTGATTAACAAAATAAAATACGATCAAGTTAAAGAGAGTAAGGAAGAGAAAATTGAACACATAATTTATAGTGGTTTGGCTTATTCCAAGCCTACGTTCACTCTTCCGCACTGACAGCCCACCGGCTGGATTTCACTATGATCAAAAGAGAAGTTACAGCACAGCTTTACCTTGAATCCACAGTGTAGATGTTCTACCACACCTCCTCAAGGTTTCTCATAAATATAGACTTTCTTTTGTATACAAGTATTCGCTCAAAGTGATTGTCTAAATAGCAAGAAGCTTCAGACTTTTTGGAATTCTTCTTTCGCGCACACCTTGAACAACTAAGACCGTCTTCCTTATATACTCCTTTATGCCATCATACCCGTTGGCACTTACCAAAGGAATTCCTCCAATCTACTCGTTGGACGGAATCAATTTAGGAAGATTGTTCGAGCTATTAAAGGAACGTGTCGATAGCCCATCAATCCTATTAGCCCATACAATCAGGATCTCGGTTTCCATAAGTAGAACCTTCCAAGAATATTTAGGCAATCATCGAATCTTCAATCATCGAATCAATCTCGATTAATCAAAGGATTCTGTTATGCCTTTTCCAGCCATGAGATCTTCTCTAGTTGATAAGGTTGAATCCTTAACGAAATATCCAGTTCTAGATAACCTTTCTCCAACGGATTAGTGACTGTCAATGAGAATAGACTTTGAGTCTTGAGTCTGGCTGTCCGGAGGTCTTCAGATTTTAAATATCAGAGTTTACAAACCTTCAGACTAGACTGATGGAAACGTACGACAAAATGTTTCACGTAGATTCTCGTATCTAACTCATAAAGCATGGACGTCATTGGTAAAATATTTGTCGGAGAGCCTTGGAGAGATATGAGACGAGTGGAGAGGGAACATCAGGTGTCCGAGAAACGAATTCACGGTGATTCCAAAAGCGTAGCAAGATACGAAATCGATGTAGCACAGAAAGAATATATTATGCCCCACGCTAGTTCCACGAAAGAAATAATTCCTTCCGTAGACCAGAAGGAATTACCTTCCCTAGTCTCACTTCCCATTCTCAACTTATTCCGTCTATTTCCCTTTTTTCGCTTCGAACTCATTTATAGCCACGCGGTGATGGACGGTTGGGTGCCTGAACCAATGCTGCCGATCGTAAATAAATATCTGAGGAACCATCGGCTCTCTACCCTCAATAGTGACCTTTTCTGATACTATGTTCTCCTGTTTTGCATGTCTATTCTATAGACTGTTGCCTCACTGTGATAATACTCGTGCTGTCTAAAAGATTTCCATCCAGGATCGGGTGAGAGAGTGAGGATAAGATGGGGAAAATGAAAATTCTTGCAGGAGCCAGTAATTTATGGATGAAACTCAATCTCCGAGTGGCGATCCTCACAAGCCTATCTCTGCAAGTCTTTCTCATATTATTTGCACCCATTCGCAAGAGGTGTTCGAGCAGGTGGATCATGATGCTCATCTGGTCGGCTTACTTGGCTGCCGACTTGGTCGTTGACTACGCCTTCGGACTTATTGTCCAAGCCCAAATCAGTAGCGGTACTTCAGACTCCGAGGATGATGCATATGGTGACCTTTCGGCATTTTGGGCTCAATTTCTTCTGCTACATCTAGGAGGACCAGACACCATAACTGCCTTTGCCCTCGAGGATAATGAGCTATGGCGTAGGCACTTGCTTAATCTCTTATTCCAGGTAGGCGTTGCAGGCTATGTAATATATCAATCCCTCCCCAGTAGCAAGCTAATTGTTCCAACCATCCTCATCTTTATTGGTGGAACCATTAAATACATAGAGCGAACGCGAGCTCTGTATCTCGCAAGCTTCAGTAACTTCCGTGCCTCCTTGCTCCCACCTCCTGATGCTGGGCCGGACTATGCCGAGTTCATGCAAAAATTCGTTCTCAAAGGGGCATATATGTCGGTGCTGGAGGCCCCATTTATAATTCCACATCTTGGAGCGGAAGATGGAGAAATTTTGGACGGCAGAACAGTGATAAAAGAGGCGTTCTTTTACTTCAAAACCTTCAGAGGCATCCTTGTGGATCTCATCTTCAGCTTCCACGAACGTGACGATACCTGCCGCTTTTTCTGGAACAGAACTGCAAAGGATGCTTTTAAGGTCATTGAGGCTGAGCTGAACTTCTTTTATGATGTTTTTTACACCAAGGCTACCGTGATTCACTGTCCAGTGGGGTACCTTTTCCGAGCTATCTCAGTTGGCTCCATTGTTATTGCTTTTGCACGTTTCTACGTCCTGAACAAGCATGATTTTCACGAATTTGATATACAGATTACATACACCTTGCTCCTTGGAGCCGTTGGCCTGGAATTTGTAGCTCTTGTTATGCTCATTTGTTCTGACTGGACAATTGCAAAATTAGGGACATCTGAGAAACATTGTAGAAGTTTGTTTACAGGACACATCTTCATTAACTTCCTCCTTAGATTTAAATCTGGAAGTTCAAATACACTACATGCTAGGTGGTCTAAATCAATCTGTCAGTACAATTTGATAGATTCTCAGCTGAGAAAGTGGCCAAAATGGATAGAGAAACTCCTTGGTCTCATCCATCTGCGGGAATTGTTTGATGATTTGGAGTTTGGACGAGTAGAACAATACAGTGAAGAGTTGGGTGAACACATTTTTAAAGAGCTGCAACAGAAGTCAGATGGTAGAAGCGGCAAAGAGATATGTGCTGCTCGAGGTGAATGGGCTCTGGAGCATACTAAAACAGGGCGAGATTGCACAAACTTGCTTCCATTCATATGTGATGTTGATTATGGGACGAGCCTTTTATTGTGGCATATTGCCACTGAACTCTGTTACAATATTGATAAAAGTACAAATGACCTCCGGAGAATTAGTAAGGTCTTGTCAGATTACATGCTTTACCTTATGATCAAACAACCTGGCATGATGTCTACAGTGGTTGGAATTGGCCAAATAAGGTTTCGAGACAGTTGTGCCGAGGCAGACGAATTCTTCAACAAACATATAGTTGATGAGAGCAAAAAGAACATAACAAAGGAATATGCCTGTGAAAGTGTCCTTTCTGTTCCTACAGAAGTGAAGCCTGCTAAAGTGAAAGGAGACAGAAGCAAATCTGTGCTGTTTGATGCGTGTATTCTCGCAAAAGAGTTGGGGAAATTTGAGGAGACCAAATGGGTGATCTTGAGTGAAGTATGGATGGAATTGCTGGCATATGCTGCGATTCATTGCCAACCGTATATGCATGCTCAACAACTTAGTAAAGGAGGAGAACTTGTCACCCTGGTTTGGTTATTGATGATACATCTTGGCTTGAGCGAACATTTCCAAATAGAAGGGGGTCATTCTAGAGCTAGTGTATTAAATGATTGATAGTTGTTGAGTTGGCAAAAGATGAGGCTCCTACGTGCATGTTCCACTAAAAATATCATCGTGGGAATGTCACTATGTTTGTTCCAATTTCTCTAATCTCTTGCAGTTCGTGCACTTCATTGAATTGAACGAGAGAAGCTCATGCAAATTGCATCCAATTGCACTGGTTTAACATTCGTGTCGCAAGTTTAATGTTGTATAAATGATGGAAAATAATACTGTGAAATCAAAATAAGAGAATATCTATGGCTTTGTCTAGAACATATTCTTTTTAAAAGGATAGTAAGTTGTGTTTTGCTTTGAATCCAGGTTGAAATGAGGGTGATCAATAATGGTTTGATATTTGATTTGGTTTTGACGACTTAGCTGCTCTGATTCGGCTACTCTGATTCGACTCCAAAGAAGTTGCAGTTGAATATGCCCTCCTATCTATTATACACACACATTATCTTTGTGGAGTGAACATTTGCGTGTACATGGACGCTCATTCATTCACATGCACATAATCGAATCGAACACAGGAGGAGGTTTGATAATGATGGCGTGACAAAGAAAACTGAGATCTAGCGCTTTAGAAGCAGCCATAGGACAACGCGCTCGGAAGCAATCTCTTTAAGGGTGACAGATTTCACCGATGCAATCATTGTGACTTGCGCTGCTTCAAAATGAAGCGAAAATGTGGATGTGGAGTCTAGGGGCAAGAGGAAGAGATGGACAAAATATCATAGGGCAAAAATGTGCCGCAACACGGCATGCTGTGATTCAGTGGAAACCGGGCCAAACCGTGTGGGCCTGACTACTCAAGTGGTAGGCCCACATAGAAATGGACCTTGTGGGCCCTGGTACATTGCATAACTGGCTCCAATCTTCAAGTGGGTGTGGGCCATGGCGAGTTAGGTTTTCCTGAGTCCCCAGACAGGTTTTAAGCGAAATCTGGAAGGTCTGACTTGGAGGAGACACCGCCCAGTGGCATGAAGGTCCTTCCTTCAGGCATTTTGATTTGCTGCTCATTAGATGATTATTGATTTTATATGGTAGCCTCTCGGTCAATGACAACCATTTGTCATTGCGTCACTGTCCATTGTTGTGCTCTTTCAGACTAAAAAGAAAAGCATTTAACTTAATTTTCTCCCTATACAGAATTACTGAAATAATCTTGTCTTTTTATAGTTTGATGTCTACTCATTCGTTGACTTTAAGGTATCTAAATTATGTGATCTGTGCTTACGCCGGGTTGGTACAGGTGATAAGAGTAAGCAAATTGGTCATTTATGATGTCACACCTTGATTCACAAGAATAAAGGCATGACACGACCCTTTTTTCATTAAAGGACACAGCCTCAACATAATTAAAATTCAGCTTGAGACCAATATATACACATCTACACACACACACACACACACACACACACACACATGACAAAGAGAGCATTTGGTTACAATATCAAAGTTTTCTATAAACCACCAAACCAATATATACATCTCCATCAAAACTAACTCACAAACTTATTAACCATATATAAATCATACCAAAAAGTCCCCACCACAAAAAGTCCTCCCCGATAATGAATACTCAAGCCTACTTACGACTTGCTGGAGAACCTGAAAAACAAGTAGATGAGAGAAATGTGTTATCACAACTCAATAAGTAACACATTTTTTAAAGCAGATTGAGAAATCACTATGCACATTTAAAACACAACCATAACTCGCTTTAATATAATATATTCATAAAACAACTACCAAAACATCAATGGTTTAATTCACTAGTCAATCTCATAAAAGCGTGTGTCAATGATCTATTCCATAACCATACATCGATGGTCCATTCCATTGATCAAATTCAAACCAAATGTCAATTGTCCTCTCCATTGACTAACTTATACTCAAATGTCTAACCATGTTACGTGTGACAAAACAACCAGGATTCTTCCTTGGTTAGGTCTTCACCTATTATTAATTGGGGGTTCGGCCCACAAAGATATCTTAGACCAGTATGTGTATACCCACACAGCCCTCAGAGTTCATAAAGACATTAAGCATCAATCATCAATCGTAAATATCCAATAATCCAACATCAGAATAAGAGTCATTTCACAACTCAAGGATTTGATACATAAAATATTAAAGTATTCTTCAAAAACTACAAACATTTTAAGATTCTTTCATAAAGGGTTTCACAAACCATTTTCAAACTGAATTCAAAATGTAGCTCCTTCTTTCAAACAACAAAATGGTAGTAATAGCTCGATCATATTTTGTGCTACAAAATATACTATTTATCAACTCATAGCATATATAATCAACAATGTTTTTCAAAATATGAGTTTAAAATACAAAGAAGAAATAATATCACTCACTTGGGAAAAGTCAAAAACCAACTACTGCGGCTACTTGAGTTGACGCACTCGAATTCCTAACAAATAACCAAAAAACAATATCAAAAGACCCAATAAAATGATATTCCAATAATGACTCGGCCATACTAGACCTATTTATTAATAAAACAACATCTACGCACCAATAGAAAGCTCACCTCTAATGGAAACCTATTGTTGTCTGCTAGGCGCGGCCCATGTGCTAATCTTCATCGTGCCATAACTTCTTCAACAAAATTCCGTTTCGAACCATCTTATAACTCTTAGAAATCTTTCTTGATATGTTACAATGACCCCAACTCAGCCGCCCCAAAATCTCACCCAAACTATAAGTTCAAATCAAGATTCGTAAAATGCTATAGCTTTAAAACATTTTAAATTATCATGTCTACAAAAATATGTAGTTTAACGACTCAAAAATCGGACTTCGTTGCATAAATCTCAAATAATTCCAAAAATCAAGCCCTAATTGTGATGATTCATTCGAATAAATGATTGGAGGCTTTGATCACTTACTAAAGTTACAAAATGAAATTGAATTTGGCTTGATAAGACATCCGGATCACGAGTGCGCAAAATTTTTTCTCCTTTCTTCTTCCTCCTTCCCTTCTTTTCTCTCTTCCCTCTTTTTCTTCGTTCTTTCCCCTTTCCGTTTTCCTTAACTCCCTCCCTCCCCCCCCCTTTCTCTCTCTCTCTCTCTCTCTCTCTCTCTCTCTCTCTCTCCTCTCTTATAAAGCTTAAGCCTTCCCCCTTATGCCCTTTTTCTTTTGACTTTTTAACTCTTCTTATTTTTCTTCTTTTTGAGCCCACCAGCAGTAGATCTTACATAGGACATCTCAAATGAGTCACTAGAGGTGGATAATCATGTATGATGGGTCACTAGAATCTAGCATTCTATAGAGCACCAATTACTTTAGTTGCATCTTAAATAAGTCAAAGTGTACACTCCCAACATAAAGCTTGGGAGGGTCAGTGGACTGAATTCTCACTCATCCTTATGAGCTGAAGAATGGAGATTTGTGGCATTGAGGTGAAGAGTGAGTGACATAGAAGGGATAATATAACGAGCTCACATAACTAATATCAAAGCGTTTGTGCTAAGAGTTCTAAGATTGAACGGTTATAACCCTAAGAAATTTTGACAGTGGGATTGGACTCTTGTGCACAAAATTGGTTGAGAGTTGCCTTACTGATAAGAACATGGCTGGTGAAAAATAATTGTTTTATTGAAATATCTTGTATGTCTCGCTTGAGAGACCGGATGCCCAAGCTCAATTGTTCATTGTAACATCCTGAAATTCAAGTCCTCTAAGGAATGAATGAATGTGAATTTCGTCAATGCATTGTTGGTTGATCTCACTCGGAATTGATTACTCCTGAAATATTGACCTTGAGGGAAAAGGCTAATGAGGATGGAACTCGTACGACTAAAGGACTCGACCTAGGAAAACGACTTGACTGTGAGACTTGCCTGAGGATGGTCCTGTAGATAGGCAGGCTAATTCTAAGGACAACTAAAAGTCGGTTCACGAACAGAACGTAATAGAACGACAGGTGATTCCGTTTACTGTTATCGAATCCACGAACGACCTTATGCCGATCCCCAGTAATCGTGTACTTTGAAATAATAATATATCCTCCGTAATTTCATGTAGTCAAAGACGTCCATGTGTTGAGATGTCTTGAACGTGATTTGACACGAGTCGATTATGCGGGAATCCTCGGTGCCGCTCGTCAGTTTAAGTTGTACCCGAAATGGCATTGGGCAAAATTAACATGGCATGAGAACTAAAGATTGGACTTCGAATTATCAAGAACGTCTGAGACAGACTTTGGATGAAGCTATTTCAACAGTCGACAGCGCCAATAAGCCGAGTATTTGGAAAAGGGATTTTCGAACCGAGAAAGTGACCTCGTGAGGACGTGGGCCGGGCCAAGCCAGTGTGGGCCCTAGGCCCAAGGTGGGACAGCCACCATGGTGGGCCTAAGGCAAACAAATGAACCCATTGGGCCAAACCAACTATTCCTTCTTCTAAGCCCATTATTAAACCTTAAACCCAATTGAGCCCAACCAATTCCCGAGCCCGTTCCTATTCACTTTCTAGCCCATTTGTTAGGCCTGCCCAGCATTTTCAGCCCAAGGGTAGAGTGGGAATTGTGCAAGGTGAAATGACCAAATTGCCCCTAGTTTTAGGGAAAAAAGGCTAGAGAAGAGAGAGAAGATGATGATGTCTTGCATGGGGACTTGAAGTAGCCATTGAATGGCCTTAATGAGGAGTGCATTATGCCCTCACTTCACTCTCTCTCCTTCTCCTTCAGTGTCACGCTCGCGTGCCCATCCCTCACCTGGTCAATTAATAGCGACATCCTAGGATGCATCGCCAGGCCTTTCTTTTTAATGTGCAAGCGGAAGTATATATTAAATCCCCAGACAATAAAACATTGGGATAGAACAGTATGACTAAATTTCAAACCTTTAAAAAAACATCCACATTTATATACATTGCAAACCAGTGCACGTATATACAAGGTGAACTATTAATTCAAATTCAACTCAAGTCGGTTTAAAAACAAGGTCTACAAGCAAGGGTGGAGTTCCACAAACTACGAGTCCTCATCCTCCTCTTCATCATTCTCCTCACTCCAACTGAAGCTTTCAGCAGACTGCACTAGACTTTCGAGATCTTCAAATTCCAAGTCTTCCGCATCTATAATCGGGCTTGGAGGGAAATCTGCGGTGCCTTTTCCAAAGGCGGCCTCCAACACACACAAACGTATTTCAGACCCCGGTATGGGACCCTCTCTCTAGCCATCTTGAGCCCAGCGATACCACGATCTATATCGATGGGGCACCTTGTGGGTGAGACCCGCATCGACCCAAACTATAGATCTCACCAGCTCATAGGTCTAGCCCCTAGGGCATCCGTGAAACGGAAAGTAAGAAGTCTGCTCTGTGATCTTCTTAGGCCGACCCAAAAACTCAGAAGGAGCCATCTAAAGACTTGCAATGGTTATTCAATAATCAGTAAGAGCAAGTTCTACCCCTTAAAACCCGATTAGTAAACCAATACACTATGGGCTGCCTATACACGCACGGGTCAAAGGACTTACCTTGGCCTCAGATTCTACCTACATATTAATACAGTTCAATAGACACCCAAGCAATCACATCACATATCAATATCTTGATCAATAGACCTAGTCAATTACATGTCAATCAGATCATTCAATGGTTATTTCCATTCTTATTATTCAATTTCTATATAATATAAATGACTAGTCACCGAGCCACATGTATTCTCTAAGGCAATCTATTCACCAAGGCGATATACTTAGTCACCAAGCCACGTGCATTCTCTAAAGCGTCGTTTTCGCCAAGGTGATGTACAATAAACACTTTATGTCCATGCTCTCAGGCATTCCAATTACTTTCAGCCACACGGGCACAATACTCGACACATAGAAATACGGTCACGCAGGCACGATTTACACCACACAGGCACGATTTACGCCACACATGCAAGTTCTACGCCACACAGGCATGATCAATTATCGCCATACAGGCATGATATATATTCAACAATTTATGTGCATTCTCTAAGGCGATGTAATAATCATCGAGCCACGTCATACAGCATTTCTTCTCATCTTCTATCATACCCGATAAAATATCGTGTGTGGGCACACGATTGACCTTAGCCAAAATATAATATTTTCCTTTCCATAACTCCCATATTTTTTGTAGTCCACTCAAATATTTTTGGCATTACCAACCGATGCTCAGTTATTTTTTAATTAATAACCAAAAATTATTCAATTAAAGAATAATTCCCAATTTCACAAATAATTCCAAAAATAAAGCTTAATTAAATAAATGGATTGCGCCACGACAATTAGCATAAAATTTCGGTCGTCAACTATCCCAGCCTAATTTCTGAAAAATAAATAAATAAATAAATAAATTCGAAAATTAATAAATAAATACTAAAAATCCAATTTAGGCTCGTAATGCCTAATTGGAGCCCGAGATGGGTTTGGAAAAATCCTGAGATGCATTCAATAAATAATACTTTGTCTCTACTTGCTAATTACACGAACCAAACACCTAACATGCATCATTAAGTCATTAATTAAATTACTCTAAACTAATTTAACCACTTAATTGCACTTAATTAAATCTAATCAAATCTTAAGAATCATTAGCAAACTAAGAAAGCATTAGTGAGCAAAACTCACTTAATTAAAAGTGGAGACTGGATCACCACAACGGCGGCTGAAACTCGAACTTTCAGCGGCGTCGACGGGCACTCGGGCTTAACCTACAAGCCTTGGAAGCCCACAACAATTGATGGGCTTGATCTCGGGCTTGGGCTTGGAACTGGGCTTGATTGCGCGAGCCTCAAGTGAGCTGGAAATGGGCCGAGGATGGCTTGTTGAATTCTTGGGCTGAACTTGCTGGGCTTTAAAGTATGGGCTTGTCTTTGGATGGGCCGCTGGATTGAAGATTACGTGGGCTACTGAGCTGGGCCGAACTACTGCTAGCTTGTGGACTTCAATTGGGCTGAAGACAGGCTGACTCTCGGTGGACTTCACACGGCAAGATGGAGATGGGCCCACGACCAAATTTCCTGGCCGCATGGAGGAAGCTGCTGGGCGACGCAAAGCTGACTGGAATTTTGACTCGGCGAAGTTGCTTCAGTCTTCGTCGTTGGAAGGTTGACCAAATGGAAGTAGACTCGGACGCATGGGCAATTCGGTGAGTGGAGAGGGGCAAGGGAGAGACGCATGCAGGTAGTTGGTAGCAGAGACACGAAGCTGAGAGAGGTCGCTAGTGGGTTTGCTGTTGGATGCGTGCTGCTAGAATCAACAAATCTCTAGGCTAGTTGACTTGATGGACGAGTGGCAGCAAGGTGAAGGAGAATTAGTGCTTCAGTAGCTTCTAGCAGGGGAAAAATACGCGTGAGCTACAGGGAGAGACATAGAAGCGTGGACAGTAGCAGCAAGTGTTGAGAATGTGGACCGAAGGAGGGGAGCTTCGAATGAAACAACTGAAAGAAGGCAACGGCAGTTCTGTTTTTGGGGAGGGAACATTGGCTTCAATCGAATTGAAAAGAAGACAGTGAAGGGGAGAGAACTATTAGGGACAACATGCGAAGGAAGATGAGGAGAAAGGGGCAAGGTCAAGGGTGCTTATCCACCTAATTGAATGCATTGTCCCCCTCAAATACTTTCCAACCTTATCACTTAAATCTCCAATACTCTCTTGCATTAAAATTCACAAAATAATCTAATTTTGGTGTCAAAATTCCATCCCCAAGTAAAATTCCGAATTTTACTCACATAGGTTCAATTTCTTCACAAATTCTCCAAATTTAATGTCCAACTTCCTCGAAGAAAAAGCCCATACCATTTTTGCAGGTGCCCATCACCAAATAGCTCGTTTTGAAAGTCCACATTTCCTTCAAACAGGCCCATCCGAATTTCTGCTAATTTTTTGCGACGTCCGAATCAATTTTCCGTAAAAATCTTGGAATCTCTGAAAAATTTTCGGAGGATGAGTCGTCTTTTCTAAAATAGACCGTGACATGCTCGAACATTCAAATTCTAAAACCAAATTCAATTTCGTGGTTAAAATCGATTGAACGCAATTTTAGTCCGATCCGACTTACCGGTAGCTTTAAGGGATTTTACCGCGGTTATATCCCTTAATGGCTTCGCCCAATATATTGGTTAACTCATGAGTGATCAGCTTAGAGAAAAAGGACCATAGACGCGTCGACGAAATGTCCATTTCATAAATTCAGGACGGGTCGAAATTCAGGATGTCACATTCAACCCCAAACCGTCGCAACTTTTCTCTCCCTCATTTTCTTCTTCCTCCAGTTTCTGCTCTAGTTGACCTTTGTCCAAAGATCCGAGTTAAAATTGGTATTCTCGTGCAAATTAGCTCACGAGACACCCACCATCGTCTTCGAGACATCCGAACCGTTCAAAGGAGCTCGACCTCACACCGAATAGGGTCGCCAGCCGACCTACACGCTAGCAAGAAGACATCGATCGCCGGTGCGTTGGTCCACCTGGTAGCCTGCACTACTTCGCCCGTTTCCCCGTTTCAGCCATTTTTCTTCCATTTCGACCCTACCTCCACCCATATCAACCACTAGCAGGTCCCCCTCGACCCCCGGGTGCCATCGATTGCTAGCCACCCCATCGCCGAAGCTCCAGCCAAGCCGTTCAACTTGTTTTCTTCTCTGACAAAGCTGTTTTTCATAAGTTTCAATGGGAGTCCAAGCTGTGGTTGCTGTTTTGAGCTTTGGAATGCCTTGGATCGTCGTGGTAGAGGTCTCAGTGTGTAGCCACCGTTGTCGCCCCTGCGTCGGTGTCTCCAGCCCGCTTAACAGGTGAGTTTAGCTCCTAATCCTTCAATTAGTACCTAAACTTGCTTAGAGTTGGTTTAGTTAGGATGAATTGTGGTTTAGGAGGTTTACTTAAGTTATATTAGCCCTAAGATAGGTGGTTAGATGGATGGATTAGATTAATTTAGGTTAATCTCGCTTTATTTGCTTAATGATATTTATGTGCTTAATTAATTATGCTTAGCTTTAATTGATTGATTGTTTCCTTTAATTAATGTTTTGGTTAACTTATGAATTTAATTTATTACTTATTTAATTCTTGAAATTTACTGTTCACACAACATATTCACAAATTACTATTCACGTGCACTATTCGTGAAGTACTGTTTACAGAGCACTGTTCATGCACATTGTTTACATGCTCTGTTCATCCAGAATGCGAAAAGTAGTCTAATTTCATGTGTGTTGATTTTATGAAGTAAAAATATTGTATTTTAGCTAAGGCCGACCGTGTACCCACACATGGCTATTTTATCAGAGATGATAAAAGGTGAGAAATTGATGGAGAACGAACGTCGGCTCGACGACCTAGTATGTCATCTCGGAGAAACGCGTATATTATGTCGGCTCGATGACTCGGTATGTCATCTCGGAGAAAGACATTATACTACGTCAGCTCGATGACTAAGTATGTCATCTCGGAGAAAGACGTCATATTATATTAGCTCAGTGACTTGGTACATCATCTTGGAGAATGCATGTGGACTCGATGACTAGGTATATCATCTTGGAGAATGCACGTGGGCTCGGTAACTAGATATATCATCTTGAAGAATGCATAGTGTTGACTAGAATGACCGGAAAATGGTCTGATTGACATGTAATCGACTGAGTCAATTGATCGATGACTCGATCTGAATTGATGCATTGATGTGTGAAATTGTTATATGCATTAATTATATGCATGAGTGAATTGCGTCGTTTATGGCACACACGCATGAATCGATAATGTGTAGAGTGTGGCTACGGCCAAGTGAGATCGCTTGTGATGCAACTCATATGTGGTTGATGAACTTCATCATTTAATGGCCATGTGTATTGCGTGTATTGTGTTGAGATTCAACGTGCAGGGGATGACATATCGAGTAAGGTTGCAAGCGAACCGACTATTATTTTGTTAGTCGTGGATTTGTTTGTGGAGTGGTTATGAAGAGATACTTGAGTTGAATTGGTGTACTAATTGGGGCTTAGGGGAGGACTCATTGAGATTTATATTTCACTGGTTATTGTATAAACATTTTCAGGTCTCTAGTGTGAAGAGCCAGGAGCTTGAAGCATAGATGGCTTAGTAGTTCTTTTTAAGATAGACCTTCTATATAAGAACCTGAGGTGTTTATGAAAGTGTGTTTGTATTTGTAATTGGTTGTCCTGCTTTTCTATCCCATGTTTGTTGTTGTCAGGGGATTTGTTAATTTGCTTCCACATGTGCAATAAAATGAAAGGGGTCGGTGACAAGTCCTGGGAATGTCGCAAAATTCTATTGACCACCGAGAGATATGCGCGCGCTCGAGATTCGGGGCGTGACGTTCATAGTACGACTTGGTGTGAGATGCGATTCA
This sequence comes from Eucalyptus camaldulensis, assembly GCA_019915185.1. NCBI lineage: Eukaryota > Viridiplantae > Streptophyta > Magnoliopsida > Myrtales > Myrtaceae > Eucalyptus > Eucalyptus camaldulensis. The sequence continues at coordinate 4,493,351 of JAHSVA010000014.1, read as the reverse complement.
CCATACTATTTTTAGGAATAATCTTTAGAAGGAAGGTTGGTTCGGTTTTCTCAACTCACCAAGTGCTGCATGAGCTATTTTGCGGCCAAGAGTTTGTCAACCCATGACAAGTGACTCAAAGATTGTCGGGAGATGCACTAAGTTTGAGTTTGATCGTGTTGTGCCGAAAGAACAATGATAGAGTAGACCATTCACCTAATTTTCGGGAAAAGTACCAAAAAAGTCATAAACATATTGCATGGTATCAATTCAATCATAAACTTTTCAATTGAACCAATTCAATCCTAAACCTTTTTACATCGGTACCAATTTAGTCTATTCAGCCAATTTTGGCATGCCGGCACTGACGTGGACATTACCCGGTGACCGGATACTGACGTGACAATTTTAAATTTTTTTTTGAATTTTTTTGAATTTTTTTCTTTTTATTTTCTTTTTCCTTTTCTTTTCTTCCTTCTTTTTGGACTGTTCCGGCAAGCCTCTGGTGAGGCTCGCTGGCCACTATGCGAGGGCCTTGAAGCCCTCACTTGCCGCCAATGAGGGTTGTAGCCCTTGCTCGGCCTCTCCTAAGCCTTTGCCCGTGACAAGGCCAGGGTGAGGCTGGCCTCGCCCAGATCCAAGCGAAGGTGACCTCGCCCGCGACCCTGGGCGAGGCCGAGCGAGGGCCGTGAAGCCCTCGCCGGTAGCAAGCGAGCCACCAGGATGGTGAGCGGCAAGTGAGATTGACTGGCAAAGCTAGAGGGAAACGAACGAACCGGCGAGGGCTTCGCGGCCCTCGCTCGGCCTCACCCAAGGCTACGGGCAAGGCCGCCTTCGCCCAAATCTAGGCAAGGCCAGCCTCACCTTGGCCTTGCTGCAGGCGAAGGTGGCCTACCCCGCAGCCGGCGAGGCCAAGGCAAGCCTAGCCCTCGCCCAGACCCAAGTAAAGCCATCTTGTTGACGGCCTTGGGAGAGGTCGGGCGAGGGCTGCGACCCTCGTCGGTGGCAGGCAAGGGCTTCGAGGCTCTCGCCTAGTGGCTGGTGAGCCTCACCAAAACAGTCCAAGAAGAATGAAGAAAATTTAAAAAAAAAAATTTAAAAAAAAATTCAAAGAAATATTTAAAAATTGCACGTCAACGTCCGATCACCGGTCGATGTCCACGTCAGCGCCGGCAAGCTAAAATTGGCCAGATGGACTTAATTGATACCGATGTAAAAAAGTTTATGATTAAATTAGTCCAATTGAAAAGTTTATAATTGAATTGATACCAATGCAATAGGTTTATGGCTTTTTCGTTACTTTTTCCTATATATATATATATATATATATATATTATATGTTTATGTCGTGCTCAATGGGCATGAACACCTATTGAAAGGTACCTAGGAATTCATAACTTGATAAGACTGCATGACATAAATAAGCAAAGCAATTTCAGGTATTAAAAGAGCATTAATTAGACAATTTACGTAATCAAGTCTCCAGACCCAAATCTTTGGTTTGTGGAAGTAAAGGGACCTCTCGAGTTTTACTTGTTTTCTAATCGACCTCCAAAAGGTTATTGTGAATCTTGAAATAAAAACAATTCCATTATTACTTGAGGAAACCAAATTACAATAGGTAGGGTTTGGGAAAGTCCATGCTCAGCGCAAGCGCCACCTTGCGTTTGCACCCACTTGGTAATCCGTCAGACCTCCTTGGGATCCGCTTGAAGAGGGTCACGACACCTATGTATTCCACTTGGATTGAAGAGCTCATGCTAGTCTTCATAATATATGCCCCATTCAGGGGTGTAGAAGCAACCGAAATGAGCCATCAACAACCAAACAAAGGCTAGAAGCTCTCCACCTTTGGTCAACACCTGTGCATGTGCAGCTCCCTTAATATGAATGGGTGTGTATGATAGCATCTCAACCCACACTCCACTCATCACCTTCCACTTCGAATCCCTGAGGCTTTCCATCACTTTGGCCAAATTGATCCCCTCGCTGAGTGGTCTCAAAACAGAGGTTTCGAGAGGAGCCTCATACAATGCGTTGCATAGCCCCTCCACATCCTTGGTTCCAAGACTGGGGCACTTTCGTAGCACGCGCAACGTCTCTGCCAATATCATTTGGGCATTGCCCGCCACAGTGGACACCACATTAGGCTGATTAAGTACAAGATACAACATGTAGTTGGAGAGGATCTTACTATATTCCCTTTCGTCATTTCTAGTTGTGGATTTCTCTCTATTGTACCAGATTTCAGTAGCAAGATGTCATAGTATAATACTGGCATCGTAATTAATCTTGGTGACATACACTGAAAGATTGCCACAATTATTCTCCCACAAGCTACTCTTAAGAAATATACCACCTCTGGCTTCAAATATCTTCATCACTTCTATCTGATCATCCGCGTTTTTGGATTTACGTCTCACCTTCTTAAAGATAAAGATCCACAACTTCTTAACAAAGGGATTCTTCGACACATACTTCGTATTTGCAATCATTGGTATGTACCTATACATATGAAACCCCGAATCACAACCTCCGATGATTGTCTCACTAGCTTGATGAAAAGAAGAAATGATCTTCTCAGCCATACGGAATGGAAAATTGTAGATATTAGAAAAAGCAATGATGACCCAGTGCCGATTGCACTTGTACATCTTTCTTGGCTCTCCTCTAATTTCTCTGATAAAATGTTGCAAGCAAATATGGATTCTAACCACCTTTGAAATATTAATGGTGTACCTAAGGCCATGTAAGTAACATTGACATTAGATTCTGATTCTAATGGAATGAATCGAGGCTTCCTCAAGTCATATAAGGCGGATACCAAATCATGGAGAAATGAATTTGGTTTAAATGATCCTGTGTCATACCACTTGATTCTAGCGATAGTCCAATCAAAGAAAACGAGCATAAACAGAGCAACCACAGCAAGAAAAATCCCTCCGAAAAGAAGGTAATAAGTAATTTTCAAATCAAGTTCTAGGAGTCGATGCTTCTTCAAGCGATTAAACAAAATGAAAGCCACCACAACGTCAATGATGGCTATGAAACGAAAAATGTAGTTCCATTTGTAACGTATTGCCAATGCTTTTGTGTGGAGCACCTCATACATGAAATGGAGTTCAACTGATATCACCCTCAACGCATCCATTGCAGAAACTTTGTTGAAATATTCACGGCTAAATTTGCGTTCTCTAAGAGTGAATATGAGATCTCCGAGGAAGACCTTAAAGATTTGAAAGAAGAAATAAGCATGCTTCACCACAATACTCTCGACAAGCCTTGGTTCTTCTTCATCAAAATATCCATCCCCTAGAACATCGAGTTCTTCAACCAACTCATTCTGTTCAACATTAGGAAACTCCTGCACCCATTCCCTAAGCCTCGGTAGGCTTGAGAGATTGAGTGCTAATATCCTCTCCAAATTTTTTATGATCCCGGAAGAAAACACTAGCATCCTTGGGATCATTAGTGACTTGTCACTAGGAAATATGCACAAAGACAAAGATGGCAGCACCGATTTGGAAGATGAGACTAAGCAGATGCCGTCGCCAAAGTGAACTATCCTCCAAAGAGAAGGCAGTGATGGTGTCCGGACCACCAAGATGTAACAAAAGAAATGAGGCCCAAAATGCCTGAAGTGCTTTATCCACTTCAGCTACATGAGTGAATGAATTGCTTTGGTTGTGAGAGATGAGCCCGATTGCGAATGCAGCTACCCAGTCAGCCATCAAATAGGCCAACACAAGAGGAAAATGATGTGGTTCTCGGTTATTTTCTTTCAAAGGGATGAAAATAGAACGAGAAAGACTTGAATTAAGAGACTCAGAATAACGAAACATCAGATGTTCCATTTATTCCACAGATCCGAAATAAAGCCAAATGCCATGTTTTTGCTCAAGTGGAATTTTATCGTGGCTCTCTAATATAATTGCCAAACCCATCCATTATATTAAACTTCACAAGACAATGTGCTTCCACTCGATTATGATATTGCTTCAACCAATGAGCAAATTCCACCAAAAAGTTTGCTTTAGCCAAAAAGTTTACTTGTCCATTTTCGTGGACGGTATAAACCAAAAAGTCAATATAAGTGGGACGCTTAATAAAGGCATGTCTGTCCCACCAACGCAAGTGGCCACGGATTTTCTTTAAACTAGGAATCTCTTTTATCTTTTATCTTTTTTAATTTCTGGATTATTGATTTCTGCAACCTGAAGTTGCTCCTTTATGACAAGATTAACTTCTATAAGATTAAAATTTATAGGAAAAATATAAAATTGGTAAGATTGCGTGAACTTAATAAGTTTTATCCGTGTAAAGGGCAAAATATTGTTTTTCTTCTTTTTTGTCACCTTTTTTCCGGATGAAGACCCTGAAGAATTGAAATAAGTAGTAGGCATGATTTACCACAATATCCTCCGCAAGCTTTGCTTTTTCTTCATCAGAATATCAATCTTTTAGAACATTGAGTTCATCAGCCAACTTCGTATGTGTAATGAGGCTCAAAATTGCTGAAGTGCTGAGTGTATTTCAGCTTCATCAGGGGGTGGCTTGAGTTGGTTATGAGAGATAAGCCTGATATAGTCAGCCATCAAATAAGCTAAGCACAAGGAGAAAATGATGTGGCCATTCGTAGTTTTCTTTACAAGGAGTGCAATTTAATAGAAAGACCTTAAGCGAGGGGCTTAGTATGATTACACTTCAGATGTATCATTTGTTCCATAGGCTCGCAATGAAGCTAAATCTCCTTCTTCTTTTTTTCGCTTAGTTTAAATTTTATCGCTTCTCTATATAATTTCGGTTAGTAACGGGCCAAATGTCCACGAAAGTGGAAGATGCCATTAGATTATAAATTGTTTAACAGTACGTACTTCACAAGATAATGACAACTTTCACTCAATTGTGATCTGGATACAACAAACGACGAAATTTCACCAAGCCAAGGAGTCTACGTTCCCTTTAATGTGGGTGATATGAGCCAAAGCCTAATTGGAGTTAATGTAAGCGAGACGCTCCAGAAAGGCATGTCCGTCTCCCACCAATGCAAGTGGCGACCGGTTTTTCTAGAAACCAAGAATCTCTCCTTTCTTTCTTTTCTATGTTAAGATTGCATAAAATATATTCTTATTCTTTCCTTTCCTCGCCTTCTTTTTCTTTTGTTCATGTAAGGCAAGTTATTCTTATTCTTCCTTTCTCTCACCTCATTCGCTCTTTATATATAGACATGAATGGACAATACTTATTGCTATGTGTAGGGTTGAAGTTTTATCGTCAAATTGGTCTTATCTCGACATTACTTGCACTTCCATCTGTAATTGCTTGAGTTTCGAACTATCAAACTTCAGTATTCATGACTAGATTAGTGAAATATTTGGTGATGCTACCTAACAGGACACTTGATATTATTGATGAATAAGATGTTATTTAAAAAGTCATACGAGTGTACTTCTAAAGGATAAGCAGGTTATCCTCCACAACAAGAGAATAAAATCCTCTTAAACCAACTTAAAGATTAGGAACCTGACAAGCCAAATTTATAATTACAACATGTGTTACGTTCAAAGGAAGTAATGAAACTAGTTCTGCAACTCCTCAGGCTTTCGAGTATCAAAAACTTGACGAATAAGAGGTTCTGAATTTATAATTATATACAGACTATTCTCTTGGATATATTCAGTAATTTTACATAAATCCAAGATAAATCAACCCAGTTGAAGAACTCAATAGTGCCGCGAAAATATCAAATAAAAATTCAAATCGAAAATTAAAAAAATCGTGTAAGACCCAACAAATTGGCTGATTAGTTACACGTTTGGTTAAGATAAGACAAAGTCATATTCAGATTTCAGTGTTTCTCAGTCTTAGGATTTGTGCTCACCATTTTAGGGTTGTCCCATACGATGCTATATGATAAATATAAATCCACAGGGCAGTTTGCATGCATTCATAATTGTAAAATGAGCTGAAAAATCAGAAATCCATATCATATGACAAAACCATATATATATGCTGAAATATGGATCAGCATTATTTAATCACATTAATCATAAGAGGATTAATTTATCGTTTAGAGAACCATTAAAATATCCAAACTGATTTGAATCAAAGAGCACAGGGATCGATTTGAACAAAATTAATTTATTAAAGCTATAGATATAAAACTAGCATATGAAACCGAGGTGTAAACAATGTGGCAAATATTCATGGAATATTTAAACACAACTCACTTGTTCAAGTAGCTACTCAAAGTTTATTGCATCATTTCTTCTATAAATCAGAGTATCATTTGTTTTTTCACTTTGAAAAGCGGTGCTTATATTGATTTTGGAGTGGGTCCTTTTCTTCCGGAGGAAATATCAAAAACATGTCTCACTATTGACCAATAACTACTTTCAACCTTTATTTATATAAATACCATTCACATACTTCTAAACAAAACCTTCATTGAAAAGAACAAATTGTGCCTCCTTGCAAACTCATTTTAGTATATTGCTTGGGATTTGGATGGTATGGTTTTTGAATGATTTTGAGTGATTTGTGTGGGTGTGAGAATCTAGGATTTATGGATGGACTTGTTTTTTTTTTAATAAAATGACATATTTGTAAATAGGACACCCAAATCGTTGGTGTGAAAATGTAAAGAGGCCTCTAAAGTTAAAACTCTGGTAAGTATGTGATATTTTCAAAAATAGAAGTTATATATATACTCGGGCAGATTTTTTTTACTCCCTTTTTATTAAGAGAAAAATATGCCATTATTATATTAAGTGGATATGTACTTTCTATCATATTGAAACTATAACACAATCGATAAGGCCTATGTTTTTAAGCTGAGCTCTTTGGACAAAAGTGAATACTTTCTCCGATTCTACCTTTTCCTAAATTTTGGCTTTTGCGATTGTAAAATCACATTTCATTTTTTCAATTTTTCAATATGTGGTCATATTAAGAGAAAAATATGCCATTATTATATTAAGTGGATACGTATTTTCTATCAGATTAAAACTATTGCATTATCGATAAGGCCAGTGTCTTTAAGCTGAGCTCTCTAGACCAAAATGAATACTTTCTCTTATTCTAACTTTTCCTAAATTTTGGCTTTTGTGACTGAAAAATCACATTAAATTTTTCAACTCTTCAATATGTGGTCACTGACTTAAGGTATGTTTTTGGCAATTTTTTTTTTCTTTTTCTTGAATTGGACGAGAGGTAAGGTAAGTAATGTTCTTCTTCTGTCGTTTTTTTTTTAGGAAGCCTCCACGTAATGTTCCTTACTTGAACATGACTCGTGAATCACGTGTTTTCTCTTCTTTTGAATCTTTTTGCCGGAGCTTGTGAGTCACGCTGGAGCGATGCTCACAAAAATCAGCCTTTAAATCACGGGAGTTGTATGTGGGGTCTACATTATTCAATAATTGACAATTTGATTTTCTCCGTTGGCGATTTCGTTCTTGGTGCTGATTGGACTTCATGTTCAAATCTTCCCACCACCAATAGGAAAACCAATAGAAACAGTCTGCAACCACTTTTGCATCGGCCCCGCTATAGTCTCGGTCCGAGAACCTTTAAAGAATTTGCTTAAATCCAACGCGTGAGTTCTACATGGGGTTTACATAATTCAAGATTGAGATTTTTGTTTCTTATTGGAGATTTTGTCCACGGCACTGATTGGACTTCACGGTCAAACCTTCCCACCACCAATAGGAAAACCAATTGAAAGTCAGCAGCCACTTTTGCATCGGCCCCCGTGAGAGTGCTAGTATGAACAAAATAAAGGAGTTAAGGAAGAGAATAAGAACACAAGAATTATAGTGGTTCGGCTTAATCCAAGCCTACGTCCACTCTCCCACGATAACAGCCTTCTTGGCTGGATTCCACTATGCAATCAACAAGAGATTACAACTCCGAGTGCAAACACTTAGTAGATCACACTATCTCACTAAGTCACTCTCTTTGTATTTCTCTCACGATTACAAACGTTTAAGCTCTCAAGAGACAAGTATATGATCTAAAGTCGCTTAGACTTTGGAATTTTAAATTCTACGCTCCGTCTCTTACTTGCTCATCGGTCCATGATCTCCTTAAATACTCCTCCACTTCCAAACTACCCGTTGGATAGTATCCCGGAGAATCGTCTTCCAATATACCCATTGGACAGCTCTGTATCTAGAAGATTTGGTAGCCGTTGAGTGACAAAGGTAAAATCCCAAATTGATTCCGATCGCCCATACAAACGAAATCTTGGTTTCCATAAGTAAAGCTTCTTCGTATAGAAAGTTCTTGTCTTCAATCAAATCAATCTTGATGTGGAATCCAAACCAAATCACTAGCCGTTGTATGATTGGGCTTGAGTTACGATTCATCGAATCTGGATGTAAAGTCTGATAGCCATAGACTTTACAATCTGAGTCTTTAGACTTTACAATCTGAGTCTGTAGACTTTACAATCTGAGTCTGTAGACTTTACAATCTGAGTCTGTAGACTTTACAATCTGAGTCTGTACCCAGTTTAGCTTCAGCATAGAGTCTGTCTTCTGGTTCAACTTCAGCATAGAGTCTGTCTTCTGGTTCATCATTCACGTTCAGTATGTAATTAGTCAGAGTGAACAGACTTCTGATGTAGAACAGACTTTGATACTAAAGTCTGGCAGTCTTCAGACTTTGAGTCTTGAGTCTAGCAGTCTTCAGACTTTGAGTCTTGAGTCTAGCAGTCTTCAGACTTTGATAATATCCTTTATATGTTATATTATCTGCATGGTCTATTACTCAACCATCAAACATGTTAATAGCCTTTGATTTATTTTGTCATCTTCAAAACATCATAAGGGATTTCCCTAACACCCCGCTCATTGTCTCCTTCACTTCTCAATTTTTAGGCTTGTTTCATAGGCATGTGAATTTCTTCTGCATTAGCATTCACTTCAATCGCTTCTACGCATTCGACATTTCCCTGCATAACCCTCATGTCTCTACTTTTCCATATGCACTTGTCTACATCATTCATCCATATTCGACTCGTTTTATCAATCAACTTGCATTTTTGAAAATCAAACCGGACAATTTTGCTAAACAACTATGTTTAAATGTATAAAATCATGCCAAGTAAATGTAACCAGATCTCGATAACACGACTAGCCATTTCTAAACGTGTCATAAACAGATTGAGACGGTCAAATAACAAATATATAAACAGATTGATCTGTTTAAACTCAATTTGAATAGGCTTAAAATCATGCTTCCTTTCCATATCATGTTTTGTTTTCCTTGTTTTCATTAGACCCATTTATCTTCTATCTTTTTTGACTTTTTCTTCATGGTCTCCACTCAATGTTCTTAAATTGCATGAAATTATGTAATTTGTGCGTCACGTTTTCTCCATCCAACATTAATCTAACATTAAACTTACTTGTAAGGTTTTCTCCATCCGACATTAATTTTATGATAATGGTGTCCATATCAATAGATTTTAGTGGGATGGTTCCTTGCTTGTTTGTCAGAAAATAGAATCTATTCAAAAAGTCAATAAAGTAAAAAAATTGTGAACCAACCATTTCGCAAGTGAAATGGAGCTCAAGATAAATCTAACTTGAGTTAGATTAACTACTAGTGGATTAATGTTTACAAAGGGTCGTGTATCCCACTAAAAAGGAAGATGCCATCTGGTTAATAATTGCTAACTCGTTCATTATTTCGTGCTTCACAAGATAATGATAAGGTCCTTTCACTCAATTATGATTTTGATTCAATGAATGACAAAATCTCACCAGCTAGTTTGCTTTCTCCCAAATAAAAGGAAAAGTTAGCTTTACTCAAAAAGTTTACTTTCCCTTACTTTCTTTATAATATAAGCCAAAGCCAAGTTGGAGTTAATAAAGTGGGATGCTCCAAAGAGGCATGTTTGTCTCCCAACATAGCAAGTGATTTTGTACAGATCAGGAATCTCTCTCTATCTTTTTATTTATTTATTTATTTATTTATTTATTAAGTAAAGATTGCATGAGCTTAATTACGGTATCTCATGTATTAGATGACAGAAGTAAAGTATGGTTTACGTTGAAGAGAGTATCAAAAACCTGACAAGTTAGATGCTTCAAATTTATTGCTATATATAGGTTACTCTCTTCAACATATCCAGTAATTTTACATCCTTCCAAGATAGATTAACCTAGTTAAAGAACTCAATAATTCTGCAAAATACCATATAAACATTAAAATAGAGAATACACATGTTGCGATATTTATTAAAAGTGGTAAAAGAATCAATTCATTCAGCAAACAAACATAAGCAATGAATCTCATGCATTAAAATTTAGAAGAAAATTATCTCATTTATAAATGATGCCTATTGCTTTGTGCCAGCTTGATGCTTTATCATTGAATCGGTGCTTTATTAATTCTGCTACACATACGTCCGATCGACGAATAAATGCAAGCAAGGTATCTGATGCTTTAAATGGAAGACTCATGCATGGATGATGCTTATTGCTTTGCGTCTGATGTTTATTCATCAAATTGGTCCTTTCTCAGTTAGTTGCGCATCCATCCATTCTACGAATGAATGTAAGCAAGGCATCTCATGCATTAAATGGCTAAAGAAAAGTATCTCAAGCATGAATGAAACTTCAATATCCATGATAGATGATACTACATCTAATGCGACACTTGATATTATTGATGAATGATAATACATCTCTAATAAGTCATATGAGTGTGCTTGTATATGATAAGCAGGTTATCTTCTATATCAAGAAAATAAAATCCTCTCAAACCAACTTAGTTGAGAACTTGACAAGCCAAACTTATAATTATGTATGGTTTATATTCAAGGGAGGTAATCATGGTAGTCCTCCCCTCATCCTTTTGAGTATCAAAAACTTGACAAATAAAATATTTCCAATTTATTGCTATTTATATGTTACTCTCTTCGACATGTCTAGTAACTTCACATCATCCAAGATAGATTAATCCGGTTAAAGAACTCAATAATTTTGAAAATACCATATAAACATTAAAATCGAGAATACACATGTAGCGATAGTTCCTTGCTTGTTTGTCCAAAGACGATATTAATTAAAAAAATCCAAAGTGGTAAAAAAATTCAATTCCTTTAGTGAATAAACACAAACAAATTATCTTATATATTAGATATCAAAAGAAAAGCATCTCATTTATGGACAATGTTTATTGCTTTGCACTAGGTTAATGCTTTATTGTCAAATAAGTCCTTTATCAATTCTACTACACATCCATCTGTTCCATGAATAAAAGCAAGCAAGATATCTCATGCATTAAATGGCAGACTCATGCATGGATGATGCTTATTACTTTGTGTGAGATTGATGTTTTATCATCAAATCGATTCATTCTAAGTTACTTGCACATTTATCCATTCTGCGAATGAATGTAAGTAAGGTATCTCGTGCATTAAATAGTGGAAGAAAAGTATCTCATGCATGAATGAAACTTTAATATCTATAATAGGTGATACCACATCTAACACAACACTTGATACTATTGATGAATAAGAATATATCTAACAAGTCTTGTGAGTGTGCTTGTATATGATAAGTAGGTTATCTTCCTTATTAAGAAAATAAAATTCTCTCAAACCAACTTAAAGTTGAGAACCTGACGGGTCAAACTTATAATAGTTGCCTCTTCTCATCCTTGTGAGTATCAAAAACTTGACGAATAAGATACTTCAAATTTATTGTTATTTATAGGTTACTCTCTTCGACATATCCAATAACTTTGCATCAATCCAAGATAGATAAACCCAGTTAAAGAACTCAATAATTCTCTAAAATACCATATAAACTTTAAAATCGAGAATACACATTTTGGGATAGTTCCTTGCTTGTTTGTCAGAAGAAGATATTAATTAAAAGATCCAAAGTGGTAAAAAAAAAATTGATTCATTTAGTGAATAAACACAAGCAAAGTATCTTATACATTATATGTCAAAAGGAAAGTATCTCATTTATGGACGATGCTTATTGCTTTACACTAGGTTAAGGCTTTATCGTCAAATAAGTCCTTAAACAATTCTACTACACATCATCCATTCCATGAATAAATGCAAGCAAGGTATCTCATACATGAAATGGCAGACTCATGCATGGATGATGCTTATTGCTTTGTGTGGAATACATAAAATAGAAGTTGTTGTTATTTTTTACTTTAAATTTCCTTTTTCAATTAGAATTCAAATATTATCTTTATTTTATTAATTTAAGACGTTCTTTATTTTAGAAAAATAATTTTTATATAATAGATATTAGAAATCATGTCTACTTTCATCCCATATCTCTCATGGGATATTTTTATCTGGACTATATCCCTTTTATATCTGACTTCATCTTGTTTCGGGTAGAAACTAAACATAGGATAGGATAAATTGATCATTTTCCTAAATTTTGTCTTGACTACCAAACATAGCCTAAATGGTTAGAGAAATCAACTCATAATCGCTTCTTGACTTTTTGAAAGTAGGACCTAACTTCCTCGATGCACCACCTCAACTACAAAAAGCATCAGGTGATGAGTATCATATGTCCATCATTGGCAGACATGGCATGCATTTCTCAACTCGATTATGCCATCGAGTGAGGGGTGTGTAATTGAATTGGTTGTACCCAAGAACTAGATTGCTCCAAAAATAGGTCCCATAATAGATTCAAAATAGGTTCCAAATTTTTCGAACCAGTTTAAATTGATACGAGTATAGGTCTTGAGTCAATACCCACCCAATATCTAGGACAGACTACCTTGTTATGGAACCAGTTTTATAAGTGAAAAGGTCAACACTCATTCGTTGTTTGTCCTTCCCCAAAACTCCTCACCTGTCTTTTCTTTTCACCTAGATTTTTTTGGATGAATGGGGAATGGAGTTTTATAATTTATATTTTATGTTACGTGCTTGATTTTTTTATTATTTATAATTGTAGGTGACTACATGTTCATCTTATGGGTTTGTTGTTTTTGGCGAATAGGCATTTCTATTGTTCATCTTTTACTTTAAATCATTTTGTTACTCATAAATTCATATGATTTTGCTATAAATAAATGAACAAAAACTAGGAACCATAATAATAATAATAATAATAATAATAATAATAATAATAATAATAATAAGGTTCTCGGGTAGACCGTGGAACTTAATTGTAAAAATAGGATAGGTTTCAAAACTAGCTCTAGGTAAATAAGATAAGTTCCAAGTTCTAGAGCCAAATTCCAACTATAGAATCTACTCACCCTAGAACCAAATGGAGTGTCTGATGACGTCCTGTGTGATGCTCATCCGGATTGTCAACTGTCATTGCATGAGGAATACTTCAATATCATGCTGTCTAGAAACCATCTTATTAATTGTTTTGCATGAATCAGGTTCGGTGACGAAATATGTTTCAATGAAAGTCATTCTTTAGTTTTATAGGTTCTGTGATGACTTCATATAGAAATGATATAGGTAGACAAGAAAATTGATATCTTTACTTTGAACAAAATTGTACATACACAAACCGTTTTGGAATATAATCAACAACAAAGTTTGGAAAATACAACTGCTTCAATGGAACCGAACGTAAGTGAACTATGTCGGAATTCAATTAATGACAAAGCTCAAGAATGCAAATATGCAATGCCGAAATTTAATCGTCAATGCTATAACTGACACATGCCAAAATTTATCGATGACGTGGATTTGGAAACTGTAGCTGAGAATTATATCGGAATTCAATAAACAACTCGAGTCTAGAAACTAGAAATTAAAGTGCAAGAAAGTAAAGATAACCGAAAGATATTAGATTTGGTTGTTTGTGCGTGAGGGCTCTCCAGTAAGCAAATGCTGGTGTTTAAAGTGATTGTGCTATAACTGTCTCTGAGCAGTTCTCTTGCGATTATAGCCAAGTTCCCTTGAAATCTCGTGCCCATGTTTTCAAGATGTCATGATCTTGTCTTAGTAGTTACTCCCTTAAAATTGTGCTTTTGTTACTCCACGACTTCATCGATTCTGTTGCATTGCTCACTAGTGATTTAAAATTTGAAAACTTATAACTGCATCCTGACGTCTTCTGGCATCCAACTTTTCTTCCTAATCGATAATCAGTCGCCCCTTCTAATTGATATCCTTGTTGACTGTCGCTAGCTATAGGTCGTCGTGTATCAACCACTGATCAATGGTCATTGAAGTACATCAATATCAGTAGAAACCCTTATGATCATAAACAATGGATCACGTGCTTAATAACCTGCACTTTAGTGGTCTATACATCTCGACGACCTAGTCAATTTCTGGTGCAGACAGAAATCTAGAGTAGGGCCAGATTTACCAGTTCCACTATTGTTTATGTAGCTTGATGAGTAACTTATATAGGTTCACTGTCCAACGACAGACGAAGCGGGGGAAGATAAAAAACCAACGTATAAAGGGGAAGCTTTGATTTTATAATCTATTACAGGCTTAATAAAAGACCCCATCTCATCTTAAACCTACGAACCTTTTCTCCGATATTTGTTGTTATTTTATAGCAAATGGGTTGAGCCTACTTGTTATCAGGTGAGTGATGTTTAAATATTCAATAATGATGCATCACATCATCTACAACTCGATTTCATAAACTAGTTTCACGTACATAGTTTTATGTTCAACCTGATAGCGCGTGTGTTACTTTTCTTTATGAATTAATGCATCAGATACTTGTCTTCGCTCATGGACTGAATCAATTCTTTTAGCTTCTTGATTTTTTTTTTTAATAGCAATTGTCTTATAACAAACAAGCAAGGCACCATCTCAGTAAGTATAAATGCATTCCCTAGAGGAGTGATAAGATTCAAACTAAGCAAAACATGACTTTTATCTCCATTTCGGAGCTGTGGAACAAATGGAACATCCGATCTTTTGTCATACTAAGCTTCTTGCTTCAAGTCTTTCTCGTTCTATTTGCGCCCCTTAGAAAAAAAATAGTGAACAGCCGCATCATTTTCCTTTTGTGGTTGGCCTATTTGATGGTTGACTGGGTAGCTGCATTTGGGATTGGGTTCATCTCTCACAATCAAGGAAGCTTGTCCACTTCTGCAATTGAAGTAGATGGAGCACTTCAAGCATTTTGGGCCTCGTTTCTCTTGTTACACCTTGGTGGTCCAAATACCATCATTGCCTTCTCTCTAGAGGACAGTTCTCTTTGGCGACGACACCTACTCAGTTTCATTTTCCAAGTTGGTGCCACTATCTATGTGTATGTGCATATATTTCCCAGCAACCACTTGTTGGCGATCCCAACAATGCTGGTGTTTCTTGCCGGGATAACAAAAAATGCGGAGAGGTTACGAGCACTTAATCTCTCTAGCTTCTCGAGGCTTAGGAAATCAATGCTCTTGAGCCTTTAGTCTAAAAAAATTGCGTTATTAACTGATGAGTCTCTTCATGATGATGAAGGTGACCAATTGATTAAAGAACTCAATGTTCAACGGGGAGCTAGATATTCCGATGAAGAAGCGAAGCTTCCTGAGAGCACTGTGGTGAAGCATGCTCACTACTTTTTTCAAATCTTCAGGGTTTTCATTGGAAATCTCATCTTCATATATGAGGATCGCGAAATGAGCCGTAAATATTTCCACAGTGTTTCTACAATAGATGCATTGAGGGTGATCTCGGTTGAACTCAACTTCATTTATGAAGTGCTCTACACAAAAGCGTTGGCAATATATTCCTTGTGGGGCTACATTTTCCACTTCATAGCCTTCACTAGCATTGTGTTGGCTTTTGTTGTGTTCAATCGCTTGAAGAAGCATGGGCTCTCCAAACTCGATGTGGAAATTACTTATTCCCTTCTTTTCGGAGGGATTGCTCTTGAAGTGATAGCTCTATTCATGCTTGTTTTCTCCGATTGGACTGTTGCTGGAATCAAGCGGTACAACACAGGATCATCTAAACTAGATTCATTTCTCCATAAGTTGGTATCTGCCACAGATAACCTAAGGAAGCCTCGCTTCGTCATGGGTGGAGTAGAGCGTAACATCAATGCTGCTTACATGGTCTTAGACACACCATTTATATTTCGAAGGTGGTCAGAATCCATCTCTGCTTGCAACCTTTGCTCTGAGACCTTGATGGAGAGTCCGAGAAAGATGTATAAGTATCATCGTTGCTCTAGCAATTTTCGACTCTGTGAAAAGATCATCTCTTGTCTCCATCAAGCCAGTAAGCAAATTGTTGGAGGCTATGGTCTAAGGAAAAAACTAATGATTACAAATACGAAGTACGTGTCCAACAATCCATTTATTAAGAAGTTATGGATCTATATTTTCAAGGAGGTGAAACGCAAATCCAATAATGCAAATAATCTGAGAGAGGTGAGGAAGATATTTGAGGCTCGAGGTGATTTGTTTCTCTATAGTAGCCCGGTGGGGATAGAGTGCCACCGTCTTTTGCCATATGTCGCCCAGGCTAATTATGACACTTCTATAATAATGTGGCATCTTGCTACTGAAATGTTGTACAACAAAGATTCCATAGCTGAAAATGATGAAAGGGAATTCAGTAAGATCATCTCCGACTATATGATGTATCTTTTCCTTAATCAGCCTAAGGTGGTGTCCAATGTGGGGGGCATTGCCCAAGTTACATCAGCGGAATTATTGAACCAGCTACGACCCCATGCCAATGGCGCGACCAAGGATGTGGAGGGGCTGTGTAGGAGATTGTCAAGAAACTTCGAAGCGGGAAATTTGGCCCAAGAGATGGAAAGGCTTGGGGATATGAAGTGGAAGGTGATAAGCGGAGTGTGGGTTGAGATGTTATCATATGCAGCAAGTCATATAAAGGGAGAGGTGTGACATCCAGATTTTCGGGTTTTAATTTGACTGGATAAATAGGATCCTGTCTCATCGCTCGTCAATTTATTGACGAGTCCGAAATTTCAATAAAGAAATTATCGGAAGAAAAATTTGAAGCTCGAAAAGAAATAAAAAGGGAAAGCGAAAAGAGAAGAAAAGAAAAGAAAAAAATAATACCATGTGGTATTATATTAGTATTTCTTTTCTCTCCTCTCTCTTCTTTTCTTTCTTTTTCTTTTTCTCTCTTTCTCTCTCTCTCTTCTCTCCCCTTTTCTTTCGTGCGGACAGCCCCCTCCCCACGCCAACTCTCTCTTTCCTTTTCCCCCTTTTGCCGTGTCCCACTTTGCTTTCTCTTCCCTCTTTTACTAGTCAAAATTACTCTCTCTTATCTCTTCTTCTCTCTCCTCTCTCTTCTCCCCCACGTGACCTTCTTCTTCTTCTTCGTTGTTCTTTGTGCGACCCAACCCGAAACCAGCAAACCGAAGAAGAAGAAGCAGCTCGTCGGAGCCGTCGCCGCCCGCACCGCCTCCCGGACGCCTGTCCCACCGCGCACGCCCCCGCGTCCACCGTTCGCTGCCGTCCTCCCCCGTGCGACCTCACCCTTGCTCCGCCTCTGTCCATCTCAATCCGACCACCTCCGGCCGCCGTTTGAGCTCGCCGGACCTCCACCGGCCCTCCCCGGAGTTCCGCCCGCTCCCCCGAACCCTTCTCTACCCCTAACCATCCCTATTTTCCTCTGTTTCGCAGCAAACCAGCAACCCACGAAATGGGTTTCCAGCTGGTTCGGGCTCGTTTTAGGCCGTTTCCGGGCCCCGGATCCGTGAGCCACTTTGGGAAGAATCGTTCCTCGCGTCGCCGCCGTCGGATTGATCCGATTTGCGCGCGATTTGGTGAGTAATCTCACTAATCTTGGATTAGTTGGCTAATTATGCTTAAGGTTGATTTAGATTTAATTAATTATGTTTAGGTTGTTAGATTAAAATAAATTAGCAATTATTAGTCAATTGTGATGTGATTTAGATAAATTGATTGTGTAATCAGCAAGTAGACGTGGTCTACTAATTATTGGAAGTGTCTCGGGATTTTTCCCGACCCTTAGTGGGCTCCAATTAGGCTTTTCGGGCCTAAGTGGATTTTTTGTATTTAAATATTAATTTTCGGAATTAAATTAAATAATTATTTATTTTCTGAAAATTCAAGGGAGACGGTTCGGAACCGGAATATTGTGCTGATGACTGTGGTGAAATCCGTTTATTTAATCGGGCTTTAATTTGAGCTAAATGGGATTTTTAATATTAATTATTTAATATTCGAAATTAATTAAATAATTATTTATTTTTCGAAAATTCAACTGAGAGGGTCTGGAACCGGAAAATTATGCTGATGACCGTGGTGAAGTCCGTTTATGTAATCGGGCTTTATTTTGAGCTAAATTGAATTTTTAATAATAATTATTTAATTTTCGAAATTAATAAATAAATTAATTATTTTCGGAAATTAAGATTTTGATGGCCGACGACCGAAATGTCGTGCCGATCGTCGTGGCGCAGTCCGTTTATTTATTTGAGCTCCACGTTGTATGGAATTGAATAAATTGTGATATTTTAGGAATTTACCCTAAATTGATTGGAATCGATGGAGAATGAATTATCGATTGGTGAATGGCCAAGTATGTTTATTTAGCATTTATAATGTTTTGTTGAGTTGATTTAATTATTTGATTGAGAAATCGTTGGGCATTGGTTGTCGGTATTAAAAGTAGATTGGTAACCACGTGAAAGAGGCACGTGGGGTGACAGAGGCAGGCATCTAAAAGGGCACGTGGGCTCGGCGACTTGATGCATCGCTTTGGTGAAATGCACCTGAGAGAATGCACGTGGGCCCAGGCATCTAAAAGGGCACGTGGGCTCGGCGACTTGATGCATCGCTTTGGTGAAATGCACCTGAGAGAATGCACGTGGGCCCGGGCATCTAAAAGGGCACGTGGGCTCGGTGACTTGATGCATCACTTTGGCGAAAAGGGTCGCCTGAGAGAATGCACGTGGGCCCAAGGTTCGAGGCACGTGGACTCGGAGACTTGGAAGGTCATCCTGGGGAATACACGTGGCCTAGCTTTTAAATATCCCACAGTGGGGATTGATTTGTTTGACATGTAATCGACTAGGTCGATGCTTTGATTTGATGTTGTGAATTGATTGACTGAATGGAAATGACCGTGAGTGGTCTTGTTGGAATATAATCGACTAGGTTGATTTGATCGATTGCTTCGATCGGTGATATGATTACTTGGGTGCCTATCATGAATTGTACTGACTTGCAGGTGGGATCTGAGGCCAAGGTAAGTTCTCTGCCCTGTGCGTGTTTAGGCAGCCTTTAGTATAGTAGTTTACTAATCGGGCTTAGTGGGGTAGAACTCGCTGAGACGTAGTCTCATCCCAGTTTGGGGAAAAACATTTCAGGACCCCGATGAGGAGCTGAGGAGGAGTCTAAGAAGGAGAACTCGGAGGTGAAACTTAAAGAGAAGGATTTTTGGAAGAAGAAGATAATCCCGAGAGGGGCCTTGAGTATGGCCTGGATGGGCTGAGAGTCTACCTTCTTTTGAGATCTCTTTTGATGTGAATAGTTATGAATTGGTTTGTGTTTTGTATAAAAGTTTGGTTATAAATTTCAATATGAAAATATGGCCCTGCTTTTCTATCCCATTGTTTTATTGTCTGGGGATATTAATTGCTTCCGCATGTGCTTAATAACCGAAAAGGGTCGGCGATACTAGTCCTGGGATATCGCATTATAAAATCGACCAAATAGAAGGATGTGCATGTGCCTGAGGATCGGGGCGTGACAAGAGGCACATGCGCAAGTGCTAAGCAAAGGTGGGGAGCTTCTAACCTTTGTTTGGCTATTGATGGCTCATTTTGGCTGTCTATATATACCTGAATGGGGCATGCATTATGAACGCCTGGGGGAATGGACCAATTGGTCTCGCTTCTGAATCGCAAGCCTAAACAACCAACGGAATTGCTATTCAGTACGACACTATCGGTTCAATCATTTAATAATTCGTGTATGTTTATGTATAATATGATGTAAATAATCATTGTACTCTGTGATGGAAGCTATAGTTCAATAGCTATAGAATAATTACTACAAGATTTAGTATTATGTTTAATTTCATATCTATGATTTATGCTTCCATGTAATCCCTATGCTAATAAATTAATAAATGGCTGCGAATGCTATGAATATTGCTCAGCGGGGGAAGATTGCATCGAGATATCGAAGCGAAGCAGAGAAGCGGCGTCGGGTCAGAATAAGATAGAATAAATGATCATAATAGATATGACAAAGGTAATTAAGAGGAAGATGATAGAATAGGGGAAACACAGCTCCTCTAATTTGATTTTAACTGGTGTAATTTCAATCATTACTAATATCTATCGGTTGTTACCAAAAACCCTAGCTTCACTCTCATTTCCTTTCTAAGTATCTGGTTTTTATCAACAACTAGATTCATTGATTTTTATTATACAACCAGTTAATTAATTCCTCTTAAGGGTGCAATGTTAAAGCTTCCTTTATCAGGGACTTACCCGATTATATTCTCATGACCCTCAACGAAGTTTCTCAATTCACCATGATAAAGCTAAGGTTACCAGAAAAAAATTAATTTACCACAGAGTTACATAATTGATGTTGAAAATATTACAAATTAAAGTCGAAATCGAGATAACATTCATGCCTGTCCTTGCCACGTCGCGCTTGTTTTCACACTTATGAGGATGAAAATTTGCAATTCACAATGATTATATTCTTATAATCCGTAAGGTGGTGCAATTCATGTATCAGCTAGTGCGATATAAACATTTCCTTACGTGAAAGAGGCTTGCTGTTATCCAGTCTCTAGCATCTTATATCAAATTAGCTATCCTTCGACAACAATCTGGCAATGCCAATAATGTAATCATTTGAAGGGTCCTCCACGGGCGAGATGGGTAAATCTTTGGCAGGTAGAGTTTCGAAGGGTTTCAACTAGAAATATGTAAACGGGGATAGAATTTGCTTCTCTTGCCGTCGGCAAGATGGATAACGATACTAATGATCATTTTCTAATTGTTGTAAGGTAGTGCTGACATTTAGATTTTTATGATATAAAGGTCATATTATTTTAAGAAATAGGAATCTATTTTCTTTTAATATACTTTTTTAGAGAAGCTGAGTGATGGCGCACAAGGGGCCCACCCTTAAAATATAATGACCCCATAGATCCCATTCCCAGAAGTGGGGATCGAACGCCCCACTTTCCCGATCCCGTAAGGAAACTGTGGCCACTAGGCTTAATTCTTTTTGGGAGGAAAACCCCATTAGACTTTAAATTTTATTACAAAACGGCACATAAGATGAATCACCAAATATTTATTTTTGTAGGCATTCAAGTGAACAATTTTTAAGTAAATTGATTGATCTAAAAAAAATATATATGCCATTTACATGATTATTGTACAAAAATTACAACACTTATGGTATCTTTTTCCAGCATATCTCTTCTTCTTTTTTTACAGTCATTCTATTTTTGGTAATTTCAGACATTACACAATTACTGTCTTATTTGCATGATTTACTTTTGGTGATTTTCAATAGATCACCAATTCTACATGGACTCTTAAATGATTTAGCATAGGTTTGTGACAAATTTAGCAAAATAATGATTTACTCCAAATAATGTGAGATATCAAGTTGAAATTTGTAGGATTTAGGAGAATCCATATAAAGAGTAGACATTATTTATTTTTTGGTTTGGTTTCTTTAAACAGAATTTTCATGCACGGAATCTAGGATCATGTTAAATAAAGAAAGGAAGGATGAGGTCAATTCTCCATACCTTTTTTTTTTTTTTTTTGGGGGGGGGGGGGGGGGGGGGGGAATAATCCTTACCTGTTAAAAGCAGAGATCTTGATCGCTTTCTTTTTGTGATTTTTCCAGTTTCTATGGAAGTAATTCCAGAACCACTTCTAATAGTTAGGGTTACGTGGATGAAAATTCTATCCAAAGTAAGTACTATAATAAATGTACGAATGGTGTCTGTGCAATTTTTATTTTGCGATTCAAGTTAATAACTCCGTGCATGACACCTAATTATTAGATTTTCTCTATCCCGCATTAATTTTATGATATTGGTGTCCATATGTCATCAGATTTCTTCAATGCTAATTAATAGAACGATAACGAGCAAACCTTGGAGTGATTTAACAGGATTGCAAGGTAGACCCGGATAACATACTAAGTATAAGTTCTTCCCAACTCTATCCATCGCAATTTTTTTTTCACTTTTCTTAAAATTAAATCATCATTATGTTAAGGTCGCCACTAACCTATTCTAGACTAGTTTGGATCCTAATAAGATACGAGAGATCGCTATAACTAGATATTCGAATAGAGATGTGCCTACACCATTGATACCTCTTTTCAATCTAGAAAAATATTTCCAAACATGAAATTTACCATAAATTAACTAATAGCGCCTCTCAAACATTTTCAAACAGGAAATGCCCATGAACTAGGAAAATGACCAAAATAACCTTTAGATCGAGAAATTGATTAATATGCGTTCTCAGACTTAACGGAAACGCCCCTAAACTCAGCTTTATGAGTGAAGTGACAATATTACTTGTACGTCGGACGTGAAATGCAATTCATCATTTTTTGGAAGGCTACTTGTTTGGCAAAAACAATTTCAGTTTCCTCCATTTTTCCTTGCACGCTAGCTGATAACATTTTTAAAAATGTTCAAAGCATTTACATAGTTCTAATAGAGACACTTCGAGACGCTTTGAGCGGATGTGAAAAAATTAAGCCCGTATGGGAAAATTTTTTATGGCAAACAAGAACCGGTCCTCGAAGACACAGAGAGTGTGCCAGAGACTCCTATGCATTCTGTTTCAGAGAATGAGAACCAGCAGCAGGATCAGCATGTAAACAGTATAAGGGGACAGGAAAATGCAGAAAAGATAACCCAGAAGGCAACCAGTTCAACGACACAGCAGCTAGCAATACAACTAATGGGAGAAAACAGACCAAAAAAGAGAGGAAGCCGCTGTATTGATGAAGCATCAGCAATGGTCCTATATGAAGAACAGCAAAAGGAGGAAGAAAGAACATTGTTTGAGGCTGAAACAGGGGAGAACAAGCTGATCAGGCATAAATCGAAAAGCACTAAGCACCAATCTGCAAAAAAGGGCAAGCGTTTCTGCCCTTACGGTGCGCAAAGTTCCCAAACACTAGAGATTGACAGCACTTAGCTGATAGAGACCCCGATTGAGGAAATGAAGAAGGCATGTCAGTGGGCTTTGGTGGCTAGCCCTAATAAGCCACCAACAAAGCCATGAAACTATTAAGTTGGAATTGTCAGGGGTTGGGCACACCCCTGACAATTCAGGCACTGAGAGTCCTAGTGACTCAAGAACGGCCCAGTGTTTTATTTTTAATGGAGACTAAGAATCGGGAGCAGAAGGTACAACAGTTAAGGAGGAGGTTGAGGTTTCAGCATTGTTTTATAGTGAATCCAGAAGGAATTGCAGGGGGTATGGCTGTGTTTTGGGATGACCAAGTAGAGATATCAGTTGATTCATTCTCCAACAACTATATAAGTGTTCTCTGTCAAGTAATAGAAAACAGACAGCAAATGCAAATTACCTTCGTACATGCCCCTAATGCTTTCCGAGAAAGAATACTACTATGGGAGGATCTACATAGAGCAAGCACCCACTACCACTTACCATGGCTTTGCTGGGGAGACTTCAATGAAGTCCTGTATCACTGGGAAAAATTGGGCGGCAAACAAGTGGAAAACTATCGGATGACAGCCTTCAGGGAGTTTCTTGGGAAATGTTCATTAATGGATTTGGAATCCAAAGGCTGCGCTTTCACCTGGACCAATAACCGAACAGGAGATCAATTTGTTAAGGAAAGACTAGATAGAGGATTATGCACTCTCGAGTGGAGATTATCCTACCCAGATGCAGAAAGCACCGCACTACCAGCTATAGGGTCTGATCACAGCCCTATTCTAATATCTTTACAGACGAGGAGAGCAAAGAAAAGGAGAATATTTCGCTATGAAGCATTTTGGGCAGAAGATGAAGAAAGCGTCCAGATAGTTAGAAAGGGATGGGCTGAAGGGGAATCTCACGGGCTAAACATAGCTCAAAATCTGCAGAAGGTGGCAAAACAATTGGCACAGTGGAGTAAAAATAGATTTCAGAATGCCAAACGGAGAATAGATGAGCTGAAAAGTGAATTACAAAGCCTCACAAAAAAAGTTTATAAAGAATGTGAGGCAGCAAAGAGAATAAATCAGGAGATTGAACAGCTATGGTGGCGAGAGGAGATGTATTGGGGGATGCGGTCAAGGATAAGCTGGTTAAAATGGGGAGACAGAAATACAAAATTTTTCCATGCAACAACCATTCAAAGAAGAAACAGAAACAGAATTACCTTACTCAAGGATGCCAATGATGAGTGGGTGCAGGAAGATCAACCATTAAAAGAAATGACAGAAACTTTCTTCAAGAACCTATATTTGTCAATGGGGGCTCGCGCCTTTCAACATGTCATACAACAAATTCCAATCTTAGTAGACGAAAGAATGAATCAAAGATTGCTAAAATCTGTCACAATAGAGGAGATAACAGAGGCAATGCAACAATTAGGAGCTAATAAGGCTCCAGGACTGGATGGGCTGAATGGGTTGTTCTACAGAAATCATTGGCCAGATCTAAGTCAGGGGATTTTCAGTGAAGTTCAGAATTTCTTTGATACAGGACACTTAAACCCAGACCTAAACAGAACCCTAATCACCCTCATTCCCAAAGTTAAAAACCCAGAAAAGTTAGAACAATTCCGACCTATTAGCCTATGCAATTTCATTTACAAAATCATCTCCAAAGTAATGACCAACGGACTGAAACCCTTACTACCCAGCATTATTGCCGAAGAACAAAGTGCCTTGTGGGGGGAAGACAAATCCAAGATAATATCTTGATTGTACAGGAGGTGCTACATAAGCTGCGAACTCGGGAGAGGAAGAGCAAATTTCAAGCTGTCCTTAAGCTAGATATGCAAAAAGCATACGACCGAATTGAATGAGACTTGGGGTTTTGTGACCATGGGTTAAATGGGTGATGCAATGCGCATCTACAGTGTCATTTAGCATAAACTTCAACGGGGAATCCCTCCCTTATTTCAAGCCAACAAGAGGACTACGACAAGGTGACCCGCTTTCCCCATATCTATTCATTCTAGTGGCCAATGTTTTGTCCCTCCTGATGAAACAAGCAATTTCAAATGGCACCCTACGAGGAATACAGCTAAACAGTTGCTGCCCAATACTCTCACACCTATTATTCGCGGATGATTCGATATTTTTCCTTCACGGTACAGTTGTGGAATGTCAAAATTTGGCAGCCATCCTACACCAATACTGTTTTGCCACAAGGCAGGCCATTAATCTCAACAAATCAGGTATCCACTTCAACAAAAGCTGTCCCACGAATTTGAGAAGGAACATGGCGGAGATGCTAAGAGTTAAAGAAATAGACAAAACGAGGAAGTATTTAGGGATCCCCTCAGATTGGGGAGGTTCAAAAAAAGATGTATTTGCATGGATTCTAGCAAGAGTAAGCATGAAGTTAGAGAGTTGGAAAGAAAACTTGCTGTGACAACTAGGAAAGGAGATATTGATCAAGTCCATAGTGCAGGCTATCCCACAATATGCTATGTCCATCTTTAAACTTCCAGTCTCAATTTGTAAAGCCATCAAGAAGAAAATAGGAAACTTTTGGTGGCGGAGTGGAAACAAAGCTGCTGGAATTCATTGGAAAAAATGGGAGCATCTAAAACTCAGAAAAGAAGAAGGTGGGCTCGGATTTAAAGATCTTTTATCCTTCAATAAGGCAATGTTGAGCAAGCAAGCTTGGAGGATATCCCAGCAACCTTCCTCACTCCTAAGTCAACTACTAAAGGGACTATACTACCCACAAGGTGACTTTTGGAACGCTGGAAAAGGATCTAGACCGTCGTGAGGATGGCAAAGTATCGTCGTGGGAAGAGATTTGATAGCTCCTCAAGTGATGTGGGCCGTGGGCAATGGACAGACTATATCAATTCGAGGAGATAAATGGTTGAAAAGCGGAATTATTGGGGGGCCAGCAACAAGAAACGAACCAGAAAAAGTGGCAGCTTTAATCCAGCAACGGGAGGGGAAATGGGATGTGGAAAAACTACGGTCTTTGTTCGATGATAACAGAGTTAAGGAAATCCTAGAAACCCCTATAGGATTACCGTCTACAGCAGACAAGATGATATGGACGAGCAACAAAATATGGGACTATTCGATGAAAAGCGGGTATATCTACTGCAGAAATCAAATAGCAAACACAACAAATACAGCAGCATCCTCCTCTCATCAAACAAAGCCGAATCTCTGGAATCTCATTTGGAAATCAAAGTCTCTACCTAGAGTAAAACAATTTATATGGAATGCATGTCAGAATGCTATTCCAACTGTGGAAAACCTACACAGGAGGCGAATTGTACCTGATCCTTCATGCCCAATTTGCAAAAAAGAAGTTGAAACAACTAAACATGCGCTACTGCTCTGCCCCTAGACCATTGAGTTATGGCGAATGAGCCCCCTGCATCTCCAAATTTCCAGAATTGGGCATCTCCAAATTTCCAGAATTGGGTTAACACAAATAGATGAATGGCTATATTCAAATAGAGAAAACCCAAGTAAAGGCCAAGATTTCAACCTAATTGCCACGGTGTTGTGGTGCATTTGGAAGGATAGAAACCGATTTGTGTTTGAACATCATCCCCTGTCTCCGTATCAGACCCTGTCCAAAGTGATAGCTCTACATGAGAACTACAAGAGCTACAACAGCAAACCAACAACAGAAAAAGAAAACAATACCCATAAGCACAGATGGATTCCACCGCCACCAAACACACTAAGAATCAATATAGATGCGTCTTTTGTCGGAGAAGGAGTCGATAAATCAGATCTGGAGAGGAGTCATGAGATCGGGTACAGAGCAAGTCAAGCTGTGGTGGAGAACAGAGAAGACATCCGTGGAGATGGAACAGCCGACACACCATCGGAGAGTCACAGAGAAACGGAACAGCAAAGAAGCACACCAGCTTCAGAGGAGTGGTGCGCAGGGCCTTCAAATGGAAGATCCGGAAGAAGAGCAGGGCTGGAGAAAACACGAGAAGTGGTCACACAACCTCCCGGCGAAGGATCCCCAGGGACCATGAACAGCCTTGAATTAGAAGCTTACCACAGTGAGGAAGACATAATACCATCAGATCTGGCAGCTTCTAGACAAGTAGAAACCAGAATGAGATGGAAAAAACCAGCGCTTGGGGCAAACAGAGGAGAGACCACGTACAAGGTAGGAGGGGAAGGGGCCGAGAACATAGTCTCCAATCAAGCTATTGAACCGGAGGAGAGAAGGGACATGGGAAAAAATCAGCTCATCCAAGCCCACGAGGGAGATTCAGGCGGGACCGTGAACCGAGATGAATTCAGCACCTCCCCTGTCAGCCGCGTAGTCTCTGGTCAAGTTGTTGAACCGGAGGAGAGAAGGGACACGGGCAAAAATCGGCTCATCCAAGCCTACGAGGGAGATCTAGGCGGGACCGTGAACCAAAAAGATTTCAGCACCTCCTCTGTCGGCCATGAGCGACAACCACCGATTCTGGAGTTGCAGAGACAAAACATACCAGTTCTTCGGGCAAACAGGGGACAGATCGGGTATAGGAGTGCCATCGCCTGCATATGCCGTGACTCGCGGGGAAGCCTCGTCGATGGATTTTCGAAAGAAATCGCAGCCTCTTCAGCAGAACAAGTCGAAGCTGAAGCTCTCATGGAAACCCTAGAATACCTCTCAAGCAGATTGACCGAAGCTATGCAAGTACATTCTGACTCCCTACTGCTCATGCAAGCAGTTCAGCAAAAGACAAAACCAAGTTGGGAAGTGGCAGGGCTAGTGGACCGGATCCGTGATCAAATGGAAAAATTTTCGGGCCTCACTTTGGCCCACTGTAGCAGAGAAGCAAACAAGCTTGCAGACTGGGTTGTAAGAGCCCATCGGCAACAATTCCTCCCCCGTAACTGGGTAACAAACCTCTCGATAGCCTTACTAGATTTACTTACTACTGATGTTTCTAATGTATTAGCGTCGAACTTGTCCAAGTAAATGAAAGTAGATGCATTTCCGATCAAAAAGAAAAAAAAAAAAAAAAAACTGTAGCTGCCTAAGATTTATCAGTCATCGCCTGTGGAAAACGTTTTAATTGATTAAATTGCTGCAACCACAAGATTTTTGTCAACGAACGGCTAATTTGATATAAGATACAAGTAACTGGATGACAGTAAACCTCTTTGATGAACGAAATATTGACATGACAGCAGGTGATACATAAATTGCACTACCTTACGGAACACACATGGTGGCGGTACATTCCGACGTTACGACACCCTCTCGCCCAAGACAGTTGATCATATATCCCAACTCTTCTTTATTAAAATATTTAAATAATAAATCACGTCTCCATCTAATAACTTAAGCTTTTAAAATAATTGACGGTAGCCCCACAAAATCTCATATGGTATCGAAGCTAGAGGTCTTAAGTTCAAAACTTTCTAGGCCCCATTTATCTCTTCAATTAAATTTTCATATTTAGTATTAGACAAAAAAAAAAATTAAACATGAGGGGGAGTGTTATAATATTTAAATAATAAATCGTACATCTATCTATAATTATGCTTTTAAAATAGTAGGTAGTAATACCACAAAATCTCTCATTCTTAACACGGAACATCAACACTAATGAGTTAATGTCATCTCGTGGCACTTGGAGCATGAACTGAACTTTCATCTTCACAAGTGGGAAGTCAAGTTGTGGCGAGAATGAGCAAGAATGTTACCTCAATTTCGACTTTTAATTACGTAACCTTGTGGAAAATTGATCCTTTATGGTTTCTAGCTTTGCCATGGTGAACTGAAAAACTTTATTTAGGGTCTAAGATTTTAATCATGTAAAGGAAGCTTTAACATTGCACCTTAGGAGAAATCAATTAACTGGTTGTATAATAAAAATTGAATGATCTAGTTGTTGATAAAAACCAGATACTTAGAATGGAAATGAGAGTGAAGCTGAGCTCTTTGGTAACAACCGAAAGATATTAGTAATGATTGAAATTGCACCAGTTAAAATCAAATTAGAAGAGTTGTGTTTCCCCTATTCTATCATCTTCCTCTTAATTGCCTTTGTCATATCTATTATGATCATTTATTCTATCTTATTCTGATCCGACAACGCTTTTCTGCTTCGCTTCGATATCTTGATGCAATCTTCCTCCGTTGAGCAATATCCATGGCATTCGCGCAGGCCATTTATTAATTAATTAGCATGGCAATTACATGGAAGCATAAATCATGAAATTAAACATAATACTAGATCTTGCAATAATTTTTCTATAGCTATCATACTATAGCTTCCATCACAATATACTACAAATATTAGCATCATTATATACGTAAACATACATGAAATATTAGTTATTGAATCAACAGTGACATACTGAATTGCAAATTCGTTTAGAAGTTAGACAAATTGGTCCATTCCCCCAAGGGTTCATAGTGCATGCCCCATTCAGGTATATATAGACAGCCGAAATGAGCCATTAATAGCCAGACAAAGGTTAGAAGCTCTCCACCTTTGCTTAGCACCTTCACATGTGCCTCTCCCCTTATATGACTTGCTGCATATGACAGCATCTCAACCCACACTCCGCTCATCACCCTCCACTTCAAATCCTGGAGGCTACCCAACTTTAGGGCCAAAATCCCCGGTCCATGGAGCGGGGATGTCGGTTCGAAAATACCTGACAATATCTTGCACAGCCCCTTCACGTCCTTGGTCGCACCGTCAGCATGGCCCCATAGCTCGCGCACCGTCTCCGCTGATGTCATTTGGGCAATCCCCTCCACAGCAAACGTCACATTGGGCTGATTAAGGCAAAGATACATCATGTAGTCGGAGAGGATCTTACTGAATTCCCTTTCATCGTTTTCGCCTGTGGATTTTTCATTGTTGTACCACATTTCGGTAGCAAGATGCCACATTATTATACTAGCGTCGTAATTAACCTCGGTGACATACAATAAAAGATGGCCACATTCAATCCCCACCGGCTCACTTTCGAGAAATAGGTTACCTCGGGCCTCAAATATTTCCCTCACCTCTGCTAGATCATTTGCATTCTCGGATTTGCGTTTGAGCTCATTAAAGATATAAATCCATAGTTTCTTAATAAAGGGATTTTTGACACGCACTTCGTATTCGCAATCATTAGTCTTTCCCTTGGACCACGGCCTCTTATAATCTCACCAGCTTCTTGGAGACAAGAGATGATCTTTTTAGCCACACAAAATGGAAAATTGCAGATATTAGAAAAAGTGGTGATGCCCCAAGGACGATCATGCTTATACATCTTTGTCGGACTCTCCTTCAAAGTCTCGGAAAAAAGGTTGCAAGCAGAGATAGATTCCGACCACCTTCGAAATATTAATGGTGTATCTAAGACCATGTAAATAACATTGCTATTATTCTCCGCTTCACCTACAACGAAGCGGGCCTCCCTCAGCTCATCCGTGGTAGATACCAACTTGTGGAGAAATGAATCTAGTTTAGATGATCCTGTGGTATACCACTTGATTCCAGCAACAGTCCAATCAGAGAAAATAAGCATGAACAAAGCTATCACATCAAGAGCAATTCCTCCAAAAAGAAGGGAACAAGTAATTTCTACATCAAGTTCAAAGAGCCCATCCTTCTGCAAGCGATTGAATAAAACAAAAGCCAACACAATGCTAGTGAAGTTTATGAAGCAGAAAATGTAGCTCCACCTGGAATGTATTGCCAAAGCTTTTGTATAGAGCACCTCGTACATGAAATTGAGTTCAATTGATATCACCCTTAATGCATCTATTGCGGAAACTTTGCAAAAATACTCTCGGCTCATTTTGCGTTCCTCACGTTTGAATATAAGGTTCCCAATGAAGACATTAAAGATTTGAAAAAAATAGTAAGCATGCTTCACCATGGTACTCTCAAGAAGCTTTGCTTCTTCTCCATCAGAGTATCCATCCCTTGGAGCATTGACTTCTTCAATTAATTTGTCGTTTGCACCTTGTGAGATTATCGTTTTTCCAAGCCGGAGGCCTGAGAGCATTGATTCCCTAAGCCTTGGGAGGCTCGAGAGATTAAGTGCTCGTAACCTCTCCACATTTTTTGTGACCCCAGCAAGAAACACCAACATCGTGGGGATCACCTGTGACTTGTTGATGGGAAATATCTGCACAAACACGTAGATAGCAGCACCAACTTGGAATATGAGACTGAGCATATGTCGTTACCAAAGTGAGCTGTCCTCTAGAGAGAAGACAGTGATGGTGTCTGGACCACCAAGATGTAGCAAGAGAAATGAGGCCCAAAATGCTTGAAGTGCTCCATCGACTTCAGTTGCACTAGCAGACGAATTACCTTGGTTGTGAGAGATGAGCCCGATCCCAAATGCAGCTACCCAGTCAGCCATCAAATAGGCCAACCACAAGAGGAAAACAATGCGGTCGTTCGCTATTTTTTTTCTAATGGGTGCAAATAGAATGAGAAATACCTGAAGCGAGAGGCTTAGTATGACAAAACCTCGGATATTCCACTTTTTCCAAAGATCTAAAATGGAGCCAAATGCCATGTTTTTTCTTAGTTTGGATTTTATCTCTCCTCTCTAATATAATTTTGGGTACAACAAATCTATAGGAGGGATAATGGGGAATATATATACATGTTGAGATAGTTCCTTACTTGTTTGTCAATAGATGGAATCTATTCTTTTCTTCTTCTTTTTTTGGACGAAAGATGGAATCTATTCAAGAACCCAAGAAAGTAAGGGATCTCGTACATTAAATGGCAAGAAAAGAAAAAAGTATCCCATCTATGGATGATGCTTATTGCTTTATGTTGGATTGACATTTTATTGTCAAATTAGTCTCGTCTCAATTCTACTTGCACTTTGATAGGTGACTACCTGAATTTTGAACTACGAAACTTCATTATCCATGATTAACTTTGGGAAATGTTTGACGATACCACATCTAACCAGACACGTTATAATTTTTTATGAATAAGATTCTATTTAAGGAGTCGAATGAGTGTGAAGATAGGATAAGTAGGTTATCCTCCATATCAGGAAAACCAAAAGAACAGTTAGCAGCCACTTTTCTCGTTAAGCAAGCAAACCTTTTTCCCCAGGAAGTTCATGGGTTTGCATTGGGCCTGCTAAATATCTTCTCCATCAAGTCTGGTTTTCAAATTTATAACATCCGCTTGTGCATTTCTTTTGCATGACCATTTGCTTCGAACTCTTCTACACATTCAACATCATTTCACTGCGTAACTCTTAGAAATATACTTTTTATACTCGCTAGTCTGCATCATTCATACATATTCGACTCGTTTATTGATCGTGTTATGTCTTTAAAAGCCAAACGCGACACTTTTGTGAATTGATTTGTGCAACACAATACTTTTAAGAGATAAACCCTAATAAAAGGATGTTTAAATGTTCAGTAGTGTGTCTAAATGTATCTAATCAGATCACGTCAACCCATAATATTTAACTAATCGTTTCTAAACATGTCATAATTAGACTAAAGAGGTCAATTAGTAAAGGATGAGTAGTAATTTATGTATAAAAATATTAACCGTCAAAACTCAATCACAATCATGCTTCCTTTTCACGTCATGTTACCGAGTTGTGTAAAAAATTAGCCACCCCACCGGGGAGATGCTTCGATCCCTGACCTGACTCTTTTTCTTTAATTTGGACCCAGTTACTTTTTGTCTTTTTCCGTCTTCTTTTTTTTTTTTTTAACTTAGTCCCATTTATGTTCTTTCTTTTCCCCTTTTTCTTTCACGGTCCCCAGGCAGTATCCTTAATATGCACGAAATTACGTGATTCGTGAGTCACGTTAAATATTTTTGAAAATTACGCGATTGGGGTCCTATAATTGACGCGCAGCCCTTGGCTCTTTGTTCGAAGTTCACCGATCATAGAAAATAAAATTATAGAACATTTAAATTAATAGCTTATTCAACTGTACTTCACAGCATTTACCATTTCCGTTCCAAAGTCTGAAATCGAGTAGGCGTTTCAAGCTTCGAAAGATGATGGAAAATTGGCGACGTTCTAGTATGTTTTTGTAGATATCAGATGTTTAATATTAAAAATTCTTAAGTTGCAAGAGTCGCAAGAGAATGAACATGCAAAAATACGAAGATTGATACCACAAAAAACCTCAAATTATACTAACTGTGACACAAATATCCCGAAATTCTTTTTGCATCGATAAAAATTCTAAACTTGTCCATTGTAACAGATACTCCAAACTTTGGTTTTGTCATAAAAAACTTCGAACTTATATAAGTGTGATAAATATACACTGGATGAAATTAAAATAGAGGATATATATATGTTACACATGTATAAGTTATAGTTTTTTTTTTTTGTGATAAAAACAAAGTTGGCCATATTTACGTCACAATAGACAAGTTTAGGATTTTTTGTGATACAAAAAAAAATGAGATATTTATATCACCATTGATATAATTTGAATTTTTTTATGATATTAAGAAAAGTCATTTTCTTCCCCGTACCTTAACTTGAGATCATTTTAGACAAACGAAACAAAGGATGAAGTAAATTCTCCATACCTGTGAAGAGCAGAGATTTCAATGTCGCTTTCCTTCTTTGTTCCTCGTCACTTTTTGGAGTTTTTATGGAAGTAATTCTAAAACCACCCTTAGCAGCTGGGTTACGTGGATGAAAATTCTGCTTAAAGTCACACTGAACGGGGAAGATAAAAAGGGATAGAAAGAAATGGTATGCGTGCAATTTTCTATGCAATTCAATCCGACTTTAATATTATGAGATTTATGCCCATATCAACAGATTTCATTATTGAAAATCCTAGCCTAGGCTGAATAATGTTTAAGCTTCGTACAGACTCGCAAATCCTATCAATCAATTTTCATAAAAGAACTGCCCATAAACTTAAGAAAATGACCAAAACAGCCCTTGAATCGATAAATTAACTCATTTGCCCTCTCGCACTTTAACCAAAATGCCCCTGAACGATGTTACTTATATGTCAGAAACACGAAATGCCAGTCATCATTAAAATGTTTTTTTTTTCTAGAAAATTCGATTTCTTTATTAAAAAAAAAATGCAGAGACGGCCTGTGTATCAAAAAAGTTTCAACGACATAACACAATAGACAAAAGTTGAAAAACCATTAGTGTTAGTATTCCTCTTATTGACGGAAAGAGATGCATATCCTACCTATTATAAGAGCTAGGGACCATCTTTCAGAAGGCTGGTTGCTTGGCAAATACAAAGTCAATTCCCTCCATTTCTCCTTGCAGGCTAGGCTAGCTGATGAGATTTTCACCTAGTCATTTTCTTGCAAGTTATAGTATTTGTGTAGCTTAGCAAGCCAGATGCAGAAATAGTCATGCAAGTCCAAATAGAGTTATCAAGAGAGAGTCGCGAAACTCCAATCTGGCCTTTTTTTCACCTTTAATTTTTCAAAATGTTCAAAGCATTTACTTATTTCATATAGAAACACTTCAAAACTCTAGCTGCCAAAGATTCATCCGTCACTGCCTGTGGAGGACGCTTTAAATGATTAAATTGCTGCAACCCCCAGATTTTTGTCAACGGACGGCTAATTTGATATAAGATACAAGTGACTGGATAAAAGTAAACCTCTTTCATGTAGGAAATATTGGCATGACAGCAGGTGATACATAAATTGCACTACCTTAGGGAACATGCATGGTAGTGGCGCATTGTCACACTACGACACCCTCTCGTCCAACACAGTTGATCATATATCCCACCTCTTTTTAACACGGAACATCAAGACTGATGAGTTAATGTCGACTTGCGGCACTTGGAGCATGAACTGAACTTTCATCTTCATCGGCGCTGTCTTTGCTTTGCCATCTTCATCTCCAACCTAGACCAAGAAGCTCTTTGAAGTCAAAATTCATCGCTAACCCTAGGGAACTTATAAAAGTGATTTTCATGCGATAAGCACTTTAGATCAAGGGAAACAAAAAATCCCTAACCTTATCTTACCGGGCACTAGGAATTAGGAAATAGTTTTCCTTTCATGCAGGAAATATTTAGGTACTTAATTGTGTGAATGCCAAGGCTATTCACATTCGACTAATCTAATATAACTACAGAAAGTAGATAGAGATGTGCCATTGAGCCCAGCAACTCTTAGGACCAAAAGAGAAACTTCTTCACATTTTGGGTACTAGATTTGTTATTTCCCTAAGAGCTGACCCCACTAAGTGGGATAAGGCTTTACGTTGTTATAGTACTTTTACTCAAATCAAT
Source organism: Eucalyptus camaldulensis (assembly GCA_019915185.1). Lineage (NCBI taxonomy): Eukaryota > Viridiplantae > Streptophyta > Magnoliopsida > Myrtales > Myrtaceae > Eucalyptus > Eucalyptus camaldulensis. Next base: position 4,458,000 of record JAHSVA010000014.1, on the reverse strand, counting down.
ATAGCCTTGAGGCATCAATGTGGAAATGCGCTCATGTACAGCACTTACCCAAAGAGATGCCCAACCTACGCGGACCTCCGAATCATACCCGGCCTTAAACTTGAAATCCTTGCCATAAGTATGCTTGTAGACTGCACTCCAGTAATCGCTATCAAAATTGTACCAGTAGCTAAACATTGAACAAATAATATTAATCACAACATGTCCCTCCATTGGAAAAATTAAGCTGATATGAAGTATTGAAATAAATTAAAAAAGAGCACAGAGAAGAGTAATATTAATCACAACATGTCCCTCCATTGGAAAAATTAAGCTGATATGAAGTATTGAAATAAATTAAAAAAGAGCACAAATAAGAGTACGGAGTTTACTGACATAGTAAAATTAGGTGTCAAAACAAAATGAATGAACATAGCTTAAGTAATGGAGAACCTGTTATGATCTCCAGCAAAAGACCAGCAAGTAAATGTAAATTGATGTTTAATACCACCTCACTGCCTCTGTTTAGGGAACTTCATACTCTAAATGAATATCCATCATCAAGAAGTGTATGCCAGTTTGGGTAATTGATGACAAAAGCATTGCTTCAAAGGCAGACTTCAATACCTATCGTGACACCTAACATGTCCAAAGACTAATCATGGCTAACCAAATTGACCATGAGTCTGTGACAGTGCTTTTTCTTGTCATTGAAGAATTTGAACATGAGCCAAAAAGAGAAGTCAAGTGAGGAACTCTGGATTAAAAACGAATGTCTACCTAATCATTTTTCGGTCATGGTCACAACAACAGCTACTTCATCAGCAAAAACTAAATAATATAGCTGATGGGCCATAAGCAACATCTACTGCCAAATTCATCACTGAAGTGCTAGATCTTATAATCAGACTAAGTCACTAATCAGTGGGATCAAAAAGGCATGATGAAGTATTCTAACCTCAACTTGCTAGAAGGACTAAATCTACGCTTGAGTGCAACTGAGAGAGCATTCGAAGGCAGAGAAATGGTTGGGATAAACGACAGCTCCTCATCCTGCAGCTAACATAATGCTCTCCATGTTAGGGCATGGAATATGTTCACACAGAATGAAATGAAACCATATTGAGCAGTAAATTCCTAGACTAGGAGAAAAGAAGTACCCAATAAAAGAAAAAAGGAAGCCCCACGAGTTCAAAATACACAAAAGCAAACAGGAACCACCTTAAAAGCATATCTTAGTTTCAGTTCTTCCTCAGCATATTGGGCACTGCACACTCCATTCCAGATTTGACTTTTAAGAATCCCATTTATTGACAACGTTTTCTTCACTTCCTCCTCTTCTCTTTCTTCCAGTGAAACTTCACCAAGAGGGAACTTTAGTGTCGCCTTTGGCTATAAATAAGGATAACAAGTCAATACAAGAATGATTAGACAGTGATAAAATATATGATCACAAATAGTTCAGCATAAGGGCGATGATGAACAATCTCCTCCCTGAGGTATGGATTTGAAAATGTCATGGAGAAAAATCTTTAACAATAATGCCTCCCCGGCATGAAACTTCTAATCTTCTCACAAATTGGATGTTTTTTTATAAATGGAAAAGATTTTTGTGGCTCAGGACATACACATTTCCAAAGTGTATGAGAAGTGGAAAGAAAATCCAACAAGAAAATTGCAGATGCTTGGCAGAGCAGTGCAAAAACTAGACCTCATGGGCACCTTTCAAACTGAATTGAGGCTTGTTCGGCCCATTGTTTAGTACCCATACCCTTCTGCTTTTCCTAGTGTTCAAGTCACGTCGACATATTAGCCGACATACCAGCCTCGCAGGCACATGGACAATGGTTAAATATTTCAATTTCAGCAAATGGGCGGCACCAGGAGCACACAACTCGTCATTATAAACCAGAGGTTACATAAGCACATCTAAAAGATGCTTCAACAACCATGCAAAGGGATCTACTAACCAATCCCACAGTAGGTACGGGAGACGACAGCTCGAGCGCATAACCGGGTTCGGCAAGGTCCGCAACCAGCGACATAACTCCTTGTTGTGCCTGATGAAGCAGAATACTCAGCACAAGGTAATCAATGGCCACAAGCCGCAAGCTCAGCTGAGAAGGCAAAAATTCAAGACCAACACGCATTTACCAAATCACAAGCTCACATAAGCAACACATTACCATAAACCCTCCATCCGATGAACAGCAATCGATCTCAAAGTTCGCATTTTTCAAAAAAAAAAAAGAAAAAAAAAATCCAGAATTTCCCAATCAATCGAGCAAATTTCGAGAATTCAATGGAATCGGAGTGGAATCGAGGGGGGCACCTTGACATCGTGCTCGGCCTTGAGGTGCAGCCTGGGGCCGACGTCGAACGCCGAATGGAGGAGCGCGCTCTGCTCCTCTACGTGGTAGTGGAAGGAGAGGTGCCTGGAGACGAAGGCCAGCCGGGGCTCCGCGACCTCGCCCTTCCAGTCGTTGCGGAAGGAGAGCTTGAGCTTGGCAGGCCGTCGAGGAGCTTGCAGGAGACCTTGTGGGGGAAAACGGAGCTGTCGCTGTCGTACTCGGACGTGACCCGGAGGGCCGGCCGCCTCGGGAACGAGAAGAGGATCCGCGGCTGCTGCTGCTGCGGCTGCGGCGGCGGCGGCGTCGTGGATAATGTAGTTATTTTACCATTTTATTCAATTCTCTAGTTTTTCTCCTCCGCGTTCTGTGCTCGTCGGCCTCTATCTTTTTGTTTATGAAAATTCTTGAATGATTTCTCGATGAACAGGATCCTCAATTATGGTTGCTCCAGAGATTAAAATGGGCTTCCCGTTTTGCACGTGGATTGAGTAACATCCAGTTCATCGCGGGGACCCTCCTTCCCTGCTAGCCATCGCTTCGATCCGGCCGAGTCATTTACTCTATTTTTCTGTTTTTTTTTTTTTTTTTGCCCAAAGGATGCGCTATGGATTATGAAGCAACATTTTCATTAAATAAAGAAGAAGAAGAAGAAGAAGAAGAAGAAGAAGAAGAAGTGGATTGCCATGTTCTTTTATTCGTTTTTTTATCTGAACTGTTTTGAGACAATACAGATGCAGATAGAGATAAGTTGGTTCAATCAAATGGAAAGATTTGCTTAGTACCTCTCCAGAATCTTGGAAGTGTACTTTTCCTATCATCGTGAAGCATATACTTGACCAGAGGTATGCTTATTGAAACATCTTGATTCAGGACTTGGTTTTTATTATCTTCTCATCATTTATTATTAACACTTACATGTCATCTTTGTGCAGGAGTTTACCTCCACGATCCACCAGCAATACTTGCATCTATTAATCCTTCACTTGTAACTTTCACTGAAGGTCTGGTTAGAGTGCAAACAACTGGTATCACTAGAGGGCTTACTATACTATATAATGGACAGAAAAGGTAGGTGGAATGCCGCAACTCAATTATCGGGGCCTTTTTCAGATCGCTTGTTATACTAATTCAACATAAAATTTTATGAGTGCCGACTGCCGTTGATGGGCATCATGTCATGGAGCAAGGCTGTTTGACATTAGTTAAACCTAATAAAAAGTCCAGGATCTAATTAATATATTGTGAAGGGCACAGTGCTGGATTTGAAATCTGCTTAAACTCTGGAAAAATAAAGAGTTAGTTCCTAGAAGTTTCGATTTTGAAAAGATGCTACCAGTGGAAACAGCAGCACCATTTGTCAAATTTGGTAGTGTTCTGGTTCCGGTCTTAGTCTTATATGCTTCTTCTTGTTGCCCCTATTATTGACCAACCAGATTTGCGTCTCAAGTACCCTTCAAGGGACAGAATATTATTTTATTTTTTTCCTCTTCTATTGTTGCTGTGCTGAATAACAAAGAATAGAAGTATCGAGGATAGGTACTGTTTCTAATTTAAACTGTAGGAGGTTGCATTGCCCTTCTCATATGTTATGCTTGTAGAAGTTCCTTCACTTGAGTATGCTTTTTCTAACCGCCCAGCTATACCGACTTTGTCGAATAGGTTCGGCGGACACACGGAATGGTCCGCCAAATCGACAGTGAAGGTGGCGGTGACTGTTGATGCTCCCTCTGTTGTGAAATTAGTCCTGGATCGACTCATGGGGTCCTGACTTGAGATGGCGCCAGGTAATTGATCGAATGAATCGGGTGAAGCTCATCATAAACCGAAGAAGGCTTTGTTCGATGGTCACAGCGCCAGATGATTAGCTCAGGAATCAAAATGCCGGTTGCCAAGGGTGGATTCAGAAATTCCATAAAAGTCTAATTTGTTTTTCTTGTATCATGTTGAAGTGACCGTGTGCTTCTTGCGATAAGGTTGTCCCATTTATGAGTCTGAATTGACTATCATAATTTGGCATGTCGCCTGAAATGAATCCTTCTCCTTATCGTCTTCTTAAATGCTTGGCAAATTTCTCTGGGACCGTCTTGGGTATAGGCCTGTGTGGGAAGCTACCTGGAGCTTATCTAACTTAAACGAAAAAGGAAAGATGTAATTTGGATGATCGAACCCCTTTCTCCTCCACTTTGCCACTTTGCCTCTTCACTAAAACGAGTGCGTCGGACAGACGTGTCATGGGCCTAGAAGTGGACGACCCAAGAGGTTCCCCAAGGTCGACCCCAACTCGCCCATGGACTTCCTGCTGTCACTCGGATTCCCACCAAGTCTTCTCCCCGAATTGCAAGGACGGGCGAAGATGTCATTAAGCTAGATTACGGGAGTCTGTTCCCTTTCATTTATGTCGGTAGATGGTAGTTAAGTACTTATGCCGGTGGTTGAGGCGGTGCGATCTCGTCCACCGATAGAATTCTAGATCAATGGTTGTAATCCGAGGCCCTCCACTATAAAAGGGGGGAGTCCTCCTTAATTTGAGATTATCCACTACTTCCGCAATACAAAGCAAGTCTTCTTTCCAGAGCTCTTCTCTCTAGATATTTTCTCTCTCTACGATCCGGGTAAGGCGAGCGAGTGAGCGTTCGATTGTGTAAGGCTTAGCTTAGGCGCTTTGGCGATCCATCCCGATCCTAGAGTGCCCGAGTCGCCGAGCGGTCACGATCCCAATCGATCGGCCCGTGACAAGTGGTATCAAAGCCAAAGAGAGATCTGTATCCAAGAGATTGAAGAGCACCAACTGTTTGAAAGAATGTCAAGCCAAGATGCGAATATAGTTGGAGAGGCTGTGCCAGTCAAGGACACACGCAGCAAATCAAAGAAGCGAGATGCCTCGGTGGATGCTGCGGCTACGTTCGATGAGAAGATCGGGAAGGTTCGGAGTGCCGTGCTCGAACTCATGGAAGGTCTTGACGATGTGCGAGACCGGATCATGGAGGTTGAGGGCTCGCTCCATGAAGACTTCACGACCGGCATCAACCAAGCCACGGCTCCACTATTCGACAAGGACGAAGTTCTCGAAGCATCGATCGATGGTTTGAACGAGCGCGTCCAAATAATCGAAGAGGTAAGCCCGTGTAGGGACGAGGTCGAAGCCATGAAGGCGGAGATCCGAGAGCTCAAGACCGAGCTCGCCCTATGCAAACTTAGCATCACGAATGGTGCGGTGCCTGCTCAAACGGTGACTAAGATTGAGGTCCCGAAGCCAAAGGAGTTCAAAGGCAACCGGTCTGCCCAAGAGGTGGACAACTTCGTGTGGAGCATGGAGCAGTACTTCGGCGCCGTCAACATACACGACGAGTCGATCAAGGTACGAATCGCTTCCATGTTCTTGTCTGATACGGCGATGCTGTGGTGGCGTAATAGGTGCGATGAGATTCGACGCGGCGCTGATCCCGTGAACACGTGGGACGACTTCGTGAGGGAATTCCGCGACTACTTCTTCCCCGAGTTCGCTCAACAAGAAGCCCGAAGCAAGCTCCATCGCCTCGAGCAAAGAGGTACGATCCGAGAGTACGTGAAGGAGTTCACGGAGCTCAAACTCCAGATTCGCAACCTGAGCGAAGAGGAGGCTTTCGGAGCGTTTATGGATGGACTCAAGCCATGGGCACAACTTGAGCTGAAGCGGCGAGACGTGAGTAGTCTTGCGCGTGCGCTGAGCATGGCCGAGTCACTCGTCGACCTCACCAGAGTTGAACCAAGAATCAACCGAACAAGAGACTGGAGGTCGGATCGACCCGAAGACGACATGAGAAGCTCTCCCCATGGCACGCATGATCAAGGCGGCCAAGCCAAGTGAAATAGCTAGTACGAGTACCTAGAGGGGGGTGAATAGGTATACAAAAATTTCTCGAAGCTTGCACGATATCAATTAGAGAACAGTTAAAAATTCAATCGCAAGACTGAGTAAGGGAAAGAGAGAATTGAACACTCGGTTTATAGTGGTTCGGCTTGATTCAAGCCTACGTCCACTCTTCTGCACTGACAGCCGATTGGCTGGATTCCACTATGATCAAAGAGTTGTTACAGTGTTGATCTTCCTTGATTTCTAGGTGTAGATGATCTACCACACTCACTCAAGGCGTCACCAAGTATAAACACTCTCTGTATACAATTTCGCTCAGTCTCAACTAACAATCAAGGATCTTCAGACTCTGGAATTTTTCTATCGATCACACACTTAAAACAACTAGAACGTCTTCCTTTTATACTCCTTCATGCCATCATAGCCGTTGGCACTTACCAAAGGAATTCCTCCAATCTACCCGTTGGACGGAATCAATCAAGAAGATCATCCGAGCTATTTAAGGAATCTGATGATAGCCCATTAATCATGTTCGCCCATACAATCAGGATCTCGGTTTCCAAGAATAGAATAATCCAAGATTATTTCGTCGACCATCGGATCTTCAATCGATCTTAGATAAGAATTAAAGAATCCGAAATGATTATCCAACCAAAGAATCTATTCCAGAGGATAGGATCGAATCCTCAACCATAAACCTCGGCTTTGGATTTCCTTCAACACTGGATTAGAAAGACTGTCAGTGAGAATAGACTTAAGTCTTGAGTCCTGAGTCTTAAGTCTTGAGTCTTGAGTCTTGAGTCTTGAGTCTTAAGAGAGCAAAGTCTTCAGACTGACGATCTCCGAACATCCAGACTTTAGACTGAAAGAAACGTTTTGTCAGCTTCAAAATATTCTGGAAAGATTTCTCCAACAATCTCCCCCTTTTTGATGGTGACAAAACTTTCTTGAAGATTTGAACAACTTTGACCTGCAAAACATTTCTCAAGCAATATGGCTAACTCATAAAGATTAATAAAACAACCAGACTCTGCATCCACAGAAAATTGGTTAGTCTTTCATGAGAAACACCATATAACAACACTTGAATAAATGCAACCAGTCAAGTTCATAATCCACAGCCAATTCAGTCAAATTCACACCCAAGTTCAAGTTCTCAAGTCATACTCAAAACTAAACATAACCACAAAGGTCAAAGTTTTTAAAAAATGAATGAAAGTTCAAATTGGTTCTCCCCCTTTTTGTCAGCATTGAAAAGGGTGAGAAAGGAGTCATGTCTGCTTGGGAATGCGCACGATCTGGAAATCCCCAATGGACTGGACTACTCCTTCGAGCTTCTTCAGGTCTTCTCGCAGATGAGCTACCTCTTCTCTCTTGGCATTGGCTTGAAGTTGCAGAGCAAGGTCTTTGAATTTATCTTCCAGAGAGACTGAAGATGCTTGTCCAGCTTGCTTCAAAGCTTGGATTTCACAGTCCAGAAGATATATCTGGTTACGCATTTCCAAAAGAATATTCATGATACTACGAAAATCTGCAAAATCATCCGTCTGTGTACTGGCATTGGCTTTCTCAGATGGTGTGTATGCAGACGATGGCGCTTCTGAACGGTCTGGCAGATTTGGAATCGACGTATCACCTTCTTCAGGCAATTGAGAGACCTGAACTTCTTCTGGGTCTTCTGGTGATTGTCTTAGATCTTCAGCAGCATGAGGTGGAGACCTCTCTTGCTCGCTAACTCCCCCTGTCTCTAGGACATCGAAAGGGGAAGAGTGAAGATCATTCTCTTGATTTCCCTTCTCTCCAGATTTATCAGCAGACTGTTCTTTTTCTTCTTCTCCTTCTTCCTCAACTTCTTTCTCCTTCTCTCTCTGTTCTTCTTCTTCTCTGCTCTGCTGAAGTTCTGTCGGATAAGACACAGAACGTCTTTTTCTTGTCAGTGCTGGTATAGTGGGATCTTCATCATCTTCATCCTCATCCTCATCCTCCAGGATAAGAGTTCTTTTCCTCTTTTTCGATGAAGCACCAATGGCTTCCTTTCCTTCCCTTTTTGAAGCAGACTGGACTGGAGATTTCACTTTGAATTTCTCCATTGCCTTAGAGAGTTCTTGCAGATGCATCTTCATTAACATTTTCAACCCTACCACCATCTTATCACACGATCGAACACAAAAAGTATGTGGCAGTTCAATATTCAGATGTCTGAAGATCTTGGTCACCAGACCAGGATAAGGCAATTGTCCTTTGTCTTTTGACACTGCTCTGTACATATGGAAAAGAATAGTGTGCGGGAGAGAAAACTTCCGTCCTGAGTTGATCGCATACATCAACTTTGCTTCAAAAAGAGACACAGAGGTCTTTGACGTAGACTTCGGTCTGAGACAATTGATCACAATCTTGTGAAGCACAATGTTGATGGCATTCATCCTGGAATAGATAATTTTCTTATCTACATCCCTATCTTTGACAAGATCCAGAGTAGTTCGAGCAGGTGAGACTTTGATTGGGAGATAGCGTCCCCGTTCAACTCCAACTATGTCCGCCAACATATTCACATCTACCACATAGACTTTGTCTCGAACACTGAATGAAATTCTATTCGCATCCAAAAAGCTAAGATTTGAATAGAAATAAGCGGTCAGTTGATCATACTCGTCTGTAGAGTCAGAGCAGAAAGTCTCAAGTTAAAGCAAATTCAACTTCTCTCTTAGGTTCAAGTTGATGGAATCCAGAAAGTCAAAATCGACACTTCTAGGGTTGATTACCCCTCTTTTCAACAGCCTGAAATACACTTTTTCCTGATCCTTGGATTTAAACAAATCCATCCGATTTCCTTTCACCTTTGCTGCCACACCCATTCTCGGTTTAAATTCAAGGAACATTTTGTCATCATCGTTCCCGTCAATCAGATTTTGTCCTGGCATACGAGGATCTCTTGGAATGTTCGCAAGAGCCTCCTCTGCTCTTCCTTTCGGAGCAATTCCCAACTCTTCCATTCTCCGCAGAAAAAGATACTCATTTCCATAATTTTTGTCCTTTAGAAAGTCATCTATATAATTTAATGAAGAACCGGTGCTTTTCAACGCACGATAAAGCTTATAGATAACAGAAGGTTTTTGGACTCTTACTGGGTCGGCATCCTCGATTATCTCTTCTTCCAGATTTTGACTTGCACTTTGTGGGGCAGGAGATGCTGAATGACGTGGAGGAGAGCGAATCGGACTTTGTCGCTGACTTGGTAAGTCTTCTTCCTCAGTGAGATCGAAGTGAGTCGGTCCCTTCTTCATTCTTTGTGGTCCCCTGTTTGCAATTCTTGATGATTTCCTCGAAGACGACATCTTTCTTTGTCTATTGGAGGATTCCTTCACTTGCTTTTCCCAAGAAAAATGACCACTTTCTCGACAATAAACAAAGAGTAGAAACAGTATCAGGAGGAGAGTGCCTTTTAGGGTTTTGAAAATTAGGGGTAGAATAGCTGTATATATATACCTTGGATTTGAAAAGAGAAGTTTAAACGGTATAAATCAATAACTGCCAAAATTAACTTTCTTTAAAAAAGACAAGTTTTCAAATTTCACACGAATTATATCTGAATAATAGAACGTACCTTTTAGATAAAATAAACGAGAATTCGTACCTTTTAGATAAAATAGCAACTTACAGTCTTTAGCCATGAATGATTGAGTCTCAGGATTTAGAGTCTAAGAGATCAGAGTCTTAGAGTTGGTGAGTCTCTAGACTTTAACTTCTTCAAGCTTCAAAATGTTGAGTCTCGAGCGGATAAAATCGAACTGATTCTTCTCCAAAGGCTTTGTGAATATGTCCGCTAGTTGACTTTTTGAATCAACAAATTGAATCGAGATTTCTCCATTTTGAATATGATCTCTAATAAAGTGATGACGAATCTCAATATGCTTTGCTCTTGAATGAAGGATTGGATTTTTGGTGAGATTGATAGCGCTGGTGTTGTCACATCTGATTTCTGTGCATGAGTCTTCAATGCCAAAGTCTTGTAGCTGTTGTTTTATCCATAGAATTTGCGAACAGCAGCTTCCAAGAGCTACATACTCTGCTTCTGTTGTTGAGAGAGCTACAGTGCTTTGCTTCCTTGAAAACCAAGACACTGTCCTGTTTCCAAGCAGTTGACAAGTTCCAGAAGTGCTCTTTCTATCGACTCTGCAACCGGCCAGATCTGCATCTGAGTATCCTAGAAGATTAAAGTCTCCCCTCTTTGGATACCAAAGACCGATGCTTGAAGATGAAGCAACGTATTTGATAATACGTTTCACGGCAATGTGATGTGATTCTCTAGGATCTGATTGAAACCTAGCACAGATACAAATACTAAACAAAATATCAGGTCTAGAAGCAGTAAGATAAAGAAGTGAACCGATCATGCTCCTGTACAGCTTTTGATCTACTTTCTTCCCTTCTTCATCCTTGTCTATCTTCTGAGAACATGACATTGGTATGTCGGTCTTTTTGCACTTTTCCAATCCAAATCTTTTGACAAGATCATTCGCATATTTTTCTTGATGGATGAAACTTCCTTCCTTCATTTGTTTTACTTGGAGTCCAAGAAAGAATGTTAACTCTCCCATCATACTCATTTCAAATTCATCCTGCATAGACTTAGAAAATTTCTTGCAGAGACTTTCATTGGAGGATCCAAAAATAATGTCATCAACATATATTTGAACAAGTAAAAAGTTTTTGTTTTCCTTTTTGATAAACAAAGTAGTATGTACTTTACCTTTGACAAAACCATTCTGTAATAAAAACTTACTTAGTCTGTCGTACCAAGCTCGAGGTGCTTGCTTTAGACCATACAGAGCCTTTTTCAGTCTGAAGACTGAGTCTGGCTTCTTTGGGTCTTCAAATCCAGGCGGTTGTTCCACATAAACTTCCTCATGGATAAATCCATTTAGGAAAGCACTTTTGACGTCCATTTGGAATAACCTGAAATTTTTGTAACAAGCAAACGCAAGTAATAGACGAATAGCTTCTAACCTTGCAACTGGTGCGTAAGTCTCGTCATAGTCTATTCCTTCTTCTTGCGTATATCCTTTGGCCACGAGTCTTGCTTTGTTTCGTACGACTTTTCCTTTTTCGTTCATCTTGTTTCTGAATACCCATTTGGTTCCAATAACGGTTTTACCTTTTGGTTTAGATGTCAATTCCCAGACATCATTGATGTTGAACTGTCTGAGCTCTTCTTGCATAGCTTCGATCCAGCTTTCATCAGATAAAGCTTCTTCTATGCTTTTTGGTTCAATTTCAGAGATGAGAGCCACAGCACTAGATTCTTCATGCCTTTTTGATCTGGTGCGGATTCCTTCATTAAGTTCGCCAATAATAAGATCTTTGGGATGACTGGATTTGTGCTTCCAGTTACCAGGTTGATGATCTCTTTCTTTATTTGATTCTCCATGATCGTCTTGATGATGGACTTCCAGAATCTGAGATGCTTCTTGAGATGTAGACATTTGAAGATCTAGAGCGGATTCAGTCTCTTCGTACTGAGTCTGGCTGGATTCATCTTGCACTGAGTCTTGGAATTTGACATTCATTGATTCTTCCACAGACTGGCTTTTTTTGTTGTAGACTCTGTAGGCTTTGCTTGATGTAGAATATCCAAGGAAGATGCCTTCATCTGATCTTTCTTCAAACTTACCAACTCGATCATTTGCATTTTTCAAAATAAAGCATTTGCAACCGAACACATGAAAGTATGAAACAATAGGCTTCTTACCTTTGAACAATTCATACGGGGTTTTATCAAGAATAGGTCTTAGAAAGACTCTATTTATAATATAGCAAGCAGTTGAAACAGCTTTAGCCCAAAATCGTGAAGAAATTTTACTTTCAATTAAAAGTGTTCTAGCCATTTCTTGAAGAGATCTATTCTTTCTTTCCACAACTCCATTTTGCTCTGGAGTATACGGAGAGGAAAACATGTGATTAACACCAAATTTATCACAGAATCTCGTAAAATCTTGATTTTCAAATTCACTTCCATGATCTGTTCTTATACTAGAAATAGCACATCCTTTTTCATTTTGAACCTTTTTAGCAAACTTTTCAAAGTACGAAAAGGTTTCTGATTTATTTGCAAGAAAATATACCCAGGTAAAACGAGAGTAATCATCTACAATTACTAGACAATATTTCTTACCTCCAATGCTTTGGGTTCTTGTTGGTCCGAAGAGATCCATATGAAGCAACTGCAGTACATGATTAGTAGATACATGATTTATTTGCTTAAATGAATTTCTTACCTGCTTTCCCAGAATGCATGGAGTGCATAAGTCAGACTTTTGGTATGGCAATTTAGGTAGACCTCGAACAAGTTGCTTTGAAGAGATTTTGGCTAATTGCTTCTTGTTGATATGGCCAAGTTTTCTGTGCCATAGAATTGCTTCATCTTGAATTGAGATTAAGCATTGTTCTTCATTTGGCTTTACATCAAGGAGGTAGATGTTTCCATGCCTTCGACCCATGAAAGACTGAGTCGAATCTTTGCTAATTCCAGAACATATGCCTTCTTGAAAGAAGATCTTGTAACCAGTATCACACAATTGGCTAATGCTGAGTAGATTGTAGTTGAGTCCTTCCACTAGAGAGACATTGCTTATTGTGAGATTTCCAATTTTCACAGTTCCGAATCCCACAATACTTCCTTTGCTATTTCCTGCGAATGAAACTTTTCCACCATTTACTTTAATAAGCTTTATGAAACACTTTGAGTCTCCTGTCATATGTCTTGAGCATCCGCTGTCAAGATACCACTTTACCTTCTTTTTGACAGAGACCTGTATTCAAAAGAGAGTCTCAAGCTTTCTTTGGTACCCAAATTTTCTTGGGTCCTTTGGTGTTAGTAGGATGAGCATTATTAGGCCATACTCTCTTAACAGGCTTCCAAACCATAGGACACTCTTTTTCAAAATGATCCTGACTGTTACACTTAGAACACCTTAAAGCATTTCGACCTACAGGTTTTACAAAAACTCTTCTGAAATGATTTTTATAAGCCTCTCTTGATGGTCTTTTCTTAATTCTTTCTTTTACTTTCGGAAAATCAATCAAATGGATTGTTTCAGCTGTCATACCTAGACCCGACTTATTGAAGTAAGGTCTTTGGATTGAAAGGACTTTTTCAAGTTTTTCGGACCCTATTGAAAATTTCTTGAAATATTTGATAAATCAGTTTTTAAGAAAGCATTTTCTTTTGAAAGACTGTCTTCACTCTCTTTAAGAGTAGAAACATTCAAGTCTAAATTTTTTACCTTTTCTTTTAAAATGTTTTCCTTTTGTTTTAAAACTGAGTTTTCCTTTTTAAGTTCGGAAATCTTTTTAAGAGAAGTCTTAAGACTAAAACATAACTCATCAATATATTTAGAGACTTTGACAGGGATTTTATAATCACTTACTTCAAATTCACTGTCTGAGTCTGATCCAGAGTCTGATTGCGCCATTAGACACAGGTTGGCATATTCCTCATCACTCTCTTCACACTCTGTATCGCTCCAGGTTTCGGCTTTAAGAGCTTTTCGAGATTTCTCAGCTTTTCCTCTTTTCTTTTTCAGAAGAGGACAGTTGGGTCTGATGTGTCCCTTCTTTTTACATTCGAAGCAAACTACATCTTTGTTTGGTTCCTCATCATCAACAAACTTGGTCTGCTGTCTCTGAAAACTTTGTTTCTTTGGGATGAACCTTCTGCCTTTTCTATTCAGTTTTCTGAATCTTCTTATCATGAGGGCGAGCTCCTCATCATCCATATCATCTTCAGAATCTGCATCATCAGAATCATCATTTGATTTTAGTGCAATAGATTTCTTACCTCTTGGATCTTCGTCTTCATTAATTCGTTCCACTTCGTAAGACTGAAGAGTTCCAATCAGTTCATCTACAGATAATGGCATGATTCTTTGCGTCTCTCTTATTGAAGTCTTTATATGATTCCAATCCTTGGAGAGTCCACGTAGAAGCTTGTTCACCTTCATGGGATCAGAAATTTTTTGTCCTTGGTTCTCAAGACCATTGACAATATCTGTAAAACGACTAAACATGTCAGTTATAGATTCTCCTGGTTTCATTTTGAAGGATTCATATTGACCAAGAAGAATGTTAATTCTGGTCTCCTTCACTCGATCTATCCCTTCATAAGTGATATGTAACCTGTCCCAGACTTCTTTTGCTGTAACACAAGAAGATATTCTGTTATATTCAGTTGGTGACAAGGCACAATATAAAGAATAAATTGCTTTAGCATCGAGTGCTTGTCTCTTGTTTATTTCTTCTTGAGACATTCCGCTGACTTCAACAGTTTCTTGCCTCTTTCAGAGATTGATGCAGCAGCAAGAGTGATTCCTCTTTCCACAACGTCCCATTCCAGAGGATCCTTTGATCGTAGGAAAGCTTTCATCTTGTTCTTCCAGATGTTGTAATCCTTTCCATCGAAGTAGGGAGGTCTGGTATTGCTTTGCCCCTCCATCAGCCCCGGCGCTAGCATACTAGCCATGGATCTTTTACTCTGAAGTAAAATACTTCAAACAAAGTAAGAACACGAGCTCTGATACCAATTGAAATAGCTAGTACGAGTACCTAGAGGGGGGGTGAATAGGTATACAAAAATTTCTCGAAGCTTGCACGATATCAATTAGAGAACAGTTAAAAATTCAATCGCAAGACTGAGTAAGGGAAAGAGAGAATTGAACACTCGGTTTATAGTGGTTCGGCTTGATTCAAGCCTACGTCCACTCTTCTGCACTGACAGCCGATTGGCTGGATTCCACTATGATCAAAGAGTTGTTACAGTGTTGATCTTCCTTAATTTCTAGGTGTAGATGATCTACCACACTCACTCAAGGCGTCACCAAGTATAAACACTCTCTGTATACAATTTCGCTCAGTCTCAACTAACAATCAAGGATCTTCAGACTCTGGAATTTTTCTATCGATCACACACTTAAAACAACTAGAACGTCTTCCTTTTATACTCCTTCATGCCATCATAGCCGTTGGCACTTACCAAAGGAATTCCTCCAATCTACCCGTTGGACGGAATCAATCAAGAAGATCATCCGAGCTATTTAAGGAATCTGATGATAGCCCATCAATCCTGTTCGCCTATACAATCAGGATCTCGATTTCCAAGAATAGAATAATCCAAGATTATTTCGTCGACCATCGGATCTTCAATCGATCTTAGATAAGAATTAAAGAATCCGAAATGATTATCCAACCAAAGAATCTATTCCAGAGGATAGGATCGAATCCTCAACCATAAACCTCGGCTTTGGATTTCCTTCAACACTGGATTAGAAAGACTGTCAGTGAGAATAGACTTAAGTCTTGAGTCCTGAGTCTTAAGTCTTGAGTCTTGAGTCTTAAGTCTTGAGTCTTAAGAGAGCAAAGTCTTCAGACTGACGGTCTCCGAACATCCAGACTTTAGACTGAAAGAAACGTTTTGTCAGCTTCAAAATATTCTGGAAAGATTTCTCCAACACCAAGACGTGGGGAGAAGGGACTTCTAAGCCATCCTTCCAAAGAGGTCGACCACCGATCGACTACGCGAGTAAGTTCGACCAACCTCCACCTTCTCCTTGCTTTATTTGTAAAGGTCCGCACTGGACCCAAAAGTGCCCGAAGAAGGGTCGAATCAACGTCCTCCTTGCCATCGAGGAAGAGAAGGAGGCGCCCAAAGAAGACAAACGGCAGATTCGGATCGGGGCTGTGAAGATGATCAACTCCGGCCAAGCCCGATCGCCGACCAAAGAAGAAGGAATCGCTCCAAACACCGACATGTTCTTTGTGGAGGTCGAAGTGGGCGGCCGAACGCTTTATGCTTTGGTCGACACTGGCGCATCCAACATGTTCATGTCGACCGAGGTCGCAAAGGTCTTGGGTCTACACGTGGAGCCGTCCGGGAAGTCGTACAAGCCCATCAATTCGGACGACTTCCATGGCGTTGGAGCAACACCCGACGTAGACGTCAAGATTGGCGGATGGAAGGGACGAATGTCGTTCGAGGTAATTCCTCTTGATGATTATGATCTCATACTCGGCATGCAATTCTTCGAGAGTGTGGGAGCCATGATCGACATGAGGACGAAGTGCATGATGATCCTCGACAAAAAGTGCCCATCGATGATCCCCATGATCAAAGGGGTGGTCGACACCAAGACCATCGCGTCGATCCGATGCCTCGACAAGAGCTTGAAGGCCGTCATGCGCATCAACAAGCTGTCCGAGGTGAAGCCGCGGGTTAAGTTGGATCCAACTCCAACACACGCCATGCCTATCCAAGCACTCTTCCCCGAGGTTGAGTGTGCACCGCGTGCTCCGTCCAGGCCGACGACCGAGCCGCGCGCATCTGACTTCATCATCGAAGGATGTGGTCCTTCGTTCATGAGCGTCCAAGCGAAGAGAAACAAGCACAAGAAAGACCGTGCCAAAGCCCGCAAGGCTGCTCGCCGAGCTGAGAGCGACGAGGACGTCGCTCGATTGAGTGGGGGAGAATGTTACGGGCCTAGAAGTGGACGACCCGAGAGGTTCCCCAAGGTCGACCCCAACTCGCCCATGGACTTCCTGCTGTCACTCGGATTCCCACCAAGTCTTCTCCCCGAATTGCAAGGACGGGCGAAGATGTCATTAAGCTAGATTACGGGAGTCTGTTCCCTTTCATTTATGTCGGTAGATGGTAGTTAAGTACTTATGCCGGTGGTTGAGGCGGTGCGATCTCGTCCACCGATAGAATTCTAGATCAATGGTTGTAATCCGAGGCCCTCCACTATAAAAGGGGGGAGTCCTCCTTCATTTGAGATCATCCACTACTTCCGCAATACAAAGCAAGTCTTCTTTCCAGAGCTCTTCTCTCTAGATATTTTCTCTCTCTACGATCCGGGTAAGGCGAGCGAGTGAGCATTCGACTGTGTAAGGCTTAGCTTAGGCGCTTTGGCGATCCATCCCGATCCTAGAGTGCCCGAGTCGCCGCGCGGTCACGATCCCAATCGATCGGCCCGTGACAGACGGCTATGCGAACAAACTACCTTTGCTATGTTAGTCCCTTCTCTCTCTGTCGTGATTTGAGTTGACCTAAGCCCTGTGATTTCCTTGAGAGGCTGAGAACAATTCACATTTCTCGGGGGAGAGGGGGAGAATAATGTGCTACACTTGATAATTGTTTTACATTTTTTAATAATTGTTTTTATCGTAACTCCAGTGAGATATATTTATGCTAAGTGACATTTACTCATTCGATCTAGTAAGTTCTATGCAAATTATAACTAACCTACTTATAAATTAGATTTGATATTATTGTATTTACTTTTACTATAATTAAAATTAAATAAACGTCCTTGAGTTTATTGGCGTGATTTTCTCAATATTAGTTGCACAAGTGGTCAAGAAAATATCGGTTACATAATTTATGACGAGTATGTCAGAAGATATTTTCTCTTTAACCGTTTAAATGCAATATGAGATAACAATTCTGGGATGACAAATAAGCTAAAGCTTGTTGTTGCATGTGTATTATGAACAATGACACTTGTGAAGTCAATCACGACGCAGCAAGTACAAACGTAAATAGACTCTCAATTTCGACCTTAACTACGTAAGTTTCATGACTTTAAATACATAACGTTATGGTGGAATTGATCCTTTTCGATAGTTTAGGCTTTACCATGGTGAATCGGGCAGCTTTCTTTAGGTTCATAGGAATATGAAAAACTGGTCGTCTAATAGAAATCAATGAATCAAGTTGTATACGTTTTCCATCTTGTTCCTTGCTCGGGCTTTAATATCTCCACGCGATCTCCATCCATCGTGCAACATCCACTGCATTCTCACATGCCATCCATTATTTTATTCGCACAGGGATTACACGTCAACATAAATCACAGATATAAAATCGCACGTAGTCCTAAATCTTGTATTAATTATTCCATAGCAATCGAAATATAGCTTCCATCACAAAATACAACAGAAATCTAGATTATTTTACACACAATCACACAAGACACGGAAATTGATTGGATCGAAGGCATCACAACGAACCATAAATTCGCTGCAGAAGGCGTGCCGTTTAGATGATTATCCACAACTCGGCATCTCATGATAACCTCAAGAAATCCTATTCGGGTGAGTGGAATAACATCCCATACATCCCAACCCGGCTTTCAAGATATATGCCATATTCAGGTTTGTAGAAACAACCGAAATGAACCATCAACAGCCAAACAAAGGTTAGAAGCTCTCCACCTTTGCTCAGCACCTGCACGTGTGCTTCTCCCTTAACATGAATTGCTGCATACGACAGCATCTCCACCCACACTCCGCTGATCACCTCCCACTTCCTTTCCTCGAGCTTTTCCATCTCTTTTGCCAAGTAGGTTATACTTCCGGAGCCTTTAAACTCAGACAATTCCATGCATAGCGTCTCTAAATTGATGGCACGATTCTTGCAAAAGCGCTCTAGTTCTTGTAACAACTCCCCTAATGTAGTTTGGGCAACGCCCGCTACAGCAGACATCACATTAGACTGATTTAACAAAAGATACAACATATAGTCGAAGAGAATCTTACTAAATTCCCTTTTATTATCTCTCACTTCTTTCTCTTTGTTGTACCATATTTCAGTGGCAATATGCCACATTATAATATTGTCATCGTAATTAAACTCGGTGATATACCTTGAAAGATGATGGCAATCGATCCCTTCCAATCTATTCTTGAGAAACAGATCACCTCTAGCCTCAAACATCTCCTTCACCTCTTCTATATCATCCGATCCGTTGAATTTATCTTTTAGCTCATCAAAAATAAAGACCCATAGCTCCTTGACAAAGGGATTCTTGGACACAAACCTCGTGTTCGATATCTTTTGAATTTTTTCATCACAAGCACATGCTTTGGCAATTGCCTCTTCCACTAGAAGAATACAATCGATGATCTTCAACGAACAATTGCTGATTTTAGATAAAGCAATGATGCCCCAACCCCGACCATGCTTATAAATCTTTCTTGGACTCTCTTTCAAACTCATGGATAAAACGTTGCTAGCAGAAACTGATTCTGACCATCTTCGAAATATTAATGGTGTATCTAACATTTCGTAAGCAACACTGGCGTTAGGCTCTGCTTCACATAGGGTGAATCGGGGCTTCCTCAGGTGATCTATAGCGGATACTAACTTGTGAAAAACTGAATTTAGTTGAGATGATTGTGGTTCCCACCATAAGATTTTGGCAACTGTCCAATCAGATGAAATGAGCATGAATAGAGCTATCACATCAAGAACAATCCCTCCAAAAAGAAGGGAATAAGTAATTTCCACATCGAGTTTGCGAAGCGGATGTTTCCTCGAGTGATTGAACATGACGAAAGCTACCACAACATTTGTGAAGGAGATGAACCGGAAAATGTAGCTCCACTTGGACCTTATTGTCAATGCTTTTGTGTGGAGCATCTCGTACATGAATTGGAGTTCAATTGATATCACCCTTAAGGCATCCACTGCAGAAACGTGGCAGAAAAATATGCGGCTTATTCTGCGTTGGCTCTATGTGAAGATGAGATCTCCGAGGAAGACCTTATTGATGTGAAATAATCCGTAAGCATATTTCACCAAAATGCACTCGACAAGGTATGCTTCTTTTCCATCAGAATATTTATTCCCTTCATTCTCGAGTCCATAAACAAACCATCCAAGTTGAGCTATATTAGACTGCCATGGGTCCATCCGTTCCCTGAGCCTTGGGAGGCTTGAGAAATAAAGCGCCAGTGTCCTCTCTGCACTTTTTATGACCCCGGCAAGAAAAACCAGTATCGTTGGGATAATCAGCAATCTGTTGCTAGGAAATATCTGCACAAAGACATAAATTGCAGCGATGACTTGGAAGATAAAATTGAGCAGGTGCCGTCGCCAAAGTAAGTTGTCCTCCAGGGAGAAGGCAGTGATGGTGTCTGGACCACCAAGATGTAATAAGAGAAATGAGGCCCATAATGCCTGAAGTGCCCCGTCTACTTCAACTGAACGAGTCGGAGAATTGCCTTGGCTATGAGAGATAAACCCGATTCCAAATGCGGCTACCCAGTCAGCCATCAAGTAGGACAACCACAAGAGAAAATGAAGGAGGTGGTTCGCTGTTTTCTTTCTAAGCGGTGCAAATAGAATGAGAAAGGTTTGAAGTGAGAGGCTCAGTATGACAAAACCTCGGATGTTCCATTCGTTCCATAGATCCCCAATGGAGCTTAAACCCATGTTTTTGCTGAGTTCAAATTTTATCGCTCCTCTCTATATAATTCTGGTTACAGTGAAAAGCGTATGAGGAATATGGGTAACTTACATGTTGAGATGGTTCTCAAAAAGCCAAGAAGGTAACGTACATGTCAAGCTTAGTCTTGCTTTGTGTCATGGACAAAATGCCTGAAGATAATAAAAGGAATCTGGGTAACGTACATGTTGAGCTTAGTTTTGCTTGAATTATATCGCCTCTCTTTATTCAAAATGCCAAGAAGGTAATACTATCGTGAATAGTTTTGCTTGAATTTTATCACTCTTCTCTATTCAAACAGCCGAGAAGATAATAGTATCACGAACCAATTACTAGCAAAATGAATAGGAGCAAGATATCTCATGCATTAGATAGTAGAAGAGAAGAATTTCATGCATGGATGATGCTAAATTTGTCTTGTTGATTTTTTATCATCGAAACGTCCTATCTCAATTCCGCCCGCAAATCCTTAAGTGAATACCTAAGTTTCAACCGATGAGGCTTTAGTATCCTCGATTAGTTTTGTGATATCATATTAAACAAGGCAGTTGATATTGTTGATGAATACGATACTAACAAGTCATATGAGTGTGCTTAGAGAGGATAAGTAGGTTATCCTCCTTATGGGGAAAATATAATCCTAACAAACAAAATTAAAATTGAGAACACTACCGGCCAAATTTGTAATTATGTATGGGTTACGTTTAGATGAGGTAATCGTGCTAGTAGTCTCTCCTTAAACTTTCGAGAATCAAAAGCTTGATGAATAAGAATGTTCGAATTTATGATCATATGTAGGTTTTTCTCTTCAATATATCTAGTGATTTTACATCAATAGGAGGGATAATGGGGAATGTATATATACATGTTGAGATGGTTCCTTACTTGTTTATCAGAAGATGGAATCTATTCAAGAACCCAAGAAAGTAAGGAATCTCATACATTAAATGGCAAGACAAGAAAAAAGTATCCCATCTATGGACAATGCTTATTGCTTTCCGTTGGACTGACATTTTATTGTCAAATTAGTCCTGTCTCAATTCTACTTGTACTTTGATATGTAACTACCTGAATTTTGAACTACGAAACTTCATTATCCATGATAAACTTTAGGAAATATTTGACGATACCACATCTAACCAGACACGTTATATTTTGTATGAATAAGATTCTATTTAACGAGTCAAATGAGTGTGAATGTAGGATAAGTAGGTTATCCTCTGTATTAGGAAAACCAAAAGAACAGTTAGCAGCCACTTTTCTCGTTGAGCAAGCAAACCTTTTTCCCCAGGAAGTCCATGGGGTTGCACTGGGCCTGCTAAATATCTTCTCCATCTAGTCTGGTTTTCAAATTTGTTTCATCCGCTTGTGAATTTCTTTTGCATGACCATTTGCTTCGAACTCTTCTACACATTCAACATCATTTCACTGCGTAACTCTTAGGAATATACTTTTTTATATTAGCTAGCTGCATCATTCATACATATTTGACTCGTTTATTGATTGTGTTATGTCTTTAAAAGCCAAACACGACACCTTTGTGGAATGAGTTGCGCAGCATGATACTTTTAAGAGATAAACCCTAATGAAAGGATGTTTAAATGTGCAGTAGTGTGTCTAAATGTATCTAATCAGATCACGTCGACATATAATATTTAACTAATTGTTTCTAAACATGTCGTAATTAGATTAAAGAGGTCAATTAGTTAAGGACAAGTTATAATTTATGTATAAAAACATTAATCGCCAAAACTCAATCACAATCATGCTTCCTTTTCACGTCATGTTACCGAGTTGTGTAAAAAATTAGCCACCCCATAGAGTGATGCTTCGATCCCTAACCTGACTCTTTTTCTTTAATTTGGACCCACTTCCTTTTTGTCTTTTTCCGTCTTTTCCTTTAAAAAAAAAAAAAAAAAACCCATTTATGTTCTTTCCTTTCTCCTTTTTCTTTCACGGTCCCCAGGCAGTACCCCTAACTTGCACGAAATTACGTGATTCGTGAGTCATGGTAAATATTTTTGAAAATTACGCGATTGGGGTCCTATAATTGACGCGCAGCCCTTGGCTCTTTATTCGAAATTCACTAATCATAGAAAATAAAATTATAGAACATGAAAAATTAATAGTTTATTCGACTGTACTTCACATCATTTACCACTTTCGTTCCAAAATCTGAAATCGAGTAGGCGTTTCAAGCTCCGAAAGATGCCGGAAAATTGGCGACATTCTAGTATGTTTTTGTAGATGTCAGATGTTTAATATTAAAAATTCTTAAATTGCAAGAGTCGAAAGAGAATGAACATGCAATTAATACCACAAAAAACCTCAAATTATGCCAATTGTGACACAAATATTCCAAATTTCTTTTTGTGTCAATAAAAATTCTAAACTTGTCCATTGTGACAAATACTCCAAACTTTGGTTTTGTCATAAAAGAAAACTTTGAATTTATACAAGTGTAACAAATATACACCGGATGAAATTAAAATAGAAAATAGATATAAACTGTATTTACGTCACAATAGACAAGTTTAAGATCTTTTGTGATACAAAAAAAAAAAAATTGAGACATTTACATCACAATTGACATAATTTGAAAATTTTTATGATATTAAGAAAAGTCATTCTCCTCCCCGTACCTTACCTTGAGATCATTTTAGATAAACGAAACAAAGGATGAAGTAAATTCTCCATACCTGTGAAAAGCAGAGATTTCAATGTCGCTTTCTTTCTTTGTTCCTCGTCACTTTTTGGAGTTTTTATGGAAGTAATTCTAAAACCACCCTTAGCAGCTGGGTTACGTGGATGAAAATTCTGCTTAAAGTCACCGAACGGGGAAGAGAAAAAAGGAAAGAAAGAAATTGTCTATCCAGAGTGAGTACTACATGTAGAAATGGTATGCGTGCAATTTTCTTTGCAATTCAATCCGACTTTAATATTATGAGATTGATGCCCATATCTACAGATTTCATTATCGAAAATCCTAGCCTAGGCTGAATAATGTTTAAGCTTCGTATAGACTCACAAATCCTATCAATCAATTTTCATAAAAGAACTGCCCATAAACTTTAAAAAAATGACCAAAACAGTCCTTAAAACGATAAATTGACTAATTTGCCCTCTCGTACTTTAACCAAAATGCCCCTGAACGATGTTACTTATATGTCATTAAAATGTTTTTTTTTTTTGGTAGAAAATTCGATTTCTTTATTTAAAAAAAAAATGCAGTGACGGCCTGTGTATCGAAAAACTGTCAACGACATAACACAATAGACAAAAGTTCAAAAACCATTAGTGTTAGTATTCCTCTTACCGACGGGAAGAGATGCATATCCTACCTATTATAAGAGCTAGGGACCATCTTTCGGAAGGATGGTTGCTTGGCAAATACAAAGTCAATTCCCTCCATTTCTCCTTGCAGGCTAGGCTAGCCGATGAGATTTTCACCCAGTCATTTTCTTGCAAGCTATAGTATTTGTGTAGCTTAGCAAGCCAGATGCAGAAATAGTCATGCAAGTCCAAATAGAGTTATCAAGAGAGAGTCACGAAACTCCAAGCTGGCCTTTTTTCACTTTTAATTTTTCAAAATGTTCAAAGCATTTACTTATTTCATATAGAAACACTTCAAAACTCTAGCTGCCAAAGATTTATCCGTCACTGCCTGTGGAGGACGCTTTAAATGATTAAATTGCTGCAACCCCCATATTTTTGTCAACGGACAGGCTAATTTGATATAAGATACAAGTGACTGGATAACAGTAAACCTCTTTCATGTAGGAAATATTGGCATGACAGCAGGCGATACATAAATTGCACTACCTTACGGAACACGCATGGTAGTGGCGCATTGTCACACTACGGCACCCTCTCGTCCAACACAATTGATCATATATCCCACCTCTTTTTAACACGGAACATCAAGAGTGATGAGTTAATGTCGTCCTGTGGCACTTGGAGCATGAACTGAACTTTCATTTTCATTGGCGCTGTCTTTGCTTTGCCAACTTCATCTCCAACCTAGATCAAGAAGCTCTTTAAAGTCAAAGTTCATCGCTAACCCTAGGGAACTTAAAAGTGATTTTCATGTGATAAGCACTTTAAATCAAGGGAAAAACAGTGTCAAGGCAAACAAAAAATCCCTAACCTTATCTTACCAGGCACTAGGAATTAGGAAATAGTTTTTCTTTCATGCAGGAAATATTTAGGTACTTAATTGTGTGAATCCCAAGGCTATTCACATTCCACTAATCTAATATAAGTACAGAAAGTAGAGAGAGATGTGCCATTGAGCACAGCAACTCTTAGGACCACAACAGAAACTTCTTCACTTTTTGGGTACTAGATTTGTTATTTCCCTAAGAGCTGACCCCACTAAGTGGGATAAGGCTTTACGTTGTTATAGTGCTTTTACTCAAATCAATATAGTCTTGAGGCATCAACGTGGAAATGCGCTCATGTACAGCACTTACCCAAAGAGACGCCCAACCTAGGCGGGCCTCCAAATCATACCCAGCCTTAAACTTGAAATCCTTGCCATAAGTATGCTTGTAGACTGCACTCCAGTAATCGGTATCAAAATTGTACCAGTAGCTAAACATTGAACAAATAATATTAATCACAACATGTCCCTCCATTTGAAAAATTAAGCTGATATGAAGTATTGAAATAAATTTAAAAAGAGCACAGATAAGAGTACGGAGTTTACTGACATAGTAAAATTAGGTCACAAAACAAAATGAATGAACATAGCTTAAGTAATGGAGAACCTGTTATGATCGCCAGCAAAAGACCAGCAAGTAAATGTAAAATGATGTTTAATACCACCTCACTGCCTCTGTTTAGGGAACTTCATACTCTAAATGAATATTCATCATCAAGAAGTGTATGCCAGTTTGGGTAATCGATGACAAAAGCATTGCTTCAAAGGCAGAATTTAATACCTATCGCGACACCTAACATGTCCAAAGACTAATCATGGCTAACCAAATTGACCATGAGTCTGTGACAGTGCTTTTTCTTGTCATTGAAGAATTTGAACATGAGCCAAACAGAGAAGTCAAGTGAGGAACTCTGGATCAAAAAGGAATGTCTACCTAATCATTTTTCGGTCATGGTCACAACAACAGTTGCTTCATCAGCAAAAACTAAATAATATAGCTGATGGGCCATAAGCAACATCTACTGCCAAATTCATCATTGAAGTGCTAGATCTTATAATCAGACTAAGTCACTAATCAGTGGGATCGAAAAGGCATGATGAAGAATTCTAACCTCAACTTGCTAGAAGGACTAAATCTACGCTTGAGCGCAACTGAGAGAGCATTTGAAGGCAGAGAAATGGTTGGGATAAACGACAGCTCCTCATCCTGCAGTTAACATAATGCTCTCCATGTTAGGGCATGGAATATGTTCACACAGAATGAAATGAAACAATATTGAGCAGTAAATCCCTAGACTAGGAGAAAAGAAGTACCCAAAAAACGAAAAAAGGAAGCCCCACAAGTTCAAAATACACAAAAGCCAACAGGAAGCACCTTAAAAGCATATCTTAGTTTCAGTTCTTCCTCAGCATATTGGGCACTGCACACTCCATTCCAGATTTGACTTTTAAGAATCCCATTTATTGACAACGTTTTCTTCACTTCCTCCTCTTCTCTTTCTTCCAGTGAGACTTCACCAAGAGGGAACTTTAGTGTCGCCTTTGGCTATAAATAAGGATAACGAGTCAATACAAGAATGATTAGACAGTGATAAAATATATGATCACAAATAGTTCAGCATAAGGGCAATGATGAACAATCTCTTCCCTGAGGTATGGATTTGAAAATGTCATGGAGAAAAATCTTTAACAATAATGCCTCCCCGGCATGAAACTTCTAATCTTCTCGCAAATTGGATTTTTTTTATAAATGGAAAAGATTTTGTGGCTCAGGACATACACATTTCCAAAGTGCAAGAGAAGCGGAAAGGAAAATCCAACAAGAAAATTGCAGATGCTTGGTAGAACAGGGCAAAAACTAGATCTCATGGGCATCCTTTCAAACTGATTTGAGGCTTGTTCGGCCCATTGTTTAGCACCTGTACCCTTCTGCTTTTCCTAGTGTTCAAGTCACGTCGACATATTAGCCTCGGAGGCATATGGACAATGTTTAAATATTTCAATTTCAGCAAACGGGCATCACCAGGAGCACACAGCCCGTTGTCATAAACCAGAGGTTACATAGACACAGATAAAAGATACTTCAACAACTTTGCAGAGGGATCTACTAACCAATCCCACAGTAGGTACGGGAGACGACAGCTCGAGCGCATAACCGGGTTCAGCAAGGTCCGCAACCAGCGACATAACTCCTTGTTGTGCCTGATGAAGCAGAATACTCAGCAGAAGGTAATCAATGGCCACAAGCCGCAAGCTCAGTAGAGAAATTCAAGACCAACACGCATTTACCGAAACACAAGCTCACATAAGCAACACATTACTATACACCCTCCATCCGATGAACAGCAATCGATCTCAAAGTTCGCATTTTTAAAAATCAATCGAGCAAATTTCGAATTCAATCGAATCGGAGTGGAATCGAGGGGGGACCTTGACATCGTGCTCGGCCTTGAGGTGCAGCCTGGGCCCGACGTCGAACGCCGACTTGAGGAGCGCGTTCTGCTCCTCGACGTCGTAGTGGAGGGAGAGGTGCTTGGAGACGAAGGCCAGCTGGGGCTCCGCGACCTCGCCCTTCCGGTCGTTGCGGAAGGAGAGCTTGAGCTTGGCGAGGCCATCGAGGAGCTTGCACGAGACCTTGTGGAAGAAGACGGAGCTCTCGCTGTCGTACTCGGAGGTGACCCGGAGGGCCGGCCGCTTCGGGAACGAGAAGAGGATCCGCGGCTGCTGCTGCTGCGGCGGCGGCGGCGGCGGCGGCGGACCGGGGGGCGGCGGCGGAGGCGGCGGCGAGTATGGCGGGAGGAGGAGGCTAGGGATCGGAGGAGGGGGCGGCGAGGAGGACGGGTCGGCCATCGGTGTCGTCGGGCTAGAGAGAGAGAGAGAGAGGGAGGGAGTTTGTCTGACTCGAGTTCAGTGTGTGTACAGCCTTTTTTTTTTAACTTTTTATTGTTTTTTTTTATAGCGGAAAATGGATTTGATTTTTGGACGGTTGTGCGGGAGCCGGGGGGCTTCAAATTTTATGGATCGATTTTATGTCTCTGCTGGAAAAGGGCTGTTTCTTCTAAGATTTTTTTTCATTTTTTTTAAGATGTAATTCTTTTATTTATTTTTCCCAAATTTCTTGCCTCTTATTTAAAGGAAAGCACGACCTTTTGAAACATTAAAATCTACAATAAAAAAAATGAAAGAAAAAGATTTTTAGCTTGCTGGTGCTGATTATATGGATTTCCTAATGAGTTTTCACAATTGTCCGACATTTTATGCACTTTCTATTTATTTTTGAAATCTTGCCTTTGAGCACGAAGGCCTTGGGCGAGGCCATTGGGGCCTTGCTGACTTTGGGTGACCACTGGCAAGGGTCCTCATGGCCTTGCCCGCTGTTGGCGAGGCCTCAACGCCATCACCTAAGGCCTTCACGACGAGAGCAAGACAATGAGGGCCCTCGCCAATTACCCATGAGGCCCTACTAGCCTCACCCAAGGCCTTTACGACTAAGGGTAAGGTGACTCTCGGCTACATTGGGTGACGATTTTGCAGCAAACGAGGGTCGTGGCAACTCTCACCGACCCTAAAGAAAAAAAACAAAAAAAAATCATAAAAATAATAAAAATATTAGATAATATTTTCTAACAGCCACATTAGCTTTTTCGATGGGATAAATCGAAAGTGGCACTCAAATGAGGAAAAAAAAAATTTGTACTCAAATGAACGTCGTACGAAAAATATTAACACTTGTATTGTTCTTACCCCATATTTACTCTAAACTATTCATATGACATATGTGCCATCCGTCAAGATTTTGTCCATGAGAAGCATTAAAAATTTGCATACATGAACACTAGAAAGCAAATGTTATGACATAAGTGAAGTAAAAACGACTTCGTTTTGACTAAAGAAAATCTAATAGAACTTTGATAGAGGGAAAATACATCACATGAGTACTCATTTGAAGTTTTTTATATCATAAAAAAATTCAGATAAATATGCCATCATGGATAAAATTAGAAATTTTTGGTGGCTTTTTTCCTTTTTTTAATAACCCAAACAAGCTTCTAATTTTGACGCTCCTCACGAGCCGACAAAGATTTGAGAGCAAAAATATGAAAAGTGAAATGAATTATACCAGTACCGATATATGGATTTCCCCATCATTTTTCATAGTTTCCAAAAAAAAAAATTGTACTTTCCATTACTTTTCAAAATTGTGAAGAATAAAGTAACATCTATTTTTCTTTCTATACAAATCCAGAACAGCTTCTTTTTGACCCGAACAAGCTTCTAATTTTGACGTTGTTCATGCGCCAAAAAAGATTTCAGAACAAAAATAAAGAAAGTAGATGGAATGAAAATAGAAAAGAATTGAAAAACAAATATTGGCCCATGCAGGTCTCGAACCTGCGACCTTCGCGTTATTAGCACGACGCTCTAACCAACTGAGCTAATAGGCCACTACGACGTTCTGCTCGGAAATTCTATATAAATTATTATTAAAAATTAAATTCCAACATTTTGGAAATGGCGGTACATGTCATGTTAAGACCATAGCGGTCTTGGTAATAATGCGTAGATCACATCATTTA
Source organism: Eucalyptus camaldulensis (assembly GCA_019915185.1). Lineage (NCBI taxonomy): Eukaryota > Viridiplantae > Streptophyta > Magnoliopsida > Myrtales > Myrtaceae > Eucalyptus > Eucalyptus camaldulensis. Next base: position 4,428,802 of record JAHSVA010000014.1, on the reverse strand, counting down.
ATGAGTAAGCATAATTTGAGATAATTCACTTGCCGAAGCAGTGATTGCTCATAGAAACCACAAAATTACCTTAATTAGTTGCTTAACAGATGTATATCAAGAAAATCCTATTATAATGCGTTGAAAATTTTAATTTAGCTGTTCTATTTCAAATCATATTCATAATCATAGCTATATTGCCGCTAAGGTAAAAGGTATAAATATTCGAAATATAGAACACCCTTTGCATTTCGTCTCTCTTCTTTAATGGGTACATGCTTCTCCTTCTCCCCCTTCGCCCGCCTGCGAAGTTGGTTTGCTCTCGAGAAGTCCCACGCATCGCTTATGCTCGGTGCATCCCGGGCACAAAATGACATATATATAACAAAAAACTACACCTTCAAAATGAAATTGTGTATTGGATCCTTTCGTTCTATTCTAACGAAATTTCAAGACTTTGTGACAGATTCAAGTATGTGTTTCCCCTTTCAATCTCTAGTGTTGTCTCGTGCCAGAAAGAGAGCATCATGCCACGGATTAAGAAAATCTCCTGAGCATCCATCCACAATTCAGCAGTCTTCTTCCCTAGCATATGCTTTATTGTTGGCTAATTTACAATGAATGGAATTCAAAAGGAGGAGTCAAAGCTCAGCAGATCGACCCTCCTTTGTCAGCATCCCGCCCCTATGTCTAAGATCGATTGTAAATGCATAACGCAACGATTCGGTGTAATTAGCTCATGATCGCTTCCGACCTTTCAAAAGCAGAAGTTACTTACTCGATGCACTGCCTCAATTAATGCCATCCGAGTATGTGATGGAGCTAAGACAAAGAAACTTTTGAGAGAAACAACATCGAGTGGCTATATTGCGTGGCATCAATGGCAAATCAGTGAGCAACCGCCCTATGTGATGCTCACCCGACATCTTATTGTCGACCAGCATTGCGTGCAGAATACTTCCGAACATCATGCTCACCAGTTAGTAACCATTTCAGAAATCTTGCCTATGGCCAATCCATCAGTTCCACTAGTGACTACATAACTTGAGAAATAACTTATCCACTTTAAGGTTGAAGAATCCTCTCAAGACAATTTAAGGTTGGCAGTCATACTCCACCAGCTGAACAAGTTGAAAGCACTATGCAACTAAGCATATCTTCAGTCAAATCTCTAGATTATCCAACCAAACATTGAGATAAAAAATGTGGCATCTTTTTTTCAGGCATGCTCAAACTGTAAAATTGCAGTTAGACCCATGAAATGTCAATGATCGCTTAGCTCTCGTTATAGTAGTCAAAATTCTATCATTGCGCATTTTATATAAATTTCTGAGAAGCCAGTTGGGAGAACAGGCAGAGTAATATTTTTCATGGGCAGACTATGCACGGAAACGAAAGAGCATGCTATAGGAAATGCCTCATTTCCAAAATTATCCTCTTTGGGCCTTTCGATAAAGTTAGTCGAGATAAAAAAAATTGCAGGTGGAAATTGACATGGCAAACCGTCTTCTTATCAGTTCTTCCTCCTCAGTTCGTAGCTCCTTCTAATAGCACGCCAAAATGCAGGTATTGCGATGCCATCAGGCACCTCCTTGAACGACGGGAGATAGTTCACATCTATGATTACATGATCCCGAGTTTCATCCTGAACCTGAAATTCAACAGCCCAGCAACAGATGATGAATATGAAAAGTCGGAAAACTCTCAAAGTTCAGTTTATCAAAATGCCGACTACGTTAAACACGTGAAAGGGTTAACCGGCAAGGTATTCTGCCAGTTCCTCAGTACTCTTCATTTACCTTCACTATAACATTCAGTCCACCAGAACAGAAGCTAAAAGAGTTTGTCCCACACTCTTTTACTTTTGTTGATATATAGTTCTTTTACTAAGTATATAATTCATAACAAAGTTGCCCTCATTATCTGAAGAACCAACTCTTAACCACTTGAATAAGCATGATTATTTTATTCAAAACACTAATGTAATGTATCTGTGAAAAGTAAAATAAGTACGTGGCCTCAACGGGAGCTGACTAAGCAGGTTGTTGTACTATCCGTGATTCCACTATCGGGCTTCTTTAAGTTCGATATAAAAATGCAATTCTGGTTATCCTAAGACATGGCAAATCTTCATTAGAGGCTGGAGAAGAACAGATGTCAAGTTTTATTCATGATAAGATGTTGGTCTTAGTGAGGATCCACCAACCTTAGTATCATTTTAAAGTCACATAAAATCGTAGCAGCTTAACAGTTCATTTCTCTCCTCTAGAAGTATAATAATGCATACTCTCATCTCCATCAAATTAGGGACTTTTGAATTCATAATATTTGAGATTTCACAAAATGATACAAAAAGTTACTTACGACAACATCAAAACCAAAGACGGTCAGGCCAAGCCTTTTGGAAAGCCACTTTGCAGCATCATTGACCAGATCAATATTGAGAGATGCAGCAGAAATCTTGGCAATAGAGCCATCATCTCCACTAGACTGAGAGTTCGTGGCAGTGGGCAGAGATTTCAAACTGCAAAAGAAAATCTTCTGTCAAAAGCTAATATCAATTATTTCTAAAGATGCCTCTGTATACGTGAACAATTGTACATGCCCTGTATGTATATATATATATATATATATTAGTCAAAGATTAATTCCAACAAAAGAAAGATGCAAGAATGACCTGTCAAAGAGTAGAGGTTGTTGTCCGTTTCTTCCAGGTAATTTCATCAGCGTATCACCATTTGGGATAGATGTTTTAACAGCATGGAAAACTTTATCTCCCAGGACATAAAATTTATACAAGGTAGAAGAATGATCAACGTACTCCTGTTATATGAGGGATCATCAAAACCAATTACCAATAACAAAGATCAAGATATCTTAACAACTTCAATGCAACCCCCACACTAAAAGTTTTGACTGTGAAGCAGCATCAAAGGACAAAAAGACGCTAACCATGAGCTGGAACTGGCAGAGCTCAGCAAACAATCCTCTGGTTGTCTTGCTCTCAATATTCTAATTTTCTCCGAAACTTAGAGATAAAATTGTATGCAAATACAAAGGACGAATTATCCTGAGCCCATCGTACTTTAAACTCTTTCCTGAATAAGACTGATATATAAACATATTCCAGAAAACTACTAATCCCACACCAACAGATGTTCATATTGCAGTTTTCCCAAATTATATTTTTAGCAATAAAACAGAGTCCAAGATTGGATCTCAAGATCATCCAATTTGTAAGTAATATTACTACAACATGCACAACTAAACTAACTAAGGCTACAGAAACAGGTTAAAGCAACAACAGATTTGCCACACTAATTGTTCATGAAGTTACCTGAATGATTGCTGGAACTGGAACTTTCAGATCTTTGAAATCCTCCACCTTGAAAACAATTGCCTAGTACATGGTTCAGGAAGAATCATCATACATTCACAAGCTAGAAATTCACCACTATAAAGTGATGATAATCTTGCACATAACACATGATGCACCATTTTATGCTAAAGAAAGGTACATAAAACTAGTTTACTGTAGTAGCAAAAAGACAAGTTGAATTCATCAGCCACTTCCTACACTAGTGGGACCATCTTTATGAACAGCAGATTTAAGATTAGTGTTACTACACAAAGATGTGGAGACGCTAGTAAGGAGGGCCACCAAAATACATACAAGGATGTGCGAGAAGACATTAAGGACATATATGGAGTATGTAGAACTTAATAGGATCTATGGAAGATCGATTGCAATGACATAATAGGATTCATCTCGCTAACCCCACTTAGTAGGATAAGGCTTTGTCATTGCTGCCGTTCATATAGTAAGAAATAGAGTTCTCCGATACCTTGCTGCTGGGAGAAACTTCAAGGAGAAATTATCTCTCATGGTCCAAAATATTTTCTCCCATCTTCCCTCTCACAAGTCCTTTCTCCTTTTTTTCTCCACTGAGCCCCCTCTTTTACTTTCATAGCTGGTGTTGGAGGTGGGTGATGTACTAACCTATTTTGCGATCTGGTATTCCTCTATCTTTCAAATTGATTGAATGAATTCATCAAAAAGAAACAACAAAAACTCAGTTTAACGGACAACTCTGCCAATAAACAGCCAAAGCAGAGAGTGCTTGTGCAGCATATTTGCACTGCAATGTTCCGTCAAAAGAAGGTATTACTAAGCAAGGCAAAAGAAAACTCTGAATGCAAGTCATCTTTTTTCTACTATGGATTTCATGAAAGGTAAAGATTGAAAAAAAAAAAGAAAAAAAGAGAAGCATCTTACAAACATGGATTTCCAGAATATAAAGTCATCTTATTTTGTTTAATAAAGTTTACTTAAAACTGTTCAAAGAAACATCAAGCAATAAGTAGCGCAAATAGAATAGAGTAGGAACAACAGAAATAGAATAGCTACTCTAGCACTACAATAGCACTACAACTTCACTTGAAACGAAGGTGAAGTTGAAGTTGCATAATTAAGGACAGATAAGAAATGAATATCAGTACCATACTATGCGCATCAGCTACTCCACAGGCAACTTGTGGCTTTACTATGAAGGGAGGAGATAGCTTTGCTTCTGAAAGTCTTGTTATTAATTCAGGCTCATTGAAAGTATCAACCTGCACACATATAAACTTCAGATCAATCTAGAGCTGATCTCTACAAATAAGGGCCTGTTTGTTAAAAATTATTTCTGTTCCCTGGAAACACTATTTCTATTCTTTTGTTCCAGCGAACGGAAAAAGAGTAGAAATGTGTTTGGTAAAATTTTTGTTCCCGGGAAAATAGATTTGGAATGGAAACAAGAAATAAAAAAAGGTAGCTTCTTGTTCTTGGAAACAAATTTTTCTTTTCTCTTCTTTTTTCTTCTGTTTTCTTCTCTCCTCTTCTTCTCTTTCCTTTCCTTCTTCTTCCTTTTGGCCGGTCGCTGACCTTGGCCATGGCTGGCAACCGGCCGATGAGGGCCGGCGACCTCGCCTGAGCGACACTGAGCCATGGTGAGGATCAGCCTCGCCAGCTCGCACAAGGCTTGGCCTTGCCAGGCTAGGGTGAGGTCAAGCCTCGCCAGGCCACCAGCGAGGCTCCGGCAAGCTTGCCAGACCTTGCCCAGCCAATTGCCGGCCGCCGGCGACCGCCCACAAAGAGGAAGAAGGAAAGAAAAGAAAAAAGAAAGAAGAAAAAAAGGAAAAATATAATAAAAATATAAAAAAAAATTAAAAGAAACAGCAAAATTATACAATTTTACTCAACGCATTTCTTTCCCGGGAATAAAAATTTTGTGCAGTAACCAAACGTATTCTTATACTCAGAATTTATTTCCGGGAACAGAATCGTTACCAAACGCACTTTTAAAGTACCTAAAATTGAAATTTTAATCTACAATACTCATGGACGCAATTTAAGGAAGAATTGTCTGAAAAAGAGATCACCAGGTTGTGTTAGCGATATATTCTTGCCAAAAACAGACACCGCCAACAAATAACCTTGAGATGATGGGGACTCCTGATTTTACAACTGTCCTTCATGCTCAGATCCCGTAGTCCACATAGTAAGTTTTGAATCTCCAGTCGATCCAATACAGGGTAAACTTTATCAAATGGATCAATGACACAACACTGTGGATTATGCTCCAAGTACCTACCGAGGAAAAAGCTTGATTAACAACACGGAATAACCTTTCATTTCTCTAACACCACAGAGTTCCACTGGTCCTTTTGTCTCGAGTTGTCTCGTTTGATAATAATTAGAACAGAAAAGCTAAGATGTGCAAGAACAGCACTCCTTGTATGAGATTTTAGTGCATTTGGTAAACCATATGCCAGCAAAGCACCTCATGATGAAGCTCATTTGCATTATGAGTTAAGTAACAGTATCGTCCACTTGATAAGCTAAGCATATTTAAATAAATGTAGATCGTTCTAATTGAAAGTCATCACGATCAAGTGAGGAAAAAAATTAAACAATTGATAAATATTAATGGCAGCAGTTTATACAATGAGAAAAAACATATGCATGCAAATTGCCAATGGTGGTAGAAGTTACCTTTTCAGTTCTTGCATGCCTTCACTAAATGTAACTCTTTCAGTTAGTTCTGAGGAGCTGTTCAAGTTGAAGGATACTATTTCGTCAGTTGCTTTATGAAGAACCAAGTCAACCCCTTTTAATTGAGAAGCTAGTGGGAGTTTGAAGATGAGAGGCACGAAACACAGCCCATTTTGAGTAGGACGCATCGGGAATGCCCCTCTCTGCAACAGTTAGAAAACCATCTTTGTAAAAGTTACCCCCAAGTATGGAGGTTTCAGCATAAGGATGAACAGCAGAATAGAATCAATAGACATATGACAGCACCATTAGAAGCACTTTCACCCATTTCAGATGATAATAAGAATTGGAATTTCTTTTTCTTTTTCTTTCACAAGTTTCAGAAAGCAAATGAAGATGCTTGAGAGCCAAGGCTCTTCAGGGCCAAGTAACATATGGAGAATCAGACATTCCGTGAGGTATTACACCCTAGAAAAAGTATCCTACTCCATGATTTACTCTTTTGATAAACATAATGTCACGGCTGGTGTAAGATTTCTATGCAGCACCTAGAATTTCTTTTAATAATGATTCTAACTTACCTCCACCATCGGTGCTCACCTTAGCAAAGTCTTCTTCACGTGATGGCTTCATGATGTAACCAACTTTCAGGACATCATTTCCACTTTCCTTCAATGTGCATTAAGAACAAGAAATACCATCACATTAATTAGGAATGCACTTAAAGTGACAAGAAGATATGAAGAGCTATCACATTATGAAATGGGCAGAGTAGCAATAAACTACCTTTTTAATTAAGTTGCATATAGTCAAAGGGAGTTCTCCAAGCATGTTAATGTGCAAGCCCCAATCCTCACACTTACTGCCACTATTGAGTTCTGAATTGGAAAACTATTACCAGTTTAGACAAAAAGAACAATAAAAATATTAGCTAGCTAACAACCTGACCAAACTGAATCAGCATATTTGCCAGTATTGAATATCTATCTATCTATCTATCTATCTATCTATATATATATATATGTAGGTAAAAAGGATGGATAGTCTTATAAGATCGAATATCTTTTTTAGTATTAATTGATAAATAGCAACTCATGCAACACAAACATGTATGCCAGAAAGAAAACCAGCACCCATGTTCTGATACATGTATGTAAAAATGTGTGTTTATACATAACAAAACACACAGTTATACATTTAGAAACAAATTAGCAAGCAGTTGCTAAAGTCATTTATTTACGGAAAGGATGCTTCCAGTATTCACTAGTACTCTCATATATTCATTCTACATGCCTTAGTTTTATGGCCACCACCAAAGAACTACTAAGTTAGGTAACAAGCATTTCAAACTTTTGAAGGTTTCCAAGAAGGAAAATGAGATCGAGATCTAGATGGCACAAGTTACTTTGATAAGAGAGATCTACAAAATACTGTGAAGCATGCCATCCACTTCTTAAATCATGCATGACATGATTTTTGTGCTGTAAACCAAAGTTTTATGTCCTTTGCCTAACTCCACCTGTCTCCCATGACATACAGAAAAGCTAGCAAGAAAGCAAATATCATGCCACTTACTGACAACAGTGGTCAACCAACTGCAGCTTCGCAATCTAATGCAGGCTTCCTTCTTAGTCTCGGAGACTACGTACAGAATATGCCCTTCAGTTTCCCCCCAAGCTTCGCGAATATCATGTGTGGCTTCATCTATGGAGAAAGGATTGAAGCTAAAGTAACGGAAGGAGTATGTTGTTGCCAGCTTTTTCAAAAGACCCACCTACACTACATCGAGCAGACAAAACTGTTAATATTATGACCAAACTAGAGTTGATGCACAAACATTAAAGACATAAACAGTGCAGGCAGAGCATCAACTTTCAACCTTACACAACGGGTATGTAAAGACAAGCACAGACGAAGAGAAAATAGCTCCATAATCGAGATGAGGAACACAGGAGAAGTAAAGCAAAAGGTAGCACAAGTTAACATTTCAGCCCTTAATAGCCCTTAATTGCTTGGAGGAGCGAATTTCCATGCACTTCCAACATGCACCTTCCCAGATGCAACGCAATGATCAAAAATCAGATTACACTGTAAGCTACATGAACTTCCATTTGAATCCGAGATTCACACCGGGTGCATTCAGAACTTTAGCATGCAAAGGCATTTATTTCTATGAAAAATGGAAATATCAAGGCCAAAAGAAAAAGATTAGCTTTCCAACTTTAATTTTCCCAATTAGTTTCTTGGATCTTGAAATCAAACTGGCACAACAAAAACTACCTTCTCAGCCGACGCATCGTCCTCGTTCAAGATTCCCTGCGAAGATCAAACGAAAAGCTCAATACCCACAAAACCCACGATCAGAATTCAAAGACAAGGGAAGACGAGGAGGAGGTCCCTCCGCAGTCTTCCATCGAAAAAGCAGAGAACAACGCATGGCAGCTCGATAACCAGACACGGCAAAGACAAGCGCGCCAAAGCAGTCAAATTTTCAAAAAACACTTCGCAATTCTCCAATTCAAGCACGACCCAAGTCAGAAACGGGGACGACGATGCGGCCGAAACGGGGAGAACTGCATGGGCATGCGAGATGCCGAATCCAAGATCAATGCACACGCGAATGGCGGGCTGAGAAGAGGGGAGAGAGAAATGAACCGTGGGGATCCGAGAGTGGCGAAGCCTGCGGAGAAGAGGGTCGGCGTCCGGTTGCAGAGACCAGCCATCTCCGATCGCGGCCGACAGCACCGACTCGTCGAGGATCACTCCTCTCACTGCCTTCGCCATTCTCTCTCTCTCTGTGCAGAATACTTTTTGCTATGTGCGCACTGAGAGTGACGGAGGTTGAAGAGGGAAAGGGGAAGCTGAAGTGCGAATTAAAAATTTGTAACTTTATTGTGAACATGTAATATTAATATCGACTTTATTATAAAAATCAATACATGTACTCTGTCATAAGTTAAAATACGTGCTTCGTTATAAATTATGCGTTAACTTGTACTCCGTTTCACGTAAATATTTCTTCTTCTTCTTTTTTTAACGATATCACATATATAAATGAATTTCTATATTATCGTAATTATATTGATAATAATCATATGAAATCGATTATTTTTTTATTTCATAATACTCAGAGGATACGATATTGAATTCTTCAAAAGACTTAGGGAATCAATTGTCAAAAGGCGCATTTGGGAGTGGCCTTTAGAAGCAACTTTGAACACCTAAAGTCCCTTGGCCCAAAGAGAGGGTGTTTGGTAAAAGAAATTTTAATCCCATTTAGGAAATGTGAACTTTCATAAGGTTGAAAGCTCAAGACAACTTACCATCGGCCGTTGCAGCGTGGATGGTAGATCATTTGCCCTCCGTGGTGAAGGCCAAGATTCGAAGCCTCTGCGAAGCAGGGAGGCTGAAATGCTGTGTGGTAACTTAAGCGTGACGTCGGGGTGATGGTTTCCCTGCTAGCATCACTAGGGGGTTTACGACGCACTATCGGTGTAAGCTGGTTCCTCCTGTCATCAAAAAAAAAAAAAAAAGCTCAAGACAACTTGGGAGTTACTTGGAAGAAACACTTACTTCACCGGTCCATTGCAAAGCTCAATTTTCACGAGGCAAAAGCGGTTGTAAAACGTTTCTAGTCAGAGCTATATCTTTGCAGCCTTCGCCAATGCTTCCCGAACTTGATGTGCAGAGAAATGCGCTTTCATGAGTTGTGATCTCATCTTGCATACCATTTTAAGAGTGACAAAATGAATCAATGACTCATATTTTAACCCATATTTAATAGATTGGGTAGAATTCGCTAAAACATTGATATGGGCTTATTATTATAATAGAGCCCAATTGAAAAATGGGTCATAAATGAGTCTATCCCAAATCCATTTATAACCGATTAATAAGTCAACTTAGACCCACTAATTTTCAGTTTTTTTTTTTTAAGAAAAAGAAAGAAAAGGAAAAAAAGATAAAACTAAAATAATTAAAAAAATCGATTTAAAAAAAAACCTATTGAATGGGGTGCATGAGTAAAAGAATTTCCTTACTAAAAGGCAGAAATATGTTCTAGTTTATTTTTAAGTTTCAACCAAATATCGAAAAATATGATTATTTACTTGAAAAATGGTTTTCCTATAATATTAATGTGTTTTGATGATACCGGTTGGGTTGGGTATGGGTTTCTAAATTTACATTACCTACAAATAAATCGAAATGGGTTAAATTGATTAATATGGGTTAGACTTTTTTCAACCTGACTTAAATCTGACACGACTCACTCGTTTAACACGCCCTGCATCTCATGGAGAAAGCCGAAAAGTAAGAAAATCAGACTTCACTGATTTTGCTGCTCTCCCCGGTTTCAGATTGTACGTGCCGGCTCGATTTCCTTGTTTCAATGCCTGCTTCCATCTCCAATTCATTTGCGATAGTTGGAGTGCGTTCGATGATCGACTTAATCACCTGTGACTCCACAATGGCATGCAGTGGCGGACCAGTCCTCCAGCTTCAAATGAGCAAGACAAACGCCACGAGCGACGCACGTTTCATGGATCGAAAGCGATTTCAGGGCTCGACTTGTCAATCCTATGCAACATAACGCATCCGTTGGAGAGATATCCTCGTCGTTATTCCCAAATTATGACTCTCGAGATAACATGACTAGCCCCTCCGATAATGCAAGAACTGATAACTGTATTGGAACTTCAGACAAGACGGGAGCATACTAATTCTAACAGCCGTAACATTCTTAGGAACAAGAATTCAGCTGCTGGAACAGCCGATCTCGGTGCCCATGCGCCCGAATCATACATCTCGGCAACCTTTAGTGTCGGCTGTGAGCTAACGTGCTCCAGTTTCGCCACAACAATGAGCAAAATCTGCAGAAAAGAGAAATTGTTAGCAGGAGAATAGCCTGCAGATAGGACTCTTAATCCCACCTGAACATTCCTTCTAGACTCGACTCGATCTTGAATCAATTTTCACACGGTGGATGAAATCCCAATGGAAATTTCTTCTGAACATCTTGCCGGCTTTTCAGGGCCGAAAAGGACCGGTCGGACTTCCGGGACCATTTCTCTTGGCAACACTCACGAGACAGGACCATTTCTGCATCAGATAGCTACAGCACACATAGACAACAACACAGGCCAACAAAGAAGATGATTCCAATCAAGATTTTCAGTCCGAGAGCTGTGTTTACGGCGAGGCTTCGAGACGCGCTCTGAATCTCGCACGTCGCGGTTGTTCCCAAAGTTTTCCGTGATCGAAAATTGGTGAACTCTGAGCTCCATGGAATTCAAGCGGTCCCCTCTCGCTCGAGTCTGTTCATATATACGTCGCCTCTGCAGCATTCACATTCACCAGCATCTTCTTCTTCGTTCACGGCGTGCTCCGAAAGATGGCGACCGAACAGATGCAAGGAGAGACGGTGGAGACCGCGGCGACATTGCTATTGCCGAATCTACTAGCTTTCCAAGAGCTGATCCACAGCTTTCCTGAAGGTACGTTGAGTTATTACTATGGAGCGACGATTGTAGTGTCATAAACGGTGAAGGGCTGGCTAATTCACTCATGCATCGAAGCTAATTCCTTGCAACAACGTAAATCTAATTCCAAATTGAACTCGGATCCCCCCGCCAATCCTTACTGCATACAAATTTAGCCTTTTCCAAGTCCTTCTTAAGCTGCAATAATCTTCACAATACAAACTTAGAACCCCATCTGGCGTGTGGATAAGATAACCCTTTTTTGCGAATGAATCTTTAAAATTAGAATTTTCATAAAAGCCTACCGGTAGCTATTTGTATGAGTTCTTTGGACCTAGCAAACAATCCCCACCCTTGTTGGACCGAATTGTTATAGGCCTACCAATTTTGACACATCTACTAGATGAGGTCCCACGTTAATATTATATTGTGACATTCTTGAATTATTTCACTTAAAGTATCATCTGCTTTATACTTCTCCAAGAGGTTACTCATTCTACTAGTGCTCTCACTTGAACATAGCTAACATGAGAGTTTCAATGTTAAGTGTTGTCCTTATGTCCAAATATATTCAAAATCATTTATTTTTACGAAATAAACAGACTGTAAAATTCATGAAGGTGTTCTAGCATCCATGCAACAACATTAGTGTGAACAAAATCAAATACATTTCATTTTCTGTGAGCAAAAGAACTATGAAATAAAAATCTATGTTGTCAACCTATCATATAGTGTTCCAACCAAAAAAAAAAAACCTATCATATAATGAAAACATCACTTCAGATTTCTCTTTTAAAATGCAGAAGTTCTTTTTACCGAGAGTCTCAAATTTCCATTGAGGTTCGGTCATTGTACTAAAAAAGACGGACTATTTTTAAATCCATCGCAACCATAAAATCATCCTTACACACTAACAGATGAATTAGGTAACATGTGTGTTTGGAATTAGTTCCAAAACCAAATCTTTCCAGTGTTGACCATATTGAACGTGTAAACAATCTTTTACACCAACAAGAGACCTAATAAAAAAAATCAAAATGAAATAATTAAAATTGTTCAAAAACCATGAACAGGCTCGGGCAAATGCTTTCGGGTTTCTAGTGCCCCGACCCGCCGCTACCCGGCCCGAACCGGACCGGCCCGGCCCATTTTCTCTTGTCGTCTACCGTCGTCGCTCCGCCCTCGGATTTTAAACGAGAATCGGCGATAAACGGCGGCGGGGCTGACGAGAACGTTGCTTCCCGCTAAATGCGAACTCTCTCTTTTGCTCCTTCTTTGACCGCCATCGTGACGTCATCCGCCCGAGCTCCGCGGCCGGCCATCCCGTTCCCGCCCTCTCCGCGCCGCAATCTCAGCCGCGACCGCGCCGGCGCCCCGATGGCCGCGGACGGCGGAGAAGACGAAGGCGCCGCCGCCGCCGCCGCCGCCGCCTCCAAGTCCAAGCTCGCCACCCACGTCGATCGGATCAAGCGGGTCGTCCGTGGAGAGTCCACCGGTACTCCTCGGAGCTCCCTCGATTGCGCGCGCGCTTCGTTTTCCCTCTGGCCGATTCTGCTTATGTCAATTTGAGGGAATTCGAGGGTAGTGATTCGATTTGATAGCTGGAATTTCAGCTGATTCGGTCTGTTATTCTCGTGTGGAACCGTTTTAGAAGGGGATACAGATAGAAAATCCATGTAGAGTTGGGTAGATTTTGGGAACGTGCTTTGGGGGAAGGTTTAATCCCAGTTTTATCGCATGAGACGTGTGGAGTGGCGTTTTCTGTTGTTGCTAGAAGTTCAAAAGACGTCCTTTTGGACGGGCTGACTGTCGAAATCCTAGCAGAACTTCCACTGAAGCCGTAGAAAAAGCCAACTGAGGATGAAATTATGATTGTGTTTGGTTAAATCGAAGGTTGACGACCTGAGTTTAGTCCATATCACTGATGGGTTCATTCCTTTTGTTCTTTCCCTGGAAATTCAAGGGAGGAGAATTTATGGAGATGAAATATCTTTAGTAGTGAGGTGACACCTTGGTTGATGCGTTTATAATAGTAAAAAGCGTAAAGTTTTGGCAGATGGAAGTATCAACAAGCTTTGTATCCTATCGACACTGTTCTGAGGACATACGAGTAATTTTGGATCCACAAATAGTCTTTGATGCAATTTGATTAGGCAAAATAGTTTTCCAGAGGTGGGCCAGGTTCTGTGAGTCATTGGTTGATATAGTTTCACTGGTTCAAAGGCCTCCGTTCGAAGAGCCTACAAGTAAATTTTCTTTTGTTAGAAAATGGTTTCAAAGGGGAAGAATTCTCAGTGCCTGATTTAGTTTATATTGTTATTATTTTCCCCCCGTTTTTTTTTTTTTTTTTGGATTGGGGGGGGGGGGGGGGGGGTGGTTAGGCTGCCAAACTTAATATGGTAATGTAATAACTCGAGTCCCTAACTTATTAGATGGTTGGGAGAAGTGCTGGGAGCAAGGATTGACCCCTTGGGATTTAGGAAAACCGACCCCAATACTTCAGCAGCTTCACCAAATGGGCGCTCTTCCAAAAGGCAGGGCTCTTGTTCCTGGATGTGGCACGGTAAGTGGTACCATCACTTTGATTATTTGAACAACCTATGAGATCCAAAGCAAAAAACTGCTGTTTTGGGCCTTACAAAGTTCCTTCGATATGGCAGGGCTATGATGTGGTATCTATAGCCTGTCCCGAACGCTATGTTGTGGGAATAGACATATCAGAAATCGCCGTAAATAGAGCAGTAAAGGTAAGAACACTTCTTGGGCTCAAATTTATGCATCATGGTGGTGACTGGGCATCACATTGCATCCTTGCTTGCTTTTGGGTGTGGAATATCTCTTCTTTTTGTATATAGCACATGGGCTGCACAGCGACGGACAACCTACCAATCTGAAATAATTTGAATTTGTTAAAGTTATTCAAGCAAGATTTCTTCAATCATGAGTATATATTGCATTTTACTTTGCTTTCCTGTATGTAGCAACTTATTTCATTATCCTGTGAAGGTGATGATCTGATACTTCCCTTTTCTTTTTGCTCCAAGTTGCCTTTGTTAGAATATAATTTCTATGGCTACTATCAGCAGAAAGTGCTTGGGACCAGAAATCATGCATTTCCTTCTTTAGTAGTGCCAGTTCAAGGGGCATATCTGCTGCATAATATTGTCATGTAATTACTTATAATACCATGACATGCTAAGAACCAAGAGATTGTTGCTTCGCTGCTTGCTATTAATGTCAGTTCACCAGTAGATAGACATTAACATAGAATCATTTGAGTGGAGCTATGTTTTCTCATAAAATTTGGTACCATAGTACCATTTAGTTTATCATATTATCCATATATTTTAGTGAATTAGCTCTTTTATGCTCGGTTGATTTATTTAGTAGGCAATCATATAGCATGCCAACCTCTAATTATATTCTTGAGACTACTGCAGGATGCCATTAAATAGTAAAGTGAAGCTCTCGTGCCATAATATGCTTTGTGTGTTGTTTCTCTTCAATTAGCGTTTTTCACGAGCTTGAAAAAGCTGATGTGGTCTGGTACTTAAATTTGTGTTCAATAGTGAGATGTTTGCTTAGCTGATTCTCTTACCCAAAGTCTCATTCAACGTCTTATATATGAGGCAGCTGTTCTCTTCATCACCAAATGCAAATCATTTCATCTTCCTGAAGGAGGATTTCTTCACTTGGCATCCGACAGAGCTCTTTGATCTTATTTTTGATTATACGTAAGGCAAATTAAGCCATTTGTGTTCTTTCCATCTTCTTCGATTTCTGTGAGGAAATTAATGGAGATCAGATATTTCTTTTTCCTGCAATGAGCAGGTTCTTTTGTGCAATTGAGCCGGAAATGAGAGTAGCATGGGCAGAGCAAATGAGTGGATTATTGAGACCAGATGGCGAGCTCATCACCCTGATGTTTCCGGTTCTAATTTTTACTCTCTAATATGCTTTTCTTATTCCTTTCTATTGATGCTTCTTTTTTCGCAATCGAACAGAATTACTTTGACTGTGTAAATTGGTCTCTGAGTGGACTTGGGAAATTTGCAAATGCTAATAAGGTTCACATTACTGTTGTGATGGCTGAAGATGTGAAAAAATAATAGTACATTTCACTTTGCTGTTTTTTTATATATATATATATATTATTTATTTATTTATTTTATCCCTCCTTTTTCCTCTCTTTCTTTTTCCTTCTTTCATAGAAAGAAGTTTTCAGCCTTTTCTAAAGCTGACCAGGTTTCTGAGATTAATCTCTAGTTCTTTGCTGATTGTAGGATGCTTCATGATAGTTCTTCGAAAATCCAATGATTATAATTGATTGTTGAAGAATATTTCAGACTAGATCAATACATCTTATGTTTCTTGGGTGG
The DNA here is from genome assembly GCA_019915185.1 of Eucalyptus camaldulensis. Taxonomy (NCBI): domain Eukaryota; kingdom Viridiplantae; phylum Streptophyta; class Magnoliopsida; order Myrtales; family Myrtaceae; genus Eucalyptus; species Eucalyptus camaldulensis. Next base: position 4,412,927 of record JAHSVA010000014.1, on the reverse strand, counting down.
TTGTGCAGATCAGCGATCACATTGGTGGACCTCCTTATAAAGTGTCGATATCAGAGTAAGCACTCATTATTTAATTTGGTTTAGATACCAGTGTAGTTTATACATGTGTCATAAGCAGAACGCTGCATAATATAAGCTATAGTTATGGCTGCAAAATAGGCTAATTTGTATTTGTACAGTTATGAGGAGGTATTGTGTCCCATGGGCTTCGAGGCTATCTCCATTATGGATAATGAACTGGCTGTTGGACCCCGCAAGGTATGTCTATGTGGTTGCCTCAATTCTTGATGTGAAGTTATTCTATGAGATGCACCATTGGTATTTGTTGTGTTCCTGCCTTTGTAATGTTGTGAGACATTCTAAGTCGATTCTTGACGGATACTTGATAGAATTGGAAAAGTTCACATTGAACGAATAGGGACAAACAGGACTGAAACCTTACACCCACTATTTGAGAACTCTTTACTTCAAATAGGCTAGGTCAATCTTGTTAAGCTGTCTAAGGTGGGTCAAACAGTGTAGTAGTGTTGCTGGTGGTGATATCCTTTCTCACTGGTTTATCGCCTAGACTTTCATTAACTGGTGAAGCGTTACCAAAACTGTCGGCAGTGCATGCAACACTTCTCTTCCTGTTGCATACAGAAGAGGGAAAAGGTTGCTGTCTTATCATGTTTGTCAGGATGTGGGCTCATATATCAAAGAGCTCTAACATGACTTCTCTGTTTCCCAGGGAAAGGAAAAGATTGGAAGGTGGAGGAAGATAAGAGTCAACTCTTTGATGTGATATCTTACAGCATTTTCAATCCTCCAATCTTGTCATACATCAATCAGAAACTACAAGTAAAAAGTAGAAGTTGGGAGGCAAATTTGCTTTCCCTCTTTCCCCTCATTTCTCCTTCAGTCTTTTCAAATGGTGGCACTTATATATGTATAGATACTCTGGACTTAATCACCGAGCATGCCGACTGATTCAGCTCGAAAAATAAGCTGGATGCTCGGGTGCATGCTTGTTTTGTAAGAAAAGCACTTCCCAAAGTTGATTACAAGGAGCAAGACCTGACTGTATCCTCTTAACTTAAAATTTTTTACAGTTCTACCTTGAAGTTTGATGTCAATTTGACTTATTTCCAACCACCAAAAATTCCATCAATGCAATTGTTCGTATAGGATTAAGCATTTACCGATTCGCAACAATAGCATCAAGCAAGGTTTTATTGTTGAAGCCATTGTTCCATATTATTCATTCAAATGTATAGTCTACGAGCTGCCAAGTGCGCATCCTAACTAGTCTAATGTCATAAATCATTCCACATCGAGAGAGAAAGATAGGCCTGTCCCAATTGAAAAAGTGGTGGACGATTGACTTTCTACTGTTACAATCGTCGTATGGTCAGACCTTTTAGAGATTGCGGGTGATCTCATAAGGTGATGATCTGATGACATCACCGATTAGTAATCTTCAGGATAGTAGGCTGGACTAGTCTGGGATTTGAACCTCGGGGAGCTGACTTTTTTTTTTTTTTTTCTGTCCCTCTAGTTTGACAATCGAATTGACTTTGTGAAATTTTCCCCTTATTTTTCTCATTTTGGTGAACCACCTTTGCGAAAAATTTCCAGCACGATGTGCGCGGAGTCTTGTCCTGGGGAAAGTAAAGGGAGATTGAACTGGCATTTTCATTGACAAATTTTCGCGGGAAAAGCCGCACGAACGACGTCACACGTGTGTGGCCACGATAACTACCAACGAACTGAAACTGTCTCTGTCTCGCTCCCCTGCTTCGTCTTCATTCTTGTCCCTTCGCTTCCATCATCCTCGCCTCACTTCTCGCTCTTCACTCCCATTTCCAATCCTTCACTTCTCTCTCTCTCTCTCTCTCTCTCTCTCTCTCTCTCTTCTATTAGCGCAACCGGATTACTCTGTGAAAACAATCACATGAAATGGAGGGCGACAGAATGGAAGACGATGACAGGGATGCGATCGCTTCCCTGAGCTCCGTCCCTCCGCCGCGCAAGATCCACTCCTACAGCCATCAGCTCCGCACCCCCTCGTCCCAGAAGAAGTGCCGCCAGATCCGCAAGCACAGCCTCGATGACGACCTCATCCCCTCCAGTATTGACAAGTTCTACACCAATCACTCCTCCGACGATGATGATGACGCGGATGACTTCTTCCCTTACTCCTCCACCGCCTCCCCAGGTGGTGAAGACTCTGATTATGTTTCTCACATGGTGGCTGCCGGCAATGCCTCCGCCAGGGAGGATCTCTATCCCATGCCGGAGTTTGTCGCTAGTGGCGGCGGAGCAGGGATCTTCCGTGTGCCGCCGCGCTCAGCTGTGCATCCGAGCCGGCCTCCGTGTCTGGAGCTGAGGCCGCATCCCCTGAAGGAGACTCAGGTGGGTAAGTTCCTCAGGAACATTGCTTGTACGGATACGCAGCTTTGGGCTGGCCAGGAGAGCGGAGTGCGGGTTTGGGATCTCGAGAAGGTGTTTGAGGTTGGGTCAGGGCTCGGGGGTAGGACCCGGAGAGGTGATGAGGATGCCGTGCCGTTTCATGAGTCGGTGACGACGTCACCCACCATGTGTATGATGGTTGACTCTGGGAATAGGCTGGTGTGGACTGGTCATAAGGATGGGAAGATCAGATCCTGGAAGATGGACCAGCCCTTGGAGCAGGATGCTCCTTTCAAGGAAGGCTTGTCGTGGCAGGCGCATCGCGGTCCAGTGCTTTCCATGGTCAGGACTTCTTATGGTAAGAGACCATGATTGAATGATTCGGCCAGCGTACCTGTTCTTTGTGTGGCACTGCTTGTTGTCTTAGTTTTGCATGCTTTTACTTTGGCCTAGACCAAACTTGCCAATTAATAATGTGCGCTTTGGTTCTGAGTCCGTGCTAGATATTCACATTTCACTTGATAATATAGGACATTAGAAGCTCACTTGGATATCCGCCCAACCCCCTTTCCAATCAAGACAACGAGACCGTAATGGTCACCCTTTAATTATTTTTGTCTTCTTGATTTTCAAGTTCAGTTTTGAATGTGCTTGATTAATTTCCGGGCCAAAGCGGTCGCTCATAAAGGTTGACAATGTAGTTATGCAGCATCTGGATGACCGGTGAATATTCATTTTTAGGTTATTAACCATATTATGCGTGTGGCACATCTCTGGCAGTTCAAGTTGGTTGTTTCTACGAAAATATCCCACATTACTTGTTTATGGGGTGTTATATTCATGTGGTCCCCCTCTTCCAGTTTATCCTTTACATGATATAATTACCGGATTCCGTAGATTCGTTCCTTGTGAGGCTCCTTGTTTGTCATTTCCAAGTCTCCTTCTTAGTCTAGTTTCCTCTAGGAAGAAAGCCTTATAATAATATCTTGCATTGCTTGTCCGTTGGGTTTCAATATGCCTTATATTCATGTAGGCTCGCTCCACGCATCAGCTTAAGTCTTTAATTAGGACATTCAAACAGTTTCCGGACTTGATTTTGTGAACACGTATGAATTTCTAGGGAACTATTTTCAGTGAAATAGAGCAGGCATGATTGACGGAACTTACTCGTGACATGGGGATGAAGTAGGCCAATGTGAGGGTCATGTTCAACTGCCAAGTTGAAGGCTTGTTTTATGAATTGTATTCATCTATGATTCCAGTCCTCAAGTGACTGCAGCATGTGCTTGCTCCAAAGTTTTTGTAATGTTTAAACTAAAAATGGTTGAATGCTCTACTGCTTTTACCATCCTGTTGTTATTTCAGAGTACTCTTGCTCTTGAAGGACTGTCTACATGACCAGGAATGGACGTTTTGCTGTTGTAATGATTTCCGCCTGTATCTGCATTTGTACTGTTACTATGCATTAGAATTTGAAACTTGGGTACTGACCTAGTAATGTTGATTCCTACAGGTGATCTTTGGACTGGATTCGAAGGTGGCGTTATTAAAATATGGCCATGGGAAACCATTGAAAAATCTCTCTCTCTATCACCAGAGGAAAAACACATGGCCGCTCTACTGGTGGAGAGATCATTCATTGACCTGAAGAGCCAAGTCACCGTCAATGGTGTTTGTAGCATTTCTTCTTCGGATGTGAAGTGCTTAGCAGCAGATAATGTTAGGGGAAAAGTTTGGGCTGTGGGATCACTCTCGTTTTCAAAATGGTATTGCCTTGAGACATCTCTTCTTTGGGACTGGCCTAGTATCTATCTTATGAAAATCTCTTTTATAACTTGTTGACAAGTAAAATTTACATGAAATTGCTCAAAGAGAAAAGGTAGCAGTCAATTGTCAAACTCAGTTCCTGATTCTAGTTGAGCATGCTGTCCGATTAAAATCTATTGGTTCATTCTAGAGATCAATCTTCTTATTCAACATTTTTAGGCTTTCTAGTAGTAATTTTCTGCGGATGATGTTGATATCTTTCCAATTGTCTGTTGTTTAACTGCAAGATGAATTGGTGGGAAATCTGATTTCTAGCTCAGCTTTTATTTGGATCTTGTACTGGAAAAAGTGTTTTGCTTTATTCTCTTAAATATGCATATATTTTATTTGGTAGCTATTGATTTAAAAAGTTGAATTTAATGCTAGCTGGTATCCAATTCCCAATATGTATTTTTGGGGCTTCCGGATGTATGCAGCCAGAAGTTTCACATGTAGCAATTTAAGAATGATTGGGACACTCAAACGGGATATGTAACTTGAGCATTTCAGCATATGAAGGCTAGTATCATATTTGAAAGATAACATAGAGATGATTCGGTACAAAAATCATTTCAAGGACAGTCTTCTTGTTTTTGAAGATACTTGGTCTCAACATGGTAATTGTTTGCAGGAATGCTAATGACAATCTTCTTCCTTTTGAAGATACTTAGTTTCAACATGGTTGTTTGCAGGAATGCTCGCACAAAAGAGCTTTTGAAATGTTTTAACATAGAGGGTCAGATCGAGAACCGGATTGATGTTGCTTCAGCGGCAGATCAAGTGGTGGAAGATGAAATGAAAGTTAAATTTGTCTCTACATCCAAAAAGGAGAAATCTCAGGGCTCTAGTTTTTTGCAGCGATCTCGTAATGCCATAATGGGAGCTGCTGATGCAGTTCGTCGAGTGGCTACAAAGGGTGCTGGGGCGTTTACGGAAGAAAATACCAAGAAAACAGAAGCAATTGTTCAGACTGCCGATGGAATGATTTGGACTGGATGCTCAAACGGGCTACTGGTGCAGTGGGATGGACGTGGAAACCGTTTGCAAGATTTTAATCACCATGCTTGTGCAGTTCTATGCTTCTGTACTCTTGGAACACGAATTTATATAGGCTATATCAGTGGATTAATCCAGGTCTTGGACCTCGAGGGAAATGTAATTGCTGGGTGGATTGCTCACAGCAGCCCGGTGATAAAATTGGCAGTTGGCAAAAATTATATATATAGCTTAGCCACTCATGGTGGCATACGGGGGTGGAATATAACATCTCCAGGACCTATTGACAACATTATACGGTCAGAATTGTCCACAAAAGAAGAAATATACACAAGACAACACAATGTCAAAATATTAGTTGGCACGTGGAATGTTGGCCAAGGAAGAGCTTCTCAAGAGTCACTTTCATTGTGGATAGGTTCTGCTGCCTCAGATGTTGGAATTGTTGTTATTGGGTGCCAAGAAGTGGAGATGGGTGCCGGGTTTCTAGCGATGTCAGCTGCAAAAGAAACTGTATGATTATTTTGACTTCTATTGATGATTGACGATGGGTCAATCGTGCTATGCTTCAAGGTTCTTTTGTTTCTTGATAGCAAATGTGGAAAATAGACAGGGCCTCATTCTCTAGGACTTATAGGGGAGCCAAGACCTATTGAAATATCCTTTTGATTTTCTGAAATTAGGTTACCCAATAATTCACTCCATCATTTGACACCATCGGCCAATTCATGAATTTGATCAGATCCCTTAACGGAGATATCTTTTATTTTCTTTCTTTTCTGCATATATTTCTTAGCAAAATAGTTATTGCAGTTTTTCTGTTTATATCATCCTCCAGCATTTGATGAAACTCCTAAGTTAATTTCTAAAATGGCCCCTCTCAATCATATGCATCTCTAGTTAATTTTGAAGATATGTCTTTCTTTCCTCCATCTTTTCCTTCCTCATCCTCTTGCTGCTTGGCACTTGAGTTCATGCATGTTCAAGCATGTGTTTGATGTATACTTGCCGTTGATTTTTTTTTTTTTTTTTTAAGATGAGTTCTCACACAGTCTGGCCATTTTAGGTAGGGCTTGAAGGGAGTTCAATTGGACATTGGTGGCTGGATACTATCGGGAAGACTTTGGATGAAGGAAATACTTTTGAGCGTATGGGGTCTAGGCAGTTGGCTGGGTTGCTCATAGCTATCTGGTAAGTCCTTGCAGGATAACTGTGATTGCGATGCTTATGGGTCAATGATTAGAGCATTTTTCCGATTTGAAATACCCATAATCGGTTTGCAAATCCACAGGACTATAAATTTGACTTCACCTTCATTGATGTCCCTTAGTTTATAGCCCTCATGCCGTATCTCTGGTTTTATTATGTTGATATTTTGTGTGTGCAGCTTAAACTGGTCTTACTTTTTAACTTCCAGAGGGCCAACATCCAATATCCCTAACCCCAGATATATTCCCATTACATCCTAGGGTCTCTTACATCCTTTTTCGCTGTACTTGGTTCAGGGTTAGAAAGAATCTCAGAACGCACGTTGGAGATGTTGATGTTGCAGCAGTTGCGTGTGGCTTTGGTCGTGCAATTGGTAATAAGGTTTGTCCCATTCCTCCATAAACCTCCTAGTTTATTTGAAGTTAGAGTTTATCATGTTTGCAGAAGCAGACTTGGATAATTGTAAACTTGGAGTTTGTGTAGTCTTTAAAGCCCTCCTACCTGACATTCACTGATATGACTGTGGCTGGTTGACCAGGGCGGTGTAGGCTTGAGGATCCGTGTCTATGATCGGATTATATGCTTTGTGAACTGTCACTTGGCAGCACATTTGGAAGCTGTCAATCGGCGGAATGCTGATTTTGATCACATCTACCGAACTATGGCATTCAGCCGATCATATAATGTACTCAATGCTGCAGCTGGTATGGTCCCATACCTGATTTTGTCTTGCTATCTTGCCTTGTGCATATATTCATTTTGGCTACTCTATTCTTCTGGCTTGCCATTTGTGCTTTCTGTTGCAGCTGGTGTCTCCTCTTCAGCACAGATGCCTCGCAGTATGAGTGTGAGTAGTTCTTTCAATCAATTACTCTCGCTAGCATTTCTTGCCCTTGTGCTCCTCCTGCCACAAAAATATATACATTTAGATTTATTATGTTGAAGTAACAAGGACTGGTGTTTCACAGAACACGAGTCACAACTCTGAGGAGGGCAGACCTGATCTGTCACAGGCAGATATGGTGGTGTTTCTTGGTGATTTCAACTATAGACTATTTGGTATATCTTATGATGAAGCAAGGGACTTTGTTTCCCAGAGAAGCTTTGATTGGCTTAGAGAAAAGGATCAATTGAGAGCAGAAATGAAGGCAGGGAAAGTATTCCAAGGAATGCGTGAGGCACTCATCAGATTTCCTCCAACTTACAAGTTTGAACGTCACCAAGCAGGTTTAGGAGGTAAAGAATTAATAATCTAGGATCTTAGCTTCTTGCAAGTATTGCAAAGTCCATGGAACCAAATAGCTTACTGAAGATTCCCCAAAATTTTGTGCCTGCTTTTAATTGGTTCTTGTTTTGTTACCGGTATTGAAGGCAGTTGCTTTTCTGTATCAGGATATGATTCTGGGGAGAAGAAGCGCATTCCTGCTTGGTGTGACAGAATCATCTATCGTGACAACCGGTCCTCTTCAGTGTCAGAATGCAGCTTGGAGTGTCCCATTGTCACATCTATATTACAGTACGTGCCACTTCATCTGTGCCCACTTAAATTTGGGGAATTCAGCATAAAATTAATGCTGTTTCTTTTTTGAAGGTATGAGGCTTGTATGGATGTGACTGACAGTGATCACAAACCTGTACGCTGTAAGTTCAGTGCTGAAATTGCTCATGTTGATCGATCAGTTAGGAGACAAGAGTTTGGGAATATAGTGAAATCAAATGAAAACATCAGGACCATGCTAGCAGAAATGCGTCGTGTTCCAGAAACTGTTGTGAGCACTGACAGCATACTTCTGAAGAACCAGGACACTTTCATTTTAAAAATCACCAACAGATGTGTCGATGACAAAGCCGTGTTTAGATTTATTTGTGAAGGTCGGTCTGCTTTGAAGGACGATGCTCATCCATCAGATCAACGTCCAAGAGGTTCCTTCGGCTTCCCACGATGGCTTGAGGTATCGTTTCTCTGCATAGGCCGGATGAAAAGAATGACAGTTAAATATCAGTATCAAGAAGCCTTTTCTAATCAATCATACTGTAGTTACCAATTAAGCCAAGGATTAGCCGTCTAATTAAATGAACTACCTTTGGCAGCAGCCTGACCCCATTTGGTCCCAGGACAACTTAGCAGTAGGAGGTGTTCCATTTTCACTAGATTATTGCCATCTAGCAGCATTCATCTGATAGTTGATTCCAACACTTCCCATGTTCTCCCGTCATCTCCTGGAGAATTGGGTTGTATCATTGCCATAACATCCGTGGCCCTTCAAATTGTGCGCTTAGTTTAGGGGATGTTTTAACTGTATCAACTAAAGTTTTCCAAGACATTATTATAGCCAGGTATATCTACAGTAAAATCTTTGTGCATCAATCTGAAAAACAATGCAAGCATGCTTCTATATATTGGCAAACTCAATTTATGGGTCTTTTCTTCTTAAGGGATCCATTTGATTTCTGATGGAAGAGGACACTATAAGTGATTCAGGTTATCAGGAGAATATTTGTTTGTATTCCTAGCAAATTCTTTCCGCTACTATTCATGAATATCATTCCTGCATATTTCGTAGATACATATCTACCAACTGAAGTGGGGGCAATCTTGTGTCATATTGCAATATAGGTGACACCAGCTGGTGGCATAATAAAACCTGAACAATTTGTGGAGGTTTCAGTCCACCATGAAGAATTGCATACACTAGAGGACTTGGTTGAGGGTATACCACAGAACTGGTGGTCTGAAGATACCCAGGATAAGGAAGTGATTTTAAAGTTGATAATCCAAGGAAGTCGCTCCACCGAAACATGGAGCCACAAGATCCGGGTGCGTCACTGCTATTCATCCAAGATGCTTCATGTGGACTCAAAGTTGGACGGTTCCAGAAAAAGCCAAGGTGGTTCAGTTTACCTGCCTGAACATCGGCAGCACAGCAATTCTACTGACATTGACAACTTCCGGAATTCGCACAACCCTTGAATGCTCAAGAGGGAATGAGATATTTTTTTGGGACCTTATGTGTCCTTACCAGCTGCACATTCTATTCTGATGCTGAAGGTTTCCTCAGATTCATGCAGAGGAAGCAATATCCGGATGTAAATACTTAGCTTCTTGCTTCTAGGAGCAGGTTCAAATTCTTTTACCATGCTTTCAGATGTTTCTTCAACTAGATTGGTCATCTTCTTTTCTTTAACTAATGACATGTTAGTCAAGGCTGTACAATTTTGTTGGCAAAATAGCTCTTTTTTCTTTTACCATAGAGGTGGAAATTTGGAGAGTAATCGGGAGAAGATTTTGGGTGCATGGTGATATTGTTTGTGTATAATTCCTGGGGAGATGCAAAATCTTTCCTCAAATATAAGGGAATGACTTATTGAGGTTCCATGATGTATCTTGTTCTGTACAGAGCATATTCTATCAGTAAATTGTGCATTTTCAGCTTTAGCCAGAAGAAGTTCTGGTTACCTGCTGAAAGATTAAGTCAGGAGTGACAAAATGCTTAAAGTCCAGTGGAAGTTGAAGTTTTTTGTTTTGCAGTGGTTGCTTTTCCGATTGAACAATGGGCATTATGAAAGAAAAAAATGAAACGTGCTTATTTACATATAAACTAGCATGAAAAAAAAGAAAAAAGAAACTTCAACTCTTGACCGAAAGAAATTTATCAAATTCAGAAACAACTTCTCGGCACAACTATTCCTCTGCTGCTGCCTCCAGCATTCTTACAGTAAGAAGTGGCTTGTGCAGTAAGGTACTTGAGTTCTATGTTCTGTAATGCAATGCCTGAGCACGGATTTGTTGGGCTACAGACGAAGTTCATAGCAACTGGTGTGGCCGAGGTTCCTTTGATGTTCTTGTATGTAACTCGGCTAATCTTCACACCTGAATTCTGCAGAGAGAACCAAACGAGCAAAACAAAAGGAAATATAAGTCACGTGAGGTTGATGATGGTTTGTTCAGAATCGCGGTCAACCAAATTTCATCCAATACAAATGAAGATTTTCTTTGATGAAGATCTGCTGAAGGGTTAAGCAAGTACCTGATTAGGGCAATTTGTGTTGCTTGGACAGTAATTTTGGTCTATGATGATGGGGTTAAACACATTTTTCATGATGATGTTCCTGAAAGAAATGGTTCTAGCAAATCCAGTGCTTGGCCTTCCCCATGATTTGATCCTCACTCCATTCTGAGTTCCTGTGAAAACTGCACCTGTTACTGTCACATTCTCAACTCCTTCTTCATTCGCATTCTCTGCCAGACTTCCAACACTGCATTTTGTTTCGAATTCCGCACGTTATTTAGTGATATAGTTAATATAAAACAACAGGACAGTTAAAGAGAAATTTAGTGGATCAGTTGGGCTACTGATTTTGGGATTGGATAGTATGCAGTTACCCGAAGTCGCAAACATGAGAATATCGAACCACATTGTATAGAATACAGTAAATTAGAGATATCCTCAGTCCGTATGGAGGTCAACTATTATACGGAGAAATCAAATCTATGATAACACAAATAAAACCACTCCATACTGAAAACTTGACAGGAATCAAAAGTATATCAATCTCTTCAATTGTAAATGATTTTATTTGTGTACCTGATGCCGTGCCCGGGGCCACACGCAACACGCTGGATCCAGACATTCTTGGAGCCTGGACCAATGGAGATGCAGTCGTCACCGGTCATGAAGGAAGAGGAGGCAATGGTTACTCCGGTGGAAGAACTGATGTGGATGCCGTCAGTATTGGGGCTTTGCGATGGTGCTCTTATCTTCACGTTCTGGACAAGCACATTCACGCAGTTGTCAATCGCGATGTGAATATTCTGGCTGTTCATGGATGTTATGCCACTGATCACGACATTGCTCGACCCTCCCAACGATATTGACTGCCCAAAAAAACACATGAAAACGAGCAATATGATTATCCTGTGTCATTTGGGCAGCTGATTGACTATTACTGCAATATGTCGAAAATCGCCAAGCAGTTCAGGAGGTGGCTACCTTCACTTAGCCGTATGATGATTGTCATTCGTCAAACAATGAGGCCGATATGTCAATCACGCTATGTACTAGCAAGCGCAACAGCCGAATAATAAAAGAAAAGAAACTCAATCGAAACGAAAATCGGTCACTATATAATATACATACGATGCATGCGCAAGTTAAAAAGAAACTCACCCTAGCTCCCACGGGGCAACTCTTGCCAGAACTCTTGCAAGCCCAGTAACCAGAACCTCGTGCATTGAGAGTCCCTCCATGAACCGTAACCCTCGTTACCTTATTGAACAATATCCAATACCCCGAATTCCCCAAACTCCAGTAATTTGACGGAGCTATTAGAGTCCCCGCGATAAGAAACAAGATCCTATTCTTGCACGGTCCAGTGAACACCACCGGCTTCAGCACGAAGTTTCCCTGCGGGACATAGACCGTGGCCGGCACAGCCGAGCCACAGGCCGACGACCACGCTCTTTGGAATGCCATGGTCGAGTCAGTCCTCCCGTCCGCCTTCGCCCCGTAGCTCAGCACATTATACGAGGCTGCTTCCGATTGTTTTAGAGATGTGGCCACAATGAGAAAGAATGATACTAAGAGAAGCCATGAACTGTTTATGGAGCTATTAATCACGAGGAACGACTTTGCCATTTTCTTGGAGTTCTGATGGGAAGTGTCAACGACGGGTTGGAAGAAGAGGAGGAGGCTATATAAACCCTACGGCGTGGCATATTATAAGATGCGTCTTCACATGTTAACATGATAATTTCGCATTATTTTTATAAATTTATATATTTCCGTTTTCTGTTGCATGTATATGATGAGTAGAATGCAAGTGAATTAGATGCTACGCTCACGTTATCACGTACTCGACGTAATTGCATGCGACGTACGGTGGTTCTGTGCTGTCTTTTCTTGCATATATTATGCTTTGAGGAAGTCCATGTGAGTGAGCTGTACCAAATAACATGGCTAGGACCAAGTTTGTGGCCCGAGCATCCACGGTCGAAGGCAAGAACGTACGCGAACTTGGAGAAGCACTTCATGGAGGAGACGTCCTATTAAGTTGCATATTGTTCAGGAATAACCATCACAAGGCGTCACAGATTATAAGTCAATAGACATGATGATGTCGAATACATTTTGTATGTTCAAGCTTCCATGCCTAGCACTTGATAAGAGGATAAAACTCCGGTATGCACCCGATACATGTTCGATGTGGGGATTTGCAGAAATCAAAGATATAGAAAGAAGTGAATCCCCATATACAGATAGAAGGGTTTAGAAATGGACATCGACATGCTTGTCCTAGCACCGTACGAGAGTCAAGTGCGCCGTGGTTTGTTCTGGAAGTTTTAAGTCATCGGAGAACGATGGAGGACACGTGGTATCTCTGGTCCTGGAGACAAGGAAGACAACTGTGTTTTGTGGTTGCTTAGCATCGGAGGTTGCTTAGCGTCTGAGTTTCTTAATGCATGACATCGCCAGTGAATTTAATGCACATGTTCTGGTGTTCCTTTGACGATGAGTCACACAGAGATGAGCTCACTTATGTGTAGTTAGACGTTCATGTCCATATAGAGGAAGGCCATGTGAGACCTGAAGAGACTCCGGAGAAGATTAAGGAGCGCGAATCTTTGCAACCATACGGGCCACTACATAAAATACAGCCTTTATTACATTAATATTTGCCTAACAAAACTTAAAACCAGATTGATCTCTTATTGATAGGGAAATAAAATTTATATGTGGCTTATTTAATGCCAGAGCAACGTTCACATCGAAGGATTGAATGATTCGATTTGCTAATAAATTTGCACATAGATTTTCTTCCCTAAAAGACAGCCATTTTAGCTAAAAGGGGGTGATTAATCAAAGCAAGGAAACATCTTATCAACCTCAAAAATAGGATAAGACATGAGTTAAAGTCCGATTGGATGGCCTAAACATGAATTGTTTGCACTTGGAGGCGTGTGAAATCAAACCCTTTGTTGTGTGTGTATTCCACAAAAATATTAGTCTTTTCCTCAACCGATACCTGAATAGATTGTAGTTGGCAGTCGTGAGACACAATTTTGACTTAAACAAATAGCCCGTGGTGGAACTGCCCACTCCGGAGGCACCGGTTCAGTTCCATAAAACTGGAATTAATAAATTTCAATCCGGCTCTTAGTTCTAGGTGTAGAATCACTCACTCGAGTTTGATTAATTTTTTATTTAATTTTTAATTATTTTATTTCTTAAAACTATGTAAAAAAAAAACCTAATCTATCTCCCATTTCAGAATTCACTCGCACAAATAGGCACGCACGGCTCCTATTTCACTTGCACACGTAAGGAAGATGAGAAGAGAAAAAAATCAAAATACAACGGTGCTTGCTCATTCCAATCAAATTGAAAAAATCTTTGTAAAGCCTACAATGTTACACAAAACGCATTGATTATAGAAATGTCTTGGTTATCAATAACATCTTTAATTGCGTATCTTACGTTGACAAATTAAAAAAAAAAAAAACTAAACATGTCACTAGTTCCACGGGCTTAATCAAGAACTAAACCGGATTGGTTGGTTTGGTCTAGTTTGGTTTTAGGAGGCATCCGTTTAGTTTCCAATTCCAGAAACAAGGAATCAGCCCCTCTTGTTCGATTTTCAGTTCCTGCGCGGGAGTCAACCTCCTCTTTACAGCTCAATTCAAAACATTTTTTAATGAGTGGCAAACCCTTAGAGTAACCCCTAAGAGATGCATTGATAGTCCCCACTCACCCTTTTACTTTAATAAAAAAATATGTTAATCAAACAGCCAAAGTTTTTGAATCCGGATGGACCAGCCGGTTCAACTAGCTTGAACCGGTCGTTTTATCTAATCCAGTCAAACCAACCGAAACAATTGGTCTAGACTGAATTAAATTCAGTTGGACCGGTGTTTGGTTTCATTTCGGCTAATCCGAGGCTCATGGTTATAGATCATGTACATACGATATCATATGGGCCACTTCTCAGCGAAAGCAAGAAAAAGCCCATTCTTTGCCCATGCCAAACCATTTCATAATATGGAAATCCTTTTCCGACTATTATTACAGGAAAAATATTAAACGCCATGCGGGGAACCAAGCCGGTTCATGCCTATGCTGGCAAAGCGAATGAACTTTGAAGGATTAGTTCAATAGACAATATCCGAAGTATCGGAAATCTGAGAATGCCATTCATGTCTACGCAAAGTAAGGCTTTACAATCTGAGAATGCCATTCTTAGTGGTGATGGTTGACATAAAACGGGGGCCTCGTATACGGCGACTGGAAGCTCGGGCACAGGGACTTCTAGCTGAAGAAACCTGATAATTTGTCCTACTTTTGGCCTACTCTTGGGATCTGGATGCACACACCACATTCCCACCATCATCAAGCATTCTATTTCCTTCCTATTGAAGCTTGAACCCAGCCTCTCGTCCGTTGCTTCAAGCATATTTCCAGTAAGGTGAAGCTGCCAAACCCACTTATACAATGGGACATGAAATTCTTCATCCTGATAGGTCCTCTTACCACAAGCAATCTCTAAAACCACGACCCCGAAACTGAAAATGTCAGATTCTCTAGTAGCCTTCCGTCCATTGAGATATTCTGGTGCTAGATAACCGTATGTCCCCACCACATCAGTTGTTTGAGTCTTGAAACAAGGGTCGACCAGATTAGATACTCCGAAGTCACCGAGCTTAGTGGTGAAATCCATGTCTAGCAATATGTTGGCTGCCTTTATATCTCTGTGAAGAACGCACTGCTCTAGTTCTTCATGAAGATAATTAAGGGCCAATGCCAGGCCTAGAACTATCTTGTACCTTACATCCCAAGGAAGAACTTTTCGAGTTCCAAAGAGATGATTATCAAGGCTACCATTAGGCATGTATTCATAAACGAGCAAAAATTTACCTTCCTCTTGACACCATCCAATGAATTGCACCAGATTTCGATATATCGTGCGGCTTAATATCTTCACTTCATTGATGAAGACTTTCTTGGAATGTTCGGATTCCGTGAAGATTCTCTTGACAGCAACTTGGCGATCTAAACTGTTCACAACTCCTTTATAAACATGGCAAGACCCTCCTTGGCCGAGTCTTCGATCCTGTGAGAAGCTATTTGTCGCTTCAACCAACTCTTGATATGAGAATTTGAGCGGCAATGCTCTTATCTCTTTTTCCATGTCGGTCAGAGCACAAAGCTGGTATTTTTTCCTCATTTTGATCGTAAATAGGCAAGACCACGCCGAAATAATCAGCATTAGACTTGCTAAAGGAGTAGCGATAAATGTGAACAACCTATAGATGCTGTAGCGTGCCCACTTTACGGATGAACTGGTCAACAGGGGGCGTACAACATCCAAGTCCGAAGTAAACCCCCAGGAATTGATGATGTGTCTCGCCTCAACGCTGCCACAAGAAGCTGAAATGCCAATTACGACCGATTCAGGAAGAACTTGAGCAAGGTCGATATGGTAAGAAAGCGAGCAGCTTTTCTTGTCCAAAGAAACCGCGCCAGCAAACGACCAGAACACGCTAAGATTCTTGCTAGTAGAATTATAGGTCACTGCGACATCAGTTGCATTTCCTCTGCGTGATTCGGGATCCCAAAAGGAATGAACAGTTGAAGAGATGGAGTTTATGTTGACCCCTATGTGCCGCTTTGGAGGGTCAAATTCTGCGTTCACACAAGTATCGAACTCAACCATCACAATTCGGTTCCGAGGCCCATCATCGACTGTGCTGGCATTGAACAATCCGAGAAACGGACCAGCCGAGTTGGGTGGGATAGTAAAGCCAGTAGGAGCAAGAAAAAATGCCAGGCCATCGCTGTATTGGTTGCGATCGAAAGGTTCAATGGTGAAAGAAAAATGGGTAGAGAAGTTTGCTTGTCTCCCAGTAATAGAATCTCTAATATAGGTGGGTTTCGAATACTGAATGCGGCCTACCTTATATTTCTGTTGGAGGCCGCCTTGTGGGGTGAGATTAATGGATCCAGACGCTACCGCAACCGCAACTCCTTCGTAGAGTATGTCATTTGAGTTCTCGTCAAAGCTACTTATATTGAACTGAACGGGACTGACATAGGGGATAATAGGATAGCAGACAAGGGTGAAGACAATTAAGCGAGCGTGAAAAGAAAGAGAAAAACAGTTCGCATGCTGCATGCTACGCATGGTTTGTGCAAGTGCAGGGACGAGGTTCGTGCTCGTTTGTCCATTGATCCAGATCGGTGCTATACCGGGGTGCTTTATAGTGGACCGAATGTTCCAAACAGCGGCTTGGACACGGTGAACAGATCGACAATTTCTCCGCTGTTTCCGCTAAAGACGATATGGACAAGGGAGACTTTTGAAGCAATGACCCAATTTCTAGAAGTGTATGGTCAAGATATTTAGGAAAAAAAATAAAAACTTGGATGGATAGTCCGGAGAATTGTAAAAAAAAAAGAAAAAAAAAACTATTAGAAAAGTAATGTGAAATGTGAAAGTCCATGCAAGTTTCTGTAGATCTCTTTTCCTTGAAGTGGGCGTGGAAGAGGGCTATAAACAGCCAACCCCTCCCCATTTGAGGGTCACGTCCAGCAGATGAAAACTAAGTCCTATGGACATGCCTTCATGATATAAAACTCCTCGTCCTCCTGTGCTCCCTCCGTTGCCTTCCGCTATCTTCCATCTCCAATATAATAATAAAAGTCCTTGCTCCGTTGTTGCTTGATAAGTCTACGCGCCTACACCTGAACTCACTAAATCCCTCACTCAGTTACAAAACTAACCATTCTTCTACTTCCCAACGGTAGTATTAAAGCCACTTCTTCGGTTAGTATTGGTCGTTTATCCTAACCACACTCTACTGAAATCACCTGTCCAAATATTCAACAACTAAATTATGGCCAACACTGCATCATCCTCATTTCCCGTTCCTTTCTCCTTTTTTATTTTTTTTATTTTTTTATTTTTTTATGAGAATAACTATAACTATTGAAGCATTAAAATGACTACCTTCTTGATGGCCCAAAAAGAGTTATACGACTCCACAAGAAGGTGCAAGCATTTCGATAGAGCAATTGCAAAAGGATGTAGGGGCATTATGTGTTATTCAATAATCACTCTTGGAAATGGTATTTTCGAGAATAATTGGAGCAAAGACAACAAAGAAGGCATGACAGATATTACAAGAAGAATTCCAAAACTTAGTTGAGGTACATACTATTTGTCTTCGAACTTCAAGAGGAGAATTTGAAAATTCTAAAATGAAAATTTATGACACCATTCAAGAATATTTTGGAAGATTAAATGAACGAGTTAATCATATGAGAGCCCATGTTAGGATGTTACCCAAAAAGAAGGAAAGAGGGGATCAAGGTGATGGGGCCAAATGTTGGAGTTCACATAAAATTTTAGGATGTAGATCATTGGCAATTAGAGGTAATTGCTTATGATGCGTTTACCCAAAAAAGAGTGATGGAGGAGCTTGTCTCTAAAATCTGAACCTATTATTTGACTTCCCTCCACAAAGATAGATGAGACGCAACCACAGTGCCGGCAGTAACATGCAACTTTTGATTGTAGGTTGGAACGGTACCTAATGACTGATCTCTCTCTCTACAAAGATAGAGGGGGCGTGACTATTGTTTGGTTATGGATTGGAACTTCAATCATGTCGCTATACGAGAGAGAGAGAGAGAGAGAGAGAGAGAGAGAGAGAGGTTTGAGTTGGTATGAGAGGCAAGAGAGAGAGAGGTTTGAGTTGGTATGAGAGGCAAGTGTATTGGATCACATGGCTTAGATGAAGTTCGACAGCGATAGTGGACAACGATTAAGAAGGGGCTTAACTTTATATGTAGGAGTTGGGGCTAAGGAGGGGCAAAGTGAAGAAAGGAGAAAAGAGAAGTAATAAAGAAAAGAACACAAAAGAAAAATGGATAAGAGAGCGCAAGTCTGGATCGGCGAAAATGTATTCATATTATGAATTGGCCTCTCTAAGTAATTAATTTAAATTATCCATATCATAAATTTTAAAACCCTTCTCATATGCAAATCTATTAAACAATAGAAATAAGATGTAGCGACCCAGACCTCACTGTGTAATATTATCTATTTTAGACACTGAGTCTTTACGGTTTTAAAACGCGTTACGCAGGGATAGAGGGCCCAGGACTTCCCCCTAAGTGATGTGGGACTAGAGAGGGACCTTTTCCCCATTTCCTGTGCGCATCCAGGGACCGAGGCGTGGACGACCGCCGTCCCTCCTCTCCTCGCGCACCGTTGCTTGGGCTGTCACACTCTCCACTCCTTAGGAGCACAACGTCCTTGCTGTGGTCCCACACGTGGGAGTCTCCTTGCTATGGTCCCACACGTGGGAGTCGGCTCTGATACCATTGCTTTGGACATTGAGCACAACATCCTTGCTGTGGCCCCACATGCGGGAGTTGGCTCTGATACTATTTGTAACGACTTAAGCCCCACTATGTAACGCTTGAACATTGAGTCCTCACGGCTTTAAGTAACGACCTAGGCCCTACTAAATAGTATTGTCCGTTTTGAACACTGAGTCCTCATGGCTTTAAGTAACGACCTAGACTCATGGCTTTAAAACGCATTACGCAAGGACATAGGGAACACGGTGTAATATTGTCCGCTTTAAGTAACGACCCAGGCTCATGGCTTTAAAACGCGTTACGCAAGGACAGAGGGAACACAGTGTAATATTGTCCGCTTTGAACACTGAGTCATCACGGCTTTAAGTATCGACCCAGGCCCTAGTGTGTAATATTGTCCGCTCAGGCCCGCGTTACGCAGGGGCAGAGGGCAGGGCCATCCCTCTCCCAAGTCATAATATTATCTGCTTTGGAGACACAGCCCACCGGCCCGTCCTCCCTCATGGCTTTGTTTTCAGCACAGCGGAAACGTACTTGAAATGCGTTACACAGATTAGAATGACCCAAGCCTTATAAACTAGCCCAAGACTCCCCTCCTAAGCGATGTGGGACTAGAGAGGGACTCTTTCTCCATTCCCTACGCATGTCCGGGGATCGAGGCGTGGACACACCGCCATTCCTCCTCCTCACGCATCGTCGCTTGGGCTATCAAATAAGAAGTGATATGAAGAATAGAAATTAGATTCAATAATCCAGGAACATATAAAGTGACTAAGTAGATGAGCATGAAGAAATTGGAATTTCCATCTAAAGTTGTGTTAAAATAAATTTCAATTTGAAAGCTTACATGTATGTGTGTGTATATACATAAGGCCCTCTTGAGGATGAGTTCATGTTTTGGAGTGAAGGGTATAAGGGTCCTTTAATCAAACCTAGATCATTTATAGAGAAGGGCAGGGAGAAATTTCTCTTTTAAGGTGTCAAGTTATGGTTATGTACATGCATCTTATGTACGTGCATGTGTATCATACATGTAGCGCATTTAAGGTCCCCATATGATAGTCGTCATCAGAGAGAAAAGGCACATCTAGTCTTGCAGTTTTAGTTTGTGAATTGATGACCAGACCCCATCTAGACAAGTAGTCCATGTCAACTTAGGAGCAAGAGCAGCACCGTTACGGAGATTGCGGACAAGTCTGTCAAGTTTTTTGCGGGGCCGGTCTTAAATCAAGTCAAGTCTTTTGGGTCTGTGTCGTTATTCATATTAAGATATTTCTTGGTGTACTTTGCGTGTTTATAAAGACACCGTTCATTGTACGTTTTAATCTTAACGAGATTACTAATTTTAAAATGACAATGCTAACTGTCTTGTTGCCCATAAGGACAATGGTACCATTCATCACGATATCACAGAGACACGGTAGAAGAGGTAGAAAGACTCAAGTTGTTGGAGAGATCTTAATTGGAATCGTTAAAAGTTATATGAATTGGGTAGGGGCATGGTAATCTGAGTGTGAGAGAAATCAAGCCACAAAATTCACATGTTGGCTGACCATATAGGCAAAGCCCCCAAAATGGAGGCATTGTAGAGAGAGATGCCATGGTCCTCCGCTTGTGTCCGCATCCACTGTGGAAATGTCGATTCAGTTGGGATTTGCCTTAAAAGTTGGGTAATTATTGCTAATATCCAATTACTATAGGCTAAACCCAGTTTATTTGGAGTGTGGATTGCTCGGGCATGAGGAGAAATGGGGATGCGGAACGTCTTTTGTACCAAACAATAGGAGTGGACTTCTTTTAATTATGTAATTATTATAAGACATGATTTTATAGTTACAATTTAGATAATATAGGCAGTATAATATTTTTCTAACGTATCATGTAAAATTACTATATTAAATTATGTTTTCAATTACAAAAAATATTGGTATGAAAAATATATTTTGAATAAGTAATAAAGATTAATGTATTGGAACATCCAAAATGCTTATGCTAGTATATGAGTGTATTCTCATATCATAGACCATCCCGTGCGCCCGAGATTTCCGGGCCGTGTGAGCGGTGAATGCATGCATAAGGCATATTTAATAATTGTAGGAATCTAATCCGTCTCTTTGGGTTTCAGTTGAAATAAATAGAAGTCGGTGTACGACTCCAAGTCGAGTCAATGTTTACGACTTTTTGAAGTTCATGAAAATGAAAATCCCACTAAACTCCAAGTCAAAGTCAATGCTTATAACAATTCAAAATAATCACTTCCTCCATTTTTAGAGCTAGTCCAGTAGTCTTTTTTATTTTTGCTTTTGTGACATAATAAGTCCAGTAAAGTCGTCATGCCTCACCATTAGTATCCCAATTGAAAAAAGTTGAAACCAGGAGGCATTTGCCTTTGCCTACTGCTATAAGCTTGTAACATCGACTCATACCGTATCATAATGAATTAGTCACTTGAAACATAAAAGCATGTCACAAAAACTTTGAGACTTTCGTGGTTGTTGAGAGAGCTTAAAGTTGTGTCTACTCAACAAATAAAGAGTCTTAAAATATTCTTACGAACTACACTCGTGGAGAGCTTAGAGTAACCCTTGAAGAGATAGATTAATAGTCCCACTCACCCCTTTACTTTAATCTAATAATATTTTAATCAAACAGCTAATGTTCTGAATCCGGATGGACCGGCCGAAGTAGTCGAGACCGAATTAAATTCAGTTGGACCGGTGTTCGCTTTCAATCGGCTAAGCCGGGACTCATAATCATAGCTCAAATACATATAATGGGCTACTTCTAAGCGAAAGCAAGAAAAAGCCCATTCTTTGCCCGTGCCATACCATTTCATAATGGGGAAATCCTTTCCCGACTTTTGTTACAGGAACAACATTAAACACCATGCGTGGGAACCACGCTGGTTCTTGCCTATGCTGGCAAAGCGAATGAACTTTGAAGGATTAGTTCAATAGATAATATCCGAAGTATCGGAAATCCGAGAATGCCCATTCATGTCTACGCAAAAATCTGTTGTACAATCTTTCAGATGTGGCTATATAATCAACTTCAAGCCACATAATGGGCAAGCAGGAGAAAATATAAATTCCAGGAGTTAGACAAACCATTTCCCACCAAAAGCTTGGGCAGTGAGGAGACGGGTTAACAATGCATTTATAACATAACACCAACGATCGGAACACATAATGAACAAAAAACGAGCAGAAATGGTCAATGCCCCGAGTCTTATTGAGGGGTAAAAGTATTGTGCATGAGGAATCATTTCACTGACTCCCATGTTTGTCCTCCTCCATCCCAAAAATCAACGTGTTGCCGAGTGGCTTGGGGAGCCATGGTCCATCTTGCTCAACGGGAACTGATGCTTGAATTGAAGAAGAAGATAAAGAAGATCCTATCCTTAGCGGTGATGGCTGATATAAAGTTGGAGCCTCGAATGTGGCGAGTGGAAGCTCGGGCACAAGGACTTCTAGCTGGAGAAACCTGATAACTTGTCCTGCTTTCGGCCTTCTCCTGGGATCTGGATGCACGCACCATAGTCCCACCATCATCAAGCATTCCATTTCCTTCCTATCAAAGCTCGAACCCAACTTCTCGTCCGCTGCTTCAAGCATATTTCCAGCAAGGTAAAGCTGCTAGACCCACTTGTGCAGTGGGACAAGAATTTCTTCATCCTGATAGGTCCTCTTACCGCAAGCCATTTCTAGAACCACGACCCCAAAGCTGAACATGTCAGACTCTCCAGTAGCCTTCCGTCCATTGAGATATTCTGGTGCCAAATAACTATATGTCCCCACCACATCGGTCGTTTGAGTCATGAATCGGGGGTTGACGAGCTTAGATACTCCAAAGTCGCCAAGCTTAGTGTTGAAATCGATGTCTAGCAAGATATTGGCAGCTTTTATATCTCTCTGAAGAACACATTGCTCTAGATCTTCATGAAGATAATTAAGGGCCAATGCCAGGCCTAAAGCTATCCTGTTCCTTACATCCCAAGGAAGAACTTTTCGAGTTCCGAAAAGATGATTATCAAGGCTTCTATTAGGCATGTATTCATAAATGAGCAAAAATTCACCTTCCTCTTGACACCATCCAATGAATTGCACTAGATTTTGATGTATTGCGCGGCTTAATATCTTCACTTCATTGATGAAGACCTTCTCGGAATGTTTGGATTCTGTGAAGATTCTCTTGACAGCTGTTGACACCTATTTTTAAACAAAAAAAAAAACAACAAAAAACAAAAACAAAAAAAAGCTTAAGGGTCGAGTTGGGCTGGATCCAGCCTTGGCCCGACTCACTGCCCACCTCTCTTTCCCTTGCGCGGCCCAAGCCCTCTCCCTTTGGCCCAGCCCACGCCCTAGCTATCTTCCTCTTTCGGGTGTCCTTCGCGCGCACCTGCAAGAGAAGAGACAGCATAGCATAAAGCAGACGGCACCGTAGGGAGAGCAGAGGGCACTACAAAAAAAAAGAGGATCGGGAGAAAAACTGCAAGAAAGAGGAACCGGGAATGAAGGGAGCGGGAGAGAGAGGAAACGAGAGGAGGAGGGGGGAGAACGAACCAAGGCTACCGCCGCCAATGCATCTCTAGGTCATTGCTACCACCATTGACGCGTCTCCAGGCCACCACTATCACTGCCAACGTGTCTCCGAGCTGTTGACCGACATCGACCGCCGCCGTCTCCTCAGAACCCAGGTAGGCCTTTCGCCACACACTTGATGTGCGTGTGTTGTATCGAGCTGGCCGGAGCTCCCTCGATCGTTTTGACTGAGCTCCGGCCCCCCACTTGTCCCTGCTACGTTTCCAGTCATCCTAGCACACCTCATTAACTCCCTGGATCTGCACTTGGGCCTTGACCAAGCCGAAAACTCCCGGATCTACAGTGCACGCAACCTGTTTGATGAAATGCCCAGCTGAAATCCCCCATTATTTTCATTGTTTAGTGCCTCAACCACCTCTCTCTCTTTCCATTTCTCCCTCCCTCTCTCTCTTCTAGGTGTTAATTAGGTTGGGTCCCTGGAGCTGTGTTGTCGGAGTAGAGGGAAATGAAGTTGCGAGTCCTTATGCGTGTCGTTGGAGCTCGCCTCGGAGTGGCCTTTGCTGCCGCTGTCGAAGCCCCTGTCCTCAAAGGTCAAGATTAGCTCCCTCGCCTACTTAGTCAAGGCGACACCATCGCAGCCTAGTTGGAGAAGCTGCCGGTGCTACACATCGTTACAGCTTCCCCTGATCACGACTGAGCAGTCGTGGACCAGGGTGGAATAGGTCGAGTTGTGCTAGATCTGTGATCTGGCTCGTTCGACTACTCTTACTCCATAGGCCAACAGCCTAGAGTTAGTTTGGGCTATGGGCTTGCAGGGAGCCCTTTTATTGCAAAAGGAGGATTGGGCCAGTCGACTGGGGCCCAATCCAGATGAAACAAAGGCCCGACCAACCATGATCGGGCCTAGCCCATTTGGGCGGGCTAATCGGCCAGCCCCCAACTGGGTTGGACCTAGGCGGGTTTGACTGACTTGCCCCAACAAAGTCAAACTCGGGTCCGGTCTGATTGGATTTGACTCGGCCCAGTCGAGGAAAAAAAAGATATATATTTTTGAAAAGAAAATAAAAAAATTTCTTGAAATTTTTTTTGAAAATCTAAAAATACAGGGTTTGGTTGGGAATTGCCATGTCTTGCCTTCTTAGTGTAATTAGGCCTTTATCTGCTCGTATATTGATTATATTGCATATTTTATTATATTTGCGGATGTTTAATTGCACGTGCTCAATTTGATTACAATTAGAATCTTAGTAGCTATGATTATTATCTTAATGATTGCATACCTGCATGATCACCTCACATGTTAGTGGATATGTGTAAAATCAATTCAAAATGCCTGACAAAAATCTTTTTTTTTTTTAAATGAACAAGATTAGGTACCGAAATGGCACTAATTGGTCAATTAGTGTAATCAAATCCCCGACCCTAAATTCTTTGATTGCATAGGAAGTGAGATATACTCCTATGCCTTACTTGATTTCTAGTTGACTCTAATAGGCAAGTAGCAACTCTTTTTTGCGAAAATTCTTAAGAATACCCTAATGTCGTGAGAGGTATGAGCTTGGGAGAGCCCGTGCCTAATCATGTATCTTAAGTTCGTTCTTTAGGCAATACCCTTAAACCTGCTCCATTCCCCGAGGGGTAGGTCATGACAGCTTGGAAACTTTGCTGGAGAACATGGTTTAAACTTTAGAGGACTTAGGTCTAAATCTATCTTGTCCAAAATAATGTTTGTTTGGCAGCAAGGATTCAAGGCAAATGCCTAACATGTCAGTTGCTAAATGTTCATGCAGTTGGGAGTTATAAGGGGATGAGTGATTGTTAACCTCTTGTCTTGCAAGTGTAGAGTTGTGAATGAATGTTCATGTTTTGAATTTTTGAAGTGTTGCTTCTTTATAAACTGTTGTGTATGTATTCTTTGCACCACACTACACTGGCACACATTACCTACCGCCAGACATGGGCTACATAGGATCACTTAGGATAGTGTTGAGGTGGATATCACTTTGACTACAACCATGGAGTACGAGTCGCCTGTCTCAACTTTGAAATTTCCTTCTTGATGTTAAAGGTCCATACCCTGATCCATGACCACAAGACGCGGGTCAGCCTTTTGCTGAAATTGGAGTCATGGGTAACACGACCTAGCCGCGATCTTGTTAGTTCGGTCCAGTGATCCTATGGCTCCATTTTGGGCCATTTAGAGTAGAAATTGAACCACATCTTATGTGGGTAAAAGAACGCTTCAAGTGCCACAACTTTGGCCAAAGGGACACTTAAGTGCCATAACTTACGAAAGGTACACTTAAGTGCCATATTCGAAGAAAAACAGATCACTTGAGTGCCACTCCAGCTAAAGTCTGGCCAAAACGCCAACGTGGCATTTTTCCAGCGAAGCGCGCCCAAAACGACGTCGTTTTGCACGCTGACGTGGCCAAAACAGCGTTGTTTTGGGCTGATGTGGTAAAAAAAAAGGATTAATTAAATTAAATTTAGTTAAAATATTAAAAAATAATAATTTTAAAATTAAATTTAGTTAAAATATTTAAAAAATAATAATTTAAAAATTAAATTTAGTTAAAATATTTAAAAAATAATAATTTAAAAATTTAAAAAACTTAAAAAAAATAAAAAAATTTTAAAAAAAGGGAACGGGGGGTGGCGGCTGAGGGCCAGCGGGAAGGGCCGGCGACCTCGACTGACCCTCCCCCCGCTGTCGCCGGGAAGGGCTGGCCGACCCTCCTCCTGCTGTCGCTGGCCCTTCCCGACGGTAACGGGGTGGCTGAGGGAGGCGGCTGAGGGCTCTCAGCCGCCACCCCCCATTCCTTTTTTTTTTTTTTAAAATTTTTTTAATTTTTTTAATTTTAAAAGTTTTTAAAAGTTTTAAATTATTATTATTATTAAATATTTTAACTAAATTTAATTTTAAAATTATTATTTTTAAATATTCTAACTAAATTTAATTTTAAATTAATTAATTAATTAATTAATTAATTATTTTTTCCACGTCAACCCAAAATGACGCTATTTTGGCCACATCAGCGTGCAAAACGGTGTCGTTTTGGGCGTGCTTTGTCGGAAAAATGCCACGTCAGCATTTTGGTCAGATTTTGGCCGGATTGGCACTCAAGTGATCCATTTTACTCTGATTTTGGCACTTAAGTATACCTTTTGTAAGTTATGGCACTTAAGTATCCATTTGCCCAAAGTTTTGGTACTTGAGGGGTCCGCACGTCATCTTATGTGTATGCTACATTATTATATGCTTTGTTGCAGACATACGGACCCCCGGAATGCCATAACTTGGTAGAAAGTGACACTTAAATGCCATAACGGCCGTTTAGAGTATGCTCCATTTTGGGCCGTTTATAGTATAAATGCCGTTTAGAGTAGAAATTGAACCACATCCTATGTTTATGCTACATTATTATATGCTTTATCGCAGACATGTGGACCCTCGGAGTGCCATAACTTAGTAGAAATAGACACTTAAATGCCATAACTTACGAAATGTACACTTAAGTGCCAAAATCGGAGTAAAATAGATCATTAAGTGTCAATTCGGCCAAAATCCGGCCAAATTGCATACGTGGCATTTTTTCGACGAAACGAGTGCAAAACGACGCCATTTTGCATACTAATGTGGCCAAATAATGAAAAAACGGCGTCGTTTTGAGCTGACGTGATAAAAAAATAATATAAAAATTAATTAAATTAAATTTAAAATTAACTATAGTTAAAATATGAAAAAAATTT
The DNA here is from genome assembly GCA_019915185.1 of Eucalyptus camaldulensis. NCBI lineage: Eukaryota > Viridiplantae > Streptophyta > Magnoliopsida > Myrtales > Myrtaceae > Eucalyptus > Eucalyptus camaldulensis. The sequence continues at coordinate 4,385,851 of JAHSVA010000014.1, read as the reverse complement.
AAAATTAAATATAGTTAAATTATGAAAAAATAATAAATTTAAAATTAAATGTAGTTAAAATATGAATAAATAATAATTTAAAATTAAATTTAGTTAAAATATTAAAAAATAATAATTTTAAAATTGAATTTATTTAAAATAATAAAAATTTATAATTTTAAAATAAAAAAATAAAAAAATTACTTTTTTTAAAAGGGGAAGAGGGGGGGGGGGGGGTCGTCGGGCCTTGGCCAGGGGCTGGCCGACCCTCCCCCCTCTGTCATGGGTAGTGGTTGAGGGCTGAGCCCTCAGCCACTGCCCCCCCTCCACCTTTTTATTTTTTATTTTTTGATTTATTTTTTTTGATTTTTAATTTTTCTTTAATTTTAAAATTATTATTTTTAAATATTTTAACTAAATTTAATTTTAAAATTATTATTTTTTCACATTTTATCTAAATTTAATTTTAAAATTATTATTACTTTTTTCATATTTTAACTAAATTTAATTTTAAATTAAATTAAATTAAATTAAATTAAATTAAATTAAATTTTATATTATTTTTTTACAAAGTCAGCCCAAAACGATGCCGTTTTTGCATTATTTGGCCATGTTAGCATGCAAAACGGCGTCATTTTGCATTCGCTTCACCGGAAAAATGCCACATCAGCGTTTGGCCGGACTTTGGTCGGAGTGGCACTTAAGTGATATGTTTTTCTTCAAATGTGGCACTAAAATGTACATTTTATAAGTTATGGCACTTAAGTGTCAATTTGTGCCAAGTTATGGCACTTGAAAGATTCTTTTGTCCTTTATTGCAAGGAAATGAGGCAAATGCCTCAGGTGCCGAAAATAGTCTATCATCACAACCGTATTCGGAAGTCTCTTCTGATTGGGATGGTTCGAGTGAAAATGATAATGCCACAAAGAAGCTATCGCTTGAAGGAGTGTAAGCAATTATATATTGTCTTATCTTCCAAGTTCTCGACTTGTAAACCCGATGAAGATAGCAACAAATGTTCCTTTATTAGCCTTAAAACAATAATCCCTTTGTGTAAGTCCATGACCAAACCTATATTACGGTTCTCTCAAAAGACCTTTTTTGTCACGCCCTGATCTTCGGGCACGTACACATCCTTTTACTTGGTCGATTTTATAATGTGATATCCCAAGACTATGTATTGCTGACATTTTTATTCTTATTTGCACATGCGGAAGCAATTACAAATTATCAGACAATAAAACAATGAGATAGAAAAACATGCCATATTTTTCATACTGAAATTCATAATCACACTTTTATACATTAGCATAACTCATAGTATCTTACAATACTATTCACAACTTTTTAGGCTCACACTTATCTACATATATACAGGGATCACAAAAAGGGATGGGATTTCAATCCTCATCCGGGTCATATTTGGGATCGTCCAAATCCTCCTCTGATTCCTCTTCACGGAGTTCATTTTCTTCTAGCTCTTCATCTTCTTCTTTAGGCTCGTCCTCATCTTTAGGTGCCAGCTCATCTTTAGGTACCTCCTCTGCTACACCTCAATCTCCATCCTCCTCCGATCCTTCCAACTCCTGCTCTTCGATCTCACCACCCTCGTCATTCCTGTTGTCATCGTCTATTGAGTACACATGAGTGTGGGCTTCAGCCTTAAGTGCCGGGTCTTGAACATTCACTACCGACCTATCCACATGGTTTGCTGTACCCTCCCCAAATGCTTCTTCCAGAATATACACTGGCACGTCGTTCTTTGGAATAGTTCCCTCTTTGCGCCCGTCAAAGTACTCCCGGTACAATGACCTATAATGATGGGGCCTCAGGGCATTTTCTCCCACGTCAACCCAGATGATTGATTTGACAGGACATATTCTAATCCTTTTGGGTGAGGGTGAATGTGGAAGTAGATTTCTAGCTCAGTCAACTCTTGGGAAATATTGAAATGCATGGCAAGACGAGGAGGCGGATGAGGAGGTGGAGGTGCTGCCATCTACGGGCCTGAAATGGTTACACAATAACCATTGAGACTACATCTCAACAAGTTCTACCCACTAATACCCAATTAGTAAACTAATACTATGGGCTGCTTAAATACGTACATGTCAAAGGACTTACCTGTCCTCATATCCCATCTGCAAGTCAGTACAATTCATAATAGGCACTCACTCACTTAAAACAAATCGAACTAGTGAATTACATGTCACCCAAATCATTCTCCACGGTGGACTATCTAGAAGTCGGGCCATGTACATTTTTAGGATGACATACCAAGTCTCTGAGCCACGTGCATTATCTAAGACGACCTTTTCGCCAAAGTGATGTATCAAGTCATCAAGCCATGTGCCCTTTTTCACAATGCCTTACTCAAACACTGGACTCACGTGCATTCTCTAAGGTACTAGTTCACCAAAGTGATGCGTCAGATTACCAAGCCACATGTCCTTTTAGATGCCATTCCGAAACGTTGGGCCCACATTATTCTCTAAGGCACTAGTTCACCAAAGTGACGAATCAGATCATCGAGCCACATGCCCTTTTAGATTCTTTACTTAATCACCAGTCCACTATCAATACTAACAACCGATACCTGATTATTCCTCAACCAAATAATAAAAAATCAACCCAATAGGAATATATCCTAAAATTTCAGAATTAAATCAATTCGGCACGATTTGAAGCTCAATTAAATAAACAGATTGCACCACGACGATCAGCACGAAATTCCGGTCATCGGTCATCCCGGTTGAATTTCCGAAAAAAAAAAAAATAATTTCGAAAATTAATAATTAAATATTAAAAATCCAATTTAGGCATGTATTGCCTAATTGAAGCCCGATAAGGGTCGGGAAAAATCCCAAATGCATTCAATAAATAGTATAGACAATTCTCTAATTAAGTACGCTAACCACCTACCTAATATGCAATGCAATTGACTAATAATCACTAATCAATTCTAATCTAACCACCTAATTGTACTTAATTAAATCTAATCAACCCATAAGCATAATTAGCAAACTAAGCAGGGATTAATGAGATTACTCATCGGAATTTAGCACAGAATGTATCAATCCGATGGGAACGACACGAGGATCGATTCTTCCCAAAGTAAGTCCCGGGTTTGGGGCCTGGAAATGGTCCAAAATAGCCCACGAACTCGTTGGAAACCCACTCGGCGGGGTGGTTGGATTGGCTGGAAAAAGCCACAAAACAACGGCAACCAACTTCAGCTAAGGCGGCAAAACTCGGGGGAAGGCATGTGGTGGTTTGGCAGGGTTGAACAGCGGCTTGAGGTGGCCTAACAGAGCTGGACAGAGGCGAATGAAGGCTGGGGACGCATGGCGGGGCGATGAGAGGTACGACCAAGCACGACTACATGCGTGAGGAAGGGCGACCGGTGACGTTGGCAGCTCCGGCTCCAAGCAACGTCGATTGCTGCTTATGCTCCGGTGTCCTCCCAAATTTGTTGGGATGTCGAGCAATGGACAGAGGAGGAGACAGAAGGTGTCGACGACGGCTGAGGGGGGTGAGGGAGAGGCGAAGGGCGAATGGTGAGGCGCGAGCAGGGCAGAACAACAGTGGCGACGGCAAGCTGCTTCGGTCTTCTTCTCTCAGTGCTGTTGTCTCTCCTTCTGTTTCTGTCTTCGTTGGTTCAGACGGTGAGGGGGAGAGAGTACTGAGAGAGAGAGAGAGAGAGAGAGAGAGAGAGAGAGAGAGAGAGAGAGAAGAAGAAGAAGAAGAAGACGAAGAAGAAGAAGAAGAAGAAGAAGAAGAGATAAGAGAGAAAATGTAAGTTTGAAAAGTCAAAAGAAAAAAAAAAGAAAAAGTAGAAGGAAAGTTGGACCCGACAGAGGGGGGCAGTCGGTGGAGGGACTTCGCACGAGGGGGAGAGAGAGAGAGAGAGAGAGAGAGAGAGAGAGAGGAAAAAGAGGTCACGGCCAAACAAGAGAAAAAAAGAAGGAAAAATGGTGTTTAGCCAAAAATGGAAAAAGAAAAAGGGAAATGGGAAGGAAACTAAAAGAATTTCATAAAAGAGAAAATTCTCATCCCATTTTCTTTTGAATAAGCTCTATGATTTCTAAAGAAATTTCAAATTAGAGCACTTGGTCCCCAATTGCGTTTCTACATCCAATTTTCCTCTTGATTTCTCTTAATTATCTCTCACGAAAATCAATTGATGTCTCAAATATCAAATTAATTATTTTCCTCATCCAAGAATCTCTCATGCTTATTAGTTCCACAACTAAAATTAATCGCCGGCTTCAATTGAACGAAAACGTCCTTAAATTGGCTTTTTTCCAAAAAAGTCTCGGTTGTTAGAAAAATTTTCTGAGACTGAGTTATGGATCCTAGAATTTATTGTGATATAACAGAATCTTCAATTTCTGAAATTGGACTTAAATCGACGGTTAATTTTCATTTGGCACGTTTTTAGTGTGACTCAGGCTACCGGGTAGTTTTCAGAACCTTTTTAAGGCAAATGACCCGTGGTCGATTTTCTTTGAACCACTATGAACCCACTCAACTCAATGGTGACTCTCGATTATCACGAAAATCAGATTACCAAAACGACACAGGGTACCAAATTGATTACGGACATAGGGTATCAAAACGACAATAAAATCAGATTAGTGTTGGTCGACGAAAACTTTCCAATATAGTGGAATCACCCACAGTTGGTCATACATCTTAGTCGAATGGACCTACCTTTGATCTCAAATTGATTTTTAATTGTACCACAATAGCCTCTAAAAATGAGCATGGTCAAAAAGTCGATTGCTAGTCGAATTTTCAAGTTTAATGCCTTAAAATTCTTAATTACTCACCCAGACAGTCTAGTTATCTCAAGAGTCATCGGCTCTGAGAATAGCCCTATAAACGTATCAATGAAATGCCCGATTAATTAAGTAGAAAACAGGTTGAAAAATATGGATGTCACATTTTTTATCGATCAAATTGTGCTCATCACGAATGTTTTTGAAAGCCTTTGACATAGGTTATGTGAGATGCCGTCATCAATTAGTTACTTTGCACGTGAATGGATTGAATCAAGCAGGTATTTTATCGAGAGTATGTGAGAAATCCTTTTTGACTAAGAAGCTCTAGTTCGACATGCTTAATGAGCATTTTTCATGAATAGAAGTCGTTTTGATAATAACTTGTCTCCTAAAGAATTTGATGATTAATGATACATCCCCGAGCAAGATGACAACTTTGCGCTACATGATGCTGATTGATATCGAATGTTTTTTAAAGTAGCCAAACTTAGCTTGATTAGCTTATTCAATTAATGCTGCAATATTGCCAATACATCTCTTGATGTTGTCCCTAGTGACATTTGCTCAAGTTGAGTTTGACAAGATTCCCCAGTGAAGCCTTGCAGTTTCGAAGGGGTTAGTCAATGCTTCCGTAAAAACCACAAGTGTTAATGTTCAGCCTTAAAGCCATGTCATCTATAAGGTTCATGATTAGCCTTAAATCATGTCATCTCCAAAGGTTCATGGTCAGCCTTCAATTATGTCATCTACAAAGGTTTGTTGGTTTTTCCCAAATCATGCATTTTCAACCAAGTCGAAATCCGTTGCTACAGGGTGAGACTTCATTTTTTTTTTCTTCTTATGATACAGTGTGCTTCTATAGCCTAGGGTCCCTCTCTCTTTCCTATGACATGGTGTGCTTATGTAGCCCGGGGTCTCTCTTTCTTCTTATGACACGGCGTGTTTCCGTAGCCCGAGGTCTCTTCTCTCTTTCTTTTTTATGACACGGTTTGCTTCTGTAGCCCGAAGTCTTTTTTTTATTCTTATGACACGGCATGCTTCTATAGCCTGAGGTCTTTCATTTTTCTTACAACACGGCGTGCTTCTATAGTCCGGGGTCTTTCCTTTTTCCTATGATACAACATGCTTCTGTAGCGTGAGGTCTTTCCTTTTTCCTATGACACAGCGTGCTTCTGTAGCTTGGGGTCTTTCTTTCTTCTTATGACACGACGCTCTTTTGTAGCTCAGGGTCTCTCTTTCATCTTATGATACAATATACTTCTGTAGCCCGGAGTCTCTCTATCCTATGATGCAGTGTGCTTTTGTAGCCTAGAGTCTCTCTTTCTTCTAAAGTTATGGCGTAATTCTGTAACCCGGGGTCTTGCTTTCACTTATTGACACGACGTACTTCTATAGCTCGACCTGGTGCAAGCCTATGCACCTAGGGTCTCTTTACCATCGAAATAATTTAGGTGTTTTCTGTTTTTGAGTGCAACCTCTTCGAGGCTACATTGAAAGAGGGGTAGCTGTTGACATCTATTTAAAAAAAAACAACAAAAAAGAAAAAAAAAGCTTAGGGGTCGAGTTGGGCCGGATCCGACCTTGGCCTTGCTTGCCACTTGCCTCTCTTTTTCCTATGCGGCCCAAGCCCTCTCCCTTTGGCCAAGCCCATGCCTTGCGTCTTCCTCCTTTGGGTGTCCTTCGCATGCACCTGCAAGAGAAGAGACAGTGGAGCAGAGTAGAAAGCAGACGGCACCACAGGGAGAGCAGAAGAGGAAACAGAGGGCATCGTAAAAAAAAAAAAAAAAAGAGGACTGGGATAAAAACTGTGAGAAAGAGGAACTGCGAATGGAGGGAGCGGGAGAGAGGAAAGGAGAGGAGGAGAGAGGAGAATGGACCGAGGCGACCATCGCCGACGCGTCTTCGGGTCACCACTATCGCCATCGACGCATCTTCGAGCCGCCGATCGATGTTGACTGCCGCTGTCTCGTCGGAACCCAGGTAGATATTTTGCCAAACACTTGATGTGCGTGTGTTGTACCGAGCTAGCCAGAGCTCCCTCGACCGTTTCGACTAAGCTCTGGCCCCCCACCCATCCCCGCTGTGTTTTCAATCATCCCGACATGCCTCATTAGCTCCCCAGATTTGTGCTTGGGTCTCGATCGAGCCGAAAACTCCCCGGATCTGTAGCGCATGCAACCTGTTCAAAGAAATGCCTAGCTTAAATTCCCCATTGTTTTCGTTGTTTAGGGCCTCGATCACCTCTCTCTTTCCATCTCTCCCTCTCTATCTCTTCTAGGTGTTGATTAGGTTAGGTCCCTGGAGCTGTGCCACCAGAGCCGAGGGAAATGAAGTTGCGAGTCCTCGTGCGCGTCGTTGGAGCTCCCCTCAAAGCGGCCCTTGTTGCTGCTGCCGAAGCCCCTGACCTTAGAGGTTGAGATTAGCTCCCTTGCTTGCCTAGTCGGGGCGACAGCGTTGCAGCCTAGTAGGAGAAGTTGCTGGTGCTGCATGCCGTCGCAGCTTCCCCTGGTCGTGACTAAGTAGTCGTGGACTAGGAGGAACAGGTCGGGCTGGGCCAGATCTATGATCTAGCCCGCTCGGCCTCTCTTACTCCGCGGGCCAACATCCTAGAGTTAGTTTGGGTTGTGGGCCTGCGGGGAGCCCTTTTATTGCAAAAGGAGGATTGGGCCCGTCAGCTGGGCCTTAATCCGGATGAAACAAAGGCCTTACCATGGTCGGGCCTTGCCCATTCGGGTTGGCTAATCGGCCCACCCCCAACCGGGCCGGACTTGGGTGGGTCTAACCGACCCACCCTAACAAAGTCAAACCTAGGTCCGGTCAGATTGGACCCGACTTGGCTAGGCCAAGAAAAAAAAGATATATATATATATATATATATCTTTGAAAAGAAAATAAAAATTTAAAAAATTAAAAACTATTTTTTTCTTTTTTTTTTTCAAAAAATCAAATATACAAGGTTTGGTTGGGAATTGTCATGTCTTGCCTTCTTGGTGTAATTAGGCATTTATTTGCTCGTATATTGATTATATCGCATGTTTAATTTGCATATTTAATTACATTTGCAAATATTTAATTGAACGTGCTCAATTTTATTGCAATTAGGATTTTGGTAGCTATGATTATTATTTTAATGATTGCGCACCTACATGATTACCTTACATGTTAGTGGATATGTGTAAAATCAATTGAAACTGCCTGACAAAAATGTTTCTTTTAATATGAACACGATTAGGTACCGAAAGGTTATTAATTAGTCAATTAGTGTAATCAAGTCACCGACCCTAGATTTTTTAGTTGCGTAGGAAGTGAGTTACACTCACATCAATTAGTGTAATCAAGTCACCGACCCTAGATTTTTTAGTTGCGTAGGAAGTGAGTTACACTCACATGTCTCACTTGGTTTCTAGCCGATCCCAATAGGCTAGTGGCTTCTCCTTTTTGTGAAAATTCTTAAGAATATCCCAATGTCGCATGAGGTATGGGCTTGGGAGAGTTCGTGTTTAATTATGGGCCTTAGGTCCGTTCTTTAGGCAATACCCTATCGGGTAACTTTTAGAGATTTTATTGCGTTTGACCCGTGGTCAATAATTTTCGATCCATGTTTGTGCATATTCGACTTATAGGCGACTCTTGGTTGTCGTAAAAATCACAAGGTTTCAATAACATGTTCCGAGTATAATTTCGATAGAAAATCGGGTTAGTACCATCCGATGCAAATTTCGCAATCATGTGGAATCACCAACAATTCAATTACGTGATTTCGTTGAATCAACCTATATCCAATCACTAATCGACTATAACGGTGTCATATTGATCCTTACCGATTATTATGATTGAGCGATCGTTTTCCAATCGAATTCTCAAGTTTGTCGCGTTGATATCCTTTAATGGCTTCACCTGATAGATCAGTTAACTCGTGAGTGGCCAATTCAGAGAAAAAGGATCATAGGCGTGTCGACAAAATGCCCATTTCGTATATTCGGGACGAGTTGAATTTTCAGGATGTCATAGAAGATAGCCGGGATAAGGAATTGATTTTACAGTTGATAATCCAAGGAAGTCGCTCCACCGAAACATGGAGCCACAACATCTGGGTGCGTCACCGCTATTCATCCAAGACGCTTCATGTGGACTCAAAGTTGGATGGTTCCAGAAAAAGCCAAGGTGGTTCAGTTTTCCTGCCTGAACATCGGCAGCACAGCAATTCTACTGACGTTGACAACTTCAGGAATTCGCACAACCCCTGAATGCTCAAGAGGGAATGAGATTTTTTTTTGGGACTTTATGCGTCCTTACCAACCGCACATTCTATTCTGATGCTGAAGGTTTCCTCAGATTCATGCGAAGCAAGAAATATCCGGATGTAAATACTCAGCTTCTTGCTTCTAGGAGCAGGTTCAAATTCTTTTACTGTGCTTTCGGATATTTCTTCAACTAGATTGGTCATCTTCTATTCTTTAACTGATGACGTGTTTGTCAAGGCCGTACAATTTTGTTGGCAAAATAGCGCTTTTTTCTTTTACCATAGGGGTGGAAATTTGTAAAGTAATCGGGAGAAGATTTTGGGTGCATGGTGATATTGTTTGTGTATAATTCCTGAGGAGATGCAAAATCTTTCCTCAAATATCAGGGAATGAATTATTGAGGTTCCATGATGTATCTTGTTCTGTACAGAGCATATTCTATCAGTAAATTGTGCATTTTCAGCTTTAGCCAGAAGAAGTTCTGGTTACCTGCTGAAAGATTAAGTCAGGAGTGACAAAATGCTTAAAGTCCAGTGGAAGTTGGAGTTTTTTGTTTTGCAGTGGTTGTTTTTCTGATTGAACAATGGGCATAATGAAAGAAAAAAAAAATGAAACGTGCTTATTTGCATATGAACTTGCATGAAATTAAAAAAAAAAAGAAAGAAACTTCAACTCTTGACCGAAAGAAATTTATCAAATTCAGAAACAACTTCTCGGCACAACAATTCCTCTGCTGCTGCCTCCAGCATTCTTACAGTAAGAAGTGGCTTGTGCAGTAAGGTGCTTGAGTTCTATATTCTGCAATGCAATGCCTGAGCACGGATTTGTTGGGCTACAGATGAAATTCATAGCAACTGGTGTGGCCGAGGTTCCTTTGATGTTCCTGTATGTAACTCGGCTAATCTTCACACCTGAATTCTGCAGAGAGAATAAAACGAGTGATACGAAAGGAAATATAAGTCACGTGAGGTTGATGATGGTTTGTTCAGAATCGTGGTCAACCAAATTTCATCCAATACAAATGAAGATTTTCTTCGATGAAGATCTGCTGAAGGTTAAGCAAGTACCTGATTAGGGCAATTTATGTTGCCTGGACAGTAATTTTGGTCTATGATGATGGGGTTAAACACATTTTTCATGATGATGTTCCTGAAAGAAATGGTTCTAGCAAATCCAGTGCTTGGCCTTCCCCATGATTTGATCCTCACTCCATTCTGAGTTCCTGTGAAAACTGCACCTGTTACTGTCACATTCTCAACTCCTTCTTCATTCGCATTACCTGCCAGGCTTCCAACACTGCATTTTGTTTTTGTCGAATTCCACACGTTATTTAGTGATATTGTTAATGTAAAACAACAAGACAGTTAAAGAGAAATTTAGTAGATCAGTTGAGCTACTGATTTCGGGATTGGATAGCATGCAGTTACCCGAAGTCGCAGACACGATAATATCGAACCACGTTGTATAGAATACAGTAAATTAGAGATATCCTCAGTCCGTATGGAGGTCAACTATTATACGGAGAAATCAAATCGATGATAACGCAAATAAAACCACTCCGTATGAAAACTTGACAGGAATCAAAAGTATATCAATCTCTTCAATTGTCAACGATTTTATTTGTGTACCTGATGCCGTGCCCGGGACCACACACAACACGCTGGATCCAGACATTCTTGGAGCCTGGACCAATGGAGATGCAGTCGTCACCGGTCATGAAGGAGGAGGAGGCAATGGTTACTCCGGTGGAAGACCTGATGTGAATGCCGTCGGTATTGGGGCTTTGCGACGGTGCTTTTATCCTCACGTTCTGGATAAGCACATTCATGCAGTTGTTAATTGCGATGTGAATACTCTGGCTGTTCATGGATGTTATGCCCCTGATCACGACATTGCTCGACCCATGGAACGATATCGACTGCCCAAAAAAAGACATGAAAACGAGCAATATGGTTATCCTGTGTCATTTGGGCAGCTGATTGACTATTACTGCAATATGTCGAAAACCACCAAGCAGTTCAGGATGTGGCTACCTTCACTTAGCCATATGATGATTGTCATTCGTCAAACAATGAGGCCGATATGTCAATCACGCTATGTACTAGCAAGCGCAACAGCCGAATAATAAAAGAAAAGAAACTCAATCGAAACGAAAATCGGTCACTATATAATATACATACGATGCATGCGCAAGTTAAAAAGAAACTCACCCTAGCTCCCACGGGGCAACTCTTGCCAGAACTCTTGCAAGCCCAGTAACCAGAACCTCGTGCATTGAGAGTCCCTCCATGAACCGTAACCCTCGTTACCTTATTGAACAATATCCAATACCCCGAATTCCCCAAACTCCAGTAATTTGACGGAGCTATTAGTGTCCCCGCGATTAGAAACAAGATCCTATTCTTGCACGGTCCAGTGAACACCACCGGCTTCAGCACAAAGTTTCCCTGCGGGACATAGACCGTGGCCGGCACAGCCGAGCCACAGGCCGAGGACCACGCTCTTTGGAATGCCATGGTCGAGTCAGTCCTCCCGTCCGCCTTCGCCCCGTAGCTCAGCACATTATACGAGGCTGCTTCCGATTGTTTTAGAGATGTGGCCACAATGAGAAAGAATGATACTAAGAGAAGCCATGAACTGTTTATGGAGCTATTAATCACGAGGAACGACTTTGCCATTTTCTTGGAGTTCTGATGGGAAGTGTCAACGACGGGTTGGAAGAAGAGGAGGAGGCTATATAAACCCTACGGCGTGGCATATTATAAGATGCGTCTTCACATGTTAACATGATAATTTCGCATTATTTTTATAAATTTCTATATTTCCGTTTTCTGTTGCATGTCTATGATGAGTAGAATGCAAGTGAATTAGATGCTACGCTCACGTTATCACGTACTCGACGTAATTGCATGCGACGTACGGTGGTTCTGTGCTGTCTTTTCTTGCATATATTATGCTTTGAGGAAGTCCATGTGAGTGAGCTGTACCAAATAACATGGCTAGGACCAAGTTCGTGGCCCGAGCATCCACGGTCGAAGGCAAGAACGTACGCGAACTTGGAGAAGCACTTCATGGAGGAGACGTCCTATTAAGTTGCATATTGTTCAGGAATAACCATCACAAGGCGTCACAGATTATAAGTCAATAGACATGATGACGTCGAATACATTTTGTATCTTCAGGCTTCCATGCCTAGCACTTGATAAGAGGACAAAACTCCGGTATGCACCCGATACATGTTCGATGTGGGGATTTGCAGAAATCAAAGATATAGAAAGAAGTGAATCCCCATATACAGATAGAAGGGTTTAGAAATGGACATCGACATGCTTGTCCTAGCACCGTACGAGAGTCAAGTGCGCCGTGGTTTGTTCTGGAAGTTTTAAGTCATCGGAGAACGATGGAGGACACGTGGTATCTCTGGTCCTGGAGACAAGGAAGACAACTGTGTTTTGTGGTTGCTTGGCATCGGAGGTTGCTTAGCGTCTGAGTTTCTTAGTGCGTGACATCGCCACTGAATTTAATGCACATGTTCTGGTGTTCCTTTGACGATGAGTCACACAGAGATGAGCTCACTTATGTGTAGTTAGACGTTCATGTCCATATAGAGGAAGGCCATGTGAGACCTGAAGAGACTCCGGAGAAGATTAAGGAGCGCGAATCTTTGCAACCATACGGGCCACTACATAAAATACAGCCTTTATTACATTAATATTTGCCTAACAAAACTTAAAACCAGATTGATCTCTTATTGATAGAGAAATAAAATTTATTTGTGGCTTATTTAATGCCAGAGCAACGTTCACATCGAAGGATTGAATGATTCGATTTGCTAATAAATTTGCACATAGATTTTCTTCCCTAAAAGACAGCCCTTTTAGCTAAAAGGGGGTGATTAATCAAAGCAAGGAAACATCTTATCAACCTCAAAAATAGGATAAGACATGAGTTAAAGTCCGATTGGATGGCCTAAACATGAATTTTTTGCACTTGGAGGCGTGTGAAATCAAACCCTTTGTTGTGTGTGTATTCCACAAAAATATTAGTCTTTTGCTCAACCGATACCTCAATAGATTGTAGTTGGCAGTCGCGAGACACAATTTTGACTTAAACAAATAGCCCGTGGTGGAACTGCCCACTCCGGAGGCACCGGTTCAGTTCCATAAAATTGGAATTAGTAAATTTCAATCCGGCTCTTAGTTCTAGGTGTAGAATCACTCACTCGAGTTTGATTAATTTTTTATTTAATTTTTAATTATTTTATTTCTTAAAACTATGTAAAAAAAAAAAAAACCTAATCTATCTCCCATTTCAGAATTCACTCGCACAAATAGGCACGCATGGCTCCTATTTCACTTGCACACGTAAGGAAGATGACAAGAAAAAAAATCAAAATACAACGGTGTTTGCTCATTCCAACATAATTGAAAAAATCTTTGTAAAGCCTACAATGTTACATATAACGCATTGATTATAGAAATGTCTTGATTATCAATAACATCTTCAATTGCGTCTTGAACATTGACAAATAAAAAAAAAACTAAACATGCCACTAGTTCCATTGACTTAATCAAAAACTAAACCGAATTGGTTGGTTTGGTCTAGTTTGATTTTAGGAGGCATCCGTTTAGTTCCCAATTCCAGAAACGAGGAATCAGCCCCTCTGATTCGATTTTCAGTTCCTGCGCGGGAGTCAACCTCCTCTTTACAGCTCAATTCAAAACATTTTTTAATGAGTGGCAAACCCTTAGAGTAACCCCTAAGAGATGCATTGATAGTCCCCGCTCACCCTTTTACTTTAATAAAAAAATATGTTAATCAAACAGCCAACGTTTTTGAATCCGGATGGACCAGCCGGTTCAACTAGCTTGAACCGGTCGTTTCATCTAATCCAGTCAAACCAACCAAAACAATTGGTCTAGACTGAATTAAATTCAGTTGGACCGGTGTTTGGTTTCATTTCGGATAATCCGAGGCTCATGGTTATAGCTCATATGCATACGATATCATATGGGCCACTTCTCAGCGAAAGCAAGAAAAAGCCCATTCTTTGCCCATGCCAAACCATTTCATAATATGGAAATCCTTTTCCGACTATTATTACAGGAAAAATATTAAACACCATGCGGGGAACCAAGCCGGTTCATGCCTATGCTGGCAAAACGAATGAACTTTGAAGGATTAGTTCAATAGACAATATCCGAAGTATCGGAAATCTGAGAATGCCATTCATGTCTACGCAAAGTAAGGCTTTACAATCTTTCATATCTGTTTGTATCATCTGCTTCAAGCCACAAGCGGGAGAAAATATAAATTCCAAGTGTTGGACAATCTATTTTTCCCCAAAAGCTTCGGCGGTGAGGAGACGGGCTAAAAATGCAGTTATAATACCAACGACCAGAAAACAGAGTGAACAAAGAACAAGCAGAAATGGTCAATGCCCCGAGTCTTATTGAGGGGTAAAGGGACTGTGCATGAGGATGCATTTCACTGACACCCATGTTTGTCCTCTTCCATTCCAAAATTCAACGTGTCGCTGTGTGACTTTGGGAGCCACGGTCCATGCTGCTTAATAGGGTCTGATTCTTGACTAGAGAAGAAGAAGGAAATCCTATTCTTAGTGGTGATGGTTGACATAAAAAGGGGGCCTCGTATACGGCGACTGGAAGCTCGGGCACAGGGACTTCTAGCTGAAGAAACCTGATAATTTGTCCTACTTTTGGCCTACTCTTGGGATCTGGATGCACACACCACATTCCCACCATCATCAAGCATTCTATTTCCTTCCTATTGAAGCTTGAACCCAGCCTCTCGTCCGTTGCTTCAAGCATATTTCCAGTAAGGTGAAGCTGCCAAACCCACTTATACAATGGGACATGAAATTCTTCATCCTGATAGGTCCCCTTACCACAAGCAATCTCTAAAACCACGACCCCGAAACTGAAAATGTCAGATTCTCTAGTAGCCTTCCGTCCATTGAGATATTCTGGTGCTAGATAACCGTATGTCCCCACCACATCAGTTGTTTGAGTCTTGAAACGAGGGTTGACCAGTTTAGATACTCCGAAGTCACCGAGCTTAGTGTTGAAATCCATGTCTAGCAATATGTTGGCTGCCTTTATATCTCTGTGAAGAACGCACTGCTCTAGTTCTTCATGAAGATAATTAAGGGCCAATGCCAGGCCTAGAACTATCTTGTACCTTACATCCCAAGGAAGAACTTTTTGAGTTCCAAAGAGATGATTATCAAGGCTACCATTAGGCATGTATTCATAAACGAGCAAAAATTTACCTTCCTCTTGACACCATCCAATGAATTGCACCAGATTTCGATGTATCGTGCGGCTTAAGATCTTCACTTCATTGATGAAGACTTTCTTGGAATGTTCGGATTCCGTGAAGATTCTCTTGACAGCAACTTGGCGATCTAAACTGTTCACAACTCCTTTATAAACATGGCAAGACCCTCCTTGGCCAAGTCTTCGATCCTGTGAGAAGCTATTTGTCGCTTCAACCAACTCTTGATATGAGAATTTGAGCGGCAATGCTCTTATCTCTTTTTCCATGTCGGTCAGAGCACAAAGCTGGTGTTTTTTCCTTATTTTGATCGTAAATAGGCAAGACCACGCCGAAATAATCAGCATTAGACTTGCTAAAGGAGTAGCGATAAATGTGAACAACCTATAGATGCTGTAGTGTGCCCACTTTACGGATGAACTGGTCAACAGGGGGCGTACAACATCCAAGTCCGAAGTAAACCCCCAGGAATTGATGATGTGTCTCGCCTCAACGCTGCCACAAGAAGCTGAAATGCCAATTGCGACCGATTCAGGAAGAACTTGAGCAAGGTCGATATGGTAAGAAAGCGAGCAGCTTTTCTTGTCCAAAGAAACCGCGCCAGCAAACGACCAGAACACGCTAAGATTCTTGCTAGTAGAATTATAGGTCACCGCGACATCAGTTGCATTTCCTCTGCGTGATTCGGGATCCCAAAAGGAATGAACAGTTGAAGAGATGGAGTTTATGTTGACCCCTATGTGCCGCTCTGGAGGGTCAAATTCTAAGTTCACACAAGTATCAAACTCAACCATCACAATTCGGTTCCGAGGCCCATCATCGACTGTGCTGGCATTGAACAATCCGAGAAACGGACCAGCCGAGTTGGGTGGGATTGTAAAGCCAGCAGGAGCAAGAAAAAATGCCAGGCCATCGCTGTATAGGTTGCGATCGAAAGGTTCGATGGTGAAAGAAAAATGGGTAGAGAAGTTTGCTTGTCTCCCAGTAATAGAATCTCTAATATAGATGGGTTTCGAATACTGAATGCGGCCTACCTTATATTTCTGTTGGAGGCCGCCTTGTGGGGTGAGATTAATGGATCCAGACGCTACCGCAACCGCAACTCCTTCGTAGAGTATGTCATTTGAGTTCTCGTCAAAGCTACTTATATTGAACTGAACGGGACTGACATAGGGGATAATAGGATAGCAGACAAGGGTGAAGACAATTAAGCGAGCGTGAAAAGAAAGAGAAAAACAGTTCGCATGCTGCATGCTACGCATGGTTTGTGCAAGTGCAGGGACGAGGTTCGTGCTCGTTTGTCCATTGATCCAGATCGGTGCTATACCGGGGTGCTTTATAGTGGACCGAATGTTCCAAACAGCGGCTTGGACACGGTGAACAGATCGACAATTTCTCCGCTGTTTCCGCTAAAGACGATATGGACAAGGGAGACTTTTGAAGCAATGACCCAATTTCTAGAAGTCTATGGTCAAGATATTTAGGAAAAAAAATAAAAACTTGGATGGATAGTCCGGAGAATTGTAAAAAAAAAAACTATTAGAAAAGTAATGTGAAATGTGAAAGTCCATGCAAGTTTCTGTAGATCTCTTTTCCTTGAAGTGGGCGTGGAAGAGGGCTATAAACAGCCAACCCCTCCCCACTTGAGGGTCACGTCCAGCAGATGAAAACTAAGTCCTATGGACATGCCTTCATGATATAAAACTCCTCGTCCTCCTGTGCTCCCTCCGTTGCCTTCCACTATCTTCCATCTCCAATATAATAATAAAAGTCCTTGCTCCGTTGTTGCTTGATAAGTCTACGCGCCTACACTTGAACTCACTAAATCCCTCACTCAGTTACAAAACTAACCATTCTTCTACTTCCCAACGGTAGTATTAAAGCCACGTCTTCGGTTAGTATTGGTCGTTTATCCTAACCAGACTCTACTGAAATCACCTGTCCAAATATTCAACAACTAAATTATGGCCAACTCTGCATTATCCTCATTTCCCTTTCCTTTCTCCTTTTTATTTTTTATTTTTATGAGAATAACTATAACTATTGGAGCATTAAAATGACTACCTTCTCGATGGCCCAAAAAGGGTTATGCGACTCCACAAAAAGGTGCAAGCATTTCGATAGAGCAATTACAAAAGGATGTAGGGGCATTATGTGTTATTCAATAATCACTCCTGGAAATGGTATTTTCGAGAATAATTGGAGCAAAGACAGCAAAGAAGGCATGACAGATATTATAAGAAGAATTCCAAAACTTAGTTGAGGTACATATTATTTGTCTTCGAACTTCAAGAGGAGAATTTGAAAATTCTAAAATGAAAATTTATGACACCATTCAAGAATATTTTGGAAGATTAAATGAACGGGTTAATCATATGAGAGCCCATGTTAGGATGTTACCCAAAAGAAGGAAAGAGGGGATCAAGGTGATGGGGCCAGATGTTGGAGTTCACATAAAATTTTAGGATGTAGATCATTGGCAATTAGAGGTAATTGCTTATGATGCGTTTACCCAAAAAAGAGTGATGGCCTAGATTTGGAGGAGCTTGTCTCTAAAATCTGAACCTATTATTTGACTTCCCTCCACAAAGATAGATGAGACGCAATCACAGTGCCGGCAGTAACAAGCAACTTTTGATTGTAGGTTGGAACGGTACCTAATGACTGATCTCTCTCTCTACAAAGATAGAGGGGGCGTGACTATTGTTTGGTTCTGGATTGGAACTTCAATCATGTCGCTATACGAGAGAGAGAGAGAGAAAGAGAGAGAGAGAGAGAGAGAGAGAGAGAGAGAGAGAGAGAGAGAGAGAGAGAGGTTTGAGTTGGTATGAGAGGCAAGTGTATTGGATCACATGGCTTAGATGAAGTTCGACAGCGATAGTGGACAACGATTAAGAAGGGGCTTAACTTTATATGTAGGAGTTGGGGCTAAGGAGGGGCAAAGTGAAGAAAGGAGAAAAGAGAAGTAATAAAGAAAAGAACACAAAAGAAAAATGGATAAGAGAGCGCAAGTCTGGATCGGCGAAAATGTATTCATATTATGAATTGGCCTCTCTAAGTAATTAATTTAAATTATCCATATCATAAACTTTAAAACCCTTCTCATATGCAAATCTATTAAACAATAGAAATAAGATGTAGCGACCCAGACCTCACTGTGTAATATTATCTATTTTAGACACTGAGTCCTTACGGCTTTAAAATGCGTTACGCAGGGACAGAGGGCCTAGAACTTCCCCCTAAGTGATGTGGGACTAGAGAGGGACCTTTTCCCCATTTCCTATGCACATCCAGGGACCGAGGCGTGGACGACCGCCATCCCTCCTCTCCTCGCGCACCGTTGCTTGGGCTGTCACACTCTCCACCCCTTAGGAGCACAACATCCTTGCTGTGGTCCCACACGTGGGAGTCTCCTTGCTATGGTCCCACACGTGGGAGTCGGCTCTGATACCATTGCTTTGGACATTGAGCACAACGTCCTTATCACGCTTTAAGTAACGACCTAGGCCCCACTATGTAATATTGTCTGTTTTGAACACTGAGTCCTCACGGCTTTAAGTAACGACCTAGACTCATGGCTTTAAAACGCGTTACGCAAGGACAGAGGGAACACAGTGTAATATTGTCCGCTTTAAGTAACGACCCAGACTCATGGCTTTAAACAAGTCATAATATTATCTGCTTTGGAGACACAGCCCACCAGCCCGTCCTCTCTCATGGCTTTGTTTTCAGCATAGCGGAAACGTACTTGAAATGCGTTACACAGATTAGAATGACCCAAGCCTTATAAACTAGCCCAAGACTCCCCTCCTAAGCGATGTGGGACTAGAGAGGGACCCTTTCTCCATTCCCTACGCATGTTCGGGGATCGAGGCGTGGACACACCGCCATTCCTCCTCCTCGCGCATCGTCGCTTGGGCTATCAAATAAGAAGTGATATGAAGAATAGAAATTAGATTCAATAATCCAGGAACATATAAAGTGACTAAGTAGATGAGCATGAAGAAATTGGAATTTCCATCTAAAGTTGTGTTAAAATAAATTTCAATTTGAAAGCTTACATGTATGTGCGTGTATATACATAAGGCCCTCTTGAGGATGAGTTCATGTTTTGGAGTGAAGGGTATAAGGGTCCTTTAATCAAACCTAGATCATTTATAGAGAAGGGTAGGGAGAAATTTCTCTTTTAAGGTGACAAGTTATGGTTATGTACATGCATCTTATGTACATGCATGTGTATCATATATGTAGCGCATTTAAGGTCCCCGTATGATAGTCGTCATCACAGAGAAAAGGCACATCTAGTCTTGCAGTTTTAGTTTGTGAATTGATGACCAGACCCCATCTAGACAAGTAGTCCATGTCAACTTAGGAGCAAGAGCAGCACCGTTACGGAGATTGCGGACAAGTCTGTCAAGTTTTTTGCGGGGCCGGTCTTAAATCAAGTCAAGTCTTTTGGGTCTGTGTCGTTATTCATATTAATATATTTCTTGGTGTACTTTGCGTGTTTATAAAGACACCGTTCATTGTACGTTTTAATCTTAACGAGATTACTAATTTTAAAATGACAATGCTCACTGTCTTGTTGCCCATAAGGACGATGGTACCATTCATCACGATATCACAGAGACACGGTAGAAGAGGTAGAAAGATTCAAGTTGTTGGAGAGATCTTAATTCGAATCGTTAAAAGTTATATGAATTGGGTAGGGGCATGGTAATCTGAGTGTGAGACAAATCAAGCCACAAAATTCACATGTTGGCTGACCATATAGGCAAAGCCCCCAAAATGGAGGCATTGTAGAGAGAGATGCCATGGTCCTCCGCTTGTGTCCCCATCCACTGTGGAAATGTCGATTCAGTTGGGATTTGCCTTAAAAGTCGGGTAATTATTGCTAATATCCAATTACTATAGGCTAAACCCAGGTTATTTGGAGTGTGGATTGCTCGGGCATGAGGAGAAATGGGGATGCGGGACGTCTTTTGTACCAAACGATAGGAGTGGACTTCTTTTAATTATGTAATTATTATAAGACATGATTTTATAGTTACAATAAAGATAATATAGGCAGTATAATATTTTTCTAACGTATCATGTAAAATTACTATATTAAATTATGTTTTCCATTACAAAAAATATCGGTATGAAAAATATATTTCGAATAAGTAATAAAGATTAATGTATTGGAACATCCAAAATGCTTATGTTAGTATATGAGTGTATTCTCATTTCATAGAATATCCGTGCACCCGAGATTTCCGGGCCGTGTGAGAGGTGAATGCATGCATAAGGCATATTTAATAATTGTAGGAATCTAATCCGTCTCTTTGGGTTTCAGTTGAAATAAATAGAGTCTACATGTTTCTTAATAGAAGTCCGTGTATGACTCCAAGTCAAGTCAATGTTTACGACTTTTTGAAGTTCATGAAAATGAAAATCCCACTAAACTCCAAGTCAAAGTCAATGTTTATAACAATTCAAAATAATCACTTCATTTTTAGAGCTAGTCCAGTATTCTTTTTTATTTTTGCTTTTGTGACGTAATAAGTCCAGTAAAGTTGTCGTGTCTCACCATTAGTATCCCAATTGAAAAAAGTTGAAACCAGGAGGCGTTTGCGTTTGCCTTTGCCTACTGCTATAAGCTTGTAACATCGACTCATACCGTATCATTTTCCTCCAACTAAACGAGTGTCCATGTCTATTTGGTTGCATTTATTTCTTTTCTCCGTAAGTAATATCGTGTATTTGCTAAACCCCAACAGCTGTGGGAGGACAAACTGTTTTAGTACCTTAAGCATTTATGCAAACGCTTCACTCTCCCCCCCTTTTTTTTTTTGGTTAAAAAAGATTGAATCTAGATTTACGAGACTTTTTCAATAACGTGTAATTAATGAATTAGTCACTTGAAACCTATAAGCACGTCACAAAAACTTTGAGACTTTCGTGGTTGTTGAGAGAGCTTAAAGTTGTGTCTACTCAACAAATAAAGAGTCGCAAAATATTCTTATGGACTACACTCGTGGAAAGCTTAGAGTAACCCTTAAAGAGATAGATTGATAGTCCCACTCACCCCTTTACTTTAATCTAATAATATTTTAATCAAACAGCTAATGTTTCTGAATCCGGATGGACCGACCGAAGTAGTCGAGACCGAATTAAATTCAGTTGGACCGGTGTTCGCTTTCAATCGGCTAAGCCGGGACTCATAATCATAGCTCAAATACATATAATGGGCTACTTCTAAGCGAAAGCAAGAAAAAGCCCATTCTTTGCCCGTGCCATACCATTTCATAATGGGGAAATCCTTTCCCGACTTTTGTTACAGGAACAACATTAAACACCATGCGTGGGAACCACGCTGGTTCTTGCCTATGCTGGCAAAGCGAATGAACTTTGAAGGATTATTTCAATAGATAATATCCGAAGTATCGGAAATCTGAGAATGCCCATTCATGTCTACGCAAAAATCTGCTGTACAATCTTTCAGATGTGGCTATATAATCAACTTCAAGCCACATAATGGGCAAGCAGGAGAAAATATAAATTCCAGGAGTTAGACAAACCATTTCCCACCAAAAGCTTGGGCAGTGAGGAGACGGGTTAACAATGCATTTATAACATAACACCAACGATCGGAACACATAATGAACAAAAAACGAGCAGAAATGGTCAATGCCCCGAGTCTTATTGAGGGGTAAAAGTATTGTGCATGAGGAATCATTTCACTGACTCCCATGTTTGTCCTCCTCCATCCCAAAAATCAACGTGTTGCCGAGTGGCTTGGGGAGCCATGGTCCATCTTGCTCAACGGGAACTGATGCTTGAATTGAAGAAGAAGATAAAGAAGATCCTATCCTTATCGGTCATGGCTGATATAAAGTTGGAGCCTCGAATGTGGCGAGTGGAAGCTCGGGCACAAGGACTTCTAGCTGGAGAAACCTGATAACTTGTCCTGCTTTCGGCCTTCTCCTGGGATCTGGATGCACGCACCATAGTCCCACCATCATCAAGCATTCCATTTCCTTCCTATCAAAGCTCGAACCCAACTTCTCGTCCGCTGCTTCAAGCATATTTCCAGCAAGGTAAAGCTGCCAGACCCACTTGTGCAGTGGGACAAGAATTTCTTCATCCTGATAGGTCCTCTTACCGCAAGCGATTTCTAGAACCACGACCCCAAAGCTGAACATGTCAGACTCTCAGTAGCCTTCCGTCCATTGAGATATTCTGGTGCCAAATAACTATATGTCCCCACCACATCGGTCGTTTGAGTCATGAATCGGGGGTTGACGAGCTTAGATACTCCAAAGTCGCCAAGCTTAGTGTTGAAATCGATGTCTAGCAAGATGTTGGCAGCTTTTATATCTCTGTGAAGAACACATTGCTCTAGATCTTCATGAAGATAATTAAGGGCCAATGCCAGGCCTAAAGCTATCCTGTTCCTTACATCCCAAGGAAGAACTTTTCGAGTTCCGAAAAGATGATTATCAAGGCTTCTATTAGGCATGTATTCATAAATGAGCAAAAATTCACCTTCCTCTTGACACCATACAATGAATTGCACTAGATTTTGATGTATTGTGTGGCTTAATATCTTCACTTCATTGATGAAGACCTTCTCGGAATGTTTGGATTCCGTGAAGATTCTCTTGACAGCTGTTGACACCTATTTTTTTTTTTTTAAAAAAACAAAACAACAAAAAACAAAAACAAAAAAATGCATAAGGGTTGAGTTGGGCTGGATCCAGCCTTGGCCCAACCCACTGCCCACCTCTCTTTTCCCTGCGCGGCCCAAGCCCTCTCCCTTTGGGCTAGCCCATGCCCTAGCTATCTTCCTCTTTTGGGTGTCCTTCGCGCACACCTGCAAGAGAAGAGACAACATAGCATAAAGTAGACGGCACCGTAGGGAGAGCAGAGGGCACTACAAAAAAAAGAGGATCATGAGAAAAACTGCAAGAAAGAGGAACTAGGAATGAAGGGAGCGGGAGAGAGAGGAAATGAGAGGAGGAGAGGGGAGAACGAACCGAGGCCACCGCCACCAATGCATCTCCAGGTCATTGCTACCACCATCGACGTGTCTCTAGGCCACCGCTATCACTGCCAATGTGTCTTCGAGCCGTTGACCGACACCGACTGCCGCCATCTCCTCAGAACCCAGGTAGGCCTTTCGCCACACACTCGGTGTGTGTGTGTGTGGCCGAAGCTCCCTCGATTGTTTTGACCGAGCTTCGGCCCCCCACCCATCCCTGCTACGTTTCCAGTCATCTTGGCACTGGATCCACACTTGGGCCTTAACCAAGCCGAAAACTCCCGGATCTACAGTGCACGCAACCTATTTGATGAAATGCCTAGCTGAAATCCCCCATTGTTTTCATTGTTTAGTGCCTCGACCACCTCTCTCTCTTTCCATTTCTCCCTCCCTCTCTCTTCTAGGTGTTAATTAGGTTGGGTCCTTGGAGCTGTGTCGTCGGAGTAGAGGGAAATGAAGTTGCGAGTCCTTATGCGTGTCGTTGGAGCTCGCCTCGGAGCGGCCCTTGCTACCGCTGCTGAAGCCTGTGTCCTCAAAGGTCAAAATTAGCTCCCTCGCCTATTTAGTCGAGGCGACACCATTGCAGCCCAGTTTGTGAAGCTGCTAGTGCTGCACATCGTTACAGCTTCCCCTGGTCACGACTGAGTAGTCATGGACCAGGGGGGAACAGGTCGAGTTGTGCTAGATCTATGATCTGGCTCGTTCGACCACTCTTACTCCATAGGCCAACAGCCTAGAGTTAGTTTGAGCTGTGGGCTTGCAGGGAGCCCTTTTATTGCAAAAGAAGGATTGGGCCAATCGACTGAGGCCCAATCCAGATGAAACAAAGGCCCGACCAACCATGATTGGGCCCAGCCCATTTGGGCGGGCTAACCGGCCAGCCCCCAACTGGGTTGGACCCAACTCGCCCCAACAAAGTCAAACTCGGGTTCGGTCTGATTGGACTCGGCAGTATAGACAATTCTCTAATTAAGTACGCTAACCACCTACCTAATATGCAATGCAATTGACTAATAATCACTAATCCATTCTAATCTAACCACATAATTGCACTTAATTAAATCTAATCAACACATAAGCATAATTAGCAAACTAAACAGGGATTAATGAGATTACTCATCGGAATTTAGCGCAAAATGTATCAATCCGACGGGAATGACACGAGGATTGATTCTTCCCAAAGTAAGTCTCGGGTTTGAGGCTTGGAAATGGCCCAAAATAGCCTACTAACTCGCTGGAAACCCACTCGACGGGGTGGTTGGATTGGCTGGAAAAAGCCACAAAACGGCGGCAACCAACTTCAGCTAAGGCGGCAAAACTCAGGGGAAGGCATGTGGTGGTTCGGTAGGGCTGAACAGCGGCCTGAGGTGGCCTGACAGAGCTGGACAGAGGCGAATGAAGGCTGGGGACACATGGCGGGGTAGTGAGAGGCACGGCCAAGCACGGCTGCATGCACAGGGAAGGGCAACCAGTGACGATGGCAGCTCCGGCTCCAAGTGACGTCGATTGTTGCTTCTGCTTCGGTGTCCTCCCAAATTTGTTGGGATGTCGAGCAATGGACAGAGGAGGAGAAAGAAGGGGTCAACGACAGCTGAGGAGGGTGAGGGAGAGGCGAAGGCCGAACGGTGAGGCACGAGCAGGGCGGAACAAAAGTGGCGACGGCAAGCTGCTTTGGTCTTCTTCTCTCGGTGCTGTTGTCCTTGCTTCTGTTTCTGTCTTCGTTGGTTCAAACGGTGAGGGGGAGAGAGTACTGAGAGAGAGAGAGAGAGAGAGAGAGAGAGAGAGAGAGAGAGAAGAAGAAGAAGAAGAAGAAGAAGAAGAAGAAGAAGAAGAAGAAGAGATAAGAGAGAAAAGGTAAGTTTGAAAAGTCAAAAGAAAAAAAAAGGAGAAGGAAAGTTGGACCTGACAGAGGGGGTAGTCGGTGGAGGGACTTCGCACGAGGGAAAGAGAGAGAGAGAGAGAGAGAGAGAGAGAGAGAGAGAGAGAGAGAGAGAGAGAGGAAAAAGAGGTCACGACCAAACAAGAAAAAAGAAGAAGGAAAAATGGTGTTTAGCCAAAAATGGAAAAAGAAAAAGGGAAATGGGAAGGAAACTAGAAGAATTTCATAAAATAGAAAATTCTCATCCTATTTTCTTTTGAATAAGCTCTATGATTTCCAAAGAAATTTCAAATTAGAGCACTTGATCCCCAATTGCATTTCTACATCCAATTTTCCTCTTGATTTTCTCTTAATTAACTCTCACAAAAATCAATTGATGTCTCAAATATCAAATTGATTATTTTCCTCATCCAAGAATCTCTCATGCTTCTTAATTCCACAACCAGAATTAATCGCCGGCTTCAATTGAACGAAAACGACATTAAACTGATTTTTTTCCCAAAAAGTCTCGGTTGTTAGAAAAATTTTCTGAGATTGAGTTATGGATCCTAGAATTTATTGTGACATGACAAAACCTTCAATTTCTGAAATCGGACTTGAATCGACGGTTAATTTCCATTTGGCGCGTTTTTAGTGTGACTTAGGCTACCGGGTAGTTTTCAGAACATTTTTAAAGCAAATGACCTATGGTCGATTTTCATTGAACCACTATGAACCCACTCAACTCAATGGCGACTCTCTATTGTTGCGAAAATCAGATTACCAAAACGACACAGGGTACCAAATCGATTACGGACATAGGGTACCAAAACGATAATAAAATCAGATTAGTGTCGGTCGACGAAAACTTTCCAATATAGTGGAGTCACCCACGGTCGATCACACATCTCAGTCGAACGGACCTATCTTTGATCTCAAATCGATTTTTAATTGTACTGCAATAGCCTCTAAAGATGAGCATGGTCGAGAAGTCGATTGCTAGTTGAATTTTCAAGTTTAATGCCTTCAAATTCTTAATTACTCACCCAGACAGTCTAGTTATCTCAAGAGTAATCGGCTCTGAGAATAGCCCTATAAACGCATCAATGAAATGCCCGATTAATTAAGTAGAAAACAGGTTGAAAAATATGGATGTCACATTTTTGATCGATCAAATTGTGCTCATTACGAATGTTTTTGAAAGCCTTTGACATAGGTTATGTGAGATGCTGTCATCAATTAGTTACTTTGCACGTGAATGGATTGAATCAAGCAGGTATTTTATCGAGAGTATGTGAGAAACCCTTTTTGACTAATAAGCACTAGTTCGGCATGCTTAATGAGCCTTTTTCACGAATAGAAGTCGTTTTGATAATAACTTGTCTCCTAAAGAAATTTGATGATTAATGATACATCCCCGAGCAAGATGACAACTTTCCGCTACATGATGCTGATTGATATGGAATGTTTTTTAAAGTAGCTGAACTTAGCTTGATTAGCTTATTCAATTAATGCTGCAATATTGCCAATACATCTCTTGATACTGTCCCTAGTGACATTTGCTCAAGTTGAGTTTGATAGGATTCCCCAGTGAAGCCTTGCAATTTCGAAGGGGTTAGTCAGTGCTTCCCTAAAAACCACAAGTGTTAATGTTCAACCTTAAAACCATGTCATCTATAAGGTTCATGATTAGCCTTAAATCATGTCATCTCCAAAGGTTCATGGTCAGCCTTCAATTATGTCATCTACAAAGGTTTGTTGGTTTTCCCCAAATCATGCATTTTCAACCAAGTCGAAATCCGTTGTTATAGGGTGAGACTTCATTTTTTTTCTTCTTATGATACAATGTGCTTCTATAGCCCAGGGTCCCTCTCTCTTTCCTATGACACGGTGTGCTTATGTAACCTGGAGTCTCTCTTTCTTCTTATGACACAGCGTGTTTCTGTAGCCCGAGGTCTCTTCTCTCTTTCTTTTTTATGACACGGTTTGCTTCTGTAGCCCGAAGTCTTTTTTTATTCTTATGACATGGCATGCTTCTATAGCCTGAGGTCTTTCATTTTTCTTACAACACGGCGTGCTGTAGTCCGAGGTCTTTCCTTTTTCCTATGATACAACATGCTTGTGTAGCGTGAGGTCTTTCCTTTTTCCTATGACACAGCGTGCTTCTGTAGCTTGGGGTATTTCTTTCTTCTTATGACACGACGTGCTTTTGTAGCTCAGGGTCTCTCTTTCATCTTATGATAGGATATGTTTCTGTAGCCCGAAGTCTCTCTATCTTATGATGCAATGTGCTTTTGTAGCCTAGAGTCTCTCTTTCTTCTTAAGTTACGGCGTGCTTCTGTAACCCGAGGTCTTGCTTTCACTTATTGACATGCCGTACTTCCATAGCTCAACCTGGTGTGAGCCTATGCACCTAGGGTCTCTCTACCATCGAAATAATTTAGGTATTTTCTGTTTTTGAGTGCAACCTCTTCGAGGCTACATTGAAAGAGGGGTGGCTATTAACATCTATTTTTAAACAAAAAAAAAAAAAAAAAACAAAACAAAACAACAAAAAAGAAAAAAAAATGCATAGGGGTCGGGTTGGGTCGGATCCAACCTTGGCCCTGCCTGCCACTTGCCTCTCTTTTTCCTATGCGGCCCAAGCCCTCTCCCTTTGGCCAAGCCCATGCCTTAGCGTCTTCCTCCTTTGGGTGTCCTACGCATGCACCTGCAAGAGAAGAGACAGTGGAGCAGAGCAGAAAGCAGACGGCACCACAGGGAGAGCAGAGGAGGAAGCAGAGGGCATCGTAAAAAAAAAAAAAAGAGGACTGGGATAAAAACTGTGAGAAAGAGGAACTGCGAACGGAGGGAGCGAGAGAGAGGAGAACGGACTGAGGCGACCACTGCCAACGCGTCTTCGGGTCACCACTATCGCCATCGACGCATCTTTGAGCCGCCGATCGATGTCGACCGCCGCCGTCTCGTCGGAACCCAGGTAGATATTTTGCCAAACACTTAGATATTTTGCCAAACACTTGATGTGCATGTGTTGTACTGAGCTAGCCAGAGCTCCCTCGACCGTTTTGACTAAGCTCCGGCCCCTCACCCATCCCCGCTGTGTTTTCAATCATCCCGACATGCCTCATTAGCTCCCTAGATTTGTGCTTGGGTCTCGCCCGAGCCGAAACTCCCCGGATTTGTAGCGCACGCAACTTGTTCAAAGAAATGCCTAGCTGAAATTCCCCATTGTTTTCATTGTTTAGGGCCTCGATCACCTCTCTCTTTCCATCTCTCCCTCTCTCTCTCTTCTAGGTGTTGATTAGGTTAGGTCCCTGGAGCTGTGCCGCCAGAGCCGAGGGAAATCAAGTTGCGAGTCCTCGTGCGTGTCGTTGGAGCTCGCCTCGAAGCGGCCCTTGTCGCTGCTGCCGAAGCCCCTGACCTTAGAGGTTGAGATTAGCTCCCCCGCTTGCCTAGTTAGGGCGACACCGTTGCAGCCTAGTAGGAGAAGTTGCCAATGCTGCACGCCGTTGCAACTTCCCCTGGTCGTGACTAAGCAGTCATGGACTAGGGGGGAATAGGCCGAGCTGGGCCAGATCTATGATCTAGCCCGCTCGGCCTTTTTTACTCCGCGGGCCAACATCCTAGAGTTAGTTTGGGTTGTGGGCCTGCGGGGAGCCCTTTTATTACAAAAGGAGGATTGGGCCTGTCAGTTGGGCCTCAATCCGGATGAAACAAAGGCCTGACCATGGTCGGGCCTTGCCCATTCGGGCTGGCTAATCGGCCCACCCCTAATCGGGCCAGACTTGGGCGGGTCTGACCGACCCACCCCGACAGAGTCAAACCTGGGTCCGGTCAGACTGGACCCGACTTGGCTAGGCCAAGAAAAAAAAAGATATATATATATATATATTTCAAAAGAAAATAAAATTTTTAAAAATTAAAAAATATTATTTTCTATTTTTTTTTTCAAAAATCTAAAAATACAAGGTTTGGTTGGGAATTTCCATGTCTTGCCTTCTTTGTGTAATTAGGCATTTATTTGCTCGTATATTGACTATATCGCATGTTTAATTTGCATATTTAATTACATTTGCAGATATTTAATTGAACGTGCTCAATTTTAATGCAATTAGGATTTTGGTAGTTATGATTATTATTTTAATGATTGCGCACCTAGATGATTACCTTACATGTTAATGGATATGTGTAAAATCAATTCAAACTGCCTGACAAAAATGTTTCTTTTAATATGAACACGATTAGGTACCGAAAGGTTACTAATTAGTCAATTAGTGTAATCAAGTCACCGATCCTAGATTCTTTAGTTGCGTAGGAAGTGAGTTACACTCACATGTCTCACTTGGTTTCTAGCCGATCCCAATAGGCTAGTGGCTTCTCCTTTTTGTGAAAATTCTTAAGAATATCCCAATGTCGCATGAGGTATGGGCTTGGGAGAGTTTGTGTTTAATCATGGCCCTTAGGTCCGTTCTTTAGGCAATACCCTATCGGGTAACTTTTAGAGATTTTATTGCGTTTGACTCGTGGTCGATAATTTTCAATCCGTGTTTGTGCATCTTCGACTTATAGGTGACTCTTGGTTGTCGTAAAAATCATAAGGTTTCAATAACATGTCCCGAGTATAATTTCAATAGAAAATCGGGTTAGTACCATCCAATGCAAATTTCGCAATCATGTGGAATCACCAACAATTCAATTACGTGATTTCGTCGAATCGACCTAAATCCAGTCACTAATCAATTATAACGGTGTCATATTGATCCTTACCGATTATTATGATTGAACGACCGTTTTTCAATCGAATTCTCAAGTCTGTCGCGTTTATATTCTTTAATGGCTTCACCTGATAGATCAGTTAACTCGTGAGTGGCCAATTCAGAGAAAAAGGACCATAGGCATGTCAACAAAATGCCCATTTCGTATATTCGGGACGAGTTGAATTTTCAGGATGTCATAGAAGATAGCCGGGATAAGGAATTGATTTTACAGTTGATAATCCAAGGAAGTCGCTCCACCGAAACATGGAGCCACAACATCTGGGTGCGTCACTGCTATTCATCCAAGACGCTTCATGTGGACTCAAAGTTGGATGGTTCCAGAAAAAGCCAAGGTGGTTCAGTTTACCTGCCTGAACATCGGCAGCACAGCAATTCTACTGACGTTGACAACTTCAGGAATTCGCACAACCCTTGAATGCTCAAGAGGGAATGAGATTTTTTTTTTTTGGGACTTTATGCGTCCTTACCAACCGCACATTCTATTCTGATGCTGAAGGTTTCCTCAGATTCATGCGAAGCAAGAAATATCCGGATGTAAATACTCAGCTTCTTGCTTCTAGGAGCAGGTTCAAATTCTTTTACTGTGCTTTCGGATATTTCTTTAACTAGATTGGTCATCTTCTATTCTTTAACTGATGACGTGTTTGTCAAGGCTGTACAATTTTGTTGGCAAAATAGCGCTTTTTTCTTTTACCATAGGGGTGGAAATTTGTAAAGTAATCGGGAGAAGATTTTGGGTGCATGGTGATATTGTTTGTGTATAATTCCTGGGGAGATGCAAAATCTTTCCTCAAATATAAGGGAATGACTTATTGAGGTTCCATGATGTATCTTGTTCTGTACAGAGCATATTCTATCAGTAAATTGTGCATTTTCAGCTTTAGCCAGAAGAAGTTCTGGTTACCTGCTGAAAGATTAAGTCAGGAGTGACAAAATGCTTAAAGTCCAGTGGAAGTTGGAGTTTTTTGTTTTGCAGTGGTTGTTTTTCAATTTGAACAATGGGCATAATGAAAGAAAAAAAAATGAAACGTGCTTATTTGCATATGAACTAGCATGAAATTAAAAAAAAGAAAGAAACTTCAACTCTTGACTGAAAGAAATTTATCAAATTCAGAAACAACTTCTCGGCACAACAATTCCTCTGCTGCTGCCTCCAGCATTCTTACAGTAAGAAGTGGCTTGTGCAGTAAGGTGCTTGAGTTCTATATTCTGCAATGCAATGCCTGAGCACGGATTTGTTGGGCTACAGACGAAGTTCATAGCAACTGGTGTGGCCGAGGTTCCTTTGATGTTCTTGTATGTAACTCGGCTAATCTTCACACCTGAATTCTGCAGAGAGAACCAAACGAGCAAAACGAAAGGAAATATAAGTCACGTGAGGTTGATGATGGTTTGTTCAGAATTGTGGTCAACCAAATTTCATCCAATACAAATGAAGATTTTCTTCGATGAAGATCTGCTGAAGGTTAAGCAAGTACCTGATTAGGGCAATTTATGTTGCCTGGACAGTAATTTTGGTCTATGATGATGGGGTTAAACACATTTTTCATGATGATGTTCCTGAAAGAAATGGTTCTAGCAAATCCAGTGCTTGGCCTTCCCCATGATTTGATCCTCACTCCATTCTGAGTTCCTGTGAAAACTGCACCTGTTACTGTCACATTCTCAACTCCTTCTTCATTCGCATTACCTGCCAGGCTTCCAACACTGCATTTTGTTTTTGTCGAATTCCACACGTTATTTAGTGATATTGTTAATGTAAAACAACAAGACAGTTAAAGAGAAATTTAGTAGATCAGTTGAGCTACTGATTTCGGGATTGGATAGTATGCAGTTACCCGAGGTCGCAGACGCGATAATATCGAATCACGTTGTATAGAATACAGTAAATTAGAGATATCCTCAGTCCGTATGGAGGTCAACTATTTTACGGAGAAATCAAATCGATGATAACACAAATAAAACCACTCCGTATGAAAACTTGACAGGAATCAAAAGTATATCAATCTCGTCAATTGTCAACGATTTTATTTGTGTACCTGATGCCGTGCCCGGGACCACACACAACACGCTGGATCCAGACATTCTTGGAGCCTGGACCAATGGAGATGCAGTCGTCACCGGTCATGAAGGAGGAGGAGGCAATGGTTACTCCGGTGGAAGACCTGATGTGAATGCCGTCGGTATTGGGGCTCTGCGACGGTGCTTTTATCCTCACGTTCTGGATAAGCACATTCATGCAGTTGTTAATTGCGATGTGAATACTCTGGCTGTTCATGGATGTTATGCCCCTGATCACGACATTGCTCGACCCATGGAACGATATCGACTGCCCAAAAAAAGACATGAAACGAGCAATATGGTTATCCTGTGTCATTTGGGCAGCTGATTGACTATTACTGCAATATGTCGAAAACCACCAAGCAGTTCAGGATGTGGCTACCTTCACTTAGCCATATGATGATTGTCATTCGTCAAACAATGAGGCCGATATGTCAATCACGCTACGTACTAGCAAGCGCAACAGCCAAATAATAAAAGAAAAGAAACTCGAGCGAAATGAAAATCGATCACTATATAATATACATAAAATGCATGTGCAAGTTAATCCACACAAAGTTAGTAGACCTCACCCTAGCTCCCACGGGGCAACTCTTGCCAGAACTCTTGCAAGCCCAGTAACCAGAACCTCGTGCATTGAGAGTCCCCCCATGAACCGTAACCCTCGTTACCTTATTGAACAATATCCAATACCCCGAATTCCCCAAACTCCAGTAATTTGATGGAGCTATTAGAGTCCCCGCGATTAGAAACAAGATCCTATTCTTGCACGGTCCAGTGAACACCACCGGCTTCAGCACGAAGTTTCCCCGCGGGACATAGACTGTGGCTGGCATGGCCGAGCCACAGGCCGACGACCACGCTCTTTGGAATGCCATGGTCGAGTCAGTCCTCCCGTCCGCCTTCGCCCCGTAGCTCAGCACATTATACGAGGCTGCTTCCGAATGTTTTAGAGATGTGGCCACAATGAGAAAGAATGATACTAAGAGAAGCCATGAACTGTTTATGGAGCTATTAATCACGAGGAACGACTTTGCCATTTTCTTAGAGTTCTGATGGGAAGTGTCACCGACGAGTTGGAAGAAGAGAAGGAGGCTATTTAAACCCTACGGCGTGGTATAATATAAGATGCGTCTTCACATGTTAATGTGATAATTTCGCACTATTTTTATAAATTTCTATATTTCCATTTTATGTTGCATGTATCTGATGAGTAGAATGCAAGTGAATTAGATGCTACGCTCACGTTATCACGCACACGACGTAATTGCATGGGACGTACGGTGGTTCTGTGCTGTCTTTTCTTGCATATATTATGCTCTGAGGAAGTCCACGAGAGTGAGCTGTACCAAATAACATGGCTAGGACAAAGTTTGTGGACCGAGCATCCACGGTCGAAAGCAAGAACGTCCGCGAACATGGAGAAGCACGTCATGGAGGAGACGTCCTATTAAGTTGCATATTGTTCAGGAATTACCATCACAAGGCGTCACAGATTATAAGTCAATAGACATGATGATGTCGAATACATTTTGTATCTTCAATCTTCCATGCCTAGCACTTGATAGGAGGACAAAACTCCGATATGCACCCGATACATGTTCGATGTGAGGATTTGCAGAAATCAAAGATATAGAAAGAAGTGAATCATATATACAGATAGAAGGGTTGAGAAATCGACATCGACATGCTTGTCCAAGTACCGTACGAGAGTCAAGTGTGCCGTGGTTTGTTCTGGAAGTTTTAAGTTATCAGAGAACGATGGAGGACACGTGGTATCTCTGGTCCTGGAGACAAGGTAGACAACTGTGTTTTGTGGTTGCTTAGCATCGGAGGTTGCTTAGCGTCTGAGCTTCTTAACGCATGACATCACCAATGAATTTAATGCGCATGTTCTGGCGTTCCTTTGACGATGAGTCACACAGAGATGAGCTCACTTATGTGTAGTTAGACGTTCATGTCCATATAGAGGAAGGCCATGTGAGACCTGAAGAGATTCCGGAGAAGATTAAGGAGCGTCAATCTTTGCAACCGTACGGGCCACTACATAAAAGACAGCCTTCATTACATTAATATTTGCCTAACAAAACTTAAAACCAGATTGATCTCCTATTGATAGGGAAATAAAATTTATCTGTGGCTTATTCAATGCTAGAGCAATGTTTACATCGTAGGATTGAATGGTTCGATTTGCCAACCAATTTGCACATAGATTTTCTTCCCCAAAAGACAGCCCTTTTAGCTAAAACGGGGTGATTAATCAAGGCAATGAAACTCTTATCAACCTCAAAAATAGGATAAGACATGAGTTAAAGTCCGATTGGATGGCCTCAACATGAATTGTTTGCACTTGGAGGCGTGTGACTTCAAACCCTTTGCACTTGCTAACCAATACCTCAATAGATTGTAGTTGACACTCTCAAGACACAATTTTGACTTAAACAAATAGCCCGCGGTGGAACTGCCCTCTCTGGAGGCACCCGTTCGATTCCATAAATCTGGAATTAGTAAATTTCAATCCAGCTCTTGGTTCTAGGTGTGGAATCACCCACTTGGGCTTGATTGATTTTTTATTTAATTTTTAATTATTTTATTTCTTAAAAATATGTGTAAAAAAAAAAACTAATCTATCTCCCATTTCAGAATTCACTCACACAAATAGGCACACATGGCTCCTATTTCACTCGCGCACATGAGGAAGATGGACAAGAAAAAAAATCAAAATACAACAGTGTTTGCTCATTCCAACCAAATTAAAAAAATCTTTGTAAAACCTACAACGTTACACGTAGTGCATTGACTATAGAAATGTCTTGATTATCAATGACATCTTCCATTTTGTCTTAAACATTAATGACAAAAAAAAAAATGAACATGCCACTAGTTCCACTAGCTTAAGAACTAAACCGGACTTGTTGGTTTGGTCTAGTTTGAATTTAGGAGGCATCCGTTTGATTCCTGATTCCAGAAACAGGGAATCAGCCCCTCTGATTGGACTTTTAGTTCCTGGACAGGAATTGATCCCCTAGTTACAGCTCAATTCAAAACATTCTGTAATGAGTGGCAAACCCTTAGAGTAACCCTTAAAGAGACACATTGATAGTCTCCCCCCCCCCACTCACCCTTTTACTTTAATGAAAAAAATATTTTAATCAAACAACCAATGGACCAGCCGGTTCAAATAGCTTGAACCGGTCGTTCTATCTAATCCAATCAAACCAACCAAAGCAATTGGTCTAGACTGAATTAAATTCAGTTGGACCGGTGTTTGGTTTCATTTCGGCTAATCTGAGGCTCATGGTCATAGCTCAAATACATATGGTGGGCCACTTCTCAGCGAAAGCAAGAAAAAGCCCATTTTTGCCCATGCCAAACCGTTTCATAATGTGGAAGTCCTTTTCCGACTTTTATTACAGGAAAAAAATTAAACACCGTGCGGGGAATCAAGCCGGTTCATGCCTATGCTGGCAAAGCGAATGAACTTTGAAGGATTAGTTCAATAGACAATATCCGAAGTATCGGAAATATGAGAATGCCCATTCATGTCTACGCAAAGTAAGGCTTTACAATCTTTCATATGTGTCTACATCATCAGCTTCAAGCCACAAGTGGGAGAAAATATAAATTCCAAGTGTTGGACAATCCATTTTTCCCCAAAAGCTTGGGTAGTGAGGAGACGGGCTAACGATGCATCTATAACATAACACCAACGACCAGAAAACAGAATGAACAAAGAACAAGCAGAAATGGTGACGTGCGGATCCCTGGAGTGCCTTAACTTTGGCCAAAGGGACACTTAAGTGCCATAACTTACGAAAGGTACACTTAAGTGCCAAAATCGGAGTAAAATGGATCACTTGAGTGCCAATCCAGCCAAAATATCGACGTGGCACTTTTCCTGAGAACCGAGCCCAAAACGACGCTGTTTTGCACGCTGACGTGGCCAAAATGGCATCGTTTTGGGCTGATGTGGCAAAAAAATAAAATAAAATAAAATAATTAATTAAATTAAATTTATTTAAAAATATCTAAAAATAATAATTTTAAAATTAAATTTAGTTAAAATATTTTAAATTAATAATTTCAAAATTAAATTCAGTTGAAATATTAAAAAATTAAAAAAAGGGAAAGGTGGGGAGGTGGCTGCCCCACCGCCGCTGGGAAGGGCCGGCGATGGTGGGGGGAGGGTTGGCGACGGCGGGGGGAGGGTTGGCCGGGGTACCATGTCAGCACCAAAATGACATCGTTTTTGCATTGTCTAGTCATGTTAGCGTGTAAAATGGAATCGTTTTGCACTTACTTTGCCGGAAATTGCGCACGTCAGTATTTTGGCTAGATTTTGGCCGGAGTGGCACTTAAGTGATCAATTTATTTTCGAATGTAATACTTAAGTGTCAATTTCGTAACTTTTGGCACTTAAGTATCCATTTGTGCACTTGAAGCGATCTTTTGCCCATTTATTTCTTTTCTCCGTAAGTGATATCGTGTATTTGCAAAACTCCAACAACTGTGGGAGGACAAACTGTTTTAGTACCTTAAGCATTTATGCAAACGCTTCACTCTCCTCCTTTTTTTTTTTTTTTGTTAAAAAAGATTGAATCTAGATTTACGAGATTTTTTCAATAACGTGTAATTAATGAATTAGTCACTTGAAACATAAAAGCATGTCACAAAAACTTTGAGACTTTCGTGGTTGTTGAGAGACTCAAAGTTGTGTCTACTCAACAAATAAAGATTTTTAAATATTCTTACGGACTACACTCGTGGAGAGCTTAGAGTAACCCTTAAAGAGATAGATTGATAGTCCCACTTACCCCTTTACTTTAATCTAATAATATTTTAATCAAACAGCTAATGTTTCTGAATCCGGATGGACCGGCCGAAGTAGTCGAGACCGAATTAAATTCAGTTGGACCGGTGTTCGCTTTCAATCGGCTAAGCCGGGACTCATAATCATAGCTCAAATACATATAATGGGCTACTTCTAAGCGAAAGCAAGAAAAAGCCCATTCTTTGCCCGTGCCATACCATTTCATAATGGGGAAATCCTTTCCCGACTTTTGTTACAGGAACAACATTAAACACCATGCGTGGGAACCACGCTGGTTCTTGCCTATGCTGGCAAAGCGAATGAACTTTGAAGGATTAGTTCAATAGATAATATCCGAAGTATCGGAAATCCGAGAATGCCCATTCATGTCTACGCAAAAATCTGCTGTACAATCTTTCAGATGTGGCTATATAATCAACTTCAAGCCACATAATGGGCAAGCAGGAGAAAATATAAATTCCAGGAGTTAGACAAACCATTTCCCACCAAAAGCTTGGGCAGTGAGGAGACGGGTTAACAATGCATTTATAACATAACACCAACGATCGGAACACAGAATGAACAAAAAACGCGCAGAAATGGTCAATGCCCCGAGTCTTATTGAGGGGTAAAAGGATTGTGCATGAGGAATCATTTTACTGACTCCCATGTTTGTCCTCCTCCATCCCAAAAATCAACGTGTTGCCGTGTGGCTTGGGGAGCCATGGTCCATCTTGCTCAACGGGAACTGATGCTTGAATTGAAGAAGAAGATAAAGAAGATCCTATCCTTAGCGGCGATGGCTGATATAAAGTTGGAGCCTCGAATGTGGCGAGTGGAAGCTCGGGCACAGGGACTTCTAGCTGGAGAAACCTGATAACTTGTCCTGCTTTCGGCCTTCTCCTGGGATCTGGATGCACGCACCATAGTCCCACCATCATCAAGCATTCCATTTCCTTCCTATCAAAGCTCGAACCCATCTTCTGTCCATTGAGATATTTTGGTGCCAAATAACCGTATGTCCCCACCACATCGGTCGTTTGAGTCATGAATCGGGGGTTGACGAGCTTAGATACTCCAAAGTCGCCTAGTGTTGAAATCGATGTCTAGCAAGATGTTGGCAGCTTTTATATCTCTGTGAAGAACACATTGCTCTAGATCTTCATGAAGATAATTAAGGGCCGATGCCAGGCCTAAAGCTATCTTGTTCCTTACATCTCAAGGAAGAACTTTTCGAGTTTCGAAAAGATGATTATCAAGGCTTCTATTAGGCATGTATTCATAAATGAGCAAAAATTCACCTTCCTCTTGACACCATCCAATGAATTGCACTAGATTTCGATGTATTGTGCGGCTTAATATCTTTACTTCATTGATGAAGACCTTCTTGAAATGTTTGGATTCCGTGAAGATTCTCTTGACAGCTGTTGACACCTATTTTTTTTTTTTAAAAAAAACGCTTAAGAGTCGAGTCGGGCTGGATCTAGCCTTGGCCCGACCCACCGCCCACCTCTCTTTCCCCTGCGCAGCCCAAGCCCTCTCCCTTTGGCCTAGCCCACGCCCTAGCTATTTTCCTCTTTTGGGCGTCCTTCACGCGCGCCTACAAGAGAAGAGACAGTAGAGCATAAAGTAGATGGCATCGCAGGGAGAGCAAATGGCACCACAAAAAAAAAAAGAGGATTGAGAGAAAAACTGCAAGAAAGAGGAACCGGGAATGAAGGGAGCGGGAGAGAGGAAATGAGAGGAGGAGAGGGGAGAACGGACCAAGACTACTGCTGCCGATGCATCTCCAGGTCATTGCTACCACCATCGACGTGTCTCTAGGCCACCGCTATCGGCGCCAACGTGTCTCCAAGCCATTGACCGATACTGACCGCGTCGTCTCCTCAGAACCCAGGTAGGCATTTCACCAAACACTTGGTATGCGTGTGTTGTATCGAGCTGGCTGGAGCTCCCTCGATCGTTTTGACCGAGCTTCGGCCCCTCACCCGTCCTCGCTACGTTTCTAGTCAGCCTAGCACACCTCATTAGCTCCTTGGATCCGCACTCGAGCCTCGACCAAGTCGAAAACTTCCTGGATCTGTAGTGCACGCAACTTGTTCGATGAAATGCCCAGCTGAAATCCCCCATTATTTTCATTGTTTAGTGCCTCGACCACCTCTCTCTCTTTCCATTTCTCCCTCTCTCTCTTCTAGGTGTTAATTAGGTCTGCTCCCTGGAGCTGTGCCACCTGTCGCGACCTACCCTCGTGGGGAGGGAACAGGTTTAGGGATATTGCCCAAAGGACGGGCCTAAAGCCCATGATTGGGCGCGGGCTCTTCCAAGCCCATACCTCGCGTGACGTTGGGATATTTTTCATGGATTTTTGCATAAAAGGAGTCGCCATTAGCCTATTGGGGTCGACTAGAAACCAAGTGAGGCATGGGAGCGTGCCTCACTTCCTACGCAACCAGAGAATCTAGGTTCGGGGACTTGATTACACTAATTAACCAATTAGTGCCCTTTCGGTACCTAATCTTGTTCATTTTAACAAAATGATTTTTGGCAGGCAATTTGAACTAATTTTATACCTATCCACTAACATGCGATGTGATCATGCAGATGCACAATCATTAAAGTAATAATCATAGCTAACAAGGTCCTAATTGCAGCAAAAGTAAACACGTGCAATTAAACATAATTAGATATGCAAATTAAACATGCTATATAATTAATAAACGAGCAAATAAATGCCTAATTACACTAAAAATGTAATACATAACAATTTTCTAACCAAATCCTACCATTTATTTTCGAAATTTTAAATTTTTAAATTTTTTTCTTTCTTTTTTTAATACAAATAAAAAAATTAATTTTTAATTTAATTTTTTAATTAAGAAAAAGGTCGAATTTTTCAAATGCTTTCTGAGTTTTTGGATTTTCGGAAATATTTTTGAATTTTTTTTTTATTTTTTTCGATTTTTTTTAAAATTTTTTTAATAACTTTTTTAATTTTTTTTATTATCATTTTTTAAAAGTATCTTATCACTGCTCTGCCGTATCCTTGCTGCATTTCTCCCTTTTTCAGCGACTCCTATTCCTGAAGCTACTTTCTGTCCTTTTTTCTCTTTCTTTTTCTTTTCACTACCTTTTTATTTGTTTTGTTTTTGTCTTTCTTCTAAGCTTTTCTTTTAGGTTGTCTTCTCTGCATGTTTTCTTCTTCGCTCGAAGCTCCCATTAAACACCCGAAACTCCCTCTCACATTTCACAGTTTTCTTTTATTATTTATTATTTTACCTTTTTATATATTTTTTCTCTTTTGTCCTTTTCCCTATTTCGGCTATTCTACTCTACTGCATCTTCTCCTTCCTAAAGCTAACGTCAATTCTGCAACTTCCCCACTGAAGCTCCTTCCCACCGAATCTCATCCGCACACTAATGACACGGCCCTGAACAATCGGTAACCCTTCCATCGCCCGCCCACCGGCAGTCACTACCCCACAGAAAGATGAACAGGCGCAAAAGAACAACAACAAGACAAGGAATGAAACACGGACATTAATGAACGGCCAAACTCCCTAGATATTAAGGAACTATGTCAACATCAAGAAATGTTCAGATTTCGCCATAACAACAACAAAACCTGAACGGAATCATGCTTAATGATCCGTAAAGGATTCCTTTTACGCAAGACAAGAGCACACTCACTCCAAATGATCCGAAATTCACGACTTAATCCACGTTAACTTAGTTCAAGCGTTTTATCAAACACGTGGTAAGCACTAACTCGGGATGAGGTTATTAACTTCATTTTGGACCCGCTCAAGTCTAGACCTGGAGAAATCAACAAGAAACATGCAAAATCGACCACATCAACTTACTTAAACTCAGCGTGAATATGAACTAACAAAAGGAACAAGGCTTAGCTTCCGGTTAGACCAAAACAAGGTGGAGCAGCAAGGGTTCATGCGAACAAGCATCTCATCGCGGAGTTCCTTACCCAACTCGAAGACGGCAAGAAGCGGGCCAACTTGTGACAAATCGAGCTATAGCTCGCCGCTTTGGTATCTTCGAGCTGGGATCCTCGGGCAAGAGAGGTTTGAACTAAGTAAAGAAACTCACCAGTGACGTCGAGATTCGGGGGCGAAAGATTGTATGCTAGAGGGTATTGGCCAGAGGTCGTCGAAGACGGTTCGAGCGTGGCTGATCAACTAGAGAACTCCTTCTCCCTCTCCAGTTTCGCCCTCTCTCGCTCTCTGTCTCTCCCTCGCTTTTTTTTGCTGGTTTTTTTGTTGCCCCCCTCTCTGCCAAACCCCCCTTTCTCTCTATAAATCTGCCGTAGGTTGCCCCCTTTTGGCATCCCTCCAGAGCGGTTCTGGATGGCCAGCGAAGCCAACTGCCTTTTCCTTCCATCTCCATCTCAAGATTATCGTTAATCAGCCTCCTTTCCCTTCCTGTGTATGTGCCTGTAGCTATTTTGGTTCTTGGGGGCGAGTTAATGGTATTTTCGGCTAAGATGGCAGCAAGCTCTTTTGGGTTTTGACAACCGCAGGCATTGCCATGTCGCAGCCGTGTGTCATCGCTTCCCCTTCTTCTGCTCTGTCTCCTGCTGCTTCCTCTGTTCTGTTTCTTTCTTTTTTGCAGGTCTTCGAAGACTGACACAAAGGGAGGAAGACCCTCGCTTGCGGGCTGAAAGGGAAAAAGGGGGCTAGGCCGTTGTTGTTTCCTTTCTTTTTTCTTTTTTTTTTTTAATTTCTTGATTTTTTTATTGACTTTTTGATTGATTGATTTTTTTGTAAAAATAAGTGTCAACACCACCGGAGCAGAGGGAAATGAAGTTACGAGTCCTTGTGTGTGTCGTTGGAGCTCACCTCGGAGCGGCCCTTGCTGCCACTGCCGAAGCCCTTGTCCTCAAAGGTCAAGATTAGCTCCTTCACCTACCTAGTCGAGTCGACACCGTTGCAGCCTAGTTGGAGAAGTTGTCGGTGCTGCACGTCGTTATAGCTTCCCCTAGTCACGACTGAGCAGTCGCAGACTAGGGGGGAACAGGCCAAGCTATGCTAAATCTATGATCTGGCTCGCTCGACCACTCTTACTCCACAGGCCAACAGCTTAGAGTTAGTTTGGGCTATGGGCTTGCGGAGAGCCCTTTTATTGCAAAAGGAGGATTGGGCCCGTTGGCTGGGGCCCAATCCAGATGAAACAAAGGCCCGACCAGCCATGATTGGGCTTGGCCCATTTGGGTGGGCTAATCGACCGGCCCCCAATTGGGCCAAACCCAGGCGGGTCTGACTGACTCACCCCGACAGAGCCAAAATTGGCTCTAGTCTAATTGGACCCGACTCGGCCTAGTCGAGAAAAAAAAAGATATATATTTTTGAAAAGAAAAGAAAATAAATAAAAAATAAAAAAATTCTCAATTTTTTTTGAAAATCTAAAAATACAGGATTTGGTTGGGAATTGTCATGTCTTGCCTTCTTAGTGTAATTAGGCCTTTATTTGTTTGTATATTGATTATATCGCATATTTAATTATATTCGAGGATGTTTAATTGCACGTGCTCAATTTTACTGCAATTAGAATATTGGTAACTATGATTATTATCTTAATGATTGCGTACCTGCATAATCACCTCATATGTTAGTGAATATGTATAAAATCTATTCAAAATGCCTGACAAATTTTTTTAAATGAAGAAGATTAGGTACCAAAATGGCACTTAATTGGTCAATTAGTGTAATCAAATCCCCGACCCTAGATTCTCTGATTGCGTAGGAAGTGAGGTACACTCCCATGCTTTACTTGATTTCCAGTTGACTCTAATAGGCTAGTAGCGACTCTTTTTTGCGAAAATTCTTAAGAGGTATGAGCTTGGGAGAGCTTGTGCCTAATCATGAGCCTTAGGTTCGTCCTTTAGGTAATACCCTTAAACCTGCTCCATTCCCCGAGGGGTAGGTCATAACAGCTTGGCAACTTTGCTGGGAAACGTGGTTTAAACTTTAGAGGACTTAGGTCTAAATCTATCTTGTTCAATTTTTTTTTTTGTTTGGTAGCAAGGATTCAATGCACATGCCTAACATGTCAGTTGCTAAATGTTCATGTAGTTGGGAGTTATAAGGGGA
Source organism: Eucalyptus camaldulensis (assembly GCA_019915185.1). Lineage (NCBI taxonomy): Eukaryota > Viridiplantae > Streptophyta > Magnoliopsida > Myrtales > Myrtaceae > Eucalyptus > Eucalyptus camaldulensis. Next base: position 4,342,912 of record JAHSVA010000014.1, on the reverse strand, counting down.
GGAGTGATTGTTAACCCCTTGTCTTGCAAGTGTAGAGTTGTGAATGAATGTTCATATTTTGAATTTTTGAAGTGTTGCTCCTTTATAAACTTTTGTGTATGTATTCTTTGCACCACACTACATTGGCACACATTACCCACTGCCGAACCTGGGCTGCATAGAATCACTTAGCATGGTATTGAGGTGTATACCACTCTAACTACAATCATGTAGTACAAGTCGCCTATTTCAACTCCGAAATTTCCTTCTTGATGTTAAAGGTCCATACCCTAGTCCACGACCACAAGACATGGGTCAGCCTTTTGATGAAGTTGGAGTCATGGGTAACACAACCTAGCCACGATTTTGTTAGTTCAGTCCAGTGATCCTATGGCTCCATTTTGGGCCGTTTAGAGTAGAAATCGAACCACATTCTATGTGTATGTTTATGTAAAAAAAAAAAAAAAAAAGGAGAGAAAAGTCATCACCCATTATAAGTATCACTTTCCTTTTTATTTGCTCATTTTGTATTGATCTTCCATTTTAAAATCCGTGGAGACTAATTGAATACCCTCTGTGATGTGGGCTTATAACTGGAAATTTTGGCAATCACTCTTGATAAGTGAACATTGAATGCAAGTTTTAAACTCCTTTGATTTTGCCCCATTGCACGCATGTTTTTGTTTAAATTTTTAATTATGGGCTCAAACTCATACCTTGTCCAAAAACCTTTCAAGTCGCAATTATATATTGGGGCATAAAAATTAAAATTGCATTTTTAATCAAATTCTCTCATGCTAACATTTTGGAACTAAAATGCAAATCACATTTTATGTACAAATTTCTTAAAATAGAAGTCATTTCATTTTTCTAGGAGTAAAATCACAAATTTATTTTTTCAAAAATCAATGCCACTTTTACATATGAAACTTTTAGAATAAGAGTAGACATTCGATCGATGGCCGCGGATTGATTTTTTTTTAATGATGTATTCTCTTATGATTAAATCTGGGCAAAATACTAAAACCCATAATAGGGATTATGGGGCATGTATCATCGCTTATATTTTGTTGTAAGAAGTGACCTCATTGAGAGATTTAGAGATCATTTTCTCATTCAGATACTGACATTGGTCATCTTTTTGCAAGTTATGCGTGATGTTTCTTAACATTCTCGTATTTGACCACATAAAGAAGTGAATTCTAGAGTTAGGAAAAGAGTTGATTTTTACTCTTATCTATACAAGAGTTTCTTGTATTATATCATTGTTTTTATTCTTGTTAGAAATCATGTTTTCCATTTTGGGTTTTGATTGTGAATCCAATTGATGCTTTTGTAAATCATGCGACTCACATTTTTTTTAATGATGTAATTCAATTTCATGAAAATCATCCTTTTAAATCAAACACATAAGTGTTTCAAACGAACCTTTACGTCTACCTTTAAAATGTTTTGAAAATAATTTCAAGAAAGCTTTGCTTAAGGCCCCCTTTTCATGTGGTCACTTTCTCAAGCATAATTAAGAGTTTATTTGAGATCGGCATCTGCCCCTTTTAAAAGATGAAAGTGTAGGCTCATGGAACTCGAGGAGCGTGCATGCGTCGAGGCTTTGTTTGCGCCAATCTTCCATAGAGGCGAAATGAAGTTGAATTCCGTTCTAGGAAGTTTCTTTATCTGGAGGTCGGGCATCGCCAACACCAGATTTTTTATGAGCTTTATCAAGAGCCGCATCATATATTACTAAAAGACTAGCACTAGGGCTCTTGTGCATTTTGTCAATTAAAACATTTGAACATTTGGCCGCAAGAATTTTCTACAATCAATTTTGGAGATTCGTGTCACAAAATGCTACTTTATTATATGCTTTATCGCAGACATGCGGACTCTTGAAGTGCCACCACTTGGCAGAAATGGACACTTAAGTGTTATAACTTATGAAAGGTACACATAAGTACCAAAATTGAAGCAAAATAGATCACTTAAGTGCCAATCTAGCTAAAAACCGGCCAAATTGCATACGTGACATTTTTCCGGCAAAGCAAGTGCAAAACAACGCCATTTTGCACGCTGAAGTGACTAAATAATGCAAAAACGGCGTCGTTTTGGATTGATATGGTAAACAAATAATATAAAAACTAATTAAATTAAATTTAAAATTAACTAAAGTTAAAATATGAAAAAATAATAAATTTAAAATTAAATATAGTTAAAATATGAAAAAAATTAAAATTAGTTAAAATATGAAAAAATAAATAAATAAAAAATTAAATTTAGTTAAAATATTAAAATTAATAATTTAAAACTAAAAAAATTAGAAAAAATTATGAAAAATTACAAAAATTTAAAAAATTAAACATTAAAATTTTTTAAAAAAATTTAAAAAATTATTTTTTTTTATAAAAGGGGCCGGGGTCGTCGAGCCCTAGCTAGGAGCTGGTGACCCCCGGCCGACCCTCCCCCCTTCGTTGCCAGTAGGGTTGGCGACGACGGCGACTGAGGGCTGAGCCCTCAGCCCCCCTCCCTTTTATTTATTTTAATTATTTTTAATTATTAATATTTTTAATATTTTTAAATTTTTAAAATTTCTTTAATTTTATAATTATTATTTTTAAATAATTTAACTAAATTTAATATTACAATTATTATTTCATAATTAAATTAAATTAAATTTATTTTATTATTTTTTCATATTTTAACTAAATTTATTTTTAAATTAAATTTAATTAAATTTATATTATTATTTTTACCGCGTCAACTAAAAACGACACCATTTTTGTATTATTTGGCCACGTTAGCGTGCAAAACGATGTCGTTTTGTACTCGCTTTGCCAGAAAAATACCATGTCAGCGTTTTGGCTGGACTTTGGCCAGAGTGGCACTTAAATGATCAGTTTGTCTTTGAATGTGGCACTTAAGTATCCCTTTGTGCCAAGTCATGGCACTTGAAAGGTACTTTTGCCCTTTATTGCAAGGAAATGAGGCAAATGCCTTAGGTGCCAAAAATAGTCCATCATTACAACCTTATTCGGAAGTCTCTTTTGATTGAGATGGTTCGAGTGACAATGAAAATGCCACAAAGGAGCTATCACTGGAAGGAGTGTAAGCAGTTATATATTGTCTTATCTTCCAAGTTCTCAACTTGTAAACCCGATGAAGATAGAGACAAATGTTCCTTTATTGGCTTTAAAACAATAATCCTTTGTGTAAGCCCATGACCAAACCTATATTGTGCTTCTCTCAAGAGACCTTTTTTGTCACGCTTCGATCTTTGGGCACGCGCATATCTTTCTACTTGGTCGATTTTATAATGCAATATCCCAAGACTATGTTTCGCCGACCCTTTTATTCTTATTTGCACATGCGGAAGCAGTTATAAATCCTTAGACAATAAACAATGGGATAGAAAAAACATGTCATATTTTTCATATTGAAATTCATACCCACACTTTTATACATTAGCATAATTCATAGTATCTTACAATTCTATTCACAACTTTCTAAGCTCACACTTATCTACACATACAAGGATCATAAAAAGGGATGGGATTTCAATCTCATTTGGGTCATATTCGGAATCATCCTGATCCTCCTCTGATTCTTCACTGAGCTAGTTTTCTTCCAGCTCTTCATCTTCTTCTTTAGGCTTGTCCTCAGCTTTAGGTGCTGGCTCATCTTTAGGTACCTCCTCTGCTACACCCCAATCTTTGTCCTCCTCCGATCCTTCCAACTCCTGCTCTTTGATCTCACCACCCTCGTCATTCCAATTGTCATCATCTATTGAGTACACAGGAGTGTGGGCTTTAGCCTTAAGTGCTGGGTCTTGAACATTCACAACCGACCCATCCACATGGTTTGTTGTACCCTCCCCAAATGCTTCTTCCAGAACGTACACTGGCACGTCGTTCTTTGGAATATGTCCCTCTCTACGCTCGTCAAAGTACTCCCGGTACCATGACCTATAATGATGGGGCCTCAGGGCGTTTGCTCCCACGTCAACCCAAACAATTGATTTGACCAGGACATATTCTAATCCTTCCGGGTGAGGGTGAATATGGAAGTGGATTTCTAGCTCAGTTAACTCCTGGGGAATATTGAAATGCTTGGCAAGACGAGGAGGCAAATGAGGAGGTGGAGGTACTGCCATCTATGGGCCTGAAATGGTTATACAATAACCATTGAGACTACGTCTTAGCAAGTTCTACCCCATTAAGACCTAATTAGTAAACTAATACACTATGGGTTGCCTAAACACATACAGGTCAAAGGACTTACCTTGACCTTAGATCCCACCTGCAAGTCAGTATAATTCATAATAGGCACCCACTCACTCAAAACAAATTGAACCAGTCGATTACATGTCACCCAAATCATTTCCCATGGTGGAATATCTAGAAGTTGGGCCACGTGCATTTCTAGGATGACATACCAAATCTCCGAGCCATGTGAAATCTCCAGGGTGACATACTAAAACCTTGGGCCCATGTGCATTTTCAAAGGTGACATTTTTGCTAAAGTGATGCATCAAGTCATCGAGCCATGTGCGCTTTTTCACAATGCCTTACTCAAACACTGGACCCACATGCATTCTCTAAGGTACTAGTTCACCAAAGTGGCGCATTAGATTACCAAGCCATGTGTCCTTTTAGATGCCGTTCCGGAACGTTGGGCCCACATGCATACTCTAAGGCACTAGTTCACCAAAGTGACGCATTAGATCACCGAGTCACGTGCCATTTTAGATGCCATACTTAATCACTAGTCCACTATCTGTACTAACAACCGATACCCAATTATTCCTCAACCAAATAATAAAATAAAAAATCAACCCAATAGGAATATATCCTAAAATTTCACAATTAAATCAATTCCACACGATTTGAAGCTCAATTAAATAAACGGACTGCATCACGACGATCAGCATGAAATTCCAGTCACTAGCCATCCCAGTTGAATTTCCAATTTAAATATTAAAAATCCAATTTAGGCCCGTATTGCCTAATTGAAGCCCTTAAGGGTCGGGAAAAATCCCAAAATGCATTCAATAATAGTATAGGCAATTCTCTAACTAAGTACACTAACCACCTACCTAATATGCAATGCAATTGACTAATAATCACTAATCCATTCTAATCTAACCACATAATTGCACTTAATTAAAGCTAATCAACTCATAAGCATAATTAGCAAACTAAGCAGGGATTAGTGAGATTATTCACCAGAATTTAGTGCAAAACGTATCAATCCGATGGGGACGACACGAGGATCGATTCTTCCCAAAGTAAGTTCCAGGTTCGGGGCCTGGAAATGGCCTAAAACAGCCCACGAACTTGCTGGAAACCCATTTGGCGGGGTGGCTGGATTGGCTAGAAAAAGCCACAAAATAGCGGCAACCAACTTTAGCTAAGGCGGCAAAGCTCGGGGGAAGGTAGGTGGTGGTTTAGCGGGGCTGAACAACGGTCGAAGGTGGCCGGACAGAGCTGGACGGAGGCGAATGAAGGCTGAGATGCATGGCAGGGAGGTGAGAGGTGCGGCCAAGCACAGCTGCATGCATGCACGTGCGGGGAAGGGCAACCGGCTACTATGGCAACTGTGACATCCTAATTTTTCAAATTTGATTTCAATTGAAAAAATCGGGCCTTTCGTTGACACGTCTATAGTGCTATTCTATGAGCCGATCACTTAAGAGATAACTAGACTATCTAAGAAAATTATTAAGGGATTTTAACGCAAAAGGCTTGAGAATTCGACCAGAAATTGACTGCTCGAGCGTGCTAATTTGCAATGGTCATTACTGCACATTTTAAAATCGATCAGAGATCAGAGATAGGTCGATTCGATTAAGATGAATGATCAAAATGTGGGTGATTCCACATGATTGTAAAATTCTCATCGATCAGCACTAAATTGATTTTTTATCGTTTTGGGTACCCTGTGTCCGTATTTGAAATCTTGACATTTTCACGACAATCGAGAGTCGTCAATATGTCGAAAATATACATTGTGACTCGAGATAAATCGATCACGGGTCAATTGCACTAAAAATTCCTAAAAGCTACCTGATAGACTAGGTCACGCTAAAAGCGCGCCGGATTGAAAATAACTGTGAATTTGAACCCGATTTCAAAAATTGAAAGTTCTGTGGTGTCACGAGCTATTTGAGGAACATCGACTCATCCTCCAAAGATTTTTCAGAGATTCTGGGATTTTTACAAAAAATCGAATCGGATGCCGCGGAAAATTTGCAGAAATTTGGATGGGCCAAATTAAAGGAAATTTGGACTTCAGAGCTGAGGTGTATGATGTTGGGGACTTATAGAAAATTATTTGAGATTTTTCTACCGCGAAATTGGACCTCAATTTGGGAAATTGAGTGATGAATTAAAGTTCAATTTGATTAAATTCGGAGCTTGGGAAGAGGTTGGATTTTTGCATATCAAAAGTGAATTATTTGATGATTTGATAGCAAATAATAAACATGGGGGACAAAGGGATAAACATGAAGACTTTTTGGACCAAAATCATGATGGATATTAGATATTTTGGCCTTGGCTAATTAAGCTTGGTTTTCTCTCTCCTCCTCCTCCCTTTGTGCGACAACCTGGTCTTCCGCTTCACTTTCCTTTTCATTTTTGACCTTCTTCATTTCGGTCTCCCTCTCTGCAACGACAATCCCCCACCGAAATTGCTTTTGGTCGCATATCCTTCAACCCATGCCAACATCATCTTTCATCATCAATATCACCATCCACCGAGTTCTCTCTCTCTCCGTTTGCTTTCGTTTTTTTCATTTTCCCTGCCGCTTGCTTTTGTTCTCATTTGCTTCTGTATCTTCGTCCACCGAACCCTCCTTGCTGCTGTTTGTCCAACATCCAGCCTCCATGGGTCAAAATTCTTCAAGCAAAATTGTGGCGTTGACTCCTTGAAGCCCACAACCCACCAAAGAAATCCACCGAAGACACCAGCAGCTTTGGTCTTCACGACTACAGCTCGTGCTCGTGCTTCTCCGCGTCTTCTCCACGCACCAAGCTCATTGAAGCCACGAAGCTGCTTCAGTGATCTTTCCCCCCTGCAACTGCCACTTGCCGTTCATCCTTCAGCCCTCAAAGCCGAACCCTTCATTGTTTGTAACCACTGAAACCTCGGTCAAATCCCCAGCATCGAAGACCCCTGCAGTAGCTCCCACGTTGACGCCTGCTGCTTTGCTTCTTTCCTCTTCGCCAGCGAGCTGTCCGTGTGGTCTTCTCTAGCGTCCATTTCCTGCGCTCGTGGATCAGCCCAGCAAGCCAGTTCAATTTTTAGTGGCCCAAATCTACAAGGATCAGCCCACGAGCCCAATTGCAGCCCACAATTTGAGCCTTTGGTCTAGCTCGATTCAAGTCCAGCAAGTGTCCTCAGCCCAGTGATTTTCAACCAATCTCCAGTAGATTTTGAAGCCCAAGCTTAGGCCCAAGTTCAGTTAGTTCTAGCCCATTTGAACTTCAGCCATTTTGGGCCCGAGAAGAAGGCCCAAGCCCGCGACCAGCAGCCTGCAGAAGCCCAAGACCTAAACTCAGCCTTGCTGAGTTGTGTTGGGCCGATCCTAGGCCCGGTCCAAGTTCGTCGACACCGTCGAAAATTAAGATTTTGGCTGCCGTCGCGTCGTCATCGCGGTAAACCAATTTTCGTGATACACCGGTGAGTTTATACTCTAAACTCTGCTTAGTAGGTTAATGACGTTTAAGGGGTGTTAGATTTATTTTATTAAGAATTAGGTGGTTAGTTAGAAGGGTTCGGGAATTTTCCGAGTCCGTATTGGTATTTAATTTAATAATTTTGGCCTAGGTTAGTACTTTTAGAAATTAAATTGAATTAATTAATTAAATTTCGAAATTAATTAATTATTAATTATTTTTCCGTAAATTCGGTCGGGATAGTCGGTGATCGGAATTTTGTGCTGATTGCAATGGTGTGGTTAATTTCTGCAATTGAGTGTTAAATTATGCAAATTGAGTGTTGATTGGATTTTTTGTATTTAATTCCAAAAATTGTGAATTTCCAATATTTATTCAGAAAATCCCAGGTGTCGCGTTTTGACACCGAAAATGGTTTTTAGTACTATATGAAATAATGAGATTTCAAAAAGGATGACTATCAATTTTTCTGGATCAAGTTGATCGTGTAGCCACACACGAGTAATTTCATGTGAATTTCTAATACAAAGAAAAAGGCCAGGCTCACCATTTTAATTGAAGCATTTGAGTGCAATGCACGGTGCCTTGGGCCATATTTGAGTGATCGTGTGATAGTTAAGAGAAATCGTCCTGGGCTATTGAGCTGGACGTTATCCTTATTTGGGATACCCCCTGGACAACGGGAAGCCGGTCGCAGTTGATTCTGGACCCTATGCTCTTTCGGGAAAGCCGTATGATAAAGAGACGTGCCATGCTCAATGGGGTGAGACAATGCCTGACAATGCCAGAAGACCGCCGAATTAAGAGTAGGCCGTGCTATATGCCAAAATCAAAACTAGGAACGCATGATTAATTGAGTATTACGTTTCAGTTATTGGAGCTTATTTGTTACTCATGCTCTCATGTTGTTTGTGAGATAAATTATACTGACCTGCAGGGTGGATCTGAGACGAGGTAAGTGTCCTTGATTGTGTGCTTGTGTGATCAGGACACTTCTGGGCGTATTTCCCTCCTAATTGGGGTTTATAGCTTAGACTTGCTGAGATGATATCTCACCCCATTGTGGGACAACATTTTCAGGGTCGTCGAGTGGAGGTCCTGGAGCTGAGAGGAGGTGATCGGAAGCGTAGGCCAGTTAGGATCGCTTCTTTTTGGAAGGCCAGTCTTTTGTAGTCTTTTGGCCATAGACCTGTGTACATGACTCAGTGTATATATAAAAGCATGTTTGTTTGTGAATCTATTGTCCTGCTTTTCTATCCCGAGATGATTATTGTCAGGGGATTTCTTTTCGCTTCCGCATGTGCAATAAAATGGACAGGGTCGGTGACTCGTCCTGGGAAGTCAAAAATTATTATTGACCAGATAGGGATGGGTACACGCTCGGGGTCCAGGGCGTGACAGTAGCTCCGGCTTCAAGCGGTGTCGGCTGCTGCTTTTGCTCCAGCGTCCTCCCAGATCTGTTGGGATGTCGAGCAACGGACAGAGGGGGAGAAAGAAGGGGTCAACAATGGCTGAGGAGGGTGAGGGAAAGGTGAAGGGCGAACGGTGAGGCGCGAGCAGGGCAGAACAACGGTGGCAACAACGAGCTACTTCAGTCTTCTTATCTTGGTGCTGCTGTCTCTACTTCTGCTTCTATCTTCGTTGGTTCGAACGATAAGGGGGGGAGAGAGAGAGTACCCTGAGAGAGAGAGAGAGAGAGAGAGAGAGAGAGAGAGAGAGAGAGAAGAAGAAGAAGAAGAAGAAGAAGAAGAAGAAGAAGAGATAAGAGGGAAAAGGTAAGTTTGAAAAGTCAAAAGAAAAAAGAAAAAGGAGAAGTAAAGTTGGAACTGGTAGAGGGGGGCAGTTGGTGGAGGGATTTCGCACGAGGGAAAGAGAGAGAGAGAGAGAGAGAGAGAGAGAGAAGTCACAACCAAACAAGGGAAAAAGAAGAAGGAGAAATAGTGTTTAGCCAAAAATGGAAAAACAAAAAGGGAAATGGGAAGGAAACTAAAAGAATTTCCTAAAATAGAAAATTCTCATCCCATTTTATTTTGAATAAGCTCTATGATTTCCAAAGAAATTTCAAATTAGAGCACTTGGTCCCCAATTGCATTTCTGCATCCAATTTCTCTCTTGATTTTCTCTTAATTAACTCTCACAAAAATCAATTGATGTCTCAAATATCAAATTGATTATTTTCCTCATCCAAGAATCTCTCATGCTTCTTAGTTCCACAACCAGAATTAATCCCCGGCTTCAACTGAAAGAAAACGGTCGGAAAATGACTTTTTCCCAAAAAGTCTGGATTGTAAAAAAAAATTTCTAAGACTGAGTCATGGATCCTAGAATTTATTGTGACATGACAGAACCTTCAATTTTTGAAATCGAACTTGAATCGATGGTTAATTTCCATTTGGCTCGTTTTTAGCATAACCTAGGCTACCGGATAGTTTTCATAACCTTTTTAAGGCAAATGACCTGTGGTCAATTTTCTTCAAACCACTATGAACCCACTCGACTCAATGGCGACTCTCGATTGTCGTGAAAATATCGAGGATTGAATTACGGATACATGATACCAAAACGACAGTAATGTGGCATCCCAAAAAATTCAAGATAAGCTCTAAGGTGTTTTAAAGTTCGTAATTAGGTAATGAAATTTCCTATGGCTTATGCTTTAGCCATTAGTCTCTTTTTAAGATTAGGTGATTTGTGCTTGTGTCTATGAGATTTTTCAATTTGATGGATTAATCTATGCATGGCCATGCACTTTATGGATTAAATCCCTATAAATGAAATGTCACAAGATTTTGGCCATGTTAAATTTAGTAATTCAACTCTTAAAATAAAGGATAAGAAAAATGGGTAAAATTGATTTTAATTAGGTTGGGCCTTAGGCCAATTGGCCTAAGCTTTAATGGGCCAAGCTAGTCGGCCCAATTAGAGCTGTGGATGGGGCTGCTGTCGCCGGCCCATTGAGGCCCAAGGAGGAGTGGCTGTCAGCCACAAAGGAGGCCCAAACCCAAAGCCCAAGCCCATCTTGCATGTGTGGTGACAAGTGGCAAGAAGGGTGGCATGCATTGGCCAATTGAAAGGCAAACTAATCATTGCAAATGATTAGGAAATGGGGGAATAAAAGGGAAGAGGAGAGAGAGAGAGAGAGAGGTGGCTGGTTGAGCTACCGCCCAAAGAGAGAGAGAGAGAGAGAGATTGTGCGAGAGAGGGAGAGTGAGGCCGAGAGGGAGGAGAAGCCGAGAGGAAGGAGTCATCGTCGCTCGCCGTCCGTCCGCCCGTGTGCCGCCGTGTTTGCTGCCGTATGCCATCGTTCGTGTGGTCTAGAGGCAAGTTGGAAATCCATTTTTACTCTTGCACCAATGTTTTGCATGTAGGGTCGAAATCTAAGTTGTTTGGAGGCATGGGAGTGAAGCAAGTGTGGTTGGATCCTGAGATGCATGCTGTTTTCGCATGAACTTTTGAGTCAGAAACTAGTGAGACCTTTCATGCATGTTTTGAGTTCGATTTTGACTTTGATCTCTTAATTAAAGTTGTAGCTAACATAGTAAACTACAACATAATCAAATTTGGTGTAAAATTATGGAGATTTGAGGGGTCAAACTCTCATCCTACGGAGATGCTAGATCTGGAATGTTTTCGCATGAACTGTTTGAGTCAGAAACTTGTGATAGCTTGCATGCATGTTTTGAGTTCGATTTTGACTTTGATATCTTCATGAAAGTTGTAGCTAACATATTAAAATACAACATAATAAAATTTTGTGTAAAATTATGGAGATTTAAGGGGTAAAACACTCATCCTACGGAGACACCAGATCTGGAACGATTTCACTGACCTTTCGGTGGATTTGTGGTTGCATGCTGATTTCTACTAAGAATATCTTTTTGAATTCTTCATGAAACTTGTAGAGAACATCTTGAAGTTCAACATAATAAAATTTGAAGTAAAATGAATAGGTTTAGCCTAGTGAATCAGCTTACTCTTGAAAACCGTAGATCTGGAGACGCGGTACAGGTTACCCGAGACTTCATGGACCCATATGGAGACTGTCCTTTGAAAATATGACTTAGATCTCTGCATAAAAGTTGTAGGGGACAACTTGAAGTAAAACATATCCAAATTTCATAGGAAAATAAGAAGTATAAGTGGGTTAAATCTAAGTATTTCGGAGAACCATGCACTGGACGTTTCGGTACTAGATCCAGAAGCTTCGTGTGACTGTAACAAATAATCTAAAAATAATTTGGCTTATAATTCTTCATGAAAAATCTACCTTAGTGTCTTGGCTATAACCTGGTAAAATTTCATAATTTTTGGAGGTCATTTGGATATTTTAATAAAATTAGTTCGGAAACTGTGCATTCTGTTTTTATCCGAAATTTCATGCTGTATTTGTGTGAATTATAAATCTTGTGTGGAAATTGATTGGCCTTGTGTTTTTCATGAAATTATTACCCTATTGTCTTGTCTATCATTAGCCTTAATTTCATGATTTTTGAGAATTATATGGATATTTAATTTTAAATATTTTCAAGAATGATGCAAGCTGGAATTTAAATTAATTTAAAAAAAATAAAAGAGAGAAAAAGAGGGCATGATAAATGGGCTATTTTAAATTGTATGAATTCCATGAACTTTATCTTTATGGATGATTGTACCTTGATGCATACATGATGATGACTGAAAATGCATGTATAGATTAAAGGATGAAAGTGATTTTATTTGCCATTGCATCATGTGCTATGTTAAGACCTAAATTGGTAAATGTGGACAATGAATAAATGAGGAAATTGTTGTGGCGGATGATAATGCCTTGGGAGTATCAGGATGCCCGGGATGGGGGGTGCCGGATGCCCGGAATGTATAGAGATACATGGCCGGATGGCCCTGGGAGTGTCAGGATGCTCGGAATGGTTGGGTGTCGGAAGCCTCAGAGGTCTTTGCCCGAGGGGATGCCTCGTGATGCCAGTTGGGATGCGAGATGCCTGGAATGTGGGGGTGCCGGATGCTCGGTGGCCTTGAGTGGCATGAATGTCGGAGGTTTTCTCGCGATGCCAGGATGGGGTGCGTGTGTAAAGTTTGAGATGAAAATGATGATCTTGAGAAAGGGTGATGTGGTGATCGAATTGAAAGTTAAAAGTGGAAATTGAATCATGCACACATGACATGATATGATGATGATCACCTGTGGCATACATGATATGATATGATATGACGATGATCACCTGTGGCATACATGATATGATATGACGATGATCACCTGTGGCATACATGATATGATATGATGATGATCACCTATGATGATGAGGATATGTGTATGATATGATGATGTCATGGTGATGATGACATGTGTATGACATGATGATGATGATATGTCTATGACATAATGATGATGACATATGTATGATATGATGGTGACCTATGATATGATAATAATGACATGTGTATGACATGATGATGATAACCTATGACATGATGACATGTATGTGTTATGATTGTGATGAAGATGTATGAGGGTAAATGCATGGCTTCGAGGTAAGTTTGCTTGGATGCATGATTAGCGTGTATGATGTTGTGCATGTATTGCATGTTGCAATGAGTGGCTATTGGATTCTTTTACCTGCTGAGTGGTTGTACTCACTCCTTCGGGGACCAACATTTCAGATTAACAGCATGCCGCTCCCTACTGTCACGCGGGGTGTTTTCTACGGCCTACCTTCGGACGTAGAGGTCGAGTGCGAGGAGTTTGATTGTCCTTATGTTCCTGGTCTTACATATATTCGAGTGCGATATCTAGTTATGTATGATGTGGGCCTGGCTGGGGGCCCGGTTGTCCAGGAGTTTATATCTGTCCATGTTCGACACAACGGAGCGATGGGTGGGATGCTGCCGCCGCCACCGCCTGATGCACTGGGATGGGTATGAGTGCCCGCACGTGACAAGTAGGAGCTGGATATTTTTGGGATAGTCAGCCGAAACTGATGATGGGGATTTAGCACGTGAGTTGTAGCGGGTCGAGGGTTTCTTTTTGAGGTTTTAGGCCAGGCGTGGCTGAGTCCTGGCTTTTCCTTTTGATGTACCGACCCAAGAAATCCCATCTTGAAAATATGTAAATAAAGTGTCATGGCTGTCTGTTATCATGATGTTTAGTGGTGTGCAATTGTATCATGGTTGTTGGGGGGAGAGACGACGATGTTATATTTTGCTTCCGCTAATGAAAAAGAAAAATAAAAAATGTCTATGATTTTACGATGCTTCTTCTAAAAGGTATAGTTAGTGTTCCATTAGGTGTAACGCCAGGTGTCTGTGGCGACCCTTGGTGGTTCGGGGTGTCACAAGTAAAATCAGATTAGTATCGGTCGACAAAAACTTTCTAATTTAGTGGAGTCACCCACGATCGGTCACACATCTCAATTGAACAGATCTATCTTTGATCTCAAATCGATTTTTAACTATGTTGCAATAGCCTCTAAAGATGCGCATGGTCGAGAAGTCGATTCCTGGTTGACTTCTCAAGTTTAATGCCTTAAAATTCTTAATTACTCACCTAAACAGTCTAGTTATCTCAAGAGTAATCGGCTTTGAGAATAGCCCTATAAACGCACCAACAAAATGCTTGATTAATTCAGTAGAAAACAGGTTGAAAAATTTGGATGTCAAATTTTTGATCGATCAAATTGTGCTCATCACGAATGTTTTTGAAATCCTTTGATATATGTTATGCGAGATACCGTCATCAATTAGTTACTTCCCATGTGAATGGATTGAATCAAGCAATCATTTTATCGAGAGTATGTGAGAAACCCTTTATGACTAAGAAGCTCTAGTTTGGCATGCTTAATGAGCCTTTTTCACAAATAGAAATCATTTTGATAAGAACTTGTCTCCTAAAGAATTTGATGATTAATGATACATCCCCAGGCAAGATGACAACTTTGCGCCACATGATACTAATTGATATCTAATGTTTTTTAAAGCGGTCGAACTTAGCTTAATTAGTTTGTTCAATTAATGCTGCAATATTGTCAATACATCTCTTGATGCTGTCCTTAATGATATTTACTCAAGTTGAGTTTGACAGGATTCCCCAGTGAAGCTATGCGGTTTCCAAGGGGTTAGTGAATGCTTCCCTAAAAACCACAAGGGTTAATGTTCAGCCTTAAAACCATGTCCTCAATAAGTTTCATGGTTAGCCTTAAACCATGTCATCTCCAAAGGTTCATGGTTAGTCTTAAATTATGTCGTCTACAAAGGTTTATTGGTTTTCCTCAAATCATGCATTTTCAACCAAGTCAAAACCCGTTGTTACATGGTGAGACTTCATTTCTTTTTTTTTTTCTTATGATACAGTGTGCTTCTGTAACTCAAGGTTCCTCTCTCTTTCCTATGACACGGTGTGCTTATGTAGCCTGGGGTCTCTCTTTCTTCTTATGACACGGCGTGTTTCTGTAGTCTGAGGTCTCTTCTCTCTTTCTTTTTTATGACACAGTTTGCTTCTGTAGCCTGAAGTCTTTTTTTTATTCTTATGACATAGCATGCTTTTATAGCCTGAGGTTTTTCATTTTTCTTACAACACGATGTGCTTCTGTAGTTCGGGGTCTTTCCTTTTTCCTATGACACGACGTGCTTCTGTAGCGTGAGGTCTTCCTTTTTCCTATGACACAGCGTGCTTCTGTAGCCCGGGGTCTTTCTTTCTTTTTATGACATGACGTGCTTTTGTAGCTCAAGGTCTCTCTTTCATCCTATGACACGGTATGCTTCTATAGCCCAGAGTCTCTCTATCCTATGACGTAGTGTGCTTCTATAGCCTAGAGTCTCTCTTTCTTCTTAAGATACGGCGTGCTTCTGTAGCCCAGGGTCTTGCTTCTACTTATTGACACGACGTACTTCCATAGCTCGACCTGGTGCGAGCCTATGCATCTAGGGTCTCTCTACCATCGAATTAATTTAGGTGTCTTCTGTTTTTGAGTGCAACCTCTTCGAGGCTACATTCAAAGAGGGGTAGCTGTTAATACATATTTTTAAACAAAAAACAAAAAAAAAACAAAAAAGAAAAACAAAAAAAAATGCTTAAGGGTCGGGTTGGGCCGGATCCGACCTTGGCCCTACTTGCCGCTTGCCTCTCTTTCCCCTATGCGGCCCAAGCCGTCTCCCTTTGGCCCAGCCCATGCCTTAGCTATCTTCCTCCTTTGGGTGTCCTTCGGATGCACCTGCAAGAGAAGAGACAGTGGAGTAGAGCAGAAAGGAGACGGCACCACAGGGAGAGTAGAGGAGGAAGCAGAGGGCATCATAAAAAAAAAAAAAAAAAGAGGATTGGGAGAAAAACTGTGAGAAAGAGGAACTGGGAATGGAGGGAGTGGGAGAGAGGAAAGGAGAGGAGGAGAGAGGAGAACGGACCGAGGCGACCATCGCCGACGCGTCTTCGGGTCACCACTATGGCCACCGACGCATCTTCAAGCCGTCGATTGATGTCAATCATCGCCGTCTTCTCGGAACCCAGGTAAACATTTTGCCAAACACTTGGTGTGCGTGTGTTGTACCGAGCTAGCTAGAGATCCCTCGACTGTTTCGAGTGAGCCCCAGCCCCCCACCCATCCCCATTGTGTTTTCAGTCATCCCAACATGCCTCATTAGCTCCCTAGATTTGCGCTTGGGTCTCGACTGAGCCGAAAACTCCCCGGATCTGTAGCGCACGCAACCTGTTCAAAGAAATGCCTAGCTGAAATTCCCCATTGTTTTCATTGTTTAGGGCCTCGACCACCTCTCTCTTTCCATCTTTCCCCCTCTCTCTCTCTTCTAAGTGTTGATTAGGTCGGGTCCCTGGAGCTATGCCGCTAGAGCCGAGGGAAATGACGTTGTGAGTCCTCGTGTGTGTCGTTGGAGCTCGCCTTAAAGCAGCCCTTGTCGCCGCTGTCGAAGCCCCTAACCTCAGAGGTTGAGATTAGTTCCCCGCTTGCCCAGTCGAGGCGACACTGTTGGAGCCCAGTAGGAGAAGTTGCCAATGCTGCACACTGTCACAACTTCCCCTGGTCGTGACTAAGTAGTTGTGGACCAAGGGGGAACAGGCCGAGCTGGGCTAGATCTATGATCTAGCCCACTCGGCTGCTCTTACTCTGCAGACTAACAGCCTAGAGTTAGTTTGGGTTGTGGGCCTACGGGGAGCCCTTTTATTGCAAAAGGAGGATTAGGCCCATCAGCTGGGCCTCAATCTGGATGAAACAAAGGCCCGACCTGCCCATTCGGGTGGGCTAACCAGCCTGCCCCCAACCAAGCCGGACCTGGGCGGGTCTGACTGACCCACCCTGATAGAGTCAAACCCGAATCTTGTCAAACCGGACTCGACCCGGCCTGGCCAAGAAAAAAAAAAGATATATATATATATATATATATATTGAAAAGAAAATAAAAATCTAAAAATTTAAAAAATATTTTTTTTCTAAACTTTTTTTCGAAAATCTAAAAATACAAGGTTTGGTTGGGAATTGCCATGTCTTGCCTTCTTGGTGTAATTAGGTCTTTATTTGCTCGTATATTGATTATATTGCATGTTTAATTTGTATATTTAATTACATTTGTAGATATTTAATTGCACGTGCTCGATTTTACTGCAATTAGGATTTTGGTAGCTATGATTATTATTTTAATGATTGCGCACCTGCATGATTACCTTATATGTTAGTGGATGTGTAAAATCAATTCAAACTGCCAGACAAAAATATTTTCTTTTAATATGAACAAGATTAGGTATCGAAAGGTTACTAATTAGTCAATTAGTATAATCAAGTCACCGACCCTAGATTCTTAGGAAGTGGGGTACACTCATAGTCAACCCCAATAGGATAGTGGCGACTCCTTTTTGTGAAAATTCTTAAGAATATCCCAATGTCGCGTGAGGTATGGGCTTGGGAGAGTTCGTACCTAATCATGGGCTTTAGGTCTGTTCTTTAGGCAATACCCTATTGGGTAACTTTTAGAGATTTTATCGCGTTTGATTCGTGGTCGATAATTTTCGATCCACGTTTGTGCATCTTCGACTCGTAGGCGACTCTCAGTTATCGTAAAAATCGCAAGGTTTCAATTACGTGCCCCGAGTATAATTTCAATAGAAAATTGGGTTAGTGCCGTCCGACGCAAATTTCGCAATCATGTGGAATCACCAACAATTCAATTACGTGATTTCGTTGAATCGATCTATATCCAATCACTAATCAATTATAACGGTGTCATATTGATCCTTACCGATTATTATGATCGAGCGATCGTTTTCTGATTGAATTCTCAAATCTGTCGTGTTTATATCCCCTAATGGCTTCACCTAATATATCAGTTAACTCGTGAGTGGCCAATTTAGAAAAAAAAAAAAAAAAGACCATAGGCGTGTCGATGAAATGCCCATTTCATATATTCGGAACGGGTTGAATTTTCAGGATGTCTTAGAAGATAGCCAGGATAAGGAAGTGATTTTATAGTTGACAATCCAAGGAAGTCGCTCCACCGAAACATGGAGCCACAAGATCCGGGTGCGTCACTGCTATTCATCCAAGACGCTTCAAGTGGACTCAAAGTTGGATGGTTCCAGAAAAAGCCAAGGTGGTTCAGTTTACCTGTCTGAACATCGGCAGCACAGCAATTCTACTGACGTGGACAACTTCAGGAATTCGCACAACCCTTGAATGCTCAAGAGGGAATGAGATTTTTTTTTGGGACTTTATGCGTCCTTACCCACCGCACATTCTATTCTGATGCTGAAGGTTTCCTCAGATTCATGCGAAGCAAGCAATATCCGGATGTAAATACTCAGCTTCTTGCTTCTAGGAGCAGGTTCAAATTCTTTTACCGTGCTTTCGGATATTTCTTCAACTAGATTGGTCATCTTCTATTCTTTAACTAATGACGTGTTTGTCAAGGCTGTACAATTTTGTTGGCAAAATAGCTCTTTTTTCTTTTACCATAGAGGTGGAAATTTGGAAAGTAATCGGGAGAAGATTTTGGGTGCATGGTGATATTGTTTGTGTATAATTCCTGGGGAGATGCAAAATCTTTCCTCAAATATAAGGGAATGACTTATTGAGGTTCCATGATGTATCTTGTTCTGTACAGAGCATAGTCTATCAGTAAATTGTGCATTTTCAGCTTTAGCCAGAAGAAGTTCTGGTGATATCTTATTCTGATTGAACAATGGGCATAATGAAAGAAAAAAAAATGAAACGTGCTTATTTGCATATAAACTAGCAGGAAATTAAAAAAAAAAAAAAGAAAAAAAAGAAAAAAGAAACTTCAACTCTTGACCCAAAGAAATTTATCAAATTCAGAAACAACTTCTCGGCACAACAATTCCTCTGCTGCTGCCTCCAGCATTCTTACAGTAAGAAGTGGCTTGTGCAGTAAGGTACTTGAGTTCTATATTCTGTAATGCAATGCCTGAGCAAGGATTTGTCGGGCTACAGACGAAATTCATAGCAACTGGTGTGGCCGAGGTTCCTTTGATGTTCCTGTATGTAACTCGGCTAATCTTCACACCTGAATTCTGCAGAGAGAATAAAACGAGTGATACGAAAGGAAATATAAGTCACGTGAGGTTGATGATGGTTTGTTCAGAATCGTGGTCAACCAAATTTCATCCAATACAAATGAAGATTTTCTTCGATGAAGATCTGCTGAAGGGTTAAGCAAGTACCTGATTAGGGCAATTTGTGTTGCCTGGACAGTAATTTTGGTCTATGATGATGGGGTTAAACACATTTTTCATGATGATGTTCCTGAAAGAAATGATTCTAGCAAATCCAGTGCTTGGCCTTCCCCATGATTTGATCCTCACTCCATTCTGAGTTCCTGTGAAAACTGCACCTGTTACTGTCACATTCTCAACTCCTTCTTCATTCGCATTACCTGCCAGGCTTCCAACACTGCATTTTGTTTTTGTCGAATTCCACACGTTATTTAGTGATATTGTTAATGTAAAACAACAAGACAGTTAAAGAGAAATTTAGTAGATCAGTTGAGCTACTGATTTCGGGATTGGATAGTATGCAGTTACCCGAAGTCGCAGACACGATAATATCGAACCACGTTGTATAGAATACAGTAAATTAGAGATATCCTCAGTCCGTATGGAGGTCAAGTATTTTACGGAGAAATCAAATCGATGATAACACAAATAAAACCACTCCGTATGAAAACTTGACAGGAATCAAAAGTATATCAATCTCTTCAATTGTCAACGATTTTATTTGTGTACCTGATGCCGTGCCCGGGACCACACACAACACGCTGGATCCAGACATTCTTGGAGCCTGGACCAATGGAGATGCAGTCGTCACCGGTCATGAAGGAGGAGGAGGCAATGGTTACTCCGGTGGAAGACCTGATGTGAATGCCGTCGGTATTGGGGCTTTGCGACGGTGCTCTTATCCTCACTTTTTGGATAAGCACATTCATGCAGTCGTTAATTGCGATGTGAATACTCTGACTGTTCATGGATGTTATGCCACTGATCACGACATTGCTCGACCCATGGAACGATATCGACTGCCCAAAAAAAGACATGAAAACGAGCAATATGGTTATCCTGTGTCATTTGGGCAGCTGATTGACTATTACTGCAATATGTCGATTGTCATATGATGTGGCTACCTTCACTTAGCCATATGATGATTGTCATTCGTCAAACAATGAGGCCGATATGACAATCACGCTATGTACTAGCAAGCGCAACAGCCGAATAATAAAAGAAAAGAAACTCAAGCGGAACGACAATCGATCACTATATAATATACATACAATGCATGCGCAAGTTAATCCACACAAAGTTAGTAGAACTCACCCTAGCTCCCACGGGGCAACTCTTGCCAGAACTCTTGCAAGCCCAGTAACCAGAACCTCGTGCATTGAGAGTCCCTCCGTGAACCGTAACCCTCGTTACCTTATTGAACAATATCCAATACCCCGAATTCCCCAAACTCCAGTAATTTGACGGAGCTATTAGAGTCCCCGCGATTAGAAACAAGATCCTATTCTTGCACGGTCCAATGAACACCACTGGCTTCAGCACGAAGTTTCCCCGCGGGACATAGACTGTGGCTGGCACGGCCGAGCCACAGGCCGACGACCACGCTCTTTGGAATGCCATGGTCGAGTCAGTCCTCCCGTCCGCCTTCGCCCCGTAGCTCAGCACATTATACGAGGCTGCTTCCGATTGTTTTAGAGATGTGGCCACAATGAGAAAGAATGATACTAAGAGAAGCCATGAACTGTTTATGGAGCTATTAATCACGAGGAACGACTTTGCCATTTTCTTAGAGTTCTGATGGGAAGTGTCACCGACGAGTTGGAAGAAGAGAAGGAGGCTATTTAAACCCTACGGCGTGGTATAATATAAGATGCGTCTTCACATGCGTCTTCACATGTTAATGTGATCATTTCGCATTATTTTTATAAATTTCTATATTTCCATTTTATGTTGCATGTATCTGATGAGTAGAATGCAAGTGAATTAGATGCTACGCTCACGTTATCACGTACACGACGTAATTGCATGGGACGTACGGTGGTTTTGTGCTGTCTTTTCTTGCATATATTATGCTTTGAGGAAGTCCACGAGAGTGAGCTGTACCAAATAACATGGCTAGGACAAAGTTTGTGGACCGAGCATCCACGGTCGAAAGCAAGAACGTCCGCGACCATGGAGAAGCACGTCAGGGAGGAGACGTCCTATTAAGTCGCATATTGTTCAGGAATTACCATCACAAGGCGTCACAGATTATAAGTCAGTATACATGATGATGTCGAATACATTTTGTATCTTCAAGCTTCCATGCCTAGCACTTGATAGGAGGACAAAACTCCGATATGCACCCGATACATGTTCGACGTGAGGATTTTCAGAAATCAAAGATATAGAAAGAAGTGAATCATATATACAGATAGAAGGGTTGAGAAATCGACATCGACATGCTTGTCCTAGTACCGTACGAGAGTCAAGTGTGCCGTGGTTTGTTCTGGAAGTTTTAAGTTATCAGAGAACGATGGAGGACACGTGGTATCTCTGGTCCTGGAGACAAGGTAGACAACTGTATTTTGTGGTTGCTTAGCATCGGAGGTTGCTTAGCGTCTGAGTTTCTTAACGCATGACATTACCAGTGAATTTAATGCGCATGTTCTGGCGTTCCTTTGACGATGAGTCACACAGAGATGAGCTCACTTATGTGTAGTTAGATGTTCATGTCCATATAGAGGAAGGCCATGTGAGACCTGAAGAGATTCCGGAGAAGATTAGGGAGAGCCAATCTTTGCAACCGTACGGGCCACTACATAAAAGACAGCCTTCATTACATTAATATTTGCCTAACAAAACTTAAAACCAGATTGATCTCCTATTGATAGGGAAATAAAATTTATCTGTGGCTTATTCAATGCTAGAGCAATGTTCACATCGTAGGATTGAATGATTCGATTTGCTAACCAATTTGCACATAAATTTTCTTCCCCAAAAGATAGCCCTTTTAGCTAAAACGGGGTGATTAATCAAGGCAACGAAACATCTTATCAACCTCAAAAATAGGATAAGACATGAGTTAAAGTCCGATTGGATGGCCTCAACATGAATTGTTTGCACTTGGAGGCGTGTGACATCAAACCCTTTGTTGTGCGTGAATTCCATAAATATTAGTCTTTTCCTCAACCAATACCTCAATAGATTGAAGTTGACACTCTCAAGACACAATTTTGACTTAAACAAATAGCCCGCGGCGGAACTGCCCTCTCTGGAGGCACCCGTTCGATTCCATAAAACTGGAATTAGTAAATTTCAATCCAGCTCTTGGTTCTAGGTGTGGAATCACCCACTTGGCCTTGATTGATTTTTTATTTAATTTTTAATTATTTTATTTCTTAAAAATATATAAAAAAAAAAAACTAATCTATCTCCCATTTCAAAATTCACTCACACAAATAGGCACACATGGCTCCTATTTCACTCGCGCACATGAGGAAGATGACAAGAAAAAAATCAAAATACAACAGTGTTTGCTCATTCCAACCAAATTGGAAAAATCTTTGTAAAACCTGCAACGTTACATGTAATGCGCTAATTATAGAAATGTCTTGATTATCAATGACATCTTCCATTTCGTCTTGAACATTAATTACAATTTAAAAAAAATAAAAAATGAACATGCCACTAGTTCCACTAGCTTTAGAACTAAACCGGACTTGTTGGTTTGGTCTAGTTTGAATTTAGGAGGCATCCGTTTGGTTCCTGATTCCAGGAACAGGGAATCAGCCCCTCTAATTGGGCTTTTAGTTCCTGGACAGGAATTGATCCCCTAGTTACAGCTCGATTCAAAACATTCTGTAATGAGTGGCAAACCCTTAGAGTAACCCTTAAAGAGACATTGATAGAACCCCCCCCCCCCCCACCCTCACCCTTTTACTTTAATGAAAAAATATTTTAATCAAACAACCAATGGACCAGCCGGTTCAACTAGCTTGAACCGGTCGTTCTATCTAATCCAATCAAACCAACCAAAGCAATTGGTCTAGACTGAATTAAATTCAGTTGGAGCGGTGTTTGGTTTCATTTCGGCTAATCTGAGGCTCATGGTCATGGCTCAAATACATATGGTGGGCCACTTCTCAGCGAAAGCAAGAAAAAGCCCATTTTTGCCCATGCCAAACCGATTCATAATGTGGAAGTTTTTTCCGACTTTATTACAGGAAAAAAATTAATCACCATGCGGGGAATCAAGCCGGTGTCGCGACCTCTTTTTTCTCGGCGCCCGCAATCGGGTACGAGCTCCTAAAGGAGGCTAATGGCTCGGCTGAATTTATTAAGCCCGGACTCTCCCAAGTCCACCAATTCACGACTTTAATAGTTTGAGTTTTTAACCTATAAATCAATTTTTAAAATGGAGTCGCCACTAATCGATTTGGGGTGGGTTGATTAGAAACCCAAGTGAAGTATCGGGAGAAATACTCACTTCTGCGCAACTAGAGAAATTAGGATCGGGGACTTGATTACACTAGTTAATCACTAATGCCCTTTTGGTACCTAATCTTGTTTAAACCCTAAGGCTTTTTGGATATTTGAGAGATTTTCCATGCATTTTTGGGAGGAAAAACATTTTTTGAGTCATTTTCTAATTTTTTGGACACAAAAGGGATTTTTTGGGGTTTTTTGGTATTTTTTTTGGAAAAATACAAGTCTTTTTGGCTTTTTCTGAATTTTTGGCCTTTTTTTTGGAAAATATGAAATTTTTTTGATTTTTGATTTTTTTTGAAAAAATAAAATATTTTTTTAATATTTTTTTGATATTTTTGGAAAATAAATTATTTTTTTGATTTTTCTCGATTTTTTAGAAAATAAAACATTTTTTGACATTTTTTTAATATTTTTTTCGATTTTTTGGAAATTAAAACATTTTTAAATATTTTTTTGAAAATAAAACACTTTTTGATTTTTTTTGAAATAAAATATTCATTATTTTATATTAAAATAATAAAATAAAACCGACCCGGGTCGGATCCGCGGGTTGGGTCCGACCCGGGCCAGCGACCCAAACGCGGACGGGCCCGCGTTGCGGGCCCGACTCAGATTTTTCATCTCCTTTTTTATTTATTTTTTTTTACTTACTAAAACGACGCCGTGGCCCAAAAGCCCGCTTTCGAAAAGAACCGGGCCGACCCATTGACCCGGTTTGGCGAAACCCTACCCGATTCGCCGAACCGGATTTCCGCCGCCCAAAAATCACGGAAACCCTACCCGACTCGCCGACCCGGATCCGACTCCACGACTCGGCTTCCAACCTCCCTTGGCCTCGCGAAACCCTACTCGACTCGCCGACCCGGCTCCGATTCGGCGACCCGGAAAATCGCAAACCCTAGGGTTTGCAAATCCGTGGCGCCGAGGGAGGAAAAACGGAGGCATTACGGCGGCGACGGCGGTGGCGACGGTAACAAACCGCCTACGGGGACGGCGAGGACGAGCAACAACACGGTGGCGCTGGTGTGGTTGGTGGCGACGTGGTCCAAGAGGGGGAATGCGACGGCGATAACGCGATCGACGGCGGTGACAGCTACTGTTACCTGTCCGTGACAGCAAACTTGAACGGTGAACGGTGGCGACGGCGGTGGCTACGACGGTGGCAACTCAGCCTCCCGATCCGGCGCGGTTTTGGCGGATCGATCACGGCAATGGCTCTGCAAAAGGGGGGGGAAACACAACAACAAACCCTTCGAGGCGACGGCGTCGGGACTTGAACGGCGTCCGGCGGCAACAGCAGCAAAAAAAAAACCAGATCTACTCGGCTGGACCCTCCTCGGCCTTGATTTCTCCTCACTCAGGCCAGATCCGAGCCTCCACCGGCCGGATCTAACCTTCTCGAAGTCACTCGCCGTCGGCCTTCCCCGAAGTCTCTCGGTGGAAGGCAGGCTGAGCTCGCGACTCGAGCTCTCTCTTGCGCTCGCCCTTCAACCCTTCCCGATGTCTCTCAGTGAAGGATCTCCGAGCTCGCCACACCCTCCGACGATGCTTGCGGCCACCTATTTATAGGCGAAGGAACTCCGGTCGACGGAGGGGTTCGGTCGCCGGCCTCCGGCTTACCCACCGGTTTCGCTCGGCCGAACCGGTGTCCCATCGAGCTTTCCAGCGAAGCTCACTCGGCATTAATGGTGCCTGATCTTATCTTCTCCGGCCGACGTCGGCCTACTCCCCTCGGCCGTAGGCTGTCCTTCGCGCGCGTCGCCGGCCACCGCGCGTGAACTACAGAGGCGGAGAAAGATGGAGCGAGGAAGAAGAAGAGGGAAGAAGGAGAGAGAAGGAGGGTGGGGCCAAGCCGCACAAGCCCACGTGAAGAAAATGGGGGGGGTGCTTTTGTTTTTCTTTTCTTTTGTTTTTACTATTTTTTGTTGTTTTGTTATTTGTTTATTATTTCGAAAAAGACAAAATGAAATAAAAAAAACTTAATTAATAGACCTAAATAAAATTGAGGTGTCAACAGCTGCCCCTCTTTGAAGGTGAGTTCGCAGAGGTTGCATTCAAAGACAGACTGATGCCTCACTTTTATCCATGCATGCGTATTAGATTATATTTTATTTGGAACTTATTATTCTATGCAGAAAAAGAGCAATATAACTTTACATATACTAAGACAGATAAGAAGATACCTGTAGTTACTTACCGGGAGTGAGTGAGATAGGGTGTGAACCCCGAGTTTTGGCAAGTATCAAGGCGTCATCTTACCTGGTGATATGAAGAGGTTGCTTTTCCAGGGCTCGAACCATTCTTCGGTCGCCTGTTAAAACAATCAATGATTTGTCTAAGACCCGAACCTTTTTTTCGGTCGCCTTGACGAGAGACTGCTCTTCCAGGACCCGAACCATTCTTCGGTCGCCATGACGGGAAGTTGCTTCTCCAGGACCTGAACCATTCTTCGGTCGCCTGTTAAAACAATCCATGATTTGTCTAGGACCCGAACCTTTCTTCGGTTGCCTTGACGGGAGATGCACCGACCTTTCTCAGGGCATCTATTTGTGGGTGCCTGATTTGTATCGAGGACACCAGTTGGTACCCGACCTTTCTCGGGAGATGCGCCAACCTTTCTCAGGGCATCATATTTGTTGGGGTGTCTGACTTCTGTCAAGGACACCGATTGGTACCCGACCTTTCTCGGGAGATGCGCCGACCTTTCTCAGGGCATCGATTTGTGGGGTGTCTGACTTCTGTCGAAGACACCAGTTGGAACCCGACCTTTCTCGGGAGGATGCGCCGACCTTTCTCAGGGCATCGATTTGGAAGATACCTCCTGGTAATGAGAATATCGAGGGCATGCCCCGCATATTCGTGAAGGTCTCTCACCTCCTGGGGAATATCGAGGGCGTACCTTGGATATTCGTGAAGGTCTCTCATCTCCTGGTAATGGGGAATATCGAGGGTGTACCTTGGATATTCGTGAAGGTCTCTCACCTCCTGGTAATTGAGAATGCTGAGGACGTGCCTCGCATATTCATGAAGGTCTTTCACCTCCTGGTAAAGGGAATTTGAATGTAGCACGAGGCTTACCTGGATGGCCGTAGGTACTTAAAAGGGGTGGAACACCTAGATAGCCACAGGTGTACAAAGTACTGGGATACTTGGATGAACACAAGTATTTAATGATACAACCTGGGACCACTCAGTTGGTCCAAGTGTAGAAAGCATACCTGGGTAGGCGCAGGCACACAAAGCAGTGGAATGCTTGAACAGCTGCTATTATTTGGGGACAACTCAGGCAAGTTAAGTGTCATGAAAAGGAAGTACCTGGACAACGGTGGGT
This sequence comes from Eucalyptus camaldulensis, assembly GCA_019915185.1. Lineage (NCBI taxonomy): Eukaryota > Viridiplantae > Streptophyta > Magnoliopsida > Myrtales > Myrtaceae > Eucalyptus > Eucalyptus camaldulensis. The sequence continues at coordinate 4,315,959 of JAHSVA010000014.1, read as the reverse complement.
ACTTGACGATATGGGGATACCTAGACAGCAGTAGGTATTCCAAGAGATACTTGGTTAGTCACAAGTATCAATACTCTGAGGACAACTTGAACATGTCGAGTGTCAGGAAAAGGGAGTATTCGAACGGTGATCGGTACTCAAAGACAACAGGGATACCTAGACAGCAGTAGGTATTTAATAATAACGGGATACTTGGTCAGTCACAAGTATCAATACTTTGAGGACAACTCGAATATGTCGAGTGTCGTTAAGAGGGAGTACCTGAACGGTGACCGGTACTCAAAGACAATAGGGATACCTAGACAGCAGTAGGTATTCAACGATAAAGGGATACTTGGTCAGTCACAAGTATCAATACTCCGAGGACAACTCGAACAAGTCGAGTGTCGTTAAGAGGGAGTACTTGAACGGTGATCGGCACTCAAAGACAATAGGGATACCTAGACAGCAGTAGGTATTTAATAATAAAGGGATACTTGGTCAGTCACAAGTATCAATACTTTGAGGACAACTCGAATATGTTGAGTGTCGTTAAGAGGGAGTACCTGAACAGTGGTAGGTACTTTAAGACAAGTGGGGACAGGGATATGTTTACTTGGCAATATCTCTAATCTCTAAGAGTGTATCTGTTATTTGCACAGTATGCACACATGATTGTATATGCTGTAAATTCATGAGTTCAAATGAGATTCATGCATGATAATTTTGTCAGTTCTGCATCTTTTGATTTCCACTGGGGAAGATTTTGAAGACAACCTTCATTTAGATTGTAGATGTCTTGAGCATGCCAGATGAGGGACTTTCAGTCTGAAAGGACTTTCCGCTCACTCTCATGGAAAAGGCTATCTTGACCATTGATGCAGGATTCATAAGGACCACACTATCTCACTGTCATCATGTCAGCAGGGGTCCGAGTATTCTCGCAAACAGTACGACTTTACCAATGTGAGAGGTCTTTGTTGAAACTATGACGAAGTCTTGGTCAGTGGCTCATCGAAGGGGACCATCAAGGTTGACACTGATGGATGAAAATGTTGCACGATCATCTCCGGGTTTACAAGTCAAGAACACTGCGAAAAGAGATAGAGTAATCTTGCTCGTACTTCTTCGAGCGATGCTTATGGACATATGAAATCCCATGTTAATTGAAGTGCCCCTAGTCTGAAGAGACTTTTACAATGGGATGCAATGTAGGCTTGATTCATGTGTAAAAAGGTAAGAGTTGGTGATTGTCTTGGCATTTGTCACCAGTCTTTCTTCTCACTGTCAAATGGAGGTTCTATGGATCACGACAGCAACATTTTCTTGGCTGCATTTTTGACTGGGGGACATTGGCCTTGCTTTTACCAGGCACACTGCTTTTTTTCATGCCCCTATTTTTATTCCAGTTCTTCATTTATGGGCATCGACCTTGCTTTTACCAGGTACACTGCTTTTTTATGCCCATGTTTTTTCATTCTTTGTTGCTTGAGAGCTGATCTTGACAAGTTCAAGCAAACGCCTTTGTTAGACTGTTGAGTCTTCATCTTTTGCCAGCGCTTTTGATTATGCTACCCAAACGGCAGTAGCTTCTGCTTTGCCTCCATGTGAGGGTGAATTTACAGACTCAATTGAGTTGTACAATGAATACAAGTGCGTAAAGAAAGAATTGCTCTTCATGACTCTAGGGCACTTAGATTAATGCGAGTGTTCATATGCAATAAAGACACTCGAAGATTGATGCAAGTGCTAGCAAGAAAATTTCTATCCCCTTTCTCACCTTGTGATGCTGACTTGCTTTCGACTTGCCCCAGTGTGGGGTGGTTCTTTGACGGGAGTATAGCAGAAATTTGTCAGTGTATGAGGCTCAATGGGGTGAGCGGTGGAATGCCCCTCACTATTTTGGTTATCGTACCATTCGCGAGAGAACTCTTTACCCTGCAGCCATGGAATCTTCTGCACTCATCTCACAAGTGTATAGATGGGGGACTGTGTGTAGGATATGGCTTGCCTTCCATCATTCTGACGCGCCTCATCCAGCATGCTCAATTAATCTTGTATTCTTCATTTAGCTGTCTATTCTAATAATCCTTAGTGGAATCAGTGACTTAGACAGACAAAATCATCATGCCGAATTCATCTGGAAATGACATGCAACATTTTGAATATGATGGAGTTTGAACTCTTCAAAACAAGTGAATGGTTTTGACTCGAAAAGACCTTGTTGACAACTTTAGGAGTTAACATAATGGTGCTTCCAAATATGTTAAATTTTGAACATCAAAAGGGTTATTCGCAAATGGGTGTCGATGATTGTCCCTATTGATTAGGGATATGACACATGAAGGATCGGCTGGGGTTGGGGATCTGATCGGGCATCTCTATTTTTGCTCCTGCAGAAGAGAAGATGAAAATAGATCAATCAACAGGGCCAACATTAAAGGTGAATTGAGGGCCAACATTAAAGGTGAATTGAGGCCTGAAGGATCTCTGCCATTTGCTTTGGCGATACTTGAGACGCCATTTTGCTTGGGAGAGTTTGTCATGCCTCTCATTGATTTGTTATCTTTGTTTTTTACAGTCAGTTAATCCTGCAACAAACAAGACATGCTTCTCATTGATTTGTTATCCTTGCTTTTGACAGTCAGGTGATCCTGCAACAAACAAGAGGGAATGTGTTAGTCATGAACTCTTTCAAGAGTCAAATAACTGGAATCGATACAACTTTACCCTTCACTGGTTTGCAGATGATTGGGTGAACCTGAAGTGAGAGGGGGACACGAAGTCCTATGTCCCTTGCTTCATTAGGTCAATTATTCTCTGAATTAGCTCCTAGATGACATATGTTTTTCCACGAAGCCAGGTGAATTTGATGTGGGTCATTTCCACGTACTAGCTTAGCCAATATTGATTTGCCTATCCATTGAGTTTGGTTCTTGAGTTGTGATGCTCCCTGTCAATAGGGGGAATACGTCAAAAGTGAATACAAAGAAGGGAGAGTATTGGAAACGATACCAAATTACTCTTCTCCAAAGTTTGTATTTGCTGACTCCTGATGATGTTCGAATGCCGGTGACAGCCTTTTCGTCTTGGCATAGTTTGACATTTCTTTCGATTGGCCTTCCTCACTTGTGACCATGTATGCATGATTGCTGGTTGTTGATTTATCTTCAACGCATTCCTTCTGTGGAATTTTTCCTTCTGCCTTTGATCAGGCAAAGTCATGTACCTCAAGCTTCTATGGAATCTGAGATGGACAATCAAAACCTCCAATTCTCTAATGGCAATTACTTCTTGCAAGAGCATGTGTCTGGAACAAGAAGTGAGGCTTCTAGATTCTAAGATTGTTGACTGGGACAGAAGGTTTCTTTTAACCAGACTGGTTCCTGAATGACGCATCCTTTACACCGAGCTGGACAAAATTGACAGGGATTACTCTTATGCGTTTGCCTGGGTAATGTTGATTTGTTCAAGTTATGCCATCGAGTTTGCTTCTTGATTTATGACACTTCCTTGGAGACTGGTCATCACCATTCATTTTTCTCCATTGAGTCAAACACACATTTTTTATGATGGTGTAAATACATCACTCATATATAAAGGTGCATAAGCATTTTCATTCTGATAGAGAAGTGCTTGGCAATGCCAGACAATAAACATCTTTCAAGGGTAGTACTTTTTTACAGCATCGGAATTAACTGGTTTGGAGAATTCCCGCCCGTCCATTTCAGTCAGAATCAAGGCTCCTCCAGGGAGTATCTTCTTTATTACATAAGGACCCTTGTAATTAGGGGCGAACTTGCCTCCGGGCTCTGGAAAGATTGGCAGCGTCTTCCTCAAGAATAGCTCATTTACCTTGAAGTGCTTGGGTCGCACCTTTTGATTGAACGATCGAGCTACCCTTTGTTGGTAACACTGACCATGACAGAGGGCTTTCAGTCGTTTTTCGTCGATCATATTTAGTTGCTCAAGCCTTTGTTGTGTCCATTCTTCCTTGGACAATCCTGCTTGGGATAAAATTCTCAAGGAAGGGATTTCTACTTCTACAGGTAAAACCGCCTCCATGCCGTAAACCAAGGAAAAAGGCGTTGCCCCAGTGGAAGTTCGAATCGAAGTTCGATACGCTGTTAGTGCGAAGGGTAGCCTCTCATGCCAATCGCGGTAGTTTTCAGCTGTCTTGGATAGGATTCTCTTGATGTTCTTGTTGGCGGCTTCCACAGCTCCATTCATTTGTGGACGATAAGGGGACGAGTTCAGATGTTGGATTTTGAACTCAGAAAACAATTGGTCAATCAACTTGTTGTTTAGGTTTGACCCATTGTCAGTGACGATAGCTTCCGGTACGCCATAACGGGCGATTATGTCACGTCTGATGAATTTCATAACGCTTCGTGCAGTTACGCTTGCATAGGATGCAGCCTCGATCCATTTTGAGAAATAGTCGATTGCGACCAAAATGAACCGGTGCCCATTTGATGCCTTTGGATTGATTGGGCCAATCACATCAATGCCCTACATTGAAAATGGCCACGGCTCAGATAACTGATGTAATTCAGTCGGAGGGACATTTATCTTGTCCCCGTGGATCTGGCAACGATGACAGCTTCGCACATGGTGAGCACAATCGCTCTCTAAGGGGAACCAGTAATAACCCAATCTCATTATTTTCTTGGCCAACATATGTCCATTCATGTGAGGACCACATACTCCCCCATGTATTTCTTGCATTATTTGTGTGGCTTCGTTTGCATCCACACACCTTAGCAGGACTGAGTTATATGATTTTTTGTACAAATTTTCACCGCTGACGAAGAACCTCGAAGCCATTTTCATAAGGTATTTTCGATCAGAGGGAGTGCTTTCTTTAGGGAATTCTTGCTTTTGGATGTATTTCATGATGTCGTAATACCAGGGTTTCCCATCGGGCTCTTCAGTTATAGTCATGCAGTGGGCCTGTCTTGTCAAGACTTCAATTTTCAAAGGCTCTACTTCTAACCCCTTCGCTACTTGTAACATGGATGATAGTGTTGCTAGTGCATCAGCAAACTGGTTACGGATTCTAGGTAGGTATTCAAATGAGATGTCCTAGAATTCTTCTACCAATTCTTCCAAGTAGTCATGATAAGGCACTAGTTTGGCGTCTCTTATCTCCCACTCGCCCACAGTCTGGAGGATAATTAAGGCGGAGTCACCGAACACTTTTAGTTTTGACACTTCCATTCCAATAGCCGCTTGTAGGCCGAGGATGCACGCTTCATATTCGGCTATATTGTTGGTGCATGGAAACATCAGTTTTGCAGCCACGGGATAATGTTGCCCATTTGGGGATATCAAGACCGCCCCAGTGCCTGAACCTGACAAATTTACAGCTCCATCAAAAAACATAGTCCACGTGTCCTCTTCTACTGCTGAGATTCGGTCATCTGGGGAATGATCATCGCCTACTTCTTTAGGGCAATCTGCTAACATATCAGCAATCACTCGACCTTTAACTGATTTTTGCGACATCACCTGGATGTCGAATTCTGAGATTAGGATTTGCCATTTGGCCAATTTTCCCACCAAGGCCGGGCAACCAAGCAAATACTTGATTGGGTCACTCTCAGTTACAAGGAATGTCTGGTAATGCAAGGTGTACTGTCGGAGTCTGTGCAACACCCATACCAATGCAGCACAGGTCTTTTCTGATTTGGAGTAGTTTTGTTCTGATGTGGTGAATTTTTTACTCAAATAGTAAATGGCTCGTTCCTTCCCATCATGGGGTCCTTTCTGTGCCAACATTGCACCTAGGGATTCACTGTTGATGGTAAGGTAGAGGGTCAAAGGGTGTCCTGGAGTAGGGGGTACTAAAACCGGGGGTTTCATCAGGTACCGCTTCAAATTTTCAAATGCCAGTCGGCAGTCATCATCCCATTCGATTTGTGCATCTTTCTTGAGAAGTTTAAAGAAAGGTTTTGCAGTTTCAGAAAGCTGGGAAATGAATCGCGCAATGTAATTTAATCTTCCTAGGAGGCTCCGGACTTCTTTCATCGTCGAGGGAGGAGGCATCTCAAATATTGCTTTAGTTTTTGACGGGTCCACTTCTATCCCTTTACAGCTCACAATGAATCCAAGTAATTTGCCGGAAGTCACCCCGAACACACATTTTGCTGGGTTCAGGCGCAACTTGAATTGGCGAAGTCGATCGAATAATTTTTCCAGGGTCTTCACATGGTCTTCTCCATGTCTGGTTTTGGCGATCATGTCATCGACATATACTTCAATTTCTTTATGCATCATGTCATGGAAAAGGGTGACCATGGCACGTTGGTAAGTCGCTCCAGCGTTTTTCAGGCCGAAAGGCATGACCTTATAGTGAAAAGTCCCCCATGGAGTAATGAATGCCGTCTTTTCCTTGTCTTCCTCCTTCATTTTTATTTGGTTGTATCCTGAGAACCCATCCATGAAAGAGAAAAGTTTGAATCCAGCAGTACTATCCACAAGAACGTCTATGTGAGGTAGCGGGAAATCATCCTTTGGGCTTGCTTTGTTCAAATCACGGTAGTCGACACAAATCCGGATTCGACCATCTTTCTTCTTTACTGGTACAATGTTTGCCACCCAACTAGGATATTGCGAGACTTCGAGGAAGCCTACTGCTAGGAGCTTCATTACTTCTTCTTCAATCTTTTTTGACAATTCAGGCTTAGCTCTTCTTAGCCGCTGCTTCTTAGGGGCCACATCAGGGTTGGTTGGCAAGCTATGCTCCACGATCATTGGATCAAGGCCTGGCATATCGGCATAAGACCATGCGAATACATCTTGATATCTCTTTAGGAGGGCAATTAAGCTTGCAGCTCCTTCTTCAGGAAGGTTCGCGCCAATCTTTATCTCCCTTGGATCTTCTGTGCTGCCTAAATTGACAATGATGGTGTCTTCAGTAGTAGGGGGCCTTGCTTCTTCGTGGCGCTTCCAATTCCATTGAATTTCGTCGGAATCATCAAAATCCTCATCTGAGTCATCAGAATTGCTATCATGGCTACTTACGGTGCTGATTTGGACCGTTCCCATACCCTCGCCTGCCGTTATATTATTCCTGTGTCAAAGAGTAGATAGGCTAAGGGAACAAATAAGGTTAGTAGCATGCATGCTTCTTTGTTTTGAAAAGGTGATAAATTGTTTTTAAAGACAAGGAAACATGAGGAGACCCGGGCCTCAGATTTCTTCTTTCATTTGACGGCTGGCTATCATCAACGGGCCGGTTTGGTATGTCTCCTCATGCCCTCAAAAAGCTTTCAACTTTATTTATTAGTAGATGGATTTACAGGGTGATTTCAAAAAAAATTTCCTTGAGCGGAACTGATGTTGAAAACAAGCCAGACATTAAAAAATATGTACAAGCTCCCAAGTAGGGGAGTATGCAGAGGAGTTAAAAAGGATTCTACTCGAGCGAGCCTGCACCCATTTCCCCTGACGGTCCTTCGTTAATAGCGCCCACGAAGAAGTCTTCATACCAGTTGCCAGCCACGTCTCCTTGTGCTCTCGACTTTATGGATTTCAGATCATCCACGTCTCCCCATCCATCAGGGACGATGTTGTGATGATGATCATAGAAACTTTGGGGAATTGAATAATTGACATAGTAGTCAAATTTACCACTTGGTTGGCCCAATGTGTCCATGATTGTCTCTCCTTTATGCGCCTCCTTAGCATACTCAGGGAACATGGTACGGGTGCTAGGTACCACGAGGAGGTGATCATTGCCGAAACATAGCCATGGAGAGCGGAACGTGAATACCCCAGCATCCAAAAGATCTTGAACCTTGTCTCTCAGGATGGTGCAGTCATCTAGCGAGTGTCCTAATTCCCCTGAATGGTAATCACATTGCTTGGATGGATCATAATCAAGAAAGTACTCAGGGGTAGGATGGTTCAGTTCTCTGCCGATTAGCCCTTGCTCGAGGAGGATGGGGAAAATAATGGACATTGATTTAGGAAGGGGCGAATATGGCCGAGTGCTTCTTGGGGATAAGGGTAGCCGTGCCCCTCGCCAGGTCGTGTCAATAGGGTCCTCTTCATTTACCACCAGCTCCTCCTTGTGATGAGAACGGAATGCACGGGTAGCTTGAGCGAAGTTTTCTGTCAAATGGTGTACAGTCTCACGTAATTCTTCGACTTGGTGTCGAAGCTGGATAAACGAGAAGTTATCGCATGTCTCTTCTAATTGCTCTTCCTCAATGGCGCCTATGAAAATGTCCCCGAACATGGAGGTCACCTCATCTGGCCTTTCTTTCTCAAGTGAGGGCCAAATTGTGTCTTCCTGGATTATGGGCAATTTCATGCTTTCGGGGTTGAACCATTTTGGAGTATCCACTTCCTCTTCCTCATGCATCATCTTGGCTGGGCCCGGGAAAGTTTCCTCGAGACGGGGGTATACAAGGCCGGTTTTTTTCTTTGCTTTTCTATCTGGGGAATATCCTAAACCGACAGTATAGGGTCTTTTCCGAGCTTCAATAGGCTGACGAATGCCCTGGCCTCTCCTACCAAGCCCTTGTCCTGGAAGGAAACCGTGTCCTACCATGATTTTTCCTACCATGATTGCAGCACTTGATATCTCGGGGACGAGGGGCAAAGTCCCTCGAGTTTCGTGTATAGTAGACACGAGCTCGAACGATTGATAGCTAGCTTCGCTCTTGTCACTAGGTTCAACATAAGGAATGGCCGTCTCGTGGTAGATGCGGTGATCTTCTTCTCCTCGGACCGTGATCAGTTTTCCTCCAACCACAAACTTCACACTTTGGTGGAGGCTTGACGGTACTGCTCTTGCGACGTGTATCCATGGGCGCCCTAAGAGGAAATTGAATGCAGTGGGTATATCCATCACCTGGAACAAAATTTTGAATACGGTTGGGCCAATTTGAATGTCGAGCTCGATCTCTCCCACTGTTTCCTTCTTTGTTCCATCAAATGCTCGAATAGAAGTATTGGGTACCTGGATCCGTGATCTCTCTATTTTAAGGCGACAGAGTGTCGCTAATGGACATATGTTAAGAGCAGATCCATTGTCAATCAACACTCGAGCGACGTGAGATGCGTTGCACTTGACTGATATGTAAAGGCCCTTGGTATGTCCTCTACCCTCCTCAGGAATCTCTTCATCAGAAAACGCCATTTGATCCTTTAGAAGGATGGTACTGACAAATTCCTCGAGTTTGTCATGCTCAATAGTTTCAAGGACATGTACTTCACTTAATACTTTCATGAGAGATTTTTGGTGCTTGACAGAGGTTTGGAGCAATTCCAGTAGAGAGATCTGTGCCGGTGATTTTCGTAACTGTTCCACCACATTATATTCGCTGGCCTTAACTACGGCCAAAAACTCCTTGGCTTCTTCGTCAGTGACGGGCTTAGCAGACTGAGTATTTGCTTGAGCATAGGTTCGCCCAGATCTTGTGACCAAACCAACATCAAGGTCATAAGACCATGGTACCGCATTGTTGTGTTTGTATTTGTAAGGTTGGGGAATCTCAATGACTATAGCTGCTTCTGATGTTGATGCTTGAACAAAGGCTCCTTTCCTTTCAAAGACGCTCTCGGGTAAGGTGGAATCATTCTTCTCCTTTTTCGCATTTAGTGCCGCAAATTCTTCCTCCCAATTGATGAGGACTTGGGATATGGTAGAAACTATGTTGGCGTGGCCGGCGTACACAATTATTCCGGCCTCTATCATTCTTAATACCCTTTCCTCCATTATTGCGAAAGGCGGTATTTCATTGCCCGGATAATACCCGGTTTCTACTAGCCCTCGATAGATGTTGACCATATGTGCATTGACATTTCTGATTTGACCGGCTTCAGAACTGAATATCATGTTTACTTTGTCAGCATGATCAGGGAGCAGATTGCTTTGGACATTCGGCTTCGCGGTTTGGAACGAGAAGGCCTTGGTATCTAGCAGGTTCTGGATTCGATGCTTAAGGACGAAACACTCATCAGTTGAATGGCCTACTTCTCCCATGTGATAGTCACATTTTTTGGACGGGTCATAGCTGGAGAAGTTTTCAGCATTGGGTCGTCTTGGCTCAATTGAAAGGAGGCTCTTGTTTCGGAGGATTGCCAAAACCTGGGAGGGAGATCCAGGAAGCGGAGTGAATTGTCTTCGGTTGTTGTAGCACTGGGGTGGACGGCTATTAGTCTGTTGCTGGCCTGTGTTTGTCTGAACAGTCGGGAGATGACCGGTGTTTGCAGTGTACGTGGCATTGACATCGATCAAGGATTCTTTATCTTTTTTCATGTTGAGCCTTCTGCTGACAGGAGCAGGCTCAGTGAACCAGCCATCCCTTAAACCTGTCTCAATCTGCTCTCCCACTGGAATGAGTTGATTGAATGATTCAGCGATCGTAGTCACCATCCGATTACGGTATTCAAAAGGGAGGGTTTTAATAAACATTTTTCTCAATTCAAAGTCAGTTGGCTCGGGACTGATCTGGGCGGCGAGATTCCTCCACCTAATAGCATATTCTTTGAAAGATTCTTGCTTTTTCTTCTCCGTGCGATCAAGATCCTCACGAGAAGGGGTAATGTCCATTATGAATTTGTACTGCTTGAGGAATGCTTCACTTGCTTCACTCCATGTCTCGATGAGGTTTATGTTCTTTTTTATGTACCACCTCAGGGCGGGACCTATCAGGCTTGACTGGAACAACTGGATCATTAAAGGTTCATTATTAACGTACTGGGTCATTCGAACCAAGTACATCTGCAAGTGAGCTCTTGGGCAGGTCGTGCCATCGTACTTCTCGAACTCAGGCATTTTGAATTTTTCCGGCATTTTGACCTTAGAGTAGATGGAGAGGTCTGTTGGAGTAGGATCTTGAAGGCCTTGCAATTGCTTTAGCCTCTCTTCAAGCTTCTCAAGGCGTTTGTCATGTTCAGTCTTAGACAAACTGTTGGGCTTTGCTTTCTCAACTACGATTTGGTGCGTATCATCTTCTAATTCGGGCATGTTATCATCAGTATCTCTTCCTTGATCACCTCGAGTAGACGATTGTGGTAACAATACTTCGATTGAGGCAGGGGTGGGGGCTAATTTGCCTTGGATGGAATCTATCTGCTTTGAGAGTTGCTGAAGCACATTGAAGACTTGCTTCATTTCACTTTCCATAATCCCGACACGGCTTGGTACATTTTCTTCGGCCATTCTATCTTTTGGATTTGGCGAATACGACTATGATTGTGATTACCTGCATAAAGAAAATGGAGAGAACGTAAGCCAAGAAACGTATGGAATACTGGCCCATGGCAAGGGTCACGTCATTTTTATTTATTAGCAGGAGATTTATACAATGCCAAAAAGGGCTTTTTACACAAGTCAAAACGGCCCTAGATATTAACATTAGGAATATCCACATCAAAAGTCCCGCTGCCCATTTTATATGCGATGGGAAGCTCCAGTCTTGTGAAGCCGCTTGCTTCTTCGAACTAACTTCGATACGTGTCTCCTGCTGGTCTCCAAGCTCTTTTCAAGAGATTCGATTCGCCCTTGCAGGGTAAGTTTATCAACTACATCAGGGATTACTGGTTGCAGCTCCTTGGGAATTATATGGTTGAGGATGTAGAATGTTGATGCATGATGAACTTTTTCTTGTTCCTTTAACCTTCTGGGCACGACGATCTTTTCAGTGTGGCATCTACTCCATGCGTTCTGAATTATGCGGATCTCCTCCAAGTTGTTGTAGTTCGTACGGGTGAAAAAGATTCGGAACAATCCTGATTTGAGCGGTGGCGGGACTTCTTGAAGAACCCTGTACTGACGAGCCACCTTATATGGATAATATGAGGTAACTCCGGAGAGGCCCAGCAACGGGATGGGGTTGTAATAATCAAGCGCAAAGCGCGCCTCTCCTGCAATGAACCATTTAGCTCGCCATAGGAATGTCTCAGGGACCGGGTTTTTTAGCAAGTTAATCCACCGAGAATACTCTTCATTGGGAGAATATTTTTCCAAGATTTGAAACTTTTGCAATGGGTGTTTAAACTCGTTGATTTCAAATATTTGCATGAGGTGCCCAAATCCTTTGATATGAGAAAAGAACCACATTTGTAAAATTTCTGGAGCGGCCCTCATGATTTTCTCTTTTTGGTCCTTGAAACGATTAAGGGATAAAAACGTTTCGGCTAAAACCATATTCACATATCCTGCTCCAAAAATGACTTGATTTATCACCCATGCGATTGAAGGATCTATAGCATTCTTTCGATGGGGAAAGATAATAAAACCAAAGAATGCTAAGAGGAAGATCTTGGCTTTTTGGGTCATTGACTGTTTTTCAAAGCATTTAGTTAAAGATGATAGCGGAAAAGCATTATTGTTGGCTTGAACAATTTCTCTTACCGAATGATTTTTTAGAAACCGTGATAGACTAACCACAGGGTCAATGCCGATTGGTTTGACAAGCTCGCTTCCCAGGGGCATTCCTATGGTGAGACTGTACTCTTCTAAAGTCGGAGTTAGTTCAAATTTGCCAAATATGAAGGTGGATGTTTCAGGGCACCAGAAATGTGGTAGTGCTTGCATGACCCCAGAGTGGATATTGATTTGGAGCAATGGGAGGAGATGACCGATTCTTGATTTGACGCACTCTTGGCCGAGTTGATCTAACTGCTTCCACCATCTGAGAAGCTCTCCCTTTGGGGTGGGAATGAACTGGATATCAAATCTTCCCATCGCATATAAGGAAGGGAAATACACAACCTAACCCTATTTCGCCATGAGCCAGAAAAGACTAAGTAAAAATAAAGAAATTACTTTGCTTTTAAATAAAATGGCAAACACAAAGACATGCAGATGGGATGTGTGGCTCGATTTCTAACTCAGAAGGCTTGGTGAGATTAAAAGGATATCCGCCCGTCGCAGTCTCGCGTTAGCAGCATATCCTCCTAACCTCGGCTAAGAAATTCGGGGAAAAGAAAGGCAACTTCTACATCGCAGTCTCGCGTTCGAAGTCGTATCTTTCTTAACACCATCCTAGACATCCTATGGCGGCCCAGGTCCGGCGGCCGGGTTGTGTGTGCCATGTGTAGTGTTTAAAGCAGTAAAGCATGCACAACAGTTTATAATCACAAAAACATTTTATTTTAACAGAATAAAAAAACTTTAAGCTATTACCCTACATAAAAGAAAAAAAACAAGTTAGCAAAGCATTTAAACAAAGATAAAATGGCCTAAGTCCTCAAAGTCCCCAGCGGAGTCGCCAAGCTGTCGCGACCTCTTTTTTCTCGGCGCCCGCAATCGGGTACGAGCGCCTAAAGGAGGCTAATGGCTCGGCTGAATTTATTAAGCCCGGACTCTCCCAAGTCCACCAATTCACGACTTTAATAGTTTGAGTTTTTAACCTATAAATCAATTTTTAAAATGGAGTCGCCACTAATCGATTTGGGGTGGGTTGATTAGAAACTCAAGTGAAGTATCGGGAGAAATACTCACTTCTGCGCAACCAGAGAAATTAGGATCGGGGACTTGATTACACTAGTTAATCACTAATGCCCTTTCGGTACCTAATCTTGTTTAAACCCTAAGGCTTTTTGGATATTTGAGAGATTTTCCATGCATTTTTGGGAGGAAAAACATTTTTTGAGTCATTTTCTAATTTTTTGGACACAAAAGGGATTTTTTGGGGTTTTTTGGTATTTTTTTTTGGAAAAATACAAGTCTTTTTGGCTTTTTCTGAATTTTTGGCCTTTTTTTTGGAAAATATGAAATTTTTTTGATTTTTGATTTTTTTTTAAAAATAAAATATTTTTTTTAATATTTTTTTGATATTTTTGGAAAATAAATTATTTTTTTGATTTTTCTCGATTTTTTAGAAAATAAAACATTTTTTGACATTTTTTAATATTTTTTTCGATTTTTTGGAAATTAAAACATTTTTAAATATTTTTTTTGAAAATAAAACACTTTTTGATTTTTTTTTGAAATAAAATATTCATTATTTTATATTAAAATAATAAAATAAAACCGACCCGGGTCGGATCCGCGGGTTGGGTCCGACCCGGGCCAGCGACCCAAACGCGGACGGGCCCGCGTTGCGGGCCCGACTCAGATTTTTCATCTCCTTTTTTATTTATTTTTTTTTACTTACTAAAACGACGCCGTGGCCCAAAAGCCCGCTTTCGAAAAGAACCGGGCCGACCCATTGACCCGGTTTGGCGAAACCCTACCCGATTCGCCGAACCGGATTTCCGCCGCCCAAAAATCACGGAAACCCTACCCGACTCGCCGACCCGGATCCGACTCCACGACTTGGCTTCCAACCTCCCTTGGCCTCGCGAAACCCTACCCGACTCGCCAACCCGGCTCCGATTCGGCGACCCGGAAAATCGCAAACCCTAGGGTTTGCAAATCCGCGGCGCCGAGGGAGGAAAAACCGAGGCATTACGGCGGCGACGGCGGTGGCGACGGTAACAAACCGCCTACGGGGACGGCGAGGACGAGCAACAACACGGTGGCGCTGGTGTGGTTGGTGGCGACGTGGTCCAAGAGGGGGAATGCGACGGCGATAACGCGATCGACGGCGGTGACAGCTACTGTTACCTGTCCGTGACAGCAAACTTGAATGGCGAACGGTGGCGACGGCGGTGGCTACGACGGTGGCAACTCAGCCTCCCGATCCGGCGTGGTTTTGGCGGATCGATCACGGCAATGGCTCTGCAAAGGGGGGGGGGGGAACACAACAACAAACCCTTCGAGGCGACGGCGTCGGGACTTGAACGGCGTCCGGCGGCAACAGCAGTAAAAAAAAAAAACCAGATCTACTCGGCTGGACCCTCCTCGGCCTTGATTTCTCCTCACTCAGGCCAGATCCGAGCCTCCATCGGCCGGATCTGACCTTCTCGAAGTCACTCGCCGCCGGCCTTCCCCGAAGTCTCTCGGTGGACGGCAGGCTGAGCTCGCGACTCGAGCTCTCTCCTGCGCTCGCCCTTCAACCCTTCCCGATGTCTCTCAGTGAAGGATCTCCGAGCTCGCCACACCCTCCGACGATGCTTGCGGCCACCTATTTATAGGCGAAGGAACTCCGGTCGACGGAGGGGTTCGGTCGCCGGCCTCCGGCTTACCCACCGGTTTCGCTCGGCCGAACCGGTGTCCCATCGAGCTTTCCAGCGAAGCTCGCTCGGCATTAATGGCGCCTGATCTTATCTTCTCCGGCCGACGTCGGCCTACTCCCCTCGGCCGTAGGCTGTCCTTCGCGCGCGTCGCCGGCCACCGCGCGTGAACTACAGAGGCGGAGAAAGATGGAGCGAGGAAGAAGAAGAGGGAAGAAGGAGAGAGAAGGAGGGTGGGGCCAAGCCGCACAAGCCCACGTGAAGAAAATGGGGGGGTGCTTTTGTTTTTCTTTTCTTTTGTTTTTACTATTTTTTGTTGTTTTGTTATTTGTTTATTATTTCGAAAAAGACAAAATGAAATAAAAAAACTTAATTAATAGACCTAAATAAAATTGAGGTGTCAACAGCCGGTTCATGCCTATGCTGGCAAAGCGAATGAACTTTGAAGGATTAGTTCAATAGACAATATCCGAAGTATCGGAAATATGAGAATGCCCATTCATGTCTACGCAAAGTAAGGCTTTACAATCTTTCATATGTGTCTACATCATCAGCTTCAAGCCACAAGTGGGATAAAATATAAATTCCAAGTGTTCGACTATCCATTTTTCCCCAAAAGCTTGGGCAGTGAGGAGGCGGGCTAACGATGCATTTATAACATAACACCAACGACCGGAGCACAGAATGAACAAAAAACGAGCAGAAATGGTCAATGCCTCGAGTCTTATTGAGGGGTAAAAGGATTGTGCATGAGGAATCATTTCATCGACTCCCATGTTTGTCCTCCTCCATCCTAAAAATCAACGTGTTGCCGTGTGGCTTGGGGAGCCATGGTCCATCTTGCTCAACGGGAACTGATGCTTGAATTGAAGAAGAAGATAAAGAAGATCCTGTCCTTAGCGGTGATGGCTGATATAAAGTTGGACCCTCGAATGTGGCGAGTGGAAGCTCGGGCACAGGGACTTCTAGCTGGAGAAACCTGATAACTTGTCCTGCTTTCGGCCTTCTCCTGGGATCTGGATGCACGCACCGTAGTCCCACCATCACCAAGCATTCCATTTCCTTCCTATTAAAGCTCGAACCCAACTTCTCGTCCGCTGCTTCAATCTTATTTCCAGTAAGATAAAGCTGCCAGACCCACATGTACAGTGGGACATGACATTCTCCATCCTGATAGGTCCTCTTACCGCAAGCGATTTCTAGAACCACGACCCCAAAGCTGAACCTGTCGGACTCTCTAGTAGCCTTCCGTCCATTGAGATATTCTGGTGCCAGATAACCATATGTCCCCACCACATCGGCCGTTTGAGTCCTGAATCGGGGGTCGATGAGCTTAGATACTCCAAAGTCGCCAAGCTTAGTGTTGAAATCAGTGTCTAGCAAGATGTTGCCAGCTTTTATATCTCTGTGAAGAATGCACTGCTCTAGTTCTTCATGAAGATAATTAAGGGCCAATGCCAGGCCTAGAACTATCCTGTTCCTTACATCCCAAGGAAGAACTTTTCGAGTTCCAAAGAGATGATTATCAAGGCTTCCATTAGGCATGTATTCATAAACGAGCAAAAATTCACCTTCCTCTTGACACCATCCAATGAATTGCACTAGATTTCGATGTATTGTGCAGCTTAATATCTTCACTTCATTGATGAAGACCTTCTCGGAATGTTTGGATTACGTGAAGATTCTCTTGACAGCAACTTGGCTATCTAAACTGTTCACAAGTCCTTTATAAACATGGCAAGACCCTCCTTGACCGAGTCTTCGATCTTGTGAGAAGCCACTTGTAGCTACAAACAACTCTTGGTAAGAGAATTTGAGTGGCAATGCTCTTATCTCTTTCTCAATGTCGGTCAGAGCACTAAGCTCAAATTTTTTCCTCATTTTTATCATAAATAAGCAAGACCCCGCTGAAATAATCAGCAATAGAACTGCTAAAGGAGCCGTGATAAATGTGAACAACCTATACATCCTTACAGATGAATTGGTCGATGCGGGAGGTACAATATCCAACGCCGAAGTAAATCCCCATGAATTGATGATGTGTCTCTCCCCAACGCCGCCACAAGAAGCTGAAATGCCGATCGCTACCGATTCAGGAAGAACTTGAGCGAGGTCGATTTGGTAAGAAAGCGAGCAGCTTTTCTTGTCCAAAGAAACCGGCTCGCCATCAAACGACCAGAACACGCTAAGATTCTTGCTAGTAGAATTATAGGTCACCACGGCATTAGTTGCATTTCCTCTGTGTGATTCAGGATCCCAACTGGAATAAACAATTGAAGAAATCGAGTTTATGTTGATTCCTACGTGCCGCACTGGGGGGTCATAATCTGGGTTCACAAAAGTATCGAACTCAACAAACACGATCTGGTTCCGAGCCCCATCATCGACCGTGGTGGGACTGAACAATCCGAGAAGCCAACCAGCCGAGTTGTGTGGCATCGTGAACCCAGCAGGAGCAAGAAAAAAGGCTATGCCATCACTGTAGTTGGTGCTAGTGAAAGGTTCGATGGTGAAAGAAAAATGGGTAGAGAAGTCTGCTTGACTCCCACTAATAGAATCCCTAAAACGGATGGGCTCGGAATACTGAATGCGGCCTACCTTAAACAGTTGTTCAGTGGGGCCTTGGGGAGTTAGATCAACGAATCCACGCGCTTCTGCAACTCCTCCGTAGAGTACGCCGCTCGTCTTGTTGTCAAAGCTACTTATATTGAACTGAACGGGACTGACAAAGGGGATAATAGGATAGCAAACAAGGAAGAAGACCATTAAGCTAGCGCGAAAAGAGAGAGTACAAGAGGCCGCGCGCTGCATGCTACCCATGGTTATACAAGTGGAAAGACGAGATTCGCACTTATTTCTCAATTGGTTGAGATCGGTGCATTACCGGGACGATTTATAGAGGACCAAATGTACGTAACAGCCGCTTCGACCGGGTGAACATATCGACGGCAGCCTCTTCGCTGTTTCCGCCGAAGATTCTATAGGGACAAGGGAAACCTTTTTAAATTTTTATCCAACAAGATGGTGATTATATCAACCATGGTCACTGTCATTTTGTCATCACTACGTTATGCATAAGGCCGTCCTAAGAAATTTTGTTTTCTCTTTTTATTTATTTTTCTTCTTTTTTTTATTAAGTTCTGTCCTTTTATATTTGTTTGCCCCCCCCCCCCCCGGGCATTCGATTAATCCAAATGAAATAAAATTTAAAGAAATTGGAATAATGAAGCGTTCTTCATCCTCAATTTCCATTTCATTTCTTCTTATCCAAGGCACAAAACACCATAGTAAACATGAATAAGATCGCATGCCCATTTCACTCTTCTTATTACTAGGTGTTGGAAGCCATTTGTCTTTCTCGTGTTTCTCAGTTTTCATGGTTCTTTTCCTTTGTTTCCCTTAGCTTATCATATCATGTACGTCTTTGATTATATTTTGATGAAGCGGAAGTTACACTTATTTTAACCCCAAAAAAAATGTAAAAATACATTATTAAAATATATCTTAATGTAATTTGAGAAATGGAGGGAAATAGTTTATATGTTACTCCAAATTTGTTTGAATTACAAGTACAGACAAGTGTACTATAAAAATAAGGGTTTTACAAGCATAACAGTCTTCGGGCTATTGTAAAAATAACAGCTTATTGTTAGTCATAAATTCGTTAAGAAATAGACCCCACAACGGTTCATAATTATTTAATAGTTGGTTTTATTTATAGTCCAGAATAAATTTTTATTTTCATAGCAAATTAAAAATTAATATCCAATCAATTCTCTAAAGATAATATAACTCAAACACCACGATTCAGTTCCAAGTCCCATCATTAGTAGTGCTATCATTGAGCAATCCAAGAAACCCACCAATAGGTAAATAAGTCTACTTGTTTCCCAGCGTTGGAATCCCTTATATAGATGGGTTTGGAATATTTAATGCGGCCTACCTTTTTTTTTTCTATTGTAGCTTTCGGGGTGAAATCTGTGAAGATTTTATGAGATTATTGTCAACTATTTTAAAAACTTAAATTATTAGATTCTTCCTCACGCTTAGTTTGATCTTTTGCCAAATACTAAACATGGAAATTTAATTAGGGAGGTAGATGGGACCTATACAGATTTGAACTTAGGACCTTTAGCTCTAGGATCACAACCAATTGTTCTAAAAGTATAAGTTGTTAGATGAAAGCGTGTTTATTATTTAAATATTCTAACAAGATCTATGAATATATGCACTTCTGCAATTCCTTTGTAGAGTATGCCGTTTGAGTTGCTGTGAAAGCTACTTATATCGAACTGAATGGGATTGACAAAGGATATAATAGGGTAGAAGACCAAGAAGAAGACAAATAAGCGAGCCAAAACAAAGAGAACAAGAGGTCGCATGCTGCAACTTTACACATGGTTATACGAGTGCGAGAAGACGAGATTTGCGCTCTGTTTTTGAACTGGTAGAGATCGGTGCATTGCCGGGGTGGTTTATAGCGGACCAAATTTACCAAACAGCCGCTTCAAAAAGGTGAAAAGATCGACGACAACCTCTTCGCTGTTTCCGCTGAAGATTCTTTATGGACAGGGGAGACTTTCCTAAATCTTTATCCAACAAGATGGTGATTATATCAACATGGTCCTTGTCATTTTTTAATTAAGTTTTTGCCTTTTCTTTTTGTTTGTCCCCACTCATTCGGTTAATCAGAATGAAACAAAATTTAAAGGAATTGGAATAATGCCAAGTAATCGGACTGATAAATATAATTAAAATTTCCATAATCGATAAGGTTCTTGTACTTTGAAATATGATTGCAACTTACAATAACAACAAGGAAGTCGATGCAACTCATTTCAAAATTTGCCCAAGAAAGGAAAATGAAAAAAAAGGAAGGAGAAACTATCGTGCCATACTTCTTTATTTATTTTTGGAAAAAAATTCAAATAAGGATATGAAGTGTGGCCATTTTCTAAAACAATGATTCAAAGTAAACACTGTTTCAATTAAGGTCTGAAGTGATTATCCTGGTCTCAATCAAGGGCTTCAAGTGATAATATAGTCCCAATTAAGGGTTTGGCAAGACATGAGCATCTCACATGCTAGTGATGCCACCATGATGGGGCATTTTCGTCCACATGCTTTTTTTTTTTTTTAATTTTTTCTTTATTCATCATCTTCCTTCTTTGTCTCTTCGTTTCATCTTCTTCCTACTTTCACTTGGTGCTTAACTTTTTTTTTCCTAAAAATAAAGAAAAATGAAAAATCACACCAACTATATTTGCAAGAGAACGCAATCACATATAAAGTCTCCTTCAATCCGGCAAGAACAGACTCTCCCCCAATTCGTCCTCCAGTGGAACCGGAAGCCCCAATTTGCCGGTGAAACCCCATGAGTCATCGCCGTCACCTCTGGCTCAGTCACGTTTCCACGGAGGATGTACCAGAGTGGCGGCGACCGGCGAGCTGTCGATGCTTTAGGTGGTGAGGTCAAGAAGGACTCATCTGTGAGCGTGCACGTGAGCAAGAGTGATCCCTATTGAGAGGATCCACAAACATTTTTTACAGAATTTTCCCACCTCCCGCAAACATCCCATCCTATATAAACGAACAATTCTCTTTCACTTCTTTAATTTTCAGTGAATTTCAAGTCAATACGTTTATTTAGCTCCTTATTTATTTTTGTTGTAAGCACAAAGGGACGTAATTCTTTGTCTCCATCCTAACCCATCTTCACTTTAAATGGTTGGGAATTTTGATTGTTGCTTCTGCTGGTTCTGGTGTAAGCACGAAGGGACATGATCATCTTTGACTTATTGATAATTTTCGCTTCTGCTGGTTCAGGTCGACTGTTCAGTCGAACTTTTTACAAGTCGATCTGAACTAGCCCAGATGTTGCTTTTGCTTTGTGCTTTTGTTTGAAGTGAGGGGGTTTCATTCAGTGTGCTAAGGAAGAAGAAAAGGAGAGAAAAGGAAGAAGATGAACTGAAGTGTCGGCTGAAGGAAAAGAAAGAAGAAGAACAAAGAAAGAAGATAGGGAAAGCAATAATAGAAAGAAAAATTAACCTTGGAGAAAAATGCCCTTAACCGTAACTTGAAAAGTGTAAGTGAGATGCATGTGCTCACTGAAGTCCTTATTTAAAATTGTGTCGATCACTGTAGATTCTTATTTAAAATAATATTCACTTTGGATCTCTTTTTTAAAAAAATGACTTCTCATTTGACTTTTATCTGAAATTCACTTTATTTGTTATTTTTTGTGATAAATATTCTTCGATATATGGGAAATCCCATCTTGTTAAGTCATAGTCACAAACGTTTCTTCTTATTCGTTCCCACCCCGGCGAAAACATGGTAATGAAGTGTTTTTCATCCTCAATTTCCATTTTCATTTCTTCTTATTCAATGTCACCGAACACCATCACGTAATGAAAAGATAACTTAACTTGCACTAAACCCAGAAGAAAACAAGAACCAGTATTATTTAGGATAAGAGCATAGGAGACAAAGTCCAAGTTAGACAGCATAAATCCCGAGTCAAAAAAAAAAAAAAATCATTAACCTAGTTGGCCAGATAAGGAATTAGTCATAGTCCAGTTGGATGGCCTAAAACATTTATTGTTTTTTTTTTGGTCAGACTCGTTCGCACTTGGAGTTGTGTGAAATCAAACCCTTTTTTTGGTATGCTTTCTTCAAACGCTACCTCAAGCGTTTGTATTTGACCGTCATAGTCAAAATCGTAAATGCGTGTGGCCGTTGTGGATCCCAATGTTTAAGAAATAGCATGTGGTGGTGCTACGGTGGCTCGCACACCTACGGATGAACTCGGTGGTCATGATTTAGTTCAAATATTCTGTAACGGGCGCCCAAGCCCTTATACAATCCTCTCGAGGGTACGTTAGTCGCCCCAACTCAACCTTTTATCTTATGAAAAAGATTTTGATCAAACACTTAATGTTGCTGAATCTAGATGTGGCCGGCCAGTTCAACTAGTTTGAACTTTGAACCTTCCATTCAGTCTAATTAAACCTAAGAAAACAATTTGTCTAGACTGGATCAAATTCTGTTGGGCCGGTATTTTACAAAAATATTAGGGCGTGAATGATAATTATGCTTTCCAAAAATTAATTTTTTGGCTAGAAATTAATTTTTCTATTTCTATCCCCCGGATGAGTTTTTGAACAAAAATACATTTTAGACAATCATACAGAATATCGATTCCTAAAATTGAAATTTGTTTCATAACGATGCAAAATTTCTCCCTTTCATGTGGCGATCAGTAGGCGGGGAGGTGGCCGGCGAGGGATCGGCGGATGGCGTGTAGTGACGGTTGGGTGACAGGCAATGATGAGAGTGAATGATGAGAAGAGTTTTCATTTCTCATTTTTGTTTTAGAAAACAAAAATTTTAACTTTTGGTTTCCGTTTCCAAATTATTTCTAGAATAAAAAACTGTTCTGAAATAGAAAAATAAAATTGCATTGCTAACAGACTTTCTATTCTAAATCTATTCTTGGGAGAAAAAAATAGAAAAATAGAGAAGTAAAATGGTTAAAATATGGGCTTATTTTGGCTAATCCTAGGCTCATATGATGGGCCACTTCTCAGCGAAAGCAAGAAAAAGCCCATTCTCTGCCCGTGCCAAACCATTTCATAATATGGGGAACAAGACCCATTCAGGAAAAGTTATTAAACACTATGCGGGGAACCAGACCTGGTCATGCCTATGTTGGCAAATCGAATGAACTTCGAAGGTTTAGTCCAACAGACAACATCCGAAGTATCGGAAAACTGAGAATGCCCATTCATGTTTATGCAAAGTTCTGCTGTACAATCTTACTGATGTGTCTATATTATCAACGTCAAGCCACAAATTGGGCATGCAGGAGAAAATATAAATTCTAGTTGTTAGACAAACCAATTACCCCCTAAAAGCTTGTACAGTGAGGAGATGAGCTAACAATGCATTTATAACATAACACTAGCGACCGGAAGACAGAATGAACAAAGAACAAGCAAAAATGGTCAATGTCCCAAGTCTTATTGAGGGGTTAAAGGACTCCGCATGAAGAAACATTTCACTGACACCCATGTTTGTCCTCCTCCATCCCAAAATTCAACGTGTCGCTGTGTGGCTTTGGGAGCCATGGTCCATTTTGCTTAACAGGAACTGACTCCTGACTAGTAAGAAGAAGAAGAAGAAGAAGAAGAAGAAGAAGAAGAAGAAGATCCTATCATTAGTGGTAATGGCTGATATAAAGTGGGAGCGTCGTACGAGTGGAAGCTCAGGCATAGGGACCTCTTGCTGAAGAAACTCTTTTAACTTCCCTTCCTCTTGGCCTTCTCTTGGGTCTGGATGCACAAACCATAATCCCACCGTCATCAAGCATTCCATTCCTTCCCATCGAAGTTCGAACCCAGCTTCCCATCCACTGCTTCTAGTATGTTTTCAGCAAGGTAAAGCTTTCACATCCACTTGAATCTTTAGTGGGCCAAATGTTAGCAACAGCCACTTTGAGGAGGTGAACACATCAACAGCTTCTTCGTTGTTTCGGCTAAAGATTCAATATTGACAAGGGACCGTGTTGCTTGCCGGGTGCAGTCGCTATCTTGCAAACGAGAAAATGAATTTATTAGCACGGTCACTTGGACCATTTCTCAAAACTACATTATGCTTAGGGCCGTACTAAGAAAGTTATTTATGTTGGAATAAAGTTCAAGTCTACCGGTCTGTTAGGATGCCTCAGCTGCCATTTGTCAATGTGTAACTTGCGGGGATATTACAAGACTGTCCGGATGAAAGCCAAGAAACCTAAGTTCAGTGAGTTGGCGGACCATGAATGGGATGTGAAGACGGCGGAGGTGCAAAGTCATTTGACTTTGATCTACCATGAAACATTTATGTATGTTACTATCAGATCTAATCTGAGCTCACAAGCTATCTAACGAGAAGATGATCATATCAACATGGTCACTTGGTGTAGATTTTTCATAACTATATTATGCTTAGCCCCGTCGTAAGATAGTGACTCCTGCCATTCGTTTAATTCCTCTCTTGGGGAAAGTTACGGACCGTCGTGACGAAAGCCGACCAACCCGAGTTGTATGAGTCGGCAAAACATGCAGTGGAGACAAAGACGGCAGAGATGCAAAGTCATTTGCGACAGGACCATGGAGAGAAAACCAACATTCAGTAATTAAAATGAAATGAGTCAGCAACATGGACCGATGTTTTCCACTCATCTTTTGTTTGTTCGGGCGAAAATAAGTTAATCTTGGAAAAATCATCGCTCTACAGAAATCTTATCATTTCCCCTAAACACAAAAAAGAGTTTTGTCGCTTGTCACTCTTGCGTCTCCTTCTTCCACACTCTCTGAATCTCTCATTATCTGATTTTGTTGAGCCCCATGATCTCTTCTGCTCTTATCCATTTTTGGGTGAAGACAAGATATAAGGATTTCTCCTTATTTATGTGCTCTCTACTGTTGGTTCTACGTATATTGTTGGAGCTGGAAGATCAAATTGGATTTGTGATGCTTGTGATAACAAGCCTACTAACTGCTTGCTACAATTTCTCAAAAAATCTGAATTAAATTCACGGTAATCTTGCTATTAGTCGTGTGAATTGAAGATGCATCAATCCATCACAAAACTATCATATGAAGCATAGGAACCAAGCGATACGATAAAGTGCTCTGGAAAAGATAATTTGTCCCTTAATTAAAAACATGTATCAGTTTTCTATTTCAAATGACCAAATATAGGAAAACATAATATTTTCCTGGAATGGCTTATTTAAGAATTTTTTTTTTTTCCAATTACATTACAATTTCCTTGAAAAAAAATGAAGCCTCAAAGCAATCATGAGCCTTTTTTTTCTATGTATGTTCTTAGGCTGTGCCGTCCCATTTAATTTCCATAAATTTGTGACATATTGATTTAACAACTTTTCGCGTAGACACTCGAGGAAAAGGATCATTTGCAGGTCAACTATAAGGTTGAATATGAAATTTGATCATGTGAATAAATCCTGAGACGCTTATCATTTATTTGACACAACATTAAGTGACTAAATTATTTGTTTTTGTCATGTTATAAAAATGGTTACTATCATATGTCAATTGAAAAACCCATTTAGGTGTCTCTACATATGAAGTCACACACGATTAGGCTTTTCAAAATAGATCTAGCGATAAGACAAATAATATAGCCACAAAATTCATCATATGACAACTATCTATTAATAAGTGCAGATGTATGTGTAAATTTTGTTGTGCCACAACCAACTGCTCTAAATAAGTAAATTGTTAAATGAATACGTGATTTAATATTTATATATTCTAATAATCCAGTTCATGCATAGGCCAAACTTTTGACGTAAGTCTGATTGTGAAAATATAAATAAGGTTGTCGCGACCTCTTTTTTCGGCACCCGCAATCGGGTACGAGCGCCTAAGGAGACTAATGGCTCGGCTGAATTTAATTAAGCCCGGACTCTCCCAAGTCCACCAATTCACGACTTTAATAGTTTGAGTTTTTAACCTATAAATCAATTTTTAAAATGGAGTCGCCACTAATCGATTTGGAGTGGGTCGATTAGAAACCCAAGCGAAGTATCGGGAGAAATACTCGCTCCTGCGCAACCAGAGAAATTAGGATCGGGGACTTGATTACACTAGTTAATCGCTAATGCCCTTTCGGTACCTAATCTTGTTTAAACCCTAAGGCTTTTTAGATGTTTGAGAGATTTTCCATGCATTTTTTGGAGGAAAAACATTTTTTGAGTCATTTTCTAATTTTTTGGACACAAAAGGGATTTTTGGGGTTTTTTTTGGTGAAATACAAGTCTTTTTGGCTTTTTCTGAATTTTTTGGCTTTTTTATGAAATTTTGGATTTTTTTGGATTTTTGGCATTTTTTGGAAAATATGGAATATTTTTGATTTTTTGATTTTTCGGAAAATAAAATATTTTTTAATATTTTTTAATATTTTTTGGAAAATAAATTATTTTTTGATTTTCCTCGATTTTTTTAGAAAATAAAACATTTTTTTAACAATTTTTTAATATTTTTCGATTTTCTGGAAATTAAAACATTTTTTAATATTTTTTTTTGAAAATAAAATACTTTTTGATTTTTTTTATAAAATATTTATTATTTATTTATTTATTTAAAATATTATTTTATATTAAAATAATATAAAAACTGACCCGGGTCGGATCCGCGGGTTGGGTCCGACCCGGGCCGGTAACCCGAACGCGTTGCGGGCCCGACTCGGATTTTTTGTCTGTTTTTCTTTTAAGTGTAAAAGCCCAAACCCCCCTTTTTTGGCGAAAGGGCCCAGGCCCACAACAAAATTGGGCCCTTCCCAGCCCGCACGACTAAAACCCTAGGGGAACCGGGTCATGCGCCCGACCCGGTTCCATCCGGTTCGCAGCTCTCTCTCTCTCTCCCACCTCTCTCTACTCGCGGCGCCCATGGAGGAACTGAGGCGGCGGCTTGCGTCGACGACGGCAGCGACGGCGGTCTTCCACGGCGACGATGACTAGGGCGACGACAAGCGGTTGCTGGCGAATCCACTTGGGGAAGCGACGTCACCCAGCGGTGTCTCGGCGGCCGGGACACGGACGACGGTGGCTAGGGTTTCGAGCGGAAAAACGAACGACGGGCGGTGGTTGATACCTTTCTGCAGAGGTAGCACGGCGCAGGGGCATTGCTGGTCGGCTTCGGGGAGGGATCGCGGCACGGTGGTGGACAGATCCAGCCCTTCCCCTTCTGGTTTCCCTCTCTCTCAGCTACTTACTTCGCAGATCTAGAACCGCCTCTTCTCCTCCGGCCTCCGCTGCTCACAGATCCGGGTTCGCTTGCCGCCGGCCTCCCCCGATGTCTCTCGGTGGGAGGTCGTTTAGCTTGCGACCCGATCCTTCGCACCCTTTGCTCACTCTTCGGTCCCCCCCTTGAAGTCTCTCAAGGGGAAGCTCTCGGAGTTCGCCGTGGTGTGGCCTTCCTCTCTGATTTCTCTCTTACTCAACCTCCACACGCTCGGATCTCTCCCCTTCGCTTCTCACTCCGGCTAGATCCGAGCCTCCACCGGCCGGATCTAACCTCCCCGAACTCGCTCACCGGCAACCTCCCCCGAAGTCTCTCAGTGGGAGGTCGGCCGAGCTCGCGACCCGAGTCCTCTCTCGCTCGCTCTTCGATTCCTCCCCCGAAGTCTCTCAGTGGGAAGATCTTAGAGCTCGCTCGTGATCTCTCGTCGATGGAGGTGCTCCTCTATTTATAGGCGAGGAGCAGGCCGGTCGACGGAGGTTCGGCCGTCGGCTCTCGCACGCCGACCGGAGCCTCCCGGTTGAACCGATGTCTCCTTTCAGCATTAAAGGCGCGCATTGAAGGCGCATGTGCGTTGCCCTCCCCTTCGGCGGCCTACCTCCGTGCCTCTCTACCGTAGGCTACCCTTGAGCGCGTTGCCGGCCGCCGCGCGTGATGCACAGAGGCGGATGAGGAAGAAGAAGATAGGAGGAAGAAGAAGAGAGGGGGGCAGGTCGTGCGAAGGAAAAAGAAAGGAAAAGGGTGGGGGCTGCTTTTTTGCTTTTTGCTTTTCTTGTTTTTATTTGTTGTTTTGTTATTTGTTTATTATTTCGAAAAAGACAAAATAAATAAAAACTTAATTAATAAAATAAATAGACTAAAAATTGAGGTGTCAACAGCTGCCCCTCTTTGGAGGTGAGCTCGCAGAGGTTACATTCAAAGATAGACTGATGCCTCAATTTTATCCATGCATGCATATTAGATTATATTTTATTTGGAACTTATTATTCTATGCAGAAAAAGAGCAATATAACTTTACATATACTAAGACAGATAAGAAGATACCTGTAGTTACTTACCGGGAGTGAGTGAGATAGGGTGTGAACCCTGAGTTTTGGCAAGTATCAAGGCGTCATCTTACCTGGTGATATGAAGAGGTTGCTTTTCCAGGGCTCGAACCATTCTTCGGTCGCCTGTTAAAACAATCAATGATTTGTCTAGGACCCGAACCTTTTTTTGGTCGCCTTGACGAGAGACTGCTCTTTCAGGACCCGAACCATTCTTCAGTCGCCTGTTGGAGTAATCAGTGGTCTGTCTCGTACCCGAACCATTCTTCGGTCGCCGTGACGGGAAGTTGCTTCTCCAGAACCTGAACCATTCTTCGGTCACCTGTTAAAACAATCAATAGTTTGTCTAGGACCTGAACCTTTCTTCGGTCGCCTTGACGAGAGATTGCTCCTCTAGGACCCGAACCTTTCTTCGGTCGCCTGTTAGAGCAATAAGTTGGTTTGTCTAGGACCCGAACCTTTCTTCGGTCGCCTTGACGGGGATTTGCTTTTCCAGGACCCGAACCATTCTTCGGTCGCCTGTTAAAACAATCCATGATTTGTCTAGGACCCGAACCTTTCTTCGGTCGCCTTGACGGGAGATGCACCGACCTTTCTCAGGACATCTCATTTGTGAGTGCCTGATTTGTATCGAGGACACCAGTTGGTACCCGACCTTTCTCGGGAGATGCGCCGACCTTTCTCAGGGCATCATATTTGTTGGGGTGTCTGACCTCTGTCAAAGACACTGGTTGGAACCCGACCTTTCTCGGGAGAATGCACCGACCTTCCTCAGGGCATCGATTTGTGGGGTGCCTGACTTCTGTCGAAGACACCAGTTAGAACCCGACCTTTCTCTGGAGGATGCGCTGACCTTTCTCAGGGCATCAATTTGTGGGTGCCTGATTTGTATCGAGGACACCGGTTGGTACCCGACCTTTCTCGGGAGATGCGCTGACCTTTCTCAAAGCATCTATTTGTTGGGCGTCTGACTTCTGTCGAAGACACCAGTTGGAACCCGACCTTTCTCGGGAGGATGCGCCGACCTTTCTCAGCGCATTTATTCTGGAAGATACCTGGACATTCACAAGCATATCAAAGAGTACTTGGATATTCACAAGTACTAACATGAATGATATTTGGGCCTTTGCAGGCGTCGAAATGGGTATTTGGCTGATCATAGGCAATGGACGGGTACTTGGATGATCACAAGTGCGAACTCTTGGAGGATACCTGGACGTTTGCAAGTATCGAAGGGGTACCTATACGATCACATGTACAAACTCTTTGGAGATATCAAGCATCGAAGGGGTACCTGGACGATCACAGGTACAAACTATTTGGGGATACCTGGATGATCACAAGTATCGAAGGGGTACCTGGACGATCACAGGTACAAACTCTTTGGGGATACCTAGATGATCACAAGCATTGAAGGGGTACTTGGACGATCACAGGTACAAACTCTTTGGGGATACCTGGATGATCACAAGTATCGAAGGGGTACCTGGACGATCACAGGTATAAACTCTGAAGCAAGAATCAAGGCATACCTGAGATATTCATGTGGAAATATCGAGGATGGGTCTTGCATATACGTGAAGGTCTCTCACCTCCTGGTAATTGAGAATATTGAGGACGTACTTGGGATATTCGTGAAGATCTCTCACCTCCTGGTAATTGGGAATATTGAGGACGTGCCTCGCATATTCGTGAAGGTCTCTCACCTCCTGGTAAAGGGGATTTGAATGTAGCATGAGGCTTACCTGGATTGCCACAGGCACTTAAAAGGGGTGGAACACCTGGATAGCCACAGGTGTACAAAGTACTGGGATACTTGGATGAACACAAGTATTTAATGATACGACCTGGGACCACTCTGTTGGTCCAAGTGTAAGAAAGCATACCTGGGTAGGCGCCGGTACACAAAGCAGTGGAATGCTTGAACAGCTGCTATTATTTGGGGACAACTCGGGCAAGTTGAGTGTCATGAAAAGGGAGTACCTAGACAAGGGTGGGTACTTGATGATATGAGGATACCTAGACATCAGTAGGTATTCCAAGAGATACTTGGTCAGTCACCAGTACCAATACTCTGGGGACAACTCGAACAGGTTGAGTGTCAGGAAAAGGGAGTATCTGAACGGTGACCGGTACTCAAAGACGATAGGGATACCTAGACAGCAGTAGGTATTTAACAATAAATGGATACTTGGTCAGTCACAAGTATCAATACTTTGAGGACAACTCGAATAGGTCGAGTGTCAGGAAAAAGGAGTATCCGGACGGTGGCCAGTACTCAAAGACAATGGGGATACCTAGACAGCAGTAGGCATCGAAACTCAAGGGACAACTTGAATAGGTTAAGTGTCAAGAAGAGAGTACCTAGACAGTGGTAGGTACCTTAAGACAAATAGAGATATGCTTACCTGGAAATATCTCTGATCTCTATGAGTATGTCTGCTATTTGCATAGTATGCACACATGATTGTATATGCTGTAAATTCATGAGTTCAAATGAGATTCATGCATGATAATTTTGTCAGTTCTGCATCTTTTGATTTCCATTTGGGAAGATTTTGAAAGACAACTTTCATTTAGAATGTAGATGTCTTGAGCATGCCAGATGAGGGACTTTCAGTCTGAAAGGACTTTCCGCTCACTCTCATGGAAAAGGCTATCCTGACCATTGATGCAGGATTCATAAGGACCACACTATCTCACTGTCATCATGTCAGCAAGGGTCCGAGTATTCTCGCAAACGGTACGACTTTACCAATGTGAGAGGTCTTTGTTGAAACTGTGATGAAGTCTTGTTCAGTGGTTCATCGAAGGGGACCATCAAGGTTGAAGCTGATGGATGAAAATGTTGCACGATCACCTCCGGGTTTACAAGTCAAGAACCCTGCGAAAAGAGATAGAGTAATCTTGCTCGTACTTCTTCGAGCGATGCTTATAGACATATGAAATCCTACGTTAATTGAAGTGCCCCTAGTCTGAAGAGACTTTTACAATGGAATGCAACGTAGGCTTGATTCATGTGTAAAAAGGTAGAGCTGGTGATTGCCTTGGCATTTGTCACCAGTCTTTCTTCTCACTGTCAAATGGAGGTTCTATGGACCACAACAGCAACATTTTCTTGGCTGCATTTTTGACTGGGGGGCATTGGCCTTGCTTTTACCAGGCACGCTGCTTTTTTCATGCCCCTATTTTTATTCCAATTCTTCATTTATGGGCATTGACCTTGCTTTTACCAGGTACACTGCTTTTTTATGCCCATGTTTTTTCATTCTTTGCTGCTTGAGAGCTGATCTTGACAAGTTCAAGCAAACGCCTTTGTTAGACTATTGAGTCTTCATCTTTTGCCGGCGTTTTTTATTATGCTACTCAAACGGCAGTAGCTTCTGCTTTGCCTTCATGTGAGGGTGAATTTACAGACTCAATTGAGTTGTACAATAGATACAAGTGCGTAAAGAAAGAATTGCTCTTCGTCATTCTAGGGCACTTAAATTAACGCGAGTGTTCATATGCAATAAAGACACCCAAAGATTGATGCAAGTGCGAGCAAGAAAATTTCTATCTCTCTTCTCACCTTGTGATGCTGACTTGCTTTCGACTTGCCCCAATGTGGGGTGGTTCTTTGACGGGAGCATAGCAGGAATTTGTCAGTGTATGGGGCTCAATGGGGTGAGCGATGGAATGCCTCTCACTATTTTGGTTATCGTACCATTCGCGAGAGAACTCTTTACCCTGTAGTCATGGAATCTTCTGCACTCATCTCACAAGTGTATAGATGGGGGGAACTGTGTGTAGGATATGGCTTGCCTTTCATCATTCTGACGTGCCTCACCCAGCATGCTCAATTAATCTTGTATTCTTCACTTAGCTGTCTATTCTAATAATTCTCAGTGGAATCAGTGATTTAGACAGACAAAATCATCATGTAGAATTCATCTGGAAATGACATGCAACATTTTGAATATGATGGAGTTTGAACTCTTCAAAACAAGTGAATGGTTTTGACTCGCAAAAGACCCTATTGACAACTTTAAGGGCTAACATAATGGTGTTTCCAAATATGTTAGATTTTGAACATCAAAAGGGTTATTCGCAGATGGTTGTCCCTATTGATTAGGAATATGACACATGAATGATCAGTCAGGGTTGGGAATCTGATCGGGCGTCTCTGCTTTTGCCCCTGCAGAAGAGAAGATGTACAAGTAGATCAATTAGTTTGGCCAAAATTAAATGTGAGTTGAGGCCTGAAGATTTTCTGTCATTTGCTTTGGCAATACTTGAGACGCCATTTTGCTTGAGAGAGTCATGCCTCTCATTGATTTGTTATCTTTGTTTTTTACAGTCAGTTAATCCTGCAACATGCTTCTCATTGATTCGTTATCCTTACTCCTGACAGTCAGGTGATCCTGCAACAAACAAGAGGGAATGTGTTAGTCATGAACTCTTTCAAGAGTCGAATAACTGGAATCGATACAACTTTACCCTTCACTGGTTTGCAGATGATTGGGTGAACCTGAAGTGAGAGGGGGACACAAAGTCCTATGTCCCTTGCTTCGTTGGGTCAATTATTCTCTGAATTTGCTCCTGGATGACATGTCTTTTTACACGAAGCCAGGTGAATTTGATGTGGGTCATTCTCATGAACCTCACTGGGCCAATATCGACCATCAAGTTTGGTTTTTGATTCCCAATGTTTCCTGTCAATAGGGAAAATACGTCAAAAGTGAATTCAAAGAAGGGGGAGTATTGATACCAAATTACTCTTCTCCGAAGTTTGTATTTGCTGACTCCTGATGATGTTTGAATATCGATGATAGCCTTGAATATCGATGATAGCCTTTTCGTCTTGGCATAGTTTGACATTTCTTTCGATTGGCCTTCTTCACTTGTGACCATGTATGCATGATTGCTGGTCGTTGATTCATCTTCAACGCCTTCCTTCTGTGGAATTTCTCCTTCTGTCTTTAACTATAGCATCATTGGGCAAAAGTCATGTACCTCAAGCTTCTATGGAATCTGAGATGGACAATCAAAACCTCCAATTCTCTGATGGCAATCACTTCTTGCAAGAGCATGTATCTGAATAGGAAGTCAAGTTTCCAGGTCCTTATTTTGAATAGGGGCTAGAGACCGCTTCAACTGTCTGGATTTCTTCCCTGTTGACAGTAGCCAATTTAAAGAAAGAGAAGCAAATCCTTCTTTGTGCTTCTTGGCTCGTTGAGGCTGGAAGTCCTGTCAATGAACTCGGGACATCCTGCCTTGAGCTATCATGTTATGCATGCTTCAAGTTTGATAATATGCCTGTGCCTATTACATCCCATCTTTTGCATCCTGTAAATAGAAGAGAGAGGTTGTCATTCTCAGTATTATGTTAAGGGAATAAGACTTACCATTTTTTTTGAAGCGGGATGTTCCTTTCTGTTTGCCCCTGCTTTCTTGGGAGGGTGTCATTGAATTCGGTGAGTTCACATAATGTGCTTGCTTTAAATGCCCCCTGTCGCACTAAGTCAAAAGGGACGGGAATGATCTTCTGAGACATGAAGTGAGTGAGTTAGAAAGACAAACATGATTAAATTTATCATCTTGTTTTGACGAA
This sequence comes from Eucalyptus camaldulensis, assembly GCA_019915185.1. Classification (NCBI taxonomy): domain Eukaryota; kingdom Viridiplantae; phylum Streptophyta; class Magnoliopsida; order Myrtales; family Myrtaceae; genus Eucalyptus; species Eucalyptus camaldulensis. The sequence continues at coordinate 4,282,450 of JAHSVA010000014.1, read as the reverse complement.
AGCTTTTGGTGATGAAGTGGTTTTCATTTTCAAAATATTTTTTTGGGGAGAAAAAGCATGAGGAAGCCCAGCCCTCAGTATTCTCCTTGGATGATGTTTTCTTTTCATGGTTGGATAGCATCACCGGGCAAGTTTGGAGTACCGCCTCATGCTCTTAAAACAAAATATTATAACTGCACAATAGAGTACTTGGAATGGAAAATACAACAGTAGCACACTAGACAAGATAAGAGACATGAAATTATAAAAACAAGTAAAACCCATGAAAACTCCTGTGTAAAGGAGCGCTTTGATAGTGCTGGTCTTGAAGCTAAGCGTCTTTGAATTCCTCGCCTTCAGTAGACTCGAAGTATTCGCATGCGATGACTACCTCGTTGAAGTTACGGAAGTGTAACCCATGCAGCCAACAGCGCTGCTTGCAGGACAAAACTTCTATGAACTGCTTCATTAACTCCTCTTCAGCCAGTTGAGGGTGGGTTTGTATCATGAAAGCCCTCCACCTCCTTGCGTATGCTCGGAAATCCTCTATTGCTCTTCTTCTGAAGTGAACCAAGTTCTCACAAGGCAGTTCAGTTCCGATCTGGCTTTGGTACTGATGCAAGAACGTGGAAGTCAACTCATTCCAGTCCTTTAGAAGATAAATGTTTGCTGTGATAAACCATTGCAATGCAGACCCCGTAAGAGTTTCTTGGAATGCCTGAGTTGTGAACGACATCGGGCCATAGTACCGACTCATTTCCGCATGGAGATACTGCAAGTGGGCCACGGGACAAGCTGTGCCGTCATACTTGCGAAGATTGGGTATCCACATTTCTATGGGGCTCATGATCCTATGAGGGCAAGACGGGCTTGATGTATCTTGGTTAGGCCACTGGTTTTCCCACTGCATATCTGTTGTAGTGGTGAATTTTTCTGTTTCAGGGAAGTTGGATTCTACCGAGATTATCCCATTACTTTCTTCTTGGTCAAGGTTTCCGAATGAGGACGAAGTATTGAAGCTATTCTCATGGCCAGAGGATGAGCTCAATACTTCATTAGGATCGTAGCGGATAAAGACGTATGATTCTTCTTTTGACGGGCCTTCATCCCCGGATGAGAGTAGGAAACAATTATACGATGAATCGTCAGTTTCATTGTTGAAATAACGTTGGAAGTCCTTGGGATTGCATTCTAGGGCCGGGAAGTCTTCAGGGTTGTACTCTGGGGAACGCTCGAAGCTTTGGTGCGGTGGCTCGTCAGTAGATGCTGCATCGATCTGCTTAGGCTTTCTTTTCTCAGCCCCTGGTCCAGATCTTTTGAGTAAAGCCCTTCGTTTTGCCAGCTCAATTCTGTCAAAGGAAGTGAGAGACATTTGAGTCTCACTATCTGATTCACTTCCCAAGTTGATAGGGGTTGGTATTCTTTGGACCCTAGCTCTTGGAGTAAGCTTGGGGAGTTGTCCAGTGGTGCCCCGGTCTTGAACAGGCTCTGTGTCTTTGATTTCGTACAAAGGCTCCTTGCCTTTCCTAATGGGAAATCTTCCAATAACATGGGGTTGTTCAGCTGCCCATTTATCATGCAAGGCTTCATTGACATGCTCTTCTCCTATCTCAGCGACTAACGGTTCCTCGTGCTCCATGATCATCAGTTCTTTGTAGGGCAGGGTGATGTCAAGATTATACTCTTGGTGAAAAGCATGAATTAGTTCCCTCCAGGTTTTAAGGGGACTAATATTCCTGACAATGTACCATCGCAAGGCAGGGCCAGTCAAGCTCGATTGGTACGATTGAATCATCCTTCGAACCAGGTAGGCCTGTAAGTAAGTCTCTGGACGAGGGGTATCAGCATACCTTTCGCATTCAGGTGCTTTGAGTTTTTCAGGAATCTCAATGCCGGCGTAATTGGACAGGTCCATCGGATTCTGCTCCTGCAACTGGCTTAACTTTTTCATGATCCTTTCAAACTGTTTATGGTACTGGCTATTTTCTGGCAAATTTGCAGGTGTCATGACGGTGTTTGAGGCAACTATAGAGTTGGGCTCAGCTTGAGTGGATTTCATTTGTCTTGAGAGTTGTTGAAGGACAATGGACATCTGTCCTACGCCGTCTTCAATGTTAATAAGGCGATTTTGCACATCATTCTGATCAGGTCCTATTGCATGAGGCCATTCGCGAGTGATTGGTGGCTGGCGATTCATAGTTACCTGCTTGTTGCGAAAACAATGAATGAGCATGAAAGTAAACAAAGATTGACCCATGGCAATGGTCTAACTGCTTTTTATTTATCAAAAGAGGATTTTATAGACCGCAGATTTCTGACATCTAGAACTTGAAATTGAAAAGACGGAATGAAATATTAGACATTAAACAAAAGTCCCTAAACAATGGGACAAAACTTTCACAATATTAATACTAAGGGGCACATGATTGCTAATTTATATGCGATGGGGAGCCTTGTTCTTGTGAGGACGCTTGCTTCCTTGGGCTGGCTCTGAGGTGTGCATCCAGTCCATTCCCAAATCCCTCTCCATGAGTTCTGCTTGCTCGTGCTGGCTGCTCTCGTTGATTGAGTGAGGGACTGATGGCTTCCATTTTTTCGGGATGCGATGGTTGTGGATGTAGGACATGGAGGCGTGGTGGGCTTTTTCTTCTCCCTCAAGCCCTTCAGGTACCACAATCCTTTTGCGATGGCAGCTGTTCCAGGTTTCCTCAGCAATAGAAATTTCGAATGCATAGTCACGGCTTGTGTTGAAAAGAACTGGAGGGATCATCCTCTTGAAAGGCGGTGGAATCTCCTGAAGGGCTCCATATTGTCGTGCTACCTGATACGGGTAATAGGGAATGGCGCCGGTGAGGCCGAGCAATGGAATTGGGCGGGTGCGTATGTAAGCAAAGCGGGCCCTCTTTTCATGGAACCAACCAGCACACCATTGGAATGCCTCAGGAGCTGGGTCTCTTAGGAAGCTTACCCAATTTAAACAACTTTGATTGGGAATGTATGGTCCTAGAACCATAAATTTTTGTAATGGATTTTCAAAAGCATTTGTTTCAGACGTTCGCATGAAGTCTCGAAATTCGCTTAGGTGAGAAAAGAACCAGACTTGTAAAATTTCAGGAGAGGCTCGCATGATTTTCTCCGAGTTGTCTTTAAAACGATTAAATGACAAGAATGTTTCAGTTAAAATCATGTTGACATAATTCCCCCCTCTTAAGATCTGATCAACTATCCATGCCATCTTGGGAGTTATGGCATTTCTTTGATGGGGGAAGATGATGAGCCCGAAAAAGGCCAGGAGGAAAATTTCACTTTTCTGGGTCATAGGCTGATTTTGGAAACATGCATTCATAAATTCCAGTGGGCAGGTTTTATGGTTATCTTCAAGAATTTGTATCATAGTATGGACTTCAGTTCTTAAAAGCCGTGCTAACCCACGTATCGGGATGAGGCCTGTTGATGGTTTGACAAGCTTTTTCTCAAGAGGCATTCCAATGATGATGCTGTATTCTTCCAGGGTTGGGGTTAGCTCAAACCTACCAAACATAAAAGTAACCGTCTTCGGGCACCAGAAATGTGCTATGGCTTGTATGACTTCAGGGCGAACAGTGATTTGGATCAACGATAGGAGATGACCGACTTTGGCCTTCACACGCTCTTGGGCAAACTGATCTAACTGACCCCACCATCTGAAGAGCTCCGCCTTGGGAGCAGGAATGAACTGGATATCGTCTTTCCCCATCGCATATAAACTGGGACTTGAAAAGTTTATCCTAAATTGCCATGGGCCAAGTAAAAGGAATGAGTAAAAGTAAAGAGATTACTTTTGCTTTTTAAAGAAAAATGGCAAGCACAAAGACACGCGCATGGGACGTGCGGCTCGATTTCTAACTCAGAAGGCTTGGTGAGATTAAAAGGATATCCGCCCGTCGCAGTCTCGCGTTAGCAGCATATCCTCCTAACCTCAGCTAAGAAATTCGGGGAAAAGAAAGGCAACCTCTACATCGCAGTCTCGCGTTCGAGGTCGTATCTTTCTTAACACCATCCTAGAAATCCTATGGCGGCCCAGGTCCGGCGGCCGGGTTGTGTGTGCCATGTGTAGTGTTTAAAACAGTAAAGCATGCACAGCAGTTTATAATCACAAAACATTTTATTTTGACAGAATGAAAAAAAAAAACTTTAAACTATTACCCTGCACAAAAGGAAAAAACCCAAGTCAGCAAGGCATTTAAACAAAGATAAAATGGCCTAAGTCCTCAATTGTCCCCAGCGGAGTCGCCAAGCTGTCGCGACCTCTTTTTTCGGCACCCACAATCGGGTACGAGCGCCTAAGGAGACTAATGGCTCGGCTGAATTTAATTAAGCCCGGACTCTCCCAAGTCCACCAATTCACGACTTTAATAGTTTGAGTTTTTAACCTATAAATCAATTTTTAAAATGGAGTCGCCACTAATCGATTTGGAGTGGGTCGATTAGAAACCCAAGCGAAGTATCGGGAGAAATACTCGCTCCTGCGCAACCAGAGAAATTAGGATCGGGGACTTGATTACACTAGTTAATCGCTAATGCCCTTTCGGTACCTAATCTTGTTTAAACCCTAAGGCTTTTTAGATGTTTGAGAGATTTTCCATGCATTTTTTGGAGGAAAAACATTTTTTGAGTCATTTTCTAATTTTTTGGACACAAAAGGGATTTTTGGGGTTTTTTTTTGGTGAAATACAAGTCTTTTTGGCTTTTTCTGAATTTTTTGGCTTTTTTATGAAATTTTGGATTTTTTTGGATTTTTGGCATTTTTTGGAAAATATGGAATATTTTTGATTTTTTGATTTTTCGGAAAATAAAATATTTTTTTAATATTTTTTAATATTTTTTGGAAAATAAATTATTTTTTGATTTTCCTCGATTTTTTTAGAAAATAAAACATTTTTTTAACAATTTTTTAATATTTTTCGATTTTCTGGAAATTAAAACATTTTTTAATATTTTTTTTTTGAAAATAAAATACTTTTTGATTTTTTTTATAAAATATTTATTATTTATTTATTTATTTAAAATATTATTTTATATTAAAATAATATAAAAACTGACCCGGGTCGGATCCGCGGGTTGGGTCCGACCCGGGCCGGTAACCCGAACACGTTGCGGGCCCGACTCGGATTTTTTGTCTGTTTTTCTTTTAAGTGTAAAAGCCCAAACCCCCCTTTTTTGGCGAAAGGGCCCAGGCCCACAACAAAATTGGGCCCTTCCCAGCCCGCACGACTAAAACCCTAGGGGAACCGGGTCATGCGCCCGACCCGGTTCCATCCGGTTCGCAGCTCTCTCTCTCTCTCCCACCTCTCTCTACTCGCGGCGCCCATGGAGGAACTGAGGCGGCGGCTTGCGTCGACGACGGCAGCGATGGCGGTCTTCCACGGCGACGATGACTAGGGCGACGACAAGCGGTTGCTGGCGAATCCACTTGGGGAAGCGACGTCACCCAGCGGTGTCTCGGCGGCCGGGACACGGACGACGGTGGCTAGGGTTTCGAGCGGAAAAACGAACGACGGGCGGTGGTTGATACCTTTCTGCAGAGGTAGCACAGCGCAGGGGCGTTGCTGGTCGGCTTCGGGGAGGGATCGCGGCACGGTGGTGGACAGATCCAGCCCTTCCCCTTCTGGTTTCCCTCTCTCTCAGCTACTTACTTCGCAGATCTAGAACCGCCTCTTCTCCTCCGGCCTCCGCTGCTCACAGATCCGGGTTCGCTTGCCGCCGGCCTCCCCCGATGTCTCTCGGTGGGAGGTCGTTTAGCTTGCGACCCGATCCTTCGCACCCTTTGCTCACTCTTCGGTCCCCCCCTTGAAGTCTCTCAAGGGGAAGCTCTCGGAGTTCGCCGTGGTGTGGCCTTCCTCTCTGATTTCTCTCTTACTCAACCTCCACACGCTCGGATCTCTCCGCTTCGCTTCTCACTCCGGCTAGATCCCAGCCTCCACCGGCCGGATCTAACCTCCCCGAACTCGCTCACCGGCAACCTCCCCCGAAGTCTCTCAGTGGGAGGTCGGCCGAGCTCGCGACCCGAGTCCTCTCTCGCTCGCTCTTCGATTCCTCCCTCGAAGTCTCTCAGTGGGAAGATCTTAGAGCTCGCTCGTGATCTCTCGTCGATGGAGGTGCTCCTCTATTTATAGGCGAGGAGCAGGCCGGTCGACGGAGGTTCGGCTGTCGGCTCTCGCACGCCGACCGGAGCCTCCCGGTTGAACCGATGTCTCCTTTCAGCATTAAAGGCGCACATTGAAGGCGCATGTGCGTTGCCCTCCCCTTCGGCGGCCTACCTCCGTGCCTCTCTACCGTAGGCTACCCTTGAGCGCGTTGCCGGCCGCCGCGCGTGATGCACAGAGGCGGATGAGGAAGAAGAAGATAGGAGGAAGAAGAAGAGAGGGGGGCAGGTCGTGCGAAGGAAAAAGAAAGGAAAAGGGTGGGGGCTGCTTTTTTGCTTTTTGCTTTTCTTGTTTTTATTTGTTGTTTTGTTATTTGTTTATTATTTCGAAAAAGACAAAATAAATAAAAACTTAATTAATAAAATAAATAGACTAAAAATTGAGGTGTCAACAAAGGTTAATAAGATGCCTAGAAAGATTTGAATTCAAAACTCCACGCTCTAACGCCGTGTAATTCTGCTGTCAATATTAACTAATCAAAAATGTTAAATTGTTAAATAAAAAAACGTGGTTTAATACATAAACATTCCAACAATATATAGACATAATCAAAAGCAATAAATTCTCCCTTAAATTAATCCGTTCTTTTTTGTTATATTTAATATCAGTATAATAATCTTCTTGGTCTAAGTTATGACCTAAAATAACTGGGCTCATCTTCCCTAAAATTATCGGGCTACCATTATAATCGTAATGTTTTATGACCCGATTTTACGGCTATCGAGATTTCGAAAGGGCGTTTTTAAGAACCCTAGCAACGTCTGCTTATCTCCTACTTATAGCGTTGAATAAGAAAGCTCGGTTGATAAGGTCAGCTTTTGCTTTCGGGTTAGGCCATCAAAAGCAATGCATGTCCGAGTACGAAGTCTTTGAGAGAGAACCGTCCTTGAGCGCCTTTGTCTTGACCCCGAAGTGCGCCTTTCGGTCTGAAATATGGGAAGGGGATTAGCGCTCAATTAAGTTAACCAAGGCTGTCGTCCCCCAAAAAAGTCAAAGTGATTTGGAAGAAATACAACTTGACCCGTTTTGTAAGGTTTTGAAACGATTGTGTGATTGTACGCCGTAAGTACGAATTCTGTCGAGGTATTTTGATGAGTTTTACAAATATTGATGAGATGAAGAAATTTGCAAAATGAAAAAACGGGTTTTGTTAATATAATTGGTATATTTCGTGTTATGTGTAATCAATGCTATAATAATGAAAGCTTTTTTATAATATGTGTAATTAATAAGTGATGCGAGAATACTCGTTAGCATAACCATAACTAAAATATTTGTACTATTAAACTAGGCGGAATGTTGTTTACCCTAGGTGTTGAAAATCCCTAGGAACATAAGATATATTCATACACATAATTGTTACTTTATATTTGAATCGCTTCGCATTAAAGGGAATTTATGATCAACAGAAAAATTATCAATTCAATGCTAAATCTATTATATGGATATCAATTCAAACATGAACCTTTAAATTTTTCCAAAATAATTCTACACCTTTATGCAAATAGTGTGGTCCTTCCACCCAATTGTTGCAAAAAATTGATCACATGGCGATTCTCGTAGGACGTTATTTCAAATAAAGTTGTCAACATCAGTGTGCCATGTGAAACAAATATAAATTTAGTCCTAGATTTTCTAATTTTGTCAATTTAGATTTAATGTAGTCATCATCAGCCATCATACGGGAGATGGTCATGACAATTTTGTCAATTTTCCAATTTTGTCAATTTAGATTTAATGTAGTCAATTTTCACTGAAAATTGGTAGTGTGACGGTCGAGTCATCATCGGCCATCCTACTGGCCGTCCTACATAATACACCATCACATTAATAATTTCCAACGAAAATAAATCGCAAATACTATATTAGAACTCGTGCAATGTTTTAAGACTAGTTGGTGAATTTGAAAAATTGAAGTTGAATTGACATACCTACAGTAAATTTAATACCGATCGTATAATTTCTCTGGAAATCGAGGTGACAGAGTTCCTTGGAAAGTTGGACCCTCGAATTCCAGCATTAATGAAAGTGGTGACCATAAAAAGCAATGTGCGTCTCGTGGGGTTCTGAACTTAATGATTGGATGCACCTTACGTGTCGTCATTAAGTCCATTGGATCCAAGCTCAACACATGCATCGAATGGAACAACAATAATGGGTGTGGATTGTGGATATTGCTGTATGACTAAGTTGCGTGTAGGATATGAAAATTGAATTCGAATAGTCAAAATTCTCGATTGAGGAAACACATGCGGCGCCGTACGAAGCGATAATTCACGTGCCGACTTTTGTCACGACGATCTCCCGTAGTCTCTCGGTTCATCAGACGTGCGGGAATGAACGAACCGTCATGACAAAGCAGAGTATAGCTCAAAGCACTTGATTTCCTAATTTGGGAAATTGTCCGTATTGGAGAAAAATAATTTAAAAATAAAGAAAGTTCTGTCCATTTGTCGCACATTCGAAGCAAACACATGCCCTCTTTCTCCATCGTGGTTCTTCGCGTTTTACTCTTCTAGGATACGTGTCCGGAAAAGATGGGTTTATTTAGGAATAAGCGTAGTATGCGGGGAGGAGAAGTTAGCTAGTGCAATATATGTAATTAGGGTTTACCACATGAGTTAATAATCGATTATTGAGCCACAAAGACAATATTCTCGACGGACCACCAGTACTTATATACATCTAACGGCTCCACCTTTTGCAAAGCAGAATCCAATTATTGAACCTAGTATAGGTAATATTTCTATATTGTATTTGTTACAATTTATAGGTTTTTATTATATTTTAATGAAAGATGCTACTGGAAACGTGTTATAGCTAGAGATAAATCACTTCAACGAACAAATCCTCAAAGGGTTGTCATATTTATCCACAATGAAAAGAAAAATACAAGATTTAGGTTTTGGGAAAATCAAGGTAATCGTCCATATTATACATTAAAAAAACACTTGACTTATCCCAGAAAAGCACTTGGATTATCCCAGCCCATCAATAAACATGTGAAGTTTACCACAAAAAGTCGCGAGTCAAGTTCAACTATAACTTCTTTTTTTGAAAGTGCATGTATAACTTTAATAGGTTCCTAAACTAATGATTTCTCACCAAAAATAAGGGGAGGATCGAGCGATTCTTATAAAAAGGTCTGATGCCATATATTGAATCAACAGATTTAGAACCTTTGGTCCGATTCCTCAGTTGTATCATTAGATGACAACCATAAAAAAGGGAAGTATATAAAGAACAAAAGCGTTGTAGAACCATAGGCTCGATTGCTTCGCATATTCTATATCTTATCTTGCCACTAATTAAATAATAAGTTCATGAAGAAAATTGTTCAAAAATTCATAAACTTTTTAATTTTACCAATTAAATCCTTAACATTTTTCACGTTTTGCCACTTGAGTTAATATGATCAAGTTTAGCTAGATCGTAGACATTAGCCAACTTACGTGGTATAACTAGTGCTAATGTGAACAATTTTAATAATATTTCAATATTTTATATGAAAATATTAATAATTTATTTTCTTTTTTTTTATTCCTTTCTTTTTCTAGTTGGTCACTAGGCCTCAACAACTAGCTAGAAGTGAGAGCCACTGAGGTTGATCTTGCCAGCCTTTGGCGAAACTCACCCCTGTAGGCCACTAGTAAGGAAGAGCCTTGCTCACCCCTAGCAACGTCAACATTGTCATCGTTGGGTGTGAAGAAGGTCGACCTTGCGTTGCCACTAGTGAGGCTTGACTCTCACCCAGGAATTGGTGAGACTGGCCTTATGTAGTGACGGCAAGGCTCCCCTTCATCGAGCTGGCCAGGTCGACCTCGCCAGTGGTTGGGGAGGGCAAGCCTCGCCTAGCCAAAGATGAGGAGCCAAGGTGAGGTTGAACTTGTCGACCCTAGCCTTTGGCCAATTGTCGACTATCATCGAGGCTTAGTGATCAGCTAGATGAAGAAGGGAAATAAATAAATAAATAAAATGTTTATATCAATGCCGGTTGCACCACATAGGACAACCTTCATCATGTTAATAATTTTCGGTCAAAATTAGATGGATGAATTCAATTAGTAAAATTAAAATATTTAAGACTAAATTGGTAAAAATATGATAGGTTTAAGGACTTCTGGACAATTTTCCTTAAGCTCAAGGGCTTCCTGAAAAATTAAAGTGCCTAACCGGAGCTAACAAGATTATTAAAGTACCGGGAAGTTTAGTGAAGTCGCAGATACGTACTTGTGGACCATAAACGCAAGCAAAGTCCTCCAATTCTTTCTTTTTGGGCCAATAGCCTAGTCCTCCGATTCAATCAATCGATGAGCAGCTTTCTTGAGTCGTCAACTTCGTGCAAATTCATGCACTTGAATCCAATTCAAATCCTATAAATACCCCCAATTAACCGTCTCTTTACTCCCACTACTCCCATTACTCACCTCTCACCTCTTCCAACTGCCAGCAACTCCCAACTCTTTCTCTCTCTCTCTATTTCTGTGGGCCAAGAGAAAATGGCGTTTTCAATGAGTAGCCATAGCACTCTTGGTGTGTCCTCACTTCTCTTCACAGTGTTCAACATTGCCATGATCAGCTCACAAGCAGCAATTGCCGTGAGCGCAGCCAAGTACTACGTCGTCTCTCTAGGGGCCAAGCCTGATGGGGTCACGGACTCGACACAGGCCTTCGTGGGCACATGGCTCGCGGCTTGTGGCTCTGAGATGCCGGCCACCATCAGCGTGCCGCCCGGGCGGTTCCTGGTGGGAGGGGCCACCTTCAGCGGGCCGTGCAAGAACAACGCCATCCGGTGGCAGATCGAAGGGGTGATCGCGGCTCCCGCGGATTATAACGTGCTTGGGAATGTTGGGACGTGGCTCTTGTTCCAGCACGTGGACGGCATGTCAATCTCCGGCGGGGTCCTCGATGGGCAAGGCGCCGCTTTGTGGGCTTGCAAAGCGTCCGGCAAGAGTTGCCCCGGTGGAGCCACGGTACATACAAATACATCTAATGTCAAATTTCATTATAATCACGCAATAATAATGACACGAGTCTCTCCTAGAAGATGTCGATCTCCATCATGCTCATGTGGCTAGAGTATTTTGTGTAAGTAACTATACTTTTCTAACACAGTCCAACTTGCACAAGAACACTAATAGAAACAAAAACGGACACATCCGTACTCTTCAATAAAATTTAATATTTTATGAACTTCTTGACCAATCATCGAGTGCAAGAAAAATAGAAAAATTATTTAGCCTAACTATCACAATTAGGGTTTTTCTTGCTTGTCAATCAGCATGTGCCCTCTTTAGTGACACTTACGTTTTGACTTATAGTTACTTAAAAGACAAATGTTATTTTTATATACTACTAATTTTTTGTTGTTGGGTGCATGTATCCGAATGCTCTATAGACAATTGTCTTCAGCGACTCAAGGAATATTGCGGTAAGCAAACTGACGTCGCTCAATAGTCAGTTGTTTCACATTGTCATCAACGGATGCCAAAACGTGAGGTTACAAGGAATGAAGGTTTTGGCGTCCGGTGACAGCCCGAACACGGATGGTATTCATGTCCAATTGTCTTCCGGTGTCACGATCATGAACTCAAAAATCGGAACTGGTGATGACTGCGTCTCAGTCGGTGCCGGCACTACAAACCTCTGGATCGAAAACGTTGCTTGTGGCCCGGGCCACGGAATCAGGTAATTATGCTAGCTAAACCCCAGGAACAAAGAAAAAAACCCACAACTCGAAACTATTAAATCTGCTAATTGACTCAGAACTCAAGAAATTAACAAGTACCACATGGAGTGGCCAAAATGTTAAGTCTCTTCGGGGATCTTACTCGTGCTTTTGATTTCCTCGCAAAAATCAAAATATTCTACCATATTTAGAAAGAAAAGGACGTGATTCGAGTGAAAGATGGTAATTAATATTTTCAGAAATTATATAATATATTGGATCATGGTTTTACACAGCATTGGAAGCCTAGGGAAGGACCTTGAAGAGGCAGGGGTTGAGAACGTGACGGTCAAGAACGCTGTGTTCCGAGGGACACAAAACGGATTGAGGATCAAATCTTGGGGCAGACCCAGCACCGGATTTGCCAAGAACATCCTCTTCCAACATGCCGTCATGTCCAACGTTAATAACCCAATTGTCATCGACCAAAATTACTGCCCCAACAACATCAATTGTCCTGGTCAGGTATGTGTCTAGACATTAATCGATTAATCAATTTAATTGTTTGCGTGTAATAAAGACTAAAAAGTCTTTTCTTCATTAAATCGAAAGTTGACATAGATCACCATAAATTTGGACAAGTTCTGTCGGGTTAGATTAATAACGACATGTAGATTTGGGTAACCATTGTTATAAACAATAAAGCGTGCAACCTGGCAGTGAGCCTAGGGAAAACAACATGATTGAATCGATCATAGTTAAATAAAGATCAGTTCATTCTACCATGATTTAATCATCACAAGAATTCGTTTAATAGCTAGTAGATTAGTCCAAAATGCATGCAACTGCCATCAAAACCATCATTGAGCGAGATCATACAAGTTATTCTTGTTGTAAATTTCATCTCTACTTACGTCAGTAAGGAAATGAAACCATTGATTTCTTTTTTTTTTTTTTTTAATCAATTACATCGATCACGGTTCATATGTCATGCAAAACCTCAAAAAGGACTAGCTCAAATGCTCCATTAGACCTGAGTTCATTGCAATGAGTCCACGCAAAATTTTCCTCTTCTTTTTCCCATTTGTCCGCGTCCAGTTTAGGGTCTTATACACAGTTTGTCTATTCTTACCGCTTCTAACATTGATTTCATCCAACCAGTTTTCAGGCGTAAAAATTAGCGACGTGACGTACCAAGACATTCGCGGGACATCAGCGACCGAAGTGGCTGTCAAATTTGACTGCAGTCTGAAGAACCCATGCACAGGAATAAGATTGGAAGATGTGAAGCTCACCTACAAGAGCAATCAACAACCGGCTCAAGCTTCCTGCGTCAATGCTGGTGGATTGGCCTTTGGCCTGGTCCAACCCTCAAGTTGCTTATAGTGCAAAACATTGAATGTGATCAACCGAATGTTGTAATATATGTACTGTGTAGAAGTAAAAATCTATAGTGGTGGTAGATTACGTGTATCTTGTGGATATTGCTTGAGCCTGTGGCTGTTTCCTAGCTTGATTATGAAAAGGCTGGTCTGAAGCCTGGCCTTGCAATGTTAGCTTCGTATTGATTGCTTGTTGCATTCAACTGACTGATGAAATACACAAGGGTTTAAGTATTAGATACTGTTGAAAATGATTCCCATATTTATTATGAATAATATACAAAATAGTGACTATCGATCACAAAAATGATATTGTTTAATTCAGAGGATCCTATTATATTCCTTGAAATTTAAGTTTCATGTCGCACTTAAGGCAACGGGCCAAAATAACATAGCCACAAATTAATCATATCACAGTTGTCTAATGATAAGTGCACTTATATATAGACATAATCCAAAACAATCGACTTAACACTTGAATTTTTATTATATTCAATCTCAGTATAACAATTCTTGAACTAACTTATGTCCTAAAACAACAGGGATTACACCTTCTCTATATTTTTTGGACTCATCATAATCTCACAATGCTACGATCTGATTTTACAGCTAGCGAATTTATTTTAGAAAATGATTTTAACAACCTTTCTACTTACAGTTTTTAATAAGGAAGCTCAATTTGTAAGGTTAGCTTATGTTTTCTTGGGTGGCCATCGACCGAAGTCTCAGCGGCTTTGAGGAAACCGTGCTCAATCGAGTATCAGACGTTACTTTAAAGGAATTTATTTTGAAGAAAATATGAACTTGCACTATTGCACAATGGCTTTGTTTTTCTTAATTGACTTGCACAAAGTGAATTTACTTTAAAAGGAATGTCAGAGAAAATTGAGAATGTCCATTCATGCCGATGCAAGCGTTCTGTTCTACACCTACAATGGGTCTGTATCATCAACTTCAAGCCACTAATCGAGCATGCTGGAGAAAATATGTATTACAGGCGTTAGACAAGCCATTTTTCCTTCAAAAGCTTGAGCTGCGAGTAGATAAGCGTACAATGCATACGTAGCATATTACTAACGATGGGGATACACGAAGAACAAATTGAATGAGCAGAAATGGTCATGCCCCGAAAGGACTGGGTGAGGAATATCTCACTGAATCTCAATGTCCTCCTCCATCCCAAAAGTCAACATGTGTTGTTGTGTGGCTTCAGGATCCGTGGTCCATCTTGCTTAATTGAACTGATTTTTGACTAGGAGAACAATAAGAAGACCCTATTCTTAGTCGTGATGGTTGATATAAAGTGGGAGCCTCGAATGCAGCGAGTGGAAGCTCGGGCACGGGGACTTCTGGCTGAAGAAACCTGATAATTTGTCATGCTTTTGGCCTTCTCTTGGGATCTAAATGAATACACCACAATCCCACCGTCATCAAGCATTCCATTTCCTTCCTATTGAAGCTGAACCCAACGTCTCATCCTCTGCTTCAAGCATACATCTAGCAAGGTAAAACTGCCAAATCCACTTGTAGACGGGGACATCAAATTCTCCTATCTGATAGGTCTTCCTACCATAAGTTATTTCTAGAACCACGACCCTAAAGCTGAATATGTCGAACTCTCTAGTGGCCTTTCGTCCATTAAGATGTTCTGGTGCCAGATAACCGTACGTCCCAACCTCGTCCATCGTTTGAGTCTTGAAATGGGGGCTGATGAGCTTAGCTACTCTGAAGTCACCGAGCTTAGTGTTGAAGTCCGCAACCAGCAATATGTTGGCTGATTTTATATCTCTGTGAAGAATGCATTGCTCTAGTTCTTCATGAAGATAATTAAGGGCCAATGCCAGGCCTAGTGCTATCCTGTACTTTACATCCCAAGACAAAAATTTTCGAGTTCCAAAGAGATGATTATCAAGGCTACCATTAGGCATGTATACATAAATGAGCAAATATTCACATTTCTCCTGACACCATATAATCAATTGCACCAGATTTCACTGTGCGGCTTATTATCTTAACTTCATCGATGAAGACCTTCTCGGAATGATTGGGTCTGGTGAAGATTCTCTTGACAGCAACCAAGCGACCTATACATTTCCAAAGTCCTTTATAACTTTGGCAAGACCGTCCTTGGCCAAGCCTTTGGTCTTGTGAGAAGACACTCGTAGCTACAACCAACTCTTGATAAGAGAATTTTAGTGGCAATGCTCTTATCTCTTTGTCAATCAGTCAGAGCACAAAGCTCGTGTTTTCTCCTCATCTTGATCATAAGCAAGCAAGACCCTGCTCTTATCTCTTTGTCAATCAGTCAGAGCACAAAGCTCGTGTTTTCTCCTAAAAAATGTTAAATTGTTAAATGAAAACGCGGTTTAATACATAAACATTCCAACAATATACAGACATAATCAAAAGCAATAAATTCTCCCTTAAATTTATCCGTTCTTTTTTGTTATATTTATATCAGTATAATAATCTTTTTGGTCTAAGTCATGACCTAAAATAACTGGGCTACATCTTCTCTAAAATTATCGGGCTACCGTTATAATCGTAATGTTTTATGACCCGATTTTACGGCTACCGAGATTTCGAAAGGGTGTTTTTAAGAACCCTAGCAACGTCTGCTTATCTCCTACTTATAGCGTTGAATAAGAAAGCTCGGTTGATAAGGTCAGCTTTTGCTTTCGGGTTAGGCCATCAAAAGCAATGCATGTCCGAGTACGAAGTCTTTGAGAGAGAACCG
Organism: Eucalyptus camaldulensis; assembly: GCA_019915185.1. Taxonomy (NCBI): domain Eukaryota; kingdom Viridiplantae; phylum Streptophyta; class Magnoliopsida; order Myrtales; family Myrtaceae; genus Eucalyptus; species Eucalyptus camaldulensis. The sequence goes on along the minus strand of JAHSVA010000014.1, from coordinate 4,266,499 downwards.
TCCTTGAGCGCCTTTGTCTTGACCCCGAAGTGCGCCTTTCGGTCTAAAATATGGGAAGGGGATTAGTGCTCAATTAAGTTAACCAAAGCAGTCGTCCCCCAAAAAAGTCAAAAGTGATTTGGAAGAACTACAAATTGACCCGTCTTGTAAGGTTTTGAAACGATTGTGTGATTGATGAGCAAACCTAGAAACCGCACTTTTTCCTTGTTTTATTATCTTTTGCTACGAATGCTATGTGCAAGTACGTACGCCATAAGTACGAATTCTGTCGAGGTCTTTTGATGAGTTTTACAAATATTGATCTGATGAAAAAATTTGCAAAATGAAAAAATGGGTTTTGTTAACATAATCAGTATATTTCGTGCTACATGTAATCAATGCTATAATAATGAAAACTTTTTTATAATATGTGATTAATAAGTGACTTGAGAATACTCGTTAGCATAATCATAAATGAAAAATTTGTACTGTTAAACTAGGCGGAATGTTGTTGACCCTAGGTGTTGAAAATCCCTAGGAACATAAGATATACTCATACACATAATTGCTACTTTGTATTCGAATCGCTTTGCATTAAAGGGAATTTATGCTTAACGGGAAAGTTATCAATTCAATCCTAAATCTATTATATGGATATCGATTTAATCATGTGTTGGACGCAAATTGCGCAATCCCAGGATCTCCATAACCAGAACAAGAATGTAATTGAGTAAAAAGATTAACGCACCTGTTTTGGGATCCATTGTTCTTGAAGCGGAAGCGGAAACACAATGTTTCACGCGCAAGTCATTCTCCTCTATTGCCCTCCGTATCACTGGCTCAATGAGGCGGCCCCTCTCACGTTTAGCGTTAGGTAAACGCCCCTTAGGTGAGGATACATGTGAGAATTAGGGTTAGAGGAGAGACTTGAGCACTATTTATAGAGTTTCCAGCCAGTTCCCCTCCTTACGGGCCAGGCTCAACTCGGCCCACACTAGCCAGCTCATATTAGACTAATTAAGAAACCTGCTATCTCACCTTAGACCAAACCCCGTAAAATGATAAACGTTAAACGGTAAATTACAATATCAATTAATGTAGTCCACAATTAGAAAAACTCTTACATTCTCCCACTTGGACTATATTAATTGAAATCGTACTGTATGTGCGCACATTGGTCCAGAGATAATTCTTAATAGTCAATTCTATCCCATAAAGTCTTAAACACCGAATCATGGCGGTAACTGCATGTATACACACAGAGCCTTCCATGGTCACGAATGTTCTCAACTTTATTGATATTGATTCAATATGGTAGTGTGTCAAATGGATAACATCTCTCATAGAGAGATCCCATTTGTCAGTCACCATTCTCTTACCTTAGGTGTCACAAAAACTTGTGCCACTAGAGAATGCTTTATGGTTCCAATGAACCTACATATGTCTTGCCTTTATGGTTAACCTTTCTTTATGTATCACAAGACATATGCACAAGGCTAATAACTGGATGCCTGGATGCCCCTAACCTTCACTCAAGGTTTATACAATCCCTTGAGACTTTATCAATATATATTCAATATAATAACAACACATTCAAAATATTTTATTGAATGCAAAAGTTGATACATATCAAACCGTTACAAAGTGTAACGAACACAGATGAAATATTTATCAAAGTAAAGCCAAAATAGCTCCCACTAAACAACAGTATCCGAAGATACTCTTAGGCCCATGCTAATAACATGTCATTCAAATACATATGGGCGTAGGCCTTTAGTTAGTGGATCTACAATCACATCATCTGTGAAATATATATTATATTAAAACGTCACCTTTCTGTACCGTTTGCTTTTGGTCAAAATTTTTGACTACCATATATTTAGACCTCTTGAGACCTCTGTAGTAAATAAATATTACTACAGATTCTGTTATCTCAATACAACTGTATGGGTCTATCCATAAAGTTAAAACGATTAACTTCTTCATGAGGTTTTGGAGCCTAATAGCCCAAATAACAACATAAAAGAATGTTACCAAAACTGCTTACATAGTAGAAGATGACATAGAACTTTATTTATTGCAGTTACTGCTAACATAAATATGTATTCTGTTATTGATTGCATGTCATCAAAACAGCCTGCAAAGTTTACATCTAAATACCCTACTAACTGCAAGAATTGAACATGTCTATAAATTAGCATATAATCTCTTGTTTTCTTTAAGTATCTTTAAAATCTTCTTGGCAACAACACAGTGATCACATCCTGGATTTGATTGATATCTGCCTAGAAGTCCCGTCACAAAGACAACATTTAGTCTAGTGCAAATTCGAGTATACATTATACTTTTAAGTGCACTGACACAAGGTACACCATTTAATTAGATTTTCTCAATATCTAAATAAAGACAATGTGATAGATTTAGTCAATCACCCTTAGCAACAGGAGCAATTCCTTGCTTGCAATGATGTATATTGAATATTTCTAATATACAATTAACAAATGTCCTCCGAGAAAATCTAATATAATATGGCAAAAACAATCCTTACAGACCTCAATACAAAGGATATAAGATGTATCAAGGTCACAACTTGTAAGCAAAACATCATGTACATAAAGTATGAGAAAAAATAAATTTCCTCCCACTGACCTTGCAGTATATTGAATTACTTTGTTCCCAATTGAACAAAATAACAACACTACGAAACTTTAAGAATATTGTCTGGAAACTTGCTTAAGACCATGAATTAGAACTTTTCAGTCTACATACAAGTTTACTTGAATCTGCTCCAAAATCATCCAATTGCACTATATAGATTTTGTATCTATTTGGCGTAACTCCATATCAAAATAAATTATTAATGTCACATTCACTCTGAAAGAATCTTTTAAAAATACTAGAAAGAAATATTTATTTCTTCACTATAAACAATCCACCCCTCTTTCAGAGTGAAAACTTTAGTTACCAATTTGACTTTAAATTCCACAATTTTTCTTTGAAATTCTTTTAATTTTGTACGCCAATTTGCAACTAATGAACTTGTAATCTTTAGGCAAGTAAGTTAGTTTCCAAACACTATGATGTTTCATAGATTATATATCGCCTTTTTATGGCATCTAATTGTTGACACCTAAATTTTGACTAATCATTTAATAATTAATTGCATGAAAATTTAGGGATTAATCTTTAAACCCTAAGAAAAAATAAGTAAAATTGCATTTTCATGTAGTCGCATTTGCATCGATGCTAAAAGGCAACAAGACGTAGCGGCTCATGGTTGATTACATGCACAAAAAGACGGTCTCTCTCTGCTGGTCTGAGCACGCAAAAGAGCGAAAGTCAAAAAAAAAAAAGAAAAAAAAAAGAGAGAGGAAGGAAGTTCTTGCACGCCCGTTGTCTCTCCCTCATTAATGCATGCGCATGCACGCACAAATTCGGCGGACGTGCGGACTCTAGAGGAGCCCTTAGAGAAGGAAAATGAGCCCATGAAATAATATTAAATAATATGCTCTCTCTCAAGTGTGGGTTGTTAGGAGAAGCAACAAGAAATTTGCTGAATGAGGAAGCAAATAACAAACAAGAAAAGTCAAAAATTGTGGCTATCCTATAGAAGAGAGGGACAAGTAGCTGTATAAGAAACCCCAAGCATGCAGAAGAAAGAAGAACCCATGAACGTGCATTTTCTTCCCCTCATTAATGCATGCACATGCACGCATGGAATGGGGGACGTGAAAATTCTACAAAGTCTGCAAGAAGATGGGCTCACAATTTTATAATATTTTAAAGTGAGTTGTTGCAAGGAATTCTCTCTTCCTTGGAGAACAAATCAACTGAAGAAGAAAGAAGCTCCTGCATGTCCATTGTCTCTCGCTCATTAATGCATGCACATGCAGGCACACAATTCAGCGGATGTAAGGAGCCTCAAAGAAGCAAGATGAACTCATAAAATATTATAAAATAGATGGATTGTCAGGCGGTGGCCACCATATTTGAAAAAGAAGAACCAAACTTGAACAAGCAAGGAAAAGTTGTGGTTGCCTCCTATTCACCTGTTCACGCTTAAGTCAGATGTTGCCTATAAATAAGCAAGGATCCTTGGGAGAGAAGGGGGAAGGAGAACGAAAAATTGATTGAAGAGGTTTTGTGAGAGCTATAAAAAAAGAGAGAGCCGTAGAGAGACACACGAGTGGAGAGAAAGGAAAAGATTAAAAAAAAAAAAAAAGAGAGATGCTCGTCGAGAGAACCAAGGAAAAATGAAGTGAGGGGAAAAATTTCGAAGGAGAGAGAGAGCAGAATGAAAAAAAAAGTTCGCGGGAGGGGCTTTCCTTTCGGTTAAAAAGAGAAGAATAGAATAAGGGAGACTTTTGTCAGAGAAAAAAAATGAAGTCAGGGGGAAGAGATTAAAAAAAGGGAAAAAGCAGAGAGAGAGACTGCAAAGAGTGGGACGTGAGAGAAAAGCGTGTGCAGCAGAAGAAAAAAAAATGGAGAAAAAGGAAAAGGAGAGCACTGTTCATTGTCTCCTTCGTGCAGCCACCGCCGCGACCCGCTTGCTGAGCCATCGCGTCTCTGCTCGACCTGTCTGCCGCACCTCCGCAGTCGCCGTTCGTTTCCTTGCGATTTGCGGCACCCGCGAGCCTCCCTCGCCACACGAAATCTGCGCCACTTGATCCGACCGCCGCTGCTGCGCCGCCCCGAAGCCAGCCGCGACTGCTGCGCCATTGCTCGCCAGTCCGTCTCGCCTGCAGCCCCCGCCGGCTCAAGACCCACTTGTTGCCCGCGACCAGCAGATCTGCCCCTACACCCAGTAGATCCGCCTCCACCTCTGCTCCACCAGCCCGACGAGGCTGCCTTTGTGCCGACCCGTAACGACCCCGACATTGCTCCTGGTCCGTTGGTCGCCGGTCTGCTTGCCACCGCCCCTTCGCCGGTGCCCGAATGACACCAGCAGCGCCCGAGTTCCCCTGCAACAGCCGAGGCCCGAGCCCTCGCTCCGACCCGCGACACCACTTCTGGTCCTGCTCCGCAGCAACCCGAACCAGTCACTGATTTTTCTTCCCTGCAGCTCTGAATTGCCGGACCTCGCCGTAGCTCCGCCCCTCTGCGACCTCCGATTGGCGGTGACGCCACCGCCACAGCCGCCGCCCCTCACTGGAGTCAGCGACCAGCCGCACGAGCACAAGCCCTGTTTTGGAAAGAAAAAGAAAAAAAAAAGGGAAAAATACATTAGGTAGTTTTCTTTTATTTACTCTATTTTATTTTTCTTTCTTAGTAGAATTATTCCTTAATATGTGGTTGAAATTCCTGACATGAAATAGCCCATTAAATTAGTGATTGTCAGTCCGATTTTCTCGCCCGAAATCCGACTCGCAATTACTCAAAAAATTGCCAATCCGATCTCCCGCCCGAGATCCGATTCGTGATTTATGTGAAATTGGCCAACCCGATCTCATGCGCGAGATATGATTCGTCAATTTGGGTATCAATATGGCTTGATTTATTGTGGTGTTACTTAAATTAGTTTTCTTAAAATAAAAAAATGTAGTTTTAGGGTTTGCATGCTCATAATAAGAATTTTATTTCGAATTTAAAAAAATACAAAAATCAAATCAATTAATTTAGGTTGCTAGTTCAGTTTTTTAACTTAGGTTTCATGTTTAATTGCTTGACAATTTTTAATTTCGAAATCAATACAAAAACATGAAAAAAATGCAAGTTAGATCAGGGCTAGGGTTAGCGTATTTAGTCATTTCGTTTAAAAAATAATAACAAAAAAAATGCATTTAGGATATTAGTTTTTTAAGAATTGAACATGTCAATTTAGAATAGGAGTTTTTATTTTTACAACAGAAAAATCCCAAGAAAAATTAATTAATTTAGGATGCTAGTTTTTTTGTAGGTTGCATAATAGGTTTTTTTTTTTTTTTAAATCCGTGTTTTAGAAGAGATAACATGTCCTTTTAATTCTCACTCTAGTAGTTTTTTTATATAGTGTTTTTTTAATTACGAATTTTCATAAAAAAAAATCATCATGCATTTTAGAATAGAATTGCATGTCTCATTTTAAGTTTAGATCAATTTGCATCTTAGGTTAGAAGTTGCTAGATTAAAATAACGTCTTAGTTTAAATTAGGATTTAGCATGACTTAATCCAAAGTTTAAATTGGATGGAATTTTAATTTAGCTAGTTTTTTTTTTTTGCATTCTTCTTAATTTTGAATATCATGAAAAATACAAAAATTTGTCTTTAGATAAACTAATTTCAATTTTTAGGATAAATTGCACTTTTAGGAATAGAAATATCATGGGTACGTCATGTAGGATTAGGCTCATTTAATTAAAAATTGCCTGTCATTACAATTAGGTCATTTTGATTTACATATTCAATTATTGCCTGTTCATTAAGAAAACGCAAAAAAAATATATTACTCACGTCATGTAGTTTAGAAAACATTGTCATGCCATTCCATGTTAGATTAGTAGCATGCATTGCATATTGCATGATTCTCATTAAATAAGTAAAAAAACCAAAAAAAAAAAAGGGAAATTGCCTGTTAATTAGAAATCATATCTAGGTCTGTTGATATGAATTCTGATCTAACAATGCAGATGCTTTCGTTGTTATGAGGTAAGTCCTGCAATTTATTCATCGCTTCCTTGGGTGTTAAATTGGTGGTTTGCGCATCCGCATGATCACATCACATGTTAGGATGATAAATTAAAATCAATTCAAGCTGCCTGCAAAATATTTTTCAAATAAAAAAAGAAAATGTACCGAAATGGCGTTAGAGAAATCTAGCGTAATCAAGTCCCCGAACTCATTTAATCTCTGGTTTGTAAGAGTGAAGTAATTCTCCGGTTACTTTACTTGGATTTCTAATCGACCCACCCAAAATAGATTAGTGGCGACTCCATGATAAAAATCATTTGCATATTAAGAACTTGAATCTAAAGTCGCGAATTGGTATGAGCTTGGGAGAGCCCGAGTTAAGTCTAGGCTTAACAATCCATTAGCCGAACCCTTAGGTGGTCCAACCCGCTTCAGGGAGGTCGCGACACTAATCACATATTTGATTGAGAATAAGAATCGACATTTATAAATGTCATTACATCAACCATATAGTGGATATTGTAATCATGTTCTCACAAATAGACTATATAGTCTGATGGTATAACTGATCGTCTTTCCTTAACAAATCTCCTTAATAAAGCTATAACCATTTCATTCTAAACTTGAGAGGTTTGAAAAAATTTCATCATAAACTATATCAAGAATAGTATCTTGAACCTCATCAAGTTTAGTCTATGGTACAGGAGATTCCACAATTGTCTGTATCACAATTATCTATTTAGGCAAAGACAAAGACACAGTGATTTTCCATCATACTATTATCCTTAATAGTCTGAGAGCAGCTATCCTCGTCAAACTGTAGAAACTTTACAGTATGTGATTCCATAATTCTTATATCTTCTTTAGAGTCTTAAAATCAATACCCTTTTGAACAATCTAGGTAAGATACAAAATAATTCTGAATGAGTCTAAATTCTAACGCCTCTAATATTGGATTAGATAATCTCACTTCTGCATAACACCTCTAAATTTAATATGATTCAAATAATCTATGTCTAGTGTATAACTCAAAAGAAGTTTATGAAACAACTTTGATAAGAGACACCTTTTGTATGTGAAAAAGTTGCTTTCATAATATCAGACCACAGAAAACTAGATAAATTGGTCTTACTAATCATACTCATCACCATGTTCATTATGGTGTATTTATACCTTTCGGCCAAATCTTTTTATCAGAAATTTCAGGTATAGTAATTAAATTACCACCCCAGAATCTACCAAGTATTTGACAAATGATCCTTTAAGCTATTTCGCATTGTCATACTTGCCAAAATACTCACAACCATTGTTAAGCCTGACATCCTTTTAAGACCTTTGTCTTAGTCATTTTCCTTAAATAGAAAACTTTCGGAAACAACCTTTTAATTATATACGAGATGTATATGTCATTAAGACTTAAACACAATCTTTGCAGATGTGTCATAATTTCAATATCAAACAATACATAATTTCAAGCAACTAAGGCTTCTATCATCTTATAGCAGTGCAGTCCGTAGACAAATCTCTTTTCAAGTGTTCCAGAATGGAATGCTTCATGGACAGTAAGCAAATTCAATTGCTCTTTTCTCAAACAACAAATTATATGTCCACAACTTAAAATTTGAAGCAGTAAAAAACCTCAATAATAATGAAGTTATTAATTACAGAAAAGGTTGTATATAATTAGCAGCATGTGAGTATTGTGTAACTTGACGTACAAGTACACATCCAGAGAGTTACATGCAAAATCACATAATCACCTTTGGACAAAATACATGACATGCAATTGTACACTCCCCATATGATAAGGGTTATGAGAATATATTCTACTTTTCGTGAATTCATCACCTTTGGGCATATGAACCATTAAGATCGGTCACTCCTCCACCACACTATCATGTATCCCTCCATGAACTAATACACAATCACCTCCTTTGGGAGTATGACTATGCATTAGATTAGGAAACATCCCAATCATCATACGAGACCGAAATTTCTCAAACGCAATCAAGCGTGCCACTTTGGTGGTCACTACTCAATTGAATTATTAAAATTCTCTCATACTAAGGATATAAACTTTACTCCTCACATATACTATATACATGTGATTTTAACTTTAGTGATAGGGGCAGCATATCACTAAAATCACATATCATGCTAATTATATTGCTTTATCAATTAATAAAAAATTAATCATATATATATATATATATATATATATATATATATACAGTGAACCTGAAAGACAGATTCCAATGAGATCATTGATTACAGTAACAAAAGAAACTTCTCATAACATAGAATAAAACATCTTTTATGCACCCCAACTACATATTACCAGAACAACATAAAAAGAATGTTGATCTAAAATATCTCTCACAAATTAACATCAATAGTAATACAGGGTACACCAAATTAATAAGCTTGATAACTGATCAACTATTGCTCATGAGTTTCATACAGCAAAACATGACTCCAAGGCCAACAACTGATTTATTAATCAATTTTAGGTAACAAATATCATTGCTTCAACCAGTGGCCTATAAATTGAGTCAAACCACAGAACTAAATATCTAAACTATAACAGTAGATACTATTACTCTGCATAAATATTGTCATATTCCTTAACCATAAAAATATTTAATTTGATAGACATTAACAAGTGACTAGATGAGTTCATGTACAATATGTAGTAATTTAATCGACATGCATTACTCACATACAGCAGATATGTTAATGAAAAACAATCAGTTTGGTCACGAGTTCGTAAAACGTTCATCATTCAAAGAATACTAGCGTGTCAAGGAGTATACTTGAGCAACAAAAGTTTCATAACTTTTACTGTTTCTCATTATCTCAAGATATATTCAATTAGTATCTCATAAAGATTGAATTTCATTAAGCCAGCTTCAGTTCACAATAAAGTTTGATTTTTATTGATGAAGCACACATTTATAATGAATATGTGATAATATACCTATAACCCAACACTTATATTTCCAAAATTACAAAAAATATAAGAAAAATACGCAAAAATACAAGTATTTAGGGTTCCGTATGTATTTTCACATCCATAAAATCATCAAACATATAAAATAAATATACCACGAGATAGGAAATCACCATACGAGTCCAACGCGCCAGCCACGCGCTGAAAGGAGTCTCCACGCACCCACACGCGCCGCTTGAGTGCGAGGCGCGTGGATCACAGGCGCGGCGCGGGTTCGACGCGCAGGAGGCGCGTGGCCGCGCGTGGGGGCGCGTGCGTCCTTCTCCGGCAACGCGCCGCCCACGGTTTTCTTCGTCTCATCGAGCCCAGTCCGAATATATAATTTAATTTAATTTTTATAGAATGAAAAGTCTCGAAAATCGCAAATTAGGGCAAGATCCGCACTAATTAGGGCTAATCCATACAAATTATGGCAAAATCAATTGCGTTCAAGTTCTAGGGTTATGGAGGCTCTGATACCACATGTTGGACGCAAATTGCGCAATCCCAAGATCTCCATAACCAGAACAAGAACGTAATTGAGTAAAAAGATTAACGCACCTGTTTTTGGATCTATTGTTCTTGAAGCGGAAGCGGAAACACAATGTTCCACGCGCAAGTCCTTCTCCTCTATTGCCCACTGTATCACTGGCTCAATGAGGCGGCCCCCCTCACGTTTAGCGTTAGGTAAACGCCTCTTAGGTGAGGATACATGTGAGAATTAGGGTTAGAGGAGAGACTTGAGCACTATTTATAGAGTTTTCAGCCAGTTCCTCTTATTATGGGCCAGGCTCAACTCGGCTCATACTAGCCAGCCCATATTAGACCGATTAAGAAACCTATTATCTCACCTTAGATCAAACCCCGAAAAACGATAAACGTTAAACGGTAAATTACAATATCAATTAATGTAGTCCACAATTAAAAAAACTCTTACATCATGAACTTTCAAATTTTCCCAAAATAATTCTACACCTTTGTGTGAATAGTGTGATCCTTCCACCAATTGTCGCAAAAAAATTGATCACATGGCTATTCTCATAAGACGTCATTTCAAATAAAGTTTTCCATATTAGTGTGCCATATGAAACATATATGAATTTAATCTTAAATTTTCTAATTTTGTCAATTTAGTCTTAATGTAGTCATTTTAATCAATTTTGACTGGTAGCGTGATGATCGAGTCATCATCGACCATCTTACCAATCATACTACATAATACACTGTTACAGTTACATTAACAATTTCTGACAAAAATAAATTGCAAAGACTATATTAGAACTCGTGCAAAGTTTTAAGACTAGTTAGTGAATTTGAAAATTTGAAGTTGAATTGACATACCTACAATAAATTTAATTCCGATCATATAATTTCTCTGGAAATCGAGGTGAGAGAGTTCCTGGAAAGTTAGACCCTCGAATTCCAGCATTAATGAAAGTGGTGACCGTAAAAAGCAATGTGGGTCTCGTGGGGTTCTGAACTTAATGATTGGATGCACCTTACGTGTCGTCATTAAGTCCATTGGATCCAAGCTCAACACATGCATCGAATGGAACAACATTAATGGGTGTGGATATTGCTGTACGACTAAGTTGGGTGTAGGATATGAAAATTGAATTCGAAGAGTCAAAATTCTCGATTGAGGACACACATGCGGCGCCGTACGAAGCGGTAATTCACGTGCCGACTTTTGTCACGACCATCTCCCGTAGTCTCGGTTCATCAGACGTACGGGTGTGAACGAACCGTCGTGACAAAGCAGAGTATAGCTCAAAGCACTTGATTTCCTAATTTGGGAAATTGTCCGTATTGGAGAAAAATAATTTAAAAATAACGAAAGTTCTGTCCATTTGTCGCACATTCGAAGCAAACACATGCCCTCTTTCTCCATCGTGATTCTTCGCGTTTTACTCTTCTAGGACACGGGTCCGGAAAAGATGGGTTTATTTAGGAATAAGCGTAGTATGCGGGGAGGAGAAGTCAGCTAGTGCAATGTATGTAATTAGGGTTTGCCACATGAGTTAATAATTGATTATTGGGCCACAAAGATCATATTCTCGACGGACCAACAGTAGTTATATACATCTAACGCCTCCACCGTTTGCAAAGAAGAGCCAATTATTGAACCTATTATAGGTAATATTTCTATATTGTATTTGTTACAATTTATAGGTTTTTATTATATTTTAATGAAAGATGCTAATGGAAACGTGTTATAGCTAGAGATAAATCACTTCAACGAACAAATCCTAAAAGGGTTGTCATATTTATCCACAATGAAAAGAAAAATACAAGATTTAGGTTTTGGGAAAATCAAGGTAATCGTCCATGTTATACATTAAAAAAACACTTGACCTATCCTAGCAAAGCAGTTGGATTATCCCAGCCCGTCAATAAACATGTGAAGTTTACCACAAAAAGTCGTGAGTCAAGTTCAACTATAACTTCTTTTTTTGAAAGTGCATGTATAACTTTAATAGGCTCCTAAACTAATGATTTCTCACCAAAAATAAGGGGAGGATCGAGCGATTCTTATAAAAAGGTCTGATGCTATATCTGTAATTGAATCAACAGATTTAGAACCTTTGGTCCGATTCCTCAGTTGTATCATTAGATGACAGCCATAAAAAAGGGAAGTCTATAAAGAACAAAAGCGTTGTAGAACCATAGGCTCGATTGCTTCGCATATTCTATAGCTTATCTTGCCACTAATTAAATAATAAGTTCATGAAGAAAATTGTTCAAAAAGTCATAAACTTTTTAATTTTACCAATTAAATCCTTAACATTTTTCACGTTTTGCCACTTGAGTTACTATGACCAAGTTTAGCTAGATTTCGCTGACGTAGACATTAGCCAACTTATGTGATATGACTAGTGCTAATGTGGACAATTTTAATAATATTTCAATATTTTATATGAAAATATTAATAATTTATTTTCTTTATTTTCTCTTTTTTTTTTATTCCCTTCTTTTTCTAGTTGGTCACTAGGCCTCAACAACTAGCTAGAAGTGAGAGCCGCTGAGGTTGATCTTGCCAGCCTTTGGCGAAACTCACCCCTATAGGCCACTAGCGAGGAAGAGCCTTGCTCACCCCTAGCAAGGTCAACATTGTCATCGTTGGATGTGAAGAAGGTCGACCTTGCGTTGCCACTAGTGAGGCTTGACTCTCACCTAGGAATTGGTGAGACGGCCTTATGTAGTGATAGTAAGGCTCCCCTTCATCGAGTTGGCAAGGTCGACCTTGCCAGCGGTTGGGGAGGGCAAGCCTCGCCTAGCCAAAGATGAGGAGCCAAGGTGAGGCTGAACTCGTCGACCCTAGCCTTTGGCCAATTGTCGACTATCATCGAGGTTTAGTGATTAGCTAGATGAAGAAGGGGAATAAATCAATAAATAAAATGTTTATATCAATGCTGGTTGCACCACATAGGACAACCTTCATCACGTTTATAATTTTCGGTCAAAATTAGATGGATGAATTCAATTAGTAAAATTAAAATATTTAAGACTAAATTGGTAAAAATATGATAGGTTTAAGGACTTTTGGACAATTTTCCGTAAGCTCAAGGGCTTCCTGAAAAATTAAAGTGCCTAACCGGAGCTAACAAGGTTATTAAAGTACCGGGTGAAATAGCTAGTACGAGTACCTAGAGGGGGGGTGAATAGGTATAAAAAAAATTTTCGAAGCTTGCACGATATTTAAACAATTAGAGGATTTGCAACAGTTAAAAATTCAATCGCAAGACTGAGTAAGGGAAAGAGAGAATTGAACACTCGGTTTATAGTGGTTCGGCTTGATTCAAGCCTACGTCCACTCTTCTGCACTGACAGCCGATTGGCTGGATTCCACTATGATCAAAGAGTTGTTACAGTGTTGATCTTCCTTGATTTCTAGGTGTAGATGATCTACCACACTCACTCAAGGCGTCACCAAGTATAAACACTCTCTGTATACAATTTCGCTCAGTCTCAACTAACAATCAAGGATCTTCAGACTCTGGAATTTTTCTATCGATCACACACTTAAAACAACTGGAACGTCTTCCTTTTATACTCCTTCATGCCATCATAGCCGTTGGCACTTACCAAAGGAATTCCTCCAATCTACCCGTTGGACGGAATCAATCAAGAAGATCATCCGAGCTATTTAAGGAATCTGATGATAGCCCATCAATCCTGTTCGCCCATACAATCAGGATCTCGGTTTCCAAGAATAGAATAATCCAAGATTATTTCGTCGACCATCGGATTTTCAATCGATTAAAGAATCGGAAATGATTATCCAACCAAAGAATCTATTCCAGAGGATAGGATCGAATCCTCAACCATAAACCTCGGCTTTGGATTTCCTTCAACACTGGATTAGAAAGACTGTCGGTGAGAATAGACTTAAGTCTTGAGTCCTGAGTCTTAAGTCTTGAGTCTTGAGACTTAAGTCTTGAGTCTTGAGTCTTGGGTCTTGAGTCTTGAGAGAACAAAGTCTTCAGACTTTAAACTGACGGTCTCCGAACATCCAGACTTTAGACTGAAAGAAACGTTTTGTCAGCTTCAAAATATTCTGGAAAGATTTCTCCAACAATCTCCCCCTTTTTGATGGTGACAAAACTTTCTTGAAGATTTGAACAACTTTGACCTGCAAAACATTACTCAAGCAATATGGCTAACTCATAAAGATTAATAAAACAACCAGACTCTGCATCCACAGAAAATTGGTTAGTCTTTCATGAGAAACACCATATAACAACACTTGAATAAATGCAACCAGTCAAGTTCATAATCCACAGTCAATTCAGTCAAATTCACACCCAAGTTCAAGTTCTCAAGTCATACTCAAAACTAAACATAACCACAAAGGTCAAAGTTTTAAAAAATGAATGAAAGTTCAAATTGGTTCTCCCCCTTTTTGTCAGCATTGAAAAGGGTGAGAAAGGAGTCATGTCTGCTTGGGAATGCGCACGATCTGGAAATCCCCAATAGACTGGACTACTCCTTCGAGCTTCTTCAGGTCTTCTCGCAGATGAGCTACCTCTTCTCTCTTGGCATTGGCTTGGAGTTGTAGAGCGAGGTCTTTGAATTTATCTTCCAGAGAGACTGAAGATGCTTGTCCAGCTTGCTTCAAAGCTTGGATTTCACAGTCTAGAAGATATATCTGGTTACGCATTTCCAGAAGAATATTCATGATACTACGAAAATCTACAAAATCATCCGTCTGTGTATTGGCATTGGCTTTCTCAGATGGTGTGTATGCAGACGATGGCGCTTCTGTACGGTCTGGCAGATTTGGAATCGACGTATCACCTTCTTCAGGCAATTGAGAGACCTGAACTTCTTCTGGGTCTTCTGGAGATTGTCTTAGATCTTCAGCAGCATGAGGTGTAGACCTCTCTTGCTCGCTAACTCCCCCTGTCTCTAGGACATCGAAAGGAGAAGAGTGAAGATCATGCTCTTGATTTCCCTTCTCTCCAGATTTATCAGCAGACTGTTCTTTTTCTTCTTCTCCTTCTTCCTCAACTTCTTTCTCCTTCTCTCTCTGTTCTTCTTCTTCTCTGCTCTGCTGAAGTTCTGTCGGATAAGACACAGAACGTCTTTTTCTTGTCAGTGCTGGTATAGTGGGATCTTCATCATCTTCATCCTCATCCTCATCCTCCAGGATAAGAGTTCTTTTCCTCTTTTTCGATGAAGCACCAATGGCTTCCTTTCCTTTCCTTTTTGAAGCAGACTAGACTGGAGATTTCACTTTGAATTTCTCCATTGCCTTAGAGAGTTCTTGCAGACGCATCTTCATTAACATTTTCAACCCTACCACCATCTTATCACACGATCGAACACAAAAAGTATGTGGCAGTTCAATATTCAGATGTCTGAAGATCTTGGTCACCAGACCAGGATAAGGCAATTGTCCTTTGTCTTTTGACACTGCTCTGTACATATGGAAAAGAATAGTGTGCGGGAGAGAAAACTTCCGTCCTGAGTTGATCGCATACATCAACTTTGCTTCAGAAAGAGACACAGAGGTCTTTGACGTAGACTTAGGTCTTAGACAATTGATCACAATCTTGTGAAGCACAATGTTGATGGCATTCATCCTGGAATAGATAATTTTCTTATCAACATCCCTATCTTTGATAAGATCCAGAGTAGTTCGAGCAGGTGAGACTTTGATTGGGAGATAGCGTCCCCGTTCAACTCCAACTATGTCCGACAACATATTCACATCTACCACATAGACTTTGTCTCGAACACTGAATGAAATTCTATTCGCATCCAAAAAGCTAAGATTTGAATAGAAATAAGCGGTCAGTTGATCATACCCGTCTGTAGAGTCAGAGCAGAAAGTCTCAAGTTGAAGCAAATTCAACTTCTCTCTTAGGTTCAAGTTGATGGAATCCAGGAAGTCAAAATCGACACTTCTAGGGTTGATTACTCCTCTTTTCAACAGACTGAGATACACTTTTTCCTGATCCTTGGATTTAAACAAATCCATCCGATTTCCTTTCACCTTTGCTGCCACACCCATTCTAGGTTTAAATTCAAGGAACATTTTGTCATCATCGTTCCCGTCAATCAGATTTTGTCCTGGCATACGAGGATCTCTTGGAATGTTCGCAAGAGCCTCCTCTGCTCTTCCTTTCGGAGCAATTCCCAACTCTTCCATTTTCCGCAGAAAAAGATACTCATTTCCATAATTTTTGTCCTTTAGAAAGTCATCTATATAATTTAATGAAGAACCGGTGCTTTTCAACGCACGATAAAGCTTATAGATAACAGAAGGTCTTTGGACTCTTACTGGATCGGCATCCTCGATTATCTCTTCTTCCAGATTTTGACTTGCACTTTGTGGGGCAGGAGATGCTGAATGACGTGGAGGAGAGCGAATCGGACTTTGTCGCTGACTTGGTAAGTCTTCTTCCTCAGTGAGATCGAAGTGAGTCGGTCCCTTCTTCATTCTTTGTGGTCCCCTGTTTGCAATTCTTGATGATTTCCTCGAAGACGACATCTTTCTTTGTCTATTGGAGGATTCCTTCACTTGCTTTTCCCAAGAGAAATGACCACTTTCTCGACAATGAACAAAGAGTAGAAACAGTATCGGGAGGAGAGTGCCTTTTAGGGTTTTGAAAATTGGGGGTAGAATAATTGTATATATATATACCTCGGATTTGAAAAGAGAAGTTTAAACGGTATAAATCAATAACTGACAAAATTAACTTTCTTTAAAAAAGACAAGTTTTCAAATTTCACACGAATTATATCTGAATAATAAAACGTACCTTTTAGATAAAATAAACGAGAATTCGTACCTTTTAGATAAAATAGCAACTTACAGTCTTTAGCCATGAATGATTGAGTCTCAGGATTTAGAGTCTAAGAGATCAGAGTCTTAGAGTTGGTGAGTCTCTAGACTTTAACTTCTTCAAGCTTCAAAATGTTGAGTCTTGAGCGGATAAAGTCGAACTGATTCTTCTCCAAAGGCTTTGTGAATATGTCCGCTAGTTGACTTTTTGAATCAACAAATTAAATCGAGATTTCTCCATTTTGAATATGATCTCTAATAAAGTGATGACGAATCTCAATATGCTTTGCTCTTGAATGAAGGATTGGATTTTTGGTGAGATTAATAGCGCTGGTGTTGTCACATCTGATTTCTGTGCATGAGTCTTTAATGCCAAAGTCTTGTAGCTGTTGTTTTATCCATAGAATTTGCGAACAGCAGCTTCCAAGAGCTACATACTCTGCTTCTGTTGTTGAGAGAGCTACAGTGCTTTGCTTCCTTGAAAACCAAGACACTGTCCTGTTTCCAAGCAGTTGACAAGTTCCAGAAGTGCTCTTTCTATCGACTCTGCAACCGGCCAGATCTGCATCTGAGTATCCTAGAAGATTAAAGTCTCCCCTCTTTGGATACCAAAGACCGATGCTTGAAGATGAAGCAACGTATTTGATAATACGTTTTACGGCAATGAGATGTGATTCTCTAGGATCTGATTGAAACCTAGCACAGATACAAACACTAAACAAAATATCAGGTCTAGAAGCAGTAAGATAAAGAAGTGAACCGATCATGCTCCTGTACAGCTTTTGATCTACTTTCTTCCCTTCTTCATCCTTGTCTATCTTCTGAGAACATGACATTGGTATGTCGGTCTTTTTGCACTTTTCCAATCCAAACCTTTTAACAAGATCATTCGCATATTTTTCTTGATGGATGAAAGTTCCTTCCTTCATTTGTTTTACTTGGAGTCCAAGAAAGAATGTTAACTCTCCCATCATACTCATTTCAAATTCATCCTGCATAGACTTAGAAAATTTCTTGCAGAGACTTTCATTGGAGGATCCAAAAATAATGTCATCAACATATATTTGAACAAGTAAAAAGTTTTTGTTTTCCTTTTTGATAAACAAAGTAGTATCTACTTTACCTTTGACAAAACCATTTTGTAATAAAAACTTACTTAGTCTGTCGTACCAAGCTCGAGGTGCTTGCTTTAGACCATACAGAGCCTTTTTCAGTCTGAAGACTAAGTATGGCTTCTTTGGGTCTTCAAATCCAGGCGGTTGTTCCACATAAACTTCCTCATGGATAAATCCATTTAGGAAAGCACTTTTGACGTCCATTTGGAATAACCTGAAATTTTTGTAACAGGCAAACGCAAGTAATAGACGAATAGCTTCTAACCTTGCAACTGGTGCATAAGTCTCGTCATAGTCTATTCCTTCTTCTTGCGTATATCCTTTGGCCACGAGTCTTGCTTTGTTTCGTACGACTTTTCCTTTTTCGTTCATCTTGTTCCTGAATATCCATTTGGTTCCAATAACGGATTTACCTTTTGGCTTAGATGTCAATTCCCAAACATCATTGATGTTGAACTGTCTGAGCTCTTCTTGCATAGCTTCGATCCAGCTTTCATCAGATAAGGCTTCTTCTATGCTTTTTGGTTCAATTTCAGAGATGAGAGCCACAGCACTAGATTCTTCATGCCTTTTTGATCTGGTGCGGATTCCTTCATTAAGTTCGCCAATAATAAGATCTTTGGGATGACTGGATTTGTGCTTCCAGTTACCAGGTTGATGATCTCTTTCTTTATTTGATTCTCCATGAGCGTCTTGATGATGGACTTCCAGAATCTGAGATGCTTCTTGAGATGTAGACATTTGAAGATCTAGAGCGGATTCAGTCTCTTCGTACTGAGTCTGGCCGGATTCATCTTGCACTGAGTCTTGGAATTTGACATTCATTGATTCTTCCACACACTGGCTTTTTTTGTTGTAGACTCTGTAGGCTTTGCTTGATGTAGAATATCCAAGGAAGATGCCTTCATCTGATCTTTCTTCAAACTTACCAACTCGATCATTTGCATTTTTCAAAATAAAGCATTTGCAACCGAACACATGAAAGTATGAAACTATAGGCTTCTTACCTTTGAACAATTCATAGGGGGTTTTATCAAGAATAGGTCTTAGAAAGACTCTATTTATAATATAGCAAGCAGTTGAAACAGCTTCAGCCCAAAATCGTGAAGAAATTTTACTTTCAATTAAAAGTGTTCTAGCCATTTCTTGAAGAGATCTATTCTTTCTTTCCACAACTCCATTTTGCTCTGGAGTATACGGAGAGGAAAACATGTGATTAACACCAGATTTATCACAGAATCTCGTAAAATCTTGATTTTCAAATTCACTTCCATGATCTGTTCTTATACTAGAAATAGCACATCCTTTTTCATTTTGAACCTTTTTAGCAAACTTTTCAAAGTACGAAAAGGTTTCTGATTTGTTTGCAAGAAAATATACCCAGGTAAAACGAGAGTAATCATCTACAATTACTAGACAATATTTCTTACCTCCAATGCTCTGGGTTCTTGTTGGTCCGAAGAGATCCATATGAAGCAACTGTATTACATGATTAGTAGATACATGATTTATTTGCTTAAATGAATTTCTTACCTGCTTTCCCAGAATGCATGGAGTGCATAAGTCAGACTTTTGGTATGGCAGTTTAGGTAGACCTCGAACAAGCTGCTTTGAAGAGATTTTGGCTAATTGCTTCTTGTTGATATGGCCAAGCTTTCTGTGCCATAGAATTGCTTCATCTTGAATTGAGATTAAGCATTGTTCTTCATTTGGCTTTACATCAAGGAGGTAGATGTTTCCATGCCTTCGACCCATGAAAGACTTAGTCGAATCTTTGCTAATTCCAGAACATATGCCTTCTTGAAAGAAGATCTTGTAACCAGTATCACACAATTGGCTAATGCTGAGTAGATTGTAGTTGAGTCCTTCCACTAGAGAGACATTGCTTATTGTGAGATTTCCAATTTTCGCAGTTCCGAATCCCACAATACTTCCTTTGCTATTTCCTCCGAATGAAACTTTTCCACCATTTACTTTAATAAGCTTTATGAAACATTTTGAGTCTCCTGTCATGTGTCTTGAGCATCCGCTGTCAAGATACCACTTTACCTTCTTTTTGACAGAGACCTGCATTCAAAAAAGAATCTCAAGCTTTCTTTGGTACCCAAATTTTCTTGGGTCCTTTGGTGTTAGTAGGATGAGCATTATTAGGCCATACTCTCGTAACAGGCTTCCAAACCATAGGACACTCTTTTTCAAAATGATCCTGACTGTTACACTTAGAACACCTTAAAGCATTTCGACCTACAGGCTTTACAAAAACTCTTTTGAAATGATTTTTATAAGCCTCTCTCGATGGTCTTTTCTTAATTCTTTCTTTTACTTTCGGAAAATCAATCAAAGGGATTGTTTCAGCTGTCATACCTAGACCCGACTTATTAAAGTAAGGTCTTTGGATTGAAAGGACTTTTTCAAGTTTTTCGGACCCTATTGAAAATTTCTTTGAAATATTTGATAAATCAGTTTTTAAGAAAGCATTTTCTTTTGAAAGATTGTCTTCACTTTCTTTAAGAGTAGAAACATTCAAGTCTAAATTTTTTACCTTTTCTTCTAAAATGTTTTCCTTTTGTTTTAAAACTGAGTTTTCCCTTTTAAGTTCGGAAATCCTTTTAAGAGAAGTCTTAAGACTAAAACATAACTCATCAATATATTTAGAGACTTTGACAGGGATTTTATAATCACTTACCTCAAATTCACTGTCTGAGTCTGATCCAGAGTCTGAGTCTGATTGCGCCATTAGACACAGGTTGGCATATTCCTCATCACTCTCTTCACACTCTGTATCGCTCTAGGTTTCGGCTTTAAGAGCTTTTCGAAATTTCTCAGCTTTTCCTCTTTTCTTTTTCAGAAGAGGAAAGTTGGGTCTGATGTGTCCCTTCTTTTTACATTCGAAGCAAACTACATCTTTGTTTGGTTCCTCATCATCAACAGACTTGGTCTGCTGTCTCTGAAAACTTTGTTTTTTTGGGATGAACCTTCTGCCTTTTCTATTCATTTTTCTGAATCTTCTTATCATGAGGGCGAGCTCCTCATCATCCATATCATCTTCAGAATTTGCATCATCAGAATCATCATTTGATTTTAGTGCAATAGATTTCTTACCTCTTGGATCTTCGTCTTCATTAATTCGTTCCACTTCGTAAGACTGAAGAGTTCCAATCAGTTCGTCTACAGATAATGGCATGATTCTTTGCGTCTCTCTTATTGAAGTCTTTATATGATTCCAATCCTTGGAGAGTCCACGTAGAAGCTTGTTCACCTTCATGGGATCAGAAATTTTTTGTCCTTGGTTCTCAAGACCATTGACAATATCTGTAAAACGACTAAACATGTCAGTTATAGATTCTCCTGGTTTCATTTTGAAGGATTCATATTGACCAAGAAGAATGTTAATTCTGGTCTCCTTCACTCGATCTGTCCCTTCATAAGTGATATGTAACCTGTCCCAGACTTCTTTTGCTGTGACACAAGAAGATATTCTGTTATATTCAGTTGGTGACAAAGCACAATATAAAGAATAAATTGCTTTAGCATCGAGTGCTTGTCTCTTGTTTATTTCTTCTTGAGACATTCCGCTGGTTTCAACGGTTTCTTTTCCTCTTTCAGTGATTGATGCAGCAGCAGGAGTGATTCCTTTTTCCACTACGTCCCATTCCAGAGGATCCTTTGATCGTAGGAAAGCTTTCATCTTGTTCTTCCAGATGTTGTAATCCTTTCCATCGAAGTAGGGAGGTCTGGTATTGCTTTGCCCCTCCATCAGCCCCAGTGCTAGCATACTAGCCATGGATCTTTAACTTCGAAGTAAAACACTTCAAACAAAGTAAGAACACGGGCTCTGATACCAATTGAGATAGCTAGTACGAGTACCTAGAGGGGGGTGAATAGATATACAAAAAAAAATTTCTCGAAGCTTGCACGATATTTAAACAATTAGAGAATTTGCAACAGTTAAAAATTCAATCGCAAGACTGAGTAAGGGAAAGAGAGAATTGAACACTCAGTTTATAGTGGTTTGGCTTGATTCAAGCCTACGTCCACTCTTCTGCACTGACAGCCGATTGGCTGGATTCCACTATAATCAAAGAGTTGTTACAGTGTTGATCTTCCTTGATTTCTAGGTGTAGATGATCTACCACACTCACTCAAGGCGTCACCAAGTATAAACACTCTCTGTGTACAATTTCGCTCAGTCTCGACTAACAATCAAGGATCTTCAGACTCTAGAATTTTTCTATCGATCACACTTTTTAAAACAACTAGAACGTCTTCCTTTTATACTCCTTCATGCCATCATAGCCGTTGGCACTTACCAAAGGAATTCCTCCAATCTACCCGTTGGACGGAATCAATCAAGAAGATCATCCGAGCTATTTAAGGAATCTGATGATAGCCCATCAATCCTGTTCGCCCATACAATCAGGATCTCGGTTTCCAAGAATAGAATAATCCAAGATTATTTCGTCGACCATCGGATCTTCAATCGATCTTAGATAAGAATTAAAGAATCCGAAATGATTATCCAACCAAAGAATCTATTCCAGAGGATAGGATCAAATCCTCAACCATAAACCTCGACTTTGGATTTCCTTCAACACTGGATTAGAAAGACTGTCAGTGAGAATAATTTTGAGTCTTGAGTCTTGAGTCTTGAGTCTTGAGATAACAAAGTCTTGAGACTATAAATTCTTGAGACTTTATCTATTGATATCCAGACTTAGACTGATAGAAATGTTTTGTCAGCTTCAAAATATTCTGGAAAGATTTCTCCAACATTTGCAACAGTTAAAAATTCAATCGCAAGACTGAGTAAGGGAAAGAGAGAATTGAACACTCGGTTTATAGTGGTTCGGCTTGATTCAAGCCTACGTCCACTCTTCTGCACTGACAGCCGATTGGCTGGATTCCACTATGATCAAAGAGTTGTTACAGTGTTGATCTTCCTTGATTTCTAGGTGTAGATGATCTACCACACTCACTCAAGGCGTCACCAAGTATAAACACTCTCTGTATACAATTTCGCTCAGTCTCAACTAACAATCAAGGATCTTCAGACTCTGGAATTTTTCTATCGATCACACATTTAAAACAACTGGAACGTCTTCCTTTTATACTCCTTCATGCCATCATAGCCGTTGGCACTTACCAAAGGAATTCCTCCAATCTACCCGTTGGACGGAATCAATCAAGAAGATCATCCGAGCTATTTAAGGAATCTGATGATAGCCCATCAATCCTGTTCGCCCATACAATCAGGATCTCAGTTTCCAAGAATAGAATAATCCAAGATTATTTCGTCGACCATCGGATTTTCAATCGATTAAAGAATCCGAAATGATTATCCAACCAAAGAATCTATTCCAGAGGATAGGATCGAATCCTCAACCATAAACCTCGGCTTTGGATTTCCTTCAACACTGGATTAGAAAGACTGTCGGTGAGAATAGACTTAAGTCTTGAGTCCTGAGTCTTAAGTCTTGAGTCTTGAGACTTAAGTCTTGAGTCTTGAGTCTTGGGTCTTGAGTCTTGAGAGAACAAAGTCTTCAGACTTTAAACTGACGGTCTCCGAACATCCAGACTTTAGACTGAAAGAAACGTTTTGTCAGCTTCAAAATATTCTGGAAAGATTTCTCCAACAATGGGAAGTTTAGTGAAGGCGCAGATACGTACTTGTGGACCATAAACGCAAGCAAAGTCCTCCAATTCTTTCTTTCTGGGCCAATAGCCTAGTCCTCCGATTCAATCAATCGATGAGCAGCTTTCTTGAGTCGTCAACTTCGTGCAAATTCATGCACTTGAATCCAATTCAAATCCTATAAATACCCCCAATTAACCGTTTCTTTACTCCCACTACTCCCATTACTCACCTCTCTTCCAACTGCCATAAACTCCCAACTCTCTCTCTCTCTCTCTCTCTCTCTCTCTCTCTCTCTCTCTCTCTCTCTCTATTTCTGTGGGCCAAGCGAAAATGGCGTTTTCAATGAGTAGCCATAGCACTCTTGGTGTGTGCTCACTTCTCTTCACGGTGTTCAACATTGCCATGATCAGCTCACAAGCAGCAATTGCCGTGAGCGCAGCCAAGTACAACGTCGTCTCTCTCGGGGCCAAGCCTGATGGGGTCACGGACTCGACACAGGCCTTCGTGGGCACATGGCTCGCGGCTTGTGGCTTTGAGATGCCGGCCACCATCAGCGTGCCGCCCGGGCGGTTCCTGGTGGGAGGGGCCACCTTCAGCGGGCCGTGCAAGAACAACGCCATTCGGTGGCAGATCAAAGGGGTGATTACGGCTCCCGCGGATTATAACGTGCTTGGGAACGTTGGGACGTGGCTCTTGTTCCAGCACGTGGACGGCATGTCAATCTCCGGCGGGGTCCTCGATGGGCAAGGCGCCGCTTTGTGGGCTTGCAAAGCGTCCGGCAAGAGTTGCCCCGGTGGAGCCACGGTACATGCAAATACATCTAATGTCTAATTTCATTATAATCACACAACAATAATGACACGAGTCTCTCCTAGTAGATGTCGATCTCCATCATGCTCATGTGGCTAGAGTATTTTGTGTAAGTAACTATACTTTTCTAACACAGTCCAACTTGCACAAGAACACTAATAGAAACAAAAACGGACACATCCGTACTCTTCAATAAAATTTAATATTTTATGAACTTCTTGACCAATCATCGAGTGCAAGAAAAATAGAAAAATTATTTAGCCTAACTATCACAATTAGGGTTTTTCTTGCTTGTCAATCAGCATGTGCCCTCTTTAGTGACACTTACGTTTTGACTTATAGTTACTTAAAAGACAAATGTTATTTTTATATACTACTAATGTTTTATTGTTGGGTGCATGTATCCGAATGCTCTATAGACAATTGTCTTCAGCGACTCAAGGAATATTGCGGTAAGCAAACTGACGTCGCTCAATAGTCAGTTGTTTCACATTGTCATCAACGGATGCCAAAACGTGAGGTTACAAGGAATGAAGGTTTTGGCGTCCGGTGACAGCCCGAACACGGATGGTATTCATGTCCAATTGTCTTCCGGTGTCACGATCATGAACTCAAAAATCGGAACTGGTGATGACTGCGTCTCAGTCGGTGCCGGCACTACAAACCTCTGGATCGAAAACGTTGCTTGTGGCCCGGGCCACGGAATCAGGTAATTATGCTAGCTAAACCCCAGGAACAAAGAAAAAAACCCACAACTCGAAACTATTAAATCTGCTAATTGACTCAGAACTCAAGAAATTAACAAGTACCACATGGAGTGGCCAAAATGTTAAGTCTCTTCGGGGATCTTACTCGTGCTTTTGATTTCCTCGCAAAAATCAAAATATTCTACCATATTTAGAAAGAAAAGGACGTGATTCGAGTGAAAGATGGTAATTAATATTTTCAGAAATTATATAATATATTGGATCATGGTTTTACACAGCATTGGAAGCCTAGGGAAGGACCTTGAAGAGGCAGGGGTTGAGAACGTGACGGTCAAGAACGCTGTGTTCCGAGGGACACAAAACGGGTTGAGGATCAAATCTTGGGGCAGACTCAGCACCGGATTTGCCAAGAACATCCTCTTCCAACATGCCGTCATGTCCAACGTTAATAACCCAATTGTCATCGACCAAAATTACTGCCCCAACAACATCAATTGTCCTGGTCAGGTATGTGTCGAGACATTAATTGATTAATTAATTTAATTGTTCGCGTGTAATAAAGACTAAAGAGTCTTTTCTTCATTAAATTGAAAGTTGACATAGATCACCATAAATTTGGACAAGTTCTATCGGGTTAGATTAATAATGACATGTAGATTTGGTAACCGTTGTTATAAACAATAGTGCGTGCAACCTAGCAATGAGCCTAGGGAAAACAACATGATTGAATCGATCATACTAAAATCGAGATCAGTTCATTCTACCACGATTTAATCATCACAAGAATTCGTTTAATAGCTAGTAGATTAGTCCAAAATGCATGCAACTGCCATCAAAACCATCATTGAGTGAGATCATACAACCTATTCTTGTTGTAAATTTCATCTCTATTTACATCAGTAAGGAAGTGAAACTACTGATTTCTTTTTCTTTTCTTTTTAAAATCAATTACATCGATCACGGTTCATATGTCATGCAGAACCTCAAAGGACTAGCTCAAATGCTCCATTAGACCTGAGTTCATTGCAATGAGTCCACGCAAAATTTTCCTCCTCTTTATCCATTTGTCCACGTCCATTGTAGGGTCTATATACACAGTTTGTGACATCCCGATTTTTCAATTTTATTTTCAATAAATTGAGACGGCCATTTTGTTGGCACACATATAGTTCTTTTCCTTGAGTCGGCCACTCATGTGAAAACTAGTCTATCGGGTGAAGTCGTTAAGAAATTTTAATGCATCGGACTCGAGAATTTGGCCAGGAAGCGACCTTTCAATCGAGCTAATCTGCAAGGGTCATTACAGCACAAATAAAAATCGATTAGAGATCAGAGATAGGTCGACTCAACAGAGGCATGTGATCGAGTGTGGGTGATTCCACCGGATCGCACAATTCTTGTCGATCGGCACTGGACCGGCTTCTCTGTCGATTGGGTACCCTGTGTTCGTATTTGAGACCTTGAGATTACCCTGACAACCGAAAGTCGCCAATATTTCAAAGATGTACATTGTGGCTTGAGATGATCAACCAGAGGTCAAATGCATGAAAATTTCTAAAGGCTACCCGGTAGGTTGGGCTGTGCTAGTATCGTACCAAAGTGAAATTAATTGTGGAATTGAGATCGAATTCAGAAATTGGAAGTCTGGGTGTGTCATAAATCATTTTAGGATCATTGATTTATCTTCGGAAGATTTTTCATGCAAGCCGAGTTTTTCAGCAAGTAAATCAGAAAATGACTAATTTGGCTCGAGAAATTAGTAGGCCCGCTTTTGATTGTACTTTTGGGACTTAAGATAGTTCTATGGACAAGTGAAGATGTGAATTGAAGTGTGGTGACATCGGATTAATTTTATGGACCTCAATTTGATTCAATTGGAAGAGAATCAAGTGGAATTGAAGGGAATGGAAGAAATTAATGTACAAGATTTTAGGCCCCGGCGGAAAATGAAATTGGACCCATTGGAGAAAGGTTGTGCGAGATAGTGGAGTGTGACATCATCCATGAGGTCATGGTGGGCCACTTTTGTTGGATTAAAGAAAAAAAAAAGAAAAAGAAAAGAAATGGCCCCCATCCTTCTCTCTCCTCTCTCCCTCTCTCCTGTTGCCTCTCTCCTCCATCTTCATTGTGCGAAGACCAGAAAATTTTGCAGAGAAGAAGCTGGAGCAGCCATGGCCGGCCACCTGCTTGCACGCCGTCGTCACCGCCGCCGCTGCCGCCGCCATGCGTCCGTCCCACGCCGCCCGCGCGTGCTCGCCGGCCCGCCGTTACGCCGTCTTCGCCTCTTTGCTCCGCCTCAGCTCACGTCGCGCTGCTGCATCAGCTCGTGCCGGAGCCGTTCGGCCACCTCCGGCCACCGTTCGGGTCCCTCCTCGGTCCGGTTCGACCCCTCAACCTTCCCCGGTCCTTCTCCATCTCATCCAAGCTCCGGATCTACCCTTCCTTGGCCTCAAACTGCAATGGACAGCAGCCAAGAAAATGGGTATGGCAGCTGGTGTTTGGCCCGTTTTGGCCGCCTTCCCAAGCCCGGAAGCTAGGCCCACCTTTGGAAAAGTTGATCCCAGCGTTGCCCTCGTTGTTTTGGTCTAAGCGGCGAGTTAATCAAGTGAGTTTATCTCACTAAACCTTCATTAGAGTGTTAATGATGCCTTGAGTGTGTTTAGCTTAGATTGATTGAGATTTAGTTTATTAGATTAGTTTATTTAGATGTGGATTAGATTAATATGATTAATTAAGATAAAGTATGTTTAGTTTAAATGTTAAGTATGTTTATTTTAATATAAGCCTTGATGTGACTTAAAGGAATTTATTTATGATTTAAATAAATGTTTTGAAATTCTGGATTAATAAATAATATATTATATTCCGAAAATCATTAAAATATTATTAAAAAAACTCGAAAATTTATTTTTGATCCTATTTGCCCAGAATTTTGTGCCAATTGCTGTTGTGTGTTTAGAATTTGAATTTGATGAGTAAATATTGCAAATTGAATGTTGATTGTGAAAAATAGAAATTTTATTCAGAAATTCCCACGTGTCAGGTTTGACACCGAAATCGAATTTGGAAGGGTTAATATCGAAATTGGAGTACGTGAGTGACATGTAAAGTGTACAGGGGTCGATTTTGAATTGTCGTGTGCTTGTTGAAAGGCTTGGTCGCAGTAGTGGCGAGACCGACTGGACCTTTATTTTTTTCTAGAAATGCGGTCGATAGAACGACGTGGCTTGGTCGCAGTAGTGGCGAGACCGACTGGACCTTTATTCTTCTAGAAATGCCGTCAATAGAACGACATGGCTTGGTTGCAATAGTGGCGAGACCGACTAGACCTTTATTTTTTCTAGAAATGCCGTCGATAGAACGACGTGGCTTGGTCGCAGTAGTGGCGAGACCGACTGGACCTTTATTCTTCTAGAAATGCCGTCGATAGAACGACGTGGCTTGGTCGCAGTAGTGGCGAGACCGACTGGACCTTTATTCTTCTAGAAATGCCGTCGATAGAACGACGTGGCTTGGTCGCAGTAGTGGCGAGACCGACTGGACCTTTATTCTTCTAGAAATGCTATCGATAGAATGACGTGGCTTGGTCACAGTAGTGGCGAGACCGACTGGACCTTTATTTTTCTAGAAATGCTGTCGATAGAACAACGTGGCTTGGTCGCAGTAGTGGCGAGACCGACTGGACCTTTATTCTTCTAGAAATGCTGTAATGTTAGTAGATAGCCGACCTGCGAATAGGCTGTACTCTTGTGTGGCAGTGGATAATGATGACATGGAATGCTTGCTGTGATTGTGAAATTAAGTGAAATTGATTGTGTTCCGATGGCTTACATTCTTATCATTACTGGTGCTTGAGTGATATGAATTGTACTAACTTGCAGGAAGGCAAGAAGGCAAGGTAAGTCTTCTGTGCTGTGTGGCTAGACCACTCTGGGGCGTATTTTCTTTCTAATAGGGGTTTAGGGGGTTGAACTTGCTCAGACATTGTCTCGTCCCGATTTTGGGATTAAAATTTCAGGTCCCTAGATGGCGGTCGTGGAGGACCCGAAGCCCTAAGTCTGGAAAGGTGGAGACTGAAGTATCGGTGAACGTGTCCTGCTAGTTGGTTCTAGGATAGTTCCCATTTTGTCGAGCTGGTCTATTTTCTAGACAGTCCAGAGTTGTATTTAAACCTATGTGTTTGTAAATGAGTGGTTTCGTATTATGATTGATTGCCCGCTTTTCTATCCCGTAAGTTAAATGTGGTCAGGGGATTTGTTTCGCTTCCGCATGCATAGATGAATGAATGGGTCAGCGACTTAACCTGGGACGTCACTTTGGGGAATGACCATGGTGGGATGTTGACGCGCTTGAGGTTCGGGGCGTGACACAGTTTCTCTATTCTTACCACTTCTAACATTGATTTCATCCAAACAGTTTTCAGGCGTAAAAATTATTGACGTGACGTACCAAGACATTCATGGGACATCAGCGACCAAAGTGGCTGTCAAATTTGACTGCAGTCTGAAGAACCCATGCGCAGGAATAAGATTAGAAGATGTGAAGCTCACCTACAAGAACAATCAACAACCGGCTCAAGCTTCCTGCGTCAATGCTGGTAGATTGGCCTTTGGCCTGGTCCAACCCTCCAGTTGCTTGTAGTGCAAAACATTGAATGTGATCAACCGAATGTTGTAATATATGTACTGTGTAGAAGTAAAAATCTATAGTGGTGGTAGATTACATGTATCTTGTGGATATTGCTTGAGCCTGTGGCTGTTTCCCAGCTTGATTATGAAAAGGCTGGTCTGAAGCCTGGCCTTGCAATGTTAGCTTTGTATTGATTGTTTGTTGCATTCAACTGACTGATGAAATACACAAGGGTTTAAGTATTAGATACTGTTGAAAATGACCCCCATATTTATTATAACAATATACAAAATAGTGACTATCGATCACAAAAATGATATTGTTTGATTCAGAGGATCCTATTATATTCCTTGAAATTTAAGTTTCATGTCGCACTTAAGGCAACGGGCCAAAATAACATAGCCACAAATTAATCATATCACAGTTGTCTAATGATAAGTGCACTAATATATAGACATAATCCAAAACAATCGACTTAACACTTGAATTTTTGTTATATTCAATCTCAGTATAATAATTCTTGAACTAACTTATGTCCTAGAACAACAGGGATTACACCTTCTCTACATTTTTTGGACCCATCATAATCTCACAATGCTACAATCTGATTTTACAGCTAGCGAATTTATTTTAGAAAATGATTTTAACAACCCTGACAACGTCTACTTATTTTCTACTCACAGTTTTGAATAAGGAAGCTCAATTTATAAGGTCAGCTTATGTTTTCTTGGGAGGCCATCGACCGAAGCCTCAGCGGCTTTAAGAAAACCGTGCTCAATCGAGTATCAAACGTTACTTTAAAGGAATTTATTTTGAAGGAAATATGAACTTGCACGATTGCACAATGGCTTTTTTTTTTCTTAATCAACTTGCACAAAGTGAATTTACTTTAAAAGGAACGTCAGAAAAAATTGAGAATGCCCATTCATGCCAATGCAAGCGTTCTGTTCTACACCTACAATGGGTCTGCATCATCAACTTCAAGCCACTAATCGAGTATGCAGGAGAAAATATGTATTACAGGCGTTAGACAAGCCAATTTCCTTCAAAAGCTTGAGATAAGCGTACAAAGCATACATAGCATATTACTAACGATGGTGATACATGAAGAACAGATTAAATGAGCAGAAATGGTCCTGCCCCGGGTCCTATTTACGTGTAAAAGGACTGGGTGAGGAATATCTCACTGAATCTCAATGTCCTCCTCCATCCCAAAAGTCAACATGTGATGTTGTGTGGCTTTAGGATCCGCGGTCCATCTTGCTTAATTG
Source organism: Eucalyptus camaldulensis (assembly GCA_019915185.1). Taxonomy (NCBI): domain Eukaryota; kingdom Viridiplantae; phylum Streptophyta; class Magnoliopsida; order Myrtales; family Myrtaceae; genus Eucalyptus; species Eucalyptus camaldulensis. The sequence continues at coordinate 4,235,466 of JAHSVA010000014.1, read as the reverse complement.
AACTGATATTTTTACTAGGAGAACAATAAGAAGACCCTATTCTTAGTCGTGATGGTTGATATAAAGTGGGAGCCTCGAATGCAGCGAGTGGAAGCTCGGGCACAGGGGACTTCTAGCTGAAGAAACCCGATAATTTGTCGTGTTTTTGGCCTTCTCTTGGAATCTAAATGAATACAACACAGTCCCACCATCATCAAGCATTCCATTTCCTTCCTATTGAACCTGAACCCAACGTCTCATCCGCTGCTTCAAGCATACATCTAGCAAGGTAAAACTGCCAAATCCATTTGTAGAAGGTATTGGAAGATATGCTGGATCTATTTTTGGTTATGATCATGCATTAGATCAATTAGGGATTAGATTGAGATATTGAATTGATTTGTAAAATAGCTATTTTCCTTTTATTCGTGTATCTCTTGTATTATAATTACAGTGTGTTGGAGAAATCTTTCCAGAATATTTTGAAGCTGACAAAACATTTCTAACAGTCTAGTCTGGATATCGACAGTTTAAAGTCTCAAGACTTTGTAATCTCAAGACTCAAGACTCAAGACTCAAGACTATTCTCACTGACAGTCTTTCTAATCCAGTGACGAAGGAAATCCAAAGCCGAAGTATATGGTTGAGGATTCGATCCTATCCTCTAGAAAAGATCCCTTGGTTGGATAATCATTTCGGATTCTTTGATTCTTATCTAAAGATCAATTGAAGATCCGATGATCGACGAAACATTCTTGGAATGTTCTATTCTTGGAAACCAAGATCCTGATTGTATGGGCGAACAGGATTGATGGGCTATCATCAGATTCCTTAAATAGCTCGGATGATCTTCTTAATTGATTCCGTCCAACGGGTAGATTGGAGGAATTCCTTTGGTAAGTGCCAACGGCTATGATGGCATAAAGGAGTATAAAAGGAAGACGTTCTAGTTGTTTTAAGTGTGTGATTGATAGAAAAATTCCAGAGTCTGAAGAACCTTGATCGTTAGTCGATACAGTTCGAGCGAAATTGTATACACAGAGAGTGTTTATACTTGGTGACACCTTGAGCGAGTGTAGTAGATCATCTACATCTAGAAATCAAGGAAGATCAACACTGTAACATCTCTTTGTTCATAGTGGAATCCAGCCAATCGGCTGTCAGTGCAGAAGAGTGGACGTAGGCTTGAATCAAGCTGAACCACTATAAACCACGTGTTCAATTCTCTCTTTCCTTTACTCAGTCTTACGATTGATTTTTTTTAATTATTGCAAATCCTTCATCTGTCTAAGTATTGTGCAATCTTCAAGAAAATTTTTATAAACCTATTCACCCCCTCTAGGTACTCGTACTAGCAATATCACAGTGTGATGTACACTGAACATAATATAGAGAAAACAGAAAATTCCCCAAAACTGTTTGATCTCTCTTCTTTTCTTCGGTCTGTTCTTTGCTTCTTTATACCTTATGACATGGTATTAGAGCTTGGCTCTTGATTCCGCTTCTGCATGCATTGATTGCCTATCGAAGCTTCCTGATCTACAAAATCAGATCAAAGCAGCGAAGGAATCAAAATTTATTAGAGAAGAAAGAAGCAGAAATCGTTACTCACCATGAGTCAACCAAAAAGCCCATCTTCTGGCATAGATACACAACCCACAGAAGAGGCTACACCTGTACAACAAATACAAAACATGATCCAGGCGATCCAATAGCAAGCTCAAATTCAAGGTCTACCATGGCAGTATCACTCGGCTCAGTCGAACATGGGGCTGCCCATCTCTGGGCATCCTTACCAATGGGTACCGTATCCATGGTATGTTGGGCCAAGCCCAAATGCATCGTTGCCGGGGACTGGGAGCAGCCTGAGCAACCCCCAGTCCGACAGGAGTCCACCAGCCACAAATGGGGCAAACTCAGCCATTGGTTCAGAACAAGTGAGCGGGTCGGGTGAACCGGGTTTTGGGACAAATCCCTACCCAAGTTTTTCCAATGCGGGTTATGGATCCGGATATAGCGGATTGGGTACAGGGACGAACACCTACCCGAATCTCGCACTAGGCTTTCTCCCGTTTCCGATCGTGGCTGTCACCGGTCAACCGGAACTCGGCGACCCTTGTACATGTCAACCACCGACAGTCCATAATTGAAATTGATCAGTTTACAACTCACCGGATCGGAGAACTATTCCAAATGGTCGCAGGATTTTCGGCGAGCCCTTGTGACGAAAGACAAAGACAGATTTCTTGATGGAACAATACCCATACCTTCAGATGAGCAACTGGCTAGGCACTGGAGAAAGTGAAACCACCTCATCCGAACGTGGATTGGCAATTATGTTTCTCCAGAGGTGGCCACTGGGCTTCCTCCGACGCAAGACTCAAAAAAAGATGTGGGATAGCATCAAAGAGATGTACAGGAAGTTAGATCGGGCCAAGATTTTTTCTCTCATGCAGGAATTAAGTGAGTTAAAACAGGGAAATATGACCGTCATGGCCTGCTACAATAAGTTGTCGTCTCTCTGGAACCAACTCGAAGCAACGGAGGAGAAGCTTGAGGGACCAACAGATACACTCCAGCAGTACAGATCTATGAAGGAGAGGGAGAAGGCTACACGATTCCTTTTGATTTTGAATGAAACTTACCTAACTTTTCGATCACAGATCTTGGCGATGGATCCGGTGCCCCCCCTTGGATGAATCTTCCAACTAGCTATCCAAGAGGAAAGCCAGAGGCTCATAGTTTCGAAGCAAATGCGAGGAAGCGATAGCATTGTCCTCGCGATTCGCAACGTCTGGCAAGACTTGGGAAAAACCCTAGCCCAAGAGTGAGAGAAACGTGAAGGGGGGCTAGGGTTACAAGGAGGTGTCGTCGAACGGCCCCTTAAAAGAGAGGGGATGAACGGCTCAGATCCTTTGTAGAGATCTGACAGTGCAAAGGGGCCCTATCACTTCGGCGAATCGGACGGTGGATATCACCCCTCATTGAAGGGATCCGATGGTAAGATCTTTTCCTCGTTAAAAGGATCGGAGAGTTAGATTTTTTTTTTGCATCTTTAACGAATTTTGGTCAAAATTCAAAGGGGAGAGGTAAATTATATTGCAAACATTGCAAACGTCCACATGATACCATAGATAATTGTTGGAAATTACATGGTAAGTCAGGAGAAAAGGGGAAGAAGAAAGAATATTTTGCAGCCTATCAGGTCACTGGACCAATTGGTTTGAATAATGATCAAGCTATTACATATGGGCAGTATCAGCAGCTGATGCAGGCATTGCAAAAAATTGATGTTAGGAATAAAGGAGCAAGTTTTTAAGGTATTTCTTATTGCCTAATAAATTCTATTTCAAGAAAGGCTTGGATAATTGACTCAACGGCAAGCGATCATATTATTTGTGATAGAGGATTTTTTTTCCAACATGCACAAGAAATTAGATACACTTATTTCTGTGCAATTGCCAAATGGGAACATCACTCATGTCACTTTGACAAGCACTGTCCAACCGAGTCATCAAATTACCCTTCAAAATGTCCTTTATGTTCCACAATTTCAATTCAATCTCATTTATCTCCAAAGTTTGCAGAGAAAATTCCTGTCAAATATTCTTCGATTTTGACACTTGTTTTTTCCAGGCCCGTTCGACTGGCAAACTGACGGGCTTGGGTAGTCTTTCTAAAGGGATTTATTTTTGGACCAGTTATCCTAGTCATTTTGATTTATCTTCAATTCCCTTGAATAAAAAATCGTTGTGTAATATGTCTACCAATGATAACAGTTTTCTTATGCATTCACGAATGGGTCATAGTGCATTCTTTCCTTACTCTAAATGTGAAATATGCCCACTTGCAAAACAATCCCGAACTCCTTTTCCTTCCAGTACAACACGTTCCACTGAAATTTTTTTCTTGATTCATATGGATGTTTGGGGACCTTATCACACCCCACATCAGGATGGTTCACGTTATTTTCTCACAATTGTGGACGATTACTCCCGTGCCACATGGGTGTTCCTGTTACAGTCGAAAGCACAAATTGTTTCTCATCTAAGGATGTTTCTAATCCTAACCAAGAATTAGTTTAGGAAGTCGATTCAATGAATTCGCACTGATAATGGGACATAATTTTTTTAATAATGATTGTCGTTCACTCTTTTTTTCCCATGGCATTCTTCATGAAAGCTCATGTATTTATACTCCACAACAGAATAGGGTAGTAGAGTGAAAACATCGCTATCTCTTAGAAGTCACCAGAGCACTGATATTTCAGGGATCTATCCCAGAAAATTATTGGGGGGATTGTGTTATTACTGCAGCTTATTTGATCAACTGGATGCCAACATGGATACTGGATGGCAAATCGCCTTACGAATTGCTTTATGGAAAGAAACTGACATTGGATCATTTGAGGATTTTCGGCTGCTTATGTTATGCTATAGTAATGGGGCCTCGGGACAAAATGAGTCCTCGTGCTAGGCGATGCATATTCATGGGATATCCAAATCTGCAACAGGGATATCGTGTCCTTGACATAAGAACAAGAGATGTTTTCATTAGTCGGGATGTTGTTTTTCACGAAAATGTCTTCCTCTTTCATGAAACCTCATCCTTCCGAGACGACTTGGATGTTCCAACCAATTCCCGGCAAATCCTAGATGATGAAGAAGCATCCCCTGGCTATATCCTCACAGCGCCTCTAGAAGCAAGTCTTCATCCAACTTTACCTAACTCTCTTCCATAAGAGGTTATAGATAATGCTCATGTAGACACAACCAACATGGAGGATACTTCTGAGACAAATGCAAAGGGACAGTCTCCATCTCCACCCCTAAAAGCTCATCCACGTCGCTTAGGACGAGCTACAAGACCGCCAACTTGGACTAAAGATTATGTTTGTGCTTCACTTAACTCACTAGGTATTCACTATCCAATATCTTCTTACGTATGCTTTGATAAGCTTTTGTTAGATCATAGATGTTGCATTAGCTGTATTTCCAATGAGAAAAAACCCTTTACTTATGATGAGGCATCCAGAGATCCACGATGGCAATAGGCTATGGCAACAGAATTACAAGCATTGACTGATAACCACATGGGAATTAGTCACTTTTCCTCAAAACAAAAAGTCCATAGGATGTAAATGGGTGTATAAGATCAAATATAGATCTGATGGATCCGTTGAGTGTTACAAGGCTAGGTTGGTGGCTAAAGGATATACCTAATGGGAAGGTTTCGATTATCACGAGACTTTTTGCCCAGTCGCTAAGGACGTCATAGTTCGTTCATTCTTATCAGTTGCAGCTGTTCATAATTGGTCTTTGCATCAGATGAATGTTCACAGCGCCTTTCTTCATGGCAATTTAGATGAGGAAATCTACATGAACATTCCTCAGGGCTTACAGAGACAGGGGAAGAATAAAGTATGTCGTCTCCGCAAATCCCTTTATGGACTGAAACAAGCTTCGAGGCAATGGTATACAAAGTTTGCGAATGCTCTCACAATTGCAGGCTTCAAGCAATCCAAGTATGATTACGCCCTGTTCACATGGACTAAAGGTATGTCATCTATCTACTTAATGATATATGTTGATGACAACCTCATCATGGGAAATGATGAAACTGCAATAGGGAGTCTTAAGAAATATTTGCATGCTACATTCCATATAAAAGACTTGGGAGCACCAAAATACTTTCTTGGTATTGAGATTGCTCGATTCGACCAAAGGATTTCTCTTAGTTAGCGGAAGTTTGTATTGGAGATCATTTCAGAAGCTGGACTATCATAATGCAAGCTAGTAGTTATTCCAATCGAGCAGAATGCCAAATTAACCACATCAGATTTTCTTGGAGGGACATCTCAGAATGATGATCCTATACTCAAATATCTAACAAGTTATCAGAAGCTAATTGGAAAACTCATATATCTGACTATGACCAGACCTGATATTTCATATGCCATGCAAACTCTCAACCAATTTATGCACAACCCCAAGGAGTCTCACATGAATGCTGCCTTAAAAGTTGTGAAATATTTGAAGAAATGCCTAGGACTCAGGATACTTCTACCTAGAAGATGTAACATGGAATTGACGGCATACTGTGATGCAAATTATGCGACTTGTCCAATGAGTCGAAGATCGATTATTGGCTTTTGTATTAAATTTAGGGAATCTCTTCTTTTATGGAAGACCAAGAAATAGGCGACGGTCTCCTTATCCTCAGCTGAAGCAGAATATTGGGCTATGACGAAAACTACATGTGAGATTGTATGGTTGCAAGGGTTACTTGGAGATCTTAGAATAAGGCTAAGAGGGCCAACGAATCTATTTTAAGACAATGATGCGGCTCTCAAACTCACAGCAAATCCCGTAATGCATGAAATAACGAAGCATATAGAGGTGGACTGCCACTTCACACGAGAAAAGATTCAAGAGGGAATCATCGAGACAAGAGGAATTGGAACTACAGAACAACTTACAAACATCTTCACCAAACCTCTATGTCAAAGACAGCATGCATATCTTCTAAGCAAGCTAGGAGTCTTGGATGTCTACAAGCCACCAGCTTGAGGAAGCGTGTTGGAAGATATGTTGGATCTATTTTTGGTTATGATCATGCATTAGATCAATTAGGGATTAGATTGAGGTATTGAATTGATTGGTAAAATATCTCTTTTCCTTTTATTCGTGTATCTCTTGTATTATAATTACAGTGTGATGTACATTGAACATAATATAGAGAAAACAAAATATTCCCCAAACTCTATGATCTCTCTTCTTTTCTTCGATCTGTTCTTTGCTTCTCTATACCTTCTGACAGACGGGGACATCAAATTCTCCTACCTGATAGGTCATCCTACCACAAGTTATTTCTAGAACCACGACCCTGAAGCTGAACATGTCGAACTCTCTTGTGGCCTTTCGTTCGTTGAGATATTTTGGTGACGTCCCAACCTCATCCATTGTTTGAGTCTTGAAATGGGGGGTTAATGAGCTTAGCTACTCTGAGGTCACCGAGCTTAGTGTTGAAGTCCACATCTAGCAATATGTTGGCTGATTTTATATCTCTATGAAGAATGCATTTCTCTAGTTCTTCATGAAGATAACTAAGGGCCGATGCTATGCCTAGTGCTATCCTGTACTTTAAATCCCAAGACAAAAATTTTCAAGTCCCAAAGAGATGATTACCAAGGCTACCATTAGGCATGTAGTCATAAATGAGCAAATATTCACCTTTCTCCTGACACCATCCTATCAATTGCACTAGATTTCACCGTGTGGCTTATTATCTTCACTTCATTGATGAAGACCTTCTCGGAATGATTGGGTCTGGTGAAGATTCTCTTGACATCAACTAGGCGACCTTTCAAAAGTCCTTTATAAATTTGGCAAGACCGTCCTTGGACAAGTCTTCGGTCCTGTGAGAAGCCACTTGTAGCTATTGGAAAAATATGGCTTCGAAATGGGTTGAACATTGAAATCGGATCGAGTAAAACAACTCGGACTTTGAGGCGTGATATCACTATCTTTAATGATTTATTTGCCCCACTACGTTGCCAATGGTCACCGGCAAAAATCATCCAGGATACAACAAAGTCTCGGATGAGAATACAAGATAGCAATTCTAGTATTTCTCCAGGGTCTCTCTAGGAAATAATCGAAAAATTGGTTGCTGTTTTTCAGAAAGAAGACTCGAAAATGACCACTTTTTTTCTTCCAAAAATTGACAAGTATATATATGAAACAGTATTGCAACTCTTTGTGAAAATTGCCAAAAAATGAACAAACACGTCATTTAGAAAATTGTTCAAATAAACAAATGCGACTCTTCAGAAGAAGTCAAAAACCGAACAATTGCAACCCTTTCGGAAAAGTTGCAAACCGAATAAGTAATTTATTTTTAAATAAATAAAATTTTGAATTTTCATTTTTATATTTCGTTTCCGAAAATTCTCAAAATAAAAGGCAACCTTTGAATTGACAAAAAAATAATAACAAAATAAAATAAATAAATGACAAAGGGATTAGCGCTAATTAATCCTCCGCTAAGTACTAAGTGCGCCAAATAATCGCGCACCCGCACGCGAGTATGGTGGGGTCTAGCCCCACCCAATCACTCCTTGAGATATATAAGGAAACCCTTCACCTATAAATTATGCCACTTCCTCCCACTTTTCCTATGTAGGACAAGGAAAAAACACTCAGTTTGTTTTGACAAACAAACCTCCAACAGTAGCTACAACCAACTTTTTATAAGAGAATTTTAATGGTAATGCTCTTATCTCTTTGTCAATCAGTCAGAGCACAAAGCTCGTATTTTCTCCTCATCTTGATCATAAGTAAGCAAGACCCTGCTGAAATAATCAGCAGGAAACATGCTAAAAGAGCCATGATTAATTTAGTGACCAATTAGCAGGAAACTTTCTATAGAGAAAATATGTTTTGTTCATTCATTTTGTCGACAATCATTTTTTTCATATTATTCATTTTCCACAAAAGAAACAAGTCCTTAATTATATCTTTCTTCACTCTGTGCAAAGCAAAAAACCATTTATTAAACCCTATACAAGTAACTTTTCTACCATATACATATTAAAACTTGAAACGTAAGCATTATAATTTCATCTAATTAATTAAGCAATTGCCACATAGGCTTGGAGTGCATTTGGTTCAACTTTCCCAATTAGTTTTTGAGGAAATGCTGGAGCGTTTAGCTAGTATTTTTAAATAGTTTTTGGCCAAATGTTAGCATTAAGAATTCTAAAAAGCCTAGTACTATTCCTATCTAGCCTTGCGAAATGGGTAAGGATTAAAATATTTTTTTCCTTCAAAAACTATCCTTATTAATTATTTAGTCTTCTGATTTTGCCCCTACTTGTAGTTGTTGATCTTCTTCACACTAGGGGTGTTCCAAAGAACCAGGAACCGCTTGGAATCAGATTGGAACCGATAGTTCCAAAGGGAATAGGTCTGGCTCTGGGTTCTAATTTATTGAAACCGGCGGGTACCAGTCTAGTCCTTAGTTTTAGATATGGAATTGCCCACCACCCACTCTGATCGGACCGGTAATATATAAATATATATTTAATTTTTTAGAAAAACTTCCTACCCAAAAAAAAAAATTAAGAAAAAAAAATCCTAAAATCCCTAATCATAAACTCAACTCCTATTAATTGAGTGCTTGTCTTATCTTGCTCTCGCTTCATACAAGTATCTCTCTATTTCTTACTCATGGCCTTGACTGATTTTGTTGAGCCCCATGATCTGTTCTGCTCTTATCCATTTTTGGGTGAGGACAAGATATAAGGATTTCTTCTTATTTGTGTGCTCTCTACTGTTGGTTCTACGTATATTGTTGGAGCTGGAAGATCAAATTGGATTTGTGATGCTTGTGATAACAAGCCTACTAACTGCTTGCTACAATTTCTCAAAAAATCTGAATTAAATTCACGGTAATCTTGCTATTAGTCGTGTGAATTGAAGATGCATCAATCCATCACAAAACTATCATATGAAGCATAGGAACCAAGCGATACGATAAAGTGCTCTGGAAAAGATAATTTGTCCCTTAATTAAAAACATGTATCAGTTTTCTATTTCAAATGACCAAATATAGGAAAACATAATATTTTCCGGGAATGACTTATCCAATTACTTTGTAATTTCCTTTAAAAAAAAATGGAGCCTCAAATCAAGCATGAGCCCTCTTTTTCTATGTATGTTCTTAGGTTGTGCCGTCCCATTTGATTTCCATAAATTTGTGACATATTGCTTTAGCAACTTTTCGTGTAGACACTCGAGTAAAAGGATCATTTGCAGGTCAACTATAAGGTTGAATATGAAATTTGATCACGTGAATAAATCTTGAGACGCTTATCATTTATTTGGCACAACATTAGGTGACCAAATTATTTGTTTTTGTTACGATATAAAAATGGTTAATATCGTATGTCAATTGAAATACCCATTTAGGTGTCTCTACCTATGAATTCACACATGATTAGGCTTTTTGAAATAGATCTAGCGACAAGACAAATAACATAGCCACAAAATTCATAATATGACAACTATGTATTGATAAGGGCACATGTATGTGTAAAATTTTGTTGTGCCACTACCAACTGCTCTAAATGAGTTAATTGTTAGATGAATACGTGATTTAATACTTATATACTATAATAATCTAGTTCATGCATAGGCTAGACTTTTGACCTAAGTCTAATTGTGAAAATATAAATAAGGCTAATAAGATGCCCAGAAAGATTTGAATTCAAATCCCCATGCTCTAACGCCATGTAGTTTTGCTGTCAATATTAACTGTTCAAAAATGTTAAATTGTTGAATAAAAATGCGGTTTTAATACATAAACATTCCAACAATATATAGACATAATCAAAAGCAATAAATTCTCCCTTAAATTAATCCCTTCTTTTTTGTTATAGATAATATCAGTATAATAATCTTTTTGGTCTAAGTTATGACCTAAAAAAACTGGGCTACATCTTCTCTAAAATTATCGGGCTACCATTATAATCGTAATGTTTTATGACCGATTTTACGGCTATCGAGATTTCGAAAGGGTGTTTTTAAGAACCCTAGCAACGTCTGCTTATCTCCTACTTATAGCGTTGAAGAAGAAAGCTCGATTGATAAGGTCAGCTTTTGCTTTCGAGTTGGGCCGTCAAAAGCAATGCATGTCCGAGTGCGAAGTCTTTGAGAGAGAACCGTCCTTGAGCGCCTTTGTCTTGACCCTGAAGTACTCCTTTCGGTCTAAAAGATGGGAACGGGATTAGTGCTCAATTAAGTTAACCAAAGCAGTCGTCCCTCCAAAAGGTCAAAGTGATTTGGAAGAGATACAAATTGATCCGTTTTGTAAGGTTTTGAAACGATTGTGTGATTGATGGGCAAACCTAAAAACCGCACTTTTTCCTTGTTTTTTTTGTCTTTTGCTACGCAATGTGCAAGTACGTACGCCGTAAGTACGAAATCTGTCGAGGTCTTTTGATGAGTTTTACAAATATTGATGAGATGAAGAAATTTGCAAAATGAAAAAAATGGGTTTTGTTAACATAATCGGTACATTTCGTGTTATGTGTGATCAATGCTATAATAATGAAAACTTTTTTATAATATGTGTAATTAATAAGTGATTCGAAAATACTCGTCAGCATAACCATAATTAAAATATTTGTACCATTAAACTAGGCAGAATGCTGTTGACCCTAGGTTTTGAAAATCCCTAGGAACATAAGATATACACATTGCAACTTTGTATTTGAATTGCTTCGCATTAAAGGAAATTTATGATCAACGGGAAAATTATCAATTCAATCCTAAATCTATTATATGGATATCGATTCAATCGTGAACTTTTAGATTTTCTCAAAATAATTCTACACCTTTGTGCGAACAGTGTGGTCCTTCCACCCAATTGTTGCAAACAATTGATCACATGACGATTCTTGTAAGACGTCATTTCAAATAAAGTTGTCCACATCAATGTGCCATATAAACCATACATAAATTCAATCAAAACATTTCTAATTTTGCCAATTTAGTTTTAATATAGTCTTTTTAATCAATTTTCGCCAGAAATTGATAGCGTGATGGTCAAGTTCATCAGCAACCGTCCTACTGGTACACCACCATATTAACAATTTTTGACGAAAATAAATTGCAAAGACTAGATTAGAACTCGTGCAAAGTTTTAAGACTAGTTGGTGAATTTGAAAATTTGAAGTTGAATTGACGTACCTACAGTAAATTTAATACGGATTGTATAATTCTCTAGAAATCGAGGTGAGAGAGTTCCTGGAAAGTTGGACCCTCGAATTCCAGCATTAATGAAAGTGGTGACCACAAAAAGCAATGTGGGTCTCGTGGGGTTCTGAACTTAATGATTGGAAGCACCTTACGTGTCGTCATTTGGTCTATTGGATCCAAGCTCAACACATGCATCGAATGGAATAACAACAATGGGTGTGGATATTGCTGTATGACTAAGTTGGGTGTAGGATATGAAAATTGAATTCGAAGAGTCAAAATTCTCGATTGAGGACACACGTGCGACGCCGTACGAAGCGGTAATTCACGTGCCGACTTTTGTCACGGCCATCTCCCGTAGTCTCTCGGTTCATCAAACTTGCGGGTGTGAACGAACCGTCATGACAAAGAAGAGTATAGCTTAAAGCACTTGATTTCCTAATTTGGGAAATTGTCTGTATTGGAGAAAGTTCTGTCCATTTGTCGCACATTCGAAGCAAACACATGCCCTCTTTCTCCATCGTGATTCTTCGCGTTTTACTCTTCTAGACACGTGTCCGGAAAAGATGGATTTATTTAGGAATAAGCGTAGTATGCGAGGAGGAGAAGTTAGCTAGTGCAATGTATGTAATTAGGGTTTGCCACATGAGTTATATACATCTAACGCCTCCACCTTTTGCAAAGCAGAATCCAATTATTGAACCCAGTATAGGTAATATTTCTATATTGTATTTGTTACCTTTTACAGGTTTTTATTATATTTTAATGAAAGATGCTAATGGAAACGTGTTATACCTAGAGATAAATCACTTCGACGAACAAATCCTAAAAGGGTTGTCATATTTATCCACAATGAAAAGAAAAATACAAGATTTAGGTTTTGGGAAAATCAAGGTGATCGTCCATATTATACATTAAAAAAACACTTTGACTTATCCAAGAAAAGCACTTGGATTATCCCAGCCCGTCAATAAACATGTTAAGCTTACCACAAAAAGCCGCGTGTCAAGTTCAACTATAACTTCGTTTTTTGAAAGTTCATGTATAACTTTAATAGGTTCCTAAACCGAATGATTTCTCACCAAAAATAAGGGGAGGATCGAGCGATTCTTATAAAAGGGTCTGATTCCTCAGTTGTATCATTAGATGACAACCATGGAAAAAGGAAGTCTATAAAGACCAAAAGCGTTGTAGAACCATAGGCTCGATTGCTTCACATATTCTGTATCTTATCTTGCCACTAATTGAATAATAAGTTCATAAAGAAAATTATTCAAAAAATCATAAAAATCTATTATATTTTTGCCAATTTAGTCATAATTATTTTAATTTTACCAATTAAATCCTTAACCTTTTTACGTTTTGCCACTTGAGTTAATATGAACAAATTTAGCTAGAAATCACCAACGTAGACATTAATCATCTTACGTGGTATGACTGATGTTAATGTAGACAATTTTAATAATATTTCAATATTTTATATGAAAATATTAATTTTTTATTTTCTTTATTTTCTCTTTATTTTCTCCTTCTTTTTCTAGTTGGTCACTAGGCCTCAGCAACTAGCTAGAAGTGAGAGCCAGTGAGGTCGATCTTGCCAGCCTTTGGCGAAACACACCCCTGTAGGCCATCGGTGAGGGAGAGCCTCACTCACCCCTAGTAAGGTCAACATTGTCATCATTGGGAGTGAAGCAGGTCGACCTTGCGTTGCCACTAGCGAGGCTTGACTCTCACCCCGGAATTGATGAGACTAGCCTTACATAGTGACGGCTAGGCTCCCCTTTGTCAAGCTGGCAAGGTCGACCTTGCCAGTGGTTAGGGAGGGCAAGCCTCGCCTAGCCAAAGATGAGGAGCCAAGGTGAGGCCAAACTTGTTGACCCTGGCCTTTGGCCAATTGTCAACTATCGTCGAGACCTATCGAGACCTAGTGATCGGTTAGATGAAGAAGGGAAAATAATTTAAAAAATTAAAATTAAAATTAAAAAAATTAAAATTTGTATATGTCAATACTCACTGCACCACATAGAACAACTTTCATTAACAATTTTCGGTCAAAATTAGATGGATGGATTCAATTAGTAAAATTAAAATATTTAAGATTGAATTGGTAAAAATAGGATAGGTTTAAGGACTTCTAGACAATTTTCCTTAAGCTCAAGGGCTAACAAGATTATTAAAGTACCGGGAAGTTAAGCGGAGGCGCAGATACGTACTTGTGGACGTGGACCATAAACGCAAGCAAAGTTCTCCAATTCTTTCTTTCTGGGCCAATAGCCTAGTCCTCCGATTCAATCAATCGATGAGCAGCTTTCTTGAGTCGTCAACTTCGTGCAAATTCATGCACTTGAATCCAATTCAAATCCTATAAATACCCCAATTAACCGTCTCTTTACTCCCACTACTCCCATTACTCACCTCTCTTCCAACTGCCATCAACTCCTAACTCTCTCTCTCTCTCTCTGGAACAAGAGAAAATGGCATTTTCGATGAGTAGCCATAGCACTCCTGGTGTGGCCTCACTTCTCTTCACGGTGTTCCACATTGCCATGATCAGCTCACAAGCAGCAATTGCCGTGAGCGCAGCCAAGTACAACGTCGTCTCTCTCGGGGCCAAGCCTGATGGGGTCACGGACTCGACACAGGCCTTCGTGGGCACATGGCTCGCGGCTTGTGGCTCTGAGATGCCAGCCACCATCAGCGTGCCGGCCGGACGGTTCCTGGTGGGAGGGGCCACCTTCAACGGGCCGTGCAAGAACAACGCCATCCGGTGGCAGATCGAAGGGGTGATCGCGGCTCCCGCGGATTATAACGTGCTTGGGAATGTTGGGACGTGGCTCTTGTTCCAGCACGTGGACGGCATGTCAATCTCCGGCGGGGTCCTCGATGGGCAAGGCGCCGCTTTGTGGGCTTGCAAAGCGTCCGGCAAGAGTTGCCCCGGTGGAGCCACGGTACATACAAATACATCTAATGTCTAATTTCATTATAATCACGCAATAATAATGACACGAGTCTCTCCTAGTAGATGTCGATCTCCATCATGCTCATGTGGCTAGAGTACTTTGTGTAAGTAACTATACTTTTCTAACACAGTCCAACTTGCACAAGAACACTAATAGAAACAAAAACGGACACATCCGTAATCTTCAATAAAATTTAATATTTTATGAACTTCTTGACCAATCATCGAGTGCAAGAAAAATAGAAAAATTATTTAGCCTAACTATCACAATTAGGGTTTTTCTTGCTTGTCAATCAACATGTGCCCTCTTTAGTGACACTTACGTTTTGACTTATAGTTACTTAAAAGACAAATGTTATTTTTATATATTACTAATTTTTTGTTGTTGGGTGCATGTATCCGAATGCTCTATAGACAATTGTCTTCAGCGACTCAAGGAATATTGCGGTAAGCAAACTGACGTCGCTCAATAGTCAGTTGTTTCACATTGTCATCAACGGATGCCAAAACGTGAGGTTACAAGGAATGAAGGTTTTGGCGTCCGGTGACAGCCCGAACACGGATGGTATTCATGTCCAATTGTCTTCCGGTGTCACGATCATGAACTCAAAAATCGGAACTGGTGATGACTGCGTCTCAGTCGGTGCCGGAACTACAAACCTCTGGATCGAAAACGTTGCTTGTGGCCCGGGCCACGGAATCAGGTAATTATACTAGCTAAACCCCAGGAAAAAAGAAAAAAAAAAAACCTACCACTCGAAACTATTAAATCTGATAATTGACTCAGAACTCATGAAATTAACAAGTACCACATGGAGTGGCCAAAATGTTAAGTCTCTTGGGGGATCTTACTCGTGCTTTTGATTTCCTCGCAAAAATCAAAATATTCTACCATATTTAGAAAGAAAAGGACGTGATTCGAGTAAAAGATGGTAATTAATATTTTCGGAAATTATATAATATATTGGATCATGGTTTTACACAGCATTGGGAGCCTAGGGAAGGACCTTGAAGAGGCAGGGGTTGAGAACGTGACGGTCAAGAACGCTGTGTTCCGAGGGACACAAAACGGGTTGAGGATCAAATCTTGGGGGAGACCCAGCACCGGATTTGCCAAGAACATCCTCTTCCAACATGCCGTCATGTCCAACGTTAATAACCCAATTGTCATCGACCAAAATTACTGCCCCAACAACATCAATTGTCCTGGTCAGGTATGTGTCGAGACATTAATTGATTAATTAATTTAATTGTTCGCGTGTAATAAAGACTAAAGAGTCTTTTCTTCATTAAATCGAAAGTTGACATAGATCACCATAAATTTGGACAAGTTCTATCGGGTTAGATTAATAACGACACGTA
Organism: Eucalyptus camaldulensis; assembly: GCA_019915185.1. Lineage (NCBI taxonomy): Eukaryota > Viridiplantae > Streptophyta > Magnoliopsida > Myrtales > Myrtaceae > Eucalyptus > Eucalyptus camaldulensis. The sequence continues at coordinate 4,219,404 of JAHSVA010000014.1, read as the reverse complement.
GATTTGGTAACTGTTGTTATAAACAATAATGCGCGCAACCTAGCAATGAGCCTAGGGAAAACAACATGATTGAATTGATCATACTTAAATTGAGATCAGTTCATTCTACCATGATTTAATCATCACAAGAATTCGTTTAATAGCTAGTAGATTAGTCCAAAATACATGCAACTGCCATCAAAACCATCATTGAGTGAGATCATACAAGCTATTCTTGTTATAAATTTCATCTCTATAAACGTCAGTAAGGAAATGAAACTATTGATTTTTCTTTTTTAATCAATTACATCGATCACGGTTCATATGTCATGCAATGAGTCCACGCAAAATTTTCCTCTTTTTTTTTTTTTCATTTGTCCGCGTCCATTTTAGGGTCTATATACACAGTTTGTCTATTCTCACCGCTTCTAACATCGATTTCATCCAAACAGTTTTCAGGAGTAAAAATTAGCGACGTGACGTACCAAGACATTCACGGGACATCAGCGACCGAAGTGGCTGTCAAATTTGACTGCAGTCTGAAGAACCCATGCACAGGAATAAGATTAGAAGATGTGAAGCTCGCCTACAAGAACAATCAACAACCGGCTCAAGCTTCCTGCGTCAACGCTGGTGGATTGGCCTTTGGCCTGGTCCAACCCTCCAGTTGCTTATAGTGCAAAACATTGAATGTGATCAACCGAATGTTGTAATATATGTACTGTGTAGAAGTAAAAATCTATAGTGGTGGTAGATTACGTGTATCTTGTGGATATTGCTTGAGCCTGTGGCTGTTTCCCAGCTTGATTATGAAAAGGCTGGTCTGAAGCCTGGCCTTGCAATGTTAGCTTTGTATTGATTGTTTGTTGCATTCAACTGACTGATGAAATACACAAGGGTTTAAGTATTAGATACTGTTGAAAATGACCCCCATATTTATTATAATAATATACAAAATAGTGACTATCGATCACGAAAATGATATTGTTTGATTCAGAGGATCCTATTATATTCCTTGAAATTTAAGTTTCATGTCGCACTTAAGCAACAGGCCAAAATAACATAGCCACAAATTAATCATATCACAGTTGTCTAATGATAAGTGCACTTATATATAGACATGATCCAAAACAATCGACTTAACACTTGAATTTTTGTAATATTCAATCTCAGTATAACAATTCTTGAACTAACTTATGTCCTAAAACAACAGGGATTACGCCTTCTCTATATTTTTGGACCCATCATAATCTCACAATGCTACGATCTGATTTTTACGGATTGCGAATTTATTTTAGAAAATGATTTTAACAACCCTAACAACGTCTGCTTATTTTCTACTTACAGTTTTGAATAAGGAAGCTCAATTTATAAAGTCAGCTTATGTTTTCTTGGGAGGCCATCGACCGAGGTCTCAGCGGCTTTGAGAAAACCGTGCTCAATCGAGTATCAAACGTTACTTTAAAGGAATTTATTTTGAAGGAAATATGAACTTGCACTATTGCACAATGGCTTTGTTTTTCTTAATTAACTTGCACAAAGTGAATTTACTTTAAAAGGAATGTCAGAGAAAATTGAGAATGCCCATTCATGCCGATGCAAGCGTTCTTTTCTACACCTACAATGGGTCTGTATCATCAACTTCAAGCCACTAATCGAGCATGCAGGAGAAAATATGTATTACAGGCGTTAGACAAGCCAATTTCCTTCAAAAGTTTGAGCTGCGAGTAGATAAGCGTACAATGCATTCACAGCATATTACTAACGATGGGGAGACATGAAGAACAGATTAAATGAGCAGAAATGGTCCTGCCCCGGGTCCTATTTACGTGTAAAAGGACTGGGTGAGGAATATCTCACTGAATCTCAATGTCCTCCTCCATCCCAAAAGTCAACATGTGATGTCGTGTGGCTTTAGGATCCGTGGTCCATCTTGCTTAATTGAATTGATTTTTTACTAGAAGAACAATAAGAAGACCCTATTCTTAGTCGTGATGGTTGATATAAAGTGGAAGCCTCGAATGCAGCGAGTAAAAGCTCGGCCACAGGGGACTTCTAGCTGAAGAAACCTGATAATTTGTCATGCTTTTGGCCTTCTCTTGGGATCTAAATGAATACACCACAGTCCCACCATAATTAAGCATTCCATTTCCTTCTTATTGAAGCTGAACCCAACATCTCATCGGCTGCTTCAAGCATACGTCTAGCAAGGTCTGCCAAATTCATTTGTAGACGGGAACATCAAATTCTTCTACCTGATAGCTCTTCCTACCACAAGTTATTTCTAGAACCACGACCCTGAAGCTGAACATTTGTAACTCTCTAGTGGCCTTTCGTCTGTTGAGATATTTTGGTGACGTCCCAACCTCTTCCATCGTTTGAGTCTTGAAATGGGGGTTGATGAGCTTAGCTACTCTGAAGTCACCGAACTTAGTGTTGAAGTCCGCATCTAGCAATATGTTGGCTGATTTTATATCTCTATGAAGAATGCATTGCTCTAGTTCTTCATGAAGATAATTAAGGGCCAATGCCAGGCCTAGTGCTATCCTGTACTTTACATCCCAAGACAAAAATTTTCGAGTTCCAAAGAGATGATTATCAAGGCTATCATTAGGCATGTATACATGAATGAGCAAATATTCACATTTCTCCTGACACCATCCAATCAATTGCACCATATTTCACTGTGCGGCTTATTATCTTAACTTCATTGATGAAGACCTTCTCGGAATGATTGGGTCCGGTGAAGATTCTCTTGACAGCAACTAAGCGACCTATACATTTCCAAAGTCCTTTATAACTTCGGCAAGACCGTCCTTGGCCAAGCCTTTGGTCTTGTGAGAAGACACTCGTAGCTACAACCAACTCTTGATAAGAGAATTTTAGTGGCAATGCTCTTATCTCTTTGTCAATCAGTCAGAGCACAAAGCTCGTGTTTTCTCCTCATCTTGATCATAAGCAAGCAAGACCCTGCTGAAATAATCAGCAAGAGACTTGCTAAAAGAGCCATGATTAATATTAGGGAGCAACAGATCTTGGAGTTTACACCCTTTACGGATGTATTGATCGATGGGGGGCGTACAACGTCCAAGTTCGAAGTAAACCCCCATGAATTGATGATGTGTCTCGCCCCATGGAGGCCATGAGAAGCTGAAATCCCAATAGCTACTGATTTAGGAAGAACTTCAGCAAGATCGATCCGTTAAGGAAGTGAAGAGTTCTTCTTGTCCAAAGAAACCAGCTCGCCATCAAACGACCAGTACACATTAAGATTCTTGGTAGTGGAATTATAGGTTACCATAACATTAGTTGGATTTCTGCTGTGTGATCCGGGATCCCAGTTGGAATAAACAAGTGAAGAGAGCGAGTTTTTGTTGATTCCCATGTGCTATAATGTCGTTGTGTGTTCCCATAAGCATCGAACTCAACCATCATGATGTGGTTCCTACGCCCATCATCAACTGTGCTCGAATTGAACAATCCGAGGTACCCACCGCCCGAGTTGGGTGAGATAGTGAAGCCAGTAGGAGCAAGAAAAAAAGCAATGCCGTCGCTGTATTTGGTGTGAATGAAATGAACGATGGTGAAAGAAAAATTGGTAAGAGAAGTCTGCTTGTCTCCCACTAATAGAATCTCTTATATAGATTGGTCTGGAATACTGAATGCGGCCTACCCGAAACTCCTGAGGAATGGTGGTGCCTTTGGGGTTGAGATCAGCGATTTCATCAGCTGGTACTGCAACTCCTTCTTAGAGTATGTCGTTTGAATTATTGTCAAAGGTACTTATATCAAAGTGAAGGGGACTGACAAAGGAGATAGCAAGATACCAGACAGAGGAGAAGACTATTAAGCGAGTGTGAAGAGAAAGAGAACGAGAGGACGCGCTGCATGATAGACATGGTTATGGTTGGAATTGCATTTATAGAAGTTCGAGGACGAGATCCGGACTGGTTGATCTACTGTTTGGGATCTGCCCCATACCTGGGTGCATTTATAGTGGAACAAATGTTCCTAACTACAGTTTCAATGCATTGACTATATCGACAGAGAGAATTACCAAAAAAGTCATAAACTTATTGCAATTGTGCCAATTCAATCATAAATCTTTTGTTTGGCTAATTTAGTCTTAAACCTTTTACAATTGTGCAAGTTTATTCCATCTGGCCAAAATTGACCGACCGGCGCTGACATGGACGTCGGTCGTCCGGCGAAAACTGACATGGCAATTTTTTTTAATATTTCTTTCAAATTTCTAAATATTTTTTTTTATTTTTTTAATTCTTTTTTTCTTTTTTTGACCTCCTTCTCCTTCCTTTGGCCAGCTGGCGCCAGCTAGAGGCGAGGGTCGGCAAGGTCAGCCTCCCCGGCCAATGGCGAGGCTCATCCCTCCTGGCCACTGGCGAAGGCAAGCCTCACCTAGTGACGGCAAGGTAGGCCAGAGGAGGGAGAATGTGAAAAAAAAAAAAAAAGAATTCAAAAATTCAAAAAATATTTAAAAATTATTAAAAAATTGTCATGTCAGCTTTCATTGGACGGCCGCTGTTCACGTTAGCACTGGCCGGCCAATTTTGGCCCTCAAAGCAATCATGAGCCCTATTTTCCTATGTATGTTCTTTGGCCAAGCTGTCCCCTTGATTTTCACAAATTTTAGACACATTGCCTTAACAACTTTTTGGGTAGATGCACGAGTAAAAGGATAATTTATATGTCAATTGTAAGGTTAAATATTAAACTTGACCATGTGAATAAATTTTGAGATAGTTATCATATATTTGACACAACATTAGGCAATCTATTTATTATTTTGTTATGTTATATATTGCTAAATATCATATGTCACCTGAAATCCCATTTAAGTGTGTATACTTATGAATTGGCACATAATTAAGGTTTTTGAAATAGATCCAGCCTCAAAATAACATTGCTACAAAATTCAATGAATAACAGCTGTGTAATGATAATTGCATGTTTATATATTTGGATTTTTTTTAAGAACCCTAGCAACGTCTGCTTATCTCCCACTTATAGTGTTGAATAAGGAAGCACAGTCCATAAGGTCAGCTTTTGCTTTCGGGGAAGGCCATCAAAAAGCAATGCATGTCCGAGTACGAAGTCTCTGCGGCTTGGAGAGAGAACCGTGCTCGAGTCCCTTTATCTTGACCCCTAAGCTCTTCCTTTAAGTGTAAAATTGCTAAATTAAGTTAAGCTAAAGCAGTCATCCCCCAAAAAGTTAAAGTGATTTGAAAGAAATACAAATTCCGTTCTGGAAGGTTTTCGAAATGATTGTGTGATTGATGAGGAGACTGCTCTTTTTCTTGCTTTAAGATCGTTTGCTAAGAATGCAATGGGCAAGTACGGATGTCCTACGTACGAATTCTGTCGAGGTCTTTCGATGGGTTTTCCAAATATTGATGAGATGCAGAAATTTACAAAGGAGGGTTTGGTTCTTCAATGTGTCCTGGATAGTGGACCCGTCATAAACTGTATATCTTTGATCTCAGATTATTATGAAGTGTGTTCACGAACAACAGGTTTTGTCTACGAGTTCGCTTTGGCACTTGCAAAATACCCCATTAAAAAAAGTTTATCGTTTTCGTACACCATCTATCTCGTGTTATGTGTAATTATTGTATCTTGTATCATGTGTCATCAATATTATTATAATAACGAAGATGTATCTTTAATTAATATAATTAAAAAGTGACTCGATAATACTAATTAACATAACCCAAAAAATTATATGTTCTCTAAACCTAGGCGGTATGCTTCTGACACTAGGTGTTGTAAAATCCTAAGAACATAAGATATTTTCAAACGCGTAATTGTTCCTCTGTATTTGAATTCCTTCACATCAACGTGCTGTGTACAAAGGTTGGTAATAATGAGATGCCACATTATCAATTTTAGGTCAAAATTGGTTAGAATGATTATATTAAAAATTTCATAAAAAGATTTAGGACTAAATTAACAATATTGAAAAGTTCATGAATATAGGGACATCCAATGTTTAGAACTAAATTGATAATTATTATTATCAACTCCTAAGTGTTAATCTAAAAGGAATAATTATATGTCACATGACATCAATATGCTATAAAAAATCGCCTAGAGAGCTATTAGTTTTCTACCACGCATTGCAAAAAATAGGCATGTGATTGTCCATGGCCATCGCGACGTGCTTTTGGCAACTGGCGATGAGGTGGGGTTCAATTGGAATGGTAAACCTTGAGCCGGTTGAGAAAATTCTCACTTTCGGGGGTCTTTTGGGAAAGCTCATCCAATCGAGAGGGTCTTTTGGAATTTTCGCGACAGAAAGTGGGCTGTTAGTTTCTTAATTTTATTTTACCATTTTTTCCTTTTTTTTAGTTAATTCTACTTTTTCTCTCTGTAAATGAGATTATGAGGGATTTATAGGAAATACAGGAATGAGGGAGTTGAAATTTCCACCACAAAAATATAGATATAGATACTATGGCCAAATGAAGGACTTTATTTAAGGTCTATCCAAATTCATCAATTTTCATGGGTTTTGAACCAAAATTCATGGCGCATAACTAAATAAGTATATTGAAAATCTTAAAACTTATTATCATAGTTTACTTGAGTCTTAAAACTTAAAAAAAAAAAAAAAAGTGAAATCAAGTTCTAAAACTTATCATTGAAGTGTAATTAAGTCCTAACCTAAAGTGTAATCAAATTTGAAAATTATCAAATCGGTCCAATCAAGTACTTCTATTAATTGAATTTTTGAAAATTTTTAGGAATTAATTTGCATTTTTATGACAAATTTTATAATTTGATTTTACTTCCTAAAAGTATTACGATTCAATTGCATTTTATTGACATATTGCATTTTAAAAAGAAAAAATTAGTACTTAATTGTACTTTCATGATAAATTTTAGAATTTTCAGTATACTTATTACATTCTATTTTGAACCTAATTATATGTGTATTTCTCATTGATCCCTTTTAATTTTGTTTATTCTAGATGTTCTCTATTAACCGAGGTCATAAAAAGTACTTGTTTGTTTCGGTTGAAAAGCGTAATTCCCTAAAAAGTACGGTCCCAGTTCTGTCCCAAACTTTTGTTTTATAGAAAAATCCTCAATCTCACTCTAGTCACAAATCTACCCACATGTCTAAAACTCACCAATAACTCAAATTTGTCAGTATTAGACTAGCTAAAAGTTCATCATTATTTGACCTTACCAAAAAAAAAAAAAGTTCATTATTAGAATCCATGTTTTTATCAACACCCTTACCTTATAAGAAACAATTGTAGCCTCCTAATGTTGACAATATTGAAGAAATTAGTGCCGATTTTTTGACATAAGGACAGGTTTGGGTATGGACTTTTTGTGAGACCAAAAAAAAAAAAAAACTTAAAGCAAAACTGGGATAAGACCTCAAGTTGAGGTTTTTTAAAAGTAAAATAAAATAAAATAAAAAATATCCCATTTCAAAGATAACTTTTTACATTTGGATCCTGTTAACAAGTAGGGAAAAATATCCAATTTTAAGACAATAATTGTACATATCACAAGAATAGTCAATGCATTGAGTTCCTCATTTAGTTGTTTATCAAGTGCCTGAAGCAAAAACCCTTGACAATTTTTCATAAAAAAATCGAGTTGGGAGGATTCTCAAACTCGAATTCCAGCATTAATGATGGAAACATTCGAAAGTGGTGGTGGTGATGGTGGTGATGAACCAAATATGGTTTTCGTGGTGTTTTGAACTTAAAGATGGGAAGCGCCTTACGCGGCGTCATTATGTCCATTGGATGGTGGTGACGAAGCAAATATGGTTTTCGTGGTGTTTTGAACTTAAAGATGGGAAGCGCCTTACGTGGCGTCATTATGTCCATTGGATGCCAGCTCGACCCGTACATTGCGTCAAAAAAAAAACCGTACATTGAATGGACTATCATCGCTACGGATGGGATTCGATTTGCTGCATAATTAAGTTGGGTAAAGGAGGGGAGAAATAATTGAATTGGAAGGGTCGATCTCATGATTGAGCTCCCACGTGCGGCGCCGCCTGAAGAGTCAATTCACGTGCCGACTTTTTGTTTACGACCGCCTTCGGTCAATCTCACGTTTCATGAAACGTGCACGCGCGAACGAATCGTCGTTACGAAGACGAGAATAGCTTGGGGCACTTGTATGTCCTAATTGCAGAAATTATCCGTAATTGGAGAAAAATAATTTACAAACATAAAGTAAGTTTTGTCCATTTGTAGGTTGTTCGAAGCAAGCACGTGGCCTTCTTTCTTCCGTTGTGATTCTTCGGCTTTTACTCTTTTTAAGACACGTGTCCAGAAGAGATGGTTTATTCATTTAGCAATAAACATATTTTCGGTTTACCATATAAGTTAACAATTGATTTATTGATCCACAAAAGAACATATTCTCGACCAATAGTAATTATAGACGTCTAAGGCCTTCAGTTTTTACACAGCAAAATCCATTTATTAAACCCAATATAGGTAATTTTAACATCTTATATGTTAAAATTGCATAGGTTTTTATTATATTTTAATGAAAAAAGCTAATGGAAACACGTTTATGCCAAGAGATAAATCACTTTAATGAACAAATCCTAAAAGGATCGTCCAATTTATCCACAGTGAAAAGGAAAATAGAAGATTTTGGTTTTAAGACCATACTATCTCATATATATGGAGACATAAAAATAAAAAAGAAACACTTGGCTTATTCCAGCCCATCTACAAACATCTAAGTTGTCAACAAAATGTCGTGTTTTGAGTTCGGCTATAACTTTAGTAGGATCATAAAATGAATGATTTCTCACCAAAAAAGGGTGAGGAGGGGTATGTTGGGATTGAACAATTCTTAGAAAAATGTCTGATCCGGTGTCTGTAATTGAATCAACCAACTGCACCAATCATTTGCGCATCTCGTACAACAAACCAAACTCGAACCTATGGTCCAAATTCTTAGTTATATCATTAGCTGACAACAATGAAAAGAGAAAGTCCAAAAAAGAACTAAAGCGTTGTAGAACTATAGGCTCGGTTGCTTCGCATATTCTGTAATTTTATCTCGCCACTAATTAAATAGTTTGCTCAAGAGAGAAATGAAAAATTAAAGTGCCTAACCGGGGCTAGAAAGAGAATTAAAGTGTCCGGAAGTATTGCGTAGGCGCAGAAACATGCCTGTGGACCATTAACGCAAGCAAAGTCCTCCAATTTCTTTGATTTTGGGCCAATAGCAAAGTCCTACGATTCAATTAATCGATGAGCAGCTTTCTTGAGTCCTCAACTTGGTGCAATTCAATGCACTTGAATCCAATTCAAATCCTATAAAACCCCCCAATTAACCGCCTCTCTACTCCCACTACTCCCACCACTCACCTCTCTTCCAACTGCCATCAACTCCCTCACATCTCTCTCTCGGCCAAG